>OV702289.1:0-5000000 GCA_916181665.1 Avena sativa
TAAATTTTTGTGCACTTTAAAACTACTAATATGTTAGTCTCAATAAATCTAATAAAAGTTATCAAGTACAATGAATAATAAAATAACAAGCTTAAAAAATACATAGATATATTTCTTATGATTTGCTACATTGAGTGAGCAAAATATTAAAAAGTCTTAATCTTGTTGAAATTAAGAAAGATTTAAAAAAAAACTAGAGTTTTGACATTGCCTAGGACTGATGGATGGAATTAAATCTTTACTATCGGTGCATTCGTAGATTATACTTTCTATTCAAAGATATTGTTATTACCTTGAGTTCGTCAATAATGTAACAATTAAAATACCTTGTGGTATGCAATCATGTTTTGATTGAATCCTTTAACAACGGACAAAACTGAGTATTTTATGCAATACCAATATAGGAAGGGGGCATCTGCCCCCCACCCATATGTTTAGTTAAGATGATATGTCTATAATTTCATTTTACCAAACTTTTAAATCGTCTTTCGCAACGGATAGAGACGGTCAACAAAGCAAAGACATTTAATGGTCGAAGTGATTTGGCCCCACGACTTCACCCACCCTAAAGAAAATGCGTTGCTGCCCCCACACACACGACTTGCCATGGATTCGAATCGATGCACATCCTATTTAAAATTTTCTCGATGTGTAGATTTAAATTTCACTTATTTTTTTTGCTGGTAGCAACTTTTCACGGTGTGAACAAAGGCTCCGGCTGCCAATCGGTTATCAGAAATCTCGTCCAAGAAACAAAATTCCCCGAAGATGACGAGGAAAAAGAGCAGGCCGGAGATGGGCAACAAGAAGTGGAGACATGAGTATCCAATACGCAAACTAGAAATCACACTAATCTCACGACCAACTTGTACATTTGTGATGGTACTTCCACATTAATCAACGTGCAACCCGAGAAATCTACAGAAATAAAAGAAAACAATACTAGTACGTTTTGCTCATTCCAAATCATCCGAGATTTTTTTTCTTGTGTATAATCCAGGTTTCAATCTGCTTGGTGTTGAGACTTGAGAGTGGCACGAAGAAGATGATTGTCAAGATTAGATCAAAATGTTGGGATGCACACTCCTAAAATTCCAGAGCCGGTGACAGTGAGAGGCTGAGAGGACGCGCGAAAGAAAAGGATGCGTGTCATGTCCATGCATATCGTACAGTTAAAAACGTTGCAGCTAAGCGTTCGGAAGGGGGCCTAGACTAGACCACGGCCGGAGGAATGCACGCGGCCGGGCGGTGGGTCTGCATGTTTAGCTCGGCGTGCAGCGGCGCCATCGTCGCCGAATTTTGAGTAGCCCACAGCGCCAGCGCGGTGCATGCACGCGCGCGCCAGGCCGGCCGGGGCGGGCGATCCAATTAAACGCGCGCACACGTCGCGCGGGAGCCGTGGTCGTCTAGCTCTAGCTAGGCCCGGTCCAACGCCGGAAGCCACGAACCCCACTCGGAGGCACGCCGACACGAGACACATGCGCGTGCGTGCATGGCCGCGCACATTCATCCATTGCATGCATGTACGTGTTGCATGCCCAGCTTTTAATTTCCGAGATCCATAGTTGTACAAATGAAATTATAGCGAAAGTACGCTTGGAAGCAACTCCTAGTTCAATTCGAAATAAAAACAGGTCAGGACATATATATTGGGCGTCACTCCCACTCGAGCGACTCCCGGGGCCGGGCCTCCCTCAACCTAGTTAGACAAACTCACTCTTGATCTCCCCAAGGCCGTTGCCGCTCTCGGTGGCTTTGGCGGCGCCCGTCACGTCGACGGCGGAGGGAAGAGCGGAAGGCGCGCCCTGTGGTGCTTCCGAGCAGGGTGGCACGACTTTCAGTGCGCAAGGCAGACCCATAGAGGACAAGAAAGGCGACTGCGGACGAGAAGACGTGTCGGGTAGCTGCTCTAGCGGCGAGTGCCCAAGTAATAGGGGCGAGTCGCGGAGGTGTGGGCCCAATCTAGGCATAGAATTTTGCGGCCGATGCAGGCGTGGATCTGCCCGAGGGCGCATGGGGCTGCCCGGGGCTGTTCTGGTGCTAGTGCTTGAGGCTATTCTGGTACACGGCTGGAAGGAGAAGAGTCGGTGTTGCATCCTCGTGGTCTTGTGGGAGAAGGAATGGGACTTACATCCGGTGCAGGAAATGAATGTCACATCTAGTGTTGTATCCTCTCGCATGTGTGAAGAGGACGTAGAGGCCGTGTGGCAGGGCGATATGGTGGTGGTAGGACGTTATGTCCTTCAGTTGGGAGATGAATGGGCGTGGTGTTGCATCCTCCTGAGGGGAGACGAATGGCACTTTGTTGGTGTTGCATCCTCCCAAAGAGAGAGGAACGGCGTCGTTGTGGTTGTTGCATCCTCCCATCTAGTGAGGTGAAGAGAAAAAAAGGGTTGGCATCACGTCGGTTTTGCAGGGAGGTGTGATTGGCCGTGGAGGCAAGGGCAACAAGGATCGCTTGGAGGCTTGCCGTTTCCTTGTTGGGCTTGTGTGCATGATATTGTCGGCTAAAGTTGTACTTTGGATGTGATCGGAGTCGTCGACCGTGCCGCTTACGGGCTTCCGCTTCCTTGTTGAAGGCGTTGATGTAGCATTCCTCACTTGACCTTTCCTGGCTTGCTCCATAGGAGACCCGAGATTTGGTCTTACAGATCGAACAATGCCTACGCTGCTCGACGTCACATTCCCTTATAGGGCATCGTCTTGGAGGTGGTCTCTGGTGATAGGGTTCGCGAGGGTGTCCGGCCGCAGGTGCTTGTCTGATTAGGTGTGAATGCCACTGCTCAGGTTTTTGTCCAATTCTTCTCTAATAAACCGTGAGTCTTTTAACCTGTTCCTATCTATTCAAGAATATTTCAGAAAACTAATTTGAGATATCCCACTTGTACGTTTAGTTTAACTCTTGTCTAAATGAAATAAATGAATATGATTTTATTGAGGAAAATAAGTGGGTACTGATAGTATATGCCAGTACAGTAGGTCCGAGATAGGAATCCTGCGATCGGGCGATACTTGCGATTTCTATATCGTCGTGCTTTACGTCAATTTCTGGCCTTTTCCCGCTCGCGCAGCGAAAAGGCACCGTACAACGGAGATGCTGTACGGCACGCTGGCATATGTATACACGTACACGTACACGTACGGGTGGATGTGACGGGAGTACCCCTGCCGAACGGGCCGAATCGCAAGGAAAGTGCCACGCGCGGCCGGTGGGTGGTCCGTGGTGGATGCGGGAGAGGGAGATCCCCTGGCCTTGTGCGAGTACGGGTACGGCGTAGCTTGGCTGGCTGGACGGGGAGATGGGTGGACCGCTGCCTTGTCGGCTTCTGCCCATCACGCCAGGACGGGACTCGTTTCACAGAGCATCCACAGGGGCAGTTTCGTCCGTCTCCACGGCGACAAGCATTTTGGAACAAAGGGTGTGATATTTTTGAATCTGCGATTTTTCATTGCACGTCAATCAAATGGAACATTACAAGTTACTGCTGCATGGTTTGCTTCCGCTAGCTTCACCTTTGGTTGGTTGCACGGCTTGTACAGCAACACAACCAGCAAACTAGTACTCCCTCTGTTTCAAATTACTCTGCACGCACGTTTATCTAGGTGGGCTAGTATTCTCTTATTTTTGTTTAAAAAATTCTCGAGATTTTTGAAATAGCTAGTACACATTTCATACTATCTGGTTCAAAAATTCTAGGATTTTTTTGAATAAAAAATAATGGAGTACTAGCCCACCTAGATAAGAGTGCGCGCGGAGTAATTTGAAACAGAGGAAGTACTAGTTTGCTGGTTGTGTTGTTGTACAAGCCGTGCAACCAACCAAAGGTGAAGCTAGCGGAAGCAAACCATGCAGCAGTAACTTGTAATGTTCCATTTGATTGACGTGCAATGAAAAATCGCAGATTCAAAAATATCACACCCTTTGTTCCAAAATGCTTGTCATGAATTTAGTTCAAATTTACACTAAAACCCTGCAGTAAGTATTTCGGAACTAAGGGAATAGTTTGATTTTACTCTCTCCATTTCGAAATATAATTCTTTTTACACTGTGTTTGGATGTTGGAAAAATAGCCATGGAATTGGAATTCTGGAATTGTTGGGCCCAATTCAACCGTTTGGAAGGGCCTTAGAATTTCAGCGTGGAAAAAGACCAAGATTCCGAGCCGCGACCACGCAAGCGTCCGCCCGGCCTCGGCAGTTTTCCGAGCTATCCCGCACGGAAAGGCGTGGAATTGACGCACCCCTTCGTTCTGCTCAGCCCCGAGCCAAGCTAGCGACATCTGCTGCCCAGCGGCGTCGCGGTGGCTCCCGCATCTCCCTTCCCCACCCTCTTCTCCCTCTTCCCGGCCTCCTCTCCCCCTTCCTGGCCTCCTCTCCCTCTCGGAACAGCTGGGGGAAACCGCCCCTAACCCCAGCGACACCTGCTGGCGGAGGTGGACCTGCTGCCCAGCGCCTCCACGGTGAGCTCTCGCCTCTCCCTCCCCCACCCTCTTCTCCCTCTTCCCGGCCTCCTCTCCCCCTTCCCGGCCTCCTCTCCCTCTCGGAACAGCTAGGGGAGCCCGCCCCTAACCCTAGCGATCCGGCGGCTGCGGCCATCAGCGGGAGGCAGGGTGCTCAACCATCGACGGGAGGCAGGGCTCAGCCATCCCCTGTCTCTCCTCTTCAATTTCTTGCTGCAGTTCCAATCGGTAGCCCCCATATAATACATAGTATTTGATTTTTATTTGAACTGCAGATTTAGTACAAGAATTAGTAGCACCTTTGTCCAACTGTAATGTTATCATGCCTGAAAAATAATTTATAAACCTCAAATATATAGTACTATTGTGCAACACCTGTAGAGAAGTTTATAATTGTCAAATCTAAAAAAAAATCAATTCTATGTCGTGTACATCCAAACATAATTTAGAATTGGATACTATCATTTGATTCCAACAGATTCCATGTATATGCAAACGTCAGAATTGGAAATCGGAGTCATTTTCTTTCCATCATGGATTTGAAATCTTTGACCCAATTCAATTTCAAGCTTATTTTTTAACATCCAAACACAGCGTTAGCCTTTTTTAAAACACATGTATCAAGACATCTAGTGAGTATTAGATTCACTTATTTTACTCCGAACCCACACACGTAAAAGACGTCTAGATACACGTATTTAAAAAAATACTATTAAAATATTTTATATTTTAGAACGGAGAGAACTATAAGACATACTAAACCACCACTAATATCTCATTTTTACTCTCTCCATTTCGAAATACGAATTTTTTAGCCTTTTTTAAAACACATGTATCAAGACATCTAGTGAGTACTAACTAGATTCACTTATTTTACTCCGAACCTACCCACTTAGAAGATGTCTAGATACACGTATTTTAAAAAATACTAAAATATTTTATCTTTTAGAACGGAGAGAACTATAAGACGTACTAAACCACCACTAATATCTCATTTTTAGTTTGCATATGAATATCGTATAGTATTTAGGAATGGGTTCACCTACTCGTTCTACCGTTTGATTCCAAGCTCTCGATCGAGGAACAAAGAGACATGTGGACCGTGGTTCGTTAAAAAGCGCGTGGAACATGCATGATTTGCACGCTAGATTCAGCCAAGCCAGACCGCCTTGATTACCTAGTACTACGTGGTCGACCCACCCAACCCAATCATCACCGTTGATACCGTTCACGTACGTGCTCCCTGGCTAGCCTCCCAGAAAAACACCGTTTCCTGTTACACGTGACCTACGTTGGCAAGCTTCCCCTACATTTGTTTTAAGATCCTAATCTGCCCTACCCAATTTAATTACACGTACGCCTTGAGATACGAAGGTGAGCGGCTTGTGTCCTATCACGCCGGCTGGGGGTTTTGCGGGTGGACGGAAGCTGACCGGCGGCAGTGGACGTTCGCTCACGTATGGGCACCTCCTCACCCTTTTTACTACGTGTCAGAACTCAGAACAGAAAAGGGATCCCTGACAGCCTCTCAGCTCAGGGGCCGTATAGTCAAAGCCCCCCTTGACCGCATGCAGGTGTCAGAGATGCCGTTCGAGATCGCCATGCCCATGCGTCCTCCCCAAAATGCCCCTCCCTCTCCGTGCGTGCAGCTACTCCTCGACCTCCGGTGATTCTCTCCCTCTCATAAATAAGAAAAAAATGTCCGGTGAGATCCCCCTGCTTGGTGCTCGCTGTACTTGACCGGTCGTATGCTGCATGCACGGGCACGGTGCACGTACCGCGCCGCTCGTACCAGCGACTTGCCATGAATACATGTCACCTCGTGGCCCGATTCGTTCCCTCGCCTGCACGGTTCGCCATGAAGCTAGAGTTTCTGCTCATTTCTTGTTGTAACAATTTGAGAAAAATGTGCGTAGCTTACTGTAGAGCGATCAGTGGTGCGCCCGCAGGCAGAAGTGACGGCCACAGGCGCTAGCTAGCTAGGCACGTACATCTGGTGCCCGAATTGCCTAGACCCTAGAGCCTAACATAAAGTAGGTCCTACACGTGCATGGTACAACTACAAGAACACTGGCAGCACCTACTAGCTCTAGCTCTAGTACGCAGCGGCGGCAGCTCAGCATTGGATGCTAGCTAGCTCCACTCACCAGCACCCGGCTCTGTGGAAAAGGCACTGCTAGCTGCACTGGATGCAGCGGATCCGGCGCATGCAGTGGCAAGGCTGCGAGGGAGGGAAGAAAAGGGCACGATTCTCCACGCACACACCATGCTATGCTAGCTCACGCCGATCACGCGAGGCAAGACCCCAAGAGCGTGCCCATCCATGGTGCACCACCGCAAGAGCGTGTCATCCGTGGGGGGGAGGGGGCGGGGGAGCGGGGGCATCATGAACTAAAATTTGATCCCAAATATCCATATATAGGTATTCTAGCCCAATGATCCTTATTTTTAAGGAGGTAAGAAGGGTCAAACGCATGGACGGATCCAGAATGATTCATGGGTGTTAACACCCAAATTTTTCTGAAAACTTTTCTTATGTATATACTCTTTAGTAAATATGTATCTCTATTATCTATATAGAAAGCTTTTCTAGTCAATATTTCGTTCAGGATAAAACGCCTGAACCTCAAATTACTATTGGGCCACGTGTTCACGTACAGCCTAACTCATCCAATAAGCAGCCACGTTCTCGATATTCTCCCTGCATTCAGTGACTTAGGGCATCTTCATCGGCCCGACTCAACCCATCTGAGCGGGTTTGAACACGTTCGAGCAGAATCCGGACAAACTCGCATGGACCGACCCATTCATGCATCAAATTTGGGCTTCGGTTGGATTGGCCCGGACAGCGTGTGTGTCCTCGCGGGTCCTCTCACTTGTTCGTCCGGGCCCTCTCGCCAGTGGCACAAGAGACACTCTTCTCCCCTAAATCTTCGCCCTCCATATCCCGTGGCCAGAACAGGCGCAACCGTTGCCGCCACCACTGCCCGCTGCGCCGTCGCCCCCGCCACCACAGGCCACTGCCGTCGTCGCCTCCGCAACTGTTGCCGTCGCCACTGCCCGATGCCGCCATTTGCTTGTCAAAATATCATTTGTCTATGTACTTTGTGTTAAATATGCAAAAAGATAAAAATTCTGCCATCGCTGGCCAGCGCGGAAAAATGGATCGCGCTGCTGGGCACGATTGCTCGGACATGCCAGACCACGATCCAAAAGTAACCGCGGGCTGAACCAAACAGACAGAAACGGACCGTTTCCGTCATCCGTTTGGGTCGACCCGGTGGAGATGCCCTCACAGACCAACTCTGGAAGAAAAAAAAAAGAAAAAAAAGTGGCTGGCATATATAATCGGAATCGAGAAGCTGCGACTATGCGAGGCGGCGGCGCTCCAAGCCTTCGACGTCTCCGGCGCCGGGCCAAGCAGAGGAAGGCGGGGAGGCTGATGCACCGGCAGGGGGAGCAGGCGGTGGAGAGCTCGGTGGCGTCCATCACGGTGGACAATAAGCGGCGACGATGATGAAGAGCACAGAGGCATCATACAGGTGAAAGATGATGTTGTTATATCTCGCTTCTAAGCTATGACCGAACGAATGCTCGTATTATAATTTTATTTATTATTTTGCATGTTTCTTAGCCTTTTGAGATATAGTTGCTATAATGGTTAATTTCTATTTTTAGTGGCTTGAAGGAATGGATCATTTTCAATTTTTCTCCCTTATGTTTTATGTTGGTCCAAATTTGAACACCCAAAGCTAAATTTCTGAATCCGTCCCTAATCAAACGCCACAAGGGAAGTTTCCCCGCGCGTGGCAGCCACCCTCGTTGTTGTCCCCGTCGCCTCTTCATTGTCGCCCTCTCCTTCCGGCACCCTGTCACAACTGAACAACCTTGATTTGGTTGTGGGCAACCTAGCTAAGCCATGTCGTCGTGCTCGCCTCTGCCTGTCTCCTTGACCGTGCCGCCCGCCGATGCCCCTGACCTTGCCGGCGTCCCCAAGCGAGGCCGAGGCCAAGGACATGATTGTTTTTTTCTTCTTCTTATAAGGTCCTAGGAGAGAAAGGGTGGATGCCATTGTAGTTTCAATTTTTACGGGTACCCGCCCGGTTGTGATCTAGGTAGCCCGTTTTCGGATAGCTGCTCAAGTTTTTTCCTTCTAGAACATTCTTTCTGTTTTTTAGTTACGAAATTCTACCGATATATTAATAATGTACGACGGCAGTACAAAGAGTTCTAAACTTCTCTCTTAACCACGCCCATATTGCTTACTCAGATTATGGGTAACTGTTGGAGAATTTCTAATGTTTCTTCCGTACAAGTGTCACACTAGAACCGAGACAAATATGAGCATGATGGATGGATTGATGCAGGTCAAGTCCAGGCCACGCCAGGGCCCCCGCCTACATCCGCATGCATTGGCTAGCTGACTAGCTTCCACCAGTAGATGCAGATGGAATTGCTGGACGCTCCCTGTTTATCTCGGGCTCAAGCGAGGCCGAGACCATCATCAGAAAAGAAACTAGTAAACCGAACTGAAAATCCTTCGTCAGAAGAAGTAATGGGCAGGCGTGGCATGGCGTCGCAGGCAGCTCGGTAGCGGCGCGTCGGTCGGAGATCCATGCCGGCCGCGCGCTCCTCCTATAAATGCGCCGGGCTAGGGAGAGGGAGGGGGTGAAGTGAAGGCAGGGGAGCTGCTGCAATAATTTTTGTGGCAGTGGCAAGTGAGTGGGCAGGGTGACACCGGCCAATGCCGCAGCAGGCGAGGCAGAGCATCAGAGCAGGCAAATCATCAGCAGCGGCCCCACCACCGCCAGGCCACCACCAGTCAAAGGGCCGTGGCTTGGCCGGTCAAAACTCCACCACCGTTCCCCGTCCCATATGACGCAGCAGGCAGCACAGAACGGCCCCCACGTCCGCATGACACAACACAGTCCGTGCTGTGCTGGCCTGAAAGTCTGCAGGCACGCGTCGCGGTACCCTTCAGTTCAGCGTTAACGTGCTAGTGCTAGTGCTGGTGGTGGGAATCTGGGATGGATCATTGACGGAGGCGGAAGCATGTCTCGCCCCTGTCTCATCATCATCATCTGGGCAAAGCTCTCTTTCTTAGCAATCACCCAGGGATGTTTTGAGACTACCCATGCCCACCTCTGCTGATTGTGCCTGACAAGTACTATACATAAAATTTGGACTTAAACACCAACTATTTTCTCACATTCAGGAACGCACCAGATCAGGTTCGTGAAACTGTCCAGCCCTGCTGCCAGTGGCTGGAACTGTTTTTTTTTCTAACAAAAAATGTCAATTTTGCCTCATTTTATTAAAAAAAGCAGAAAAAAAACCGTTTCCGAAAACCCGTATAAACGCACCAATGTTGTCATGGAACACGACCATATTTGAACACACCACCACAGCCAACCTGGCTACCCACACGAGACACGAACCCACAAGGAGACCCCCGCCGAGGTTGCCACGTAGCGTCGTCATCATCAAACGTCCACGAGCCCGACTCCGACTTCACCAGCAACATCCAAAACAAGGTCTGACAGACAGCGCCGGAAACCATGTCCGCCTATGCCATCAATTGGCCACACACGCCAAGGAGAAACAGCTCTAACTCAGCCGACGAGTTTCGCTAGGGAATTATGCTGATCTTGCACCGACCGAGAACCTGCAGAGACTACCAGCGGCTGGTCATCGTCACCGCCTGGACACGCTGCACCACAGCTCCGACTCCACAGCAGCATAGCAAAGCAGGAGAAACCATCGGACACGCCGGGAAACCGACTACCAAAGATCAGCCGCGACCCGACCTCAGCTCAAGGCTTCCTCTTTGCCAAACTTCACCCTTGGAACTTGCACGGCTGCCCGACAACAACCCCCTTCACCGAACCCCTGGCTGTAGGCGACTCCGAAACGATGCCTCAAGAAGGAACGAGACACAGTAGCGCCTCCATCGCGCGATCCCGCATCTGAGGTTTCCCTCCGGAGTCAAGGCCGTAGAGAGAGGAGTGAGCACTACAGCTAACGATGCTTCCAAGAAAGTCCACGACACCATCGCCCGCTCTGGCCAAAACCGGAGCAAGGATCCCAGGATGCTCCACAACCTCGCCCTGAAACGGCCACCCATGAGCCACCACCATGCGCGCTGAAGCCCGCCGACCAACACCCCTGCCGAAACCAACTCTGCACAACCAGGTCGAGGGCGCCGCCGCAGCACCGAGCGGCAATCAGACCACTGTGCCGCAGGCAGAAGTGCGGCACAGGACCTCGCCTTGCTACCCAGCCATAACCGGACAGCAAACCACCACCACCATCGCTGCCCCTTCCCGCTCTGCCAGCACCACCGCACCTCCAGGAAGCCGACGCGACCCCCGCTCTGCCAGCACCACCGCACCTCCAGGAAGCCGACGCGACCGGCACAACCACTGCACCTCTGCTAATTATGCCATGGCTAGTTGAGAGACCACTGTACCTGACAAGAACTGCAAATTATTTTGGGCTGAATCACCAGCCAGTTCCTCACATTCAGGAACGCGTGGCATATCAGGTTCATGAAACTGGCTATCTCAGCCCTGTAATTGAACTGATCATGAAATGGAGAACAGAATACAAAAAAATACAAAAAAAAACGATTCAATCTTCGTTTGTCTTCTCCCCACAAGTTATGATACTTCATTTAACAGTTTAACCATTCGACAAGACCAAAAGGAAACCACGACATGTATCAGCACAACTAGTACTCAGTACTACCCCCGGTACCGGACTACTACACACGATCTATGCATTCAATACAACTAACTCCTACTCCACATGGAGGGTCTATCAACAAAACAAAAACAGGACCGACCGACCGACATCATTTTTTCTTCACAATTCAGCTCCGGACATTGATAGATCCCTCTGTCCTTTGGCCCAACAAACAACCGGGACAAAGAAAACCCAAGAAGAAGAAAAAGCGATAAATTAAATCCTCGCCAAAAGGAACTAAACCATGATGAAGCGCACGAAGGAATATAAGATGGTCTGGGCACGAGGAGAAACGGGCTTTTAGTCCCACAACAGGTTGATCATGGAGTTGGCCAGCCCGGCCTCCTTGAAGGTCTGCTCGCTCCCGTACTCCAGGTTGTTGTTGGAGGAGCCGGGGATGGGCTGCGCGAAGTGGAAAGCCCGCTTCTCGCCGTCCTCCACCTGCAGGGAGCAGAACGACCACAGCAGCTGCAGGCACACAAGAAGCATATCAGGTTAACAGGCAATTTTGAGATTTATTCGAAAGAAGCCTGGTTTCAGTCTTGAGAAGACTATAAGGGGAACTGAATTCGGTGGAAAGTGACCTTGATAGGATCTGCGTGGAGGAAATTCCGCTGGATCCTCCGGCCATCGGGTAGCCGGATCGCGACCCGGCAGAGAAGGTCCCTGCCTCCTTTGGGTTCTTCGGGGAGAGGAGGGTACTCGAGCTTAGCGCTCAAGCTGGGCTTGTTTTCTTTCTCAGGGATAGTCTTGTCATCGCTGGCATCTGATCCACCGGCTCCTTTGTTCTCCTCCAAGGAAGCCGCCATTGCCCGTGCTAGCTCTTCATCCTCGTCCTCGACACCTGTTTTACCTGCAAAGAGAAAAAATGTAAGTGTGTGTGGTTCGGGGGTGACCTCAAGATGGCAAGGGAAAATGCTGTACTGCAGGTGTCCAGATGCTTATAGAAGGTTAACATGGAGAAGAGCCACACTAGCTGTGTCTGTCATAAGGATCAACTTGTTTGGTTCAAAATAGAATAAATATCTGACCTGAAATGACTAATAAGAATTTGTTTGCAACAGTATCAGTATCTACATAGACAGTCATAAGTTCATAACAACTGTCAAGATGAATACATTTGTTTGTGTTGTGGGTTGATGCCTACCTAATTTCTGTTACACATGCAAATGTTCCAGACTAATCAGTGTTGTTGCTGAACAGAAGTCAAATTCAATATAGCCTAACTGCAGTCACAAACAAAGCATACCCTTGTACACTACATTGTCATATGGTGCAGGAACAGAACAGACACAATTTTTTGTGACGTCCAACTAGACATGCCTTTACTTTTAAAATGTATATCTGTACAACAGATCTATCCTTGTTGACATATAACAACCCTAATCTATACAATGTGAAAGAACACCCTATGGGAGGCTGGATGATACAAACAAAGACCAGCTGATTTGGTTGACCATCAGGGCTAAATAAGAACAAAGAAGTTAGCAACTAGAGTGTACCCTCACATGTTCCTCTGCTAGTATTCAAGAATGGACATCTATGAAATTATGATTTCTTTTTGGAAGCCATGTATCTGACAGATGGTATGTCACATAAATACTATCCAACTGTGATTCACAGAGAGTTAATACATAGAAAGCTATAAGATGGATCCGGAAAAAGAAAAGAGAGAGCGCATCAGAAGCTGGAAGCTTCAATATGACGGACTGTGCATCATATAGTCTGACAAAAATGTATTTACAGTTTAAATGTTTTAAACAAGGAGAACTTCTGAGCAGTCAACACTAATGGCATTGAGCTAATTAAATCCACAGAGATAGTACCTTGTCTGCTCACAGAAGCTTCCTGGTCAACTTTTCTTGGGCGTTTTTGTGGTTGAGCAGCATGGTGCTCCTTTGGACCTTTCTCGAGGTAAGACATCAAATCCTGTGTAAAGCAAGCATGCAGAAAATAGTAAGGAATGCTTGTGCCATATCAGCATATCATACTAATATTTGAACATTCACATTGTGATTAGAAGCTAACGCCAGTCTACCACTGAAGAGCAGCATGAGATAAAAGACAGGGTTATGAGAATACCTCTAGCAAACTGTCTGGGTAAACCATTCCATTCCAACCACGCATTTTTTGTCCAGTGATGGGGTCAATTAGGAGAATGGCAGGAACAGACACCAAATTGTAGTAGGTGCATACCTTCCTCCCCTCACTGGTGTCTTGATAAACCTATGTTTAACACAATATAACATATCGTCAAAAAAATGAGTGCAAAGACATGGTTCCATCTAGGGGGGAAGTGAATCATACAACTAGAACTCTTTTATGCCAATATATTTGCTGCCTATGTAAATAGATGTCAATTTAGAAGTTGACGTTCTAATATTTGACCACTAATACAAGAAGACAACAGTGCTTCACCCCTTCTACAAGAGTTACGCTGATTTTGAAGCACTTAAATGGTTAAGTTGGTGGACTTCAACGTTTGCTTGTTAGTATCTATTCAACCATGGAAGAGTGTAGCAAAGAAGCACCCCATATATTTAAAATTTTCAAATAGAAATTTATTAGATTTATCATCAAATCACTGCCACATAAGTAGGGCCTACACATAAGTATATTTTAATATTTTTCTACCATAAAACTACAGGAAACAACAGGCGAAGTCTATTGTACGCTGTTTATGTGCCAAATAACACTTATTTAGGTATAGCTGCACGTGTAATATTGTGCTTGTACCACGTGCTAGATGAAATCTAGATTTAGAGGTCCAGATCCAAGGCGCAGGCATGGATAGCAAACAAAAGGAGGACTAACCTGCCAGAAAATAAAGTTTGACCGGATTGTCTGAGCCACCGCTTCATTTCCCCAAGTGTCTCGATTAAGCTTCAATAGAGATAGACGCGACAGTCAAAACAATAACAAGGCATAGATGAAAGATCAACATAAGTATGCATGAAATATGTTGACAGCTTACCATGTGAGAGCTGAACTCCTCTGTTGACTGCAAATTGATCAACAGCCACTTGTCTAGAACAGAGGCCTCTAACTTTGCCTATATTGATGGGATTCATTTAGGAAAAAAGAAAGTGATAGATAACTTTGAAGCACTAGCAAATGAATACAATGAGTCCATGAGTGTAAACTGAAAACTAGTTCAAGTGTCATTAAACAATATAATGTTAGTCGATGAGTGTCACTGAAAACTAGTCCAAGTGTCGTTAAACAATATATTTGAAACAACACCATAACAAACATCAGTATGCTTTCAGCGGTTTTTCTTTTTGCAAAACACATCCTAAAAATATTTTCCCTCATTTGTAACAGAAAAAAGGCAATGTTTTATTGAGTAATTAACCAAATTACCAGATCAAACTAATTGTATAACAGCTAAGGGTGCAATCAGGCAACAGAGATAGAGGTGTCCATATATTGCAGATACTGTTCCATGATAACAGGTTATAGATCATTAATGCAGTTCTCGAAACATGATATGAAACCCAAACTGTATGTGGATGCAGCTTTGCTGGAAGAATCAAAACATGGCTATGGAAGAGACAGATGACACTGTCAAATGGATAATATCTTTCATACTTCTAATTTTTTTTGCCGGTGGTCGCCCGTTCACTCTCTTGGGCTACCCTACATCATGGTTCTTGGACAACTAAGCCCAAAAACATGGGAGAGCTAGCTGGCTAGGTTTCCTAATGTTGTTCGTACTTTTTTTCCTCATCTGAATGAGCAATGTGTGCATGATTCTATTTCATTTTCCATCCTAACAAACTAATTACCAAACAACACAACTTACGTATTGGAACCCAAGAATAGCTAATGAATAGCAGTTGTCTGAGGTTCCATCCAAAAAAGCTTGTTGTTAGCAACAATTTGTCAAATTTAGAAAAACTATTTGAGTTATTTACAGTATGCTACAACAAAGATATATTTGTGTCCTTGATCCTCATCCACCGACACCAAACATTAAGTTGGTGGTCGTCAGCTTACTCTCTTGGGATGCCCTACATCATGGGGCCTTGGCCCACTCAGTCCGTAAACATGGATAGCTAGCTGGCTAGCCTTCCTAATGTAGTTTGTGCTTCCTTTCCTCATATAAATGAGAAATTATGCATGATTCTACTTTGTTTCCCATTCTAACAGTCTTATTAATTACCAAACAACATACCTTATCTATTGGAACACAAGAATAGCTAATGAATAGTAGCTGTCTGAGGGTCCCTACGAAAAAGCTGTTCTTGTAGCAACGATTTGTTAAATTTGGAGAACTAACTGAGGCCAAATCTACAAATACAAATATAAGGTTGTGCTTCCTGCAAACAACACTCTATTGTTCGAGATGATGGGACAATGCCCAGTGTGCCATGGAGCACACCAACAACTTTTTGACATGCTGAGACATTAAAAGTTTCAATCCTAGCTAAGCACAGGTATTTAGCTAGTGCAAATAAAGTTATAGGACATGCAGCTGACCTTGTCAAATGGTCCATTGAACATCAACTCAAAAGGTGGGCGATATAAAGAAGCCAGATTATCACGAGAACTAGATGTGTTATTCTGCTCAGAATCCCAAGCAGACTGTCTTGCCTCCTCTTCAAAGTTACGAAATGCAACCATCGCATTAGGCCGAGTGCTGAAAAGAAGTGATCAAAGCATTATAAAATAGTATTGTTTTTGCAATGCAGTAGTTAAGGCAAGACCCTACAATCTCACAGGAGTCTGGAAAAACCACATACACTCAATAGTTCAACCAACAGTTGCCTTTTATTAAAGCTTGTGAGTCAGTATGAATGAATTTGCATAACAGCATGACACACTCACAAGCAGCGCTGTTCAACTCGTTACAGCACTAGTTAAAGCTAACTATATGTAGGAAGATAAACGTTTGTAACAATTTATCATAAGCAGGTAATAAACGTAATTGCAGCTACAACATAAATGAAAAAAATTACATGAGTAAAGGAGACAGCATTTAGAATGAATACTTGGCACAAAGCATTAAGAATCTTTATGAGCATCTCTATTTGATTTGCAACAGCATATAAACAAGAGCATTTGGTCAGCATCTGAGGCGCCATTGGAACAATGGACAATGGGGGCAGATAATATTGATGTGTCCAATACGCACATGCAAGATATGAGGCAGATTACAAGGTGGATTGGGGGTGCCAGCCTGCCAAGCATTGTAGACTGCTGAATAAGCTCAACTGGATGTCAACAACCTTGGCATCCAGAGAGCATGACAGCACTCAAATGCAGAAAAAATAGTAACATGGTGGCAAATGAACAGTCCAAATGTAAGATTCAACTTGGCGGAATAAGGAGGCAGAGGGACGGGTGGTGTGAGCAGCACATGAATTTATATGGCAAAGACCTAAAGTTTGTCTTATAGCCATGACAATCGCATCCATATAAGCACCATCATCAATATAGTAAATGAAATGTTCACTACAGTAATTGGATACTTTTATTCGGTCCTGTTTGGGGGACGGTGTATTAATTAAGAATTTGTAGCGAGCAAGTTTTATTAGTGCCACGTGCTGCTATTTGGCAACACAAGCATTCAACTTTAAGTGGGCATACTAAATTGTAGCCATGAGCAACGTGTTTGTATGAGCAAGATTCCTCAGCAACTCACCTGATTATTTGCTTGCCAACTACTGGAAAGAGGGATTGTGTGAAATAGGCATAAGCAGGAGCGCAAGATTTAGCTGTTTAACGTTGTCAGTATTAAATGGCCCTAAATATTAAGATGGCAAAAAGAGTAATACCGGCATGGTTCCATTAGCACGAGAAAAATAATGGTTATCAACTTCACATGGTAAATTTTTATTGATTTTCAACTTTACCTTAAAAATCGAGTTTTTTGGGGGGGAGAAAGATTAACTTAAATACAATTGTAGCTTAAGCTCCCTCAAACATGCTAAAAATCGTAATTTTGGCTTCAAAGTGAAGAACAAGACCCCCCGATTGGAGCAGAAGATTTAGCTGTTTAACTTTGTCAGTATTATACCCGCAAAAAAAAGTTGGCAGTGTTAAATGGCTCTAAATATTAAGATGGCAAAAAGAGCAATATCGGTATGGTTCCATTAGCAAGCGACAAATAATAGTTATCAACTTTACCTCAAAAATCAAGTTTTTTGGGGGGGAAGAAAGATTACAATAAATACAATTGTAGCTTACGCTCCCTCAAACATGCTAAAAACATAACTTTGGCTTTAAAGTGAAGCACAAGTCACCTAAGCACTTGACACATAATCCACCTTTAACTTACAGTAAGAACAAAGCTATATCGCGTCGCATTCAAGTCAATTATGTGCTATGAATAGACCCTATTTTCATGGAGCAACAGAGGATGTAAACCCGAAAGGTCACAACATATGACAAGTCACCTAAGCACTTAGCACATAATCCACCTTTAACTTATAGTAAGAACAAAGTTATATCGCGTCGTGTTCGATTCAATTATGTGCTATGAATGCTCACCATTTTCATGGAGCAATAGAGGATGTAAACCCCAAAGGTCACATGGCATATTCATTATAACTTCACCCCTACGACACGTTATACCCGAGATCCCATGCTAACATGCAAAGTTACTAGCAGCTAGCGAGCACCGTTACTTACACGACCATGGGAGTGTCGCCGTAGAGGGTCTCCCGCCTCACGGGCAGCGGCGCGCGGACGTCGTCCTCGTCACCTAGCCCCTGCAGCATCCCATCTTCCAGCGCAGCCGCCGGAGGCGGGTGGAACCTACACATCACAGCACATGCATACCATTAAGACAAAGCCCCTCCACGGCACAGCCGTAGCTAGAGCCAGAGACAAACCCTAGAAATGGCGCTCCAGTGAACCTACCTGAACCCCTCCTCCACCTCAGCGGCGGCGGCGGCCGCCGCCAGCGCCGCCGCCTCGGCGGACGCCTGCGCTGACGGGTGCGCGGCGAGGGCCGCCTCTCCGTCGATGTAGAAGAGCTGCAGCGCCTCCTCCAGATGCCAGCTCGTCATCTGCGGAAATCGCCGCCGCGTATCGCGTCAGGCCGGGAGATCGAACCGATCGGGAGCCGCTGGGGCGGGGACAAGACGGGAGGGGAGGGGAGGAGGAGACGGACCTGGAGGAACTGGGTGGCGGTGTGGGGCGTCTGTCCGGCGGCGATCTCGAGGAAGGAGGAGACGAGGGCGTCCTGCTCGGCGGGCGTCGGGGGATCGCCGGCCATGGCGGGCGGCTGGGTGGCGGGCCCGTGCTGTGTGTGTGTTTGGTCGGCGGGCGAGTGTGGGTGGGGTCTGGTGGATTGGTGGGGGAGGAGTCAGGAGTGGGAGCGAAGAAGCGATGGGAAGTGGAAAGAAAACGTGCGGGGTGACGAGGAAGAGGAAGACGGAGTGGCAGTGGCAGGTGGGGGTTGTCGGTACGGGCCGGCTTGGAGTTGGTGGGGAGAAATGGCCCAGGTTAATGCCAAGTTTGTTGTCTGGTGGGCCTTATTCGCGGTAGTGTCATAGTGTTCTTATAGACGAGTTCATGGGCTGCAATTTAAGCCTATTTTAGCGAGTCACTCGCTGATTAACTGTCCTATTCCACTCAAAAAAAAAACTGTCCTATTGCTACATTTCACAGCAAATTATGGAAGTGTTCAGCATAAAAGCAAAGCATAAGTATGTGATGCGGGAGAAGACACCATGCAGTTGTTACAAATTGAATATCTATGGTTCTTTTCACCATGGTGGATCGGGGGCTATCGGGGCTATTCTGCGTGATCACAATGACACGACTTGTAGAGAATATTCCGAATGCATCAACATCGGAGGCACTAGCTCTTTCTCTTCTTAGAGGTTTAGAATTTCTTGATCAGATCAACTGTTCATCTGTGATTGTTGAGTCAGATTCCCTAGAACTGATTCAGACATTTTTTAGATTGAGATTTAAAGCTCATATTCAGCCGTCATGGCGGCGATTTTTCTGAAGGAAAGCATGATAAAGTCTATTGTTTTCCAACACTATTCTAGAGAAGTTAATGTTGTGGCACATCATCTGGCTAAGTACGCGTATGAGTCGAAAGAAAATGTAGCATGGGAGGGTGACCCTCCACGCTTCATACTGCCATTTATATTAAAGGATGTAACCTTGTTATCTAATTAACAGAGTGCCACAAGGCTTTTCCTAAAAAACTGTCCTATTGCTAGGCGTGCTTGGGCACTAAGATATTATTAGGATATCATCGAGCACATATGCATGAACAAGGATCCTTCAGTAAAACAGTGGTGTTTGTGATGATGGAGACAAATATCTCGCAAGGACTTTGTGAGAGTGGTAGTGACTTAGTGGGCTATTTGGTACGCGAGAAGGAAGATCAGCCATGAGAATGAATTTCAGAACCCACTCTCAAATACGCTTTTCATCCAAATGTACGTCCGAGATCTATCCATTTTGGTATCTGGAAGGAAAGGAAAGAAGGGAGAGGTGCAACAGCAACCTAAGTGGATCCCACGATAGTTTGGTTGTGTGAAGATTAACGTCAACGCCATTGTGGCCAAGACGGGGATAGTCAGCACAGTAGGAGCAGTGTATAGGAGCGAGCCGAGAATTTAACTGGGAGCCTTGATGCTAACCATCTCTGGTACCTTGCAGTGCTTGAAGCGTGGGCCTGTCAAGAAGTTCTAGCCCTTGAGCCGGAAATTTACCTGGGAGCCTTGATGTTAACCATCTTTGTACCATGCAAGTTCTAGCCCTTGAGCCAGAAATTCACCTGTGAGCCTTGATATTAACCATCTCTGTACCCTGTAGTGCTTGAAGTGTGGGTCTATCAAGAAGTTCTAGCCCTTGCTCGGGACCTAGGGCAGAGTCATATCACGGTTGCGATGGATTGTTTGGTTGTGGTGAATAACATGAAGCAACCATTTGCAGGGAGCTACAGTATGATCCTCGAAATAAAGGAGGAAGCGAATCATCTATCATGGGTGATTTTTGTTCATTTTTATGATAAAGAGTATATATTAATATCACGAAGATACATTTTTTGTTCATGAGAGTAGACTCTAAAATATGGAAGCTCATAGGCTACACGTTGGGTGTTTCGAATTTCGAGTAGTCTCGAATGTCAAGCTTGGATCCTCCAGCCTCCCGATGGTCTTTGTATCCATAACAAATGTCTTTGATCAAACGATATTTTTAGTATGCATATGTGTCGGGTGGTCGCTAGTTTTTTCTTATAAGGGCGGAGGAGCTGACGCCAACATGCATGCAAGAAATGTTTTCATGAGCCAAAAATTTAAAATACATTATTTGTTAAACTGTTAATCTGATTGATGATCTATCTTCACCATCGGGTTTGTCTTGACGAGCACTTCAAAACAAGATTCCAAATTAATATGCTTTGATGATATTTTTTATCATCAATTATCATATTACTGCTATATCTACCAAATTAATAGTTAATAGTTACCATCCAAATAACATAGTTACTAGATAACTTTTTACATGTTTCTAATGATAACAACGATCTGTATGTATAGAAAGTGAGTATTTGATCCCTTCTAAACATGTAAAAAACATTATTACCATCATATAAGGCTTATATTGGTGAGAAACAAAGTTCAGAAACCCTTGATAACCATTTGATTTTAACCTGGTAACCAATTTCATTTACATGATGAGCAAATGACCGTAATTTGGCAACTAGAGGTCTAAATTTTGACTTAAGATTTAAGAGATAAAACATTTTGAAGTTTGAAAATAAAAAAATCCACCAGATTGCATGCATGTATGTGTGTGATACCATATTTTAGTTTGAAAACCTAATAGTTTTAACCCGTTAACCATCGTAACTTTACGTGGTAACCAATTGAGTTTACATGGTAACTAAGTGACAGTAATTTGGTAACTAGGGTCGAAAAAAATTGTCAAAATATATTAACAGGGATCTAGTTTCGAAGATCATATCACAAAAAAGGTAACGATAAAAATGGATCTGAATTTTGAGTTATAGTTCATTAGATAAAGCATTTGAAGTATGTAAACAAAAAAGAATCCCACGTGACGGGTGGGACATATGCATCCATACATGGCTGAGTTGCCATATTAAATCCATGTCCATGGAATACTAATCTATTGCACGAGTTCTAGATAGCACAGTCATTTATTAAATAAAATATATGCTTCACAAAAAAATACAAAGTCAAATCTCTCTCAAAGAGAACACATAGGTCAAAATTGAACTTACCTTGAATTGTATTATTCGTCCTATATGTAAATCCTCCATGCAATTGTTTAAATTTTGAGCAATAATTAGAAAAATATAATCAATTATTTAAATTTTGAGCAATAATTAGAAAAATATAATGTTGACATACATGCTCACCGTTTACTTTTGATGAGTGCTCTTATACCTCTTCAGTACTTCGAACAGGAGCACAATACGTATCTATCTACCAGCAAAAAAAGACAATGCATATCTACAATTGTATGGTTGTAAGAGAACATGATGTCTGTTAATTTTCACCCAACGGTCAAAACTAATGGATACATTTTTTTCAATACAGTAGATATGGTAAAAGATTGTATTCTCATTTGCTTGTACTGAATGCCTTGCAAAATAAAATTGTATTGGACGATATGCACACCTAGTTACTCTAGCCTTACTAGTAAGGTGTTCATGCATTGCTACCTACAAATAAAATGAAGTATAGAAGTTTGACAATAGAGTCATGTCCCGATCGATAAGATGCTGATTTGCTACAAAATCCTATATATAACTAAATAGTAGAAATCCACAAATGCATTTATTACAATATGTAGCTTCCTAAATCTTTGTTTCGTTCATATAGGATGAATCGGTAATATTTATCTGTCTTGTTAGTGACACTTGTTGTATTGAGAGCAGGTGGGTGACATGGATTAAAATAAATTAGTTGTTATTTTTTATATTTTTTGCGTGATCCAAGACTCTTGGCCGAGGAGACGAGTTTGTCTTGGATCATGCCGATATGCTTCTATTCATGTTCAAAGACCACTACCACTCTGAGTTTACCGGTTTTGCGGAAACCGTTTCACTAAGAACATTTATGTTATTAATGAAATGCCACTACTCGATAGGTTGTGTATGAGCATTAGTAGTGAGCTTTCCTTATTTTCATTATTCAACATTTTTATGAGATACTATGAGAGCTCATACGAGTATGCGACTGAGCTAACTAAGGAAAAGAAGTAAGCGCATCTCGTAGTTGTTTTCTTTCCTTTGTTTAGGTTTTGACCTATTAAGTAGATCAAGCACCAATCAGATGGTTTATAATAGACTACTCAATCAAGGGATTCTAAAAGGCATATTTAGTAACTCTCCTTTGTTCCGCATGAATGACTATGTAGGACACATCATTCTTGGCTGACTTCAACCATTTTTTTGAAGGGTTTCGCAGCATGTAAATCAAAAAAATTCTATGGATGCGAACAAGAAAAGCCAAGATCTAATCTAGGAGATGTAATCAACGAGAGAGATTGATGAGATCTTCATACCCTTGAAGAAATCGCACAGCGGAAACGTTCAACAGAACGTGGTTGACGTAGTCGTACTCGCCGTCTCCGACTCGCGATCCGATCGGATCCTACGTCGCAAGTGGCGGCGCCTTCGAGACATGCACACGTACGGTGCAGCGACGTCTCCTCCTTCCTTGGTCCAGCAAGTATGGTGGAGAGATAGATTGGATCTGCAGCACGACGGCGTGGTGCTTATGGTGGAGAGTTTCTGCGGCAGGGCTTCGCCTACGCACAATCGGGAGAGAGAGAGGAGGAGGAGGGGCAGCAGTTGGCGGCTAGGGTTGGAGAGAGGGGGGAGGCTGCGCCCCTGCCATCCTTATATAGGGGGCTGGCCGGCCCCCTTGACCCCTCCTCCAAGCCCTAGGGCGGCGGCCCAAGGGGTGGAGTGGGGGGCAAGGCACCCCCCTTCTTCTAGAAGGCTCCCCTAGGGTTTCCCCTAGGGATGGCCGGCTGGGACTTAGGGGCCTTGTGCCCCTAGCCCAAAGTGGCCAAGGAACTTCCCCTTAGTCCCACGCAGGCCTCCGACAAGTGGGCCCATATTGGTCCCACTCCTGAACCTTCTAGAACCTTCCGGTACAATACCGATAAACTCCGAAACGATTCCGAAATCCAAAAACTGCTTTCCCTTATATGAATCTTATTCTCCGGACCATTCTGGAACCTCTCGTGATGTCCTGCGTCTCATTAGAGACTCCGAACAAAAACTCATAAACCAATCATCCATTCTATCCTAGCGTCGATGCACGTTAAGTGTGTGACCCTACGGGTTCGAGAATATGCAGACATGATCTTCTATCAATAATCAACAGCGGGGTCTGGAAACCCATATTGACTCCCACATATTCATCAATGATCATATCGGATGAACCACGATGCCAGGATTCAATTAATCCCATATATGTATTCCCTTCGTCATGTGATATTTTACTTGCCCGAGATTCGATCATTGGTATCGGCATACCTAGTTCAACCTCGTTCACAACAAGTACTTTACTCGTTCCGTAATCCGATATCACTTTGTGATTAACTCTTTAACCACGTGCTTGCAAGCGGTGTTGATATCGATTACCGAGTGGGCCCGAAGTATATCTCTCCGACTCGGGAGGGACAAATTCCATCTCGATACATACAAACCAACAAGTACTTTCCGATCACCTGAGAGACACCTTTATGATTACCCTCACATAGGATGACGTTTGATGACCTCAAGGCTTTCTTCCGATACCAGGGAGTTGTATTATCTCATGGTCTAAGGAATACAATACTTGACATAGGAAAAAGCTTTGCAAAGATGAACACGATGACACGATCTAATTGCTCTGCTTAATTTGGGTATGTCCATCATATCATTCTCCTAATGACATGATCTCATTATTAATCGACAACTCATGTCTATGGTTAGGAAACCTTAACCATCATTAATCAATGAGCTAGTCCATAGAGGCGTACTAGGGACACGGTGTTGTTCATAAACCACACAAGTATCAAAGTTTTCGCTTAATACAATTCTAGCATGGAATATAAACTTTATCATGAATAAGAATTATAATAATAACATCTTTATTATTGCCTCTAGGGCATAATTCCAATAGTCTCCCACTTGCACTAGAGTCAATAATCTAGTTTACATCTGGCAACAATCTAACACCCATGGCATTAAGGTGCTGATCATGTTTTGCTCGTGGAAGAGGTTTAGTCAACGGATCTGCGACAGTCAGATCCGTATGTACTTTGCTAATCTTCAGATCTCCATCTGCTATATAATCTCGAATTATATGAAAACGGCGGTTGATGTGCTTGGTCTTTGGATGATATCTTGGTTCCTTAGCCAGTGCTATGGCGCCAGTGTTGTCGCACAATATCTCCAGTGGATCCAAGGCACTTGGAACCACACCAAGCTCAGTGATAAAGTTCCTGATCCAAACTCCTTCACTTGACGCTTCTGAAGCAGCCACGTATTCCGCTTCTGTTGTAGATCCCGCGATCACGCTTTTCTTGCATCTTCTCCAGCTCACAGCTCCACCATTCAAAATATAAACGTATCCTGTCTGAGATTTAGAATCATCCGGGTCGGTGTCGAAACTAGTGTCGACGTAACCTTTTACGACGAGATGCTCATCACCTCCATAGAACAAGAACATTTCTTTAGTCCTATTTAAATACTTTAGGATGTTCTTTACGGTTGTCCAGTGTTCCACTCCTGGATCACTTTGGTATCTGCTCGTCAAACTAAGAGCATTGGACACATCTGGTCTAGTACATAGCATGACATACATGATAGAACCTATGGCCGAGGCATATGGCACTTTGCTCATACTATCTCTATCGTTTACCGTAGCTGGACACTGAGCCTTGCTCAATATCTTACCTGACAACATGGGCAATGAACCTTTCTTTGCTTTATCCATTCTGAACCTTTTCAGAACTTTTCTAGATATGTATTTTGGCTTAAAGCTATTAGGCGTCTTTGTCTATCTCTATAGATTTTGATGCCTAATATATAAGCAGCTTCTCCTAGGTCTTTCATTGAAAAACATTTATTCAAATAACTCTTCACATCGTTAAGCATACCAATGTCATTTCCAATAATCAATATGTCATCCACATATAGTACTAAAAATGTCACCGAGCTCCCACTCACTTTCTTGTATATACAAGCTTCGTAACAATTTGGAACAAATCCAAAACTCTTGATCACTTGATCAAAACGAAGGTTCCAACTCCGAGATGCTTGCTTCAGTCCATAAACGGAACGCTGAAGTTTGCACACCTTATTAGCATCCTTAGGATCGACAAAACCTTCGGGCTGCATCATATACAACTCTTTATCAATGTTGCCATTGAGGAACGCAGTCTTGACATCCATCTGCCATATTTCATAATCATGAAACGCAGCAATTGCTAATAAAATTCAAATGGACTTAAACATCGCTACGGGAGAGAAAGTCTCATCGTAGTCAACACCTTGAACTTGTCGAAAACCTTTCATGACAAGTCGTGCTTTATAGACGGTAACATTACCATCCGTGTCTGTTTTCTTCTTGAAGATCCATTTGCACTCAACGGCCTTTCGGTCGCTAGGAGGGTCCACCAAAGTCCATACTTGGTTTTCGCTCATGGGTCCCAATTCGGATTTCATGGCCTCTAGCCATTTCTCAGAGTCTGGGCTCATCATAGCTTCCTCATAGTTTGTAGGTTCACTGTCTTCTACCAACAAGACAGTCAAGACAGGGTTGCCGTACCACTCAGGAGGGGCACGCGACCTTGTCGACCTGCGACGTTCAGTAGCAGCATCGTCCGAAGCTTCCTGATCCTTGTCATTAGCTTCCTCTATTGTTGGTGCAGGCGGCACTAGAACAATTTCAGGTGCTGCGCTACTCTCCAATTCAAGAGAAGGTTCAACAACCTTGTCTAGCTCTTCTTTCCTCCCACTCACTTCTTTCGAGAGAAACTCCTTCTCAAGAAAGGAACCGTTCTTTGCGACAAACACTTTGCCTTCGGTTCTGTGATAGAAGGTATACCCAATAGTTTCCTTAGGGTATCCTATGAAGACGCATTTCTCCGCTTTGGATTCGAGCTTGTCCGGCATCAACTTCTTGACTTAGGCTTCGCATCCCCAAACTTTAAGAAACGACAACTTAGGTTTAGCACCAAACCACAGTTCATACGGTGTCGTCTCAACAGATTTAGATGGTGCCCTATTTAAAGTGAATGCATCGGTTTCTAATGCATAACCCCAAAATGATAACGGCAAATCAGTAAGAGACATCATCGATCGGACCATATCTAATAGGGTTCGATTCCGGCGTTCAGACACACCATTGCGCTGTGGTGTTCCGGGTGGCGTGAGTTGCGAAACGATTCCGTTTGCTTTAAGATGCGTGAGAAAATCATAACTCAAATATTCACCTCCACGATCGGATCGTAGAAACTTAATTTTTCTGTTACGATGGTTCTCCACTTCATTCTGAAATTCCTTGAACTTTTCAAATGTTTCAGATTTATGTTTCATTAAATAGATATACCCATATCTACTTAAGTCATCGGTAAAAGTGAGAAAATAGCGAAATCCACCGCGCGTCGAAACACTCATCGGTCCGCATACATCGGTATGTATGATTTCCAACAAGTCCGTTGCTCGCTCCATCATACCGGAGAACGGGGTTTTGATCATCTTGCCCATGAGGCATGGTTCGCATGTGTCAAATGATTCAAAATCAAGAGACTCCAAAAGTACATCAGAATGGAGTTTCTTCATGCGCTTTACACCAATATGACCTAGACAACGGTGCCACAAATAAGTAGTATTATCACTATCTACTTTGCATCTCTTAGCCTCAATGTTATGGATGTGTGTTTCATCCCTTTCGATATTCAGAAGAAATAAACCATTCACAGCAGGTGCATGACCATAAAAGATGTTACTCATATAAATAGAACAACCATTATTCTCCGATTTAAATGAATAACCGTCTTGCAATAAGCACGATCCAGAAATAATGTTCATGCTCAACGCAGGCACATAATAACACTTATTAAGGTTTAAAACTAATCCCGAAGGTAAAACTAAGGAGAGCGTGCCGACGGCCATCACATCAACTCTTGATCTGTTGCCAACGCGCATCGTCACCTCATCCCTCGCAAGCCGCCGTCTATTCCGTAGCTCCTATTTCGAGTTACAAATATTAGCAACTGAACCAGTATCAAATACCCAGGCACTACAACGAGGGCTAGTAAGGAAAACATCAATAACATGTATATCAAATATACCTTTGATGGTGCCAGCCTTCTTGTCCGCTAAGTACTTCGGACAGTTGCGCTTCCAGTGACCCTTGTCCTTGCAATAGAAGCACTCGGTGTCCGGCTTGGGTCCAGACTTGAGCTTCTTCTCGGCAGGGGCAACGCGCTTGCCGCCGCCTTTCTTGAAGGGCTTCTTTGTACCCTTACCTTTCTTGAAGGTGGGGGGCTTGTTGACCATCAACACATGATTATCCTTTTTGATGTCCACCTCCGCAGCCTTCAGCTTTGCGAAGAGCTCGGTGATCGTATCAGTGGAACCAATCTGATTATGAGTCACTACAAAACTTTTGTAGCTGGGAGGGAATGATTGCAGAACCCTGTCAATCTTGAGCTCCTCTGGAATCTTGCAGTCCAGTTGCTCAAGGCGTTGAGTGTAGCCCGACATCTTTATGGTGTGCTCACTAACGGAACTCCCTTCCTCCATCTTGCAGTTAAAGAATTTCTCAGAGATCTCATATCTCTCAGAACGGGCCTAAGTCTGAAACATAGTTTTCAGCTCCTCAAGAATCTCAAAGGGCCCAGGATAGTCTTCAAAACGATTTTGAAGGTCCGATTCCATAGCAAACAACATGGTGCTCTTAATCACACCATAATCATCTTTGCGCGACTGATAGACAGCTTTCTCATCAGCCGGCGCATCTACCGCAGGGGCGTCACCTAGCGCATCTTCAAGGACATAGTCCTTTTGTCCGTTAGCGAGAATGATTCTCAGATTGCGGAACCAGTTGGTGAAGTTAGACCCATTGTTTCTAAGCTTTTCTTTCTCAGCAAAAACGTTGAAGTTGAAGTCGGACTTAGCCATTTGATCTACAATATTTGCAAGTACAAATTAGACTATGTTAATGATAAGTAGTTCAACTTTAATCAAATTACTAGATGAACTCCCACTAAATTCAACATCCCTCAAGTTGTTTAGTGAACATGATCCAAATTCACCGCACCTAATCCGATCTTCACGAGAAGAGATGTGGTTTCAATGGTGGACAACGAAGTGTCGATCATATCATTCATATGACTCATGCTTAACCTTTCGGTTCATGTGTTCCGAGGCCATGTCTGTACATGCTAGGCTCGTCAAGTCAAACCCAAGTATTTCCGCGTGTGCAAAACTGGCTTGCACCCGTTGTATGTGAACGTAGAGTCTATAGCACCCGATCATCACGTGATGCTTGGACACGACGAACTTTCGCAACGGTGCATACATGGGGAGAACACGGTTTTATCTTGATCTTTAAGTGAGGAATCATCTTATAATGCTACCGTCGCGATCTAAGCATAATAATGTTGGAGATATGCCCTAGAGGCAATAATAAATGTAGTTATTATTATATCTTTGTGTTTATGATAAATGTTTACATTCATGCTATAATAGTATTAACAAGGAAACATTAATACTTGTGTGATTTGTAAACTTAATTTGAAGTCCCTAGTAAAGCCTCTATATAATACTAGCTTGTTGGTTAATAGATGATTGTGGTTTCCCTATCATGAACATTGAGATGTTATTAACAACAAGATCATATCGTTAGGAGAATGATATGGTGGACATACTCCTATAGATAAGCGTAGCATAAAGATCAAGTCATTTTAATAGTTCAATTGCTATATGCTTTCTGATACATAGTAATCTAATTCCTTCGACCATGAGATCATGCATATCACCTTTACCGGATGGATGCTTTGATGACATCAAACACCACACCGTAACTGGGTGGCTATAAAGGTGGCATTGAGTGTTCGGAAAGTATTGGTTGAAACACATGGATCAAGAGTGGGATTTGTCCATCCATATGACGGATAGATATACTCTGGGCCCTCTCGGTGAAATGTCATCCAATTAGCTTGCAAGCATGTGACTGGATCACAAGGGATCACATATCACGGGAACGAGAAAAGAGTACTTATCGGTAACGAGGTTGAACTAGGTATGCAGAGATACCGACGATCAAAACCTCGGATAAGTAAACTATCGTGAGACAAAGGGAAATTGATATCGTATGTAAGTGGTTCATTCGATCGCAAAGTAATCGTAGAAATATGTGGAAGCCATATGAATTTCCAGATTCCTCTATTGGTTATTGATCGGAAAAGTGTCTCGATCATGTCCGCATAATTCACGAACCGTAGGGAGACACACTTAAGGATTCGACGTTGTTTTAGTAGTTATGGAATGATGAGAAAGAGTCCGAATGTTGTTCGGAGTCTCGAATGGGATTCGGGATATCACGAGCAGATCCAGAATGGTCCGGAGAATAAGATTCATATAAGGAAAGTCCCGTTTCGGAGTTGGAGAATGATTCCGGTGTGTTCATCGGGAATGTTCTAGAAGGTTCCGGAATGTCCGGCACTCCGGAGGGGAAGGGTACATGAATGTGTTATATCAAGTTGGTATGATTGCATCATGTACTAAGTGTCATCGCTGAACAAAATAAAGGATTAAATCAAATCGTTGTTTGAAAAGTCAAACGCCAAGTTTGAAAGTCAAATGGCTATTTTTGGGAAGTGGAAAAAGAGGAGGAAACCGAGTTGGGGAGGAGTCCCTCCTCCCCACCGCCGGCGCCCCACCAAGCCGAGTTGGGGAGGGACTTCCCTCCCTCCCCTTGGCCGGCCGGCCCCTCCACCTATATAAGGAGGGGCAGGGCTCCCTCCTAGAGACACACAAGATCCTCTCCTCCAAACCCTAAGCCGCCGGCGCCGCCACCTGCTGCTGCCGCCGCCTAGCAACCCTAGCCGCCGGCCTAGCCCCCTCCTCGGCGTGTATAAACCCTAGATCGTCGAGGGACTCTCTCATACTCCACCATACTCACTCCGGCTTAAGGCGAAGCCCTGCGAGATCTCCCCTCTACTTCCGGTACCACGCCGTTGTGCTGCCGGAATCGCGAGGAGAGTGCTACAACCTCCGCTGCCTGCTGGAACAAGGGAGAGGAAGGTCTTCGTCGAGTACCGAACGTGTGACCGACTGCGGGAGCGCTGCCGGAACGCAGCGCCGGAAGGATCGTCTACACGATCTTGAGATCGGGAAGAGTACGACTACATCACCCACGAGAATCCGCTCTCGTTAAACACTTTGGAATCTTCGAGGGTAAGTTATTCCATCGACTCGTTGCTACAATCTAGTAGATAGATCTTGGCTTGTTTGTTTGTATGATAGAAAATTTTTGTTTTCCATGCTACGAAATCCTACAGTGGTATCAGAGCCGTGTCTATATGTAGATCTGTTGCACGAGTAGAACACAATGGTCATTGTGGGCGTTGATGCTTTTATTGTCGATTGCTTCTTGTGTACTTTGCATCTTGCGGTATGTTGGGATGAAGCGGCCCGGCCTAACATTCATGACATCGTTCATGAGACTTGCTCCACGCTTGACATGCAACTTGTATTGCATAAGTGGCTTTGCGGGTGCCTGTTTCTTCTAGCATAGTTAAGATTCAATTTACAACGGGTGATTAACAATGCTAGTATCAATGTTGTGGTTCTTGTTCGTAAGTTAGAACGACACTTATTGAAAGCCCCAAACCACGTAAAATATTCAAAGAAAGTGGAGGCGTCTAACTTTGTTTTGCAGGGGTGTGCAGTGATGTGATATGGCCATGATTGTGATTATATTTGATGTATGCAATGTTCCTTATTGTAAGTTGGCAACCGGCAGGAGCCATATGGTTGTCTTTAATTTATGTTAAGACCCGTGTGTCTATTGAAAGTAGTTGTAATAGTTGAAGCCGGTGGACGGCAACCATGGAGAAGCGTCATTGACCTTGATGCAATGCCGGTGATGATGGAGATCATGTTCGTGCTAGAAGATGGAGATCGGAAGCACGAAGAAGAAAGGTCATATCATATCACATATTATGAATTGCATGTGATGTTAATCCTTTATGCATCTTGTATTGCTTAGTAGACGATGGTAGCATTATAATATGATCCCTCATGCACATGAATTTCAAGTCATAAAGTGTTCACCCTTAGTTAGCACCGTTGCTAAAGCTTGTTGTTTCGAAGCACCACGTGATGATCGGGTGTGTTAGATTCCGCAAGTGTATACAACGTGAGCAAGCCAGATTTGCTCATGCGGAAACTAAGGTTTGATCTTGACGAGCCTAGCATGTACAGACATGGTCTCGGAACACGGATCACCGAAAGGTAAAGCATGAATCATATAGTAGATATGATGAACATGTCGATTGTTCGCCATTGAAACTATATCAACTCTCGTGATGATCGGTGTTGATGTGGTGGATTTGGTTCGTGTGATCACAAAAACAATGTGAGGGATATTGTTTTGAGTGGGAGTTCACCTAGATTAATTTTATTATTAATTTGAACTCAATTTGTCATAAACTTAGTCTAAACTATTGCAAATATATTGTAGATCAATGGCAGCCCCTACCATCAATTTTAATGCGTTCCTAGAGAAAGAAAAGTTGAAAAACAATGGAAACAACTTCGCGGATTGGTTCCGCAATTTGAGGATTGTCCTCACAGCTGGTAATTTGACCTATGTCCTGGATGCACCGCTGGGTGACCCACCTGCAACTGATGCTGCCGATGAAGTAAAGAACGTTTACCTCACTCGGAAGACTCAGTACTCCACAGTTTAGTGTGCTATCTTGTATGGTTTAGAATCGGAGCTTCAGAAAAGGTTTGAGAATTCAGACCCATATGATATTGTCGAGGATCTCAAATTGATCTTTGAGACTCATGCGGCAATTGAAAGCTATGAGGCTTCTGAAAAGTTCTTTAACTGCAAGATGGAAGAGGGCAGCTCCGTCAGTGAGCATGTGCTTAAGATGTCTGGGCACGCAAACAAACTTCAAAGCTTGGGTATTGTGATTCCTAATGCTTTGGGGATTTACCATGCCCTCCAATCACTACCACCAAGTTACAAGAACTTTTTGATGAACTACAACATGCAAAACATGAACAAGACGTTGCCAGAACTCTTTGCCATGTTGAAATCTGCAGAAGTGGAGATCAAGAAAGAGCACCAAGTGTTGTTGGTAAATAAGACCACCAAATTCAAGAAAGGCAAGTCTAAGCAGAAGGGACACTTCAAGAAGGGTGGTAAGAAAGTTACCACGCCGACGAAGAAGACCAAGGCTGGACCTAAGCCTGATACTGAGTGCTTTTACTGCAAGGGAGAAGGTCACTGGAAGCGGAATTGCCCAAAGTACTTGGCGGATTTGAAGAACGGCAACATCAAGAAGAAAGGTATATCTGATATACATGTTATTGATGTGTATCTCACTAGTACTCGTAGTAGTGCCTGGGTATTTGATACTGGTTCGGTTGCTCATATTTGTAACTCGAAACAGGTGCTGCAGAATAAACGGAAGCTAGCGAAGAACGAGGTGACGATGCGCGTTGGAAACAAATCAAAGGTTGATGTGATCGCGGTCGGCACGCTACCCCTTCATCTACCATCGGGATTAGTTTTATACTTAAATAATTGTTATTTGGTGCCTGCGTTGAGCATGAACATTATATCGGGATCTTGTTTATTGCGAGACGGTTACTTGTTTAAGTCCGAGAATAATGGTTGTTCGATTTATATGAGTAATATGTTTTATGCACATGCACCTTTGATAGATGGTCTATTCTTGTTGAATCTCGATAGTGGAAATACACATATTAATAACATTGAGGCTAAACGTTTGAAATCGAGCGATAACTCGACCTATATGTGGCACTGTCGTCTTGGTCACATTGGAGTGAAGCGTATGAAGAAACTCCATTCCGATGGACTTCTTGAATCACTTGATTTCGAATCACTTGAAAGATGCGAAGCATGTCTGATGGGTAAAATGACTAAGACTCCATTTTCTGGTATGATGGAGTGAGCTATGGACTTATTGGAAATCATACATACCGATGTGTGTGGTCCAATGAGTGTAGCATCGCGCGGTGGTTATCGTTATGTTCTTACCTTCACGGATGACTTGAGTAGATATGGGTATATCTATTTCATGAAACATAAGTCCGAAACTTTCGAGAAGTTTAAGGAATTTCAAAGTGAGGTAGAGAATCAACGTTACAAGAAGATTAAATTTCTACGTTCTGATCGTGGAGGTGAATATCTAAGTTACGAGTTTGGCGAGCATTTGAAGAAATGTGGAATACTTTGACAATTGACACCGCCGGGAACACCACAACGTAATGGTGTGTCCGAACGTCGTAATCGAACTCTCTTAGATATGGTTAGTTCTATGATGTCACTTACAGATTTACCGCTATCATTTTGGGGTTATGCATTAGAAACAGCCGCATTCACTTTAAATAGGGCACCATCTAAATCCGTTGAAACGACACCATATGAATTATGGTTTGGGAAGAAACCTAGATTGTCGTTCCTTAAAGTTTGGGGATGCGAAGCCTATGTAAAGAAGTTACAGCCGGACAAGCTTGAACCCAAAGCGAAAAAATGCGTCTTCATAGGATACCCGAAGGAAACTATTGGGTATACCTTCTATCATAGATCCGAAGGCAAAATCTTCGTTGCTAAGAATGGATCTTTTCTAGAGAAGGAATTTCTCTCAAAAGAAGTGACTGGAAGGAAAGTAGAACTCGACGAGGTTGTCGAACCTTCTCTCGAAATTGCGAGTAGCGCAGCGCCGGAAGAAGTTCCTGTGGTGCCTGCACCAATTAGAGAGGAAGCTAATGATGATGATCATGAAACTTCGGTCGAAGTTGCTACAGAGCCTCGCAGGTCAACGAGGACTCGTACCACTCCAGATTGGTATGATCCCGTTATGAGTGTCATGTTGGTGGACAACACCGATGACCCTGAGACATATGAGGAAGCGATGATGAGCCCAGATTCCAATAAATGGCAAGAATCCATGAAATCCGAGATTGGATCCATGTACGAAAACCAAGTATGGACTTTGGTGGACTTACCGGATGGCCGGAAGGCTGTCGAGAACAAATGGATCTTCAAGAAAAAACAGATGCTGATGGTAATGTTACTGTCTATAAAGCTCGACTTGTCGCAAAAGGGTTTCGACAAATTCAAGGAGTTGACTACGATGAGACTTTCTCACCAGTAGCGAAGCTAAAGTCTGTGAGGGTTATGTTAGCAATCGCTGCATATTATGATTATGAGATATGGCAGATGGATGTCAAAACAACATTCCTCAATGGAGACATTGATGAAGAGTTGTATATGATGCAACCCAAAGGTTTTGTCGATCCTAAAGATGCTAACAAGGTATGCAAACTTCAACGGTCCATCTATGGATTGAAGCAAGCATCCCGAAGTTGGAATCAACGTTTTGATAAGGTGATCAAAAGTTTTGGTTTTATACAAACTTATGGAGAAGCTTGTATTTACAAGAAAGTGAGTGGGAGCTCTGTAGCATTCTTAATACTATATGTAGATGACATATTTGTAGGGTTCGCAGCATAGAAAACAAAAATTTTCCTACGATGTGAACTATATACCAAGATCTATCTACTAGATACAAACAACGGGCGGATGTATATCCGTAGAGAACATACCCTTGAAGACCGACAAAGCTTAACGAGTTCAACTCGTGGTTGATGTAGACGATCTCTTGCCGATCTCAAGATCGAGAGGAAGTCCTAGCGCCGCAAATCAGCAGCGCATCCGTGCTCGCACACACGTTCGAGGCACCGAGCAACCTCCGCCTCCTCGCTCCAGCGATGCAGCGGAAGCACAACTCTTTCTTGCCGAAGAGCCACCGGGAACATGTATCTCGCTAGTCCGAGACCATGGGGGATAAATTCTAGAGGGGGAGAGAGATCCTTCACGAGGAGGTGTGAGAGACAAGTGAGGAGGGGGGCTCCTTTTATAGGAGGAGGGGGGGAACCCCAAGGGGGTGGCCGGCGCATGGGGGCTGCCCCCTTGCCCTCCCCTCTTCATGTGGGTGGACACTCCACTCACAAATCTCCTTTAAATTCCCTCCACTCAAAATTCCACTCAAATTCCTATTAAATTTCCACCAAATTTAATTTAAACTCTCATTAAATAAAACTCTTTTATTTTATTCAGAATTTTGTCAATTACTTTAATGACAAACATTCACAAATAACCCCTTGCTAGAATTCTATTTCACATGCATAACCACTTTATGCAATTTCACCCGAAAACCTGTTTCGGTATCTAGTGAAATAAATTCCTGCGCTTGTTCATTCTTTCGGCATGAAACATTTGCTCCAATTGGATGTCGGTGTCTCTTAAGTGTGTCACCCTATGGTTCGTGAATAATTCGGACATGATCGAGACCCCTCTCGGATCAATAATCAGAAGCGGGATCTGGAGACCCATACTGACTCCCACACATTCAACGATGACTTTCTTGTGATCGTCAGAACCTTTTACGCTATTATCTTAATCCCTTTGTTTCACGATATATTACATGTCCGAGATTCGATCATCGGTATCTCCATACCTAGTTTGATCTCGTTACCGACATGCACTCTTTTCTCGTTCCTGTGATATAACATTCTAGTGATCAAATCACTTGCTTGCAAGCTAATTAATGTGATATCACCGAGAGGGCCCAGAGTATATGTATCCGTCATCGGGATGAACAAATTCCACTCTCGATCCATGAGCCTCAACATAACACTTTATTAGTTCTGAATCCATCTTTATAATCACCCTGTTACGGTGTGACGTTTGATGTTATCAAGAAACTCTTCCGGTGTTAGTGATTGACATGATCTCATGGTCTAAGGATTAGGATCACTTCGTAAGTTGTTATAGCAATATAAACTCAATGACTTTGATCGTAATGCTATACTTCAGATGAATGTTCATCACACCATTACACTAATGTTGTGATCCCGTTATTAACAACATCCAATGTCCATGATCAGGAAACCTTGAGCATCTTGTTAATCAACGAGCTAGTTTATGAGAGAGGCATAACTAGGAACTTTTTGTTTGTTTATTAAACACACATGTATTAACGTTTCCGTATTAATACAATTATAGCATGCAAAATAAACATCTATCATATACTTGGAATACACATAATAAACACTTTATTATTGCCTCTCAGGGCATATTCCCTTCAGTCTCCCACTTGCACTAGAGACAATAATCTAGTTACATAGTGATAAATCTAACACCCATTGAGTTCTGGTGTTGATCATGTTTTGCTCTAGGGAGAGTTTTAGTCAACGGATCTGCTACATTGAGATCCGTATGTACTTTACAAATCTTTATATCTCCATCCTTGACATGCTCGCGGATGGAGTGAAACCGGCGCTTAATATGCTTGGAATGCTTGTGAGACCTTGGCTCTTTGGCATTGGCAATGGCACCATTGTTGTCATAATAGATCACCATTGGGTCCAACGCGTTTGCCACCACTCCTAGTTCGGATATGAACTCCTTCATCCAAACTGCTTCCTGAGCCGCTTCTGAAGCAGCAACATATTCGGCCTCCGTTGTTGATCCCGCTACCACAGGTTGTTTGGAGCTCCTCCAACTAACCGCTCCGCCATTCATGAGAAATACGTATCCGGATTGAGACTTAGAGTCATCCGGATCGGTGTCAAAGCTAGCGTCGACATAACACTTAACGACGAGCTCTTCTTCACCTCCGTATACAAGAAACATATCCTTAGTTCTTCGTAAGTACTTAAGGATATTCTTGACCGCTATCCAGTGTTCCGAACCTGGATCCGATTGGTACCTACTAGTCAAACTAATAGCATGTGCCACATCCGGTCTTGTACATAGCATGGCGTACATTATAGAGCCGATGGCTGAAGCATAGGGGACTTTGTCCATTATCTCTCTTTCTTCCGCCGAAGCCGGACTTTGAGTCTTACTCAATGTCTTGCCTTGCAACATAGGTAAGAACCCCTTCTTACTTCCATCCATTTTAAACTTCTTTAAAATCTTATCAAGGTATGTACTTTGCGATAGCCCTATTAGGCGCCTAGATCTATCTCTATAGATCTTTATGCCTAATATGTATGACGCTTCACCTAGGTCCTTCATTGAAAATTTGCTGTTTAGATAACTTTTAACACTGTTTAAAAGATCTATATCATTTCCGATCAATAATATGTCATCCACATATAATATCATAAATGCCACATTGCTCCCACTCACTTTCTTGTAAATACAAGCTTCTCCATAAGTTTGGACAAATCCAAACTCTTTGATCACCTCATCAAAGCGGAGATTCCAACTTCGTGATGCTTGCTTCAATCCATAGATGGATCGCTGAAGCTTGCACACCTTGTTAGCATCCTTAGGATCGACAAAACCCTTTGGTTGTATCATATACAACTCTTCTTCAATATTACCATTGAGAAACGCAGTTTTGACATCCATCTGCCATATCTCATAATCAAAATATGCAGCAATTGCTAACATAATCCTAACTGACTTTAGCATCGCTACGGGAGAGAAAGTCTCATCGTAGTCAACTCCTTGAATTTGCCGAAACCCCTTTGCGACAAGTCGAGCTTTATAGACGGTCACATTACCATCAGCATCAGTTTTCCTTTTGAAAATCCATTTGTTCTCCACGGCCTTTCGGTTGTGAGGTAATTCCACCAAGTTCCAAACTTGATTTTCATACATGGATTCCATCTCGGATTTCATGGCTTCTAACCATTTGTTGGAATCCGGGCTCATCATCGCTTCTTCATACGTCGCAGGGTCATCATTTTCATCAACCATGAAATTCATGACAGGATTTGCGTACAGCTCGGGAGCTGCACGCGTCCTGTTTGACCTGCGAGGTTCGGTAGTACTCTCTTTCGGAGTTTCATGATCATTATCACTAGTTCCCTCTTCAACAGGTGGAGCTAACTCCGGAACAACTTCCGGCGCTGCGCTACTCGCCATACTTTGAAGAGAAGGTTCCACAACCTCTTCGAGTTCTACCTTCCGACTACTCACACCTTTCGCGAGAAACTCTTTCTCTAGAAAGGATCCATTCTTGGCAACAAAAACCTTGCCCTCGGATCTGTGATAGAAGGAATACCCAATAGTTTCTTTAGGGTATCCTATGAAGACGCATTTTTCCGCTTTGGGTTCGAGTTTATCCGGTTGAAGTTTCTTCACATAAACATCGCATCCCCAAACTTTAAGAAATGACAGCTTAGGTTTGTTTCCAAACCACAATTCATACGGTGTCTTTTCAACGGATTTAGATGGTGCCCGATTTAAAGTGAATGCAGCAGTTTCTAGTGCATAACGCCAAAATGACAACGACAAGTCCGTCAGAGACATCATAGATCGAACCATATCTAATAAAGTACGATTACGACGTTCCGACACACCATTTCGCTGTGGTGTTCCGGCAGGTGTGAGTTGTGAAACAATTCCACACTCTTTCATGTGAGTGCTAAACTCGTAACTTAGATACTCACCTCCACGGTCGGGCCGTAGAAATTTGATCTTTCTATTACGATGATTTTCCACTTCATTCTGAAATTCCTTGAACTTTTCAAAGGTTTCAGACTTGTGTTTCATCAAGTAGATATAACCGTATCTACTCAAATCATCCGTGAAAGTAACAAAATAACGATATCCACCTCGCGCCGACACACTCATTGGACCACATACATCAGAATGTATGATTTCCAATAAATCTGTCACCCGTTCCATTGAACCGGAAAACGACGTTCTAGTCATCTTGCCCATAAGGCATGGCTCACATGTATCAAATGATTCATAATCAAGTGATTCCAAAAGTCCATCCGAATGGAGCTTCTTCATGCGTTTAACGCCAATATGACCTAGACGGCAGTGCCACATATATGCGGATATATCATCATTAAGTTTAATCCTTTTAGCATCAACATTATGAATATGTGTAACATTATCATCGAGATCTAATAGAAATAAACCATTCATCATCGGTGCATGACCATAAAAGATTTCATTCATATAAATGGAACAACCATTGTTCTCGGATTTAAATGAATAACCACTTCGCATCAAACACGATCCAGATACAATGTTCATGCTCAGTGCAGGCACCAGATAACATTTATTCAAGTTTATAACTAATCCCGACGGCAAGTGGAGAGGCAACGTTCCGACGACGATCACATCAACTCTTGATCCATTGCCGACACGCATCTTGACCTCACCCCTTGCTAGCGGTCGCTTGTTCCGCAGCCCCTGATTCGAGTTACAAATATTAGCAACTGAACCGGTATCAAATACCCAGGTGCTACTGCGAGCACTAGTCAAGTACACATCAATAACATGTATATCATATATACCTTTGTTTGCCTTGCCGACCTTCTTGTCTGCCAGATACTTGGGGCAGTTGCGCTTCCAGTGGCCAGTCCCCTTACAATAGTAGCACTCGGAATCAGACTTAGGTCCAACTCGGGGTTTCTTTTCAGGCGCGGCAACCGGCTTGCCGCCCTTACTTCCCTTCCGTTTTCCCTTCTTGTCTTTCTTGAAACCAGTGTTCCTATTGATCATCAACACTTGATGTTCCTTTTTGATCTCCACTTCTGCAGTTTTAAGCATTGACAGAAGCTCGGGGAGAGACTTCTTCATGCCTTGCATATTATAGTTCATCACGAAGCTCTTATAGCTAGGTGGCAGAGACTGCAGAACACGATGGATGCCTAAGTCAATGGGAATCGATATTCCCAAGGACACAAGCTTATCGGCGTAACCCAACATCTTGAGTACATGCTCACTAACGGAGTTGTGCTCTTCCATCATGCAGCTAAAGAACTTTTCTGAAGCGTTGTAGCTCTCTACAGCAGCATGTGTGTCGAAAATCATTTTCAACTCACCCATTGTATCAAATGCATTGCCGTTTTCGAAACGCTTTCGAAGTTCCGGCTCTAGCCCATACAATATGCCGCAATGAACTAAGTTGTGGTCCTCCTGACGAGTCTGATAGACATTCTTCTCCTCGTCAGGGGCATCATATAAAGGTGGGGGGCCTAACGGCGCTTCTAGCACATATTGCTTTTGTGCAGCAGAGAGGAGAATCCTCAAATTCATGGCCCATTCGGTAAAGTTGCTACCGTTCGTTGCTAGTTTCTCTTTCTCCATGAACACATTGAAATTAAAAGCAGGTGGTGCCATCTACAACAGAATTTGTAAAGTTTAGACTAAGTGTATGATAGATTGAGTTCAACTAATCTATATTACGAATGAACTCCCACTCAAAAACGACATCCCTCGTGCCTTTTTGGTGATTACATGAACCAAATCCACTACACCAAGTCCGATCATCACGTGAGTCGGTATAGCTTCAAAGGCGAGCATCAAATGGGCATCATATCAACTATATGACTCATGCTTAACCTTTCGGTCCGTGTTCCGAGGCCATGTCTGTACATTCTAGGCTCGCCAAGTTAGAACCTTAGTATTCGCGTGTGTAACTGTTTTACACCCGAAATATGGTCGTGGATCCAAGAACACCCGATCATCACGTGATGTCTTGGAGCGACGAAAACATAATCGGTGCATACTAAAGGAAGAACACATTCTTATCTTGATATTTAAATGAGGGATCATCTTATTATGCTAACAAAGCGCTAAACAAGCAATATAAGTTGCTATCAAACATCATATGTTTATTAGTGAAATGATATGGTTCCCGCAGATGATCTCTATCATGTGCATCGTGGTATGATCACTATCATACCTATATGTGTAAATCCAAGGTCTATGGATTTTACACGCTATGTGTGTTGTAAGAGTATCATCTCAGACTTCTACTTACAACACTACCATATCATAACACTAGCCCAGCAACAATCTAAACTAGACGCCTCTAATTTATCCATTGCAAGTTTTACGTGGCTTAGGGCTTTCGAGATAGAACCGTTCTTACCTACGAACATGAACCACAACGAGGATAATCAAATTGTTGACAACTCGCTTGCAAAATAGATATTGACTATAGTAGGAGAGACAGACACCCGCTAGCCACTTATGCAAACTAGTTGCATGTCAAGCGTGGAACAGGTCTCATGTGCGAGGACATGTAAAGTTTGGCCGGGCCACTTCATCCCACTATGCCACCAATATCCAAAATTACAACAAAGGAGCAACAACATGATCATCATCGCCCACATACTCATATGTGTACTACCCGTGTAAAGTATCTACGCATAGATCCGGCTCTGATACCACTGTAGGGTTCGCAACATAGAAAACAAAATTTTTCCTACGATGTGATCTATATACCAAGATCTATCTACTAGATACAAACAACGGGCGGATGTATATCCGTAGAGAACATACCCTTGAAGACCGACAAAGCTTAACGAGTTCAACTCGTGGTTGATGTAGACGATCTCTTGCCGATCTCAAGATCGAGAGGAAGTCCTAGCGCCGCAAATCAGCAGCGCATCCGTGCTCGCACACACGTTCGAGGCACCGAGCAACCTCCGCCTCCTCGCTCCAGCGATGCAGCGGAAGCACAACTCTTTCTTGCCGAAGAGCCACCGGGAACATGTATCTCGCTAGTCCGAGACCATGGGGGATAAATTCTAGAGGGGGAGAGAGATCCTTCACGAGGAGGTGTGAGAGACAAGTGAGGAGGGGGGCTCCTTTTATAGGAGGAGGGGGGGAACCCCAAGGGGGTGGCCGGCGCATGGGGGCTGCCCCCTTGCCCTCCCCTCTTCATGTGGGTGGACACTCCACTCACAAATCTCCTTTAAATTCCCTCCACTCAAAATTCCACTCAAATTCCTATTAAATTTCCACCAAATTTAATTTAAACTCTCATTAAATAAAACTCTTTTATTTTATTCAGAATTTTGTCAATTACTTTAATGACAAACATTCACAAATAACCCCTTGCTAGAATTCTATTTCACATGCATAACCACTTTATGCAATTTCACCCGAAAACCTGTTTCGGTATCTAGTGAAATAAATTCCTGCGCTTGTTCATTCTTTCGGCATGAAACATTTGCTCCAATTGGATGTCGGTGTCTCTTAAGTGTGTCACCCTATGGTTCGTGAATAATTCGGACATGATCGAGACCCCTCTCGGATCAATAATCAGAAGCGGGATCTGGAGACCCATACTGACTCCCACACATTCAACGATGACTTTCTTGTGATCGTCAGAACCTTTTACGCTATTATCTTAATCCCTTTGTTTCACGATATATTACATGTCCGAGATTCGATCATCGGTATCTCCATACCTAGTTTGATCTCGTTACCGACATGCACTCTTTTCTCGTTCCTGTGATATAACATTCTAGTGATCAAATCACTTGCTTGCAAGCTAATTAATGTGATATCACCGAGAGGGCCCAGAGTATATGTATCCGTCATCGGGATGAACAAATTCCACTCTCGATCCATGAGCCTCAACATAACACTTTATTAGTTCTGAATCCATCTTTATAATCACCCTGTTACGGTGTGACGTTTGATGTTATCAAGAAACTCTTCCGGTGTTAGTGATTGACATGATCTCATGGTCTAAGGATTAGGATCACTTCGTAAGTTGTTATAGCAATATAAACTCAATGACTTTGATCGTAATGCTATACTTCGGATGAATGTTCATCACACCATTACACTAATGTTGTGATCCCGTTATTAACAACATCCAATGTCCATGATCAGGAAACCTTGATCATCTTGTTAATAAACGAGCTAGTTTATGAGAGAGGCATAACTAGGAACTTTCTGTTTGTTTATTAAACACACATGTATTAACGTTTCCGTATTAATACAATTATAGCATGCAAAATAAACATCTATCATATACTTGGAATACACATAATAAACACTTTATTATTGCCTCTCAGGGCATATTCTCTTCAATATTATTGATTGGGAATGATGTAGACCTTCTTAATAGTGTCAAGGAATATTTGAATAATAGTTTTTCAATGAAGGATCTTGGCTAAGCAGCTTACATATTAGGCATAAAGATTTATAGAGATAGATCGAAACGCCAAATATCATTGTCATAAAGTACATATTTGGAATAAGTTCTAAAGAGGTTTGGAATGGAAGATAGCAAGAAAGGGTTCTTGCCCATGTTGCCCAATACGACCTTGAGTAAAACTCAAAGTCCAACATCGGCAGAAGATAGAGAAAGGATGAGTAAGACTCCCTATGCCTCAGCCATAGGATCTCTAATGTATGCCATGCTATGTACTAGACCTGACATTGCATATGTTGTTAGTTTAACTAGCAGATATCAAAGTGATCCAGGAGTGGATCATTGGACAGCGGTCAAAAACATCCTTAAGTACTTGAGAAGAACTAAGGATATGGTTCTTTCTTATGGAGGTGATGAACAGCTCGTTGTTAATGGTTACACCGATGCTAGTTGGAACACCGATCCGGATGATTCTAAATCACAATCTGGATACGTATTTATTTTGAATGGTGTAGCAGTTAGCTGGAGGAGTGCAAAGCAAAGCGTTGTGGCGAGATCTTCAACTGAAACGGAATACATGGCTGCTTCGGAGGCTTCACAAGAAGCGATATGGATGAAAGAGTTCATTACAGAGCTGGGTGTGGTTCCTAGTGCGCTGGACCCAATGTCTATCTAATGTGATAACATGGGCGCCATAGCCAATGCGCAAGAACCAAGGTCACATAAGAAGCTGAAGCACATCAAGCTACATTTTCACGCTATTCGAGAACATATCCAAGATGGGGATATAAAGATTTGCAAAGTACACACAGATCTGAATGTGGCGGATCCGTTGACTAAACCTCTCCCGAGGGCAAAACATGACCAGCACCAAACTGCCATGGGTGTTCGGTATATTACCATGTAATCTAGATTAGATGACTCTAGTGCAAGTGGGAGACTGTTGGAGATATGCCCTAGAGGCAATAATAAATGTAGTTATTATTATATCTTTGTGTTTATGATAAATGTTTACATTCATGCTATAATAGTATTAACAAGGAAACATTAATACTTGTGTGATTTGTAAACTTAATTTGAAGTCCCTAGTAAAGCCTCTATATAATACTAGCTTGTTGGTTAATAGATGATTGTGGTTTCCCTATCATGAACATTGAGATGTTATTAACAACAAGATCATATCGTTAGGAGAATGATATGGTGGACATACTCCTATAGATAAGCGTAGCATAAAGATCAAGTCATTTTAATAGTTCAATTGCTATATGCTTTCTGATACATAGTAATCTAATTCCTTCGACCATGAGATCATGCATATCACCTTTACCGGATGGATGCTTTGATGACATCAAACACCACACCGTAACTGGGTGGCTATAAAGGTGGCATTGAGTGTTCGGAAAGTATTGGTTGAAACACATGGATGAAGAGTGGGATTTGTCCATCCATATGACGGATAGATATACTCTGGGCCCTCTCGGTGAAATGTCATCCAATTAGCTTGCAAGAATGTGACTGGCTCACAAGGGATCACATATCACGGGAACGAGAAAAGAGTACTTATCGGTAACGAGGTTGAACTAGGTATGCAGAGATACCGACGATCAAAACCTCGGATAAGTAAACTATCGTGAGATAAAGGGAAATTGATATCGTATGTAAGTGTTTCATTCGATCGCAAAGTAATCGTAGAAATATGTGGGAGCCATATGAATTTCCAGATTCCTCTATTGGTTATTGATCGGAGAAGTGTCTCGATCATGTCCGCATAATTCACGAACTGTAGGGAGACACACTTAAGGATTCGACATTGTTTTAGTAGTTATGGAATGATGAGAAAGAGTCTGAATGTTGTTCGGAGTCTCGAATGGGATTCGGGATATCACGAGGAGATCCGGAATGGTCCGGAGAATAAGATTCATATAAGGAAAGTCCCGTTTCGGAGTTGGAGAATGATTCCGGTGTTTTCATCGGGAATGTTCTAGAAGGTTCCGGAATGTCCGGCACTCCGGAGGGGAAGGGTACATGAATGTGTTATATCAAGTTGGTATGATTGCATCATGTACTAAGTGTCATCACTGAACAAAATAAAGGATTAAATCAAATCCTTGTTTGAAAAGTCAAACGCCAAGTTTGAAAGTCAAACGGCTATTTTTGGGAAGTGGAAAAAGAGGAGGAAACCGAGTTGGGGAGGAGTCCCTCCTCCCCACCGCCGGCGCCCCACCAAGACGAGTTGGGGAGGGACTCCCCTCCTTCCCCTTGGCCGGCCGGCCCCTCCACCTATATAAGGAGGGGCAGGGCTCCCTCCTAGAGACACACAAGATCCTCTCCTCCAAACCCTAAGCCGCCGGCGCCGCCACCTGCTGCCGCCGCCACCGCCGCCTAGCAACCCTAGCCGCCGGCCTAGCCCCCTCCTCGGCGTGTCTAAACCCTAGATCGTCGAGGGACTCTCTCATACTCCACCATACTCGCTCTGGCTTAAGGCGAAGCCCTGCGAGATCTCCCCTCTACTTCCGGTACCACGCCGTTGTGCTGCCTGAATCGCGAGGAGAGTGCTACAACCTCCGCTGCCTGCTGGAACAAGGGAGAGGAAGGTCTTCGTAGAGTACCGAATGTGTGACCGACTGCGGGAGCGCTGCCGGAACGCAGCGCCGGAAGGATCGTCTACACGATCTTGAGATCGGGAAGAGTACGACTACATCACCCACGAGAATCCGCTCTCGTTAAACACTTTGGAATCTTCGAGGGTAAGTTATTCCATTGACTCGTTGCTACAATTTAGTAGATAGATCTTGGCTTGTTTGTTTGTATGCGATAGAAATTTTTTGTTTTCCATGCTACGAAACCCTACAAATAAGATACACAAAAGGATAAACATCACATGCATATAACTTTATGTGAAATGGTATAGCCAATCTTTGCGCAATGATCTCCATCTTGTGCGTGCCGGCATGATCTCCATCACTCCACCATGATTGCCTCCACCACGAATAGAAACTACAACTATTGCTAACTACTTAGCGATGAAGTGAAACTATTACATGGCGTATAAGAAATTGACACACAGGTCATACACAATTATAAAGACAACCATATGGCTCCTGCCGGTTGTGTACTCATCGACATGCAAGTCGTGAAACATTACAAAACATGATCATTGCATACAACATACACATCACATCTTGGGCCATACCATATCATAGAAAATACTCCCTGCAAAAACAAGTTAGACGCCTCTACTTTGTTGTTGCATGTTTTACGTGGCTTATGGGAGTAGCAAGCTAAGAACGATTCTTACCTACGGAAAGCCACAACGGTGATATTATGGTTGCCAAACTCCGGTGTAAATCCCATGACAACTATAGTGAGAGAAACTGGCATCCACCAGCCGCATGTGTGGAACAAGCCACACGTCAAGTGCGGAGCCGGTCTCGCGAATGACGTCGCGTAAGGTTGGCCTGGACCGCTTCAATCTCACTATCCCGCGTCATAAGAAGAACACAAACAAGAGGCTTGCAACAGAAAACATCAACGACCGCAACAACCATGTTGCGTTCTACTCGTGAAACACATCTACGCATAGATCTAGCTCTGATACAGCTGAAGGGTTTCGCAGCATAGTAAATCAAAATTTTCTACGGATACGAACGGGGAAAGCCAAGATCTAATCTAGGAGATGCAAACAACGAGGGGGATTAGATGATATCTTCATACCCTTGAAGATTCGCACAGCGGAACGTTTGTCGGAACGTGGGTGATGTAGTCGTACTCGCTTCTCCTCCTCGCGATCCGATCCGATCTAACACCGCAAGTGGAGATGCCTCCGAGAGATGCACACGTGCGGCACCTCGACGTCTCCTCCTTCCTCAGTCCAGCAAGTATGGTGGAGAGACGGATTGGATCTACAACGCGACGGCGCGGTGCAAGTGGTGGAGAGTTTCTGCAGCAGGGCTTCGCCTACGTGCAGTCGGGAGGGAGAGAGAGAGGGCAGCAGGGAGGCTAGGGTTGTGGAGGAGGTGTGTGGGGGGTGCGCCCCTAGCCCTATTTATATAGAGGGGTGGGCGGACAGCCCTTGCCCCTCCCCCAAACCCTAGGGCCGGCGGCCAAGGAGGAAGGAGTGGGGGGCAAGTTTCCCCCCCTTCTAGAAGCTCTCCTAGGGTTTTGCCCTAGGTTGGCCGGCTGGGCCCTATGGGGCCTTGTGCCCCTGGACCAATGCGGCCAGGGCACTCCCTCATAGGCCCATGCCCCCTCCCGGCAGGTGGGGCCACGTTGGTCCCCCTCCAGAAGGTTCTAGAAGCTTCCGGTACAATACCGATTAACCCGAAACAATTCCGAACTCCAAAAACTGCATTGCCTTATATGAATCTTATTCTCCGGACCATTCCGGAACCTCTCATGATGTCCCAGATCCCATCCGAGACTTTGAACAAAAACTCATAAACCAATTATCCAATCTATCCTAGCGTCGAGACACGTTAAGTGTGTGACCCTTCGGGTTCGAGAATATGCAGACATGATCTTCTATCAATAATCAACAGCGGGGTCTGGAAAACCATATTGACTCCCACACATTCATCGATGATCATATCGGATGAACCACGATGCCAGGATTCAATCAATCCCATATATATTCCCTTCGTCTCGCGATATTTTACTTGCTCGAGATTTAATCGTCGGTACCGTCATACCTAGTTCAATCTCGTTCACAGCAAGTACTTTACTCGTTCCGTAATCCGATATCACTTTGTGATTAACTCCTTAACCACATGCTTGCAAGCGGTGTTGATATCGATTACCGAGTGGGCCCGAAGTATATCTCTCCGACTTGGGAGGGACAAATCCCATCTCGATACATACAACCCAACAGGTACTTTCCGATCACCTGAGAGACACCTTTATGATCACCCTCTCATAGGATAACGTTTGATGACCTCAAAGCTTTCTTCCGATACCAGGGAGTTGTATTATCTCATGGTCTAAGGAATACAATATTTGACATAAGAAAAGCTTCGCAAAGATGAACACGATGACACGATCTAATTGCTCCGCTTAGTTTGGGTCTGTCCATCATATCATTCTCCCAATGATATGATCTCATTATTAATCGACAACTCATGTCTATGGTTAGGAAACCTTAACCATCATTAATCAATGAGCTAGTCCATAGAGGCATACTAGGGACACGGTGTTGTTCACAAACCACACAAGTATCAAAGTTTCCGCTTAATACAATTCTAGCATGGAATATAAACTTTATCATGAACAAGAATTATAATAATAACATCTTTATTATTGCCTCTAGGGCATAATTCCAACACCTCCATCTTGCAGTTAAAGAACTTCTCAAAGATCTCATATCTCTCAGAACGGGCCTGAGTCTGAAACATGGTTTTCAGTTCCTCAAGTATCTCAAAGGGCCCGACGAACTCCTCAAAACGATTTTGAAGTTACGGTTCCATAGCAAACAACATGGTACTCTTAATCACTCCATAATCATCTTTGTGTGACAGATAAACAACTATTTGATCAGCCGGCGCATCAGTAGCAGGGGCGTCACCTAGCGCTTTCTCAAGTACATAGTCCTTTTGTCCGCCAGCGAGAATGATTCTCAGATTGCGGAACCAGTTGGTGAAGTTAGACCCATTGTTCTTAAACTTTTCTTTCTCAGCAAAAACATTGAAGTTGAAATTGGACTTAGCCATTTGATCTACAAAAATTGCAATTACAATTTAGACTATGTTTATGATAACTAGTTCAACTTAATCAAATTACTAGATAAACTCCCACTAAATTCAACATCCCTCAAGTTTTTTAGTGAACACGATCCAAATTCACCACACCTAATCCGATCTTCACAAGAAGAGATGTGGTTTCAATGGTGGACAACAAAGTGTCGATCATATCATTCATATTGACTCATGTTTAACGTTTCGGTTCGTGTGTTCCGAGGCCATGTCTGTACATGCTAGGCTCGTCAAGTCAAACCCAAGTATTTCCGCGTGTGCAAAACTGGCTTGCACCCGTTGTATGTGAACATAGAGTTTATAGCACCCGATCATCACGAGGTGCTTGAAAACGACGAACTTTCGCAACGATGCATACATGGGGAGAACACAATTTTATCTTGATCTTTAAGTGAGGAATCATCTTATAATGCTACCGTCGCGATCTAAGCATAATAAGATACATAAAAGGATAAACATCACATGCATATAATTTTATGTGACATGGTATAGCCAATCTCCGCGCAATGATCTCCATCTTGTGCGTGCCAGCATGATCTCCATCACTCCACCATGATTGCCTCCACCACGAATAGCAACTACAACTATTGCTAACTACTTAGCGATAAAGTAAAGCTATTACATGGCGTATAAGAAGTTGACATGCAGGTCATACACAATTATAAATACAACCATACGGCTCCTACCGGTTGTGAACTCATCGACATGAAAGTCGTGAAATATTACAAAACATGATCATTGCATACATCTCAATTCATACACATCATGTCTTGGGCCATACCATATCACAAAACACTCCCTGCAAAAACAAGTTAGACGCCTCTACCTTGTTGTTGCATGTTTTACGTGGCTTATGGGAGTAACAAGCTAAGAACGATTCTTACCTACGGAAAGCCACAACGGTGATATTATGGTTGCTAACATCCGTTGTAAATCCCATGACTACTATAGTGATAGAAACTGGCATCCACCAGCCGCATGTGTGGAACAAGCCACACGTCAAGTGCGGATCCGGTCTCGCGAACGAGGTCGCGTAAAGTTGGCCTGGACCGCTTCGATCTCACTATGTCGCGCCATAAGAAATACACAACAAGAGGTTTGCAACAGAAAACATCAACGCCCGCAACAAGCATGTTGCGTTCTACTCGTGAAACACATCTACGCATAGATCTAGCTCTGATACCACTGAAGGGTTTCGCAGCATAGTAAATCAAAAAAAATCTACGGATGCAAACAAGAAAAGCCAATATCTAATCTAGGAGATGTAAGCAATGAGAGAGATTGATGAGATCTTCATACCCTTGAAGATATCGCACAGCGGAAACGTTCAACAGAACGTGGTTGATGTAGTCGTACTCGCCGTCTCCTCCTCGCGATCCGATCCGATCCTACGCCGCAAGTGGCGGCGCCTCCGAGAGATGCACACGTACGGTACAGCAACGTCTCCTCCTTCCTTGGTCCAGCAAGTATGGTGGAGAGATAGATTGGATCTGCAGCACAACGGCGTGGTGCTTATGGTGGAGAGTTTCTGCGGCAGGGCTTCACCTACACGCAGTCGGGAGAGAGAGAGGAGGAGGGGCAGCAGTTGGCGGCTAGGGTTGGAGAGAGGGGGGAGGCTGCGCCCCTGCCCTCCTTATATAGGGGGCTGGACGGCCCCCCTTGACCCCTCCTCCAAGCCCTAGGGCGGCGGCCCAAGGGGTGGAGTGGGGGGCAAGGCACCCCCCTTCTTCTAGAAGGCTCCCCTAGGGTTTCCCCTAGGGCTGGCCGGCTGGGCCTTAGGGGCCTTGTGCCCCTGGCCCAAAGTGGCCAGGGCACTTCCCCTTAGGCCCACGCAGGCCTCCGATAAGTGGGCCCACGTTGGTCCCACTCCGAAACCTTCTAGAACCTTCCGGTACAATACCGATAAACTCCGAAACGATTCCGAAATCCAAAAACTGCTTTCCTTTATATGAATCTTATTCTCCGAACCATTCCGGAACCTCTCGTGATGTCCTGGGTCTCATTAGAGACTCCAAACAAAAACTCATAAACCAATCATCCATTCTATCCTAGCATCGATGCACATTAAGTGTGTGACCCTATGGGTTCGAGAATATGCAGACATGATCTTCTATCAATAATCAACAGCGGGATCTGGAAAACCCATATTGACTCCCACATATTCATCGATGATCATATCGGATGAACCATGATGCCAGGATTCAATTAATCCCATATATGTATTCCCTTCGTCACGCGATACTTTACTTGCCCGATATTCGATCATTGGTATCGGCATACCTAGTTCAATCTCGTTCACAGCAAGTACTTTACTCGTTCCGTAATCCGATATCACTTTGTGATTAACTTCTTAACCACGTGCTTGCAAGCGGTGTTGACATCGATTACCGAGTGGGCCCGAAGTATATCTCTCCGACTCGGGAGGGACAAATTCCATCTTGATACATACAACCCAACAAGTACTTTCCGATCACCTGAGAGACACCTTTATGATCACCCATAGGATGATGTTTGATGACCTTAAAGCTTTCTTCCGATACCAGGGAGTTGTATTATCTCATGATCTAAGGAATACAATACTTGACATAGGAAAAAGCTTCGCAAAGATGAACACGATGACACGATCTAATTGCTCTGCTTAATTTCGGTCTGTCCATCATATCATTCTCCTAATGACATGATCTCATTATTAATCGACAACTCATGTCTATGGTTATGAAACCTTAACCATCATTAATCAATGAGCTAGTCCATAGAGGCGTACTAGGTACATGGTGTTGTTCATAAACCACACAAATATCAAAGTTTCTGCTTAATACAATTCTAGCATGGAATATAAACTTTATCATGAACAAGAATTATAATAATAACATCTTTATTATTGCCTCTAGGGCATAATTCCAACATTTTTAGCTTCACAGATGATATTAGTATTCTACGCCATCTAATCATATCGTTGTCATTGAACACAATATCATGCCACAACTTGAATGTCAACGACCATATTACATGCAGTTTGTGGCGAATGTTGGTGTTTGTATCCCTAAATAGTATAATCACGACACGTCAAGATGCGATAAATGAGCCATGGGTTTTGTTGAAATCACAACCGACTAATTATAACATTTTTTGGCCCTATGATTAGCTCAAAAAAGTCCTTACATATTTATATTAAACACTTGTACTTATTTGGAATCCATTTTCGCTAATTGTTAACTAGTTACATTATTTCACAATGTGTATCCCTTTAGATGTCTACAACACGAAATATAATCCATTGTACATATTAATTTACTTTTGTTATGTTATTGTTATTGATTCCTATTAGTTCCTTAACTTTTGACTTAACTAACAATCTTAACATACGATTAACACATCACTGTGTTAGCAACTAAGGTCATTTGGTCTTTCAAGGTATATTTATTAAATCTGAGATTTTACGTGTTGTTGATATTTCATCGAGATTCTTAATTTTCACTACAAAATTTAAAATGACTTATATTGTAAGCATAATTAGTAGTTTTATTTTTTTGATTGGTCATTAAGCATTTGTTCTTAATTACGATTTTGTTATTATTCTAGCAAATTAGCCCATGTAGCCGTGTTGGCAATATTTAATCTAGTTTTTTCTTGTACACTTTTAGCTTATAGTGTCGCAACTATGTTTATTGTATAGAAAATTCTAAGTGCAAAATTATGTTAACTTTTATAATTTATAGTTCAAGACATTACACTATTTTTCACCAAAACAATTTATTCTCTACCAAATTAACGGACTCAACTTTGTCTAGATACGCGTGTATATATATGCGTATCTAGACAAAGTTGAGTTAATTGATTTGAGACAGAGGGAGTATATTAAAATCAAAACAAATTAAAATATACTGAACCACACCTGCCAAGCTATTAATGTTGTTGCTTTAGACATATCATATTATTTATGTTGTTTTTGTTTCTAGAGCATACTGGTGTACAAAATTTCATGATATGAACTAATTCAATATTTTGGGTGTGGTCAAGTGTATTGTCTCCAAATTCTCTCATCCAACAATCCCATGCTAGAATTATTCTTTTGAGAAACAACTATTTTGAACCTTGAACCTGTAGAGCAAGTCTAAATTAGACCACATAATCACAAGTCACAATCATTTTAGAACCTTCATTCGAGGAATGACCACTTTTCAGCATAGGAGGAATCAATTTTTTAGGGGAGCAACCAGCAGGAGCACTTCCTTTTCATTAAGAATCGAGGGAAAACTCCAACAAGGTGTACAAGGTGTTGGTGCATGCACATGGTCATTTTAGAAATAACGACCACAAAAGCAGAAACACAACAAAGGAAAAAACCCTAATCCCAACAATCCTTTACTCCATATATACATACAAAGGGTGGACATGATTTCTGGTTTGTCTCACATGTTGTGCAACCCCTTGCACCAGCAAGCAGGTCGTCCATCAGCACAAACATTCTCATTTTCAGCTCTTAATTTGTGCTCACTCCCAGGAATTTTCATAGCATTGCATTGCAATGACACACTTGCTGATCCTTAACTACACTTAGCGACGAAGGTCAATGTTCAGAACATGATCTCACCAACCAAAAGTAGAAATTTTGCATCCATAAACAAGGTCTAGTTCACTCCAGATTCCATTACCAAAAAATAATAGGACATGCAGTTCAACGTTTCCCAGAGCAAAAAAAAAAGAAGAAGACCATCCCACATATACCACAACCTGACACCAAGCAGGGCTAATAGGTTACCCGTGGTTTACAAGTCCGCGGAAGCTAAAGTAAAGATAAAAAAATCATCCTAGATCTACCACCACCCGACACCAACCACGTCTAACAGTCGCGGAGCTAGCCCAGATGTTGAGCCTGGGAAAGATCATTTGGAAATCCCAGTGTCGCCCTCCTCATCAAGTTGGGTCGCAAAGTGCAGAGGGACGGCCGCCTGTAACGTAGCCACACCAGACACCAGAAGCTCCTTGTCCCCCTCCTTTTGCATCCCTTCACAATGCAACAACAGATTGTCTCATAGGTGAATTAATAATATTCTTCTCAAAACAAGCAAAAATTCAAGATTACGCCTAGAAAAGTTGCTACTGTAACTACAATCAAATGGAAGTATTGCGGAAAGTTTCCACTTTCTAGGCCCATCTCTCGCCCCCCACAATAATACTCACCACATATACCATCGCCATGTTCTAGTTTCCACCACCACTTATACAACGAGCTACAATTTCAGATCTAGTTTTTTTTGGTTTATAGATAATCTCCCATTTAACCATACGACACATTTTTTTACAGAATCTCTCCTTTGTCGAAAGATCTCCTTCTAGTCTTATCTAAATATTCGATCACAGCCTTAGGCAACTTGTACATACAGATATGGTACATACACAAGCTGTACCTGATGCCGTCTTTGCGTGTTATTCCTTGGCCTTTCCATACAGGTATATGTATATACCATCGAACACTAAAACACTACCCAGTAAACTGTCACAAAACAAAAATGCATATATGTTATGGCATAAAAACAATATGTCATTGTGCAAAAGGTACATGTAAACTCGAGATCAGAAGAACCAATCTCTTGTTTAATATCTACATTTCCAGATATTGGAGTCTTTTTACCTCCCGATCGTGAGGCTTTCTCCTAGCAATAGCGTTTCCAAAATTATGGTGAAGACCGTCGATAAGGTGCTGAGCATTGGTGAGAAAATTGGCCCCCTCATTTCAACAGCATATAGGTTTAGCCAATAATTGGCTGCTGTGCCAAGTGCCTACAACACCAAATCATAGGCAATTGAGTTAATTTTTTGTCACTTCTATTGACTATTCATTTAAAGTGAGTTCAAATACAAAATAGTTTTTGAATGCTTAAAAGTCAAAAGTAGTGGTTTCATAGTTTTCAACCATATAGGAAGTCCTCACAGGCGATTTGTTAAATAATTGTGTCTGTTAACAATTAACTTTAACCATGATATGCCAATAGATTCTGCTAGATAGAATAAAGGTAGTAAACACCATTAATACTCATCAGGCAATATTTTCCTAACAAATTTTTTCGTAGTTATACCGAAACTACCATGCTTCGATTTCTTGGTTTTTGCTTAACACAATAATATTAGCTATAGTAAGTAGTGGAATTGTAAGATTACCTAGATCTACAAAAATGTGAAAAGTAGTCACAGTGAAATTTCACACGGTAGCAATGAATAATTCTCGAATGCGGATTTTGTCCAACTCTTTGCAGCCAGAACATGTACTATCTGGTCTAAACATGCTACAGGGCCCTAATTCTCAGTCCTACTATGTGTAAACCAAGTCCAATACACAAGAAGCTGGTGGAAGAAAGTGGAGATACAGTAGCAAACATCTCGAGGGACAGCGATGGTTACATATCAGATCCATTCAGAGCCCGTTTCACTTTGTCATTCACAATAATTCTCACCATTTTTGGATAAAAAATAAAATCAATAAATTCTGAAAAATACTTACCGATTAAACAATTTTTAGCAATTGAATGTTCCATCCTATTTGCCAGGCAGATTTAACCCTTCTCATTATAATTCCAATGGCCATAGTTTGCACACCACCTAGAACACAACTCAACACTCAGGACCAATGTTTCCATGGATACGCCTTCAAAACTTTCACCTTGATTATTAACATTTGTACATTATTATCAGTAAAAGAATACACATTTAAAGCAAACAAGAATAAACTACTGATATTACGATATGCTTATGTGGGAAAATAGACACCAAACTACTTCAAAAAACACTCATTTATTGCTGAGTGTACCTGTATCAGGTACCAAAACGCGTAGCAGATACAGTTACCCAACAACAGCAACGTGCCCCTCAAATGGTGCCTTCCAGCAGCTCCATTAGAATCTTTAGGGCTCACTCTTATAATTGGACCGGAGCGATGCGGTTCTTTTCTATTGTAAAGACTTATTAGCAAAGCCCCACCAAAACAGATCAATGCCCCTATCGCCTTTGCACTGCCGTCCTTGGTTTGAAGGTGCAAGTTATCCATTATGCAAAATCATATGATTTGTATTTTTGAAATATCTAGTAAGATATGTAACTGAACTCTATTTTCATTCTGTACAATAGTTCATACGCAAATATATAAAATCATATCTCTGGTCTTGCGGTTCTTTGTTTTGTTCCAGGTGGTTCTAATTAATTGTCTGTTCATTTCTAATGCATTATTTTTTTACTAATGAAAGCAACCAGAGGTTCACCAACTTCAGCATGTATATATTTAGAAAGATTAAGATGGTATCGTTCTTTCTACATGGTTAAGGTCATATAGTCGTAGCTCACATCTAGAATGTCTTGATTAGGTTTAGGAAAAACCGGAAGCATGAGTTGATTAGGTTGAGGAAAAATACAATTGAAACAAAATTGATAAAATAATCTACAAAATATCTACAATGGCTCTTTCTAGTTATAGTCTTTTATGTTAAGAGGAGAAGCTGTTTACCCAAGCAGTATGGACAGAAAAAAGGTGAAGAGCGGAGTTAGGCTCAAAAAGATCACAGCATACGAAGCTGTTGTGTCCCTTAAACCATAGTAGAATAAAGCCATCAACAACGGATAATTGTACAAATTACAGTCTTCCTTAATGTGTAAATAAAAACAAATATATCACATTGCACATTCAATCTAATTGAATAAAATCACAAAACCAGTTAAAATATTATTCATGCAAGTCAACATCTTAAATCAGTTAGAGATTATCAGCAAATAATAAGAAACGAAATACTTGAAGAATCTGGTAAGCAAGTTTTTGGTTAGGATTTGATGAAAACCTTTTAGTAGCTAGGTTCAAGGATCAGTCATGTTGAGTATATGTTTTGGCATGGAGTAGGGATGTGTTGATATCATCAAGCCAACACAGAACATTTATATAAATAATTAAATAACACATCCCAAATTTGACAGACTAATAAGATTGATGATGGGAAGAAGGGACAGAAACATGTAAGCATGGAACCTAAAGACAAAATAACTCTAGAAATCATTTTTTATGCAAAAGATTTATAGGATAGTTGATAAACCGTAATACCCGACAAGCGCATTGAGGAAGATCCACCCGACACTCTTCTTGTCCAACTCCTTCCACTTCCCACTGCAGATATGTCAGTTGGTTAAGAAATAAGAGGGTTTTTTAATTAATATAAACTAATTAGAAAAATGCTCTAACCTTTCGAAGAATAGAGCGAAGGGGAGGATGAAGATGGCACCGGAACAATCCGATAGCAAAGCAGTGATAAGATGAACATCCTAGCATCAACCGCGAGTTTTCCTAGCAGGATAATGTCTGTGTTGAACAGCTCTACAAGAATCACGCACAGAGCCGGTTCCCATCGGCCTCCTGTGTGACAGTATCAAGCATATAATATTATAAATACAACCATCAACTAGGCAAAACAAATTGATAAGCTTATATGAGATCCACATAGACGCATCTATTGGATGAGGATTCTGCGGTGTCCACTCAGCTTTACTATCCTCCCTAGTTTCCTACACTAGCCACTTCGTTCTTCCATCCTCTGTTCTGAACTTCGGAGAAATCTAAAATAAACATTAAAAAACGCGCCAATTTTCTTTCACAAAGTCGAGCGCAAAATCACAACGAACTTTGTACTAATACATACTATAATCTAGCATTAACAATTCGTAATAAACTTTCCACCAAATTTAAATCTAGCCATCAAAAATCGTAACAAAACACTGGAACAACTTCTATGAGAGGTTTCAAGCAAAAGAAAAAAACTAAGGCTTTTCACCAAAGAAAGAAGAGGAAAACCTCGGATCTAGCCTCTCAGCCTCTTCCTACCTCATCCTACATCGTGGGCGGCGGCACACGTGGAATCAGGGCACCCTGGTCATAGGGCCGGCCCATAGGATGGGGCAGAGGGGCGCTCGCCCTAGGGCCCCATGGTCCAGGGGCTCTGGCCCATGACTTATCTATATATCTATATTTGTCTAATACTTTTGACGTTCATCAATGTATAATAATTCTTGAAAATATAAATGGTTGTCTAAAAGAAAATATAGATGGTTTAAGCTATAGCCTATCATGACTCTACTCTTACTTCTATTCCTCAAAATAAAACACTAACATTATTGAATATTTTTTACTTGATGACACGATTTTGTTGGTCTCTCCGAATGTGAAGAATAACACCGGTCCTCACATTCCTTTACAAATTTGTGAGTATATTTATCAACCGCACAACTATATTATTCTGCAACCAACTCTCTTTTGGTTCTCAACAATTATACTTGCCCCCATCTTATATGTTTGAGAAACTATTCCATCTTCTTGCTAATTGAGTGCCTAATATGTTTACTCATCAACTTACTTTCTGCACAGGCATATGTACACAAGTATAAATTGATAAAATAACTATCATGATATATAGTTCGCTCGATCAATAGAAATAAGTGGTTTCGAATGTCTTCACCGAGATTTCAAAGATTATGGATCTATCAAATGTACAGATTATTTAATTTACTATTGCATTATAGTAATTTCTCTTAAGAAATACAAATATTTTAAAGTTTTTTATGTGTGAATAAGTGGCGGAGGTTGTATGCATTGTTGAGAGGCCTAAGAATGCTAATCATGATAAACTTTGAGTACTCTAAAAATTTAGCATAAATATCAAATATCTCTCTAATATTTTGTTTAGAGCAGGGGCCATTGCCCCCCTTGACCCTAGAAAAAATCTGACACATTAAACAAGGGCCCTTGATTTCATATTGCCCTAAGCGCCCCCAAAATCTATGGACTGGCCCTGCCTGGCCGTCATTACCCAGGTCACCGGCGTCGCTCGACCTGCTGGCTCCCTCTCGACCCGCTCAACTATCGCCAGAACCGTCGCGTCGCCCTGCTCTTTCTCACGCCGGGTCACCCTGCCTCTACCTCGAGAACCCCGTGTGGAAGGGCAGCAAATGGCACGGAAAAATGAGTTGGTGGGAAAAGAGGCAAAGATGGTTTTTTTTTGAGAAAAGTGAGGGAGAGTTGTGTTTTCATTGTTAGCGGAAAGAGTTACAGAGAACCCAACTGTACAAAGACAAGAGAAAGGACGTCAACAACTGTTCGACGCCATTTTGTACATGGCTAGTTGAAGTCCTAAGCACAAAATTAAACTAAGACTCATTAAGTTAGTTAATTAAGCTGATGTGTGCATGCACATGCACGAACCTAGTCATTCAATTGATTACTAATTTAATGTGAGCATGCATTGAACTATTAATTCAATTAATGGATCCATCGGCTTTTCATCGGGCGTGAGCTCGATCACGTCAAGGCAGCTGTCTTCAGGCGCCAATTTGAGATGATACTAAAGATGGCTATTTGATTGGTCAATCGAATGTTCGTGCATGAGCTAGTCAATCCACGCTATTATCTGGTGTAGTACATGGCATGTAGAGGCAGCTACCACGTGCACCGAGCGCCTTTGCAGCGTCAATAAAATGGAAATTAATTATAATTTAATTGATCAAAGTATTTTGCAGGAATACATATACATGTCAAAATATCAAGACTATGTACAGCCCGGCCGGCCTGCATCGTATACATATACATGTTAGCTACTGGACACATTCACAACTAAGAAGATGTCTGGGCTAGCTGATATCAATCCAAGGCGATATCGTGGAGATGTGGATCGTGGAGCTCGGCCTGAGCGGGTGCGCTGCTCTTTTGACTGATTTTTTTTTTAGCTGCTGCGAGTGTGAGAGAGCATGACGTCGACGGCTTGTTGCTGGGCTGGGCTCGTACGCCTATATGAATTTTTTTTTTGAGAGTAGAGATTTTTTCTTTTGAGAAGACAATAATATGTTGGGATCCTAGTCTCCCGGATAATAACTTCTTGTGAATAGGGATGAAAATTTTCGCGGGAAAACAAAAGCAAAATAGATATACAGAAACAGAATTTTGCGGAATAGAAACATGATATTTTTGGCGAAAGTTGAAACAAAAGCGACACATCGTTTTTAGACAGAACTGGAGCAAAATCAGAATTTCTGTTTCTGACTAATATGAAATTGTTGTTTTAGGCTTTTATGCATGGACAATCTAATAGGCGTAAGATGTGACCTTGTGAAACTAAACTGCTTATGGAACTTATTACCTACATCCACCATACCGAGACACATGTTAGGTTAGGGAACAAGTTTATGGGTTTGCTTGAGTTTTTATGTAAGATTTCAGGGGGTCTCTTGGTCCAAACAATCATCCTCTTTTGTTCTATGTATGTACCGTATTCGGTTTATATCTATTTGTGATAGAATCTACTTCTGTATTTGTTTCCGAAATTTCTGTATTCGTTTCCGGTTCTGCAAACAAATGTGACACTACTCAATTTTATCCATTTTCTTCTTCATTTTTATCCCTATTTATGATTATGAATCAATTATTTTTGTATCTATATAACATAGCCCATGGTCGAATATTCATCACTCTACACTTAGAGAAAAAATGGCGCTATTTTTTTTGCGATAACGATTAAGCTATTCAGATAGAGTATCCTTGGCTATATGTACTAGAAAAAAATGAATTGCAGGGAATTGTGTTGTGTATCCGCTTCATGTGGATTGTGGGGCGATGACCTTATAAAGCCTTTTAGATAGCCTAAAAAGGTGCAAGATCCCATTACCCATTAGGTTTATGACTAAGGGTTATTTTCGACATTTCACATGAGGGGAGAGAGAAAAGAAAAGCTCTCATTCAGCCACCACTAGGTGGAATGACGAAAATTCAGGTTAGCTTTCATTGGACAAGAAAACTGAGAGAGAAGAAAAAATAAAGTTGAAGCAGGATCTTGAGATCAAGCACCAGGTTGTGACGTCCAGATCGACTAATTTGTCTACTTCAAGCTCTGATTCTACAAACTTTGGTGATATTGTTCTAATCGCTAGCTCTTGTGTCGCCAATCTTGTTATAGGATCCAAGATATATATCTATTTTTTCATACGAGAACCCGTAGTGCTATCTAGAGAATAACTGGTTGTACCAATACATTCATAACAACAGACAAAGATTCAGGTGGTTTCGGCCTATGTTTTTTCCTCTCAAGTTTAGCGGGTTTTCACGTAAAAATATTAGTGTCCATGTGTGTTGGTTTCCATGCATTCAAATTAGTATTCTTATGTTTCCTAACTACTGAATGTTTGCTTTTACACAATTTTCATGATCTAACACTGTTTCCAGCAAATACAAGTTGTATTGAGATAACACTATTTATGTGCTCTTAAATATCTATGCTTCGCAGATTGGTTATACTTAATTAGAACTGATTCTTTGCTTCCACTTTCAATTTCAATGCTTCCAGTATAAAGGATTTATGAGATAATCCCTTGCTTTGAAATATCCATGCCTATTGCCTCCCATGTTTTTCTTCCTCTAGATAGTTTGTGGAATATAAGCATGCTTCTTCCTTCTTGATTTTGGTTCTTGTAATTTTCATACCAATGTGATTTTAAATATTTTCCCTTGTGCTATGAGTTAAGTTTTCACGCTTCCAAGCTTGTACGCTGGTACTAGTTATGTTGAATAACATAAATTAATGCTTCCAAAACATGTATGTGTTTCTTCATGTTTGCATAAATAAACCATGCTTCTAGCTTCTTGCATTTTTTTGTTTATTTTTCAATGCATTGTATTTTAAACATCTCGCCATGCTTCCTACATTTCTCATATGTTGCTTATGATTCAAGTCACCACATATTACAGATAACATTTTTCCAACAACTACTAGATGCCGACTTCAAGGTTGTCCAAGATGAGCATGTGGAGGTCAAGATTATGTTGGTCAATGTATCATGTTTGAAGCATCACCCTTGGGGCGAGATGACTTCTCACGTTGCCGCATGCATACATGTGTGATGCTTATAGTACCTCGTTGCCCTTGACTAGCAGGTACCTACCAGGAAGTATGGAGGGTTACCAACAGTGGCACGAGGTAGCTGTTGCAGGTCACGACGATCCTCTAATATTCCTTGTTGACGTCGTCCTCAAAAACATCTGTCTACATGTAAAGTATGCTTATGCAATGATATTGTAGGTGTGTTTCCCTAGCATGTGTCATCGATTTGACAGGTGGGTGGTACTCATTGTGCCAGATGTCACAAACTTCGTGACTATTGTATATGGAAGCAAATTCTAATATTTTTGAGACATATTATATCCTCTATAGGAAACATTCATGATAAAAAAATATTTTTAATTTCAAGAAAATACTATGTCTATCAAGCGGTGGTTTTTATGCCATCGTTTGCAGCACTAAATTGTGCACTTTTTCGCCACATGATTAACAATAAAAGATCATTATGTATTTATATTAAACTTTTTTACTTATTTGGAACTCATCTTTACAAATTGTTAGCTAGTTACTTTGTTTCATAATGTGTGTCATTTTAGCCATGCACAACATAAATTCTTTGTGCATTTTAATTTATTTTTGCTTTTGTTGTTGTTATTAATATCTATTAGTTATGTAACTTTTGAGGTAATTAATATGGCGCATGTGGTTCTTGAGAGAATATTTATTATGTCTGCGTGGATAATAAAGATAGTTCTAAAAATGAGATTTTACATGGTTTTGATATTCCATCGACACTGTTAATGTCGCCACATGCTCTAGACGAACTTATATTGTAAGCATAAGCAATAGTCTTTTTTTGTTATTGGTAGATCCTTTAGCATATGGTCTTAATTATTATTTTATTATTTTTCTAGCTAGCAGATTAACTAGGTAGTCCTATTGGTAGTATTGAAATATGATGTTTATTGTTCTACAACTCTAACATCTAATATTACAACTACATTTTTTTGATAGGGAACACTGGCATTTCCATTGCAACTACAATTATAGTAATACAAAAATTGTATCTGCCCAACGAAGTTGCGTTAAATTCTGTAATATGGTTCAGAATATTACACTATATTCACGTAAACCTCTATCTTCAAAGAAAAGCAAGTAAAAATGCATATAATCACACTTCCCACACTATTAGTTATATTACTTTACATGTATTGTGTTATGTATATAGTCTTTGTTTCTAGAGCATACGGGTCTATAAAATATCTTGATATTAACTAATTCTATGTTGTGTGGTGCGAGCATGTTTTGACTTCTAATTCTCTCTTCCATCACACATGTGTTGCTATTATTCTTTTGTGAGAAACAACTATTTTCATCCTTGAAGTTCTAGATGGAGTCTCAGTTAAACCATAAATTCCCAATCATTGCGAAGCTAACTACGCGTGAGGAATGACCACTTCTTGGTATAAGAGAAAATTATCATACATGGCATGAATTCCTACGGAATGTTTGAACATCTTAGTGTAGGGGTTCGTAGCATGGAAAACAAAATTTTCTATCGCATACAAACAAACAAGCCAAGATCTATCTACTAGATTGCAGCAACGAGTCGATGGAATAACTCACCCTCGAAGATTCCAAAGTGTTTAACGAGAGCAGATTCTCGTGGGTGATGTAGTCGTACTCTTTCCGATCTCAAGATCGCGTAGACGATCCTTCCGGCGCCGCGTTCCCGCAGCGCTCCCGCAGTCGGTCACACGTTCGGTACTCGACGAAGACCTTCCTCTCCCTTGTTCCAGCAGGCAGCGGAGGTTGTAGCACTCTCCTCGCGATTCCGGCAGCACAACGGCGTGGTACCGGAGGTAGAGGGGAGATCCCGCAGGGCTTCGCCTTAAGCCGGTGCGAGTATGGTGGAGCTTATGAGAGAGGCTATTAGTGGTCTAGTAATTAGACACACCAATTAGAAGGCTCTAAACCAATTAGAAGGCTCTAAACCGAATAGCTCTAAACCGGGGTCTAGATCTAGGGTTTAGTTTAGAGGATAGGAAACTTGTGTGTCTAGGAGGGGAGCCCTGCCCCTCCTTATATAGGTGGGAGGGCTGGCCGGCCAAGGGGAGGAGTTCCTCCCCAACTCGGCCTAGGGAGGTGCGCCGGCCAAGGGGAGGAACCCTCCTCCAACTCGGCCTCCACCTCTCCTCCTCTTTTCCCACTTCCCAAAACTGCCGTTTGACTTTCAAACTAGCCGTTTGACTTTTCAATTTAGGATTTAAATAAATCCTTTATTTGGGACAGCAAGAATACTTAGTACATGATGCAATCATTCCAATATGTAATGACACACTCATGTACCCTTCCCCCTCCGGAGTGCCGGACATTCCGGGACCTTCTAGAATGTTCCCGATGAAAACACCGGAACCATTCCCCAACTCCGAAACGGAACTTTCCTTATATGAATCTTATTCTCCGGACCATTCCGGATCACCTCGTGATATCCCGGATCCCATCCGAGACTCCGAACAACATTCGGTCTCTTTCTCATAATACCATAACTACTCAAACAACGTCGAATCCTTAAGTGTGTCTCCCTACGGTTCGTGAATTATGCGGACATGATCGAGACACTTCTCCGAACAATAACCAATAGAGGAATCTGGAAATTCATATGGCTCCCACATATTTCTACGATTACTTTGCGATCGAATGAACCACTTACATACGATACCAATTTCCCTTTGTCTCACGATATGTTACTTATCCGAGGTTATGATCGTCGGTATCTCTGCATACCTAGTTCAACCTCGTTACTGATAAGTACTCTTTTCTCGTTCCCGTGATATGTGATCCCTTGTGACCAAGTCACATGCTTGCAAGCTAATTGGATGACATTTCACCGAGAGGGCCCAGAGTATATCTATCCGTCATGTGGATGGACAAATCCCACTCTTGATCCATGTGTTTCAACCAATACTTTCCGAACACTCAATGCCACCTTTATAGCCACCCTGTTACGGTGTGGTGTTTGATGACATCAAAGCATCCATCCAGCAAAGGTGATATGCATGATCTCATGGTCGAAGGAATTAGGTTACTATGTATCAGAAAGCATATAGCAATTGAACTATTGAAATGACTTGATCTTTATGCTACGCTTGTCTATAGGAGTATGTCCACCATATCATTCTCCTAACGATATGATCTTGTTGTTGATAACATCTCAATGTTCATGACAAAGAAACCACATCATCAATCAACCAACAAGCTAGTGAAGTATAGAGGCTATACTAGGGACTTCAAATTAAGTTTACAAATCACACAAGTATTAATGGTTTCCTTGTTAATACTATTATAGCATGAATGCAAACATTTATCATAAACACAAAGATATATAATAATAACTATATTTATTATTGCCTCTAGGGCATATCTCCAACAGTCTCCCACTTGCACTAGAGTCATCTAATCTAGATTACATGGTAATATACCGAACACCCATGGCAGTTTGGTGTTGGTCATGTTTTGCCCTCGGGAGAGGTTTAGTCAACGGATCCGCCACATTCAGATCTGTGTGTACTTTGCAAATCTTTATATCCCCATCCTGGATATGTTCTCGAATAGCGTGAAAACGCAGCTTGATATGCTTCAGCTTCTTGTGTGACCTTGGTTCTTTGCGCATTGGCTATGGCGCCCATGTTATCACAGTAGATAGACATTGGGTCCAGCGCACTTGGAACCACACCCAGCTCTGTAATGAACTCTTTCATCCATATCGCTTCTTGTGAAGCCTCCGAAGCAGCCATGTATTCCGATTCAGTTGAAGATCTCGCCACAACGCTTTGCTTTGCACTCCTCCAGCTAACTGCTGCACCATTCAAAATAAATACGTATCCAGATTGTGATTTAGAATCATCCGGATCGGTGTTCCAACTAGCATCGGTGTAACCATTAACAACGAGCTGTTCATCACCTCCATAAGAAAGAACCATATCCTTAGTTCTTCTCAAGTACTTAAGGATGTTTTTGACCGCTGTCCAATGATCCACTCCTGGATCACTTTGATATCTGCTAGTTAAACTAACAGCATATGCAATGTCGGGTCTAGTACATAGCATGGCATACATTAGAGATCCTATGGCTGAGGCATAGGGAGTCTTACTCATTCTTTCTCTATCTTCTGCCGATGTCGGACTTTGAGTTTTACTCAAGATCGTATTGGGCAACATGGGCAAGAACCCTTTCTTGCTATCTTCCATTCCAAACCTCTTTAGAACTTTGTCCAAATATGTACTTTGTGACAATGATATTTGGCGTTTCGATCTATCTCTATAAATCTTTATGCCTAATATGTAAGCTGCTTCGCCAAGATCCTTCATTGAAAAACTATTATTCAAATACTCTTTGACACTATTAAGAAGGTCTACATCATTCCCAATCAACAATATGTCATCCACATATAGTATTAAGAATGCTATAGAGCTCCCACTCACTTTCTTGTAAATACAAGCTTCTCCATAAGTTTGTACAAAACCAAAACTTTTGATTACCTTATCAAAACGTTGATTCCAACTTCGGGATGCTTGCTTCAATCCATAGATGGACCGTTGAAGCTTGCATACCTTGTTAGCATCTTTAGGATCGACAAAACCTTTGGGTTGTATCATATACAACTCTTCATCAATGTCTCCATTGAGGAATGCTGTTTTGACATCCATCTGCCATATCTCATAATATAATATGCAGCGATTGCTAACATAATCCTCACAGACTTTAGCTTCGCTACCGGTGAGAAAGTCTCATCGTAGTCAACTCCTTGAATTTGTCGAAACCCTTTTGCGACAAGTCGAGCTTTATAGACAGTAACATTACCATCAGCATCTGTTTTCTTCTTGAAAATCCATTTGTTCTCGACAGCCTTCCGGCCATCCGGTAAGTCCACCAAAGTCCATACTTGGTTTTCGTACATGGATCCAATCTCGGATTTCATGGCTTCTTGCCATTTATTGGAATCTGGGCTCATCATCGCTTCCTCATATGTCTCGGGGTCATCGGTGTTGTCCACCAACATGACATTCATAACGGAATCATACCAATCTGGAGTGGTACGAGTTCTCGTTGACCTCCGAGGCTCTGTAGCAACTTCAACCGAAGTTTCATGATCACCATCATTAGCTTCCTCTCTTATTGGTGCAGGCATCACAGGAACTTCTTCCGATGCTGCGCTACTCGTAATTTCGAGAGAAGGTTCGACAACCTCGTCGAGTTCTACTTTCCTTCCAGTCACTTCTTTCGAGAGAAATTCCTTCTCTAGAAAGGATCCATTCTTGGCAACGAAGATTTTGCCTTCGGATCTATGATAGAAGGTATACCCAATAGTTTCCTTCGGGTATCCTATGAAGACGCATTTTTCTGCTTTGGGTTCAAGCTTGTCCGGCTGTAACTTCTTTACATAGGCTTCGCATCCCCAAACTTTAAGGAACGACAATTTAGGTTTCTTCCCAAACCATAATTCATACGGTGTCGTTTCAACGGATTTAGATGGTGCCCTATTTAAAGTGAATGCGGCTGTTTCTAATGCATAACCCCAAAATGATAGTGGTAAATCTGTAAGTGACATCATAGAACGAACCATATCTAAGAGAGTTCGATTACGACGTTCAGACACACCATTACGCTGTGGTGTTCCCGGCGGTGTCAATTGTGAAAGTATTCCGCATTTCTTCAAATGCTCGCCAAACTCGTAACTTAGATATTCACCTCCACGATCAGAACGTAGAAACTTAATCTTCTTGTTACGTTGATTCTCTACCTCACTTTGAAACTCCTTAAACTTCTCGAAAGTTTCGGACTTATGTTTCATGAAATAGATATACCCATATCTACTCAAATCATCCGTGAAGGTAAGAACATAATGATAACCACCGCGCGATGCTACACTCATTGGACCACATACATCGGTATGTATGATTTCCAATAAGTCCGTAGCTCGCTCCATCATACCAGAAAATGGAGTCTTAGTCATTTTACCCATCAGACATGCCTCGCATCTTTCAAGTGATTCAAAATCAAGTGATTCAAGAAGTCCATCGGAATGGAGTTTCTTCATACGCTTCACTCCAATGTGACCAAGACGACAGTGCCACATATAGGTCGAGTTATCGCTTGATTTCAAACGTTTAGCCTCAATGTTATTAATATGTGTATTTCTACTATCGAGATTCAATATGAATAGACCATCTATCAAAGGTGCATGTGCATAAAACACATTACTCATATAAATCAAACAACCATTATTCTCGGATTTAAACAAGTAACTGTCTCGCAATAAACAAGATCCTGATATAATGTTCATGCTTAATGCAGGCACCAAATAACAATTATTTAAGTATAAAACTAATCCCGATGGTAGATGAAGAGGTAGCGTGCCGACCGCGATCACATCAACCTTTGATCCGTTTCCTACGCGCATCGTCACCTCGTTCTTCGCTAGCTTCCGTTTATTCTGCAGCTCCTGTTTCGAGTTACAAATATGAGCAACCGAACCAGTATCAAATACCCAGGCACTACTACGAATACTAGTGAGATACACATCAATAACATGTATATCAGATATACCTTTCTTCTTGATGTTGCCGTTCTTCAAATCTGCCAAGTACCTTGGGCAATTCCGCTTCCAGTGACCTTCTCCCTTGCAGTAAAAGCACTCAGTTTCAGGCTTAGGTCCAGCCTTGGTCTTCTTCGTCGGCGTGGTAACTTTCTTACCACCCTTCTTGAAGTGTCCCTTTTGCTTAGACTTGCCTTTCTTGAATTTGGTGGTCTTATTGACCATCAACACTTGGTGCTCTTTCTTGATCTCCACTTCTGCAGATTTTAACATAGCAAATAGTTCTGGCAACTCTTTGTTCATGTTCTGCATGTTGTAGTTCATCACAAAGTTCTTGTAACTTGGTGGTAGTGATTGGAGGATGCGGTAAACTCCCAAAGTATTAGGAATCACTATACCCAAACTTTGAAGTTTATTTGCGTGCCCAGACATCTTAAGCACATGCTCACTGACGGAGCTACCCTCTTCCATCTTGCAGTTAAAGAACTTTTCAGAAGCTTCATAACTTTCAATTGCCGCATGAGTCTCAAAGATTAATTTGAGATCCTCGACAATATCATATGGATCTGACTCTTCAAACCTTTTCTGAAGCTCCGATTCTAAACCATACAAGATAGCACACTGAACTATGGAGTACTGATTCTTCCGAGCAAGGTAAACATTCTTTACTTCATCGGTAGCATCAGCTGCAGGTGGGTCACCTAGCGGTGCATCCAGCACATAGGTCAAATTACCAGCTGTGAGGACAATCCTCAAATTGCGGAACCAATCCGCGAAGTTGCTTCCATTGTTTTTCAACTTTTCTTTCTCTAGGAACGCATTAAAATTGATGGTAGGGGCTGCCATTGATCTACAACATATTTGCAATAGTTTAGACTAAGTTTATGACAAATTGAGTTCAAATTAATTAATGAAATTAAACTAGGTGAACTCCCACTCAAAACAACATCCCTCACATTGTTTTAGTGATCACACGAACCAAATCCACTACATCAACACCGATCATCACGAGAGCTGATATAGTTTTAATGGCGAACAATCATCATGTTCATCATATCTACTATATGATTCATGCTTTGCCTTTCGGCGATCCGTGTTCCTGAGGCCATGTCTGTACATGCTAGGCTCGTCAAGATCAAACCTTAGCTACCGCATAAGCAAATCTGGCTTGCTTACGTTGTATTCACCCGCGGAATCAAAGACACCCGATCATCACGTGGTGCTTCGAAGCAGCAAGCTTTGGCAACGGTGCATACTAAGGGTGAACACTTTAGAACTTGAAATTTATGTGCATGAGGGATCATCTTATAATGCTACCGTCGTCTACTAAGCAATACAAGATGCATAAAGGATTAACATCACATGCAATTCATAATATGTGATATGATATGGCCTTTCTTCTTTGTGCTTCCGATCTCCATCTTCAAGCACGAATATGATCTCCATCATCACCGGCATAGCATCAAGGTCAATGACGCTTCTCCATGGTTGTCGTCCACCAGCTTCAACTATTACAACTATTTTGAATAGACACGCAGGTCTTAACAGAAATTAAAGACAACCATATGGCTCCTGCCGGTTGCCAACTTACAATAAGGAACATTGCATACATCAAATATAATCACAATCATGGCCATATCACATCACTGCACACCCCTGCAAAACAAAGTTAGACGCCTCTACTTTCTTTGCATATTTTACGTGGTTTGGGGCTTTCAATAAGTGTCGTTCTAACTTACGAACAATAACCACAACATTGATACTAGCATTGTTGATCACCCGTTGTAAATTGGATCTTTACTATGCTAGGAGAAACAGGCACCCGCAAAGCCACTTATGCAAAACGAGTTGCATGTCAAGCGTGGAGCAAGTCTCATGAACGATGTCATGTAAGGTTAGCCCGGGCCGCTTCATCCCAACATACCGCAAGATGCAAAGTACACAAAAGGCAATCTACAATAAAAGCATCAATGCCCACAATGACCATTGTGTTCTACTCGTGCAACAGATCTACATATAGACACGGCTCTGATACCACTATAGGGGTTCGTAGCATGGAAAACAAAATTTTCTATCGCATACAAACAAACAAGCCAAGATCTATCTACTAGATTGCAGCAACGAGTCGATGGAATAACTCACCCTCGAAGATTCCAAAGTGTTTAACGAGAGCAGATTCTCGTGGGTGATGTAGTCGTACTCTTTCCGATCTCAAGATCGCGTAGACGATCCTTCCGGCGCCGCGTTCCCGCAGCGCTCCCGCAGTCGGTCACACGTTCGGTACTCGACGAAGACCTTCCTCTCCCTTGTTCCAGCAGGCAGCGGAGGTTGTAGCACTCTCCTCGCGATTCCGGCAGCACAACGGCGTGGTACCGGAGGTAGAGGGGAGATCCCGCAGGGCTTCGCCTTAAGCCGGTGCGAGTATGGTGGAGCTTATGAGAGAGGCTATTAGTGGTCTAGTAATTAGACACACCAATTAGAAGGCTCTAAACCAATTAGAAGGCTCTAAACCGAATAGCTCTAAACCGGGGTCTAGATCTAGGGTTTAGTTTAGAGGATAGGAAACTTGTGTGTCTAGGAGGGGAGCCCTGCCCCTCCTTATATAGGTGGGAGGGCTGGCCGGCCAAGGGGAGGAGTTCCTCCCCAACTCGGCCTAGGGAGGTGCGCCGGCCAAGGGGAGGAACCCTCCTCCAACTCGGCCTCCACCTCTCCTCCTCTTTTCCCACTTCCCAAAACTGCCGTTTGACTTTCAAACTAGCCGTTTGACTTTTCAATTTAGGATTTAAATAAATCCTTTATTTGGGACAGCAAGAATACTTAGTACATGATGCAATCATTCCAATATGTAATGACACACTCATGTACCCTTCCCCCTCCGGAGTGCCGGACATTCCGGGACCTTCTAGAATGTTCCCGATGAAAACACCGGAACCATTCCCCAACTCCGAAACGGAACTTTCCTTATATGAATCTTATTCTCCGGACCATTCCGGATCACCTCGTGATATCCCGGATCCCATCCGAGACTCCGAACAACATTCGGTCTCTTTCTCATAATACCATAACTACTCAAACAACGTCGAATCCTTAAGTGTGTCTCCCTACGGTTCGTGAATTATGCGGACATGATCGAGACACTTCTCCGAACAATAACCAATAGAGGAATCTGGAAATTCATATGGCTCCCACATATTTCTACGATTACTTTGCGATCGAATGAACCACTTACATACGATACCAATTTCCCTTTGTCTCACGATATGTTACTTATCCGAGGTTATGATCGTCGGTATCTCTGCATACCTAGTTCAACCTCGTTACTGATAAGTACTCTTTTCTCGTTCCCGTGATATGTGATCCCTTGTGACCAAGTCACATGCTTGCAAGCTAATTGGATGACATTTCACCGAGAGGGCCCAGAGTATATCTATCCGTCATGTGGATGGACAAATCCCACTCTTGATCCATGTGTTTCAACCAATACTTTCCGAACACTCAATGCCACCTTTATAGCCACCCTGTTACGGTGTGGTGTTTGATGACATCAAAGCATCCATCCAGCAAAGGTGATATGCATGATCTCATGGTCGAAGGAATTAGGTTACTATGTATCAGAAAGCATATAGCAATTGAACTATTGAAATGACTTGATCTTTATGCTACGCTTGTCTATAGGAGTATGTCCACCATATCATTCTCCTAACGATATGATCTTGTTGTTGATAACATCTCAATGTTCATGACAAAGAAACCACATCATCAATCAACCAACAAGCTAGTGAAGTATAGAGGCTATACTAGGGACTTCAAATTAAGTTTACAAATCACACAAGTATTAATGGTTTCCTTGTTAATACTATTATAGCATGAATGCAAACATTTATCATAAACACAAAGATATATAATAATAACTATATTTATTATTGCCTCTAGGGCATATCTCCAACACTTAGACTCTTAGTAAGGTTAGGAGGCATGATTGAAGTTTAGAAGGGCCCGGACATGTCATGATCCTTAGGGTAGGGGCGCAACTAGGCTATTTTTCACACAAAATTCTATCCAAATTAGTCTTAGGTATAAAAAAAATCTTGTTATAACATGGCATGTCCCCCGCTGCTCATGGTAAAGATCCAAGACGAAAATGTGCAACATACCATTGCAGTAGCAACGACCTTTTTCAAAGAATTTGATTGTATAATAAGAAATCGCAAGTACAAGCTTAGCAAAATAATCCAAGACCAAAATAAAGATGTGAAAGGTCTGGAAAATTATTGCGCCATATGCCACTATGTGTAGCACAATAAGTGTTGTCCGATTGTAAGCGCACAACTGAGTAATAAAATGCTCGCTTTCCCTCGTGACCAATTAAAAAAATAGTGCACTATAACAAATAGCGACATCCCTCAAGTCATCTAATTCAGCGTTATAAGAAAGTTGTAGTGTCCTATAGAGAGCAACTGATATAGACTATTTAAAAGCAAGCCCATGATAAATAAAACTCCTAACCCTAAATTCCAAATTTTCTGATTTAGAATGCATAATATTTATGTTGACCCCATTAAGACATGTAAATGATGTTATCTTAGATTGAATGACACATAGGTTAACTACTTAATTAAAAGAGAAAGAAACCAAAAAAACATGTTACATTTTTTCTTAACTAAGACACAATCTCTTAATAAGAGAAGATAAGACATGTATTGCCTTGCCCACATGTTTTCTTGATTGATTTTGGGAAAACAGTAAATTTTGGTCTGAAAAGGGCAATACATTGAGTTGGATGATGAGCTTTCGTAAATTCCATTTCGGAGTATGCTAAAAATTAATTATCAACCATATCTCAAAAGATGATCTATCATACACTATGTTTTCCTATTCTCTAAATGACATAGAATAAATAAAAAACCAATGTGTCCTAATTTGACGGTACATATGTTGTTACTTAGCAATGTCATATAGGATAGTTGCTAAGTTAAAATTAGGAGAGAAATATACATAAGAGATTTATCATCTTTTAGCTAAGACATAATCTCGTTAATGTAATTATTTTTTACTGTACAAGATGTGTTATCTTATTCACATGTTTTCTTGATTAATTTTAACTACCCATGATATATGAGAGAGTTTATTCGATTGTTTTTCAATTCATTATACTTCAATTTTTCTTCCAATTATATGATGACACATGAGCATTTGATTGTTTCATATTTCATTACATGAAATTTACAATGTATATAAATCAACACGCAAAAATAGTCTGCTGCCAAGGGGGATAGCTGCCCCCCTAGTGAATGTCGTCCGATCGGCAACATTGAGATATGTGTCAAAGCTTCTTAAGAGTGTATCGTATGATAAAAAATAATTATTGTAATAAAGCTGACGGCCGACAGTACGTCAGCTGCTAACAACAGTGATACAAGAGTCCAAACAAACTGCTATAGGTCTGTCGGGATTTTTGTACAAATATAGCCCTCTGCCAATTGATATAGCCAAAACTACCCTCTTGCCAAATCTAATGGCAAAAATGCCCCAGCGGAAGGTGGAAAAAGCTCCATGTGCCACCTCCCGCCACCGTGCATAGCGGAGCATAGATTCCGCCGCGGAGCATGGCGGAAGAGCCTTCCCGCCTTCAGCAGCAACGGGATGTGGCTGGGCCATGTCGCCGCATGGCGGAAGGGAGCTTCCCGCTGACGGAAACACTCCCCGCCCTGCTCTTGGGCGGAAACGGAGGGACACGCCCTGCCGCGCGTGCAGGATTCTTGGCTGTTGTTGCTAGCGAGTAGCGAGACAAGGAGCGACATGACGTTGTAAGAATACTAGTTGGTGCACTCGCATGTAGATTCCGTGGCGTAATTTCTGCTAATTTGGGCGCTAATTTTCTAGCTAATTTAAAGCTACTTTTCCGTTTCAAAATATAAGATGTTTTAGATTTGTGAAAAAAATAAATCTAGACTTGTTTTAGTACGTAGGTTCACTCGAGTTTGGGATGAATTTATATATTAAAACAAGTCTAGATTTATTTTCTTTACAAACCTAAAACATCTTATATTTTGAAACAGAGGGAGTATATAAGAACGATTAGACCTAATCGACATGGGATCCCCGTAGCCTTTAAGCTTTTTCTATTTTCAAACTTTAAAAGTTTGAATTTAATATTTCAAAAAAATTCAAGCCAAAAAAAGACTCGCCATTTTATTAATAAAGCAAAAGTACATAGATGGCTGGTTTATTAGCGGAAAACCGGTCAAAAACCGGCACAAGTATCCTCATTGACCATCATGGAACATGATCGTTGCGAGGCGCAGTCGACCATCCTAGCTAGCCACATAGGCACACACACCACCGCCGGAGCGCATCGTGAAGCTCAAGTCGGCCTAGCCCAAGCGGATGACTCCTCGCATGGCGACAGACAACTCCGTTCACGAGGACGACAATGACGCGGTCACGGCGAACGTCGACGTCCACGAGGCGAAGTTTAATTTGCCCGGGACGGTTGTCTCCGATGTGTGGGACCACGCCAAGCGCCGCCGCGTCACGCGGGAGACCAAGCAACGACAGCTCCACCGTGCGATGCGATGCACCCAGCGCGAGCACCAGGCACGCCTCGTCTTCTTCGTCATGAACTAATACGACGACAACGACGAATTTAGCAAGTAGGCGCGGCGCCGCGGGAGCGAGCTCCGGTGAGTAGGTACCATCGGTAGGGGTAGGAACACACTAGTGTTTGCATCGATGCGGTAGTGACATCCTCGGAGCGCGGGCGCAATGGCGGGCCCTCGGAGCGCGGGCGTTGCGGTGGGCCGCGGAAGAAGGAGGAGGAGCTGCGCCGGGGCGGCGAGCGGGAGAAGGAATGGCGGCCACGACCGCCGCCGCTGGAGGAGCCGGCATTGTGGTCGTTCTGGCCGCGCCGGAACCAGGACTTCCAACTGTCCTTGGTTATCGCAGCGGCGAGGGCCGGCGAGGGGAGCTTGTCGGCAGGGAGGGAGCGGCTAGGGTTTTAGGGTTTGGAAGTGGGGACTAGAGTGGGAGAGTGGGTGTGGATGGCAACCACCCCCGCCTCGGCCTGTAGAAGCGGCGTTCGTCGTCAACCACGGCAGCATCAGCCTTTTCCTAGTTTCAATTTAATATTTTCCTAGTTAAATTCGATGTAATATGTGCGTTCTTGCCCTAATTAATAAAATCTGTCTATATTCGCTCAAATTTCGCAGTGTTTAACTGAATTTCGCAGAACGTGAGAACTCGGCCTGAGAACGCGAGTGGAAACTCGGCGTTTCCAGATCAAAAACGAGTTTCGTCTAGCCAAAAAATGTCCAAATTTTGTCCTAGATTCTCCAAACGAATGGGGACGCTCTTAGCAGATAAATTGCGGCCCAGATCAGCAGGAATTTATACTACGGAATCTGCATACGTACGCACCAATTAGTACACCACGTCGCTACCTGTCTTGCTAGGGATAGCTGGCAGGTAATCCTGTACGCGTCCAGGGCCTGTCCCTCTGATTCCGCCCAAGGCCACAGCGGGAAGGCTTTCCGCCAGCGGGAAATTTCCTTCCGCCATGCATCGACGTGGTTCACCTACATCCCGCTGTTGCGAGGGCGGGAAGGCCCTTCCGCCTTTCCCGGTGGCGGGACGTCAGCTCCGCCATGCACCGACGCGTGAGGTGCTACGTGGCACCTTTTCCACGTTTCGCCAGGGTAATTTTGTCAATTGATTTGAGAGGAGGGTAATTTCAGCAATACCAATTTGCAGAGGTGCATATTTGTAAAAAAATCGTCTGTCGGCTAGCTTAACTCAACATGGCAAAGTACTATAGGTTGTACAATGCCAGTGTAGGTCAACAGTACATTGGAAATCGCGCCAATGTCTCAAAAGCTACATGCACGTGCTTGGTTCAGTGTTTGTTCATGAACGCCCGACCCTGTATAACATTACTTAGTATCATAGAACAATATACATAACCGTTGATTGATTGTTGCAGACTTGCAGTGGAGATGCCTTTGCCGAAGATGAGTCCATGTATAGTGGACATACCAGACCCTTTCGACGTGTGACTGGCCATATATATGGTACTCCTTCCGTCAAAATAACTGATTTAGATTTGTCTAGATTCAAATGTATTTATTTTAGATATATTCGAATCTAGACAAACTCAAGTCAGTTATTTCTGGATAGAGGGAATACATAATTTATAAAGGAACGCATACGAATGGCAAATATGGTGCACCCTCTGTCCCTAAAAAGAATATATTGTAGATTTGTCTAAATTTTGTATCTATACACTAATAGTGACTAGATATATACATTTAAATTTAGCCTTTTTAGGACAGAGGGTAACATACAACTACACCGTGCCAAAACTTACTTAAAGAAATATATTTGTACGTACACGCTAGTTCAGTATACTTCAGGACACCGGTCTCGAATAAGTTGAGTATCTTATTCCCATACGCATACAGCAAGACTTACACATTGACCAGGTAATTTGCTCACAACCTTACTCATCCTTACTTTAATCCCAACTACTGGGCATGATATGAGCGACCCATGAATTTTTCCACTTGGACTATACTTGCATGACAGTGAAGCCATACACGCTATAGCTACCTATACTCTACATGCATACACTATCGACATGGACACGACACTTGTATGTTAGCTACCTAGACTGCATGTATGCATTATAGACATATACATAGCTCTGCTTCATGCATACACGACATATCAACAAGGCATTCGCCTGCATCAGAACATCATGCATGTTCAAATTTGTTTTATCTACTTGTAGCTTCTCGCGTGCAGATGCATAGATAGCACTAAAAAATAATATTAAGCTCATTTGTCGATATACAAAACAACTTTCCAATGCTAGATTTGATTAGGCTGAGATAGTCAAAATACATAAGTTAATTAGATAACAGTAAGGAATGAGTAACACGGGCCCATTCATGATGTAGATGCAATTTACTATTTAGAAGAAAAGTAAATTGATATTCTATTTCCAATATTAGATTCTTGCAATGCAGATCAATGTTAGTGTACAGCTAATATTGATGGTGTAGCACGAGTAGTTCCAATGGGATTGACTCAGTGGTCCCTTCACATGATGAAATGAAAACAAGCAGATGATACTGTACCTGTGGTTTGTCTTGTAGTCTGTTATGGTGTACTACTAACAAGGCAACATCATAGCTGACACATCATGACAGACAAACACTACCTCTCATGACACACAATGACAGACTCTGGGTATAGCAGAAAGATGGCATGCAAACGACACCTATAATTGTTGATTAGCAGAATTGATATTCTTTTTATAATGAATGTGGTTAGGTTCATGCACATATCTCTAGGTGGATCGTACGCAAGGGGGGCATCTATCCCCCTTGGCAGCAAATCCACACTCTAAATAAAACTCCTAACCCTAAATTCCAAATTTCTGATTTAGAATGCATAATATTTATGTTGACCCCATTAAGACATGTAAATGATGTTATCTTAGATTGAATGACACATAGGTTAACTACTTAATTAAAAGAGAAAGAAACCAAAAAAACATGTTACATTTTTTCTTAACTAAGACACAATCTCTTAATAAGAGAAGATAAGACATGTCTTGCCTTGCCCACATGTTTTCTTGATTGATTTTGGGAAAACAGTAAATTTTGGTCTGAAAAGGGCAATACATTGAGTTGGATGATGAGATTTCGTAAATTCCATTTCAGAGTATGCTAAAAATTAATTATCAACCATATCTCAAAAGATGATCTATCATACACTATGTTTTCCTATTCTCTAAATGACATAGAATAAATAAAAACCAATGTGTCCTAATTTGACGGCACATATGTTGTTACTTAGCAATGTCATATAGGATAGTTGCTAAGTTAAAATTAGGAGAGAAATATACATAAGAGATTTATCATCTTTTAGCTAAGACATAATCTCGTTAATGTAATTCTTTTTTACTGTACAAGATGTGTTATCTTATTCACATGTTTTCTTGATTAATTTTAACTACCCATGATATATGAGAGAGTTTATTCGATTGTTTTTCAATTCATTATACTTCAATTTTTCTTCCAATTATATGATGACACATGAGCATTTGATTGTTTCATATTTCACTACATGAAATTTACAATGTATATAAATCAACACGCAAAAAAGTGACAAATCGATCTAACATGCATGAAATATAAAATAAATCGAGAGAGTTGCCAAAATGATAGACACTGGGCTATCAAAAACATGAGAACATGTAACATACTCGCTTCGTCCATAAAAGAGTGCACTTATAGATTTCTTGGAGAGTCAAACTTACATATTCATATAGATGGATACAAATATGCCACAAAATTGGCATTATTAGATACTACATGATAATGTATATTTTCAGCACATGATTATTTGTCGATACTAGCTTGGACCCGAAACCTGTTGTTGATCTATGCAATAGATGTATTTCGGAGGAGGCCAATGAAGTGCTTTGTGCTAAATTTACCGAGAGGGAAATATCAGATGCTCTATTTCAAATTGGACCCTTAAAGGCACCTAGGCCAGATGGTTTTCCAGCGAGGTTCTTTCAGCGTAATTGGGGAACTTTAAAGGAGAAGGTTGTTGCTGCGGTTCAGAAAATTTTCCAAACAGGTATAATGCCGGAAGGAGCAAATACTACCTCCATTGTTTTAATTCCTAAAGTGTCAAATTCTAAAACTTGCTGACTATCGTCCAATTAGTCTATGCAATGTGGTCTATAAAGTTGTTTCTAAGTGCTTGGTGAATAGATTAAGGCCTCTACTTGATGATATTATTTCATCGTTCCAAAGTGCCTTTGTTCCTGGGAGGATGATAACTGATAATGCTTTACTGGCCTTCGAACGTATTCACCATATCAAACAAGAAAAGGATCCAATAAAGAGTTTTTGTGCTTATAAGCTTGATCTTTCTAAGGCGTATGATCGGGTTGATTGGTCATTTTTTAGGAAAGTGATGTAAAAGTTGGGTTTCTCTCACCGTTTCGTTGATTGGATAATGGCATGTGTAACGTCGGTGAGGTATTCCGTAAAATTTAATGGAACCCTCTTGGTATTTGCACCGTCGCGTGGGCTACGGCAAGGTGACCCTTTATCTCTGTTCTTATTCCTTTTTGTTGCTGACGGTTTATCCGCTCTCTTAAATAAAGGAATTGATGAGAATGTGATATCTCCAATTAAAGTGTGTCGACGTGCGATGATATATTGTTGTTTTTTAAAGCCAATACTGAACAAGCGGCCACGGCTAAGCATGTTTTGGATGTATATGCATTATCAACTGGCCAGCTTGTCAACCCAGCTAAGTGTTCATTGCTCTTTGTTGAATCATGTACTGTTGTGGTACAAGAGGACATTCGGCTGGCCCTTCAAGTCGTTAACCATACCTTTAATGAGAATTATTTGGGTCTCCCCACACCTGATGGTTGTATGTCGAGAGGGAAACTTCAGAACCTTCGGGCACAACTTACTAAAATGCTGGTTCTGTGGGAAGATGGTCATCTAGCTTAGGCCGGAAGGGAGGTTTTTATTAAGGTAGTAGCCCAATCCTTGTCAGTTTATATTATGGGTGTTTTTAAATTACCTTTCTCTATCTGTGATGACCTAACCAAGTTGGTAAGAAAATTTTATTGGAGATCGAAGGATGGTAAAAGGAAAACTCATTGGCGTTCATGGGAGAAAATGCAAAGACCAAAGAACCAAGGTGGTCTCGGTTTTCGTGACTTCCGAATGTTCAATTAGGCTCTACTTGCTAGGAAAGCTTGGAGGCTAATCACTAAGCCTAATAGCCTTTGTGCATGTGTGCTTAAAGCCAAGTACTATCCTAATGGGAGACTAGAAGATATAGTCTTTACTGGTAATGCATCTTCATCTTGGAAATCTATCTCCCACGGTTTGGAATTACTAAAGAAGGGTTTAATAGTTAATGATCGTTTTATTCGGATATGGAGAGACGCATGGATACCTAGGCCTTATTCCTTTAGACCTGTATCGCCAAAAAAGAGATGTCGCCTTCTGTTTGTCTCTGAGCTAATAGATCAACATGGTGCTTGGAAGATTGATCTCTTAAATCAATACTTTATTGGCTTAGATATTTCTGAAATACTAAAGATAGTTCCTTCTGCGAGACTACATGAAGATCTGCTTTCTTGGGCCCCAACTAGGCATGGCCTATTTACTGTGCATAGTGCCTATTCCTTGGCAATGGAGGAAACTTGGAGGCCAATGGCCGAATCTTCCAGCTCAGCACCTGATGGGTCTCGAAAACTTTGGGAGATTATATGGAAGTCAATTGTTCCTCCTAAAGTCCAGCACTTTGCCTGGCGACTTGCCACTGATTCTTTACCAAACTGGAGGAACAAATTCATTCGGCATCTGGAACCATCAGATCATCGTTGTCATGTATGTGGCATGGAACCTGAGGATAATTTTCACCCATTCTTCAAGTGTGACACGGCGAGACTCCTTTGGGACTTTATGGCGGAGAAGTGGCAACTACCAGGGCGGGACTCCGTCATCAACACAGGTTCAGAATGGCTTCTGAATTTCCTGAGCATTTTGTCTAGCATGATGGTTAACAAGGTGTTGATGACTCTTTGGCGGATATGGTACATACGCAATGAAGTAGTGCATGGTAAACTCCCACCGCCTGTGGAGGTTTCTAGGCGCTTCTTGATGAGCTACTTAGAGTCTATTATGCAAATAAAACACCACTCATTTGAGGATATTGTGAAAGGAAAATTTATCTTAGACCCTGATGAGCAGCATATGCATAGTCTCGCAACTCCCGTTGTGGCGGCAGGATGGACTCTACCGCCAGTTGGTTGGCTCAAACTAGATACCGATGGTTCTTTTGATAATGATGGGGCCGCAGGTGCGGGTATAGTCCTCCAAGATCATGGCGGAGATTTAATTTCTCATGCAAGGACGCACTTGGAGCTGAACTAAAAGCATTACATGAAGTATATCCTTGGCGTTGCATTGAAGTTGATTGTTTGGAGATTGTCAATGTTTTGAAAAATAGAGAGATAGATCGGTCGGTTCATTTTACGGTGATAGAAGAGATCAAGTCCATGATGAAGGTTCGCGAGTCTTGTATTACTCATGTTAGAAGAAGTCAGAATACTAGTAGTCATTTTATGGCAAATTTTGCTAGAACTAATGCTGGCAAATTTTGTTAGAACTAATGCTCGCACGGCTGTATAGCTTGGGTCTGGCTCTGATGGTCTACTAAGCATATGTAGTGACGATCGTAATTCCTGACTTTTCTGAGTAATACAAATCAGTTTCGTAAAAAAAAATTATTACACTTTTATGTAAACTCGGTTAATGTCTAAAATAGTTTGACTCTATAAAAATTAAAAAGTTAGAAGTATACCATGTTTTCTCTCCAGAAGAAGTACATCAAGTAACAGGTTAAATACATTATACGTCGATGATATCATACACCACGTATCAGTGTTTGTTGGGACGTGCGTACAAGGTCATAGTACTGGTGCGTGTGTGTTAATCTAAACCATTGCAGATGATCAGACTGGCCGAACTAGCCGGCGGCGCCTAGGCACCACCCGCGCGCGCAGCGGCCGTTCCATGGTCACGGTGAACTCCGGCCTCTCAGCGAGATCAACGCCCTCCGCGGCCGCCGACCACTCGAACCCCCTCACGAGGTTGGCCACGAAGTGCTCGAGGTGCAGCAGCGCGAGCGCCATGCCGGGGCAGATCCTCCGGCCGGCCCCGAACGGCATCATCCTGATCTCCCGGCTCCCCGTGAGGTCCACCCCGGCGCCCTCCCCACCGTCCAGGAACCTCTCCGGCCTGAACTCCTCCGGCTCGCTCCACACCTCCTCGTCCAGCGACACGTCCACCACCGAGAAGTTCACCGACGTGGCCGCCGGCACGCGGAGCCCGTCCAGCGACGCGTCCTCCGACGCTGAGGCGGCGGCGTGCGACAGAAGGAAGTGCGCCGGCGGGTGGAGCCGTAGCCCCTCCAGGACCACCGCCTTCAGGTACGGCATGCTCGCCAGGTCCTCCTCGGCCACGGCCTCCTCCTTGCTGGAGTTGCCGATCGCCGCGTCGATCTCGTCCCGGAGCCTCGCCTGGATCTCCGGCTGACGGACCAGGTTCGCCATGATCCACTGCAGCGCGGTTACCGTGGTGTCGACGCTGGCCGTGAGGAACTCCGTGCAGAGGCTCACGATCTCGGCGTCGGTGAGCGCGCGCTCGCTGCCCGCATCGTTTCCATCCTCCTTGGGAAGCCGGTGCGCGAGGAGCGTGTCGACGTAGCAATACGCCAGACTGCCGTCGTCGCCGTCGCCATCGCCATCAGCGAGCGCCACGCTGCTGGCTAGCTCTCGTCTGACTGCGATCAGCGGCAGGAAAAGCTCCTCCTGCCTGCGCCGGATGGACAGCACCCTCTGCCACCGTCGCCGGAACAGCCGCGTGGTGAGCGCCGGGCAGAACGCGAACACCTGGAAGCCGATGTACGACGAGAAGAGCTCCCTCTGTACGGCCTCGATCGCGCGCAAGCGTCCCGCCGGGAGCCTCAGCCCAAAACACATGTAGGTGAGCAGCGAGAACATGGCGAACTGGAGGGACTCCACCACGGTCACCTCCCCACCCTGGTTCCTCGAGGACTCCGCCTCGAGGTCTGACGCGAGGAGGGCGAGCGCCCAGCGGCGGGCCGGAGCGAAGACGTGCGCGACGCGGTGGGGGTGGAGGACGCCAGACGTGAGGTTGCGGCGGAGGGAGCGCCAGAGCGGGCCGTACGGCGCGGAGCTGACGGTGCGCTGGGCGGAGGTGAGGACGACGAATGGGGCGATGGCGGGCGGGCGGCTGGCGAAGGCCGGCCCGCGCTGGACGAGCGCGCGGTGTGCGACGGCCCGGCCGGAGACGAAGATGGCCGGGCGCGGGGAGAGGAAGCCGAGGGTGAGGATGGGTCCGTGGCGGCGGTGCAGGTCGCGGATCGCCGGCTCGAGGCGGGAGCGCGCGCGCCAGAGCCACAGGAGCGGGCCGATGACCGGGACGGCCGGCGGGGACGGTGGCAGCGGCAGGCGAGCGGCCGTTCTGGTCGTCTTGGATGGTTTGAAGGCGGGGAGGAGCAGCATGAGCAGGAGGAGGAGCACGGTGCAGGTGAGGAGCGGGGGCAGGAGCAGGAGGTACGCGACGGCGGCCTCCATTGTCGCGCGTGGCAGCTAGCTTCAGCCGCTCTTCTCCTGGATCGATCGGGGTGACGAAGCTGCCGCGTTGAGCTGCGAGGTACGGCTCTCTATTTGTAGTCGCCGATCGCTGGCGGGAAGCCAATGCGGTGCCGACTGATCCTGCCGTGATCAGCTAGAATTCCAGGCGGTGCAGTCGGGGAAGAGACAAGGATGTCCGTTGCGTTTGCAGCGGCGAAGGAGGGGCAGGTGGTGGCGCCAGGTGAAGCGGCCCGGGCCAGATGGAAGGCTCGGCCACGGTGCCGACCGCCGATCGAGTTGGCCTGGAGCATTCCCTTTGTCGCCTGCCGTGGTCACCGTGCACGGAGACGTGGACGAAACTGGAGCCCGCCATGCGAGCCCCAGCTACGGGGGAATTGCCGCTCTACCCGTAGCTGGGGCTCAACACACTGCCAGTTCATTTTCCCAACACATAAACAAGAACCCTCAAGTCATGTTAATACACTAGTAAAAATAAAATCATGTTAATACAGGATGCCCATGTTACAAGATCAGCTGAATATGTGTTCAGCTAAAGGAAAGATGAATCTTCTTTTATTTGGTACTTTTACTGTATAAAAAAATCAGCCGAATCTTAGAAGCACCTAACAGAACCTTGAGCTTGACTGTGAAGCTTCAGATTTGTATCGACGTTTGAGTTGCTCACACAAGTCATGCAGCAGTATGATTCATGACAATTTTCCCAGGCAAAGCCGTCTTTAGAACTGCTCCTCATGTGACACCAGGTGCTTATACTTCTGCTCTACATTTGACAGTCTTGCTGCCTCCGTCAGACCCTTGGTGGCCACCAGCTTCAGGATGTCGGCGCCCTCTTTTATGGCCGAATCGATCTAGGTTCACAGAAAAGGAATAAGCGTCGGGCTGTCATCAAAAAATAAATTTATTTATCGTGATTCGACAAGTATACATGAACTCTTAAGTGCTTCTTTAAGGTATCTTCAGGCTCTGGGAAACACTCCTCCAGCCAGTCACACTATTTTCATTTTAAACTATGTGTGCCTAGATTATTGATCATCTAAAAAACACATAATTAAGTTTACTCGTCCTAGAAAATACTCTCATTGTACTACCGAGTCATAATCATATTAACTGAAGATGACATGCACTTGCTATTCCTAGGCCACTTCTAGAAGGCCCCATGGTTTGGCCACACCTGGTACATCAGGCAATTGCTGCTTCCGATCACCCTGTAGCTTCTTCCGAAAACATCTTACTACCTCCTATCCAAATTACTTGTCATGGGGCCATGGTTGGTGTTCTCTTACAGATCGAAGGAAGCAGGGCCTGCAGACAGCTCTACATCACGGCCATCTCTCCACCTGCCTTTGGCCTGCTGTAATGCTTGATGAAATTCTGCAGATTCTGGGTGCATCCATCCTCACAGACAAGACTACTTTGGCTGCTGCTGCTGCCTCTCAGGATATCCTGGCTGTCCCAGGTCACTGGACGATAAGACCTCAACTTGCCGCCATCGCAGCAAGCTCCTTCTTCGATGCAAGCAAGGGTTTTCACGTCTCCAGGAACCTCAACTTAGGCTCATCATCAGGCTAAACTAGCTCTAAAGCTACAGAGTAGGACTTCACTTTTTAGATGTTTAGGTCAGGGCCATGTATCATGTCTAAACAGAAAAGTTTCTGATGCTACTAGTGTGCCCCAGTTCACAGTTGTTTCTGTAAAATGTTGTTGATTCAATAAAATTCCCTACTTGTTAAAAAAATAATCATAATTGGGACTATTGCCAGTAATGATAAGGTGTTTGCCTGCAGGAGGCATTGCAAATATTTGCCAGTATTTAAGAGAAGAGTAAACATAGAACTTGCATATACTCAAGGGTGTTGGACTCATTACTATTTTGGTTATATGTCCCAGCGAATAAACAGGATCATCCAACCATACTACAAATGAATGTGTTCTAACATAATTCATTAAAAACTAAATCACAATTAAAATTAGATATATTGAAAATAAGCATAACATTAAACTAGAACTGCAGGGGAAAAGCAATGGAGATCTTTTACCCGTTCACGGCCAGTCTTATTGAACTTCTGAAGCACAAATGCTTTGGGATCCATTTGACCAGGCGGACGTCCTATTCCTACATAAGCCAAACTATAATTCTGGTCCAAAAAAAGAGAAAAGGGAATCTGAATCTTGCAGCTGTCAAACATACCAATCCTTAATCGACCAAATTCTCGGTTCTTGCGAAAATTGTAGATCACATTCTTCAACCTGATAAACTAACAAGGTAAATGTTTCATGTCAAGATAAAACGAAGCCCTTATCTACAGACATCAGATGGATCTGACGAACTAACGGTATGTGCTATACACAAAAAAACAAACTCAAAGAGGGGACACTCTATCGCACCTATTAAATAGTGTACTGTTCTGAAGATTATTTTTGATTACTGACTAGGCTTCTCAGACTATGTAAAACAGAAGGTGGAAACAAGTAAAAGAAACTAAAACGATCATGGCGACATGATGAAATGAACAAAAAGGTGCATGCAGAAATACAACTACAAACGAGATATGCAAGTACTAATTATCTACAGAAGAGAAGAGAAGTTGTGCCGTCTCTGCTTCATCAAAAGTAAGCACCAAAATGTTTACCAGGTCACTGAGATAGGTCACCTAAGCACATAGTAACCGATTAGATCAGAGGACCAAGACAACGGCCTGCCATTTAAAACTGAGAAGTTGCAGACATGCCACTTTTCTGTTTATGTATTTAAACAAAACACAGGTATACATGGTTTTCCCATTGTGAACTTTTGACACACAGATAAAAAATTCACAAGGCACATTACAGTAAGGTTTACTAACCCATTGTGACGCCCATATCCTCCTTTAGGTTGTAAACGAAGAACTCCGCATGGCAGGTCTGTGTCATCGTATGCCTGGAACTCGTAAACAAGAGAAGTCAGATTGCCATATAATGTAGCTACAAGGAACATTAGAACATATAAACGCTTACCACTAGGACACGGTGAAGTGGAAGTTTATAATAGGCAGCAAGTGGACCAGCCTGAAGTTTAGATTAAAAAGAGAGCGCTGTCAGCATCACAAGAATTTAACAAGCTGTTACAATACACAGTCAATCCAGTTAAAATAAATTGCACGACATGAAAAAAGTATAACAAGGAAAAATCAGATATTAAAGTTCAAAAATCTTCCAGACGTGCTACAGACAGATTCACCGCTGAGATTTATGTACGTTTGAGGCTTGGCAAGCAAAACGGGGACACCATCAATCATCCCTGCATCAATGGAAAGGACAGAACATTCAATTCAACCCCTTGCAGTTTGAAAACAGAGTATCCATTAATCAAAAAATAAAGAGAAACATCCTTTATGGGGGCATAAGGATGGAGCCCAACCTTCACCAAATAGTGCTTTGAAGTGAAGTGTGGTCATAGATATGCCCTGAGACTCTGCAAACGCATCTATCATATCAAACCCAACCTGCAAGGCAAAACGAATTTGAGAATAAAGCTGATCCACAGAATTTCAGACGAAAGATGAGAAAATAGAAATTACATTGTGTCTGGTGGATTGGTACTTCTCACCGGGGTTACCCAGTCCAACGAAAAGCCATGGCTGTATCACAGAGCACGACGAAGATGGAGACACCGAGGAATTCCGACAGGTGGAGACATAACGCTTAGAAAGGAAGGGAGACAATCTAGTCCAAATCTTTCCCCGCATGATTTACTCAATCATAGGCATCCAAACATCGAAAAGGGAAAACCCAGATGGCAAAATCTGCAAAAGAAACAGATATTGTTCTTTGTATGTCCAATAGTAACTCCGCAACGAACAAGAAGCCAGAACTTACATATATCATACATAAGCCATGCACATCAAACAATGTCCTATACATCAGATGACTTGCACTATAGATAGTACATGCAATTGGCAGTACGCGGCAAACAGAAACTGAATAAGGCACATTATTAGCACTGAAACGATGCATATTAGCCACAAGTACAGCCATGTGTTCCACTAAGCGGGAAATTCAAGTACCTAAATCAGAACACCTAGACCAATGATGGAAGAAAGCACGTGCATAATCATCGGACCTAGCTTAAGCATTTCATCAAACAGCTGTAAGGCACATGATGCAGTAACATGTACTCTGCCATCATCCTAATGCGTATGCCTGCAATCCAAAATTATGCTTAACTAGTTACCGGATTCTTCAGACCATCGACTCTGATTAGTATCAGATTTCGAAGTAGTAATCTTCCAAAATCCCAAGCCTCCATTAATTCAGTGTAAGCGAGGTGTGGAGTGAGAACGCTTACAAGTCGACCACCTAGACCACAATCCCGAAGCACCGACGGCGCAGCCTGGTATGTAGCCAAGAAGAAACTCGTCACTCACGGCGCAGCAAGGCCCGGCATCGAAGGGCGCGTGGAGCTGCTCGGCGAAGAGGGCAACGGCGCCGGTAAGCCCCGCGCTGAAGACCGTCGCGGAGTATCCGGGCGAGGGGGCGCCGCCGGGAACCTAATAATGCAGCGCTTGGATCGCCTCGGCGTGCTGAGGAGCACGGAGCGGCCGCCGGTTCCGGCGCCGTCCTGGCGCGGCGGTGTTGCTCCTGTGTGTTCGTCGAGTTTTTTTTTTTTTTGAAACCTCGTCGAGTTTCTTTCTGAATGCAGGGAAAGTCAGTAGTGGGTTGCGCTCTTGTGAGTTGTCCACCGGTATTTGCCGATGGGGTTGGGCTCGTTCTACGTTTGCCTTTGGTGTTATGTTGGGCCCAGCCATGAGGATCCACCTCCAAAAAAAAACTACGAAGACTCGTTGTCCATAGTGTGTGGGATCATAGGAGAGAGGTTAGGGAATTCTCAAAAAGAAGAAGGAGAAATTAGTCTATTTATTACTCCCCTAAACTATCAGGATTTGCATAATATCCCACAATCTATTAATAATCATCAATAGCAGTAAAAAGATCTAAAAATTATAAAAGGTCATCGGACCGCCTAGCAACGACTACAAACATTAGTGCGAGCCTAGGAGCCGCGCCATCCTCGCCCCTCCATCCCTAATCATTGGAGTTGGACAAAGCTTGCGCAATAGAGCTTGTTGTAGTAGACAGCCGTGAAGTCGTCATGCTAAGACCGCAAATGACCAGCACACTACAACAACAACTATCGGCAATGATGACAACCGTAGATCAGAAGAGACTGGTATGAAAAAAAAAAAACACGGACAGAATCCCTAGAGATCCGCCGGACAAACGACTTCAGCGCCCTCTGTTGACGCTAGAACACGACGATGCTCGTGCCCTTGGACTCCCAGCATAGCTCTCCACAGTAGTCGGGACATGCAACCACCACCTCCGATGCGCGTCGTGGCCCTCGGCGCCGGCGGGGGGCTCCCGTCACGGCCTTGCTCATGTGCGGCTCCTCCCATCGCAGCCTTGCCCCTGCCTCGGTCGGCTCCTCATGAGTCTCCTCGACGAGACTTCGACGACCTGACGCGCGTCCTAGACCTCATGTGGTTGCGCCCACCGGAGGGCGCGACCTTGCTCGCGTGGCTATGGAGGTTTCACCTCGGCAGCAACCTCCCATGAAGCGGCAACTGCCAAGTCGAGCGGGAATCAGTCAGATTTCCGAGCGTGTGTGGGGGTGGGTGGAGGCGGAGCGCACGCGGCGGCAGTCACCAGAATTGGCCGGAATTACGCCGGTGGCATGGGGGACTGAATTTTCAGGGAGGCGTCTAGGCTGCCCTCGTGCATGGGTGCAAAAAAAATTTGGCAACCGGAGGGCTAACCCAAGTATACAACACGAGGGGGAGATTTTTTAGGGCCTGACTAAAAAAATTTAGGAGAGAGAGGGTTTACATCATCCACTGGAGGTGATTTTTTACCTTATTGTGACCTAAAGAGTACTCCCTCCTGTTCAAAATATAAGACATTTTAGAGTTTTTCCGACAACCCCAAATATAGCCAATCGTACACAAATACCCCCTAGACATGTCGGAAACCCAAAAGTTAAAATTTGAATCCATCATCGGGATCATTGTCCCAGCACCGCGCCCACACAATCCATCCTCCCGATCTTTCCAAAATCGATCCCGCATTTCGCACAGTTGTACGCTCGCGGGAATCGATTGGTGCGTGTGTGCCAGCAGGTCCACACGCATCCAGCTGCCGAGCTCACCGGAATGAATCCACAGGAATCGATCCACTCACGTGCAACCTCTTGCAGCTCGCCGCTAAACTCCCGGCATCTCCGAGAGCTCGCCCTAACCTCCCAACAACTCTAGAAGAAACACCGACACCTTGCCAGCTCTTCCCCAACCTCCCGGCAGCTCCGGTAGCTCGCCCTAACCTCCAAGCAACTCCGGAGGCAACGCCGACATCTCTATCAAGTCTCCTCAACCTCCCGGCAGCTTTGGGAGCTCGCCCCCAACCTCGCATCAGCTCCAGAGGCAATGCCTTCATCTCCGGGAGCTCAACCCAACCTCCTGTTGGAGATATGCCCTAGAGGCAATAATAAATGTAGTTATTATTATATCTTCGTGTTTATGATAAATGTTTATATTCATGCTATAATAGTATTAACAAGGAAACATTAATACTTGTGTGATTTGTAAACTTAAATTGAAGTCCCTAGTAAAGCCTCTATACATCACTAGCTTGTTGGTTAATAAATGATTGTGGTTTCCCTATCATGAACATTGAGATGTTATTAACAACAAGATCATATTGTTAGGAGAATGATATGATGGACATACTCCTATAGATAAGCGTAGCATAAAGATCAAGTCATTTTAATAGTTCAATTGCTATATGCTTTCTGATACATAGTAACCTAATTCCTTCGACCATGAGATCATGCATATCACCTTTACCGGATGGATTCTTTGATGACATCAAACACCACACCGTAACTGGGTGGCTATAAAGGTGGCATTGAGTGTTCGGAAAGTATTGGTTGAGACACATGGATCAAGAGTGGGATTTGTCCATCCATATGACGGATAGATATACTCTGGGCCCTCTCGGTGAAATGTCATCCAATTAGCTTGCAAGCATGTGACTGGATCACAAGGGATCACATATCACGGGAACGAGAAAAAAGTACTTATCGGTAACGAGGTTGAACTAGGTATGCAGAGATACCGACGATCATAACCTCGGATAAGTAAACTATCGTGAGACAAAGGGAAATTGGTATCGTATGTAACTGGTTCATTCGATCGCAAAGTAATCGTAGAAATATGTGGGAGCCATATGAATTTCCAGATTCCTCTATTGGTTATTGTTCGGAGAAGTGTCTCGATCATGTTCGCATAATTCACGAACCGTAGGGAGACACACTTAAGGATTCGACGTTGTTTGAGTAGTTATGGAATGATGAGAAAGAGACCGAATGTTGTTCGGAGTCTCGAATAGGATTCGGGATATCACGAGGAGATCCGGAATGGTCCGGAGAATAAGATTCATATAAGGAAAGTCCTGTTTCGGAGTTGGAGAATGATTCCGGTGTTTTCATCGGGAATGTTCTAGAAGGTTCCGGAATGTCCGGCACTCCGGAGGGGAAGGGTACATGAATGTGTTATATCAAGTTAGTATGATTGCATCATGTACTAAGTGTCATCGCTGAACAAAATAGAGGATTTAATCAAATCCTTGTTTGAAAAGTCAAACGCCAATTTGAAAGTCAAACGGCTATTTTTGGGAAGTGGAGAGGGAGGTGGAAACCGAGTTGGGGAGGAGTTCCTCCCCTCCACCGCCGGACCACCTCCAAGCCGAGTTGGGGAGGGACTCCCCTCCCCTTGGCCGACCCCTCCACCTATAAAAGGAGGGGCAGGGCTCCCCTCCTAGACACCCAACACCTCCACCTCTAAACCCTAGCCGCCGGCGCCGCCACCTCCACTGCCGCCGCCGCCCTAGGGCAAACCGCCGCCGCCGCCTAGCTAACCCTAGCCGCCGGTTGCCCCCTCCTCGGCATATCTAAACCCTAGATCGTCGAGGGCTCTCTCATAGTCCACCATACTCGCTTTGGCTTAAGGCGAAGCCCTGCGAGATCTCCCCTCTACTTCCGGTACCATGCCGTTGTGCTGCCGGAATCGCGAGGAGAGTGCTACAACCTCCGCTGCCTGCTGGAACAAGGGAGAGGAAGGTCTTCATCGAGTACCGAACGTGTGACCGACTGCGGGAGCGCTGCCGGAAGGATCGTCTACGCGATCTTGAGATCGGGAAGAGTACGACTACATCACCCACGAGAATCCGCTCTCGTTAAACACTTTGGAATCTTCGAGGGTGAGTTATTCCATCGACTCGTTGCTACAATCTAGTAGATAGATCTTGGCTTGTTTGTTTGTATGCGATAGAAATTTTTTGTTTTCCATGCTACGAAACCCTACAGTGGTATCAGAGCCGTGTCTATATGTAGATCTGTTGCACGAGTAGAACACAATGGTCATTGTGGGCGTTGATGCTTTTATTGTCGATTGCTTCTTGTGTACTTTGCATCTTGCGGGATGTTGGGATGAAGCGGCCCGGGCTAACCTTACATGACATCGTTCATGAGACTTGCTCCACGCTTGACATGCAACTTGTATTGCATAAGTTGCTTTGCGGGTGCCTGTTTCTCCTAGCATAGTTAAGATCCAATTTACAACGGGTGATTAACAATACTAGTATCAATGTTGTGGTTCATGTTCGTAAGTTAGAACGACACTTATTGAAAGCCCCAAACCACGTAAAACATGCAAAGAAAGTAGAGGCGTCTAACTTTGTTTTGCAGGGGTGCGCAGTGATGTGATATGGCCATGATTGTGATTATATTTGATGTATGCAATGTTCCTTATTGTAAGTTGGCAACCGGAAGGAGCCATATGGTTGTCTTTAATTTATGTTAAGACCCGCGTGTCTATTCAAAGTAGTTGTAATAGTTGAAGCCGGTGGACGACAACCATGGAGATGCGTCATTGACCTTGATGCAATGCCGGTGATGATGGAGATCATGTTCGTGCTTGAAGATGGAGATAGGAAGCACAAAGAAGAAAGGCCATATCATGTCACATATTATGAATTGCATGTGATGTTAATCCTTTATGCATCTTGTATTGCTTAGTAGACGACGGTAGCATTATAAGATGATCCCTCATGCACATGAATATCAAGTCATAAAGTGTTCACCCTTAGTTAGCACCGTTGCTAAAGCTTGTTGTTTCGAAGCACCACATGATGATCGGGTGTGTTAGATTCCGCAAGTGTATACAACGTGAGCAAGCCAGATTTGCTCATGCGGAAGCTAAGGTTTGATCTTGACGAGCCTAGCATGTACAGACATGGTCTCGGAACACGGATCACCGAAAGGTAAAGCATGAATCATATAGTAGATATGATGAACATGTCGATTGTTCGCCATTGAAACTATATCAACTCTCGTGATGATCGGTGTTGATGTGGTGGATTTGGTTCGTGTGATCACTAAAACAATGTGAGGGATGTTGTTTTGAGTGGGAGTTCACCTAGATTAATTTAACTATTAATTAGAACTCAATTTGTCATAAACTTAGTCTAAACTATTGCAAATATGTTGTAGACAAATGGCGGCCCCTACCATCAATTTTAATGCGTTCCTAGAGAAAGAAAAGTTGAAAAACAATGGAAGCAACTTTGCGGATTGGTTCCGCGATTTGAGGATTGTCCTCACAGCTGGTAATTTGACCTATGTGCTGGATGCACCGCTGGGTGACCCACCTGCAGCTGATGCTACCGATGAAGTAAAGAATGTTTACCTCACTCGGAAGACTCAGTACTCCACAGTTCAGTGTGCTATCTTGTATGGTTTAGAATCAGAGCTTTAGAAAAGGTTTGAGAATTCAGACCCATATGATATTGTCGAGGATCTCAAATTGATTTTTGAGACTCATGCGGCAATTGAAAGCTATGAGGCTTCTGAAAAGTTCTTTAACTGCAAGATGGAAGAGGGCAGCTCCGTCAGTGAGCATGTGCTTAAGATGTCTGGGCACGCAAACAAACTTCAAAGCTTGGGTATAGTGATTCCTAATGCTTTGGGGATTTATCGTGTCCTCCAATCACTACCACCAAGTTACAAGAACTTTGTGATGAACTACAACATGCAGAACATGAACAAAACGTTGCCAGAACTCTTTGCCATGTTGAAATCTGCAGAAGTGGAGATCAAGAAAGAGAACCAAGTGTTGTTGGTCAATAAGACCACCAAATTCAAGAAAGGCAAGTCTAAGCAAAAGGGACACTTCAAGAAGGGTGGTAAGAAAGTTACCACACCGACGAAGAAGACCAAGGCTGGACCTAAGCCTGATAATGAGTGCTTTTACTGCAAGGGAGAAGGTCAGTGGAAGCGGAATTGCCCAAAGTACTTGGCGGATTTGAAGAACGGCAACATCAAGAAGAAAGGTATATCCGATATACATGTTATTGATGTGTATCTCACTAGTACTCGTAGTAGTGACTGGGTATTTGATACTGGTTCGGTTGCTCATATTCGTAACTCGAAACAGGTGCTGAAGAATAAACGGAAGCTAGCGAAGAACGAGATGACGATGCGCGTGGGAAACGGATCAAAGGTTGATGTGATCGCGGTCGGCACGCTACCCCTTCATCTACCATCGGGATTAGTTTTATACTTAAATAATTGTTATTTGGTGCCTGCGTTAAGCATGAACATTATATCGGGATCTTGTTTATTGCGAGACGGTTACTTGTTTAAATCCGAGAATAATGGTTGTTCGATTTATATGAGTAATATGTTTTATGCACATGCAACTTTGATAGATGGTATATTCTTGTTGAATCTCGATAGTGTAAATACACATATTAATAACATTGAGGCTAAACATTTGAAATCAAGCGATAACTCGACCTATATGTGGCACTGTCGTCTTAGTCACATTGGAGTGAAGCGTATGAAGAAACTCCATTCCGATGGACTTCTTGAATCACTTGATTTCGAATCACTTGAAAGATGCGAAGCATGTCTGATGGGTAAAATGACTAAGACTCCATTTTCTGGTATGATGGAGCGAGCTACGGACTTACTGGAAATCATACATACCGATGTGTGTGGTCCAATGAGTGTAGCATCGCGCGGTGGTTATCGTTATGTTCTTACCTTCACGGATGACTTGAGTAGATATGGGTATATCTATTTCATGAAACATAAGTCCGAAACTTTCGAGAAGTTTAAGGAATTTCAAAGTGAGGTAGAGAATCAACGCAACAAGAAGATTAAATTTCTACGTTCTGATCGTGGAGGTGAATATCTAAGTTACGAGTTTGGCGAGCATTTGAAAAAATGCGGAATACTTTCACAATTTACACCGTCGGGAACACCACAGAGTAATGGTGTGTCCGAACGTCGTAATCGAACTCTCTTAGATATGGTTCGTTCTATGATGTCACTTACAGATTTACCGCTATCATTTTGGGGTTATGCATTAGAAACAGCCGCATTCACTTTAAATAGGGCACCGTCTAAATCCGTTGAAACGACACCGTATGAATTATGGTTTGGGAATAAACCTAGATTGTCGTTCCTTAAAGTTTGGGGTTGCGAAGCCTATGTAAAGAAGTTACAGCCGGACAAGCTTGAACCCAAAGCGGAAAAATGCGTCTTCATATGATACCCGAAGGAAACTATTGGGTATACCTTCTATCATAGATCCGAAGGCAAAATCTTCGTTGCCAAGAATGGATCCTTTCTAGAGAAGGAATTTCTCTCGAAAGAAGTAACTGGAAGGAAAGTAGAACTCGACGAGGTTGTCGAACCTTCTCTCGAAATTGCAAGTAGCACAACACCGCAAGAAGTTCCTGTGGTGCCTGCACCAATAAGAGAGGAAGCTAATGATGATGATCATGAAACTTCGGTTGTAGTCGCTACAGAGCCTCGCAGGTCAACGAGAACTCGTACCACTCCAGATTGGTATGATCCCGTTATGAGTGTCATGTTTGTGGACAACACCGATGACCCTACGACATATGAGGAAGCGATGATGAGCCCAGATTCCAATAAATGGCAAGAAGCCATGAAATCCGAGATTGGATCCATGTACGAAAACCAAGTATGGACTTTGGTGGACTTACCGGATGGCCGAAAGGCTGTCGAGAACAAATGGATTTTCAAGAAGAAAACAGATGTTGATGGTAATGTTACTGTCTATAAAGCTCGACTTGTCGCAAAGTGGTTTCGACAAATTCAAGGAGTTGACTATGATGAGACTTTCTCACCAGTAGCAAAGCTAAAGTCTGTGAGGATTATGTTAGCAATCGCTGCATATTATGATTATGAGATATGGCAGATGGATGTCAAAACAGCATTCCTCAATGGTAACATTGATGAAGAGTTGTATATGATGCAACCCAAAGGTTTTGTCGATCCTAAAGATGCTAACAAGGTATGCAAACTTCAACGGTCCATCTATGGATTGAAGCAAGCATCCCGAAGTTGGAATCAACGTTTTGATAAGGTGATCAAAAGTTTTGGTTTTATACAAACTTATGGAGAAGCTTGTATTTACAAGAAAGTGAGTGGGAGCTCTGTAGCATTCTTAATACTATATGTAGATGACATATTGTTGATTGGGAATGATGTAGACCTTCTTAATAGTGTCAAGGAATATTTGAAAAATAGTTTTTCAATGAAAGATCTTGGCGAAGCAGCTTACATATTAGGCATAAAGATTTATAGAGATAGATCAAGATGCCAAATATCATTGTCACAAAGTACATATTTGGACAAAGTTCTAAAGAGGTTTGGAATGGAAGATAGCAAGAAAGGGTTCTTGCCCATGTTGCCCAATACGACCTTGAGTAAAACTCAAAGTCCGACATCGGCAGAAGATAGAGAAAGGATGAGTAAGACTCCCTATGCCTCAGCCATAGGATCTCTAATGTATGCCATGCTATGTACTAGACCCGACATTGCATATGCTGTTAGTTTAACTAGCAGATATCAAAGTGATCTAGGAGTGGATCATTGGACAGCGGTCAAAAACATCCTTAAGTACTTGAGAAGAACTAAGGATATGGTTCTTTCTTATGGAGGTGATGAATAGCTCGTTGTTAATGGTTACACCGATGCTAGTTGGAACACCGATCCGGATGATTCTAAATCACAATCTGGATACGTATTTACTTTGAATGGTGCAGCAGTTAGCTGGAGGAATGCAAAGCAAAGCGTTGTGGCGAGATCTTCAACTGAATCGGAATACATGGCTGCTTCGGAGGCTTCACAAGAAGCGATATGGATGAAAGATTTCATTACATAGCTGGGTGTGGTTCCTAGTGCGCTGGACCCAATGTCTATCTACTGTGATAACATGGGCGCCATAGCCAATGCGCAAGAACCAAGGTCACACAAGAAGCTGAAGCATATCAAGCTACGTTTTTATGCTATTCGAGAACATGTCCAAGATGGGGACATAAAGATTTGCAAAGTACACACAAATCTGAATGTGGCGGATCCGTTGACTAAACCTCTCCCGAGGGCAAAACATGACCAGCACCAAACTGCCATGGGTGTTCGGTATATTACCATGTAATCTAGATTAGATGACTCTAGTGCAAGTGGGAGACTGTTGGAGATATGCCCTAGAGGCAATAATAAATGTAGTTATTATTATATCTTTGTGTTTATGATAAATGTTTACATTCATGCTATAATTGTATTAACAAGGAAACATTAATACTTGTGTGATTTGTAAACTTAAATTGAAGTCCCTAGTAAAGCCTCTATACATCACTAGCTTGTTGGTTAATAAATGATTGTGGTTTCCCTATCATGAACATTGAGATGTTATTAACAACAAGATCATATCGTTAGGAGAATGATATGATGGACATACTCCTATAGATAAGCGTAGCATAAAGATCAAGTCATTTTAATAGTTCAATTGCTATATGCTTTCTGATACATAGTAACCTAATTCCTTCGACCATGAGATCATGCATATCACCTTTACCGGATAGATTCTTTGATGATATCAAACACCACACCGTAACTGGGTGGCTATAAAGGTGGCATTGAGTGTTCGGAAAGTATTGGTTAAGACACATGGATCAAGAGTGGGATTTGTCCATCCATATGACGGATAGATATACTCTGGGCCCTCTCGGTGAAATGTCATCCAATTAGCTTGCAAGCATGTGAATGGATCACACGGGATCACATATCACGGGAACGAGAAAAGAGTACTTATCGGTAACGAGGTTGAACTAGGTATGCAGAGATACCGACGATCATAACCTCGGATAAGTAAACTATCGTGAGACAAAGGGAAATTGGTATCGTATGTAAGTGGTTCATTCGATCGCAAAGTAATCGTAGAAATATGTGGGAGCCATATGAATTTCCAGATTCCTCTATTGGTTATTGTTCGGAGAAGTGTCTCGATCATGTCCGCATAATTCACGAACCGTAGGGAGACACACTTAAGGATTCGACGTTGTTTGAGTAGTTATGGAATGATGAGAAAGAGACCGAATGTTGTTCGGAGTCTCGAATAGGATTCGGGATATCACGAGGAGATCCGGAATGGTCCGGAGAATAAGATTCATATAAGGAAAGTCCTGTTTCGGAGTTGGAGAATGATTTCGGTGTTTTCATCGGGAATGTTCTAGAAGGTTCCAGAATGTCCGGCACTCCGGAGGGGAAGGGTACATGAATGTTTTATATCAAGTTGGTATGATTGCATCATGTACTAAGTGTCATCTCTGAACAAAATAGAGGATTTAATCAAATCCTTGTTTGAAAAGTCAAACGCCAATTTGAAAGTCAAACGACTATTTTTGGGAAGTGGAGAGGGAGGTGGAAACCGAGTTGGGGAGGAGTTCCTCCCCTCCACCGCCGGCCCACCTCCAAGCCGATTTGGGGAGGAACTCCCCTCCCCTTGGCCGGCCCCTCCACCTATAAAAGGAGGAGCAGGGCTCCCCTCCTAGACACCCAACACCTCCACCTCTAAACCCTAGCCGCCGGCGCCGCCACCTCCACTGCCGCCGCCGCCCTAGGGCAAACCGCCGCCGCCGCCTAGCTAACCCTAGCCGCCGGCTTGCCCCCTCCTTGGCGTGTCTAAACCCTAGATCGTCGAGGGCTCTCTCATAGTCCACCATACCCGCTCCGGCTTAAGGCGAAGCCCTGCGAGATCTCCCCTCTACTTCCGGTACCACGCCGTTGTGCTGCCGGAATCACGAGGAGAGTGCTACAACCTTCGCTGCCTGCTGGAACAAGGGAGAGGAAGGTCTTCATCGAGTACCGAACGTGTGACCGACTGCGGGAGCGCTGCCGGAAGGATCGTCTACGCGATCTTGAGATCGGGAAGAGTACGACTACATCACCCACGAGAATCCGCTCTCGTTAAACACTTCGGAATCTTCGAGGGTGAGTTATTCCATCGACTCGTTTCTACAATCTAGTAGATAGATCTTGGCTTGTTTGTTTGTATGCGATAGAAATTTTTTGTTTTCCATGCTACGAAACCCTACACCTCCCAGCAGCTCGCCCCCAGCATCCCAGCTGCGCTGAAGACAACACTGGCAGCTCCGTCCCCAACCTCCTAGCTTCGCAGCTTCTCGTCGGTAGCTCCGTCTTAGAACACCGACAATTGTGTATGCTCCCAAGGTCATCGAGGCGCCATGGGTACAACCTCCGTCGCAGACCGCCGGAGGACCGTCGTCCTCCACGCAGCAGTCACCTCGCCTGCTGCTATGCTCGGATGAGCCACCCCGCCAGGGTGCTCGGCCAGCACCGCGCCCACGCAAATGCGCATGGGGAAGGAGGATTTCCTGCCGCGGACGACGATGACCAGGCTTTGCCTGGCCGCGCCCCATGGCGGTGGCGAAGAGGGGGGGGGGAGGAGGTGGGAGGGGGTCTGTTTTCATTTGTGACACATTTTATTAGTTGGAAACAACTCATAATATCCTAGAATTGTGAAATTATTTAGGAAATATTGGCTATTTTATTGGAAGGAGTCAAGGGAATATTAATCAAAGCTAACAGTTAAACCCACACATGCATAATGTTGGAGATCGGATGATCTGGTTGCAGCCCAGGACAACGGAGCAGTCGGATCAAAAGACAAGGATCTGCCGATCCCTAGTGCTCCCCCTTTTATTTTCTTTTGGTGTGACTAGTTGGTCATACCTTCACTCCTTAAACATTGGTTATCATTTGATGCATATGATTCTTTTTTTTGAGGGATGCATATGATTCTTGAGGAGTTGATTTTTCTCTCTACGATCTCTCTCTTCTTGTTTTAAATAAGAGAGTTTTTTTTGCCACAAAAATTAACTGCGGAGCTAGTGTTTGCCAAAGGAGTTAAAAAAAAACTTAGGAGTGAAAAAAACAAAAATCTACCTTCACTCCTTAAACATTGGTTATCATTTGATGCATATGATTCTTTTTTTTGAGGGATGCATATGATTCTTGAGGAGTTGATTTTTCTCTCTACGATCTCTCTCTTCTTGTTTTAAATAAGAGAGTTTTTTTGCCACAAAAATTAACTGCGGAGCTAGTGTTTGCCAAAGGAGTTAAAAAAAACTTAGGAGTGAAAAAAACAAAAATCTACCTTCACTCCTTAAACATTGGTTATCATTTGATGCATATGATTCTTTTTTTTGAGGGATGCATATGATTCTTGAGGAGTTGATTTTTCTCTCTACGATCTCTCTCTTCTTGTTTTAAATAAGAGAGTTTTTTTTGCCACAAAAATTAACTGCGGAGCTAGTGTTTGCCAAAGGAGTTAAAAAAAACTTAGGAGTGAAAAAAACAAAAATCGCTAGAAGGAGGGCTCGAACCTCCGACCTTGTGGTTAACAGCCACACGCTCTGGCCAACTGAGCTATTCCAGCTTTTGGTTTACAGAGTAAGTTACGGACTTAATAACGTATGAAAACTCGGATTGACGGCAAAACTTTGCCAATGATTACGCACGTGAGATCGTTTAATTTGCTGCGACAGAGCTTCACTGGTTATATTACTCGTACAAAATTGAACGACCGTATTCTTTACACGGCGCGCGGAAAACCTCCCATGCATGCACAGCCACAGCATATGGCGTTTGGTACATTGCTTACCCATCGTTAATCTGTTATAGTGTCATGCATGACACTTATAGCAAGGAGATTAACCATGCATGACGTTTGATGTCCAAACCTTTTGATGGGCAATAAGTGCAGGTAGGCTAGGCGTAAGAACAAAAAAGGGACGTCACAATACTAATCATCATTGAAGTAAAAGACGGAACATTAACACGATACATTGGAAGATGGAACATTAATACGACAGACGAACATGTGAGAAACCTAAGTAGCATGCCGAAGGTTTTAACTGCAACATGTAAGAAACAGCCTAGCATATACGTCGAGCAACATGGGAAGCCGAAGCACCGGTCCTGATCCTTGTCCACGTCCAGCTCCTTGCAGGCGACGCTTTCCTACTCCGAGTCATCTAGGGCCTCTCCGAAGTCGTAGTCCTCTTCAAAATCGTCGACAGGAGGATCCTCCTCGTCCTCGTCGAAGGGAGGGTCATCCCAGTAGACCCCTACGACGACATCGAGGGGGAAGGTCTCCGCAGTGGACTTGTCATTGTCATTGTTGTCTGGAGCCTCATCCTCCTCTTCTTTGTCCGAAGAAGAGTCCACGAAACTGTTGGCGACGTACTTGTCGAACTGCGCCTAGTACTCTGCGTGCTTGGGCTGCTGTCCCCATGTCAGCTCAGCTGGGGTGACGCTGAGTCGCCCGAAGGCCAGGGGGAGAGTGTCTTCGAGGGAAAAGTTTGAGTAGGAAGGGGTGATGGTTCTCGACGTGGCACTTTGTTGGTAACCCCAAGCGCAAGGTGTGAAGAGCATAGCAGCAAGTTTTCCCTCAGTTGAGACCGAGGTTATCGAATCAGAAGGAGGAAGGAAACGTCACACAAGTGTTGCAAACAACATGGAGACCTGCACAACACAAACTCAATACTTTGTCCCAACGAATCAGTGAGGTTGTCAAGCTCACCGGTTTGATGTAACAAAGAATTAAACATATGGTATGTAAGGTAATGGTTTGCAGCAAGTAAACAAGTAACAGTGAAAGATGTATCAATGGTAAAGATTGGACCGGGGTCCATAGTTCACTAGAGGTGCTCTCCTTAGATAAATAATATGGCATGAAGGGTAAACAAATTACAGCAGGGCAATTGACAGGAACTGGGCAAGGCATAACAATGCAATTACTAGTCAGAAAGAACCTATGAGGTTGATTGGGCAATATAAAAAGATACATAAACCGCCATCCAACTGCATCTATGACTAGAAGTCCACCTTCAGGTTATCATCCGAACCTCCTCCAGTATTAAGTTGCAAGCAACAGACAACTGCTTTAAGCAAAGTGTGTAAGGTAAATAGTCCACATGTTCCATGAACAAGAGACCGTTGTTTTCTCCCTAGTAGCAACAACACATCTACAACCGAAGAGATTATTGTCACTTCCCTTGAAAACTAGAGGCATGAACCCACTATCGAGCATAAATACCCCCTCTTGGAGTCACTATCGAGCATAAATACCCCCTCTTGGAGTCCAATTCCGAAAATATTTCTTTACTAACTTTTCTGAAACCAAAAACAGCAGAAAACAGACATCTGACACTGTTGTAACTTGTTAGTAGGTTAGTACCAGAAAACATGTAAAAAGCACCTCAAAGTATGAACAAGTAAAGCAAAGTAGCTACTAAACAAGCATGGAGCATAAAAAAGTATAGATATGTTTCCAACGTATCAAGGGGCCATCTTGTAGATGAGAAGAAGCAGATAAGAAGAAGCACGTGAAAAGAGTCTACTGTAAAGCCAAAGTATAAGAAGAGCAACGGGTAAGGAAGGCCGCGAGCCTGCGTCCACCGCCGGTGCCGAGTTATTGCCGACTTGAAAGGAGAGAAGAAGAGTAGTGCACAACAGCCGAGAAAAAATTCAAAAGCCCAAGTTCACGCCAGTCGCCAGCTAGAAGGCGGCCATCATAGGCTAGAAAACCACACGCGAGGCATTAATGCGCCTGGCCTTTTACATCGTCTGGTAGGTATTTAAAAGAACGGGTTCATCGTATACAAAGGATCTAGTATTTTGTTTTTAAACTTAGTTTTATACTCCCTCTATTCCGGATTATAAGCTTATATATGCATTGATTGCTTCAGTTGACATCCCTCTAATTACTTTCACCGATTTTTCTTCTCACCCGTTGAGTTTCCATGTGTGAGTTTGTTGCATGTGGTGTGTAAAAATGAACGAGTTTGCTGCATGTCGTGTGACAACTATCTTGGTCCTAGATTCCTGCATTTATTACCGAGTAAATCAATGCCAAATTTTATTTTCTCTTTTATTTTTTACTGCCAATGAATAACTACCTTGGACGTTTTTTCTCTCTTTCCCATTAATGCATGCATGCATGCAGGGGGAGACGGTGCAGGACAAGGTCACGTCGCATCCTAGTAATTTTTTTTGCACTGACCGCATTGATCACGCACGCGGCTATGCCCGTTGCCTACACGCAACGCATCGCACGCGGCTGCGCCAACATAGGATTCCTACGCCGCCCTTCAAGCTGAGCCCTCAATAAATAGGCAAAACGCCTTTGCCTCCTCATCTTCAACCTCGAGCCAGAGTCCCTTTGCCTCCTCCCAACCCCAAAAAACACCTCTCCGGCAACCATGGCGACCCCCCCCCCCCCGCTTCCCTTCGGAATCCGAAGTCAGCGACGAGGACAACCACCCGGACCGCAGGCAGGTCTGGGAGATGGAGGCACCCACGTGCCCGAGGCGGCGTGGCAACAAGGGGGTGCGACGCAAAGCCCCGGCCTACCCCTGGGCCCAAGGACACTTCGTCCACAACCCCCTCCCCAGCGGTGACGACAACCTCCCCGACTCTGGCCCCTCTGACGAGTATTGGAAGGCGACGGAGGAGCAGGAGGCGAAGGAGCTGGCTGCTGCCGCAAAGTGGGAGGAGAAGAAGGCCGCACGCGCCCTGAAGAAAAGGCAGAAACGGGAGGAGGAGGACCGACGAGAGGCAGCTCGCTGGGCCTTCCAGGAGGAGCAGAGACGGCGGGAGGAACGGGAGAGGGCGGCGGCTTGGAAGGCGGCGGCAGCTTGGAGGGCGGCGGCACTGCCCCCACTGCCGATGGAGTAGGGCAGCCTCCCGGCGGCGAGGTTGGCCGGCAGCCGGGCTAAACCCACGTAGTAGTTAGGGTTTAGCCCAGGGTTTAGGCGCCGGGCCCTTAGGATTAGTTTCCCTTAGGGTCTATGTAATGTGTGTCCCCTCTCTATATTGTACCCCTTGTGTTTTATTGTAATGTTATCTAATATATGTAATGTTATCTCATTATCTATGTGATCGACTTGTGTTTTATTGTATTGTCATTTGTCAAAACACCCAAAACAACAAGTGCATAAAACAAAAGAAACAAAAAAAAGTTCTCATATAATACTCGTGCAATATTTATAAAATGAGTGAAATTAGAAAAGCTCAAAAGAAAGAATAAGTTAACGTTATGATGGTTGATTATTTTCAAACAACACATGCAACACATGGTTCATTTTCAAACAACACATTTACATATTTACATAAGTTAAATGGGCGCCCAAGTTAAAGTGCTCGACTTGTTAGTTAAATGGATGCCCTTGGCCTTCATTTATATATTTACTTTCGCAAAAAATAAAAGATTGCGACTTGAGAACGAGTATCTGCAGATCCACACGTCCCTAGTTAGATTGTAACGTGAGTACTATTTTTTTGCCCAATCTACAAGTAGTTACTATTGGGCCTGGATACGACCATTTTGGCCTGGCTAAGTTCTATTAGGGCCTGAACTTTTTCAATCACTCTTCGTCAATTGTTTTTTTAACTTTTCAACCCCTCCCCCTCCCATGCACACTGATGAAACTGAAGGAATACTGACGAAACTGAAGGAACACTGATTTCGAAAACAGATCAGTTCAAAATTTGCCCGAATTGCATTTTATTCAAGCCATAGACCATTACATCCATTTCCGCAGGTTCTACGATAACAAAGCATCACTAGAACACTGATTGCGCTGTCTAATGACTAATGATCAGGAGATAAATAAATCCGAGAGAAATTACATAAAAATAAAAAAACGGCCATCAGATTGTCCTGCTTCTTCAAATCTGAGAGAAATTACACTAATGATTTGCCTTAGCTGCTTGTTCATCTTCTTTAGTTTGGCCTTCACTTCCGCATCCACCGTAGTACCAGTGGAAATGGGGTTGCCAGATCCCAATTGCTCCACCACGGACGGGTTTTCGAGCTCCCGGGATGCTACCGCCACCCCAGTTCGCTCGATGTACTCATCAAGCCACTCAAAATGCCCATATTTTGCCAGTTCCAGAAATCGCAGAGATGAACCCTAAATCCCAAATTCGATGAAATGCATGAAATTTCGAAAAAAAACGAGAAATTGGCACTCGGAACACTCAGATCTCACCTTCCCCGGCTCGGGCTTGCTCTCACACTTCACAAATTCCCGCCAATGTTGCCGTTCTTATCGGTGGCTGTGACAAGCCGCTTCAGGGGCGCGGTACGGGGGCAATCGGGGCACCTCGTCATCGGCACCGCACCATACCGAGGCCATGAGTGGAGGGAGGCTGAAGCAGAGCTCGACATCCCTCGCCGGCATTGCCACACTTGCTCGCCGGAGAAGAAAAGGGAAGGGGATGAGATGCTGGAACGGTGGCGGGAGGGCTCGTGTGCGGGGACGGATCGGGCCAACGGCTCTCTTCTACCACATCATGTGTCCCACGATATGAGGTGGACATCATGTGGGTTTCGCCCTGACATGGAGAGGTTGTGGGTCCTACTCTGCTCAGCTGATTCGAATTCGTTGACGGTCTCGTGAGGTTAAGTGGAAGTGTCGCACGGGAACTATTTGCCGCTTCAGAAGCGTCGCATGCGAGCTATTCTTTGCAACGATGTAGTGTTCCTTCCAATTCCACGTAAAGACGTCGCATGAGAGCTATAAGCCCGAACTTATACATATCCGATTGGCAGATTTCTGTGTGTGCGCTTTGAAAGAAATAAGCCATGACCTCTGGTCCAACCAAGAAAGTGACCTTCTTCAGACCAAATATGTTCATTGTGAACACACTACCCTGCTCTGTATGTAGGTCATGGAGTATTGGCTGTAGACCCTTGGTCAAAAGTGTAGGCAAGGCCCCTAGAAGAAAAGCACCGCCAGCCACAGGCGGCTGGCGACGTCATTTCCCATGCCAGGAAAGCAATTTTCCTTGCAATAATCTTGGTGACAATCATAGTGAGAAATAAAACTGCTGTAGTGGAACATGCAGCGGGAAGAATTGTTGAATCCATTATTAAGGTAAAAATGTAGCGTTGTGGAGATATGAGCTTGACCAACCAAATACATTTCTAATTTCTATGGGGCATAAACAGTTTTACTCCCTCCGTTTTAAAATATAAGACGTTTTAGGTTTGTGAAGAAAATGAATCTAAACTTGTTTTAGTATATAAGTTCATTCAACTTTGAAATGAATCTACATACTAAAAGAAGTATAGATTCATTTTCTTTACAAACCTAAAACATCTTATATTTTGAAACGGAGGGAGTATCTTGCACAAGCATACATATGAAAAATAATAGGATTTTAGCCATTGATTCCTTGACAGATTTGGTAGCCCTTATTGCCAAGTCCATGGTTCTTTGTATCGTTGCATTCACCAACTACATACAGGAATTTGGAAACAACCGAGTGACATTTGGAAAAATGGTGAATACGAGAACAAAGGTAGTGAGTGGTCAATAACAAGCGGAAAAGCATAAGGTGAATTCAAATTTAGTCAAAGAAAATATATTTACAAACTGCATTATCAAATCCTAATCAAAGACTTTTAACATAAATGTGTCTCTTAATGAATAAGTTATAATAAGTCGCAATACGACTACTTACATAATCAGATCCAGACTTTAACATTTGCACCTTCTCTCACTCAAGCCCCCCCCCCCCCCCCCCCCCACACACACACCAACAAACACATGATTATACTCACTATATCATTAACTGAGTTCTCCAATGTCCACTCAACTTATACAATCATGTGCTAGCTAGCAATAGTCGTTTCTTGTAACTGACCATTATCTTCCCTTTAGGCCCAGGCAGGAATTTATCAAATTCTTCCTGAGGGAAAGGAGAAATCATTTTAAATTCAAAGTTCCTTAACAAGAAACTCCATATCACTTTTATCTGTAAGAATGCATAATATTCTCCCGGGCAAGCATGTCTTCCACCACCAAATGATGTGTATGCAAATTTGCCACCGACTTTGTCCTCCTCTCTCCCTGGACCAAAGCGATAAGGGTCGTATATATGAGGATCTTTATAAATGTGGGGCAGCTTGTTTCCAACCGCTACTGAAGTCACCACGGTTTGCCCTTTGGGTATTTCATAATAGCAACCTTCTCTAGTTTGTACAATAAAGTTCTTCTTAACGTGGCGGATTATCAATGCTGATGGAGAGTGCATCCTTATCGCCTCTTTGATGCAACACTGTAAGTTTACCATCTCCATCAAGATGTTTTCATCTATGTGCTCTCCATGGAGTTCAATGAGTTTCTTTTGCTCTTCTATAGCAGCTGTTAAGAACTGTTCATGGCTTAGCAAACAAGCTCCCATCCAGGAGCTAGCGCTCGAGCTTGTATGTTGCCCAGCAAACAACATGGCAATGAGTATCCCAGTGATCTCATTCTCAGTCATGGAGCGGCCATTCTCCATGCATTTTGAGTCTATAATTTTTTGTAGCACATCATCCTCAATTTGTCCTGATATTTTGCGTGATTTTACTATCTCATGGAATATTTTTCCCAGCTTCGTGCGTGCTTCGTCACGTCGCTGGTGGGATGGAATTGGGAGATATGGGCATAAAAGTGTAATCAATTGTGCGCCATTTTCAAAAAGATCATGTAGGAGCGCAGAGACTTCAGAGAACATATTCTCACGGACCTCTTTGCCAAGCAAGCATCGGGCAGCGATTAGCATGAGTACCTGCCCAAGTTCATGCTTTAGATCAACTATGCCATCTTGTCCCCATTTTGCGAAGTAGTCCTACAAAATGGAAATGGGCGTCATCAAAGATAAGCCACTCGCTAGCTCATACATGATGTTATATTGTAGACTTCAGTTTTCCTTTTATGTATATAGTTTAAAGTGGAACACTCATGCAAAAATTGTTCTAGACTGTACAACTAACAAGGATTTTTTTGTTTACTGCTAATTACACTAGCTATATTGAGCTCGTATATTTGAGTTCAGTGATAGATAACTCAGCGCATTTAACAAGACTGGCTAGCTACGACAAGCGAAATAATAAGATATGGAAATGTAACATCGCTGGTCCTTCAAAGTAAAAAAAAATCATCACACAGGAAAGAACATGAACTGACACTTACATCTCAGTGACATAGTTAAAGTTAATTAACATACTTTATCCTTGGAAATCGATTCAAGAGGCTGGCGATCTTGAGAATAAAATTTAACAAATTAACTTATTCTTCAATCCCAGCCCAAGAGGCCACGGGCATAACATGGAGTTGTTAGCATAAAACCACCACATTTATAGCCAAATTACCAAATGATACCAATTTCATTTTCGTGACAAAGATTTGGCACCAAAATGGTACCACTTTTCATGACAAAATTTACGAAACAATAACAATTTTCGTCAAAATTTGGTGTTTTTTTCATGAAAACAGAAAGTGGTACCATTTGTAAATTCGGCTATAAAACTGGTGGCTTTATGCGAACTACTCCCATAACATACGTACACTGTCCATAAACCTTAACTTGACTTAAATTAAGTCGCCCTATATATAACTTTCTACCATATAATAGGCTTAAATTAAATTGGATTATTTGAAGAACATCAATTTTTCCTTATGTGTTTTCTATTATTTCGCACAAATTATCTGTTGGTAAACTTCACCTAGCCATTGAACTAACTAATCTTTGTAACCATATTTAAGGGCCATCGTGCCATTTTGTTTAGTGGACCTTGTTTTTCTACCCAGTGCATACAGGGATCTATTGGTGAACTTCACTACCTCTAGATACGAGGGTCTATTAACCGGTGATGAAATATCACATATAATTAGTTCAGTATATCCATAGACATTTTTATTGATTCAGTGTACCAATCTAATATTATGTACAAATAAACGACCTGCCAACTCACATACAAACTTGTATGTATTATAATAGTAGTGTAACATCATGCATAAACCACACATCCATCTAGCCATGCATTACTAAACTGCTACTGCACATAACATAATTATATAAACTTTTGCAAGTCCAAAAACTAATTTTGAGTATCGTGCATCTAGTTACCAGAATTATTGAAGAAAAATGGTAGATGTCTTGATTTATATTTAAGATAAAAATTAGTTTTATTGTGTTAACCTTTAAATTATGTGTGGGGAATATGTCAAACTATGATTGCAAGAAAATACGATTTTATAGTCTAGAAAAATATAGTTTTACAGTTATTAATACTGAGAACTGTATTCCTCCAAGAAAAAAGAGCCCATAGGATTTCTTCTCTCTTCGTGTTAATTAAACTATTCCAACATATACTCAAGGGAGTATGAATAGTAATAATAATACTACTAATAATGGTAATAATCACAACAAACTATAATACTAATAATAAGCACATGACATGCGATGGTTTGGATCTCCAGCTCCATGGAGGCTGAAGTTTTCAAAGAGTAAAATCCGACACATAAATCAAGATGTTCCTAGTACCTACTAAGTTTTATTTGTATATAAACTTTTACTAATAAATTAAATATGTTTAGTATGCTCTCCACAAAAAAATACATGTGTGTGAAAATAGCAAACATGACATCTAGTATAAATTCACCTACTCCCTCTGGCCCATATTAATTAACTCAAATTTGTTTAGATTTAAATGAACCTAGACACTATTTAGTATATAGATTCATCCAAATTTTAACAAATCAAAGTCAATTAATATGGATCGGAGGGAGTATATATTTTTAGTAGAATAAAATTAAAGTCATTTCTTCACAAAATTTTATAGGCAGATAGTGAGCATCTATGTAACTGCGGAAATAATTTTATATTTATTTTGGAAATTAGAGGTTATTTTGTACACTTTTATTAAGGAGCATGTGGGTCTGTTTGTGTCTGTAGGCACATACGAATCTATGTGTTGTTGCTTACCTTCACTTCACGAACCATTGGTTCAATGTAGTTTTTCAGCTCTTCCCTCTTCAGTGCATCCCGAGCGAGGCGTATCTGCTTGTTGCTGGTGGCGAAATCCGCATCGAGCAAAACTCCTTTGCCAAAGATGGGAACAGTGAACTTATACATATCCGGTTGGCATATCTCGGAGTGTGGGGCTTGAAAGAAATGAGCCGTGACCTCTGGTCCAACCAAGAAAGTGACCTTCTTCAGGCCAAATATGCTTATTGTGAACACACTACCCAGCTCTGTATGTAGGTCATGGAGTATTGGCTGCAGACCCTTGCTCAGAAGTGTAGGCAAAGCCCCTAGAAGGAAAGCACCGCCGACCACAGGCGGCTGACGCGGTGCCCTTTCCCTTGCCGGAAAAGCAAATTTTCTTGCAATAATCTTGATGATAATCATAGTGAGAAATATAACTGCTATAGTGGAACACGCAGCGGGAAGAATTGTTGGATCCATTCAGGTAAAAATGTGGGGTTGTGGAGCAGACGAGCCTGACCAACCAAACAAACGATGAATGTTAAGATAAGCTGGAGGGGGCGTATATGTGAATTCTAAAATTCATCAAAATGGAAAGGACGCACAAAATGCAAACTGAACAACGTACGGTGATGTATGCTGAATTTACCAGTGACAAAATTTATTCCTATAGTGACCAGGAGAGTGGGTGAAGAATCTAAATTTTCGGCCGTTTGCAAAACCACGGTGGAGAGAAAGAGTGAGTGTGTGTGTGAGAGAGAGACCTTAAACCGTATGGCAGTGGATGGCAAAAATTAGCAGAGAAGTTCCCCATCTTATAGGGCAATGGTAGCGCTGCAAATCGTTGGCATCGATTCATGCATGCGCACTCCCTCACGTTAGCTGGCTGGATACCACACGATACGTGCCGTACTAGCAAAAATAAAATTGAATGCTGGAGAACGACAGCTCAACAATACTGCTGTGCGAGAGGATATTGCAGCAGTATTGTTTGTTGGGCGTTGGGGAGAGGTTTCCTAAGCGGATTTTGGAAAAGAGCTATCTACACATTCCAGTGCAAAAGTTATATTGACATGTGAAAATTTAGGTTTATAAGTTGTGTTATTTGGAACACTGCTATCGCACTATGTTTGCTACCACTTGTTACTTTTTTTATAGGCCTCATCCTAAAAGTTTTCCTTCTGAAAAATCTGTTTATGACATTGTATAATCTTAAACTACACTCATATTTCTTGTAGTTTTTTTCTTGATTTAGTGTTAGAAAAAAATGAAAAATTAGTTGGAGTGTGGTGTCATAGGGTTCATTCACAACTTTCCCGTATTGTTGGACTGAATTTACAGATAGAGAAGACGGAGTGAGGGAACGCATTTCAGCAAAACAATGATCATGGGGAATGGGCTTCATTCATAACTTTTTCCATGTTGTTGGAATGAATTTACACATATAGAGAAGATGGAGTGACAGAGCGCGTTCCAGCAAAACAATGATCATGGCGAACAGGGTTCATTCACAACTTTCCCATATTGTTGGACTGAATTTACACGTAGAGAAGACCGAGTGACCGAGCACGTTCCAGCAAAACAATCATCATGACGTTTCTTGATACATGTCCCAGCGGAGTAATAGTAGACTGTCGTTCTCCCTCATTGGTTGGTTGTTTCTTGATACAACGCCTTGTTCCTGTTTCTTTTCAGCCTTAATTAATGTCAAAAGAGGTACTCCTAATACAACACGCATCATTTCTAGAAGACATAGGCCCAGTTCTTTTGGTGGCTTCTTTCAGAAGCTGCCCTACCCCCAGCTTTTTGGGGAAGCCGGTTTAAAAAAATTGCAAGGCTTCCAAATTTGTTTAGCCTTAGCTATTTTGGAAGCCTCGCAAATTTTTTAGACCGGCTTCCCCAGTAAGCTGGGGGGAGGGCGGCTTCTCGGAGAAGCCTCAAAAGAACTGGGCCATAGGCAGTACATCATTACGCTGGTCATAGTCCTAGTAAGTAGTATCATGAATGCAAGTTAGCAAAAAAGCTGATATGGCATATCATTATGATTATGATACCGTATCATAACACATAAAACTAGATTATTTAATGAAAATAGATCTTGTATACTCCCTCTGTCCTAAAATACCCTGCATTCTGGATTTAGTCAAAGTCAAACTTTATAAAGTTTGGTAGAATATATAGAAAAAACTATAAACATCTATAACACCGAATGTATATATTATGAAAATATATCTTATGACGATTCTAATGATGCTTAAGTTGTATTATAGATATACATAAATTTTTCAATATGTTTGGTCAAACTTTACAAAGTTTGACCTTGACTAAACCCAGAATGCAGGGTATTTTAGGACAGAGGGAGTACTAATTTGTGGTAAGATTCTACAAATTTAAAATTAAATAGAGACGACTAAGATATTACTAGATGATACTATGCATTATAGGAATAGTATATACATGTATGATGGTAGCATATGATACTCCCCACTATGACCAGATTTAATAGGTAGTGGATAGTTGTTTCCGTATAGATCATGTCATTCATGTTACTTTTTTTCTCATTGTAAAAACAGGTACTCCCTCCATTCAGGTTTATTATTCTTCTAATAAAATCAAAAAATTCCGTTCATTAGACTCGGATTAGCATTAAGTAGCACCAATAGCCACTCCCTCTCCTTCCTACAATTGCTCGCCTCCGTTCTGCGCTAATCAATACTGGCCATTGCATGCGATTTATCATCCATAGTTATTGGCCAACGATTTTAACAGTGACATATGAAAACATAACTTAGCTGGCGTAAGAGCATGTTCAATAATATAGCCAGCTGATGGCTATAAAAAGCTGCCATATCATCTATAGCCATCATATATAGTCATTCATACAATAGTGTTGGCTCTAAGATTGACTATTAGATTGTTGTATTTCATATTCTTCTCTCTATTTCTTTCTTAATATTAATTGCATTTATCTAGGAGCACATGTAGAGGTGGGCTCTTGCATGAGAGTCCACTCCTCTCATTTTTTATATCTCTCTCCTTCATCTAGACAAAAGTGCCATGTTGGTGGGCTATAAGCCCCTTATTGTACTTGCTCTAAACTGGGCTTTATCTTGATGGTTGGCCTCCATATCAAACGTTCCGGTTAAAAAGATAACTAAAGCCGGTTAGTGTCAATTTTCTCTCACAATCCCCTTCTGCCTTAGGTCATGATGTACATCCTTAGATGCCTAATAAACCCGACTGGTGGGAGTAAAACATATAGGAGTAATGGTAGAATGTTATTCTCCATCATTAGTAGCACCTAAAGGATTTATGCACAATTATCCAAAAAGACCGATCTGATGGAAACTGCTAGGCCGTATATTTATATTCAACACTCTTTTTTACGTCTAGGCTATTTTAGTTCTTAGTGTGGGATAGGAATAGGCCGCAGAATCTTTTTTTAATACTGTGAGTAGGGTCTTGAACTCAAGATCTTTTGGCTCTAATACCATAAATGATTTATACACTAGCCAATTATTACAAAAGACCGATGTGATGTAAAGGGGCTAGACAGTATATTTATATTCAACAACACCATGTTTAATGTTGTCTCTATCATCTTGCTGCCTAAGCACGAGTGTGGGGATTAGGTCTCTCTCGACGTTTATAGTGGCCATGTCCCATGCCGTCATTTTTTCGCCTAAGCGGTAGTACACGACTAGGCATGTGTCTCGGCGTTTATTGTCGCAATGGCTGCGTGCGCTTTCTCCATCGTTTGCAGTAGCTAGGTACTGGTTGGTTGTTGCTTGATACAATGTTTCATTCATGTTTTTTTCATCTTTCATGTCATAAACAAGTATTCCCTCTGTTCTAAAATATAAGATGATTTAGTTTTTCTAAATACATGTATCTAGACGTTTTATATGCGTAGGTTCACTTATTTTGCTCCGAACCTACACACTAATACACTAGACGTCTAAATACATTTGTTTCATAAAGAAGCTAAAACATCTTAAAACGTAGAGAGTTGAATACAGAAAAGTAACGGTTAGTAGGTAGTGGTTGGTTATTTCTTGATACAATCGTGTCATTCATATTTCTTTTGTCCTTTAATGTCTAAATAAGCAGAATTTATAGGAGTCATGGTCGAATGTCGTTCTCCGTCATTAGTAGCACCATGTTTAACGTCAGATCTGTAGGTTTAGGTCTTGACGAGGGTAGATTTAAAATATTTGCGTTTGTATTCATGTATATGTAAAAGTGGGAACTGAGAACTTTTTGTTAGAATGTCAAAGACACCGAGGTTTCTCTCTACTTGGTGATCTAGAATTAGCACATCGAGGAGGGTGCGATGACTTTGTACATGGTTGTTGCTTATTTTCAAGTTTGGGATAGAATTGAAATGGCAAAATAAATATAAATGAGTCATTGACTCAATATTTGAAGATCATACAATATATCTTTACTATTTAAAGAGTAAATTCCAGATTTTACCCAATAGTTTCGTATTTTGACACCAATTACCCCACTTAACAATTTTTTATCCATGTTACCCCATTTAGAGAAAATTTTGTCAGTTTTTACCCCATTTTAAAAATCCAAGAGCCCTTTACTAGTTGGATCCCTATGTCAGGTACACCGTACACATGCCATGCGATGTCCTTTGTTTTCTACTATCAGATTTTTTCCACGCCTAGATCGTGCGATGACTGATTAGCTCGATTTTTACACACAACTGTTTATGCACATACATATTATTTTTATAGAGCAGTCAATGATAGGAGACTTGTCAAGGTGATTTCAACGACGGAAGCAATGATCCGAGACCAAATGAATTTCTTTTTAAATGTTGAAACGATGCATTTGGCCAACTACAACAACAAGTACAAACTTGCTGGCTCAATTAAAATCTACTACGAGTAGCTAGTAAAATTTACCGCTTACACAAACGTGCGTGCATATTTCTTCATATTTCTTGCGGGTAGCAAGATCATGTGACTAGTATATGTGATTATATACCTACGTCAATGTACAAATACTATCAGTGATGAAATAAAACTCAACCGAGACACACCGACATTGACATGCGTCGTGTCATAATGGGTGTCGTGATTATTTTCACAAGATAGTGGTTATGGATAGAAGTTTTTTGGATTTAAGGTTTCTTTGAGTACAAGAAAAATTTGGAGGAAAATTACCTGACAAAACCCACATGATAAATCACGTGTAAAATTTTAGGGAGGGTAAAAATTGGTAAAACTTCTACTAAATGGGGTAATACGAACAAAAAATTGTTAAATGAGATAATTAGTGTCAAAATTATCAAACTAGGGGGTAAAGTCCGGAATTTTCTCCTATTTAAATTGAAGTTGGCGGTCGTTACTAATTTGGACATCAAACATTGGAAGACCTGGACCGTTATATACAATCGTCAAACATTGAAAAAATCATAGCCCTGAGGTCCACTGCTTCCACCCTCATGTGTGTCCAAATTTTTGGTAACCAACAATTATGCAAATTTATTGTGTCCAACAACCAAGGATCGCTATAATCACAATGCAAGGTTTATATTGGGTCCTGCCAAACGGTTAACACTACAGGAAGCGCGCGGTACACCGAGGGCTAAAAGTCGTCGGCGTAGTCAGGAAAACCCTCGGCGTACGCTACGTCGACGGCTGCCCTCGGTGTACCTTCCTCGGCGGAGCTCTCCCTTGGCGAAGCGGTCGCGGCCGTCGGCGTAGGGCAATGCCGACGGCCAGAGCACGCCCGTCGGCGTAGCAACCATTGGTGAAAGGTGTCGTTAGGGGTCCTTCCCATCGTGGCCGGCAAATTCCACGTGTCTGCGACCTACGCCGAGGGTAGCCGTTGGCGTAGGGATTCCTACGCCGATAGCGAGGCTACGTCGAGGGCTAGTGAAGGGGGCTGGCCTAGCCCGGTCCTACGTCGACGGCCCTGACCTTTGGCCATCGACGTAGTGGCTGGCCGTCGGCGCTCCTCGCCATTCCTGTAGTGTAAGGTAAATCTTTGTCAGCTGACGTCAGCGATCAACTAATTCCCACGAGACACCGAAGCATCACTTCAATTCGACCTAGCCGCCGGGACCAAACGTGGTGATCCCTCCATCGACGACGTGCCTCTGTGCAATGTTGTACATGCAGAAATATTAACAATTTTTTTTACAAGGATACACCCTGGGAGGTATATCAGATTCATAGAAGAAGATGCCAAGATGGCCGAAACAATGTCAAAAGGCTACATGATATAAACACAACGCCACACGGTTACAACACAACCACACCAACCACACGACAAAGACTCTCCTTGAACCATCTCCAACCAAGCATGGTGAGGGGATGAAACACCGAGCTTCTAGGCCACGTCACAACCGAAGAAAGGAACTACACAAGACCGATCCAACTCAAGGAAGACACAAGCCAATGCATCGTTCGCCCATAGCGCCTAAGAGTTGGCTAGCGAATGGCGGGACCGAGCCCGACTGGAGGAGGCGTCGACGAGGAAGCGCCATCGACGGTGTACATAGCGCCCCGGAAGCCCAAGCTCTAGGCGGCAGCCAAGGCTAGACTCCAACTAGCGCACCGAGGACTCTAGGAACCACCAAGGCGATGCCCCCAAGGAGGGAATGACACAGCTATGCCGCCGCCGCCCGATCCTTCAGTTAGGTCTAGGGTTTCCCCTGGTGTTCGATGAGGGGAAACACGGGCAGCGCCATGACGACGCTGATGACCCACAAGTATAGGGGGTGTATCGCAGTACTTTTGATAAATAGGAGTGTCGATCCCAACGAGGAGCAGAAGGTGCTGAACAGTGGTGTGAAGGAGGAAATCCGTGTGAATACTTAGCAAACGGATTTTTAGGGGTTTTCTGATAAGGCAACAAAACAAAGAGCAAGTAACAAAGGCAACGAACAAACGGAGCAAGTGGCCCAATCCTTTCTTAGCAAAGGACAAGCCGGTGGAAATACTTATAAGGACCAAACGTTCTCGAGGACACATGGGAATTCTGTCAAGTGCTTTTGCTTCAAATAGCTGAACACTCTTCTCTGGTGTTGTAAGTGTTGTCTTGGTAAACCTGTGCTAACATACCGACCTTACTTGGACTAATACATACTTGTGATTAAACCCCCTGCAAACATCCGTAACTACAGGAAAGTAATTAAGATATAAATCTAACCACATCCTTAAACTCTGAGATCCTACACTCCCTTGTGCAAAAGGTGTCCTAACGGGGGTTCAGGTTTCTGTCACTCCGGCAACCCCACGATTAGTATCCATATACACAATGCATTCCCCTAGGCCCATAAATGGTGAAGTATCATGTAGTCGATGTTCACATGACACCACTAGAAGAATAGCACCACAACTTAAATACTAAACCATTGAATAATAACTCAACACAGATTCACTACTAACAACATGACTTCTCCCATGTCCCCAAGAACACAACGAACTAATCACGAGACATCATATGGATCAAGATCAAAGATGATATGGTAATAGATAACAATCTGAACATAAACAATAATCCAATGGTTCCACTCACAAGCATCAACTACAATAGTAATTAACACCGGGAAGGTTTCTCCTAATGAACTAAAGCAATATCCAACACAATTGTTAAAGCGGGATGGAGTGGTGATGATGGTGCTGGTGGAGATGTGGGGTGGATGATGATGATGATCCCGATGAAGCCTAGCTTGATGATGGTGTTGATGGCGACGGTCTCCCCTCTCCGGGAAGGAATTCCCTCGGCAGAAATCTGTCTGCCGGAGAGATCTTTTCTCTCTCGGTGTTTTCCGCCCCTAGAGGCAGCGGAAATCTATCTATGGTCGCTCTCCCAGCCTTAGGGTTTCGTAGGGAAGATATAGGCGAAGGGGCGGAGTCGGGAGCCGGGCAGGTGGGCCACACCTGCCCTAGGCGCAGCCTAGGGGGACCCATGCCTAGGGGTGTGGGCCCCCTGCAGACCCTCTTCGCTCCTCCTTCTGGCTTCCTCAATCTTCTGGAAAAATAATATTTTCCCATATTTTTCTGGTATTTTTATGATTTTCGCGAAATTGCACCGAAACGCCTTCTTTTCCATCAGAATCCAGACTCCGGCAGTTCATCCTCCAAGAATCATCCAACATGCATAAACAGATGAAAAGCCATAAGTAATACCTCATAATAAGACATATATCAATGAATAGAGGTAAATTATGATATAGAATGGTGATGCAGATTGGGCGTATGAACTCCCCCAAGCTTAGACCTTCACTTGTCCCCAAGCGAAAATTGAACTCAGTAAACATGTCCACAGGTTTATGGATTGAAGTGTCGATAAAAGAATATGAACAAGAAGCATCACACTTACCATTGCACAACTCATAGAAGAAAGCAACTCACCATTATATAACTTAGCTTGCAACCAAGTACAGCAGTCACAATAGGGATGCATAAAGATAAATCATAATTGGAATTGGCAAACTTTGTTCTTGGTCAGAGAACACCTGGCAAATAGTTTCACGAAAAGCTTTTTGTAGAAGTTTCAAAACAGGAGCATTCTTTGCTCAAAAAGGTTTTTCACAAGTGAAGGCTTTCAAAGTAATACTCAATAGATAAGAGTTTTGTGCACACAAGGAAGATAAAGAACATGATTGAATAAATCACCATATGAATGCTTGAAACACAACAACTCAAATGTTTGCTGGAGATAGAGAGGAAATATGTTTACTGACTCAACTTGGAAGTGGGAGAAAGGTCCCTTCTTAGAGGGAAGCAGGGATTACAAGTCATAAAGAGCTTCCAAAAGATTATGGTACTTACTAGCTTTGAGCCCTCATTGCCCCTATCTTAGGCATCTTGAGATGATTAAGGTTAAAGTGAACAAGGATGGAGTATATGCTTGAAAAAATATAAGTTGGCAATCTCATGTCCCTTGAATATGAGGGCCACTCCTCATGCTACTCAACTTCAGTTACCGGTAAGTTCTTTTCATTGTAAGTACTTGAATATCATGCACATGGTACAAGAGCTTTCCCATAACCAAAATGACAAGGCAAGCAGACAGTGAGCATCTCAGCGATCTTTTTATTTACTATGTGCATAGCTTTTTATTGAGGATGCTTCATAGATAGCTCACTATGGTGATGCTGCAAGTTTCCACCATGATTAGGCATGGCTTAGGCTAGCAACCCAGGCGTTTCTCTAACACAAAATACAAACTCCATGGACTTACAAGCTCCCTTTTTATTTCACACCGGTGACATCCACAGACAAAAGAGCACAATATCAACGGTGTACAGAGTACAAGGGCAATGTTGAAAGCGTTCCCCGTGACAGCACAATTATGCTAATTCCAACGTATAGATGCAAGCATATACAACTTCGATGTTCACAATGGTTCAAGTCTATTAGGGGCAAGAAAATAAGGTGTGCCTTCAAGTTCGTGAGAGCTTTACTAACTAGTTTTCACATAACAAAATACTTTTTAATACGAAAGATAGATGAAGCTTGATAATTTGCTTGGAATAGCAATACTGCTACTAGGTAGATATAGTGGACACAAATGGCAAAGCTTGGGTTCACAGGGATTGGAAACATGAGAAGTATGCCTTCTCAAAACATGTTTTTGGCTAGCAAGGCTGGTATCAAGCAAGAGAGTTGAAAGAAACAAGCAAACATACAAGTAATAAAGTCAAACATGCAATCTTCCTTGAAAACACAAAAGAACTTAAATAAAGAATACTAAGCTTATGAGCCAACAAGAAAGAAAACAAATGATACAAAATACCTGTAAGCTTTCTATCTTTTTCTTTCAAACCTCAAAAAGTGTTTCTATTGACCAGATCTTGGTTTGCCAAAACCAATTTAGAGTTACTTGATGCTCCCAAAGTGATGCCAATACTGATCAACAAGATCCATCATATAATAGAGATTGCAAACTAAAATAAGAAGTGCAAAAAGTAAAAGATGAGGCTTCTCATTAATATTCAATAAAGGCACTCACACCAAGGGATACATAGATAATAAACTAAAGGAGAGATACTTCCACATGCAAACCAAACTATAAGATAACTTCCCTACCAAAGATATGAATCCACTAAAAAGGTAAAATATGAAAGATAATGGTGGTGATACCGCGACACTCCCCCAAGCTTGGAACAAGCCAAGGGGATGCCAAACCTGATGATGAATTACTCCTTGGGTGGTGATGGTGTTCTCTTGATAAGCTCTTCAATAAGTTTCTTCAAATCCTCCATATCGAAGGTCAGAGTACGAATCAACTCCGAATTATGCTCAATGCAGCTCATGATCAACTCGGACCGAGGATCCCAGTCCTTGTTATTCTTTCTCCATTCTTCCTTCTTAGAGTATTCCTTCCCTACATGATTAGAAAAAGTGGTACGAGGAGGAAGTGTGCGTGGAGCGAGGATATGACGCGGAGTTCTCCCTCCTGTAGACATCCGTGCTGTTCTCCTAAGCTTGGTAGGTCATGCCACCAATCCAATGCTTGTGACGGTAGCGCGGGTGTCCGGATGCTTGTCCTCCTCCATGTCACCTTCATACCCAACAAGAATCTCCTCCTCCTTGAGATCTTGAGGATCTACTTCCCCGGGCTTCTTGCCCTTGTCGTTGGCGGAGGCCATGGTGCTCTAAACTTGAGAAGATTTCCTGACAGAAACAGATCGAAACGAAAACACGAAAAGAACACGATGCATGAACCTCGGGGGATCCGGGGGGTTATATATCACGAAGTTTCAATGCAGAAGGAAGGTACTGACATGGAAACAAGGCGGAGACGGAGTTCGAGAATGGCACACCCCTTCCAGGCACGGCCAGGCTGGGCCAGCGCCTGGGGTGGGTTTGTCCACCCCGGACTCTGTTTCCTCCTCTGTACCATCTCTTAGTCTTCCTTGTGTATTAAAACATCAAAAATATAAAGAGACTGAATTTTCACGAACCTTCTGTTTTCACCACTTTTACCTATTCAAAGACGAACTCTGCAGATTCCTTTTCTCCTTCTCCTGAAAATTTCCTTCATACAAAACACTTGCACAAACTCAATGACAACATTAGTGTAAGCAAAAACAATAAATCTTTAGGTTCACACTTCAATTGAAAAACCCATCAAAACAAAGGCTTCTGTAAGAGGCAAATGCAAATGATGGCAGAAATCTATCAAAGCAGACCAGCAGGTTGATGACCCACAAGTGTAGGGGATCGCAACAGTCTTCGCGGATAGTATTACCCAATTTATTGATTCGACACAAGGGGAGCCAAAAAATACTTGCAAGCCTTAACAACTGAATTGTTAGTTCAGCTGCACCTGGAAATAGTTCTTGCTCACAGAAGTTTATCAGTAGCAATAGTTTGGTAGTAGCAACAGCAAAGCAACAACAACAGTAACAGTAGAACAAGAGTAATAGTAAAAGTAACGGTAACAATATGATTCGAGTGCGGAAGGCATAGGGATGGATGGACGGGTGTTGCATGGACGAGTCTAAACATGTAACTTCAAGATCTAGGGCATTGCAGATAAATAATAACAAGCATCCAAGTACTAAACAATCTAGGCATCTGATCCAAAACTAGACACCAAGGTAATTCTGCTGAAAACAGTGTCAGTCCGTGTTAGTTGTATCCAAATCACATAAGTTTATAGGAGAAACAATAGGAAAGTGTTCAAGAAAGTAGATACATTTTGGACATATCAACTCCCCCCAAGCTTAGCTTATTGCTTGTCCTCAAGCAATTCAGCTGAAAACTGAGTGCGATAAAAGAACTTTCATGAACACATTTGCTTCATATGATGTAAATATTCTCAGCACATGAGTAGATGCTTAAACTCTTCATATTAAAGGGTATGCAACTAAGTCTACTCAATAGTCATTACAAGCCATGAAGACAAACCAACTCAATAATAATAAGCAGCATGGAACATAAACATAAGCAACATTGCAATGATCATAGTAAGGTATGATAGAGCGGTATCTCGCTTGCCTTTGTTTGAAGAGCACAATATAAATGTCAAGGCACCTCTGAAGTTGAAGTGAAGACTAGAGATAAAGATATCGGAGATACAAGCATCAAAGTCATGACATAATTAACCAAGTTTTGGAACAAACACAAGAGTGTCAACTATGCTCTCAAGAAGGTGCTCATAGAATAAGTGGTGACTCAACAAGGTTATGAAAAGGTTTTGAAAAGTTTGAAAGGCTTCCAAATGCTGAAAGGAAGGTACTCATTAGCTTTGAGCTCTCATTGCCCCTATCATAGGCATCTTCATATGGTTAAGGTGAAAGTGAGGTCCACTCTGAATCATATGCTTGACAGACCATAAACTAGAAATCCCAAGTCCCTTGAGTACGAGGGTCGAAAAACCATAAACAGAGCATATAACTTTCATGGATAGGTCACAATGGTTCAGAATTATTAAGTGCAACGAATAAAGTGTGCCATCAAGTTTATGAGAGCTTTACTAACTAACTTTCGCAAAACAGACAAACATTTTATTTTGGAAGAAAACACGGCAAATATAATATGCACTGAAGTAGCAAATGATGCTAATAGGTAGGTAAGGTAGACACAACTGGCAATATTGGTTTTGGGGAGTTGGAAGCACAGGTAGAGCACATACTCAGTGCAAGTGAAGGCTAGCAAAAGAGAGAGAGCAACAAACGAGAGAGCAATAACTGTCATAATCATGCTTGCAACAAAACAAAACTAATTATGGCATGAAAGTGATATAAGAACTCCGAGGCAAAATAAATCATCGAGGCTTACTGACTATTGTTTAGTCATGTGCATGCGTGAACATGTGCCAAGTCGATTCATATGAACAGTCAGAGGAGGATACCACAATGTCATACCAAAGTATGAATAAAAAAATGCAAGCAAACATTCATATGACATGCTACAAACTATTAGCAAGCTGGAGCTAATCACAGGCAAGCAAGAACTACTAAGCATCCATAATGACATACTCCTTACACAAACAGGTTAAGCATGCTCACAATGATGAGTATATGTACAAAAATGAAAACAAAAAGAGTTCGTTACCAGCCTCTTACCACTCCTCGAGTTGTCTTAATCTTCATTATTGCTCTTCACTTGTGTGACTTGAATGATAACATGAAACCAAAATCCACTGAGGACGGTTGAACCCTGCAAATAACTCACAAAAGCAAAGAAGAACAACAAATATTTTTGGTGTTTTCGATTTTTTTAAAGAAAACAAACAAAGCAAAAACAAACAAAGCAAAAGCAAACAAAGCAAAAGCAAACCAAAAGAAACAAACAAAGCAAAATCTTTTTGGATTTTTTCTTTTAAGGCAAACCAAAACCAAAAAGCAAAGAAACAAACCAAGAGAAACAACGAAAATATTTTTGGTATTTTTGTGGTTTTGAGAAAGAAGCAACAAAAACCAAAAATAAAGCGAAACAACGGATATACAAAGAACCGACGAAACATGATATATATATATATATATATATATATATATATGAGTGTGATGTCGGTATACCTCCCCCAAGCTTAGTCTTTTGGCCTAAGAGGGGCTCAATAGCGCGGGTAGTAACCCCAAGCTGGTGGGTCATCATAGGAATGATCGTAGTCAGGCGCTTGCGATGAAGAAGAAGACGCGCCCTAGTCAAATGAGGGCTGCTGGTATGAAGACTCTCCCAAGTTGGAGGGCTGAACCGAATCATGTTCGGCATCCTCTCCAACATTCTCCTCTTGCTGGGAGAGCTCCGCCACATATGTGTCAACCTCCTCCTCCGTGAGTGACCATCCTTGCCTATTATCAAAAATTAAACAAAGCAGGTGCATGCAAATAAACTATTTTCACAGTCCTACCTCCTCTCCAACCATGCTTGGCAAAAGATAATTCAAACAGTAAACTTCTCACATGAGCTCCCAAAGAAACAAAACCATGCTGAATCATGGACTCAAGATCAAGCCTCTCTATGGGGAACCTATAATCAGAATGGTGAGTCTCTAAACCGTGGAAAGCTAGTGAAGGGTTTCGCGGCATAGTAAATCAAAATTTTCTATGGATGCGAACAGAGGGAAAGCCAAGATCTAATCTAGGAGATGCAAACAACGAGAGAGATTGGATTAGATCTTCATACCCTTGAAGATTCGCACAGCGGAACGTTCGTCGGAACGTGGGTGATGTAGTCGTACTCGCTTCTCCTCCTCGCGATCCGATCCGATCTAGCACCACAAGTGGCGATGCCTCCGTGAGATGCACACGTGCGGCACCTCGACGTCTCCTCCTTCCTTGGTCCAGCAAGTATGGTGGAGAGATGGGTTGGATCTACAACGCGACGGCGCGGTGCAATTGGTGGAGAATTTCTGCAGCAGGGCTTCGCCTACAAGCAGTCGGGAGGGAGAGAGGAGGGCAGCAGGGCGGCTAGGGTTGGAGGGGAAGGTGTAGGGGGTTGGTGCGCCCCCAGCCCTCTATATATAGAGGGGTGGGCGCAGCCCTAGCCCCTCCCCCAAGCCAAGGCCGGCGGCCCCAAGGAGGAAGAGTGGGGGGCAAGGAAACCCCCCTTCTAGAAGCTCTATCTAAAGTTTAAACCTCTCTTGGCCGGCTGGGCCCTATGGGGACTTGTGCCCCTGGCCCAATGCGGCCAGAGCACTCCCTCATAGGACCAAGCCCCCTCCCGGAAGGTGTGGCCACGTTGGTCCCCTTCCGGAAGGTTCTAGAAGCTTCCGGTACAATACCGATTAACCCGGAACAATTCCGAACTCCAAAAACTGCACTGCCTTATATGAATCTTATTCTCCGGACCACTCCGCAACCTCTCGTGATGTCCCGGATCCCATCCGAGACTCCTAACAAAAACTCATAAACCAATTATCCAATCTATCCTAGCGTCGAGACACGTTAAGTGTGTGACCCTGCGGGTTCGAGAATATGCAGACATGATCTTCTATCAATAATCAACAGCGGGGTCTGGAAACCCATATTGACTCCCACACATTCATCGATGATCATATCGGATGAACCACGATGCCAGGATTCAATCAATCCCATATATATATTCCCTTCGTCTCGCGACATTTTTACTTGCCCGAGATTTGATCGTCGGTACCGTCATACCTAGTTCAATCTCGTTCACAGCAAGTACTTTACTCGTTCCGTAATCCGATATCACTTTGTGATTAACTCCTTAACCACATGCTTGCAAGCGGTGTTGATATCGATTACCGAGTGGGCCCGAAGTATATCTCTCCGACTTGGGAGGGACAAATCCCATCTCGATACATACAACCCAACAGATACTTTCCGATCACCTGAGAGACACCTTTATGATCACCCTCTCATAGGATGACGTTTGATGACCTCAAAGCTTTCTTCCGATACCAGGGAGTTGTATTATCTCATGGTCTAAGGAATACAATATTTGACATAAGAAAAGCTTCGCAAAGACGAACACGATGACACGATCTAATTGCTTCGCTTAGTTTGGGTCTGTCCATCATATCATTCTCCCAATGATATGATCTCATTATCAATTGACAACTCATGTCTATGGTTAGGAAACCTTAACCATCATTGATCAATGAGATCGTCCATAGAGGCGTACTAGGGACACAGTGTTGTTCACAAACCACACAAGTATTAAAGTTTCCGCTTAATACAATTCTAGCATGGAATATAAACATTATCATGAACAAGAATAATAATAACATCTTTATTATTGCCTCTAGGGTATAATTCCAACAGTCTCCCACTTGCACTAGAGTCAATAATCTAGTTTACATCTGGCAACAATCTCACACCCATGGCACTGAGGTGCTGATCATGTTTTACACGCGGAAGAGGTTTAGTCAACGGATCTGCAACATTCACATCTGTATGTACTTTGCTGATCTTCTGATCTCCATCTGCTATATAATCTCGGATTATATGAAACTTGCGGTTGATATGCTTGGTCTTTGGATGATATCTTGGTTCATTAGCGAGTGCTATGGCGCCAGTGTTGTCACACAATATCTCCAGTGGGTCCAATGCACTTGGAACCACGCCAAGCTCAGTGATGAAGTTCTTGATCCAAACTCCTTCACTTGACGCTTCTGCAGCAGCCATGTATTCCGCTTCTACTGTAGATCCCGCGATCACGCTTTGCTTGCAGCTTATCCAGCTCACAGCTCCTCCATTCAAAATATACACATATCCTGTCTGAGATTTAGAATCATCCTTGTCGGTGTCAAAACTAGCGTCGACGTAACCTTTTACGACAAGCTGTTCATCACCCCCATAGACTAAGAACATTTCTTTAGTCCTATTTAGGTACTTTAGGATGTTCTTCACGGCTGTCCAGTGTTCCACTCCTGGATCACTTTGATATCTGCTCGTCAAACTAAGAGCATTGGACACATCCGGTCTAGTACACAGCATGGCATACATGATAGAACCTATGGCCGAGGCATAAGGCACTTTGCTCATGGTTTCTCTATCATTTACCGTAACTGGACACTGAGCCTTTCTCAATATCTTACCTGACAACATAGGCACTGAACCTTTCTTTGCCTTATCCATTCTGAACCTTTTCAGAACTTTGTCTAGGTATGTACTCTAGCTTAAAGCTATCAGGCGTCTTTGTCTATCTCTATAGATTTTGATGCCCAATATATAAGCAGCTTCACCTAGGTCTTTCATTGAAAAACACTTGTTCAAATAACTCTTCACATCGTTAAGCATGTTGATGTCATTTCCAATAATCAATATGTCATTCACATATAGTACCAGAAATGTCACCGAGCTCCCACTCACTTTCTTTTAGATGCAAGCTTCGTAGCAATTTGGAACAAATCCAAAGCTCTTGATCACTTGATCAAAAAGAAGGTTCCAACTCCGAGATGCTTGCTTCAGTCCATAAATGGAACGCTGAAGTTTGCATACTTTATCAACATCCTTAGGATCGACAAAACCTTCGGGTTGCATCATATTCAACTCTTCATCAATGTTGCCATTGAGGAAAGCAGTCTTGACATCCATCTGCCATATTTCATAATCATGAAACGCAGCAATTGCTAATAAAATCCGAATGGACTTAAACATCGCTACGGGAGAGAAAGTCTCATCGTAGTCAACACCTTGAACTTGTCGAAAACCTTTCGCGACAAGCCGTGCTTTATAGACGGTAACATTACCATCCGCGTTCGTTTTCTTCTTGAAGATCCATTTGCACTCAACGACCTTTCGGTCGCTAGGAGGGTCCACCAAAGTCCATACTTGGTTTTCGCTCATGGATCCCAATTCGGATTTCATGGCCTCTAGCCATTTCTCAGAGTCTGGGCTCATCATCGCTTCCTCATAGTTCGAAGGCTCACTGTCATCTACTAACAAGACAGTTAAGACAGGGTTGCCGTACCACTCAGGAGGTGCACGCGACCTTGTCGACCTGCGACGTTCAGTAGCAGCATCGTCCGAAGCTTCATGATCCTTATCATTAGCTTCCTCTATTGTTCGTGCAGGCGGCACTAGAACAATTTCAGGTGCTGCGCTACTCTCCAACTCAAGAGAAGGTTCAACAACCTCGTCTAGCTCTACTTTCCTCCCACTCACTTCTTTCGAGAGAAACTCCTTCTCAAGAAAGGAACCGTTCTTTGCGACAAACACTTTGCCTTCGGTTCTGTGATAGAAGGTATACCCAATAGTTTCCTTAGGGTATCCTATGAAGACGCATTTCTCCGCTTTGGGTTCGAGCTTGTCCGGCATCAACTTCTTGACGTAAGCTTCGCATCCCCAAACTTTAAGAAACGACAACTTAGGTTTAGCACCAAACCACAATTCATACGGTGTCGTCTCAACGGATTTAGAGGGTGCCCTATTTAAAGTGAATGCAGCGGTTTCTAATGCATAACCCCAAAATGATAACGGTAAATCAGTAAAAGACATCATTAATCGGACCATATCTAATAAGGTTCGATTCCGGCGTTCAGACACACCATTGCGCTGTGGTGTTCCGGGTGGCGTGAGTTGCGAAACGATTCCGCTTGCTTTAATATGCGTGAGAAAATCATAACTCAAATATTCACCTCCACGATCGGATCGTAGAAACTTAATCTTTCTGTTATGATGGTTCTCCACTTCATTCTGAAATTCTTTGAACTTTTCAAACTTTTCAGATTTATGTTTCATTAAATAGATATACCCATATCTACTTAAGTCATCGGTAAAAGTGAGAAAATAGCGATATCCACCGCGCGTCAAAACACTCATCGGTCCGCATACATCGGTATGTATGATTTCCAACAAGTCCATTGCTCGCTCCATCATACCGGAGAATGGGGTTTTGATCATCTTGCCCATGAGGCATGGTTCGCATGTGTCAAATGATTCAAAATCAAGAGACTCCAAAAGTCCATCAGAATGGAGTTTCTTCATGCGCTTTACACCAATATGACCTAGACGACAGTGCCACAAATAAGTAGTATTATCACTATCTACTTTGCATCTCTTAGCCTCAATGTTATGGATGTGTGTTTCATCCCTTTCGAGATTCAGAAGAAATAAACCATTCACAACAGGTGCATGACCATAAAAGATGTTACTCATATAAATAGAACAACCATTATTCTCCGATTTAAATGAATAACCGTCTTGCAATAAACACGATCCAAAAATAATGTTCATGCTCAACGCAGGCACATAATAACACTTATTAAGGTTTAAAAGTAATCCCGAAGGTAAAACTAAGGAGAGCGTGCCGACGGCCATCACATCAACTCTTGATCTGTTGCCAACGCGCATCGTCACCTCATCCCTCGCAAGCCGCCGTCTATTCCGTAGCTCCTGTTTCGAGTTACAAATATTAGCAACTGAACCAGTATCAAATACCCAGGCACTACAACGAGGTCTAGTAAGGAAAACATCAATAACATGTATATCAAATATACCTTTGATGGTGCCAGCCTTCTTGTCCGTTAAGTACTTCAGACAGTTGCGCTTCCAGTGACCCTTGTCCTTGCAATAGAAGCACTCAGTGTCCGGCTTGGGTCCAGACTTGAGCTTCTTCTCAGCAGGGGCAACGCGCTTGCCGCCTCCTTTCTTGAAGGGCTTCTTTGCACCCTTACCTTTCTTGAAGCTGGGGGGCTTGTTGACCATCAACACATGATTATCCTTTTTGATGTACACCTCCGCAGCCTTCAGCTTTGCGAAGAGCTCGGTGATCGTATCAGTGGAACCAATCTGATTATGAGTCACTACAAAACTTTTGTAGCTAGGAGTGTCAATCTTGAGCTCCTCTGGAATCTTGCAGTCCAGTTGCTCAAGGCGTTGAGTGTAGCCCGTCATCTCAATGGCATGCTCACTAAGGGAACTCCCTTCCTCCATCTTGTAGTTAAAGAATTTCTTAGAGATCTCATATCTCTCAGAACGGGCTTGAGTCTGAAAAATGTTTTTCAGCTCCTCGAGAATCTCAAAGGGCCCGGCGAACTCCTCAAAACGATTTTGAAGATCCGATTCCATAGCATACAACATGGCGATCTTAATCAAATCATAATCATCCTTGCACAACTGATAAACAACTTTTTCATCAGCCGGCGCATCTATAGCAGGGGCGTCACCTAGCGCTTTCTCAAGGACATAGTCCTTTTGTCCGCCAGCGAGAATGATTCTTAGAATGCGGAACCATTTGGTGAAGTTAGACCCATTGTTTCTAAGCTTTTCTATCTCAGCAAGAACGTTGAAGTTGAAGTTGGACTTGGCCATGTGATCTACAGTATTTGCAAGTACAATTTAGACTATGTTCATGATAAATAGTTCAACTTAATCAAATTACTAGATGAACTCCCACTAAATTCAACATCCCTCAAGTTGTTTAGTGAACACGATCCAAATTCACCACACCTAATCCGATCATCACGAGAAGAGATGTGGTTTCAATGGTGGACAACGAAGTGTCGATCATATTATTCATATGACTCATGCTTAACCTTTCGGTTCTTGTGTTCCGAGGCCATGTCTGTACATGCTAGGCTCGTCAAGTTAGACCCAAGTATTTCCGCGTGTGCAAAACTGGCTTGCACCCGTTGTATGTGAGTGTAGAGTCTATAGCACCCGATCATCACGTGATGCGTGGACACGACGAACTTTCGCAACGGTGCATACTTGGGGAGAACACATTTTTTATCTTGATCTTTAAGTGAGGAATCATCTTATAATGCTACCGTCGCGATCTAAGCATAATAAGATACATAAAAGGATAAACATCACATGCATATAACTTTATGTGACATGGTATAGCCAATCTTCGCGCAATGATCTCCATCTTGTGCGTTCCGGCATGATATCCATCACTCCACCATGATTGCCTCCACCATGAATAGCAACTACAACTATTGCTAACTACTTAGCAATAAAGTGAAACTATTACATGGCGTATAAGAAGTTGACACACAGGTCATACACAATTATAAAGACAACCATATGGCTCCTGCCGGTTGTGTACTCATCGACATGCAAGTCGTGAAACATTACAAAACATGATCATCGCATACATTATACACATCACATCTTGGGCCATACCATATCACAGAAAACACTCCCTGCAAAAACAAGTTAGACGCCTCTACTTTGTTGTTGCATGTTTTACGTGGCTTATGGGAGTATATGCTAAGAACGATTCTTACCTACGGAAAGCCACAACGGTGATATTATGGTTGCCAAACTCCGGTGTTAATCCCATGACAACTATAGTGAGAGAAACTGACATCCACCAGCCGCATGTGTGGAACAAGCCACACGTCAAGTGCGGAGCCGGTCTCGCAAACGACGTCGCGTAAGGTTGGCCTGGACCGCTTCAATCTCAGTATCCCGCGTCATAATAAGAACACAAACAAGAGGCTTGCAACAGAAAAGATCAACGCCCGCAACAACCATGTTGCGTTCTACTCGTGAAACACATCTACGCATAGATCTAGCTCTGATACCACTGAAGGGATTCCGGCATAGTAAATCAAAATTTTCTATGGATGCGAACAGAGGGAAAGCCAATATCTAATCTAGGAGATGCAAACAACGAGAGAGATTGGATTAGATCTTCATACCCTTGAAGATTCGCACAGCGGAACGTTCGTCGGAACGTGGGTGATGTAGTCGTACTCGCTTCTCCTCCTCGCGATCCGATCCGATCTAGCACCACAAGTGGCGACGCCTCCGTGAGATGCACACATGCGGCACCTCGACGTCTCCTCCTTCCTTGGTCCAGCAAGTATGGTGGAGAGATGGGTTGGATCTACAACGCGACGGCGCGGTGCAATTGGTGGAGAATTTCTGTAGCAGGGCTTCGCCTACAAGCAGTCGGGAGGGAGAGAGGAGGGCAGCAGGGCGGCTAGGGTTGGAGGGGAAGGTGTAGGGGGTTGGTGCGCCCCCAGCCCTCTATATATAGAGGGGTGGGCGCAGCCCTAGCCCCTCCCCCAAGCCAAGGCCGGCGGCACCAAGGAGGAAGAGTGGGGGGCAAGGAAACCCCCCCTTCTAGAAGCTCTATCTAGAGTTTAAACGTCTCTTGGCCGGCTGGGCCCTATGGGGCCTTGTGCCCCTTGCCCAATGCGGCCAGGGCACTCCCTCATAGGCCCAAGCCCCCTCCCGGAAGGTGTGGCCACGTTGGTCCCCTTCCGGAAGGTTCTAGAAGCTTCCGGTACAATACCGATTAACCCGGAACAATTCCGAACTCCAAAAACTGCACTGCCTTATATGAATCTTATTCTTCGGACCACTCTGGAACCTCTCGTGATGTCCCGGATCCCATCCGAGACTCCGAACAAAAACTCATAAACCAATTATCCAATCTATCCTAGCGTCGAGACACGTTAAGTGTGTGACCCTGCGGGTTCGAGAATATGCAGACATGATCTTCTATCAATAATCAACAGCGGGGTCTGGAAACCCATATTGACTCCCACACATTCATCGATGATCATATCGGATGAACCACGATGCCAGGATTCAATCAATCCCATATATATATTCCCTTCGTCACGCGATATTTTTACTTGCCCGAGATTTGATCGTCGGTACCGTCATACCTAGTTCAATCTCGTTCACAGCAAGTACTTTACTCGTTCCGTAATCCGATATCACTTTGTGATTAACTCCTTAACCACATGCTTGCAAGCGGTGTTGATATCGATTACCGAGTGGGCCCGAAGTATATCTCTCCGACTTGGCAGGGACAAATCCCATCTCGATACATACAACCCAACAGATACTTTCCGATCACCTAGAGACACCTTTATGATCACCCTCTCAAAGGATGACGTTTGATGACCTCAAAGCTTTCTTCCGATACCAGGGAGTTGTATTATCTCATGGTCTAAGGAATACAATATTTGACATAAGAAAAGCTTCGCAAAGACGAACACGATGACACGATCTAATTGCTTCGCTTAGTTTGGGTTTGTCCATCATATCATTCTCCCAATGATATGATCTCATTATCAATTGACAACTCATGTCTATGGTTAGGAAACCTTAACCATCATTGATCAATGAGCTAGTCCATAGAGGCGTACTAGGGACACGGTGTTGTTCACAAACCACACAAGTATTAAAGTTTCCGCTTAATACAATTCTAGCATGGAATATAAACATTATCATGAACAAGAATTATAATAATAACATCTTTATTATTGCCTCTAGGGTATAATTCCAACAGCTAGCAACCTAGAAGCAATGAGACCTCCACAAATTCCACCCTTCTCGCGGTTGGTGGTGAGATGGTAAGCTATCAAAGCACCCAAGCTATAAAATCTATTCCTATTCAAAGCAGTTGCGATAAAAGCTAGATCAAAAGAAGATAACTTCCTACTAACCTTTCTAGCAAGAACGCACTTGGTAATGAAATAGGCAAAATATCTAATGGTTGGGAACTGAATGTTCTGGATTTTACCACTCTCCTTTGAGAAATCAAAACCTTGGCAAATCTCAGCATATAAATCCATAAGAGACTTGGGCCTCTCCTTGATCTTCTCACAAGATCCCCATTGAGGTACTCCAATTGCTGCACATAAATCAGCAAAAGGCAAGTCCACAGGTATGTTGTATATTTTGTAATGTACCATGGGGTGAGATGAAGACCAAGTAAACCGGAAGTCCTGCACAAAATCCATGGTTAGCTTAACATATTGAAATGGTTCACCTTCAGCAAAGTGTTCCAACCCCGCATTGGTAATCATAGTTTGGAAATCCTGGAGGATTCCCGTAGTTCTCATAAATTCTTAGCATGGATATATGGAAGGGAAGACTCCTTCCTCACGAGGAACTTTCATTGGCTCAGGTTGTAGGGGTTCGTAGCATGGAAAACAAAAATTTTCTATCGCATACAAACAAACAAGCCAAGATCTATCTACTAGATTGTAGCAACGAGTCGATGGAATAACTCACCCTCGAAGATTCCAAAGTGTTTAACGAGAGCAGATTCTCGTGGGTGATGTAGTCGTACTCTTTCCGATCTCAAGATCGCGTAGACGATCCTTCCGGCGCCGCGTTCCCGCAGCGCTCCCGCAGTCGGTCACACGTTCGGTACTCGACGAAGACCTTCCTCTCCCTTGTTCCGGCAGGCAGCGGAGGTTGTAGCACTCTCCTCGCGATTCCGGCAGCACAACGGCGTGGTACCGGAGGTAGAGGGGAAATCCCGCAGGGCTTCGCCTTAAGCCGGTGCGAGTATGGTGGAGCTTATGAGAGAGGCTATTAGTGGTCTAGTAATTAGACACACCAATTAGAGGGCTCTAAACCAATTAGAAGGCTCTAAACCGAATAGCTCTAAACCGGGGTCTAGATCTAGGGTTTAGTTTAGAGGATAGGAAACTTGTGTGTCTAGGAGGGGAGCCCTGCCCCTCCTTATATAGGTGGGAGGGGGTGGGTGCGCCAGGGGAGGGAGGGAGTCCCTCCCCAACTCGGCCTAGGCTGGCCGCCGGCTTGGAGGAGAGAAACTCCTCCTCCAAGTCGACTCCAACTCCTCTTGCTTGTTTCCCACAGTTTCTTGTTTTTGGCAGTTTGACTTTCAAACTGGACATTTGACTTTTCTGTTTTAGGATTCAATTTAATCCTATATTTGGGACAGCAAGAACACTTAGTACATGATGCAATCATTCCAATATGTAATGACACATTCATGTACCCCTTCTCCCCCGGAGTGCCGGACAATCCGGAACCTTCTAGAATATCCCCGATGAAAACACCGGAATCATTCCCGAACTCCGAAACGGGACTTTCCTTATATGAATCTTATTCTACGGACCATTCCGGATCACCTCGTGATATCCCGGATCCCATCCGAGACTCCGAACAACATTCGGTCTCTTTCTCATAATACCATAACTACTCAAACAACGTCGAATCCTTAAGTGTGTCTCCCTACGGTTCGTGAATTATGCAGACATGATCGAGACACTTCTCCGAACAATAACCAATAGAGGAATCTGGAAATTCATATGGCTCCCACATATTTCTACGATTACTTTGCGATCGAATGAACCACTTACATACGATACCAATTTCCCTTTGTCTCACGATATGTTACTTATCCGAGGTTATGATCGTCGGTATCTCTGCATACCTAGTTCATCCTCGTTACCGATAAGTACTCTTTTCTCGTTCCCGTGATATGTGATCCCTTGTGACCATGTCACATGCTTGCAAGCTAATTGGATGACATTCCACCGAGAGGGCCCAGAGTATATCTATCCGTCATGTGGATGGACAAATCCCACTCTTGATCCATGTGTTTCAACCAATACTTTCCGAACACTCAATGCCACCTTTATAGCCACCCTGTTACGGTGTGGTGTTTGATGACATCAAAGCATCCATCCAGTAAAGGTGATATGCATGATCTCATGGTCGAAGGAATTAGGTTACTATGTATCAGAAAGCATATAGCAATTGAACTATTGAAATGACTTGATCTTTATGCTACGCTTGTCTATAGGAGTATGTCCACCATATCATTCTCCTAACGATATGATCTTGTTGTTGATAACATCTCAATGTTCATGACAAAGAAACCACATCATCAATCAACCAACAAGCTAGTGAAGTATAGAGGCTATACTAGGGACTTCAAATTAAGTTTACAAATCACACAAGTATTAATGGTTTCCTTGTTAATACTATTATAGCATGAATGCAAACATTTATCATAAACACAAAGATATATAATAATAACTATATTTATTATTGCCTCTAGGGCATATCTCCAACAGTCTCCCACTTGCACTAGAGTCATCTAATCTAGATTACATGGTAATATACCGAACACCCATGGCAGTTTGGTGTTGGTCATGTTTTGCCCTCGGGAGAGGTTTAGTCAACGGATCCGCCACATTCAGATCTGTGTGTACTTTGCAAATCTTTATATCCCCATCCTGGATATGTTCTCGAATAGCGTGAAAACGTAGCTTGATATGCTTCAGCTTCTTGTGTGACCTTGGTTCTTGCGCATTGGCTATGGCGCCCATGTTATCACAGTAGATAGACATTGGGTCCAGCGCACTAGGAACCACACCCAGCTCTGTAATGAACTCTTTCATCCATATCGCTTCTTGTGAAGCCTCCGAAGCAGCCATGTATTCCGATTCAGTTGAAGATCTCGCCACAACGCTTTGCTTTGCACTCCTCCAGCTAACTGCTGCACCATTCAAAATAAATACGTATCCAGATTGTGATTTAGAATCATCTGGATCGGTGTTCCAACTAGCATCGGTGTAACCATTAACAACGAGCTGTTCATCACCTCCATAAGAAAGAACCATATCCTTAGTTCTTCTCAAGTACTTAAGGATGTTTTTGACCGCTGTCCAATGATCCACTCCTGGATCACTTTGATATCTGCTAGTTAAACTAACAGCATATGCGATGTCGGGTCTAGTACATAGCATGGCATACATTAGAGATCCTATGGCTGAGGCATAGGGAGTCTTACTCATCCTTTCTCTATCTTCTGCCGATGTCGGACTTTGAGTTTTACTCAAGGTCGTATTGGGCAACATGGGCAAGAACCCTTTCTTGCTATCTTCCATTCCAAACCTCTTTAGAACTTTGTCCAAATATGTACTTTGTGAGAATGATATTTGGCGTTTCGATCTATCTCTATAAATCTTTATGCCTAATATGTAAGCTGCTTCGCCAAGATCCTTCATTGAAAAACTATTATTCAAATATTCCTTGACACTATTAAGAAGGTCTACATCATTCCCAATCAACAATATGTCATCCACATACAGTATTAAGAATGCTACAGAGCTCCCACTCACTTTCTTGTAAATACAAGCTTCTCCATAAGTTTGTATAAAACCAAAACTTTTGATTACCTTATCAAAACGTTGATTCCAACTTCGGGATGCTTGCTTCAATCCATAGATGGACCGTTGAAGCTTGCATACCTTGTTAGCATCTTTAGGATCGACAAAACCTTTGGGTTGTATCATATACAACTCTTCATCAATGTCTCCATTGAGGAATGCTGTTTTGACATCCATCTGCCATATCTCATAATCATAATATGCAGCGATTGCTAACATAATCCTCACAGACTTTAGCTTCGCTACCGGTGAGAAAGTCTCATCGTAGTCAACTCCTTGAATTTGTCGAAACCCTTTTGCGACAAGTCGAGCTTTATAGACAGTAACATTACCATCAGCATCTGTTTTCTTCTTGAAAATCCATTTGTTCTCGACAGCCTTCCGGCCATCCGGTAAGTCCACCAAAGTCCATACTTGGTTTTCGTACATGGATCCAATCTCGGATTTCATGGCTTCTTGCCATTTATTGGAATCTGGGCTCATCATCGCTTCCTCATATGTCTCGGGGTCATCGGTGTTGTCCACCAACATGACATTCATAACGGAATCATACCAATCTGGAGTGGTACGAGTTCTCGTTGACCTCCGAGGCTCTGTAGCAACTTCAACCGAAGTTTCATGATCACTATCATTAGCTTCCTCTCTTATTGGTGCAGGCACCACAGGAACTTCTTCCGGTGCTGCGCTACTCGCAATTTCGAGAGAAGGTTCGACAACCTCGTCGAGTTCTACTTTCCTTCCAGTCACTTCTTTCGAGAGAAATTCCTTCTCTAGAAAGGATCCATTCTTGGCAACAAAGATTTTGCCTTCGGATCTATGATAGAAGGTATACCCAATAGTTTCCTTCGGGTATCCTATGAAGACGCATTTTTCCGCTTTGGGTTCAAGCTTGTCCGGCTGTAACTTCTTTACATAGGCTTCGCATCCCCAAACTTTAAGGAACGACAATTTAGGTTTCTTCCCAAACCATAATTCATACGGTGTCGTTTCAACGGATTTAGATGGTGCCCTATTTAAAGTGAATGCGGCTGTTTCTAATGCATAACCCCAAAATGATAGCGGTAAATCTGTAAGTGACATCATAGAACGAACCATATCTAAGAGAGTTCGATTACGACGTTCAGACACACCATTACGCTGTGGTGTTCCCGGCGGTGTCAATTGTGAAAGTATTCCGCACTTCTTTAAATGCTCGCCAAACTCGTAACTTAGATATTCACCTCCACGATCAGAACGTAGAAATTTAATCTTCTTGTTACGTTGATTCTCTACCTCACTTTGAAACTCCTTAAACTTCTCGAAAGTTTCGGACTTATGTTTCATAAAATAGATATACCCATATCTACTCAAGTCATCCGTGAAGGTAAGAACATAACGATAACCACTGCGCGATGCTACACTCATTGGACCACACACATCGGTATGTATGATTTCCAGTAAGTCCGTAGCTCGCTCCATTATACCAGAAAATGGAGTCTTAGTCATTTTACCCATCAGACATGCTTCGCATCTTTCAAGTGATTCAAAATCAAGTGATTCAAGAAGTCCATCGGAATGGAGTTTCTTCATACGCTTCACTCCAATGTGACCAAGACGACAGTGCCATATATAGGTCAAATTATCGCTTGATTTCAAACGTTTAGCCTCAATGTTATTAATATGTGTATTTCTACTATCGAGATTCAATATGAATAGACCATCTATCAAAGGTGCATGTGCATAAAACACATTACTCATATAAATCGAACAACCATTATTCTCGGATTTAAACAAGTAACTGTCTCGCAATAAACAAGATCCTGATATAATGTTCAAGCTTAATGCAGGCACCAAATAACAATTATTTAAGTATAAAACTAATCCCGATGGTAGATGAAGAGGTAGCGTGCCGACCGCGATCACATCAACCTTTGATCCGTTTCCTACGCGCATCGTCACCTCGTTCTTCACTAGCTTCCGTTTATTCTGCAGCTCCTGTTTCGAGTTACAAATATGAGCAACCGAACCAGTATCAAATACCCAGGCACTACTACGAGTACTAGTGAGATACACATCAATAACATGTATATCAGATATACCTTTCTTCTTGATGTTGCCGTTCTTCAAATCCGCCAAGTACCTTGGGCAATTCCGCTTCCAGTGACCTTCTCCCTTGCAGTAAAAGCACTCAGTTTCAGGTTTAGGTCCAGCCTTGGTCTTCTTCGTCGGCGTGGTAACTTTCTTACCACCCTTCTTGAAGTGTCCCTTTTGCTTAGACTTGCCTTTCTTGAATTTGGTGGTCTTATTGACCATCAACACTTGGTGCTCTTTCTTGATCTCCACTTCTGCAGATTTTAACATAGCAAATAGTTCTGGCAACTCTTTGTTCATGTTCTGCATGTTGTAGTTCATCACAAAGTTCTTGTAACTTGGTGGTAGTGATTGGAGGATGCGGTAAACTCCCAAAGTATTAGGAATCACTATACCCAAACTTTGAAGTTTATTTGCGTGCCCAGACATCTTAAGCACATGCTCACTGACGGAGCTACCCTCTTCCATCTTGCAGTTAAAGAACTTTTCAGAAGCTTCATAACTTTCAATTGCCGCATGAGTCTCAAAGATTAATTTGAGATCCTCGACAATATCATATGGATCTGACTCTTCAAACCTTTTCTGAAGCTCCGATTCTAAACCATACAAGATAGCACACTGAACTATGGAGTACTGATTCTTCCGAGCGAGGTAAACATTCTTTACTTCATCGGTAGCATCAGCTGCAGGTGGGTCACCTAGCGGTGCATCCAGCACATAGGTCAAATTACCAGCTGTGAGGACAATCCTCAAATTGCGGAACCAATCCGCGAAGTTGCTTCCATTGTTTTTCAACTTTTCTTTCTCTAGGAACGCATTAAAATTGATGGTAGGGGCTGCCATTGATCTACAACATATTTGCAATAGTTTAGACTAAGTTTATGACAAATTGAGTTCAAATTAATTAATGAAATTAAACTAGGTGAACTCCCACTCAAAACAACATCCCTCACATTGTTTTAGTGATCACACGAACCAAATCCACTACATCAACACCGATCATCACGAGAGCTGATATAGTTTTAATGGCGAACAATCATCATGTTCATCATATCTACTATATGATTCATGCTTTGCCTTTCGGCGATCCGTGTTCCTGAGGCCATGTCTGTACATGCTAGGCTCGTCAAGATCAAACCTTAGCTTCCGCATAAGCAAATCTGGCTTGCTTACGTTGTATTCACCCGCGGAATCAAAGACACCCGATCATCACGTGGTGCTTCGAAGCAGCAAGCTTTGGCAACGGTGCATACTAAGGGTGAACACTCTAGAACTTGAATTTTATGTGCATGAGGGATCATCTTATAATGCTACCGTCGTCTACTAAGCAATACAAGATGCATAAAGGATTAACATCACATGCAATTCATAATATGTGATGCGATATGGCCTTTCTTCTTTGTGCTTCCGATCTCCATCTTCAAGCACGAATATGATCTCCATCATCACCGGCATAGCATCAAGGTCAATGACGCTTCTCCATGGTTGTCGTCCACCAGCTTCAACTATTACAACTATTTTGAATAGACACGCAGGTCTTAACAGAAATTAAAGACAACCATATGGCTCCTGCCGGTTGCCAACTTACAATAAGGAACATTGCATACATCAAATATAATCACAATCATGGCCATATCACATCACTGCACACCCCTGCAAAACAAAGTTAGACGCTTCTACTTTCTTTGCATATTTTACGTGGTTTGGGGCTTTCCATAAGTGTCGTTCTAACTTACGAACAAGAACCACAACATTGATACTAGCATTGTTGATCACCCGTTGTAAATTGGATCTTTACTATGCTAGGAGAAACAGGCACCCGCAAAGCCACTTATGCAAAACGAGTTGCATGTCAAGTGTGGAGCAAGTCTCATGAACGATGTCATGTAAGGTTAGCCCGGGCCGCTTCATCCCAACATACCGCAAGATGCAAAGTACACAAAAAGCAATCTACAATAAAAGCATCAACGCCCACAATGACCATTGTGTTCTACTCGTGCAACAGATCTACATATAGACACGGCTCTGATACCACTGTAGGGGTTCGTAGCATGGAAAACAAAAAATTTCTATCGCATACAAACAAACAAGCCAAGATCTATCTACTAGATTGTAGCAACGAGTCGATGGAATAACTCACCCTCGAAGATTCCAAAGTGTTTAACGAGAGCAGATTCTCGTGGGTGATGTAGTCGTACTCTTTCCGATCTCAAGATCGCGTAGACGATCCTTCCGGCGCCGCGTTCCCGCAGCGCTCCCGCAGTCGGTCACACGTTCGGTACTCGACGAAGACCTTCCTCTCCCTTGTTCCGGCAGGCAGCGGAGGTTGTAGCACTCTCCTCGCGATTCCGGCAGCACAACGGCGTGGTACCGGAGGTAGAGGGGAAATCCCGCAGGGCTTCGCCTTAAGCCGGTGCGAGTATGGTGGAGCTTATGAGAGAGGCTATTAGTGGTCTAGTAATTAGACACACCAATTAGAGGGCTCTAAACCAATTAGAAGGCTCTAAACCGAATAGCTCTAAACCGGGGTCTAGATCTAGGGTTTAGTTTAGAGGATAGGAAACTTGTGTGTCTAGGAGGGGAGCCCTGCCCCTCCTTATATAGGTGGGAGGGGGTGGGCGCGCCAGGGGAGGGAGGGAGTCCCTCCCCAACTCGGCCTAGGCTGGCCGCCGGCTTGGAGGAGAGAAACTCCTCCTCCAAGTCGACTCCAACTCCTCTTGCTTGTTTCCCACAGTTTCTTGTTTTTGGCAGTTTGACTTTCAAACTGGACATTTGACTTTTCTGTTTTAGGATTCAATTTAATCCTATATTTGGGACAGCAAGAACACTTAGTACATGATGCAATCATTCCAATATGTAATGACACATTCATGTACCCCTTCTCCCCCGGAGTGCCGGACAATCCGGAACCTTCTAGAATATCCCCGATGAAAACACCGGAATCATTCCCGAACTCCGAAACGGGACTTTCCTTATATGAATCTTATTCTCCGGACCATTCCGGATCACCTCGTGATATCCCGGATCCCATCCGAGACTCCGAACAACATTCGGTCTCTTTCTCATAATACCATAACTACTCAAACAACGTCGAATCCTTAAGTGTGTCTCCCTACGGTTCGTGAATTATGCAGACATGATCGAGACACTTCTCCGAACAATAACCAATAGAGGAATCTGGAAATTCATATGGCTCCCACATATTTCTACGATTACTTTGCGATCGAATGAACCACTTACATACGATACCAATTTCCCTTTGTCTCACGATATGTTACTTATCCGAGGTTATGATCGTCGGTATCTCTGCATACCTAGTTCATCCTCGTTACCGATAAGTACTCTTTTCTCGTTCCCGTGATATGTGATCCCTTGTGACCATGTCACATGCTTGCAAGCTAATTGGATGACATTCCACCGAGAGGGCCCAGAGTATATCTATCCGTCATGTGGATGGACAAATCCCACTCTTGATCCATGTGTTTCAACCAATACTTTCCGAACACTCAATGCCACCTTTATAGCCACCCTGTTACGGTGTGGTGTTTGATGACATCAAAGTATCCATCCAGTAAAGGTGATATGCATGATCTCATGGTCGAAGGAATTAGGTTACTATGTATCAGAAAGCATATAGCAATTGAACTATTGAAATGACTTGATCTTTATGCTACGCTTGTCTATAGGAGTATGTCCACCATATCATTCTCCTAACGATATGATCTTGTTGTTGATAACATCTCAATGTTCATGACAAAGAAACCACATCATCAATCAACCAACAAGCTAGTGAAGTATAGAGGCTATACTAGGGACTTCAAATTAAGTTTACAAATCACACAAGTATTAATGGTTTCCTTGTTAATACTATTATAGCATGAATGCAAACATTTATCATAAACACAAAGATATATAATAATAACTATATTTATTATTGCCTCTAGGGCATATCTCCAACACAGGTACCATCAAGTCATATTGATTCAGTGGATAAGCACTCATCTTCCTTGCTGAAATTTTTAGACAAACATCAAACCAAGTGATTTCTAGGTTGATAAATGATGAGCAACTACTATAGGAACTTGCTAGAGGGTTACACATTCATCAAAATAAAGTTTCTAAGCATAGAACAAGCATGCAAGCTCACACTACCTGACACCTATAGCAGCAAAATACTCAAGATACAATCTACCAATCACAAATCTAATTGGACAAGTGGAGGAGGCACATACCAAGGAGCAATCCCTCCAAAAATCAGCACTTAAGATGGGCTGAACAAGGAGATCGAAAATTGAAAGCAAGAACAACAAGAACTCAAACTAGAGAAAGTTTTCCGGTGTTTTTCGGGAGAGAGACAGAAGGTGGCTTTGAGGAGGCAGCCTGGAGGGGCCCAGGTGGGACAGACCCCCCTAGGCACCACCCCTAGGTAGGCCGCGCCTACCATGGGTGTGGTGGCCTAGGGTGGCCCCCTGGGTCACTCCAGGTGTCCCTCTGCCCCTTTTTTCGAGGAAAATTTTATTTTGAATTTTCTGGAATTTTTCGGGAAACTTTATTTTTGGCCAATTTTCAGGGTATGAAAACTGATTTTCTCGCAGAAACAGTTTTTTGGAAGAAGCAAAAGCAAACAAAAACCAAACTACAGCAGCTCTAAGACACTCTAACAAGCAAACAACTAGCTAGCAAGAGCAAAAGCAAAGACTAGGAAGGAGAAAAGTAAAAGAAAGCAAGTATAACCATAGTGAAAACATTATTTTGTTCATTAAAATCCTTTTGTTAACAAGGTTGATCAAGTATTGTTACCAAAACAATCTTATATGACACAAAACTTTGTATTCCAACAAGTGATTATGTTACCTCAAGCTTGATAGCAATGGTCCCAATCATAATAGTTTCAAAATTCTCTTGTGGAATGGGACAATATATTTCTCCAACCTTGATGCTCTCAATATTTTCAATGGAATTCAAGCAATAACTTTTAGCAAGCTTCTTGGGGAAATAGACGGTATGCTCTTTGTCATTAATATTGAAAGTTACTTTTCCCTGATTACAATTAATGACAGCACCTGCAGTATTAAGAAAAGGTCTCCCAAGAATAATAGACATATTATCATCTTCAGGCATTTCAAGCACAACAAAATCAGTTAAAACCAAGCAATTATGAGCCACTTGAACAGGAACATCCTCACATATACCAACAGGAATAGTAGTCGACTTATCAGCCATTTGCAAATACATATCAATTGGTATCAACTTTTCTAGCTGGAGTCTCTTATAGAGAGAAAAAGGCATAACACTAACTCCAGCTCCCAAATCACATAAAGCAGTTCTAACATAATTATTCTTAATAGAGCAAGGAATAGTTGGTATACCTGGATCACCAAGTTTCTTTGGAACCTTACCATTGAAGGAGTAATTAGCAAGCAAAGTAGAAATCTCCTCATTAGGAATCTTCCTTTTATTAGAGACAATATCCTTCATATACTTTGAATAAGGAGGCAACTTAATAGCTTCAGTCAAAGGAATTTGCAAGAATAAAGGCTTCATCCACTCACAAAACTTGTTGTAGTGTTCTTCCTCCTTTGACTTATGTTTTTACCTGGAAAAGGCATAAGTTTCTGCACCCAAGGTTCTCTCTCTTTACCATGTTTATTAGAAATAAAATCTTCCTTAGTGTACCTAGTGTTCTTAGTGTGCTCCTCAGGTTCTTCCTCAACTTCTTCATTATCAGGATCATCATTTTTATCATTACCACTCTTAGTTTCAGCATCAGAGACAGATATACTATTAGGATCAACAACAGGTTCAAGTGGTTCATCAACTATTCTATGTTTCTTTTTCTTTCTCTTACGAGGACTACCACTATCTACTTGTTGGGAATCCTGCTCAATTCTTTTAGGGTGTCCTTCAGGATATAAAGGATCTTGAGTAGCCATACCACTCATAGTTCTAATTCCATAAGCATGTTTAACTCCTGAGGCATTAACTACCATATCCTTTTGCACCTTAGCAAGTTTATCAAGTTGGGTTTGAACCATTTGAAAGTGTTTACAAAGCATTTTAATATCATTTGATGTTCTTTCCACAATATCTTTCAACTCTTCAATTGCTCTAGAGTTTTGCAATAAATGATTCGGAACTTGTTTATTAAAATTACCTTGCTTCACAATAAAAATGTCAAGTTCCTCTAAACATTGATCGGGAGGCTCATAAGGAATATCACCTTCATCAAAGTGTTGGAGAGAGTGTACCTCAATAATGGATGTGTGAGGAATTGGCTTACATAATTATTCTATAGGAGGTAGGTTCTTCACATCTTCATCTCTAATACTTTTCTCCTTTAGACATTTCTTAGCTTCCTTCATCACTTCATCATTTAATGTAATTACTCCTCTCTTCTTTGGTGTTGGTATTGGAACTGGTTCAGGAGTAATAGGCTCAGGTGTATTTAGCTCAATTGAAGTCCAATCATCATAATTCTTGCTTATTTTAGCCATTAATTCTTCAACATCTGTAGGAGTTCTTTTCTTGAAAACACAATCAGCAAAGCTATCTAGGTATGTCCTAGAATCATTAGTTAGTCCATTATAATAAATATCAAGAAGCTCATTTTTGGGTAATGGACATCCAGGATGTGCATGAATCAAGGCACAGAACCTTGTTCATGAATCAGGCAATTTCTCTTTTTCTTCCCTATTTAAAATCAAAAAGTCTCTGCAAAGCAACATGTCTAGCACTAGGAGGAAAATATTTCTGGAAGAAAGAAGCAATCAAACAATCAGGGCTATCAATGGAACCAAGAGGTAATCTATTAAACCAAGCCCTAGCTTCTCCTTTTAGTGAAAAAGGGAAGATCTTAGTAACAAAGTACTTGCACATCTTAAAATCATCAGAGAATAAAGCACTCATAGTAGAAAGCTCATTCATATGAGCCACACCACTCTCATTTTCAGTCCCACAGAAAGGTTCTTTCTCAACAATATCTAAATAGGACAAATCAAGAGAGAAATCATAATCTTTATCTTTAATATCTACGGGAGAGGTGGCAAACTTAGGATCAGAGGACAGTTTAGGCATAATAGTACGTCTAGCAAGGAGACTCTTAATAGCACTATTACCATGTGTGTTTCGACACTCTTCAACAAAATCATCAGTAAACTCAATGTAACCATCATTAATATCATAACTCTCACTAGACTCAGGTGAGCTAACAGGTGTAACAGTGTCTTCACTAGGAGTTTCGGTATTTCCTAGGCTAGCCATAGTAGCATCTAAAAAAGGACCTAATGAACCACTCGCATCAAGCACAGTAGAAGTAACATCATGAGTATCAAAAGCAGTTTCAGACTCAGCAGTAGTAGCAGTGTGTGTAGCATGAGTATGTGGTGGTGGTGTAACAAGCTTACTTATAACAGGCGGTGAATCAAGAGCAGCATAGGTGTTTAGGACTGTCCCTCTTGTTGTAGTGGATGGTAAAATAGGGAACTTTCCATCACGAGACTTCCCCATGATGAAAAGAGAAGCAGTGAATAATAATAGGTCCAAGTGAATTTACAAATAAAGCTATGCTCCCCGGCAACGGCGCTAGAAAATAGTCTTGATGACCCACAAGTGTAGGGGATCGCAACAGTCTTCAAGGGTAGTATTACCCAATTTATTTATTCGACACAAGGGGAGCCAAAGAATACTTGCAAGCCTTAACAACTGAATTGTCAGTTCAGCTGCACCTGGAAATAGTTCTTGCTCATAGAAGTTTATCAGTAGCAACAGTTTGGTAGTAGCAATAGCAACAGTAACAGTAGAACAAGAGCAATAGTAACAGTAATGGTAACAGTAGGATTCGAGTGCGGTAGGCATATGGATGGATGGACGGGCGTTGCGTGGACGAGTCTAAACATGTAACTTCAAGATCTAGGGCATTGCAGGTAAATAATAACAAGCATCCAAGTACTAAACAATCCTAGGCATGTGCTCCAAATATAGTCATACGTGCTCGCAATGAGAACTTGCACAACATCTTCTGTCCAGCCAGCCCGTGGCAGCGGGGCCTCTAGGGAACTACTGGCAATTAAGGTGCTCCTTTTAATAGAGCACCGGAGCAAAGCATTAACACTCCATGAACACATGTGATCCTCACAACACAACCATCCCCTCCGGTTGTCCCAATTATTGTCACTTTGGGGCCTTTGGATCCGGACAATGATATGTGTACACAACTTGCAGATAAGATCACAAACAATACTATCATAATGATTCAATAATAAGTTCAGATCTGATATCATGGCACTCGGGCCCTAGTGACAAGCATTAAGCACAATAAGTTGCAACAAATTCAAATATCACTAATAGAGATACTAGGCACTATGCCCTAACAATCATATTCGATTACATGATAGAACTCATCCAATCCCTACGATCCCCAAGCCTACAACGAGGGATTACTCACTCCTGGATGAGGGAAACATCGGTGGTTAATGGATATGCGTTGGTGATGATGATGATGGCGATGATCCTCTCCAAATCCCCCGTCCCGGCAGGGTGCCAGAACGGACTTTATGGATCCGAATCTTGGTTTCTGGTGGCGGTGGCGTAGCGGAACTCTTTCTGGAAAACTATCGAACCCCCCTCGGTTTTTAGGTAAAAAGGCAACTTATAGGCGCAGAGCGAGGAAGAGGGGGTGCCTGGGGTGGTTGCACCCCCTAGGCGCGGCTAGTGGTGGGCCCGCGCCTGGCAGGGGTGTGGTCCCCCCAGGCCCCTTCTCCGTCTCGTCTTCTGGCTCTATGGATCTTCTGGTGAAATATAATTTTTGGCATATTTTCCGGGATTTTTCCTGATAGTTGATTTTCTGCAGAAAAACTAGACATCAAGGTAATTCTGCTGAAAATAGCGCCAGACTGTGTTAGTTGTATCCAAATCACATAAGTTTAGAGGAGAAACAAATAGCAAAGTGTTCGAGAAAGTAGATACGTTTTGGACGTATCAACTCCCCCCAGGCTTAGCTTATTGCTTGTCCTCAAGCAATTCAGCTGAAAACTGAGTGCGATAAAAGAACTTTCATGAACACATTTGCTTCATATGATGTAAATATTCTCTGCACATGAGTAGATGCTTAAACTATTCATAATAAAGGGTATGCAACTAAGTCTACTCAATAGTCATTGCAAGCCATGAAGACAAACCAACTCAATAATAATAAGCAGCATGCAACATAAACATAAGCAACATTGCAATGCTCATAGTAAGGTATGATAGAGCGGTATCTCGCTTGCCTTTGTTTGAAGAGCACAATATAAATGTCAAGGCACCTCTAAAGTTAAAGTGAATACTAGAGATAAAGATATCAGAGATACAAGCATCAGAGTCATGACATAATTAACCAAGTTTTGGATCGAACACAAGAATGACAACTATGCTCTCAAGAAGGTGCTCATAGAATAAGTGGTGACTCAACAAGGTTATGAAAAGGTTTTGAAAAGTTTGAAAGGCTTCCAAATGATGAAAGGAAGGTACTCATTAGCTTTGAGCTCGCATTGCCCCTATCATAGGCATCTTAATATAGTTAAGGTGAAAGTGAGGTCCACTCTAAATCATATGCTTGACAGACCATAAACTGGAAATCCCAAGTCCCTTGAGTACGAGGGCCGCACTGCATGCTACTCAACTTTGGCTACCTATAAGTTCTTGTCATTGTAAATACATGAATATCATAGAGAACCGCCAACGGTTTGTCGAGCCTGGAGAACCGCCAACTTTGCTACACAACGGTTAGTTGTTGTCAATAGCATGAACATATCTACCATCCAAAACGTATCTACCTTCTGTTGCTCAAATCAAAAAGTGCAGAACTAATGAAAGTTGGGTATCAACCTGGAGTTAGAACAAGCTCGGAAAAATACAGCTCCATCCGAAGTACTGATACCTCTCACGAATTTTTACAATCTAGCACAAAAATTAGTCCCAGAACAGCCACTTTTCACAACTCCACTACCTCACAAAAGTAGTTGAACTTGACACAAAAACCAAAACAAACAAAAAGATAAGGAGTGGTTATTACTAAGGTAATAACTTCCAAGACTCGACAAAACTCTTGGGTTATCTCCCAACAAGTAATTTTCTTTAATGCCTTTAAGTTAGGCTTGAAACATTCAAAGATGCTCACAAAGGGGATATATATTTGAAGTGAAAGTGAGCATCAAGAAGCAAATAACCAACACATTTGAGTCTAACCCATTTCCTATGCATGGGAGTATCATGAGAAAACGAATTGTTCAAACAAAAAGCCACTAGCATAGGACGACAAAAAAGATGCAACTTCAAAGCTTTCAACATAAAACGGGGAAACTTAACATTATTAAAACGCATAAAACCATGTTTCCCTCTCTCAAAATAACTTTCAGTAGCACTTTGAATAAAGTTGACAATATAACTTTCACTGGTAACAACTTTATCATTAGAATGAGCATACTTACAGTCATTAAAAAGAGGTCCAAGGTCATAGACTGGATCAATAGTAGCAAGTTGTTCCATCCTGAAATCTTTATTAGGCAAGCTATTTTCACAAGGAGATTTAGCAAATTTGGAAAAGTTAAACTCATAAGAATCTCCATCAAACTTAGTTAAAACGTTTTCCTTCTTACAATAAATAATAGCTCCACAAGTGTTCAATAAAGGTCTACCAAAAATGATAAGACAAGTTTTGCTAGCTGCTGAATTAAGCACTAGAAAATCAACAGGATACTTAATCTTACCGCAGAGAACCTCCACATCTCTTACAATGCCTATGGGGCAAATGGTTTCCTTATTAGCAAGGTGTATAACCACATCAATGTCCACAAGCTCACAAGGACCAATCTCATGCATAATTTCCTTGTAAAGATCATAAGGAATAACACTAGAACTAACACCAATATCACACAAACCATAATTGCAATGATCACCAATTTTAACAGAGAGCAAAGGAACACTAGCTTTTCTTGCTTTACTAGGATGAGAGATAATATTAGAAGCGTCTTCACAGAAGACAATGTGCTCATCCTCTATATTTCTAGTGTCAATGTCTTTCACAATAACTACCATAGGTTCATCATTAATTTGCTCACCAGGCTCCACAGTTTTCATTGTACCTTTGTTATTTGCACTAATAATCATAGAATACTCCTTTACCTTAGCTGGGAAAGGTATTTTCTCAACATAAGGTTCAGGCACAATATGATAGCACAAACTTTAGTACTTCTAACTGGAACATGACTAACAACATCTTTATAAGGTGCATGGTACTTATTCCACTTCTTCTTGGGAATTTCTATGTAAGAGGCAAAGGCCTTAAAACAGTTGGCAATACTTTGGGAATCAAGACAAAACTTATTACTAATATCACGGAAGCCATCAGTTCCCATAAAACTTATTACCCGACTTTCTTCCTTTTTCATTCTCCCAAGCTTCAGTGTTCTCTTGAATACTGTCTAGTAAATCCCATTTATCTTCTTCCTTAATGCGTGTGAATGATCCAGCACAAGAAGCATCTAGTAAATCTTTATCATGAAGAGAAAGTCTAGCATAAAAGTTATTGAGAATAATATTGTTAGGGAGTTCATGAATAGGACATTTAAGCATTAGTAACTTCAATCTCCCCCAAGCTTGAGATGTACTTTCTCCATCAAGAGGCCAAAAGTTATATAAGATTTCTATCCTTATGAATTTCACTAGGAGGATAAAATTTAGAGTAAAAGAGAGATGACATCTCCTCCCATTCCATGGATTGTCCATTCTTCAACAGCTTATACCATTCTTCAGCTCTCCCTTTCAAGGATATGGAGAATAACTTCTTCTTCACCTGTTCAGTTTTGATACCTGCACACTTAAACAACCCGCATAATTCATGGATAAAAAGCAAATGATCACCACGATGGACAGTTCCATCCCCAAAATAATAATTATCCATAACACGATCAACAATACTTGTAGGTATCTTAAAAGGATCTATCTCAACAGGTGGTGGTTCATCTACTGCCCTAGCAGTGGTAGTAGTTCTCCAAAACAGAAAACCAAGTGGGTTATCCATATTGGAAACAAAGCAACAAACAACAACAAAAGCAATACTCACAGTAAAAGTTTCCTTTACTAGTTCTACTCTTCAGTAACGCTTCACTCCCTGGCAACGGTGCCAGAAAATAGTCTTGATGACCCACAAGTATAGGGGGTGTATCGCAGTACTTTGGATAAATAGGAATGTCGATACCAACGAGGAGCAGAAGGTGCTGAACAGTGGTGTGGTGCAGGAAATCCCTGTGAATACTTAGCAAATGGATTTTTAGGGGTTTTCTAGTAAGGCAACAAAATAAAGAGCAAGTAACAAGGGAAATGAACAAACGGAGCAAGTGGCCCAATCCTTTATTAGCAAAGGACAAGCCGGTGGAAATACTTATAAGGACCAAACGTTATCGAGGACACATGGGAATTCTGTCAAGTGCTTTCGCTTCAAATAGCTGAATACTCTTCTCTGGTGTTGTAAGTGTTGTGTGGGTGAACCTGTGCTAACATACCGACCTTACTTGGACTAATACATATTTGTTATTAAACCCCCTGCAAACATCCGTAACTACAGGAAAGTAACTAAGATATAAATCTAACCACGGCCTTAAACTCTGAGATCCTACACTCCCTTGTGCAAAGGTGTCCTAACGGGGGTTCAAGTTTCTGTCACTCTGGCAACCCCAAGATTAGTATCCAAAGACACAATGCATTCCCCTAGGCCCATAAATGGTGAAGTATCATGTAGTCGATGTTCACATGACACCACTAGAAGAATAGCACCACAACTTAAATACTAAACCATTGAATAATTACTCAACACAGATTCACTACTAACAACATGACTTCTCCCAATGTCCTCAAGAACACAACGAACTACTCATGGGACATCATATGGATCAAGATCAAAGATGATATGGTAATGGATAACAATCTGATCATAAACAATAATCCAATGGTTCCACTCACAAGCATCAACTACAATAGTAATTAACACCGGGAAGGTTTCCCCTAATGAACTAAAGCAATATCCAACACAATTGTTACAACGGGATGGAGTGGTGTTGATGGTGCTGGTGGAGATGATGGTGTGGATGATGATGATCCCGATGAACCCCAAGAGCAAGGTATGAAGCAGCACAGCAACAAGTTTCCCTCAGTAAGAAACCGAGGTTATCGAACCAGTAGGAAGAAGGAAACGTCACACAGGTGTTGCTGGCAACGTGGAGACCTGCACAACACAAACTCAAGACTTTACCTCAACGAATCAGTGAGGTTGTCAATCTCACTGGTGTTCTGTAACAAAGGATTAAAAGTATGGTGTGGAAGGTAATGGTTTGCAGCAAGTAAACAAGTAACAGTGGAAGATGTATCAATGGTAAAGATTGGACCGGGGTCCATAGTTCACTAGAGGTGCTCTCCTTAGATAAACAACATGGCATGAAGTATAAACAAATTACAGCAGGGCAATTGACAGGAACTGAGCAAGGCATAACAATGCAATTACTAGTCAGAAAGATCCTATGAGATTCGATTGGGCAATACAACAAGATACATAGACCGCCATCCAACTACATCTATGACTAGAAGTACACCTTCATGTTATCATCCGAAACCCCCTCCAGTATTAAGTTGCAAGCAACAAACAACTGCTTTAAGCAAAGTGTGTAAGGTAAACAGTCCACATGTTCCATGAACAAGAGACCGTTGTTTTCTCCCTAGTAGCAATAACACATCTACAACCGAAGAGATTATTGTCACTTCCCTTGGAAACTAGAGGCATGAACCCACTATCGAGCATAAATACTCCCTCTTGGAGTCACTAGCAACTACTTGGCCAAGATAGCTACTAACAACGGAGAGCATGCAAGATCACAAACAACACAGACATGATAGAATCATAAAGACAAAACCATTAACCAATCCAACATAATAATCTCAATATCCATCGGATCCCCGCAAACACAACATGCATGATTACAAATAGATTAGATCTTGATCATGAACGGAGCTCACAAGATCTATACATGAAAGCACAAGGAGGAGATACAACCATTTAGCTACTACATGGACCCATAGTCTAAGGTGGAACTATTCACGCATCATACCGGAGAGAAGGCCTCCGGGATGATCTTCCCTCCGGCAGGGTGCCGAGAAGAACTTCAGACCCCCTTGATCTAGGGATGATGCTGGCGGCGGCTACATTCGGTTTCGTGGATATTTGATCGGGTGCTTAGGGTTTCTGCATCAGGGGCTTCTTATAGGAGACGGGGGAGGCCGAGGAGGTGGCCGCTCCTGGGGGGGGGGTGTGGCCCCTCAGAATCCCCTCTGGACTTCTTGTTCCCCACAGAAAGTAATTGACTTTGACGTTTGTCTCGTCCAATTCCAAGAATATTTCTTTACTAACTTTTCTGAAACCAAAAACTGCAGAAAACAAGCATCTGACACTGTTGCAACTTGTTAATAGGTTAGTACCAGAAAACATGTAAAAATCACCTCAAAGTGTAGACAAGTAAAGCAAAGTAAATACTAAACAAGCATGGAGCATAAAAAATTATACATATGTTTCTGACGTATCAACATCCCCAAGCTTAACTCCTGCTCGTCCTCGAGTAGGTAAGTGATAAATAGAATAATTTTTTAGGTGAACATGCACCCTCACTATAAAGATCCAACCATTTGCAAGCATTGAAAGCTGGGATCAAAGAACTCTAAACATGTGCATGAAAGAATGGATTTCTAACAATAGGACATAGTAACTATGCATGCAACATGGCAAGTTACAAACAAAGATCATGAATAACATGCATTGAAACATTTGTTTGTTTCACATACAGAAAACATTGCATAGTGGCAATCAGCTTGTCCCTTACAGAGTAGCAAATAGATGCATAGGACACCTTCAAAGTTCATAAGGATGACTAGAAACAAATAGCACAAGAACAAGTAATATCACAATATGCATCAATTAATAAGCTTTGGAACACTGCACCACAGAATGACAACTATGCTCTCTTAATGGTGCCTAAAGGTAGAAGGTGGAGACTCAATTGTGGTGGAAGAAAGGCCTTTTTTTGTAAAGGAATCAGGGATTACAAGTTTCAAAAAGAGCTTCAAAAAATTATGGTACTTGTAAGCTTTCATCCCTCATTGCCCCTATCATAAGCATCTTGAAGTGGTTAAGGTTAAAGTGGCAAAGGTGGAGTATATGCTTGACGAAGTATAAGTTGGCAATCTCAAGTCCCTTGAATACGAGGGCCACACCTCATGCATACTTGACTTTGGTCCCAGGTAAGTTCTTGTCATTGTAAGTATTTGCATATCATTGAGAACCGCCAACGGTGTACCCCTTGCACATGGTACATGAGCTTTCCCATAACCAAAATGACAAGGCAAGAAGACAATAAGCATCTCAGCAATCTTTTTATTTACCATATGCATAACTTTTTATTGAGGATGCTTCATAGATAGCTCACTATGGTGATTCTGCAAATTTCCACCATGATTAGGCATGGCTTAGGCTAGCGGCCCAGGTGTTTCTCTAACACAGGATGTAAACTCCATGGACTTAAAAGTTCCCTCTTTATTTCATACTAGTGACATCCATAGACAAAAGAGCATGATATCAACTGAGTACAAAGTACAAGTGCAATGTTGAAAACGTTCCCCGTGACAGCACGGTTCTGCTAATTCCAACTTATAAGTGCAAGCATATACAACAAAGTTGTTACAATGGTTCAAGTTTATTAGGGGCAAAGAATAAAGTGTGCCATCAAGTTCGTGAGGGCTTTAATCACTAAGTTTCCACATAACAAAATAATTTTTAATTGGAAGGTAGCTGAAAACAAGAATATACTTGGAATGGTGTAACACACCATGCATAGGAGTTTATAGTGGACACTTTGGAATAACTTGATTTCTTGGGAGTTGGAAGCATGAGTAGAACTTACTCATACAAGTGAAGTCTAGCAAAAGACTGGGAGCAACCAACTAAGAGAGCATAATGGCCATAATCATGTAGAGCAACAAATCATACTAATCAAAGCAAAGAGTGGTACTACAAGTCAAGGACTAAATGATCATAGAGGCTATGGTGACTTGTGAGAGTCATAACATGGTGTAAGCATGTGCCAAGTCAACCCAAGCAAAGCATCAAAGGAGAATACCACAATACTATGCTTTTTCATGCTAAAACAACGCATAATTTCTTCAAGGCACAATAAGCAATCCCAATTGTTTGGAACAAGACATGCTACAGCAATGATCACTAAGCATAATGCTAAAACAACACCTAGCATGTCATTCTAAAGTCTAAGTCACAGTCAATGCAAGCTCCTCTTGCACTTCAAGCAAGAACTTACTACTCCTTTCCAACACCAAGCAAACTTATTTGCAAAACAACACAGCGAGAACGGGGGTCCAAACTACTTTATTTAATCAAACTAAACAACTAAGCAAAGAAAACGAAAACTAAGATGCTCCAAGAACAACACAACTGTGCATGAAACAATAAAAACGAAGTGTCTAGACAGACCTGAGCTTTTTATTGATGAAGAAGGGGATACCTTGGGAATCCCCAAGCTTTGACGCTTGTAACTCTTGGATATTTCTTGGGGTGACACCATGGTGGCATCCCCAATCTTGAGCTTTTGTCCATTCTTCATCTCATTACATCATTCTCTCTCTATACCTGAAATTTTTCCTTCATACGAAACCTCACACAATCTTCATTAGCAACATTAGCTTATTCAAAAGATATTAGACCACTGGCAAAGCTTTGAAATAGCAAGGCTTTTCACTAAAAACACAAGCTAATATAACAACTCATTAAAAAATCTCAATTCACCTAAAGAGAACTCAAAAGGGAATCAATAAGAAGCAAATGCAAATAATGGCAGAAATCTGTCAAAATAGACCAGCTAGTAGAAACCGATTTTTTCGAACATCTTCTGTTGTTCAAATCAAAAAGTTTTGAATTAACGAAAGTTAGCTAACATACCACTAGTAGAGAACGGTCCTTTGGTCCAGAGCATTAGTCCCGGTTCTGGTACAAACCGGGACTAATGCCCTGGTCCCAACGGCTAGAAACAGCCGCAGGCCCCAGAAGACATTAGCCCCGGTTCGTATGGGACCTTTAGTCCCGGTTCATTTAACAAACCGGGCCTAAAGGGTCTGGCGCTAGAAAAGAGCAGATGTCTGGACCTTTAACCGGGACTAAAGTCCCCTACTATATCTTCTTCCCCTTCCCATCTCGAGCCATTTCAAGCTCACACAAGCATCTCTCTCAAATTTCTCCCCTCAAGATCGAGTTCTTCCCAATTTTTCTCAAGATTTGTGAAGATTTTTTGGCCCCACATCTATCAAGGGTCCTAAGAGGTTAGGAACTTCATCATTTCATCTTTCATTGCTTGTTTTAGCTCATTTCATGCTCTAGAAATGGATAGATTTGTGTGGATTCTATCTCTATATATCTGGTTAATTTGGCACATATAGTTCTCGAATTTCATTTGATTCATTGAAGCACATAGATACATGAGTTCATCCTATCTACATATCTTGATTTGCCACATTGTCTTGAAATTCAGACGGTTCACAGTGCATCATGTCACCGTCGAGCAACAAAATATTCTTCTTTCTTCTACCTGTCGTTACAAAATCCATTGGAACAAAAATAAATACCAAAACTATGAAGGCACACATATATATAGTGGCGCCCTAGCATTTTAGTTAAACATCGACCAGTTAAGCAAGAAAGAACAAAAACATGAACATGCCGAGGAGGTACCAAATTAAATTAGGGACTGCCTCTATGGCGAGCTCCTCGGAGATGTCTGAGGACGAGGCATCCTAAGACATCTTCGAGAAGCTCTGCCGTAGTGGTGTCCCTGCTCTCGCACACCATCTTTCAGTTCATATCTTTTCTAGCTAAATCAGTATGCTGGTGGAGCTAACTAATTTCACATATTAGGGAGTGCCTCTACGGCGAGCTCCTCGAAGATGTCTTAGGACGAGGTCCTAAGACATCTTCGAGAAGCTCCGCCATAGTGGTGTCCCTGGTCTCGCACACGATCTTCCATTGCAGTTGATAGTTCACAAGGAAGCCTATTTATAGATTAATCAGCACAACATAGTGTCGACACTCACGACATAATGTCGACACTCACCCCTGTCATAGTGTCGCCACTCACTGGCATAGTGTCTCCACTCACGACATATAGTGTCGTCACCCACTTTTAGTCCCGATGGAGTGTCCTTTAGTCCCGGTTTGAGACACCATTCGGGACTAAATGGGCTTAGGTCGGCCCCAGCCTGCCGCAACCCCTTTAGTACCGGTTGGTGTGTCCAACCGGGACTAAAGATGTAGTAGAAAGTTTTTAAATCAGTACATAGTTGTTTGATGTATACTATGTGTTCTTTTATTTTTAGACTAGTAATACTCTTAGCATCATGATTTTTTTGATGAACTTATATAATGCAGATGAGACGGCAATGGATGTACGCTGACCGAATCTCTGACGAGTTCATTAAAGGCATGCGTTCTTTTCTTGTTGTGGCAGAGGCAAACAAGCGGAATGGTTTTATGTGTTGTCCATGTGGTGAGTGTCCGAATCAGAAGGAATACTCTTCCTCAAGAGTCCTTCATGGCCATTTGTTTCGGTCCGGTTTCATGTCTGGCTATAGTTGTTGGACCAAGCACGGAAAAAGAGGGGTTATGATGGAAGACAACGAAGATGAAGAGAATGATGCCAACTATCCTATGTCCCCTGAATATGGTGGTACTACAATGGAAGACAATGATGAAGAAGAAGCAGAAGAACGTGCATCATATGAGCCAGATGATGATTTTGGTCGGGCCGTTGCTGATGCAAAGGGAGAATGTGATAGAGAAAGGGAGAGGTTGAAATTTGAGCAGATGTTAGAGGATCACAACAAATTGTTGTACCCGAATTGCGAAGATGGCCACAAAAAGCTAGCCAACACACTGGAATTGCTGCAATCGAAGGTAGAGGTCGGTGTGCCTGACAAGGGATTTGAAAAGTTGTTGAAGATAATGACGAAGCTGCTTCCAAAGGATAACGAACTGCCCGCCAGTACTTATGAAGCAAAGAAGGTTGTCTGCCCTCTAGGATTAGAGGTACAGAAGATACATGCATGCATTAATGACTGCATCCTCTACCACGGTGAGCAGTGCGAGAATTTGGATGCATGCCCGGTATGCACTGCATTGCGGTATAAGATCTGACAAGATGACCCTGGTGATGTTGAGGGGGAGCGCCCCAGGAAGAGGGTTCCCGCCAAAGTGATGTGGTATGCTCCTATAATACCACAGCTGAAACGTTTGTTCAGAAATGAAGAGCATGCCAAATTGTTGCGATGGCACAAAGAAGACCGTAAGAAAGACGAGATGTTGAGACACCCTGTTGATGGGTCGCAATGGAGAAAAAATGAGAGAAAGTGCCCGAACTTTGCAGGTGACACAAGAAACTTATGGTTTGGTCTAAGTACGGATGGCATGAATTCCTTTGGGGAGCAGAGCTGCAGTCATAGCACATGGCATGTGACTTTGTGTATCTATAACCTTCCTCCTTGGTTGTGCATGAAGCGGAAGTTCATTATGATGCCAGTGCTCATCCAAGTCCCGAAGCAACCCGACAACAACATTGATGTGTACCTAAGGCCATTAGTTGAAGAACTTTTACAGACGTGGCACGGACAAGGTGTACATGTGTGTGATGAGCACAAAAGTGAGGAATTTAACCTACAAGCATTGTTGTTCGTAACCATCAATGATTGGCCTGCTCTTAGTAACATTTCAGGACAGACAAACAAGGGATACAATGCATGCACACACTGTTTAGATGACACTGAAAGTATTTATTTGGATAAGTGCAAGAAGAATGTGTACCTAGGGAATCGTCATGTTCTTCCACCCACGCATTCCCTAAGAAGGAAAGGCAAGCATTTCAATGGTGAAGCAGATCACCGGAGTAAGCTTGTCCGTCATACTGGTGATGCTGTATTTTATATGGTGAAGGATTTATAAGTAATCTTTGTAAAGGGTCCTAGCGGACAGTCCGTTCTGAAGGACGCTGGCGGAAACACACCCATGTGGAAGAAGAAATCTATATTTTGGGAGCTACCCTATTGGAAAGTCTTAGAGGTCCGCTCTGCAATCGACGTGATGCACCTGACGAAGAATGTTTGCATGATACTGCTAGGCTTCTTGGGCGTGTATGGAAAGAATAAAGATACACCAGAAGCACGGCAAGACCAACAACATATGAAAGACCGAGAAGGCAGGCATCTAGAGCTGTTTCAAGGTACTGCCAGCTACGCTCTTACCAAGGAAGAGAAGGAAATATTTTTTGAATGCCTGAGTAGTATCAAGGTCCCTTCTGGCTTCTCGTCCAATATAAAGAGAATAATAAATATGGCAGAGAAAAAAAATTCCAGAACCTGAAGTCTCATGACTGCCACGCCCTTATGACGCAGTTGCTTCTGGTTGCTTTGAGGGGGCTTCTGCAGGAAAATGTTAGAGTACCCATTGTGAAGCTATGTTCGTTCCTCAATGCAATTTCTTAGAAGGTAATTGATCTAGAAAGTCTACCAGGGTTACAGAAAGATATGGTCCAGTGTCTTGTCAGCTTTGAGTTGGTGTTCCCACCATACTTATTCAACAATGACGCACCTTCTAGTTCACCTAGTCGAAGAGATTACCATTCTCGGTCTTTTATTTCTACACAATATATTCCCCTTTGAGAGATTCATGGGAGTCTTAAAGAAATATGTCCATAACCGTGCGAGGCCAGAAGGAAGCATCTCCAAGATCTATGGAACAAAGAAGGTCATTGAGTTTTGTGTTGACTTTATTCCTGACCTTAAGCCGATTGGTGTACCTGAATCACGGCATGAGGGGAGACTTAGTGGAAAAGGCACGCTAGGAAAGAAAGCAAAGATATGTATGGACGGACATTCTTTCACTAAAGCACACTATACAATTCTACAAAGTTCCACCTTGGTGGCTCCGTATGTCGAGGTACACAAGAATATTGTACGCTCGAACTACCCGGGGCAGTCTGACAGGTTGATTAGAGATGAACACATGAAGACTTTTGGCGGTTGGTTGCAGACACATCTCATGGATGACACCAGTGTTGAAGATCAGTTGTACTTGTTGGCCAGGTCTCCATCTTCAACTATATTGACTTTCCAAGGGTACGAGATAAATGGGAATATATTTTACACGCACGCCCAAGATAAAAAGAGAACCAACCAAAACAGTGGTGTCCGATTTGATGCAACGGACGAGAATGGGAAAAAGGACACATATTATGGTTACATAGAGGACATATGGGAACTTGACTATGGTCCTAATTTCAAGGTCCCATTGTTTCTATACAAATGGGTCAAGATGAAAGGAGGTGGGATAACGGTAGACCAGCAGTACGGAATGACAACAGTGGATCTCAATAATCTTGCGTACAGAGATGAACCATTCGTCCTTGCCAATGATGTGGCTCAAGTTTTCTATGTGAAGGACATGTCTACTAGACCGAGAAAAAGGAAAGATAAGCAAAAGAATACAATATCATACGATGAGCCAAAGCGCCACATAGTTCTTTCAGGAAAAAGAAACATGGTGGGAGTTGAGGACAGGACAGACATGTCAAAAGATTATGACAAATTTCATGAAATTCCGCCATTCAAAGTGAAAGTTGACCCAAGCATACCGCTAAATAAGGAAGATGCTCCATGGTTACGGACTAGAAGAGAACCAAAACACTAGATGTGGATGTTGGTGATGTAATAATGTATTAAACCTTTTGTGAATTAATCCTATTTTTCATCATCATTGTCATTTATTAATATTAAAAACCGGGACAAACCGGGACAAACAGGAATTTCTGAGATTGATGTAGGCAGGTACCAAAACACTAGACTAGGTAACACTCAAGACATTTATTAATATTAAAAACCGGGACTAGCTAACACTGAGGACTAAAGCCACCCCTTTAGTCATAATCATGCCTAGTCCTATAGTACGCAGCTTCAGGGTCTTCTTCGTCATCGTCATCACCATCGTCATCATCACCTGACACTCCGGGGATCCTCAGCCCAGCCATGGCATATACCGGGGGCACCTGCCACTCTGGCCTCGGATTCATGGCGGGCGGGGGAGGGGTCTCCTGGAAGATGATGCCGCTACCGCTGAACGGGGGAGGAGCCTTCTTGTGGCTCTGTGGCGGGTGGACTTGTGGGCACCGCAGGCGAGGATGGTCTCCCCCGGCGACGTAGTGCATCACGCCGATGATAGTACGGTTCGCCCACCATAGACGCCGGCCGGCTTCGTTGTGGTTCACCGGGGGCGGGCCATCACCCTCGTACCTGGCAAGCTCCCTTTCCTGCCGGTTAGCGAAGAAGGCATTCCAGGTGTCGTAGTTGTTGGGAACCCACTGGGATCCATCCGTTTCTCTAGCGTGAGCTCGTGGTAGAAGTGGTTCGTGATGGCCGCATGTCGGGTGGAGCCTTGAGGCACAGGAGGGACAGGAACCCCTCTAGCGCTCAGCATCCAGCCGGCGGGCGGCCGGTAGCCCGGCGGGCAAGGGTAGTTGGAGGCAAACAGTGCCTCGATCTCCTTGAGGGTCAGAGTGGCCCAGTAGGCAATGTCCATTGTTGTGAGAGAGGAAGGTGTGGATGTATGGATAGCCATGGCGTGGTCGGCCTATATATAGATGGAAAGAGTGGTAAAACATTGCAGGAAGCGGCGGGAAATGGCGGGAAATATATTTAGTCCTGGTTAGTGGCTACAACTAGGACTAAAAGCACCGTTCAGAGGGAAAGGGCGGGAAAACATGGCGGTAAGCGGTGGGATATGGCGGGAAATATCTTTAGTCCCGGTTAGTGGCAACAACCGGGACTAAAAGCACCGTTTAGAGGGAAAGGGCGGAAAACATGGCGGGAAGCGGTTTGGATATGGCGGGAAAAATTCGAAACAGGCATGTTTGTGTGTTGAATCGTGGCATAGTTTGTGATACGGTGCCCATATTTTGCATGCATGTGTATATTGGGATGGAGAACAATGTTGCAGAAGGAAGTTTTCCTTTTCGTCGCTCGGAAAAGCCATTTTCCATTTTCCGAGCGCAAAAAGACGGGTCGTTTTGTGAAGCAGCCACCAAAATGCAGTTACAGAATGCTACCATCCCATTTTTATAAAATACTAGACCAGCTTACATGAACTATATACCAACCGGGGGATCTCAAACCTTTCTGTCCTTCCCGGGTGAAAAAAGACAAATGTATGCCGAAGCGGTAGGAAGTGGGTCCAGTTTGAACTACAGGTACATGATCTAACGCCCGTGATTTTTTGAAAAAATTATTTTTAGACTCACAATATATTGTTTCTTCAGAGATCCAATGCATGTTCTAACATTCTCATCCCCTATCTTCACGCACGCCGTTTTGACCTAAGTTCAAAACGGCAAAAAATTCAAAACGGGCATAAAAATTCAAAAAAGGTCCGAATAATGTAAATCCTTTACGTGGTGTGATATGTGACATAGTTGCAAGGAAAAATATCAAACTTGGTATACTGATTATGTCTCGAAAAAACCTTCACAAAATGACCTATCATGTTCGAGGTTTCATGGCTATAGGTCCAAGAGAGCGATGTTATGTGTTGAATCGCGGCATAGTTTGTGATACGGTGCCCATATTGTGCATGCATGTGTATATTGGGATGGAGAACCATGTTGTAGGAGGAAGTTTTCCTTTTCGTCGCTCGAAAAAGCCATTTTCCATTTTCCGAGCGCAAAAAGACATGTCGTTTTGTGAAGCAGCCACCAAAATGCAGTTACAGAATGCTACCATCCCATTTTTCAAAAATACTAGACCACCTTACACGAACTATCTCCTAACTGGGGGATCTCAAACCTTTCTGTCCTTCCCGGGTGAAAAAGACAAATGTCTGCCGAAGCGGTAGGAAGTGGGTCCGGTTTGAACTACAGATACATGATCTAACGCCCGTGATTTAAAAAAAAAATCATTTTTAGACTCACAATATGTTGTTTCTTAAGAGATCCAATGCAAGTTCTAACATTCTCATCCCCTATCTTCACGCACACCGTTTTGACCAAAGTTCGAAACGGCAAAAAATTCAAAACGGGCATAAAAATTCAAAAAAGTCTGAACAATTTAAATCTTGGGAACAATTATTTTATTTACATCCATATAACAGAGTAGATGTAATTTTTATTTATGCAAATTTTGATATATAATAATTAATTTTCCTAAACCCTAAACCCACAATCCTTTTTTTGTTTTTAAAAAGGTTTGAAAAAAGGACCTTTAGCCCCGGTTTGTACTACCAACCGGGGTTAAAGGGGTGCGGGGCTGCGCGCGAAACACGGCGCGCCGAAAACCCTTTAGCCCCGGTTGGTAGTACAAACCGGGGCTAAAGGGTTAGTCCCGGTTTGTACTACCAACCGGGGCTGAAGGGGGGTGGGTATAAATACCCACCCCGTGCGCCCCGGTTCGAGCAGCGAACTGGAGCATGTGTCTATCTTCCTCCTCGCGATCCCCAGCGCTGCCGCCTCCATGCCGTCCACCGCGCAGCCGCGCTCATGCCTCCCGTGCCGCCCACCGCGCCGCCGCGCCCGTGTCGCCCCTCCTTCGCGCCCGTTCCGCCCCTCCTCGCGCCGCCTCGCACCTCTGCCGCCCCTCCCCCGCCCTGCCCCGCGCCTCTCCGACCGTCGCGCCGCTCGCACCATCGCCCAAGTGAGCCTCCCGCACCCGTGGCGCCGCCCCTCTCCGTCCATGTAGTTAGTGTTTAATTAGTGTATTTGGTGGAATTTGTTAGTGTAGTATTTGGTGGAATTTGTTAGTGTATTTTGTTATTAGTGCATTTGGTGTATTTAGTGTTATTAGTGTATTTTGTTGTGTAATTTTGTTAGTGCTATAAGTGTTAATATAGTTTAGTTAGTGTAATTTTGATAGTGTGATTTAGTTAGTGTTTAATATAGTTTATTTTGGTTGATACTATTTATTTTGGTCATGGTTAAAGTATATAGGTTTAATTTTAGTGTTTAGGGAATTTTGCCGATTCCTCATCCTCGTTCACTCGGCGTGAACAATGGAGCACTACTAGACAGTGTCGCCGGGCATCCACGGTACTGGGCTCCGCCGGGATGGCACTGGGAGGTGCAAGCAACCGGGGGACATGGTCTGGTGAGGAATCCGGGTGTCGTCGTCGACCCGGATCTTCTGTGGTGGCGGTGCAGAGGGAGCCGGCCCCCGACAAGGTGGTACAGCGTTGTGTCAGGGAGGAGGACGAGCACGTCTGACGCTACATGTACATTTTAGAAGTCCGGGTCGCCAATACCTGCCAGCTTCTTCAGGCACCTTACCCGAGATATTCTCCGGTGATGGTTCCTACTCTTTGGGTGCACACCTCCCGCGGCTCAGTAGCCGGGGCTCAACGTCTTCGCTGAGCTAGATGTGTAATAGGGTACCATCTTTTATTCGAGATGTATTGTTGTTTAATTGGTACTTTATTGTTGTACTAGCTGGATTATTCAAGATGTATTGTTGTTTAATTGGTACTTTATCTTTCTTTATCGCATTGTTTAAGCTGAATTACTTTATCATCCTTTATTTTATCGCATTAAGCAAAATGGTTTTATCTTTATTTTGTATTAGTTAAGTTATTGACAGTAGAGACAACGAAGAGCACATCATGTACAACATGATAGATGAGGGTACAGGAGGTTACCATTACGATGGAGCAGGCGACGATGGAGATGATGATGGCTCCCAATACCTCAACTTGGATGAAGCCGACGGAAGAGACAACTATGATGAATTCTTTGGTGGAGACAACGGTGCAACTGACAGTTGAGACACCATAGCAAAGACCGGAGAGGTATATAAAGCCTCTGCTGATCACAAGCTAGTAGATGCATTAGTTGATTCATATATATATATATATATGTACTAACGACTATTTCTTCTCTTAGACCTCCGCATCGGGCGAATCTTCTGCAAGGAAACGAGGCCTGACCAAAAAGTTGGCCGATGGTGCACGTTTCACTATTGATCTAGTGTCTGAGTTCGGCGAACCTTTGGAGCCGAAAGAGGCCGCAAGTGTATTTGTATACCAATGCAGAGCGATAGTCAGGGACGCCATCCCGATCACCACTCAGAAGTGGAATAAGCCAGGAAAGAAAATTGATCGAGATGGAGAAACTTTTGTCGATGACAGAACCAAAGAGGGTCTTTGGAATTCACTCATGCCACACTTCTCTCTGCCTGAATTAGACACTCGTGAACTCAATGAGGCATTGAGGTTGAAAGTCAGAAAGTGGGCCCTTAATAAGATGGGCGGACAGTTTAAGAACTAGAACAAAAGATTGTACAACAACTTTGCCAAGAAGGGGCTGACTCCGCCATTCACTGTCCCGCTGGAGAAGCAGCGGGATAACTAGGCCCCATTTGTGAAATACAAGGAATCAGAAGCAGCTACGACCAAGTCAGAAAAGAATAAGTTAAATGTGGCCAAAAATAAATATCAGCATACTATGGGGATAGGTGGCTACAAGACGGCCGCGCCTAAGTGGGAAAAAACTGAGAAAGAAATGCGTCAAAAAGGGGTCATGCCAGCTACAAATCAGTGGCCCGCGAGGTCAAAAAATTGGCTCCTTGGGCATGGGGGGTCGTATGACACTGAAACCAGGGAGATTATTATTACAAAGAAGGCCATTACTAAACCCAAAGATGAACTTGTTAAAGTGATACAACTGAGAAAAGATGGAAAGTTCATTCCCGACAGAGAGAATGATGAGCTGACATATGCCCTTGGGAATCCTGAAAAAGTCGGACGAACTCGAGGCTTTGGCCCATCTGTTCCATGGAAGACAGGGTTTCCCGATGACATCGACACTTATAGAAGCCGATCTAGAAAAACGAAGCGGCAGAAGGCGGAGGAGGCAGCGCAGTTGGAGGCGGTTGAAAAAAGGAACGAGGAATTTCAAGCCATGTTCAAGCTGCAGCAGGAGCATATTAATGAACTTAGAGTACTGGCCCGACAACAAGATCCTGCATTAGACAGTCCGGTGGGCCCATCTCAGCGGAGAAGCAGCGTGGCTTCCACGGAGGTACAAGCTAATAATTTAATTCTGATGGAGAATAATGCACCGGTGATAGATGATACGACCGGTGCAACGATGGTTCGCTACCCCGTGGATGAAGTCGAGGCAAGGACAGCTTGAGAGCTACATGTCACATTGAAGAACATTTTTATGAAGGTGGCTCTCGGCTTTGCTTTACCTTGTCCACCGGAAGCGACCTACCATGGAAGTCAGATTCCAGCTAACTATGCTCGTGTCGGTGTGGATGAAGTTGAAACAACATGTCGATCACTTGAGCTTGACATCCCTGCAGGCGAAGGGGAGCAAACACTGGGAGAAGTGGAGGGTGGGATCATTCTTTGGAAAAAACAGCACATCGTGTTTCCAGGCTGGGCGCCAAGGCAATCTTCTCCTCCGAGAAGCAATCCATCACCTCTGAGGCCACCATCACCTCCGAGTCCATCGTCTCCACCGAGAAACAATAGTCCACCCCTTCCTGAGAGGGATCACAGCGCGACAACATCTCCATCTTCGGCGCCTCTGCCTCCGCCCACTAAATCAAAGGGAAGAAAGCGGAAGAATAACACCGCTACATCGAGGGAGACCCGACGCCGAAAACGACAAGATCCCCTCCCAAGAGTACCGCCGTCTCCTCCCAAGTTAGCTTATCATCGGACTGATGAGGAAAGCGTGAAGATCTCCTGGGCCGAAGTGAAGGCCCATTTTGCACCAAAACAACCCGAGCCACAGCTGCAAGTTGAGCCAAAAGTCAAGAAGCACTTCAAGGCATTCCTTGAGCAACCACCCCAACATGTGTTAAATAGGAAAGATGACTATACAGGTGACTGAAGTTGAGTAGCATCAGGTGTGGCCCACGTATTCAAGGGACTTGCGATTGCCAACTTATACTTTGTCAAGAATATACTCCATAGTTAGTTCACTTTAACCTTAATCACTTCAATATGCTTATGATAGGGGCAATGAGGGCTAAAAGCTAACAAGTACCATAATTTTTGGAAGCTCTTTTTAAAACTTAAAATCCCTGCTTCCTTTATGAAAGGCCTTTCTTTCACCATTATTGAGTCCCCACCTTCTACCTTTAGGCACCATTAAGAGAGCATAGTTTCCTGTTGGAGATATGCCCTAGAGGCAATAATAAATATAGTTATTATTATATCTTTGTGTTTATGATAAATGTTTACATTCATGCTATAATAGTGTTAACAAGGAAACCATTAATACTTGTGTGATTTGTAAACTTAATTTGAAGTCCCTAGTATAGCCTCTATACTTCACTAGCTTGTTGGTTGATTAATGATTGTGGTTTCCCTATCATGAACATTGAGATGTTATCAACAACAAGATCATATCGTTAGGAGAATGATATGGTGGACATACTCCTATAGACAAGCGTAGCATAAAGATCAAGTCATTTCAATAGTTCAATTGCTATATGCTTTCTGATACATAGTAACCTGATTCCTTCGACCATGAGATCATGCATATCACCTTTACCGGATGGATGCTTTGATGACATCAAACACCACACCGTAACTGGGTGGTTATAAAGGTGGCATTGAGTGTTTGGAAAGTATTGGTTGAGACACATGGATCAAGAGTGGGATTTGTCCATCCACATGACGGATAGATATACTCTGGGCCCTCTCGGTGGAATGTCATCCAATTAGCTTGCAAGCATGTGACTTGGTCACAAGGGATCACATATCACGGGAACGAGAAAAGAGTACTTATCAGTAACGAGGTTGAACTAGGTATGCGGAGATACCGACGATCATAACCTCGGATAAGTAACATATCATGAGACAAAGGGAAATTGGTATCGTATGTAAGTGGTTCATTCGATCGCAAAGTAATCGTAGAAATATGTGGGAGCCATATGAATTTCCAGATTCCTCTATTGGTTATTGTTCGGAGAAGTGTCTCGATCATGTCCGCATAATTCACGAACCGTAGGGAGACACACTTAAGGATTCGACGTTGTTTTGAGTAGTTATGGTATTATGAGAAAGAGACCGAATGTTGTTCGGAGTCTCGGATGGGATCCGGGATATCACGAGGTGATCCGGAATGGTCCGGAGAATAAGATTCATATAAGGAAAGTCCCATTTCGGATTTGCGGAATGATTCCGGTGTTTTCATCGGGAATGTTCTAGAAGGTTCCGGATTGTCCGGCACTCCGGGGGGGAAGGGTACATGAATGTGTCATTTCATATTGGAATGATTGCATCATGTACTAAGTGTTCTTGCTGTCCCAAATAAAGGATTAAATTGAATCCTAAAACAGAAAAGTCAAATGTCCAGTTTGAAAGTCAAACGGCTAAAACAAGAAACTGTGGGAAACAAGAAAGAGGAGTTGGGAACCGACTTGAGGGAGGAGTCTCCTCCCCAAGCCGGCGCGCCACCCAAGGCCGACTTGGGGAGGGACTCCCCTCCCCTGGCCTCGCCTCCCCATCTATAAAAGGAGGGGCAGGGCTCCCCTCCTAGACACACAAGTTTCCACCTCTAAATCTTCGGTTTAGAGCCGTTTTGGTTTAGAGCTTCTAATTGCTTTAGCCAGCGGTTTAGAGCCTTCTAATTGGTTTAGAGCCTTCTAATTGGTGTGTCTAATTACTAGACCACTAATAGCCTCTCTCATAAGCTCCACCATACTCGCACCGGCTTAAGGCGAAGCCCTGCGGGATTTCCCCTCTACTTCCGGTACCACGCCGTTGTGCTGCCGGAATCGCGAGGAGAGTGCTACAACCTCCGCTGCCTGCTGGAACAAGGGAGAGGAAGGTCTTCGTCGAGTACCGAACGTGTGACCGACTGCGGGAGCGCTGCCGGAACGTGGCGCCGGAAGGATCGTCTACGCGATCTTGAGATCGAAAAGAGTACGACTACATCACCCACGAGAATCCGCTCTCATTAAACGCTTTGGAATCTTCGAGGGTAAGTTATACCATCGACTCGTTGCTACAATCTAGTAGATAGATCTTGGCTTGTTTGTTTGTATGCGATAGAAATTTTTTGTTTTTCCATGCTACGAACCCCTATAGTGGTATCAGAGCCGTGTCTATATGTAGATCTGTTGCACGAGTAGAACACAATGGTCATTGTGGGCGTTGATGCTTTTATTGTCGATTGCTTCTTGTGTACTTTGCATCTTGCGGTATGTTGGGATGAAGCGGCCCGGGCTAACCTTACATGACATCGTTCATGAGACTTGCTCCACGCTTGACATGCAACTTGTATTGCATAAGTGGCTTTGCGGGTGCCTGTTTCTCCTAGCATAGTTAAGATCCAATTTACAACGGGTAATCAACAATGCTAGTATCAATGTTGTGGTTCTTGTTCGTAAGTTAGAACGACACTTATTGAAAGCCCCAAACCACGTAAAATATGCAAAGAAAGTAGAGGCGTCTAACTTTGTTTTGCAGGGGTGTGCAGTGATGTGATATGGCCATGATTGTGATTATATTTGATGTATGCAATGTTCCTTATTGTAAGTCGGCAACCGGCAGGAGCCATATGGTTGTCTTTAATTTATGTTAAGACCCGCGTGTCTATTCAAAGTAGTTGTAATAGTTGAAGCCGGTGGACGACAACCATGGAGAAGCGTCATTGACCTTGATGCAATGCCGATGATGATGGAGATCATGTTCGTGCTTGAAGATGGAGATCGGAAGCACAAAGAAGAAAGGCCATATCATATCACATATATATTGAATTGCATGTGATGTTAATCCTTTATGCATCTTGTTTTGCTTAGTAGACGACGGTAGCATTATAAGATGATCCCTCATGCACATCAATTTCAAATCATAAAGTGTTCACCCTTAGTTAGCACCGTTGCTAAAGCTTGTTTTTTCGAAGCACCACGTGATGATCGGGTGTGTTAGATTCTGCAAGTGTATACAACGTGAGCAAGCCAGATTTGCTCATGCAGAAACTAAGGTTTGATCTTGACGAGCCTAGCATGTACAGACATGGTCTCGGAACACGGATCACCGAAAGGTAAAGCATGAATCATATAGTAGATGTGATGAACATGTCGATTGTTCGCCATTGAAACTATGTCAACTCTCGTGATGATCGGTGTTGATATGGTGGATTTGGTTTGTGTGATCACTAAAACAATGTGAGGGATATTGTTTTGAGTGGGAGTTCACCTAGTTTAATTTCATTAATTAATTTGAACTCAATTTGTCATAAACTTAGTCTAAACTATTGCAAATATGTTGTAGATCAATGGCAGCCCCTACCATCAATTTTAATGCATTCCTAGAGAAAGAAAAGTTGAAAAACAATGGAAGCAACTTCGCGGATTGGTTCCGCAATTTGAGGATTGTCCTCACAGCTGGTAATTTGACCTATGTGCTGGATGCACCGCTGGGTGACCCACCTGCAGCTGATGCTCCCGATGAAGTAAAGAATGTTTACCTCGCTCGGAAGAATCAGTACTCCATAGTTCAGTGTGCTATCTTGTATGGTTTGGAATCGGAGCTTCAGAAAAGGTTTGAGGATTCAGACCCATATGATATTGTCGAGGATCTCAAATTGATTTTTGAGACTCATGCGGCAATTGAAAGTTATGAAGCTTCTGAAAAGTTCTTTAACTGCAAGATGGAAGAGGGCAGCTCCGTCAGTGAGCATGTGCTTAAGATGTCTGGGCACGCAAACAAACTTCAAAGCTTGGGTATTGTGATTCCTAATGCTTTGGGGATTTACCGTGTCCTCCAATCACTACCACCAAGTTACAAGAACTTTGTGATGAACTACAACATGCAGAACATGAACAAGACGTTGCCAGAACTCTTTGCCATGTTAAAATCTGCAGAAGTGGAGATCAAGAAAGAGCACCAAGTGTTGTTGGTCAATAAGACCACCAAATTCAAGAAAGGCAAGTCTAAGCAAAAGGGACACTTCAAGAAGGGTGGTAAGAAAGCTACCACGCCGACGAAGAAGACCAGGGCTGGACCTAAGCCTGATACTGAGTGCTTTTACTGCAAGGGAGTAGGTCACTGGAAGCGGAATTGCCCAAAGTACTTGGCGGATTTGAAGAACGGCAACATCAAGAAGAAAGGTATATCTGATATACATGTTATTGATGTGTATCTCACTAGTACTCGTAGTAGTGCCTGGGTATTTGATACTAGTTCGGTTGCTCATATTTGTAACTCGAAACAGGTGTTGCAGAATAAACGGAAGCTAGCGAAGAACGAGGTGACGATGCGCGTGGAAAACGGATCAAAGGTTGATGTGATCGCGGTCGGCACGCTACCTCTTCATCTACCATCGGGATTAGTTTTATACTTAAATAATTGTTATTTGGTGCCTGCGTTGAGCATGAACATTATATCAGGATCTTGTTTATTGCGAGACGGTTACTTGTTTAAATCCGAGAATAATGGTTGTTCTATTTATATGAGTAATATGTTTTATGCACATGCACCTTTGATAGATGGTCTATTCTTATTGAATCTCGATAGTGGAAATACACATATCAACAACATTGAGGCTAAACGTTTGAAATCAAGCGATAATTCGACCTATATGTGGCACTGTCGTCTTGGTCACATCGGAGCGAAACGTATGAAGAAACTCCATTCCGATGGACTTCTTGAATCACTTGATTTTGAATCACTTGAAAGATGCGAAGCATGTCTGATGGGCAAAATGACTAAGACTCCATTTTCTGGTATGATGGAGCGAGCTACGGACTTATTGGAAATCATACATACCGATGTGTGTGGTCCAATGAGTGTAGCATCGCGCGGTGGTTATCGTTATGTTCTTACCTTCACGGATGACTTGAGTAGATATGGGTATATCTATTTCATGAAACATAAGTCCGAAACTTTCGAGAAGTTTAAGGAGTTTCAAAGTGAGGTAGAGAATCAAAGTAACAAGAAGATTAAATTTCTACGTTCTGATCGTGGAGGTGAATATCTAAGTTACGAGTTTGGCGAGCATTTAAAGAAGTGCGGAATACTTTCACAATTGACACCGCCGGGAACACCACAGCGTAATGGTGTGTCCGAACATCGTAATCGAACTCTCTTAGATATGGTTCGTTCTATGATGTCACTTACAGATTTACCGCTATCATTTTTGGGTTATGCATTAGAAACAGCCGCATTCACTTTAAATAGGGCACCATCTAAATCCGTTGAAACGACACCGTATGAATTATGGTTTGGGAAGAAACCTAAATTGTCGTTCCTTAAAGTTTGGGGATGCGAAGCCTATGTAAAGAAGTTACAGCCGGACAAGCTTGAACCCAAAGCGGAAAAATGCGTCTTCATAGGATACCCGAAGGAAACTATTGGGTATACCTTCTATCATAGATCCGAAGGCAAAATCTTCGTTGCCAAGAATGGATCCTTTCTAGAGAAGGAATTTCTCTCGAAAGAAGTGACTGGAAGGAAAGTAGAACTCGACGAGGTTGTCGAACCTTCTCTCGAAATTGCGAGTAGCGCAGCACCGGAAGAAGTTCCTGTGGTGCCTGCACCAATAAGAGAGGAAGCTAATGATGGTGATCATGAAACTTCGGTTGAAGTTACTACAGAGCCTCGGAGGTCAACGAGAACTCGTACCACTCTAGATTGGTATGATTCCGTTATGAATGTCATGGTGGTGGACAACACCGATGACCCCGAGACATATGAGGAAGCAATGATGAGCCCAGATTCCAATAAATGGCAAGAAGCCATGAAATCCGAGATTGGATCCATGTACGAAAACCAAGTATGGACTTTGGTGGACTTACCGGATGGCCGGAAGGCTGTCGAGAACAAATGGATTTTCAAGAAGAAAACAGATGCTGATGGTAATGTTACTGTCTATAAAGCTCGACTTGTCGCAAAAGGGTTTCGACAAATTCAAGGAGTTGACTACGATGAGACTTTCTCACCGGTAGCGAAGCTAAAATCTGTGAGGATTATGTTAGCAATCGCTGCATATTATGATTATGAGATATGGCAGATGGATGTCAAAACAACATTCCTCAATGGAGACATTGATGAAGAGTTGTATATGATGCAACCCAAAGGTTTTGTCGATCCTAAAGATGCTAACAAGGTATGCAAACTTCAACGGTCCATCTATGGATTGAAGCAAGCATCCCGAAGTTGGAATCAACGTTTTGATAAGGTAATCAAAAGTTTTGGTTTTATACAAACTTATGGAGAAGCTTGTATTTACAAGAAAGTGAGTGGGAGCTCTGTAGCATTCTTAATACTGTATGTGGATGAGATATTGTTGATTGGGAATGATGTAGACCTTCTTAATAGTGTCAAGGAATATTTGAATAATAGTTTTTCAATGAAGGATCTTGGCGAAGCAGCTTACATATTAGGCATAAAGATTTATAGAGATAGATCGAAACACCAAATATCATTGTCACAGAGTACATATTTGGACAAAGTTCTAAAGAGGTTTGGAACGGAAGAAAGCAAGAAAGGGTTCTTGCCCATGTTGCCCAATACGACCTTGAGTAAAACTCAAAGTTCGACATCGGCAGAAGATAGAGAAAGGATGAGTAAGACTCCCTATGCCTCAGCCATAGGATCTCTAATGTATGCCATGCTATGTACTAGACCCGACATCGCATATGCTGTTAGTCTAACTAGCAGATATCAAAGTAATCCAGGAGTGGATCATTGGACAGCGGTCAAAAACATCCTTAAGTACTTGAGAAGAACTAAGGATATGGTTCTTTCTTATGGAGGTGATGAACAGCTCGTTGTTAATGGTTACACCGATGCTAGTTGGAACACCGATCCAGATGATTCTAAATCACAATCCGGATACGTATTTATTTTGAATGGTGCAGCAGTTAGCTGGAGGAGTGCAAAGCAAAGCGTTGTGGCGAGATCTTCAACTGAATCGGAATACATGGCTGCTTCGGAGGCTTCACAAGAAGCGATATGGATGAAAGAGTTCATTACAGAGCTGGGTGTGGTTCCTAGTGCGCTGGACCCAATGTCTATCTACTGTGATAACATGGGCGCCATAGCCAATGCGCAAGAACCAAGGTCACACAAGAAGCTAAAGCATATCAAGCTACATTTTCACGCTATTCGAGAACATATCCAGGATGGGGATATAAAGATTTGCAAAGCACACACAGATCTGAATGTGGCGGATCCGTTGACTAAACCTCTCCCGAGGGCAAAACATGACCAACACCAAACTGCCATGGGTGTTCGGTATATTACCATGTAATCTAGATTAGATGACTCTAGTGCAAGTGGGAGACTGTTGGAGATATGCCCTAGAGGCAATAATAAATATAGTTATTATTATATCTTTGTGTTTATGATAAATGTTCACATTCATGCTATAATAGTGTTAACAAGGAAACCATTAATACTTGTGTGATTTGTAAACTTAATTTGAAGTCCCTAGTATAGCCTCTATACTTCACTAGCTTGTTGGTTGATTAATGATTGTGGTTTCCCTATCATGAACATTGAGATGTTATCAACAACAAGATCATATCGTTAGGAGAATGATATGGTGGACATACTCCTATAGACAAGCGTAGCATAAAGATCAAGTCATTTCAATAGTTCAATTGCTATATGCTTTCTGATACATAGTAACCTGATTCCTTCGACCATGAGATCATGCATATCACCTTTACCGGATGGATGCTTTGATGACATCAAACACCACACCGTAACTGGGTGGTTATAAAGGTGGCATTGAGTGTTTGGAAAGTATTGGTTGAGACACATGGATCAAGAGTGGGATTTGTCCATCCACATGACGGATAGATATACTCTGGGCCCTCTCGGTGGAATGTCATCCAATTAGCTTGCAAGCATGTGACTTGGTCACAAGGGATCACATATCACGGGAACGAGAAAAGAGTACTTATCAGTAACGAGGTTGAACTAGGTATGCGGAGATACCGACGATCATAACCTCGGATAAGTAACATATCGTGAGACAAAGGGAAATTGGTATCGTATGTAAGTGGTTCATTCGATCGCAAAGTAATCTTAGAAATATGTGGGAGCCATATGAATTTCCAGATTCCTCTATTGGTTATTGTTCGGAGAAGTGTCTCGATCATGTCCGCATAATTCACGAACCGTAGGGAGACACACTTAAGGATTCGACGTTGTTTTGAGTAGTTATGGTATTATGAGAAAGAGACCGAATGTTGTTCGGAGTCTCGGATGGGATCCGGGATATCACGAGGTGATCCGGAATGGTCCGGAGAATAAGATTCATATAAGGAAAGTCCCATTTCGGAGTTGCGGAATGATTCCGGTGTTTTCATCGGGAATGTTCTAGAAGGTTCCGGATTGTCCGGCACTCCGGGGGGGAAGGGTACATGAATGTGTCATTTCATATTGGAATGATTGCATCATGTACTAAGTGTTCTTGCTGTCCCAAATAAAGGATTAAATTGAATCCTAAAACAGAAAAGTCAAATGTCCAGTTTGAAAGTCAAACGGCTAAAACAAGAAACTGTGGGAAACAAGAAAGAGGAGTTGGGAACCGACTTGAGGGAGGAGTCTCCTCCCCAAGCCGGCGCGCCACCCAAGGCCGACTTGGGGAAGGACTCCCCTCCCCTGGCCGCGCCTCCCCATCTATAAAAGGAGGGGCAGGGTTCCCCTCCTAGACACACAAGTTTCCACCTCTAAATCTTCGGTTTAGAGCCGTTTTGGTTTAGAGCTTCTAATTGCTTTAGCCAGCGGTTTAGAGCCTTCTAATTGGTTTAGAGCCTTCTAATTGGTGTGTCTAATTACTAGACCACTAATAGCCTCTCTCATAAGCTCCACCATACTCGCACCGGCTTAAGGCGAAGCCCTGCGGGATTTCCCCTCTACTTCCGGTACCACGCCGTTGTGCTGCTGGAATCGCGAGGAGAGTGCTACAACCTCCGCTGCCTGCTGGAACAAGGGAGAGGAAGGTCTTCGTCGAGTACCGAACGTGTGACCGACTGCGGGAGCGCTGCCGGATCGTGGCGCCGGAAGGATCGTCTACGCGATCTTGAGATCGGAAAGAGTACGACTACATCACCCACGAGAATCCGCTCTCGTTAAACGCTTTGGAATCTTCGAGGGTAAGTTATACCATCGACTCGTTGCTACAATCTAGTAGATAGATCTTGGCTTGTTTGTTTGTATGCGATAGAAAATTTTTGTTTTTCCATGCTACGAACCCCTACATTTCCATCCTATGTGCAGTGTCCCAAAGCTTATTGATTGATGCATATTGTGATATTACTTGTTCTTCTGCTATTTGTTTCTAGTCACCCTTGTGAACTTTGAAGGTGTCCTATGCATCTATTCTCTACTCTATGAGGGACAAGCTGATTGCCACTTTGCTATGTTTTCTGTATGTGAAACGAACAAACGTTTTTCAATGCATGTTATTCATGATCTTTGTTTGTAGCCTTTCATGTTGCATGCATATATAGTTACTATGTCCTATTGTTAGAACTCCATATTTCATGCACATGTTTAGAGTTATTTGATCCCAGCTTTCAATGCTTGCAAATGGTTAGATCTTCATTGTGAAGGTGCATGTCACCTTAAAAATTATTCTTTTTATCACTTACCTACTCGGGGACGAGCAGGAGTTAAGCTTGGGGATGCTTGATACGTCGGAAACATATCTATAATTTTTGATGTTCCATGATTTTTTAGTATCTACTTTGCTTTATCTTTCTTTGAGGTGTTTTTATATCTTTTCTGGAACTAACCTATTAACAAGTTGCCACAGTGTCAGTTGCTTGTTTTCTTCTGTTTTTGGTTCTAGAAAGGCAGAAAATCAATATTCTCGGAATTGGACGGGACAAAAGACAAAGTCAATAACTTTCCGTGGCGAACAAGAAGTCTAGAGGGGAGACGGAGAAGCGTGCCAGGGCGGCCAAACCCCCTAGGCGCGACCAGGGGTGGGCCCGCTCCTAGGCAGGGTGTGGCCCCCTGGTCGCCTCCTCGGCCTCCCCCTTCGCCTATAAGAAGCCCCCGATGCAGAAACCATAATTACCCGATCAATATTCCACGAAACCTTCTGTAGCTACCACCACCGTCGTCCCAAGATCGGGGGGATCTAAAGTTCTTCCCGGCACCCTGCAGGAGGGGAGATCATCCCGGACGCCTTCTCTCCGGTATCATGCATGTTGTGTTTGAGGGGATACGATGGATATTGAGATTATTATGTTGGATTGGTTAATGGTTTTGTCTATGATTCTATCATGTCTGTGTTGTTTGTGATCTTGCATGCTCTCTGTTGTTAGTAGCTATCTTGGCCAAGTAGTTGCTAGTGACTCCAAGAGGGGGTATTTATGCTCGATAGTGGGTTCATGCCTCTAGTTTCCAAGGGAAGTGACAGAAATCTCTTCGGTTGTAGATGTGATGTTGCCAGTAGGGAGAAAACAAAGGTCTCTTGTTCATGGAACATGTGGACTTTTTAACTTACACACTTTGCTTAAAGCAGTTGTCTGTTGGTTGCAACTTAATACTGGAGGGGACTCGAATGATAATTTGAAGGTGGACTTCTAGTCATAGATGCAGTTGGATGGCGGTTTATGTATATTGTTGTATTTCCCAACCGAATCTCATAGGATCTTTCGTACTAGTATTGCATTGTTATGCCTTGCTCAGTTCCTGTCAATTGCCCTGCTGTAATTTGTTTACCCTTCATGCCATGTTGTTTATCTAAGGATAGCACCTCTGGTGAACTATGGACCCCGGTCCAATCTTTACCATTTATACATCTTCCACTGTTACTTGTTTACTTGCTGCAAATCATTACCTTCCACACCATACGTTTAATCCTTTTTTACAGCAACCGGTGAGATTAACAACCTCACTGTTAGTTTGGGCAAAGTCTTGAGTTTGTGTTGTGCAGGTCTCCACGTTGCTAGCAACACATGTGTGACGTTTCCTTCCTCCTACTGGTTCGATAACCTCGGTTTCTTACTGAGATAAGACTTGTTGTTGTGCTGCTTCACACCTTGCTCTTTGGGTTCCCAACAGGCTCCACGTCAACCATGCTAGCCATCATGGAGGCAGGGGAGAGAGGGGAAGGAGGGCCGACCCCCGACGACGGCTAGGGTTTGGCCTCCGATGCCGCCCGAGCGGGGATGACACGGGAGGAACAAAGGTGTTGCTGTTTTCCTATGCGGCCAATTGGCAAATTCATTAAATACGAAAATAATGATGATTTCATAGGTAGTTCAGACATGTTTACACATAATTTAAACAAATAGAAAAGGACGTAACTACTGGCGGCCACAGCCACCAAGTCGACGAACATGCTGATGGTACTCCTCCGGGTCATCTAGTTGGGCGTCATAGTGAGAGGAGGAGGTCGATTCCGGCGCAGAGCCCAAGCCTGGAGCCCATAGCGGGACTTAATTCGATTGCGGCGGTGGCATCGTCGGTGGTTCCTGACGGTTATGTAGTCGAGCACCCAGGTGACTGTGCGCCCTGGGGCGCTCGACCACTGCCGGCAGCCATTGAGATTGTTGTTCTCTGGCGGCGGGTCGACACCGTCGTAGCCGATGATGCGGTCCGTGCGCTCCTGTTCAAAGAAGATTGTCCACCCATGGTGGTTATCGGGATGCCACTAGGGGTCCTCATGGACGAGCAGGCAACGCTGCCCAAAGCCGTTGGAAAAGGACCCATCTTCTGGAAAATGCTCGATCGGCGGCGGGGATTCGGCTAGGTTTCGACGATAAGATTGCGGGAGGGAGGGGCTAGGGTTGTGTGAAGGAATGGTGCCCGTTTAATAGCACCTTCGGCCATCGCCCTAGATATAGCGGGAGAGGGTGTGAGGTGTGGACATGGTGTGAGAATGTAGATATGAAATGGCGATGGCCGATGCACCAACATATAGTGAGAAAAAGGCGGAAAGACCGAGCGAGAGCGGTGGAAAATGCGGGAAGTGCATGGCGGGAGAACTCAGTGATAAGCAATTTCACCACCCGTGGCCTTCGACGGGACGCGGCGCCGCTCGGGAGACGAGCCGTCTCTCTTACTGCTAGGATAGACCCACAACTTTTTCTCATCCATCCGGCGGCTCTACTAGCCCGTGTTAGTTGGGTTGGGCCTGGGGCGCCGGATAATTAATTAGGCCACGTCGGCACCAAAACCAAATTGAGGGAGGGGTGTGGGGGTTGGCTGGATGTCCATTTTGGCACCGACACCCCAATAAACCTTTGGGAGCCCTTAGGATGGACGGGTGGAGATGCTCTAACTAAACTTTCAAAAGATGCAGAAAAAATAACAAGGGCCTTTGCCTACTGCGGCGTAGGTCTAATCAGTGAGCAATTCTTGTGTACTTGAAAACTTTCTGAACCGTCCATTTGAGGTGTATCCAACGGCCCTTGTTAAATGGAACCTCCTGGTATAGTAGTACGTGATGGATCACTATCGACTTCGCGAGCGGCCCAGGAGATCGACGCGGCGGCGGAAGTTTGGCGACCCTTAGAACTCGCTAGGAAAAAACTGTTGGAACACCCCCTGCCGACTGGCCGGTCCCGAGGCTGTTCCACACCGGAGAAGAAGACTAGAAGAAGGCACACACAGTACAAAGTAGATGAAACAGGGAACTTTATTGATAACTCTCTCGGTAACCCACGTACAAAGGTTGTTCCTCTATTTATAGGCAAAAGGGGGGATACGATACCCATATGGGCCAACCCTAGCCTGGTAGAGGCCACACCGAGTGGGCCTCTACCGGCCCGGTTTCCCAACACTCCCCATGGGTATGTTATCTGTATAACCATGGCTTAAAACTCCGAAAAACCCAGTGGGAAAAATATGGAGAAATGCACACGGTATACTTCTTGCTATGTTGCACGATATGCCTCATTAAAAACCTCATGTGAGAAACTTCATAAAAACTCACTAAGGGAAAAAGAGTACAATTCACTTAACGATAAAGTTAAGTACTCAATCATCGGGATCAAGATTTCAGCGATGAGTTTGTGAAGATTCTCCCCCTGAACCCTGCATCTCCCTAAGTCTCATCATGCCGATCCCTCGGACACATCTCTCGAAAGAAGATGCTGGCAATGATTTAGTGAACAAATCAGCGAGATTTTCACATGACTTAGTATGCAAGACTTTCACTTCGTTCATCTTTTGCAACTCATGTGCATAGAAGAACTTGGGGTTTATATGTTTTGTGAGATTTCTCTTCACGTAACCCGTCTGGACTTGTGCAACACAAGCAGCATTATCTTCATAGATAATTGTTGGGGTTTGTACGGTGTTCAGTCCACATGACATCTGGATGTGACTGACTACGCGTCGAAGCCATACACATTCTCGTGATGCTTCATATAATGCTATGATTTCCGAGTGGTTTGTCGAAGTCGACACAAGAGTTTGCTTAGACGATTTCCAGGAAATAGCTGTTCCACCACAAAGGAAAACATATCCAGTCTGCGACTTGGATGTATGCGGGTCCGAAAGGTACCCAGCATCTGCATAGCCTACAACAGATAGGTCTTGGTTCTTTTGGTAAAACAAGCCAAGGTCCTTTGTCCCTTGTATGTACCTAAAGATGTCTTTAACGCCTTTCCAATGCCTCTTGGTAGGCTCAGAACTGTACCTTGCAAGCAAATTGACGGCGAATGCAATATCCGGCCGTGTACAATTTGCGAGGTACATAAGTGCGCCAACTGCACTTAAGTAGGGGAATTCCGGTCCCAGCATTTCCTCCCCCTCTTCTTTAGGCCTGAACGGATCCTTGTCTTGTTGCAAAGATCTTCCGACCATCGGGGTCTTAGAAGGATATGCCTTTTCAAACCCAAATCGTTCCAACACCTTCTGGGTGTAGGCCGACTGATGAACTAGAATCCCAGCAGGGGAATGCTCAAGTTGCAGACCGAGGCAGAACTTGATTTTGCCTAAGTCTTTCATCTCGAATTCCGACATCAGGTAGGAACTCGCTTCCTCAATATCGTCAGGTGTACCGATTATATGCAAATCGTCCACGTACACCGAGATAATACAGAAACCATCCTGGGATCTCCGTATAAAAACACATGGGCAATCTTCATTGCTCGCGTAGCCCTTCTCATGAAGGAAATCGCTTAAACGATTATACCACATCCTACCTGACTGTTTTAGTCCATACAATGACTTCTTAAGCTGAACACTGTATAAGCTCCTGTTTGCTCTATCCTGGTTCGGGACAGGGATACCTTCTGGTACTTTCATGTATATGTCTGAATCCAAGTTACCATATAGGTAAGCGGTGACAACATCCATAAGTTTCATTTTTAAGTCCATGTTTACTGCCATTGAGATCAAGTATCTAAAGGTAATTCCATCCATGACTGGGGAGTAAGTTTCCTCAAAGTCGACACCTGGTCGCTGAGTGAAACCTTGAGCAACGAGCCTTGCTTTGTACCTTACTACTTCATTATTCTCGTTTCTCTTTCGAACAAAAACCCATTTATGGCCAACGGGGCGAATGTGGGGAGGAGTTAGATAAACAGGTCCAAATACCTCTCTTTTGTTTAACGATAATAATTCAGCAGTAATTGCCTTCTGCCAATCTTTCCAATCCGACCTTTTCTTGCAATCAGCAAGCGTGTTAGGCTCAGGGTCAAGATCTATGATTGAGGCAATTTTCTTGGCAAAATTAACGTCGACATTTGCCATGGCTCGGTTGTATGACTCGCCCGAATTAACATAGTTAATGGCCATTTCGTCATGGAGTGCATCAGGCACATCCTCTTGCTCCACCGGATTTCCCAATCCAGGAGCTAGGTCCTTTAGCTTTCCCGCTCCGATGTGTGCGCACACAACTTCGCTGGCTATTTCCGATATAGGAAAGTTCAAGTCCTGAATTTCGTGCACTGAAATATCCGTACTCGTGCCAGGTCTCATCTGGCTCCCCTCAACAGGGGTAGTCTGTAATAAATCTCACTTATCCTTTTTCTTCGGGCGTCCCCGGGTACTTGGGATTTGAGAAACCGGAATCCGCGTCCTCTTAGGCCTTGGAGCAGGAGCGGGTATACCATCATTTTTCTTTGGTATTTCAACCCTTTCCGGTGCATTGCGTGCATGCACATGCGACTTTGTTACAGTCTTTAAATCACTAAAATGATCGGGCAGTTGATTCGCTAGGGAGTGCAAATCTAGTATCTTTTGGACTTCTCTATTAGTCTCAACAGTCCGCGGGTCATGAGCGTGGATCCCCGTGACTTTCCACGTGATTTCTCGACTTTTGTCATCCAGGGGTTGATTACCTCCCCCCAAAGTCGGGAAAAGATCCTCGTCAAAAATGCAGTCAGCAAAACGGGCCGTGTGACAGTCACCTGTCAAGGGGTCCAAGAACCTTATTATGGACACAGTCTCATAACCAACGTATATCCCCGACTTACGGAGCGGTCCCATTGCTGATCGCTGGGGTGGTGGTATAGGTACATATACCTGGCAGCCGAACCTACGTAGGTGGGAAATTTTCGGTGCCGACCCTTGCGCAAGTTGGATGGGAGAGTGGATGTTGTAGGCCGATGGTCGAAAGTTGATGAGATTAGCGGCGTGTAACACCGCGTGTCCCCAACATGTAGTTGGTAAATTACAACCCTGAAGGAGTGGTCTGGCAATGAATTTAATCCTTTTAATCAATGCCTCCGCGAGTCCATTTTGAGTGTGGACATGCGGTACGGAGTGCTCAAGTTTGATTCCAGTTGCCATGCAATAATCATCGAATGCCTTTGAAGTAAATTCTCCGGCATTGTCCATTCGAATAGACTTTAAACGATAATCAGGGAATTTATTCCTTATTTGTATGATCTGGGAGATCAACTTTGCAAAAGCATGGTTCCGTGTTGACAGCAGGCAAACATTGGACCATTTAGAGGAAGCATCGATGAGCACCATGAAGTACCGAAACGGCCCTGAGAGGGGCTGAATTGGACCACATATATCCCCTTGAATGCGTTCCAAGAACGCGGGGAGTTCATCCTTCACCTTTAGGGGGACGGTTTAATGATCAATTTCCCCGTAGCGCATGCGGAGCACACGAAATCATCGGGATTCGGGAAATTTTTCACATTAACATTATGACCGTTCGAGTTGTTAATTATATTTCTCATCATCCTAAGACCGGGGTGGCCTAACCTATCATGCCAAAGGCAGAATAGTTCGGAGCTTCTAAAGACAGTCTTAAGGGTAGTGTAAATAGGTGGTGCTACTATCTTAGTGTAGTACAGCCCAGTAGCTAATGAAGGGAGTCTTTCGACAACATGTTTACCATTTTCGTCGCGCTTGGTAATGAGTAGGAACTCCTTTCCATTCTTATCATCATCGGTTTCGACATGGAAACCATTTGCGCGGATGTCTCTAAAACTTAAGAGAGTACGAGTCGACTCCGGATACAACAATGCCTCTTCAATGATCAGAGTTGTTCCGTTTGGGAGTATGATAGTTGCTCTTCCGGAGCCAACTACATTCGGACCGCAGCCGGCGATCGTCATTATGTTACCAGTGTTTTTGGTAATTGACTCAAAATACTTTGTTTCTCTCAAGATGGTATTGGTGGTGCCGCTATCAGCAAGGCACGTTTCCTCCATTTGGGCGCCACACGCGTTCTAAAATATAGTGCCTAATTAATATAATGGAGCGAGGAAGATGCTACATCAAGTAAGTAAAACACAGAAGCATTTCAGAACATCACATAATCAAATAATGGAATAAATGAATAAATGTCATCCAATCGCCAGAAAACAAATAAATGTTATGCGCTCATAGAGCTTACAACTATATCGAGTAATTGTATCTGATTATTGCGGAAAAGGAATCATCACAACAAAATGGAGCTCAGGTGGATTCTGCGAGGAAATCACCAAGCTCAGCCAGTATCTCAAGGTCAGTGGGGGGCTCTGCGCTGGCCATCATCATGGACAAGGGGCCTGGCTGAGGTGGCGGGGGCACAACGTGCTCAACCTCCATGGGCACAGCGGCGTCCGTGGGGTCCGCCGAGGGTGCTGCCACTTGTGCTACGTCCTGCGCCACTATGTGCGTGACGTTTTGCACAGGCGCCGTTCCGGGCGCCAGTGGTGCCTCAACCTGGACAAGATGCGCCTCGCGCGCCTTCTTGTTGGCCTTGAACGCGTCGACGACGTGTTTAGGGGCCAAACACTGCCTGGAGAAGTGAGTCTTGGAGCCACAGCGGAAGCAGTCCTGGGGCCTCGCCTCCCCCTTGCCCGCCTTGCGTTGCTTGGCCGGGTTGGAGGAGTTGGGTCCCTTCTTGCCCTTCTTGCCTCTCTTCTTGTGGATGGGCTTGCGCACCTTGTAGGCACCAGCATTGGCCTCATGACTTGGGCCCCCTGCGAAGGGTTGCGCGGAGAAGTTCTTTTTCAGAACATTATCCTGCGCCTCGGCCACCTGGAGAGCATCAATAAGCGCTGCATATTCCGTGAATCCTTCCTGGCGAAAGTTTCGCGAGGACTGGATGTTGTCCGGATGGAATGTGGAGAGGGTTTTGTCTATCTTCTGCTGATCGGTGGTACTGGTCCCACACAGCTGAAGAATAGTACAAATCCGGTGCAACCTGGAGTTGTACTCTCCCACCGTCTTGAAGTCCGCAAACCTCAGACGTATCCAATCTGCCTCCGCCTGTGACTGAATGGTGTACTTCAGCCTAGAGAACCGCTTGTTGAGGGCGGTCCAAAGGGCAGAAGCACTCCGTTCTGCCATGTACTCATTCTTGAGAGTCTCACACATGTGATGGCGGAGGAAGTGCAGGGCTTTGGCGTTATCCGCCGGGATGGTTTTGCTGAGGGCCGTCGGGGTCCCCTCAATCAACGCATCCTTGATGCATCGGCCCTCGAGGAAGATCTCAACGTCTGAGGCCCAAGTCAGGTAGTTAAGCCCATCCTGGGTCAACTCCGGGAACTCGCGGCTGACGATTCCGGTCATCTGCAATTTATGCAAAGTGTGTAAGATTACAACAGGTAATCGGTTGCATAAATGCGATAATCGATACAATAATTCAAATATGACGGCGTTCCAAAATTCAATTTAAAAACGGTGCAAGCTATCTATGAGATACAAAGTATTAAAGACATGCGGTAATTAATAACTATAGTAAAACATAGTTCAAAAGCTTGTGTAAAAACGGATCGAAAGATAGAGCCAAAAACGGTCCAACCGCCCGTGATCGCGTGCTACCAAACGGCCAAGCTACCCTTGTCTCTGCGCGGCCGGTCAGCTCCAGACTGTCCCTGCCCGCGAAGCGGGGGAACGGAGCTAGCAGAGCTAGCTCCCGACTGGGGCGGCGGTGTCGGCAGCGGGCCGAACCAGCGGCGCGATTAGCGTGTGGGCGTAGCCGGCGAAGGTCGCAGACGCGGTCGAAAATAATAAAAACGGTCAAATAAAAAAACGGTCCAAAGGTGGCCCATGCAGGTCCGTGCGGGCCAACTGCCTCAGCTGCAGCTATGCTGCATGCATGGCTCGGCGCGCGGCGTCTGGCTCGCGGCGGTGGGCACGCGGCGGCGGCGGCCAGCCCGCGGCTGCCAGCACGCGGCGGCGGCGGCCAGCACGCGGCGGCGAGCGCACGGCGCTTGGCGCGGCGCACGCGCAGCAGCAGGGCGCAACACGCGTGGCGGCGGCCCTTGGCGCGCGGCGGCTGGCGCGGGCCGGAGGCGGTGGCCGGCAGCAGCGCGCAGCGGCGCGGCGGCCTGTGCGGCTGTGCGGCGGCAGCGCGGCGGCCGGCGGCGCCAGCGGGCGGGGTGGCCACGGGGCGGCGGCGCGCGGTGCAGCGGGCAGCAGCGCGCAGCGGCGCGGCGGCCGGCGCGGGCCGGAGGCGGCGGCAGTGCGGCGGCCGGCGGCGCATGCGGGCGTGGTGGCCACGGGGCGGCGGCGCGCGCACGGCGCGGCCAGCAGGGCGCGCGGTGCAGCGAGCAGCAGCGCGCAGCGGCGCGGCCGGAGGTGGCGGCGCGGCGGTCGGCGCGGGCCGGAGGCGGCGCGTGCTGCAGCGCGGCGCGGCGGCGTAGGGCCAGCAGGGCCGAGCGGCACGGCGGCGCGTGCTGCGGCGCGGCTGTGCGAGTGAGGCCCGGCGGCGGCGGCCAGGGGCGGCAGCGGCGGGCGCAGCGCGGCCTGCGGCGGCGGCCAGTGGGGCCGGCGCGGCCAGCGAGGCCCGCAGTGGCGTGCGCGTGGCGCGGCCTTCTCAGCCGCCATGGCCTCTGCGTGCAAGCGCGTGCGTTCGGTACAGAGGAAAAAAAATACATGCAAAAACCACTGTACGAAACTATAGATCGATCCGATCTACTAAAAAAATAGCCAAGATCAGTCCGATGTACTAGAAAAAAATTCTAGATTGGCACAGCAGGTGCACGTATCGACGGTACAGTCAACAAATTTTTAATCCGGGAGTGATTAGATCGACATTGGTCGGCGACAGCAGGTCAGCTCGACTTCCGGAAAGAAAAATCCGCACCTAAGATGGGATCTGATCTAAGATCTGAACGCAACTCTTGAAAGGAAATTGCAAGGCGAATCCATTTTTGCGGTCAAATTTGTGTTACCTTCAACGGAAGCCTGCGTGATGCAGGTTCGACGGTGGCTTAACGGAGGCTCGACGGAGAGACTCGTGCTGATAACGTGTTAGAACACCCCTTGCCGACTGGCCGATCCCGAGGCTGTTCCACACCGGAGAAGAAGACTAGAAGAAGGCACACACAGTACAAAGTAGATGAAACAGGAAACTTTATTGATAACTCTCTCGGTAACCCACGTACAAAGGTTGTTTCTCTATTTATAGGCAAAAGGGGGAATACGATACCCATATGGGCCACACCGAGTGGGTCTCTACCGGCCCGGTTTTCCAACAAAAACGACCCTAATGACTGCGGTCGAACGACATAGCGCGTTCCCTCCGCGGGTTGGTTTGCACTTCCTCGATTAGCGCATGTCTTTTGATTTCAACATCAACTGCTTGCCCGGATCCTGTGTTTCCCTGTTGGCTGCTCCATCTTTCGTTGCGTGCAGTGCAGAACACAGATCGCTCCTCTCGTTTTCCTGCCAAAAATTCCGATTCCGATCATCCATGTTGCATGCTGCTGCCAACTAATTAGGCAAGATTTTAGCTAGCCCAATTCATGCATGCAGGCATTTGAGTCGGCTAAACAAAACCAACCGCGCGACTTGCATGTACACACACCAGCACGTCTTCTCTATGTAGAGCTTTCTACTCCGATTCTTCCTTCAAAAGGCTGCGCCCCGCCCCCCTGCAACCAACTAATTGCTGCGCTTGCGACGGCCGACTCGCGCTCAGCTCCTTCAAGCCATGCCCTCCGTGCTAACCACCGTTTCCTCGCCGCCGATCTCCTCTACTTCTCTCGCCGCTGGCGCCCTTCAAACCCCATCCCTCCGTGCCGCCGCCACCGGAGATCATACGGCCGTCGAGGACATCAGCCACACCAAAGGTACACACCAACTTCATTTCTGATATGTTCTTTAGATCGACCATGATCCGATAGATGCATCTACGTATCAGTTCTCACCTGGGTGGGTTTAGATGCTGAATTTAGTTCGCTTCAGATTCAGAGATACATACCGCCTACTAATACCGTGCTTGAAATCGTTACACAGGAGGAGGCGGCGGATGGAAACCGGCTCTCTGCGTAGTTCTTGCCGAGGTCTTCAACACCGGAACAATTCTGCTAGGGAAGGTAGCAGTCGACGGCGGGATGTTTGTTTTCTCCTTGCTATGCTACCGAAGCATTCTTGGGGCAATTTTCACCTTCCCATTTGCTCTAATTCTCGAAAGGTCAGCCCATTCATTTTACTACCATTCTATAGATGCAGAAACCGATCTAGAGTATGTAGCATGCATCTGTACTGATTGAAAAGAGCCAAATGATATGTGTGCAGCGGGAAGTGGAAAGAATTGGGTAAGAAGGCTCTTCTTTGGCTCTTCATCAATGCTTTTGTCGGGTAGGTACGTTCTATCTAATCAATTTTATGTTTTTATCATCCGATAGATCGAATGTTCAATGCCATATATATAGTTACCTAGTATCGTTTTGTTTGAGGTAATGTTAAAAGGAAATATGTACAATCTACTGATAGTGATGCCTTCAATTTCTACAGTTACTCTGTGCCAATGGCTCTCTACTACTATGGGCTACGGGACACAAAGGCCTCCTATGCGGTGATCTTCTCCAGCTTGACACCATTATTCACCTTTGTACTCTCAATATTGCTGAGGTAAACAACATGTTCCTCTATTTTTACAACCGGAAGAAATCAGTGATGTTGTATCTGAATATTCTACAAATTAACAACTCATTTCTCGGAGTAGTTCTCCCAATAGTTGAATTCTCCATACATTGTACCTCAAATCATAAAAATCACATCTTTTTTTTATTCAGCATGGAAAACCTGCGCCTCAAATCCAAGCAGGGCAGTGCAAAGGTTATTGGAGCTCTAGTCTGCTTTGGCGGGGCACTTCTGATCAGCTTGTATAATGGGGAAGAAATCATTGTCCTGACCCCATTAATAAAGGGCATTACTTCTAGTGGAACTGCCGGAAGGCACCATTTGAGGGGCACCTTGCTCCTGTTGGGTACTTGCATAAGCAACGCTATTTGGTACCCTATACAGGTGCTGTTAGGAAGCATACCACTGTTTTATTCTCGTTTTCCTTTGCTTTATAATGTATATATTTGACTGGTAATAATGCATAAATGCTAATAATTCAGGTAAAAGTTTTGAGCGTATACCCATGGAAACATTGGTCATCGGTGCTGACCTGCGTTCTAGGTGGTCTACAAACATCTTTCGTTGGAATAATTATGAAAAGGGACAAACTCTCCTGGCAAATTGGATGGGATATTCGACTACTCACAATTGTATACTCGGTAAGTCTATTACATAATGTATTGTTTTGTCAGGATTGTGAGAATGAATTACCCTTCACTATCATGTGAACAATATAATATCAACTATGTAACTACAAGCTATTTTTCTTTTGTAAAGAAGAAATAGAAGATAAGATGACAAGCATGATAGTTTAATATATTCACTTGATATATATGCCTGTAGCTATATACAAACTTGGAACTGTAGAATGAAACATTGATTGCCTGAATTCAAACTTTATTCCACCTACCCAAGTCTATGTGATCTTACTAGTTAAAAGACATTTGTTGAGAGGAAGAAGTTAAATGTTAACCTGTCCAGAGTACTTCCTACACTGTTGACAACTGTAGAAACATTACTTTCATGACTTTTACATATCTTGAGCATTTGTTTGTGGATCTTGTTGACTCACCGTTGAAATGAATATGCAATATATATGTACTCCCTTCGTTTCAAAATATAAGATGTTTTAGGTTTGTGAAGAAAACGAATCTAGACTTCTTTTAGTGTGTAGAATCATTCCAAAGTTGAGTGAACCTACATACTAAAATAAGTCTAGATTCATTTTCTTCACAAACCTAAAACATCTTATATTTTGAAATGGAGGGAGTAGTATGTTGACAGTCAAGGACATGATTTCTAACTGTAGGCTGCGTTGGGCACAGAGGCCAAGTACTGGCTAAATCTGTATGCCGTGGAAAAGAGGGGCCCCGTTTTCCCACCCATGTTCAGTGCCTTGTCGACCGTCTTCACCATTATTCTAGGAACACTGCTACTCGGAGAATCCCTCACGGTTGGGAGGTTAGTAAGCAATTAAACACCATATATATCCTCACAAGAACGAAGATGATTGTTTGATGTTGCATGTTTGTTTAATTTTTTTATCATTTCCCTCAAAAAAATTATCATTACATATATAGTTTTCTGTTCCATAAATAACATGTTGTATAATTTCATTGTTTTATGACAGCTTGATGGGCAGTGCACTTGTTTTTATCGGTCTGTACGGGTACCTATACGGAAAGGCCAAGGAAGTACGGGCGAAGCCGGCACCAGCAGGTCCAAGCAATAAGGAGTCTCAATCGCTGCCAAACAATGATCCAACAAAGAGTAGAAACGATCCAGTATCGTTCGTAGTACTTGATATGGAGTTAGATGCCAAGCCTATTAATTAGCAGGCCTGGGAGTATGCTAGAATGAATATGAGTGAATCCTAACATGTACTTACTGGATATGCATGCCATGGCGTATTAATGTTTCCTAGTGATTGAAAAAAAGTGCAGTGTATATGATATATATGTGCGATGCATGCTAGCTCGGACAGTATCTACAAACCTTGATGCAGTTCGATCGTGTACTGTAGGATTATTAGGGGCAAGTTTAAGTCCTAGTAACACTAGGATCGTAGAGCAATAAAGAGAAGTAAGACAGGTAAAACTGTGTGGCAATCACCATATCTGGTCTTTGATCTGTGTTTATTTCCATCACTATGTCGCCGAGAGAGTCGATCAGCGGATCGACCTAGAGCTGCAAAACCTACATTTGATGACATCTACCCAGAAACAATAGAGGTAGAGGCAGAATACTATGGTTTGTGTACGCTTGGGATGGAAGAACCCAGTACACATTGAGAGGCCATGAGGGAGGTATGCTGGCATACAGGCACGACTGCGCCGGCTCCACTGTGCCGCAAGCCGATTACACATGGCGCATTGTCCTCATATTTGGTGTGGTCTTGGCGTTGCTCGCTTACTACCGGCGCATGAAGATGCCGGAGACGGTTCGCTAAACCGCGCTTGTCGCCAAGAACACCAAGCAAGCCACAGCCGATTGGCGCGGGTGCTCCACGTCGAGCTTGTTAAATCCCCGAGGATCATCTAGCTCAAGATTAAGCCACAAAAGATAAGATCAGAGGTGTGTACCTTGATCTGGAGGTCCAGTCATGGCCTCCTCTTGATTCTTCTCCTGATGCTCTTGATCTTCAGTAGCGAGTGGTTCTTCCTAGTTCTTTAGGTGCTTGCTTGATCAGTGAGCTGGGGAGAGTGAAAGAGAGAGAGAGAGGAACAGATGAATGAGCAGCTATATACTCAACCCTAACCCTAAGTCCCCTATTTATAGCATTTGCACTAGGGAAACTAGCGCCTTAGGATGGATGGTCAGGATGCCCCTAATCAGGGCATCCAATGGCTAAATAGCCCATTAATCATCATTAATTTGACTTAGATTGATCACAGCAACCTTTAGATCACTGCATATCACTTATATCAAACATTCTCCTCCTTGATCGTAAGGATAAACTTATAAACTCATTTCTCAACAAAACTGCATATGAGACAACAGAATTACAACGGTCATAGAGTACCGCAGAACCCAGTTACTATAATATACCGCTTTATTTCAAAACAAAACTTCCTTAACTTAGGAGCTCCATAAACTTATACTTATTACAAACTTATGAGCTCAGCTCTTTGTTGAAACTTATACAGAGACAATAAATTACAATGGTCAGTTAAGTACCATTGAACTAATTGACTACAATACATCATTCCATCAAAGAGAAGAACACTTCTTAGCTTATGGGGAGATGGTGTCATAACTGTCCCAATTCCAGGATCAAAAGCTTTCTTCCAATCCCATGCTAGCAACATGCTCTTTAAACACACTGGGTGGCAAGCCTTTCGTAAGTGGATCCGCTAACATTGCGTTAGTCCTTATATGCTTAATACTTATTATTTGATCCTGGATTTTATCTTTCACAACAAGATACTTAATGTCAATGTGTTTGGCAGCACTACTTGACTTGTTGTTACTCGAATAGATCACTGCGGGTTGATTATCGCAGAAAAGAGTGAGTGGCTCAGATATACTGTCAATCACCCTTAAGCTCAGAATGAAATTCTTTAGCCATACTGCCTGCCCATTTGCCTCATAACATGCCACAAACTCTGCCTGCATTGTTGACGATGCAGTAACACTTTGCTTGGTGCTTTTCCAAGAAATGGTACCTTCTGCAAGGGTGAATATATAATCCGATGTGGATTTCTTAGTGTCAACACACCCTGCAAAATCAGCATCTGAATAACCCACCACCTCGAGGTTATCAGTTCTCTTATATGTGAGTATGAGGCCTTTAGTGCCTTGCAAATAACGCAAAGCTTTCTTAGCAGCCTTCTAGTGATCCAACCCTAGGTTAGACTGATATCTGCCAAGCATCCTGGTTATGAAAGCTAAGTCGGGGCGAGTGCACACTTGTGCATACATCATACTTCCAATAATTGAAGCATAAGGAACTGACTTCATCTGTGCAGATTCATAATCATTACTTGGGCACTGGAAAGTCCCAAACTTATCGCCCTTGACAATAGGAGCAGGCGAGGCTGAGCACTTATGCATATTGAACTTTTGGGGTACCTTCTCAATATACTCTCTTTGTGATAGCCCCAAGATTGATCTATCTCGGTGAATTTGAATGCCTAAGACATAAGCGGCTTCACCAAGATCTTTCATGTCAAACTTCGAAGAGAGAAAACTTTTAGTTTCCATCAGCATATTCTTATCACTACTAGCTAAGAGTATGTCATCAACATACAGTATCAGGAAGACAAAATTTCCCCCCTTGAACTTCACATAAATGCAATTGTCCACTTCATTATCTTTGAAACCAAAATTCTTAATGACTTGATCAAACTTGAAGTACCATTGCTTAAGGCTTGCTTTAATCCATAAATAGATTTCTTAAGACGATATCCTAAATGTTATTTTCCTTCCATAACAAAACCTTCCGGTTGATCCATGTAAACATCCTCATGTAAGTCACCATTTAGAAATGCCGTTTTGACATCCATCTGATGCAACTCTAGATCATAATGAGCCACAAGTGCCATAATAATTCTGAATGAGTCCTAAGAAGAGACAGGTGGAAAAGTCTCATTATAATAAATACCTTCTCTTTGAGTGAAGCCCTTAGCCACAAGCCTTGCTTTGAACCTTTTGATCTCACCTTTGGAGTCACGTTTGGTTTTATAGACCCATCTGCTGCCCACAGTTTTGGATCCTTTAGGAATTTCTACTAAGTCCCATACATCATTAATGCTCATGGACTTCATTTCATCTTTCATAGCATCAAGCCATTCTGATGAATGATCACTTTGTATGGCTTCCTTAAACGATGCAGGATCATCATACAACATCGAATCATTTATATCCTCACTCATATAAGTCACATAATCATCAGGAATAGCAGACTTTCTAGCCCGCTTGGACCTTCTGAGAGGTGTATCATTTGGTACCTCAATCACAACTTCAGGATGCTAAGCATCTTCCGTAGAAGTATCATTAGGTGTGGACTCTGACGGAGTCACAGGTATATCAGCAGGAGTAGGATTAGCAGTCCTCACAACTGGAGGCGAAAACTCATCATGAATAGGAAACACTGGTTCTTGGATCATAGGTACCGAGACATATTCCCATTTCGCCTCCAAGGTTATTTCCCTGGGAGTCATACTCCCCCTCAACATATCACTTTCCAAGAACACCACGTGTCTTGTTTCAACAAATTAGTGAATTGTTTTGGACAATAGAAACGTATGCCTTAGATTTGTCAGGATAACCAATAAAATGGAAGCTGGCAGTCTTGGGGTCTAACTTTCCCATAATTGGATTGAAAACTCTTGCCTCGGCAGGGCATCCCACACATGCAAATAACTTAGGGCAGGTTTTTTCCCAATCCATAATTCATACGGTGTTTTCGGCACCGATTTACTGGAGACCTTATTAACAATATGTGCAGCTGTCTTTAGAGCTTCTATCCATAAACCAAGAGGCAAAGTGGAGTGACTTAACATACTCCTTACCATATCCATAAGAGTACGATTCCGCCTTTCAGCGACCCCATTTTGCTGAGGTTCGCCCGGTGCTGAATACTGAGCAACAATACCATTTTCCTTTAGGAACTTAGCAAAAAGGTCCAGGAATTTGGCCATAAGAAGTGTGTCTTCCGTAGTACTCACCACCACGGTCAGACCTTAACTTCAGCTTTAAATATCTTAAACTTTTTTAATGCCTCAGATCTTTCTTTGATAGGATAGATGTATCTAAAGTGGAAGAAGTCATCAGGGAATGTTATAAAGGAATCAAAACCATCCACTAATTTCACATTAAACGGACCACAAATATTCATGTGAACAATTTCTAAAACTCACGTGCTTCGATTTGCACCTTTCTTGATTCTCTTAGCATATTTTCCTTTGATGCAATCAATACAATGATCCAGATCCGCATCTGAGAAATTCAAAGGATGAAGAACTTGCTCCTTAATGAGATGCTCAATTCTCCCCCTCTAAATATGGCCCAAACGATAGTGTCATAGTTTCAAAGAAGTCTTATCATCATCGTGCTTACGCTTGGTACTAATATTCACATTATAGGAAGCATCAACTTCACTTATGGAATCACTTAAGGAAACAAGATAAAGTTTGTCTTGTCGGAAGGCAAGACCAACATCATTATTGTCAAACATAATTATACATATCTTGTTAACAAATTCACAGTGAAAACTATCATCATCTAAGCATGAAACGAACACAAGGTTTTGTCTCATAGAGGGTACATAAAGTACATTACGTAAACGAAGCATAAAGCCACTATGATGTGTAAGTGTAAACTCTCCAATAGCCTGATGACCAACAAGTATAGGGGGTGTATCGTAGTACTTTTGATAAATAGGAGTGTCGATCTGTCAACACCCGGATTTTTAATCCCAGAAGCCTGTTATGCCATACATTGCAATTCTAGGATTACCACTTTTGCGACATATAACAGATTGGATATCACAGTACATCATCCATTACTAACCATACATAAGGTCTTACACAAATAAGGATCACATGATCCAGTTCTTAATACAATTCAAGCAGTGGAATAACGTAATAATAACAATAGCGTGGGCAAAGCTCCATCTTCATTGTCACAGGCAATGCTGACGATGGGAGATGATCCTAGTTGTCATAACCTTCCTGCTGTCCATCTTCCTGATACTCCTTTTCATAGTCTGGCCACGGGAATAGCCAGGGACAAAGCCATGAGCACTCTTTAAATACTCACAAACTAGTACTAACAAGTGAAGTGGTTTTGAGTAGGATATACTAAGCTCTAGGGTTGTTTTGCAAAAAGCCAGATTTACCTCTACTGAGTTCAGAAGCAAACAAATCTAGTTGAAAGTTTTATAACACCTAAGTGGGAACTTGAATTTCATATCATGACTCTGTTTTGGTCAAGTCGAAGTCATGAATCATTTCATAAGTCATTTTGAAAACATCTGACGATGGAACAATATGGCCACTCCAACTGTCCATAACCGCGGACGCGGATATTCGAATAGTTTGACACTCTGTAGAGGTGGTACACTTTCACCACAACATTCGATACATCCGTCAGGAACAAATCCTGAATTTACCATACTCAGTATGCGGATAATCAATCCTAACCTTTCCATTACACACCCTAGTATAGGAACTTCTCCTGTGAGTTTGGCCTCCCAACCATGACCAACTGTCAATCTTGGGTACTGCACAGGTGGACAATCTTCACAAGGTAGCCTCAGCTCAGACCTTGGCCGCAAGGGAACCCATACTAAGGTATATAACTTTCCAGTCAAGCCCTACCCAAATTTCGGGTAGTGTGCACTACTAGAGAAAAGGCTATAGGAGACATGCTTATAGGAGGCACATTTAGACCATATGCGCCTCCTATAAAATAGGCGAGACGCACTCCTTCTCCATGCGCCTCTAGTATAAAAATAGGCGAGGCGCATATGATAAGAATGTGCCTCCTATAATCCCTGTATGGACAAAATCAAGCAGACCTAGATTATGCGAGGCGCATTCTAGTCATATGCGCCTCCTATATATCAGATAGGCGAGGCGCATATGGGCAAACTGCGCCTCGCAGAAGCTGCCTGGGTCCAGATGAAAATCGATGGTCAAATATGCGAGGCGCATATAGTAATATACGCTTCCTATACTTGACATATGCGAGGAACGTATCGTGAAATGCGCCTCCTATACGCTGTCGGCCCCACCACATCTCCTACCACGGCCACACGACCCCACCCCGCGTGTCCACCTCGTCCCTCACCAACTGCGTTCGCGTGTCCTCTTCCAGGCCGCTGACGTCGCCATCGCGTACACCGGCGCCATGACCTCCACGTCGGCAGCATGACCCACGGCCAGCTCTTCCAGGCCGCCGCCGTCGTTGTCACCTCCACGCCGCTGCGACCTCCTGCCAGTCGTGCTCGCCGCGACCTCCACGCCGGCTGCGCCGGACAGACGCCACCCTCGCGACATCCATAGAACCCGCGGCCAGCGCTTCCACCCCGCCACCGCCGCCATCACATCCACGCCGCCCGCCGTATCCACCTTATACTGGGAGATCCCATCGACCTGAGAAGCTCTGCCCCAATCTCCGACAGAAGGTTCGTGTTTCCCTCGATCCTTCTGCCAATGATGTACTCTGGTAGCTAGCTTCTTCGTTTCCAGTAGACACGATGAAGATGATATGGCCTGTGAGGAAGACCGAGAGGCAGTTCCATATCCATAGAGTTGCTGCATCTGCGATGATCTTGCTCCTTTTTGTCTGCTCTCTCTCCTTTTTGTTGTGCTCCACTGGGACATCATGGCTTAATTGATAGGGATGCAAGGAAGAGGAACGGGGGAGCTCTCCAGGCGGCGTCCTGGGTGCGGCAGGAGCTGAACACCAAGGGAAGCGAAACATTCAGGCTTCAGAGATACTGTCTAAGGAGGGATCGGTGTTACCTATTGCAAAGTATCTGAATGGGTTGACACGTTTTCTACTGTTCTTCTTAGAGCATTTGATACTCCCGGGATTTTGAAGAACAAGAGGTAGTGATAGGAGCACTAAGAAGAACCAGCTATATCCAGGGGACAAGGACCATCATAGAATGTTCAGGCCAGATGAAAAAAACTGATTTTCAGTAGTGGATTTCTACATAGCTTAAAAACATTTATAATAAAAGACAACTTGTAGCAAGGCATATTTAGGATTCACTGGTCGCTGTTGGACGTTGTCATCGCCGTGGATAGACGCATCGCAGAGCTCCTATGATTGAAGTCGTTGTTGAGTGTTGTTGACGCCGTAAATAGCCGTGACAGTCGGAGGGCATCAACACACAAACACGAGTACATATCTGGGAAGACGAGGTATGCACATTTACAGCAGACAGACAGACGCGCTTCTTGCTGATTCAGCGTGGCCCTGTAGTTTTTGCTTCCACGCATTAGTGATTTTTCTTTCAAGATGCAAGCATAGATTCATGTCGATCGGATTAGATTCAAATAGTGCCTCAAAGGATTCAAGCTGTGATATGCAGATGTTTTTCACATGCTTACTGAAGAGTACATTCCGAGAGATCATTGCCAAGTTGGGGCCCATTCTAAGTACATACATACTTTCACACTAGCTGAGCTATATTTCTTCAGTTTTCACATGCGCCCACAAATGATATTTACTTAGGTATTAGTGGTTGACAAGAAAGAAAGGACAAACTGAGAGAGGGGGTACGCTTGGGACAAACTGAGAGAGGGTGTACGCTTGCATTAGTCGAGGCGAAGCTGGAGCTGCTCCTCGGGGACAAGGACCGGAAGTTGTGCCACTACCAGATCTATGCCGGTAAGAACAAATCCTCCCCACCCCCTCGTTTCCTCTCCCTGCTAATCGTCTCCTCTTCTTCTTGTGGGGATATTCCGTCGAATTGATCAAAGAATTCCACGGTTGAGTGGTCTTTTTGGGGGTTTAGGTGCAAAGTGGACATCTTTATTAGCACCAAGAACAGGGGGACTTAGATGTTCATAACCCAAGTGAACAGGGGGATTTAAATGTTTTGTTATGAAATGCTTGGGTTGATGTGACCTTCTTAATGGGACTTAGCTGCTACCGGTTAAAAATACTTCATCTTTCCGTTCACTGTGAAATGCCTGATGTGTGAAATTTGTCACTGATCTATTTGCATTGGTGGGATTTTTAACTTCATATTGTTCAAAGCTAATGTAATGTATATAAAAAAAACTTTGGTGATGTCTATGTTATGCCCTACATAGAAGTTTAGGAACTTGTGTATGCTAACTGAATCTACATGTAAATGTCTGGGCTTCAAAAGCTACATGTAAAACTTGGTTTGATTTTTTGATTGCCGGTCATGCCACTCTACACTTGCTAATGTGTACTGAACCTGTTGTTCTGCAATTTATTCTCTCATCCGATCAGAATGTTGTAGAGCATTTTCTCTATGTTCAACACCATGTTCTTCTTCTGAACTTTTAGTACGCATACAGATCAAGCACATCAACATTTGTCACATGTCGTTCATTGACTTCACTTATGCATTGTCATTAACAAATAATCCAGACTATCCATGTACAAACTATTTTATGTGTGCTAAGTTCAGATGGACGTGGGTAAGCTGATAGTGAAGATGTTTGAGGTTGCTGATTGCTATGTTAGATTTAGTTTCAAGTAGCAAACTAACTTTTAGCTCATTTGCAATGTCTTAAGCAAATCAATTCATTTCTTGCGCATCTGCGAGTCCAGGGGCACGCGGCAGCAGGAGCACGAGCTGCACCGTGGATGCTCCGGTGACAAGGAGGCGAGGCAGGGGTATCAGGGGCAGGCGGGCAGGGCCGACACGTCGGTCAGCGATGGGAGCCGGCGGCGTGGGGTGAGCAGGGGGTGTGGGTGCGGCGAGGGGAAGGCAGTGGCGTCAGGCGGCCACAGCTCCGAGTGAGAGAAACAGGAGAGGCGATTTGGACTGACCGCTGAACCATCTTTCCATCCGAGCTTGCTAAACCATTGTCCACATCAGCGAAACAACTCCCAAATATCGCTAACAATTGCTTGAGGGGGTAATTTTCCTGGTATCTAATACCTGTGGGGGTTAAGTGCTCCAGTTAAAGTTAGGGGGGTTAGCATCCCAAACCCGATACATAAAGGGGTTATATGGACTTCTTTCTTCACTAAATGTTAATTATGCTTTGCTATGAAATAGAAAACCTCTCTTCCTTGCTAAATAATGTTTTATATTTTTTTGTAGCATATTGTGATCAATCATGATAAGATTATGGAGCGGGAGCAGCAGCTGCACCAGCTGACCCTCGCTAGGCTCCCGACGATGGCGCTGGAGCAAAGGTTCTTAGTGTGTTGGATCTTGAAGAATTTTTGTCTTAGAAGAATTTGTATTGCCTATCTTGCTGTGACTTGTACTCGGAGGTGTGAACTTGTGGCACAAACACTTGTGTTGTGTGAAAACTTGGCACTTGTTGATTTTAGTTTATGTATGAACTCGTATGTCACGATTGATGTGTAATGTACTTGAATTCATGTTGGTTCTACTATGCTTTTGTCAATTGCAAGTTTCTGGAAAATTCTGTGCTATTTATACTGTATTCTGGACTATATTGTATATTTGAATATGCGTATACTGTTATTTATAGTGATCTGTAAAATTTGAATTTCGAAAATATTATAGGAGGCGCATATAGGACACTATAGGAGGCAAATATACAATAAATATATAAGGCGCATTGTGAAACATATGCGATATGCGCCTCCTATACTTCACATATGCGAGGCGCATATCGATATGCGCCTCCTATATATATAGGAGACGCATATCGATATGCGCCTCGCATATGTGAAGTATAGGAGGCGCGTATCAATATGCGCCTCCTATATATATATGAGACGCATATCGATATGCGTCTCGCATATGTGAAGTATAGGAGGCGCATATGATATGCGCCTCGCATAAAAAATAGGTGAGGCTCGAAGCTAGAGGCGCATACGATATGCGCCTCGCATATGCTTTTAGATGCGCCTCGCATATGGTTTTCTCTAGTAGTGGTGGTTGTACGGAAAAATAGGAATGGTATCGCATCCAGACAACCATCCGTTTTATAAAGGGCTAAGGCTCATGCCTTAACATTTTCATCATCAAAATCATTTGGTGTTCGAAAACACATGTCAAAACATTTCAGTAGAATGAATCATCATTCTAAGGTTTTCATAACCATTTTCACTAAGTATTCCCATCTAACGTTGATCAAGTTTTATACTTAGCACTATCATATACAAGTGGGGGTAAATACTAATGAGGGGTGGTAAACAAGGGTGAATGATCTAAGTTCAATCTCATGCCTCAGGATGACATCAAGATTATCTAACTTCGGTCAAGTTTTATGCTCTTTATGCTAACTGCCAATATCTTTCTAATATCTACAAATCACTAAGTAAACTCCAAGAGAAAGATTTGATTAAGAAATAAAATACTTAAGCTTGCAAGTAAAACTAGGATTAGGTATCAAGTGGTGTAAGCTTGCAAGTAAAAACTTGCATGGTTTAGCTTGCTAAGATAGTAGTATAAGCTTGCTAATTTAATAGCTTGCTAATTCAACTAGTAGTATTAGGCTTGCCTTATGCAGAGCAGTGGTTGAAGTTCTCCTCGGCTTCTTCCTCGTAGTATCCTCCTTTCTCCTCGTATCTTTGGTCGGTACTAGAGTCTATAAATAAATACGAGGTACACAATCACCACATAATACTTAATTATTTCTATTTATCACACAAAGGTTCACACTAGATGATCAAACATCATCACTATCACCACAAAGATTAAAGCACTTCTCTTATTTATTTTATTTTAGAAAAGTAATTTCTACTCATTGAAAAACTACTTAAGATTTAATATTCTCCAACTCAAACATGGGATCATGTTGACACATGTCATCGCCACATATTTCAGTACATAGGAATGTGATTTAAAGTGGTGTCACAATTTAATAAGGTTTAACCTTTTTATTTTAATTAAATAAAATGACTAGAATGGCCTATGAGGCATTATTTTATTACTTGATCATTATTTCTGCAAGTAACCCTATATATTTTTAAATATTCTGAAAGGTATGGTTAAATGTTATTTTTGAGAGTTGGAATCAACTCAAAAGCTTTTATGGTTGAATTTTGAAAAATGTTTGAATGCAGAAAAGCTTCTGCCTTGTTATTTTTACCATGGTATATCTATAATTCTAAATGGTTTGAATCCAACGGGCTTGGATTAAGCATTCCAGTACCTTTCTAGCAAAATTGGTTTCATGCATTTTGTTTCAATGAATCGAGCTGGGTTGATTTTTGAATCTAGGTACAGAACTAAGTTTGAAATTAAAAGAATAAACCTAAGTTTGAATTAATGGGTCGCGCGGGATGTTTAACTGGGCCGGCCCACTAAGAACAGCGCGCGGGCTGGTTAAGTGAGCGACCCCACTCGTCGGTTAGACAGCGAGTGGCGAAGCGGTACGGGGCGATTAGGGCCGCACGATCTAACTCTAATCCAACGACTACAGTTCATCGTCCATGTCAGGCAACGCCGGAGAGGCAGAACCCTAGCTCGGCCAGTGGGGGTTAGTAGGGGCTCACCGGGGCTTTGGCGATGGTCGGCGATAGGGACGAATGAGGAAGTCGACGACGGCGATCCTCCTGGTACCAGCAGCTCCTCCTGGGGTGGCTCCACTCGACGACGCCTCTCCTCCTCTGCAGCGGCGAACTCCGGTGAAATTCCGGCCACCTGGTGATCGCCTTGCTCCGGGAGTGAGTGTGTGTGATCAGTGAGAGGTGGGGGTGAGATGGTGTGCTCAATTCGAATGGGGGTGGCCTCCTTTTATAGTGGCTGAAGGGGACCGAATGGTGGGGCGGAGCTCGTCGGTGTCGTCGTTACAACGAGCTACTGGCCTGGGCAAAGTTAGGGGGCGGTGTTGTGCTCCCTGGCGAAGCTCAACGACATGGTCACATGGCGTGGGGCGGTGCTGATCGGTCGGAACATCGCGGCGCTCTGGACGGGTCCGACGGCAATTTTAACGACGCATAGTGTGTGTGGTCCGCGCGGCGGCGAACAGGGTTGTCGAGCGGGGTGCGGGGGTGCTGGCGATCACGTTGCAAGCAGCAAGGGCGGCGTGCGGTCTGTGGGCTGGTGTCACTGACGGCGCACTGGCGCGTTCTCGGCTCGCACGCAGAGAAGCTTGGCATGAGATTGCCATGTGGTCCAGGGGATGGCAATGCTCGGGGCTGGGATAGAGGGTGGCGGTGGATGCTGGTTAGTGCTCCAGACAAGGTTGGCGAGGCTAGTTCTTCCTCTAGCCTACTGGCGACATGGGGGTGGCAAGTTTTCTCTCGACATGGTCACCATTGATGGATAGGATTGCTCACAGTGGGGCTAAGGATTGTTAAAGAGGCTAGATGATCTACTAAGAGCTTGTTGCAACCAGAGAGGGAACAAGGTTGGCCAAATTCACTGCTGCAAATAGTGTTTAATGTTTTGTTGTTTGCTGATCACAAGGTGTTTGATGAAATGGCCAAAAGAGATTCAAATTTAAATTTTGGATTCAAACTTAGTGGGTTTGCTAGGCACATACTAGGGAGTATCTGGTTGGTTGGATTAGTCAAGGGGCACTGGTTTGGTTGGGTTTTGAAAATGTGAGATCTTCACATATGTTAAAGATTCAATTTTAAATTGTCATTTGAATGGGGTTGCCAAATGTTTCTGCAAGTTTGAAAGGTGGGCTTTGATTCACTTTTACTTGGTCTTGCAAGGGGTGAAAATAAATGGAAAAGTTTCTGCTTGAAATCTTGGACTAGAAACACTCAAAGTGACCTAGTGAGCAAGATTGGCAAAAATAACCATTTGCCTTATTTGATTTGTTTTTGATTTTCTCTTAATTTGTTTCTGCTTGGAAATGTTTTAGATGATGTTATTTTTATCCTCAAACCATTTCGTGCTATTTAGGTTAATCACACAAGTCCATTCATGCATTCATCAAATCATCACATACACACATGCATTCATTTGGTTTTTATTTAATCAAAGTTTTTGTTAACCCTAATTTTAGTGATTAGAATTTGATAAGCATGATCAATATTTTTGGGATGTTACAAGATCCCAACGAGGAGCAGAAGGTGTTGACTAGTGGTTTGGAGTAGGAAATCTCTGTAAATACTTAGCAAACACATTATGCACTGCTGACATCTCTTCTGGCAGTTCCAGTTGATACGATACTTCTCCTCGACGATTCAGAATCTTAAAAGGTCTGATATATCTGGGGGCTAACTTCCATTTGAGCTAGAAACGCTGCATTCCCTTCAAAGGCTACACTTTGAGATACACAAAATCTTCGATATTGAAAGCGAGGTCTCGATGTCTCTTGTCGGCATAACTCTTTTCTCTGGATTGGGCGGTCTTGAGGTGCTCACGAATCTTGTGAACCTTCTCTTCTGCTTCTCGTAGGATGTCGGGTCCGAAAATCTGACTTTCTCCTACTTCCGACCAATTCAAAGGTGTACGGCACTTCCTTCAATACATGAACTCAAATGGGGCCATTTGCAAACTAGCTTGATAATTGTTGTTCTAAGAAAATTCCGCGAAAGGCAGATATGTTGGAGATATGCCCTAGAGGCAATAATAAATATAGTTATTATTATATCTTTGTGTTTATGATAAATGTTTATATTCATGCTATAATAGTATTAACAAGGAAACATTAATACTTGTGTGAATTGTAAACTTAAATTGAAGTCCCTAGTATAGCCTCTATACTTCACTAGCTTGTTGGTTGATTAAATGATTGTGGTTTCCATATCATGAACATTGAGATGTTATCAACAACAAGATCATATCGTTAGGAGAATGATATGGTGGACATACTCCTATTGATAAGCGTAGCATAAAGATCAAGTCATTTCAATAGTTCAATTGCTATAGGCTTTCTGATACATAGTAACCTAATTCCTTCGACCATGAGATCATGCATATCACCTTTACCGGATGGATGCTTTGATGACATCAAACACCACACCGTAACTGGGTGGCTATAAAGGTGGCATTAAGTGTTCGGAAAGTATTGGTTGAAACACATGGATGAAGAGTGGGATTTGTCCATCCACATGACAGATAGATATACTCTGGGCCCTCTCGGTGGAATGTCATCCAATTGGCTTGCAAGCATGTGACTTGGTCACAAGGGATCACATATCACGGGAACGAGAAAAGAGTACTTATCGGTAACGAGGTTGAACTAGGTATGCAGAGATACCGACGATCATAACCTCGGATAAGTAACATATCGTGAGACAAAGGGAAATTGGTATCGTATGTAAGTGGTTCATTCGATCGCAAAGTAATCGTAGAAATATGTGGGAGCCATATGAATTTCCAGATTCCTCTATTGGTTATTGTTCGGAGAAGTGTCTCGATCATGTCCGCATAATTCACGAACCGTAGGGAGACACACTTAAGGATTCGACGTTGTTTGAGTAGTTATGGTATTATGAGAAAGAGACCGAATGTTGTTCGGAGTCTCGGATGGGATCCGGGATATCACGAGGTGATCCGGAATGGTCCGGAGAATAAGATTCATATAAGGAAAGTCCCGTTTCGGAGTTCGGGAATGATTCCGGTGTTTTCATCGGGAATGTTCTAGAAGGGTCCGGATTGTCCGGCACTCCGGGGGGGAGGGTACATGAGTGTGTCATTGAATGATTGCATCATGTACTAAGTGTTCTTGCTGTCCCAAATAAAGGATTAAATTGAATCCTAAAACAGAAAAGTCAAATGTCCAGTTTGAAAGTCAAACGGCTAAAACAAGAAACTGTGGGAAACAAGCAAGAGGAGTTGGAACCGACTTGGAGGAGGAGTTTCTCTCCTCCAAGCCGGCGGCCAGCCCTAGGCCGAGTTGGGGAGGGACTCCCTCCCTCCCCTGGCGCGCCAGCCCCCTCCCATCTATATAAGGAGGGGCAGGGCTCCCCTCCTAGTACACACAAGTTCCTATCCTCTACCTCCGGTTTAGAGCCGTTTTGGTTTAGAGCTTCTAATTGCTTTAGCCAGCGGTTTAGAGCCTTCTAATTGGTTTAGAGCCTTCTAATTGGTGTGTCTAATTACTAGACCACTAATAGCCTCTCTCATAAGCTCCACCATACTCGCACCGGCTTAAGGCGAAGCCCTGCGGGATCTCCCCTCTACTTCCGGTACCACGCCGTTGTGCTGCCGAAATCGCGAGGAGAGTGCTACAACCTCCGCTGCCTGCTGGAACAAGGGAGAGGAAGGTCTTCGTCGAGTACTGAACGTGTGACCGACTGCGGGAGCGCTGCCGGAACGTGGCGCCGGAAGGATCGTCTACGCGATCTTGAGATCGGAAAGAGTACGACTACATCACCCACGAGAATCTGCTCTCGTTAACCGCTTTGGAATCTTCGAGGGTAAGTTATTCCATCGACTCGTTGCTACAATCTAGTAGATAGATCTTGGCTTGTTTGTTTGTATGCGATAGAAAATTTTTGTTTTCCATGCTACGAACCCCTACAGTGGTATCAGAGCCGTGTCTATATGTAGATCTGTTGCACGAGTAGAACACAATGGTCATTGTGGGCGTTGATGCTTTTATTGTCGATTGCTTTTTGTGTACTTTGCATCTTGCGGTATGTTGGGATGAAGCGGCCCGGGCTAACCTTACATGACATCGTTCATGAGACTTGCTCCACGCTTGACATGCAACTTGTATTGCATAAGTGGCTTTGCGGGTGCCTGTTTCTCCTAGCATAGTTAAGATTCAATTTACAACGGGTGATTGACAATACTAGTATCAATGTTGTGGTTCTTGTTCGTAAGTTAGAACGACACTTATTGAAAGCCCCAAACCACGTAAAATATGCAAAGAAAGTAGAGGCGTCTAACTTTGTTTTGCAGGGGTGTGCAGTGATGTGATATGGCCATGATTGTGATTATATATGATGTATGCAATGTTCCTTATTGTAAGTCGGCAACCGGCAGGAGCCATATGGTTGTCTTTAATTTCTGTTAAGACCCGCGTGTCTATTCAAAGTAGTTGTAATAGTTGAAGCTGGTGGACGACAACCATGGTGAAGCGTCATTGACCTTGATGCAATGCCGGTGATGATGGAGATCATGTTCGTGTTTGAAGATGGAGATCGGAAGCACAAAGAAGAAAGGCCATATCATATCACATATTATGAATTGCATGTGATGTTAATCCTTTATGCATCTTGTATTGCTTAGTAGACGACGGTAGCATTATAAGATGATCCCTCATGCACATGAATTTCAAATCATAAAGTGTTCGCCCTTAGCTAGCACCGTTGCTAAAGCTTGTTGTTTCGAAGCACCACGTGATGATCGGGTGTGTTAGATTCCGCAAGTGTATACAACGTAAGCAAGCCAGATTTGCTTATGCGGTGGCTAAGGTTTGATCTTGACGAGCCTAGCATGTACAGACATGGCCTCAGGAACACGGATTACCGAAAGGTAGAGCATGAGTCATATAGTAGATATGATGAACATGTTGATTGTTCGCCATTGAAGCTATATCAACTCTCGTGATGATCGGTTTTGATATGGTGGATTTGGTTCGTGTGATCACTAAAACAATGTGAGGGATATTGTTTTGAGTGGGAGTTCACCTAGATTAATTTAATTATTAATTAGAACTCAATTTATCATAAACTAAATCAAAGTGAATTTGCATAGTTGTTGTAGTCATTGGCATCCGTTTACCACCTAGCGCTTAGTTATAATTGAGATGATAGAACTATAGAATTCTGGTTAGTTACTTTACGAACTGGTATCGTATTGTTTTGAAGTGTTAATCTAAAGTTTAAAAGTCCTATTGCAAACTTTCAGTAAGTTCCGGTTACTCCATGAAGTTTAATAATTAGTATTAAATCAAGAGTAACAATTCCAAGTGTTAGTATATAAGTATCATGTTTGTCTCCATGATTCTTGATATTCTAAGGATTCTCCTAATATCAAGGTTATCTAAGGATCTGAAAGAGTTGTTTCAGAAACCATGATGTGTGGAAGATATTGTGATATCTGAAACGAAGTTTTGGTTGCAACATGATAGAGTATAATATGGCAAAGTTCATGTTCTCATATTTTGATGAGAATTTGCAAAGGGTTGTAGACAGTTGTTGTCCTAATCCTCCAAAAGGTTTTGGATAGCAACATTATACTCGTAATTCATCGTTATAAGCTAAAGGTAGTTTGATCATGGACGATTCCATGATAAGGATGAATATTTGATGTAGGTAAAATGTTTACTACACCAAGAGATTACTAAAGAAAGGAATTTGAAAGAACACCAAACATTTGATGATGGTGATCTACTTCAAAGTGCAAGTCCAAAGACATTGGTATTTAACTATACACGCTTTGGACTATGTGTCATATGTATGACTCCACTATTGATGTTGATAGATTCTTTCAAACAGAAAAGGAAATATTGAAAGAGAATCTCATAAATATATGGCAGAAAAGAAAAGACTAGAATTGTTCAGTTTAAGTATATAGATGATATACATGTTATGGCTATATTCTTTGCTTATTAAACAATGTGGTTCTTAAGTATTTGATACTGAATTTGTTGGTGTGAATCGTCATACGAAACAACACAATTCATGAACTACAATGGCCTAAGTAACTAGCAAAAGAATATGTGATGATGTTCATCGAGAACAAATAAAGGGGTTATTGTGTTGCTCATCAAAGCTTGCCTTCAAGATTTGTTTTATCAGGTATTATGAGAACAAAAGGGTTGTTCAAATAATTGCCGTAATCCATAAAAGATGGATGATTCACAAATCTCGTTGGAGAAATCACATCCATAAAACTAGTGCTAAAAATGTCGAAAGACAAATTGATTGAAAGATCACTTCGGAAGTGACATCGCCGTTTAAATTATAATGGAAAGAAAACATGAAGAAACTCCATGTGGATGGAATTTTGGAGTCTATTTGATTTTGATCAAATGACGCTTGTGAAACTTTCTTAGAGATAATTAAAACTTCGTTCATAGGCCAAAAGGGAACGAATGACTAGCTTATTGGAACTTGTACATATTGTTGTACGAAGTCCATTATGTGTAGTCAAGAGCGATGGATTTCAACTTCATATGCTTTCTCCGAAAAATTGAGTGAATATATGAATATTTACTTAATAAGGATGAAGTGTGAAATATTTGAAGAGTTCAAAGACTTTCAAGATGAAGTGCAAAATCATTGTAACAAGAATATAAATAGTTTATGATAAGATCATAAAGGAAGATATTTGAGTTACAGAGTTTAGCATAATACCTAAGATTTATGGAATCATTCCGTGGATTTGCATTTTCCCGAAACACCGTAAGAGTATGGAACGTTCGAGATATGTAATTAAACCTTGTTTGACATGGTAAGATCAAAGGTATAATTCATAAAAAATGCCATTATATTTTAAAGATGAAAAGCTTTAGAGATTACCGTTTTTCCACTGAAAAGAGCTTCATCATAATCCGTTGAAATGACACCATATAAAGTTATGGTTTGGGATAAAACCCAAGTAGTCCTTTCTTAAACATTGGTATGCTATGCATAAGAAAGATGTGTGCAACCAAAGTCGGATGAACCTGTCTTTGTATAAACTTTTAAGTATTCCTCCATAAACACCAGAGACAAAAGTGTTTGTTGCTTAGAACGTCAAGTTTCTTTGAGAAGGAATTTTTCGTGAAAAGTTAAGTGGGAGGACAATAGAACTTTGATAAGGTTAAAAGAACCTTAGCTATATGTGCAGAGTTGCGCAGCACCAAAAGTGTTCCGGAGGCAGCAACAAAGCTCATGGCTCACATACCTCAAAGGTTGTGGTCACGAAGATCCAAGTTCCTATTGAAACAAGTAGGTCGGATGAACAATCAAATACCAAGATTTGAGGGTTGAATCATTATTTGAGAATAATGAACTGACTACATGCAAAGAAGCGATGATGGGCCCTGACTCCGTCAAATGGCTTGAAGCCATAAAATCCGTGATAGTTCCATACACGAGAAATCAAGTTTTGAACTTGAAGGACCCTCGAGAAAGGTGTAAGACCTCACAGTTGTGTCTGGATCTATAAAGAAATAGACATGGATGTTTTACATCTATGAAATTATAGACATGTTGGGAAAGAGTTCACAAAATGTTCAAAGGTTGACTATGACAAGATTTGATCTTTCATAGTGATATTTAGTCTAGACGGATTAATGTAGCAACCACTACATATAATTTGTTATATGGTAGTTGAATAAACAAAACAAGTTCTTCTAATAGAATCGTTACCTAGGACATGTGCATAACACGGTCCATAGGGTTTTGTTAATTCAAAAGGATGCTAAAAGTAGATGCAAACTTCAATGGTTAAAGTGAGCATCGCGGAGTTGAATCTTCACTGTGATGAAACTGTTAAAGGAGTTTAAAAGTTCATAAGAGACGATGGAGATGCTTGCATTTGCAAGAAATTAAGTGGGAGCGCTAAGACATGTTTCTAATACATTATGTGGAAGACATATTGTTGATTGGAAATAATGTGTCCTTTATTAACACATATTAAGAATTTCATCCCAATGAAAGACTTAGGCAGAACCCAAATATTTGGCATCAATAGACGCTAATATGGTTGTGCCAGAAGTACATAGACGAGATATTGAATGAGTTCAATATAGAAACTACAAGAAAGGTTCTTGTTGCACAGAAAGGATTGAATGAGTTCAATGTTGATGATATATTCAAGTGTATTGACATTTGGTAAAGTGAAACAAATAATCAAGTATAGATTGATACTTGATGTATGAAATCACAAAGAGTATTTATATCAATCATACTGTGATATGTACAAATCCAGATATGTCCTATGCTCTAAATGTTGTGAGCATATACCAGAATGATTCGTAAGATGATCATTGGACAATAGTAAGGATATTCTTATGATCTTTTGAAAGAACTAAGAGTATAATATTTGTAGAAGTGACAAATAGATGGTTAGTTCATTGTAATAGTACTACATTGATACTAGCTTTGTCACAAAGTACAAATTAAGTTTATCTCAATCTAAACTAAGGGTGGCACAATATAATGGAAAGTGAGTTCCATAATGGATTTGGATGATTTCCAAAGTTAAGACATTGTGACAGATACTACAACAAAAGGCTAAGTATATGACTGCTATTATAGCAGCAAAAGAGGGCATTTGTGTCAAGTAGTTTGTTATCAAACTAGGTGTAGTTCACAGAGGGATAATACTATGAAGATATATTGTGCGACAATATTATCAACATGTTTTAACCCCAAAGAACTAAAGGTCACACCGAAAGACCAAATTTATACAAAGCCATCTCATTAGAGAATGAGTGATGCGTAGAGACGCAAAGACATGCAATTACACACGGACCTGGAAGTGTCAGATCCGGAGATCAGTTGACCACTAGCAATCGTGTACATACAACACCGGAAAGCCATAGGTGTTGAATACACAAAGGTTTGAAACTAGATTATTGACTCTAGTGCAAGTGGGAGACTGTTGGAGATATGCCCTAGAGGCAATAATAAATATAGTTATTATTATATCTTTGTGTTTATGATAAATGTTTATATTCATGCTATAATAGTATTAACAAGGAAACATTAATACTTGTGTGAATTGTAAACTTAAATTGAAGTCCCTAGTATAGCCTCTATACTTCACTAGCTTGTTGGTTGATTAAATGATTGTGGTTTCCATATCATGAACATTGAGATGTTATCAACAACAAGATCATATCGTTAGGAGAATGATATGGTGGACATACTCCTATTGATAAGCGTAGCATAAAGATCAAGTCATTTCAATAGTTCAATTGCTATATGCTTTCTGATACATAGTAACCTAATTCCTTCGACCATGAGATCATGCATATCACCTTTACCGGATGGATGCTTTGATGACATCAAACACCACACCGTAACTGGGTGGCTATAAAGGTGGCATTAAGTGTTCGAAAAGTATTGGTTGAAACACATGGATCAAGAGTGGGATTTGTCCATCCACATGACGGATAGATATACTCTGGGCCCTCTCGGTGGAATGTCATCCAATTGGCTTGCAAGCATGTGACTTGGTCACAAGGGATCACATATCACGGGAATGAGAAAAGAGTACTTATCGGTAACGAGGTTGAACTAGGTATGCAGAGATACCGACGATCATAACCTCGGATAAGTAACATATCGTGAGACAAAGGGAAATTGGTATCGTATGTAAGTGGTTCATTCGATCGCAAAGTAATCGTAGAAATATGTGGGAGCCATATGAATTTCCAGATTCCTCTATTGGTTATTGTTCGGAGAAGTGTCTCGATCATGTCCGCATAATTCACGAACCGTAGGGAGACACACTTAAGGATTCGACGTTGTTTGAGTAGTTATGGTATTATGAGAAAGAGACCGAATGTTGTTCGGAGTCTCGGATGGGATCCGGGATATCACGAGGTGATCCGGAATGGTCCGGAGAATAAGATTCATATAAGGAAAGTCCCGTTTCGGAGTTCGGGAATGATTCCGGTGTTTTCATCGGGAATGTTCTAGAAGTGTCCGGATTGTCCGGCACTCCGGGGGGGAGGGTACATGAGTGTGTCATTGAATGATTGCATCATGTACTAAGTGTTCTTGCTGTCCCAAATAAAGGATTAAATTGAATCCTAAAACAGAAAAGTCAAATGTCCAGTTTGAAAGTCAAACGGCTAAAACAAGAAACTGTGGGAAACAAGCAAGAGGAGTTGGAACCGACTTGGAAGAGGAGTTTCTCTCCTCCAAGCCGGCGGCCAGCCCTAGGCCGAGTTGGGGAGGGACTCCCTCCCTCCCCTGGCGCGCCAGCCCCCTCCCATCTATATAAGGAGGGGCAGGGCTCCCCTCCTAGTACACACAAGTTCCTATCCTCTACCTCCGGTTTAGAGCCGTTTTGGTTTAGAGCTTCTAATTGCTTTAGCCAGCGGTTTAGAGCCTTCTAATTGGTTTAGAGCCTTCTAATTGGTGTGTCTAATTACTAGACCACTAATAGCCTCTCTCATAAGCTCCACCATACTCGCACCGGCTTAAGGCGAAGCCCTGCGGGATCTCCCCTCTACTTCCGGTACCACGCCATTGTGCTGCCGAAATCGCGAGGAGAGTGCTACAACCTCCGCTGCCTGCTGGAATAAGGGAGAGGAAGGTCTTCGTCGAGTACCGAACGTGTGACCGACTGCGGGAGCGCTGCCGGAACGTGGCGCCGGAAGGATCGTCTACGCGATCTTGAGATCGGAAAGAGTACGACTACATCACCCACGAGAATCTGCTCTCGTTAACCGCTTTGGAATCTTCGAGGGTAAGTTATTCCATCGACTCGTTGCTACAATCTAGTAGATAGATCTTGGCTTGTTTGTTTGTATGCAATAGAAATTTTTTGTTTTCCATGCTACGAACCCCTACAAGATAGTCTTCCCATTTAGATCCATACTCTAGCACAAATGCTCTCAACATATCTTCGAGTATTTGATTTATTCCCTCCGTTTGTCCATTAGTCTGAGGGTGATACACTGTGCTGAAATCTAATCGGGATCCTAAACCTTCTTGGACTTTCTTCCAAAATCTTGAGATAAACTGGGTTTCTCGATCTGATACGATGTTCTAGGGGACTCCGTGCAAACTGACGATTCTAGCGATGTACAACTCCGCTAGCTTCGCACTCTGGGTATGTGGTCTTGGCTGGTAAGAAATGGGCTACCTTGGACAATCTGTCAACTATGACCCAAATAGAGTCATTTCCCCTACTAGAAGTAGGCAATCCGGTGATAAAGTCCATTCCAACTGAATCCCATTTCCATTCTGGAATCTATAATGGTTGCAACAGTCCTGCGGGTCTCTGATGTCCCACCTTGACTCTCTGACAAATGTCACACTTGGCGATGTAGCTTCCGATTTCTCTCTTCATCTTATGCCACCAAAATTGCTCCTTCAAGTCCTGATACATCTTCGTTCCTCCGGGGTGGATAGAATAAAGAGTATCATGGGACTCCTTCAAAATAACTTCTTTCAACTCTGAATCTGCTGGTACACAGAGACGTCCTTTGTACCACAATACTCCTTCTTTATCCTCGGTGAATCCGGGTACTTTGCCTGTACCGATACGACGTTTGATTCCGTCGATACTAGCATTTCCTTTATGAGCCTCCTTGATCTAACTAATCAAAGTAGGTTGAAGTTCTATGCTAGCCAAAAATCCTTCACTTACTAATTCCATTCTGAAATCTTCCATCTATTTGTTCAAACTTGGTCGCTCCTTCAGAATCATGGAGTTCAAGCGTCACGACAATCTGCTAAGGGAATTTGCTACCACATTGGCTTTACCGGGGTGATAGTGAATGTCTAGATCATAGTACTTGATTAGCTCGATCCATCTTCTCTGCCTCATATTCAGCTCCTTCTGAGTGAATATATACTTCAGGCTCTTATGATCCGAATAAATCTCACAACGATTACCCATAAGGTAATGCCTCCATGTCTTCAGGGCTAGAACTACGGCTACTAGTTCTAGGTCATGGGTTGGATAATTCTGTTCATGCTGTTTCAGTTGTCGAGATAGATAAGATATAACTTTTCCTTCTTGTATCAACACACATCCTAGACCAATCTTGGATGCGTCACAATACACATCGAAGGGCTTCATGATATCCGGCATGATCAAGATTGGGGCTGAAATCAATCTCCTCTTGAGCTCTTGAAAACTCGCTTCACATTGGTCCGTCCATTCGAACTTCTTATCCTTCTTCAGCAATTGGGTCATGGGTCTAGCGATACATGAAAATCCTTCTACAAACTTGCGGTAGTATCCCGCTAATTCGAGAAATGCACGAACTTGGGTTTGAGTGGTTGGGGCTTGCCAATCTTCCACATCCTTCACCTTTGCGGGGTCAACGGCAATTTCTCCGGCTGATACGATATGTCTGAGGAATCCTACCTCCTGTAACCAGAATTCACATTTAAACTTGGCATACAGTTGATGCTCCCTAAGAGTTCCAAGGATGGTCCTTAGGTGTAGCTCATGTTCTTCTTCTGATTTGGAATAAATCAGAATGTCATCAATGAAAACAACCACAAACTTATCCAGGAAGTCCATAAAAATCTTATTCATGAGGTTCATGAAATAAGAGGGGGCATTGGTTAATCCAAAAGACATGACCGTATACTCATACAATCCATATCTGGTGGTAAAGGAAGTCTTTGGAATATCCTCTGCGCGAATCTTGAGTTGATGATAGCCAGTTCTAAGATCAATCTTAGAAAACACTTTGGCACCAGTCAACTGGTCAAATATGTCTTCTATATTTGGCAATGGGTACTTGTTCATGATGGTGACATCATTCAACTTCCGATAATCCGTACACAAACGGTTACCTCCATCTTTCTTATCCACAAATAAAACAGGTGATCTCCATGGCGACGCACTGGGTTGAATCAATCCAATTTCCATCATGGCATCCAGTTGCTTCTTCAGTTCCACTAGTTCAGACGGGTTCATACTATACGGTCTCTTGGCTATGGGTCCGGTTCCAGGGATTAGTTCAATGATAAACTCGATATCCCGATCTGAGGTCATACCAGGGAAAACATCTGGAAATACATCGAGGTATTCACAGACTATCCGAACTTGGTCACTTGAATTGACGGGGCAAGGTTTCCGATACATGCTGGACAGATATTCCGGCTGTACTGGTCATGGTTATGGATTTCTTGGCACAGTCGATTAATCCTTTATGTTTGGACATCCAATCCATTCCTAGTACTACTTCCAAACCTTTAGTTCTGAGTACTATTAGATTAGCATAAAAATCTATGCCATGAATTCAGATAGGGACGGCTTTGCAAATCTGTCTTTGGTGGTTGAACCAGGTATTTGAACAATCATAACATGCTTCAATTTGGTGGGTTTAATCTGTAGGGGTTCGTAGCATGGAAAACAAAAAATTTCTACCGCATGCACACAAACAAGCCAAGATCTATCTACTAGATTGTAGCAACGAGTCGATAGAAGCACTCACCCTCGAAGATTCTAGAGCGGTTAACGGGAGCAGATTCTCGTGGGTGATGTAGTCGTACACTTGCCGATCTCAAGATCGCGTAGACGATCCTTCCGGCGCTGCGTTCCGGCAGCGCTTCCGCAGTCGGTTACACGTTCGGTACTCGATGAAGACCTTCCTCTCCCTTGTTCTAGCAGGCAGCGGAGGTTGTAGTTCCCCCCTCGCGATTCCGGCAGCACAACGGCGTGGTGTCGGGAGTAGAGGGAAGATCCCGCAGGGCTTCGCCTAAGCCGGTGCGAGTTATGGTGGATCTAGGGTTTCCCAGTGATCTAGGGTTTAGAAGACCAGGAGGAGGAGAAGGTGTTGACGGCGGCTTGGCGCGGCGACGGCGGCTTGGCGCGGGGAGGGCTAGGGCTTGTGGTGTTGGAGCAGCCATCCCCCTCTATTTATGAGAGGGGGGGCAGCCTTGAGGGAGGGGAGTTTGAAACCACTTCCAAACCCAAGTTGGAAGGACTCTTTCCTTCTTCCACTAGGAAACCATTGTTCCAGTTTGAATTTTCAAACCTCCCGTTTGACTTTCAATTTAGATCTTTAATTCTCTATCACAAATGTCCACACGAAGTGACCTAAGATATGATCCAATCATTCCACTTGCCCATGACACATTCATGGACCATTCCCCTTCCAGACCGGTGAACCTTCTAGAACCTTCTAGAACCTTCTAGAACCTCTCCGATGAAAACATTGAAATATTTCCCGAACTCCGGAATCGAACTTTCCTTATATGAATCTTATTCTCCGGACCATTCCGGATCTCCTCGTGATATCCCGGATCCCATCCGAGACTCCGAACAACATTAGGTATCCCTATTAACATTCCATATCTACTAAACAACATTGAATCCTTAAGTGTGTCTCCCTACGGTTCATGAATTATGCGGACATGACCGAGACACTTCTTCGATCAATAACCAATAGAGGAATTTGGAAATTCATATGGCTCCCACATATTTCTACGATTACTTTGTGATCGAATGAACCACTTACATACGATACCAATTTCCCTTTGTCTCACGATAGTTTACTTATCCGAGGTTTTGATCATCGGTATCTCTACATACCTAGTTCAACCTCGTTACCGATAAGTACTCTTTTCTCGTTCCTGTGATATGTGATCCCTTGTGAGCCAGTCACATGCTTGCAAGCTAATTGGATGACATTCCACCGAGAGGGCCCAGAGTATATCTATCCGTCATATGGATGGACAAATCCCACTCTTGATCCATGTGCCTCAACCCATACTTTCCAAACACTCAATGCCACCTTTATAGCCACCCAGTTACAGTGTGGTGTTTGATGTCATCAAAGCATCCTTCCGGTGATGGTGATTAGCATGTTCTCATGGTCGAAGGAATTAGGTTACTATGTATCAGAAAGCTTATAGCAAACGAACTATTGAAATGACTTGATCTTTATGCTACGCTTATCTATAGGAGTATGTCCATCATACCATTCTCCTAATGATATGACCTTGTTGTTAATAACATCTCAATGTTCATGATCGAGAAACCACAATCATCTATTAACCAACAAGCTAGTATTATAAAGAGGCTTTACTAGGGACTCTAATTTAGTTTACAAATCACACAAGTATTAATGTTTTCGGTTAATACTGTTATAGCATGAATGTAAACATTTATCATAAACACAAAGATATAACAATAACCTCTTTTATTATTGCCTCTAGGGCATATCTCCAGCAGTCTCCCACTTGCACTAGAGTCAACTAATCTAGATTACATGGTAATATACCGAACACCCATGGCGGTTTGGTGGTGGTCATGTTTTTCCCCCGGGAGAGGTTTAGTCAACGGATACGCCACATTCAGATATGTGTGTACTTTGCAAATCTTTATGTCACCATCTTGGACATGCTCTCGAATAGCGTGAAAACGTATCTTGATATGCTTCAGCTTCTAGTGTGACATTGGTTCGTGCGCACTGGCAATGGCGTCCATGTTATCACAATAGATAGACATTGGGTCCAACGCACTTGGAACCACACCGAGCTCTGTTATGAACTCCTTCATCCATATTGCCTCTTGTGAAGCCTCTGAAGCAGCCATGTATTCCGATTCAGTTGAAGATCTCGCCACAACGCTTTGCTTTGCACTCCTCCAGCTAACTGCTCCACCATTCAAAGTAAATACATATCCAGATTGTGATTTAGAATCATCCGGATCGGTGTTCCAACTAGCATCGGTGTAACCATTAACAACGAGTTGTTCATCACCTCCATAAGAAAGAACCATATCCTTAGTTCCTCTCAAGTACTTAAGGATGTTTTTGACCGTTGTCCAATGATCCACTCCTGGATCATTTTGATATCTGCTAGTCAAACTAACAACATATGCAATGTCGGGTCTAGTACATAGCATGACATACATAAGAGATCCTATGGCTGAGGCATAGGGAGTCTTACTCATCCTTTCTCTATCTTCTGCCATTGCAGGACTTTGAGTTTTACTCAAGGTCGTATTGGGCAACATGGGCAAGAACCCTTTCTTGCTATCTTCTATTCCAAACCTCTTTTGAACTTTGTCCAAATATGTACTCAGTGACAATGATATTAGGCGTCTCGATCTATCTCTATAAATCTTTATGCCTAATATGTAAGCTGCTTCGCCAAGATCTTTTATTGAAAAACTATTATTCAAATAATCCTTGACACTACCCAATCAACAATATGTCATCTACATATAGTATTAAGAATGCTACAGAGCTCCCACTCACTTTCTTGTAAATACAAGCTTCTCCATAAGTTTGTATAAAACCAAAGCTTTTGATCACCTTATCAAAACGTTGATTCCAACTCCAGGATGCTTGCTTCAATCCATAAATGGACCGTTGAAGTTTGCATACCTTGTTAGCATCTTTAGGATCGACAAAACCTTTGGGTTGTACCATATACAACTCTTCATCAATGTCTCCATTGAGGAATGCCGTTTTGACATCCATCTGCCATATCTCATAATCATAATATGCAGCGATTGCTAACAAAATCCTCACAGACTTTAGCTTCGCTACCGGTGAGAAAGTCTCATCGTAGTCAACTCCTTGAATTTGTCAAAACCCTTTTGCGACAAGTCGAGCTTTATAGATAGTAACATTACCATCAGCATCTGTTTTCTTCTTGAAAATCCATTTGTTCTCGAGAGCCTTCCGGCCATCCGGTAAGTCCACCAAAGTCCATACTTGGTTTTCGTACATGGATCCAATCTAGGATTTCATGGCTTCTTGCCATTTATTGGAATCTGGGCTCATCATCGCTTCCTCATATGTCGCAGGGTCATCGGTGTTGTCCACCAACATGACACTCATAACGGGATCATACCAATCAGGAGTGGTACGAGTTCTCGTTGACCTACGAGGTTCCATAGTAACTTCAACCGAAGTTTCATGATCAACATAATTAGCTTCCTCTCTTATTGCTGTAGGCGCCACAGGAACTACTTCCGGTGTTGTGCTACTCGCAAGTTCGAGAGAAGGTTCAACAACCTCGTCGAGTTCTACTTTCCTTCCATTCACTTCTTTCGAGAGAAACTCCTTCTCTAGAAAGGATCCATTCTTGGCAACGAAGATTTTGCCCTCGGATCTATGATAGAAGGTATACCCAATAGTTTCCTTCGGGTATCCTATGAAGACGCATTTTTACGCTTTGGGTTCAAGCTTGTCTGGCTGTAACTTCTTTACATAAGCTTCACAACCCCAAACTTTAAGGAACGACAATTTAGGTTTCTTCCCAAACCATAATTCATATGGTGTCATTTCAACGGATTTAGATGGTGCCCTATTTAAAGTGAATGCGGCTGTTTCTAATGCATAACCCCAAAATGATAGCGGTAAATATGTAAGTGACATCATAGAATGAACCATATCTAAGAGAGTTCGATTACGACGTTCGGACACACCATTACGTTGTGGTGTTCCCGGTGGTGTCAGTTGTGAAAGTATTCCGTATTTCTTCAAATGCTCGCCAAACTCGTAACTTAGATATTCACCTCCACAATCAGATTGTAGAAATTTAATCTTTTTGTTACGTTAATTCTCTATCTCACTTTGAAATTCCTTAAACTTCTCGAAAATTTCGGACTTATGTTTCATGAAATAGATATACCCATATCTACGCAAGTCATCCGTGAAGGTAAGAACATAGCGATAACCACCGCGCGATGCTACACTCATTGGACCACACACATCGGTATGTATGATTTCCAACAAATTCGTAGCTCCCTCCATCATACCAGAAAATGGAGTTTTTTCATTTTACCCATCAGACATCCTTCGCATCTTTCAAGTGATTCGAAATCAAGTGATTGAAGAAGTCCATCGGAATGGAGTTTCTTCATACGCTTCACTCCAATATGACCAAGACGACAGCGCCACATATAGGTCGAGTTATCACTTAATTTCAAACGTTTAGCTTCAATGTTATTAATGTGTGTATTACTACAATCGAGATTCAATAAGAATAGACCATCTATCAAAGGTGCATGTGCATAAAACATATTACTCATATAAATCGAACAACCATTATTCTCGGACTTAAACAAGTAACCGTCTCGCAATAAACATGATCCAGATATAATGTTCATGCTCAACGCAGGCACCAAATAACAATTATTTAAGTATAAAACTAATCCCGATGGTAGATGAAGAGGTAGCGTGCCGACCGCGATCACATCAACCTTTGATCCATTTCCAATGCGCATCGTCACCTCGTTCTTCGCTAGCTTCCGTTTATTCTGCAGCACCTGTTTCGAGTTACAAATATGAGCAACCGAACCAGTATCAAATACCTAGGCGCTACTACGAGTACTAGTGATATACACATCAATAACATGTATATCGGATATACCTTTCTTCTTGATGTTGCCGTTCTTTAAATCCGCCAAGTACTTAGGGAAATTTCGCTTCCAGTGACCCTATCCCTTGCAGTAAAAGCACTCAGTATCAGCCTTAGGCCCAGCCTTGGTCTTTTTCGCCGGCGCGGTAACTTTCTTACCACCCTTCTTGAAGTTTCCCTTTTTCTTAGACTTGCCTTACTACTTGAATTTGGTGGTCTTATTGACCAACAACACTTGGTGCCCTTTCTTGATCTCCACTTCTGCAGATTTTAACATGGAGAAGAGTTCGGGCAACGACTTGTCCATGTTTTGCATATTGTAGTTCATCACAAAGTTCTTGTAACTTGGTGGTAGTGATTGGAGGACACGGTGAATCCCTAAAGCATTAGGAATCACTATACCTAAGCTTTTAAGCTTTCTTGCGTGCCCAGACATCTTAAGCACGTGCTCACTGACGGAGCTGCCCTCTTCCATCTTGAAGTTAAAGAACTTTTCAGAAGCCTCATAACTCTCAACTACCGCGTGAGCCTCAAATATCATTTTGAGTTCACGGACAATATCATGTGGGTCATGGTTCTCAAACCTTTTCTGATGCTCCTTTTCCAAACCATACAAGATAGCACACTGAACTGTGGAGTACTAATTCTTCCGAGCGAGGAAAACATTCTTTATCTCATCGGTATCATGAGCTGCAGGCGGGTCACCCAGCGATTCATCCAGCACATAGGTCAAATTACCAGCATTGAGGACAATCCTCAAATTGTGGAACCAATCCGCGAAGTTTCTTCCATTGTTTTTCAACTTTTCTTTCTCTAGGAATGCATTAAAATTGATGGTAGGGGCCACCATTGATCTACAACATATTGCAATAGTTTAGACTAAGTTTATGACAAATTGAGTTATAATTAATAGTTAAATTAATCTAGGTGAACTCCCACTCAAAACAATATCCCTCACATTGTTTTAGTGATCACACGAACCAAATCCACCACATTAAAACCGATCATCACGAGAGTTGATGTAGCTTCAATGGCGAACAATCAACATGTTCATCATATCTACTATATGACTCATGCTTTACCTTTTGGTGATCCGTCTTACGAGACCATGTCTGTACATGCTAGGCTCGTCAAGATCAAACCTTAGCTTCTGCATGAGCAAATCTGTCTTGCTCACATTGTATACACTCGTAGAATCTAACACACCTGATCATCACGTGGTGCTTCGAAACAACAAGCTTTAGCAACGGTGCTTACTAAGGATGAACTCTTTAAAACTTGAAATTTTGTTCTTGAGGGATCATCTTATAATGCTACCGTCACGAGCTAAGCAATACAAGATGCATAAAAGGATTAACATCACATGCAATTAATAATATGTGATATGATATGGCCTTTCTTCTTGTGCTTCCGATCTCCATATTCAAGCACGAACATGATCTCCATCATCACCGGTATGGTGTCAAGGTCAATGGCACCACTTCATGGTTGTCGTCCACCAGCATCAACTATTACAACTACTTTGAATAGACACGTAGGTCTTAACGGAATTTAAAAGACAACCATATGGCTCCTGCCGGTTGCCAACTTACAATAAGGAACATTGCATACATCATATATAATCACAATCATGGCCATATCACATCACAGCACACCCCTGCAAAACAAAGTTAGATGCCTCTAATTTTCTTTGCATGTTTTACGTGGTTTGGGGCTTTCAATAAGTGTCGTTCTAACTTACGAACAAGAACCACAACATTGATGTTTGAACTATCAAGTGCCCGTTCTAAATTGAATCTATACTATGATGGGAGAGACAAGCACCCGCAAAGCCACTTATGCAATACAAGTTGCATGTTAAGCATGGAGCAAGTCTCATGAACGATGTCATGTAAGGTTAGCCCAGGCCGCTTCTCCCATCATACCGCAAGATGCAAAGTACACAAAAAGCAATTGATAATAAAAGCACCACGACCCACAATGACCATTGTGTTCTACTCGTGCAACTGATCTACATATAGACATGGCTCTGATACCACTGTAGGGGTTCGTAGCATGGAAAACAAAAAAATTCTACCGCATGCACAAAAACAAACCAAGATCTATCTACTAGATTGTAGCAACGAGTCGATAGAAGCACTCACCCTCCAAGTTTGCAAAGCGGTTAACGAGAGAAGATTCTCGTGGGTGATGTAGTCGTACACTTGCCGATCTCAAGATCGCGTAGATGATCCTTCCAGAGCTGCGTTCCGGCAGTGCTTCCGCAGTCGGTCACACGTTCGGTACTCAATGAAGACCTTCCTCTCCCTTGTTCTAGCAGGCAACGGAGGTTGTAGTTCTCCCCTTGCGATTCCGGCAGCACGACGGCATGGTGTCAGAAGTAGAGGGAAGACCCCACAGGGCTTCGCCTAAGCCGGTGCGAGTTATGGTGGATCTAGGGTTTCCTGGTGATCTAGGGTTTAGAAGACCGGGAGGAGGATGTGTCGGCGGCGGCTAAAGCGGAAGCAACGGCGCGAGGCGGCGGCTTGGCGTGGCGGCGTGCGGCGGCGACGCGACGCGAGAAGGGCTAGGGCTTGTGGTGTTGGGGCAGCCCTTCCCCTCTATTTATGAGAGGGGGGGTCAAACTTGAGGGAGGGGAGTTTGAAATCACATCCAAACCCAAGTTGGAAGGACTCTTTCCTTCTTCCACTAGGAAACCATTGTTCAAGTTTGACTTTTCAAACCTCCCGTTTGACTTTCAATTTAGAGCTTTAATTCTCTCTCACAAATGTCCACACCAAGTGACCTAAGATATGATCCAATCATTCCACTTGCCCATGACACATTCATGGACCATTCCCCTTTCGGACCGGTGAACCTTCTAGAACCTTCTAGAACCTCTCCGATGAAAACATCGGAATATTTCCCGAACTCCGGAATCGAACTTTCCTTATATGAATCTTATTCTCCGGACCATTCCGGATCTCCTCGTGATATCCCGGATCCTATCCGAGACTCCGAACAACATTCGGTATCCCTATTAACATTCCATATCTACTAAACAACATTGAATCCTTAAGTGTGTCTCCCTACGGTTCGTGAATTATGCAGACATGACCGAGACACTTCTCCGATCAATAACCAATAGAGGAATCTGGAAATTCATATGGCTCCCACATATTTCTACGATTACTTTGCGATCGAATGAACCACTTACATACGATACCAATTTCCCTTTGTCTCACGATAGTTTACTTATCCGAGGTTTTGATCGTCGGTATCTCTGCATACCTAGTTCAACCTCGTTACCGATAAGTACTCTTTTCTCGTTCCCGTGATATGTGATCCCTTGTGATCCTGTCGCATGCTTGAAAGCTAATTGTATGAGATTCCACCGAGAGGGACCAGAGTATATCTATCCGTCATATGGATGGACAAATCCCACTCTTGATCCATGTGCCTCAACCCATACTTTCCGAACACTAAATGCCACCTTTATAGCCACCCAGTTACGGTGTGGTGTTTGATGTCATCAAAGCATCCTTCCGGTGATGGTGATTAGCATGATCTCATGGTCGAACGAATTAGGTTACTATGTATCAAAAAGCTTATAGCAAACAAACTATTGAAATGACTTGATCTTTATGCTACGCTTATCTATAGGAGTATGTCCATCATACCATTCTCCTAATGATATGACCTTGTTGTTAATAACATCTCAATGTTCATGATCGATAAACCACAATCATCTATTAACCAACAAGCTAGTATTATAAAGAGGCTTTAGGGACTCTAATTTAGTTTACAAATCACACAATATTAATGTTTTCGGTTAATACTGTTATAGCATGAATGTAAACATTTATCATAAACACAAAGATACAATGTTTTATTATTGCCTCTAGGGCATATCTCCAACAGAATCTTACTAGTGCATGCAAATTCTTCGGTAACAAATGAGTGTGATGCCTTAGAATCAAACAACACTCTTGCAAGTACTGAGTTAACAGAAAACATACCCAGCACGACGTCTGGCGCTTCTTGGGCTTCTTTAGCATGCATGAGAAAGAGACGGCCGTTGCGGTTGAGCGAGTTCCCTGGGGCAAACCTTCTTCCGGGATGAACACGACGCTACTGCTGGGCTGGGGCATTTGCATTGGGGGCTGCGACAATATTCTTGGGGCACTCATTGGAATAGTGACCTTTTGTTCCACATTCATAACAAGTCACCTAAGACTTGTCCTTTGCTACAACAGGCACATCATTGCTTCCAGTCCTTGGGGAAGTGTTGGTGTTGGTGGAGACATTGTTGTTGAACTTGGGTGGTGCACGGTTGAAATTGCTGGGGTTGTCGGGGTTTTTGTGATTTCCTCCGGGCCTTGGGTTTCCACGGTTGGGATAGGTCGGACGGTTCATCGGAGGTCAGTTGTTCCTTGGGGCAAATCCTGCAGATGGGTTGGGGCGATACTTTGGTGTATGGTGGGTTCCTGGTTGATGCATCATGCGACGCTTGCGGTTCTCATTAGCTTGGTTGATATTTCCTTCCATTTGAATGGCAGAGTCAACTAAGGCTTCAATGTCAGCAAAGGGGATATTGACTAACACTGTCTGCATCTCATCGTGCAAACCATTCAGGAATCTCTCTTTCTTCTTGGCTTCAGTGTCTATCTCATCCGGTGCATACCTAGCCAATGAAAAGAATTTGTCACGGTATTCCACTATGGTCATCCTTCCTTGCTTCAGTTCCCTAAATTCATCTCTCATCCTCTTTATCAAACCCAGTGGTACATGGGTTTTGCTGAACTTGACTTTGAATTCATCCCAAGTCATCATCTGACCTCCGGTCATCGCGCGAACGCTGTTCCACCATGCTCTTGCATCTCCTGCCAGGTAGTGGGTGGAGAACAATACCTTCTCGTTGGCTTCCACTCCGGCAACTTCCAGATTGTTCTCCATGGTTTGCAGCCAATCATCTGCATCTAGGGGCTCTTTTGACTTAGTGAAAACAGGTGGATTGGTGGAAATTCTTGAGCTTATATCCATGGTTGTCCTGATTTCCATGGTCTTGATTGTTGTTGGCCATCTGAGCGATGTGTTGAAGGGTGGCTAAGTTGGCTTGACGTTCGGATCTTTCAGCTTCGCGATCAGAAACCAACATTTGCAAGATCTACAACATCGGGTCCGGGGATGAATTGCTTTCTCCGCAAGGCATCTAAATATTGAGATCGATCATGAGAAAAGAAGGAAATTCTAAGGTTCAGGGTTTTTGAAAAAGTTTTTAAAGTTTGACTCAGATTTTTCTAGAAACTTGCTTTTCATTCATTCGTTCAGAGCACACGATACAAACACACACCACAACAAAAGAAAACAGATGGTTTTAAGAACCATTCTGGGAAACTACGATATAGTGGGACAGAATACAACTCACTAACGCTAGTGCTCAAGTGCTACTACTCCTTGGAGTCAGTGTCCTCATCATCATCATCAATGATGAAGGCGAAGTCATCCTCATCAGTGAAGAAGTCCATGGCCTGATCCTCCAGAAAGTCATCATCATCACTGACATAGGAGTAGGGGTCTCCACGAAGGTCTTTCCCTGCATTCTCCCTCTCCTCCAACTGCATGTCTCTCTCGTGGATGGTCTCCTCCAAATCCATGATCTTGTGGCGAAGATGGGCAATGATGCGCTCCTTCTTGTCGAGATGACGGCGACGAGACTGGCGATCCTTCATGAGCATGGAAATGGTCTGATACTTGTTGGCGGCGATGGCGTACATGTGGTTGGTGTAGGAGCATGCATTGTCTAACTCCTTCTGACGGTCATACATCATGAAGCTGAGGTGGTCCAATTGAGTCTTCAGCTCGTGGTGGTATGGGGCCTCCAGTGGCTGTCCCATAGCATCACGCCTTAGGTAGAACTCAAAGCGGGTACCCTTGATCTAATTGATACTCTGCCCACACAGACGGGCAAGAGCTTCCTGCATGGCCCTGGCAAGTCCATCGAGCCAGTTGTTCTCTCACAAGGTGAAATGAATTCCCTCTGCGGTGGGGGGTTGAATCTTTCCTCAGATACTTGCAACAACTAACCACTGCAAATCCTCTCCTTCTTGATCATTGAGCTGAGCTCCGAAGAACTCGGGGTGCGGACGCTCCAGCACCTCCGAAAGCTGGTCCAACTCACACTCAAAGATGAGGTCTCCTCCATTCCCCAACTGATAAAACTTGTTGTACTTCACATCCATCTATAAGAATATAGGATGAGTAAGTTAGTAGAGTGATCAAGTGTGTCAAATTTTACGTAAGTTTGCAAGAATTTTTGAGGAACATGAATTTTCATGAAAGAGTCTAAGTGATAAGAATGAGAATAAGTTTTCATAAATACTCACTTCCTTGGGTTTTGAAACTAAGTTTTTGATTCAAACGTCCATTCTAACTAGGGTCTCCTATGGTCAGGATGGCTCTGATACCAACTTGTCAACACCTGGATTTTTAATCCCAGATGCCTATTATGCCATACATCGCAATCCCAGGATTACCATTTTTGCGAGATATAACAGATTGGATATCACAGTACATCATCCATTACAAACCATACATAAGGTATTACACAAATAAGGATCACATGATCCAGTTCTTAATACAATTCAAGGAGCGGAATAACGTAATAATAACGATAGCATGGGCGAAGCTCCATCTTCATGGTCACAGGCAATGGTGACGATGGGAGATGATCCTAGTTGTCATAACCTTCCTGCTATGCATCTTCCTGATACTCCTCTTCATAGTCTGGCCACGGGAATAGCCAGGGACAAAGCCATGAATACTCTTTAAGTACTCGCAAACTAGTACTAACAAGTGAAGTGGTTTTGAGTAGGATATACTAAGCTCTAGGGTTGTTTTGCAAAAAGCCAGATTTACCTCTACTGAGTTCAGAAGCAAAGAAATCTAGTTGAAAGTTTTATAACACCTAATTGGGAACTTGAATTTCATATCACGACTCTATTGTGGTCAAGTCAAAGTCATGAATCATTTCATAAGTCATTTTGAAAACATCTGACGATGGAACAGTATGACCACTCCAACTGTCCATAACCGCGGATGCGGATATTCGAATAGTTTGACACTCTACAGAGGTGGTACACTTTCACCACAACATTCGATACATCCGTCAGGAACAAATCCTGAATTCAGCATACTCAGTATGCGGATAATCAATCCTAACCTTTCCATTACACGCCCTACTATAGGAACCTCTCCTGTGAGTTTGGCCTCCCAACCATGACCAACTGTCATCTTGGGTACTGCACAGGTGGACAATCTTCACAAGGTAGCCTCAGCTCAGACCTTGGCCGCAAGGGAACCCATACTAAGGTATATAACTTTCCGGTCAAGCCCTACCCAAATTTCGGGTATTGTGGTTGTACGTAAAAATTGGAATGGTATCGCATCCAGAAAACCATCAGTTTTGTAAAGGGCTAAGGCTCATGCCTTAACATTTTCATCATCAAAATCATTTGGTGTTCGGAAACACATGCCAAAACATTTCAGTAGAATGACTCATCATTCTAAGGTTTTCATAACCATTTTCACCAAGTATTCCCATCTAACGTTGATCAATTTTTATACTTAGCACTGACATCTACAAGTGGGGGTAAATACTAATGAGGGGTGGTAAACAAGGGTGAATGATCTAAGTTCAATCTCATGCCTCAGGATGACATCAAGATTATCTAACTTAGGTCAAGTTTTATGCTCTTTATGCTAACTTCTAATATCTTTATCATATCTAGAAATAACTAAGTAAACTCTAAGAGAAAACTTTGATGAAGAAATAAAATACTTAAGCTTGCAAGTAAAACTAGGATTGGGTATCAAGTGGTGTAAGCTTGCAAGTAAAAACTTGCATGGTTTAGCTTGCTAAGATAGTAGTATAAGCTTGCTAAGTTAATAGCTTGCTAATTCAACTAGTAGTACTAGGCTTGCCTTGTGCAGAGCAGTGGTTAAAGTTCTCCTCGGCTTCTTCCTCGCAGTATTCCCCTTCCTCCTCGTATCCTTGGTCGGTACTAGCATCCATAAATAAATACGAGGTACACAATCACCACACAATACTTAGTTATTTCTATTTATCACACAGAGGTTCACACTAGATGATCTAACATCATCACTATCATCACAAAGATTAAAGCACTTGTCTTATCTATTTTATTTTAGAAAAGTAATTTCTACTCATTGAAAAACTACTTAAGATTTAATATTCTCCAACTCAAACATGGGATCATGTTGACACATGTCATCACCACATATTTCAGTACATGGGAATGTGATTTAAAGTGGTGTCACAATTTAATAAGGTTTAACCTTTTTATTTTAATTAAATAAAATGACTAGAATGGCCTATGAGGCATTATTTTATTACTTGATCATTATTTATGCAAGTAACCCTATATATTTTTATATATTTTGAAAGGTATGGTTAAATGTGATTTTTGAGAGTTGGAATAAACTCAAAATATTTTATGGTTGAATTTTGAAAAATGTTTGAATACAGAAAAGCTTATGCCTTGTTATTTTTACCATGGTTGATCTATAATTCTAAATGGTTTGAATCCAACGGGCTTGGATTAAGCATTCCAGTACCTTTCTATCAAAATTTGTTTCATTCATTTTGGTTCAGTGAGTCGAGCTGGGTTGATTTTTGAATCTAGGTACATAACTGAGTTTGAAATTAAAAGAATAAACCTAAGTTTGAATTAATGGGTCGCGTGGGATGTTTAACTGGGCCGGCCCACTACGCACAGTGCGCGCGGGCTGGTTAAGTGAGCGACCCCACTCGTCAGTGAGACAGCAAGTGGCGAAGCAGTATGGGGCGATTAGGGCCGCACGATCTAACTCTAATCCAACGGCTATGGTTCATCGTCCACGTCGGGCAACGCCGGCATGGCAGAACCCTAGCACCGCCAGTGGGGGTCAGTGGGGGCTCACCGGGGCTCCGGCGATGGTCGGCGATGGGGGCGAATGACGAAATCGACGACGGCTATCCTCCTAGTACCGGCAGCTCCTCCTGGGGCGGCTCCAATCGATGGCGCCTCTCCTCCTCTGCAGCGGCGAACTCCGGTGAAATTCCAGCCACCTGGTGCTCGCCTTGCTCCGGGAGTGAGTGTGTGTGATCAGTGAGAGGTGGGGGTGAGATGGTGTGCTCAATTCGAACGGGGGTGGCCTCCTTTTATAGTGGCTGAAGGGGACCGAATGGCGCGGGCGGAGCTCGTCGGTGTCGTTGTTACATCGAGATACTGGCATGGGAAAAGGTCGGAGGCGGTGCTATTCTCCCTAGCGAAGCTCAACGACATGGTCACACGGCGTGGGGCGGTGCTGATTGGTCGGAACGTCGCAGCGCTCTGGGCGGGTCCGACGGCAATTTTAATGGCGCACAGCGTGCGTGGTCCACGCGGCGGAAAACAGGGTTATCGAGCGGGGTGTGGGGGTGCTGGCGATCACGTCTGCAAGCGGCGAGGGCGACGCGCGGTCTGTGGGCTGGTGTCGCTGACGGTGCACTGGCGCGTTCTCGGCTCGCACGCAGAGAAGCTTGGCATGAGCTTGCCATGTGGTCCAAGGGCTAGCAATGCTCGGGGCTGGGACAGAGGGTGGCGGTGGACGGTGGTCAGTTCTCCAGACAAGGTTGGCGAGGCTAGTGCTTCCTCTAGCTTGCTGGCGACATGGGGGTGGAAAGTTTGTTCTCGACATGGTCACCATTGATGGCTAGGCTTGCTCACAGTGGGGCTAAGGATTGTTAAAGAGGCTAGATGATCTACTAAGAGCTTGTTGCAACCAGAGAGGGACAAGGTTGGCCAAATTCACTGCTGCAAATAGTGTTTAATGTTTTGTTGTTTGCTGATCACAAGGTGTTTGATGAAATGGCCAAAAGAGATTCAAATTTAAATTTTGGATTCAAACTTGGTGGGTTTGCTAGGCACATACTAGGGAGTCTCTGGTTGGTTGGATTAGTCAAGGGGCACTGGTTTGGTTGGGTTTTGAAAATGTGGGATCTTCACATTTGTTAAAGATTCAATTTTAAATTGTCATTTGAATGGGATTGCCAAATGTTTCTGCAAGTTTGAAAGGTGGGATTTGATTCACTTTTACTTGGTCTTGCAAGGGGTGAAAAGAAATGGAAAAGTTTCTGCTTGAAATCTTGGACTAGAAACACTCAAAGTGACCTAGTGAGCAAGATTGGCAAAAATGACCATTTGCCTTATTTGATTTGTTTTTGATTTTCTCTTGATTTGTTTCTGCTTGGAAATGTTTTAGATGATGTTATTTTCTTCCTCAAACCATTCCTTGCTATTTAGGTTAATCACACAAGTCCATTCATGCATTCATCAAATCATCACATACACACATGCATTCATTTGGTTTTTATTTAATCAAAGTTTTTGTTAACCCTAATTTTAGTGATTAGAATTTGATAAGCATGATCAATATTTTTGGGATGTTACAAGATCCCAACGAGGAGCATAAGGTGTTTACTAGTTGTTTGGAGTAGGAAATCTCTGTAAATACTTAGCAAACAGATTTTTAGGGTTTTTTTATAACGCAAGGAAATAATGTGCAAGTAAATAAAGACAACAATTAATTGCAGCAAGTGGCCCAATCCTTTCTTAGCAAAGGACAAGCCTATTGTAATACTTATGAGGACCAAACGTTCTTGAGGACACATGGGAGTACTCTCAAGTGCTTTCGTTTCATATAGTTGATTAATCTTATTTGGTTTGATAAGTGTTGTATGGGTGAACCTGTGGTAATGTACTGACCTTACTAGGACTAATACATACTTGTGATTAAACCCCTTGCAAGCATCCGCAACTACAAGAAAGTAATTAAGATAAAAAACTAACCACAACCTTAAACTATGAGATCCTACACTCCCTTGTGCAAAGGTTTCCTAACGGGGGTTCAAGTTTCTATCACTCCGGCAACCCCACAATTAGTAGCCAAATACACAATGCATTCCCCTAGGCCCATAAATGGTGAAGTATCATGTAGTCGACGTTCACATGATACCACTAGAAGAATAGCACCACAACTTAAATATTAAACCATTGAATAATACATCAACACAATTCCACTACTAACAACATGACTTCTCCCATGTCCTCAAGAACTAAACGAACTACTCACGAGACATCATATGGATCAAGATCAGAGATGATATGATGATGAATAAAAATCCGAACATAAACAATAATTCAATGGTTCCACTCACAAGCATCAACTACAAAAGTAATTAACACAATTGTTACAGCGGGATGGAGTGGTGATGATGGTTCTGGTTGATATGATGGTGTGGATGATGATGATCCCGGTGAAGTCTAGCTTGATGACAGTGTTGATGGCGACGATCTCCCCTCTTCGGGAAGGAATTTCCCCGGCAAAAATTTGTCTGCCGGAGAGCTCTTTCTCTCTGTAGTTTCCGCCCCGCAGAGGCGGCAGAATCTTTCTATGGTCGCTCCCCGTGTATTAGGGTTTCGAGGAGAAGATATAGGAGAATGGGCGGAGCAAGAGGTGGGCCAGGGTGGCCACACCCCTTGGTGGCGCGGCCCAAGGTGACCCGCGCATGGGGTGGGTGTGGGCCCCCTTTGGCCCATCTCAGCCTCCCCTTCTGGCTTCCTTCATCTTCTGAAAAAATATGTTTTTCCATATATTTTCTGGTATTTTCGCGAAAATTGTATCTAGACACCGTTTTTTCCGTCAGAATCCTAACTCCGGCAGTCCATCCTCCAAGAATCATCCAACATGCAAAAATAGATGAAATAACATAAGTAACACCTCTTAATATGAAATATGTCAATGAATAATAGTAAATTATGATAGAGAATAGTGATGCAAAATGGACGTATCATAGATGCAGCTTCGGCTTCAACACCATTAGCAATTCTAATGGTTCTTTCCCCTCTTCTTAGGGTCCTCTTCGTATCAAATCTCTGTAAGGAGTTTGTAACATGAATTGTTGCACCTGATTCAACCCACCATGTATTGGTGGCATAATCAACATAAAGGGATTCGTCAACAAAGGTTATAACATTAGTACCTTTCTTATTGAGCCATTTCATGAACCCAATACAATCCCTCTGGACGTGTCTGCTTTTTCCACAAAATCGACATCCATTAGGATCTTTACCATCGGCATTAGGGGGTGCATCTTCATTAGGAGCTCTATTAGGTTCTTTTGTTGAAAGAACTTAGAAGATTGCCCTTTATCTTTAAACTGAGAAGGCTTAGGCTTTATATATTTTTTCTTCTGAGAATGCTTGAACTGATTGACATGATCAACTCGTCCAGCTTTAAGCCTTTCCTCCTCTTGTACACATCTAGCCATCATTTCGTCCATGCCCCATTTAGAATCCATTGCATTGTAATTGATGGTGAACAGAGAGAACTCCGTGGTCAAGGATGACATAATAAAATGGACAAGGAAACCTTCAGAGATTATATTTCCATTGTCTTAAGTTTGGTGGCCATGTTAATTTTCCTCATGATATGTTCTCTTAGACTCCCAGTTGGATCATAACTTTCATCAATAAGCCTTCTAATGAGGCTTATTGCATAAATTTTGGATGATCCCTTAAACTGGTCCTCAGTCTTTCCAAGGTAACCCTTGGCAGTCTGAGAGTTCGGGACAACCCCCTTATACTTTGAGTAATGGAGCCCTTAATAATCATGAGGCACTTACGATTTGAATCCTTCCACTTAGTTTTCTCATCATCATAAGCCCTTTTAAGGGCATCATAATTTTCATCACCTTCAGCAGGTCCTATAGGAGTATCCTTAAGGAGGGCATAATCTATATTCAGCAAAGCTAAAGTGATCTCAAGCTTCTCCTTCCAAGTACCAAAATTACTACCAGTCAACTGTTCTATGCCATTAATAATACCGGCAATTTGAGAGGCATTAGATGCTGCAAAATAAAACAAATGCTTTGAATAAGCATCACAATTTTATACTCCTTTCATCAATCTAGTCTACATCAGCTTTGGCCAGAAATAGACATGATCCATAAAATTTTGTGATCAAAACATCTGCCAATCAGCTTTGGCCAGAATGACAGATATAATCCATGCTTAATTTAAGGATTTCCAAACTTTATTTTGCAGCAAAACATTATTATCACAATTTATTTGGAAAACAATCACAAAAGTACCAACTAAATATAATAAACACAACAAAAAGAATTAACTAATCATAATAAATACTTAAGTGAGGTACATAATTGCATGACAAAAGAATAATTTGTCACATAATTATGTTCCATAATTGAAATAATAAAATATGCCAAATAGTAAGCCCTAAAACTTATATATATATATATATATATAAACCCTAACACTTTTATCTTAAATTTTAAAGAAAGAAGGGAGAAAAATTAGTTTCAAACAGTCAACTGAGCCCATAAAGGATTTGGCCCAGTCCCCTTTTTCTTTATTAATAAGGAAAAATAAAACAAAACTTTCGGACTGGGCCGAAAATAGCCCAGCCCGTCTCCCCTTAGTGGTCTGCTCGGCCCGTTAGGCAGCCAACGCTGCGGGCCATTGGATACGATCCAACGGCGGAGAGCGTGCCCGGCCGGATCGAAACCGACCTGTGACGGCCGCCCCCTGAACCATAGCCCTCATTTTCCCCTCCCTCCTTTTCCTCTCTGCCTCCCGAGCAACACCGAATGAGATATATATATATATATATTTATGTATATATATATATATATATATATATATATATAGAGAGAGAGAGAGAGAGAGAGAGAGAGAAAGCAAGACGCGGTGGCGAAGCCAGCCGCAAAGGGGGAAGAAGGCCGGCATCGGTGAGCGCCTCTCGCCGGATTCACGTGTAGCAGCGTGTGGCTCCGTCGAGTGGTGCTTGCCGGTGCCCGTTTGCATTACAACGACGAGCGCACGGGCATCCCCGCAACGACATCGACAATGCAACACCAAGTCTGGTGCCGCGGTGGGCTCCTGCAATGATAAGAGCGCGAGGAGACATCACCATGGACCGGTGTGGTGGACAGCGAAGCCGCGTGGGCACGAGCCCGAGCGTTTCTGCTGGCTTAGTAGGTTGGCTCCGGCGCCGCCGTGGCCAGCGACGGCGACGAGGCCCTTAAGGTACACGTCCACCACCTCTTTATCATTAGATTAGGGTTAGAATTCGTCCAATTTGGGAATTAGGGTTAGGGTTCATCAGTAATTGGGGAAATTAGGGTTAGGGTTCTTCAATTCGATGAACTAGGGTTAGGGTTCATCAGGAATTGGGGATTCGTGTTAGGCTTTGCACCAACAACTCAAATCCCCACATAAAAATTGCATAACAGCAACCTTAGCACCTGTTCTTGATCAGATAGAACTTAAACTTAGTAAATTTAGGGCTAGAACATAAACTTTATGTTGTTCTTAAGCAAGAACATGATCTGAACGAAATTTTCAGCAACCAAAACATGATCAAACCAGGAAGAGCAGCCACACTAAAGCATGATAACTTAACATAGAGAGCTCAATCTTGAAGCTAGGTGCTCTCATACCACCATTAAATCCCTAAGGATCATCTAGCTCAAGATTAAGCCACAAAAGATAAGATCAGATGTGCGTACCTTGATCTGCAGGTCCAGCCATGTCCTCCTGTTGATTCTTCTTCTCCTGATGCTCTTGATCTTCAGCGGTGAGTGGTTCTTCCTAGTGCTTTAGGTGCTTTCTTGATCAGTGAGATGAGAAGAGTGAGAGAGAGAGGAACAACTGAATGAGTAGATATATACTCAACCCTAAGCCTAAGTCCCCTATTTATAGCACTTGCATTAGGGAACCAGCACCTTAGGATGGATGGTCAGGATGCCCCTGATCAGGGCATCCAATGGCTGTTATTAAACAACCCCTTAATCATCATTAATTTAACTTAGATTGATCATAGCAACCTTTAGATCACTTTAGATCACTTATATCCATTGCACATAGCCAGCGAGCTTGTCCAGCGTGAATCGGGGACCTGCACTCCCGTCCCCCATGCATCCACGGCCATTCCTTGGCCATCCAAGGATTGGCGCAGAACCCTGAACGACCCGGTGGCGAGCCTAGACGGGTGCAGCCACTAGTAAAGATGTCCAAGCGGTGTGACACGAAGGGTGATGTTGAAGAGCGAATTCAGATCGGTCGGGCAGCGACTGAAGTCGCCCTCGTCGAGGCCGAAGACGGAGGTGATGGCGGCGGACTAGAGCGGGTCTCGGTGTCCCAGGACAATGTGAGGGGAAAATTTTGTTCCCATACCTATGAAAAAAAATACATACACGCACATATGAAAATAATTTGTAAAGAAAAGACACGACAAGACACGACGAGTGATAATTTTTTTTTGGATCTTCTCGATCTAAAAAATAATATTCTAAACATTCTCTAAAGATTTTCCTGGCATATTTTCTCTATTATTTTGGGATCTCTACAAACTTTCGGACTGAAAAACACACATGAAGAAATCTTTTTGGGTTTGCTCTATCTAAAAATTAATATCCATATCTCAAAATATTTTCCCTCCATATTTGAGCATATATATATATACACCAGTCTTCAAAAATCAAATATTTGTACAGAAGTTATGACCATCCAAACATCTCTCTCTTATAAATAGAGCCCTACTCTCTCTCTCTCATCATACACTAAGAAGCAGAAGCAATGGCTCCTAATGGGAGCGCGAAGGGGAGGTTGAAGATCTGGTGGATCATGGGCAACACGAAGAGCAAGGGCACGCTAAGAACGCGCCCTCCTCATTCTGCTAAAGAAGGGTGGCGAGCTCGCTGTCCTCTACAACGTTTCCACCTGCCTCGTGTCGTACCACGTCGTCACCGGATGTGGTATGCCATGAGGAAGGCAGAGACACCGCACATGATGGCAAGCTCGCCACCCTTGTTCAACATAATGGCGAGACACCTTTTGTTGATCCGTATCGAAAAGAATGGAAATAGACTGATTTGTAGGATTATTGATGAATAGTATACAACTTTTCACTATATTTGTATTTTTTGGTAGATACTTGATTTTCTAAGGAGTAAAATACATCCACGATCAGCGAACTTGTCGTCGCAACCCGCATCGGTCACCATACTCAGAAATACCCAAGTTACGGTCCTCAAATACGATTCAGGAGCTCATCGAGGTCACTTGTCGTAGTACACAGAAGTATTTTGCCGATGTGGCACTCTATTTACCGGTCCACCAAATCCATGCAAGCCTCCTGTGCGTTGGTTTGCAAAAAAAAAAAAAAACTCAATCTGCTTTCGTACAGCTCTACAATTCAGTACTACCTCTCAACACTCATCTCCCTGTAACAGTGAAGACAACGACCTGTTCGAGGCTTTAACCAGCCGGCCGTGGCGGCGCCGCCGCCGCCCCTCCCGTTTCGCGTGCCTCGCTGGGCCTCGCGACGGACCAGCAGACTAAGCTGCTCTTTACAGCCGTCGGGCGCCGCCGCTTCGTGTCCCCGTTTCCCAGGGGCTACTTTGGGAACGACATCGTGCTCACGCGGTAGACCACTTCCCGCGATGGACCACTTCGAGGGTCTCGCGCGGCCCTCAATGGCCTCCACACTGCTCATCACCACGTGGCCACGCCTCGCGTTCGCCGGCGCCGACTTTGGCTGGGGAGAGCCCGCCATGTCCTGGGCTGTCATGCTGCCGAAGAAGGGGGTCATAATGTTCCTCATGCGCGGCATTCCGTTGCCGGCGTGTACGCCAGATTGACCCTCCCGCCTCCCCGACGTCCGCGTGGCCAGTGGAGCAGGTAGGTGGCGCGTGCAGAGTCTCGCCCGCGGAGCGGGGACAGCCACAAAAGCGCGGTGAGCGCAGCGAGCCGAGCATGACCTTCTCGACCACGCGCGTTCTCCTTCGTGCGCCAGATTGCCCCGTAGCCCATCACTTGGGAGAGTGCCGCCGCCATGTTCAGCTGCAGTGCATCATCGTCGTAGTTGAGCAGCGGGGCGGTATCGGCATCCCCGATGAATGCGCGGCTGTCGGAGCTAGACTGACGAACTGCCTCTCCAGCTACTCTGTGCTCATCGAGGTGCCACCGTCGTCGCATCAGTGGAAAGGGGAAGAGGATGTCAAGCTTCATACACTAGCCAACGCAACCAAAAGTCCAAACTTATAAAAAGGGCTAATACAATCCACTTATACATTTCAACACCCCTTTTTACGTGTGACGGGAAGAAATCATCACGTACAACCGGAAGAGAGCGACGACGCGCGAAACTCACGTATGACTCAAGAGACCTATACATGGACAATGAGGGGTCAACAGCAATTTTAGGATAAATTACGAAAGACAGGACTCGAACTCGAGACCTTAGGCTCTGATACCATGTCAAGCTTCATACACTAGCCAACGCAACCAAAAATCCGAACTTATGATACACTTCAACAGAGGAAACCGGAGCCACGCTCTCGAGGCAATGGAGCTCGACAAGATGTTAACCTGAAATTTTTTGATGTAGGAAATTGAGTAGGGAACTTGCGTGAAAGGAAAACAAGATCCGCATTCCTTTTTTTGTAAAATGAAACACGACGGCTTACGTGGATTGATGGACCGGTCCACACCGTGCCATGTCAACAAAAATATGTACGTCTACGATGACCAGTGACCTTGCTGAGCCCACTAACGTATTCGAATACCGTAATTCACGTATTACTGAGCACAGTGACCAAGACGGGTTTCAACGACAAAGTTTAATGACCATAGGTGCATTTTACTCTTCTCTAAGGGTGTATGTGAAGTTTCGGTGCAGTGACTTTTCATTGGCCTTCCTCCCGGGCAGCAGTCGCCCGAGGGAGACGGGGCTTGGCGTACGTGCGAGGGAGGGGTGAGTCTGAGGAAAAACGAACCGGTCGCTTGGCGACCTACCAGACCATCACTAGCCAATCTGGTCTAAACAAAGTCTAGAAAATGTGGCGTGGCGACACGACGCACCCAGTGCTGTGGAATAATTAGTTAAAATTACTGCTGGAGATTACACGATATGTAATATAGTACAAATTGTTTCCTAAAGTTACAGCAAAAGACAACAATTGAATCTTACTCGATAGAAGAGGGGGAGGGGGAGGATGGTAAAATGAATGTCAAAAAATAAAAAGGCACAGAATAATATGAATTAGTGATGGTGAATTTACGTCCAGAAATTACTCACCTACAAAGAATTACCGTCGAGAAATTACGGACAGGAAAGTGTATCGAAAAATTGCTGTCAAAGAATAAATGCCAATGAATTATAGTAAGAGAATCACTCATCATCGAGGAGCTACCTTGGTATAACTACCGACAAAGAATTACAGCTAGGAAAATGCGTAAAAACTTACTGCCAAAGAGTAAAAAAGAATCCAAAAAAATAAATTAGGGTGAGCGGATAATAGTGGGAGAAGAACTCACCACCAAGAGTTACCATAGGGTAAGTACTTGTGAGAAATTACCCACGGAAAATTGTGTCGAAGAATTAGCGATTGAAGAGTAAAAGAAGTAGAATAAACGTCGTAGGTAAGATTGATGTGGAAATTGCTGTTAGAATATCTATGTCAAAGAATAACCATGAAATGACATGGGGTTAAATATGTACACCAAAAAGTTATTGTTAAAGCTAACTATCATCGCTGGAGGGGAAAGAGCGTCATAGAATTACCGTTGTCAAATATTACCGTTGTCAAATCACACAACGTCGAAAACCATTGCGTGAGAATCATTTTCATATGTGGTAAGAGGCTAACAGAGAATTACCATTGGAAAATTACACATCATTGAGAAATTACTGCTCTGTAAGAATCGTTCATGAATTTGTTGTCGGAAGGTATGTTCTGTCAATGAATACTGCCGGATAATAGCTCACCGGCGAAGAATTACCGTATGATAATTACCGCCAAGAAATGGCGGCCAAAATTTGTGTGAAAAAATTGCCGGCGAAGCATAGAAAAATATATACTGGCCTGATGTAAGGTATGTACCGCCAGAAATTTATGGGCACAAAAATTACCGCAGTGACCTGTTCGTTGATGCTATTGTAGTCGTCGGATCAAAATCTAAGAGTCCAAAGAGTGAGACCCGTGTTCATGCGCTGCGTGTCGGGTGCAGGATTGGTAGAAAAGTGAAATCTACAGTACCTACAACAGCTACAGTAGCCGAAGCTCTCACAGGGCGTGAATCCATCCGCCCTTAATATATGTACTAGGGAATATGGCGCGCGCGTGACGCCGCGCCCGCGAGGGAAGATGTCGTATACTAATCGAAATTATTGCTGAAGATTATTGTTGTCTGGAGTTACGACAGAAGACAATGGTAACACTATTTGTGGATAACAGAGGCGACGGATGGTGCGATTATGTGTCGACGATTAAAAAGTATAACAAAATTGAATTTCAAATTATGAATTACACCAAAAAATTACTCACCCATAGAAAATTACCGAAAGGTAACTACCGTGTGAAAATCACAGATATAAAAATGTGACGGAATGAAATAACCTTAAAAGAAATACTATTGTCGAAGTAAAATTAGACAATGACACACGGTCGTAAAGTTATCGTGAGTTAATTACCGGTGGCAAATTATGCCCAGAAAGTTTTGTCGAAAAATTACCTTCGAATAATCAAGAAATGGAGCTAAGAAATATTATCGTAGACGTAGAATAACTATCGCTGCAAAAATAAACCCGAGACATTGTGTTTGAAAATTAAGTAGAAAAATTCCATTGGAAAAAGGTGGGCCAAAAAATCTAAGCCGAATAGTTAGAGAAGATGGACGTAAAAAATTATCGGATAAGGCAAAAATAAATTAGTTAAAAAGTTGTGTTGCCTCTACATGACGTGGCACACGATTGAACAAAATTACATGCGAATAACACACGTAGGGACGGGGACGCCGGATCAAAGATCAACACAATTGGCATAAAATTAGATGATAAATAGTAAACGCGTGGATACGTCTGTCGGATGGACGGATAGGAAAAGTGTGGCAATCTAAAAAATATCGGTTATGGCAAGAAAATTTTAGCCGAAATTATGTTTTGTCTACGTGACATGGCATACAAGTGGACAAAATTAGACTGCGAATAACGTACGCATGGACGCGTGCCGCCAGATCGAACAGACATAGAAGATGGGCCATAAAATTTAAGTCAAATAGTTAAAAAGATAAACGAAAAAAATATTGGTTAGAAAAAGAAATTTTTAGCCAAATTTATTTGTTTTATCTATGTGGCGTGGCACACGATTGGATCAAATTAAACTGCAAATAGCACACACAAACACAAACTACCGGATAAAAAATAGACGGCCGAAAACGATTTACGCACTGTTCATTGCCAGCGCACTGTTCATCCCCGCGATGAACAGTGGCCGGAGCGTCGATAGCACGCCAATCCTGCCAGCCTTAGTATATAGACTAGTAAAGTCAGTGCGGCGACACGCCGCGCCCGTAAGCTGTCCGTTGGGTATAGAATAGTACTGATTTTGTTGCAAATAGAGTATGGTCCGATCCAATGTAAGAGAAAGGCATTGCATACTTGAAGAGTGAATATAACAGATAATATAATTTTAGGATAGTCTGATAGTATATCTACTTTAGTCATGAGCTCTCGCAGTTTCTCTTCGGTAAAATCATCTCGCCAAGTTTAAGCTTGTGTCACAACATCAGGTTCACATGCCTCCTTCGAGACTTGCAACTGGCAGCTTGCCATGGATACTTGCCTAAAATCTTAAGATTTCCTTCTGATAGGCAGCATAGATGGCTTGCGTGATTTCGATGCCAAATTCCAACTCGACCAACTATTGCATGCTTGATATATGCTTCTTCTTCTTTGGTCTTTCGCATGAGCTCGTCTATTCAGAGCAAAGAGGCAACCCAAACTTCATAAGAATGTGTGTTTTTTTAACTACTTTAGGAGGTCATAAAGCTGCATATACCTAAAGATTGGAAAAAATAGAGAACTTACATAGATTGAGTTGCAAGAAATCAATAAGAAAACTCAGACAACACCAAATAGATATCAGACCAAGAGTGTGCGGGAGAAAATGATATGTTCATTCATCTTTTACCCCCTCTTGATCCTTTCCTTTTCCAATGAAACAACATGTATTATGGATTGTCCTTCATACACCCGCCTCTGTGTGCACAGCATAACAACAGTAGCATGCTGGGAGATTTGACTGACACAGTACATACCTCAAATAATGAAGGAAACTGGCCAATCAAATCTTTGCTCACAAGTCGTGCATATGGTAAGATCCTTGCAAGAATTTGTGTTCCTCTTTAGGTATTCTGCAATAACTGTATGTTGATGCCATGAATAACATGATAGAAATCCAGGAGGTCTTCAGTCAAGTAGTTAAAACAGCAAGCCAGAAGTCATCAACATACAGCTAGCTCATATGTCAGGAACATGTCCATTTAATCATCAGAATTGAACTTAAAGAAAAAAACCTCTTTCACATAAAAACTAAAGCAGGTAGGTGAAGAATAAAATCAAATAGTATATTTTACGCTTACCAGCTACATGCAGGAAGAGAATGAATTCTAGGTTCTCTCTTACTGGACGGTAAATAAATGTTCACTCTTACACTTTGTCGTATGAGGCGATTTTAAGAGAAACCACACATAGTTAACACAATTGTACTCACGAAATTTACTTTCAGCATACTCTAAATTAAGAGTACCATCATGTTTTAACGTCAAGCGTGCAGGGTCCTAAGAAGCAGGCATCACATTGAAATACAATAAAGAATTGATGAAAATAAGTACTGTGATAACTTCCTTTTGTATATAAACATCAGGGCATTTCCTTTTCATTCTTAAGCCCAGAGGAAAAAGTGAAAAACAACTATCCAAAGATATATGCAGGTGCATAGGGTTTGAAATAATCCACCAAAGGGTTTAAAATATTTCTCTCTCTCTCTCTCTCTCTCATTAACATTTGAGAGACCTTTGTATCATCAATCTTTATCAAGTAGGAAGATGATTAAGCATGAACAAATTATCCAATAAGCATGAATTTTCCACTGAAGTGGTATTATAACAGCCAACACAGGGCCTACGACACCGTTCTTGCATAACCATGTTTTATAGAACATAATATAATTTGTTTGCCCGTCGAATCATATAGTGAATACCAAGAGTGGTTTTCGTATGTATTTGAAAGCCATATTTCTGAACAATGCCTATATTTCTCTAAACAAACTGATAAAGTTATTAAACAGTGGTTTCATTTACCACTCATCAAACCAAACTAAATTAATTCTTGTTAACTACAGGATCCAAAAGCTAATATTTAGTTTATTAGGAAATAGAAAAGGTGATATACTTAAAATGATGCAGTAGCTCAGTGAATATTATCCAATTACCAGAAAACAAATCAAGAAAAAAATTGCGGAAATGTGGAGTAAAAGTTAGTGGCAGGAAAAATATATTTGCGAACAAAGGACTTGTACGTGTCCTTACCTCTCATCCAAGACCATGTATACTTGAATCCTCCATGTGTCAAGCATCCTGGACACTGCAAGGTAAGGTACCAAATAAAAGTACCACAACACCAAAGCACAGCAGCAACAGCACACGTTGTTGCACTGCTGATAGCAAGCACAAGCTAGCCCTAGCATAGCAATATTGCCACCAGAACTGAAAAACAGGAGGAATTGGACACTTCATCAAACCAAATATGACTGGATTGAAAATAGGCATGAGTCTGATGTATCAAAACCATTTGAAGCTCTATGCATTACGATAGCGTTTAACTGAATGCAGTGCATCTCAAACAGGAGAAGAACTATCTTAGAGCCAACATCTCCAAATTCTCTAAATGATATAGATCACACCAAACTTTGTAGTTACCTCAGAGCTGAAATGTTAGACATTAGAATTCCTCGCTCCATGAACATAACTCTTAGAACCTGCAGAAAAGAAAGGCTACAAAAGTTTTGAAATAGCTGAGCTTATCAACTGGTGCATAAAAAGAAGACATGAATGATAATACTAAGAAAATGAGAAGGGGAAATAAAAACAGAACCACATAATATAATACTCCCTCCGACCCATATTAGTTGACTCAAATTTGTCTAGATTTGGATGAATTTAGACTATTTAGTATATAGGTTCATCCAAATTTTGACAAATCCAAGTCAACTAATATGGGTCGGAAAGAGTACTAAGAAAATAAGAAGGGGAAATAAAAGCAGAACATAATATACAATTGCAGTGCTCTTATACCTCAATTTGAGAACACGCTGTCTAGCGAGAAAGAAAAAAGCTAGCAAGTGAGATAGCTTTCTAGGATTAACGCTGGGGTAGCACACGCCCCGGAAAGCCACAGCGAGCCTAACTTCCGTAGTGTCTAAGTTATCCAAATTTTGACAAATCCAAGTCAACTAATATGGGTCGGGAAGAGTACTAATAAAATGAGAAGGGGAAATAAAAACAGAACAACATAATATACGATTGCAGTGCTCTTATGCCTCAATTTGAGAACACGCTGTCTAGCGAGAAAGAAAAAAGCTAGCAAGTGAGCTAGCTTCCTAGGATTAACGCTGGGGTAGCACACATCCCGGAAAGCCACAGCGAGCCTAACTTTCGTAGCGCCCAAGCCCAAAATCATCCTGGTGACCAACGGCGGCGGTTCAGATCGGCACGACACAGGCAGTGGAGGCTAGCAAGAGGAGCTGCAGCGTTTGGTAATCAATTCAACTCAGAAGAACGCATAATTTCTTATTAATATGAAGGCGAGGAATAGAAGAGGATCATAGAATGCGGTTGGGGGAAGGGGGGAGGGAAGGATAAAAGGAACCGTCGACGCTGCTCTACTCTTGCCGTTAGCCGTAGCGGTCCTCTTCGCCGCCCATGACTGCCTTCACCGCCCATAGAAATTCAGGTCACCATGGAAAACCGCCTCATCTGAGGAAGACAATGATCCAACTTCTGTCGACACTTTAAAGGAAACCATATGGTTATTTTTATGTTTGTGGCAAACATGGAAAATTAAGGTCAAGACATGGAAAAATTAATGTGAGGAAAGAAAGGTGTGTTTGACTAAGCTAGATTATTGCCAAAGTTAGTCCTTCCACATTAATAGTACTGTAATTGGAGGAAAGAGAATGACAAATTAACTACCTTAGTTAATATACAATCTAAATACCGCACCAGACCATTAAAGAAAAATGGCAGCTAACTCTTTCAACAGATGTTATTATACTGAAAGAACAAACCTAATGGCAGATCAGGCAGCATGGATCTTTAAATAGATACGCAAACATCAATTGATAAAAATCATGAAAGAACTATTTATAAAATAAGATTACCTTTTAGGTTATATATGAACCCCTAGGGCACTTATAAGCATCGCCATGGGGTTGAGCTTTCTTCCAACACATGTTCCAATCGACACCAATCATCTTGCATTATCACTGAAAAGAAAATTCAGAACATATAAGATCCAACTATAATATGGGAGCTTTAGGATAGCATGGGTAATGACTACACCTTGCCTCTTAAATTTGACTGCACAAATTGAAAAATAGCAGACCCAACATACAAGCTGTGTAGCTCTTGAAATCCATCTTGGCCCTCGTCGGATGTCCCTGCCTTGCCCGGGTTACCAAGGAGAACCTAAATCGATTAGAAATTGCTTGAATATTCAGAAGCAAATGAGAGGAGAAGAAGATAAGTCAGCTATGTAATCTCACAGATCCTTTCCAAAAAAAATGTAATATCACCAATATCAGATCGTCCGCGACCCTCATCGCCTTTGTCAGTGTTTTGGGAGGAGCAGAGATGTGGTTGCTGGAGGCGCAGGGCCATCTCCATCCCGACACGGTGGTACTTCTCCTCATCCCAACAGCCCGGCACATGCAACGTCCGTCACACCGAGATCTCAGGAAGGGAGCGCCGGCGGCGACCTTCCCATGTTCGTGAGCGCCCATCGGGACGACCTCTCTATGGGAGGAGGACGGTTGGACCGCTGGAGCGCTGCCGGTCGACCTTGCCCCATCAAATCATCCCTTCCACTCCTAGTCCCAGACCGCCATGGATGGTAGAGTGGTATAGCGGTCCCATGGCGGCGCGGCGCCGAAACCTGAGGAGGCCGATGGAGGCACACATGGAGCAGAGAAGGCAGCGTTGTAGAAGACACCAGGAAGGCTGGCAACGGCAGGGACAGCCGGACAGGGACGGGGCGACGGGGAGGCAACCGGCGGCAGAGCGGAGTCAGGGGGTGGGGGGAAGAAAGGAGCGTCTTGTCCACCGCTTTACACAGGACCGTCCGGAAGCCACGGGATACACATACACCATACACGTAGGGGAAAAAAGTTGCACTGTAGACATGCGTTTACTGTAGATGCACAATCTACGGTGAAATTTGCTGATTTGGTACGCCTGATTGATCGCTGAAAGAGTTGTCTTTCATATATGTAGTGATGTAGTGATATATCTTTATACTATATAAAAAGTCTTACCGTGGTTTTCGTTCGTACGCCTTCGTCCGTCGTGTGGGCGCTTTCCCACCGCATCAGTTAATACAATCCGTTTGCCTGTCGTGTTGGCGTCAAGTGTTGCGCCTGTGTGTAGAGTTCGTATACGAGGCTAGCTTCTGTCAATGTACACATGTGGAGTGCGTAAACCGCCCGCACGAGCAGCACCGGTATGTACAGCTCCGCGGTCGGACCTCCGGCGCCCGCGCGAGCGCCCTCCGCCTCCCGCTCGTCCCAAGCTCCGCGCGACCCAGGGGCTTATAGCTCCTATGCGACGTCTTTACGTGGAATTGGAAGGAAAGCGACATCGTTGAAAAGAATAGCTCGCATGCGACGGATGTGAGGCAACTAATATCCCAGGGCCACACGGGCCTTAAATCGGTCGTAAGGACACATTTAACTTTGTTCCAATATTAGGGTTAAGCCAAACCGGTTGGTTGGGACAGCCAGTCAAACCAACCGCTTCCGACCGAGAGCGCGCGTAACACTGACTGTAGCTTCCCCGACGGTGGCGGCGGACCTCACCCATCGTTCTCGGCGCCGGCGGCGGCGGCACGGCAATTAATTTAGGCGGCGGCGCTTTCGTTCGACGACGAAGGTGGTGAGTGCCATTTGAAAGCTAATTCCTCTCCCATTCTTCTCAATTCGAGATCTGAGCGTGCCCATTGATGCTAGATTGTGGAGGCGAGGGTGTGCTGAACGGGGCGAGGGGGAACGATATGGAGCATGGAGAGGGGACTTCTAATCGGTATATCCCGTATCTCTGCACTTAATTTCTCTAAGGTTGAGCTCTCTGTTCGCTTCCGCTAGCTCACAGTGCCCGCCAAAAACAGGGGAGACGATGTTGCGCGCCAAACCTTCGAATTTCGCATCAATTTCTTTCCCTCCAGGGCTGTTTTAGTTGATGGCAGCACGCAGATCATTGAGAGAGACACGGTTGTTAAATGGGAGGTGGAATTAGAACATGTTGATCCCCAAGAGCTAATAAACATGGGAGAGGAGGCAGTAAGGAAAATGGTGGAAAAAATTGGGGATAGTGTGGTTTGGGGGCCAGAGCAAGAAGTTTCTTTGTTACGATTTGATGATTGCAAATGTGACTATGTTAGGGTTGAGACAGGGGAACATATAGTTGATGAAATCGATGAGAGAAACGGTTGGACAAGCAAAACTGTTCTGTTTTTAGCAGAGCTCATTGATCTAAAACCTGATTCGAGGGTTGGATATGTGGCCTCGAAGCTGGCTGCTCAGATGGTCGAGGATGATTGGGCTGCACAAAGGCAAGTAATGCCTATACTTACTGAGTTGGAAGTGTTAATAGTGGAGGATGATGATGCTAATGCACAAGGGGAGGCTGCAGATGGTAATGCACAAAGGATTGTAACTGTTGATTGGAATTCAGTTGAGATACATGACCGCACTGATTTGGTCATTGCACCAATAGATGACATTGAAATGGCAAAGCTTTTTGGCATTCCTATAGATGACAGAGACAAGGAGAAGACGAGGGATGAAGCTGCAAATGATGGTGACAACCATTTAAGAGATGAAGAGGCAGATATAGATCTAGAGTTGTTGGAAAATGCTGCAGTTCATGTAGATGATGCACATGATGATGAGCTAGTAACAGTTTATGACAAAGAGGACCCAGTTATTGAAGTTGGGAGATTGTTTCCAAGCATGGATGAATTCAGGATGTGTTTCAGGACATATGCAGTCAAACGTGAGTTTGCTACCAAGACTATGTGGACTGATAAAAAGAAGTTCTATGCAAAATGCATAGGTTATGATGGTGGTGCCAAGCCTTGCAAGTGGTATATATCTGCTAGACGCCAACCTGATGGAAGGACAATAAGAGTGAATCAAATTCCAAAACCTCATACTTGCATTACAAGTTCTCAAACAGTTACAAAGATGACATCACAATTATGGGTTGCAGAAAAGATCAAGCCCATTTTAGCCACAACACCAAACAGCACTGCAAAGAGACTGAAAATAGACTTGGAAAAGCAGTACCCCATTAAGCTGAATTATACTACAGTGTGGAAGGCAAAGCAAAGGGCAATGAAAGAGCTATATGGTGATTGGGCAAATACCTTTCGAATGCTTTATAACTTCAAAGCAGAAGTAGAGAAGAGGTCACCTGGCAGTGTTGTGGAGATAGATACTGAGGTAACAGCTGATGGGAAAGTCTTCTTCTCTAAATTCTTCATGGCTTTAAAGCCTTGCATCGATGGCTTCAAAGCAGGTTGCCGTCCATATTTGAGTATAGACTCATCTTTCTTGACTGGAAAGTGGAATGGTCAACTAGCAGCATGCAATGCTTTAGATGGACACAATTGGATGTTCCCTGTAGCTATTGGCATGTTTCAGTCTGAGACAGAGGCATCATGGACATGGTTCATGATGCAGTTGAAAAGATGCATAGGGCCAGTCTCTCCATTGGCAGTGCACACAGATGCATGTAAAGGTTTAGAAAATGCAGTGAAGATTGTTTTCCCTCATGCTGAGCAGAGGGAGTGCTTCGGCCATATGTGGATGAATTTGATCAAAAAATTCAGAGGAGATGATTTTGGACGCATGTGGCCAGCAGCAAGATCTTACACCAGGCAGACACATTCATATCACCTTGAGAAGATTAAGGCGGCATGCTCTGAGGAGGATAGGGTCAAGTTTTGTACATGGTTGGAAACCTACCATTCTCTTTTATGGTACAGGTCTGGTTTTAACACTGCCATCAAATGTGATCATATCAACAATAATTTGGCAGAAAGTTTCAACAACAAAGTGAAGGAGTTAAAAGACTTGCCTGTCCATGACATGGTTGACCAGATCAGGATCATGATCATGAGGTTGTGGGAATTGAGAAGAAGGCTTGGTGATGTTCTTCAAGGAGATAAGCTTCCTGATGTTGTGCAGCAGGTGGTCAACAGGAGCAGAAATCTTGCACATTTGCGTGTTGAGAAATCCTCATTGTGGGGTGCTGAAGTCAGAGATACAAAGACTGGCAGGAGGCATGTTGTTGACACTCAATTGCATGAATGCACATGCCTTGAGTGGCAACACACTGGGAAGCCTTGTGAGCATGCCATACTTTTCTTGGCCTCCAAACACAAGCTAAATATGCACCCATATTTGCATGAGTATTATTCTGTAGCAAAATTCAAGGCTGCATATGGAACACCAATTCCAGCACTTACAGATCAGTCTCAGTGGCCTGAAGTGGACATTCAGTTCTCCTTGTGTCCTCCTTTGATGAAAAGAAAGGCTGGCAGGCCCAAGCAGAGTAGATTCAAGGCTTGGTTTGAGAAAGGTGGGAGCAGCAAGAAGGGAAAAAAAGATGAAAAGAAAGATGCCAAGCCAAAAAGGGCCCAAAAAGGTAACAAGAATAGATGCAAACTCTGTGAAGAACTTGGACACCGAGCTGGCTCTACCAAGTGCAGATACACTGCTGAAAAGCCAAAGTATGTTCATCCAAAATCTATCCCATTTCTTGTTGATGATTTTTCTCCCCCAGCTAACTTGCTTGTTTTCAGGAGGAAGCGTGGAGAAAAAGGCCCACCTCTTGTTGTTGACGAATGCTGGCCAGTGAAAAGGGCAAGAATCAATGGCCAAAGAAAGAAGAGAACTAACCAAATCATGTTTGGTGCTGCTGAGGTGCAATCTGAACTTGTTTTGGAGGATGATGTGCAAACTGTTGAGGCTTTAGGGCACACCGTTTCTGATTTGGAAGCTCTGGTGCAAAATGAGGGGCAAAATGAGCCTGTTGTTGAGGCTCTAGTGCAAAATGAGCCTGTTGTTGAGGCTCTGGTGCAAAATGAGCCTGTTGTTGAGGCTCTGGTGCAAAATGAGCCTGTTGTTGAGGCTCTGGTGCAAAATGAGCCTGTTGTTGAGGCTCTGGTGCAAACTGACCAAGTTGTTGAGGCTCTGCATCATGATCATGAGGTTGTTGAGGAGGTGCAGGAGGTGAAGGAGACTCTTGGACGTGCTGTGGGGAGGCCAGATGGTAATGGTAAGAAAAAGAAGAGCATAAACCTATTGTGTGGTGTGAAACTTGTGAAGGAGAAGAAAACGAGGGGTAAGAAGAGCCAAAAGAAATAGACATTTGTTATTGTAAACATTTGTTATTGTTGTAAACATTTGTTATTGTTGTAAACATTTGACACTTGTTGTTGTAATAATTTGGCACTTGTTGTTGTAAACATTTGTTATTATAATAATTTGTCACTTGTTGATAATTTGGACAAAATTCAAATATGATGGTAAATTTGAATTTCAACATATGTAGCTATGTCACTTTTCTATGTTTGTATGAGCTTCCAACGTTTTTCTCATATGTACAATACAACTCATCCTCACCCTGATCCCTTTTGTGAAGTACAACTCACCCTCACCCAAAATGGGGTAGAAATGGGCTCCAAAGCTAGGGTAAACCACCCCATTTCTAAGCAAGTTTTTTTCGACCATTTCTAAAACCAAGTTAGATATTTTTCCTCACAACTATGTCACATAACATGACACCATGCGAAGGTTTTGTATTTTTTTGATTTTTTTTGAATTAGTTATGCACATTTGAATGTCTGGTCAAACTTGAAGGGTTTTCATAAATATTCTTAGCTAGGGGCTGAGGCTCGCAAAACTACCATTGGATCTCTGATGAAATAGCATGTTGTGAACCTAAAAATTATTTTTACAAAAAATCATCAGCATGGAATCATGTACTTGTAGTTCATATCTTACCCACTTCCAGCCGATTCGGCAGGATTTGTCTTTTTCACCAGGGATGGAATAAAAGGTTTGAGATACTCAGGTTGGGAAATTGTACATTCTAGGTGGTCTAGTATTTTTGAAAAATAGGATGTTACCATTTTGAAACTTCAATTTGGTGGTTGCTTCACAAATCCCCCCCTCTTTCGGCACTCAGAAAATAGAAAATGGTTTTTCTGTGCGTCGAAAAGGAAAACTTTGTGCTACAACATTGTTAGTCATCCCATTATAGACATGCATGCCAAATATGGGCACATTATCACAAACTATGCCTTGATTCTAGCCATATCATTGGTCATTTGACCCGAAAGCCAGAAAACCTCGGAGGAGATAGGTCATTTTGTGAAGGGTTTTTTGAAATATGATCAATAGACCAAGTTTTATATTTTTCCTCACAACTATGTGACAAAACATGACACCATGCGAAGGTTTTGTATTTTTTTGATTTTTTTTGAATTAGTTATGCACATTTGAATGTTTGGTCAAACTTGTGAAACCCCGTTGACTGCATCCTAAACCCCGCTAACCCTAAGGCCGAATGAGGACCGTAGATCTAACCCTAGCGCGACACTGTGGCCGTCCGATCGCGTCTTCTAGAAGGATTCCGCGGGTGGCTCTGGGCGATCCGTGGAAGGGCTTGTTCTGCAACCTGATTGGTTGGCGTCTCTTAGAAGGATTTCGTGGCTAGCTCTTGGCGATCCGTGGGATGGATGATTCTGGAATCTGATTGGCTTCATCGTTTTTACGTGCAACAGCGTGGCATGCGAGGGCGCTGGGCGGGGCGGGCTGCACCATGCGGGCATGCAGCTGCCCCTATAGTCGCAGTCTAGCTATTTTACGTCCAACAGCGCTGCAGCGTATTTACTCCCTCCGTCGCATTAAATAAGTTTACGTGTAACAACTTTCTCCAATCAAACTTACTCCCCTCAGGTTCATTGTAATAAACGAGACTTTGCATCATACCACATCTATGTTATTTTGGCTTGTGGATAGCCTTAGGCTGGTCATAGTGCTAAGTAACTAAGACTAGTAACTTGCACATGTTACTAGTTGATGTTACTACCTTCATAGTGGGTGATAACATATGTATGGTGTCATGCAAGAGCTAATTAATTAGGTTGTAGACTCATATGATCTTGGTATGTGTGATGTTATGGTAACTAGCTAAGTTACTACCTCTCTCTCTTTCTTCATTAATTGTCATGCCATGTCACCAATTTGCCTAATTGGCATTGCATGTACATGCATGTTACTACCTAAGTTGGCTTGTGGATAGCCTTATGGACTACATAGTGGATTTCCAAGTGCATTGGAAAGGTAGAAGTACATCTTTTATGGACAAATTTTGAAGCCAAACGTACACTTATTTGTGGACAGAGGGAGTATGCATGTCACTATGACCAGCAGAAAAAATATCAAAATCTAAAATATGTAATAAATATAACGTACAGCGTTGGCACACTCGAGACCGTTGGACCGAGCGTGGCATGCGAGGACGCTGGGCGGGGAGGGCTGCACCATGCCCGCATGCAGCATGCAGGGTCTGGGGCGGCGGTGCAGGGGTTACAGTACGTCGCATCCTAGCTATTTTTTCTCTCTTTCGCATTGATCACGCCCGCTTCCCACACGCAACGCAGCGCACGCGTCTCGTCTCGGCGTCTGGGCGGGCTGCACCATGCATGCAGCAGCTGCCCCTAGCGTTGCAGTCTAGCTATTTTGCATGCAACAGCGCTGCCCCATTAAATAAGTGTACGTCGAACAACTTTCTTCAGTCAAATTTACTTCCATCTGGTTCATGCGCCATACAAAAAGTCAATATTTTATTTTTCACTGCCAATGAACAACTACCTTGGACGTTTTTTTCTCTCTTTCGCATTAATGCACATGCATGCATGCAGGGGCGGGGGCGTCGCATCCTAGCTATTTTTTCTCTCTTTCGCATTGATCACGCCCGCTGCCCCGCTTCCCGTCTCTTTCGCATTGATCATGCATGCAGGGGCAACGCGGGCGCACGCGTCTCGTCTCGGCGTCTGCGCCAACGCGACGCTGGATTCCCACGCCGCCCTTCACGCTCCGCCCTCAATAAATAGGCAAAACGCCTTTGCCTCCTCATCTCATCTTGCCCCTCATCTCTTCAACCTCGAGCCCGTCCCTTTGCCTCCTCCCAGCCGCCCCCCAAACACTCCGACCATGGCGACCTCCCCCTTCCGCCTCCCTTCCGACGAAGAACTCAGCGACGAGGACAACCACCCGGACCACCAGCAGTGGTGGGAGCAGCCCACGGTCCGCCCCCGCCCCAAGCGTGGCAAGAAGGAGAAGTCCCCGCCCTGCCCCTGGGGAGACCAGGGCCCCATCGTCCACAACCCCGTCCCCAACCTCCCCGGCGGCGGCGACCTCCCCTCCGAAGCCTACTGGGCTAAGGCGGCGAAGGAGGAGGCAAGGGAGGAGGCTCGCATGGCCAAGTGGGAGGAGAAGGCGGCCCAGCGCGCCTTGAAGAAAAGGCGCAGACAGCGGGAGGAGGAGCAACGGGAGGCCAATGGCCGGGCCTTCTGGGAGGAGCAACGGAAGCGGGACCAGCGGGAGAGGCTGGCGGCGTGGAAAGCGGCCCGGAATGCGGCTGCACCGGCACCGCCTCCACCGCCGATGGAGTAGGGGGTTAGGGTTTAGGGGCTAGCCCAGGGTTTAGGCGGGGCGCCTATTCCGCCCCTTCTATATTATTGTACCTTTTTATTTTTATTGTAATGTTATCGATCCCCCCTATCTAATATAAGTAATGTTATCTGTGTTTTATTGTAATATTATTGCGCCTATTCCATCCCTTGTTTCATTGTAATCTGTGTTTATTGTATTGTCATTTGTCAAAACACCCAAAACAACAAGTGTATAAAACAAAAGACACAAAAACAAGTTCATATAATACTCGTGCAATATTTATATATTTACAAGTGTATAAAACAAAAGACACAAAAACAAGTTCATATAATACTCGTGCAATATTTATATATTTACAAGTGTATAAAACAAAAGACACAAAAACAAGTTCATACAACACATGGTTCATTTTCAAATAAGACATTTACATATTTACATAAGTTAAAGGAGCGCCCAAGTTATGTTAGTTAAATGGATGTCCTTGGACTTCATTTATATATTTATTTTTGCAAAAAAAAAAGATTGCAACCTGAGCACGAGTATCTGCAGATCCACACGTTCCTATTTAGATTGTAACGTGAGTACCATTTTTTTTTGCCCAATCAACATATAGTTACTATTGGGCCTGGATACGTCCATTTTGGCATGGCTAAGTTATATTTGGGCCTGGCCTTTTTCAATCCTCGTCAATTGTTTTTTTACTTTTCAACCCCTCCCCCTCCCCTGCACACGGGCGCCCCCTGCACACTGATAAAAGGAACACTGACGAAACTGAAGAAACACTGATTTCGAAAACAGAGCAGCTCAAAATTAGCCCGAATTTGTGTTGCATTTTATTCAAGCCAAAGACATAGACCATTACATCCATTACAAAGCATCACTCGAACACTGACTGCGCTGTCTAATGACTAACGATGAGGAGATAAACTAATCCGAGAGAAATTACACAAAAATAAAAAAAAACCGGCCATCAGATTGTCCTGCTTCTTCAATTCGATGATTTGCCTTAGCTGCTTGTTCATCTTCTTTAGCTCGGCCTTCACTTCCGCATCCACCGTAGTACCAGCGGAAATGGGGTTGCCACATCCCAATTGCTCCACCACGGACGGGTTTTCGAGCTCCCGGGATGCTACCTCCACCCCAATTCGCTCGATGTACTCATCAAGCCACTCAAAATGCCCACATTTTGGCAGTTCCTGAAATCGCAGAGATGAACCCTAAATCCCAAATTCGATGAAATGCATGAAATTTCGAAAGAAAAGCGAGAAATTGGCGCTCGGAACACTCAGATCTCACCTTTCCCGGCTCGGGCTTGCTCTCACACTTCACAAATTCCCGACCAATGTTGCCGTTCTTGTCGGTGGATGTGACAAGCCGCTTCAGGGGCGCGGTACGGGGGCAATCGGGGCACGTCCTCATCGGCACCGCACCATACCGAGGCCATGAGCGGTGGGAGGAAGCAGAGCTCGACATCCCTCGCCGGCGTTGCCGCACTTGCTCGTCGGAGAAGAAAACAGAAGGGGATGAGATGCTGGAACGGTGGCGGGAGTGCTCGGGTGCGGGGACGGATCGGGGCCAACGGCTCTCTTCAACCACAGGGTGGGTCCCACGATATGAGGTGGACATCAGGTGAGTTCCGCCGTGACGTGGAGAGGCTGTGGGTCCTACTGTGCTCAGCTGATTCGAACTCGTTGACGGTCTCGTGGGGTTAAGTGGAAGTGTCGCACGGGAGCTATTTGCCGCTTCAGAAGTGTCGCGTGCGAGCTATTATTTTCAACGATGTCGTGTTCCTTCCAATTCCATGTAAAGACGTCGCATAGGAGCTATAAGCCCCGCGACCCAGGCCGCTGCCCTGCTCGTCACCCCTCCCTCGACAGGACCTTGCGGCGTGCTCTTCTTGTCGGCTTCGCCTGCTCGTTGGTCCTGCCCCACCTCCGCCGCACAAGAGCGCAGAGCAAGCTCGCGGTCACGGAAAAAGCAGAGGTCCTACCCTCGGTCGATCCAGGTTGGCGTGGATTGCAGGAGAGCCAAGAGGTGGGCTGATGGCGGCTTCGGCAACAATGCCTCCATCCAACGCGAGGCGGCGGCATGGCCTCGACCCCTAGAGGCAGAAACGCACGGCATACTCACTCTGAACTTCACGATGGCTGCTCTCTTTGTAATTGTAATAAAGGTTTCAGACCACGTCTAAAGGATGTTTGCTCTCTGAACTTCACGAGGGCTGCTCTCTTTCAGACAACAGCGATGCAGCTCTCTCTCTCTCTCTCTCTCTCTCTCTCTCTCTCTCTCTCTCTCTCTCTCTCTCTCTCTCTCTCTCTCTCTCTCTCTCTCTCTCTCTCCGTGCGTGCTATAGCTACTCTCTCGCTGCTTCTCTCAGTTAGCACCCCCTTCCCGTGTCTAAATTGGCACCATAGGCCTCGGGTTAAAATTGTTTGATAAGGATTGATTGGCACATATCTTTTGGGTGTTTCATTAGAACAACAATGCACACTTTGTAATTGTAATAGTGTGCAATCAGCTGCGTGGTCTGAAACCTTATTGTAAGAAGCTATGGAAGATAATGGATTGTGCGAGCTATGGTCCTTGTGGAGAAAAAACTAAATTCATATTTAGTGCTACTGTAATTTTTCCTTATTTCACTATCTAAATGGAACATGAATTATTATTAGCCTACCTATAATGTTGTAACCACTGTAACAATGGAAAGTCATCACCATTTGCGATGATTTTGGATATGTTAGAGAACTAACAGTGGATAATTCTCAAGCTTTTGTTTTCTAAATGCCAAATAACTTTATGTCTGGTGCGTACATTGGCATGCATAGAGAAATAGGACTGTTTTCTAAATGCCAAATAACTTTATGTCTGGTGCGTACATGGGCATGCATAGAGAAATAGGACTATTTTCTAAATGCCAAATAACTTTATGTCTGGTGCGTACATGGGCATGCATAGAGAAATAGGACTGAACCTGGTTCAATCCTGCAAGATTCGCTGGATAGTTCTATTTTATCTATTTGTGGTTGGTTGCTTCTACAGTAAATCAGTAGTATTTTTATTTATTATTAGGTATAGATTATAGCTCTATCTTAGCTCTCTTTCCCCATTAAAGTTAATCATATCGCAATTGGGTCTTATCATCTTTTGTTTGAGAGGTTGTAGATCTTTGTGTTTTTCTTACAAGTGTGTTTTGTCCATTTTTTCCTACTTATAAGTTGTCTTCATAAGTTTTGCCTCCGCATAAATGAACAAAACAAATAAAGAGACGTGAAGAAAGATGTATTTGTTCGTGAAATATGATGATTCTTTTAAAGCATTCTGATGCATAATTTGTTTTATTCTACCACATACCACGTGTCCGTGCGAATAACTAAGAAAAAATGTCCATGCGAATAACTAAGATTTGCCGCTTTTATTGGATCTTTGTTTCCATTTCTATAGAAGAAGGAATATATTGCTTTTGATGGACTATAATGATATTCATGTTGTCTAAATTTTTAATAAATTAGCTCGTAGCAACGCACGGGCGTTCTGCTAGTATATATCTAATCTATCTATCAATCTATCTATGTATAACCCCGGAAATCTTTTTTTTTTTTGGCAGATCATTAACTCGTACCGCCGTCCTTGCCGCTGGGCACGGCCATGACGGTGTCAACATCAGAAACGACACAGGGAGCTCCCAAGGCGGCGCCATCCCCAACGTGAAGGCCAATACACGACACCAGTTTTCCATGGTGATAGCTTTGGTGGATCGCAGGCATAGTAAAGTCGACGTCGAATACCCTCAGTCCCCGTCGCACATCTCCAGCGAGCCTGTCCAGCGCGAACCCGGGGACCTGCACCGCCGGCCCCCACAGGTCGACGGCAACCTCCTTGGCCTTCCTGGGCTTGGCACAGAACCGCTGAACGGCTCCGCTGGCAAGTTTGACACCAGCGTAGGTCACATCCATGACCGCGCCCGGATGGGTGCAGCTGCTGCTGAAGATGCTCCGGGCGGTGACGCGGAGGGTGATGTTGAAGAGCGGATTCAGATCGGTGGGTCGGCGGCCGAGGTCGCCTTCCTCGAGGCCGGAGACGGAGTCGATGGCGGCGGAATAGAGCGGGTCTCTGTCGCCCAGGAGGATGCATATGAACCCGCCGAGCAATACGGAAAAGGCCGCGGTGAGAATGCAGTAGCGGCAATCATCCTCTACCGGCATCGTAGTCGATGGATCGCGGAGACGTGATCCGCGTGGGGTTTATCTGGCCGAGGCGGCTCGCGTGTTACCGACCAGCTTCGTGCAATTTCTTATCCGAATGTGTTATTGCCCAAGGGCGTCTAAAGATCATGTTGGGCAATTCGCCCAAAAAAAGAGATCATGATGGGTAGATCTGAACAGAACCAAGAATTTCGGGCCACGATCTTTTGATGCAAACATTAGCACACAACGTACGCGGGATTTTGGTTAAATTTCACTATCGGTTTTCTTCTTCTCGTGGACCTTCCAGTTAGATTACACCCCTTGTACTTGTAGCTCGGTTTAAATTTTGTCAAGATCGCACTTCATGCAGTATATAAGGCCGTGTTTGTAGACCGAATCTTTGTTTCCCGCACCCAGCGTATAGAAAAAAAAACCGTTTTCTAGGCTGAGCCAGTTCAGTTTCTCGCACAGCACGAATTTTAAAGTAGACCAAAACTTTGTATGCTAGGAATGCCCAAATCGAGCGCTTCCATGGAGCCAGGCCTTGGCAAGTGCTGGCGTGCGCCGCGGTTCCACGCGTTGGGAAGCGCGGGAGATGGACCATTTTCTCTTAACTCCTACTCCACTCCCCTCACCGCCGAAGCCACTCCCTCGCCCCTTTCGGTGTTCCCTTCCATGGCCGGCGCACCTCCTCCTCTTCCTCTGCTCCGCTCCCTCACCATCGAAGAGATGACCATCTAGGAGAGATGGGCGGCCTTCTAGCTGGAAAAGCTCGCTGCCGGAGGTGAGGCGGCCTTCGCAAGGGCACTCTGGGCTCTGTCCCCTATCTGCGCGGTTCCTCGAGCAACTCAGGCGGCAACGGCCTCTTCTTCCTCGGCGCTTACATCCTCTTCCTCGGTGGTCGCATCTGCGGCCAAGGCGGTAGGGAAAAGCCCCAGCAGTCGCCATGCTAACACTCGACGAACTGACAAAGGTTTTTCCGCCCGTGCCGGCGGCCCCAACCCCCTCTCGCGCCGCATCATCTCCCGCTACGCCGGCACATGTGGTTGTTCCAGACGCGTCGTCTCCCGCGCATTGTCCACTGTATGTCCCCGATCTTCCTAGATTCATGTAGCGGTTACGGTTTGGCAGATTGGATTGCACAAATCGAATCGCAAATTAGGATAGGGATTCAATCGACCAAGCTAGGATCCAAAAGCGCTCGGGAGTGAAATTGGATTGCACAAATCGATTGGGGATGTGAGTGCTACTAGTTCGTATGCCATATACTAATTCATGTGAACTACATTCTTCTGACACATATTTGATCATGAACATTGTACTTGTTCATGACAACTAGATTCATGTGCATTGCCCATTAGGGAAACTTGATCATGTGCATTGTATTTGTTCATGTCAAGTAGATTCATGGGCATTGCCAATTTGGAAAACTTGATCATGTGCTTGTTCATGTCAAGTAGACTCATGTGCATTGCCAATTTGCGAAACTTGATCATGTGCCTTGTACTTGTTCATGATTAATGTGCATTGCCAATTTGGGAAACTTGATCATGTGCCTTGTACTTGTTCATGTCAATTAGATTCATGCTTCGTATTATGGCTCATCCTTTTTTGCTTCCTACGAAAGTTCATAAGCTCGATTGTGATACGGTCAGAGGGCCTGGCATCCCCCACCAGGGTTTTAGGACGCCCTCCCCGTCAACCGCTAGCATAGGGAAATGAAACCACTAGTGCCCGGTAGGTTGGAGGTGGCGCAAGAGGCGGCTAGCAAGCACGACAGCCAGCCCAAACTAGGGCACCACCCTAGGACCGAGGTCCCTCGTCGGTTCATCATGCAGCTGGAGCAGGATAACCTCCACATGTGTGGCATCCCGCAAAACCACTACTAGAAAATCGCGTTGTGTTTGTGCATTGCATCATCATGACCGCATGCTCATGTCATCATGCCACATTGCATTTGAGCATCGTCATCATCATGCATATTATTTTGCCTAAAACTATTTGCGAAAGTCTATGGTTTTCTGAAACTAGCCCTCCTTCTATTTCAAATTAAACCCCGGATGCTTCCGGATATTTTGTTGTCTAAAAACTATTTACAAAGCTTATTGCAAATTAAATAAAATTATTATATTATTTTAGTGGGGCAGTCGAACGGGCCGATTCGACCCGAACGACCGCCCCAGGATTTTAAATCGGTCCAACCAACCGGTACACCTAAATCCTAAAGCTACCCATTCTAACCTACCCACCCTGCCTGCCACCTCATCCCACCCAATCAGTATGCGCCACCTCACCTCCCCTTCCTCCCCCTCCAACCAGCCGCTGCCACATCACTCCCTCACCTCTCTCTCTCCCTTCCCCCACTCAACCCACTCACACACAGCCCCACAAGCACACACACCACTCAACCCTGGCCACACCGCACCCCAGCACACACCACACGACACACACACACACGCCACGCTGCAGCCGGGCCCCACCCCCGAGGGACCCACCCCTGGCCCCTGTCCCCGCTCTCTCCTTCCTTTTCCCCCTCATCTCTCTCCCCCGTCCCTCACCTGCTCCTCCACCGCGCGCGACCCCTTCCCCCCGGCTCCTCCTCCCTCCTAGCCTTCCCCCGTCGCCGCTGCCCGCTCTTCCCTTCGGCCCCAGCGGCGCGCCTCCGCGGCCTCGCCTCCTCCCCCTCTGGCCTGCCCCGAGCTCTTCACCGCCCCGCTCGACGCGAGCGCCCCACCGGTCGCCGCCCGTCTGCGCCATCCGGGCCCCGCGACCGTCGGAGCCGCCCGCACGCCCCCTCCGCGCCCGCGGCCGCCCGAGCTCCGCGCCCCCCTCCGGCCGTGCTCCGCGCCGCCCCAACCGTGCTCGGCCCGGCCGCCGCCCTCTTCGCGTCCTCCCGCGGCCGCCTCCGCGAATCCCGCCGCCGCCGCGACCCTAGGCCCCGCCCCGAGGTCGCCAAGCTCTGCCGTCGACCCGAGCCTCCCGCCGCTGCGTCCTCCTTCCCATGGCGCCTCCGACCGCCACCTCTCCGGCCCTCCTCTGCGACGGACGTCACCGCCCTCCACCTGCCCATCCCCGCCGCGTCGTCGAAGGCCGCCCCTGCTCTGGCCCGTCCCGGCGGCCCGCGTCTGCGCCACCGCCGGCCGCGCTCGTCCGACGGGCCTCGCCTCGTCCTCGCCCCTGAGCCCCTTGCCGTGGTCGCCGGCGACGGCCGCCTCCAGCGCCGCCTTGGTTTTTCCTCTTCGTCGGCCCCGACGAGTCTGCCTCCGCCCGTGTCGGTTCCTGTGCAGTACCAAGTCGCTGCCGTGTTGTGTTATTTGTTTGTAACCTCCTGGAAGTTGTAGCAGGGCAGTGACCAGATCCTGTCGTGCAGGCTTTTGTGCTGCTCAACCAAGTGGGTTCCAGTTCGAGTTGCTGTACCCAATAGGTGCTCCACATGATGTTTTCTCCAAGCCCAAGATCTGCGAGCCGTGTTTGTACATCCGTACTGCTGCCTGAAGATCTACGCCAAGATCTACCCTCGGACGCCGAGACCCCCGAACCCGAAGGCCGATCCCGTACCCGGTGCCGCGTCAAGATCTCCTTCTCGGACCCCGATGACGCTAAGTTCTTCGCCGTAGAGCAACAGGGACTTCGACAAGACAAGGAACGTCAAGAACTTCACCCCGAATGCCAATACCGAACCGACACGAGAACCCGACAAGTTCGACACCGGCCAGGGCGAGTCCGATGCCCCGACGCCAGACCAAGTACGCCCTCCCGGAACGCCAAGGTCCCCGCGAGAGACGACAAGACCGACAACATGACCCGAAGACCACGGATGCGCCAAGACCTACCTCTGTTATCCGAGAACGTTTCTGTCGAACTCTGGACCCTGAGGCCGACCCCCGAACCCCGGAACCCCAAGATCTGCCGAACCCTAATGTGTGACCCTTATCCGAGAACCCTATTTTATAAATGCCATAATTATAAATTGTTGCATATTGAATTGTCCATGCATGCATATTTTGTCATGTGGTTTGGGGGCCTTATGCCGATTCACCATATAATTAAATATGGGGCCCATATGCGGGCAAATCTAGTCTCATATTGGCCTCATTTAAATTGATGTAGCGAACCGGTACTATATTTTGGCCATGTTAAAACAACATTTAAATTGCGGGGGTTCTAAATAACTTGAACCATATAATTAATTGTCGGGACCCCGGTTCCGCTTAATCTGACCTAATTGCATCGCACCTTTCCATGCCATGCATCATACATGCATCATGCCGATCTTCTGCCGTTGTATTAAATATTGCATCCGGTGTTTCTTCTAGTGTTTTGCTTCTTCGCGGATAAGGCCGTTGAGTTGATGTGAGCTTCGCCCCGATCTTCGGTTGAACCTCCGACAATGTTTTCAGGCGAGCATCTCCCCCTTTCTACCTATCTTACTTTTATAGTATTTATTCCCTCCTGTTGATCTATTGCTATCTGTGTTGCGTTGCTCTAGTTTCGTACCCGTGATATCCCTTGCAGCCCTATATTGCCACGGCCACCTCCTATTACCTGTTGTTTGGTAGATAGCTGGACTTGCACGTCGTAGTCGCTTGCTCAAGTGCTGTTGCGTGTCGTCAAGTGCCACAGTTGTTGGTGTAATTGCCGCATGTTTGATGTTGGAGATGATCCTGGCTTTACTTATTGTTCACTTTAATTCCTGCTTAACAACTAAAATTGAAGTAAGCAGAGGCATCGGTGGGTGATAGATAACATTTGGTTTCCGAACGCCCACTTGTGTCCCGTAGGACCCCGAGTACTTGATACTTGTTCCTTGATTTATCGCGCTATCCACATCCGGGAGGTATATGGGACCCCCCTGAGCCAGAGCTTGATTCAGTCTTATTTCTTGGGGCCACAAACTAGTTTGAGGTTTTATTTACGATCCTGTACTTATGCCATGCTTTACTGCTTTATTTAAATTGTGCGACAGATAGCACCTGTACTGTTTAGGATCGGGACACGATTTCGCGGTGTCGACAGTCCCCGTTTGGGGATTTGCTGTCGTTCACAGCCGTATACCCAAACCTTGAGTCCGTTTCGGAGTCAGCTAACTTCGTTGCGGGTAGCTTAATGGGGTGGCCCCCTGAAATATTTCTGAATCCTGTGATTGCTTTGTCGTGAAGGCCTCGTTGGGTTTTGATTTTGGTTTTTCCGAGGTTGATCGAGTGTGTGTTGCTATTGGTGCACCCCGGCCGGGTAAAAACTTTCTGAAAGCCGTGTCCGCGGTTATGGACGACTTGGAGCATAGTATCTCGACCATAGACAAGCATAACTAAAGTTTATTGCTATAAATTTGACTTTATAATGACTAGTAATCAGCTTCACTATAATGGAATGGCTAAATAATACTGCCCACAATTGCTTGTTTGGAGTGTCGCTTGCGACCATTGTACCTGACTAGTAATTATCGCAACTACAACGGAATGGCTGAATAAAAGTACCAACAACTGCTGGGTTTTTGGGTTATCTCTGCTATTTGTATCTGATTAGTAAGTGTCGCAACTACAACGGAATGGTTAATTAAAAGTGCCCACTGCTTATTTTATCAGGATGATTATCTACACTTGACTAGTAATTGCTGCAACGATAACTGAATAAATAAAACTGCCAACTGTGTGAGTTCCTCGGTTGACTTCCTCGTTTGGTCTCGAGGGGGAAACACCAGGATGGGTTTGTTTGGTGGTAGTATCAGGTTGGATCCGAATAGGTCTTTCTTACCCCTCTCTGATTGCCGCCAGTTGTATCGAGTCTCTATAGGTTGTTCAGTGCATGCTGCCGCTGCCGCTTCAGTCCACCATACCTGTGTAGGCGAGGACCGCCGAATTCTAGCCTCGCCGTGTACTGGCCTCAGTACTGACGCTCCTCTTTTTCCTTTGCCCTTTGTCGGCACCCCTTTTGTTTAAGCAGGTTTTGAGATCGACGTCGTTAGCAGGGTTACCCTTCCGGCTTGGCCTGGGCAGGGTTATGGACGCCATTGGTTATTCTTCAGGGCTCTTAGCCCCATTTGCATCTTGTCCGTAGTCGGACGCTCTATCATTTTCAAGGTGATTTGGATCTTTGTATATTATATCTGTATTCTTGACTCATTGAGTCGCTGCTGTATATATATCTGTTCTGTGGGTCCCATCGAGGACTGTTGTGTAATGTTATTACTTCGTTTTCCAACCGCACGAAAGTGCCTGGTGGGCACCTTTGAATCGTTTCTATGCAGGTTTGGCGGGAATCGCTAAAACTTGCATAGGTCCGATTCTGAGGGTGTTACAGAGTGGTATCAGAGCTCAGCAGTTGCGATACCCCACAAGTCCAGCCTGTAGGATAACCTAGCTAACGGCCGAAGTAGAGTGTCAAAACTATTTTTGCAAAAACGGTTGGATAGTTCTGATTAGGTCTGATTTTACTCCTTACCCCTCTGCTATTGTCCTCTTACCTCTACGCGTTTTGAATCCACCCTCTTCTCTCTCTTCGAGTCCAGGATTTCTCGTGGTTGGATTCCGTCGTACCTTCAGGGTTTCGCTTCCTTCTTTGGTAACGGTGTTGCTACATCTGGTCTTCATGCTATCCGAGGAACCCTTCGTCTGGTGGACTTCTGTTTGTTCCTTCTCGTGCCTTCCGGTGTTTTCCGACGCGACGACATCATCTACGCCAGATCCAATGCAGAGTCTGCATCACCCCTTTGTTTCTGAACCTCGATTGTCGAGATCTTCAGTATGATTCCGAGAAGGGTTGCACGCTTTTCCACTGATTGTGCGGAGTAATAGTTTGGGTGCGTGATGGATTGGCCCCCATGCCGACTACCCCTTCTATTCGCTTTTGTACATTGAAGTGGATGAGAATGCATCGGTCCTCTCTTTCTACCGGAGTTAGAGGTGGCTTTAATTGTTGAAACCTTTACCTTCGCCCTTTTTGTTTCCGGAGTGTTCCCTCGACAATCACGGACAACGACCTCTTGTTAGTGATGTCGCGAGGATCTACACGATGCGAGAAGATTCAGATCGCCGACCTTCCCTCCGGTACCATGAGGCGGATCTCAAGGGCGAGATCCATTGTTAGTGGTGTCGAATTGTGGCATCCCGCAAAACCACTACTAGAAAATCGCGTTGTGTTTGTGCATTGCATCATCATGACCGCATGCTCATGTCATCATGCCACACTGCATTTGAGCATCGTCATCATCATGCATATTATTTTGCCTAAAACTATTTGCGAAAGTCTATGGTTTTCTGAAACTAGCCCTCCTTCTATTTCAAATTAAACCCCGGATGCTTCCGGATATTTTGTTGTCTAAAAACTATTTACAAAGCTTATTGCAAATTAAATAAAATTATTATATTATTTTAGTGGGGCAGTCGAACGGGCCGATTCGACCCGAACGACCGCCCCAGGATTTTAAATCGGTCCAACCAACCGGTACACCTAAATCCTAAAGCTACCCATTCTAACCTACCCACCCTGCCTGCCACCTCATCCCACCCAATCAGTATGCGCCACCTCACCTCCCCTTCCTCCCCCTCCAACCAGCCGCTGCCACATCACTCCCTCACCTCTCTCTCTCCCTTCCCCCACTCAACCCACTCACACACACAGCCCCACAAGCACACACACCACTCAACCCTGGCCACACCGCACCCCAGCACACACCACACGACACACACACGCACGCCACGCTGCAGCCGGGCCCCACCCCCGAGGGACCCACCCCTGGCCCCTGTCCCCGCTCTCTCCTTCCTTTTCCCCCTCATCTCTCTCCCCCGTCCCTCACCTGCTCCTCCACCGCGCGCGACCCCTTCTCCCCCGGCTCCTCCTCCCTCCTAGCCTTCCCCCGTCGCCGCTGCCCGCTCTTCCCTTCGGCCCCAGCGGCGCGCCTCCGCGGCCTCGCCTCCTCCCCCTCTGGCCTGCCCCGAGCTCTTCACCGCCCCGCTCGACGCGAGCGCCCCACCGGCCGCCGCCCGTCTGCGCCGTCCGGGCCCCGCGACCGCCGGAGCCGCCCGCACGCCCCCTCCGCGCCCGCGGCCGCCCGAGCTCCGCGCCCCCTCCGGCCGTGCTCCGCGCCGCCCCGACCCGTGCTCGGCCCGGCCGCCGCCCTCTTCGCGTCCTCCCGCGGCCGCCTCCGCGACCCTAGGCCCCGCCCCGAGGTCGCCAAGCTCTGCCGTCGACCCGAGCCTCCCGCCGCTGCGTCCTCCTCCCCATGGCGCCTCCGACCGCCACCTCTCCGGCCCTCCTCTGCGACGGACGTCACCGCCCTCCACCTGCCCATCCCCGCCGCGTCGTCGAAGGCCGCCCCTGCTCTGGCCCGTCCCCGCGGCCCGTGTCTGCGCCACCGCCGGCCGTGCTCGTCCGCCGGGCCTCGCCTCGTCCTCGCCCCTGAGCCCCTTGCCGTGGTCGCCGACGACGGCCGCCTCCAGCGCCGCCTTGGTTTTTCCTCTTCGTCGGCCCCGACGAGTCTGCCTCCGCCCGTGTCGGTTCCTGTGCAGTACCAAGTCGCTGCCGTGTTGTGTTATCTGTTTGTAACCTCCTGGAAGTTGTAGCAGGGCAGTGACCAGATCCTGTCGTGCAGGCTTTTGTGCTGCTCAACCAAGTGGGTTCCAGTTCGAGTTGCTGTACCCAATAGGTGCTCCACATGATGTTTTCTCCAAGCCCAAGATCTGCGAGCCGTGTTTGTACATCCGTACTGCTGCCTGAAGATCTACGCCAAGATCTACCCTCGGATGCCGAGACCCCCGAACCCGAAGGCCGATCCCGTACCCGGTGCCGCGTCAAGATCTCCTTCTCGGACCTCGATGACGCTAAGTTCTTCGCCGTAGAGCAACAGGGACTTCGACAAGACAAGGAACGTCAAGAACTTCACCCCGAATGCCAATACCGAACCGACACGAGAACCCGACAAGTTCGACACCGGCCAGGGCGAGTCCGATGCCCTGACGCCAGACCAAGTACGCCCTCCCGGAACGCCAAGGTCCCCGCGAGAGACGACAAGACCGACAACATGACCCGAAGACCACGGATGCGCCAAGACCTACCTCTGTTATCCGAGAACGTTTCCGTCGAACTCTGGACCCTGAGACCGTCCCCCGAACCCCGGAACCCCAAGATCTGCCGAACCCTAATGTGTGACCCTTATCCGAGAACCCTATTTTATAAATGCCATAATTATAAATTGTTGCATATTGAATTGTCCATGCATGCATATTTTGTCATGTGGTTTGGGGGCCTTATGCCGATTCACCATATAATTAAATATGGGGCCCATATGCGGGCAAATCTAGTCTCATATTGGCCTCATTTAAATTGATGTAGCGAACCGGTACTATATTTTGGCCATGTTAAAATAACATTTAAATTGCGGGGGTTCTAAATAACTTGAACCATATAATTAATTGTCGGGACCCCGGTTCCGCTTAATCTGACCTAATTGCATCGCACCTTTCCATGCCATGCATCATACATGCATCATGCCGATCTTCTGCCGTTGTATTAAATATTGCATCCGGTGTTTCTTCTAGTGTTTTGCTTCTTCGCGGATAAGGCCGTTGAGTTGATGTGAGCTTCGCCCCGATCTTCGGTTGAACCTCCGACAATGTTTTCAGGCGAGCATCTCCCCCTTTCTACCTATCTTACTTTTATAGTATTTATTCCCTCCTGTTGATCTATTGCTATCTGTGTTGCGTTGCTCTAGTTTCGTACCCGTGATATCCCTTGCAGCCCTATATTGCCATGGCCACATCCTATTACCTGTTGTTTGGTAGATAGCTGGACTTGCACGTCGTAGTCGCTTGCTCAAGTGCTATTGCGTGTCGTCAAGTGCCACAGTTGTTGGTGTAATTGCCGCATGTTTGATGTTGGAGATGATCCTGGCTTTACTTATTGTTCACTTTAATTCCTGCTTAACAACTAAAATTGAAGTAAGCAGAGGCATCGGTGGGTGATAGATAACATTTGGTTTCCGAACGCCCACTTGTGTCCCGTAGGACCCCGAGTACTTGATACCTGTTCCTTGATTTATCGCGCTATCCACATCCGGGAGGTATATGGGACCCCCCTGAGCCAGAGCTTGATTCAGTCTTATTTCTTGGGGCCACAAACTAGTTTGAGGTTTTATTTACGATCTTGTACTTATGCCATGCTTTACTGCTTTATTTAAATTGTGCGACAGATAGCACCTGTACTGTTTAGGATCGGGACATGATTTCGCGGTGTCGACAGTCCCCGTTTGGGGATTTGCTATCGTTCACAGCCGTATACCCAAACCTTGAGTCCGTTTCGGAGTCAGCTAACTTCGTTGCGGGTAGCTTAATGGGGTGGCCCCCTGAAATATTTCTGAATCCTGTGATTGCTTTGTCGTGAAGGCCTCGTTGGGTTTTGATTTTGGTTTTTCCGAGGTTGATCGAGTGTGTGTTGCTATTGGTGCACCCCGGCCGGGTAAAAACTTTCTGAAAGCCGTGTCCGCGGTTATGGACGACTTGGAGCACAGTATCTCGACCATAGACAAGCATAACTAAAGTTTATTGCTATAAATTTGACTTTATAATGACTAGTAATCAGCTTCACTATAATGGAATGGCTAAATAATACTGCCCACAATTGCTTGTTTGGAGTGTCGCTTGCGACCATTGTACCTGACTAGTAATTATCGCAACTACAACGGAATGGCTGAATAAAAGTACCAACAACTGCTGGGTTTTTGGGTTATCTCATGCTATTTGTATCTGATTAGTAAGTGTCGCAACTACAACGGAATGGTTAATAAAAAGTGCCCACTGCTTATTTTATCAGGATGATTATCTACACTTGACTAGTAATTGCTGCAACGATAACTGAATAAATAAAACTGCCAACTGTGTGAGTTCCTCGGTTGACTTCCTCGTTTGGTCTCGAGGGGGAAACACCAGGATGGGTTTGTTTGGTGGTAGTATCAGGTTGGATCCGAATAGGTCTTTCTTACCCCTCTCTGATTGCCGCCAGTTGTATCGAGTCTCTATAGGTTGTTCAGTGCATGCTGCCGCTGCCGCTTCAGTCCACCATACCTGTGTAGGCGAGGACCGCCGAATTCTAGCCTCGCCGTGTACTGGCCTCAGTACTGACGCTCCTCTTTTTCCTTTGCCCTTTGTCGGCACCACTTTTGTTTAAGCAGGTTTTGAGATCGACGTCGTTAGCAGGGTTACCCTTCCGGCTTGGCCTGGGCAGGGTTATGGACGCCATTGGTTATTCTTCAGGGCTCTTAGCCCCATTTGCATCTTGTCCGTAGTCGGACGCTCTATCATTTTCAAGGTGATTTGGATCTTTGTATATTATATCTGTATTCTTGACTCATTGAGTCGCTGCTGTATATATGTCTGTTCTGTGGGTCCCATCGAGGACTGTTGTGTAATGTTATTACTTCGTTTTCCAACCGCACGAAAGTGCCTGGTGGGCACCTTTGAATCGTTTCTATGCAGGTTTGGCGGGAATCGCTAAAACTTGCATAGGTCCGATTCTGAGGGTGTTACAGAGTGGTATCAGAGCTCAGCAGTTGCGATACCCCACAAGTCCAGCCTGTAGGATAACCTAGCTAACGGCCGAAGTAGAGTGTCAAAACTATTTTTGCAAAAACGGTTGGACAGTTCTGATTAGGTCTGATTTTACTCCTTACCCCTTTGCTATTCTCCTCCTACCTCTACGCGTTTTGAATCCACCCTCTTCTCTCTCTTCGAGTCCAGGATTTCTCGTGGTTGGATTCCGTCGTACCTTCAGGGTTTCGCTTCCTTCTTCGGTAACGGTGTTGCTACATCTGGTCTTCATGCTATCCGAGGAACCCTTCGTCTGGTGGACTTCTGTTTGTTCCTTCTCGTGCCTTCCGGTGTTTTCCGACGCGACGACATCATCTATGCCAGATCCAATGCAGAGTCTGCATCACCCCTTTGTTTCTGAACCTCGATTGTCGAGATCTTCAGTCTGATTCCGAGAAGGGTTGCACGCTTTTCCACTGATTGTGCGGAGTAATAGTTTGGGTGCGTGATGGATTGGCCCCCATGCCGACTACCCCTTCTATTCGCTTTTGTACATTGAAGTGGATGAGAATGCATCGGTCCTCTCTTTCTACCGGAGTTAGAGGTGGCTTTATTTGTTGAAACCTTTACCTTCGCCCTTTTTGTTTCCGGAGTGTTCCCTCGACAATCACGGACAACGACCTCTTGTTAGTGGTGTCGCGAGGATCTACACGATGCGAGAAGATTCAGATCGCCGACCTTACCTCCGATACCATGAGGCGGATCTCGAGGGCGAGATCCATTGTTAGTGGTGTCGAATTGTGGCATCCCGCAAAACCACTACTAGAAAATCGCGTTGTGTTTGTGCATTGCATCATCATGAACGCATGCTCATGTCATCATGCCACACTGCATTTGAGCATCTTCATCATCATGCATATTATTTTGCCTAAAACTATTTGCAAAAGTCTATGGTTTTCTGAAACTAGCCCTCCTTCTATTTCAAATTAAACCCCGGATGCTTCCGGATATTTTGTTGTCTAAAAACTATTTACAAAGCTTATTGCAAATTAAATAAAATTATTATATTATTTTAGTGGGGCAGTCGAACGGGCCGATTCGACCCGAACGACCGCCCCAGGATTTTAAATCGGTCCAACCAACCGGTACACCTAAATCCTAAAGCTACCCATTCTAACCTACCCACCCTGCCTGCCACCTCATCCCACCCAATCAGTATGCGCCACCTCACCTCCCCTTCCTCCCCCTCCAACCAGCCGCTGCCACATCACTCCCTCACCTCTCTCTCTCCCTGCCCCCACTCAACCCACTCACACACACAGCCCCACAAGCACACACACCACTCAACCCTGGCCACACCGCACCCCAGCACACACCACACGACACACACACGCACGCCACGCTGCAGCCGGCCCCACCCCCGAGGGACCCACCCTGGCCCCTGTCCCCGCTCTCTCCTTCCTTTTCCCCCTCATCTCTCTCCCCCGTTCCTCACCTGCTCCTCCACCGCGCGCGACCCCTTCTCCCCCGGCTCCTCCTCCCTCCTAGCCTTCCCCCGTCGCCGCTGCCCGATCTTCCCTTCGGCCCCAGCGGCGCGCCTCCGCGGCCTCGCCTCCTCCCCCTCTGGCCTGCCCCGAGCTCTTCACCGCCCCGCTCGACGCGAGCACCCCACCGGCCGCCGCCCGTCTGCGCCATCCGGGCCCCGCGACCGCCGGAGCCGCCCGCACGCCCCCTCCGCGCCCGCGGCCGCCCGAGCTCCGCGCCCCCTCCGGCCGTGCTCCGCGCCGCCCCGACCCGTGCTCGGCCCGGCCGCCGCCCTCTTCGCGTCCTCCCGCGGCCGCCTCCGCGACCCTAGGCCCCGCCCCGAGGTCGCCAAGCTCTGCCGTCGACCCGAGCCTCCCGCCGCTGCGTCCTCCTCCCCATGGCGCCTCCGACCGCCACCTCTCCGGCCCTCCTCTGCGACGGACGTCACCGCCCTCCACCTGCCCATCCCCGCCGCGTCGTCGAAGGCCGCCCCTGCTCTGGCCCGTCCCCGCGGCCCGTGTCTGCGCCACCGCCGGCCGTGCTCGTCCGCCGGGCCTCGCCTCGTCCTCGCCCCTGAGCCCCTTGCCGTGGTCGCCGACGACGGCCGCCTCCAGCGCCGCCTTGGTTTTTCCTCTTCGTCGGCCCCGACGAGTCTGCCTCCGCCCGTGTCGGTTCCTGTGCAGTACCAAGTCGCTGCCGTGTTGTGTTATCTGTTTGTAACCTCCTGGAAGTTGTAGCAGGGCAGTGACCAGATCCTGTCGTGCAGGCTTTTGTGCTGCTCAACCAAGTGGGTTCCAGTTCGAGTTGCTGTACCCAATAGGTGCTCCACATGATGTTTTCTCCAAGCCCAAGATCTGCGAGCCGTGTTTGTACATCCGTACTGCTGCCTGAAGATCTACGCCAAGATCTACCCTCGGATGCCGAGACCCCCGAACCCGAAGGCCGATCCCGTACCCGGTGCCGCGTCAAGATCTCCTTCTCGGACCTCGATGACGCTAAGTTCTTCGCCGTAGAGCAACAGGGACTTCGACAAGACAAGGAACGTCAAGAACTTCACCCCGAATGCCAATACCGAACCGACACGAGAACCCGACAAGTTCGACACCGGCCAGGGCGAGTCCGATGCCCTGACGCCAGACCAAGTACGCCCTCCCGGAACGCCAAGGTCCCCGCGAGAGACGACAAGACCGACAACATGACCCGAAGACCACGGATGCGCCAAGACCTACCTCTGTTATCCGAGAACGTTTCCGTCGAACTCTGGACCCTGAGACCGTCCCCCGAACCCCGGAACCCCAAGATCTGCCGAACCCTAATGTGTGACCCTTATCCGAGAACCCTATTTTATAAATGCCATAATTATAAATTGTTGCATATTGAATTGTCCATGCATGCATATTTTGTCATGTGGTTTGGGGGCCTTATGCCGATTCACCATATAATTAAATATGGGGCCCATATGCGGGCAAATCTAGTCTCATATTGGCCTCATTTAAATTGATGTAGCGAACCGGTACTATATTTTGGCCATGTTAAAACAACATTTAAATTGCGGGGGTTCTAAATAACTTGAACCATATAATTAATTGTCGGGACCCCGGTTCCGCTTAATCTGACCTAATTGCATCGCACCTTTCCATGCCATGCATCATACATGCATGATGCCGATCTTCTGCCGTTGTATTAAATATTGCATCCGGTGTTTCTTCTAGTGTTTTGCTTCTTCGCGGATAAGGCCGTTGAGTTGATGTGAGCTTCGCCCCGATCTTCGGTTGAACCTCCGACAATGTTTTCAGGCGAGCATCTCCCCCTTTCTACCTATCTTACTTTTATAGTATTTATTCCCTCCTGTTGATCTATTGCTATCTGTGTTGCGTTGCTCTAGTTTCGTACCCGTGATATCCCTTGCAGCCCTATATTGCCATGGCCACATCCTATTACCTGTTGTTTGGTAGATAGTTGGACTTGCACGTCGTAGTCGCTTGCTCAAGTGCTGTTGCGTGTCGTCAAGTGCCACAGTTGTTGGTGTAATTGCCGCATGTTTGATGTTGGAGATGATCCTGGCTTTACTTATTGTTCACTTTAATTCCTGCTTAACAACTAAAATTGAAGTAAGCAGAGGCATCGGTGGGTGATAGATAACATTTGGTTTCCGAACGCCCACTTGTGTCCCGTAGGACCCCGAGTACTTGATACCTGTTCCTTGATTTATCGCGCTATCCACATCCGGGAGGTATATGGGACCCCCCTGAGCCAGAGCTTGATTCAGTCTTATTTCTTGGGGCCACAAACTAGTTTGAGGTTTTATTTACGATCCTGTACTTATGCCATGCTTTACTGCTTTATTTAAATTGTGCGACAGATAGCACCTGTACTGTTTAGGATCGGGACACGATTTCGCGGTGTCGACAGTCCCCGTTTGGGGATTTGCTGTCGTTCACAGCCGTATACCCAAACCTTGAGTCCGTTTCGGAGTCAGCTAACTTCGTTGCGGGTAGCTTAATGGGGTGGCCCCCTGAAATATTTCTGAATCCTGTGATTGCTTTGTCGTGAAGGCCTCGTTGGGTTTTGATTTTGGTTTTTCCGAGGTTGATCGAGTGTGTGTTGCTATTGGTGCACCCCGGCCGGGTAAAAACTTTCTGAAAGCCGTGTCCGCGGTTATGGACGACTTGGAGCACAGTATCTCGACCATAGACAAGCATAACTAAAGTTTATTGCTATAAATTTGACTTTATAATGACTAGTAATCAGCTTCACTATAATGGAATGGCTAAATAATACTGCCCACAATTGCTTGTTTGGAGTGTCGCTTGGGACCATTGTACCTGACTAGTAATTATCGCAACTACAACGGAATGGCTGAATAAAAGTACCAACAACTGCTGGGTTTTTGGGTTATCTCATGCTATTTGTATCTGATTAGTAAGTGTCGCAACTACAACGGAATGGTTAATTAAAAGTGCCCACTGCTTATTTTATCAGGATGATTATCTACACTTGACTAGTAATTGCTGCAACGATAGCTGAATAAATAAAACTGCCAACTGTGTGAGTTCCTCGGTTGACTTCCTCGTTTGGTCTCGAGGGGGAAACACCAGGATGGGTTTGTTTGGTGGTAGTATCAGGTTGGATCCGAATAGGTCTTTCTTACCCCTCTCTGATTGCCGCCAGTTGTATCGAGTCTCTATAGGTTGTTCAGTGCATGCTGCCGCTGCCGCTTCAGTCCACCATACCTGTGTAGGCGAGGACCGCCGAATTCTAGCCTCGCTGTGTACTGGCCTCAGTACTGACGCTCCTCTTTTTCCTTTGCCCTTTGTCGGCACCCCTTTTGTTTAAGCAGGTTTTGAGATCGACGTCATTAGCAGGGTTACCCTTCCGGCTTGGCCTGGGCAGGGTTATGGACGCCATTGGTTATTCTTCAGGGCTCTTAGCCCCATTTGCATCTTGTCCGTAGTCGGACGCTCTATCATTTTCAAGGTGATTTGGATCTTTGTATATTATATCTGTATTCTTGACTCATTGAGTCGCTGTTGTATATATATCTGTTCTGTGGGTCCCATCGAGGACTGTTGTGTAATGTTATTACTTCGTTTTCCAACCGCACGAAAGTGCCTGGTGGGCACCTTTGAATCGTTTCTATGCAGGTTTGGCGGGAATCGCTAAAACTTGCATAGGTCCGATTCTGAGGGTGTTACAACATGCTACTGATGCCGTCGACATTCTAGAAGGGGCTGAGAGACTGGATCAAGATCCAACTGCCTCGCGTCGTGCCGGTGTCGGTCTGTCGCTGGTGCGACGAATGGGTGCAGGTGGACTAGTTTGGTGGCCAGGTGGCGCTGAGGAAGAATTGGCCAAAGCTAGCCTACATGTATGACCTACAGTGCGATGATGTTCTAGAGTTCGAGCTCAAGGAATTCGTCGTGCAGATGACGATCTACAAGGTCGGCTCATCCAACGCTAGGCAGTACACTTGCCCTGAACATGGCTAGGCGATAGCCAGGTGTTAAGTTAGCTCAGTTAAGTATGTAAGTATGTAGTCCTAGCTAGTTAGTGGTGCTGAACTGATGATGGGGAACTGTTGCGATGTCTTTTGATCAGGGTTAAACCCCTAGTGGTTCAGGGGCATGGTATGCCTCTATTGATGGTTCTTTTCATCATGGGTGTTAGTAAAGCCTCTGATTCTAGCTTGCAGGTGTCCTGAACCTGCTAAGTACTAATTAGTTATACCCTGATGTGTGTGATTTGTGTGCCATGTGTGATGTGTGTAAGGTGTGTGTTCATGTAAAATGTGGTGGTAAGATCACCCAATTTGAAATGGGTGACCATAACCCATGTGATCTGGTGTAAGCCAAAGCACCAAACACCTGCTAATTGCATCAATCGGTAATAAAAGCACAAATGCGTGCAATCAAACAACTAGGCCGAATTGCAGGAAACGAGAATGCATGTAGCCAAATGAAAGGCTATTCTTGGCCCAAGCCCAATCCCGTCAGATGTAGCATCCAGCGGGCCAAGTCCCAAATGTAGGGGTTCGTAGCATGGAAAACAAAAATTTTCTATCGCATACAAACAAACAAGCCAAGATCTATCTACTAGATTGTAGCAACGAGTCGATGGAATAACTCACCCTCGAAGATTCCAAAGTGTTTAACGAGAGCAGATTCTCGTGGGTGATGTAGTCGTACTCTTTCCGATCTCAAGATCGCGTAGACGATCCTTCCGGCGCCGCGTTCCCGCAGCGCTCCCGCAGTCGGTCACACGTTCGGTACTCGACGAAGACCTTCCTCTCCCTTGTTCCAGCAGGCAGCGGAGGTTGTAGCACTCTCCTCGCGATTCCGGCAGCACAACGGCGTGGTACCGGAGGTAGAGGGGAAATCCCGCAGGGCTTCGCCTTAAGCCGGTGCGAGTATGGTGGAGCTTATGAGAGAGGCTATTAGTGGTCTAGTAATTAGACACACCAATTAGAGGGCTCTAAACCAATTAGAAGGCTCTAAACCGAATAGCTCTAAACCGGGGTCTAGATCTAGGGTTTAGTTTAGAGGATAGGAAACTTGTGTGTCTAGAGGAGGAGGCCCTGCCCCTCCTCTTATAGGTGGGAGGGCCGGCGGCCAAGGGGAGGGAGTGGAGTCCCTCCCCAACTCGGCCTTGGGTGGGGCGCCGGCTTGGGGAGGAGGAATCCCTCCCCAACTCGGCCTCCTCTTCTCCTCCTCTTTCCACTTTCCAATTTTGGCAGTTTGACTTTTCAAACTTGCTATTTGACTTTCCAAATTAGGATTTGAATTAATCCCTTATTTAGAACAGCAATGACACTAAGTATATGAAGCAATCATTCCAACATGTAATGACACATTCATGTACCCCTTCCCCCTCCGGAGTGCCGGACATTCCGGGACCTTCTAGAATGTTCCCGATGAAAACACCGGAACCATTCCCCAACTCCGAAACGGGACTTTCCTTATATGAATCTTATTCTCCGGACCATTCCGGATCACCTCGTGATATCCCGGATCCCATCCGAGACTCCGAACAACATTCGGTCTCTTTCTCATAATACCATAACTACTCAAACAACGTCGAATCCTTAAGTGTGTCTCCCTACGGTTCGTGAATTATGCAGACATGATCGAGACACTTCTCCGAACAATAACCAATAGAGGAATCTGGAAATTCATATGGCTCCCACATATTTCTACGATTACTTTGCGATCGAATGAACCACTTACATACGATACCAATTTCCCTTTGTCTCACGATATGTTACTTATCCGAGGTTATGATCGTCGGTATCTCTGCATACCTAGTTCATCCTCGTTACTGATAAGTACTCTTTTCTCGTTCCCGTGATATGTGATCCCTTGTGACCAAGTCACATGCTTGCAAGCTAATTGGATGACATTTCACCGAGAGGGCCCAGAGAATATCTATCCGTCATGTGGATGGACAAATCCCACTCTTGATCCATGTGTTTCAACCAATACTTTCCGAACACTCAATGCCACCTTTATAGCCACCCTGTTACGGTGTGGTGTTTGATGACATCAAAGCATCCATCCAGTAAAGGTGATATGCATGATCTCATGGTCGAAGGAATTAGGTTACTATGTATCAGAAAGCATATAGCAATTGAACTATTGAAATGACTTGATCTTTATGCTACGCTTGTCTATAGGAGTATGTCCACCATATCATTCTCCTAACGATATGATCTTGTTGTTGATAACATCTCAATGTTCATGACAAAGAAACCACATCATCAATCAACCAACAAGCTAGTGAAGTATAGAGGCTATACTAGGGACTTCAAATTAAGTTTACAAATCACACAAGTATTAATGGTTTCCTTGTTAATGCTATTATAGCATGAATGCAAACATTTATCATAAACACAAAGATATATAATAATAACTATATTTATTATTGCCTCTAGGGCATATCTCCAACAGTCTCCCACTTGCACTAGAGTCATCCAATCTAGATTACATGGTAATATACCGAACACCCATGGCAGTTTGGTGTTGGTCATGTTTTGCCCTCGGGAGAGGTTTAGTCAACGGATCCGCCACATTCAGATCTGTGTGTACTTTGCAAATCTTTATATCCCCATCCTGGATATGTTCTCGAATAGCGTGAAAACGTAGCTTGATATGCTTCAGCTTCTTGTGTGACCTTGGTTCTTGCGCATTGGCTATGGCGCCCATGTTATCACAGTAGATAGACATTGGGTCCAGCGCACTAGGAACCACACCCAGCTCTATAATGAACTCTTTCATCCATATCGCTTCTTGTGAAGCCTCCGAAGCAGCCATGTATTCCGATTCAGTTGAAGATCTCGCCACAACGCTTTGCTTTGCACTCCTCCAGCTAACTGCTGCACCATTCAAAATAAATACGTATCCAGATTGTGATTTAGAATCATCTGGATCGGTGTTCCAACTAGCATCGGTGTAACCATTAACAACGAGCTGTTCATCACCTCCATAAGAAAGAACCATATCCTTAGTTCTTCTCAAGTACTTAAGGATGTTTTTGACCGCTGTCCAATGATCCACTCCTGGATCACTTTGATATCTGCTAGTTAAACTAACAGCATATGCGATGTCGGGTCTAGTACATAGCATGGCATACATTAGAGATCCTATGGCTGAGGCATAGGGAGTCTTACTCATCCTTTCTCTATCTTCTGCCGATGTCGGACTTTGAGTTTTACTCAAGGTCGTATTGGGCAACATGGGCAAGAACCCTTTCTTGCTATCTTCCATTCCAAACCTCTTTAGAATTTTGTCCAAATATGTACTTTGTGACAATGATATTTGGCGTTTCGATCTATCTCTATAAATCTTTATGCCCAATATGTAAGCTGCTTCGCCAAGATCCTTCATTGAAAAACTATTATTCAAATATTCCTTGACACTATTAAGAAGGTCTACATCATTCCCAATCAACAATATGTCATCCACATACAGTATTAAGAATGCTACAGAGCTCCCACTCACTTTCTTGTAAATACAAGCTTCTCCATAAGTTTGTATAAAACCAAAACTTTTGATTACCTTATCAAAACGTTGATTCCAACTTCGGGATGCTTGCTTCAATCCATAGATAGACCGTTGAAGCTTGCATACCTTGTTAGCATCTTTAGGATCGACAAAACCTTTGGGTTGTATCATATACAACTCTTCATCAATGTCTCCATTGAGGAATGCTGTTTTGACATCCATCTGCCATATCTCATAATCATAATATGCAGCGATTGCTAACATAATCCTCACAGACTTTAGCTTCGCTACCGGTGAGAAAGTCTCATCGTAGTCAACTCCTTGAATTTGTCGAAACCCTTTTGCGACAAGTCGAGCTTTATAGACAGTAACATTACCATCAGCATCTGTTTTCTTCTTGAAAATCCATTTGTTCTCGACAGCCTTCCGGCCATCCGGTAAGTCCACCAAAGTCCATACTTGGTTTTCGTACATGGATCCAATCTCGGATTTCATGGCTTCTTGCCATTTATTGGAATCTGGGCTCACCATCGCTTCCTCATATGTCTCGGGGTCATCGGTGTTGTCCACCAACATGACATTCATAACGGAATCATACCAATCTGGAGTGGTACGAGTTCTCGTTGACCTCCGAGGCTCTGTAGCAACTTCAACCGAAGTTTCATGATCACTATCATTAGCTTCCTCTCTTATTGGTGCAGGCACCACAGGAACTTCTTCCGGTGCTGCGCTACTCGCAATTTCGAGAGAAGGTTCGACAACCTCGTCGAGTTCTACTTTCCTTCCAGTCACTTCTTTCGAGAGAAATTCCTTCTCTAGAAAGGATCCATTCTTAGCAACGAAGATTTTGCCTTCGGATCTATGATAGAAGGTATACCCAATAGTTTCCTTCGGGTATCCTATGAAGACGCATTTTTCCGCTTTGGGTTCAAGCTTGTCCGGCTGTAACTTCTTTACATAGGCTTCGCATCCCCAAACTTTAAGGAACGACAATTTAGGTTTCTTCCCAAACCATAATTCATACGGTGTCGTTTCAACGGATTTAGACGGTGCCCTATTTAAAGTGAATGCGGCTGTTTCTAATGCATAACCCCAAAATGATAGTGGTAAATCTGTAAGTGACATCATAGAACGAACCATATCTAAGAGAGTTCGATTACGACGTTCAGACACACCATTACGCTGTGGTGTTCCCGGCGGTGTCAATTGTGAAAGTATTCCGCATTTCTTCAAATGCTCGCCAAACTCGTAACTTAGATATTCACCTCCACGATCAGAACGTAGAAATTTAATCTTCTTGTTACGTTGATTCTCTACCTCACTTTGAAACTCCTTAAACTTCTCAAAAGTTTCGGACTTATGTTTCATAAAATAGATATACCCATATCTACTCAAGTCATCCGTGAAGGTAAGAACATAACGATAACCACTGCGCGATGCTACACTCATTGGACCACACACATCGGTATGTATGATTTCCAGTAAGTCCGTAGCTCGCTCCATTATACCAGAAAATGGAGTCTTAGTCATTTTACCCATCAGACATGCTTCGCATCTTTCAAGTGATTCAAAATCAAGTGATTCAAGAAGTCCATCGGAATGGAGTTTCTTCATACGCTTCACTCCAATGTGACCAAGACGACAGTGCCATATATAGGTCAAATTATCGCTTGATTTCAAACGTTTAGCCTCAATGTTATTAATATGTGTATTTCTACTATCGAGATTCAATATGAATAGACCATCTATCAAAGGTGCATGTGCATAAAACACATTACTCATATAAATCGAACAACCATTATTCTCGGATTTAAACAAGTAACTGTCTCGCAATAAACAAGATCCTGATATAATGTTCATGCTTAATGCAGGCACCAAATAACAATTATTTAAGTATAAAACTAATCCCGATGGTAGATGAAGAGGTAGCGTGCCGACCGCGATCACATCAACCTTTGATCCGTTTCCTACGCGCATCGTCACCTCGTTCTTCACTAGCTTCCGTTTATTCTGCAGCTCCTGTTTCGAGTTACAAATATGAGCAACCGAACCAGTATCAAATACCCAGGCACTACTACGAGTACTAGTGAGATACACATCAATAACATGTATATCAGATATACCTTTCTTCTTGATGTTGCCGTTCTTCAAATCTGCCAAGTACCTTGGGCAATTCCGCTTCCAGTGACCTTCTCCCTTGCAGTAAAAGCACTCAGTTTCAGGTTTAGGTCCAGCCTTGGTCTTCTTCGTCGGCGTGGTAACTTTCTTACCACCCTTCTTGAAGTGTCCCTTTTGCTTAGACTTGCCTTTCTTGAATTTGGTGGTCTTATTGACCATCAACACTTGGTGCTCTTTCTTGATCACCACTTCTGCAGATTTTAACATAGCAAATAGTTCTGGCAACTCTTTGTTCATGTTCTGCATGTTGTAGTTCATCACAAAGTTCTTGTAACTTGGTGGTAGTGATTGGAGGATGCGGTAAACTCCCAAAGTATTAGGAATCACTATACCCAAACTTTGAAGTTTATTTGCGTGCCCAGACATCTTAAGCACATGCTCACTGACGGAGCTACCCTCTTCCATCTTGCAGTTAAAGAACTTTTCAGAAGCTTCATAACTTTCAATTGCCGCATGAGTCTCAAAGATTAATTTGAGATCCTCGACAATATCATATGGATCTGACTCTTCAAACCTTTTCTGAAGCTCCGATTCTAAACCATACAAGATAGCACACTGAACTATGGAGTACTGATTCTTCCGAGCAAGGTAAACATTCTTTACTTCATCGGTAGCATCAGCTGCAGGTGGGTCACCTAGCGGTGCATCCAGCACATAGGTCAAATTACCAGCTGTGAGGACAATCCTCAAATTGCGGAACCAATCCGCGAAGTTGCTTCCATTGTTTTTCAACTTTTCTTTCTCTAGGAACGCATTAAAATTGATGGTAGGGGCTGCCATTGATCTACAACATATTTGCAATAGTTTAGACTAAGTTTATGACAAATTGAGTTCAAATTAATTAATGAAATTAAACTAGGTGAACTCCCACTCAAAACAACATCCCTCACATTGTTTTAGTGATCACACGAACCAAATCCACTACATCAACACCGATCATCACGAGAGCTGATATAGTTTTAATGGCGAACAATCATCATGTTCATCATATCTACTATATGATTCATGCTTTGCCTTTCGGCGATCCGTGTTCCTGAGGCCATGTCTGTACATGCTAGGCTCGTCAAGATCAAACCTTAGCTTCCGCATAAGCAAATCTGGCTTGCTTACGTTGTATTCACCCGCGGAATCAAAGACACCCGATCATCACGTGGTGCTTCGAAGCAGCAAGCTTTGGCAACGGTGCATACTAAGGGTGAACACTTTAGAACTTGAAATTTATGTGCATGAGGGATCATCTTATAATGCTACCGTCGTCTACTAAGCAATACAAGATGCATAAAGGATTAACATCACATGCAATTCATAATATGTGATATGATATGGCCTTTCTTCTTTGTGCTTCCGATCTCCATCTTCAAGCACGAATATGATCTCCATCATCACCGGCATAGCATCAAGGTCAATGACGCTTCTCCATGGTTGTCGTCCACCAGCTTCAACTATTACAACTATTTTGAATAGACACGCAGGTCTTAACAGAAATTAAAGACAACCATATGCCTCCTGCCGGTTGCCAACTTACAATAAGGAACATTGCATACATCAAATATAATCACAATCATGGCCATATCACATCACTGCACACCCCTGCAAAACAAAGTTAGACGCTTCTACTTTCTTTGCATATTTTACGTGGTTTGGGGCTTTCCATAAGTGTCGTTCTAACTTACGAACAAGAACCACAACATTGATACTAGCATTGTTGATCACCCGTTGTAAATTGGATCTTTACTATGCTAGGAGAAACAGGCACCCGCAAAGCCACTTATGCAAAACGAGTTGCATGTCAAGTGTGGAGCAAGTCTCATGAACGATGTCATGTAAGGTTAGCCCGGGCCGCTTCATCCCAACATACCGCAAGATGCAAAGTACACAAAAAGCAATCTACAATAAAAGCATCAATGCCCACAATGACCATTGTGTTCTACTCGTGCAACAGATCTACATATAGACACGGCTCTGATACCACTGTAGGGGTTCGTAGCATGGAAAACAAAAATTTTCTATCGCATACAAACAAACAAGCCAAGATCTATCTACTAGATTGTAGCAACGAGTCGATGGAATAACTCACCCTCGAAGATTCCAAAGTGTTTAACGAGAGCAGATTCTCGTGGGTGATGTAGTCGTACTCTTTCCGATCTCAAGATCGCGTAGACGATCCTTCCGGCGCCGCGTTCCCGCAGCGCTCCCGCAGTCGGTCACACGTTCGGTACTCGACGAAGACCTTCCTCTCCCTTGTTCCAGCAGGCAGCGGAGGTTGTAGCACTCTCCTCGCGATTCCGGCAGCACAACGGCGTGGTACCGGAGGTAGAGGGGAAATCCCGCAGGGCTTCGCCTTAAGCCGGTGCGAGTATGGTGGAGCTTATGAGAGAGGCTATTAGTGGTCTAGTAATTAGACACACCAATTAGAGGGCTCTAAACCAATTAGAAGGCTCTAAACCGAATAGCTCTAAACCGGGGTCTAGATCTAGGGTTTAGTTTAGAGGATAGGAAACTTGTGTGTCTAGAGGAGGAGGCCCTGCCCCTCCTCTTATAGGTGGGAGGGCCGGCGGCCAAGGGGAGGGAGTGGAGTCCCTCCCCAACTCGGCCTTGGGTGGGGCGCCGGCTTGGGGAGGAGGAATCCCTCCCCAACTCGGCCTCCTCTTCTCCTCCTCTTTCCACTTTCCAATTTTGGCAGTTTGACTTTTCAAACTTGCTATTTGACTTTCCAAATTAGGATTTGAATTAATCCCTTATTTAGAACAGCAATGACACTAAGTATATGAAGCAATCATTCCAACATGTAATGACACATTCATGTACCCCTTCCCCCTCCGGAGTGCCGGACATTCCGGGACCTTCTAGAATGTTCCCGATGAAAACACCGGAACCATTCCCCAACTCCGAAACGGGACTTTCCTTATATGAATCTTATTCTCCGGACCATTCCGGATCACCTCGTGATATCCCGGATCCCATCCGAGACTCCGAACAACATTCGGTCTCTTTCTCATAATACCATAACTACTCAAACAACGTCGAATCCTTAAGTGTGTCTCCCTACGGTTCGTGAATTATGCAGACATGATCGAGACACTTCTCCGAACAATAACCAATAGAGGAATCTGGAAATTCATATGGCTCCCACATATTTCTACGATTACTTTGCGATCGAATGAACCACTTACATACGATACCAATTTCCCTTTGTCTCACGATATGTTACTTATCCGAGGTTATGATCGTCGGTATCTCTGCATACCTAGTTCATCCTCGTTACTGATAAGTACTCTTTTCTCGTTCCCGTGATATGTGATCCCTTGTGACCAAGTCACATGCTTGCAAGCTAATTGGATGACATTTCACCGAGAGGGCCCAGAGAATATCTATCCGTCATGTGGATGGACAAATCCCACTCTTGATCCATGTGTTTCAACCAATACTTTCCGAACACTCAATGCCACCTTTATAGCCACCCTGTTACGGTGTGGTGTTTGATGACATCAAAGCATCCATCCAGTAAAGGTGATATGCATGATCTCATGGTCGAAGGAATTAGGTTACTATGTATCAGAAAGCATATAGCAATTGAACTATTGAAATGACTTGATCTTTATGCTACGCTTGTCTATAGGAGTATGTCCACCATATCATTCTCCTAACGATATGATCTTGTTGTTGATAACATCTCAATGTTCATGACAAAGAAACCACATCATCAATCAACCAACAAGCTAGTGAAGTATAGAGGCTATACTAGGGACTTCAAATTAAGTTTACAAATCACACAAGTATTAATGGTTTCCTTGTTAATACTATTATAGCATGAATGCAAACATTTATCATAAACACAAAGATATATAATAATAACTATATTTATTATTGCCTCTAGGGCATATCTCCAACACCAAATCCGGTAAAATTAAGTTCGACGTACCAAATACGCCCGAAGTTTACATATCATTTCAGTTCAGACAAGTCAAGGAGGGATGGAGACTGCAATTAGCGGAGATCCGTTAGCGTGTGATTCTTTTTGAAACAGGCTTTCGTCCCGTTATATTAATATAGCAACCACACGGTATACCAATGAGTTCACAGCTCGAGCAAAACAACATAATCAAGCCCAAAATACAAAAGAGAGAAGAAAATAAAATAATGTGGACAGTGGCAGATTGACAAAACCAAGAGCATCTCCACTGTTGGAGACCCCTAGGATTATCGGCGATATTTGGTCCAAAAGAGCTAAAATTCAGTGCTATTTTGTCTCTTGGGGCGCCGATTCCAAGCCGTTGGCCTCCCCAGTATAATCAACAAACGAAAAGTAATTGGAGGGCCCAAAAGAAAGACACGTGGAAGAAAATGATTGGGCATTTTTAATAACATAAAATGTCCATAATCAGGAAACCATGATCATCTATTAATCAACAAGCTAGTTTAACAATAGGCTTACTAGGAACTCTTGTATGTTTACAAAAAATACAAGTATTAATGTTCCAGTTAATAAAATTATAGCATGGGATGTAAACATTTATCATAAACACAAAGATATAATAATAACCACTTTATCGTTGCCTCTTGAGCATATCTCCAACAGTCTCCCACTTGCACTAGAGTTAATAATCTAGTTTAAAACTTTGTGTATTCAACACCTATGGATTTCTGGTGTTGAATATACACGATTTCTAGTGGTAAACAAAATATTTGGATCTGACACTTCTAGGTCGATGTGTATTTACATGTCTTTGCGTATCTATGCATCACTCATTCTTCAATGAGATGACATTGTATAAATTTGGTCCTTTGGTGAGACCTTTAGTTCCTTGGGGCTAAAACATGTTGATACAATTGTCGTACAATATATCTTTGTAGTGCTAGCCCGCTGTGAACCACACCTACTTTGATAACAAACTACTTGACACAAATGCCCTCTTTGCTGCTACAATAATAGTCATATACTTAGACTTTTGTTATAGTATCTGTCACAATGTTTAAACTTTGGAACTTGTCCAAATCCATTATGAAACTTATTTTCCATTACATTGTGCCACCCATAGTTTAAATTGAGATAAACTTAATTTATATCTTGTAAAAGAAACTAGTATCAATATAACACTTTACAATTAACTATCTATTTTTTTGTCACCTCTATATAAGTAACATATTCTTAGTTCTTCTAAAGATCATAAGAATATCCTTATATCGTCCAATGATCATCTTATGAATCATTATGGTAAATGCTCATACCATTTAGAGCATAGGACTTTCTGGATATGTACATATGACGGTATGACTAATCAAAATATTCCTGTGATTTCACTCACCAAGTGTCAAAAACACTTGGATCTTATCTCACTTACCAAGTGTCACTACACTTGAATCTTGATTCAATCCTTCCTATGTGACAAGAACCTTTCTTGTAGTTTCTATATTGAACTATTTCAATATCTCATCTATGTACTCTCAGCATAACCATATTAGCGTCTAAATCTATCCATATAGACATTTATGCCAAATTTTCGGGTTTTGCCTAAGTCTTTCATCAAGATGAAATTCTTAACGCGTGTCAATAAAAGATACATCGTTTCCAATCAATAATATGTCTTTCATATAATGCACTAGAAATATGTCTTAGCGCTCCCAGTTGATTTCTTATAAATGCAAGCATCTTTATCGTCTCCGATGAAATTAAACATTTTAACAATTTCATCACGGTGAAGATTCCAACTATGCGATGCTGACTTCAATATTTGAAGTTTGCATGCACTTTTAGCATCCTTTGAATTAACAAAACCCTTTGGATCGTGTCATGTACACGTCCTAGGTAACCATTCTATTAGAAGAACTTTCTTTTGTTTGTTCAACTACCACATACCAAAATTATATGTAGTGGTTGCTACATTACACTACTAGGAAAATGGTCATCTGTGGCACACCTAAAAGGCCCATCCGTGGTGCACTAGTGGTGCGCCACGGGCCTTGCGCTACGGCTATCTCCTAGCCATGGCGCACTGCCTGTTGCACCACGGTTATGTGGAGATAGGCGTAGCGCACCTGCTAGTGCGCCACGGATATGTTGGCAGGTGCGCTATGCATTCGATCTTCTGTGGCGCATCTGTCAGTGCGCCACAAGCCTGCGCAGGTGCGCTTTAGGCACTGTGCGCCACAGAAGCTGTGCCATGTGCGCCACGGGTGTCTTTTTTTATTTCAGGGCCAGATAATATACAATACAGATTATATAGGCAGATATACACACAGATATATACACAAATATAAGATATACAGTTATATATATATAAATACACAATTCGTAAAACAAGATTGAAACAAATACATATAGATAAGTCTCATACATGAATACATAAGTTATACATTGTTTCGATCAAGTTACAAAGTAGTTGGTGACAAGCGAATACATGTGTCGATTGAACAAGTTAGAGCTTGGAAGCTCACCTAGACATCTAAACTAGCTAGACACAAACGCGAGATAAACAACCAAAGAAGATAAGCATGATCACCGCGACAAAGGTGCAGGTCTTCATCTGGTTCCTCGTCCTAACTCCCGCTAGATAGCGCGTGTATCTAGCTTCCGCCTCCGCCATAGTGTTGTACCCTTTGTAGCTATTGCCGCTGAAATAGTGCACCTGTCTCCGGCAGTCTTCCCAATCATCGTAGACTCCGGGAACCTGTCCCTTGTACGTACCACGTCATCTATAATTTAACAATAATAATTAACCGGTGATTGAAAAAAACATGTATAATTAAATTCGCATATGAAGATACACTTATAGAAAGTACTCCTAAATCAAAAAGACCAAACTCAAAAAGCATGCCTCATATATAACTAGGTTGTTCGACACAGGAATATGCTACGATGGAACCGTCCGCCAAGTAGGATGCACAACACCTGGACCTGTGCATAGCACAAGGCGAACGATCCCATCGCAGCACATTCACATATATAGTATGCCACGACATTTCAATCATCGACATTATTCTCCAAAAAGACCAAAGTAACTCAAAAAGCATGCCTCGTATATAACTAGGTTGTTCGACATAGGAATATGCTATGATGGAAGTGTTCGCCAAGTAGGATGCACAACACCTGGACCTGTGCATAGCACAAGGCGAACAATCCCATCGCAGCACATTCACATATATAGTGTGCCACGACATTTCAATCATTGGCATTATTCTCGAATTAGACCAAAGTAACTCGAAAAGAATGCCTCATATATAACTAGCTAGGTCGTTGGACACATGAATATGCTATGATGGAACCGTAAGCCAAGTAGGATGCACAATATCTGGACTTGTGCATAACACAAGGCTTACAATCCCATCACAGAACATTCACATATATAGTGTGCCACGACATTTCAATCATCGGCATTATTCTCGAAAAAGACCAAAGTAACTCGAAAAGAATGCCTCATATATAACTAGCTAGGTCGTTGGACACAGGAATATGCTGTTGGAGATATGCCCTAGAGGTAATAAAAAATGTAGTTATTATTATATCTTTGTGTTTATGATAAATGTTTACATTCATGCTATAATAGTATTAACAAGGAAACATTAATACTTGTGTGATTTGTAAACTAAAATAGAGTCCCTAGTAAAGCCTCTTTATAATACTAGCTTGTTGGTTAATAAATGATTGTGGTTTCCCTATCATGAACATTGAGATGTTATTAACAACAAGATCATATCGTTAGGAGAATGATATGATGGACATACTCCTATAGATAAGCGTAGCATAAAGATCATGTCATTTTAATAGTTCAATTGTTATATGCTTTCTGATACATAGTAACCTAATTCCTTCGACCATGAGATCATGCATATCACCATCACCGGAAGGATGCTTTGATGACATCAAACACCACACCATAACTGGGTGGTTATAAAGGTGGAATTGAGTGTTCAGAAAGTATTGGTTGAGACACATGGATCAAGAGTGGGATTTGTCCATCCATATGACGGATAGATATACTCTGGGCCCTCTCGGTGGAATGTCATCCAATTGGCTTGCAAGCATGTGACTGGCTCACAAGGGATCACATATCACGGGAACGAGAAAAGAGTACTTATCAGTAACGAGGTTGAACTAGGTATACAGAGATACCGACGATCAAAACCTCGGATAAGTAAACTATCGTGAGACAAAGGGAAATTGGTATCGTATGTAAGTGGTTCATTCGATCGCAAAGTAATCGTTTCTATGTGGGAGCCATATGAATTTCCAGATTCCTCTATTGGTTATTGTTCGGAGAAGTGTCTCGATCATGTCCGCATAATTCACGAACCGTAGGGAGACACACTTAAGGATTCGACGTTGTTGAGTAGTTATGGAATGATGAGCAAGAGACCGAATGTTGTTCGGAGTCTCGGATGGGATCCGGAATATCACGAGGAGATCCAGAATGGTCCGGAGAATAAGATTCATATAAGGAAAGTCCTGTTTCGGGGTTGGAGAATGGTTCCGGTGTTTTCATCGGGAATGTTCTAGAAGGTTCCGGAATGTCCGGCACTCCGGAGGGGAAGGGTACATGAATGTGTCATAACAATTTGGAATGGTTGCATCATGTAATAGGTGTCATCGCTGAACAAAATAAAGGGATAAATCAAATCCTAGTTTGAAAAGTCAAACGCCAATTTGAAAAAGTCAAACGGCTATTTTGTTTGGTGGAGGGAGAGTAGGAAACCTACTTGGGGAGGAGTTCCTATCCCTCCACCGCCGGCCCTTGGAGACTGAGTTGGGGAGGGACTCCCCTCCCCTTGGCGCGCCCCCTCCACCTATATAAGGAGGGGCAGGGCTGCCCCTCCAAGATACAACACCACACCCCACTAAACCCTAACCCTAGCCGCCGCCCACCATAGCCGCCGCCCTAGGGCTTGCCCAAGCCGCCGACTTGGGGCAATCCCCTTGCCCTAGTCGCCGGCCTAGCTCCCTCTACTTGGTGTGTCTAAACCCTAGATCACCGAGGCTCTCTAATAGTCCACCATACTCGCTCCGGCTTAAGGCGAAGCCCTACGAGATCTCCCCTCTACTTCCGGTACCACGCCGTCGTGCTGCCGGAATCGAGAGGAGATTACTACAACCTCCGCTGCCTGCTGGAACAAGGGAGAGGAAGGTCTTCGTCGAGTACCGAACGTGTGACCGACTATGGAAGCGCTGCCGGAACGCAGCGCCGGAAGGATCGTCTACGCGATCTTGAGATCGGGAAGAGTACGACTACATCACCCACGAGAATCCGCTCTCGTTAAACACTTTGGAATCTTCGAGGGTGAGTTATTCTATCGACTCGTTGCTACAATCTAGTAGATAGATCTTGGCTTGTTTGTTTGTATGCGGTAGAAATTTTTTGTTTTCCATGTTACGAACCCCTACAGTGGTATCAGAGCCGTGTCTATATGTAGATCTGTTGCACGAGTAGAACACAATGGTCATTGTGGGCGGTGATGCTTTTATTATCAATTGCTTCTTATGTACTTTGCATCTTGCGGTATGATGGGATGAAGCGGCCCGGGCTAACCTTACATGACATCGTTGATGAGACTTGCTCCACGATCAACATGCAACTTGTATTGCATAAGTGGCTTTGCGGGTGTCTGTCTCTCCCATTATAGTATAGATCCAATTTACAACAGGCACTTGATAGTTCAAACATCAACGTTGTGGTTCTTGTTCGTAAGTTAGATCAAAACTTAATGAAAGCCCCAAACCACGTAAAACATGCAAAGAAATTAGAGGCGTCTAACTTTGTTTTGCAGGGGTGTGCTGTGATGTGATATGGCCATGATTGTGATTATATTTGATGTATGCAATGTTCCTTATTGTAAGTTGGCAACCGGCAGGAGCCATATGGTTGTCTTTAATTTCTGTTAAGACCCGCGTGTCTATTCAAAGTAGTTGTAATAGTTGAAGCTGGTGGACAACAACCATGGAAGCAGCATCATTGACCTTGATGTAATGCCGGTGATGATGGAGATCATGTTCGTGCTTGGAGATGGAGATCGGAAGAACAAAAAAGAAAGGCCATATCATATCACATATTATGAATTGCATGTGATGTTAATCCTTTATGCATCTTGTATTGCTTAGTTAACGACGGTAGCATTATAAGATGATCCCTCATGCACATGAATTTCAAGTTCTATAGTGTTCATCCTTAGTAAGCACTGTTGCTAAAGCTTGTTGTTTCGAAGCACCACGTGATGATCGGGTGTGTTAGATTCTGCAAGTGTATACAACGTGAGCAAGACAGAATTGCTCATGCGGAAGCTAAGGTTTGATCTTGACGAGCCTAGCATGTACAGACATGGTCTCGGAACACGGATCACCAAAAGGTAAAGCATGAGTCATATAGAAGATATGATGAACATGTCGATTGTTCGCCATTGAAGCTACATCAACTCTCGTGATGATCGGTTTTGATGTGGTGGATTTGGTTCGTGTGATCACTAAAACAATGTGAGGGATATTTTTTTGAGGTAGTTCACCTAGATTAATTAATTAGAACTCAATTTGTCATAAACTTAGTCTAAACTATTGCAAATATGTTGTAGATCAATGGCGGCCCCTACCATCAATTTTAATGCGTTCCTAGAGAAAGAAATGTTGAAAAACAATGGAAGCAACTTCGCGGATTGGTTCCGCAATTTGAGGATTGTCCTCAATGATGGTAATTTGACCTATGTGCTGGATGCACCGCTGGGTGACCCGCCTGCAACTGATGCTACCGATGAAGTAAAGAATCCACAGTTCAGTGTGCTATCTTGTATGGTTTAGAATCGGAGCTTCAGAAAAGGTTTGAGAATTCAGACCCACATGATATTGTCCGTGAACTCAAATTGATCTTTGAGACTCACGCGGCAGTTGAGAGCTATGAGGCTTCTGAAAAGTTCTTTAACTGCAAGATGGAAGAGGGCAGCTCCATCAGTGAGCATGTGCTTAACATGTCTGGGCACGCAAAAAAACTTCAAAGCTTGGGTATAGTGATTCCTAATGCTTTGGGGATTTACCGTGTCCTCCAATCACTACCACCAAGTTACAAGAACTTTGTGATGAACTATAATATGCAAAGCATGAACAAGCAGTTGCCAGAACTCTTTTCCATGTTAAAATCTGCAGAAGTGGAGATCAAGAAAGAGCACCAAGTGTTGATGGTCAATAAGACCACAAAATTCAAGAAAGGCAAGTCTAAGCAAAAGGGACACTTCAAGAAGGGTGGTAAGAAACTTACCGCACCGACGAAGAAGACCAAGGCTGGACCCAAGCCTGATACTGAGTGCTGTTACTGCAAGGGAGAAGGTCACTGGAAGCGGAATTGCCCAAAGTACTTAGCGGATTTGAAGAACGGCAACATCAAGAAGAAAGGTATATCCAATATACATGTTATTAATGTGTATCTCACTAGTACTCGTAGTAGTGCCTGGGTATTTGATTCTGATTCGGTTGCTCATATTTGTAACTCGAAACAAGTACTGTAGAATAAATGAAAGCTAGCAAAGAACAAGGTGACGATGCGCGTGGGAAATGGATCAAAGGTTGATGTGATCGCGGTCGGCACGCTACCTGTTCATCTACCATCGGGATTAGTTTTATACTTAAATAATTGTTATTTGGTGCCTGCGTTAAGCATGAACATTATATCGGGATCTTGTTTATTGCGAGACGGTTACTTGTTTAAGTCAGAGAATAATGGTTGTTCAATTTATATGAGTAATATGTTTTATGCACATGCACCTTTGATAGATGGTCTATTCTTATTGAATCTTGATAGTGGAAATACACATATTAATAACATTGAAGCTAAACGTTTGAAATCGAGCGATAACTCGACCTATATGTGGCACTGTCGTCTTGGTCACATTGGAGTGAAGCGTATGAAGAAACTCCATTCCGATGGACTTCTTGAATCACTTGATTTCGAATCACTTGAAAGATGCGAAGCATGTCTGATGGGTAAAATGACTAAGACTCCATTTTCTGGTATGATGGAGCGAGCTACGGACTTATTGGAAATCATACATACCGATGTGTGTGGACCAATGAGTGTAGCATCGCGCGGTGGTTATCGTTATGTTCTTACCTTCACGGATGACTTGAGTAGATATGGGAATATCTATTTCATGAAACATAAGTCCGAAACTTTCGAGAAGTTTAAGGAATTTCAAAGTGAGGTTGAGAATCAACGTAACAAGAAGATTAAATTTCTGAGTTCTGATCGTGGAGGTGAATATCTAAGTTATGAGTTTGGTGAGCATTTGAAGAAATGCGGAATACTTTCACAATTGACACCGCCGGGAACACCACAGCGTAATGGTGTGTCTGAACGTCGTAATCGAACTCTCTTAGATATGGTTCGTTCTATGATGTCACTTATAGATTTACCGCTATCATTTTGGGGTTATGCATTAGAAACAACCGCATTCACTTTAAATAGGGCACCATCTAAATCTGTTGAAACGACACTGTATGAATTATGGTTTGGGAAGAAACCTAAATTGTCGTTCCTTAAAGTTTGGGGTTGCGAAGCCTATGTAAAGAAGTTACAGCCGGACAAGCTTGAACCCAAAGCGGAAAAATGCGTCTTCATAGGATACCCAAAGGAAACTATTGGGTATACCTTCTATCATAGATCCGAAGGCAAAATCTTCATTGCCAAGAATGGATCCTTTCTAGAGAAGGAATTTCTCTCGAAAGAAGTGACTGGAAGGAAAGTAGAACTCGACGAGGTTGTCGAACCTTCTCTCGAACATGCGAGTGACGCAGCACCGAAAGAAGTTCCTGTGGTGCCTGCACCAATAAGAGAGGAAGCTAATGATGATGATCATGAAACTTCGGTTGTAGTTGCTACAGAGCCTCGCAGGTCAACGAGAACTCATACCACTCCTGATTGGTATGATCCCGTTATGAGTGTCATGTTGGTGGACAACACCGATGACCTGCGACATATGAGGAAGCGATGATGAGCCCAGATTCCAATAAATGGCAAGAAGCCATGAAATCTGAGATTGGATCCATGTACGAAAATCAAGTATGGACTTTGGTGGACTTACCGGATGGCCGAAAGGCTGTCGAGAATAAATGGATTTTCAAGAAGAAAACAAATGCTGATGGTAATGTTACTGTCTATAAAGCTCGACTTGTCGCAAAAGGGTTTCGACAAATTCAAGGAGTTGACTACGATGAGACTTTCTCACCTGTAGCGAAGCTAATGTCTGTGAGTATTATGTTAGCAATTGCTGCATATTATGATTATGAGATATGGCAGATGGATGTCAAAACGGCGTTCCTCAATGGAGACATTGATGAAGAGTTGTATATGATGCAACCCAAAGGTTTTGTCGATCCTAAAGGTGCTAACAAGGTATGCAAACTTCAACGGTCCATATATGGATTGAAGCAAGCATCCCGAAGTTGGAATCAACGTTTTGATAAGGTAATCAAAAGTTTTGGTTTTATAGAAACTTATGGAGAAGCTTGTATTTACAAGAAAGTGAGTGGGGGCTCTGTAGCATTCTTAATACTATATGTAGATGACATATTGTTGATTGGGAATGATGTAGACCTTCTTAATAGTGTCAACGATTATTTGAATAATAGTTTTTCAATGAAAGATCTTGGCGAAGCAGCTTACATATTAGGCATAAAGATTTATAGAGATAGATCGAGGCGCCTAATATCATTGTCACAGAGTACATATTTGGACAAAGTTCTAAAGAGGTTTGGAATGGAAGATAGCAAGAAAGGGTTCTTGCCCATGTTGCCCAATACGACCTTGAGTAAAACTTAAAGTCCAGCAATGGCAGAATATAGAGAAAGGATGAGTAAGACTCCCTATGCCTTAGCCATAGGATCTATTATGTATGCCATGCTATGTACCAAACCCGACATTGCATATGCTGTTAGTTTGACTAGCAGATATCAAAGTGATCCAGGAGTGGATCATTGGACAGCGGTCAAAAACATCCTTAAGTACTTGAGAAGAACTAAGGATATGATTCTTTCTTATGGAGGTGATGAACAACTCATTGTTAATGGTTACACCAATGCTAGTTGGAACACCGATCCGGATGATTCTAAATCTCAATATGGATACATATTTATTTTGAATGGTGCAACACTTAGCTGGAGGAGTGCAAAGCAAAGCGTTGTGGCGAGATCTTCAACTGAATCGGAATACATAGCTGCTTCGGAGGCTTCACAAGAGGCGATATGGATGAAGGAGTTCATTATAGAGCTCGGTGTGGTTCCAAGTGCGTTGGACCCAATGTCTATCTATTGTGATAACATGGGTGCCATAGCCAATGCTCAAGAACCAAGGTCACACAAGAAGCTGAAGCACATCAAGCTACGTTTTCACGCTATTAGAGATAATGTCCAAGATGGTGACATAAAGATTTGCAAAGTACAAACAGATCTGAATGTGGCGGATCCGTTGACTAAACCTCTCCCGATGGCAAAACATGACCAGCACCAAACTGCCATGGGTGTTTGGTATATTACCATGCAATCTAGATTAGTTGACTCTAGTGCAAGTGGGAGACTGTTGGAGATATGCCCTAGAGGCAATAATAAAAGTGGTTATTATTGTATATTTGTGTTTATGATAAATGTTTACATTCATGCTATAATATTATTAACCGGAAACATTAATACTTGTGTGATTTGTAAAGTAAATTAGAGTCCCTAGTAAAGCCTCTTTATAATACTAGCTTGTTGGTTAATAGATGGTCGTGGTTTCTCAATCATGAACATTGAGATGTTATTAACAACAAGATCATATCATTAGGAGAATGGTGTGATGGACATACTCCTATAGATAAGCGTAGCATAAAGATCAAGTCATTTTAATAGTTCGTTTGCTATAAGCTTTCTGATACATAGTAACCTAATTCCTTCGACCATGAGATCATGCTAATCACCATCACCGGAAGGATTCTTTGATGACATCAAACACCACACCGTAACTGGGTGGCTATAAAGGTGGCATTGAGTGTTCGGAAAGTATGGGTTGTGGCACATGGATCAAGAGTGGGATTTGTCCATCCATATGACAGATAGATATACTCTGGGCCCTCTCAGTGGAATGTCATCCAATTAGCTTGCAAGCATGTGACTGTCTCACAAGGGATCACATATCACGGGAACGAGAAAAGAGTACTTATCAGTAACGAGGTTGAACTAGGTATACAGAGATACCGACGATCAAAACCTCAGATAAGTAAACTATCGCGACACAAAGGGAAATTGGTATCATATGTAAGTGGTTCATTCGATCGCAAAGTGATCGTAGAAATATGTGGGAGCCATATGAATTTCCAGATTCCTCTATTGGTTATTGATCGGAGAAGTGTCTCGGTCATGTCCACATAATTCACGAACCGTAGGGAGACACACTTAAGGATTCGATGTTTTTTAGTAGATATGGAATGTTAGTAGGGATACCGAATGTTGTTCGGAGTCTCGGATGGGATCCGGGATATCACGAGGAGATCCGGAATGGTCCAGAGAATAAGATTCATATAAGGAAAGTCCTATTTCGGAGTTCGGGAAAGTTTCCGATGTTTTCATCGGAGAGGTTCTAGAAGGGTCTAGAAGGTTCACCGGACCGGAAGGGGAATGGTCCATGAATGTGTCATGGATATGTGGAATGATTGGATCATATCCTAGGTCACTTGGTGTTGGCATTTGCAAGAGAGAAATAAAGCTCTAAATTGAAAGTCAAATGGGAAGTTTGAAAAAGTCAAAGAACAATGGTTTCCTAGTGGGAGAAGAAACAAGTCCTTCTCTCAATCCAACTTGGGTTTGGGTTTGGATTCAAACCCACTCCTCCCAAGACTGCCACTCCGTCTCATAAATAGAGGGGGAGGGCTGCCCCAACACCACAAGATACAAGCCCTAGCCCTTCCGAGCCAAGCCGCCGCCGCCGTCGCACCCTAGCCGCCGCCGCCTCGCGCTGCCGCCGGCTCATCGCCGCCGCCCTAGCCACCGCTGACACCTCCTCCTCCTCCCGGATCTCTAAACCCTAGATTTCTAGGAAACCCTAAATCTGCCATAACTCACATCCGGCTTAGGCGAAGCCCTGCGGGATCTTCCCTCTAATTCTGACACCACGCCGTCGTGCTACCGGAATTGTGAGGGGAGAACAACAACCTCCGCTGCCTGCTGGAACAAGGGAGAGGAAGGTCTTCATTGAGTACCGAACATGTGACCGACTGCGGAAGCGCTGACGGAACGTAGCGCCGGAAGGATCGTGTACGCGATCTTGAGATCGACAAGTGTACGACTACATCACCCAAGAGAATCTTCTCTTGTTAACCGCTTTGGAATCTTCGAGGGTGAGTGTTTCTACCGACTCGTTGCTACAATCTAGTAGATAGCTTGGCTTGTTTGTGTGCATGCGGTAGAATTTTTTTGTTTTCCATGCTACGAACCCCTACAGTGGTATCAGAGCCGTGTCTATATGTAGATCCGTTGCACGAGAAGAACACAATGGTCATTATGGGCGGTGGTGCTTTTATTATCAATTGCTTTTTGTGTACTTTGCATCTTGCGGTATGATGGGATGAAGCGGCCCGGGCTAACCTTACATGACATCGTTCATGAGACTTGCTCCACGCTCAACATGCAACTTGTATTGCATATGTGGCTTTGCGGGTGTCTGTCTCTCCCATCATAGTATAGATTCAATTTACAACGGGCACTTGATAGTTCAAGCATCAACATTGTGGTTCTTGTTCGTAAGTTAGAACGACACTTATTGAAAACCCCAAACCACGTAAAATATGCAAAGAAAATTAGAGGCGTCTAACTTTGTTTTGCAGGGGTGTGCTGTGATGTGATATGGCCATGATTGTGATTATATATGATGTATGCAATGTTCCTTATTGTAAGTTGGCAACCGGCAGGAGCCATATGGTTGTTTTTTAAATTCCGTTAAGGCCTGCGTGTCTATTCAAAGTAGTTGTAATAGTTGAAGCTAGTGAACGATGACCATGAAACGGCTCCATTTACCTTGACGCCATACCGGTGGTGATGGAGATCATGTTCGTGCTTGAATATGGAGATCGGAAGCACAAGAAGAAAGGCTATATCATATCACATATTATGAATTGCATGTGATGTTAATCCTTTATGCATCTTGTATTGCTTAGTTTGCGACGGTAGCATTATAAGATGATCCCTCAAGCACACAATTTCAAGTTTTAAAGTGTTCATCCTTAGTAAGCACCGTTGCTAAAGCTCGTTGTTTCGAAGCACCACGTGATGATCAGGTGTGTTAGATTCTATGAGTGTATACAACGTGAGCAAGCCAGATTTGCTCATGCGGAAGCTAAGGTTTGATCTTGACGAGCCTAGCATGTACAAACATGGTCTCGGAACACGGATCACCGAAAGGTAAAGCATGAGTCATATAGTAGATATGATGAACATGTTGATTGTTCGCCATTGAAGCTACATCAACTCTCGTGATGATCGGTTTTGATGTGGTGGATTTGGTTCGTGTGATCACTAAAACAATTTGAGGGATATTGGTTTGAGTGGGAGTTCACCTATATTAATTTAACTATTTATTAGAACTCAATTTATCATAAACTTAGTCTAAACTATTGCAAATATGTTGTGGATCAATGGCGGCCCCTACCATCAATTTTAATGCATTCCTAGAGAAAGAAAAGTTGAAAAACAATGGAAGCAACTTCGCGGATTGGTTCCGCAATTTGAGGATTGTCCTCAATGCTGGTAATTTGACCTATGTGATGGATGCACCGCTGGGTGACCCGCCTGCAGCTACTGCTACCGATGAGGTAAAGAATGTTTTCCTCGCTCGGAAGAATCAGTACTCCATAGTTCAGTGTGCTATCTTGTATGGTTTTGAATCGGAGCTTCAGAAAAGGTTTGAGAACCATGACCCACATGATATTGTCCGTGAACTCAAAATGATATTTGAGGCTCACGCGGCAGTTGAGAGTTATGAGGCTTCTGAAAAGTCTTTAACTGCAAGATGGAAGAGGGCAACTCAGTTAGTGAGCACGTGCTTAAGATGTCTGGGCACACAAGCAAACTCCAAAGCTTGGGTATAGTGATTCCTAATTCTTTGGGGATTCACCATGTCCTCCAATCACTACCACCAAGTTACAAGAACTTTGTGATGAACTACAATATGCAAAACATGGACAAGTCATTGCCAGAACTCTTCTCCATGTTTAAATATGCAGAAGTGGAGATCAAGAAAGAGCACCAAGTGTTGTTGGTCAATAAGACCACCAAATTCAAGAATCAAGGCAAGTCTAAGAAAAAGGAAAAATTCAAGAAGGGCGGTAAGAAAGTTGCCGCGCCAGCGAAGAAGACCATGGCTGGGCCTAAGCCTGATACTAAGTGCTTTTACTGCAAGGGAGAAGGTCACTGGAAGTGGAATTTCCCAAAGTACTTGGCGGATTTGAAGAATGGCAACATCAAGAAGAAAGGTATATCCGATATACATGTTATTGATGTGTATCTTACTAGTACTCGTAGTAGTGCCTGGGTATTTGATACTAGTTCGGTTGCTCATATTTGTAACTCGAAACAGGTGCTGTAGAATAAACGGAAGCTAGCGAAGAACGAGGTGACGATGCGCGTTGGAAATGGATCAAAGGTTGATGTTATCACGGTCGGCACGCCACCTCTTCATCTACCATCGGGATTAGTTTTATACTTAAATAATTGTTATTTGGTGCCTGCGTTGAGCATGAACATTATATCAGGATCATGTTTATTGCGAGACGGTTACTTGTTTAAGTCCGACAATAATGGTTGTTCGACTTATATGAGTAATATGTTTTATGCACATGCACCTTTGATAGATGGTCTATTATTATTGGATCTCGATTGTGGTAATACACACATTAATAACATTGAAGCTAAACGTTTGAAATTGAGCGATAACTCAACCTATATGTGGCACTGTCGTCTTCGTCATATTGGAGTGAAGCGTATGAAGAAACTCGATTTCGATGGACTTCTTGAATCACTTGATTTCGAATCACTTGAGAGATGCGAAGCATGTCTGATGGGTAAAATGACTAAGACTCTATTTTCTGGTATGATGGAGCGAGCTACGGACTTGTTGGAAATCATACATAGCGATGTGTGTGGCCCAATGAGTGTAGCATCGCGCGGTGGTTATCGTTATGTTCTTACCTTCACGGATGACTTGAGTAGATATGGGCATATCTATTTCGTGAAACATAAGTCCGAAACTTTTGAGAAGTTTAAGGAATTTCAAAGTGAGGTAGAGAATGTAAGGTTCCCAACCTTTAATAAGGTAGAGATCCCTGTGTTTACAATGCTAGTCCCTGGATCAATAGCTAGCATCCACAGTTAAGATGTAATATCAAGAAACAAAGGTCATAATACAACTTTATAACCAGGAATAAAGTAATTTATTACATCTTACATAGCTCATTTGGCTATCTCATTACAATGCAGCAGAATATAACAATAGCATGGGGTCCTTCATCTTCAAAGTGCCACAGGCAGTCATGTTGATTGTAGACTTGTAATCCTAATCATTAAACTTCACTAATATCAATCAAAACCTGCAACGTAACAAGTTACAGTCACAAGGGTCAATACATTTGAATTGTATTGGCAAGTGATATACTATGGTAGTATAGTGGAGTCTATCATCTATATGCATTTGGCTAAGTGGAGCTTAGGCTTGCTTTGCTCAAAATAGATTTTCCTTATCATTTGAAAACACTAAGTTTTTGCTTGACAAAATCTTTCCCAAGGCACCTCCCAATAGAAATTGGTGATCCTTCAATCCTTGTTCACCCACAAGTTTTTAACTTAGAAATTGGGATGATGAGATTCTTGATAGTTTCCATGTCTTGATGCTCAAATTGTCCTTTACCAGGGACATGGCTAAGTACTTAGAATTTTACACTCTGCAGAGGTGGTGCACTTTCCCCACAAGACTTGGTTTCACCAAGACAAGATCTTTCAGAAGCCTTCCCTTAGACCAGAATGGACGCGTTCCAACCTATCAAACCCCTACCACCAACTGTCCATTTGGCTAAGTTATTGCAACCTATATGATCCAGGCAGAGCCCATAATGCCAAGTGGCAGCACTTGAAGCTTCTCAACATTTGACATCTCAAATCTCTTTGTTCCTCGGTGGCCATCCACAAGTGAGACACCAAGTTTTCCCCAGCATGCTGGACTTGGTGAAGCCCAAGTTTTCCCCAGCATACTGGACTTGCATGACCACTCAACATAAACCATTCCTTCCATTCCACCCAGGTGATTCATTCACTTAGTTGTTTTATTAAACAAAACGCAAGTCCTCAGACTTAGAAATTTTTCCATAACATGAATATATATTCCACCCTTGTTTTCTATTAGCTAAGCTAAGAATGATAGTAATAGGAATATTAACTTAGGAAATTTCTACTAAGGTTTCATCTACTAGGATTTCCCATAGCATAGTTTATACTTAGCAAAATTCCATGCAAGTCCTACTTAGAAATATCACTAATGCATAGTGAAAATAATGGGACAAAAGTATGAAGCATCACTTGCCTTTTTGGTAGAGAGTATGAGTTCACTCCTTGATCTTTGCAATGTTCACACACTTCAAATCACTACAATTCAATCAAGCAAACAATATTTCAATCTACCATTCAAGCAGTTCATCACATAAAATGATAGAAACAAAACAATGCATGCAAGCATGCAAGAGATTTTTTTATTTGTAAAAGTGGTTTCTAATGATTCATAAACATTTTAAACACCTAATGGTCATTTTATAAAGTGGCAAACTCATTTGCAAAAGATTTATCTTCATAAGCCATTTTTAAAACAAGGTATTATTTTATGTGGTGTAGAAATGTTTTTAATAAGGCAATATTCTATAGGTTTCACAAAATATGTTTTCAAACCATAAAACTTTGTGTTTAGGATCAGAGAGTTTATTTCCAAAACATTTCTCAAAGATTTTCTCCCAAAAGCATTTTTTACAATTAAACCATATATTTATTTGACTAGAAATGGTTTAAATCAAAGATTTATTCTTTTGATTCACCAAATACATTTTTGAAACCACAATTTGTTTCCTATGGTCAATAGGTTCAAAACACACCATTTGCCAAAGATTTTATCCTCAAAAACATTTTGGAATAAATTTTATATCCTAAACATGCATACACAAGTTTCTGTAAAAACAAACAATTTAACAGAAGCTTTTTACTAAAAAAAGTGCATGGTTGGCTAGGTCTTGTCTTTCTGAATCCATTGATATAAAATTTGCAAAATTTGGACATGTAGATTAAAAGTTATAGATTTTACAAAATCTAGCATCTAATAGATCAAATCTGTTTTAATTCAAACGAGCAGAGCCACGTGGCGTATTCTAATTCGTCGGTACCGGTTCGCTTGGATCAACAACGTGAGGCGTTGGATCAAGTTACATCGCACGGCACAGATTGCGTACCCCTTCGGTGTTAAGTGACTCTATCGCATCACTACGATCTGGATCGGACGGCTCCTATCGCCTTGCCAAGAACTGGCGGCGCGACGACGGTGGCGTGCGGCGGCGGCGCTCGGCTAGCGGCGGAGCTGGCACTAGAGGAAGCAAGGAAGAGTAAGGAGATTCTCACCAGGTTCAGGAGATCACGGCAAAGCTCACGGTAACAGCGGGAAGGCAAGGGGCGCACGAGGTTGCTGTCAATCTCTCGCCGGAGCTGCGCTGCGCCTCGGGTTCGGTCAGTCGTCATCGAGGGCGACGCTACGGTGCACAAAAAGGCAAAGTAGGAACGGCATTAGCTAAGCACGAGGTTGGCGATCATGCGTGCATCATCGAGAGGAAGTAGGGTGGTCAGCAAGCGCCAGGGGTGGGGATCACGCTCAGGTGCTCGAGGGGGCGAGGGGCGGCAGGGCTTGGCCGGAATTGTCACCGGAGCTTGTCGGAGACAATGGCGGTGTAGGGCGAAATTCTGCAGCCTGGGGGCACGCTAGGGTGAGGCGACTGGGGGGAAATGGAGAGGGGGCGTGGGCGTTTAAGTGTGCGCATTTGCAGAGCGGAATCACTGCAGCGTTATGGCGAATTTACGCGAGGTTTCAACGGCAGAAACGGCCAGGGAGGAATGAGGGGCGTGGTCGTCGCGGGGAGGAAGAAGGTGACTTGGTGGTGGGGTCGTCTGGCAGCGAGAGAGAAGAGGAGGAGGTGGAGTCGTTCTGTCAGCGGTCGAGGGGTGCGGGTTTGAGTGATAAAAGAAACAGAGAGGGGTTTCCTTTGTGGGCTGGCGATGGGCTTAGTGGGCTAGGCTAGTTGGGTTGCTTTGTTTCTTATTTTTTCCTTCTCCTGTTATTTTTCTTTTTCCAATTTGATTTCCTGTTTTGATTTTGTTTGGTCAATTCAAACACCCATTTGAATTCAAAATTTTGTCAAATTTTGTGTAGCTTTAAATACTGATTAATAAAACATTCTGATATCATTTTTAGAATAATTTATTTATTCTTTTTAAGTCTTTTAATTATTCAAAAAGGCCTTTGTTTTAAATCATATAAGATTTAATTATATTTCTAAACACCATTTAAATTCTAAATCCTTCCAAATCTTTTCAGTAGGTTTTTATTTGATTAATAGGGTGTCAAATAATTCATTTTGAATTATTTGGAAAGTATTTATTATGATTCATAAATCATTTGAATTGGGTATTTGTTTTATTTCCAATGGAATTAAATATAGTATTTAATTCCCTAATTTTATTTGGAACATTTCTTTAATCTTAATTAGGTTGAATTAAACCACTTTCATTTCACTTGGGTAAATTCCAAAATACTATTTTCTCATGATTTTATATCATTATTCTTATTAGAGATTTCTCTTTATTCTAATAGGATTTGTTTTATGCCATTTTATTTTATTTTGGAAGATTCTTTATCCTTTTATTTTTATTTGGATTTGGATTCCATTCATTCCATTTGCTTAATGGATTAGGCCAAGATTTAATTTGGTCTTTAAATATTCCTTATTTAATATTCCTTTCTTCATCTTATAAAATTCATATCTTTTTATTTATAGATCCAAACTTGGTGATTCCAATTTATAAAATCTTATTTAATAATGTTTATCTTTTTAAATGTCTTTAGGATTATTTTCTCACCATTTGGTATGGATTTTAGATAAGGGCTTTATTAGCTTTGGGAATTCAATTCCTTATCTTATTAAATTCATAAGTTTTTATTTATGGTTCCAATTCAAGTGAAACCAATTTCTATGGCATTATAATATTTCCATTTATCTTTCTTGATCACTTGTAAATGTTTGTCGACAAATTTTATATGGATCAAATCCATATGCTTGGAGATAACTTGGAAATGATTTTTATTCCATTAGGGGTTTAGGATTTATTTTCCAAGTGTTTAAATTTCCAGATGCATTTATGAGAAATGCATTTTGCTTGATTTGAATTTTGTTGAATTCAAACTTTAATTAAAGTTTGTTCAAGATGGGATTTTAAGTTTCCATTTAGAAACAAAAGTTTCTTTTCACCCTGTTTTTCAACAATAATTTATTTTGTTTATTTATTTTTCACATTACAAGATTTGGAAAATCTTGGGATGTGATAGAGAATCAACGTAACAAGAAGATTAAATTTCTATGATCTGATCGTGGAGGTGAATATCTAAGTTACGAGTTTGGCAAGCATTTGAAGAAATGCGGAATACTTTCACAATTGACACCGCCGGGAACACAACAGCATAATGGTGTGTCCGAACGTCGTAATCGAACTCTCTTAGATATGGTTCGTTCTATGATGTCACTTACAGATTTACCGCTATCATTTTGGGGTTATGCATTAGAAACAGCTGCATTCACTTTAAATAGGGCACCATCTAAATCCGTTGAAACGACACCGTATGAATTATGGTTTGGGAAGAAACCTAAATTGTTGTTCCTTAAAGTTTGGGGTTGCAAAGCTTATGTAAAGAAGTTACAGCCTGACAAGCTTGAACCCAAAGCGGAAAAATGCGTCTTCATAGGATACCCGATGGAAACTATTGGGTATACCTTCTATCATAGATCCGAAGGCAAAATCTTTGTTGCCAAGAATGGATCCTTTCTGGAGAAGGAATTTCTCTCGAAAGAAGTGACTGGAAGGAACGTATAACTCGACGAGGTTATTGAACCTTCTCTCAAACTTGCGAGTAGCGCAGCACCGGAAGTAGTTCCTGTGGCGCCTACAACAATAAGAGAGGAAGCTAATGATGTTGATCATGAAACTTTGGTTGAAGTTACTACAGAACCTCGCAGGTCAACGAGAACTCGTACCACTCCTGATTGGTATGATCCGTTATGAGTGTCATGTTGGTGGACAACACCGATGACCCTACGACATATGAGGAAGTGATGATGAGCCCATATTCCAATAAATGGCAAGAATCCATGAAATCCGAGATTGGATCCATGTACGAAAACCAAGTATGGACTTTGGTGGACTTAACGGATGGCCGGAAGGCTGTCGAGAACAAATGGATATTCAAGAAGAAAACAGATGCTGATGGTAATGTTACTGTCTATAAAGCTCGACTTGTCGCAAAAGGGTTTCGACAAATTCAAGGAGTTGACTACGATGAGACTTTCCCACTAGTAGCGAAGCTAAAGTCTGTGAGGATTATGTTAGCAATCGCTGCATATTATGATTATGAGATATGGCAGATGGATGTCAAAACGGCGTTCCTCAATGGAGACATTGATGAAGAGTTGTATATGATGCAACCCAAAGGTTTTGTCGATCCTGAGGATGCTAACAAGGTATGCAAACTTCAACGGTCCATTTATGGATTGAAGCAAGCGTCCCGAAGTTCGAATCAATGTTTTGATAAGGTGATCAAAAGTTTTGATTTTATATAAACTTATGGAGAAGCTTGTATTTACAAGAAAGTGTGTGGGAGCTCTGTAGCGTTCTTAATACTATATGTAGATGACATATTGTTGATTGGGAATGATGTAGACCTTCTTAATAGTGTCAAGGAATATTTGAATAATAGTTTTTCAATGAAAGATCTTGGCGAAGCAGCTTATATATTGGGCATAAAGATTTATAGAGATAGATCGAGACGTCTAATATCATTGTCACAAAGTACATATTTGGACAAAGTTCTAAAGAGGTTTGGAATGGAAGATAGCAAGAAAGGGTTCTTGCCCATGTTGCCCAATACGAACTTGAGTAAAACTCAAAGTCCAGCAACGGCAGAATATAGAGAAAGGATGAGTAATACTCCCTATGCCTTAGCCATAGGATCTCTTATGTATGCCATGCTATGTACCAAACCCGACATTGCATATGCTATTAGTTTGACTAGCAGATATCAAAGTGATCCAGGAGTGGATCATTGGACAGCGGTCAAAAACATCCTTAAGTACTTGAGAAGAACTAAGGATATGGTTCTTTCTTATGGAGGTGATGAACAGCTCGTTGTTAATGGTTACACCAATGCTAGTTGGAACACCGATCCGGATGATTCTAAATCTCAATCTGGATACGTATTTACTTTGAATGGTGCAGCAGTTAGCTGGAGGAGTGCAAAGCAAAGCATTGTGGCAAGATCTTCAACTGAATCGGAATACATGGCTGCTTCGGAGGCTTCACAAGAAGCGATATGGATGAAATAGTTCATTATAGAGCTCGGCGTGGTTCCTAGTGCGCTGGACCCAATGTCTATCTACTGTGATAACATGGGCGCCATAGCCAATGCGCAAGAACCAAGGTCACACAAGAAGCTGAAGCACATCAAGCTACGTTTTCACGCTATTCGAGAACATATCCAAGATGGTGACATAAAGATTTGCAAAGTACATACAGATCTGAATGTGGCGGATCCGTTGACTAAACTTCTCCCGAGGGCAAAACATGACCAACACCAAACTGCCATGGGTGTTCGGTATATTACCATGTAATCTAGATTAGTTGACTCTAGTGCAAGTGGGAGACTGTTGGAGATATGCCCTAGAGGCAATAATAAATGTAGTTATTATTATATCTTTGTGTTTATGATAAATGTTTAGATTCATGCTATAATAGTATTAACAAGGAAACATTAATACTTGTGTGATTTGTAAACTAAAATAGAGTCCCTAGTAAAGCCTCTTTATAATACTAGCTTGTTGGTTAATAAATGATTGTGGTTTCCCTATCATGAACATTGAGATGTTATTAACAACAAGATCATATCGTTAGGAGAATGATATGATGGACATACTCCTATAGATAAGCGTAGCATAAAGATCATGTTATTTTAATAGTTCAATTGCTATATGCTTTCTGATACATAGTAACCTAATTCCTTCGACCATGAGATCATGCATATCACCATCACCGGAAGGATGCTTTGATGACATCAAACACCACACCGTAACTGGGTGATTATAAAGGTGGAATTGAGTGTTCAGAAAGTATTGGTTGAGACACATGGATCAAGAGTGGGATTTGTCCATCCATATGACGGATAGATATACTCTGGGCCCTCTCGGTGGAATGTCATCCAATTGGCTTGCAAGCATGTGACTGGCTCACAAGGGATCACATATCACGGGAACGAGAAAAGAGTACTTATCAGTAACGAGGTTGAACTAGGTATGTAGAGATACCGACGATCAAAACCTCGGATAAGTAAACTATCGTGAGACAAAGGGAAATTGGTATCGTATGTAAGTGGTTCATTCGATCGCAAAGTAATCGTAGAAATATGTGGGAGCCATATGAATTTCCAGTTTCCTCTATTGGTTATTGTTCGGAGAAGTGTCTCGATCATGTCCGCATAATTCACGAACCGTAGGGAGACACACTTAAGGATTCGACGTTGTTGAGTAGTTATGGAATGATGAGTAAGAGACCGAATGTTGTTCGGAGTCTCGGATGGGATCCGGGATATCACGAGGAGATCCGGAATGGTCTGGATAATAAGATTCATATAAGGAAAGTCCTGTTACGGGGTTGGAGAATGGTTCCGGTGTTTTCATCGGGAATGTTCTAGAAGGTTCCGGAATGTCCGGCACTCCGGAGGGGAAGGGTACATGAATGTGTCATAACAATTTGGAATGGTTGCATCATGTAATAGGTGTCATCGCTGAACAAAATAAAGGGATAAATCAAATCCTAGTTTGAAAAGTCAAACGCCAATTTGAAAAAGTCAAACGGCTATTTTGTTTGGTGGAGGGAGAGTAGGAAGCCTACTTGGGGAGGAGTTCCTCTCCCTCCACCGCCGGCCCTTGGAGACTGAGTTGGGGAGGTACTCCCCTCCCCTTGGCGCGCCCCCTACACCTATATAAGGAGGGGCATGACTGCCCCTCCAAAACAACACCACACCCCTCTAAACCCTAACCCTAGCCGCCGCCCTAGGGTTTGCCCAAGCCGCCGACTTGGGGCAATCCCCTTGCCCTAGCCGCCGGCCTAGCTCCCTCTACTTGGTGTGTATAAACCCTAGATCACCGAGGCTCTCTCATAGTCCACCATACTCGCTCCGGCTTAAGGCGAAGCCCTGCGAGATCTCCCCTCTACTTCCGGTACCACGCCGTCATGCTGCCGGAATCGCGAGGAGAGTACTACAACCTCCGCTGCCTGCTGGAACAAGAGAGAGGAAGGTCTTCGTTGAGTACTGAACGTGTGACCGACTGCGGAAGCGCTGCCGGAACGCAGCGCCGGAAGGATCGTCTACGCGATCTTGAGATCGGGAAGAGTACGACTACATCACCCACGAGAATCCGCTCTCGTTAAACACTTTGGAATCTTCGAGGGTGAGTTATTCTATCGACTCGTTGCTACAATCTAGTAGATAGATCTTGGCTTGTTTGTTTGTATGCGGTAGAAATTTTTTGTTTTCCATGCTATGAACCCCTACATATGCTACGACGGAACAGTCAGCCAAGTAGGATGCACAATTCCTGGACTTGTGCATATCACAAGGCTAACTATCCCGTCGTAGCACATTCACATATATATTGTGCCACGACATTTCAATCATTGGCATTATTCTCGAAAAAGACCAAAGTAAATCAAAAAGAATGCCTCATATATATACATAGGTCGTTGGACACAGGAATATGCTACGACGGAACGGTGAGCCAAGTAGGATGCACAAGACCTGGACTTGTGCATATCACAAGGCTCACAATCCCGTCGTAGCACATTCATATATATAGTGTGCCACGACATTTAAATCATCGGCATTATTCTCGAAAAAAGAGTAAGGAAAAAAGAAGGACCAAAGTGAGCAAAGGACCAAAGAGTAAGCAAAAAAACCAAGCATTGATTGATATATAATAACAATAAGCAAAAAAAGTAAGCGATGATTCATAAACCTAATAAGATAAGTAGTAGCATGTACACTTGTCCACACACACACAAAGGTCATCTATAGTTTGCAACTACAACTAGGCCAACATCAAGCCTTCTAGCTCGGCTTAGGGAACGGGAGGACGCCTTGTCTCGTCATGAACTTCCTATAGTCACCATGCATCTCTAGGTGATCTTCTATGTCACGGTTATTCGGGATATTTCCTCCGTAGAAGATCCCCCCCCCCGAAGTCATGACATCACGAAAGATGATTGCCCCAAACTGCTGCTGGATGCGATACATCTCTTGTCTAATATCTGAATCAGTGATCTTGGCCTTTGCTTCGGCCCACTGTTTGAGATGGTCTGGCAGCGTAGAATTCTGCTGGTCAAGTAGGAACGCCCTCATGTGATGGAGTGCGTACTAGGCTTCTTTCTTAATGTTTTCCGGCTGCTTCACGCAGGGGAACTCTGTTACGTGGTTGAAGACGTGCCTGCCGAACTTGACCTTCGTACGCACGAAGGTGGTGCCTTCCGTCGAGGCATAGCCAGTGAGAGAATCATCTAGAACTTCCTTGATCTTGTCGTAGTTTTTCTTCTTTTCTAGACTCCCCGAGTCGAAATACGTGGCGTGGGAATGCTTCAGCGATAAGGAGATGAGCGTGCAGTGTTCATCTCTGCGCAAAAAAATCAAATGGAATGTGTTGGAAAAAGAATGATGATAATCTAATAAAGCCAATCGACGGTGGCGAGTGAATAACGACTTACTCGGGAAAGTAAGGCACGAGAATGTATTCCTTTGTCTTGTTCGCCACAAGGTGTCACATCCCAAGATTTTCCAAATCTTGTAATGTGAAAAATAAATAAACAAAATAAATTATTGTTGAATTTTAGGGTGAAAAGAAACTTTTGTTTTAAATGGAAATTAAAATCCCATCTTGAACAAATTTTGATTAACATTTGAATCCAACAAAATCCAAATCAAGAGAAATGCATTCCTCACAAAATGCATCAAGAAATTTAAACACTTGGAAAATAAATCCAAACCCTAAACCCTAATGGAATAAAATCATTTCCAATTTATCTCCAAGCCTATGGATTTGATCCATATAAAAATTTATCAGCAAACATTTATAAATGATCAAGAATGATAAATAGAAATATATTAAAACCATATAAATTAGTTTCACTTAATTTGTAGCCATAGATAAAATATTATGAATATAATAAGATAGGGAAAAGTAATTTCCAAAGTTAATAAAGCACTTGTCTAGAAATCCATACCAAATGGTGAGCAAATAATCCTAAAGATATTTAACAGGATAAACAAATATCAAATAAGATTTTACAAATTGGAATCACCAAGTTTGGATCTCTAAATAAAAAGATATGGATTTTATAAAATGAAGAAAGAAATATTAAATAAGGAATATTTAAAGACCAAATTAAAACTTGGCCAAATCCATAAACAAGTGGAATGATTATAATCCAAATCCAAATAAAATATTGCATAAAGAATTTCCAAAATAAAATAAAATGGCTTGAACCAAATTCCATTTGAATAAAGACAAATCAATTTTAAATAATTAATAAATAATATTGAAAGCTTTTCCAAATAATTCAAGATGAATTATTTGAACCCAAATAATCAAATAAAAACCTACTGAAAAGATTTGGAAGGTTTAAGAATTCAAATGGTGTTTTGAAGATATTATTAAATCTTATTAGAATTAAAACAAAGGCCTAATTAAATAATTAAAAGACCCCAAAAAGAATAAGGTTTTACTCCAAATTTGACTTCAGATTATATTAATAATCAGTATTTAAACCTACACAAATTTTAGTTGAGGTTTGAATTCAAATTTATGTTGAAATAATTAAACAAAAATCAAAACAGAAATTGGTAATGGAAAAAGAAAAACAATCAGAACCAAAAAAATGTAAACAGACTCGACCCAGTCAGCTAGCCCACTAAGCCCAACTCACAGACCACCTACACCCCCTCTGCCGAAGCGTTTTTCCACTCGACCTTGCACCCGCAGAGGAACTGACAGATGGACCCACCTTCATTTTCTCTCTTAAGCCGACAAAGGGACTCCACCTGCCTCATCAGCGTCTTCCCCGCGACGACCCCTTCTTCCCCCAACGCCGCTGCCGTTGCTGCGCTAACTTCTCTGCTTGATTCCGCCCTAATGCCGTGTTTATTCCTCGCTGTGACCACGCAGTATTAATCGCCCATGTTCCCTCTCTCTTTTCTCCTCAGACGCCACACCCTCTCCGCCCTCAGGCTGTCCGTATTGCTCGCGACAACCTCCCTGTCTCCGACGAACATCCGCGGCGATTCCGGCCAGCCCACGCCCCCCTTTTCTCCCTGGCGCACACGAACTTGTTCCCCCTCTCCTAGCGGACCTCCCCATATCGTCAGCTCGCTCGCGCGTGCCCTGCAAGCTCGACAACGTCTCCGCCAGAGCAGCGCCACCGTCTGCCTCCGCTCCGACGAGCACTACCGGTGAGACCAGACCCGCCTTTCCCTCCTTTTGATGCACACATGTCCGTGACTCGCGTACGAAGCTAACTGCATCTTCCATTTGCTCCCTCGTGCTCCGTAGCATCTCCCTCGACGACGACTGACCACACCCGACGCCAGGCATCCCTCCGACGAGCAATTGCGGTCAACCCCGAACGCCCCCTGATCTCCCACGGCCACCTCGAGCTTCAGAACGCCACGACGAACTCGGTAAGCATCTCCCCACACTCTCTCGCTTCCTGCATCGCCAGCAATGTCGCCGTCTGACCGCGCGCCGCCAGTCGCCGCCGCCAGCGCTGCTGCTGAATGGTCAGAGCAATATGAACCGTAGGATCTTGATCAGAAGGTTACGATAGAAACTTAAGCGAAAGGGTACGCTTGCTTCTGAGCCGTGTGATCCTACTTAAATCCAACGGCTGTCAGCAGCCGATCCGTGCGAAACGGTATGCGCCAATAGGATAGCGCCGCGTGTCACAGAATCTGGTTTAAAATCAGAATTTGATCTATTAGTTGCTCAGTTTTGTAAAATTCATAACTTTCAAACCACACGTCCAAATTTTGAAAATTTTATATCAATGGATTCAGCAAAACAAGTACTTTCTGACCATGCGCTTTGTTTAGTAAAATGGTGATGTTAAATTGATTGTTTTTGCAGAAACTTGCATATGCATGTTTAGAATATAAAAAATGTTCTAAAATGAATTTTGAGATAAAACCTTTGGCAAATGGTTTGTTTTGAACCTAATGACCATAGAAATCAATTTTTGGTTTCAAAAATGTATTTGGTGAAGCAAAAGAATAAACTTTTGTTTCAAACCATTTCTAGTCAAATAAAAATAATGTTTATTTGTTAAAAATGCTTTTGGAGGAAAACCTTTGAGAAATGTTTTGAATTAAACTCTCTGACCCCAAGCACCAAGTTTTATGATTTAAAAATGTATTTGGTGAACCCTATAAAGATTGCTATTTTGATAAAGGCATTTTCAACCACATAAAATAATAATTTGGTTTAAAATGGATTATAGGTAAAATCTTTTGCAAATAGTTTTGCCACTTTGTAACATGTCCAATAAGTGTTTTAGAATGTTTATAACCTATTATAAACCACTTTTGTAAATAAAACAAAGTTTGGCATGCTTGCATGCATCATTTTGATTCTATTATTTTATGTGATGTTGCTTGAATGGTAGATTGAAATTGTGCCTTGATTGATTGAATTGTAGTGATTTGAAGAGTGTGATCATTGCAAAGACAAGGAGTGAACTTATATTCTCTACCAAAAAGGCAAGTGATGCTTCATACTTTTGTCCCATTATTTTCACTATGCATTAGTGATATTTCTAAGTAAGACTTGCATGGAATTTTGCTAAGTATATGCTATGCCATGGGAAATCCTAGTAGATGAAACCTTAGTAGAATTTCCTAAGTTAAGATTCCTACTACTATCATGCTTAGCTTAGCTAATATAAAACAAGGGTGGAATATATATTCATACTATGGAATATTTCCAAGTCAAGGACTTGTGTTTTGTTTAATAAAACAACTAAGTGAATGAATCACCTGGGTGGAATGGAAGGAATGGTTTGTGTTGAGTGGTTCACAAGGCCCATTTCTAGGGTTTACCTTGTGTATCTCACTTGTGGATGGCCACCCAGGAACAATGAGATTTGAGATGTCAAATGTTGAGAAGCTTCAAGTGCAGCCACTTGGCATTATGGGCTCTTCCTGGATCATATAGGTTGCAATAACTTAGCCAAATGGACAGTTGGTGGTAGGGGATGATAGGTTGGAACGCGTCCATTCTGGTCTAAGGGAAGGCTTCTGAAAGATCTTGTCTTGGGAAACCAAGTCTTGTGGGGAAAGTGCACCACCTCTGCAGAGTGAAAAATCTAAGTACTTAGCCATGTCCCTGGCAAAGGACACTTTGAGCATCAAGACATGGAAGCTATCAAGAATCTGCTCATCCCAATTTCTAAGTTAAAATCTTGTGGTTGAACAAGGGTTGAAGGATCACCAATTTCTATTGGGAGATGCCTTGGGTGATTTTATCAAGCAAAAACTTAGTGTTTTCAAATGATAAGGAAAATCTATTTTGAGAAAAGCAAGCCTAAGCTCCACTTAGCCAAATGCATATAGATGATAGACTCCACTATATTACCATAGTATCACTTGCCAATACAATTCAAATGTATTGACCCTTGTGGCTGTAACTTGTCATGTTGCAGGTTTGTTTGATATTAGTGAAGTTGAATGATTAGGATTACAGGTCTACAACCAACATGTCTGCCTGTGGCACTTTGAAGATTAAGGACCCCATGCTATTGTTATATTCTGCTACATTGTAATGAGATAGCCAAATGAGCTATGTAAGATGTAATAAATTATGTTATTCCTGGTTATAAAGTTGTATTATGACCTTTGTTTCTTGATATTACATCTTAACTGTGGATGCTAGCTATTGATCCAGGGACTAGCATTGTAAACACAGGGATCTCTACCTTATTAAAGGTTGGGAACCTTACAGATGGTATCAGAGCATTGTGTTGCCTGTAGGATTTGTAACCCTAGGATTGGACAAAACCCCTTAGAAAATAGGAGTTGTATTTGTTCCAAAACTTATTTACAAACAATCTTGTATACTCTTTCCTCAACCATTTTGGTTTTGACTCTACATCTCTTCTATTTCAACTTCATGGATAAAGCCTTTTCCATGGCCAAAGACTTCACCATGTGCAAAGGACTTCATCAACTCTAATGACTTCAACATCTTCAAGTGATTTCAACCTTATTCTCAACAAGGACTTCAACCTTGGATATCACTAAGGACTACAAGTGAGACAAGAAATGTTACTCAAGACTTGAAGACCAAGGAAACACAACTCGGGAATCATCATCACCTTTGAAGTTTTTGTGACCAAGAATTTTCCCAAGGATACAAAGATCTCATTCAAGAAGAATCAACTAAGATGGATGGAAAGATATCAAGTGAACCATATAGATGGACCACCATATTTAGTTTAAGTCAAACCCACCAACTTATGTGGTATAACAAAAAATATTTTTGGTTGCCTAAAAATATGCTTGAAACTTGTTGTTTGAGTGGAATGCTTGTTTGTGAGTGCTTGAACCTTGCTTGTGTGAATGGTGATGTGTGTGATTAGAATTATTCCCTTAGAAATAATTTGCCTATTCTAATCCCAACCCAACCCAAACAGATGACTACTCCAAGAAACTCCAACATCAAGAATGGTGACAACTACAACAACCAAGAGATGCACATGAGAGAACAACTACTAGCAAACCAAACCCAATTGAACCAAGTGACAACTCAGTTTTTAGCCAACAACAATAAGTTAGACCCAACCATGCAAAAGTTTTTGGAAACTCAATCCAAATTGTTGCAAGGGATGGCCACTCAAATGATCAACATGGGAGACAACTCTTCCCAAGGAGATTATGACAACAAGGATGACAATGATGATATTATAGCAGGAACCAAAGCTTGCAATATTTGTGGAGACAAGGATCACACTTCCAAGGAACATGAAGATCAATGTCCCAATTGTGAAGAGAAACATCCAACCGATCAATGCCCCACATCTCAAGCTACTTGTTTCCTATGTGAAGGAAATAATCATGTCCCTAACCAATGCCCCATCTATTCCATAGTTCAACAAAGGAAACAAGGTGGAGTGCAACAACAATTTGTAAATCATCATGAAGGAACAACTTCTACCAAGAAGGATGAAGGCAAAGTCAAAACTATGCATCATAAGGCCAAATCCAAAGTGATCACAAAGTGTTGCTACTCTTGTGAAGAAGAAGGTCATATCTCTAGTAACTGCCCCAAGAAGAGAGAAAGATTTCCCACCTTTGTGGTGAAGTATGAAGATCATGAACTAGAAGAACTCCTAGCTTTGGAGAGACCCAAAAAGAAGAAGAAGGACATAAGCCAGTTGCAATGTTACAATTGCAAAGAAATGGGACACTATGCTAGTGATTGCCCAGAAAAGAAGAAGAACCAAGGAAATAAACAAGAGGAATTGATACCAAAGAAGAAGAAAGATATCAGCCAAGTGATGTGTTTCAAATGCAAAGAGCTAGGCCATTATGAATACAAATGTCCAGAGAAGTTTCAACAAGATTCCAAGCAAGTCAAGATGTAATCTAGTTGGAAAATTTTTAAGGGTGGTAGTACCCTAGTTATTTTGAGCCAACTTGTAACCCCTAGCCTCCCCAAATCTCGGGCCGAGATTTATTTTAAGGGTGGTAGCCTGTCACATCCCAAGATTTTCCAAATCTTGTAATGTGAAAAATAAATAAACAAAATAAATTATTGTTGAATTTTAGGGTGAAAAGAAACTTTTGTTTTAAATGGAAATTAAAATCCCATCTTGAACAAATTTTGATTAACATTTGAATCCAACAAAATCCAAATCAAGAGAAATACATTCCTCATAAAATGCATCTGGAAATTTAAACACTTGGAAAATAAATCCAAACCCTAAACCCTAATGGAATAAAATCATTTCCAAGTTATCTCCAAGCCTATGGATTTGATCCATATAAAAATTTATCATCAAACATTTATAAATGATCAAGAATGATAAATATAAATATATTAAAACCATATAAATTGGTTTCACTTAATTTGGAGCCATAGATAAAATCTTATGAATATAATAAGATAGGGAAAAGTAATTTCCAAAGTTAATAAAGCACTTGTCTAGAAATCCATACCAAATGGTGAGCAAATAATCCTAAAGATATTTAAGAGGATAAACAAATATCAAATAAGATTTTACAAATAGGAATCACCAAGTTTGGATCTCTAAATAAAAAATGTGGATTTTATAAAATGAAGAAATTTTAAATAAGGAATATTTAAAGACCAAATTAAAACTTGGAAAAATCCATAAACAAGTGGAATGATTATAATCCAAATCCAAATAAAATATTGGATAAAGAATTTCCAAAACAAAATAAAATGGCTTGAACCAAATTCCATTTGAATAAAGACAAATCAATTTTAAATAATTAATAAATCATATTGAAAGCTTTTCCAAATAATTCAAGATGAATTATTTGAACCCAAATAATCAAACAAAAACCTACTGAAAAGATTTGGAAGGTTTAAGAATTCAAATGGTGTTTTGAAGATATTATTAAATCTTATTTGAATTAAAACAAAGGCCTAATTAAATAATTAAAAGACCCCCAAAAGAATAAAGTTTTACTCCAAAATTGACTTCAGATTATATTACTAATCAGTATTTAAACCTACACAAATTTTGGTTGAGGTTTGAATTCAAATTGATGTTGAAATAATTAAACAAAAATCAAAACAGAAATTGGTAATGGAAAAAGGAAAAACAATCAGAACCAAAAAAATGTAAACAGACTCGACCCAGTCAGCTAGCCCACTAAGCCCAACTCACAGACCACCTACACCCCCTCTGCCGAAGCGTTTTTCCACTCGACCTTGCACCCGCAGAGACACTGACGGATGGACCCACCTTCATTTTCTCTCTTAAGCCGACAAAGGGACTCCACCTGCCTCGTCAGCGTCTTCCCCGCGACGACCCCTTCTTCCCCCAACGCCGCTGCCGTTGCTGCACTAACTTCTCTGCTTGATTCTGCCCTATTGCCGCGTTTATTCCTTGTTGTGACCATGCAGTATTAATTGCCCATGTTCCCTCTCTCTTTTCTCCTCAGACGCCACACCCTCTCCGCCCTCAGGCTGTCCGTATTGCTCGCGATGACCTCCCTGTCTCCGACGAACATCCGTGGCGATTCCGGCCAGCCCACGCCCCCTTGCTCCCTGGCGCACACGAACTTGTTCCCCCTCTCCTGGCGGACCTCCCATATCATCAGCTCGCCCGCGCGTGCCCTGCAAGCTCGACAACGTCTCCGCCAGAGGAGCGCCACCGTCTGCCTCCGCTCCGACGAGCACTACCGGTGAGACCAGACCCCCCCCCCCTTGCCCTCCTTTTGATGCACACATGTCCGTGACTCGCGTACGAAGCTAACTACATCTTCCGTTTGCTCCCTCGTGCTCCGTAGTGTTGCCCTCGACGATGACTGACCGCACCCGACGCCAGGCATCCCTCCGACGAGCAATTGCGGTCAACCCCGAACGCCCCCTGATCTGCCACGGCCACCTCGAGCTTCAGAACGCCACGGCGAACTCGGTAAGCATCTCTCCACCCTCTCTCGCTTCCTGCATCGCCAGCAACGTCACCGTCTGACCGCGCGCCGCCAGTCGCCGCTGCTTAATGGTCAGAGCAATATGAACCGTAGGATCTTGATCAGAAGGTTACGATAGAAACTTAAGCGAAAGGGTACGCTTTCTTCTGAGCCGTGTGATCCTACTTAAATCCAACGGCTGTCAGCAGCCGATCCGCGCGAAACGGTATGCGCCAATAGGATAGCGCCGCGTGTCACAGAATCTGGTTTAAAATCAGAATTTGATCTATTAGTTGCTCAATTTTTTAAAATTCATAACTTTCAAACCATACGTCCAAATTTTGCAAATTTTATATCAATGGATTCAGCAAAACAAGTACTTTCTGACCATGCACTTTGTTTAGTAAAATGCCGCTGTTAAATTGATTGTTTTTGCAGAAATTTGTGTATGCATGTTTAGAATATAAAAAAATGTTCTAAAATGAATTTTGAGATAAAACCTTTGGAAAATGGTTTGTTTTGAACCTACTGACCATAGAAATCAATTTGTGGTTTCAAAAATGTATTTGGTGAAGCAAAAGAATAAACTTTTGATTTAAACCATTTCTAGTCAAATAAAAATAATGTTTATTTATTAAAAATGCTTTTGGAGGAAAACCTTTGAGAAATGTTTTGAATTAAACTATCTGACCCCAAGCACCAAGTTTTATGATTTAAAAATGTATTTGGTGAACCCTATAAAGATTGCTATTTTGATAAAGGCATTTTCAACCACATAAAATAATGATTTGGTTTAAAAATGGGTTATAGGTAAAATCTTTTGCAAATAGTTTTTCCACTTTATAACATGTCCAATAAGTGTTTTAGAATGTTTATAACCTATTATAAACCACTTTTGTAAATAAAACAAAGTTTGGCATGCTTGCATGCATTGTTTTGATTCTATTATTTTATGTGATGTTGCTTGAATGGTAGATTGAAATTGTGCCTTGCTTGATTGAATTGTAGTGATTTGAAGAGTGTGATCATTGCAAAGACAAGGAGTGAACTTATATTCTGTACCAAAAAGGCAAGTGATGCTTCATACTTTTGTCCCATTATTTTCACTATGCATTAGTGATATTTCTAAGTAAGACTTGCATGGAATTTTGCTAAGTATATGCTATGCCATGGGAAATCCTAGTAGATGAAACCTTAGTAGAGTTTCCTAAGTTAAGATTCCTACTACTATCATGCTTACCTTAGCTAATAGAAAACAAGGGTGGAATATATATTCATACTATGGAATATTTCCAAGTCAAGGACTTGTGTTTTGTTTAATAAAACAACTAAGTGAATGAATCACCTGGGTGGAATGGAAGGAATGGTTTGTGTTGAGTGGTTCACAAGGCCCAATTCTAGGGTTTACCTTGTGTATCTCACTTGTGGATGACCACCCAGGAACAATGAGATTTGAGATGTCAAATGTTGAGAAGCTTCAAGTGCAACCACTTGGCATTATGGGCTCTGCCTGGATCATATAGGTTGCAATAACTTAGCCAAATGGACAGTTGGTGGTAGGGGATGATAGGTTGGAACGCGTCCATTCTGGTCTAAGGGAAGGCTTATAAAAGATCTTATCTTGGGAAACCAAGTCTTGTGGGGAAAGTGCACCACCTCTACAGAGTGAAAAATCTAAGTACTTAGCCATGTCCCTGGCAAAGGACAATTTGAGCATCAAGACATGGAAGCTATCAAGAATCTCCTCATCCCAATTTCTAAGTTAAAATCTTGTGGTTGAACAAGGGTTGAAGGATCACCAATTTCTATTGGGAGATGCCTTGGGTGATTTTGTCAAGCAAAAACTTAGTGTTTTCAAATGATAAGGAAAATCTATTTTGAGCAAAGCAAGCCTAAGCTCCACTTAGCCAAATGCATATAGATGATAGACTCCACTATATTACCATAGTATCACTTGCCAATACAATTCAAATGTATTGACCCTTGTGGCTGTAACTTGTCATGTTGCAGGTTTGTTTGATATTAGTGAAGTTGAATGATTAGGATTACAAGTCTCCAACCAACATGTCTGCCTGTGGCACTTTGAAGATGAAGGACCCCATGCTATTGTTATATTCTGCTGCATTGTAATGAGATAGCCAAATGAGCTATGTAAGATGTAATAAATTATGTTATTCCTGGTTATAAAGTTGTATTATGACCTTTGTTTCTTGATATTACATCTTAACTGTGGATGCTAGCTATTGATCCAGGGACTAGACTTGTAAACACAGGGATCTCTACCTTATTAAAGGTTGGGAACCTTACACAAGGATTCTTTTTAGGTACGAGGCCACAATACGTCATTCAGCGGGGGAACCCAAGAAGCCGTCACGCATGTAGTAGGGGTCCACAATAGAGATGCCCGGTGTGTTCTCTCTGATGATCTGCATGGCCAGGCTGAGAGAAAACAGGCGGACCATGGTATAGTGCAGCGGGTATAGGTGGAACATATTGAAGATGTCGTCGAACCGCAGGAAGAACAGATCCGCAGGGGCATTGTCGACGAAGCCCAAGCCTGGTGGCACCTTAACCACGAATACCGGGTGCGAGGGATCTTTCTCCGATAGAAGGCGTCTCTCTATCGTCAGCACGCCATCATGCACACTCTGCAGTTCCAAACTGGCGAGCCTCCACAAATTCTTAGGTAGCATGGGCTCACCTGCCACATGAATCCTCCACATAATAACCTCGGGTCTTGGTGGCCCGTCCCAAAACCTGATCGGATTCGCAGTTGTTGACGCCACCGGCTGGCTCGAGCTGCTAGATTTTCTTTTCCTGCCCTTTTTTCCTTTTGGAGAGCGGACAGACACCGCAATATGAGCACCGGTCGCCCTATGTAGTTTGTCAGGGCTTAGAATAAAGGGCCGGTTGGTTGTATCAGCTGGCTTTGTAAAGGCGCAAGCTGGAGGCGTCTCCCGAGAACCAAACAGACGCTTGGTGATAGTGGCTTTCTCTGTGGGGCCACCAGCTAGGTCTTCGTTGCTAAACTGAGTGTTGAAGAAGTGATCATTCCAGTCTTCGTCGTCCTCAGCCGGATCTTGCGCCATGTGCATATCATCAACATGATCATCCAACCCACCGCGTGGAGGTGATGGTGAGGGCGGTAAGGGGCCCTTGCCACTGCTTGTCGCTGGCACGAGTACAGGCGGTGCTGTTGTCTGTGGCGTGATGGCCCCCGCCGTCCCCAAACGGATAATGCTCTTTGGCCATTGCAAGAATAAGCCGAAGCAACTTCTGAGGACAGCCGACTCTTCTTCATCCGCTCCTGGGGGTTGAATGGGAGGTTCCAGGTCGTCGCAGCCCCTTAGCACCCGACTAATTTTAACCCTGTGCATGCTATCTGGCATCGGCCTTGAGTGGAACGTGCGCTGCAAGGGTTGAACGATGGTACCCTTGGCAACATCCCTCAGCTTGTTGTTCACGTAGCATAAGAGAGTGCAAGGAACATCCGTCTGCGGAAAACATGTACGGCGTCGTCAGAGATGCCATAAGAGTAATAGATGGCGTGAAAGGCGGTAAAGCAATTTGTTTACCGTGATGGCGTCGAGATCGGCTAATGTCAAGGCACCGCATACGGCGATGGGCATGCAAGAGACGGAAGGGCTGCTTGATGGCGCGGTGCTGGCTGCCGGTGTATTCTCCCTACCGCCGGGTGCTTGGAGCTCTGGTGCCGCCGAGACGATGGTAGGAGGGCCACCAACATGTACTCCGGCGCCGCGGTGATGGCAGGGGGAGTCACCAACACTTGCGGCGCCGCGGTGCTAGCGGGTGGAGTCACCAACACGTAGTTCGCCTGATTCGTCGGCACCGCGTTGTTCGAGTGGCTGCTGACCATGCCTCGAATCGGGCATGGCCCTACTCGACCACCCGCACTCCAGTTCGCTATTGACTCCACCAAGGTAGGCAGGAAGGACGTGAGGGTGATTGCCAGGTTGTCTTGGATGATCTGCGGGATCCGCGCCACTTGCCTTAAGTTCTTGAACCTCGCGGTTTTCCTCCTCGCTCCTTCCTGACGGCGCCACATGCGTCCTCGGCGGTGGACCAAAATGATCCACCCAATTCTTACCCCCTAGGCCAGCCAGATCCGTCGTCCAGATCTGTCGAGCTTGCCAAGGTGCCTGTTGACGCGAAGACCGACAGGGTTCTCGATGTCTAGATAATTCATGCAGAAAGAGATGCACTCTTCGTCCAGAAAGCCCTTTGCTATGCTTCCATCTGGACGGGACCTGTTGCGGACGTATCCTTTGATGTGTCTATTCATCCTTTCGAACGCCATCATGCTGCGGAGGAACATCGGCCCGAGTTGGACGATGTCCTCCACGACATGGACCAGCAGATGCACCATAATGTTGAAGAATGTGGGTGGGAAGTAGACCTCAAGCTCGCATAGTATTGTTGGAGATATGCCCTAGAGGCAATAATAAATATAGTTATTATTATATCTTTGTGTTTATGATAAATGTTTATATTCATGCTATAATAGTATTAACAAGGAAACATTAATACTTGTGTGAATTGTAAACTTAAATTGAAGTCCCTAGTATAGCCTCTATACTTCACTAGCTTGTTGGTTAATAGATGATTGTGGTTTCCCTATCATGAACATTGAGATGTTATTAACAACAAGATCATATCGTTAGGAGAATGATATGGTGGACATACTCCTATAGATAAGCGTAGCATAAAGATCAAGTCATTTCAATAGTTCAATTGCTATATGCTTTCTGATACATAGTAACCTAATTCCTTCGACCATGAGATCATGCATATCACCTTTGCCGGATGGATGCTTTGATGTCATCAAACACCACACCGTAACAGGGTGGCTATAAAGGTGGCATTGAGTGTTCGGAAAGTATTGGTTGAAACACATGGATCAAGAGTGGGATTTGTCCATCCATATGACGGATAGATATTCTCTGGGCCCTCTCGGTGAAATGTCATCCAATTAGCTTGCAAGCATGTGACTGGGTCACAAGGGATCACATATCACGGGAACGAGAAAAGAGTACTTATCAGTAACGAGGTTGAACTAGGTATGTAGAGATACCGACGATCATAACCTCGGATAAGTAACATATCGTGAGACAAAGGGAAATTGGTATCGTATGTAAGTGGTTCATTCGATCGCAATGTAATCGTAGAAATATGTGGGAGCCATATGAATTTCCAGATTCCTCTATTGGTTATTGTTCGGAGAAGTGTCTCGATCATGTCCGCATAATTCACGAACCGTAGGGAGACACACTTAAGGATTCGACGTTGTTTGAGTAGTTATGGTATTATGAGAAAGAGACCGAATGTTGTTCGGAGTCTCGGATGGGATCCGGGATATCACGAGGTGATCCGGAATGGTCCGGAGAATAAGATTCATATAAGGAAAGTACCGTTTCGGAGTTGGGGAATGGTTCCGGTGTTTTCATCGGGAACATTCTAGAAAGTCCCGGAATGTCCGGCACTCCGGAGGGGGAAAGGGTACATGAATGTGTCATTATAAGTTGGAATGATTGCATCATGTACTAGGTGTCTTCGCTGCCCAAAATAAAGGATTTATTTAAAACCTAAATTGAAAAGTCAAACGGCCAGTTTGAAAGTCAAACGGCAATTTTGGGAAGTGGGAGGAGAGGAGGAAACCGAGTTGGGGAGGGAGTCCTCCTCCCCAAGCCGGCGCCCCACCAAGCCGAGTTGGGGAGGGACTCCCCTCCCTCCCCTTGGCTGGCCAGCCCCTCCCACCTATATAAGGAGGGGCAGGGCTCCCCTCCTAGTACACACAACACTACTTCCTATCCTCTAGATCTAAACCCTAGATCTAAACCCCGGTTTAGAGCTATTTCGGTTTAGAGCCTTCTAATTGGTTTAGAGCCCTCTAATTGGTGTGTCTAATTACTAGACCACTAATAGCCTCTCTCATAAGCTCCACCATACTCGCACCGGCTTAAGGCGAAGCCCTGCGGGATCTCCCCTCTACTTCCGGTACCACGCCGTTGTGCTGCCGGAATCGCGAGGAGAGTGCTACAACCTCCGCTGCCTGCTGGAACAAGGGAGAGGAAGGTCTTCGTCGAGTACCGAACGTGTGACCGACTGCGGGAGCGCTGCCGGAAGGTGACGCTGGAAGGATCGTCTGCGCGATCTTGAGATCGGAAAGAGTACGACTACATCACCCACGAGAATCTGCTCTCGTTAACCGCTTTGGAATCTTCGAGGGTGAGTTCCACTATCAACTCGTTGCTACAATCTAGTAGATAGATCTTGGCTTGTTTGTTTGTATGCGGTAGAAAATTTTTGTTTTCCATGCTACGAACCCCTACAGTGGTATCAGAGCCGTGTCTATATGTAGATCTGTTGCACGAGTAGAACACAATGGTCATTGTGGGCGTTGATGCTTTTATTGTAGATTGCTTTGCGTGTACTTTGCATCTTGCGGTATGTTGGGATGAAGCGGCCCGGGCTAACCTTACATGACATCGTTCATGAGACTTGCTCCACGCTTGACATGCAACTCGTATTGCATAAGTGGCTTTGCGGGTGCCTGTTTCTCCTAGCATAGTAAAGATCCAATTTACAACGGGTAATCAACAATGCTAGTATCAATGTTGTGGTTCTTGTTCGTAGGTTAGAACGACACTTATGGAAAGCCCCAAACCACGTAAAACATGCAAAGAAAGTAGAAGCGTCTAACTTTGTTTTGCAGGGGTGTGCAGTGATGTGATATGGCCATGATTGTGATTATATTTGATGTATGCAATGTTCCTTATTGTAAGTTGGCAACCGGCAGGAGCCATATGGTTGTCTTTAATTTCTGTTAAGACCTGCGTGTCTATTCAAAATAGTTGTAATAGTTGAAGCTGGTGGACGACAACCATGAAGAAGCGTCATTGACCTTGATGCTATACCGGTGATGATGGAGATCATGTTCGTGCTTGAAGATGGAGATCGGAAGCACAAAGAAGAAAGGCCATATCATATCACATATTATGAATTGCATGTGATGTTAATCCTTTATGCATCTTGTATTGCTTAGTAGACGACGGTAGCATTATAAGATGATCCCTCATGCACAAAATTTCAAGTTCTAAAGTGTTCACCCTTAGTATGCACCGTTGCCAAAGCTTGTTGCTTCGAAGCACCACGTGATGATCGGGTGTCTTTGATTCCGCGGGTGAATACAACGTAAGCAAGCCAGATTTGCTTATGCGGTAGCTAAGGTTTGATCTTGACGAGCCTAGCATGTACAGACATGGCCTCAGGAACACGGATCACCGAAAGGTAAAGCATGAGTCATATAGTAGATATGATGAACATGTCGATTGTTCGCCATTGAAACTATATCAACTCTCGTGATGATCGGAGTTGATGTAGTGGATTTGGTTCGTGTGATCACTAAAACAATGTGAGGGATGTTGTTTTGAGTGGGAGTTCACCTAGATTAATTTAATTATTAATTAGAACTCAATTTATCATAAACTAAATCAAAGTGAATTTGCATAGTTGTTGTAGTCATTGGCATCCGTTTACCACCTTGCGCTTAGTTATAATTGAGATGATAGAACTATAGAATTCTGGTTAGTTACTTTACGAACTGGTATCGTATTGTTTTGAAGTGTTAATCTAAAGTTTAAAAGTCCTATTGCAAACTTTCAGTAAGTTCCGGTTACTCCATGAAGTTTAATAATTGGTATTAAATCAAGAGTAACAATTCCAAGTGTTAGTATATAAAGTATCATGTTTGTCTCCATGATTCTTGATATTCAAAGGATTGTCTTAATATCAAGGTTATCTAGGATCTGAAAGAGTTGTTTCAGAAACCATGATGTGTGGAAGATATTGTGATATCTGAAACAAAGTTTTGGTTGCAACATGATAGAGTATAATATGGCAAAAGTCATGTTCTCATATTTGATGAGAATTTGCAAAAGGTTGGAGACACTAGTTATCCTAATCCTCCAAAAGGTTTTGGAGAGCAACATTATACTCGCGATTCACCGTTATAAGCTAAAAGTAGCTTGGTCATGGACGATTCCATGATAAAGGTGAATATTTGATGTAGGTAAAATGTTTACTACACCAATAGATTACTAAAGAAAGGAATTTGAAAGAACACCAAACATTTGATGATGGTGATCTACTTCAAAGTGCAAATCCAAAGACATTGGTATTTAATTATACACGCTTTGGACTATGTGTCATATGTATGACTCCACTATTAATGTTGATAGATTCTTTCAAACAGAAAAGGAAATACTGAAAGAGAATCTCAGAAATATATGGCAGAAAAGAAAAGACTAGAATTGTTCAGTTTAAGTATATAGATGATATACATGTTATGGCTATATTCTTTGCTCATTAAACAATGTGGTTCTTAAGTATTTTATACTGAATTTGTTGGTATGAATCGTCATACGAAACAACACAATTCATGAACTACAATGGCCTAAGTAACTAGCAAAAGAATATGTGATGATGTTCATCAAGAACAAATAAAGGGTTATTGTGTTGCTCGTTAAACATCAAAGCTTGCCTTCAAGATTTGTTTCATCAGGTATTATGAGAACAACAGGGTTGTTCAAATAATTGCCGTAATCCATAAAAGATGGATGATTTACAAATCTCGTTGGAGAAATCACATCCATAAAACTAGTGCTAAAAAAAAATGTCGAAAGACAAATTGATTGAAAGATCACTTAGGAAGTGACATCGCAGTTTAAATTATATTGGAAAGAAAACATGAAGAAACTCCATGTGGATGGAATTTTGGAGTCTTTTGATTTTTGATCAAATGACGTTTGTGAAACTTTCCTAGAGAATAATTAAAACTTCGTTCATAGGCCAAAAGGGAACGAAAGACTAGCTTATTGGAACTTGTGCATATTGTTGTACGAACTCCATTATGTGTAGTCAAGAGCGATGGATTTCAACTTCATATGCTTTCTCCGAAAATTTGAGTGAATATATGAATATTTACTTAATAAGGATGAAGTATGAAATATTTGAAAAATTCAAAGATTTCAAGATGAAGTGCAAAATCATTGTAACAAGAATATAAATAGTTTATGATAAGATCATAAAGGAAGATATTTGAGTTACAAGTTTAGCATAATACCTAAGATTTAAGGAATCGTTCCGTGGATTTGCATTTCCCGAAACACCATAAGAGTATGGAGCGTTCGAGATATGTAATTAAAACCTTGTTTGACATGGTAAGATCAAAGGTGTAAAATATAGAACTGCCATTATATTTTAAAGATTAAAAGCTTTAGAGACTACCGCTTTTCCACTAAAAAGAGCTCCATCATAATTCGCTGAAATGACACCATATAAAGTTATGGTTTGGGATAAAACCCAAGTAGTCCTTTCTTAAAACATTGGTATGCTATGCATAAGAAAGATGTGTGCAACCAAAGTCAGATAAACCTGTCTTTGTATAAACATTAAGTATTCCTCCACAAACACCGGAGACAAAAGTGTTTGTCGCTTAGAACGTCAAGTTTCTTTGAGAAGGAATTTTTCGTGAAAAGTTAAAGTGGGAGGACAATAGAACTTTGATAAGGTTAAAAGAACCTTAGCTATATGTGTAGAGTTGCGCAGCACCGAAAAGTGTTCCGGAGGCAGCAATAATGCTCATGGCTCACGTGCCTCAAAGGTTGTGGTCACGGAGGTCTAAGTTTCTATTGAAACAAGTAGGTCGAGTAAACAATCAAATACTAAGATTTGAGGGTTGAATCATTATTTGAGAATAATGAACGGACTACATGCAAAGAAGCGATGATGGGCCCTGACTCCGTCAAATGGCTTGAAGCCATAAAATCCGTGATAGTTCCATACACGAGAAATCAAGTTTTGAACTTGAAGGACCCTCGAGAAAGGTGTAAGACCTTACAGTTGTGTTTGGATCTATAAAGAAGTAGACATGGATGTTTCACATCTATGAAATAGTCGACATGTTGGGAAAGAGTTCACAACAATGTTCAAAGATTGACTATGACAAGATTTGATCTTTCATAGCGATATTTAGTCTATACGGATTAATATAGCAACCACTACATATAATTTTGTTATGTGGTAGTTGAATAAACAAAACAAGTTCTTCTAATAGAATTGTTACCTAGGACGTGTGCATGACATGGTCCAAAGGGTTTTGTTAATTCAAAGGATGCTGAATGCATATGCAAACTTCAATGGTTGAAGTAAGCATAGCGGAGTTGGAATCTTCACTATGATGAAACTGTTAAAAGAGTTTAATTTCATCGGAGACAATGAAGATGCTTGCATTTGCAAGAAATTAAGTGGGAGCGCTAAAAACATATTTCTAATACATTATGTGGAGGACATATTGTTGATTAGAAATGATGTATCTTTTATTGACACATATTAAGAATTTCATCCTGATGAAAGACTTAGGCAAAACCCAAATATTTGGCATCAATAGATGCTAATATGGTTGTGCCAGAAGTACATAAACGAGATATTGAATGAGTTCAATATAGAAACTACAAGAAAAGGTTCTTGTCGCACAGAAAGGATTGAAAGAGTTCAATGTTGATATATTCAAGTGTATTGACATTTGGTAAGTGAAACAAAGATTCAAGTATAGATTGATACTTGATGTATGAAATCACAAAGAGTGTTTATATCAATCATACTGTGGTATGTACAAATCCAGATATGTCCTATGCTCTAAAAGTTATGAGCATATACCAGAATGATTCATAAGATGATCATTGGACGATAGTAAGGATATTCTTATGATCTTTTTGGAAGAACTAAGAGTATATTATTTGTAGAAGTGACAAATAGATGGTTAGTTCATTGTAAAAGTACTACATTGATACTAGTTTTGTCACAGAGTACAAATTAAGTTTATCTCAATCTAAATTAAGGGTGGCACAATATAATGGAAAGTGAGTTCCATAATGGATTTGGATGAGTTCCAAAGTTAAGACATTGTGACAGATACTACAACAAAAGGCTAAGTGTATGACTGCTATGTTAGCAGCAAAAGAGGGCATTTGTGTCAAGTAGTTTGTTATCAAACTAGGTGTAGTTCACAGCGGGATAATACTATGAAGATATATTGTGCGACAATATTATCAACATGTTTTAACCCCAAAGAACTAAAGGTCACACCGAAAGACCATTTACAAAGCCATCTCATTAGAGAATGAGTGATGCGTAGAGACGCAAAGACATGCAATTACACACGGACCTGGAAGTGTCAGATCCGGAGATCAGTTGACCACTAGCAATCGTGTACATGCAACACCGGAAAGCCATAGGTGTTGAATACACAAAGGTTTGAAACTAGATTATTGACTCTAGTGCAAGTGGGAGACTGTTGGAGATATGCCCTAGAGGCAATAATAAATATAGTTATTATTATATCTTTGTGTTTATGATAAATGTTTATATTCATGCTATAATAGTATTAACAAGGAAACATTAATACTTGTGTGAATTGTAAACTTAAATTGAAGTCCCTAGTATAGCCTCTATACTTCACTAGCTTGTTGGTTAATAGATGATTGTGGTTTCCCTATCATGAACATTGAGATGTTATTAACAACAAGATCATATCGTTAGGAGAATGATATGGTGGACATACTCCTATAGATAAGCGTAGCATAAAGATCAAGTCATTTCAATAGTTCAATTGCTATATGCTTTCTGATACATAGTAACCTAATTCCTTCGACCATGAGATCATGCATATCACCTTTGCCGGATGGATGCTTTGATGTCATCAAACACCACACCGTAACAGGGTGGCTATAAAGGTGGCATTGAGTGTTCGGAAAGTATTGGTTGAAACACATGGATCAAGAGTGGGATTTGTCCATCCATATGACGGATAGATATTCTCTGGGCCCTCTCGGTGAAATGTCATCCAATTAGCTTGCAAGCATGTGACTGGGTCACAAGGGATCACATATCACGGGAACGAGAAAAGAGTACTTATCAGTAACGAGGTTGAACTAGGTATGTAGAGATACCGACGATCATAACCTCGGATAAGTAACATATCGTGAGACAAAGGGAAATTGGTATCGTATGTAAGTGGTTCATTCGATCGCAATGTAATCGTAGAAATATGTGGGAGCCATATGAATTTCCAGATTCCTCTATTGGTTATTGTTCGGAGAAGTGTCTCGATCATGTCCGCATAATTCACGAACCGTAGGGAGACACACTTAAGGATTCGACGTTGTTTGAGTAGTTATGGTATTATGAGAAAGAGACCGAATGTTGTTCGGAGTCTCGGATGGGATCCGGGATATCACGAGGTGATCCGGAATGGTCCGGAGAATAAGATTCATATAAGGAAAGTACCGTTTCGGAGTTGGGGAATGGTTCCGGTGTTTTCATCGGGAACATTCTAGAAAGTCCCGGAATGTCCGGCACTCCGGAGGGGGAAAGGGTACATGAATGTGTCATTATAAGTTGGAATGATTGCATCATGTACTAGGTGTCTTCGCTGCCCAAAATAAAGGATTTATTTAAAACCTAAATTGAAAAGTCAAACGGCCAGTTTGAAAGTCAAACGGCAATTTTGGGAAGTGGGAGGAGAGGAGGAAACCGAGTTGGGGAGGGAGTCCTCCTCCCCAAGCCGGCGCCCCACCAAGCCGAGTTGGGGAGGGACTCCCCTCCCTCCCCTTGGCTGGCCAGCCCCTCCCACCTATATAAGGAGGGGCAGGGCTCCCCTCCTAGTACACACAACACTACTTCCTATCCTCTAGATCTAAACCCTAGATCTAAACCCCGGTTTAGAGCTATTTCGGTTTAGAGCCTTCTAATTGGTTTAGAGCCCTCTAATTGGTGTGTCTAATTACTAGACCACTAATAGCCTCTCTCATAAGCTCCACCATACTCGCACCGGCTTAAGGCGAAGCCCTGCGGGATCTCCCCTCTACTTCCGGTACCACGCCGTTGTGCTGCCGGAATCGCGAGGAGAGTGCTACAACCTCCGCTGCCTGCTGGAACAAGGGAGAGGAAGGTCTTCGTCGAGTACCGAACGTGTGACCGACTGCGGGAGCGCTGCCGGAAGGTGACGCTGGAAGGATCGTCTGCGCGATCTTGAGATCGGAAAGAGTACGACTACATCACCCACGAGAATCTGCTCTCGTTAACCGCTTTGGAATCTTCGAGGGTGAGTTCCACTATCAACTCGTTGCTACAATCTAGTAGATAGATCTTGGCTTGTTTGTTTGTATGCGGTAGAAAATTTTTGTTTTCCATGCTACGAACCCCTACAAGTATCACCACGATCTCCTCATGTAGCCTCCCGAGTTGATTCATGCCAATCGACTTCCTAGAGATGACGTCGAAAAACTTGCAGAGGCCAAATAACGTTTCACGGACGTGCTCGTCCATTATACCTTTTAGTGCAACCGGAAGTACCTGCGTCATTAGCACGGCACAGTCGTGAGACTTCATGCCACTGAACCTCTGCTTCGCCTCGTCTAGCTATCTGCTTATCTTGCCCGCGTAGCCGTAAGGAAATTTGACTCCTAGAAGGCACTTGAAAAACTGTTTGATCTCATCCTGGCTTAGAGTGAAGCAAGAAGGAGGGCAGTAATATTCGTTCTTCTTGAACTTTGTACCCTTCCGACGACCTTGTGTCGTCTCCGACTCATGATCATCGTCATCTTCCTGATCATCAGGAGTAGTACGTCCTCCGTGAAGCTCCTTCTGGATACCCAAGCATATCAGGTTGTGCCTTGCTTTCGGACCATCTTTCGTCCTATCTGGCATGTTGATTATGGTGGCGACCAGACTCTCGCACACGTTTTTCGTGATATGCATGATGTCGAGGCTATGAGGCGTGCGGAGAAACTTCCAGTATGGCAACTCCCAGAAAACAGACCTTGTTTTCCATACCTTCATCAGCAGCTTGTCTTGCTGCCTCTTTCGCTTCTTTCCAGGCATAGGACAATCTTTCCAGTTTTTCAGCAACTCTTCCACTTCTTCGCTGCTCCTACGCTCTGGGATTCCTCGGGTCTCGGATTTGCCATCAAATAGGTCTCCATGTTTTCTCCATGGATCATTCTTGCCGAGCCACCTCCGGTGCGCCATGAACACGGTTTTCGATGACCCTGGATCTTTCTCTAGTTGGAGATAGCTTGTGTTATCCATGCACCTAACGCATGCGCAGAATCCTTGGATAACCTGCCCCGAGATATACCCGCAACCTGGATAGTCTTTCACCGTAGTGACCAATGCGGATCTCATAGTGAAATAATCTTGTGCGACGGCGTTGTAAGTATTGGCTCCATATTCCCATAACGTGGCTAGCTCCTCTTTCAACAGCCCGAGATAAAGATTGATGTCGGTACCAGGTTGTTTTGGCCCTTGAATTAGCATACTCATTTGTATGTACTTCTTCTTCATGCACAACCATGGATGGAGGTTGTACATCCATACAAACACGGGCCAAGTGATGTGCGTGCTGCTCTGGCTACCGAACGGGTTGAGTCCATTGGTGCTCGCACCAAGCCTGATTTTCCTCGAATCTCCACCGAATTCTGGGAATTCGAGGTCCAATGCTTTCCACTGGCTAGCATCTCAAGGGTGCGTCAGCAGCTCATCCTTTTCGGGGTCATCATCGTCATCTCTTGGCTTCTTCCTTTCCGCATGCCATCGCATGAGCTTCGCTTCCTTAGGGTCCGCGAAATAGTGCTGCAGACGAGGAGTGATATGAAAGTACCATACCACTTTTCGAGGTGCTTTCTTCCCTTTCTTGTATCGACTCACGCCGCACACCGGACATGTGGTTTTCTCCGCGTCCTCGCCCCGATAAATGATGCAATCGTTGATGCATACGTGATATCTAACGTGCGGTAGATCAAGAGGACAGGCGATTTTCTTAGCGTCCTCGATACTAGTTGGACATGTGTTCCCCTCCGGGAGACGATCGTGCCAGAATGCCATCATATCGTCGAAGCTTGCGTCGCTCAATTTGTGTTTTGCCTTCATCTTCATAGCCTTGAGAGTTACATTCAATCGGGTATCATCGGGCCTACATCCTTCATACAATGGAGTAACCACGTCTTTCTCAAGTTGCACAAGCTTGGCTTTCTCTCTAGCGGCAGCCCTGGTGTTACTCGTCTGCTTGAGAAGCAGCTCTTGCACATAAGGGTCCCGCACCCAGCCTAACGTTGTTCCATTGTCGTCTCCTCCTCCGGCATCTAGATCATCATCATCCCGATCTGCTTCCGCACCTTCACCATCTCCAGGAGACTCTTCATCATCTCGCCCGTTCTCGCCGTGATGATGATCATCGTCATGTTGCCCACCTTCATCGTCTCCATCGTCTTCGTCATCGCTTATCCAGTGAGTGTACCCATCCATGAAACCATGGCGGAGCAGGTGCGCCTGCAGATTCCCGGAATCTGGGTCGATCACCCAGTTGAGTTTGCATCTTCTACACGAACATCCTATATCCGTCTTGTTATTTCATATCATGTTGGCCGTCGCACATTTCAAAAATCTAGCCACAATGCCTTCGCTCATTATGCGGACCATTTTTGCCTGCACGGTGTACACGGTACAGTTAGAAGTCTATTAGAACCACATAATGAATGCATGCATGCAATGGTCGATAGAAAATTTCGGCATGACCTATCCTAAAATTAGGACCTTTGCGAAATGCCAAAGTCTTGCCAAAATGGAAATGAATCAACATTTTGGCAAAACAAATGGCAACTTGTTCACATACAAACACAAGAGAGAGAGAGACCGATCCATAAACACATGAACATATCATTATCCTCTCCATACACACATGCATGAGCATCATTGATACTCTCCATATACACACACACATATGACCATCGATCCTCTCCATACACACATCATGAGCATCGATCATCTACATACATATGAGCATATCATCTATATACACATGAACACATCCTTACGTGGACAACTTACCGAGATGAGAGACCAATCGCGAGAAGATGGAAAGGACAGGTGCACGCGAGACCGGAGAAGGAGATGAGAGACCGGAGAGCTTCCTCTATTACTTATGTAACATCCAAGGAAAGTTCTACATGCTAAAAATGGTGAATGAGTGGAGAAATTGAGGTGGGAAGGAGAAGGATCCCGACTAGATCTAAGGAGGAAGAAGAAGGGGAACGTGAAGTGTGGGGTGGTGGATGATCACACATGTGCACAAAGTGGAGCTGCCAAAAAAAAAGTTCGCCACATCCGTGGCGCACTCGGCCCCAGTGCGCCACAGGGATTAGTAACATCCGTGGCGCACATGCCATAGTGCGCCACGGATGTGTCTGACTGTTTTACAGAGCAGAGGGGCATGCGCTTAGGCGTAGCGCACCCCCCAAACGTGCGCCACGGATAACACCAACAAGCGTAGCGCACCTACCCTATGTGCGCTACGGATATCTGGCGTGCGGCCAACAGGGTCCTGGCCCACACATATCTGTGGCGCACTATGGTCATGTGTGCCACGGTTGTTCTAGTTACTAGTAGGGCACTTCCCATAGGTGAGCCACGCCTGTTTTAGCTGTGGGGCACTTCAACCATGTGAGCCACGGATGTGCTGATTACCTATAGCCATTTTCCTAGTAGTGTTAATCCGTCCAGACTAAATATCGCTATGAAAGATCAAATCTTGTCATAATAAACTACTTGAACATTGTCGTGAACTCTTTTCTGACATGTCGACTATTTCATAGATGAGAAACATCCATGTCTATTTCTTTATAGATCCAAATACGACCGATAGGTCTTACACCTTTCCGGAGGGTCTTCCAAGTTCAAAAACTTGATTTTTTGTGTATGGAAATATTACGGATTTCATGGCTTCAAGACATTTAACGGAGTTAAGGCCCATCATTGCTTCTTTGAATGTATTTAGTTCATCATTGTCAAACAATAATGTTACTCTCGAATCTTAGTATTTGATTGTTTTACCCGGCCACCAAAAAAACACCAGAAGTCCAACCCCTCCAAAAGCGACGCCTCCAAGAAGGAAACAGTGCACAAGAGATGTCATCAACCACTCAAAGATCTTATGTTTTCACCCTAGATAAATTCCTCGCTCACAAAACAATGAATTTTGCAAGACTGATGTGTGTTTAGCGCCCCGTTGGGAAACCCCAAGATCAAGGTATGATGTATCATAGCAGCAAGTTTTCCCTCAGTAAGAAATCGAGGTTATCAAACCAGTAGGAGGAAGAAAACGCCTCAAAGGTGTTGCAAGCAACATGGAAACCTGCACAACACAAACTCAAGACTTTGCCCAACTAACAGTGAGGTTGTCAATCTCACCGGTTGCTGTAACAAAGGATTAACTGTATGGTGTGGAAGGTGATGATGGTTTGCAGCAAGTAAAGAGTAACAGTGGAAGATGTATCAATGGTAAAGATTGGACCGGGATCCATATTTCACTAGAGGTGCTCTCCTTAGAAAACAAACATGGCATGCTCGGTAAACAAATTACAGCAGGGCAATTAACAGGACTGAGCAAGGCAAACCAATGCAATACTAGACAAAAAGATCCTATGAGATTCGATTGGGCAATACAACAATATACATAGACCGCCATCCAACTGCATCTATGACTAGAAGTCCACCTTCAGGTTATCATCTGAACCCCCTCTAGTATTAAGTTGCAAACAACAGACAACTGCTTTAAGCAAAGTGTGTAAGGTAAACAATCCACTTGTAACATGAACAAGAGACCGCTGTTTTCTCCCTAGTGGCAACATCACATCTACAACCGTAGAGATTTCTGTCACTTTACTTGATTAAGTAGAGGCATGAACCCACTATCGAGCATAAATACCCCCTCTTGGAGTCACTACAAACTACTTGGCCAAGATAGCTACTAATAACGGAGAGCATGCAAGATCACAAACAACACATACATGATAGAATCAATAAGACAAAACCATTAATCAATTTGACATAGTTATATCAATATCCATCGGATCCCCGCAAACACAACATGCATGATTACAAATAGATGAGATCTTGATCATGAACGGAGCTCACAAGATCTAGACATGAAAGCACAAGGAGGAGATACAACCATCTAGATACTACATGGACCCGTAGTCCAAGGTGGAACTACTCACGCTTCATACTGGAGGCTGAAATGATGAAGAAGAAGGCCTCCGGGATGATATGCCCTCTGACAGGGTGCCGGGAAGAACTTCAGATCCCTCTGATCTAGGGATGATGGTGGTGGCGGCTATAGACGATTTCGTAGAATATTGATCGGGTGCCTAGGGTTTTTCCATCGGGGGACTTTATAGGCGAAGAGGCGAGGCAGGGGCCACCAGGGCGGCTGCACCTCCAGGCGTGCCCAGCCCTAGGCCACGCTGCTAGGGGGTATGGCCCTCTGGTGAGCCTCCTCCATCTCGTATTCTGGCTTCGTGTTCCCCACGGTAAAATATTGACTTTGGCTTTTGTCCCGTCCAATTCCGAGAATATTTATTTTCTGCCTTTCTAGAACCAAAAACAGAAGAAAACAGGCGACTGGTACTATGGCAACTTGTTAATAGGTTAGTACCAGAAAACATATAAAAACACCTCAAAGTGTAGACAAAGCAAAGTAGATACTAAACAAGCATGGAACATCAAAAATTATAGATACGTTTCCGACGTATCAAGCATCCCCAAGCTTAACTCCTACTCATCCTTGAGTAGTAAGTGATAAAAGAACAATTTTTGAGGTGACATGCATCATCAAAACCAAGATCAAAACATTTGCAAACATTGAAATCTAGGATCAAATAACTCTAAACATGAGCATGAAAGATGGAGTTCTAACAGTTAGACAAAGTAAGTATGAATGCAACATGAAAGGCTACAAACAAAGATCATGAATAACATGCATTGAAAAACGTTTGTTTTTTCACATACAGAAAACATGGCATAGTGGCATTCAGCTTGTCCCTCATAGAGTAGCAAATAGATGCATAGGACACACCTTCAAAGTTCATAAGAGTGACTAGATACAAATAGCACAAGAATAAGATATATCACAATATGCATCAATCAATAAGTTTTGGGACACTGCACATAGAATGGCAACTATGCTCTCTTAATGGTGCCTAAAGGTAGAAGGTGGAGACTCAATATAATAGTGGAAGAAAGGCCCTTTATAAGGGAAGCAGGGATTTCAAGTTTCAAAAAGACCTTCCAAAAATTATGCTACTTGTTAGCTTTCAGCCCTCATTGCCCCTATCATAAGCATCTTGAAGTGGTTAAGGTTAAAGTGAACAAACTATGGAGTATATGCTTGCCAAAGTATAAGTTGGCAATCTCATGTCCCTTGAATACGAGGGCCACACCTCATGTTACTCAACTTTGGTCACCTGTAAGATCTTGTCATAGTAAGTGCATGTGTATCATAGAGAACCGCCAACAGGGTACCCCTTGCACATGGTACAGGATCTATCCCATAACCAAAATGGCAATGCAAGCAGACAATGAGCATCTCAGCGATCTTTTTATTTACTATTTGTATATATTTTTATTGAGGAGGCTTCACAGAATGCTCATTATGGTGATGCCGCAAGTTTCCACCATGATTAGGCATGGCTTAGGCTAGTGGCCCAGGCGTTTATCTAACACAAAATACATAGCTCCATGGACTTACAAGCTCCCTCTTTATTTCACACCGGCAACATCCTGTAGAGGACCCAACCTGAAAAGGTAGATCCCTCCTGTGTCTTACAATGCTAGTCCCTGGATCAATAGCTAGCATCCACAGTTAAGATGTAATATCAAGAAACAAAGGTCATAATACAACTTTATAACCAGGAATAACATAATTTATTACATCATACATAGCTCATATGGCTATTACAATACATTGCAGCGGAATAGATATGGTCATGGGTCCTTCATCTTCAAAATGCCACAGGCAGATGTTGGTTGTAGACTTTGTAGTCCTAGTCAATCAAACAATCTTCATATAAATAAACAATCAACCTGCAACATTACAAGTTACAGCCACAAGGGTCAATACATTTTGAATTGTATTGGCAAGCTTCACTTTTATGTAAATATGTGTGGATCCTATCATTACATGCATATTTAGCTAAGTAGAGTTTAGGCTCATTTGCATAAAGCAACATTTATCCTATCTTTTCAAAATGGTTTTGGTTCATTGTCAAATCTCTTTTCCAAGTTCCTTGAACTCCTTGGTAGAAACTCAAGTGTTCAAGTCCTTGTCAAAATCCCTTGAGCTACTTGGTAACCCCAAGTGCATCAAGTTTTTATCAAAATCTCATGAGTCCCTTGGTAACCCCAAGTACTTCATGCTCTTGAGCACCTTGGTAACCCCAAGTGCAACAAGCTTAACAAAATCTCTTTGAATTTCTTGGTACCCCCAAGTGCATCAAGTTTTTATATTAGAAATTGGAATGTCGAGATCTCCCATGGTTCAAACTTTAGTTGCTCAGTATTGTCCATAACCGGGGACACGGCTAAGTACTTAGATTTTTATTAACTTCTGCAGAAGGAGTACACTTTACCCACATGACACAATCCCATCTTGTTGCCACCAGTGGCCTACTGGATTAGTGCTCACCAAGATGGAGTACTGGCAGACTGAGAGTGTGACGAAGTCTTTCCAAAAGGTCCTCCCATACATCATTGCTAGCTTCTCTTCAGCCCCCATGAAGCATTCCAGATCCCCATGTCCGGTAACTAAAGACAATGTATACGTCTTCCTTATGTAGTTGACTAAGCCAGAGCCATAATAGCATGTGGTTGCACACGAAAGCCTCATTTGGAGAAACATGTTCAATCTCTAAGTTTCCTAGGTGGTTTTCTTTTGGAGCACAACACAAAGTGATTGCCATAGACATGGTTCCTTTTGTTGCCACCTTCTCCAAAATTTCAAGTATCCTCCACCTAGGTGGTTCATTGAGTCCTTGTTTTATTATGTAAAACACAAGTCCTTTTCTCAACCTTTGTAAAATCTCAATATGTATCTCTTTTTAAAACATAGCATGGCTAAGCATGTACAACCTTAATATTTTCACTAAGGAGTGTATAGGTAATCCTATTAGGATTTAGCATAGCATAAGTGTAAAACATTTTCATGCATGTTTACAAAATCCACTAAGTATAATGAAAATAGTAGGACTTTTGTATGATAGTGTAACTTGCCTTTTTGGAAGAGATTGGTGGTTCACTCCTTGATCTTGCTAGTCTCTCACTTTGCTAATTTCACTACAATCAATCAAGCAAACACCAATCAACTAGCATTCCAAATAATCAATCAAACATCATTTCATACACACCAAACTATGGAATCCCAGATCTAAGTCATGCATGTAAGCATGTAAGTAATGGTTCTAGTTGCAAAGGTGGTTTCTACTAGGCTTCTAAACTTTGTAAGTTCCAAATTGGTCATTCACCAAAATGGAAAAGTCATTTGCAAAAACATTTTATCTCAAAACCATTTTAAAATCCATTCATCATTTTATGTGGTGAAATTATTTTCTTATCAAAGCAAACTTTATGTTTTTCACTAAGTGAGTTGCTATTGTAAAACTTGGTGTTTTGGATCAGTAGGTTTGGTCCCAAAACATTTTCCCAAGGTTTTCTTTACAAAAACATTTTCTTAATAAGAATCATTAATTTTTATTTGGCTAGAAAATTGGCTAAGTCAATTAATCTAATCTAAACTTTACCAAAATCATTTTCAACACCAAGGGTTGGTTCTTAGGGTCAGTAAGGTCACCTAAAACCATTTTGCAAAAGTTTTACCCCTAAATTCAATTTTAAACAATTTTCCTACTCTAAATAAGCTCACATATGAATCTGCAAAAACAAGCAAACAAACAGTTACTATTTTCCAAACTAAGGCCATGGTTGGCTAGGGCTTGTTCTCCTGAATCCATTGATATAAAATTTGTCAAATTTGGACGTGTGGTTTGAAAGTTACAAGGGTTTGAAAATGGCTTTTAAATCTGGTTTCTAATTTAGTTTTTAATCAGAACAGGGACACGCGGCAGGATTCTATTGGACGGTACCGTCTCGTCTGGATCGCGTGCTGCGGACCGTTAGATCAAGTGGCATCGCACGGCGCTGGCTGCGTACCTCTTCGAGTTTAAGTGATCTAATCTCGCTCGTTCAAACTAGATCTGACGGCTGTGGGGTGCTCGACCATAGACGGGCGGCGCTGCGACGGCTGCTGGCGGCGGCGACTCTGTTTCACGGCGGCGCCGGCGATACAGGAAGCGAAGTAGAGGAGAAGTGTGCTCACCGGGTTTGCTGACGTTCACTGATGCTCAAGGTGGTACTGGTTGGTGAAGGGGCGCACTGGGTCGGGCTTGATTGCTCGCCGGAGTTGAAGACAACGCCGGGCGGCTCTGTCGGTGGTCGAAGTTGACGTTGCAGATCATGCGGAGGCAAACAGAGGACGTAGTTAGGTACGCAAGACCAAGGCGAAGACGTTTGTGTGATCGGAAAGACGCGGGGCGGTCTGGTTTACCGGGGGGTCGTCGTCGGAGAAGAATCCGGCGGCGGCGCTGTCAGAGCTAGTCCAAGCCGAAGCTCTGGGGTGCCCGCGGTCGAGTTGGATGCACTAGCAGATGCGCCTGAGAGTGGAGAAGCTGCTAGGGTGCTTAGGGATGCAAGGGGCGGTGGGGTTTCGTCGGAATCGTCACCAGAACATCGTCGGAGCGGCGGCGGTACAGAGAGAATTGGAGGCAGCCTAGGGGCAGAGTGGAGGCGGTGTCTGGGGGAAAAGGAGGAGGAGGAGCAGGCGGTTAAATGGGCGTGGCCGCGACGAGGAATTAACGCGGCGTTAAGGCGAATTGATGCCGCGAAGTTACAGCAGGAAACGACGACGAGGAGGGGAAGAACTGGTCGCGCGGGTGGGGAAGGAGAACAGTGGAAATGGGGTCCAGCGGTCAGTGGGAATAGAAGAGAGGAGGAGGTCCACTTGTCAGTCTCCTTGCGGGTAATTTCCTGAGTGTGAGGAAAACGGTTCGGGGAGAAAGAAGCTGGGCTGGACTGGGCTGTTGGGCTAGATTGGTGGGCTGTTCCATTTTTTTCCTGTCTAATTCTTTTTCTTTTTCTATTTCTATATCCTGATTTGTTATTTCAAACAATTCTCAAACATTCATAACAATTCAATTTTTTTTACCAAACATTGTAACTAAGACTTTGGTTATGTTTTTAGTAACCTGAACCAAAATCCTAAATAAAATAATTAATACTTTAATCTTTTTAGGTTCCATTATTAATTTAAATATATTAGACTTTCATTATTATTTCAAATAGGTTTTATTTTATTGAGATATTTATTTTGAATCTAAAATATACCAAAACACTTCAGTAAGTTTTATTTGAGCATATAAATTATTTGGGTAAACTTATTTGAAATAAATAAATAGGTTTTAGTGTCTATTAAAAATGGAAAAAGCCTTTACTTTAATAAAATTTGGATATTAAATCCCTATTATTTTATTTAAACAATCTTTTATTATTTTTAAATAAACCTTTGCTATTTTATAGGAATGTTTTTAATTACCAAAGCTTGGCCAAGGATTAATTTGGCTTTATAAAATAATCCTTATTTATAACTTCATCTTTTCTTTTGAATAACAAATCCTTTTATTTAAGATCTAAAATAGTATTTCCAAAATATTTTAATTTCCTTTGTTAAATGTTTATCTTTTTAAATCCTTTTTAGGTTTAATTCAAATGGGTTTAAAGTTCCAATTGAATTTCAAAAGTTTCTTCTGACTCTGAAAATTAAACAAGGTTTTATTTTATTACTTTATTTTCACATTACAAGATTTGGAAAATCTTGGGATGTGACAGGCTACCACCCTTAAAATAAATCTCGTCCCGAGATTTGGGAAGGCTGGGGTACAAGCAAGTTCAAAACAACTAGGGTTCTACCACCCTTAAAATTTTTCAAACAAAAAATTACATATTGGCCTTCTTGGGTCCTGGAAATTCCTCTAAGCAAACTTTTGCTTTATTCCTATGCTTATCTCATGGGCCAAGATTAAGTTTCTCCATAGGCTTGTTCAACTTGTTCTTCATCCTTTCTGGACAGTTGCTTGCATAATGCCCTGGATTCTTGCAGTTGAAACAATGAATGTCCTTGAGTTCTTTGCGTTGTTCTTGTGGACAAGTGGCTACATAATGACCTGGTTCTTTGCAGTTGTTGCACCATACTTGGTCAATCTCTTTATTCTTCTTGTTCACTGGGCATCCACTGGAGTAGTGTCCCATTTCTTTACATATACGACATTGTGCAAGGCTCATGTCTTGCTTTTGTTTCTTAAATTTCTTTAGTCCTTTGAATTGGGTTGTCTTGTTAGGAGGTAGGAGTGGTCCTTTTCCTTTGGCAGACTTGGATCCTTCCTGTTTCCTTTGTTCCGCCATGGCATAGATGGGACATTGGCCAGGAGTATGATCACTTCCCTCACAAAGGTAACAAGTAGCTTGAGAGGTGGGGCATTGTCCAACAGGATGATCTTCTTCACAATTGGGGCATTGTCCTTCATGCTCCTTGGAAGTGTGATCCTTGTCTCCACATATAGTGCAAGCTGGGGCTCCATCTAGAATAACATTCTTGTCAGCCTTGTTATCATAGACTTCTTTGGGGTAGTTTTCCTCCATGCTGATCATTTGATTAGTCACTTTAAGCATCAGTTGGGATTGCTCTTCCAAAAACTTTTGCAGTGCTGGATCCTTATCACTATTGTTGACTATGAACTGAGCTGTTAGTTGGTTCAACTGGTGTTGGGTTGCTAAGAGCTCTTTCATGCTGTCAGCTTGGTTGGTGTTGATGTCATCAACCTTGGAGTCTTTTGAAGTAGTCATCTGTTTGGGTTGAAGGGAGGTTAGAATAGGCAAAATATTTCTAAGGAATTATTTCTAATCACACACATCACAATTCACACAATCAATGTGCATGCAATCTCAAACAAACATTTCACTCAAACAAGGTTCAAGAACATACTTAGGCAACAAAATATTTTTGTTACACCACATAAGTTGGTGGTTTTGTCTTAGCTATAATTTGGTGGTCCATCTATATGGTTCACTTGTGTTCTTTCCTTCCTTATTGATCCTTCTTGTATGAGATCATGGTTTCCTTGAGAAAAACTCCTGGTCACAATACTTCAAAGTTGTTGATGGTTTCTTCTTATTTTGCATTCCCTCAGTCTCTAATCCTTAAGTAAGATTTCCTTGTCTCACTTGTGGTCCTTAGTAGTTTCCATGTTGGGAGTCCTTGGTGATCATGCTGAAAATGTTGAAGTCATTAGAGTTGAAGTTGTTGAAGTCATTAGAGTTGAAGTTGTTGAAGTCATTAGAGTTGAAGAAGTTGAAGAAGTCCTTTACACATGGTGTAGTCTTTGGCCATGGGGTTGGTTTTTCCATCAGGTTTGAAATAGAAGAGATGTAGAGTTGAAACCAAAATGGTTGAGGAAAGAATTTACAAGCTTGTTTTGTAAATAAGTTTTGGAACAAAACAACTCCTATTTTCCTAAGGTTTTTGTCCAATCCTAGGGTTTACAAATCCTACAGGCAACACAATGCTCTGATACCATCTGTAGAGGTCCCAACCTGAAAAGGTAGATCCCTCCTGTGTCTTACAATGCTAGTCCCTGGATCAATATCTAGCATCCACAGTTAAGATGTAATATCAAGAAACAAAGGTCATAATACAACTTTATAACCAGGAATAACATAATTTATTACATCATACATAGCTCATATGGCTATTACAATACATTGCAGCGGAATAGATATGGTCATGGGTCCTTCATCTTCAAAATGCCACAGGCAGATGTTGGTTGTAGACTTTGTAGTCCTAGTCAATCAAACAATCTTCATATAAATAAACAATCAACCTGCAACATTACAAGTTACAGCCACAAGGGTCAATACATTTTGAATTGTATTGGCAAGCTTCACTTTTATGTAAATATGTGTGGATCCTATCATTACATGCATATTTAGCTAAGTAGAGTTTAGGCTCATTTGCATAAAGCAACATTTATCCTATCTTTTCAAAATGGTTTTGGTTCATTGTCAAATCTCTTTTCCAAGTTCCTTGAACTCCTTGGTAGAAACTCAAGTGTTCAAGTCCTTGTCAAAATCCCTTGAGCTACTTGGTAACCCCAAGTGCATCAAGTTTTTATCAAAATCTCATGAGTCCCTTGGTAACCCCAAGTACTTCATGCTCTTGAGCACCTTGGTAACCCCAAGTGCAACAAGCTTAAGAAAATCTCTTTGAATTTCTTGGTACCCCCAAGTGCATCAATTTTTTATATTAGAAATTGGAATGTCGAGATCTCCCATGGTTCAAACTTTAGTTGCTCAGTATTGTCCATAACCGGGGACACGGCTAAGTACTTAGATTTTTATTAACTTCTGCAGAAGGAGTACACTTTACCCACATGACACAATCCCATCTTGTTGCCACCAGTGGCCTACTGGATTAGTGCTCACCAAGATGGAGTACTGGCAGACTGAGAGTGTGACGAAGTCTTTCCAAAAGGTCCTCCCATACATCATTGCTAGCTTGTCTTCAGCCCCCATGAAGCATTCCAGATCCCCATGTCCGGTAACTAAAGACAATGTATAGGTCTTCCTTATGTAGTTGACTAAGCCAGAGCCATAATAGCATGTGGTTGCACACGAAAGCCTCATTTGGAGAAACATGTTCAATCTCTAAGTTTCCTAGGTGGTTTTCTTTTGGAGCACAACACAAAGTGATTGCCATAGACATGGTTCCTTTTGTTGCCACCTTCTCCAAAATTTCAAGTATCCTCCACCTAGGTGGTTCATTGAGTCCTTGTTTTATTATGTAAAACACAAGTCCTTTTCTCAACCTTTGTAAAATCTCAACATGTATCTCTTTTTAAAACATAGCATGGCTAAGCATGTACAACCTTAATATTTTCACTAAGGAGTGTATAGGGAATCCTATTAGGATTTAGCATAGCATAAGTGTAAAACATTTTCATGCATGTTTACAAAATCCACTAAGTATAATGAAAATAGTAGGACTTTTGTATGATAGTGTAACTTGCCTTTTTGGAAGAGATTGGTGGTTCACTCCTTGATCTTGCTAGTCTCTCACTTTGCTAATTTCACTACAATCAATCAAGCAAACACCAATCAACTAGCATTCCAAATAATCAATCAAACATCATTTCATACACACCAAACTATGGAATCCCAGATCTAAGTCATGCATGTAAGCATGTAAGTAATGGTTCTAGTTGCAAAGGTGGTTTCTACTAGGCTTCTAAACTTTGTAAGTTCCAAATTGGTCATTCACCAAAATGGCAAAGTCATTTGCAAAAACATTTTATCTCAAAACCATTTTAAAATCCATTCATCATTTTATGTGGTGAAATTATTTTCTTATCAAATCAAACTTTATGTTTTTCACTAAGTGAGTTGCTATTGTAAAACTTGGTGTTTTGGATCAGTAGGTTTGGTCCCAAAACATTTTCCCAAGGTTTTCTTTACAAAAACATTTTCTTAATAAGAATCATTAATTTTTATTTGGCTAGAAAATTGGCTAAGTCAATTAATCTAATCTAAACTTTACCAAAATCATTTTCAACACCAAGGGTTGGTTCTTAGGGTCAGTAAGGTCACCTAAAACCATTTTGCAAAAGTTTTACCCCTAAATTCAATTTTAAACAATTTTCCTACTCTAAATAAGCTCACATATGAATCTGCAAAAACAAGCAAACAAACAGTTACTATTTTCCAAACTAAGGCCATGGTTGGCTAGGGCTTGTTCTCCTGAATCCATTGATATAAAATTTGTCAAATTTGGACGTGTGGTTTGAAAGTTACAATGGTTTGAAAATGGCTTTTAAATCTGGTTTCTAATTCAGTTTTTAATCAGAACAGGGACACGCGGCAGGATTCTATTGGACGGTACCGTTTCGTCTGGATCGCGTGCTGCGGACCGTTAGATCAAGTGGCATCGCACGGCGCTGGCTGCGTACCTCTTCGAGTTTAAGTGATCTAATCTCGCTCGTTCAAACTAGATCTGACGGCTGTGGGGTGCTCGACCATTGACGGGCGGCGCTGCGACGGCTGCTGGCGGCGGCGACTCTGTTTCACGGCGGCGCCGGCGATACAGGAAGCGAAGTAGAGGAGGAGTGTGCTCACCGGGTTTGCTGACGTTCGCTGATGCTCAACGTGGTACTGGTTGGTGAAGGGGCGCACTGGGTCGGGCTTGATTGCTCGCCGGAGTTGAAGACAACGCCGGGCGGCTCTGTCGGTGGTCGAAGTTGACGTTGCAGATCATGCGGAGGCAAACAGAGGACGTAGTTAGGTACGCAAGACCAAGGCGAAGACGTTTGTGTGATCGGAAAGACGCGGGGCGGTCTGGTTTACCTGGGGGTCATCGTCGGAGAAGAATCCGGCGGCGGCGCTGTCAGAGCTAGTCCAAGCCGAAGCTCTGGGGTGCCCGCAGTCGAGTTGGATGCACTAGCAGATGCGCCTGAGAGTGGAGAAGCTGCTAGGGTGCTTAGGGATGCAAGGGGCGGTGGGGTTTCGTCACCAGAACATCGTCGGAGCGGCGGCGGTATAGAGAGAATTGGAGGCAGCCTAGGGGCAGAGTGGAGGCGGTGTCTGGGGGAAAAGGAGGAGGAGGAGCAGGCGGTTAAATGGGCGTGGCCGCGACGAGGAATTAACGCGGCGTTAAGGAGAATTGATGCCGCGAAGTTACAGCAGGAAACGGCGACGAGGAGGGGAAGAACTGGTCGCGCGGGTGGGGAAGGAGAACAGTGGAAATGGGGTCCAGCGGTCAGTGGGAATAGAAGAGAGGAGGAGGTCCACTTGTCAGTCTCCTTGCGGGTAATTTCCTGAGTGTGAGGAAAACGGTTCGGGGAGAAAGAAGCTGGGCTGGACTGGGCTGTTGGGCCAGATTGGTGGGCTGTTCCATTTTTTTCCTGTCTAATTCTTTTTCTTTTTCTATTTCTATATCCTGATTTGTTATTTCAAACAATTCTCAAACATTCATAACAATTCAATTTTTTTTACCAAACATTGTAACTAAGACTTTGGTTATGTTTTTAGTAACCTGAACCAAAATCCTAAATAAAATAATTAATACTTTAATCTTTTTAGGTTCCATTATTAATTTAAATATATTAGACTTTCATTATTATTTCAAATAGGTTTTATTTTATTGAGATATTTATTTTGAATCTAAAATATACCAAAACACTTCAGTAAGTTTTATTTGAGCATATAAATTATTTGGGTAAACTTATTTGAAATAAATAAATAGGTTTTAGTGTCTATTAAAAATGGAAAAAGCCTTTACTTTAATAAAATTTGGATATTAAATCCCTATTATTTTATTTAAACAATCTTTTATTATTTTTAAATAAACCTTTGCTATTTTATAGGAATGTTTTTAATTACCAAAGCTTGGCCAAGGATTAATTTGGCTTTATAAAATAATCCTTATTTATAACTTCATCTTTTCTTTTGAATAACAAATCCTTTTATTTAAGATCTAAAATAGTATTTCCAAAATATTTTAATTTCCTTTGTTAAATGTTTATCTTTTTAAATCCTTTTTAGGTTTAATTCAAATGGGTTTAAAGTTCCAATTGAATTTCAAAAGTTTCTTCTGACTCTGAAAATTAAACAAGGTTTTATTTTATTACTTTATTTTCACATTACAAGATTTGGAAAATCTTGGGATGTGACACATCCATAGAAAAAAGAGCATGTTATCAACTGTGTACAACGTACAAGTGCAATGTTGAAAACGTTCCCCATGACAGCATGGTTATGCTAATTCCAACGTATAAGTTCAAGCATATACAACATAGATGACACAATGGTTCAAGTTTATTAGGGGAAAGAAATAAAAGGTGTTCCATCAAGTTTGTGAGTGCTTTAATCACAAAATTTTCACATAACTAAATACTTTTTAATTGGAAGATAGCTGAAAACAAGAATATACTTGGAATGGTGTAACACACCATGCATAGGAATTTATAGTGGACACTTTGGAATAACTTGGTTTATTGGGAGATGGAAGCATGAGTAGAGCTTACTCAAACAAGTGGAGGCTAATAAAAGACCGGGAGCAACCAACTGAGACAGCAATAATGGCCATGATCATGCAGAGCAACAAAACATTACTAATCAAAGCATAGAGTGGTACTACAAGTCAAGGACTAAATGATCATAGAGGCTATGGTGACTTGTTCATAGTCATAACATGGTGTGAGCATGTGCCAAGTCAACCCAAACAAAACATCAAAGGAGAATACCACAATACTATGCTTTTGTATGCTAAAACAACGCATGATTCCTTAAAGACACACTAAGCAATCTCAATGACTTGGAGCAAGTCATGCTACATCAATAATCACTAGGCATAAGGTCAAAATAACATCTAGCATGACATGCAAAAATCTAAATCACAGTTAATGCAAGCTCCTCTTGCACTTTTAAGCAAGAACTTTCTACTCCTTTCCAACACCAATTGACTTATTTGAAACAACATAGAGAGAACGGGGGTCCAAACTACTTTATTGAAGAAACTAAGAAAACTAATCAAAGCAAACAAAAACTAAGATGCTTCAAGAACAACACAATAGTGCATGAAACAATAAAAACAAAGTCTCTAGAAAGACCTGAGCTTTTTATTGATGAAGAAGGGGATACCTTGGGCATACCCAAGCTTTGACACTTGTAACTCTTGGATATTTATTGGCGTGACACCGGCGTGGCATCCCCAAGCTTAAGTTTTTGTCCATTCTTCATCTTATTACATCATTCTCTCTCTACACCTAAAATTTTTCCTTCATACAAAACTTCACACAATCTTCATTAGCAACATTAGTGTATTCAAAAGATAATAGACCCTTGGGTTTAGCTTTAGAACAGCAAATTTTTTCACTAAAAACACAAGATACTGAAGCAACTTCCTTTAAAAAGCTCAATTCCCCAAAAGAGAACTCAAAAAGAAATCGATAAGAAGCAAATGCAAATAATGGCAGAAATCTGTCAAAACAGACCAGTAGTTAGAAACCGATTTTTTAGAAGACCTTATATTGCTCAAATAAAAAATTGTTGAACTAACGAAAGTTATCTAACATACTGGGGGATTTATTCGTAAATTTTTTGCTCAATCCTACTTACAGAGACTCGTCATGAATGTTTATGGTGGAGGACAGAAATCTGTTTTGGGACAGCAACTCCCCAAATCTTACTTCCCTCTCATTAGAGGTCATTCTTGGCACAAAAAGCAAACAAAAAGGTTAAGAAGAGGTCATTACTGAAGTAATAACTTCCAAGACTCAAGGAAACTCTTGAGTTATCTCCCAACAATTACTTTTCTTTAACGCCTTTAAGTTAGGCTTGATCGTTTGAGAAGATGCTCACATAAGAACTATGAGTTGAAGTAAAAGAGAGCATCAAGAAGCAAATTCAAAACACATTTAAGTCTAACCCACTTCCTATTCATAGGAATCTTGTAAGAAAATAAATCAAAGAAGCACAAGGCAACAAGCATAGGAAAGCAAAACAAGTGCAACTTCAAGATTTTCAACATAAAGAGGGGAAACTTAATATTGTTGATATACATAAGACCATGTTTACCTCTCTCATAATAACTTTAAGTAGCATCATGAATAAACTCAACAATATAACTATCACATAAAGCATGCTTTTCATGATCTATAAACACATAATTTTTATTAAGCTCAAATATAGTGGGATTAAATCCTCCGAACCCACTTTTAGCAATTTTATAATAAGATAACTGATCATTCAACATAGGACCATCATTTAGAGCTTTATCATAAACATTTTCTAAGCAAAAATCCTTAGTACCATGCATTTCGAAGTTAGGCACAAATATAGGATTATCATAGATAACAGGAGCATAACTATTATCACAAGTTTTACCCATAGGAGATATTTCAAAAGAATCCACACGAACATAACATTCATCCTCCTTTGGTACCCCTGCGGGACAATCAAATAATGTAAGAGGTAAAGAGTTACTCTCATTAGAAGGTAGACATGGGTAGATCCATTCTTCCTCCTCTTTATCATCACTCTCCTCCTCTTTTTCATCTAATGAGCTTTCAGTTTCAGCAATTTCTTCTTCCATAGGCTCTAGCAAGGCATTAGTCTCTTCCATTTGTGGAAAGCACCTATTAAAATATTCAATAATATAGCCATTTTCTTCCTTGTAATTATCAAAGCAAAATTTAAGTATCTCATAAACCTCATATTCATAAGGTGCATCATCAGTATTTTCAAGCAAACTGGCAAGTTCAAATGCACCCTTGAAAGCAATAAATTCTTCAATTTGTTCCGCATCATAAAAGTCATAATTTCCTTTAACATAAGAAGATATGGTAACATTATCATTATACTCACATTGAAAAGGGAGGTGTTTATACCTCCTACAGCAACAAGCTTTATCAAAGCAATAAGTAACATTATAAGTAGAGCACACCTCTCTAGCAATAGTATTCAATTTATCAATTTGTGCCCATAAGTGTTTCCATTTTTGTGACAAACGGTGTTCCTTATAACAGTACTTTTGTTCTTCCGTGAACCCACCTTTCCAATAAGAACTAGTTTCAAAGAAACAATCCATTGATAGAAAGCATGACCAAGCAAGGCAATAACAGACCAGCAACTAGAGCAGGCATTTTTTTTTTGTTTTTGATAAGAGTAAGCAAAGCAAAATAAACTAATTTTTTTTGGAGTTTTTGATAAAAAGAGGCAAACAAAACCAAGCAAAAGAAACTAAGCAAACTAAAAACAAAGTAAAGAGAAAGGTTGAGGAGGACTCCCCTTGTGACGACGTCCTTAGCCTCCCCGGCAACGGCGCCAGAAAGTCTTGATGCGTGTTGAACGCCCCGTTGGGAAACCCCAAGAGCAAGGTATGATGCAGCACAGCAGCAAGTTCTCCCTCAGTAAGAAACCAAGGTTATCGAACCAGTAGGAGGAAGGAAACGCCTCAAAGGTGTTGCAAGCAACATGGAAACCTGCACAACACAAACTCAAGACTTTGCCCCAACTAACAGTGAGGTTGTCAATCTCACCGGTTGCTTTAACAAATGATTAACTGTATGGTGTGGAAGGTGATGATGGTTTGCAGCAAGTAAACAGTAACAATGGAAGATGTATCAATGGTAAAGATTGGACCGGAGTCCATAGTTCACTAGAGGTGCTTGCCTTATAAAACAAACATGGCATGCTAGGTAAACAAATTACAGCAGGGCAATTGACAGGACTGAGCAAGGCATAACAATGCAATACTAAACAAAAAGATCCTATGAGATTCGATTGGGCAATACAACAATATACATAGACCACCATAAAACTACATCTATGACTACAAGTCCACCTTCAGGTTATCATCCGAACCCCCTCTAGTATTAAGTTGCAAGCAACAGACAACTGCTTTAAGCAAAGTGTGTAAGGTAAACAATCCACTTGTTCCATGAACAAGAGACCGTTGTTTTATCCCTAGTGGCAACAACACATCTACAACCATAGAGATTTCTGTCACTTCCCTTGATTAAGTAGAGGCATGAACCCACTATCGAGCATAAATACCCCCTCTTGAAGTCACTAGCAACTACTTGGACAAGATATCTACTAACAATGGAGAGCATGCAAGATCACAAACAACACAGACATGATAGAATCAATAAGACAAAACCATTAATAAATCTTACATAGTAATCTCAATATCCATCGTATCCCCGCAAACACAACATGCATGATTACAAATAGATGAGATCTTGATCTTGAACGGAGCTCACAAGATCTAGACATGAAAGCACAAGGAGGAGATACAACCATCTAGCAACTACATGGACCCATAGTCCAAGGTGGAACTACTCACGCTTCATACTGAAGGCTGGCATGATGAATAAGAAGGCCTCCGGGATGATCTCCCCTCTGGTAGGGTGCCGGGAAGAACTTCAGATCCCACTATCTAGGGACGATGGTGGCGGCGGCTACAAACGATTTCGTGGAATACTGATCAGGAGCCTAGGGTTTTTGCATCGGGGGGGGGGGGGGCTTTATAGGAAAAGATGCGAGGCAGGGGCCACCAGGGCGGCTGCACCCCCCAGGCGCGCCCAGCCTTAGGCCGCGCCGCCAGGGGTGTGGCCCTGATGGCGCCCAACACTTGTCGTGGCACGCTTTGTTGGAAACCCCAAGAGCAAGGTATGAAGCTGCACATCAGCAAGTTTCCCTCAGTAAGAAATCGAGGTTATCGAACCAGTAGCAGGAAGGAAACGTTACACCGGTGTTGCAAGCAACGCGGAGACCTGCACAACACAAACTCAAGACTTTGCCCCAACGAATCAGTGAGGTTGTCAAGATCACCGGTTTGCTGTAACAAAGGATTAAACATATGGTGTGGAAGGTAATGGTTTGCAGCAAGTAAACAAGTAACAGTGGAAGATGTATCAATGGTAAAGATTGGAACGGGGTCCATAGTTCACTAGAGGTGCTCTCCTTAGATAAATAACATGGCATGAAGGGTAAACAAATTACAGCAGGGCAATTGACAGGAACTGAGCAAGTCAGAAAGATCCTATGAGATTCGATTGGGCAATACAACAAGATACATAGACCGCCATCCAACTGCATCTATGACCAGAAGTCTACCTTCAGGTTATCATCCGAACCCCCTCCAGTATTAAGTTGTAAGCAACAGACAACTGATTTAAGCAAAGTGTGTAAGGTAAACAGTCCACATGTTCCATGAACAAGAGACCGTTGTTTTCTCCCTAGTAGCAACAACACATCTACAACAGAAGAGATTATTTTCACTTCCCTTGAAAACTAGAGGCATGAACCCACTATTGAGCATAAATACTCCCTCTTGGAGTCACTAGCAACTACTTGGCCAAGATAGCTACTAACAACGGAGAGCATGAAAGATCGCAAACAACACAGACATGATAGAATCATAAAGACAAAACCATTAATAAAACCAATATAATAATCTCAATATCCATCGGATCCCCACAAACACAACATGCATGATTACAAATATATTAGATCTTGATCATGAACGGAGCTCACAAGATCTATACATGAAAGCACAAAGGAGGAGATACAACCATCTCGCTACTACATGGACCCATAGTCCAAGGTGGAACTACTCACGCATCATACCAAAGAGAAGGTCTGCGGGATGATCTCCCCTCTGGCAGGCTGCCGAGAAGAACTTCAGATCCCCCCCGATCTAGGGACGATGGTGGCGACGGCTATAGACGGTTTCGTGGAGATTTTATCGGGTGCTTAGGGTTTCTGCATCGGGGGCTTCTTATAGGAGAAGGGGGAGACCGAGGAGGCGGCCAAAGGGGCCACACCCCTCCCAGGCACGGGGCAGGGCCCACACGCGCCTAGGGGGTCTGGCTGCCCTGGCCCGCTTCTCCGTCTCCCCTCTGGACTTCTTGTTACCCACGAAAAGTAATTGACTTTGACGTTTGTCCCGTCCAATTCCGAGAATATTTCTTTACCTCAAAGTGTAGACAAGCAAAGAAAAGTAGATACTAAACAAGCATGGAGCATCAAAAATTATAGATACGTTTCCGACGTATCAAGCATCCCCAAGCTTAACTCCTGCTAGTCCTCGAGTAGGTAAGTGATAAAAAAATTTGAGGTGACATGCACCCTCATAATAAAGATCCAACCATTTGCAAGCATTGAAAGCTGGGAACAAAGAACTCTAAACATGTGCATAAAAGATGCAGTTCTAACAATAGGACATAGTAACTATGCATGCAACATGACAAGCTACAAACAAAGATCATGAATAACATGCATTGAAAAACGTTTGTTTGTTTCACATACAGAAAACATAGCATAGTGGCAATCAGCTTTTCCCTCATAGAGTTGCAAATAGATGCATAGGACGCCTTCAAAGTTCATAAGGGTGACTAGAAACAAATAGAACGAGAACAAGTAATGTCACAATATGCATCAATCAATAAGCTTTAGAACACTGCACACAGAATGATAACTATGCTCTCTTAATGGTGCCTAAAGGTAGAAGGTGGAGACTCAAATAATGGTGGAAGAAAGTCCTTTTATAAAGGAAGCAGGGATTTCAAGTTTCAAAAAGAGCTTCCAAAAATTGTGGTACTTGTTAGCTTTCAGCCCTCATTGCCCCTATCATAAGAATCTTGAAGTGGTTAGGGTTAAAGTGAACAAAGATGGAGTATATGCTTGACGAAGTATAAGTTGGCAATCTCAAGTCCCTGGAATACGAGGGCCACACCTCATGCTACTCAACTTTAGTCACCTGTAAGTTCTTGTCATTGTAAGTATTTGCATATCATTGAGAACCGCAAACGGGGTACCCCTTGCACATGGTACAGGAGCTATCCCTGTCACATCCCAAGATTTTCCAAATCTTGTAATGTGAAAAATAAAATAAACAAAATAAATTTTTGTTGAAAATTAGGGTGAAAAGGAACTTTTGTTTCTAAATGGAAACTTAAAATCCCATCTTGAACAAACTTTGGTAAAAGTTTGAATCCAACAAAAATCCAAATCAAGGGAAATGCATTCCTCAATGAATGTATCTGGAAATTTAAACACTTGGAAAATAAATCCAAACCCTAAACCCATGTGGAATAAAATCATTTCCAAGTTATCTCCAAATCCATGGATGAGATCCATATAAAAATTGATCAACAAACATTCACAAAGGATCAAGAAAGACAAACAAAAATATTATAAAACCATATAAATTGGTTTCACTTAATTGGAACCATAAACAAAATCTTATGAATTTAATAAGATAAGAAATTGAATTCCCAAAGTTAATAAAGCATCCATCAAGAAACCCATACCAAATGGTGAGCAAATAACCCTAAAGATATTTAAAAGGATAAATAAATATCAAATAAGACTTCACAAATTGGAATCACCAAGTTTGGATCTCTAAATAAAAAGATATGGATTTTATAAGATAAGGAAAGAAATTTTAAATAAAGAATATTTTAAGACCAAATCAAATCTTGGACCAAACCCATAAACAAGTGGAATAGGTTATAATCCAAATCTAAATAAAGATATTGGTTAAAGAATTGCCAAAATAAAATAAAAAGGTTAGACCAAATCCTATTAGAATAAAGACAAATCCAAATTTTAAATGATTAATAAATCTTACTAAAAAGATTTGGAAGGTTTAAAAGAATTTAATGGTGTTTCAAACATTATTAAAACCTATTTGATTTAAAAAAAGGGCCCTTTTTATTAATTAAAAGACCTCAAAAAGAATAAAATAAATTCCAAAAATTATCATCAGAATGTTTTACTAATCAGTATTTGAACCTACTCAAATTTTGGCAAGGTTTTGAATTCAAATGAATGATTAAATTGACCAACCAAATCAAAACATAATAAAAGAAAGAGAAATAGAAAAGCATTCATAAAAAAAAGGGAACAAGCCAGCCCAGCCGGCCAGCCCAACTAAGCCCAACCTAGCCCACTGCTCCTCTCCCACAGAAAAACGATTCGAACCAACGATCAAACTCGCAGCGACACTAACGCGTGGACCCCGCACTCGTTCTCTCTCTTTCACTGCCAAGCGACCCCACTCTCCCCAGTCATCGTCCTCACCCACCCCGCTGACCACGCCCCCTCTCGCCGGCCGTTGCTGCCAAATCAAAGCCAGCGTAATACGCAGTAACGCCGCGATTAATCAGCCCCTCGATCACGCGTACTAAAACGCCTGCCCCTCCTCTCAATTTTCCCTCCCTCGCACGCACCAGCACGCCACCGGGCTGCACTAATTTCACCAGAGACCCTGCTCTGCTCCGACGAACTCGCGAGCAAATTCTGGCCAGCCCGCGCCACCCCTTGCCTCCCCGAGCACACAGGCACGTTACCCAGACTCTGGCGCACCTCCCTGCACCCTCAACTCTGTCGCGCGTGCTCTGCAGCGTTGACCGCAACGGTGAAGGGTAGCACCACCGCCTGCCATTTCCTCCGGCGAGACTTCCTGGTAAGCTCGGACCGCCCCGATGCCATTCATTGATGCTCACATGTTCCCTGGTACCGTGCGCGTCTAACGCACCTCTTATTTTACTTTGGCACGCCTTGTAGCCCCGCCCCCGTCGACGACCGTACGAACCCGAGGCGCAGCTCCACTCCGACGAGCGATTACGATCACCTCCGTGCGCCCCTTCGCCAGCCAGTACCACCTTGAGCTTCCCCAAGCTTCGGCGAACACGGTGAGCCTTCCCCTCCTCTCCCTTGCGTCCTGTATCACCGGCGACGACCTCGTCTGAGCGCTGCCAGAGCGCCGCCGCCAGCGCCGCTGTTAAATGGTCAAACGCGTAGCGACCGTAGGATCTTGATCTGACGAACGCGATAGAACGAGAGCGAAGGGGTAAGTAGCACCTGCGCGCCGTGCAATATAACTTGATCTAACGTCTCACAGCGCGTGATCCAAACGAATCGGTACCAGCGTATTAGATCAAGACACGTGTCCCTGCTGATTTGTTTAAAAATAGAATAGTTCTATTAGATGTTCCATTTTGTAAATTCCATAACTTTAAATCTACACGTCCCAATTTTGCAAACTTTATATCATTGGATTCAGAAAAACAAGCCCTAGCCAACCGTGTACTTTTTTTTAGGAAAAAGCTTCTGGTAAAATGTTTGTTTTTGCAAAAACTTGTGTATGCATGTTTAGGATATAAAATTTATTCCAAAATGTTTTTGAGGATCAAATCTTTTGCAAATGGAGTGTTTTGAACCTACTGACCATAGGAAACAAATTGTGGATTCAAAAATGTATTTGGTGAAGCAAAAGAATAAATCTTTGATTTAAACCATTTCTAGTCAAATTAAAATATGATTTAATTATTAAAAATGGTTTTGGAAGAAAACCTTTGAGAAATGTTTTGGAAATAAAATCTCTGACCCTAAACACAAGGTTTTGGGATTTTAAAACATATTTTGTGAAACCTATAGATTAATGCCTTATTAAAAACATTTCTACACCACATAAAATGATACCTTGTTCTAAAAATGATTTACGAAGTAAAACCTCTAACAAATGATTTTGCCACCTTGTAAAATGACCATTAGGTGTTTTCAAATGTTTATGAACCATTGGAAACCACTTTTACACATAAAACAACCTTTTGCATTCTTGCATGCATTACTTTGATTTTATTATTTTATGTGATGAATTGCTTGAATGGTAGATTGAATTATTGTTTGCTTGATTGACTTGTAGTGATTTGAAGTGAGTGAACATTGCAAAGATCAAGGAGTGAACTAATACCCTCTACCAAAAAGGCAAGTGATTCTTCATACTTTTGTCCCATTATTTTCACTAAGCATTAGTGATATTTCTAAGTAAGACTTGCATAGAATTTTGCTAAGTATAAACCATGCTATGGGAAATCCTAGTAGATGAAACCTTAGTAGAATTTTCCTAAGTTAAGATTCCTACTAATATCATGCTTAGCTTAGCTAATAGAAAACAAGGGTGGAAATATATTCACACTATGGAAAAATTTCTAAGTCTGAGGACTTGTGTTTTGTTTAATAAAACAACTAAGAGAATGAATCACCTGGGTGGAATGGAAGGAATGGTTTGTGTTGAGTGGTTCACAAGGCCCATTTCTATGGTTTACCTTGTGTATCTCACTTGTGGATGGCCATCCAGGAACAAAGAGATTTGAGATGTCAAATGTTGAGAAGCTTCAAGTGCAACCACATGGCATTATGGGCTCTGCCTGGATCATATAGGTTGCAATAACTTAGCCAAATGGACAGTTGGTGGTAGGGGATTGATAGGTTGGAGTGCGTCAATTTTGGTCTAAGGGAAGGCTTCTGAAAGATCTTGTCTTGGTGAAACCAAGTCTTGTGGGGAAAGTGCACCACCTCTGCAGAGTGAAAAATCTAAGTACTTAGCCATGTCCCTGGCAAAGGACAATTTGAGCATCAAGACATGGAAGCTATCAAGAATCTCATCATCCCAATTTTCTAAGTTAAAAACTTGTGGGTGAACAAGGGTTGAAAGGATCACCAATTTCTATTGGGAGATGCCTTGGGAATATTTTGTCAAAGCAAAAACTTAGTGTTTTCAAATGATAAGGAAAATATATTTTGAGCAAAGCAAGCCTAAGCTCCACTTAGCCAAATGCATATAGATGATAGACTCCACCATACTACCATAGTATCACTTGCCAATACAATTCAAATGTATTGACCCTTTGTGGCTGTAACTTGTTATGTTGCAGGTTTGATTGATATTAGTGAAGTTTAATGATTAGGATTACAAGTCTACAACCAACATGTCTGCCTGTGGCACTTTGAAGATGAAGGACCCCATGCTATTATTATATTCTGCTGCAATGTAATGTAATAGCCAAATGAGCTATGTAAGATGTAATAAATTATGTTATTCCTGGTTATAAAGTTGTATTATGACCTTTGTTTCTTGATATTACATCTTAACTGTGGATGCTAGCTATTGATCCAGGGACTAGCATTGTAAACACAGGGATCTCTACCTTATTTAAAGGTTGGGAATCTTACAGATGGTATCAGAGCATTGTGTTGCCTGTAGGATTTGTAACCCTAGGATTGGACAAAAACCCTTAGAAAAATAGGAGTTGTATTTGTTCCAAAACTTATTTACAAACAATCTTGTAAACTCTTTCCTCAACCATTTTGGTTTTGATTCTATATCTCTTCTATTTCTACTTGAAGGATAAAGCCTTTCCTTGGCCAAAGACTTCACCATGTGCAAAAGACATCTTCAACTCTAATGAGTTCAACATCTTCAACTCTAATGACTTCAACATCTTCAGCATTTTCACCAAGGACTTCAACCTTGGATATCACTAAGGACTACAAGTGAGACAAGAAATCCTGCCCAAGAACTTGAAGACTAAGGAAATGCAACTTGGAAGGAACCATGATCACCTTTGAAGTTTTGAGACCAAGATGCAAGAAATTCTCCAAGGATACAATGATTTTGATCATGAAGAATCAACTAAGAAGGATGGAAAAATCTCAAGTGAACCATATAGATGGACCACCATATTTAGTTTAAGTCAAACCCACCAACTTATGTGGTGTAACAAAAATATTTTTGTTTGCCTAAGAATATGCTTGAAACTTGTTGTTTGAGTGAAGTGTTTGGTAGTGATTGCTTGCACATTGCTTGTGTGAATTGTGATGTGTGTGATTAGAATTATTCCCTTAGAAATATTTTGCCTATTCTAATCCCAATCCAACCCAAACAGATGACTTCTCCAAGAGACTCCAACATCAAGGAAGGTGACAACAACAACCAAGAGAACAACATGAGAGAACAACTACTAGCAAACGAAACCCAGTTGAGCCAAGTGACAACTCAGCTTTTAGCCAACAACAATGGATTAGACCCATCCATACAAAGGATTTTGAAACTTCAATCCCAATTGTTGCAAGGGATGGCTACTCAAATGACCAACATGGGAGAAAGCTCTTCCCAAGGAGCTTGTGACAACAAGGATGACAAAGATGTTAACCTAGAAGGAACCCAAGCTTGCAATATTTGTGGAGACAAGGATCACACTTCCTAGGAGCATGGAGATCAATGCCCCAATTGTGAAGAGGAACATCCAATTGACCAATGCCCCACATCCCAAGCTACTTGTTACGTATGTGAAGGAAACAATCATGTCCCTATCCAATGCCCCATCTATTCCATAGTTGAACAAAGGAAACAAGGTGGAGTGCAACAATTGATTGCAGACTATCAAGCCAAGTCTACCAAGAAGGATGAGGACAAAGGAAAATCTCCACTTGTACCCCCATGCAATATGACCCAATTTAAAGGACCAAAGAAGAGGCATATGAATTATCCAAGGAGCAATAGAAGGTCAAAGAAACCAGTAGACATTCCTACCTATGAGATAACATATGAATAACATGAACTAGAAGCACTCCTAGCTTTGGAGAAACCCAAGAAAAAGAAGGACAAGAGCCATGTGCAATGTTACACTTGCAAAGAAATGGGACACTATGCCAATGAATGTCCAAAAAAGAAGAAAAAATATAATAGCCAAGTGATGTGTTTCAAATACAAAGAACCAGGACATTATGCAATCAACTGTCCAGAAAAGATGAAGCACAAGATAAACCAGCCTATGAAGGATCTCAGCCTTGTCACATGTTTCAAGTGTGGAAACAAAGGACACTATGCAGATGTTTGCCCAGAGAAGTTTCCCCAAGATTCCAAGCAAGTCAAAATGTAATTTAGTTGTAATTTTTTTAAGGGTGGTAGTACCCTAGATGCTTTGAGCCAACTTGTAACCCTTAGCCTCCCCAAATCTCGGGACGAGATTTATTTTAAGGGTGGTAGCCTGTCACATCCCAAGATTTTCCAAATCTTGTAATGTGAAAAATAAAATAAACAAAATAAATTTTTGTTGAAAATCAGGGTGAAAAGAAACTTTTGTTTCTAAATGGAAACTTAAAATACCATCTTGAACAAACTTTGGTAAAAGTTTGAATCCAACAAAAATCCAAATCAAGGGAAATGCATTCCTCAATGAATGTATCTGGAAATTTAAACACTTGGAAAATAAATCCAAACCCTAAACCCATATGGAATAAAAACATTTCCAAGTTATCTCCAAATCCATGGATGAGATCCATATAAAAATTGATCAACAAACATTCACAAAGGATCAAGAAAGACAAACAGAAATATTATAAAACCATATAAATTGGTTTCACTTAATTGGAACCATAAACAAAATCTTATGAATTTAATAAGATAAGAAATTGAATTCCCAAAGTTAATAAAGCATCCATCAAGAAACCGATACCAAATGGTGAGCAAATAACGCTAAAGATATTTAAAAGGATAAATAAATATCAAATAAGACTTCACAAATTGGAATCACCAAGTTTGGATCTCTAAATAAAAAGATATGGATTTTATAAGATAAAGAAAGAAATTTTAAATAAAGAATATTTTAAGACCAAATCAAATCTTGGACCAAACCCATAAACAAGTGGAATAGGTTATAATCCAAATCCAAATAAATATATTGGTTAAAGAATTGCCAAAATAAAATAAAAAGGCTTAGACCAAATCCTATTAGAATAAAGACAAATCCCAATTTTAAATGATTAATAAATCTTATTAAAAGCTCTTCCAAATAATTCAAGATGAATTATTTGACACCCTTTTTAAATAAACAAAACCTACTGAAAAGATTTGGAAGGTTTAAAAGAATTTAATGGTGTTTGAAACATTATTAAAACCTATTTGATTTAAAACAAGGGCCCTTTTTATTAATTAAAAGACCTCAAAAAGAATAAAATAAATTCCAAAAATTATCATCAGAATGTTTTAATAATCAGTATTTGAACCTACTCAAATTTTGGCAAGGTTTTGAATTCAAATGAATGATTGAATTGACCAAACAAATCAAAACAGAATAAAAGAAAGAGAAATAGAAAAGCATTCAGAACAAAAAAAAGGGAACAAGCCAGCCCAGCCGGCCAGCCCAACTAAGCCCAACCTAGCCCACTGCTCCTCTCCCGCAGTAAAACGATTCAAACCAACGATCAAACCCGCAGCGACACTGACGCGTGGACCCCGCACTCCTTCTCTCTCTTTCACTGCCAAGCGACCCCACTCTCCCCAGTCATCGTCCTCACCCACCCCGCTGACCACGCCCCCTCTCGCCGGCCGTTGCTGCCAAATCAAAGCCAGCATAATATGCAGTAACGCCGCGATTAATCAGCCCCTCGATCACGCGTACTAAAACGCCTGCCCCTCCTCTCAATTTTCCCTCCCTCGCACGCACCAGCACGCCACCAGGCTGCGCTAATTTCACCAGAGACCCCGCTCTGCTCCGACGAACTCGCGAGCAAATTTCGGCCAGCCCGCGCCACCCCTTTCCTCCCCGAGCACACAGGCACGTTACCCAGACTCTGGCACACCTCCCTGCACCATCATCTCTCTCGCGCGTGCTCTGCAGCGTCGACCGCAACGACGAACGGTAGCACCACCGCCTGCCATTTCCTCCGGCGAGACTTCCTGGTAAGCTCGGACCGCCCCGATGCCATTCATTGATGCACACATGTTCCCTGGTACCGTGCGCATCTAACGCACCTCTTATTTTACTTTGGCACGCCTTGTAGCCCCGCCCCCGTCGACGACCGTACGAACCCGAGGCGCAGCTCCACTCCGGCGAGCGATTCCGATCACCGCCGTGCGCCCCTTCGCCAGCCAGTACCACCTTGAGCTTCACCAAGCTTCGGCGAACACGGTGAGCCTTCTCCTCCTCTCCCTTGCGTCCTGTATCACCGGCGACGACTTCGTCTGAGCGCTGCCGCCAGCGCCGCTATTAAATGGTCAAACGCGTAGCGACCGTAGGATCTTGATCTGACGAACGCGATAGAACGAGAGCGAAGGGGTAAGTAGCACCTGCGCGCCGTGCGACGTAACTTGATCTAACGTCTCACAGCGCGTGATTTATACGAATCGGTACCAGCATATTAGATCAAGACACGTGTCCCTACTGATTTGTTTAAAAACAGAATAGTTCTATTAGATGTTCCATTTTGTAAATTCCATAACTTTAAATCTACACGTACAAATTTTGCAAACTTTATATCATTGGATTCAGAAAAACAAGCCCTAGCCAACCATGTACTTTGTTTAGTAAAAATCTTCTGGTAAATTGTTTGTTTTTGCAGAAACTTGTGTATGCATGTTTAGGATATAAACTTTATTCCAAAATGTTTTTGAGGATAAAATCTTTTGCAAATGGAGTGTTTTGAACCTACTGACAATAGGAAACAAATTGTGGATTCAAAAATGTATTTGGTGAAGCAAAAGAATAAATCTTTGATTTAAACCATTTCTAGTCAAATGAAAATATGATTTAATTATTAAAAATGGTTTTGGAAGAAAACCTTTGAGAAATGTTTTGGAAATAAACTCTCTGACCCTAAACACAAGGTTTTGTGATTTGAAAACATATTTTGTGAAACCTATAGATTAATGCCTTATTAAAAACATTTCTACACCACATAAAATGATACCTTGTTCTAAAAATGATTTATGAAGTAAAACCTCTAACAAATGATTTTCCCACCTTGTAAAATGACCATTAGGTGTTTTCAAATGTTTATGAACCATTGGAAACCACTTTTACAAATAAAACAACCTTTTGCATGTTTGCATGCATTACTTTGATTTTATTATTTTATGTGATGAATTGCTTGAATGGTAGATTGCATTATTGTTTGATTGATTGACTTGTAGTGATTTGAAGTGAGTGAACATTTCAAAGAATAAGGAGTGAACTAATACCCTCTACCAAAAAGGCAAGTGATGCTTCATACTTTTGTCCCATTATTTTCACTAAGCATAAGTGATATTTCTAAGTAAGACTTGCATAGAATTTTGCTAAGTATAAACCATGCTATGGGAAATCCTAGTAGATGAAACCTTAGTAGAATTTTCCTAAGTTAAGATTCCTACTAATATCATGCTTAGCTTAGCTAATAGAAAACAAGGGTGGAAATATATTCACACTATGGAAAAATTTCGAAGTCTGAGGACTTGTGTTTTGTTTAATAAAACAACTAAGAGAATGAATCACCTGGGTGGAATGGAAGGAATAGTTTGTGTTGAGTGGTTCACAAGGCCCATTTCTATGGTTTACCTTGTGTATCTCACTTGTGGATGGCCACCCAGGAACAAAGAGATTTGAGATGTCAAATGTTGAGAAGCTTCAAGTGCAACCACATGGCATTATGGGCTCTGCCTGGATCGTATAGGTTGCAATAACTTAGCCAAATGGACAGTTGGTGGTAGGGGATTGATAGGTTGGAGCGCGTCCATTTTGGTCTAAGGGAAGGCTTCTGAAAGATCTTGTCTTGGTGAAACCAAGTCTTGTGGGGAAAGTGCACCACCTCTGCAGAGTGAAAAATCTAAGTACTTAGCCATGTCCCTGGCAAAGGACAATTTGAGCATCAAGACATGAAAGCTATCAAGAATCTCATCATCCCAATTTTCTAAGTTAAAAACTTGTGGGTGAACAAGGGTTGAAAGGATCACCAATTTATATTGGGAGATGCCTTGGGAATATTTTGTCAATGCAAAAACTTAGTGTTTTCAAATGATAAGGAAAATATATTTTGAGAAAAGCAAGCCTAAGCTCCACTTAGCCAAATGCATATAGATGATAGACTCCACCATACTACCATAGTATCACTTGCCAATACAATTCAAATGTATTGACCCTTTGTGGATGTAACTTGTTATGTTGCAGGTTTGATTGATATTAGTGAAGTTTAATGATTAGGATTACAAGTCTACAACCAACATGTCTGCCTATGGCACTTTGAAGATGAAGGACCCCATGCTATTGTTATATTCTGCTGCAATGTAATGTAATAGCCAAATGAGCTATGTAAGATGTAATGAATTATGTTATTCCTGGTTATAAAGTTGTATTATGACCTTTGTTTCTTGATATTACATCTTAACTGTGGATGCTAGCTACTGATCCAGGGACTAGCATTGTAAACACAGGGATCTCTACCTTATTTAAAGGTTGGGAACCTTACAATCCCATAACCAAAATGACAAGGCAAGTAGACAATGAGCATCTCAGCAATCTTCTTATTTACCATGGGAATATGGTGCTTTTTTCTCTCTTTCCTCTTTTCTCAATGTGTCTCTTTTTTATAAGAAGAATTCTTCATAGATATCACTATGGTGATACCAGGGACGAACCTCACATATTGGAATTGGGTTCAGCTGACACCAATGAATCTTGCATTACATCAAAGGGGTCCATATAAAATTTGAGTCTGAACCCATTGCCAAAATCTGTCTGACCCCATCAAGGGTCAAGGCCCGTCAGGCTGAACAAGAGATATATTTTTATATGGGCTTAGAAAAGACAAATCAAGAGATTGGCATGTGTTAATCATTGCCGCAAAAATATCCATCGATCCCTCCCAGGTCTCACGTACGTGAAGTAACCTCCAGAGTCCAGTTCCAACGAGGAGACGGCGGCAGCCTCGTCCTTCTCTCGGATCTCGGCAATCATGTCGTGGGAATGGTCACGGCAGATGCTGCAATCGGCAGCGAGTAGTAGGACGAGGGGCAAGGGCGTCCAGCCATCTGCGGTGCGAGATGAGGGCGGAGACACAGGGTTTTACCCAGGTTCGGCCCCCCGGAGGGTAAATACCTACTCCTGCTAGATTGTATTATGATGGTGGTACAATGGGGTGAGCTCGGCGGCGAGTCGCTTGGGTGTATAATGGAACGTATCTCTACACGCCCTGTAGGGAGGTTTATATAGACTCACCTCCTCCTAGGGTTTACATATCTCAACCGAATCAGTTAAGGCTTCGGTACTTGTTTAACCTAATCCGACTGGGCCTATCTACTCGCCTGGGCCTTCAGCTTCCAGTCGCTTGACTCCACACCAGGCCTTGATCCAGTCGCCGTCTCGCAGGCCCACTCGCCAGTTCCTGGGCCAGTAGAAAACGTCCTGCTGGGTATACCCCGGTAGGCATATCCCCATCAGTAGTCCCCGAGGCCGTCGTCGATTGGACGCAGGTGGCCGCTGGCAGTCGGAGCATACGAGTTCAACGCGGACGTCCAGTCGAATCGGTGGCGGGCTCCTGAACAAAAGGAGTAAACTAGTCATTCTGGTCGCAGCTTTGGCGATCGGGTCGGCGAGCCGAGTGGCTAAAGTTGGACCGTCAACACAGTCAAACTAGCCGTTGGGATAACCCAACGGTAACTTTTGGCGTAATCACCGCATAGTAACGACTTCCTGATTTGGCGGGTAACAACCGCTATATAAAGGGAATGGTAGGCGATCGGAGAACCACCTCCTCGTCATTTCCTCTGATTGCGTGCACCTTTGTTTTCCTCCGCATCACGATCCAGTCTAACCGAAATCCTCCGACTCCCACAAATTCCTCCGCCAATGGCCCCCTCCACCGAACCATGGGGCAGGTCCAAGTGCACGAGAGCGCAACTGGCGTCCTTCGAGGAGGCCGGGATCCTGCGCGCCGGCAGGTGGCGCATCCCCGCGGCCGGAGAGATGACTCCGGACCCGCGCGAGGGAGAGTTCGTCTGCTTCACCAGCCACCTAGAACGGGGGCTGGGATTCCCAACATCTCTTTTCTTCTGGCGCTTCTGCGCCTTCTACGGGATCCAACCGTCGGACCTGGGCCCGCACAGCATCGAGCAGCTCGCCATTTTCGTGGCGTTCTGCGAGTGCTACCTGGGCTGTAGGCCCTATTTTCCCTTGTGGCAAGATCTGTTCCACGGGCGGATCAGTCGCGAAGAAGAGGGCGGCCCAATGCTCGCCGCGGGGGGCCTGATGTTTCAACTGAAGTCGAAGGCCTCCTTTTTTGATCTGATGCTACCCGCCAAGGCAGCGAGCGAGTGGAAGAAGTCTTGGTTTTACGTCACCGAGGCGGTCCCAGAGGGCGAGGTGGCGATCCCAAGGTACTCCGCTGACCGGCCCGAACCGCGCCGTCTCCAAGTCGCCAAGCTTCCAACAGACCAGCGGATGGTTGTAGACGAAATGCTTCAGACCATCCGCGGCCTGAAGAAGAAAGGTCTCCAGCCCATCAACTTGTACAACTGCTGGCTCGGGCGGCGACTTGTCCCCCTGGCCCGCCGTGACCACTACATGTACGAGTACACGGGCCGGGAGGACTCGACAAAATTCTGCCTCGCCGAGTGGCAACTCGAGGATTACCTCCTGGCGTTGAAGAAGATCACCCATGCGGCGTACCTCGACACGAAGGCTGGGGTAGCCCCCTACACCGCGAAGCATCCAGCTCCAACAGTAAGTCATCTTTCTTTCATTCGCAGTCACAGTTAATGTTGTCGCGGTTATACTGACATTGCCTTATGCCTATTGCAGTTGTTTCAAGTGGTGGAAGGGTGGCTCCCGCCCGCGGACGACGAGAGTTCGAGGTCGTCCGTCCAGGAGGGGGGCGAATCGCCTCCAGCAAGGGGCGGCGTTGAGAGTGACAGGAGCGGCGACGACGATGAATCCGACGAGGAGGTCGCCCCGCTGGTCCGGAAAACTCGCGGGCAGCGGCAGCGAGAGCTCGAAGCGAGCAAAAGCCTCGAACGTCATGACGACGATGACGAGCTCCCCGAGCACACCTCGCATCGCGAGGCCACTCCATCGAATAAGAAGAAGAAGAAGGAGGTGAAGGCCCCTCCGAAGAGGAAGACGAAGCCAGCGAGACAGGCATCTCCGCCTCACTCGCCAAGCAGCTCCGACGCCACCAGTCTGGCCAGGGGTGAAGCACCACAGACGATGGCGGCGCCAGATATCACCGCCATCCTGAGCGAGGTGCCTTTGGCCTCAATGCCTCTGTCGTTTGCCCCAGTCTCTGGGTCGGGGGCTGCTCCGGTCGCGGCAGCTTTGCCGCCCAGGGAAGCTCCCGCCGGAAACGTTTCGGAAGCTCCTGTCGCGGCTTCGACGAAAAAGAATCCGTCCGTGTCTTGGGCGCGCGATGTCCTGGAGATGGGCCTCAGTCGTTGACTGGGCCCAGAACTGGATAAGCCGGCCGGCATCCGCACGGGGCTACGGTTCATTCCAGTCGCCAAGTGAGTTTTGCTCACCTACCTTTGTCTCTCATTGTACTCGGATCACTTTGCTCAAGCGATCAATTTGTAGGACTAGAGCTAAGAAGATAGGCCACCCGTCCGTGGCCAAGGTGCCGCCAATCGTCGCGAAGGAGGACCCCTCTCGGAAGAGGAAGGCTGACGAGGTCGCTGCCCCCACAGATGGTGCCAAGAAGGCCAAGAACGACGAGGTCGTCACGGTGTCTGACGACACGATGGTGGCCCCGAGTGATCCTGCGGCGGTGGCGGCCTCGACAATCAAGGAGGGTGTTCCTTCGCGAGGGGAGACCGAGCCGGCCTCTTTTGGTGCCGGCGCGTCCATCGCGACCTTACCGCGTGAAAGGGCATGTATGCCCCCATGTGTGGTTTTGGTAATTAATGACAATCTCTATGGACTAATGTGTAAATTGAGTTTCACTTGTAGGTTTGTCCATTGGCATCGCTTGGGCCATGTGTTGGTCTCAAGGTTGGAAGATGAAGAAATGTCCAAGGGCTTTGTGCCCATTGGAATCATGAAGAAAGAAGGATCTTGAAGGTCGATCAAGGGATGTGCAAAGAGTTGCATCAAGATGGATCAACCTCAAGTAAGGATGAAGAAGGACGAGCTCAAGATGCGCCATCTCTAGAAGATCTCATGCTTGAAGCTTGCCATCCTCGTGCTCATGGAATGCAAGTTCAAAGAAGAGGTTTCCCCATGGAATATGGGGGAGCATTTTGCAAGTCTTCATCAAGCAAGAGCGAGCAAGAGCAAACAAGAAAGGTGTTCCCACTATAGAAGAACAAGACGGTCTACATCAAGTTCAAGTGGGACGCTCAAGGCAAAGGTATGTTGATAGGGCTTCTCTTTTGCCGGTCTCGTGTTGTTAGTTGGGAGACCGGGATTAGGATAGATAGCCGTACTATCAAGAGGGGCTCTCAAGCGGGTGTCTCGTTTGCATCATTCGGAGAGAGCTCAAACCTTTGCATTCATAGCATCATCTTTCTTGGTTGTTATTTGGTTCTTGTCCATGAGAGGATCTAGATCTTTTGGTCATCATCATAACAAGCTCTAGTTCATCATCTAAGGATTTCACTTGCATATCTTATTGCGGTTTTTGATCTTGCGAGTTTTCCGGCTCCACACCTTGGGGGATACTTCACATATATATTTATGATATTTTCTCCCAAGGTGATACCCAATATTTCGAGGTTTGTTGGATTCTATTCATCGTTATCTTTCCAACAAAATTGGTTTCATCCCATTTGGAGTTCGGATGCAAAAGTTATTGCGTTTCTGGTTTTCTGGTTTCTGGAATTTCTCTGACCGGAAGTTCCGGCTTCCCACCGGAAGTTCCGCTAGGGAATTTTTGCCGCCGAAAGTTCCGGTGGAAGTTCCGGGTCTTGTTCCGCTCACGTTCAGAAACCTTCTGTATTGAATATGTCTATTTGCCGGAACTTGGCCGGAACTTGATCGGAACTTGTCCTGGCAAAAGTTCTTGAGCGGAACTTCCGCCCCAGGACCGGAAGTTCCGGCCATGATTCGTGTTTTCAGTTTCTCGCTCCGCAGTTTTCGACCGTTGGCTGGGTGCCACCGGAACTTCCGGCCTCCCACCGGAAGTTCCGGCCAGGTGTCGCGAATGCCCATAACGGGCAGATCTGGGAGCCCTTTAAAAGGGGCTCCTCTTCCCCTTCGTGGGCACTAGCTTTTCTTCTTGGTTCTTGGCTTTCTCTCTCTCCTCCATTGTCAACCTTGAAGAAGCTTTCCCTCTCCCTTTCCCCTCCTATGATTCTTGCATCTTTTTGAGGGATTTGAGAGAGGAGATCTAGATCTATAATCCTCCCAAGTCAAATCCCTTCTTAGTGAAGGAATCATTGGGATCTAGATCTTGGAGATTTTTGTGTTCTCCTCTTGTGTTCTTCCTCCCTTATTCCCCCAATAGCTTTTGTAGCTTTGTTGGAATTTGGGAGAGAAGGACTTGCCCTTGCATTTGGTGCATAGGTTTGAGTTCTACTCTTGTGTTCTTCCTCCCTTATTCCCCCAATAGCTTTTGTAGCTTTGTTGGAATTTGGGTGAGAAGGACTTGCCCTTGCATTTGGTGCATAGGTTTGAGTTCTCCTCGGAGATTCGGCGAGTTCAAGCTTGTGAGCTTGTTTCTCTTGGGTTCCTTGGAACCCTAGACGGTTGTGTGGTTGGATTGTTGACCTTTTGTGGTCTTGTAGCCTTTTGTGGCATTGTTGGCCTTTTGTGGCATTGTTGGCCTTTTGTGGCTTTGTTGTTGGGAGCCTCCAATTGAGTTGTGGAGTTAGCCCCAATCTTGTACGGGTTCGGTGACCGCCCTCAAGCGTCCCATAGTGGAGCAAGTGCCCGCCTTTTGTGGTGCGCACTTGGGAGAATAGGGTGAGCCTTTTGTGGCGTCGGTGAGTTGCGTGCTTCCGCATCCGGGTGAGGCCTTGTGTGGCGTTGGGTGAGCATCGAGCCACCACACCTCGAGGTGAGCCATTTGTGGCGTTCGGAGAGCATTGCGCCATCGCACCTCTCCAACGGAGACGTAGCTTCTTTGGAAGTGAACTTCGGGAAACAAATCTTCGTCTCCGCGTCCATCGGTTATCTCTCAACCGAACCCTTTACTTATGCACTTTACATTGTGATAGCCATCGTGCTTGAAGTACTTATACCTTGATATCACCTTGTTGCTTGTATTGCTTAGCATAGGTTGTTGGTGCACCTAGGTGAACTTAGTGGCTAGGTTTTGTGCTCACCCCCCCTCTAGGCGACTTCCTTTGTACTTTCAATTGGTATCAGAGCGAGGTCTCTCGCTTTTAAGCTTCACCGCCTCGAGAGTAAAGATGTCTCCTAGGGGTTTAGTGCACTCTCACACATTTACATTTGATGGCACACATTATGATGTTTGGCGTACTCGCATGCTTAGTCATTTCCGGGCCATTGACCCTATCATTGAGAGTATTCTAGATATGGGCTTGTCTTCTCCTAAGGATCCCCAAAATCTATCTTTGGAGGAGAAGACAAACTCTTATCTCGAAGCTCAAGCATCTAATGTGCTTGTTAATGTTGTGAGCTTTGTAGTTCTTTCCTCAATCATGCCTTTTCGGAATGCTCATGATATTTGGACCAAGCTTCAAGCAAAATATGATGTGTCTAAGCTTGATGAGGATGCTTGTGTTCCATCCACCTCCGGCCGCAATGAGTTCTCATCTTCTTCCACTTCACCAACATGTGAGTTGTCACAATGTAATGATATGGTGAGTGGTGATAGAACTTGCAATGTAGATAGTGAGATTTCCATTCATGATTCTTTGTCTCTATCTCATTGCAATGTTGTATCTTTGGGCATGAACACTTGTAGGACCATATGTGATTTACATCCTAGTGTTGATTGCCCTTGCATATCATGTATAAATCCCTTGAATATGTCTCATGATGATATGCTTGCTTTGCCTTGTTGCCATGATGAATGTGCTTCTATTTCCTCTAGTTCTTGTGTTGCTAACCATGTAGAGGAAAGTGAAGATTGTGTGGGCCAAGGCAAGGTTGTCATTAGAGCTTCATGTGTTCCCTCATCATCATCCTCTTCTAATGTTCACTTGTGCCTCATGGCTAAGGGTTCAAAGGTAACCTCTCCTTTGGACTCCAATATATCTCATGATGATGTGAATGTTAATCTATAGAAGTAGATGATGATGTTGCTTCCTTAAAAGAGAAGGGGGGCTAGTCCTTCGTGCTCTTCATCCTAATAAAAATGCTTGCTCTACTTTCATTGAAATATTGACCTATGCTATAGAAAGTAGGCAACTTATTGATGAGCATGAGGATACTATTGACAAAATGGGTAGTCTTCAGCGTGAGTATGCTAATGACATTGCAAACCTAAATGAAGCTCTTGAAGTGGAACAAACCACGAAGGAATCTCTTGAGGAGACCTTTGCTCTAGAGCTATCTAGAGTGAAGAAATCTCATGATAGAGATCTTGAGGTGGCACGTTCCCTTCAAATTAAAAATGATGAACTTGAAGTTGCTTATGCTAAACTCCTTGAGGATTTTGAGCACCTCAACAATGGCTCTAGGGTCATTAAGGGTGATCTCATTAAACTCACCGAGTCACATGAGCAACTTTAAGCTTCTTATTCTAAAGAGCTTTCCAAGTTGACCTCACCTCTTGCCTTAAATGATGATGCGTGTTCTACTAACTCTATTTCTTGTGAAGCATCTATCTTGAAGGAGAATGTTGAGCTAAAGGCTCAACTTGCTTTGCTAACTAGCAACTATGGGAAATTAGAAGAAAGTCATGCCAAGCTCTCAAGCTCGCATGAGGATCTTCTAGTCTCCCATGGTAGGCTAAGGTTAGCTCATGAGGCCATTGTGTCAAAGGTAACATCTAGTGGGCCTCATGTGGACATTAGCACTACATCTACTCCTAATGCTATATTGCCATGTGTTAGTCCTTGTAATTCATCCTCTCACAACCATGCTAAATCTTGTGATGAATTGCATCATTTGCCTTGTTGCTCTAACAATGAAGCTTCTACTTCCTCTAGTATTGTTGTTGATACTAACCATGTAGAGGAAGTCAAAGAGCTCAATGCTCAAGTCACTTCTTTGAAGAATGACTTGAAAAGGTGTCATGGAGGGAAGACCACACTCAAGAATATGTTGAGTGTGCGACGACCCCCAAGTGACAAGAGTGGGCTTGGATTCAACTCCAACACCAAGAGCAAGCCCACTAACTCGTTGAAGCACAAGGGCAACAAGAAGAAGGGCCAAGGACAAGTAAAGAATCCGGCCAACATTGTGTGCTTCAAGTGCAAGGAAGAAGGTCATCATGTGAGGGATTGCCCATTGAAGAAGAAGCCTCTTAGTGAGAAGCAACGGGGGAAGCGGCCTCAAGCTCCTCCACAAGCTCAAGAAGGGCCACTTCCCAAGAAGCCTCGAGCTCTTCTTCATGGTGCAGCTCCTCCCAAGAAGAAAGACGGCAAGAGAAGAACTTGCTACATATGCCGTGAGAAGGGGCACCTTTCTTCCTCATGCACCATGGGTATCTCCTCATCTCATCCTATTTTGATTGATGATGCTTATTTTCTTCGTAAGGATGAGATGGGCAATGTGTTTGCCAAATTTGTTGGTGCCCAAAGTGGTGTCAAGAGAAGAACCATTTGGGTGTCCAAGCCTATTGTGACTAACTTCTTAGGACCCAACTTGGTTGGGGACCAACAAGCTAAAACTTGATCAATAGGTGTTTTTGGAGGGCATTGGAGACTTGACTACCTTATGAAGAATTGAGGGATCTTCATTATATTCTTGTTGTCAAATTCAAGTCATTGGTTATCATGCTTCTATTCCTTATCCAATGTTCCTCCTTCCGGTAACTTGTGCTAAACTCCTTTACATTTAGAGTTACTTGCTCCCTTGCGCATGTGTTGGTTTTGTACCTTGTATGTGCTTGTACATGTTGTGCTTCCCACTTACTTATATTGACCTATGAATTATCTTTGTGTATGTTGGTTGGCACATCATGTATTTGTGTTTCTTGGTTTTGAGCCTTTATTGTTTCTAGTAGGTATCTTATTTGGCTCTTGTGAGGGATTAATGGACTATTCCATTTTGGGGGAGTGTCATGCTTGGGCATTCCACAGTCCTAAAATGTGTGTACATGAGAAAAAACACTTAGTAGTCATTTTGTTGTCTCTATGTGGTTTGTCTCTCTCATGAGAAACTTAAGTTTCCATAATGTCCATTAATACCTCTAGTTTGATCTTTTTGCCTCTTGTTGAGATTTCTTGGTTTATCACATTATGGGGGAGTCATATGCTTTGTGCATATTACAAACCTAGAAAATGTGGACATTTGAGGTAGTGCCACTTAGATTTGATATTGAGAATTATCTAGTTCCTATGTGGCACATTTGCTCATACAAGTTCCAATTTGCTTAAATGTTTTTATTGCTCATCTTTTGGATCTTATTCGTGATAGTGATTCTTGGTATGTGTTTCCTCATATTTGGATCTACATATCCTCATGGGAATCACTTGCTTCTATTTAATCCAATCATTAGTTATTGTGTGACTATTTGAAGCAATCAAGAATCTCTTTCGAAGCATCAAGCTTAATTCCTATCTTGTTATATGCTTCTTTGTGTGAATATGATCTTGGATATCCTTGCAAACTACCTCGGGAAAATTATCCCTATTACTTTTTGTCCTTGGACAATTAGTATTTAATATATGGTAGGATTCTTTGATCATATTCCTTTTGGCCTTTTCTTATTTATATTATCTTTGGCCAATAAAATGTTTTTCTATTTGCTCCCAAGCTTTCCTTGCCTCTTGTGGATCTTCTTATTTTATTTATCTCCCCTTGTGTTTTATTTAGTGTAGTTAGTAGTGATGATCTCATTTGTGGGCACTTTGCATTCAAAGGCAAAATTATATATAATGCTCTACTTATGGGGGAGCTCTCCTATATTATCTAGAACATTGTTTTATGCTTCTTGATTTGATCCTTCTTGCTTGGAAGCTCGATCCTTTTTGTGTTGGTACTTTGTGTGCCATCATGAAAAGTGTGAAGAGTTTGTTTTGGATATTCTTTCCTTGCTCTCGTTGGGAGTTGGATTTATCTCATTCCGTTTCACTTGTTTTGTTCTTTTAGGATGAGATAAATCCTTGACCCTTGATATTTTTCTTATCCTTTTTTCTTTGGCTCTTTCGGGTTCATTTGTTGAACTTGTGTTCTTTCATGTGTTGATTTGGCTCTTCGATACAATTTGGACACCTTTTGTCAAGTCACACTTTTGTGTGTGTCTTATTGGTTTACTTGGTGTTTTTGTTCAAATTGTATCTCCTTTTGGTTCTTGAAAGCCTATGCATGCATATTTACTTCTTGTATATATTATGGCATGCTCGCTTTCTTTGATCCAATATATAGGGGAAACTCCACCAAATCCTAATGGGATAAGATGTGCATGAAATTCAATTTCATATCAATATGCACATATTTGTGTGGGGGCTCTCCTATGTATTGTAGTTTCACTAACTACTTTGTACCCAATTTGTTTGGGGACCATAGTGTACTTAATTTTGTTTTAGGTACATTGGAGATATATATTGGGTGCTTGTATCTTGAACAAGGAAGAAGTGGCGTCTACATGTTAGTTGGATGCAAGCTAGGATGATCAACGAATTCATATCATCTTCATCCTACCAATTATATCTCGGTAACAAGTATCTCTCTCTCATGCATACATATCTTGTTCCCAACCTTGTGTAGGTTGCTTATTAGCATGAATTTGTGTTCTTCCATATGTAGGATTTCTTGCTTTGGCTTTGAAGAGTTCTCTCTATTGCAAATGTGTGTATGTTGAGATGAGTGCATATAATGGGGACTATACTAAATCATGCTCATGATTCACTAATCCCAAATATGTCAATCTAGCAATTTTGTTGCATATCGTTTCCTCAATATCCCTCATGTGCAATAGTGAGAATTTTTGCCAAGTTGATTTCTATTTTGTGATACTTGTTGCCTTTCCCCATATATTCCTTCTATCCTCCTCTTCCCTTGAGAATAGTTGTGTTGTATGGGGTATGTTCTTGTTTGAAGCTCATTGATGTACAATAAGATATATTTGAGCCCTTGGGCATGCTTTCAAGCAAAACATCTTATTGGTATATTCTATGACTTCTTTTTGGGTCTTCATGTGCTTTCTTGAGTATCTATTTTGTGTGTGCATGTTTCTTTGTGGTTATATGTCTTTGTGATATTTTCCACCTAAAAATTTATACACACAAGAGAAGATCAATATTTGGTTGTTTTTGCATTTCTTGGAAATCACCTCTTACTTCATTTTGATTCTTCGGTGGTTTCCAAATTATTGTATTTTGTGTGCATTACTAAATGGTTTTGAAGGAGTGAGGATTCCATGGTTGTGCATGTTGTTTCCAAATATAATTACCATAATTTGTGCACAATCTTTGGGGAGCTTCTATAATTCATTTAATGATGCACATGTTCCTTTTTTCTCGTTTCTTGTGGTTTAAATGCTTATGGGGGAGCAAGGATTCCATATTTGTGCATATTTTATTCAATACAAGTATTCTAATCTTTGCACAAATTTTGGGGAGCTTCTCTATTTTTATTTAAACATTTTTTTTTGTTTTTTGTTTCCTTTTGACATCATTTGATTGTGTTTCATTTGTTTCTTTTGGATCTTTTGATTGCTCGCTTCATTTGTTGAAGCCCTTTTCTTTTCTTTCTATTCTTTTTGCTTTCTTTGGTTCCTCGATATAGTTTTACTTCCTCCCTAGTTCTCATCATTTGCCTTGTGCATATGCACACCTTTGGAGGAATTCTCACTATGTTGGCCGTCTAGAACTTTTCACCCATTTTGGCAATCGATGCCAATGGGGGAGAAGTTTTGGAGGGTTTAAGGGAAGTTGGCCTTTGCTTTGAGTGTGTTCTTAAGCATTTGTCTCTCATGCTCTTGCATCTTTGTGTTTGCTTTGCATGTTGAATATATAGAGGAAACTCAACCAACGGTAACGGTTAGCAATCTATGCAATGAAATTCAAGTTCATCACACATGCATAGATTGTGGGGGAGTTTGCTCTATATATTGTGGTTGTACCAACATCACATACTTGTGTAGTATTTGATGTTGGGGCAACCGCTTTGGTCGTTAATTGTCATATTTAAACCCTTGCTAAGGGATTGTCATCAATTACCAAAATGGGGGAGATTGAAAGGGCATGTATGCCCCCATGTGTGGTTTTGGTAATTAACGACAATCTCTATGGACTAATGTGTAAATTGAGTTTCACTTGTAGGTTTGTCCATTGGCATCGCTTGGGGCATGTGTTGGTCTCAAGGTTGGAAGATGAAGAAATGTCCAAGGGCTTTGTGCCCATTGGAATCATGAAGAAAGAAGGAGCTTGAAGGTCGATCAAGGCATGTGCAAAGAGTTGCATCAAGATGGATCAACCTCAAGTAAGGATGAAGAAGGACGAGCTCAAGATGCGCCATCTCTAGAAGATCTCATGCTTGAAGCTTGCCATCCTCGTGCTCATGGAATGCAAGTTCAAAGAAGAGGTTTCCCCATGGAATATGGGGGAGCATTTTGCAAGTCTTCATCAAGCAAGAGCGAGCAAGAGCAAACAAGAAAGGTGTTCCCACTATAGAAGAACAAGACGGTCTACATCAAGTTCAAGTGGGACGCTCAAGGCAAAGGTATGTTGATAGGGCTTCTCTTTTGCCGGTCTCGTGTTGTTAGTTGGGAGACCGGGTTTAGGATAGATAGCCGTACTATCAAGAGGGGCTCTCAAGCGGGTGTCTCGTTTGCATCACTCGGAGAGAGCTCAAACCTTTGCATTCATAGCATCATCTTTCTTGGTTGTTATTTGGTTCTTGTCCATGAGAGGATCTAGATCTTGTGGTCATCATCATAACAAGCTCTAGTTCATCATCTAAGGATTTCACTTGCATATCTTATTGCGGTTTTTGATCTTGCGAGTTTTCCGGCTCCACACCTTGGGGGATACTTCACATATATATTTATGATATTTTCTCCCAAGGTGATACCCAATATTTCGAGGTTTTTTGGATTCTATTCGTCGTTATCTTTCCAACAAAATTGGTTTCATCCCATTTGGAGTTCGGATGCAAAAGTTATTGCGTTTCTGGTTTTCTGGTTTCTGGAATTTCTCTGACCGGAAGTTCCGGCTTCCCACCGGAAGTTCCGCTAGGGCATTTTTGCTGCCGAAAGTTCTGGTGGAAGTTCCGGGTCTTGTTTCGCTCACGTTCAGAAACCTTCTGTATTGAATATGTCTATTTGCCGGAACTGGGCCGGAACTTGATCGGAACTTGTCCTGGCAAAAGTTCTTGAGCGGAACTTCCGCCCCAGGACCAGAAGTTCCGGCCATGATTCGTGTTTTCAGTTTCTCGCTCCGCAGTTTTCGACCGTTGGCTGGGTGCCACCGGAACTTCCGGCCTCCCACCAGAAGTTCCGGCCAGGTGTCGCGAATGCCCATAACGGGCAGATCTAGGAGCCCTTTAAAAGGGGCTCCTCTTCCCCTTCGTGGGCACTAGCTTTTCTTCTTGGTTCTTGGCTTTCTCTCTCTCCTCCATTGTCAACCTTGAAGAAGCTTTCCCTCTCCCTTTCCCCTCCTATGATTCTTGCATCTTTTTGAGGGATTTGAGAGAGGAGATCTAGATCTACAATCCCCCCAAGTCAAATCCCTTCTTAGTGAAGGAATCATTGGGATCTAGATCTTGGAGATTTTTGTGTTCTCCTCTTGTGTTCTTCCTCCCTTATTCCCCCAATAGCTTTTGTAGCTTTGTTGGAATTTGGGAGAGAAGGACTTGCCCTTGCATTTGGTGCATAGGTTTGAGTTCTACTCTTGTGTTCTTCCTCCCTTATTCCCCCAATAGCTTTTGTAGCTTTGTTGGAATTTGGGGGAGAAGGACTTGCCCTTGCATTTGGTGCATAGGTTTGAGTTCTCCTCGGAGATTCGGCGAGTTCAAGCTTGTGAGCTTGTTTCTCTTGGGTTCCTTGGAACCCTAGACGGTTGTGTGGTTGGATTGTTGACCTTTTGTGGTCTTGTAGCCTTTTGTTGCATTGTTGGCCTTTTGTGGCATTGTTGGCCTTTTGTGGCTTTGTTGTTCGGAGCCTCCAATTGAGTTGTGGAGTTAGCCCCAATCTTGTACGGGTTCGGTGACCGCCCTCAAGCGTCCCATAGTGGAGAAAGTGCCCGCCTTTTGTGGTGCGCACTTGGGAGAATAGGGTGAGCCTTTTGTGGCATCGGTGAGTTGCGTGCTTCCACATCCGGGGTGAGGCATTGTGTGGCGTTGGGTGAGCATCGAGCCACCACAGCTCGAGGTGAGCCATTTCTGGCGTTCGGAGAGCATTGCGCCATCGCACCTCTCCAACGGAGACGTAGCTTCTTTGGAAGTGAACTTCGGGAAACAAATCTTCGTCTCCGCGTCCATCGGTTATCTCTCAACCGAACCCTTTACTTATGCACTTTACATTGTGATAGCCATCGTGCTTGAAGTACTTATACCTTGATATCACCTTGTTGCTTGTATTGCTTAGCATAGGTTGTTGGTGCACCTAGGTGAACTTAGTGGCTAGGTTTTGTGCTCAATAAATTAAACGTTAGTTTTATTCCGCATTTACTGGAGCCTAAACCGTAATATTTTTAAAATCCTATTCACCCCCCCTCTAGGCGACTTCCTTTGTACTTTCAATTGGTATCAGAGCGAGGTCTCTCGATTTTAGGCTTCACCGCCTCGAGAGTAAAGATGTCTCCTAGGGGTTTAGTGCACTCTCACACATTTACATTTGATGGCACACATTATGATGTTTGGCGTACTCGCATGCTTAGTCATTTCCGGGCCATTGACCCTATCATTGAGAGTATTCTAGATATGGGCTTGTCTTCTCCTAAGGATCCCCAAAATCTATCTTTGGAGGAGAAGACAAACTCTTATCTCGAAGCTCAAGCATCTAATGTGCTTGTTAATGTTGTGAGCTTTGTAGTTCTTTCCTCAATCATGCCTTTTCGGAATGCTCATGATATTTGGACCAAGCTTCAAGCAAAATATGATGTGTCCAAGCTTGATGAGGATGCTTGTGTTCCATCTACCTCCGGCCGCGATGAGTTCTCATCTTCTTCCACTTCACCAACATGTGAGTTGTCACAAGGTAATGATATGGTGAGTGGTGATAGAACTTGCAATGTAGATAGTGAGATTTCCATTCATGATTCTTTGTCTCTATCTCATTGCAATGTTGTATCTTTGGGCATGAACACTTGTAGGACCATATGTGATTTACATCCTAGTGTTGATTGCCCTTGCATATCATGTATAAATCCCTTGAATATGTCTCATGATGATATGCTTGCTTTGCCTTGTTTCCATGATGAATGTGCTTCTATTTCCTCTAGTTCTTGTGTTGCTAACCATGTAGAGGAAAGTGAGGATTGTGTGGGCCAAGGCAAGGTTGTCATTAGAGCTTCATGTGTTCCCTCATCATCATCCTCTTCCAATGTTCACTTGTGCCTCATGGCTAAGGGTTCAAAGGTAACCTCTCCTTTGGACTCCAATATATCTCATGATGATGTGAATGTTGATCTATAGAAGTAGATGATGATGTTGCTTCCTTAAAAGAGAAGGGGGCTAGTCCTTCGTGCTCTTCATCCTAATAAAAATGCTTGCTCTACTTTCATTTAAATATTGACCTATGCTATAGAAAGTAGGCAACTTATTGATGAGCATGAGGATACTATTGACAAAATGGGTAGTCTTCAGCGTGAGTATGTTAATGACATTGCAAACCTAAATGAAGCTCTTGAAGTGGAACAAACCACGAAGGAATCTCTTGAGGAGACCTTTGCTCTAGAGCTATCTAGAGTGAAGAAATCTCATGATAGAGATCTTGAGGTGGCACGTTCCCTTCAAATTAAAAATGATGAACTTGAAGTTGCTTATGCTAAACTCCTTGAGGATTTTGAGCACCTCAACAATGGCTCTAGGGTCATTAAGGGTGATCTCATTAAACTCACCGAGTCACATGAGCAACTTTAAGCTTCTTATTCTAAAGAGCTTTCCAAGTTGACCTCACCTCTTGCCTTAAATGATGATGCGTGTTCTACTAACTCTATTTCTTGTGAAGCATCTATCTTGAAGGAGAATGTTGAGCTAAAGGCTCAACTTGCTTTGCTAACTAGCAACTATGGGAAATTAGAAGAAAGTCATGCCAAGCTCTCAAGCTCGCATGAGGATCTTCTAGTCTCCCATGGTAGGCTAAGGTTAGCTCATGAGGCCATTGTGTCAAAGGTAACATCTAGTGGGCCTCATGTGGACATTAGCACTACATCTACTCCTAATGCTATATTGCCATGTGTTAGTCCTTGTAATTCATCCTCTCACAACCATGCTAAATCTTGTGATGAATTGCATCATTTGCCTTGTTGCTCTAACAATGAAGCTTCTACTTCCTCTAGTATTGTTGTTGATACTAACCATGTAGAGGAAGTCAAAGAGCTCAATGCTCAAGTCACTTCTTTGAAGAATGACTTGAAAAGGTGTCATGGAGGGAAGACCACACTCAAGAATATGTTGAGTGTGCGACGACCCCCAAGTGACAAGAGTGGGCTTGGATTCAACTCCAACACCAAGAGCAAGCCCACTAACTCGTTGAAGCACAAGGGCAACAAGAAGAAGGGCCAAGGACAAGTAAAGAATCCGGCCAACATTGTGTGCTTCAAGTGCAAGGAAGAAGGTCATCATGTGAGGGATTGCCCATTGAAGAAGAAGCCTCTTAGTGAGAAGCAACGGGGGAAGCGACCTCAAGCTCCTCCACAAGCTCAAGAAGGGCCACTTCCCAAGAAGCCTCGAGCTCTTCTTCATGGTGCAGCTCCTCCCAAGAAGAAAGACGGCAAGAGAAGAACTTGCTACATATGCCGTGAGAAGGGGCACCTTTCTTCCTCATGCACCATGGGTATCTCCTCATCTCATCCTATTTTGATTGATGATGCTTATTTTCTTCGTAAGGATGAGATGGGCAATGTGTTTGCCAAATTTGTTGGTGCCCAAAGTGGTGTCAAGAGAAGAACCATTTGGGTGTCCAAGCCTATTGCGACTAACTTCTTAGGACCCAACTTGGTTGGGGACCAACAAGCTAAAACTTGATCAATAGGTGTTTTTGGAGGGCATTGGAGACTTGACTACCATATGAAGAATTGAGGGATCTTCATTATATTCTTGTTGTCAAATTCAAGTCATTGGTTATCATGCTTCTATTCCTTATCCAATGTTCCTCCTTCCGGTAACTTGTGCTAAACTCCTTTACATTTATAGTTACTTGCTCCCTTGTGCATGTGTTGGATTTGTACCTTGTATGTGCTTGTACATGTTGTGCTTCCCACTTACTTATATTGACCTATGAATTATCTTTGTGTATGTTGGTTGGCACATCATGTATTTGTGTTTCTTGGTTTTGAGCCTTTATTGTTTCTAGTAGGTATCTTATTTGGCTCTTGTGAGGGATTAATGGACTATTCCATTTTGGGGGAGTGTCATGCTTGGGCATTCCACAGTCCTAAAATGTGTGTACATGAGAAAAAACACTTAGTAGTCATTTTGTTGTCTCTATGTGGTTTGTCTCTCTCATGAGAAACTTAAGTTTCCATAATGTCCATTAATACCTCTAGTTTGATCTTTTTGCCTCTTGTTGAGATTTCTTGGTTTATCACATTATGGGGGAGTCATATGCTTTGTGCATATTACAAACCTAGAAAATGTGGACATTTGAGGTAGTGCCACTTAGATTTGATATTGAGAATTATCTAGTTCCTATGTGGCACATTTGCTCATACAAGTTCCAATTTGCTTAAATGTTTTTATTGCTCATCTTTTGGATCTTATTCGTGATAGTGATTCTTGGTATGTGTTTCCTCATATTTGGATCTACATATCCTCATGGGAATCACTTGCTTCTATTTAATCCAATCATTAGTTATTGTGTGACTATTTGAAGCAATCAAGAATCTCTTTCGAAGCATCAAGCTTAATTCCTATCTTGTTATATGCTTCTTTGTGTGAATATGATCTTGGATATCCTTGCAAACTACCTCGGGAAAATTATCCCTATTACTTTTTGTCCTTGGACAATTAGTATTTAATATATGGTAGGATTCTTTGATCATATTCCTTTTGGCCTTTTCTTATTTATATTATCTTTGGCCAATAAAATGTTTTTCTATTTGCTCCCAAGCTTTCCTTGCCTCTTGTGGATCTTCTTATTTTATTTATCTCCCCTTGTGTTTTATTTAGTGTAGTTAGTAGTGATGATCTCATTTGTGGGCACTTTGCATTCAAAGGCAAAATTATATATAACGCTCTACTTATGGGGGAGCTCTCCTATATTATCTAGAACATTGTTTTATGCTTCTTGATTTGATCCTTCTTGCTTGGAAGCTCGATCCTTTTTGTGTTGGTACTTTGTGTGCCATCATGAAAAGTGTGAAGAGTTTGTTTTGGTTATTCTTTCCTTGCTCTCGTTGGGAGTTGGATTTATCTCATTCCGTTTCACTTGTTTTGTTCTTTTAGGATGAGATAAATCCTTGACCCTTGATATTTTTCTTATCCTTTTTTCTTTGGCTCTTTCGGGTTCATTTGTTGAACTTGTGTTCTTTCATGTGTTGATTTGGCTCTTCGATACAATTTGGACACCTTTTGTCAAGTCACACTTTTGTGTGTGTCTTATTGGTTTACTTGGTGTTTTTGTTCAAATTGTATCTCCTTTTGGTTCTTGAAAGCCTATGCATGCATATTTACTTCTTGTATATATTATGGCATGCTCGCTTTCTTTGATCCAATATATAGGGGAAACTCCACCAAATCCTAATGGGATAAGATGTGCATGAAATTCAATTTCATATCAATATGCACATATTTGTGTGGGGGCTCTCCTATGTATTGTAGTTTCACTAACTACTTTGTACCCAATTTGTTTGGGGACCATAGTGTACTTAATTTTGTTTTAGGTACATTGGAGATATATATTGGGTGCTTGTATCTTGAACAAGGAAGAAGTGGCGTCTACATGTTAGTTGGATGCAAGCTAGGATGATCAACGAATTCATATCATCTTCATCCTACCAATTATATCTCGGTAACAAGTATCTCTCTCTCATGCATACATATCTTGTTACCAACCTTGTGTAGGTTGCTTATTAGCATGAATTTGTGTTCTTCCATATGTAGGATTTCTTGCTTTGGCTTTGAAGAGTTCTCTCTATTGCAAATGTGTGTATGTTGAGATGAGTGCATATAATGGGGACTATACTAAATCATGCTCATGATTCACTAATCCCAAATATGTCAATCTAGCAATTTTGTTGCATATCGTTTCCTCAATATCCCTCATGTGCAATAGTGAGAATTTTTGCCAAGTTGATTTCTATTTTGTGATACTTGTTGCCTTTCCCCATATATTCCTTCTATCCTCCTCTTCCCTTGAGAATAGTTGTGTTGTATGGGGTATGTTGGTGTTTGAAGCTCATTGATGTACAATAAGATATATTTGAGCCCTTGGGCATGCTTTCAAGCAAAACATCTTATTGGTATATTCTATGACTTCTTTTTGGGTCTTCATGTGCTTTCTTGAGTATCTATTTTGTGTGTGCATGTTTCTTTGTGGTTATATGTCTTTGTGATATTTTCCACCTAAAAATTTATACACACAAGAGAAGATCAATATTTGGTTGTTTTTGCATTTCTTGGAAATCACCTCTTACTTCATTTTGATTCTTCGGTGGTTTCCAAATTATTGTATTTTGTGTGCATTACTAAATGGTTTTGAAGGAGTGAGGATTCCATGGTTGTGCATGTTTTTTCCAAATATAATTACTATAATTTGTGCACAATCTTTGGGGAGCTTCTATAATTCATTTAATGATGCACATGTTCCTTCTTTCTCGTTTCTTGTGGTTTAAATGCTTATGGGGGAGCAAGGATTCCATATTTGTGCATATTTTATTCAATACAAGTATTCTAATCTTTGCACAAATTTTGGGGAGCTTCTCTTTTTTTATTTAAACATTTTTTTTTGTTTTTTGTTTCCTTTTGACATCATTTGATTGTGATTCATTTGTTTCTTTTGGATTTTGATTGCTCGCTTCATTTGTTGAAGCCCTTTTCTTTTCTTTCTCTTCTTTTTGCTTTCTTTGGTTCCTCGATATAGTTTTACTTCCTCCCTAGTTCTCATCATTTGCCTTGTGCATATGCACACCTTTGGAGGAATTCTCACTATGTTGGCCGTCTAGAACTTTTCACCCATTTTGGCAATCGATGCCAATGGGGGAGAAGTTTTGGAGGGTTTAAGGGAAGTTGGCCTTTGCTTTGAGTGTGTTCTTAAGCATTTGTCTCTCATGCTCTTGCATCTTTGTGTTTGCTTTGCATGTTGAATATATAGAGGAAACTCAACCAACGGTAATGGTTAGCAATCTATGCAATGAAATTCAAGTTCATCACACATGCATAGATTGTGGGGGAGTTTGCTCTATATATTGTGGTTGTACCAACATCACATACTTGTGTAGTATTTGATGTTGGGGCAACCGCTTTGGTCGTTAATTGTCATATTTAAACCCTCGCTAAGGGATTGTCATCAATTACCAAAATGGGGGAGATTGAAAGGGCATGTATGCCCCCATGTGGTTTTGGTAACTAATGACAATCTCTATGGACTAATGTGTAAATTGAGTTTCACTTGTAGGTTTGTCCATTGGCATCGCTTGGGCCATGTGTTGGTCTCAAGGTTGGAAGATGAAGAAATGTCCAAGGGCTTTGTGCCCATTGGAATCATGAAGAAAGAAGGAGCTTGAAGGTCGATCAAGGCATGTGCAAAGAGTTGCATCAAGATGGATCAACCTCAAGTAAGGATGAAGAAGGACGAGCTCAAGATGCGCCATCTCTAGAAGATCTCATGCTTGAAGCTTGCCATCCTCGTTCTCATGGAATGCAAGTTCAAAGAAGAGGTTTCCCCATGGAATATGGGGGAGCATTTTGCAAGTCTTCATCAAGCAAGAGCGAGCAAGAGCAAACAAGAAAGGTGTTCCCACTATAGAAGAACAAGACGGTCTACATCAAGTTCAAGTGGGACGCTCAAGGCAAAGGTATGTTGATAGGGCTTCTCTTTTGCCGGTCTCGTGTTGTTAGTTGGGAGACCGGGTTTAGGATAGATAGCCGTACTATCAAGAGGGGCTCTCAAGCGGGTGTCTCGTTGGCATCATTCGGAGAGAGCTCAAACCTTTGCATGCATAGCATCATCTTTCTTGGTTGTTATTTGGTTCTTGTCCATGAGAGGATCTAGATCGTGTGGTCATCATCATAACAAGCTCTAGTTCATCATCTAAGGATTTCACTTGCATATCTTATTGCGGTTTTTGATCTTGCGAGTTTTCTGGCTCCACACCTTGGGGGATACTTCACATATATATTTATGATATTTTCTCCCAAGGTGATACCCAATATTTCGAGGTTTGTTGGATTCTATTCGTCGTTATCTTTCCAACAAAATTGGTTTCATCCCATTTGGAGTTCGGATGCAAAAGTTATTGCGTTTCTGGTTTTCTGGTTTCTGGAATTTCTCTGACCGGAAGTTCCGCTAGGGCATTTTTGCCGCCAAAAGTTCCGGTGGAAGTTCCGGGTCTTGTTCCGCTCACGTTCAGAAACCTTCTGTATTGAATATGTCTATTTGCCGGAACTTGGCCGGAACTTGATCGGAACTTGTCCTGGCAAAAGTTCTTGAGCGGAACTTCCGCCCCAGGACCGGAAGTTCCGGCCATGATTCGTGTTTTCAGTTTCTCGCTCCGCAGTTTTCGACCGTTGGCTGGGTGCCACCGGAACTTCCGGCCTCCCACCGGAAGTTCCGGCCAGGTGTCGCGAATGCCCATAACGGGCAGATTTGGGAGCCCTTTAAAAGGGGCTCCTCTTCCCCTTCGTGGGCACTAGCTTTTCTTCTTGGTTCTTGGCTTTCTCTCTCTCCTCCATTGTCAACCTTGAAGAAGCTTTCCCTCTCCCTTTCCCCTCCTATGATTCTTGCATCTTTTTGAGGGATTTGAGAGAGGAGATCTAGATCTACAATCCCCCCAAGTCAAATCCCTTCTTAGTGAAGGAATCATTGGGATCTAGATCTTGGAGAGTTTTGTGTTCTCCTCTTGTGTTCTTCCTCCCTTATTCCCCCAATAGCTTTTGTAGCTTTGTTGGAATTTGGGAGAGAAGGACTTGCCCTTGCATTTGGTGCATAGGTTTGAGTTCTACTCTTGTGTTCTTCCTCCCTTATTCCCCCAATAGCTTTTGTAGCTTTGTTGGAATTTGGGGGAGAAGGACTTGCCCTTGCATTTGGTGCATAGGTTTGAGTTCTCCTCGGAGATTCGGCGAGTTCAAGCTTGTGAGCTTGTTTCTCTTGGGTTCCTTGGAACCCTAGACGGTTGTGTGGTTGGATTGTTGACCTTTTGTGGTCTTGTAGCCTTTTGTGGCATTGTTGGCCTTTTGTGGCATTGTTGGCCTTTTGTGGCTTTGTTGTTGGGAGCCTCCAATTGAGTTGTGGAGTTAGCCCCAATCTTGTACGGGTTCGGTGACCGCCCTCAAGCGTCCCATAGTGGAGCAAGTGCCCGCCTTTTGTGGTGCGCACTTGGGAGAATAGGGTGAGCCTTTTGTGGCGTCGGTGAGTTGCGTGCTTCCGCATCCGGGGTGAGGCCTTGTGTGGCGTTGGGTGAGCATCGAGCCACCACACCTCGAGGTGAGCCATTTGTGGCGTTCGGAGAGCATTGCGCCATCGCACCTCTCCAACGGAGACGTAGCTTCTTTGGAAGTGAACTTCGGGAAACAAATCTTCGTCTCCGCGTCCATCGGTTATCTCTCAACCGAACCCTTTACTTATGCACTTTACATTGTGATAGCCATCGTGCTTGAAGTACTTATACCTTGATATCACCTTGTTGCTTGTATTGCTTAGCATAGGTTGTTGGTGCACCTAGGTGAACTTAGTGGCTAGGTTTTGTGCTCAATAAATTAAACGTTAGTTTTATTCCGCATTTACTTGAGCCTAAACCGTAATATTTTTAAAAGCCTATTCACCCCCCTCTAGGCGACTTCCTTTGTACTTTCACCGCGCTTCATGGCCAGAGCGGCCACAGCGAGTGGTACCACACCATCAAGCCGCGCACCCGGAGTTGCCGAGACGGAGGTCAAGCAGCGGTGCGGGCACACTCCGGCCCTTCTCACCTCCGTGGACGCACTGCAACTTCATGGCATGCTGGGCGCGGCCATCCAGGTATGTTCAGTCCCCGAGGATCAGGCCGCTGACTTGAAGCGGTCGGATTCTTTTAGTCCTCGCGTCCAGTCCCCGAGTGCCTGGTCGCTGAATTTCAGCGGGTGGGTACTTAGGATTTTTGACCCCCAGTCCCCGAGTGCCTGATCGCTGAATTTCAGCAGGTGGGTACTTAGGATTTTTGACCCCCAGTCCCCGAGTGCCTATGCGCTGAATTTCAGCGGGTGGGCGCTTAGGATTTCATTTTCGTAACTGTTTGTCTTTTTGCGCAGGGTTTGCAACGTGAGTCAGCTGACTGGCTTGCTGCGAAGCGTCACGCGGAGGAAGAACTTGCCATCGTCCAAGAGGCGAACAAGGGACTCCAGGCGACTGCTTCGAAGGCAGAGGAGGTCCGCCAGGGCCTTGTCCCAGCGAGTGAGTTGGCGACAGCTCAAACTGCGCTGAGCTCGGCTGAGAAGCGAATCGCCGACCTTGAGCGCGAGCTGAAGGAAGCGAAGGAGGAGGCGACTTCGGCGGATGGGCGAGCCAAGGCTGCCGTTACAGCCGCCGCTGAGGAGCGTAAGGTCTCCGACGCCCTTGTTGTCGGGCTTCAAGATGACTACACTTCTCTTCAGAGCTTCATCACGGATCTCTCCCGTTCCTTGATTGGTGAGTGTGCCTGCTTCTGCCTTTAGCATATGTATTGTGTAATTTTTGGTGTACTCACTATCACCTTCTGTCCGCAGGTCGGATCATTGACAGCCCGGAGGAGGCGAATTCGTTCGACGCACGGCAATGTGTAGCCACGCTGGTCGACTCGGCCACGTTGTCGGCGACATGCATACGAGCGTATCTTCAGGAGATGTCGCCCACGGAAGTAATTCCCAGCGACCTCGCCGAGGTGTGGGGATACTTGAAGAAGGCCCCGTCGGTCGTTGAGTTCACGACGCGATCGGCGTTCCAGCGTGGTGCGGCGACGGCGCTTAGCCTTGGGCTCGCTCACTTCCCGAAGGACTTTGACTTGGACGACGTGACGAGTGGCTACCCGTCGTCGACTGGCTCGGTGGAGATCTCCGAGGTCCTGAAGTTGACGGACCGCGCCGCGGTGTACTCCGAGCGCGTCTGGGCGATGGGCGACGTCCTTCCTTATCAGGAGATGGTCGTCGCACCCAACGACTCCGAGCCAAAGCACCGGGACTTGAGGATCGAGCAGCCCTTTCGTGCGGCGATGGCGGGCGAGTTGACGACGTACCCGTCGAACCCGTATACTCCCTTCATTCGCAATCGCAAGGCTGGCGGTGAGTCGTCATCGAAGCCTGCGGAATAAGACATTGTACCCTTGGGGCGTTAGTAGTAGTGTTGCCGTTGGGCATACTTTGTATTTTGTGACATTTGCGACATGCTATAATGAAATATCGTGGTATTTTGTGAATTGTTGTGTGTTTCTGGTTGAGGGTTGAACGAGTCCCCGAGCGCGTCCGCCCTTTTTATGGGGTTTACCTCGTCTGTTATGTGTTTGTTGTTTTGAATGTTTTGTTATTGAGGTCGGCTCGCCCGAACTTGGAAAGCCAGTCGCAAGGTGACTCCCATGAGTGCTCTATACTTCACCGTTTTCCCTTGCGCGAACGAAGTCGGGTGGCCGAGTCCCCGAGCGTGGTACTTGGTTGTTCTAGGCGCGACTCGAGGGTGGGTGAGGACTTGCCGCGTTAGGGTGAGCGCATCACTCCTGCCTGGCCCGTCGGGTCAGTCGCATGGCGAGTCCTGGGCATGCTCTCATACTTGGTGTTTTCCCTAGCCGCTCGTGCTAAACTGGTCGTTAGTCCCCGAGCGTGGTACTTGGCCGCTCGAGTCGCTATGTCGAGGATGCGGAGGACCATGGTCGCTGTGAGAAGCGAAGGCAGTTGTCTTGGCTCGTAGAGCCAGTCGAGCTAGGCGACTCCAATGGGGCTCCGGGTAGGCATTTTTTGTGGACGTTACAAGACCTGAGGTGACCCAGTGCCCTTGTAACGCACTACCTGGCCGTGCCGATCGCTGTACCAGAGGTTGAATTCTACAGTTAGCTTGACGCTGTTATTACGAGTGCGAGTGGCACAAGACACGGAGAGTAGGCGCAATTTGCGGTAACCGGTTCTTTTTATTTCATAGAGACTAGAGGGTACATATGTGGGGTTCTAGGAGTAGAACTTCCGTAGGAGGTTTACATTCCATGGTCGCTTGACGTCGAGTTTGCCGTCCCCGCGGACGTCGATGAGGTAGTAGGCGTCGTTGCCGAGTACTCGCCTGATGGCGAATGGTCCCTCCCACGGGGGGGGGGGGGGGAAAGCTTGTGCATGCCCTTCTTGTCCTGGATGAGGCGCAGCACCAGGTCTCCTTCTTGGAAGGTGCGAGTTTTCACCCGCCGGCTGTGGTAGCGGCGGATGGCGGTGCGTGAGCGAGCTAGGTCGCGTTCCTCGTCGATTTGATCGACTCCATCCTGTCGTGCGAGTTCGTCGCAGCCTCCGTGTCGTGGACGACCCTTGGCGAGTCGTGCTCGAGGTCGGTGGGCATGACTGCCTCGACGCCGTACACCATGAAGAAGGGGGTGAACCCTGTCGACCTGTTGACCGAGGTGCGGATGCCCCAGATGACGGAGGGTACCTCCTCGACCCAGCATCCGGCGGTGCGCTCTAGTGGTACTTGGAGTCGCGGCTTCAGGCCGTGGAGGATGCTCTGGTTGGCCCGTTGCGCCTAGCCGTTGGACTCCGGGTGGGCGACTGACGTGAGGTCGAGCCGGATGTGGTGTTCCTCGCAGAACTCGGCCATGGCTCCTTTGGCGAAGTTGGTGCCGTTGTCCGTGATGATGCTGTTTGGGAACCCATAGAGATATATGAGCTCGCGTAGGAATTTTGTGGCGGTCTTCCCGTCGCATTTTCGGACTGGTTTGGCCTCCACCCACTTTGTGAATTTGTCGACCGCGACCAGGAGGTGGATGAAGCCGGAGGGGGCCTTTTTGAAGGGGCCTACCATGTCCATACCCCACACGGAGAATGGACAGGTGATGGGGATTGTTTTGAGCGCTGAGCTCGGCACGTGTGTCTGGTTGGCGTACTTCTGGCACCCGGCGCACCGCTGGACAATGTCGACGGCATCGGCGTGTGTGGTGGGCCAGTAGAAGCCGTGCCGCATAGCCTCGGCGACCAGAGAGCGGGCGCCGGCGTGGTGGCCGCAATCGTGGAGTGAATGTCGTGGAGGATCTTGCATCCCTTGGCGGGTTGGACGCAGCGTTGGAACACGCGGTCACGCTGCGCTTGTGGAGCTCGCCGTCGATTATGGTGAAGGATTTGCATCGTCGTGCAACCATCTGGGCGTCTGTCTCGTCTGCCGGCAAGGTGCCAGCCTCCAGGTAGGCGATGTACGGCTTGGTCCAGTCGTCTGGCTCGGTGATGAGTGCGACCAGGGCGGCTTCTGGCTGTAGCGGTACTCCGATCTCGATCTCCCTTGGGGAAGAGACTGATGGCTTGGTGATCGTGTCGAGGAAGACACCGGCGGGTGGTGCGAGCCGAGCCAACCCAATGCGAGAGAGTGCGTCGGCCTCCTCGTTCTTCTGCTTGTCGATCCACTCGACGGAGTAGCCTGCGAAGTGTCCCCCCAGCTTGTCCACTGCTTGGCGGTATGCCACCATGGTAGGGGAGACGATGTCGCAGGTGCCAGCGACTTGCCCGGCGACGAGGTCGGAGACTCCGTAGCAGCGTAGGCCGTTGACGTTCATTTCCTTGGCAGCTCGCATGCCGTGGAGTAGTGCCTCATACTCGGCCATGTTGTTGGTGCAGGGGGTGAAGTCGAGGAAGAGGACGTAGCGGAGCTTGTCGCCCTTCGGTGAAGTCAGCACGATCCCTGCTCCTGCGCCGTCCGCGTTTTTGGAGCCGTCGAAGTGTAGGCTCCAGTAGTGGAGATACGGCAGCTTTTCCGGCTGCTGGGCCTCTTCCCAGTCGGCGATGAAGTCCGCGAGAGCCTGCGACTTGATCGCTTTTCGCGGCTCATACTTGATGTTGTGGATGCCGATTTCGACGGCCCACTTGGCGACTCGCCCAGTCGCCTCGCGGTTGCGGATGATGTCCTGCAACGGTGCTGAGGAGACGACCGTGATCGGATGCTCCTGGAAGTAGTGCGGCAGTCGCCGCTGTGCTCTGAAGACTGTGTATACCAGTTTCTGGTATTGTGGGTACCACTAGCGTGATTCGGTGAGGACCTCGCTGATGTAGTACACCGGTCGCTGTACCGGGCGCTCCTTGCCTTCCTCTGGTCGCTCGACGACCATGACGGCGCTGACGAAGCGCTCGGAAGCCGCGACATAGACCAGCATGGGTTCTTTGTTGGCGGGGGCGGCGAGTAGCGGTGCTGCGAGTAGCACCTTTTTGAGGTCGTGGAGCGCGTCGTCCGCCTCCTTGTCCCACTGGAAGGTGGGGTTTTTGCGCATCAGGCGGTATAGGGGCATCGCCTTTTCGCCCAGGCGGGGGATGAAGCGACTGAGAGCCGCTACTCGCCCGGCCAGTTTCTGGACGTCGCGCAGGCACTCGGGTTTGCCGAGTCGAGCGATTGTGTCGATCTTTGTGGGGTTCGCCTCGATCCCACGCTTGGAGACGACGTACCCCAGTAGTTGTCCTGCTGGTACGCCGAAGGTGCATTTGCCTGGGTTAAGCTTTATCTTGTATTTCCGCAGGTTGGCGAATGTTTCCGCCAGGTCGGCGAGTAGATCGCCCTGGCGAGCGGACTTCACGACCACGTCATCGATGTAGACGTGGATATTGCGGCCAATTTGGCTCGCGAGGCACTCCTGCATGCACCGCTGGTAGGTCGCCCCGGCGTTCTTGAGGCCGAAGGTCATGGCGGGGTAGCAGAAGGCTCCGAATGGCGTGATGAACGTCGTCTTCTCCTCGTCCTCAACAGCCATTTTGATCTGGTTGTACCCAGAGTAGGCGTCGAGGAAACACAGCGACTCCGAGCCCGCGGTGGAGTCGATTATTTGGTCGATCCGCGGGAGGACGAACTGCTCCTTCGGGCAGGTGCTGTTCAGGTTTGTGTAGTCGATACACATCCTCCAGGTCCCATTCCTCTTCTCGACCAAGACTGGGTTTGCCAGCCACTTGGAGTATTTAATTGGCCGGATGAAGCCTGCAGCGAGTAGACGCTGCACCTCCTCGGCGATAGCTCGGCGACGCTCTTCATTGAAGGGCCGCAGCGACTGCTTCACGTGTCACACTTTAGGGTCGGCGTTTAGTTTGTGCTCAGCGAGTTCCCTAGGGACACCAGGCATGTCAGAGGGTTTCCATGTGAAGATGTCCCTATTCTCACGGAGGAACTCGATGAGCGCGCCTTCCTAGGCTGGGATCATGCCCGTCCCGATCGTCACCGTCTGGCTGGAGTCGCCTGGGACCAGCTCAACGGTGCGGGTGTGCGTCGTTGCCTCGAAGGCTGAGGTGTTTGCGCCTTCCGAGTTGGGCTTCTTGAGTTGGCGAGATCGTCGGCGTGGTTGGCCTCTGCCATGATGACGGCATCGGCGAGTTCGGCTCCTTTGGCCTCGCACTCGGCGGCCATGTCAGGGTCGCCGTTGATGGTGATGACGCCGCACGGCCCGGGGAGCTTCATCACGTTGTACGCGTAGTGGGGCGCTGCCATGAACTTGGCGAACGCCTGGCGCCCCAGGACGCAGTGGTAGGGGCTGTCGAAGGGTACCAGCTCGAAGACGATCTGCTCGGTGCGGAAGTTTGCTGGTGTGTCGAAGGTGACTGGCAGCGTGACCTTGCCGATCGGGTACGCCTTCCGACCGGGGACGATGCCGTGGAACGTGGTGTAGGTCGTCTCGACCATCGACTACGGGAGCCGCAGTCGCCTGAAGGTGTCCAGGTACATGATGTTGATGGAGCTGTCGCCGTCCATCAATGTCTTGGGGAGCCAGTAGTCGCCCACCTTAGGATTGACCACCAGGGCGACTCGGCCTGGGTACTCTATGCGTGGTGAGTGGTCCTGGCGGCTCCAGGTGATGGGCTGCTCCGACCAGTTGAGGAACTGGGGAACGTCCACTTGGGCCACCGCGTTGACGGCGACGGCGCGGGCGATGACCTTCTTCTCGCACTTCGTGTTGAAGCCTGTGAAGGTATGGAGCGAGCCGGCCACGTTGCCGAATTTTCCGCCGTTTGGCGGGTTGTTGTCGGGGTCCTCCCGCGCTCTCCGTGCCTTCTCAATCTCCCTGAGAGTGTGGCAGTCGGAGGTCGTGTGCGTGGTGGGCTTCCCTTCCCTGCTATGAAACACACAAGGTTGGTTAAGGAGGGCCGCGGGGTCGAACCTTGGTTTCTCCTTGTAGTTGCCACCGTCGGGGCGTTGCCCTCTGTCGCGGCGGAAGCTCTTGGGCTCGCGCTGCGCGTGCCCGGCGTTGGCGAAGAAGTCGACTCGTCCTTCATTGCGGCGCTTGCCAGTGAGGCGAGTGTTGCTATAGCGTAGGCCGGACCGTCGTCCGTTTTCGTTGCCGCTCGTGCGGCGTTGGCCTCCCGACTCATCGTCGGTTTCCTAGTTTGGGTCTTCCTCCGCGTACCGTTTGGCGATCTCGAGGAGGTCCGGTATGTTGTCGAGCGTGCGAGAGTGTCGCTTGAGCTTGGCGACCAAGGGCTCGTAGCGGCACGAGGTCTTGAAGCAATGGATCGCGGTGTCCGGGTGGATGTCGACCGCGTTGTACCATAGTTCTTGCCACCGCTGGACCCAGTTGCGGGTCGACTCGCGGGGTCCCTGGACGCATCGCTCCAGGTCCTCGATGGTGGTGGCGCGGGTGTAGGAGCACTCGAAGTGCCCGACGAAGGCGTCGCGCATCTCCTCCCAGGAGTCGATGCTATCTTGGGGGAGGGTATTGATCCACTGCCTGCACGTCCCCTCCATCATCAAGGGGAGGTAACGGGTGGCTAGCAGGTCGGTGTGGCCAGCGATCCCCATCGCCATGAGGTATGTATCCAGCCACACGGAAGGGTCGTACGAAGGGTCGTACTTCTCTATTTCCTTCGGTGCCTTGAAGTTCGCCGGGTATTTTTCTCCTCGGATCATCGGTCCGAAGCACCTGGGCCCGAGTCGGCTTAGCGACCCCATCGGCTCGCCGTCGCGGCGATTGGTTAGGGCATGTCGCAGGTCATCGGGCTGGCGTGCGCGCCAGCTTTGGTTGTTGATGATGTGGGTGCGGGCGTCGACGGGCTGACCGTTGGCGGCGACGAAGTTGGTCGCTGGCCTGGGGTCGTTGGTGGAGAGTGCCGCGTTCGCGGGTCGGTGTTGGAGCTGCAGCGGTTCGGGTGGCGGGCAATTGAGGGTGTTTGCTGCCAATGGGCGGCCGCTTGAGGCCGCTCTGCTGCCCGAACAACGGGAGTACACCCGACCTTGCGAGTCGGCGCCTGCGTTTTGCTGCTCGGCCGCTTTTGCGAGCAGGGCCTTGACGTACTGGATCTCTAGGGCGCCGTCGCCGGTGGCCGTGATGTTGTCGGCCGCTGCTCGACCTGCCACGAGGTTGTCCATCGGGGTGGAGAACAGTGGTAGGCCATTTGCATCGCGCTCCCGTGAGGATACCACTATCCGCGGTTGATCCCTAGGGGGTGTGCGGTTGGGTGGAGGTGGGGCGCCGTTCGCCATCGATCCTGGCGGGGGCCGGGCGCTTCCTCCTGGCGGCGCGTTCTCGCAGATCGCGCGCTCGGCCACGCGGGCCGGGTCGTTCTCGTCGTCGAAGTTCAGGGCGCGCCCCTGGACGGTGGGGTTCAGGCGCGACCTGATTCGCTGCTGGTGGTAGCGCGACAGCTCCTGCGCCATCACCTGCTCGAGGCGAAAATTTTCGCGCTCGGCTTGCTCCTTGCGGACTGCCTCTGCCAGCTTTAGGCGAAGTTCCTCGACCTCCGTTGCTGTGGCGTTAGGAGGGATCGGGGTGGAGAAGGGATCCTCCGGCGGGTCGGTGCCAGTCGCCATGTAAGTCGCGGCGTGGCGACTGGTCCCGTCGCGGAGATCGTCGGAGTTTTCCGATCCGGAGTCGAAGTTGAAGATCCCGAGGATGGAGGGATCCTCGAAGTCTCCCATGTTGGAGACCTGGGTGATGGAGCCCGCGGGTGAAGCCGCGGTGATGGATCCGGCGAGTGACGCCGAGGTCGCCGAGTCGGCGTCGTCGTTGAGGGCCGCGTCTTCCGCGGCTGCGGAGTTTTCGGCCACGTTGCCGTGGGCCGAGTTGTACTCGGAGGCGAGGCGATGGATCGTGCGGACCTGGCTCTCGGAGAGCCGGTCGCGTGGCGGCGACTCGCGGATGCGAGCCGAGTCCTCCGAGGTGATGACGTCGGTGAGGTCGACGAAGAGGCTGATCGTTCTGACCGGCAAGATCATGCTGTGCGTGACGGGTCGTGCCGCCGGGACGTAGCTGCTCGGCAAGATCTGGAGCATCTCGCCGATTGCTATCATGCGGCCGGTGGCGACCGTCTCGTTGATGGGCAGATTGGATCTCGCCGCAGAACACCGGCCAGACCGGCCAGGCCCCACGGTGGGCGCCACTGTCGTGGGAATGGTCACGGCAGATGCTGCAATCGGCAGCGAGTAGTAGAACGAGGGGCAAGGGCGGCCAGCCATCTGCGGTGCGAGATGAGGGCGGAGACATAGGGTTTTACCTAGGTTCGGCCCCCCGGAGGGTAAAGACCTACTCCTGCTAGATTGTATTATGATGGTGGTACAATGGGGCGAGCTCGGCGGCTAGGCGGCGAGTCGCTTGGGTGTATGATGGAACGTATCTCTACACGCCCTATAGGGAGGTTTATATAGACTCACCTCCCCCTAGGGTTTACATATCTCAACCGAATCAGTTAAGGCTTCGGTACTTGTTTAACCTAATCCAACTGGGCCTATCTACTCGCCTGGGCCTTCAGCTTCCAGTCGCTTGACTCCACACCAGGCCTTGATCCAGTCGCCGTCTCGCAGGCCCACTCGCCAGTTCCTGGGTCAGTCGAAAACGTCCTGCTGGGTATACCCCGGTAGGCATATCCCCATCAAATCATCAAGTTAGGCGGCAATCCGATCTGACGCCATGCGTCCTGGTCCTGCGTGCGTCTGTGCGGAAGGCAGACGCTGCCGGAAAATAGCGGCAACAACGACAATTTAGGCATCAGATTAATACCACGGTAATAGATTTTTTAAAATCTAAACTTACTCGTAGCTAGTTCATTCTCTAGGCCCCATTTATCACAAAATCCTAATTTGTATTGTCTTTTCTTGATTATTCTAGGTTATGGATCGATTTGTGGTAAAAAGGAAAAGAACAAATAATGCTAATGTAGGGCCATCAACGGGGCATGATCATGGATCAAGTTATGTTAGTCTCCCTAAAGAAATTAACTTAGATGAGCTACCCTATGATCCGGCTGATCGAAAAATAATTACGCAATACACCAACAATCCTAGGAAACAAGATGAGATTAGACGAGTATATTTAACTGGAGGGCCTTATAGGCCACAACCTGGATTTAAATATCCACAGAAGCTCATCGCAGGTACACCGCGAAGATTTAAGCCAGAATGGTTTAATGAGTATGGTGGTTGGTTAGAATACAGTGAGAAGGTCGATAAGGCTTTTTGTTTGTGTTGTTACTTGTTTAGAGATTGCATTGTTGGAAAAGCTGGGAATGAGGCCTTTGTAGTTGAAGGTTGGTTCCGTTGGAACCATAAAAGTAGACTTGACACTCATGTGGGTCTTATTAATAGTTTTCACAATGTGGCAGTTAAGAGATGTGATGCTCTAATGAATCAAAATCAATCAATTCAGGTTTCTCTCAACAGGCAAAGTGATCTTACAAAAAAGGAAAATTGAGTTCAATTGAGTACGTCAATTGACTTGGTAAGGTACTTACTAAAACAAGGCTTAGCATTCCGTGGTCATGATGAATCAAATGAATCAAAAAATAGGGGAAACTTTTGAGGGTTGGTAGATACTTTAGCGGATCAAAACAATGTTACAAAGAAGGCAATTAAGAATGCTCCAGAAAATTGTCAATGGGTCTGTCAGGTGTAATTCTTTTTTTATTTTCTTGTAACCGATCTCTTTCTATACTGAAAATAATGTTTCTTGTTGTTTTGGATAGATAACGTTAAATTATATTCTTGAAGACATTGGTGGTTATGTGTTCAGTTTGTTGATTGATGAGGCTTCCGATGTGGCTGACAAAGAACAAATGGTTGTTGCCTTGAGGTATATTGACTAGCGTGGGCTAATACTAGAACGATTAGTTGGAGTTGTGCATGTAAAGGAAACATCGGCAATATGCCTGAAGAATGATCTTCAGAAATTGTTTGTTGATATTGGGTTGAGCCTAAAGCAGGTTAGAGGTCAGTGCTATGATGGAGCAAGAAATATGAGGGGTGAGTTTAATGGTTTGAAAGCTAAAATTCTGGAAGAGAATAACTCAGCCTATTATGTGCATTGTTTTGCTCACCAACTACAACTAGTTATTGTGGCAGTGGCAAAGAAGAATGATGACATCTCTTATTTTTTTACATGATATCAACATTAACTAATGTGGTTGGAGGATCTTGTAAACGAAAAGACATGATTAGGGAGAAACATAGAGAGATTATACAAGCAGCCATAGGCAGTGGGAAAATTGGTAAAGGTACAGGGTTGCATCAAGAGCAATCTCTTAGAGAGCAGGAGACACTCGTTGGGGATCTCATTTTAGAACACTCTCGACCCTAGTTAATTTATTCCCAACTCTTGTTGATTTTCTTAAATATGTTGCAAAAGAAGGCAAAATTGATGGGAAGAAAAGTCAAGCACGTGGTCTCTTATCATATTTTGGCACCTTTGATTTTGTGTTTTATTTGCACATGATGTTGCATATATTAGGAAGTGCGGATACTTTGTCACGTTGCTTGCAGCATAAGGACCTAGACATCCTCAACGCCATGTCGAATGTCAAGTCAACAAGGAATGAAATCCAATGACTAAGAGATGATGGGTGGGAATCACTTCTTGAAAAGGTACATTTATTTTGTGAAGAACATAATATTCCTAGCCTCAACATGCTAGATGAATATGTTGATCGACATAGACCACGTTATAAAACCAACATCACAAACCCTCAGCATTACCGGACAGATTGTCTTAACTCTGTTATTGATTGGCAACTTCAAGAGTTTGATGACCGTTTCAATGAGGTAAATTCAGCGTTGCTTATTCACATGGCCTCTTTCAACCCAAAATAATCGTTTGCTTCTTTTAACTTGGAGAGCTTAGTGAAGTTAGCTGAGTTCTATCCTGATGATTTTGATCCAATGCAATTGGTTGCTCTTCGTCACCAGCTTAGCATATACATTGACAATGCGAGGGCGAACGAAAGATTTAGTGATCTGAATGATATTGGTGATCTTTCTAAGTCAATGGTCGGCACACATAAGCATGTATATTTTCCTTTGGTCTATCAACTGCTGAGACGAGTGCTAATTTTGTCGGTTGCCACAACATCAGTGGAGAGATGCTTCTCAGCAATGAATATTGTCAAGAATGTGTTACGCAATAAAATGGGCGAGAAATTCATGAGTGATTGTCTCATTTGCTTTGTGGAGAAAGATATGTTTTGCACTATTACTAGAGATGCAGTGATTGATCGTTTTAAAAAGATGAAAAATCGAGAAGGGAAATTGTAAAATGTAAGTGAGAAAGTCAGCGTGTTTCTACCACAATACTTCTCTCACCTTTAATTACTTACATGTAACTTTTTATAAGTGTAACATATTTTTCTTACTGTCTACATACTGCAGGTTGCTACAAATTAGGCTACAAGTTTTTGCAAGTTTCAATTTAGTTTTATATTTATATTTCTAAAGACCAAAGAAGTGGATTATGTCGTCTGAATGGTGTGTCTTGCCTTTATTAATGTAATATCGTTCTATTAGTGGAAACTTTTATCGTTTGTGTTGTTTCTTGGTGCTACATTCTAGTACAATACCACATTATATTAGTTTGACTAGTTTGACCTTTAGGCTTTATAGTAGCCGACCCCATCGCCAAATTTTTCTAGATTCGCCACTGGGTGATGTTGCAAGTTTTCACCATGATTAGGCATGGCTTAGTCTAGCGGCCCAGGCGTTTCTCTAACACATGATACAAACTCCAGGGACTTACAAGTTCCCTCTTTATACTGAGTACAAAGTACAAGTGCAATGTTGAAAACGTTCCCCGTGACAGCATGGTTCTGCTAATTCCAATGTATAAGTGCAAGCATATACAACATAGAAGACACAATGGTTCAACTTTATTAGGGGTAAATAATATAAAGTGTGCCATTAAATTTGTGAGGGCTTTAATCACTAAGTTTTCACATAACAAAATAGTTTTTAATTGGAAGATAGCTGAAAACAAGAATATACTTGGAATGGTGTAATACACCATGCATAGGAGTTTATAGTTGATACTTTGGAATAACTTGGTTTCTTGGGAGTTGGAAGCATGAGTAGAACTTACTCATACAAGTGGATGCTAGCCAAAGACTGGGAGCAACCAACTAAGACAACAATAATGGCCATAATCATGCAGAGCTACAAAGCATTACTAATCAAAGCAAAGAGTGGTACTACAAGTCAAGGACTAAATGATCATAGAGGCTAATGGTGACTCGTCATAGTCATAACATGGTGTGAGCATGTGCCAAGTCAACCCAAGCAAAGCATTAAAGGAGAATACCACGATACTATGCTTTTGCATGCTAAAACAACGCATAATTTCTTCAAGGCACACTAAGCAATCTCAATTATTTGGAACGAGACATGCTATAGCAATAATCACTAAGCATAAGGTCAAAACAACACCTATCATGTCATGCTAAAGTCTAAGTCACAGTCAATGCAAGCTCCTCTTGCACTTCAAGCAAGAACTTACTACTCATTTCCAACACCAAGCAACTATTTGCAAAACAACACAGCGATAACGGGGGTCCAAACTACTTTATTCAAGCAAACTAAACAACCTAAGCAAAACAAACGAAAACTAAGACGCTCCAAGAACAACACAACTATGCATGAAACAATAAAAACGAAGTTTCTAGACAGACCTGTGCTTTTTATTGATGAAGAAGGGGATGCCTTGGGCATCCCCAAGCTTTGATGCTTGTACCTCTTGGATATTTCTTTGGGTGACACCATAGTGGCATCCCAAAGCTTGAGCGTTTGTCCATTCTTCATCTCATTGCATCATTCTCTCTTTACACTTGAAATTTTTCCTTCACACAAAACTTTAGACAATCTTCATTAGCAACATTAGTTTATTCAAAAGATATTAGACCTCTAGAAAAGCTTTGAAACAGCAAGGCTTTTCACTAAAAACACAAGATACTGTAGTAACTCCTTTAAAAAGCTCAATTCAGCTAAAGAGAACTCAAAAAGGAGTCAATAAGAAGCAAATGCAAATAATGGCAGAAATCTGTCAAAACAGACCAGCAGGTAGAAACCGATTTTTTCGAACATCTTTTGTTGCTCAAATAAAAAAGTATTGAACTAACGAAAGTTATATAACATACTGGGGGATTTATTCATAAATGTTTAGGTCAACCCGAGTTACAGAGACTCCTCATGAATTTTTTTGGTGGAGGACAGAAATCTGTTTTGGGACAGCAACTCCCCAAATCTTACTTCCCTCTCATTAGAGGTTATTCTTGGCACAAAAAGCAAACAAAAAGGATAAGGAGAGGTCATTACTGAAGTAATAACTTCCAAGACTCAAGGAAACTCTTGGTTTATCTCCCAACAAGTACTTTGCTTTAACACCTTTAAGTTAGGCACAAGAAGCAAGAAGAATCAAATATATTCAAATGAAGAAGCATTAACTCTCTTGTTCTTTCCTTTCTTACCTTTCTTCTTCTCCTTAGGGAATCTATGATTGCTTACCGGAGGAGCAAAATTCATAATGCCTTTTCCCACATCTATTACCGCTCCATAGTGTTTTAGTAGTGATCTTCCAAGTGTAATCTGTCCCTTGCCTACACATTCAATAACAAGATAATCAGTAAACACCATTTTCCCTTAGATTTTTGTAAACACACCTTCAGCTATTTCAATGGGCAATATAGTGGCATTTTTGGTAAGAGATATTTCCTCTCCTCCTTCAGTAATCCCCCAAAGACTCAAGGAATCATAAATATCTTTAGGCATGAGGCAAAATTCAGACATGATATCACAGCGAGCATCAAAAAGTGTAGTGTTTATTGAGACTTTGATTGTGGGAAACCACTTTGAAGGCTCAGAATTTATGGGAACATGTAACAACCCAGCATTAGAGCTTAGAAATAAGCTGAATCCAGATGTGTGCATTGCATTCATGCATAGAAAATCCGAATAATTTTCGCCCTTTTGAATAAAACTTGCCAAAGTGATTGAAGCTTCACTCAACTTGATGGAATTGAAGTAGATCATAGTGTTGACCGCGATAAGTTTCGATATGACCTTTGCTAAAACCTTATTTTGGGTAACGGAGATTTGATCTAAGGCTAGATCAAATGTAGTAAAAGTTGAACCCTAATACATTGCTTAATGCACTGGTGGAAACGGGGCTATAGGTCCCGGTTGGTACGGGGCTTTAGTCCCGGTTGCCCAACCGGGACGGGGCAATCGGGACTAAAGCCCTAACCTTTAGTCCCGGTTGCCCCACCAACTGGGACAAAAGGGGGCACACGTGGAAGCGATAGAGGGCGAGGGGGGTGGAGCATTAGTCCCGGTTCGTAACACGAACCGGGACTAATAACCTTCTGCCGCGGTAGAGATTTGGCTCATTTCTCTGCCGCGGCAGAGAATTCATTTTGGCACACTTTGTTGCCGCGGCAGAGATTTGGCCCATTTCTCTGCCGCGGCAGAGATTTCATTTAGGTTGTTTTATTGTTTATTTAGTGATTTGCACTTATCAATGAAGGAACCTTATATTACATCATGAATATCATGATAATATTACATTGAATACAAGGGTCGAGTTCATGCACTACATACAAAAGTTGTTATTCGATGCTATCGGCCAATTCCTTCAAAGTTGCTATTTTTACAATCCCTATTGTCTATACACAGCCGAATAGTATTCCCCTTTTGGGTCTAGGACTTCTGCATCCAAGAATCCCACCAATTCCTCCTGAATTGCTCGTACGCGATCCTTTGGCAGAAGACCATCCCGTAGACGTTCGATATGATTTAAAAAAGGAGTCAGCCTATATGAATGTAACTAAACACAATTTGATTGTAATTTAAAACTATAGAAATTGTTTACGTACGTGGAGTTGCTCTAAATTTCTGCCCTTCTCATCGCATGTCTGCCGGATGAACTCGCAAACATAGTATCCACATAGATTGTTACCTGGTCCCTGCATCAGGCACTTTACGAGAACAGAGTTCAATCAAAATAATAATCAAGCATGATAATAACTGTATCAAAACTAGAATCAAAGAGATGCGCGGATATAGCTAATGGTGCTTACATTTAGTGGTTGAAATGTAAGCTCCTCTTTCCAAACACCCCTAGCCTTGTTGGTGAACCGTTTCCAAGCGCTGCCCGGCGTAGAAAACGAATAAAATAAGTTATTAAGTACTTGATATCATAAAATTCACGAACGTTGCCGATATAGTGTCGTAATGATTAGAATTACCGCTGGAGAAGTATCTGCATGTCCTTCCACGTCTCAAGGGGTTTATGTTTCGAGTCCATGACTAGTACACGCCCTTTGTCAAGTTGAATGATTAACAGAATATAGTGGAAGCTGCAAATGCATAACTAATCAATTATATACTTAACATCGAGTAAGCGAAATAGAAAGTGTATACAAGACAATAACACTCACTCGAAGTTGTAAGGAAATAGTATTTCCCTTTTGGTTTCTTGAAACCTTAACGCGTGTACTATATTATCCTCCGTATCCTGGGGGATTATTTTGACATTAGCTTCATGAACCCAATATGGGTCAATGAAGCCAATGTCATAGATTTGTCCTCTGCTGCATTCGAGAATCTTCATTCTGCGTATTACAGTATGATTATATACATGCAATAAACAATATAATATAGCCGGAGAGTAAATTAATTACAGAATTAGTACTTACAGACAATAGGCACTGATGATCGATTTGTCCAAGGCGTCTTGATTGAATAATTGAAATAGTTCATCAAATTCAATGGATATCATGTCATCCTTTTCTTTCCCATGATGCTTTTTTGTAACCCTCAGCACTATCCAGTTAGCCCCGGCCCTTGTGGCATGCACGTACCAGTTATGCAATCTTCGCATTTTTGTTGGAAGATTGTTTACCTCCTCAGGTTTGACGAGAGGTTTGTCGTACTGGTATTTGTATGCTACTTCACTCACGGGGAAGAACTCTAACTGGGATAAGTACTGGGCAATACTCATACCTTGAGCAGCGGCAGCTTCTCCGTATTGTGCAACTACCTCTGGATCATACTGCTCTTCGGCCCCATATTTGCTCGACCCCACATTGGTTTGAGAAATCACCTTGAGAGGGGCGCAAGTCTATTTTTCTTGTTCCGAGCTGGGAAACAGATTTCTCGCTTGCATCAATACTGCTCTTCGAGGCTTTTTGTGCCGCATGTGACTTGAGAATAGAACGCTCATAGTCTGATGACAGCTTTGGCTCGGGTTGATGAAGAGTCTTTAGCATTTTCAACACTTTGGCTTTTTCTTCTTTGGTGCTGGGGAACTCTGGCTCTTTCGGCCGCCTCAGCTTAGCGAAAAACGCTGTCGTTTCTGCATCAATGATCGCCGCAGTCTCCTCTTTAGTACAGTCATAAGCTCTCTTGGGAGGAACCTTTGGTACTTTTGGAAGAGGCTCTTGTTTACGTTTCGGAGATCGCTTACGACGCACAGTAGCGGTACGCTTACGCTTTTTATCCTGAGGCACCGGCGATGGCTCCCGTGGCGATGGCTGCACCGGAGATTGGTGAGGCGACGGAGTCGAGTGAGGCAACGAAGACGGCTGCCGCGGCGGTGACGACCTCGCTGGAGACGGGTGAGGCGGCGGCGAAGATGGCCTTGGCGTGTGATTTCGAAGCACGATACATTCCTTCGGCCATAGAATGGTGACGTTTTTTGCGTCTCCCAGTACAGTCACATCCCCTTCACCTGCAGGGTAGTGAAGATCCAAAACCTCAAAGGTGGGCATGATTTCATCCACGCCGACAACAGCTTAGCCCTCTGGAACCGGACGACAGTGGTAAGTTGGTGTGGGTCCAATTGGTATGGCATAGCCGACCGCCACCTTCATTGATATGTTCACAACTTTGACATGTAGCTCGCATTGTGTCATCTCTGTGATATCATCCACTAGGTAGCCAATAGGAGCCATCGTTGGTGCATCATCGTCATCGCCATTGTCATCACCCGGGACCTCGGTGGAAGCCACACTGCTTTTTCGATTATTCGATAGGCCGGTAGCATCGAATGCAGTGTGCTGCTGAGATGGGCCGGTAGTACTTTGCTCTTTAAGTGCGTTAATTTCATATTGTTGGTGCTTTAATCGTTCTTCAATTAAACGCATTCGCTCTTTCTGACTATCTGCTTCAACTTCCACCCTGTCCTTTCTCCTCTGACGGCTTCTTTTAGGATATTTCTTCCTCTCTTCTGGAAACCCAGTCCTACATGGTTGGGAGCCTCTTGTGCCTCGTGTTCGTCCATCATGTTCCTTATTTCCAAGGGCGAGTGTGAGCTCATCATTATCTCTATCGGGAATGAAGTCCCCATCTTTAACAGTCTTTACTGCTTTTCTGATCCTCTCGATTGGCAAGGGGTCTTCTTTATGTCGTATGTTATATATACACCTCCCTTCCGAGTCCAACGTGCCCCCATGCCCGTAAAACCAATTCCTTGAACGTTCTACCCAATCGTCTGTCTCTGGGGTGATCTTTTTATCACGCAGTTCATTCTCAAGTTTCTCCCACTTAGGAATGCCAGCCCTGTAGCCACCTTGCCCCATAGTATGGTGATACTTCTTGTTAGCAGCATTCAGCTTACTCGTTGCAGACATTTTCTTAGCTTTTTCTGATGTCTTGTATTCCACAAACTCAGCCCAGAATGGTTTTATCTTCTCAAACTGAATATTCTTGAAATCGGGAGTCTTCTCTTTCACGACATAGTCAAGGTGCAATCTTTTCTTCCAGTTGGTGAAACACTGGGCCATCTTTTTCAAAGCCCACTCCCTGACCTTAGCCTCCATGGCTCTCCCATGTTGTAAGGCGTCCTCAACTGGATCCTCCGCATTTGGATCCAGCTCTATCTTCGGTAGTTTGAAATTAACCATGAGCCTCTTCCACAGTAAATCTTTGGCGTGGTTAGGGACAAATAAACATGTTCCCTCTTCATCCGCATTAGCAGGCCTATTCCAATTTCTAATGGTGATCGGGATTAAGTCCCTAACGATTACTCTGCATTGTGCCACAAATTTGTTTGCGACAACTTCGGGAGCCGTCGGCTTGCCGTCTTCAGCGACATCTTCGATCCTGAACCTCTCATGGTCTTGCAACTTTTTGGTTGGGCCTCGTCTGCTCTTTTCAGTAGATTCCTTCGATCCGGAGGGCTAAAAGAAGAAAGATCGTCGTTACTATTTCTATATAGATAGCAGATGATTAATTAATGAATTGATTATATTACATGCACCTCGCCAGAGCGGTCGTCTTCTCGATTACACAAGGCATCGCCTTCTCCCTCGCGGAAGGCAGCACCTTCAACCTCAAACAAGTCGTCTATTCCGGTAAAAATAGGATCACCCTCACCGGAGTTGTTCAGAAATGTTGATACGTCTAAATTTTCTTCCCCACGTCTCACACCTTGGATCAACTCTTCCTTTTCTTCGTCTCTGACGTGTGGGTCCATATTTTCAGCATAGGTGGAAAAACGAATAAGTCAAAGCAGCTAAAGGAGAAAGTTAGGTACGGTGTTGAGAGATATAAACCCTAATTCAGAGAAACCCTAATATATACATACACAATAATAAAAATGAAGAGAAACCCTAAACCCTAAACCTAGCTACAAAAAGGAAACCGTGTAGTAGACAGGCACATCGTCGAACCCACATGCACCTAAGGGGTATTAATGATTCCTTATCTAAGATAGGGCTTTTAAGTTGCTGGACAATGTGAATCGGGTCTGGGGCTACCCACAGTGACTGACCAGTGGGGCCGAAGACCAATAATACCAAACTAATTAATAAACCTAATAATACCTAACTAATAATAAACCTAATAATCGAAACACCGAAAAGAAAGGGAAACAATCAACACATGGCATCGATGCAATGCTCAAGCAAGTATGATGATATGACAAGTTAATTTGCATTGGAATGTAACCCTAAGACATGCTCGACGATTTAATCGGGGTTCCGAGGGGTGAAAACCCTAACTCTGGGAAACTCCGGAACATATGAGAGGGGTGCATTTGTTCTTCTAATTATACTTGTCATTTAAGTTGTTGAACAATGCATGATTATAGGTTAAATAGATAGGTTTCATTTTTCTGAACAATTTGATATATTATTTGTATTTTTCTGACTTATAAACAATAAGTTATTGATTTTACAATATTAAATCATTTTCTGGAATTAAAAAAAAGGCAAATAGTTTTTACACCGGGGCGCCCCCTAGCCAGTGAGACTGACAGAAGGGCCCCAGTGCCAACTCAGCCTCCACGCGTACAGATCATTTTTATACCACAGAGGATACTACCCACTGAGGCTGACTGATGGGCCCTAGGCCACATCAGCTGCCACATGAGCACGAGTGACGTCAGCACGACGTCACGCTGGCGGTGAGCTCCCAAGAAGCGACAGCGGCAGCGACGGCGATAGCGGGCACACCTGGACGCGCGGATGGGCGCGTTAGAGAGAGTGCGATGCAGGGAGAAAGAGAGTGGTGGCGCCGCTCCTTGCTGGTCACCTGAGCATCGCCTCCGTCGAGCTCGAGCGGCAGCGTCGTCGGGTACACGCGGGGAGAGTAGTACAGGAGGAGAGGGAGAGAAAGAAGAACACCGTGAGGATCAGCAGCTCACCAGGAACACGACAGAGGTGGTGGCGAGGCCGGGCGAGCTCGGGAGACGCCGAAATCGACGGATACAGACGGCGGACGGAGCTTCGAATCCAGGCGATTGAGGTCACGCGCGAGGGGAAAAAGTAGCCGGGGCGCGCGTGGACGGAGGCGGCGGTGGTGGCGGACGGAACGCGCTGGTGGCGGCGAGCTCGGGCATCCTGCCGTGGTCGGGGGCGGTTCCTGTGCGCGCGTCGGTGAGAAGCAGAGAAGTGAGATGGGGAAGAAGAAAGGAGGCACGTCAGTTATAAACGAAGGGCCTTTAGTCCCGGTTGGTGGCTCCAACCGGGACTAACGGGGCATAGGTCCCAGTTGGAGACACCAACCGGGACGTATACTCCAATATTTTCAGCAGACCAAGGGTTGGCGCGCAGGGGGTCTTTAGTCCCGGTTGGTGGCTCCAACCGGGACATATTCCCCGGTTTTCAAATTTTTTCAGATATTTTCTCTCTGTTCCCGCCTTATTTTTTATTTTGGGATTTAAATTTGTATTGTTTTTTAAATGATAATTAATTTGGAATTTAGAAAAACTTTAAACATAAAAAGTGTTTGGATTTGAATAAATAATTCAAAACCATTTTCTGTTTTAAAAAATAATTAATGTAACCATTTAAAATATGAACATTTACAATTAAAAATGAATTAACTTATATTATTTTAATATCAATTTGGAATTTAGAAAAACTTTAAACATAAAAAGTGTATGGATTTGAATAAATAATCCAAAACCATTTTCTATTTTAAAAAAATAATTAATGTAACCATTTAAAATGAATTGACTTATATTTTTGAATATTAATTTGGAATTTAGAAAAACTTTAAACATAAAAAGTGTTTGGATTTGAATAAATAATTCAAAACCATTTTCTGTTTTAAAAAATAATTAATGTAACCATTTAAAATATGAACCATTTACAATTTAAAATGAATTAACTTATATTTTTTTAATATCAATTTGGAATTTAGAAAAACTTTAAACATAAAAAATGTTTGGATTTGAATAAGTAATTCAAAACCATTTTCTGTTTTTAATGGGCGGAAAAAAAGGACGGAAAATAATGGGCGGAAAGAAAATTTGATTAGGATAGAACTGGAAATAAAGTACATAACGCAACTAACACAAAGTTACATAGAAGAACTGAAAATTAAGATACATGGCCAGATTAAGCCACAATCGGCCGAACTTGTTTTGCAATGTTGGAATAATTCAGTCATGCTCCTGCCTACACCTGTAATACTCGCCACTGTAGTCGTCGTACTCGCCGCGGCAGTTGTTGCTATCGTCGTCGGGGTCGCCGTAGTTGAACCTTGAAGTTTGAGTACGAGTGGGCTGGACTTGAGGGTAGCGCAGGCGGGGGCTAGAGTCGGCGGCCGTGTCGTAGGCCATGACGCTCTGGAGAGTCCGGCCGCGCCACCATAGCCGACGGCCGGCCTCGTTGAAGTTCGGAGGAGGTGGGCCCTCCTCCTCGTGCCTGGCGAGTTCCCTCTCACGCCGATCCACGAAGAAGGCTTCCCAAGTCGGGAAATAGTCGGATGCCATCTGGGATTCCTCCGCTGCTCCTGCGTGAGCTCGAAGTAGTAGTGGTTCGTGATGGCCATCTGACGCGCCACACCTAGAGGGACAGGAGGAACCAGCACGCCTCCGGCGCTCAGCATCCAGCCGATGGGGACACAGTAGCCCGACGGGCAGGGGTAGTTCGAGGCGCAAAGCGCCTCCGCCTCCCTGGGAGTTAGTGCTACGGTGGAAGCCATGGGAAAGAGTGATGAGGTTTCAGATATGAGTCTAGAGATGTGCAATGACAATGGAGGCCAACCCTACATATATATAGTGAAGAACTAGCGGGAAAAACTGGAGGGAAGAACTGGCGGGAAAAAATGGCGGGAAAAATGGCGTGTCGACATTATGTCGTGCGGCGTGTACCTTGTCCCGGATGGTGTCACCAACCGGGACTAAAGATGAACCTATAGTCCCGGTTGGAGACACCAACCGGGACAAAACACAAGTCAGCACTAATGATAGGGGTGAGTGTCAACATTATTTCGTATGTACAAACCGGACCCACTTCCTACCGATTCGGCAGACATTTGTCCTTTTTACCCGGGATGGACGAAAAGGTTTGAGATGTCCCTGTTGGGAGATAGTCCATGTAAGGTGGTCTAGTATTTTAGGAAAATGGGACGGTAGCATTCTGAAACGGCATTTTGGTGGTTACTTCACAAAACGACCCGTTTTTTGCGCTCAGAAAATGGAAAAGGGCTTTTCCGTGCGAAAAAAGGAAAACTTCCTCCTGCAACATTGTTCTCCATACCAATGTCCACACACATGCATAATATGGGCACAACATCACAAACTATGCCGTGATTCAGCACATAACATCGGTCATTTGGACCGAAAGCCATGAAACCTCGAACATGATAGGTCATTTTTTGAAGGTTTTTTCGAAACATGATCAATATACCAAGTCTGGTATTTTTCCTTTCAACTATGTAACATAATATGACACCACGCGAAGGATTTTCATTGTTCGGATTTTTTTGAATTTATTATGCCAGTTTTGAATTATCTGAATTTCTAACTATGGTCGAACCGGTGTGCATGAAGATAGGGGACGAGCATCGTTAGAACTTGCATTGGATCTCTAAAGAAACCACATATTGCGAGTCTAAAAATGATTTTTACAAAAAATCAGGGGCGATAGATCATGTACTGTAGTACAAACCGGACCCACTTCCTACCGATTCGGCAGACATTTGTCCTTTTTACCCGGGATGGACGAAAAGGTTTGAGATGTCCCTGTTGGGAGATAGTCCATGTAAGGTGGTCTAGTATTTTAGGAAAATGGGACGGTAGCATTCTGAAACGGCATTTTGGTGGTTACTTCACAAAACGACCCTTTTTTTACGCTCGGAAAATGGAAAAGGGCTTTTCCGTGCGACAAAAAGGAAAACTTCCTCCTGCAACATTGTTCTCCATACCAATGTCCACACACATGCATAATATGGGCACAACATCACAAACTATGCCGTGATTCAGCACATAACATCGGTCATTTGGACCGAAAGCCATGAAACCTCGAACATGATAGGTCATTTTGTGAAGGTTTTTTTGAAACATGATCAATATACCAAGTCTGGTATTTTTCCTTTCAACTATGTAACATAATATGACACCACGCAAAGGATTTTCATTGTTCGGATTTTTTTTGAATTTATTATGCCCGTTTTGAATTATCTGAATTTCTAACTATGGTCGAACCGGTGTGCATGAAGATAGGGGACGAGCATCGTTAGAACTTGCATTGGATCTCTAAAGAAACCACATATTGCGAGTCTAAAAATGATTTTTACAAAAAATCACGGGCGATAGATCATGTACCTGTAGTACAAACCGGACCCACTTCCTACCGATTCGGCAGACATTTGTCCTTTTTACCCGGGATGGACGAAAAGGTTTGAGATGTCCCTGTTGGGAGATAGTCCATGTAAGGTGGTCTAGTATTTTAGGAAAATGGGACGGTAGCATTCTGAAACGGCATTTTGGTGGTTACTTCACAAAATGACCCTTTTTTGCGCTCGGAAAATGGAAAAGGGCTTTTCCGTGCGACAAAAAGGAAAACTTCCTCCTGCAACATTGTTCTCCATACCAATGTCCACACACATGCATAATATGGGAACAACATCACAAACTATGCCGTGATTCAGCACATAACATCGGTCATTTGGACCGAAAGCCATGAAACCTCGAACATGATAGGTCATTTTGTGAAGGTTTTTTCGAAACATGATCAATATACCAAGTCTGGTATTTTTCCTTTCAACTATGTAACATAATATGACACCACGCGAAGGATTTTCATTGTTCGGATTTTTTTTGAATTTATTATGCCCATTTTGAATTATCTGAATTTCTAACTATGGTCGAACCGGTGTGCATGAAGATAGGGGACGAGCATCGTTAGAACTTGCATTGGATATCTAAAGAAACCACATATTGCGAGTCTAAAAATGATTTTTACAAAAAATCACGGGCGATAGATCATGTACCTGTAGTACAAACCGGACCCACTTCCTGCCGATTCGGCAGACATTTGTCCTTTTTACCCGGGATGGACGAAAAGGTTTGAGATGTCCCTGTTGGGAGATAGTCCATGTAAGGTGGTCTAGTATTTTAGGAAAATGGGACGGTAGCATTCTGAAACGGCATTTTGGTGGTTACTTCAAAAAACAACCCGTTTTTTGCGCTCGGAAAATGGAAAAGGGCTTTTCCGTGCGACAAAAAGGTTGGTGTCACCAACCGGGACATTATGTCGTGGGACACATGCATAATATGTGCACAACATTATGTCGACATTATGTCGTGCGGCGTGTACCTTGTCCCGGATGGTGTCACCAACCGGGACTAAAGATCAACCTGTAGTCCCGGTTGGAGACACCAACCGGGACAAAACACGAGTTAGCACTAATGATAGGGGTGAGTGTCGACATTATTTCGTAAGTGTCGACATTATGCCGAGCTGCTTGTACTATAAATAGGCATCCTTGCGAGTCCAGTCCTCCAGCCAGTTTGAGGCATCTCCAAGATGGTTTTCGAGAGCAGGGACACCACTGCGGCCAGTTTCAGGGAGATGCCGACGGAGCCCAGTCCTCCGGCATCTCCGAGAAACTGGTCATAGAGGCACTCCCTAATATGTGAAATTAGTTAGCTCCGAGGCGTATTGATCTAGTTAGAGAAGTTACAAGCTGCAAAATGGTTTTCGAGAGCATGGACACCACTACGACCAGTTTCAGGGAGATGCCGCCGGATCCCAGTCCTCCGGCATCTCCAAGAAACTGGTCATAGAGGCACTCCCTAATATGTGACTGCGCGCGTTTGGAGATAAGATCTTAATGGTAAGTATGAATCGGGACAACTTCTTCATAGTCCCGGTCCAGCCACAAAACGGGACTAACACTCAAGACATTTATTAATATTAAAAACTAAGACTACAAAACTGGGACTAAAGGCCACAAACCGCGAAAGATATCCTTCGGTCAAGCCACAAACCGCGAAAGACATGAACTAGAGTTACATAATATGAGCATGAACTTCTTGGCATATGTCCTTCCTTATGATCGCTTCAGACGTAACCATGGAGCATCTTCTTTACTTAACGGAATGGTTGGGTTAGTTTTCACTGTGAAGGGCGGAATTTCATCAAACTTATTATAATCTTCTGACATGTCTGTCTTGTCCTCGATTCCCACGATGTTTCTTTTCCCTGAAAGAACTATGTGACGCTTTGGCTCATCATATGATGTATTCGTTTGCATATTTTTTCTTTTTTTCGGTCTGGAGGACATGTCCTTCACATAGAAAACCTGAGACACATCATTGGCTAGGACGAATGGTTCATCTCTATAACCAAGATTGTTGAGATCCACTGTTGTCATTCCGTACAACTGGTCTATCTTTACCCCTTCCCCATTCAGGTTGACCCATTTGCAGCGAAACAAAGGGACCTTAAAAGAGACTCCATAGTCTAGTTCCCATATCTCCTCTATGTAACCATAATATGTGTCCTTTTGTCCATTCTCGTCAATTGCATCAAAGCGGACACCACTATTTTGGTTGGTGCTCTTTTTATCTTGGGCGATCGTGTAGAATGTATTCCCATTTATTTCGTACCCTTGGAAATTCAATACAGTAGAAGATGGTGACGCGGCCAACAAGTATAGCTGATCTCCAACAGTGGTGTCATTCAAGAGATGTGTCCGCATCCAACCACCGAAAGACTTCATGTGTTCATCTGTAATCCATGATTCAGGCTTCCCCGGGTTTTTGGAGCGTACAATATTGTTGTGTTCCTCGATATACGGAGCTGCCAAGGTGGAATTATGTAGAACTGTGTAGTGTGCTTTAGTGAAAGAATCCCCGTCCCTACATATCATTGCTTTCTTTCCCAGTGTGACTTTTCCACTTAGTCTTCCCTCATGCCGCGAGTCAGAAACACCAATCGGCTTAAGGTCAGGAATAAAGTCAACACAAAACTCAATGACCTCCTCTGTTCCATATCCCTTGGAGATGCTTCCTTCTGGTCTAGAACTGATTGACTGCCGGGACCCTTTCCAAAGATTACTTCTATGTCCGTGACCATACCAAATACATCATCACTAGCAGGGAGTTCAGGCTTCTTCTGGTGATCTGCCTCACCTTTGAAATGCTTGCCTTTATTTCTTACGTGATGATTGGTCGGAAGAAATCGTCGATTCGCCAGGTACACAACCTTCTTGCATTTATGCAAATATGTACCTTCGGTCTTATCTAAACAGTGGGTGCATGCCTTATATCCCTTGTTTGTCTGTCCTAAAAGGTTACTAAGAGAAGTCCAATCATTGATGGTTACGAATAACAACCCTCGTAGATCAAATGGCTCCTGTTTGTTCTCATCCCACGCACGTACACCTGGTTTGCCCCACAACTGTAAGAGTTCTTCAACTAATGGCCTAAGGTACACATCAATGTCGTTGCCCGGTTGCTTCGGGCCTTGGATGAGCACTGTCATCATAATGAACTTACGCTTCATGCACAACCAAGGAGACAGGTTGTAGATACATAGAGTCATGGGCCAGGTGCTGTGACTGCAGCTCTGCTCCCCAAAAGGATTCATGCCATCCGTACTTAGACCAAACCATAAGTTCCTTGCGTCACCTACAAAGTTTGGGAAGTCTCTCTCAATTTTTCTCCACTGTGACCCATCAGCAGGGTGTCTCAACTTCCCGTCTTTCTTACGGTCTTCTTTGTGCCATCGCAACAACCTGGCATGCTCTTTGTTTCTGAACATGCGTTTCAACCTTGGTATTATAGGAGCATACCACATAACCTTAGCAGGAACCCTCTTCCGGAGGGGCTCTCCCTCAACATCACCAGGGTCATCTCGTCTGATCTTATACCGCAACGCATTGCATACCGGGCATTTATCTAAATTCTCATACTCCTTACCGAGGTAGAGGATGCAGTCATTAATGCATGCATGTATCTTTTGCACATCTAATCCCAGAGGACAGAGAGTCTTCTTTGCTTCGTAGGTACTCTCGGGAAGTTCGTTATGTTTTGGAAACTTCGGCTTCATTATTTTCAGCATCTTTTCAAATGAGGAGTCAGTTAGACCACACTCTGCCTTCCATCGCAACAATTCCAGTGTGGTACCGAGCATTGTGCTGCCATCTTCACAATTTGGGTACAACAATTTCTTGTGATCTTCTAACATGCCCTCTAACTTCAACTTCTCATTTTCTGTTTCACAGTCTCGCTTTGCATCAGAAATGACCCTACCAAGTTCATCAGCCGGCTCATCTGATGCCCGTTCTTCACCTCTTTCCTCTCCATTGTCTTCCATTGCAGTATCACTATATTCAGGAAACATATGATGATAGTTGTTATCATCATCTTCTTCTTCACCATCTTCCATCATAACCCCTCTTTCCCCGTGCTTGGTCCAGCAATTATAGTTGGGCATGAAACCTTTCATAATCAGGTGGCCGCGAATGATTTTCGAGGAAGAGTACTCCTAGTTGTTCCCACATTGAACACATGGACAACGTATAAATCCATTCTCTTTGTTTGCCGTAGCCACATCAATAAATTTGTCCACGCCTTTGATATACCCGGCTACGCGCCGGTCACCGTACATCCATTCCCGACCGTTCATCTGCATCATATAAGTAAGTTTATCAAAAAACAGGACATCATAAATAGTGAAATAACCAATTCACACTGACACATGAATTGTATCAATGACCTAGAAAAGATAAGATTGCTAACCTCGATCGAGGGAAATAAAGAGGAGAAAGCTCAAGTGCGTCTCGGACACCTTCTATATTTTTGTTCTATGAGAAATTCAACGGGATTTTTCACTCAAACATTTAATCAAACACCTTCAATGCATGCATAGAAGAGAAAAAACTAGCACACCCCTCACACCTTCCACCATTCGAAAAAACAGAGTGGAGGCAGAGGGGGCTGGGGTGTTGCATTTATAGAGGGCAGGAGAATACGTCCTGGTTGGAGCCACCAACCGGGACTAAAGGTGCGTGCCATGCCACGTGGCTGTGACCAAACCTTTAGTTCCGGTTGGTTGCTCCAACCGGGACGTATTCCCCCTTATCAACCGGGACGCATGCCCCCTGGCCCCGTGCCCGCTCCAACCGGGACGCGTGCCAGCATTAGTCCCGGTTGGTGGCGCAACCGGGACTAATGCTCCGAGGGGGCGCGAACGGATGGCATGTTTTCTACTAGTGATGATTAATATTTGATCCTTCAGTGATTATCTCATAGTATTCATTACAATAACTCATGAATACCAAGCTAAGAATACAACTCAAGTAACAAGAATTTAATAACTAAATCTTGACCTATCTTAATCTTATATATCTCTACCATGTGTATCATGGTAATACTTGACCTTAACTCTTTTTTGTATTGAGTAGGAAAGAAACCAAGTCAAGATCATTCACCATATATCTTTCTTCTCATATTAATCCTTATCATCTCTATTGAATCTTATTCTAATATCTATTGTTCATCAATGTTGAGTAATCAACTATTGATTCACCAATTCTTAACCTATCAATTCTTGATCTATCAACTCTTGTCCATATCATAGCATTCACTTAGGTCCTTAAGAGATAGAAGTAAGAAGAGGTAGGTGGTAATGCTAGATTTAAATATAATTTATAGGATGGTAGTGTTGGAAGGGAATAAGATCAAAGTGATAATTGATGGAGTTAAGTCACTCCTGAAATGAAAGAAGAGTTATATGAATATGTATATTTGCATGGTAACAAAGAAGATTACAAGGATGAATATTAAAGATAGTTACCAGGAGTAATCCTATTGGATCAAGAAGATATAGTCAATAAGTAATATCTTCTATTTAGTTAGAGGTACTGAGAAGATAATTACAATACAACTACAAGGTTCTATTGATGAAGGCCTTGATTATCCAACTAGAAACCTAAACCACAAAGGATCAAAGAATTATAATGATCATGCTTTAGTCACCAAGATAGAATGCTTATATCATGTATAAGTGACATTGGTGGATAGAACATGATCAAACCCTAGTATAGATAAGTTATCCTAGAGTAGTCATTACAAGTCACATTAATATAATGTGAGGTTGGAGTATGAGTTACTAGAGTAAAGTAAATATAAGATAGTATGATTAAGCTAAAGCTAGTGCAGTATGGAGTTATTGAAGTAGTCCTCTTAAAAGATAGTAAGGTTTTGAGGAGAGTGGTTTGATATATATATCTACTGGAGTAATATTAGTGGTGCATGATTAAGGAAGTGTATGAATAGAGTTAGAAGTAACTACTTGTTGGATTGGAGATTATCAGCAGTAGAGTAGTTGATTGTAAGGTTCCCAACCTTTAATAAGGTAGAGATCCCTGTGTTTACAATGCTAGTCCCTGGATCAATAGCTAGCATCCACAGCTAAGATGTAATATCAAGAAACAAAGGTCATAATACAACTTTATAACCAGGAATAAAATAATTCATTACATCTTACATAGCTCATTTGGCTATCACATTACATTGCAGCAGAATATCTATAAGCATGGGGTCCTTCATCTTCAAAGTGCCACAGGCGGTCATGTTGGTTGTAGACTTGTAATCCTAATCAATAAACTTCTCTAGTATCAAACAAACCTGCAACATAATAAGTTGCAGCCACAAGGGTCAATACATTTGAATTGTATTGGCAAGATTCACTACTAAGTAGAAATATGTGGATCCTATCATTACATGCATATTTGGCTAAGTGGGGTTTAGGCTCATTTGCAGAAAGCAATATAGTTTTATCCTATCTTTTCAAAATAGTTTTTTGATCTTTGTAAAATATTTTTGAACTTCTTGGGAAACTCCAAGTGATTCAAATCCCTTGTTGTCACCCTCAAGTTTTACTTTGAGAAATTGGAATGTCGAGATCTTCCATAGCTTCAGGCCTTAGTTGCTCAGTATTGTCCATAACCGGGGACACGGCTAAGTACTTAGAATTTTGATCTTTTGCAGAAGTTGTACACTTTACCCACATGACACAATATCATCTTGATGCCACCAGTGGCCGCTGGATAAGTACTCACCAAGATGGAGTACTGGCAGATTGAGAATCTGACAAAGTCTTTCCATAGGAGTCCTCCCAATACACAATGCTAGCTTGTCATCCAGGCACCAATGTAGGGTTTCAAGTTCCCTAGCACAAATCTAGTTAACCTGAAGATGTCAATGCATGGGTCTTCCACTATGTAGTTGACTAAGCCAGAGCCCATTTAGCATGTGGCTGTACACGGAAGCCACTGTACGAGAAACATGTTCAATCTCTAAGTCCCTGGGTGGTTTTCTTCTAGTGCACAACAAAAAGAGATTGCCATATAAACATGGTTCCTTTTGTTGCCACCTTGTCCAACCTTGAGTATCCTTGTCCACCCAGGTGGTTCATTGAGTACTTGTTTTATTATAAAAAACTTATAACTTTTCAACTCTTCATATAATTCATAATATGTATCCCATCCCAATATATAGCTGGGCTAAGCATACTACAACTACAATGTTTCCACTAAGGAATATATAAGGGTATCCTATTAGGATTTAGCATAGCATAACATATAGAAATCATTATCATGCATGTTTCAAAAATCCACTAAGTATAATGAAAATAATAGGACTTGGATGATAGTGTCACTTGCCTTTTAGTAGAGAATGTTGGTTCACTTCTTGATCTTGCAAATATCACACTCTTCTAATTCCACTACAATTCAATCAAGCAAACACAATTGAACTATCATTCCAACCAATATTCAAACAATTTATCACACATAAAATAATAGAAACAAGGTCATGCATGCAAGCATGCAAAAGATAGTTTTATTTGCAAAAGTGGTTTATACTAGGCTCTAAACATTATAAAGTTCAAAGTGGTCATTTTCTAAAGTGGTAAAACCATTTGCAAAAGGTTTTATCTACAAACCATTTCTAAGTCAAATCAATATTTTATGTGGTTGAAAATGCTTTTAGTAAAGCAATATTCTTTAAAGAGTTCACCAATTATATTTTAATTCTCAAAACTTGCTGTTTAGGGTCAGAAGGTTTGAATCAAATAATTTCCCAAAGGTTTTACTCAAAAATCATTTCCATATCAAAATCAATATTTTTATTTGACTAGAAATGAGCTAATTCAAGTATTTATTCCTAAACTTCACAAAATTCATTTTTAAATCCATGAGTTGGTTCCTAAGGTCAGTAGGTTCACAACAAACCATTTTGCAAAGATTTCACATTAAAATTTTATCTAGAACAATTTTTATATTCAAAATAAGCCTACACATGTTTTTGCAAATTCAACCAATTTTCCAGAAGCAAATCATTAAACAAATTGCATGGTTGCAAAGTACATGTTCTGCTGATTCCATTGATATAAAATTTGCAAAATTTGGACATGTAGATTTTAAGTTATGAATTTTACAAGTTTGCATATCAATCAGATTCAAAATTCTGTTTTAAACAAAACCAGTGCCACGCGGCGCAATCTAATTGGCCGGTACCGCTTCGTGCGGATCAGCCTCTGCGAATCGTAGGATTTAAGTTATATCTAGTGGCTTAGATGGGCTCATACCTCTTCGTCTAAGTTCTAATCTTAGCCGCAAGATTTACATCTAACGGTCACAGACGCTGGATCAAGGATTGGCGGCGCTGCGCGGCGGCGAGCGGCGAAGCACGCTCTGGCGGTGGCGTCGCGGTGATTCCAGGAAGCAAAGAAGACAGGGAAGTGGCTCACCGTGTTCGCATGATCGAGGTGAAGCTCAAGGTGGTCTCTAGGAGGCAAGGGGCGCACGGGAATGGCGGCAATTCCTCGTCGGAGTAGCTCCTGGCGACTGGCGGCTCTGGAGGTCGTCGGGGATGGGGCTGCAGGTCGCGCCGAGGCAACGTAGGGGCACAGTTAGACGCGGGCTGAACTGGGGATGGTGTGAGCATCAACAGGAGGTGCCGGGGCGGTCGAGACTTACCAGGGGAGGTCGCCGGAAAAGGGACAGACGCGGTGACGCTCAGTTGATGACAAAGCCGAGCTTCTAGAGTGCGTGGGAGCGAACTGGTGCTATGGGCAGGTGCACCTGGCGATGGGGAATGTGCTAGCGTGCAGAGGGAGGCGAGGGGTGGCCTTGGTTAGCCGGAATTGGCCGGGGAAGCTGTCGGCGACAGAAGGTTTCGAGCTCTCAATTGGGGCAACCCTGGGGCAGAGAGGAGGCGCTGTTTGGGGGGAATGGTAGAGGAGGAATGGGCGGTTTAACGAGCGTGGTCGCAGGCAGGATTAATGCAGTCCTTTACGAGAATTCAACGCCACATTCAATCGGCAGCAATGGCAGGGGAATAACGGTAGTGGGTTGAAGACGATGACACGCTGGCGTGGGGCCTGCCTGTCAGTGAGGGAGAGAGAGAGGGAGATGGGGCCACTCGTCAGCGTCTCTACGGGTTGATTTCTCAGTGCAAAAACGGTTCGCAGTGGGAGGAGCTGGTGGGATGCGTGCAGCGTTGTTGGGCCAGATAGGTTGGGCCTGTTCTTTCTCTCTTTTTTTATTCTGATTGTTTTTTTCTTTTCTATTTGATTTTCTGTTTTGATTTTCAAACAAACAATTCAAACACTCAAATGAATTCAAACCTTTGCCAAACTTTGTATCATTTTTAGTTTTGTTTAACAACACAAACCAAAGTCCAAAATAAAATAATACTTTTATTCTCTTAGGATCTATTTAATAATTAAATAAAATAGTCTTTAGTTATTAATTCAAATAGGATTTGATTTATTAAAATCTCCATTTGAAATCCAAATAATACCAAAATCATTTCAGTAGGTTTTATTTGAAAAAGTAAAACACTTGGAAAACTTGTTTAAAATAATTTAACAAGTTTTAGTGTTTAATTAAAATAGAAAAACCTTTACTTTAATAAAATTGGATATTAATAAATCCTTATTATTTTATTTAAATAGACCTTTACTCTTTTTATCAAATAGAAATATTTTATTTCAAAAGCTTGGCCAAGTTTTAATTTGGCTTTATAAAATAATATTTATTTATAATTCTACCTTTGCTTTATAAAAACCATATCTTTTTATTAAAAGATCCAAAAATAGTGATTCCAAATATTTTTAACTTTATTGTTTATTTATCTTTTTAAATCCCTTTAGGATTTTACTTGATCAAAATAGGTTTTGATATTTCCAATTGGAATCAAAATTTTCTTCTCACCCTGAATTTCAACAAAGTTTTATTTTGTTTATTTATTTTTCACATTTCAAAATTTGGAAAATTTTGGGATGTGACAGGCTACCACCCTTAAAATTAATCTCGTCCCGAGATTTGGGATGGATAAAGGTTACAAGTTGGCTTCAAGGCAACTAGGGTACTACCACCCTTAAAAATAAAGTCTCATAGGGTTACATTGATGGTTCACTTGACTATAGGTTCAACACTTAATATCCTGACAAGGAATCCTTATTTGACTCTTCTGAGTTAACTAGTTTCTGACATCCACTTCTTCTGTCTCTTCAAAGTTTCCATCCATGTTAATGTGGTTCACATGTTCTTCCTGGGTCATATTGGAGTCATTTAAATTGGCTCTTCTAGCATCCTTCTTCTCTTCTTCTCAGGACAGTCTGATGCATAGTGTCCAAGTTCCTTACAATTATAGCACTGCAACCGGCCAATATCTTTCTTCCTGAAAGTGTCATGTTGGTTCTGAACAAGGTCATCTCCATTGTCAATATCATTTCCAATATTCTCACTTCCATTGTTGTTGTGGTGTGGTTCAGAATCTTCATTGCTCTTTTTGAATGAATGCTTCTTCTTTGATGGTCCTGAGTGATTCTTGAGTTTATGCTTCCTCTTTCTGTTCTCAACTTGATTCATCTTGTTTTCCAATATTGTGGCTTTGTCAAAGAGTGATTGATAAGTTGGGACATAGGCAACAGCCAGCTGCAGGTTCAACTCATCATTAAGTCCTTCAAGAAATTTTTCTTTTCTCTTAGCATCTGTGTCAACTTCATCAGGTGCATAGCGTGCCAGATTGTTGAATTCTTCAATATACTCAGCCATACTGAGGTGACGCTGTTTCAAATTGTGAAACTCCTTTTTCTTCAAGTACATCACTCCAGGTGAGATGTGAGTTGTTCTGAATCCATCTTAAAAAATAGCCCAAGTTACATCTTCAAGGGGAGTAGTGATTTGAAAGTTGTCCCACCATGTTGCTGCTGGTCCTTCAAGCAGAAATGCTGCAAACCTAACTTTTTCTTCATCGGTGCAGCTAACAGTCACTAAGTCTTTGTTCACTGAACGTAACCAATCATCAGCTTCCATTGGATCAGTTGTTCTAGAGAATCTTGCAGGCCTAAGTTTCAGAAACTTGGTGAGCATGTCAAGTGCTGGAGGATTATTCTGATTGTTGTTGTTGTTGTTGTTGTTGTTGTTCTGATTCTGTATGTACGTGGTCATCTGTTGCATCAACTGTGTCTGAGCTGCCATCATCTGCTGCATCTCAGGGGTGATGTTGTTGTTTTGGTTGGGGTTGGCACGACGAGGAGGCATCTGTTGGTTTGATAGGGATAAGTATTGGTGGATAGGTTTTTAAGAAGTTTTAACACACAACTCAAAAACAACCAAGTTCAATCAAACCATCAAACTATCAAACAATCAACAAGCAACTATCCACTTAACAACTTATGAGCTTAACTCATGAGTTGAAGGAAACAACAAGTTTTCTTGAAAATAATAACTTAGTATAGTCATACCTCATGGGTCAATATGATCCATACTCTAACTTGATATCAATGTCTTTGGTAGGCAATCTAATGTCTCTTGGTTTTCACTTGTAGTCCTTAGTGATGTCTAAGGTTGAGGTCCTTGGTGAAAATGTTGAAGATTTGAAGTCATTAGAATTGATGAAATCTATGGTGAAATCTTTGGCCATGGGTTAAGCTTGTCCATCAAGTTGAAATAGAGAGATGTAGAGTCAAAATCAAAAAGGTTGAGGAAAGAGTTTACAAGATTGTTTGTAAATAAGTTTTGGAACAAATACAACTCCTATTTTTCTAAGGGGTTTTGTCCACTCCTAGGGTTTACAAATCCTACAGGCAACACAGTGCTCTGATACCATCTGTAAGGTTCCCAACCTTTAATAAGGTAGAGATCCCTGTGTTTACAATGCTAGTCCTGGATCAATAGCTAGCATCCACAGTTAAGATGTAATATCAAGAAAAAAAGGTCATAATACAACTTTATAACCAGGAATAAAATAATTCATTACATCTTACATAGCTCATTTGGCTATCACATTACATTGCAGCAGAATATCTATAAGCATGGGGTCCTTCATCTTCAAAGTGCCACAGGCAGTCATGTTGGTTGTAGACTTGTAATCCTAATCAATAAACTTCTCTAGTATCAAACAAACCTGCAACATAATAAGTTGCAGCCACAAGGGTCAATACATTTGAATTGTATTGGCAAGATTCACTACTAAGTAGAAATATGTGGATCCTATCATTACATGCATATTTGGTTAAGTGGGGTTTAGGCTCATTTGCAGAAAGCAATATAGTTTTATCCTATCTTTTCAAAATAGTTTTTTGATCTTTGTCAAATCTTTTTGAACTTCTTGGGAAACTCCAAGTGCTTCAAATCCCTTGTTGTCACCCTCCAGTTTTACTTTGAGAAATTGGAATGTCGAGATCTTCCATAGCTTCAGGCCTTAGTTGCTCAGTATTGTCCATAACCGGGGACACGGCTAAGTACTTAGAATTTTGATCTTCTGCAGAAGTTGTACACTTTACCCACATGACACAATATCATCTTGATGCCACCAGTGGCCGCTGGATAAGTACTCACCAAGATGGAGTACTGGCAGATTGAGAATCTGACAAAGTCTTTCCATAGGAGTCCTCCCAATACACAATGCTAGCTTGTCATCCAGGCACCAATGTAGGGTTTCAAGTTCTCTAGCACAAATCTAGTTAACCTGAAGATGCCAATGCATGGGTCTTCCACTATGTAGTTGACTAAGCCAGAGCCCATTTAGCATGTGGCTATACACGGAAGCCACTGTACGAGAAACATGTTCAATCTCTAAGTCCCTGGGTGGTTTTCTTCTAGTGCACAACAAAAAGAGATTGCCGTATAAACATGGTTCCTTTTGTTCCCACCTTGTCCAACCTTGAGTATCCTTGTCCACCCAGGTGGTTCATTGAGTACTTGTTTTATTATATAAAACTTATAACTTTTCAACTCTTCATATAATTCATAATATGTATCCCATCCCAATATATAGCTGGGCTAAGCATACTACAACTACAATGTTTCCACTAAGGAATATATAAGGGTATCCTATTAGGATTTAGCATAGCATAACATATAGAAATCATTATCATGCATGTTTCAAAAATCCACTAAGTATAATGAAAATAATAGGACTTGGATGATAGTGTCACTTGCCTTTTAGTAGAGAATGTTGGTTCACTTCTTGATCTTGCAAATATCACACTCTTCTAATTCCACTACAATTCAATCAAGCAAACACAATTGAACTATCATTCCAACCAATATTCAAACAATTTATCACACATAAAATAATAGAAACAAGGTCATGCATGCAAGCATGCAAAAGATAGTTTTATTTGCAAAAGTGGTTTCTACTAGGCTCTAAACATTATAAAGTTCAAAGTGGTCATTTTCTAAAGTGGTAAAACCATTTGCAAAAGGTTTTATCTACAAACCATTTCTAAGTCAAATCAATATTTTATGTGGTTGAAAATGCTTTTAGTAAAGAAATATTCTTTAAAGAGTTCACCAATTATATTTTAATTCTCAAAACTTGGTGTTTAGGGTCAGAAGGTTTGAATCAAATCATTTACCAGAGGTTTTACTCAAAAATCATTTCCATATCAAAATCAACATTTTTATTTGACTAGAAATGAGCTAATTCAAGTATTTATTCCTAAACTTCACAAAATTCATTTTTAAATCCATGAGTTGGTTCCTAAGGTCAGTAGGTTTACAACAAACCATTTTGCAAAGATTTCACATTAAAATTTTGTCTAGAACAATTTTTATATTCAAAATAATCCTACACATGTTTCTGCAAATTCCACCAATTTTCCAGAAGAAAATCATTAAAAAAATTGCATGGTTGCAAAGTACATGTTCTGCTGATTCCATTGATATAAAATTTTCAAAATTTGGACGTGTATGTTTTAAGTTATGAATTTTACAAGTTTGCATATCAATCAGATTCAAAATTCTGTTTTAAACAAAACCAGTGCCACGCGGCGCAATCTAATTGGCCGGTACCGCTTCGTGCGGATCAGCTTCTGCGAACCGTAGGATTTAAGTTAGATCTAGTGGCTCAGATGGGATCATACCTCTTCGTCTAAGTTCTAATCTTAGCTGCAAGATTTACATCTAATGGTCACAGACGCTGGGTCAAGGATTGGCGGCGCTGCGCGGTGGCAAGCGGCGGAGCACGCTCTGGAGGTGGCGTCGCGGTGATTCCAGGAAGCAAAGAAGACAGGGAAGTGGCTCACCGTGTTCACGTGATCGAGGTGAAGCTCAAGGTGGTCTCGAGGAGGCAAGGGGCGCACGGGAACGGCGGCAATTCCTCGCCGGAGTAGCTCCTGGCGACGGGGCGGCTCTGGAGGTTGTCGGGGATGGGGCTGCAGGTCGCGCCGAGGCAAGGTAGGGGCACAGTTAGACGCAGGCTGAACTGGGGGTGGTGTGAGCATCAACAGGAGGTGCTGGGGCGGTCGAGACTTACCAGGGGAGGTAGCCAGAAAAGGGACAGACGCGGAGGCGCTCAGTTGATGACGAAGCCGAGCTTCTAGAGTGCGCGGGAGCGAACTGGTGCTATGGGGCAGGTGCGCCTGGCGATGGGGAATGTGCTAGCGTGCAGAGGGAGGCGAGGGGTGGCCGTGGTTCGCCGGAATTGGCCGGGGAAGCTGTCGGCGACAGAAGGTTTCGAGCTCTCAATTGGGGTAGCCCTGGGGCAGAGAGGAGGCGCTGTTTGGGGGGAATGGTAGAGGAGGAATGGGCGGTTTAACGAGCGTGGTTGCAGGCAGGATTAACGCATTCCTTTACATGAATTCAACGCCGCATTCAATCGGCAGCAATGGCAGGGGAAGAACGGTAGTGGGTTGAAGACGATGACACGCTGGCGTGGGGCCTGCCTGTCAGTGATGGAGAGAGAGAGGGAGATGGGGCCACTCGTCAGCGTCTCTGCGGGTTGATTTCTCAGTGGAAAAACGGTTCACAGTGGGAGGATCTGGTGGGCTGCGTTGCTGGGTTGTTGGGCCAGATAGGTTGGGCCTGTTCTTTCTCTCTTTTTTTTATTCTGATTGTTTTTTTCTTTTCTATTTGATTTTCTGTTTTGATTTTCAAACAAACAATTCAAACACTCAAATGAATTCAAATCTTTGCCAAACTTTGTATCATTTTTAGTTTTGTTTAACAACACAAACCAAAGTCCAAAATAAAATAATACTTTTATTATCTTAGGATCTATTTAATAATTAAATAAAATAGTCTTTAGTTATTAATTCAAATAGGATTTGATTTATTAAAATCTCCATTTGAAATCCAAATAATACCAAAATCATTTCAGTAGGTTTATTTGAAAAAGTAAAACACTTGGAAAACTTGTTTAAAATAATTTAACAAGTTTTAGTGTTTAACTAAAATAGAAAAACCTTTACTTTAATAAAATTGGATATTAATAAATCCTTATTATTTTATTTAAATAGACATTTACTCTTTTTATCAAATAGAAATATTTTATTTCAAAAGCTTGGCCAAGTTTTAATTTGGCTTTATAAAATAATCCTTATTTATAATTCTACCTTTGCTTTATAAAAACCATATCTTTTTATTAAAAGATCCAAAAATAGTGATTCCAAATATGTTTAACTTTATTATTTATTTATCTTTTTAAATCCCTTTAGGATTTTACTTGATCAAAATAGGTTTTGATATTTCCAATTGGAATCAAAATTTTCTTCTCACCCTAAATTTCAACAAAGTTTTATTTTGTTTATTTATTTTTCACATTTCAAAATTTGGAAAATTTTGGGATGTAACATTGATATAACCAAGTATGGATATGAGAAAACTATGAAAGCTTTAGTGTCAAGCTCATTGGATTTATAAATGGATTTAGAAGAATAAAAACTAGATAAGAGTATTCTTGTGAAGTAAAGCTCATCATGTTAACACATGATGATGGATATGAAGAAGTAGTATATCTAGGAAAGGAATTCCTTAATTAGAAGTCCAGGATTGTGAATTATGGAAGAGAGGAATTCCTGATAAACACTAAACCTTTATTCTATAATTAACTTAATAGTCATTTCATCTGATTGATTTATCATCCTATTTCCACAATGCCTTATAGGAATATTTTCCTATAGCAAATCACTTAAGCACATTTTTGTTATTGCCAATTATCATAACCATATGTTCTTAGGAGTTATCTTTACCAATTATTTTCCATAAGACCTTCTAGAAAATAACTTTCTACTTTAAAGGGTAATATCATTAAAGACCATAAACATAAAGACAATATGTCTTAACCATTCACCTTTATTTATAATTATAAAAGGATATTCAAATATTAAAACTCCCAGAATTCCTGGTAAATAATTATAATTCAAAACCTTAACTTCTATTTCAATCATCGATGTCAATATATAAGTAAGGTAATAACCAAGATTATTAAAACAATATTTGCCCATTAGTGGAATGTGGATAATAGAAGTTACTTTATTAAGAACTTTAATAATTAAAACATCTTATATAATGATTGCGATATAAAATAGATATGGACATATCATTTACATATCTTTAACTATCTTAAACCATTCTAATTACATTCATTAAGAAGAAATAATGAAATCATTTTTATAGGATTATAAACAAATCGTAAACCCCAAAACTCTAGATAGATTCTACTTATTCCATTTAATATAATAACTTCTTATATGTTTGTGAATAAGAGAGTGGAAAAGGTGTAAATAAATACAGTATATAATAATAATAATTCATACCAGAATCTTAAGTACAATTTTTTAAAGAAGAATTTCTAGAAAATTTAAAACAAAGGTGTAAATACAGAACTAGAAAAGAAAACAGAAAACAGAAATGAATAAAAAAATAAGCATAGTAAACCTTCTGGACCTAAGCCCATCTTCCCTCTTCCCTATCTGCTGCCACGCGCGTTCCACCGAAGCCCAACACCATCCCAACTCCGGCCCAGTACCCCTTCGTTCTTTTTCCTCCTTTCTTCCTCCTCACGCCAGAAGGACAACGTCGGGGAAGTAGCTCGCTGGCTCGAGCTCTGCCGTCCGCCGTCGTCACGATGACCGCTCCGCCAAGATTCGATCCACCACTGATCTTTGCCTATAAGAAGACCCCTGCTACACCGGCAAACATTATCTTCCCCTCTTTCCCCTTTTTTCCCACGGATCAAAACCCTAGTTCCGCCGGAGATGTTCGTCGCCGTCGTTACCAAGATCCCCTAGCCTCTCTGAGTACACCATTGGACTCAGTTCATCATCCTCGTTCTCCCAAGCCAGATCATGGATGCTTGAAAACCTTCTGTCGAGCTAATTGACACCTCACTACTGCCGCCAATCACCGTCGTTCGCCGTCGATTTTGAGCTCGCCTCCACTCACCGACACCTCTGCGAGCTTCCTGGTGAGTCACTGATTCTTCCAGTACCCTCCACGTTGTTTCCCTTGCTTTGTAATGCCGTCCCCGTGCTCGCCGGAAAACACCGCCGCTGGCCGCAGTCGCACACTGTGTTTTGGTGACCATTTGAGGGCGGCACGACCGTAGTTCGAAACACCGTTGCCTTATGCGTCTAACTACCCTAAAACCGCAAGAAAGTGCGCACCCTAACGCTAGCCCTAGACACCACCAGGGGAGAGCTCCATTGCTAATGTCAGTGTGACATCACGCTGATGTCAGCAGGCAGTCAACGCGGTGTCAACACGATTCAAACATTCCACGTGGGCGTATGATGTGGCCTAGGGCCCAATAGTCACTGACTGGGGTTGGGTGTGTCCACGGTGTAAAATTCAGTGCTTGTTTAGTAAATAAATAAACTAATATACATTTAAAAACAAATAAATTCTAGAGATTAAACAAAATGAATAAACCTTAGAAATTCAATAACTTTTATTTTATAATTCAGAAAAATATGTTCAATATATGAATTTTTTTAGAAAAATAAAATCTATAACATTAAACTATTATCAAACATTATTATATTAATAATTCAAATAATTATTATTTAATAAAGATTTTATAAGTATTAAAACTTTGATAATTCATATTTTAATAATGGTAAATGTTAAAAATATAAATAGGATACCAAAAATCTTTGAAAATAAGAACTATAATTTAAAACTATAAGCATGCATTATTATTTCACTTAATTAATTATTTGTTATTTATTAGGTATTTATAAAGTAATAAATCTTATAAAAATCATATCTTATTATTTATAAATCACAAAAATAAATGTAATATACCAAAATGGTCACAAAAATAATACCTACATGTTAAAAATATAATATTCCACTTTTTGAGTTAAATAAAAAAATTAATACTTTAATAACTTGAATTTAAACATATTTCCTCAGTTGTTAACTATATAAGGGTAAGTAAAATTTGTTAATATTTCTAAAATTGCAATTTTAGGTCTAATAATTGATACTAGTCTTAAATATTTATAATATAAAGTCAAATTGGTCCAACACATTTTAAATACAATTTTATTGAATTATCCTTCAACCATATATGTAGTTTATTTCCTAAAAAGATCTTTAACAAATATAAAATCTTCAAGAATGATATTTTAACCAAATAAAATCTTTTACCATTGTTTCACTCACAACATATAACGGACTAAATCCAGAGATAATTCATAAGTAGTAAATAATATTGTTTACTTATTCACAAGCCATAACCATACCCTTATAAGGAGATAAATCCTTTTATACATGTATAATGTTAGGAAACCACAACTCAAAGAGAAGTAATGCCATTCTTAAATAACTTTAAATAAATATTATAAGATGAGAAAGTACAATATCATAAGATTACACCTTAAATCCATTGATGCCCTTAAAGTTAAACTTTAATCTACAAGACTATAAACATTATAATAAAGACTTTGTTATGTGTTTTATAGTTAACTTTGGTATGTTATAATTAAATCGTAAAGCATCTCAAATCCAAACTATCCAAGCAAGCACAAACAACATCGACCACCATTGGTTAACCATAAAGACTGTTTAGACCTTAGAAAAGAAATCTTTTCTTCAAATGTTATTCTTTTTTCCACTTCAAACAACAAATGACAATTAATAATAATCACATTACACTATGCTTTACTTATATACATAGTCTTCAGATACATTTCTGTAACACCCTCAGAATCGGCCCTATGCAAGTTTTAGCGAAATCCGCCAAACCCGCATAGAAACGATTCATAGGTGCCCACCAGGCACTTTCGTGCGGGCGGAAAACGAAGTAATAACATTACACAACAGTCCTCGATGGGACCCACAGAACAGATATATATACAACACGACTCCATGAGTCAAGAATACAGATATACGGTACAAAGATCCAAATCACCTTGAAAAGATGAAGCGTCCGACTACGGACAAGATGCAAATGGGGCTAAGAGCCCTGAAGAAATAACCAATGGCGTCCATAACCCTGCCCAGGCCAAGCCGGAAGGGTAACCCTGCTAACGACGTCGACCTCAAACCTGCTTAAACAAAAGGGGTGCCGACAAAGGGCAAAGGAAAAAGAGGAGCGTCAATACTGAGGCCAGTACACGGCGAGGCTAGAATTCGGCGGTCCTCGCCTACATAGGTATGGTGGACTGAAGCGGCAGCGCAGCATGCACTAAACAACCTATAGAGACTCGATAAAACAGGCGGCTATCAGAGAGGGGTAAGAAAGACCTATCCGGAACCAACCTGATGCTAACACCAAACAATCCCATCCTGGTATTCCCCCTCGAAACCGAACGAGGAAGTCAACCGAGGAACTCACACAGTTGGCAGTTTTATTTATTCGGTTATTGTTGCAGCAATTACTAGTCAAGTATAGATAATCATCCTGATATAATAAGCAGTGGGCAATTTTAGTTAACCATTCCGTTGTAGTTGCGACACTTACTAGTCAAATACAATTAGCATGAGATAACCCAAAACCCAGCAGTTGTTGGTAATTTTATTTAGCCTTTCCGTTGTAGTGAAGCTGATTACTAGTCACATCGGATACAAGTCAAATTATAACAGTAAACTTTAGTTATAGTTTTCTATGATCAAGCACTGTGCTCCAAGTCGTCCATAACCGCGGACACGGCTTCTCGAAAAGATTTAACCCTGCAGGGGTGCACCAAAGTATCCACAAGCACTTCGACCCTTTTTGCCAGATCAGTTAACATACACCCATCGGTATGTCGGCGGGGCCTAAGTCACGACGTTTCCAGACCCAAAGCAAGCACGGGGGGCCACACCACTAAGTACACCCGCAACGAAGTCGGCCGGTCTCCGAGACGGACTCAGGGTTTGCGACAGTGGCTGTAAACGACAGCAAATCCCAAAACTGGGACTGTCGATACCGCGAAAACACTCCGCTTCCAAAACAGTACAGCGTGCTCCTCACACAATCGTAAATAAAGCAGTAAAGCATGGCATAAGTACAGAATAGTAAATAAAACCTCAAACTAGTTGTGGCCCCCAGTACAATACTTTGAAATCAGGTACTAATCAATGGGGGGCCCATATCTCCCCACCTGTGTTTAGCGCGCTCGATCTCGGAACAGGTGTCAAGAACTCGGGATCCTACGGGACACAAGTGGGCGGTCGGAAACCAGATATTATCTATCACCCACCGGTGCCTCTGCTTACCTACTTCAATTTTAGTTGTTAAACAATAATTAAAGTGAACAATAATTAAAGCCATGATCATCTCCAACAATTAACTTGCGGCAATACTCCAACAACTGTGGTACTTGACGACACGCAACAGCACTTGAGCGAGCGACTACGACACGCAAGTCCAACTATCTACCAATCAACCGGTAATAGGATGTGTCCAAGGCAATATAAGGCTGCAGGGGATATCACGAGTACGGAAACTAGAGCATCGCAACACAGATAGCAATAGATCAACAGGAGGAAATAAAGACTAGAAAAGTAAGATAGGTAGAAAGGGGGAGATGCTCGCCTGAAAACATTGCCGACGGTTCAACCGAAGATCGGGGCGAAGCTCACATCAACTCGGCGGCCTTATCCGCGAAGAACCAAAACACTAGAATAAACACCGGATGCAATATTTAATACTACGGCAAAAGATCGGGCATGATGCATGTATGATGTATGACATGGCAAAGATGCGATGCGATTAGGTCATATTAAGCGGAACCGGGGGTCCCGACAATTAATTAAACGGTTCAAGTTGTTTAGATACCCCGCAATTTAAATGTTGTTTTAACAAGGCAAAATATATCACCGGTTCGCTACACAAATTTAAATGAGGACAATATACGACTGGATTTGCCCGCATATGGACCCCATATTTAATTATATGGTGAATCGGCATAAGGCCCCCAAACCACACAAATATGCATGCGAGATGAATGATTAATATGCAACAGGTTTTATATTTAGCATTTATAAAATAGGGCTCGGGAAAAGGTTCACACATTAGGGGGGTCTCGACGAACTTGGGGTTCCGGGGGTTCGGGGTCCGACAGGGTTCAGGGTTCGACGGGATCGGTCTCGGACAACAGAAGTAGATCTTGTCGCATCCGCGGTGGTCGGGCCATGTTGTCGGTCTTGTCGTCTCACGCGAAGATCTTGGCGTTCCGGGAGGAAGTACTTGGTCTGGCGTCGGGGGCGCATCGGACTTGCCCTGGTCGGTGTCGCTCTTGTCGGGCCCGCGCCATCGAGTCGGTCTTGGCATCCAGGCGAGGAACTTGGCGTATCCGCGTCGGCAATCTTGGCGTTCTTCAGGTTCGGGTCCTGGCGCTTCGGATCGGTCTTCAGGGTCTCGGCCACCAGTTCCAGGGTCGGGGTTCGGGGTCTTGGCGTCCGCGTCCTTCGAGGCCAAGTTGTGGTACTTGTCATCCATGATGAAGGTCTTGTCTGTGGTTCGTCAAGTGCTACCGGTCTTGGTCCTTTGCGAAGAACTTGTCGACGAGATAAGGACCCGAGACGAACTTGGTGGTTCACATCTTCAGCAACAGACACCGGAACAGCTGCCAAAACCAGCGGCACCCGAGCCTGCAGGCAGATGCGTCGACGTCGCTGCAGGCCCGCTCGCGTCGGCTCGGGAGATGGTTCAGCGGAGGAGCTTCTCATGCTCGAGGAGGAGGGGATGGCCCTGGCGTTGCTGGGCAGAGAGAGGCCATGGCGCGGGCTGGCTTGCGGGGCGGGGTGGGGGCCGCGGGCGGCGGAGGTGCCGGCCGGAGGGAGGGGAGGCTGCGGAGGGGAGGGGCCCGAGCGGGGCAGGCTCAGGAGCACGCCGGCGGGAGGCGCCTGCAGCGGCGGACGACGGCGCTCTGGCGGGCCCGGCGAGCTCCACGCCGGGGGCGCGCGGGCAGGGAGAGGGAGGAGGAAGGCCGGGAGAGCGTGGGCCGGCGACGGTGACGCGGGGAGGACCCCTGGCGGCGGCGTCCGTCGGGGCCGGCGAGGCGGGGGGGCTCGCAGGACGGTGCTTGGGGCCACGCGGCGGCGGAGGAGAGGGTCGGGGCGGGCCGGCGAGCTTGCGGGCGAGGCAGAGGACGCCGGAGGGGAGAGCGGCGAGGCGGTCGCGGGCTCGGTCTCGAGGGGGGGTCTCGCGTGGAGGCAGCCGGTGAGGCGCAGAGCCGGCCTCCGGCGGCAGGTGCTCGAGCGGCGGGTAGCGCGGAGGAGGCGGCGTCGGGTGGGCGGCCAGGCGCGGTCGAGGAGCTCGAGGTTGGGGGGTAGACGCAAGGCGAGGTGGTCGCTGTCGGGCGCGCTGCAGAGAGAGGGGAGGCGGCGACAGAGGAAGGCGATGGGGAGAGGAGGCGCGAGGAAGGAGACGGGAGTTGGTGGGAGCGGGGCGCGAGAAGGATCCCGAGGCGGGTGGTGGGACCTGTCGGGCGGCCAGGGAGAGGCAGGTGGGGTGGGAGCGTGCGCGGTGTGCGTGAGTGTGTTTGGCTGAGAGGGAGGCTGCGGTTGAGAGGGGTGGGTGGTGAGGTGGCAGAGCTTGGTTGGCTGGGGGTTGGGGCAGGGTGACGTGGCGAGCCGCGAGTGGCTGGGGTGAGGTGGCTGGGGATGGGTAGATTAGGCCAGGGTAGAAAAAGATTTAGGGTGGACCGATTTGTACTGGGGGTGGTCGACTGGGTCGGGTCGGCCCGTTCGACTGCCCCCTAAAAATAATATAGGTTTTTATTTACTTTCAAAATAACTTTTGTAATTAGTTTTAGACAAACAAAATATCCGGAAACATCTGGGGGTTTAATTTGAAATAGAAGGAGGGCTAGTTTTAGAAAACCATAGTCTTTCGCAACATAGTTTCAAGTAAAAATAATATGCATGATGATGGCGATGCAATGCACAAAAACAATGCGATTTTCTAGTAGTGGTTTTGCGGGATGCCACAATTCGACACCACTAACAATGGATCTCGCCCTCGAGATCCGCCTCATGGTACCGGGAAGAAGGGCGGCGATCTGAAACTTCTCGCATCGTGTAGATCTTCGCGACACCACTAACAAGAGGTCGTTGTCCGTGATCGTCGAGGGAACCTCCGGGAACAAAAGGTCGAAGGTAGAGGTATCAACAAATAAAGCCACCCCTAGCTTCGTTAGAAAGAGGGAACCGATGCATTCTCATCCACTTCAATGTACAAAAGCGAATAGAAGGGGTAGTCGGCATGGGGGCCAATCCATCACGCACCCAAACTATTACACTGCACAATCAGTAGAAAAGAGTACAACCATTCTCGGAATCAGACTGAAGATCTCGACAATCGAGGTTCAGGAACAAAGGAGTGATGCAGACTCTGCATCGGATCTGGCGTAGATGATGTCGTCGCGTCAGAAAACACCGGAAGGCACGAGAAGGAACAAAGAGAAGTCCACCAGACGAAGGATTCCTCGGATAGCATGGAGACCAGATGTAGCAACACCGTTACCAAAGGAGGAAGCGAAACCCTGAAGGTACGATGGAACCCAACCACGAGAAATCCTGGACTCGAAGAGAGAGAAGAGAGCGGATTCAAAACACGCAGAGGTGAGAGGAGAGCAGTAGAGGGGTAAGGAGTAAAATCAGACCTAATCAGAACTATCCAACCGATTTTGCAAAAATAGTTTTGACACTCTACTTCGGCCGTTAGCTAGGTTATCCTACAGGCTAGACTTGTGGGGTATCGCAAATGCTGAGCTCTGATACCACTCTGTAACACCCTCAGAATCGGCCCTATGCAAGTTTTAGCGAAATCCGCCAAACCCGCATAGAAATGATTCAAAGGTGCCCACCAGGCACTTTCGTGCGGGTGGAAAACGAAGTAATAACATTACACAACAGTCCTCGATGGGACCCACAGAACAGATATATATACAACACGACTCCATGAGTCAAAAATACAGATATACGGTACAAAGATCCAAATCACCTTGAAAAGATGAAGCGTCCGACTACGGACAAGATGCAAATGGGGCTAAGAGCCCTGAAGAAATAACCAATGGCGTCCATAACCCTGCCCAGGCCAAGCCGGAAGGGTAACCCTGCTAACGACGTCGACCTCAAACCTGCTTAAACAAAAGGGCTGCCGACAAAGGGCAAAGGAAAAAGAGGAGCGTCAGTACTGAGGCCAGTACACGGCGAGGCTAGAATTCGGCGTTCCTCGCCTACATAGGTATGGTGGACTGAAGCGGCAGCGCAGCATGCACTAAATAACCTATAGAGACTCGATAAAACAGGCGGCTATCAGAGAGGGGTAAGAAAGACCTATCCGGAACCAACCTGATGCTAACACCAAACAATCCCATCCTGGTATTCCCCCTCGAAACCGAACGAGGAAGTCAACCGAGGAACTCACACAGTTGGCAGTTTTATTTATTCGGTTATTGTTGCAGCAATTACTAGTCAAGTATAGATAATCATCCTGATATAATAAGCAGTGGGCAATTTTAGTTAACCATTCCGTTGTAGTTGCGACACTTACTAGTCAAATACAATTAGCATGAGATAACCCAAAACCCAGCAGTTGTTGGTACTTTTATTTAGCCTTTCCGTTGTAGTGAAGCTGATTACTAGTCACATCGGATACAAGTCAAATTATAACAGTAAACTTTAGTTATAGTTGTCTATGATCAAGCACTGTGCTCCAAGTCGTCCATAACCGCGGACACGGCTTCTCGAAAAGATTTAACCCTGCAGGGGTGCACCAAAGTATCCACAAGCACTTCGACCCTTTTTGCCAGATCAGTTAACATACACCCATCGGTATGTCGGCGGGGCCTAAGTCACGACGTTTCCAGACCCAAAGCAAGCACGGGGGGGCCACCCCACTAAGTACACCCGCAACGAAGTCGGCCGGTCTCCGAGACGGACTCAGGGTTTGCGACAGTGGCTGTAAACGACAGCAAATCCCAAAACTGGGACTGTCGATACCGCGAAAACACTCCGCTTCCAAAACAGTACAGTGTGCTCCTCACACAATCGTAAATAAAGCAGTAAAGCATGGCATAAGTACAGAATAGTAAATAAAACCTCAAACTAGTTGTGGCCCCCAGTACAATACTTTGAAATCAGGTACTAATCAATGGGGGGCCCATATCTCCCCACCTGTGGTTAGCGCGCTCGATCTCGGAACAGGTGTCAAGAACTCGGGATCCTACGGGACACAAGTGGGCGGTCGGAAACCAGATATTATCTATCACCCACCGGTGCCTCTGCTTACCTACTTCAATTTTAGTTGTTAAACAATAATTAAAGCCATGATCATCTCCAACAATTAACTTGCGGCAATACTCCAACAACTGTGGTACTTGACGACACGCAACAGCACTTGAGCGAGCGACTACGACACGCAAGTCCAACTATCTACCAATCAACCGGTAATAGGATGTGTCCAAGGCAATATAAGGCTGCAGGGGATATCACGAGTACGGAAACTAGAGCATCGCAACACAGATAGCAATAGATCAACATGAGGAAATAAAGACTAGAAAAGTAAGATAGGTAGAAAGGGGGAGATGCTCGCCTGAAAACATTGCCGACGGTTCAACCGAAGATCGGGGCGAAGCTCACATCAACTCGGCAGCCTTATCCGCGAAGAACCAAAACACTAGAATAAACACCGGATGCAATATTTAATACTACGGCAAAAGATCGGGCATGATGCATGTATGATGTATGACATGGCAAAGATGCGATGCGATTAGGTCATATTAAGCGGAACCGGGGGTCCCGACAATTAATTAAACGGTTCAAGTTGTTTAGATACCCCGCAATTTAAATGTTGTTTTAACAAGGCAAAATATATCACCGGTTCGCTACACAAATTTAAATGAGGACAATATACGACTGGATTTGCCCGCATATGGACCCCATATTTAATTATATGGTGAATCGGCATAAGGCCCCCAAACCACACAAATATGCATGCGAGATGAATGATTAATATGCAACAGGTTTTATATTTAGCATTTATAAAATAGGGCTCGGGAAAAGGTTCACACATTAGGGGGGTCTCGACGAACTTGGGGTTCCGGGGGTTCGGGGTCCGACAGGGTTCAGGGTTCGACGGGATCGGTCTCGGACAACAGAAGTAGATCTTGTCGCATCCGCGGTGGTCGGGCCATGTTGTCGGTCTTGTCGTCTCACGCGGAGATCTTGGTGTTCCGGGAGGAAGTACTTGGTCTGGCGTCGGGGGCGCATCGGACTTGCCCTGGTCGGTGTCGCTCTTGTCGGGCCCGCGCCATCGAGTCGGTCTTGGCATCCAGGCGAGGAACTTGGCGTATCCGCGTCGGCGATCTTGGCGTTCTTCAGGTTCGGGTCCTGGCGCTTCGGATCGGTCTTCAGGGTCTCGGCCACCGGTTCCAGGGTCGGGGTTCGGGGTCTTGGCGTCCGCGTCCTTCGAGGCCAAGTTGTGGTACTTGTCATCCATGATGAAGGTCTTGTCTGTGGTTCGTCAAGTGCTACCGGTCTTGGTCCTTTGCGAAGAACTTGTCGACGAGATAAGGACCCGAGACGAACTTGGTGGTTCACATCTTCAGCAACAGACACCGGAACAGCTGCCAAAACCAGCGGCACCCGAGCCTGCAGGCAGAGGCGTCGACGTCGCTGCAGGCCCGCTCGCGTCGGCTCGGGAGATGGTTCAGCGGAGGAGCTTCTCATGCTCGAGGAGGAGGGGATGGCCCTAGCGTCGCTGGGCAGAGAGAGGCCATGGCGCGGGCCGGCTTGCGGGGAGGGGTGGGGGCCGCGGGCGGCGGAGGTGCCGGCCGGAGGGAGGGGAGGCTGCGGAGGGGAGGGGCCCGAGCGGGGCAGGCTCAGGAGCACGCCGGCGGGAGGCGCCTGCAGCGGCGGACGGCGGCGCTCTGGCGGGCCCGGCGAGCTCCACGCCGGGGGCGCGCGGGCAGGGAGAGGGAGGAGGAAGGCCGGGAGAGCGTGGGCCAGCGACGGTGACGCGGGGAGGACCCCTGGCGGCGGCGGCCGTCGGGGCCGGCGAGGCGGGGGGGCTCGCAGGACGGTGCTTGGGGCCACGCGGCGGCGGAGGAGAGGGTCGGGGCGGGCCGGCGAGCTTGCGGGCGAGGCAGAGGACGCCGGAGGGGAGAGCAGCGAGGCGGTCGCGGGCTCGGTCTCGAGGGGGGTCTCGCGTGGAGGCGGCCGGTGAGGCGCAGAGCCGGCCTCCGGCGGCAGGTGCTCGAGCGGCGGGGAGCGCGGAGGAGGCGGCGTCGGGTGGGCGGCCAGGCGCGGTCGAGGAGCTCGAGGTTGGGGGGTAGACGCAAGGCGAGGTGGTCGCTGCCGGGCGCGCTGCAGAGAGAGGGGAGGCGGCGACAGAGGAAGGCGATGGGGAGAGGAGGCGCGAGGAAGGAGACGGGAGTTGGTGGGAGCGGGGCGCGAGCAGGATCCCGAGGCGGGTGGTGGGGCCTGTCGGGCGGCCAGGGAGAGGCAGGTGGGGTGGGAGCGTGCGCGGTGTGCGTGAGTGTGTTTGGCTGAGGGCCTATTTTTTTGGGCTGTGGCTGGCTGTGCAGCTGTGCAGGGAAAGCTGCTGTGCAGGAAAAGCTACTTCTCTGAGTTTGACTGTTTGGCAACTTGACTGGCTGTGTGCTAAGGAATTGTCTGGAATATGCCTAAAATTAATATAACACGTAAATTTCACTATTGAAGTGCATAAACGCATATGTTATTATTACATACCATATGTCATATATTGGTTTGTAGAAAATACATATCCAACCATTAAATAAATAAAGATAGTCGCATAATGAACATAGATACATCCACATCGATCATCTTCTTCTAGCATTGTATAATGCAGTAGCAATGCGATCACGCGTTGAGTTCATGTCTACTGTGTGTAGTCCACTAGGAGCAGTATCACCGACTGATGTTGCTGATTGCCTTTGGATCTTAGGAAGATAGTCCTCATCTGCATCACACCGATCAAACTGCTTGTCGCGTAAGTTGGAGTCTCTAATGAAATTATGAATCGCTACGCAAGCAAGAATAATTCTTTTCTGAGTAACCAGACCGTAAGAAGGAATATACTTCAATATGCGCCACTTGTTTTTCAATATACCGAAGACACGCTCGATAGCATTCCGGAGCGATGAGTGTAGATACTTGAAAATCTCTTCCCTATTTGTTGGTCTTCCTTCTCGACGAAAATCTGGTATGTGGTATGTGTTCTGCTTGTAAGGAGCTAAGAACCCTTTTCTATTTGGATAACCAGAATCAACAAGGTAATATGTATCTGCATATGAAAAAAAAAAACAACTACGACAATGCATTTGTAACTATGTGTACCATATAGACAAAGATATAGAAAATTACCACCAGGAGGGGTCGGAAACTGTATTGGATACTTCTCAATGGCGCGTTGTAGAATGCGGGTATCATGTGCCGAACCAGGCCATCCAGCAACAACAAAGGTGAATCTTAAATCGAAGTCACATATCGCCAGAATATTCTGTATGGTTAACTGTCTCTTCTGCAGATACTTCAACTAGAATGTGTGACCCATCTATGGCGCCAATGGCATCTTTGAAATGAGGCCAAAAGCGTGCATCTTGAAGCCTTGGATGCACATCCTTGAAATTTCGATCTACTGGCTTTATGTTATCCTTAACCAACTTGTTCAAGCAATTCAAAACCATGTGAAACTTTCTATGAATTGTTTCGGTAGAACGACTAAAATGGTTCTCAACTTGGCTAAATGACTGTGGTCCTCCAACCATCCATAGAAACATACCTAGGCATTCAACAGATGACATGTCTCTAGTTGACACCAATCCATATCTAGAAACTAGAAGGTTATGCAATTCATGAAACACATCTGGGTACATTCTAAACATTTTGTAGCATCTTTTCCTATTTCCAAGTTGTTCATTCACCCATTCAAGTCCAGTTTGCTCCGGAATCCTCCTAGGTTCTTTATTCAAATACTTCTGGCTATAGAGATTACCATAGTACCCCAACACGGCAAGATCATGAGCCACTCCGAGCAACTGTCGTGTCCTTTCTAGTTCGTACTCACGATCATCGTCAGCATCATCCATCTGCAAAGAGAAAATTATAACATGTCAAAATGCTTCACACATCAATTTACTAGACACGCATCAATCAACAAATGCTTCACACAACAACTTACTAGACACACATCAATCAACAAATATTATCACCACAACAATTTACTAAACACACATCAATCAAGAAATATTATCACCAAATAATATTCATAGTGGTACAGGAATCGAATAATAAGTAGTACTTTCACAATCATCACAAATAGTCCTGACCAAATAAAAAGGAAAGGAATAATTCATGGTACACACAAGTTCTGCAATGATAAAAAATAAATGGTGCACACACTACTTGTTCATCTCATCGTGTGTCCTCTGGAGCCAATCGAGCCTGCCCTCAATTGTTGCAAATGCTGCAAACACCTCTCTTTGATCCTTGTTCATAGCTAGCTTGCCTGCAGTGTACATGATATCAGTTCCTTCAAGCACTCCACAATCTCGAACCATCCCTAAAAATTCCTTCATAGTTGGGACCTCATCACCTTTGCTGCCAGAACTGCCTTCGGTGTGCCTTGAAACAATTGTGTTCAATGCATTGTTGTAAGCCGAGAAAAAATCCTTCTCTACATGCTTACGCTTCCCTGTTTTCTTTGAGCTAGCTTGCCCGCAGGTATCATCATCAAGCATTATTGGAGCTTCATTGCCAGTTTCTTCTTCCTCACCTGCAATGGCAGCTGATTCTCCAGTGACATGAGCTTTCCTAAACATAACATCCTGTTGTTCCAAGTTGGCAGGTGGGCCATTCCTAAATTTTGCATGGTCAGGACGAATCTGAAAATAAAAACATTACGGAAATATCAGTCAAATGATCATAATAACAATACAAAATAAAAGGCAAGTAAAGACATGATAACTTACAGCTAGGTGATTCTTCCACCAATCATCATCTGCATCCATAGTTTTTGCTATAGGATCCCAACCTAGCCCGGTCGCATTTTGCAATTCCATCCACCCCGTGTAATCCTTCTTCATAGCATCCCATTTATTCTTGAATTGCTTCTGCGTTCTTCTATCCCCTGTTTTCTCAGCAAATTTGTCCCCAAGATTCTTGTAACCCTTTCTACTCAAGCAACCCCCCTCTCTATTGTTGCTGTTCACTTCCTCCATACAAATGTCGCAGAAAACTCTAGTGTAGTATGGATTCCAAACCGCCTTCGACATTGCAAATGAATCTCAAGCTATAACAGAAAAATTTACGAAAGATAGCTTTTTAATTCCACCAAACAACATAGCAATACAAGCAGTACCATAGAAAGCCACATAACTTCTAGCGGTATCATGTGAACCAATATTTCTAGCACATCAACACATCAATCCTGACCATAGCAGTATCATGTGAACATCAACACATCAAGCCTGAACCAAAATACAAGCAGTACCATAGCAAGCCTGACCATGGCTATATCATGTGAACATCAACACATCAAGCATGAACCAAAATACAAGCAATATCATAGCAGGCCTGAACCAAAATACAAGCAGTACCATAGGCTGTCCTTAACCAAAATATAAACTGGGCATGTCTCGTCACATATAAAATTGTGGAACGTATCTCATCTAGGAGGTTCATGGTCTAACAATATATATTTTCTCTGATCAAAGCAAATAATAAAATTAATGAATGAACAGTGTATTGATAAGCTAGTATGTGACAGCCTTAACCAACGATTTTACCTCTGTAATATCCTGCCTTAGTGAATTGCAGGGTGACAGGTTTCTGTAAGAATTGCAAAAAAAGCTTGGGACTCTGTTGACATCCAAAATCGACCGCCAAAGTAGCCCCAGAATAATGATACAGCAGGTAACATTGAGTCTATATGATTTTATTTGAAACTCCACTGATATTACTTTAACATTGATTCGAAGAATCTATACAATTCATTACAGGCAGAGCTTAGCACGTAGGGGTGGGGCATGCCAAGTTGTACTTGCCCTACCTGTGCGCATGTGAATAACTTCCAAAACCATATGTTAGAAACAGATATATATGTGCATTCAGAGGAAACTAAAAATTTCATATGTTGGTCATCTACGTCTGATTTTAGCTCTAATTTTGTGAAACGTTTCTGCAGGCAGGTAGCCTGTTAGCTTTCTCCCCCCCCCCAAAAAATCAAAAACATGACATCGTGGCGGGTAGTCTGCAACACTCGAAGCCTTGTCCGCACTCACACAAGCACAATACCACGAGATACAGACACGAAAGCGGCAAGTCGAGGTTCGCCGGAGCCACCTCATGTGCCTTGGAATTTCTTCCATTGCTCTGCACATATACACATACCATGATACCGAAGCAACCTTCTATACTCGATTCTGGCATCCTAGCTCAACTAGGAAGTCCTCTAAAACACAATACAAGATTATGACCAGACTTGCACGCACCTACCACAAGCAGTACAAGCAGTAGCGGAGGCACAATATACGAATTAGGTGTGGCAGGAGCCAGAGCTTGACAGATTTCTAGCTCTGCCACCGTGAACGAGTGGAGGAGGCCTCACCTATGCCTGTGATGAAGTTGGCCAGGGAGGAGGTCTGCCGCGAGATGAGCGGGGTGCTCCGGCGACCTTGTCCCTCTCCGGTAGATCTCGAACAGCAACCAGCAGGAAGAAAGGAGCTCGGCAGCGGCGGGTATGGAGGCAGGAAGGAATAGGAGGAGCTCGGCGGCGGGAGGGGGGGGTAGGGCGGCGGAGGGAGGTTGGGCGGCGGCGGGAGGAGCTCGGGTATAGGGACGGGTAGGGCAGCGGCGGGAGGATACCTGGCGGCGGCGGCTGGAATCGCCAGGTCCGGGTTGGTGTGGAAGAACGGGTCGCGTGGGGGTACGAGTTTGCCCCTTTTTTTCAAGTTTGATCTCTCACGCTGGCCGGTGGCATTTGTCTAGTAATTTTGGCAAAACCGGTTCGTTGCCTCGCGGGAAGCCGTGGGAAGCACCTCGGGACGTGCTTCCCGGTATAGCCTATTCTCGCAACCACTTCGGCCGAAGCCTACCGCACAGCTACTCCGTTTGGTTGATTTTTTTTGGCTTTTCCTAGTGGAAAGCCATCAAAAGCCCAAACAAACACCCCCTGAGAGGGAGGCTGCGGTTGAGAGGGGTGGGTGGTGAGGTGGCAGAGCTTGGTTGGCTGGGGGTTGGGGCAGGGTGACGTGGCGAGCCGCGAGTGGCTAGGGTGAGGTGGCTGGGGATGGGTAGATTAGGCCAGGGTAGAAAAAGATTTAGGGTGGACCGATTTGTACTGGGGGTGGTCGACTGGGTCGGGTCGGCCCGTTCGACTGCCCCCTAAAAATAATATAGGTTTTTATTTACTTTCAAAATAACTTTTGTAATTAGTTTTAGACAAACAAAATATCCGGAAACATCCGGGGGTTTAATTTGAAATAGAAGGAGGGCTAGTTTTAGAAAACCATAGTCTTTCGCAACATAGTTTCAAGTAAAAATAATATGCATGATGATGGCGATGCAATGCACAAAAACAACGCGATTTTCTAGTAGTGGTTTTGCGGGATGCCACAATTTCCCACTTGAGTATTCTATTATTGTGTGTGCTTTATTATACTCACATGTTGTTTCACATACACTCACAAGCCTTAAAAAGAAGCACAAATATGAAAATTATCTAAAAGGACAACACATTCTAACAGTAACCATTTTCAGTTTCCAAAACCTAGATCAATGTTATCCCCGGGATTCGCGTTTATCAACTGCATTACCTTACTTATGCATAATAGCATCTTACTTCTTTAAACATTAGTCCTTACAGGACCAATGATGCTGATTTCAGATATTGGATCTTATATTGTCTTGAAGACCGTGAGTGCATAATCTTGCAATCACAAAAGGCAAGTTCACACTTGCTCATTTCCTTTGATTATTTTCTGTAAAGTATTTTGCAAATCCAGTGTTGTCATCACCTGCATTTGAAAAAGGACAGAAAACACAATTTTCATAATAATGTGATTATAGGTTATTTACCATGAGGTAATAACTACTATAAAAGTTCCGGTGGTAAAGGAACATATTATCTAGGACTTAACAACCAATGTCGCCAGTGATTCTTGCACCGTATATCACGCGTTAACCATGAGATTTGGAATGGGATGGAGAAGTCAGCTGTATCTTCTTCCTCTCGCATGTAGCCGGATGTGCAGGTCGTGGCTGTTATCACTCGTAGCGTGCATATTAATTGTAAATTCGTAGAGGATATGAAGCATATGGGTGGGAACCCTCATCGTCCCATGATAGTTCTGGCATCTAACGGTCTGTACAAACCATTGGCATAATTCAATGGGTGGGCATGGTGTACACCAAGGAGACATGTGGGGTCGCGAAGGGGACAGTGATTGGCTTGGATCTTAGTCTGGGCCCCACACCAAGGAAGTGTGGACGAGAATGCAACTCGGATGTGCAACAAAGCTAAGATCTCTCATGGGTAAAGTGACGCACCTCTATAGAGTGTAAGAACTGTAACTTGTTACTCCCTATTCCGGGAAGGATCTGCGAACGCGGTGGAAAAGGAACTCCATGAAAGTTCTGGTAAACCCGTGAAGGCTGACGGACATAGCTTTTCAGAATAAAAGCAACCTTTGAAGAAATGTTTACGAAAACTTGCATTGCCTACGACCTACGGTATGTGGCTGTAGATATAGTGAAGCAAACACTCCTTTTCTAGTGAACTTGCTGAGTATGCTCGTACTCAACGTATCTTCTTAACCCTTGCTAGACTCTGAAGCCATTAAGACGACGTCTACATCAAGTTATGCTTCAGGAATCATCATCAAAAGTTAAAGCTCTTCTATGAAAGTCAACATATACATCAACTCAAGTGAATACGAAGTTACTGATTAGATAGGAATATAATCTCTAGCCATAGAACCTATTTCTGTAGTGTATTGCAATAGCAGCAATGCTATAGCATTAGTTAAAATAATAGTCTTATTAGTATGATAGTTTTTGAGTTGTTTATTCCTGATTCTTCTTTGTAAGAAGTTTATTTCTCTCTCTCTCTTTAACCTAGAGTGTTCTTTGGATCTTGTGTAAAGAGTTGAGTTGTAACCTATAGTCATGTCTTGGACCTACTGTGTTTTGTTGTACCACTCTAAGGGATGTAATACTAGTGAACGGTGTTTCATTGGTGTTATGCCAACGACTATAGTGTACTACATCATGCACCGGTATGCTGGGTCACCGCAGAACATAATCATGGTAAGCCCTAAGCGTCTGATAGCAACTATCATAGCAGCAATACCGGTCTCAAGAGTGTTCAACCTAGCAAGAATATTTGTGAAAGAGGAATCAGACTTGCCAGGTGTACCATAAGTCATGATTGATTTCTTTATGGCATCAAAAGCTTCATCCTCAGTACATAGCAAAAAATCTTTATCAGCCACAACATCCAAAGCATATATATAACTAAGAGCAATACCGTGGTAGAAACTATCAATAACCAAGCTAAGGCTCACCTTAGGCTCAGTTTCCCTCTGTAAAGCAGAGATTCTGGACCAAGCTTCTTTAAAACTTTCTTCACTTTTTTGCTTAAAAGTGGAGATTTCTACCATAGGGGAAATAAAGGTTGGTCCAAAACCAGACATGGTAGCAACTAAAGTAGGAACTAATTTTTTTGTGTTTTTGAATAAAGTGTTGGAGATATGCCCTAGAGGCAATAATAAAAGTGGTTATTATTATATCTTTGTGTTTATGATAAATGTTTACATTCATGCTATAATAGTATTAACCGGAAACATTAATACTTGTGTGATTTGTAAACTAAATTAGAGTCCCTCGTAAAGCCTCTTTATAATACTAGCTTGTTGGTTAATAGATGATCGTGGTTTCTCGATCATGAACATTGAGATGTTATTAACAACAAGATCATATCATTAGGATAATGGTGTGATGGACATACTCCTATAGATAAGCGTAGCATAAAGATCAAGTCATTTCAATAGTTTGTTTGCTATAAGCTTTCTGATACATAATAACCTAATTCCTTCGACCATGAGATCATGCTAATCACCATGACCGGAAGGATGCTTTGATGACATAAAACACCACGCCGTAACTGGGTGGCTATAAATGTGGCATTGAGTGTTTGGAAAGTATGTGTTGAGGCACATGGATCAAGAGTAGGATTTGTCCATCCATATGACGGATAGATATACTCTGGTCCCTCTCGGTGGAATGTCATCCAATTAGCTTGCAAGCATGTGACTGGATCACAAGGGATCACATATCACGGGAATGAGAAAAGAGTACTTATCAGTAATGAGGCTGAACTAGGTATGCAGAGATACCGACGATCAAACCTCGGATAAGTAAACTATCGCGATACAAAGGGAAATTGGTATCGTATTTAAGTGGTTCATTTGATTGCAAAGTAATCATAGAAATATGTGGAACCTATATGAATTTCCAGATTCCTCTATTGGTTATTGATCGGAGAAGTGTCTCGGTCATGTTCGCATAATTCACGAACCATAAGGAGAAACACTTAAGGATTCGATGTTGTTTAGTAGATATAGAATGTAAGTAGGGAAACCGAATGTTGTTCGGAGTCTCGGATGGGATCCGGGATATCACGAGGAGATTCGGAATGGTCCGGAGAATAAGATTCATATAAGGAAAGTCTGATTCCATAGTTCGGGAATGATTTTGATGTTTTCATCAGAGAAGTTCTAGAAGGTTCACCGGACCAGAAAAGGAATGGTCCATGAATGTGTTATGGGTAAGTGGAATGATTGGATCATGTCCTAGGTCACTTGGTTGTGCATTTGCAAGAGATAATTAAATCTCTAAATTGAAAGTCAAAAGGGAGGTTTGAAAAGTCAAACTGGAACAACAGTTTCCTAATGGAAGAAGGAAAGAGTTCTTCCTTCTATCCAACTTGGGTTTGGGTATGGATTCAAACTCCCCTATCCCAAGGCTGCCCCCTCTCATAAATAGAGGGGAGGGATGCCCCAAGACCACAAGCACAAGCCCTTCCCACCGTGCGTCGTCGCCGCCGCCAGCCGCGCCGCCGCCAGCCGTGCCGCCGTAGGCTCGTCGTCGTCGCCCTAGCCGCTACCGACACCTCCTCCTCCTCTCTAGCCTTCTAACCCTAGATCACCGGAAAACCCTAGATCCACCATAACTCGCACCGGCTTAGGCAAAGCCCTGCGGGATCTTCCCTCTACTTCCGACACCATGTCGTCGTGCTGCCAGAATCGCGAGGGGAGAACTACAACCTCCACTGCCTGCTGGAACAAGGGAGAGAAAGGTCTTCATCGAGTACCGAACGTGTGACCGACTATGGAAGCGCTGCCGGAATGCAGCGCCGGAAGGATCGTCTACGCGATCTTGAGATCAGCAAGTGTACGACTACATAACCCACGAGAATCTGCTCTCGTTAACCGCTTTGGAGTCTTCGAGGGTGAGTGCTTCTATCGACTCATTGCTACAATCTAGTAGATAAATCTTAGCTTGTTTGTGTGCATGCGGTAGAATTTTTTTGTTTTCCATGCTACGAACCCCTAAAGTGGTATCAGAGCCGTGTCTATATGTAGATCTGTTGCACGAGTAGAACACAATGGTCATTATGGGCGGTGGTGCTTTTATTATCAATTGCTTTTTGTGTACTTTGCATCTTGCGGGATGGTGGGATGAAGCAGCCCGGGCTAACCTTACATGACATCGTTCATGAGACTTTCTCCACACTTGACATGCAACTTGTATTGCATAAGTGGCTTTGCGGGTGCCTGTTTCTCCCAACATAGTGAAGATTCAATTTACAACGGGTAATTGACAATACTAGTATCAACATTCTGGTTCTTGTCCGTAAGTTAGAACGAACCACGTAAAATATGCAAAGAAAATTAGAGGTGTCTAACTTTGTTTTGCAGGGGTGTGTTGTGATGTGATATGGCCATGATTGTGATTATATATGATGTATGCAATGTTCCTTATTATAAGTCAGCAACCGGCAGGAGCCATATGGTTGTCTTTTAATTCCGTTAAGACCTGCGTGTCTATTATTCAAAGTAGTTGTAATAGTTGATGCTGGTGGACGACAACCATGAAGCGACGCCATTGACCTTGATGTCATACCGGTGATGATGGAGATCATGTTCGTGCTTGAAGATGGAGATCGGAAGCACATGAAGAAAGGCCATATCATATCACATATTATGAATTGCATGTGATGTTAATCCTTTTATCCATCTTGTATTGCTTAGTTCGCGACGGTAGCATTATAAGATGATTCCTCTAGCACAAAATTTCAAGTTATAAAGTGTTCATCCTTAGTAAGCACCGTTGCTAAAGCTCGTTGTTTCGAAGCACCACGTGATGATCGTGTGTGTTAGATTCTACGAGTGTATACAACGAGAGAAAGCTAGATTTGCTCATGCGGAGCTAAGGTTTGATCTTGATGAGCCTAGCATGTACAGACATGGTCTCGGAACACGGATCACCGAAAGGTAAAGCATGAGCCATATAGTAGATATGATGAACATGTTGATTGTTCGCCTTTGAAGCTACATGAACTCTCGTGATGATCGGTTTTGATGTGGTGGATTTGGTTCGTGTGATCACTAAAACAATGCGAGGGATATTGTTTTGAGTGGGAGTTCACCTAGGTTAATTTAACTATTAATTAGAACTCAATTTGTCATAAACTTAGTCTAAACTATTGCAAATAGGTTGTAGATCAATGGCGGCCCCTACCATCAATTTTAATGCGTTCCTAGAGAAAGAAAAGTTGAAAAACAATGGAAGCAACTTCGCGGATTGGTTCCGCAATTTGAGGATTGTCCTCAATGCTGGTAATTTGACCTATGTGCTGGATGCACCGTTGGGTGATCCACTTGCAGCTGATGCTACCGATGAGGTAAAGAATGTTTTCCTCGCTCGGAAGAATCAGTACTCCATAGTTCATTGTGCTATCTTGTATGGTTTGGAATAGGAGCTTCATAAAAGGTTTGATAACCATGACCCACATGATATTGTCCGTGAACTCAAAATGATATTTGAGGCGCACATGGCAGTTGAGAGTTATGAGGCTTCTGAAAAGTTCTTTAACTGCAAGATGGAAGAGGGCAGCTCCGTTAGTGAGCACGTGCTTTAGATGTCTGGGCACGCAAGCAAGCTTCAAAGCTTGGGTATAGTGATTCCTAATGCTTTGGGGATTCATCGTGTCCTCCAATCACTACCACCAAGTTACAAAAACTTTGTGATGAACTATAATATGCAAAACATGGACGAGTCGTTGCCCGAACTCTTCTCCATGTTAAAGTATGCGGAAGTGGAGATCAAGAAAGAGCACCAAGTGTTGATGGTCAATAAGACCACCAAATTCAAGAAGCAAGGCAAGTCTAAGAAAAAAGGAAACTTCAAGAAGGGCGGTAAGAAAGTTACCACGCCGGCGAAGAAGACCAAGGCTGGGCCTAAGCCTGATACTGAGTGTTTTTACTGCAAGGGAGAGGGTCACTGGAAGCAGAATTGCCCTAAGTACTTGGCGATTTGAATAATGGCAACATCAAAAAGAAAGGTATATCCGATATACATGTTATTGATGTGTATCTCACTAGTACTCGTAGTAGTGCCTGGGTATTTGATACTGGTTCGGTTGCTCATATTTGTAACTCGAAACAGGTGCTGCAGAATAGACGGAAGCTAGCGAAGAACAAGGTGACGATGCGCGTTGGAAATGGATCAAAGGTTGATGTGATCGCGATCGGCAGGCTACCTCTTTTGTTATTTGGTGCCTGCGTACATTATATCCGGATCATGTTTATTGCGATACGGTTACTTGTTTAAGTTCGAGAATAATGGTTGTTCGATTTATATGAGTAATATGTTTTATGCACATACACCTTTGATAGATGGTCTATTCTTATTGAATCTCGATTGTAGAAATACACACATTAATAACATTGAAGTTAAACATTTGAAATTGAGTGATACCTCGACCTATATGAAGAAACTCCATTCCGATGGACTTCTTGAATCACTTGAAATATGCGAAGCATGTCTGATGGGTAAAATGACTAAGACTCCATTTTCTGGTATGATGGACCATGCTACGTACTTATTGGAAATCATACATACCGATGTGTGTGGCCCAATGAGTGTAGCATCGCGCGGTGGTTATCGTTATGTTCTTACCTTCACGGATGACTTGAGTAGATATGGGTATATCTATTTCATGAAACATAAGTCCGAAACTTTCGAGAAGTTTAAGGAATTTCAAAGTGAAGTAGAGAATCAACGTAACAAGAAGATTAAATTTCTACGATCTGATCGTGGAGGTGAATATCTAAGTTACGAGTTTGGCGAGCATTTGAAGAAATGCGGAATACTTTCACAATTGACACCGCCAGGAACACCACAACGTAATGGTGTGTCCGAACGTCATAATCAAACTCTCTTACATATTGTTCGTTCTATGATGTCACTTACAGATTTACCGTTATTGTTTTGGGGTTATGCATTAGAAACAACCGCATTCACTTTAAATAGGGCACCATCTAAATCCGTTGAAATGACACCGTATGAATTATGGTTTGGGAAGAAACCTAAATTGTCATTCCTTAAAGTTTGGGGTTGCGAAGCTTATGTAACGAAGTTACAGCCCGACAAGCTTGAACCCAAAGCGAAAAAATGTGTCTTCATAGGATACCTGAAGGAATCTATTGGGTATACCTTCTATCATAGATCCGAGGGCAAAATCTTCGTTGCCAAGAATGGATCCTTTCTAGAGAAGGAGTTTCTCTCGAAAGAAGTGACTGGAAGGAAAGTAGAACTCGACGTGGTTGTTGAACCTTCTCTCGAACTTGAGAGTAGCGTAGCACCGGAAGTGGTTCATGTGGCGCCTACACCAATAAGAGAGTAAGCTAATGATGTTGATCATGAAACTTCGGTTGAAGTAACTACGGAACCTCGCAGGTCAACGAGAACTCGTACCACTCCTGATTGGTATGATCCCATTATGAGTGTCATGTTTGTGGACAACACCGATGACCCTGCGACATATGAGGAAGCGATGATGAGCCCATATTCCATTAAATGGCAAGAAGCCATGAAATCCGAGATTGGATCCATGTATGAAAACCAAGTATGGACTTTGGTGGACTTACCGGATGGCCGGAAGGCTGTCGAGAACAAATGGATTTTCAAGAAGAAAACAGATGCTGATGGTAATGTTACTGTCTATAAAGCTCGACTTGTCGCAAAAGGGTTTCGACAAATTCAAGGAGTTGACTACAATGAGACTTTCTCACCGGTAGCGAAGCTAAAGTCTGTGAGGATTTTGTTAGCAATCGCTGCATATTATGATTATGAGATATGGCAGATGGATGTCAAAACAGCATTCCTCAATGGAGACATTGATGAAGAGTTGTATATGGTACAACCCAAAGGTTTTATCGATCCTAAAGATGCTAACAAGGTATGCAAACTTCAACGGTCCATTTATGGATTGAAGCAAGCATCCCGGAGTTGGAATCAACGTTTTGATAAGGCGATATGGATGAAGGATTTCATTATAGAGCTTGGTGTGGTTCCAAGTGCGCTGGACCCAATGTCTATCTATTGTGATAATAACATGGGCGCCATAGCCAATGCGCAAGAACCAAGGTCACACAAGAAGCTGAAGCACATCAGGCTGCGTTTTCACGCTATTCGAGAGCATGTCCAAGATGGTGACATAAAGATTTACAAAGTACACACAGATCTGAATGTGGCGGATCCGTTGACTAAACCTCTCCCGAGGGAAAAACATGACTAGCACCAAACCGTCATGGGTGTTCGGTATATTACCATGTAATTTAGATTAGTTGCCTCTAGTGCAAGTGGGAGACTGTTGGAGATATGCCCTAGAGGCAATAATAAAAGTGGTTATTATTATATCTTTGTGTTTATGATAAATGTTTGTATTCATCCTATAATAGTATTAACCAGAAACATTAATACTTGTGTGATCTGTAAACTAAATTAGAGTCCCTGGTAAAGCCTCTTTATAAGCTTTCTGATACATAGTAACAAAATTCCTTCGACCATGAGATCATGCCAATCACCATCACCGGAAGGATGCTTTGATGACATCAAACACCAGACTGTAACTAGGTGGCTATAAACGTGGCATCGAGTGTTTGGAAAGTATGTGTTGAGGCACATGGATCAAGAGTGGGATTTGTCCATCCATATGACGGATAGATATACTCTAGGCCCTCTCGCTGGAATGTCATCCAATTAGCTTGCAAGCATGTGACTGGCTCACAAGAGATCACATATCACGGGAACGAGAAAAGAGTACTTATCGGTAACGAGGTTGAACTAGGTATGCAGAGATACCGACGATCAAACCTTGGATAAGTAAACTATCGCGAGACAGAGGGAAATTGGTATCGTATATAAGTGGTTCATTCGATCGCAAAGTAATCGTAGAAATATGTGGGAGCCATATGAATTTCCAGATTCCTCTATTGGTTATTGATCGGAGAAGTGTCTCGGTCATGTCCGCATTATTCACGAACCGTAGGGAGACACACTTAAGGATTCGATGTTGTTTAGTAGATATGGAATGTAAGTAGGGAAACCGAATGTTGTTTGGAGTCTCGGATGGGATCCAGGATATCACGAGGGGATCTGGAATGGTCTGGAGAATAAGATTCATATAAGGAAAGTCCGATTCCGGAGTTCGGGAATGATTTCGATGTTTTCATCGGAGAAGTTCTAGAAGGTTCTAGAAGGTTCACCAGACCGGAAGGGGAATGGTCCATGAATGTGTCATGGGTAAGTGGAATGATTGGATCATGTCCTAGGTCACTTGGTTGGGCATTTGCAAGAGAGAATTAAAGATCTAAATTGAAAGTCAAAAGGGAGGTTTGAAAAGTCAAACTAGAAAAATAGTTCCTAGTGGAAGAAGGAAAGAGTCCTTCCTTCTATCCAACTTGGGTTTGGATATGGATTCAAACTCCCCTCTCCCAAGGCTGCCCCCTCTCATAAATAGAGAGGAGGGCTGCCCCAAGACCACAAGCACAAGCCCGCCCCACTGTGCATCGCCGCCGCCGGCTCGTCGCCGTCATCCTAGCCGCCGGCGGCGGCTCGTCGCCGTCACCCTAGTCGCTGCCGACACCTCCTCCTCCTCTCTGGCCTTCTAAACCTAGATCGCCAGAAAACCCTAGATCCACCATAACTCGCACCGGCTTAGGCGAAGCCCTGCGGGATCTCCCCTCTACTTCCGACTCCACGCCGTCATGCTGCCGAAATCGCGAGGGAGAACTACAACCTCTGCTGCCTGCTAGAACAAGGGAGAGGAAGGTCTTCATCGAGTACCGAATGTGTGACCGACTGCGGAAGCGCTGCCAGAACGCAGCGCCGGAAGGATCATCTACGCGATCTTGAGATCGGCAAGTGTATGACTACATCACCCACGAGAATCTGCTCTCGTTAACCGCTTTGGAATCTTCGAGGGTGAGTACTATAATCGACTCGTTGCTTCAATCTAGTAGATAGATCTTGGCTTGTCTGTATGCATGCGGTAGAAATTTTTTGTTTTCCATGCTACGAACCCCTACATAAAGAAAGCCAACCAAACTAGACTAATTTTTGGAGGGGGGGGTGGAAAGAGGCAAACAAAACCAAGCAAAATAAACAAAGCAAACTAAAAATAAAGTAAAGAGAAAGGAAGTGGAGGACTCCCCTAGTGAAGACGTCCTTAGCCTCCCCGGCAACGGTGCCAGAAAATAGCTTGATGGCGCCCATCACTGGTTGTGGGACGCTTCGTCGGAAACCCTAAGACCAAGGTATGAATCAGCACAACAGCAAGTTTCCCTCAGTAAGAAACCGAGGTTATCGAACCAATAGGAGGAAGGAAACATCACACAGGTGTTGAAAGCAACACGGAGACCTGCACAACACAAACTCAAGACTTTGCCCCAACGAATCAGTGAGGTTGTCAAGCTCACCGGTTTGCTGTAATAAAGGATTAAACATATGGTGTGGAAGGTAATGATTTGCAGCAAGTAAACAAGTAACAACGGAAGATGTATCAATGGTAAAGATTGGACCGGGGTACATAGTTCACTAGAGGTGCTCTCCTTAGATAAACAACATGGCATGAAGGGTAAACAAATTACAACAGGGCAATTGACAGGAACTGAGCAAGTCAGAAAGATCCTATGAGATTCGATTGGGAAATACAACAAGATACATAGACCGCCATCCAACTGCATCTATGACCAGAAGTCCACCTTCAGGTTATCATCCGAACCCCCTCCAGTATTAAGTTGCAATCAACAGACAACTGTTTTAAGCAAAGTGTGTAAGGTAAATAGTCCACATGTTCCATGAACAAGAGACCATTGTTTTATCCCTAGTAGCAACAGCACATGTACAACCGAAGAGATTATTTTTACTTCCCTTGAAAACTAGAGGCATGAACCCACTATTGAGCATAAATACTCCCTCTTGGAGTCACTAGCAACTACTTGGCCAAGATAGCTACTAACAACGGAGAGCATGAAAGATCGCAAACAACACAGACATGATAGAATCATAAAGACAAAACCATTAATCAAACCAATATAATAATCTCAATATCCATCGGATCCCCACAAACACAACATGCATGATTACAAATATATTAGATCTTGATCATGAACGGAGCTCACAAGATCTATACATGAAAGCACAAAGGAGGAGATACAACCATCTAGCTACTACATGGACCCATAGTCCAAGGTGGAACTACTCACGCATCATACCAAAGAGAAGGTCTGCGGGATGATCTCCCCTCTGGCAGGCTGCCGAGAAGAACTTCAGATCCCCCCGATCTAGGGACGATGGTGGTGACGGCTATAGACGGTTTCGTGGACATTTTATCGGGTGCTTAGGGTTTCTGCATCGGGGGCTTCTTATAGGAGAAGGGGGAGACCGAGGAGGCGACCAAAGGGGCCACACCCCTCCCATGCGCGGGGCAGGTCCCACCCGCGCCTAGGGGGGTATGGCTGCCTTGGCCCGCTTCTCCGTCTCTCCTCTAGATTTCTTGTTCCCCACGGAAAGTAATTGACTTTGACGTTTGTCCCGTCCAATTCCGAGAATATTTCTTTACTAACTTTTCTGGAACCAAAAACAGCAGAAAATAGGCAACTGGCACTGTGGCAACTTGTTAATAGGTTAGTACCAGAAAACATGTAAAAAGCACCTCAAAGTGTAGAGAAGCAAAGCAAAGTAGATACTAAACAAGCATAGAGCATCAAAAAATATAGATACGTTTACGACGTATCAGGCCCCCTGGTGAGCCTCTTTCGTCTCGTATTCTGGCTTCATGTTCCTCACAGTAAAATATTGACTTTGGCTTTTGTCCCGTCTAATTCCGAGAATATTGATTTTCCACCTTTCTGGAACCAAAAACAGAAGAAAACAGGCAACTGGCACTATGGCAACTTGTTAATAGCTTAGTACCAGAAAACATATAAAAACACCTCAAAATGTAGACAAAGCAAAGCAAAGTAGATACTAAACAAGCATGAAACATCAAAAATTATAGATACGTTTCTGACGTATCAAAGACCATTGCCAGGCACAACCAATGAAGGCCGGACCTTAGGTTTTCACCCTGCAAGGTAAGACTATGAACTCCTCGTGTGATGTCGCCCCCTCTAACAGACTCTACTGTGAGTCACAGATAGCCAAGCCAGACCCTCATCGCCATAAAGACTCAATCCACTATAGCTCGCCCACATGTCTCTAACTTCATGACATTCTTCGCATCTGACTTCACCATATGTATCTTCAAAGACATGTCACATGATGGTAACAGGTAGCAGAGCTTCACCACGCTTCCACTGAAGCCAAACGACCAGCAAAAAACACAGGTGCGCATGACCAAATTCCTTCTGATCCAGCAAGCTCTAAGCATATGCGTCCATGGGAGTTCGTCGGTGGAGCCTTCTGGAACCAGACACTCCGGCTAGATCAATGGAGACACACATGAAGTAGATCTCCGTCTTGGTGCGAGAGGAATCCAAAGACGACCCCCTTTATAAAAACCAAGCCGGCAACCCCCTCGCCACCCGCAGGCAACCTGCAAGTTCCTTCGCACCAAACCCTACCAGCAGCCCTGTGGCTAAGATAGTAACAAGAGAGATGGCAGCAGAGCAGGGTTGACCCCCACCGGATTCGTCCCTACCAGCAGCGACGAGGTCCGGGAAGGCGACGTCGGAGCACCAGATCTCAAGATCTAGGGTTTCCAGCAACAGCCGGCTTGGCCCTAGACTTCCACCGCCGGTCATGGCACTGCCGGGAGGGACCTCCGCCACCACCCCAATCAGAGGCGCCGCCCTGGTCGCTAGTAGTCGTCGATCCGGCCATCTCTGCCCCAGCAGGCATGACCCATTTGCAGTCATGTCAGCAAATAACTGTTGCGTGCTAGGATGTAAAGTAAATCAGTACATGAAACTACAATAAACAGATAATCATCCACGTATTGGATCATACGCGCAATTATTGCTATCTAATCGCTCCCAAACTGAACTTTAAAAAATGCAGAAAAATAAAAAGGCCTTGCGTAGTGCATATATCTAATCAACCCCAGTTAATCAAAACGACCAGTGAGTTAAGCAAGCGACGTGGCCACCAGTGTGGCAGCAAACTACTAATGGGCTCTGCGCTTAGAGCATCTCGAAGTACGAGCAAAAGCCTCTTTATTTCTTAGAGAAGCAAGTTTACTTACCTAAAAAGGTTATGTTCCTAGCCAAACTCCTATTTTATAACTAGGATGGAAAACATGCCGAGTAAAAACCCATTAATGATACGGGTATGAGACAAAAAGTTAGCATCGCCCGTTCTCCACGAGGTCCTTGATGAAGCAAAGAGATGATCAACTTCAAGATCGATTTCAAGAAGGCATATGACAAAGTCAGTTGGGCCTTCCTATAAGAGGTGCTTTACAAGGAAGGGTTTTGATCCGCCGTGGATTAGCTGGGTGATGCAACTTATAGGAGGGCAAACAGCGATCAACAACATCGATGGAGAACAAGGGCCCTTTTTCCATAATGCACGAGGAGTGCGGCAGGAGGATCCTGTCAAGCTTCATGCACTAGCCAACGCAACCAAAAGTCCGAACTAATGGAAAGGGTCAGTGCAATCCACTTATACACTTCAACACCCCCTCTCACATGTGACGGGGAGAAGTCAGCACGTGCAAACGGAAGAGAGCGACGGTGCGCGAAACTCACGTATGACTCAAGAGGCCTATACGTGGACACAGAGGGGTCAACAGAAATTTTAGGATAAATTGCGAAAGCCGGGACTCGAACTCGAGACCTTAGGCTCTGATACCATGTCAAGCTTCATGCACTAGCCAACGCAACCAAAAGTCTGAACTGATGAAAAGGGTTAGTGCAATCCACTTATACACTTCAACAGATCCCTTATCTCTGACCCTTTTCAGTTATGTGGTTGAAGGACTATCCTCCATGCTAGATGGAGCATGTCAGGCTGGTCACATTCACGCTGTTTTCCCCTCAGCTGGTGGAGGGTGGCATTTCACACTTACAATATGTTGATGACACCTTAATCCTAAACTGGAACGACCCTTGGGATATAATGAATCTAAAATTCCTCCATTTCTTTGAGTCCATGTCTGCTTTGAAGGTGAATTTTGCATTGATGCAAAGGGTGAGGCTTTTGTTCTTGGCTTGGATGAGGAAGAACAAATGAGGACTGCCTTCATGCTAAACAGTAAATTGGGCTCGCTCCCGATGACCTACTTGGATATGCCCGTTGATGGTTCTATACTCACTATGGAGGCCTTTGCTCCCCTCAAGGCTCGAGTAGCCAAAAAGGTTGACCCGTGGAAAGCATCACACTCTTTAGGGGGAATAGGTGTGCTGATTCAGTCTTGCTTATCGAGCATGCCGCTATACTGTATGAGTTTCTACTTGCTTCACGAAGGTGTCCATGCTTCCTTTGACAAAGTCAGGTCTTGCTTCTATTGGGCCAAAGACAAAAACAAATAGAAATACCACATGGTGAAATGGGCTGCAATGTGCACTCCCAAGGAGAATGGGGGCTTAGGCTTTACCAATACTATACTCATGAACATGTGCCTGGTGGCTAAATGGGCTTGGAAGGTGTTCAATGGCCAGGGGCAAGTGGTTAGATATTATGAAGAAAAGGTACTTGCAGCAACACTCTTTTGACTGCTACTCGCTCCAATAAGGGTTCTCAATTGTAGAAAGTGATTCTGAATTCTTAGCAACTGCTCAGAATTGGAGAACATCACACTGTTGGCAATGGTTTAAATACGGTTTTCTGGTTAGACAGATGGATCCATCTAGAATACCTGGTAGCCAAATATCTAACCCTTTTTTCCATCTGCGATAACCCTAACATCCTGGTTGGGTTATCCTTACCAAGGAGCTAAGAAGACCTAAGGTTCTATCGCAATTTTGTCCAAACTGAGATCGACAAATGGGGTAGGCTGCACGCAGACCTGTTGGCTGTTTTTTTCAGGTAAAATCGAATCATATTAAGCAGGGGGAGATTACAAGTTGTTCTAGTTTCCGCTCCTTAAGAACAACACCAGGAGCCGAACCAAGCCACACCATAGTTCTACGTCCCGTCCTCGCCCAATTGGCGAAACAGTGGCTAACCCTAACCTGCCCATGATCCATTTTTATAAAGTTGTACTCTCTAGTCTCTACCACTATTGGCTAAACGCTTAATATCTGAGATTAAATGAGTATGAGGCGAGCGGTCTTGTTCTTCCTCCAAGACAGCCATGACCAAACGATCACAGTCTATATCAATGATTATTGGCAGCAGACTCTGTTGAATAGATAAGCGCAACCCTTCAAGACATACTCGTAGTTCTGCCTCCAGCGCATCATCACATGTTTCCATGAACTGGCAGGCCGAGAAGATGATAGTACCAGCATCGTCACGAAGCATCATAGCAGTACCTGCCATATCACTCTTAAAGGAGCCATCAATTGTAAGTTTTACCCATCCCTGCGGCGGTAACACCCAGGGTTTATCAGGTGGCTCTTTCTCCCTCCTTGCCGTGATAGAGGCCCCCGTTAGATCACTGGTTTTCTTGCCTTTAATAATCTGATCCCTAGGGAGCTCATGCACATGCTGCAAAGTGCTCCGATAACTCAACATGAACCTCTTGGACCCTTCCACCAACGACAAGGGTTTCTCATGCGTAACCTCATTTCTTGCATACCAAATTCTCCAGGTAATAAATAGCAGATTCTCAAATGTATGGTCAGAAGAGTTCAACAACAGGTTCCTAAAACCACTCCATCTCATTGTAAACAGGTCAATCATGAGAAGTATCGTATGTCCCGGACAATGGAGCCTTCTAGGAAATTTTCGACCGGATCTCTATAAAGCGCTTCATGATGGTTCTGGTATCTTTCTTTTAAGGAAACTGGCATGGTGTCCCTCGCAAATGCGAGGGCGTCGTCTTTAGTGGGTTAGAAATGGTCTACAAATAATATATAACATCGTTTCACGGATATTAACTATGGTGATTAGAGTCTTTGTAGCGATGAAAAACTGGCTGAGTGATATGTGACTCGTAGCAGCGACTATTTGTGGGGGCCAACAACACAGGAGGAGTTCAAAGTCCTACCTTACAGGGTGAAGATCCAAGGTCTGACCTTAATTGGTTGTGCATGGTAATGGTCTTGTTGAAGGCATTGTTTTGTAAAAATGGACTTTCTCTAGGGTGAAAACCTATGATCTTTGATCAGGTGACGATGACGCTTGTGCACTATTTCCTTCTTGAAGGCGTCACTATTAGAGTGGTTAGACTTCTGGTGTTGTTCCGGTGGTGTTACTGTTGTGGCCGTAAGGAATAGTTTCACTGTAGCGGGACTTCTTTTGTAATTCTTGTTTCTTTTTTTTCTAGGTTGTGTGCATCCGTAAGGCCACTGGGGCATGCGTTGTTGCATAGGCCGGATGTAATTGGTATCTCCGCGATATTTATACATGCTCTTTTCTAAACAAAAAAACTATGGAAAATATTATATGGTAACTAAAGTATCATGTATGCGAGTAACATTTTTGGCCATCGAATAATTATTATGTCATCTACAAAAACATCATGTGTTTTGTTTGTAAGTTACATTACATAAATAAATATAATTATATTTTATTACACGATGTTATACCAGTATGTGAATCTAGTTGATATTAAGATTGCACGCTTTTTAGATACCTTGACTTAAAATAGGATTGCTATGGTGTGTGGCTACTAAATTATCAAATATATCCATAAATTTTGCAGAAAAAAAACAATAATGTGTAAGGATATCGAGAACAATCAAGCATATCTCGTCATATCCTTCAAAATCTAGGAATGTACACTTGCTTGCATACATATAAATTGGACTATGTTTCAAGGTCTTAATATAACAGCAGTAAGGCATGCACACATGTGCAAAATATTCAATAAAATGGATTTCAAAACATATCTCCTTTTTATATATTGTCCTAAAATTATAAATGTGTACTTATCTTCAAAACCAACTCGTGATTGGATGGTTAGTAGCGAGGTTGAAGCCGCAGTCCATCTATGATCAAATCCAAGGCTTTATGTCATGTGTCTCATTAACCTGGAATATTCTATCAATGAGAGGGCATTATCATCGCTTGCAAGAATCTGCGGTGACTTAGCCCCTCATGTGTCATTAAGAATGCTATTCAATGTGAAGTATGTCCCGGTGGATAGTGCAACTAATGTGATGACTTCATAAGTTGAGCGACTTGAAACTTCTATGCGCGTTTTGTGAGTATGTGTGGATCCGATGGTAGTCAAATAAAATGGTCATTTTTGTGTAGAATATTGTCGATTGTTATATTATATTTTCTATTTAAATCTCTCTTTATGATATCCTGATCTTCAATTAATTGTCTCTACACACTCTATCAAATGTACTTTTCTATTGCAACATGACTTCCTGAATTGGACAAGATAGTTCCAGAATCTTAATCATACCTCAGTTTCATTACACTATTGGAATGAGATGTGATGTTATGTTGGTATTTTAACATCACTGAAAGAAATCAAAAAAAATCAAAGAGTTTTGTGATACATATAAAACAATATCCACTTGAACAATTCCTAAGAATTAGGATTCTACGACTTTTAGACCCTCTTAATAAAAATATGATAACCACGTTGTGTGGATACTAAAGACGAAACATCAATTCATCAGACAATGGTAACTTTTAGAGATATCGAGAACAATCCAACATTCCTCGTTCTATCCACTTGAAAATTATTTGATTGTATTTTTTTCTTGCATAAAATTATAGGTTGGACGCATGTGTCTCCTTAAGTCGGAATGTTCTTTTAATTGGTAGCGAGAATCTATGATAAGATAGCCCCTCGTGTATCATTAGAAAGACTATATTTTCAGTGTCAGCAGTAGGGGTAGATGAGTTGGCATGGTAGATGAGATGGTATCGCTGCATATCCGAGAAATATAAATGGCCAGCCTTGGTCGATGCAAGGAGAACACAACCATTTCTTTCCTAGGAGAGATTCGCGACCATGGGCTCTGGGTGCTTCCCAGGCGACCGAGGCAATTCTGGGCGTTCACCGGGCGACCCCGAAGACACCAGGGACACCGGCTCGTCGGAGGGGGGACGCTTTTGGGCTCTCTCGTCGACCGATTGGGATGAGGAAGATGGGTATCTCGAGGATCCCGACGAGGAGGAGGCGATGGGGTCGGGCTTCCAATATCTTCATCAGCACGATCTGGAAGAAGATGATCTGTCCAAATCTTCTTCCAGGGTGGCCAAGAGAACATGCGCCGCCGGCAACAGCGGATCGCGGCCATGGAACTGCGGGTTTCTCCGTCTCAGGTATGTGAAGATGTTTGCAGCAGGTTTTCTTCACCTCCTGATTCTGCTGTTCGTCGGAAATCAGTTCTGAGAAAACCAGTGTTGGATGTCTCAGTTTTTTCGATCAGCGATGATGATAATGAATCTGATTGGACGCTTGTTCGTCATCGGCGATCCTCACCGGCGATGCGCCAACCAGACAATTTGCCTAATCGATCTTGTGATCCTGAAATTACGCTCCGTTTGAGTTCGCGGGCCTTCGGCCCTGGCCGGGTGGGTCTTCGGTCTTGGTGTGTACCAAAACTGATAAACCCGCACGTACGTAACACAGGGCAGGCCCAAGTTCGATACCAGCTGATGCTTCTTTCGGGGCTGGTCGCTCCCTTCGCCATCTGTTCGGTCACACTTGGGGAAAAACCAAAACCCTACCTCTAGGGCAGCGGCTACAGCCAGGGATGAACGGCAATGGCGCGGGCGGCGCCCCTGGTCGCGGAAACGGAACAGGTGGTGGTCGTGGTTTCTTCAATGGCAACACAGCTGGTAGAGGACGCGTAGGAAGGTTTTCAAATACGAACAACCAGTTCAGTGCTGGATCTGGGGACAATTTCTTTGCGGGAGAATCAAGTGGCATGGCGGCTGGCCGTGCTTTTGACCAAAGGTATGATTCTGCCAATCTACCGGAGGTTTTGATAGTCAGTCACACTCTCGGGGAGGAGCTTTTGGCAATTTTCATGGAGGAGTTGGCTTTAATAATTCTGGAAGGGCCAATGGTGGCGATCAGGGTTATCAAAACCGGCGTCGATACGAATTTAGGGCCTCGAGAGGTGAAAACTGGAATAATGGATCAGATGGGAGAAACAATTTTGGGAGGATCTGGTAACAGAAACTTCCGCAACTACAATAACAATGGTGGACAGAGTAGTGCTCCAGGGAACTCAGTCGATCAAAATCTGATAAATCAAGTGGTGGAAGCAGTTGCGGCAGCGGCACAGAACGGTTCTTTGGTGCTACCGCAACAATCTTCTGTTGCGCAATCTTCTACCCCGCACTCGGTTATTTTGGGCAGTGATGGGCGTGCTTAAACTGGAGCTGCTCTTGGATCTGTGGCGGGAACAGGAGTGACTACCGGGGGTTTTGGACAGAATACTGTTGGTGGGGGTGTGTCTGCCATGGCTCAGGGCCAGTTTGTTGGGGCTTTTGGGCAACCTACAGGGCTTCGGCAGACTATCGTGGGGATTTCTGCTGGGCTAGCGGCGAGTGCTCAACCTATCACACCTGCTGCTCCTGATGTGGTTTCAGATATGGACATTGTTGAGGGGGATGGCCCAAATAAAAAGGCCAAAAGAAATGACAAGCTAAAGTGCTTCCGATGTGAGCAGCCGGGGCATTTTCACGAGGATTGTACGGTTATCATCTGTGACAATTGCGAGTCGCCTCAACACATCACTACGTCTTGTCCGCTCCTGACTGCTCCTAAGCCGACTATGGTTGTCCATGGCTTTGGCAGCGAACAGTTAATGTTTCTGGAATTACCTATAACGGAGACATTTAGGCCTAGAGTGGAGAACTCCAGGGTCGGAAGAGTTCTTGTCGAGGGTGGTTCACTATCGATCGCACAAGTTATTGAGCAGCTCAAAAAGCTTGTACGCTCGGAGAATTATGCTTGGGAGGTGGTCGAATTTCAACAAAATTTGTTTAAAGTGAAATTTCCCACCAAAGCTGAGGTGACTAGAATGAAGACTTTGAGGCAATATCAAATACCTGATACTCCCATCATGCTTAAATTTGAGGAGTGGGGCCTGATTGAGGAGCCTATGTTCTCACTGCCACTAGTATGGATTCAGATTTCGGGGGTTCCTAAAGATGTAAGAAAAGATTTCTTATCATTGTGGGGATTGGGCTCTATTTTTGGTAAGACTTGTGCGGTGGACATGCCTTTTACTAGGCGGTCTGGTGTGGTTAGGCTGCAGGTTCATTGTGTGAACCCTGACCTCATTCCATCTCATCTTGATATATGAATCAAAAGAGGCTTCTTTAGAATATCTTTCCTAGTGGAGAAACCAAATAATCAATTTCTTCCGGAGAAGGACGACAGTGATTCCCAAAAGAAGAGAGATAGAGAAGATAATGCTAATAAAGAGGGTAAACCTGATAATGTTAATATGGAGGAAGATAGCGTTGTTCAGCAGTCTATGTCCACTTCGGAGAAACCGGTCTCGGGTAGGGGCATGGTTTCAAATGGAGGAGTGAATCTGGCAGCGTTGCCGGCTGCTCCACTATTTCATGTGGGCTCTTTTGCTATACGTATAAATCAGGTAGTGAACAAACATTCAAGCTTCTTTTTGTGCAATCAACGCAAACCTTCTTATTTGAACTGTGATTCTCAGGAACTGGTACTACCCTTTGTTGTGCCCCCACGCACTGCTGCGTCGGACATTCAACAGAGTTTGTCACAAGCTTCACCTGCGGCTGATCGGACCAAGCGCGCGGATGTGGAAATCTCGGCCGTGGGTTCCCCTGGAGGTATGTCTTTGACAGGCAAGACATCGGATGAGTCAACTCCGCTGGAGGTTTTGGGAATTGAGTCTGTCACCATGCTTTCTTCACCGCCACTAAAGGAGTTTGGAACTCCTGGTGCTTCTGGTGGTAATAATCGTGGGCAGGTTTTAAAACCAAGTTTGTCTATGGACAAGACCACTGGGACAAATAAGTTTGTGGCAAGATCACCACCTACGCTTGCTGAGGTAATTGACTTTGGGGGAATCCCTTAATCCTCAGTGACTAATGTTCGGTCTAGCGATCGAATTTTATCTCAACCTAATGCTGATGCTACACAGTTGGAGCGGGCATCAAGGTTGGCGCAGCGTCGTGATGATGATCAAGGTACTATTTCTGACTCTAAATTATCTATCTTGTCTTTTTCAAACGTACAAATTCTCGAGAAAGCTCAGGCTATTGGGGTGTCTTTAGGGGAATCTTCTCAGGATAGATACTTGGCAACAAAAATTATAAAAGATAACGAGTTTAGTAGAACTTTGACAGTTCTAGAACAAAACGCTTTACACAAAGATTCAGCAGACAACACACCGGCTAATCTTTTTATCTCAAACGTATCTAATTTATGTGAGGATCTTGCTGATGAAGAGATTGCCTCTCTTCAAAATCCCAATGAGAGGGTTGAGCCTGTGATCAAATCAACTCGGGGACGAAAGCAAAAACAATATGATACCTCTTGTATTCGAAGGGGTACTAGAGTGAGGATAAAGAAAAGTTTTTAGATGCAAGGATTAAGAGGATTAATTTGGAATAGCGACGGATTTAGAGACACAGCTAAACACTTATTCACTGCTGAAACGATAAAGGAACAGAAGTTGGATTTTGTGGCCTTGTTGGAAACAGGAAGATCTAATTTTACCGTTCCTTTCCTCAAACACTTAACGTCAGGGATGGACTTCGCATGGTTCTGCCTGCCGCCCCATGGCCGTTCAGGTGGAATTCTTGTGGGTATTAATTCTTCTACTCTACAAGTAAACAAAGTTGACACAGGAGATTTTTGTGTAAAGATATACCTGAAATGTCGTAGCGATGGATTTGATTGGATCCTGATCCCAGTTTACGGAGCGGCACAGAACTGCCATAAACAAGAGTTTTTGGCGGAACTTGTTCGTACTTGTGAAAATGAGACACTCTCCTTGCTGGTGGGTGGGGACTTTAACATCCTAAGAAAAAGAGAAGAGAAAAACAATGACAATTTTCAGTCTCGGTGGCCTTTTATCTTTAATGCTATTATAGAAAATCTGAACTTAAGAGAGATTGCTCTCTCAGGAAGACAATTTACGTGGGCTAATCGTAGGGACACGCCAACTTATGAGAAGCTTGATCGCATCCTCTCTAGCGTTGAGTGGGAACAGAAATTTCCGTTAGTAACTGTCCGTGCTCTTACTCGATCTGGTTCAGATCATACCCCCTTCTGATTGACTCAGGAAATAGGGCCCATCTTGGTAACAACCCGAGATTTTCATTTGAACTATCGTAGTTGATGCAAGATAACTTCTTTGAGATGGTGGCAGCCGAATGGACAGCCGTATCACTTGGCGATACACCCATTCAGAGATGGCAGAACAAAATTCGTCATTTGCGACGCTTTCTCCGTGGCTGGGCTAAAAACCAGAGTGGCAAGTACAAGAAAGAAAAAGAAAGACTATTAGCTATAATTGACTTCCTAGACGTTAAGGCTGAAGCATGTTTGTTGTCGGAGGCCGAGAGAAAGGATCTTAATGTTGCTAATGAACAACTTACAAAGTTGAGGCGTGATGAGGAATCCAAATGGGCACAACGCGCTAAAGTTAAGCATATTCAGGAGGGTGGAAACAACACTAAATATTTTCATTTGATTGCTAATGGCAAGCATCGGAAGAAGATTTTCCAGTTGGAGCAAGAGGAGGGTACTATAGTGGGAGAAGAGAATCTAAAAACTTATATATCTAAATATTATAAGAAACTTTTTGGTTCGCCGGTTCCAAATAGTTTTGCACTTATGGAAGATTTGAATCATGACATTCCACAAGTGTCGGCTCAGGAGAACGACATTCTCACATCCAAGTTTACTGAGGATGAAGTGCTAGAAGCAATCTCATCCATGCAGCGTAATAAGGCACCAGGCCCTGATGGATTCCCGGCGGAATTCTATCAAACTTTTTGGAGTGTGATTAAATCTGATTTGATGGCTCTATTTGCACAGTTGCAAACAGCTGATTTACCTTTGCATAAGTTAAATTATGGTGTTGTTATCCTACTTCCAAAGAAAGATAGTGCGACTCAAATCCAGCAGTATAGACCGATATGTCTTCTTAATGTGAGTTTCAAAATTTTTACAAAGGTAGCCACTAATCGCATTTTCGTGATTTCTCACAAAGTGATTAGACCTACTCAAACTGCCTTCATGCCTGGTAGGCATATTTTGGAAGGAGTGGTGGTACTACATGAAACTATCCACGAGATCCATCGGAAGAAAATGGATGGGGTACTATTTAAAATTGATTTCGAGAAAGCCTACGACAAGGTTAAATGGCCCTTTCTATAGCAGGCACTTAGAATGAAGGGGTTTGACCCTTTATGGTGCAAATGGATCGAACATTTTGTTCAAGGGGGGAGTGTTGGGATCCGGGTTAACGATGACATAGGTCATTATTTTCAGACAAGGAAGGGTGTGAGACAAGGAGATCCCCTATCACCTATTTTATTTAATATCGTAGTGGATATGCTGGCCATTCTCATAGCTAGGGCTAAGGAGGAGGGGCAAGTAGGTGGTCTCATCCCCCATCTTGTTGAAGGGGGGATATCCATTCTTCAATACGCAGACGACACGATTCTTTTTATGGAACATGATCTTTTGAAAGCTGTAAATATGAAACTGGTTTTATGTATTTTTGAGCAACTTTCGGGCCTTAAAATTAATTTTCATAAGAGCGAGATTTTTTGCTTTGGAAAAGCTAAGGAACATGAACTTGAGTACAAGAATATAATTGGATGCGAGTTAGGTTCTTTACCGTTTAGATATCTTGGGATACCTATTCATCACAGAAAGCTAACAAATTCTGAATGGAACCCTGTAGAAAACCGTTTTGAAGGAAAATTGGGCTGTTGGCAAGGAAAACTTCTTTCTTATGGAGATCGATTAGTGTTAATCAACTCTGTACTAACAAGCTTGCCCATGTTTATGTTATCTTTTCTAGAAATACCAAAAGGGGTTAGGAAAAGATTGGACTTCTTTCGTTCACGATTCTTTTGGCAAAGTGATGAACACAAGAAAAAATATAGATTAACTCGATGGAATATTATTTGCAGACCCAGAGACCAGGGAGGCCTGGGAATTGAGGTGCTAGAACTAAAAAATAAATGTCTCCTTAGCAAATGGTTTCACAAGTTATTATGTGACAAAGGGGTTTGGCAAGAGTTGTTACATAATAAATACTTAAAACATAAGACCCTAGCACAAGTCCAAGCAAAACCGACAGACTCTCCGTTTTGGAAAGGGCTGATGCAAGTAAAGGACGGTTTCTTTGCTAGAGGGTTTTTCAAAATTGGAAACGGGAAAGATACTCGCTTTTGGGAAGATGTTTGGCTTGGAGATACATCTCTCGCCCAACAATATCGTTCTTTGTATAATATTGTGCATAGAAAACACATCTCTGTACATGACGTTTTGTCCCAATATCCTCTTAATATTGGTTTTAGGGGGAATTTATTGGGGGCAAAATGGACTGCATGGTTGCATTTATGTCAGAGGATTATGCAAATAAATCTAACGGATGAAGCAGATTTGTTTAGGTGGAGATTAACCACGGATGGGGTTTTCACCGTCAAATCTATGTATGAAGACATCATGAATGAACACCAGCGACTACCTACGAAATACCTATGGAAGCTTAAAATACCACTTAAGATTAAGATTTTCATGTGGTTTCTGAATAATAAAATATTATTGACAAAAGATAATTTGGCAAAAAGAAATTGGAATGGATGCAAAAAATATTGCTTCTGTGACGAAGATGAAACTATTGAGCATCTCTTTATTGCCTGCCCTTTCGCAAAAATCATTTGGCGCATTGTTTTCTTTACTTATGACCTTCCACCACCCACCAATATCACTAATATGTTTGGGAATTGGTTAAATGGTATGGATAAGGAGAATAAAGCCAGAATTCGTATAGGCGTTTCGGCTTTATGTTGGTCGATATGGAAATGTCGTAATAATATTATTTTTAACAAGGCTCGAGTTTAATCTTTTTTGCAGGTTATCCTCTCGGCAGCTCATTGGATCCAGCTCTGGGCTTTTCTTGTTCCAGAGCCTATGCGCAAGCCCATGGTTTCTGGATGCAACCGTCTGGTGATGGTCGCTCAGGATATCTACTACCTGGCTTCGTGGCGACATACTAGTAGATTGAAGAATGTCTAGTTGTCGCTTACATCTTCTTGTCAGACTTCTGGTTTTATTCAGATGGTTGATTTTTGTATCAACCCTATCTGATCCGTGATTTGTAATAATTTTAAACTTATGACTTCGTAATAAAGGGCTGTGTGCATCCTTGGATGCAGAGGCCGGGGTCAACCCCATTTCGAAAAAAAAGGAGAACAATTTAGCAATTTGCACGATTTAGCAGCAGCGGTGTAGATAACTCTACCTTGTTCCGGTTTCCTCTGCCATGTACTCCGGAAAATATAAATGGCCATCTTGGTCGATCCAAGGAGAACAATTCACCAAATTTGCATGATTTAGCAGTAACCATGTAGATGAATCTACCTCGTCCATGTTTCCTGTCCAATGCGTGTTGTTCTAATTTTGACACTGATGATCCTTCAAAAAGAATTCAGGCATTGATGATGGATCCTTTTAAACAAAATTGTGTATGTGAGTTTTGGGTTCCTTTTATTCTTTCATGGCTACCACGTTTCAGCTAGATTTCTTCTATGAATCAGAAGATTTTTGTTTTCAACTATACCACTTTCGAGCCATAGGATACCTACCGTACACAGTTAATTTAAAAAAAATTGTGTACGTGAGGTTTGGGTTCCTTTTATTCGTTCACGGCCACCACGTTCTTGCTACATTTTTTCAGTTTGTCTACACCTACCGCCTTCGAGCCATAGGGTAGGTACCGTACACGGTTGACTTTTCTATACCGTACACGTTCCTTTTATTCTTTTTCTGTTTTGAAGTTAGATGGCTGATTACCGGAGTCCACATGCACTTGACAACATACACGTGCACTTGACAATATATATCGGGACTTAACCTTCTATTAAATCCTAATCATAAATTTTAGATCTAACTGTCATGGTAATTTAGATGATGTGGATCAATGTAACGCCTCGAAAAAGACTCTTATATTGCTTTTAGTATATAATAATAATAGATTTGGAAACTCGGGATTTTCTTGAAGATCAAGCATTTTCTATGGCAGTTTGCTAGAGGGCGGCTGCCTAGTGGTGATCAAGTTCAAAACTGACATGGGTCGGGTGATGGGTTATATGCCCACTATGTTGACATGTTAAGGATCAGAATCACATTATCTTTAACCGCAGCTTAGCTTCCTTCTTCTGGGCCTGTTTTCGTGAAGTTCTTGGGTGCAACTGGGCACCAACCTCCTTCTCTCATTTCTTTTCGCTTTTGCATGGAATTTCGGGCCTTTCTAGGCGCATTCTGTGGTTTGCTTTCGCGGAAATGTCTTTGGCGCTCAGGAATATTGGGAACAAAACTCTTATAGAGGGAAAATTTCTTTCTCCCCCGGCCGATGGTCTTTACAAACTTGATGTTTATATGCAGCTCCGGACGCCTCTGAGCCGGCCATCAGAGAAGTATGCAGTCTCTTCCCTCATTGAATCTATGAAGCTCAAGATAGTGGAGCTGGGGAGAGCCCTAGAATAGTGGACTCCATCGCCAAGATACCCTTCAGTGGTTTCCCTCTTGGCTTTCGTGTCTTCCATGTTCTCTTAGATGTTGTTGGTCGTTGCTTCTGCGACTCCTTAGTTGTGTGTGTGCCCGATTTCTTCTGGAGGTTATTCTGGCTTGGCCAGTTGATGTGGTTGTCATATTGAATCTTTGGTCCCCTGGGGATTTTTTATAAATTCAAACTCGTAAGCCTTTTATCTAAAAAAGAACAGGATCTACCCGTCCGAAATTTGACAAGTGGAGCCTTCATAATATTTTAATACTTAATTTTTATTATCATGTGTTGACGCTAGTTAGGCCGTCTCGCGCTTCCTAGTCCCATGATCGTTCATAGATCTGCTAGGATCGCTTCACTTCCTGCCACATGAATGCCCAGTCAATGTCTTTTTTATATGATCATATCCTGATTCTCGATCTCGTATTTCTCCTATCCATTGTAACTTTGTGAGTCACTACCAGGGTTACCACCAGACTTCTTGCGCATCTATTCTAGGTTTCACTGTTGTTAATAATGTGTCGATGTTTATAATGTCCTGCTATTTTTTATCGGTTTAATGTGTGTAAGCATGGGTATTTTGACCCACAGGTACCCATTTACCCTACTGGGTTATGTGTATGAGGAAGCTTGTAACGGTTGACGGGTATGGGTACTGGTGATGGGTAGGATCGAAAAGGATGGGTAAAGGAATGGGTGACTCCACATGTACCCATATCATGTGGGTACCATCCCTACTTATCAGTCTCTAAATCATAGATTCTACTCACACATTGAATCAAACACCTTGGATGCACGATTAAACGTAGTTCAAACATAGAGGCTAAGCATAGTTAAAACATAATGCAACCAAACATCGATTAAACCTAAACATATATTAGACTAGCCCTTAAACTAAGCTAGATTGCTATCAGCGCTAGCAGAATATGGACCCGCGCCAGAAGACGAAGTACCTATGGGGGACGAAGCAGGACTCATGGCGGACTGACCGGCGTCTCGACGCACATCATGCTCCTCATATGCATGTTGCTTAGCCACCATGCGCTCCGGGCGGCGTCTGTAGATCTCCGCCATGTATGCCTCCTGACAACCATGACCTCGAGGCGCTCCCAAGCCTCTAGGTCATCCCTCGCCATGCGTGCGGCCTTCCCGTGGCTGGGGACATGGTCCAAATCCGGCACCTCGCCATTGAACTTAGGGAAGTTAGCTCGCCGCAGTCGCTTCCTTGGATCTGGACATTTTCAATATCGTAGGCCCACACCGCCCGCTTCACCGACTAGTAGGTGCCAAGCCAGATCTTTCGACCGGTGTTCCTGTCGTAGATCTCCGCCACCCAAGTACCCCCACTTCCGTTGTCACACACCGTGGTACTCTATGTGCAGTGGTGGTGGCAGGAGGTCTGCGGGTGGTGGAGCTTTGCGGTGCTGCGAGGTTCTCTGATTCGCGTTGCGGATCGGCGGCTAGAGGACCCAAGAATTATTCAAAGCCTGGACAAACAATGTATTTCAAGGCTAATGACACTATTTTTTGATCAAATTTTCATCAAATTAGGCTTGTCGACCGGCCGGATGTCTGGGCATGTGCCTAGGCTTTGTGACGGTAGGTTCCACCTATGGCGGCGGGGACCAGTGGCGAGTTGATCTGGCCATCTCCGACAGCGGGGGAAGGGGATGGGTCGAGATTGGACGTCGCCATAACGGAAGGTGGGCGGCGGGTCAGTGGGGATTTTTTTATTTTTTTTTTGCTCCACGGAGTGGTCGGGCAGTAAAAGTAGGACCCTAGAAAATTTTACTACTCTAGAGGCTTTCGTAGTTGGGCTAAGTGTTGTTTAGCAGACAAAATCAGGAATTTTGCTCATCTAACTATTTTTAGGGTTTCGTCTAGAGGTGTTCTTACGCTCCAATGGCGGCAATTGAACGTACGTGGAGGATGGTCGAAACATCGCGAACTCGGGATTATGTAAGGTAAAACTTAAAAGGCGGTAACATGAAAAGAGCGCACACAGATAAATAGAACGCACGTAAAGAGAGCGTCGTACCTACACGGGGCGCCACCAAACTCGTACTAGTGTCTCGTTCCCGTAATGTATACCAATCAAGCCTTCCTTCTCCGATTCCCCAATCAAGCCTTCCTTCTCCGATTCCAACTTTTGTCTGGTTTTCTAACTTCAAAAGCAGAGCGATCGTGCCCACGGCTAGGTCGCCCTCCTTCTGTCTCATAGCCATGGCCTCAGTGCTAACTACCATTACCTCGCCGATCTCCTCTACTCCCTTCACCGCTGGCGCTTCCACCTCGCGTGGTACCTTGCCTACCACCCGCACCCTTCGAACCCAATCTCTCCGTGCCTCCACCGGAGCTCATACCGATTTTAATGTCCAACGTCAAGAAGTAAGACGGGGTGGAGGAGCCATAGTGTCGGCCGTCCAAGGACAGGAGGACATCAGCCAAATCAAAGGTACACCAACTTCATTGCTCTGTTCTTAGATAAACGAACGCGATTGATCTGCTAGATGCATCTACTGGGATTTCATACCAATTATCACCTGTGCAGCCCTTCGCTTTTGCCGGAAAAGTATAGGGTTCGCTTACAAATTGGGTTTCGATGCTGGATTTAGATCGCTTCTGAGATATATGGCCTACTTATACTCTTTTTTGAAATTGTTACACAGGAGGCGGAGGATGGAAACCAGCTCTCTGTGTAGTTCTTGTGGAGGTATTCAACACCGGAACCATTCTGCTAGGAAAAGTTGCAGTTGATGGAGGGATGTTTGTCTTCTCATTGTTATGCTACCGAAGCATTCTTGGAGCAATTTTCACCTTACCATTTGCTCTAATCCTCGAAAGGTCGGACAAACTTCTATTTTACTATTCTATAGATGGAGTTATTATTTTTCATGGAAACGATCTACTATATAGCATCTGTTACTACTGGATAAAACCAAATGACTTATATGTGCAGCGGGAAGTGGAAAGAATTGGATAAGAAGGCCCTTCTGTGGCTCTTCATCAATGCTTTTGTCGGGTACTCTCTGTCTAATCAATTTTATGTTTTCATCCAATAGATCGAATGTTCAATGTCATATAGAAGCTAGTACGTTGTGTTCAAGTAAATGTCAAAGGAATACAATCTAATGATAATGATGCTTTAAATTTCTACAGTTACTCTTTGCCAATGGCTCTGTACTACTATGGACTACGGGACACAAAGGCCTCCTATGCTGTGATCTTCTCCAGCTTGACACCACTATTCACCTTTTTCCTATCAATATTGCTGAGGTAAACAACCTGCTCCTCTATTTTTACAAATGAAAGAAATCAGTGATATATCTGGATATCCTACAAATGTTTGTTAACAACAAATAGTTGGATTCTCCTTACATTGTCTATAACTACCGCTACCTTTCACTTCACTAGCTCCACATGTGCATTTTTCTAAAACCTAATAAAATCCATGTCTGATATGATCTAAAACTATACCACCTTATAAACATCTAGAAAGTAATGCCATCATCTTATGCTTTTAAAATACATGCATGCATGCTGGATATAAATCATACAAACCAAATCATTTGTTTTCAGCATGGAAAACCTACACCTCAAATCCAAGCAGGGCAGTGCAAAGGTGATTGGCGCTCTAGTATGCTTTGGCGGGGCACTTCTCATCAGCTTGTACAATGGAAAAGAAATCTTTGTCATGTCCCCATTAATAAAGGGCATTACTTCTAATGGAACTGCCGGAGGGCATCATTTGAGGGGAACCTTGCTCCTGTTGGGAGATTGCATCAGTTATGCTGTTTGGTACCCCATACAGGTACCCTTAAGGATCATATCACTATTTTATTCTTGTTTTCATTTTCTTTATAATGTATATATTTTGACTGGTAATAATGCATAAATGCTAATAATTCAGGTAAAAGTTTTAAGTGTATACCCCTGGAAACATTGGTCATCGGTGCTGACCTGCGTTCTAGGTGGTCTACAAACATGTTTCATTGGAATAATTATGAAAAGGGATAAACTCTCCTGGCAAATTGGTTGGGATATTCAACTACTTACAATTGTATACTCGGTAAGTCTATGACATAATAATTTTTTTGCAAAAATTCTGAGAATGAGTTTCCCTTAACTATCATGTGAACAATATAATATCTACTATATAACTGCAAGCTATTTTTCTTTTGTAAAGCAGAAATAGAAGGTAAGACAACCATGATAGTATAATATTCACTTGATATGCCTATAGCTATGTACAAACTTGGAATTGTAGAATGAAACATTGCCAGAATTCAAACTTTATTCTACCTACCTATGTGATCTTAGTTAAAAGACATTTGTTGTGACGAATAAGTTAAATGTTAACCTGTCAAGAGTACTTCCTACAATGTTGACAACTATAGAAACATTACTTTCATGACTTCTAAATATCTTGAGCATTTGTTTGTGGAACTTTTTGACTCATGGTTGAAACGAATATGCATATGTAGTATGTTGATTGTTGACAAAGGATATGATTTCAAACTGTAGGCTGCGCTTGGAACAGCGGCCAAGTATTGGTTAAATCTGTATGCCGTGGAAAAGAGGGGCCCCGTTTTTCCACCAATGTTTAGTACCTTGTCGACAGTGTTCACCATTATTCTAGGAACACTCCTACTCGGAGAATCCCTCACGGTTGGGAGGTTAGTAAGCAATTAAACACCATATATATACTCACAAGATCCACATCTAACGAAGATTAGTTTGATATTACATGTTTGTTTCTTTTTTTATCATTATATATAGTATAGTTTGTCTATTCCATAAATAACATGTTGTATAATTTCATTGTTATATGACAGCTTGATGGGTAGTGCACTTGTTTTCATCGGTCTGTACGTGTACCTATACGGTAAGGCCAAGGAAGTACGGGCGAAGCCGGCACCAGGTCCAAGCAATGAAGCGCAGCCAAACAATGATCCAACAAAGAGTAGGAACGATCCAGCATCGTTCGTACTACTTGATATGGCGAGGCTACCAGCTGCTGCCACCCCTGCACTAGCGTTAGATGTCAAGCCTATTAATTAGCAGGCCTAGGAGTAGAATGAATAGGAGTGAATCCTAACATGTACTTACTGGATATGCTTGAAAAAATGTGCAGTGTACATGATATATATGTGTGTAAGATGCTAGCTCGAACAGTATCTTCAGTTTCAGAGTGCACGTAGAGTTGGGTACTACTGTATATATGTATGAATATATTTGTTATACGATTTGAAAATTTCTCAAAAAAGAAAAATAATGGATCTCCAGCACGAAACATGAGCGCACACATGCAGTACTGTTTACAATTTTTTTTGCAAAGAAACATGCGAAGTGGACGCGTGTGTTAGGAATAATAATCCCGATAGGACACGGAACGGTGTCGTGTGCGTGTGTGTTCCGAGTAGGACTAGTAGTCCAACACCTATTCGTATTGACGCTGCGTCTTGCCGGATATATATACACCCATATAGTAGCCTTGTAAGACAACCGTGAGATTCAATACAAACAACAGGACCGAGAGAGCCCTGTAGCCATCAACATTGTTTTTCCCGTACGTACTCGTGTGAGTTGAGAGAGCTAGTTCTTTTGATCAGGCTAGATAGCTAGCTTGCTGATCGTTGTTAGCTGGTTCTTATACGTGCGCGTAACTCGCCGGAATACTTCGTTGTCGTCACGCCGGACTGCACTCGGTATTTGGGGCTGGGCCAACAATTGGTATCAGAGCCTCGCGGAGGATTTCCTAGTAACGGGAGGTCATGACGGACAAGGAGCTAGGCGAGTACTCCGGTGCAGCTGCGGGTGCATCGGTGTCGTCGCAGTACCCGCGGTATGATCGCGGCAACTACACGATGTGGGCGAAACGGATGGAGTGGGCCATGGAGGGCAACGACATCTGGGAGGCTGTCGATCCCGGCGGCGACGAGTTCAAGAAGGGCGCGTCGAAGTACCGCAAGGACCGACAGGCACTCACGGCCATCGGCTCCGTGGTGCCGGCGGACGTGATGCAGCACCTGATCTCGAAGGTTTCTGCAAAGGAGGCGTGGGAGACACTCAAGACGTTGAATCTTGGGCACGAGCGCGTCCGCAGGGCGACCCTACAAATCTTGCAGAAGAAGTACGAGAACCTGGAGATGGGAGGAGATGAGACGCTGGACGCTTTTGCCTCGAGGGTAGCCACAATTGTCAACGGGATTCGCGCGCAAGGTGAGAAGCTGGAAGATATCTCAGTCGTAATGCGTTTCCTTCGCGCGGCGCCGCCGCGGTACATATCTGTGGTGTCGGCAATCGAGCAATGCGTTGATCTCACCACCCTCACGATGGATGACCTGGTTGGACGGTTCAAGGCGCATGACGAGCGGATGAAGATCACCTACGGCGACGCGAATCAAGATGAGCACCTCATGCTTACACGTGCCCAGTGGCAGGCAATGGTCGCCAAGGAGAGGAGCGATAAAACATCTGGCAGTGGCGATGGTTTGGTCCTGGCGAAGAAGTCGGACAGCAAGCCGAAGAAGCCAAAGAAGAAATTCGACAAGAAGAATCTTCGCTGCCATAAGTGCAATCAGCTCGGGCACTTCAAATCGGAGTGTCCTAACCGTTCAAAGGAGAAGGCTCTCATGGCGAAGGAAGGAGATGATGGACCGATGATGCTCATGCTCGAAGCTTGCGAGTTAATGACCACCAAGGAATCAACTCCTCAGGAGTCCGCTACGGAGATCGTCACGCTCGTGGAAGAGAAGGTCTTCCCACGGAGGATGCAGACGGCTCACGACGTTTGGTACCTCGACACAGGCGCTAGCAACCACATGACCGGCGACAAGGCCTAGTTTTCTGAGTTGAACCTCATGGTTGGAGGCTCCGTTCGATTCAGCGATGGGTCGAAGGTGGAGATTGCAGGACGAGGCACTGTCCTGTTTGAGTTGAAGGATGGAGGTCACAAGGTACTCACTGACGTGTACTATATTCCCAAGCTTAAGACCAACATTATCAGTCTTGCTCAGCTCGCGGAGCGTGGATGCAAGATCGTGTTGGAGGACGAGTTCCTGTGGGGATATGACCGCCAAAGGCAGCTCATCATGAAGGTGGAGAGGTCGAAGAATAGACTCTACATCCTCAATCTCAATCGGACGGATCCAGTATGTTTGATGACAAGCATGGAAGACTCGGCGTGGAAGTGGCATGCACGCTACGGACATCTAAATTTCCAAGCTCTACGACAACTTGGACAGAAGGAGATGGTACGTGGCTTACCGTGTGTTGATCATGTTGAGCAGGTGTGTGACGGTTGTCTCATTGGGAAGCAAAGGCGAGCCCCGTTTCCAAGGGAGGGACAATATCGAGCAAGTAAGGTTCTTGAGTTGGTGCATGGAGACTTATGCGGACCAATCACGCCGGCGACCCCCGCCGGGAACAAGTACTTCTTGCTCATCGTCGACGACTTCAGTAGATACATGTGGGTTGTGTTGCTGAAGAGTAAGGATCAAGCTTTGCAAGCGTTCAGGATTGTGAAGATGGCAGCCGAGGTGGAGTCCGAGGCAAAGTTGAAGGCCCTCCATACCGATCGGGGTGGGGAGTTCAAATCCAATGAATTCAAGGAGTTTTGCGAAGCTCATGGGATCCGGCGGTATCTCACCGCACCATATTCACCGCAACAAAACGGTGTTGTGGAAAGAAGGAACCAAACCGTGGTGGCCATGGCACGCAGCATGATGAAGAGCAAAGGCATGCCAGGCAGGTTTTGGGGTGAGGCAGTTAGTACAGCTGTCTATTTGCTGAATAGGGCGCCAACTAAGAGTGTAGTTGGTATGACGCGTACGAAGCATGGTACGGGCGCAAGCCCTCGGTTGATCATCTTCGCACTTTCGGGTGCGTGGCGCATGTGAAGACGGTGACCGGACATACTAGCAAGTTGGCAGATCGAAGTACTCCAATGGTCATGATCGGCTATGAATACGGTTCGAAGGCGTATCGCGTCTACAATCCAGTGAACAAAAAGTTGGTGGTGACACGTGACGTCGTCTTCGAGGAGGAGAAATCATGGAATTGGGGCTCTACGGAACCGGTACAATCAATTTCTGATGAAATATTTACTGTAGTCTACAGTGATTCGCATGCAAATGATCAAGAAACGTCGTCCCGTGGCGTTACGGATTTAGGCGCTGGTTCAGAAGATGGAAGTCCGGAAGTGAGCAGCAGTAGCGCTATGCCTGGAGTGGTATCTCCGCGTGGGAGTCCCGGCACGAGCAGCAGCTCACGCGCTACACCTGGAAGCTCGGCGTTGCCATCCATTCCACGCGCGGACGAGAGCCCTGGCGCAAGTGGCCCATCAGCTGCACACTCCCGTCCAGGAGGGACTAGTGGCATTCCAGAAGTGGACGCGGGCGACGATGTCACGTCGCCAACATGCAGTACACCGACAGAAACTGCAGGAAATTCAGTAGACACTGAAACAAGTACTACGTCAGCTTCCACGTCTCCTCCAAGTGCACGGGAAGAAAGGAGACGGCCACCTACTCCAGAAAAATTCCAAAGTGTACTGGAATTGTATCCGCCGGAGACCCTTCGTACAGCGTGTGCGCGAGGGAGAGGACAAGGTCGGTGTTTACTCACCGAGGAGCCGACGAAATTCGAGGATGCTAATACGGAGGAGTGTTGGCGTCGGGCTATGGATGAGGAGTTGGGATGGATCAAAGACAACGATACATGGGAGCTTGTCGATCTACCCAACAATCACAAGGCCATAGGGCTCAAGTGGGTGTACAAGATCAAGAAGGATGCCGAAGGGAAGTTGGTAAAACACAAAGCTCGGCTAGTTGCCAAGGGGTATGTGCAAGAGCAAGGTGTGGATTTTGAAGAAGTGTTCGCTCCCGTTGCAAGGATGGAATCGGTGAGATTACTTATCGCTCTCGCAGCTCAAGAATCTTGGAAATTGCATCACATGGATGTGAAATCCGCGTTTTTGAATGGGGAGTTAGAAGAAGAAGTTTATGTGAAGCAACCACCGGGATACATCAAAGAGGGAGAAGAACACAAGGTTTTAAAGCTACACAAGGCGTTGTACGGGCTACGGCAAGCCCCTCGGGCGTGGAACATCAAGCTTGATCGTACATTGATCTCTCTCGGATTCGAGAAGAGCCCACTGGAGCATGCGATGTATAAGCGAGGTAAAGGAAGGGATCATCTACTAGTTGGCATCTATGTTGATGATCTATTGATAACAGGAGCGGATGAGAAGGAGATTGCAAAGTTCAAGCTACAGATGAAGGAGTTATTCAAGATGAGTGATCTAGGCTTATTGAGCTACTACCTTGGGATCGAGGTACATCAAAAGCTGGGTGAGATCACGCTATGCCAAGAGGCATATGCAAAGAAGATACTCGAGAAGTGTGGCATGGAAGAATGCAATCCAACTCATGTTCCGATGGAACCTCGTCTTAAACTGAGAAAAAGGAGTGAAGCACCTGCGGTTGATGCAACGGAGTATAGGAGCGTTGTCGGAAGTTTGAGGTATCTCATTAACACAAGACCCGACTTGGCCTATTCCGTTGGCTATGTGAGTCGCTTCATGGAAGCACCCGCAATGGAGCATTGGACAGCCGTGAAACATATACTCAGGTATATCAAAGGTACTACAAACTTTGGTATTGTCTACTCGAAAGAGAAGGAGGAGGTGAAGCTACTTGGATATAGTGATAGCGACATGGCAGGAGATATTGACGACCGTAAGAGTACCTCGGGCGTGGCATATTTTTTGGGAAGAAGCATGGTAAGTTGGCTATCACAAAAGCAAAAAGTGGTGGCACAGTCATCCTGTGAAGCTGAGTATATTGCGGCTGCAACTGCGGCGTGTCAAGGTGTGTGGCTAAGAAGTCTACTTGGTGATCTCGCCAATCGGAAGGCGGAACAAGTGGTGCTCAATATTGACAACAAGTCTGCAATTTCATTGTGCAAGAATCCGGTGCATCATGACAGGAGTAAGCACATTGATACGAAGTATCACTACATACGGCAGTGTGTAGAGGATAGCAAGATTGAAGTCAACTATGTTTGCACCAAAGATCAGCTTGTGGATATCCTAACTAAATATTTGGGATGAGTGAAGTTTGCGGAGATGCGAGGAAGGATCGGCGTCCAAGCTGTGAAGATGGGCACATCGTGTTTAGGGGGTGATTGTTAGGAATAATAATCCCGATAGGACATGGAACGGTGTCGTGTGCGTGTGTGTTCCGAGTAGGACTAGTAGTCCAACACCTATTCGTATTGACGCTGCGTCTTGCCGGATATATATACACCCATATAGTAGCCTTGTAAGAGAACCGTGAGATTCAATACAAACAACAGGACAGAGAGGGCTCTGTAGCCATCAACATTGTTTTCCCGTACGTACTCGTGTGAGTTGAGAGAGCTAGTTCTTTTGATCAGGCTAGATAGCTAGCTTGCTGATCGTTGTTAGCTGGTTCTTATACGTGCGCGTAACTCGCCGGAATACTTCGTTGTCGTCACGCCGGACTGCACTCGGTATTTGGGGCCGGCCCAACAGCGTGGATATGATTAACAAGCGATGGTCACATGGTTGAGATCGTGAACTGAACCTGAAACCACTCAGGGCTCAGAGGGCATCAGACTCAAATATAGCTAGTTAAAGTTTCTTGGTTTTCATGCTTGTTTTCTCAGCTAAGGAAGTGACTTACCTTGAAATGTCACCAACTAAGGAACTAATTGTGAATCATGCAAGTTTAAGTAAGTGACAGGCATTTTTTAGTGTATTGTTTATGCTTGCTGAAGATTGATTTCCATAGTAGCTTTTTTTGGGATGCTGAGAGCTCCTCTTTTTTTTTTTTTTTGAAAGCTGCTGAGAGGTCCTGTTAAATACTGAGACATTCTTTGACAGACCCTATGACAATGTGGCATGTCCGGGCGGAGGTTGCTCCAACAATTCTACTGGTGGTTGATTTTGGCGGTTGGCAACAACTCTTCTAATATGATACAACACACTTAGGTGTAATTGCTGAAAGATGTAATTGTACCTTACTCACATTTTCTCCCTGCATTGCACTTGTCAGAAAATATGGATTTGTACTTATATCGCTACTCTTCTTTGTGAATTAATGTAGGCAGAAGCGAAGACTCATTTCTAGTCTTGTGTTACGTGTTGGCAAGGAATAGCCCCTTGCGTGGCCGATAAGAGATTGAGAGGACCTTATCTGATCAGGGAGATCGCTAACAGATCGTGGGGACTACGCCATCGTGAGTATAAGAATGAAAATGAAAAACGTACAGGAGGGAGAAATTACATGAGGAGTACATGACACGTACAACACCTTATATCAATACTAGCTAATTGCCCGTGCGTTGCTACGGCTCTTAATTTGTTGGCTACGCTAGGCAGGCGGTCTAACCCTGCCTTATGCCTACATGACCCCAACTGCGCGCAGCCTTCTCCCTCGACTTGCATCGCTAGCATCTCGCTACCCTATATGCCTCGCCATTTCCCTCCCACTCTCTCGGTGCACGCGACATTAACGTTGCCTTGTCGATGGCCTTCTTCACCGTGAGGTTCTCTGCCTCGCTATTTCCCTCCCCCTCTCTCTCGATGCACGCGGTATTAATGTTGCCTTGTCGATGGCCTTCTTTACCGTGAGGTTCTGTTCCATGTCTCGCGCTTGCGAGACTGCCACTTTAACGACTCGAGGTGAGCTCTGCCCCATCAACTTCTACATGTTGCCCATGATGATGATTTTTGCCAGAAATTTAATTTTTTGGGATGGAGTTTTTTGGACAATCGGTCCGTGTTGATTGTACTGGATTTGGCCGAGAGGGTTGCAACTTTATAAGAGGGGAGGCAGCCAGCAAGCTAGATGCAAGGGAGAAACAAATTCTCACACGTCCTAGCGACCCAAGCATGAGTTGCTACGGGTTAGACGACGATAAATATTATCATTTGCGTATTTATTAAGTATATATCTTTTTAAATGAAGAGAGGGTGTGCTCAGAAGCAAATATACTTTCTGGCCTATTCTAAGTCATGCAAAGGGATCACTTGCCACCCGCTGCTTCACTTCGTTCAGAAACAAAAGCAGAAGTTGATAGATAGCAATGTAGTGTAGTATCATTTACTTCGGGCGGCCTTCAATTTTTGGAACACGTCTATTTTCTCATGTTTAGTTGAGTGCCTCTATTTTCACGGTGAATGACGGGGCAACTCGAATTTCGTGTTCAGATTATGTCCCTCTTTCGAAAACTAATTTTATTTACAATAACAATGAAAGTACCAAGTTCATATCAAACATCCACCTGAAACCATTAGGCGAATTCTTAGAATAATTAATCAGCTTGGATAGGCTAGCTGATAAGTGCTTTTCCGAATATATAAACCGAATTAACTCCTTCATATGGGTATGGATTCTAATTAAATAGGATACTACTTGCCAATCCGTAGAACCTGTATGGAGCAAGGACTGAGCCCAACGTGTGGACTTTGAGGCTGTTGTTTACAACTACAGAGGACACAACCTGTACAGGAAGTCAAAGGAATGTTACGTGAAAAAAAATCTACTCCGTAAGTGATTTAGTGCATACTGTAATAATACTGAAATCAGTGTGGACAAATGTAGGAGCTTTATGAAAGAAGTACCGAAACAAGTATGAGTGAGCCTGTTGTAGTAAGCCTGAAGGCTAAACAAATAACTATAGGAGTTTAACATAATTTTATAAATTGGAAGAGGTACAATGAGAAATTACCAAAGAGATAAGGTTCTTCTCCCGGTGCTGTTTGAGATCGAGAGATGGTAGTCGTTTTTCCCCAAATCACCGCATCTCTGCTGGCCCGGAGAGAGGGGTCCTTGCCGATCGGTCGGAGGTTTTTTCCGCGCCGAGGCACGCCACGACTGCTGCTCAATGGCGTGGGGAGCTGCACCAGTAGTAAGTTCTCATCGGCGGCGTCGCGACATTGCTTTTCAAGAACCGCATCGCGAGCCGCCCAACAGAGCCACGTTCTTCTACAGAAGCTCCACGGTGAGTCGTGTGCTGGTGGCGAGGGAGAACGGCGGAGAGGCGCAGAAGAATACGCGGCGGGACGGGGCCGTCAGGTGAGCTCGATGCGGATGGGATCAGAGTGATGGAAGGAGCTCCAATGCGGCTTTAGTCTCAGCTGCTTCCGCTGCTTATTGGGCACTGTATGAATTCACCCTGGCTGTCTGCCCCCTAGCGATGCCCGCTTGCCTGGTTCCCAGAGGCGCGAAGGCGTGTGCTTGCGTGGTCGGGCCGCCATGGTTCCTAGAGGCGTGTGCTCGCGCCGAAGGTGGAGCGTGGAGGAACAACAGAGGATGGACGACTTGTAACAGTCGAGGGTGCGACGAGGTGGAACCGCAACCGTTCAGTTTATGACTCGGCGGTGGCACACCTTGTAAAATCCCCAAATAGCTAAGGGCAAAATCGTCCAAATAAAAATCGGAACTAAAACCGGTGCAGACGAACCTACCTCTATGTAAATTAGTAGATAGATTGCTAACAATATTTTTTTTTTGAAAAGGAGCATATATTAATATCAAAAGATACCAATTACACCTGGCCTCTGCAATAACGCATTGTCCTAGCGGTCATACGGATACACACAGCCAAAAAAAAAAGAATTACAAAAAAAAGAAAAGTCCCGCTACAGTTCCTCGTTCATTGAAATAACAGTACTACCACCATGAAGACAGCAACAGAAGTTCATCTTCTCCAAAAACGATGCCTCCAAGAAGGGAATAGTGCACAAACAACGGCATCGCCCGATCAAAGATCTAGGTTTTTACCCTGAAGAAAGTCTACGCTCTCAAAACAATACCTTCAACAAGATTATTGCCAGGCACAACCAATTAAGACCATATTCTGGGTTTTCACCCTGAAAGATAGGACAATGAGCTCCTCTTGTACTGTCGCCCCCGCTTGCATATCACTGCTCCAAGTCACGAGTCACCAAGCCAATTCCTCATCACCACCCAGACTCGAACCACCATTGTCAGTCATCAGATCTCGGTCTTCATAACATTCTCCGTCGGCACCATGGGACGAGAACATGCCCCATTGTGGCGCCCCGCAAAACCACTACTAGAAAATCGCGTTGTTTTTGTGCATTGCATCCTCATGACCGCATGCTCATGTCATCATGCCACATTGCATTTGAGCATCGTCATCATCTTGCATGTGTTTGTTCAAAACTATTTTCGAAAAATCTGTTTTTGTTTTCTAAATACCCCGCCTTTATTTCAACTCCAAAACCCGGGTCTCCGGAATATTTTGTTTCGTCTCCCAACGGTTTGCAAAACGCCTTGTTTTAAATAAATAAAATATTTAATTATTTTAGGGGCAGCCGAACCGGGCCGATCCGACCCAGTCGGCCACCCCAGTACAAAACCAGCCCCTCCTAAACCTTTTTCCTACCCAGTCCTATTCTACCCACCCTTCAGCCACCTCACCCCACCCTATAGCCGCTCGCCACCTCACCTCTCCCTTTCCCTCCAGCCAACTACCATCTGCCACCTCACCCTTCCTCTCCCCCACCCTGCCACCTCACCAACCCCCTCCCTCATCCCTACTCCCTCCTCCCACCAACCACACACCACGCACGCTCCCGCAGCCGGCCCCACCCGCTCACGCTCTCCCCGATCCCCACCAGCGCTCCACTCCCCCGTTCCCCGACCCCGTGTGCACCCTGGCCCCACCCCACCCCGCGGCCCTCTCTGCTCATCCCGCATCCTCCCTCTCCCCGCGTTTCCCTCTGTATGTAAGCGCGTGCCGCCGCCTAGATCCTCGTCCTCGCCGATGTTTCTCCCTGGCGCCACCGCGAGCCCGCGTCCCTCTCCGCTCTCGCGTCACCCTCCTCTCTGGCTGCCGGCCTCGTCGGCCCCCGAGCTCGCGCTTGACCCAACCTCCGCTTGCGGAAGGTCGCGCCGCTGCTCTGCTTGACCTCCGCCGGCTCCGTCCCGCCAGAGAGATGCCCCTGTCCCCTCTGCGTCTACCCCAAGCCCATTCGCCACCGCCCGGAGATCCACCGGGTTCGCCCCTGCGCCTCCCGGCGAAGCTCCTCGAGACGGCCTCCTTCTGCCGCCATCGAGCCCAACCCGGGCCCACTCATCCTCGCCCTCCTCTTCCCCACCGCCGAGCTTGGCCCGGCTGCTACCGGAGCGTCACGTCGCCAGCGGGCCTGCGCCCTGTGCCCCTCTCCCTGGCCCTCAACGCCCGCCTCCCCGTTCCCTGCAGCGACGCTGTCACCGTTCTCCGCTGTCCCGTGAGCTCACCTCCGCGCGTGCTCTTTCCCTGCTTTTTGCCTTCAGAGGTTCCTGCTTCAACGTATAGTGCACGTAGACCTCCTGCATACTGGTATACATGTGTGTCGTACCTTTGATTCTTTGTCTGTGAGCTGACCTTGTAAGGTAACGGTGATGTTACTAATTCCTTTCGCCGCAAGTGTGCGCCTGTCGTCCCTCTAGAGGAGAGCCCGACAAGATCGATGTCAAAGAATCTGAAGACGTCTGTTTTGGAATTCGAAGAGTGAACCCCGACGCGCCAAGTTCTTCCCCACAGAGCCGAACACCTCGAAGCCCCGTTGCCGGATCCGATGGTCGAGACCCCCATGACCCCGGTCCCGAGGATCCGAAGCCCCAAACCAAGATCTTCCGAACCCAGATGTGTGAACCTTTTCCCGAGCCCTATTTTATAAATGCTATATATAAAACTTGTTGCATATTAATTGTTCATCTTGCATGCATACTTGTCTGTGGTTTGGGGGCATTATGCCAATTCATCTCATAATTAAATATGGAGTCTATATGCGGGATATCTTTGTCTTATTTCGGACTTCATTTAAATTGGCATAGCGAACCGAAGCCATGTTTTGTCTTGCTAATCCAACATTTAATTTGCGAGGTAGATAAATAACTCAAACTTAATAATTATTGTCGGGACCCCGGTTCCGCTTAATATTGCCTAATTGCATCGCACCTTTGCCATGTCATACATCATACATGCATCATGCCCGATCTTTTGCCGTAGTATTAAATAGTGCATCCGGTGTTTATTCTAGTGTTTTGGTTCTTCGCGGATAAGGCCGTTGAGTTGATGTGAGCTTCGCCCCGTTCTTCGGATGCACCGTCGGCAATGTTTTCAGGCGAGCATCTCCCCCTTTCTACCTATCTTACTTTTATAATATTTACTCCCTCCTGTTGATCTATTGCTATCTGTGTTGCGATGCTCTAGTTTTTGTACCCGTGATATCCCTTGCAGCCTTATATTGCCTTGGACACCTCCTATTACCTGTTGATTTGGTAGATAGTTGGACTTGCGCGTCGTAGTCGCTTGCTCAAGTGTTGTTGCGTGTCGTCAAGTACCTCAGTTGTTGGAGTATTGCCGCATGTTTAATGTTGGAGATGATCATGGCTTTAATTAATGTTTAATAACTAAAATTGAAGTAGGTAAGCAGAGGCACAGGTGGGCAATAGATGTTATTTGGTTGTTAACCGTCCACTTGTGTCCTGTAGGACCCCGAGTTCTTGACACCTGTTTCGAGATCGAGCGCGCTAACCACAGGTGGGGTGTATGGGCACCCCCATCGATTTAGTACCTGATTCCAAGTACTGTACTGGGGGCCACAAAGTAGTTTGGGGCTTTATTACTATCCTGTACTTATGTCATGCTTTACTGTTTTATTTAAATTGTGCAAGGTACTGCACACTGTACTGTTTAGGAAAGCGGAGTGTTTTCGCGGTATCGACAAGCCCAGTTTTGGGTTCCCAGTCGTTTACAGCCACTGGCGCAAACCCTGAGTCCGTCTCGGAGACCGGCCGACTTTGTTGCGGGTATACTTAGTGGGGTGGCCCCCCGTGCTTGCTTTGGGTCTGGGAAACGTCGTGTCCGAAACCCCGTCGACATACCGTTGGGTGTATGTTTTGTGATCTTGTACCTACCTGATCCGACAACAAGGGTGTAGGTGCGTGTGGAAACTTTGGTGCACCCCTGCAGGGTTAAATCTTTTCGAGAAGCCGTGTCCGCGGTTATGGACGACTTGGAGCACAGGTCTCAATCATAGACAACTATAACTAAAGTTTACTGTTATAATTTGACTTGTATCCGATATGACTAGTAATCAGCTTCACTACAACGGAATGGCTAAATAAAAGTACCAACAACTGCTGGGTTTGGGAATATCTCATGCTATTTGTATCTGACTAGTAAGTGTTGCAACTACAACGGAATGGTTAACTAAAAATGCCCACTGCTTATTATATCAGGATGACTCATGCTATTTATATTTGACTAGTAATTGCCGCAACTATAACGGAATGAGTAAAACTGCCAACGGTGTGAGTTCCTCGGTTGACTTCCTCGTTTGGTCTCGAGGGGGCGGGGAACACCAGGATGGGTATGTTTGGTGGTAGTATCAGGTTGGTTCCGGATAGGTCTTTCTTACCCCTCTCTGATAGCCGTTAGTTATATCGAGTCTCTATAGGTTGTTTAGTGCATGCTGCGCTGCCACTTCAGTCCATCATACCTATGTAGGCGAGGACCGCCGAATTCTAGCCTCACCGTGTACTGGCCTCAGTACTGACCGCTCTCTCTTTTTCCTTTGCCCTTTGTCGGCACCCCTTTTGTTTAAGCAGGTTTTGAGATCGGCGTCGTTAGCAGGGTTACCCTTCCGGCTTGGCCTGGGCAGGGTTATGGATGCCATTGGTTATTCTTCAGGGCTCTTAGCCCCATTTACATCTTGTCCGTAGCTGGACGCTCTATCGTTTTCAAGGTGATTTGGATCTTTGTTTTTTATATCTGTATTCTTGACTCATGGAGTCGTGTTGTATATATATCTGTTCTGTGGGTCCCATCGAGGACTATTGTGTAATGTTATTACTTCGTTTTCCACCCGCACGCAAGTGCCTGGTGGGCACCTTTGAATTGTTTCTATGCGGGTTTGGCTGGAAGCGCTGAAACTTGCATAGGGCCGATTCTGAGGGTGTTACAGAGTGGTATCAGAGCTCAGCAGTTGCGATACCCCACAAGTCCAGCCTGTAGGATAACCTAGCTAACGGCCGAAGTAGAGTGTCAAAACTATTTTTGCAAAATCGGTTGGATAGTTCTGATTAGGTCTGATTTTACTCCTTACCCCTCTACTGCTCTCCTCTCACCTCTGCGTGTTTTGAATCCGCTCTCTTCTCTCTCTTCGATTCCAGGATTTCTCGTGGTTGGGTTCCATCGTACCTTCAGGGTTTCGCTTCCTCCTTTGGTAACGGTGTCGCTACATCTGGTCTTCATGCTATCCGAGGAATCCTTCGTCTGGTGGACTTCTCTTTGTTCCTTCTCATGCCTTCCGGTGTTTTCCGACGCGACGACATCATCTACGCCAGATCCGATGCAGAGTCTGCATCACTCCTTTGTTTCTGAACCTCGATTGTCGAGATCTTCAGTCTGATTCCGAGGATGGTTGCACGCTTTTCTACTGATTGTGCAGAGTAATAGTTTGGGTGCGTGATGGATTGGCCCCCATGCCGACTACTCACTCTATTCGCTTGTGTACATTGAAGTGGATGAGAATGCATCGATTCTCTCTTTCCATCGAAGCTAGAGGTGGCTTTATTTGTTGATACCTCTACCTTTGACCTTTTGTTCCCGGAGTGTTCTCTCAACGATCACGGACAACGACCTCTTGTTAGTGGTGTCGCGAGGGTCTACACGATGCGAGAGGATTCAGATCGCCGCCCTTCTTCCCGGTACCATGAGGCGGATCTCGAGGGCGAGATCCATTGTTAGTGGTGTCGAATTGTGGCGCCCCGCAAAACCACTACTAGAAAATCGCGTTGTTTTTGTGCATTGCATCCTCATGACCGCATGCTCATGTCATCATGCCACATTGCATTTGAGCATCGTCATCATCTTGCATGTGTTTGTTCAAAACTATTTTCGAAAAATCTGTTTTTGTTTTCTAAATACCCCGCCTTTATTTCAACTCCAAAACCCGGGTCTCCGGAATATTTTGTTTCGTCTCCCAACGGTTTGCAAAAAGCCCTGTTTTAAATAAATAAAATATTTAATTATTTTAGGGGCAGCCGAACCGGGCCGATCCGACCCAGTCGGCCACCCCAGTACAAAACCATCCCCTCCTAAACCCTTTTCCTACCCAGTCCTATTCTACCCACCCTTCAGCCACCTCACCCCACCCTATAGCCGCTCGCCACCTCACCTCTCCCTTTCCCTCCAGCCATACACCATCTGCCACCTCACCCTTCCTCTCCCCCACCCTGCCACCTCACCAACCCCCTCCCTCATCCCTACTCCCTCCTCCCACCAACCACACACCACGCACGCTCCCGCAGCCGGCCCCACCCGCTCACGCTCTCCCCGATCCCCACCAGCGCTCCACTCCCCCGTTCCCCGACCCCGTGTGCACCCTGGCCCCACCCCACCCCGCAGCCTTCTCTGCTCATCCCGCATCCTCCCTCTCCCCGCGTTTCCCTCTGTATGTAAGCGCGTGCCGCCGCCTAGATCCTCGTCCTCGCCGATGTTTCTCCCTGGCGCCACCGCGAGCCCGCGTCCCTCTCCGCTCTCGCGTCACCCTCCTCTCTGGCTGCCGGCCTCGTCGGCCCCCGAGCTCGCGCGTGACCCAACCTCCGCTTGCGGAAGGTCGCGCCGCTGCTCTGCTTGACCTCCGCCGGCTCCGTCCCGCCAGAGAGATGCCCCTGTCCCCTCTGCGTCTACCCCAAGCCCATTCGCCACCGCCCGGACATCCACCGGGTCCGCCCCTGCGCCTCCCGGCGAAGCTCCTCGAGACGGCCTCCTTCTGCCGCCACCGGGCCCAACCCGGGCCCACTCATCCTCGCCCTCCTCTTCCCCACCGCCGAGCTTGGCCTGGCCGCCACCGGAGCGTCACGTCGCCAGCGGGCCTGCGCCCTGTGCCCCTCTCCCTGGTCGTCAACGCCCGCCTCCCCGTTCCCTGCAGCGACGCTGTCACCGTTCTCCGCTGTCCCGTGACCTCACCTCCGCGCGTGCTCTTTCCCTGCTTTTTGCCTTCAGAGGTTCCTGCTTCAACGTATAGTGCACGTAGACCTCCTGCATACTGGTATACATGTGTGCCGTACCTTTGATTCTTTGTCTGTGAGCTGACCTTGTAAGGTACCAGTGATGTTACTAATTCCTTTCGCCGTAAGTGTGCGCCTGTCGTCCCTCTAGAGGAGAGCCCGACAAGATCGATGTCAAAGAATCTGAAGACGTCTGTTTTGGAATTCGAAGAGTGAACCCCGACGCGCCAAGTTCTTCCCCACAGAGCCGAACACCTCGAAGCCCCGTTGCCGGATCCGATGGCCGAGACCCCCATGACCCCGGTCCCGAGGATCCGAAGCCCCAAACCAAGATCTTCCGAACCCAGATGTGTGAACCTTTTCCCGAGCCCTATTTTATAAATGCTATATATAAAACTTGTTGCATATTAATTGTTCATCTTGCATGCATACTTGTCTGTGGTTTGGGGGCATTATGCCAATTCATCTCATAATTAAATATGGAGTCTATATGCGGGATATCTTTGTCTTATTCTGGACTTCATTTAAATTGGCATAGCGAACCGAAGCCATGTTTTGTCTTGCTAATCCAACATTTAATTTGCGAGGTAGATAAATAACTCAAACTTAATAATTATTGTCGGGACCCCGGTTCCGCTTAATATTGCCTAATTGCATCGCACCTTTGCCATGTCATACATCATACATGCATCATGCCCGATCTTTTGCCGTAGTATTAAATAGTGCATCCGGTGTTTATTCTAGTGTTTTGGTTCTTCGCGGATAAGGCCGTTGAGTTGATGTGAGCTTCGCCCCGTTCTTCGGATGCACCGTCGGCAATGTTTTCAGGCGAGCATCTCCCCCTTTCTACCTATCTTACTTTTATAATATTTACTCCCTCCTGTTGATCTATTGCTATCTGTGTTGCGATGCTCTAGTTTTTGTACCCGTGATATCCCTTGCAGCCTTATATTGCCTTGGACACCTCCTATTACCTGTTGATTTGGTAGATAGTTGGACTTGCGCGTCGTAGTCGCTTGCTCAAGTGTTGTTGCGTGTCGTCAAGTACCTCAGTTGTTGGAGTATTGCCGCATGTTTAATGTTGGAGATGATCATGGCTTTAATTAATGTTTAATAACTAAAATTGAAGTAGGTAAGCAGAGGCACAGGTGGGCAATAGATGTTATTTGGTTGTTAACCGTCCACTTGTGTCCTGTAGGACCCCGAGTTCTTGACACCTGTTTCGAGATCGAGCGCGCTAACCACAGGTGGGGTGTATGGGCACCCCCATCGATTTAGTACCTGATTCCAAGTACTGTACTGGGGGCCACAAAGTAGTTTGGGGCTTTATTACTATCCTGTACTTATGTCATGCTTTACTGTTTTATTTAAATTGTGCGAGGTACTGCACACTGTACTGTTTAGGAAAGCGGAGTGTTTTCGCGGTATCGACAAGCCCAGTTTTGGGTTCCCAGTCGTTTACAGCCACTGGCGCAAACCCTGAGTCCGTCTCGGAGACCGGCCGACTTTGTTGCGGGTATACTTAGTGGGGTGGCCCCCCGTGCTTGCTTTGGGTCTAGGAAACGTCGTGTCCGAAACCCCGTCGACATACCGTTGGGTGTATGTTTTGTGATCTTGTACCTACCTGATCCGACAACAAGGGTGTAGGTGCGTGTGGAAACTTTGGTGCACCCCTGCAGGGTTAAATCTTTTCGAGAAGCCGTGTCCGCGGTTATGGACGACTTGGAGCACAGGTCTCAATCATAGACAACTATAACTAAAGTTTACTGTTATAATTTGACTTGTATCCGATATGACTAGTAATCAGCTTCACTACAACGGAATGGCTAAATAAAAGTACCAACAACTGCTGGGTTTGGGAATATCTCATGCTATTTGTATCTGACTAGTAAGTGTTGCAACTACAACAGAATGGTTAACTAAAAATGCCCACTGCTTATTATATCAGGATGACTCATGCTATTTATATTTGACTAGTAATTGCCGCAACTATAACGGAATGAGTAAAACTGCCAACGGTGTGAGTTCCTCGGTTGACTTCCTCGTTTGGTCTCGAGGGGGCGGGGAACACCAGGATGGGTATGTTTGGTGGTAGTATCAGGTTGGTTCCGGATAGGTCTTTCTTACCCCTCTCTGATAGCCGTCAGTTATATCGAGTCTCTATAGGTTGTTTAGTGCATGCTGCGCTGCCACTTCAGTCCATCATACCTATGTAGGCGAGGACCGCCGAATTCTAGCCTCACCGTGTACTGGCCTCAGTACTGACCGCTCTCTCTTTTTCCTTTGCCCTTTGTCGGCACCCCTTTTGTTTAAGCAGGTTTTGAGATCGGCGTCGTTAGCAGGGTTACCCTTCCGGCTTGGCCTGGGCAGGGTTATGGACGCCATTGGTTATTCTTCAGGGCTCTTAGCCCCATTTACATCTTGTCCGTAGCTGGACGCTCTATCGTTTTCAAGGTGATTTGGATCTTTGTTTTTTATATCTGTATTCTTGACTCATGGAGTCGTGTTGTATATATATCTGTTCTGTGGGTCCCATCGAGGACTATTGTGTAATGTTATTACTTCGTTTTCCACCCGCACGCAAGTGCCTGGTGGGCACCTTTGAATTGTTTCTATGCGGGTTTGGCTGGAAGCGCTGAAACTTGCATAGGGCCGATTCTGAGGGTGTTACAGAGTGGTATCAGAGCTCAGCAGTTGCGATACCCCACAAGTCAAGCCTGTAGGATAACCTAGCTAACGGCCGAAGTAGAGTGTCAAAACTATTTTTGCAAAATCGGTTGGATAGTTCTGATTAGGTCTGATTTTACTCCTTACCCCTCTACTGCTCTCCTCTCACCTCTGCGTGTTTTGAATCCGCTCTCTTCTCTCTCTTCGATTCCAGGATTTCTCGTGGTTGGGTTCCATCGTACCTTCAGGGTTTCGCTTCCTCCTTTGGTAACGGTGTCGCTACATCTGGTCTTCATGCTATCCGAGGAATCCTTCGTCTGGTGGACTTCTCTTTGTTCCTTCTCATGCCTTCCGGTGTTTTCCGACGCGACGACATCATCTACGCCAGATCCGATGCAGAGTCTGCATCACTCCTTTGTTTCTGAACCTCGATTGTCGAGATCTTCAGTCTGATTCCGAGGATGGTTGCACGCTTTTCTACTGATTGTGCAGAGTAATAGTTTGGGTGCGTGATGGATTGGCCCCCATGCCGACTACTCACTCTATTCGCTTGTGTACATTGAAGTGGATGAGAATGCATCGATTCTCTCTTTCCATCGAAGCTAGAGGTGGCTTTATTTGTTGATACCTCTACCTTTGACCTTTTGTTCCCGGAGTGTTCTCTCGACGATCACGGACAACGACCTCTTGTTAGTGGTGTCGCGAGGGTCTACACGATGCGAGAGGATTCAGATCGCCGCCCTTCTTCCCGGTACCATGAGGCGGATCTCGAGGGCGAGATCCATTGTTAGTGGTGTCGAATTGTGGCGCCCCGCAAAACCACTACTAGAAAATCGCGTTGTTTTTGTGCATTGCATCCTCATGACCGCATGCTCATGTCATCATGCCACATTGCATTTGAGCATCGTCATCATCTTGCATGTGTTTGTTCAAAACTATTTTCGAAAAATCTGTTTTTGTTTTCTAAATACCCCGCCTTTATTTCAACTCCAAAACCCGGGTCTCCGGAATATTTTGTTTCGTCTCCCAACGGTTTGCAAAAAGCCCTGTTTTAAATAAATAAAATATTTAATTATTTTAGGGGCAGCCGAACCGGGCCGATCCGACCCAGTCGGCCACCCCAGTACAAAACCATCCCCTCCTAAACCCTTTTCCTACCCAGTCCTATTCTACCCACCCTTCAGCCACCTCACCCCACCCTATAGCCGCTCGCCACCTCACCTCTCCCTTTCCCTCCAGCCATACACCATCTGCCACCTCACCCTTACTCTCCCCCACCCTGCCACCTCACCAACCCCCTCCCTCATCCCTACTCCCTCCTCCCACCAACCACACACCACGCACGCTCCCGCAGCCGGCCCCACCCGCTCACGCTCTCCCCGATCCCCACCAGCGCTCCACTCCCCTGTTCCCCGACCCCGTGTGCACCCTGGCCCCACCCCACCCCGCAGCCTTCTCTGCTCATCCCGCATCCTCCCTCTCCCCGCGTTTCCCTCTGTATGTAAGCGCGTGCCGCCGCCTAGATCCTCGTCCTCGCCGATGTTTCTCCCTGGCGCCACCGCGAGCCCGCGTCCCTCTCCGCTCTCGCGTCACCCTCCTCTCTGGCTGCCGGCCTCGTCGGCCCCCGAGCTCGCGCGTGACCCAACCTCCGCTTGCGGAAGGTCGCGCCGCTGCTCTGCTTGACCTCCGCCGGCTCCGTCCCGCCAGAGAGATGCCCCTGTCCCCTCTGCGTCTACCCCAAGCCCATTCGCCACCGCCCGGACATCCACCGGGTCCGCCCCTGCGCCTCCCGGCGAAGCTCCTCGAGACGGCCTCCTTCTGCCGCCACCGAGCCCAACCCGGGCCCACTCATCCTCGCCCTCCTCTTCCCCACCGCCGAGCTTGGCCTGGCCGCCACCGGAGCGTCACGTCGCCAGCGGGCCTGCGCCCTGTGCCCCTCTCCCTGGTCGTCAACGCCCGCCTCCCCGTTCCCTGCAGCGACGCTGTCACCGTTCTCCGCTGTCCCGTGACCTCACCTCCGCGCGTGCTCTTTCCCTGCTTTTTGCCTTCAGAGGTTCCTGCTTCAACGTATAGTGCACGTAGACCTCCTGCATACTGGTATACATGTGTGCCGTACCTTTGATTCTTTGTCTGTGAGCTGACCTTGTAAGGTACCAGTGATGTTACTAATTCCTTTCGCCGTAAGTGTGCGCCTGTCGTCCCTCTAGAGGAGAGCCCGACAAGATCGATGTCAAAGAATCTGAAGACGTCTGTTTTGGAATTCGAAGAGTGAACCCCGACGCGCCAAGTTCTTCCCCACAGAGCCGAACACCTCGAAGCCCCGTTGCCGGATCCGATGGCCGAGACCCCCATGACCCCGGTCCCGAGGATCCGAAGCCCCAAACCAAGATCTTCCGAACCCAGATGTGTGAACCTTTTCCCGAGCCCTATTTTATAAATGCTATATATAAAACTTGTTGCATATTAATTGTTCATCTTGCATGCATACTTGTCTGTGGTTTGGGGGCATTATGCCAATTCATCTCATAATTAAATATGGAGTCTATATGCGGGATATCTTTGTCTTATTCCGGACTTCATTTAAATTGGCATAGCGAACCGAAGCCATGTTTTGTCTTGCTAATCCAACATTTAATTTGCGAGGTAGATAAATAACTCAAACTTAATAATTATTGTCGGGACCCCGGTTCCGCTTAATATTGCCTAATTGCATCGCACCTTTGCCATGTCATACATCATACATGCATCATGCCCGATCTTTTGCCTTAGTATTAAATAGTGCATCCGGTGTTTATTCTAGTGTTTTGGTTCTTCGCGGATAAGGCCGTTGAGTTGATGTGAGCTTCGCCCCGTTCTTCGGATGCACCGTCGGCAATGTTTCCAGGCGAGCATCTCCCCCTTTCTACCTATCTTACTTTTATAATATTTATTCCCTCCTGTTGATCTATTGCTATCTGTGTTGCGATGCTCTAGTTTTCGTACCCGTGATATCCCTTGCAGCCTTATATTGCCTTGGACACCTCCTATTACCTGTTGATTTGGTAGATAGTTGGACTTGCGCGTCGTAGTCGCTTGCTCAAGTGCTGTTGCGTGTCGTCAAGTACCTCAGTTGTTGGAGTATTGCCGCATGTTTAATGTTGGAGATGATCATGGCTTTAATTAATGTTTAATAACTAAAATTGAAGTAGGTAAGCAGAGGCACAGGTGGGCAATAGATGTTATTTGGTTGCTAACCGTCCACTTGTGTCCCGTAGGACCCCGAGTTCTTGACACCTGTTCCGAGATCGAGCGCGCTAACCACAGGTGGGGTGTATGGGCACCCCCATCGATTTAGTACCTGAGTCCAAGTACTGTACTGGGGGCCACAAAGTAGCTTGGGGATTTATTACTATCCTGTACTTATGCCATGCTTTACTGTTTTATTTAAATTGTGCGAGGTACTGCACACTGTACTGTTTAGGAAAGCGGAGTGTTTTCGCGGTATCGACAAGCCCAGTTTTGGGTTCCCAGTCGTGTACAGCCACTAGCGCAAACCCTGAGTCCGTCTCGGAGACCGGCCGACTTCGTTGCGGGTATACTTAGTGGGGTGGCTGTTGGAGATATGCCCTAGAGGCAATAATAAATATAGTTATTATTATATATCTTTGTGTTTATGATAAATGTTTGCATTCATGCTATAATAGTATTAACAAGGAAACCATTAATACTTGTGTGATTTGTAAACTTAATTTGAAAGTCCCTAGTATAGCCTCTATACTTCACTAGCTTGTTGGTTGATTGATGATGTGGTTTCTTTGTCATGAACATTGAGATGTTATCAACAACAAGATCATATCGTTAGGAGAATGATATGGTGGACATACTCCTATAGACAAGCGTAGCATAAAGATCAAGTCATTTCAATAGTTCAATTGCTATATGCTTTCTGATACATAGTAACCTAATTCCTTCGACCATGAGATCATGCATATCACCTTTACTGGATGGATGCTTTGATGTCATCAAACACCACACCGTAACAGGGTGGCTATAAAGGTGGCATTGAGTGTTCGGAAAGTATTGGTTGAAACACATGGATCAAGAGTGGGATTTGTCCATCCACATGACGGATAGATATTCTCTGGGCCCTCTCGGTGAAATGTCATCCAATTAGCTTGCAAGCATGTGACTTGGTCACAAGGGATCACATATCACGGGAACGAGAAAAGAGTACTTATCAGTAACGAGGATGAACTAGGTATGCAGAGATACCGACGATCATAACCTCGGATAAGTAACATATCGTGAGACAAAGGGAAATTGGTATCGTATGTAAGTGGTTCATTCGATCGCAAAGTAATCGTAGAAATATGTGGGAGCCATATGAATTTCCAGATTCCTCTATTGGTTATTGTTCGGAGAAGTGTCTCGATCATGTCTGCATAATTCACGAACCGTAGGGAGACACACTTAAGGATTCGACGTTGTTTGAGTAGTTATGGTATTATGAGAAAGAGACCGAATGTTGTTCGGAGTCTCGGATGGGATCCGGGATATCACGAGGTGATCCGAAATGGTCCGGAGAATAAGATTCATATAAGGAAAGTCCCGTTTCGGAGTTGGGGAATGGTTCCGGTGTTTTCATCGGGAACATTCTAGAAGGTCCCGGAATGTCCGGCACTCCGGAGGGGGAAGGGGGTACATGAATGTGTCATTGCATGTTGGAATGATTGCATCATGTACTAAGTATTCTCGCTGTCCGAAATAAAGGGTTAATTCAAATCCTAATTGGAAAAGTCAAACTGCCAGTTTTCGGTCAAACTGCCAGTTTTCGGAAAGAGGAGAAGGAGGAGAAGAGGAAACCGACTTGGGGGAGGAGTCCCCTTGGCCGGCGCGCCTCCCAAGGCCGACTTGGGGAGGGACTCCTCCCCTTGGCCGCCGGCCCTCCCACCTATAAAGGGAGGGGCAGGGCTCCCCTCTCTACACTACACAAGTTTCCTATCCTCTAAACTAAACCCTAGATCTAGACTCCGGTTTAGAGCTATTCGGTTTAGAGCCTTCTAATTGGTTTAGAGCCTTCTAATTGGTGTGTCTAATTACTAGACCACTAATAGCCTCTCTCATAAGCTCCACCATACTCGCACCGGCTTAAGGCGAAGCCCTGCGGGATTTCCCCTCTACCTCCGGTACCACGCCGTTGTGCTGCCGGAATCGCGAGGAGAGTGCTACAACCTCCGCTGCCTGCTGGAACAAGGGAGAGGAAGGTCTTCGTCGAGTACCGAACGTGTGACCGACTGCGGGAGCGCTGCGGGAACGCGGCGCCGGAAGGATCGTCTACGCGATCTTGAGATCGGAAAGAGTACGACTACATCACCCACGAGAATCTGCTCTCGTTAAACACTTTGGAATCTTCGAGGGTGAGTTATTCCATCGACTCGTTGCTACAATCTAGTAGATAGATCTTGGCTTGTTTGTTTGTATGCGATAGAAAATTTTTTGTTTTCCATGCTACGAACCCCTACAGTGGTATCAGAGCCGTGTCTATATGTAGATCTGTTGCACGAGTAGAACACAATGGTCATTGTGGGCGTTGATGCTTTTATTGTAGATTGCTTTTTGTGTACTTTGCATCTTGCGGTATGTTGGGATGAAGCGGCCCGGGCTAACCTTACATGACATCGTTCATGAGACTTGCTCCACACTTGACATGCAACTCGTTTTGCATAAGTGGCTTTGCGGGTGCCTGTTTCTCCTAGCATAGTAAAGATCCAATTTACAACGGGTGATCAACAATGCTAGTATCAATGTTGTGGTTCTTGTTCGTAAGTTAGAACGACACTTATGGAAAGCCCCAAACCACGTAAAATATGCAAAGAAAGTAGAAGCGTCTAACTTTGTTTTGCAGGGGTGTGCAGTGATGTGATATGGCCATGATTGTGATTATATTTGATGTATGCAATGTTCCTTATTGTAAGTTGGCAACCGGCAGGAGCCATATGGTTGTCTTTAATTTCTGTTAAGACCTGCGTGTCTATTCAAAATAGTTGTAATAGTTGAAGCTGGTGGACGACAACCATGGAGAAGCGTCATTGACCTTGATGCTATGCCGGTGATGATGGAGATCATATTCGTGCTTGAAGATGGAGATCGGAAGCACAAAGAAGAAAGGCCATATCATATCACATATTATGAATTGCATGTGATGTTAATCCTTTATGCATCTTGTATTGCTTAGTAGACGACGGTAGCATTATAAGATGATCCCTCATGCACATAAATTTCAAGTTCTAAAGTGTTCACCCTTAGTATGCACCGTTGCCAAAGCTTGCTGCTTCGAAGCACCACGTGATGATCGGGTGTCTTTGATTCCGCGGGTGAATACAACGTAAGCAAGCCAGATTTGCTTATGCGGAAGCTAAGGTTTGATCTTGACGAGCCTAGCATGTACAGACATGGCCTCAGGAACACGGATCGCCGAAAGGCAAAGCATGAATCATATAGTAGATATGATGAACATGATGATTGTTCGCCATTAAAACTATATCAGCTCTCGTGATGATCGGTGTTGATGTAGTGGATTTGGTTCGTGTGATCACTAAAACAATGTGAGGGATGTTGTTTTGAGTGGGAGTTCACCTAGTTTAATTTCATTAATTAATTTGAACTCAATTTGTCATAAACTTAGTCTAAACTATTGCAAATATGTTGTAGATCAATGGCAGCCCCTACCATCAATTTTAATGCGTTCCTAGAGAAAGAAAAGTTGAAAAACAATGGAAGCAACTTCGCGGATTGGTTCCGCAATTTGAGGATTGTCCTCACAGCTGGTAATTTGACCTATGTGCTGGATGCACCGCTAGGTGACCCACCTGCAGCTGATGCTACCGATGAAGTAAAGAATGTTTACCTTGCTCGGAAGAATCAGTACTCCATAGTTCAGTGTGCTATCTTGTATGGTTTAGAATCGGAGCTTCAGAAAAGGTTTGAAGAGTCAGATCCATATGATATTGTCGAGGATCTCAAATTAATCTTTGAGACTCATGCGGCAATTGAAAGTTATGAAGCTTCTGAAAAGTTCTTTAACTGCAAGATGGAAGAGGGTAGCTCCGTCAGTGAGCATGTGCTTAAGATGTCTGGGCACGCAAATAAACTTCAAAGTTTGGGTATAGTGATTCCTAATACTTTGGGAGTTTACCGCATCCTCCAATCACTACCACCAAGTTACAAGAACTTTGTGATGAACTACAACATGCAGAACATGAACAAAGAGTTGCCAGAACTATTTGCTATGTTAAAATCTGCAGAAGTGGAGATCAAGAAAGAGCACCAAGTGTTGATGGTCAATAAGACCACCAAATTCAAGAAAGGCAAGTCTAAGCAAAAGGGACACTTCAAGAAGGGTGGTAAGAAAGTTACCACGCCGACGAAGAAGACCAAGGCTGGACCTAAACCTGAAACTGAGTGCTTTTACTGCAAGGGAGAAGGTCACTGGAAGCGAAATTGCCCAAGGTACTTGGCAGATTTGAAGAACGGCAACATCAAGAAGAAAGGTATATCTGATATACATGTTATTGATGTGTATCTCACTAGTACTCGTAGTAGTGCCTGGGTATTTGATACTGGTTCGGTTGCTCATATTTGTAACTCGAAACAGGAGCTGCAGAATAAACGGAAGCTAGTGAAGAACGAGGTGACGATGCGCGTAGGAAACGGATCAAAGGTTGATGTGATCGCGGTCGGCACGCTACCTCTTCATCTACCATCGGGATTAGTTTTATACTTAAATAATTGTTATTTGGTGCCTGCATTAAGCATGAACATTATATCAGGATCTTGTTTATTGCGAGACAGTTACTTGTTTAAATCCGAGAATAATGGTTGTTCGATTTATATGAGTAATGTGTTTTATGCACATGCACCTTTGATAGATGGTCTATTCATATTGAATCTCGATAGTAGAAATACACATATTAATAACATTAAGGCTAAACGTTTGAAATCAAGCGATAATTTGACCTATATATGGCACTGTCGTCTTGGTCACATTGGAGTGAAGCGTATGAAGAAACTCCATTCCGATGGACTTCTTGAATCACTTGATTTTGAATCACTTGAAAGATGCGAAGCATGTCTGATGGGTAAAATGACTAAGACTCCATTTTCTGGTATAATGGAGCGAGCTACGGACTTACTGGAAATCATACATACCGATGTGTGTGGTCCAATGAGTGTAGCATCGCGCAGTGGTTATCGTTATGTTCTTACCTTCACGGATGACTTGAGTAGATATGGGTATATCTATTTTATGAAACATAAGTCCGAAACTTTCAAGAAGTTTAAGGAGTTTCAAAGTGAGGTAGAGAATCAACGTAACAAGAAGATTAAATTTCTACGTTCTGATCGTGGAGGTGAATATCTAAGTTACGAGTTTGGCGAGCATTTAAAGAAGTGCGGAATACTTTCACAATTGACACCGCCGGGAACACCACAGCGTAATGGTGTGTCTGAACGTCGTAATCGAACTCTCTTAGATATGGTTCGTTCTATGATGTCACTTACAGATTTACCACTATCATTTTGGGGTTATGCATTAGAAACAGCCGCATTCACTTTAAATAGGGCACCGTCTAAATCCGTTGAAACGACACCGTATGAATTATGGTTTGGGAAGAAACCTAAATTGTCGTTCCTTAAAGTTTGGGGATGCGAAGCCTATGTAAAGAAGTTACAGCCGGACAAGCTTGAACCCAAAGCGGAAAAATGCGTCTTCATAGGATACCCGAAGGAAACTATTGGGTATACCTTCTATCATAGATCCGAAGGCAAAATCTTCGTTGCTAAGAATGGATCCTTTCTAGAGAAGGAATTTCTCTCGAAAGAAGTGACTGGAAGGAAAGTAGAACTCGACGAGGTTGTCGAACCTTCTCTCGAAATTGCAAGTAGCGCAGCACCGGAAGAAGTTCCTGTGGTGCCTGCACCAATAAGAGAGGAAGCTAATGATAGTGATCATGAAACTTCGGTTGAAGTTGCTACAGAGCCTCGGAGGTCAACGAGAACTCGTACCACTCCAGATTGGTATGATTCCGTTATGAATGTCATGTTGGTGGACAACACCGATGACCCCGAGACATATGAGGAAGCGATGATGAGCCCAGATTCCAATAAATGGCAAGAAGCCATGAAATCCGAGATTGGATCCATGTACGAAAACCAAGTATGGACTTTGGTGGACTTACCGGATGGCCGGAAGGCTGTCGAGAACAAATGGATTTTCAAGAAGAAAACAGATGCTGATGGTAATGTTACTGTCTATAAAGCTCGACTTGTCGCAAAAGGGTTTCGACAAATTCAAGGAGTTGACTACGATGAGACTTTCTCACCGGTAGCGAAGCTAAAGTCTGTGAGGATTATGTTAGCAATCGCTGCATATTATGATTATGAGATATGGCAGATGGATGTCAAAACAGCATTCCTCAATGGAGACATTGATGAAGAGTTGTATATGATACAACCCAAAGGTTTTGTCGATCCTAAAGATGCTAACAAGGTATGCAAGCTTCAACGGTCCATCTATGGATTGAAGCAAGCATCCCGAAGTTGGAATCAACGTTTTGATAAGGTAATCAAAAGTTTTGGTTTTATACAAACTTATGGAGAAGCTTGTATTTACAAGAAAGTGAGTGGGAGCTCTGTAGCATTCTTAATACTGTATGTGGATGACATATTGTTGATTGGGAATGATGTAGACCTTCTTAATAGTGTCAAGGAATATTTGAATAATAGTTTTTCAATGAAGGATCTTGGCGAAGCAGCTTACATATTGGGCATAAAGATTTATAGAGATAGATCGAAACGCCAAATATCATTGTCACAAAGTACATATTTGGACAAAGTTCTAAAGAGGTTTGGAATGGAAGATAGCAAGAAAGGGTTCTTGCCCATGTTGCCCAATACGACCTTGAGTAAAACTCAAAGTCCGACATCGGCAGAAGATAGAGAAAGGATGAGTAAGACTCCCTATGCCTCAGCCATAGGATCTCTAATGTATGCCATGCTATGTACTAGACCCGACATCGCATATGCTGTTAGTTTAACTAGCAGATATCAAAGTGATCCAGGAGTGGATCATTGGACAGCGGTCAAAAACATCCTTAAGTACTTGAGAAGAACTAAGGATATGGTTCTTTCTTATGGAGGTGATGAACAGCTCGTTGTTAATGGTTACACCGATGCTAGTTGGAACACCGATCCAGATGATTCTAAATCACAATCTGGATACGTATTTATTTTGAATGGTGCAGCAGTTAGCTGGAGGAGTGCAAAGCAAAGCGTTGTGGCGAGATCTTCAACTGAATCGGAATACATGGCTGCTTCGGAGGCTTCACAAGAAGCGATATGGATGAAAGAGTTCATTACAGAGCTGGGTGTGGTTCCTAGTGCGCTGGACCCAATGTCTATCTACTGTGATAACATGGGCGCCATAGCCAATGCGCAAGAACCAAGGTCACACAAGAAGCTGAAGCATATCAAGCTACGTTTTCACGCTATTCGAGAACATATCCAGGATGGGGATATAAAGATTTGCAAAGTACACACAGATCTGAATGTGGCGGATCCGTTGACTAAACCTCTCCCGAGGGCAAAACATGACCAACACCAAACTGCCATGGGTGTTCGGTATATTACCATGTAATCTAGATTGGATGACTCTAGTGCAAGTGGGAGACTGTTGGAGATATGCCCTAGAGGCAATAATAAATATAGTTATTATTATATATCTTTGTGTTTATGATAAATGTTTGCATTCATGCTATAATAGTATTAACAAGGAAACCATTAATACTTGTGTGATTTGTAAACTTAATTTGAAAGTCCCTAGTATAGCCTCTATACTTCACTAGCTTGTTGGTTGATTGATGATGTGGTTTCTTTGTCATGAACATTGAGATGTTATCAACAACAAGATCATATCGTTAGGAGAATGATATGGTGGACATACTCCTATAGACAAGCGTAGCATAAAGATCAAGTCATTTCAATAGTTCAATTGCTATATGCTTTCTGATACATAGTAACCTAATTCCTTCGACCATGAGATCATGCATATCACCTTTACTGGATGGATGCTTTGATGTCATCAAACACCACACCGTAACAGGGTGGCTATAAAGGTGGCATTGAGTGTTCGGAAAGTATTGGTTGAAACACATGGATCAAGAGTGGGATTTGTCCATCCACATGACGGATAGATATTCTCTGGGCCCTCTCGGTGAAATGTCATCCAATTAGCTTGCAAGCATGTGACTTGGTCACAAGGGATCACATATCACGGGAACGAGAAAAGAGTACTTATCAGTAACGAGGATGAACTAGGTATGCAGAGATACCGACGATCATAACCTCGGATAAGTAACATATCGTGAGACAAAGGGAAATTGGTATCGTATGTAAGTGGTTCATTCGATCGCAAAGTAATCGTAGAAATATGTGGGAGCCATATGAATTTCCAGATTCCTCTATTGGTTATTGTTCGGAGAAGTGTCTCGATCATGTCTGCATAATTCACGAACCGTAGGGAGACACACTTAAGGATTCGACGTTGTTTGAGTAGTTATGGTATTATGAGAAAGAGACCGAATGTTGTTCGGAGTCTCGGATGGGATCCGGGATATCACGAGGTGATCCGGAATGGTCCGGAGAATAAGATTCATATAAGGAAAGTCCCGTTTCGGAGTTGGGGAATGGTTCCGGTGTTTTCATCGGGAACATTCTAGAAGGTCCCGGAATGTCCGGCACTCCGGAGGGGGAAGGGGGTACATGAATGTGTCATTGCATGTTGGAATGATTGCATCATGTACTAAGTATTCTCGCTGTCCGAAATAAAGGGTTAATTCAAATCCTAATTGGAAAAGTCAAACTGCCAGTTTTCGGTCAAACTGCCAGTTTTCGGAAAGAGGAGAAGGAGGAGAAGAGGAAACCGACTTGGGGGAGGAGTCCCCTTGGCCGGCGCGCCTCCCAAGGCCGACTTGGGGAGGGACTCCTCCCCTTGGCCGCCGGCCCTCCCACCTATAAAGGGAGGGGCAGGGCTCCCCTCTCTACACTACACAAGTTTCCTATCCTCTAAACTAAACCCTAGATCTAGACTCCGGTTTAGAGCTATTCGGTTTAGAGCCTTCTAATTGGTTTAGAGCCTTCTAATTGGTGTGTCTAATTACTAGACCACTAATAGCCTCTCTCATAAGCTCCACCATACTCGCACCGGCTTAAGGCGAAGCCCTGCGGGATTTCCCCTCTACCTCCGGTACCACGCCGTTGTGCTGCCGGAATCGCGAGGAGAGTGCTACAACCTCCGCTGCCTGCTGGAACAAGGGAGAGGAAGGTCTTCGTCGAGTACCGAACGTGTGACCGACTGCGGGAGCGCTGCGGGAACGCGGCGCCGGAAGGATCGTCTACGCGATCTTGAGATCGGAAAGAGTACGACTACATCACCCACGAGAATCTGCTCTCGTTAAACACTTTGGAATCTTCGAGGGTGAGTTATTCCATCGACTCGTTGCTACAATCTAGTAGATAGATCTTGGCTTGTTTGTTTGTATGCGATAGAAAATTTTTTGTTTTCCATGCTACGAACCCCTACAGTGGCCCCCCGTGCTTGCTTTGGGTCTGGGAAACGTCGTGTCCGAAACCCCGTCGACATACCGTTGGGTGTATGTTTTGTGATCTTGTACCTACCTGATCCGACAACAAGGGTGTAGGTGCGTGTGGAAACTTTGGTGCACCCCTGCAGGGTTAAATCTTTTCGAGAAGCCGTGTACGCGGTTATGGACGACTTGGAGCACAGGTCTCGATCATAGACAACTATAACTAAAGTTTACTGTTATAATTTGACTTGTATCCGATATGACTAGTAATCAACTTCACTACAACGGAATGGCTAAATAAAAGTACCAACAACTGCTGGGTTTGGGAATATCTCATGCTATTTGTGTAGGGGTTCGTAGCATGGAAAACAAAAAATTTCTATCGCATACAAACAAACAAGCCAAGATCTATCTACTAGATTGTAGCAACGAGTCAATGGAATAACTTACCCTCGAAGATTCCAAAGCGGTTAACGAGAGCAGATTCTCGTGGGTGATGTAGTCGTACACTTCCGATCTCAAGATCGCGTAGACGATCCTTCCGGCGCTGCGTTCCGGCAGCGCTTCCGCAGTCGGTCACACGTTCGGTACTCGACGAAGACCTTCCTTTCCCTTGTTCCAGCAGGTAGCGGAGGTTGTAGCACTCTCCTCGTGATTCCGGCAGCACAACGGCGTGGTACCGGAAGTAGAGGGGAAATCCCGCAGGGCTTCGCCTTAAGCCGGTGCGAGTATGGTGGAGCTTATGAGAGAGGCTATTAGTGGTCTAGTAATTAGACACACCAATTAGAAGGCTCTAAACCAATTAGAAGGCTCTAAACCGCTGGCTAAAGCAATTAGAAGCTCTAAACCAAAACGGCTCTAAACCGGAGATTTAGAGGTAGAAAGTTGTGTCTCTAGGAGGGGAACCCTTCCCCTCCTTTTATGGGTGGGGAGGCGCGGCCAGGGGAGGGGAGTCCCTCCCCAAGTCGGCCTTGGGTGGCGCGCCGGCTTGGGGAGGAGACTCCTCCCTCAAGTCGGTTCCCAACTCCTCTTTCTTGTTTCCCACAGTTTCTTGTTTTAGCCGTTTGACTTTCAAACTGGACATTTGACTTTTCTGTTTTAGGATTCAATTTAATCCTTTATTTGGGACAGCAAGAACACTTAGTACATGATGCAATCATTCCAATATGTAATGACACATTCATGTACCCCTCCCCCCCCGGAGTGCCGGACAATCCGGACCCTTCTAGAACATTCCCGATGAAAACACCGGAATCATTCCCGAACTCCGAAACGGGTCTTTCCTTATATGAATCTTATTCTCCGGACCATTCCGGATCACCTCGTGATATCCCGGATCCCATCCGAGACTCCGAACAACATTCGGTCTCTTTCTCATAATACCATAACTACTCAAACAACGTCGAATCCTTAAGTGTGTCTCCCTACGGTTCGTGAATTATGCGGACATGATCGAGACACTTCTCCGAACAATAACCAATAGAGGAATCTGGAAATTCATATGGCTCCCACATATTTCTACGATTACTTTGCGATCGAATGAACCACTTACATACGATACCAATTTCCCCTTGTCTCACGATATGTTACTTATCCGAGGTTATGATCGTCGGTATCTCTGCATACCTAGTTCAACCTCGTTACTGATAAGTACTCTTTTCTCGTTCCCGTGATATGTGATCCCTTGTGACCAAGTCACATGCTTGCAAGCTAATTGGATGACATTCCACCGAGAGGGCCCAGAGTATATCTATCCGTCATGTGGATGGACAAATCCCACTCTTGATCCATGTGTTTCAACCAATACTTTCCGAACACTTAATGCCACCTTTATAGCCACCCAGTTACGGTGTGGTGTTTGATGTCATCAAAGCATACATCCGGTAAAGGTGATATGCATGATCTCATGGTCGAAGGAATTAGGTTACTATGTATCAGAAAGCATATAGCAATTGAACTATTGAAATGACTTGATCTTTATGCTACGCTTATCTATAGGAGTATGTCCATCACATCATTCTCCTAATGATATGATCCTGTTGTTAATAACATCTCTATGTTCATGATCAGGAAACCATGATCATATATTAACCAACAAGCTAGTTTAACAAGAGGCTTTACTAGGGACTCTTATTTTAGTTTACAAATCACACAAGTATTAATGTTTCCGGTTAATACAATTATAGCATGGTATGTAAACATTTATCATAAGTGTGAAGATATGATAATAACCACTTTATTATTGCCTCTTGGGCATATCTCCAACAGTCTCCCACTTGCACTAGAGTCAATAATCTAATTTCAAACCTTTGTGTATTCAACACCTATGGCTTTCCGGTGTTGTATGTACACGATTGCTAGTGGTCAACTGATCTCCGGATCTGACACTTCCAGGTCCGTGTGTAATTGCATGTCTTTGCGTCTCTACGCATCACTCATTCTCTAATGAGATGGCTTTGTATAAATTTGGTCTTTCGGTGTGACCTTTAGCTCTTTGGGGTTAAAACATGTTGATAATATTGTCGCACAACATATCTTCATAGTATTATCCCACTGTGAACTACACCTAGTTTGATAACAAACTACTTGACACATATGCCCTCTTTTGCTGCTAAAATAGCAGTCATATACTTAGCCTTTTGTTGTAGTATCTGTCACAATGTCTTAACTTTGGAACTCATCCAAATCCATTATATTGTGCCACCCTTAGTTTAGATTGAGATAAACTTAATTTGTACTTTGTGACCAAACTAGTATCAATGTAGTACTTTTACAACGAACTAACCATCTATTTGTCACTTCTACAAATATTATACTCTTAGTTCTTCCAAAAGATCATAAGAATATCCTTACTATTGTCCAATGATCGTCTTACGAATCATTCTGGTATATGATCACAACATTTAGAGCATAGGACATATCTGGATTTGTACATATCACAGTATGATTGATATAAATACTCTTTGTGATTTCATACATCAAGTATCAATCTATACTTGATTATTTGTTTCACTTTACCAAATGTCAGTACACTTGAATATATCATCAACATTGAACTCTTTCAATCCTTTCTGTGCGACAAGAACCTCTCTTGTAGTTTCTATATTGAACTCATTCAATATCTTGTCTATGTACTTCTGGCACAACCATATTAGCGTCTATTGATGCCAAATATTTAGGTTTTGCCTAAGTCTTTCATCGGGATGAAATTCTTAATATGTGTTAATAAAAGATACATTATTTCCAATCAACAATATGTCTTCCACATAACGTATTAGAAACATGTCTTAGCGCTCCCACTTAATTTCTTGCAAATGCAAGCATCTCCATCGTCTCTGATGAACTTTTAAACTCCTTTAACAGTTTCATCACAGTGAAGATTCCAACTCCGCGATGCTCACTTTAACCATTGAAGTTTGCATATACTTTTAGCATCCTTTTGAATTAACAAAACCCTATGGACCGTGTTATGCACATGTCCTAGGTAACGATTCTATTAGAAGAACTTGTTTTGTTTATTCAACTACCATATAACAAATTATATGTAGTGGTTGCTACATTAATCCGTCTAGACTAAATATCACTATGAAAGATCAAATCTTGTCATAGTCAACCTTTGAACATTTTGTGAACTCTTTCCCAACATGTCGACTATTTCATAGATGTAAAACATCCATGTCTATTTCTTTTATAGATCCAAATACGACTGTAAGGTCTTGTACCTTTTCAGAGGGTCTTTCAAGTTCAAAACTTGATTTCTCGTGTATGGAACTATTACGGATTTTATGGCTTAAAGCCATTTGACGGAGTCAGGGCTCATCATCGCTTCTTTGCACGTAGTCGGATCATTATTGTCAAATAATGATTTAACTCTCAAATCTTGGTATTTGATTGTTCATCCGACCTACTTGTTTCAATAGGAACTTAGATCTTCGTGACCACAACCTTTGAAGTACGCGAGCCATGAGCATTGTTTGCTAACTCCGGAACACTTTTCGGCGCTGCGCAACTTTGCACATATAGCTAAGGTTCTTTTAACCTTATCAAAGTTCTATTGTCCTCCCACTTAACTTTTCACGAAAAATTCCTTCTCAAAGAAACTTGACGTTTTAAGTGACAAACACTTTTGTCTCCGATGTTATGGAGGAGTACTTAACAGTTATTCGAAATAACATACAAAGACAGGTTCATCCGACTTTGGTTGCAAACATCTTTCTTATGCATAGCATACCAATGTTTAAGAAAGGACAACTTGGGTTTTATCCCAAACCATAACTTTATATGGTGTCATTTCAACGGATTATGATGGAGCTCTTTTCAGTGGAAAAACGGTAATCTCTAAAGCTTTTAATCTTTAAAATATAATGGCAGTTTTATGAATTATACCTTCGATCTAACCATGTCAAACAAGGTTTAATTACATATCTCGAACGTTCCATACTCTTATGGTGTTTCGGAAATGAAAATCTGCGGAACGATTCCTTAAATCTTAGGTATTATGCTAAACTTGTAACTTAAATATCTTCCTTTATGATCTTATCATAAACTATTCATATTCTTGTTACAACGATTTTGCACTTCATCTTGAAAAACTTTGAACTTTTCAAATGTTTCATTACTTCATCCTTATTAAGTAAATATTCATATATTCACTCAAATTTTCGGAGAAAGCATATGAAGTTGAAATCCATCGCTCTTGACTATACATAATGGACTTTATACAACAATATGTACAAGTTCCAATAAGCTAGTCTTTCGTTCCTTTTGGCCTATGAACGAAGTTTCAATTATCTCTAGGAAAGTTTCACAAGTGTCATTTGATCAAAAATCAAAAGACTCCAAAATTCCATCCACATGGAGTTTCTTCATATTTTCTTTCCAGTATAATTTAAACTACGATGTCACTTCCTAAGTGATCTTTCAATCAATTTGTCTTTCGACATTTTAGCACTAGTTTTATGGATGTGATTTCTCCAACGAGATTTGTGAATCATCCATCTTTTATGGATTACGGCAATTATTTGAACAACCCTTTTGTTCTCATAATACCTGATAAAACAAATCTTGAAGGCAAGCTTTGATGTTTAACAAGCAACACAATAACCCTTTATTTGTTTTCGATGAACATCATCACATATTCTTTTGCTAATTACTTAGGCCACTGTAGTTCGTGAATTCTGTTGTTTCGTATGACGATTCATACCAACAAATTCAGTATTAAATACTTAAGAACCACATTGTTTAATAAGCAAAGAATATAGCCATAACATGTATATCATCTATATACTTAAACTGAACAATTCTAGTCTTTTCCTTTCTGCCATATATTTATGAGATTCTCTTTCAGTATTTCCTTTTGTGTTTGGAAGAATCTATCAACATCAATAGTGGAGTCATACATATGACATATAGTCCAAGCGTGTATAGTTAAATACCAATGTCTTTGGACTTGCACTTTGAAGTAGATCACCATCATCAAATGTTTGGTGTTCTTTCAAATTCCTTTCTTTAGTAATCTCTTGGTGTAGTAAACATTTTACCTACATCAAATATTCACCCTTATCATGGAATCGTCCATGATCAAGCTACTTTTAGCTTATAACGATGAATTTTATGAGTATAATGTTGCTATCCAAAACCTTTTGGAGGATTAGGACAACAAGTGTCTCCAACCTTTTGCAAATTCTCATCAAAATATGAGAACATGAACTTTGCCATATTATACTCTATCATGTTGTAACCAAAACTTCGTTTCAGATATCACAATATCTTCCACACATCATGGTTTCTGAAACAACTCTTTCAGATCCTAGATAACCTTGATATTAAGAGAATCCTTTGATTATCAAGAATCATGGAGACAAACATGATACTTTATATACTAATACTTGGAATTGTTACTCTTGATTTAATACTAATTATTAAACTTTATGGAGTAACCGGAACTTACTGAAAGTTTGCAATAGGACTTTTAAACTTTAGATTAACACTTCAAACAATACGATACCAGTTCGTAAAGTATCTAACCAGAATTCTATAGTTCTATCATCTCAATTATAACTAAGCGCAAGGTGGTAAACGGATGCCAATGACTACAACAACTATGCAAATTCACTTTGATTTTGTTTATGATAAATTGAGTTCTAATTAATAATTAAATTAATCTAGGTGAACTCCCACTCAAAACAATATCCCTCACATTGTTTTAGTGATCACACGAACCAAATCCACCACATCAAAACCGATCATCACGAGAGTTGATATAGCTTCAATGGTGAACAATCAACATGTTCATCATATCTACTATATGACTCATGCTCTACCTTTCGGTAATCCGTGTTCCTGAGGCCATGTATGTACATGCTAGGCTCGTCAAGATCAAACCTTAGTTTCCGCATGAGCAAATCTGGCTTGCTCACGTTGTATACACTTGTAGAATCTGACACACCCGATCATCACGTGGTGCTTCGAAACAACAAGCTTTAGCAACGGTGCTAACTAAGGGTGAACACTTTATGACTTGAAATTCATGTGCATGAGGGATCATCTTATAATGCTACCGTCGTCTACTAAGCAATACAAGATGCATAAAGGATTAACATCACATGCAATTCATAATATGTGATATGATATGGCCTTTCTTCTTTGTGCTTCTGATCTCCATCTTCAAGCACGAACATGATCTCCATCATCACCGGCATTGCATCAAGGTCAATGACGCTTCTCCATGGTTGTCGTCCACCAGCTTCAACTATTACAACTACTTTGAATAGACACGCGGGTCTTAACATAAATTAAAGACAACCATATGGCTCCTGCCGGTTGCCGACTTACAATAAGGAACATTGCATACATCATATATAATCACAATCATGGCCATATCACATCACAGCACACCCCTGCAAAACAAAGTTAGACGCCTCTACTTTCTTTGCATATTTTACGTGGTTTGGGGCTTTCAATAAGTGCCGTTCTAACTTACGAACAAGAACCACAACATTGATACTAGTATTATTGATCACCCGTTGTAAATTGGATCTTAACTATGCTAGGAGAAACAGGCACCCGCAAAGCCACTTATGCAATACAAGTTGCATGTCAAGCGTGGAGCAAGTCTCATGAACGATGTCATGTAAGGTTAGCCCGGGCCGCTTCATCCCAACATACCGCAAGATGCAAATTACACAAGAAGCAATCGACAATAAAAGCATCAACGCCCACAATGACCATTGTGTTCTACTCGTGCAACAGATCTACATATAGACACGGCTCTGATACCACTGTAGGGGTTCGTAGCATGGAAAACAAAAAATTTCTATCGCATACAAACAAACAAGCCAAGATCTATCTACTAGATTGTAGCAACGAGTCAATGGAATAACTTACCCTCGAAGATTCCAAAGCGGTTAACGAGAGCAGATTCTCGTGGGTGATGTAGTCGTACACTTCCGATCTCAAGATCGCGTAGACGATCCTTCCGGCGCTGCGTTCCGGCAGCGCTTCCGCAGTCGGTCACACGTTCGGTACTCGACGAAGACCTTCCTCTCCCTTGTTCCAGCAGGCAGCGGAGGTTGTAGCACTCTCCTCGTGATTCCGGCAGCACAACGGCGTGGTACCGGAAGTAGAGGGGAAATCCCGCAGGGCTTCGCCTTAAGCCGGTGCGAGTATGGTGGAGCTTATGAGAGAGGCTATTAGTGGTCTAGTAATTAGACACACCAATTAGAAGGCTCTAAACCAATTAGAAGGCTCTAAACCGCTGGCTAAAGCAATTAGAAGCTCTAAACCAAAACGGCTCTAAACCGGAGATTTAGAGGTAGAAAGTTGTGTCTCTAGGAGGGGAACCCTTCCCCTCCTTTTATGGGTGGGGAGGCGCGGCCAGGGGAGGGGAGTCCCTCCCCAAGTCGGCCTTGGGTGGCGCGCCGGCTTGGGGAGGAGACTCCTCCCTCAAGTCGGTTCCCAACTCCTCTTTCTTGTTTCCCACAGTTTCTTGTTTTAGCCGTTTGACTTTCAAACTGGACATTTGACTTTTCTGTTTTAGGATTCAATTTAATCCTTTATTTGGGACAGCAAGAACACTTAGTACATGATGCAATCATTCCAATATGTAATGACACATTCATGTACCCCTCCCCCCCCCCCGGAGTGCCGGACAATCCGGACCCTTCTAGAACATTCCCGATGAAAACACCGGAATCATTCCCGAACTCCGAAACGGGTCTTTCCTTATATGAATCTTATTCTCCGGACCATTCCGGATCACCTCGTGATATCCCGGATCCCATCCGAGACTCCGAACAACATTCGGTCTCTTTCTCATAATACCATAACTACTCAAACAACGTCGAATCCTTAAGTGTGTCTCCCTACGGTTCGTGAATTATGCGGACATGATCGAGACACTTCTCCGAACAATAACCAATAGAGGAATCTGGAAATTCATATGGCTCCCACATATTTCTACGATTACTTTGCGATCGAATGAACCACTTACATACGATACCAATTTCCCCTTGTCTCACGATATGTTACTTATCCGAGGTTATGATCGTCGGTATCTCTGCATACCTAGTTCAACCTCGTTACTGATAAGTACTCTTTTCTCGTTCCCGTGATATGTGATCCCTTGTGACCAAGTCACATGCTTGCAAGCTAATTGGATGACATTCCACCGAGAGGGCCCAGAGTATATCTATCCGTCATGTGGATGGACAAATCCCACTCTTGATCCATGTGTTTCAACCAATACTTTCCGAACACTTAATGCCACCTTTATAGCCACCCAGTTACGGTGTGGTGTTTGATGTCATCAAAGCATCCATCCGGTAAAGGTGATATGCATGATCTCATGGTCGAAGGAATTAGGTTACTATGTATCAGAAAGCAAATAGCAATTGAACTATTGAAATGACTTGATCTTTATGCTACGCTTATCTATAGGAGTATGTCCATCACATCATTCTCCTAATGATATGATCCTGTTGTTAATAACATCTCTATGTTCATGATCAGGAAACCATGATCATATATTAACCAACAAGCTAGTTTAACAAGAGGCTTTACTAGGGACTTTTATTTTAGTTTACAAATCACACAAGTATTAATGTTTCCGGTTAATACAATTATAGCATGGTATGTAAACATTTATCATAAGTGTGAAGATATGATAATAACCACTTTATTATTGCCTCTTGGGCATATCTCCAACAATTTGTATCTGACTAGTAAGTGTTGCAACTACAACGGAATGGTTAACTAAAAATGCCCACTACTTATTATATCAGGATGACTCATGCTATTTATATTTGACTAGTAATTGCCGCAACTATAACGGAATGAGTAAAACTGCCAACGGTGTGAGTTCCTCGGTTGACTTCCTCGTTTGGTCTCGAGGGGGGGAAACACCAGGATGGGTATGTTTGGTGGTAGTATCAGGTTGGTTCCGGATAGGTCTTTCTTACCCCTCTCTGATAGCCGTCAGTTATATCGAGTCTCTATAGGTTGTTTAGTGCATGCTGCGCTGCCACTTCAGTCCACCATACCTATGTAGGCGAGGACCGCCGAATTCTAGCCTCGCCGTGTACTGGCCTCAGTACTGACCGCTCTCTCTTTTTCCTTTGCCCTTTGTCGGCACCCCTTTTGTTTAAGCAGGTTTTGAGATCGGCGTCGTTAGCAGGGTTACCCTTCCGGCTTGGCCTGGGCAGGGTTATGGACGCCATTGGTTATTCTTCAGGGCTCTTAGCCCCATTTACATCTTGTCCGTAGTTGGACGCTCTATCGTTTTCAAGGTGATTTGGATCTTTGTTCTGTATATCTGTATTCTTGACTCATGGAGTCGTGTTGTATATATATATATCTGTTCTGTGGGTCCCATCGAGGACTGTTGTGTAATGTTATTACTTCGTTTTCCACCCGCACGCAAGTGTCTGGTGGGCACCTTTGAATCGTTTCTATGCGGGTTTGGCGGGAAGCGCTGAAACTTGCATAGGGCCGATTCTGAGGGTGTTACACCCATGATATTAACAGTCAACACAGCTTCGAAGCGCTCCCTCTGAACCCAAACAACCAGAGTAAAAACATGGGTGCGCACGACCGAATCCCACCCGATCTAGCGATCTCTCGGCATATGCGCACTGTGGAGTTCACTGGCGGAGCCTTCCGGAACATGACGCTTTAGCTAGATCGATGACGACAGGCAACTGGCATATCTTCACCTAGGAGACGAGTAGGAACCCTAGGACGACCACCTTTTATTCAAGACAAGCATGTGGAGAAGACGACAAACCAGACAGCCGTCGCAGAGCGTCACTGGCGTATCCCCAACAAATCATGGCCTAGATCTGAGGCCGAACTCACGATCAGCGCTTCAACCCGATCCCCTCGCCCTCCACGTGCTCGCTCAGGGAACCATCCGTCCGGCGACCGGCGCCCCGAGTCCCACCGCGCCGCCACAAGGACCACGGGTCTAGGAGGAACCCTAGACCCACGGCCACAACACCATCACTCGCAACCGCCTAGGGAGGAGAGTCCGGCTGCAGCCGCCGCCTGGCCAGGAAGCGCCGTCCCGACCACCGTCGGGGCCTCCTTGAAACGGCGCAGCCCCAGCCACCCAATTGAAGAAGACCGCCGCAGCCGCCACCCCTAGCACCTTAGGTACTAGGGGGCTGCCGCCACCGCAGCCGACGTCGATGGCAGCGGCGGAGGGAGGCGATCTGGAGGAATGGGAGGTTGGCGACATCGGGATCTAGGTGTCCTTCGATAGCGGCTGGGATCGCTAACAACATCCCTTAATCACAACCTTCTGAAAGATTGAGATTACGCTTAAACTGGTTCAAATCTTTGATTGTCAAACCTTTTGTGAATCCATCTACAACTTGATCTTTGCTTGATATAAATTTGATGTCAAACATTTATTGGCAACTCTTTCTCTAACAAAGTGAAAATCTATCTCAATATATTTAGTTCTTGCATGAAAGACAAAATTTACAGACAAATAAGTGGCATCTACATTATCACACCATAAACATAATTTTTTCCTTTAGATGAACGCCAAGCTTACCAAGCAAGGCTTCAACTCATATCAACTATGTTGTCGTATTTGCTAGAGCCTTGTATTCAACAAAACCTCTAGTAGCATGTTTTCTTGCACCCCATGAGACAAAATTTGGTCCAAAAAACATAGCAAAACTGCTAGTAGTTATTCTATCATTAAGACAACCTGCCCAATGTGCATCTAAGAAAGCACTGAGCAAACTAGATGAGGATTTCTGAAAAGTCACTCCAACTTGTATAGTACCCTGAAAATATCATAAAATCCTTTTTACAGCTATCCAATGTGCAGTTGTTGGAGTATGTAAATACTGACAAAGCTTATTAACTAAGAAACAAATATCAAGTCTTGTCAAAGTTAAGTATTATAATGCACTAACAATGATTTGGTATTGTGTACTATCATAAGACTCAAGAGGAATACCCTCAAGTAAAGACAGTTTTTCCATGGAGGATAAGGGTGTAGGAGAGGATATGCCAACTCGTGTTACCTGTAAAGTAATCAGATACAAAGCATTTGGTGCCCAGTGAACCGTGACGCCTAAGAAAATGTAGTTGCTGGAAGTTCATAACGTTTTGTTAGTGTCTTGATATGACTGCCTGCAAACTATATCATAGTGCCACGGCTGATGTGGTTTCATCTCGTATTTCTCCTTCACAGCTGCACAATGCTTTGCGTGTGGCTTGTGACTCTACTTCCGTGTCTCGCCCAGCTTCTCCAACACGTGGCAGACCTAATGTGTTGGGCCGCACTATTCCGCGGTGTGTGGAATCGGTGCTCCAGGGGTGGACGGGGGATATTCGGCGTGGAGACTGGCCCAGGAGGGGCTGGTCGACCGCGTGGCTGCTGGAGCGGACCTGGCAGAGCGTCGGACGACCTGGACTCGTCTGGGCCGGATCAACCTCACCGACCATGGCCCAGGGGCGCTTCTCAGCTCTCCGACGAGCCCCATGATGCCCGACGAGGCACCCTTTGGGATGGCGTCCGATGGCCATGGTCTGGCGTACCAGGAGGGGCAGCCGGGCCTTGCTGACGGACCGGCCAAGGAGAGGACCCTGTCGGGAGATGGCCTGGGCTAGGAGGGGTCGGGCCAGTCCCCTGCTTTTGATGGGCAGCAAGTGGTGGTCGGGACTACGGCGCGCAGGAGTTTACGTCATGGGGTTGACGCCCTCGGGGCATCGACCACGGATGAGGACTCTATGGCCAAGGCCATGCGGAGGAAGGCGAAGAAGAATCTTGACTCACAGGGTTATCTATCGAGCCACGACGATCCTACGATCATGAACCACTCTTCAACGTATGGATTTCCGCGACTTGTTTGCGGAGGGTTGTACGCGATTGAAGGACATGGCAAGGGATATCTTCTCCCGACATGGATGGCAGCATGATTTACGGATAGATCCGGCATATCGCGATTGGAGGACTTCACTTTTTACCATTATTTGTAATTCTGGTATTTTTGCTTTGGACTCGAGTTGCGCGGTTGATCGGCTGTGTGCATCCTAGCTATGAAGAGGCCGGATGTAAACTTACTGTTAAGTAATAAAGCACCCAATTTCAAAAAAAAAAAATCTCCTGTCTCCCATGTTCAAGTCAAGTGGCCACATGCGGTCACCAACAACCTCTGTGAACCCCCTCATCCAACTTGTTCCAGGACACATGGAAAATAATATGGTACGTGGCATTATGGGTGCCTATGTTTCAGTTGGAACAACTCGAGAGAGGGTGAAAGGAGGGCGGCCGCCCCAATCCCCTGAAACCGGGACCCAACCAGATGTAGCCCAGTTCTTTTGGGGCGTGTTCGAGAAGCCTTCTTTTGGGGCTATGTCTTCGAGAAGCTGTCTTTTTCCAGCTTTCTAAAGAAGCTCGTCTAAAAAATTTACGAGGCTTCCAAAATAGTTAAATCCAAATAAATTTAGAAACCTCGCAAAAAATTTGAATCGGCTTCTCCAGAAAACTAAAAGTAGGAAAAGAACCGGGCCGTATATGTATAGTCTGTAAGGATGTGGTGCCGCCATGGAAGATGGCGTCACCTCTGACATATCATTCGGGTCCAACGCCAACAGGGTCATGGCCATGATCTTCATCTTCCGCTTCTGGCTCGGCATCGGCATCGGCGTTGACTACCCGCTTTCGGCGACCATCATGTCTGAGTATGTCGGCGTTCATAGTCGCTCTCTTCGCCATGCAAGGATTTAGCAACCTCACCAGAGGCATTGTCGCCATCATCGTATAATCGGCGTTCAAGAAGAGGTTCAACGTGTCGGCATATACGACGATCGTGCACGCCGACTATGCGTGGCACATTGTCCTTATATTCAGCATAGTACTGGCCTGCTCACCTACTACTGGCGCATGAAGATGCCGATGCAGAGGGTGATGTTGAAGAGCCGATTCAGATCAGTCGGGCGGCGGCCAAAGTCGTCCTCGTCGAGGCTGCAGGAGCGATGGCAATGGAGTACAACGGGTCACTGTGGCCCATGACAATGCGAGGGGGAATTTTTGTTCTCATACCTATGGAAAAAAATACATACGTGCACGTTGGAAAATAATTTGTAATGAAAGACACGAATGATAAAATCTTTTTGGATCTTCTCTATCTAAAAAATTAATATTCTAAACATTCTCTAAAGATTTGCCTAGTAGTATCATTTTGGGATCTCTAAAGACTTTCGGACTAAAAAACACACATGACGAAATCTTTTTGGGTTTGCTCTATCTAAAAATTAATATCCATATCTCTAAATATTTTTCCTCTATATTTGAGCATATATACACCGATCTTCAAAAATTAAATATTTGTACAGAAGTTATGACCATCCAAACATCTCTCTCCTATAAATAGGCACGAGTGATAAAATCTTTTTGGATCTTCTCTATCGAAAAAATAATATTCTAAACATTCTCTAAAGATTTGCCTTGCATATTTTCTCTATCATTTTGGGATCTCTACAGACTTTCGGACTGAAAAACACACATGACGAAATCTTTTTGGGTTTGCTATATCTAAAAATAAATATCCATATCTCTAAATATTTTCCCTCCATATTTGAGCATATATACACCGATCTTAAAAAATCAAATATTTGTACACAAGTTATGACCATCCAAACATCTCTCTCCTATAAATAGGGCCCTACTCTCTCTCTTTCTCTCATCACACACTAAGAAGCAAAAGCAATGGCTCGTAATGGGAGCGCGAAGGGGAGGTTGAAGATCCGGTGGATCATGGGTAACACGAAGAGCAAGGCCACGCTAAGGATGCACCATCCTAATTCCGCTGAAGAAGGGTGACGAGCTCGTCGTCATGTACGATGTTCCCACCTGCCTTATGTCGTACCATGTCGTCACCGGATGTGGTATGCCATGAGGAAGGCAGAGACGCCGCACATGACGGCGAGCTCGTCAGCCTTGTTCAACATAATGGCGAGACGCCTTGTTGATTCGAAAAGAATGGAAATAAACGGATCTGTAGGACTATTGATGAATAGTATGACTTACAACTTTTCACAATATTTATAATTTCTTTGGTAGATACTAGATTTTCTAAGGGGTGTATGCAACATTTCGGTGCAGAGGCGGATAGGTTTCAACATCCTTTTTGAAAAGAAAAATTGATTGATTTTTCTCAAAACCCTAGTTTTACATCTATGAAGGAATGGCGAGATATAGCTAATGTTTCCCTGTTATGCCAGGGGCAGTGTAAATAACAGAACATTCCTAGCCATTCTGATCTAAACAAAGATGGAATTTTTTTTGGCACAGGTCTGATGATCATTAACTCGTACCGCCGCCGTCCTTGCCGCTGGGCACGGCCATGACGGTGTCAACGTCAGAAACGGCACAGGGAGCTCCCAAGGCGGCGCCATCATCCCCGACTTGCAGGCCCACGCACGAGACCAGCTTTCCATGGTGACGGCTTTGGTGGTTCCCAGGCATGGTGACGTCGACGTCGAACACCCTGAGGCCCCGTCGCGAGTCTGCAGCAAGCCTGTCCAGCGCGAACCCGGGGACCTGCACCGCCATGCCCCATGCCTCCAGGGCGACATCCTTGGCCTTCCTGGGCCTGGCGCAGAACGGCTGAACCGCCGTGGTGGCGAGCTTGACGCCGGCGTAGGTCACCTCCATGACCGCGCCCGGATGGGTGCAGCCGCTGCTGAAGATGCTCCGGGTTGTGACGCGAAGGGTGACGTTGAATAGCGGGTTCAGATCGGCCGGGCGGCGGCCGAGGTCGCCCTCGTCGAGGCCGGAGACGGAGCGGATGGCGGCGGAGTAAAGCGGGTCTCTGTCCCCCAGGACGATGCAGAGGAACCCGGCGACGATCATGCAGGAGCGACAACACCCAGAGCAATCATCCTCTCGCGCCATTGTTTCTTGCTTGGCTGGCGGGTTGATCCGCGTGGAGATTTATATGACCGAGAGAGGCGGCTCGCCGTGTTACCGACCTGCTGCTTCCTGCAATTTCTTTTCCGGACGTGTTATTGCCCACGGACGTTAGAGATTATTACGTTGGGGAGATCAGAACCATTCCACGCATTTCGGGTCAAGATATATAATTTAAGGATGTTGCCAATTGTATGTGCTTGTTTTTTTCTTGAAATTTTGACGACGGTTTTCTTCCTCTCATGGACCTTCCAGTCACTGCTTCGAGTTAGACTGTACTTGTAGCCCTTCTTCTCACATTTTCGATCTTTTCTTGAAATAGAGCCATTTGAACATCGCACTTCTTCGTGCAGTGTATATGTTTACGTAACATTCCACCTTATTTTCTAATGACATGGACCATGGACGCACCTCACTGCTCGTGAATGAAAAAAGAGAAGACGGGACCATGTCAGACATTGTACTTGTTTATCCTGACGACACGGGGAACCCTAGACGACACGGTGAAGCCGCGTGCACCTAAAGGAAGGTGACGGCGGGGCTTTTTCCCCATCTCGAGGCTCCTCCTCGAGTTTCCAGGCACTTGATGGCGGGAGGTGGCGACGGAGTTGCAGGTGAGTGTCGGGGTGGCGGTTTGGAGCTGCGGGTGAGCGGCGGGACGGCGGTCTGCGTGCTGCGCGACCAAGGCAGGAGGGCATGGTGGCGCTGCCCCTGGCCGCGCGGGCCAGCTGCAGGTGCTAGCCTCAGCGTGATGGCGATGGGCACGGCCCTAGTGTATGGAGGCCTAGTGTGCCACGGAGACAGGAGGTGACAGCGTGGAGTGCCATGGGTTCCCTCATATTGCTGCGTTGATGTCGGTGCAGTAGGAGATGCTGCTCTCCGATGCCATTGTTGTGTGCGATCTGCAGCAAGGGAAGCGGGGATGATTGGGGGGGTGGGGGGCAGACCTGGCTGCGTTGGGCGGCGCAGGGGCGGAGCCAGGATTAAGACATGCGCGCGCGGGGGGCGGGGGGCGAACATTTGACGACCATAAAAAAATCATAATATATTAATCCTCAAAAAATATTACTAGCAAATCCACACAAATATTTGAATACATTTTCCACACTACGGGAGAAAATTACATGTCTATTAGCTTAAACTCTGCTTTCCGACCACCCGTGTCAAATAAGTTGATAATCTCATCACAACTAATCTTTGCACCTATTTCCTTTCCAATATAGAGGATCATATAATGTCGAAGAAAATCATCTCACATTCTATTTCTAAGACGTGTCTTGATCAGTTTCATGGCTGAGAAAGCTCGCTCGGTGGTTGCAGTTGACACTGAAAGAGTTATGACTAATCGCAATAATCTATCAACCATTGAGTATGTAGCAGCTTTACCTGTTTTAAATAGTCCAACTGTCAAATCAGCAAGTGAAGACAAATATTTCAGTTGTGGGTTATTGCAAACATCCAACTGGAAATGGGGAAGTTGAGACTCCAGTTGAGCCCTTTCTTGAGTAGAAAAATCCTCTGGATAAAACTTCTCAACCAGTGTGCATATTTTTGAGATATCAAAAGAATCATGCCTTAGATCCAAAGATGCGCAGAGTGTCATGAGCTCTGTACTTTGGATACCAAAGCGATCATTTATCTCAACCAGTTGTTGATCTATAGCAACATTGAACACGTCTGCTTTGTAGTGATGTAGTGTTGTTGTGTTATCATGCTTGTTGCGAGACCTTGTCACATCAACATACCTACAAATTGTAATATATATTAGTACCAGAGATAAGTAAGTATGATAACACATATTCTAACTTATAATTATACAAGGAGAGGGGTATTACTTGCGATTTAAATCAGGGACCTCAATGTCATGCTTGATACAAAAAGACTGAACCTCCTCCAAGAGAGATTCCCAACCATTTTCTCTTAACTTACCAAGCAACACTTTTGTGTTCGAAACTGAATCCAATGCATTTAAATGTCAATGGACTTCTTTTGAAGAGTTTGACATAAGACATCTGTGATCTTCATGATTTTCTCCATTAGATGCAGAATGAGCACAAAATCAAATGACATAATTATTTTCAGAGCACCTACAGCATCTCCTCTAGAATATTTTGAGACTGATCGATCAGTTGCTACACTCTGTAGGACAGCAACCGTAGCACCAAACATCTTAAGTAAACTCTGAATAGACTTGAAGTGAGAACTCCATCTAGTGTCCCCAGGTCTTTGTAAAGATCCTATCTGATTTGCTCCTTTTCCTGTATCAAGCTCACCCAACTCAATTTCACGTTCAATTTCTGCATCTTGATTTGCTAGTAACTCATCATTGCGTTTAGGCGACGCACTGACAACATTTATGATGAGAATAGCATGTTGGAAAAAGTTGTGCACCTCATGTACCTCTCTTGATGCCGCAACAAGAGCCAATTGCAACTGATGAGCCATGCAATGTACATAATAAGCATAAGGACACTCATTTAAAATTAGAGCTTTTAACCCATTCCATTCACCTCGCATGTTACTTGCCCCGTCATATCCTTGTCCTCTTATATCTCGGATGTTCAAATTATTGTCTGCAAGAACAGCACAAATTGCTTGTTTGAGAGTCAGTGCGGCAGTGTCAGTGACATGAATGATATCAAGAAAACGCTCCTTTATGAATCTCTCATTATTCACAAACCGGAGGACCAATGCCATCTGCTCTTTTTTTGATTCATCTCGAGCTTCATCCACCATTATACAAAACTTGCTAGTACCAATTTCTTCTCTAATTTGCATCTGAACCTTTCGAGAAAATAACTTAAGAATTTATTGTTGGATAGTATGGGAGATGTATTTCGCATTATGTGGAGCGTTATCCAATACAACCGCATCCACATCCTTGTTGTAAAAGGCCAATAACTTTACCAATTCAAAAAAATTACCCTGGTTTATGGATCCTCGAGATTCGGCATGGCCCCTAAAAGCACAAGCTTGGAATGTTAACCACCTGGTGAAATCAACAAGGAAAAATTGTTACTAACATGCTTAGTACAATATATAATATGCTATTCTGTAGGATAAAAAATATTTCTTACCTAATGCAATCAATTGTAACTTTAAGCCTTAGCCTTGCATCTAAAACCTTTTTTTCAGTTGCGTGTACAATTGCCTTGTCAATATGGGTCATACTATTTCTCAGATTATCAAAACACCGAACTGAATAATTATGAGTTGAGTTCGAATCTTTGCCCATGTGGGTTAAGAAAGCACAATCTTTACCATCATTCACCTTCTTCCAATTTATAAACCCCTTCACGGTGAATGTATCCGAGCCACACTTTCCACTTGGCTTTTTTGTGAAGACAAAACAAGGCAGACAATATGCACGATGTGTGGAAAGTGAATACTCTAGCCAAGGAAAATTTGTGAAATAGCTAAACTGAAATCGGCGACGATTTTTTTCTTTTCCATTATATGGATACTCTCTCATGTATGGCTGATAAGGGCCTTCAGTAATATAGAATCTCCGTGCTTCTTCCTGCTTATCAAGAGGAAGTTCCCAAATCTGTTGGCGCTTACTTGGATCCCTTTCGTACGTTGTGCTTTCAATTCTACCTTGTTCTGAAACTTTTGTTGGTTCCACGGTATTCTGATCATTAGTTTGCATATCAGCCGGATTGGGACTATCATCTACAATAGCTTGCTACTCCAAAGATGGATTTGCATTTTCAGAAATAGTAATATTAGCACTTGAATTTGATCCAAGTCGGCTAAAAAAGAAATCTACTCCCCGTTGTCCTGATGCCTTCCTCTTCATCTTCAAGCAAAAACAAAATTACAAAAGACTCGAATTAATTAACTAAGCCACTATTTTTATTATACTCATGACGAAAAGGCAGAGGCGCAATGCCTTCCAGTCAAATAAAATTGATATACTCCCTCCGACCCATATTGCTTGACTTGATTTTCTCAAAATTTGGATGAACATATATAATAAATAGTGTCTAGATTCATCTAAATCTAGAAAAATTTGAGTCAACTAATATGGGTCGGAGGAAGTAGTATGAATGTATGATGGGCATGACAGTATATGGATCAGGATCAGGATCAGCGGTTACCTTTAGGTCTGCACAAAGTCTATCTTCCGACGTATGACACAAAATTGCAAGGTCAATGGCAGCAGCAGGCGGCACTGCGGCAGGTCGGCGAATGGCGATTGGCAGGCGGCAGCGGCGAGTGTCGTAAGACCTACCAGAGCGAGATTGGAGACAGAAGCGGCAGGCACGCACGCAAACACAGCTTAGACGGACCGATCAGATTGATCGCTTGGTACCTAACCTGGTACATCGGCATGGGCTGTCGTATATTGGGCTGACTTAATCGGTGGACATTAATGTATGGATCAATTAATTAACTATAGGCCCTAATTAGAGGATTCACTTCTGACCATTAGTATACGTATATACAGCTGACTAGTAGTATTACCTACTGAAAAACGTTGGGGGGGCGAACGATTGGGGGGGGGGGGTCTGACCCCTGCTGGCCCCCCTTGGATCCGCCCCTGGGGCGGCGTCATGGTTATCGTGGCTAGCATGAGGTGTCACGACCGTCACGGCATGCGGCACATCTCAGTGGTCGGCATCAGGGCCAGGCTCCCCTTTTTGTTGCTCCTCTCGCTTCACGGTCGAATCGATCTCAGGTGAATGCATTGCACCGACTTCGAGGGCGACGCCTTAGGACGTCGTTCTCCTTATTGTTAGCATAGCTGTAGATTTTATGATACAGTTCGACGCGTGTGGATCTAAGACCTCCAGGTGAAAACCTAAGCTCCATCGAGAGCGGGTGGCGGCAACAGGCACATCGCTACCTTGTTTCGAGGTATTTCCATGGAGTATTCTTAGCCACCATAGTGTGACTAGTTTAGTATGGATGGGAAGGATGGCTCGGCATTCAGGGGAGGCGGATGCCGAGCCAGCAGACACAGAAGATGGTTCTTTGTTGAGGCGGCTACACTGAACCACTATCAGCGACGATTCTATGTGGCAGGGTCGTGGCCTTGTATGGTTTTGGATGGTGACTTGAATTTTGCAATGCCCGAAGACAAATCAGTCGGACAACAATTTTAAAGACCCGACTGGTTTGTCTTCGGGCATTGCAAAGTTCGATATGGTTGCTTGGTGAGTGTGTTTTCTATCATGTTTTACCTCGTGCTTTTGCATTAGTACTATTAGTAATTTAGTATTTTAAGTAGGTTGATGGACAAATCAATTAGAACTATCAGTTTTTGGTACAATATGCTGATTGAAAGCCATTAATGCCTTGGGAGAAAATCCAAGGAGAAAAATACATGGAACAAGGGATTCTGAAGGTTTAATGATCACTGGTAAGCTGGGGTGACCATACCGTATGACTATACCATACCTCTACAGATCCGCCTCGTCAAATACTTTCACACTATCTGATCGGATCAGAGATCATACCTATAGATAATCCAAAGAACATAAAAACCTCGCCCCAGAAGGGATTTGGAGGGAGAACTCATAGAAGACATTCATCTCCATCGTTGCCTGGATCTTGGAGAATTGGGCATCGATCTTCATCATCAACCACTGCAGTTTCATCACCACCACCACCACCATCATCATCATCATCGTCGTCATCATCAACGTCTCCATCACCAATTCCTCCATTCATGTAGTTGCAATTCCAAACCTTATTGTTAACACAGTTTGGCCAACTCGCCAACTCCGCGGGGCATGATTACGAGTGCTCTTCTCCATTGATCCTGCAACAATAGTCACCATGGGCACCGGCACATGCCGACAGCTCTCCCTGCACGCTTGCTGCATTCAAGTCATCATAGGTTATATTGTGTGACACCCCTATATTATATAGCAGGCTTAGGCTACAAGTTTCCAAATCCAATACTACTTGTACACTATCCATGCATAATACAACGCAAGTCCAATCGTAACCCAACATATATACTGTATTCGACACAAATGCAACAACTTCTACCTTAGAAAATTTTCTACCACCTTGAATTCGTCCAGACGTCAAACTTACATATACTCCGGACTTGGTTGTCTTCCATGAAATCGGCTACTACTCGCAGACTCCATGTGACTCTACCTGCAATTGTAGTCCCTTCTCATTCGACACCATCATGCACCGACCGCTGATCTGCGTGAAAGTGCTTCCAACTTGGAAGGAATGTCACCATCGCTCTTGTGTTATCTTGAGCCAAATTCACATTTTTGGGTAGTCTTCCACATGACATGCAGCTACATCACCCATCCACCTTCTAGATCGTGTCACCTGCACTTTGCCATGTGCATCGAACATCATATGATATATGGACATGTAATCTCTAAGCTTTTGACTTTCTAGACTTTTTAAAACACTTTCTCAGATTACTCATGGCCGACATTAATCCTGATAGACCTAGTCACCAACTTGAATCCGGTACTCGCTCTTCACCACCTCTGCGCACTTGTCGAACCCCATGTCCAACCTCAAGCACCCTGGTCTATAGTTCGGTCCGTTTTTACCACACGTATAATGCATACATGAACTTTATATTTTACTGTGTTAAAATTCTTAATAATTAGTAGCAATTTTATTTTATTTATTGATACTTACCTACTGATAGTTGTAATAGTACATAATTTCCCTTGCAAAATGGCAGAGTCGGCTTAGAATTAGCTATTAGGACGAGATAACTAGAAGAGTTTCATCTTGCATACAAGTACCATGCATACCAGTACCATGCAGAGAATGAGCAGAGGAGAGATACGGGAACACAACTAAGACCATCTCATTCCATCCACTGGTGAGGAATTTTCTTTGGTTGGATATAAACACTCTCTTTTAGGTAATTATTATCATAGGTGCAAAGTGCCGGTGAGGACTACTGACGTCTGCTTCTCTGTTTCTTCGGTTCAGAATTTTTGGGAACTTCTTTGCACACAATGTTATATGTACAATATATTCCTCTACGAGGCTGCAATCCTGTGGCTCACGGTGATGCCCTCATGCGAACGAAGGGGCTTGAGCTGGCGTCATACAGAATTTTTGGTGCCTACAAATATTATATTCTTACCATCTGCATATGGGGTGTCAGGATACACATAGCCCCTTACATTAATTCATCATGCATGACTCGAACCAACCGAACTGCTAGCTGTGCCTCTCAGTACACAAACCAAACCATAGATGGAAAGTGGACAAGGGATCCCCCTCCTGGCGAACAAGGGGGCCAAACCCTAACCCCGCCGCCACCTCCTCCCCCTCCATCCTTCTCCCTCCTCGTCGCCCCCGGAGGTCCGCCGGCCTAAGTGTGTGGCGCCGGTGATGGGGGCGGCGGGGATCTGGCCTCACGGTCCCAGCGCGGCGGTAGGGAGGAGAACGACGGCGCTGGACGGGGCCCTCTCGCCATCGACGTCTACGTGGCTCCGGCCGGCGGTGGCTTCGTGGGAGCTCGGATCTGGAGGCAGCGGCCTCTACCGAAGTGGGGCGGGTGGCGATCTGGTGGAGGAGGTGCCGGCGAAGGGATTCCGTTGGAAGACCTAGATCGGCTCTCTAACCCTATTTGCCTGCTCGATCCGTTCTCCGGAAACCGGCCGGCTGTCAGATCTAATAAAGGTGGTGGTCCTTTGGTTTCTTTCGCACGAAGACGAAGATCTGCTTGATCTGCCCTCATTGATCTAGTCTAGAGAGGCGGTGTAACATCCCAGCATTTAGGAACCAACGAAGGGTAGATTTAGGAATCTGTGCAAATACATGCATTCATCTGTAAAAATGTGGGTAAATTTTTCGCCAAATAAAAACTTAAAGTGATCAAAGTTTCTTTCACTCTTTAAGTTTAGGAATAGCCTTGGAGAATGATCGTTATAAACTTTGACATGATCTTTATGGATTAATATGTTTTGGGGAAAGGAATTTGAATTCAAACTTGAGACCTGGATTTATATTCTTTCTTAAAAAGATTAAGATTATGATTGAGTAATATTATTATTTAATCAAGAAATAATATTTAATAACTCAAACTTTAAATAATACAATACAATCAAGTAAATGAACATTTATTTCATATATTTATTTAGTGAATAAGTTACAGAATGTAACTTATGAAGTTGATCAAGAAACAATATATAGTAACCAGAAATTCTATGTAAATTGACAATTAAATAAATGAATATTTCTTTCATCAATAAGGTACAAAAATGTAACTTATAAAATTAATAAAGAATCTTTACAATAGAAAATTATAAGAGGAGGAATATTTACATATTGAGTAACATTACAATTTTTATTACAAAAGAATCAAATAAAGATTACAAAAGAATAAAATAAATATTACAAAGGAATTATTCTATCAAAAAGAAAACCTATTCTAATCTAAATCTTCAAGTCTTGTACGTGCAAAACAAAGAATAAACATAAAGAAAGAAAATAAGGGTTAATATATATATTTTTACTCAGTGAGATGCACTGTTCCACTTTACATCATTGAGTAAATCTTTAGGGGAAAGTTTCACCAATATGAAAGAATTAAATCTTTCATAATCCATAAGACACAAGTCAAATAATTTCAAGCAGTAAGAGGGGAAAGTTTCACAGGCAGATAAGTGGTAAACAGATAAAAAGGTAACTTCCTTTCCAGAGCATATCCACAAGGGTGTAGCAGACATACAAGCAGCTTACACACCTAAATGCATGGTGTGTGCTGTCAACATAGCTACAACAGTCCACACAAGCAAAACAACTCAACACAACCGTGGGCAAGCACCACAACACCATATCCTTGCTTATACACATCAAGCATCAGTAGCCTAGCCACAGTCAAACCAAATCAAAACCACAACACACATCAGATCAACCCAGTACTCACCAAGATGGTGACATAAGGAGGGGGTGGATCAGGTGGATAGCAAGGTCAAGGCCAAGCTACCAGGAACCAGAAGGTGGATATCTAGATTAAGGACAAGTTTCAGGAGCTGTAAGTAGTAGGAACAGCATCAGGAGAAGGACCAGATCAAGCCAGTGAGATCAGGCCACAAGATCAACTAGTTGCAACCTCAACAACTCAATTGTTGTGGTGAGTAGTATAAAACCATCACATGATCTATCTATTTAAGCTAGACAAGAATTCATGTGTTGCTTTATATTAAACTTCTCAGTATTCGTCCAAGTGAGATGAATCCATCCTAGAAGATTTTGAATACTAAAGTCATGGCCATAAGAAAACCATACAAGTAACACCAGGATCTCAGACCAACATCACTGATCCTGGATATAAAAGCCAAATCTTATAATCTATTATAATCATAGTCAAGATTATGAATTCTGGGCACATCTCTTAAAAGAGTAGCACCCCAGAATCCATAAATCTTATGGATCCATGCAAAACCAGTAGCCCGCCAATCATTTTATCAAAGGGAGTCCATAGTAAGTATCTGGTAACAATACCAGAACAGATCTATGAGGAACAACAAGATAGGAACCTAGTTCCTAAGCCTCAGACCAACATCATAGGCACTGTTGTTTAAAGAAGAAGTTTCCAATTCATCTTTGGTCTTAATTCAATCTTAAGCATTAACAGAATCAAGCCTAGGAATAGAACCTAGACTTGTGTGCCATTTCAAGATGGTGTCACAAGAGCAGATTCTAAACCAAGCAAATTAAGTATCTAGCTTTCACAGATAAACTATCAGACAACTAATCATCATTTCCCTGGTACCAATTACCAGGAATCATTTACAAGTATATATATACAGAACATCACTATTAGAGACCAATTAATCTCAATATGTATATGAATCCATAAGCCAACAATTACAGATACAGTGACTACATCACTCACAAACCATTGTCCATACCCAAATAATGATAGTAGTGAACTTTCAAATCACTAGGTTCTCCAAGTAGTGATTCTACAGTAACACTAATATTTAAACCAGATCAAATTAACCAATGGAATTAATCTGTTAAGCCACTAGCATCATAAAAATTAGCTATAGATAGTGATCCACATAAGCATCATACTCAAGGATCATCACTACTAGATCCAATTCACCATACATAACATCAACAGAGGGATGAACCCTAATCTGGGGTAGCCCTAGAAACACACAAGACAGGATGGCATAACACAGAGAGAACGAGAGGTGAGAACAAACAACTTACTGGAGGTTGTAGCAGTGGTCGAGAAGAGGAAGCAGAAGGAGTCGATGAGCACAGCGGCACAGGGAGCACCCTAAGGGGCGCTGCAATCCGCACCGAGCCGAGGCGGCGACCATAGCGACGCTTGAGGGCGAACGGCACCACCCCAACAACCTCAGAACACCATAGCACCACGGGCGCGGTGGTGGCAGCACCAGCACCACCCCAAACCCTAGGGTTTGGAACGGAGCCGGTCTGGCCACAGGAGGGCCCCAAGTCCAAATCGATATGGACTGGAAGGAGGAGCGGGGTCAACACCACACCATGCATCACGACGATGGCCGGAGAGTACCATGGCGGTGTGGATCGGCCGGCAGTGGCATCGGCGACCACGGGGTCGAGAGAGAAGGAGAGAAGGGGACGAGAGAGATGGACAAGGAAGTGGGATGAGAGGGCCAACCCTTTGAGGAGCCTTTTTGGTTCTGCCCACTTGGCCAGAACGGCCCAATAAGCCCAACAAAGCCAGCCTAATCACCCAAGAAATTTTTAATAATTAAGAAAAGACCAAAATGCCCCCGAATTTAAATAAATTCTAGAAAATAAAATATATATCCAAAAATTATAAATAAAATATTTTTTGGATTCAAAATAATCCAATCTATCTAAATAAATTAAGAAATAATTTTTTAGGCATATATTTTTTATCAATAATTTTATAATATATATATTCCTTATGGAATTTTATAAAATTAATGAAAGATGATAAAATAAATAAAAATCACTTTTATTATATATTAATATTATAGTATTTTATAAAATACAAAATAAATATTTAATATCATTCTTGTATTTAAATGATAATTCTTAAAGGAATTATTAAATAAATAAAATTCAAATAAAATAAAGTAAAATAAATGAATACAATATTCAATAAATATTAATAATTAATATTTATAAATTCTTTACTACTAAAAATAATTTTTGTAATTTAAATAATAGGGAGAACACACACAAAAATAAATAATGCATTACATTACTTTGCATAATCATTTTGCTTCTTTAAATATTGTCCTTACCGGGCAATAATGATGTTTTGTAGACATAGAAGCTCAAGGTTCACTGCAAGCATCCGACTTCACTATCTTGCAATCACAAGGCAAGTTCATCACTTGTTCATGTCCTTTGAAGAGTCTTTATTAAAGTATTTGCAAATTGTGTGTTATCATCTATATTCCAGAGAAAGAAAATATTATTTTCTCAAAATAAATAAAACTTAGGTATCATCCTAAGTGATGATATAATGAAGCAATAGAACTTAGGTTTCTATCTGCAACAATAATGGTAAATTAGCGATTAATAACCCATGACATCAGTGATTCTAGCGTCATATATTACGCGTTAACCATGAGATTTGAAATGGGACGAAGAAGTCAGTTGTATCATTTTCCTCTCGTATGGAGGCAAGACGACCTTAACGTGACATTGTGATTCATTGTGCGGCTCCAACATATGGGTGGGAACCCTTATGCCCCACACTTTTGGTGTCTAGATTATCTATGAATGGTGTTTAGGGATATAGTCCATTTAAATGGTACTCGTCCGGGCATCACCAGGTCATAGAGTCTTTGGGGACTCATCAGGGTTTTAGCCTGCCCGAAAGGGGGCTTAACGGAGGTGAGCTGGCCCCGAAGGATCGTGCAGACATATGAGGTCGCGGAGAGGGCAGTGATTGGCTTGGACCAACTACTAGGCCCCAACATGGTATTATGGACGGGAAAGTACGCCCGGTTGTGCAACAAGGAAGTTGATCTCTCATGGGTAAAGTAACGCACCTCTGCAGAGTGTAAGAACTGTAACTTGTTACTCCCTGTTCCGGGAAGGAGCTACAAACGCGACAGGAAAGGAACTCCATGAAAGTTCTGGTCAACCTGTGAAGGCTGATGGTCATAGATTTTCATAATAAAATCAATCTTTAAAGAAATATTTACAAAGTCTGCATTGTGCCAAGGAATTATAGTCCGAGGTGGTAGAGAGAGCATCAAACTTTCCACCTTGCATATAATGAACTTGCTGGGTAACGATGTTACTCACCCTTTCCTTTGATCCCTTGCTTAGACTCTGAGGATCCCAAAGATACTCCAATGTATGCAACTGAGAGATAAGAGGAGGTCTTCTATGAAGAGTCCAATTTGTATGGAGCCTTAGAAGGGGAGGACTACGATATGGTCTACGGAGGAGAGTACCAAGAGTCAGAATAATTACTATACTTTTAGGAGCCACTTGAGCCGAGCAACAGGAACAATGTATAGCAATAAGTTGTTGAGCTCAATTTGGAGTTTAAGTTTTCAGTTTGAAACTTTCGCTGAAACACTTATATTTTTGTTTGTAAGTTGAATCGTTTGGAAGTCTTGAACTTCTGGTATTGTAATAATAATAATGTGTGTATGTTTGTAATATGGACCCGCAATTTTCTGTTATACCACTCTGAGGGATGTGATATTTACGGAACGGTGTTCTGTGGATGTCATGTCAACGACTATAGTGTACTACACATGAAGTGGTATGCTGGGTCACCGCAAGCGGGTTTCGAAAGTCTCCGCCGGCGAACTCCCATGGGCGTATCATGCCTGAAGATTGTTGGATCGAAAGGTATTCAGTCGTGCGCACCTTGTTTTTCTGGCCGTTTGGTTTCAGCGGGAGCGTTGCGAAGTTTTGTTGTCTGTTCCCACCAAGTTTCATTCTTAGAGCCATGGTGAAGTCAGATGCGGAGAATATCAGGAAAGCGGAAATTTGAGGGTAGCGATGGTGATTTTTATTCTTGTGGCGACGGAGAACTGGCTGCGTGATCTGGAACTCGTTGCAGCGACTGTTGGTGCGGAAAGACAACACAGGGGGAATTCCCAGTCTTATCTTGCAGGGTTAAAATCCAATGTTTGGCCTTAACTGGTTGTGTTTGGCAATGACCTTGTTGAAGGCATTGTTTTGTGAGGAAGGACTTTCTTGAGAATGAAAACCTATGATCTTTGATCGGACAACGACGGCGTTTGGGCACTATTTTCTTCTTAAAGACGTTGTTATTAGAGTGGAGGACTACTGGTGTTGTTCTGATGGTGTCAATGTCGTTACTTTGAGGATTAGTTCTCTGTAGCAGGACTTTTCTTTTTTGTAATTCTTTTTTATTTTTTCTGAGTTGTGTGCTTCCGTAGGGCTGACAGGGCAAGTGTTGTTGCAGAGGCTAGGTGTAATTGGTATGCCTGTAATATTAATATATACTCTTTTCAAGAAAAAGGAAAATTTCAGCACCAACAGCAGGAAGCGATGACATAAAAGAAAACAATAAAAAACTGAGACAGTAACAAACTACACTAGGTTTCTAGTTTCCTGTCTTTCCGTCCAAGGTGATCTTGGCAGCAGGTTCTCGTTGCAGTTGACATACGCCATTGAAGAATCGGCGGTGAATGTTTGGCGTGTGCTTTTAGTAAGATGAACCAGATAACCACAAATTTACTTGTTGGATACAAGTTCGGTGATCGACGGCACTCAAGATCATATTCCTAGTGTAGGGATGAATTATTTAGATTAGTTACTTTCCCACCAAATGTGTGAAGTGTTCTTTGTCTTTATAAATATGTGTTGCGAGGGGAAAATTTTGTTCTCATACCTATCACAAAATACATGCGTGCATGTTGGAAAATATTCCGTAATGAAAGACACATGTGGTGGAATTTTTTTTGGATCTTCTTTATCTAAAAATTAATATTTTAACATTCTCTAAAGATTTTCCTAGTATATCTCTTTTATCATTTTGGAATCTCTAAAAAAATTTTGGAGTAAAAAACACACGTGAAGAAATCTTTTTGTGTTTTCTCTGTCTAAAAATGAATGTCCGTATCTCTAAATATTTGCCCGGTATACTGGAGCATATATATCGTGATCTTCAAAAGTTAAATCTCTCTTCTATAAATAGGGTCTCTCTCTCCACACCAAAAAGCAGAAGCAATGGCTCGTAAGAGGAGCGAGAAGGGGAAGATCCAGTGGATCATGGGCGAACACAAAGAGCAAGGCCACAATGAGGAGGCGCATCCTCATTCTGCTGAAGAAGGCTAGCGAGCTCGTCATCCTCTGTGATGTCCCCACCTGCCTCACGTTGTACCACTTCAGCACCGAATGTGATATACCATGAGACACATGGGGACGTTTTAGAGGATGGAGAGCTTGTTAGCCTTCGCCAACATAATAGGAGACTTCTCCTCGGCTTCACCTTACACTTTATGTTGTACATCTTGCGCCAGTTTAGAGACATGTCAACCATATATAGAATCAACCACACAAATGACAAGGCAAGGGTGAAGCTATCCAAAGTCCGAAGATAGAGCTCGCTGGCCACCGCAAATACTTTGATCGACCTGCCAACTAACAAGAACAAAATTCATAGCTCCACCTCGCCGGAGTCATCCTGTCCCACGTCTCTCCTCAATTTTCCACTTACCCTTCAACTTTTTCTCACGACGGCAACAACTAGATCCATCCGCCGCCACTGGTGCTCCCACTGGTGCTCTTTGCTGGTTCCCAGCGCCGTCTCACACCACATAGCGGATTTTCTACCAGGGCAAGGTGTGTTTTTTCTGTCAGCAGTGGCTCCATTGCTACCAAGGCACAACAATGTTAAAATTGGCTACTCACCGTTGCTACAACCAGACGCCGGGCTTGCTACAAGGGGCAGGAGGGCTTGCTGCACACAGCGACGACAGTTATGATGGGGGTGACGACTGCTGCTACATGTGTTGGCGGTCATTGCTACAGGCGACAACTGCGACTGCTACTCGCGACGATGGCGGTTGCAACAAGTGGCAGCGGCCGTTGCTACAAACCGGCGTCATGCTAAAATCTGGCCGGCAATGTTACGAGTGGACGCCGTGGGTGCTAACCAAGGCCAGCGGTGTTGCTACCAAAGGTCGCCGGTGATGCTACATAGGGTCGGCCCCGGTGCTACCAGCATGGTCAACGCCGACTTGTTCTGCTACATACGACGGGCGGTTATGCTACCTATGGCGACCAGCTCTGTGACATGCTGCAGCCAGTTCTGCTACCTTTGGGCGGTCGGAGTTGCTACCTTTGGGCGGACGATGTTGCTGTGAGGGTTGGGTGATGTGCTCCAGAGCTTCCTTTGATGTTGCAAGACAGAGGTGGAAACGTTGTTGCCGGCGAGATGGGTGCTCACCGGCTCTAGGTATACTTGTGCGAGCGCATTGAAGCAAAAAGTCAAAGGATATTATGAGATGTTACGGATGCGCTGACTATCCAGATCAAGCGGTTAGGAAGCGTCGAATTGGACGGTCCTAGACCCGGGGGGATCGAGGCTTCGGATCCTCGGGGGATGCTCGGCAGGGTCCTTTAATTAAAGTCTCTCGTCTAAGATGTTGATGCTTCATGCAGTTGTTCAAAATATGCAAATCCTCATCAAGATTTGTGATGTCATGACTATCACTCCTGAGGTCATGGATTTAAATATGATCTATATCATCAAGGTTAAAATTCAACACAGTCAACTAGTCCCTTCAGGACTCTACAAAGATTCATGTTTGGCGATGAATTATTGGTGGGTAGCTGCACCATGAAGGATCACAACATCCAAGAGGATTCTACCCTCACCCTTCACCTTGTCCACTCATACATGTGCGGATCTTTTTCGATATTCGTGATTTCAAGACAATCACTCTCAGTGTCATGGATTCATATAAGATCTATTGTGTCAAGGCTAAGATTGAAAATAAGGAGGGCATCCCTTCAGGCCAGCAGAGATAGTATCTTGTTACACATAACTCAATATCCATCAATGTAGGACTAAGTAGGGTTGAAAACGGTGAGGAAACTTTCTGTTCGTTCTCAAAAAAAGTAAACGGAGAGCTAAAAAGGAAATGTAAATGGCATTTTGCGGAAAAGGAACGAAAAGGGAATATTCTAAACGGAAAATAAAAAGGAAATGAGGGAGTCATTTCCGACGGGTGGAAACTATAAGGAAATTCCAGATAAACAAATACGGAAATTTTCCGGAAATATAAACATCTATACGGAATAGTACCTTGCATCAGTTATTTCCCTTGCTCTTGTCGGGATGTAGAATATATACAAGGTCTGTGTAATACATGCAACTGGTCCAGGCTACATACTAATCAAGTGAGTTTCTTAGCGTTTATGTGAAACTATTTATGTGAACTTATGTGTATATCGAAGTGTTGAATTATGTGTGTTAACTTTTGTTCAATTGTCATGTCGATAGTTGTGAGCTATTCTTTATCTATTATATGTTTCTTTTTGTGTAGAGATCATAATATTATGCCACTATTATATTCCAAAAAATGTCTGTTTTAGTATTGTATCCGTTCCGTATCCTTTTCATATCCATCTCCGATGGTTTCCGATTTCGCGTTTCCAGAGTTTTTCATGTCGTTTCCGATTCCGGCGATACAAGAGGAAACGAAAACGATAATGCATGTTTTCGTCTGTTTCTGTTTCGTTTTCAACCCTAGGACTAAGTGTAACTAAATGATTCACTTGGCATTGGTTAAGGCTCTTCAAAAGGCAACATTTAGTGAGATTTAGATATAGCAGTTGTATGGATATTGCGAGGAAAGAGGCGTGTTGTCGAGCCATGTGATTGAACCATTCCAAACCACAAAAGAACCTTGTTGCTGCATCAACATGATTTTTATTGGACGTAAGGTTGGGCCACGTAGAGATAAACATAAGCTTTTCGACGCAGTGCACCCAAAAACTAGTCGAGGAGATAGGCTACAGGGATTACCACTAGATGCACAGGTGTGGAAATTGATGTAGCGTGTCGGAATAGTACAGTCCGATCCCATGAACAACTCTTCAATACCACGAACTCCTTTGTGAGCATCACACTTACAACGCCTCTATGATATACACATGTATGGGAGGAGCACCGAGGACTGCCAGATCATTTCTTTCCTGATTTGGGAGTGGAGAGGGCGGCGGCTAGGGCTAGGAAACTTTCCACGTCACACCACTTATATAGCCTTCTTAGGTGGGTTCAAGGCTTGAGGCCCATCAAAGCCATATTTCCAACATCCACATGGATCTAATCCAAATGGGATCATGTCCTTAAGTGTGTGACCATGTTGGTTCATGACCACTTGGACACGAGTAGAGTTACTCCTCCAAGTATCCTGTCATGAATCTTAGTCAAACTCACTTCCACAAGAATCCGGACTCATGTCGATAGATGGCAGTGGTTTGTAGCAAAATGTGCCAACTTTCAAGTGACGCAAAGACATAGGATGCATCTTTCCAATATGACTTTGTCCAAGTTCCTTTTTCTCATAATATACCTTGTCAGGCTATAGCAAGTTATTGTCATCTATTTAATAGCTTAATTCTTTTCTCACCATGTGCTATGTGATTCATTGTACCAATACTTAGTTTGAATCCTCGGTTAACACTTAATTGAGTCATGCATGACCATGCTTTCGAATCATATCACTCGATAGTGCCTAGAGGATATCTCTCCATTATGGAGAGGCAAATCATATCTTAATTATCCACGTCACTTATCTTGATTCACATTTAACCCAAAATATACCTTTATATCTGACAATTTACGGAGCAACGTTTGGAAGACCCTAAGTTAGTTGATCCACAACTCGGATCGTGCGATCCCCTCAAGTCTAAGGACTGTCCGCCTCGCTGAACATTTTAGCCAAGCCAGTGTAAGTCAGATTAGGACCACCTTGCTGATGGCAAGTGAATCATAAACAAACTTGCACATTAGTCTAAGTTCTGTGTCCATCACAACCTCAATAACTAAGGAAAACTTAGTATGAATAATACAAATACGTAGTTTCACAACCAAATCACATAATCAATTATACATACAAAATTTTATACAAGAACAACTTAACTTTATAAATATATTGGAAATTACATCATACATGACTGACTTTAGGGCATATTTCCAACCGTGAGGAATTGAGAAGGGAGCATGTATGGAAGCAAAAGAAAATTGGTTGATTTTTCGCAAAATGAAATATAGTTGGTGCGTGGCGTACATGGATTTGGTTGCCCGGTCAACACCATGCATTGTAAGTAAAATTTGTACCCCTACGATGACTAGTATTCTGGATAGATCTCCAACACATACTCACTCCCTCCCAATATAAGATGTGTATTATTTTTTCACAGATTTCTCGATTTAGGATGAGTATTCTAGTTGAGAGCTGAAGTTAGCGATAAGTGGACTCTTTTACCCCTGATAACTAGCCGCTCGATACTTTAATTCCCGAAGCGTTGCCTTCTCGTCTTCGTCTATTCATTTGTCTTCCTCGTCCTTCCATCCCATCTCTCTACTCTCCTGTGACACATCTCCACCTCGTCCTTTCCTAATCCCCTCTCACTTGACGACGGTGCTGGCATGGATCCCCGGTTCGATCCGTCCTGGTATGAGGATAGCCAGCAGGAAGAAGAAGTTTGGGATGAAGTTCGATCCGTCCCCGGTTCGAGCTCGTGGTCTCGTCGGCGACGAAGAAAAGTTGCATCGTCTACTTTGCCTGGATGATATGAACACGGAGGAGGTGCTGGACTATGTAGCAGTGGAGGAGGAAGATGGAGGCGGGGAGCTGCACGGCGGCCACGACGAAGTGCGCGGCGAGCTGCATGGCAGCCGCAGCGAGGTGCGCGGCCACGGGGAGCTGCACGGCGCCCACGACGAAGTGCGCGGCGAGCTGCATGGCAGCCGTAGCGAGGTGCGCGGCCGCGGGGAGCTGCGCGGCGGCCACGACGAAGTGCGCGGCGAGCTGCCTGGCAGCCCCAGTGATGTGCACGGCCGTGGGGAGCTGCGCGGCGAGCTGCATGGCAGCCACGAAAAAGTGTGCACCGGTCGCGTGGAGCTGCGCCATGAGCGGACTGGAGACATCGCATGCAGGCTGCTCCATGGCATGCATGGTGCATGCAGGGACCGTGGTGAGCCGCATGGAAGCCCCGTGTGCACCTTCTTTCGATTGCCGTCAAGCCGATAGCATGGACATGGTGTCTGCACCGTTTTCAGCACGTCGCGCCGGCGCAGTGCTTCAGTCAGTTCGTCCGCCGAGTAGACCAGGGACAACCCCATGATTGTGCCTGACTCATTGCCAGAGTCGATGCCGTTCCCTCAGTACAGCGACGACATGGATGAGGTAAGGAACAAAATGTGGGAAATCTTCATTCCTGTGGAAAATATAGAACCCTAGAATATTGTGTTTTATTGATCTGACCCTTTGGGAGGTTTATATAGAGTTACACGGGGGTAAGAGGAGACTTGGAGTATAAGTTGTAGAGTCCTAGTCTATCTCTAGCCTATACGTATACGTACTCTAGCATCCCCCTCAGTCGGAGCGGGAGTGAAGCGGACGCTTGCGACTGGATTTGAAGTCTTGTGCTTCCATCGTCTTCACGCTTGCGACTGGATTTGAAGTCTTGTGCTTTCGTTGTCTTCACCTCCTTATCATCACTTGCGTGGACATGATCATGGATGACACCTAGGGGCGGTGACTACGTCCCTTTCTAGTGCCTCTCTTCCCTCCCGCAGTCACAGCGGGAGTGACGTGGACGCAAGTGACGACACAGACGCTGTTGACTGGAGTTCTTGAGTTTTTGTACACGTTCTTGATGTTGATGTCGAGGTAGCCAGTCATGATGTAGCCGTGGTCATTGTAGCAGTGGTCATGATGTAGTTCTTGAGTTGCTCTTTAGGTTTTGTATGGCGGCGACAGGGATCTGTGGCGGCGGCGGGTTTTTGGTTGTAGGGTTTTGTAGGCGGCGGCCGGGGCACAAGGCAAGCGGCGGCGGCATGGTTTTTATGGCGGCGGCGATGGATCACATAGGATCGGTGGCGGCGGCGGGGTTTTGACCAGGCGGGCGAGGCGATTGTGGGATCCCCTAGCAGAGCGCCAGGCTGTAGCGGCGGCGGATTTTTGACCACGTACGTCCAAAAAAATTCCACCACAAGGCTGCACGTGGTTCATTGGTATGCGCTTCAGAAACTATGCGCATATTATATTGGGAGGGAGGGAGTACTCTAGTACTGTAACTTAGGCCTTTTTCAGTAGGGTGTATCTTAGCACGTTTTCATAGAAGATATTAAAACTTAAGAAACAACCATCACAATGGGGTGTATCTTAGATGGGGTTTCTTAGAGATGTTGTATTTAATGATTTTGTATTGTGTGATTGGACTATCCAAGTTTTTTGTCTATGGTTGCGTGCAAGAGGTGAGATACAACATCACTCTCTTTCTTCATTAACTATGGTGCCACATAAGAAAATTGCCTAGAATATAGAGCTAAGATACACACATTGTGAAAGGCCTTATGTATTACTTAGTATGCTTACCATGGCAAGCTCGGTCGACAAGTTTGCTGAGCGGCGATGGATTACTCTTAGTGCTTGAGGCTAGTCCTAGTGAGAGTATCATGCAAGCCATGTTGGCAAAAACCTGATGGGACACAACAATTAATGAAGAAAGAGAGAGTTAGAGTATCATAGGTAGATACTGTATCATAGCACGTAAAACTAGATATCCTAATGCATGTAAATCTTGTACATAATTTTACATTGAAATCCTACAAATCATTAAATATAGTGCTACTATGATAGTACTACCATATGATACCATGCACTATAGACATAGTTGTAGGGGTTCGTAGCATGGAAAATAAAAAATTGCTACCGCATGCACACAAACAAGCCAAGATCTATCTACTAGATTATAGCAACGAGTCGATAGGAGAACTCACCCTCGAAGATTCCAAAGAGGTTAACGAGAGCAGATTCTCGTGGGTGATGTAGTCGTACACTTGCCGATCTCAAGATCGTGTAGACGATCCTTCCAGCGCTGCGTTCCGGCAGCGCTTCCGCATTCAGTCACACGTTCGGTACTCGTAGAAGACCTTCCTCTCCCTTGTTCCAGCAGACAGCGGAGGTTGTACTTCTCCCCTCGTGATTTCGGCGGCACGACGACGTGGTGTCGGAAGTAGAGGGAAGATCTCACAGGGCTTCGCCTAAGCCGATGCGAGTTACGGTGGATCTAGGGTTTCCCGACAATCTAGGTTTAGAAGGTCGGGAGGAGGAGGTGTCGGTAGCGGCTAGGGCGGCGGCGATGAGGCGGCGGCGGCGTGCGGCGGCGGGGGCTAGGTGGCCGCGACGGCTCACGGGTGTGGGGAGGGCTGGCTTGGTTGTGTTTGGGGCAGCCCTCCCCCTCTATTTATGAGAGGGGGCAGCCTTGGGAGGGGAGGGTTTGAATCCAAACCCAAAACCAAGTTGGATTGAAAGAAGGACTTTTTCCTTCTTCCACTAGGAAACCATTGTTCCAGTTTGACTTTTCAAACCTCATGTTTGACTTTTAATTTAGAGCTTTAATTATCTCTCACAAATGCCCAAACCAAGTGACCTAGGATATGATCCAATCATTCCACTTACCCATGACACATTCATGGACCATTCCCCTTCCGGTTCGGTGAACCTTCTAGAACCTCTCCGATGAAAACATTGGAATCTTTCCTGAACTCCGGAATCGGACTTTCCTTATATGAATCTTATTCTCCGGACCATTCCGGATCTCCTCGTGATATCATGTATCCCATCCAAGACTCCGAACAACATTCGGTATCCCTACTTACATTCCATATCTACTAAACAACATCGAATCCTTAAGTGTGTCTCCCTACGGTTCGTGAATTATGCCGACATGACCGAGACACTTCTCCGATCAATAACCAATAGAGGAATCTGGAAATTCATATGGCTCCCACATATTTCTACGATTACTTTACGATCGAATAAACCACTTACATACGATATTGTCTCGCGATAGTTTACTTATCCGAGGTTTTGATCGTCGGTATCTCTGCATACCTAGTTCAACCTCGTTACCGATAAGTACTCTTTTCTCGTTCCCGTGATATGTGATCCCTTGTGAGCCAGTCACATGCTTGCAAGCCAATTGGATGACATTTCACCGAGAGGGCCCAGAGTATATCTATCCGTCATATGGATGGACAAATCCCATTCTTGATCCATGTGCCTCAACATATACTTTCGGAACACTCAATGTCACCTTTATAGCCACCCAGTTACGGTGTGGTGTTTGATATCATCAAAGCATCATTCCGGTGATGGTGATTAGCATGATCTCATGGTCGAAGGAATTAGGTTACTATGTATCAGAAAGCTTATAGCAAATAAACTATTGAAATGACTTGATCTTTATGCTACGCTTATCTATAGGAGTATGTCCATCATACCATTCTCCTAATGATATGATCTTGTTATTAATAACATCTCAATGTTCATGATCGAGAAACCACGATCATCTTTTAACCAACAAGCTAGTATTATAAAGAGCCTTTACCAGGGACTCTAATTTAGTTTACAAATCACACAAGTATTAGTGTTTCCGGTTAATACTATTATAGCATGAATGCAAACATTTATCATAAACACAAAGATATAATAATAACCACTTTTATTATTGCATCTAGGGCATATCTCCAACAATAGTATCATACACTAGTATCATATGCATGATATTAGTAATATGATACTCGTTGGCAATTTCCGTGGCAATTTTCCATCTGGCGCGCGTTGTATAGCTCTCGGCCGTCTTGTAATGGATTTTCCATGACGGCAACAAGCGGGATGATAGAGGCTTCTATGTAGTGAGATCGCAGGCATTCCAAGTACTCGAGAGGATCGAGGGACCTATAAGGCACCCTCTAAGAAACCCATATAATAAGTGGGATGGAGATCGAGACGTAGAGCTCGAGTTCCATCGTGCGGTTGAAAACCCAAGGGCCTAAAACAACCGTTGGAAATATGCAACATGTATTTTATGGAGCACATTTTCATCTTGGAAAGAAAATAAGCAAGAAACCCCTTACACAATGAGGAAAATAATACCAAATGTATAGGTCTAACAAAACGCAAATAGAGAGGAATACTACATGGGAATTCACTACCTGCAGATCAATACAAGTCCGAATCAAACCGGCGGTTCATAGGCCACGGCGTGGAGGTACAGGTCCTTCTTTCGCTTGACATTGAGGCCCATCTCCTCACTCATGTCCACCTCATTTGACCCCGCGCCATATGGGAGCTCCCAATCGAAGTGGTAGAGCAGTGTGGCGAGCACAATCTCCATGTTTGCTTGCGCAAACAACATTCCGGGGCAGATCCTCCTTCCCGCACCGAAAGGTATGTACTCAAAGTTTGTGCCTCTGAAGTCAACCATGCCAGACTCGAACCTCTCCGGCTTGAATTCCTCGGGGTCTTCCCAGTGCTTAGGGTGTCTACCAATGGCCCACACATTGACCAATACTTTGGTGCCCTTGGAAATGTTGTACCCAAGAACTTTGCAAGGCTCCATGGCCTCCCTAGGGATCAACGCGACGGGTGGATGCAGCCTCATTGTTTCCTTGATGACGAGTTTGAGGTACTTGAGATTGGCCAAGTCATCCTCGGTCACCTTTGATCTTCCTTGGAGTTTTTCGCGTACTTCGTCTTGTGCTTTCCGCATCACATTTGGGTATCTCATGAGTTCTGACATGGCCCATTGAAGCGTGGTCGTTGCCGTGTCGCTCCCGGCTCCGAAGAGATCCTGCAGTTTGCCAATTTACACTTAGAGGAAGTTTCCCTCTAGACATCCGTTAAATAATCAGGTTGCTCTTATTTTGTCACGCCAAAACACTCGTCAAAAGGATTTCAACATTGACAACACGAAATTACTACTCCTAGTTCCGTTAAAGACAACTCATATATCTAGTGAACTAGTAGCAGTCGGTGAAGGACAAGTATTATGAAACAGACCATAAGAAGTACTCCTCCTGGCCCTTATTAGTTGACTCGGATTTGTCAAAATTTGGATGAATCTATATATTAAATAGTGTTTAGATTCATCCAAATCTAGACAAATCTGAGTCTAACTAATATGGGTCGGACGGAGTACTAGAAGCAACAAGAAGCATATTCTGAAACAGAGTACTTACACGAATAACTGCTTTGAGAATTGGAGAGGAGCAGAGGTTGACGGGGAGCAGCACGACGCAAGGAGGAGTACGCTCGGCGGTAGGGATCGTCCATCAAGTTTCTGATCGCACGGCTCCTGGCCTTTTTTGGTATTAACTCCGCATGTTGTTGCCGACCGAAATCCTCGCTCCCGGTAACGCCGCCCAATTCAACGCCTCCAAAACGATCCCTACCGCCGAGCGTACTCCTCCTTGCGTCGTGCTGCTCCCCGTCAACCTCTGCTCCTCTCCAATTCTCCCACCGTGCTGCTTAATCCAGGTAGAGCACTAGCAACGGTGGCTGGTTTGTCTTGGTGCGCTGGCGGCACGGAATCATTGACCGGCACATGATGCAGTAGCGGTGCGAGGCAGCTCAATCCGTCCTACGCTAAGGGCTTGAGGCCGCTTCTACCCCCTCAAGATCGCCGGCTCAATACCTTCAACGACGCCTACACTATCCAGGTAGAAGGTAATAGGTAGGCCTAGATCTCCATGTATGAATATTTCTGAATTTTTTGAAGAGTAAGTCATTTACCATTTGGAATTTTGAATAAAAAATTTCCATCTGAATCATATGGCCAGTTTATGGTAATATATTGCATCACCTACTCAGTATTCTTCTCAATTTCATTATGTGAACCCAGCTTCTCGTCCTACCCTTTGCATGTCCATGTGCTCTCTTGGCGGCACTGAATAGTATTGTTTGTAGTGGAAGAAAAATTCAATACTGCTTGGAATAAACTTTTGTTATATGGAAGCACGGTGTGAAAGTTGCTTCCCGGCTGCATATTACATGCTCCGTACGACGTACATATTTGCTTCTGACAATTCTTCTATTGTACATTAGTTTTTCTTCATACAATACTGATCATGATCTAATGTGTGTGAGTTTCTCTCATATTTTTCTATTGTATAATAGTCAATCGCCGACATGGACTTCGAGCTTGTAGCGGAAGCACAACAAGAAGCTGGAATCAACCGACCAGTATGTGTCACCGTCGGCCGTGCTTATGATCCCGGGCATGGCAAAGTTGTAGCCCCCGACACGAACAGTGACATCTGATGTCCATGTGGATGCAAGCAACCATCCAGAGATCTGCTTGGTGTGGTCTAGCCGGTGGATGATACAATGCTGAGATATGGCTTATATGTCGTAGTGTATGAGTGGAAAACTCTATTCCCCTATGTATAGGAAGCAAATAGCATGAACAATGTAATATATGTTTTCTACATATTAAATAATTTTTTATAGAAACAAACTCCCAGCTACACAGGAAGCAAAGTATGGTAACACCGGAGACAATATGTGCTCCATAATGAAGCAAATTATATGGATATTTCAGCTACATTTAAAGAAATTTCATTCACATGAAAGCAGACTCTTCATGTTACGGAAACACAATACTTCGGTGTCATAAGAAGAAGAGGGGAGTAACATTGGAAACAATATTGCTTCATAAGGAAGGAAATAAAATGTGCTTCATAAAGAAGAAAACTATAAAATATATCTTCTAAACCAAAGAAAAAAATCATTGCGCTGGAAACAAAGATCAATTACGTAGGAAGCAAAATATAGGAGCATTGCAGAGAAAGTGTGCTTCAGAAGAAAGAAAAATAAATCATGGAAAGTCGTTCATGCTAAAGTAATTATTTAGTTTCCTTAAAGTCAAGAATTAGTTGCCTAAAAATCAGAAACAAAGAGTGGTTAGTGGGAGCACTCCAACCCACGTATACCTTAACTAATTCAGTTTAGGAAACTCCCGGATGGGGAGGTCAATATGTAACGGTGCTTCATCCACCGCTGTCAGCAGATCGCATCTGACGGTTCTAGGCTGGTCCGATGAAATGCTAGTGATCGGCGTCCGATCCCTAGTGGTTCCCGTATGTTTGACATGCATCAAGCTGGTGGACGTTACCAAAACTAGGTGCACTGGATGCAGGCTTCGGTACTAATTTGAACCAACCCTTAAATATTTCTGACAGCCACTTGCTCCGTAAACATTGCAACTGTTAGACCCAGGACTAAATTACACCTTCTCTCTTCTGCATCTTGGCATTCAGGATCAAGTCAGCCCCTGAAAATATGGAAGTATGGCGGCCATATGCATCTTTCTTTGTCCTGCTCTCTCTGACTGCATCGGTATGCATACTTTTATACTAATGTAAACGAACTACTAAATATACCTGACAATCATTAATTTGTTTAATCTTGCACATTGTGTCAGGCTGGTGATAAATATGCAGGATTAAACTACAGTTTAAACCAAAGAGTCCTAAATGTGCCTGACATGTATCAGACGAATATTACAAGATGACGGAAATACATGTATATACAGTCATGTTTGGAGTGAAATAGCACTAATAGTAGTGAAATGATGCAGGCTTCTACTGTAGTTTAAAGCAACCCCTAAATATGCCTGACATGTATCAGGCTGGTGGACCGTTAGAAAAACTAGGTTCACTGAATGCAGGCTTAAGTAATAATTTAGCCCAAGCCCTAAATATTCCTGACAGCCACTTGCTCGGTAAATATTGCAACTGTTACACCCGCGACTAAATTGCACCTTCTCTCTTCTGCACCTTGACATTCAGGATTCAACTTAGCCCCCGAAAATATAAAAGTATGGCGGCCATGAATCTTTCTTTGTCCTGTATATATGCTTTTATTTTTTGAAATAGTCTTTCGTTTCGCTTTATATAAATAAAGCCACACTTAGCCAAACAGATACAAGGTGATGAGGAGATCCTCTTGCACAGCAAAACAAAGATTAAAAAAAAAGATATAATAAGAACCCTGACTTGCCACCAGGGACACCGAAACAAGACCGATAAACCGGAGCTCCACGCCGCCGCCCCCAAGAAGGTAACGACACAACGTGCCACTGGCGGCAAGATCAAACGACCAAAGGCTTTCGCCCGGAGTTCATATGTGGAGAAGGTGCCCACACCTGCGCCCCCAAGAGGGTAACGACACGTGCAGGCATCGCCGCAGACGGCACCAGAGCGTTGGGCTTTCGCCCGAAAAAACCCGCGAAACCACATCAAGTATACAGATTGTCCACTATCCCAAGTCGGGCCTTCAAAACACGATCTAGGAGCCGCCTTTGCCGAAGCGACGCGAACACCAGGATCTCCTGCCACTAGCTCCTCGCCATCCTCATGACCAAAGAGCAAGGTCATCAACACCGCCACGTCGCTTGCCGAAACGCCCGTGCGGTCCACCTTTCGGGGCTGCCGCCCCGGCATCCGAGATCTCGCACAACCCGCAGGGTAGATACCATCACGACATCTCCTTCGGAACATGCGAGCAAGGGTAGTCCAGACAAACAGTTCCTGGATAGATCGGAATGACGAGCCCCTCAAGTTAACTCCGCAACTCGGAGAGCTGTGAGGCGGTCACCAGATCTAGGCCCATCGACCCAGATCCAGCACCTCAGTCACACCAGAACCAAGGGGGTGGGCTCCCAGGCCTGCTAGGAGTCCCTGAAACCATATGGACAGCAGGGCCCACCCAACCCTAATCAGACCTGAATGGGCCTAGATCTGGGCCGATGGCAGGCGCAGCCGTCCTAGCCAGCTCCGCCTGGTACGTCCGGCCACCATTCCGGACCACGCCTGCAGAATCGACTCGAAGAGGATGTGCCGCTGCCACCTCAAACCGCCATCGCCGACATCTGCAGGGACAGGCTTCAGGCCCCTGCCGTCGCCATGGGCCACATCAGCCGCCAGAAGCACCGCCCTCCGCCGCCTCCAGATGCAGGAAGTCGCCCCCAACGTCGCTCGCTGGCCGTCGCCACGTCAGGCCTCGCCTCTGCCGAGCTGCGCCGCGCATCCAGGATCTCACCGCCCTGCTAGGATCACCTCACGCCGAAGAAAGGAAGGCCGTCGACGCCGGCACCACCCGGGCTTTGCCCGGCGGCTCATGCCAGGGGCGACAAGAGGGGAGGAGTGGTGCGAAGGGGTGGTGTAACATCCCAAAAATATCAAACGATGATTATTAAATTTCCATCACCAAAATTAGGGTTAACAAAAAAAATTGTTAATCAAATAAATATGAATGCATATGTGAATGTGATGATTGTATGAATGCATGAATGGACTTGTGTGATTGTTTTAAATAGCAAGGAATGGTTTAAATATAAAAACAACATCATATAAAACATTTCCAAGCAGAAACAAATCAAGAGAAAAATCAAAAACAAACCAAATAAAGCAAATGGTCATTTTTGCCAATCTTGATCACTAGACTACTTTGGGTGTTCCTAGTCCAAGATTTCAAACAGAAACAATTATATTTCTTTTTACCCCTTGCTTTACCAAGTAAAAGTGAATCAAAGCCCACCCTTCAAACTCATAGAAACAATTGGCAACTTGATTCAAATGACAATTCAAAATTGAATTTGGTTCATGTGTGAAGATCACCCAATTCTCAAAAACCAACCAAACCAATTCCTCTTGACCTTTCCAACTAACCAGAGACTACAGAGTATGTAACTAGTACACCCACAAAGTTTGAATCAAAAATTCAAATTTGAATCTCTTTCGGCCATTTCATCAAACACCTTGCAGACACAAAACAAACAAACATCAAACACTATTGTGAGCAGTGATTTGGCCTAACTTGTTCCCTCTCTGGTTCACAACAAGCTATTAGTAGATCATATAGCCCAATTAACAAGCTCTAGCACCACTGTGAGCTTGCCATTGCCATCAATGGTGACCATGCTGAGCTCAACTTGCCACCTCTCAGTCGACAGCAAGCTAGGAGAAGCTCTAGCCTCACTAACCATGTGTGGGACACTGACCACCATCCACCGCCACCCCTGTCCAACGCCAACGAGCAACAAGCCACTGGACCACTCTAGAAACGCCGCGCCCTATGCCTCTGCGCCATGCCGAGAGCGCGCCGCCCTCGACACGCGCCCACAGACCGCACGCGCGCCCTCGCCGCGTGCAAGCGTGATCACCACCATCCCAGGAGACCGCCATACACCCCCGTTCGCCGCCGCATGACCCTTAGCTACGTTGGGCCATTAAACTGCCCGTCGGACCCGCCTAGAGCACCGCAATGTTCCGACCGTCTCGCACCGCCCCACGCCGCGTAACCATGCCGTTGAGCTTCGCCAGGGAGCACATCACCTACCCTACCGTCGCCCATGCCATTATCCCACTGTGCAGATGACCACGACGAGCTCCACCCGCGCCCTTCGGTCCTATCATAGCACTATAAATAGAGCCCCCCCCCCCCCGCTCGATTTCTTCACACCAACACACTCCCCTCTCTCTCAGAACCACCCCACCTCATCCTCGGAGCAAGGCGCACAGCACATCGCCAGAATTTGGCCAGAGTGTGCCGCTGAGGAGGAAGAAAGGAGCCAGCGATTGGAGCCGCCCCAGGAGAAGCCGTCGGTACCATGAGGTTCGCCGTCGTCGACTTCGCCGTTCGCCCCCGTCTCCAACCCTCGCCTGAGCCCCGGTGAGCCCCCGTAGACCCCCATTGGCCACGCTAGGGTTTAGTCTCGTCGGAGTTGCCTGACGGAGACGATAGGTCGTGGCCGTTCGATTAGAGTTTGATCGTGCGGTCCACATCACCCTGTACTGCTTCGCACCCCCTGTCTCGCTGACTGGTGGGGTCATCCACTTAAACCCACCCGCGTGTGCGCTGTGCACCGTGGGCCGTCCCATTTACATTTCCGCGTGACCCAGTAGTTTGAATTTAGGTTTATTCTTTTAGTTTCAAACTCAGTTCTGTATCCAAATTCAAAAATCAACCTAGGTCGATTCACTGAACCAAATTGCATGAAACCAATTTTGTTAGGAAGGTACTGGAATTCTTAATCCAAGACCGTTGGATTCAAACCATTTAGAATTGTAGATCACCTATAGTAAAAATAACAAGGCAGAAGCTTTTCTGCATTCAAACATTTTTCAAAATTCAACCACAAAAGATTTTGATTTGATTCCAACTCTCAAAAATCACATTTAACAAGACCTTTCAAAATATATAAAAATATCTTGGTTTACTTGCAGAAATATTGGACAAGTAATAAAAGAAGGCCTCATAGGCATTTCTAGCCACTTTAATTAATCAAAATAAAAGGTTAAACCTTATTAAATTCTGACACCACTTTAAATCACATTTCCATGTACTGAAATATGTGGTGATGACATGTGTCAACATGATCCCATGTTTTAGTTGGAGAATATTAAATCTTAAGTAGTTTTTCAATGAGTGAAAATTACTTTTCTAAAATAAAATAAATAAGACAAGTGCTTTGATGATTGTAATTTTCTGATGATGCTAGATCATCTAGTGAAAACCTTGGTGTGATGAATAAAAGTAGTTAAGTATTGTTTGGTGATTCTGTACCTCGTATTTATTTATAGACGCTAGTACCGACTAAGGATACAAGGAGGAAGAAGAATACTACGAGGAAGAAGCTGAGGAGAACTTCAACCATTGCTCTGCACAAGGCAAGCCTAATACTACCAGTTGACTTGGCAAGCTTATACTTGCAATTATGCAAGCCTAACATTGCAAGTTATCTTAGCAAGCTAAGCTAAACCATGCAAGTTTTACTTGCAAGTTTACACCACTTGATACCCAATCCTAGTTTTACTTGCAAGCTTAGTATTTTATTTCTTTATCAAATATTCCTATTAGAGTTTACTAAGTGACTTGGAGATTTTAGAAAGATATTTAAAGGTAGCATAAAGAGCATAAAACTTGGCCTAAGTTAGATAAATCTTGATATCATCTTGAGGCATGAGATTGAACTTAGATCATTCATCCTTGTTTACCACCCCTCATTAGTGTTTATCCCCAATTGTATATGCTAGTGCTAAGCATAAAACTTGATCACTTTAGATGGAAATACTTGGTAAAAATGGTTATGAAAACCTTAGAATGATGAGTCATTCTACTGAAATGTTTTGCCATGTGTTCTTGAATACCAGATGATTTTGATGATGAAAATGTTAAGGCATGAGCCTTAGCCTTTTATAAAACTGATGGTTGTCTGGATGCGACACCATTCCAATTTTACCGTACAACCACAATACCCAAAATTTGGGTAGGGCTTGACTGGAAATTTATATACCTTAGTATTGGTTCCCTTGTGGTCAAGGTTTGAGCTGAGGCTACCTTGTAAAGATTGTCCACCTGTGCAGTTCCCAAGATGACAGTTGGTCATGGTTGGGAGACCAAACTCACAAGAGGGGTGCATATACTAGGGCGTGTAATTGAAAGGTTAGAATTGATTATCCGCATACTGAGTATGATGAATTCAGGATTGTTCCTGACGGATATATCGAATGTTGTGGTGAAAGTGTACCACCTCTACAGTGTGTTAAACTATTCGAATAGCCGCATCCACAGTTATGGACAGTTGGAGTGGCCATACTATTCCGTCATCAGATGTTTTCAAAATGACTTATGAAATGACCTGTGACTTGACTTGACCACAACAGGATTATGACATGAAATTCAAGTTCCCACTTAGGTGTTAAAAACTTTCAACTAGCTTTTCTTGCTTCTGAACTCAGTAGAGATAAATCTGGCTTTTTGCAAAACAACCTAGAGCCTAGTACTTGCTACTCAAAAACCACTTCACTTGTTAGTATTAGTTTGCGAGTACTTAAAGAGTACTCATGGCTTTGTCCCTAGCTATTCTCGAGGCCAGATTATGAAGAGCACTATCAGGACGACAGACATCAGGAAGGCTACGACAACTAGGATCATCTCCCATCGTCAGCATTGCCTGTGACCATGAAGATGGTGTAGGGTTTCGTAGCATGGAAAACAAAAAATTTCTATCGCATACAAATAAACAAGCCAAGATCTATCTACTAGATTGTAGCAACGAGTCGATGGAATAACTTACCCTCGAAGATTCCAAAGTGTTTAACGAGAGCGGATTCTCGTGGGTGATGTAGTCGTACTCTTCCCGATCTCAAGATCGCGTAGACGATCCTTCCGGCGCTGCGTTCCGGCAGCGCTCCCGCAGTCGGTCACACGTTCGGTACTCGACGAAGACCTTCCTCTCCCTTGTTCCAGCAGGCAGCGGAGGTTGTAGCACTCTCCTCGAGATTCCGGCAGCACAACGGCGTGGTACCGGAAGTAGAGGGGAGATCTCGCAGGGCTTCGCCTTAAGCCGGAGCGAGTATGGTGGAGTATGAGAGAGCTCCTCGGCGATCTAGGGTTTAGACACACCAAGGAGGAGGGGCTAGAGCCGGCGGCTAGGGTTCCGGGGACCCCCAAGTCGGCGGCTAGGGCAAAACCCTAGGTGGTGGCGGCGGCTATGGAGGGCTGCAGCTTCTAGGGTTTGAGGTGAGGGACTTGTGTGTGTAGAGGAGGGATCCCTGCCCCTCCTTATATAGGTGGAGGGGCCGGCGGCCAAGGGGAGGGAGGGGAGTCCCTCCCCAACTAGGCTTGGAGGGGGCGCCGCCGGTTGGAGGAGGGATTCCCTCCCCAACTCGGTTTCCCTCCTTCCTCCTCTTTTCCTCTTTCCAATTTTAGCCGTTTGACTTTTCAAACTAGCTATTTGACTTTTCAAACTAGGATTCAATTTAATCCTTTATTTGGAACAGCGAGGACACTTAGTACATGATGCAATCATTCCAACATGCAATGACACATTCATGTACCCCTTCCCCTCCGGAGTGCCGGACATTCCGGAACCTTCTAGAACATTCCCGATGAAAACACCGGAATCATTCCCCAACTCCGAAACGGGACTTTCCTTATATGAATCTTATTCTCCGGACCATTCCGGATCACCTCGTGATATCCCGGATCCCATCCGAGACTCCGAACAACATTCGGTCTCTTTCTCATACTACCATAACTACTCAAACAACGTCGAATCCTTAAGTGTGTCTCCCTACGGTTCGTGAATTGTGCGGACATGATCGAGACACTTCTCCGAACAATAACCAATAGAGGAATCTAGAAATTCATATGGCTCCCACATATTTCTACGATTACTTTGCGATCGAATGAACCACTTACATACAATACCAATTTCCCTTTGTCTCACGATAGTTTACTTATCCGAGGTTATGATCGTCGGTATCTCTGCATACCTAGTTCAACCTCGTTACCGATAAGTACTCTTTTCTCGTTTCCGTGATATGTGATCCCTTGTGAGCCAGTCACATGCTTGCAAGCTAATTGGATGACATTCCACCGAGAGGGCCCAGAGTATATCTATCCGTCATATGGATGGACAAATCCCACTCTTGATCCATGTGTCTCAACCAATACTTTTCGAACACTCAATGCCACCTTTATAGCCACCCAGTTACGGTGTGGTGTTTGATGTCATCAAAGCATCCATCCGGTAAAGGTGATATGCATGATCTCATGGTCGAAGGAATTAGGTTACTATGTATCAGAAAGCATATAGCAATTGAACTATTGAAATGACTTGATCTTTATGCTACGCTTATCTAGTGAGATACACATCAATAACATGTATATCAGATATACCTTTCTTCTTGATGTTGCCGTTCTTCATATCCGCCAAGTACTTTGGGCAATTCCGCTTCCAGTGACCTTCTCCCTTGCAGTAAAAGCACTCAGTTTCAGGCTTAGGTCCAGTCTTGGTCTTCTTCGCCGGCGTGGTAACTTTCTTACCACCCTTCTTGAAGTGTCCCTTCTGCTTAGACTTGCCTTTATTGAATTTGGTGGTCTTATTGACCAACAACACTTGGTGCTCTTTCTTGATCTCCACTTCTGCAGACTTTCACATAACAAACAGTTCTGGCAACTGCTTGTTCATGTTCTGCATGTTGTAGTTCATCACAAAGTTCTTGTAACTTGGTGGTAGTGATTGGAGGACACGGTAAATCCCCAAAGCATTAGGAATCACTATACCCAAGCTTTGAAGTTTGTTTGCGTGCCCAGACATCTTAAGCACATGCTCACTGACGGAGCTGCCCTCTTCCATCTTGCAGTTAAAGAACTTTTCAGAAGCCTCATAACTTTCAATTGCCGCATGAGTCTCAAAGATCAATTTGAGATCCTCGACAATATCATATGGGTCTGAATTCTCAAACCTTTTCTGAAGCTCCGATTCCAAACCATACAAGATAGCACACTGAACTATGGAGTACTGATTCTTCCGAGCGAGGTAAACATTCTTTACTTCATCGGAAGCATCAGCTGCAGGTGGGTCACCCAGCGGTGCATCCAGCACATAGGTCAAATTACCAGCTGTGAGGACAATCCTCAAATTGCGGAACCAATCCGCGAAGTTGCTTCCATTGTTTTTCAACTTTTCTTTCTCTAGGAACGCATTAAAATTGATGGTAGGGGCTGCCATTGATCTACAACATATTTGCAATAGTTTAGACTAAGTTTATGACAAATTGAGTTCAAATTAATAATAAATTTAATCTAGGTGAACTCCCACTCAAAACAACATCCCTAACATTGTTTTAGTGATCACACGAACCAAATCCACTACATCAACACCGATCATCACGAGAGCTGATATAGTTTCAATGGCGAACAATCGTCATGTTCATCATATCTACTATATGATTCATGCTTTACCTTTCGGTGATCCGTGTTCCGAGACCATGTCTGTACATGCTAGGCTCGTCAAGATCGAACCTTAGTTTCCGCATGAGCAAATCGGGCTTGATCACGTTGTATACACTTGCAGAATCTAACACACCCGATCATCACGTGGTGCTTCGAAACAACAAGCTTTAGCAACGGTGCTAACTAAGGGTGAACACTTTATGACTTGAAATTCATGTGCATGAGGGATCATCTTATAATGTTACTGTCGTCTACTAAGCAATACAAGATGCATAAAGGATTAACATCACATGCAATTCAATATATGTGATATGCTATGGCCTTTCTTCTTTGTGCTTACGATCTCCATCTTCAAGCACGAACATGATCTCCATCATCACCGGCATTGCATCAAGGTCAATGACGATTCTCCATGGTTGTCGTCCACCGGCTTCAACTATTACAACTACTTTGAATAGACACGCGGGTCTTAACATAAATTAAAGACAACCATATGGCTCCTGCCGGTTGCCAACTTACAATAAGGAACATTGCATACATCAAATATAATCACAATCATGGCCATATCACATCACTGCACACCCCTGCAAAACAAAGTTAGACGCCTCTACTTTCTTTGCATATTTTACGTGGTTTGGGGCTTTCAATAAGTGTCGTTCTAACTTACGAACAAGAACCACAACATTGATACTAGTATTGTTGATCACCCGTTGTAAATTGGATCTTAACTATGCTAGGAGAAACAGGCACCCGCAAAGCCACTTATGCAATACAAGTTGCATGTCAAGCGTGGAGCAAGTCTCATGAACGATGTCATGTAAGGTTAGCCCGGGCCGCTTCATCCCAACATACCGCAAGATGCAAAGTACACAAGAAGCAATCGACAATAAAAGCATCAACGCCCACAATGACCATTATGTTCTACTCGTGCAACAGATCTACATATAGACACGGTTCTGATACCACTGTAGGGTTTCATAGCATGGAAAACAAAAAAATTCTATCGCATACAAACAAACAAGCCAAGATCTATCTACTAGATTGTAGCAACGAGTCGATGGAATAACTTACCCTCGAAGATTCCAAAGTGTTTAACGAGAGCGGATTCTCGTGGGTGATGTAGTCGTACTCTTCCCGATCTCAAGATCGCGTAGACGATCCTTCCGGCGCTGCGTTCCGGCAGCACTCCCGCAGTCGGTCACACGTTCGGTACTCGACGAAGACCTTCCTCTCCCTTGTTCCAGCAGGCAGCGGAGGTTGTAGCACTCTCCTCGAGATTCCGGCAGCACAACGGCGTGGTACCGGAAGTAGAGGGGAGATCTCGCAGGGCTTCGCCTTAAGCCGGAGCGAGTATGGTGGAGTATGAGAGAGCTCCTCGGCGATCTAGGGTTTAGACACACCAAGGAGGAGGGGCTAGAGCCGGCGGCTAGGGTTCCGGGGACCCCCAAGTCGGCGGCTAGGGCAAAACCCTAGGTGGTGGCGGCGGCTATGGAGGGCTGCAGCTTCTAGGGTTTGAGGTGAGGGACTTGTGTGTGTAGAGGAGGGAGCCCTGCCCCTCCTTATATAGGTGGAGGGGCCGGCGGCCAAGGGGAGGGAGGGGAGTCCCTCCCCAACTCGGCTTGGAGGGGGCGCCGCCGGTTGGAGGAGGGATTCCCTCCCTAACTCGGTTTCCCTCCTTCCTCCTCTTTTCCTCTTTCCAATTTTAGCCGTTTGACTTTTCAAACTAGCTATTTGACTTTTCAAACTAGGATTCAATTTAATCCTTTATTTGGAATAGCGAGGACACTTAGTACATGATGCAATCATTCCAACATGCAATGACACATTCATGTACCCCTTCCCCTCCGGAGTGCCGGACATTCCGGAACCTTCTAGAACATTCCCGATGAAAACACCGGAATCATTCCCCAACTCCGAAACGGGACTTTCCTTATATGAATCTTATTCTCCGGACCATTCCGGATCACCTCGTGATATCCCGGATCCCATCCGAGACTCCGAACAACATTCGGTCTCTTTCTCATACTACCATAACTACTCAAACAACGTCGAATCCTTAAGTGTGTCTCCCTACGATTCGTGAATTATGCGGACATGATCGAGACACTTCTCCGAACAATAACCAATAGAGGAATCTGGAAATTCATATGGCTCCCACATATTTCTACGATTACTTTGCGATCGAATGAACCACTTACATACGATACCAATTTCCCTTTGTCTCACGATAGTTTACTTATCCGAGGTTATGATCGTCGGTATCTCTGCATACCTAGTTCAACCTCGTTACCGATAAGTACTCTTTTCTTGTTTCCGTGATATGTGATCCCTTGTGAGCCAGTCACATGCTTGCAAGCTAATTGGATGACATTCCACCGAGAGGGCCCAGAGTATATCTATCCGTCATATGGATGGACAAATCCCACTCTTGATCCATGTGTCTCAACCAATACTTTTCGAACACTCAATGCCACCTTTATAGCCACCCAGTTACGGTGTGGTGTTTGATGTCATCAAAGCATCCATCCGGTAAAGGTGATATGCATGATCTCATGGTCGAAGGAATTAGGTTACTATGTATCAGAAAGCATATAGCAATTGAACTATTGAAATGACTTGATCTTTATGCTACGCTTATCTATAGGAGTATGTCCATCATATCATTCTCCTAACGATATGATCTTGTTGTTGATAACATCTCAATGTTCATGATAGGGAAACCACAATCATTTATCAACCAACAAGCTAGTGATGTATAGAGGCTATACTAGGGACTTCAAATTAAGTTTACAAATCACACAAGTATCAATGTTTCCTTGTTAATACTATTATAGCATGAATATAAACATTTATCATAAACACAAAGATATAATAATAACCACATTTATTATTGCCTCTAGGGCATATCTCCAACAGATGGAGTCTCGCCTACGCTATCGTTATTATTACGTTATTCCACTGCTATGATTGTATTAAGACTGGATCATGAGATCCTTTATTTGTTGTAAGACTTTATGTATGGTTTATAATGGATGATGTACTGTGAATCTGTGATATCCAATCTGTTATGTTTCACAAAAATGGTAATCCTGAGATTGCGATGTATGGCATAACAGGCATCTGAGATTAAAAATTCGGATGTTGACAGATGGGTCAGGGTAGGTTCGCCCGCTTCATCGCCGTCGGGGAGCACGAGCTAAGCGTTCTTTTCCGTATGTATGCTTTTATACTAATTTAAACAAACTACAACGGACTTTGTTTCTAATGTACCTCTTTCCCTATTCTTACTCTTTTTGGCAGCTGCAACCATTTTAACAAATGGCCATATCCCAATTTTTCCTGTAAATGTGACATTCCCATCTTCGTCATATCTTGGCCTTACTACGGCTGCTAGAAACATCACCTTTCCAATACAATTTTTGTTCTGCACGGTTCTTTCAGGGTCTTCTTCTTCAGGTAGCAGGTATTAGTTCCTTTTATTTTTTGTCATGTAGAACCATTTCTCATCTATATGTACAATGTTCTGCATACTAGTAAAACTAGGCCCTGCATCCCCTAATGTTGTCTCATCTAGCATGGAGACGCAGAAATCTAACATGTCTCTTTTATTCTTATCTGCCAATGCTGGCTTCAAGGTGTTTGAGTGTCTTCTTAACTTCCCCATCTTGAATTTCTTGTAGAGTGTAGATTTGCTTATACCCAGTGCCATAGCAAGTGACCGCACAGTTGACCTCTGATTTAAGGAAACTGTTGGGACAAAGGATAGGATATCATCCATAGGTTTCCTACCACATCTTCCTTTTCTTTTATTGGACACATCCACTTCCTGGACAAGCGATTTTTGTTTCATCGCTATCTCCCATATTCTTTGAATAACTCGAACTTGAGCTTCAAATATTGCAGCAACATCCTTCTTATCATTTCTTTTGAATCTTCCTCCTCTACTCTTATGGAGGGTTTCTAAGGACATGTAAACTGCATATCTTTGCACATCAGTGAGCCAATTCCTTTGCCTCGACAATTGCTGAACACCTACAGTAGAAATACAACAACAAAATTTAGTTGCAAATTTACTTGCTAGAAATCTCTACTACTAATAAAAGAGCAAACATTATTTTCTCTAGACACACCCTAAAATTTTAGATGTATTTCTTCCTTCTTCTTTTTTTGTCTAATTACATAGGAAAAGGCTTTGGAAAAGGATGAACCTGAACTTAATATTTTTTCTACCATCTCAATGTATGTGTGCTATTGTTTAGTAGATATCTAACTTGGCCCTAACATAACATCAATTACGGGTATCCCAGTAAGTTCAGTTTTGCATGAGTAGTGCTATACTTACAGATTGTGCAAAATGTTTAGGGGACTAAATATGTAGATGATATCTCTTATAAATTGTTATCCGAGAGGCCAAATCTCTTATAAATATGTACAGTCTGCTATTATTTGTTGTATTGAATACCTACAGCTCAACTTGAGACCTTTTCTTTACAGAATGCAAAGAGGTCCAATATTTTCTGGCGATAAAGATTTTGTGGATGTCTTCCTGCGTCTAATCGTGCAAGAGTATTCGTGGTTTGTGTAATTGCATTATATACACCAGTCGAGTGTCCTCTAGGTGTCAAGATGGCTGTTCAGAATATTCAGAACCCAAGTATAGATGCATATCATACTTCTGATTTCAGACTTTTAGGATATGAAAAATTAGATTTCAATTGCATTGTTCAAATGTAGGGGACTACAGTTCATTTAGGACAAGTTAGTTGTCTCTCCTGAAAAATAGACACATCTTATTACTCTAATTTGGTAAAGAAAACAGACGTGTATTTTGATCTTGTTCTTCGGACATGTTTACTTCTTCAGGTGGACTACAATTGAGATCAGGAAGAACCATGGCTGACGAAGATTAGCTTGTTGGGGAGACGAGGAGAAGGAGCCGACAATGAGAAGGCGACGAGGTACAGGCGAGTGCTGCTTGGCTGGCCACTGGCGAGGTGTACGTTGCTGCTTCTTCTTGGCTGGCAAGGTGTGCGTTGCTGCCGCTTCTGGGGCTGTCCGCTGGCAAGGTCTGCACTGCTGCTGGGGCCAACCGCCGGCAAGGAGGTCTTCGTTGCTGCCGGGGCCGGCCGGCCGGCGGCCGCCGGCAAGGTGTGCGCTGCAGCTGGGGCCGGCCGCCCGGCGAGGTGCGCGTTGCTGTTGATCGATGCTGATCGATTCTCCTAGGAGGGCTAGGACAGGAGGAGATCGATTCTGCTAGGAGGGCTAGGACGGGAGGAGATCGATCTGCGCCGCAGGGGAGATCGATTTGGCTGGGCCAGCGCGGGCGAGCTAGTTGGGGTAGCGAGGAAGATGATTTCACGATCGGCGATGGAGGTGCGGGTCAGGATCCCGATGTAATTTGAATTTCAAACTAATTTCTTAGGGGTAATCTGGTACTTTACTGTATTTTTGGGAGTTGTCGGAAATCGCTTCCGCGACTTACATTTGTGGACAGAGGGAGCACGAGCATAACAGGCATAACATATTGCGATGTATGGCATAACAGGCATCTGGGATTAAAAATTCGGATGTTGACAGATGGGTCAGGGTAGGTTCGCCCGCTTCATCGCCCTCGGGGAGCACGAGCTAAGCGTTCTTTTCCGTATGTATGCTTTTATACTAATTTAAACAAACTACTCCTACTAAATATGCCTGACAACCATTAATTTGTTTAATCTTGCATTGTGTCAGGCCGGTGACAAATATGCGGGATTAAATTGCAGTTTAAACTGAGTCATAAATGTGCCTGACATGTATAAAACGAACATTATCATATGACAGAAATACATGTATATATACAGTCATGTTTGGACTGAAATAGGACTAAGAGCATCTCTAGCAGACACCATAAAAAGACGGAATGTAAAACGCGTTCCTAGGTCGCGTTTGGCGGGTTTTTCAGGCCGCGAGCGACGGGACAAACCCCTCAAAACCGAACCAAAAAAGGGAATATTCTATTTTTACAGTTTCGCACACACGGTTTCTTCCAAGGCAAAAACAATACGAAACCGTAAAACGAAACCACAAATGATAGAATTTAAACAAATTCGACCGTTCAACCGCGATAATCATCAAGTTTAATCAAAGTCACATCTTCAACTTGCGTGAAATTCTTCGCTCGGGTGCGGCTATGCACTTGCGATCCATCGACCTCCTCCACCTTCTCGTCTTCACCTGCACCGTCGACACCACCATCCGCCTCGTTGTAAATTTCTGACCCATCCAACTCATCTCCATAGCCGTCGAGCGGAGCCGTGTCGATGTCCACCGCATTGTTATTCAACAAATCGACGTAGGAGGTCGGAACCTTGTGCAAATCGCTGTGTAAAGCGCCAATTCGAATCAATTGTATACGCAATTGACGGCGGAAGAGGGGAGGGGAATTGTTCATACCTAGGTCGGCTAGCCGAGGCCGTTTTGGCGGATTCATGGCGGCGGATGGTTTCCCGGGGCCTGCCTTCCGCTTCGCGACCGCTCTCTTCACCTTGCCTGGCGTCGGCTTCGACTTGGAGGCGGCGGTGGCACTCACTTGAGCGTGGGGAGCCGCGGGACCGGCGGGAGAGGCCGGAGTGTCCATGGTGCCATCCTGAATGAGGACGGAGCCCTGCCGCTTCCGCTTCATCGCAACAGCAGCAGACCTGACTGGGGGACCGGCGACGGGGACGGAGACGACGGTGGTGGCTGACAGATCTGGCAGACCCGTCGGAGGGGTCGCTTGCGCCGGCGCGACCTTACCGGAGCTCAATGGCGGCTGCTGGACGTCCATGGCGGCCTTGGGTGGGGCTCGACGGAGGTGGGAAGGGTGGGGACGGGAGATCGAGCATGGCGGCGGGGAATGGCATGGCTGAAACTTCCCTCCCGCCAACAAAAACGGAGGATAGGGTTCGCGTCCAGGTCAGGCTCAAAAACTGGGTTTTCTCGGTTCCATGGGGGTGTTTTCTCGGGGGTCCTAAAAAAAATTCGGTTCAGTCAATTTTGAGGCGTCTGTTCTGACCATTTTTAGCACGAGAAATCAAAAAATGACGGTTATTTTCTCAGTTCCGTCTTTTTACGTGTCTGCTAGAAATGCTCTAATAGTAGTAAAATATCTCCGGTGTCACTAAATTTCGTTCCATGTAATATCTTTCCGTATCCTATACAGGAAAAATTGGGAAGTGACAAATTCTTATCTGCAAAGCCTGAACCGAACATACTCCAAAAGTGTTACTCCCTCCGTCCACTTTTATAAGTCGCGGAACGAATTCATGCACACTTTCTGTCACGTTATAGAAATTTCCGGCTTTCCGAAACTGCCCTCGCGTCGCGACAGGCCACACTCCACAGATCGGTCCTCGTTGTCCTCTCTTTCCCCGATGCCACCGCCCCTCTCTCCCCCGATGCCGACCCAGATTCGAGCGTCGACGGCTCCACTGCTCCTCGCCGCTGGCAGGCCTTCTCTCCTCCACCTTCCACTCCTGTACCAGCATCGATCCAGTACTCCTCCTTCTGGTTATCGGGTGAAGCACAGTGCCCGCAACTGGGACCTGCGTGCACCGGCAAAGGTGGAATTTTGAGCGGATCTGTGAGCAGCGCCGGAGCAACAGGAATACTCGGCTGCCGTCGTGGAGGAGGGAGACCGCTCTGTAGCCGCCGGCCTCCGTCTCCTCGCTCTCACACTCCAATGCCTCCTGCGACCAGCAATTTGAGGCCCACCGGAAGGCCTCCAAGCTGGTGAGGCCTACTCCTCCGTTATTTCTCTCGAGCATATCATGTTCCTGCCTCCGGATAGAGCCGGCATTCAAGGAGCCTGGCCAGAGCTGAACCCGTCGGCGGCCTAGTCTTCTGCCTTCGGCATCCAGCGAGCGGCCTAATCCCTAGGTGCATCCTGGGTGGACGCCCACCACTCCATGCCTCCACTTCATCGAGCTAGTTTGTTTGCTGCTACAGCTCTGGGGTCCCCTGTCGTCCGTCAAATGAAGATGAACAACAATATGTGAGTGTCTAATTTCTTCTTCTTGTCTGGTTAGATCAGAGCCATGTGTGAATATTTTATTGAGTGAATCCCTGCTACATACGATGGTTAGATCAGAGGCATGTGATGGTTATCTTGTTAGATGGAGGCATGCTTGAATATGTGAGTGAGTGTATATGGTCGCACATACCAGTTTGTTTGAACGCTTACCAATTGCCGTTTCTCTCAAAAATTCAGTTTGTATGAATGTGTGTAGTGTAGGTTAATTTGCACAATGATTCAGTTAACTTTCTGTGGTGCTTTAGTGTTGCTGGCAGAGAGTGAATAACTTGTCAAAAATTTATCACTCCTTTCGTTATCTATGGGAGGTTTTTTACTTTGTCAATCCTAGACTGTAATGCTCTACTTGGGACGTCGGCTGAGCAAACTTTCCTATTGTTGATCTATATATTCTCTAGTGCAGCGGGGAAGTTGATCGGCAACCAGATCCCATGGCGAGATGACTCTGAGTTGAACGATGGGAAAGAAGCGAAGCTGGACCTCTCCAATGGCGACAGTGCTCACATGGTCGATGCTCAAGTATGGGGATCAGATGACCGCCACACATCCTTCGAACAGCTTGTTGTACTGCTGCTCGACAACAAGGTGAACATATTACCGTGGTTGTGTGCTCTTAATTGATGGTGGTGTGCTCCACTATAATTTATCCAATTAAAACCGAAGGATAATATGTGGCGCTCCTTGTACTCCTTTTAAGCAACATAATACTCCTTTTCCTTGAGTACTCCTCTTAATTGATGGAGTAGTTCTTTTCCTTGAGTACTCCTTTTAAGCAACAGAATCAATATTCAGTATTCCATATAATTCTAGGAGTGAAAAATATACAGTGTATAGACTGAAACAGTCAATATTTAGTGGGACGTGGTTTATAAATGAAAAAAGTCTATAAACTAAAATTTTATATGGGATTTTTAGAAATTATGAAGAGGTGTGACATGGTTTTATTTTTGGTAGGGTTTAAACATAGATGGATATGGTTCACTGATTAGTCATTTACCTTATTCTGGGCTAGCCCATACAATATGTGGATGACAGTAGCATCTGATCGCAACTGCTAGTACATAGTACACTGCTCGCAACTGCTAGTACATAGTGTTCATCAATGAAACCAGTAGCTTCTCTATAGCTTCAGTTTTTTAAGAGCACTATACCAACCCAATATATTTTGAGAAGTGTGAATACATTCAATTCTGAAACTTTTTTATTAACCATAATGTCCAGGCTCACTAGACCGTTCAATTCTAAAACTTATCTATTCCACTTGTCTATTTGTACTAAAACAAATACACAACAAGATGAGAAACAATGCTAATTGCTGATTGTTTTTTCATATATGCAGTAATCTGTAGTAACAAATACACAACAACAAACACAATAATCTGGAGCAACAAATACACAACAACATACACAACCATCTTATCAATGGACACCTAGTCCTAGCATCTCTAGGGCCTTTGCATAAACTGCTGGAGGAACAGGAATCCGAGATGGCAACAATCCTAGCCTTTCCAGCCTTTCTTTGTATAAATGAGGTGGCTTGTATCCATTTCTTCCTCCATTGTTCAGCACTTCGATCATGCAAGTTTGTAGTGTTATGAATACTCGGTTCAATTTTGTAACGTCATATCCAACAAACTCTTTGTGCACACCTTCAATTAGATCTTTTAGAGTTTTCGGAACTCGGCAATCTGTGAGTGACTGTATCGATCTGAAGAACCCCAGGTCAAGAACATTCATGTCGGGAGAATTAGCTGGTTGATTCATTATTCTGATGTCTAAGCCCGTTTCCTAGACAGCTTCAAGAAATGCAGGATCATCAGCCAGGATGTGTGTTCTCGCGTTATCTTGTTGGATCCAAATTGGTTGTCCATCACCCGCAGGCCACATTTCTTGTATAGCAGGCACAACCTTTTGTGTAATGTACTCTCTCATCACATCTCTAGTCACTACAACGGACTTTGTTTCTAATGTACCTCTTTCCCTATTCTTACTCTTTTTGGCAGCTGCAACCATTTTAACAAATGGCCATATCCCAATTTTTCCTGTAAATGTGACATTCCCATCTTCGTCGTACCTTGGCCTTGCTACGGCTGCTAGAAACATCACCTTTCCAATACAATTTTTGTTCTGCACGGTTCTTTCAGGGTCTTCTTCTTCAGGTAGCAGGTAGTAGTTCCTTTATTTTTTGTCATGTAGAACCATTTCTCATCTATATGTACAACGTTCTGCATACTAGTAAAACTAGGCCCTGCATCTCCTAATGTTGTCTCATCTAGCATGGAGACGCAGAAATCTAACCTGTCTCTTTTATTCTTATCTGTCAATGCTGGCTTCAAGGTGTTTGAGTGTCTTCTTAACTTCCCCATCTTGAATTTCTTGTAGAGTGTAGATTTGCTTATACCCAGTGCCATAGCAATTGACCGCACAGTTGACCTCTGAATTAAGGAAACTGTTGGGACAAAGGATAGGATATCATCCATAGGTTTCCTACCACATCTTCCTTTTCTTTTATTGGACACATCCACTTCCTGGCCAAGCGATTTTTGTTTCATCGCTATCTCCCATATTCTTTGAATAACTCAAACTTGAGCTTCAAATATTGCAGCAACATCCTTCTTATCATTTCTTTTGAATCTTCCTCCTCTACTCTTATGGAGGGTTTCTAAGGACATGTAAACTGCATATCTTTGCGCATCAGTGAGCCAATTCCTTTGCCTCGACAATTGCTGAACACCTACAGTAGAAATACAACAACAAAATTTAGTTGCAAATTTACTTGCTAGAAATCTCTACTACTAATAAAAGAGCAAACATTATTTTCTCTAGACACACCCTAAAATTTTAGATGTATTTCTTCATTCTTCTTTTTTTGTCTAATTACATAGGAAAAGGCTTTGGAAAAGGATGAACCTGAACTTAATATTTTTTCTACCATCTCGATGTATGTGTGCTATTGTTTAGTAGATATCTAACTTGGCCCTAACATAACATCAATTACGGGTATCCCAGTAAGTTCAGTTTTGCATGAGTAGTGCTATACTTACAGATTGTGCAAAATGTTTAGGGGACTAAATATGTAGATGATATCTCTTATAAATTGTTATCCGAGAGGCCAAATCTCTTATAAATATGTACAGTCTGCTATTATTTGTTGTATTGAATACCTACAGCTCAACTTGAGACCTTTTCTTTACAGAATGCAAAGAGGTCCAATATTTTCTGGCGATAAAGATTTTGTGGATGTCTTCCTGCGTCTAATCGTGCAAGAGTATTCGTGGTTTGTGTAATTGCATTATATACACCAGTCGAGTGTCCTCTAGGTGTAAAGATGGCTGTTCAGAATATTCAGAACCCAAGTATAGATGCACATCATACTTCTGATTTCAGACTTTTAGGATATGAAAAATTAGATTTCAATTGCATTGTTCAAATGTAGGGGACTACAGTTCATTTAGGAAAAGTTAGTTGTCTCTCCTGAAAAATAGACACATCTTATTACTCTAATTTGGTAAAGAAAACAGACCTGTATTTTGATCTTGTTCTTCGGACATGTTTACTTCTTCAGGTGGACTACAATTGAGATCAGGAAGAACCATGGCCGACGAAGATTAGCTTGTTGGGGAGACGAGGAGAAGGAGCCGACAATGAGAAGGCGACGAGGTACAGGCGAGTGCCTAGAGGTGCCCGGGCCTGGAGTTGCTCTCGGCGAGGCCAGCCACTGGCGAGGTGCCGCTGCCGCTTGGGCTGAAGATGCTGCTGCTTGGCTGGCCACTGGCGAGGTGTACGCTACTGCTTCTTCTCGGCTGGCAAGGTGTGCGCTGCTGCCGCTTCTGGGGCCGTCCGCTGGCAAGGTCTGCACTGCTGCTGGGGCCAACCGCCGGCAAGCAGGTCTTCGTTGCTGTCGGGGCCGGCCGGCCGGCGGCCGCCGGCAAGGTGTGCGTTGCTGCTGGGGCCGGCCGCCCGGCGAGGTGCGCGTTGCTGTTGATCGATGCTGATCGATTCTCCTGGGAGGGCTAGGACAGGAGGAGATCGATTCTGCTGGGAGGGCTAGGACGGGAGGAGATCGATCTGCGCCGCAGGGGAGATCGATTTGGCTGGGCCAGCGTGGGCGAGCTAGTTGGGGTAGCGAGGAAGATGATTTCGCGATCGGCGATGGAGGTGTGGGTCAGGATCTCGATGTAATTTGAATTTCAAACTAATTTCTTAGGGGTAATTTGGTACTTTACTGTATTTTCGGGAGTTGTCGGAAATCGCTTCCGCGACTTACATTTGTGGACGGAGGGAGCACGAGCATAACAGGCATAACAGATTGCGATGTATGGCATAACAGGCATCTGGGATTAAAAATTCGGATGTTGACAGATGGGTCAGGGTAGGTTCGCCCGCTTCATCGCCCTCGGGGAGCACGAGCTAAGCGTTCTTTTCCGTATGTATGCTTTTATACTAATTTAAACAAACTACTCCTACTAAATATGCCTGACAACCATTAATTTGTTTAATCTTGCATTGTGTCAGGCCGGTGACAAATATGCGGGATTAAATTGCAGTTTAAACTGAGTCATAAATGTGCCTGACATGTATAAAACGAACATTATCATATGACAGAAATACATGTATATATACAGTCATGTTTGGACTGAAATAGGACTAAGAGCATCTCTAGCAGACACCATAAAAAGACGGAATGTAAAACGCGTTCTTAGGTCGCGTTTGGCGGGTTTTTTCAGGCCGCGAGCGACGGGACAAACCCCTCAAAACCGAACCAGAAAAGGGAATATTCTATTTTTACAGTTTCGCGCACACGGTTTCTTCCAAGGCAAAAACAATACGAAACCGTAAAACGAAACCACAAATGATAGAATTTAAACAAATTCGACCGTTCAACCGCGATAATCATCAAGTTTAATCAAAGTCACATCTTCAACTTGCGTGAAATTCTTCGCTCGGGTGCGGCTATGCACTTGCGATCCATCGACCTCCTCCACCTTCTCGTCTTCACCTGCACCGTCGACACCACCATCCGCCTCGTTGTAAATTTCTGACCCATCCAACTCATCTCCATAGCCGTCGAGCGGAGCCGTGTCGATGTCCACCGCATTGTTATTCAACAAATCGACGTAGGAGGTCGGAACCTTGTGCAAATCGCTGTGTAAAGCGCCAATTCGAATCAATTGTATACGCAATTGACGGTGGAAGAGGGGAGGGGAATTGTTCATACCTAGGTCGGCTAGCCGAGGCCGTTTTGGCGGATTCATGGCGGCGGATGGTTTCCCGGGGCCTGCCTTCCGCTTCGCGACCGCTCTCTTCACCTTGCCTTGCGTCGGCTTCGACTTGGAGGCGGCGGTGGCACTCACTTGAGCGTGGGGAGCCGCGGGACCGGCGGGAGAGGCCGGAGCGCCCACGGTGCCATCCTGAATGAGGACGGAGCCCTGCCGCTTCCGCTTCGTCGCAACAGCAGCAGCCCCGACTGGGGGACCGGCGACGGGGACGGAGACGACGGTGGTGGCTGTCAGATCTGGCAGACCCGTTGGAGGGGTCGCTTGCGCCGGCGCGATCTCACCGGAGCTCAACGGCGGCTGCTGGACGTCCATGGCGGCTTTGGGTGGGGCTCGACGGAGGTGGGAAGGGTGGGGACGGGAGATCGAGCATGGCGGCGGGGAATGGCGCGGCTGTAACTTCCCTCCCGCCAACAAAAACGGAGGATAGGGTTCGCGTCCATGTCAGGCTCGAAAACTGGGTTTTCTCGGCCTAAAATTTTTTTCGGTTCAGTCAATTTTGAGACGTCTGTTCTGACCATTTTTAGCATGAGAAATCAAAAAATGACGGTTATTTTCTTAGTTCTGTCACGTGTCTGCTAGAAATGCTCTAATAGTAGTAAATTATCTCCGGTGTCACTAAATTTCGTTCCATGTAATATCTTTCCGTATCCTATACAGGAAAAATTGGGAAGTGACAAATTCTTATCTGCAAAGCCTGAACCGAACATACTCGAAAAGTGTTACCATAGTTAGGTGGACGGAGTGTGAACATCGAAATTAAATAAAGCAGCCGATTCTTCCGAATGGACCTGTTTTTGGATATTTTAACTGGCTAAAATGCCTATCTGACCAAACTGAAAAAGGATGCATGTTTGTAGGATCCAGTTTAAGTGTGATTTTAGGCCTTAATATAGTACTCCCTTCGTCTTAGATGTCTTAAATTTGTTAAAATTTGAACGAATTTAGATACTATTTAGTATATAGATTTATTTAAATTTTAAAAAATCTAAAACATTTATTTTAAGACGGAGAGAGTATGTAATTGTCTTTTACCTAGAAGTTGTTTGGTTCAACTTAGGTAATGTAAACGGAAATGATATCAAATTCCGGGAGACAATAGCACCGGAATAGGGGAAATGGCTGTTTTGTTTGGCTTGGCTGGGTAATGGAAACACTTTGTGTTTGGTTGAGCAAAGTTAACCAATGGTATCAGGTTGCATGTAACATGCTTAAAAATTACAGCTTTTCATTTCAAAATCACACTGAACTTTTAGAAAATAATTAAAAACTAGGTGAGCAGGTGTGCTTCGCCTCGCCACCTGCCATTGACACAACTTGGTAGAACGGTAGGCATTCTAGTCGGTGTCATTGATGTGTAGCTTTTTAATACTTTTCCATTGATCTATACTGGTTGTCCTTTGCTAATTTCAAACCGACATGCACCTTATCATCTCCTAAGTTGCACTACACTCAACCGAATAATATAGTATTTCCAAAATGTTAATACTAAACAAGAGCTATATTAGGGAACAGAGGTAATTGTCTTCCTTTGACAGCCGATGGTCATGGGATAGAGCAGGGTGGGCCTCTTAGGCATGTAACTTAAGAGACTCATCTTGCAGTAACAAAAAACTTTGTTCATTAGCCCAAATTGAAGGGTAGATTAGCTGGTTACTCATGATCCGATGGCCCATAAAACTGCGAGCGGAGAAGCGATTAGGATGCTTGCATGCCACCATGCGCTTAAGTTATAGAATAGTTTCAGCTTTGATAGAATAATTTTCACATGCAGTTCACAAGTGCTTGACTGGCACACTTAACCGGCACATAATTTAAATAGTATCAGTTTACATGCATCAAGTGCAATACATCCATGTCATGATTCGTGGTGAGTCCGTCCTGTTAGAATTGCTATCAACCAGCTAGTTGAACGATTATACAAAATTTGTTGTTCTTTGAAATCATTAGCTCAAAAGATTGTATTTTTTAAAACAAACCCTAAAAGTCGTAGTTTTTTTAAGTCCTAGCCCCAACTATCGTAGCTTCTTGCAATTTACTCTCAATACACACTTCGCGTGAACTAACCTTTAGGTCACAATAAATCAGTTTGTGCAAATATATGCGTCTTATAACATTGCAAAGGGTACGAAGAAGCGACATCGTGCGTTGCACGGAGAGCACGGTAATTTCTTGTTCAAAGATCTCGTCGAATTTCACACGTGCTGAAGGAGAATTCGAATTCCAGATTCAGGTATACTTACACGCACGCATCAGGCGACCCGTCCCACGTCCACGTGTACATCGACCAACAGTATACCATTCTCGACGGCATCACTCTCGCTTCCCCAAACCCGATGCCGCCTCCTCCCATCTCAGGCGAGATCCGGAGGGCGGCCATGAAGCGCCTAGCTCTCCTCGCCGTCCCCGCCCTGCTCCTCCTCTCCGTCTCTTTCCTCCTCCTCAGGCCCTCCTCCCCGCCGCTGCTCCCCTCCAGCCCCCACCCCGACCCCGACCGCCGCCGCCTCAGCGTCTACGTCGCCGACCTGCCCCGCGCGCTCAACCACGGCCTGCTCGACCTCTACTGGTCGCTCCCCGCCGCCGACGCCCGCATCCAGGCCTCCTCCGACCCGGACCACCCGCCGCCGCTCGGCCACCCGCCCTACCCCGCCAGCCCCCTCATCAGGCAGTACAGCGCCGAGTACTGGCTCCTCGACTCCCTCCTCCGCCCCGCTCCAGCATCCACCGTGCGGGTCGTCGCCGACTGGACGGAGGCCGACGTCGTCTTCGTGCCCTTCTTCGCGACGCTCTCCGCCGAGATGGAGCTCGGGTGGGGCGCCACCAAGGGCGCCTTCCGCAGGAAAGAGGGGAACGACGACTACCGGCGCCAGCGGGAGGTCGTCTACCGCGTCACCGCACACCCCGCGTGGCGCCGGTCGGGCGGCCGCGACCACGTCTTCGTCCTCACAGGTAATTTGGCTGGGCGGTTGTGGATTTCTGGCGAGAGTCAATCCAAGTGCGATTTGATGGGCATGCACTCAACAGTAACCCGCTTAGCAATTTTGTATATTTACCCAGACTAGTTACTTAAGCGGCATTGTTCTTGTCGACATTGCTTAGTGCACACTCAACAGCCAAGCACCAATTCTTGACAGGACATGGATAAATCTATTTTCAGCTAGACATTGATACTAGAAAATAATTCTCAAGACGAAGGGTGTTACCGAAATCTAGCAAAGCAATTTTTCCCAACTTATTGCTGTCGATTAGCAAGCGTTGAAGCAGATTATTCTGCGTCTACATTTTCTGAAAAATAGATATTTCGAAGGTTTGTCCAATCAACGTTGCAAATGTGAGTAAATGAAAGATCCAACTGATCATTGTCGATTTTACTAGTTCGTGGCTATGTGGTTTGATTTTTGTACATGAAGCTTACTATAGCGGCTTAGTGTGTTTTGACTTTTCAGAACCACATGTGCTAAATACCTGGATACTATCACCTGATAATCCTTATAATTCATCAAATGCCGAATTAGAAAGAAACTTTACACACTTTGAATTCAGATCAATGTAGCTGTTTAAGTTGCTTGGTTCTCATGCTGGTTTTCCCTTGTAAGGAAGTGGCTTACCTTAAATGTCACCAACTAAGGAACTAATTCTGGATCATACATGTTTATGCACATATTAGCACGTAGTGTTGCATTCAAAATACTGCACTTGTAATCAAGTGACAACCATCGTTTGGTGTATTGTTTGTGTCTTGGTGAAGATTGATTTTCCTAGCAGCTTATTTTTCTTTTGGTTGCTCAGGTCATGTTAAAAACTGAGGCATTCTTTGACAGACCCTATGGCAATGTGGCATGTCCGGGCGGAGATTGCTCCAGCAATTCTATTGGTGGTTGATTTTGGCAGCTGGTACAAATTGGATTCAAAATCTGCAGGCAGCAACTCTTCCAATATGATACAACACACTCAAGTATCGTTGCTGAAAGATGTCATTGTACCTTACACACATTTGCTCCCTACCTTGCACTTGTCAGAAAATACGGACCGCCCCACTCTTCTGTACTTCAAGGGAGCCAAGCACAGGCATCGGGTTTGTACTATTTATCATAATATCAAGCACGTGATATATGCAATATATTCGGAAAGGTTTATCTGCAATCTGGAGTCCATGTTCTACCTGACTATTCACCTGGATCCCTGTCAAAAAAAAACTATTCACCTGGATTGATTTTATAAAAAATGTGAAAATATGGAAACATACTGTTTGTAATTTACTCCTTGAGACTAGGTTGCATTGTTTTTTTAGCAGCATTGAAACTCCTGAAGTTGTTTATCACTTATGTAATACCTGAAACTAGCATTCCAAATCAATAAACCTATGGTAAATGGTTAATTCTACTAAAAGTATATCCTCTATCTCTGTTATATGGGAGCTAGCTTTTTCAAGCATAGATGTTTGGCTCTTTTTGTTGTCTATTTATACCAGAAACTATCATTTGAAGCATTTTGCTTTAATAAAAAATGAAGATCATTGTTTGTGCAGTATACATTAGTAGAACTCTAGAGCATAGGTTTTGTCTTGCTGATGTCTTTTGTAAAGATCGATAGTGACAACAGCAACACTTGTTTATGATGTAAAACTAAGTTGTCCCTATGATTTTGTATCTGAGTGAAGTAGCTAAGTTCAGCCTAGCTTATTCTGCTTGCAAAATACTAATTTAACCATGTATCTGATTAACCCGCTTATTGATTTTCAGGGTGGTTTGGTGCGTGAGAAACTGTGGGACTTGATGGTCAATGAGCCTGATGTTATCATGGAAGAGGGTTTTCCTAATGCCACAGGACGTGAACAATCAATAAAAGGGATGAGGACATCGGAGTTTTGCTTGCATCCAGCTGGTGACACACCAAGTTCATGTCGCCTATTTGACGCTGTTGCCAGTCTATGCATACCTGTCATTGTTAGTGATGACATCGAGCTTCCTTTCGAAGGGATGATAGACTACACAGAATTCTCCATCTTTGTGTCGGTCAGTATACCTGAGGAATATACCCAAGCAGCAGAAGGATGAATTCCGACGAAACCTGGCTCGAGTCCAGCATATCTTTGAGTAAGAAAATGGTCATCACAGTAGCACCGGGGCTGCACCCGAAGATGGTGCTGTGAACTACATATGGAAGAAGATCCATCAGAAGCTGCCGATGATTCAAGAAGCGGTCACACGGGAGAAGCGGAAGCCTGAAGGAGCATCGATCCCACTTCGGTGCCATTGTACATGACCTCCTCCCTTCTTTCTTCCACTACAAAAGGCTTAGCTCACTGCAAGGCGACTCTATTTTATTTGTTGGTAGCTACAAATGTAACAGTAGGCTGATGGATCTCTCTTAGCACTATTCAGGAATGATTTTCCACAATGTACTGGATGTGTTGTTGTATCGTGTTAATTTGTTCACTGTAGAATTTGTCCATTGGACAGGAATTGGGAATTCCCCACATTAATCAGAAGAGAGAAAGCAGAATATGGATTGATTCGTAATGGTATATAACTTGTTAAAAACAAATGTTTAGCCAGTCATGCTGTCCTCATACATATTTTGCACTTAAAAGTTATTTTTGAGGGATTTTGCACTTAAAAAGTTAGAGGAGATGAGAAAAATTCTGGTGCCAGTACAGGAGGAGCTTAAAACATCTAGTTCATATGAGAACCAGTTTGCCAAGCGCCTGATCCCAGCTGACATGGATGTAACCAAGCCACGAGAAGTAGGACAGCATCCTGCAAAAATGGAACAGATGGAATATGTGAACAAGCAGCGCGGAAAATCTGTCAAGACAACAGGAGTGCATCAAAAGAACCCTACAGCACAGATAGCAGGGAGCCAGAAATGAACATCGCGACGCTCCCGGCCCAGCTCTTCTTGTTGTTGAATGGCAGTTTCAGTGAGCCGAACCTTCTTCCGATAATGTCAGCAAAGCCTGCCAACCCAAGATCCAAGCAGGTGCAGAAGCTCAGTGAAAACAAACAAGTCATCAAGTATAATGGGGTGCTACAGAACCTGTAAGGCCCGGTATAAGAGACTTCCATCTTACCATCACCGCCACTCATCATCGACAGGGACACAATCCCGATAGGGGAGTCACGCCAGAATACTAGAACGATGATCAGCAGCACGATGACATAGTAGAGCGGCCCTCTCAGCAATTCCCTGGCAGCAACCATAGACTGTATCACGGAGGTGATGTCTAAAAGAAGAAGGAATGATCACAACTAAGTATCATTGCTGGCACACTGGGATTACTCTCGTTTCCCTTCACGGGTCACCGATTTTACTAGAGCTTCGTCGGAGTAGAAACCGAGTCCATAAGTCAGAAGCCTTACGCAGTTCAGGAATGGAACCACTGCCGCGAAGAACCGCGCTTCGGCCGAATTGCTGCAAACAGAGCATATATCTATCTCAATATCTCTAGTCTGATCTGAGGATCTGAAGACTGGAAACAATTGGCGGGAGGACCTGAAGAGTGGCCATGAAGACATGAAGAGAACCCCGGATAGCACATGGACAATCTTTCTGCTCAAGTTCTGCCTTTGATGGTGACAAGTACCAGAAGTTAGCAGGCAGAAACAAAAATGAGGTAGAACTATAAACAACATGATACCGCCACGTTTTTAAGCTACCGTTGGTTGTATTTGAGGGAAACATATTCCAATGTGTACATATGCTTGATCAATCAAATAATTAGACGTTTTTCGATCTATACTGGCTGAAATCGGTCTTTTGACTTTCATCAGTGGACAGTTAACAGCAGCAAGCTCGATTTGGGCCTGTAACTATATCAGGTTCAGTAAGCGCATTGGATCTTCCTAGTGGTTGAACTTGTTTAAGTTTTCTATAAGCACATGTCACCCCACATGCGGAGTACAGAAACTATTACCGCTACACAATCAGCGTGGGAGGTAAATGCGAATGCACGAGACCTGTTCGATGAGGCGCCGCTCCGTGAGCGCGTCGAAGGCGCGCACGAGGGAGTATGCCCCGGCGGTGACGAGCAGCGTGGCGCCGCCGTCCCGCAGCAGCATCGGCGTCTGCGCGGAGGCCGCGAGCGCCCCCGCCACGGCCGGGACGCCGGCGACGAGCCACCGCCTCCGCCGCCCCGTCCCTGTCGGGGCCGCGGCGAGCTCGGACGCGGAGCGGGAGCGCGAGAGCAGCAGGGAGGCCGGGGAGAGAGGGAATGCGAGCGCGCCGCCCGGCCGAGCCACCGGCGCCGCCATGAGTGGAGGCTAGAGGACACGAGGCGCCGCGGGAGGTAAAGCAAATTTGTCGGGGCCCGCGTGGATTGGCTCATTGGACTGTTGGAGGAGAAGTCCTATGCGGTGCAGGCCCCAGTGTGTATCTAGGGACCAGAGCAGCTGCGTTGGCAGCTGGCCCACCTGCCAGGCTGGGTCACTGGGTGAGCTTGAACCAATTCGTAAAGAAAACTTAGCAAGGTCAACCAACAACGATGGTAGCCAATAGTCATAGTCTAAAAACACATGTCTAAATAGTACTCCCTTTGTCTAAACACATGCCTATCTATATACAAATACATTCAAATTTAACCAAATTCAAGTCGGTTATTTCTAAACGAAGGAGATATAAAATTTACAAATGTTGATCGTCGATATTACCGTTCACAATTAAAGTTCAAATTTCTTAGATCCTAAGTACTACCTCTATCCTAGAATATCCTAGAATATAAGATGTTTTGATATACTCTCTCCGTTCTAAAAAGGATATCTTAGATATGGATGTCACTGCTAGAGAAAACCTTATGCGAGGCGCACCAAAAAGCAATTAGATCGTGTCATCGTGTTCATATTTGCGAAGCTTTTCTTATGTCAAATATTGTATTCCTTAGACCATGAGATAATACAACTCCCTGGTATCGGAAGAAAGCTTTGAGGTCATCAAACGTCATCCTATAAGAGGGTGATCATAAAGGTGTCTCTCAGGTGATCGGAAAGTATCTGTTGGGTTGTATGTATCGAGATGGAATTTGTCCCTCCCAAGTCGGAGAGATATACTTCGGTCCCACTCGGTAATCGATATCAACACCGCTTGCAAGCATGTGGTTAAGGAGTTAATCACAAAGTGATATCGGATTACGGAGCGAGTAAAGTACTTGCTGTGAACGAGATTGAACTAGGTATGACGGTACCGACGATCAAATCTCGGGCAAGTAAAATATCGCGAGACGAAGGGAATATATATATGGGATTGATTGAATCCTGGCATCGTGGTTCATCCGATATAATCATCGATGAATGTGTGGGAGTCAATATGGGTTTCCAGACCCCGCTGTTGATTATTGATAGAAGATCATGTCTGCATATTCTCGAACCCGCAGGGTCACACACTTAACGTGTCTCGACGCTAGGATAGATTGGATAATTGGTTTATGAGTTTTTGTTCGGAGTCTCGGATGGGATCCGGGACATCACGAGAGGTTCCGGAGTGGTCCGGAGAATAAGATTCATATAAGGCAGTGCAGTTTTTGGAGTTCGGAATTGTTCCGGGTTAATCGGTATTGTACCGGAAGCTTCTAGAACCTTCCGGAAGGGGACCAACGTGGCCACACCTTCCGGGAGGGGGCATGGGCCTATGAGGGAGTGCCCTGGCCGCATTGGGCCAGGGGCACAAGGCCCCATAGGGCCCAACCGGCCAGCTAGGGTAAAACCCTAACTAGACCTTCTAGAAGGGGGGGTTTCCTTGCCCCCCACTCCTCCTCCTTGTGGCCGCCGGTTTGGACTTGGGGGAGGGGCTAGGGTAGCCGCCCACCCCTCTATATAAAGAGGGCTGGGGGCACACCACCCTACACACCTTCCCCTCCAAAGCTAGCCGCCCTGCTGCCCTCCTCTCTCTCTCTCTCTCTCTCTCTCTCTCTCTCTCTCTCTCTCTCTCTCTCTCTCTCCGACTGCGTGTAGGCGAAGCCCTGCTGCAGAAACTCTCCACCATATACACCACGCCGTCGTGTTGTAGATCCAATCCGTCTCTCCACCATACTTGCTGGACCGAGGAAGGAGGAGACGTCGAGGTGCTGCACGTGTGCATCTCACGGAGGCACCGCCACTTGTGGTGCTAGATCGGATCGGATCGCGAGGAGGAGAAGCGAGTACGACTACATCACCCACGTTCCGACGAACGTTCCGCTGTGCGAATCTTCAAGGGTATGAAGATCTAATCCAATCTCTCTCGTTGATTGCATCTTCTAGATTAGATCTTGGCTTCCCTCTGTTCGCATCCGTAGAAAATTTTGATTTACTATGCCGCGAAACCCTTCAGTGGTATCAGAGCTAGATCTATGCGTAGATGTGTTTCACGAGTAGAACGCAACATGGTTGTTGCGGGCGTTGATGTTTTCTGTTGCAAGCCTCTTGTTTGTGTTCTTCTTATGACGCGGGATAGTGAGATTGAAGCGGTCCAGGCCAACCTTACGCGAGGTCGTTCGCGAGACCGGATCCGCACTTGACGTGTGGCTTGTTCCACACATGCGGCTGATGGATGCCAGTTTCTCTCACTATAGTTGTCATGGGATTAACACCGGAGTTTGGCAACCATAATATCACCGTTGTGGCTTTCCATAGGTAAGAATCGTTCTTAGCATCTACTCCCATAAGCCCCGTAAAACATGCAACAACAAAGTAGAGGCGTCTAACTTGTTTTTGCAGGGAGTGTTTTCTGTGATATGGTATGGCCCAAGATGTGATGTGTATAATGTATGCAATGATCATGTTTTGTAATGTTTCACGACTTGCATGTCGATGAGTACACAACCGGCAGGAGCCATATGGTTGTATTTATAATTGTGTATGACCTGTGTGTCAACTTCTTATACGCCATGTAATAGTTTCACTTTATCGCTAAGTAGTTAGCAATAGTTGTAGTTGCTATTCGTGGTGGAGGCAATCATGGTGGAGTGATGGAGATCATGCCGGCACGCACAAGATGGAGATCATTGCGCGAAGATTGGCTATACCATGTCACATAAAGTTATATGCATGTGATGTTTATCGTTTTATGTATCTTATTATGCTTAGATCGCGACGGTAGCATTATAAGATGATTCCTCACTTAAAGATCAAGATAAAAACTGTGTTCTCCCCATGTATGCACCGTTGCGAAAGTTCGTCGTGTCCAAGCATCACGTGATGATCGGGTGCTATAGACTCTACGCTCACATACAACTGGTGCAAGCCAGTTTTTGCACATGCGAAAATACTTGGGTTTGACTTGACGAGCCTAGCATGTACAGACATGGCCTCGGAACACATGAACCGAAAGGTTAAGCATGAGTCATATGAATGATATGATCAACACTTCGTTGTCCACCATTGAAGCCACATCTCTTCTCGTGAAGATCGGATTAGGTGTGGTGAATTTGGATCGTGTTCACTAAACAACTTGAGGGATGTTGAATTAGTGGGAGTTCATCTAGTAATTTGATTAAAAGTTGAACTAGTTATCATGAACATAGTCTAATTTGTACTTGCAAATATTGTAGATCAAATGGCTAAGTCCAACTTCAACTTCAACGTTTTTGCTGAGAAGGAAAAGCTTAAAAACAATGGGTCTAACTTCACCAATTGGTTCCGAAATCTAAGAATCATTCTCTCTGGCGGTCAAAAGGACTATGTCCTTGGGAAAGCGTTAGGTGACCCCCCTGCTGCAACTGCGCCGGCTGATGAGAAAGCTGTCTATCAGTCGCGCAAAGATGATTATGGTGTGATTAAGAGCACCATGTTGTTTGCTATGGAACCGGAACTTCAAAATCGTTTTGAAGACTATCCCGGGCCCTTTGAGATTCTCGAAGAGCTGAAAACCATGTTTCAGACTCAGGCCCGTTCTGAGAGATATGAGATCTCTGAGAAGTTCTTTAACTGCAAGATGGAGGAAGGGAGTTCCGTTAGTGAGCACGCCATTAAGATGACGGGCTACACTCAACGCCTTGAGCAACTGGAATGCACGATTCCAGAGGAGCTCAAGATTTACAGGGTTCTGCAATCACTCCCTCCCAGCTACAAAAGTTTTGTAGTGACTCACAATCAGATTGGTTCCACTGATACGATCACCGAGCTCTTCGCAAAACTAAAGGCTGCGGAGGTGGACATCAAAAAGGATAATCATGTGTTGATGGTCAACAAGCCCACCTTCAAGAAAGGTAAGGGAGCAAAGAAGCCCTTCAAGAAGGGCGGCGGCAAGCGCACTGCCCCTGCTGAGAAGAAGCTCAAGTCTGGTCCTAAGCCGGACACTGAGTGCTTCTATTGCAAGGACAAGGGTCACTGGAAGCGCAACTGTCCGAAGTACTTAGCGGACAAGAAGGCTGGCACCATCAAAGGTATATTTGATATACATGTTATTGATGTTTTCCTTACTAGCCCTCGTTGTAGTGCCTGGGTATTTGATACTGGTTCAGTTGCTAATATTTGTAACTCGAAACAGGAGCTACGGAATAGACGGCGGCTTGCGAGGGATGAGGTGACGATGCGCGTTGGCAACGGATCAAGAGTTGATGTGATGGCCGTCGGCACGCTCTCCTTAGTTTTACCTTCGGGATTAGTTTTAAACCTCAATACATGTTATTATGTGCCTGCGTTGAGCATGAACATTATTTCTGGATCTTGTTTGTTGCAAGACGGTTATTCATTTAAATCGGAGAATAATGGTTGTTCTATTTATATGGGTAACATCTTTTATGGTCATGCACCTATTGTGAATGGTTTATTTCTTCTAAATCTCGAAAGGGATGAAACACACATCCATAACATTGAGGCTAAGAGATGCAAAGTAGATAGTGATAATACTACTTATTTGTGGCACTGTCGTCTAGGTCATATTGGTGTAAAGCGCATGAAGAAACTCCATTCTGATGGACTTTTGGAGTCTCTTGATTTTGAATCATTTGACACATGCGAACCATGCCTCATGGGCAAGATGATCAAAACCCCGTTCTCCGGTATGATGGAGCGAGCAACGGACTTGTTGGAAATCATACATACCGATGTATGCGGACCGATGAGTGTTTCGACGCGCAGTGGATATCGCTATTTTCTCACTTTTACCGATGACTTAAGTAGATATGGGTATGTCTATTTAATGAAACATAAATCTGAAACATTTGAAAAGTTCAAGGAATTTCAGAATGAAGTGGAGAACCATCGTAACATAAAGATTAAGTTTCTACGATCCGATCGTGGAGGTGAATATTTGAGTTATGATTTTCTCACGCATCTTAAAGCAAGCGGAATCGTTTCGCAACTCACGCCACCCGGGACACCACAGCGCAATGGTGTGTCTGAACGCCGGAATCGAACCTTATTAGATATGGTCCGATCAATGATGTCTCTTACTGATTTGCCGTTATCATTTTGGGGTTATGCATTAGAAACCGCTGCATTCACTTTAAATAGGGCACCATCTAAATCCGTTGAGACGACACCGTATGAACTGTGGTTTGGTGCTAAACCTAAGTTGTCGTTTCTCAAAGTTTGGGGATGCGAAACTTACGTCAAGAAATTGATGCCGGATAAGCTCGAACCCAAAGCGGAGAAATGCGTCTTCATAGGATACCCTAAGGAAACTATTGGGTATACCTTCTATCACAGAACCGAAGGCAAAGTGTTTGTCGCAAAGAACGGTTCCTTTCTTGAGAAGGAGTTTCTCTCGAAAGAAGTGAGTGGGAGGAAAGTAGAGCTAGACGAGGTTACTGAACCTTCTCTTGAATTGGAGAGTAGCGCAGCACCTGAAATTGTTCCAGTGCCGCCTGCACCAACGATAGAGGAAGCTAATGACAAGGATCATGAAGCTTCGGACGATGCTGCTACTGAACGTCACAGGTTGACAAGGTCGCGTGCCCCTCCTGAGTGGTACGTCAACCCTGTCTTGACTGTCTTGTTGGTAGAAGACAGTGAACCTACGAACTATGAGGAAGCGATGATGAGCCCAGACTCTGAGAAATGGCTGGAAGACATGAAATCCGAATTGGGATCCATGAGCGAAAACCAAGTATGGACTTTGGTGGACCCTCCTAGCGACCGAAAGGCCGTTGAGTGCAAATGGATCTTCAAGAAGAAAACGGACGCGGATGGTAATGTTATCGTCTATAAAGCACGGCTTGTTGCGAAAGGTTTTCGACAAGTTCAAGGTGTTGACTACGATGAGACTTTCTCTCCCGTAGCGATGTTTAAGTCCATTCGGATTTTATTAGCAATTGCTGCGTTTCATGATTATGAAATATGGCAGATGGATGTCAAGACTGCTTTCCTCAATGGCAACATTGATGAAGAGTTGTATATGATGCAACCCGAAGGTTTTATCGATCCTAAGGATGCTGATAAAGTATGCAAACTTCAGCGTTCCATTTATGGACTGAAGCAAGCATCTCGGAGTTGGAACCTTCGTTTTGATCAAGTGATCAAGAGCTTTCGATTTGTTCCAAATTGCTACGAAGCTTGTATCTACAAGAAAGTGAGTGGGAGCTCGGTGACGTTTCTGGTACTATATGTGGATAACATATTGATTATTGGAAATGACATTAACATGCTTAACAATGTGAAGAGTTATTTGAACAAGTGTTTTTCAATGAAAGACCTAGGTGAAGCTGCTTATATATTGGGCATCAAAATCTATAGAGATAGACAAAGACGCTTGATAGCTTTAAGCCAGAGTACATACCTAGACAAAGTTCTGAAAAGGTTCAGAATGGATAAGGCAAAGAAAGGTTCAGTGCCTATGTTGTCAGGTAAGATATTAAGCAAGGCTCAATGTCCAGCTACGGTAAATGATAGGGAAGCTATGAGCAAAGTGCCTTATGCCTCGGCCATAGGTTCCATTATGTATGCCATGCTGTGTACTAGACCGGATGTGTCCAATGCTCTTAGTTTGACGAGCAGATATCAAAGTGATCCAGGAGTGGAACACTGGACAGCCGTGAAGAACATCCTAAAGTACCTAAATAGGACTAAAGAAATGTTCTTAGTCTATGGGGGTGATGAACAGCTCGTCGTAAAAGGTTACGTCGACGCTAGTTTTGACACCGACAAGGATGATTCTAAATCTCAGACAGGATACGTGTATATTTTGAATGGAGGAGCTGTGAGCTGGAGAAGCTGCAAGCAAAGCGTGATTGCGGGATCTACAGTAGAAGCGGAATACATGGCTGCTGTAGAAGCGTCAAGTGAAGGAGTTTGGATCAGGAACTTCATCACTGAGCTTGGCGTGGTTCCAAGTGCATTGGACCCACTGGAGATATTGTGTGACAACACTGGCGCCATAGCACTCGCTAAGGAACCAAGATATCATCCAAAGACCAAGCATATCAACCGCAAGTTTCATATAATCCGATATTATATAGCAGATGGAGATCTGAAGATCAGTAAAGTACATACAGATCTGAATGTCGCAGATCCATTGACTAAACCTCTTCCACGTGTAAAACATGATCAGCACCTCAGTGCCATGGGTGTGAGATTGTTGCCAAATGTAAACAAGATTATTGACTCTAGTGCAAGTGGGAGACTGTTGGAATTATGCCCTAGAGGCAATAATAAAGATGTTATTATTATAATTCTTGTTCATGATAATGTTTATATTCCATGCTAGAATTGTATTAAGCGGAAACTTTAATACTTGTGTGGTTTGTGAACAACACCGTGTCCCTAGTACGCCTCTATGGACTAGCTCATTGATTAATGATGGTTAAGGTTTCCTAACCATGGACATGAGTTGTCGATTAATAATGAGATCGTATCATTGGGAGAATGATATGATGGACAGACCCAAACTAAGCAAAGCAATTAGATCGTGTCATCGTGTTCATCTTTGCGAAGCTTTTCTTATGTCAAATGTTGTATTCATTAGACCATGAGATAATACAACTCCCTGGTATCGGAAGAAAGCTTTAAGGTCATCAAACGTCATCCTATGAGAGGGTGATCATAAAGGTGTCTCTCAGGTGATCGGAAAGTATCTGTTGGGTTGTATGTATCGAGATGGAATTTGTCCCTCCCAAGTCGGAGAGATATACTTCGGGCCCACTCGGTAATCGATATCAACACCGCTTGCAAGCATGTGGTTAAGGAGTTAATCACAAAGTGATATTGGATTACGGAACGAGTAAAGTACTTGCTGTGAACGAGATTGAACTAGGTATGACGGTACCGACGATCAAATCTCGGGCAAGTAAAATATCGCGAGACGAAGGGAATATATATATGGGATTGATTGAATCCTGGCATCGTGGTTCATCCGATATGATCATCGATGAATGTGTGGGAGTCAATATGGGTTTCCAGACCCCGCTGTTGATTATTGATAGAAGATCATGTCTACATATTCTCGAACCCGCAGGGTCACTCACTTAACGTGTCTCGACGCTAGGATAGATTGGATAATTGGTTTACGAGTTTTTGTTCGGAGTCTCGGATGGGATCCGGGACATCACGAGAGGTTCCGGAGTGGTCCGGAGAATAAGATTCATATAAGGCAGTGCAGTTTTTGGAGTTCGGAATTGTTCCGGGTTAATCGGTATTGTACCGGAAGCTTCTAGAACCTTTCGGAAGGGGACCAACGTGGCCACACCTTCCGGGAGGGGGCATGGGCCTATGAGGGAGTGCCCTGGCCGCATTGGGCCAGGGGCACAAGGACCCATAGGGCCCAATCGGCCAGCTAGGGTAAAACCCTAACTAGACCTTCTAGAAGGGGGGATTCCTTGCCCCCCACTCCTCCTCCTTGTGGCCGCCGGTTTGGACTTGGGGGAGGGTCTAGGGCAGCCGCCCACCCCTCTATATAAAGAGGGCTGGGGGCGCACCACCCTACACACCTTCCCCTCCAAAGCTAGCCGCCCTGCTGCCCTCCTCTCTCTCTCTCTCCCGACTGCGTGTAGGCGAAGCCCTGCTGCAGAAACTCTCCACCATATACACCACGCCGTCGTGTTGTAGATCCAATCCGTCTCTCCACCATACTTGCTGGACCGAGGAAGGAGGAGACGTCGAGGTGCTGCACGTGTGCATCTCACGGAGGCACCGCCAATTGTGGTGCTAGATCGGATCGGATCGCGAGGAGGAGAAGCGAGTACGACTACATCACCCACGTTCCGACGAACGTTCCGCTGTGCGAATCTTCAAGGGTATGAAGATCTAATCCAATCTCTCTCGTTGATTGCATCTCCTAAATTAGATCTTGGCTTCCCTTTGTTCGCATCCGTAGAAAATTTTGATTTACTATGCCGCGAAACCCTTCAATATGACCATGTGTGCCTCGCATATTCGAGCACCTACCAACACATGGGCCCACACAGATTATGCGAGGCGCATTCTGCCCATATACGCCTCGCCTATCTGATATATAGGAGACGCATATGCTAGGATGCGCCTCGCATAATCTGGGGCTGCTTGATTTCGTCCGTATAGGGATTATAAGAGGCGTATTCTTATCATATGCGCCTCGTCTATTTTTATACTAGAGGCGCATGGAGAAGGAGTGTGCCTCGCCTATTTTATAGGAGGCACATATGGTCTAAATGTGCCTCCTATAAGCATGTCTCCTATAGCCTTTTCTCTAGTAGTGTGTATCTACACATTAAAACATGTCTAGATCATTCAAATTTAAAAAAAATTGCGACATCCTTTTTAGAATGGAGAGAATATAGTATTTTAACCTATAAAAACATCTTATATTTTTAAAACGAAGGTAGTAACTTTTAATGTCCCATTGTCGTTCTTTTCCCATATGTCATGGTAGTGAAAGAGATGCATGTACTTGGTTTTTATGTTGATGTCTATAAAAAGTTTGTGCCAAACAAGTTGTTAGTTCATGTTTTTGTGCATCACAAACATGTATATAACACTTCTCGTTGTAATAAAAAAACGGAGGTAGTAAAAGCAAAAAAGAAGGAATGGTGAAGCTCATGCATAAAAAACATTGTTCCTCAAATTGACACCCAAAATGAGCGCACGTAGCCCGAGCTACCCTCTTGAAAGGTTCAAACACTGGCTCTAGAGGTAAAGATCTACTATTTTATGTTGAACCGATGATTCGAGTAGCGGTACTAAGATTGCTAGTAAGCTCTAGATCTTGAAAGTCTTTCTAACTTCTCTATTGTCCGTGCCCCTAGGCGATCCATGCCGGCCTTATATACAAGGCCAACTCAGGGTTATAGATCTACCCTGAGTCGGTTCGGTGTCGAGCCCTAACAGAAGCCGGCTAAGCTTCTTTGTGTATCTGACGCAATCTTATTTGTGGAAGCCAATCAGGGAGGGCCCCGTAAATAGGCCACAAGGTTCCCTGGTTCAGTGAGCCATATCTATCTTATGGCCTACCCGGTTAGGTATTCCCTCGGTATACTATGTATCGCCTGGGAAGTTGTTTTACATGGGATTAACATGGCATGTCACGGGCTTCCTGCTACTAGCAGTTCCTCTTCTTCCACACCGCTCTCGCCCCTCCTCTTCCGAGTCACCTGTAAGGGTAGCCGGGCCGCCCCCAAGCTCTCTACGCCGGTGTTGCCGGTCGGATGGGTGGTGTCAGTGTAGATATGATAGGTAATTGTGATGGCCTTGTGTCGGCAATATGCCCGGTAGATGGAGGCGAACCCCAACGGCGATGGTGGTGCCTGCTCCTAGCGGTCTCACAGCAACGATGGAGGAGATCGAGGGCTTTATTGCCTTTTTAGATTTTGCTCTAGGGTTATTTCTGCAAATTTGTGAGGCTTTATCTTCCAATTGTTGGTTTCATATGGCAGGTGATGTTAGGGGCCTCACTGTAAATTTGTATCCACCTTTTTTTACAATCAATACCATGTTATATTCAAGTAGCAAATAGTACATGATAGAGATACATAAACTGACTCCATCAATTACAAAATAAAATCTAAAGAAAACTAGCAAATCTTTGAGATCTTCAATCTCTTTCTTCTTTTGTTTTTAATATACAGCTTCTCTTTGGAGGCCTTTTCCGTGCAAAAAGAAAAACATGACATGTCACGTTCAGCGTTATTACTGCCCCCTGAACGTTTTTTCCAAAACAAAATGGAACCTGATCTTGATCGATCGTATCTCGCTGGGACTGTGACTCCCACTGCAGCCGTCATTGTGCGTCTCTGATCGACGACCCGATCGCAACTCCAAACTACTTGCTCCAATCACAACCCGATCGCAACTCCACGCGCCCAAGTTGCACCAGACCAGTATATAATCACGAGCCGCGCCAGCCTCCAAGGACACCCAAAACCACAAAGCGAAACCACGCAACTCGACGTGCAACGTGCAGCGCGCTCGATCTCGCCGCGACGGATAGCTCTCAACACCCGACGACGACGACCTAGCCGAGCCCTAGAGAAGCAGGGCGATCGCGACGGCCATGGCAGGCCACGGCGCGGCCGTCGCGGTGGCCCTGCTGATCATCCTCCTCCTCGGCGTCTGGTCACCGTTGGTCTCCGCCACGCGCGTCCTCGGCGACGCGTCCACCACCACGCAGCACGGGCCGGCACGGCGGACGGAGGCGGAGGCGCGGCAGATGTACGACCTGTGGCTGGCGCGGCACGGCCGCTCCTACAACGCGCTGGGCGAGTACGACCGCCGGTTCCGCGCGTTCCGGGACAACCTCGACTTCGTCGACGCCCACAACGCGCGCGCCGCGGCGGGGCAGGAGAGCTTCCGCCTTGGGATGAACCGCTTCGCCGACCTCACCAACGCCGAGTTCCGCGCCGCCTACCTCGGCGCCAAGGCGAGCGACATCCGCCGCAACGTCGTGGGCGAGCGGTACCGGTACGATGGCGCGGAGGCCTTGCCGGAGAAGGTGGACTGGAGGGAGAAGGGCGCGGTGGCGGCCGTGAAGAACCAGGGCCAGTGCGGCAGCTGCTGGGCGTTCTCGACGGTCTGCGCGGTGGAAGGCATCAACCAGATCGTCACGGGCGAGCTGGTGACGCTGTCGGAGCAGGAGCTGGTGGACTGCGCCCGCAACGGGCAGAACAGCGGCTGCAACGGCGGGATCATGGACGACGCCTTCGAGTTCATCTCCCGGAACGGCGGCATCGACACCGAGGAGGACTACCCGTACACCGGCAGGGAGGGCAAGTGCGACCTCGCCAAGAAGGGCCGGAAGGTGGTGTCCATTGATGGGTTCGAGGACGTGCCGGTGGGGGACGAGGTGGCGCTGAAGAAGGCCGTGGCGCACCAGCCGGTGAGCGTCGCCATCGAGGCCGGCGGGCGCGAGTTCCAGCTGTACGAGTCCGGCGTCTTCACGGGGCGGTGCGGCACGGAGCTGGACCACGCCGTCGTCGCGGTGGGCTACGGCACGGAGGTGGACGGCAAGGAGTACTGGATCGTGCGCAACTCGTGGGGGCCTGGCTGGGGCGAGGGCGGCTACGTCCGGATGGAGCGGAACGCGAGCGCGACGGGCAGTGTCGGCAAGTGCGGCATCGCCATGTTCGCGTCGTACCCCGTCAAGAACGGGCCAAACCCGAAGCCTGCGCCGGCGCCCGTTTCGCCGGCGGAGAAGTGTGACCGCCACAGCTCCTGCCCGGCGGGAAGCACGTGCTGCTGCACGTATGGCGTGAGGAACGTGTGCCTGGCGTGGGGGTGCTGCCCTGCCAAGGGCGCCACCTGCTGCAGGGACCGCGCCATGTGCTGTCCATCGGACTACCCTGTCTGCAACACGGAGAGCCACACCTGCGGCAAGAGCAAGGGCAGCCCGGACACCGTGGAGGCGCTGCCCAGTACTCCGGCGACGCGACGGAAGACGTCGATTCCAGAGCTAGTTGATTTAATATTTTCCTTCTAGGGGTTTTAGTTGTCTCTTCTATTTGTAAGCGTACGTCTTTTTTCCCCTATTTAGCCAGCAATCTAGGAATTCTTGTAAATAAGCACTGTTTTCTCCACACGTAATCCTGAGTCTTAGTTCAAATCTTGTGCCACCGGAAATCACGGTTGCAATCTCACTTGTAATTAAAAAATCTTAGTTACAGCCAATCAGGATGCAAAATCCATGAATTAGGTTTTGACTAGTATCTAACTTAATTCTCAATCGTTCGATAATTAAGCAAACCAAGTAATTATTTAAATAAATTCTGTTCTTCACATGATCCAAGAGTTTATGGTCCCATGTTGATTTATTGTGCAAAGTAAAAATTTATCAAAGAGAATTTAACCTAAAATTGGAACAATATCTTGAAGCGGTTGATCGGCTAGCACCATGTCATTAACTAATGGTGTGCATCGTCCCATATTCATCTCTTCTCCTATTCGTAGCCGTCTCAGCTGCACGCAAAAGGGTCACCCTTGTCCTAGTCATCCTTTGTCGCGGCGGCCCCAATGGTCCCCTCCTCCCGAGGTGAGCATTGTCCCATATTCGCCTCTTCTCCTCTTAGATTTTTGTACCTATTCTGCGAGAACGAATTGCCGTGTTGCCGCTATGCGAGAGGGAACTGTCGAGTTCCATAGAAAATCTGGGTGTACGTGTGGCTTAGCTAAGTACGGATACCCTGAAGAAATTTTTCTCATCACTTAGTAGCGAGGTCCCATAGCGGAGCAGGTGTGAGAAGGAGAGAGTTATGTCGTTGATGTTAGAATTTCTTCGAAAGCCGATGGGAGGTGGGAGAGTGTTGTTTGTGCTTCAGACTTATTTATACTGAACTTGTTTATTTGTTTGTATTGTCAACATGACGTCTGAATTGGATTATTTGGTTCGTTCTTTGGACAAGTAACCACATAACAATGCTACTTTTGAATTATAATATACAATGTTATAATTATTGTCAGAAGACTCAATCGTCCATCGTTGTTATTACACTTGTGTTAAATTTAATCAAATTTTGGAAGAAAGGTCATGCTAGTTCTTAGATTTTGTTTCATATGTTGTTAACAAAACACTTTTCAGACGAATCTCCCTTAGATCCAAGAAAATAAATATATCGCTTCTCGGGTTAAAAAAATTCATTACGCCATAGTGCATATATGTATTGGTTTATGTCCAAATTGGTATCCATAATATCTATGTAGATATCTTTAGATCATATATGGGTAACAAATATAGTGAAAACATGTGCTAGAGGCGAGTAGAGCTTTCGATTTGTATATCTTGGGTTAATTTTTTATAGTATTTTGTAGTGTCCTAATAAGATCATTGACATTACTGATTTGGTTCTTTAAGGAACACATATAACCTTTTTGTCCTAAAGGTTGAATAGTACTATGTGTTTCACGCATGTGTGATTTTTAATAAACAAGCAATTCATGCCTGCGGGTACTTTGTAGCCAAGAAGATCTCAGATCAAAGAAGAAACTGATAAAACCTAATCAATCCCCTCCTTCCTTCCCACGATCAACCTAGCCGTCCTCGTGCATGACGCCGCAGAAGTTTCCTCCGGAGTCCATCCCCTGGCGCAGTCCCTCAGGCGGCTTCCTACCGATCACGGTCCATGTCGGTATCCATGGGCGGGCCGTTCCAAACCCTGACGGAACTCAAAGACGCAGTCTGTGCACGCTACACCGCCATCTATCTCTACTTGCACCGCCGGCACACACCCCTAGATCCGCCACCGTCTCGACCGTATGTACCACAACGAGACTTCCCCCTCTCGCTTCACCATCAATCTTCTTCTATTTCGGGCCAGATGATCCAGTTGAAATCGGTTTATTTAGTTTACTAATCAACAGTTGGAAATGTCGATTTCTATCACATCGGTCACATATTCGACATCGAGTTCAAGGGAGAGTATGTGAGTCTCTTCTCACGCCAGATTTGTTGAATGTTCATGCATTCCGTCTCAATCGTGTCTTCTCCGGGGACGGCTGGCCATTAGTGTTCTGCAGGGGTGCTAGAAGCAAGATTGGATTGCCTTTCTCTGTCTTAGCTGTGTAGGATGTTGACGTGTAAGATGGTGTGTTTGCGAAAGCACCGCAAGGCTTCGTTAATTGCCGCGATGACAACATCTACGGATGTCGTTCACCTCCTTGGAGGTGTGTCCATGACACCCATCTTGTCGCCGTGATTGCTTTCTCCTAGGCACTTTGGATGTCCTATTGACTTGCCTCATCTTTGAGTTCCTCCTCAAACTCTCTGTCCGCCGGCGTCATGCATCGGGTTGGTTCGGCTTCTTATAGACGGTGTACTTTCCACTATGCGCGGCCGCTCTTGAGCCTAGGGGGTATTCGGAGTTTGTGCTCTTCCACGGTGTAACTGTGTCCGGTGTCATATAGCAGTGTTCATCCCTAGTTCATACTCTGAATTTTGGGATTCCTCTACACAGGAGATGCCCATCTCATTCAGCGAGCTAACATCAAGATATCAATGAGCAGATGTGCACACAACGCCATGATCTTGAGATGCTTCTTCTTGCAACGCATGCATCATGTTGGACTCAAATAGTCCGCGGTAATGGTCGGTAGTGTTCACAGCTCTTTCCTTTCCTTTCGATCGATGGCTGATTAAAGTGCATGTGGTAATAACTATCCAGCCAAGCCAAGGAGATCTGCCGATATCAAAGAGGAAACCACCAAAACCCTAATCCCATCAATCAATCCCCTTCTTCCTCCCACGCAAAAATAAAATTAAACCTTCCTCCGCCCTCGATCGCGCATGGCGGCCAAGCCCAAGCGTGTTCCCCCGGAGTCCCTCCCCCGGCGCAGACCCTCCGGCGGCGGCTTCCACCCTATCACGATCCACGTCCGCATCAACAGGGACGGGAACTACCTCCTCAGCCATCTTCCCGAGACGGGCGGGCCGTTCCGAGACTTCCGAGATCTCCAGGACGCGGTACGTGCACGCTACGCCGGCATCTACCTCTCCTGGCATCGCCGGAGGAGACCCCTCCTTCCGCCGCCGCATTCGACGTACGCACGGATGACACACCAATCTTCTACTACTTCTAGCTAAATTCGATTTATTTTAATCCACTGATCGATCGAGAAAATAAATTTACTACTGTACGTCTGTCTTGATCATCGATAGATAATTTCTTTGATCGCTCCCCTAGGGATGATATATTCCAGTTCAGGTACGTGGTGGAGGAGCGTGTGCCTCGGCGGCGGCCTACAGTACCATCTGCGGCGACGCAGAGGCAGTCGGAATCTGCAGGTGTGTCGACCCTGAAGGAGTCGCGCAACGCCACCACATTGGAGGAGAAACAGTCCGGCAGCAGCACAGCCACTTCCTCTTCTTCTTCTTCCTCTCGGCGGCCGGATCAGGAGGACACTGTTATGACCTCGACACCGTCAGTGTCGTCACGCATTTGGGCACGGGTACGGCCTGGCTGGGGGTTTATATATTACGTCAGGGTCGACCTCGGGGGATCCTTCCACACCTATCCTCATGCCGGCGGGCCGTTCCAGAGCTTAGAGGAAGCAGAGTGTGGTATTGATCTCTATCTGCACGAACGACGGGACCCAACGCTGTAAAGTTCCTCGACTCTGTTCTTGATACATCTTCATCATTTGTTTCTCCTGGTTGTGTGCGCATACCCCCCCCACACCACACACACACACACCTTCCCCTCCAAAGCTAGTCGCCCTGCTGCCCTCCTCTCTCTCTCCCTCCCGACTGCGTGTAGGCGAAGCCCTGCTGCAGAAACTCTCCACCATATACACCACGCCGTCGCGTTGTAGATCCAATCCGTCTCTCCACCATACTTGCTGGACCGAGGAAGGAGGAGACGTCGAGGTGCTGCACGTGTGCATCTCACGGAGGCACCGCCACTTGTGGTGCTAGATCGGATCGGATCGCGAGGAGGAGAAGCGAGTACGACTACATCACCCACGTTCCGACGAACGTTTCGCTGTGCGAATCTTCAAGGGTATGAAGATCTAATCCAATCTCTCTCGTTGTTTGCATCTCCTAGATTAGATCTTGGCTTTCCCTCTGTTCGCATCCGTAGAAAATTTTAATTTACTATGCCGCGAAACCCTTCATTACATATGAGTGTCAACCAATGGAGGTTGAGCGACCTTCTATGGTGAATCAATGGGGGAAATAAGGTGGGGAGGAGGAGGGGGACGACCAGATTTGTCTTGGTGGAGGAGGAAGAAGTGAGACAAGTGAGTGGGGTGGTAGTTGGCTCCATGTGCAAAAAGCTGGAAAAAGGTGGTGCCAGGTTATAGGAGGCGCATATTGCACAATATGTGCCTCCTATAATTCAAACTATAGGAGGCGCATATAGCAATATGCGTCTCGCCTATGCGGCCACCTACCTCCACCCGGACCCGCAGGAGTTACTTGAGGCACATATGACCATATGCGTCTCGCATATTATCAAATATAGAAGGCGCATATGACCATATGTGCCTCGCATATTCGAGCACCTACTAACACATGGGCTCACACATATTATGCGAGGCGCATTCTGCCCATATGCGCCTCGCCTATCTGATATATAGGAGGCGCATATGCTAGGATGCGCCTCGCATAATCTGGGGCTGCTTGATTTCGTCCGTACAGGGATTATAAGAGGCACATTCTTATCATATGCGCCTCGTCTATTTTTATACTAGAGGCGCATGGAGAAGGAGTGTGCCTCGCCTATTTTATAGGAGGCACATATGGTTTAAATGTGCCTCCTATAAGCATGTCTCCTATAGCCTTTTCTCTAGTAGTGTGTATCTATACATTAAAACATGTCTAGATTCATTCAAATTTAGAAAAAGTTGCGACATCCTTTTTAGAATGGAGAGAATATAGTATTTTAACCTATAAAAATATCTTATATTTTTAAACCGAAGGTAGTAACTTTTAATGTCCCATTATCGTTATTTTCCCATATGTCATGGTAGTGAAAGAGATGCATGTACTTGGTTTTTATGTTGATGTCTATAAAAAGTTTGTGCCAAACAAGTTGTTAGTTCATGTTTTTGTGCATCACAAACATGTATATAACACTTCTCGCTGTGATAAAAAACGGAGGTAGTAAAAGCAAGAAAGAAGGAATGGTGAAGCTCATGCATAAAAAACATTGTTCCTCAAATTGACACCCAAAATGAGGGCACGTAGCCCGAGCTACCCTCTTGAAAGGTTCAAACACTGGCTCTAGAGGTAAAGATCTACTATTTTATGTTGAAATGATGATTCGAGTAGCGGTACTAAGATTGCTAGTAAGCTCTAGATCTTGAAAGTCTTTCTAACTTCTCTATTGTTCGTGCCCCTAGGCGATCCATGTCGGCCTTATATACAAGGCCAACTCAGGGTTATAGATCTACCCTGAGTCGGTTCGGTGTCGAGCCCTAACAGAAGCCGGCTAAGCTTCTTTGTGTATCTGACGCAATCTTATTTGTGGAAGCCAATCAGGGAGGGCCCCATAAATAGGCCACAAGGTTCCCTGGTTCAGTGGACCATATCTATCTTATGGCCTACCCGGTTAGGTATTCCCTCGGTATACTATGTATCGCCTGAGAAGTTGTTTTACATAGGATTAACATGGCATGTCACGGGCTTCCTGCTACTAGCAGTTCCTCTTCTTCCACACCGCTCTCGCCCCTCCTCTTTCGAGTCACCTGTAAGTTTAGCCGGGTCGCCCCCAAGCTCTCTACGCCGGTGTTGCCGGTCGGATGGGTGGTGTTGGTGTAGATATGATAGGTAGTTGTGATGGCCTTGTGTCGGCAATATGCCCGGTAGATGGAGGCGAACCCCAACGGCGATGGTGGTGCCTGCTCCTAGCGGGCCATTCCTGCAAATTTGTGAGGCTTTATCTTCCAATTGTTGGTTTCATATGGCAGGTGATGTTAGGGGCCTCACTGCAAATTTGTATCCACATTTTTTTACAATCAATACCACGTTATATTCAAGTAGCAAATAGTACATGATAGAGATACATAAACTGGCTCCATGGATTGCAAAATAAAATCTAAAAAAAGACTACCAAATCTTTGAGATCTACGATCTCTTTCTTCTTCTGTCTTTAATATATATACAGCTTCTCTTTGGAGGCCTTTTCCGTGCAAAAAGGAAAACATGACATGTCACGTTCAGCGTTGTTACTGCTCCCGGAACGTTTTTTCCAAAACAAATAGGAACCGGATCTTGATCGATCGCATCTCGCTGGGACTGTGACTCCCACTGCAGCCGTCATTGTGCGTCTCTGATCGACGACCCGATCGCAACTCCAAACTACTTGCTCCAATCACAACCCGATCGCAACTCCACGCGCCCAAGTTGCACCAGACCAGTATATAATCACGAGCCGCGCCAGCCTCCAAGGACACCCAAAACCACAAAGCGAAACCACGCAACTCGACGTGCAACGTGCAGCGCGCTCGATCTCGCCGCGACGGATAGCTCTCAACACCCGACGACGACGACCTAGCCGAGCCCTAGAGAAGCAGGGCGATCGCGACGGCCATGGCAGGCCACGGCGCGGCCGTCGCGGTGGCCCTGCTGATCATCCTCCTCCTCGGCGTCTGGTCACCGTTGGTCTCCGCCACGCGCGTCCTCGGCGACGCGTCCACCACCACGCAGCACGGGCCGGCACGGCGGACGGAGGCGGAGGCGCGGCAGATGTACGACCTGTGGCTGGCGCGGCACGGCCGCTCCTACAACGCGCTGGGCGAGTACGACCGCCGGTTCCGCGCGTTCCGGGACAACCTCGACTTCGTCGACGCCCACAACGCGCGCGCCGCGGCGGGGCAGGAGAGCTTCCGCCTTGGGATGAACCGCTTCGCCGACCTCACCAACGCCGAGTTCCGCGCCGCCTACCTCGGCGCCAAGGCGAGCGACATCCGCCGCAACGTCGTGGGCGAGCGGTACCGGTACGATGGCGCGGAGGCCTTGCCGGAGAAGGTGGACTGGAGGGAGAAGGGCGCGGTGGCGGCCGTGAAGAACCAGGGCCAGTGCGGCAGCTGCTGGGCGTTCTCGACGGTCTGCGCGGTGGAAGGCATCAACCAGATCGTCACGGGCGAGCTGGTGACGCTGTCGGAGCAGGAGCTGGTGGACTGCGCCCGCAACGGGCAGAACAGCGGCTGCAACGGCGGGATCATGGACGACGCCTTCGAGTTCATCTCCCGGAACGGCGGCATCGACACCGAGGAGGACTACCCGTACACCGGCAGGGAGGGCAAGTGCGACCTCGCCAAGAAGGGCCGGAAGGTGGTGTCCATTGATGGGTTCGAGGACGTGCCGGTGGGGGACGAGGTGGCGCTGAAGAAGGCCGTGGCGCACCAGCCGGTGAGCGTCGCCATCGAGGCCGGCGGGCGCGAGTTCCAGCTGTACGAGTCCGGCGTCTTCACGGGGCGGTGCGGCACGGAGCTGGACCACGCCGTCGTCGCGGTGGGCTACGGCACGGAGGTGGACGGCAAGGAGTACTGGATCGTGCGCAACTCGTGGGGGCCTGGCTGGGGCGAGGGCGGCTACGTCCGGATGGAGCGGAACGCGAGCGCGACGGGCAGTGTCGGCAAGTGCGGCATCGCCATGTTCGCGTCGTACCCCGTCAAGAACGGGCCAAACCCGAAGCCTGCGCCGGCGCCCGTTTCGCCGGCGGAGAAGTGTGACCGCCACAGCTCCTGCCCGGCGGGAAGCACGTGCTGCTGCACGTATGGCGTGAGGAACGTGTGCCTGGCGTGGGGGTGCTGCCCTGCCAAGGGCGCCACCTGCTGCAGGGACCGCGCCATGTGCTGTCCATCGGACTACCCTGTCTGCAACACGGAGAGCCACACCTGCGGCAAGAGCAAGGGCAGCCCGGACACCGTGGAGGCGCTGCCCAGTACTCCGGCGACGCGACGGAAGACGTCGATTCCAGAGCTAGTTGATTTAATATTTTCCTTCTAGGGGTTTTAGTTGTCTCTTCTATTTGTAAGCGTACGTCTTTTTTCCCCTATTTAGCCAGCAATCTAGGAATTCTTGTAAATAAGCACTGTTTTCTCCACACGTAATCCTGAGTCTTAGTTCAAATCTTGTGCCACCGGAAATCACGGTTGCAATCTCACTTGTAATTAAAAAATCTTAGTTACAGCCAATCAGGATGCAAAATCCATGAATTAGGTTTTGACTAGTATCTAACTTAATTCTCAATCGTTCGATAATTAAGCAAACCAAGTAATTATTTAAATAAATTCTGTTCTTCACATGATCCAAGAGTTTATGGTCCCATGTTGATTTATTGTGCAAAGTAAAAATTTATCAAAGAGAATTTAACCTAAAATTGGAACAATATCTTGAAGCGGTTGATCGGCTAGCACCATGTCATTAACTAATGGTGTGCATCGTCCCATATTCATCTCTTCTCCTATTCGTAGCCGTCTCAGCTGCACGCAAAAGGGTCACCCTTGTCCTAGTCATCCTTTGTCGCGGCGGCCCCAATGGTCCCCTCCTCCCGAGGTGAGCATTGTCCCATATTCGCCTCTTCTCCTCTTAGATTTTTGTACCTATTCTGCGAGAACGAATTGCCGTGTTGCCGCTATGCGAGAGGGAACTGTCGAGTTCCATAGAAAATCTGGGTGTACGTGTGGCTTAGCTAAGTACGGATACCCTGAAGAAATTTTTCTCATCACTTAGTAGCGAGGTCCCATAGCGGAGCAGGTGTGAGAAGGAGAGAGTTATGTCGTTGATGTTAGAATTTCTTCGAAAGCCGATGGGAGGTGGGAGAGTGTTGTTTGTGCTTCAGACTTATTTATACTGAACTTGTTTATTTGTTTGTATTGTCAACATGACGTCTGAATTGGATTATTTGGTTCGTTCTTTGGACAAGTAACCACATAACAATGCTACTTTTGAATTATAATATACAATGTTATAATTATTGTCAGAAGACTCAATCGTCCATCGTTGTTATTACACTTGTGTTAAATTTAATCAAATTTTGGAAGAAAGGTCATGCTAGTTCTTAGATTTTGTTTCATATGTTGTTAACAAAACACTTTTCAGACGAATCTCCCTTAGATCCAAGAAAATAAATATATCGCTTCTCGGGTTAAAAAAATTCATTACGCCATAGTGCATATATGTATTGGTTTATGTCCAAATTGGTATCCATAATATCTATGTAGATATCTTTAGATCATATATGGGTAACAAATATAGTGAAAACATGTGCTAGAGGCGAGTAGAGCTTTCGATTTGTATATCTTGGGTTAATTTTTTATAGTATTTTGTAGTGTCCTAATAAGATCATTGACATTACTGATTTGGTTCTTTAAGGAACACATATAACCTTTTTGTCCTAAAGGTTGAATAGTACTATGTGTTTCACGCATGTGTGATTTTTAATAAACAAGCAATTCATGCCTGCGGGTACTTTGTAGCCAAGAAGATCTCAGATCAAAGAAGAAACTGATAAAACCTAATCAATCCCCTCCTTCCTTCCCACGATCAACCTAGCCGTCCTCGTGCATGACGCCGCAGAAGTTTCCTCCGGAGTCCATCCCCTGGCGCAGTCCCTCAGGCGGCTTCCTACCGATCACGGTCCATGTCGGTATCCATGGGCGGGCCGTTCCAAACCCTGACGGAACTCAAAGACGCAGTCTGTGCACGCTACACCGCCATCTATCTCTACTTGCACCGCCGGCACACACCCCTAGATCCGCCACCGTCTCGACCGTATGTACCACAACGAGACTTCCCCCTCTCGCTTCACCATCAATCTTCTTCTATTTCGGGCCAGATGATCCAGTTGAAATCGGTTTATTTAGTTTACTAATCAACAGTTGGAAATGTCGATTTCTATCACATCGGTCACATATTCGACATCGAGTTCAAGGGAGAGTATGTGAGTCTCTTCTCACGCCAGATTTGTTGAATGTTCATGCATTCCGTCTCAATCGTGTCTTCTCCGGGGACGGCTGGCCATTAGTGTTCTGCAGGGGTGCTAGAAGCAAGATTGGATTGCCTTTCTCTGTCTTAGCTGTGTAGGATGTTGACGTGTAAGATGGTGTGTTTGCGAAAGCACCGCAAGGCTTCGTTAATTGCCGCGATGACAACATCTACGGATGTCGTTCACCTCCTTGGAGGTGTGTCCATGACACCCATCTTGTCGCCGTGATTGCTTTCTCCTAGGCACTTTGGATGTCCTATTGACTTGCCTCATCTTTGAGTTCCTCCTCAAACTCTCTGTCCGCCGGCGTCATGCATCGGGTTGGTTCGGCTTCTTATAGACGGTGTACTTTCCACTATGCGCGGCCGCTCTTGAGCCTAGGGGGTATTCGGAGTTTGTGCTCTTCCACGGTGTAACTGTGTCCGGTGTCATATAGCAGTGTTCATCCCTAGTTCATACTCTGAATTTTGGGATTCCTCTACACAGGAGATGCCCATCTCATTCAGCGAGCTAACATCAAGATATCAATGAGCAGATGTGCACACAACGCCATGATCTTGAGATGCTTCTTCTTGCAACGCATGCATCATGTTGGACTCAAATAGTCCGCGGTAATGGTCGGTAGTGTTCACAGCTCTTTCCTTTCCTTTCGATCGATGGCTGATTAAAGTGCATGTGGTAATAACTATCCAGCCAAGCCAAGGAGATCTGCCGATATCAAAGAGGAAACCACCAAAACCCTAATCCCATCAATCAATCCCCTTCTTCCTCCCACGCAAAAATAAAATTAAACCTTCCTCCGCCCTCGATCGCGCATGGCGGCCAAGCCCAAGCGTGTTCCCCCGGAGTCCCTCCCCCGGCGCAGACCCTCCGGCGGCGGCTTCCACCCTATCACGATCCACGTCCGCATCAACAGGGACGGGAACTACCTCCTCAGCCATCTTCCCGAGACGGGCGGGCCGTTCCGAGACTTCCGAGATCTCCAGGACGCGGTACGTGCACGCTACGCCGGCATCTACCTCTCCTGGCATCGCCGGAGGAGACCCCTCCTTCCGCCGCCGCATTCGACGTACGCACGGATGACACACCAATCTTCTACTACTTCTAGCTAAATTCGATTTATTTTAATCCACTGATCGATCGAGAAAATAAATTTACTACTGTACGTCTGTCTTGATCATCGATAGATAATTTCTTTGATCGCTCCCCTAGGGATGATATATTCCAGTTCAGGTACGTGGTGGAGGAGCGTGTGCCTCGGCGGCGGCCTACAGTACCATCTGCGGCGACGCAGAGGCAGTCGGAATCTGCAGGTGTGTCGACCCTGAAGGAGTCGCGCAACGCCACCACATTGGAGGAGAAACAGTCCGGCAGCAGCACAGCCACTTCCTCTTCTTCTTCTTCCTCTCGGCGGCCGGATCAGGAGGACACTGTTATGACCTCGACACCGTCAGTGTCGTCACGCATTTGGGCACGGGTACGGCCTGGCTGGGGGTTTATATATTACGTCAGGGTCGACCTCGGGGGATCCTTCCACACCTATCCTCATGCCGGCGGGCCGTTCCAGAGCTTAGAGGAAGCAGAGTGTGGTATTGATCTCTATCTGCACGAACGACGGGACCCAACGCTGTAAAGTTCCTCGACTCTGTTCTTGATACATCTTCATCATTTGTTTCTCCTGGTTGTGTGCGCATACCCCCCCCACACCACACACACACACACCTTCCCCTCCAAAGCTAGTCGCCCTGCTGCCCTCCTCTCTCTCTCCCTCCCGACTGCGTGTAGGCGAAGCCCTGCTGCAGAAACTCTCCACCATATACACCACGCCGTCGCGTTGTAGATCCAATCCGTCTCTCCACCATACTTGCTGGACCGAGGAAGGAGGAGACGTCGAGGTGCTGCACGTGTGCATCTCACGGAGGCACCGCCACTTGTGGTGCTAGATCGGATCGGATCGCGAGGAGGAGAAGCGAGTACGACTACATCACCCACGTTCCGACGAACGTTTCGCTGTGCGAATCTTCAAGGGTATGAAGATCTAATCCAATCTCTCTCGTTGTTTGCATCTCCTAGATTAGATCTTGGCTTTCCCTCTGTTCGCATCCGTAGAAAATTTTAATTTACTATGCCGCGAAACCCTTCATTACATATGAGTGTCAACCAATGGAGGTTGAGCGACCTTCTATGGTGAATCAATGGGGGAAATAAGGTGGGGAGGAGGAGGGGGACGACCAGATTTGTCTTGGTGGAGGAGGAAGAAGTGAGACAAGTGAGTGGGGTGGTAGTTGGCTCCATGTGCAAAAAGCTGGAAAAAGGTGGTGCCAGGTTATAGGAGGCGCATATTGCACAATATGTGCCTCCTATAATTCAAACTATAGGAGGCGCATATAGCAATATGCGTCTCGCCTATGCGGCCACCTACCTCCACCCGGACCCGCAGGAGTTACTTGAGGCACATATGACCATATGCGTCTCGCATATTATCAAATATAGAAGGCGCATATGACCATATGTGCCTCGCATATTCGAGCACCTACTAACACATGGGCTCACACATATTATGCGAGGCGCATTCTGCCCATATGCGCCTCGCCTATCTGATATATAGGAGGCGCATATGCTAGGATGCGCCTCGCATAATCTGGGGCTGCTTGATTTCGTCCGTACAGGGATTATAAGAGGCACATTCTTATCATATGCGCCTCGTCTATTTTTATACTAGAGGCGCATGGAGAAGGAGTGTGCCTCGCCTATTTTATAGGAGGCACATATGGTTTAAATGTGCCTCCTATAAGCATGTCTCCTATAGCCTTTTCTCTAGTAGTGTGTATCTATACATTAAAACATGTCTAGATTCATTCAAATTTAGAAAAAGTTGCGACATCCTTTTTAGAATGGAGAGAATATAGTATTTTAACCTATAAAAATATCTTATATTTTTAAACCGAAGGTAGTAACTTTTAATGTCCCATTATCGTTATTTTCCCATATGTCATGGTAGTGAAAGAGATGCATGTACTTGGTTTTTATGTTGATGTCTATAAAAAGTTTGTGCCAAACAAGTTGTTAGTTCATGTTTTTGTGCATCACAAACATGTATATAACACTTCTCGCTGTGATAAAAAACGGAGGTAGTAAAAGCAAGAAAGAAGGAATGGTGAAGCTCATGCATAAAAAACATTGTTCCTCAAATTGACACCCAAAATGAGGGCACGTAGCCCGAGCTACCCTCTTGAAAGGTTCAAACACTGGCTCTAGAGGTAAAGATCTACTATTTTATGTTGAAATGATGATTCGAGTAGCGGTACTAAGATTGCTAGTAAGCTCTAGATCTTGAAAGTCTTTCTAACTTCTCTATTGTTCGTGCCCCTAGGCGATCCATGTCGGCCTTATATACAAGGCCAACTCAGGGTTATAGATCTACCCTGAGTCGGTTCGGTGTCGAGCCCTAACAGAAGCCGGCTAAGCTTCTTTGTGTATCTGACGCAATCTTATTTGTGGAAGCCAATCAGGGAGGGCCCCATAAATAGGCCACAAGGTTCCCTGGTTCAGTGGACCATATCTATCTTATGGCCTACCCGGTTAGGTATTCCCTCGGTATACTATGTATCGCCTGAGAAGTTGTTTTACATAGGATTAACATGGCATGTCACGGGCTTCCTGCTACTAGCAGTTCCTCTTCTTCCACACCGCTCTCGCCCCTCCTCTTTCGAGTCACCTGTAAGTTTAGCCGGGTCGCCCCCAAGCTCTCTACGCCGGTGTTGCCGGTCGGATGGGTGGTGTTGGTGTAGATATGATAGGTAGTTGTGATGGCCTTGTGTCGGCAATATGCCCGGTAGATGGAGGCGAACCCCAACGGCGATGGTGGTGCCTGCTCCTAGCGGGCCATTCCTGCAAATTTGTGAGGCTTTATCTTCCAATTGTTGGTTTCATATGGCAGGTGATGTTAGGGGCCTCACTGCAAATTTGTATCCACATTTTTTTACAATCAATACCACGTTATATTCAAGTAGCAAATAGTACATGATAGAGATACATAAACTGGCTCCATGGATTGCAAAATAAAATCTAAAAAAAGACTACCAAATCTTTGAGATCTACGATCTCTTTCTTCTTCTGTCTTTAATATATATACAGCTTCTCTTTGGAGGCCTTTTCCGTGCAAAAAGGAAAACATGACATGTCACGTTCAGCGTTGTTACTGCTCCCGGAACGTTTTTTCCAAAACAAATAGGAACCGGATCTTGATCGATCGCATCTCGCTGGGACTGTGACTCCCACTGCAGCCGTCATTGTGCGTCTCTGATCGACGACCCGATCGCAACTCCAAACTACTTGCTCCAATCACAACCCGATCGCAACTCCACGCGCCCAAGTTGCACCAGACCAGTATATAATCACGAGCCGCGCCAGCCTCCAAGGACACCCAGACCCACAAAGCGAAACCACGCAACCCGACGTGCAGCGCGCTCGATCTTGCCGCGACGGATAGCTCTCGACCCCCGACGACGACGACCACGACCTAGCCGAGCCAGAGAAGCAGAGCGATCGCGACGGCCATGGCAGGCCACGGCGCGGCCGTCGCGGTGGCCTTGCTACTCATCATCCTCCTCTTCGGCGTCTGGTCACCGTTGGTCTCCGCCACGCGCGTCCTCGGCGACGCGTCCACCACGCAGCACGGGCCGGCACGGCGGACGGAGGCGGAGGCGCGGCAGATGTACGACCTGTGGCTGGCGCGGAACGGCCGCACCTACAACGCGCTGGGCGAGTACGACCGCCGGTTCCGCGCGTTCCGGGACAACCTCGACTTCGTGGACGCCCACAACGCGCGCGCCGCGGCGGGGCAGGAGAGCTTCCGCCTCGGGATGAACCTCTTCGCCGACCTCACCAACGCCGAGTTCCGCGCCGCCTACCTCGGCGCCAAGGCGAGCAACATCCGCCGGAACCCCGTCGGCGAGAGGTACCGGTACGACGGCGCCGAGGCATTGCCGGAGAAGGTGGACTGGAGGGAGAAGGGCGCGGTGGCGGCCGTGAAGAACCAGGGCCAGTGCGGGAGCTGCTGGGCGTTCTCGACGGTCTGCGCGGTGGAAGGCATCAACCAGATCGTCACCGGCGAGCTGGTGACGCTGTCGGAGCAGGAGCTGGTGGACTGCGCCCGCAACGGCCAGAACAGCGGCTGCAACGGCGGGATCATGGACGACGCCTTCGAGTTCATCGCCTTGAACGGCGGCATCGACACCGAGGAGGACTACCCGTACACCGGCAGGGAGGGCAAGTGCGACCTCGCCAAGAAGGGGCGCAAGGTGGTGTCCATTGACGGGTTCGAGGACGTGCCGGCGGAGGACGAGCTGGCGCTGAAGAAGGCCGTGGCGCACCAGCCGGTGAGCGTCGCCATCGAGGCCGGCGGGCGCGAGTTCCAGCTGTACGAGTCCGGCGTCTTCACTGGGCGGTGCGGCACGGAGCTGGACCACGCCGTCGTCGCGGTGGGCTACGGCACGGAGGTGGACGGCAAGGAGTACTGGATCGTGCGCAACTCGTGGGGGCCTGGCTGGGGCGAGGGCGGCTACATCCGAATGGAGCGGAACGCGAGCGCGACGGGCAGTGTTGGCAAGTGCGGCATCGCCATGTTCGCGTCGTATCCCGTCAAGAACGGGCCAAACCCGAAGCCGGCGCCAGTTTCGCCGGCGGAGAAGTGCGACCGCCACAGCTCCTGCCCGGCGGGGAGTACCTGTTGCTGCACGTACGGCGTGAGGAACGTGTGCCTGGCGTGGGGGTGTTGCCCGGCCGAGGGTGCAACCTGCTGCAAGGACCGCGCCACTTGCTGTCCATCGGACTACCCTGTCTGCAACACCGGGAGCCGCACCTGCGGCAAGAGCAAGGGCAGCCCGGACACCGTGGAGGCGCTGCCCAGGACTCCGGCGACGCGACAGAAGACGTCGATTCCAGAGCTAGTTGATTTAATATTTTCCTTCTAGGGGTTTTAGTTGTCTCTTCTATTTGTAAGCGTACGTCTTTTTTTTTCCTATTTAGCCAGCAATCTAGATGGAATTCTTGTAAATAAGCACTGTTTTCTTAGTTATCACCTTGATCTTGTAAATATTTCAATAAAGTTAGTTCTCCACACGTAATCCTGAGTCTTAGTTCAAATCTTGTGCCACCGAAAATCATAATTGCAATCTCACTTGTAATTAAAAAATCCTAGTTACAACCAATCAGGATGCAAAATCCATGAATTAGGTTTTGACTAGTCTCTAACTTAATTCTCAATCGTTCGATAATTAAGCAAACCAAGTAAATGTTTAAATAAATTCCGTTGTTCACATGATCCAAGAGTTTATGATCCCATGTTGATTTATTGTGCAAAGTAAAAATTTATCAAAGAGAATTTAACCTAAAATTGGAACAATATCTTAGAGCGGTTGATCGGCCAGCACCATCTCATTAACTAAAAGGGTCACCCCTTGTCCTAATCATCCTTTGCCGCGGCGGCCCCAATGGCCCCCTCCTCCCGATGTGAGCATTGTACCATATTCGCCTCTTCTCCTCTTAGATTTTTGTACCTATTCCGCATGAACGAATTGGCGTGTTGCCGCTAAGCGAGAGGGAACTGTCGAGTTCTGGAGAAAATCTGGGTGTACGTGTGGCTTAGCCAAGTATGGATACCCTGAAGAAATTTTCTCATCACTTAGTAGCGAGGTCTCATAGCGGAGCAGGTGTGAGAAGGAGAGAGTTATGTCGTCGATGTTAGAATTTGTTCGAAAGCCGATGGGAGGTGGGAGAGTGTTGTGTGTGCTTCAAACTTATTTATATTGAACTTGTTTATTTGTTTGTATTGTCAACATGACATCTGAATTGGATTATTTGGTTCGTTCTTTGGACAAGTAACCACATAACAATGCTACTTTTGAATTATAATATACAATGTTATAATTATTGTCAGAAGACTCAGCGTCCATCGTTGTTATTACACTTGTGTTAAATTTAATCAAATTTTGGAAGAAAGGTCATGCTAGTTCTTAGATTTTGTTTCATATGTTGTTAACAAAACACGTTTCAGACGAATCTCCCTTAGATCCAAGAAAATAATTATATCGCTTCTCGGGTTAAAAATTTCATTACGCCATAGTGCATATATGTATTGGTTTATGTCCAAATTGGTATCCATAATATCTATGTAGATATCTTTAGATCATATATGGGTAACAAATATAGTGAAAACATGTGCTAGAGGCGAGTAGAGCTTACGATTTGTATATCTTGGGTTAATTTTTTATAGAAATTTGTAGTGTCCTAATAAGATCATTGACATTACTGATTTGGTTCTTTAAAGAACACATATACCCTTTTTGTCCCAAGGGTTGAATAGTACTATGTGTTTCACACGTGTTTTTTTTTAATAAACAAGCAATTCATGCCTGTGGGTACTTTGTAGCCAAGGAGATCTCAGATCAAAGAAGAAACCGATAAAACCTAATCAATCCCCTCCTTCCTTCTCACGATCAACCCAGCCGTCCTCATGCATGACGCCGCAGAAGCTTCCTCCGGAGTCCATCCCCCGACGCAATCCCTCAGGCGGCTTCCTACCGATCATGGTCCATGTCGGTATCCATGGGCGGGCCGTTCCGAACCCTGATGGAACTCAAAGGCGCAGTTTGTGCACGCTACACTGCCATCTATCTCTACTTGCACCTCCGGCACACACCCCTAGATCCGCCGCCATCTCGACCGTATGTACCACAACCGATACATCTCCCTCTCGCTTCACCATCAATCTTCTTCTATTTCGGGCCAGATGATCCAGTTGAAATCGGTTTATTTAGTTTACTAATCGACAACTGGAAATTTCGATTTATATCACAACAGCTGGAAATTTCGATTTATATCACATCGGTCACATATTTGACATCGAGTTCGAGGTAGAGTATGTGGGTCTCTTCTCGTGCCAAATTTGATGAATGTTCATGCATTCCGTCTCAATTGTGTCTTCTCCAGGGACGTTCGGCCATTAGTGTTATGCAATTGGACCGGGTAGCCTTTCTCTGTCTTAGTTGTCTAGGATGGTGACGTGTAAGATGGTGTGTCTGCGAAAGCACCGCAAGGCTTCGGTCATTACCGGCGATGACGACGTCTACGGATGTCGTTCACCTCCTTGGAGGTGTGGCCATGACACCCATCTTGACACCGTGATTGCTTTCTTCTAGGCACTTTGGATTCCATATTGACTTGCGTCATCTTTGAGTTCCTCCTTGGACTCTCTTTCCGTCGGTGTCATGCATCAGGTTGGTTCGGCTTCTTATAAACGATGTACTTTCCACTATGCGCGGCCGCTCTTGAGCCTAGGAGGGTATTTGGAGTTGGTGCTCTTCCACAGGGGTATTCGGAGTTGGTGCTCTTCCACGGTGTAACTGTCATCCCTAGTTCATACTCTGAATTTTGGGATTCCTCTAACAGGAGATGTCCATCTCATTCAACGAGCTAACATCAAGATATCACTCAGTAGATGTGAACACAACGCCAACCTCTATGAAAAATGGATCAGGCGATCTCGCCTCTGCCCCGACTCCACCGGCCAGCTGCCGGTTCCTGCCTCCCCCGTTCGCCGCTCCGGCGGCAGGAGGGGGTAGGGAACCCTATGCTTTGGCTCCGTCCTGTAGTTAGGTTAACCTAGTTTTTTCAGGGGTGTTGTTTTAATGAAGGAGAGAACGCAGCGTCAGAATAATTTTCCTATGCTCTTCCTTTATCTCGGCGTCGAGGGGCAGGTGGCCCGGTCATCTCGTCGATCTCTGGATCCGACGAGACTTGTGTCTAGTGGTCGGCGATCGTCACTCCCGCGGGTGGCGGTCTTGTCGGCTGCTGTAGCAGTTGGGCGCGTGGATGATAGTAGGTGGCGGCGTTTATCTTCTTCGACTACATCGGATGAAGGTGATGTTATCGGGATCTGGTAATCACGGGGAAGATCCCGGTCGACGTGTCACAAAGTCTCGATCTCGTCGCTTGCGACGATCCGGCTCATCGACTCAAAAAGCATCCTCGTATGCGAAGGTGCTCTCCCAGATCTTGGTATGGCGGTTGTTTGTCTCTCTTTTCGGTGGAGGACAGCGGTGGACGACGGTTCGACGATGCACAAGTTTCTCCAAGGGTGAAATTGTAGTTTTACTTTTTGCGAGGTGTTTTGTGCAAAGTTGCTTGACAAGCATGTTTTTTCTCATATTGTGATCATACGTGTAATCTCTGTAAACTTTTGGTTAATGAAATAGTATGTGGTTACTTCAAAAGAAAACGCCAGGATCTTGAGATGCTTCTTCTTGCAACGCATGCATCAAGTTGGACTCAAATAGTCCGCGGTCGGTAGTGTTCACAGCTCTTTCCTTTCCTTTCCTTTCGATCGATGGCTGATTAAAGTGCATGTGGTAACAACTATCCAGCCAAGCCAAGGAGATCTGCCGATTATCAAAGAGAAAACCACCAAAACCCTAATCAATTAATCCCCTTCTTCCTCCCACACAAAAATAAAATTAAAAACTTCCTCCGCCGTTGATCGCGCATGGCGCCCAAGGCCAAGCGTGTTCCCCCGGAGTCCCTCCCGCGGCGCAGACCCTCCGGCGGCGGCTTCCACCCTATCACGATCCACGTCCGCGTCAACAGGGACGGGAACTACCTCCTCAGCCATCTTCCCGAGACGGGCGGGCCGTTCCGAGACTTCCGAGATCTTCAGGACGCAGTTCGTGCGCGCTACGCCGACATCTACCTCTCCTGGCATCGCCGGAGGAGACCCCTCCTTCCGCCGCCGCCTTCGACGTACGTACGGATGACACCAATCTTCTGCTACTTCTAGCTAAAAGCCTAAAATCGATTTATTTATTCATTCACTGATCGATCGAGAAAATTGGACTTATTAGTGTACGTCTGTCCTGATCATCGATCAATGATTTCTTTGATTGCTTCCCCTAGGGATGATATATTCCAGTTCAGGTACGTGGTGGAGGAGCGTGCGCCTCGGCGGCGGCCTACAGTACCATCTGCGGCGACGCAGAGGCAGTCGGAAGCTGCAGGTGTGTCGTCCCTGAAGGAGTCGCTCAACGCCACCACATTGGAGGAGAAACAGTCCGGCAGCAGCACAGCCACTTCCTCTTCTTCTTCCTCTCGGCGGCCGGATCAGGAGGACACTGTTATGGCCTCGCCACCGTCAGTGTCATCACGCATTTGGGCACGAGTACGGCCTGAATGGGGATTCATATACTACGTCAGGGTCGACCTCGGGGGATCCTTCCACACCTATCCCCATGCCGGTGGGCCGTTTCAGAGCTCGGAGGAAGCAGAGCGCGCCATGGATCGCTATTTGCACGAACGCCGGGACCCAACACTGTAAAATTCCTCGACTCTCTTTCTACATAGATTTTCATCACTTGCTTCTCCTTGGTTCTGTGTGCACACCTGCAAGTTAATATGTAGCGACACAAAAGATATATAGGCACATGAATAAGGAAATTATGATCAAATGACTCTTAAAAGTTTGATTGTGGATAATCTGCCAAGCTGATTTAAATAACACCAGTCTACAATAATTTTGTATATCCCTCTTTCAATGCTACGTCAAGTTAGTGGAATATCTTCGATTACCGTATTTGTTTCAAAGCTGTTGAAATTGTGCATAACTCATAAAAATACCTCTGTTTCTTCACAGCTCTGTTTCAGCTAATGGTGATAGCCAGATAGTTTAGCTCTATTAACCGATCAAAACAGTGTGGAATCATATATCAAAGAAGGGACAGTTTTTTCAAAGAGTCACATGCCGTGAATAATAAGACTGTAAACAGTGCAGTTTTGTGCTGTTTTTGTTGACAACCAGCATGTTTGGGCACCCTTCTATGCAAACTAGTTCGTCATAGCCCTTGGTATTACTTCGCAGTTTCCACTCTTAGAGAATACAGGATACTAACCATATACTATGCTCTGATCTCAATTAGGTTAGTGAATCAAGGTGGGGTTCCTTCAGTTGAGATGGCTATAGAACAAGCTCTTTATTGGCCTGATGGCAGAAGGAAGAAGCGTTCAAAATCCCTTTGCATTGATCAAACCGGTAGTAAAGTGCGCCAGTTAGTACAAGCTTTGGTGGACAACCATAATGAGGATCACAATCTTCTTGGGGTTTGCTCTCTTTCTTTGTCTCTCCTTTCCTGGCCTACGTCTTATGGTTTTATCCATGTATAAGAGTTCTTGATCTGACCCATGTTTCCATATTACAGGATCTTGCATATGAACTCAAAGACGTTGTGCACTACCGGCAATTTTGTGAGAACCGTGCTTGGTTCTATCATCTCAATTTCACTATGACCAAAGTAGCAGGCGATTCCAACTGCGGTAAGGACGACACTCTGTTCTTTGCGGAAGTCAAATGCGTGCGACAGGAAAAACAAGAAGAAATGTTGGTCAGCTGTTTCTGCATGGTTAGATCTACCAGAAATGGTATGTCGTACCCTTCACTTTGATTAAGTGTTGCTGACATCTCTTCCCAAAGACAGCTAAGTTCTTCTGTGTTCCTACAGAGGTGGATTGGATGTGGTAGGCCTTTTTGGTTGGTTAATTACTCCACAGTTAACTCTATTGCTTTGTCGATGAAGGTCTCTGCTATGGCTGTACCAACAATGGAAGTGTCAACATGAAGCACCCCAACGGTGCCGATAAATACATTGGTGGCCACTTGGATGTGGGTAGGGGCTCGTCATGCGGATGGCACGTAGAGTGGAGCGACTCCGATGACGACGTAGGATACAGTGATATCCTCTTAACACTTTTGCTGCTTCGTTTGCTAACCACATCTGTGAAATGTGCCCTCTTTAATTTACAGGTGGAAGCGAAGAAGAAGGAACTGAGACGTATGTTCACGGTAATGGCGTATCTTTGGCGTTGTGGTTCACTGTCTATACTAATATTAACATGATGCAGGTTACTTGATTGGTCGTAAACCGTTGCTCGTGTGTATCGTCGGTTTGTGCAGGGCAGTGATGATCCAAATGTGAATACGGTCTTGTGGATGCATCCGGATGATGTTCTGCTGGAAGAAGACTAAGAAGGGGCATCATGACCCAACTGGCTTTGCTCTTTCCTGTCTACCAAGACACCGAGAAGATCCCCTCAAAAGGAAAAAAAAAGACACCGAGAAGATAAAAAAGACAGTTTCAGTTGAAACGGATCTTCTACTTGTAGTGACCTGCAAATGCTTTGTTCGGTAGCTGATATCTTTGCAATTTTTGGCTGTGCCTTATCTTATTGTAAACTGTGATTTGTGTCTTGGTCAGTCAGTTGTTCATAGGCCATAAGCTCTACATCAGCGGCTAAGCCACAATGATGCCAGCAGCTATACTATGATAGTAACCATATATGACACTATGACAGTAACCATCCATGTATGGACTTTGGGCTTTGGATGAATGATGCCAGCAGCTATACTATGACAGTAACCATCCATGTATACTTAGGCTTTTGGATGCAATTAGACAATTTACCAGCAGATGTGCAAGCAAAGCCCTTCTGGGGTGGAGTTAGGACAGAGGCACTCCAGGAAGTTCAGAACAGCATACTTGCAACATTCTGAACAAAACGCACAGCATAATGTTTTTTTCAAGGGAGAAACGCACATCATAATGTTGGTACTATGTCAAACTGGTTCGAAACGCACAGGTTGCATCCACAGATTCATCTTCAGCATGCATGTTAACAATTCAGACAAGCACAGATAATTCACCAATTAGCTTGACTGAATATTCTTGAGAACATAGGAAAGTACAAATAGAAGCGAGATATGTACAATGACTTCATCTACTAGGATAAATCAAGCAGTAATACTGAACTTTTAAGAACCAACTCTACAAAAGCCATGTCTGGTTCAAATTTTGAACAAAGGTCTGGGTGCACAGAGGCAGAAAAGCTCCACGCAGCCGCATCCTTCTATTCACCGCCATCTCGACAAGTTCACGCGGTGATCCGCTTAGCGAGGGTGCGCTTCAAGGCCTTCACGGTCAGCGGGCTGTCCTTGCTCTGCTCAATCCAAACAAAACAGGTCAGTCGTTCCGTTATGGCCACCTTATTGCAGAAGTAAAGCCTAATAATATCTACTGCGTATGTCAACAAAAGCATGACAGCATATAGCCCTCGGTCAGTTTTGTCATGCATATGGCGTGGCTTTTGAAAACTGTCTACCTTACATGAACTGAATACTCAATGCTGCAGAAAGAATAAAAACAGAAAGGAGAAGTCATTACCACTGAGCAAGTTCCAGCCTTGATGTTGCAGACGGGGTAGTCCGGCGGGCAGCAGCTGGCATGATCCTTGCAGCACGTCGCGCCTTCGACCGGGCAGCAGCCCCATAACAGGCAGTGGTTCCTAAAGCCAAATGCACAGCAGCAGGTGCTCCCTGCCGGGCATGACTGGGTCTCGTCACAGACATGGTCAGGGGCGACTGGGGGAGGCGGTGTCGGTGGTGTGGGGGGTGTCGGGGATGGCTTGGGCGGGTTAGCACCCTTCTTGGTGGGGTACGATGACATCATGGCTATCCCGCACTTCCCAGTGGTCACGTTGATGTTGCGCTCCATGCGGAGGTACCCAGCCTCTCCCCAGTTCGGGCCCCATGAGTTGCGGACGATCCAGTAGTCCTTGCCATTCTCAGTGCCATAGCCAACAGCAACAACACCATGGTCGAGCTGTGTGCCACACCTTCCACTGAAGACACCCTGTAATATTGATCAAAGGGGACAGTTATCACCAGAATGACCTAAACGTTGGATAAAGGTAAGCTGCTTGCCACAGAAAGTTCACTTACAGAATGATACAGCTGAAACTCCCGGCCACCGGCTTCAATGGCAACACTCACGGGCTGGTGAGCAACCGCCTTCTGCAGCGATTTCTCATCATTTTCAGGGACATCTTCAAAGCCATCAATGCTCACCACCTTTGCGTTACGCTGCAAAAGATCAGAGAAAACAAACAAATTGGAACATCAGCACCAAGAATCATATGGATGCAGAGACTATGAAGGAAGTAAACAAGTACCCTGTTGATATCACATCTGCCATCCAAGGCCTTGTAAGGGTAGTCATCTTCAGTATCGATGCCACCGTTCTTCATGATGAATTCAAAGGCGTCATCCATAAGCCCCCCATTGCAGCCACTGCTCTGCCCATTGGTGTCACACTCCACAAGCTCCTGCTCAGATAATGTGACCAGCTCACCAGTGACAAGCTGGTTGATGCTTTCTACTGTGCTGATTGCAGAAAAAGCCCAGCAGCTTCCTGCACATGACCATTACAAAGAGGGGTCAAACAATGCATCAGATAACATCAAAATGACTTGTGTCGTCAGATAGTACCACAATTACAATCACACTAACTTCACAAATTAGGGACATGCTCACTTGTCTCATCTGTAGGTGCTAAAGGTAGCAAACAAAGGGTGCACCAAACACTCAAAACAATTTAATTATATTATCAATTTCCTGTCAAGATGTTGGTTTGTATCCTCTGTTTTTTCCCTCATGGTCAAATATCAAGGAGCCTTAGAAGTTAGAACATTAACCATCCTCGCCTAACTAACACCATAATCACCATACAAACCAAGCTCTACAGCCGCCAATTGTGCTACAAGACTTAAAATAGTTGCTAAAAGAATAAAATAGTTACTACAATGCAACAATGCCAGATCTAGCTAATGCCCTAAGTAGTTTTTGATGGTGCATTAAGTCACGATGATCAACCAGTCAGCCGCCGCACTTGTCTGACAGATGCACCGAATACAACAATTTAAATTGCAAGGAACAGACAAAAAACTACCCCCAAAAAGGCGGCCACAATTCAGAAAAATAGGTTTTGAGCTAAGCTTCGGTTCTGGAAATAAGGAAACCACGCAGCGCAAGGCAACTCCAACGAATCGCCAGCCATTAATTCCTCATCAAGTCCACTGGAAGCCATTGCTTCCTTGGTAAGCAAAGTAGTAGTATGAAGAAAACAAGCACCTTCGTAAGGCGATTAAACTGTAAAACTATCTAATCCTACATGATTTTTTTTAGGCTGCACCACATCGATTTGGGATCGGGAAGAACGGCGGTAGGCACTTAGTTCCGAGATTACCTTTAACGGGACAGTGCGTCGCATCCAATCTAGGTATAGAAGAAAATACTAACTGGAGAGGGGGAGGGGGAGAGATTACTCACCGCACTGGCCCTGGTTCTTGACGGGGGCGACGGCGCCCTTCTCCCTCCAGTCGACGGCGTCGGGCAGCTCCTCGACCCCGTCGTGGCGGTACCTCTCGCCCACGACCCGCCCCGCCCTGTTCATCCTCTCGGCGGCGCCCTTGACGCCGAGGAAGGCGGCCCGGAACTCGGCGTTGGTGAGATCCGCGAAGCGGTTCAGCCCGAGGCGGAACCCCTCCGCGCCCGCCGCGGCGCGCGCGTTGTGGGCGTCGACGAAGCGGAGGTTGTCCCAGAAGACGCGGAAGCGGTCGACGAGCGCGTTCGAGTTGGGGTTGGGGTTGGAGCCGCCGCGGTTCTCGGCCAGCCAGCGGTCGTAGATGGCCCGGGCCTCCGCCTCGGTGCGCTCCAGGCCCCGCGTGCCGTGCTCCTCGTTGTAGGCGATGATCGACATGTCCGGGGCGGACGAGGCGAGGCCGGAGACGGCGAGGAGGACGAGGAGCAGCACGGCGGTGGCCGCCTTGGACAAGGCGGCGGCGGCGCGTGCCATGGTGGGGAACGGCGACGTGGAGACGGGCGTCGCTCTCGAGAGCTTTTTCGAGTTTTTTTCTTCTTCTTTTTTCCGATGGGTTGGGTGGGTTGGTTCGGGCTTTGGGTGCGGGTCGTGTTTTATAGATGGGGCGTCGGTCGGTTTTAGGGGAGGAGTCCTGGATGGGTTTGAGTCTGGTACGAAGGCAGGTGCGGTTAATCTTGGTCGGTTCAAATTCTAAGAGCATCGTCTACCCGTCCAGGTCGATCCGGACGCTGAATTTTAGTGGACGCAGAAAATTGGCACAGTCGCGTACTAGAGACCTGTTTTCGGTTGGATTTTGGCTATTTTTGGTACGGACTATCCAGGCCAAACCCAGGTTTTCGGGTACGCCCTGTAAACGCCGGACTCAGCGAAATCGGCGGAAAAAAATCAAAGCGGCGCGTGGACCCGCCGAGTCAGTGACGGAAGTCGAGTCGTCGGCATCCTCAGAACCACGCGGCGACCGCTGGGCAATAACTGACCGTCGCGTCGGCCACGCGTCGCCGATTTACGTCGCCACCGTCGTCGCCTCGGCTCCCGCGACGAACCGGCGGTCACTAACTTCCCGCCGTTTCCACTTTTCCCGCCCTCGCCGCCCACCTCGGCCTTTTTATAAGTCGTACCCCTCGCCGGAGATCTTCGCACTCTCTCACAGCTCCCCCTACCCACAAGCCCAAACTCCGGCGAACCTTCTCTCACCTTTCCTCCTTCCCAGACATGGCCGAACGCTACCCCGGCGACGGCGCTGCGGCGAACGGCTTCGGTCGGCGCACCCTCCAGGCCTGGGAGGCGCGCATGCTGTACGACGCCGGGTATATGGCGCCGCCGGACACGCGGATGCCTCCTGGGTGGAAGCTGAGCGCCAGCAGCATCCCAATCCCGCCGGCGCCGACGCCGGACGAGTTGCCGTATGATGTACAAGAGTACATCGGCGGCATGGACAACCCCGCCGAAGCGAAGAGCGCCGACAACCTCCTCTACTGGGAGCACTTCTTTGCGGAGCGGCGCGAACAGGAGCTCGCCCCGCCACGAGGGGCCGCCGAACGAGTCGCCGCCGAAGCGCAACAACTCGGCGGGTCATCGGCGTTGGTGGAGCGCGCCGGGGCGGACGCTCGCTGCAATGATGGAGCACATCAACCGCGGGAACACGCCGCGGCTCGGCTTCCCACGGACACCGACGCCGGTGGCCAGGTCGGGTCGACGGGCTCCGGCGAACTGGGCGTCGAGGAGGATGGCGAGCATGAGCTCGTCCTCCTCCGCCTCGGCGTCCCACTCTTCCGGCATGGTGCTGCTTCGCACGCCGACGACAGTCAAGCGGGAAGCGGTCTCGCCTGCGCGCTCACCGCCGCGAATGCGCACGCGCGGTATCGTCATCGGCGAGCCGCGGACAACGGCGTCGCCAACCGGCCACCTGCGCCTACGCCGCCCCAAGACAGAAGGCTCGGCGCTGGCCGAAGACGTAGCCTTGAAGATGGCACTAGAGCAGTCGATCCGCGACACGGTGCCGCAGACACCGCCGCTGCCGTCGGTCGAGCCCTCCTCGCCGGATATCCTGGAATGGTCCAGGAAGGACTGGGAGAAGGCGGAGGCGCGGGCCGAGGAACAGGCCGCCCGACGTCGGGCGTTGTCCGGGCGTGAGCTCGCCTACCAGGGCGCCCTGCTCTACGTCCTGGACGACGACGAAGAGGACGAGGACGTAGGCCCGTCCTACCAGCCATGGAGGTACGACGACCCTGTCCAGGGGAGCTCCCGCCAGAACAGCTGCCGAGCGACGACGACGATGGCGGCGGCGAGGATGACGGCCGCGCCGACCCCGGCTACACGGCGTTCTACAGCAACTTCGTCATGTAGGACGACGAAGGCACCGACGAAGCCATGGCGGCGGCCTTTTTTAAGTTTATTATGTACTATTTTAGTTTAAGTTTGATATAATCCGCCTATATTCACCCAACTTAATGAAATTCGCCTATCTTTAATGAATTTTAGCCGAACCTGGGAACTCGGCCTGGGCACGCGAGTAGGAAAATGTCGTATCCAGGCCAAAAACTAGTTCCGTCCGGCCGAAAAAGGACCGATTTTCGGCCTAGGTTTGTCCAACGAGTGGAGATTTGTTTAAACTAGTTTTCTGATTCTAATCCTGACTAAGCACGATCTGTCTGCTCTAAACTATGTTGGTCGGACCGGGTAAGGACTCTGATCCACGGCCATTAGAGCATGATTATTATTTGGTGTCAATGTGATTTATTAAGACACGTCACCATGGTCAACCAAGGCCGTGAGATCAAGCGTGGACGCGGGAGATCTCCACACGGCTGTCATCTATTTTATCTCTAGCAAAAGAAAAGAAAAAGATTTACATGAGCGCTGCAAAATTCTTACATTACAAACTTCCCACTGGACAGCTCCAACACGAACAGGACTACAAGAGAATCGCAACAAAGGACTCATACAGTATTTCTTTTTTGCTAGCAAAAAAATACGTCCTACGATACGTGAACGTTGTTGGATGAAGGCACGCCAATCGTACTGTGAACCAAAGCAAAGCTACAAGATTCAAGTCCGGCACCACCCGAGCACCTATTTTTCAAACAAAATAAGAAAAGTCGAAAAACATGTAGTAACAAATCAGAAAAACAAATACGACCATACATATGCACATTTCGAAGGTACGGCAGAAATTTCAAGGATACACAAAAGGACAAATCCTAACAAAAATGGGACACTTTGTTCAGCCACAAATTTCAGATTTGATTTTTCGTAGTGCAAAATACAATGAAATATCTACTCCCTCCGACCCATATTAATTGACTTGGATTTGTCAAAATTTAGGTGAATCTAGACACTATTTAGTATATAGGTTCATCCAAAATTTGACAAATCAAAGTCAATTAATATGGGCCGGAGGTAGTACCGAAACTCCGCACGAATATCCAGGGCAATTCTTGTATCCATAAAAAAAGTTGCGGTTTCTTGAAACTCAATGGCATACTTTTCAAATTTTTCAAAAAACAATAGCAGCGGTGCTTGGGTATGCTGCTAATCAGCATTCCACTTTCAGTCTCTAGTGCTAATATAGTAATCATACCAGGTCATTTCATTTCGACACATGCGAAAACGAGTCTCTAGTGCTAATATAGTAATCATACCAGGTCATTTCATTTCGACACATGCGAAAACGAGTCTCTAGTGCTAATATAGTAATCATAACAGGTCATTTCATTTCGACACATGCGAAAATGACAATCGGAGAATGAGCATAAATCTAGAAATCGCATAGTACTTAAATTAGCCTAGAAATGAATCGATCATTAATTCCAATAACTCGACAATCAAACAAAAATTGCACCTTCCATGTTATTTATTTTTAAGAAAAATAATGACTCGCCCTGCTGTCGACAAAACATACCGTTGGTCCTTCTCCGTCGAATGGGACTTTTCGATAGTGTTACTGATGCATCCAATTCAATATCCAAATGCATGTTACCGAATGAAAATTGCCTCGTTTAAAAAAAAATGACCATACTGTGTGTGTACAACCGTATAATTTGACATGATCCCCACGGAAAAGGCTGATCCCACTGTAAATGCCGAATTGGCTCGTGACAACGAAAATGTATTCCTAACGCGCTAAAATGCTTGGGAGAAGGAGTTTGCATACACTTGGACATTTTTTTTTAGTGTATAGTACTAGTGTTTAGATACATGCGAATCTAGAAAATCCGCAACATCTAGTTAGGTATATAGAGAGTATCATCTCCGATGAGGTGAAGCCCCGGCCCGTGCATCGTTGATGTGTACGGCCGTTTTATTGTATGATTTCAGTCTATTTCAATAATAGGAGTACAACTCATGGATCTCGAAAAGCTGTACATGTATCGACCCATCTGAAAATAGGGACATTAATAGAGATGAAATAACATTTATATGTATGTAGTCATGGGTAGCAGCCAAAATGGCTTCAAGTGACTACATACGTACACCTTGGGTAGCAGCCAAAATGCCTTCAAGTGACTACATACACTTGAAGGTATTATACAATAATAATGTGGAAGTTCATCTCGTTTTCTTCCAAGCTGATGAGGTGAGAGCATCATGAAACTGGAGTATTTGGGGTAGTAGCAAAAACGCAGGTGAGCATCAGACGAGAGGAAGCTGATCGAGTCCCCGCCCGCCCGGCCGCATGCATGGATCGGACCGGTCATGCCGTGCGTGCCGGTTTTCAGGAACGTCGGACGGTTTCGGCGGCCATGCGTGCGTCTCCTACGACAGGAGAGCTTAACTAATAATCAGCTCCGGCGACAGAAAAGCCGTCAAGGACGAGGAGCGGCCGCCTGCCTGCGGACGTCGGCAAGGGAGTATCGTATCGCGGCATGCAGGGGTACCAGCGCGATTCCTAGACGTCGGCAAGGGATCTATAAGGGGAACCGAGGAGGGACGAGCCTTCTTCGTCAGCAAACTTTCTTTGCTTAACAGGAAAGGAATATGCAGATGCGCGGTGCGGCTGGCTCCTCCGGCCGCGGTTGGTTGGGAGTTGCTGGGGTCACCGCGGTCGGTGACGTGCCCGTGATTCCGTGAACGTTTTCCCTCGCTGATGAACGGTGCTTCGTTGCGGCCGGCTGGTCCGCCATAGTATGGTTGGAAGTTGGAATCTCGCGGTGACGTGCGTGCAACGGTGCACACGGACGGTGGTCGGGGTGACCGCTCGGTAGTCGCCGCCGTTAACGGCCTCGGTGAACCCACCCACTCTGCTAGCGGGAGAATGGACAAAAATAACCTAAATTTGAAAGGATTTCACAAAATGACCTATCTGGAAAACTATTTCACTGGCACTAACCCTTTTTTTAGCGCCTAACAGCTAGGCGCTACACTCTACAGTGTAGCGCCTTTCGGCTAGGCGCTATGCCCCTGCCAGCGTGGCACCGCCTGGCCCCTCCCTGGCCCCACCCCGCCGTGTGACGCCCATGCGCTATGCCTGGGGCGAGTAACGCCCAGGCGCTATGCCCAGGGTGTAGCGCCTATCTGATAGGCGCTACACTTTTTAATGTGTAGCGCCTAGCAGAAAGGCGCTACACCCTAAGACATAGCCTGTCGCGCGGCAGCCCCCTCCCCATTCACTCCCAGGAAGATAGAACAGACACACACAGGGCGCCGGCGGTTCCTCCTCCCCTCTCTCTCAAATCCACTCCTCAAATCCATCAGATCTGATAGATTTCACCGTGGATTTGCTTCCCCATCCCTCCCTCAAGGTATTCCCCTCCTTTTCCCTCTCTTTCATCCAATCAATCTTGCACATTATCCTCAAACCCTAGGTTTAGTTGGATTCATAATATGGCATGTTTGTGCATGTTTTTGGTTACTTGTAGTTATATATTAGTTGTATTTTATGGTGAATGGAAGTGTGTTGTTGATTTGCATTGTATATGATGGTTGTATATGGATTTGTATGGATGTTTAAATAATATGCTACCATATATGGATTCTACATACCACACACATTTTATTGATGTTTGGAATATATATTTAGGATGGTGTGGCTACTTGAGGATTACTATGATCATCAACACCGGGCATACTTGATGGCGGAGAAGCATATGGTAATAAAACCATGGTTGAACTTCTTTGCTTTTATTTTTCTATTGATTCAATTGTGTTGGAAAAAGCATAATGTTCGATCTTGTATGTATGCAGAGGCTTCGTCCCCTCAAGATTCGGTCTCATGGCGCGTCTTCGAATGACATGCCGTACGACAAGCGGTACACCGAGTACATCAAGCGGCTAGGCCTCCTCCCTTTCATCACGCTTGTGAGCCGGTCGACGCCGAACCTCAACGCGGCTGCTATCACCGCACTTGTCGACCGGTGGAGGCCGGAGACGCACACTTTCCACCTGCGGACCGGCGAGATCACTCCTACTCTTCAGGATGTTTCCATGATCTTTGGACTTCCTATCGCGGGGGAGCCTATCTGTATGAGCACAGATTCCGATGGGTGGCGCAATGCGATGCATCTACTTATTGGCATGGCTCCTGAAGAACTTGAAGATAAGAGCAAAGATAGAGTCCCAGCAGGCGCGACATATGTGTGGATCGTGGACAACTTTGCGGAATGCCCAAACCCCACCGAGGTTGAGGTGATCGAGACACATGCTCGTGTGTACGTGTGGTATGTCCTTTCTAGGACTCTGTTTGTGGACAGGGGAGGTAGGACCGCTTAGTGGATGTGGCTGAAGGCACTAGCAAACTGGGATAGCAATATCTTCTTCTCTTCTTCTTTCTCCTTCCTCTTTCTCTCTTCCACCACCTTCATAGCATTCGCCCAGATAGCCGAGTAGTTCACACCGTCCCCATCATTGCCCTTGTTGGGTTGAGTTGCCATACCTATTATAAGAACAAAAGCTACAAGTTAGTAAAGGATGCAATGAATGTGAACAATAATTGATTCAATGAAATAAGCATAGTAGGTAGTAACATAAGGGTGCAAGTATGAATATTCCATCCGTACCTATTAACATAAGGATTAAGTCCTGCCAAGTAACCTAACATACTAGAAGGGTTAAAACCGCCACGCCCTCTTCCTCTTCTAAGCCCAAGTGATCGACCTCTTTGTTGTCTAGGAGCTTGTTGTCTAGGAGCTTGTTGCCTAGTTCTTGGTTGGCTTGGAGCTTGTTGGCTAGTTCTTGGTTGGCTTGGGACTTGTTGGCTAGTTCTTGGTTGGCTTGGAGCTTGTTGGCTAGTTCTTGGTTGGCTTGGGACTTGTTGGCTAGTTCTTGGTTGGCTTGGAGCTTGTTGGCTAGTTCTTGGTTGGCTTGGTACTTGTTGGCTACCACTTGGTTGGCTAGTGCTTGCTTCATTTCCTTTTGCTCTTTTCCTTTGAGAACACTTTCTTGCATTGTGCCCTTCACCATTGCATGTTCCACACCGGGCTCTCTCACGAGGCTCTTGGAATTGGTCATTGCCCGTTTCTCGAGCACCACCACGGCCCCATCCATCCATGTCGCTCCTAAAGCGTTTTGTCTTGCGTCTTCCACGTTTAATCACTTTCCATTTCGGATCGGGCCATAGTTGAATCCCATGGTACTCTGGCCATTTTGATTGGTCCAAATATGGATGAAATCTAGGAGCCCATGTCTTCTTAGTAGTCTCAATGGAGAACTCAGCCTCTCTCACCGTGAGCGGATTATTATAATCCAAATGTCGCCGGCGAGACGCGACGAGCAAGTGCGAGCAGGCAAGATGAAGCAATGATGGCCTTCCGCATGTGCACTCACAAGTCTTGAGTGAGACCTTGAAAGCTCGGCCTCCGTGTTGGACACCATCAGCCGTTGTACCTCCAGGCTCCGTAACTTGGTAAATTAGCTCGTCATTGTCATACTCCGTGACAACTTGGGCATCCGCTTTCTTTGTCTGAAATTGCATCCAATCATCAACCTTAGGTGGGTACTTGTATTTGTGCTTGTTCTTGTAGTCCCCCGCAATCTGCCGGTCCGTTTCCTCTGAGTATTTAAGAAAATACCCATTCATCATGTCGAATGTATAACGGACTATTGCCGTGACGGGCAATGCACGGACACCTTTGAGCAACTTGTTGAAGGCCTCTGCCATGTTGCTTGTCATTTGGCCGTACCTCCGACCACCGTCATCCAATGCTCGTGCCCACTTTGTCCTTTCTCCAATTCTCCTATCGAGAAACTCTCGACCACCCGCATCGAGCTCTTTGTTGAAGAGCAATTTGTTGTACAAGTTTGAGAAACGACGTTCCGTGAAAGCGAGGCAACAATCTTGTAGATCATCGGCCAAATCCTTGCTCTTGCATGCCCTATAGAAGTTTGAACAAAAGTGTCTCATGCACCAACGATGGTGCAACGGAGCATGCCCGGGAATATGTTGGTCCACCACTTTAAGAATTCCTTGATGACGGTCCGAGATGACACATATTTCCCTATGAGGGGTTAATATCTTGGTTCTTAAAAGATGGAAGAACCACTCCCAATTATCATTGTTTTCCACCTCTACCAAAGCAAAGGCCAAAGGAATCAACCGGTTGTTGGCATCATTGGCTATTGCAATCAAGATAGTGCCCTTGAATTGACCGGTCAAAAAGGTGCCATCAACGGAGATGACCGGCCTACAATGTTCAAATGCCTGAACACATTGCTCGAAAGCCCAAAATGCACGGCCAAAAACTCGAACGGTTCTTCCGTTTACAATCCTTGTCTTGTTCCCCAAAGGTTCAACCACATGAACCATGCCCGGGTTAGCATCGGCCATCGCTCCCAACAACCTTGGGATTCGGTTATAAGATTCCTCCCAATCACCGTACAACATCTTGAATGCGGCTTGCTTAGCCTTCCATGCCTTCCCGTACTTCACCTCATAGTTAAAGAGGGCTTTCACAAACTCCATGACCTGCTTGATGCTCATTATTGGAAACGACGCGATGTCATTGGAAAGCCTATAAGTGAGGAACTCGGAGGTGAGTTGTCGGTGCTCATGCTTTGCATCCTTGCCATCCACCATCGGGCCTCGGCACATGTGAGTTGATACGCAACTAGATATGTGCCAATCGGGACCTCCCTTGAATGGTCTAGCACGCACAATCCAAGGACATCCTTCCGCCTCGCACTTCACCGTGTAACGCTTCTTGATATCCGAGTGCACGACCGTGTAAGGACGATGATGCTTCACCGAGAAGTCCTTTATCCATTGCTTAAATTCCAACAAGGTCTTAAACCTTGATCCTTTGCAAAAGCCATTATTCACTTCATTGCCATCCCGGTAAGAACTTGTCCTTGGTCCAAGCACTATGCCTTTGCCACCATCAACCGTGGCTTCATCCGTGAGACTAAGATCACAAAACAAAGGCACCCGATGGTCCCGCCCCAATACGGTATGGTGGATTTCGGCCTCTCTAGCCGTGAACCCCTCCTCGTCAACTTCTTCTTCGGGACCATCATCATCCGAGTCCGAAGCATAGCCTCGAGAATACGGGAGTTCACGGTCCATGTCATGTTGAGTGATATATTTCTCCAAATCACCAACATTGTTGTCATGGAGTTCAACATCATCATCATCTTCACCCTCACAATCACCATTGTCCTCTTCCAACACTTCGTCTTGGTGTCTTGAAATCGGGCTCAATGTTTGGCTCAAAGGAGGTTCAATCCATAGCTCTTGCTCCACGGGTGGAGGACTCCTACTATCCAATGGGGAAGCACGGCGGTTCAAGTCCAAAGGCAATGAACTATCAACCTTATTGGTGGCAAATAGCTCAAGAGCCTTGTCTAGTGATTCGGCCACCACCTCCTTGTATGCAAGCCAACGAGCCTCGGAGAAGATACGCATGGTCTTCCAACGGATATGCACTCCAAAACCCACATTATGTCTTCCTTCCAACTCAACAACATCACATGGGTCCATCCATTTCAATTCAATCCTCACTTGCTCCAAGACACGCTCAAACACAATATCTAGCTCATCCGGGTCCGGTTCTATGTTGCCTTTCAAAAAGGCATCCTTGTCCATATGATGAACATGAACAATTCTTGCCATCCCTAACACATAGGAGAATATGTTCATTAACTAACCATGACAAGATAAACAAAACTATACTAGACACATTACCAAACCATAAAGTTAACAAGAACACCCTCTCTTACATAAGCAAACCCTAACCCTAACCCTAGCCATAACATTCCAATATACCAAACAATGTCATTTCAACAACCCTAAACCTAACTAAATGCTTCATACACATCTTTATAACCAACATTGGCCAATGAATCTAACAAATTTCCAAACATTTCTCTCCAAATCAAATTTCTAGGGTTTCAAGCCAAGTCCAACCAAAATGAAAGATTTCCAAAGGTCAAAACGGAGGGGAATGAGGGAGGGTACCTCTAGCAGCTGGGGAGAGGCACAAATCCACCAAATAAAGCTTCCAATGTGAGAGATTTGAGGGGGGGGAGAAGGGGGCGCCTCCTTGTTGTTCTCCTTGCTTGGGTCGAGCTGGGAGTGAATGGGGAGGGGTGGGGAGGGGGGCTGCGCCCGACAGCTTAAGTCCCAGGGTGTAGCGCCTTTCTGCTAGGCGCTACACATGATAGGCGCTACACCCTGGGCATAGCGCCTGGGCGTTACTCGCCCCAGGCATAGCGCCTGGGCGTCACACGGAGGGGTGGGGCCAGAGAGAGGCCAGGCGGTGCCACGCTGGCAGGGGGCATAGCGCCTAGCTGAAAGACGCTACACTCTAGTGAAATAGTTTTTCAGATGGGTTATTTTATGAAATCTTTTTAAATTTGGGTTATTTTTGTCCATTTTGCCTCTACTAGCTCCTCGGGAACCGAGAGGGGGCAGACCATGCCGGCAACATGGACGGACGGGAACGTGCAGGGCGGGCCACCGTTTCCTTGCCCAGTTGAACATTCATCCGGTTGAAACGAGGCACGCCATCTCCTACAGATTTCCTCTAAAAAAATCCCACTAGCAGAGCAAGGCATGTGCATCTCGGCCGCACTCACATACTAGTACTTGACACGGTAAAAGAATTGGGGAAAAGAGACGAGGATCAAGTCGAATACTCCTACCATCCGACCATAGCGCATGCATGCAAATTAGGATTTTTTTTCTTTTGAGATGTGTAAATTAGGATTGTTGGCCGAAACCTTCACCGCCCACGGGGTGTAATTTTGTCTCATACTACTCCCTACCCCTACTACTAGTAGTATATATATATGCAGATCATAGCACTTTCATTCATGTAAAAAAACCCGGGAAATACGTACAGTATCATTGCCCTCTCGACCGACCGACCAGGTTAATACTGGAGTACTCCCTCTTTTTTTATTACTTCGGCGTTTTAGGAAATTTTTTTAGTCAAACTTTATCAACTTTGACTAGGGCTGGACTATCGAGTAGCTCGACTCGTTAAGGCTCGGCTCGTTAAGGCTCACGCTCGTTAAGGCTTGGATCATTAAACTCGTTAAGGATAATAAGCAAAAAGTAAAACTCGGCTCAGTTCGTTAGATGTTATCGAGCGCTCACGAGCTGCTCATTAAGAAAATGCATAGACAAAGGCATACCGATAATTAAAAACGACAATTACAACCACATATATATCAGTATTAAAATATGATAGATAATTATCAATAGCAGTGCTTGGATGGAATCTTACGCTTATCCACGTGAATTGGTGTGAGTAGGGAGGCCTGGAACGGACGAGAAGGACTCCAGCCGGCAGGGCTCGGTCGGTGCCGTGGTCACCAGATCTAGATCGAGAAGGTGGAGATGTGGTATTTCTTAATGGGTCAGTTGTTTGTCTTAGATGGGCTGTCGAATTAGACATGTAGCAACATAAGTGGGCCATACCTTTGTTGTTATCGAGCTTAACGAGTAGCTCACGAACATCGTTAACTCGATCATTTAGCTCGTTAAGGATATCAAGCAAAAACTACAACTCGGCTCGAATCGTTAAGGAAACGAGTCGATCTCGAACGAGCCGAGCAAACGAGTGCTCATTAAACTCGTCGAGTTTCGAGTTTTATGTCCAGCCCTAACTTTGACCATAAATATAGAAAAATATATCAACATTCATTATTCCAAATGTATAGTATATTATAAAAATATTACTTACAAATTCTAACACTATAAAATTTACACCTAGATACTTTTACTTTTTACTAAATATTTAGTCAAATTTTAAAAAAATTGACTTTAACTAAACCCAGAATGCAACCTAATTGTGAAGCTACTCCCTCTCTCCCAAAATAGATGTTTTAGATTTATCAAAATTTAGTAAACCATTACAATAAATATTGTCTACATTCATTTAAAATTTTCAAATCTGAGACATTTAGGGACGGAGGGAGTACGTGATCCCCTTCCCCGCTCTATTCGTTGCCTCGCTCCAGGGGTCACTACTATTAGATGTTTGATGGGGATATTTTTGACAATACAGATGTGCAGAGGGGTATATTTGTAAAAAATTCCCTCTGCGCTGCGCTGTGCGGCTCCAGTCCCGGTGGCGCACGCATTCCTTGCGTTCACAGCTTGTTATCCTACACCGTCTGCTATAGCACGCCTGTGCGCGCAGATCCTGCAGCTACAAAGCTGTCTTCTCGTGCCGGCCAAATAAATCATGGCCTCATCATGGGCAGAGCACCACCGACCGTACGTGTAACGATCGACCACTCTGCGCGCGGCACAACCCAAACGCCGCCCGCCTCAAAGATAGTAGGATAACAGCTACTATTAGTTGATCAAAACCTGATCTTCTGTTTTCATGCATCTTCGCTTTGCCTGTGTGGGTCGTGACGTTGCTTTTTTCCAAAGGCTCAAAAGAAGCATTTTATTTTTGATGAGTTAGTACTTCAAAAAAGTCGCCTCCTCCCCTTAGATGTGTATGTATGCGTGTGTGTTTATTCGTGTGAGTGTAAGTTCATGCGCGTTACAAGTTTATTGTGTTTTTCAAAAAAGAGTCCCTTTCCTTACCGACCAAAAAAAAGGAGTAGTAGAAATTTTTTGTTTTAAAAATGCACTCTTTCGTTTTTTACAAAATAGACGAACTAGTAAAAGCACTTTTCGCTCGTGCTCCGCATTAGCTTAACTATATCCAAACTCTACCTCCTATTTAAAGCATCTCTAACAGTAACCGGAAAAGTCGAAACCAAAAAACATGAATTTAGTCTTCTAAAAAAGTAGGGAACGAAGATTTTGCGGCTGGCGTAGAACAGAACCCATAAAACATGAATCGAAAAAAATGCATTTCAAATATCACGGGAAAATTCGTCGATGATCATATATATAGATGGCATTTGATGCTCCGATTCAGCATCATAATTACATAATCAGATTAGCAAACCTAAATTACATACTACACCTAACCGTGCTAACTAATTTGAAGCAAAATACGGTCAAACTAGCCTCTGCGCGCGGCGGTGCCGGTGGTGGCGGAGTGTCGAGGCGGACGACGGCGTCAACGCGGGTGAAGAGCTTCACTCCTCGTCGTCAAGCTCGACTATCTCGAGCTTGACGCGGTGGCCGCGCTCCTCCTGGCGAGCCGCCTTGTACTCACGAACTTGGCGGATGGCGTCCGCCTCCTCGCGGCGGAAGCGCGCGCATGCCTCCGCCTTCGAGATCGCAGCCGCCTGCGCGACCACGACGTCCTCCGAGTCAGAGTTGTGCACGTAATCTCCCGCGGAGAGCCGTGCGGGGACGAGCTCCTCCTCGTCGGAGCTGTCGTAGACGGGTGGCCACGGTGGGCGACTCGAACCGCCTGACGACGAGCCCTCGCCGCCGTTGCCATACTTCGCGAGCTTCCCTGGGGGCGTGAGCCCCCAGTTCGTCCACCGGCGAGCGTTGAGCTTGCGCACGCCCTCCGACTGGTTGAACTTCCGGCGTTCCACGTCCGTGCGAAACACGGGGGGCCACGACGGCGAGTCCCCGCCGCCCAATCCCGCGTCGCGCCCTACTGAGCCACCACGGGAGGCCATCACGTCGCGGAGCTGGGGCGAATGGGGGGCTGATGCGAGCTGGATTGCTCGCCGAAGGGGGCTGGCCGCCGAGTTTGGAAACCGAACTCCCCTCCGCGAAGGAGGGAGTGGTAGCGGCGGAGGGGGGTAGGGTTTGGAAACCGAACTCCCCTTCGCGCCCCGTTTTAATACGGGGCGGCCGCCGAGTTTTACGGGCCGGACCACGAGTTCGGGCTCCATTTTGGTCCACTTTCGGTCTGAACCCGTATTATCGCCAGACTTTTTCGGTTTAGGCCAATTTTTTTAGGTACTGTTAGAGATGCTCTTACACCGGATCGTGCCCATGCTCGTGGCCATTGGACAGGAATGGAACATGTGAGCATTTTTTAGGTAAAACCGGCCATTTTCTATTTGTCCTCTTGGATAAAGTGCAGTGCCAGTACTTATTTCCCATATGTCTATTTGCCGTCTCATGCCGTCTCAAAAGGTGCACTCCTTAATTAACATGATAACATCTATCCATGAAAGGACGCCTCTTCAGCGGCAGGATAAGAGGACCGTACTTTAATTAGATATAAGATATTTTAGCTTTGTGAAAAAGTGTATCTAAATCTTTTTTAGTGTGTAGATATACTCCTTTGACAAAGCTAAAACATTTTATATTATAAAACGAAGAGAATAGTATTCTAGAGCAAAGTCCTTAATTAGGCCGCGTTTACCAATAATCATTTTATTCGCAGCAAGAGATAGTACTAGTACTACATTGCTTGCCACTACCGTTCTCCTCAGAATCATTTCAGAACTCAGACGGTACGGTACTCACTCAAGGAGAACAAGAAGCATTTGGCTTCGAGTTAGTGGCGGGATCACGTCGACTGATCTCCATTTTCCTAGTCCCCATGTGCCTTTTCCACTTCCTGGCCAAGCAACCTCTCTAGTCTCTCGGCACTCGCTAAGCAAACGCCCGTGTATTGTGTACCAGCAGCAGCAGCAGACATGTCTAAAATGCAGGTAAAAAAAAAAGCTCAAAAGGACTCTACTTTCACAATTATTCCATTACGCTTTCACATGGTTTTTTTCAGGGATTGCGTCAACGAGGTCACAGGGCCGCAGGGGAACCATACCAATGCCATATGAAAATTTGCAACCATACCAAAAATTCTGTGAAACCACACGTGTTTCCGGTAACCCATTATATAGCATTGATCGCAAGCGAGGTTTCGGCAACAGAAATCTTTGCTGTATATAAAACCCCATGAAAACCCGCCAATCTGCCGCCATCAACATCCCTCCCAACCGTGCAGCTATAACAAGAGCTAACCGTCAGTCGGCAACCGCGTTCACACGAACCGAGCAGGAGCAATCACACAGCCTGGCCTGTCCGGTGCAGTTCAAGCGAGGCAAGCCAGGCATCTCTCCTCAAAACGTACGCCTGGGGGTTGCTACACACCAGATTGTGACCACCGTTGAGGAGGTGTTCATATGCAGAGAGCTCCTAGATCCGGCAAAGGTGCCGTAGCTTTGCGTTCCTTGACGGGCGCTGCTTCAGCTTGTTCTTTCTTCTTTTGCTTCTTCCCTTTCTGGCCCTTCCCTTGGCCACCTTTATTCCTAGTAGGCGTAAAGCACATAAGAAAAGGCATTATCAGCTTATACTTTATCGCACTTCCACGCTGTGCCAAGAAAGTGAGAGACTTTGTTACTTTGATCGATGTAAATGTGTAGCAACCAAAATGTGCTCTCTAAAGAGTGCCTGACGGACAAATATTCACACTACTCTAAGAGTTTTTTTTTTGCTTTGAAGAACTGTTTGAATTTCATAAATTGTATAGAACACAGAATAACGTGCTGCGTGCAAGGACATTTGCGGTACTGTTTAATCAGAAAAACTTTTATGAAGAATGTTTGTGATGGAAGCAACAGGAAAGAAGCTCACGAGTAGCAAAGAATATGCTAAAATACTAATTAAGAGAGGAACAGGAACATTCAAAAGGCATACCGTGGAGGTTCTTTTGACGCTACAGACGTGGCTAAACTGCAGGAAGCCTTGTGCTTCTTTGCAGATCCACAAGAGCACTCCTTGGTTTTGGGCTTTTCCTGTTCAACAGACGAGGGACAATTCTCATTATTATTCACTTTTGTAATAATGTCAAAATAGTGGAACAATGTGACACACTTAAACACCGGGAACATCAGTCAAGAGGTGTCTACATGACAGTTACCTTCTTAGCCTTTGAATTTTTGGATTTTTCAACTGTTTCATCTTTACTTAACAGCTTTCGTCTTCCTTGTGCTCATTTATTTGGTACCCATTTTGGGATGTGCTAAGCTCATCTCCTGCGAAATATAAAGCCTATGAGCATCCAGCAAATGAATGAGTTGGCATCCAACTGTTCTTCAATAGGGTTTTTCAAGAATTCAGAACATCCCAATGGAAGACTTGGATGCTAGTGAAAATAGCATAACTTATTACCACACTATCAGATCAAACAAAATTGTTCATGAAAACTTTGAAAACAATATCTTAGTTCAACAGGGACGATAATTCAGATAGAAAGAAAAAAATTGTTGACGTTAAATTCCCTAAATATCTATCAAAGTCTATACTAAATCATCTTGTCCTTGATATCACCTATTTATATTCAGAACCAGCAATTTTGTACCCAAAAAGAAGTCTACACTGGATACCGCAGCCTTATCGCATACATCTCTTAGTACAGATATACTACCAATTATATGGAAGTTAACTAACACAATTCCACTAGAACCAAATAAGAAATGCATAAAAACCAGAAAAGTAGCCTATTTTGCCAAGAAACCATGGATGCTTGAGCTTTCCCACAAATCTGTTGACAGTTTTATCTTCAAAATGATTCTACAGAGTGAGGACCCAGAACATATACATGCTATATCACCAAATTTAACTAGGTTCCGACTGCTACCTAGTGCGTAGCAGTCATATACACAATTAACACCTTTGTGAATGAGACACATGCTTCCAACAGAAAGCGGACCACTTCACATTTCGGGAAGAAGCCAAGAACAATGAAACATGAGTAGACTCTGAAAACGGAGCTAAGGTGGTCTCCAAAATAGTACAAATTTCACACTAAATGTCATCAGGTCTATACAGCAAAGTCTACAGTAAGCATGGGGATAACATTTACTAGAAGTCACCCCAATTCCAGTATGGTGTTCTACAAGTAATCAAGATTCACAAATGGGGCATTACTATGCAAAGCACAATAAAAACATGCACAAAATAAACTGTTGGCAAAACAGAGAGATATTTAGTCACTTCAGGGCAGTTCAAAGGCTTACCATTACACGCAAAGTCAATATAAGGATCTATGTCCACATTATCAGAACCAACTGTGAATCGCTCAGCTATCATGTACTCAATAGCAGCTTCAACGTCACCATCCAATTCGCCCAAAACCTGCATGATCATTTACTCATGGCATCAACAATCAACCTAAAGCAAGTGCACAAATACAATGTAAAAATGGTGATAATCATACAACTCGTACATGTTCAGCTACACCAGCATCAGAACATCCAGTTCCAGCCATGACCCGTTTAACTGATATATCGTCATAGGTTGATCTGTTCAAAGATTTCTTTTGGTCTTTCGCTTTTGTTTGAGCGTTATTGCTTGTGCTGGCTACATTGGCGTCTGTCTGTAAGATGATGACAAAAACGTAAATACACCACGATAAGCAACAGCATAGTCAGTTTTCCCCAAAACAACAGTATTCCATTGTCCTTCCAGGACATAGCAGAGCTGAACTGTTTAGGAATTTGCACAGCTAAAAACCTTGATAATGACTGGCATTGCAGGTCCTTGGCATGGATCGTCAGTCAGCCTGACACTATTGTAGTGCTCACCGTGATGATACGATCTGCATTGACATCAAATTTGAAGGTCCGTGAGAACCATGTCTACTATCATCAACACTAACATAATAATTACATAGCGCAGAATATTCTAACTTACAAATGAACCATATTGCTAGCTTCACGACCAGAAAAGTTGTTTATGTACCATCGTGGTGAGTTAAGCTATAAAAACAAACAGCAACAATACAAATGTCAATAGTTACAGTACATAAATAAATGTAACCCAAGACAATGTCTATCGAAGAACAGTCATGGGGCTACAGATGGTTATAGTGCATTATTTATGCTATCTATAAATCAAAAAAATCAGAAGGAAGGCTTGCACTGAAAATTACCATGTGAATGCATATGTTCCTGCTCGTGACAAGAGAAGCCGCTTGCAATTCCATATTGCCAGCCCAGGTCCCATCCTTCATCATAGAGGCACAGTATTCATCAAACGGCACCTCATCCTCGATGAACGGCTCAAACTCCTCCCTGTGTTGCTACAAGTTGTGCATAAGAAGGATTAAAAAGTGTACTAGTCCGAGGCCTGTATGTACTACAGTATCAGCAATTCAGCATCATGCCTAAGTCTGAAAGTCTTATATGGCATTACAATTTTACAGGCAACTTGCTACACAGAAAGAGTTGTAGCGCCACATACCACGATGTACTGCACAACCATCTCCCGGTACTTCATGTGCTGCTCCTCGTCGCCCTCAAGCTGGTCACCCATTGCCCTGCAGACTACGATGAGTAGTCATGTAACTCAAAAGACAGCATACGTAGCCACAGAAGCAGCACTACTACTACTACTACTAAATCGCCCCTCTTATATCCCAACAAGAACAAGACCCAAAAATATTGATCAAAATCCAAGACAAGGAGACGGCTCTGAACCTGAAGAAGCAGTTTCCGTCCGCGGTGACCTCGACTATCTTCAACCCGATGGAGTTCAGCTGCGCCCTGAACTCCGACATGTCAGCCTTCTTCCCGACCTTCTTCGCCTGCTGAGAGAGAGGAAAAGAAAAGGTAATATCAATCTTGCGGGCCACGGGAAATCGATCCGTTATCGGAAGTAATAACAGAAGCATCGATCGAAGCCTTACTGCGTCTCGCTGCTTCGGCTTGCGCTGCTTGGACGCCACGGCCGCCTTCTTCTTGCCCGCCATGGAGCTGCGCTTGCGTGGAGTCCACCCGAGAAATCGGCGGCGGGCGGCGGCCGGCGGCAGGGGAGCTGTCGAACTCTGCCGGAGACGGGGGATCGGAGGAGAGAAGGAAATCAGCAGGGACAGGGACGGAAAGGATCAGACTGGGCCGCCTCGTGGGCTTAAATAATGGCACAAAAGTTACGGGCTGGCCGGGTCCGAAAGGGACACCAGTTTACCCAGATCACACCGCAGTGGGCCGTGGAGCTGACAGTGCCCGTCCGTTCCGGAATCTCGCGCCGCCGCCGGCTGAATGAAACCGCTCCCGATTAGTGCCCGTCCGTGCCGGAATCTCCTTACCTCGAGCTCCAAGGAGGAGGAGCTCTTCTTCCTCGTCGGCGTCGTTCTCCGCCTCCTCCTCCTCGTCCACTCCCGACTAGCGTGGAGCCGAGATCCATCCGGGCGCACGAGTCCTTTCGTTGTAAGGAAGCCCTACCTTTGCTGTCCGTTTCAATCCCTTCCTACGCGCCAACATTTTTGTTCAAGATTTGCTTCCACCGGTCCTGTTGCTCGGCGCATTCCATGGTAGCATTGCATTGTTGTAAAATCGACCCATTGTCTTTTGCAGGGAATCCTAGGTACAGAGGGAGCAGGGTGACACGAAATGGCAGCATTCCTCAGGTCAAAGTGTTCGTCAGGTACGACTAGTCTGGCCCTTCTCGGTGTCTTGCAATTGTGGATGTGCTGCTCAGTTCTCATGTCGCTCGTTTACAATGGGAGTGTGGTAGCAAGTTGACTTGAGGTTGTGGTAAACGAGATTGGAGTTCATGTGGATTTTGATCAGACATTCGTCTTCGCGGCATGTCAGTGTTTTTTGTATATCGGTTTTGTTGCTTTTTGCAAAGGTCAAAGTTGCTAACAGGCATCTGTGGTTGATGGCATTGGTACAAGAAGAACACTATATATTAAACCTTGGAGAAAACATATTGCTACCAGTTGAATTCTGAATGGTCTGCTGCCTACAAAAAATACTGTAACTTACAGTATTGTGACCATGTGGTGATTATGGTTAGTTCGTGTAAATTTAAACGCTTAAAGAGCAAGCATTGCTGATTATGAAAGATATGACTGATGTCCTCACTATAAGAAAATTATCAGGTGGAGTATCTTGGGAGCCTCTAGTTCTAGTTCAGTCCTCTACCCGGAATCCTTTGAAAAGCGACCAGTTGCATATTCTTTTGGCGTATGATGTTGTAATAAGATGCTTAGGAAAATCACATGATGTAAACGCTTTTCTTGATCTATACAGTTGGACGTGCTTTGATGGGAAGCCTTGGAAAGAATCTGTACGGGGTGTGCTAACTCGTCTATTGAAGCAGTGACAAGACCATCTCGTTCTGATGCTGTCTGCCAGGTATTGCACTATTGCTGCATCCTTCTACCAGAAATGTTCGATGAAATTAACATGGCCACACTTCTAGTTTGTCATCCGTCCGAGAGAAACAAAATGGCCTTTTTATGCCATTTGGTAACCTTTTTGTAGTCAGCACTGAAAAGCTCCATATAATGTGTACATCTTGTATTTCTCCTTTGATATCCATGATCTAGTAATAACTAGCTAGGTAGATTGCAATATCGTTGAATAGACGGGGGTGGGTTTATCTGATGACAAATGTTCTCCGATGAGAGAGGTGGTAACATGTGCCCCTATTCTGGTTTCAGCAATTCGAACATTCATCCTGATGAGAACAAACTTCAAGGTGGTAGACAACTCCGGAGCCAAGCGGGTGATGTGCATACAGCCCCTTAGGGTGAAGAAAGGAGCTTGGCTCGGGGACATGATCACCGGTTCTGTCAAGGAAGCGCAGCCTCGCCGCAAAGTGAAGAAAGGAGACATGGTCTATGGAGTGGTCGTCCGTGCTGCCATGAAGAAGGGGTGCAGCGACGGCAACGCGAATCGTCATCGTGAACAACAAGGGGGAGCTGATTGGCACCTGCGTTTTCGGTCCTGTTCTTGGTGAGCTCAAGAAGAAGAAGCATGTCATGATCCTGGAGCTCGCTGAGCACATAGTTTGAGGAATCTAGCTACCTGCTTAGTCGCATCTCTATGTATGTTAGTTCCACGGAACGGAATGGGCATCTGCAAGATCGTTCGTGCCGGGATGTTTTGGTTGACTCTTGCTGTTGGTGTATTCCACCTTTGCGTTTGTCATCTGTGTTTGTAAATCTCTGCCCGAAAAGGAGAATATGTGCCAATATATGGAACTAGTGAATCATCCACAAACCAGAGTAGAGGACTTGCGCGTCTACATATTGTATTCCATACGTTCTCTGACTTGGGGGATCACGTGATTCGTCAGAAAAAGGAATGATAGTTACTTTTTTCTCTATAACAGGATTTCTAGTTTCTGTCATTGGTCTTCCTTTCATGGGCTCTGTATATTCTTCATACCATTCCTAAGATACGGAACTTTTAAAATGATTTAAGCACAATAACTACGCCAAGTACTATTTTAACGCAAGGCTTTGACACATCGGGTCTTTTAACTGAAATGCATCAATCCACAATACTAGTATCTGCTCTACAATCTCAGTGGTTAATGATGCATGTCAGTATACGTTACTAAGCTATGCAACTCTTTTGTGCGAAACCTTATTATCTGCCGTTATTCTAATCATTAGATTTCGAAAGAATTTTCATTTATTTTCTAAAAAGAAAAAAATGTTTTAAATAAAACATTTTTCTTTAGTGATTTTAATGCAAAAAGAGGTGTTTGGTCGTTTGGCACTCAAGTATTCATTTTATTTATATTATGATTCTAAAAACACCCACACGTTTGGTTGTCAGCATGCATGAGGCATGTTCAAACAAGCAGAACTCCTTTGACACGATGCATATCAGCAGCCACACAAGTATGCATGGACCAAGTGGAGGTAATGCATAGCGGTTGCTAGTGCTAGCAATATATCTAGAGCAGCCGCTTCTTTTTCTTTAGTCAATCAGAAGATCGTACTAGATCAAGTATAAAGAATATTAATCGGCATAGCAGCCGCTTCTTTTTCTTTAGTTTTCAGCAGCAGCCGCTTCTTTAATCGCTTCTTTTGCTTCCGCGTTTGTAACCTGGCTAGCTACCATCGTGAGAAACAACAAAGCAAAGAAACACGCACGCATTTTACATGTAGTAGCGAATGAAGGTGAGCGAAGCATGCTTCGGCAGTAGATGCAGTCCGTGTGCACCTTGTTTCTCAAGTTGGAGACGTATTTTGTGAGCAAGCCAATTATATTGTTCACGAGGTAGCTATAGTTTGGTTCATTGATAAAAAGTCTCAGTATTTGGGGCAATGAGCTTCTAGTTTCTGTTCTTGAAAAAAAAATATGTTAAGGCTGTTGTTGACTAGTGGAGACTTCTTGAGTTTAGTCCTACCTCGCCTACTGGAAGAGGTCATACCCAGCTTATAAGAAAGAGATTTTTTCCTCCTTTCTGTCCGGGCTTTTAGGATAGACTGAGCTCTCTTCTTATTGTTACACTGTGTGTGCATAAATATTCACAATGTAGGCTGAGTGTTGGGTTAGCCAAGTAAATGCTAACAAAAAAATGTCCTAGTTTTCTTATAACAAAACTTATTGACGTTGTAAATTGGCAGTGTTTAATAAAATCTGTAAAATCTGCGTCAGAGTCGTGTTGTTTCCCTCAAAAGGACTGGATCATGTATACTACTCACAATTCAGTTAGTATATCTCATACTGGTAGCTGATTGTTGATGAGGATGGTTGTTTTAGAGTCGAGGTCTCGTTAACACTAGTGGTGATTTTGCTCCTGTGAGACTCGGAATGTTTCAGTAGGTCCTTATTTTTTTTTCGACTGTGTGTATCCTTGCCATCTAGACTTGATCTAATTGGTATATTGTTGTAGAGGCCGGATATAATATACTAACTGATATCATCTTGATTTTAATATATTTGTTTAATCAAAAAAATGAATGGAATTTGTTTTGGCGTAAAAACAACATGTTTTCACACTCACATTTTGTACTCTGTATTGGGGTGCCAATCGTCGCTAGAATTCAGGTGGCCAGTCCCTGTATTATACCGTATCCTCTTGCATTGCATTTTTTTCCCATGTGGATTATTCGTTTGTGCGAATATCCAAGGACACCTGTCCTTGTGCGCGGCGCAACGTGTTTGGTGATCGTCGACAGGAGATCACCATCTCGACGGAGGCCGGCGGGAGCAAGGAGGAGATGGCCATGACCATCATCTCCCAAGGGATCGACGACGACACGCTGTTGCGAGTTGCGGAGAAGGAGACCGCAGCGGAGGTGTGGGCGGCGCTGCGCTCCATGCATGTCGGCGTCGAGCGCGTCCGGGAGGCGAGGATCCAATCCTTGCACTCGGATTTTGATGGCCTCAAGATGTCTTATGCAGAGTCCATGGATGATTTCGCGGCGAAGTTCACGACGCTCGTGGGTCGCATACGTGAGCTTGGAGACCCGATGGAGGAGAAGTATGTGGTGAAGAAGCCGCTCCGAGTCGTCTCCAAGAAATACATCAACGTTGCTTCTTCCATTGGGCTGTTCTGTGACGTGAACAAGATGTCCATGGAGGAGGCCTTTGGATCATTGAAGGCGCACGAGGAACTCCTCAAGGGACAAGAGGAGGAAGGAGGAGAAGAGCAACTTCTGATGACAAGGGGACATGGCTCGCCGCGAGGACGCGGCCGCGGCCGTGGCCGTGGTGGAGGGCGCAAGGACAAGAGCGAGGTACAATGCTACAACTGTGATGACTATGGACATTTTGCTTGGGAGTGTCCTGAGAAGAAGAAGGAGGAGAAAGCGTTGTTGGCTAAAGGCTACGCCGACGATGAACCAACCCTGTTTTGAAGCGGCGTCAAAAAAATGGATATCAAGATTAGGAGGTTGATTGTTGGGTATAATCTTGATATTTGTATCTGCATATTTGTTTTAGTACTGCATGTAGCTAGTCAGTGTGCTGTTTAGTTTGTAGCAGTACGTAGTGCCGATGGATCAACCAGGAGGCATGCAGGTGTGAGACGCTGAGGTGGCGTGTGAAGCCAGCCTTGCCGTGAGAAACGGCTCTGCATACAGGCGGTTGAAGACAACGGACTGCACAAGTAATCTAGATATGCATGCATGTGTTTAGTGGCATAATAATAGGTCATGGAGTTAGTTGATAAGTGGATCAAGTCGTGTGCATTAGAGTGGGCAGGTTGTTGCATGCGTGGCTGTTGCATATTAGCTATTTAAGGTTTGTAACTCAGGTTGTTTTGATGAAGGAGATAAACAGTGAAAGTAGAAAAGCTCGGCTGTGTGAAACAGCTCGAGGCCAAACCACTGTATCCTGTGTGTTGTGTGAGGCAACAAAAGAGAGAGAGCTAGCTAGATACGTGAGCTGAGAGAGTCAGCTCTTTCATTTGGTCTCAGAGCACATCCGCTCTTGGTTCCTGTGGTGATGGCGGGAGACGACGTTGCTGAGAAGGCCAAGGCGATGGAGCTGGCGAAGAAGACGGTGGGTGGAGCCATGGTGACCAGTGGCTTAGGCGGTGCGCCGGCGGCGGCCACGGCAAGGTGTCGGTGTCGATGCTGTCAAGGACGAACTACGCAGCCTGGCCGTTGCGGATGAAGTACATCATGCGTGTACACGGCGCATGGGGTGTCGTTGATCCGGAGAGCTCGGCTACGGAGGCCGACGGGAGCAAGGAGGAGATGGCCAGGACCATCATCTCCCAAGGGATCGACGACGACACGCTGTTGCGAGTTGTGGAGAAGGATACCGCAGCGGAGGTGTGGGCGGCGCTGCGCTCCATGCATGTCGGCGTCGAGCGCGTCCGGGAGGCGAGGATCCAATCCTTGCGCTCGGATTTTGATGGCCTCAAGATGTCTTATGCAGAGTCCGTGGATGATTTCGCGGCGAAGTTCACGACGCTCGTGGGTCGCATACGTGAGCTTGGAGACCCGATGGAGGAGAAGTATGTGGTGAAGAAGCTGCTCGGAGTCGTCTCCAAGAAATACATCAACGTTGCTTCTTCCATTGGGCTGTTCTGTGACGTGAACAAGATGTCCATGGAGGAGGCCTTTAGATCATTGAAGGCGCACGAGGAACTCCTCAAGGGACAAGAGGAGGAAGGAGGACAAGAGCAACTTCTGATGACAAGGGGACATGGCTCGCCGCGAGGACGCGGCCGCGGCCGTGGCCTTGGTGGAGGGCGCAAGGACAAGAGCAAGGTACAATGCTACAACTGTGATGACTATGGACATTTTGCTTGGGAGTGTCCTGAGAAGAAGAAGGAGGAGAAAGCGTTCTTGGCTAAAGGCTACGCCGACGACGAACCAACCCTGCTTTGAAGCGGCGTCAAAAAAATGGATATCAAGATTAGGAGGTTGATTGTTGGGTATAATCTTGATATTTGTATCTGCATATTTGTTTTAGTACTGCATGTAGCTAGTCAGTGTGCTGTTTAGTTTGTAGCAGTACATAGTGCCGATGGATCAACCAGGAGGCATGCAGGTGTGAGACGCTGAGGTGGCGTGTGAAGCCAGCCTTGCCGTGAGAAACGGCTCTGCATACAGGAGGTTGAAGACAATGGACTGCACAAGTAATCTAGATATGCATGCATGTGTTTAGTGGCATAATAATAGGTCATGGAGTTAGTTGATAAGTGGATCAAGTCGTGTGCATGAGAGTGGGCAGGTTGTTGCATGCGTGACTGTTGCATATTAGCTATTTAAGGTTTGTAACTCAGGTTGTTTTGATGAAGGAGATAAACAGTGAAAGTAGAAAAGCTCGGCTGTGTGAAACAGCTCAAGGCCAAACCACTGTATCCTGTGTGTTGTGTGAGGCAACAAAAGAGAGAGAGCTAGCTAGATACGTGAGCTGAGAGAGTCAGCTCTTTCATTTGGTATCAGAGCACATCCGCTCTTGGTTCCTGTGGTGATGGCGGGAGACGACGTTGCTGAGAAGGCCAAGGCGATGGAGCTGGCGAAGAAGACGGTGGGTGGAGCCATGGTGACCAGTGGCTTAGGCGGTGCACCGGCGGCGGCCGCCGGCAAGGTGTCGGTGCCGATGCTGACAAGGACGAACTACACAGCCTGGGCGTTGCGGATGAAGTACATCATGCGTGTACACGGCGCATGGGGTGTCGTTGATCCGGAGAGCTCGGCTACGGAGGCCGACGGGAGCAAGGAGGAGATGGCCATGACCATCATCTCCCAAGGGATCGACGACGACACGCTGTTGCGAGTTGCGGAGAAGGAGACCGCATCGGAGGTGTGGGCGGCGCTGCGCTCCATGCATGTCGGCGTCGAGCGCGTCCGGGAGGCGAGGATCCAATCCTTGCGCTCGGATTTTGATGGCCTCAAGATGTCTTATGCAGAGTCCGTGGATGATTTCGCGGCGAAGTTCACGACGCTCGTGGGTCGCATACGTGAGCTTGGAGACCCGATGGAGGAGAAGTATGTGGTGAAGAAGCTGCTCCGAGTCGTCTCCAAGAAATACATCAACGTTGCTTCTTCCATTGGGTTGTTCTGTGACGTGAACAAGATGTCCATGGAGGAGGCCTTTGGATCATTGAAGGCGCACGAGGAACTCCTCAAGGGACAAGAGGAGGAAGGAGGAGAAGAGCAACTTCTGATGACAAGGGGACATGGCTCGCCGCGAGGACGCGGCCGCGGCCGTGGCCGTGGTGGAGGGCGCAAGGACAAGAGCGAGGTACAATGCTACAACTGTGGTGACTATGGACATTTTGCTTGGGAGTGTCCTGAGAAGAAGAAGGAGGAGAAAGCGTTGTTGGCTAAAGGCTACGCCGACGACGAACCAACCCTGCTTTGAAGCGGCGTCAAAAAAATGGATATCAAGATTAGGAGGTTGATTGTTGGGTATAATCTTGATATTTGTATCTGCATATTTGTTTTAGTACCGCATGTAGCTAGTCAGTGTGCTGTTTAGTTTGTAGCAGTACGTAGTGCCGATGGATCAACCAGGAGACATGCAGGTGTGAGACGCTGAGGTGGCGTGTGAAGCCAGCCTTGCCGTGAGAAACGGGTCTGCATACAGGCGGTTGAAGACAACGGACTGCACAAGTAATCTAGATATGCATGCATGTGTTTAGTGGCATAATAATAGGTCATGGAGTTAGTTGATAAGTGGATCAAGTCGTGTGCATGAGAGTGGGCAGGTTGTTGCATGCGTGGCTGTTGCATATTAGCTATTTAAGGTTTGTAACTCAGGTTGTTTTGATGAAGGAGATAAACAGTGAAAGTAGAAAAGCTCGGCTGTGTGAAACAGCTCGAGGCCAAACCACTGTATCCTGTGTGTTGTGTGAGGCAACAAAAGAGAGAGAGCTAGCTAGATACGTGAGCTGAGAGAGTCAGCTCTTTCATTTGGTATCAGAGCACATCCGCTCTTGGTTCCTGTGGTGATGGCGGGAGACGACGTTGCTGAGAAGGCCAAGGCGATGGAGCTGGCGAAGAAGACGGTGGGTGGAGCCATGGTGACCAGTGGCTTAGGCGGTGCGCCGGCGGCGGCCGCGGCAAGGTGTCGGTGTCGATGCTGTCAAGGACGAACTACGCAGCCTGGCCGTTGCGGATGAAGTACATCATGCGTGTACACGGCGCATGGGGTGTCGTTGATCCGGAGAGCTCGGCTACGGAGGCCGACGGGAGCAAGGAGGAGATGGCCATGACCATCATCTCCCAAGGGATCGACGACGACACGCTGTTGCGAGTTGCGGAGAAGGAGACCGCAGCGGAGGTGTGGGCGGCGTTGCGCTCCATGCATGTCGGCGTCGAGCGCGTCCGGGAGGCGAGGATCCAATCCTTGCGCTCGGATTTTGATGGCCTCAAGATGTCTTATGCAGAGTCCGTGGATGATTTCGCGGCGAAGTTCACGACGCTCGTGGGTCGCATACGTGAGCTTGGAGACCCGATGGAGGAGAAGTATGTGGTGAAGAAGCTGCTCCGAGTCGTCTCCAAGAAATACATCAACGTTGCTTCTTTCATTGGGCTGTTCTGTGACGTGAACAAGATGTCCATGGAGGAGGCCTTTGGATCATTGAAGGCGCACGAGGAACTCCTCAAGGGACAAGAGGAGGAAGGAGGACAAGAGCAACTTCTGATGACAAGGGGACATGGATCGCCGCGAGGACGCGGCCGCGGCCGTGGCCGTGGTGGAGGGCGCAAGGACAAGAGCGAGGTACAATGCTACAACTGTGATGACTATGGACATTTTGCTTGGGAGTGTCCTGAGAAGAAGAAGGAGGAGAAAGCGTTGTTGGCTAAAGGCTACGTCGACGACGAACCAACCCTGCTTTGAAGCGGCGTCAAAAAAATGGATATCAAGATTAGGAGGTTGATTGTTGGGTATAATCTTGATATTTGTATCTGCATATTTGTTTTAGTACTGCATGTAGCTAGTCGGTGTGCTGTTTAGTTTGTAGCAGTACGTAGTGCCGATGGATCAACCAGGAGGCATGCAGGTGTGAGACGCTGAGGTGGCGTGTGAAGGCAGCCTTGCCGTGAGAAACGGCTCTGCATACAGGCGGTTGAAGACAATGGACTGCACAAGTAATCTAGATATGCATGCATGTGTTTAGTGGCATAATAATAGGTCATGGAGTTAGTTGATAAGTGGATCAAGTCGTGTGCATGAGAGTGGGCAGGTTGTTGCATGCGTGGCTGTTGCATATTAGCTATTTAAGGTTTGTAACTCAGATTGTTTTGATGAAGGAGATAAACAGTAAAAGTAGAAAAGCTCGGCTGTGTGAAACAGCTCGAGGCCAAACCACAGTATCCTGTGTGGTTTGTGAGGTAACAAAAGAGAGAGAGCTAACTAGATATGTGAGCTGAGAGAGTCAGCTCTTTCAAGCTCAAGGCCAGGGCCAACGACGAGATGGCGGGCATCGCCACCGCCCCATCTCCTCGCTGCAGGCCCTGCTCGCGCACCTCTGGCGGGCGGTGTGCCGAGCCCGGCGCCTCGAGCCGGGGCAGGAGACGTTCTACGCCGTCGTCGTCGGGGGCCGGGGCCGCGTAAGCGCCATCCCGCGGGGCTACGTGGGCTCCGCCCTGGTGCCCAGCAGGGCGGTCTGCGACGCCGGCGAGATCATGGACAAGGGGCTGGGCTGGACGGCGTGGCAGCTGAACCGCGCCGTGGCGTCCTTCGACGAGGCCGCGTTGAAGGAGTACCTCCACCGCTGGGTCAAGGAGCCGACGTTCTGCTACACCGGGAACCTGTCGGCCGGCAGTGTGGGGATCGAGACGGGGGGCTCGCCGCGGTTCGACGTGTTCGGGAACGACTTCGGGTGGGGCAGGCCGCTGGGCGTGCGGACCGGCCTCGGCGACAAGACGGACGGGGAGGCCACGGTGTTCAAGGGACCCGACCGGGGTGGGAACATGTCGCTGGAGGTGTGCTTGGCGCCGGAGGCGCTCGAGAGGCTCGTCGCCGACGACGAGTTCATGGACGCCGTCACCCTGCCAGAGACATATGACGCAATACAAATGGAAAAAGGAGAAGGAAACGGCAATATGCCAATAGCCGATAAGTGCGCGGACGTATGCCCATGAGCATGGCGCCACACGGAATAAGTGCATGGAGATTATATCGCACATGCACACACTTCTACAGTAGTACTGAATAAATGGATTCGCAAAAAGAAAACTGAATAAATGCACGGAGAGAATAGGCTCAGATGCCACTCAAAATTTCCCTATCATCAATAATGTAAATTTTTATCATTCTTTCTAAATTTTAACTTTTGAAATACCAAAAGAGTAACATTACATTCCTCTGACAGACTGGTTTACAATGATAAAGGAAAAATTGCCATCTGTTTTATAATGATAAATAAATAAATCGGCGCGGCAAAGCGCGCAAGGTCTATCTAGGACGTGTTCAGCAACTTCCTAGCTTCCAGCTTACTGAAAATCCACGGTAGAGCGGCACCGAACACCCCAGCTCTATGGAGCCGAACTATTTTCCTTCACAAGTCAGCACCAGATCTAGGGATTCCCGTATCGGCAAAATCATGGAGCGGCGAATATTAAGGATGAACTAGCTACCGCCATTGCGATTCATCAACTCTAGAGGCAAATCGGGATGCCATGGATGATTTAAGGGATGAACTAGCTACTGCCATTTGCCGAAGGATGGTGATGAGCAAGGCATGTCGAATCATAAAATGCATATTTTGATGTGCAAAACCGTTTGCAACTGTGATACTTTTGCACTTGATACCACCGCTCCAAAAATATCTGTCTTAATTTGTAAGTATGTCTTACCTTTATGTTTATATACTACCTAAATATTTACTACTCTCTCTGTCTAGAAATACATCCGTGAAAAAGCTTGAGATTTTCAGAAGATGCATCATAGGTAGCACTGTTTGCCTGTTTCTATTTCTAGCTAGAGATAACTATATATCTTTGTGATCCGTGGGGTGTGCTTTTATATATATCTTGTGAAAATATGTCAGCCTTGTGGTGCCACTCTTCTGTTGATCAGAATGGAAGTTCCATCATGTTTGTATAGAGTTTAGCATCAATTTCCTAGTAGTATACTGTAGATGTCATCCAGATGCAGTATGGTGTTCTACAAGTAATCAAGATCCACAAATGGGGAATTATTACTAAGCAAAAACCTAAATGTACACACATGCACAAAATAAACCGTCAGGAAATAAACAGAGAGGTATTTATTTAGTCACTTTGTCAGGGTAAATTTCAAGGCATACTGTTACACGCAAAGTCAAAATTGTGTGGTGAGGATACTAACAGGCAAGGAGAAATACCTCGCCACACAAATCCCCTGGAGATTCCTTGTTTGGACAAATCGATCGGCATGAGGTGGAATTAAAACTACGCTGATTCTCTCTCATAACCAACATTACAAAATATAGCAAACACGGAATAGATCGAAGACTAGAAACATGACACCTCAACTAGTATTTATGGTAGATATTAAAGCAACAGATCACTTCCTTCCACACAGTTCTCGAATTCTAGTAGCAGCACTTGCATACACATATGCATGCATAGTACTACAAGTTTATTGATAGATAACACTACACTTCCACGAAAAGCTAAACATTGCATGATTCACCAAGCTAGATGATAGATGACCAAACCACCCGACTAGCACTGCCCGCCGGTATGATCCAGCAAACGCGCCCATCCAGGATTGACTTATTAAAAGGTCGAAGGCTGTCGAGAAGTAACAGTTCCGACAGCCGAAGGGAGAAGGGGGGTATGTTTGTGTTTAGCCATCAAGGCGCAGGGCTAGCCGCGGGTTTCCCGGACGAGAGAACACAACCTGCATGCAGTATAGGCCAGAAGGTCAGGCATCACAAATGAATAACAACTCCTTCCCACAAGAAGGTGAAGGTTCTGTCACTAATATTTTATACAATGTTTTGATCTGATTTGTGAAAAAATCACTAGTTTTAGTCTTTCTCAAGAAAACAATTTCATCAATTTTTATGATTTACTGCACTTGAAAAATTAATGGCCGTTATATTTGGGCCGGGGACCAAGCTGATCTCCAAAATGTCATTTTTTTATGACCAAAGAGAGTAAATGACTTCCAATTGTCTGGAAATAACATTTACAGAGAGCATGCATATATACATACGTACCTGGTAATCTCTAACTGCCCCTGACTTGCAACCAGCAGCAGAGTAAACGAGGTAGTACTCCCATATACGGATGAACTTTTCATCAAAGCCCATGGCCAAAACTTGACTGCAAAAAAAATTAACTGTTAATACGAACTGAGCAATCAACTGTAACCATGTAACATGTCACAACAAATTTACTTGCTCAATGAACATATGATATGTGCGCTAGTCTTGCTCAACTCAGTATTCTTCTATAGCGAATGACAAGTGAGACTTACTCCTTGTTGGCAGTGAACTTGTCCATCCAGTGCATCAGGGTTACGTAGTAATTGTACCCAATATTCTCGACATGCTCTATGCTACAGTGTGCAAAAAGATCAGGAAGGGTCTAATCAGTTGATCGAGATCCATCCATGACCATGAAATAACCAATCAAGCATCAATCGATTGATGTAACGTACCAGAACCTTGAAGACGTGGACATGGCAGACGTTACACGGGCCAAAGAAGGAAGGCAACCGCCGGGGAATATGTATTCTTTTACGAAGTTTGGCCTTTTTCTGAATTGATCGTACTGTTCCTCTGGAATTGAGATGAACTGAACGCACATGTGTGTATTTGCAGATAAACGTTAGTTCATGATCGTGTAAAATTAAGGTCTTGCTTGGACAGAAAGGGGTATATTTCATTGGCTAGCCTTTTCTGCCAATCCGAAAGAATAAGATCTACTAACCTGGAGTGCCAATATGCCATCTTCAGCCAAGTGAGACTCGCAGACGGCAAAAAAACCATCCATGTATTCATGGCCAACATGTTCGATCATCTCGCTGATTTACATAAGAGGAAGACATAAGTATAACCACGTGCACGGGTATTGTCGAAGTCTTAGCGCACATCCATATTACAGTAATACTTACATGCTTATGATTGCGTCATACTTGCAAGGTGGTATTTGACGGTAGTCACACAGCAGAAACGTTATGTGCTCCTAAACATTAATAACAATACACAGTAGAATTGTTAGCTAGGATTTCACCCTACCAAAGTAAGCTTGTGGCAAACAATACTAACTCGTGCATATCTATATGTGTTGTTTATAGTTAGTAAATTATAATATATGCTAATTCTACATTCTAAAAACACATGTGGTGGAATAGCAATTACTGATAAACTATTAAAGTGGACAGGCATTGCATAAAGGAGGGAGTAACAAAGAACTAACCTCTAAGCCAGCTTCTCTTACTTTTTTCTCAGAGTATTTAAGCTGCTCCTCTGACAAAGTGACTCCAGTGTATTTGCAGCCAGTTTCCTTAACCACTTGTATTGCTAAACTGCCCCAGCCGCTACCGATTTCAAGAACATGATGCCCCGCCTCGACCTTAGCCTTTGGTTAAATGTGTATTTTGCAAGAATGAAGTGCCATCAGATCATGTTCACAGCATTGTCTAACTAGTAATCAATCAAATGAGACAATTTTTAGAGATAAGGCAGTAATACCTTGGCGATTAGAAGGCTAAGTTTACGTTGTTGGGCTGCTTCTAAGCTTTCATTCTCCGTCTACCAATTTAATTGTAGTCCATGAATTAATAAAACTACTCTACAAAATTTACAAGCTTGAAGAACAGAATCACAAGATTTACAAACCTTGAAAATTGCACAAGAGTAAGTCATAGATTTATCCATATTAAGCGCGAAAAAATCATTACTCTGCACATACATATAAGACAAAACTATTAGTACTATTTGTTTCGTTATTATACGTATGGGAAGTAATGAATGATAAAAATATTTTTTATACAGTTATGCATAGAAAAATCTCAACTCAATAAGATCTGCAATAATTCTGGGGTTACAAATTGACCTAAGAAACTAGTTATCTTAATCCTGATGGAATGTAACAATAAAAGAAGAGACATGAGTACTGACAAGATCATAGTGCTGAGAGATGTTTCGACGAGTTTGTGTCGCAGTGTTCCTTCTCGAGAAGTCACGCAAAAAGTATTTAGCATATGACAAACCAGCTATTAAATGATACGGTCTCCACCGACCCCTGCAAACCAAACAATTTTATATTCATGATTAGTAACAGACGCATAGATTCTTAGGTGCTATTTCATTTTTATCAAATAATTCATAGGAATTTAGTTGAAAATTTTAGAACCCTTTTCTGGCACCGCTGCGGCTCCTACGCGCATCTCTATTAGCAATGAGAATCTGCAAACAAATGGATCATGGATTTGATCTGAAATGAAGAAAATATTAGCTCTACCAAAGCTCATGGACTATACCAGGATAAGATTCAGAAGGCCTTCTCTCTTGTCAAGAAGAGTGAAACATCCGTTAATATAGGCTTCTGCCAAGCCAAACATTCCTTCTGTTGCAACCTAAAAGCCATGAGAGAGACAGGATAAAGTTCAAAAAAAAAAGAGAGAGAGCCAGGATAAACACATTAGTTCAAATGAGAAGGTTGGATAAAGCAATTGCAGTGGAATATATAAGAAATGAAGAATCATGCATGGACACATCACTAATCAGAAAAATTAAAAAAATGCATGTGTAGGCAGAAAAAGAGAAGAGAGAATAACCTTCCAATAGAACAAGGGGTCATGAACTCGCATGACAGATTTTACACGGCATTTGTCGCAAGCTTTACCAAAGCTGAAAACACTACTTCCTTCGACCATTCTGCCCATAAATTATTAAGGTTAAAAATAATCATAATTAGACGTCGTGTAGTATATCGACTCATACAAGGACTCACATCAAGTTGCCGATTGATATGTATTGGTTCAAAAATCTTGCAACAATAAAGCGCACCCCAGCCTCGGTCCATGATGGAATCGTCTGCTTTGGGTTCTGCAGCAGCTCACATTTCTTTCCAAGCAAACCTTGAGCTGCTGCTTTCCCAGACTGCATCAATTCAATATGTCCAACACAAAATGACCTCATGTTAACTATTTTATGAAATAGTCATTCTGAATCATGCGATTGAAACTAAAACCATATATGTCAGGGTGGTGTAAACAAGTATATCATGAAACAATGAGAATAATCAAGTATATCCATCCCAGTCTCTTCTCTTCCTCTCCCTCTCCGCTCACTCCTCAGAGGGTACCCACAGGCCAGAGTTGTTGGACCCTTACCATTTTTAGCATATAACAGTATGGTTCCTATGCAAGACAAGTCTAAAAGGGAAAATGGACAGGGTGTGCATGCAAATACCTTCAATCCATCTTCATGGAAGCCATGACCTACAATCCAAGGCAGAAGAGATATTTGAGACCTAATGCTCTTTAGATCATTCCAAGCCTAATTTTAATAATGTAGTAGAAGAATATCGTACATCAACATGCAAGTTGCAACGAACAAGTTACCCACAAACTAAAATTCATGAAACAAGTTACCTTCATATGCCCCACAGAACCATATTCCTCTCTTTCCCTGGATCTGATCAAACTGAAGATAAGCCTTCGCCGCAGCCACGGACGGAACAGGAAGGCTTGTACACCATTTAAGCAGTATGTGATCCGGAACACAAGGGGGGTTGAGTGTCACCAAGAAAGGCCTGACAGATTCAATTTCCTAGAAGTGCAAAAAAAAACAAATTTATACCACAGTTAATTTCCTATTTTGCTTTTATTCTGTGAGCCTACTCTACTATGCGTTCTGACGTGATGAAAATATGGCTGCCCTGCTACCCAGAAATGACTTTATCCTTTTTTTTGCCTAATCTTGAGGACATAACGTTGACGTACAAAATGGTTTCAACGTCGTAAGGAAGCCGGGGCAGGGCAATATTGGTGGAAAAATTGTCATCAATAAAATCAATTTATTATACCATGCATATGAAAAAACAAAGGATTTACCTGAATATGGTTTAGCCAGTAAGTAACAGAAAACCCCCTGCTAGTTGCCCCAAGGAAATTCCAGGCACTCCATGCCGACGGATTTCGGGGCATCATATTTTGATCGCAGTGGAGGTATATGTCCCTGCAATATAAATGTGCCAGACAATATAGTAGATCAGATCAAACTTTATTGATGTGTTCATTAGCTGTAGTAGGCAGGCTTCACCTGTTGACATACTGACAGGCACCTAGAATTTTCAGTTCGTAATGTGTAGCTTCAGATCCTAGTACTTTGAGAGCATTAGGTGCATGGACCCCAAGTATGACACTGTCGTATGTTTCCTCTGAACCATCATTCTGCAAGACTCTGTAGCCAGCTGCCGCCAGTGTCAAGATAGAAGATTGTTTCAGTTAGTGACCAATAATATATATGATGACAATACACATTGCTCGAACAGGCAATCAACAAACAATAACGCATGTACGTATGTACCTCCATCAAAACTTGAAACAGATTTGACCAGACAGCTGGTTTTAATTCGACAGCCCATGCTTTCCAATTCTTTTTTTACCTGGTCATACGAAATAGTTGCTTTGTTCAGTCCCTGCATTTGGCTGCAGCTAAAGTCTAAAGAGTGCAATAAATATCATGAATTGTGGCCTATATGTGTCAGCTCTCTTTTGTCCTAGGCTGACAGAATGCAATACATACCTTGTTTACATAGGACTGCGAACAAGGCTTGACAGTGGGCAACTGAGGGTGACGAAACAGCTGAGAGTGCAGCGACTTAATGAGCTTTCAGATGCACAAAGACGAATTAAGCATGCAAATGCAACGGGAAAGCTAGGAACATGTATACAAAGTAGCTAGGCACCTGAAGAAGGTCATGGTTATGGAAAAATGACAGCACGAAGAAAGCGGAGAGACTCAAAACATCTTGTGGTGAACATGACCACATGCCTGCGCAGACTGGAATCTGCACCAAATAGTTTTCGTGTCACCAACTAAAACTGCAAAGGCACGACACAGTGTGTTTGTACTCACAGAAATTTCTATAAGCTAACAATCAGCCTGACTGCCCCCTGCACCCACACATGCATGCATGTTGGTGGGAAAACTAGCCATTAAGTAGGACCAGATTTTACTTATAATAATTTGAATATTTCATCTAAGTAAATGGAAAATTTAGTTTCTCTTCACAGGTTTTACAGAAGTGATCAAAAAACAAGAAAAATCAAAAATTGAATGCAGAATACTGCTGTGAGATTTTGCCAAAAGGAAGGGTTGCTGGATACATTAGGAAAAAGGCATAAGAAAGTAGATTAGAAGCAGTACAAGGTAAGCCTCTTGGAATGAGAGGGAATATCCATGCGACTGAATGAACTGCCCCAACGTCTCGTTACGGCCCAGATCAGGGTTATGCTCATGGTACTCCAGGAACCTTCATTCCAAAGATCGAACCAGCGATTTAGCTGTCTTCATACATGAACACAAGGCATATATATGTCCAGATACGAATAGAGTATTATGTATGCACATGAGAACTGAGGGATGGAGTTCTTACGTCAGAGCATCCTTCTTGAACTTGCGGATCTCACAGACCATGCGCCAAAAACTGGGTTTCAATATGTTGGCCTTTTGCGCCAGGAGGCTCGAGATACCGTTGCCATTGCCCCACTCACATCCTCCTCTGCCGCTGTCCGATCGTGTACTCACAGAGAAAGACATGTCCGATCTCTCCATCTCCACCCCAAGCCCTTCTAACCATTCCATCATGTCGGGATATGTTTCCTACATTTGTTTGACAACAGAAATCTTAGTGAGAAACCAAAAAAATATTGCTCCATCTCATGATTTAGGTTTACAAACTAAGATATTCCATGTTCGGGCAAGGGGGTAGGTAGTCCTATATTAATCAGAGTAAACGAAAAATATCAATCAAGATTACAACCATGCATGCACATTAATCTGATGTAAGCCAACCTGTACAACTACAACTGCAGTTCCAACCATAAGCATTATAGAACTATATCAAAAACATAACAATACCTGATAGCTGAACCCAACAGTTAACTGAAATCCCCTCCTGCTAGCTGAACCCAATTGTTAGCTGAAATACCCTCCTGCTAGTTGACAGCAGGAACTGCAGCTTAACCCGAACCCAGCCCAACCCAAGTGTGCCCGTGTATACGACGATGGTGCCCACCGCGGTGGCGACGGCCACTTCGTCGGCATGCTCATCAACCAGCGCGTGCTCGCCGGAGTAGGAAGGTAGTTGTGGACAAGGACGAATCCGGATGGGAGGGTCTCCGTCTTGGAAGGCACAACCCTCGAGAAGGAGGAGGTCATCGAGGGGCACAGCTTCCTGGCGCATTGGTGTCACCGGAGCTCGAGGGGCAGATGCCGCCAGACCGTCGTGGTCGCCGGATCCGGGGCAGGAAGCTGGTGAAGGGAAGAAAATACGGTGAGGAAAGATCGCCGCCGCCTTCTGTGGAGGAGGGCTTGCCCGGAGGCCGCTTCTTCCCTTCGCCGGTGAGACCGAGAAGGGCGAGCCGCGAGCTGTGGCATAAGCGAGAGGGAGGAGACGCGTACTCGGTTTTTTTTTTTTTTTGGTTCTGGGCCAAAGTTAGTGTAACTCTTAGAGATCGGACCGTTAAGACCCACACGTAAATATTGTTTTTAGGGAACGGCCCACACGTAATTATATGAACGGTTTTGTCCATAAACCCAACTCAAACCCAATTGTAAACAGAGTTGGCCCATAACAGCCCAGACTACTTAAAGCCACAATAAAAATCTTAACCCAGTTAATCAAAAACATTTGCAGATTTCGTTTTGCTAGAACAAGTACAATTAATAGATCGGTGGAACTTAAAACTCCACCATAGATTGGGTTCTCCACCCCTCCCAACGACGACGAGACAGGCCGGAGGAGGAGGAACCGATCTATGAAGGAGACGAAGTGGAGGAGAAAGCTAGGTCAGGAGAGAGGCGGCGACTAAGAAACGAAATGAGTCGAGTTACTAAAAGATTATGTTAGTGTTTTGGTTGCCATCTTCTTTTTGACCTCTACGTCGACAGAGATATCATCGTCTACAATAAGTGATCTTTGGGCCTTCGTTCGACGACATGATCTCCTTCTCGGTGTCAATGGTGGTGTTGAAAGATATAATTTCTATAGATACGGTCTTTAAGATCATGCTTCGCTAGATCGATTTTGGATGTTTTCTCATGGTTGTCGTGGGGAGGTTTATCCTTGCAATATGTGTCACGGCTGCTACGTCCTCGACAATGGTGATTCATCCTCTCGGTTCACCAGCGAGGTCGATCATGCTGTTTGGTGCTTTTACCTCAAATACTCGGTTGGTACTCTTGCCGATGTCGACTGATTACTCTAATGGTTGTGCGTGTGCAAATGACTTTTGACAATGCGGCTTAAATTAAATTATGGGAGAACTCGCATTGGTATTTGCAGATTGTGGTTTGGTATCTATCAGTTTTGGTTGCCTTTAGAAAATTACAAGATTCTGTCTTGGAAGAAAAAAGAGTTTGAAGATTTCAGAGATTTGATAGTTTCTTTTAGACTTTATAGAGACAAATTATGTATCTCTAGAATGTACTATTTGGTACTATGGATATATAATGGTATTGGTTGTGACAAAAATAGATCTGTGAAATTTTCGAAATAAAATCTAATGTTAACGTTGCAATTGCGCATTAGTGCATATATAATGTCGTGACGTCAGTTTTTCCTTATGTGTGCCTTGTTGGATTTTTACTTAGTTAGAAGAGAGAGAAAAAAGAAAGAGAAGTTGTCTTCCCTATGTCTTCTCTTAGCCAAACAATTTCTTACTCCCTCCGTCCAAGAATAGATGTCTTAGATTTTTCAAATTTTGGATGAATCTATATACTAAATAGTGTCTAGATTAATTTAAATTGTGACAAATTTGAGACATCTATTTTAGAACGGAGAGAGTACTAAAAATAGTTATATAGCAATAAATAATAATATATTGTACAAGTTAGTATATATTATATCTTTTCTAAATGATGTAGAAAGTTAAAAGAAGTATGACTTTTCTAACATTATACGGAGTACATGTCCTTAGGACCGCGGGCCACTTGCATCAAACTACGTGAAATATGTTGACGAAAAAGACTGGCCCAAGGAGCAAGTCCAGTCGCCATCAACGAGCTGCGGCCATATATACAGCCCTGCAAAGTTCACTCGACTGGGTGTACCAGTTTACAGAGTAACCAAACAAGTTTAAGTGGGGCAAGTACGGAAATCCCTTTTTTGGCTCAGGTGCACCCTATTGTGATAAAATATATTTTAGAATATTATAAGATATTCGAAAAAAATATCTATATGTATATTTGAATATTTTATGTTCGTTCATAAGTTTTCGGAGTAAAAGAACATTTTATGTGTCATGTATAAAAAATATCATGTGAATATGACTATTCACGGAATATTTTTTGTCTTTTTAACACGGGACGTATAATGTTATTTCATCCCGAAAACTTGCAAAACAAAACATATTTAAATGTATATGTACAATTTTTATTTTTATTTTAAAAAAAATTAAAATATGTTTTCTCACGATAAGTGCAAATCCACACGCGTGAGCCGAATAGCCACCTCCGAGGCAAGTACCAGTTTTCAGAAGAAAAACCAGCAACATACCACTACAAGATAGGAAGATGCCACGCATGCAGGAGCCAGCTGCAAACCATGGTTAGCAGACACAACACAAGCAGGTTAGCCTAACTCTTTGCCCGGCTCTAGTGTGCGAGAGCCAAGGACTGCGGGCTTTCAACTCGCTCGAGAGTGTTCATAGTCGTCGAATAGATCGGATTTTTTCATAAAAAAAATAGAAGAACAGTGGGTTCAGCGTTACCAAAATGCTTTCACGCTGCCACTTCCAATCTCAAAACCAATGGCACGAGCAGAATGGAAAACAGGAAGCTATAGACCTGGTTGAAGCTCATGAAGCCGAGGTCGAGTTGGACCTCGCCTCCGGCGGCGGCGCCGTCGCTGACGGCCACCGTCCTGGCATTCCCTCCGAGGCAGTCCTCCGCCTCGTACAGGGTCACGCGCACGCCGTCTCCGCTCGTGGCGAGCAGCTCGTACGCCGCCGCCAGCCCACTCACCCCGCCACCGACCACCGCCACCCTCATTCTGCTATGCTACGTTACGCTTGCGCTCGCTCTCTCTCTGTTTCTGCTTTGCTATTTCTGTGCTCTACTTTCTCCGTCACGCCCTGCCCGGCCTTCTATTTGAAAGCATTCAACTTGAAGTAGTAGAAAGATGGCGATACGCGACTCCTCGACGTTGATAATAAATGATGGCGGAAATCTTGGACTGCACTCTGGTACGGTAATAATGAATGAAGTTTTCTAACTACTACTAGTACCCATGCATGTCAGCGTTACAAAAGTGTGTTTGACTGCTGTAGTTGTGGGAATTAAATGTTTGGAACTGAAACTCTCAATACCTTAAGCTTTTATATTTTTGTTAAAGTAAGCTACGAAAAGTTTGACCAAACTTTTATAAAAAATTATAAAAAACTGTGACATTAAATAGATGCCATGTGAAAATATGACGAATGCTTCCTGTATTTGAAATCAGGTGACTTGCATTTATCTAGATTCGCCCGAATATAGATAAAGCTAATAAGTTACGTATTTAGGTGATGGCAGCTGCCTGACGGGTCCGTGTGTTTGCGAGAGGACACGCGGTTCTGTGGCGTGTTGGTCAGCCGCATCCCCATCCCATATTTGTGCCATGAATAACAACGCGGTCGCGCCCCTTTGCGGGTTTTTGGGTTTTCTAGGTCCACTTTGAACAGATTCAGACAGGTCATGGTGAAGATGCTCTTAGGGCAACTCCAACGCCCCGCAAACGGACGGGCTGTCCACAACTCTCCACGTGGGCAGAGGGCAAGGCCCAACATTGCCCTCCAAATGGACAGGGATGAGTGGTTCGTCTCACTCTCAGTCCAAATTTGGGCTGGTTTTACGGTCCAGCAGACATGTCGTACGTCCATGCATGTCCACCCATATATTCGTCGGGTCCTCTATTAGTGAGGGATTTTACGTAATAAAAATTACATTGATCCTAAAACTACATAGAAGCATCACTGCTGCCTTGGTCGTCATCGCCCCCGCATGCCTTCCTAGTTGCCTTCGCTCTATTACGCCATACGAGTGAAGCTCGCCGGTGGATCCTAGAGTGGGTCGTGTATTCCCTCTCCCTAGCCGCTTGCGCATCCGCCGTCGCCCAAGCCCTCGCTCTTGCCTCCCTTGTTGCGACATGTTTCGTAGCCGCTTCTAGGATCTAATACCTTGCCGCCACCGCCACCTCCCAGGCGCTCGATCCTTCCTCTGCGGCCTCCTCAGCAATCGCCGCTGTGAGTTGTCTCCTGGAAGCCACTATGACCTGATCCCTTGTCGCCTCCTCCAGTTGGTACTGGGCATGTGCCTGTAGAGTCGTGATGGTGCTGACGTGGAGCACTTTGTTGGAAACCCCAAGAGCAAGGTGCGAAGCAGCAAGCAGCAAGTCTTTCCTCAGTAGAGACCGAGGTTATCGAACCAGAAGGAGGAAGGAAACGTCACACAGGTGTTGCAAGCAACGCGGAGACCTGCACAACACAAACTCAAGACTTTGCCCCAACGAATCGGTGAGGTTGTCAAGCTCACCGGCTTACTGTAACAAAAGATTAAACGTATGGTGTGGAAGGTAATGGTTTGCAACAAGTAAACAAGTAACAGTGAAAGATGTATCAATGGTAAAGGTTGGACCGGAGTCCGTAGTTCACTAGAGATGCTCTACTTAGATAAACAACATGGCATGAAGGGTAAACAAATTACAGCAGGGCAACTAACAGGAACTAAGCAAGGCATAACAATGCAATTACTAGTCAGAAAGATCCTATGAGATTCGATTGTGCAATACAACAAGATACATAGACCGCCATCCAACTGCATCTATGACTAGAAGTCCACCTTCAGGTTATCATCTGAACCCCCTCCAGTATTAAGTTGCAAGCAACAGACAACTACTTTAAAAGTGTGTAAGGTAAACAGTCCACATGTTCCATGAACAAGAGACCGTTGTTTTCTCCCTAGTAGCAATAACACATCTACAACCGAAGAGATTATTGTGACTTCCCTTGGAAACTAGAGGCATGAACCCACTATCGAGCATAAATACCCCCTCTTGGAGTCACTAGCAACTACTTGGCCAAGATAGCTACTAACAACGGAGAGCATGCAAGATCACAAAAAACACAGACATGATAGAATCATAAAGACAAAACCATTAATCAAACCAACATAATAATCTCAATATCCATCGGATCCCCACAAACACAACATGCATGATTACAAATAGATTAGATCTTGATCATGATCGGAGCTCACAAGATCTATACATGAAAGAACAAAGGAGGAGATACAACCATCTAGCTACTACATGGACCCATAGTCCAAGGTGGAACTACTCACGCATAATACCAGAGAGAAGGCCCCCGGGATGATCTCCCCTCCGGCAGGGTGCCGAGAAGAACTTTAGATCCCCCTCGATCTAGGGACGATGGTGGCGGCGGCTACAGACGGTTTCGTGGAGATTTAATCGGGTGCTTAGGGTTTCTGCATCGGAGGCTTCTTATAGGCGAAGGGGGAGGCCGAGGCGGCGACCAGGGGCCCCACACCCTAGCCAGGCACGGGCCCACCTGTGGCCGCGCCTAGGGGGGGGTGGCCCCTCTGGCTCGCCTCCCCGGCTCCCCTCTGGACTTCTTGTTCTCCACGAAAAGTAATTGACTTTGACGTTTGTCCCGTCCAATTCCGAGAATATTTCTTTACTAACTTTTCTGAAACCAAAACCAGCAGAAAACAGGCATCTGGCACTGTTGCAACTTGTTAGTAGGTTAGTACCAGAAAACATGTAAAAAGCACCTCAAAGTATGGACAAGTAAAGCAAAGTAGATACTAAACAAGCATGGAGCATCAAAAATTATAGATAAGTTTCCTACGTATCAGCATCCCCAAGCTTAACTTCTGCTCGTCCTCGAGTAGGTAAGTGATAAACAGAATAATTTTTGAGGTGACATGCACCCTAACAATAAAGATCCAACCATTTGCAAGCATTGAAAGCTGGGATCAAAGAACTCTAAACATGTGCATGAAAGATGGAGTTCTAACAATAGGACATAGTAACTATGCATGAAACATGAAAGGCTATAAACAAAGATCATGAATAACATGCATTGAAAAACGTTTGTTTGTTTCACATACAGAAAACATAGCATAGTGGCAACAGCTTATCCCTCATAGAGTAGCAATATAGATACATAGGACACCTTCAAAGTTCACAAGGATGACTAGAAACAAGTAGCACAAGAACAAGTAATATCACAATATGCATTAATTAATAAGCTTTGGAACACTGCACATAGAATGACAACTATGCTCTCTTAATGGTGCCTAAAGGTAGAAGGTGGAGACTCAAATAATGGGGGAAGAAAGGCCTTTTTGTAAAGGAAGCAGGGATTACAAGTTTCAAAAAGAGCTTCCAAAATATATGGTACTTGTTAGCTTTCAGCCCTCATTGCCCCTATCATAAGCATCTTGAAGTGGTTAAGGTTAAAGTGGCAAAGGTGGAGTATATGCTTGACGAAGTATAAGTTGGCAATCTCAAGTCCCTTGAATATGAGGGCCACACCTAAGGCATACTCAACTTTGGGTCCAGGTAAGTTCTTGTCATTGTAAGTATTAGCATATCATTTAGAACCGCCAACGGGGTACCCCTTGCACATGGTACATGAGCTTTTCCATAACCAAAATGACAAGGCAAGCAGACAATGAGCATCTCAGCAATCTTTTTATTTACCATATGCATAAATTTTTATTGAGGATGCTTCATAGATAACTCATTATGGTGATGCTGCAAGTTTCCACCATGATTAGGCATGGCTTAGGCTAGCGGCTCAGGCGTTTCTCTAACACAGGATATAAACTCCATGAACTTACAAGTTCCCTCTTTATTTCACACCGGTGACATCCATAGACAAAAGAGCATGGTATCAACTGAGTGCAAAGTGTTGGGATTCGTAGCATGTAAAACAAAAATTTTCTATCGCATACAAACAAACAAGCCAAGATCTATCTCTTAGATTGTAGCAACGAGTCGATGGAATAACTTACCCTCGAAGATTCCAAAGTGTTTAACGAGAGTGGATTCTCGTGGGTGATGTAGTCGTACTCTTCCTGATCTCAAGATCGTGTAGACGATCCTTCCGGCGCTGCGTTCCGGCAGCGCTCCCGCAGTCGGTCACACGTTTGGTACTCGACGAAGACCTTCCTCTCCCTTGTTCCAGCAGGCAGCGGAGGTTGTAGCACTCTCCTCGCGATTCCGGCAGCACAACGGCGTGGTACCGGAAGTAGAGGGGAGATCTCGCAGGGCTTCGCCTTAAGCCGGAGCGAGTATGGTGGAGTATGAGAGAGCTTTAGTGGTCTAGGGTTTAGACACACCAATTAGAAGGCTCTAATCCGAAGGCTAGTGCAATTAGAAGCTCTAAACCAAAGCGGCTCTAAACCGGGGTCTAGGGCTAGGTTTAGATTTAGAGGATAGGAACTTGTGTGTCTAGAGGAGGGGGCCCTGCCCCTCCTTTTATAGGTGGAGGGGCCGGCCGCGCCATGGGGAGGGAGGGGAGTCCCTCCCCAACTCGGCTTGGAGGAGGCGCGCCGGTTGGAGGAGGGTCTCCCTCCCCAACTCGGTTTCCCTCTTTCCTCTTTCCCTCTCTTTCCTGTTTTAGCCGTTTGACTTTTCAAACTTGCTATTTGACTTTTCAATTAAGGATTCAATTTAATCCTTTATTTGGAACAGCGAGAACACTAAGTACATGATGCAATCATTCCAATATGCAATGACACATTCATGTACCCCTTCCCCTCCGGAGTGCCGGACATTCCGGAACCTTCTAGAACATTCCCGATGAAAACACCGGAATCATTCCCGAACTCCGAAACGGGACTTTCCTTATATGAATATTATTCTTCGGACCATTCCGGATCACCTCGTGATATCCCGGATCCCATCCGAGACTCCGAACAACATTCGGTCTCTTTCTCATAATACCATAACTACTCAAACAACGTCGAATCCTTAAGTGTGTCTCCCTACGGTTCGTGAATTATGCGGACATGATCGAGACACTTCTCCGAACAATAACCAATAGAGGAATCTGGAAATTCATATGGCTCCCACATATTTCTACGATTACTTTGCGATCGAATGAACCACTTACATACGATACCAATTTCCCTTTGTCTCACGATAGTTTACTTATCCGAGGTTATGATCGTCGGTATCTCTGCATACCTAGTTCAACCTTGTTACCGATAAGTACTCTTTTCTCGTTCCCGTGATATGTGATCCCTTGTGATCCAGTCACATGCTTGCAAGCTAATTGGATGACATTCCACCGAGAGGGCCCAAAGTATATCTATCCGTCATATGGATGGACAAATCCCACTCTTGATCCATGTGTTTCAACCAATACTTTCCGAACACTCAATGCCACCTTTATAGCCACCCAGTTACGGTGTGGTGTTTGATGTCATCAAAGCATCCATCCGGTAAAGGTGATATGCATGATCTCATGGTCGAAGGAATTAGGTTACTATGTATCAGAAAGCATATAGCAATTGAACTATTGAAATGACTTGATCTTTATGCTATGCTTATCTATAGGAGTATGTCCACCATATCATTCTCCTAACGATATGATCTTGTTGTTGATAACATCTCAATGTTCATGATAGGGAAACCACAATCATTTATCAACAAACAAGCTAGTGAAGTATAGAGGCTATACTAGGGACTTCAAATTAAGTCTACAAATCACACAAGTATCAATGTTTCCTTGTTAATACTATTATAGCATGAATGTAAACATTTATCATAAACACAAAGATATAATAATAACTACATTTATTATTGCCTCTAGGGCATATCTCCAACAGTCTCTCACTTGCACTAGAGTCATCTAATCTAGATTACATGGTAATATACCGAACACCCATGGCAGTTTGGTGTTGGTCATGTTTTGCCCTCGGGAGAGGTTTAGTCAACGGATCCGCCACATTCAGATCTGTGTGTACTTTGCAAATCTTTATATCCCCATCTTGGATATGTTCTCGAATAGCGTGAAAACGTAGCTTGATGTGCTTCAGCTTCTTGTGTGACCTTGGTTCTTGCGCATTGGCTATGGCGCCCATGTTATCACAGTAGATAGACATTGGGTCCAGCGCACTAGGAACCACACCCAGCTCTGTAATGAACTCTTTCATCCATATCGCTTCTTGTGAAGCCTCCGAAGCAGCCATGTATTCCGATTCAGTTGAAGATCTCGCCACAACGCTTTGCTTTGCACTCCTCCAGCTAACTGCTGCACCATTCAAAATAAATACGTATCCAGATTGTGATTTAGAATCATTCGGATCGGTGTTCCAACTAGCATCGGTGTAACCATTAACAACGAGCTGTTCATCACCTCCATAAGAAAGAACCATATCCTTAGTTCTTCTCAAGTACTTAAGGATGTTTTTGACCGCTGTCCAATGATCCACTCCTGGATCACTTTGATATCTGCTAGTTAAAATAACAGCATATGCAATGTCGGGTCTAGTACATAGCATGGCATACATTAGAGATCCTATGGCTGAGGCATAGGGAGTCTTACTCATCCTTTCTCTATCTTCTGCCGATGTCGGACTTTGAGTTTTACTCAAGGTCGTATTGGGCAACATGGGCAAGAACCCTTTCTTGCTATCTTCCATTCCAAACCTCTTTAGAACTTTGTCCAAATATGTACTCTATGACAATGATATTTGACGTTTCGATCTATCTCTATAAATCTTTATGCCTAATATGTAAGCTGCTTCGCCAAGATCCTTCATTGAAAAACTATTATTCAAATATTCCTTGACACTATTAAGAAGGTCTATATCATTCCCAATCAACAATATGTCATCCACATATAGTATTAAGAATGCTACAGAGCTCCCACTCACTTTCTTGTAAATACAAGCTTCTCCATAAGTTTGTATAAAACCAAAACTTTTGATCACCTTATCAAAATGTTGATTCCAACTTCGGGATGCTTGCTTCAATCCATAGATGGACCGTTGAAGTTTGCATACCTTGTTAGCATCTTTAGGATCGACAAAACCTTTGGGTTGCATCATATACAACTCTTCATCAATATCTCCATTGAGGAATGTTGTTTTGACATCCATCTGCCATATCTCATAATCATAATATGCAGCGATTGCTAACATAATCCTCACAGACTTTAGCTTCGCTACCGGTGAGAAAGTCTCATCGTAGTCAACTCCTTGAATTTGTCGAAACCCTTTTGCGACAAGTCGAGCTTTATAGACAGTAACATTACCATCAGCATCTGTTTTCTTCTTGAAAATCCATTTGTTCTCGACAGCCTTCCGGCCATCCGGTAAGTCCACCAAAGTCCATACTTGGTTTTCGTACATGGATCCAATCTCGGATTTCATGGCTTCTTGCCATTTATTGGAATCTGGGCTCATCATTGCTTCCTCATATGTCTCGGGGTCATCGGTGTTGTCCACCAATATGACACTCATAACGGGATCATACCAATCTGGAGTGGTACGAGTTCTCGTTGACCTCCGAGGCTCTGTAGTAACTTCAACCGAAGTTTCATGATCACCATCATTAGCTTCCTCTCTATTTGGTGCAGGCACCACAGGAACTTCTTCCGGTGCTGCGCTACTCGCAATTTCGAGAGAAGGTTCGACAACCTCGTCGAGTTCTACTTTCCTTCTAGTCACTTCTTTCGAGAGAAATTCCTTCTCTAGAAAGGATCCATTCTTGGCAACGAAGATTTTGCCTTCGGATCTATGATAGAAGGTATACCCAATAGTTTCCTTCGAGTATCTTTGTCCGGCTGTAACTTCTTTACATAGACTTCGCACCCCCAAACTTTAAGGAACGACAATCTAGGTTTCTTCCCAAACCATAGTTCATACGGTGTCGTTTCAACGGACTTAGACGGTGCCCTATTTAAAGTGAATGCGGCTGTTTCTAATGCATAACCCCAAAATGATAGCGGTAAATCTGTAAGTGACATCATAGAACGAACCATATCAAAGAGAGTTCGATTACGACGTTCGGACACACCATTACGCTGTGGTGTTCCCGACGGTGTCAACTGTGAAAGTATTCCGCATTTCTTCAAATGCTCGCCAAACTCGTAACTTAGATATTCACCTCCATGATCAGAACGTAGAAATTTAATCTTCTTGTTACGTTGATTCTCTACCTCACTTTGAAACTCCTTAAACTTCTCGAAAGTTTCGGACTTATGTTTCATGAAATAGATATACCCATATCTACTCAAGTCATCCGTGAAGGTAAGAACATAACGATAACCACCGCGCGATGCTACACTCATTGGACCACACACATCGGTATGTATGATTTCCAATAAGTCCGTAGCTCGCTCCATCATACCAGAAAATGGAGTCTTAGTCATTTTTCCCATCAGACATGCTTCGCATCTTTCAAGTGATTCAAAATCAAGTGATTCAAGAAGTCCATCGGAATGGAGTTTCTTCATACGTTTCACTCCAATGTGACCAAGACGACAGTGCCACATATAGGTCGAATTATCGCTTGATTTCAAACGTTTAGCCTCAATGTTGTTGATATGTGTATTTCCACTATCGAGATTCAATAAGAATAGACCATCTATCAAAGGTGCATGTGCATAAAACATATTACTCATATAAATCGAACAACCATTATTCTCGGACTTAAACAAGTAACCGTCTCGCAATAAACAAGATCCCGATATAATGTTCATGCTCAACACAGACACTAAATAACAATTATTTAAGTATAAAACTAATCCCGATGGTAGATGAAGGGGTAGCGTGCCGACCGCGATCACATCAACCTTTGATCCGTTTCCCACGCGCATCGTCACCTCGTTCTTCGCTAGCTTCCGTTTATTCTGTAGCACCTATTTCGAGTTACAAATATGAGCAACCGAACCAGTATCAAATACCCAGGCACTACTACGAGTACTAGTGAGATACACATCAATAACATGTATATCAGATATACCTTTCTTCTTGATGTTGCCATTCTTCAGATCCGCCAAGTACTTTGGGCAATTCCGCTTCCAGTGACCTTCTCCCTTGCAGTAAAAGCACTCAGTATCAGGCTTGGGTCCAGCCTTGGTCTTCTTTGCCGGCGTGGTAACTTTCTTACCACCCTTCTTGAAGTGTCCCTTTTGCTTAGACTTGCCTTTCTTGAATTTGGTGGTCTTATTGACCAACAACACTTGGTGCTCTTTCTTTATCTCCACTTCTGCAGATTTCAACATGGCAAAGAGTTCTGGCAACGTCTTGTTCATGTTCTGCATGTTGTAGTTCATCACAAAGTTCTTGTAACTTGGTGGTAGTGATTGTAGGACACGGTAAATCCCCAAAGCATTAGGAATCACTATACCCAAGCTTTGAAGTTTGTTTGCGTGCCCAGACATCTTAAGCATATGCTCACTGACGGAGCTGCCTTCTTCCATCTTGCAGTTAAAAGAACTTTTCAGAAGCCTCATAGCTTTCAATTGCCGCATGAGTCTCAAAAATCAATTTGAGATCCTTGACAATATCATATGGGTCTGATTCTTCAAACCTTTTCTGAAGCTCCGATTCCAAACCATACAAGATAGCACACTGAACTATGGAGTACTGATTCTTCCGAGCGAGGTAAACATTCTTTACTTCATCGGGAGCATCAGCTGCAGGTGGGTCACCCAGCGGTGCATCCAGCACATAGGTCAAATTACCAGCTGTGAGGACAATCCTCAAATTGCGGAACCAATCCGCGAAGTTGCTTCCATTGTTTTTCAACTTTTCTTTCTCTAGGAACGCATTAAAATTGATGGTAGGGGCTGCCATTGATCTACAACATATTTGCAATAGTTTTAGACTAAGTTTATGACAAATTGGGTTCAAATTAATAATGAAATTAAACTAGGTGAACTCCCACTCAAAACAATATCCCTCACATTGTTTTAGTGATCACACGAACCAAATCCACTACATCAACACCGATCATCACGAGAGTTGATATAGTTTCAATGGCGAACAATCATCATGTTCATCATATCTACTATATGATTCATGCTTTACCTTTCGGTGATCCGTGTTCCGAGACCATGTCTGTACAGGCTAGGCTCGTCAAGATCAAACCTTAGTTTCCGCATGAGCAAATCTGGCTTGCTCACGTTGTATACACTTGCAGAATCTAACACACCCGATCATCACGTGGTGCTTCGAAACAACAAGCTTTATCAACGGTGCTAACTAAGGGTGAACACTTTATGACTTGAAATTGATGTGCATGAGGGATCATCTTATAATGCTACCGTCGTCTACTAAGCAATACAAGATGCATAAATGATTAACATCACATGCAATTCAATAATATGTGATATGATATGGCCTTTCTTCTTTGTGCTTCCGATCTCCATCTTCAAGCACGAACATGATCTCCATCATCACCGGCATTGCATCAAGGTCAATGACGCTTCTCCATGGTTGTCGTCCACCGGCTTCAACTATTACAACTACTTTGAATAGACACGCGGGTCTTAACATAAATTAAAGACAACCATATGGCTCCTGCCGGTTGCCAACTTACAATACGGAACATTGCATACATCAAATAGAATCACAATCATGGCCATATCACATCACTGCACACCCCTGCAAAACAAAGTTAGACGCCTCTACTTTCTTTGCATATTTTACGTGGTTTGGGGCTTTCAATAAGTGTCGTTCTAACTTACGAACAAGAACCACAACATTGATACTAGCATTGTTGATCACCCGTTGTAAATTGGATCTTAACTATGCTAGGAGAAACAGGCACCCGCAAAGCCACTTATGCAATACAAGTTGCATGTCAAGCGTGGAGCAAGTCTCATGAACGATGTCATGTAAGGTTAGCCCGGGCCGCTTCATCCCAACATACCGCAAGATGCAAAGTACACAAGAAGCAATCGACAATAAAAGCATCAACGCCCACAATGACCATTGTGTTCTACTCGTGCAACAGATCTACATATAGACACGGCTCTGATACCACTGTTGGGATTCGTAGCATGGAAAACAAAAATTTTCTATCGCATACAAACAAACAAGCCAAGATCTATCTCTTAGATTGTAGCAACGAGTCGATGGAATAACTTACCCTCGAAGATTCCAAAGTGTTTAACGAGAGCGGATTCTCGTGGGTGATGTAGTCGTACTCTTCCCGATCTCAAGATCGTGTAGACGATCCTTCCGGCGCTGCGTTCCGGCAGCGCTCCCGCAGTAGGTCACACGTTCGGTACTCGACGAAGACCTTCCTCTCCCTTGTTCCAGCAGGCAGCGGAGGTTGTAGCACTCTCCTCGCGATTCTGGCAGCACTCTTCCTCGCGATTCAAACTTGCTATTTGACTTTTCAATTAAGGATTCAATTTAATCCTTTATTTGGAACAGCGAGAACACTAAGTACATGATGCAATCATTCCAATATGCAATGACACATTCATGTACCCCTTCCCCTCCGGAGTGCTGGACATTCCAGAACCTTCTAGAACATTCCCGATGAAAACACCGGAATCATTCCCGAACTCCGAAACGGGACTTTCCTTATATGAATCTTATTCTCCGGACCATTCCGGATCACCTCGTGATATCCCGGATCCCATCCAAGACTCCGAACAACATTCGGTCTCTTTCTCATAATACCATAACTACTCAAACAGCATCGAATCCTTAAGTGTGTCTCCCTACGGTTCGTGAATTATGCGGACATGATCGAGACACTTCTCCGAACAATAACCAATAGAGGAATCTGGAAATTCATATGGCTCCCACATATTTCTACGATTACTTTGCGATCGAATGAACCTCTTACATACGATACCAATTTCCCTTTGTCTCACGATAGTTTACTTATCCGAGGTTATGATCGTCGGTATCTCTGCATACCTAGTTCAACCTTGTTACCGATAAGTACTCTTTTCTCGTTCCCGTGATATGTGATCCCTTGTGATCCAGTCACATGCTTGCAAGCTAATTGGATGACATTCCACCGAGAGGGCCCAGAGTATATCTATCCGTCATATGGATGGACAAATCCCACTCTTGATCCATGTGTTTCAACCAATACTTTCCGAACACTCAATGCCACCTTTATAGCCACCCAGTTACGGTGTGGTGTTTGATGTCATCAAAGCATCCATCCGGTAAAGGTGATATGCATGATCTCATGGTCGAAGGAATTAGGTTACTATGTATCAGAAAGCATATAGCAATTGAACTATTGAAATGACTTGATCTTTATGCTATGCTTATCTATAGGAGTATGTCCACCATATCATTCTCCTAACGATATGATCTTGTTGTTGATAACATCTCAATGTTCATGATAGGGAAACCACAATCATTTATCAACCAACAAGCTAGTGAAGTATAGAGGCTATACTAGGGACTTCAAATTAAGTCTACAAATCACACAAGTATCAATGTTTCCTTGTTAATACTATTATAGCATGAATGTAAACATTTATCATAAACACAAAGATATAATAATAACTACATTTATTATTGCCTCTAGGGCATATCTCCAACACAAAGTACAAGTGCAATGTTGAAAACGTTCCCCGTGACAGCACGGTTCTGCTAATTCCAACTTATAAGTGCAAGCATATACAACAAAGTTGTCACAATGGTTCAAGTTTATTAGGGTCAAAGAATATAAAGTGTGCCATCAAGTTCGTGAGGGCTTTAATCACTAAGTTTTCACATAACAAAATAGTTTTTAATTGGAAGATAATTGTAAACAAGAATATACTTGGAATGGTGTAATGCACCATGCATAGGAGTTTATAGTGGACACTTTGGAAAAACTTGGTTTCTTGGGAGTTAGAAGCATGCGCAGAACTTACTCATACAAGTGGAGACTAGCAAAAAACTGGGAGCAACCAACTAAGAGAGCAATAATGGCCATAGTTATGCAGTGCAAGAAAGCATACTAATCAAAGCAAAGAGTGGAACTACAAGTCAAGGAAAAAATGATCATACAGGCTATGGTGACTTGTCATAGTCATAACATGGTGTGAGCATGTACCAAGTCAACCCAAGCAAAGCATCAAAGGAGAATACCACAATACTATGCTTTTGTATGCTAAAACAACGCATGATTTCTTCAAGGCACACTAAGCAATCCCAATTGTTTGGAACAAGACATGCTACAGCAATCATCACTAAGCATAAGGTCAAAACAACACCTAGCATGTCATGCTAAAGTCTAAGTCGCAGTCAATGCAAGCTCCTCTTGCACTTCAAGCAAGAACTTACTACTCCTTTCCAACACCAAGCAACTTATTTGCAAAATAACCCAGCAAGAACGGGGGTCCAAACTACTTTATTCAATCAAACTAAACAACCTAAGCAAACCAAACAAAAACTAAGAGCTCCAAGAACAACACAATTGTGCATGAAACAATAAAAACGAAGTGTCTAGACAGACCTGAGCTTTTTATTGATGAAGAAGGGGATGCCTTAGGCATCCCCAAGCTTTGACGCTTGTACCTCTTGGATATTTCTTGGGGTGACACCATGGTGTCATCCCAAAGCTTAAGCTTTTTTCCATTCTTTATCTCATTGCATCATTCCCTCTCTACACCTGAAATGTTTTCCTTCATACAAAACTTCACACAATCTTCTTTAGCAACATTAGTGTATTTAAAAGATATTAGACCACTGGTAAAGCTTTGGAACAGCAAGGATTTTCACTAAAAACACAATCTACTGTAGTAAATCCTTTAAAAAGCTCAATTTACCTGAAGAGAACTCAAAAAGGAATCAATAAGAAGCAAATGCAAATAATGGGAGAAATCTGTCAAAACAGACCAGCAGGTAGAAACTGATTTTTTCGAGCATCTTCTGTTGCTCAAATCAAAAAGTGTTGAATTAACGGAAGTTATCTAACATACTGGGGGATTTATTCGTAAATTTTTAGCTTAATCCGAGTTACAGAGACTCCTCACGAATTTATTTGGTGGAGGACAGAAATCTGTTTCGGGACAGCAACTCTCCAAATCTTACTTCCCTCTCATTACAGGTCATTCTTGGCACAAAAAGAAAACAAAAAGGATAAGGATAGGTCATTACTGAAGGAAACTCATGGAAACTCTTGGGTTATCTCCCAACAAGTACTTTTCTTTAATGCCTTTAAGTTAGGCACAAGAAGCAAGAAGAATCAAGTATTTTCAAATGAGGAAGCATTAACATCAAACCTTGCTTTCAAAGGGGGAGCAAAGAGCAACTTATCTCTTCTTATTGGGAAGTGTTCAATACCTTTCTTGAATGGAAAATAATATTTAATGGTTCCTTCTTTCATATCAATGATGGCACCAAATGTTCTAAGAAAAGGTCTCCGCAAAGTAATAAGACAAGAAGCATTGTATTCAACATCCAAAACATAGAAATCAACAGGGACATAAAAATTGTTAATAATGAGAACATCATTAATACTCCCCATGAGTTTCTTCTTAGCATTATTATTGAGTGGGATATCCAAATAACAATATTCCAAAGGTGGCAAATCAAGCATTTCATAAATCTTCCTAGGCATAATAGAGACACTAGAACCAAGATCACATGAAGCTTTGAGGTCAAAGTCATTCACTTGCATATTAATAATGGGTTCCCAACTATCTTCTACTTACCTAGGAATAGAAGCTTTGTGTTTTAGCTTCTCTTCCTTAATCTTAGAAAGAGCATCTGTAATGTGTTTGGTAAAGGCAACATGCATATCACTAGCATCGGGACTTCTAGCAAGCTTTTGCAAGAACATAATCACTATAGAAATATTGCAACCATCAATATCAAAGTAAACTTGGCATCACTAGTAGTAGGCTCAATAGGCTTAGGCATAGTAGGAGGATGAATAGGGACTACTTGTGGTTTAGTGGTGATGGTGCACACACTATTGTTTCTATCAATTTCAGCTTCCCTTTCCCACTTAGCATGAAGTTGAGCTAACAGCCTAACATTTTCATAAATAGTAACTTGTATGGCATGAGTAGTAGCAAAGGTATTTTCAATAGTTTTAGGTTTAGCAGCCATTTTATTAATCAAAGAGGACTGAGCTTCAGACAAAGAGGATATATTTTTCTCAACAGTTAAAAGCTTTATTCTATAGTCTTATTGAAAGTGGTTTGTTTACTAATAAAGTCCTTGAGCATGACTTCAAGTTCAAAGGGGGCACTTCTAGCATTATTGTAAGAGTTTCCATAGGAATTGCAATTATCAGGAGGATAAGGCCTATAATTGTTGTTGCTACCAAAATTGTTCCTATAGGCATTGTTGTTGAAATTGTTGTTTCTAATGAAGTTCACGTCAACTTGTTCTTCTTGAGCAACCAAAGAGGCTAAGGGAACAGTATTAGGATCTAAAGGAGCTTTCCCATTAACAAGCATAGCCATAATAACATCAATCTTTTCACTCAAAGAGGAAGTTTCCTCAATAGAATTTACCTTCTTATCATGTGGAGTTCTCTCAACATGCCATTCAGAGTAGTTAACCATCATATTATCAAGGAGCCTTGTTGCAGCACCCAAAGTGAGGCCCACAAAGGTACCTCCAGCAGCTGAATCCAATAGATTTCTTGAGGAGAAGTTCAAACCTGCATAAAAAGTCTAGATAATCATCCAAGCAGTGAGTCCATGAGTAGGGCAATTTTAAACCAAAGATTTCATTCTTTCCCAAGATGGAGCAACATGTTCACTATCAAGTTGTTTAAATTTCATAATATCACTTCTCATAGATATAATCTTAGTAGGAGGATAGTACTTTCCAATAAAAGCATCTTTGCACTTAGTCCAAGAATCAATACTATTTTTAGGCAAAGAAAGCAACCATTCTTTAGCTTTTCCCCTCAAGGAGAAAGGAAAAAGCTTGAGATTAATAATATCTCCATCTACATCCTTATACTTTTGCATCTCACAAAGTTCAACAAAACTATTGAGATGGGCAGCAGGATCATCAGAACCAGCACCAGAAAATTGCTCTCTCATCACAAGATTCAACAAAGCAGGCTTAATTTCATAAAAGGTAGCATCAGCAGCAGGTGGAGCAATAGGAGTGCTTACGAAATCATTGTTGTTGGTGCTAGTGAAGTCACACAACTTGGTGTTCTCAGCAGAGTTCATTTTGGCAAAGGTGGGCAAGCCAAAAACAGCAGCAGCAGCTAGAGCAGGAACTATTATTTTTTTGTGTTTTTGAATAAAGCAAGCAAACCAAACTAGACTATTTTTTGGGGTTATTTTTGGAAAGAGGCAAACAAAACCAAGCAAAATAAACAAAGCAAACTAAAAACAAAGTAAAGAGAAAGGAAGTGAAGGACTCCCCTAGTGAAGACGTCCTTAGCCTCCCCGGCAACGGCGCCAGAAAACTTGTTGATAGTGCTGACGTGGAGCACTTCGTTGGAAACCCCAAGAGCAAGGTATGAAGCAGCAAGCAGCAAGTCTTACCTCAGTAGAGACCAAGGTTATCAAACCAGAAGGAGGAAGGAAACGTCACACAGGTGTTGCAAGCAACGCGGAGACCTGCACAACACAAACTCAAGACTTTGCCCCAACGAATCAGTGAGGTTGTCAAGCTCACCGGTTTACTATAACGAAGGATTAACGTATGGTGTGGAAGGTAATGGTTTGCAGCAAGTAAACAAGTAACAGTGGACGATGTATCAATGGTAAATATTGGACCGGTGTCCATAGTTCACTAGAGGTACTCTCCTTAGATAAACAACATGGCATGAAGGGTAAACAAATTACAGCAGGGCAATTGACAGGAACTGAGCAAGGCATAACAATGCAATTACTAGTCAGAAAGATCCTATGAGATTCGATTGGGCAATACAACAAGATACATAGACCGCCATCCAACTGCATCTATGAATAGAAGTCCACCTTCAGGTTATCATCCGAACCCCCTCCAGTATTAAGTTGCAAGCAACAGACAACTACTTTAAGCAAAGTGTGTAAGGTAAACAGTCCACATGTTCCATGAACAAGAGACCGTTGTTTTCTCCCTAGTAGCAACAGCACATCTACAACCAAAGAGATTATTGTCACTTCCCTTGGAAACTAGAGGCATGAACCCACTATCGAGCATAAATACCCCGTCTTGGAGTCACTAGCAACTACTTGGCCAAGATAGATACTAACAACAGAGAGCATGAAAGATCACAAACAACACAGACATGATAGAATCATAAAGACAAAACCATTAATCAAACCAACATAATAATCTCAATATCCATCGGATCCCCGCAAACACAACATGCATGATTACAAATAGATTAGATCTTGATCATGAACGGAGCTCACAATATCTATACATGAAAGCACAAAGGAGGAGATACAACCATCTAGCTACTACATGGACCCATAGTCCAAGGTGGAACTACTCACGCATCGTACCGGAGAGAAGGCCTCTGAGATGATCTTCCCTCCGGCAGGGTGCCGGGAAGAACTTCAGATCCCCCCTCCCCCCGATCTAGGGACGATGGTGGCAGCGGCTACAGACGGGTTCGTGGATATTTTTTCGGGTACTCAGGGTTTCTTCATCGGGAGCTTCTTATAGGTGAAGGGGGAGACCGAGGAGGCGGCCAGGGCAGGCAAACCCTAGCCAGGCGTGGGCTAGGGCCCACCCGTGCCTAGGGTGGGTCTGGCCCCCCTGGCTGGCCTCCCGGGCTCTCCTCTGGACTTCTTGTTGCCCACGGAAAGTAATTGACTTTGTCCTTTGTCCCATCCAATTCCGAGAATATTTCTTTACTAACTTTTCTGAAACCAAAACCAGCAGAAAACAGGCATCTGGCACTGTTGCAACTTGTTAGTAGGTTAGTACCAGAAAACATGTAAAAAGCACCTCAAAGTGTGGACAAGTAAAGCAAAGTAGATACTAAACAAGCATGGAGCATAAAAAATTATAGATACGTTTCCAACATATCACCTACATGGGCTACTTCCCGATCGAGGGCGACGTTAACCTTCCCAACATCGACTTCTCCGCCACCAACGACGAAGACAAAGGCTAGAGGAAGGACCTGGCGGATGTAAAGGAGGAGGAGCCCATGCCACTCGTCGTCGTCCTTCCGTCGGTCTACGACGAAGACGAAGCCATCCACGCCTCCATGGAAGCATCCAAGGAGGATGAGGATGCCAAGTGGTAGTAGGTGGGGATGCAGGATGCCATCGAGCTCTCTGTACACCTGGTGGAGTATGGAAACCAGCTGCCCTGTCTCCGCCGCTGCCGGAGGCATGGCCTGGCCAGTTCCATCAGTTGCCGCCTCAAGAATGGGGGCATGCCATGAGGGAATCGCCACCGAGAGTCCCACCCGTGCCCATGATGCTACTGCACCAGCAGCCGCCACCACCACTAGGCTACTATCTGTCAGGCCCATGGTCGCCGCCTGTGTTTATCGACCTCTCCAACAAGCATGCTGACTAGGTGTCGCCGCCGCCACCACCATCGTGCCGGCCGCCAGATGCCCTAGCCGTAGTTAGGGTTTATTTTAGTTGTGTTTTTTTCTAATTTTTAGTATGTAAATTAAGACAATTTATGCAATATATCTATGTTTTTTTAATGTTTATATTTCGAAAAAATGAGCCAACTTAGCTGGGAGCACCCAACCCAAACTGATAGAGCCTAAAGTGATACTCCCATCTTTCAGAAATATAAGACTTTTTAACTTTTTTAATCGAATGTATCTATATGTCTTTTAGTATATAGGTTCATAGAGGTTTGGAGTGAATATATATATACTAAAAGGTGTCTAGATACACTTATTTCACAAAGCTAAAATGTCTTATATTTCCGAAGTCCATGAGTCGATTCAAGCCAACGGATCTAGACACACCCTATGTTTGCAATGGGTCGATTCGGTAGAGATGCCCTAAGGGAATCTCCACCGGGCCGACCCAAATGGTCTATTTCTGTCTATTTGGGTCAGGCCACGGTCAATTTTGGGTCGGGGTCCAGCCAACTGCGCCCAGCGGCATGACCCATATGTCTGTGCTTGGCAAATAGGCCCTCACCGACACTGGCATCGGTGTATTTGTAGCGTGTTCCTGCTGATGGCGCCCAGCACTTGCCGTGGGACGCTTCGTTGGAAACCCCAAGAGCAAGGTATGAAGCAACACAGCAGCAAGTTTCCCTCAATAAGAAACCGAGGTTATCAAACCAGTAGGAGGAAGGAAACGTCATACAGGTGCCGCAAGCAACACGGAGACCTGCACAACACAAACTCAAGACTTTGCCCCAACGAATCAGTGAGGTTGTCAAGCTCACCGGTTTGCTGTAACAAAGGATTAAACATATGATGTGGAAGGTAATGGTTTGCAGCAAGTAAACAAGTAACAGTGGAAGATGTATCAATGGTAAAGATTGGACCGGGGTCCATAGTTCACAAAAGGAGCTCTCCTTAGATAAACTACATGTCATGAAGGGTAAACAAATTACAGTAGGGCAATTGACAGGAACTGAGCAAGGCATAACAATGCAATTACTAGTCAGAAAGATCCTATGAGGTTGATTGGGCAATACAACAAGATACATAGACCGCCATCCAACTGCATCTATGACTAGAAGTCCACCTTCAGGTTATCATCCGAACCCCCTCCAGTATTAAGTTGCAAGCAATAGACAACTACTTTAAGCAAAGTGTGTAAGGTAAACAGTCCACATGTTCCATGAACAAGAGACCGTTGTTTTCTCCCTAGTAGCAATAGCACATCTACAACCGAAGAGATTATTGTCACTTCCCTTGGAAACTAGAGGCATGAACGCACTATCGAGCATAAATAATCCCTCTTGGAGTCACCAGCATCTACTTGGCCAAGATAGATACTAACAACGGAGAGCATGCAAGATCACAAACAACACAGACATGATAGAATCATAAAGACAAAACCATTAATCAAACCAACATAATAATCTCAATATCCATCGGATCCCCGCAAACACAACATGCATGATTACAGATAGATTAGATCTTGATCATGAACGGAGATCACAAGATCTATACATGAAAGCACAAAGGAGGAGATACAACCATCTAGCTACTACATGGACCCATAGTCCAAGGTGGAACTACTCACGCATCATACCGGAGAGAAGGCCTCCGGGATGATCTCCCCTTCGGCAGGGTGCCGAGAAGAACTTTAGATCCCCACCGATCTAGGGACGATGGTGGCTACAGACGGTTTCGTGGAGATTTTATCGGGTTGCTTTGGGTTTCTGCATCGGGGGCTTCTTATAGGCGAAGGGGGAGGCCGAGGAGGCGGCCAGAGGGGCCACACCTCTCCCAGGCGTGGGCCCACCCCTGGTCGCGCCTAGGAGGGTCTAGCTGCCCTGGCCCGCTTCTCCGTCTCCCTTCTCGACTTCTTGTTCCCCATGGAAAGTAATTGACTTTGACGTTTGTCCCGTCCAATTCCGAGAATATTTCTTTACTAACTTTTCTGAAACCAAATACAATAGAAAATAGGCAACTGGCACTGTGGCAACTTGTTAATAGGTTAGTACGAGAAAACATGTAAAAAGCACCTCAAACTGTAGACAAGCAAAGCAAAGTAGATACTAAACAAGCATGGAGCATCAAAAATTATAGATACGTTTCTGACGTATCACCTGCTGCCTCCTGCCTCCCGCCTTTCTTTCCCGCCGCTTCCCACCTTTTCTGGGCATTTCCCGCCACGTCCAAGCACAACCATAAAAATGGGAGGCCAGGCAAGTTAGCCACAACCATACCCCCCACCACTGCCACCACTGATACGTCGTAAACGTATCTATAATTTTTGATGTTCCATGCTTGTTTAGTATCAACTTTTCTATGCTTTGTCTACACTTTGAGGTATTTTTATACATTTTCTAAGACTAACCTATTAACGAGATGCCACAGTGCCAGTTGCCAGTTGCCTGTTTTCTGCTGCTTTTGGTTTCAGAAAATCTAGTAAGGAAATATTCTCGGAATTGGACGGGACAAAAGCTTAATATTTTACCGGAACGAACAAAGAGACTGAGGGCAGCCGAAGGGGGCCACATGGTGGCCACACCCTAGGGCCACGTGGGCCCACCCTAGGGCGCTCCGCCCTATGGTGTGTGCCCCCTAGACGCCCTTCTTCCTTGCCTCTTCGCCTATAAAATCCCCCCGATGCAGAAACCCTAAAAACCCGATCAGATCTCCACGAAATAGTCTGTAGCCACCGCCACCATCGTCCCTAGATCAGGGGGGATCTGAAGGTCTTCCCGGCACCCTGCCGGAGGGGAGAGATCATCCCGGAGGCCTTCTTCATCACCATGCCAGCCTCCGGTATGATGCATGAGTAGTTCACCCTTGGACTATGGGTCCATACAATAGCTAGATGGCTGTTTCTCCTCCTTTGTGCTATCATGTTTAGATCTTGTGAGCTCCGTTCATGATCAAGATCATCTATTTGTAATCGTACATGTCGTGTTTATGGGGATCCGATGGATATTGAGATACTATGTTAGATCGATTATTGATTCTATCATGTCTTATTGATTATTGATTTTATCATGTCTCTGTTGTTTGTGATCTTGCATGCTCTCCGTTCCTAGTAGCTATCTTGGCCAAGTAGATGCTAGTGACTCCAAGAGGGAGTATTTATGCTCGATAGTAGGTTCATGCCTCTAGTAATCTGGGGAAGTGACAGGAATCTCTAAGGTTGTAGATGTGTTGTTGCTACTAGAGAGAAAACACCAATCTTTTGTTCATGGAACAATTGTATTGTTTACTTTACACACATTGCTTAATGCAATTATCCGTTGCTTGCAACTTAATATTGGAAGGGGTTCGGATGATAACCTGAAGGTGGATTATTAGTCATAGATGCAGTTGGATTACGGTCTATGTATATTGTTGTAATGCCCAATCAAATCTCATAGGAATCATGATGTCTAGTATTTGCATTGTTATGCCTTGCTCAGTCTGTCAATTGCCCCGCTATAATTTGTTCACCCAACATGTTATTTATCTTAAGGAGAACACCTCGGTGAACTGTGGACCCCGGTCCAATCTTTACCATTGTTACATCATCTACTGTTACCATTTACTTTCTACAAGCAACCATTACCGTCCACACTATACGTTTAATCCTTTGTTTTCAGCAAACTAGTGAGATTGACAACCTCACTATAAGTTTGGGCAAAGTCTTGAGTTTGTGTTGTGCAGGATTCCAAGTTGCTAGCAACACCTTGGAGTTGTTTCCTTGCTCCTACTGGTTCGATAACCTTGATTTTATAACTGAGGTAAGACTTACCACTGTGCTCATCACACCTTGCTCTTGGAGTCTACCAACAAAGCTCTACAACTAGGCCACGTCAAGATTTTCTGGCGCCGTTGCCGGGGAGTTAAGTACAGCTTTGCAAGGGGAGTCTTTCACAACCACTCTCTTTACTTTGTTTTTGTTTTGCTTGCTTCTTTTTATCAAAAATTACAAAAAAAAAGTTTTGTTTGGCTTGCTTTTTCTTATCAAAAACAAAAAAAATAGTTCCTACTATAGTTGTTGGTCTGTTATTGCCTTGCTTTGTCATGCTTTCTATCAATGGTTGGTTTCTTTGAAACTAGTTCTTATTGGCAACGTGGGTTCATGGAAGAACAAAAATATTATTATAAGGAACACCGCTTGTCACAAAAAGGGAAACACTTATGAGAACAAATTGAATACCATTGCTAGAAACGTGTGCTCTACTTATAATGTTACTTATTGCTTTCATAAATCTTGTTGCTATAGGAGGTATAAACACATCCCTTTTCAATGTGAGTATTGTGATAATGTTACCATATCTTCTTATGTTAAAGGAAATTATGACTTTTATGATTTGGAACAAATTGAAGAATTTATTGCTTGGAAGGGTGCATTTGAACTTGCTAGTTTGCTTAAAAATACTGATGATTCACCTTATAAATATGAGGTTTATGATATACTTAAATTTTGCTTTCATAATTACAAGGAAGAAAATGGCTATATTCTTGAATATATTAATAGATGCTTTCCACAAACGGAAGAGACTAATGCCTTGCAGGAGCTTATGGAAGAAGAAATTGCTGAAACGGGAAGCTCATTAGATGAAAAAGAGGAGGAGAGTGATAAACAAAAGGAGGAAGAATGGATCTACCCATGCCTACCTTCTAATGAGAGTAACTCTTTATCCCTTACATTATTTGATTGTCCCCCATGCTTACCAAAGGAGGATGAATGTTATGTTCCTATGAATCCTTTTAAAATATCTACTTTGGGTAAAACCTGTGATAATAATTATGCTCCTGTTATCTATGATAATCCATGCTATTTTGATAAATCTTATGATAATCCTTTATTTGCACCTAATTTCGAAATGCATGGTACTAAAGAGTTTTGCTTAGAAAATGTTTATGATAAAGCTCTAGATGATGGTCCTATATTGGTTGATAATATTAATAGTACTACTACTGAAAATGAGATTGGAGAGGTCTTGACTTTATCTTGGAACCCCATACCTCTTTAGAATGATCAGTCATCTTGTTATAAAATTGTTAAAAGTGAGTTTGTATGTTTTAATCCCACTATTTTTGAGCTTAATAAAAATTAGGTGTTTGTAGATCATGAAAAGCATACTTTATGTGATAGTTATATTGTTGAGTTTATTCATGAGGCTACTGAAAGTTATTATGAGAGAGGAAAAAATGGTTGTAGAAGTTTTCATGCTACTGAAACACCTCTCTATGTGCTGAAAGTTTTGAAATTGCTCTTTTTATATATACCCATTCTTGATACTATGTGCTTCTTTGGTTTATTTTCTTACAAGATTCCTATGCATAGGAAGTTGGTTAGACTTAAATGTGTTTTGAATTTGCTTCTTGATGCTCTTTTTTACTTCAATTCATATTTCTTATGTGAGCATCTTCCTATGCCTAACTTAAAGGCGTTAAAGAAAAGTACTTCTTGGGAGATAACCCAATAGTTTTATTGAGTCTTGGAAGTTATTACTTATGTAATAAGCTCTCCTTATCCTTTTTGTGTGATTTTTGTGCCAAGAATAACCTCTAATGAGAGAGAAGTAAGATTTGGGGAAGTTTCTGTCCTGAAACAGATTTGTGTGCTTCACCGTAAAAATTCATGAAAAATCCCTGTATGTCGGTTTGAGATTTTATTTTCTGAGTAAATGCCCTAGGTTGTTATCTAACTTTGGTTAGTTCAACACTTTCCGATTTCAGCAACACAAGGTCTTCTAAAAAATAGATTTTTACCTGCTGGTCTGTTTTAACAGATTTCTGCCATTATTTGCATTTGCCTCTTTATCAGTTTCTTTTTGAGTTCTTCTTGATCACTTTAGCTTTTTAAAAGAATTGATACAATAGCTTGTGTTTCAATGGAAGTTTTACTTGTGTTGAAACTAAATCCAAAGGTTGAATACACTAATATTGCTAATGAAGATTGTGTGAAGTTCTGTATGAAGGAAATTTTCAAGTGTAGGGGAAGAATGACGTGCTGAGATAAAGAATGGAAAAAAGCTCAAGCTTGGGGATGACACCATGGTGTCACCCCAAGAAATATTCAAGAGGTACAAGCGTCAAAACTTGGGGATGCCCAAGGCATCCCCTTCTTCATCAATAAAAATCTCAGGCCTCTTTATAGACACTTTGTTTTTATTGTTTCATACACTGTTGTGTTGTTCTTGGAGCGTATTAGTTTTCGTTTTTAGTTTTCTTTTATTTAGTTTGCTTAAATAAATTAGTTGGACCCCCGCTTTCGCTGTGTTGTTTCAAATAAGTTGATTGGTGTTGGAAAAGAGTAGAAAGTTTCATGCTTATAGTGGTACAAAAGGGATATTGTTTTGACTATGTCTTAGACTTTATCATGTCATGCTAGATGTTGTTTTGACCTTATGCTTAGTGTTTATTGTTGTAGCATTACTTGTTCCAAACAATTGAGATTGCTTAATGTGCCTTGAAAGAATCATGCGTTGTTTTAGCATAGAAAAGCATAATATTGTGGTATTCTCCTTTGATGCTTTGTTTGGGTTGACTTGGCGCATTCTCACACCATGTTATGACTATGAACCAGTCACCTTGGCCTCTATGATCATTTAGTTTTTGACTTGTAGTACCACTTTATGCTTTGATTAATAATGTTTTGTCGCTTTGCATGATTATGTCCAATATTGCTCTCTTAATTGGACGCTCCCAGTATTTTGCTAGCCTCCACTTGTATTGAGTAAGCTCTACTCATGCATCCAACTCCCAAGAAACCAAGTTATTTCAAAGAGTCCACTATAAATTCCTATGCATGGTGTGTTACACCATTCCAAGTATATTCTTGTTTTATCTATCTTTTAAATTAAACTTGTTATGTGAAAATTAGTGATTAAAGCTTGACGAGGTTTGATCTCGCCAATGCCCGTTGTTATGGACTTGGGTTTTGGAGAAGATGGGGATGCTAGAGATCGCGGAACGGTTAGCAAACAAGCAACACGGGACACGAGGTTTACCCAGGTTCAGGCCCCCGGAGGGAAAACCTTACTCCTGCTTGTCTGCTCTTGATTACGGCAGAACTGGTGATTACAGGGGTGCGCAGATGCAATCTGGCGTGGAGGTGTGTATGCGAAAGTATGAGGTCTCTAGATCTGTAGATCTATCATGGAGGTGGAGATCGTAGATCTATCTATTGGGGGGTTATGGCGTCTGTAGGTCGTGCCCCCCTCGTTGGACCCTCCTAGCCTTTATATATGGGGAGGCTAGGTCTCATGTACCGATACGAGTTGGTTACAAGTTGTATTGAAACTCTGGTCTTGAGCTTTCCCTATCTTGTGCGCTTTGGAGTCCGTGTCCATATGTGCTTCGTGCAGCCGAAACGTCTTGGGCGTCCTAGACCTTGGCAGGTCGCCGAGTGGGCCTTCTTTTGAGCTGGACCAGGTAGGCTAACATCGGGTACCCGTAGGGTATAACCATGTCAAAGCTCTCACAAACTTGATGGCACACTTTATTTTTCTTGCCCCTAATAAAATTGAACCATTGTGTCATTCATGTTGTATATGCTTGCACTTATAAGTTGGGAATTAGCAGAGTCGTGCTGCCACGGGGAATGCTTTCAATACCTGTAAATATCTACCCAGTTAATATCATGTTCTTTTGTTTATGGATGTCGTCGGTGTGAAATAAAAGGGGAGTTTGTAAGTCCATGGAGTTATGTATATGTGTTAGAGAAACGCTTGGGCCGCTAGCCTAAGCCATGCCTAATCATGGTGGAAACTTGCAGCATCACCATAGTGAGCAATCTATGAAGCATCCTCAGAAAAAAATATACAAAAAAGAGAAAAATATATATGCACCATTCTCATGGTAAATAAAGGATCACTGAGATGCTCACTGTCTGTTGCCTTATCATTTGATATGGGATAGCTCCTGTGTCATGGGGCAAGGGGTACCCCATTGGCGATTCTCTATGATACACATATACTTACAATGACAAGAACTTACCGGTAAGTAAAGTTGATTAGCATGAGGAACAACCCTCGTACTCAAGGGACATGATATTGCCAACTTATGATTTGTCAAGCATATACTCCATACTTTGTTCACTTTAACCTTAATCACCCCAAGATGCTTATGATAGGGATAATGAGAGCTGAAAGCTAATAAGTACTATAATTTTCGGATGCTCTTTATGAAACTTGAAATCCCTGCTTTCCTGTGAAGGAAATTTCTTCCTATTTTTATATTGAGTCTCCACCTTCTATCTTTATGCACCAACTAAGAGAGCATAGTTGTCATTCTTAGTTTTATGTGCATTGTCCCAAAACTTATTGATTGATTCATAATGTTGATATTTCTTGTTCTTGATCTATTTGTATATAGTCACCCTTATGAACTTTGAAGGTGTCCTATGCGTTTATATTTTGCTACTCCATGAGAGACAAGCTGAATGCCACTATGATATGTTTTCTGTATGTGAAACAAACAAACGTCTTTCAATGCATTGTTATTCATGATCTTTGATTGTATCCTTTCATGTTGCAACATATTTGCTTTGTCTTATTGTTAGAACTTCATATTTCATGCTCATGTTTAGAGTACTTTGATCCTAGCTTTCAATGCTTTACAAATGGATTGATCAAGATTGTGATGGTGCATGTCACCTCAAAAATTATTCTTTTTATCAGTTACCTACTCGAGGACGAGCAGGAGTTAAGCTTAGGGATGCTTGATACGTCGTAAACGTATCTATAATTTTTTTATGTTCCATGCTTGTTTAGTATCAACTTTACTATGCTTTGTCTACACATTGAGGTATTTTTATACATTTTCTGGGACTACCCTATTGGCGAGATGCCATAGTGCCAGTTGCATGTTTTCTACTGATTTTGGTTTCAGAAAAGCTAGTAAAGAAATATTTTCAGAATTGGACGGGACAAAAGCCAAAGTCAATATTTTACCGAACGAACACAGAGACCGAAGGGCAGCCGAAGGGGGGCCACAGGATGGCCACACCCTAGGGCCGCGCGGGCCCACCCTAGGGCGCATCGCCCTATGGTGTGCACCCCCTGGCCTCCCTCCTGCCTCGCCTATAAAAGCCCCCCGATACAGAAACCCTAAACACCCGATCAGATCTCCACGAAACAGCCGCTGTTCTCATCACACCTTGCTCTTGGGGTCTCCCAACGAAGCTCTACAACTGAGCCACGTCAACCACAAACCACAATGTCTGGCCGTCTACATCGCCGCACTGTCCTCCGTGGCAACCCTGAAATTCGTGCAGAAGAGACCGAGCACACGTTGCCCTCGTGGTGGCCGAACCCGCCGAAGTTACCGGATGTGCTGCCACCTTTGATTCCTGGGCGGCCATAGATTTATACATGGCGTCGCAACCACGGGTCGCGGCCTATCTACAACTGCCACAGGACCATCGGCGATCCTTTCATGTTGGAGATGGGGGAACGCGTCTTACTGTCGGAGTACCAACGGTGGGACGCGCTCGTGTTGGTGCGTGGCAACCTCCGGGAAGCAGTGCGAGCCAATCCCGATGATGCTTCCCTGCGTGTCCGCCTCGCCCAAGATGAATAGGAGGTGTAGACGCAACGAGCAATCATCAATTCTCTCAAAGAAAAATGGTGTCTTGTCAGCCCGTCGTCGCCGCCGCCCCCGGCGCCGTAGGCGGCGCATAGTTGTAGGTGTGGTTTTCTTGTCAAAATGTTTCAAGACTTCAATAAATACCTTCATTGCAATGGCTGATGCCCACATTCCGAACACGATACATGGAGAGTACATCGTAGTCTAGTGCAAAGCCTACTCGTCGGAGTCAGAGTGGTAGAAGTGACGACACATGGTATCATCGAAGACGTTGACGTTGAGCATGGCTTCACTGTCGTACTTGAAGACGACGAAGTTTCCCACTTCGATTTGGTCCCGTCGGGCGAACTCCTCTCAGCCGTTGGCGAGGAATATATTGCCGAGGCAGTCGAACAACACCTCCATCGGCCATGCATTGGTATTGACACCGGTCACCCCGCGGCATGACCTGCTGAAGCTTTGCACCGTCGAACAACGACGCGAATTTGCGGGGAAGGAGCATCCTATCCCCCGCCATGCCCAAATGGATGGTAACGACGAGCTCAAAGACGGTGTCGACATAATCGAGCTTGAGAAACGACGATGGCGAGGGAGAGCGTGGCGGCATGCTGCTTTGGTTGTGTCCTCCGTGCCGGCCTCGACGTCCAAGTCCATGTGGTCGTCCTAGACACCCTCCCCTCGATCCAATGCCGCCGGCCATGGCTAGCTACCGGTAGTGGAGGATGGGAAAGAGGAGAGAATGGTGTGGTGTGGGAGAAGATGGCCGCGAGTGGCCTGTTAAAGAGGCCCGACATTGTATGCCGACGCGTAGGCTGAAGAGACGACATTGATGTATCACGGCAAGAGGGCAGACGTCAGGCGGCGCTAGTAGCGGCGCGGCTAGCCTTTGGAGCAGCCTTCCATTGATGGCTAGTGAAAGAAAGCCGTTGGGTCACTGGAAAGCGGGCCCTCGAACCCCCATGGGAGGACACGGGAGGACGCAGGCTGTCTCGCTGTCTGGAAAGACACAACCGTTGCCCAAATTTGGTGTATGTATGGGTCGAACCGGACATGTCGGTCTGGATGGGTCGAGCCGCTGTGACGCCGCGCACGTCCCGTGAGTCCGCACTCGTACGGGTTGGGTCAACCCGATGGATATGCCCTTAGTCAACCTAGTTGAAGTTGCCCAAACCCCAAGTTGTGTCTGCGTAGTCGTTGTCCGTACCGTCTCTGTCGTGTTAGAGAACCTCCACTCGTTGGGCGTTCTCAGGCCGAAATCTGACGCTATTTAGCGCTAGACGGATGTAGTTTTCGACTTGGGAACACCCAGTTTCCCACTCGCGTTCACAGGCCGAGTTCCCAGGTGACGCCAACTCGGCGTGTTTCTGCCCAAATTTGGCTCGAATTCGACTAGTTTTTCGCATAGTTTAGCATAATATTATGAATACAGAACATTGTTTGGCATAGTTCAACATAAAATTAAACATAGTTCGGCATACACTAAAAATACAACATATTTTGACCTAGTTCGGCCAGTTCATACTCGACATTTACATGTTTCCCCTTGTATCCATATGTGCTCAACCAGATCATCCTGCAGTTGTTGATGCACTACCGGGTCTCGGATCTCCTGACGCATGGTGATGAAGGCATTCCAGGTTGGTGGCACCTGGTGATCAGGCTCTGTAAGAGGTCCCTATCTGTAGTATGGCTCGTTCTGATCGATCAAAATCACTGGGTCATTTCTCTCATCCTCAATGATCATGTTGTGCAAGGTCACACAATAGTTCATCACTTTCCATATGTGATCTTTCGACCAGGTCATAGCAGGGAACCGGACAACTGCAAAGCTCTGTTGAAGCACACCAAATGGCCACTCCACGTCCTTCCTGCAAGATTCTTGTTCCTTGGCAAACTGAGCATGCTTGGGAAGCATCGAGTTTGAGATAGTCTTCACAAATATTGGCCATCTTGTATAGATGCCATCTGCAAGATAGGATCACTTGTTGTAGTGGTGCCCATTGATCTCAAAGTCCACAGGGTGAGCATGACCCTCAACAACCTGGGCAAAGACATTTGAGGAGTTGAGGACGTTGGTGTCGTTGTTCGATCCTGCAATGCCAAAGAAGGTATGCCAGATCCAAAGATCATGTGTAGCTACTGTTTCGAGTATCACAATGCAACCTACTTTGTAGCCTTTGTACATTTTCTGCCATGCAAATGAACAGTTCTTCCAGTGCCAATGCATGCATTGTATGTTTTCAAGCATTCTAGGAAATCCTCTACTTTCATTGACCGCGAGGATCCGAGAAATGTCTTCAGTAGTGTGTGTTCTCAAGTACTGTTTCCCGAACAGTGCAATCACTTCCCTGTAGAACCTATACAAGCAATCGATGGCGGTGGACTCGGCCATGCGGAGATAGTCATCAACACTGACACCCGACGCTCTGTATGCAAGCAACCTCATCGACAGTGTGCACTTCTGCGGTGAGGAAAACCCAACCATACCGGTGCCGTCCTTATTGCACATGAAATAGGGATCGAAGTCCCGGATGGCATGCACGATCTCGGGGAAGAGCTTCCGGCTCATCCTGAAACGGCGCCGAAACACGACCTCTTCGTGCAGCTGCTCGTCGGCGAAGTAGTTGGTGTGCAGCATGCAATGGCCCTCCATCCTCTGCCTTGCTTTACACTTCCAGCGACCATTCGCCAAACCTCCATGCGTCGGCGCTGTAGTCTACATTACAGCCGGGCCAGAGAGGCGAGGATCTGCATGTGCTCTGCATCTTTGGCGGCTGTGGCGGTCTCTTCCTCCAGCATCAGGGAGAACATCTTCTCGTCGTTAGAGTCTATGGCTGAACAGGAAAAACGCTAAACACTTGGCGGGCGAGGTGACGGGAGCTCGGAGCGAAGCCGAGCTACGGCGAAGGAGGGGTGGCAAAAGGTGGCCTAGGCCGAGGGGAAAGGGTGCGGCGACGACGACGAATCTATCTATAGGCGTGACTTCGGCTTGGCATGGTGGAGCTTCGCCGATGAAGGCATGGCGACAGGGGTAGATGGGGAAAGCTCTTCGCTGCAGGAGAGGCGAGTGGTAGTAGGAAATGAGGTTGTCTGGCCGACTGGGTTGCCCCACCTTCATTTTCGCTTCGTCGGCGCATCCAGGGTGTTTCCAGCGTCTGGGATCAGCCTAAAAATGCAGGACGAAAGTTAGACCAAACCCGAACAAAATCGGTGTTTTAGAAATACGACTGAGCTATTTTTTTTATCCGGATAAAAATTTCGGTCTGGAAACGCGCTTGCGGAAACCCGATTGAAGACGCTCTCGGTAGCTCAAGCAAGCGAGGCGCGTGTTTCACGTTTTGTTGGCATCCCAGGCCGCAGATAGAGTCGACGGCTCTCGTGCCACCGCTGCCGCCTGCTCGCGCGCTGCCGCGGCACGTACATACGCCCCTGCACCACGACACTGGAGACGGGACACGGCCACGCCTCTACACCAGTACGGTGCAGTGCTCCTGCTGCTCTCGCTAGCCAATCTTATCCCACTGCAGCACAGTGCTAGATCAATGGGAAAAAAAAGGACAGCAAAGCACCGTAGCGGCAGTCCGATACAATACAATATCATGTGATGTGGTTCAGAACTGGTTAGCAGCTGTCCAATATCATGGGGTACCGAGAAATTCTGTCTAGTAGAAAATTTTGGAATTCTACTCCAGCCCGCGCCTCCCAGCTCCTCTCTTTCTATTTCCCAGAAATCAGTATAAGAAGGAAGGCACATTCCTAAAAGCTATAATTTATTAACTTTCTCCCGAAACAGTCTTTTGTCCCATTTTATAAATAAAACACATAGGTGAGATTGCTGCTGGGCCTAATAGCACAACGCTCAAGGGATAAACCGAAACAACCATGCGACCACTGCTGGGGCAGACAACACAAAAAGCCCAAAAGAAAATACAAAAGAAAGGAAAAGAAAAGAAAGCCGACACCGGGGGTGCGACAAAAACGAAGAAACTCGCCACCGTTGTACCCACCGAAGAAGTACCACCACAGGACCGGGGCATTCCAAGCGTCGCGTACCAAGCATCACCTCCAAGAAGGGAGTGACGACAACGACACTGCTGACCGAACTGGTCCTAGGGTTTCCCCTGGTACGCCCCGGGAGGTTTGAGAGAGATACACCCGGCGCCCTTCAGGAAGGAAGGTGATACCCTCGGGCGTCACCGCGCCGGGGTCAAAAGGACAAGTATTTCTCCCAACCTCTCAACTGTGACCTCCTGGACCCCATGAAATGCTCCACCAAACACGCCGCCCACCTGCACGCGCCAGCACGGTCTTGAGGTCGCCGTCGTCGTCACACCATGAGCCATGGGACGAGGCCAGTAGGACCAAGAGAGAGGGAACTTCGTCGAGGGTCGGGATAACCTCAGCACACGGGAGGGAACTACCTCCACCGCCAGAAGGCGGTAGCCGACCGGATGTAGCAGCAAGACAAACCAGGCCCTCTAGGCCCGGCCGAGCCTGGGTAGGCTCGTGAAGTCTCTCCTCCACACTGCATCAAGGGTGCCACCGTACATGCCGACCCCAACACCAGGTCCAACTCCGTCGTCCACCAGGGGAACCGCCACCTCGGCAAGTCCCATTCGTCAAGTAATGGCTCCAACGCCACCGAGCTCACCCGAGCTAGTCGGCCTGCCATCGGTCTGAGGAACTCCAGCGCAAGTCGCCTCCCGAAGCCGCCTCCGCGAAGGGACGCCTTGCAAACCACCTTCCGGGGCCGCCGCCCCAGCATCCGCGAACTCGCACCCCCAGGGCCAGGTTCATTGCGTGACCTGCAAGGCGTGGGGAGGACTGGTTGGCATATGATGGTGGCAGCAGCACAGCCACACAGAGGGGACCGATCTCCACCGCCGATGGCGGTTGCCGCCCGGGGCACGGCAGTAGGGGCACACCAGGTCTCGAGCCCGGCCGGACCCAAATAGGGCTCGTGAAGTCCCCGCCACCACGCTCAGGGGCGGATCTCCCAGTAGGGCAAGGTAGGGCAGCCGCTCTACCTTGATTTTTGGCAAACACCTTTAGATGCGCATGTTTTTTCTGAATAATTTGACTGGTCGTACACTGAAAACGGACTTCGTATGAGAAAGTTATGCTTGTTTTACTAAACACTGCGCAAAACTAATTCCGGGACGAAATAAAGACTAGTTGTAGTATAGTTTGAAACCATATTTTTCTTTGCAATATCTAATTCACAATAAATTTGACTCTAAACAATGTCCTATGGATCTAATTTTTCTTTGTATATATTATTGATGTAAAATTCTAATGTTATTACTTTAGTTAATATTATTGGTGAAGGATGTGAGTATTAGTTGTTCAATTAGAGAAATGATGGTTTAGAGCCCTCCTGAAAGATGTGAATTCGTGCAGAAAATGATATCACAATCCTAGGTATCGATGAAATGGTCATAGAATGAGTAAAAATCTTTAAAATAGGAAAGACACCAGGTCATTGTTGATTATTTTCAGGTTGTGGACACCTTCTATTTAACTATAGACTCTATTACAACCAATTTTATTTGATGATCTATCGTTATCGTTGCTTCAGAACTTCTTGGCTTAACTCAAGTGATTTATTATATAGGTTCAACCTGAATAAGATTTCTCAGCTTACAGTTATTCATATGCAGAGAATTAAAGACTTTAGAGATTATCTTTTTGAACGACACATCATGTTTCATACAGTTTATTCTCTTGTTGACCTGTCATTCCTTTTATTAGTGGCGACGACAAAAGTTGAAAGGCCTTCCTCGATGGCAAAGATCATTAAGACCGAGTTGCACAAAATATTTTCATGATTGCTTCTCCATGACTTGATGATATAATAAATCGAGCAAGGTATAAAAGTCATCATTGATAAAATACAAAAGATTTTGACAATTAGTATTTTTTGGTTTCACTTATAATCAAATATGTTACTATTTCTATCTGTTTGCATCATATGTACTACTGTCTCTAGGCTATTATGATATTTACATCATTTTTTTAGTTCGCCCTACCTTGGATTTCTTCCGTCCTCCGCCATTGGACCACGCTGCTGCAGCGCAGCCGCAACCGTTGCCGCCCTCCTACACGTCGCACACCGCCCCACCTCCAGAGGGTGACATCACAGCGCGAGGCCCGCCTCAGACCCAGATCGGGCCCAAGAGGGCCTAGATCTGGGCTAGCCGGAGCTGCCCGAGGGGGACATCCCGCCGGCCACCACCCTGCCGCCCGCCGGCGTCACCGCGCCGCCACCCAGACCACGCACCGCCGCCGCCACAGGAAGCAGCAGCTCCCGCCGCTAGGGCGCCCGCCACCGCTGCCAGCGCAGGCCCGTGCCCGCCGTCGGCGGCACCACCGCCTCCAGGAGAGATCTCTCCGCCGGAGTCCCGCATTCCCACCACCGGCGGCCACCCGAATCCCGACTCCTCGCCATGGCTGGGCCGCCCCGCGCCGCCCGTGTCGTGGTTTTGGCACGGCAGATGCCATGGGTAGGCTAAAGTATGGGGCCAATGGATGCTAGTGGGATCTGGGGAGGGAAGATGCAACTGTGTCTACACTCAAGCTGCCAAAATGATGATCTTTATTTCTCTCTTGACGGGTTACAAATGCTCCTTGAGCTGTATACAGGGGGACAAGATGAATCTCCCCAGCCTAACGGTGCTCAAAGAGTCGATCCTCCCCTCAGGGTCCAAGCCTCCCCTTATAAAGGAGTCCCTTGGGTGCCCTTAGGGCTGACGAGGCAAGCATATTCGTGGAATATGCTTGTCCCTAAAATAGTAGTTCGGCGGCCTCCTTTCCCTGTCGCCCTTCTAACGACGGCAAGGCTCCAGTGGCCCCCTCCTGCGTGCCTCGGGCTCCAGGACTGTCACCTTCGTGACCTCCTTCTGCCCCTCTGACGACGTGCATCCTTGTCTCTTGTGCTTGGCTCTGCTCTGATTCCTTCTAGCCTGCAGCTATAGTTTGACCTTGGGCTTCTCCTTCTCCTGCAAGCTTCGTATCACTCGGCCTTACCTTGTGTTACTCGGCTCGTTCTTCACCTGCATCAAGATCACTTGGGTAACCCGGCCGATTCTCTCAATAACTCGGCCGGGTAACTACTTGATACATATACGTGGGCTTTTTGCCTACGTTCATCGGCCGACATATATATGATTCGGCCGACTTGGACTGTAACTCGGAAACTAGACGGGGATAGTACCTCTGTCTTTCCCCGTCTTTGACCTACCCGAGGTTAACCCCCCGACATCAGTCCCCGAAGCTGGTGTGGCCCTGTCAATAGCTTTGGCCGGGTTATATCAGCTTCATTATATTCTTTAGTCTTGTTTCCGAGTTATGTCCTCGTCCGAGGTCTCCTCGTTCCTTCCCTGGTACGCCATGTCCTACGTGTCATCCCATCATTGTTCTTCTAGTTTTTAGGTCCCTCTACAGTGCTTACTGACAAGTCTACAGTGAATTCTGCACCTGCTGCGCCGTCGCTGTGATGCCTCGGGTGCTGTTCCCCTTGGGGATTGTAACGACCCCTCTTCATGTGTGGCCGTTGGTGTGGCTCCGCTCACCGTCGTGCGTTCGTGCTGCACCCACGATCTACACGGATAACTGCCACACCCACGATCCCACTTCCCTGTTCATGGCTTGACTATAAAGAGAGGAACCGCGTTTGCGGGATTCACCTTTCCCCTTATCGCTCGCCTCCGTTCTCCTTCTTCCTTTCGCCGGCGCGTTTTCTTGCGGTTCCGCCGCCGCTCGCCAGCCAGAGCCTCCGTCGGCGGAGATTCCGCCGCGCCGTTCTACTCTTCTTGCCCGCGCTCCGCGGCTTTGACTCCGTCGCCGGTGAGTCCTCTCTGGCCGTCTTGCCCTGTTCTTTCCCTAGATTCATCTGCTCCGTTTTCGTGCTCGGGCGACGGTTCCTCCGTTCCTTCGCCATTGTTTTCGCGCAAAGTTCCGACGGGGCCTTGCAGCTCTAAACTCCCCTCCGCCGCCAGTCTTTCCTCCGGCGATCTTTCCGGCGCACGTATGTCTAGTTCGTTTAGCGGCGCTCTTGTCGAGGACGACGACGCTGGCTCCGGGCCCGAGCGAGGCTCGTGGCAGGGCTCTTCAGTCACGCGCCGTGAGATTGAATGGCTCATCCGGACTCGAAGGATCCCCGCCGAGGTTTCTTGCCGTTTACCCGGCAGCGAATCCTCTCCAGACGTCAGAGAGGGCGAGTATGTGGTTTTCATGTCTCACTTCGCCCGCGGCTTCGGTCTCCCTCTTAGCGATTTCGCTAGAGAATTCCTCGATTACTTCGGCCTTCAGCCGCATCATCTTCCTGCGAACGCCATAGCTTCTCTTTCTGCTTTCATCTCCGCTTTGGAGGGTTACTTCGGCCTGTGGCCGTCAGTACATGTCTGGTCGAAGTTCTTCCAGATCCGCTCAAACGTTGTCCCTGACAAATCTCTGCACCCTTCCGAGAAGTTGCTCACCCAATGTGGGGCGGCGTCTATAACACCTCGGAGGAAATCCGTGTTCCCTCGTGTCACTGGGTTGGAGTCGTGCAAGAAGTGGCACAAGTCATTTTTCTACGTCAAGAACAGAGGGGCGGAAGACAAGATTCGGCTCCCTCCATTCTCAATTGGCCCACCTTCTAAAGTGAACTGGCTCTATAATCCGAGGAAAACTCACGCCTTGGCCGAGGCCTTCGAAATTCGGCTTAAAGAGTTGATTCGGGCCGGGTTATGCGGCGAAGACCTGATGGCAACTTTCATTAGTAGCCGGATCTGCCCCTTCCAGCAGCGGACCCACAAACTGTGCTACATGAGCGGTCCCCTTGACCCTAACCGAGTCTCGACCGTGGAGCTGGATAACTACCTCATTTATAAGCGCATCCGAGCTATCTTCAAGACCGAGATGCCTGAGGATTGGTCCTGGGGATTAAAACCATTCACTCGCGATCGTCCGCCTCCCGAGGTAAGCTTAATCAGCATTGCTCTGTTATTCCACTATTTTTAGAAACTAGTTTATTTAATTCTCTTTCTCCTCGTCTTGCAGAGGTTCGCAGAGCAGAAAAACGAGGACGCCGAAGTTCTGCAGCTCCCTTGGCCCGCGGAGAGGAGTACCCCGGATACTGGTGAGCCGGACTCTGAGGAGTTCGTCCCTAAGTCAGATCCTGCTCCGGCTCGAGCTCGCGGCAAAACTTCAGCGCATGAGGAGGAAGGTGATTCGTACGAGGTCCAAATTCTTGAGGTAGTTGCCGCCATGCCTATTTCTTATGCATTTCCGGCTTCTACCTTCCCAGCTAATCCGGCCGGTCAGGTCCACGACGCCGAGCCTATTGCTTCCCGGCCTCCCGTTACCTCGGTGAAACGCGGGGCTCCTGCTAGTGCCTCGGAGGCGGTTCCTAAGAAGCGAACGAAGACATCCGCTCCGAACCCTCCCAGGCGCACGACTATGCCTGGGGTCGCCGGGTAAGTTCTTTTGCCTATATTTCTTGTTTCTCTCTTTCTGTTTCTCATACTGACGAATCTTCTTTCTTATTTTTGCAGTGCTCCTCTTTCTGTTAAACCCGGCGGTCCTAGTATGACTAGCCGTCCGATTCGGCCGACATCTCCTCCTCCCGCTGATGATACCAGGGTTCCTAGTCCTATTCATCCTGCTTCTCCTCTAGCTCCGAATACTTCGCCTGTCCGTCACGATGTCCCTGAGACCACTTCCATTGACTTGGATTCGAACCGGCCCTCCGAAGTTTTCATCGAGCCCGCCGCCCCTTCTATGGGTCCCAGCGCCGCTACTGAGCCTCCATCTACTTCGGCAGTTTCTACGGCCATCCCGACCTCGGCCGAAAAGGTTGTTATCCCGGCGCCCTCTGCGACCTTATCCTCCGCTGTTCCTAAGGACTCCGTCCCTACTTCCGAGGCGCCACTTCCTGCTGATGCCTCTTCTCAGGCGGAAAAATCTATTGCCGTCAAGACTTCTTCTTCTCAGAAAGGTCTTGCCGGCTCTTCTCAACCGAGTATCGCTGACGTGCTGCGTAAGGGAGCTGCGCCTAAAGTCCTTGTTACCTCGGCCTCCGGCAGCCAGCTTGCTCTTCATAAGAGCCCTGCGACTGCCGTGGTCGGATCGCCTGCCCGGGGTAAAGTTTTAACTCGGACAGCAAGTGGGAACAGCCTTGGAGCGCTGGTTGAATACGCCAACAACTGGAATGCTGCTGATCAGTTTGAGGGTAATCCAACCAATCAGCCCTTTCAGCTTTCTGACATCAGCGGCCGTTTTGACCATGCTGCCCAGTTCATCATTGATACCAATAAGATGAATGAGGTAATTATTTTTTCTCTGAGTCTTAAATTATTCTTCAGATGTTATCATATGCTCTAGTCCCCGAAACTTGCAAGGAAATAACTTGTTGTATACTTGGAAGTTTGACTTAACTTTATTTCTAAGGTTTGTTAATCCGGCCGTTTAGATCCGAGTTTAGTTGTGTTTTATTCGAACCTAGTTTAGCTTTGAATATCCAGCCATCTAGATCCGAGTTTAGTCCTGCTTGACCCGGATCTGGTTTAGCTTTGAATATCCGGCCACCTAGAGCCGAATTAAGCTTTGCTTGATTCGGATCTAATTTAGCTTTGAATATCCATCCACCTAGATCTGAGTTAAGTCCTGCTTGACTCGGATCTGGTTTAGCTTTGAATATCCAGCCACCTTGATCTGAGTTAAGTCCTGCTTGAGTCGGATCTGGTTTAGCTTTTACTCGTTGATTTAACATTGTGCCTCATTACTTAGGTTGCACATGACCGGCGAACTGCCGAGTTCCAGAGGTTGCTTTTTTCGCACCGCAAACTGGAAGAGAAGTACGAGAAAGTTCTGCCCGTGGCGAAGAAGGCCGGTATGTCGATAGTTCCTTTTCCTTATTCCCAACTTTCTCATGTATTCGTCCACGGAATGCCGGCTTACTTCTTGTTGAACAGGTAATATTAATAACCTCAATATTCGCCTTCAAAAGAAGATCAAGAACCTGGAAGGTTAGTTTTCTTTCTATTTTACTCCTTCTCCTTCTTAACATATATGCTAAGGTTCCTTATCGCGCTCGGCTGTGGTGAAGCCGAGTTGCAAGACTTCGCAGTGTCACATCAAGATAGCGTGCCCATGCCTGACGTGATGCTGCATTTTTTAGAACAAAATGCAGTTCATTCGGCGCAACTACAAGAAAAAGACGATGAGATAGCTCGCCTGCGATCCGAGGTGGATACCCTTAAGCTCTCTCAGAAATCCGAGCTAGAGAAGGTCGACCAAGAATTTTCCGAGGAAAAGAATCGGCTGACTCTGGATCTGCAGAAGAATAAAGAACTCCTTGAAGCTGCCGAACTTAAAACCCGGGGTTTGAGCGAGGAAATTGCTCGTTTTGAGAAAAGCAAGGCTGATTGGGCCAAAGATCTTCAAATAATGATGAGCTACATTCATCGTAAGCTACTTGGCATGGCCGAATTATATTTTTCTTTTTTGTCCGTGCTACCCTTTGACACGTTCCTACTTTGCGCAGATCATTTCCCCGAGGCCAAGCCCGTAAGTTCTAAAGCGGTTCTTGCAGCTCGTGCGCGCCGAGGTGATCCTGTTACTGTTGAGTCAGAATATTCAATGGAGGATTACTTGGTTGCCGTTGGTGCCGTAGTTGGTCCGATGAAAATTATGGGCCGGGACTTGGTGCAGGCCGCTATCCGAGCTTACCATGCACTCTGGCCGAATACCTCGGGGACTCCTGATATCAACGAAGTCAAGTTATTGGTGACAAGGCTGATGGCATCTGAGAGGCAGTTGAGTCTTTGGAGAGAATCGGCTGGTCGTGCTGGTGCCGACATGGCCCTTACTGTTATCATGTCATGGTATGAAGACATCTCTCTGGACATCCTGAGAAACTTGCGCACTGGCTCCCGCTGGGTTGAGGATCCCACTTTTGTTGCTCTTCGGCAAGCTCGGGCGTTCCAACTCGTCGAGTACGCCGACGTGCATACTTGGAATGAAGGGCCGAGTTTTCTCCCAGACCCGGATCAAGAGGTTGTGGCTGAGGGTCTCTCGGATGATGATTTAGCTGAGCAGGGGGGAGGTGAAAATGATTCGGTCGCGTCTGATAGCTCTAGCTCAAGCTCGGACAGTAACGGCGATGCGCGGTCCTCTTCCAAAGGTACCGGGCATTCTACTGCACGGACTGACGCTCCCGAACAACCCCGGACCTCCGAAGTTGCACCTGGGTCGGCGGAGGGCGAGGCGACCTCAGTCGAGGTTCCTCCTACCTCGGGGTGCCCCGCACCTGAGCAAGTAGCTGCCTCTCCAACGAACAATGCCTAAGTTATTTCCGATCCCTGGTATGCCGGGCGTATGATGTAGGCGCAAACTTTGTCACCTCTCCGTATGATTTGAATTCCTTTTGCCATGTACTGTTGTGACATTTGGTTAAGTGGATGCTCGTCCGAATTCGCGTTTCGCTGGCCCTTAATTTCTTGACCTTTTAGGGCTTAATTTTGCCGTTATTTTTTATGGTCTTGTCCGGGCATGAGCGCTGAACACCTATGATATTGATCTGTTCTGATCATAAGTTAACTACTTCGTTGTGGAAGTACGTAGCAATCGCTGGATCGTTGTTTATTGTCCGAAACTTCCCCATGAAAATCAAATTTCAGAGGTAGTATAAAACTGATATGAGTGCGCTCAGCATAAGTTGGAGGTAGCACACGGTAGTCCTCGAGTCGCTGCTTTAGATGCCGAGGTTTAGGTATCAATACGAAATTGATATATCATATGATAGTCCCCGAGTCACTGATCTGGGCGTCGAGGTTTATATTCGTAACATGAAAAAAGAATACAACATATGACAGTCCCCGAGTCACTGCTCTGGGTGCCAAGGTTCAAGCACATAACGCGAAAGAAATGAATCTAACAAATGGCAGTCCCCGAGTAACTGCTCTGGGTGCCGAGGTTTAAACACATAACACGAAATAATATAACATATGGCAGTCTCCGAGTAACTGCTCTGGGTGCCGAGGTTTAAACACATAACACGAAATAATATAACATATGGCAGTTCCCGAGTAACTGCTCTGGGTGCCGCGGTCCAAGCACATAACACGAAATAATATAACATATGGCAGTCCCCGAGTGACTGTTCTGGGTGCCGAGGTTCGAATACATAATATGAAATAGATATAACCTAAGGCAGTCCCCGAGTTACTGCTCTGGGTGCCGAGGTTCAAATACATCATTGGATTTTGACTTTGAGATATAATGCTACGAGTAGAATGGCCGAAGTAAAGCCACATTCTAGGGGCGCTTCGTTTCTTCACCAGTTTTGTCTGCCTTGTTCTCTTCAGTGGACTGAGCGTCGATTAGATAATATGCATCGTTGTGCAATGCTTTGCTTACAATAAACGGTCCTTCCCATGGGGGTGACAATTTATGCATGCCGGCCGTGCGTTGCACTAGTCGGAGGACTAAATCTCCTTCTTTGAATACTCTTGGATTCACTTTCTTGCTATGATACCGCCGCAAATTCTGTTGATAAATAGCCGATCGTGATAATGTCAACTCTCTGGCTTCTTCCAACAGGTCTACGGCATCTTGCCGAGCTACCTCATTTGTCTCTGTGGTTGTGTACTGAGCGACTCTTGGCGAGTCATATATTATGTCGGCTGGGAGTACGGCCTCTGCCCCGTACACCAGAAAGAATGGAGTGTATCCTGTTGATCTATTTGGAGTAGTCCGAAGACTCCATAACACGGCTGGGATTTCTTCGATCCAACATCCTGCCGACCTCTGCAAAGGTTCAACAAGTCGTGGTTTTATTCCTGATAGCACCAGTCCATTAGACCTTTCCACTTGTCCATTGGATGCTGGGTGAGCCACGGAGGCAATATCTAGCCTTATGTGCTTTTCTCGGCAAAATCTAGCGAAAGCTCCTTCTGCAAAGTTTGTGCCATTATCCGTAATAATACTATGCGGGTACCCGTATCTCAAGATGATATCCTTGAGAAATTTCACTGCTGTGTGCCCATCACATTTTTTAATCGGTTTTACTTCAATCCATTTTGTGAACTTGTCTACCATAACCAATATGTGGGTCATTCCTCCTCGCGCCGGCTTGAATGGTCCCACCATATCTAAACCCCATACAGAAAATGGCCAAGTGATGGGTATTGTTTTTAACTCGGCCGACGACATATGTATTCTGGTAGCGTATCTCTGACATCCATTGCATTTCTTAACCAATTCTTTTGCCTCTTTTAACGCCGTTGGCCAGTAAAATCCATGCCTAAATGCCTTGGCTACTAAAGCGCGAGATGAGGCATGGTGCCCACATTCTCCTTGGTGTATGTCTAGAAGGATCTCCTGACCTTCTGTGGAACTCACGCACTTCTGCAATACGTTTGTGACGCTTCTCTTATATAACTCATTGTTTATGATTGTATAGGCTTTTGCTCTTCTTATGGTTTGTCTAGCTAATACCTCATTACTCGGCAGCATGGCGTCTTTTAGGTAAGAAAATATGGGTTGCGCCCATATCGGTGTTACTCTTTCTGAAGTGATCTCACTGTCTATCTCCATGTTTTCTGCCGACGTATATACCCCGGCTCTCTCCATGATTGTGATTACCTCGGCTGTCCCCTTCTTTAGGGGTTCCGAGTCTTTCCGCTGATCTACCTCCATTGGCGTGTGATTTTCTGTAGAACTTGCTGGGACAAAGATTGATTCGGATTCTGGTGATGGGATTATTGATGGTTTCCTGAGGTGCTCCAAGGCAATACCTGGCGGAATTGACTGCCGGGTCGATCCTAATTTCGACAATGTGTCGGCAGCGTCATTTTCTGCTCGTGGTATGTGGTGGAATTCACATCCTTCAAAGTATCCACTGATTTTTTGCACATGGAATCTGTATAAAGCCATATTAGCATCTAATGCGTCCCAACTGCCCGATACTTGCTGTACTACTAGATCCGAGTCACCGTAGCATAGGATTCGGCGTATACCGATTTCTTTTGCTACTTTTAATCCATGGACTAGCGCTTCATATTCAGCTACATTGTTGGACGCAGCAAAATGTATTTGCAGTACATATTTCAATTGATCTTTTTTAGGCGAGGTTAGCACTATTCCTGCTCCCAAACCATTCCTTAGTTTGGAACCATCAAAATGCATTGTCCAGTAATTTGGATCTGGCAATGGTGGCTCATACTGCACCTCGGCCCAGTCTACGAGAAAGTCGGCAACAGCCTGAGATTTGATTGCATCTCTTCTATCAAATTGTGGAGCATACGGTGATAACTCGATCGCCCATTTTGCTATTCGTCCACTTGCATCTTTGTTGTTCAATATGTCGGCTATGGGCGCCTCACAAATTACTTTGACGGGGTGCTCTTCAAAGTAATGCTTAAGCTTTTTTGCCGACATATATATTCCATAAGCCATCTTCTGATAGTGCGGATAATTCTGCTTTGAGGCGGATAATACTTCACTCAGATAATACACCGGCCTCTGAATTGACTTACCATCTTCAAGTCGTTCCACTACGACCACAGTACTAACTACTCGATTGGTAGCCGCCACATAGAGTAGGATAGGTTCTCTCGATAATGGAGAAGCTAAAATGGGTGCCGTAACTAGCATCTTTTTCAACTCATGAAATGCAAGGTCCGCCTGCGGAGTCCAGCTGAATTTGTCCGACTTTCTCATCAGCTGATAGAGTGGCAATGCCTTCTCTCCTAGCCGACATACAAATCGACTAAGCGAGGCCAAGCAGCCCGTGAATTTTTGTACATCGTTCAAACATCTGGGCAATTCCATTCTTTCTACTGCTCTTATCTTTGTTGGATTAGCCTCGATACCTCGGCTGGACACCAGGAAACCGAGTAGTTTTCCTGCCGGCACGCCAAACGTGCATTTCTCTGGATTAAGCTTCATTCGGAACCTTCTCAGGTTCGCGAAAGTTTGCCGTATATCTTCTAGCAAGGTTTTGCTCTCCTTAGTTTTGATGACTACGTCATCCACATACACTTGTACATTTTTCCCTATCTGATCATGTAGGCATTTTTGCATGCATCTTTGGTATGTTGCTCCTGCATTTCGCAGGCCGAATGGCATTGTGCGATAACAATAAGCCCCGTACGGGGTAATAAATGCCGTCTTTATTTGATCGGCCGGATTTAACGGTATCTGGTGGAAACCAGAATACGCGTCTATAAATGATAATAGCTCATAGCCAGCGGTCGAGTCAATGACTTGGTCTATTCTAGGTAATGGAAAAGGATCTTTCGGACACGCCTTGTTCAGGTTGGTGTAGTCGATACACATTCGCCACACAATGGCTACATTGGGGTCATCTTTTTTCTTTTCTACTAGCACCGGATTTGACAACCAATCCGGATATAGCACCTCCATGATGAACCCGGCCGCGAGGAGCCGAGCTATTTCATCCCCTATTACTTTTCTCCTGTCTTCGGCGAAGCGGCGGAGAGGTTGCTTCACCGGCCTTGCTCCTGGCCTGACGTTTAAAGAGTGCTCAGCCAACTCCCTCGGAACACCTTGCAGATCTTGAGTTGACCATGCAAATATGTCCCGATTCTCACGGAGGAAGTTGGTGAGCTCGCCTTCCTATTTAGCGTCAAGGCCCGCACCGATTGTAACAGTGCGCTCTGGGAATTGCTCATCAATCTGAAATTTCTTCGTCTCTTTAGTTGGCTGAAAAGAAACACTGCCATGAGGGTTGGCCAGTGCCGGCATGTTCAACTGTGCTGATTGAGCAAGGGCTGCTACCTCCTGAATCCTTTTCTTTTCTCTTGCTATAACCAATGACTCGGCCAAATTTGACCCGGCTGAAGCACACTCCATTGACTTCTTGTAATCCCCTGCAACCGTTATCACCCCTTGTGGTCCGGGTAATTTCATCTTTAGATAACCTACATGACAGCTGCTCATGAATTTGGCCAGTGCGGGCCGTCCGAGTAGAGCATGATAACAACTTTCCAGATCCACCACTTCAAACTCTAAGTTTTCTGCTCTGCAGTTATCTCTTGTACCGAATAACACGTCCACTCGGACTTTACCGATGGGCTCACATGAAAGTCCTGGCACTATCCCATGGAAAGTTGTCCTCGTGGACTGCAGCATATTCTGCGATATTCCGAGTTTATGCATGGTATCTTTGTACATGATGTTGATACTGCTCCCATTGTTGATGAGTACTTTTGAAAACTTTACATTGATGCTTGGTCCAACAAACGTCGGATCTAACACAAGTGCATATGATCCTGGACTCGGCATTACTCTGGGGTGGTCCTTCATGCTCCAGGTCACCTCTTGATCAGACCACGGCTGGTATCTTGGAACTGCCGGCACAACTGCATTCACTTCCATATGCCGGCGCTGCACACTTTGCTTGTCCTGCTGTTCTGTTGTGAACACACAATAAGACTGGTGATGTTCCCTGTAATCATTACGTCCGGTATTTGCCGGATTCATCCTTCCATCCTGGCCCTAGTTCATTACTTGATGTACTGCATCCCTCCGATCCGAGTTATCGTACCTAGGGGGAGGGGGCGGTAACATCAATTGCTGTGTATTTGCTCCAGTTAATTGCGGCTGATGCTGCCGTTGCACCTGATGGGGAGCCTGAACTCCTGCTGGGTTCCCCATCGCATTTTTCATCCAGGCACATTGGCGGGTTGTATGATTGGCTGGTCTGGATGGGTTTGATGTGTGAAATTTGCACGGCTGATCTAACATGGATTCGAACGTGTACTTTGGCCTTTCTTGCCATTGCTTCTTTTGCTCTGGGGTCCATTGCCTTTTTCCCTCATTTCTTGATGTCCACTGTTGAGGTCCATTTTTCTGTCGTTGAGCTGCTCCGTGACTCGGCTGATCTTGTGCTACTGCCGCCACCTAGGCCGAATTATATCTATAATCCGGCCTCTCCTCTCTTCTTCTTCCTCTGAAATCACGCCTGGATGACCCGGCCAATTCTCTCGCGTACTGGTCCTGTTGCTCACGATGATCTGCCGACATTAATTCCGGTTGGGTTGGGTCGCCCAATGCATAGGAGTCTGCTATTCTGATAGTTTCTGCCAGTGTGGTTGGCATATCTCTTTGCAGGCGTTGCCACAAAACGCTGGCATAGCGGCAGCCTTGTGCGAACCAAGCGATTGCTTGTGATTCGATAACTCCCTCACATGAGTTTCTCAGGTTGCACCATCGAGTTAAAAACTCTCTATCCGTTTCATTCGGCCTCTGTTTGCACATGGCCAGCTGTTGTGGTCTATTCGGTCTCTTGTATGTGCTGGTAAAGTTGCTGACGAACATTTCTTCGAAATCTAACCAGCAGTTGATACTGCCAGCTGGTTGATTATTCAACCATACCCTGGCTGGGCCTTCCAACATCTGTGGGACATACCGCACTACCCATCTTAGGTTGCCACCCGCTATCTTCACAGCGGTGGCATAATCAATCAACCAGTCATGTGGCTTGGTACTTCCGTTGTACGTTTTTGTGCCTCTTGCTAACTGAAAATTCGGCACTGGTGGTTCGCCCATGATCCGTGGTCCAAAACATGTCGGACCTGGTGGACCTTGCTCTTCCAATAACTTGGATCGGTATAGCCGATCCAACTTTACTCTCGCATCACTCGCTGGCAAATCTCTGTACAGAATTCTATCATGTATCCCATAGTGATTGTTTCCACCCTGGTTTGCGTATTCCACCTCGGAATATCCATCATTGTACCTTTCATTCATCTGATTGTGGCGAGCTGGCCTCACTTCTCTTTCCTGCCGAAGCTCATGTCTTGGTTGCGGGTTGGGCAGCACTTCTCTCCTTACTTCGGCCGGGGTCTGGTTTCTCTCCCCACTGTTACCTCGGCTTGCATTGCCTCTGTTCTCATTTGCCTTTCCAGCTAATGCCGGGTCATATGGAACAATTTGCTTGTTCCTCTTCCCAGAGGTTACTGCTCTCTCTTTTCGAGCGTTGTTTCCGGGTGAAGATGCCGCTGCCGCGGATAAAGCAGGTGCTGCCCCTGCCGAATGTACCATCCGTGAAGCCCCTGGTCTTGCCGGGTTAGTTCTGAGTATTTCCTCGTTTTGCTGATTTGCGATGCGCACCAGCTCATTCACTCTTTCTTGTTGTTTCTGCCGAGCTTCCCCGGTTAACCCCTCTAACTCCAATGCTGCGGCATTTGCCGCTCTCAGGTTTTTCGCCGGGGTGCTGTACCTCGGCAAACCCAAACCACCTGATTCTGCTCTGTGAGCTTCATGCTCTTTGTTAATGTCATTCATGAGGTTCTTCCCTCTTAATCTCAGTTCGTCCACCCGCTCGGGTGCGATATCAAGCTTATTAGCTTTTGCATATTCCCTTAGGGTCCTGTTCAAGGATTCCCGCAGGGCTGATACTTTTTTGGCTTCTACCAGCACCTTTTGCCTGGTCTCTTCTAACTCTGCCTGAGCATTTGCCGGATCAAGTATCGGCGCTACAGGTGTGGTTAAGTTTTCTATAGTCGCTTGAAGAATGTTCTCTGGTCTTTCCAGAGGTGGCCCTCTCACTCTTGGTGCCTTTGGGGTGGTGTCATGTAGCTCGGTTGGGTTTGTCACTGGCGGAATTACCTCAGTGGTTTGCAGTGTGGTCTGCTTGGGTGCGCCTTATGCGCCTGCGGCGGGTTCTCTGCTTAACCCGGCTACTGCTGCTCCCGCTTGAGCTCCTGCTGCGACCATCACCTCGACGCTGCCTGCATGATGCTCTCCCGAGGGACGGTTCGCCGCGCTTCGAGGTGGCTCTCCTGCAACAACGACCTGGTGAGGATAAATGCCGGTGATGTCGACGCCGACGTAGACCCTGTGCTCGCCCAGGCCGATGAAGACCCCATTGCGCGGGGGAGTTTTTCCCCTGAAGCTTCCTGCATTGTCTCTGACATAGTCACAGAGACCAAGTCTCTGGACCAAGCCAGAAACAACGCGCTCGCCGGTGTTGATGAAGTTTCCCGTCCGGATCACAACTCCAGCTAGCACCGCTGCTGGCCCCACGGTGGGCGCCAACTGTCGTGGTTTTGGCACGGCAGATGCCATGGGTAGGCTAAAGTATGGGGCCAATGGATGCTAGTGGGATCTGGGGAGGGAAGATGCAACTGTGTCTACACTCAAGCTGCCAAAGTGATGATCTTTATTTCTCTCTTGACGGGTTACAAATGCTCCTTGAGCTGTATACAGGGGGACAAGATGAATCTCCCCAGCCTAACGGTGCTCAAAGAGTCGATCCTCCCCTCAGGGTCCAAGCCTCCCCTTATAAAGGAGTCCCTTGGGTGCCCTTAGGGCTGACGAGGCAAGCATATTCGTGGAATATGCTTGTTCCTAAAATAGTAGTTCGGCGGCCTCCTTTCCCTGTCGCCCTTCTAACGACGGCAAGGCTCCAGTGGCCCCCTCCTGCGTGCCTCGGGCTCCAGGACTGTCACCTTCGTGACCTCCTTCTGCCCCTCTGACGACGTGCATCCTTGTCTCTTGTGCTTGGCTCTGCTCTGATTCCTTCTAGCCTGCAGCTATAGTTTGACCTTGGGCTTCTCCTTCTCCTGCAAGCTTCGTATCACTCGGCCTTACCTTGTGTTACTCGGCTTGTTCTTCATCTGCATCAAGATCACTTGGGTAACCCGGCCGATTCTCTCAATAACTCGGCCGGGTAACTACTTGATACATATACGTGGGCTTTTTGCCTACGTTCATCGGCCGACATATATATGATTCGGCCGACTTGGACTGTAACTCGGAAACTAGACGGGGATAGTACCTCTGTCTTTCCCCGTCTTTGACCTACCCGAGGTTAACCCCCCGACAGCCCGCAACGCCACACCGAGAGAAGGAAGGGGTGTCCGTGCCGCCGCCCGCGTTGCACGGGCTTTGCCCGGCCGCGCCCTCCGACGACGGCAAGGGGAGAGGGCGGAGGAGCTGTACCCGGCGGCGATGCCTAGGCTTCTCCACGACGCCCGCGGGAGCGTCACGGGAGCATACGTTTTTTTTTTCGTCAAATGCCCATCCGAGTGAAATTTATTAACTTTTACACAAAAGAAACCTAGATTTGTTTTTCTGACAAGATACGGCCTCGCTTTTTATTTCTCTTTGGTTGTATGATTCTGCCTCTTATGTCAATGGTAAATCTTGTTATGTAGTATATTGGTATATTTGTGTTGGAGTACAAATAAATCACACAATTAGATTATAATATAACAGGGAGATCAGTTTCAAGAGACGAAGAGGACAGCTTGGTTCTGCCGACATAGCAGTATCGAGAATTGGCGTGGAAGGTGCCTATGCCCGTCGGCCCGATTCCTGCATGCTCAGGTTGATCGAGAATAGTAACATGGAAATTGCGCATCTTCTGCATCGACGGCGGCCTGCGATCCATACAGTACTCCCTCCGCATCTCAAGAAATCTAAATCAATGACACTTACTAATATCAATATAATTTTGTTTAGCTTACTAGGCATGCGACCTCGCTTTTTATTTTGCTTTGGTCATGTGATTCTATCTTATATACTATGTCAATGGTAAATCTTGTTATGTAGTGATATATTTGTGTTGGAGTACAAATAAGTTGAAAATGGTAATGTACCTTATTATTTTTAGGTTTTCCGTTATAGAACTGAAAAACAATGTATATGTTCAATGGTAAATCTATAAAAGGTAGTCCCTCCGTCCTAAAATAGTGTAAAAAAATTGACTGAATTTAGGGGTGAAGGTAGTGGTATATTATTACCAAAAAGAATCGTCAAGTACCTGTGGAACAACTCAATATCACGAGCAGTTCTAGACAAATATGAACAACTCTTTCCGATACTTATAACACATAAATGGCTGCAACACTATTTTTTCTACTAGTACGAATATAACGAGAAAATCGGTTTAAAGAGAGGAAGAGGACAGTTGGTTCTGCCGACATAGTAGCATCGATCTACACGCATCTCAATCAAAAAGAAAAAGAAATCTACAGACGCTCCTTTGAATGCGTGAGAATTGAAGTGGAGGGAGGGTGCATATGCCTACCGGCCTGATTCTTGCTGGGACTGATCGAGCGCATCCCGCTCCCACGGCATGGACGACGGCCTGCCAGGAACCAGCGAGCATGGACTGGTTTGTATATTTCTGACGGACGATTTACAGAGAAAGTAAAGAGTTCATTAAATACACGTAGTGGACGGAAAACTGGACCTCACACTGCCCCTCAAAAGAACTTAGGCCGCACAAACTGAAAAACAAGGACCATGCCTGCATCCTTTTAGCCTTAGGGCTTGTTTGATTCATAGGATAAAAAAGTATAAAAATAGGAAATACATAGGATTAGTATGTCATGCCAACTTGAATTGTATGAAAAGAGGAATTCTGTTTGATGTAGCAAAGAATTTTTTTTATGAGGTCTGATCTAATGTTTCTTTCCTATAAGAATTACACTACAAGATTCCTATAGGATTAATTCATATAGAATGTGCTTCTATGAAGCAAACAATAACATAAAAAAAATCCCATAGAATTCAAATCCTATACAATTCTTATAAATCAAAGCAGAGCCTTAATATTTGCCTGTACCATGTGCCACTATTCCACTCTTTGGAAAAATATCTATGACTGGTGCCAGACAGTAGTTTGGTTGGATGTTGGGACTCTGCAGAAACGGACGGAGGAGTACTAGTACGTGTTTGTAACTTCATTTAGATATTGCCGATGTGTCATCATGCATGCATGCATGTGACCCTCCTCTTACTCAACCAATGCGCGGCTACACTGGATTTTGCAGGCGCGAGCTGACAATTTTCATCGTCATGCACTTTATGATCATCTGCAGCGCAATGCACTGTAGCCATTTGTGTTGTGCAGCAACACCACCTCCCAGTATTGGTGGTGGTGACCTTGGTCTACGTAACCCTCGGCCAGCCGGAACACCACCTCTCACTGTACCATCGTCTCATCGTACCATCACATTTTGGCTATGGTTTGAAAACACCGTATATACTACTTTTGCCAACAAACTGTCATTTTTTTTAACTATAGGTTCAGAAGTGGGATTACTTTTGAGCTTTGACAAATACTCTAGCCTTTTCAACATATTCGAACCACCTCCCACACATCTCTTCAAGACTACTCACACTACAAGGAAACGCTCACTACGCCGACAACTAATGCATGTCGGCTTAGGTTTACGCTGACGGCCGCCGTCGGCGTAGTACCGTCTCGTATGACATTGTCCATGTAAGGTTTGAGATATTTTGGTTAGGACATTGTTATTGTAAGATGGTCTAGTTTTTTGAAAAATACAATGGTACCATTTTGAAGTTGTTATTTGGTGATTGCTTCACAAAACACCTCGTTTTGACGCTAGGAAAATAGAAAATGTGTTATACAACATTACATGTAATGTTTTTATATTTTGTTCAATAAAAATATGTAATATTTTAGTTTAGTTTGATAGATCTTATTTTTCTGCAAATTTTGATATATTATATGTATTTTCTGAATTAGAATGATTTAATTATAATTTTTCTAGTATCAAAGGACAAGAAGAGAAAATAGCTATGCCAACAGCTTTGCCATCGGCGTAGCATTGACACCGTCGCATCGTCGTCACGGCCTATCTACTATGCCGACGGCTATTTTGTGCCGACGACCCGTTTGCCGGCCTGCCTGTCTCGTCGTTACGCCGACGGCTCCGACATTTGGCCGTCAGGCGCCTTAAGCGTTTCCTTTGGTGTCACGGGTTGCCACGCCGACACTACAACAATTTTCATAATTATATGGTTGCACGAAACATGGAAGCTAAATATTATTTGAGTTGTTTGGGGCTGAAGGACAGCAACAGACTGAACATTCGATTATCGGAACAATGAATCGGCACTTCTTAGAAGGATAACACCCCGAAAAAGTGTACACGTTCGGTCACCGAATTTTCTCATGCTGCTGTACTTCTCAATTTTGACAGGATATAAATGTTTGCAAAAAATCAGCACTCTACGTAGAAAAAGGCACGAACATTGCGGTGTGTAGGCTGCATTTATATGCATACAAGCAGCGGCCGTACTAAATGATATATATTTTGTTTCCCGAAAGAAACCTTGATTTGATTTGTTTTTCTAACAAGATACTGTATTTTCTTCAGAAAATGTATAATACTAATATAAACACACAAATATTTGTATTATATTATTTACACATGTGGCCTCGCTTTTTATTAAGCCGTGGCCAGGGTGGCGCCCCCGGACATGATGGTAGAAGGTTCTGCTGACCTTAGCCGTGTGTACCTCGAGCCCGGAAGTCATACATGAAGCCCCGAATAGTGTGCAGTACTCTATCATGTACCACACACCTTGCAACATGGTTCGCCTTGTGCTAAGGAGAGACATGGCCACAACCATTTGCCATGGAGTGTCCATCACCCTTAGTATGATATCCTCCCACACCCATAGAGGAGGGGGAGAGAAGCAATTGCAGACCTAGACTTTATACCTAGACACATCCACACTCATAGTTCGCTCTTGTGAGAAAGGAGAGACGAAATCTAGCCGAATTCCCACTCCGACACCCACTGAAAGCACTAGATCACCTCACACTCCAATCAATATAAGCCGCATGGGAGGTAACGTTGTTGCCGGTGATCTATTCCCGGGGCCTAAAGTTGTATAATTTGCGTGAGCATGAGGTTCTTAGCCCATCGGATCGTTGTCACAAGCCTCCCACCTACATAGAAATTTACGACCAAGAATCAAAACCCTGATATTGCCTCCCTAAGCCAAGGGTTTAGCACGGGCACTACCGCTCCCGCCGCCGGCAGAAGCCAAGGGAGCAACACGCCAATGCCCCGTTCAAGTAGTTTGTTGCTGTCAAGGTTCCAAACAATTGGTTCTCCCTCGAGTACGTCCAATGGCGAGCATTGTGGATTCAACCCAAATACCTTAATTTACCCGAGCATCTGCGACTGCCGCCAACTCCCGTACGCCGTTCCTACGACGGCTCCGGCTTTACATCACTACTAGCTCGAAGGGGGCCACTCGAGTTCCGCTCTCCTGGCGATTTCAGAGATCCTAGAAGGGGTGCCATCAACCCATTCGATGGAACGCAGTGGGCTTGCTTTGGTTCCTATGAGGTATGGGACCGCCTACATTGAGTTTAAATTTGCACATCTGATTGTAGGACTATATATAGTGGGAGCGCCACCATGAATGAGATGATCAATAATGGAAACAAGGCTTCCGACACCACACAAAATAAAGAAGAGGAGGAAGAGGGGGACGAGGATGAAGAAGATGAGGAGGATCCCATTAATGTGTGTGTGATTCTTGGAAGATGGCGAGTCTTGTTCCATCACGGGTTAACTAGTGGCGCTTATTTTGAAGAGGATCAAAACTGCATTTGATGAGGGCAACATCGTTAACCCTGAGTGCGCCAAATGGAGATGAGCCAAAAAAGAGAGGCTACGTCGAGTAATTAGTGGGGTATTATACAATGCACGATCAACAAATTTCATGGATATTAACATCCCACAAGATCGGAGAGTGGCGTGAAATTGGATGGTCAAGTAAGTTCTTAGCTTGTTCAATTTGGCATACTAGACCTTGACGGTATATTGATGTGCCTCTTCTTGCTTAGTTGGACCATGCACTAGACATGTTCTGAACGAATAAGGGAAAGAGGTTCACCTTGATGCATTGCTTCACTAAACTCAAAAATTACGAGAAATGGAGGATCGTGCGGATACAACTAAAGGCCGACGATGGCGCCATTGATTTAGATGCACCCTAGGCAACCTTGGTAGGACGCCCCACCGACAAAATAAGGCGGAGAGGGTGCAAGCCTCAATTGACAAGTGTTATCGTATTCAAAAGGTGATGAAAGGTGGGCATCCTTGTTGACGAAGCAAGACAAGAAGATCGAGTTCGAGACGACAAGAGTTGAAGTGAAGAAAAGGAAAGAAGACACGGTGATCTTTACAGCCGACACCTCTAACCTGGATCTGGAGGTGAAGGCAATTCATATGTTCTTCCATAACGTCATGTTGCAAGAAATGAAAAGTCACAGTATTGCGGCAACATCAACAACCGCGGCTATGGCAAGCAGGAGATGCCGACACCGAAGGAGGAGGAGGAGGCGACAAATGAGCCGCCATCAATAGATGATCCAAACTCTTCGATTGTACTCTCTCCATTTCAAAATATAAGACGTTTTAGTTTTGTGAAGCAAATGTATCTAGACTACTTTTAGTATGTAGGTTCACTTAAGCTTGGAATAAATCTACACAGTAAAATAAGTCTAGATACATCTTCTTCACAAATCTAAAGCATCTTATATTTTAAAACAAAGGGAGTATTTCTTTGCTATGTGGTGTTGTAATATTATGGCGGGACTTCGTGGCATTCTGGTGGTGGGTACTTTGTCGACCTATATTAGTTGACTCAGGTTTGTCTAAATTTGGATGAATCTAGACACAATTTAGTATATAGGTTTATCCAAATTTTGATAAATCCAAGTCAACTAATATGGGTCGGAGAGAGAGTACAGGATTTGTTCAAAAGTACTATAGGGAAGGTCGATGTGTGTGGGCCAGGGTGTAGCTAGGGAGAGACGACCCCCAAATGTGGCACGCAACATGTGCCAGCGTTCCCGGCACGTTTGCCGGATGTCGTTTGGGGACGCTGATGGAGATTGGTTCAAGATGCTCTTAAAGCTACCATTCTGAAGAAACAATTCCAGGATTGACTTATTAAAAGGCCGAGTTTGGGCACTAGTAGGAAACCCATTGCGAGTGTTCGACCTAGAACACTCCTACAGGGAGTCTCTAGAGTACAAAATATTATAGGCCATAAGAACAAACTGAAACAGTCTGAAAAGACACTACTACAACGCGAACAACAGTTCGTCAACTGAACGGAGAAGGATATGTTGTCTTCAGCCATCAAGGCAGGGCTAACCGACGGTTGCCGGGACGAGAGAAAACAACCTGCGTGCAGTATATGTAGAATCGCAATCAGTACCTGGATACATCCTTTCCACAAAAAGGTCAAGGTTCAGACATAATTTTGGTCATTAATATTTTATTAAATGTTTTAATTTGATATGTGAAAATCACATGTTTAGATCTTTTTCAAGAAAAAAAGACTTTCTTCATTTAACAATTTAATTATATGTTATGATTTACTGGAATGAAAATTGATGGTCAGACCATGATGATTCCGAAAATGTCATTTTTCTAAGACCGGAGGGAGTAAATGACTTCCATTTGTCTAGAAGTAATATAGGTACTCGCTCCGATCCAAATTAATTGTCTCAAGTTTGTCTAGATTCGGATGTATATAGTTCTAAAACATGTCTAATACATCCGAATCTAGACAAATTTGAGTCAATTAATTTGGATGGACGGAATAAATATATATGCGTACTCTTAAAAAAACATAGGCAAATATATACAGAGAGCATACATACAGAGAGCATACATACATACGTACCTGGTAATCTCCAAGTGCTCGTGCCTTGAAAGAAGAGGCAGAGTATGTGAGATAGTACTCCCATAAACGGATGAACTTGTCGTCAAAGCCCAGGGCCAAAACTTCACTGCAAGAAAAGGTAAGCGATGATAAATTAATACTAACTGAGAAATCAACTGTTACAATATGTGTATAATCGTCACAACAAATCTCCTTCCTCACTGAATATATGAAATATATGCACTAGTCTTTCTCAAGTTCAACAACAGCATTCTTCTATAGTGAAACAAGTGATACTTACTCTTTATTGGCCATGAAGTTGTCCCTCCAACGTATCAGAGTTGTGTAGTAGTGGGGCCCAATATTCTCAACATGCTCTATGCTATACACAGTGCACAACAAGATCAGGGAGGGCTTAATCATTAATCAAGATCCATCTATGACCATGAAGTAACCAATCAAGCATCGATTAATTGATGTAGAATATACCTGAACCTTGAAGACGTGGACATGGCAGACGTTACACGGGCCAAAGAAGGAAGGCAACCGCCAGGGAATATGTATTCTTTTAAGAAGTCTGGCCTTTTTCTGTATTGGTCGTACCGTTCCTCTGGAGCTGAGATGAACTGAATGTACATTTATGTATTTTAGATAAAGGTTAGCTCATGATTGTGTAAAGCGAAAGTCTTGCTTGGATAGGAAGGAGTATCTTTCATTGGCTTCTGCCAATCAGAAAGAATGAGGCCTAATCCTCGTTCTTGTGCACAGGAAACAAGGCGTATATTTAAGTTGTTGTTTGTAATGATAATGGTATCCTGCCGTAAGGTCAGTTTTGAGATATACTTAGTTGTTGACAATGATATTTGTCCTGCAGTACTGACCTGGAGGACCAATATGCCATCTTCAGCCAAGTGAGACTCGCAGCAGGCAAAAAATTCTTCTATGTATTCATGGCCAACATGTTCAATCATACCGCTGATTTACAAAAGAGGAATATGTAAGTATAACCACACACACACAGGTATTGTCCAAGATACAGCACGCATCCGTAATATAGTGATACTTACCAGCTTATGATTGCGTCATACTTGCAAGGTGGTATTTGACGGTAGTCACACAACAGAAAAGTGATGTGCTCCTAAAAATTAATAACAATAGACGGGAGAATTGTTAGCAAGGGATTTCACACTGCCCAAGTAAGCTGGGGACAAAACAGCACATATATATTTGTTTTATAGTTAGTAAATTATAATAATGTGAATTCACACATTCTCAATGAACACAAATGTGGAATGGTAATTACTGATAAACTATTAAACTGGACAGGTATTGCATAAAGGAGGGAGTAGCATAGAACTAACCTCTAAACCAGCTTCTCTTACTCTTTTCTCAGCGTATCTAAGCTGCTCCTCTGACAAAGTGATTCCAGTGTATTTGCAGCCAGTTTGGTTCACCACTTGTATTGCTAAACTGCCCCAGCCGCTACCGATATCAAGGACATGATGCCCCGCCTCGATCTTAGCCTTTGGTTAAATGTGTATTGCAAGAATGAAGTACCATCAGATCATGTTCACGACATTGTCTAACTAGTAATCAGTCTAATGACACAATTCCTAGAGATATGGTAGTATTACCTTGGAGATTAGAAGGCTAAGTTTACGTTGCTGGGCTGCTTCTAAGCTTTCGTCCTCCATCTAGCAATTTAAGTTTAGTTCATGAACTAATAAAACTACTCCACAAACTTTACAAACTGCAGAACCAAATCACAAGATTTACAAACCTTGAAAACTGCACAAGAGTAAGTCATCGATTTATCCAGAAAAAGCTTGAAAAAATCGTTACTCTGCACACATACATAGGAATATAGACCTATTAGTACTATTTGGTTAATTATTATAGACGTATGGAAAGTAATGAATGATAACAAATCTTTTTGATAAGCTTTGGAACACAATAATCTCAGCTCAGTAAGATCTTCAATAATTCTCGTATTACATTGACCTAAGCAACTAGTTATCTTAATCCAGATGGAATGAATAAAAAGAAGAGACATGAGTACTGACAAGATCATAGTGCTGAGAGATGTTTCGACGAGTTTGTGTGGCAGTGTTCTTCCTCGAGACATGGCGCAAACAGTGTTTAGCATATGCCAAACTAGCTGTTACATGAAAGGGTGTCCACCGACCCCTACAAACCAAAAAAAATATATATATTGATGATTAGTCATAAACACATAGATTCTTAGGACCTACTTCATTATTATCAAACAATTATAGGAATCAGTGGACAATTGAAGATTTCAGAACCCTTTTCTGGCAATGGCACGGTTCCTACGCGCATCTCTGTTAGCAACGAGAATCTGCAAAAAACAAAATGGACAATGGATTTGATCTGAAATTGAAGAAATAGCTCTACAAACAAGCTAATGGACTATGGTATAGTTTTACCAGGAGAATATTCAGAAGGCCTTCTCTCTTGTCAACAAGAGAGAAACATCCGTTAATATAGGCTTCTGCCAGGCCAATGGTTCCTTCTGTTGCAACCTAAAAGTCGTGAGAGAGCCAGCATAAACACATGTAGTTCAAATGAGAAGGTTGGATAAAGAAATTGCAGTGGAATATATAAGAAATTAAGAATCGTGCATGGACACATCACGAATCAGAAAAAAAAATGATTGTGTAGACAGAGATGAGAATATTACCTTCCAATAAAACGAGGGGTCATGAACCTGCAAGACAGATTTTACACGGCATTTGTCGCAAGCTTTACCAAAGCTAAACACACTACCTCCTTCTTCGACCAATCTGCACGAAAACTATTATGGTTACAAATAATCCTAATTAGATGTGGCATAGTATATTCAGTCATGTAAGGACTCACATCAAGTTACCGATTGATATGTATTGGTTGAAAAATCTTGCAACAAGAAGGCGCGTCCCAGCCTCAGTCCATGATGGAATCATCTGCCTTGGGTTCAGCAGAAGCTCACATTGCTTTCCAAGCAAACCTTGAGCTGCTGCTCTCCCAGACTGCATCGATTCAATATTTCCAATACAAAAAGACCTCACATAACTATTTCATGAAGTAGTTAAACTGAATCATGTGATTGAAACTTGGAAAATCCTTTTTATTGGCCGTTGTGTTGGGGCCTTTCGTATTACTTTGTAGAACTCTTCTGATGTTTTCTATGTTCATATAATAAAGATGGTTGTGTGCATCGTTTGATGCAGAGGACAGGGGTTTAAACCTTCTTTTTGACAAAAAAATGAACACCTTTATCATGAAGCAATGAGAATAATCAAGTGTATCTAACCCAGTCCGTTCTTTCTCTCCCTCTTTGCTCACTCCTCACAGGGTACCCACAGGCCAGAGCTGCTAGACCCTTACAAATTTTAGCACATAAAAATATGGTTCACTATGCGAGGTCTAAATGGAAAAAATTTAAAGTCTGTGCGTGCAAATACCTTTAATCCGTCTTCATGGAAGCCATGACCTGCGATCCAAGGCAGAAAAGACATTTCAGACCTACTGTTCTTGAGATAATTTCACACCTAACTTTAACAATGAAGTAAAAGCATATCATACATCTACATGCAAGTTTGTAACAAACAAATTATCCACAAACTGAAATTCATGAAACAAGGTTACCTTGATATGCCCCACAGAACCATATTCCTCTCTTTCCCTGGATCTGATCAAACTGAAGATAAGCCTTCGCTGCAGCCACAGATGGAACATGAAGGCTTGTAGACCATTTAAGCAGTACATGATCCGGAACACAAGGGGGATTGAGTGTCAGCAGGAAAGTCCTGGCAGATTCAATTTCCTAGAAGTGCAAAAAAAAATACAACAGTTAATAATGAAGTAATCCATCCATTTTGTTGTTAGGCTGAAGCTTCCATTTTGTTGTTATTCTGTGAGCCTGCTCTACAGTGTGTTCTAACATGATGAAAATCTGGCTGTGTTGCTACACCGAAATGACTTTATCCTTTGGTTTCATTTTTTTTAAGCTGGGGAGGCATGCCTAGTCCTGAGGACATGTAACGCCGACGTGCAAAATGATTTCATCGTCATAATAAATCCAGGGCAGGCCCTGGTTTCAAGAAATATGTCATCAATAAAATTAATTCATTATACCATGTATATGAAAAGCATAAAATTACCTGGATATGATTTAGCCAGTAAGTAACAGAAAACCCCCTGCTAGTTGTCCCTAGGAAATTCCAGGCGCTCCATACCAACGGATTTCGGGGCATCAAATTTTGATCGCAGTGGAGGTATATGTCCCTGCAACATAAACATGTGAGGCAGTTACTAGATCAGATCAAACTTTATTGATGTGTTCATTTAGCAATAGTAGCCAAGCTTCAGTACCTGTGAACATACTGACAGGCACCTAGAATTTTCAGTTCGTAATGTGTAGCTTCAGGTCCTAGTAGTTTGAGAGCATTAGGTGCATGGACCCCAAGGATGACGCTGTCGTATGTTTCCTCTGAACCATCACTCACCAAGACTCTGTAGCTAGCTGCTGCTAGTGTCAAGATAGATGATTATTTCAGTTAGCGGATCAATAATACAGAGTCTATATGATTGATGACACATTGTTTGTACAGGCATCAAAAAACAATAACGCATGTACGGACCTCCATCAATACTTGAAACAGATTTGACCAGACAACTTGTTTTAATTCGACAGCCCATGCTTTCCAATTCTCCTTTTACCTGCGAATGCGAAATAGTTCAGTCCCTGCCTTTGGCTGATATCATGTATTGTCGCTTATATGTTTCAGGTCTCTTCTGAGGCTGAAAGATAGCAATACGTACCTTGTTTACATATGACTGCGAGTGAGCCCTGACAGTGGGCAACTGGGGGTAACGAAACAGCTGAGGGTGCAGCGACTTAATCAGCTTTCAAATGCACAAAAACGAATTTTAAGCATGCAATTGCAATGGGAAAGTAGCTCGGCACCTGAAGAAGGTCATGGTTACGGAAAAAGGACAGCACAAAGAAAGCGGAGAGGCTCAAAACATCTTGTGATGAACATGACCACATGCCTGCGCAGACTGGAATCTGAACCAAATATATGCTTTTCGTGTCACAAACTCAAAACTGCATATATATGCACGATACAGTATGTTTCTTTGTACTCACAAAAATCTCTACAAGCTAATATCTCAGCCTTACAGCCCCCTGCACCCATGGATGTTCTTAGTAGGCCCAAATTTTTGTTATATTAGTTTGAATATTTCATCTAAATTTTCCATACTCATTTGGAAATTGTAGTTTCTCTTCACAGTTTTTACATAACTGTTGACAAAACATGGAACATCAAAAATTGAATATAGAAATCCTGATGTGAGATTCTTCTAAAATGAGGGACACTAAACAAGGGTATAACCAAGTAGGTTAGAAGCGGTACGCACAAGATATGCCTCTTGGAATAATAGGGAATATCCATTCGACTGAATGAACTGCCCCAATGTCTCTTTACAGTCCAGATCAGGGTTATGCTCCTGGTACTCCAGATACCTTCATTCCAAACCACAGAATTGATTGTTACTTCCTTTATTCACTAATATCAGATGTTTTTGCAAACTAAGAGGGAGTATCATATATGAACACAAGATATGAATAGAAATATTATGTATGCACATGATAACTAAGTGACTGGACTGCTTACGTCAGAGCATCCTTCTTGAACTTGAGTATCTCACAGACCATGCGCCAAAAACTGGGTTTCAGTATGTTGATTTTTTGCGCCAGGAGGCTTGAGATACCGTTGCCATTGCCCCACTCACATCCTCCGCCTCTGCCTCCTGGTTGTGTACTCACTGAGAAAGACATGTCCGATCTTTCCATCTCCACTCCGAGCCCTTCTAACCATTCCAACATGTGGGGATATGTTACCTACATTTGTTTGATGCATATGGCACAACAAAAATCTTATTGAGGAACAAAAAAAATTACTACATATTATAGTTTAGGGAGGTTTGCAAAGATCCTCCATGTTTAGTCAAGTGGTTAGGAAGTCCTATATTAATAAGAATAAAACAAAATATCAATCGCGTAAGTATTAATCAGAAATAAACTTATAAGCCGACATGTATAGCACTAAAACTACAACTGCATTTCCAACCATAAGCATTACAATACTATATAAAAAACATAATAATACAAGTTTAGGTACATGTGTTGTAGCTGATAGCTGAACCCAATTGTTAGCTGAAAATCCCCACCTACTAGCTGACGCCAGGAACTGCATTTATTCAGCTTAGCCTTGACCCAAGTGTGCAGGGCCGGCCCTGAGGGGAGGGGGATGGGGTGGTGGAGGAGGGGCGGCCGCTCCGGGACCCCGAAACAAAGAGGCCCAGGCGGCGGAGGAGCTCCTGCGGCGGCGCCATTGCAGCAGGTCCGACAGTTTTCCTCTCCTACCCTTGGTGACGATGAGGAAGCGTTATGCTCCCATATGTGGGCCTATCTTTCCTTGGTTTGGGCTTGTTGGTTCGCTTGGCCTCTCGTTGAAACGAGATCATCAAATAAAAAGGCACAATTCCCTTAAAAAAAGTACTACGTATGATTTTTACAAGATTAGATTAGGGTTCTAGTAGACATCGTATTCTTTCTCTACGTCAATAGAGATGGTATCATTCTCAATAAGTGATCTTTAGCCTTTGTGCGCCGACTAGATCTTCCCGACATCAATGGTGGTGTTATAAGATTAAACTTTTATAGGTATGAGTTTTCAAATCTTGGTTCGCCATATCAATTTTGGATTTTTTTCTAATGGCGGCCGTGAGGAGGATTATCCTTGCAATATTTATCCCGGTTGCTACGTCCTCGACAATGCAGATTTGTATTCTTGACTATTTTGCGATGTTGACTAGGCTATTCGGCTTCTTTTTCCCGGAATACTGGTGGTGGTACTCTTGCCGATGTTGATGGATTACTCCAATGCTTGCGCCCATGCACATAACTTTGGCATTACGGCTCAAATTAAAATTATGGAAGAATCCTCGTCGGTCTATGGTTTGACATACGTGTCATGTTTATTGGTCTGCCTTCAGACAAGTGCAAAGTTCTGCCATGAAAGAAGAAGATTTTAAAGACATGGGAGATTTGCTTATTTTCTTTTAGATTTTGTTTTGTAGTCGCTGAAGACAGTTTATATATATTTACCATGTACTATTTGTTACTATAAATATATGTGATATTGATTGTCAAAAAGTACTAAGTATGAAAAGGCACAAAGGCTTGCTTGAAGCTTCATGTATTCCCATGTAGGTCGCCATGCTTGGCAAAGTGTTCATTGTGATCCATATAATCTTGTTTTCATAATTAATATATAAGTAGAGTGACTAGTTATTAAGCTAGGGAGGGGGCTAACCCTCCTCCCGGGCCACCTCCTTCCCTGTCGGCTCCAGAGGACCCTCCCTCCAATCCCTTCTCTTGAGGCCGATCTGGAAGCAGCAGCCGTTGCTGTCGCCTGCGACAGTGATGGTGGCGGCTCCTACCCCGTCAAATGATGGTAGGCTAGAGAGGTGGCCTCGATCACGTCGCGTGGGGGTTATGTGGCGGCGGCGGAGTGCACAACGCGGCGCATCCTGTCAGCCTAGACGCTTGAGATCTCCGGCGGGGCGGCAAAGTGGAGGTGGCAAGGCGTCGCCATGGTGGCTGCCGGTAGCGGCGATGGTCACTAGCGGCGGCGATCTGAGTTTTTGGCGGACTGAGATCTAGGCCTTCGGCCATGTTCGACGTTGCTGGATCCTAGTAGGGCTGTTGTTGCGAGGGGTTTGTCCCTTTTGACTCAGCTTTCTTGTTGCTTCTTTGTGTTGCCGTCGTGCTGGAGGAGGCTAGCGGCGTGGGAGCTTGCGAGTCTCGAGAATAATGATGGTGGCCCTTGCTTTCTCATGCGCAAAGACGAAGAACTGCTGGTTGCGTGTCGTTGCTGATCTGTGAGGATTTTCGGGTTCCGGAGTGCTCCGCTGGCGATCTCCCGTGGGCGCTCATGCCTGGAGAATGCTGATCGGTTGGGATTCGGTCGTGCGCACCCGTGCATTTTCCGACCGTTTGGTTTCAGAGGAAGCATTGCGAAGCTCTGCTGCCTATTACCATCATTGGACATTTTCTTTGTCGGTCCATGGTGAAGTCAGTGGTGGAAAATGTCATGAAAGCGGAGATTTGAGGGCTAGCGCAGTTGGTTCGAGTCTTCGGCGCTGAATTACTGGCTTGGTGATCCGTGATTTGTATCAATGGCTTGTTAGTGGGGGCGGCAACATAGGAGACGTTCAGTATCTGATCTTGCAGGGTGAAAATTCAAGGTCTGGCCTTAATTGATTGTGCCTGGCAATGACCTTGTTGAAAGCATTGTTTTGCGAACAAGGACTTTTTTCAAGGTGAAACCTAAGATCTATGATCAGGCGACAACAACTTATGCACTGTTCTCTTATTGGAGGTGTTGCTTTTGGAGAAGCTGGACTTCTGGTGCTGCTCTGATGGTGTTAGTACTAATGTTATAAGGAATAGATTGATGTAGTAGGGCTTTTCTTTTTGTAATTTCTCTTTTTCTTTTTGGCTATATGCATCCATAATGCCGCTAGGATACTGCATTGTTGCAGAGACTATGTGTAATTGATATCTTTATTAATATTAATATATGCTCTTTTCCAAAAAAAAACATAGAGCTGAGCTGATGGGTCAACAAAGTGGCAAGAAATCGACATCGAGAGTGCTACACACAATCAACCCATTTTTCTTTTCCATCATGCGTTGATTTCTTCAATCTTTAGCAAAAAGGGAACTGTAACGTTTCAACTACTCCCTTGTGTTTGGAAATATAAGATGTTTTATGTTAGTAAAACTAATATATCTAAACACTTTTTAGTGTGTAGGTTTAAATAAATCTACACACTAAAAGTTATCTAGATACATTTACTTCACACAACTAAAGCATCTTACCTCTGTTTCGGTTTACAAGTTGCGCGTGTATATCTAGATTATCAATTTGACCACGAAAATATTAATTTTATACAAATTGACCACCAAAATAAATGATTTTTTTTATTATGCGAATCTATCCACATGTCCCATTCCTTGTTGTTGTTTTGATATTTTTAAACCCCGTTCATCACCCCACACCTTACCTAATGGATATGCTTCAGAAAAAAAGGGTTCGAAGCTTCTAAAAGATGCAATTTAGATGAATTTGCACTCTAAAGGATAATATGTGTCACAAATACATAAATAAAGGCTAAAAGGTGGAATTCACTCTTTTCAAAATTAAAGGAAACTTTTAAGCGCAGCTTACGACCAGCAGCATACAAGATAGGAAGATGCCCACATAGAAGCTAGCTGGTAACCATGCTTAACAGAAACAACTAGATTACGCTCCGGTGAAGACTTCTCAGACTTCTCATGTTCTTCGATGAAGTCGGAATCGCTGACTCGTAGAGAAGCGATGATGATGACATCGTTGTGCATGAGGACCCTCGTTTTCGGTGATGCTTATTTGGCTTGTGTTGATAGCCAGGTTGGCTGGGTGTGCCCTCGTGGCAGTCATGTCCATGACCGCCCATGATTTTTACCTGTTTTCCCGCTAATAAACTAAACAATCTTCTTATTCTTAATTGGAAAATGATCACGATCCCTCGGACGATGCCATCGTCCGGGTCAACAACGCGCGCACGCGATCGGTCATGGTCCCACCTTATCACATCCTTTCGTCCTCCTCTTCGTACATCTCGTCTCTGTAGAAAACCAGCGAGAATCCAAATCTCCAACGGCTCCACCGGCTGTCGCTGCTGCCCGTCGCCGCTCCGCCGGCCGTCGATGCCGCCCGCCACCGCTCCACCGGCCGTCGCTGCCTCCTGCCGCCGCTCGACGCCGCCGCCCTGCTGCTCCTCCATCTAAACTCCAGACCGGCATTGAGGACGACGGGCTCGCCCCACTTCTTCTGCCAGGACGACGAGGCTCTCCTCCGACAAGGGCCTCGCCGAAAGCCGTCTAGCTGCTTCCTCTCGCATACCTCCAGCGAGGACACTCCTATGAACGCTACCTACTGCGATGGATTTTTGCTGCCGAAAACGAGTGGATTTGCTACCGAAGGCTTTGGTTGTTGCTATCAAGGCCCTCGGATTTTGCTACTCTGGATTTTTGCATGTTAGAGAATTGATGGGATGGGAATTTGCTATATATCAAAATGGTTTTGCTACATTGATATTTTTTTTTGCTATCTCTATTTTTTTTGTTTTGCTACAATACCATAAAATTTTTGCTACAAGTTCTCCGACGAGGTCTTCCAGCTAAATTCTCCAGCGAGGTCTCCGGCGAAATAGGTTTTTTGCTACATTAGAAGAACTTTTTAGCTACAATCGTCTTGTGGTTTTGCTACAACAGTGCCAAGTATCTGCTACAAGGTCTCCGGCAAGAGTCATCGGCGAATTTTTTCCGACGATGTTTCCAGCGAAGTCGTTTTTGCTGCATTAGAACAATTTTTTTGCTGCATGGTCTCCAGCGAGGACTCCGGTGAGGTCTCCGGCGAGACGTTCTATTTTTGAAACGAACCGTTTTTTTTGCTTCGCAAGCAAAAGCGGGAATATATATAGCAAACGCGTGATGTTTTGTAGCAAATGGACACGTGTCAGCACGGAAAGCAGGACGATGGAAGCTCCCATCGTCCGGGGGACGCATAGCACTATCCTTCTTAATTAATGTGATGCTTCCACCATAAATCAGCTGAGTCTCGAGTTTCGAACTAGGAAACTTGCTGATAGATACTGCACGTAGGTTCATGCTGCCAGCACATCTCACTAGCCAAATCCAATCTCATAACCAAGGAACGACTAATATGGAAGCTACATATGTGATATGTAATTTACCGACCTGGTTGAAGCTCATGAAGCCGAGGTCGAGTTGGACGGACCTGGCGGCGCCGTCGCTGACGGCCACAGTTCTGGCATTCCCTCCGAGGCACTCCTCCGCCTCGTACAGGGTCACACGCACGCCGTCTCCGCCCGTCGCAAGCAGCTCGTACGCCGCCGCTAGCCCACTTACCGCGCCACCCACCACCGCCACCCTCATCCTGCTGCTATCTTCTGCTACCTCTCTCTCTAGCTCGCTGCTCCGCTTGCTCTCTATCTCGCCCCTGCCTCTTTCTATTTGAATGCAGTTCGACGTGAAATGGGAACATGGCGAAAGACACACTTAGACACAGATAATAAATGATGGTGGAATCTTGCTCGTTGATTGGATTGCGCCTGGGTTTTGATAATAAATGATGTTTTGTACCCCTCCGAACTAAAATAAAGTGACTTGCATTTATCTAACTTTGCATATATGCCAAAATAAATGATTTAAGTTTGTCTAAATTCTTATGTAGCACTAAAAACTCAAGTCATTTATTTTGAAACATAGGGAGTACTACTCATATAGGAGTATGTCATTGTTACATAAATGTGCCTGACTGTGCTGTAGCACTAGGAATTAAATGTCTGCAAGTGACAACTGTTAGCTAAATTTAATGGTAAATGGAGTACTCCCTCCGTCACGGTTTGAATGGCATTTTAGAGAAATTGTTGGGATCTAGATGGACGTTGATTGGGACTAGATTTATGCTAAAAACATGCAAATTTGTTGGAAGAAAATATGTCCATTAATTATTCGGCGCCATATTAAACGTAATTACTCAATGGAAATAAGGAGTTTAGGCGCATGCATTAGTGAAGTTGCATGCAAAAATTAATTCCTTGGCTACATGAAGTAGGAAGTGGGGAGAAAAAAAAGACATTAATTCTGTGATTAAGTCTAACATGCCTAGGAGGAGAAGAGTTTTGAAAACGCATGGTTTTTATAAGACGTCCTCCAAACCATAAAGGAGGGAGTACTACACAGTGTTGTTGATATAGTAGAGCATTCGATGCCGACGCCATGGCGTCTCGGTACATAGATATAAGTGTTTAAGAGAAAGAAATATTATATTTTGTAGCTGGGCGTAAAGCCTGTTTTAAGGAGTATTTTCTGGATCGAATGCTGAGATTTGCCCATGCATTATCATATTAATAGACAAGCATCCTATATATACCATATGCATGACCAGACGAAAGGCCACCTAGATTACTTAGATACTACTAGCAAATCTACTCGGACTTGAACAGAGCTAGCTCACATAGCAAGAGCTTAATGACCATGGGTGCAAAGTAGACTCCGTTAGAGCATCTCCACTCGTCATCCATATGGCGTTCGGCGCGATCTGATTTTAGACCGCATGAAAGGATGCCAGATAAGTTCACCATTGGGGGGAGGGGGAGGAGGCTAACTCTTAGCCGTGCCCCCAATACAAAAACTAATCAAACATTCAAACACTTCAATTTACATTCAGCCACTTTAATTTACATAGAAAGGAAAAGATAAAAACTAACGCCTCCGGCGGCCAAAGATGGTACTCTCGCTAGGAGGGCGCGGCGGTGGCGGCCCTCAGGCAACACCCCACAGGTCAAACATCGAGTTGTATCTCGCTAGCTGCGTCTCAGCCTCCTCCTTTGCTCGCTCGCGGCTGGTATGCAAGTCAGCGTCACCGGGGCATCGGCGCGACGCATAGAGGAAACACCTATGGACGTCATAGAGTTGTTGCAGCCGGAGGTGCTCCGACAGGAAAAATTCGTGGAAAATGTCCCACCCGCAAGGCTCGCCGATGGTCCAGTAAGCCGGCCCGTGGGGTTTTGGCGGCCACGAAAGCGCTAGTCCACATTCACGTAAAATACGACGGTTGGTCACCCGTTGTTCGAGTGGCTCATCGGACTCGGGGTCGGAACTGGCCCAACCCAGCTCCTCATTGTTGGCTATGTCGAAGTCGTTGGAGTCGATCCACTCCATGTCGGAGCACTCCGATTCGGTGTGGTTGGGTCCAGGAAGAGGCGGAAATGGGTGCCACGACTTTCCTGCAGGCGGTGGGCGAGGCGGGGAACCATTGGCGGACATGCATGACTGTGCGCCGCCCTACTAGCTAGAGAAGCACCTCCTGTCGCCGTTCTAGATATTGCGGGAGAGGGTGTGAGGTCTAGTCATGGTGTAGATCTGTAATGGTGTTGGACGCCGCGCCTACATATAGCGAGAAAGTGCGGGAAGCCGGAGCAAGAAGCGGTGGAAAAGACGGGAAGGGCATGGCAGGAGAACGCGCTGGCGAGCAATTTCGCTGCCGCGTGGCTGGCAATGGGATGACGCTCAGGAGACGAGCCGTCTATCTCATTGCCAGGGCTAGCCTACGTCGTTTTCATCTCCATCCGGCGCCCCGCTAGCCTCCCTGGGTTGGGTTCGTCCTCGAGACATGAGATAACAAAACGGGCCACGCTGTCACGAAAAAGATTAAAGGGGGACGACTGGCATGATTCTGAGCGTCGGAAAACCCCGATAGTCCTTTAGGGGGCTTTAGGGGCCCCCGCCGAGTGGAGATGCTCTTAGAGAGTACATCAGGCTCCTAGTACTCTAGTAGGATACGACTCAGCTAACCAAATTAAATTGTAGCTAAACACTAAACGCGACTTGTACATGTAGAACTCGGGCACACACCTAGGACTGGAATTCGTCGCTCGGTTCGGTTTGGCTCGTTAAGAGTTCAAAAATGAGATTTGGGTTGACTCGTGAAAATCGTGAGTTAGCTTGTGACAAATTATTAAAAAAATACCATCCATACAAAATAAACTTATATGAGCACGTGTGTTTCATCAAGATTGTTAGATTAGTGAAAATAAATAGAGACACAACAATCTACATTACACAATCACCGACAAAATCATATAATTACATGTCTAGATGGGTCCTTAACGAGCTAAAAGAGTATCTCAATAACCTGGGTTCATTTAGCTTGGTCACTAAACCGTCTTAGATTAAAACTCCGCCACTCGGCTCATTAGTCACCAAGTTTGAGCTGAATCGAGCCAAGTCACAAATTACTCGTTTCGCCCGTGAGTTTCGAGTTCTATGTATGTTCACCCATAGACACACCGGCCAAGAAAAGATTAATCTAAGAGCATCTCCATTGGTGTCCCTACTAGAGTGTTTGGTGCTTGCGCCAGATAGCCACTTTTGTGGGCACTCGGACACTTGTCCAATGCATAGGGGATGTCATTTAATATTTTTAACCAAACCTAAGCTTAGACCTAGATCTAGCCGTCGAAGGCGGACCATATGAGTGTGTCGCTGCCGTTGTTGTCCATGTCGGATAAATGGACGCAGATGATGCCCCGGTCCGCTACATGAATCCATTGTGTGATTGGTGTAGTCGCTGCCTCTGGCCTCGTCCTGTTCGCCATGGGGATTTGGGCAGTGTGGATCCGGCCGGTCCGGTATAGATAGAGGAAGAGGCGACAGTGTGGAAAGCAGGCCAGGAGGGGTATATAACGGACGGGGGAGAGGTAGGTGTAGGGGTTCGTAGCATGGAAAACAAAAATTTTCTATCGCATACAAACAAACAAGCCAAGATCTATCTACTAGATTGTAGCAACGAGTCGATGGAATAACTTACCCTCGAAGATTCCAAAGCGGTTAACGAGAGCAGATTCTCGTGGGTGATGTAGTCGTACTCTTTCCGATCTCAAGATCGCGTAGACGATCCTTCCGGCGCCACGTTCTGGCAGCGCTCCCGCAGTCGGTCACACGTTCGGTACTCGACGAAGACCTTCCTCTCCCTTGTTCCAGCAGGCAGCGGAGTTTGTAGCACTCTCCTCGCGATTCCGGCAGCACAACGGCGTGGTACCGGAAGTAGAGGGGAGATCTCGCAGGGCTTCGCCTTAAGCCGGAGCGAGTATGGTGGAGTATGAGAGAGCTATTAGTGGTCTAGGGTTTAGACACACCAATTAGAAGGCTCTAAACCGAAGGCTAGTGCAATTAGAAGCTCTAAACCAAAACGGCTCTAAACCGGAGGCTTTGGCTAGGGTTTAGATTAGAGGATAGGAACTTGTGTGTCTAGAGGAGGAGGCCCTGCCCCTCCTTTTATGGGTGGAGAGGGCCGGCGGCCAAGGGGAGGGAGGGGAGTCCCTCCCCAACTCGGCCTAGGTGGTGCGCCGGCTTGGAGAGGAGGGACTCCTCCCCCAAGTCGGTTTCAACCTCCTCTTGCTTGTTTCCCACAATTTCCTGTTTTAGCCGTTTGACTTTCAAACTAGCCGTTTGACTTTTCAAACTAGGATTTGATTAAATCCTCTATTTGGTACAGCAATGACACTTAGTACATGATGCAATCATACCAACTTGATATAACACATTCATGTACCCCTTCCCCCCCGGAGTGCCGGACATTCCGGAACCTTCTAGAATGTTCCCGATGAAAACACCGGAATCATTCCCCAACTCCGAAATGGGACTTTCCTTATATGAATTTTATTCTCCGGACTATTCCGGATCTCCTCGTGATATCCCGGATCCCATCCGAGACTCCGAACAACATTCGGTCTCCTTCTCATCATTCCATAACTACTCAAACAACGTCGAATCCTTAAGTGTGTCTCCCTGCGGTTCGTGAATTATGCGGACATGATCGAGACACTTCTCCGAACAATAACCAATAGAGGAATCTGGAAATTCATATGGCTCCCACATATTTCTACGATTACTTTGCGATCGAATGAACCACTTACATACGATACCAATTTCCCTTTGTCTCACGATAGTTTACTTATCCGAGGTTATGATCGTCGGTATCTCTGCATACCTAGTTCAACCTCGTTACTGATAAGTACTATTTTCTCGTTCCCATGATATGTGATCCCTTGTGAGCCAGTCACATGCTTGCAAGCTAATTGGATGAAATTTCACCGAGAGGGCCCAGAGTATATCTATCCGTCATATGGATGGACAAATCCCACTCTTGATCCATGTGTTTCAACCAATACTTTCTGAACACTCAATGCCACCTTTATAGCCACCCTGTTACGGTGTGGTGTTTGATGACATCAAAGCATCCATCCGGAAAAGGTGATATGCATGATCTCATGGTCGAAGGAATTAGGTTACTATGTATCAGAAAGCATATAGCAATTGAACTATTGAAATGACTTGATCTTTATGCTACGCTTATCTATAGGAGTATGTCCATCACATCATTCTCCTAATGATATGATCATGTTGTTAATAACATCTCTATGTTCATGATTAGGAAACCATGATTATATATTAACCAACAAGCTAGTTTAACAAGAGGCTTTACTAGGGACTCTTATTTTAGTTTACAAATCACACAAGTATTAATGTTTCCGGTTAATACAATTATAGCATGGTATGTAAACATTTATCATAAGTGTGAAGATATGATAATAACCACTTTATTATTGCCTCTTGGGCATATCTCCAACAGTCTCCCACTTGCACTAGAGTCAATAATCTAGTTTCAAACCTTTGTGTATTCAACACCTATGGCTTTCCAGTGTTGTATGTGCACGATTGCTAGTGGTCAACTGATCTCCGGATCTGACACTTCCAGGTCCGTGTGTAATTGCATGTCTTTGCGTCTCTACGCATCGCTCATTCTCTAATGAGATGGCTTTGTATAAATTTGGTCTTTCGGTGTGACCTTTAGCTCTTTGGGGTTAAAACATGTTGATAATATTGTCGCACAATATATCTTCATAGTATTATCCCACTGTGAACTACATCTAGTTTGATAACAAACTACTTGACACAAATGCCCTCTTTTGCTGCTAAAATAGCAGTCATATACTTAGCCCTTTTGTTGTAGTATCTGTCACAATGTCTTAACTTTGGAACTCATCCAAATCCATTATGGAACTCACTTTCCATTATATTGTGCCACCCTTAGTTTAGATTGAGATAAACTTAATTTGTACTTTGTGACAAAACTAGTATCAATGTAGTACTTTTACAATGAACTAACCATCTATTTGTCACTTCTACAAATATTATACTCTTAGTTCTTCCAAAAGATCATAAGAATATCCTTACTATTGTCCAATGATCATCTTACGAATCATTCTGGTATATGCTCACAACATTTAGAGCATAGGACATATCTGGATTTGTACATATCACAGTATGATTGATATAAATACTCTTTGTGATTTTATACATCAAGTATCAATCTATACTTGATTATTTGTTTCACTTTACCAAATGTCAATACACTTGAATATATCATCAACATTGAACTCATTCAATCCTTTCTGTGCGACAAGAACCTCTCTTGTAGTTTCTATATTGAACTCATTCAATATCTTGTCTATGTACTTCTGGCACAACCATATTAGCGTCTATTGATGCCAAATATTTGGGTTTTGCCTAAGTATTTCATCGGGATGAAATTCTTAATATGTGTTAATAAAAGATACATTATTTCCAATCAACAATATGTCTTCCACATAATGTATTAGAAACATGTCTTAGCGCTCCCACTTAATTTCTTGCAAATGCAAGCATCTTCATCGTCTCTAATGAACTTTTTAAACTCTTTTAACAGTTTCATCACAGTGAAGATTCCAACTCCGCGATGCTCACTTTAACCATTGAAGTTTGCATATGCTTTTAGCATCCTTTGAATTAACAAAACCCTATGGACCGTGTTATGCACATGTCCTAGGTAACGATTCTATTAGAAGAACTTGTTTTGTTTATTCAACTACCATATAACAAATTATATGTAGTGGTTGCTACATTAATCCGTCTAGACTAAATATCACTATGAAAGATCAAATCTTGCCATAGTCAACCTTTGAACATTTTGTGAACTCTTTCCCAACATGTCGACTATTTCATAGATGTAAAACATCCATGTCTATTTCTTTATAGATCCAGACACAACTGTAAGGTCTTACACCTTTCTCGAGGGTCCTTCAAGTTCAAAACTTGATTTCTCGTGTATGGAACTATCACGGATTTTATGGCTTCAAGCCATTTGACGGAGTCAGGGCTCATTATCGCTTCTTTGCACGTAGTCGGATCATTATTGTCAAATAATGATTTAACTCTCAAATCTTGGTATTTGATTGTTCATCCGACCTACTTGTTTCAATAGGAACTTAGATCTCCGTGACCACAACCTTTGAAGTACGCGAGCCATGAGCATTGTTTGCTAACTCCGGAACACTTTTCGGCGCTGTGCAACTTTGCACATATAGCTAAGGTTCTTTTAACCTTATCAAAGTTCTATTGTCCTCCCACTTAACTTTTCACGAAAAATTCCTTCTCAAAGAAACTTAATGTTCTAAGCAACAAACACTTTTGTCTCCGGTGTTTATGGAGGAATACTTAACAGTTATACAAAGACAGGTTCATCCGACTTTGGTTGCACACATCTTTCTTATGCATAGCATACCAATGTTTTAAGAAAGGACTACTTGGGTTTTATCCCAAACCATAACTTGATATGGTGTCATTTCAACGGATTATGATGAAGCTCTTTTCAGTGGAAAAACGGTAATCTCTAAAGCTTTTAATCTTTAAAATATAATGGCAGTTTTATGAATTATACCTTTGATCTAACCATGTCAAACAAGGTTTAATTACATATCTCGAACGTTCCATACCCTTATGGTGTTTCGGGAAATGCAAATCCATGGAACGATTCCTTAAATCTTAGGTATTATGCTAAACTCTGTAACTCAAATATCTTCCTTTATGATCTTTATCATAAACTATTTATATTCTTGTTACTATGATTTTGCACTTCATCTTGAAAGTCTTTGAACTTTTCAAATGTTTCATACTTCATCCTTATTAAGTAAATATTCATATATTCACTCAAATTTTTGGAGAAAGCATATGAAGTTGAAATTCATCGCTCTTGACTACACATAATGGACTTTGTACAACAATATGTACAAGTTCAAATAAGCTAGTCATTCGTTCCCTTTTTGCCTATGAACGAAGTTTTAATTATCTCTAGGAAAGTTTCACAAGCGTCATGTGATCAAAAATCAAAAGACTCCAAAATTCCATCCACATGGAGTTTCTTCATGTTTTCTTTCCAATATAATTTAAACGGCGATGTCACTTCCTAAGTGATCTTTCAATCAATTTGTCTTTTGACATTTTTAGCACTAGTTTTATGGATGTGATTTCCCCAACGAGATTTGTGAATCATCCATCTTTTATGGATTACGGCAATTATTTGAACAACCCTTTTGTTCTCATAATACCTGATAAAACAAATCTTGAAGACAAGCTTTGATGTTTAACGAGCAACACAATAACCCTTTATTTGTTCTCGATGAATATCATCACATATTCTTTTGCTAGTTTCTTAGGCCATTGTAGTTCATGAATTGTGTTGTTTCGTATGACGATTCACACCAACAAATTCAGTATCAAATATTTAAGAACCACATTGTTTAATAAGCAAAGAATATAGCCATAACATGTATAACATCTATATACTTAAACTGAACAATTCCAGTATTTTCTTTTCTGCCATATATTTATGAGATTCTCTTTCAGTATTTCCTTTTCTGTTTGAAAGAATCTATCAACATCAATAGTGGAGTCATACATATGACACATAATCCAAAGCGTGTATAATTAAATACCAATGTCTTTGGACTTGCACTTTGAAGTAGATCACCATCATCAAATGTTTGGTGTTCTTCCAAATTCCTTTCTTTAGTAATCTCTTGGTGTAGTAAATATTTTACCTACATCAAATATTCACCCTTATGATGGAATTATCCATGATCAAGCTACTTTTAGCTTATAAAGATGAATCGTGAGTATAATGTTGCTATCCAAAACCTTTTGGTGGATTAGGACAACAAGTGTCTCCAACCTTTTGCAAATTCTCATCAAATATGAGAACATGAACTTTGCCATATTATACTCTATCATGTTGTAACCAAAACTTCGTTTCAGATATCACAATATCTTCCACACATCATGGTTTCTGAAACAACTCTTTCAGATCCTAGATAACCTTGATATTAATAGAATCCTTTGAATATCAAGAATCATGGAACCAAACATGATACTTATATACTAACACTTGGAATTGTTACTCTTGATTTAATACTAATTATTAAACTTCATGGAGTAACCGGAACTTACTGAAAGTTTGCAATAGGACTTTTAAACTTTAGATTAACACTTCAAAACAATACGATACCAGTTCGTAAAGTAACTAACCAGAATTCTATAGTTCTATCATCTCAATTATAACTAAGCGCAAGGTGGTAAACGGATGCCAATGACTACAACAACTATGCAAATTCACTTTGATTTAGTTTATGATAAATTGAGTTCTAATTAATAATTAAATTAATCTAGGTGAACTCCCACTCAAAACAATATCCCTCACATTGTTTTAGTGATCACACGAACCAAATCCACCACATCAAAACCGATCATCACGAGAGTTGATATAGCTTCAATGGCGAACAATCAACATGTTCATCATATCTACTATATGAGTCATGCTCTACCTTTCGGTAATCCGTGTTCCTAAGGCCATGTCTGTACATGCTAGGCTCGTCAAGATCAAACCTTAGCTTCCGCATAATCAAATATGGCTTGCTTACGTTGTATACACTTGCGGAATCTAACACACCCGATCATCACGTGGTGCTTCGAAACAACAAGCTTTAGCAACGGTGCTAACTAAGGGTGAACACTTTATGACTTGAAATTCATGTGCATGAGGGATCATCTTATAATGCTACCGTCGTCTACTAAGCAATACAAGATGCATAAAGGATTAACATCACATGCAATTCATAATATGTGATATGATATGGCCTTTCTTATTTGTGCTTCCGATCTCCATCTTCTAACACGAACATGATCTCCATCATCACCGGCATTGCATCAAGGTCAATGACGCCTCTCCATGGTTTTCGTCCACCGGCTTCAACTATTACAACTACTTTGAATAGACACGCGGGTCTTAACATAAATTAAAGACAACCATATGGCTCCTGCCGGTTGCCAACTTACAATAAGGAACATTGCATACATCATATATAATCACAATCATGGCCATATCACATCACAGCACACCCCTGCAAAACAAAGTTAGACGCCTCTACTTTCTTTGCATATTTTACGTGGTTTGGGGCTTTCAATAAGTGTCGTTCTAACTTACGAACAAGAACCACAACATTGATACTAGTATTGTTAATCAGCCGTTGTAAATTGGATCTTAACTATGCTAGGAGAAACAGGCACCCGCAAAGCCACTTATGCAATACAAGTTGCATGTCAAGCGTGGAGCAAGTCTCATGAACGATGTCATGTAAGGTTAGCCCGGGCCGCTTCATCCCAACATACCGCAAGATGCAAAGTACATAAGAAGCAATCGACAATAAAAGCATCAACGCCCACAATGACCATTGTGTTCTACTCGTGCAACAGATCTACATATAGACACGGCTCTGATACCACTGTAGGGGTTCGTAGCATGGAAAACAAAAAATTTCTATCGCATGCAAACAAACAAGCCAAGATCTATCTACTAGATTGTAGCAACGAGTCGATGGAATAACTTACCCTCGAAGATTCCAAAGCGGTTAACGAGAGGAGATTCTCGTGGGTGATGTAGTCGTACTCTTTCCGATCTCAAGATCGCGTAGACGATCCTTCCGGCGCCACGTTCCGGCAGCGCTCCCGCAGTCGGTCACACGTTCGGTACTCGACGAAGACCTTCCTCTCCCTTGTTCCAGCAGGCAGCGGAGGTTGTAGCACTCTCCTCGCGATTCCGGCAGCACAACTGCGTGGTACCGGAAGTAGAGGGGAGATCTCGCAGGGCTTCGCCTTAAGCCGGAGCGAGTATGGTGGAGTATGAGAGAGCTATTAGTGGTCTAGGGTTTAGACACACCAATTATAAGGCTCTAAACCGAAGGCTAGTGCAATTAGAAGCTCTAAACCAAAACGGCTCTAAACCGGAGGCTTTGGCTAGGGTTTAGATTAGAGGATAGGAACTTGTGTGTCTAGAGGAGGAGGCCCTGCCCCTCCTTTTATGGGTGGAGAGGGCCGGCGGCCAAGGGGAGGGAGGGGAGTCCCTCCCCAACTCGGCCTAGGTGGTGCGCCGGCTTGGAGATGAGGGACTCCTCCCCCAAGTCGGTTTCAACCTCCTCTTGCTTGTTTCCCACAGTTTCCTGTTTTAGCCGTCTGACTTTCAAACTAGCCGTTTGACTTTTCAAACTAGGATTTGATTAAATCCTCTATTTGGTACAGCAATGACACTTAGTACATGATGCAATCATACCAACTTGATATAACACATTCATGTACCCCTTCCCCCCCGGAGTGCCGGACATTCCGGAACCTTCTAGAATGTTCCCGATGAAAACACCGGAATCATTCCCCAACTCCGAAATGGGACTTTCCTTATATGAATCTTATTCTCCGGACTATTCCGGATCTCCTCGTGATATCCCGGATCCCATCCGAGACTCCGAACAACATTCGGTCTCCTTCTCATCATTCCATAACTACTCAAACAACGTCGAATCCTTAAGTGTGTCTCCCTGCGGTTCGTGAATTATGCGGACATGATCGAGACACTTCTCCGAACAATAACCAATAGAGGAATCTGGAAATTCATATGGCTCCCACATATTTCTACGATTACTTTGCGATCGAATGAACCACTTACATACGATACCAATTTCCCTTTGTCTCACGATAGTTTACTTATCCGAGGTTATGATCGTCGGTATCTCTGCATACCTAGTTCAACCTCGTTACTGATAAGTACTCTTTTCTCGTTCCCGTGATATGTGATCCCTTGTGAGCCAGTCACATGCTTGCAAGCTAATTGGATGACATTTCACCGAGAGGGCCCAGAGTATATCTATCCGTCATATGGATGGACAAATCCCACTCTTGATCCATGTGTTTCAACCAATACTTTCTGAACACTCAATGCCACCTTTATAGCCACCCTGTTACGGTGTGGTGTTTGATGACATCAAAGCATCCATCCGGAAAATGTGATATGCATGATCTCATGGTCGAAGGAATTAGGTTACTATGTATCAGAAAGCATATAGCAATTGAACTATTGAAATGACTTGATCTTTATGCTACGCTTATCTATAGGAGTATGTCCATCACATCATTCTCCTAATGATATGATCATGTTGTTAATAACATCTCTATGTTCATGATCAGGAAACCATGATCATATATTAACCAACAAGCTAGTTTAACAAGAGGCTTTACTAGGGACTCTTATTTTAGTTTACAAATCACACAAGTATTAATGTTTCCGGTTAATACAATTATAGCATGGTATGTAAACAGTTATCATAAGTGTGAAGATATGATAATAACCACTTTATTATTGCCTCTTGGGCATATCTCCAACAGTAGGTGGGACGGGGAGACATGTTGACACTATGTGGGGAGTTGCAGCGCCCTTTTGGGGAGTAGGTGCGCATTAAAGAAAGTTGACCGCGTGATCAGCGACTATGTTTATATTATGCCAGGCTTGCAATGTCTAACATGGCGATGTTTTCTAGCACATCCAACACATACCATATACGTTTAGGGCCACGGAAGAGTGTAGGATATTCTATTAGACCGCACCAAATAGCTTATTCATGGTTCCCCTAAACATTTTTTTATGTTCAACACCTAAATGATTTATCGAAAAAGCTACTAGGGCACCAAATAGATTATCGCACGTTTTCAAAGTCTAACTTCCCGGATCACCTCCATGGGAGACTCTAGATGTCCCCCAGTCGGCCCCAATAGCCCAATACCGTCGCCTCATTCACCTGCCACCGTCGGAGGAGACCTCTAGCGGACGACGACGACTGTGGGGTGCCCCCTTTTTGAGTCCTTCCGCGCCCCACACATTTTCGTTAGGGAGAATCAATAGTGTGCCACACCGCGAGGCTTCCGCCTATGAGCCGGCCAGAAAAGCCGCTTGCATGTTCGACCTGGGTAGGCGCAGGTGTGGGACTTCACCGGTGTCACCACACCAATGAATTTGACACGATTGATCTCGGATCTGATGCGGGACTCCACTAGTGCCAGGACATGGGAGCAAGGTATCGTGATGATCTATTGCACATGGCCGATGCGGGACCCCACCGGTGCCACCACGAGTTGGACGCGGGGGGACAGGGTTAGCCTGGCACAAATCTGTATGATTTGGATCAAGATTGTCGTATAGAGAGCCATGAGCTAATTTACCTGCTCTAAATTTGCCACGGGTGAGATCCATTGTGCTGACGTCGACGATGTCGATATCCAAGGCTGGTTGCCCCTCATGTGCACCTTGGGTACTAATGGGGTCTTTTGATGGAACAGTATTGAATGTGTTGGTGGGGGATCATGGTCTCATGTTTTGAAGATTTCAGGTTGTTATTGCAACGGAATAGGAGAATCACACATGTCGAACAATCAACGTTTCGCAGCATCGATGAAAGGGGTTGATGACACTTGCAGATTTTGTTTTTGGCGGTCTCGGTTCTCAGGGTGAAAAACCCCGGTGCGACCTTGTGGTTGGGTCTGGTAGTGGTGACTTCCTAGTCGTTTCCTTGTTGAAGACATTGTTTAGAGACTAGACCTACCCCATGGTAAAAACACATATCTGATCATGACGGTTAGAAGGGACGACGGCCGCGTTTGTGTGTTGTTACCTTCGTGGAAGTGTTGCTCATGGAGAACCTTTTCGCAGTTTACGTGGTGTTAGTGTGAGTCTCTGATCGCTTCGGTGGACCCTTTTTTTTCTTCTTCTTTTGTTCCTTTTCATCTATGTGTATCCTTAATTAATATTATTTTAGATATTATATGTTACTCCCTCCGACCCATATACAAATCTAATTCAACTAATATATTGGGGAAATATTACAAAAGCCACATATATAATTGTTGCCTGCCAAAACCCACCGGCGAGCAGCGACGGGCAACACGGAGAGCCGGGAGGCTCCCAGGACTGCTGGTGGGCCCTGGTCCCTCGGGCAACGGCCCGCAAAACTCCGGCACACGTCCTGGCTGGTTCGAGGGCGTGCCACCTGACCTATACCTGATCAGGAAGGTGAAAGATTGCTTCGATTGGTTTCCTGCATGGCAAACAAACATACGTAAAATTCAAGCCGTGACCGGCTTTCAGGTTTCCCTGTGAATCGGCTCTTGGAGCCGATTATCCCATGGTTCTGCATTAGATCTATGATAACATGGGGTTTTGCTTCATCAATACAAGTTAAATCGATCTACGATAGTTTAACGTTTTCACCACGTAATTGGAACATCCTACACGTAATTGAGCCTGGTAAATACGAAAGATGATAGAAAACTAACCCTAGAGAAGGCCTAACAACCGACGTAAAGTCAATTCCCGGAACAACTCCTCTCGAATTAGCAAACCATATCTTTTCGTATTACTGGATCGTTCAACCCGTTTGCAAGGCCTGACTACGTGGATATCAAACTAAACCTTAGAAAGCAAGGCAAAACTATAACGGATCAAATCGACTGAATAAAGATCAAGCAAGATGCTACCCTTATACCCAAAAAGGTGTAAAGGCAACGAGATAAGCAAAGGCGGCATAGCTAAGCAATCATAGCAGAAAGTACCGATGCTAGCCTAAACAAATCTATGATAAAAGTATTACTCGCCATCAACAAGGCTTCAGCACGAGTAACACCAAATAACGCATAAGTAGATACTGCCTAGATCGCAAGATGCGATCTAGGCAGCATGACACTTACCCGAAAGAAAACCCTAGAAACAAGGGGTGGCGATGCGCCGAGATTGTGTTTGTTGTGAACGTGATTGTCCTCCTTTTCTCAATAACCTTAGGTACATATTTATAGTCCGGAGACTTCCTATCTTTGGAATAAACCTAGCAATCCTATCTCTTTACTTAAACCGAAACATAACCTACTACAACATAAGATACACGGGCAATTTAGCCCAATTCCACGCACAAGGCCGATTCAACAACATGTTGCATATATGTATCTTCCAAGCCCATCTTGATTACGGCCCATCTCCTCCTTTGGCCAAAATATGGCGATAACACATGCCCCCCTGGTTTTGGCAATAATAATTCCAAAACCACTCTGTTGATGTTTTTCTTCTTCCCTTCTTCCTCTTTTTTTTTTGTATCGGGTTACGCGTTGCAGAGCAGAATCGTCACGCCACCCCCTCATCATGATGCCCTGTCTTCTCAACTCCTCCGAAGTGTATGATTTGACCGTTTTGGCACCACATTATGAAAACTGCTATGGCATTGAACCGTCTTCCACTATTCCCCTTATTTAAATTCATCTAAGCAGTTTGCAGCCCCCATCTTCCTCCCTTAGCCAAAAAACCCTCTTCCTCCGCCGAAAAAACCCTCTTCCTCCGCCATGGCCTCCTCTTCTTCCGCCCTTTCCTCCCAGTCTTCCAACACCATTAGCAACCGGGAGCCGACGCCGGAGCACCCGCCCACGGCGGCGTACGAGACTCTCGCCCCACAATGGTGGGACGAGAGGGATTGGGATTTCGCCGCTTGGTCGGAGGACGACGCGTCCCTGACTGACGGCGAGGAGGGCCTGCAGTTCCTCATCGACGAGGAACTGGAGGCGGAGAGCAGCGACGATGCCTGGTCCTGGGACGGCGTCGAATCCTCCGACGAGGAGGAGGAGTCGGAGGAGGACACCTCCTCCGATGAGTATCCACCGGTGAAGCGCTTCCGCGCCGGGTCCAGCGAGGACACCGAAGACGACGACAAGGACGAGGAGGCCCCCGCTGGCATCTTCAGCAGCAGCAGCGAAGACGACGCCGGCAGCAGCGCTGATGACAGCGAACAAGGCGACGGCGAAGACAGCGGCGACGACCTCGGCCTCTAGATTAGGAACTAGTAGTAGTAGTAGTAGTAGATTTCCTTTTGTAAGCAATCAGCTCCACTGTAAATAATCGTCTTTTGAATGAACGAAGATTGATTTTCCAACTCGAAGATTGCTTTTTTCGACCCAATTTCGCCGATAGTCAAAATAGGTCGATGCTCCAGAAGCCGATAATACTGTATCGGCTTTCACCACACTGCACTCATACAGCCAACCAAGTCAAAGCTCAAAGAGCCGATGACAACACATCGGCTTTCCCAAAAATGTTGACAAGGTCAAAACTTGGTCGCATACTTAGACAAATCTGAGCGGCCACTTTCCAGTTTCAAACGGTAAACTGCGACCTTCTTCAAAAAAGGGCGACCCAGATCTCCAACTGCCCACCGACCAGATCGAGATCACAGTGACAAGAACCCTCGATCCCCAACTGCATAGATCCATCTCCGCCGGCAAACCAGATGGCGGAATCGTCCAACACCAACCCAGAGGTCTCCGGTCTGAAAGTACGTCTACTCCTCGCAGTCTGAACGCAATGCTAGAATTAATGGCGAACACCTGAATTAATGCCTTATTCCACCATTAAATTTTTTAGGTTTCAGACATCCTGCTGCCGCATCCTTCTCTCCCAAATTCTCTCTGTCTTGGCCCTCGCACAGAATCTAGTCCTGCCCATCTGATCTCTTGCGAAGCAAACAGAATCCCCTTCGTAAGCCAAGACCTAGATTTAAACTCTTGGGCCGACTGCTTGCGAGCCTGGCCTAATCCCCCTGAACATTGGGTCTCTTGGTTCAGCAGGGTAGCTAGAGCTTACCAATCCCAATGGGAAACCACGGGAATAGCCGATGCCTTGCATTTGTCATTGTCTCCCCTTGAGAAACATGAGAATCTTATAAAGACCATCGGCTACTTCTGGTCTGACGCTCTGAACTGCTTCATGTTCGGTCATGGCCCCATGTCACCAACCCTGTTAGACGTGGTGATGATTACTGGTCTGGATGTTACATCACCCAGCCCCTCTGCTTTTAAACTGACCAAAGTCCCCTACAAACTGTCTTCTAAAACAGACTGCACGAACTGGGGTGCCTACCTCCAACGCCATATGAAAACAAAGGGCCCTGTCACAGAGAAAGAACACACAGCCTTTCTCAACTTCTGGCTGGAACATTTCATATTCTGTGGCCCTTCCCTGGCTCCAACCAAGAATTATCTCTCCTTAGCCCACGAACTGGCCAAAGGCACTCAACTTGGCATCGGCAAACTGTTCCTTGGAGAGGTCTATCGATATCTCCAGTTGATGTCTGTCAAGCTGTTCTCTGGCATAGCAGTCAAAACAGGTGGTCCTTGGTGGTTCATTCAGCTATGGGCTCAGCTGTATTTTCAAAACCACGTCCCAAACTTCCCCCTTTTGGCGAGTTGCACCTTTCCAGATGTCAAAGGGAAGCAGATCCAATGCACCAGCTATGGCCAAGCTTTGTATAGACTGCCAGGTAGTAAACTGACCCCTCAGGAAGCATCTAAATGGTTCAGCATTTTCTTTCAAGGCCTGGACAATCCTATCTTTTTTCCCTACATCGAAGAATCGGAACACTTCGAAAACCCAATCTCCTTCAGGCTAGACAATTTTGCCGATGACACCAGCACTCGGCAGCTCTTTTCCACTGTGATCCGTCCCTGTTTCCTTCCAGTTGGCATGAGTACATCCAACAGAATAATCAAGCCTGGGTATGAATTCTACCAGCCGGTCGTAATGGCTCGGCAATTTGGCCTTGGACAAGTACCTCCCCATTTCTTTCTCCACCATCTTACAGAGAGCAGAGCCGACCTGCCTGATCCTCTCACCAGCCAAAGGTGTTATTCCTTCTTTGATACTCTGACCATCCCTATTCCTAATGACCTCACCTTCGCCTCATCAACTGATGGCTTTGAAGACTGGTGGTCGATGTGGAAGACTCATGCCTTCAGGAGAGCTCTGGGACCGTTGCTGAAGCAGCTCGATGCTGACTATGACATCCCCGTGGAACAGGTACCACTACTTGTAAATTTTCTTGATGCAGCTCACAAATGATTCTTCTACTAACCCACTCTTTCTTTTTGCAGCAACAAGATGGCCCTGAACCTACGCACAGTGATGGCTCCCCCTTCGAGTTCTTTCCGCCAGCTCCTGTGGTTCTTTTCTGCAAAAACTCGCCACCTTTGAAAAAGGTCATGATGCAGAACCAACCGATCACACCACAATCGGCTTCCAAGAACCAAGCAACTCCTAAGTCAGCTGCCCCTCGAGTTCCAACTAAGACAAGAACGATGGTGAGGAAGGTAGCTGCCAGGAAGACCTTGAGGCGCCGGAGCCCTTCTCCAGAAAGCTCGCATGTAGGCTGATCCATGTCTTGGTCGATCCTTCTCATTCTTCCATTCTTGCAGACATGCTCGTGCTTACTGGTTCTCCTTTTTTACAGGCTTCCGTCAAAGACACCTCTAGCGAGGACACTCAGACCAATCGAGGAGAACTAGGCCCCACAGATTCTGAGAGGACCATCACACCGAGCCAGCCAGATTCACCACCATCGGCTTCCAGGAAAAGGTCGGTTCCTGAACCTACTGCCCCCCGAGCACCAGTCGAGGCGGGGCCAGCTGTGGGTCCCAAGAGAGCTCGCAAAGGACTGCAAGCTTCTTCGTCGAGCCAGGAGGTTTCGAAAATCATCACCCTTCATGCTCTTACCACTTACTTCTTTTTATCTGCCGATTCATCATCATTTACATCGGCTAAACACCTTCAATGCAGACGACTGACGTTTCTAGTGGGAAAGCTGGGGCAGTGCCGATGCCTTTAGCCAAGCCGGATCCAGCAATCCCCGAAGGTGCAGATGAAATGGCTACCACTTTGGCCAAGCCCCCAGCAACCACACACAAACCGATCGTCTCCTCATCTGCTGTCCCCTCGATCTTAGGAGAGGTATGTTAGCTTCTTTCGGCTCATCCTTACACGTTGGACGCGTACTGACGCTTTTTTCGGACTGCCAGAGTTGTGATATTTCAGGCTTGCTGACGTTCGACCCTGAATCCATCGAACCAACTCCCTCTGTTGCCGATGATGAACCACGAGCCAGGGCTGTTCCACCTCAATTCCAGCGTCTTAAAACCCTGCTGTCCTCCTCGATCGAAGAGTTGATCGAGGGTTCTGAGGAGGTGAAGAGCGTTCTTGCTGAAATAAAAGACCAACTCCCAGTAGCATTGCAGGTGAAGCTTTGGCCAGTTGTAACTCTGTCTTTCTTCGGGTCAAGGGTGAAGTTAGCTCGTGAGAGGATCAGTCTGCGCCGCGCCCAACTTCCACTGAAGGCCAATATCGCAGACAGATGTCAGCAGCTCAACGAGAAAAAGGCGTCTCTGGATGCCAAAACTGACACCTCTGTCAGTACCGCCGAGCTCGCATCCTTGAAAAGGGAGTTGGAAGATCTTGAAGAGAAGGTCCGGGCGACTAAACAGCTCATTCGTGACAAGGAAGAATCCATCGCCCGCTCCCAAGACGAAGCAGAAAGCCTCAAAGCTCAACTGAAGACCGATCTGGCAGAAATACGTGCCCTGAACAAGCAGCTAGTGACGGGCAAGGACGAAGATGACGAAGCCGAGATCGCCGAGGTGGATCGTGTCCGTGCTGATGCCCTCCACGCCTTCGAGGCATTTCTTCAGTAGCTCGTTTATGTAAACTGGCATCTGCTCGTAGCAGTTTGAACCTCTAGAGTCGATGGCTGTGCATCGGCTGTATGTTTTTTTTATTGGCCGATTTCATGTATCGGCCCCCATATTTCAGTGTCCATCATCCCACATGCTTGGGAAATATTTCTTGAGGTGTTGCCCGTTGACAGCCACTGGGAATTTTACGCCATCCAGTTCCTCAAGCATGTACGCGTTTCCCCTTAAAACTTGATCGACCCTGTATGGCCCGTGCCAATTTGGAGACCATTTACCATATGCTGCATCCTTAGTTCCCAATGGCAATACAGCTTCCCATACCAGATCGCCAACGTGGAACTCCTTCGGTCTCACCTTCTTATTATATGCACGAGCTACCTTGGCCTTGTTCTCTTTGATTTTCTCAAGCGACCACAGCCTAAGCTCAGTTAAATCCTCAACACTGTCACTCATCAGGGCCGTATATTCTTCAGTCGTTAGATCGTTCTGAAAGGTGACACGCCTCGATCCAGCCGTAATTTCCCAGGGCAATACGGCTTCTTGTCCATAGACTAGATGGTATGGCGAGGTTTTTATCGCTCCATGACATGACATGCGATAAGCCCATAAAGCCTCTGACAAAACCTCGTGCCAACGCCTAGGGTGCTCATCGATCTTCCTCTTGATCAGCTTGATAAGGCTCTGGTTGGACGCCTCAGCTTGCCCATTTGCTTGAGCATAGTACGGAGATGATCGGATCAGCTTAATTCCCATGTCCTCACAGAACTCTCTAAACTCGTAAGAAGTGAAGACCGAACCTCCGTCGGTCGTGATCGTTTGGGGGATCCCGAATCTATGAATAACATGTTCTTTCACAAAATCGATAACATCCTTTGAGCTCACTGATTTCATAGGGACGGCTTCAACCCATTTAGTGAAATAATCCGTAATGGCCAAAATCCACATGTGGCGTTTGCTTGATGGAGGATTGATCTTGCCAATCATATCCATGCCCCAACCTCGGAATGGCCAAGGTTTGATGATGGGGTTCATTGCTGACGCGGGCACCATCTGAATTTTTCCAAATTTCTGACATGCTTGACACCCTTTGTAGTACTTAAAACAGTCCTCAAGCATGGTGGGCCAATAAAACCCTGATCGCCTGATCACCATTTCATCTTGTGAGCCGATTGGTGAGTTCCACAGGCGCCTTCGTGTACCTCGTGCAGGAGCCGATTGGCCTCGGTTGGCCCTAGACATTTGAGCAACAACCCTTCCAGGGTCCTGTAGAACATGTCGTCCCCGATAAGCACGTACTTCATGGCCTTGTACCTTATCCGTTTAGGTGCCCCCGAGCCGAATCTTTCAAGTAATTGAAGATATCGGCTCTCCAGTCGTCCGTCTCTAGGAACTGAACTTGAACATCAGTTCCCTCTGCTACGTCCTTGTAGCCTGAAGCCATTTGTGCAAGATCATTCGCCTCGGTATTCTGCGATCGCGGGATCCAGGTGAAGTTTATGTACCGGAACTGTGCCATGAGCTCACGGCATTGCAACCATAATGGGAAGAGCGACTCGCTCTCACACTTGTATTCCTCCGTGAGCTGGGAAATCACCAATTTGGAGTCTCCAAAAATTTCCACTGCCTCTGCCCCAGCTTCTATGAGCAACTCCATTCCCTTGCGTATCGCCTCATACTCGGCGACGTTGTTGGTGCACGGGGTAGCTAGCCTGATGGAGAAGGAATATGTTGCCCCCCGGGGTGACACGAGTAGAATGCCAATGCCACAACCATCATCACAAACCGATCCATCGAAAAACACAACCCACGCTCGTATAGACAGTGCTGCTATATCAGTGTTGATCCTTTCAGCAATAAGGTCGGCTAATGCCTGACCCTTAACCGCTTTCGCAGGTTGGTACCGGATGTCAAATTCCGATAATGCAAACATCCATTTGCCGAGTCGGCCTTTCAACATAGGAGCCGACAGCATGTGCTTTATGACATCTGATTTGCATATAATGATAATCTCTGCCGAGAGCAAGATGTGGCGCAGCTTGGTGCAGGTGAAAAACAGGCAGAGGCACAACTTATCGATCTCAGGGTACCTTGTCTCTGCGTCGAGCATCCTTCTGCTGATGTAAAACACAACTCGCTCCAGACCATCATAAACCTGCACCACCACCGAGGCGATGGGCGTGTCAGCTACTGATAAGTAAATGTAGAACGGCCTATCCGGCTGGGGCGGAACCAATACTGGCGGCTTCGTTAGATATTCTTTGATTTCGTCGAAGGCTCGTTGTTGCTCTGCCCCCCCAGCGGAATTCTTCATCAGATTTAATTTTCACCAGTCCCATGAACGGCTCTATTCTTCCTGACAGATTGGAGATGAATCTTCTGACGAAGTTGATCTTGCCGATGAGAGACTGCAGTTCCTTCTTCGTGGTAGGTGGCTTCATTGTTCGCACTGCCTCCTGACTTTTCAGGCCGATCTCAATTCCTCGTTCATGGACCAAGAAACCCAAGAACTGACCGGCCGTCACACCGAAGGCACACTTCTTTGGATTCATCCGCAGCCCGAATTTCCTTGTTCGGTCCAGGACGCGTCGCAGATCGTCCAAATGTCCTTGTACTGAAGCTGACTTGACCACCACGTCATCGATATAAATTTCCACCAGCTTGCCAATCAGATCATGGAAGATGTAATTCATGGCTCTTTGGTATGTGGCGCCGGCATTCTTCAGTCCAAACGTCATGACTACATATTCAAACAACCCCACCGAACCTGGGACTCTGAATGCAGTCTTGTGTATATCTTCCGGAGCCATAAAAATTTGGTTGTAACCGGCATTGCCATCCATGAAGCTCAAGATTTTATGACCAGCAGCTACGTTGATTAACGTCTCTGCTACAGGCATCGGATATTCATCCTTCGGAGTGGCTCTATTAAGATCCCGAAAATCTATGGCAACCCGCCAGCGGCCATCCTTCTTCTCTACAGGTACGATACTAGAAATCCACTCCGCATACCTGCATGGCCTGATTAACTTGGCTGTCAACATTTTCTCGATCTCCTTCTTGACTTCTTTCAAATTTTCGGCCTTCATCTGTCGCGCTCGCTGCTGGAACGGCCGAAACCCTTTTTTAAGCGGGAGTCGATGCTCGATGATGCTCCTATCTAACCCGGGCATCTCTGTATAGTCCCAGGCAAAGCAATCTGGATATTCTTTCAACAGAGTTATCATCGGACCCCGCAGATTCGGATCTAACTTCTTGCTGATAAATGTTGGTCTTGGCTTATCCCCAGGACCGATGTCAATCTCCTCTAGCTCATCAGCGGATGTAAATCCATACCCTAGCTTTCCGTCACCTGTTAAATCGATGCTAAACACGGGGCAAACAGCTGGTGAGGATAACAAAGATAGTTTGGGCCGATTGCCGGAATCGGCCCCCTTTTTTATTGCATTAGTCAAGGAAGGTTTACAACTTATCTGTGCTCTACAATGGCAGGGAATCTCCCTACTACGACTGCATGACCTGTTTGTCGTAAGCTTACTGCTTTTTATTTTTTGCGGCCGATCGCAGGGATCGGCCATACCACGTACGATCGTGGACTTTGCTACTCTGTCAGGCCAGTGGATAAGACCAGCCTCACCCCGTTTTTTGTAGCTTCAATGCGCTCACAGCCGTCTAGACTGACTCCAGAGATCGGCTCTTGGTCTCCTGCCTCCCAGATGTTCATGCCCGCTATGGAGATCTCGATCGAATCATCTGCATGAATGACCTCCACTTCATCTCCATCCCACTGTATCAGGCACTGGTGCATAGTGGATGGAATGCAGCAGTTGGCGTGAATCCAATCCCTCCCCAGCAAGACAGCGTAGGTGCTTTTGCTGTCAACGATGAAGAATGACGTAGGGATGGTTTTTCTGCCCACGGTCAGGTCCACATTCAGAACGCCTTGCGTCTCTGAAGTTTGGCCGTTGAAGTCGCTTAACGTTACGTTGGTTTTGATCAGATCTGTAGTGGAGCGTCCCAAACGCCGTAGCATGGAGTATGGCATTATATTCACTGCTGCTCCGGTGTCAACCAACATCTTGCGGACAGGCTGCCCATTGATATAACCTCGTAGGTACAGAGCTTTCAGATGTTTGTAGCCCTTCTCTTGTGGCTTTTCAAAGATAACCGGCCGTGGGCCGCAGTCGAGCTGTGCTACTGGTAGTTCTTTGGCTGTTGGAGCACAGAACTCTGACGGAAGCGTGAACACCATGTTTGTGCCAGCCGATGTCTTCGCATCGGCTTTTACTGGTTTGGGGCGCCATTCTTTTCTTTTCGGACGAGCCTCCGTCTCCAAGGTTTGCTGCACTTTCACGGCCAGATCGGGCCGTGCCTTCCTTAAAGCGTGGAGGTACTGCGCTTCGGCTTCCTCCAAGTTACGCAGCCGCTGAACTCGACACTTTTGGGTGTGCCTGAGTCCATCGGGGCACCACCTTGGCCGGTGATATCTGTCTTCTTCTTTTCCACCCATTGGCTCCTCGAGGTCTTTTGCTCGAGGGGGAAGAGGCCCTAGGCGCTTGAACACCGAGACTGGACCCGTGTCATCCTTCTGCTATCCACATTCTGGGCAGTTGTCGATTGTAGGCAATCGGCTCATTCCCGCGTCCCAGCAATACTTGAAGAAAGGACAATCCCAATGTTTGTCCACGCCTTCTTTTTCCTTTGGCTTTTTACTAGCGAGGTGCTCATATCCTTCATCATCTCTATCGTGCCGACGACGTCGGTCATACTAACGCTCATACTTGTTAAGGAGATGTGTGGAGTGTGGCTTCTGATATCGCACGCTTCTCACTTGCTCCTCGGTCAAATACCGCCTGTCATCATAACGGGGCCGTTCACGTGGACCGGCCTCCTCTCTTTCTCTGCCCCGAGAGCGACAGTCTTCCTCCTTATATGCGCCACGGTGGTACACAGGTCCTGCCATATTAACATCGAACGAGAAATCCAACTGACGCCTCGTGGACTGGCTGTGTTCTACCATGTTGACGCCGGGAAATGGGTTTGTGTCTACTTTCATGGCGAACTGCCCAAGGATCAGACGGCCCTGTTCTATCGCCGTTTGGATCTGGCGACGTAGCTCTTTGCAGTCATTTGTGGTGTGGGTGAACGAGTGATGCCACTTGCAGTAAGGTCTCCCGTTCATCTCTTGAGCCGTAGGGATTTTGTGGCCTTCGGGTAACTTCAGCTGCTTTTCTTTCAGCAGCAAATCGAATATCTGCTCAGCTTTGCTTACGTCGAAGTCGAACCCTTTTGCAGGCCCTTGCTGTTTTACCCATTTGCAGGACACAGGATCTGCCCCCCGAGCCCATTCAGCCACGGCCACCTCCTGGTCTTGCGTAGGATCCTCTTCTTCTGTATCGACCAGGCTTATCGGACATTTGAACTTGTCTTGGTACAACTCAGGGTGGCGCTGTTCATACATTGTCAGCTTCTGGGCCATGTGCGCCAATGAATTGTACTCTACTTGGAAAGCCAGATCCTTGATAGGTGCTGAGAGACCCAATACTGCCAGCTCGACCGCTTCCTTCTTAGTTAAACGAGCCGAATAACATCGGTTCTTGATAGTCCTGAAACGTTGAATGTACTCAGCTACCGTTTCTCCCCGCTTTTGCCGCACCTGCGCCAGATCTGCAATGCCAGCCTCGGTAGCTTCTGAATGATACTGAATGTGGAACTGTTCTTCCAGTTGCTTCCAGGTCTGGATCGAATCCGGTGGCAACGAGGTGTACCACCCAAAAGCTGGTCCTGTCAGAGACTGCGCAAAGAACCTTACGCGTAACTGATCCGATGCTGAAATCATGCCGAACTGTGCCAGGTATCGGCTCACATGCTCGATCGAGCTCGACCCTTCTGATCCACTAAACCTTGAGAACTCAGGGAGCCGATACTTGGGTGGCAGCGGAATCAGATCAAACTCGTTGGGGTACGGCTTAGAATAGCCGATTGTCCTTCTCTTCGGCACGAAGCCGAACTGGTCTCTCAAGATGGTACGAATTTTCTCCACCGTTTGAGCTGCAGGGGCTAAATTCTCAGAACTCGCTCCGGTGGCGTACTTGGCTAGCCATGCCTGTTTATCAGCGTCCATCCCAGACATCCCTGCTCCGGAAATACCTGCTCCCGAAGCCCCTGCTCCAGAAACTCCTGTTCCAGAAATCCCTGCAGTTGCCACCTGGTTCGTGCGCGTCAGGTTATTGCAGTCCGGCACGTAGGTGCACACATATCCATGTGGGATCTCTTTAGGTGGTTCAAACAGGAATTGGTAATCGTCAGGGTCACCTCCAACCTTGTAGACGACGTATGCCGGTGCCCCTGGTGGCTCCGGAGCTGCAAGCGTGAATGGCAGCTGCGGCCTAGTCTGGAGCGGTCTTTCTCCCTGGTGAGTCCCTAGAGTAGGCCCCGACGGAGAGTACTGATGTTTCATGATCTCCTGAACTACGTGAACCGCGACGCGCTCGAAAGCGTTCACTAGGCTCTCAGAATGACGGTGAAGAGAATGAGCTACCATGTAATTGACTTCCTGTCGCAGAGCTCTGGTGCGCTCTTCTGAAGGAACAGACAGATCCACCTCGTCAAGAGCACCTTCGGGTGAGAACCCTTTCCATCTGATGCCATGCTTACGGGTCCTCTCAAAAGAGCCGATGAGATCGGCTTCGAAGAGAGCTTTGATATCATCATACTTCGCCTTGTGCTCCTCAGGCAGATCGTCGTACGTGACCGGTCTGTTCTCCATCGCAGCGTCGGATGTTGATGTAGACGTTGTTGAAGGTCCCACCGGGCGTGCCAGAATGTGTTGCCTGCCAAAACCCACCGGCGAGCAGCGAAGGGCAACACGGAGAGCCGGGAGGCTCCCAGGACTGCTGGTGGGCCCTGGTCCCTCGGGCAACGGCCCGCAAAACTCCGGCACACGTCCTGGCTGGTTCGAGGGCGTGCCACCTGACCTATACCTGATCAGGAAGGTGAAAGATTGCTTCGATTGGTTTCCTGCATGGCAAACAAACATACGTAAAATTCAAGCCGTGACCGGCTTTCAGGTTTCCCTGTGAATCGGCTCTTGGAGCCGATTATCCCATGGTTCTGCATTAGATCTATGATAACATGGGGTTTTGCTTCATCAATACAAGTTAAATCGATCTACGATAGTTTAACGTTTTCACCACGTAATTGGAACATCCTACACGTAATTGAGCCTGGTAAATACGAAAGATGATAGAAAACTAACCCTAGAGAAGGCCTAACAACCGACGTAAAGTCAATTCCCGGAACAACTCCTCTCGAATTAGCAAACCATATCTTTTCGTATTACTGGATCGTTCAACCCGTTTGCAAGGCCTGACTACGTGGATATCTGTTATCGCCATATTTTGGCCAAAGGAGGAGTTGGGCCGTGATCAAGATGGGCTTAGAAGATACGTATATGCAACGTGTTGTTGAATCGGCCTCGTGTGTTGATTTGGGCTAAATTGCCCGTGTATCTTATATTGTAATAGATTCCGTTTAGATTTAGGTAAGAGATAGAGTTGTAGAGTTATTCCAAAGACAGAAAGTCTCCAGACTATAAATATGTACCTAAGGTTATCGAGAAAAGGAGGACAATCACGTTCACAACAAACACAATCTCGGCGCATTGCCACCCCTTGTTTCTAGGGTTTTTCTCGGGTAAGTGCCATGCTGCCTAGATCGCATCTTGCGATCTAGGCAGTATCTACTTATGCGTTATCTGGTGTTACTCGTATTGAAGCCTTGTTGATGGCGAGTAACACTATTATCATAGATTTGTTTGGGTTAGCATCAGTACTTTTCGCTATGATTGTTTAGTTATGCTACCTCTAGCTATCTCGCCGCCGTTGCACCTTTTCCCGGGTGTAAGGGTGGCATCTTGCTTGATCTTTATTTAAGTCGATTTGGTCTGTTATAGTTGTGCCTTGTTCTCCAAGGTTTAGTTTGATATCCACATGATCAGGCCTTGCAAACGGGTTGAACGATCCAGTAGTATGTAAGATATGGTTTACCAATCCAAGAGGGGGTGTTCCGGGAATTGACGTTACGTTGGTTTTTAGGCCTTCTCTAGGATTAGTTTTCTATTATCTTTTGTATCTACCAGGCTCAATTACGTGTAGGATGTTCCAGTCATGTAGTGAAAACATTAAACTGTCGTAGATCGGTTTAACTTGTATTGATGAAGCAAAACCCCATGTTATAATAGATCTAATGCAGAACCATGGGATAATCGGCTCTGGGAGCCGATTCACAGGGAAACCTGGGAGCCGGTCACGGCTCGAATTTTATGTATACTTGTTTACCATGCAGGAAACCAATCGAAGCAATCCTTCACCTTCCTGACCAGGTATAGGTTAGGTGGCACGCCCTCGAACCAAGCCAGGACGTGTGCCGGAGTTTTGCGGGCCGTTGCCCGAGGGACCAGGGCCCACCAGCAGTTCTGGGAGCCTCCCGGCTCTTCGTGTTGCCCGTCGCTGCTCGCCGGTGGGTTTTGGTAGGCAACACATTCTGGCACGCCCGGTGGGACCTTCAACAACATCTGCGATGGAGAACAGACCGGTCACGTACGACGATCTGCCTGAGGAGCACAAGGCGAAGTATGATGATATCAAAGCTCTCTTCGAAGCCGACCTCATCGGCTCTTTTGAGAGGACCCGTAAACATGGCATTAGATGGAAAGGGTTCTCACCTGAAGGTGCTCTTGACGAGGTGGATCTCTCTGTTCCTTTAGAGGAGCGCACCAGAGCTCTGCGACAGGAAGTCAACTACATGGTCGCTCATTCTCTTCACCGCCATTCTGAGAGCTTGGTAAACGCTTTCGAGCGGATCGCAGTTCGCGTAGTTCAGGAGATCATGAAACATCAGTACTCTCCATCGGGGCCTACTCTGGGGACTCACCAGGGAGAAAGACCGCTCCAGGCCAGGCAACCGCTGCCATTCACACTTGCAGCTCCAGAGCCACCAGGGGCACCGGCGTACGTCGTCTACAAGGTCGGAGGCGACCCTGGCGATTGCCAATTCCTGTTTGAACCACCTAAGGAGATCCCACATGGATATGTGTGCACCTACGTGCCGGACTACAATAACCTGACGCGCACGAACCAGGTGGCAACTGCAGGGATTTCTGGAGCAGGAGTCTCTGGAGCAGGGGCTTCGGGAACAGGTGTTTCTGGAGCAGGAATCTCTGGGATGGACGCCGACAAACAGGCGTGGCTAGCCAAGTATGCCACTGGAACGAGTCATGAGAATCTAGCCCCTGCAGCCCAAACAACGGAACAAATCCGTACCATCTTGAGAGACCAGTTCGGCTTCGTGCCGAAGAGAAGGACAATAGGCTATTCAAAGCCGTACCCCAACGAGTTTGACCTGATCCCGCTGCCACCCAAGTATCGGCTCCCTGAGTTCTCGAGATTTAGCGGGTCAGAAGGGTCGAGCTCGATCGAGCACGTGAGCCGATACCTGGCACAGTTAGGCATGATATCAGCATCAGATCAGTTGCGCGTAAGGTTCTTTGCGCAATCTTTGACAGGACCAGCTTTTGGGTGGTACACCTCGCTGCCACCTGATTCGATCCAGACCTGGAAGCAACTGGAAGAGCAGTTCCACATTCAGTACCATTCAGAAGCTACCGAGGCTGGCATTGCAGACCTGGCACAGGTGCGGCAAAAGCGAGGAGAAACGGTAGCCGAGTACATCCAACGCTTCAGGACTGTCAAGAACCGATGTTACTCAGCTCGATTAACTGAGAAGGAAGCAGTCGAGCTGGCAGCGTTGGGTCTCGCAGCACCCATCAAAGATCTGGCTTTCCAAGTAGAGTACAACTCGTTGGCGCACATGGCCCAGAAGCTGACGATGTATGAGCAGCGCCACCCTGAGTTGTACCAGGACAAGTTCAAACGTCCGGTAGGCCTGGTCGATGCAGAAGAAGAAGACCCCACGCAAGACCAGGAGGTGGCCGTGGCTGAATGGGCTCGGGGGGCAGATCTCGTAACCTGCAAATGGGTAAAACAGCAAGGGCCTGCAAAAGGGTTCGACTTCGATGTGAGCAAAGCTGAGCAAATATTCGATTTACTGCTGAAAGAAAAGCAGCTGAAGTTACCCAAGGCCACAAAATCCCTACGGCTCAAGAGATGAACGGAAGACCATACTGCAAGTGGCACCACTCGTTCACCCACAGCACCAATGACTGCAAAGAGCTACGTCGCCAGATCCAAACGGCAATAGAGCAGGGCCGTCTCATCGTGGGGCAATTCGCCATGAAAGTAGACACCAACCCATTCCCCGGCGTCAACATGGTAGAACACAGCCACTCCACGAGGCGCCAGTTGGATTTCTCGTTCGATGTGAACATGGCAGGACCAGGGTACCACCATGGCACGTACAGGGAGGAAGGCGGTCGCTCTCACGGCAGAGTAAGAGAGGAGGCTGGTCCACGCGACCGGCCCAGCTACGACAACAGGCGGTACTTAACTGAGGAACAAGTGAAAAGTGTGCGATATCAGAGACCACATTCCACGCATCTCCTTAACAAGTATGAGCGTCAGTATTGGGATTGTCAAAAGAAAAAGAAGGCGCAGACAAGCATTGGGATTGTCCGTTCTTCAAGTATTGCTGGGACGCGGGAATGAGCCGATTGCCTACGATCGATAACTGCCCGGAATGCGGACAGCAGAAGGAGGACACGGAGCCGGTGTCAGTGTTTAAGCGCCTAGGGCCTCTCCCACCTCAGAGCCGACGCAGGGAGTCGTCTCGAGCACAAGGTCTCAAGGAGCCAATGGATGACAAAGAGAAAGACAGGTATCACCGTCCAAGGTGGTGTCCCGACGGACTCAGACACACCCAAAAGCGTAGAGTGCAGCGGCTGCGTAACTTGGAGGAAGCCGAAGCGCAGTATCTCCACGCTCTAAAGAAAGCACGGCCCGATCTGGCCGTTAAGATTAGGCAGACCTTGGAAACGGAAGATCACCCGAAAAAGAAAGAGTGGCGCCCCAAACCGGTAAAAGCCGATGCAAAGACATCGGCTGGCACAAACATGGTATTCATACTTCCGTCAGAGTTCTGCGCGCCAAGAACCAACGAGCTACCAGTGGCACAGTTCGACTGCGGCCCACGGCCAGTTATCTTTGAGAAGCCATGTGAAAAGGGTTACAAACATCTGAAAGCACTGTACCTACGAGGTTACATCAATGGGCAACCTGTCAGCAATATGTTAGTGGACACCGGAGCGGCGGTCAACATAATGCCATACTCCATGCTACGGCGTTTGGGACGCTCCACTGCAGATCTGATCAAAACCAACGTCACTTTAAGCGACTTCAACGGCCAGACTTCAGAAACGCAAGGCGTACTGAACGTGGACCTGACCGTGGGCAGAAAAACCATCCCTACGTCATTCTTCGTCGTGGACAGCAAAAGCACCTACGCTGTCTTGCTAGGGAGAGATTGGATCCATGCCAACTGCTGCATTCCATCCACGATGCACCAGTGCCTAATACAGTGGGATGGAGATGAGGTGGAGGTCATTCATGCAGACGATTCCGTCGAGGTCTCCATTGCTGGCATGAACGTCTGGGAAGCAGAAGACCAAGAGCCGATCTCTGGAATCACTCTAGACAGCTGTGAACGCATTGAGGCTACAAAAAACGGGGTGAGGCTGGTCTTATCCACCGGCCTGACAGAGTAGCAAAGTCCACGACGGTACATGGTACGGCCGATCCCTGCGATCGGCCACAAAAAACAAAAAGCAGCAATCTTACGACGAGCAGATCATGCAGTCGTAGCAGGGAGATTCCCGGCCATTGTAAAACCATAAGGTGTAAACCGTCCTTGACTAATACAATCAAAAAGGGGGCCGATTCAGGCAATCGGCCCAAGTTATTTTTGTTAACCTCACCTACTGTTTGCCCTGTGCTTAGCATCGATTTGACAGGTGACGGAAAGCTAGGGTATGGATTTACATCTGCTGATGAACTAGAAGAGATTGACATCGGTCCTGGGGATAAGCCAAGACCAACATTTATCAGCAAGAAGTTGGATCCGAATCTGCGGGGTCCGATGATAGCTTTGTTGAAAGAATATCCAGATTGCTTTGCCTGGGATTATACAGAGATGCCCGGGCTAGACAGGAGCATCATCGAGCATCGACTCCCAATTAAAAAGGGTTTTCGGCCGTTCCAGCAGCGAGCACGACAGATGAAGGCCGAAATTTTGAAAGAAGTCAAGAAGGAGATCGAGAAAATGTTGGCAGCCGATTTAATCAGGCCATGCAGGTATGCTGAGTGGATTTCTAGCATCGTACCTGTAGAGAAAAAGGATGGCCGCTGGCGTGTTGCCATAGATTTTCGGGATCTCAATAGAGCCACTCCGAAGGATGAATATCCGATGCCAGTAGCAGAGACGTTAATCAACACAGCTGCTGGTCATAAAATCTTGAGCTTCATGGATGGCAATGCCGGTTACAACCAAATTTTTATGGCTCCGGAAGATATACACAAGACTGCATTCAGAGTCCCAGGTTCGGTGGGGTTGTTTGAATATGTAGTCATGACGTTTGGACTAAAGAATGCCGGCGCCACATACCAAAGAGCCATGAATTACATCTTCCATGATCTGATCGGCAAGCTGGTGGAAATTTATATCGACGACGTGGTGGTCAAGTCAACTTCAGTACAAGGACACTTGGATGACCTGCGACACGTCCTGGACCGAACAAGGAGATTCGGGGTACGGATGAATCCAAAGAAGTGTGCCTTCGGTGTGACGGCCGGTCAGTTCTTGGGCTTCTTGGTCCATGAACGAGGAATCGAGATCGGCCTGAAAAGTCTGGAGGCAGTGCGAACAATGAAGCCACCTACCACGAAGAAAGAACTGCAGTCTCTCATCGGCAAGATCAACTTCGTCAGAAGATTCATCTCCAATCTGTCAGGGAGGATAGAGCCGTTCATGGGACTTGTAAAGATTAAATCTGATGAGGAGTTCAGCTGGGGGGCAGAACAACAACGAGCCTTCGACGAGATCAAAGAATATCTGACGAAGCCGCCAGTATTGGTTCCGCCCCAGCCGGATAGGCCATTCTACATTTACTTGTCAGTAGCGGACACGTCCATCGCCTCAGTGGTGGTGCAAGTTTATGACGGGCTGGAGCGAGTGGTATTTTACATCAGCAGAAGGATGCTGGATGCAGAGACAAGGTATTCTGAGATCGACAAGTTGTGCCTCTGCCTGTTTTTCACCTGCACCAAGCTGCGCCACATTTTGCTATCAGCAGAGATTGTCATCGTCTGCAAATCAGACGTTATAAAGCACATGCTGTCGGCTCCTATGTTGAAAGGCCGACTGGGCAAATGGATGTTTGCATTATCGGAGTTTGACATCCGGTATCAACCTGCGAAAGCAGTTAAGGGGCAGGCATTGGCCGACCTTATCTCTGAAAGGATCAACACCAATATAGCAGCACTGTCTATACGAGCGTGGGCTATGTTCTTCGACGGATCGGTTTGTGACGATGGGTGCGGCATCGGCATGCTACTCGTGTCACCCCGGGGGGCAACATTTTCCTTCTCTATCAGGTTATCAGCCCCTCGCACCAACAACGTCGCTGAGTATGAGGCGATACGCAAGGGAATGGAGCTGCTCATCGAAGCTAGAGCGGAAGCAGTGAAAATTTTTGGAGACTCCAAGCTGGTGATTTCTCAACTCACGGAGGAATACAAGTGTGAGAGCGAGTCGCTCTTCCCATTATGGATGCAATGCCGTGAGCTGATGGCACAGTTCCGATACATAAACTTCACCTGGATCCCACGATCGCAGAATACCGAGGCCAATGATCTTGCACAAATGGCTTCAGGCTACAAGGACGTGGCAGAGGGAGCCGATGTGCAGGTGCAATTCCTGGACGCAGACGACTGGAGAGCCGATATCTTCAATTACTTGAAGGATTCGGCTCGGGGGGCACCTAAACGGATAAGATACAAGGCCATGAAGTATGTGCTCATTGGGGACGACATGTTTTACAGGACTCTAGAGGGGTTATTGCTCAAATGTCTGGGGACAGCTGAGGCCAATCGGCTCCTACACGAGGTACACGAAGGCGCTTGTGGAACTCACCAATCGGCTCACAAGATGAAGTGGTTGATCAGGCGATCAGGGTTTTATTGGCCTACCATGCTCGAGGACTGTTTTAAGTACTACAAAGGGTGTCAAGCATGTCAGAGATTTGGAAAAATTCAGATGGTACCCGCGTCAGCAATGAACCCCATCATCAAGCCTTGGCCATTCCGAGGTTGGGGCATGGATATGATCGGCAAGATCAATCCTCCGTCAAGCAAAGGCCACATGTGGATTTTGGCCATCACGAATTATTTCACCAAGTGGGTGGAAGCCGTCCCTATGAAGTCAGTAAGTTCAAAGGATGTCGTCGATTTTGTGAAAGAACACGTCATTCATAGGTTTGGGATTCCCCAGACTATCACGACCGATGGAGGTTCGGTCTTCACTTCTCACGAGTTCAGAGAGTTCTGTGAGGACACAGGGATCAAGCTGATGCGATCATCTCCGTACTATGCTCAAGCAAATGGGCAAGCTGAAGCGTCCAACCAGAGCCTTATCAAGCTGATCAAGAGGAAAATCGATGAGCACCTTAGGCGTTGGCACGAGGTTTTGTCAGAGGCTTTATGGGCTTACCGCATGTCATGTCATGGAGCGATAAAAACCTCGCCGTACCATCTAGTCTATGGACAAGAAGCCGTATTGCCTTGGGAAATTACGGCTGGATCGAGACGTGTCACTTTTCAGAACGATCTAACGACTGAAGAATATGCAGCCTTGATGAGTGACAGCGTTGAAGATTTGACTGAGCTTAGGCTGTGGTCGCTTGAGAAAATCAAAGAGAACAAGGCCAAAGTAGCTCGTGCATACAACAAGAAGGTGAGGACTAAGGAGTTCCATGTTGGCGATCTGGTATGGGAAGCGGTGTTGCCATTAGGGACTAAGGATGCAGCATATGGTAAATGGTCTCCAAATTGGCACGGGCCATACAGGGTAGATGAAGTTTTAAGAGGGAACGCGTACATGCTAGAGGAGCTAGATGGCGTGAAATTCCCAGTGGCTGTCAACGGTCAGCATCTCAAGAAATATTTCCCAAGCATGTGGGATACACGAAATCGGCCAATAATTTTTTTTTATTATTATATATTTCCCAAGCACGTGGGATGATGGACAGTGAGATATGGGGGCCGATACATGAAATCGGCCAATAGAAGTATACAGCCGATGCACAGTCATCGACTTTAGAGGTTCAAAACTGTTACAAGCAGATGCCAGTTTACATAAACTAGCTACTGAAGAAATGCCTCGAAGGCTTGGACACGGTCCACCTTGGCGATCTCGGCTTCGTCATCTTCATCCTTGCCCGTCACTAACTGCTTGTTCAGGGCACGTATTTCTGCCAGATCGGTCTTCAGTTCGGCTTTGAGGCTCTCTGCTTCATCTTGGGAGCGGGCGATGGAGGCTTCCTTGTCACGAATGAGTTGTTTTGTCACCCGGACCTTTTCTTCAAGATCTTCCAGCTCCTTTTTCAAAGATGCGAGCTCGGTGGTACTGACAGAGGTGTCAGTTTTGGCATCAAGGGACGTCTTTTTCTCATTGAGCTGCTGACATCTGTCGGCAATATTCACCTTCAGCGGGAGTTGGGCACGGCGCAGGTTGATCCTTTCACGAGCTAGCTTCACCCTTGACCCGAAGAAGGACAAAGTTACGACGGGCCAAAGCTTCACCTGCAATGCTACTGGGAGTTGGTCCTGGATTTCAGCAAGAACGCCCTTCACCTCTTCAGAACCCTCGATCAGCTCCTCGATCGGGGAAGACAGTAAGGCTCTAAGTCGTTGGAATTGAGGTAGAACAGCCCTGGCTTGTGGTTCATCGGTGGCGACAGAGGGAGTTGGATCGATGGAGTCAGGATCAAAGGTCAGCAAGCCTGAAATGTCACCACCCTGGCAGCCCGAAAAGGCGTCAGTGTGCGTCCAACAGGGAAGAATAAAGCCGACAGAAGTTAACATACCTCTCCTAAGACCGAGGGGATAGCAGACGGCGAGGCGATCGGTTTGTGTGTGGTTGCTGGGGGCATTACCAAAGTGGTAGCCATTTCATCTGCATTTTCGGGGATTGCCAGGTCTGGTTTGGCTAAAGGCGTCGGCGCGGCCCCTACCTTCCCACTAGAAGCCTCAGTTGTCTGCATGAAAGGTGATTAACCGATGTAAATGATGATGAACCGGCAGACAAAAGGGAGTAAGGGGCAAGAGCATAAAGGATGATGATTTTTCGGAACCTCTTGGCTCGATGAAGAAGCTTGTGGTCCTTTACGAGCTCTCTTGGGACCCACAGCTGGCCCGGCCTCGACTGGTGCTCGGGGGGCAGCAGGTTCAGGAACCGACCTTTTCCTGGAAGCCGATGGTGGCACATCTGGCTGGCTCGGGGTGATGGTCCTCTCAGAATCCGTTGGGCTCGATTCTCCCTCATTGGGTTGTGTGTCCTCGTGGGATGTTTCTTCGACGGAAGCCTGCAAAAGAAGGAAGGCGGTTAGACACGAGCACATCTGCAAGAATGAAAGAATGAGAAGAATCGACCAAGACATGGATCAGCCTACATGCGAGCTTTCTGGAGAAGGGCTCCGGTGTCTCAAGGTCTTCCTGGCAGCTACATTCCTCGTCATCGTTCTTGTCTTAGTGGGAACTCGAGGGGCAGCTGATGTTGAAGTTCCTTGCTCCTTAGAAGCCGATTGAGGTGTTATCGGCTGTTTCTGCATTATTACCTTTTTCAAAGGCGGCGAGTTTTTGCAGAAAAGAACCACAGGAGCTGGCGGAAAGAACTCAAAAGGGGAGCCATCACTGTGTGTGGGTTCAGGGCCATCTTGTTGCTGCAAAGGGAGAAATTGGGTTAGTAAAAGAGTCATTTATGAGCTGCATTAAGAAGATTTATAAGCAGTGGTACCTGTTCCACGGGGATGTCATAATCGGCATCAAGGTGTTTCAGCAACGGTCCCAGAGCTTTCCTGAAAGCGTGGGTTTTCCACATCGACCACCAGTCCTCGAAGCCATCAGTTGACGAAGCGAAGGTGAGGTCATTTGGAATGGGGATGGTCAGAGCATCAAAGAAGGAGTAACACCTCTGACTGGTGAGAGGATCAGGCAGGTCGGCTCTGCACTCCGTAAGATGATGGAGAAAGAGATGGGGAGGTACTTTCCCAAGGCCAAATTGCCGGGCCACTATGACCGGCTGGTAGAATTCATACCCAGGCTTGATGATTCTGTTGGATGTACTCATACCAACTGGAAGGAAACAGGGACGGATCACAATGGAAAAGAGTTGTCGGGTGCTGGTGTCGTCGGCGAAGTTATCTAGCCTGAAGGAGAGTGGATTTTCGAAATGTTCAGATTCTTCCATGTAAGGGAAGAAGGTAGGATTGTCCAGACCTTGAAAGAAAGTGCTGAACCACTTGGCTGCTTCCTGAGGGGATAGTTTGCTGCCTGGCAGCCTGTACAAAGCTTGGCCATAACTAGTGCATCGGATCTGCTTCCCTTTGACATCGGGAAAGGTACAACTCGCCAAAAGGGGGAAGTTTGGGATGTGGTTCTGAAAGTACAGCTGAGCCCATAGTTGAATGAACCACCAAGGACCACCTATTTTGACTGCTATGCCTGAGAACAGCTTGACAGACATCAACTGGAGATATCGATAGACCTCTCCAAGGAACAGTTTGCCGATGCCAAGTTGAGTACCTTTGGCCAGTTCGTGGGCTAGGGATAGATAGTTCTTGGTTGGAGCAAGGGAAGGGCCACAGAATATGAAATGCTCCAGCCAGAAGTTGAGAAAGGCTGTATGTTCTTTCTCTGAGACAGGGCCCTTTGTTTTCATATGGCGTTGGAGGTAGGCACCCCAGTTTGTGCAGTCTGTTTTAGAAGACAGTTTGTAGGGGACTTTGGTCAGTTTAAAAGCAGAGGGGCTGGGTGATGTGACATCCAGGCCGGTGATCATCACCACGTCTAACAGGGTTGGTGACATAGGACCATGACCGAACATAAAGCAGTTCAGAGCGTCAGACCAGAAGTAGCCGATGGTTTTTAGAAGGTTCTCATGTTTCTCAAGAGGAGACAATGATAAATGCAAGGCATCGGCTATTCCTGTGGTTTCCCATTGGGATTGGTAAGCTCTAGCTACTCTACTGAACCAAGAGACCCAGTGTTCAGGGGGATTAGGCCAGGCTCGCAGACAGTCGGCCCAAGAGTTCAGATCTAGGTCTTGGCTTACGAAGGGGTGGCGTGACGATTCTGTTCTGCAACGCATTCTGACGACGCGTAACCCGATACAGAAAAAAAGAGGAGAAGGGAAAAAACGGAGTGGTTTTGGAATTATTATTACCAAAACCAGGGGGGCATGTGTTATCGCCATATTTTGGCCAAAGGAGGAGTTGGGCCGTGATCAAGATGGGCTTAGAAGATACGTATATGCAACGTGTTGTTGAATCGGCCTCGTGTGTTGATTTGGGCTGAATTGCCCGTGTATCTTATATTGTAATAGATTCCGTTTAGATTTAGGTAAGAGATAGAGTTGTAGAGTTATTCCAAAGACAGAAAGTCTCCGGACTATAAATATGTACCTAAGGTTATCGAGAAAAGGAGGACAATCACGTTCACAACAAACACAATCTCGGCGCATCGCCACCCCTTGTTTCTAGGGTTTTTCTCGGGTAAGTGCCATGCTGCCTAGATCGCATCTTGCGATCTAGGCAGTATCTACTTATGCGTTATCTGGTGTTACTCGTACTGAAGCCTTGTTGATGGCGAGTAACACTATTATCATAGATTTGTTTGGGTTAGCATCAATACTTTTCGCTATGATTGTTTAGTTATGCTACCTCTAGCTATCTCGCCGCCGTTGCACCTTTTCCCGGGTGTAAGGGTGGCATCTTGCTTGATCTTTATTTAAGTCGATTTGGTCTGTTATAGTTGTGCCTTGTTCTCCAAGGTTTAGTTTGATATCCACATGATCAGGCCTTGCAAACGGGTTGAACGATCCAGTAGTATGTAAGATATGGTTTACCAATCCAAGAGGGGGTGTTCCGGGAATTGACGTTACGTTGGTTTTTAGGCCTTCTCTAGGATTAGTTTTCTATTATCTTTTGTATCTACCAGGCTCAATTACGTGTAGGATGTTCCAGTCATGTAGTGAAAACATTAAACTGTCGTAGATCGATTTAACTTGTATTGATGAAGCAAAACCCCATGTTATAATAGATCTAATGCAGAACCATGGGATAATCGGCTCTGGGAGCCGATTCACAGGGAAACCTGGGAGCCGGTCACGGCTCGAATTTTACGTATACTTGTTTACCATGCAGGAAACCAATCGAAGCAATCCTTCACCTTCCTGACCAGGTATAGGTCAGGTGGCACGCCCTCGAACCAAGCCAGGACGTGTGCCGGAGTTTTGCGGGCCGTTACCCGAGGGACCAGGGCCCACCAGCAGTTCTGGGAGCCTCCCGGCTCTTCGTGTTGCCCGTCGCTGCTCGCCGGTGGGTTTTGATAGGCAACAATATCAAACTAAACCTTAGAAAGCAAGGCAAAACTATAACGGATCAAATCGACTGAATAAAGATCAAGCAAGATGCTACCCTTATACCCAAAAAGGTGTAAAGGCAACGAGATAAGCAAAGGCGGCATAGCTAAGCAATCATAGCAGAAAGTACTGATGCTAGCCTAAACAAATCTATGATAAAAGTATTACTCGCCATCAACAAGGCTTCAGCACGAGTAACACCAAATAACGCATAAGTAGATACTGCCTAGATCGCAAGATGCGATCTAGGCAGCATGACACTTACCCGAAAGAAAACCCTAAAAACAAAGGGTGGCGATGCGTCGAGATTGTGTTTGTTGTGAACGTGATTGTCCTCCTTTTCTCAATAACCTTAGGTACATATTTATAGTCCGGAGACTTCCTATCTTTAGAATAAACCTAGCAATCCTATCTCTTAATTAAACCGAAACGTAACCTACTACAACATAAGATACACGGGCAATTTAGCCCAATTCCACGCACAAGGCCGATTCAACAACATGTTGCATATATGTATCTTCCAAGTCCATCTTGATTACGGCTCATCTCCTCCTTTGGCCAAAATATGGCGATAACAATAATTAATATCCTCTTAGTAATAATATACTTCCTTTTATAAAAAGAAAACTACCGCGCCGCCGTCCAACTTGGCTTGATATTGAATCGAGCCGAGCACGCGCCAAGTCTGCAACTCGAGCACCCCCAAGTGGCGCTTCTGTAGTCGCAGTCCTTCCCGTGTCCCTCTCGTGTCAGCAGTGCCTCAGGCGTGGTCGCGCGCATCCGCTGTACTACGTGCTCGCCGCTGCCGCGGGTGGCCCACGTAGGTACGGAGAGGCTCAGGCGACTCCACTCAGATCACCGCACTCGGTTCTGTCCGGCCGGAGGTGGGGGTCGACGGTGCTGGTGCAGGGCCGGCCATCGCGCCAGCACGGTGCAGTGCGCTACCATCTTTCTGCGGCACACTGCAGCTGCGTGACAACCGATGTATGGGGGAAAAACCACTGCAAAGCACTGTAGCATCATGTGCTGTGGCCGGCCGAGAATGTTTAGCTTCTCTTGGTCTGGCACATATGATACGAAATTTGGTGCGTATGTCGCTGCACGGGATACAGTACAGAGAAATTTGGCCGAGAACATTTGGAATTGTAATATTTTTGTAAGTTAATATTTCTTCTTCTCGACCATAACCATTTTGGCGGCCATGTGTTTCACCAAAATTGTTTCTTTTGACTTCATCAACTCACCTATAATTTGCTCTCTCAAACTTCCTTGCTCCGCTTTCTTCTTTACCTTGTCCATCTTCCTTCCATCGAGCTTCTCATGGTTTCTTCCATCCTTCGGGGATCATCACTATCTTCATCATCATCCAAACTAAGCAATGCTCCTTTCTTGGGTGGAGCTTCTTGATCCCTCAACTTCAACTTCTCACTATATTCATGCCATTTTCAACAATGTTGGAGCGCAAAGGGTTTATTTTTGGAAGCCAGAATTTCCCTGTACCTCTCTTGAGCAACATCATCCTACATTCAAAATTTAATTGTGAGCACATTTAAAATTGCAATTGTGAGCACATTCAAAACGGCTACAACATTGCTTGATCACATCAGGCTGGCAATGGAGTTATCTCGATGCACGGGTGGATGACTGTGGCATGATCTGATGGAACTTGTCCTCAATCTTGTGTCAATATTTATTGCCGGTTTGGTCATTGTCGGCCACTGTATCAACTAGCACCACCTCCCATACCTTAGCCAAACAAACGTCTTCCAATTCGGTGCAATTGACTCTTCTTATTGTCTTTTCTTTCGGTTGATAAGCATCAAACACCTCCTCACCAATCTCCTACACCTCATTGTCCTCATTCACCACATTCTCCTCCACTCCATTCTCCTTAATTATGTACCATGCCGACATCGAATTCGTCTAGTGGCGCGCTAGTAATATTGACCTCACTCGACGCCAACATTTCTAAAAAAAATATATTATCATCGTAGAGAAACCGACCCGTAAATTGTCAGCCTATAGCTGCATTCAACGATGATTTGCGAATGGGCATTCTTCAACAAATCGAGTTCATATTATTTCTACTAGACCATTACCAAGCTATGTGGCGCAATCGCATGGAACATGTACATGTCACTGCATCGGTTGAACCTTGCTTGTTTGATTCGTAGGATTTTCAAAATGCATGAATAGGAAAATCATAGGATTAAAGTGGCATGTCCATTTTGAATCCTACAGAATTACAAACCTATGGGATTTTGGATCAAGTATCGTTTGATTGCACATAAGAATCGAAGAAATTGTAAAGGGGTTAGAGTGGATGGAAACTTTCCTCCAAACTAGAGTACAAAGGAATGCTTTAAAAGAATGCCTAAGGTTCATAATCCTTTAAATTAAACGACTTTTGCATGAAAAATTACTTAGGATCTATATTCTACAAAAATCCTACACAATTTATGTGAATCAAAAGAGCCCCAAACCAGCCTGAATTTCCCACTACTATGTGTCATTATTTCAATCTCTGAAAAAAAAATACTAATGGCTCAGATCCCCACGACGGCTTGTGTGGTGAGACTGGCGAGATATAGTTGGGACGTAGCGCCCTCTACACAAACGGACGGTGAAAGTACTGCAGGTGGACCGTGTTACTACTATATTTAGACATTATACGACGAGGACTGTCCATCTGTCATAGTGCATGTGACCCTCTGCGTACTCAACCAATGTGCAGCAGCTACACGGGATTTTGCATGTGCAGCAGGCGAGTAAAGGCACGAACTGACGATTTTCATCGTCATGCACTTTATATTTTGCAGCAATGCAATGCAACTGGTGACATGATCTGCATAACCCTCTCAGCCTTTCATCATTATCACCCCTGACCACCCTTTCCATGATCTGACAAGATCACGGGCGGAGCCTCTTGGAGGCCATACTGGGCTCCGGCCCCGTCTTCTCAAATTGCAAAAAATACTTATCAGTGCAGATGACCCAAGCCCAACCGTCCATCCGGCCAGGACTACGACCGCCGATTCATTCGTCGTACGCACATCCCCATGCCAAAAAATCCCCATATCTTCCTTCTTCTCCAATCACTTCTCCAACCCTCTAATCCCCAAGGTCCTCTACTCCTGCGTATGCTAGCTCTCTCTATTTCTTCCATTCTGGCTCAAACCAGCCCAAATTGAAGCAATCTGCAAGCCTCAATTTCAGATTGTGATGGCTATGGGCAGTCTGCCACCCAGCCGTCGTGGATATTGCTAGTGGAGCATCAAATCGAGGAAGGTATGCAAGAAATCAAGTCATAAAATGTTTAATCCCTTTGCTTTTTGGTAGATCTGAAACTAGAGAATCACCTTATGTTGTTGATTTGTTGGATTGTATAATTACACATTTAATTCCATGCAGATTGTGATATTTGTAGTTTTTATTTTGGCATCACATACGCATTAGGTAGTTCTGATTTGGTTCAAGCCTTCAAGATAAAATCATGGATAGGTTTATCAAAATAAAAAAGAGACGATGCATCTGCAACTGCTCAAGGTTCTTCTGTTCCTGAACCTGAATATGAATCATTGGCATTAGCATTGAAGTTGAACAACAGAGACAAAATGAAGAACAACGGCCAGCTAAACCGGTCATATTCAGAGGCATTGAATTTTTGGAGTGAGATCCGGCGTTATGCCCGCAAATTTGGCAATATCCACAAGATGTGAGAGATGAAGTACGAAGGGCTTATATGCAGCTAGGTCCTATGCAGCCCAAACTCAAGAAGTACAAGCCGTCTGCACCATAAGGACATCAACGACGTTTTCAGTTTAGTTGGTTCCATCTTTTTACCATCATGGTTGGAGTATTTCGAGAGTAGCGGCCGTGCCTATTGTTTTTTTTGCTTTCTCTGCAGCCAAAACATCAAAAAAAGAAGTGGTTTTGATGTCTTCACAGTGCTAGGTTTTGATGGCTGGAAAAGAGTAAATGATGGAAAGAAGTGTGCATATATTACTAGTAGATCTTTATATGGCTATTCTCTGAACATTTTTTTGCAACACTTGCGATGTGATTGTTTGACATATAGGCAACTGGCCCTCCCTTTATTTTGCGCCACGCTCCGCCACTGGACAAGATAATACCATAAAAGGATAATACCACGAGAAAATGAGTTAGCACTTATTCTTATATAGAAGGATAATCTCTACTACTAATAAAAGAACAAACATTATCTTTCCTAAATGCACCCCATAACATATACACGGACCTACTACCACCGTAGGATTAGGCTTATGGAAGTCAATCCAACAGCTAGCATTAGTCTACTTGATGTCTTGTGTGCACTTAGTAATTTAGCCTTGACTGACCGTACTCCACCAGGCAGAGGAAAAATCCCCACTCATTAAAGTTTCCGTCTGAAATAATCCTAATTAATTGTGTCGCTAATTATTCCAGCTATTGCATGCAGCGTGAGCCTAAATTCCAGCCAATTAAAAACATGCATGCACTCTCCTTTGACCATGCGAACGGCCAGATATTTTAGATTAATTAGAGTAATCAAATAAAATTAGGAGTATTAATAGGACGTCTTTTTTTTAAAAAAACACAGTACAATCGTAGACGCTCACAACACGTACATGCACCCACCCCTATAAACGCACACCCTATCCCTATGAGCACCTCCGATAGACCGAGTCGGCGGATCGAGTCTTGATATTGACAAAGTCACCATGGACGCCTCACTTTGGGACATTGGGTGTTTGATTTTCTGCACTAAATATCAACTTTGGTGTCATGTATTGTTATTGGTTCTTACGCTCCGTGGGGATAAACATATATTTGATGCAGTATGATGCTTCTGTTCATGGTATCATGGAGCTGAAAGGTTATTTGAATGGCGTTACACTTGTTAGGCTAGCTAATTAATGGCACCAACGAGATGGAAGATCATGCAATGGGTCTCTAAACATTTTAAGTATGGTATATTCTCAATTGTTTCTTGGTATAAGGAATAAGTCGGAAGATGGTCTGCAATTGTGCCTTAATCAAATTAGCCGATGGTCTGAAATATCGCTGGGTACAAGGAAATAAGTGGGAGATAGTCTGCAATCGTTTCATGATCAAATTCGCCTATGTTGGTGGTTTGTTTTATAGATTATATGAATATTTTTGCGAATGGTCCGTTAATGGATTACTGACTTTTTCATCTCTTCACAGATAAGTTCCTCAGATTACCAGGTGAAACATCCATACAGTAATTACTTTAAGAACCTACAGTTGTAAAATGGTAGTTGGTATATTTTATAGTTTTATTCAAGTTATAAGCTGGCCACCATATCTATAGAATATAGATGTGTGCTAGGAGCCATCTTAAGAGAAATCACATTTCATTTCGGCCATAATTTCAATAATGTGGAAGTTGTGTATTGCCCAAAGGGCTTGCAATGTTGCTCCACCATGGTGTACTCATGGAGCTAGGCCATTATGAAACTTTGTTTTCCCAATTTGCATCGCAACCCGTGGCGGGCAGCATGCCCAGCATGTCATTGTAATGACTACCGTTGTGTTCCTAAAAAAGTGGTGGGCGAGCCTTTTTTACAATAAAAACATATACAATACGTATGTTCAGTCTCGATATTTAACTAAAAATCTCTTTAGATATTATGTTTCCATTATTTGAGACTTGCATTGATAAATATAACCGACGATCAATTAATGGGATTGATAAAAAAAAAGATAAACACACGTGCAAGCTAACTAATATTTTAGTTTAATTTCATCCATTATATTTTGTCTTAGCTTAAGGTGAGCCACCAATGAGCTCATGGGTAGAGTTACCTCTAACAAATGTAAGCATACTATACATTGTGCAATATTAAGTTCCCTGTTTTATAAATAAAATTGCTATTTTGGGTCATCTATACTATGAACTCTAATTCCCTTTCTAAATATGTTATCATTCCTTTTCAATTATTCCCTTAATGCTCTAGGCCCTACATCAGCTCTCACATCGGTATTTGGTACTTATAACTCCTTTTCTAAAGAAGAAAAGTATCAAACTTTGGAGGGAGTGATTTATGTTCTTTCACAGATTGCAAGTCCGAGAGAGTTCTTGTTTGGATAAGTGGGTCCTTTAGATGACGGCAAGATTGTAGTATACGAGGATGATGTGGCAAGGGGATTTGTAAGCATGTTCTTTTCATACAAATTTTGATGTCTTAATATGTATGAGTGATCTTGCTGGATTATGCTCGCTGACTCATTTTGTAATTCCGAGGATAATTCACAATATTATATCAGTATAAATTGTATATGATTCATTACAACGGTTTTCTTTTGTGTACCACAATTGTGGCGCTTCTGCTTGATGACCGTTGTCAATGGAAAATTCTTATATGACACGTCAACCCTTTTGATTATGATGTCAACCCTTTTGATTATGTGAGATTTATATTTCTAATTGATTGGAATATTTTAATGCTATTTGTTTTTAATAAAATAAGAATATATTTTATAAATTTTTATAGATAATATTAGAATTCATGTAACTTCAGAATATAAAAAATGACTTATTTAATGCATATATTTACATTAATTGAGACGTGCGTGCACGTGCCAGGTTACTAGTACCACGAAAGGTGCACAATTTCAGTCACCAAATTCACAAGTGCCGTCCTTCCCAAAATTTTCTTGTGAAAATATGCACCATACACATATGTGTACATTATATATGTATACTTATATATAATATGGACTCGCTCTCGCCCCCACCTCCCTCTTCTCGCCTCTTCCAGATCCGGGCCGTTAGGCCCCTCCCAGTCCCTTCTCCGGCTTCTCTTTTTTCCCACAAGTTTCTCTTTTTTATATTCTTGACAGCAAGCAATCAGCATATATAAAACTTGCTTTAGGTATTTCATTACCAGATCTTGATTCGAAGTTAAAAAACTTCTATTTGCATAATTCCAATTGGATCATGGTAATCAGTGTAGTTCTTAGTCAAGTTGGAGCTCGTTAGAGGAAAGTATTCCCATCGGCTAAAATGATGTTCAGTGTGTCCTATGTACTTAAATGGAATGCAGCGCGCGTCATTTGATTTTGTTTGGACGCGTAAAACTGAAACATGCTGACTAAGTGATTAATAACTATTGAAATATATATTTTCTAGTGGTTTTATTTTTTAAGTGGGACATGTGACACTGGAGCGGGGCGCGGAGGAGGAAGATGACACTCTTTTTGCAACGTGTGGATAAAGATGATGTGTGAGATGAGGGCCAAATACATTTTGAAATAAGCCCATCATCGATGCATTTGTATATTCGTGGCAACATACAGCATTTAGCTAGTACCGGTAATTAGGCATGGGCATTCAGTTATAACCGTGTTATCGCCATATTTTGGCCAAAGGAGGAGTTGGGCCGTGGTCAAGATGGGCTTAGAAGATACGTATATGCAACGTGTTGTTGAATCGGCCTCGTGTGTTGATTTGGGCTAAATTGCCCGTGTATCTTATATTGTAATAGATTCCGTTTAGATTTAGATAAGAGATAGAGTTGTAGAGTTATTCCAAAAACAGAAAGTCTCCGGACTATAAATATGTACCTAAGGTTATCGAGAAAAGGAGGACAATCACGTTCACAACAAACACAATCTCGGCGCATCGCCACCCCTTGTTTCTAGGGTTTTTTCTCGGGTAAGTGCCATGCTGCCTAGATCGCATCTTGCGATCTAGGCAGTATCTACTTATGCGTTATCTAGTGTTACTCGTACTGAAGCCTTGTTGATGGCGAGTAACACTATTATCATAGATTTGTTTGGATTAGCATCAGTACTTTTCGCTATGATTGTTTAGTTATGCTACCTCTAGCTATCTCGCCGCCGTTGCACCTTTTCCCGGGTATAAGGGTGGCATCTTGCTTGATCTTTATTTAAGTCGATTTGATCTGTTATAGTTGTGCCTTGTTCTCCAAGGTTTAGTTTGATATCCACATGATCAGGCCTTGCAAACGGGTTGAACGATCCAGTAGTATGTAAGATATGGTTTACCAATCCCAGAGGGGGTGTTCCGGGAATTGACGTTACGTTGGTTTTTAGGCCTTCTCTAGGATTAGTTTTCTATTATCTTTTGTATCTACTAGGCTCAATTACGTGTAGGATGTTCCAGTCATGTAGTGAAAACATTAAACTGTCGTAGATCGATTTAACTTGTATTGATGAAGCAAAACCCCATGTTATAATAGATCTAATGCAGAACCATGGGATAATCGGCTCTGGGAGCCGATTCACAGGGAAACCTGGGAGCCGGTCACGGCTCGAATTTTACGTATACTTGTTTACCATGTAGGAAACCAATCGAAGCAATCCTTCACCTTCCTGACCAGGTATAGGTCAGGTGGCACGCCCTCGAACCAAGCCAGGACGTGTGCCGGAGTTTTGCGGGCCGTTGCCCGAGGGACCAGGGCCCACCAGCAGTCCTGGGAGCCTCCCGGCTCTTCGTGTTGCCCGTCGCTGCTCGCCGGTGGGTTTTGGTAGGCAACACATTCTGGCACGCCCGGTGGGACACTTAAAACAACGTCTCCATCAACATCCGACGCTGCGATGGACAACAGACCGGTCACGTACGATGAGCTGCCTGAGGAGCACAAGGCGAAGTATGATGACGTCAAAGCTCTCTTCGAAGCCGATCTCATCGGCTCTTTTGAGAGGACTCGTAAGCATGGCATCAGGTGGAAAGGGTTCTCACCCGAGGGTGCTCTTGATGAGGTGGATCTGTCTGTTCCTTCAGAGGAGCGCACCAGAGCTCTGCGCCAGGAAGTCAACTACATGGTGGCTCATTCTCTTCACCGCCATTCTGAGAGCTTGGTAAACGCTTTCGAGCGGATCGCAGTTCGCGTAGTTCAGGAGATCGCGAAACATCAGTACTCTCCGTCGGGGCCTACTCTGGGGACTCACCAGGGAGAAAGACCACTCCAGGCCAGGCCACCGCTGCCATTCACACTTGCAGCTCCAGAGCCACCAGGGGCACCGGCGTACGTCGTCTACAAGGTCGGAGGCGACCCTGGCGATTGCCAATTCCTGTGTGAACCACCTAAAGAAATCCCACATGGATACGTGTGCACCTACGTGCCAGACTGCAACAGCTTGACGCGCACGAACCAGGTTGCAACCGCAGGGAGTGCTGGGGCAGGAGTTTCTGGAGCAGGGGCTTCGGGAGCAGGTGTTTCTGGAGCAGGAATCTCTGGGATGGACGCCGACAAACAGGCGTGGCTAGCCAAGTATGCCACTGGAACGAGTCATGAGAATCTAGCCCCTGCAGCCCAAACAACGGAGCAAATCCGTACCATCTTGAGAGACCAGTTCGGCTTCGTGCCGAAGAGAAGGACAATCGGCTATTCAAAGCCGTACCCCAACGAGTTTGATCTGATCCCGCTGCCACCCAAGTATCGGCTCCCTGAGTTCTCGAGATTTAGCGGGTCAGAAGGGTCGAGCTCGATCGAGCACGTGAGCCGATACCTGGCACAGTTAGGCATGATATCAGCATCAGATCAGTTGCGCGTAAGGTTCTTTGCGCAATCTTTGACAGGACCAGCTTTTGGGTGGTACACCTCGCTACCACCTGATTCGATCCAGACCTGGAAGCAACTGGAAGAGCAGTTCCACATTCAGTACCATTCAGAAGCCACCGAGGCTGGCATTGCAGACCTGGCACAGGTGCGGCAAAAGTGAGGAGAAACGGTAGCCGAGTACATCCAACGCTTCAGGGCTGTCAAGAACCGATGTTACTCAGCTCGTTTAACTGAGAAGGAAGCGGTCGAGCTGGCAGCGTTGGGTCTCGCAGCACCCATCAAAGATCTGGCTTTCCAAGTAGAGTACAACTCGTTGGCGCACATGTCCCAGAAGCTGACGATGTATGAGCAGCGCCACCCTGAGTTGTACCAGGACAAGTTCAAACGTCCGATAGGCCTGGTCGATACAGAAGAAGAAGACCCCGCGCAAGACCAGGAGGTGGCCGTGGCTGAATGGGCTCGGGGGGCAGACCCCGTAACCTGCAAATGGGTGAAACAGCAAGGGCCTGCAAAAGGGTTCGACTTCGATGTGAGCAAAGCTGAGCAAATATTCGATTTACTGCTGAAAGAAAAGCAGCTGAAGTTACCTGAAGGCCACAAAATCCCTACGGCTCAAGAGATGAACGGAAGACCGTACTGCAAGTGGCATCACTCGTTCACCCACACCACCAATGACTGCAAAGAGCTACGTCGCCAGATCCAAACAGCGATAGAGCAGGGCCGCCTCATCCTGGGGCAATTCGCCATGAAAGTAGACACCAACCCGTTCCCCGGCGTCAACATGGTAGAACACAGCCACTCCACGAGGCGCCAGTTGGACTTCTCGTTCGATGTCAACATGGCAGGAATAGGGTACCACCATGGAACGTACAGGGAGGAAGGCGGTCGCTCTCACGGCAGAGTAAGAGAGGAGGCTGGTCCACGCGACCGGCCCAGCTACGACAACAGGCGGTACTTAACTGAGGAACAAGTAAAAAGTGTGCGATATCAGAAACCACATTCCACGCATCTCCTTAATAAGTATGAGCGTCAGTATGACCAACGTCGCCGACGCGACGGAGAAGTTGAAGGATATGAGCACCTCGCTTGGGGACCGTCAAAAGAAAAAGAAGGCGCAGACAAGCATTGGGATTGCCCGTTCTTCAAGTATTGCTGGGACGCGGGAAGGAGCCGATTGCCTACGATCGATAACTGCCCCGAATGCGGACAGCAGAAGGAGGACACGGAGCCGGTGTCAGTGTTTAAGCGCCTAAGGCCTCTCCCGCCTCAGCGCCGACGCAGGGAGTCGTCTCGAGCACAAGGTCTCAAGGAGCCAATGGATGACAAAGAGAAAGACAGGTATCACCGTCCAAGGTGGTGTCCCGACGGACTCAGACATACCCAAAAGCGTAGAGTGCAGCGGCTGCGTAACTTGGAGGAAGCCGAAGCGCAGTATCTCCACGCTCTAAAGAAAGCACGGCCCGATCTGGCCGTTAAAATTAGGCAGACCTTGGAAACGGAAGATCACCCGAAAAGGAAAGAGTGGCGCCCCAAACCGGTAAAAGCCGATGCAAAGACATCGGCTGGCACAAACATGGTATTCATACTTCCGTCAGAGTTCTGCGCGCCACGAACCAACGAGCTACCAGTGGCACAGTTCGACTGCGGCCCACGGCCAGTTATCTTTGAGAAGCCACGTGAAAAGGGTTACAAACATCTGAAAGCACTGTACCTACGAGGTTACATCAATGGGCAACCTGTCAGCAAGATGTTAGTGGACACCGGAGCGGCAGTCAACATAATGCCATACTCCATGCTACGGCGTTTGGGACGCTCCACTGCAGATCTGATCAAAACTAACGTCACTTTAAGCGACTTCAACGGCCAGACTTCAGAAACGCAAGGCGTACTAAACGTGGACCTGACCGTGGGCAGAAAAACAATCCCTACGTCATTCTTCGTCGTGGACAGCAAAAGCACCTACGCTGTCTTGCTAGGGAGAGATTGGATCCATGCCAACTGCTGCATTCCATCCACGATGCACCAGTGCCTAATACAGTGGGATGGAGATGAGGTGGAGGTCATTCATGCAGACGATTCCGTCGAGGTCTCCATTGCTGGCATGAACGTCTGGGAAGCAGAAGACCAAGAGCCGATCTCTGGAATCAGTCTAGACGGCTGTGAACGCATTGAGGCTACAAAAAACGGGGTGAGGCTGGTCTTATCCACCGGCCTGACAGAGTAGCAAAGCCCACGATGGTACATGGTACGGCCGATCCCTGCGATCGGCCACAAAAAACAAAAAGCAGCAACCTTGCGACGAGCAAATCATGCAGTCGTAGCAGGGAGATTCCCAGCCATTGTAAAACCATAAGGTGTAAACCGTCCTTGACTAATACAATCAAAAAGGGGGCCGATTCAGGCAATCGGCCCAAGTTATTTTTGTTAACCTCACCTACTGTTTGCCCTGTGCTTAGCATCGATTTGACAGGTGACGGAAAGCTAGGATATGGATTTACATCTGCTGATGAACTAGAAGAGATTGACATCGGTCCTGGGGATAAGCCAAGACCAACATTTATCAGCAAGAAGTTGGATCCGAATCTGCGGGGTCCGATGATAGCTTTGTTGAAAGAATATCCAGATTGCTTTGCCTGGGATTATACAGAGATGCCTGGGCTAGACAGGAGCATCATCGAGCATCGACTCCCACTTAAAAAAGGATTTCGGCCATTCCAGCAGCGAGCACGACAGATGAAGGCCGAAATTTTGAAAGAAGTCAAGAAGGAGATCGAGAAAATGTTGGCAGCCGATTTAATCAGGCCATGCAGGTATGCTGAGTGGATTTCTAGTATCGTACCTGTAGAGAAAAAGGATGGCCGCTGGCGTGTGGCCATAGATTTTCGGGATCTCAATAGAGCTACCCCGAAAGATGAGTATCCGATGCCAGTAGCAGAGACGTTAATCAACGCAGCTGCCGGTCATAAAATCTTGAGCTTCATGGATGGCAATGCCGGTTACAATCAAATTTTTATGGCTCCGGAAGATATACACAAGACTGCATTCAGAGTCCCAGGTTCGGTGGGGTTGTTTGAATATGTAGTCATGACGTTTGGACTGAAGAACGCCGGCGCCACATACCAAAGAGCCATGAATTACATCTTCCATGACCTGATCGGCAAGCTGGTGGAAATTTATATCGATGACGTAGTGGTCAAGTCAGCCTCAGTACAAGGACACTTGGATGATCTGCGACACGTCCTGGACCGAACAAGAAAATTCGGGCTACGGATGAATCCAAAGAAGTGTGCCTTCGGTGTGACGGCCGGTCAGTTCTTGGGCTTCTTGGTCCATGAACGAGGAATTGAGATCGGCTTGAAAAGTCAGGAGGCAGTGCGAACAATGAAGCCACCTACCACGAAGAAAGAACTGCAGTCTCTCATCGGCAAGATCAACTTCGTCATAAGATTCATCTCCAATCTGTCAGGAAGGATAGAGCCGTTCATGGGACTTGTAAAGATTAAATCTGATGAAGAGTTCAACTGGGGGGCAGAACAACAACGAGCCTTCGACGAGATCAAAGAATATCTGACGAAGCCGCCAGTATTGGTTCCGCCCCAGCCGGATAGGCCATTCTACATTTACTTGTCAGTAGCGGACACGTCCATCGCCTCAGTGGTGGTGCAAGTTTATGACGGGCTGGAGCGAGTGGTATTTTACATCAGCAGAAGGATGCTGGATGCAGAAACGAGGTACTCTGAGATCGACAAGTTGTTCCTCTGCCTGTTTTTCACCTGCACCAAGCTGCGCCACATTTTGCTATCAGCAGAGATTGTCATCGTCTGCAAATCAGACGTTATAAAGCACATGCTGTCGGCTCCTATGTTGAAAGGCCGACTGGGCAAATGGATGTTTGCATTATCGGAGTTTGACATCCGGTATCAACCCGCGAAAGCAGTTAAGGGGCAGGCATTGGCCGACCTTATCGCTGAAAGGATCAACACCAATATAGCAGCACTGTCCATACGAGCGTGGGCTATGTTCTTTGACGGATCGGTTTGTGACGATGGGTGCGGCATCGGCATGCTACTCGTGTCACCCCGGGGGGCAACATTTTCCTTCTCTATCAGGTTGTCAGCCCCTCGCACCAACAACATCGCTGAGTATGAGGCGATACGCAAGGGAATGGAGTTGCTCATCGAAGCTGGAGCGGAAGCAGTGGAAATTTTTGGAGACTCCAAGCTGGTGATTTCTCAACTCACGGAGGAATACAAGTGTGAGAGCGAGTCGCTATTCCCATTATGGATGCAATGCCGTGAGCTGATGGCACAGTTCCGATACATAAACTTCACCTGGATCCCACGATCGCAGAATACCGAGGCCAAGGATCTTGCACAAATGGCTTCAGGCTACAAGGACGCGGCAGAGGGAGCCGATGTTCAGGTGCAATTCCTAGACGCAGACGACTGGAGATCCGATATCTTCAATTACTTGAAGGATTCGGCTCGGGGGGCACCTAAACGAATAAGATACAAGGCCATGAAGTATGTGCTCATTGAGGACGACATGTTTTACAGGACTCTAGAGGGGTTATTGCTCAAATGTCCGGGGACAGCTGAGGCCAATCGGCTCCTACACGAGGTACACGAAGGCGCTTGTGGAACTCACCAATCGGCTCACAAGATGAAGTGGTTGATCAGGCGATCAGGGTTTTATTGGCCTACCATGCTCGAGGACTGTTTTAAGTACTACAAAGGGTGTCAAGCATGTCAGAGATTTGGAAAAATTCAGATGGTACCCGCGTCAGCAATGAACCCCATCATCAAGCCTTGGCCATTCCGAGGTTGGGGCATGGATATGATCGGCAAGATCAATCCTCCGTCAAGCAAAGGCCACATGTGGATTTTGGCCATCACAGATTATTTCACCAAGTGGGTGGAAGCTGTCCCTATGAAGTCAGTAAGTTCAAAGGATGTCGTCGATTTTGTGAAAGAACACGTCATTCATAGGTTTTGGATTCCCCAGACTATCACGACCGATGGAGGTTCGGTCTTCACTTCTCACGAGTTCAGAGAGTTCTGTGAGGACACAGGGATCAAGCTGATGCGATCATCTCCGTACTATGCTCAAGCAAATGGGCAAGCTGAAGCGTCCAACCAGAGCCTTATCAAGCTGATCAAGAGGAAAATCGATGAGAACCCTAGGCGTTGGCACGAGGTTTTATCAGAGGCTTTATGGGCTTACCGCATGTCATGTCATGGGGCGATAAAAACCTCGCCGTACCATCTAGTCTATGGACAAGAAGCTGTATTGCCTTGGGAAATTACGGCTGGGTCGAGACGTGTCACTTTTCAGAACGATCTAACGACTGAAGAATATGCAGCCTTGATGAGTGACAGCGTTGAAGATTTGACTGAGCTTAGGCTGTGGTCGCTTGAGAAAATCAAAGAGAACAAGGCCAAAGTAGCTCGTGCATACAACAAGAGGGTGAGGCCTAAGGAGTTCCATGTTGGCGATCTGGTATGGGAAGCGGTGTTGCCATTAGGGACTAAGGATGCAGCATATGGTAAATGGTCACCAAATTGGCACGGGCCATACAGGGTAGATCAAGTTTTAAGAGGGAACGCGTACATGCTGGAGGAGCTGGATGGCGTGAAATTCCCAGTGGCTGTCAACGGTCAGCATCTCAAGAAATATTTCCCAAGCATGTGGGATGATGGACAGTGAGATATGGGGGCCGATACACGAAATCGGCCAATAAAAAACTTATTATTATATATTTCCCAAGTACGTGGGATGATGGACAGCGAGATATGGGGGCCGATACATGAAATCGGCCAATAGAAGTATACAGCCGATGCACAGTCATCGACTTTAGAGGTTCAAAACTGTTACAAGCAGACGCCAGTTTACATAAACGAGCTACTGAAGAAATGCCTCGAAGGCTTGGAGTGCGTCAGCACGGACACGGTCCACCTCGGCGATCTCGGCTTCGTCATCTTCATCCTTGCCCGTCACCAACTGCTTGTTCAGGGCACGTATTTCTGCCAGATCGGTCTTCAGTTCGGCTTTGAGGCTCTCTGCTTCATCTTGGGAACGGGCGATGGATGCTTCTTTGTCACAAATGAGTTGTTTTGTCACCCGGACCTTTTCTTCAAGATCTTCCAGCTCCTTTTTCAGAGATGCGAGCTCGGTGGTACTGACAGAGGTGTCAGTTTTGGCATCAAGGGACGCCTTTTTCTCATTGAGCTGCTGACATCTGTCGGCAATATTCGCCTTCAGCGGGAGTTGGGCACGGCGCAGGTTGATCCTTTCACGAGCTAGCTTCACCCTTGACCCGAAGAAGGACAAAGTTACGACGGGCCAAAGCTTCACCTGCAATGTTACTGGGAGTTGGTCTTGGATTTCAGCAAGAACGCCCTTCACCTCTTCAGAACCCTCGATCAGCTCCTCGATCGGGGAAGACAGTAAGGCTCTAAGTCGTTGGAATTGAGGTAGAACAGCCCTGGCTTGTGGTTCATCGGTGGCAACAGAGGGAGTTGGATCGATGGAGTCAGGATCAAAGGTCAGCAAGCCTGAAATGTCACCACCCTGGCAGCCCGAAAAGGCGTCAGTGTGCGTCCAATAGGGAAGAATAAAGCCGACAGAGGTTAACATACCTCTCCTAAGACCGAGGGGGTAGCAGACGGCGAGGCGATCGGTTTGTGTGTGGTTGCTGGGGGCGTTACCAAAGTGGTAGCCATTTCATCTGCATTTTCGGGGATTGCCAGGTCTGGTTTGGCTAAAGGCGGCGGCGCGGCCCCTACCTTCCCACCAGAAGCCTCAGTTGTCTGCATGAAAGGTGTTTAACCGATGAAGATGATGGTGAACTGGCAGACAAAAGGGAATAAGGGGCAAGAGCATAAAGGATGATGATTTTTCGGAACCTCTTGGCTCGATGAAGAAGCTTGTAGTCCTTTACGAGCTCTCTTGGGACCCACATCTGGCCCGGCCTCGACTGGTGCTCGGGGGGCAGCAGGTTCAGGAACCGACCTTTTCCTGGAAGCCGATGGTGGCACATCTGGCTGGCTCGGGGTGATGGTCCTCTCAGAATCCGTTGGGCTCGATTCTCCCTCATTGGGTTGTGTGTCCTCGTGGGATGTTTCTTCGACGGAAGCCTGCAAAAGAAGGAAGGCTGTTAGACACAAGCACATCTGCAAGAATGAAAAAATGAGAAGAAACGGCCAAGACAGAGGGAGTTTGGGAGAGACGGATGCGGCAGCAGAATGTCTGAAACCTAGAAAATTTAATGGTGGAATAAGGCATTAATTCAGGTGTTCGCCATTAAGTCTACCATCGTGTTCAGACTGCGAGGAGTAGGCGTACCTTCAGACCGGAGACCTCTGGGTTGGTGTTGGACGATTCCGCCATCTAGTTCGCCGGCGGAGATGAATCTGCGCAGTTGGGGATCGAGGGTTTTTTGTCGCTGTGAGCTCGATCTGGTCAGTGGGCGATTGAAGATCTAGGTCGCCTTTTTTGAAGAAGGTCGTAGGTTACCGTTTGAGACTGAAAAGCAGCCGCTTAGGTTTGCCTAAATATGCGACCAAGTTTTGACCTTGTCAACGTTTTTGGGAAAGCCGATGTCCATCGGCTCTTTAAGTTTTGACTTAATTAACGGAATGAGTGCGGTAAAAGCCGATACAGCATTATCGGCTTCTGGATCATCGACCTTTTTTGGCTATCGGCAAAATTGGGACGAAAAAAAGCAATCTTCGAGAAACAGATTTTCATTCATTCATTCAAAAGCTGATTGCTTACAAAAGGGGTGGTTGATTACAAAAGGGAGCTTACTACTACTACTACTACCACTGGTTCCTAATCTAGAGGCCGAGGTCGTCGTCGCTGTCGTCGCCGCCGTCCTGTTCGCTGTCCTCAGCACTGCTACCGGCGTCGTCTTCGCTGCTGCTGCTGAAGATGCCAGCGGGGGCCTCCTCATCCTCGTCGTCGTCTTCGGTGTCCTCGCTGGACCCGGCGCGGAAGTACCTCACCGGCTGGTACTCGTCGGAGGAGTTGTCCTCCTCCGCTTCCTCCTCCTCGTCGGAGGAGTCGACGCCGTCCCAGGACATGGCGTCGTCGGTGCTGTCCGCCTCCAGTTCCCCATCAGCGAGGAACTGCAGATCTTCCTCGCCGTCAGTCAAGGACGCGTCGTCCTCCGACCAAGCGGCGAAGTCCCAATCCCTCTCGTCCCACCATTGTGGGGTGAGAGTGTGGTACGCTGCCATCGGCGGGTGTTCTGGCGTCGGCTCTCGGTCGCTCATTGAGTTGGAGGCTTGGGAGGACAGGCCAGATGAACCGGAGGAGGCCATGACGGAGAAAGAGGGTTTTTCAGCGGAGGAGGAGGAAGGGTTTTTTTGGCTACTGGAGGAAGATGGGGACTGCGAACTGTTTAGGTGAATTTAAATAAGGGGAATAGTATGAAGAGGTTCAATGCTATAGCAGTTTCCCAGAAAGCACTGCCGAAATTGTCAGATCATGCACTGCGAAGAAGTTGAGAAGACAGGGCATCATGATGAAGGGGTAGCGTGACGATTCTGTTCTGCAACGCATTCTGACGACGCGTAACCCGATACAGGAAAAAAAAAAGAGGAGAAGGGAAAAAACGGAGTGGTTTTGGAATTATTATTACCAAAACTAGGGGGGCATGTGTTATCGCCATATTTTGGCCAAAGGAGGAGTTGGGCCGTGGTCAAGATGGGCTTAGAAGATACGTATATGCAACGTGTTGTTGAATCGGCCTCGTGTGTTGATTTGGGCTAAATTGCCCGTGTATCTTATATTGTAATAGATTCCGTTTAGATTTAGGTAAGAGATAGAGTTGTAGAGTTATTCCAAAGACAGAAAGTCTCCGGACTATAAATATGTACCTAAGGTTATCGAGAAAAGGAGGACAATCACGATCACAACAAACACAATCTCGGCGCATCGCCACCCCTTGTTTCTAGGGTTTTTTCTCGGGTAAGTGCCATGCTGCCTAGATCGCATCTAGGCAGTATCTACTTATGCGTTATCTAGTGTTACTCGTACCGAAGCCTTGTTGATGGCGAGTAACACTATTATCATAGATTTGTTTGGATTAGCATCAGTACTTTTCGCTATGATTGTTTAGTTATGCTACCTCTAGCTATCTCGCCGCCGTTGCACCTTTTCCCGGGTGTAAGGGTGGCATCTTGCTTGATCTTTATTTAAGTCGATTTGATCTGTTATAGTTGTGCCTTGTTCTCCAAGGTTTAGTTTGATATCCACATGATCAGGCCTTGCAAACGGGTTGAACGATCCAGTAGTATGTAAGATATGGTTTACCAATCCCAGAGGGGGTGTTCCGGGAATTGACGTTACGTTGGTTTTTAGGCCTTCTCTAGGATTAGTTTTCTATTATCTTTTGTATCTACTAGGCTCAATTACGTGTAGGATGTTCCAGTCATGTAGTGAAAACATTAAACTGTCGTAGATCGATTTAACTTGTATTGATGAAGCAAAACCCCATGTTATAATAGATCTAATGCAGAACCATGGGATAATCGGCTCTGGGAGCCGATTCACAGGGAAACCTGGGAGCCGGTCACGGCTCGAATTTTACGTATACTTGTTTACCATGCAGGAAACCAATCGAAGCAATCCTTCACCTTCCTGACCAGGTATAGGTCAGGTGGCACGCCCTCGAACCAAGCCAGGACGTGTGCCGGAGTTTTGCGGGCCGTTGCCCGAGGGACCAGGGCCCACCAGCAGTCCTGGGAGCCTCCCGGCTCTTCGTGTTGCCCGTCGCTGCTCGCCGGTGGGTTTTGGTAGGCAACAAACCGAAAATTTGTTTTTTAGTTTATCGATAATTCAAGTAATAAGAAATGTGCACTAAAATTATACTATCTTTTTTGGTTAACCAGAGATTTGGTTGACCAACAACTTCGGTTTGGTTTTCAGTTTTCGGTTTTAACCGAACATGACAAATGATGACCGGAAATATCAGCGTTTTAACCGAACATGACAAATGATGACCGGAAATATCAGCAATGAAACGATGCGTCAGTATGGTTGTATGCAGTCAGCTAGACTAGTACATACACCACGAGGAAAACACACCTTTGCTCTTGAACGGGCCATAGTCCGGCTATTTTTTTTTTTAAATAATATGTTTTTTTAAATAACTTCCACGAATAATACACAAATTGAAAGATTTGTAATTCTAGTGCGGTGTCGGCATTTGAATAGTTTCAAAAGCTAACACCGGGCGGGAATTGCAAAAATTTTAATTCATGTATTATTTATAGCAATAATTTAAAACGTATTATTTAAAGATAAAATAGCCCATAGTCCATATGCAGTAGTCATCATGTAGTACATGGTTACATGCCAAACTGATGCAACATGAATGCGTGACGCTTATGCCTTCCATACAGAAACACAAATCAAAATACAAAGTCCAGACAGCAGTATGGTAACAGCTTATAATTTCTTCTTGCGACTGGTCCAGCTGCTTGCTGCAGACTTTGGTACTGAGTGTTGCTCGTCCTGCAGAAAGGAAATAGCTGCGTTCATTTATTCAGGTCGGGATACATCCGAGTCCAAACTCCAAAGCATATCCTAAAACGCAGCCATCCTTAGCTAAAATATGCACGACATCATTGGCTGTCCTTCTCACCCACGAAATCTCGTGTTCCTACAGCGACCCGAGTATACCCTTCATCTCTTGGATTAGAGGCCCATACTCCGATCTGTCCATCTCCTCGTTCTTCAGTTTAGACACCGCATTCAGGCTATCTGTCTCCAGCACAATTCTCGTCAGACCCAGCTCCTTTGCCATAACCACCGCACGATGACAAGCTCGTAATTCAGCCTCCTCGGGATCAGAGATGGAGGTGGAAAAAATGGCAAGCCGCGCCGCCACACGAAAGCCTCCATTGTGGTCCCGGATGACCACCCCTCCTCCTCCTTCCTCGGTCGATTTCGCACAAGCACCATCGGCATTGATTTTAAGCCATCCCTCCTTAGGTGTAAGCCAGCGCTGCTGCACCGGTGGAGCTTGTTTCGGAGGTCTACCTTCTTGGATATTCATCCACTCCGTTATCAGGTGGATGCTTAGACTCAATTCGGCATTCCTGGACACGTCGCAGATGCATGCATAGATGGTACGCCGAGCGCAACGAAAAAACTCAGTTTCTGGTGAAGTTCCATGCGTGATAATCAGCTGAGCCTGCCCCTCCAAACTGAATCTTCACTATATCCCACTACTAGGAAAACGGCCTTAGTGGCGCATCTGAAAACATCATCTGCAGTGCGCCACGTGCCTTTCGCTACGGCTATCTCTCAGCCGTGGCGCACTGTCTAGTGCGCCACGGTTGTGTAGAGACAGACGTAGCGCACCTGCCGGTGCGCCACATATGTTTGGGCAGGTGCGCTACCCCTAGGATCTTCTGTGGCGCACTACCTAGTGCGTCACTAAGGTTCTATAGTGCGCTTTAGGTGTAGTGCGCCACAGATGTGTTTTTTATTTTTTTTTTTAATTTCCGAGCCAGATTATATACAATATTACAGCAGATATACACACACAGATACAAGATATACAATTATATATATAAATACACAATATGAAAAACAAGATTGAAACAAATACATATAGATAAGTCTCATACATGAATACATAGTATAAGTTATATTGTTTCGATCAAGTTACAAAGTAGTAGTTGGTGACATGTGAATACATGTGTCGATCGAACAAGTTAGAGCTCGGAAGCTCGCCTAGACATCTAAACTAGCTAGACACAAACGCGGGATAAACAACCAAAGAAGATAAGCATGACCACCGCCGCGAAGAAGGTGTAGGTCTTCATCCGGTTCCTTGTCCTAACTCCCGCTAGATAGCGCGTGTATCTAGCTTCCGTCTCCGCCATAGTGTTGTACCCTTTGTAGCTATTGCCGCTGAAACGGTGCACCTGTCTCCGACAGTCTTCCCAATCATCGTAGACTCCGTAAACCCGTCTCTTGTACACGACGTACCACGTCATCTATAAGTTGACAATAATAATTAACCGGTGATTGAAAAAAACATATATAATTAAAGTCGCATATGAAGATACACTTATAGAAAGTACTCCAAAATCAAAAAGACCAAACTCAAAAAGCATGCCTCATATATAACTAGGTTGTTCGACACAGGAATATGCTACGATGGAACCGTACGCCAAGTAGGATGCACAACACCTGGACCTGCGCATAGCATAAGGCGTACAATCCCATCGTAGCACATTCACATATATAGTGTGCCACGACATTTCAATCATCGGCATTATTCTCGAAAAAGACCAAAGTAGGTCGAAAAGAATGCCTCATATATAACTAGCTAGGTCGTTGGACACAGGAATATGCTATGACGGAACAGTTAGCCAAGTAGGATGCACAATTCCTGGACTTGTGCATATCACAAGGCTAACTATCCCGTCATAGCACATTCACATATATATTGTGCCACGACATTTCAATCATCGGCATATTCTCGAAAAAGACAAAAATAACTCGAAAAGAATGCCTCATATATATACATAGGTCGTTGGACACAGGAATATGCTACGACGGAACAGTCAGCCAAGTAGGATGCACAATTCCTGGACTTGTGCATATCACAAGGCTAACTATCCCGTCGTAGCACATTCACATATATATTGTGCCACGACATTTCAATCATCGGCATTATTCTCGAAAAAGACAAAAATAGCTCGAAAAGAATGCCTCATATATATACATAGGTCGTTGGACACAGGAATATGCTACGATGGAACGGTGAGCCAAGTAGGATGCACAAGACCCGGACTTGTGCATATCACAAGGCTCACAATCCCATCGTAGCACATTCACATATATAGTGTGCCACGACATTTCAATCATCGGCATTATTCTCGAAAAAAGAGTAAGGAAAAAAAGAAGGACCAAAGTGAGCAAAGGACCAAAGAGTAAGCAAAAAAACCAAGCATTGATTGATATATAATAATAATAAGCAAAATAAGTAAGCGATGATTCATAAACCTAATAAGATAAGTACACTTGTCCACACACACACAAAGGTCATCTATAGTTTGTAACTACAACTAGGCCAACATCAAGCCTTCTGGCTCGGCTTAGGGAACGGGAGGACGCCTTGTCTCGTCATGAACTTCCTATAGTCACCCTGCATCTCTAGGCGATCTTCTATGTCACGGTTATTCGGGATATTTCCTCCGTAGAAGATCCCCCCCCCCCCCCGAAGTCATGACAACACGAAAGATGATTGCCCCAAACTGTTGCTGGATGCGATACATCTCTTGTCTAATATCCGAATCATTGATCTTGGCCTTTGCTTCGGCCCACTGTTTGAGATGATCTGGCAGCATAGAATTCTGCTGGTCAAGTAGGAACGCCCTCATGTGATGGAGTGCGTAGTAGGCTTCCTTCTTACTGTTTTCCGGCTGCTTCACGCAGGGGAACTCCGTTACGTGGTTGAAGACGTGCCTGCGACCTTCATACGCACGAAGGTGGTGCCTTCCGTCGAGGCAAAGCCAGTGAGAGCATCATCCAGAACTTCCTTGATCTTGTCGTAGTTTTTCTTCTTTTCTAGACTCCCCGAATCGAAATACGTGGCGTGGGAATGCTTCGGCGATAAGGAGATGAGCGTGCAGTGTTCATCTCTGCGCAAAAAATTCAAATGGAATATGTTGGAAAAATAATGATGATGATCTAATAAAGCCAATCGACGGTGCGAGTGAATAACGACTTACTCGGGAAAGTAAGGCACGAGAATGTATTCCTTTGTCTTGTTCGCCACGAGGATTCTTTTTAGGTACAAGGCCACGGTACGTCGTTCGGCGGGGGAACCCAAGCAGCCATCACGCATGTAGTAGGGGTCCACTATAGCGATGTCCGGTGTGTTCTCTCTTATGATCTGCATGGCCAGGCTGAGAGAAAATAGACGGACCATGGTATAGTTGTAACACCCTCAGAATCGGCCCTATGCAAGTTTTAGCGAAACCCGCCAAACCCGCATAGAGACGATTCAAAGGTGCCCACCAGGCACTTTCGTGCGGGTGGAAAACGAAGTAATAACATTACACAACAGTCCTCGATGGGACCCACAGATCAGATATATACAACAACGACTCAAAGAGTCAAGAATACAGATATAATATACAAAGATCCAAATCACCTTGAAATTGATAGAGCGCCCGACTACGGACAAGATGCAAATGGGGCTAAGAGCCCTGGAGAATAACCAATGGCGTCCATAACCCTGCCCAGGCCAAGCCGGAAGGGTAACCCTGCTAACGACGTCGATCTCAAAACCTGCTTAAACAAAGGGGTGCCGACAAAGGGCAAAGGAAAAAGAGGAGCGGTCAGTACTGAGGCCAGTACACGGCGAGGCTAGAATTCGGCGGTCCTCGCCTACATAGGTATGGTGGACTGAAGCGGCAGCGCAGCATGCACTAAACAACCTATAGAGACTCGATATAACTGTCGGCTATCAGAGAGGGGTAAGAAAGACCTATCTGGAACCAACATGATACTACCACCAATCATACCCATCCTGGTGTTTCCCCCTCGAGACCAAACGAGGAAGTCAACCGAGGAACTCACACCGTTGGCAGTTTTACTCATTCCGTTATAGTTGCGGCAATTACTAGTCAAATATAAATAGCATGAGTCATCCTGATATATTAAGCAGTGGGCAGTTTTAGTTAACCATTCCGTTGTAGTTGCAACACTTACTAGTCAAATATACGATTAGCATGAGAAATCCCAAAACCCAGCAGTTGTTGGTACTTTTATTTAGCCATTCCGTTATAGTTGCAATACTTACTAGTCAGATACAATGGTAGCAAGCGACATCCCAAACAAGCAATTGTTGGCAGTTTTATTTAGCCATTCCATTATAGTGAAGCTGTTTACTAGTCATTATAAAGTCAAATTTATAGCACTACTTTAGTTATAGTTGTCTATGATCGAGATACTGTGCTCCAAGTCGTCCATAACCGCGGACACGGCTTTCAGAAAGTTTTACCCTGCAGGGGTGCACAAATAGCAACACACACTCGATCAACCTCGGAAAAACCAAATCAAAACCCAACGAGGCCTTCACGACAAAGCAATCACCAGATTCAGAAATATTTCAGGGGGCCACCCCATTGAGTACACCCGCAACGAAGTTAGCTGACTCCGAGACGGACTCAAGGTTTGCGTCAATGGCTATAAACGACTGGGAACCCGAAAATGTGACTGGGCTTATCGATACCGCGAAAACACTCCGCTTCCCTAAACAGTACAGGTGCAGTACCTCGCACAATTTTAAATAAAGCAGTAAAGCATGGCATAAGTACAGGATAGTAAATAAAACCGCAAACTAGTTTATGAGCCCAAGAAATAAGAATGAATCAAGCTCTGGCTCAGGGGGGTCCCATAATCCTCCCGGATGTGGATAGCGCGAATATTCAAGGAACAGGTATCAAGTACTCGGGGTCCTACGGGACACAAGTGGACGGTTAAAAACCAAATAACATCTATTGCCCACCTGTGCCTCTGCATTTACCTACTTCAATTTTAGTTATTAAACAATAATTAAAGTTATGATCATCTCCAACATTAAACATGCGGCAATACTCCAACAACTGTGGTACTTGACGACACGCAACGGCACTTTAGCAAGCGACTACGACACGTAAGACCAACTATCTACCAAACAACAGGTAATAGGATGTGTCCAAGGCAATATAAGGCTGCAAGGGATATCACGGGTACGAAAACTAGAGCAACGCAACACAGATAGCAATAGATCAACATGAGGGAATAAATACTATAAAAGTAAGATAGGTAGAAAGGGGGAGGTGCTCGCCTGAAAACATTGCCGAAGGTTCATCCAAGATCGGGTCGACACTCGCATCAACTCAACGGCCTTATCTGCGAAGAAGCAAAACACTAGAAGAAACACCGGATGCACTATTTAATACTACGACAGAAGATCGGGCATGATGCATGTATGATGTGTGACATGGAAAAGGTGCGATGCAACTAGGAAATATTAAGCGGAACCGGGGGTCCCGACAATTAATTAATAGGTTCATGTTGTTTATCTACCCCACAATTTAAATGTTGTCTTAACAAGGCAAAATTATATCACCGGTTCGCTACACAAATTTAAATGGAACCAATATGAGACTAGATTTGCCCACATATGGGCCCCATATTTAATTATGAGGTGACTCGGCATAATGCCCCCAAACCACACAATATGTATGCAAGCATGGCAATTTTATATGCAACAAGTAATATTATTTATAAAATATAGGTCACGGAAAAGAGGGTCACACTTTGGGGCTCGGCGAACTTGGGTTCCGAGGGGTTCGGGGTCGGGTCTCAGGGTTCGACGGGAGAATGGCTCGACGAGATCGGTCTCGGACAACGGAAGTCAAACTTGTCGCGTCCGAAAAGGAGGACTTGGTTGGCGTCGGGGGTACATCGGATTCGTCCTGATCGCTGTCGTTCTTGTCGTCGTGAAGACCTTGTCGGGTCCGCGGGTCGGGTCAGACTTGACGTCCGGGGTGAAGTGCTTGACGTCCTTCAGTTCCATGTCGACGGCCTTGGTTTCCTCGATGGAAAACTCGGTGTATCTGTGTCGTGGTTCTTGTCGGGGTTCTCGGCTTCGGGCGCCGGGAAGGAGAACTTGTCGCATCCGGGGAGATCTTGATTCGGCTTCGGTCGAAGTGTTCGAAAGCAGATCTTGGTGTAGGGACGGTCCTTGTCGGCGATTCTTCGGGTTCGACACTTCTTCGGTGTCAACCTTCGGCAACAGGGGTCTTCGGTTCTTCGGCATCCTCGATGCATCCGTGAAGGAGATCTTGGGTTCGGAGGTCTTCAGCGTCCAGGAACGGTCTTCGGTGTTGGCGTCTGGCGTCAGCAAAGTGGAACTTGCGTCGGTGGCCTTCGGGCGTCAAGTAAACCGAAAACCTTGCGGTAGCGGGTACTTGACGTGGTCAATCTTGATGTTCCGGGTTGCAGTGGCACTTGTTGTCGATCAGTTGACAAGTTGTTCGAGGTGACCACGAGCTACGCGTGCCCGCAGAGAGGGCACGAGGTGACGACCACGGGCATGGGCTCAAGAACGGCAACACTGCGGCTGATGGCAGCGAGGTACCGGTCCATGGTGTCGGAGCTCGAGACGCAGGGGAGGCCAGGGCGACGCAACGAGGGGCGCTCGGGCGGTGCTGGAGGAGAGGAGGCCGAGGTCGCGCCAGAGATGGCACAGAGGGAAAGCGGTGGGACCGAGGGCGTCGACGCGGGCAGAACGGAGGCCGAGAGGGCTCGGCAGGCGGTGCTGGCTCGGTGACGCGGCGAGGAGCTAGGGCGGCAGGGTGGCGGGCTCGAGCGGGGTCGACCTGACGCGGTCGACAGGGCGGAGGCGACCGACGGTTCGCCTGAGGAGGCCGGCGGCGGCCGGATCTTGGGCAGAGAGGAGGCGAGCAACGGGTTGTGGTCTGGTGGTTGGTGGGGAACGGGGCTGAGGGAGAGAGAGGGAGCGGGGCGATGGGGTGGGTCCAGGTGTAGGGGTTCGTAGCATGGAAAACAAAAAAATTTCTATCGCATACAAACAAACAAGCCAAGATCTATCTACTAGATTGTAGCAACGAGTCGGTGGAATAACTTACCCTCGAAGATTCCAAAGCGGTTAACGAGAGCAGATTCTCGTGGGTGATGTAGTCGTACTCTTTCCGATCTCAAGATCGCGTAGACGATCCTTCCGGCGCCACGTTCCAGCAGCGCTCCCGCAGTCGGTCACACGTTCGGTACTCGACGAAGACCTTCCTCTCCCTTGTTCCAGCAGGCAGCGGAGGTTGTAGCACTCTCCTCGCGATTCCGGCAGCACAACGGCGTGGTACCGGAAGTAGAGGGGAGATCTCGCAGGGCTTCGCCTTAAGCCGGAGCGAGTATGGTGGAGTATGAGAGAGAGCTATTAGTGGTCTAGGGTTTAGACACACCAATTAGAAGGCTCTAAACCGAAGGCTAGTGCAATTAGAAGCTCTAAACCAAAACGGCTCTAAACCGGAGATTAGAGGATAGGAACTTGTGTGTAGAGGAGGAGGCCCTGCCCCTCCTTTTATAGGTGGAGGGGCTGGCGCGCCAGGGAAGGGGAGGGGAGTCCCTCCCCAACTCGGCCTAGGCTGGCCGCCGGCTTGGAGGAGAGGGACTCCTCCTCCAAGTTGGTTTCAACCTCCTCTTGCTTGTTTCCCACAGTTTCCTGTTTCCCACAGTTTCCTGTTTTAGCCGTTTGACTTTCAAACTGGCATTTTGACTTTTCAGTTTTGGAACAGCAAGAACACTTAGTACATGATGCAATCATTCAATGACACATTCATGTACCCTCCCCCCCCCCCCCCCCGGAGTGCCGGACAATCCGGAACCTTCTAGAACATTCCCGATGAAAACACCGGAATCATTCCCGAACTCCGAAACGGGACTTTCCTTATATGAATCTTATTCTCCGGACCATTCCGGATCACCTCGTGATATCCCGGATCCCATCCGAGACTCCGAACAACATTCGGTCTCTTTCTCATAATACCATAACTACTCAAACAACGTTGAATCCTTAAGTGTGTCTCCCTACGGTTCGTGAATTATGCGGACATGATCGAGACACTTCTCCGAACAATAACCAATAGAGGAATCTGGAAATTCATATGGCTCCCACATATTTCTACGATTACTTTGCGATCGAATGAACCACTTACATACGATACCAATTTCCCTTTGTCTCACGATAGTTTACTTATCCGAGGTTATGATCGTCGGTATCTCTGCATACCTAGTTCAACCTCGTTACTGATAAGTACTCTTTTCTCGTTCCCATGATATGTGATCCCTTGTGAGCCAGTCACATGCTTGCAAGCTAATTGGATGACATTTCACCGAGAGGGCCCAGAGTATATCTATCTGTCATATGGATGGACAAATCCCACTCTTGATCCATGTGTTTCAACCAATACTTTCTGAACACTCAATGCCACCTTTATAGCCACCCTGTTACGGTGTGGTGTTTGATGACATCAAAGCATCCATCCGGTAAAGGTGATATGCATGATCTCATGGTCGAAGGAATTAGGTTACTATGTATCAAAAAGCATATAGCAATTGAACTAATGAAATGACTTGATCTTTATGCTATGCTTATCTATAGGAGTATGTCCATCACATCATTCTCCTAATGATATGACCCTGTTGTTAATAACATCTCTATGTTCATGATCAGGAAACCATGATCATATATTAACCAACAAGCTAGTTTAACAAGAGGCTTTACTAGGGACTCTTATTTTAGTTTACAAATCACACAAGTATTAATGTTTCCGGTTAATACAATTATAGCATGGTATGTAAACATTTATCATAAGTGTGAAGATATGATAATAACCACTTTATTATTGCCTCTTGGGCATATCTCCAACAGTCTCCCACTTGCACTAGAGTCAATAATCTAGTTTCAAATCTTTGTGTATTCAACACCTATGGCTTTCCAGTGTTGTATGTACACGATTGCTAGTGGTCAACTGATCTCCGGATCTGACAATTCCAGGTCCGTGTGTAATTGCATGTCTTTGCGTCTCTACGCATCACTCATTCTCTAATGAGATGGCTTTGTATAAATTTGGTCTTTCGGTGTGATCTTTAGCTCTTTGGGGTTAAAACATGTTGATAATATTGTCGCACAATATATCTTCATAGTATTATCCCACTGTGAACTACACCTAGTTTGATAACAAACTACTTGACACAAATGCCCTCTTTTGCTGCAAAAATAGCAGTCATATACTTAGCCTTTTGTTGTAGTATCTGTCACAATGTCTTAACTTTGGAACTCATCCAAATCCATTATGGAACTCACTTTCCATTATATTGTGCCACCCTTAGTTTAGATTGAGATAAACTTAATTTGTACTTTGTGACAAAACTAGTATCAATGTAGTACTTTTACAATGAACTAACCATCTATTTGTCACTTCTACAAATATTATATTCTTAGTTATTCCAAAAGATCATAAGAATATCCTTACTATTGTCCAATGATCATCTTACGAATCATTCTGGTATATGCTCACAACATTTAGAGCATAGGACATATCTGGATTTGTACATATCACAGTATGATTGATATAAATACTCTTTGTGATTTCATACATCAAGTATCAATCTATACTTGATTATTTGTTTCACTTTACCAAATGTCAATACACTTGAATATATCATCAACATTGAACTCATTCAATCCTTTCTGTGCGACAAGAACCTCTCTTGTAGTTTCTATATTGAACTCATTCAATATCTTGTCTATGTACTTCTGACACAACCATATTAGCGTCTATTGATGCCAAATATTTGGGCTTTGCCTAAGTCTTTCATCGGGATGAAATTCTTAATATGTGTTAATAAAAGATACATCTTTTTCTAATCAACAATATGTCCTCCACATAATGTATTAGAAATATGTCTTAGCGCTCCCACTTAATTTCTTGCAAACGCAAGCATCTTCATTGTCTCTGATGAAATTAAACTCTTTTAACAGTTTCATCATAGTGAAGAATCCAACTCCGCGATGCTCACTTCAACCATTGAAGTTTGCATATGCTTTTAGCATCCTTTGAATTAACAAAACCCTATGGACCGTGTTATGCACATGTCCTAGGTAACGATTCTATTAGAAGAACTTGTTTTGTTTATTCAACTACCATATAACAAATTATATGTAGTGGTTGCTATATTAATCCGTCTAGACTAAATATCACTATGAAAGATCAAATCTTGTCATAGTCAACCTTTGAACATTGTTGTGAACTTTTTCCCAACATGTCGACTATTTCATAGATGTAAAACATCCATGTCTATTTCTTTATAGATCCAGACACAACTGTAAGGTCTTACACCTTTCTCGAGGGTCCTTCATGTTCAAAACTTGATTTCTCGTGCATGGAACTATCACGGATTTTATGGCTTCAAGCCATTTGATGGAGTCAGGGCCCATCATCACTTCTTTGCATGTAGTCCGTTCATTATTCTCAAATAATGATTCAACCCTCAAATCTTGGTATTTGATTGTTTACTCGACCTACTTGTTTCAATAGGAACTTAGATCTCCGTGACCACAACCTTTGAAGCACGTGAGCCATGAGCATTGTTGCTGCCTCCGAAACACTTTTCGGCGCTGCGCAACTCTGCACATATAGCTAAGGTTCTTTTAACCTTATCAAAATTCTATTGTCCTCCCACTTAACTTTTCACGAAAAAATCCTTCTCAAAGAAACTTGACGTTTCTAAGCAACAAACACTTTTGTCTCCGGTGTTTATGGAGGAATACTTAACAGTTTATACAAAGACAGGTTCATCCGACTTTGGTTGCACACATCTTTCTTATGCATAGCATACCAATGTTTAAGAAAGGACAACTTGGGTTTTATCCCAAACCATTGAAGGGAATATGCCCGAGAGGCAATAATAAAGTGGTTATTATCGTATTCCTTATTTATGATAAATGTTTATTTTGCATGCTATAATTGTATTAATACGGAAACGTTAATACATGTGTGTTTAATAAACAAAAGGTAGTTCCTAGTTATGCCTCTCTCATAAACTAGCTCGTTGATTAACAAGATGATCAAGGTTTCCTGATCATGGACATTGGATGTTGTTAATAATGGGATCACAACATTAGTGTAATGGTGTGATGAACATTCATCCGAAGTATAGCATTACGATCAAAGTCATTGAGTTTATATTGCTATAACAACTTACGAAGTGATCCTAAATCCTTAGACCATGAGATCATGTCAATCACTAACACCGGAAGAGTTTCTTGATAACATCAAACGTCACACCGTAACAGGGTGATTATAAAGATGGGTTCAGAACTACTAAAGTGTTATGTTGAGGCTCATGGATCGAGAGTGGAATTTGTTCATCCCGATGACGGATAGATATACTCTGGGCCCTCTCGGTGATATCACATTGATTAGCTTGCAAGCAAGTGATTTGATCACTAGAATGTTATATCACAGGAACGAGAAAAGAGTGCATGTCGGTAACGAGATCAAACTAGGTATGGAGATACCGATGATCGAATCTCGGACATGTAATATATCGTGAAACAAAGGGATTAAGATATACTAGCGTAAAAGGTTCCGACGATCACAAGAAAGTCATCGTTGAATGTGTGGGAGTCAGTATGGGTCTCCAGATCCCGCTTCTGATTATTGATCCGAGAGGGTTCTCGATAATGTCCGCATTATTCACGAACCGTAGGGTGACACACTTAAGAGACACCTACATCCAATTGGAGCAAAAGTTTCATGCCGAAAAGAAAAGGAAAGCGCAGGAATTTATTTCACTAGACACCGAAACTGTTTCGGTTGAAATTGCTGAAACTGGTTCTGCATGTGAAATGGAATACTAGCAAGGGGTTTTATGTTAATGTTTGTTAATTAAAGTAATTAACAAAATTCTGAATAAATAAATAAAAGAGTTTTATTTAAATGAGAGCTTGCATTAAATTTGGTGGAAATTTAATGCATGTGAGTGGATTTTTGAGTGGAGGCTTTTTAATGGGAGTGGAGGCTTTTCATTTTGAGTGGGAGCTCCACCCACATGAATGTGGAAGAGGTGGGGGCAGCCCCATGGCTGGGCGCCATGCCCCTTGGGTGCCCCCCCTCTCCCCTATAAAAGGCCCCCCTCTCCTCCTCTCACACCACACCTCCTCGTGAAGGATCTCTCTCCCCCTCTAGAATTTATCCCCCATGGTCTCGGACTAGCGAGATACATGTTTCCGGTGGCTATTCGGCAAGAAAGAGTTGTGCTTCCGCTGCATCGCTGGAGCGAGGAGGCGGAGGTTGCTCGGTGCCTCGAACGTGTGTGCGAGTACAGATGCGCTGCTGATTTGCGGCGCTAGGACTTCCTCTCGATCTTGAGATCGGCAAGAGATCGTCTACATCAACCACGAGTTGAACTCGTTAAGCTTTGTCGGTCTTCAAGGGTATGTTCTCTACGGATATACATCCGCCCGTTGTTTGTATCTAGTAGATAGATCTTGGTATATAGTTCACATCGTAGGAAAATTTTTGTTTTCTATGCTGCGAACCCTACAGTGGTATCAGAGCCGGATCTATGCGTAGATACTTTACACGGGTAGTACACATATGAGTATGTGGGCGATGATGATCATGTTGTTGCTCCTTTGTTGTAATTTTGGATATTGGTGGCATAGTGGGATGAAGCGGCCCGGACAAACTTTACATGTCCTCGCACATGAGACCTGTTCCACGCTTGACATGCAACTAGTTTGCATAAGTGGCTAGCGGGTGTCTGTCTCTCCTACTATAGTCAATATCTATTTTGCAAGCGAGTTGTCAACAATTTGATTATCCTCGTTGTGGTTCATGTTCGTAGGTAAGAACGGTTCTATCTTCGAAAGCCCTAAATCACGTAAAATTTGCAATGGATAAATTAGAGGCGTCTAGTTTAGATTGTTGCTGGGCTAGTATTATGATATGGTGATGTTGTAAGTAGAAGTATGAGATGATACTCTTACAACATACATAACGTGTAAACTCCATAGACCTTGGATTTACACATAAAGGTATGATAGTGATCATACCACGGTGCACATGATAGAGATCATATGCGAGAACCATATCATTCCACTAATAAACATGTGATTGCATCTTATATTGCTTGTTTGGCGTTTTATTAGCATAATAAGATGATCCCTCATTTAAATATCAAGATAAGAATGTGTTCTTCCTTTAGTATGCACCGATTATGTTCTCGTCGCTCCAAGACATCACGTGATGATCGGGTGTTTTTGGATCCACGACCATATTTCGGGTGTAAGACAGTTACACACGCGAATACTAAGGTTCTTACTTGGCGAGCCTAGCATGTACAGACATGGCCTCGGAACACGGACCGAAAGGTTAAGCATGAGTCATATAGTAGATATGATGCCCATTTGATGCTCGCCTTGAAGCTACGCCGACTCACGTGATGATCGGACTTGGTGTAGTGGATTTGGTTCATGTAATCACCAAAAAGGCACGAGGGATGTAATTTTTGAGTGGGAGTTCTTTTCTAATTTGGATTACTAGAACTCAATTTATCATAAATTAAATCAAAGTGAATTTGCATAATTTTTGTAGTCATTGGCATTCGTTCACCGCCTTATGCTTAGTTATAATTGAGATAATAGAACTATAGAATTCTGGATATATACTTTACGAACTGGTATCGTATTGTGTTGAGTGTCAATCTAAAGTTTAAAGTCATATTGCAAACTTTCAGCAAACTCTATTTACTCCGGGAAATTTAATAGTTGGTATTAAATCGAGAGTAACAATTCCAATGTTAGTATCTTAAGTATCATGTTTGCCTCCACGATTCTTAATTGTTTTAATATCAAGTTTATCTAGGAGCTGAAAGAATTGTTTCAGAAACCATCATGTGTGGCAAATATAATGATATCTGAAACAATGTTTTGGTTGCAATATGATAGAGTATAATATATGTTCTCATATTTGATGAGAATTTACGAAGGTTGGAGATGCTAGACATCCTGATCATCCAAAAGGGTTTTGGAAAGTAATGTTATACTCACGATTCTCCTTTATAAGCTAAATTGGCTTGATCATGAAAGTCGTCATGATAAGGATGAATAGAAGATGTATGTAAAGTGTTTACTACACTAAAAGATTACTAAAGAATGGATTTTGAAAGAATACCGATCATTTTGATGATGGTGATCTACTTCAAAGTGCAAGTCCAAAGGTATTATTATTTGAATATACACGCTTTGGACTATGTGTCATGTATATGGCGCCACTTTTGATGTTGATAGATTCTTTTAAAAGGAAAAGGAATTGCTGAAAGAGAATCTATAAAATATACTTGGCAGAAAAGAAAAGATTGGAAATATCCAATTTAGGTATATGGATGATATACATGTTATGGTTGTATTCTTTGCTTGTTAAACAATGTGGTTCTTGGGTATTGGATACCGAATTGGTTGGTATGAAATTTCATACGGAACGATGCAATTCATGAACCACAATGGCCTAAGTAACTAGCAAGAGAATATGTGATGATGTTCATCAAAAACAAACAAACCGTTGTTTGTATTTCTCGTTGACATCAAGGCTTGACTTCAAGATTTGTTTTAATAATTGTTGTTTGAATCAGGTATTATGAGAACAAAGGTTGTTCAAATAATTACCGTATTCCATATAAGATGGATGATTTACAAATCTAGTTGAAGAAATCACATCCATAAAACCTAATGCTAAAATGTCGCAAGACAAATGATTGAAAGATCACTTATGAAGTGACATCGCTGTTTAAATTATATTGGAAAGAAAACATGAAGAATCTCCATATTCATGGATTTTTGGAGTCTTTGATTTGATCAAGTGACGCTTGTGAGACTTTCCACGTGATAATTAAAACTTCGTTCAAAGGCCAAAGAAGAACGAACGACTAAATTATTGGAATTTATACATATAGATGTATGTAGTCCATTATGTGTAGTCGTAAGCGATGGGTTTCAACTTCATATGCTTTCTCCGGAATTTTGAGTGAATGTTCACTTAATGAGAAAGAAGTATGAAATATTTGAAAATGTTTCAAAGACTTTCAAGATGAAGTGGAAAATCATTGTAACAAGAAAAATAAATGAATTATGATTTGATCATAAAGGGATTTATTTGAGTTACAAGTGTAACAAGAAAATAAATGAATTATGATTTTATCATAGAGGGATTTATTTGAGTTGCAAGTTTAGCAAAACACCTAGATTTACATCTCCCGAAACACCATAGGAATATGGAGTGTTTGAGATTTGTAATGAAACCTTGTGAGACATGGTTGGATCAAAGGTGTTATTTATAAAACTGCCATTATGTTTTAAAAGATTAAAGCTTTAGAGACTACCGCTTTTACACTGAAAAGAGCTCCATCTAGATCCGTTGAAATGACACCATGGAAGTTATGGTTTGGGGTAAAACCCAAGTTGTCATTTCTTAAATTTTGGTATGCTAAACATAAGTAAGATGTTTACAACCAAATTCGGATGAGCATGTCTTTGTAGGTTATTCCGAATAACAATTGGTTATTCCTCCATAACACCGAGGACAAAAGGGTTTGTCGCTTGAAATGTGAAGTTTCTTGAAAAAGGAATTTTTCGCAAAAGTTAAGTGGGAGGACAATAGAACTTTGATAAGGTTAACGAACCTTAGCTAAATGTGCTAAGTTGCGCAGCGCCGGAAATCGTTATGGAGGCTGCCATAATGCTCATAGCTTATGTGCCTCAAAGGTTGTGGTCACGGAGATCTAAGTTCCTATTGAACCAAGTCGGTCGAATAAATAATCAAATACTAAGATTTGAGAGTAAATCATTATTGTTTGACAATGATGAACCGACTATATGCAAAGAAGAGATGATGGGCCCTGACTCCGTCAAATGGCTTGAAGCCATAAAATCCGTGATAGTTCCATACACGAGAAATCAAGTTTTGAACTTGGAAGACCCTCCGGAAAGGTGTAAAAACCTATCGGTCGTATTTGGATCTATAAAGAAACAGACATGGATGTCTCACATCTATGAAATATTCGACATATCGTAAAGTATTTTATGACAATGTTCAAAGAGTTGACTATGACAAGATTTGATCTTTCATAGCGATATTTAGTCTGAACGGATTAAAGTAGCAACCACTACATATAATATGGTATATGGTAGATGAATAAACAAAACAAAGTTCTTCTAATAGAATGGTTACCTAGGACGTGTACATGACACGGTCCAAAGGGTTTTGTTAAATTCAAAGGATGCTAAAAGGGCATGCAAACTTCAATGGTTGAAGTAAGCATCGCGGAGTTGGAATCTTCACCGTGATGAAAAAGGAGTTTTCATCTGGAGACGATGAAGATGCTTGCATTTGCAAGAAATTAAGTGGGAGCGCTGAGACATATTTCTAATACATTATGTGAAGGACATCTTGTTGATTAGAAATGATGTATATTTTATTGACAAAGGTTAAGAATTTCATTTCGATGAAATACTTAGGCAAAACCCGAATATTTAGCGTGAATGTCTATAGTGGATAGACTGTGACGCCAATATGGTTGTGCCAAATATACATATATGAGATATTGAAGGAGTTCAATATAGAAACGACAAGAAACAGTTCTTGTTGCATGGAAAGTAATTGAATCAAGATTCAAGTGTATTGACACTTGATAAGTGAAACAAGATTCAAGTGCTTTGACACTTGAGGAGTGAAATCACAAGGATGCTTTGATCAATCATACCATGATATGTACACATCCAGATATGTCCTATGCTCTAAGTGTTATGAGCATATACCAGAATGAATCATAAAATGATCATTGGACGATAGTGAGGATATTCTTATGATCTTTTGGAAGAACTAAGAATATATTTGTGTAGAGGTGACAAACAATTACAAATAGTTCATTGTAAAGCGTTACATTGATACTAGTTTTGTCACAAGATACAAATTAAGTTTATCTCAATTTAAACTATGGGTGGCACAATGTAATGGAAAGGAGATTCCATGATGGATTTGGTGAAATCCATAGTTGAGACATTGTGACGAATACTACAACAAAAAGGCTAAGTATATGACTGCTATAGTAGTAGCAAAGGAGGGAATTTGTGTCAAGAAGTTTGTTATCAAGCTAAGGTGTGGTTCGCAACGGGCTAACACTAAAGATATATTGTATGACAATAGTATCGACGTGTTTTAACCCCAAGGAACTAAAGGTCTCACCGAAAGACCAAATTTATACAATGCCATCTCATTGGAGAATGAGTGATGCGTGGAGACGCAAAGACATGCAAATACACACGGACCTGAAGCGTCAGCTCTGTAGATTATGTTAACCACTTGCAATTGCGTATTTGGAACACCAGAAAGCCATAGGTGTTCAATACACAAAGTTTTCAAACTAGATTATTGTCTCTAGTGCAAGTGGGAGACTGAAGGGAATATGCCCGAGAGGCAATAATAAAGTGGTTATTATCGTATTCCTTATTTATGATAAATGTTTATTTTGCATGCTATAATTGTATTAATACAGAAACGTTAATACATGTGTGTTTAATAAACAAAAGGTAGTTCCTAGTTATGCCTCTCTCATAAACTAGCTCGTTGATTAACAAGATGATCAAGGTTTCCTGATCATGGACATTGGATGTTGTTAATAACGGGATCACAACATTATTGTAATGGTGTGATGAACATTCATCCGAAGTATAGCATTACGATCAAAGTCATTGAGTTTATATTGCTATAACAACTTACGAAGTGATCCTAAATCCTTAGACCATGAGATCATGTCAATCACTAACACCGGAAGAGTTTCTTGATAACATCAAACGTCACACCGTAACAGGGTGATTATAAAGATGGGTTCAGAACTACTAAAGTGTTATGTTGAGGCTCATGGATCGAGAGTGGAATTTGTTCATCCCGATGACGGATAGATATACTCTGGGCCCTCTCGGTGATATCACATTGATTAGCTTGCAAGCAAGTGATTTGATCACTAGAATGTTATATCACAGGAACGAGAAAAGAGTGCATGTCGGTAACGAGATCAAACTAGGTATGGAGATACCGATGATCGAATCTCGGACATGTAATATATCGTGAAACAAAGGGATTAAGATATACTAGCGTAAAAGGTTCCGACGATCACAAGAAAGTCATCGTTGAATGTGTGGGAGTCAGTATGGGTCTCCAGATCCCGCTTCTGATTATTGATCCGAGAGGGGTCTCGATCATGTCCGCATTATTCACGAACCATAGGGTGACACACTTAAGAGACACCGACATCCAATTGGAGCAAAAGTTTCATGCCGAAAAGAAAAGGAAAGCGCAGGAATTTATTTCACTAGACACCGAAACTGTTTCGGTTGAAATTGCTGAAACTGGTTCTGCATGTGAAATGGAATACTAGCAAGGGGTTTTATGTGAATGATTTTTAATTAAAGTAATTAACAAAATTCTGAATAAATAAATAAAAGAGTTTTATTTAAATGAGAGCTTGCATTAAATTTGGTGGAAATTTAATGCATGTGAGTGGATTTTTGAGTGGAGGCTTTTTAATGGGAGTGGAGGCTTTTCATTTTGAGTGGGAGCTCCACCCACATGAATGTGGAAGAGGTGGGGGCAGCCCCATGGCTTGGCGCCATGCCCCTTGGGTGCCCCCCTCTCCCCTATAAAAGGCCCCCCTCTCCTCCTCTCACACCACACCTCCTCGTGAAGGATCTCTCTCCCCCTCTAGAATTTATCCCCTATGGTATCGGACTAGCGAGATACATGTTCCTGGTGGCTATTCATCAAGAAAGAGTTGTGCTTCCGCTGCATCGCTGGAGCGAGGAGGCGGAGGTTGCTCGGTGCCTCGAACGTGTGTGCGAGCACGGATGCGCTGCTGATTTGCGGCGCTAGGACTTCCTCTCGATCTTGAGATCGGCAAGAGATCGTCTACATCAACCACGAGTTGAACTCGTTAAGCTTTGTCGGTCTTCAAGGGTATGTTCTCTACGGATATACATCCGCCCGTTGTTTGTATCTAGTAGATAGATCTTGGTATATAGTTCACATCGTAGGAAATTTTTTGTTTTCTATGCTGCGAACCCTACAACCATAACCTTATATGGTGTCATTTCAACGGATTATGATGAAGCTCTTTTCAGTGGAAAAACGGTAATCTCTAAAGCTTTTAATCTTTAAAATATAATGGCAGTTTTATGAATTACACCTTCGATCTTACCATGTCAAACAAGGTTTAATTACATATCTCGAACGCTCCATACTCTTATGGTGTTTCGGGAAAATGCAAATCCATGGAATGATTCCTTAAATCTTAGGTATTATGCTAAACTTGTAACTCAAATATCTTCCTTTATGATCTTATCATAAACTATTTATATTCTTGTTACAATGTTTTTGCACTTCATCTTGAAAGTCCTTGAACTTTTCAAATGTTTCACACTTCATCCTTATTAAGTAAATATTCATATATTCACTCAAATTTTCGGAGAAAGCACATGAAGTTGAAATCCATCGCTCTTGACTATACATAATGGACTTCATACAACAATATGTACAAGTTCCAACAAGCTAGTCCATCGTTCCCTTTTGGCCTATGAACGAAGTTTTAATTATCTCTAGGAAAGTTTCACAAGCGTCATTTGATCAAAATCAAATAGACTCCAAAATTCCATCCATATGGATTTTCTTCATGTTTTCTTTCCAATATAATTTAAACGGCGATGTCACTTCCTAAGTGATCTTTCAATCAATTTGTCTTTCGACATCTTTAGCACTAGTTTTATGGATGTGATATCTCCAACGAGATTTGCAAATCATCCATCTTTTATAGATTACGGCAATTATTTGAACAACCCTTTTGTTCTCATAATACCTGATAAAACAAATCTTGAAGGCAAGCTTTGATGTTTAACGAGCAACACAATAACCCTTTATTTTGTTCTCGATGAACATCATCACATATTCTTTTGCTAGTTACTTAGGCCATTGTAGTTCATGAATTGTGTTGTTTCGTATGACGATTCACACCAATAAATTCAGTATCAAATACTTAAGAACCACATTGTTTAATAAGCAAAGAATATAGCCATAACATGTATATCATCTATATACTTAAACGGAACAATTCTAGTCTTTTCTTTTCTGCCATATACTTATGAGATTCTCTTTCAGTATTTCCTTTTCTGTTTGAAAGAATCTATCAACATCAATTAGTGGAGTCATTCATATGACACATAGTCCAAAGCGTGTATAGTTAAATACCAATGTCTTTGGACTTGCACTTTAAAGTAGATCACCATCATCAAATGTTTGGTGTTCTTTCAAATTCCTTTCTTTAGTAATCTCTTGGTGTAGTAAATATTTTACCTACATCAAATATTCACCCCTATCATGGAATTATCCATGATCAAGCTACTATTAGCTTGTAACGGTGAATCGTGAGTATAATGTTGCTCTCCCAAAAAACTTTTGGAGGTTTAGGACAACTAGTGTCTCCAACCTTTTGCAAATTCTCATCAAATATGAGAACATGACTTTAGCCATATTATACTCTATCATGTTGCAACCAAAACTTCGTTTCAGATATCACAATATCTTCCACAAATCATGGTTTCTGAAACAACTCTTTCAGATCCTTAGATAACCTCGATATTAGGAGAATCCTTTGAATATCAAGAATCATGGAGACAAACATGATACTTATATACTAACACTTGGAATTTTTACTCTTGATTTAATACTAATTATTAAACTTCATGGAGTAACCGGAACTTACTGAAAGTTTGCAATAGGACTTTTAAACTTTAGATTAACACTTCAGAACAATACGATACCAGTTCGTAAAGTAACTAACCAGAATTCTATAGTTCTATCATCTCAATTATAACTAAGCGCAAGGTGGTAAACGGATGCCAATGACTACAACAACTATGCAAATTCACTTTGATTCAGTTTATGATAAATTGAGTTCTAATTAATAATTAAATTAATCTAGGTGAACTCCCACTCAAAACAATATCCCTCACATTGTTTTAGTGATCACACGAACCAAATCCACCACATCAAAACCGATCATCACGAGAGTTGATATAGCTTCAATGGCGAACAATCAACATGTTCATCATATCTACTATATGACTCATGCTCTACCTTTCGGTCATCCGTGTTCCTGAGGCCATGTATGTACATGCTAGGCTCGTCAAGATCAAACCTTAGTTTCCGCATGAGCAAATCTGGCTTGCTCACGTTGTATACACTTGTAGAATCTAACACACCCGATCATCACGTGGTGCTTCGAAACAACAAGCTTTAGCAACGGTGCTAACTAAGGGTGAACACTTTATGACTTGAAATTCATGTGCATGAGGGATCATCTTATAATGCTACCGTCGTCTACTAAGCAATACAAGATGCATAAAGGATTAACATCACATGCAATTCATAATATGTGATATGATATGGCCTTTCTTCTTTGTTCTTCCGATCTCCATCTTCAAGCACGAACATGATCTCCATCATTACCGGCATTGCATCAAGGTCAATGACGCTGCTCCATGGTTGTCGTCCACCGGCTTCAACTATTACAACTACTTTGAATAGACACGCGGATCTTAACATAAATTAAAAACAACCATATGGCTCCTGCCGGTTGCCAACTTACAATAAGGATCATTGCATACATCAAATATAATCACAATCATGGCCATATCACATCATTGCACACCCCTGCAAAACAAAGTTAGACGCCTCTACTTTCTTTGCATATTTTACGTGGTTTGGGGCTTTCAATAAGTGTCGTTCTAACTTACGAACAAGAACCACAACATTGATACTAGTATTGTCAATCACCCGTTGTAAATTGGATCTTAACTATGCTAGGAGAAACAGGCACCCGCAAAGCCACTTATGCAATACAAGTTGCATGTCAAGCGTGGAGCAAGTCTCATGAACAATGTCATGTAAGGTTAGCCCGGGCCGCTTCATCCCAACATACCGCAAGATGCAAAGTACACAATAAGCAATCGACAATAAAAGCATCAACGCCCACAATGACCATTGTGTTCTACTCGTGCAACAGATCTACATATAGACACGGCTCTGATACCACTGTAGGGGTTCGTAGCATGGAAAACAAAAAATTTTCTATCGCATACAAACAAACAAGCCAAGATCTATCTACTAGATTGTAGCAACGAGTCGGTGGAATAACTTACCCTCGAAGATTCCAAAGCGGTTAACGAGAGCAGATTCTCGTGGGTGATGTAGTCGTACTCTTTCCGATCTCAAGATCGCGTAGACGATCCTTCCGGCGCCACGTTCCAGCAGCGCTCCCGCAGTCGGTCACACGTTCGGTACTCGACGAAGACCTTCCTCTCCCTTGTTCCAGCAGGCAGCGGAGGTTGTAGCACTCTCCTCGCAATTCCGGCAGCACAACGGCGTGGTACCGGAAGTAGAGGGGAGATCTCGCAGGGCTTCGCCTTAAGCCAGAGCGAGTATGGTGGAGTATGAGAGAGAGCTATTAGTGGTCTAGGGTTTAGACACACCAATTAGAAGGCTCTAAACCGAAGGCTAGTGCAATTAGAAGCTCTAAACCAAAACGGCTCTAAACCGGAGATTAGAGGATAGGAACTTGTGTGTAGAGGAGGAGGCACTGCCCCTCCTTTTATAGGTGGAGGGGCTGGCGCACCAGGGAAGGGGAGGGGAGTACCTCCCCAACTCGGCCTAGGCTGGCCGCCGGCTTGGAGGAGAGGGACTCCTCCTCCAAGTTGGTTTCAACCTCCTCTTGCTTGTTTCCCACAGTTTCCTGTTTCCCACAGTTTCCTGTTTTAGCCGTTTGACTTTCAAACTGGCATTTTGACTTTTCAGTTTTGGAACAGCAAGAACACTTAGTACATGATGCAATCATTCAATGACACATTCATGTACCCTCCCCCCCGGAGTGCCGGACAATCCGGAACCTTCTAGAACATTCCCGATGAAAACACCGGAATCATTCCCGAACTCCGAAACGGGACTTTCCTTATATGAATCTTATTCTCCGGACCATTCCGGATCACCTCGTGATATCCCGGATCCCATCCGAGACTCCGAACAACATTCGGTCTCTTTCTCATAATACCATAACTACTCAAACAACGTCGAATCCTTAAGTGTGTCTCCCTACGGTTCGTGAATTATGCGGACATGATCGAGACACTTCTCCGAACAATAACCAATAGAGGAATCTGGAAATTCATATGGCTCCCACATATTTCTACGATTACTTTGCGATCGAATGAACCACTTACATACGATACCAATTTCCCTTTGTCTCACGATAGTTTACTTATCCGAGGTTATGATCGTCGGTATCTCTGCATACCTAGTTCAACCTCGTTACTGATAAGTACTCTTTTCTCGTTCCCGTGATATGTGATCCCTTGTGAGCCAGTCACATGCTTGCAAGATAATTGGATGACATTTCACCGAGAGGGCCCAGAGTATATCTATCTGTCATATGGATGGACAAATCCCACTCTTGATCCATGTGTTTCAACCAATACTTTCTGAACACTCAATGCCACCTTTATAGCCACCCTGTTACGGTGTGGTGTTTGATGACATCAAAGCATCCATCCGGTAAAGGTGATATGCATGATCTCATGGTCGAAGGAATTAGGTTACTATGTATCAGAAAGCATATAGCAATTGAACTAATGAAATGACTTGATCTTTATGCTATGCTTATCTATAGGAGTATGTCCATCACATCATTCTCCTAATGATATGACCCTGTTGTTAATAACATCTCTATGTTCATGATCAGGAAACCATGATCATATATTAACCAACAAGCTAGTTTAACAAGAGGCTTTACTAGGGACTCTTATTTTAGTTTACAAATCACACAAGTATTAATGTTTCCGGTTAATACAATTATAGCATGGTATGTAAACATTTATCATAAGTGTGAAGATATGATAATAACCACTTTATTATTGCCTCTTGGGCATATCTCCAACAGTCTCCCACTTGCACTAGAGTCAATAATCTAGTTTCAAACCTTTCTGTATTCAACACCTATGGCTTTCCAGTGTTGTATGTACACGATTGCTAGTGGTCAACTGATCTCCGAACCTGACACTTCCAGGTCCGTGTGTAATTGCATGTCTTTGCGTCTCTACGCATCACTCATTCTCTAATGAGATGGCTTTGTATAAATTTGGTCTTTCGGTGTGACCTTTAGCTCTTTGGGGTTAAAACATGTTGATAATATTGTCGCACAATATATCTTCATAGTATTATCCCACTGTGAACTACACCTAGTTTGATAACAAACTACTTGACACAAATGCCCTCTTTTGCTGCAAAAATAGCAGTCATATACTTAGCCTTTTGTTGTAGTATCTGTCACGATGTCTTAACTTTGGAACTCATCCAAATCCATTATGGAACTCACTTTCCATTATATTGTGCCACCCTTAGTTTAGATTGAGATAAACTTAATTTGTACTTTGTGACAAAACTAGTATCAATGTAGTACTTTTACAATGAACTAACCATCTATTTGTCACTTCTACAAATATTATATTCTTAGTTCTTCCAAAAGATCATAAGAATATCCTTACTATTGTCCAATGATCATCTTACGAATCATTCTGGTATATGCTCACAACATTTAGAGCATAGGACATATCTGGATTTGTACATATCACAGTATGATTGATATAAATACTCTTTGTGATTTCATACATCAAGTATCAATCTATACTTGATTATTTGTTTCACTTTACCAAATGTCAATACACTTGAATATATCATCAACATTGAACGCATTCAATCCTTTCTGTGCGACAAGAACCTCTCTTATAGTTTCTATATTGAACTCATTCAATATCTTGTCTATGTACTTCTGACACAACCATATTAGCGTCTATTGATGCCAAATATTTGGGCTTTGCCTAAGTCTTTCATCGGGATGAAATTCTTAATATGTGTTAATAAAAGATACATCTTTTTATAATCAACAATATGTCCTCCACATAATGTATTAGAAATATGTCTTAGTGCTCCCACTTAATTTCTTGCAAACGCAAGCATCTTCATTGTCTCTGATGAAATTAAACTCTTTTAACAGTTTCATCATAGTGAAGAATCCAACTCCGCGATGCTCACTTCAACCATTGAAGTTTGCATATGCTTTTAGCATCCTTTGAATTAACAAAACCCTATGGACCGTGTTATGCACATGTCCTAGGTAACGATTCTATTAGAAGAACTTGTTTTGTTTATTCAACTACCATATAACAAATTATATGTAGTGGTTGCTATATTAATCCGTCTAGACTAAATATCACTATGAAAGATCAAATCTTGTCATAGTCAACCTTTGAACATTGTTGTGAACTTTTTCCCAACATGTCGACTATTTCATAGATGTAAAACATCCATGTCTATTTCTTTATAGATCCAGACACAACTGTAAGGTCTTACACCTTTCTCGAGGGTCCTTCAAGTTCAAAACTTGATTTCTCGTGCATGGAACTATCACGGCTTTTATGGCTTCAAGCCATTTGACGGAGTCAGGGCCCATCATCACTTCTTTGCATGTAGTCCATTCATTATTCTCAAATAATGATTCAACCCTCAAATCTTGGTATTTGATTGTTTACTCGACCTACTTGTTTCAATAGGAACTTAGATCTCCGTGACCACAACCTTTGAAGCACGTGAGCCATGAGCATTGTTGCTGCCTCCGAAACACTTTTCGGCGCTGCGCAACTCTGCACATATAGCTAAGGTTCTTTTAACCTTATCAAAATTCTATTGTCCTCCCACTTAACTTTTCACGAAAAATTCCTTCTCAAAGAAACTTGACGTTTCTAAGCAACAAACACTTTTGTCTCCGGTGTTTATGGAGGAATACTTAACAGTTTATACAAAGACAGGTTCATCCGACTTTGGTTGCACACATCTTTCTTATGCATAGCATACCAATGTTTAAGAAAGGACAACTTGGGTTTTATCCCAAACCATAACCTTATATGGTGTCATTTCAACGGATTATGATGAAGCTCTTTTCAGTGGAAAAACGGTAATCTCTAAAGCTTTTAATCTTTAAAATATAATGGCAGTTTTATGAATTACACCTTCGATCTTACCATGTCAAACAAGGTTTAATTACATATCTCGAACGCCTCATGGTACCGGGAAAGAAGGGCGGCGATCTGAATCTTCGCGCATCGTGTAGATTCTCGCGACACCACTAACAAGAGGTCGTTGTCCGTGATCGTCGAGAGAACACTCCGGGAACAAAAGGTCGAAGGTAGAGGTATCAACAAATAAAGCCACCTCTAGCTCTGATAGAGAGAGAGAACCGATGCATTCTCATCCACTTCAATGTACACAAGCGAATAGAGTGAGTAGTCGGCATGGGGGCCAATCCATCACGCACCCAAACTATTACTCCGCAAAATCAGTGGAAAAGCGTGCAACCATTCTCGGAATTAGACTGAAGATCTCGACAATCGAGGTTCAGAAACAAAGGAGTGATGCAGACTCTGCATCGGATCTGGCGTAGATGATGTCGTCGCGTCGGAAAACACCGGAAGGCACAAAAAAGGAACAAAGAATGGTACCACAGTAGACGGATTCCTCAGACAGCATGAACACCGGATGGTAGAACGCCGTTATCAAAGGAGGAAGCGAAACCCTAAAGGTACGACGGAACCCAACCACGAGAATTCCTGGACTCGAAGAAAAGATAAGAGAGCAGGTTCAAAACACGCGGAGGTAAGAGGAGAACAGCATAGGGTAAGGAGTAAAATCAGACCTAATCAGAACTATCCAACCGATTTTGCAAAATAGTTTTGACACTCTACTTCGGCCGTTAGCTAGGTTATCCTACAGGCTGGACTTGTGGGGTATCGCAACTGCTGAGCTCTGATACCACTCTGTAACACCCTCAGAATCGGCCCTATGCAAGTTTTAGCGAAACCCGCCAAACCCGCATAGAGACGATTCAAAGGTGCCCACCAGGCACTTTCGTGCGGGTGGAAAACGAAGTAATAACATTACACAACAGTCCTTGATGGGACCCACAGATCAGATATATACAACAGCGACTCAAAGAGTCAAGAATACAGATATAATATACAAAGATCCAAATCACCTTGAAATTGATAGAGCGCCCGACTACGGACAAGATGCAAATGGGGCTAAGAGCCCTGGAGAATAACCAATGGCGTCCATAACCCTGCCCAGGCCAAGCCGGAAGGGTAACCCTGCTAACGACGTCGATCTCAAAACCTGCTTAAACAAAGGGGTGCCGACAAAGGGCAAAGGAAAAAGAGGAGCGGTCAGTACTGAGGCCAGTACACGGCGAGGCTAGAATTCAGCGGTCCTCGCCTACATAGGTATGGTGGACTGAAGCGGCAGCGCAGCATGCACTAAACAACCTATAGAGACTCGATATAACTGTCGGCTATCAGAGAGGGGTAAGAAAGACCTATCCGGAACCAACCTGATACTACCACCAATCATACCCATCCTGGTGTTTCCCCCTCGAGACCAAACGAGGAAGTCAACCGAGGAACTCACACCGTTGGCAGTTTTACTCATTCCGTTATAGTTGCGGCAATTACTAGTCAAATATAAATAGCATGAGTCATCCTGATATATTAAGCAGTGGGCAGTTTTAGTTAACCATTCCGTTGTAGTTGCAACACTTACTAGTCAAATATACGATTAGCATGAGAAATCCCAAAACCCAGCAGTTGTTGGTACTTTTATTTAGCCATTCCATTATAGTTGCAATACTTACTAGTCAGATACAATGGTAGCAAGCGACATCCCAAACAAGCAATTGTTGGCAGTTTTATTTAGCCATTCCATTATAGTGAAGCTGTTTACTAGTCATTATAAAGTCAAATTTATAGCACTACTTTAGTTATAGTTGTCTATGATCGAGATACTGTGCTCCAAGTCGTCCATAACCGCGGACACGGCTTTCAGAAAGTTTTACCCTGCAGGGGTGCACAAATAGCAACACACACTCGATCAACCTCGGAAAAACCAAATCAAAACCCAACGAGGCCTTCACGACAAAGCAATCACCAGATTCAGAAATATTTCAGGGGGCCACCCCATTGAGTACACCCGCAACGAAGTTAGCTGACTCCGAGACGGACTCAAGGTTTGCGTCAATGGCTGTAAACGACTGGGAACCCGAAAATGTGACTGGGCTTATCGATACCGCGAAAACACTCCGCTTCCCTAAACAGTACAGGTGCAGTACCTCGCACAATTTTAAATAAAGCAGTAAAGCATGGCATAAGTACAGGATAGTAAATAAAACCGCAAACTAGTTTGTGGCCCCAAGAAATAAGAATGAATCAAGCTCTGGCTCAGGGGGGTCCCATAATCTTCCCGGATGTGGATAGCGCGAATATTCAAGGAACATGTATCAAGTACTCTGGGTCCTACGGGACACAAGTGGACGGTTAAAAACCAAATAACATCTATTGCCCACCTGTGCCTCTGGATTTACCTACTTCAATTTTAGTTATTAAACAATAATTAAAGTTATGATCATCTCCAACATTAAACATGCGGCAATACTCCAACAACTGTGGTACTTGACGACACGCAACGGCACTTTAGCAAGCGACTACGACACGCAAGACCAACTATCTACCAAACAACAGGTAATAGGATGTGTCCAAGGCAATATAAGGCTGCAAGGGATATCACGGGTACGAAAACTAGAGCAACGCAACACAGATAGCAATAGATCAACAGGAGGGAATAAATACTATAAAAGTAAGATAGGTAGAAAGGGGGAGGTGCTCGCCTGAAAACATTGCCGAAGGTTCATCCAAGATCGGGTCGACACTCGCATCAACTCAACGGCCTTATCCGTGAAGAAGCAAAACACTAGAAGAAACACCGGATGCACTATTTAATACTACGGCAGAAGATCGGGCATGACGCATGTATGATGTGTGACATGGCAAAGGTGCGATGCAACTAGGCAATATTAAGCGGAACCGGGGGTCCCGACAATTAATTAATAGGTTCATGTTGTTTATCTACCCCACAATTTAAATGTTGTCTTAACAAGGTAAAATTATATCACCGGTTCGCTACACAAATTTAAATGGAACCAATATGAGACTAGATTTGCCCGCATATGGGCCCCATATTTAATTATGAGGTGACTTGGCATAATGCCCCCAAACCACACAATATGTATGCAAGCATGGCAATTTTATATGCAACAAGTAATATTATTTATAAAATATAGGTCACGGAAAAGAGGGTCACACTTTGGGGCTCGGCGAACTTGGGCTCCGAGGGGTTCGGGGTCGGGTCTCAGGGTTCGACGGGAGAATGGCTCGACGAGATTGGTCTCGGACAACGGAAGTCGAACTTGTCGCGTCCGAAAAGGAGGACTTGGTTGGCGTCGGGGGTACATCGGATTCGTCCTGATCGCTGTCGTTCTTGTCGTCGTGAAGACCTTGTCGGGTCCGCGGGTCGGGTCAGACTTGTCGCATCCGGGGTGAAGTGCTTGACGTCCTTCGGTTCCATGTCGACGGCCTTGGTTTCCTCGATGGAAAACTCGGTGTATCCGTGTCGTGGTTCTTGTCGGGGTTCTCGGCTTCGGGCGCCGGGAAGGAGAACTTGTCGCATCCGGGGAGATCTTGATTCGGCTTCGGTCGAAGTGTTCGAAAGCAGATCTTGGTGTAGGGACGGTCCTTGTCGGCGATTCTTCGGGCTCGACACTTCTTCGGTGTCAACCTTTGGCAACAGGGGTCTTCGGTTCTTCGGCATCCTCGATGCATCCGTGAAGGAGATCTTGGGTTCGGAGGTCTTCAGCGTCCAGGAACGGTCTTCGGTGTTGGCGTCTGGCGTCAGCAAAGTGGAACTTGCGTCGGTGGCCTTCGGGCGTCAAGTAAACCGAAAACCTTGCAGTAGCGGGTACTTGACGTGGTCAATCTTGATTTTCTGGGTTGCAGTGGCACTTGTTGTCGATCAGTTGACAGGTTGTTCGAGGTGACCACGAGCTACGCATGCCCGCAGAGAGGGCAAGAGGTGACGACCACGGGCATGGGCTCAAGAACGGCAACACTGCGGCTGATGGCAGCGAGGTACCGGTCCATGGTGCCGGAGCTCGAGACGCAGGGGAGGCCAGGGCGACGCAACGAGGGGCGCTCGGGCGGTGCTGGAGGAGAGGAGGCCGAGGTCGTGCCAGAGATGGGACAGAGGGAAAGTGGTGGGACCGAGGGCGTCGACGCGGGCAGAACGGAGGCCGAGAGGGCTCGGCAGGCGGTGCTGGCTCGGTGACGCGGCGAGGAGCTAGGGCGGCAGGGTGGCGGGCTCGAGCGGGGTCAACCTGACGCGGTCGACGGGGCGGAGGCGACCGGCGGTTCGCCTGATGAGGCCGGCGGCGGCCGGATCTTGGGCAGAGAGGAGGCGAGCAGCGGGTTGTGTTTTGGTGGTTGGTGGGGAACGAGGCTAAGGGAGAGAGAGGGAGCGGGGCGACGGGATGGGTCCAGGGACGCAGGCGGGGTCGGGGAACGGGAGGGGGGAGTGGGGCGCTAGTGGGGATCGGGTCGATGGGGTGGGGCCGGTTCCAGGGAGTGGTGGCGTGGGTGTGTTGTGTGTTGGGTGCGTGTGTGTACTGTGGTGTGGGAGGGGCCAGCGGGTGAGGTGGAGGGGAGTGGGGATGAGAGAGGTGGGGTAGGTGAGGTGGCAGCGTGTGATTGGGTGGGGGAGAGATGAGAGATGAGGTGGCGAGAGGGGATTGGTCAGGGTGAGGTGGAGGGGGCGGGGTAGGTTAGGGTTAGGTAGGAAAAGGATTTAGGACTAGATATTTGGTTCGGGTTTTCTTTACACATTTATTTTAAAGAACTTTGTAAATCATTTAGTCAAAACAAAATATCTGGACAACCAAAGTTTGATTTGAATTAAGACGAGGGGGTGTTTGCAAAAACTAAATAGACCTTTGTAAAATATTTTTTATCAAACAGATGCATGATGATGTCATGATGATGCACAACACAAAATACCAAGCGATTTTCTAGTAGTGGTTTTAGCGGGATGCCACAATAGTGCAGCGGGTATAGGTGGAACATATTGAAGATGTCGTCGAATCGCAGGAAGAACAGATCCGTAGGGGCATTGTCGACGAAGCCCAAGCCTGGTGGCACCTTAACCACGAATACCGGGTGCGAGGGATCTTTCTCCGATAGAAGGCGTCTCTCTATCGTCAGCACGCCGTCATGCACACTCTGTAGTTCCGAACTGGCGAGCTTCCGCAAATTCTTAGGTAGCATGGGCTCACCCGCCACATGAATCCTCCACATAATACCCTCGGGTCTTGGTGGCCCGTCCCGAAACCTGATCGGATTCGCAGTTGTTGACGCCACCGGCTGGCTCGAGCTGCTAGATTTTCTTTTCCTGCCCTTTTTTCCTTTTGGAGAGCGGGCAGGCACCGCAATCTGAGCACCGGCCGCCCTATGTAGTGTGTCAGGGCTTAGAGTAAAGGGCCGGTTGGTTGTATCAGCTGGCTCTGTAAAGGCGCAAGCTGGAGGCGTCTCCTGAGAACCAAACAGACGCTTGGTGATAGTGGCTTTCTCTGTGGGGCCACCAGCTAGGTCTTCTTCGTTGCCAAACTGAGTACTGAAGAAGTGATCATTCCAGTCTTTGTCGTCCTCGGCCGGATCCTATGCCATGTGCATATCATCAACATGATCATCCGACCCACCGCGTGGAGGTGACGGCGAGGGCGGTAAGGGGGCCTTGCCACTGCTTGTCGCTGGCACGACAGGCGGTGCTGTTGTCTGTGGCGTGATGGCCCCCACCGTCCCCAAACGGATCATGCTCTTTGGCCATAGCAAGAATAAGCCGAAGCAAGTTCTGAGGACAGACGACTCTTCTTCATCCGCTCCTGGGGGTTGAATGGGAGGTTCCAGGTCATCGCAGCCCCTTAGCACCCGACTAATTTTAACCCTATGCACGCTATCTGACATAGGCCTTGAGTGGAACGTGCGCTGCAAGGGTTAAACGATGGTATCCTTGGCAACATCCCTCAACTCGTTGTTCACGTAGCATAAGAGAGTGCAAGGAACATCCGTCTGCGGAAAACATGTATGGCGTCGTCAGAGATGCCATAAGAGTAATATATGGCATGAAAGGCGGTAATTAAAGCAATTTGTTTACCGTGATGGCATCGAGATCGGCTAATGTCGACGCACCGCATACGGCGATGGGCGTGCAAGAGACGGAAGGGCTGCTTGATGGCGCGGTGCTGGCCGCCGGTGTATTCTCCCTACCGACGGGTTCTTGGAGCTCCGGTGCCGCCGCGACGATGGCAGGGGGGAACCAACATGTACTCCGGCGCCGCGGTGATGGCAGGGGGAGTCACCAACACTTGCGGCGCCGCGGTGCTAGCGGGCGGAGTCACGAACATGTAGTTCGCCTGATTCGTCGGCGCCGCGTTGTTCGAGTGGCTGCTGACCATGCTTGGAATCGGGCACGGCCCTACTCGACCACCCGCACTCCAGTTCGCTATTGACTCCACCAAGGTAGGCAGGAAGGACGTGAGGGTGATTTCCAGGTTGTCTTGGACGATCTGCGGGATCCGCGCCACTTGTGCCTTAAGTTCTTGAACCTCGCGGTTTTCCTCCTCGCTCCTTCCCGACGGCGCCACATGCGTCCTCGGCGGTGGACCAAAATGATCCACCCAATTCTTACCCCCGAGGCCGGCCAGACGGCCGACCGACGACGGCTTCTTCATAACCGGCTCTATTTTCTTGGCCCGGTTCATCGCCCTGTTAAAAGGGTTATCCCACCGGGTGGCCACCGTCGACCCCTGGGATGAGGAACCCTGGGATCCATGACTAGCAACAATTTCCTCCTCCTGCAGAAGAAGTAATAGTGAATCATTTAGATCATCGACTAGATTGCAATCGAGTTGATCCGCGGTAATTAGATTATACTTACCACAATTTCCTCGAATTCCTTCACTGCAGGATCCGCGGTGAGTTGTTTGGTTTTTGGGTCCACATGGTAACGGGCCCTGATGAAGTTTCGAACCTGCCCGGGTTCGAATTTAGCAAAGGGGTTTTCTATCCCCTTGGATCTATACTCTTCGTCCTCCTTATTCCATTTGGCCTCCGCGGTTCTGTATCCACCAGATCCGAGATGGTGATGACCTATATTCATCGCCTGCAGCACCTTTCCCCGATTACTATTGGCCAGGGCTCTTTCGGATTCACACCTCTCCTTGAACTCCCGGAACTGATCTTCGGTGATCTGCGGGTCAATATTCTGGATCTCCTCGAGACTTTTGCCTTCTTTATAGATCTTCTTCTTTATCCGGGTTCTCCAGCTGGCCAGGGCGGTGCTCATCTTTGTGAGGGCGGATTTGTTTACTTCGTTCCCATGATAATTTGTGTTCTGATACTTAGCGGGGAACTTGTATCTTGCGTGCAGCTTCTCGAAGAGGAGTGTGCGCAAGTGGCCATTATCTTTATGCCGGAGATTCTCGGTGTTGATCGAGATGGTTGTCCGGGTGATCGCCGCCACTTGCCCACCGTACTCTTTGACGACAAGGGCGGGCTCCAAAGGAACCCCTGATGGGCTCACTTCGGTAATTTCCTCCCTGACCGTGCCGACCGTGTTCGGGTGCCGGTCCTTCGGCTTCTTCTTCTTCTTAGGAGGATTGCTACCACTCCCTGTGCCCTCGCCGCCATCAGTGGTTTCATCGTCCGCCGTTCCTTCGGCTTCTTCCTCCGCGTCTTCCATCTCATCATCCTCGCTCTCCGAAGGATGGTATTCTTCATCGTCTTCTAGCCGCTGGGCCGCCTCCCAGAATGTCAATTGTTTATTCGGAGGTCTGAGTTCTCCTTCAGCGCTGATGCGCTTAGAACATCCAGCCTCGTCGTTGTCACACATCTTCGCACTAATAAAAAACAAATAATTGGTTAAATGCACGGAAAACTCCGGCATGACCTTTGCTAATTTTCTTAAACTAGGAGTGCCCGATTTCTGCCGAAACAGAAGTTAATCAACATTCCGGCAAAAATCGGGACTCATTTCATACAAGAACCTGCATATATATGGCCAGCATAGCTAGCACACAATAAATGGCCATCATAGCCGGCACAACCGGCATAAATGGCCCAGTATAGCCAGCACAACTACACAACCATCACACAATAAATCTGTTTCAGGCAAAAATGGAGCAACTAGAATAAATGGACAACACACAAACAGTACATCAAGCATAAATGGTCAGGTTTCAGGTTTGAACTTAGCAGTTTCAGGTTTTAGGTTTGGACTTAGCAGTTTCAGGTTTGGACTTAGCAGTTTCAGGTTTCAGCAAGCATAAAGAGTGTAAAAATGCAAATAGTATACACAGCTAGCTACTGTCTTGTTTTTGTTAGCATTTCATCACTAAAGCAAATAAGCAAATAAGCATTTCACAGCATTACACAGCTAGCTACTGTCTTGTTTCAGTTTCAGCTAGCATTTCATCACCAGGAGCATTTCATCACTAAAGCAAATAAGCAAATAAGCAAGCAACACCTACTGCCTAAAGATGGTTCAGCATTAAAACTACTAGCTAATCCAGAGCACATGGGCCATTACTGTGAGAGTCAGCAGTTACTCTCGCAGCTGTAGTATGAGGCTCTGGGTATGATTTGCTTGGCCCAGACCACAGAATGATGATGAAAAAAACAATATACCGACACTTATTATGGATCGGAGGAGTACATTTTTGGTTCATGGATGACAACCAAAAATATTCCATCGTGTGAGCCTCCATGGTATAGGTCACAAAGTGTAAAATGTTTAGTTACCGGCAAAGAAATTCGCATCATCATCGTCATTTGCAGAAATGTAGAATAAAATTTCAGTGAGCATAAATGTTTAAGAAAGGGTATGGCACCTAGAGCTATTGATATTAGTGAGCACCAAACCAAGCAAATGTTTCATTTGGAGATGGCTTTCTGTGTATAATAAATATATGCTGACAGGATAAATATAGCAAGATACAATTTTCAACACTTGTAGTTATACAAATTAGATTTTTATATTCTCTCTCCTCTAAAACAGTTAGGAACCTGCTAGTTCTAGTTCTACAGGAGCTCAGGACTACAGGATTAGCTTTCGGTCATCCAATTATACAATGCTCAAGAACATATTGGAAAAATAAATAGGTCCTGCGCTGCAGGCAATGTACTATTCTAGCACTTGTGGTCTTAATCAAATTCCGTGCAACATTGAAACTACGCTTCATATAACACAAACTTACATATCGCAATGGTTCCGGACGAGGAGATAAGTGGAGTAGGTTCTTGCCATCCCACCAATCTAAATGACCAACAACCATGAGCAATGGCGACATTATTAACAGGAAAATAAATTTTGATGTTCGACGTAATGAACCAGACTGACTAACTAAAGCAACACAATTCAGCAATGACTAGAGCACCATGTACTGCCTTCTTGCAAAGAAACTGGGGATGGTAAGGAGCAATGACTAGAGCATCATGTCTTTTTAAGCTGTTGCATTGTGATCTTTGGGCGTCCCCCAACCCAAGTGTGTTTGTTTGTAATTATTATCTTGTTATTATGCTCTCAATTTCTTAGGACGTTTTCTCTTGGCAACAAATCAGATGTTAACTCTATTTTTCTGAACTTCCAGGGATATGTCTCCAACCATGTTTTTGCACCCCCATTAAGATATCTTCAGTGCGACAATGGGAGGGGATTTGACATGGTAAGCCCAATCTGACAAACTACCTTCCTTCCCTGTCCACTACGCGGCCACCAAATCCCAACTTGGGTTGGATAGATTCGGCATGTGTTCATCCATGTCGACTACGCTAAAGGCAGAGCCGTCGGCATTGCCCCTGGCGCGCGCATCGCCGTCTACAAAGCATGCTGGAAAGGCTGCGCGAGCTCAGACATCCACTCCGGCGTGTCCGAGGCCACCATACAGAGGGAGAGAGGGACAGAGGGAGAGAGAGGGAGAAAGGGAGAGACAGGGGAGGGGCGACGCTCACCTCTGACGGGCGGACGACGGCGGCCTCCACCTCCTCGAGCGGCGGGAGATCCTACTCCTCCACAAGCGGCGCGGGCCTCCTCCTCCATGGATCGGCAGCGGCGCGGGCCTCCTCCTCCTCGAGAGCGCGTCGCGGCGGTGGCGGATCAAGAAAGCAGCGGCGCGGTGGCGGATCGAGAGAAAGCAGCGGCGGTGGCGGTGTCTGTGAGATGGGGATGAGAGAGGCGGACGTGGCACGCGCGGTTGACTAGTCCAACCCACATAGGCGTAGCGCACCCTGGCCAAGTGCACTTGGCCAGGGTGCGCTACGCCTATGTGGGTTGGACTATCAGATAAGAGGGCGTCCACCCCACTAGTTAACACTAATACTACCTTATCCCACTGGTTCTGCCCCTTAGCTCTATTCTAAACTATGAGCACCCAGGTTCGAATCCTGGTGCTCCACTTTTTTATTTTTATTTTAAAAATACTTTTAAATGTTCCAAAAAATGCCCAAAAGTGGTGATACATGCCATACAAGTTTTGTTTTGTTTTTAAAATACTTTTAAATATTCCAAAAATGCCCAAAAGTGGTGATATATGTCATAAAAGTGTTACAAATATGATTCAAAGTATAACTAAATTTCATAATAATTTGTCCATGAATATTACAATCTTTTTCGACCACGTGTTTTACAATATTTTTTGAGCTAGCGTTTTACAATCTTTTTCCCTTCTTTGTCGCGGTTGAATAATTTAGCCCCGGCACTTTAATGTTTCTTCTTTCGAACGGGCTACCTTTTTTGGGTAGGGTTGTCCTTTTTCTTCTTGTGATGTATGTTGCTGCATCATAGTCGTCGTCATCTTCAATCTTTGGATCGCCGTACTGGTCGAAGTCTTGCTCGTTGGCGACTCCATCCATTCCGATGATGTTTCTTTTTCCTCTCCTCACGACAACACGGCTAGGCTTTGTCGGGTCGGTAATGAAAAAACATTGGTCCACTTTGGTAGCCAGTACCCACGGTTAATTTTTCGCGGCCACGTTTGCACCGGCGGCCTTGGATTTGGCTGCTTCGGGTATAACCATGATTGTGAAATACCGGTCTTCTCTTTCGACGCTCTTTGCCCATCTGACACGGAACATCGACACCTTTTCTCCACAGTAGTCGAGCTCCCAGATCTCCTCGATTCTTCCGTAGAATCTTTCCTTCACGTTGTCATCGGTGTAGAATTCCGACGTTACGCCTGAGTTCTGATAATCACACTTGTTGTCCTTTTCCTCCGTGTAGAATGTGTAGCCGTTGATATCATACGCCTGATAGGTCACCAGGTTTTGCATCGGTCCCTGTGACAAGGTGAATATGATCTTTTTCGTGTCAGAAGAATGCGATCGCCGGGGATTATCAAGGAGCGTCTGCCTAAACCAACGCGCGAAATCTGAGTTGTGCTCTTTGATTATTTCTCCCTGCGTCCTCTGTATGCCCCGGTCACTGTACTTCTTCTCGATTAACCTTTTGTGCTTCTGTACCCAAGGATCGACCAGTTCTAAATGCTATAGCGCGACAAGGTTTGCTCGATCAAAGTCTGCGCGTCGAAAATCGAAGTCTGCATGCAGTATGCGACGACCCTCTCGGTGACCAGATCCGTCGAGCTTGCCAAGGTGCCTGTTGACGGGAAGACCGACAGGGTTCTCGATGTCTAGATAATTCGTGCAGAAAGAGATGCACTCTTCGGCCAGAAAGCCCTTGGCTATGCTTCCATCTGGACGGGACCTGTTGCGAATGTATCCTTTGATGTGTCCGTTCATCCTTTCGAACGCCATCATGCTGCGGAGGAACATCGTCCCGAGTTGTACGATGTCCTCCACGACATGGACCAGCAGATGCACCATAATTGTAGAGGTCTCAACCTAATAAGGTAGATTCCTCCTGTGTTTACAATGCTAGTCCCTGGATCAATAGCCAGCATCCACAGTATAGATGTAATATCAAGATACAAAGGTCATAATATAAATTTATAACCAGGAATAACATAGTTTTATTACATTATACATAGCTCATTTGGCTATTACATTACATTGCAGCGGAATAACTATAAGTATGGGTCCTTCGTCTTCAAAGTGCCACAGGCAAATGCTGGTTGTAGACTTTGTAATCCTAGTCAATCAAACTTCACTAAAATAAATCAAACCTGCAACATTACAAGTTACAGCCACAAGGGTCAATACATTTGAATTGTATTGGCAAGTTTCACTATTATGTTTAATATAAGTGGATCCTATCATTACATGCAAATTTGGCTAAGTAGAGTTTTAGGCTCATTGCATTAAGCAATATTTTATCCTATCTTTTCAAAATGGTTTTGGTCCTTTGTCAAATCTCTTTTCCAAGTTCCTTGAACTCCTTGGTAGAAACTCAAGTGTTCAAGTCCTTGTCAAAATTCCTTGAGCACCTTGGTAACCCCAAGTGCAACAAGTTTTATCAAAATCTCATGAGTTCCTTGGTATCCCCAAGTACATCAAGTGTTAAGCAAAATCTCTTGAGCACCTTGGTAACCCCAAGTGCATCAAGCTTAACAAAATCTCTTTGAATTCCTTGGTAGACACACAAGGGCATCAAGTTTTTATTTTAGAAGTTGGAATGTCGAGATCTCCCATAGTTCAAACTTTAGTTGCTCAGTATTGTCCATAACCGGGGACACGGCTAAGTACTTAGATTTTATTAACTTCTGCAGAAGGAGTACACTTTACCCACATGTCACAATCCCATCCTTTTGCCACCAGTGGCCTACTGGATTAGTGCTCACCAAGATGGAGTACTGACAGATTGAGAATGTGACGAAGTCTTTCCAAAGGGTCCTCCCATACACCATTGCTAGCTTGCCTTCAGCACCCATGAAGCATTCCAGATCCCCATGTCCATTTAACTGAAGACAGTGCATGGGTCTTCCCAAAGTAGTTGACTAAGCCAGAGCCATAATAGCATGTGGTTGCACACGAAAGCCACAATTGGAGAAACATGTTCAATCTCTAAGTTTCCTAGGTGGTTTTCTTTTGGAGCACAACACAAATTGAATCCCATAAACATGGTTCCTTTTGTTGCCACCTTCTCCAAAACTTAAAGTATCCTCCACCTAGGTGGTTCATTGAGTCCTTGTTTTATTATGTAAAACACAAGTCCTTTTCTCAACCTTTGTAAAATCTCAACATGTATCTCTTTTTCAAAATATAGCATGGCTAAGCATATATCAACTACAATATTTTCACTAAGGAGTGTATAGGGAATCCTATTAGGATTTAGCATAGCATAAGTATAAAATTGTTTTCATGCATGTTTTCAAAATCCACTAAGTATAATGAAAATAGTAGGACTTTTGTATGATAGTGTAACTTGCCTTTTTGGTAGAGAATGGTGGTTCACTCCTTGATCTTGCTAGCCTCACACTTCACTAACTCCACTACAAGTTAATCAAGCAAACACAAAATTAACTAACGTTCCAAACCAAAGTCAAACAAACAATTTCACACTCATAAAGCAATGGAATCTAAGTCATGCATAAGTATGCAAAGGATGGTTTTATTGTAAGGTTGGTCTCTACTAGGTTTATAAACTTTGTAAGGTCCAAATTGGTCATTTACCAAAATGGCAAAGTCTTTAGTTAGAGGGTTTTTGCTTGAAATCTATTTTAAAATCCATTCAATCATTTTATGTGGTGGAAAATAGTTTTATTAAATCTAAAACCTTTAAGTCTTCACCAAAAGTTTCTAACTCTCAAGATTTGTTGTTTTGGGTCAGTAGCTTTGAATCAAAATATTTTCCCAAAGTTTTATTCCAAAATCCTTTTTCATAATAAAACCATTATCTTTACTTAGCTAAAAATAGACTAATTCAATTAATCCATTCTAACTTTTTTTCCAATTTCATTTTCAAAACCATGGGTTGGTTCCTAAGGTCAGTAAGGTCACTACAAACCACTTTGCAAAATATTTAATCCTAAAATCAATTTTGAACAATTTTTCTACTCTAAACAAGCTCACAAAAGAATCTGCAAAATCAAGCAAGCTAACAGATACTATTTGCTAAACTAAGGGCATGGTTGGCTAGGTCTTGCTCTCCTGAATCCATTGATATAAAATTTGTAATTTTTGGACGTGTGGTTTGAAAGTTACAAGGGTTTGAAAATTACAAACAAATCTGTTTTCAATTTCTGTTTTTAAACAGACAGGTTACACGCGACGCGTAGCTATTCGCGGGTACCGGTTCGGTGTGGATCACGCTGTAGACCGTAGGATCTAATCAAATCGTGCGATCCAGAACGCGTACCCCTTCGCGGTTTAAGTGACTCTATCGTGCCCGCCCGATCTAGATCGAACGGTTCCTACTGGCTTGCCAGAAGTTGGCGGCGCTAGGATAACGGCGAGCGGCGGAGCGGCCAGTTGGCGGCGGCGCTGGCGAGGCAGGAAGCGAAACAGGGAGAGAGTAAGCTCACCGAGATTGCGAGGACGAGGTGATGCTGGTCGTGTGGTCTTCGTGGCAAGGGGCGCACGGGGACGGGCGGGATTTCTCACCGGAGTTGGTTCTGGCGGCGGGTGGCTCTGGTCGAGGTTGAGGATGTCACTGGAGATCACCCTAAGGCAAAACGAAGGCGCGGTCAGATGCGCAGGATCAAGACAATGCTATGTGCGTGATCGAGAAGTGAAGGGGCGGTCTGTTTCACCTGGTAAACGTCGTCGGATGAGGAACAGCCGGCGGCGCTGTCGGAGCTTGTCAAAGCCGACGCTCCGTGGCGCCCGCGGTTGAATGAAGGGCACGGGGAGAAGCGTCTGGGAGTGGGGAAGCTGCCAGCGTGCTCAAGGAGGCTCGGGGTGGTGTGGCTTGGCCGGAATCGGTCGGAGACGGTGGTCGGAGCTGGGAGTGTGTCGAGTCAAATTGGGGCAGCCTCGGGGCAGAGAGTGAATGGCGACAGAGGGAAAGGGAGGGGAAGATGCAGGCGCTTAATATCGTGCAGTCACGGCGAGATTAACGCGCGGCATTACTATGAATTGAACGCGGCATTCAAAGGCAGCAACGGCAGCGAGGTTTGGGGGTGACAGGGTCGCGCGGGTGTGGACGATGAGCAGTAGAGGTGGGGTCCACCGGTCAGTGGGAAAAGAAATGAGAGTGAGGTCCACTGATCAGTCTCTGTGCGGGTTTGTTACTGCGTGCGAATCGTTTTCTTTCGGGGAGAAATACTGGGCTGGCTCTGGGCCTTAGTGGGCTGATGGGTTGGGTCTGGTTCAAATCCATTTTTTTTCTGTCTGCTGACTTTTTCTTTTTCTATTTCCCAATTCTGTTTTGTATTTCAAATAATCAAACAACATCCAAATCAATTCAAATAATCACTAAACCTTGCACTAAGAATTTGGTTCTGTTTAGTAGCATAAACCTAAATTCCAAATAAAATAATATTTTTAATAATAGGGTCCATTATTATTTAATTAAATAGATGTACCAATTATTAAATCCATAGGTTTTGATTTAATTCAAAGCTCCTTTTGAGAACTAAATAATTTTAAACCATTCAGTAGGTTGTATTTGAAAATAAGGAATATTTGGAAAACTTGTTTAAAATAAAATATCATTTTACTTTAGGGTCCAATATTAATTAAATATAATAGACTTTCATTATTAAATCAAATAGGTTTTGTTTTATTTAAAATATTTATTCTGAAATCTAAAATAAAGCCAAAACATTTCAGTAGGTTTTATTTGTGAATATCAAATATTTGAGAAAACTTATTTTAAATAATTTAATAAGTTTTTGATGTTTTAATTAAAATGGTAAACCTTTTATTTAAATTGGGATATTAATTCCCTATTATTTTATCTAAATAAACCTTTGCTATTTTTATTCAAAACAAAAATGTTTTAATTAAAAGCTTGGCCAAGGTTTTAATTTGGCTTTACAAAATAATCTTTGTTTATAAAGCTACCTTTTCTTTTGGGAAATCACAACTCTTTATTTAAAGTTTTAAAATTGTATTTTCAAAATATTTATTTTTCCTTATTAATTGTTTTAACTTTTTAAATCCTTTTTAGGATTTTATTTAATCCAGATAGGTTGAAGTTCCATTTAAATTCAAAAAGTTTCTTTTGGCCTTGAAAATCAAACAAAATTTTATTTTATTCATTTATTTTTCACATTACAAGATTTGGAAAATCTTGGGATGTGACAGGCTACCACCCTTAAAATAAATCTCGTCCCGAGATTTGGGAAGGCTAGGGTTACAAGCATGTTCAAAACAACTAGGGTACTACCACCCTTACAAATTTATCAAACAAAAATTACATATTGTCCTTCTTGGAATCCTGGAAAAACTTCTCCGGGCAAATATTTGCATAGTGTCCTTTATTTCCATACTTGAATCATGGGCCAAGGTTGAGTTTCTCCATAGGATTGTTCAACTTGTTCTTCATCTTTTCTGGACAGTTGCTTGCATAGTGTCCTGGGTTCTTGCAGTTGAAACAATGAATGTCCTTGAGTTCTTTACGTGGCTCTTGTGGACAAGTTGCTACATAGTGGCCTAACTCTTTGCAGTTGTTGCACCACACTTGGTCAATCTCTTTATTCTTCTTGTTCTCTGGGCATCCACTGGAGTAGTGTCCCATTTCCTTACATTTACGACATTGTGCAAGGCTCATGTCTTGCTTTTGTTTCTTAAGTTTCTTTAGTCCTTTGAATTGGGTTGTCTTGTTTGGAGGTATAAGTGGTCCTTTTCCTTGGGTAGACTTGGATCCTGCTTGTTTCCTTTGTTCCACCATGGAGTAGATAGGACATTGGTTAGGAGTATGATCACTTCCTTCACACAGGTAGCAAGTAGCTTGAGAGGTAGGGCATTGTCCAATAGGATGTTCTTCTTCACAATTGGGGCATTGTCCTTCATGCTCCTTGGAAGTATGATCCTTGTATCCACAAATAATGCAAGCTGGGGCTCCATCTAGAATAACATTCTTGTCATCCTTGTTATCATACACTCTTTTGGGATAGCTTTCTTCCATGCTGATCATTTGATTAGTCACCTTAAGCATTAGTTGGGATTGTTCTTCCAAAAACTTTTGCAGTGCTGGATCTTTATCATTATTGTTGGCTATGAACTGGGCTGTCAGTTGGTTCAACTGGTGTTGGGTTGCTATGAGCTCTTTCATGCTGTCAGCTTGGTTGGTGTTGATGTCATCCACTTTGATGTTGGAGTCCTTTGGAGTAGTCATCTGTTTGGGTTGAAGGAGATTAGAATAGGCAAGATATTTCTAAGGACTTAATTCTAATCACACACATCACAATTCACACAAGCAATGTGCATGCAATCACAAACCAAACATTTCACTCAAACAAGGTTCAAGCACATACTTAGTCAACAAAATATTTTTGTTACACCACATAAGTTGGTGGTTTTGTCTTAACTAAACTATGGTGGTTCATCTATATGGTTCACTTGTGATCTTTCCTTCCTTCATGATTCTTCTTGTATGAGATCATGGTTTCCTTGAGATAAACTCTTAGTTGCAATACTTCAAAGTTGTTGATGGCTCCTTCTTATTTTGCATTCCCTCAGTCTCTAATTCTTGAGCAAGTTTCCTTGTTTCACTTGTAGTCCTTAGTGATATCTAAGTTGGAAGTCCTTGGTGAATATGCTGAAGATGTTGAAGTCATTAGAGTTGAAGAAGTTGAAGTCATTAGAGTTGAAGCAGTTGAAGTAGTCCTTTGCACATGGTGTAGTCTTAGGCCATGGGGTAGGTCTTTCCATCAAGTTGAAAATAGAAGAGGAGTAGAGTTGAAACCAAAATGGTTAAGGAAAGAGTTTACAAGTTTTTGTAAATAAGTTTTTGGAACAAATACACTCCTATTTTTCTAAGGGGTTTTGTCCAATCCTAGGTTTACAAATCCTACAGGCAACACAATGCTCTGATACCATCTGTAGAGGTCTCAACCTAATAAGGTAGATTCCTCCTGTGTTTACAATGCTAGTCCCTGGATCAATAGCCAGCATCCACAGTATAGATGTAATATCAAGATACAAAGGTCATAATATAAATTTATAACCAGGAATAACATAGTTTTATTACATCATACATAGCTCATTTGGCTATTACATTACATTGCAGCGGAATAACTATAAGTATGGGTCCTTCGTCTTCAAAGTGCCACAGGCAAATGCTGGTTGTAGACTTTGTAATCCTAGTCAATCAAACTTCACTAAAATAAATCAAACCTGCAACATTACAAGTTACAGCCACAAGGGTCAATACATTTGAATTGTATTGGCAAGTTTCACTGTTATGTTTAATATAAGTGGATCCTATCATTACATGCAAATTTGGCTAAGTAGAGTTTTAGGCTCATTGCATTAAGCAATATTTTATCCTATCTTTTCAAAATGGTTTTGGTCCTTTGTCAAATCTCTTTTCCAAGTTCCTTGAACTCCTTGGTAGAAACTCAAGTGTTCAAGTCCTTGTCAAAATTCCTTGAGCACCTTGGTAACCCCAAGTGCAACAAGTTTTATCAAAATCTCATGAGTTCCTTGGTATCCCCAAGTACATCAAGTGTTAAGCAAAATCTCTTGAGCACCTTGGTAACCCCAAGTGCATCAAGCTTAACAAAATCTCTTTGAATTCCTTGGTAGACACACAAGGGCATCAAGTTTTTATTTTAGAAGTTGGAATGTCGAGATCTCCCATAGTTCAAACTTTAGTTGCTCAGTATTGTCCATAACCGGGGACACGGCTAAGTACTTAGATTTTATTAACTTCTGCAGAAGGAGTACACTTTACCCACATGTCACAATCCCATCCTTTTGCCACCAGTGGCCTACTGGATTAGTGCTCACCAAGATGGAGTACTGACAGATTGAGAATGTGACGAAGTCTTTCCAAAGGGTCCTCCCATACACCATTGCTAGCTTGCCTTCAGCACCCATGAAGCATTCCAGATCCCCATGTCCAGTTAACTGAAGACAGTGCATGGGTCTTCCCAAAGTAGTTGACTAAGCCAGAGCCATAATAGCATGTGGTTGCACACGAAAGCCACAATTGGAGAAACATGTTCAATCTCTAAGTTTCCTAGGTGGTTTTCTTTTGGAGCACAACACAAATTGAATCCCATAAACATGGTTCCTTTTGTTGCCACCTTCTCCAAAACTTAAAGTATCCTCCACCTAGGTGGTTAATTGAGTCCTTGTTTTATTATGTAAAACACAAGTCCTTTTCTCAACCTTTGTAAAATCTCAACATGTATCTCTTTTTCAAAATATAGCATGGCTAAGCATATATCAACTACAATATTTTCACTAAGGAGTGTATAGGGAATCCTATTAGGATTTAGCATAGCATAAGTATAAAATTGTTTTCATGCATGTTTTCAAAATCCACTAAGTATAATGAAAATAGTAGGACTTTTGTATGATAGTGTAACTTGCCTTTTTGGTAGAGAATGGTGGTTCACTACTTGATCTTGCTAGCCTCACACTTCACTAACTCCACTACAAGTTAATCAAGCAAACACAAAATTATCTAACATTCCAAACCAAAGTCAAACAAACAATTTCACACTCATAAAGCAATGGAATCTAAGTCATGCATAAGTATGCAAAGGATGGTTCTATTGTAAGGTTGGTCTCTACTAGGTTTATAAACTTTGTAAGGTCCAAATTGGTCATTTACCAAAATGGCAAAGTCTTTAGTTAGAGGGTTTTTGCTTGAAATCTATTTTAAAATCCATTCAATCATTTTATGTGGTGGAAAATAGTTTTATTAAATCTAAAACCTTTAAGTCTTCACCAAAAGTTTCTAACTCTCAAGATTTATTGTTTTGGGTCAGTAGCTTTGAATCAAAATATTTTCCCAAAGTTTTATTCCAAAATCCTTTTTCATAATAAAACCATTATCTTTACTTAGCTAAAAATAGACTAATTCAATTAATCCATTCTAATTTTTTTCCAATTTGATTTTCAAAACCATGGGTTGGTTCCTAAGGTCAGTAAGGTCACTACAAACCACTTTGCAAAAGATTTAATCCTAAAATCAATTTTAAACAATTTTTCTACTCTAAACAAGCTCACAAAAGAATCTGCAAAATCAAGCAAGCTAACAGATACTATTTGCTAAACTAAGGGCATGGTTGGCTAGGTCTTTCTCTCCTGAATCCATTGATATAAAATTTGTAATTTTTGGACGTGTGGTTTGAAAGTTACAAGGGTTTGAAAATTATAAACAAATCTGTTTTCAATTTCTGTTTTTAAACAGACAGGTGACACGCGACGCGTAGCTATTCGCGGGTACCGGTTCGGTGTGGATCACGCTGTAGACCGTAGGATCTAATCAAATCGTGCGATCCAGAACGCGTACCCCTTCGCGGTTTAAGTGACTCTATCGTGCCCGCCCGATCTAGATCGAACGGTTCCTACTGGCTTGCCAGAAGTTGGCGACGCTAGGATAACGGCGAGCGACGGAGCGGCCAGTTGGCGGCGGCGCTGGCGAGGCAGGAAGCGAAATAGGGAGAGAGTAAGCTCACCGAGATCGCGAGGACGAGGTGATGCTGGTCGTGTGGTCTTCGTGGCAAGGGGCGCACGGGGACGAGCGGGATTTCTCACCGGAGTTGGTTCTGGCGGCGGGTGGCTCTGGTCGAGGTTGAGGATGTCACTGGAGATCGCCCTAAGGCAAAACGAAGGCGCGGTCAGATGCGCAGGATCAAGACAATGCTATGTGCGTGATCGAGAAGTGAAGGGGCGGTCTGTTTCACCTGGTAAACGTCGTCGGAGGAGGAACAGTAGGCGGCGTTGTCGGAGCTAGTCAAAGTCGACGCTCCGGGGCGCCCGCGGTTGAATGAAGGGCACGGGGAGAAGCGTCTGGGAGTGGGGGAGCTGCCAGCATGCTCAAGGAGGCTCGGGGTGGTGTGGCTTGGCCGGAATCGGTCGGAGACGGTGGTCGGAGCTGGGAGTGTGTCGAGTCAAATTGGGGCAGCCTCGGGGCAGAGAGTGAATGGCGACAGAGGGAAAGGGAGGGGAAGATGCAGGCGCTTAATATCGTGCAGTCACGGCGAGATTAACGCGCGGCATTACTATGAATTGAACGCGGCATTCAAAGGCAGCAACGGCAGCGAGGTTTGGGGGTGACAGGGTCGCGCGGGTGTGGACGATGAGCAGTAGAGGTGGGGTCCACCGGTCAGTGGGAAAAGAAATGAGAGTGAGGTCCACTGGTCAGTCTCTGTGCGGGTTTGTTACTGCGTGCGAATCGTTTTCTTTCGGGGAGAAATACTGGGCTGGCTCTGGGCCTTAGTGGGCTGATGGGTTGGGTCTGGTTCAAATCCATTTTTTTTCTGTCTGCTGACTTTTTCTTTTTCTATTTCCCAATTCTGTTTTGTATTTCAAATAATCAAACAACATCCAAATCAATTCAAATAATCACTAAACCTTGCACTAAGAATTTGGTTCTGTTTAGTAGCATAAACCTAAATTCCAAATAAAATAATATTTTTAATAATAGGGTCCATTATTATTTAATTAAATAGATGTACCAATTATTAAATCCATAGGTTTTGATTTAATTCAAAGCTCCTTTTGAGAACTAAATAATTTTAAACCATTCAGTAGGTTGTATTTGAAAATAAGGAATATTTGGAAAACTTGTTTAAAATAAAATATCATTTTACTTTAGGGTCCAATATTAATTAAATATAATAGACTCTCATTATTAAATCAAATAGGTTTTGTTTTATTTAAAATATTTATTCTGAAATCTAAAATAAAGCCAAAACATTTCAGTAGGTTTTATTTGTGAATATCAAATATTTGAGAAAACTTATTTTAAATAATTTAATAAGTTTTTGATGTTTTAATTAAAATGGTAAACCTTTTATTTAAATTTGGATATTAATTCCCTATTATTTTATCTAAATAAACCTTTGCTATTTTTATTCAAAACAAAAATGTTTTAATTAAAAGCTTGGCCAAGGTTTTAATTTGGCTTTATAAAATAATCTTTGTTTATAAATCTACCTTTTCTTTTGGGAAATCACAACTCTTTATTTAAAGTTTTAAAATTGTATTTTCAAAATATTTATTTTCCCTTATTAATTGTTTTAACTTTTTAAATCCTTTATAGGATTTTATTTAATCCAGATAGGTTGAAGTTCCATTTAAATTCAAAAAGTTTCTTTTGGCCTTGAAAATCGAACAAAATTTTATTTTATTCATTTATTTTTCACATTACAAGATTTGGAAAATCTTGGGATGTGACAATAATGTCGAAGAATGCGGGTGGGAAGTAGACCTCAAGCTCACATAGTATCACCACGATTTCCTCCTGTAGCCTCCCGAGCTGATTCACGCCAATCGACTTCCTAAAGATGACGTCGAAAAACTTTCATAGGCCAAATAACGTTTCACGGACGTGCTCGTCCATTATCCCTCTTAGTGCGACCGGAAGTACCTGCGTCATTAGCACGGCACAGTCGTGAGACTTCATGCCACTGAAACTCTGCTTCGCCTCGTCTAGGTATCTGCTTATCTTGCCCGTGTAGCCGTAAGGAAATTTGACTCCTAGAAGGCACTTGAAAAACTGTTTGATCTCATCCTGGCTTAGAGTGAAGCAAGAAGGAGGGCAGTAATATTCGTTCTTCTTGAACTTTTTACCCTTCCGACGACCTTATGTCGTCTCCGACTCATGATCATCGTCATCTTCCTGATCATCAGGAGTAGTGCGTCCTCCGTGAAGCTCCTTCCGGATACCCAAGCATATCAGGTCGTGCCTTGCTTTCGGACCATCTTTCGTCCTATCTGGCATGTTGATTATGGTGGCGACCAGACTCTCGCACACGTTTTTCGTGATATGCATTATGTCGAGGCTATGAGGTGTGCGGAGAAACTTCCAGTATGGCAACTCCCAGAAAACAGACCTTGTTTTCCATAGCTTCATCAGCGGCTTGTCTTGTTGCTGCCTCTTTCGCTTCTTTCCAGGCCTAGGACAATCTTTCCAGTTTTTCAGCAACTCTTCCACTTCTTCGCTGCTCCTACGCTCTGGGATTCCTCGGGTCTCTGATTTGCCATCGAACAGGTCTCCATGTTTTCTCCATGGATCATTCTTGCCGAGCCACCTCCGGTGCGCCATGAACACGGTTTTTGATGACCCTGGATTTTTCTCTAGTTGGAGATAGCTTGTGTTATCCATGCACCTAACGCATGCGCAGAATCCTTGGATAACCTGCCCCAAGATATACCTACAACCTGGATAGTCTTGCATCGTAGTGACCAACGCGGCTCTCATAGTGAAATAATCTTGTGCGACGGCGTCGTAAGTATTGGCTCCAGATTCCCATAACGTGGCTAGCTCCTCTTTCAACAGCCCGAGATATAGATTGATGTCGGTACCAGGTTGTTTCGGCCCTTGAATTAGCATACTCATTTGTATGTACTTCTTCTTCATGCACAACCATGGAGGGAGGTTGTACATCCATACAAACACGGGCCAAGTGCTGTGCGTGCTGCTCTGGCTACCGAACGGATTGATTCCATCGGTGCTCGCACCAAGCCTGATGTTCCTCGAATCTCCACCGAATTCTGGAAATTCGAGGTCCAATGCTTTCCACTGGATAGCATCTGAAGGGTGCGTCAGCAGCTCATCCTTTTCGGGGTCATCATCATCATCTCCTGGCTTCTTCCTTTCCGCATGCCATCGCATGAGCTTCGCTTCCTTAGGGTCCGCGAAATAGCGCTGCAGACGAGGAGTGATATGAAAGTACCATACCACTTTTCGAGGTGCTTTCTTCCCTTTCTTGTATCGACTCACGCCGCACACCGGACATGTGGTTTTCTCCGCGTCCTCGCCCCGATAAATGATGCAATCGTTGATGCATACGTGATATCTAACGTGCGGTAGATCGAGAGGACAGACGATTTTCTTGGCATCCTCGATACTAGTTGGACATGTGTTCCCCTTCGGGAGACGATCGTGCCAGAATGCCATCATATCGTCGAAGCTTGCGTCGCTCAATTTGTGTTTTGCCTTCATCTCTATAGCCTTGAGCATTACATTCAACCGGGTATCATCGGGCCTGCATCCTTCATACAATGGAGTAACCGCGTCTTTCTCAAGTTGCGCAAGCTTGGCTTTCTCTCTAGCGGCAGCCCTGGCGTTACTCGTCTGCTTGAGAAGCAGCTCTTGCACATAAGGGTCCCGCACCCAGCCTGACGTTGTTCCATCGTCGTCTGCTCCTCCGGCATCTAGATCATCATCATCCCGGTCTGCTTCCGCACCGTCACCATCTCCAGGAGACTCTTCATCATCTCGCCCGTTCTCGCCGTGATGATGATCATCGTCATGTTGGCCACCTTCACCGTCTCCATCGTCTACGTCATCGCTTATCCAACGAGTGTATCCATCCATAAAACCATGGCGGAGCAGGTGCGCCTGCAGATTCCCGGAATCTGGGTCGATCACCCAGTTGAGTTTGCATCTTCTGCACGGACATCTTATATCTGTCTTGTTATTTCATATCATGTCGGCCGTCGCACATTTCAAAAATCTAGCCACAATGCCTTCGCTCATTATGCGTACCATTTTTGCCTGCACGGTGTACACGGTACAATTTTGAAGTCTATTAGAACCACATAATGAATGCATGCATGCAATGGTCGATAGAAAATTTCGGCATGACCTATCCTAAAATTATGACCTTTGCGAACTGCCAAAGTCTTGCCAAAATGGAAATGAATCAATATTTTGGCAAAACAAATGTCAACTTGTTCACATACAAACACAAGAGAGAGAGAGAGAGACCGATCCATACACACATGAACATATCATTATCCTCTCCATACACACATGCATGAGCATCATCGATACTCTCCATATACACACACATATGACCATCGATCCTCTCCATACACACATCATGAGCATCGATCATCTACATACATATGAGTACATCATCCATATACACATGAAAACATCCTTACATGGACAACTTACCGAGATGAGAGACCGATCGCGAGAAAGATGTAAAGAAGAGGTGCGCGCGAGACCGGAGACCTTCCTTTATTACTTATGTAGGAGAAACATCCAAGGCAAGTTCTACATGCTAAAAATGGTGAATGGGTGGAAAAATTGAGGTGGGAAGGAGAAGATCCCGACTTGATCTAAGGAGGAAGAAGAAGGGGAAAGTGAAGTGTGGGGTGGTGGATGTGGTCACACATGTGCACATAAAGTGCTGTAAAAAAATCGACACATCCGTGACGCACACGGCCCTAGTGCGCCACAGGGAAGAGTAACATCCGTGGCGCACATGCCCTAGTGCGCCACAGGGAGTAGTAACATCCGTGGCGCACATGCCATAGTGCGCTACGGATGTGTCTGGTCGTTTCACAGCAGAAGGGGGGGCGTAGCGCACCCCCACAATGTGCGCCACAGTTGGCACTAACATCTGTAGCGCACCTGCCCTATGTGCGCTACGGATGTTTGGCGTGCGGCCAAAAGGGCCCTGGCCCACACATATCTGCGGCGCACTATGGTCATGTGCGCCACAGTTGTTCTAGTTACTAGTAGGGCACTGCCCACAGGTGAGCTACGCCTGTTTTAGCCGTGGGGCACTTCAACCATGTGAGCCACGGATGTGCTGATTACCTATAGCCGTTTTCCTAGTAGTGTCCTTGGCATCAAACTCGTGAAATATTGGGTTGATTTTTTCTACGTTCCATGCAGTTCCTTGGGATTTCATGAGCTGAGATACTCGTGTAACAGTAGTGGTTTGGCAACGGCGACCGACTGGTCATTGTGCCCCAGCTCTAGGGATCCAATTATGTCCCAAATGTCAACTTGCGTTCCATCACCCACACGCCATATCAGTCCCTTGTTAAGCAAATCTCGTCCATGTAAAATTCTTCTCCATGTAAATGATCCTCTCGCCGGACACGCCGCTTGTATTAGCGAAGAGGACGGGAAGTATCGAGCCTTCAGCACTCTACTCCACAACGACCCCGGGACAGTCAAGATGCACCATGACTGTTTTGCTAAAAGTTCATGGTTAAAAGCTTCAAAGTCTCTAAAACCCATCATGCCCTCTCTCTTGGATTGACACATTTTCTTCCAAGATATCCAATGCACCTTCCGCGATCCGTCTGCATCGTTCCACTAGAAATCTGATGAGATAGAGCCAAGTTTTTTGCACTGCTTTTTGTTGAACTTGAAACAACTCATAGGGTAGGTCATAGGTGGGCATAGCTTGAAGAACAGATTTGACTAGTGTATCCTTGCCCTTCTTTGAAAAGCCTTGCCCCTTCCACCCAACGGTCTTGGCTCCCGATCTTTCTGTGATGTACCGAAAACATCCTTTTTTCCTACCATGGTTAGGAGTCCAAGATATCTTTCCGACAATGCTTCGGTCTCCACTCCAAGAGTTGCCTTGAGTTCATCCTTGAGACCCTCATCAAAGCCGTCACCAAAGAAAATTGAGGACTTTTGAAAATTATCTTCCTGGCCAGATGCCGTCTCATATTTTCCTAACACTCCTCTTAGTGTATGTAGGGCTGGACATAAATCTCGAAACTCGACGAGTTTAACGAGTACTCATTTGCTCGGCTCGTTCGAAATCGACTCGTTTCCTTAATGATCCGAGGTGAGCTGTAATTTTTGCTCGATATCCTTAAGGAGTTAACGATCGAGTTAGCGATGTTCGTGAGCTACTCGTTAAGCTCGGTTATAACCAAGGTATGACCCACTTATTTTCTACATGTCTAATCTGGCAGCCCATCTAAGGCAAACAGTTGGCCCATTGAGAAAGAACGGTCGATCTAGGAGCGAGAGCGATCGACCAAAGACCTTATTTTTTCCGATTGATCTAGAATGTTTCTCTTCTGTCTCGTCGACTCGTCGTCTCCTCACCGCATACCCCATCTCCATCTTCTCGATCTAGATCTGCTGACCACGGCGCCGACCAAGCCTGTCGGCTGTCGTCCTACTTACACCAATTCACATGGATAAGCGAAAGATGTCGTCCAAGGGAACCTCAGGTTCTGGTACGCCGCTGATGCATTTTCTTAACGAGCAGCTCATGAGCGCTCGTTAACATCTAATGAAGCGAGCCAAGTTTTACGTTTTGCTCGTTATCCTTAGCGATCTTAATGATCCGAGACTTGATGAGTGTGAGCCTTAACGAGCCGAGCCTTAACGAGTCGAGTTGCTCGATAGCCCAGCCTCACCCCTGTTGCCTCGAGGAAGACAATGTTGTCATCTGCAAACAAAATATGGGTTATATGGGGCCCATCCATCCCAAATTGAACGCCTTTCAGCAAATTTTCCTCTTGAGATTTCTTCAACAAAGTCGAGAACCCTTCAAGACAAAAGAGAAATAGATACGGTGAAAGTGGGTCACCCTGTCTTAGACCTCTACATGGTGCGAAAATATTAGATAATCCCCCATTCAACTTGATTGAGAAACGGACTGAACTCATACATCTCATAACCATGTCGATCCACCCTCTCGAGAAACCCATCTTACTCATGATCTTCTCAAGGAAAACCCATTCGACCCTGTCGTACGCCTTCATCATATCAAGCTTTACTGCGCATAACGGTTTCTTCTTCTTCCTTGTCCTACTGGTGTGGACACATTCATAGACGACAACTACATTGTCGGTGATCAACCTTCCCGGGACGAAAGAACTTTGCTCTTCCGAGATTAGAATTGGGAGCAACACCTTTAATCTGTTCGACACCATTTTGCACGCAATCTTGTATAGCACGTTGCCAAGACTAATTGGACAAAATTGCGTTAGCAACTCCGGTGAGTTGACTTTGGGTATATTGGGTATAAGCATGATAACCATATGGTTAAAAGTTAAAACCTTCCGGAATAGGCTGTCTGTTCAGGAAGTCACGAACACCAGCGCAGACCGCATCCTTTACCAAAGGCCAGTGCCTTTGATAAAATAAGGCCGGTATCCCATCTGGCCCCAAAGCTTTCATCGGTCCCATTTGAAACAGTGCTTTCATAATCCCTTTATCCGATATAGGAGTGTTGAGTTTGCTATTCATTTGTGTTGTCACAAAAGAATTGACATGATCAGTTATATGCTCCGTATTTTCGGCACCATCCACCGTGTACAGGTTTGACATGAAAGAACGGGCCAGTGCCCGCATTTCCTCATCAGAAGAGCAACGGCTACCATTGTCTCTTTTTAGAAATTTGATTGTATTTTTCCTCCTGCGATGTGATGCTCTATTCTGAAAGTAGCGTGTATTTCTATCTCCTGATTTTAGCCAATCCACCCTTGATCTTTGCATGTACATAATTTCTTCACGCTCATATATTTCATGCAACTCCTTTTCAATCGCTGTACATACCCACTCCATGCTCACCAGACTGCAAGGCTTCCTCTCGCGATGTCGCAAGTTGCTGCCGAAGTGTTTTGATTTGGTTCCGGACAAACCCAAAAACCTCTATGTTCCAAAGTCTGCATATTGTCAGTGAGCTGCTTCAGTCGAGTCCAGCGGGCCTCAAGCCCATTACCGGCACCGTCCTCCCTAGCCCAGGCCTCCTCGGCCATGGCCTGGTAGCCCTCGTGGCGTAGCCACATTTCCTCAAAGTGAAATCTACGGCCCATTTTCTGTTGGGCCGGAATCACATCCAAAATACGAATAGCGAGAACTGGATGATCAGATTCTTCTGTCATCACATGTATAGTTTAATATATCAACAACAAGAGGAAGTTTGCTCTAGTTGAGCGGTTGACTCGGTAACCAAAAAATAACTTACAAGTGTTAGCCAAAACTAGTACTATTCGATTTCGAGGATATGTGTTTTTCCTATTTAATTTTCTGCGTCTAGATGATAACTAGTACTATGCTCTATATGAACCGCCGTGTGCTAGCCATATTGTTTGATTGGGTTGCTCAAATATTGGTCTACTCAATGGTCTACGTGTAGTACTACATGCTCAAAAATTGGTCTGTCAATGGTTTACATGTAATGCGGAAATGCATGCTGAAATTTTTGCCGAATCAACTGTCTGAATTATTGCTAGCTTGCATGTTTAAATTTTAGCCGGTTCAATGTTCTCCTAGTATTGCTAGCTCGTATGCATGCGTGAGTTGTTGCTAGTTTGCATGCATTTGCTAGCTTGCATGTGGTACTTGCATGTACTAACAAGTGCATGCAAAAAATGCTCTTAATGTAACGGGGGTGATGTTTTCCGTTAGATATTTTATGCTTCTGCTCCTCAACTTTATGCTCTCTATAAAATATCCAATAGTTGGATTAGTATGCATAGGTAGCATCCTAGATAGCCCACTATTTCCCATATATATATATATATATATATATATATATATATATATATATATAATGTTTTGGGCACATGATAGGGACAGAGCATCTACTAGGTATTTTAGGGCATACATCATCTATTGGAGATGCTCTAAGACAGCAGTGACGCTTTCATATATTAGGATGAAATATATAAGGTCTAATTCCAACAAGATGAGAAAAAAGATTGTACAATGGGAGGAAGGGGAGAACCAACTACTACTACTCAGGACCAAGCATTCAAAGTTGCATATCAACGACGGCGAATTTATGAAAGTCTATATACTTGGCACATCATATTCTTTTAGGCGAAAGGAGTATGTTGCATCACATTCTAGAACATTTGAATATGTTTTCAGTTCATATTTGATTAACAGGTTGAGCATGGGCTGCCTCTTAATGTGTACCGTTCTCTTTTCCATGTGCTAAACAAGCATCAAATACTCACACAAATTACCGAGCCAGTCCGCCAAAAGCAGAACATAGAATAGACTGAAAACTACAACCTGGACATCAACTCTTTCTGGAAGATATTAAAGCAGTAGACCAGTTTCTTCCATTCAATTCTCAAATTCTAGTAAAATTAACCAGGCTATAATGTAGCACTTGCATACACACACGCATGCATCAACAAGTTTATTGATAAATAACAATACACTGTCACGGAGACTAAACATTGCATGATTAAAACAAGAGGATAGCTGACCAAACCACCTGATAAAGGCTGCAGTTATGAACCAACAATTCCAGGATTGACTTATTAAAATGCCGAGTTGGGGAACTAGTAGGAGAACCAACAATTCCAGGATTGACTTATTAAAAGGCCAAGTTGGGGCACTAGTAGGAAACCCGCTGTGAGTGTTCAATCTCGAACACCCCTAAGGGTAAAAACCTACGACCACCATATCAACTCGAGGAATCTCCAGGGTACAAAATATTACAGATCATAAACACAAACTGAAAGTCTAACAAGACACTACTACAAAGCGAAGAACAGTTCGACGCTGAGCGCAGACGGATATGTTTTCAGCCATCAAGGCGCAGGAGCCGACTGTTGCCTGGACGAGAGAAAACAACCTGCATGCAATATATGTCAGCCAGTCAGGCATCACAATTAGTACCTGGAGAGTAATACCTCCTTTCCGCAAAAAAGGTGAAGGTTCAGACATAAATTTGGTCATCAAATTTTATAAAATGTTTTGATTTGATATGTGATCACATGTTTAGGTCTTTCTCAAGAATACACTTTTGTCATGCAATGAAAATTAATGGTGGCTATATTTGGGAGACCATGCTAATTTCCAAAATGACATCTTTTTAAGACCAGAGGGAGTAAATGACTTCCATTTGTCTGGAAATAACATATATAGGTAAATATATACAGAGAACATACACATATACATACATACCTGGTAATCTCTAACTGCCCCTGACTTGCAAGAAGCCGCAGAGTATATGAGGTAGTACTCCCATATACGGATGAACTTTTCATCAAAGCCCAGGGCCAAAACTTGACTGCAAGAAAAAAAAAGTGAAAAGAAATGATTAATACTAGCTGACCAATCAACTACAAAAATATAATCATTCACAACAAATTTACTTGCTCAATGAACATATGATATATGCGCTAGTCTTGCTCTCAACTGTAACAAAAGTATTCCTCTATAGTGAATGACAAGTGATACTTACTCTTTGTTGGTAATAAAGTTGTCGAGCCAGCACATCAAAGTTGGGTAGTAATGGGGCCCAATATTCTCAACATGCTCTATGCTACAAGATCAGAGAGAGTTTAGTTAATCAACCGAGATCCATCCATGACCATGCATGAAGTAATCAATTAATCAAGCATCGATCGATTGATATAAAACGTACCAGAACCTTGATGACATGGTCATGGCAGACGTTACACGGGCCAAGGAAGGAAGGCAACCGCCAGGGAATATGTATTCTTTTAAGAAGTCTGGCCTTTTCCTGTATTGGTCGTACCGTTCCTCTGGAGCTGAGATGAACTGAACACACATGTATGTATTTGCAGATAAAGGTTAGTTCATGATCGTGTAAACCTAAGGTCTTGGTTGGATAGAAAGGAGTATCTTTTATTGACTTTTTCTGCCAATTCGAAAGCATAAGGCCTAATCCTTCTTGTGCACCAAAAACAAGGCATATATTTAGTTGTTGTTCGTAATGATGACAGAATCAGGTCATAAGGATGTTTGGAGATAAACTTAGTTGCTGACAATGATATCTGTCCTGCAGTACTAACCTGGAGGACGAATATGCCATCTTCAGCCAAGTGAGACTCGCAACGGGCAAAAAATCCATCCATGTATTCATCGCCAACATGTTCGATCATACAGCTGATTTACAGAAGAGGACGATAAGTATAACCACGTGCACAGGTATTGTCAAAGTCACAGCACGCATCCATTAGTAATACTTACACGATTATGATTCTGTCATACTTTCCAGGTGGTATCTGACGGTAGTCACACAGCAGAAAAGTTATGTGCTCCTAAAATTTAATAACAATAGAGAGTAAAATTGTTAGCTAGGATTTCACCCCGACAAAGTAAGCTAGGGGCAAAACAATTAATATTAATTCTTCGTGCATGTCTATATTTAATATCTAGTAGTTTATAATATGTCCATGTTTGGTTTATACATTGTAAATTACTATGATATACATGTCAATCCAAACTACTCGACTCTGAGATATGCTGCTGTAAAGTTCCACCTTCTCAGTTGGTGTAGCCATCCAGATGATCTTTTGTTAGGGAAGACATCCAGATGATCTTATGAAGCATGAAAATATCAAAATTATTGTGTACATTCCAAGCTTTATGACCCCCATAGAAGATGCTGTCAAGAAAAACTATCCTAGTGATCAAGCTACCATGATTTTCGCGTTGTGCAGCAACCTGACGCTTGGGCAATCTTGGAGAAAGAATAAAATCGAAGAAATTCAGAAGATGGGTCTTGATGATTAAGCTGATAGTCAAAGAGGCTTACGCGAGAAGCCATGGCTGGGTGCCAATGATTGGCAGGTTAATAAATTAATGTAATTGTTTGATCCTGAGAATTGTTTTGGGATGTTGTCTCCTATGTTCATGACTCTGTAATAACTAATAAGTAGTTGGTTGTGCAGCTGCAAAAAAAATATTAACATTGAAAACTGCTTTATGCTGCTTTGTTGAGTTTTTGCTTTTATCACTGTAAGAACTATGTGGTTTGGGTGGTTTCTCTAATGAAAATCTTAGTTAAAGAAAAAACGCGTCAAAAAACGTTGGCCAACGGGGAAAGGATCTTCCCTTGGCTGTACGTTGTTAGGTAGATGAGACCTGTCCAGCGTGTTTCATAACACGGGATAGCACCCCGTTGGTCAACGAGCGCTTTTGCGACTCGAACCCAGGTGGGCTGGCTCGGCACCCCGAGCTCTAGCCACCAAGACAGCGCAAAAACAAAAACAAAATACGGTGTCAACACAAACTAAATCTAATTAATGGTAAAACTGGGCCATGTTCCCCCCTATTAAATGCCATATTCACTCAAATCTTTATATTACAAGAAAGGGTGGAGGTCAGGAGGATAAAAAGGCTAACATACTCGCACTACACTTTCTAAGTGAACACATATGTTGGAAACTGGAAAGGTAATTACTGATAAACTATTAAACTGGAAAGGTATTGTATAAAGGAGAGAGTAACATAGAACTAACCTCTAAGCCAGCTTCTCTTACTTTTTTCTCAGAGTATTTAAGCTGCTCCTCTGACAAAGTGACTCCAGTGTATTTGCAGCCAGTTTCCTTAACCATTTGTATTGCTAAACTGCCCCAGCCACTACCGATTTCAAGAACATGATGCCCCTCCTCGACTTTAGCCTTTGGTTAAATGTGTATTTTGCAAGAAAGAAGCACCATCAGATCATGTTACAACATTTCTAACTAGTAATCAATCCATGAAGAAGTTTACAGAGATATGGCAATAATACCTTGGCGATTAGAAGGCCAAGTTTACGTTGCTGGGCTACTTCTAAGCTTTCGTCCTCCGTCTAGCAATTTAATTTTAGTCCATCAATTAATAAAACTACTCTAAAAAAACTACAAGCTTCATAATAAAATCAAAAGATTTACAAACCTTGAAAATTGCACAAGAGTAAGTCATGGATTTATCCAACAAAAGCGAGAAAAAATCATTACTCTGCAGACATATATAAGAAGACTGAACTATTAGTACTATTTGGTTTGTTATTATAGACGTATGGAAAGTAATGAATGATAACAAGTTTTTATAAGGTTATGAGCACAAAAATCTCAACTCAATAAGATCTGCAATAATTCTGGTATTACTAATTGACCTAAGAAACTAGTTATCTTAATCCTGAATAGATGTAATAACAAAATAAGAGACATGAGTACTGACAAGATCATAGTGCTGAGAGATGTTTCGACGAGTTTGTGTTGCAGTGTTCTTCCTCGAGAAGTCGCGCAAAAAGTATTTAGCATATGCCAAACCAGCTATTACATGATAAGGTCTCCACCGACCCCTGCAAACCAAACAATTTTATATGCATGAGTAGTCACAAACGCATAGATTCTTAGGTACTACTTCATTTTTATCAAACAATTCATAGGAGTTTAGTGGACAATTGAAGGCTTCAGAACCCTTTTCTGGCAACACTGCGATTCCTACGCGCATCTCTGTTAGCAATGATAATCTGCAAAGAAATGCATCATGGATTTGGTCTAAAATAAAGAAGAAATGTCTCTACAAATAAGCTCATGGACTATGGTATAGTTTTACCAGGATAAGATTCAGAAGGCCTTCTCTCTTGTCATGAAAAGAGAAACATCCATCAATATAGGCTTCTGCTAAGCCAATGTTTCCTTCGGTTGCAACCTAAAAGCCATGACAGAGCCAGAATAAACACATGTAGTTCAAATGAGAAGGTTGGATAAAGCAATTGCAGTGGAGTATATAAGAAATTAAGAATCAAGCACGGACGCATCTCCAATCAGAAAATTAAAAAAAATGCATGTGTAGGACGAAAAAGAGAAGAAGATAACCTTCCAATAGAACAAGGGGTCATGAACTCGCATGACAGATTTTACACGGCATTTGTCGTGAGCTTTACCAAAGCTAAACACACTACCTCCTTCGACCAATCTGTACGAAAAATTATTATGGTTAAAAATAATCATAATTAGACATCGCGTTGTATATCGACTCATACAAGGACTCACATCAAGTTGCCGATGGATATGTATTGGTTGAAAAATCTTGCAACAAGAAGGCGCACCCCAGCTTCAGTCCATGATAGAATCATCTGCTTTGGGTTCAGTAGTAGCTCACATTTCTTTCCAAGCAAACCTTGAGCTGCAGCTTTCCCAGACTATATCGATCCAACATGTCCAACACAAAAAGAACTCACATAACTTATTTTATGAAATAGTCATTCTGAATCATGCGACTGAAACTAAAAACACATACGTCAGGGTATGTAAACAAGTATATCATGAAACAATGAGAATAATCAAGTATATCCAGCCCAGTCCCTTCTGTTTCTCTCCCTCTCCGCTCACTCAGAAGGTACCCACATGCCAGAGTTGTCAGACCCTTACCAATTTTAGCACATAACAGTATGGTCACTATGCGAGACAGGTCTAAAAGGGAAAATGGATAGGGTGTGCATGCAAATACCTTCAATCCGTCTTCATGGAAGCCATGACCTGCAATCCAAGGCAGCAGAGACATTTGAGACCTAATGTTCTTTAGATCACTTCACACCTAATTTTGATAAGGTAGTAGAAGTATATATTGTACATCTACATGCAAGTTGTAACAAACAAATTGTCCACAAACTAGAATTTACGAAACTAGTTACCTTGATACACCCCACAAAACCATATTCCTCTCTTTCCTTGGATCTGATCAAACTGAAGATAAGCTTTCCTCGCAGCCACGGACGGAACAGGAAGGCTTGTATGCCATTTAAGCAGTACATGATCCGGAACACAAGGGGGGTTGAGTGTCACCAGGAACGGCCTGACAGGTTCAATTTCCTAGAAGTGGAAAAAAAGAACAAATATATACCACAGTTAATAGTTAAGTAATCTATTCATAGGGGTTAGACTGAAGCTTCCAATTTGCTGTTATTCTGTGAGCCTGCTCTACATTGTGTTCTAGCGTGATGAAAATATGGCTGCATTGCTTCCCAGGACTTTATCCTTTGGTTCATTCTTATTGCTGGGGAGGCATGCCTAATCTTGAGGACATGTAGCATTGACGTACAAAATGGTTTCAGCGTCGTAATAAATCCGAGGCAGGGCCCATTGGTGAAAAAATGTGTCATCAATAAAATTAATTCATTATACCATGCATATGAAAAGCAAAGAATTTACCTGAATATGGTTTAGCCAGTAAGTAACAGAAAACCCGGTGCTAGTTGCCCCTAGGAAATTCCAGGCGCTCCAGGCTGACAGATTTCGGGGCATCATATTTCGATCACAGTGGAGGTATATGTCCCTGGAACATAATTGTGTCAGACAATATAGTAGATCAGATCAAAATTTCTTTATGTGTTCATTTAGCAGTACTAGCAGGCTTCACCTGTGGACATACTGACAGGCACCTAGAATTTTCAGTTCGAAATGTGTAGCTTCAGCTCCTAGTACTTTGAGAGCATTAGGTGCATGGACCCCAAGGATGACACTGTCGTATGTTTCCTCTGAACCATCATTCTCCAAGACTCTGTAGCCAGCTGCCACCAGTGTCAAGATAGAGGATTGTTTCAGTTAGTGGATCGATAATATATATGATGACATACACATTGTCCGTACAGGCAATCAACAAACAATAACACATGTACATATATACCTGCATCAAAACTTGAAACAGATTTGACCCAACAGCTGGTTTTAATTCGACAGCCCATGCTTTCCAATTCTCCTTTTACCTGGAAAGGAGAAATAGTTGCATTATTCAGTCCCTGCATATGGCTGCAGCAAAGTCTAAAGAGGGCAATAAATATCATGTATTGACGCCTACATGTCTCAGTTCTCCTTTGAGCAAGGCTGATAGGTCGCAATGCGTACCTTGTTTACATAGGACTGCGAACAAGGCTTGACAGTGGGCAACTGGGTGTGACGAAACAGCTGAGAGTGCAGTGACTTCATCAGCTTTCAAATGCACAGAGATGAATTAAGCATGCAAATGCAATGGGAAAGCTAGGCACCTGAAGAAGGTCATGGTTACGGAAAAATGATAGCACGAAGCAAGCGGAGAGGCTGAAAACACCTTGTGATGAACATGACCACATGCCTGCGCAGACTGGAATCTGCACCAAATATATATTTTTCATGTCACCAACTCAAAACAGCATAAGCTCAACACAGTGTGTTTGTATTCACAAAAAATTCTACCAATCTAATAACCAGCCTTACTGTCCCTGCACCATGCATGCCTGCTTGCTAGTCGGAAAACTAGCCATTATAAGTAGGCCCATATTTTACATATAATAATTTGAATATTTCATCTAAATGTTCCATACTTATTTCGAAATTGAAGTGTTTTTTCACAGTTTTTACATAACTTAAAAAACAAGAAAATAGAAAATTGAATGCAGAAATCCTGCTGTGAGATTTTGCCAAAATGAAGGATTTGTTGGATACACAAAAAAACGGCATCAACAAGTAGATTAGAATCAGTACAAGATAAGCCTCTTGGAATAATAGGGAATATCCATGCGACTGAATGAACCTCCCCAACGTCTCGTTACGGTCCAGATCAGGGTTATGCTCATGGTACTCCAGGTACCTTCATTCCAAAGATCGAACCAGCAAATTATTTGATATATCATATATATATGTCCAGCTACGAATGGAAGTACTATGTATGCAGTATGCGCATGAGAACTGAGGGACTCGACACTCGAGTGCTTACATCAGAGCATCCTTGTTGAACTTGCGTATCTCACAGAGCATGCGCCAAAAACTGGGTTTCAATATGTTTGCTTTTTGCGCCAGGAGGCTCGAGATGCCATTGGCATTGCCCCACTCACACCCCCCTCCGCCGCCGTCTGATTGCGTACTCACTGAGAAAGACATGTCCGATCTCTCCATCTCCACCCCAAGCCCTTCTAGCCATTCCATCATGTGGGGATATGTTTCCTGCATTTGTTTGACAGCGAAAATCTTAGTGAGGAACAAAAAAATATTACTCCATCTTATTATAATTTAGGGAGGTCTGCAAAGATCTTCCATGTTTAGTCAAGGGGGGTAGGAAGTCCTATATTAATTGATCAGAGACAAACTAATAACTGACGTGTATAGCACTATAACTAACTGCATTTCCAACCATAAAGGAGTACAGTACTATATCTTGCACCTGATAGCTGAACCCAATGGTTAGCTGAAATCCCCACCTGCTAGCGCTGGCAGCAGGAAACTGCATTTATTCAGCTTAACCCCAACCCAAGCGCGCCGTGTTTGCAACCAATGGCGCGCAGCCGCGGTGGCGACGGCCACTTGGTCGGCAAGCGTAGCGGGCCATCCAGCAGCGGGTGGTCGCCGGAGAAGTGGGAGGGCGGTTGCGGACAAGGACGAGTCCGGAAGGGAGGGTCGCCGTCGTGAAGGAGGGGCACAATTTCCTGGCGCGTGTCGGTGTGTGTCGCCGGAGCTTGAGGGGCAGATCGTCGTGCGTGGTCGCCGGATCCGGGGGCGAAGCTGGTGACGGGAAGCAGAGACAGTGAGTCCAGGACGACTCCGTCGGCTGGGGAGGAGGGATGAACCGGACCGGAAGCGGCTTCTCTTCCTAGCCGGCGAGCCGCGACTGGCGGCATAGGCGAGGGAGGAGTGTGGGTGTGTGTTGGGGGGGGGGGGGGGGGGGGGGTGTGGGGGGGCGGGGGGGACATACTCGTTTAAGCCCAGCTTTAACATTAGCCAACTTTTTCCTCCATAAACCCACCAAAGCAAACAGGCTTGGCCCATAAAAACAACCCAGATCATGCTGAGTCTCGAGTTTTGAGCTGAGACTATAATACTCCCTCAGATTCACATGAATTGGCTTAAATTTATCTAGATAGCACTAAAACTTAGCTACTCTTTCCGACTTATTAGTTGATTCAATTTTATCCAGATACGGATGAATCTAGACTAGATACATATGAATCTATAAAGAGTTGAGTCAACTGATATGGATCTATGGGTCGGAGGTAGTATATATATTTATATCTTGATAAATCTAAGTCAACTAATATGGTCGAGAGGAAGTAATAAGAACAATAAAGAGCCAATGGACGAGTGTTAACGGGAAGCAGTAAGGAAGCTACACATATGCTAGCAGCCACGTAGTAGTACCTGGTTGAAGGTCATGAAGCCGAGGTCGAGCTGGACGGATCCGGCGGCGCCGTCACTGACGGCCACCGTCCTGGCATTCCCTCCGAGGCTGTCCTCCCCCTCGTAAAGGGTCACGCTGACGCCGCCTCCGCCGGTGGCCAGCAGCTCGTGCGCCGCCGCCAGCCCGCTCACCCCGCCACCCACCACCGCCACCCTCATCCTGTGCTATTCTCTTTCTACTCGCTCTCTGCTCTGGCCCCCTTCTGTTTAAGATGGAGCGGAGGCTGGTCTAGTCAAGTGTGCAATGCAACAGAACAGAACCCACATGATGCCGATCGCCGTACTCCGTACTACGTCTCAATCAAAGAAGCCAACTGATACGGCCGTACTAGTACGGCGAATCACCACACCAGAGGCTACTAACTTATTATGTTTTCTTTTTATTTACACCTAGCTGGACGGACAGGTGTCGTAGCGGCTGACCGAGAATTTGTTACTCTGGAATCTTTCACTGTGCATGTGAGACCCTCTTCGTACACTCAATCATGTGCGCGCGGCTACACTGGGTTGGGTTTCGCTTGCACCTACACGTACAGCAGGCGTGTAAAGGCAACGTACGTACTTGCCTATTTCATCGTCATGCACTTTTATCATCTGCAATAATTGTACTGTGCACATTTATGCTGCAGCTTCTGAACAGGTCCGGTGGTATTTCCGGCCCTGGAACCCGTTTGGCCCGTACATACCGGTTCGGTCCGTGTGGACAAAGAACAGCATCTAGCGGGCACCCTAAACCGATCTCTATTTTCTTTTTTCACGCGAAAAAACTTCTCATCAACCCGCCTTCTTCCAACCGGCCAGCCGTCACCCTTTGATCTCCGGCGACCGGCGCCGCCCACGTCCTCCCAACCCAACGGTTCCCCTGCCTCCAAATTATAGGTCTTTGTTGGTTGTTCCGGTTCCGGCTGCCGAGCCACCGCTCAATTTTGTCACTTAACTACCGCCACTTTCTGATCTTGCCAACACGGTGGAGAAGAAGAGCAGAGGGTCTAGGAGAGAGAGGGCTTGAGCCCGAGCGAGGAGCCTACGTCTACATCCACGCCAAGCGCAGATTTTTTTACAAATATGCCCGTCTGCAGATCGGCATCGCCAAAACTGCCCGCGTCGCGAATCAAATGACAAAAATGCCCTGGCGGAAGATGCAAAAGCCGACACGTGGCTCTTCCCGCCACTGCGCATGGCGGAGTAGGCATCCCGTCACAGGGAGTGGCGGAAAGCAAATCCCGCCCTTGTCATTGGCGGAGAGGGAGTGGGCCATGTCAACTTGCTGGCGGAATGAACTTGTAGCCTTTAGGCTTGGCGGGATGAACATGCACGCAAGCTGGCAGCCAAGTTTTGACAGGACGTTGAGATGCATGCAGGAATCTTGACGCGTACAAGATTCTCGCGTCTCGGGTGCTTCTAATTGCTGATTAATTGTTCATTGTTCCTACGAGATATAAATTATCCATTCTCGGTTTACTAGTCCTGCTTCCTGACTCGTACTTAACATGATTTAAAAAAAAGCCGAGGAGCTAATTAAACTTTCAGTGGTCACGGGCCAGGATGCCATGCATGCCTTCCCTCCAAAGGAAAAGAATCCCATGCATGCATGAGAAAGGGAGCGGCGAATGGCGCGAGAAACTGAGAATCCTGCACGCTCCCGCCAAGTCCGAAGGCATGAGGTTCTTTCCGCCAGCATGTCGGCGTGGCCCACTTCCTTTCCGCCAGCGACAAGGACGGGATGTCCGTTCCGCCGGTCTTCCTGGCGGGATGTCTACTCCGCCGTGCGCAGTGGCGGGAAGAGCCACGTGCCGGCTTTTCCTCCTTCCGTCAAGGTATTTTTGACATTCGATTTGCGGCATGGGCAGTTTTAGCGATGTCGGTTTGCAGACAGGCATATTTGTAAAAAAATCCCAAGCGCAGGGGAGCTAGCTAGCTAGCTGATGATTGCATTTTTTTTCAGCACTTTGAAGCATGACCCTCTTCGTACTCAACCATGTGCGTGCGGCTACACTGGGTTTCGCTTGCACCTACACGTACAGCAGGCTGCAGGCGTGTAAAGGCACGTACTTGCCAATTTTATCGTCATGCACTTTTATCATCTGCAATAATTGCACTGTACTCCGTCGGTCCGCAAATAAATTTTAGGCATCTTAGATAAATATATCAACATATATTAAATGAAAATGTCATATTATTATGAAATTAAATTTAAAAACAAATCTGTTGGTACCAATTTAGTGTTATAAATATTGTTACGTTTTTTTATAAAGTTAGTTAAAATTTACTAAGTTTGGCTTAGAACAATGCTAGAAATACACTTATTTACGAATGAAGTGAGTACCAATTCAACGTTAGGTATGTATATAAACATAAATTTGACAGAAATAATATGCCGAACTCCCGATCAAGCATGCCGTTTTAGTTCTTCTCCCACATATTCTCGGTGGCTCGACGGACCAACTATTTTCTATTTTTTCAACCAAATGCATTCTTTGTTTTTTGTCGCCCCTAGTCTTGATGGAACACATATTCTTCACAGACTGTTTTTTCCCTAATGTCCCAGCCGAATGCATCTCCCATTTTTCTCCCTTGTGTCACCTTCGACTCGATAGACCACCTTTTCTTCATAGTCTAAACCATGTGATCTTGTCGTCATCGGCAAGGCCATGCCTATGGACTCTTTAGCTGTAGGATTCTGCTCCTCATCCGTGTCAGCACAAGATCTTCAGTGGCGGAAAGGCTGCATAGGTGACCTGGAAGCTCAGTTCTCACGAGCTAGGTTATCATGGCAATGGAGGACTTTTTCTATTGTTTTGTGCATGAGACGTCGGTTTGGTGTTGCTGGTTTTATTGACATCGCGTCCCATTAATGAGATTATGAGAGCAACACTCTCCATGGAACTACCTTTTGGTGATCGATCAACTCATCAAGAAGGCTCGAGTCCTTGTGTAGTATACGTGAAATCATGATAGTCCGACAGAACTAATTTGGCGATCTAATTCATGTATATGTTGGGATTTGCCCCTCGGTATCCACATTGGTAGTTGTGGCATCCCGCAAAACCACTACTAGAAAATCACGTTGTTTTTGTGCATTGCATCGTCATCATCATGCATTGTTTGCATAAAACTATTTCACAAAGCCTGTTTTGTTTTCTAAAACGCCCCATCTTTATTCAAATGCAAAGCCCGGCCTCCGGATTATTTTTGTTTGAATGCTATCGGTTTGCAAACGGTGTTAATAAAACAAATAAAAATTATATTATTTTTAGTGGGGGCAGTCGAACGGGCCAGATCGACCCGAACGACTACCCCCAGGATTTTCAATCGGTCCAACCAGTCCCACCCATAATCCTAAAGCTACCAACAAACAAACCCACACCCCTTTGGCCACATCACCCCACCCAATAGCTGCTTGCCACCTCCCCTTTTCCCTTTCCCCAGCCAATCATGTGCCGACACATCACCCCACCAGCCACCCTCTCTCTCTCTCTCTTCTCCCCACCAACCAGCACACACAACGCACCCAAACACACACCAGACACACTCGCACACACCCACTGCCGTCCCGGTCCCACTGTTCTCGGCCCACCCACTCAATCCCACTCCTCTCCCCGGCCCCACCTCTCTGGCCACGCTCCCCACGCGTCCTCTCCCCGCAGCCTCCTCCCTCCCTCGTCTCCTCTTTCCCCATGCCCCGACAACCTCCCTCACCCGACGCCGCCACTCTCCTCCCTCCCCAGCCTCGCCGGCGATCCCTTCCCCCGCTCCGGCCCCGCCTCCACCGGCCTCCACCGCTCCCCGCCGCCGGTCCCCCTTCCTCCTCTGCCCCGCGTCCCCGCGAGCGCGCCTCCGTCACCGGTCCTCTCCTCCTGCAGAGCCCCGGCCGCGCCGCCGCAGGGCCCCGCCCGGCCTCCGCTCGCGAGCTTCCTCCCCCGGTCGCCTGGACCGCCGCTCGACCTCGTTCCGCCGATCCCGCTGCACCCCGCCTCGTCCACGTCCGCGCGCGTCGCCGTCGCCCCTCCTCAACCTCGCCCCGCCCCCAAGGCCGACCGCTGCCGCGTCCCCCTCCTCGCCGAGGCCCACGCCCGCCACCACCGACGCGAGCCGCCTCCCCGCCTCCGTCCGCTGCCGGCCCCGACCCCGCTCGCCGCCTGCGTCTCCGCCCTCCCTCGGTCTCTGCCCCGCCTCTGACCTCGCCTCGCTGGCCGCACCCTCGAGCAGAGCCGGCCTCGCCGACGCCTTCTCCCGGAGCTCCGCCGTCGCTTGCGTCTCCCTCGCCCCGGAAGTTTCCCGGCCTCGCGCTCGTGTACGTCCCTGCTTGTGTGTGACATGTGGTGAAGGAGTGGGGTATCGATGGGAGTATCGCGTCTTCGATGGCCGACTACCTGGAATTCAAACAAGATCCTGACGCTCATGCTCGAAGATGGACACTAGTACCCTTGGAGACACCAAGACCTTCGTACGTGGACGCTCACCGACAAGACCGGCTTGATGCCGATGATTCCGAAGGAGGTACATGGAGCCACCCGAGAAAGCAACGCCGTAGACTCGCGGTATCCGGAGACCGGACCCTCGACACGCCAAGATCTATCCTCGGACGCCAAGACCCGAACCGGGAGGACGCAAAGATCGCCACGAGAACGACAAGCACTTCACCCCGAAGCCAAGACCAACCCGACTTGAGGACTGACAAGACCTTCGCGACGACAAGAACGACCCCGACCCGGAAGAATCCGATGCCCCGACGCCAGAACAAGTATTCCCTCCCGGAACGCCACGGACTCCGCGTGAGACGTCAAGACCGACAACATGGCCGACCACCCGGATGCGACAAGATCTACCCCAGTAATCCGAGAACGCATCCGTCGAACCCTGGACCCTGAGACCGACCCCGGAACCCCAAGACCGTCGAGACCCTAATGTGTGAACCCCTTCCCGAAACCCTATTTCATAACACAATCCAACTTGTCGCATTTTAATTGTTCATGCATGCATATCATCATGTGGTTTGGGGGCCTTATGCCGATTCACCTCTAATTAAATATGGGGCCCATATGCGGGCAAATCTAGTCTTATATTGGCCTCATTTAAACTTGTGTAGCGAATCCGTATTATCTTTTGCCATGTAAAACAACATTTAATTGCGGGGGTTCTAAACAACTTGAACCATCTAATTAATTGTCGGGACCCCGGTTCCGCTTAATACTGACCTAATTGCATCGCATCTTTGCCATACCATACATCATACATGCATCATGCCGACCTTTTGCCGATCTTAAATATTGCATCCGGTGTTTATTCTAGTGTTTTGCTTCTTCGCGGATACGGCCGTTGACTTGATGTGAGCTTCGCCCGATCTTCGGATGAACCCTTCGGCAATGTTTTCAGGCGAGCATCTCCCCCCTTTCTACCTATCTTACTTTTATAGTATTTACTTCCCTCATGTTGATCTATTGCTATCTGTGTTGCGATGCTCTAGTTTTCCGTACCCGTGATATCCCTTGCAGCCCTATATTGCCTTGGACACACCCTATTACCTGTTGTTTGGTAGATAGCTGGACTTGCGCGTCGTAGCCGCTTGCTCAAGTGCTGTTGCGTGTCGTCAGTGCCACAGTTGTTGATGTATTGCCGCATGTTGATGTTGGAGATGATCCTGGCTTTACTTATCGTTCACTTTAATTCTTGTTAAACAACTAAAATTGAAGTAAGCAGAGGCATCGGTGGGTGATAGATAACATTTGGTTTCCGAACGCCCACTTGTGTCCCGTAGGACCCCGAGTACTTGATACCTGTTCCTTGATTTATCGCGCTATCCACATATGGGGAGTATGGGCCCCCCTTAGCCAGAGCTTGATTCCGTCTTATTTCTTGGGGCCACAAACTAGTTTGAGGTTTTATTTACGATCCTGTACTTATGCCATGCTACTGCTTTATTTAATTTGTGCGAGGAGCACACTGTACTGTTTAGGTAAGCGGAGTGATTACGCGGTATCGACAAGCCCAGCCACACTTTCGGGTTCCCAGTCGCTTACAGCCATTGACGCAAACCTTGAGTCCGTCTCGGAGCTTGCTTACTCCGTTGCGGGTCTACTCAATGGGGTGGCCCCCTGAAATATTTCTGAATCTTGTGATTGCTCTGTCGTGAAGACCTCGTTGGGTTTTGATTTGGTTTTTCTGAGGTTGATCGTGTGTGTGTTGCTATTTGTGCACCCCGGCCGGGTTAAAACTTTCTGAAAGCCGTGTCCGCGGTTATGGACGACTTGGAGCACAGTATCTCGACCATAGACAAGCAAAACTAAAGTTTATTGCTATAAATTTGACTTTATAATGACTAGTAATCAGCTTCACTATAATGGAATGGCTAATTAATACTGCCCACAATTGCTTGTTTGGCGTGTCGCTTGCGACCATTGTACCTGACTAGTAAGTATTGCAACTACAACGGAATGGCTGAATAAAAGTACCAACAACTGCTGGGGTTTGGGATTATATCATGCCATCTGTATCTGTTTAGTAATTGCTGCAACTACAACGGAATGAATAACTAAAAGGGCCCACTGCTTCTTTTATCAGGACAATTATCTATACCTGACTAGTAATTGCTGCAATGATAACTGAATAAATAAAACTGCCAACTGTGTGAGTTCCTCGGTTGACTTCCTCGTTGGTATCGAGGGGGAAACACCAGGAGGGGTTTGTTTGATGCTAGTATCAGGTTGGAGCCGAATAGGTCTTTCTTACCCCTCTCTGATAGCCGCTAGTTGTATCGAGTCTCTATAGGTTGTTTAGTGCATGCTGCCGCTCAGTCCACCATACCTATGTAGGCGAGGACCGCCGAATTCTAGTCTCGCCGTGTACTGGCCTCAGTACTGACGCTCCTCTTTTTCCTTTGCCCTTTGTCGGCACCCCTTTGTTTAAGCAGGTTTTGAGATCGACGTCGTTAGCAGGGTTACCCTTCCGGCTTGGCCTGGGCAGGGTTATGGACGCCATTGGTTATTCTTCAGGGCTCTTAGCCCCATTTGCATCTTGTCCGTACTCGGACGCTATATCGATTTCAAGGTGATTTGGATCTTTGTATATTATATCTGTATTCTTGACTCTTTGAGTCGCTGTTATATATATCTGTTCTGTGGGTCCCATCGAGGACTGTTGTGTAATGTTATTACTTCGTTTTCCACCCGCACGAAAGTGCCTGGTGGGCACCTTTGAATCGTTTCTATACGGGTTTGGCGGGCTTTCGCTAAAACTTGCATAGGTCCAATTCTGAGGGTGTTACAGAGTGGTATCAGAGCTCAGCAGTTGCGATACCCCACAAGTCCAGCCTGTAGGATAACCTAGCTAACGGCCGAAGTAGAGTGTCAAAACTATTTTGCAAAATCGGTTGGATAGTTCTGATTAGGTCTGATTTTACTCCTTACCCCTCTGCTGCTCTCCTCTCAGCTCTGCGTGTTTTGAATCCGCTCTCTTCTCTTTCTTCGAGTCCAGGAATTCTCGTGGTTGGGTTTCCGTCGTACCTTCAGGGTCTCGCTTCCTCCTTTAGTAACGGTGTTCTACCATCCGGTGTTCAAGCTGCCTGAGGAATCCGTCTACGGTGTTACCATTCTTTGTTCCTTGTTTGTGCCTTCCGGTGTTTTCCGATGCGACGACATCCTCTATGCCAGATCCGATGCAGAGTCTGCATCACCCCTTTGTTTCCGAACCTCGCTTGTCGAGATCTTCAGTCTGATTCCGAGAATGGTTGCACTCTTTTCTACTGATTGTGCAGAGTAATAGTTTGGGTGCGTGATGGATTGGCCCCCATGCCGACTACCCCTTCTATTCGCTTCTGTACATTGAAGTGGACGAGAATGCATCGGTTCCCCTTTCCATCGGAGCTAGAGGTGGCTTTATTTGTTGATACCTCTACCTTCGACCTTTTGTTCCCGGCGTGCTCTCTCGACGATCACGGACATCGACCTCTTGTTAGTGGTATCGCGAGGATCTACACGAAGCGAGAAGATTCAGATCGCCGCCCTTCTTTCCGGTACCATGAGGCGGATCTCGAGGGCGAGATCCCTTGTTAGTGGTGTCGAATTGTGGCATCCCGCAAAACCACTACTAGAAAATCGCGTTGTTTTTGTGCATTGCATCGTCATCATCATGCATTGTTTGCGTAAAACTATTTCACAAAGCCCGTTTTGTTTTCTAAAACGCCCCATCTTTATTCAAATGCAAAGCCCGGCCTCCGGATTATTTTTGTTTGAATGCTATCGGTTTGCAAACGGTGTTAATAAAACAAATAAAAATTATATTATTTTTAGTGGGGGCAGTCGAACGGGCCAGATCGACCCGAACGACCACCCCCAGGATTTTCAATCGGTCCAACCAGTCCCACCCATAATCCTAAAGCTACCAACAAACAAACCCACACCCCTTTGGCCACATCACCCCACCCAATAGCTGCTTGCCACCTCCCCTTTTCCCTTTCCCCAGCCAATCATGTGCCGACACATCACCCCACCAGCCACCCTCTCTCTCTCTCTCTTCTCCCCACCAACCAGCACACACAACGCACCCAAACACACACCAGACACACTCGCACACACCCACTGCCGTCCCGGTCCCACTGTTCTCGGCCCACCCACTCAATCCCACTCCTCTCCCCGGCCCCACCTCTCTGGCCACGCTCCCCACGCGTCCTCTCCCCGCAGCCTCCTCCCTCCCTCGTCTCCTCTTTCCCCATGCCCCGACAACCTCCCTCACCCGACGCCGCCACTCTCCTCCCTCCCCAGCCTCGCCGGCGATCCCTTCCCCCGCTCCGGCCCCGCCTCCACCGGCCTCCACCGCTCCTCGCCGCCGGTCCCCCTTCCTCCTCTGCCCCGCGTCCCCGCGAGCGCGCCTCCGTCACCGGTCCTCTCCTCCTGCAGAGCCCCGGCCGCGCCGCCGCAGGGCCCCGCCCGGCCTCCGCTCGCGAGCTTCCTCCCCCGGTCGCCTGGACCGCCGCTCGAGCCGGTCGCCGCTCGACCTCGTTCCGCCGAGCCCGCTGCACCCCGCCTCGTCCACGTCCGCGCGCGTCGCCGTCGCCCCTCCTCAACCTCGCCCCGCCCCCAAGGCCGACCGCTGCCGCGTCCCCCTCCTCGCCGAGGCCCACGCCCGCCACCACCGACGTGAGCCGCCTCCCCGCCTCCGTCCGCTGCCGGCCCCGACCCCGCTCGCCGCCTGCGTCTCCGCCCTCCCTCGGTCTCTGCCCTGCCTCTGACCTCGCCTCGCTGGCCGCACCCTCGAGCAGAGCCGGCCTCGCCGACGCCTTCCCCCGGAGCTCCGCCGTCGCTTGCGTCTCCCTCGCCCCGGAAGTTTCCCGGCCTCGCGCTCGTGTACGTCCCTGCTTGTGTGTGACATGTGGTGAAGGAGTGGGGTATCGATGGGAGTATCGCGTCTTCGATGGCCGACTACCTGGAATTCAAACAAGATCCTGACGCTCATGCTCGAAGATGGACACTAGTACCCTTGGAGACACCAAGACCTTCGTACGTGGACGCTCACCGACAAGACCGGCTTGATGCCGATGATTCCGAAGGAGGTACATGGAGCCACCCGAGAAAGCAACGCCGTAGACTCGCGGTATCCGGAGACCGGACCCTCGACACGCCAAGATCTACCCTCGGACGCCAAGACCCGAACCGGGAGGACGCAAAGATCGCCACGAGAACGACAAGCACTTCACCCCGAAGCCAAGACCAACCCGACTTGAGGACTGACAAGACCTTCGCGACGACAAGAACGACCCCGACCCGGAAGAATCCGAAGCCCCGACGCCAGAACAAGTACTCCCTCCCGGAACGCCACGGACTCCGCGTGAGACGTCAAGACCGACAACATGGCCGACCACCCGGATGCGACAAGATCTACCCCAGTAATCCGAGAACGCATCCGTCGAACCCTGGACCCTGAGACCGACCCCGGAACCCCAAGACCGTCGAGACCCTAATGTGTGAACCCCTTCCCGAAACCCTATTTCATAACACAATCCAACTTGTCGCATTTTAATTGTTCATGCATGCATATCATCATGTGGTTTGGGGGCCTTATGCCGATTCACCTCTAATTAAATATGGGGCCCATATGCGGGCAAATCTAGTCTTATATTGGCCTCATTTAAACTTGTGTAGCGAACTCGTATTATCTTTTGCCATGTAAAACAACATTTAATTGCGGGGGTTCTAAACAACTTGAACCATCTAATTAATTGTCGGGACCCCGGTTCCGCTTAATACTGACCTAATTGCATCGCATCTTTGCCATACCATACATCATACATGCATCATGCCGACCTTTTGCCGATCTTAAATATTGCATCCGGTGTTTATTCTAGTGTTTTGCTTCTTCGCGGATACGGCCGTTGACTTGATGTGAGCTTCGCCCGATCTTCGGATGAACCCGTCGGCAATGTTTTCAGGCGAGCATCTCCCCCCTTTCTACCTATCTTACTTTTATAGTATTTACTTCCCTCATGTTGATCTATTGCTATCTGTGTTGCGATGCTCTAGTTTTCCGTACCCGTGATATCCCTTGCAGCCCTATATTGCCTTGGACACACCCTATTACCTGTTGTTTGGTAGATAGCTGGACTTGCGCGTCGTAGCCGCTTGCTCAAGTGCTGTTGCGTGTCGTCAGTGCCACAGTTGTTGATGTATTGCCGCATGTTGATGTTGGAGATGATCCTGGCTTTACTTATCGTTCACTTTAATTCTTGTTAAACAACTAAAATTGAAGTAAGCAGAGGCATCGGTGGGTGATAGATAACATTTGGTTTCCGAACGCCCACTTGTGTCCCGTAGGACCCCGAGTACTTGATACCTGTTCCTTGATTTATCGCGCTATCCACATATGGGGAGTATGGGCCCCCCTTAGCCAGAGCTTGATTCCGTCTTATTTCTTGGGGCCACAAACTAGTTTGAGGTTTTATTTACGATCCTGTACTTATGCCATGCTACTGCTTTATTTAATTTGTGCGAGGAGCACACTGTACTGTTTAGGTAAGCGGAGTGATTACGCGGTATCGACAAGCCCAGCCACACTTTCGGGTTCCCAGTCGCTTACAGCCATTGACGCAAACCTTGAGTCCGTCTCGGAGCTTGCTTACTCCGTTGCGGGTCTACTCAATGGGGTGGCCCCTGAAATATTTCTGAATCTTGTGATTGCTCTGTCGTGAAGACCTCGTTGGGTTTTGATTTGGTTTTTCTGAGGTTGATCGTGTGTGTGTTGCTATTTGTGCACCCCGGCCGGGTTAAAACTTTCTGAAAGCCGTGTCCGCGGTTATGGACGACTTGGAGCACAGTATCTCGACCATAGACAAGCAAAACTAAAGTTTATTGCTATAAATTTGACTTTATAATGACTAGTAATCAGCTTCACTATAATGGAATGGCTAATTAATACTGCCCACAATTGCTTGTTTGGCGTGTCGCTTGCGACCATTGTACCTGACTAGTAAGTATTGCAACTACAACGGAATGGCTGAATAAAAGTACCAACAACTGCTGGGGTTTGGGATTATATCATGCCATCTGTATCTGTTTAGTAATTGCTGCAACTACAACGGAATGAATAACTAAAAGGGCCCACTGCTTCTTTTATCAGGACAATTATCTATACCTGACTAGTAATTGCTGCAATGATAACTGAATAAATAAAACTGCCAACTGTGTGAGTTCCTCGGTTGACTTCCTCGTTGGTATCGAGGGGGAAACACCAGGAGGGGTTTGTTTGATGCTAGTATCAGGTTGGAGCCGAATAGGTCTTTCTTACCCCTCTCTGATAGCCGCTAGTTGTATCGAGTCTCTATAGGTTGTTTAGTGCATGCTGCCGCTGCCGCTCAGTCCACCATACCTATGTAGGCGAGGACCGCCGAATTCTAGTCTCGCCGTGTACTGGCCTCAGTACTGACGCTCCTCTTTTTCCTTTGCCCTTTGTCGGCACCCCTTTGTTTAAGCAGGTTTTGAGATCGACGTCGTTAGCAGGGTTACCCTTCCGGCTTGGCCTGGGCAGGGTTATGGACGCCATTGGTTATTCTTCAGGGCTCTTAGCCCCATTTGCATCTTGTCCGTACTCGGACGCTATATCGATTTCAAGGTGATTTGGATCTTTGTATATTATATCTGTATTCTTGACTCTTTGAGTCGCTGTTATATATATCTATTCTGTGGGTCCCATCGAGGACTGTTGTGTAATGTTATTACTTCGTTTTCCACCCGCACGAAAGTGCCTGGTGGGCACCTTTGAATCGTTTCTATGCGGGTTTGGCGGGCTTTCGCTAAAACTTGCATAGGTCCAATTCTGAGGGTGTTACAGTAGTCTAATGGTTGTATAGCTATCATACCACAATTAGTACTATGGCTACTGCCCCTTGTCATACTTCCTTGTGGGTAGTCGACCATTGAGGTTTTCGGCGGTGGGTATGGCCTCCATGTATGTAGCGCGCGAGGTCCGCGCGAAACGCGCCGGCCGACGTCAGGTAGGCACTGGCGAGCATGTTGCCAGAGTGGTACATCCACGTTCTCTTGACGGCCGATACCAAGTCCCACAAGCTCTTGATGCACGGCATGCATGACAGTCGTGGCCTCGCCAGAGAGCAGCTTCTGATCGATCTTGTTGCGGTTGTTTGCGAGCCGCCAAGTTGTATCGTCTTGATTGAGTTATTCCAATCTTTGTTGTTGCCTACCGGTACATATGTGGGCATGGGTATGTGCTTGAGATCGATCGAATCGACAGATATAAATCCATAGGGGAGAGTAGATACTTCTATCAATACACCTTAAAAAAGGACCGCCGGCCATTTTTAACGGAATATTTCTCAGTCGCGCGTCCCGTCGTACGATTTCTTCGCGATTCGGTCTGTTTTTTATGGTACTCTGTGGTGTGTGGACTGTATCTTTTACCTTTTTAACGGGAAGCTGAAGTGGGCATGTACGAATTTATTATGGGCTGTCGCTAGCTGTGCACAGAAAACCCCAAAAATCCACTATGTGCCACTCGTGCTGGATGGGGTTGTCTGTCTATGGACCGGCGGCATGTCTGTTTTTTTACTTTGCTGTTTTATTTCTGTTATTTTGTTTCTGTTGTAACTAGGAGTGTATTTTCTTTTTTTGGATGTTTTTTGTTGATGTTTATGATTTTTCAAAAATTCAATTTTTCTTTTTAAGGGTTTTTGTTCATGTTTTTTTGGTATGTTTTTATTTTATGTCGTGAATGAACTATTTCAAACCCCCTTCAAAAAAAATTCTTCTATTTTGGTCATGAACGAACTTTTTTGTAATTAGTTTTCTGCTATTTTTTTCTCATGTTCGGTTTTTCTCTGCTTTTCTTTTTTTTTGGTTTTTTATTGGTCTGTTGTTTTTTCCGAAAATCCATTTTTATGTTTTTGAAATTTTATGTTTTGCTTGTAACGAGAACACCCCGAGCCAGTTGCAATTATGTAGCGACTAGGATTTTTGCATTTGAGTCATTTTGCAATTTTACTTGTAACCAGAACACCCCGAGCCAGTCACAAGTATGTTGTGACTAGGATTTTTGGATTTGAGTCATTTGCATCTTGCTTGTAAGCGAGGACGCGCTGGGCCGGTCGTACGTATGTTTGCAACTGAACCATAACCCTAGTTGCAATCATGTTGATACTGTTTTTTAGATTTTGAGTCATTTGTAACTTGTTTTGTAACCGGAAATGCATTGAGCCAGTCGCAAGCATGGTGTGACTGAAACCCTAGTTGTAACTGTGTCGCGACAAAATATACTTGGATTTGAATCATTTTGTAATTTTCTTTGTAATCGGGAATGTACCGAGCTAGTCGCAAGTACATTGTGACTAACCCCTAAACCCTTGTAACTTGGGGGGGACTTGATTTCCATCGGCGGGTCAGTTGCAACTTGCTTGTAACTGGGGCCCCGCCGGAGGGCCAGTTGCAACTTGGTTGTAACTGAGCTCTGCTGGGTCCCAGTTGCAACTTACTTGTAACTGAGCATCCATCGGTGTGGAGGGGGTGCAGTTGCAACTTACTTGTAACTGAGCTCTGACGGGTCTCAGTTGCAACTTGCTTATAACTAGGGCCCCGCCAAGGGGGGACAGTTGCAACTTGATTACAACCGGGAGGGAGGGGGACCTCATCGGCGAGACCTCATCGCGGGGAGTCATTTTTGCAACTTGCTTTGTAACTGAGAATGTTTTGAGCTAGTCGGAAGCATGGTGTGACTGAAACCCTAGTTGCATCCATGTCGCGACTGGATATACTTTTCGATTTGAGTCATTTGCAACTTATTTTGTAACCGGAAATGTATTGAGCCAGTCGCAAGAATGGTGTGACTGAAACCCCAGTTGCAACTGTGTCGCGACTACATATACTTGGATTTGAATCATTTTGTAATTTGCTTTGTAATCGGGAATGTACCGAGCTAGTCGCAAGTATGTTGTGACTAACCCCTAAACCCTTGTAACTTGGGGGGGGACTTGATTTCCATCGGCGGGCCAGTTGCAACTTGCTTGTAACTGGGGCCCCGCTGGAGGGCTTGTTGCAACTTGGTTGTAACTGAGCTCTGCTGGGTCCCAGTTGCAACTTTCTTGTAACTGAGCACCCATCGGTGTGGAGGGGGTGCAGTTGCAACTTACTTGTAACTGAGCTCTGACGGGTCCCAGTTGCAACTTGCTTATAATTGACAACGACGTCAGCGACGGAGAAATAACTCAGGCGCCTGGAGCTTGCTTATAATTGACAACAACGTCAGCGACTGAGAAATAACTATTTCTCAGACGCTTAGAACTTGCTTATAATTGACAATGACGTCAGCGACTGAGTTGACAATGACATCGGCGATCTATTTCTCAGGCGCCTGAGACGTAGACACTCCCATTTTTTAATTGGAATAATTACATTTCAAACTAAATTTAGGCTAATGGGGCGAGACGAACATGGGCTGCACATCCCATTGTCCGTCTAGCATCCGGCCTAGCCCATCTAGCAGCCACCCACCTCCACCAATCTCTTTTTCACACCCGACAAAACTTCTCATCTGACTAGGAACTCAATTGTGTTATTCCCAAACTTCCCGCCACCCCTCGATCTCTGGTGACCGGCGCCATCCACGATCCTTTGGTGGGAGCAACGGAACCCACACCATTCTGACGGCTGAGCCACCACTCAAATTTCCCAGCTTAACTACTGTCACTGTCAAGTCCATCGTCACCGTCGTAACAGAAGATAGAGAGAAGCGCAAGGGAGGTGGGATCCTGGGAGGCATTTCCTCGACGACACGGTGGATAAGAAGGGAAGAGGGTCTGTGCCCGAGAAAGGAGCCTACGTCTCCATCCACGTGAAGCGCGGGGAAGCTGGCCCAGCAGGAGTCAGCTAAGTGAGTGAAAAAAAAGGAGAAGTCCATGACACTCTACCTCCGTCGCCTGCCTTTCCTCCCATGTACGCATGGCACGTTATGTTTCGTGAAGTTCGAGTTAAAAAACTTGATTGCGGTTTTCCGGGAGAGCAAGCTTTTGAAGCCATGTCATTTGAGATCCTACACGGGGAGATGGACAATAAGATTTTTGGGGAACGTCTCTTCGCAATTTCCCTCCTTCCTTCGTATGAATCCACCTGGTACTACGCCTCCCACCCTACCTCGATTCTGGGCAAAATATTTTCTATACCTACGCCTAAGAAAATAAGTCTGATATATTTCAAAAATTTCATGATTTTTAGTATCACATATAACAACTTTTTAATGAGAAAATTCTAGCCCTTCAAACTGACTGGAGTGCAAAACTCAACTCTTTTTTCGAGCCGGTAAATCTCTCGCCATGTCTCTTGTCCTCACGCACACCAGCAAAATAGCTCGGACGCATAGGCGCGTTGTTGGGTGGTTTATCTCTATTAGCCCATGCTTTTATGACTTTCAAATTTTGGGATGAGGGCTTTCTCGTGGTTTTTTTATTAATCATTTTCCTAGTAGAGTTATTGCTAATCAAACTCTCATTGAACGTCTTTTGAAAAATAAGGATGACACGGATTTTTGGATGTGCTTGTTGGACCAATTTTTTTATCTTATAATTCTCAAAAATTACAATTTCGCTCTAAACAATGTGTTTTTCTTGGATACATTGGTCTTCATAAAAGATACAGATGTCTCGACTGTTTGGGTTCTGGTGCAGAAAATCAAAAAATTTAGTACGCGTGAAACCCTAATTTACCAAGATCTATTTATTAGTAATGCAGTAACAAAGGAAGACAACAATAATGTATCCTTGAAGACCGAGAGAGCATTAAGCTCATGCAGAAGCATAGTTGATGTAGTTGTAACCGTCTGACCTCAAGGTCGCGAAGCTCCTCGCATGCCACCCCTTGTCTAGGTCCTCGCACAATGGTCTGGATAGCTTCAATAGCCCCACCGAGCTGCCACAAGCATATAATGCAAGACAACGACTCCCGGGCTCAGATCCCGCCGATGTTGCAGAAGTAGAACTCCTGGTTGGAATCCCAGCAGCACAACAATGTGCCGCAGAAAAGAACGACTTGCGTGTGCAGTCCGAACTTGGGACCACGCACTAGCAGAGGCAACTTTAGAAAAAGAGAGAGGGGAGTATTGGGAATATCTCAATTTATTATATATTTTATCTCACCCATGGGCACCTCTTTATATAAGGGAAGGGAGGAGTCCCCTCCCTCTTAGGTGCCCCATGTGGGACTAAATTTATAAAAGAATAAGGGAAAAAGGGGGCTACCACCGGCTAGGTCATCGGGTGCACCCGGGTGGGCCACCCGCGGTGGCCCAGCGCAGCAGCAGCATGCGGCGACGACAGCAGCCCGTGGAGCAAGTCGGGTGGGCCGGCCACCTGCTCACGCCTGCCAGGCGGCCCGGGTGGGCCGGCCTCACTCACCCGTGGCACAGCCGGCGCGGAGGCCTGCGACGCTGGTGCGGTGCCAGACCGAGTGGGTCGTAAGGCCGTGTCCCATTGGCGCGGCAACGGCAGGTACAATTGCCTGCCCATGCGCAGCGTCTATCGCCGGCTCACCCACATGGTCCAGTCAAGCGGCCCATTGGCGGTAGTAGCTGTTGTTTTTCTTTCTCTTTTCCTAGGGCTTTACTTCTAGGTTTGGCCTAATAAGAAAGTTATATTTATAAATCTTAATTTAAATATTATTTAGAATATATTAATTTATAATTAACATATAATAAATGCATATTTAAATTCCTATTTATCTGAAACTCCTTTCAGTCCTTTTTCTTCTTTTCTTCTCCGAACACCTTCGGATCTCCGGAATGATTCCAGATTCTCGCTCTTTCGGGATTCCTTCTTATAGGTAGATCTCTAAGTGTCGTAATGTCCTTAAGCGTGCATTCCTACGGTTCGGGGATGTCATAGATATGATCACTATCAATGACCAACAACAGGACCTGCCCATGATGACACCTATGCACTCACAATTCTCCATCGTATTGAACCTTAAACAATAAGTGTCATGTTTCTTTTGTCTATGTGATACTTGCGTTGTCTGAGATTCGATCATCGACATCTCCATGACGGGTTCAACCCCTTTACCGACAAATGCTACTTTAACTCGTATCGATAAGTGATATCCCCGTAACCTAGTCAGATGTTGCATAACATATTAGATATAACTTATTCGAGTGAGCCTAGAGTATCTTCCATCACGTGGATGTACAAATTCCGCTCTTTACACACCCGCTCTTTACACACATGCCTCAACCTGCCCCTCTGAGTACTTGATCACACCTTTATAATCACTATTGCACTGAGTGACGTTTGATGCTCTCTAAGCACTTTCGGGTGACAGTGATTAAATATGTTATACGGTCTGAGGAACAAGTCACTGTTTCTAACAATTGCAATTATGAACTTGGTGATATGATCTTGTTGCAATGATCATCTGCGGAACGGTGTCCACCATCTCACTATCCAATAAGATAGCTCCATTGTCAATAGGTGCCGAAGCACCGACATGGTCAGGAAACCTTGACCATCCGTTGATCAATGAACTAGTTAAAAAGAGGCTATTAGGAACTTCAGTTTGTTTACATATCACACCTATATCAATATTTCCTACTGATATATTTATAGCATGATATAAAACTATTATGAACTAATGGAATATGTTAAATAAACTCCTTTATTATTTGCCTTTAGGGTACATTTTCTTTATCGACATATCTACTGGCCATGTCTATATCTCGTGTGATGTTGTCTTCCATGAGTTTGTTTTCGCTTTCACAATTCTTTATTCTAATGTTGGAGCCCAATTACGTGCAGAAATTTCCCTTCTTACTTTCAATCTTTATCACATGTTTGTGGGTAACGATGTAGGAGCTAATGATGATGTTAATCCTACTAATCATCCGGCTCCTAGGTCATTTGGATGATTTTTGTACACATTTGACTCTTGATAATGAATATATAAGAAATTGGACCCACAATGTTTCTGTTGTACCACTTTGAGAGATGTAATATTTTGTGAAATTTTGTTTCGTCGGTGTTATATCAACGACTTGCGCACTATAATATGCAGCGGTGTGCTGGGTCACCATAATAATCATGTATTTCATGCAAGAACAAAGCATATTGAGGTGGATTATGAGTTTGTTAGTGACAAGTTTACTCTGAAGTTTTTGGACACTATTTATACCTCCAAGAGATCAACTAGCGGATGGTTTTACCGAGCAACTCTCCACTTGTTAGTTGGAGGATTTTAGACACAATCATAACATAGATAAGTTATGAGCAAGAGAGGTGTTAAATGTTGTATCCTAGTTCTATATGTGTTGTCTTAGGTCTCATGTATGTACAAGTCTTTGGACATCAAGGCATCATGCAATCTGTCCAATATAAAATAGGAAAGCGCTCTTGTTAAGGCGGAGGACGAAACGTCTCGCTTCCTCCGTCTCCAACATGTGACGCGTGTCCTTTGGGGCCTACCACCAACTTGTTCTTACCTCAATCTTATTCCTTTCCTTGTCTTCGTCAACACACTGTTGGAATTTTGGCCCAAATAGTCTAGCCCATTTTCTATTTCAATAATTCCTGAAAATCCTAGAGGCCCATGTGGCCCATTCATGCAAGACAAGAGCTGGGACAAATGTTTAGTCCCACATTGCTAGTTGAGTGGAAGTTTGACCAGCTTATAAGGTGAGCTCTCCTACCACTTGGTAAAAGGATGAGAAGGAGAAGGAGAGAGTTCCACACGCGCGCTCCTCCTCCTCCTCGCTCGCCTCGCCACGCCACGACACGACGCGCGCGCCGCGGGTTACGGGAATCTCGCCGAGCCAAGCTTTATTTTGCCACGCATAAATGGTATATGAACAGATGTACAGAAGCTGAAACGTTTGCTTTGAATGGACTTTTTACGAGTTAAATGAATACGAATTGAGTGGAGGCTGTCCGGTGGGCTGCCGCCTGTTCGCTTCATCTTCCGTCCATTCGTTTCATCTTCTGCACTGTCTGCCTTCCCCTCTGCGCCTATAAGAGAGAGAGGTCGCGCCTCCTCTCAGTTACACTGCCACACATCCCTGCGTCTCCAGTTCCAGAGCACTGCGCTACCTCCACATCTTTCCCATCCCGTCTTGCGGCGTGCATCGCGAGCCGGGACAGTAGGCCTCCGAGACCCCGCTGCTTCGAGTCCTGTACGGGAGAAGGGCGATAAGGTTTTTGGGGAGCGCTATTAGCGCGACTACTGGCTTCGTCACGGACTCCCTCACACATAGCGACGTCTTCCCCGACGAGGACTTCTTCCCCGACATCATCACACTCTTCCTCGGCGACATGGCCAACGATGGTTCCAACGCCAGCGGTTCCACTTCTGCTACTGTCGTGTACATCTTCTGTCTCAATCTTGTTCTGATCCTATCCAAAGTTTTATGCCTTGCAGTTTGTTTGACTATATGCCTTAATATGTATTCGCTATTTAACATGATTAGTATATTGCTTATTATTCTAGTCATGTTTTATCTAGCGTTTATTATGAATAATTCGCTTGGTAAATTGCTCTATTTTTCAACAATCCAAAAACCTTATTTCAGGCAATTTGCCCCAAGTGGCTTTGTTGCTTCTATGAAGCCACCTGTGTTTGAAGGTGTGAATTACAAACGATGGCGTGCGAGAGCAGTGCTCTGGTTTCAGACCATGAGCTGCTATAACGCCATCTATGGCGCACCTGAGGGGGAACTTAATCCCGCTCAGGAAGAGGCGTTCCAAAAACTTGATACCACTTTCAAGGCTGTCTTGATCAGCATCCTTGGCGACAATATTGTCGATTCATATCTGTCATTTAGCAATAGCAAAGATATGTGGGATGCGCTCGAGAGAAAATTTGGAGTCTCTGATGCTGGCAGTGAACTGTATGTCATGGAACAATTCTATGACTATAAGATGATTGATGACCGCTCCATTGTGGAGCAGGATCATGAGATACAGTCACTTGCCAGGGAACTTGAGCACTTCACTTGTGTGTTACCGGACAAGTTTGTTGCCGGAGGCATCATTGCCAAACTTCCCCAGTCATGGAGGAATTTTGCTACTTCTCTGAAGCACAAGAGACAAGAGTTCTCCGTGACAGATCTCATTGGGACTCTTGATGTGGAAGAGAAGGCGAGAGCAAAATACACACGTGCTCGAGGTACCGAGGGAGGTTCTAATGCCAACCTGGTACAGAAAAGGAACTTCCAGCCTCACAAGTTCAAGAACAAAGGCAAGTTTGATGACAAAGGAAAGTTCGATGGAAAGAACAAGGCCTCACAGTCCACCAGCTTCAAGAAGAAGACTGATAAGAAGAAAGGTGCTTGTCATGTGTGCGGTGATCCTAATCATTGGGCTCCTGCTTGTCCCAACCGCTTTGACAAGCGCCAGCATGGGAAGAGCAGCAAGACTGCTAATGTTGTCATGGGCGACGTTGAGATGAAAGATGTTGGGTATGGTATATTACCTACTGTTCTTTCATTATGTCATTCTCCTGATTGGTGGATTGACACGGGCGCTAATGTACATGTCTGTTCTGATATTTCCATGTTTTCTTCATATCAGGTCAGAGGGACTCAAACCGTGCTGATGGGGAACGGCTCGCATGCTTCTGTTCATGGTGTTGGTACGGTCGATCTGAAGTTCACTTCGGGAAAGACTGTGCGCCTGAAGAACGTGCATCATGTTCCCTTAATAAATAAAAATCTTGTTAGCGGATCTCTTCTGTGTCGAGATGGCTACAAGATTGTATTCGAGTCTAATAAATTTGTAATTTCGAAGTATGGAACCTTTATTGGTAAAGGCTATGAATGCGGAGGCTTGTTCCGCTTATCTCTGCCAGACATTTGTAATAAAGTTGTTAATCATATTTACACAAATTTTGAATCAAATGTCTGGCACTCTCGTCTTTGTCATATTAATTTTGGTTGTATGACGCGGCTAGCCAAAATGAATTTAATCCCTGATTTCTCAACTGTTAAGGGATCTAAGTGCCAAGTCTGCGTGCAAGCTAAACAACCTCGCAAGTCACATACGACTGCAGAAGTGAGAAATTTAACACCACTAGAGCTCATACATTCCGATCTTTGTGAGATGAATGGTGTGTTGACAAAAGGTGGAAAGAAATATTTCATGACTTTGATCGATGACTCTACGAGATATTGTCATGTGTATCTTCTGAAATCAAAAGATGAGGCTTTGAGTTTCTTCAAAATCTATAAAGCTGAGGAAGAAAATCAACTTGATTGAAAGATTAAGAGGCTTAGGTCTGATCGTGGTGGAGAGTATTTTTCCAACGAGTTTGATTTCTTTTGTGCGGAACATGGCATAATTCATGAGAGGACGCCTCCCTACTCACCCCAGTCAAATGGAGTAGCCGAAAGAAAGAACCGTACTCTAACAGATTTGGTTAACACCATGTTAGACACATCGGGTCTTCCTAAGGAATGGTGGGGGGAGGCACTATTGACCGCGTGTCATGTCCTAAACCGAGTTCCCACAAAGAACAAAGAAATTACTCCATTCGAAGAATGGGAGAAGAAAAGACTAAAACTCTCTTACTTACGTACTTGGGGTTGTTTGGCAAAGGTTAATGTACCAATCCCCAAGAAGCGCAAGCTTGGACCAAAAACCATTGATTGTGTTTTTCTAGGCTATGCTTTTCATAGCATTGGTTATAGATTCTTGATAGTAAAATCTGAAGTACCTGACATTCATGTCGGTACAATCATGGAGTCGACTGATGCGACTTTCTTTGAGGATATCTTTCCAATGAAGGATAAACCTAATTCATCAAATCCGGAGATACCTAGTTCATCTGATCAGGAATTTGCTATATTCTCTGAACCTGTCATTCCGATTGAACACTCTGAAAGTCCTAAGGAGGATGATAATGAAATTCCTAAGAGGAGCAAGAGACAAAGGACTGCAAAGTCTTTTGGTGATGATTTCATTGTGTACCTTGTGGATGACACTCCCACTTCCATTTCAGAAGCTTATGCATCTCCTGATGCTGACTACTGGAAGGAAGCTGTTCATAGTGAGATGAATTCCATCTTATCTAATGAAACATGGGAGATCACTGATCGTCCTTATGGGTGCAAACCTGTAGGATGTAAATGGGTGTTCAAGAAGAAACTAAGGCCTGATGGTACTATTGAGAAGTACAAGGCAAGGCTAGTGGCCAAGGGTTATACCCAAAAGGAAGGTGAAGACTTCTTTGACACTTACTCACCTGTAGCAAGGTTGACCACCATTCGAGTACTACTTTCTCTGGCTGCCTCACACGGTCTTCTCGTTCATCAAATGGACGTTAAGACGGCTTTCCTAAATGGAGAGTTGGATGAGGAAATTTATATGGATCAACCAGATGGTTTTGTAGTAAATGGTCAAGAAAGAAAAGTGTGCAAGCTACTGAAGTCTTTGTATGGTCTTAAACAAGCACCTAAGAAGTGGCACGAAAAATTTGATAAAACCTTAACCGCTGTAGGCTTTGTTGTAAACGAAGCTGACAAGTGTGTATACTATCGCCATGGTGGGGGTGAGGGAGTCATCCTTTGTTTGTATGTTGATGACATACTGATTTTCGGAACCAACCTTAATGCAATTAAGGAGGTCAAAGATTTCTTATCTCGTTCCTTTGAGATGAAGGATCTGGGAGTAGCTGATGCCATCCTGAACATCAAGCTATTGAGAGATGATGATGGTGGAATTACATTGCTTCAGTCCCACTATGTGGAAAAGATCTTGAGTCGTTTCGGGTATAGCGACGTCAATTTTTCTCCTACACCGTATGATCCTAGTGTGTTGCTTCGAAAGAATCGAGGAAATGCTAGAGACCAACTAAGATACTCTCAAATCATTGGCTCGCTTATGTATTTAGCTAGTGCCACGAGACCTGACATCGCTTTTGCTGTAAGCAAACTCAGTCGATTTGTCTCAAATCCAGGAGATGATCACTGGCATGCTCTTGAGAGAGTTATGCGATATCTAAAAGGCACTGCGAGCTATGGCATACACTATACCGGGTATCCAAGGGTACTAGAGGGTTATAGTGATTCAAATTGGATATCTGATGCTGACGAGATAAAGGCCACGAGTGGATATGTTTTCACACTTGGTGGTGGCGCTGTTTCTTGGAAGTCTTGCAAGCAGACCATCTTAACGAGGTCAACTATGGAAGCAGAACTCACAACACTAGACACGTCCACTGTTGAAGCAGAGTGGCTTCGTGAACTCTTGATGGACTTACCTGTGGTTGAAAAACCTATACCCGCAATTCCAATGAACTGTGATAATCAAACTGTGATTATTAAGGTGAACAGTTCTAAGGATAATATGAAGTCCTCAAGACATGTGAAGAGGACTGAAATCTGTCAGGAAAATGAGAAACTCCGGAGTTATTGCATTGGATTATATCCAAACATCTAAAAACTTGGCAGATCCCTTCACAAAGGGTCTATCACGCAACGTGATAGAAAATGCATCGAAGGAGATGGGTATGAGACCCACAATTTGAGCTTTCCACAGTGGTAAACCACTCTATGTGATCGGAGATCCCGTGAATTAGAATTGGGAAACAAGCTGTTGGTTAGCTGAGAGGAAAGTATCCCTACTTTAATAAACACCACTCCATAAAGATGCAATACTTTCCTATTCTGCATGGCAGGTTGATTTATTATCTTAATGTGTTCTAAGTGGCTTATCCTAAGAAAAGATGTTGTCCTGCAGAACATCTTTTGAAGAACACACCTATATGAGTCTGACTGTTAAAACGTCGCAGTCTATGAGAGTAGGGTGCTCTCTAATAAACTCATGAAAGGTCATGGAGTATGACGTATAAGCTCCACCCGCGGGGAAGTCCCACGGTAGCCCAGTATCGGTCAAGACTTCGTGTGAAGCTAGATTGCAGCAAACTTGCAGTTCAAGGCATAGTCAACTGTACAAGTCGCAACCTAGTGTAGCATAGAATTCTAGGTGGAAGTTCAACTTAACAGTCTCCACTATAGTACCGGTATATAAACAGTGTTTTGGAACCAAAGGCAAATTACATGTGCCTCTGGGATCTGGTGGGGGATTGTTGGAATTTTGGCCCAAATAGTCTAGCCCATTTTCTATTTCAATAATTCCTGAAAATCCTAGAGGCCCATGTGGCCCATTCATGCAAGACAAGAGCTGGGACAAATGTTTAGTCCCACATTGCTAGTTGAGTGGAAGTTGGACCAGCTTATAAGGTGAGCTCTCCGACCACTTGGTAAAAGGATGAGAAGGAGAAGGAGAGAGTTCCACACGCGCGCTCCTCCTCCTCCTCGCTCGCCTCGTCACGTCACGCGCGCACGCCGCGGGTTGCGGGTTGCGGGAATCTCGCCGAGCCGAGCTTTATTTTGCCACGCATGAATGGGCTGCCGCCTGTTCGCTTCATCTTCCGTCCATTCGTTTCATCTTCTTCACTGTCTGCCTTCCCCTCTGCGCCTATAAGAGAGAGAGGTCGCGCCTCCTCTCAGTTACACTGCCACACATCCCTGCGCCTCCAGTTCCAGAGCACTGCGCTACCTCCACATCTTCCCCATCCCGTCTTGCGGCGTGCATCGTGAGCCGGGACAGTAGGCCTCCGAGACCCCGCTGCTTCGAGTTCTGTACGGGAGAAGGGCGATAAGGTTTTTGGGGAGCGCTATCAGCGCGACTACTGGCTTCGTCACGGACTCCCTCACAGATAGCGACGTCTTCCCCGACGAGGACTTCTTCCCCGACATCAGCACCCTCTTCCTCGACGACATGGCCAACGATGGTTCCAACGCCAGCGGTTCCACTTCTGCTACTGCCGTGTACATCTTCTGTCTCAATCTTTTTCTGATCCTATCCAAAGTTTTATGCCTTGCAGTTTGTTTGACTATATGCCTTAATATATATTCGCTATTTAACATGATTAGTATATTGCTTATTATTCTAGTCATGTTTTATCTAGCGTTTATTATGAATAATTCGCTTGGTAAATTGCTCTATTTTTCAACACACACGAGAGAACCCAGAGCCTTCATTGTATGTTTGTTTCCAAGCTCGCGCCGCCGCCGAAAGCCATATGCTCAAGTGGCCTGGCCTCCCTCAGGTTGCACGCCTTCGAATTTGTCAGCAGTTGGCTCTACCTCGACCCCGTCGTCGGACCCACGCCTCCCAGCGGATCCTCCACCAGCGCGATGTCTTGTACATTCCGAGCAGTGGCGGCTCCAGGAAATGGCTGACCGGTATTCATTGTACAATTCTTTTGGTCACAATGCACAATATGAACTATGAAAATTCATAGCATTAGCACAAAATAGTATAGGAAAGTAACAAATTTTCACTAAAGCTACAATTCATAAATCATAGTACCTCCGTTTCAAGGAATAAGGCGGAGACACATTTAGGTAAAGTTTGACTGAATAAATAGAGCAACTAATACTTGATTATATTGTGTAAAATTAGTATTGTTGGATTCGTATTGAAACACACTTTTCAATGATGCTAATTTTGTACATTCTTTATATATTTAGAGTAAATCTTGATAAGAAACACGCAAAACGAGGGCATCTTATTCCTTTGGACGGAGGTACGTAGTCAAACTTTTATCTACAACCGTTCTTCGGTTTTGCTCTACACATTATGTGGATTTTGCATCATAGGAAGAGCTTTTTTACTACAATTGTTATATGGTTTTGCTACAACAGTACAAAATTTGGCTACGAGATCTCTACGACGTCTTTGGTGAAGTCGGTTTTGTTATGATGTCTCGTGCAAAGTAGGTGTTTGCTACAATTGTTCTTTGGATTTGCATCTTAGAAAGAAAATTTATGCTACAAACTTTATCTAGATTTGCATGATAGGAATTTTTATTTTTGCTACAACCATCTATTTTTTTCGTAAAGAGTCTCATTGAAAGACCTCACTAGAATTTTTTTGCTACGATGCTTCAATAGCACAATTTTTTGGTTCCATATGTTATGTGAATTCACATCGTTAGAAGAATTTTTTCACTACGATTTCTCCAACGATATCTCCAACGAATTTGGTTTCACTTTAATAATATATACTTTTTGCCACGAGATCTTCCGCGGTCAGTCTTTTTGTTTGTTTTTGTTTTGTGGTGGCATGCAGAAAAACGGATTAGGAGGGTAAAACAGACATGTGTCAAGCTCTGGACCAGGAGGCCAGAAAGTTTGGAGGCTCCGGATGACGCTCGGTCCTTCCGCTATATAATAACATCATCATGCGACCCTATTAGGGTACCGCACAATTCATACATGCTTTTCAAACTTTACTAGTACTAGTGACGATGCTGATGTCATTAATTAAACTCTACGAAAAATTGGTAGTAATCCAACATACGCATATGACACTTTTTATACCCAGCCGGCAGCCGTGTGCGCGCGGCTACACACACGGCTACACACTACGTACACTGGATTCTCGAACACCACGCTGAGTACTGACCAGTGACCACTTTCATGGTCGCGCACTTCTTATCATTTCACGGTGGCTGCAACTGCAACACGGCAGCAACTACAAGAGCTGATGCAAAAGGCAGAGCTTGTGGATCTAATCAAATACCGTAGAATAATACATTACTACTACGGAGTAGTGTACAATGCAAGCACGCTCTCTCGTCCTCTCGTCGTTCATCTTCAATGTTTGCTCTTCTCAGCCGCAAGTAAGGATGAAAACTGTAGGACGATAGAGAGGAGATTGACGGAATATGTTGGATGTTTTATTGAGCCTCATGGACGAGTATATATAGACGTACATAGATTATTTTAGAATACAAGTCAAGTTAGGCTAGAGTCCTAACTATTCTAAACTATCATAATAACCGTGTCCGTATAATATTCTAACATCCTCGCAGTCGTAGCGGTAGCGTCGTGAACAACCGAAACATTGCGGACAGTCAGACTGGAGATAAATCGAAATAGAACCAGTGAGCTGGCATCCCCCCGCAGTTCGAACGGGAACGGCGTGGATGGTGTCATGTCGTGGTAGCTTGGACTATAGAGGAAGCTGATGATGCTCGAGCGAGGTGGTAGCCCTTGTGCCGATGTCGAGGAAGCCGAGAGCGTTGGGTAATGCCGAGGTCGGGGTAGCCGTAGTCGATTTCATGGTCGAGGATGCCAGTGTCGAGGTAACCACACGTGAAGCCGCATACACATAGTGCGCGAGGAGGATGACAGAGACGCGTCGAGGATGTCGATGCCGAAGCTGATGCAGTCCGAGCCATCGAGGACGAGGTGCGGCCATAGTTTTGCCAGAACTGGGGGCACGTTGGGGACAAACGCACACTCCGTTTTTTCCAGAACCGAGTATGCAAAAAAGAACTCGCCGGTAATGCAGTCGAGGCATCCGTAGAGGGGTCGATGTCGAAGAAGAAGTTGTCAAAACCGATGTAGACGAGGCGCCGATCCGAGCTTGCCAGACTCGGGAATGCGTCGGGGACGAAGGCACTCCCGGTGTTGCCAGTACCAGGCATGAGGGGGCAGGGACCATCATGAACTTGTCGCCATGTCACAAAGACTGGCAGAGAAAGCCTCCAGAGCGGTTGCGACGGCAGAGCGGCGAAGGGAGAGATGCCGGCGCTGTCGACGGTTGTCGGAGTAGAGTAGAAGGTGGTGTAGTCGGGGATGAGGCGATGACGCTGATGACGAAGTTGTAGTGGACGAAGACGTAGAAGGCGACGAAAACAACAGCGACCTAGGGTAGTCATGCTGGATGACTGGAGTGGCGATGGGGTAGTCGGCGGGACCTGCGACAGTGTGAGATCGCCCTGCAGGTTACCTTGTGAAGTGTGGAGGTGGTGCTCGAAGTAGGGAGGAAGAACCTGGCAGCGTGACGAAGACCATGCGCAGACGGCGGTGACCCGCCCCGGAGGAGATGGCGCGGTGGAAACCGAGAACGTCGGGGACAGCGAAGTAGAATACGTGCAACGATGCTATGACCCGAGGGGGCGGCATAGCTGCAGGGCGCAAGTCAGTGCAGTGGCTGGGAGACCACCAACGACATACACGCCAAGGAAGGTGCGGTGACCCAGCATACCACTGCATGATTTAGTATACTACAGTCGTTGACATAACACCAATGAAACACCGTTGACTAGTATTACATTCCTCAGATTGGCACAACAAAAACACAGCGGGTCCAATACATGGCTAACGGTTACAACTCATTCTTTACACAAGATCCAGAGAACACTCTAGGTTAAAGAGAGAGAAGAAACTTCTTACGGAGAAGAATGAAAGATAAACAATGCAAGAACTATTATACTATTAAGAGTAGTATTTTAACTAAGGGATTGGCATTGCTGCTATTGCAATACACTACAGAATTAGGTTTTTTGGCTAGAGATTATATTCCTATCTAATTAGTAACTTTGTCTTCACTTGAGTTGATGTATATGTTGACTTTCTTGACTTTATTGAAGAGCTTTAGCTTTGGATGATGAGTCCTGGAGCATAACTTGATGTAGATGTTGTCTATCCCGGCTTCAGAATCTAGCAAGGGTTAAGAAGATACTTTGAGTACGAGCGTACTTAGCAAATTCACTAGAAAAGGAGTGTTTGATGCACTATAACTACAGCCACAGACCGTAGGTCGTAGGCAATGCAAGTTTTCATAAACATTTATTCAAAGGTTGCTTTTATTCTGAAAGACTATGTCCGTCAGCCTTCACGGGTTTACCAGAAATTTCATGGAGTTCCTTTCCTGCAGCGTTCGCGGCTCCTTCCCGGAACAGGGAGTAACAAGTTACAGTTTTTACACTCTACAGTGGTGCGTCACTTTACCCATGAAAGATCAACTCTTTGTTGCACAACCGGACAGTTTATTACCGTCCACAATTCCATGATGTGGGGCCCAGAAGATGATCCAAGCCAATCACTGCCTCCTTCGCGACCTCGCATGCCTCCTTGGTATACACCATGCCCACATATTGGATTATGGAAATGGTTTGTAAAAACCGTTAGATGTCAGAACTATCGTGGGACGTTGAGGGTTCCCACCCATATGCTGCATATCCTCTATGAATTACCAATTAATATGCACGCTACAAGGATAACAGCCACGACCTGCACATCCGGCTTCATGCGAGAGGAAGAAGATACAGCTGACTTCTCCGTCCCATTCCAAATCTCATGGTTTATGCGTAATATACGGCGCAAGAATCACTAGCGACATTGGTTGTTAAGTCCTAGGTGATATAGTTCTAAATAGTGGTATTCCAACCGTCAGATTTACTAGATTTGCTGATCACTCTGGATCAGTAACCAATAACTCACATTATTATCGAAAATAGTGTTTTCTGACCTTTTTCAAATGCAGGTGATGACAACACTGGATTTGTAAAATACTTTACATAAAATAAACAAAGGACATGAGCAAGTGTGAACTTGCCTTTTGTGATTGCAAGATTATGCACTCACGATCTTCAAGATGATATAAGATCCAAAATCTGAAATCATCATCATTGGTCCGGTAAGGACTAATGTTTAAAGAAGCAATATGCTCTATGCATAAGTCATGTGATGCACTTTTATAAACGCGAATCTCGGGGATAATGTTGTCCTAGGGTTTGGATACTTGAAATGATGTATTTGAAATGTGATGTACTTTTGGATGAGTTTTATATTCGTGCTTATTATTAAGGCTTGTGAGTGTGTGTGAAACAATCATATTTATGCAGCAATAAAATTTACACCTATGAAATTCTATTCAAGATTGTTTACACTTTAATTGTTTATCTTCAAACTTTACTGTACAAGTAAAGTCACTTATAAAGAGCTTAAGTGTTATCGATCCTAAGTATACAAGTGTAGTATGAAGTAATGTGATCTTGATGATTTGTCATATATTGTCTGAAGTGGCAAAACGAATAACTTTTGAAGAAAAGGTTCCTTTTCTAAGGTACAATATTTCTTGTTAGTTAGTGGTGGTCGATGTTATTTGTTCTTGCTTGAATAGTTTGGGCTTGAGATGCTTTATAACTTAACTATTTTAGACCAAAGTTAATTATAAAACATATAACAATGTTTATAATGTTATATTTAGATTCTTGTAGACTAAAGTTAACTTTAAAACAAAGATAGTTTGAAAGTATAATGCTTATAACCTCTGTACCTGGTATACTGTTGGAGATATGCCCTAGAGGCAATAATAAATGTAGTTATTATTATATCTTTGTGTTTATGATAAATGTTTACATTCATGCTATAATAGTATTAACCAGAAACATTAATACTTGTGTGATTTGTAAACTAAATTAGAGTCCCTAGTATAGCCTCTTCATAATACTAGCTTGTTGATTAATAGATGATCATGGTTTCTTGATCATGAACATTTGAGATGTTGTTAATAACAAGATCATATCATTAGGAGAATGGTATGGTGGACATACTCCTATAGATAAGCATAGCATAAAGATCAAGTCATTTTAATAGTTCAATTGCTATAAGCTTTCTGATACATAGTAACCTAATTCTTTCGACCATGAGATCATGCTTATCACCATCACCGGAAGGATGCTTTGATGACATCAAACACCACACCGTAACTGGGTGGCTATAAAGGTGGCATTGAGTGTTCGGAAAGTATGGGTTGAGACACATGGATCAAGAGTGGGATTTGTCCATCCATATGACGGATAGATATACTCTGGGCCCTCTCGGTGGAATGTCATCCAGTTGGTTTGCAAGCATGTGACTAGCTCACAAGGGATCACATATCACGGGAATGAGAAAAGAGTACTTATCGGTAACGAGGTTGAACTAGGTATGCAGAGATACCGACGATCAAAACCTCGGATAAGTAAACTATCGTGAGACAAAGGGAAATTGGTATCGTATGTAAGTGGTTCATTCGATCGCAAAGTAATTGTAGAAATATGTGGGAGCCATATGAATTTCCAGATTCCTCTATTGGCTATTGTTCGGAGAAGTGTCTCGATCATGTCCGCATAATTCACGAACCGTAGGGAGACACACTTAAGGATTCGATGTTGTTGAGTAGTTATGGAATGATGAGTAAGAGACTGAATGTTGTTCGGAGTCTTGGATGGGATCCGGGATATCACGAGGAGATCCGTAATGGTCCGGGGAATAAGATTCATATAAGGAAAGTCCTGTTTCGGAGTTGGGGAATGATTCCGGTGTTTTCATCGGGAATGTTCTAGAAGGTTCTGGAAGGTCCGGCACTTCGGAGGAGAAGGGTACATGAATGTGTCATGACAATGTGGAATGGTTGCATCATGTACTAGGTATCATGGCTGAGCAAAATAAAGGAAAAAATCAAATCCTAGTTTGAAAAGTCAAACGCCAATTTGAAAAGTTAAACGACAAGTTTGCTTGGTGGAGGGAGAGTAGGAAACCTACTTGGGGAGGAGTTCCTCTCCCTCCACCCGCCGGCCAAAGAGGCCGACTTGGGGGAGGACTCCCTCCCCTTGGCCGGAGCCCTCCCACCTATAAAATAAGGGGCAGGGGTGCCCCCTCTAGACTACACCTCTCTCCACCAAAACCCTAACCCTAGCCGCCGGCGCCGCCCTAGGGTTTGCCCTAGCTGCCGAGTTGGGGCCCTCCCCAAGCCCTAGCCGCCGGCCTAGCTCTATCCCCTTGGTGCCTATAAACCCTAGATCGCCAAGGCCTCTCTCATAGTCCACCATACTCGCTCCGGCTTAAGGCGAAGCCCTGCGAGATCTCCCCTCTACTTCTGGTACCACGCCGTCGTGCTGCCGGAATCACGAGGAGAGTGCTACAACCTCCGCTGCCTACTAGAACAAGGGAGAGGAAGGTATTTATCGAGTACCGAACGTGTGACCGACTGCGAAAGCGCTGCCGGAACGCAGCGCCGGAAGGATCGTCTACACGATCTTGAGATCGGAAAGAGTACGACTACATCACCCACGAGAATCTGCTCTCGTTAAACACTTTGGAATCTTCGAGGGTGAGTTCTTCTGTCGACTCGTTGCTACAATCTAGTAGATAGATCTTGGCTTGTTTGTTTGTATGCGGTAGAAATTTTTTGTTTTCCATGCTACGAACCCCTACAGTGGTATCAGAGCCGTGTCTATATGTAGATCTGTTGCACGAGTAGAACACAATGGTCATTGTGGGCGGTGGTGCTTTTATTATCAATTGCTTCTTGTGTACTTTGAATCTTGCGGTATGATGGGATGAAGCGGCCCGGGCTAACCTTACATGACATCGTTCATGAGACTGCTCCACGCTCAACATGAAACTTGTATTGCATAAGTGGCTTTGCGGGTGTCTGTCTCTCCCATTATAGTATAGATCCAATTTACAACGGGCACTTGATAGTTCAAACATCAATGTTGTGGTTCTTGTTCGTAAGCTAGATCGACACTTATTGAAAGCCCCAAACCTCGTAAAATATGCAAAGAAAATTAGAGGCGTCTAACTTTGTTTTGCAGGGGTGTGCTGTGATGTGATATGGCCATGATTGTGATTATATTTGATGTATGCAATGATCCTTATTGTAAGATGGCAACCGGCAGGAGCCATATGGTTGTCTTTAAATTCTGTTAAGACCCGCGTGTCTATTCAAAGTAGTTGTAATAGTTGAAGCTGGTGGACGACAACCGTGGAGCGGCGTCATTGACCTTGATGCAATGCCGGTGATGATGGAGATCATGTTCGTGCTTGAAGATGGAGATCGGAAGCACAAAGAAGAAAGGCCATATCATATCACATATTATGAATTGCATGTGATGTTAATCCTTTATGCATCTTGTATTACTTAGTTAACGATGGTAGCATTATAAGATGATCCCACATGCACATTAATTTCAAGTTTTAAAGTGTTCATCCTTAGTAAGCACCGTTGCTAAAGCTTGTTGTTTCGAAGCACCACGTGATGATCGGGTGTGTTAGATTCTGCAAGTGTATACAACGTGAGCAAGCCAGATTTGCCCATGCGGAAGCTAAGGTTTGATCTTTACGAGCCTAACATGTAAAGACATGGTCTCGGAACACGGATCACCGAAAGGTAAAGCATGAGTCATATAGTAGATATGATGAACATGTTGATTGTTCGCCATTGAAGCTACATCAACTCTCGTGATGATCGGTTTTGATGTGGTGGATTTGGTTCGTGTGATCACTAAAAAAATGTGAGGGATATTGTTTTGAGTGAGAGTTCACCTAGATTAATTTAACTATTAATTATAACTCAATTTGTCATAAACTCAGTCTAAACTATTGCAAATATGTTGTAGATCAATGGCGGCCCCTACCATCAATTTTAATGCGTTCCTAGAGAAAGAAAAGTTGAAAAACAATGGAAGCAACTTCGCGGATTGGTTCCGCAATTTGAGGATTGTCCTCAATGCTGGTAATTTGACCTATGTGCTAGATGCACCGCTGGGTGACCCGCCTGCAGCTGATGCTACCGATGAAGTAAAGAATGTTTACCTCACTCGGAAGAATCAGTACTCCATAGTTCAGTGTGCTATCTTGTATGGTTTGGAATCGGAGCTTCAGAAAAGGTTTGAGAACCATGACCCACATGATATTGTCCGTGAACTCAAATTGATATTTGAGACTCACGCGGAAGTTGAGAGTTATGAGGCTTCTGAAAAGTTCTTTAATTGCAAGATGGAAGAGGGCAGCTCCGTCAGTGAGCATGTGCTTAAGATGTCTGGGCACGCAAATAAATTCCAAAGCTTGGGTATAGTAATTCCTAATTCTTTGGGGATTTACCGTGTCCTCCAATCACTACCACCAAGTTATAAGAACTTTGTGATGAACTATAATATGCAAAGCATGAACAAGCAGTTGCCAGAACTCTTCTCCATGTTTAAATCTGCAGAAGTGGAGATCAAGAAAGAGCACCAAGTGTTGATGGTCAATAAGACCACCAAATTCAAGAAAGGCAAGTCTAAGCAAAAGGGTAACTTCAAGAAGGGTGGTAAGAAAGTTGCCGCACCGGCGAAGAAGACCAAGGCTGGACCTAAGCCTGATACTGAGTGCTTTTACTGCAAGGGAGAGGGTCACTGGAAGCGGAATTGCCAAAAGTACTTGGCGGATTTGAAGAACGGCAACATCAAGAAGAAAGGTATATCCGATATACATGTTATTGATGTGTATCTCACTAGTACTCGTAGTAGTGCCTGGGTATTTGATACTGGTTAGGTTGCTCATATTTGTAACTCGAAACAGGTGCTGCAGAATAAACGGAAGCTAGCGAAGAACGAGGTGACGATGCGCGTTGGAAATGGATCAAAGGTTGATGTGATCGCAGTCGGCACGCTACCTCTTCATCTACCATCGGGATTAGTTTTATACTTAAATAATTGTTATTTGGTGCCTGCGTTGAGCATGAACATTATATCGGGATCTTGTTTATTGCGAGACGGTTACTTGTTTAAGTCCGAGAATAATGGTTGTTCGATTTGTATGAGTAATATGTTTTATGCACATGCACCTTTGATAGATGGTCTATTCTTATTGAATCTCGATTGTAGTAATACACACATAAATAACATTGAGGCTAAACGTTTGAAATTGAGCGATAACTCGACCTATATGTGGCACTGTCGTCTTGGTCATATCGGAGCGAAGCGTATGAAGAAACTGCATTCCGATGGACTTCTTTAATCACTTGATTTCGAATCACTTGAAAGATGCGAAGCATGTCCGATGGGTAAAATGACTAAGACTCCATTTTCTGGTATGATGGAGCGAGCTACGGACTTATTGGAAATAATACATACCGATGTGTGTGGTCCAATGAGTGTAGCATCGCGTGGTGGTTATCGTTATGTTCTTACCTTCACGGATGACTTGAGTATATATGGGTATATCTATTTCATGAAACATAAGTCCGAAACTTTCGAGAAGTTTAAGGAATTTCAAAGTGAGGTGGAGAATCAACGTAACAAGAAGATTAAATTTCTATGTTCTGATCGTGGAGGTGAATATCTAAGTTACGAGTTTGGCGAGTATTTAAAGAAATGCAGAATAATTTCACAATTGACACCGCCGGGAACACCACAGCGTAATGGTGTGTCTGAACATCGTAATCGAACTCTTTTAGATATGGTTCGTTCTATGATGTCACTTATAGATTTACCGTTATCATTTTGGGGTTATGTATTAGAAACAGCCGCATTCACTTTAAATAGGGCACCATCTAAGTCCGTTGAAATGACACCGTATGAATTATGGTTTGGGAAGAAACCTAAATTGTCGTTCCTTAAAGTTTGGGGTTGCGAAGCCTATGTAAAGAAGTTACAGCCGGACAAGCTTGAACCCAAAGCGGAAAAATGCGTCTTCATAGGATACCCGAAGGAAACTATTGGGTATACCTTATATCATAGATCCGAGGGCAAAATCTTTGTTGCCAAGAATGGATCCTTTCTAGAGAAGGAATTTCTCTCGAAAGAAGTGACTGGAAGGAAAGTAGAACTCGACGAGGTTATTGAACCTTCTCTCGAACTTGCGAGTAGCGCAGCACCGGAAGAAGTTCCTGTGGCGCCTACACCAATAAGAGAGGAAGCTAATGATGATGATCATGAAACTTCGGTTGAAGTTGCTACAAAACCTCGCAGGTCAACGAGAACTCGTACCACTCCTGATTGGTATGATCCCGTTATGAGTGTCATGTTGGTAGACAACACCGATGACCCTGCGACATATGAGGAAGCGATGATGAGCCCAGATTCCAATAAATGGCAAGAAGCCATGAAATCCAAGATTGGATCCATGTACAAAAACCAAGTATGGACTTTGGTGGACTTACCGGATGGCCGAAAGGCTGTCGAGAACAAATGGATTTTTAAGAAGAAAACAGATGCTGATGGTAATGTTACTGTCTATAAAGCTCGACTTGTCGCAAAAGGGTTTCGACAAATTTAAGGAGTTGACTACGATGAGACTTTCTCACCAGTAGCGAAGCTAAAATCTGTGAGGATTTTGTTAGCAATCGCTGCATATTACGATTATGAGATATGGCAGATGGATGTCAAAACGGTGTTCCTCAATGGAGACATTGATGAAGAGTTGTATATGATGAAACCCAAAGGTTATGTCGATCCTAAAGACGCTAACAAGGTATGCAAACTTCAACGGTCCATATATGTATTGAAGCAAGCATCCCGAAGTTTGAATCAACATTTTGATAAGGTAATCAAATTTTTTGGTTTTATACAAACTTATGGAGAATCTTGTATTTACAAGAAAGTGAGTGGGAGCTCTGTAGTATTCTTAATACTATATGTAGATGACATATTGTTGATTGGGAATGATGTAGACCTTCTTAATAGTGTCAAAGAATATTTGAATAATAGTTTTTCAATGAAAGATCTTGGCGAAGCAGCTTACATATTAGGCATAAAGATTTATAGAGATAGATCGAGACGCCTAATATCATTGTCACACAATACATATTTGTACAAAGTTCTAAAGAGGTTTGGAATGGAAGATTGCAAGAAAGGGTTCTTGCCCATGTTGCCCAATACGACCTTGAGTAAAACTCAAAGTCCAGCAACGACAGAAGATAGAGAAAGGATGAGTAAGACTCCCTATGCCTCAGCCATAGGATCTCTAATGTATGCCATGCTATGTACTAGACCCGACATTGCATATGCTGTTAGTTTGACTAGCAGATATCAAAGTGATCCAGGAGTGGATCATTGGACAGCGGTCAAAAACATCCTTAAGTACTTGAGAAGAACTAAGGATATGGTTCTTTCTTATGGGAGTGATGAACAACTCGTTGTTAATGGTTACACCGATGCTAGTTGGAACACTGATCCAGATGATTCTAAATCACAATCTGGATACATATTTACTTTGAATGGTGCAGCAGTTAGCTGGAGGAGTGCAAAGCAAAGCGTTGTGGCGAGATCTTCAACTGAATCGGAATACATAGCTGCTTCGGAGGCTTCACAAGAAGCGATGAAGGAGTTCATTATAGAGCTCGGTGTGGTTCCAAGTGCGCTGGACCCAATGTCTATCTACTGTGATAACATGGGCGCCATAGCCAATGCGCAAGAACCAAGGTCACACAAGAAGCTGAAGCACATCAAGCTACGTTTTCACGCTATTCGAGAACATGTCCAAGATGGTGACATAAAGATTTGCAAAGTACACACAGATCTGAATGTGACGGATCCGTTGACTAAACCTCTCCCGAGGGAAAAACATGACCAACACCAAACTTCCATGGGTGTTCGGTATATTACCATGTAATCTAGATTAGTTGATTCTAGTGCAAGTGGGAGACTGTTGGAGATATGCCCTAGAGGCAATAATAAATGTAGTTATTATTATATCTTTGTGTTTATGATAAATGTTTACATTCATGCTATAATAGTATTAACCAGAAACATTAATACTTGTGTGATTTGTAAACTAAATTAGAGTCCCTAGTATAGCCTCTTCATAATACTAGCTTGTTGATTAATAGATAATCATGATTTCTTGATCATGAACATTTGAGAAGTTGTTAATAACAAGATCATATCATTAGGAGAATGGTATGGTGGACATACTCCTATAGATAAATCGTCCCATGGGGCCAGAATCACTCGTGGGTCAAACCTAGAAGACAAAGAACCCACAAAAAATAAGAAAATACAATAAACAAATTACTAAAATACCCTATAATAATTTTATCTCTAGAAAAATATAGAAAATCCTAAATATATATAATATCAAAATGATCACAAAAATAATCTCTACCTTATAATTTCATGTGTTTAAGTAAAATAAAAACACTATTAAATATTAAAACTACTAAAATCCGAAATAAATTTAACCAAATAAGGAATAGTCATAAAAAATCAATAAAAATCATTTTTGAATACAAAAATAAATCTACTATTCGTCAGTGGTAATGGGCTCTAGCCCCGGCGAACGGGAAATATTTCGCCGGCAGTAAAGGGCGGCCCATCCGGGGGCACGTGGCCCACCACAGCCCCGGCGCGAGGCCTGTTCGCCGGTGGTAATGGGCCCTAGCCCGGGCGAACAGGAAATATTTCGCTCGCGATAAAGGGCGGCCCATACTGGGCACGCGGCCCACCACAGCATTAGCGCGTGTGAGGCCTGTTCACCGCTGGTATATGGGCTAGCCCCGGCGAACCTATTATATATTCGTCGGCATTAACACGAGAAAGACCTAAAAGAACTTACTGTCGGCGACCCCGGGCCCACTTTGCCGGTGGTAAGGAATCCGACTACCTTTAGGATATTTGTTTCGGAAAATCAGCATGGATGGATCTAAAAATACAAGATTTAGCGTGCTAGAAGTAAGGGTTGTTAAGATTTGCAGATTTTCATGGGGCTGCCCATGAGATTGCAAAGTCCTCTAAGGCCTTGTTTGGATATGGGATTTTAACTTAACTTGTTTTCGGTAAACTCAGAAATCGGTGTAATAACAAACTAAAATTTTATTTAGGTGTCATACCAAAAATACGGATAGATAAAACTGGGTTTCCACAAAACTTGGAAAGTAGGTGTTGGCAAAAATACTATTTCCCGTTTTGGTAAAAACGCAATCGCACAGAACTCACGACAGCCTGGTCGACTCGCCGGCGCTCGAAGATGATCTGGCTGGTGGAGACCACGCCGCCTCCCGCCTCCTCGTACAGCCCGGCAAGCTCCAAGTCGCCGAGCTTGGACGATGACCGCGCGCGTGTGCGGCCACATCCCACACACTCGCGTCTCGCTCGTGGCCACGGCCTGCTTCTGGTAACAACAGCGACGCGGTCAGTCTAACCTCTCTTCCACTTGCTTAAAAAATTGTGCAGGATAAGCAGGAATTGCTTGTGTGGTTCTTTTTTTTTTGCGACTTAACAACTTTCATTCATCAATCACAAGGATTACAATCGTTCAGCAAGCATTGCTCTAAGAAGGAAGGAACATAATTAATCTACAAGCATCTACGACGACTAGCAGTAGCTTGCTTCGCACATAAATGTGCTCCAACATTAGCATCTCTTCCAACAGTTGAAACCTTTCAAAATTGTAGGCCAGCTCCTGGATCTCTCTAAGGATCGAAGCCACTTTAGACCTTTCATCATCTCGTCTCTTCCACAGATTAACAACCACACTTGCATTAGTTTCCACCTCAACCTTCGAATCTCCCTAAGGAATTGCTTGTGTGGCTCGAAGAGTGCTAGATTTACATGTGATTTTCAGACTTTGATTAGTTAGATTCGAGCCAACAACAACCGTGGCAAGGACAACAAGTATGCTGGACGTGGAGCTCGCGCCGACGATGAGACGAGGACGACGAGTTCTGGCCGCCATGTCGCTGGACCCGCGAACCGCCTGGTGCCGAGAAGTCTAGAACACGCTCTTTCGCGGACTAAACATGACGCTCAACGAGGATGGTGAGTTCTGGCTCTGTCTCGGCGGCGAGGCCGCCGGGAAAAGTTGTTGAACCTTGTTTCCATTCTCCCCAAACGTGATTTTCTGTAAATCTATTCCCAACCAAAAAGTCAATAAAACCAGTTTTACTAAAAATCCTATTAAATCTCGTTTTCTAAAAACTAATCCCTAATATCCACTATCCAAACAAGCACTAAGAGTGTCAAACGCGGGTGTGTTGAACGATGATGGCCCCTCCTGCATGAAAGACTTGCTCGACTCTACTTTATACGAATGTTGTTTGAGTTTGTAATTAAATTGTTAACTCCGGGAAATGATCATTCGCGGGCTATACATTGTTAGGTAGGTGAGATCTTTCCAGCAGCAGATTATACGCATTCGGATAAAATCCCATTTAATTCGGTTTCCATGAAGACTCGAACCCGGATGGGCTGGTTGCACACTCACTAGTCTTGCCACCAAACTAGCGCTTCATTCTCATTTGAGTTATATAATTAGGTTTCAAATAAAGAACTAGTAACCACGACTCTTCCTGTGTCTGTGGTAGAACATGCATGGCAAACTAGGAATATTGATTCCCTCTCATAGCCATCATTGAAAAATGTCAAACACGGAACAGTTCGAAAACTACAAAACAGGACATCAATTCTTTCTCTTAGATAATAAAGCAACCGAAGTTCCTTCCATACAATTCTCAAATTCTAGTAACAACCACTCAACGAGGCACGCTATAATGTAGCACTTGCATGCATCGTACCAGCTTATTGATAGATAACAATACACTGTCACGAAAAACTGAACATTGCATGATTAAAACAAGCTAGAGGATAGATGAAGATGACCAGTCCACCTGATTAGCTAGGATGCCGGTACGAACCAACAATTCCTTCCAGGATTGACTTATTAAAAGGTCATAGGCTATTGAGAAGTAACAGTTTGACAGCTGAACGGAGAAGGATATGTTGTCTTCAGCCATCAAGGCGCAGGGCTAGCCGAGGGTTGCCTGGACGAGAGAACACAACCTGCATGCAGTATATGTCAGAGAGTCAGGCATCACAATGACTGAGACCTTCTTTCCACAAAAAGATGAAGACTCTGACATAGTTTTGGTCAAAGTTCTAAAAATTTAACCACTAATATTTTATAAGATATTTTGATTTATATGTGAAATCACATGTCAAGAAAACACTTTCACCATTTAACAATTTAATCAAGTTTTATGATTTACTGCAGTGAAAATTAATGGCTGCTATATTTGGACCGGAGGCCAAGCTGATTTCCAAGATATCATCTTGTTATGACCTGAGGGAGTAAATGACCTCCAATTGTCTGGAAATAACATATATACCATTACCTGGTAATCTCTAACTGCCCCTGACTTGCAACCAGCCGCGGAGTATATGAGGTAATACTCCCATATACGGATGAACTTTTCATCAAAGCCCATGGCCAAAACTTGACTGCAAGAAAATGTAATTATTAATACGAGCTGAGCAATCAACTGTAACCATATAACCTGTCACAACAAATTTACTTGCTCAATGAACATATGATATATGCGCTAGTGTTGCTTCAACTCAGTATTCTTCTACAGCGAATACAAGTGGGACTTACTCCTTGTTGGCAGTGAACTTGTCCATCCAGCGCATCAGGGTTGGGTAGTAATTATACCCAATATTTTCGACATGCTCTATGCTACACATTGTGCAACAAAATCAGGAAGGGTCTAATCAATTAATCAAGATCCATCATGACCATGAAGTTACCAATCAAAGCATAGATTGGTTGATGTAACATACCAGAACCTTGAAGACGTGGCCATGGCAGACGTTACTCGGGCCAAAGAAGGAAGGCAACCGCCGGGGAATATGTATTCTTTTACGAAGTTTGGCCTTTTTCTGAATTGATCGTACTGTTCCTCTGGAATTGAGATGAACTGAACGCACATGTATGTATTTGCAGATAAACATTAGTTCATGATCGTGTAAAATTAAGGTCTTGCTTGGACAAAAAGGGGTATATTTCATTGGCTAGCCTTTTCTGCCAATCCGAAAGAATAAGATATACTAACCTGGAGTGCCAAAATGCCATCTTCAGCCAAGTGAGACTCACAGACGGCAAAAAAACCATCCATGTATTCATGGCCAACATGTTCGATCATCTCGCTGATTTACATAAGAGGAAGACATAAGTATAACCACGCGCACGGGTATTGTTGAAGTCACAACACACATCCATATTACAGTAATACTTACATGCTTATGATTGCGTCATACTTGCAAGGTGGTATTTGACGATAGTCACACAGCAGAAACGTTATGTGCTCCTAAACATTAATAAAAATAGACAGTAGAATTGTTAGCTAGGATTTCACCCTACCAAAGTAAGCTTATGGCAAACAATACTAACTCTCCGTGCATATCTATATGTGTTGTTTTATAGTTAGTAAATTATAATATATGCTAATTCTACATTTCTAAAAAAATATGTGGTGGATAGCAATTACTGATAAACTACTAAACTGGACAGGCATTGCATAAACGAGGGAGTAACAAAGAACTAACCTCTAAGCCAGCTTCTCTTACTTTTTTCTCAGAGTATTTAAGTTGCTCCTCTGACAAAGTGACTCCGGTGTATTTGCAGCCAGTTTCCTTAACCACTTGTATTGCTAAACTTCCCCAGCCGCTACCGATTTCAAGAACATGATGCCCCGCCTCGACCTTAGCCTTTGGTTAAATGTGTATTTTGCAAGAATGAAGTGCCACTCAGATAATGTTCACAGCATGCATTGTCTAACTAGTAATCAATCTAATGATACAATTTCTAGAGATAAGGCAGTAATACCTTAGCGATTAGAAGGCTAAGTTTATGTTGTTGGGCTGCTTCTAAGCTTTCATTCTCCGTCTACCAATTTAATTGTAGTCCATGAATTAATAAAACTATTCTACAAAATTTACAAGCTTGAAGAACAAAATCAAAAGATTTACAAACCTTGAAAATTGCACAAGAGTAAGTCATAGATTTATCCATATTAAGCGCGAAAAAATCATTACTCTGCACATACATATAAGACAAAACTATTAGTACTATTTGTTTCGTTATTATACGTATGGAAAGTAATGGATGATAAAAATATTTTTTATACAGTTATGCATAGAAAAATCTCAACTCGATAAGATCTGCAATAATTCTGGGGTTACAAATTGACCTAAGAAACTAGTTATCTTAATCCTGATGGAATGTAACAATAAAAGAAGAGACATAGTACTGACAAGATCATAGTGCTGAGAGATGTTTCGACGAGTTTGTGTCGCGGTGTTCCTCCTTGAGAAGTCACGCAAAAAGTATTTAGCATATGACAAACCAGCTATTAAATGATACGGTCTCCACCGACCCCTACAAACCAAAAAAAAATATTCATGATTAGTAATAGACGCATAGTTCTTAGGTGTTATTTCATTTTTTATCAAATAATTTATAGGAATTTAGTGGACAGTTGAAAATTTTAGAACCCTTTTCTGGCACCGCTGCGGCTCCTACGCGCATCTCTGTTAGCAATGAGAATCTGCAAAGAAATGGATCATGGATTTGATCTGACATGAAGAAAATATTAGCTCTACCAATAAGCTCATGGACTATACCAGGATAAGATTCAGAAGGCCTTCTCTCTTGTCAAGAAGAGTGAAACATCCGTTAATATAGGCTTCTGCCAAGCCAAACATTCCTTCTGTTGCAACCTAAAAGCCATGAGAGAGACAGGATAAAGTTCAAAAAAAGAGAGAGAGCCAGGATAAACACATTAGTTCAAATGAGAAGGTTGGATAAAGCAATTGCAGTGGAGTATATAAGAAATGAAGAATCATGCATGGACACATCACTAATCAGAAAAATTAAAAAAATGCATGTGTAGGAAGAAAAAGAGAAGAGAGGATAACCTTCCAATAGAACAAGGGGTCATGAACTCGCATGACAGATTTTACACGGCATTTGTCGCAAGCTTTACCAAAGCTGAACACACTACTTCCTTCGACCATTCTGCCCATAAATTATTAAGGTTAAAAATAATCGTAATTAGACGTCGTGTAGTATATCGACTCATACAAGGACTCACATCAAGTTGCCGATTGATATGTATTGGTTCAAAAATCTTGCAACAATAAGGCGCACCCCCGCCTCGGTCCATGATGGAATCGTCTGCTTTGGGTTCTGCAGCAGCTCACATTTCTTTCCAAGCAAACCTTGAGCTGCTGCTTTCCCAGACTGCATAAATTCAATATGTCCAACACAAAATGACCTCACATTGACTATTTTATGAAATAGTCATTCTGAATCATGCGATTGAAACTAAAATCATATATTTCAGGGTGGTGTAAACAAGTATATCATGAAACAATGAGAATAATCAAGTATATCCATCACAGTCCCTTATCTTCCTCTCCCTTTCCGCTCACTCCTCAGAGGGTACCCACAGGCCAGACTTGTCGGACCCTTACCATTTTTAGCATATAACAGTATGGTTCCTATGCAAGACAAGTCTAAAAGGGGAAATGGACAGGGTGTGCATGCAAATACCTTCAATCCGTCTTCATGGAAGCCATGACCTACAATCCAAGGCAGAAGAGATATTTGAGACCTAATGCTCTTTATATCATTCCAAGCCTAATTTTAATAATGTAGTAGAAGAATATCGTACATCTACATGCAAGTTGTAACGAACAAGTTATCCACAAACTAAAATTCATGAAACAAGTTACCTTCATATGCCCCACAGAACCATATTCCTCTCTTTCCCTGGATCTGATCAAACTGAAGATAAGCCTTCGCCGCAGCCACGGACGGAACAGGAAGGCTTGTACACCATTTAAGCAGTATGTGATCCGGAACACAAGGGGGGTTGAGTGTCACCAAGAAAGGCCTGAAAGATTCAATTTCCTAGAAGTGCAAAAAAAAACAAATTTATACCACAGTTAATTTCCTATTTTGCTGTTATTCTGTGAGCCTGCTCTACTATGCGTTCTGACGTGATGAAAATATGGCTGCCCTGCTACCCAGAAATGAGTTTATCCTTTTTCTTGCCTAATCTTGAGGACATGTAACGTTACCGTACAAAATGGTTTCAACGTCGTAAGGAAGCCGGGGCAGGGAAATATTGGTGGAAAAATTTTCATCAATAAAATCAATTTATTATACCATGCATATGAAAACAAAGGATTTACCTGAATATGGTTTAGCCAGTAAGTAACAGAAAACCCCCTGCTAGTTGCCCCAAGGAAATTCCAGGCGCTCCATGCCGACGGATTTCGGGGCATCATATTTTGATCGCAGTGGAGGTATATGTCCCTGCAACATAAACGTGTTAGACAATATAGTAGATCAGATCAAACTTTATTGATGTGTTCATTAGCTGTAGTAGGCAGGCTTCACCTCTTGACATACTGACAGGCACCTAGAATTTTCAGTTCGTAATGTGTGGCTTCAGATCCTAGTACTTTGAGAGCATTAGGTGCATGGACCCCAAGTATGACACTGTCGTATGTTTCCTCTGAACCATCATTCTCCAAGACTCTGTAGCCAGCTGCCGCCAGTGTCAAAGATAGAAGATTGTTTCAGTTAGTGACCAATAATATATATGATGACAATACGCATTGCTCGAACAGGCAATCAACAAACAACAACGCATGTACGTATGTACCTCCATCAAAACTTGAAACGGATTTGACCAGACAGCTGGTTTTAATTCGACAGCCCATGCTTTCCAATTCTTTTTTTACCTGGTCATGCGAAATAGTTTCTTGTTCAGTCCCTGCATTTGGCTGCAGCTAAAGTCTAAAGAGTGCAATAAATATCATGAATTGTCGCCTATATGTGTCAGCTCTCTTTTGTGCTAGGCTGACAGAATGCAATACGTACCTTGTTTACATAGGACTGCGAACAAGGCTTGACAGTGGGCAACTGAGGGTGAAGAAACAGCTGAGAGTGCAGCGACTTAATCAGCTTTCAGATGCACAAAGACGAATTAAGCATGCAAATGCAACAGGAAAGCTAGGAACATGTATACAAAGTAGCTAGGCACCTGAAGAAGGTCATGGTTATGGAAAAATGACAGCACGAAGAAAGCGGAGAGACTCAAAACATCTTGTGATGAACATGACCACATGCCTGCGCAGACTGGAATCTGCACCAAATATTTTTCGTGTCACCAACTAAAACTGCATAGGCACGACACAGTGTGTTTGTACTCACAGAAATTTCTATAAGCTAACAATCAGCCTGACTGCCCCCTGCACACACACATGCATATGCATGCATGTTGCTGGGAAAACTAGCCATTAAGTAGGACCAGAATTTACTTATAATAATTTGAATATTTCATTTAGTTTCCATTCACAGGTTTTACATAACTAAAAAAAAATCAAATGTTGAATACAGAATCCTGCTGTGTGTTTCTGCCAAAATAAAGGGTTGCTGGATACACTAAAAAAGGTCATGAACAAGTAGATTAGAAGCAGTACAAGATAAGCCTCCTGAAATAATAGGGAATATCCATGCGACTGAATGAACTGCCCCAACGTCTCGTTACGGTCCAGATCAGGGTTATGCTCATGGTACTCCAGGTACCTTCATTCCAAACTCCAAAGATCAGACAAGCGAATTAATTGTTATCATATATGATGTGAATGGAAGTATTATGTATGCACATGAGAACGGAGGGACTGGAGTGCTTACGTCAGAACATCCTTCTTGAACTTGCGTATTTCACAGACCATGCACCAAAAATTGGGTTTTAATATGTTGGCTTTTTGCGCCAGGAGGCTCGAGATACCATTGCCATTGCCCCACTCGCATCCTCCAAACCCGACATCCGATTGTGTACTGACTGAGAAAGACATGTCCGATCTCTCCATCTCCACCCCGAGCCCTTCTAACCATTCCATCATATGGGGATATGTTTCCTACATTTGTTTGATGCATATACATGGCACAAAAAATCTTAGTGAGGAACAAAAAATATTACTCTACTTATAATTTAGGTTTACAAAGAAATTCCATGTTTAGTCAAGGGCTTAGAAAGTCCTATATTAATCAGAGTAAAAGAAAAATATCAATCTAGATAACCACCATGCATGTATATTCATCAGATATAAATTAAAATAAGCCAACGTGTACAGCTATAATTGCATTTCATACCATAAGCATTATAGTACTATATAAAAAACATAACAAATACGTGTCTTAGGAACTAAACAATGTGAATCCTCAACAGGATAAACAACACATGTCCCCAAACGCTAAAAGGAAACATATGATAATCTCAGATTAGCACTAATTATCGGAAGCAAACAAGAACTCTGGCTTCTGAGATCAAGGTAGAATCTATCTCCCAAGTTTCAGCCCCATGTCCGAAGAGGGGTTGCAAGGAAAGCCTCCAACCATCGGTTAATGCTATGCATTTTAGTCAAGGCAGTGGAAAGCCTCCCGCCGATGCAAAATTCTCTACCTCTTAAAACTCGTTGCGTGCGCGTGCGCGCGCACACACACACACTTACACCACTACACATCCACAAAACGCCTACTAAAGACTAACTCTTGCACAATTTTTAGTATAATACTTTTTGAAATTTTCCTTATTCCTCCGAAAGCAATGATGGTTTCATCCCACTGAACCACAGTGCAAATTTCACAAGCCTATTAACCTGAACGTTTTCGTGTACTTCTCGAAAAAAAATCCTTTTTCAACCAAGAGCTACAATGTTTTCTTCCCTCTGAACAACGGAGCAATTGTACAAGACTGGTGAGCCACAGAGCAAATGGGAAGCAACCTGGTTGAAGCTCATGAAGCCTAGGCCGAGTTGGACCTTGCCTCCAGCACCGTCACTGAAGGCCACCGTTTTGGCTTGCCCTCCGAGGCACTCCTCCTCCTCATACAGGGTCACGCACACACCGCCTCCGCTGGTGGCAAGCAGCTCGTGCGCCGCCGCCAGCCCACTTACCCCGCCACCCACCACCGCCACTCTCATCATACTCTGCTCTGCTTGCTCTATCTCGCTCTTCTCTGCTCTCCTCCTCTCTCTCGCCCTCCCACTTCTATTTATTAAGTTGGAGTGGCGTCTAGTCACAACAGAAAGTACTAGGTCTCAATGATTAAAGAAATGAACGGAGAGCATCTCCACGCCCGAATCATCTGGTCGTCCGAACTTGTCTTTACGGATGCGTGGGGCGTGCACGACGTCTTAGCGGGGCGACCCATCCGGACAAACGCGTCCAGCTCGATCCATCCATGCATCTAATCTGGAACTCGGTGGCGTCGGCCCGGACGCGCGCGGACAGCGCTGGTGTCCTGCCCGCGCATACCACTGACCCATCCGTCAGCCATCACGGCCCGCAGCATTGATTCAGACGTGGTCTGCGGCACACAACCGCGACAGCGATTCAGAGGCGCTGGCGGAAGGCGGACCGGCGACAGCCTGCGCCATCGATGACGACGAGACGGCACGCTGACTCACTGGACACCGCATGCGTTCTCGCGCTGGCATTGATGGCAAAGGAGCGGGAAGCTATGCGCGTTCGCAGGTGAAGGGGCTATTTTACTCGGCGCCCGTCGGTGCCGCACTCCTCACCTCTCTCCATCGCAAACCCTAGTAGCCGCCGTCGTAGCCACCAAAGATGAAGACGCCGTCCTCATTAAAGAGGACCAAGAACAACAACGAGGCGTCTGGCTCTAGCGGCCAGCGCGCTCGGCTGCCGGCCTTTCTCCACGGCACGTCCTTTCCGCCTCCGCCACGGCCAGAGGCTTTCCGGAACAACCCCGCGGGGGACTACCCGCCACCGCGGGACCGCCGCACCCGGCGATACTACCGCGTCGAGGAGTGCGAACACCGGTGGTGTAGGGGTTCGTAGCATGGAAAACAAAAATTTCTGTCGCATGAACACACACACAAGCCAAGATCTATCTATTAGATTGGAGCAATGAGTCGATAGAGTACTAACCCTCGAAGATCCAAAGCGGTTAACGAGATCGAATTCTCGTGGGTGATGTAGTCGTTCACTTGCCGATCTCAAGACCGTGTAGACGATCCTTCCGGCGTCGCATTCCGGCAGCGCTCCCGCAGTCGGTCACATGTTCGGTACTCGATGAAGACCTTACTTTCCCTTGTTCCAGCAGGCAGCGGAGGTTGTAGCTCTCCCCTCGTGATTCCGGCAGCACGACGACGTGGTGTCAGAAGTAGAGGGGAGATCCCGCAGGGCTTCGCCTAAGCCAGTGCGAGTATGGTGGAGTAGAGGGAGCCCCGACGATCTAGGGTTTAAAGAGTCGAGGTTTAGAGATGGCTAGCAACTAGGGTTTAGCTAGTCGGTAGTTGTTCAGAGGAGGATCTAGAGGCGGCGACTTGGAGGGGGCCAAGGCCGGCGGCTAGCGTTTGTTGTGGGGTGCAAGCGGGCGCCCCCTCCCCTCTATTTATGAGAGGGGGCGGTTTGGGGGAGGGGAGTCCTTCCCCAACTCCACCTCATGGGACGGCGGCAAGGGAGAGGGAGGAATCCTCTTCCCTCCCTCCAATAGGCAATATTGGGATTTGACTTTTCAAATTGGCGTTTGACTTTTCAAACTAGAGTTTGATTTCTCTCTTCCCATTACCCCGCCAAGTGGCCTAGTACATGATGCAACCATTCCACTTTGTTATGACACATCCATGTACCCTTTCCACTTTGGATCGGTAGACCTTCTAGACCCTTCTAGAACATTTCAGTGAAAACACCGAAACCATTTCCGAACTCCAGAATTGGACTTTTCTTATATGAATCTCATTCTACGGACCATTCCGGATCTCCTCGTCATATCCCGGATCCCATCCGAGACTTCGAACGACATTCGGTCTCTTTAGTCACTTTCCATATCTACTAAACAACATAGAATCCTTAAGTGTGTCTCCCTACGGTTCGTGAATTATGCGGACATGATCGAGACACTTCTCCGATCAATAACCAATAGAGGAATCTGGAAATTCATATGGCTCCTACATATTTCTACGATTACATCATGATCGAACGAACCATTTACATACGATACCAATTTCCCTTTGTCTCGGGATATTTTACTTATCCGAGGTTTGGTCGTCAGTATCTTTGCATACCTAGTTCAACCTCGTTACCGATAAGTACTCTTTACCCGCTTTGTGATATGTGATCCCTTGTGAGCCAGTCACATGCTTGCAAGCTAATTGGATGACATTCCACCGAGAGGGCCTAGAGTATATCTATCCGTCATATTGATGGACAAATCTCACTCTTGATCCATGTGTCTCAACACATACTTTTTGAACACTCAATGCCATATTTATAACCACCCAGTTACGAAGTGGTGTTTGATGTCATCAAAGCATCCATCCGGTGTTGCTGATTAGCATGATCTCAAGATCGAAGGATTTAGGTTACTATGTATTGAAAGCTTATAGCAGGTGAACTATTTAAATGACTTGATCTTATGCTACGCTTAACTATAGGAGTATGTCCATCACATCATTCTCCTAATGATATGACCTTGTTGTTAATAACATCTCAATGTTCATGATCAGAAAACCATGATTATATATTAACCAACAAGCTAGTTTAACAAGAGGCTTTAATAGGGACTCTTTTATATGTTTACAAATCATACAAGTGTTAATGTTTCCTTTTAATACAATTATAGCATGAGATGTAAACATTTATCATAAACATAAAGATATGATAATAACCACTTTATTATTGCCTCTTGGGCATATCTCCAACAGGTGGAGGGAGGTCCGCGGCATCTAGCACAGGGATGTCTCCCTCCCCACCAGCCGGAACCTCAACCGGGACTGTCTCCCGGTGCCACCACCGCCCAAGGCGGGCAGAGGACTGGCGGAGGATATCCGCCGCCCGATCAGCAACCTCCCGTTGGTCCAACGGTGGGAGAGGGGCTACCACTCCGAGGCATACAGGAAACAATTCCTCGAGTGGGAGCACAACGTGCGGCGCGCCACCACCATCCGCCCCGACCTGCAGCCGGGGGAGTTCCACACCATTCTCGACATCGACTTGGACGACAAGGGCGCCGTCAACCACTCTGACGCCAACCTCGGCAGCGAGGACGACAACGACGATGACGATGGCGACGAGTCGTCAAGCAGGAGGCGGTGGACGACATCGCCGCGAACCTGCCCCCGGAGTACCGTGAGGTGCTGGCGCGGGGCTACGACGAGGACACCTTCACCGAGCAGGCCATTATGGCCAGCGCGCGAGAGGAGGAAGCCCGGTGGGTCGGCTTCGAGGAAGCCGACCAGCTCACCGTCCTGGTGGCGCAGACGAATGCCCAGCTTCCTCTGCCGCCTCCGCTGTCGGGATGGGCGCCACCGATCGCGTCGGAGGTGGGGATGGAGCTGACGCACCTCCAGCACGGATGGGCGACGTGGCCTGGGCAGGTGATCAATTCACCTGCGCCCGCTCCCGCTCCGGCCCTGCGGCTGCCCAACCTTTGGACGTCGCCGGAGTACATCGACCTCGACCCGTAGATGGACGAGACGGCGCCGACGCGCGAAGATCAGTAGTTAGGGCGAGTAGTTTAAATTCCTTTTTTTATATTTTGAATGTAAATTAAATACGAACTTTACTAGTTTATGCCACGAACTGTTTGCGTTTGAATTTGCAAAAAAAAATGCCGCGACCTGTATGAACAAATGGGTCGCGCCGCTAGGCGCGGCTAGCCGAACGACCCCTCTCCAAATTAACCGCGACCCGACCCAAACGGACACGGACCCATTGGGACGAACCGAAGATCACATCACGAGTGCATCCAAGGCTAGTTGTTGTTTTTCCGTTAATGCTCCACCATTTCTGCGAGGGTGCCCGCGCCTATGCGACTGATTCTACCTGAGATCCACCACGTGCATAACATAACCAACATAGTGTAGATGCTCCTACCACGACTGTCCATCTGTCCTCATACATGTGACCCTCTTCATACTTAGCCATGTGCGGCTCTACAGGACTGGGTTTTGAACGTACAGCAGGCATGTGCGGCTCTACAATACTTTGCATGTACCGCAGCCCAGTACTACTGACCACTTTCATCGTCATGCACTTAACCATTTGTACTGTAGCCGTATGTTCAGCAGCCTCCCAGTGGTACAGTGACATTTGCCTGTGGTTAGAAAAAAAATACAGTATTACTTTTCACGAATCTGGTTTTTTTTGTCCTAGGGTCTGAAAACGTTTTTACTTTTAATAAGTTCTGAAAAAATCTAGACCTTTCGACACCATGACCTCTCTTCAGAACTATTTTCAAATCTTTTTTTTTTGCCCGAGAAAGAGTTTTATTAAATAAAGACAGAGTTACACGCTCAGAGTTTATGATCTCAGCAATCTCTGGGGAGAGTTCCTGAGCCATGTGGCTGTTCTATTTTGTACTCTACCTAGTTTTGCCAGTTCATGACTAGCGCTATTTGCTGTCCGATGAACTTTCACCACTTTTATTCCTCTCTCTCGTAGTAATTCCCGAATAACTTGGATTCTTGACGCATGTACAGAAAAATTTGGAGTGCTTTCCCCTAGCAGATATATTGCCTCAGAGCAATCAGTTTCAGCGATGATTGGGAGTGTCGACCAGTTCAGTGCGAGTGCCAGCCCTTCTTCGAGAGCCGCTAGCTCAGAATCCGTCGCATCTGTACAGCTCCTCAGACTCCTGGTAGCAGCTAGTATCACTTCCCCTTTATCATTCCGCAACACCATGCCTGTCCCTGCCTCCTGTGAATTGATAAAAGATCCATCAGTATTAAGCTTGACCATACCTGATGGAGGAGGGCACCATTTGATCACGTTTTTCTGCCTCCCATCAGCCAATTTATTAGAGCATGTGAAGCCGAGTACGTGCACCACTGCTGCCTTGCCTTTGACAGGATCATCAAGTGGCCTATGTCGAATAATGAGTAAGGAATCCAAATAGCTTGCCAGGAAACGTCGTGACCCTTCGACTGAGGGCATAGGTTTGTCATGTGTTAATTCATTATGCACATGCCAGTTACGCCACAAGATCATTAGTGTCATTGCTCGTTGGACCTCCGGTAATTTGCTCAGCAGCTGTAGAAGCCATTCCGTTCCAGTATTTGTGATCACCTCCTCGGTCGGCAGGGGCCACACCGTGCGCATAGCTTCCCAGAGGTTCCTCGCCGGCGTACATTTTACTAGTGCATGAAAGGTGTCCTCGCTAGCGGTACCGCAGATTGGACAGATGGGCACCATTTTCATACCTCGGCTATACATGTTGCTCTGGGTAGGCAGGGAGTTTGTTGCAATCTTCCATGCAAGGTTTCGAATTTTTGGAGGCACTGGGCACTGCCAAATCAGTCTCCAGATGGGTCGCTCCCCTCCCGGACGTACACTAGTTGCACCAACATTTTGTGCTATCATGATCTCTTCTAGGCCGAGCTTGTAGGCACTGCGAACTGAGAACACCCCCCGGCTGTCAGGCTGCCAGGCGATAAAGTCCTCTGCATTTCGCCGAGAGGGAACAACCTTCAGAATCGCCTCAGTATCCTCTTGGCTAAACCAGCGCAGCAGCAGCGCTTCATTCCAAGTACCATTAGCATCCAAAAAGTCAGCGACCCATTTGAGCCGACACCTACCTTGTCTTGAGAAAGGTTGGTACATTGTCTTCCTTGGGATCCACGGGTCGCGCCATACCCGGATGCTAGCCCCATTACCAACTCGCCAAATTATCCCTTTCTTTAGCAAAACAAGTCCCTGTTCAATGGCCTGCAGGTGGCTGATTGGTTGCTCGAGAACACAGTGTCCAATATAGATCCATTTGGATAGTACTTTGATTTCAAAACCTGCGCACATAAACTGTCAGGGTTTTGCAACAGCCTCCATGCTTGGCGAGCTAGAAGCGCCTGGTTAAAAAGTCTTAGGTCACGAAAACCTATTCCTCCTCTGTCTTTGCTTCTCATCATCTGCTCCCAAGACATCCAGTGTGTCCTACGCTTACCATTCTCCTCGCCCCACCAGTAGTTCCTTATCATTTTTGTTAGATCATCACAGAGTCCAAAAGGTAGCTTGAAAACCCCCATTATATAAACTGGCAATGCCTGGGCAATTGATTTAATAAAAACTTCCTTCGCGGCTTGTGTTAGGTGATTGTCTCCCCATTCCAGCAAGCTTTTAGCTAGGCTTGATCTGAGTGATTCGAACTTGCCTTTGTTCATACGACCTTGCGGCGTTGGCAGGCCTAGATATTTAGAATCCAGAGCTTCTTGTTCCACCTGGAGCACCTCCTTTACACTGGTACGTACAGATTCCGGGCAAGAGGTACCAAAGAAAATGGAGCACTTTGTTGGGTTAATCAACTGTCCCGTACTCAGCGCATAGTCCTGTAGGACATGTTTAACTCGCTGAGCTTCCGTAGCACATGCTTTAAAGAATAACAAGCTGTCATCTGCAAACAAAAGATGTGAGATACCAGGCGCCCTACGGCAGATCTTAAGAGGCGTTAAATTATTATTATGGGTTTCCTTTTGTAGAAGGGCTTACAGGCCATCCGCCACAAACAAGAATAAGAAGGGTGATAGGGGGTCACCTTGTCGTAGGCCACGAGAAGGCGAAAATGAATCCAGAAGGGTGCCATTGAATTTTACCTTATAACTCACCGTGGTGACACACAACATTATCCAGTCAATCCACCGGTGGGCGAAACCCATTCTTTGCATCACTTTCTTTAGAAAACCCCAATCCACTCTATCATAAGCTTTGGACAGATCCAGTTTATAGGCACAGAAACTTGCATCTTGGTTTTTGTTATGATCCATAAAATGCAAACATTCGAAGGCAATTAAGGCATTATCTGTTATGAGACGACCAGGAACGAACGCACTTTGATTTTGTGAAATAAGATCACCTAGTATGGGCCAGAGTCTATTAACTAAACATTTAGCTATCACTTTGTACAAAACTGTGCACAGGCTAATAGGACGGAAGTCTTTCAGCGTCTCAGGGAAATCCATTTTCGGAATTAAGACAATTGCCGTATCATTAATACCTTCTGGCATTTTGCCAGTGACGAAAAATAACTTGACTCCGTTGGTGACCTCCTCCTTGAGACAATCCCAGTTTCGCTGGTAGAATCTAGCAGGGAAGCCATCCGTACCTGGGGCTTTTAGTGGCCCAATTTGAAAGAGTGCATCACTTATTTCGTCATGTGTAAAATCCTGGCACAACCTGTCATTCATTTGCATAGTCACCTTTTCCTGAAACAGGGAAGACACATTAGTGGCATTTAAATTTGGATCTCTTTGGAACAGCTCCTGGAAGTACGATGTAGCCATACGCTCCATATTCGTGGGGGAATCCTGCCAGCTCCCATCGCTATCCTTAAGTCTCCTTATACTATTCTTCCGAGCTCTCCACACCGCACGTTGATGAAAATATTTGGTGTTTCGGTCTCCTTCTTTAAGCCAAGTTATGCGCGATCGTTGTAGCCAAAACATCTCTTCTTTGTACAGCAGCTCATTCATGTAGTCAGAGACCTTGCGAACTTCATGTTGATCTCCGTTTCGTTGTTGCAAGAACTCTAGTTGTTTGCGTGTCTTTGCTAATTCTTTTTGAATATTACCAAACTTCTTTTTCCCCCACAATTGCAGCTCCGTCATCAGGTTGTCTAGTCCTGTGCGAACATCTCCGAGGTTTGTTTTTGCACCTGCACTCGCCCATGCACGCTCTATAATCTCGCCTAGCTCTGGCGAGCGTTCCCATAGTATTTCATAATGCCGTCTAGGTTGTTTATGTCGTACTTGTTTCTCTTCTTCCAAGCAAACATGTAAAGGGCAATGATCAGAGCAAGGGGATGTAAGATGTTTAACATAAGTGTTACCGAAAATATCCCTCCATTGTGGGTTTGCAACCACTCTGTCAAGCCTGACCTTGACGTTAGCACGACCAGTGCGTTTGTTATCATATGTGAATGGAGTACCTGAAAAGCCAAGATCTTTTAGATCGCAGTTAATCAGAGCGTCACGAAAAACCTCCATTTGCCTTTCCGATCTTGGGGTTATTGACAAGTGTTCCTCCTGCCACATTGCCTCGTTAAAATCCCCCATCACTACCCAAGGTAAATTAGACATGGAATGTAACTGACGGAGCTTCTCCCACATTAGGTGTCGGTTTTCAGTGCGAGGCTCACCATAGATACAAGTAAGTCGCCACTTGGGGGAAGTCGGGGAACCTCGGACATACACATCAATATATCTTTCATTAAGATTCTTTACTTCTACATCCAAACTTTCATGCCAAAATAAAGCTAGACCACCACTTTGACCAAAACTACTAACACCAGCAAAACCTTTAAGACCTAATCTATGCCGAAGCCTACGGACCTTATTTTTATTTTGTCTAGTTTCACACAGAAAAACTAACTTAGGACTCAAGGACTGGGAGAGATACATTAAATCACGAACTGTCGAGGCCCCTCCGACACCTCGACAGTTCCAGCATATACAATTCATTGATCTTGGCGAGACCATACATTAGGCCTCGCCTGTTTGCTAGACGTTCCACGCCCATTCTGTGACCAGCCTTGTCCCCTTCGAGCAGTACCTATACCCCGCGCCATGTTTCTGCCCATTGTATCCCCCGCCTCTGTCTTCTTGCCCTTCTTTTGACGTCCACTTTGGTGCATGTCGTAAGCCCGACCCAGAGATAGGTCCAGACGTCTCCCCTGGACTTCCTCCTCCTCCGCTGTCCGCTTTCCCAGAACCGAATCTGCTATCCCCATTGTTACATCCTCCTCGCTCAGAGACGCCGTTGAAAAGGATAACGTGCGTATTGGAGGTATCATATCGCCACTACGCGGACCACCAGAATGATGACTATCCTGGCTCATAGAACCTCGCTGCATGTACTGAACAAGATTCGGATGCATTGCTAGGTACGGGGTAGCTTGTTGCTGTCCAGAAACATGTTTCCCTAGTTCTCTTGGCCCCTGACTAGAGCCTATTCCCACACCACTGCTAGCCGCTCGCCATGTTAGAGCATTTGAGAGGTCACCTCTCGGTACTTCTTGCTGGACCTCTGTACCGCCGTCCTCCTCGTCAGGCTCCTGAATAATTGGTTTAGGATTCCTGCCATACCCACTCTGTGCTAGTCCATCCATGGGCTCATTGATATCCACCTGCATAGCACCAACCTGTGCCGATAACTCCTCCTCAATATCCTCCAGCGGTGGCATCTCGTTCTCGCCTAGATCATCTTGCGATCCCACCTGTTCTTCAGACTCCCGACGGCGAGCTCCTCTCGAGTTTGAACTCTGTCGCTGGCTGGACGACTTGTGAGACTCGGCAGTACCAAAAGTAGCGAAGCTCAGACCACGTCTTGCTGATGCTTGTCCTGCCGGTGGGATAAAATGCGTACGATGCTCAAACTTCTTGTACGGACTGCACCTGAGCTCATAGGCCTCATAGTCAAGCGATGGTGTTCCGTTCCTCATCTTCTCGCACACCATCTTCTTGTGGCCAAGGAATCCGCAATGAGAACAAAAGTGGGGGAGGCGTTCATATTTTAGTTTATATATCTTGGTGGCCCAGGGTTTACCCTTGACACCCGCCGAGACTTGAGTTTGGAGGCGGCGATCATATGATATATTCACTCGCACCCTAAGGAACTCATTCCTATCCTGCTCATCATTTGGTACCATAACTTCCAGTGCTTCACCGATCCCATCTCCCAACTTCATACCATATTCTTTCTTCTGTTTACCCCAAGGGACATCATAGAAGCGTACCCATATAGGCACCTTGTTTAGGATCATCTCGGATGGGCAGACATCCTCTTCAATGGCCTTCACAATCAAGGCGTTCTGATTATAAATCCATGGCCCTCCCCGATTCACAAAATCAAAATCACCTTGTGAGAAGACCGTAACTATATAGTAGTTGTTCCCCTTCTCCGAGTACTTGATACCATTACGGAGGAGCCACACCTCCGTTGAGAGCTTGTCGAACATAGCCTTTGCACTCGGCTTGTAGGTAGCCATGTACCTTGCTAGAAACTGCCATGGTCTACGGTCCTGATGTTCAGACTCTGGTACCTCTTCCTCATCATCGAATTCTATGTGTGCATCATCCTCCATCTCCACGTTCCCTCCTAGCTGCTTCTCCGGCCCCTGATGTAGTCCCGGCTCCTAACTAGTAAAGGTTCCATCATCCCAATTACCATCGTCCTCCTCTGTCCTGTCTCGGGGTTGGAGAGGTTCCCAGGAGACGAGCGGCACCACAGATTTACTACAGTACGGCTTCGGGCGGGAAGGGTTCTCACCGAACCCCCCTTGATCGCCCCCACCATCCAGCAGCATCCCCATGGCCACCATCTGGCTCCCAACGAGGTCCATCCGAGACTCACTAGTGTTACCTTTTCCTTGTTTGCTGGTCCGTCCTCCTAGAGGGGTGGTACCTCCTCGCCGTGGCTTCTCCTTCCTGCTCGCACCCTCCCCGACCATCTTCCCATCTCCTTCCATCTCGCGCAAGCACTTCAGATCCAATCTGCCGCCACCGTTCAACCCTGTCCTCTCGTCTCGCTTAGGGTTTTGGGGTTTGTGTGGCCTCTCGTGGATCGGCTTTATGATGGCAGATCGCGCCGCCTCATCTTCGACGTGCCCAATACGGACTCCCTTTTCAGATCGTGTCACCCGATCTCTGCGTACTCTAGACGAACTCCCGCCGAGACTCCTTCCGGTCCACGTCGCGTGGGCGCCGATGACTCCAAAAACAACTTTGACTTGGCTTTCCTTCGTCGCTCCGACGGAGTTTCGTACCGGGGTGGCAGCGGCGGCACCAGGTCGCCCATGGTCGCCACACCCTCCCGATACAGTTGGTTAACTATTTTCAAATCTGATCGCTCGAAAAAAAAATCAAAGGCCAAAATTGTGTGGTTCAGTTCCACACTAGTCAGCACCGAACCCCTAGACGGGATGGTGTAGTGTACAACCATGGCGGGTCAAGTTCAGCTCCGATCCATGGAGTTCGGCACCGAGCAGTTTACCAAGGAGTTCTGGAGTAAAATACATCTACAGTCCTGAAACTCACTGGCCACGCACGAAACAGTCACGAAACTCACGAAATGGCTCAAAACGGTCCTAGAACTTGTCTGAGACGTCCATCTACGGTCCTGGCTATGTATTCTGATGACGTGGCGAAGCTTGCGGGCCTAGGAGAGCCCCACGACGGTGTCGTGCCTCCTCGGTTCCTATGGCATTTTTGGCAAAGCACCCCTGGTAGCGGACAGAGCATACGGTTCTAGTCCAAAAATCCCCCGTTTGCTCTGTTTCCTGCGAAGGCGTTGAGGTGAGCGGTGACGGCGGCGGTGGAGGAAGGTGATCGGTGACGGGACACTCTGATTGACATACGAGAACGACGTTTTCGATATCGGCGGTGAAGGTGATCCTGGCGGCGCAACAGTTGAGCGCCTTCCGCGCCAGAGATGGCGCCCGTGAGGCGAACGGAAGGAGACCCCCTTCCGACATACGGTTAGTGTAATTCTACTGCCTATTTTTCTCGATTTTGAGGTTGGTTTGGCGTAGATATATGTGAGCGTTGTGCTGGTAGATCGATGGTGGTGTATTTTTGCAGTCGATTGTTCTGTTCATTTAGGGTATTAGCAGTGCGCAAGGTCTGCATTTTTGGCAATTTTTGCTAATGTGCAGAGGCAGGCAGTCATTGTTTCACTTTGGAGGTGATCCATGGAGGGTTTTTTGTTGGTTATGGTAGCAATAGGGCATACGTTGACGGGCACAAAGTTTTCTATGATGATTGTGAGGCGGATACTTGGTCAAGTCTGTGGCTTGACGATATAATAGAGAATTTGGGATATGAATCTGGTGGTAGGATCGTTGTGTACTGGTTGTTGCCAGGGATGCAGATAAATGAAGATAGATTGCGGTTGATTGCTGAGGACAAGGATGCTTTGAGCATGACTACAATGGTTCAGAAGGGGCACACGTATCTGATGGTTTATCTTGATCATGATCCAGCAAGGAATGTAGTGCAATGGGATTATGTTGTTGATAATCCTGTTGCAAACTTACCACCTGTGATTAGTCCTAGCAAGAAAACTGATTCAGTACAGGATGCAATTGTTGGTGTTCATGATGGTGAAGCCATTGTTACTAGAAGGAAGGAGAGGAGAGAAAGCATACCAGTTGATTATGAGGAGGATGGAAGTACTGACATTGAAGAAGGAGATAAATTATTGAATAAGTTTTAAAAAATGCATTTTGAGTAAAACCTTTAAAAAATGATTTGATTTAAACTCTCTGACCATAAACACCAATTTTTTGGACTTAAAAATATATTTGGTGAACCCTATAAAAATATTACTTTGTTTAAAGGCATTTCCAACAACATAAAATATTGCTTTGGTATAAAAATGGTTTATAGGTGAAACCTTTTGAAAATAGTTTTTAATATTAAACACTTGACCTTAAAACACTAACACTTGTGTTTAAAAATATATTTGTCAAACACTAGAAAATATTACTTTGATTTGAACTGTTTCTAGCAAAACAAAAATGACTTAAAATGGCCATTTTCACTAACTTGATATCCAATCGTTTTGCCACTTTTATAAATGACCAATATGTGTTTTAAAATGTTTATAACCTATTAGAAACCACTTTTCCAAATAAAACAATCTTTGGCATGCTTGCATGCATTACTTTGTTTTTATTATTCTATGTGATGAATTGCTTGAATGGTAGATTGAATTTGTGCCTTGATTGGATTGTAGTGAAATTTGAAGAGTGTGACTATTGCAAGATCAAGGAGTGAACTTATATTCTCTACCAAAAAGGCAAGTGGTGCTTCATACTTTTGTCCCATTATTTTCACTATGCATTAGTGTTATTTCTAAGTAGGACTTGCATGGAATTTTTGCTAAGTATAAACTATGATATGGGAAAACCTAGTAGATGTAACCTTCGTAGAATTTTCCTAAGTTAAGATTCCTACTACTATCATGCTTAGCTTAGCTAGTAGAAAACAAGGGTGGATTATATTCATGCTATGGAATATTTCTAAGTCTTTGACTTATGTTTTGCTTAATAAAACAACTAAGTGAATGAAACACCTGGGTGGAATGGTGGATTGGTTTATGTTGAGTGGTTACACAAGGCCAGGGGACTGGTGAACCTTGTGTATCTCACTTGTGGAATGCCACCCAGGAACAAAGAGATTTGAGATGTCAAATGTTGACAAGCTTCAAGTGCAGCCAGTTGGAATTATGGGCTCTGCCTGGATCATATAGGTTGCAATAACTTAGCCAAATGGACAGTTGGTGGTAGGGGATGATAGGTTTGGAGCGCGTCCATTCTGGTCTAAGGGAAGGCTTCTGAAAGATCTTGTCTCGATGCATGTCGAGTCTTATGGGGAAAGTGCACCACCTCTCGAGAGAGTAAAATCTAAGTACTTAGACGTGTCCTCGGCAATGGACAATTTGAGCATCAAGACATGGAAGCTATCAAGAATCTCCTCATCCCAATTTCTTAGTTAAAAACTTGTGTTTGGACAAGGGTTAAAGGATCACCAATTTCTATTGGTAGATGCCTTGGGTGATTTTGACAAACGAAAACTTGGTGTTTTAAAATGATAAGGAAAAACTATTTTGAGCAAAGCAAGCCTAAGCTCCACCTAGCCAAATGCATATAGATGATAGACTCCACTATACTACCATAGTATCACTTGCCAATACAATTCAAATGTATTGACCGTTGTGGCTGTAACTTATTATGTTGCAGGTTTGTTTGATGTTAGTGAAGTGTGTTGATTAGGATTACACGTCTACAACCAACATGATTACATGTGGCACTTTGAAGATGAAGGACTCCATGCTATGGTTATTTCTGTTGCATTGTAATGAGATAGCCAAATGAGCTATGTAAGATGTAATGAATTATTTTAGTCCTGGTTATAAAGTTGTATTATGACCTTTGTTTCTGGATATTACATCTTAATTGTGGATGCTAGCTATTGATCCAGGGACTAGCATTGTAAACACAGGGATCTCTACCTTATTAAAGGTTGGGACCTCTACAGATGGTATCTGAGCACTGTGTTGCCTATAGGATTGTAACCCTAGGATTGGACAAAACCCCTTAGAAAAATAGGAGTTGTATTTGTTCCAAAACTTATTTACAAACAATCTTGTAAACTCTTTCCTCAACCATTTTTGGTTTTGATTCTACATCTCTTCTATTTCAACTTGATGGACCTCAACCATAGACAAATACCTCACCATGAGCAAAGGACTTCACCAACTCAAATGATTTCAACTTCAACATCACCAATAACTTCAACTTTAATTTAACAAAGGACTTCAACTTGGACATCACTAAGGACTACAAGTGAGACAAGAATATTATTCAAGACTTGAAGACTAAAGAAACACAACTTAGAAGAAACCATCAACACCTTTGAAGTTTTGTGACCAAGATGCAAGAATTCTTCCAAGGAAACAATGATCTTGTTCAAGAAGAAACACCTAAGAAGAATGGAATGATCTCAAGTGAACCATATAGTTGGACCACCATACTAATGATTAGTTTAAACCCACCAACTTATGTGGTGTAGCAAAAATATTTTGTTGCCTAAAAATATGTTTGAACCTTGTTGTTTGAGTGGAATGTTTGTTTGTGATTGTTTGCACACTGCTTGTGTGAATTGTTGTGTGTGAGTAGAATTCTTCCTTAGAAATCTTTTACCTATTCTAATCCCAATCCAACCCAAACAGATGACTTCTCCAAGAGACTCCAACATCAAGAATGGTGACAACAACAACCAAGAGATGCACATGAGAGAACAACTACTAGTAAACCAAACTCAGTTGAATCAAGTGACAAATCAGCTTTTAGCCAACAACAATGAGTTAGACCTAACCTTGCAAAAGTTTTGGAAACCCAATCTCAATTGTTGCAAAGGATGACCAATCAAATGATCAACATGATAAGCAACTCTTCCCAAGGAGATTGTGACAACAATGATGTCAAGGATGATATTATAGAAGGAGCTCAAACTTGCAATATTTGTGGAGACATGGATCACACTTATAAGGAGCATGTGGACCAATGCCCTAATTGTGAAGAGAAACATCCGACTAATCAATGCCCCACATCTCAAGTGACTTGTTTCCTATGTGAAGGAAATAATCATGTCCCTATCCAATGCCCCATCTATCCTATAGTCCAACAAATGAAGCAAGATGGAAAGCATCAAATGTTTGGAAACCTCCATAAGGGAACAACTTCTACCAAGAAGGATGAAGGCAAAGTCAGAACCATGCCTCATAAGGCCAAATCCAAAGTGACCACCAAGTGTTGCTACTCTTGTGGAGAAGAAGGTCATATCTCTAGTAACTGCCCCAAGAAGAGAGAAAGATTTCCCACCTTTGTGGTGAAATATGAAGAGCATGAACTAGAAGAACTCCTAGCTTTAGAGAGACCCAAGAAGAAGAAATGCCCCAACCCTAGCAAGAAGGATATTACCCAAGAGCAATGTTACACTTGCAAAGAGATGGGACACTATGCGAATGAATGTCCAGAGAAGAAGAAGAACCAAGGAAATAAACAAGAGACAATGATACCAAAGAAGAAGAAGAAGAAGAAGAAGAAGGATAATAGCCAAGTGATGTTACACAAATGCAAAGAGCTAGGCCATTATGCAAACAAGTGTCCAAAGAATATACATCAAGATCCCAAGACAAGATGTAATCTAGTTGAAAACCTTTTTAAGGGTGGTAGTACCCTAGTTGTTTTGAATCCAACTTGTAACCTCTAGCCTCCCCAAATCTCGGGACAAGATTTATTTTAAGGGTGGTAGCCTGTCACATCCCAAAATTTTCCAAATTTTGAAATGTGAAAAATAAATAAATAAAATAAATAATTATTGAAATTTAAGGTGAAAAGAAACATTTTGTTTTTATATGGAAACATCAAAACCCAACTTGAAAAAATTTGAATTAAATGGAATTCAACAAATTTCAATCAAGTGAAATGCATTCATCAAAGAATGAATCTTGAAATTTAAACACTTGGAAAAGTCAAACCAAAACTCTAAAACCCTAATGGAAGAAATCATTCCAAGATCGCTCTAAGACTATGGATTTGATCCATATAAAAATTTATCAACAAACATTTATAAATGATCAAGATGGATAAATAAAATATTATAAAACCATAGAAATTGGTTTCACTCAATTTGGGACCATAGATGAAAACTTATGAATTTAATAAGTTAAAAGGAATTTATTTCCAAGGGTAATAAATCTCCTAGCTAAAATCCATACCAATTTGTGAGCAAAATAATCCTAAGATATATAAAAGGATAAACAAATATTAAATAAGATTTTACAAATTGGAATCACCAAGTTTGGATCTATAAATAAAAAGATATGGATTTTATAAGATAAAGAAAGAATGAAATAAATAAGGAATATTTAAAAACGAAATTAAATTATGGCCAATTCCATAAACAAAATAAAAGTTATTAAATAATAAATAAAAAGATTATTTAATTAAAAATATATGGGCTTTGAACCATATTCAACTTTATTTAGAATAATATTTGCCTAAATAATAAATCCCAAGGAAATTGTTTAGAAGATAATTTAAATTAAATCCATAAACAAATGAAATAAAGGAATCTTTTAAATAAAATTTACATGGAATTAAAGTCATAATTGTTTTGATTTAAATATAGACATTTGCTCATTTTAAATGATTAATAAACAATATTAAAATATTTTAAATAATTCCAAGTGAATTATTTGACACCCTGATAAATAAATAAAAACTACTGAAAAGGTTTGGTGAAAAATTGGAATTCAAATAAGGGTTTGAAAATATAATTAAATCTTATTTAATAAAGTAAAGTGCCATTTTAAATAAAATATCAACCATAAATAAATAAAGTAAGTATTCCTAAAAAGGGCTTAATTACATGTTTAAAACATATTAAAACTTACTGAAAAGTTTGGAAGGTTATGAATTCAAATGTTTGATTGATTTGTTTGAACAAAATCAAAACAAAAAAAGAAAACAGAAAAAAGAAAAAGAACACAAAACAAAAAAAGGGGGAAAGAAACCAGCCCAGCTAACCTAGCCCATCCGTCCCAGCTAGCCCATCCCTCCACCCCGCGGGAAAAGGTTTCACACTCTCAAACTCATCCACCCAGTCACTGAGCTGCGGACCCCACCCTTCCCCTCTCCCTAACACTAACGAAGCGACCCCACTTGCCAGTCTTCGTTTACACCCGCCCGCGACTGCTTCCTCCTTTTCCCTGCCGTTCTCTGTCAATTGATCCTCGAATAAATTCGTGTAAATGCAGCGTTGATTCCGCCCAGTGATCACGCCCTATTAATCGCCTCCTTCCCCTCTCCATTTCCGCCCAGATGCCACCCACCCTCTGCCTCCAGGCCGCTCTGATTTCGCTTGAATACCAACACTGCTCCGGTGAAGCTTTTCTCCAATTCCGGCTAGACACCGTTGCCCCTTGCCTCCCAGATCCCACGAGCGCACTCCCCATCGCTCCCTGAACCTCCCAGTATCCTTGGCTTGCCCGCGCTTGACCCACAACATCGGCAACGACCAAGACACGATGTCGCCGTCCACTGCCTCGACTCCGGTGAGTTCCCCCGATGAGTACTGACCGCCCCTCTCCCCCTCGTGGACACTCTCATGCTCGCCTCACTCTTGCGAACCTAACGAAGTCTTCCACTTGTCTTAGCGCATCCTCCATCCTTGCCTTCGACGACGACAGCAAGCGCCAGACGTCGACGACAACTACGACGAGGAATCGCCGGTGACCTCGAGCGCCCCTCGACCAAAGGTGGATACGTTGAGCATCAACACGAACCAGCGAACCTGGTGACCTTATTCCCCATTCCACTTGCCTCCTGTAATAGCTGGAACACCACCGTCTGACCGCGCCGCCGCCACTTGCCGCCGCCAGCGCCGCCACTTTGTGGTCGATTAGATCAGGACCATCCGATTCAGATCTGACGCATAGAAACAAATCACCTAAGTGAAGGGGTATGCTAGATCTGTGCCGCACGATCTTCTTTAGATCCAACGCACCATGTTAGCTGATCCATGCGAACCAGTGCCGACGAATCAGAACATGACGCATGGCCAACCTTTGATTTAAAAACCAGTTTTTGTTCTATGGAATGTTCAAACTTGCAAAAATCATAACTTTTGAGCCACACGTCCAAATTTTGCAAATTTTATATCAATGGAATCATCAAAACAAATACTTTCCAACCATGTAATTTGTTTAGTAAATTGCTTCTGTTAAATTTTTTATTTTTACAGAAACTTGTGTAGGCATAATTTGAATATAAAAATTATTCTAGAATATTTTTAAGGAAAAATCTTTGGCAAATGGATTGTTTTGAACCTACTGACCATAGAAACAAACTTATGGATTTAAAATTGTATTTTGTGATGCTAAAGGAATAAATCTTTGAATAAAAGCATTTCTAGCTAAATAAAATAATTTCAATAAGTTAAAAAAATGCTTTTTGAGTAAAACCTTTAGAAAATGATTTGATTTAAACTCTCTGACCCTAAACACCAAGTTTTTGGATTTAAAAAAAATATTTGGTGAAAAAATATTACTTTGTTTAAAGGCATTTCCATCAGCATAAAATATTGCTTTGGTATAAAATTGGTTTATAGGTGAAACCTTTTGCAAATGGTTTTTAATATTAAACACTTTACCTTAAAACACTAACACTTTTGTTTAAAAATATATTTTTCAAACACTAGAAAATATTACTTTGGTTTGAACCATTTCTAGCAAAACAAAAATGACTTAAAATGGCCATTTTCACTAACTTGATATCGAATGGTTTTGCCACTTTTATAAATGACCAATATGTGTTTTGAAATGCTTATAACCTATTAGAAACCACTTTTCCAAATAAAACAATCTTTGGCATGCTTGCATGCATTACTTTGTTTTTATTATTCTATGTGATGAATTGCTTGAATGGTAGATTGAATTTGTGCCTTTATTGAATTGTAGTGAAATTTGAAGAGTGTGACTATTGCAAGATCAAGGAGTGAACTTATATTCTCTACCAAAAAGGCAAGTGGTGCTTCCTACTTTTGTCCCATTATTTTCACTATGCATTAGTGTTATTTCTAAGTAGGACTTGCATGGTATTTTTGCTAAGTATAAACTATGCTATGGGAAAACCTAGTAGATGTAACCTTAGTAGAATTTTCCTAAGTTAAGATTCCTACTACTATCATGCTTAGCTTAGCTAGTATAAAACAAGGGTGGATTATATTCATGCTATGGAATATTTCTAAGTCTTTGACTTATGTTTTGCTTAATAAAACAACTAAGTGAATGAAACACCCAGGTGGAATGGTGGATTGGTTTATGTTGAGTGGTTACACAAGGCCAGGGGACTGGTGAACCTTGTGTATCTCACTTGTGGAATGCCACCCAGGAACAAAGAGATTTGAGATGTCAAATGTTGACAAGCTTCAAGTGCAGCCACTTGGCATTATGGGCTCTGCCTGGATCATATAGGTTGCAATAACTTAGACAAATGGACAGTTGGTGGTAGGGGATGATAGGTTTGGAGCGCGTCCATTCTGGTCTATGGGAAGGCTTCTGAAAGATCTTGTCTCGATGCATGTCGAGTCTTGTGGGGAAAGTGCACCACCTCTCGAGAGAGTAAAATCTAAGTACTTAGCCGTGTCCCCGGCAATGGACAATTTGAGCATCAAGACATGGAAGCTATCAAGAATCTCCTCATCCCAATTTCTAAGTTAAAAACTTGTGGTTGAACAAGGGTTAAAGGATCACCAATTTCTATTGGTAGATGCCTTGGGTGATTTTGACAAACAAAAACTTAGTGTTTTAGAATGATAAGGAAACACTATTTTGAGCAAAGCAAGCCTAAGATCCACCTAGCCAAATGCATATAGATGATAGACTCCACTATACTACCATAGTATCACTTGCCAATACAATTCAAATGTATTGACCCTTGTGGCTGTAACTTATTATGTTGCAGGTTTGTTTGATGTTAGTGAAGTGTGTTGATTAGGATTAAAAGTCTACAGCCAACATGATTGCCTGTGGCACTTTGAAGATAAAGGACTCCATGCTATAGTTATTCCTGCTGCATTGTCATGAGATAGCCAAATGAGCTATGTAAGATGTTATGAATTATTTTATTCCTGGTTATTAAGTTGTATTATGACCTTTGTTTCTGGATATTACATCTTAACTATGGATGCTAGATATTGATCCAGGGACTAGCATTGTAAACACGGGGATCTCTACCTTATTAAAGGTTGGGACCTCTACAAGACTGCTGCAGCTTGTTCATATGCTAGAGGCTAGGTTTGTTATCCTTAACCCCATGATGCAAATTTTGTTCCTAAAACTAAAAGAAGAAAAGAATCTAAAAAGAGAGAATTTATCCTTGAAACTTTACTAAAAGAGTTCCATGATGTTGCTAGGGAAGCCAAAAAGGTCTTTGAGCGTTTCAATATGCTAGGCTCATGTGTAGATGTTGTGGGTACTTCAGATAAAACCAAATCTAGAGAATAATTCAAGATACCCATACCCTTTAAGCTTGTTGGAATGCATGAAGACTTTGAAAAGAATTTTGATTGGATTGCTTCTGAAAATATTTTTGATGAAAATAGTAAACCAAAGAGAAATTAGAAGGGATCCTACAAAACTAATTTGGATGAGATACCTTTCATAGTTGAAGACTTTGCAAGTATTGATCTAAATTCCTCATTTGAAAATACTTGATTTCTTGCTTCTTGTGCCTAACTTAAAGGCGTTAAAGAAAAGTACTTGTTGGGAGATAACCTAAGAGTTTCCTTGAGTCTTGGAAGTTATTACTTCAGTAATGACCTCTCCTTATCCTTTTTGTTTGCTTTTTGTGCCAAGAATAACGTCTAATGAGAGGGAAGTCAAATTTGGGGAGTTGCTGTCCCGAAACAGATTTCTGTCCTCCACCATAAAAATTTGTGAGGAGTCTCTGTAAGTCGGATTGAGCTGATATTGTACGAATAATTACCCAAGTATGTTAGCCCACTTTCGTTAGTTCAACACTTTTTGATTTGAGCAACATAAGATTTTCGAAAACATTGGTTTCTACCTGCATACTTGATGGCATACTTTATATTTCTTGCCCCTAATAAACTTAAACCATTGTGTCGTCTATGTTGTATATGATTGCACTTATACGCTGGAATTAGCAGAACCATGCTGCCATGGGGAACGTTTTTAACATTGCACTTGTACTTTGTACATAGTTTATATCATGCTCTTTTGTCTATGGATGTCACCGGTGTGAAATAAATGTAAGTCCATGGAGTTATGTATTTTGTGTTAGAGAAACGTCTGGGCTGCTAGCCTAAGCCATGCCTAATCATGGTGGAAACTTGCAGCATCACCAGAATGAGCATTCTGTGAAGCGTCCTCAATAAAAAAAGCTATGGACATAGTAAATAAAAAGATCTCTGAGATGTTCATTGTCTACTTGCCTTGCCACTTTGGTTATGGGATAGCTCTTGTACCATGTGCAAGGAGTACCATGTTGGCGGTTCTCTATGATACGCATGTACTTTCTATGACAAGAACTTACATGTGATTGAAGTTGAGTAGCATGAGGTGTGGCCTTCGTATTCAAGGGACATGAGATTGCCAACTTATACTTTGTCAAGCATATACTCCATAATTTGTTCACTTTAACCTTAATCACTTCAAGATGCTTATGCTAGGGGCAATGAGGGCTGAAAGCTAACAAGTACCATAATTTTTGGAAGCTCTTTTTGAAACTTGAAATCCCTGCTTCCTTTATGAAAGGCTTTTCTTCCACTATTATGTTGAGTCTCCACCTTCTACCTTTAGGCACCATTAAGAGAGCATAGTTGTCATTCTTAGTTCTATGTGCAGGTCCCAAAACTTATTGATTAATAAATATTGTTGATATTGCTTGTTCTTGTGCTATTTGTATCTAGTCACTCTTATGAACTTTGAAGGTGTCCTATGCATTTATTTGCTACTCTATGATGGACAAGCTGAGTGCCACTATGCCATGTTTTCTGTATGTGAAACAAACAAACGTTTTTCAATGCATGATATTCATGATCTTTGTTTGTAGACTTTCATGTTGCATGCATAGTTACATTGTCTTATTGTTAGAACTCCATCTTTCATGCACATGTTTAGAGTTCTTTGATCCCAGCTTTCAATGCTTGCTAATGGTTTGATCTTGGTTTTGATGGTGCATGTCACCTAAAAAATTATTCTTTTATCACTTACCTACTCGAGGACGAGCAGGAGTTAAGCTTGGGGATACTTGATACGTCGGAAACATATCTATAATTTTTGATGTTCCATGCTTGTTTAGTATCTACTTTGCTTTGCTTTGTCTATACTTTGAGGTGTTTTTATATCTTTTCTGGAACTAACCTATTAACAAGTTGCCACAGTGCCAGTTGCCTGTTTTCTTCTGTTTTTGGTTCCAAAAAGGCAGAAAATCAATATTCTCGGAATTGGACGGGACAAAAGCCAAAGTCAATATTTTACCGTGGGCAACACAAAGTCCAGAGGAGAGACGAAGGAGGGCCTCGAGGAGGCCACACCCCCTAGCCGCGCGGGTTGGCCTACCCCGCGCCTGGGTGGGTGCAGCCGCCTCGGGCACCCCCTCGGCCTCCCTCTTCTCCTATAAGAAGCCCCCGATGCAGAAACCGTAGGCACCCGATAAAAACTCCACGAAACCGTCTGTAGCCGCCGCCACCATCGTCCCTAGATCGGGGGGATCTGAAGTTCTTCCCGGCACCCTGCCGGAGGGGAGATCATCCCAGAGGCCTTCTTCTCCGGTATTAAGCGTGAGTAGTTCCACCTTCGGCTATAGGTCCATGTAGTAGCTAGATGGTTGTGTCTCCTCCTTGTGCTTTCATGTATAGATCTTATGATCTCCGTTCATGATCAAGATCTAATCTATTTGTAATTATGCATATTGTGTTTGCGGGGATCCGATGGATATTGAGATTACTATGTAAGATTGATTAATGGTTTTGTCTTATTGATTCTATCATGTCTGTGTTGTTTTGTGATCTTGCATGCTCTCCGTTGCTAGTAGCTATCTTGGCCAAGTAGTTGCTGGTGACTCCAAGAGGGGGGATTTATGATCGATAGTGGGTTCATGCCTCTAGTTTCCAAGGGAAGTGACAGAAATCTCTTCGGTTGTAGATGTGTTGTTGCCACTAGGGAGAAAACAACGGTCTCTTGTTCATGGAACAAGTGGATTGTTTACCTTATACACTTTGCTTAAAGCAGTTGTATGTTGCTTGCAACTTAATACTGGAGGGGGTTCCGATGATAACCCAAAGGTGGACTTCTAGTCATAGATGTAGTTGGATGGCGGTCTATGTATATTGTTATATTTTCCAATCGAATCTCATAGGATCTTTTTGTCTGGTATTGCATTGTTATGCCTTGCTCAGTTCTTGTCAATTGCCCTGCTGTAACTTGTTTACCCTTAATGACATGTTGTTTATCTAAGGAGAGCACCTCTAGTGAACTATGGACCCCGGTCCAATCTTTACCATTGATACATCTTCCACTGTTACTGTTTACTTGCTGCAAACCATCATCACCTTCCACGCCATACAATTAATCCTTTGTTACAGCAACCGGTGAGATTGACAACCTCACTGTTAGTTGGGGCAAAGTCTTGAGTTTGTGGTGTGCAGGTTTCCACGTTGCTTGCAACACCTTTGAGGCGTTTCCTTCCTCCTACTGGTTCGATAACCTCCGTTTCTTACTGAGGGAAAACTTGCTGTTGTGCTACATCATACCTTGCTCTTGGGGTTTCCCAACGGGGCGTTCAACATGCATCAAGACTTTCATGGCGTCGTTACCGGGGAGGCTAAGGACGTCTTCACAAGGGGAGTCCTCCTCAACCTTTCTCTTTACTTTCCTTTTAGTTTGCTTAGTTTCTTTTGCTTGGTTTTGTTTGCCTCTTTTTATCGAAAACTCCAAAAAAAATTAGTTTAGTTTGGTTTGCTTTCTCTATTCAAAAACACACAAAAATTAGTTTCTACTCTAGTTGCCACCTTGCTCTAGCTCACCATGTTGTTCCCTAAGTTCGCCCTTAAGGATCTTGCAATAGGTAGTGGCTCCATAATTGGGAAAGAAAATATTGAAGAATTCTTTAATCATGTTAGCAAGCATGAGGACATTGAGGATAGATCTATAGCAGAACTTGCTCCTAATTATGAGACTGCTGTAGCTTCTTTAGTTCATATGCTGGAGGCTAGGTTTGTTAGCCTTAACCCCATGATGCAAATTTTGTTCCTAAAACTAAAAGAAGAAAAGAATGATGAAAAGAGAGAATTTATCCTTGAAACTTTACTAAAAGAGTTCCATGATGTTGCTAGGGAAGCCAAAAAGGTCTTTGGGCGTTTCAATATGCTAGGCTCATGTGTATATGTTGTGGGTAGTTCAGATAAAACCAAATCTAGAGAAGAATTCAAGATACCCATACCCTTTAAGCTTGTTGGAATGCATGAAGCCTTTGAAAAGAATTTTGATTGGATTGCTTCTGAAAATCTTTTTGATGAAAGTAGTAAACCAAAGAGAAATGAGAAGGGATCCTCCAAAACTAATTTGGATGAGATTTTTAAAGGAAGTTTCTTTAGTAGCTTATATTTTTAGTGAAAAAAATTGTTGTTCTAAAGCTAAACCCAAGGGTCTATTATCTTTTGAATACACTAATGTTGCTAATGAAGATTGTGTGAAGTTTTGTATGAAGGAAAAATTTCAGGTGTAGAAAAAGAATGATGTAATGAGATGAAGAATGCACAAAAGCTCAAGCTTGGGGATACCACCCCATGTCACCCCAAGAAATATTCAAGAGGTACAAGCGTCAAAGTTCGGGGATGCCCAAGACATCCCCTTCTTCATCAATAAAAACCTCAGGTCTTTCTAGACACTTCGTTTTTATTGTTTCATGCACTGTTGTGTTGTTCTTGGAGCGTCTTAGTTTTTGTTTTTGGTTTTTGTTTGCTTAGTTTGCTTGAATAAGTTGCTTGGATCACAGCACACTTCTTTTGGAGAGAGACACACCCTGTTTTCATTGCTTAGAACACTCTAGTTTTCATTCTCATTGTCTTGTGAGAGTTCTCTTTTGCTAGCACTGTGTTTAGCCTTGGTTTTCTTGTGCTTTCAGCTTTAAACTTTTTAGTTCTTCTTTGTGGATTTGTGAGACAATATCACTGGTATTTATTGATTATTATCTTTGTGAGTTGTTTCAAATAAGTCGATTGGTGTTGGAGGAGAGTAGAAAGTTTCTTGCTTATAGTGGTACAAAAGTGAGCTTGCTTTGACTGTGGCTTAGACTTTATCTTGTCATGCTAGGTGTTGTTTTGACCTTATGCTTAGTAATTATTGATGTAGCATGACTTGTTCCAAACAATTGAGATTGCTTAATGTGCCTTGAAAGAATCATGCGTTGTTTTAGCATACAAAAGCATAGTATTGTGGTATTCTCCTTCAATGATTTGTTTGGGTTGACTTGGCACATGCTGTTATGACTATGAACCAGTCACCATAGCCTCTATGATCATTTAGTCCTTGACTTGTAGTACCACTTTATGCTTTGATTAGTAATGTTTTGTCGCTCTGCATGATTATGGCCATTATTTCTCTGTTAGTTGGTTGCTCCCAGTATTTTGCTAGCCTCCACTTGTATGAGTAAGTTCTCCTCATGCTTCCAACTCCCAAGAAACCAGTTATTCCAAAGTATCCACTATAAATTCCTATGCATGGTGTGTTACACCATTCCAAGTATATTCTTGTTTTCATCTACCTTCCAATTAAAAACTATTTTGTTATGTGAAAACTTAGTGATTAAAGCCCTCACAAACTTGATGGCACACTTTATATTCTTTTCCCCTAATAAACGTGAACCATTGTGTCGTCTATGTTGTATATGATTGCACTTATATGTTGGAATTAGCAGAACCGTGCTGTCACGGGGAAGATTTTCAACATTGCATGTGTACTTTGTACTCAGTTGATATCATGCTATTTGGTCTATGGATGTCACTGGTGTGAAATAAAGAGGGAACTTGTAAGTCCATGGAGTTTGTATTTTGTGTTAGAGAAACGACTGGGCCGCTAGCCTAAGCCATGCCTAATCATGGTGAAAACTTGCAGCATCACCATAGTGAGCTATCTATGAAGCATCCTCAATAAAAAGCTATGCATATAGTAAATAAAAAGATCGCTGAGATGCTTATTGTCTGCTTGACTTGTCATTTTGTTTATGGGATAGCTCATGTACCATGTGCAAGCGGTACCCCGTTGGCGGCTCTCTATGATACACATGTACTTACAATGACAAGAACTTACATGTGACTGAACTTGAGTAGCATGAGGTGTGGCCCTCGTATTCAAGGGACTTGAGATTGCCTATACTTTGTCAAGCATATACTCCATAGTTTGTTCACTTTAACCTTAATCACTTCAAGATGCTTATGATAAGGGCAATGAGGGCTGAAAGCTAACAAGTACCATAATTTTTGGAAGCTCTTTTTGAAACTTGAAATCCTTGCTTCCTTTATAAAAGGCCTTTCTTCCACCATTATTGAGTCTCCACCTTCTACCTTTAGGCACCATTAAGAGAGCATAGTTGCCATTCTATGTCTAGTGTCCCAAAACTTATTGATTGATGCATATTGTGATATTGCTTTTTCTTGAACTATTTGTATCTAGTCACTCTTATGAACTTTTAAGGTGTCCTATGCATCTATTTGCTACTCTATGAGGGACAAGCTGATTACCACTATGCCATGTTTTTTGTATGTGAAACAAACAAACGTTTTTCAATGCATGTTATTCATGATCTTTGTTTGTTGTTGCATGCATTGTTACTTTGTCTTATTGTTAGAACTTCTTCTTTCATGCACATGTTTAGAGTTCTTTGATCCCAGCTTTCAATGCTTGCAAATGGTTTGATCTTGGTTTTGATGGTGCATGTCACCTCAAAAATTATTCTTTTATCACTTACCTACTCGAGGACGAGCAGGAGTTAAGCTTGGGGATGCTTGATACGTCGGGAACGTATCTATAATTTTTTATGTTCCATGCATTGTTTAGTATCTACTTTGCTTTGCTTTGTATATACTTTGAGGTGTTTTTATATCTTTTCTGGAACTAACCTATTAACAAGTTGCCACAGTGCCAGTGGCCTGTTTTTCTGTTTTTGGTTCCAGAATGGCAGAAAATGAATATTCTCGGAATTGGACGGGACAAAAGCGAAAGTCAATATTTTACCGTGGGAGACATGAATCCAGAAGACGAGACGGAGAGGCAAGCCAGGGCGGCCAAACCCCCTAGGCGCGGCCAGGGGTGGGACCGCACCTAGGCAGGGTGTGGCCCTCCCTGGTCGCCTCCCAGCCTCGCCTCCTCGCCTATAAGAAGCCCCCGGGGAGAAAACCCTAAATAATACATCATACTTCCAGAAAAAGTTCCGCTACGCCGCCGCCACCGAAGGGGAGATTCGGGGGATAGAAAGTCTTTGTTCCGGCACCCTGCTGGGACGGGGAAGTGCCCCCGGATCCATCTCCATCAATCTCCACCACCATCTTCATCACCGTTGTTGATTCCCATGATGAGGAGGGAGTAGTTCTTCCTCGAGGCTAAGGGCTCTACCGGTAGCTATGTGTTCATCTCTCTCTATGCATGATCTTGTTGTGGTCATGAGCTTTGTAATCAAGTAGATCTACCTTGCTACTCAAGTGCTTCATTAGATCTCTGCTCTCCCCATGTGTATGAAAGTGACAGCGTGCACGCCATGGTGGAACTTAGGCTTGAGTCTACATAAATACTCTTTGTGCTTTAATATATCTATTCTTTTCCCCACGTGTGTGAAAGTGACAGCGGGCATACCGTGTGTGACACTTTGGCTAGATTAAATATTTGTTATGAGTTATATTTTGAGTTGGATGTCTCTATGAAATTGTGGTGTTTGTTTGAACCATCTAGCGCTCAAGGTGACAGTGCGGGGTTATCTAGATTGGGGAAGGCGGACTTTGAGGTGTGCTGTTATAGCCCTACCATGGATTAGAGTGTCCAACCGGAGAGTAGTTAAGAGTAGTATCATGAAGAGAGGATATTTATATGAGAGAGTGTTCACTAGTGAAAGTATGATCCCTAGGCCTTGTTTCTAAGCAATGAAACACCGTTTGCTACTAGATCTATTGCATGTTTGCTTACTTCCATCATTTTGCCTTTAGTCTTTTCCTCCATGCCATCAGCTATTTTCTGGCATCGTTACCACTTATATTTCACTATCTCTTCGCCGAACTAGTGCACCTATACACCTGACAAGTGTATTGGGTGTGTTGGGGACACAAGAGACTTCTTGTATCTTGATTGCAGGGTTGCTTGAGAGGGATACCTTTGACCACTTCCTCCCCGAGTTCGATAAACCTTGGGTAATCCACTTAAGGGAAACTTGTTGTTGTTCTACAAACCTCTACACTTGGAGGCCCAACAACTATCTACAAGAATAGAAGTGCGTAGACATCAAACCCAAAGGTGGACTTCTAGTCATAGATGCAGTTGGATGGCGGTCTATGTATATTGTTGTATTTTCCAATCGAATCTCATAGGATATTTTTGTCTGGTATTGCATTGTTATGCCTTGCTCAGTTCCTATCAATTGCCCTGCTGTAATTTGTTTACCCTTCATGCCATGTTGTTTATCAAAGGAAAACACCTCTAGTGAACTATGGACCCCGGTCCAATCTTTATCATTGATACATCTTCCACTGTTACTTTTTACTTGATGCAAACCATCATCACCTTCCACACCATACAGTTAATCCTTTGTTACAGCAACCGGTGAGATTGACAACCTCACTGTTAGTTGGGGGCAAAGTATTGAGTTTGTGTTGTGCAGGTTTCCACGTTGCTTGCAACACCTTTGAGGCATTTCCTTCCTCCTACTGGTTCGATAACCTCGGTTTCTTACTGAGGGAAAACTTGTTGTTGTGCTGCATCATATCTTGCTCTTGGGGTTTCCCAACGGGGCGTTCAACACGCATCAACGTCGCATGGGAGGTGGTGCGGTGTTGATGGGGGGCTCAGGGAGGCTCAGCCTTGTGGCTGGTGTCTGAGATCCAACGGGGCGGTGATGAGGAGGTGGCGGCGCGAGGTCGTGGTGGATTCCGGTTCCCGCCGGGTGCAGCCCACGGCGCACGATCTAGGGTGCTGCTGGGACGCGATCTAGACCTCACGGACACAGATCTGATCCGGTGGCGTCCAGGTTGGGATTCTGGTTCGGGGGTCTTCGATCCTCAATCGAGCCTTCCTACTACTGTTTTGTCTGCTGCTTTTGTTCGTGATGGTGACTACTGGCATGGGGGCCTTCTCGTCTGCTGAGAATAATGGCGGTGGACGCTTCCTAGGATTCCTCTCGTGCCAAGATGAGGATCGACTTGTTGCTTGTCATATTTGATCTGGTCAGAGTGGCGAGTTCCGGAAGGCTTCAACGGCAAACTCCCATGGGCGAATAATGCCTGGAGATTGTCGGATTGGAGGGATTCGGTCGTGCGTACCCATGTTTTACTCTAACCGTTTGGGTTCAGAGGAAGCGCTTCGAAGCTCGCTTGGCTGTTAATATCATGGGGCATGTTCTCATTACATGGTGCTAAGGGAGAATGTCATGGAGACCGAGATCTGAGGACCGACAATGGTGGATCGAGTCTGGATGGTGATAAGGAATTAGCTTGGCGACTCATGACTTGGAGCAATGGCATGCAAGTGGGGGCGACTGAGAGGTTCATAGTCCTACCTTTTAGGGTGAAAACCCAGGGTCTGGCCTTAATTGGTTGTGCCCGGCAATGGCATTGTTGAATGTATTGTTTTGAGAGCGTGGACTTTCTTCCTTGAGGGTGAAAACCTAAGATCTATGATCAGACGATGACAGTGTTTGTGCATTGTTCCCTTCTTGGAGACGTCACTTTTGGAGAAGTTAGACTTTTGGTGTTGTCTTAGTGGTGGTTGTACTGCTGGTTCAATGAATGGGTCTATGTAGGAATGCAAGTGTGTTCTAAGTGGAAAGCAAGAGGAGATGAAAGGGAAGCACGCCAAAGAAGAGGAAGGGAAGGTTTAGAGAAGGGAAATATTCTGCTTGCGAATTGAAACAATCAATTGATCGAGAAGCGGATGTCACCGAGCAAGCAAAAAAGTCTTTATGTTGCAACGTGCCACTGATTTTAAAATAACTCACCACCGGCATAACAAAGACTAACTTCTTCCGCTGCAACGTACATGTATTTTGCTAGTATATAATAACCAAGGGCAGACTCAGCATCCATGTTACCCTGCCAGGGACTTCCGGCCGGCCGCGCAGCCTAATTGCATAATTATTTGACTAATAATTACTCCCTCCGACCCATATTAATTGACTCCAATTTGGATATATCTAGACAAGTTTTTGTGATAGATACATCCAACTTGGAGTCAACTAATATGGATCGGATGGAGTAGCATCTTTAGATGTTTGAGTTAAAAGATTGCCAAGGCTTTGCAACTTTCTTGGATCCGCTTATGCATGAGACCCTATTTGGATACATCAAAATGCAAAGACTTTTTTTTTCAAACTTTACTAGTCTGCGAGAACACCACGGACCACGCGAGTACTGAGTTACTGACCACTTTCATCGTCGTGCACTTTTTATTATTGCACTGTACTATAGGCTGTAGCCATTTGCACATCAGCGTCCCAGCAGGGGTACCCGCGCCGAACTAAATGGTCTTGAATCGTCGGCTTGTCTTGTTGTTGCAGCTGCTGCGAGTAGCGTGGTGCGTCAATCATGGCGATTCTACGGAGTACTCCTGTTCACAGAGCAGGCAGGTGTCGCGTGCTGCATTATTGAGATGGAGAGAGACGATCCTTCGAGCACGAGCAGACCGGTTTGGGCAAGGATGGAATTGCCTTGAAGAGAGGCATTGATTTGTCTTTTATCATTTACCTTTTAACATGAGGGAGATTCCATCGAAAAACTCCCTTTTACCTTTTTTTAACGAAATTTCACCAATCTATCAATAATTATCAAAAACATTACAAACAAGCTTAAGCTTAAAATTACAAATAGATCACTGGACCATCTAACGACGAGTTCAAATACCAGCACGAGCTGAAGGCGCCGCTGTCATCGTCTCTCCATCACCGGAGCCGAACAAATCTTGTCGTAGTAAAGCTTGTTGTAGTAGACAAACGGAAAGTCATCATGCTAAGATCACAAAGGATCAACACGCTAGAGCATGAACCATCGCCAATTATGACAATCGTAGATCGGAAGAGACTGTTCTGAAAACAAACCAAATAAATGCGAAAACAGACATAATCCTACAAGATCTGTCGGACAAACAACTTCATGCGCCCTCCATCGACGCTAGATGCACCACGAGCACGAGGATAGAGCGGGAGGACATTATTTTAACTGTAGAACGTAGCCGTCACCTCAACATCCTGAAAAATACACTAGAAAATAGGCTAAGCAAAGAACAAAAAACCTCCCGCCAGCGAGAGCCCATGGTTCGCCATACCTCCAAGGCCAAAAGCCACCAATGGAAGAGCGGACCGACGACATCGCCGGCAAGGGTGCAGAATGGGTTTTTTTCTCCTCTCAGTTGCCTCTCCCTGGTGGCGCGCTTTACTTACCGGTTCATTAAAAATTGAGTATAACTCTTTTTTACGTGTGCTAGTATGTCGATGAGTGCATCTACCACCCATTTTGTTTTAAGATTGGTGGATAGTTTGTCGTTTCTTAACACAAATCTATTAATTGACACATAACTAAAAAAATTACTCTCACCGTCTAGAAATAATTGACTTAAATTTGTCTAGATTCGAATATATCTAGACATATTTTCGTGTATGAATACATTCGAATTTAGACAAACTCAATTTAGTTATTTCTATACAGACAGAGTATAAAACATGAGTGAAGTTTTCATCCACTCGAAGCGCAGGGGAGGCCTAGCAGGAAACAACTAATTGAATGAGAAAAGGAGAAGTTCACGCGCACTCCACCTCCGTCGTCCGCCTTGCCTCGCATGTATGCGCTATACATCACGTTTTATGAATCGAGTTCGAGTCAGAAACTTGACTGTGTGCATGGTTGTCGAGGAGAGGAGGTCTCTCAAGCCCATCGGTTGAGATCCTACACATGGAGACGCTCTTGGCATGTGTGACCCTCTTCATACGGATCAGCGTCCGTCCCAGCGGAGGTACCCGCGCCGCGCGGGTGACATATGCAAGGGATCGAGATGATGGCTGCAAACACGGCGCCGACGCTGTGGTGAGGTGAGGTTTTTCAAAACTGCTTCACGGACGATGCTCTGCGTCCGACTCCTGTACGACAATGAAATCTGTGGGGGTCCGTCGGACTACGGGAACGGCTGCATTTACGGTGATATTACGGGGTGACGTGGTGAGCAGTGTTGTGCACTGATTTGTTAAAAAACCAACCAACCCAAAAATTCGCCAACCAAATCAGCCCACGTTGAGTCCGTAGGACAATTCCGTAAGGTTCGTCCGTAGGTGTAGGATTACTGGTAGGTGAAACGGACGCTTTTTTCACGATCGACCTCGGGAGCACGCACGCATCCCCACGCTCTCTCGTCCTCTCATCGTTCATCTTCAATATTTGCCCTTCTCGGCCGCAAGTAATAATAAGGACGAAAAGGACCATCAGACTCACTTCAAAACGAACCCCACACGCCGAGTGGAATTCTACTCCACCCCGCCTCCCAGCTCATTTTTTTTTTGTTGCTATTTCTCGAAACAAAACAAAAAAATGTGAGAAGTATCCCATGTTTGCAAAACCTACTGTATATTGTACTATAGTACTCCAGGACCTACGGCAGATCATGGTACACTGTCGGTCGGTCATCATGCATGTGACCGTCTTCATACTCAGCCATGCATGTGCGGACTTTGCATCTACAGCAGCCGTGTACGGTGTACCGACCATTTTTTTTTTGTTGCGAATGTGTACCGACCATTTTCATCGTCGTGCATCACTTTGATCACCGTCGTACATTTGCAGCGGCGTCGCAGCGGGAACGTTGGCCTGGCAAGCGGTGTGACCTGACGAGGATGTATCTTGGTGCTACGACACCTAGCTATGTGTAGGTACGCCTTGGTGGCGAGCACGGCATGCAAGTGCATGTGCCAGTTGACAGGCAGGAGTACCGACGAACTAAATGGCTTTGAATCGTCCGGCAGCGTGTCTTGTTGTTGCAGCTGCTGCGAGTAGCGTGGTGCGTCAATCATGGCGATTCTAGGGAGTACTCCTGTTCACAGCACAGGCAGGCACGTGTCGCGTGCTGCATTATTGAGATGGAGAGAGAGGATCCGTCGAGCTGCGCGAGCAGATCGGTTTGGACATGTCTGGATTTCCAGGCATTGATTTGTCTTTTTTTTTGCATTTTGTCTCTTAACACGATGGAGGTCTCACCCGATAACTCTTTTTTCTACCGCTTCGTGCATCTATCACCCATTTTGCTTTGACATTGGTGCAATAGTTTATCTTTTAAGCATAACTGAATGAAAATTATAAAGCAAGATTAAAGGTTTCACAAGTTTTAGACATGTGTTTCATTTTTGTTTCACAATTTTTTTGTGTTTTTAGTTAGCACGTGGATGACATCATGCTGACGCGGCACTCTTGTATGTATCGTTGCCTTCGAAATCACCGGTTTCAGGTCCCACCTACTTAACTGGTTGCATCGTCAAAGTGTAACGTGTGCGGCAGGGGCTCCCGTGCCGTGTGTGTATAATAAAAGCATTTACATCTACGACCCCAAAGCGTCCGAAATGGGATATAGGGTGCTGGCAGGAAAAAAAAAGGTACATACCGACATCTTACAAACGTTGTTAATGTGAAAGTAAAAGTATAAATGAATCAACCGTCTTTATTCCATCGATGATTTGGGTATTTATAAAGGGAACCGACATACACGATCGTGGGAACGGACACAAGAAAGCCCCGATCGTGGGAACGGGAGAGAGTAAAACGTATTGCAGTTACAACAAGGATTATCTCCTATTTCCACATTTAAATAAATCTTAACACTCCCCCTAATCCTTGCTTGTCCTTGTGACCGATCATCATAGGAATAATCTCCTCCAAAAACCCTGTGGGAAAAATAGAGGAGAAAGATACAATATGCCATGAAAAACTCCTTCCAAAAACTCTATGGAAAAATAAGGAGAAAATGACATATGTCATCCATGCTTATACTTATACTGATATTGTCTCATTAAAAACCTTACGTGAGAAATTATTAGGAAAAACTCACAAAGGAAAAGAGTGCAATATCGAAGATCTAATGATCTTCAACAGGTCTTAACCTGGGAGATTTCTCCCCCTGAACTTTGCAAGTCACGAAGTCTTCTCATACCAATTCCATGTACATATTTGTAAAACAACGAACTTGGTAAGGACTTGGTAAACAAATCAGCGAGGTTATCACATGACTTCGTTTACAAAATATTTATTTCCCCACTCTTTTGTAGCTCATGGGGATAAAATAGCTTAGGAGCAATATGCTTTGTAATATTGCTCTTAATATAACCTGTCTGCATCTGTAGAATACAAGCAGCATTATCTTCATAGATAATGGTAGGCGATTCTAGCGAACCAATCCCACTTGAACCTTGGACAAAGTTCATCATTCTGCGAAGCCATACACATTCCCGTGATGCTTCATATAAAGCAATTATCTCAGAATGATTAGTGGATGTAGCCACCAATGTTTGCTTTGTCGACTTCCAAGAGAAGGCTGTACCTCCATGTAAGAAGACAAATCCAGTCTGTGATCTGGCATTATGGGGATCTGACAAATATCCAGCATCACAATACCCCACCATGGTTCTCTCTTGATTTTTCTGATAGAACAAACCAAGATCTTTGGTGCCCTGGAGATATCTTAGAATATTCTTCACACCAACCCAATGCCTTTTCGTTGGCGATGCGCTGTATCTAGCTACGAGATTAACTGCAAACGATATATCAGGTCTCATGCAGTTTGCTAGATACATTAGTGCACCAATTGCACTAAGATATGGAAACTCGGGTCCCAATATCTCTTCATCGTCATCCTTAGGTCTAAAAGGGTCTTTATCTCTATCAAGAGACCTAACAACCATAGGTGTTTTAGACGGGTATGATTTATCCATATTGAACTTCTCCAATATCTTTTGGATGTACGCAGACCGGTGAACTAATATTCCTGAAGAAATATGTTCAAGTTGCAAACCGAGACAAAATTTGGTCTTACCCAAATCTTTCATCTCAAATTCCGTCTTCAGATGATTACTAGCCTCATTTATCTCTTGTGTAGTACCAATGATATTCAAATCATCCACATACACAGAGATTATACAGAATCCATCAGTAGATTTCTTGATGAACACACATGGGCAATCATCATCGTTTAAGTACCCTTTCTGCAAAAGGAACTCACTTAGTCGGTTGTACCACATTCTACCCGACTGCTTCAAGCCGTATAACGACCTTTGTAGCTTTACGCAATACATTTTGCGATCAGCCTTTGGATCTGGAATCTTCATTCCCTCAGGAACTTTCATGTAGATATCCGTATCCAGCGACCCATATAAATATGCGGTCACCACATCCATCAATTGGATATACAAATTCATTTGCACTGCCAGTGATATCAAGTATCGGAACGTGATTCCACTCATCACAGGAGAATATGTTTCATCGTAATCAATGCCAGGTTTCTGTGTAAACCCTTGTGCTACAAGCCTCGCCTTATATCTCACCACCTCATTGTTTTCGTTCCTCTTTCGAACAAAAACCCATTTCGCCCCTATGGGGAAAACGTGTTGAGGAGTAGGTATCACTTTAGTAAATACCCCTCTCTTGGTAAGCGAGCGCAATTCATCCTCAATTGCAACCATCCATTTGGACCAGTCCGAGCGTTTCATACACTCTGCCATGGTCTTAGGTTCACGGTCCAATGCCAGGTCATCTGCAATCTTTGAGGAGAAAAATATGTCAACATTTGTAGACTTTCTGTTGAACGATTCTCCTGATTCAACATAGTTTGTGGAAATCTCTTCAATACCTTCAGACTCATCGTGATTTCCCTCAATGATTGAATCGAGGTGTTCCAATATCCCAGCACCTATATTTGTGTGCGCACTTGTGCTGGGCCCTAGATGATGAACATCCTTTAGGTGTCTTTCTTCAACACTTGGTTGAATGTCAACCCGTGGTTGACCTACATTTACTGTTTGAGAGATCCTCATTCCCCGCGGACGCTTCTGAGAAGCCTTGTCCTTTTTGTCCAGATTTCTCCCCCTCTTGGGCAGTTGAGTGGTCTTTGCTATCTCAACTCTCTCTGGGACATTCATAGCGGGAATATGGGATTTAGTGACACCTTTATAGTCAGTAAATGCATCTGGCAGATTATTTGCAATATTTTGCAAATTTATAATCCTCTGAACCTCCAGTTCAGATTCATTCGTACGTGGATCTAAAGACTGAATGCCTTCAACATTCCAATCTATTTCCCAGCATTCTTTGTGGTCCTTTTCTCCCCCTAATGCCGGAAAATTATCCTCATCGAAGATGCAATCAGCGTACCGGGCTGTAAAGAGATCCCCTGTTAGAGTCTCCAGGTACTTTATAATCGACGGAGAAGTGTACCCCACATAAATACCCATCTTTCTATGTGGACCCATCGATGTACGCTGAGGTGGTGATATCGGCACATACACAGCGCAACCGAATCTTCGAAGGTGGGAAATACTTGGTTGATTTCCACGTACTAACTGCAACGGGGAGGCTGTATGGTATGCAGTTGGTCGAATTTGTATCAATTCCGCGGCATGTAACACCGCATGTCCCCAACATGAAGTTGGGAGATTACAATTCTGTAGGAGCGGTCTTGCTATCAACTTGATCCTCTTGATAAGTGATTCCGCAAGACCATTTTGTGTGTGTACATACGGTACAGAATGCTCCACAGTTATGCCCAAAGCTAAGCAGTAATCATTGAATGCTCGTGAACTAAATTCAGCAGCATTATCCATTCTGATGGATTTTATCCTATGTTCAGGATGATTAGCTCTCAATTTTATGATTTGAGTAATCAACTTTGCGAATGCATGGTTCCTTGTCGATATGAGACACACATTTGACCATCTTGTAGATGCATCAATGAGTACCATAAAATATCTGAATGGTCCCGATAACGGTTGAATTGGACCACATATATCTCCTTGAATGCGTTCAAGAAAATTTAGTGGTTCATTCTTGACCTTCAGGTATGAGGGTCTAGTGATTAATTTCCCAGTTGCACATGCAGTGCAAACAAAATCCGAGGATTGAGGGAAATTAGCAACCATTATGTTGTGTCCAATAAAACCATCAATAATTTTTCTCATCATCCAAACACCAGGATGACCCAGGCGATCATGCCATGTTGGATTTATGCCCTAGAGGCAATAATAAAGATGTTATTATTATAATTCTTGTTCATGATAAAGTTTATATTCCATGCTAGAATTGTATTAAGCGGAAACTTTAATACTTGTGTGGTTTGTGAACAACACCGTGTCCCTAGTACGCCTCTATGGACTAGCTCATTGATCAATGATGGTTAAGGTTTACTAACCATAGACATGAGTTGTCAATTGATAATGAGATCATATCATTGGAGAATGATATGATGGACAGACCCAAACTAAGCGAAGCAATTAGATCGTATCATCGTGTTCATCTTTGCGAAGCTTTTCCTATGTCAAATATTGTATTCCTTAGACCATGAGATAATACAACTCCCTGGTATCGGAAGAAAGCTTTGAGGTCATCAAACGTCATCCTATGAGAGGGTGATCATAAAGGTGTCTCTCAGGTGATCGGAAAGTATCTGTTGGGTTGTATGTATCAAGATGGGATTTGTCCCTCCCAAGTCGGAGAGATATACTTCGGGCCCACTCGGTAATCGATATCAACACCGCTTGCAAGCATGTGGTTAAGGAGTTAATCACAAAGTGATATCGGATTACGGAACGAGTAAAGTACTTGCTGTGAACGAGATTGAACTAGGTATGTCGGTACCGACGATCGAATCTCGGGCAAGTAAAATATCGCGAGACGAAGGGAATATATATATGGGATTATTTGAATCCTGGCATCGTGGTTCATCCGATATGATCATCTATGAATGTGTGGGAGTCAATATGGGTGCCCAGACCCCGCTGTTGATTATTGATAGAAGATCATGTCTGCATATTCTCGAACCCGCAGGGTCACACACTTAACGTATCTCGACGCTAGGATAGATTGGATAATTGGTTTATGAATTTTTTTTCGGAGTCTCGGATGGGATCCGGGACATCACGAGAGGTTCCGAAATGGTCCGGAGAATAAGATTCATATAAGGCAATGCAGTTTTTGGAGTTCAGAATTGTTCCGGGTTAATCGGTATTGTACCGGAAGCTTCTAGAACCTTCCGGAAGGGGACCAACGTGGGCCCACCTTCCGGGAGGGGGCATGGGCCTATGAGGGAGTGTCCTGGCCGCATTGGGACAGGGGCACAAGGCCCCATAGGGCCCAGCCGATCCTAGAGAGTTTAAATCGTTTAAACTAGAGATAGGGTTTCTAGAAGAGGGGAGAGTCCATGCCCCCCACTCCTTATCCTTTGGGCTTGGGGGAGGGGCTAGGGCTGCGCCCCCCCTCTATATAAAGAGGGGTGGGGGCGCACCAACCCCCCACACCTCTCCTCCAAACCCTAGCCGCCTTGCTAGCTTTCCTCTCTCCCTCCTGACTGTTTGTAGGCGAAGCCCTGCTGCAGAAATTCTCCACCATATACACCACGCCGTCGTGTTGTAGATCCAATCTATCTCTCCACCATACTTGCTGGTCCGAGGAAGGAGGAGACGTCGAGGTGCTGCACGTGTGCATCTCACGGAGGCACCGCCACTTGTGGTGCTAGATCGGATCGGATCGCGAGGAGGAGAAGCGAGTACGACTACATCACCCACGTTCCGACGAACGTTCCGCTGTGCGAATCTTCAAGGGTATGAAGATCTAATCCAATCTCTCTCGTTGATTTCATCTCGTAGATTAGATCTTGGCTTTCCCTCTGTTCGCATCCGTAGAAAATTTTGATTTACTATGCCGCGAAACCCTTCAGTGGTATCAGAGCTAGATCTATGCGTAGATGTGTTTCACGAGTAGAACGCAACATGGTTGTTGCGGGCGTTGATGTTTTCTGTTGCAAGCCTCTTGTTTGTGTTCTTCTTATGACGCGGGATAGTGAGATTGAAGCGGTCCAGGCCAACCTTACGCGACGTCGTTCGCGAGACCGGCTCCGCACTTGACGTGTGGCTTGTTCCACACATGCGGCTGGTGGATGTCAGTTTCTCTCACTATAGTTGTCATGGGATTAACACCGGAGTTTGGCAACCATAATATCACCGTTGTGGCTTTCCGTAGGTAAGAATCGTTCTTAGCATCTACTCCCATAAGCCACGTAAAACATGCAACAACAAAGTAGAGGCGTCTAACTTGTTTTTGCAGGGAGTGTTTTCTGTGATATGGTATGGCCCAAGATGTGATGTGTATATTGTATGCGATGATCATGTTTTGTAATGTTTCACGACTTGCATGTCGATGAGTACACAACCGGCAGGAGCCATATGGTTGTGTTTATAATTGTGTATGACCTGCGAGTCAACTTCTTATACGCCATGTAATAGCTTTACTTTATCGCTAAGTAGTTAGCAATAGTTGTAGTTGCTATTCGTGGTGGAGGCAATCATGGTGGAGTGATGGAGATCATGCCAGAACGCACAAGATGGAGATCATTGCGCGAGGATTGGCTATACCATGTCACATAAAGTTATATGCATGTGATGTTTATCCCTTTATGTATCTTATTATGCTTAGATCGCGACGGTAGCATTATAAGATGATTCCTCACTTAAAGATCAAGATAAAAACTGTGTTCTCCCCAAGTATGCACCGTTGCGAAAGTTCGTCGTGTCCAAGCATCACGTGATGATCGGGTGCTATAGACTCTACGCTCACATACAACGGGTGCAAGCCAGTTTTGCACACGCAGAAATACTTGGGTCTAGCTTGACGAGCCTAGCATGTACAGACATGGCCTCGGAACACAAGAACCGAAAGGTTAAGCATGAGTCATATGAGTGATATGATCGACACTTTGTTGTCCACCATTGAAACCACATCTCTTCTCGTGATGATCGGATTAGGTGTGGTGAATTTGGATCGTGTTCACTAAACAACTTGAGGGATGTTGAATTTAGTGGGAGTTCATCTAGTAATTTGATTAAATTGAACTATTTATCATGAACATAGTCTAAATTGTACTTGCAAATACTGTAGATCACATGGCCAAGTCCAACTTCAACTTCAACGTTTTTGCTGAGAAGGAAAAGCTTAGAAACAATGGGTCTAACTTCACCAATTGGTTCCGCAATCTAAGAATCATTCTGTCTGGCGGACAAAAAGACTATGTCCTTGGGAAAGCGTTAGGTGACCCCCCTGCTGCAACTGCGTCGGCTGATGAGAAAGCTGTCTATCAGTCGCGCAAAGATGATTATGGTGTGATTAAGAGCACCATGTTGTTTGCTATGGAACCGGAGCTTCAAAATCGTTTTGAAGAGTATCCCGGGCCCTTCAAGATTCTCGAGGAGCTGAAAACCATGTTTCAGACTCAGGCCCGTTCTGAGAGATATGAGATCTCCGAGAAGTTCTTTAACTGCAAGATGGAGGAAGGGAGTTCCGTTAGTGAGCACGCCATAAAGATGTCGGGCTACACTCAACGTCTTGAGCAACTGGAATGCACGATTCCAGAGGAGCTCAAGATTGACAGGGTTCTGCAATCACTCCCCCCCAGCTACAAAAGTTTTGTAGTGACTCATAATCAGATTGGCTCCACTGATACGATCACCGAGCTCTTCGCAAAGCTGAAGGCTGCGGAGGTGGACATCAAGAAGGATAATCATGTGTTGATGGTCAACAAACCCTCCTTTAAGAAAGGTAAGGGAGCAAAGAAGCCCTTCAAGAAGGGCGGCGGCAAGCGCAATGCTCCTGCTGAGAAGAAGCTCAAGTCTGGTCCTAAGCCGGACACTGAGTGCTTCTATTGCAAGGACAAGGGTCACTGGAAGCGCAACTGTCCGAAGTACTTAGCGGACAAGAAGGCTGGCACCATCAAAGGTATATTTGATATACATGTTATTGATGTTTTCCTTACTAGCCCTCGTTGTAGTGCCTGGGTATTTGATACCGGTTCAGTTGCTAATATTTGTAACTCGAAACAGGAGCTACGGAATAGACGGCGGCTTGCGAGGGATGAGGTGACGATGCGCGTTGGCAACGGATCAAGAGTTGATGTGATGGCCGTCGGCCCGCTCTCTTTAGTTTTACCTTCGGGATTAGTTTTAAACCTTAATAAATGTTATTATGTGCCTGCGTTGAGCATGAACATTATTTCTGGATCGTGTTTATTGCAAGACGGTTATTCATTTAAATCGGAGAATAATGGTTGTTCTATTTATATGAGTAACATCTTTTATGGTCATGCACCTCTTGTGAATGGTTTATTTCTTCTAAATCTCGAAAGGGATGAAACACACATCCATAACATTGAGGCTAAGAGATGCAAAGTAGAAAGTGATAATACTACTTATTTGTGGCACTGTCGTCTAGGTCATATTGGTGTAAAGCGCATGAAGAAACTCCATTCTGATGGACTTTTGGAGTCTCTTGATTTTGAATCATTTGACACATGCAAACCATGCCTCATGGGCAAGATGATCAAAACCCCGTTCTCAGGTATGATGGAGCGAGCAACGGACTTGTTGGAAATCATACATACCGATGTATGCGGACCGATGAGTGTTTCGACGCGCGGTGGATATCGCTATTTTCTCACTTTTATCGATGACTTAAGTAGATATGGGTATATCTATTTAATGAAACATAAATCTGAAACGTTTGAAAAGTTCAAAGAATTTCAGAATGAAGTGGAGAACCATCGTAACAGAAAGATTAAGTTTCTACGATCCGATCGTGGAGGCGAATATTTGAGTTATGATTTTCTCACGCATCTTAAAGCAAGTGGAATCGTTTCACAACTCACGCCACCCGGAACACCACAGCGCAATGGTGTGTCTGAACGCCGGAACCGAACCCTATTAGATATGGTCCGATCGATGATGTCTTTTACTGATTTGCCGTTATCATTTTGGGGTTATGCATTAGAAACCGCTGCATTCACTTTAAATAGGGCTCCATCTAAATCCGTTGAGACGACACCGTATGAACTGTGGTTTGGTGCTAAACCTAAGTTGTCGTTTCTTAAAATTTGGGGATGCGAAGCTTACGTCAAGAAGTTGATGCCAAACAAGCTCGAACCCAAAGCGGAGAAATGCGTCTTCATAGGATACCCTAAGGAAACTATTGGGTATACCTTCTATCACAGAACCGAAGGCAAAGTGTTTGTCGCAAAGAACGGTTCCTTTCTTGAGAAGGAGTTTCTCTTGAAAGAAGTGAGTGGGAGGAAAGTAGAGCTAGACGAGGTTATTGAACCTTCTCTTGAATTGGAGAGTAGCGCAGCACCTGAAATTGTTCTAGTGCCGCCTGCACCAACAATAGAGGAAGCTAATGACAAGGATCATGAAGCTTCGGACGATGCTGCTACTGAACGTCGCAGGTCGACAAGGTCGCGTGCCCCTCCTGAGTGGTACGGCAACCCTGTCTTGACTGTCTTGTTAGTAGAAGACAGTGAACCTACGAACTATGAGGAAGCGATGATGAGCCCAGACTCTGAGAAATGGCTGGAAGCCATGAAATCCGAATTGGGATCCATGAGCGAAAACCAAGTATGGACTTTGGTGGATCCTCCTAGCGACCGAAAGGCCGTTGAGTGCAAATGGATATTCAAGAAGAAAACGGACGCGGATGGTAATGTTACCGTCTATAAAGCACGGCTTGTCGCAAAAGGTTTTCGACAAGTTCAAGGTGTTGACTACGATGAGTCTTTCTCTCCCGTAGCGATGTTTAAGTCCATTCGGATTTTATTAGCAATTGCTGCGTTTCATGATTATGAAATATGGCAGATGGATGTCAAGACTGCTTTCCTCAATGGGAACATTGATGAAGAGTTGTATATGATGCAACCCGAAGGTTTTGTCGATCCTAAGGATGCTAGTAAAGTATGCAAACTTCAGCGTTCCATTTATGGACTGAAGCAAGCATCTCGGAGTTGGAACCTTCGTTTTGATCAAGTGATCAAGAGTTTTGGATTTGTTCCAAATTGCTACGAAGCTTGTATCTACAAGAAAGTGAGTGGGAGCTCGGTGACGTTTCTGGTACTGTATGTGGATGACATATTGATTATCGGAAATGACATCAACATGCTTAACGATGTGAAGAGTTATTTGAACAAGTGTTTTTCAATGAAAGACCAAGGTGAAGCTGCTTATATATTGGGCATCAAAATCTATAGAGATAGACAAAGACGCCTGATAGCTTTAAGCCAGAGTACATACCTAGACAAAGTTCTGAAAAGGTTCAGAATGGATAAGGCAAAGAAAGGTTCAGTGCCTATGTTGTCAGGTAAGATATTGAGCAAGGCTCAGTGTCCAGCTACGGTAAATGATAGGGAAGCTATGAGCAAAGTGCCTTATGCCTCGGCCATAGGTTCCATCATGTATGCCATGCTGTGTACTAGACCGGATGTGTCCAATGCTCTTAGTTTGACGAGCAGATATCAAAGTGATCCAGGAGTGGAACACTGGACAGCCGTGAAGAACATCCTAAAGTACCTAAATAGGACTAAAGAAATGTTCTTAGTCTATGGGGGTGATGAACAGCTTGTCGTAAAAGGTTACATCGACGCTAGTTTTGACACCGACAAGGATGATTCCAAATCTCAGACAGGATACGTGTATATTTTGAATGGAGGAGCTGTGAGCTGGAGAAGCTGCAAGCAAAGCGTGATCGCGGGATCTACAGTAGAAGCGGAATACATGGCTGCTGCAGAAGCGTCAAGTGAAGGAGTTTGGATCAGAAACTTCATCACTGAGCTTGGCGTGGTTCCAAGTGCATTGGACCCACTGGAGATATTGTGTGACAACACTGGCGCCATAGCACTCGCTAAGGAACCAAGATATCATCCAAACACCAAGCATATCAACCGCAAGTTTCATATAATCCGAGATTATATATCAGATGGAGATCTGAAGATTAGCAAAGTACATACGGATCTGAATGTCGCAGATCCATTGACTAAACCTCTTCCACGTGTAAAACATGATCAACACCTCAGTGCCATGGGTGTGAGATTGTTGCCAGATGTAAACTAGATTATTGACTCTAGTGCAAGTGGGAGACTGTTGGAATTATGCCCTAGAGGCAATAATAAAGATGTTATTATTATAATTCTTGTTCATGATAAAGTTTATATTCCATGCTAGAATTGTATTAAGCGGAAACTTTAATACTTGTGTGGTTTGTGAACAACACCGTGTCCCTAGTACGCCTCTATGGACTAGCTCATTGATCAATGATGGTTAAGGTTTACTAACCATAGACATGAGTTGTCAATTGATAATGAGATCAAATCATTGGAGAATGATATGATGGACAGACCCAAACTAAGCGAAGCAATTAGATCGTATCATCGTGTTCATCTTTGCGAAGCTTTTCCTATGTCAAATATTGTATTCCTTAGACCATGAGATAATACAACTCCCTGGTATCGGAAGAAATCTTTGAGGTCATCAAACGTCATCCTATGAGAGGGTGATCATAAAGGTGTCTCTCAGGTGATCGGAAAGTATCTGTTGGGTTGTATGTATCAAGATGGGATTTGTCCCTCCCAAGTCGGAGAGATATACTTCGGGCCCACTCGGTAATCGATATAAACACCGCTTGCAAGCATGTGGTTAAGGAGTTAATCACAAAGTGATATCGGATTACGGAACGAGTAAAGTACTTGCTGTGAACGAGATTGAACTAGGTATGTCGGTACCGACGATCGAATCTCGGGCAAGTAAAATATCGCGAGACGAAGGGAATATATATATGGGATTATTTGAATCCTGGCATCGTGGTTCATCCGATATGATCATCGATGAATGTGTGGGAGTCAATATGGGTGCCCAGACCCCGCTGTTGATTATTGATAGAAGATCATGTCTGCATATTCTCGAACCCGCAGGGTCACACACTTAACGTATCTCGACGCTAGGATAGATTGGATAATTGGTTGATGAATTTTTTTTCGGAGTCTCGGATGGGATCCGGGACATCACGAGAGGTTCCGGAATGGTCCGGAGAATAAGATTCATATAAGGCAATGCAGTTTTTGGAGTTCAGAATTGTTCCGGGTTAATCGGTATTGTACCGGAAGCTTCTAGAACCTTCCGGAAGGGGACCAACGTGGGCCCACCTTCCGGGAGGGGGCATGGGCCTATGAGGGAGTGTCCTGGTCGCATTGGGCCAGGGGCACAAGGCCCCATAGGGCCCAGCCGATCCTAGAGAGTTTAAATCGGTTAAACTAGAGATAGGGTTTCTAGAAGAGGGGAGAGTCCATGCCCCCCACTCCTTATCCTTTGGGCTTGGGGGAGGGGCTAGGGCTGCGCCCCCCCTCTATATAAAGAGGGGTGGGGGCGCACCAACCCCCCACACCTATCCTCCAAACCCTAGCCGCCTTGCTAGCTTTCCTCTCTCCCTCCCGACTGTTTGTAGGCGAAGCCCTGCTGCAGAAATTCTCCACCATATACACCACGCCGTCGTGTTGTAGATCCAATCTATCTCTCCACCATACTTGCTGGTCCGAGGAAGGAGGAGACGTCGAGGTGCTGCACGTGTGCATCTCACGGAGGCACCGCCACTTGTGGTGCTAGATCGGATCGGATCGCGAGGAGGAGAAGCGAGTACGACTACATCACCCACGTTCCGACGAACGTTCCGCCGTGCGAATCTTCAAGGGTATGAAGATCTAATCCAATCTCTCTCGTTGATTTCATCTCCTAGATTAGATCTTGGCTTTCCCTCTGTTCGCATCCGTAGAAAATTTTGATTTACTATGCCGCGAAACCCTTCAGCCATATCTTGAATTTATCAAGATTTTGGAAGATTATTTTATATGCCAAATGTGGCTCTGGCTTTATGTATGTATAATATAATCCAGAAGATAGAGCAGGAAGTTTCTCAAGGGTCTTCCTTTCGGAACCCTTTTTCTGAGTTATGAGTAGGCTTTCAACCTCATCATCTTCATGAGTTTCGATGTGGTAGCCATTACTCCGGATGTCCATAAAACTCAGCAATGTACGAGTTGAATCCGGATACAATAATGCCTCCTGGATCATAAGCTTCGTACCATTCGGGAGTGTAAATGTGGCCTGACCAGAACCAACAATGACGGTGTCGCGACCACCGATAGTCATGACACTCCCCTTACTCTTTTTTAGAGTTTGGAAGTATTTAACCTCCCGTAATATTGTGTTAGAGGCACCACTGTCCGCTAAGCAAATTTCCTCCTCCATTGGATTTTCAGAAGATTTCTCTTCTTTTCTTCTTGTTTTCCGTTCGTCCTACTCCGGTGATCGCCGGAGTTCGCCTCTTGTGCTCTCGGTAGAACAATCGTCCTGATAACGTGTGAAAGTAAAAGTGATAAATGAATCAACCGTCTTTATTCCATCGATGATTTGGGTATTTATACAAGGGAACCGACATACACGATCATGGGAACGGACACAAGAAAGCCCCGATCATGGGAACGGGAGAGAGTAAAACGTATTGCAGTTATAACAAGGATTATCTCCTATTTCCACATTTAAATAAATCTTAACAGTTAATAGCAAGATACAATAGTGGTTGACGACACGCGTGCCACGTCGAGCACACTATAACATACCATGAAGTTAACATGGTGTGGTGGCATCCTGAGTGTGTGTTATATCCTGAGTTTGAAGCCTCTCCCATCACTTTGAGTTTTAATAAATTCTTCAGTTGCTGACAGGTGGGACCAAACCTGAGCATGGGTTGCTAGCCTAGCCCAACACGAAAATAGGCACGTGGGTTGGGCTTGGCCTCGAATTTGTGACCCGGTGGAACTCGGAGTCCAGGCTCGGGCTTACAGAATCGCGTTTTTAAGAAGGCCCGACGCGATAGCTTAGTGTTTTTGTCTTGCTCGGGCTTGGCCTACGCCTCTTAGGTGCCCGATGGCCAGGTCGGGCTCGGGCCTTCGAGCATCGGGCTTTATCGGCCTGGCCCAAAGCCCGGCTCAAGAAATACCAAGTTTTATCTCGGACTCATAGTTAAGAGCATCCCGATGACATATGCTGGATAAAATGTATAGGGGTCTTCGGACAAATTACAAGGCTAGAATAGCTTTGGACCTGGTTGCCCCCTCATTGCCTCGTATCGCGGTTTCACGCAACAAAATTGTGGGACTAGTTTGCACACCCAAGTTGTGGTATCATGGGTATTTAGCTCAATGTTTGTTGCCTGGTTGTGCCTTGCGGAAGCAGTTAATAATCAAAGATCTTGGATTTAGTTCCACATCTATTGTGGGAGTAGAACCGAAGCTACTTATAAGGCCGAGGGTATCCTTCTATCAAGCTAGTCTTTTGGAAGGAGAAGGCCCAAAGTCTGATGTAAGTTGTGTTGTTTTTCGGTTGGGATGATGAGTTGGTGGGGCGAGATGTTCGGGAAGTCGGTCCACAACTATAACAATTGGTATCGGATCCTACATTAAGAAAAACTAACCAAATAAATGAAAAATGAAAATTAATAGATTTTTTCTTCAAATCCAAATTTTTTCTCTTTGTTATAGATATGTCGTCGATCCGTCATAAGATAAAAAAGGACAGGGTGATCCTTTTTCTAGTAAATAGTTCAAACCATTTTATCAATATGAGTGTTCTATATGAGATAAATTCTACATTAGCTCTTTTGGATGTGTCAGAAACACTACTCTTGGTGCTGGTAACTTTCGAAACTTGTAATGTGCTAGGATACACTTTTTTGCTTAAGTTGCTGTCATTACAATGTTATTGATATATGGTGGTAATTGTGTTGCTCAAATAGCTACCATTTTCAACCATTTTCAAATGGTAGGCTGTCAAAAAATTTAGTGTTTTCGCAAAAAAAAATCTAGTGTTATATGCCAATTCTCTAGTGTTATACGCCCAATGTTTCAATTACGCAAGCTGACAAGAGAATGTTAGCAAGTTAACAGAATTATTTGAGCTAGATGCAACGAATTAGACATGAACCTATGCTAGTCGCAACAAAAAGTTTGTTTTTGTGGTCTATGCATTGTTTGCCACAAAGGGTGGTGTAAGATGCAATTTTCTTCCTGTTTGCCAAGTTTGAGTCCAGGTAGAGGTTGTTGCCTATACATCGCTTGAAGCGAGCGCTTGTGGGGGGCATCGCCCGCAGTGGCCATTCACTAGACCGACCCATTTTGGCAGTTCTGCCTTTTTTCTTTTTAGATTCTTTTTTCTTTTCTGTTTATTTTCTTTTCATTCGGTCATTTCTCTTTCTTCTTCATTTTACAGTTTCTGCTGGAACATTTTTTAAATATTAACATATTTTAGATTTGAATATTTTTTAAATCATATGTTTTAAAAAAAAATAGGCATTTTAGAAATCTGCATATTTTTCAAATTAGATAATTTTCAGAAATTAAAAAAATATGAACCTTATAAAATTTGGACATTTTTCAAAATCTCAAAAAAATTGGACATTTTTCAAAATCTCAAAAAATTCAAATATAAACTTTTTCAAAAAACAAAAGTGCCCTAAATATTTTACAACATTAAAGAAATAAAACAAAAAATTTCCACACGAGCCAGGCACTCGCCGATGGGAAGGACGAGTGCAGGCGTGGCCGGGTGCGTGCCCATCCAGAGCTCTACGACGGGACTCGGGGTGGCGCGCTAGGGAGGGCAGCAGCGCTGGGGAGGTCGAGGCGGCGACGGTTTGGTTGGATTGAGAATGGAGAGATAGTGCAGTAGTGGGAGACACTGTCGTGTGGGCCAAAGGCGAGCACACGGGAGAACAAGCTCCGACGCATCGGTGCGTCCGTTTCACCGCAAAAAGTGCCCTAAATTTGATCCGGAAATGGGTACATTTTGTCTGATTTTGTCCTCCCAGGCCAGATTTGCCGTTTGAGGGCCTCCATTGGAGTTGCCCTAAGGCTGCATAAACATTTGTATCTTTAGCTTTGGATTGGAGGTACTCCCTCCGTTCACTAATATAAGGCATTTTGATAACAACCGAGGCAGTAGCTTCCTTTGAACTAATCCCTGAAATCCTGATTGGGCCTGTCCAATCGGATGTGTTACCATCTTTTGAATAAAGCTGAAGGCATTTAACTAAAAATAATAATACGATCGAAAACTACAAACAGGCACTAGTGCAGAGCCCCCCCTTTAACTCCGGTTGGGAGGGCGCTCTAACAGCGGTTCCCCAACCGCTGTTGAGGGTTCGGTGTTAGAGGGGGGGGGCCTTTAACACCGGTTCTTATACAAACCGGTGTTAAAGGGTGGCGCACGTGGGGCTGCCGCAGGCCTCAGCCCCCCCCCCCTTTAACACCGGTTCGTATCTGGAACCGGTGTTAAAGGTTCTTCTGCCGCGGCAGAGATTTAGGCCGTTTTCCTGCCGCGGCAGGAAAACGGCCTAAATCTCTGCCACGACAGACTTCTGCCTCTGCCCCGTTCTGGGCGTATTTCTGCGGAAGGGGGGGGAGCGAGGGGGAATCGATCCGAAGCGGTATACACATAAATCGTCATCGGTACATACGAGTAAATGAATAATTAAGAAACTATTATTATACACAAACATCGTCATCGGCACATACATCGTCATCGGCACATATACATCGTCATCGTTCATTTTGGTGGATATCTAAAGAGTTCTCCGCCAGGCGTGACGACCTCATCAAGTATGAACCCCGCCAATTCCTCTTGAATGGCTCGTATGCGTTCAAATGGTAGTAGTTGGTCCCGCATCCGTTCGATTCGAATATATATGAAGAATGGGCCGTCAATATATATATAAGAATAAAACTCAACACAATTGATGGTAATAAAATAATGTTGTGGACTTTGTTTACTTACTCTAAGTTGTTCTAGTGCGGCTTGGCCCATCGCACATATTGTGTTGCGAATGAACTCGCAAACATAGTACCCACATAAGTTATTGTCGTGTCCCTGATGCGCGCACTTTACGAGAATAGAGAGTTCAATCAAAATAATAATCAATAAAGCATGATATAATGGAATTGGAAGCTAGCTAGTATTACTTACATTTTGGTCTACAAATTTTAGTTCTTCTGACCATTCACCCACGGCCCTGCCCGTGAACCTTTTCCAAACCCTGTCCGGCAAAGAAAATGGATAAAGGAGTAATTAATTACTTGTTGTCACGAAAGTTGCCGATCTAGTGCGATAATATGATTGAAATTACCTCTGGAGCATCTCTCTAAAGTCTGCCCATATCTCTTTTTCTTTTCGTAACGAGTCCATGACAAGGATTTTTCCTGAGTCGGGTTGAATGACTAGCAGAATAAAGTGGAACCTACGCACGCATAACTCATCATCAGTTACACTTAACATCGAGTAAGCAGAAAACAGAATGTGTACAAGAGAGAGGGTAACAGTATTCACGAGAAGTTGTAAGGCAATAGTATTTCCCTTTTGGTTTGTTGTCTCAGTAAAGACGTTAGCAAGTAATCTTCTGTTTGCCCGGGTTTGGTTTTTACCACTTCTTCATGAACTCTATTTGGGTCAACGAACCCAATGTCAAAAGGGTCTCCTTTCATGCATTCCATAACCTTTTTCCTACATAATAGTATATACATATATGGTGAGCATATATATACATGCAATTAATGAAGTGAATGAGATGAGATAAAAATTACAGAAATAGTACTTACACACAATAAAGGCTGATGGCAGATTTGTCGAGTTCCTTCTGATTGAATAGAAAATGCAAGTCTTGAATGTTGAAGTCGATCGCGTCGTCTCCGCACAAGAAAATATGATCTCTTATATGCGCCGTGATCCATTCTTCTTTTCTCGTCTTGCAGAAATCAAGGTACCACTTGTGCAATTTTCGCATCTTTGTTGGTAGATTCTTGAGCTCCTCTTTCTTGACTAGATTCTTCCCATACTTCCATGGCTGTATGGGGTTGGCATCGCATTTGGGCAAGTTGTCTCCCATGACGTTCAAGTATGCAATGTAAGTCATCCCCATCTCATTGGCCTTTCTTTGTAGCTCTGCCTCGTAATCATTTACGGGAGGAGCGTCCCGTGTGTCGAACATTTGGAGCGGGCACATGATTGGTTTTCCTGCTCTCCGAGCATGGGAACTGTTTTCTGGGGTGCCTCACGACTGCTACTTTCAGTCTCCCTGCGGCGCCTTGCATCCGCCTTCAAAATCTGGCGCTCGTAGTCCGGCACAAGTGGGGTTTCAGGTTTCAAAAGATTTTTGTAAAACTTCTCCACCACCGCCGGATCTATTTTCTCCTTTGGCTCGGCCCGTCTAGGTGCAAAGAATTTCTTGACCTGTTCTTCCGAGATCCTATTGGTCTCCTCGTCGCTGCGATTCCACGGTAAAACCGGCAATGGCTTGGCGGAAGGCTGTGGGACGTAGTTTTTTGAACTCTTTGGCGTACGGTTTCCTACGGATTTCTTTGTGGCAGTGCTACTGATGCTCCTCGTGGCAGTGCTCTTCCGCTTACGCTGAGGAGATGGTTGAAGCACCGGAGATGGCTGACGGGCCGGAGATGGCTGCCGCGCAGGAGATGGCTGACGGGCCGGAGATGGCTGCCGCGCAGGAGATGGCTGCCGCGCCGGAGATGGCTGCCGTGCAGGAGATAGCTGAAGCGGCTCAGACTGCTGACGCTGCGGAGACGGCGGGGGTGCCAGTGACCTCCAATTTGGAAGCACAATGTGTTCCTTCTTCCAAAGAATGGTTGTTTTCACTGCAAATTTGAGTTGAGTTTCCCCTTCACCTGTAGCATGGTCAAGCTGTGCTTCCTCATATTCCTTCACAACCTCATCCACCCCGACAATAGCATAGCCATCTGGAATCGGTCGGCAGTGGTAAGTTCCACCAGCTACAGGAGGTAAGGCATAGCCGACAGCCACCTTAATGGATAAGCCCATTAATCTCACATGCAGCTCAGCGTGTTCGCTCTCCGTGATCTCATCCACGGGGTATCGAGGACCCGTCATTTCAAGCGTGGGCTGCACGTTCTCCGTGGAAGCCACACTGCTTTTCCGCGCAGAGTCTGGGCCGCGGGCAGCTTCCAATGCAGGCTCTTCGTGCCGCTGAGATGGACCGGTAGCTTGATGGCTCTGTTGTGCATTCACTTGCGCCTGCAGCACCACAAGTGCATGTTCTATCTGTGTCATCCGCTCTGTACGCTCTTTTTCTTTTCTGCCGCGCCATCTGTAAGAGTCGCTCCAGTCGGCAAACCCATCCTTCCACGTCATACCCCCTGTGCCTCGTGCATGTCCAGGGTGTTCTTTTTTACCGATGGCGCGTGTGAGCTGGTCATTCTCTCTGTCGGGATGGAAGGTCCTGGCGGATGTTTCCTCGTATGCCGTGATGAGTTTAGTGACGGGTTTGGCAAGGAGGGTTGGGAAGATACACAATCCTGTTTCTGGGTCCAACCTTGCCCCGATTCCGTAGAACCAAGTCTTTGCACGTAGGTCCCACCCATTTGTCTGGGGTGTGATCCCTCTCTCGCGCAGGGCCTTCTCAGCTTCCTCCCACTTAGGCCTCTGAGATATGTAGCCACCTGACCCCGTCCTCTGGTGATATTCCTTCTTCAGGGCATTAAGCGTATTGGTTTCTGACCTCTTTTTAGCTATAGCACTTTTTTTATATGTCTCAAATTCGGGCCAGTGAGGTCTTATCTTTGCATAATATGCGTCTTCAAAATTTGGAGTCTCGCTAGATTTGACAAATTTGTTCAATTTTGTCTTCCAGTTGCGGAAAGCGTCAGCCATCTTCTTTAGAGTCCACTCTTTGACCTTTTCCTTTATAACCGGGTTGTTTTCATCCTCCTCTGGCGGAAGGGTGAAATTTACCAACAACGAATTCCAAAGCGTTTCTTTGGATCTGTCATCGACAAAGGTACCGTCGCCCTTCTTTGGCTTATTCCAATTTTCAATTATGATTGGGATTTGGTTCCTAACAAGAACTCCAGCCTGACGTACAAATTTGTCTGCGGCCTTCTTGGGCTCCATCGGCCTGCCATCAACACGGACTGCTTCGATCGTGAACTTTGCACGATCTTTCAACCGCTGGCTCGCGCCTCGCTTGCTCTTTTTCGTAGAAGAAGATGATTGCTGGCTGGTCGATCCAGAGGGCTAAAAGAAGAAAGAAGCGTTAATTAATACATGTAGAAGAAGATTGTTGGTGGAAGTCAGCAGAGGCTTAATCAATGCATATACCTCGCCGGACTTTGTAACCATTAAATTGCGTTCACCGGAGTCTTCATCTTCTCCATGACTAGTACTTGAGCTGTCGTCATCATGTCCCTCCAAGTTCAGATATTGTGAGGTGTCCTCATCAATAATGTTCTCCATTATTTCTTCTTCTTCAAGGTTTCTACTAAGTGGATCCATAGTTTTTAAAACAATAATATTATCTAGAGTAAGAGTGTAAACATTCAAGTGGACTTGGATTCATACACAAATATACATATTATTCATACCAAAATACACAAATAAATACACAAATGAAATTAAAACCCTAAGGATGCTTGATCATTTTAAACGAGTTCCGAGGGGTCGAAACCCTAATCAGGATGAGTTAGAGGTCCAATTCGTATACAAGTTTTAATCTATGCATGTAGTACAATTTATATTAGCCGGTGAAACTACGTTGCCCGCGAACCCGCCCGGCTTGACACCCTATCTATACTACCACTCCCTCCATAATTACATGCCATCTTAGTTTCGAGTTTCCCGATTTTGACCATCAAGTTCACCACCAACACTAAGTAAACAATATTATCGATGTTACAACATCAGAAACTTTACTCAAATATGAATACACGACTACATCTTTTATACGTCACACATATTCCCCACATTGTTCACATTGTTCACATTGTGCCGCCAACTTTGACACATTGTTCACATTGTGCCGCCGCCGACTGCCAGACGCAGAGGCGTGGACGGCGGCTCCGACGGCGAGGGCGAGGGCGGCCGCTCCGAGGGCGAGGGCGGAGGCTCCGACGGCGAGGGCTGGACGCGGCGCCGGCGCGGCTGCTCTCTGCTCTCTGCGCGCGGATGCATTATAAAATAATTGCATTTTCAATTATTTCATTTTAAATTATTTTTTGGAATATTATAAAACCATTTGCATTTTTGGAATTTACATAAACAATTTTCTTAATTAGAAAACATTTATGGAAATGTTTTTGTCGCTTACAGATAGGGCCCACATGTCAGGTATTTTCTTCACTGAAATAATTACAGAAATAATAAAAGAAAAAGAAAACGAATATTGCATCACGCTGACGTCAGCAATGGAGCTCCTCTCAGGTCGATCTTGCTCCCGTCGATCTGCTACACGCGGGGACTTGTGGTTGGGCTGGTTGGAAAGAGGAGGTCGAGGCGGACCTAGTAGTGGTGGCGCCTCCCCTTTTTGGTCGCCGGAGAACAGAGAACGACGAGGAACTGCGGCGGTTGGCGGCGGTTACACGATGCGGAGGCGATATAGACCGTGAGGGAGGAAGAGAAGATGTGCCTGAGCACCAGAGGCTCACCAGGAAGCCGATGGTGGGGTCGACGAGGCCGGGGAAGGTCGGGGACGCCGGCGTTGTCGATGGCGAGCGGCGGACAGAGGTGGGTGACAGGACCGACGATTCAGGGCACCCATGGACGATTCCTCCCTCACTCTCCGAGGGCGGTGGCGGTCGGCGGTGGCTTCTCTCTGCTCCGATGGGCGGTGGCGGTGGCGGCGCTTCTCTCTGCTCCGATGGCGCGCGCGCGGTGGCGGTACGGTGGCGGTGGCGATCTGGCTGCTCTGGGGGGAAGAAAGGAATGGGAAGGTGAATTTAATACCCCCCCTTTAACACCGGTTCGTGGCTGGAACCGGTGTTAAAGGGGGGGATTTCGTTTCCCGCACGCATTTATTACCACCACCCCCCTTTAACACCGGTTCCAGACAGGAACCGGTGTTAAAGGGGGGGGGTGCGCGCAGGAAACGAAATAAATGCCCCCCCTTTAACACCGGTTCCTGTCTAGAACCGGTGTTAAAGGGGGGCATTTATTTCATGCATTAAAGGGGCATTTTTAATTCAAAAAATATGATATGAATTTAGAAAATTCATATCTTTTTCATTTCAACTCAGAAAAATATGAATAATATATCATAATTTTCAGAAAAATAATATCTATCGATTCATGTAAATCATTTTATATTTACTTTACATGAAAATTTTCAAAATAAGTAAAACACTTACATATAAATTTTGATTATTCAATTCAAACAAAAATAAATTGTTAAATCCTAAAACTTTGAACATAAGAAATATTAAGCATCTAAAAAATGATTTTTATTAGATCAAATCATATTTTAATGCCGCATCTTTTGTATTAACATTTTTTAATTGATTGGATATTTAAATGTCGCATCTTTTGTATACACTTGAATCTCACCAAGCCTCGCTCAACTTGCATTGTTTTTTGATAAAATAGCATATTGTGAACCTAAAAATGATTTTTGTAAAAAATCGTGAGCATCGTATCATGTACTTGTAGTTCATATCTGACCCACTTCCTACCGATTCGGTAGGAATTTGTCTTTTTCACCAGAGGTGGACGGAAAGGTTTCAGATCCCCCTGTTGGTACATTGTGCATATAAGGTGGTCTAGTATTTTTGTAAAATGTGTTGGTGGTTTTTTGAATTAGCCATTTGGTGGTTGCTTCACAAAACCGTCCGTTTTTTATGCTCAGAAAATGGAAAATGCCTTTTTGGTGCGATAAAAAGGAAAACTTCCTCTTGCAACATTGTTTGCCATGCCATGATGCACATGTATGCACAATATGGTCATATTATCACAAACTATGCCTTGATTCTAGCCATAACATTGGTCATTTGACCCGAAAGCCAAGAAACCTCGAATGAGATAGGTCATTTTGAGACAGTTACATAAAGCCGAACTGGAACTGAAAATTAAGATACATAAAAGAACTGAAAATTAAGATACATGGCCAGATTAAGTAACAATCGGCCGAACTGGAACTGAAAATTAAGATACATAAAAGAACTGAAAATTAAGATACATGGCCAGATTAAGTAACAATCGGCCGAACTTGTTTCGGAATGTTGGAGTGATTCAGTCATGCTCCTGCCTACACCTGTAATACTCGCCACTGTAGTCGTCGTACTCGCCGCCGCCGTCATCGCTGTCGTCGTCGGGGTCGCCGTAATTGAACCTCTGGAGCGCGTGGGCTGGACTTGAGGGTAGCGCGTGGGCTGGACTTGAGGGTAGCGCAGACGGGGGTTAGAGTCGGCAGCAGTGTCATAGGCCATGACGCTCTGGAGAGTCCGACCGCGCCACCATAGCCGACGGCCGGCCTCGTTGAAGTTAGGAGGAGGTGGGCCGTCCTCCTCGTGCCTGGCGAGCGCCCTCTCATGCCGATCCACGAAGAAGGCTTCCCAAGTAGGGAAATAGTCGGGATGCCATCTGGGATTCCTCCGCTGCTCCGACGTGAGCTCGAAGTAGTAGTGGTTCGTGATGGCCATCCGGCGCGCCACACCTAGAGGGACAGGAGGAACCGGCACGCCTCCGACGCTCAGCATCCAGCCGACGGGGACACAGTAGCCCGGCGGGCAGGGGTAGTTCGAGGTGCAAAGCGCCTCCGCCTCCCTGGGGGTTAGTGCTACGGTGGAAGCCATGGGAAAGAGTGATGAGGTTGCAGATATGAGTCTAGAGATGTGCAATGACAATGGAGTCCAACCCCCTACATATATATATATAGTGAACTAGCGGGAAGAACTAGAGGGAAGAACTGGCGGGAAGAAAAATGGCGGGAAGAAAAATGGTGGGAAGAAGAACTGGCGGGAAGAAAAATGGCGGGAAAAAATGGCGGGATGAACCTTTAGTCCCGGTTGGAGACACCAACCGGGACAAAACACGAGTCAGCACTAATAATAGGGGTGAGTGTCGACATTATGTCGTGCGGCGTGTACCTTGTCCCGGATGGTGTCACCAACCGGGACTAAAGATGAACCTTTAGTCCCGGTTGGAGACACCAACCAGGACAAAACACGAGTCAACACTAATAATAGGGGTGAGTGTCGACATTATGTCTGAAGGGAATATGCCCTGAGAGGCAATAATAAAGTGTTTATTATGTGTATTCCAAGTATATGATAGATGTTTATTTTGCATGCTATAATTGTATTAATACGGAAACGTTAATACATGTGTGTTTAATAAACAAACAGAAAGTTCCTAGTTATGCCTCTCTCATAAACTAGCTCGTTGATTAACAAGATGATCAAGGTTTCCTGATCATGGACATTGGATGTTGTTAATAAAGGGATCACAACATTAGTGTAATGGTGTGATGAACATTCATCCGAAGTATAGCATTACGATCAAAGTCATTGAGTTTATATTGCTATAACAACTTACGAAGTGATCCTAATCCTTAGACCATGAGATCATGTCAATCACTAACACCGGAAGAGTTTCTTGATAACATCAAACGTCACACCGTAACAGGGTGATTATAAAGATGGATTCAGAACTAATAAAGTGTTATGTTGAGGCTCATGGATCGAGAGTGGAATTTGTTCATCCCGATGACGGATAGATATACTCTGGGCCCTCTCGGTGATATCACATTGATTAGCTTGCAAGCAAGTGATTTGATCACTAGAATGTTATATCACAGGAACGAGAAAAGAGTGCATGTCGGTAACAAGATCAAACTAGGTATGGAGATACCGATGATCGAATCTCGGACATGTAATATATCGTGAAACAAAGGGATTAAGATACTAGCGTAAAAGGTTCCGACGATCACAAGAAAGTCATCGTTGAATGTGTGGGAGTCAGTATGGGTCTCCAGATCCCGCTTCTGATTATTGATCCGAGAGGGGTCTCGATCATGTCCGCATTATTCACGAACCGTAGGGTGACACACTTAAGAGACACCGACATCCAATTGGAGCAAATGTTTCATGCCGAAAGAATGAACAAGCGTAGGAATTTATTTCACTAGATACCGAAACAGGTTTTCGGGTGAAATTGCATAAAGTGGTTATGCATGTGAAATAGAATTCTAGCAAGGGGTTATTCGTGAATGTTTGTCATTAAAGTAATTGACAAAATTCTGAATAAAATAAAAGAGTTTTATTTAATGAGAGTTTGCATTAAATTTGGTGGAAATTTAATGGGAATTTGAGTGGACTTTTGAGTGGAGGGAATTTAAAGGAGATTTGTGAGTGGAGTGTCCACCCACATGAAGAGGGGAGGGCAAGGGGGCAGCCCCATGCGCCGGCCACCCCCTTGGGGTTCCCCCCTCCTCCTATAAAAGGAGCCCCCCTCCTCACTTGTCTCTCACACCTCCTCGTGAAGGATCTCTCTCCCCCTCTAGAATTTATCCCCCATGGTCTCGGACTAGCGAGATACATGTTCCCGGTGGCTATTCGGCAAGAAAGAGTTGTGCTTCCGCTGCATCGCTGGAGCGAGGAGGCGGAGGTTGCTCGGTGCCTCGAACGTGTGTGCGAGCACGGATGCGCTGCTGATTTGCGGCGCTAGGACTTCCTCTCGATCTTGAGATCGGCAAGAGATCGTCTACATCAACCACGAGTTGAACTCGTTAAGCTTTGTCGGTCTTCAAGGGTATGTTCTCTACGGATATACATCCGCCCGTTGTTTGTATCTAGTAGATAGATCTTGGTATATAGTTCACATCGTAGGAATTTTTTTGTTTTCTATGCTGCGAACCCTACAGTGGTATCAAAGCCGGATCTATGCGTAGATACTTTACACGGGTAGTACACATATGAGTATGTGGGCGATGATGATCATGTTGTTGCTCCTTTGTTGTAATTTTGGATATTGGTGGCATAGTGGGATGAAGCGGCCCCGGACAAACTTTACATGTCCTCGCACATGAGACCTGTTCCACGCTTGACATGCAACTAGTTTGCATAAGTGGCTAGCGGGTGTATGTCTCTCCTACTATAGTCAATATCTATTTTGCAAGCGAGTTGTCAACAATTTGATTATCCTTGTTGTGGTTCATGTTCGTAGGTAAGAAACGGTTCTATCTCGAAAGCCCTAAGCCACGTAAAACTTGCAATGCATAAATTAGAGGCGTCTAGTTTAGATTGTTGCTGGGCTAGTGTTATGATATGGTAGTGTTGTAAGTAGAAGTATGAGATGATACTCTTACAACACACATAGCGTGTAAAATCCATAGACCTTGGATTTACACATATAGGTATGATAGTGATCATACCACGATGCACATGATAGAGATCATCTGCGGGAACCATATAATTTCACTAATAAACATATGATGTTTGATAGCATCTTATATTGCTTGTTTAGCGCTTTGTTAGCATAATAAGATGATTCCTCATTTAAATATCAAGATAAGAATGTGTTCTTCCTTTAGTATGCACCGATTATGTTTTCGTCGCTCCAAGACATCACGTGATGATCGGGTGTTCTTGGATCCACGACCATATTTCGGGTGTAAAACAGTTACACACGCGAATACTAAGGTTCTAACTTGGCGAGCCTAGCATGTACAGACATGGCCTCGGAACACGGACCGAAAGGTTAGCATGAGTCATATAGTTGATATGATGCCCATTTGATGCTCGCCTTTGAAGCTATACCGACTCACGTGATGATCGGACTTGGTGTAGTGGATTTGGTTCATGTAATCACCAAAAAGGCACGAGGGATGTCGTTTTTGAGTGGGAGTTCATTCATAATATAGATTAGTTGAACTCAATCTATCATACACTTAGTCTAAACTTTACAAATTCTGTTGTAGATGGCACCACCTGCTTTTAATTTCAATGTGTTCATGGCGAAAGAGAAACTAGCAACGAACGGTAGCAACTTTACCGAATGGGCCATGAATTTGAGGATTCTCCTCTCTGCTGCACAAAAGCAATATGTGCTAGAAGCGCTGCTAGGCCCCCCACCTTTTGAGGATGCCCCTGACGAGGAGAAGAATGTCTATCAGACTCGTCAGGAGGACCACAACTTAGTTCATTGCGGCATATTGTATGGGCTAGAGCCGGAACTTCGAAAGTGTTTAGAAAACGGCAATGCATTTGATACAATGGGTGAGTTGAAAATGATTTTCGACACACATGCTGCTGTAGAGACCTACAACGCTTCAGAAAAGTTCTTTAGCTGCATGATGGAAGAGCACAACTCCATTAGTGAGCATGTACTCAAGATGTCGGGTTACGCCGATAAGCTTGTGTCCTTGGGAATATTGATTCCCATTGACTTAGGCATCCATCGTGTTCTGCAGTCTCTGCCACCTAGCTATAAGATCTTCGTGATGAACTATAATATGCAAGGCATGGAGAAGTCTCTCCCCGAGCTTCTGTCAATGCTTAAAACTGCAGAAGTGGAGATCAAAAAGGAACATCAAGTGTTGATGATCAATAGGAACACTGGTTTCAAGAAAGACAAGAAGGGAAAACGGAAGGGAAGTAAGGGTGGCAAGCCTGTTGCCGCGCCTGAAAAGAAACCCCGAGTTGGACCTAAGTCTGATTCCAAGTGCTACTATTGTAAGGGGACTGGCCACTGGAAGCGCAACTGCCCCAAGTATCTGGCAGACAAGAAGGCCGGCAAGGCAAACAAAGGTATATATGATATACATGTTATTGATGTGTACTTGACTAGTGCTCGCAGTAGCACCTGGGTATTTGATACCGGTTCAGTTGCTAATATTTGTAACTCGAATCAGGGGTTGCGGAACAAGCGACCGCTAGCAAGGGGTGAGGTCAAGATGCGTGTCGGCAATGGATCAAGCGTTGATGTAATCACCGTCGGAACGCTGCCTCTCCACTTACCGTCGGGATTAGTTATAAACTTGAATAAATGTTATCTGGTGCCTGCACTGAGCATGAACATTGTATCTGGATCGTGTTTGATGCGAAGTGGTTATTCATTTAAATCCGAGAACAATGGTTGTTCCATTTATATGAATGAAATCTTTTATGGTCATGCACCGATGATGAATGGTTTATTTATATTAGATCTCGATGATAATGTTACACATATTCATAATGTTGATGCTAAAAGGATTAAACTTAATGATGATATATCCGCATATAAGTGGCACTGCCGTCTAGGTCATATTGGCGTTAAACGCATGAAGAAGCTCCATTCGGATGGACTTTTGGAATCACTTGATTATGAATCATTTGATACATGTGAGCCATGCCTTATGGGCAAGATAACTAGAACGCCGTTTTCCGGTTCAATGGAACGGGCGACAGGTTTATTGGAAATCATACATTCTGATGTATGTGGTCCAATGAGTGTGTCGGCGCGAGGTGGATATCGTTATTTTGTTACTTTCACGGATGATTTGAGTAGATATATCTACTTGATGAAACACAAGTATGAAACCTTTGAAAAGTTCAAGGAATTTCAGAATCAAGTGGAAAATCATCGTAATAGAAAGATCAAATTTCTACGGTCCGACCGTGGAGGTGAGTATCTAAGTTACGAGTTTAGCACTCACATGAAAGAGTGTGGAATTGTTTCACAACTCACACCTGCCGGAACACCACAGCGAAATGGTGTGTCGGAACGTCGTAATCGTACTTTATTAGATATGGTTCGATCTATGATGTCTCTGACGGACTTGCCATTGTCATTTTGGGGTTATGCACTAGAAACTGTTGCATTCACTTTAAATCGGGCACCATTTAAATCCGTTGAAAAGACACCGTATGAATTGTGGTTTGGAAACAAACCTAAGCTGTCATTTCTTAAAGTTTGGGGATGCGATGTTTATGTGAAGAAACTTCAACCGGATAAACTCGAACCCCAAGCGGAAAAATGCGTCTTCATAGGATACCCTAAAGAAACTATTGGGTATTCCTTCTATCACAGATCCGAGGGCAAGGTTTTTGTTGCCAAGAATGGATCCTTTCTAGAGAAAGAGTTTCTCGCGAAAGGTGTGAGTAGTCGGAAGGTAGAACTCGAAGAGGTTGTGGAACCTTCTCTTCAAAGTATGGCGAGTAGCGCAGCGCCGGAAGTTGTTCCGGAGTTGGATCCACCTGTTGAAGAGGGAACTAATGATAATGATCATGAAACTCCGAAAGAGAGTACTATCGAACCTCACAGGTCAAACAGGACGCGTGCAGCTCCCGAGCTGTACGGAAATCCTGTCATGAATTTCATGGTTGATGAAAATGATGACCTGCGACGTATTAAGAAGCGATGATGAGGCCGGATTCCAACAAATGGTTAGAAGCCATGAAATCCTAGATGGAATCCATGTATGAAAATCAAGTTTGGAACTTGGTTGAATTACCTCACGACCGAAAGGTCGTGGAGAACAAATGGATTTTCAAAAGGAAAACTGATGCTGATGGTAATGTGACCGTCTATAAAGCTCGACTTGTCGCAAAGGGGTTTCGACAAATTCAAGGAGTTGACTACGATGAGACTTTCTCTCCCATAGCGATGCTAAAGTCAGTTAGGATTATGTTAGCAATTGCTGCATATTTCGATTATGAGATATGGCAGATGGATGTCAAAACCGCGTTTCTCAATGGTAATATTGAAGAAGAGTTGTATATGATACAACCAAAGGGTTTTGTCGATCCTAAGGATGCTAACAAGGTGTGCAAGCTTCAGCGATCCATCTATGGATTGAAGCAAGCATCACGAAGTTGGAATCTCTGCTTTGATGAGGTGATCAAAGAGTTTGGATTTGTCCAAACTTATGGAGAAGCTTGTATTTACAAGAAAGTGAGTGGGAGCAATGTGGCATTTCTGATATTATATGTGGATGACATATTATTGATCGAAAATGATATAGATCTTTTAAACAGTGTTAAAAGTTATCTAAACAGCAAATTTTCGATGAAGGACCTAGGTGAAGCGTCATACATATTAGGCATAAAGATCTATAGAGATAGATCTAGGCGCCTAATAGGGCTATCACAAAGTACATACCTTGATAAGATTTTAAAGAAGTTTAAAATGGACGGAAGTAAGAAGGGGTTCTTACCTATGTTGCAAGGCAAGACATTGAGTAAGACTCAAAGTCCGGCTTCAGCGGAAGAAAGAGAGATAATGGACAAAGTCCCCTATGCTTCAGCCATAGGCTCTATTGTAGGGGTTCGTAGCATGGAAAACAAAAATTTTCTATCGCATACAAACAAACAAGCCAAGATCTATCTACTAGATTGTAGCAACGAGTCGATGGAATAACTTACCCTCGAAGATTCCAAAGTGTTTAACGAGAGCGGATTCTCGTGGGTGATGTAGTCGTACTCTTCCCGATCTCAAGATCGTGTAGACGATCCTTCCGGCGCTGCGTTCCGGCAGCGCTCCCGCAGTCGGTCACACGTTCGGTACTCAACGAAGACCTTCCTCTCCCTTGTTCCAGCAGGCAGCGGAGGTTGTAGCACTCTCCTCGCGATTCTGGCAGCACAACGGCGTGGTACCGGAAGTAGAGGGGAGATCCCGCAGGGCTTCGCCTTAAGCCGGAGCGAGTATGGTGGATTATGAGAGAGGGCTATTAGTGGTCTAGAGATTAGACACACCAATTAGAAGGCTCTAAACCGCAGGCTAAAGCAATTATAAGCTCTAAACCAAAACGGCTCTAAACCGGAGATTAGAGGTAGAAACTTGTGTGTCTCAAGGAGGAGCCCTGCCCCTCCTTTTATGGGTGGAGGGGCCTTGGCGCGCCAGGGGAGGGAGGGAGTCCCTCCCCAACTCGGCCTAGGGCTGGGCGCCGGCCTGGAGGAGTTGGACTCCTCCTCCAAGTTGGTTCCAACTCCTCTTGCTTGTTTCCCACAGCTTCCTGTTTCCCACAGTTTCCTGTTTTAGCCGTTTGACTTTCAAACTGGCAATTTGACTTTCATGTTTTTGGAACAGAAAGAACACTTAGTACATGATGCAATCATTCAATGACACACTCATGTACCCTCCCCCCCGGAGTGCCGGACAATCCGGAACCTTCTAGAACATTCCCGATGAAAACACCGGAATCATTCCCGAACTCCGAAACGGGACTTTCCTTATATGAATCTTATTCTCCGGACCATTCCGGATCACCTCGTGATATCCCGGATCCCATCCGAGACTCCGAACAACATTCGGTCTCTTTCTCATAATACCATAACTACTCAAAACAACGTCGAATCCTTAAGTGTGTCTCCCTACGGTTCGTGAATTATGCGGACATGATCGAGACACTTCTCTGAACAATAACCAATAGAGGAATCTGGAAATTCATATGGATCCCACATATTTCTACGATTACTTTGCGATCGAATGAACCACTTACATACGATACCAATTTCCCTTTGTCTCACGATATGTTACTTATCCGAGGTTATGATCGTCGGTATCTCTGCATACCTAGTTCAACCTCGTTACTGATAAGTACTCTTTTCTCGTTCCCGTGATATGTGATCCCTTGTGAGCCAGTCACATGCTTGCAAGCTAATTGGATGACATTTCACCGAGAGGGCCCAGAGAATATCTATCCGTCATATGGATGGACAAATCCCACTCTTGATCCATGTGTCTCAACCAAAACTTTCCGAACACTCAATGCCACCTTTATAGCCACCCAGTTACGGTGTGGTGTTTGATGTCATCAAAGCATCCATCCGGTAAAGGTGATATGCATGATCTCATGGTCGAAGGAATTAGGTTACTATGTATCAGAAAGCATATAGCAATTGAACTATTGAAATGACTTGATCTTTATGCTACGCTTATCTATAGGAGTATGTCCACCATATCATTCTCCTAACGATATGATCTTGTTGTTGATAACATCTCAATGTTCATGATAGGGAAACCACAATCATTTATCAACCAACAAGCTAGTGAAGTATAGAGGCTATACTAGGGACTTCAAATTAAGTTTACAAATCACACAAGTATTAATGTTTCCCTGTTAATACTATTATAGCATGAATGTAAACATTTATCATAAACACAAAGATATAATAATAACTATATTTATTATTGCCTCTAGGGCATATCTCCAACAGTCTCCCACTTGCACTAGAGTCATCTAATCTAGATTACATGGTAATATACCGAACACCCATGGCAGTTTGGTGTTGGTCATGTTTTGCCCTCGGGAGAGGTTTAGTCAACGGATCCGCCACATTCAGATCTGTGTGTACTTTGCAAATCTTTATATCCCCATCCTGGATATGTTCTCGAATAGCGTGAAAACGTAGCTTGATATGCTTCAGCTTCTTGTGTGACCTTGGTTCTTGCGCATTGGCTATGGCGCCCATGTTATCACAGTAGATAGACATTGGGTCCAGCGCACTAGGAACCACACCCAGCTCTGTAATGAACTCTTTCATCCATATCGCTTCTTGTGAAGCCTCCGAAGCAGCCATGTATTCCGATTCAGTTGAAGATCTCGCCACAACGCTTTGCTTTGCACTCCTCCAGCTAACTGCTGCACCATTCAAAATAAATACGTATCCAGATTGTGATTTAGAATCATCCGGATCGGTGTTCCAACTAGCATCGGTGTAACCATTAACAACGAGCTGTTCATCACCTCCATAAGAAAGAACCATATCCTTAGTTCTTCTCAAGTACTTAAGGATGTTTTTGACCGCTGTCCAATGATCCACTCCTGGATCACTTTGATATCTGCTAGTTAAACTAACAACATATGCAATGTCGGGTCTAGTACATAGCATGGCATACATTAGAGATCCTATGGCTGATGCATAGGGAGTCTTACTCATCCTTTCTCTATCTTCTGCCGATGTCGGACTTTGAGTTTTACTCAAGGTCGTATTGGGCAACATGGGCAAGAACCCTTTCTTGCTTTCTTCCATTCCAAACCTCTTTAGAACTTTGTCCAAATATGTACTCTGTGACAATGATATTTGGCGTTTCGATCTATCTCTATAAATCTTTATGCCTAATATGTAAGCTGCTTCGCCAAGATCCTTCATTGAAAAACTATTATTCAAATATTCCTTGACACTATTAAGAAGGTCTACATCATTCCCAATCAACAATATGTCATCCACATATAGTATTAAGAATGCTACAGAGCTCCCACTCACTTTCTTGTAAATACAAGCTTCTCCATAAGTTTGTATAAAACCAAAACTTTTGATTACCTTATCAAAACGTTGATTCCAACTTTGGGATGCTTGCTTCAATCCATAGATGGACCGTTGAAGTTTGCATACCTTGTTAGCATCTTTAGGATCGACAAAACCTTTGGGTTGCATCATATACAACTCTTCATCAATATCTCCATTGAGGAATGCTGTTTTGACATCCATCTGCCATATCTCATAATCATAATATGCAGCGATTGCTAACATAATCCTCACAGACTTTAGCTTCGCTACTGGTGAGAAAGTCTCATCGTAGTCAACTCCTTGAATCTGTCGAAACCCTTTTGCGACAAGTCGAGCTTTATAGACAGTAACATTTCCATCAGCATCTGTTTTCTTCTTGAAAATCCATTTGTTCTCGATAGCCTTTCGGCCATCCGGTAAGTCCACCAAAGTCCATACTTGGTTTTCGTACATGGATCCAATCTCGGATTTCATGGCTTCTTGCCATTTATTGGAATCTGGGCTCATCATCGCTTCCTCATATGTCTCGGGGTCATCGGTGTTGTCCACCAACATGACACTCATAACGGGATCATACCAATCTGGAGTGGTACGAGTTCTCGTTGATCTCCGAGGCTCTGTAGCAACTTCAACCGAAGTTTCATGATCACCATCATTAGCTCCCTCTCTTATTGGTGCAGGCACCACAGGAACTTCTTCCGGTGCTGTGCTACTCGCAATTTCGAGAGAAGGTTCGACAACCTCGTCGAGTTCTACTTTCCTTCCAGTCACTTCTTTCGAGAGAAATTCCTTCTCTAGAAAGGATCCATTCTTGGCAACGAAGGTTTTGCCTTCGGATCTATGATAGAAGGTAAACCCAATAGTTTCCTTTGGGTATCCTATGAAGACGCATTTTTCCGCTTTGGGTTCCAGCTTGTCCGGCTGTAACTTCTTTACATAGGCTTCGCATCCCCAAACTTTAAGGAACGACAATTTAGGTTTCTTCCCAAACCATAATTCATACGGTGTCGTTTCAACAGATTTAGACGGTGCCCTATTTAAAGTGAATGCGGCTGTTTCTAATGCATAACCCCAAAATGATAGCGGTAAATCTGTAAGTGACATCATAGAACGAACCATATCTAAGAGAGTTCGATTACGACGTTCGGACACACCATTACGCTGTGGTGTTCCCGGCGGTGTCAATTGTGAAAGTATTCCGCACTTCTTTAAATGCTCGCCAAACTCGTAACTTAGATATTCACCTCCACGGTCAGAACGTAGAAACTTAATCTTCTTGTTACGTTGATTCTCTACCTCACTTTGAAACTCCTTAAACTTCTCGAAAGTTTCGGACTTATGTTTCATGAAATAGATATACCCATATCTACTCAAATCATCCGTAAAGGTAAGAACACAACGATAACCACCGCGCGATGCTACACTCATTGGACCACACACATCGGTATGTATAATTTCCAATAAGTCCGTAGCTCGCTCCATCATACCAGAAAATGGAGTCTTAGTCATTTTTCCCATCAGACATGCTTCGCATCTTTCAAGTGATTCAAAATCAAGTGATTCAAGAAGTCCATCGGAATGGAGTTTCTTCATACGTTTCACTCCGATGTGACCAAGACGACAGTGCCACATATAGGTCGAATTATCGCTTGATTTCAAACGTTTAGCCTCAATATTGTTGATATGTGTATTTCCACTATCGAGATTCAATAAGAATAGACCATCTATCAAAGGTGCATGTGCATAAAACATATTACTCATATAAATCGAACAACCATTATTCTCGGACTTAAACAAGTAACTGTCTCGCAATAAACAAGATCCCGATATAATGTTCATGCTCAACACAGGCACCAAATAACAATTATTTAAGTATAAAACTAATCCCGATGGTAGATGAAGAGGTAGCATGCCGACCGCGATCACATTAACCTTTGATCCGTTTCCCACGCGCATCGTCACCTCATTCTTCGCTAGCTTCCGTTTATTCTGCAGCACCTGCTTCGAGTTACAAATATGAGCAACCGAACCAGTATCAAATACCCAGGCACTACTACGAATACTAGTGAGATACACATCAATAACATGTATATCAGATATACCTTTCTTCTTGATGTTGCCGTTCTTCAAATCCGCCAAGTACTTTGGGCAATTCCGCTTCCAGTGACCTTCTCCCTTGCAGTAAAAGCACTCAGTATCAGGCTTAGGTCCAGCCTTGGTCTTCTTCGCCGGTGTGGTAACTTTCTTACCACCCTTCTTGAAGTGTCCCTTTTGCTTAGACTTGCCTTTCTTGAATTTGGTGGTCTTATTGACCAACAACACTTGGTGCTCTTTCTTGATCTCCACTTCTGCAGATTTCAACATGGCAAAGAGTTCTGGCAACGTCTTGTTCATGTTCTGAATGTTGTAGTTCATCACAAAGTTCTTGTAACTTGGTGGTAGTGATTGGAGGACACGGTAAATCCCCAAAGCATTAGGAATCACTATACCCAAGCTTTGAAGTTTGTTTGCGTGCCCAGACATCTTAAGCACATGCTCACTGACGGAGCTGCCTTCTTCCATCTTGCAGTTAAAGAACTTTTCAGAAGCCTCATAACTTTCAATTGCCGCATGAGTCTCAAAAATCAATTTGAGATCCTCGACAATATCATATGGGTCTGAATCCTCAAACCTTTTCTGAAGCTCCGATTCCAAACCATACAAGATAGCACACTGAACTATGGAGTACTGATTCTTCCGAGCGAGGTAAACATTCTTTACTTCATCGGAAGCATCAGCTGCAGGTGGGTCACCCAGCGGTGCATCCAGCACATAGTTCAAATTACCAGCTGTGAGGACAATCCTCAAATTGCGGAACCAATCCGCGAAGTTGCTTCCATTGTTTTTCAACTTTTCTTTCTCTAGGAACGCATTAAAATTGATGGTAGGGGCTGCCATTGATCTACAACATATTTGCAATAGTTTAGACTAAGTTTATGACAAATTGAGTTCAAATTAATTAATGAATTTAAACTAGGTGAACTCCCACTCAAAACAATATCCCTCACATTGTTTTAGTGATCACACGAACCAAATCCACCATATCAACACCGATCATCACGAGAGTTGATATAGTTTAAATGGCGAACAATCGTCATGTTCATCATATCTACTATATGATTCATGCTTTACCTTTTCGGTGATCCGTGTTCCTGAGACCATGTCTGTACATGCTAGGCTCGTCAAGATCAAACCTTAGCTACCGCATAAGCAAATCTGGCTTGCTTACGTTGTATACACTTACGGAATCTAACACACCCGATCATCACGTGGTGCTTCGAAACAACAAGCATTAGCAACGGTGCATACTAAGGGTGAACACTTTCGAACTTGAAATTCATGTGCATGAGGGATCATCTTATAATGCTACCGTCGTCTACTAAGCAATACAAGATGCATAAAGGATTAACATCACATGCAATTCATAATATATGTGATATGATATGGCCTTTCTTCTTTGTGCTTCCGATCTCCATCTTCAAGCACGAACATGATCTCCATCATCACCGGCATTGCATCAAGGTCAATGACGCTTCTCCATGGTTGTCGTCCACCGGCTTCAACTATTACAACTACTTTGAATAGACACGCGGGTCTTAACATAAATTAAAGACAACCATATGGCTCCTGCCGGTTGCCAACTTACAATAAGGAACATTTCATACATCAAATATAATCACAATCATGGCCATATCACATCACTGCACACCCCTGCAAAACAAAGTTAGACGCCTCTACTTTCTTTGCATATTTTACGTGGTTTGGGGCTTTCAATAAGTGTCGTTCTAACTTACGAACAAGAACCACAACATTGATACTATCATTGTTGATCACCCGTTGTAAATTGGATCTTAACTATGCTAGGAGAAACAGGCACCCGCAAAGCCACTTATGCAATACAAGTTGCATGTCAAGCGTGGAGCAAGTCTCATGAACGATGTCATGTAAGGTTAGCCCGGGCCGCTTCATCCCAACATACCGCAAGATGCAAAGTACACAAGAAGCAATCGACAATAAAAGCATCAACGCCCACAATGACCATTGTGTTCTACTCGTGCAACAGATCTACATATAGACACGGCTCTGATACCACTGTAGGGGTTCGTAGCATGGAAAACAAAAATTTTCTATCGCATACAAACAAACAAGCCAAGATCTATCTACTAGATTGTAGCAACGAGTCGATGGAATAACTTACCCTCGAAGATTCCAAAGTGTTTAACGAGAGCGGATTCTCGTGGGTGATGTAGTCGTACTCTTCCCGATCTCAAGATCGTGTAGACGATCCTTCCGGCGCTGCGTTCCGGCAGCGCTCCCGCAGTCGGTCACACGTTCGGTACTCAACGAAGACCTTCCTCTCCCTTGTTCCAGCAGGCAGCGGAGGTTGTAGCACTCTCCTCGCGATTCTGGCAGCACAACGGCGTGGTACCGGAAGTAGAGGGGAGATCCCGCAGGGCTTCGCCTTAAGCCGGAGCGAGTATGGTGGATTATGAGAGAGGGCTATTAGTGGTCTAGAGATTAGACACACCAATTAGAAGGCTCTAAACCGCAGGCTAAAGCAATTATAAGCTCTAAACCAAAACGGCTCTAAACCGGAGATTAGAGGTAGAAACTTGTGTGTCTCAAGGAGGAGCCCTGCCCCTCCTTTTATGGGTGGAGGGGCCTTGGCGCGCCAGGGGAGGGAGGGAGTCCCTCCCCAACTCGGCCTAGGGCTGGGCGCCGGCCTGGAGGAGTTGGACTCCTCCTCCAAGTTGGTTCCAACTCCTCTTGCTTGTTTCCCACAGCTTCCTGTTTCCCACAGTTTCCTGTTTTAGCCGTTTGACTTTCAAACTGGCAATTTGACTTTCATGTTTTTGGAACAGAAAGAACACTTAGTACATGATGCAATCATTCAATGACACACTCATGTACCCTCCCCCCCGGAGTGCCGGACAATCCGGAACCTTCTAGAACATTCCCGATGAAAACACCGGAATCATTCCCGAACTCCGAAACGGGACTTTCCTTATATGAATCTTATTCTCCGGACCATTCCGGATCACCTCGTGATATCCCGGATCCCATCCGAGACTCCGAACAACATTCGGTCTCTTTCTCATAATACCATAACTACTCAAAACAACGTCGAATCCTTAAGTGTGTCTCCCTACGGTTCGTGAATTATGCGGACATGATCGAGACACTTCTCTGAACAATAACCAATAGAGGAATCTGGAAATTCATATGGCTCCCACATATTTCTACGATTACTTTGCGATCGAATGAACCACTTACATACGATACCAATTTCCCTTTGTCTCACGATATGTTACTTATCCGAGGTTATGATCGTCGGTATCTCTGCATACCTAGTTCAACCTCGTTACTGATAAGTACTCTTTTCTCGTTCCCGTGATATGTGATCCCTTGTGAGCCAGTCACATGCTTGCAAGCTAATTGGATGACATTTCACCGAGAGGGCCCAGAGAATATCTATCCGTCATATGGATGGACAAATCCCACTCTTGATCCATGTGTCTCAACCAAAACTTTCCGAACACTCAATGCCACCTTTATAGCCACCCAGTTACGGTGTGGTGTTTGATGTCATCAAAGCATCCATCCGGTAAAGGTGATATGCATGATCTCATGGTCGAAGGAATTAGGTTACTATGTATCAGAAAGCATATAGCAATTGAACTATTGAAATGACTTGATCTTTATGCTACGCTTATCTATAGGAGTATGTCCACCATATCATTCTCCTAAGATATGATCTTGTTGTTGATAACATCTCAATGTTCATGATAGGGAAACCACAATCATTTATCAACCAACAAGCTAGTGAAGTATAGAGGCTATACTAGGGACTTCAAATTAAGTTTACAAATCACACAAGTATTAATGTTTCCCTGTTAATACTATTATAGCATGAATGTAAACATTTATCATAAACACAAAGATATAATAATAACTATATTTATTATTGCCTCTAGGGCATATCTCCAACATCTATAATATACGCCATGCTATGTACAAGACCGGATGTGGCACATGCTATTAGTTTGACTAGTAGGTACCAATCGGATCCAGGTTCGGAACACTGGATAGCGGTCAAGAATATCCTTAAGTACTTACGAAGAACTAAGGATATGTTTCTTGTATAAGGAGGTGAAGAAGAGCTCGTCGCTAAGTGTTATGTCGACGCTAGATTTGACACCGATCTGGATGAAGTCTCAATCCGGATACGTATTTCTCATGAATGGCGGAGCGGTTAGTTGGAGGAGCTCCAAACAACCTGTGGTAGCGGGATCAACAACCGAGGCCGAATATGTTGCTGCTTCGGAAGCGGCTCAGGAAGCAGTTTGGATGAAGGAGTTCATATCCGAACTAGGAGTGGTGGCAAACGCGTTGGACCCAATGGTGATCTATTGTGACAACAATGGTGCCATTGCCAATGCCAAAGAGACAAGGTCTCACAAGCATTCCAAGCATATTAAGCGCCGGTTTCACTCCATCCGTGAGCATGTCAAGGATGGAGATATAAAGATTTGTAAAGTACATATGGATCTCAATGTAGCAGATCCGTTGACTAAAACTCTCCCTAGAGCAAAACATGATCAACACCAGAACTCAATGGGTGTTAGATTTATCACTATGTAACTAGATTATTGTCTCTAGTGCAAGTGGGAGACTGAAGGGAATATGCCCTGAGAGGCAATAATAAAGTGTTTATTATGTGTATTCCAAGTATATGATAGATGTTTATTTTGCATGCTATAATTGTATTAATACGGAAACGTTAATACATGTGTGTTTAATAAACAAACAGAAAGTTCCTAGTTATGCCTCTCTCATAAACTAGCTCGTTGATTAACAAGATGATCAAGGTTTCCTGATCATGGACATTGGATGTTGTTAATAACGGGATCACAACATTAGTGTAATGGTGTGATGAACAATCATCCGAAGTATAGCATTACGATCAAAGTCATTGAGTTTATATTGCTATAACAACTTACGAAGTGATCCTAATCCTTAGACCATGAGATCATGTCAATCACTAACACCGGAAGAGTTTCTTGATAACATCAAACGTCACACCGTAACAGGGTGATTATAAAGATGGATTCAGAACTAATAAAGTGTTATGTTGAGGCTCATGGATCGAGAGTGGAATTTGTTCATCCCGATGACGGATAGATATACTCTAGGCCCTCTCGGTGATATCACATTGATTAGCTTGCAAGCAAGTGATTTGATCACTAGAATGTTATATCACAGGAACGAGAAAAGAGTGCATGTCGGTAACGAGATCAAACTAGGTATGGAGATACCGATGATCGAATCTCGGACATGTAATATATCGTGAAACAAAGGGATTAAGATACTAGCATAAAAGGTTCCGACGATCACAAGAAAGTCATCGTTGAATGTGTGGGAGTCAGTATGGGTCTCCAGATCCCGCTTCTGATTATTGATCCGAGAGGGGTCTCGATCATGTCCGCATTATTCACGAACCGTAGGGTGACACACTTAAGAGACACCGACATCCAATTGGAGCAAATGTTTCATGCCGAAAGAATGAACAAGCGTAGGAATTTATTTCACTAGATACCGAAACAGGTTTTCGGGTGAAATTGCATAAAGTGGTTATGCATGTGAAATAGAATTCTAGCAAGGGGTTATTCGTGAATGTTTGTCATTAAAGTAATTGACAAAATTCTGAATAAAATAAAAGAGTTTTATGTAATGAGATTTTGCATTAAATTTGGTGGAAATTTAATGGGAATTTGAGTGGACTTTTGAGTGGAGGGAATTTAAAGGAGATTTGTGAGTGGAGTGTCCACCCACATGAAGAGGGGAGGGCAAGGGGGCAGCCCCATGCGCCGGCCACCCCCTTGGGGTTCCCCCCTCCTCCTATAAAAGGAGCCCCCCTCCTCACTTGTCTCTCACACCTCCTCATGAAGGATCTCTCACCCCCTCTAGAATTTATCCCCCATGGTCTCGGACTAGCGAGATACATGTTCCCGGTGGCTATTCGGCAAGAAAGAGTTGTGCTTCCGCTGCATCGCTGGAGCGAGGAGGCGGAGGTTGCTCGGTGCCTCGAACGTGTGTGCGAGCACGGATGCGCTGCTGATTTGCGGCGCTAGGACTTCCTCTCGATCTTGAGATCGGCAAGAGATCGTCTACATCAACCACGAGTTGAACTCGTTAAGCTTTGTCGGTCTTCAAGGGTATGCTCTCTACGGATATACATCCGCCCGTTGTTTGTATCTAGTATATAGATCTTGGTATATAGTTCACATCGTAGGAATTTTTTGTTTTCTATGCTGCGAACCCTACAATGTCGTGCGGCGTGTACCTTGTCCCGGATGGTGTCACCAACCGGGACTAAAGATGAACCTTTAGTCCCGGTTGGAGACACCAACCGGGACTAAAGATGAACCTTTAGTCCCGGTTGGAGACACCATCCGGGACAAAACACGAGTCAGCACTAATAATAGGGGTGAGTGTCGACATTATTTCGTAAGTGTCAACACTATGTCGAGCTGCTTGTACTATAAATAGGCATCCTTGTGAGTCCAGTCCTCCAGCCAGTTTGAGGCAGGGACACCACTACGGCCAGTTTCAGGGAGATGCCGACGGAGCCCAGTCCTCCGGCATCTCCGAGAAACTGGTCATAGAGGCACTCCCTAATATGTGAAATTAGTTAGCTCCCAGGTGTATTGATCTAGTTAGAGAAGTTACAAAGCTGCAAGATGGTTTTCGAGAGCAGGGACACCACTACGGCCAGTTTCAGGGAGATGCCGACGGAGCCTAGTCCTCCGGCATCTCCAAGAAACTGGTCATAGAGGCACTCCCTAATATGTGACCGCGCGCGTTTGGAGATCAGATCTTAATGGTAAGTACGAATCAGGACAACTTCTTCTCATAGTCCCGGTCCATCCACAAAACATGACTAACACTCAAGACATGTATTAATATTAAAAACATGAACTAGAGTTACATAATATGAGCATGAACTTCTTGGCATATGTCCTTCCTTATGATCGCTTCAGACGTAACCATGGAGCATCTTCTTTACTTAACGGAATGCTTGGGTCAGTTTTCACTGTGAAGGGCGAAATTTCATCAAACTTATTATAATCTTCTGACATGTCTGTCTTGTCCTCGATTCCCATGATGTTTTTTTCCCTGAAAGAACTATGTGACGCTTTGGCTCATCATATGATGTATTTGTTTGCATATTTTTTCTTTTTTTTGGTCTGGAGGACATGTCCTTCACATAGAAAACCTGAGCCACATCATTGGCTAGGACGAATGGTTCGTCTAAGTTCTTCATAAGATTGTTGAGATCCACCGTCGGATATAGCCGAGGGCTAAACTCCCGTCGGATATTTAAGTTCACCGTTGGTTAAGAATATATCCGACGGTACACCGTCGGTTATTTCCCGTCGGGGTTGCTCGGTCGGCCATTACTCCATTGACCGACGGGTACTGTCGGTTATTATCAATACCGATGGTATAAGGCCGACGGTTAACCATCAGCTATGTCTTTGTCAAAAACTGCCCAACGCTGCTCAACAACACCTATAACCGACCATTATGTATTTACTGACGGTTGTTTTATCCCATCATCATTTACAATAGTCGACAGTCAATCTGTCCCGTCGATGACTACTATAACCGAGGCAATTAGCGTAATAGCCGATCGGTCAACATTGCTCCTCTAGGAAGACTATATAGACAACGTGTGGAGCACCACCTATCTAATCTAGTAGCATATTGTAAGGCTGGATTTCAGAATTGTTGCAATGTGTAAGACACTGTTAAACGATATTATTAAAAAAACTGTACGTATTTCAACACAATCTCTACAATGCAGCACAAACCGAACAAGGCTGTATACAACTCACACAACATTAATTATCCATCAAAATGAAAGGAACATTATGTTCTACACACTCTGCATAAAAAAATTGGTACAAAACATCCACAGCACATTCCATCTTGGGAACTTCATTTGTTGAATGGCTTTAAGAAGTGTCTTCTACTATACATCACCAGATATGCCGTGCTCATCATTGATGGTACCTTAAGCATTGCTTCCCATTCCCTACAAAAATTACCGAAGTAGTTGTAATACAACTACTGAACGAGATGCACACAATGGCTTAACACACATCACTTCCTCCAAGCAAAAAATGTGATTATACTGGTGGAGAGTTTGTCTTGCTTTGACTGACATTTTCAGGCCTGAATCATGAGAAGGGACAACAAATGGAGGTAATCTGAAAAAATGGCAAGTTAGACAAGTTACAGAAATACACAAGCCAAATTATTTTCTGTAATAAAGATAAAAATAGAAGTGGTGCTATCATCCAGCTTAAATTTGGCCAACAAATTCACACGCAATAGTTCCTACATAAAAACTACAAAACCAGCAGAATATAATTTGAACAAGATGCATGTGAGTACTTAAGACGTGTAACTTCCTCAAGCAAAATCGGATCATATTGGTGGATAAATTTTCTTGCTTTGACTAATATTTTCAGTGTAGTAGTGCAAGTTACTATTAATACTATACTGGTGGCTGCACGACCAATTATTTTATCTCTGCCTAGCATTTTTTACTTGCTGCTGGACTAAAAGAATAAATTCAAACATATGTAAAGTTTAGCTGTTAGACGTTACCACAAGAGGATGTACTATCATTTTGGAATCTGCATTTCGGGGTAATAAAAAATCGCACTCCAACATCAGGCTCGCATGCATCAGCTCCTTCAGTAGCGTGCACACCTGCCATAGCACATACATGCGGTTACTTTAGTTCTTAGCAATAGCATACAGTATTCTTTGTACCAACTTATTCTATTGAGTTTTCCTAATTAGCACCAGGTTTACTAACATGATTGTTACACAACAAAACCATCTGTCCGAACTGAGGAAGAACCGAGAAAGAAACACGACCTGACGGTTTTGGGGAGCTGATCAGGAGGAGGCGGAGGAGCCGGCGGTGCAGGAGCAGTAGAGATTGAAAAAGACATGGAGCGCGGTGATGAACCTGATGAAGAAACGCACATGACGATCACAATGGTGGTGGAGAGGCGCCGCCCGCGTGTGTCGTCGGTGTAGAAGCGCAGCATTTTGTTCCGTCCCCTAGAGAAACCGCCGCCGCAGCCCGCGCCGGACGAGTTGAAGTTGCGGCCTGGGCGATGGCACATGGCGGCTGTCACGGTGGCCGTGCCACGAGGCCCGACATTAGCCAGTTCATGGGGTGGTTAGACCCAGATCCGATCGGGGTCTGGTGGGCGAGGTGGGGGAGAGAAAAAGAAACGAACGGGGGGAATGGTTCGGGAACAGAGATAAAGGAGAGGGGAGAGAGATTAGGGAGCTGTGGACTATGCGTTTGGATTCAGTTGGAGTCAACACGATTGATGGGGGAATGGGAGCAATTCTCTCGGTTAGTTAGACCATCTCCACTCGAGGCCCATAAAGGCCCCCAAAAGAAATATACCGGCAGAAAAAGAAACGAACGGGGGAAGATAGATCACAGAGGTGCGCATCATATTTAAGCTTATCTCACATGGCACTTTATAGAGGGGACTATGCTTTCACTTCAACCAATATATATGTCTGAATCTAGCTATCGTCTATTTAACCAAAGCAATTAGCAGTGTATGAGAAACAGCCATCGAAAGTACCTCATGTTTAGCGGTTGGCTGATCAAACTTATCACCAAGTGCCATTGTTAACTGTCGGTTGTTTTCGTTTCCCGTCGGGTATTTGTACTAATAACCGAGTGTTACAAATATACTGTCGGCCATTTGCGCTCATACGCGAGAGTTATATTTCAGCCCTCGGATATTAAATATCACCGTCGGCCATTAGATGGCATAGCCGAGAGTTGGTTTTTCCTGTCGGAAAATGGACCACACCGTCAGCTATTGGAGGTTATACCCGAAGGTTGGTCGGTAACCGTCGGTCATTGATGCTACCGTCGGTTATCAGCATTTTAACCGACGGCCCGTCGGTTAGTAGGTTTCACCGTCGGAGATAAGGGGATTTCTAGTAGTGACGTTGTCATTCCGTACTTCTTGTCTACCTCAACCCCTCCTCCTGTTAGCTTGACCCATTTGCATCGAAACAAGGGGACCTTAAAATTAGGTCCATAGTCAAGTTCCCATATCTCCTCTATGAACCCATAATACGTGGTCTTTTGTCCATTATCTTCTGCTGCATCGAAGCGGACACCACTGTTTTGGTTGGTGCTCTTTTTATCTTGGCCTATCGTGTAAAATGTATTCCCATTTATCTCGTACCCTTGGAAAGTACATACAGTCGAAGATGGTGTCCTGGCCAACAAGTACAGCTGATCCCCAACAGTGGTGTTATTCGTGAGAAGTCTTTGCAGCCAGCCGCCAAAACTCGCCATGTGTTCACTTATAATCCATTCATCAGACTGCCCCGGGTGTTTGAGGCGTATTAAATTCTTGTGTTCATTGATATACGGAGCAACCAAGATAGATCTTTGTAAAACCGTGTAGTGTGCTTGATTGAGAGAATGTCCGTCCCTACATATCATTGCTTTACATCCTAGGGTGCCTTTTCCACGCAGTCTCCCCTCATGTCGTGATTCTGGAACACCAATCGCCTTAAGGTCAGGAATAAAATCAACACAGAACTCAATGACCTCCTCTGTTACATAGCCCTTGGAGATGCTTCCTTCTGGCCTAGCACGGTTATGAACATATTTCTTTAAGACTCCCATGTACCTCTCAAAGGGGAACATATTGTGTAGAAATATAGGACCGAGAATGGCAATCTCTTCTACTAGGTGAACCAGAAGATGCGTCATAATATTGAAGAAGGATGGTGGGAACACCAACTCAAAGCTGACAAGACATTGGGACACATCTGTTTGTAACCCTGGTAGGCTTTCTGGATCGATTACCTTCTGAGATATTGCATTGAGGAATGCACATAGCTTCACAATGGGTACTCGAACATTTTCAGGTAGAAGCCCCCTTAATGCAATCGGAAGCAATTGTGTCATAATCACGTGGCAGTCATGAGACTTCAGGTTTTGGAATTTTTTCTCTGCCATATTTATTATTCCCTTTATATTCGACGAGAAGCCAGACGGGACCTTGATACTGCTCAGACATTCAAAAAAGATTTCCTTCTCTGCTTTGGTAAGAGCATAGCTGGCAGGAGTTAAGTGGCATCATTTACCCTTCTCGTTATCAGGATGCATAGGCTCTTCAGGGGCCTTCAGACATTGCTGGTCCTGTCGTGCTTCCGGTGTATCTTTTGTCTTCCCATACACTCCTAGAAAGCCTAGCAGGTTCACGCAAACATTCTTCGTCACGTGCATCACGTCGATTGAAGAGCGGACCTCTAAGACTTTCCAATAGGGTAGGTCCCAAAATATAGATTGCTTCTTCCACATGGGCGCGTGTCCGGCATCGTCATTCGGAACAGATAGACTGCCAGGACCTTTTCCAAAGATTACTTCTAGGTCCTTGACCATACCAAATACCTCCTCACCGGTACGGAGGACAGGCTTCCTCCGGGGTTCTGCCAGAAGTTTGAAATGCTTGCCTTTCTTTCTTACTGGATGCAGGTTCGGAAGAAATCGGCGATACCCTAGGTACACAACCTTCTTACATTTATCCAAATATACACTTTCAGTATCATCTAAACAGTGTGTGCATGCATTGTATCCCTTGTTTGTCTGCCCTGAAATGTTACTAAGAGCAGGCCAATCATTGATGGTTACGAAAAGCAATGCTCGTAGGTCAAATGGCTCCCCTTTGTGCTCATCCCACATACGTACACCTGGTTTGGCCCACAGCTGTAAAAGTTCTTCAACTAATGGCCTTAGGTACACATCAATGTCGTTGCCGGGTTGCCTCGGGCCTTGGATGAGCACTGGCATCATAATGAACTTCCTCTTCATACACAACCAAGGAGGAAGGTTATAGATACATAGGGTCACAGGCCAGGTGCTGTGACTGCAGCTCTGCTCACCAAAAGGATTCATGCCGTCTGTACTTAGACCAAACCTTAAGTTCCTTGCGTCACGTGCGAAGTCCGGGTACTCTCGCTCGACTTTTCTCCACTGTGACCCATCAGCGGGGTGTCTCAACATCGCGTCTTTCTTACGGTCTTCCATGTGCCATCGCAACAACTTGGCATGCTCTTTATTTATGAAGACACGTTTTAACCGTGGTATTATAGGAGCATACCACATAACCTTGGCGGGAACCTTCTTCCTAGGGGGCTCGCCCTCAACATCGCCAGGATCGTCTCGTCTGATCTTATACCGCAGTGCAGTGCATACCGGGCATGCATCCAAATTCTCGTACTTCTCACCGCGGTAGAGGATGCAGTCATTAATGCATGCATGTATCTTCTGCACGTCTAATCCTAGAGGGCACACAACCTTCTTTGCTTGGTATGTACTGTCGGGCAACTCATTATTTCTTGGAAGATGTCACATCCCAAGATTTTCCAAATCTTGTAATGTGAAAATAAATGAATAAAATAAAACTTTGTTTGATTTTCAGAGCCAGAAGAAACTTTTTGAATTCAATTGGAACTTCAAACCCATTTGAATTAAAATAAACCTAAAGGGATTTAAAAAAAAGATAAACATTTAATAAAAGGAAAAATAAAAACATTTGGAAATATTATTTTGAAACAATTAAATGAAAAGATTTGTTTTCAAATGAAATAGAAGTTTATAAATAAAGAATATTTTATAAAGCCAAATTAAACCTTGGCCAAGCTTTGGGAATTAAAACAATTTATTTAAAATAAAATTAGCAAAGGTTTATTTAAATAAAATAATAAGGAATTTATATCCAAACTTTATTTAAGTAAAAGGTTTTACCAATTGAAACATCAAAACTTATTAAAATTATTTAAAACAAGATTTCCAAATATTTGATATTCACAAATAAAACCTACTAAAGTATTCTGGTTTTATTTTAGTTTTCAAAATAAAGATTTCAATAAAACAAATCCTAGTTGAATTAAATGAATAAAAAATCTATTCATTTAATTGTTATTGGACCCTAAAATAAAATGTTATTTTATTTAAACAAGTTTCCAAGTATTCCTTATTTTCAAATAAAACCTACTGATTTGGTTTTGGAAATATTTGGATTTAAAATGGAGATTTTATTAAATGAACCAAACCCTATTTTATTAATAAACCATGGTCCATTTTATTTAATTAATAAATGGAACCTAAAAAGATTTAAAATATTATTTGGTTTTTGGAAGTTGGTTTATGCTACTAAACAGAACCAAAAACTCATTACAAGTTTGAATTGTTTGAATGGTTTGCATTGTTGATTGAATCATTTGTTTGAATATCAAATCAGAAAATAGAAATAGAAAAGAATAAAACAAACAGGCAGAAAAAAAATATGGAAAAGGACAGACCCAACTGAGCCAGCCCAATAGGCCCAGCAACAGCCCAGCTTCTTTCCCCGAAGAAAACGTTTGGCACCAATTTTCTTACCCACAGAACCGATGACTGGTGGACCTCCCCCCTCGTTTCTTTTCCCACTGACCATTGGACCCCTTTCCACTGTTCTCCTTCCCTACCCCGCGACTGGTTCTTCCTCCTCTCATCGCCGTTGCAAGCTTTGAATCGCGGCATCAATACGCCTTAACGCAGCCACCTTAACTCGCAGTGATCAAGCTCGATAAAACGCCAGCACGTCCTCTCTCGTTCCTCTCTGCCTCCTTCCCCAAGCACGCCCCCAGGCTGCCGTATTTCGCCAGACACTCCCTCTGTCTCCAACGACCCCTCTCGCCAATTCCGGCCAGCACACGCCCCCTTCCGCCTCCCTGAGCACACGAGCACGCTCACCATACACTGGCGCATCCTTCTGTGTCAATCACTCGACCGCGGGCGCCCCAGAGCTTTGGCTTGGACTAGCTCTGACAACGCCGCCGCCTGTTTCTTCTCCGACGACGATCCCCAGGTAGAAACCGACCGCCCCTCTGCTTCTCGATCATGCTAGCATCTTCGCCTTGGTCTTGCGCACCTAATCATGCCCTCCGTTTGGCTTCTCGTGATCGACAACGTCGCCTCCGACCACAACCAGGACCACCTGACGCAGTTCGCAACTCCGACGAAGAATTCCTGCAACCCTAGTGCGCCCCTTGACCAACCACGAGTACCTTGAGCTTCTCCGTGTTCTCCTGAGCCTGGTGAGCATCTCCTTACACTTCCTTGCTTTCTGCTTAGCCAGCGCCGCCGCCATCTGGCCGCACCGCCGCTCGCCGGTGACCTCGCGCCGCCAGTTCTTGGCTATCAGATAGGAGTCGTCCGATATCGATCGAGTGGACGTGATAGAATCACTTAATAGCGAAGGGGTACGCGCCCTGTGCCGTGCGATCAAACTAGATCCCGCGGTCCGCAGCACGCGATCCAGACGAACCGGTATCGGCCAATCACGACGTGACGCGTGGCCATGTTTTGATTTAAAAAAAGATTTGAATCTGTTCTAGATTCAATTTTCAAACCTCTGTAACTTTTAAACCACACGTCCAAAAATTACAAATTTTATGTCGTTGGATTCAGGAGAACAAACCTAGCCAACCATGGCCTTAGTTTGACAAATAGTATCTGTTAGCTTGTTTGAATTTGCAGAAACATTTGTGTACTTGTTTAGATTAAAAAAATTGTTTAAAAATGATTTTTGGATTAAAACTTTTGCAAAATGGTTTGTTGTGACCTTACTGACACTAGGAACCAACCCTTGGTGTTAAAAATGATTTTGGTAAAATTTAGATTGGATTATTTGACTTAGCCAATTTCTAGCCAAATAAAAAGAATGGTTTTTGTTATAAAAATGTTTATGGAAAGAAAACTTTAAGAAAATGGTTTGATCAAACCCACTGACCCAAAACACCAAGTTTTGCAAATTAGCAACTCATTTGGTGAACAACTTAAGAGTTTTGCCTTAATAAAAAAACATTTTTCACCACATGAAATGATGAATGGATTTAAAGATAGTTTTTGGACAAAACCCTCTTGCTAATGACTTTGCCACTTTGGTAAATGACCAATTTGGATCTTACAAAGTTTAGAAACCCCATAGAGACCCCCTTTGCAAAATAAAACTATCTTGTGCATGCTCCCATGCATGAATTGGTTTTCTTTGTCTTGTGTGTGTGAATTTGTTTGAGTGATTATTGGTTGGAATGTAAATTGAATTGGTGTTTGCTTGATTGACTTGTAGTGAAGTGTGAGACTAGCAAGATCAAGGAGTGAACCACCATTCCCTACCAAAAAGGCAAGTGATGCTTCATTCTTTTGTCCCATTACTTTCACTATGCATTAGTGATTTTGCTAAGTAAACTTGCATGGATTTTTCTAAGTATAGACCTTGCTATAGTAAAACCTAGTAGATGAATCCTTAGTAGGATTTTCCTAAGCTAAGATTTCTATTACTATCAAGCTTAGCCTAGCTAATAGAAAACATGGGTGGAAAATATATTCACACTATGGAAAAATCTCTAAGTCTGAAGACTTATGTTTTTGTTTAATAAAACAACTAAGTTAATGAATCCCCTGGGTGGAATGGGCTTGCTTGGTGGAGATTGGTTGAGTGGTTCACAATGCCATGGACTTGGATTGTGTATCTCACTTGTGGTATGCCACCCAGGAAACAAAGGGATTTGAGATGTCAAATGTTGAGAAGCTTCAAGTGCAACCACTTGGCAATATGGGCTCTGCCATGATCATATAGGTTGCAAGAACTTAGCCATATGGACAGTGGGTGGTAGTGTTTGATAGGTTGGAGCGCGTCCATTTTGGTCTAAGGGAAGGCTTCTGAAAGATCTTGTCTTGGGAAACCAAGTCTTGTGGGGAAAGTGCACCACCTCTGCAGAGTGTAAAATCTAAGTACTTAGCCATGTCCCTGGAAAAGGACAATTTGAGCATCAAGACATGGAAGCAATCAAGAATCTCATCATTCAAATTTCTAAATTAAAATCTTGTGGTTTGAACAAGGGTTGTTTGAATTCTTCAATCATTGATGGAGAGATGGCTTGGTACAAGGATCTTGAAATCTTTGATTGAGGAAAATGATTTTGTCAAGCAAAAACTTAGTATTTTCAAAATGATAAGAAAAATCTATTTTGAGCAATGCAAGCCTCAACTCCACTTAGCCAAATGCATATAGATGATAGACTCCACTATACTACCATAGTATCACTTGCCAATACAATTCAAATGTATTGACCCTTTGTGGCTGTAACTTGTATGTTGCAGGTTTGATTGATTTTAGTGAAGATTGATTGTTTAGGATTACAAAGTCTACAACCAACATCTGCCTGTGGCACTTTGAAGATGAAGGACCCATGACTATATTTATTCCGCTGCAATGTAATGTAATAGCCTAATGAGCTATGTTTGATGTAATAAAATTATGTTATTCCTGGTTATAAAGTTATATTATGACCCTTGTTTCTTGATATTACATCTAAACTGTGGATGCTAGCTATTGATCCAGGGACTAGCATTGTAAAACACAGGAGGAATCTACCTTATTAAAGGTTGGGACCTCTTATAGATGGTATCAGAGCATTGTGTTGCCTGTAGGATTTGTAAACCATAGGATTGGACAAAAACCCTTAGAAAAAAAATAGGAGTTACGTTTTGATCCAAAACTTAGTTACAAAAATACTTGTAAACTCTTTCCTAAACCATTTTGGTTCCAACTCTACTTCTCTTCTACTTTAACTTGATGGAAAACCTACCCATGGCCCAAGACTACACCATGTGCAAAGGACTTCTTCAACATCTCCAACTCTAAATGACTTCAACTTCTTCAACTCCAATGACTTCAACATCTTCAGTATATTCACCAAGGACTTCCAACTTGGATGCCACTAAGGACTACAAGTGAGACAAGAAATCTTGCTCAAGATTTAGAGACTGAGGGAATGCAAAATAAGAAGGAACCATCAACAACTTTGAAGAATTGCAACCAAGAGTTTTTCTCAAGGAAACCATGATCTCATACAAGAAGAATCAACCAAGAAGGATGGAAAGATCACAAGTGAACCATATAGATGGACCACCATAATTTAGTTAAGTCAAACACACCAACTTATGTGGTGTAACAAAAATATTTTGTTGCCTAAGTATGTGTTTGAACTTTGTTGTTTGAGTGCAAAGTTGTTTGTGAATGTTTGGTTTGTGATTGCATACACATTGCTTGTGTGAATTGTGATGTGTGTGATTAGAATTGAATCCTTAGAAATATCTTGCCTATTCTAATCTCCCTTCAACCCAAACAGATGACTACCCCAAAAGACTCCAAGGTAGATGACATCAACAACAACCAAGAAGACAACATGAGGGAACTTATAGCAACCCAAAACCAGTTGAGCCAAGAGACAACTCAGCTTTTAGCCAACAAAAATGGACTAGACCCAGCCATACAAAGGATTTTGAAACTTCAATCCCAATTGTTGCAAGGATTGGTTACTCAAATGATCAACATGAGAGAAAACTTTTCCCAAAGAGCTAATGACAACAAGGATGACAAAGATGCTATTCTAGAAGGAACCCAAGCTAGCAATAATTTTAGAGACAAGGATCATGCATCCAAGGAGCATGAAGATCAATGCCCCAAGAAGAGAGAAAGATGTTCCACCAATGAAGAACATGAACTAGAAGAACTCCTAGCTTTGGAGAGACCCAAGAAGAAGAAGAAATGCCGCAACCCTAACAAGAAGGATATTACTCAAGAGCAGTGTTACAATTGCAAAGAAATGGGACACTATGCCAATGAATGCCTAGAAAAGAAGAAGAACCAAAGAAACAAACAAAAAGCAATGATACCAAAGGAAAAGAAAGATATCAGCCAAGTGATGTGTTTCAAATGCAAGGAACTAGGCCACTATGCAAGCAATTGTCCAGATAAGATGAAGAACAAGTTAAATCAGTCTATGAAGGATCTCAACCTTGGCCCATGAGTCAAGAATGGAAACCAAGAACACAATGCAAAAGTTTGCTTAAGGAAGAATTTCCCCAGGATCCCAAGAAGGACAGTATGTAATTTTTGTTTGAAAATTTTTAAGGGTGGTAGTACCCTAGTTGTTTTGAACTTGCTTGTAACCCCAGCCTCCCCAAATCTCGGGACGAGATTTATTTTAAGGGTGGTAGCCTGTCACATCCCAAGATTTTCCAAATCTTGTAATGTGAAAATAAATGAATAAAATAAAACTTTGTTTGATTTTCAGAGCCAGAAGAAACTTTTTGAATTCAATTGGAACTTCAAACCCATTTGAATTAAAATAAACCTAAAGGGATTTAAAAAAAAGATAAACATTTAATAAAAGGAAAAATAAAAACATTTGGAAATATTATTTTGAAACAATTAAATGAAAAGATTTGTTTTCAAATGAAATAGAAGTTTATAAATAAAGAATATTTTATAAAGCCAAATTAAACCTTGGCCAAGCTTTGGGAATTAAAACAATTTATTTAAAATAAAATTAGCAAAGGTTTATTTAAATAAAATAATAAGGAATTTATATCCAAACTTTATTTAAGTAAAAGGTTTTACCAATTGAAACATCAAAACTTATTAAAATTATTTAAAACAAGATTTCCAAATATTTGATATTCACAAATAAAACCTACTAAAGTATTCTGGTTTTATTTTAGTTTTCAAAATAAAGATTTCAATAAAACAAATCCTAGTTGAATTAAATGAATAAAAAATCTATTCATTTAATTGTTATTGGACCCTAAAATAAAATGTTATTTTATTTAAACAAGTTTCCAAGTATTCCTTATTTTCAAATAAAACCTACTGATTTGGTTTTGGAAATATTTGGATTTAAAATGGAGATTTTATTAAATGAACCAAACCCTATTTTATTAATAAACCATGGTCCATTTTATTTAATTAATAAATGGAACCTAAAAAGATTTAAAATATTATTTGGTTTTTGGAAGTTGGTTTATGCTACTAAACAGAACCAAAAACTCATTACAAGTTTGAATTGTTTGAATGGTTTGCATTGTTGATTGAATCATTTGTTTGAATATCAAATCAGAAAATAGAAATAGAAAAGAATAAAACAAACAGGCAGAAAAAAAAATATGGAAAAGGACAGACCCAACTGAGCCAGCCCAATAGGCCCAGCAACAGCCCAGCTTCTTTCCCCGAAGAAAACGTTTGGCACCAATTTTCTTACCCACAGAACCGATGACTGGTGGACCTCCCCCCTCGTTTCTTTCCCCACTGACCAGTGGACCCCTTTCCACTGTTCTCCTTCCCCACCCCGCGACTGGTTCTTCCTCCTCTCATCGCCGTTGCAAGCTTTGAATCGCGGCATCAATACGCCTTAACGGAGCCACCTTAACTCGCAGTGATCAAGCTCGATAAAACGCCAGCACGTCCTCTCTCGTTTCTCTCTGCCTCCTTCCCCAAGCACGCCCCCAGGCTGCCGTATTTCGCCAGACACTCCCTCTGTCTCCGACGACCCCTCTCGCCAATTCCGGCCAGCACACGCCCCCTTCCACCTCCCTGAGCACACGAGCACGCTCACCATACACTGGCGCATCCTTCTGTGTCAATCACTCGACCGCGGGCACCCAGAGCTTTGGCTTGGACTAGCTCTGACAGCGCCGCCGCCTGTTTCTTCTCCGACGACGATCCCCAGGTAGAAACCGACCGCCCCTCTGCTTCTCGATCATGCTAGCATCTTCGCCTTGGTCTTGCGCACCTAATCATGCCCTCCGTTTGGCTTCTCGTGATCGACAGCGTCGCCTCCGACCACAACCAGGACCACCTGACGCAGTTCGCAACTCCGACGAGGAATTCCTGCAACCCTAGTGCGCCCCTTGACCAACCACGAGTACCTTGAGCTTCTCCGTGTTCTCCTGAGCCTGGTGAGCATCTCCTTACACTTCCTTGCTTCCTGCTTAGCCAGCGCCGCCGCCATCTGGCCGCACCACCGCTCGCCGGTGACCTCGCGCCGCCAGTTCTTGGCTATCAGATAGGAGCCGTCCGATATCGATCGAGTGGACGTGATAGAATCACTTAATAGCGAACGGGTACGCGCCCTGTGCCGTGCGATCAAACTAGATCCCGCGGTCCACAGCACGCGATCCAGACGAACCGGTATCGGCCAATCACGACGTGACGCGTGGCCATGTTTTGATTTAAAAACAGATTTGAATCTATTCTAGATTCAATTTTCAAACCTTTGTAACTTTCAAACCACACGTCCAAAAATTACAAATTTTATGTCGTTGGATTCAGGAGAACAAACCCTAGCCAACCATGGCCTTAGTTTGACAAATAGTATCTGTTAGCTTGTTTGAATTTGCAGAAACATTTGTGTACTTGTTTAGATTAGAAAAATTGTTTAAAAATGATTTTTGGATTAAAACTTTTGCAAAATGGTTTGTTGTGACCTTACTGACCCTAGGAACCAACCCTTGGTGTTAAAAATGATTTTGGTAAAATTTAGATTGGATTATTTGACTTAGCCAATTTCTAGCCAAATAAAAAGAATGGTTTTTGTTATAAAAATGTTTATGGAAAGAAAACTTTAAGAAAATGGTTTGATCAAACCCACTGACCCAAAACACCAAGTTTTGCAAATTAGCAACTCATTTGGTGAACAACTTAAGAGTTTTGCCTTAATAAAAAAACATTTTTCACCACATGAAATGATGAATGGATTTAAAGATAGTTTTTGGACAAAACCCTCTTGCTAATGACTTTGCCACTTTGGTAAATGACCAATTTGGATCTTACAAAGTTTAGAAACCCCATAGAGACCCCCTTTGCAAAATAAAACTATCTTGTGCATGCTCCCATGCATGAATTGGTTTTCTTTGTCTTGTGTGTGTGAATTTGTTTGAGTGATTATTGGTTGGAATGTAAATTGAATTGGTGTTTGCTTGATTGACTTGTAGTGAAGTGTGAGACTAGCAAGATCAAGGAGTGAACCACCATTCCCTACCAAAAAGGCAAGTGATGCTTCATTCTTTTGTCCCATTACTTTCACTATGCATTAGTGATTTTGCTAAGTAAACTTGCATGGATTTTGCTAAGTATAGACCTTGCTATAGTAAAACCTAGTAGATGAATCCTTAGTAGGATTTTCCTAAGCTAAGATTTCTATTACTATCAAGCTTAGCCTAGCTAATAGAAAACATGGGTGGAAAATATATTCACACTATGGAAAAATCTCTAAGTCTGAAGACTTATGTTTTTGTTTAATAAAACAACTAAGTTAATGAATCCCCTGGGTGGAATGGGCTTGCTTGATGGAGATTGGTTGAGTGGTTCACAATGCCATGGACTTGGATTGTGTATCTCACTTGTGGTATGCCACCCAGGAAACAAAGGGATTTGAGATGTCAAATGTTGAGAAGCTTCAAGTGCAAGCACTTGGCAATATGGGCTCTGCCATGATCATATAGGTTGCAAGAACTTAGCCATATGGACAGTGGGTGGTAGTGTTTGATAGGTTGGAGCGCGTCCATTTTGGTCTAAGGGAAGGCTTCTGAAAGATCTTGTCTTGGGAAACCAAGTCTTGTGGGGAAAGTGCACCACCTCTGCAGAGTGTAAAATCTAAGTACTTAGCCATGTCCCTGGAAAAGGACAATTTGAGCATCAAGACATGGAAGCAATCAAGAATCTCATCATTCAAATTTCTAAATTAAAATCTTGTGGTTTGAACAAGGGTTGTTTGAATTCTTCAATCATTGATGGAGAGATGGCTTGGTACAAGGATCTTGAAATCTTTGATTGAGGAAAATGATTTTGTCAAGCAAAAACTTAGTATTTTCAAAATGATAAGAAAAATCTATTTTGAGCAATGCAAGCCTCAACTCCACTTAGCCAAATGCATATAGATGATAGACTCCACTATACTACCATAGTATCACTTGCCAATACAATTCAAATGTATTGACCCTTTGTGGCTGTAACTTGTATGTTGCAGGTTTGATTGATTTTAGTGAAGATTGATTGTTTAGGATTACAAAGTCTACAACCAACATCTGCCTGTGGCACTTTGAAGATGAAGGACCCATGACTATATTTATTCCGCTGCAATGTAATGTAATAGCCTAATGAGCTATGTTTGATGTAATAAAATTATGTTATTCCTGGTTATAAAGTTATATTATGACCCTTGTTTCTTGATATTACATCTAAACTGTGGATGCTAGCTATTGATCCAGGGACTAGCATTGTAAAACACGGGAGGAATCTACCTTATTAAAGGTTGGGACCTCTTACAGAAGAAGATTCTTCATTTTTACCAACAACTTTGAAAATGCGCTGTCAGTCACACCATTCTCTGCCTTCCATTGCAGCAAATCCAGTGTGGCACCTAGCTTTTTGTGGCCATCTTCGCAAGTTGGATACAACAATGTTTTGTGATCCTTTAACATCTGCTCCAGCTTCTCCTTCTCCTTTTCAGTTTCACATTCTTCCTTTGTATCAGTAATGGCCCGACCAAGATCGTGATCAGCGGGCCCATCTGCTCCCTCTTGATCTTCATTATCTACCTCCGTTGCATTATCATCATATTCAGGATACATATTATGATAGTTTTCATCATCCTCTTCTTCTTCGTTGTCTTCCATCACAACCCCTTTTTCTCCATGCTTGGTCCAACAATTATAGCTGGGCATAAAACCGGATCGAAGCAGGTGGGCGTGAATGGTTCTGGTATTTGAGTAGTCTTTCTTGTTCTGACAGTGAACACACGGACAGCACATAAAACCATTGTGACCACGGTTTGCATTAGCCACAACGATGAAATTTTGGAGGCCCGTAATGTACACGGAAGTGCGGCGGTCACCGTACATCCATTGCCGATTCATCTGCATTAATATGTAGTATATATCAAAAAATAATAGGGAGATGACCATTTATATATATAGTACATCAATGACACATGAAACTATAGTTGCCGACCTCAACCGAGACGGAAAGAGCAACAAGAAAGCTTATTTTGAGCTCTCGGGCATTTCACCGAACACCTCTAGTGCATATGAAAAAAACACAAACTAGCACTCTTCACACCCTCTTGCTAGGCTCCAAAATGTGAAAGAATGGAAGAGTGGGGTGTGTGTGGGCTGGGGTGGTGTCTTATATAGCCCCCCCCCCCTTTAACACTGGTTCATGCCACGAACCGGTGTTAAAGGGGGGGTGCGCGGGCCACTGCTGCAGGGACCTTTAACACCGGTTCGTGGCACGAACCGGTGTTAAAGGGGGGCTCCTTTTTTGCCACAGGGGCCACGCTGGTACGCCCCCCCCCCCCCCCCCCCTTTAACACCGGTTCGTAGAAGAACCGGTGTTAAAGCCCCTTTTCGGGATCAACAAAAGACCTCGTTTCCACTAGTGAGGAGTCTGCTAGATATTAAAGCAACAATACCACTTCCTTCCGTACAATTCTCAGACTATAGCAACCAGGTTATAATTAACGTAGCACTTGCATACGCACATGCATGCATCGCACACGTTAACTATTTGGCAGATAACAACACACTGTCACGAAAAAACTAAACACTGCATGATTAAAACAGCTCAAGGATAGATGACCAAACCACCTGAACAAACTGTTCCAGGATTAACTTATGAAAAGGTCGAAGGCTATCGAGGAGTAACAGTTCCACATCCGAAAGAGAAGGATATGTTGTCCTCAGCCATCAAGGCGCAGGGCTAGCCGACGGTTGCCCGGACGAGAGAACACAACCTGCATGCACAATATGTCAGCAAATCATGCATCACATCACTAATAACTCCTTTCCACAAGAAGAGAAAAGTTAAGACATAATTTTGGTCAAAGTTTTAAAAGCTTGACCACTAATACTTCCTAGTAAGATTTTTGATTTGATGCTGTGATAGCTCACCCATGGGCATGGTCGATTTTCGACAGCCCACGGGTGTCGTTTAGCTGTTGGAACCAGATGGGGAGAAGACGACCAGAGGGCGGAGGGGGAGAAGAAGACCAACAGGGTAGAAGATACGCCGCCACCGCCGCTCACCTGCCATCGCCACTGTAGGACTCCCAATCTGGTCCACCCCCGCTTCCACAGCCGGCCGAGCCGCCTGCCATCACCGCCTGCGGCTGGAAGCACTACCGCGGCTGCCTCGCCCTCCAAATCCCGGCATCCGCCCTGCATCCCCTCTAAGCCCACCGCAACCCACTTTCCTTCTATGTCACCAGCGAGCCCCACCGCCCCACACCTAGGTTCATTGCTCGCCAACGGCTAGCTCCATCCTCAACAACGCCTTCTCCACCGCGTCTCCTTGGTGGCTGAGGCGCCATCTCGGCTGATGGCGGCGGTGTACGAGGGGAGGGGAGAGGGCCGTGTCGCTTTGGTTCGTCGGGAGGATAGGAAGTTAGCAAGAGGGATGGGGAGGAGTTAGCGAGATAGAAGGGAAAACCCACCCCGGATGGAAACGTGTCCACTTTGATAGTGCCTACGGTCGCTAGGTTAAGAGCTGGTTTGTTTGATTTGATATGTAAAAAACACATGTTTAGGTCCTTGTCAAGAAAACACTTTCACCATTTAACAATATCATTAAGTTTTATGATTTACTGCAATAAAAATTAATGGTTGCTAAATTCGGGAGACCATGCAGAGATTTCCAAAATGTATCTTTTTAAGACCGGAGGGAGTAAATGACTTCCATTTGTCTGGAAATAACAGAAGTAAATACATATACTATGTATATTGAGCATACATATATACATGTACCTGGTAATCTCCAACTTCCTGTGACTTGAAACCACACGCAAAGAATACGAGGTAGTACTCCCATATACGCATGAACCTTTCATCAAAGCCCAGGGCCAAAACTTGACTGCGAGAAAAAGAAGCCCCCGATGCAGAAACCCTAAGCACCCGATTAAATCTCCATGAAACCGTTTGTAGCCGCCGCCACCATCGTCCCTAGATCAGGGGGATCTGAAGTTTTTCCCGACACCCTGCCGGAGGGGAGATCATCTCGGAGGCCTTCTATCCGGTATGATTTGTGACTAGTTCCACCTTGGACTATGGGTTCATGTAGTAGCTAGATGGTTGTATCTCCTCCTTTGTGCTTTCATGTATAGATCTTGTGAGCTCCGTTCATTATTAAGATCTAATCTATTTGTAATCATGCATGTTGTGTTTGCGGGGATCTGGTGGATATTGAGATTATTATGTTGGTTTGATTAATGATTTTGTCTTTATGATTCTATCATGTCTGTGTTGTTTGTGATCTTGCATGCTCTCCGTTGTTAGTAGCTATCTTGGCCAAGTAGTTGCTAGTGACTCCAAGAGGGGGTATTTATGCTCGATAGTGGGTTCATGCCTCTAGTTTTCAAGGGAAGTGGCAGAAATATCTTCGGTTGCAGATATGTTGTTGCCACTAGGGAGAAAACAACGGTCTTGTTCATGGAATATGTGGACTATTTATCTTACATACTTTGCTTAAAGCAGTTGTCTGTTGCTTGCAACTTAATACTGGAGGGGGTTTGGATGATAACCTGAAGGTGGACTTCTAGTCATAGATGCAGTTGGATGGCGGTCTATGTATCTTGTTGTATTGCCCAATCAAATCTCATAGGATCTTTATGACTAGTAATTGCATTATTATGCCTTGCTCAGTTCCTGTCAATTGCCCTGCTGTAATTTATTTACCCTTCAACCCATGTTGTTTATCTAAGGAGAGCATCTCTAGTGAACTATGGATTCCGGTTCAATCTTTACCATTTATATATCTTCCACCGTTACTTGTTTATTTACTGTAAACCATTACCTTTCACACCATACGTTTAATCCTTTGTTACAGAAAACCGGTGAGCTTGACAACCTCACTGATTCGTTGGGGCAAAGTCTTGAGTTTGTGTTGTGCAGGTCTCCGCGTTGCTTGCAACACCTGTGTGACGTTTCCTTTCTCCTTCTGGTTTGATAACCTCGATCTCTACTGAGGAAAAACTTGCTACTGTGCTGCTTCACACCTTGCTCTTGGGGTTCCCAACAAGACTCCATATCAAGCACCAAGTTCTCTGGCGCCACCAAGAAGTCATCACATAGTATAGCACCTTACATATAGGTGCTAAGCTCCCAGGAGTGGGGCTCGGCCTGGCCCCACCATGTTGGCACCTCGTTTAGCGTTTGTCAAGCTGGTGGTAGGCAATGTAATTTAGGGCCCCTACGAGTTTGGCGCTAAGCAAAGGGGTTAGATTCTTGAAATAGTTTTAGCTAGAGTTTATTTTTTGAGTTAGTTTGTCCTTTTCAATTATGTGTGTTCATTTTGCCCCGAGCATTCAGCTTGAAATACAAAGATGGCGATATGTGTACTCCTGTTCTTGGATGAAAAATGATATTGTTATCTTGGTCGTTGATCGTACTGCGTATAATATTGGATCCCCCATATTAATTTCGGGTACGGTGTAACAGAGCCGAAAACACGGCCCTCCTGCAGATGAGACGTACGTTGTCGACCGTCTTCGTACTCAACCCTGTCCCTGTGCGGCTACACGGCCGTATTTTGCGTGTACATCGGGCGAGTAAAATCATATGCATGCATGTGACGCTCATCAATCTTCATACTGACCACTTTCATCGTTGCGCTGCGACTGTAGTAGTAGCCTGAAGCCATTTGTGCAGCAGTGTACGTCCCGGCTGCAGCGCGTAAAGTTGTACTCTATGATTGTATCCATTTCTACAGCAGCGTCCTCCGACGAGCGGTGACGGCCACAAGGTTGACCAACTTTGCAAGGGTCTTCGGACCAAACCTGCCCAACGGGCCGCGTTTTGGCGGGCCAGCCCGTGCCGTGAGCTAGGCAGGCCATGGCGCGCTCGTGGATGCAAGTGAAGAACAATTGACTCAGGTGGATTTGGTGCCGGCGTACAACGTACGGCTTTTCTATTTCTTCTTCCCCTTTTATTGTCAACAGAAAGAACAAAGACGTGACCTGGTAGTGCTCCTACCCCTACGCCACGATCCGGGCATCTCGTGCCATCCCACGAAACTGATCGTGAACGATCACGATGCTACAAAAGCGCTAAGACTAAGTCCTGGTACAACAGGCTCAAGTCTGTCTACTGAAAAACGAAATTCAGAGAAAACAACCTAGACTACTGACGGACGACAGACGGGATTATTCAGCTAACAGATCACCCCCTTAATCATGTCGTCGTCTAGCTTATTTCAGCCATGCCGATTCCGCTCCTCAGCTCCTGGAAACGAGTGCGTCCAAGCGCCTTGGTCAAAATATCAGCGAGCAGAGCCTCCGTGCTGATGTAGTCGACCTCAAGGACTCCCTTCTCCACGTAATCACGAATCAGATGGTAGCGGGTGTCGATGTGCTTGCTACGATCATGGAACACGGGGTTCTTGACGAGGGAGATCGTCGATTTGTTGTCGACCAACAGTTTCGGCGGCCTCGGCTCTTCGTTCATCAGTTCACCGATAAGCCTGCTAAGCCAGACGCCCTGGCAGGTAGTGGTGGCAGCTGCGATGTACTCTGACTCGCATGACGATACAGCCACCACACGTTGCTTCTGAGAGTGCCAGCTGATCGGGCTCCGTCCAAGGAAGAAGACCATGCCGGTCGTACTCTTCCGATCGTCGACGTCCTCGGCCAGATCAGCATCGCTGTAGCCAACCAGCTCTTGTTTCCCTGTCCACGCCTGTAGGTAACACGGAAGGACAGGGTTCCAGCGATGTACCACAGTATATGTTTCACCGCTGCGAGATGCTCAGAGGTGGGTGCCTCCATGAAGCGGCTGACGTAGCCGACGGCGTAGGAGATGTCAGGCCTCGTGTGCACGAGGTACCTGAGCCCGCCCACGATGCTGCGATAGTGAGTGGCATCGACCAGCTTGCCTGCGCCGGTCCTGCTCAGCTTCAGACGGGCCTCCATCGGCACAGCGCACGGGTTGCATCCGTCCATGCCCGCGCGCTCCAGCAGCTTCTTTGCATATGCGGCCTGCTGAAGCGTGATCCGGCCGCCCTGCTGTCGTACCGCGATGCCGAGGTAGAAGCTGAGCTCGCCCAGATCGCTCATCCTGAAGAGGTTACTCATCTCCTGCTTGAATCTTGTCACCTCCTCGATCGACGTCCCAGTGATGATGAGGTCATCGACGTACACTCCCACGAGCAGCAGTCCCTTGCTACCTCCACGTATGTACACTGCATGCTCCGTCTGGCTGCGCACAAACCCGAGTGAGTGGAGGCTGGCTCGAGCTTAGCATTCCACGCTCTCGGCGCCTGACGGAGCCCGTAAAGCGCTTTTTCCAGCTTCAGCACCTTGTGTTCTTCTCCGTCGATGACGAAGCCGGGGGTTGATCCACATACACCTCCTCGAGCAGCTCACCATTTAGGAACGCCGTCTTCACGTCCATGTGATGGATGGGCCAACCGTGGTGAGCGACGAGAGCGATCAGCAGGCGCACGCTTTCCATCCTCGCAACAGGGGCAAACACTTCATGGAAGTTCACCCCCTGTCGCTGCTGTAGGGGTTCGTAGCATGGAAAACAAAAAATTTCTACCGCATGAACACACAATCAAGATCTAATCTATGATCAAGCCAAGATCTATCTACTAGATTGTAGCAACGAGTCGATAGAATACTAACCCTCGAAGATCCAAAGCGGTTAACGAGAGCAGATTCTCGTGGGTGATGTAGTCGAACACTTCCGATCTCAAGATCGTGTAGACGATCCTTCCGGCGCTGCGTTCCGGCAGCGCTTCCGCAGTCGGTCACACGTTCGGTACTCGATGAAGACCTTCCTCTCCCTTGTTCCAGCAGGCAGTGGAGGTTTTAGCACTCTCCTCGTGATTCCGGCAGCACGACGGCGTGGTACCGGAAGTAGAGGGGATATCTCGCAGGGCTTCGCCTTAAGCCGGAGCGAGTATGGTGGACTATGAGAGAGACCTTGGCGATCTAGGGTTTAGAGGCACCAAGGATAGAGGGCTAGGCCGGCGGCTAGGGCAAGGGGAGGGCCCCAACTCGGCGGCTAGGCAAACCCTAGGGGCGGCGGCGACTTGGTGGAGGCCGGCGGCTAGGGCTAGGGTTTAGAGGAGAGAGGTGTAGGGAAGAGGGCACCCCTGTCCCTTCTTTTATAGGTGGGAGGTAGACGCGGTTGGGAGGAGGGAGTCCTCCTCCAACTCCTCCTCCTTGGCCGGCGGGTGGAGGGAGTAGGACTTCCTCCCTAAGTAGGTTTCCTACTCTCCCTCCACCAAGCAAACTTGTCGTTTGACTTTTTCAAATTGGCGTTTGACTTTCAAACTAGGATTTGATTTCTTCCTTTATTTTTCCCAGCCATGATACCTAGTACATGATGCAACCATTCCACATTATCATGACACATTCATGTACCCTTCCCCTCCGGAGTGTCGGACCTTCCGGACCCTTCTAGAACATTCCCGGTAAAAACACCGGAATCATTCCCCAACTCCGAAATAGGACTTTCCTTATATGAATCTTATTCTCCGGACCATTCCGGATCTCCTCGTGATATCCCGGATCCCATCCGAGACTCCGAACAACATTCGGTCTCTTACTCATCATTCCATAACTACTCAGCAACATCGAATCCTTAAGTGTGTCTTCCTACGGTTCGTGAATTATGCGGACATGATCGAGACACTTCTCTGATCAATAACCAATAGAGGAATCTGGAAATTCATATGGCTCCCATATATTTCTACAATTACTTTGCGATCGAATGAACCACTTACATACAATACCAATTTCCCTTTGTCTCACGATAGTTTACTTATCCGAGGTTTTGATCGTCGGTATCTCTGCATACCTAGTTCAACCTCGTTACCGATAAGTACTCTTTTCTCGTTCCCGTGGGCCTCCCCTTGCCCTAGCCTTGCCCTAGCCGTCGGCCTAGCTCTCTCTCCTTGGTGCCTCTAAACCCTAGATCGCCAAGGCCTCTCTCATAGTCCACCATACTCGCTCAGGCTTAAGGCGAAGCCCTGCGAGATCTCCCCTCTACTTCCGGTACCACGTCGTCGTGCTGCCGGAATCGCGAGGAGAGTTCTACAACCTCCGCTGCCTGCTGGAACAAGGGAGAGGAAGGTCTTCATCGAGTACCGAACGTGTGACCGACTGCGGAAGCGCTGCCGGAACGCAGCGCCGGAAGGATCGTCTACGCGATCTTGAGATCGGAAGTGTACGACTACATCATCCACGAGAATCTGCTCTCGTTAACCGCTTTGGATCTTCGAGGGTTAGTACTCTATTGACTCGTTGCTACAATCTAGTAGATAGATCTTGGCTTGATCATAGATTAGATCTTGATTGTGTGTTCATGCGGTAGAATTTTTTTGTTTTCCATGCTACGAACCCCTACAAGGAGTAGGTTGCCACCGTTGTTCGTTGCCGACGAAGAGGAGCCGCCTCCGCGCCCGTCGGACGCTCACAGACGACCGATGAGTTCCTCGACCGAAATTGTGCTCAGATCGAGTAGGGTCTCGATGGAGCACGCCATCTGCGTGTACCGCTCCGGCACCTCGAGCAGGATCTTCTCCACGATCCTGACCTCGTCGACTTGGTCGCCGAGGGAGCGCAGATTGTTGACGACGGCCGAGATCCGCATTGCGAACGAGTCCAGTGACTCATTCTCGCAGAACGCCAGGGCTTCAACCTCCTTGCGCAGGCGCTGCGCTATGGCCTGCTTGACGCGATCTACGCCGACCCGCATCATTCGCACGGCATCCCATGCCTCCTTCGCCGTGCGCTTGACAACAAGCGTCGCCTGCAGATCCGGTGGCACCGCCCGCAGGATTGCTGCGAGGGCGGCCTTGTCCGCCGGCACGCTTGGGGGATGTCCCTCCATTGCATCCCACAGGACGCAGGCTTCCAGATTGATCTGCATGAGGAGTGCCCACTCGACGTAGTTTGTGGAGGTTAGCATCGGCCATACCAGCACTCCGGCCTGCATCATCGGTCGCTCCTAGATCGTGGGTTCTCGCACGACGATGTCCTTGTCGTGTCGCCGCGAACGACTCCTGCCGTGGCTTGACTCACGTGGCGGCGTCTGCGATCGTCGAGGCGCCGTCGCAGGCGTCCTGCCTGCCGCCGGCGGCGCCGAGCCGCCACCTCCTCCCTGAGTAGCCATGTTCCTTTCAAAGCCCGAACGTGGCTCTGATACCAGATGACAGCTCTATCTATCGATCACGCTCGTGGATGCAAGTGAAGAACAATTGACTCAGGTGGATTTGGTGCCGCGTACAACGTACGGCTTTTCTGTTTCTTCTTCCCCTTTTATTGTCAACAGAAAGAACAAAGACGTGACCTGGTAGTGCTCCTACCCCTACGCCACGATCCGGGCATCTCGTGCCATCCCACGAAACCGATCATGAACGATCACGATGCTACAAAAGCGCTTAGACTGAGTCCTGGTGCAACAGGCTCGAGTCTGTCTACTGAAAAACGAAATTCAGAGAAAACAACCTAGACTACTGACGGACGACAGACAGGATTATTCAGCTAACAGAGGCCAGTCCTATTTAGCGTGTGTCGGGTCTGGGCCGTGCCGGGCCGGCCCGTTGGCCAGGTTTGCTTCGGACGCTGCAGTCCTCTTCACTCTTCAGCCTCAAGTGCACACGCCGGATAGACTGTTGGAAGTGCCACCCGCCGGCTATCAATTGGTATGAAGCACAATGAAGGCCGCTTCGAGATTGCAGAGTGCAGACGCAGCAATGTGTTAGCCTTTATTCGCAATCTTAGGCATCAGTTGCAAGTGTTTAGATCATCCCTCTTTATTTTTGTGCGTTTAGGCACCTCTATGAATTCTTAAGCAAGCCCTCGAGAGGACTTAGTTGATCATGATTTCTGTTTTCTTTTTCTTTTTGTTTGTTTCGAGAAAGATACCGTCTGATTTTCCTTTTATTGATTCTATTCCGATCACGATGTACGGATCTATGTGTCTACATATCTAGATTTTGTTCATGAATTAACAAAAATGTGTAAGAGCTCTATTTGTCTTTGCCACTATATGAGTCACTTCCTTTTTGCGCATGGCACCCACTCCTTTTAGCAGCATCTACTAATTTGCCACTGACATATGTTGTATGACGAGCTCTTTTAATGGTATCATATACAATCTTGTTCAAAAATAAAGAAGGGGATCCAGAGGCTGGTCATGGAGACGGGGGGGGGGGGGGAGGAGGTCGTGTTGTGGCCAAGTGTTAACACACAGGTCATTTCAACTTTTCAGAGATTTATATTTGTGTTTGTCCATAGAGAGGCAAATGAGTAGGTATATGCAAAGCCGCGCCTGATCCGCTCTACTTCTTACTAGTAAAAAGCAATCGACTTAGTTTAGGAGTACTCCCTCTGTTTGGAATTATTAGGCCGGAGAGCCAAATCGGCAATACCAAGAACGTGGCTTGCAAAACGGGAGTTACCTCGTGGAACGTTATAAATTTCTATTAATTGCACCTTAAAGCTCTCCACCTAATCAGGAGCATTGACTCACCAATCCATCGCTGAAAGAAAAGACATGCATTGGTCGTCCTCTGCATGCTCCACCGGCACGGGAATTAACTCCCACAGGAATTAAGGCTGGTCATAGTGGGAAGTAAGTTAGAGTAGTAATATGCATATGTTAATAGTCTAAGTTACTACTTCTTTAGTGGAAAATAACATATGTGTGGTGTCATGCAAAGATTTATTTATTGCAATATAGACTCATTTTGTCTTGAAATATGTGATGTTATGGTAACATAGCTAGTTACCACAAGTCTCTCTCATCATTTAATTACATGCCATGTCATCTAAATGCTTAGTTGGCAATACACGTAGGACTATGTTACTATTCAAGTTACTCTCACTATGACTAGTCTAAGGAGAATCAACTGTAAACGGGAATTAAGGAGCACGCGACCGGCCTATAATCTCGAAATATCTGAAAACTCTCTCCAGACTAGTAATCCCAAACAGAGGGAGTATCGTCTTAGCGGTTGTTTGCAGTTTGTACTACCACGATGGTTCCGTGGACTTATGCGGGGCTGTCAGCTTGCATCCCTACTAATAAGGCTGCCCATGTGTGTGCATAAACATTCATGTCTTTAGCTTTGGAGGTACCCTATCCGTCCACTAATATAAGAAGTTTTAGCTTTGGAAGTCTTATGGACTAATCCTTGAATTCCTGATTGGACCATCTTTTGAATAAAGGTGAAGACATTTAACTAAAAATAATAATAGATCGAAATTTACAAACAGGACATCAACTCTTTCTGATAGATATTAAAGCAACAATACCACTTCCTTCCGTACAATTCTCAGACTCTAGCAACCGGGTTATAATTAACGTAGCACTTGCATACGCACATGCATGCATCGCACACGTTAACTAATTGGCAGAGAACAACACACGGTCACCAAAAAACTAAACACTGTATGATTAAAACAGCTCAAGGATAGATGACCAAACCACCTGAACAAACCGTTCCAGGATTGATAATAACTTATTAAAAGGTCGAAGGCTATCGAGAAGTAACAGTTCTTGTTTTTTTTTTTTTTTTTTGCGGGGGATCGAGAAGTAGCAGTTCGACATCCGAAAGAGAAGGATATGTTGTCCTCAGCCATCAAGGCGCAGGGCTAGCCGACGATTGCCTGGACGTGAGAACACAACCTGCATGAAGTATTTGTCAGAAGGCCAGACATCACATGAGTAATAATTCCTTTCCACAAGAAGAGAAAAGTTACAACCTCTGTTCCATACCGTAAGCTTTTTCTAGCAGTTTAAATTGAACCTCCAAAAATGTTTTTTTTGGAATGGAGGTAGTAAGATATAATACTTGACCACTAATACTTGCGTACTAGATTTTTGTTTGACGCTGTGCTAGCTAAGCTTACGGTTACCCATGGGCATGGTCAATTTTCGACAGCTCAAATATATACTCCCTCTATCTTAAATTACTTGTCTCAACTTTGTCTGGATTCGCATGTATCTAAACAAAGTTTGAGACATATAATTTGAGGCGGAGAGAGTACAATATACAAAAGCACAAACATATATACATACGTACCTGGTAATCTCCAAATGCCCGTGACTTGAAACCAGACGCAGAGAATACGAGGTAGTACTCCCATATACGCATGAACCTTTCATCAAAGCCCAGGGCCAAAACTTGACTGCGAGAAAAAGAAAGTGATAAGAAATTAATACTAACTGAGCAATGAACTGTAACATTATGTGCATATAATCAACATCTTTTACTCAAATGTAGCGCGTGGCTCATGAAGGGCCCCCGCGGGAGGCGCCTGACGCTGGCACCGGGTGGGATTGAACCACCGGCGGCGTCTGGATCGGGCTCTCGTTTCTTCTGCCTTGGCTCTGAATCTGGTTCGGATGGGGAGGATGGAGTTGCTGCTAGGGAGGCCCTCGAGAGGTTAGATGATCCCTCCGGCGAGCTCGGATGGACAACGGTCCAACGCCGGCGGCGAAAATCCGACGAGGAGTTACGCCAAGCTTTCTGGGAGGATATTGGCTTTCCAACTCAGGCGTCCCGCTTTTGGGAGAGGGGATCGTCGTCTCCTCCGCCGGCTCGTGGTTCTGGTCTGTCGATGAGGGAGTCGCCGTGTGTGGCTGGTCTGTCGAGAAGAAGGTCGTCTTCGCCGTTGGAGGGCCGACGCGGGGCAGCTGCTTCGCCTTCTGGGATCGTGCTGCGTCGGGGGATTAATTTCCGGCCGTGGAAGGGTCCGTTGCCGGCGAGGAGAGCCTCTGCCCCGCCGGTGTTGGCTGAGTTCACGGTGGCGGCGTTCGATCGCGTGCAGGCGGGCCGTTCTCCTGATCCGGATTTCAAGCGATCAGGAGACGTGGAAGCTGACGTCGTTGGTGGTGTGGGGCCTCACCCAATCGTACGTGAACCAATTTTTACGTGGACAGCTATCGCAAGAAGGTTGAGGCCTTGCCGATCAAATTTGGAATCTGTTTCTCGGTCGTACTCGTTGCATACCTGTACATCGCCCGCACCACGCCCGTCTTCGATCTCGTTCCTTTCGCCATCGGCCCGCCCGTCTTCGCTCTCCACTGATTCGCCAACGCCAGGGACTCCGTCGCCAGAAACGACGCTTCCAGGGAAGGCCTCCCTCCTGTCGCCAGGCCGCTCTTTCCTGGAAGTGGTTGTGGCTGCTGCGCCTATGGCAGCTCCAAACCCTAGGGGGCAGCCCCCCAACCATGCTCCTGCCGCGGGTGCTTCTGCTCCTGCCATGGTGCCTGCTCGCGCTGCCGCACCTTCCCCAGCTCGTGCTCCTGGGTCACATGCCATGCAGCCGGCGGCCGTTCCTCTATTTCGGGCTGCCCCTATGTCGAACTTTGGCCCACCGCCCTTTTCCGGACAGCCAGGGATGCCATCGCCCGGGGCGTACTATCCGGGGATGCCGCCGCGGCCTACAAGTCAGTTTCAGCCGCCAGCGGTTTACTTCAACTCTCAGGCTCCGCAATTTGTTCAGCAGCCCCTACAACCGCCTTACCGAGGTACGTCGGCGGGGAACACTCCTGTCCCGCATGGTATGCAGGGGATGGCAGTTGTTTCACCATCGCTTGGAGGTCCTTCATCGGGGCAGCAGTTCATGGTGGGACTTGGGGCTACTGCTGCTCCTGTTCCGAAGCGGAAGAAGAAGAAGAAGTAGCAGGTGGATCAGCAGTTTCAGCGGCAGGGTACTGGTCAGTATGGGGTCCCTCACCCACAGGTCCCTGGTCAGTTTGTTTCTCCTTTCCTGGCTCAGGGTGAACAAACTCAGTATCCATACGCTTTGCAGGGTCATAACGGTAATATTGGTTCATCAATTGTTGCGACTCCACAGGTAACAAATGATGCACCGGCAGTTGACGAGGTTTAATCTCGTCAATGCCCATTGTTATGGACTTGGGTTTTGGAGAAGATGGGGATGCTGGAGATCGTGGCACGGTTAACAGACAAGCAACCAGGGGACACGAGATTTACCCAGGTTCAGGCCCCCGGAGGGAAAACCCTACTCCTGCTTGTCTGCTCTTGATTACGGCGGAACCGAAGGTTACAGGACGCGCAGATTCGATCTGGCGTGGAGGTGTGTGCGAAAGTACGAGTCGAGAGATCTAGGACGTGCCCTCCTGGCCTTTATATAGACTTAGGCAGGTCCCGGGCATAGTCCTAGTCGGTTACAGGTTCTAGGGTTTTACCCCTTTGAATTTCCTATCTATGCTAGTCTTGCTCTCTAAGGATCCGAAGGCGTCATGGGCCTTGGCCACCCGAAAATCTTCATGGGCCAGCGTATATCTGTTGTGGGCCTTCCTTGGGTTGGACCAGGTATGCTGAAGTCACGTACCCGTAGGGTATAACCATGTCAGCAGTTACTGTTGGTAATAAGAAAAGTCAGAAGTTTGTTAGATGTTGGAAGTGTGTTGTCAATACTCATGCTTCTAAGGACTGCAAAGTCGTGCACTATTGCTATATTTGTGACAACTCTGCCCATCCCACTTTGAGATGTCCGGTGCTTAAGCAGCCGCGTCTGACTCCTTATATGGCTAGTATAGGAAATGAGCTTACACTATTTACTCAGATTCCTGATGCAGCGGCTCGCGATCATTTGTTGCCTAGTCAGACCCCTATTGCTCTCGTGTGTGTCTCTGGACAGATGGTTTCGGCAGATGTTGTTTAGCGTCAGATTGCCAGGAGGTGCACAGTGCGTGACCAGTGGAAGTGGGAGGCTTTGCCATATGGAGATGATGCATTCTTAGTGAGCTTCCCATCCCTTGAAGACCTGGACAAGGTTGATGGGATCCAGATGTCAGTGCCTCTCTGTATGTCTCAGTTGTCTTTCTCTGCTTATAGGACGCAGGAGGTGCCTCACAAGTTCGAGCTACAGCAGGTTTGGTTGCATGTTGAAGGGGTTCCTCATTGTCTACGCTCTTTTTCTGGTCTATGGGTTGTTGGTGGTCTCATGGGGAATACCCTAGATGTTGATCTGTTCAGTTTGCGGAGGCGCGGGATAGTTCGTATTCTTGTGGACATGTTTGATACTAAGGTTTTCCTGAAGCGGCACGATTCTTTGGGTCACTTTATTACATCGGATGCTGTGGTTAAGCATAGAGCCTATGAGTTTCTCTTCAGGTTGGAGCCTGATGGTTATATCGCGGAACCTAAGTTTGTTCCTTACTTGTGGAGGAAAGGGGACGATGACGCGGATGATGATGTTAATGGGAAGCATGTGGAGGATGCTATGGATATTTCTGTTACAGCTACTGCCACTCAGGTGGCAGGTTCTGGTTCTTCCTCTGCCGCTCCTGGGCAGGTTACCTCGGCACCTTCATCTTCTAGTCAGGGAGTGCAGAGGGTGTTTGCTGTCACTCCTTTTAATGCTAATCCAGTTACTCCTCGTGGACGTGAACTTCTGGATGCACTACCTGTGGATTCTCCCCTTCGTGGAAGGGGTTCTTCGTCAGCGACTCGTGTTTCTTTGGCTCATCTACAAGAGGCTCTTCACTCTGATTCTGTGGCAATTCAGCGGGCTCGCTCAGCTTCGCCGGCGAGATCCAGGACGCATGTTATAGGTAGATCCATTCTGGATGTTTCTACTAGGCCGGTCCTTGAGGAGGTTGTTCCATTGGAGTGCTCGCGGAAGCTGGCCCAGGAGGGGTCGGCTGACCGCGTCGTTCGTGATCAGGTCGAGATCGATGTTGTTGTGGGGATAACCCAGGAGGGGTTGGCCGACCGCGACGTTGTGGATGGCCGTGTGGCTTTGGTCAAGGAGGACTGCGTGGCTCTGGTCAGGGAGAACCTGGAGCTGCATCGGGATGGGTGTCCTCCCTTGGAGGGTCATGAGACCTCGTCGGACGACGGGGGTGGCCAGACCCAGGAGGGGTCAGGGCTACCTCTGTTTCCAAAGCGGGTTTCTACTCCTGGTGTTGCTACACCGGTTGCTTTGCAGGGGAGTGGTACTCCATTCAGACGGAGCTCACGTCATGGAGTGGATGCCTCTGGGGCGTCGGCTACTGATGAGGATTCCATGCTCAAGGCCATGCGTCGTAAGGCTGAGAAGAACTTAGATTCACCAGGTATAACGAGTTCTTCAAAATCCTTTTTGTCCTTTTCTACTCCTGTTATTTCTTCTAAACTAGCCAATATCGGCATTAGTTTGGGTATTTTTGTACAGGATGTTATTTTTTCTTCTAATGTTTTGCGACACATGGAGGTTGACCGTCTAACGGTTACTCCTAAGGTTGCTGTTGTTCCTGATGCTTCACTAACCGAGGAGGAGGAGTTGCATGCCACAGTAGATGGTCAACTCCTTTCTCACTTAGTTGGGGAGGTGTCAGGGGTGGACTTTGATGAGACTGGGCTTGCCTCTATGTATGAGTTAAAAGCTTCAGGTCGAAAATCAAAGAGCCAGCGGTCGCCCAAGAGATCCCGTGTATCCAAATCTCCCATAGTTTCTCAATGAATGGAATGTTTTCAAATAGCAGAGGTCTTCGGGACTTGGCTAAACATTTATTCTTTGCTGATTGTGTGAGAGAACATAAGTTGGATTTTCTGGGTATTTCTGAAACTGGCAGACGAGATTTTTCACAAGCCTTACTCAATCGCCTTTCTGGTGGAGTGGACTTTACGTGGATATCACGTCCGCCACGTGGTCGATCTGGGGGGATCCTGTTAGGCGTTTAAGATGATACTATGGAAGTTTTAGCTAGTTTGGTGGGAGATTTTTTTATAAAACTCCATATCCGTAACAAGGCTGACAATTTCACATGGTCTTTAGTCGCTGTTTATGGGTCCGCCCAGGATGTTTATAAGGCTGACTTTCTACGAGAGCTTGTGAATCTGGCAAAGGACAATCCATACCCTATTCTCATAGGAGGGGATTTTAATTTGCTTAGATTCCCTCACGAAAAAAGTCGAGGACGGTTCGATGAACATTGGCCTTTTTTGTTCAACGCTGTCATTGACAGTCTGGACTTAAGAGAGGTTACAATGTTAGGAAGGCAATTTACCTGGGATAATAGTCTTCCAGAGCCAACATACGAAAAACTAGATAGAATTCTTATGGATATCGACTGGGAACATAAATTCCCGATGGTAACTGTCCGCGCTCTAGAGCGTATTGAGGCTTTGTCGGATCATGCTCCTTTACTTTTATCTTTTGGATCACCACCACGGAAGTCTATGAATGAGTTTAAATTTGAACTTGGATGGATGATCCGTGATGGTTTTTACGAGATGGTTAAGGCTATTTGGGAACGACCGGTTGATGGCCAAACGCCTATCCTACGATGGAATAACAAAATGCGTGCTCTATGCAAGTTCCTTCGTGGCTAGGCCAGGCACACAGCTGGGATCCTAAAGAACGAAAAAATACGCCTAACATCTATTATTGATGACTTAAAGGCTTCCGCGGAGGTTAGGCCGTTAACTTCACAAGAAATTGAGCTTAAAATCCAATCGAATGCAGAGATAGCCCGACTTCTGCGTGAAGAGGAACTCAAATGGTACCAACCCTCTAAAGCAAAATTCATTCTGGAAGGAGATGCGAATACAAGGTACTTCCATGCTGTTGCCAATAGCAAGCATAAGAAGAAACTTATTCACTCTCTGATCTAGGATGAAGGTATGATTGAGGGACAGGAGCAACTGAAGTCATATATTACAACTTATTATAAATCCTTGTTTGGGGCTCTAGTGGAAAATTCTTTTGCTCTGGATGAGTCCCAAACGACCGATATCCCCCAGGTTTCTGTTGAAGAAAACAGCTTTCTAACTGCCTCATATACAGAGGAAGAGGTTAAGAAAGCTGTTTTTCAAATGGAACATAACAAAGCGCTAGAGCCTGATGGTTTCCCAGCGGAATTTTACCAAAAATTCTGGGATGTTATCAAGGAATACCTGATGAATTTGTTTGGGTTTTTACAAATCGGTCAGTTGGATCTCTTTAGACTAAACTTTGGCAACATAATTTTATTGCCTAAGGTTAACAATGCAGAACGTATACAACAGTATCGCCCAATCTGCTTGCTTAACGTTAGCTTTAAATTTTTTACTAAAGTTGCCACGATTAGACTAAACTCAGTGGCTGACCATATTGTTAGCCCGTCTCAAACGGCTTTCATGAAAGGAAGAAACATCCTAGATGGTGTTGTAATTCTGTATAAAACAATTCATGAACTACACTCAAAAAAATTAAACGGTGTACTGTTCAAGATTGACTTTGAGAAAGCATACGACAAAGTTAATTGGTCTTTCCTCCAGCAAACACTCCGTATGAAAGGTTTTTCTGAGGAGTGGCGTGCTCTCATTCAGTCCTTTGTGTCTGGGGGTAGTGTTGCCATTAAAGTAAATGAAGATACTGGCAAATATTTCCAGACCAAGAAAGGACTGAGACAAGGGGATCCATTATCGCCTTTACTATTTAATATAGTGGCTGATATGTTGGCAATTATTATTGAGAGAGCGAAGGCTGATGGTCCATTTGAAGGATTAGTTCCACATCTTATTGATGGTGGACTCTCTATTCTTCAATACGCTGATGACACAATTCTATTTATGGAACATGATCTAGAGAAGGCTAAGAATCTGAAATTATTTTTATCAGCATTCGAGCAACTATCTGGACTTAAAATTAACTTCCACAAGAGTGATTTGTATTGTTTTGGCGAGGCCCAAAACGAGGCCCACCTATATGCTGAACTTTTTGGCTGTGGTCAGCGGCAATTTCCAATCAACTATTTGGGAATACCGATTCATTATCGGCGTCTCACAATTGCTGAATGGAAACTTGTTGAGGAAAGGCTACAAAAACGTCTTAATAGTTGGAAAGGTAAATTGCTATCCCTTGGTGGAAGACTAGTACTCATAAATTCAGTACTTACTAACATGGTACTGTATATGATCTCGTTTTTCCAGTTACCAAAAGGTGTCTTGAACAAAGTGGATTATTTCCGTTCAAGGTTCTTTTGGCAAGGGGATAGTGAGAAAAAGAAGTATCGACTGGCCAGATGGAATGTGGTTTGCCGCCCGAAGGAGTATGGTGGACTAGGCATACATTATTTGCAAGTCAAAAACACCGCACTTCTGGGCAAGTGGCTTTTTAAACTACTTACAGAAGATGGCGTTTGGCAAACCATGTTATGGAGGAAATATGTGGGGTCCAAAGCTGTGTCTCAAGTGGTTTGGAAACCCGGTGATTCACACTTTTGGGCGGGCCTTATGGCCACCAAAAAACATTTCTTTCGTTTTGGTGCTTTTGAGATTAAGGATGGATCACAGATTAGGTTTTGGGAAGATAAGTGGCTTGGCCAAACTACTCTTCGCGAACAATATCCAGCCCTATATTCGATTGTTAGACACAAAGGGGATACAATTTCCACAGTGATGGAAGACAACCCTCCTAATGTGTCTTTCAGAAGAAGTCTCATTGGTCCTCGACTGGTATCCTGGAATAATTTATTATTACGATTATCCATGATACAATTGTCGGACGGTGTTGACATGTTCAAATGGAAATTACTAGAAAGTGGTAAATTTTCTGTTAACTCACTATATAGAGCATTGGTCCAACCTGATATCCCGGTTGATGATAATAGTAAAATTTGGAAAATGAAAATACCCCTCAAGACGAAGATATTTGCATGGTATCTACGTAAAGGTGTAATTCTCACAAAAGATAATCTTGCAAAGAGGAATTGGCATGGAAGTATAAAATGCGTTTTTTGTCATCACAATGAGACAATTCGTCATTTATTCTTCCATTGCAAATTTGCCCGCTCTATATGGTCATTCATCCAAATAGCTTCTGGTTTGTCTCCTCCACGTTTAGTAACCAATGTTTTTGGTAATTGGTTGCATGGAATAGTGGATAAGTACATAACTTTGTTTAGGATGGGAGCGCTTGCCATTATATGGTCGCTATGGCTTTGTAGAAATGACAAGATTTTTAATAACGTTGTGTCTTCTCCTCTGCAGGTAATTTATCGAGCCACGGCTATTCTCCGATTATGGACTACTCTCCAACGCATGGAGTTTCGCGACTTTTTTATGGAGGGATGTACACGATTGGAGGACACATCGAGGGATATTTTTTCCCGACATGGATGGCCGCGTGATTTGAGGATTGATTTTCCTTAGATTGAAGACATTTTTTTGATAGTGCTTTTTGTAATTCTTGTCTACTTTTTGTTCTCTGGTGCTGTCGTTCGTTTGGCTGTATGGATCTTAGTTATGCAGAGGCCGGATATAAACATTAAACATTGTGTGTTAATGCATGCATCCATTTCAAAAAAAAAATTCTTCTATACGAGATGACAAGTGATATATACTTACTCTTTGTTGGCAATGAAGTTGTCCCTCCGGTATATCAGAGTTGTGTAGTAATGGGGCCCAATATTCTCGACATGCTCTACGCTACAAGATCAGGAAGAGTTTAATTAATTAGTCGAGATACATCCATGACCATGCATGAAGAAACCAATTAATCAAGCATCGGTCGGTTGACGTAAAACGTACCAGAATCTTGATGACGTGGTCATGGCAGACATCACACGGGCCAAAGAAGGAAGGCAACCGCTAAACTCTGGCCATTTTTTGTATTGGCTCATACCGTTCCTCTGGAATTGAGATGAACTGGACGCACATGTACGTATTTGCAGATAAAGCTCAATTAGTTCATGATCGTGTAAACCCAATTAAAGTCTTGATTGGATAGGGTGTTGATAATGATACTTGTCCTGCAGTACTAACCTGTAGGACCAATATGCCATCTTGAGCCAAGTGAGACTCACGGATGGCAAAAAAAAAATCGTCCCTGTACTTTCAACATGTTCGATCATACCGCTGATTTTTTTTGACAATCAATACCATATATATTTATATCAATATCATATATATTTATACCGATAAATAGTACATGGTAGAAATACAGCTGACTTCGGCGTTTACAAATAAAGTCTAAAAGAAAATAAGCAACTCTTTGAGGTCTTCAAATTCTTCTTCTTCCATGACATGATCTTATACTTTTCTGAAGGTAGCCGAAGAACTGCTAGCTAGGTAAGACGAATATATGGAGAAGCACCCGTATTAAAGTAAAATAAAAAAGATCTCAATGACAGGATTGAAAGGAATTACGTGGAAAAGTGATGGTTTTGGTGACCTCGGAAAACATTTGTTTGTACATGAATCTATCTAGAATCATCGTTTAGACTTTATTGTGCTATTGGAGACGGGTCGATCTAATTTCAATGTTTCATTTTTAAAACACCTGGCAGCGGGGAGGGAGTTCATGTGGTTTTGTCTCCCACCTCATCAAAGGTCGGGAGGTATATTAGTTGGCATTAATGCAGAAACTCTTTAAGTTAAAAAGGTGGAAACTGGAGATTTTTGTGTTAAGTTGTATTTGAGATCTAAGCACGACGGTTTTGAGTGGGTCTTTCTACCGGTGTATGGAGTTGCAAAAGATTCACATAAACCCGACTTTCTGTCTGAGCTGGTGCGTATGTGCGAGACAGAGACACTACCTATGTTGTTAGGTGGTGATTTCAACATTATGCGTAAACAAGAGGAGAAAAGTAATGATAACTTTAACCCTCGATGACCTTTTATGTTTAATGCCATTATTGAAAGTCTAGATCTTCGAGAAATTGTTCTTTCGGGCTGACAATATAATTGGCTAATCGCAAGGACAATCCAACTTATGAAAAGTTGGATCGTATCCTCGCAAGTGTGGAATGGGAGCAGAAATTTCCTTTAGTATCGGTGAGGGCATTAACTCTCTCAGGTTCTGACCATACGTCATTACTTCTTGATTATGGTAATCACGCTCACATAGAAAATAAGGCTCACTTCTCATTCGAGCTATCCTGGTTGCGTCAGGATGGTTTTTTTTAGATGATAAAAAAGAATGGGAATCGGTATTCACTGGGGATACTCCTATTTAGAGAGAAAAATAAAATAAGACACTTACGACGATTCTTGAAAGTATGGACTAAGAATCTTAGTGGCAAATATAAAAAAGGAAAAGGAGAGGCTACTATCTATTATTGATGAGTTGGATATTAAAGCCGAAACAAGTACATTGACTGGATTAGAAAAGGATAAGCTAAGAGAGGCCAATGAACATGTGTGTAAGCTTAGACGTGATGAGGAGACTAAGTGGGCTCAACGTGCTAAGCTAAAACATGTTCAAAAGGGTGGTAATAATACTAAATTATTTTTACCTATTGCAAATGGTAAACACGGAAAGAAAAAGATTGTCCAACTAGAGCAAGATAAAGGAACCATAGTGGGCGAAGAGAACTTGAGAGTCTATATTACTGAATATTACACAGCTCTTTTCGATGAACCGAATAAAATTAGCTTCTCCTTGTCGGAGGAACGTATTGATGATATCCCCTAACTCTGAGCTGAAGAAAATGGATGCCTTATAGCTGAGTTCTCTAAGAAAGAAGTTTTGGATGCTATTTCTCAAATGGAACATAATAAAGCTTTGGGCCCTGATGGCTCTCCCGTGGAGTTTTATCAAACTTTTTGGGATGTTATTAAAAATGACCTCATGGCTCTTTTTAGGCAATTGTATTTTGGAGAATTACCCCTTTTTAAGTTGAACTTTAGGATGATTACTCTCCTTCCCAAAAAAGAGAATGAGGCACAAATTCAACAATATATACCAATTTGTCTACTAAATGTCAGTTTCAAGATTTTTACAAAGTTGGCTACCAATCACATTACTGAATTGGCTCATAAGGTGATTAGACCATCTCAGACTGCATTTATAGCAGGACGACACATTCTAGAGGGTGTAGTTGTGCTGCATGAAATCATACATGAACTTCCACGGAAGAAACTGGATGGTGTGTTTTTTAAAATTGATTTTGAAATGTATATGATAAGGTTAAATGGCCTTTTCTACAAGATTTGCGCATGAAAGTTTTTGACCCTCAATGGTATGAGTGGATCAAATGTTTTGTGCAAGGTGGAAGTGTTGAAATAAGAGTCAATGATGACATTGGACACTTTTTCCAAACTAAAAAAGGTTTGAGACAAAGAGATCCCTTGTCTCTAATGCTTTTCAACATTATCGTTGATATGCTAGCTATTCTTATTGCCGGTGCAAAGGAGGACGCTAAGATAGGTAGTCTAGTACCTCATTTGGAATGTGTGTGCTTGTATTGTCGGATGAGGAACAGTAGCCCTAAATGAAATAGGGAGAAACTGAGGATCCGACTAGTCGACTACTACAGAGGTCCTACAGTCACGGTCTTCTACTTGCGGGTAGGATGGTCATGGAGACGGATTGTCAAGCTATATAGTCAAGATCAAAGAATGTGTGTGCATAACATTCGCCATCTTTAGCTTCGGAAGTACTAGCTTCAACTACCCCCCTTGTTTGGTATCAAAGTATTTTTAAAGTATTAAGAGAATACTTTGGTTTCTAAAAAAACTAGAGTATTGAATACTTTGAGGCGTTTGGATCCAACAAATAATATGGTTTTAAAACTAAAGTATCCTTCAAAACTATGGTTTTTTTGAAGTATTTGAGAAAGAGGTGAGACCCTCTTTTTTCTAAAACTGAGAAAAGAGAAAACTAAGGCCTAGTTTGGCAACAAAGTTTTTATTAAATTAAAGTATTACAAAACTGAAGTATTTCAATGCACGGGAGAGGAATAATACAGTTTCTTGATATTGCAGTATTTCTCAGTTTTGCCAAAAACAACCAGGCATTTGGGAGATGTTGTTTTACCTTCCCTTTTGACAGATTGTTATGCATGTATGATCGCTGTTCAAGTGCTAGATGCCAGCGGATTGGCGTTGAATACCAGGTGCCATATGGTTATTGGAGAGCTCGGCAAGCAAAAAATCTAAGCATCTTCACAGGATGCGAAACACAACAAACATGCATGTGAACTAAACGGTATAGATCTGCACTAAATTTGGCCTAGTTCATTCATGCAACCATGACAATAAGACACCCGTCTATACAGAAATGCTAAGGAGCGCCAAATCTTGACGGATGGCGTCCGTCTGTGTGGGAATCGGTGGGATCTCGGCATGAATAACAAACCCCAGATGGCAACAATGGTACAATCAAGTTAAGAAGAATATCACGTCATAGATCTTGGCAAGAATTCAGCAAAACGAACCTTCTTTTCCGTTTACTGAGCTTGCTTTCTCCATGGCTGTAGAAGAGGACATGATCGTAGGCGCTGTACGCAAAGACGACGGAGTGAAGCAAATGCGTTTTTGCGAGTTCTCCAATTAGGAATAAAGAGGTCGGGAGTGAAGTTTCTAATACGTCAAAAAACTGCAGTTTTAGAGATTCTTCAGTTTCCAAAACTAAAGTATTACTTGGAACCAAAAGACTTGAAGTAATTAATACTTTATTATTTTTGGAAACTGAAGTATTCTAAGAAACAGGGCCTAAAGTATTGCTAAACAGAGCTACCAAAGAGGGCCTAAAGTATTGCTTTGCTAGGCACTAAAATACTATGGTATTGATATACTTAAGTTTTAGAAAAACCGTGTTGCCAAAAATTAGGCCAATGTCCAGTCATCTTTTGAATAGAGACGAAGGCGTTTATAACTAAAAAAAACAGATCAAAGACTACAAACATAACACAACTATTTCCCGTAGATATTAAAGCAACACACCACTTCCTTACAATTCTCAAATCCTAGTGACTAGACTATATATAATGTACAACTTGCATACACACACACACATGCATCGTACAAGTTTATTGACAAATAAAAACACACCGTCACAAAAAACTAAACATTTCACGATCAAAACACAGGACCATTCCAGGATACGCTTATAATAACACAACTATTTCCCGTAGATATTAAAGCAACACACCACTTCCATACAATTCTCAAATTCTAGTGACCAGGCTACATATAATGTACGACTTGCATGCCACACATCCATACAATTCTCAAATTCTAGTGACCAGGCTACATATAATGTACGACTTGCATGCCACACATGTGCACGCATCGTACAAGTTTATTGACACACAACAACACATTGTCACAAAAAAACTAAACATTTCACAATCAAAACACAGGACCATTCCAGGATACGCTTATTCAATGGCCTTAGGCTATCGGCAAGGAGCAGTTCGAGGGCTGAACGAGAAGGATATGTTTATTGCCTTTAGCCATCAAGGCACATGGCTAATCCGCCTGTTGCCTGGACGAGAGAAAACAACCTGCATGCAGCCATCATCACACATAAAGGCTCAGACGTCATTTTGGTCAAAGTTATGATATGTAAAAATCACAAGTATATATAGGTCTTTTTTCTCTCAAGAAAACATTTTCATCATTTAACAATTTCATCAAGTTTTATGGTTTACCACAGAGAGAGCACACATACCTGGTAATCTCCGATTGCACGTGACTTGAAACCAGACGCAGAGAATACGAGGTAGTACTCCCATATACGCATGAACCTTTCATCAAAGCCCAGGGCCAAAACTTGACTGCAAGATAAAATAAACCGAATTAGTACTAACTCAGCAATCACAATATGTGTATATGATGGTAAGTCACAGAAAAAAATCACTTGCCCAACGAACACATATATATATGCACTAGCATGTCATAACAAAATTCGTTTGCTCAGTGAACATATATGCACTGGTACGTATTTTACTCAAACTGTAACAACAGTATTATTCTTCCATAGTGAATGACGAGTGATATATATATATACTTACTCTTTGTTGGCCATGAAGTTGTCCCTCCAGTGTATCAGAGTTGTGTAGTAATGGGGACCAATATTCTCGACATGCTCTATGCTACAAAGTCAGGGAGAGCTTAATTAATCAATTAACCGAGATACATCCATGATCATGCATGAAGAAACCAATTACTCATCGAACGATACCAGAATCTTGATGACGTGGTCATGGCAGACATCACACGGGCCAAAGAAGGAAGGCAACCGCCAGGGAATATGTATTCTTTTAGAAAGTCTGGCCTTTTTCTGTATTGCTCATACCGTTCCTCTGGAACTGAGATGAACTGGACGCACATGTACGTATTTGCAGATAAACCTCAATTAGTTCATGATCATGTAGACCCAATTAAAGTCTTGATTGGATAGGTGTTGACGATGATATTTGTCCTGCGGTACTAACCTGTAGGACCAATATGCCATCTTGAGCCAAGTGAGACTCGCAGATGGCAAAAAATTCGTCCATGTACTCATGCCCAACATGTTCGATCATACCGCTGAATTAATATACAGAAGGGGAATACATAAGCACAGGTATTGTCAGAGTCAGAGTGTGCATCCATAATATACAGATAATACTTACCAGCTTATGATTGCGTCATACTTGCATGGTGGCATTTTACGGTAGTCACACAGCAGAAAAGTTATGTTGTCCTAAAAAGTAATAACAATAGATAGTAGAACTGTTAGCTAGGATTTCACCCTTCCTAAGTAAAGGGTGGAGGTCTGGAGGATAAAATACACCCATACTGCATTTTCTAGTGAACACATATGGTGGAATGGTAATTAATTACTGATAAACTATTAAACTGGACCAGTATTGCGTAAAAGAGGGAGTAACATAGAACTAACCTCTAAGCCAGCTTCTTTTACTCTTTTCTCAGCATATTTAAGTTGCTCCTCTGACAAAGTGATTCCAGTGTATTTGCAGCCAGTTTGCTTAACCACTTGTATTGCTAAACTGCCCCAGCCGCTACCGATATCAAGAACATGATGCCCTGCCTCGACCTTAGCCTTTGGTCAAATGTGTATTTTGCAAGAATGAAGACCCATCATGTTCACAACATTGTCTAACTAGTAATCAATCCAATGACACAATTTCTAGAGATATGGTAGTATTACCTTGGAGATTAGAAGGCTAAGTTTACGTTGCTGGGCTGCTTCTAAGCTTTCATCCTCCATCTAGCAATTTAATTTTAGTCCATGAATTAATAAAACTACTACGTAAAATTACAAGTTGCAGAACAAAATCACAAGATTTACAAACCTTGAAAACTGCACAAGAGTAAGTCATAGATTTATCCAGAAAAAGCTTGAAAAAATCGTTACTCTGCACACATATATAAGAAGAAAGAACTATTAGTACTATTTGGTTTTTTATTATAGAAGCATGGAAAGTAATGAATGATAACATATCTTTTTGATATGTGTGGAACACAAAATCATCAAATCAATAGGAATTGCAATAATTCTGGTATTTCAATTGACCAAAACAACTAGTTATCTTAATCCTGACGGAATGTAATAACAAAAGAAGAGACAAGAGTACTGACAAGATCATAGTGCACAGAGATATTTCGACGAGTTTGTGTCGTAGTGTTCTTCCTCGAGACATGGTGCAGAAAGTTTTTAGCATATTTCAAATTAGCTATTGCATACAAGGGTGACAACCAAGCCCTGCAAACCAAACAATTTTATATACATGATTAGTCACAGACGCATATATTCTTAGGTACTACTTCATCTTTATCAAACAATTCATAGGAATTTAGTGGAGAATTGAAGGTTTCAGAACCCTTTTCTGGCAATGCCACGGTTCCTACGCGCATCTCTGTTAGCAACGAGAATCTGCAAATAAATGGATCGTGGACTTGATCAGAAATGAAGAAGAAATAGCTCAACCAATAAGCTTATGGACTATAGCAAAGTTTTACCAGGAAAAGATTCAGAAGGCCTTCTCTCTTGTCAACAAGAGAGTAACATCCGTTAATATAGGCTTCTGCCAAGCCAATGTTCCCTTCTGTTGCAACCTAAAAGACGTGAGGGAGCCAGGATAAACACATGTAGTTCAAATGAGAAGGTTGGATAAAGCAATTGCAATGGAATATAAAAGAAATTAAGAATCATGCATGGACAAATCACCAATCAGAAACAATAAAAAATGCATGTGTACGCAGAAAAAGAGAAGACAAGACAACCTTCCAATAGAACAAGGGGTCATGAACTCGTATGACAGATTTTACATGGCATTTGTCGCAAGCCTTGCCAAAGCTGAGCACACTACCTCCTTCTTCGACCAATCTACACGAAAACTATTATGGTTAAAATATTCATAATTAGACATATGTAGTATATTGACTCATACAAGGACTCACATCAAGTTACCGATGGTTATGAAATGGTTAAAAAATCTTATAATAGCAAGGCGCACCCCAGCCTCGGTCCATGATGGAACCATCTGCTTTGGGTTCAGAAGAAGCTCACATTTCTTTCCAAGCAAACCTTGAGCTGCTGCTCTCCCAGACTGCATTGATTCAATATGTCCAACATAAAAAGACCTCACAGAACTATTTCATGAAACAGTCATTCTGAATTATTCGACTGAAACTAAAAGCATATATGTCAGGGTGGTGTAAACAGCCCCCATTGATGAACAAAGGAGAAGCCTGGAAATCTAGTAGCTACTTAGGGACATAAGCCTACTAGAGGTAAACAAGGATATGGTTAGTTATGGTTATCAAAGAATTAGATATGTTTAGCTTTGTTAGCAATTAGTTGTTTAGGGGTAATAGGAAGTCATGTCTCTAAACAGGACATCAAACTTTTTGATCACCAAGCAAACTAGTGACGCTCTAATCACAGTTCTTAACTTGTGTCCTTATCATCCTCGGCGAGATGGCTTGTCAGCTAACGACTTGGAAGGTGTGCCCAAGTTAGCTCTCAACTCACAACAATGCTGTTCGAAGGTGGCACTCTATCTCTGCTGTCAAGGAAGAACGAAGGAGAAGTTTTGGTGCAGCCGAATGCCTTGCTGCGTATCCGGTTTGCTGCTCTCCTTATGGAGATTGGGCAGACCATGCATGAGCATGGCCGTCACCTCTTTCCATCTTTGTTGACCGCCTTCCCAGCATGGGAAAGCAGTGACAAAACTCATTGACAGGACATGCAAGACAGGTCTGAAAGGGAAAATGGACAGCCTGTGCATGCAAATACCTTCAATCCGTCTTCATGGAAGCCATGACCTGGGGTCCAAGGTAGAAGAGATATTTGAGACCTAACTTTAAAATGCAGTAAAAGTATACCGTACATCTACATGCAAGTTGTAACTAACAAATCATCCAAAAACTGAAATTCATGAAACATGTTACCTTGATATGCCCCACAAAACCATATTCCTCTCTTTCCCTGAATCTGATCAAACTGAAGATAAGCCTTGGCCGCAGCCACAGACAGAACAGGAAGGCCTGTAGACCATTTAAGCAGTACGTGATCCGGAACACAAGGGGGGTTGAGTGTAACGAGGAAAGGCCTGACAGATTCAATTTCCTAGAAGCACAAAAAAAATCAAATATTCAACAGTTGAGTAATCCATTCATACAGCTGGAGGCGCTAGGCTGAAGCTTCCACTTTGATGTTATTCTGTGAGCCTGCTCTACAGTGTGTTCAATCTTGATGAAAATCTGGCTGTAGGAAATTTACCTGAATATGGTTTAGCCAGTAAGTAACAGAAAACCCGGTGCTGGTTGCTCCTTGGAAATTCCAGGCACTCCATGCTAACGGATTTCGGGGCATCAAATTTTGATCGCAGTGGAGGTATATATCCCTGCGTGCCAGACAATTAGCAGATGAGATGAAAGTTTATTGATGTGTTCATTTGGCAGTAGTAGACAGACTTCACCTGTGGACATACTGACAGGCACCTAGAATTTTCAGTTCGTAATGTGTAGCTTGAGCTCCTAGTACTTTGAGAGCATTAGGTGCATGGACCCCAAGGATGACATTGTCGAATGTTTCCTCTGAACCATCATTCTCCAAGACCCTGTAGCCAGCTGTCAAGATAGAGAATTGTTTCTGTTAGTGGATCAATAACCACTGATGACACACACATTGTTCATACAGTCAGCAATCAACAAACAATAACACATGTACCTCCATCAAAACTTGAAACAGATTTGACCTGACAGCTGGTTTTAATTCGACAGCCCATGCCTTCCAATTCTCCTTTTACCTTGTTTACATAGGACTGCGAACAAGCCTTGACAGTGGGCAGCTGGGCGTGACGAAACAGCTGAGAGTGTAGAGACTTAATCATCAGCTTTCAAAGACGAATTAACTATTAAGCATGCAAATGCAATGGGAAAGGAACATGTATACAAAGTTGCTAGGCACCTGAAGAAGGTCATGGTTACGGAAAAATGACAGCACGAAGAAAGCCGAGAGACTCAAAACACCTTCTGATGAACATGACCAACTGCCTGCACAGACTGGAATCTGCACGAAATATTCATTTTTCAAAACCGCATAAACACGACAAAGTATGTTTGTACTCACAAAAAACTTCTACAAGCGAATATAACCAGCTGGCCTTCCTGCCCCTGCACCCATGCAAGTTACCCAACTTTTACTTATAATAATTTGAATGTTTTATCTAAATTTTTCATAATTATTTGGAAAATGTAGTTTATCTTCACATTTTTTACATAACTGTCCAAAAACATGAAAATCAAAAAAATTGACTACAGAAATCATGATGTGAGATAATGCCAAAATAAAGGGTTGCTGGATACACTAGAAAAAAAGGCATAAGCAAGTAGATTAGAAGCAGTACAAGGTAAGCCTCTTGGAATGAAAGGGAATATCCATGCGACTGAACGAACTGCCCCAACGTCTCGCTGCGGTCCAGATCAGGGTTATGCTCCTTGTACTCCAGGTACCTTCATTCCAAAGATCGAACCAGCGAATTAATTGTTATCATATATGAACACAAGGCATATATACATATGTCCAGCTAGTAATGGAAGTATTATGTATGCACATGAGAACTGAGGGACTGGACTGCTTACGTCAGAGCATCCTTCTTGAACCTGAGTATCTCACAGACCATGCGCCAAAAACTGGTTTTCAGTATGTTGGTTTTCTGCGCCAAGAGGCTCGAGATACCATTTCCATTGCCCCACTCGCATCCTCGGCCACCACCGTCCGATTGTGTACTCACTGAGAAAGACATGTCCGATCTCTCCATCTCCACCCCGAGCCCTTCTAACCATTCCATCATGTCGGGATATGTTGCCTACATTAGTTTGATGCATATGGCACAACAAAAGTCTTAGTGAGGAATAAAAACTTATAATTTAGGTTTACAAAGATCTTTCATGTTTAGCTAGTCAAGGGGTTAGGAAGTCACATATTAATCAGAGTAAAAGAAAAACATCAATCAAGATTAAAACCATGCATGCACATTAATCAGATAAATAAGCCAACATGTAAAACTAAAAGTGAATTTCCAACCATAAGCATTAATGCATTATAGTACTATGTATATAAAAAACATAACAAGACACATGTCTTAGGCACTCAATAATTAATGCGGCTTCTTTCAACGAATAAAAAACACATGTCAGCAAACGCTAAAAGGAAAAGTATCATAATCATAGATTAGCACTGAATTATCAGAAGCAAACAAGAACTATGGTTGCTGAGATCAAGGTAGAAAATCTATATCCGGAGGTTTCTTCAGCTCCAGTCTTGTGTCCGATGGGATGCTCTGCGTGGGAGCCCAAGGCGGTGGAAACTACGCACCAATGCAAAATTTTGCACATCTGAACTATGAGTAAAACACTTAGTTACACACGCGTGCGCATACACTCACACTTACACCACTATAGTGGCAATGGTTGGGGTAACCGAACTATACCTAAACTGAAACCACCTGAATTTTTTTGTCTAACCAAACCAAGCCAAACCAGCACACAATAATGTGTATTGGCACCCGGCCCAAATTAAACCGTGTATGCAATCCAACTAAACTGATCGGTTCCCCACCCAGCTTACAACATGTATAACTTCAAACATGTACATGACTTGCATTGAGATAGACACGAATTATTCATAGGGAGCAATTGCTTGCAATTTACAGACAAAAAACCTGTTGAATAATAACAGAAATCTGGTAATCTTAGCTCAAAAGAAGCTAAAATATTCCAAACCAAGAAGCAGAAAACAATCTCTAACGCCTCAGTTGGAACGAACAGTCCAAATTACAGAAGACCGCACTACAGGAACAAAATTTCCCGAATCGTTTCTGGCAAGAACAAATCACCTGGCCGCCGTGGCACTGCACGATCTCCTCGTCGCGGCAAATGTTGCGGCCAGAGTTGCTGGAATCCGTCCAGGGGCACAGCTTCCTGGCGCGCTGGTGCCACAGGAGCTGGGGGCAGACGCTGCCAGTGCCAGAGCATCGTGGGCGACGGGTGCGAGAGATGAATGTGGAGGAGAAGCTGTAGATAGGAAGGAAATCGGCGCAGCCGAGTCGCCGGCGGCGGCGGCGGAGGGATGGTACGGCGGCCGCTTCTTCTCCTCGCCTGTGCAGGACCCAGGCCCGGCCATGGGATAGGGCGGGAGGGGCGACACCGCGACAGCCCAGGGCCTATGGGCAAGAGGGCCCCCAAATATATGCTAGTACGGCCCAAAGTCAACACCAACGAAACTACCACAGGAGGCTCATTGTCTCGAAAAAACAAAACCACAACTCCACAAGAGGCTCATGTCAGCTAAACTAGTCCACCTTATGCCTCGTGATGGTCCCAAAGAAAAAAAAATGAAAAATTGCATCGTGAGGCCAATAGGTACGACTCACGCACGATTTACACCGGGCTACCCTCCGTTTTAAAATATAAAATATTTTAAGTTTGTAAATCAAATATATATAGACTTCTTTTAGTATGTAGGTTTATTTAAGTTTGGAGTGAATCTACACACCTAAAAAAGTCTAGATACATTTTCTTCATAAAACTAAAATATTTTATATTTTAAAACAGAGGAAGTACATAGGACTCTCTGCTCATCATAGAATTCGAACGAGCTTAAATTGAGCCAAGTTATGTAAAAATTGACTGATACTTGGCTTGCAACAGTCTCGAGTGGATCTCGAACTAGTTTCGACTTGGGCAAGAGAATAAAAATTCCTATGTTTGAAGGTATCTTTTCACCCATTTATACAAAACAACATCGGAGCAAAACGATACAATCGGTTTTTTTTTCAACCAAATCGGGCTATATAAGAAACTCATACTCACATGTGGAGTTGTATGTTCATGTCCCCCCTCCCCCCCCCCACACACACACACACGCACACCCCCCTCCATTTTAGGTAGTCACAAAATTAAGCCGAGTTATGTACAAATTGACTCATACTTGGCTTGCAACAGTCACGAGTCGATCTCCAACTAGTTTCGACTTAGGCAAGAGAATAAAAATTCCTATGTTTGAAGGTATTTTTCCACCCATTTATACGAAACAACATCAGAGCAAAACAGTACAATCGGGCTAAATAAGATACTCATACTCACCGGTGGAGTTATATGTTCATATTTGGGGGCCACAACCCCCACCCCCACCCCCCTCCATTTTAGGGAGTCACAAAAGTTGTTATTTCTACAAGGTTTAGAATAATAAAATTAGAGCATTTTGACCAATATTATGCTCATTTGATTTGTTGACCTAGAACAAGATGATTATTCTCTCTAGTGTAAATATTGTACATTTATAAGCAATATTGTGTGGAGCCGTTCTTCAGATTTCTTCTAGGATAGTAAGTATTATGTCCATGATTTGATTTTAAATACTGTACATTTATAAGCAATGTCCATGGTTTGCTTTTAAATAGCGAACCTCATGAACAATTATTTTGAATTGTCCCAACATTTTTATCTCCTATGAATTCTTTTAACTCGCGGACATAATTGTAAAGAAAAGAAAAAGAGGCAACTTCATGATATACCAATTTCATATGAATATTAAAAACAAAATTGAAAAGAAAACATAATTGTAAAGAAACGAAAAAAGATAATAAGTAGACAACGAAAACATGAAAAAACCTGTGACCAAATGAATATTGTAAATTGCATAGAAAACTTCATTTTTTATTTGTCTTGTACTTTTCACTTATAAAATAGAGTTTCTACAGAGATTTCCGCTATAATGCGCGGCATCCAAGAATCCTTACAGTTCTTACAACACTTGTCAAAATTACATATGCTCACCAAGATTTTTGGGGCTATAAACGCGTTTAAGTAATGCAACAGTGACGGCAGAAGAAATTAGTGAGCATTACAGATGCTCTATATACATGAGAGCCACTCGCGCTAGGAGAGTGATTTTTCTTTCAAAGTTTAAATCACGGCCGGTGCATCTGAAACGATGGAGCTAGTAGCAGATTAATCGTTTTAGATCATGCATAACTGGAGGTGAACGTGCGGCGAAGTCAGCGATTAATTACCAAGAATCAGCTGAGATGCCAAATGCTTTCATGCATGCTGCCAACAGCGCCCAGCACTAATATGGGAAACATGCACGAAGCTATGGGCCAGATCTTTTATCAGCTTAAAAAATAAGTTGCTCCCTCCCTAGCTTCTCTTATAAGCCATATGGTTTATTAGTCGAAGCTTCTCAATTAGTTATGAGATAATTAGTTTAAAAGCCCTAACAGATAAGCTGAGCGGCTTATGAGATAAGCTGGAAAGGGATAGCTTATTTTTTAAGCTGTTAAAAGAACTGGACATATACCTGGTTGAAGCTCATGAAGCCGAGGTCGAGCTGGACCTTGCCTCCGGCGCCGTCACCGACTGCCACCGTTCTGGCATTCCCTCCGAGGCGGTCCTCCGCCTCGTACAGGGTCACGCGGACGCCGCCGTCTCGGCTCGTCGTGGCGAGCAGCTCGTGCGCCGCCGCCAGCCCGCTCACCCCGCCGCCGACCACCGCCACCTTCATTTTTGCTCCCGCTCTGGCTCTGCTCTGCGCTGCTATCGCTCAGTCGATGTGCGCTCACTCTCTAGCTCCACGTGTATTTATGTTGGAGCGGCTAGCTGATCGTTGGAGTGCTGGCGGCACACCACGTGCATGACACGCACTGCAGAAGGTTAGTCTTTTTGTTTTGGTAACGGTACGCTAGAGGTTAGTAGTTGTTGTTTTGTCTTTATTATGCTCCACGTACGACGAGTACTGGGGAGGGTGGGTGTGCTGTGATTCTAGCTGCTGAGCAAGAGCTAGCAGATGCAGGGACCCGGCCGGTACGAGTTACAGTTACACAAGGGGGCGAGTAAAGAAAGACTTTGCATGACCAGCCATGTGCGACTAAGTATGCATGTAGAGAAGCAGACGAGTAAAGGCCTACCTCCACGTACCGACCATACGCTTTATGGGCCCGGCGAGGCAACAGTGCACTCTGCCCATTTCGTAGTAGTCATTATTTGACGCAATAACCCTCTCTGCATCACATACCCTTTCTCTCTCTACGTGTAGTATCATTTTAGGCCATCCCTAACCGGTACCTGAACTTTAGAGGAGTAAATGGATGAGCAAACTTTAGAGGAGTAAAAGAGGTCGGCGGTTTCCAACCGAACCACTAAACTTAAAAGAGTTAAACTTTTTTTCTCCATTTCTCTCTAGCCTTCCACATATGCATTCATACATCTAACATAGAGTTCATACAAACAATTTAAACATACGGACAATTCAAACACAAGCAGCACAACACTTAAACAACATACATAGGCATAGTTCATCGAATCGAACACATCGAAATAAAACATGCATAGAGTTCATTCAAAAGCAGACTTTGTCACCACCATCGATCAAGGTCTCCCCAAAAAAAGCTATTGACCTTGTTTCATCCAAAAGAAACCACCAACATATCACCTCATATGTTGTGGACCATCTCCGAAGAACTCAAGCATCATCTCCGAAGACCTCATCTCCTCCTCCTCCTCCTCCTCCTAGGCCAACACCATCATCACCACCATGAGCACCTCCACCAAAAGATCGTTGAAGGATCTTTGCTCGAGTGAGCTCCCAATATTTCCTAGTCGTGGCATCCAAGCATAGCACAATGCAACGTCTTCTTTCCGCTATAATTCGTGGATCTTGTCTTCTTTGCGCTTTCTTGTGTCTCCTCCACCTCTTGTTGCTCGGCGGTGACCTCAACATCTTCCTCAGCCACCTCTCTTTGCTCGGTGGTGGCCTCAACATCATCATCGTCGAAGTGGAGGTCGTCGATCCCGATAGCATGGCTACTCTCCAATTGTGTTATGAAGCCGACCACCTCCTCCTCCAATGTCGTGTGTCTACATATCGTCAAAACAATAGCACCGTGTGTCTACAAATCGCCAACCTATTAGAGGTGAGGAGAAAAAGAAATTTTCTACCTTGCCGACGATCCATCGAACACCTCGCGCGCTCGTCAACGTTGATGAGGCCGCCCGCGGTGTCCGGCCTAGGGGAGGGTTCGCCGACGAGGCCTTGCGCATCGAAGGGGCCGGTGTAGCCTTCTGAAGCGCCACCACGGCCTTTTTTCATCTTCTTCTTGGTCGCCGCCTCCGCGAGCGTCACTTTGGCCGAAGTTGGCTTGCTTTGTCGCCGGCCGGCCACAAGATTAAGGGGAGGATGCGGCGGCACCTCAGGAGCCTCCACGGGGCTTGCCGCCAGCCTTTCCGGAGTCCTTGACGGTTGTGCCGGCCGGCCGGACCATGTTGTTGGCCCCCAACCTTTTACGACCCGTGGTCGTGGCTGAGATCTCTGATTGCGGCGGCGCCAGGGCATCGGAGACGCCGAGGATGGTCGGAGAAGGTGCGCCTGAGAGCTGGGCGTAGATTTTGGGTGGAGTCGACGACATCGGCGCCGGCAGGGAGGCGGGCAGGAAAGAACAGCGGGGGGCGGGAGGTGGAGGTCGGGAGGCGGGTGATTTTCTCAGAAATGGTGGCCGAGGAGTATATTTAGGAGTTGGCCGCTCGGTTTACTCCTCCGATGAGTAAAAATATACTCCTCTGACCATTTTGGGGATCGGTTAGGTGCAGCACCTCCAGATTTTTACTTTTCTAACCGATTTGCCTTTACAGTACCGTGGTTTGTTGCTAGGGTGCCAAAAAAATATAAGTTCCTTTTCACAAATCCGACATTTTCTTGCTAGGGTTAGAAAATGTATTACCTTTTTGAGTTTTGACAAATCGACAGAAGCCGTGTGCGCCCGTTAGTGAGGAGTAAGTTCTAAATTCTAGAAGCCGTGTATGGAGCCAAAGTTTTAAACATTGACACCCCATTCCTCCTAAGGCCCGCCACGATTCATCCCAAACTGGTACACTTTTCCATTCACGCCACCATCCATCCGTGCTTGCCCCTCCACACCCACACCCACTGTCATCCGAACCATGCGCCATGCAGGCCACCCAACAATCATTACAAGAATTCCCAACTATCTCTAGGGAGACACTACCTGCCTGAGGGTTTGTTCGGTTACCTCATATTTGAAGTGGATTGGAGGGGATTAAAGTGGATTAAATCCTATATAAGTCAAAATCTCCCCCAAATCCACTACAATACTCTCCAGTCCCTTTGGGATAGGGATTAACCGAACAAAGCCTAAATCTATTCATCTTGATTTTGAAAGCTGGAAGAATAAACTTCCAGATGCATCAACACATCCATCCAACATTCCTAGACCGATCATCTTAACCGTCTCAACTGGGTTTTCTGAACCAATGGGTAAACCAATTGTTCCATCCTGCAAAAACATACCTATCCCATACGACATATATATCACGCGTGAAAAAGGAAGGATAAACAAATCAAAGGTTACTACAATGCATGCTCAGAAGATGAAGGATCAACAACTACCTAGTGCATATTTCATCACTCGAGATTACAGCTCAAACATAGTTGAGAACAACAACAGTGTAGGACAAGTTATAATGGCCAAACGGTGCACAATTTTAAAAGGTGAACACATGGAATGCAGATTTTCATCACCCTAGATTACCACTCATACATGGTTGAGAACATAATAAGTGTAGCACAAATTATAACGGCCAAACAATACACTTTTTTAAAGATGAACACATGGATACTACTAATAATTTCTAATTTTTAGTAACAACATAGATAATGACAAGTTCAAACATCAACAAAAATGAGTAAGTCATTCTAGAAAAGAATCAAATGAATAAAAGACGTGTGTTGCCAACTTGCCATGATCTAGGTCTTTCGATATGAGATATGTATGTCACTAATATAGCCATCCACCAGGACGTTTTGCCTGAATCCCGACTGATCTTGGGATTTTGGCTTGCGTCGGCGCGAGAAGTTGCGTCGGGCGCTAAGCCTATTTTTTCGGACGATCTGTATTGACCATCAACGGGCGTTATGCCCATTCGCTAGAAAAAAATTTGGAGACCCGTACAACCCCTTCCTCGACGGTTTAATGGAATCCAGCTCAAGTCTAGGAAGTTTTTCCATAAGTAATTATTAGTAGAGTTCATCCAAAAAAATACCTTAACAGAATCATTGTAGCATGTTTGGTCGTGATTGGAATCACGCACACATACAAAATAATTAAGTACACGCAAAAAAAAGAGTCAATACAAAATCATGAATAGATGCAATAGAAATCAGATTGCTATAAATGAAACATGTCTAAGAATCACAATTAAATAATCCAGAGAATGTAAAAAAAATGCACATATACCCTCGTTGAGCCGGTGCTCCGAGAGCTTCTAGGTGCAAACCTGCATGTGCATGAGTTAAAAAAGAAAGTGAAATTATGAACTTGTTACTTGGTAAGCACACTCATAATACTCACAATTGCTCAATACACCATGTTGTATAATTAAGAAGACTAGAGATTATCCATCGTACCTGATGAACTCTGCGTTTGGTTGGAATCCAATTGATGGAGCCATTCCGGCTTGAATAGGTCAAGATGGAGTGGCTGCCGTACTCTGGAATGCAGGAGATGTCGGTGTAGATGCTCTGGCACCGGTGGAGTCGATCGTACGTACTTATAAAGAACCTCAAGGCATGAATTGTTTTTAGGGTACTTAAGGCCTGTTTGGTAACCTGCACCTGATATTCGCCCCGGACTGCCCCGTGCCGAGAAGATCAGGGCTAGACGACACCTCTGTTTGGGGACTGGCTTTTCCAAATGATGAACCAACGAGTGTTTAGTTGTCTTCTGCTTTCCTCTCACTGCACACATATACTCTCTCTATCTTAAAATAGGATGCATATAATTTTTGATCAAAATTTGATCAACAATATAGAAAAATGTGTTGATATTTATAATCTTTAATCAGTATTGTTAAACCTATTATAAAATATATCCTCGTAAGGTATGCATTAGATATTATAGATGTTGATAATTTTCTCTATATATATTTGATCAAATTTGAATTTGTTATCTTTAATCAAAAATATATGCATCCTAATTTAAAATAGAGAGAGTACTTACATCTTTGAAATTTAGTTAGGATGTTACAACAGGCGAGTAAAGAAAGATGCATGTGACCCACTTCATGGTCACCCATGTGGCTACAGCAGGCGAGTAAAGAAAGACTTTGCGTATAGCAGCAGCAGGCGAGTAAATGCCTGCCTCCACGTACAACACTTCATTGTTGCACTGTAGCAATTCGTGCAGCACGTCCTGGCCCAGCGAGTTGGCAACTTGACACAAATGTGTACAAAATCTAGTTGATGGCAGGGGCGGATCCAGCGTGTAGTCAATGTGGGCAGCTGTCCCCACTCAACTTTCGGTCACCACATGGCTCAGGCATTTTCACCACTTTATACTGGATCCGCCCCTGGTTGATGCCTCGGGCGAACGGTGTAAACTTTATTTTTTTTTCACGGAAATGGCCCTGAAGGGCCCAGAAGGTTCAATTAAACAGAGACAGGTACAAATTTACATGCAGGCCCTTTACAATACTTGCGCAGAAAAATGTGGTATTTGAGGATAAGGCCTGAAATTTTACATAAGGGTCCCTGACCAAAAATATGGGGAAAGCAATCAAGTGCTCGGAGTCTGCCACCGCCGGCGATCTCTAGGCGTCAACAACACCGCCGCCAGCAGAACCTGGCCCGGCACTAGGGAAGCCGATGCCGACATTTGAAAAGCACCACCAAAAGCTCGAGATGGTCTCCTCTCCTATGCTTTTTCTTTCTCTTGTTTTTTTGGGCTTGATTGTGCAGTTTGCTTCAGCAATAATATCTCAAGTTGTATCGGCGAAAATTTGTTTTGAGAAGAACGTGGATCGGTCATCATGCATGTGACGGTCTTCATACTCAACCGGCTATACTGAATTTTGCATGTACAACTGGCGTGTAATGGCCATTTTCATCGTCGTGCACTTTTATCATCGCACATTTGCAGTGTCGTCCCAGCGGGAACCTGTACCGACGAACTAAATGGCCTTGAATCGTCCGCTTGTCTTGTTGTTGCAGCTGCCACTTGAGCGTGGTGCGTTGATCATGTCAATTCTACGGAGTACTCTACTCCTGTTCACACCGCAGGTAGGTGTCGCGTGATGCATTATTGAGATGGAGAGAGGATCAATCTAGCCGAGCAGATCGGTCTAGGCATGTATGGATTTGAGCATATTCACTTGTTGGACGAACTCAGGCCAAAATCCAGATTTTTTTGGCGGATGGAACTTAATTTTGGACTGGGTACGTCTAGTTTTCCACTCGCGTATCTAGACCGGATACCCAGGAGAACATAAAACGGCGAAATATTTAAATCTTTATCGTTTCCGTCGGCGAGTGCTCGGCCACAAGGTGTTCGACCGAAACGCCCACAAATTTGGCGTCAAATTATTACGGATCAGGGGGCTCTCAGTCGTCGATGGGGATAGGCTCCTACGGCGTGGCCGACGCGGCGTTGTCGTCCGTCTCGCCGGCGAAGGCCGCCGGGTTGGAGGAAGTGGATGCAGAGCTCGGCGTGGGGGCGTTCGGCGCGGGTGCGTTCGGCACAGAGGAAGGGGAAGGCGTGATCACGCCCTGGAGGATGGTCTGACGTTGCGCCATGTACCAGACCTTGACCGGCGAGCTCATCTTCGACGTGTCCTCGCCGCCCATCAGGAACTTGAGGTCCGTCTTGTGCTTTTTGGCGACATAGTTGGCCTTCTTCTCGGCGAGGTTGGCATTGATGAGGGCCACCTTTTCCCCTTGTGTCTCGATCAGCTGCTTCTAGCGCTTCTCGCTCTTCTCGGCCCTCTTCTCGGCCTGCGCCCTCGTGTCGGCGATGCATTTCTCGATCGAAGCCTGGAGACGCTCGGCGGGAGGTCCGACGGCTTTAAGCATCTTCGCCTTCTTCTGGACGATCTCTGGTCTTCCTTCGCCGGTGGCAGCGGCCGGCGCCTCGGGGTTGTAGACGCCGTCCTTGCTCTTGGAGAGGCTCAGGCGAGTGTCCCGCCACTTCTCGCAATTCTCAATTTGCTCGAACACATGATGGAACTTGAACTCCATCTTCATGTCCTCTCGAAACAGAGCAAGTGCACCACGAAGCTGCAAGTGTGTCAAGTGTGTCAAGTGTGCACGACAAAGCTAGTGTCCGCGAGTACCTTGTTGTCAATGTTTTCTCCGTTGGCTTGTGTGCGGTCCACCTCTTCCACGCAGCTATGCCACTACAGGCAGTCTGGATGATCGCCCAATGGTTGGTAATAGCCTTCTCCCCTAGCTCCATGTGGACTTTGCGATACTTTGGGTCCCAAAGGCTACACTCGTCGAACGCTGTCTTCACGTGCCGACAATAGTTGTCTGAATTCTGGTTCGCACCAGTGATCGGATCCATGCTCACCGTTTTCCAAGCTTCGGCAAGACAAGTGTCCTCGACCACGGTCCACTTGATCCGAGCGTCCGCCGAAGTGCCCGGCTTCTTCTTCCCCTTCTTGCCTTTCGCCAGCAGCAAGCCTTCACCCTAGGCGTCTGGCTGCGTCTGCTCGGCCTGCGTCTCCTCTGTGTCGGTGTCGGCGAGATCCTGGGACTCGATGTCATGCTTGGCATTGGTCCGACTCTGTTCTTCCGTGAAGAAGGAGGGGTGGTTGGAGGCCGAGCCTGTTGCGATCAAGTCTTCCATGTACGTCTCGGCCGACATGCCGGTCGGAAGGGCGACCGGCATTGCGCCGAACATGTTGCACGCGTCGGCCTCGAGGTAGGGCGCCGAGCTTCTGCCGAATGGCAGAGGTCCGCGGCGCAGAGCGGGGCCTGCGTACGTCGGTGAGGTGGAGTAGGGGAGGTTGATGTCCATGTTGAAGGCCGAAGGAGGGCGCGGCGCCGGGCAGGGGAAGATCACGTTGGGGTTGAACCCGCCGTCGAACTCGGGCGACGAGGAGTACCTCTGACGAGCAGTAGCCTAGCTCTCCTGGAAGCCGGCCGGAGAGATCAGTGAGAATTTGGCGGGCGAGCCGACGCTTGCCTGGCTTCCCCAGTGTGGTGGATACGGCGCCGCCATCATCGCCGACCTCGTCGCCGCTGCTTGCTTCGCCTTCAGGTTTGCCTGATCTTCCGTCGCCGCCTTCTCCTCCGCCGCCGCTTGCTGTTGCCAGAGCTTTGCCCTCTCCTTTCTGCCCTTCCGGTCGTCCGACGCGATCTTCCTGGTGTGCTCCCTCTTCTCCCACTCGGTGGCGGACATGCTCTTCGGCTTCGTCGGTGGCGCTCTTGGCTTCCTCGCCTTCTTCTCCGCCGGACCCTCACCGAGGGTCGATCTAGGTTGGACGAAGCTCTTGGGCGGCATGGTGGGCGGGGTGCTCGGCTAGTGGCGGGAGGGGAATAGGGGAGAAAGGCGGGAGGGGGAAGAAAAGGGCGGGAGCTCGGTGAAGTGGCGGGAGCTCAGCCTTCTCTCGCCGACAGAGCTGGCCTACGCCCGTTTTTGCTGCGTCCGGCGTTCCCAGGGCGTACCCGGGATCCTGGGTACGGCCTGGGTAAGCCGGAGCAACTTCGCCGAAATCCGAACAAAACGGGTTCCTAGGTGCACGACTGGGCCGAATTTCGGCGTCCGGACCGAATTTCAGCGTCCTGGGTAGGCGAGTGGAGATGCTCTTAAGGGGAGGCATTGATTTGTCTTTTAGCATTTTGTCTTTTAACACGATGGTGGTCTCAGCCGAAAACTCTTCTCTACCGGCACCGCTATGTACCTAGTCTCATCTACCACCCATTTTGCTTTAAGATTGATACGATAGTTTGTCTTTTTAACATAAACCTATACTAATTGAAACATAATTAAAAAAATTATAAAACAAGATTGAAACATGAGTGAAGTTGTGAAACATATTTTGAACAATAGAAGATGTTTCAGAAGTTTTAGACATATTCAATTTTGTTTCCCAAATGTTTAGAGTTTTGGTTACCACATGGGTGATGTTATGCTGATGTCATATTAACGTGTCGCCGGGTCCGGGTCCCACCTACTTACCTGGTTGCGTCATCAAGTGTAACGTGCGTGCGGTAGGGGCTCATGTGCCATGTGCATGCGTACGTGTGAGTGTGTATAATAAAATCATTCCACCTACGCCCCTGAAGCGGCCCAAATAAGTTCTTGGGTGTCGACAGAAAAAAAAAATCCGCACCGACAGCTAACGAACGTTGGCGGCACAAAGATACAACAGTGGTCGATGAAGCGTACCACATCGGACGCGCTATAACATATCATGAAGTTAACGTGGTGCGGTGGCATCCATGAGTGGGCAGCAGATCTAGTTTTTATATCCCTCGTCAGCGACTACATTCTTGGATCCCATCTTATTTCTCAAACCGGATGGCTCTCTTTAGGCGTTGTTCGGTTAATTCATTTCTTAAGGCGTCGTTTTGTTGTAGAGGATTGACCGGTTTTTGCGGGTCTAAACCCGGCCAGTTTCGATCCACCTGAAACCACGATGTTACTGTTTTGTAGGCTGGTTTCGGTTGGGCTCAACCCAGCCCGACCCGATAGAACCACTCAGGGTCGAGGGGGTTCGAGGTGGAACAGAAAATCGCCCCCACCCTCGCGTTTCTCTTGGCTGGCGGCAGCGCTCGACCGCCCGACGCCAACCAACGCCGACGCTCTATCCCGATTCCCGCTGCCCACCAACACCGACGCCTCCTTCCCATCCCGCAGGTGACCAACACCGACGCTGCCTTCTTCCCATCCCGCAGCCGACCAACGCCGACGCCGCCTTCTTCCCATCCCGTAGCCAGGCGCTCCATCCGTTCCGACATCACCGGCGTCGCCTTCTTCTCCGGCAGTTTTGGATTTCTCTCTCGTAAGTCCATCCAGTTCATCCCCTCCTCTCCCATCTAGTGCTATATGATTCCTCTATAGATATAATTCTTTACCTAGGGTTCTTGATTCAAACCGATGGATGAGGATGAGTTCTTGCTTTGTTGTGTCGCTGGGGGGAGGCTCAGGCGAGTGTCCCGCCACTTCTCGCAATTCTCGATTTGCTCGAACACATGATGGAACTTGAACTCCATCTTCGTGTCCTCTCGAAACAGAGCAAGTGCACGACGAAGCTGCAAGTGTGTCAAGTGAGTGTCTACGAGTACCTTATTGTCCATGTTTTCCCCGCTGGCTTGTGCGCGATCCACCTCTTCCACGCAGCTATGCCATTTGCTGCAGGCAGTCTGGATGATCGCCCAATGGTTGGTAATAGCCTTCTCCCCTCGCTCCATGTGGACTTTGCGATACTTTGGGTCCCAAAGGCTATGCTCGTCGAACGCTGTCTTCACGCGCCGCCAATAGTTGTCTGAATTCTGGTTCGCACCAGTGATCGGATCCATGCTCACCGTTTTCCAAGCTTCGGCAAGACAGGTGTCCTCGGCCACGGTCCACTTGATCCGAGCGTCCGCCGAAGTGCCCGGCTTCTTCTTCCCCTTCTTTCCTTTCGCCAGCAGCAAGCCTTCACCCTCGGCGTCCTCTGGCTGCGTATGCTCGGCCTGCGTCTCCTCGGTGTCGGTGTCGGCGAGATCCTGGGGCTCGATGTCATGCTTGGCATCGGTCCGGCTCTGTTCTTCCGTGAAGAAGGAGGGGTGGTTGGAGGCCGAGACATGTACGTCTCGGACGACATGCCGGCCGGAAGGGCGACCGGCATTGCGCCGAACATGTTGCGCGTGTCGGCCTCGAGGTAGGGCACTGAGCTTCCGCCGAATGGCAGAGGTCCGCGGCGCAGAGCGGGGCCTGCGTACGCCTGAGAGGTGGAGTAGGGGAGGTTGATGTCCATGTTGAAGGCCGAAGGAGGGAGCGGCGCCGGGCAGGGGAAGATCACGTTGGGGTTGAACCCGTCGTCGAACTCGGGCGACGAGGAGTACCTCTATCAAGCAGTCGCCTGGCTCTCCTGAAAGCCGGCCGGAGAGATCGGTGAGAATCTGGCGGGCGAGCCGACGCTTGCCTGGCTTCCCCAGTGTGGTGGGTACGGCGCCGCCATCATCGCCGACCTCGTCGCCGCTGCTTGCTTCGCCTTCAGGTTTGCCTGCTCTTCCGTCGCCGCCTTCTCCTCCGCCGCCGCTTGCTGTTGCCAGAGCTTTTCCCTCTCCTTTCTGCCCTTCCGATCGTCCGACGCGATCTTCCTGGCGTGCTCCCTCTTCTCCCACTCGGCGGCGGACATGCTCTTCGGCTTCGTTGGTGGCGCTCTTGGCTTCCTCGCCTTCTTCTCCACCGGACCCTCACCGAGGGTCGATCTAGGTTGGATGAAGCTCTTGGGCGGCATGGTGGGCAGGGTGCTCGGCTAGTGGCGGGAGGGGAATGGGGGAGAAAGGCGGGAGGGGGAAGAAAAGGGCGGGAGCTCGACGAAGTGGCGGGAGCTCAGCCTTCTCTCGCCGACAGAGCTGGCCCACGCCCGCTTTTGCTGCGTCCGGCGTTCCCAGGGCGTACCCGGGATCCTGGGTACGGCCTGAGTAGGCCGGACCAAACTTCGCCGAAATCCGAACAAAACGGGTTCCTATGTGCACGACTGGGCCGATTTTCGGCGTCCTGACCGAATTTCGGCGTCCGGATCGGCGTCCTGGGTAGGCGAGTGGAGATGCTCTTAAGGGGAGGCGTTGATTTGTCTTTTAGCATTTTGTCTTTTAACACCATGGTGGTCTCACCCGAAAACTCTTCTCTACCGGCACCACTATGTACCTAGTCTCATCTACCACCCATTTTGCTTTAAGATTGATACTTTTGCTTTAAGATTGATACGATAGTTTGTCTTTTTAACATAAACCTATACTAATTGAAACATAATTAAATAAATTATAAAACAAGATTGAAACATGAGTGAAGTTGTGAAACATATTTTGAACAATAGAAGATGTTTCAGAAGTTTTAGACATATTCATTTTTGTTTCCCAAATGTTTAGAGTTTTGGTTACCACATGGGTGATGTTATGCTAACGTGTCGCCGGGTCCGGGTCCCACCTACTTACCTGGTTGCGTCATCAAGTGTAACGTGCGTGCGGTAGGGGCTCATGTGCCATGTGCATGCGTACGTGTGAGTGTGTATAATAAAATCATTCCACCTACGCCCCTGAAGCGGCCAAAATAAATTCTTGGGTGTCGACAGGAAAACAAAGTTCGCACCGACAGCTAACGAACGTTGGCGGCACAAAGATACAACAGTGGTCGATGAAGTGTGCCACATCGCACGGGCTATAACATATCATGAAGTTAATGTGGTGCAGTGGCATCCATGAGGACTTGTTTATTTATTTGTATCTCTCCAATCTCCTCAGATACCTTTCTCCGAAAATACTCTACCATGATAGAGAGTTTTTAATCTAGCTAAAAATACACTAGTGTGGAGAAAATTTATGGGGATATTTCGGGATTATCCCCTCCAAACTCAGCCTAGTAAACGACCTATCGGAGAAATTCCGGGATACGAAATAATCCTCTCTCATCCGTTCAAATACCCTAATGCTGTGTTTGGATATACGGAATTGGGCCAGAATCGTGGAATTCGGAATTGGAGTCTCAATTTCTATCGTTTGGTTGCGCTAGAAATTGGGGCCTGGAAACATAGACGAATTCCGCGCCTACCTACCTCCGCGTTTAAGTTAGCCGCCCGCGATTCCGACCTCCCCCGCTCCGAATTTGCTGGAAACGAGAAGCCCCGCATACCGCTTCGCCGCAAGAGAAAACAAAACGCCCTTGTCCCTCTCCCGGACCACCGAGCACGAGCAAGCCGGCGACAGTGGCCGCTCCGACGAGCCCCCTTGTCTCTCTCCCCTTCCCCTCCCTCCTCTCCCTCTCCCCTTTCCATTCCGGCCCACATCTCCCCCTCTCTCCTTCAATTTACCTATCCGTCGGTGGTTGTTTCTCTTGTCAGAGTGGGATATGAGGGTTGACAGCAAAATCGCCATTGCCGGAAGGGGAGGTAGCTCGGCACCGTCGCTAGTGTGAGTCCCTGGTGAGCTTTGTCTTTAAGTGCGGAGGTGCCAGTTCCCCGACCATTTTTTCTTTACACGAGGGGTGAAATTGATGCTGAATTTTTGCTTGTAGAGGGGTCCGTTCTTTGTAGATGCTCCATTCTATCTTAGCTATGCACGGGCGCCATTTTCCCTCATTTTTTGTCCTGATTTTCTTACTGAGAGCGGTGTTGTTTGTCTCGATTTTTATTAAGGGACTTGATTTGAGATGAAATCACCCTGGTAGCTTGTCTGGTGTAGATATTTGTAGATATTTGTTTATGTAGCTTGGTCGCGTGTGGGCTCAGAGTGGTTTTTTTATTTACCTACTCCCTCCGTTTATATTTATAAATATAAGATGTTTTCACGCTAAAAGATGTCTATATACATATCCTTTACAAAACTAAAACATCTTATATTTTCAAACGGAGGGAGTATTTAGTAATAGGATTTTTGGATAGAGGTGATGTAGTCACCAGGGAAGTTTCTCTGGTATTGGTATAGCGTGTGATTCTAATTTTTGCTTTGTTTCTCTTCCATATGAACTGAACGCATGTGTACAGAAGGGCATTTTTTTTAACAAGTATAATTCTTTTCATGTACTCCCTCCGTACTCCCTCCGTTTCAAAATATAAGATGTTTTAGGTTTGTAAAGCAAATGTATCTAGACTACTTTTAGTTTATAGATTCACTTATGTTTGGAGTGAATCTACACACTAAAACAAGTCTAGATACATTCTCTTCACAAACCTAAAACATCTTATATTTTGAAACGAAGGGAGTACAATAGACACACACCTGATGTAGTTGAATTTTATTGAACAAACCAATGCCCTATGGATTGTCATCATCGGGAAAAGTGTAGTTACTTTCAGGGTGTCCAGAACCAATGTCCTATGGATTGTCATCATTCAACTTTATTAACAGATTATTTTCACTAACTTCATAATAGACACATGATATTTTTCATACATCTACACAACTTTATATTGTCCAAACTCAACAAAACATCCAATTCAATCGTTTCTACATCCAAACAGGAATTGGAATTCGATACCACCCTATGATTCCAACTACAGATTCCTAGCACATCCAAACAACACAATTCAAAATAAAAGTCATTTCCTTTCCAGGTTAGATTTAGAATTCCTACATAATTCAATTCGAAGCCTCAATTCTATGCATCCAAACACAGCGTAAAAGTAAACAAGGCCTGAGTGGGCAGCAGATCTAGTTTTTATATCCCTCATCATCGACTACATTCTTGGATCCCATCTTATTTCTCAAACCGGATGGCTCTCTTTAGGCTTTATTCGGTTAATCCATTTCTTAAGTGGATTGGAGTGGTTTGGAGAGTATTAGAGAAGATTTTGAGTTAGTTGAAATTTAATCTCCATCAATACACTTCAAACCCGGTGGATTCACATGCAAACGAACAAAGCCTTATTGGGAGTTCGAATCCCCTCCCATCGCCTTTAGTTCTAGTTATTTCTTCAGCTGCTGGCAGGTGGGACTAGACCTGGGATGGGCAGCTGAGCCTCCCAAAATTGACCCATGGGCGGGGCCTAGTCTGGAATTTATGACCTAGGGATTGTTTGGTTCAGTGGTTATCCAGTGGATGACAAGGGATATCCATCTTTTTATGGTCAGTATTTGGTTTAGAGGGTGGATATGGATAACCATTTTTGGCTCAAAATGGTGGTTAAGCATATCCTAAAAAAAAGCTGGATAAGCTTAACCACTTTTGCATATCTTCTCCGAAACGTTTTCTTATTCGTTCACCCTTTTAGTTTTTGACTGACTATCTCTAATCATTTTTTATCCCACTTTAGCTAAATAGAAAAAAAAATATCCGTCCTCTAAATAACATCCTCTAAACCAAACAGCCCCTAGTGAAGATTCAGAGGCCGGCTCGGGCTTGCAGAATGGCATTTTTAGAAAGTCTGGCCCAACGTCTCAATGTTTTTGTCCTGCTCAGGCCAGGCCTAGCCTCAATTTTAGGCCCGACGGTCAGGCTCTGTCCTTAGAGTGTCGGACTTTTAATCTACCTGGCCTCAAGCCCGGCCCGGTTTTACGAGAAACCCATAGTTAAGAGGAACCCCCGTGACATATGCTGGATAAAAATGTATAGTGGTCTTCGCAAAAATTACGAACGCCAATAATAGCTTTGGACCTGGTTGCTCCCTCATTGCATGTACTAGTACCCCGGTTTCACGCAAGACAAATCTTGGGACTAGTTTTGCACGTCCGAGTTGTGGTACCATACGTATTTGGCTCAATGTTTGCAGCTATTGTCTGGTTGCGCCCTGCAGGTGCACTTAATTAGTATCCTAATTAATAAAAAACCAGCTTTGGGATTAATCGAAGGCTGCATCTTTTTTTTATGAATCAAAGAAAATCACAGCTTTGAGATTAATCGAAGACTGCAATTGATTGATTAATCAAAGAAAATTACAGCTTTGGGAATAATCGAAGACTGCATCTTGATTGATTGATTACTCATGTTGCAGGCTTGCAGCAGTGCAGCTTGTCTTGTTGCATGCACTTAGAGCCGGCAGCGGACCCAGAATATGGCTATGACCCGGGCTAATTTCTAACGTCTAAAAGTTAAGTAAACATATTACCATCACATTACCTCCCAATAACATAATATATTAGTCAAAGCACATAGAAAAAGCATAAACATTGTGTTTTCGCGTGAAACTAAGTTCGGTGTTCAATGAAACGACAATAAAAAAATAGCAACAAAGTACGGGTCGTAAAATTGTACGACCAGGACACATTTTTTAATACCTAAGTAGTGAAGATATCTTTTCTGATCCTAATATATCAATTTTTACTCCATTACATGAGAAGAACAAGAATCTACAAGAACAAAAAAAAGTATAGATGAATACATGATATGTTGTATTAGTAATAAGAAAGTAAGTTACCACTTAGTTGTCAAAACACTCAATAATTCTTTGATCTTGTTTCAAATATGTCTCAATTGCTAAAATAAAAATATTGGGATCAAGACAAGTCACGCAACTCAATTGGCAAATTGAGACGTTGATGGAAAATATGATGACATCGGTCATGGGTGTGTCTTCGATTTCTTTGTCCCCATCATCTTCTACGTAATCAGATTGAAATAGATCTAACTCAAAAAATGAGTGAATAATATCAGTTAATGCACAATCAGCTAAATATAATCGCGGATGTTTTAGGACTAAAATTAACCCATTACTTCCTCAGAGATCAGACTTTCTACTAGAAACAAAGAAATTACCTATCAAACCACGCAAGGAAGCAAACGGTTGGAGGCGATGATTGAAGTTAAGGCCCTGAGCGCCGGTGTGGTTCAACGGCAACAACAACCCGTTGATGCGGTTCTGCGGGTTGAGATCTTGAAAAACACAGCCATGACGTGATTAAATCGACAAGGAAAGCACGCGGGGCGCGATTGTTCAAGAGCACCAGTCAAAAATCGGAAACGAACAACTTTTTTAGCACCAAGCTCCGCGCGAATGTGAATGAGAAGTGCCCTAGTGGATCGCTTGATCATTGCGTTGGTGGGCAAGCAATCTAGCCCTGGTCAGGCTGGCCGAGTGACACGGGCCGAGCTACATGAGGTTTAAAATTATAGTGAAACTAATAAGATAAGTACCTATATAGAATGGACCAAGACCCGGTCTATAGCCCGGGCTTCCTGGGCCCAGATCCGCCCCTGTTTAGAGCATTTCACCGGCTTTCCCAAACCAGGTCCCCAACCAAGTGGGAGGTGGAGGCCAAAATTGGGCGCGCAACGACGACCCCCACTGTCGGCAGATTGGGCTGCCCATCAATGTGTTTGGGACACCCTTGCCACTACCGTCAAGCAGGAGCTGGGAAACGGTGGCGATGTGGAAATGGGGAGGACCCTGCCAACGCTTAGGGTTAGTGCTCCTGGGTTTGCCACACGTGGGCGACACGGGTGTGTTTTGCTCCCACAAATTGTGGGGTCTGGCTTTTTTTTTACAATTTGTGGGGTCTGGATTAAATAAAAACCATAAGAAAATTAAATTTAAAAGAAAAAGGGAGACATACAAGAAATCAAAGAGGAACGGTGTAAGGAAATGCAAAGCATATGCTTTATTTTTTCCGAAGGAAAGTCACGAGTCAAGGTACAGGCTGTCTTAAATGTCCAGGAATAAAACCAGAGAAGTCTTTGGCCGCAAGCTCACAAGTCACTGGTCGGTAGGAAATTTTTTTATCAGCTGGTCGGGAAACGACTCCCTGACGCCTGCGCGTTTTGGTGCAGCAATTTCTCTTCGTGGGCTCGGCCCGTTAACAGCGCTTCGGTCGCTCAGCGATGATTCGAGCAGGTTCAGTCGGCAGTCGCTGGTTTCTTTTCGTTGCTTTGCTTACTACGGTAGGTTTCTTCTTTCCTTCTTCCTTTAAGCGTAAGCCATTATATTGCTTTGTTCTTTCTTTTTGGAAAATGATATAGTTCCTTCGAGGGATCGATTCCCGGGTCGCTGTCTCGCGCGTTTGCTAGCTTTCTTCGGACTCAGCGCGCGTACGTATCCTGGTCTGTGTTAAACCAAAACAGAAGCGTCGGTGATGTACTGGCCCACATTCAGCTTTAATCTCTTCTCAGAGTGTTTCTCCTCCACTCATCTTTCTCCTCTCTCTCGTCTCTCACAGCAAGTAAGACAGCCATGACACCGCACCTTGCCTGCAGTTGATTTCGTTGCTGCTACCTACGTATGACATTGCACCGCCTGCTGCTGATTTCGCTGCGCTACCTACGTATGGCACCGCACCGCCTCCTACTGATTTCGCTGCTGCTACCTACGTACGCCTCCTGCTGGTTCCGTCGGTTGCTGCTACCTACGCGCAAGGTAGGTGCTGCCATGAACCTCCCGCCGCGGTTGCTGCAAGGGCCTACTTTGCTACATACACGAGTGATGTTGCTACATGTAGCGAGAGATGTCGCTATCTACGGCGAGCGGCGTTGCTATCCGCGGTCAAGTTCTCCAGCAAGGAATCTCGCAAAATCGGATTTGCTAAATTAGTAGATTTTTTGCTACAATCTTTTACTGGTTTTGCTATAATAGCGCATAGTTTTTTGCTACGAGGTCTTTTTGCTATAGATCTCGGGCGATGTCTCCGGCGAAGTCATTTTTTTTGCTACATATGCTAAACTTTTTTGCTACAATTATTCTTAGGTTTTGCTACATTAGCATAATTATTTTGCTACATAGTTTCCGGCGAGGTCTCCGGCGAAAGCCTTCGGCAAGTCTCCGGCGAGGTTGGATATGCTACATTAGCACAACTTTTTTGCTACCCAGTCGACGACGAGGTCTCCGGCGAAATCTCTAGCGAGGTTCAGTCTGTTTTTCTATTTGCGGCACTATTTGTAGCAAAAACAGGGATATTAGTAGCAAAAGCAGGAATTTTGGAGCTTTTTGGGACATATGTCGGCAGGAGGACCCAAGGGATATTTGAGAATTACCCCACTGGGGACGCCTAGTACGGCCTTTCCTTTCCTTCGCTGGGATTCCATTTTTTCATTTTTCTTCTTAGATTCATCTTCCCCGTTTATTTATGTGAGCTTTTTTTTTATTTCCTGTGTAGACGAGATTTGCTATAGATTTTTGTTCTCTCTATAGACAAGAGTTGTTCCTCGTGGCTATATTGTTTAGTTTCATGTATAGGCGAGATTTGTACCTCTAAAATTATATTTCTTTTCCATGTATAGACACAAGTTCTTCTCCGGAGGCCACATTTTTTTCCATGTGTAGGTGAGATTTTTCTTCGAACACTACATTTTTTGGTTAAATGTGAATACGAGATTTGTTCTTCGGATGCCGTATTTTGTGTTACCTTTGCAGACGAGATTTGCTCCTTGAATGCTATATCCTTTGCTCCCCGTAAACAAGAGTTGTTACTTAATGGCTATATTTTTTAGATCAACAAAGATTTTCTCTCCGGTTCTATTTCATGAAATGAAACCAAATGCCACCGGTTCAATTACTGTTAAAGAAAGGAAACTATAACTGAGAGAGAACACTAAACATCTAAAGCACTAGACTCCAACGTTTTTAACCAAACACTAAACCAGCCCGCTTAAGAAAGCAGGCAGACACTACAAAAGATAGTCTAGGACAGAGGCAGAACAAAGGCGAGTTACATAGTACACCACATGAACTTCATCCTCAGCATCAAGGTGAGCTTTGAGGTATTTCAGGGATGCACGCCCTCCATAGCTCGACGAAGTCGTGGTCTTCTAGGTGGAAATCCACTCGAAGTTAGAGCATTTCAACTCGTCGTGAGTGCCAGAGGATTTTTTCAGCTTGCTCACCATCCTGTCCATGAACTGAAGGATCAAACCCCCTTCCAGCTCCTTGAATGGCACCTTCTAGTTTCTCAGGTAGGAAAGCATCAGGCGCCAGACCTGCTTCATGTTAACCCACGAAGTTTTGTTAAACACTAAACTATTTCGATTGTTCCATATACCCCATAGAATTGCAGTAGAAACAACATTGAAATATAAATGTTTCTTATTTGCTAAGCCATCATGAGGCAATGGACTCAAAATTTAACATCTATATTCCAAAAATGTCCATAACCTCTTGCCATAACAGTTTGGAAACAGCACATTCAAAGAATAACTGATGCACAGACTCAAATTTCTTACACAGATTACATTCTAAAGGTTTAGGTATCCCTCTAGCCCTAAGATTGTCTCTAGTCATAATTTTATTCTGGGAAAATAACCACAAAAAGATCTAAATTCTAGGTGGTATTTTTAGTGTCCAGACAACGGGCAGATAGATTTGACTAATCCCTCTAAAATTAACTAAACAATACATAGAACTAGAAGAATAAACTCCTTTAAACTCATATTGCCAAATCAACTGGTCTTCCTTTTCAGTAAAAACAACATATTGAGCAATTCCCAGTATTTCTTGTCACTGGGACATCATTTGTTCAGTAAAGGTTCTTATAAAATCACACTTAAGCTGCACCCCATCCCATAAATCAGCAATAGTTTTGGTTTGCTGGTTAGAGACTAAGTAAATTTCCCAGAATTGGGTGGCTAAGGTAGAGTTTCTACACCAAATATCCTCCCAAAACTTAATAGATTTCACATTACCTACATACCATTTGTAACCTTTGTCTACTGCTCTAGATGCCCACATAACTCCTTTCCAAAAAGTAAAGGATGCACATCATGGCAACAAAGAATGTTTGGGGATTTAGTTCTATATTTAGCATCAATAACTTTCCTCCACAGAGTCCCATCTCCTTTAATATATCTTTTAACCCAAGATCCCAGTAAGCATAGGTTTAAATCTTGCAAATTTGGGATGCCTAAGCCCCCAGAGTCTTTTTTCATACAGACAGAGGGCCAATTAGCTAAATGGAGTTTATGATTACCGTCTTCATCATTTCAGAAGACATTATCCATATGAGAATCTAACAACTTAAGAGCACATTTGGGGAACTTGAAAAAGACAAGTAAATGGGTATACTAGACAAACAAGCCTGAATAAGAACCTTCTTTGCAGCATAAGAAATAAGTTTCCCCTCCAACCAGTAATCCTTCTCAGGAGATTTTCAATCAAAGGATGGAGGTATTATCTCCTCAACTTATCAAAATGTAAAGGGATCCCCAAGTATTTAATAGGGAAACTATCTACTGCACACTCAAAAATATCTAGAAAAGGTTTAACCTCTTCTCCCTCTAAATTAATAGGAATGAGTTCACTTTTATGATAGTTGATTCTCATCCTAGAAATCCGCTCAAAACAAGTAAGAACCTATTTGAGATTAATAGCAGCCGAATCATTAGGTTCTAAAAAGAGAAGAGTATCATCTGCATATTGCAGATAAACAACACCTCCTGGAACAAAGTTAGGACAGAGCCCCTTAATAGCACCATAGACAGAGCCTTTAATTAGCATCCTAGAGAAAACATCAATCATAAGATTAAACAAAAGGGGAGCAATTGGGTCTCCTTGTCTAAGGCCTTTGCTAGTTAGAAAGAAATCACTTTCAAAATCATTTACCTTCACACCTACAGACCCCCTAAAGCGATCTGTTTAATGAACCGAATAAAGGTAGGACAAAAACCTCTAGCCTCTAAAACCTCAAAAAGGAAATCTAGATTAACTCTATCATATGCTTTCTCATAATCTATTTTAAAACTAGTCCTTTTTCTTTACTCCTATGGACCTCATGAATAATCTCATGGGAAGGAACTACACTTTCTAGAAATAATCTACCTTTGATGAAGGCAGATTGATTTGGGGAAATCATCCTATATGACACTTGCCAATCTATTAGTCAAAACCTTAGTAAATATCTTGAAAGAGAAATTTAGAAGACTAATAGGTCTAAACTTTTTCATAGTTCTAGCATCATTTTCTTTTGGGATTAAGGTAACCATGGCAAAATTTAGTCTAAACATGTTTAAGTGGTTTTCATGCCAGGCATTGAACATGAGGAGAAGATCCTCCTTAATAATGTCCCAGAAGGACTGGTAAAATATAAAAGAAATGCCATCAGGACCAGGAGCCCTTCTGTGTAAGATCGAAAATAGCTATCCTAACCTCTTCTTCATAAAAATTAACCCCTAAACTTATGTTTTCATCATCACTAACCTTTTTCTTCCTCAGAGAAAAAAATCATTTTTTAGTTGAATGTTAGGTCTAGGTTCCTAGGAAATAAGATTTTTGTAATAGTCTGTAGCTACTTTAATCATGTCCTTGATTTTAGTCACAGGACCCTCAGGTCCATCAAGCACATTTATAAGTTTTTTCCTCCTTCTATGGTTTGCCACTGCATGAAAGTAGGCAGTGTTCATGTCACCTTCTAGGATATTTCTATCTCTAGACCTTTGTCTAGCCTTAGTCTCCTTCATCACCCAATAGGTGTGAAGTTCCCTATAAATCCAATCTAATCTACTTCTTTCATCCTCTAGAAGCATGTGAGTTTCAGATTCAATGTCCAAAAAATCATATTATTCCATGAGATCTCTTTTATTCCTTCTAATAGCAGCTTCTATATTAATATTCGAACCTTTGACCAGTTTCCTAAAATATCTAATTTTACTCTGCCACACATCCAAAGGATCAACACTAGTTTTTTCTAGAGACCAGGCTTTAATAACTACATATTTAAAATATGGCCTACTTAACCACCATTTTCAAATTTAAATCTAGAAGGCTTCAAAATAACATGTTCACCAGAACCCCATACTATGGGTGTATGCTCACTTCCTACTCAAGACAAAGCCCTAGCATTTGCTAAGGGAAAATTCTCTTCGAAACTAGTAGAACAGAATATCCTATCAAGCTTGCACATAATGGGTTCCTCTTGATTATTCCCCTAGGTATATGCTTTGCCTGACAGCCCAATTTCCATAAGGGCCCAAACATCAACCCACGCATTAAATTTTTCACCCATCTATAGTCAACATTTCTATTGTTCTTATCATCTGGGGATCTAACTAAATTAGAATCCCCTCCTATCATAGCACGTCCATCCTAGTTGATGAATAACTCATGCAACTCAGAGATAAATTCCTGCTTTTTATCCTCATAAGAAGAACCATAAACAGTAGTAATCCTACAGGTAAAACCAGTTACTTTATTATTAATGCTATCACTAATAGAAAATGATCTAATATCCCAAGAAATTACATAAAAATATCTATATTGACACCAACTAAGATACCTCCTGCAGTACCAATAAAAGGCAGGAAGTTCCAAGAAAAATTTCTATTCCCTAATATTTTTTCAAAAAAGAGTTACTAAAACTATCTTTCTTGGTATCATGAAAGCCAATGTAATATACTTTTAAAGGAATAATATTATCTTCTATATATTTATGTCTACCAGGAGCATTAAGACTCCTACTATTCCAAAAAAAACACTAATCATGGATACCTCTTCTTGGGGTGCTTGCCCCGAGACTTGTACATGACCTCTATCCATCCTTCTGCTTCATCATTTAATTCACTAACATTAGATGAACTACTAGCATGAGGACTACTAGGCTTATCTATAGTAGAACTAGAAGAATGATCAGTAGAAACATCAATACCTATTCTATCATAGAGATTTTATATTTCTATAGTAGAAAGAACAGTAAAAGGATTCAATTGCATCATACCTTTCATGGATTTTTGGACCTCAAGAACATTGACCTTCTTCAAATTTACAACTTTTTCCAGAATATTCTTGGACCAGTCAACCCTGGTGCTCTGCTTGGTTGGCTGCACAAGACCCCATTGTTTCTGCTTTTTTGGAGATTTCTGAGTCATTTGAGAATCATCTCTCTCCCTCACAACCAAACTAGTGAAACTGGGCATAATATCCTCAGGAAGTGATGCATTTGATCATTCAACTTATAGGCTTCCTATAAATCCATCTTCTGAGAGAAACTCAAATCTTCTGACTGTCCTTCCATCCAAAACCTTCGAATCCCTCTGTTAGTACTAAGGGAAACAGGTGACTTATCCCATCTCAAATTTCCATCTGTATCCACGAAAACTTTATGCACCATTAACTGGAACACAACATTAGCACTATTAGGAGATTTTGCTTCCATCCTGACTCTACCATCAGCTTGTCCATCATTCCTAACCAGGCCACCATTACTTGTCTGCTGGAAAGAAGGCCCACTCCCAAAGGCATTTGTAGGACCTTTTCCTCCTCCCTGATCACTAGAGTCCTCTTCATTCCTTCTTACCTGACCACTCTGATCATCACCAAAGGAACCTTTTTTCCTCATCCATAGTGATGGTGGCTCTGTTTGATGTAGAACCTGTTGGGAAAACCCAAGAGCAAGGTATGATGAGCAGAACAGCAAGTTTTCCCTCAGTTGTGAAACCAAGGTTATTGAACCAGTAGGAGAAATAAATAGCTTCCTAAGGTGTTGCTAGCAATGTGGAATCTGCACAACACAACCAAAATACTTTGCCCCAACTTACAGTGAGGTTGTCAACCTCACGGGTTTTGCTGAAAACAAAGGATTAAACGTATAGTGTGGAAGATAGTAATTGCTTGTAGTAATTCCAGAAAGTAAACAGTAAACAGTAGATGAAATATCTATGGGAAGGAATGGACTGGGGTCCACATTTCACTAGAGGTGTCTCTCCATAACATAAATAACATGCTGGGTGAACAAATTACAGTTGGGCAATTTACAAATAGAGAATGCATAACAATACATGTACATGACATGATGATCACTATGAGATTCATTTGGGCATTACAACATAATACATAGACCGTAATCCAACTTCATCTATGACTAATAATCCACCTCCGGGATATCATTCGAACAACCCTCGGGTATTAAGTTGCAAGCAATACATAATTGCATTAAGCAAAGTGTGTAAAGTAAACAATACAATTGCCCTTGGACAAAGGATTGTTGTTTTATCCCTAGTAGCAACAACACATCTACAACCTTAGAGGTTTCTATCACTCCTCCCAGATTACTAGAGGCATGAACCTACTATCGAGCATAAATACTCCCTCTTAGAGTCACAAGCAAATACTTGGCCAAAGTAACTACTAGCAACGGAGAGCATGCAAGATCACAAATAACATAGACATGATAGAATCAATAATCAATCTTGACATAGTACTCAATATCCATCGGATCCCAACAAACACAACATGTAGGATTACAAATAGATGATCTTGATCATGATAGGAGCTCACAAGATCTAAACATGGTAGCACAAAGAGGAGAAACAACCATCTAGCTACTGCTATGGACCTATAGTCCAAGGATGAACTACTCATGCATCACTTCAGAGGCTGGCATGGTGATGAAGAAGGCCTCCGGGATTATCTCCCCTCTCCAGCAGGGTGCTGAGAAGAGCTTCGGATCCCTCTTGATCTAGGGATGGAGATGGCGGTGGCCATGGACTTTTTCGTGGAATTCGGATCGGGTGTTTAGGGTTTTCTCCTCAGAGGGTTTATATAGGCGAAGGGGCAAGGTCGGCAGAGGTCCAGGGGGGCACACCCTAGGGCAGTGCACCCCCTGGCCGCCCTGGGGTGCGCCTCCCTCTGGCCTCTGGACTCCGTCTTTGGCTCTGAAAAATAGGAAGTTCGGCTTTTGTTTCGTCCAATTCCAAGAATATTTCTTTACTAACTTTTCTGAAACCAAAAACAACAGAAAACAGAACTGGCACTATGGAATCTTGTTAATAGGTTAGTTCCAGAAAATGTATAAAAATACCACAAAGTGTAGACAAAACATAAGATAGTTGGTACAAAACAAGCATGAAGCATCAAAAATTATAGATACGTTTACGACATATCAAGCATCCCCAAGCTTAACTCCTGCTCATCCTCGAGTAGGTAAGTGATAAAAAGAATAATTTTCGAGGTGACATGCACCATCACAATCTTGATCAAGGTATTGTAAAGCATTGATAGCTGGGATCAAAGTACTCTAACATAAGCATGAAAGATATATTTCTAACAATAAGACATAGAAACTATGTTGCAACATGAAAGGAAACACAAACAAAAGATCATGAATAATGCTTTCAAATACATTTGTTTGTTTCACATATAGAAATCATAGCAAGAGTGGTATTCAACTTGTGCTTCATGGAATAGCAAAACATAAATGCATAGGACACCTTCAAAGTTCATAAGGGTGACTAGATACAAATAATTTAAGAACAAGCAATACCATAATTATGAATCAATCAACAAGTTTTGGGACAATGCACATTGAACTCAGAATGACAACTATGCTCTCTTAATTGGTGCGTAAAGATAGAATATGGAGACTCAAGAAAAAGGTAAAAAGAAAGGCCCTTCACATAGGGATGTAGGGATATCTAGTTTCATAAAGAGCTTCTAAAAATTATGGTACTTATTAGCTTTGAGCTCTCATTGCCCCTATCATAAGCATCTTGAAGTGATTAAGGTTAAAGTGAGGCAAATATGAGTTATATGCTTGATGATGGCTAGCACGGTTGACATGGAGCCTGTTGGGAACCCTAAGAGCAAGGTGTGAAGCAGCAAGCAGCAAGTTTTCCCTCAGTAAGAAACCGGGGTTATCGAACCAGTAGGAGGAAGGAAACGTCACACAGGTGTTGCTAGCAACTCGGAGACCTGCACAACACAAACTCAAGACTTTGCCCCAACGAATTAGTGAGGTTGTCAAGCTCATCAATTTGCTGTAACAACGGATTAAACGTATGGTGTGGAAGGTAATGGTTTCTAGCAAGTAAAAAAGTAACAGTGGAAGATGTATCAATGGTAAAGATTGGACCGGGGTCCATAGTTCACTAGAGGTGCTCTCCTTAGATAAACAACATGACATGAAGGGTAAACAAATTACAGCAGGGCAATTGACAGGAACTGAGCAAGGCATAACAATGCAATTACTAGTCAAAAAGATCCTATGAGATTAGATTGGGCAATATAACAAGATACATAGACCTCCATCCAACTACATCTATGACTAGAAGTCCACCTTCAGGTTATGATCCGAACCCCCTCCAGTATTAAGTTGCAAGCAACAGACAACTGCTTTAAGAAAAGTGTGTAAGGTAAAAAGTCCACGTGTTCCATGAACAAGAGACCGTTATTTTATCCCTAGTAGCAACAACACATCTACAACCGAAGAGATTTCTGTCACTTCCCTTGGAAACTAGAGGCATGAACCCACTATTGAGCATAAATACCCCCTCTTGGAGTCACTAGAAAGTACTCGGCCAAGATAGCTACTAACGACGGAGAGCATGCAAGATCACAAACAACACAGACATGATAGAATCATAAAGACAAAACCATTAATCAAACCAACATAATAATCTCAATATCCATCGGATCCCCGCAAACACAATATGCGTGATTACAAATAGATTAGATTTTGATCATGAACGGAGCTCACAAGATCTATACATGAAAGCACAAGGAGGAGATACAAACATCTAGCTACTACATGGACCCATAGTCCAAGGTCGAACTACTCACGCATCATACCAGAGAGAAGGCCTCTCCCCTCCGTCAGGGTGCCGGGAAGAACTTCAGATCCCCCCGATCTAGGGACGACGGTGGCGGCGGCTACATAAGGTTTCGTGGAATATTGATCGGGCGCTTAGGGTTTCTGCATAGGGGGCTTCTTATAGGCGAAGGGGGAGATCGAGGAGGCGACCAAGGGCCCCACACCCTACCTAGGCGCGGGGCAGGGCCCACCCGCGCCTAGGGGGTCTGGGCGCCTTGGCCATATTCTCCGTCTCCCCTCTGGATTTCTTGTTCCCCACGGAAAGTTATTGACTTTGGCTTTTTTCCTGTCCAATTCCGAGAATATTTCCTTACTAGCTTTTCTGGAACCAAAACAGTAGAAAACAGGGAACTGACAGTGTGGCAACTTGTTAATAGGTTAGTACCATAAAACATGTAAAAAGCACCTCACAGTGTAGACAAAGCAAAGCAAAGTAGATACTAAACAAGCATGGAGCATCAAAAATTATAGATACGTTTCCGATGTATCAACATCCCCAAGCTTAACTCCTGCTCGTCCTTAAGTAGGTAAGTGATAAAAGAATAATTTTTGAGGTGACATGGACCTTCACAATAAAGATCAAACCATTTGCAAGCATTGAAAGCTGGGATCAAAGAACTCTAAACATGTGCATGAAAGATGGAGTTCTAACAATAGGACATAGTAACTATGGATGCAACATGACAAGCTACAAACAAAGATCATGAATAATATGCATTGAAAAACGTTTGTTTGTTTCACATACAGAAAACATGGCATAGTGGCAATCAGCTTGTCCCTCATAGAGCATCAAATAGATGCATAGGACACCTTCAAAGTTCACAAGGGTGACTAGAAACAAATAGCACAAGAACAAGTAATATCACAATATGCATCAATCAATAAGCTTTGGGACACTGCACATAGAATGGCAACTATGCTCTCTTAATGGTGCCTAAAGGTAGAAGGTGGAGACTCAACAATGGTGGAAGAAAGACCTTTTTTGTAAAGGAAGCAGGGATTTCAAGTTTCAAAAATAGCTTCCAAAAATTATGGTACTTGTTAGCTTTCAGCCCTCATTGCCCGTATCATAAGCATCTTGAAGTGATTAAGGTTAAAGTGAACAGAGATGGAGTATATGCTTGACAAAGTATAAGTTGGCAATATCAAGTCCCTTGAATACGAGGGCCACACCTCATGCTACTAAACTTCAGTCACATGTAAGTTCTTGTCATTGTAAGTATTTGCATATCATAGAGAACCGCCAATGGGGTACCCCTTGCACATGGTACAGGAGCTATCCCATAACCAAAATGACAAGGCAACCAGACATTGAGCATCTCAGTGATATTTTTATTTACTATATGCATAGATTTTTATTAAGGATGCTTCATAGATAGCTCACTATGGTGATGCTGCAAGTTTCCACCATGATTAGGCATGGCTTAGGCTAGCGGCCCAGGCGTTTTTCTAACACAGAATACAAACTCCATGGACTTACAAGTTCCCTCTTTATTTCACAGCGGTGACATCCATAGACAAAAGAGCATGATATCAACTGAGTACAAAGTACAAGTGCAATGTTGAAAACGTTCCTCGTGACAGCACGGTTCCGCTAATTCCAACGTATAAGTGCAAGCATATACAACATAGATGACACAATGGTTCAAGTTTATTAGGGGCAAAGAATATAAAGTGTGCCATAAAGTTTGTGAGGGCTTTAATCACTAAGTTTTCACATAACAAAATAGTTTTTAATTGGAAGATAGCTGAAAACAAGAATATACTTGGAATGGTGTAACACACCATGCATAGGAGTTTATAGTGGACACTTTGGAATAACTTGGTTTCTTGGGAGTTGGAAGCATGAGTAGAGCTTACTCATACAAGTGGAGGCTAGCAAAAGACTAGGAGCAACCAACTAAGAGAGCATAATGGCCATAATCATGCAGAGCAACAAAGAATTACTAATCAAAGCATAAAGTGGTACTACAAGCCAAGGACTAAATGATCATAGAGGCTATGGTGACTTGTCATAGTCATAACACGGTGTGAGCATGTGCCAAGTCAACCCAAACAAACGTCAAAGGAGAATACCATAATACTATGCTTTTGCATGCTAAAACAACGCATAATTTCTTCAAGGCACACTAAGCAATCCCAATTGTTTGTAACAAGACATGATACAACAATAATCACTAAGCATAAGGTCAAAACAACACCTAGCATGTCATGCTAAAGTCTAAGTCAGAGTCAATGCAAGCTCCTCTTGCACTTACAAGCAAGAACTTACTACTCCTTTCCACCACCAAGCAACTTATTTGCAAATCAACACAGCGAGAACGGGGGTCAAAACTACTTTATTCAAGCAAACTAAACAACCTAAGCAAATCAAACGAAAACTAAGACGCTCCAAGAACAACACAACTGTGCATGAAATAATAAAAACGAAGTGTCTAAACAAACCTGAGCTTTTTATTGATGAAGAAGGGGATGCCTTGGGCATCCCCAAGCTTTGACGCTTGTACCTCTTGGATATTTCTTGGGGTGACACCATGGTGGAATCCCCAAGCTTGAGCTTTTGTTCATTCTTCATCTCATTGCATCATTCTCTCTCTACACCTAAATTTTTTCCTTCATACAAAACTCCACACAATCTTCATTAGCAACATTAGTTTACTCAAAAGATATTAGACCTCTAGAAAAGCTTTGGAATGGCAAGGATTTTCACTAAAAACACATGATACTGTAGCAACTCCTTAAAAAAGCTCAATTCCCCAAAAGAGAACTCAAAAAGGAATCAATAAGAAGCAAATGCAAATAATGGCAGAAATCTGTCAAAACAGACCAACAGGTAGAAACCGATTTTTTCTAACATCTTATGTTGCTCAAATTAAAAAGTGTTGAACTAACGAAAGTTAGATAACATACTGGGGTATTTATTCGTAAATTTTGATCTCAATAAGAGTTACAAAGACTCCTCACGAATTTTTATGGTGGAGGACAGGAATCTGTTTCGGGACAGCAACTCCCCAAATCTTACTTCCCTCTCATTAGAGGTCATTCTTGGCACAAAAAGCAAACAAAAAGGATAAGGCGAGGTCCTTACTAAAGTAATAACTTCCAAGACTCAAGGAAACTCTTGTGTAATCTCCCAACAAGTACTTTTCTTTAATGCCTGTAAGTTAGGCAAGATAGTTTGAGAAGATGCTCACATAAGAAATATGAATTGAAGCAAAAGAGAGCATCAAGAATCAAATTAAAAACACATTTAAGTCTAACCCACTTCCTATGCATAGGAATCTTGTAAGAAAATAAATCAAAGAAGCACATAGTAACAAGAATACGAAAGCAAAACAAGTGCAACTTTAAGATTTTCAACATAAAGAGGGGAAACTTAATATTGTTGAGATGCATAAGACCATGTTTCCCTCTCTCATAATAACTTTCAGTAGCATCATGAATAAACTCAACAATATAACTATCACGTCAAACATTCTTATCACGAGCCACATGCATAAAATGATTATTACTCTCCACATAAGTAGTGGGAGCAAATTCAACAAAATAGCTATCATTATTATTCTCATCACCATAATCATCAAATATAGGAGGCATATTTTAATCACAATCAATTTTCTCCTCAATAGTAGGTGGACTGAAAATAGCAATATCATCATTGTAATCATCATAAATTGGAGGTAAAGTATCATCATAGGCAATAGAATTTTCAGAATTGGTACCAAAGAGATTTTCAATATCAAAAGTAGTGTGCTTTTCCCAATCATGATCACTACTATAGGTAACAGGCATAGTAACATCATCACAAGTTTTACCCATAGTAGATATTTCAGAAGAATCCTCAGGAGCATAACATTCATCCTCCTCTTTTTCATCTAATGAGCTTCCTGTTTCAACAATTTCTTATTCCATAGGCTCCTGCAAGGCATTAGTCTCTTCCGTTTGTGGAAAGCATCTATTAAAATATTCAAGGATATAGCCATTTTATTCCTTGTAATTATCAAAGCAATATTTAAGTATCTCATAAACCTCATATTCATAAGGTGCATCATCAGTATTTTCAAGCAAACTGGCAAGTTCAAATGCACCCTTGAAATCAATAAATTCTTCCATTTGTTCCACATCATAAAGGTCATAATTTCCTCTAACATAAGAAGATATGGTAACATTATCATTGTACTCACATTGAAAAGGGAGGTGTTTATACCTCCTACAGCAACAAGCTTTATCAAAGAAATAAGTAACATTATAAGTAGAGCACACCTCTCTAGCAATAGTATTCAACTTATCAATTTGTTCCCATAAGTGTTTCCCTTTTTATGACAAATGGTGCTCCTTATAATAATACTTTTCTTCTTCCGTGAACCCACCTTGCCAATAAGAACTAGTTTCAAAGAAACCATCCATTGATAGAAAGCATGATAAAGCAAGGCAACAACAGAACAACAACTAGAGCAGGAACTAATTTTGTGTGTGTTTTTGTATAGGGAAAGCAAACCAAACCAAGCAAAAGAAACTAAGCAAACTAAAAAGAAAGTAAATAGAAAGGAAGTGGAGGACTCCCCTAGTGAAGACGTCCTTAGCCTCCCCGGCAACGGCGCCAGAAAAGCTTGATGATGGCTAGCATGGTTGACGTGGAGCCTGTTGGGAACCCCAAGAGCAAGGTGTGAAGCAGCAAGAAGCAAGTTTTCCCTCAGTAAGAAACCGAGGTTATCGAACCAGTAGGAGGAAGGAAACGTCACACAGGTGTTGCTAGCAACGCGGAGACATGCACAACAAAACTCAAGACTTTTCCCCAACGAATCAGTGAGGTTGTCAAGCTCATCGGTTTGCTGTAACAAAGGATTAAATGTATGGTGTGGAAGGTAATGGTTTGCAGCAAGTAAACAAGTAACAGTGGAAGATGTATCAATGGTAAAGATTGGACCGGGGTCCATAGTTCACTAGAGGTGCTCTCCTTAGATAAACAACATGGCATGAAGGGTAAACAAATTACAGCGGGGCAATTGACAGGAACTGAGCAAGGCATAACAATGCAATTACTAGCCAGAAAGATCCTATGAGATTTGATTGGGCAATACAACAAGATACATAGACCGCCATTCAACTGCATCTATGACTAGAAGTCCTGAAGGGAATATGCCCTGAGAGGCAATAATAAAATGTTTATTATGTGTATTCCAAGTATATGATAGATGTTTATTTTGCATGCTATAATTGTATTAATACGGAAACGTTAATACATGTGTGTTTAATAAACAAACAGAAAGTTCCTAGTTATGCCTCTCTCATAAACTAGTTCGTTGATTAACAAGATGATCACGGTTTCCTGATCATAGACATTGGATGTTGTTAATAACGAGATCACAACATTAGTGTAATGGTGTGATGAAAATTCATCCGAAGTATAGCATTACGATCAAAGTCATTGAGTTTATATTGCTATAAACAAACTACGAAGTAGTCCTAATCCTTAGACCATGAGATCATGCCAATCACTAACACCGGAAGAGTTTCTTGTTGACATCAAACGTCACTCCGTAACTGGGTGATTATAAAGATGGCTTCAAAGCTACTAAAGTGTTATGTTGAGAATCATGGATCAAGAGTGGAATTTGTTCATCCCGATGACAGATAGATATGCTCTGGTCCCTCTCGGTGATATCACATTGGTTAGCTTGCAAGCAAGTGATTTGATCACTAGAATGTTATATCACGGGAACGAGAAAAGAGTGCATGTCAGTAACGAGATCAAACTAGGTATGGAGATACAGATGATCGAATCTTGGACATGTAATATATCGTGAAACAAAGGGATTAAGATACAAGCGTAAAAGGTTTCGACAATCACAGGAAAAGTCATCGTTGAATGTGTGGGAGTCAGTATGGATCTCCAGGTCCCGCTACTGATTATTGATCGGAGAAGGGTCTCGATCAATTCCGCATTATTCGCGAACCGTAGGGTGACACACTTAAGGGACACAGGCATCCAGTTGGAGCAAATGTTTCATGCCGAAAGAATAAACAAGCGCAGGAATTTATTTCACTAGATACCGAAACAGGTTTTCGGGTGAAATTGCATAAAGTGGTTATGCATGTGAAATAGAATTCTAGCAAGGGGTTATTTGTGAATGATTGTTATTAAAGTAATTGACAAAATTCTGAATAAAATAAAAGAGTTTTATTTAATGAGAGTTTGCATTAAATTTGGTGGAAATTTAATGGGAATTTGAGTGGACTTTTGAGTGGAGGGAATTTAAAGGAATTTTGTGAGTGGAGTGTCCACCCACATGAAGAGGGGAGGGCAAGGGGGCAGCCCCCATGCGTCGGCCACCCCCTTGGGGTTACCCCCTAATCCTATAAAAGGAGTCCCCCCTCCTCACTTGTCTCTCCCACCTCCTCGTGAAGGATCTCTCTCCCCCTCTAGAATTTATCCCCCATGGTCTCGGACTAGCGAGATACATGTTTCCGGTGGCTATTCGGCAAGAAAGGGTTGTGCTTCCGCTGCATCGCTGGAGCGAGGAGGCGGAGGTTGCCCGGTGTCTTGTACTTGTGTGCGAGCACGGATGCGCTGCTGCTTTGCGGCGCTAGGACTTCCTCTCGATCTTGAGATCGGCAAGAGATCGTCTACATCAACCACGAGTTGAACTCGTTAAGCTTTGTCGGTCTTCAAGGGTATGTTCTCTACGGATATACATCCGCCTGTTGTTTGTATCTAGTAGATAGATCTTGGTACATAGTTCCCATCGTAGGAAAAATTGTGTTTTCTATGCTGCGGACCCTACAGTGGTATCAGAGCCGGATCTATGCGTAGATGCTTTACACGGGTAGTACACATATGAGTATATGGGCGATGATGATCATGTTGTTGCTCCTTTGTTGTAATTTTGGATATTGGTGGCATAGTGGGATGAAGCGGCCCGGACAAACTTTACATGTCCTCGCACATGAGACCTGTTCCACGCTTGACATGCAACTAGTTTGCATAAGTGGCTAGCGGGTGTCTGTCTCTCCTACTATAGTCAATATCTATTTTGCAACGAATTGCCAACAATTTGGTTATCCTTGTTGTGGTTCATGTTCGTAGGTAAGAACGGTTCTATCTCGAAAGCCCTAAGCCACGTAAAACTTGCAATGGATAAATTAGAGGCGTCTAGTTTAGATTGTTGCTGGGCTAGTGTTATGATATGGTGATGTTGTAAGTAGAAGTATGAGATGATACTCTTACAACATACATAACGTGTAATCTCCATAGACCTTGGACTTACACATATAGGTATGATAGTGATCATACCACGGTGCACATGATAGAGATCATATGCGGGAACCATATCATTTCACTAATAAACATGTGATGTTTGATGGCATCTCATATTGCTTGTTTAGCATTTTGTTAGCATAATAAGATGATCCCTCTTTTAAATATCAAGATAAGAATGTGTTCTTCCTTTAGTATGCACCGATTATGTTTTTCGTCGCTCCAAGACATCACGTGATGATCGGGTGTTCTTGGATCCACGACCATATTTCGGGTGTAAAACAGTTACACACGCGAATACTAAGGTTCTAACTTGGCGAGCCTAGCATGTACAGACATGGCCTCGGAACACGGACCGAAAGGTTAAGCATGAGTCATATAGTTGATATGATGCCCATTTGATGCTCGCCTTTGAAGCTACACCGACTCACGTGATGATCGGACTTGGTGTAGTGGATTTGGTTCATGTAATCACCAAAAAGGCACGAGGGATGTCGTTTTTGAGTGGGAGTTCATTCGTAATATGGATTAGTTGAACTCAATCTATCATACACTTAGTCTAAACTTTACAAATTCTGTTGTAGATGGCACCACCTGCTTTTAATTTCAATGTGTTCATGGAGAAAGAGAAACTTGCAACGAACGGTAGCAACTTTACCGAATGGGCCATGAATTTGAGGATTCTCCTCTCTGCTGCACAAAAGAAATATGTGCTAGAAGCGCCGTTAGGCCCCCCACCTTTAGATGATGCCCCTGACGAGGATAAGAATGTCTATCAGACTCGTCAGGAGGACCACAACTTAGTTAATTGCGGCATATTGTATGGGCTAGAGCCGAAACTTCGAAAGCATTTCGAAAATGGCAATGCTTTTGATACAATGGGTGAGTTGAAAATGATTTTCGACACACATGCTGATGTAGAGAGCTACAACGCTTCAGAAAAGTTCTTTAGCTGCATGATGGAAGAGCAAAGCTCCGTTAGTGAGCACGTACTCAAGATGTCGGGTTACACCGATAAGCTTGTGTCCTTGGGAATATCGATTCCCATTGACTTAGGCATCCATCGTGTTCTGCAGTCTCTGCCACCTAGCTATAAGAGCTTCGTGATGAACTATAATATGCAAGGCATGAAGAAGTCTCTCCCCGAGCTTCTGTCAATGCTTAAAACTGCAGAAGTGGAGATAAAAAAGGAACATCAAGTGTTGATGATCAATAGGAACACTGGTTTCAAGAAAGACAAGAAGGGAAAACGGAAGGGAAGTAAGGGCGGCAAGCCTGTTGCCGGGCTTGAAAAGAAACCCCGAGTTGGACCTAAGTCTGATACTGAGTGCTACTATTGTAAGGGGACTGGCCACTGGAAGCGCAACTTCCCCAAGTATTTGGCAGACAAGAAAGCCGGCAAGGCAAACAAAGGTATATATGATATACATGTTATTGATGTGTACTTGACTAGTGCTCGCAGTAGAACCTGGGTATTTGATACCGGTTCAGTTGCTAATATTTGTAACTCGAATCAGGGGCTGTGGAACAAGCGACCGCTAGCAAGGGGTGAGGTCAAGATGCGTGTCGGCAATGGATCAAGCGTTGATGTGATCGCCATCGGAATGCTGCCTCTCCACTTGCCGTCGGGATTAGTTATAAACTTGAATAATTGTTATCTGGTGCCTGCACTAAGCATGAACATTGTATCTGGATCGTGTTTGATGCGAAGTGGTTATTCATTTAAATCCGAGAACAATGGTTGTTCCATTTATATGAATGAAATCTTTTATGGTCATGCACCGATGATGAATGGTTTATTTCTTTTGGATCTCGATAATAATGTTACACATATTCATAATGTTGATGCTAAAAGGATTAAACTAAATGATGATATATCCGCATATATGTGGCACTGCCGTCTAGGTCATATTGGCGTTAAACGCATGAAGAAGCTCTATTCGGATGGACTTTTGGAATCACTTGATTATGAATCATTTGATACATGTGAGCCATGCCTTATGGGCAAGATGACTAGAACGCCGTTTTCCGGTTCAATGGAACGGGCGACAGATTTATTAGAAATCATACATTCTGATGTATGCGGTCCAATGAGTGTGTCGGCGCGAGGTGGATATCGTTATTTTGTTACTTTCACGGATGATTTGAGTAGATACGGTTATATCTACTTGATGAAACACAAGTCTGAAACCTTTGAAAAGTTCAAGGAATTTCAGAATGAAGTGGAAAATCATCATAATAGAAAGATCAAATTTCTACGGTCCGACCGTGGAGGTGAGTATCTAAGTTACGAGTTTAGCACTCACATGAAAGAGTGTGGAATTGTTTCACAACTCACACCTGCCGGAACACCACAGCGGAATGGTGTGTCAGAACATCGTAATCGTACTTTATTAGATATGGTTCGATCTATGATGTCTCTGACGGACTTGCCGTTGTCATTTTGGGGATATGCACTAGAAACTGCTGCATTCACTTTAAATTGGGCACCATCTAAATCCGTTGAAAAGACACCGTATGAATTTTGGTTTGGAAACAAACCTAAGCTGTCATTTCTTAAAATTTGGGGATGCGATGTTTATGTGAAGAAACTTCAACCGGATAAACTCGAACCCAAAGCAGAAAAATGCGTCTTCATAGGATACCCTAAGGAAACTATTGGGTATTCCTTCTATCACAGATCCGAGGGCAAGGTTTTTGTTGGCAAGAATGGATCCTTTCTAGAGAAAGAGTTTCTCGCGAAAGGTGTGAGTAGTCGGAAGGTAGAACTCGAAGAGGTTATTGAACCTTCTCTTCAAAGTATGGCGAGTAGCGCAGCGCCGGAAGTTGTCCTGGAGTTGGCTCCACCTATTGAAGAGGGAACTAATGATAATGATCATGAAACTCCGAAAGAGAGTACTACCAAACCTCGCAGGTCAAGCAGGACGCGTGCAGCTCCCGAGCTGTACGGAAATCTTGTCATGAATTTCATGGTTGATGAAAATGATGACCCTGCGACGTATGAAGAAGCGATGATGAGCCCGGATTCCAACAAACGGTTAGAAGCCATGAAATCCGAGATGGAATCCATGTATGACAATCAAGTTTGGAACTTGATGGACTTACCTCACGACCGAAAGGCCGTGGAGAACAAATGGATTTTCCAAAGGAAAACTGATGCTGATGGTAATGTAACTGTCTATAAAGCTCGACTTGTCGCAAAGGGGTTTCGACAAATTCAAGGAGTTGACTACTATGAGACATTCTCTCCTGTAGCGATGCTAAAGTCAGTTAGGATTATGTTAGCAATTGCTGCATATTTCGATTATGAGATATGGCAGATGGATGTCAAAACTGCGTTTCTCAATGGTAATATTGAAGAAGAGTTGTATATGATACAACCAAAGGGTTTTGTCGATCCTAAGGATGCTAACAAGGTGTGCAAGCTTCAGCGATCCATCTATGGATTGAAGCAAGCATCACGAAGTTGGAATCTCCGCTTTGATGAGGTGATCAAAGAGTTTGGATTTGTCCAAACTTATGGAGAAGCTTGTATTTACAAGAAAGTGAGTGGGAGCAATGTGGCATTTCTGATATTATATGTGGATAACATATTATTGATCGGAAATGATATAGATCTTTTAAATGGTGTTAAAAGTTATCTAAACAGCAAATTTTCAATGAAGGACCTAGGTGAAGCGTCATACATATTAGGCATAAAGATCTATAGAGATAGATCTAGGCGCCTAATAGGGCTATCGCAAAGTACATACCTTGATAAGATTGTAAAGAAGTTTAAAATGGAAAATAGTAAGAAGGGGTTCTTACCTATGACACAAGGCACGACATTGAGTAAGACTCAAAGTCCGGCTTCGGCGGAAGAAAGAGAGATAATGGACAAGGTCCCCTATGCTTCAGCCATAGGCTCTATAATGTACGCCATGCTATGTACAAGACCGGATGTGGCACATGCTATTAGTTTGACTAGTAGGTACCAATCGGATCCAGGTTCAGAACACTGGAAAGCGGTCAAGAATATCCTTAAGTACTTACGAAGAACTAAGGATATGTTTCTTGTATACGGAGGTCAAGAAGAGCTCGTCGCTAAGTGTTATGTCGACGCTAGCTTTGACATCGATCCGGATGACTCTAAGTCTCAATCCGGATACGTATTTCTCATGAATGGCAGAGCGGTTAGTTGGAGGAGCTCCAAACAACCTGTGGTGGCGGGATCAACAACGGAGGCCGAATATGTTGCTGCTTCAGAAGCGGCTCAGGAAGCAGTTTGGATGAAGGAGTTCATATCCGAACTAGGTGTGGTTGCAAACGCGTTGGACCCAATGGTGATCTATTGTGACAACAATGGTTCGATTGCCAATGCCAAAGAGCCAAGGTCTCACAAGCATTCCAAGCATATTAAGCGCCGATTTCACTCCATCCGCGAGCATGTCAAGGATGGAGATATAAAGATTTTTAAAGTACATACGGATATCAATGTAGCAGATCCGTTGACTAAAACTCTCCCTAGAGCAAAACATGATCTACACCAGAACTCCATGGGTGTTAGATACATCACAATGTAACTAGATTATTGTCTCTAGTGCAAGTGGGAGACTGAAGGGAATATGCCCTGAGAGGCAATAATAAAATGTTTATTATGTGTATTCCAAGTATATGATAGATGTTTATTTTGCATGCTATAATTGTATTAATACGGAAACGTTAATACATGTGTGTTTAATAAACAAACAGAAAGTTCCTAGTTATGCCTCTCTCATAAACTAGTTCGTTGATTAACAAGATGATCACGGATTCCTGATCATAGACATTGGATGTTGTTAATAACGAGATCACAACATTAGTGTAATGGTGTGATGAAAATTCATCCGAAGTATAGCATTACGATCAAAGTCATTGAGTTTATATTGCTATAAACAAACTACGAAGTAGTCCTAATCCTTAGACCATGAGATCATGCCAATCACTAACACCGGAAGAGTTTCTTGTTGACATCAAACGTCACTCCGTAACTGGGTGATTATAAAGATGGCTTCAAAGCTACTAAAGTGTTATGTTGAGAATCATGGATCAAGAGTGGAATTTGTTCATCCCGATGACAGATAGATATGCTCTGGTCCCTCTCGGTGATATCACATTGGTTAGCTTGCAAGCAAGTGATTTGATCACTAGAATGTTATATCACGGGAACGAGAAAAGAGTGCATGTCAGTAACGAGATCAAACTAGGTATGGAGATACAGATGATCGAATCTTGGACATGTAATATATCGTGAAACAAAGGGATTAAGATACAAGCGTAAAAGGTTTCGACAATCACAGGAAAAGTCATCGTTGAATGTGTGGGAGTCAGTATGGATCTCCAGGTCCCGCTACTGATTATTGATCGGAGAAGGGTCTCGATCAATTCCGCATTATTCGCGAACCGTAGGGTGACACACTTAAGGGACACAGGCATCCAGTTGGAGCAAATGTTTCATGCCGAAAGAATAAACAAGCGCAGGAATTTATTTCACTAGATACCGAAACAGGTTTTCGGGTGAAATTGCATAAAGTGGTTATGCATGTGAAATAGAATTCTAGCAAGGGGTTATTTGTGAATGTTTGTTATTAAAGTAATTGACAAAATTCTGAATAAAATAAAAGAGTTTTATTTAATGAGAGTTTGCATTAAATTTGGTGGAAATTTAATGGGAATTTGAGTGGACTTTTGAGTGGAGGGAATTTAAAGGAATTTTGTGAGTGGAGTGTCCACCCACATGAAGAGGGGAGGGCAAGGGGGCAGCCCCCATGCGCCGGCCACCCCCTTGGGGTTACCCCTCCTCCTATAAAAGGAGTCCCCCCTCCTCACTTGTCTCTCCCACCTCCTCGTGAAGGATCTCTCTCCCCCTCTAGAATTTATCCCCCATGGTCTCGGACTAGCGAGATACATGTTTCCGGTGGCTATTCGGCAAGAAAGGGTTGTGCTTCCGCTGCATCGCTGGAGCGAGGAGGCGGAGGTTGCCCGGTGTCTTGTACTTGTGTGCGAGCACGGATGCGCTGCTGCTTTGCGGCGCTAGGACTTCCTCTCGATCTTGAGATCGGCAAGAGATCGTCTACATCAACCACGAGTTGAACTCGTTAAGCTTTGTCGGTCTTCAAGGGTATGTTCTCTACGGATATACATCCGCCTGTTGTTTGTATCTAGTAGATAGATCTTGGTACATAGTTCCCATCGTAGGAAAAATTGTGTTTTCTATGCTGCGGACCCTACAGTGGTATCAGAGCCGGATCTATGCGTAGATGCTTTACACGGGTAGTACACATATGAGTATATGGGCGATGATGATCATGTTGTTGCTCCTTTGTTGTAATTTTGGATATTGGTGGCATAGTGGGATGAAGCGGCCCGGACAAACTTTACATGTCCTCGCACATGAGACCTGTTCCACGCTTGACATGCAACTAGTTTGCATAAGTGGCTAGCGGGTGTCTGTCTCTCCTACTGTAGTCAATATCTATTTTGCAACGAATTGCCAACAATTTGGTTATCCTTGTTGTGGTTCATGTTCGTAGGTAAGAACGGTTCTATCTCGAAAGCCCTAAGCCACGTAAAACTTGCAATGGATAAATTAGAGGCGTCTAGTTTAGATTGTTGCTGGGCTAGTGTTATGATATGGTGATGTTGTAAGTAGAAGTATGAGATGATACTCTTACAACATACATAACGTGTAATCTCCATAGACCTTGGACTTACACATATAGGTATGATAGTGATCATACCACGGTGCACATGATAGAGATCATATGCGGAAACCATATCATTTCACTAATAAACATGTGATGTTTGATGGCATCTCATATTGCTTGTTTAGCATTTTGTTAGCATAATAAGATGATCCCTCTTTTAAATATCAAGATAAGAATGTGTTCTTCCTTTAGTATGCACCGATTATGTTTTTTGTCGCTCCAAGACATCACGTGATGATCGGGTGTTCTTGGATCCACGACCATATTTCGGGTGTAAAACAGTTACACACGCGAATACTAAGGTTCTAACTTGGCGAGCCTAGCATGTACAGACATGGCCTCGGAACACGGACCGAAAGGTTAAGCATGAGTCATATAGTTGATATGATGCCCATTTGATGCTCGCCTTTGAAGCTACACCGACTCACGTGATGATCGGACTTGGTGTAGTGGATTTGGTTCATGTAATCACCAAAAAGGCACGAGGGATGTCGTTTTTGAGTGGGAGTTCATTCGTAATATGGATTAGTTGAACTCAATCTATCATACACTTAGTCTAAACTTTACAAATTCTGTTGTAGATGGCACCACCTGCTTTTAATTTCAATGTGTTCATGGAGAAAGAGAAACTTGCAACGAACGGTAGCAACTTTACCGAATGGGCCATGAATTTGAGGATTCTCCTCTCTGCTGCACAAAAGCAATATGTGCTAGAAGCGCCGTTAGGCCCCCCACCTTTAGATGATGCCCCTGACGAGGATAAGAATGTCTATCAGACTCGTCAGGAGGACCACAACTTAGTTCATTGCGGCATATTGTATGGGCTAGAGCCGAAACTTCGAAAGCATTTCGAAAATGGCAATGCTTTTGATACAATGGGTGAGTTGAAAATGATTTTCGACACACATGCTGATGTAGAGAGCTACAACGCTTCAGAAAAGTTCTTTAGCTGCATGATGGAAGAGCAAAGCTCCGTTAGTGAGCACGTACTCAAGATGTCGGGTTACACCGATAAGCTTGTGTCCTTGGGAATATCGATTCCCATTGACTTAGGCATCCATCGTGTTCTGCAGTCTCTGCCACCTAGCTATAAGAGCTTCGTGATGAACTATAATATGCAAGGCATGAAGAAGTCTCTCCCCGAGCTTCTGTCAATGCTTAAAACTGCAGAAGTGGAGATAAAAAAGGAACATCAAGTGTTGATGATCAATAGGAACACTGGTTTCAAGAAAGACAAGAAGGGAAAACGGAAGGGAAGTAAGGGCGGCAAGCCTGTTGCCGGGCTTGAAAAGAAACCCCGAGTTGGACCTAAGTCTGATACTGAGTGCTACTATTGTAAGGGGACTGGCCACTGGAAGCGCAACTTCCCCAAGTATTTGGCAGACAAGAAAGCCGGCAAGGCAAACAAAGGTATATATGATATACATGTTATTGATGTGTACTTGACTAGTGCTCGCAGTAGAACCTGGGTATTTGATACCGGTTCAGTTGCTAATATTTGTAACTCGAATCAGGGGCTGTGGAACAAGCGACCGCTAGCAAGGGGTGAGGTCAAGATGCGTGTCGGCAATGGATCAAGCGTTGATGTGATCGCCATCGGAATGCTGCCTCTCCACTTGCCGTCGGGATTAGTTATAAACTTGAATAATTGTTATCTGGTGCCTGCACTAAGCATGAACATTGTATCTGGATCGTGTTTGATGCGAAGTGGTTATTCATTTAAATCCGAGAACAATGGTTGTTCCATTTATATGAATGAAATCTTTTATGGTCATGCACCGATGATGAATGGTTTATTTCTTTTGGATCTCGATAATAATGTTACACATATTCATAATGTTGATGCTAAAAGGATTAAACTAAATGATGATATATCCGCATATATGTGGCACTGCCGTCTAGGTCATATTGGCGTTAAACGCATGAAGAAGCTCTATTCGGATGGACTTTTGGAATCACTTGATTATGAATCATTTGATACATGTGAGCCATGCCTTATGGGCAAGATGACTAGAACGCCGTTTTCCGGTTCAATGGAACGGGCGACAGATTTATTAGAAATCATACATTCTGATGTATGCGGTCCAATGAGTGTGTCGGCGCGAGGTGGATATCGTTATTTTGTTACTTTCACGGATGATTTGAGTAGATACGGTTATATCTACTTGATGAAACACAAGTCTGAAACCTTTGAAAAGTTCAAGGAATTTCAGAATGAAGTGGAAAATCATCGTAATAGAAAGATCAAATTTCTACGGTCCGACCGTGGAGGTGAGTATCTAAGTTACGAGTTTAGCACTCACATGAAAGAGTGTGGAATTGTTTCACAACTCACACCTGCCGGAACACCACAGCGGAATGGTGTGTCAGAACATCGTAATCGTACTTTATTAGATATGGTTCGATCTATGATGTCTCTGACGGACTTGCCGTTGTCATTTTGGGGATATGCACTAGAAACTGCTGCATTCACTTTAAATTGGGCACCATCTAAATCCGTTGAAAAGACACCGTATGAATTTTGGTTTGGAAACAAACCTAAGCTGTCATTTCTTAAAATTTGGGGATGCGATGTTTATGTGAAGAAACTTCAACCGGATAAACTCGAACCCAAAGCAGAAAAATGCGTCTTCATAGGATACCCTAAGGAAACTATTGGGTATTCCTTCTATCACAGATCCGAGGGCAAGGTTTTTGTTGCCAAGAATGGATCCTTTCTAGAGAAAGAGTTTCTCGCGAAAGGTGTGAGTAGTCGGAAGGTAGAACTCGAAGAGGTTATTGAACCTTCTCTTCAAAGTATGGCGAGTAGCGCAGCGCCGGAAGTTGTCCTGGAGTTGGCTCCACCTGTTGAAGAGGGAACTAATGATAATGATCATGAAACTCCGAAAGAGAGTACTACCAAACCTCGCAGGTCAAGCAGGACGCGTGCAGCTCCCGAGCTGTACGGAAATCTTGTCATGAATTTCATGGTTGATGAAAATGATGACCCTGCGACGTATGAAGAAGCGATGATGAGCCCGGATTCCAACAAACGGTTAGAAGCCATGAAATCCGAGATGGAATCCATGTATGAAAATCAAGTTTGGAACTTGATGGACTTACCTCACGACCGAAAGGCCGTGGAGAACAAATGGATTTTCCAAAGGAAAACTGATGCTGATGGTAATGTAACTGTCTATAAAGCTCGACTTGTCGCAAAGGGGTTTCGACAAATTCAAGGAGTTGACTACTATGAGACATTCTCTCCTGTAGCGATGCTAAAGTCAGTTAGGATTATGTTAGCAATTGCTGCATATTTCGATTATGAGATATGGCAGATGGATGTCAAAACTGCGTTTCTCAATGGTAATATTGAAGAAGAGTTGTATATGATACAACCAAAGGGTTTTGTCGATCCTAAGGATGCTAACAAGGTGTGCAAGCTTCAGCGATCCATCTATGGATTGAAGCAAGCATCACGAAGTTGGAATCTCCGCTTTGATGAGGTGATCAAAGAGTTTGGATTTGTCCAAACTTATGGAGAAGCTTGTATTTACAAGAAAGTGAGTGGGAGCAATGTGGCATTTCTGATATTATATGTGGATAACATATTATTGATCGGAAATGATATAGATCTTTTAAATGGTGTTAAAAGTTATCTAAACAGCAAATTTTCAATGAAGGACCTAGGTGAAGCGTCATACATATTAGGCATAAAGATCTATAGAGATAGATCTAGGCGCCTAATAGGGCTATCGCAAAGTACATACCTTGATAAGATTGTAAAGAAGTTTAAAATGGAAAATAGTAAGAAGGGGTTCTTACCTATGACACAAGGCACGACATTGAGTAAGACTCAAAGTCCGGCTTCGGCGGAAGAAAGAGAGATAATGGACAAGGTCCCCTATGCTTCAGCCATAGGCTCTATAATGTACGCCATGCTATGTACAAGACCGGATGTGGCACATGCTATTAGTTTGACTAGTAGGTACCAATCGGATCCAGGTTCAGAACACTGGAAAGCGGTCAAGAATATCCTTAAGTACTTACGAAGAACTAAGGATATGTTTCTTGTATACGGAGGTCAAGAAGAGCTCGTCGCTAAGTGTTATGTCGACGCTAGCTTTGACATCGATCCGGATGACTCTAAGTCTCAATCCGGATACGTATTTCTCATGAATGGCAGAGCGGTTAGTTGGAGGAGCTCCAAACAACCTGTGGTGGCGGGATCAACAACGGAGGCCGAATATGTTGCTGCTTCAGAAGCGGCTCAGGAAGCAGTTTGGATGAAGGAGTTCATATCCGAACTAGGTGTGGTTGCAAACGCGTTGGACCCAATGGTGATCTATTGTGACAACAATGGTTCGATTGCCAATGCCAAAGAGCCAAGGTCTCACAAGCATTCCAAGCATATTAAGCGCCGATTTCACTCCATCCGCGAGCATGTCAAGGATGGAGATATAAAGATTTTTAAAGTACATACGGATATCAATGTAGCAGATCCGTTGACTAAAACTCTCCCTAGAGCAAAACATGATCTACACCAGAACTCCATGGGTGTTAGATACATCACAATGTAACTAGATTATTGTCTCTAGTGCAAGTGGGAGACTGAAGGGAATATGCCCTGAGAGGCAATAATAAAATGTTTATTATGTGTATTCCAAGTATATGATAGATGTTTATTTTGCATGCTATAATTGTATTAATATGGAAACGTTAATACATGTGTGTTTAATAAACAAACAGAAAGTTCCTAGTTATGCCTCTCTCATAAACTAGTTCGTTGATTAACAAGATGATCACGGTTTCCTGATCATAGACATTGGATGTTGTTAATAACGAGATCACAACATTAGTGTAATGGTGTGATGAACATTCATCCGAAGTATAGCTTTACGATCAAAGTCATTGAGTTTATATTGCTATAAACAAACTACGAAGTAGTCCTAATCCTTAGACCATGAGATCATGCCAATCACTAACACCGGAAGAGTTTCTTGTTGACATTAAACGTCACTCCGTAACTGGGTGATTATAAAGATGGCTTCAAAACTACTAAAGTGTTATGTTGAGAATCATGGATCAAGAGTGGAATTTGTTCATCCCGATGACGGATAGATATCTCTGGGCCCTCTCGGTGATATCACATTGGTTAGCTTGCAAGCAAGTGATTTGATCACTAGAATGTTATATCACGAGAACGAGAAAAGAGTGCATGTCAGTAACGAGATCAAACTAGGTATGGAGATACAGATGATCGAATCTCGGACATGTAATATATCGTGAAACAAAGGGATTAAGATACAAGCGTAAAAGGTTCCGACAATCATAGGAAAAGTCATCGTTGAATGTGTGGGAGTCAGTATGGATCTCCAGGTCCCGCTACTGATTATTGATCGGAGAAGGGTCTCGATCAATTCCGCATTATTCGCGAACCGTAGGGTGACACACTTAAGGGACACAGGCATCCAGTTGGAGCAAATGTTTCATGCCGAAAGAATAAACAAGCGCAGGAATTTATTTCACTAGATACCGAAACAGGTTTTCGGGTGAAATTGCATAAAGTGGTTATGCATGTGAAATAGAATTCTAGCAAGGGGTTATTTGTGAATGTTTGTTATTAAAGTAATTGACAAAATTCTGAATAAAATAAAAGAGTTTTATTTAATGAGAGTTTGCATTAAATTTGGTGGAAATTTAATGGGAATTTGAGTGGACTTTTGAGTGGAGGGAATTTAAAGGAATTTTGTGAGTGGAGTGTCCACCCACATGAAGAGGGGAGGGCAAGGGGCAGCCCCCATGCGCCGGCCACCCCCTTGGGGTTACCCCCTCCTCCTATAAAAGGAGCCCCCCTCCTCACTTGTCTCTCCCACCTCCTCGTGAAGGATCTCTCTCCCCCTCTAGAATTTATCCCCCATGGTCTCGGACTAGCGAGATACATGTTTCCGGTGGCTATTCGGCAAGAAAGGGTTGTGCTTCCGCTGCATCGCTGGAGCGAGGAGGCGGAGGTTGCCCGGTGTCTTGTACTTGTGTGCGAGCACGGATGCGCTGCTGCTTTGCGGCGCTAGGACTTCCTCTCGATCTTGAGATCGGCAAGAGATCGTCTACATCAACCACGAGTTGAACTCGTTAAGCTTTGTCGGTCTTCAAGGGTATGTTCTCTACGGATATACATCCGCCCGTTGTTTGTATCTAGTAGATAGATCTTGGTACATAGTTCCCATCGTAGGAACTTTTTTGTTTTCTATGCTGCGAACCCTACAAGTCCACCTTCAGGTTATCATTCGAACCCCCTCCAGTATTAAGTTGCAAGCAACAGACAACTGCTTTAAGCAAAGTGTGTAAGGTAAACAATCCACATGTTCCATGAACAAGAGACCGTTGTTTTCTCCCTAGTAGCAACAACACATCTACAACCGAAGAGATTTCTGTCACTTCCCTTGGAAACTAGAGGCATGAACCCACTATCGAGCATAAATACCCCCTCTTGGAGTCACTAGAAACTACTCGTCCAAGATAGCTACTAACAACGGAGAGAATGCAAGATCACAAACAACACAGACATGATAGAATCATAAAGACAAAACCATTAATCAAACCAACATAATAATCTCAATATCCATCGGATCCCCGCAAACACAACATGCATGATTACAAATAGATTAGATCTTGATCATGAACGGAGCTCACAAGATCTATACATGAAAGCACAAGGAGGAGATACAACCATCTAGCTACTACATGGACCCATAGTCCAAGGTGGAACTACTCATGCATCATACCAGAGAGAAGGCCTCCGGGATGATCTCCCCTCCGACAGGGTGGCGGGAAGAACTTCAGATCCCCCGATCTAGGGACGACGGTGGCGGCGGCTACAGAAGGTTTCGTGGAATATTGATCGGATGCTTAGGGTTTCTGCGTCGGGGGCTTCTTATAGGAGAATGGGGAGGCCGAGGAGGCGGCCAGGGGCCCCACACCCTGCTTAGGCGCGGGGCAGGGCCTACCCGCGCCTAGGGGGTCTGGGCGCCCTGGCCCGCTTCTCCGTCTCCCCTCTGGACTTCTTGTTCCCCACGGAAAGCTATTGACTTTGGCTTTTGTCCCGTCTAATTCTGAGAATATTTCCTTACTAGCTTCTCTGGAACCAAAAATAGCAGAAAATAGGCAACTGGCACTATGGCAACTTGTTAATAGGTTAGTACCAGAAAACATGTAAAAAGCACCTCAAAGTGTAGACAAAGCAAAGCAAAGTAGATACTAAACAAGCATGGATCATCAAAAATTATAGATACGTTTCCGACGTATCAATGCTTGACAAATCACAAGTTTAAAATCTCATGCCTCTTGAGTACGAGTAGCGTTCCTAATGCTACTCAACTTTAGTCATACGTAAGTTCTTGTCATTGTAAGTATATGGGTATGTGTCACATCCCAAGATTTTCCAAATCTTGTTATGTGAAAAATAAATGAATAAAATAAAACTTTGTTGATTTTCAGGGTGAGAAGAATTTTTTTTTGAATCCAATTGGAAACTTTCAAAACCTTTTTGGATCAAATAAAATCCTAAAGGGATTTAAAAAGATAAATAAACAATAAAGTTAAAAAATATTTGGAATTACTATTTTTGGATCTTTTAATAAAAAGATTTGGTTTTCAAATGAAAAGGTAGAAATATAAATAAGGATTATTTTATAGAGCCAAATTAAACCTTGACCAAGCTTTTGAAATAAAATGTTTTGCTTTGATTAAAAGAGTAAAGGTTTATTTAAATAAAATAATGAGAGTTTATTAATAAACCAATTTTATTAAAGTAAAGGTTTTTCCCATTTTAATTAAAAACATCAAAACTTGTTAAAATTATTTTAAACAAGTTTTTCAAGTATTTTATATTCTCAAATAAAACCTACTGAAGTGTTTTTGGTTTTATTTTAGATTTCAAAACAAAGATTTTAATAAAACAAATCCTATTTGAATTAAATGAATAAGGTCTATTCATTTAATTATTAATGGACCCTAAAATAAAAATATTATTTTATTTTGGACTTGTTTTGTGTTGTTAAACAGAACTAACACAATACAAAGTTTGGTGAAAGTTTGATTTGATTTGTTGTTTGAATTGTTTGAGTGAATTTCAAAACAGAAATAAGAAATGGAAAAAGGGAAAAGTATCTGAACAAAAAAATATGAAACGGACTCGACCCAACTAAGCCTGGCCCAGCAAGCCCAGTTCCAGCCCACAAACTCACCCCTCTACGAAATATTTTCCACTCAAACTCACACCCGCGCAGTCGCAGACAGCAGGACCCCACCTCCACTTTCTTTCTTTCACTGACGAACAGGCCCCACAGCCACGTCACTGTCTTCAACCCCGCGCCGGCCGTTTCCTCCTCCCTCAACGTCGCTCTGTCGCGATTGAATCCGATTAAATTCGCGTTGATGACAGGCTTAATTCTCGCCGTGACCACGCTGTCTTAAACGCCCTCGCCTCCTCACTCGTTCCCCTCTGTCGCCCTACCTTAGCACGCCCCCAGGCCGCCCTAATTCCTCTCCGAGCACCTCTGTCTCCGACGACTCTCCCTGCCGATTCCGGCCAGTATTCGCCATCCCTTGCCTCCTCGACCAAGCTGACACACTCCCCAGCCTCTGGCGCTTCTCCCTGTGCCTTTTGTTCAACCGCGATCACCCCAGAGCCTCGGCTTCGACAACATCCGAGCGCCACCACCGTTCACTGACACTCCGGCGAACTCCACAGGTAACCTCCGTTCGCCCCAGCACTCCTCGATGATGCTCCCATCTTCTCCAGAACAGCACGCTTCTAACCGTACCACCCGCTTGTCTTAGGGTGATCTGCAACGTCGTCCTCGACGACCTCCAGAACCGCCTGACGCCGTCATCGTCTCCGGCGAGCAATCCCCTCCACACCAGAGCGCCCCTCGACAAACTGACCACACCTTGAGCTTCCCCACGACGTTGCGAACACGGTGAGCATCTCCCCTTTCCCCCTCGCCTCCTGTAGCGTCGCCACCGTCGTCTTCTGATAGCTCCGCCGCCAGTAGCCACCGCAGCGCCGCCAGTTCTTGGCTGATACGCTGTGAGCCGTTAGATCACGGTCCTATGCACACGATAGATCCACTTAACGAAGGGGTACGAGCTAATCTGCACCGTTCAGTCTCACTTAGATCCAACGCACCCCGTAGCCGATCCAAGCGAAACGGTATGGACGAATCAGAAACAGCCACGTGGACGAAGTTTGATTTAAAATAGAATTAGAATCTGATTTGGTATACAAATTTGAAAAATCCATAACTTTAGTTCTACACGTCCAAATTTTGCAAATTTTATATCAATAGATTCAGAAAATGAAGACCTAGCCTACCATGCCATTTGTTTAGTAAAAAGTTTCTGTTAAATTGTTTGTTTTTGCAGAAACTTGTGTATGCTTGTTTAGGTTATATAAAATGTTCTAAAATGATTTTGGGGATAAAATCTTTTGCAAATGGTGTGTTTTGAACCTACTGACCATAGGAAACACTTTGTGGTTTCAAAAATATATTTGGTGATGCAAAAGAATGAATCTTGGATTTAAAACCAATTCTAGTCAAATAAAAATATGGTTTATTTATTAAAAATGGTTTTGGAAGAAAACCTTTGGGAAATGTTTTGTTTCAAACTCTCTGACCCCAAACACCAAGTTTTATGATTTGAAAATGTATTTGGTGAACCCTATATAACTACTACTTTACTAAAGACATTTTCAAACCACATAAAATAATGACTTAGTTTAGCAAATGGTTTATGAAGTGAAATCTTTTGCAAATGACTTTGCCACTTTATAAAATGACCATTAGGTGTTTTCAAATGTTTATGACCCATTAGAAACCACTTTTACAAATAAAACAACCCTTTTGCATGCTTGCATGTATTGTTTTGTTTATTATTTTATGTGATGTTTTGCTTGATTGGTAGATTGAGATTGTGCCTTGCTTGATTGAATTGTAGTGACTTGAAGAGTGTGATTGTTGCAAGGACAAGGAGTGAACTTATACCCTCTACCAAAAAGGAAAGTGATGCTTCATACTTTTGTCCCATTACTTTCACTATGCATTAGTGATTTTTCTAAGTAAAACTTGCATGGAATTTTTGCTAAAGTATAAACCATGCTATGGGAAAACCTAGTAGATGAAACCTTAGTAAAATTTCCTAAGTTAAGACTCCTACTACTATCATGCTTAGCTTAGCTAATAGAAAACAAGGGTGGAAATATATTCACACTATGGAAAAATTTCTAAGTCTGAGGACTTGTGTTTTGTTTAATAAAACAACTAAGAGAATGAATCACCTGGGTGGAATGGAAGGAATGGTTTGTGTTGAGTGGTTCACAAGGCCCATTTTTATGGTTTACCTTGTGTATCTCACTTGTGGATGGCCACCCAGGAACAAAGAGATTTGAGATGTCAAATGTTGAGAAGCTTCAAGTGCAACCACATGGCATTATGGGCTCTGCCTGGATCATATAGGTTGCAAGAACTTAGCCAAATGGACAGTTGGTGTTAGGGTTTGATAGGTTGGAGCGCGTCCATTTTGGTCTAAGGGAAAGCTTCTGAAAGATCTTGTCTTGGGAAACCAAGTCTTGTGGGGAAAGTGCACCACCTCTGCAGAGTGTAAAATCTAAGTACTTAGCCATGTCCCTGGCAAAGGACAATTTGAGCATCAAGACATGGAAGCTATCAAGAATCTCATCATCCAAATTTCTAAGTTAAAAACTTGTGGTTGAACAAGGGTTAAAGGATCTTCAATCTTTGATTGGTAGATGCCTTGGGTGATCTTTGTCAAGCAAAAACCTAGTATTTTCAAATGATATGGAAAATATATTTTTGAGCAATGCAAGCCTAAGCTCCACTTAGCAAAATGCATATAGATGATAGACTCCACTATTCTACCATAGTATCACTTGCCAATACAATTCAAATGTATTGACCCTTGTGGCTGTAACTTGTGATGTTGCAGGTTTGATTGATGTTAGTGAAGTTTAATGATTAGGATTACAAGTCTACAACCAACATGTTTGCCTGTGGCACTTTGAAGATGAAGGACCCCATTCTTATAGATATTCTGCTGCAATGTAATGTAATAGCCAAAAGAGCTATGTAAGATGTAATAAAATTATGTTATTCCTGGTTATAAAGTTGTATTATGACCTTTGTTTCTTGATATTACATCTTAACTGTGGATGCTAGCTATTGATCCAGGGACTAGCATTGTAAACACAGGGATCTCTACCTTATTAAAGGTTGGGAACCTTACAGATGGTATCAGAGCATTGTGTTGCCTGTAGGATTTGTAAACCTAGGATTGGACAAATCCCCTTAGAAAAATAGGAGTTGTATTTGTTCCAAAAACTTATTTACAAACAATCTTGTAAACTCTTTCCTCAAACCATTTTGGTTTTGATTCTACATCTCATCTATTTCAAACTTGATGAACAAAGCCCTTCCCATGACCAAAGACTTCACCATGTGCAAAATACATCTTCAACTCTAATGACTTCAACATCTTCAACTCTAATGACTTCAACATCTTCAGCATTTTCACCAAGGACTTCAACCTTGGATAACACTAAGGACAAGTGAGATAAGAAATCTTGCTCAAGACTTGAAGAGTAAAGAAACACAACTTAGAAGGAGCCATCATCACCTTTGAAGTTTTGTGACCAAGAGTTTTCCCAAGGAAACCTTGATCTCATGCAAGAAGAATCAACTAAGAAGGATGGAAAGAACTCAAGTGAACCATATAGATGGACCAGCATATTTTGTTTAAGTCAAACCCACCAACTTATGTGGTGTAACAAAAATATTTTTTGATTGCCTAAAAATGTGTTTGTTGTTGAGTGTAATATTTGTTTGTGATTGCTTGCACACTGCTTATGTGAATTGTGATATGTGTGATTAGAATTATTTCCTTAGAAATCTTTTGCCTATTCTAATCCCAATCCAACCCAAACAGATGACTTCTCCAAGAAACCCCAACATCAAGGATGATGACAACAACAACAACCAAGAGAACAACATGAGAAAACAACTACTAGCAAACAAAACCCAGTTGAGCCAAGTGACAACCCAGCTTTTAGCTAACAACAATGGATTAGACCCAGCTATACAAAGGATTTTGAAACTTCAATCCCAATTGTTGCAAGGGATGGCCACTCAAATGATCAACATTGGAGACAACTCTTCCAAAGGAGTTTATGACAACAAGGATGACAAAGATGTTATTTTAGAAGGAACCAAAGCCTGCAATATTTGTGGAGACAAGAATCACACTTCCAAGGAACATGGGGATCAATGCCCCAATTGTGAAGAGGAACATCCAGTTGGCCAATGCCCCACATCTCAAGCTACTTGCTTCCTATGTGAAGGAAATAGTCATGTCCCTATCCAATGCCCCATCTATTCCATAATTCAACAAAGGAAACAAGGTGGAGTGCAACAACTGATTGCAGACTATCAAGCCAAGTCTACCAAGAAGGATGAGGACAAAGAAAAATCTCAACTTGTACCTTCATGCAATATGACCCAATTTAAAGGACCAAAGAAAAGACATATGAATTATCCAAGGAGCAATAGAAGGTCAAAGAAACCAGTAGACATTCCTACCTATGAGATAACATATGAAGATCATGAACTAGAAGCACTCCTAGCTTTGGAGAAACCCAAGAAAAAGAAGGACAAAAGCTATGTGCAATGTTACACTTGCAAAGAAATGGGACACTATGCCAATGAATGTCCAGAAAATAAGAAGAAAGATAATAGCCAAGTGATGTGTTTCAAATACAAAGAACTAGGACATTATGCAAGCAACTGTCCAGAAAAGATGAAGCACAAGATAAACCAGCCTATGAAGGATCTCAGCCTTGTCACATGTTTCAAGTGTGAAAACAAAGGACACTATGCAGATGTTTGTCCAGAAAAGTTACATCAAGATCCCAAGCAAGCCAAGATGTAATTTAGTTGGAAAATATTTTAAGGGTGGTAGTACCCTAGATGCTTTTGAACCAACTTGTAACCCCTAGCCTCCCCAAATCTCGGGACGAGATTTATTTTAAGGGTGGTAGCCTGTCACATCCCAAGATTTTCCAAATCTTGTTATGTGAAAAATAAATGAATAAAATAAAACTTTGTTGATTTTCAGGGTGAGAAGAAACTTTTTTTTGAATCCAATTGGAAACTTTCAAAACCTTTTTGGATCAAATAAAATCCTAAAGGGATTTAAAAAGATAAATAAACAATAAAGTTAAAAATATTTGGAATTACTATTTTTGGATCTTTTAATAAAAAGATTTGGTTTTCAAATGAAAAGGTAGAAATATAAATAAGGATTATTTTATAGAGCCAAATTAAACCTTGGCCAAGCTTTTGAAATAAAATGTTTTGCTTTGATTAAAAGAGTAAAGGTTTATTTAAATAAAATAATGAGAGTTTATTAATAAACCAATTTTATTAAAGTAAAGGTTTTTCCCATTTTAATTAAAAACATCAAAACTTGTTAAAATTATTTTAAACAAGTTTTTCAAGTATTTTATATTCTCAAATAAAACCTACTGAAGTGTTTTTGGTTTTATTTTAGATTTCATAACAAAGATTTTAATAAAACAAATCCTATTTGAATTAATGAATAAGGTCTATTCATTTAATTATTAATGGACCCTAAAATAAAAATATTATTTTATTTTGGACTTGTTTTGTGTTGTTAAACAGAACTAACACAATACAAAGTTTGGTGAAAGTTTGATTTGATTTGTTGTTTGAATTGTTTGAGTGAATTTCAAAACAGAAATAAGAAATGGAAAAAGGAAAAAGTATCTGAACAAAAAAAATATGAAACGGACTCGACCCAACTAAGCCTGGCCCAGCAATCCCAGTTCCAGCCCACCAACTCACCCCTCTGCGAAACGTTTTCCACTCAAACTCACACCCGCGCAGTCGCAGACAGCAGGACCCCACCTCCACTTTCTTTCTTTCGTTGACGAACAGGCCCCACAGCCACGTCACTGTCTTCAACCCCGCGCCGGCCGTTTCCTCCTCACTCAACGTCGCTCTGTCGCGATTGAATCCGATTAAATTCGCATTGATGACAGGCTTAATTCTCACCGTGACCACGCTGTCTTAAACGCCCTCGCCTCCTCTCTCGTTCCCCTCTGTCGCCCCACCTTAGCACGCCCCCAGGCTGCCCTAATTCCTCTCCGAGCACCTCTGTCTCCGACGACTCTCCCTGCCGATTCTGGCCAGTATTCGCCACCCCTTGCCTCCTCGACCAAGCTCACACACTCCCCAGCCTCTGGCGCTTCTCCCTGTGCCTTTTGTTCAACCGCGATCACCCCAGAGCCTCGGCTTCGACAACATTCGAGCGCCACCACCGTTCACTGACACTCCGGCGAACTCCACAGGTAACCTCCGTTCGCCCTAGCACTCCTCGATGATGCTCCCATCTTCTCCAGAACAGCACGCTTCTAACCGTACCACCCGCTTGTCTTAGGGTGATCTGCAACGTCGTCCTCGACGACCTCCAGAACCGCCTGACGCCGTCATCGTCTCCGGCGAGCAATCCCCTCCACACCAGAGCGCCCCTCGACAAACTGACCACACCTTGAGCTTCCCCACGACGTTGCGAACACGGTGAGCATCTCCCCTTTCCCCCTCGCCTCCTGTAGCGTCGCCACCGTCGTCGTCTGACAGCTCCGCCGCCAGTAGCCACCACAGCGCCGCCTGTTCTTGGCTGATACGCTGTGAGCCGTTAGATCACGATACTATGCACACGATAGATCCACTTAACGAAGGGGTACGAGCTAATCTGCACCGTTCAGTCTCACTTAGATCCAACACACCCCGTAGCCGATCCAAGCGAAACGGTATGGACGAATCAGAAACAGCCACATGGACGAAGTTTGATTTAAAACAGAATTATAATCTGATTTGGTATACAAATTTGAAAAATCCATAACTTTAGTTCTACACGTCCAAATTTTGCAAATTTTATATCAATAGATTCAGAAAAGCAAGCCCTAGCCAACCATGCCATTTGTTTAGTAAAAAGTTTCTGTTAAATTGTTTGTTTTTGCAGAAACTTGTGTATGCTTGTTTAGGTTATAAAAATTGTTCTAAAATGATGTTGGGGATAAAATCTTTTGCAAATGGTGTGTTTTGAACCTACTGACCATAGGAAACACTTTGTGGTTTCAAAAATATATTTGGGGATGCAAAAGAATGAATCTTGGATTTAAAACCAATTCTAGTCAAATAAAAATATGGTTTATTTATTAAAAATGGTTTTGGACGAAAACCTTTGGGAAATGTTTTGTTTCAAACTCTCTGACCCCAAACACGAAGTTTTATGATTTGAAAATGTATTTGGTGAACCCTATAGAACTACTACTTTACTAAAGACATTTTCAAACCACATAAAATAATGACTTAGTTTAGAAAATGGTTTATAAAGTGAAATCTTTTGCAAATGACTTTGCCACTTTATAAAATGACCATTAGGTGTTTTCAAATGTTTATGACCCATTAGAAACCACTTTTACAAATAAAACAACCCTTTTGCATGCTTGCATGTATTGTTTTGTTTATTATTTTATGTGATGTTTTGCTTGATTGGTAGATTGAGATTGTGCCTTGCTTGATTGAATTGTAGTGACTTGAAGAGTGTGATTGTTGCAAGTACAAGGAGTGAACTTATACCCTCTACCAAAAAGGCAACTGATGCTTCATACTTTTGTCCCATTACTTTCACTATGCATTAGTGATTTTTCTAAGTAAAACTTGCATGGAATTTTTGCTAAAGTATAAACCATGCTATGGGAAAACCTAGTAGATGAAACCTTAGTAAAATTTCCTAAGTTAAGACTCCTACTACTATCATGCTTAGCTTAGCTAATAGAAAACAAGGGTGGAAATATATTCACACTATGGAAAAATTTCTAAGTCTGAGGACTTGTGTTTTGTTTAATAAAACAACTAAGAGAATGAATCACCTGGGTGGAATGGAAGGAATGGTTTGTGTTGAGTGGTTCACAAGGCCCATTTTTATGGTTTACCTTGTGTATCTCACTTGTGGATGGCCACCCAGGAACAAAGAGATTTGAGATGTCAAATGTTGAGAAGCTTCAAGTGCAACCACATGGCATTATGGGCTCTGCCTGGATCATATAGGTTGCAAGAACTTAGCCAAATGGACAGTTGGTGTTAGGGTTTGATAGGTTGGAGCGCGTCCATTTTGGTCTAAGGGAAAGCTTCTGAAAGATCTTGTCTTGGGAAACCAAGTCTTGTGGGGAAAGTGCACCACCTCTGCAGAGTGTAAAATCTAAGTACTTAGCCATGTCCCTGGCAAAGGACAATTTGAGCATCAAGACATGGAAGCTATCAAGAATCTCATCATCCAAATTTCTAAGTTAAAAACTTGTGGTTGAACAAGGGTTAAAGGATCTTCAATCTTTGATTGGTAGATGCCTTGGGTGATCTTTGTCAAGCAAAAACCTAGTATTTTCAAATGATATGGAAAATATATTTTTGAGCAATGCAAGCCTAATCTCCACTTAGCCAAATGCATATAGATGATAGACTCCACTATTCTACCATAGTATCACTTGCCAATACAATTCAAATGTATTGACCCTTGTGGCTGTAACTTGTGATGTTGCAGGTTTGATTGATGTTAGTGAAGTTTAATGATTAGGATTACAAGTCTACAACCAACATGTTTGCCTGTGGCACTTTGAAGATGAAGGACCCCATGCTTATAGATATTCTGCTGCAATGTAATGTAATAGCCAAAAGAGCTATGTAAGATGTAATAAAATTATGTTATTCCTGGTTATAAATTTGTTTTATGACCTTTGTTTCTTGATATTACATCTTAACTGTGGATGCTAGCTATTGATCCAGGGACTAGCATTGTAAACACAGGGATCTCTACCTTATTAAAGGTTGGGAACTTTACAGTATGATAGAGAACCGCCAACGGGGTACCCCTTGCCCCATGACATAGGAGCTATCCTATATAAAAATGATAAGGCAACAGACAATGGGCATCTCAATGATCTTTTTACCATGAGCATGTTTTTTTTCTGAAGATGCTTCATAGAATGCTCATTATGGTTATGCTGCAAGTTTCCATCATGATTAGGCATGGCTTAGGCTAGCCGCCCAGACGTTTCTATAATACATATACAAACTTTATGGACTTACAAGCTTCCCTTTTATTTCACACTGCCGACATCCATAAACAAAAGAACATGATATCAACTGAATAGATATGTACAATGTCGAAAGAGTGCTCCATGACAGCATGGTTCTGCTAACTCCCAACTTATAATTTGCAAGCATATAAGCAACATAGATGGGCACAATGGTTCAAGTTTATTAAGTGCAAGAAAATAAAGTGTGCCATCAAGTTCATGAGAGCTTTAATCACTAATTTTCACATAACAAAAATTAATTTGGAAGATAGATAAACACATGAATATACTTGGAATGGTGTAACACACCATGCATAGGAGTTTATAGTGGACTCTTTGGGATGACTTGGTTTCTTGGGAGTTGGATGCACGAGTAGAGCTTATACTCAGTACAGGTGGAGGCTAGCAAAAGACTGGGAGCGACCAACTAAGAGAGTAATAATGGCCATAATCATGCAAAGCCGCAAAACATTATTAATCAAAGCATAAAGTGATATCACAAGTCAAAAACTAAATGATCATAGAGGCTAAGGTGACTTGTTCATAGCCATAACATGGTGTAAGCATGTGCCAAGTCAACCCAAATAAAGCTTCAAAGGAGAATACCACAATATTATGCTTTTGTATGCTAAAACAACGCATTATTCTTTTATGGCACTGATGACCCCACAAGTATAGGGGATCACAACAGTCTTCGCGGGTAGTATTACCCAATTTATTGATTCGACATAAGGGGAGCCAAACAATACTTGCAAGCCTTAACAACTGAGTTGTCAGTTCAGCTACACCTGGAAATAGTTCTTGCTCATAGAAGTTTATCAGTAGTAACAGTTTGGTAGTAGCAACAGCAAAGCAACAACAACAGTGAAACAAGAGCAATAGTAACAGTAACAGCAACAGTGGGATTCGAGTGCGGTAGGCATAGGGATGGATGGACGGGCGTTGCATGGACGAGTCTAAACATGTAACTTCAAGATCTAGGGCATTGCAGATAAATAATAACAAGCATCCAAGTACTAAACAATCCTAGACATGTGCTCCAAATATAGTCATACGTGCTCGCAATGAGAACTTGCACAACATCTTCTTTCCAGCCAGTCCGTGGCAGCGGGGCCTCTAGGGAACTACTGGAAATTAAGGTGCTCCTTTTAATAGAGCTCTGGAGCAAAGCATTAACACTCCGTGAACACATGTGATCCTCACACCACAGCCATCCCCTCCGGTTGTCCCAATTATTGTCACTTTGGGGCCTTTGGATCCGGACAATGATATGTGTACACAACATGCAGATAAGATCACAAACAATACTATCATAATGATACAATAATAAGTTCAGATCTGAGATCATGGCACTCGGTCCCTAGTGACAAGCATTAAGCACAGCAAGTTGCAACAAAGTCAAATAGCACTAATAGATATACTAGGCACTATGCCCTAACAATCTTATTCGATTACATGATAGAACTCATCCAATCCCTACCATCCCCAAGCCTACATCGGGAGATTACTCACTCATGGATGAGGGAAACGTCGGTGGTTGATGGAGATGCGTTGGTGATGACGATGGCGATGATCATCTCCAAATTCCCCGTCCCGGCAGGGTGCCAGAACGGAGTTTCTGGATCCGAATCTTGGTTTCTGGTGGCGGCGGCGGAGGGGAACTCTTTCTGGAAAACTATCGAACCCCCCTCGGTTTTTAGGTCGAAAGGCAACTTATAGGCGCAGAGGGATGCCAAGGGGGTGCCTGGGGCGCTTGCACCCCCCAGGCGCAGGCAGGGCCCACCCGCGCCTGGCATGGGTGTGGGCCCCCCAGGCTCCTTCTCCGTCTCTTCTTCTGGATCCGTGGATATTCTGGTGAAATATAATTTTTGGCATATTTTCTGGGATTTTTCCTGATAGTTCAATTTCTGCACAAAAACAAGACACCAAGGTAATTCTGCTGAAAACAGCGTCAGTCCGTGTTAGTTGTATCCAAATCACACAAGTTTAGAGGAGAAAAATAGCAAAGTGTTTGAGAAAGTAGATACGTTTTGGACGTATCAACTCCCCCCAAGTTTAGCTTATTGCTTGTCCTCAAGCAATTCAGTTGAAAACTGAGTGCGATAAAAGAACTTTCACGAACACATTTGCTTCATATGATGTATATATTCTCAGCACAGGAGTAGATGCTTAGACAATTCATAATAAAGAGTATGCAACTAAGTCTACTCAATAATCATTGCAAGCTATGAGGAGAAACCAACTCAATAATAATAAGTAGCATGAAACATAAACATAAGCAACATTGCAATGCTCATAGTAAGGTATGATAGAGTGGTATCTCACTTGCCTTTGTTTTTAGAGCACAATATAAATTCCAAGGCACCTCTGAAGTTCAAGTGAAGACTAGAGATAAAGATATCATAGATACAGGCATCAAAGTCAAGACATAATTAACCAAGTTTTGGAACAAACACAAGAATGACAACTATGCTCTCAAGAAGTTGCTCATAGAATAAGTGGTAACTCAACAAAGTTGTGAAAACGGTTTTGGAAAGTTTGAAAGGTTTCCAAATGCTAAAAGGAAGGTACTCGTTAGCTTTGAGCTCTCATTGCCCTTATCATAGGCATTTTCATGTGGTTAAGGTGAAAGTGAGGTCCACTCTGAATCATATGCTTGACAGACCATAGACTGGAAATCCCAAGTCCCTTGAGTACGAGGGTCGCTCCGCATGCTACTCAACTTTGGTTACCTGAAAGTTCTTGTCATTGTAAATACATGCATATCATAGAGAACCGCCAACAGGGTACCCTTGCACATGATACATGAGCGATCCCGTGATCAAAATGACAAGGCAAGCAGACAATGAGCATCTCAGCGATTTTTTTATTTACTATGTGTATAGCTTTTTATTGAGGATGCTTCATAAATGCTCATTATGGTGATGCTGCAAGTTTCCACCATGATTAGGCATGGCTTAGTCTAGCAGCCCACGCGTTTCTCTAACACAATGGATAGACTCCATGAACTCACAAGCTCCCCTTTCATTTCACATCATCGACATCCGCAAACAAAAGAGCAAGGTATCAACTGGATGAGATATCCAAAAAGTGTTGAAAGCGTTCCCCATGACAACACGGTTCTGCTGACTCCCAGCATATAATTTGCAAGCATATAACTTTCATGGACAGGTCACAATGGTTCGGGATTATTAAGTGCAAGGAATAAAGTGTGCCATCAAGTTCGTGAGAGCTTTACTAACTAACTTTCTCAAAACAGACAAACATTTTATTTTGGAAGAAAACATGGCATATAGAATATGCGTTGAAGTAGTAAATGATGCTAATAGGTAGGTATGGTGGACATAGCTGGCAATAATGGTTTTAGGGAGTTGGAAGCACAGGTAGAGCACATACTCAGTGCAAGTGAAGGCTAGCAATAGAGAGGGAGCGACAAACAAGAGAGCAATAACTGTCATAATCATGCTTGCAACAAAACAGGACTAATTATGGCATGAAAGTGATACAAGAGCTCTGAGGCAAAATAAATCATCAAGGCTTATTGACTATTTATTAGTCATATGCATGCGTGAGCATGTGCCAAGTCGATTCATATGAACAGTCAAAGGAGGATACCACAATATCATACCAAAGTATGAATAAAACAATGCAAGCAAACATTCATATGACATGCTACAAACTATTAGCAAGCTGGAGCTAATCATAGACAAGCAAGAACTACTAAGCATCCATAATGACATACACCTTACACAAACAGGCTAAGCATGCTCACAATGATGAGTATATGTACAAAAATGAAACAAATAGAGTTCGTTACCAGCCTCTTACCACTCCTCAAGTTGTCTTAATCTTCAATATCGCCCTTCACTTGTGTGACTTGAATAATAACATGAAACCAAAATCCACTGAGGACGGCTGAACCCTGCAAACAACTCACAAAACCAAAGAAGAACAACAAATATTTTTGGTGTTTTCGATTTTTTAAAGAAAGTAAACAAAGCAAAATCAAACCAAACAAGAAGCAAACAAAGCAAAACAAACAAAGCAAAATCTTTTTGGATTTTTCTGTTTTAAGGCAAACCAAAACAAAGAAACAAACCAAGAGAAACAACAAAAATATTTTTGATATTTTTGTGTTTTTGAGAAAGAAGCAACAAGAACAAAAAAGAAAGCAAAACAATGGATATACAACGAACCGACCGAACATTATATATATGAGTGTGATGTCGGTATACCTCCCCCAAGCTTAGGCTTTTGGCCTAAGTGGGGCTCAATAGCGTGGGTAGTAACCCCATGCCGGTGGTTCATCATAGGAATGATCATAGTCAGGCACCTACGATGAAGAAGAAGATGCGCCCCAATCAAATGAGGGATGCTGGTATGAAGACTCTCCCAAGTTGGAGGGCTGAACCGAATTGTCTCTGGCATCCTCCTCAACATTCTCCTCTTGTTGGGAGAGCTCCGCCACATATGTGTCAACCTCCTCCTCCGTAGCGACCATCCTTGACTATTATCAAAATTAAACAAAGCAGGTGCAGGCAAATAAACTATTTTCTCAGTCCTACCCTTTCTACGACCTTGCTGGGAAAAAATAATTCATACGGTAAACTTCTCACATTAGCCCCCAAAGAAACAAAACCATGCTGAATCATGGATTCAATATCAAGCCTCTCTATGGGGAAGTGATAATTTGAATAGTGAGGCTCTAAACCATGGAAAGATAGCAACCTATAAGCAATGAGACCTCCCCAAATTCCACCCTTCTCGCGGTTGGTGGTGAGACGGTGAGCTAATAGAGCACCCAGGCTATAAGACCTATTCCTAAGAGCAGCTGCGATAAAAGCTAGATCAAAAGAAAACACAACTTTCTAGCAATCTTTATAGCAAGAACACACTTGGTAATGAAATAGGCAAAGTATCTAATAGCTGGGAGCTGAATATTCCGAATTTTACCACTTTCCTTTGAATAGTCAAAACCTTGGCAAATCTCAGTATATAAATCCATAAGTGACTTGGGCCTTTCCTTAATCTTCTCACAAGATCCCCACTGAGGTACTCTAATTTTTGCACAGAAATCAGCAAAAGGCTAGTCGACAGGTATATTATATATTTTGTAATGGACCATGGGATTAGAAGTAGACCAAGTGAACCGGAAATCCTGCACAAAAGCCATGGTTAGCTTAACATATTGGAATGGTTCACCTTCAACAAAGTGTTCCAACCCTGCATTGGTAATCAAAGTTTGGAAATCCTGGGAGATTTCTGCAGCTCTCATAAATTCCTGGCATGGATATATGGAAGGAAAAACTGCCTCCTCACGATGAACCTTCATTGGCTCATGCACCATCAAGTCATATTGGTTCAGTGGATAAGCACTCATGTTCCTTGCTGAAATTTTTAGACAAACATCAAACCAAGTGATTTCTGGTTGATAAATGACGAGCAACTACTATAGGAACTTGCTAGAGGGCTACACATGCATTAAAATAAAGTTTCTAAGCATAGAACAAGCATGCAAGCTCAAACAACCTGACACCTATAGCAGCAAAATACTCAAGATACAATCTACCAATCACAAATCTAATTTGACAAGTGGAGGAGGCACATACCAAGGAGCAATCCCTCCAAAAATCAGCACTTAAGATGGGCTGAACAAGGAGATCTAAAATCACGAGCAAGAACAGCAAGAACTCGAGCTTGAGCAAGTTTTCTGGGAGAGAGAAAGAAGATGGCTTTTGAGGAGGCAGCCTGGAGGGGCCCAGGTGGGCCTGACCCCCCTAGGCGCCACCCCCTGGTAGGCCGCGCCTACCATGGGTGTGGTGGCCCCCTGCGTCACTTCAGGTATCTCTCTACCCCTTTTTTCGAGGAAAAAATTATTTTGAATTTTCTGGGATTTTTCGGGAAACTTTATTTTTGGCCAATTTTCAGGGTATGAAAATTGATTTTCTCGCAGAAACAGTTTTTTTCAGAAGAAGCAAAAGCAAACTAAAAGCCAAACTACAGGAGCTCTAAAAAACTCAAACATACAAATAACTAGCAAAACTAAGGCTAAAGCAAAGACTAGGGAGGAGAAAATTAAAAGAAAGCAAGAATAACCAAAGTGGAAACATTATTTTGTTCATTAAAATACTTTTGTTAGCAAGGTTGATCAAGTCTTGTTACCAAAACAATCTTATATGAAACAAAACTTTGCATTCTACAAGGTGATTATGTTACCTCATACTTGATAGCAATGGTCCCAATCATAATAGTTTCAAAATTTTCTTGTGGAATGGGACAATATATTTCTCCAACCTTGATGCTCTCAATATTTTCAATGGAATTCAGGCAATAGCTCCTAGCAACCTTCTTGGGGAAATAGGCAGTGTGCTCTTTGTCATTAATATTGAATGTTACTTTCCCTTGATTACAGTTGATGACAGCACCTGCAGTATTAAGAAAAGGTCTCCCAAGAATAATAGACATATTATCATCTTCAGGCATTTCAAGCACAACAAAATCAGTTAAAACCTTGCAATTATGAGCTACTTGAACAGGAACATCCTCACATATACCAACAGGAATAGTAGTTGACTTATCAGCCATTTGCAAAGATATATCAGTTGGTATCAACTTTTCTAGCTGGAGTCTCTTATAGAGAGAAAAAGGCATACCACTAACTCCAAGTCCCAAGTCACATAAAGCAGTTCTAACATAATTATTCTTAATAGAGCAAGAAATAGTTGGTATAACTGGATCACCAAGTTTCTTTGGAACCTTACCATTGAAGGAGTAATTAGCAAGCAGAGTTGAAATATCCTCATTAGGAATCTTCCTTTTATTAGAGACAATATCCTTCATATACTTTGAATAAGGAGGCAACTTAATAGCATCAGTTAAAGGAATTTGCAAAAACAAGGGCTTCATCCACTCACAAAACTTGTTGTAGTGTTATTCCTCCTTTGACTTGTGTTTCTTACCTGGAAAAGGCATAGGTTTCTGCACCCAAGGTTCTCTCTCTTTACCATGTTTATTAGCAATAAAATCTTCCTTAGTGTACCTAGTGTTCTTAGTGTGCTTCTCAGGTTCTTTCTCACCTTCCTCCTTATCAGGAGACTCATTTTTATCATTACCACTCTCAGATTCAGCATCAGAGACAGATATACTATTAGGATCTACAATAGGATCAAGTGATTCCTCAACTACTTTATGTTTATTTTTCTTTCTCTTACGAGGACTACCACTACTGTCACCTTGTTGAGAATCCTGCTCAATTGTTTTAGGGTGTCTTTCAAGATATAAAGGATATTGAGTAGCTATACCACTCCTAGTTCAAATTCCATAAGCATGTTTATCTCCTGAAGCATTAACTAGCATATCCTTTTGTACCTTAGCAAGTTGATCAAGTTTGGTTTGGACCATTTGAAAGTGTTTACAAAGCATTTTAATATCATTAGAAGTTCTTTCCACAATATCTTTTAACTCATTGATAGCTCTAGAGTTTTCCAATAAATGATTCTGAACTTGTTTATTAAAATGACCCTGTTTAACAATAAAAATGTCAGGTTCCTCTAAACATTGATCAGGAGGCTTACCATAAGGAATATCACCTTTATCAAAGTGTTGGAGAGAGTGTACCTCAATAGTGTATGAGTGGGGAATTGGCTTACATAATTCTTCTATAGGAGGTAGATTCTTCACATCTTCAGCTATAATACCTTTCTCCTTTAGACACTTCTTAGCTTCCTTCATCACTTCATCATTTAATGCAATAACTCCCCTCTTCTTTGGTGTTGGTGTTGGAACTGGTTCAGGCATAACTGGTTCAGGAGTAATAGGCTCAGGTGTACTCAGCTCAATTGGAGTCCAATCATCATAATTTTTGCTTATTTTAGCCATTAATTCTTCAGCATCTGTAGGAGTACTTTTCCTAAAAACACAATCAGCAAAGCTATCTAGGTAGGTCCTAGAATCATCAGTTAGTCCATTATAATAAACATCAAGAAGCTCATTCTTAGGTAATGGACATCCAGGATGTGCATGAATCAAGGCACAGAACCTTGTCCATGACTAAGGCAATTTCTCTTCTTCTCCCTGTTTAAAATCAAAAAGTCCCTGCAAAGCAGCATGTCTAGCATTGTGAGGAAAATATTTCTAGAAGAAAGAAGCAATAAAGCAATCAGGGCTATCAATGGAACCTAGAGGTAATCTATTAAACCAATCCCTAGCTTCTCCTTTTAGTGAAAAAGGGAAGATCTTAGTAACAAAGCACTTGCGCATCTTAAAATCATCAGAGAATAAAGCACTCATAGCAGAAAGCTCATTCATATGAGCCACAACACTCTCATTTTCATTCCCACAGAAAGGTCCTTTCTCAACAAAATCTAAATAAGATAAATCAAGAGAGAAATCATAATCTTTATCCTTAATATCTATGGGAGAGGTGGCAAACTTAGGACCAGAGGACAGTTTAGGCATAATAGTACGTCTAGAAAGGAGACTCTTAATAGCACTAGTACCATGTGTGTTTTGGCACTCTTCAACAAAATCATCAGTGAACTCAATGTAACCATCATTAATATCATAACTCTCGGTAGACTCAGGTGAGCTAACAGGTGTAACAGTGTCTTCACTAGGAGTTTCAGTATTTCCTAGACTAGCCATAGTAGCATCTATAAAAGGACCTAATGAACCACTCGCATCAAGCACAATAGAAGTAACATCATGAGTATCAAAAGCAGTTTCAGACTCAGTAGTAGTAGAAGTATGTGTAGCATGAGTATGTGGTGGTGGTGTAACAAGCTTACTTATAACAGACGGTGAATCAAGAGCAGCAGAGGTGTTTAGGATTGTACCTCTTCTTGTAGTGGATGGTAAAATAGGTAAATTTCCATCACAAGACTTCCCCATGATGGAAGGAGTAGCAGTGAACAATAATAGATCCAAGTGAACTTACAAATAAAGCTATGCTCCCCGGCAACGGTGCCAGAAAATAGTCTTGATGACCCACAAGTATAGGGGATCACAACAGTCTTCGCGGATAGTATTACCCAATTTATTGGTTCGACACAAGGGGAGCCAAAGAATACTTGCAAGCCTTAACAACTGAGTTGTCAGTTCAGCTGCACCTGAAAATAGTTCTTGCTCACAGAAGTTTATCAGTAGCAATAGTTTGGTAGTAGAAACAACAAAGAAATAACAACAGTGAAATAAGAGCAATAGTAACAGTAACAGCAACAGTGGGATTCGAGTGCGGTAGGCATAGGGATGGATGGACGGGCATTGCATGGACGAGTCTAAACTTGTAACTTCAAGATCTAGGGCATTGCAGATAAATAATAACATGCATCCAAGTACTAAACAATCCTATGCATGTGCTCCAAATATAGTCATACGTGCTCGCAATGAGAACTTGCACAACATCTTCTGTCCATCCAGCCCGTAGCAGCGGGGCCTCTAGGGAACTAATGGCAATTAAGGTGCTCCTTTTAATAGAGCACCGGAGCAAAGCATTAACACTCCGTGAACACATGTGATCCTCACATCACAGCCATCCCCTCCGATTGTCCCAATTATTATCACTTTGAGGCCTTTGGATCTGAACAATGATATGTGTACACAACTTGCAGATACGATCACAAACAATACTATCATAATGATTCAATAATAAGTTCAGGTCTGAGATCATGGCACTCGGGCCCTAGTGACAAGCATTAAGCACAAAAAGTTGCAACAAAGTCAAATAGCACTAATAGAGATACTAGGCACTATGCCCTAACAATCTTATTCGATTACATGATCGAACTCATCCAATCCCTACCATCCCAAGCCTACATCAGGAGATTACTCACTCATGGATGAGGGAAACATCGGTGGTTGTTGGAGATACGTTGGTGATGACGATGGTGATGATCCTCTCCAAATTCCCCGTCCCGGCAGGGTGCCAGAACGGAGTTTCTGGATCAGAATCTTGGTTTCTGGTGGCAGCGACGGAGCAGAACTTTTTCTGGAAAACCATTGACCCCCCCCCCTCGGTTTTTAGGTCGAAAGGCAACTTATAGGCGCAGAGGGAGGCCGAGGGGGTGCCTGGGGCGCTTGCACCCCCCAGGCGCGGGCAGGGCCCACCCGCTCCTGGCATGGGTGTGGCCCCCTAGGCTCCTTCTCCGTCTCTTCTTCTGGCTCCGTGGATATTCTGGTGAAATATAATTTTTGGCATATTTTCCAGGATTTTTCCTGATAGTTCAATTTCTGCACAAAAACAAGACATCAAGGTAATTCTGCTGAAAACAGCGTCAATCCATGTTAGTTGTATCCAAATCACACAAGTTTAGAGGAGAAACAATAGCAAAGTGTTTGAGAAAGTAGATACGTTTTGGACGTATCAGGCACATTAAGCAATCTCAATTGTTTTAAACAAGTCATACTACAACAATAATCACTAAGCATATGGTCAAAGCAATATCTAACATGACATCATAAAGTCTAAGCCACAGTCAAAACAAGCTTCCTTTTGTACCACTATAAGAATAAAACATTCTACTCTTTTTCAACACCAATCAACTTATTTGAAACAAATCACAAAGATAATAATCAATAAAGACCAGTGAGATTGTCTAACAAATCTACAAAGAAATACTAAAAGGTTCTAAGCAAAAAGCATAACAAAACTAAAGCTAAACGTAGTGCTAGCAAAAGTGAACACTCACAAAATAACAAGAGTGAAAACTAGAGTGTTTTAGGCAATGAAGAACTAGGTGTGACTTCTCCAAAATAGGTGTGTTGGGGTACAACCAACTTATTGCAGCAAACAAAGCAAAAGAAAACTAAAAAAAGATAAAGACGCTCCAAGAACAACATATAGTTCATGAAGCAAAAAATATAGTGTTTTGAAAGAAGACCTGAGATTTTTGTTGATGAAGATGGGGATGCCTTGGGCATCCCAAGCTTTGACGCTTGTACCTCTTGAATATTTCCTGGGGTGACACGGGTGGCATCCCCAAGCTTGAGCTTTTTTCCATACTTCATATCATCACATCATCTCTCCCTACACTTGAAAACTTCCTACATATAAAACTTCACACAATCTTCATTAGCAACATTAGTGTATCAAGACAATAAGTCTTTGGGTTCAGTTTCAACTCAAGTAAATCATCCATTAAAACATAAGCTACTGTAGCAACTCTTTTTAAAATCTCAAGTGATCAAGAAGAACTCAAAAGAAATCAATTAAGAGGCAAATGCAAATAATGGCAGAAATCTGTCAAAACAGACCTGTAGCTAAAGACCGATTTTTTCAAAGATTTTCTGTTGCTCAAATCGAAAAGTGCAAAACTAACGAAAGTTGGGTAAATACCAGGGGCATGCGCATAAAACATTTCATCTCAATACTACGTACAGGGATTTTTCACGATTGTTTACAGTAAAACACAAAAATCTATTTTGGGACAGAACTCCCCCAAATCTTACTTCCCTCTCATTAGAGGCTATTCTTGGCACAAAAACCAAACAAAAGGATAAGGAGAGGTTATTACCAAGACAATAACTTCCAGGACTCAACAAAAATAAAAACTTACTGAAATAAAAATTGGGTTTATCTCCCAAGAGTGCTTTTTAACGCCTTTTAGCTAGGCACAGAAAGCAAGAATCAAGTATTTTCAAATGAAGAAGCATCAACATCAAATTTTGTTCTAGAGAATCAAAAGATAGCTTATTTCTTTTTCTAGGGAAGTGTTACATACCTTTCTTGAGTGGGAATTGATATTTAATGGTGCCTTCTTTCATATCAATAATGGCACCAACAGTTCTAAGAAAAGGTCCTCCCAAAATAATAGGACAAGAAGCATTGCATTCAACATCCAAAACATAAAAATCAATGGGGACAAAGGTATTGTTAACCATAATAAGAACATCATTAGTTCTCCCCATAAGTTTGTTTTTAGCATTATCATCAAGATGGACGTCCAAATAACAATCTTCCAATGGTGGTAAATCAAGCATATCATAATTTTTTCTAGGCATAATAGAGACACTAGCACCAAGATCACATAAAGCTTTGAAATCAAAATCATTCACTTTCATATTAATATGGGATCCCAACCATCTTCTAATTTCCTAGGAATAAAAGCTTTATGTTTCAATTTTTCTTCTTTAATTTTCATGAGAGCATTTGTAATATGTTTTGTAAAAGCCATATTCATAGCACTAGCATTAGGACTTCTAGCAAGCTTTTGAAAGAACATAATTACTTCAGAAATATTGCAACCATCAAGATCAAAATCAATATTATCATTCAAGGTAGTAGAAATATTGTCTCCCATATTTCAAAAAAATTCAGCATTTTTATTGGAAAAGGTTCCATTGGGTTTAGGCAATGTTGCAAAAGGAATGGGGGCTTTAGGTGGTTTGCTAGCATTAACATTACTAGTGGTGGTAATAGTACAAATTTAAGTCACTATTATTTCTAGCTATTTCATCTTCTCTTTTCCACCTAGCATGCAATTCAGCTAACATCCTAACATTTTCATCAATTCTAACTTGAATGGCATTAGTAGCAGCAAAGCGATTTTCCATAGTTTCTGGTTTAGCAGCCATTTTATTAATCAAAGAAGATCGTGCTTCAGACAAAGATGATTTTTTTTCAGCATTCGAAATTTTGGCTTGCAAACCAGGAATTTCCCTATTTAAATTCTCAAGTTGACAACTAATATTTTTCAAAACAGCAGATTTTTCTTCCATGGTTTTAGTGAATAACTTATTCTGCTCATATTGCATTTGCATGAAGTTTTTAGTGGATCTTTCAACTTCCAAAATCCTTTCTTCACTAGGTATTCCAGATTTACCATGATAACCATTGTTATTATTAGGAGGATATGGCCTATAATTATTATTACCAAAATTATTCCTATAAGCATTGTTGCTAAAATTATTACTTCTAATGTAGTTCACATCAACTTGCTCTTCTTAAGCAACTAAAGAGGCTAACGGAACATTATTTGGATCAATATGAGCTTTTCCACTAATAAGCATAGACATAGTAGTATCAATTTTATCATGCAAGGAGGAGGTTTCTTCAATAAATTTACCTTCTTACCTTGTGGAGCTCTCTCTGTGTGCCATTCAGAATAATTTATCATCATATTATCAAGGAGCTTTATTGCAACACCCAAAGTGATGGTCATAAAGGTACCTCCAACAGCCGAGTCCAACATATTTCTTGAAGAAAAATCCAGTCCTGCATAAATGGTTTGGATAATCATCCAAGTAGTCAGTCCATGAGTGGGGCAATTCTTCACTAAATATTTCATTCTTTCCCAAGCTTGAGCAACATGTTCATTATAAAATTGTTTAAATTTCATTATGTCACTTCTCATGAATATAATCTTAGCAAGAGGATAATATTTTCCAATGAAAGCATCTTTGCATTTAATCCAAGAATCAATACTATTTTTAGGCAAAGATAACAACCAATCTTTAGCTCTTCCCCTTAATGAGAAAGGAAACAATTTAAGCTTAATAATATCTCCATCTACATCCTTATATTTTTGCATCTCATAAAGTTCAACAAAATTATTAAGGTGAGCAGCGGCATCATCAGTACCAGCACCAGAGAATTGCTCTTTCATAACAAGATTCAGCAAAGCCGGTTTAATTTCATAGAAAGTAGCTTCAGGAACAGGTGGATCAATAGGTGTGGAATGAAATCATTGTTGTTTGTGCTAATGAAGTCACACAACTTAGTGTTTTCAAGAGTAGTCATTTTTGCAAGACTAAAGCAAACCAACAAAAATAGCAACTAAAGTAGGAACTAATTTTTTGTGTTTTTGATAAAAAGAAGCAAACCAAAAAAAATAGCAACTAAAGTAGGAACTATTTTTTTTTGTTTTTTTTGATAAAAAGAAGCAAACCAAACAAAGCTAAAGAAACAAAGTAAAGAGATTGGTTATGAGAGACTCCCCTTGCAGAAATCTTCTTTCTCCCCTTGCAGAAAAGCTTGATGACAGGGAGGAAGAGATTGAAGTTGTCCTATATCTCCCCTGCAACGGCACCAGAAAAGCTTGATGGTGGCTCTGTTGATATAGAACCTATTGGAAAACCCCAAGAGCAAGGTATGATGAGCACAACAGAAAGTTTTCCCTCAGTTGTGAAACCAAGGTTATCAAACCAGTAGGAGAAAGAAACAGCTTCCGAAGGTGTTGCTAGCAACATGGAACATGCACAACACAACCAAAATACTTTTCCCCAACTTATAGTGACGTTGTCAAGCTCACTGGTTTTGCTAAAACAAAGTATTAAATGTATAGTGTGGAAGATAGTAATTGCTTGTAGTAATTGAAAAAAGTAAACAATAAACAGTAGATGGAATATCAATGGGAAGGAATGGACCGGGGTCCACAGTTCACTAGAGGTGTCTCTCCATAAGATAAATAACATGCTAGGTGAACACATTACAATTGGGCAACAGACAGATAGAGAATGCATAACAATACATGTACATGACATGATGATCACTATGAGATTCATTTGGGCATTACAACATAATACATAGACCATAATCCAACTACATCTATGACTAATAATCCACCTCCAGGATATCATCTAAACAACCCTCGAGTATTAAGTTGCAAGCAATAGATAATTGCATTAAGCAAAGTGTGTAAAGTAAACAATACAATTGCCCTTGGACAAAGGATTGTTGTTTTATCCCTAGTAGCAACAACACATCTACAACCTTAGAGGTTTCTATCACTCCTCCCAGATTACTAGAGGCATGAACCTATTATCGAGCATAAATACTCCCTCTTGGAGTCACAAGCAAATACTTGGCCAAAGTAACTACTAGCAACGGAGTGCATGCAAGATCACAAATAATATAGACATGATAGAATCAATAATCAATCTTGACATAGTAGTCAATATCCATCGGATCCCAACAAACACAACATGTAGGATTACAAATAGATGATCTTGATCATGATAGGAGATCACACGATCTAAACATGGTTGCACAAAGAGGAAAAACAACCATCTAGATACTGCTATGGACCCATAGTCCAAGGATGAACTACTCACGCATCACTTCGGAGGATGGCATGGTGATGAAGAAGGCCTCCGGGATGATTTCCCCTCTCAGGCAGGGTGCAGGGAAGAGCTTCGGATCCCTCCCGATCTAGGGATGGAGATGGTGGTGGATACAGACTTTTTCATGGAATTCTGATCGGGTGTTTAGGGTTTTATACTCAGGGGGTTTATATAGGCGAAGGGGCAAGGTCGGTATAGGTCGAGGGGGGCCACACCCTAGGGCAGCGCGCCCCCCTGGCCGCGCCGGGCCCAGGTGTGGCCTCCCTAGGGTGCGCCTCCCTCTGGCCTCTGGACTCCGTCTTTGCCTATGAAAAATAGGAAGTTCGGCATCTTCTAGTATGCCACAGATGGAAATAGCCTGATCCAGAGTATTCCATTCACACCATTTTGTTTTTTGTCCTGTGATTATCATCCAAACTTTATTCGGTGATTCAATAGGTTCTGGGTCATCATTCCATGCTTCTACTTTCACCCAGACTCCTAGTTTTGATACACCAAACTTAGGGTAGACAATCACCTGGTCAACAATGACATGAGGAGGAAATTTCACTAAAAAGGTGTTATCAGTACCCAGTTCCCTAGTATACCAAGGCCAATTGGTCTTGTAAATTTTGGAAAATTCTTGGGCTAGCTCATCAGTAGTTAGAGTACCTTCCTCTATCAGAACTATTTCACAATTCTTTGTAGTGCCAATTGGGTTCACCACTGTATCAGGCACCTCTATGTGATAGAAACCCAGACCTGGAGCTCCACTGCCAATATACTTGGTCATCTGTCTTGGCCTTTTCATAACTGGACACTTATCCACGGCATGAGAAGCACTTTTGTAGATGAAACATACATGTGGTTTCTCACAATTAGCTTGCAGGTGTCCTGGATCACCACAACACATACAAATAGAATCTACTTCCACTGAGCACTAGGATTTATAGAAACAACAACCTCTTTCTAAACCACCCCTATTTCTTCTTTGGCTTATGCTGATTTTTACTCTTATCACCCTGCTCCATCACCTGAGAAGACTGTTGTTGCTGAGGGGCAATCCAAAGTGTTGTTGAGGAGGGAAAGGATTATTGAAACCCCAAGGAGGAGGCATGTTACCAGGGATGAATCCAAAAGGAGCCTAATTGGAAAAGAACTGAGGGTTGTATTGCCCAAACTCAAAAGGGTTCTGCTATTGCTGTTGCATCGGAGGCTGGCCACCCTGTTGATTTGTCCAATTCTATTGGTCATTGGTCCTCCCTCTACCTCTCCCCTTGCTTCCTCTCCCATGATCACCCATATCTAAACTGTCAAAACTAACATCAGACAGACTCTCTTCCAGCCCCAAGCACTGCAAACCTGATGTGAGTTCTACAACCGCTGCCACCAGGAGGGGGAGGAATAAGCCCTAGGTCTTGCTGCAGCTCTGTTTATATATGATGGGACATGTGTCCCTATGGGAGGAGGTTGTGGCGGTGGAGGTGGGCGAAGTAGTTGGTGGCACATGGGATGCATAGGACAACTCCAAAGTTGGGAGAGAAAAGCATGCATGCCCCCCCCCCCACAAAACTTCTGCCATCCAGCCCATCTCTCTCCCCCTCAGGGCCTTTCCATAGCTTTATCTTCTTCCTTTGACTGCTTGGACCAGCCCCAACTACAAGTTCCCGATGTTGCTCTCTCTGTTCCTCAGATGTTGTTGAACTAGAGGCAAAGCACAGAGTACCTGTTGAACAAACGTGTCTGCAGACTGAGATCCAACAAACCCACCGCAGCGCCCAGCTCCTTCCTCGTGAATCCCGGAACCATCTGCACTGTCTCGCAGAGTTTCAGCAAGGGGCCTCGCAGATCCTGCTCCATCCTCGAGAAAGGCGAGGTCGCATGGCGTGGCCTTCCTCTCTTTTGTTTTCTGTTTATCTCCTTTCGACAGCTCCGCGCCGGGAACGACGTGCTCGACAACAATTTGCTGAGCGATACAGGCTTGCGCGGCATTTGCGCGGCGTTTGTGCTAACTGTCTGGGCCTCCGGAAAGTCAAACCGCACCTCATCTGGGGTGCTTGCTTCGATGTTGATTGGTCTGAAGGATCCAATGCATATGTTGAAGCTTGTCTCCCCCGAGTAGAGGCAGGAATCCTTACTGATCGGGGCTTCTGAGATCCCCAACTAAAACTGACGGTGAGGAGCAGAGTTAAGCCGGAGCAATTCCCATCTCCTGTTCTCCTTCTCTGCTTCCTATGCTGATCCTTGGCATGCGTCACCGCACGGTATGTTGGAGCTTCCATCTCAATTCTCGTCAGCGTCAAGCAACGAGAAGCTCCAGATGGCGACGTAGCTTGTCGCACTAGCGGTGTCGGGCTTGGCGAGGCGCGAGTAGAAAATGTGGGTGGAGTGGGAGTGGAGATGTAGGGACCGACGCGTGGCTACCAGTAGGCGTCCACCGATGCCATCCATGGGGGGAGATCGAGGTGTCCCTGCCATGAACATGACCTCGGGTCGAAAGCGTGGGGAGCACGTGTCCTAGCATCCGTCCTCAGTGGCTATATTTCTTTGCGTTTTCTGTGCAGGCGATATTTATTCCTTTGAAAGCTATACTTTTGTTCCATGTGTAGACAAGAGTTGTTCTTCGGAGGCTATATTTTTTATATCACGTAGGCGAGATTTGTCCATGAGACACTACAATTTTTTGCATATCAAGACTAATTTATTCCTTGGACACCGTACCTTTTTTTCCCTACGTAGACGAGATTTGTTCATGAGGAGAGATATTTTTTGTTTCCTGTGCAGATAAGAGTTGTTCCTCCATGACTATATTGTTTTGTTCCCTGTGCTAGCGAAATTTTTTCAGAAGCTATATTGTTGACCCTTGTAGACATCGGATGGTATATTTTTTGTTCATGTGTAGGCAATATTTGATCCTTATTACCAGGGCCGGTCCTAGGGGGAACTAGAGGGGCAGCCGCCCCGGGCCCAAAATAATTAGGGGCCCAAAAAATTATAAGCCTAGTATATATTGTAAAAAAAAGAAAAATTTTATGGGCTGGTGACCAACAGAAGGATAGGCGCATCGCTCCTAGGCATGAGACATCGATCTCTCCCAGGCATCGATCCCTCACCTGGCGTCTACCAGCCTCGACGATTGACTCCTCGACTCACGCAAACGACTCCCAGGCTAGGGATTGAGGGATCGCTCGACCTCGAATCACGTGACGACTCCTAGGCATCGGCATATCGCTTGACGCCTCAACCACGACCAGGCCCTGCGCTCGAAGCCTCGACTCGATGACTCCCAGCCAGGCATCGCTTATTCGCTTCGGCTTCCCAGGTATCGGCCGTCTGTCCCTGCTTCCCAAGTCGTCCCATCGCCTGATCGCCTCCCCCGGACCGGATCACCCTCTATGATCATAAACCAGGCACATCGCATGCAGGAAGGCCAACGACGATCTTGAAATCTTCCTGCTGATCTTCCCCCGCGGCCCTGCCCAGCCCTAATTCTTACTTCTTAATTCTAGTTAGTAATTGACTAATTGTTGTTATTGATTTCTTGTTTATCAGCTGAAAGAACCTTTTTAGAGTTGAAATTATTGAAAAACTATTTGAGATCTTCAATGTCTCCGAAGAGGTTAAATGGTTTGGCAAGTCTATGCATCAAGAAGAGTTAGTGGACGAAATTGATATTGATTTCATCGTCACAGACTTTGCTTTTAGGAATTTTCGAAGGAAAATTTAAGATATCATGTAAACATTATTATTTCATCATCTCATATATGCATAAATTTTTTATACTAAGAGGTTCAAAATTTTAGTTTTGCCCCGGGCCCCAAAATCTTAGGACCGCCCTGCTTATTACTCTTCTTTGCGTATATCGTTCTGCTACTTGCGGCCGTCGATGGTTAGGAGCTTGATCCTGAGTTCTGCTATGTGCGACCGTCGATGGTCTATGTGTTTTTTTGGCATAGGTTTTTTTTGCTACAATGCTTCTGTAGATTTGCGACATGTGAGAAATTGTTTTGCTACATCCATTTTTTTACTTGCATAATATGAATAAATATTTTGCTACCATCGATGAAATTGTTTGCTACAATCATTCATGTGTTTTGATAAAATACTATAAATTTTTCGCTACAAAGTGTCCGATGAGAATCTCGGTACCGCCACCGTCGATGTCTTTGGCAAAATTGAGTTTTGCTACGTTAGCATAATTTTTTTTGCTACAGAACGTCCGGCAATATCTCCGTGAGGTCTCCAACGAGGACAGTCTATTTTTATATATTTTTAAGGTGAACCCTTTTTTGTTACATATAGCAAAATAGAACTATTTGTAACAAAAACGAGACTTTTTTAGCCGAGATGAAGGTCCGGAAAGAAGATCTGGCCATCGATCTGCCTCGATCGGACGGCTGGAGATCTGGGGATGAAAAGTTTCCATCCGAGGAGACGACGCCTAGCACTGTCCCTGTATATTAATCTAATTCCGACCAAAAGACTGTAATCGGTTACCGCTTCACACATGAGGAATCTACCACAGGTACTCTTATCCGGTGTCTCCTCCGTCTAACCCGCGGCCGGCTCAACGATCCATATATACCCTAAAGATAACGTACACCTTGCAGCACCTCCACCCCTCCATCAATGTCACGTCTCCCGATCTCGCCGTCGCTTTGACAGATCAGGCTGTCGACGAATAAGCCGTCCCCCAGGGTGAGCCTCACCGCCGGTCAGAGGCCGCACAGATCACAACTGCTAGCCAGCGCCTTGAGCCAGCCTCATCTCCCCCTCCCCTGCCCACCAACCGGAGTACGCAGAGCCGGCAGAGGCCCGCCGCTGCCACACCTATATCAGGGTGCAGGTGGGAGTGGGCTTCCCGGAGCCCACTACCCAAGCCCACATAAAAGGCTACGCGGGACACCCGCGGGTAAACAAGAAAAATTAATGGGTTTCTGTGGGAAGCCCACGATCGAGCGTGAACATTAAAAAAACTACTTCGATCTAAATTAATATTTTTACATTTGTCTAGATTCGAATATATCTAGACATATTTAGTGCTAGATACATCCGAATCTAGCAAAATATGAGGACATTAATTTGGATAGGAAGGAGTAGGAATTTCTCAATCAAGCAAATATTATGTCTAGTAGAAAGAATGGCGAGTAACTTAAAAAGTGGAAAAAATAATTAATACATTGAAGTGCTAAATGTTGATCGTATTATATACTAAAATATTTTTATAAACATTATATAAGCAATAATTATAGTAACATATTTGCGGGTATATATGGGTATACGCCGGATAGTGGACACCCGCATAAGTTTCGCGGGCTTCCGTGGGACACCCACTTAAATTGTGTGGGACTGTGCGGGCGTATGCGGGCTTTCCGCGGGCAGTCCCACCTGCACCCTTATATAGAACTATCACGGATTTTATGGCTTCAAGCCATTTGACGGAGTCAGGGCCCATCATCGCTTCTTTGCATGTAGTCGGATCATTATTGTCAAATAATGATTTAACTCTCAAATCTTGGTATTTGATTGTTTACCCGACCTACTTGTTTCAATAGGAACTTAGATCTCCGTGACCACAACCTTTGAGGCACGTGAGCCATGAGCATTGTTGCTGCCTCCGGAACACTTTTCGGCGCTGCGCAACTTTGCACATATAGCTAAGGTTCGTTTAACCTCATCAAAGTTCTATTGTCCTCTCACTTATCTTTTCACGAAAAATTCCTTCTCAAAGAAACTTGACGTTCTAAGTGATAAACACTTTTGTCTCCGATGTTATGGAGGATTACTTAACAGTTATTCGAAATAACATACAAAGATAGGTTCATCCGACTTTGGTTGCAAACATCTTTCTTATGCATAACATACCAATGTTTAAAAAAGGACAACTTTGGTTTTATCCCAAACCATAACTTTATATGGTGTCAATTCAACGGATAATGATGGAGCTCTTTTCAGTGGAAAAACGTAGTCTCTGAAGCTTTTAATCTTTAAAATATAATGGCATTTTATGAATTACACCTTCGATCTTACCATGTCAAACAAGGTTTAATTACATATCTCGAACGCTTCATACTCTTATGGTGTTTCGGGACATGCAAATCCACGGAACGATTACTTAAATCTTAGGTATTATGCTAAACTTGTAACTCAAATATCTTCCTTTATGATCTTATCATAAACTATTTATATTCTTGTTACAATGATTTTGCACTTCATCTTGAAAGTCTTTGAACTTTTCAAATGTTTCATACTTCATCCTTATTAAGTAAATATTCATATATTCACTCAAATTTTCGGAGAAAGCATATGAAGTTGAAATCCATCGCTCTTGACTACACATAATGGACTTCGTACAACAATATGTACAAGTTCCAATAAGCTAGTCATTCGTTCCCTTTTGGCCTATGAACGAAGTTTTAATTATCTCTAGGAAAGTTTCACAAGCGTCATTTGATCAAAAATCAAAAAGACTCCAAAATTCCATCCACATGGAGTTTCTTCATGTTTTCTTTCCAATATAATTTAAACAGCGATGTCACTTCCTAAGTGATCTTTCAATCAATTTGTCTTTCGACTTTTTTTAGCACTAGTTTTATGGATGTGATTTCTCCAACGAGATTTGTGAATCATCCATCTTTTATAGATTACGGCAATTATTTGAACAACCCTTTTGTTCTCATAATACCTAATAAAACAAATCTTAAAGACAAGCTTTGATGTTTAACGAGCAACACAATAACCCTTTATTTGTTCTCGATGAACATCATTACATATTCTTTTGCTAGTTACTTAGGCCATTATAGTTCATAAATTCTGTTGTTTCGTATGACGATTCATACCAACAAATTCAGTATCAAATACTTAAGAACCACTTTATTTAATAAGCAAAGAATATATCCATAACACGTATATCCTTTATATACCTAAACTGGACAATTCTAGTCTTTTCTTTTCTGCCATATATTTATGAGATTCTCTTTCAGTATTTCTTTTTCTGTTCGAAAGAATCTATCAACATCAATAGTGGAGCCATACACATGACACATAGTCCAAAGCGTGTATAGTTAAATACCAATGTCTTTGGACTTGCACTTTGAAGTAGATCACCATCATCAAATGTTTGGTGTTCTTTCAAATTCCTTTCTTTAGTAATCTCTTGGTGTAGTAAACATTTTACCTACATCAAATATTCACCCTTATCATGGAATTATCCATGATCAAGCTACTTTTAGCTTATAATGGTGAATTGCGAGTATAATGTTGCTCTCCAAAACCTTTTGGAGAATTAAGACAACCATTATCTCCAACCTTTTGCAAATTCTCATCAAATATGAGAACATGACTTTTGCCATATTATACTCTATCATGTTGCAACCAAAACTTCGTTTCAGATATCACAATATCTTCCACACATCATGGTTTCTGAAACAACTCTTTCAGATCCTAGATAACCTTGATATTAAGACAATCCTTTGAATATCAAGAATCATGGAGACAAACATGGTACTTATACACTAACACTTGGAATTAATCACTCTCGATTTAATACCAGTTATTAAACTTCATGGAGTAACCGGAACTTACTGAAAGTTTGCAATAGGACTTTTAAACTTTAGATTAACACTTCAAAACAATACGATACCAGTTCGTAAAGTAACTAACCAGAATTCTATAGTTCTATCATCTCAATTATAACTAAGCGCAAGGTGGTAAACGGATGCCAATGACTACAACAATTATGCAAATTCACTTTGATTTAATTTATGATAAATAGTGTTCAACTTTTAATCATATTGCCGTTGAACTCCCACTCAAAACAATATTCCTCACATTGTTTTAGTGATCACACGAACCAAATCCACCACATCAAAACCGATCATCACGAGAGTTGATGTAACTTCAATGGCGAACAATCAACATGTTCATCATATCTACTATATGACTCATGCTTTACCTTTCGGTGATCCGTGTTCCGAGACCATGTCTGTACATGCTAGGCTCGTCAAGATCAAACCTTAGCTTCTGCATGAGCAAATCTGGCTTGCTCACGTTGTATACACTTGCGGAATCTAACACAACCGATCATCACGTGGTGCTTCGAAACAACAAGCTTTAGCAACGGTGCTAACTAAGGGTGAACACTTTAGAACTTGAAATTCATGTGCATGAGGGATCATCTTATAATGCTACCTTCGTTAACTAAGCAATACAAGATGCATAAAGTATTAACATCACATGCAATTCATAATATGTGATATGATATGGCCTTTCTTCTTTGTGCTTCCGATCTCCATCTTCAAGCACGAACATGATCTCCATCATCACCGGCATTGCATCAAGGTCAATGACGCTTCTCCATGGTTGTCGTCCACCGGCTTCAACTATTACAACTACTTTGAATAGACACGCGGGTCTTAACAGAATTTAAAGACAACCATATGGCTCCTGCCAGTTGCCAACTTACAATAAGGAACATTGCATACATAAAATATAATCACAATCATGGCCATATCACATCACAGCACACCCTTGCAAAACAAAGTTAGACGCCTCTAATTTTCTTTGCATGTTGTACGTGGTTTGGGGCTTTCAATAAGTGTCGTTCTAACTTACGAACAAGAACCACAACATTGATACTAGTATTGTCAATCACCCGTTGTAAATTGATCTTAACTATGTTGGGAGAAATAGGCACCCGCAAAGCCACTTATGCAATACAAGTTGCATGTCAAGCGTGGAGCAAGTCTCATGAACGATGTCATGTAAGGTTAGCCCGAGCCGCTTCATCCCACCATCCCGCAAGATGCAAAGTACACAAGAAGCAATCGACAACAAAAGCATCAACGCCCACAATGACCATTGTGTTCTACTCGTGCAACAGATCTACATATAGACACGGCTCTGATACCACTGTAGGGTTTCGTAGCATGGAAAACAAAAAAATTCTACCGCATACAAACAAACAAGCCAAGATCTATCTACTAGATTGTAGCAACGAGTCGATGGAATAACTCACCCTCGAAGATTCCAAAGTGTTTAACGAGAGCGGATTCTCGTGGGTGATGTAGTCGTACTCTTCCCGATCTCAAGATCGCGTAGACGATCCTTCCGGCACTGCGTTCCGGCAGCGCTCCCGCAGTCGGTCACACGTTCGGTACTCGACGAAGACCTTCCTCTCCCTTGTTCCAGCAGGCAGCGAAGGTTGTAGCACTCTCCTCGCGATTCCGGCAGCACAATGGCATGGTACCGAAAGTAGAGGGGAGATCTCGCAGGGCTTCGCCTTAAGCCGGAGCGAGTATGGTGGACTATGAGAGAGCTCTTCGATGATCTAGGGTTTAGACACACCAAGGAGGAGGTGCTAGGGCCGGTGGCTAGGGCTTGGAGGTGACCAAGTTGGCGGCTAGGGGAGAAACCCTAGGCGGCGGCTATGGTGGGCGGCGGCTAGGGTTTAGGTTTAGAGGAGAGAGGTGTAGAGAAGAGGGGCACCCCTGCCCCTCCTTTTATAGGTGGGAGGGAGGCGCGGTTGGGAGGAGGGAGTCCTCCTCCAACTCCTCCTCCTTGGCCGGCGGGTGGAGGGAGTAGGACTTCCTCCCTAAGTAGGTTTCCTACTCTCCCTCCACCAAGCAAACTTGTCGTTTTACTTTTCAAATTGGCGTTTGACTTTTCAAACTAGGATTTGATTTATCCCTTTATTTTGCTCAGCGATGACACCTAGTACATGATGCAACCATTCCAACTTGTTATGACACATTCATGTACCCTTCCCCTCCGGAGTGCCGGACCTTCCGGACCCTTCTAGAACATTCCCGGTGAAAACACCGGAATCATTCCCCAACTCCGAAATAGGACTTTCCTTATATGAATCTTATTCTCTGGACCATTCCGGATCTCCTCGTGATATCCCGGATCCCATCCGAGACTCCGAACAACATTTGGTCTCTTACTCATCATTCCATAACTACTCAATATCATCGAATCCTTAAGTGTGTCTCCCTACGGTTCGTGAATTATGCGGACATGACCGAGACACTTCTCCGATCAATAACCAATAGAGGAATCTAGAAATTCATATGGCTCCCACATATTTCTACGATTACTTTGCGATCGAATGAACCACTTACATACGATACCAATTTCTCTTTGTCTCACGATAGTTTACTTATCCGAGGTTTTGATCGTCGGTATCTCTGCATACCTAGTTCAACCTCGAAACTGATAAGTACTCTTTTCTCGTTCCCGTGATATGTGATCCCTTGTGAGCCAGTCACATGCTTGCAAGATAATTGGATGACATTCCACCGAGAGGGCCCAGAGTATATCTATCCGTCATATGGATGGACAAATCCCACTCTTGATCCATGTGCCTCAACACATACTTTCCGAACACTCAATGCCACCTTTATAGCCACCCAGTTACGGTGTGGTGTTTGATGTCATCAAAGCATCCTTCCGGTGATGGTGATTAACATGATCTCATGGTCGAAGGAATTAGGTTACTATGTATCAGAAAGCTTATAGCAAATGAACTATATTAAATGACTTTATCTTTATGCTACGCTTAACTATAGGGGTATGTCCATCACATCATTCTCCTAATGATATGACCCTGTTGTTAATAACATCTCTATGTTCATGATCAGGAAACCATGATCATATATTCAACAAGCTAGTTTAATAAGAGGCTTTACTAGGGACTCTTTTATGTTTACAAATCACACAAGTATTAATGTTTCCTTTTAATACAATTATAGCATGGTATGTAAACATTTATCATAAGTATGAAGATATGATAATAATCACTTATTATTGCCTCTTGGGCATATCTCCAACAAGGAGATGATGAACTGAGCTTCCATGGCGCGGATGATCTTATAGGACCTCCAATTTTTGTGTTTCAAACACTCTTTGCCTTCATCTACTCCTCTGATCTTGATATCCACCGTCCAATTTGGGACCGATCCTTGGCAACCAGAGCTCCCCAATGGATGAGACCTTGTTCCTCTCCGGTTGGGCAAAAGGATAAGATGCGGATGATGGACTCCATTGAATGCGCTCGTGTGCTTATGGGAGGGAGAGGCACGACCGAGGATGGATGGGAGGGGTGAGCGAGAAACGAGGAGCCGGGGGAGTTACGATAGAAAAATAAGGAGTGGTTTGCTCGCGTTTTGGCAGGGGCAAAATAGGAAGGTGATCGCTAGTATATCTCCTGCCGAAAGCTCCTTAAGAATCGCGCTAGAATTTTTACGCCATAAGCTGAGGAACGGAGGGAGTATAAACTAAAATGTCTTATGGAAAATAATTGATAAAAATATCTCCTAAACACATATAGTTAAGACAATTTGAAATGTCAGAGATGTGCTTAGGTGATTTGCTATAGGAAATATTCCTATAGGGCATTTTGGAAATAATATGATTTATCCAGCAGATGAGATGGATGTTAAGCTTGATCATAAATTTAGGGTTTAGTGTTTACCAAGAGTTCCTATCTTCCATAACTAATAATTCTGAACTTCTGATTAAGGAATTCTGTTCCTAGATATTCTACTTCTTCATATCTATCATCATGTGCTAACATGATTAGTTTTGCTTTAAACAAATATTCCTATACACATTTAATTCCTCTAAACCATTTATAAATCCAATGAGTTTGACTCTAAAGCTTTTCATAATATTAACTTATCCAGACTTGGTTATATCAACTATTCTACTACTAATAATCTCCAGTTCCAAAAGTGGTTACTTCTAACTTCATTCATACTCTTCCTTAATCGTTCATCACTAACATTACTTCAATAGATGTATACATCAAATCCTACTTCACCTCAAGTGTTTAATATTTCCCAAAAGGAAAATACTAACTCTATAATTCAATGCTACTCTAACATCATCTTAATCATACAATCTTATCTTTACTTGACTCCAATATCTCATTTTAGAGTTCAATCATGTTTTACCCACCATTGTTACTTATACTGGATATAAGCATTCAATCTTGGTGACTAAAGCCTATTTATTACTATCCCTTGATCCTTTATGGTTTAGGTTTCTAATTGGATAGTCAAAGTTTCATTCTTACAACATTATAGTTGTATTTTAATTATCTTCTGTTTATCACTATTGGACTAAAAGATATAATGCATTGAATATACATACTTGATCTCATAAGATTACTCCTATTAGCTATCTTTAATATTCATTCTTGTAATCTTTACCCCAGATACTCTTTTATCATTTCTAGAGTGAGTTAACTCCATCAATGATCATATTGACTTAATTCTCTTAAATCACTCCCATACTATAGATGACATTTGAATCTAGCATTATCATATACCTTTCCTTACCTCCTTCTTTAAAGGATTTTAAGTGAATGCTATGATAAGAACAAGAGGTAATAGATCAAGAATTGATAGGATGAGAATTTGTGAATCAATAGTTGATTACTCAACTTTGATGAACAACATATATTAAGATAAGATTCAGTAGAGATGATAAAGGTTGATATGGAAAGAAAGATATGTGTAAATGATCTTAACTTTGTTTCTTTCCTACTAAATCTCACTAAAGGATTAAAGTTAGGTATTACCATGATACTCATAGTAAGAATAGATAAGAATAAGATATGTCAGGATTAGTTGTTACCTTCTTACTTGAGTTGTAGTCTTAACTTGGTATTCATGATTTGTTGTGATGAATATAATGATATGATCCCTTAAGGATCAGATACTAATCATTTAAGCAATGCATTATGATTTACATTTTATTATATTTGATCTACCCTTAGATCAAATCATGTTTACCCAAATAAGGTTTTAGCAAAGGTCATATTGAGACTTATCGCAGTCAACTTGATGATCTACTTTAATTCCATCAAGTTGAGAGAATCTGCAATCACTTTGACAAGTTTTGTTTAAAAGCGCGAAAATTATTCAGATTTTCTATGCATGAATGCAATGCACACATTTGGGTTTTGCTTATTTCTAAGCTCTAATACTGGGATGTTACAGCCCATAAATGGTGAAGTATCATGTAGTTGACATTCACATGACACCGCTAGAAGAATAGCACCACAACTTAAATATTAAACCATTGAATAATACCGCAACACAATTCCACTACTAACAACATGACTTCTCCAATGTCCTCAAGAACTAAACGAACTACTCACGAGACATCATATGGATCAACATCAGAGATGATATGATGATGGATAACAATCTGAACATAAACAATAATTCAATGGTTCCACTCACAAGCATCAACTACAAAAGTAATTAACACCGGGAAAGTTTCCCCTAAGAACTATGCAAGATTCAACACAATTGTTACAGCGGGATGGAGTGGTGATGATGGTGCTGGTGGAGATGATGGTGTGGATGATGATGATGATCCCGATGAAGTCTAGCTTGATGATGGTGTTGATGGCGACGATCTCCCCTCTCCGGGAAGGAATTTCCCAAGCAGAAATCTGTCTGCCGGAGAGCTCTTTCTCTCTCGGTGTTTTCCGCCCCGCAGAGGCGGCATAATATTTTTGTGGTCGCTCCCCCCGACTTTAGGGTTTCGAGGAGAAGATATAGGTGAGAGGGTGGAGCCAGAGGTGGGCCAGGGTGGCCCAACCCCTGTAGGCGTGGCCCTGGGTGGCCCACGCCTGGAGGGTGTGGGCCCCCTATGGCCCAATTCCGCCTTCCCTTATGGCTTCCTTCGTCTTCTGGGAAAATATAATTTTCTATATTTTTTCTGGTATTTTTCTGATGTTCGTGAAATTGCATCAAAACACCTCCTTTTCTATCAGAATCCTGACTCCGGCAGTTCATCCTTCAAGAATCATCAAACATGCAAAAAACAGATGAAATAACATAAGTAACACCTCTTAATATGAAATATATCAATGAATAGAGGCAAATTATGATATAGAATGGTGATGCAAAATGGACGTATCAGTAAGTATAACCATGGTGAAAGCATTGTTTTGTTCATTAAAATCCCTTTGTTAACAAGTTTAATCAAGTCTTGTTACCAAAACAATCTTATATGAAACAAAATTTTGCATTTCACAAAATGATTATGTTACCTCAATCTTGATAACAATAGTCCAATTATAATAGTTTCAAAACTTTCTTGTGGAATGGGACAATATATTTCTCCAACTTCGATGCTCTCAATATTTTCAATTGAATTCAGGCCATAGATCTTATCAATCTTCTTTGGGAAATAGACAGTATGCTCTTTGTCATTAATATTAAAAGTTTCTTTTCCTTGATTACAATTAATGACAAAACCTGCAGTATTAAGAAAAGGTCTCCCAAGAATAATAGACATATTATCATCTTCAGGCATTTCAAGCACAATAAAATCAGTTAAAACCAAGCAATTATGATCTACTTGAACAGGAACATCCTCACGTATACCAACATGAATAGTAGTTGAGTTATCAGCCATTTGCAAAGATATATCAGTTGGTATCAATTTTTCTACCAGGAGTCTCTTGTAGAGAGAAAAAAGCATAACACTAACTCCAGCTCCCAAATCACACAATGCATTTCTAACATAATTATTTTTAATAGAGCAAGGAATAGTTGGAATACCTGGATGCCCAAGTTTCTTTGGAACCTTACCATTGAAGGAATAATTAGCAAGCAAAGTATAAATTTCCTCATTAGGAATCTTCCTTTTATTAGAGACAATATCCTTCATATACTTTGAATAATGAGGCAACTTAATAGCATCAGTCAAAGGAATTTTCAAAAATAAAGGTTTCATCCACTTATAAAACTTGTTATAGTGTTCTTCCTCCTTTGACTTGTGTTTCTTATTAGGAAAAGGCATTGGTTTCTGCACCCAAGGTTCCCTTTCCCTACCATGTTTATTAGCAATAAAATATTTAGTGCACCTAGTGTTCTTAGTGTACTTCTCAGGTTCTTCTTCAATTTCTTCCTTATCAGGAGCATCATTCTTATCATTACCACTTTCAGTTTCAGCATCAGAGGCAGATATACTATTAGGATCTACAGCAGGTTCAGGAGGTTCCTCAATTGTTTTATGTTTCTTTTTCTTTCTCTTATGAGGACTACCACTACCTTCATCTTGTTGAGAATCCTGTTCAATTCTTTTAGGGTGTCCTTCAGGATATAAAGGATCTTGAGTGGCTGCACCGCTCCTAGTTCTAATTGCATAAGCATTTTTATCTCTAGAAGCATTAACTAGCATATCTTTTTGTACCTTAGCAAGTTGTTCAATTAGAGTTTGAACCATTTGGAAGTGTTTAACAAGCATTTTAACATCATTAGCAGTTCTTTCCACAATATCTTTCAACTCATTTATAGCCCTAAAGTTTTCCAATAAATGATTCTAAACTTGTTTATTAAAATTTCCTTGTTTAACAATAAAACTGACAAGTTCCTCTAAGCATTGATCAGGAGGTTTACCATAGGGAATATCACCTTCATCAAAGTGTTGGAGAGAGTGTACCTCAATAGTAGATGAGTGGGAAATTGTCTTACATAATTCTTTTATAGGAGGTAAATTCTTTACATCTTCAGATCTAATACCCTTCTCCTTAAGACATTTCTTAGCTTCATTCATCACTTTATCATTTAATGCAATCACTCCCCTCTTCCTTGGTGTTGGTGTTGGAGTTGGTTCAGGAACCATTGGTTCAGGAGTAGTTGGCTCAGGTGTAATTGGCTCAGCTGAAGTCCAATCATCACAATTCTTGCTTATTTTTGCCATTAATTCTTCAGCTTATGCAGGAGTTCTTTTCCTAAAAACACAATTAGCAAAACTATCTAGGTATGTCCTAGATTCATCAGTTAGTCCATTATAATAAATATCAAGAACTCATTTTAGGTAATGGACATCCAGGATGTGCATGAATCAAGGAATAGAACCTTGTCCATGACTCAGGTAATTTCTCCTCTTTTCCCTATTTAAAATCAAAAAGTTTCTGCAAAGCAGCATGTCTAGCACTAGGAGGGAAATATTTCTGAAAGAAAGTAGCAATCAAGCAATCGGGGCTATCAATGGATCCAGGAGGTAAACTATTAAACCAAGCTTTATCTTCTCCTTTTAGTGAAAAAGGGAAGATTTTAGCAACAAAGTAGGTGCGCATCTTAACAACCTCAGAAAATAAGGCACTCATAGTGGAAAGCTCATTCATATGTGCCACAGCCTTTTCATTCTTAGTCCCACAAAAAGGTTCTTTCTCAACAATGTTTATATAAGATAAATCAAGAGAGTAATCATAATCCTTATCTTTAATGTCTATGGGAGAAGTAGCAAACTTAGCATTAGGAGATAGTTTAGGTATAATAGTACGTCTCTCAAGGTGACTCCTAATAGCACTTGCACCACGTGTGTTTTGGTACTCTTCAATAAATTCATAAGTCATTTCAATGTAACCATCATTAATATTATATCTCTCTCTAGACTCTGTTGAGCTAATAGGTGTAACAGTGTCTTCACTAGGAGTTTCAGTGTTTCCCAAAATAGTTCTATCAATTGTAGCATCTAGGAAATGACCTAATGAACCACTCTCATCAAGCACAGTAGAAGTAACATCATGAGTATCAAAAGCAATTTCAGATTCAGAAGTAGTAGCAGTGTGTGTAGCATGTGTATGTGGTGGTGTTGTAACAAGCTTACTTATAACAGACGGTGAATCAAGAGCAGCAGAGGTGTTTAGGACTGTACCTCTTCTTGTAGTGGATGGTAAAATAGGAAACTTTCCATCACGATACTTTCCCATGATGAAAGGAATAGCAGTGAACATTAATAGATCCAAGTGAACATACAAATAAAGCTATCCTCCCTAGCAACAGCGCCAGAAAATAGTCTTGATGACCCACAAGTATAGGGGATCGCAACAGTCTTTGAGGGTAGTATAACCCAGTTTATTGATTCGACACAAGGGGAGCTAAAGAATACTTATAATCCTTAACAACTGAGTTGTCAATTCAGCTGCACCTAGAAACAGTCTTGCTCACAGTAGTTTATCAGTAGCAACAGTTTTGTAGTAGCAATAGCAAAGTAACAACAGCAGTAAAACAAAAGCAGTAGTAACAATAGTAGCAAACAGTAGGATATGAGTTTAGTAGGCATAGGGATGGACAGACGGACGTTGCATGGACGAGACTATTCATATAACTTCAAGATCAAGGGCATTTTCAGATAAATAAGATAAAGCATCCAAGTGCTAAACAATCATATACATGTGTTCCATATATAGTCATACGTGCTCGCAGTGAGAACTTGCACAACATCTTTTGTCTCGCTAGCCTGTTGCAGCGGGGCCTCAAGAGAATCTACTGACAATTAAGGTACTCCTTTTAATAGAGTACCGGAGCAAAGCATTAACACTCCATGAACACATGTGATCCTCATATCACAGCCACCCCTCTGACTGTCCCAATTCTTGTCACTTCGGGGCCGTTGGATCCAAACAATGATATGTGTACACAACTTGTAGATAAGATGACAAACAGTATTATCATCATGAATCAATAATAAGTTCAGATCTGAGATCATGGCACTCGGGCCCTAGTGACAAGCATTAAGCAAAACAAGTTGCAACAAAGTCAAATAGCACTAATAAAGATATTAGGCACCATGCCCTAACAATCTTATTCGATTACATGATAGATCTCATCTAATCCCTACCATCCCCATAGCCTACAACGGGGGATTACTCACTCATGGATGGGAGGAAACATGGATGGCTGATGGACAGGCGTCAGTGATGATGATGGCGATGATCTCCTCCAATTCTCCGTCCCGGCAGGGTGCCAGAATGGAGTTTCTGGTTCTGAATCATGGTTTCTGGTGGTGGCGGAGCAGCGGAACTCTTTCAGGAAAAATGTCGACCCCCTGAGTTTTTAGGTCAGAAGGCTTTAAGTAGGCGAAGAGGGAGGCCGAGGGGGTGCCCGAGGTGGCCACACCCCTTCCAGGCGCAGCCAGGCCCAGCCCGCACGGCTAGGGTGTGTGGGGCCCTCGTGGCCCTCCTTCGTCTCGTCTTCTGGCTCCGTGAGTCTTCTGGTAAAATGAGATTTTTGGCATATTTTTCGGGATTTTTCGTGAAAGTTGATTTTCTGTACAAAAACTAGACACCAAAGCAATTCTGCTGAAAACAACGTCAGTCCGTATCAATTGTTTCCAAATCACACAAGTTTAGAGGAGAAACAATATCAAAAGTGTTAGGGAAATTAGATACGTTTTGGACGTATCACAACGTTGCTTCATAAAGTTTTCACATTCTCTGCACGGAAAATTCATTTTCCATTCTCCTGGTGCCGAAAAGGGCTTATTTTATGAAGCAAACACCAAAGATGTGATGTGAAAATGCATCACCTCATTTTTAATAAATACTAGAGAGATTTTAGTGGCCAATTCACCTGCTGTCTTCACCTAGAACCTCTCGGCGTAACCCTCGCGATATAAACAAGTTTCTGCCAGTCTAGCTGGAAGGGGTTCAAATTTAGCCTGGAGCTACCTCGTAGCTCTCTCGAGAATTTTCAGAAAAATTATTTCCAGGTACAAAACATGGCATTTCTTCAAAGATCCAATAAGAAATTGGCAAGACCTGACACATAGATAGGAACCCTAACTGTAGAGGATCTCGGTCGAATTTCAAAACCGGCCTCAAAAATGCAAAAACAATTTAAAAAAAATTAAAAAATGTGAAACCTTCGCACATTGTCATTTTATGTTATCTAGTTGTAGGTAAAAACAACAAATATGGCATTTGGGGATTATTCTAAAAAAGTGTTCACAGAAATCACCCGTCGCATTCGAGGATTCATGGCTTTCAAGGAAAATGTGCTAGGCCATGACCACCATCATGATATAGTTTGTTATAATGCGCCCATATTCCGCACATATGTGTATCTTGTGATTGCAAACAATGTTGCTTTATGAAATTTTCACATTCTCTACATGAAAAATCCATTTTCCATTTTCCCTGTGTCGAAAAGGGCTTATTTTGTGAAGCAACCACCAAGAATGTTATGCGAAAACACCCTATTTTTAATAAATACTATAGAGCATTTAGTGGCCAATTCACCTATTGGCTTCACCTAGAACCTGTTGGCGTAACCCCCGTAATATAAACAAGTTTCTACCGATCTAGCTGGAAGGGGCTGAAAGCTCTCTCGAGAAATTTTCCAAAAAATAATTTTAGATACAAAATATGGCATTTCTTCAGAGATACATTTAGATATTAGCAAGACCTGGCATATAGCCAGGAACCCTAACTCCAGCGAATCTCGGCCGAATTTCAAAACCGGCCTCGAAAATTCAAAAAATATGAAACCTTCACACATTGTCATTTTACGTTACCTAGTTGCACGTAAAAATAACAAACATGGCATATGAGGATTATTCTAAAAAAGTGTTCATAGAAATCACATGTCGCATTCGAGGATTCATGACTTTCAACACAAATGAGCTAGGTCATGACCATAATCGAGGCATATTTTGTTGTAATGCGTCCATATTCCGCACATACGTGTATCTTGTGATGGCAAACAATGTTTCTCCGTAGAGTTTTCACATTCTCTGCACGAAAAATCTATTTTCCATTTTCCTAGTGCCAAAGGGGGCTTATTTTGTGAAGCAGTCACCCAGGATGTGATGTGAAAATGCATCACCCCATTTTTAATAAATATTAGAAAGCATTTAGTGTCCAATTCACCAATTTGCTTCACCTAAAACCTCTCGGCACAATCCCCATGATATAAACAAGTTTTTGTCGGTCTAGCTAGAAGGGGCTCAAATTTATGCTGGAGCTGCTCTCTCGAGAAATTTTCCGAAAAAATCATGTCCAGGTATAAAACATGGCATTTCTTCAGAGATCCAATAAGAGATTAGCAAGACCCGGCACATAGCCAAGAACCCTAACTACAAAGGATCTCGGCCGAATTTCAAAACCGGCCTCAAAAAATTTAAAAAAATTTAAAAATGTAAAACCTCCGCACATTGTCATTTTATGCTACCTATTTGTAGGTAAAAATAACAAACATGGCATATGAGGATTATTCTAAAAAAAAGTGTTCATATAAATCACCTGCCGCATTCGAGGATTCATAGCTTTCAAGACAAATAAGTTAGGTCATGACCACAATCATGGCATAGTTTGTTGTAATGGGCCCATATTCCGCACATGCGTGTGTATCTTGTGATGACAAACAATATTGCTTCATGAAGTTTTCATATTCTCTGCATCCAAAATTCATTTTTCATTTTTGCCGTGCTGAAAAGTGGCTTATTTTGTGAAGCAGCAACCAAAGATGTGATGTGAAAATGCATCACCTTATTTTTAATAAATATTAGAGAGCATTTAGTGGTCAATTACCCAATTGGCTTCACCTAGAACCTCTCGGCGTAACCCCTACGATATAAACAAGTTTCTACCGGTCTAACTGGAAGAGGCTCAAATTTAGCCTGAAGCTACCTCGCAGCTCTCTCGAATTTTTTTACAAAAATCATTTTCAGATAAAAACCATAATATTTTTCCAGAGATCCATTTATAGATTAGCAAGACCCGGCAACTACCATAAAAATTCCAGTGAGGTTGTTTCACGATGATATATAGCAGGCATCATCATGATGATTCATGATATAGGTATATCAGTGACACGCCCCACGATACAGATGGAAGCTCCCATTTGCATGCAACGCAAGAGACCTAAGTGTCATTGCCTGAATAAGCAATCGCAGCGGATAGCAACGGATGTTAGCTCCAGAGCACCTTCAGGACATATTGCCAAGTTTGAGCCAGAAAATAACTAAACAGCTTGCTTTCATGCAGCATCAGCATGTGTGTCTACAACTACAAGACACCTGACTATGCATATATACAGTAACATTCTAAAGGCTCCCCATATGAGGTCATGCCAATCTGTATGCGGTGGTGTTTCACAAAATATAACAGCCTCATGGTAATAAATTAGTAAATACATGTTTTACCATTATTATTTTTGTAAAATTGATTTGACAATGTAAGTAAAAGGCACTGAGTAAAAGGAAGTGCGGAAGGTTGGTATCAACTTAATCGTGAATCGTGATTTTCGAAACATCCATTGGCATACAATTTCTACCATAATATTTCCAGCGAAGTCAGGATATATATAGTCTCTGCCGGTGGCCTGGCCTGGAGGCTGGAACTGCTTGTAGAGGGGTAGAAGGATGAGCTCGATGCCGACACTCCCATGACGAAGGCGGCTGTCTAATAGTTGTTATGAAAAGCAGAAGAAATATAGTCCAGGGATGCAAAGGATTATTACAATGAATGTACATAAGAATATGATAATAATAATCCTAGAAAGGCAAGTAGCTAACTGGGTATAAGAAACAAATTCGGTTCCTAGTATAACTGATGGTGTTTAAGTTGGGATACATATTTCGGTCCAGTGTAAAACATCTGACAGACTAGTACTGAATGTATGTATGTCCACAAGGTTATACCGTATCTGAAATATGGTGCCTAATTGATGTGGTTACTGTATCTGAATACGTATCTTTCACTAGCTGAAATTCGAACAATTTTCGAAATCTGAATAATTTCTGAATTTGAACAGTTTGAAAATCGGAAGCTTTTTTAATTTGAATATTTTTCAAAATCTATACACTTTCGAAATATGAACAATTTACAGGTCCAGATATTTTTCAAATCAAAGAAATAGAAAAGAACACATAAAAAAGAAAAATATTAGAAAGTGCATGTTTACTGGGCCGCGACCTGTGCGGCCTGTTAGGAAACCGCTGCTCCGCGTTGTGACACATACATATTATGGGCTGATGCGTTGTTGCGGGCTTGTGAGGATGTGGGAGTGACTGACTTTTGTTTTTTTGAACGGCAGTGACTGATCTTGTTGGTGGGCTGGTCGGGGTGCGGTGCGGCTCTCTCCCCATTCTGAGACTGACCGCACCACAACTCCGTATCTCCACATCTGTCAAAAAAAAAAAAACTCCGTATCTCCATAGGACCGATCCAAAATGTTTTTGTTTGTTTGTTTGGATCAGTTCATGGTCACTTTTGAGTCATGATCTGGTCTATTCGGTCAATCGTGTTTAGCGGGGCGATCCATCTGTTCGTGCTAGGCCACACGGGCTAGCTACTGGAAAAGGCCCAGCCGGATAAGGAGAGGATGCGGGAGGCCAAACACGTTGTCTAAACCGACGCAACCGCGACCCAAGTTTGGTGTATGGATAAGTTGGTCCGCAAGAATCGGTCCGAAAAGGTCGCCGGCTGAGCCAGCGCACATCTGTCCATTAATCCGTGCGGATCAATTCTAAACGCGGCAGGATAGTTCGTGTGGTGCCGGTGGAGATGAGCATGTAAGTGGGCACACCCACGGTTGCCCACCATCTTTCCACCTATGTCTGTATAATTTAATGGGATTGGATATTCTATACTTTTTAATTTTACTCATGCTAACCGACAGGGCCGGCTCTGAGGCATCGCGACGGCCAGGGTCCCACGGCCGGAAGGGGCCCAAAAATTTGTACTTAGCATACTCTCTTAGTCCGCAAATAAGTGTACTTCTAGCCTAAGTCAAAATTAATAACGTTTGACTAATTTTTATAGAAAATTGTAGTGATACTTATGACTCTAAATTGTTACCAATAGATATGTTTTTAAATTTAGTTTTATAATATATTAATTTGATATAATATATGTTGCTATATTTATCTATAAAATTGATCAAATTTAATAAACTTTAACTTGGCCAAACGCTAGACGTACACTTATTTGCGGATGGAGGGAGTATATATATATGGGTATACATTTGCTGCCCACGATGCGAGAAACGAGCAGGGCCCTGAAACCAAACCAGGCACAACGCGTCACGCGAGCAAGAAATCAAAAAGGCTCACTACGACACGACGCACCAGGCTTATGAGTTACGGCGCGTTACGACACTGGCCGCATGGGTTACAATGCGTCGCGAACTTGTGATCTCCCTTCTCTTCTCTTCTCCTCGACTCTTTGGAAATCGGCCGGACTCCGCGCCTCGATCTCTAGGGCCTTGCCTCCCTGACTCGATCGACGATCGCAGATTCATAGGTCATCTATCGTCTATCGGGAATCACCAATTCACCAGCGACAGGCCCTGATCCTATTATCATTGAAATTATTTCTTATTTGAGGTAATCAAACTAGCAACAAATACTACTTATTATATTTTGAGACTAAAATGTTTGGTTTGATGTTAACTTTTATTTTGAAAGTGCTAGTAGATACATACTTATATGATAATTTTTCTATATATACATTAGCCTTACGGCCCATGCCGTCGACTTTGCCTAGGGCCCTAAAAAAAACACAGAGCGGCTGTCCGTCTAGACCCGCTAGCTTCCTTGCGCAAATAGCTAGCCGCCTTCCGCCTCACGCAAATAACCAGCCAACTTCCTCACGCAAGTACCCATAAAAGTAGAAAGGACAACTTCACAAAAGGTCACAGGAATTATCGTAGGAGCATCAAACATAACTTTGAAAATGCAACTGATGGTACTATATTCAGTACATCATCACAATATTATTATAGGAAATTCGTCTCAATACAACCTTGAAAATACATGACCATAATTTAGTGGTCAGAGTTCCTGTAGACTAAATTTGCATTCAAATTCCAATTCATTGTTGACACAATCCTGAACTTCTCTTATCAACCTCAAAACCACAATCACAATGGTATCAGTGCTGAATAATCTTGGAAAGTAGTGAACTAATTGAATTGCTTGTATGGATGGCAGAATAACAAGAACAATCTGGTGCCTAATTCACACACAAGGAAGACGATCCAAATGGACGGTGAGCTTCACAATATAACTCTTGATAGTAATAAATAAAGGGAACAATATAGTGCCTAGTTCACACACAATAATAACATTTGTCTGAATATTTGAGTTACAATAAACATATGTATGACATTCTTTTTATATCAAGATAACGTATTTATGTGGACATTGCCTAGTCCAAACCGCGGGAATCTATATAGATTATACCACACATTATAAATCTATACTGGATAACCAACAACAGCAGTCTCAACTGATGCACACACCAACCAACCAAACAACAGTGGCTGACAAGCATGGTTTACTTGCAGAAATTAAAATATCCGATTGTGATTGTCATTGATTTAACTCATGATTAGTTAAGAAACTAATCAACATGCATCTGATGCTTCTTCATAAGGAGGACCAATCAGGAACCATGGGTTATCTAGGCAATAAATAGACTACACCAAACCCTATGAATATTATGTCAATAAAGTACGGTTTTTGCATCATATTATGGCAATAGCAAAAATAACAATTAAATGTCAAAAGGTGCAATTAAAAACTGCCTTACACTAATTTAAGGCATTATTGAGAAAGCCTCTAATATTTTTTGTTGGCACTTTGCAAAAGAACCTCAAAAAATAATTTTAGGCATTTTCAAAAAATACCTTGAATTTTTTTACGCGCCTATACAATAGCGCCTTAAAAAACATCATGCTATAAAGCAAACAATTTATTCGCATGAACAACTTATGATTCTAAAGAAAACATGGTACTATGTCATTTGATCCATCCAAAATATGTTTCAACTTACATTAGTTTGCACCGTACAATTGGTTATAAAATTCAATTATAAATTATGCAATGACAGAAACTAAAGAACTCGATTAACTTATGACAGGAACTGTGATCAACTTGTATCCATCTTCAATAAATGTTAATCAACAATTTTCAAGGATCCATCCTGCAAAGGTACTAAATGGTCCTGGCACGCCGAACGTGGAGGAGTACCGCGATGGCCGCGATCCAGATCCAGCGGCAAGCTAGTGGCGTGCATACTCAATTCCCTTGAATACGTTCGCCATAGTCGCATATGGCTACCGATTGCACCATCACTCACACGCACACGTCCGTGCATCCCTAGGTCGTTGGCATTTTTTCCATCAACGTTAGTCACCACCTACGTGGCACAGTTTACAAAGGGAATAAAAAGGGAGGGGGTCCAAAATCCGTGTGTGCCAGGGTGGGATGTTACGTTCGATCCTGTGGTTGGATCGAGAATCACGGGACCAGATCGACTATTCCAATTTCACATCTCACGTTGTAATTATACATAGTTCCTATTTTGTCAGACGATGTATATATATATATGGAAGTAGCCATCTTGGCTTTCCCTAAAAAGAACACAAGTTGTAGAGATCATCGTTGGATCGAAAGGTAACCCGCGGTACCGGTCGGTCTCTTAAGTGAACCTACTGATCAACTTGTACGTACTGTGAGCATTTGAGATCCACGGTTCGATACCATGTGATCTAGTAATACTAATGTTGTATCCTAAACTCTGTAACGAAGAATGTAAGTCGGGATGATTCTCTCTCGAAATAGGCTTTCGTCCCGCTTTATAAATAAAGCCAAACGGCCAAACCGATAGAAAGTGGTGACGAAATCCTCTTACAAGCAGATCAAAGATAAAAAAGCAAAGCCTAAGAAGCATCTAGCTTGCCACCAAAGACGACTAGACTAAGACGACCGGAGCTCCACGACGACGCCTCCCAGAAGGTAACGACGCCACTAGCGCCGCCGCCGAGACCACAAGGGTCTAAGGTTTTCACCTGGAGCCCTAATGTGGTGAGAGTAGCCACAACAACGCCCCCAAGAGGGTCACGACACCCACAGGCGTCGCCGTTGTCGGCGCTGGAGCGCTGGGCTTTCGCCCGGAAAAACACTCACCACAATCGGTATCTCAGCCCACGATCAATCCTCAAGCCGAGCTCCCGAACACGATCTGGGTGCTGCCACCACCAGGATCCCCCAATGCCCACTCCATGCCACCCACATGGTCCAAGGAGAGGGGCCACCACCACTGCAACGTCGCCCCGCCGTCGAGATGCGTGTAAGTCGGATGATTGGGTAATATAAATTTTGATTCGCAGCAAAAAAAATGGTGTATGATATTTCTCGAATCGTCCTCTCGCAGCTATGTTCCAAAATACAGCAGACAGTTTTCTCAAGTTCCAGTGTTCCGTTAGGCCATCTTCATCGGGTCGACCTACCCCGTCCGCACGGACGCGCGAGATGTGCGCGGCTTACCAGTGGCCCGATCTATTCGGTCAAACGCGTCCGGCTCAACCCATCTAGGATCAAATCTGGATTTCGGTTGGGCGCGCTTGTCCTCGCGCGTCCTTCCACTAGTTCGTCCGGAACCTCTCGCTAGTGGCACAACAGACACTCTCGTCCCAAAAACTCTCGCCCTTCAAATCTCGCGACCAGAGCAGGTGCAACCTTTGTCGCTGCCGACGCCCCCGCGATTTTGAGCAGCACCGCAGGCCCCGCACGTTGCCGGAGTTGTCTGGACGCGCCGCAGGCAATCCCGCCGCCCCGGTCTCCGCCTGTAGACTAGACGTGCGGCACCCTCTGCATGGCGCACAACTTGATCGATCCTTTGCCGGTATATTTGCCCGTTCTTCTAGGTTATCCGGCCCGCTACGGGAGTTGGCATCGCCATTGATGGCCGTATACTTTACGGATGGGTAGCCGTCGAGGGGCAATGGAGTTCTTCTAAAAAAATTTGTGGAGTCATCGTCTGACGAGGATACCAAGATTTTGCTGGCAGCTGCACAGATGGTGCACGACCATACCTCTTGCCGCCGCACAGAGCTGGCCCGTCCAAGCATCGTGAAGTTAACCAGCAGCGCGACCGAGAAGAAGGCCACATACTCCTTTACAAGGACTACTTCCACCCAACTGATCCGGTCTTCAAAGAGAAGGCATTCCATCGCCGCTATCGGATGTCGAGGAACCTGTTCTTGGACATTCTCAATGGGGTGACAGAGTACGATAACTACTTCGAGGCCAAGTACGATTGTACCGGTAAGATTGGCTTCTCCTCTTACCAAAAATGTTCTGCTGCCATTCGGCAGCTTGCATATGGAGGGCCTGGTGACCTCCTCGATGACTACATGCACATAAGCGAGTCCACATGCCATGAGGTTATGTACCAGTTTTGCAGCACAGTTATTGCGTTGTTTGGTAAAGTTTACCTGAGAGAGCCAAATACCAAAGACACTACCCTCCTTTTGTCCATCAACAAGAGAAGGGGGCTTCCTAGTATGCTTGGAAGCATCGACTGCATGCACTGGGAGTGGAAGAACTGTCCCTTTGGTTGGCAAGGGCAGTTCAAAGGGCATACAGAGGGGTGCACCGTCATACTAGAGGCTGCTGCATCACAGGATCTCTAGATTTAGCACTCCTTTTTTGGTATGGCTAGATCAAACAATGACATCAATGTGTTGCAGTGGTCTACAGTGTTTGCTAGGCTGGCTGAAGGCAATGCCCCACAGGTTTCCTATCAGATCAATGGCAATCCATATGATATGAGTTATTATCTAGCTGACGGTATCTACCCCTCCTGAGTCACCTTTGTGAAAACAATCCGCAACCCTGTAGATGAGAAGTGCAATAAGTTTGCGAACGAGCAAGAGGCCGCTAGAAAGGATGTGGAGTGATCATTTGGTGTTCTTCGGTCAAGGTGGGCTACTGTATGATACCCTGCTAGAACTTGGAGCACAGAGAGGATGTGGGATGTGATGAATGCTTATGTGATCATGCACAACATAATCGTCGAGGGCGAGCATTGTCGGGGGGATAACCCTCGGGTGGGGAAAGCCAAGCCGAAGTAGGCCGGCTCCAGGAGATGCAGGCTGCCTGGCCATCAAGCAGACCATTCCAGCCGCCTGGCTAGTACCGCCCGGCTGGGTTTAAAGCTTTCCTGGCTGGCCCGTCTATCCGGGTAGCCATAAGAACCGGCCGGGTGGCCGCTTCCACCCGGCTCACCTCGGATTCGATGGAGGGCACAAAGGTACAGATGCTCCTTGCGGGGTACGCCTCTGGCTCCCTTCGTCATCAGGCAGGCTGGCGTGCCATCACGGCCTACGCTACCCGACAAAGATAAAGCAAAGTGGTCGGCTGACCGCCAAAGCAGTCCAGGTGACGGTTTAAGCAAGGGTGACGCCCCAAAGGAAGCCCGGGTGATCGCTAAAGAAGGGAGTGACGCTAAAGAATGGTGAACTGGGTCCTGGCCCACCGGCTGGACCCTGCAGCCAGCCCTGCCCTGTAAACCGATAACCAAATAGTAAACCCTAGAGCCCAAATTGTAATCTGCCTCCCCCGACCAGTATATAAGGGCAGGCAGAGCTAGGGTTCTAGGTAAGTAAGATCCGTAGTATCAAGATTTGGCCTCTAGTTTCATCTTCCTCTAGCTCTCGATAGTAGCTAAGGAAACAGCTCAAGGAGCATCTGTACTGGGCATTCGCCTCCCATATAGTTCATCTTGCAGGAGTAGGGGTGTTACCTCGCCGAGAGGGCCCCGAACCTGGGTACGTCACTGTGTTTGCAGTTCACCGTGCCCGACCCGTTGCGTGAGCCACCGATTGCATCCGAGTGTCCCTCTTTTTCCATCCCTGATGGCACTGTCGTGTTCCACACCACGACAGTTGGTGCCTACCGTGGGGCACAGCGCTTCGGCTGGGATCATCTTCCGCACGGGACTTCCGCTCGTCGCCGGTGAACGCGTGGCCTCCGGCGTCATCCTCACACTCGGTGTTTTCGACTGCGTCATCGACAACGCCGCATGCTTCGCCGGTAACACCTTCCCAGCCAATGGCTCCATCATGCATTTCAGGGACCTCCGCGTCTACGTCGCCACCGTTGCCGAGGCTTTCCCCAGCACAGTCGCCACCATCACCGACGTGCCTCTTAGCCACCTCGCCCATGGCCCGACCGCGACAAGCGGTTGCGTCGAGGTCATGGTGGTGAACGCCCACGAAAACCACCGCCCGCCTTAGGAGTGCCGAGCGGGAGGAGAGGGATCCGCGCTCGAGCAGGAGCAGGACCCGTTCACCGCCTCCATCCAGCACCTTCGCACTCCCATCGTCGTCGAGATGGACCCAGCAACCGCTGTGGCCGCACTCGAGGCCACACGCCAAAAGCTCCTGGAGGAAGCCACCAAGGTCGCCGCTAACCAGCGCCTACTAAATGCCACCGCGCACGAGTACAACGCCGCTCACGGCTTCGCCATACAAGTCCAGCACCTGGGGCGTGATCTCGCGTTGGAACTGGACCGCGTCGCAGACTCACGTGGGGGCATGGCGCAACCCGTTTATAGCACTCCTGCCAAAAACATTAGAGCGACCGAAGCAGCGGCCATGGAGATGAAACACCTCGAGGGGGAAGAGCTCCGTCGCCAGTAGGAGCGCGTCTAGCTCCTCGTCACCACCGCCAACAAGCAGCATGCCGAAGGTGCCCCCAGCCAGGCAGGCAACACCCAGGACATAGTCCTCCGCAAAGGCGCGGACCAGATGGCGGACGAAGGAAGCAAGCACCAGCAGGCGTCCTCTCCAGGAGGAGCCGGGCAAAATAGCCGCCTGCATGGCGAATCTGTCAATCGTGGCCACCATAACCGCGATGCCGCCGCCTCTAGCGTGAGCCGCGTGCCGGCTGCAGGAGCTTCCCAAGGAAAGAAAGCATGAGCCCCAGAAGAAGCAGCTGGCACGAACAAGGACCCGCCTGTGTCGCGCCTGAACGGGCGACTTGGCCCCCGAGAACCAGCTGATGCGCGCGAGCGCATTGACCTCTTGGTGCAGTCACGCACGCTGGAGGAAGAAAGCCTAGCTGGACCAAAATGCTTTGTCCCGCGCATCCGGAACGAGCCATTTCCAAAGGGTTTTTGGCTTCCAAGGGACACGCCAAAATACAATGGCACGGTCAAGCCTGAGGATTGGCTGGTGGATTACACCACCGCTGTGGGAATCGCCAACGGAAACCTCTGCCTGGCCGTCAGCTACGTCCCCCTCATGCTCGTCAACAGCCTCCCCGACAACAGCATCAATGCCTGGTTGGACTTCAAAGAAGCATTCATTCTCAACTTCACCGGAACATACAAGCGGCCGAGTCGACCTCGCGAGCTCGCCCTCTGTGCGCAAGGCAAAGATGAGTCCGACCGTGCATACCTCACCCGGTGGACCAGCATGCACAACTCGTGTGAAGGGGTACGCGAGCACCAGGCAATCAACTTCTTCACCAATTTGCCGAGACGGCACCATGTTGAAGCACAAGCTCAGCCGGGCAGACCTGCAAACCATGGCCCAGGCCATGGCCATCGCGGACAAGTATGCCACCGCCGATGCAGCCATGAAGATGCCCATCGTGGTGGACGACCAAGGACAAATCATAACAGACGAACAGGTGGAGCGCCGCCAGCCGGGTGACCATCACTCCAGGTGGCACGGCCATGACAACCGCCATGGCAAGAGGAAAGACGACTAGCCTGACATCCGGTACAACGCCAAGTAAGTAGCTGTGGTGCACGAGGACCCAGCTGCCGATGGCAGCCGGAGACAGATACCGGATGACAGGCCACCACGGCCCAAGTAAAACATGGAGTCCATGCTCGATGGGCCGTGCAAGTTCCATAGTGGAGGCAGCAAGCCCGCGAACCATACAACACGCCAATGTAGCTAGACGAAGAAGATGGCTAAAGCCGGCGGTCTCCTACCACCACCTCCACCACTAGCCGGAGGCCCGCCGGACAATAGGGAGCGATGCAACCGCCACGAGGATGATGTAGACGGTTACCCGCGCCAAGGTGGCAATTACCACATCTTCCTTGCGGAGCTGGAGACCAAGCACACCAAGAGGAGGCACGAGGCGGAGGTGAATGCAATCGTCCCCCCGTTCCCCAATACCTACATTGGTCAGACCAGGCAATCACCTGGAGCAAAGAGGACTAGCCGGCCGTGCTGCCAAGCCCTGGTAGCTACGCGTTGTTCCTCGACCCCATCATCGTCTCCAAGAAGCACTCATGCGCGTCATAATGCAGAACGTGGTGGCCCTCCAGGCGGATATGCCGGCTGGAGAGACCAAGCCAGTTGGAGAATCACAGTTCAATCCATCAAAGGGCACAAGGAAGATCCTGTTGAATGAGGAGGACCAAAGCAAGTTCGTCCTGGTCGGAGACGGTCTGGATAGCAAATAGGAAAGCGCGCTCGTCGAATTCCTCCATGAGAATCGGGATATTTTCGCATGGTGCCCCAAAGACATGTCAGGTGTCCCGAGGGAACTTGCCGAGCACTCTCTCCATGTTTGAACAGATGCGAAGCCGGTCAAACAATCTTTACGCTGCTTCACAGAAGAAAAAAGAAGAACCATTGGTGATGAGATCACATGGCTGCTCGCAGCCGGCTTCATCATGGAAGTTTTCCACCCGGAATGGCTAGCCAACCCGGTGCTAGTACTGAAGAAGAACAGACGTAGCGCATGTGTGTCGACTACACCGGCCTCACCAAGGCATGCCACAAGGATCCTTTCTCTCTGCCACTGATAGATCAGGTCATCGATTCCACTGCTGGATGTGATTTGTTGTATTTTCTGGACGCTTACTCAGGCTATCACCAGATTAAGCTCAATGTAATTGATCAAATAAAGACATCATTCATAACCCTGTACGGGGCTTACTTCTACATCACCATGCCATTTGGTCTAAAAATGCAGGATTGACCTACCAGCGCTGCATGCAGAAATGCTTGCAGACACAGATCGGTAGAAACATGCACGCCTACGTCAACGACGTCGTCGTCAAAACCAAGGAGCAGCACACGCTGCTCGAGGACCTGAAGGAAACGTTCAACAACCTTCGCCGCTTCTAGATCAAGTTGAACCCGGAGAAGTGCATCTTCGGCGTCCCAGCCGGTAAGATCCTCGGATACCTTGTCTCCGAGCGAGGGATCGAGGCGAACTCGGAGAAGATCGAAGCCATCGAGCGCATGGAGTTGCCACAGAACCTGCATGACATGCAGAACTTCACCGGGTGTCTGGCTTCCCTTAGCCGGTTCGTCAGCCGGCTGGGTGAGAAGGCCCTCCCCTTGTACCAACTCATGAAGAGGACATACAAGTTCGTCTGGACATCTCAGGCGGATAAAGCTTTCCGAGCCCTCAAGTGCATGATCACTTCACCGGCTATCTTGGCGGTGCCGATCGCAAATGAGCTAATGCTTATGTACATCGCGGCCACAAACAGAGTCGTCAACATAGTACTGGTGGTGGAAAGACCAGAAGATGGGAAGACCTAGCCGGTCTAATGCCCCGTGTACTACCTGAGTGAGGTGTTGTCACTCTCCAAGCAGAACTACCCCCACTACCAGAAGCTGGTGTATGGTGTGTACATGGACGCCAAGAAACTCAAGCACTACTTCCAAGAGCATTACATCTGGGTGGTGTCATTAGCTCCGCTCGCAGAAATAATTGGCAACAAGGACACCACTGGACGTGTAACGAAGTTGGCCATATAGCTTGCTGCGCACAACATTCAGTACGAGCCAAGGACGAAGATCAAGTCCCAGGCGCTGGACGACTTCATCGTCGACTGGGCAGAGACACAGTACATGCCACCGGTCCCTGACTCAACATACTGGAAGCTACACTTCGACGGCTCCAAGAAACGAGGAGGACTCAGAGCCTGAATCGTAATAACCTCGCCTAAGGGCGACCGGCTAGAGTACGTCCTCCAGATCCACTTCAAGGCATCCAACAACGTCACCGAGTACGAAACACTCATCCATGGGCTCAAGATGGCCAAGCAGATAGGCATTCAGAGAGTAATCTGCTTCGGAGACTCAGATCTGGTGGTGCAGCAAGTCTCAGGCGAATGGGACGCGAGGGACGCCAACATGGACCTCTACCGTTTCTTAGTTCAACAGTTGTGCGCCTACTTCGAAGGGTGCGAGTTCCACCACGTACCCAGGGCCAACAACAAAGCCGCTGACGCCCTGGCCAGAGTCGGCTCAACAAGACAGGCCATACCGCCTGGAGTCTCCCTCGAGCACCTGCGCAAGCCCTCCATCACTCCATCCCCGGAGTCTAACTCCATTGTGCTCAGCGCAGACCTAGGAGCTGCCGGGGCGGTGCACCTGGGGACTGCTCCGCCGCACCCGGAGACTACCTCGCCGCACCCGGGGACTGCCTCGGCGCACCCGGGGACTGCTCTACCAAACCCGAGGACTGCCTCGCCGCACCCGGGGACTTCTCCACCGCAACCAGGGGTTGTGACCAGCAAGCTCCCACCCAGTAAACCCCCCGATGCTCTGAAGCCAGCTGCTCGTGAGGAGATCAGGCTCATCATGCAGACGTTGTACGCCATCCGGGAAATACCCGACTGGGCGAAGACATTCATGAACTTCTTGGCCAAGGACGAGCTGCCAACGGAGGAGGTGGCAACACGACAACTGAGATGAAGGGCAAGCACATACACCATCATCAACAACAAGCTGTACAAGCGTAGCGTCGAGGGAATCTACCAACGAGGCGTAAGCCAAGAGGAAGGAATCAAGCTCCTAGTGGACATGCACCAGGGCGAATGCGGCCACCACGCTTCGTCAAGAGCAATAGCAGCCAAGGCTCTTCACCATGGTTTCTATTGGCCAACAACACTAAAGGATGCTCAGGAACTAGTTAGAGCATGCAACGGCTGCCAGCGATTTGGCCAACTGAAGCACACGTCGTCCGCAGCGCTCAAGACGATACCAATTACCTGGCCGTTTGCAGTCTAGAGGTGGGACATGGTTGGACCGTTCAAAACAGCTTGATCCGGCATGACACACCTGCTCGTAGCCGTAGACAAATTCACCAAGTGGATCAAGGCAAAGCCCATAAAGAAGCAGGATGGAGCAACGGTGATCAAGTTCTTCACGGACATCATTATCTGATTCGGCTACCCACACATCATCATCACGGACAACGACACCAATTTCTCCAAGGGGGCCTTTGCTCGCTTCTGTGGAGATAAGGGCATCCACCTGGACCTAGCTTCGGTCGCGCACCCTCAGTCGAACGGGCAGTGCGAGCGCGCTAATGGCCTGGTTCTAGCCAGAATCAAACCAAGACTGATCGAGCCACTCATCAGGTCACCTGGATGTTGGATAGAGGAGTTGCCAGCTGTGCTATGGAGCATGCGCACCACCCCGAACCGTTCAACCGATTTCACGCCATTCTTTCTCGTCTATGGGGCAGAGGCCGTTCTCCCAACTGACATCCAGTTCGATGCACCCCGCAAACAACTCTACATGGATCAGGAAGCCAAGGAAGCACGGGAGGACAGCGTGGACCTTCTCGAGGAGACGCGCGAGCTGGCCCTGTCTAGGGCAGCAATCTATCAGCACGACTTGCGCTGCTACCACGCCAGCCGGATCCGACACACCTCTTTTCGCGAGGGGGATCTGGTGCTGCGCCTGGTCCAGAGCACGAAGGGAACGCACAAGTTTTCCCCGCCATGGGAAGGAACGCACAAGTTTTCTCCGCCATGGGAAGGACCATTCATCATTAGCCGGGCGTTGCACAACGACTCATACTACCTGATCTATGCCCAGCAGCCGGTGAAGAACAAGGCAGATCGCTCCGACGAGGAAACCGAACGCCCATGGAACACGAACCTACTCTGTCCATTTTACACTTGAGCCAGAAGTGTATGTATCTTCCTTTTCATGTAAAAAATGAACAAGTTTAGAAACCTCGGCACAACCCCGAGGACTTTGTCCCAATTCGTGCACCATCTATGTCTCCATACTGTCTGGCCCAGACGCCCGTGATTTCTACAAGCGGCAGAGTATTGTACGGGGCGCCTAGAGCCCACTCTTCGGTTCCGGCTTCAGACTGCAAGCCAACTGTCGACCCGGCAAGAGCAAAAGCTCGAAGTACCCCCTACAAGAAAGTGCCCAGGGAGAAAACAAAGGCACCTGGGTGAACCGGCTGCACTTGCCCGAGCTAATACAATAACAACACACCGAAGTATCGTGGGGCACGCCAACCTAGCTACTCCTTCAGTTACGGCTGCAGACCGCAACCCGGCTAGCAGTCGGCAAGGTCAAAGCTCGAAAGGCCAATGCTCGACAAGTAATGAAACTAACTCAAGCGACGCTGCGTCTTGTACTGCACGAGACACAACTTGACATGAAAGAAGGTGGCAAAGAGCTTCGACCCGGCTGGCTACCCCAGCCGGCCCGAACCTCAGGGACTACACCCAGTGAGCGCGCTCCCGCACACCCATCAACTCAAGCAAGGGCGTCAAAGAGCTTCGACCCGGCTGGCAAACCCAGCCGGCCCGAACCTCGAGGGCTACACCCAACGATCGCGCGGTCACGCGCTCACACAAAAAATGCAAGGACAAGAAACATCCAAAAGGAAAAAGGACAAGTTCAACTTAAACCAAACAAGGACATCAACCCAATAAGCGGAACACGAGGGCCACACAGCATTCAAAGTTTCACAGCAGGGTTCACCGACAGGAAGAACTTTTGCAAAACAAGCTAATAAGATAAATACTCCTGGCATCCCAGGGATCAAGGCTCAGGAGCCAGAGTTATGGAAGGAGCATTGGCTGCTGGAGTAGGAGTTGGTCCGGCAGAAGGAGCACTGGCACCGGGTGCAGGCACTTGGCTGGAGGAGGCAATGTTGGCAAAGTTTGTGGAAGCTAGGATCCAGTGGAACGGCATCGTCTTGGAGGTGTCGCGGAAGTCACGCTCCAGATCCACGTATGTGCCGATCTTCACCCTGCAGGACCTGATCACCGGAACACTGTCACGGAGTCCCTCATAGCTTGTCCCGAGTCGGAAGCCACGAGTGAGAACACCCAGATCCGCCTCCGGATACCAGGACTTCACCAAGGCCAGAGCCATCTCCACGCTGCCACGCGCCGCCCACTCCTTGTGGGTGTCCAACACGTCGATACCACAGGACAAGGCAACCGCCAAGCTGGCAATGTCATGTGGCTCTACTATCCCTGGACAGATGTATGGGAAGAAGTCGTTGGCGACGGTGCGAAGACCGTTGCTCTCCTCCACCAACACCTTGACCAGATCCCAGGCAGTCAGATCGTGGCCAGCTTCCTCCGCCGGCAGCTTCTCGAGAGCCATCTCGGTCAACTCGGGGTAATGAGCTGCAGCCGAAGACAGGAGTAAGCAACAAGACTCAAATGGGTTAACCACAGTATAGGAGTGGCAAGGAGGAGAAAACTTACTAACGACCAGCTCGGAGATCCCTTGAAGCTACTAGGTCAGCTCCTCCTCCTGGGAGCGGAGAGTCTTGATCGTCTCCTCCCTTTGGGCGGAGATCGTCTACAAGTTCTTCAGTGCCTCCGCCCGAATGTCAGCCGCCTTCTTGCCCCTCTCCATGCTGACCTCCAGCTGGTGTTTGTCCTCGGTCAGTTGGTCGAACTGCTCCTGCCGCATCTTGTTCGACTCCTAAAGCCGGGCAACCTGATATTTGAGGTGCTCCACCTCCTTCTCCTTGTCCAAGATCATGGCTGTAGGAGGATACCCAATGGTCAACAAAAAACGGGAAAAGGAGGCCAACCGCCAAGACAGGTCGGAAGAAGCAATCTTATGTCCTAGCTCCCGAGTGTTCTTCACAGACTCCAAAAATGCTTTCTGCAAAAATAAATGAGTAAGGAATAGAGCGGAAATCCGGCTACAAAAACCGAGTGCGGCAAAAGAAAATGGGGAGAGACACCTACCTCCATCAAAACAGCCAAATTTTTGGCCTCGCCAAGGCCCTTTTCCATTCCCTCAACAAGGTGGCGAACCTAGCTAAGTGCGACGGACGCCGCGCCCGAGAGCTGGGCGAGGATCGCACCCGGCGTCAGCACAGCCGGAGCTGGCCTCGAGCCGGTCACTACAACCTCGTCTTCGTTAGCGGTCGCGCCCGAAGGCACAACCACCACCAACTCCCTCCCCACCGAGCCGGAGGCACCCGACTGGCCGCCGCCCGCTGCAGCCACCTGCACCGCCGTCGCCTCCTCCGTCACTTCCGTGATGATGGGCTAGCAGAACTGGCTGGAGCATCGCTCCAGGCTGGATTCACGCTAGCCCTAGGACGGAGGAGGGGGTCTCGGGGTCCTGCGCGATCGCAAAGAGCTGCCCCCCTGCGAAAACGCGGGCGCTTGGTGCAGCATTCTCGTGTCCGGGGAGCCCTAAGGAGCCCCAGGCGGAGACGACACGGCAAGTGAAGGGTTTCGCAGCATAGCAAATCAAAATTTTCTACGGAAGCGAACAGAGGGAAAGCCAAGATCTAATCTAGGAGATGCAAACAACGAGAGAGATTGGATTAGATCTTCATACCCTTGAAGATTCGCACAGCGGAACGTTCGTCGGAACGTGGGTGATGTAGTCGTACTCGCTTCTCCTCCTCGCGATCCGATCCGATCTAGCACCACAAGTGGCGGTGCCTCCATGAGATGCACACGTGCAGCACCTCGACGTCTCCTCCTTCCTCGGACCAGCAAGTATGGTGGAGAGATGGATGGGATCTACAACACGACGGCGTGGTGTATATGGTGGAGAATTTCTGCAGCAGGGCTTCGCCTACAAACAGTCGGGAGGGAGAGAGGAGGGCAGCAGGGCAACTAGGGTTTGGAGGAAGGTGTGTGTAGGGGGGAGGGGGCGCACCAGCCCTCTATATATAGAGGGGGTGGAGGCGGCCAGCCCTAGCCCCTCCTCCAAGCCTATCTCTAGTTTAAACGATTTAAACTCTCCCCTTATCTAGAAATTCTATCCCTAGATTTAAACGAGTTTAAATCTATCTAGAATCGGCTGGGCCCTATGGGGCCTTGTGCCCCTGGCCCAAAGCGGCCAGGACACTCCCTCATAGGCCCATGCCCCTCCCGGAAGGTGGGACCACGTTGGCCCCCTTCCAGAAGGTTCTAGAAGCTTCCGGTACAATACCGATTAACCCGGAACAATTCCGAACTCCAAAAACTGCACTGCCTTATATGAATCTTATTCTCCGGACCATTCCGGAACCTCTCGTGATATCCCGGATCCCATCCGAGACTACGAACAAAAACTCATAAACCAATTATCCAATCTATCCTAGCGTCGAGACACGTTAAGTGTGTGACCCTGCGGGTTCGAGAATATGCAGACATGATCTTCTATCAATAATCAACAGCGAGGTCTGGGCACCCATATTGACTCCCACACATTCATCGATGATCATATCGGATGAACCACGATGCCAGGATTCAATCAATCCCATATATATATTCCCTTCGTCTCGTGATATTTTACTTGCCCGAGATTCGATCGTCGGTATCGTCATACCTAGCTCAATCTCGTTCACAGCAAGTACTTTACTCGTTCCGTAATCCGATATCACTTTGTGATTAACTCCTTAACCACATGCTTGCAAGCGGTGTTGATATCGATTACCGAGTGGGCCCGAAGTATATCTCTCCGACTTGGGAGGGACAAATTCCATCTCGATACATACAACCCAACAGATACTTTCCGATCACCTGAGAGACACCTTTATGATCACCCTCTCATAGGATGACGTTTGATGACCTCAAAGCTTTCTTCCGATACCAGGGAGTTGCATTATCTCATGGTCTAAGGAATACAATATTTGACATAGGAAAAGCTTCGCAAAGATGAACACAATGACACGATCTAATTGCTTCGCTTAGTTTGGGTCTGTCCACCATATCATTCTCCCAATGATATGATCTCATTATCAATTGACAACTCATGTCTATGGTCAGGAAACCTTAACCATCATTGATCAATGAGCTAGTCCATAGAGGCGTACTAGGGACACGGTGTTGTTCACAAACCACACAAGTATTAATGTTTCCGCTTAATACAATTCTAGCATGGAATATAAACTTTATCATGAACAAGAATTATAATAATAGCATCTTTATTATTGCCTCTAGGGCATAATTCCAACAGTCTCCCACTTGCACTAGAGTCAATAATCTAGTTTACATTTGGCAACAATCTCACACCCATGGCACTGAGGTGCTGATCATGTTTTACACGTGGAAGAGGTTTAGTCAATGGATCTGCGACATTCAGATCTGTATGTACTTTGCTGATCTTCAGATCTCCATCTGCTATATAATCTCGGATTATATGAAACTTGCGGTTGATATGCTTGGTCTTTGGATGATATCTTGGTTCCTTAGCGAGTGCTATGGCGCCAGTGTTGTCACACAATATCTCCAGTGGGTCCAATGCACTTGGAACCACGCCAAGCTCAGTGATGAAGTTTCTGATCCAAACTCCTTCACTTGACGCTTCTGCAGCAGCCATGTATTCCGCTTCTACTGTAGATCCTGCGATCACGCTTTGCTTGCAGCTTCTCCAGCTCACAGCTCCTCCATTCAAAATATACACGTATCCTGTCTGAGATTTAGAATCATCCTTGTCGGTGTCGAAACTAGCATCGACGTAACCTTTTACGACGAGCTGTTCATCACCCCCATAGACTAAGAACATTTCTTTAGTCCTATTTAGGTACCTTAGGATGTTCTTTACGGCTGTCCAGTGTTCCACTCCTGGATCACTTTGATATCTGCTCGTCAAACTAAGAGCATTGGACACATCCGGTCTAGTACACAGCATGGCATACATGATGGAACCTATGGCCGAGGCATAAGGCACTTTGCTCATAGCTTCCCTATCATTTACCGTAGCTGGACACTAAGCCTTGCTCAATATCTTACCTGACAACATAGGCACTGAACCTTTCAATGCCTTATCCATTCTGAACCTTTTTAGAACTTTGTCTAGGTATGTACTCTGGCTTAAAGCTATCAGGCGTCTTTGTCTATCTCTATAGATTTTGATGCCCAATATATAAGCAGCTTCACCTAGGTCTTTCATTGAAAAACACTTGTTCAAATAACTCTTCACATCGTTAAGCATGTTGATGTCATTTCCAATAATCAATATGTCATCCACATATAGTACCAGAAACGTCACCGAGCTCCCACTCACTTTCTTGTAGATGCAAGCTTCGTAGCAATTTGGAACAAATCCAAAGCTCTTGATCACTTGATCAAAATGAAGGTTCCAACTCCGAGATGCTTGCTTCAGTCCATAAATGGAACGCTGAAGTTTGCATACTTTATCAGCATCCTTAGGATCGATAAAACCTTCGTGTTGCATCATATACAACTCTTCATCAATGTTGCCATTGAGGAAAGCAGTCTTGACATCCATTTGCCATATTTCATAATCATGAAACGCAGCAATTGCCAATAAAATCCGAATGGACTTAAACATCGCTACGGGAGAGAAAGTCTCATCGTAGTCAACACCTTGAACTTGTCGAAAACCTTTCGCAACAAGCCGTGCTTTATAGACGGTAACATTACCATCCGCGTCCGTTTTCTTCTTGAAGATCCATTTGCACTCAACGGCCTTTCGGTCGCTAGGAGGGTCCACCAAAGTCCATACTTGGTTTTCGCTCATGGATCCCAATTCGGATTTAATGGCTTCTAGCCATTTCTCAGAGTCTGGGCTCATCATCGCTTCTTCATAGTTCGTAGGTTCACTGTCTTCTACTAACAAGACAGTCAAGACAGGGTTGCCGTACCACTCAGGAGGGGCACGCGACCTTGTCGACCTGCGACGTTCAGTAGCAGCATCGTCCGAAGCTTCATGATCCTTGTCATTAGCTTCCTCTATTGTTGGTGCAGGCGGCACTGGAACAATTTCAGGTGCTGCGCTACTCTCCAATTCAAGAGAAGGTTCAATAACCTCGTCTAGCTCTACTTTCCTCCCACTCACTTCTTTCGAGAGAAACTCCTTCTCAAGAAAGGAACCGTTCTTTGCGACAAACACTTTGCCTTCGGTTCTGTGATAGAAGGTATACCCAATAGTTTCCTTAGGGTATCCTATGAAGACGCATTTCTCCGCTTTGGGTTCGAGCTTGTCCGGCATCAACTTCTTGACGTAAGCTTCGCATCCCCAAACTTTAAGAAACGACAACTTAGGTTTAGCACCAAACCACAGTTCATACGGTGTCGTCTCAACAGATTTAGATGGAGCCCTATTTAAAGTGAATGCAGCGGTTTCTAATGCATAACCCCAAAATGATAACGGCAAATCAGTAAGAGACATCATCGATCGGAGCATATCTAATAGGGTTCGATTCCGGCGTTCAGACACACCATTGCGCTGTGGTGTTCCGGGTGGCGTGAGTTGTGAAACGATTCCACTTGCTTTGAGATGCGTGAGAAAATCATAACTCAAATATTCGCCCCCACGATCGGATCGTAGAAACTTAATCTTTTTGTTACGATGGTTCTCCACTTCATTCTGAAATTCTTTGAACTTTTCAAACGTTTCAGATTTATGTTTCATTAAATAGATATACCCATATCTACTTAAGTCATCGGTAAAAGTGAGAAAATAGCGATATCCACCGCGCGTCGAAACACTCATCGGTCCGCATACATCGGTATGTATGATTTCCAACAAGTTTGTTGCTCGCTCCATCATACCGGAGAACGGGGTTTTGATCATCTTGCCCATGAGGCATGGTTCGCATGTGTCAAATGATTCAAAATCAAGAGACTCCAAAAGTCCATCAGAATGGAGTTTCTTCATGCGCTTTACACCAATATGACCTAGACGACAGTGCCACAAATAAGTAGTATTATCACTATCTACTTTGCATCTCTTAGCCTCAATGTTATGGATGTGTGTTTCATCCCTTTCGAGATTTAGAAGAAATAAACCATTCACAAGAGGTGCATGACCATAAAAGATGTTACTCATATAAACAGAACAACCATTATTCTCCGATTTAAATGAATAACCGTCTTGCAATAAACACGATCCAGAAATAATGTTCATGCTCAACGCAGGCACATAATAACATTTATTAAGGTTTAAAACTAATCCCGAAGGTAAAACTAAGGAGAGCGTGCCGACGGCCATCACATCAACTCTTGATCCGTTGCCAACGCGCATCATCACCTCATCCCTCGCAAGACGCCGTCTATTCCGTAGCTCCTGTTTCGAGTTACAAATATTAGCAACTGAACCGGCATCAAATACCCAGGCACTACAACGAGGGCTAGTAAGGAAAACATCAATAACATGTATATTTCTTTGATGGTGCCAGCCTTCTTGTCCGCTAAGTACATCGGACAGTTGCGCTTCCAGTGACCCTTGTCCTTGCAATAGAAGCACTCAGTGTCCGGCTTGGAACCAGACCTGAGCTTCTTCTCAGCAGGGGCATTGCGCTTGACGCCGCCCTTCTTGAAGGGCTTCTTTGCACCTTTACCTTTCTTAAAGGAGGGATTGTTGACCATCAACACATGATTATCCTTCTTGATGTCCACCTCCGCAGCCTTCAGCTTTGCGAAGAGCTCGGTGATCGTATCAGTGGAACCAATCTGATTATGAGTCACTACAAAACTTTTGTAGCTGGGAGGGAGTGATTGCAGAACCCTGTCAATCTTGAGCTCCTCTGGAATCTTGCAGTCCAGTTGCTCAAGACGTTGAGTGTAGCCCGACATCTTAATGGCGTGCTCACTAACGGAACTCCCTTCCTCCATCTTGCAGTTAAAGAACTTCTTAGAGATCTCATATCTCTCAGAACGGGCCTGAGTCTGAAACATGGTTTTCAACTCTTCGAGAATCTCAAAGGGCTCGGGATAGTTTTCAAAACGATTTTGAAGTTCCGGTTCCATAGCAAACAACATGGTGCTCTTAATCACACCATAATCATCTTTGCGCGACTGATAGACAGCTTTCTCATCAGCCGGCGCAGTTGCAGCAGGGGGGTTACCTAACGCTTTCTCAAGGACATAGTCCTTTTGTTCGCCAGACAGAATGATTCTTAGATTGCGGAACTAGTTGGTGAAGTTAGACCCATTGTTTCTAAGCTTTTCTTTCTCAGCAAAAACTTTGAAGTTGAAGTTGGACTTGACCATGTGATCTACAGTATTTGCAAGTACAATTTAGACTATGTTCATGATAAATAGTTCAACTTAATCAAATTACTAGATGAACTCCCACTAAATTCAACATCCCTCAAGTTGTTTAGTGAACACGATCCAAATTCACCACACCTAATCCGATCATCACGAGAAGAGATGTGGTTTCAATGGTGGACAACAAAGTGTCGATCATATCATTCATATGACTCATGCTTAACCTTTCGGTTCTTGTGTTCCGAGGCCATGTCTGTACATGCTAGGCTCGTCAAGCTAGACCCAAGTATTTCCGCGTGTGCAAAACTGGCTTGCACCCGTTGTATGTGAGCGTAGAGTCTATAGCACCCGATCATCACGTGATGCTTGGACACGACGAACTTTCGCAACGGTGCATACTTGGGGAGAACACAGTTTTTATCTTGATCTTTAAGTGAGGAATCATCTTATAATGCTACCGTCGCGATCTAAGCATAATAAGATACATAAAAGGATAAACATCACATGCATATAACTTTATGTGACATGGTATAGCCAATCTTCGCGCAATTATCTCCATCTTGTGCGTTCCGGCATGATCTCCATCACTCCACCATCATTGCCTCCACCACGAATAGCAACTACAACTATTGCTAACTACTTAGCGATAAAGTAAAGCTATTACATGGCGTATAAGAAGTTGACTCGCAGGTCATACACAATTATAAAGACAACCATATGGCTCCTGCCGGTTGTGTACTCATCGACATGCAAGTCGTGAAACATTACAAAACATGATCATCGCATACATTATACACATCACATCTTGGGCCATACCATATCACAGAAAACACTCCCTGCAAAAACAAGTTAGACGCCTCTAGTTTGTTGTTGCATGTTTTACGTGGCTTATGGGAGTAGATGCTAAGAACGATTCTTACCTACGGAAAGCCACAACGGTGATATTATGGTTGCCAAACTCCGGTGTTAATCCCATGATCACTATAGTGAGAGAAACTGACATCCACCAGCCGCATGTGTGGAACAAGCCACACGTCAAGTGCGGAGCCGGTCTCGCGAACGACGTCGCGTAAGGTTGGCCTGGACCGCTTCAATCTCACTATGCCGCGTCATAAGAAGAACACAAACAAGAGGCTTGCAACAGAAAACATCAACGCCCGCAACAACCATGTTGCGTTCTACTCGTGAATCACATCTACGCATAGATCTAGCTCTGATACCACTGAAGGGTTTCGCGGCATAGTAAATCAAAATTTTCTACGGAAGCGAACAGAGGGAAAGCCAAGATCTAATCTAGGAGATGCAAACAACGAGAGAGATTGGATTAGATCTTCATACCCTTTAAGAGTCGCACAGCGGAACGTTCGTCGGAACGTGGGTGATGTAGTCGTACTCGCTTCTCCTCCTCGCGATCCGATCCGATCTAGCACCACAAGTGGCGGTGCCTCCGTGAGATGCACACGTGCAGCACCTCGACGTCTCCTCCTTCCTCGGACCAGCAAGTATGGTGGAGAGATGGATGGGATCTACAACACGACGGCGTGGTGTATATGGTGGAGAATTTCTGCAGCAGGGCTTCGCCTACAAACAGTCGGGAGGGAGAGAGGAGGGCAGCAGGGCAACTAGGGTTTGGAGGAAGGTGTGTGTAGGGGGGAGGGGGCGCACCAGCCCTCTATATATAGAGGGGGTGGCGGCGGCCAGCCCTAGCCCCTCCTCCAAGCCTATCTCTAGTTTAAACGATTTAAACTCTCCCCTTATCTAGAAATTCTATCCCTAGATTTAAACGAGTTTAAATCTATCTAGAATCGGCTGGGCCCTATGGGGCCTTGTGCCCCTGGCCCAAAGCGGCCAGGACACTCCCTCATAGGCCCATGCCCCCTCCCGGAAGGTGGGACCACGTTGGCCCCCTTCCGGAAGGTTCTAGAAGCTTCCGGTACAATACCGATTAACCCGGAACAATTCCGAACTCCAAAAACTGCACTGCCTTATATGAATCTTATTCTCCGGACCATTTCGGAACCTCTCGTAATATCCCGGATCCCATCCGAGACTCCGAACAAAAATTCATAAACCAATTATCCAATCTATCCTAGCGTCGAGACACGTTAAGTGTGTGACCCTGCGGGTTCGAGAATATGCAGACATGATCTTCTATCAATAATCAACAGCGGGGTCTGGGCACCCATATTGACTCCCACACATTCATCGATGATCATATCGGATGAACCACGATGCCAGGATTCAATCAATCCCATATATATATTCCCTTCGTCTCGTGATATTTTACTTGCCCGAGATTCGATCGTCGGTATCGTCATACCTAGCTCAATCTCGTTCACAGCAAGTACTTTACTCGTTCCGTAATCCGATATCACTTTGTGATTAACTCCTTAACCACATGCTTGCAAGCGGTGTTGATATCGATTACCGAGTGGGCCCGAAGTATATCTCTCCGACTTGGGAGGGACAAATTCCATCTCGATACATACAACCCAACAGATACTTTCCGATCACCTGAGAGACACCTTTATGATCACCCTCTCATAGGATGACGTTTGATGACCTCAAAGCTTTCTTCCGATACCAGGGAGTTGCATTATCTCATGGTCTAAGGAATACAATATTTGACATAGGAAAAGCTTCGCAAAGATGAACACAATGACACGATCTAATTGCTTCGCTTAGTTTGGGTCTGTCCACCATATCATTCTCCCAATGATATGATCTCATTATCAATTGACAACTCATGTCTATGGTCAGGAAACCTTAACCATCATTGATCAATGAGCTAGTCCATAGAGGCGTACTAGGGACACGGTGTTGTTCACAAACCACACAAGTATTAATGTTTCCACTTAATACAATTCTAGCATGGAATATAAACTTTATCATGAACAAGAATTATAATAATAACATCTTTATTATTGCCTCTAGGGCATAATTCCAACAGCAAGCGCAGCCGGTGTAGGCGCAGCTGGAGAACCTGTTGCCTCCTCAACCACCGGAGGCGGGGAGGAGCAACGACGTCAGCACCAGAGCCACCCAGCGACATCGCCTCGCTGCACGGGACAGAAGTAAGGAAGACCATAGCAGAAAGACAAGGAAAACAAGGAAAACAGGGCTAGGGAAGACACTAACCCAACGACGGATGGCACGGCGATGACTTGGCGCGCTCGGCGCGTCCTTTTCTGCTCAGCCACAGCCGGCGCAACAACGGTTGCCGCCCTCTTTCCCCGAGATTTCGCCGTGGCCCTCTCTCGACCGGCCTCATCGTCGCGACATTGACTGCAACAAAAACAAATCTGAGCCACAACTCCATGGGCCAGGGCAAAGGCAGGTGCCGCACCCGGAAATTACCATGAGGAACCGAGGGACCATCGTCCGACCAGACGGGGAACCCTACGGGCTCCGTCTGGGGGTACTTCTTTGTAACTACCTCGGTGAATTACGCTCCTAGTTACAATCCTGGATGAGCGGAAATGGTTAAAATAGTACGGTGGGGCCCAAATGCCACTCACAGGTAGACCTTTCGGCCGTCCTAACCATTTCCAAACATCGGGACAAGAACGGGCGGCGTAATCGGCAGGCGAAGGGATCAACTACATACACAAATGAGTATGTATGCAAGCCACCATACAACAGTCCTCAGAGCCATTCCATCTAAAAGAAATAGAAATATTGCAACGCCATACAGCAAGATCCAAATATCCTAGATAGATGTAATAGTTTAGGATATCTCCTCATACATCAAACATCAAAGTATCAGGCGGAAGCGGAAAACAAGATCCGAGTACGGATAAGAAGCAAATCGGCATAAGATGCCCCATAAATAAACACATCCCGCCCACAGATCTCACGGATCCCCGTTCCCGGAATCTCTACACCAAATGATCGTTGCCCACATCGTCCGTCTCCTCCACCCAGTATCCATCTTGAGGGTTTACCTGTTCATCTGAATCAAACAATTTATCGTGTGAGACCCTAGGGGTACTCAGCAAGTCTTTATGCCTCTAAAGGGGACACAACCTGGGGTGACGCAATTGCAGCAAAAGATAATACCTAACAATTCTATAGATACTCGCTAACCATCCGCCTAACCAGAGATAGACGGATGTCCGTGAATTAATAACAACAGCTATAACAGTAATATCAACAGATCCATCCTCCTCCCCACGTACCAACGAGGAAGCGGACGAACAACCCCCCATCCGTTGGCAGTTTTATTAACCATTCCATGAGTGTTGCACTATTTACTAGCCAGGTACTTAGTCAAATTAAAAGCGGTACTTTAGTTATACTTGTCTATGATCGAGAAACTGTGCTCCAAGTCGTCCATAACCGCGGACACGGCTTTCAGAAAGTTTTACCCTGCAGGGGTGCACAAATAGCAACACACACTCGATCAACCTCGGAAAAACCAAATCAAAACCCAACGAGGCAGTCACGACAAAGCGATCACAGGATTCAGAAATATTTCAGGGGGCCACCCCATTAAGCTACCCGCGACGAAGTTGGCCTACTCCGAGACGGACTCAAGGTTTGTGTGGACGGCTGTAAACGACTGGGAACCCGAAAGTGTGACTGGGCTTGTCGATACAGCGAAAACGTGTCACGGACCTAAACAGTACAGGTGCTCCACGCACAATCTTAAATAAAGCAGTAAAGCATGGCATAAGTACAGGATAGTAATAAAGCCCCAAACTAATTGTGGCCCCAAGAAATAAGAATGAATCAAGCTCTGGCTCAGGGGGTTCATAAGCCTCCCGGATGTGGATAGCGCGAATATTCAAGGAACAGGAATCAAGTACTCGGGGTCCTACGGGACACAAGTGAGCAGGAAAAACCAAATAACAGATATTGCTCACCGGTGCCACTTTCATTAGTTATCCCATTACTACTCAGGTTAAGTTGTTTAGGTACCTCGTTATCCATCAGACACTCACATACCCTACACATTCTGTTCTACGACTCGCATGGCTCAAACAACTCCTGTAGTAATGGCTCATGGGATGGAGGAACAAGCTGCGGTGGGGTTTAAAAGTAAAGGCTATGCAGTACTTGGGATTCAGTTTAATGCAATCGCGACTCAATGATGCAAGAATAAGATAGAGGCAATAGGTACTATATGTATGCAAGCATGTGGTAGTGCTTGCCTGGCAGCTCAGTTGAAGCGAGAGAAGGATCTGGGTAGTGCTCCTGGGTTTCTTGATATATCCCTGCTCGGCGTCTATTCGAAGAAGAACCAAACAAACAAGGGCCAACATAAATAAAGTGAACAAGCATATGAATAAAATGCGACTAGCAAACAATCATGCCATGATGAATGATGCACAATTTGCATGGCAATTAAGTAGCATGGCATAGGTGAGGTGTGGAATACAAGAGATAGGCATTTTATTGAGTTTTAGTCCCATTTTAACCTCATATAAGTTGCTGTCTACTTTATATTTATATGATGCATGCTGCAATTCAGAACAAGGAATGCATAAACAGAAAGGTCTCGTCGAGCTAATCAATTTGGACATATTATTTGTCAAATTTGGAGTTATAAAACAAAAGTTATTAATTAATTAAGGAAGAAGGGCATTTTATTGTAATTTTAATCAACTTGGAATTTAAAGTGTTCAAAATATATTTTGAAGGGCATATATGAATTCCTCACATTTTTCTGATTTCAAAACATATATTATTTGTTATATTTGGAATAATATTTGAAAAGTTATTTAAAAACAGATTTAAATTTGAATTTAAATTAGTTTTGAAAAGATTTAATTAAAACAGACAATAGGATAAACTTTTGTTACTCAGGCAAAACTAGCCACGGTCACTGACGGGTGGGGAAGGGGCCACGCGTGCAGAAAAAGCTTTTTACACCGCGGGTTAGCCTAGCTACTGCGGTTGACAGGTGGGCCAGCGAGCTAGGGCCCATGCGTCAGCGGCCGAACGCGCAGAGACTGCCAGGCGGGGCCGAGCTGGAGCGCGGCTTACGGCCGTAGAAACAGGGGGGCTTTTCTGCAAGAACGTTGGGGTGGCTGACAGGTGGGGCTCTACGTACCGCGGGTTGAGACGAAAACAAAAGAAGGGGCTAACTGCAAAAAGGCGCCCGTACTGTGGATCTTCTCCTCCGATCGACCGATCGGTGCGCGACCGACGCAGGCGCGGCGCGGGGGGGTCGAACCCGGGACCTGGCGTGCGCGCGCGGAGGCGGCAGCCACTGCGGTGGGCTAGGGTTGGTGCCAGGAGGGTGGACGCAGGCTAGAAGAGGCTAGCGCGGCGCGGGAGCGTGCAGACGCCAGCGCACAACGGCGCGCAGAGGCCGTTCGACGAAAAGTCTGGCAAGGCTAGGGCGGTACGGTGAGGCAGAGCGTGTCCAGGAGGTAGAGGATCCCACCGCGAGTTTGCTGGCGGTATCGGTTCGGGCAGAGGTGCGGGCGATCGGCGACGAGGCAGACGCCGGTGGAGCTAGGGTTTCGGGGTCGGCGTCGCGGCGTGCAGCGGTGTACAGGCCTCCTCCTCCTCGCTGGCGGGTACGAGGCGATGCAGAGGGACCTCCTCGGTCTCTTCGGTCACCTCCACGACATGCTCAGCGGCTGGATCGACGGGGCGACGCGGTGCTGGCGGTGGCCAGCGAGAGAGAGGGTGGGCGTCGGTGGAGAGGAAGGAAAGGAGATGCAGGGGCCCTGGGGATGGATCTGGGCGAGGCAGAGAGGTTGTGGGGCGAAGGGTAAAGCGAGGGAGAGGGAGGAGGTGCCGTGCGGGAGTGGGTAGGGAAAAAGGTGGCTCGGGTGCCACCTTTCCTTCTCCTCCTCACGTGCTCGAGCTAGAGCTCGGTCTAGGGCAGGTAGGGCAGCTGGCAGGTGGGCCAGGGGAGGCAAGACAGGCAGGCTCGGGCTGGTGGGGCCTTGTGGCAGAGAGAGAAGGAGAGAGAGAGGCTCGGGTAGATGCTAGGGTTAGAGGGAGGTAGAGGCTCGGGTTAGGGCTTGGGTTGGATGGTAGCTAGGTGGGCCAGCAAGGTAGGGAGAGGGAGAGAGGCCGAGAGAGGGGAGGGAGCTAGGGAGGCTCGGTTTAGGGTTTTGAAGAGAGGGGGTATGGTGATAGATGGTGGTAGAGGTGTAGGTGATAGGGTTAGGATCTTAGATAGAGGGTTTAGAGAGAGGGGGGTTTAGAGAGAGTGTTGGTTATGATCACACTTGATCATGCAAGGGCATAACCAAGGAGATGAAGAAAGAGACACAAGGCAAGGAAAAACAACAAGGTGGAAAGGTTGAGAGAGAAGAGGGAGAGATCCAAAAGAGATGTACACCACTCAACAATTCAAATAAAAACCAAAAGACTAGAATGTGGTGGTGCTTGCATGGCCCATGCAAAATATTTAATGCCATGTTTATTCTTGTGAGAACAATAATATTAACATGGCATTATTCCTATGCATTCCCAAAAGTGGAATAAAGCCAAGCAAAAGAATTTAAAGGAAAGTTCCAGATGGAGTAGATGGAGATGATCACATTTGATTATAATTGGGACTTGCTAGTGTGTATATTCCACTAGATGCTTAATAGTCCCAAAAATATCCCAACATGAGCATAAATCCATAATAATCCATATGGAAGCTAGGAAAAGGAGCACTACTCATAATGCATGCAAAGGTGGCTCCACATATCAATAATGTGAAAACCACATGATGCTAAGATAAGAGTATGTGGGAAAAAGAATTGGATCCATCCCAACCCACATGAGCTAGAGGTAAAACCCAATAAAGTGCAAAGCTCATATTTAGTTGGATGGTGGAATTATAAGGTGGTGAAAAGAAAGGGAGGTGGAGTGGAATAAGAGATATGCCCCCAACTCTACTTGGGCATCAAGCATTTATCAAGAACCAAATACAATATATCAAGAGGCAACTACAATTAATAATGCATATGAGAGAAGAACCAAAACAAAAAGGGTTTTATATGATGCTCAAATGCAAGGTGGCATGATGACATGAGCATGATATAATTATGATGCAACAATTATATGTAGGAGGTAGCATATATATAGACTAGGCTAGTAGCATTGCAATTGTTAGACAATTGGGATGCTACAACTCTCCCCCACTAAACAAGAATCTCGCCCCGAGATTCCTAGGAAAAAGAAACAACACAAGGAGAGGCGGGTGTTCGGAACGAAGGTGACCCTCACGTTCCCAAGTTGATGAACAACGGAATGGTGCGACCACTACACCTTGCAAAACTTGCTAGACTTGTTGCGAGTCTTGCATTTTGCTTCAAGAACAACGAGTTAGACGAATTGAAGGATTGTCGTGAGACAAGAAGGATAGGATGGACATAGCTCCGGTCTTCTCAAGAAACATGATAAAAGAAAAGAACCACTTGTGAAAGAAAGGACAAGATGATGCATCACGGATAAAGAAAGACACCTCATTAAGATTAAAGGTTTATCGATACTAAAGAGGATGAAAACTTTGTCTCACTGGAAGAAAAGAGCTAGATTGGAGAGGTCTTGAACCACTATGACGATAGCATCGTATCTTCTCTCGGATTTGAGAAATGAAGTTCCGAAACAATATTGCCTTCAAACAATAGAGTCCCTTGATATCAACAGAAAGATTTAGTTAGACACCGTCGGATTAGATTCTTGTTGCGCCGGTAAGAACCAAAGGATCACGCAATTGAGGTGCGCGGATATCACTTCCAGAGACGGATTGTGAAGCCAGATCATGGTGGAATCCTGAGAAGCAAAGAATATGGAGGATCTGGAGTTTATTGTAGAGATACTCATTGCTTTCTTTAGCCTTTAGGCTAACGCAATAGATTTGCGGCTGATGGCATCAACCATAATTGGCTTTACCACAGAAAAAGAATTGATGAGACAAAGAGAGAGATAGTTTCCTTTCATCTTGTTTGGGGATGTCGAGCACCGGTAGAAAGACGAGGACAGAAAAGAGTTTGCGTTTGTTTCCACCAGATTATTGTAGATTTTGCTCCATCTAGAATAGACAGACCACCAACAAGAGATTATTGATTACTTTCTTCGAGAGAGCACTCCGGAAAAACAAGGACGGAAGTAAAAGTATCAAGGGATAAAGGCCACTTCTAACTTCCGTGGAATGAGTGAAATCACATTAATTCACCAATTCAATGTACAAGAGCGAATGATAAGAGTAGTGGTATGGTAGCTACTCCATCCCGCACTCAAAGCATTACTCCGCACATGAATAAGAAAACCATGCAACCCAACTACCGAAACAGACTGAAGGTATTGACAAAAACTCATGGAACTTCGTTAGAAAACAAGGATAGATGCAAACGATTCGCCGGATTCATAGATAGATAAAGATGATGATGTTGTCGTCATGTCTGAAGTACCAAGCCACCGGAAAGATATGAAGGAAGATTACGGAGAACAACTGCAAGCTTCAACAGCTACAGAAAAGATAGCACCAACTTGAACAGAAGGAATACCAGATCTGGAAGGTCTTCATGGCCTCCGGTGGATTGAGCATAGATGATAGAACGAGTGGGTTTCAAAAGATCACTTGACGAGACTGAGGTGAAAGAACTCCATGTTCTTCTTGAAATGATTGAGAGAGATTTAGCGGTCTTGAGGAAAATCTTTAGTGGAACGACGATGATAACTTGCCAACAAGGAACAACTCCGGATTGGTTGAAGATGGAGGATGGAATTAACAATGGACTTGCTAATTCCAGAATTGAAGCAATGTATTTAGCAGAAGGACGTGGTCGAGATGGGTGACTTCAAGAATCCAGAATTCACGCTTTGAGAACTTTGCACACAAGCAGTGTTCTCGAAGCTTGAGAGAAAGAGACATAGATGATCTTCCATGTTCTTCCATTGATATGGAATAGGCAAGCATATTATCAACATATACCACCATGGATTAACAGGATATTCCCAGAATATCAAGTTCAAGAGGCGAGGGAGACGAACAAATGCTCGAAACACTTCCTGAGCTCAACGCTCTTTGAAAGTCAATATTAAGAGCACGGGTTCGTGTTGAAGAAGATGCACTGGAAGAATAGATTATCTGGTCCTTCAGAAGAAAAAGAGATGCCACCTGGTTCACATTGTCGATTGGATCACCGGTTACAAAGATAAAGAGATCTTGGATAAGAACCAATGATAGCTCATACCTTAAGCAAAGCTATCAGAGACGAAAAGATGCAATTCCCTCGTATCCAAGAGAATTGTGTAGATACGGGGTTGAAAAAGATGTGCAGCATGATGGACAGATGATAGACCACCGTAGTGCTTTGAGAAACTCCGGATTGCCAAAGATACTTGAATATGCATAGATATGATCACGGTGTACTCAAAATCACAGGAGATAACCGTCACCATTTGGAGGATAGTGGTGATTGCATTTTCCATATTCCACTCATGATAAGTGTCGTATAGATATGCCGAGAACCAAATTACAATCACCAGCATCGGATCGACACATGTTATGTAATTAGCCCAAGAGAATTGATGATGAAGTAAAACTCCAAGATTAAGCGCCGGTGACAAAAGAATGAGTTAGCATGAACATGCTGATAAAAGGGAGATAGATAAGGTGTCACACACGACTGAAAAGGAGTGTGGAAGCACAGATGTATCAAAGAAAAATTTTCCGCATTTTTCGGCATTAAAATACCAATAGATGCGCAAAAGCACTTATCAGGTAGCGATTAGCAACAGATGCTTACACAGAATGTGGAGTTGCTAGAAGGAAGAACACCCTTAAGAAGATGGCACCGGTTAACAAGGAGTCAGATAGATCGCGCCGGTTTTCAAAAGCCTGTCAGTATGGAATGTACCAACAGTTGATAACCAAAGGCAGATTGTGACAACAAAAATGGATGCAACAGCTAGACAAGGAATTACACACTCACACACACACTTTCTATGGTACTACGGAAACCCAGAACACGTGAATCCTAGTTTGAATTTTAAGAAGAGGATTGAAAACGTTACACTTCCTTACCAGAAAAGGGTGGGTGGTGGGTAAGAAGAAAAGTGGAAGCAGTCCTACTCTCACGTTTTGTTTTTCCTTAGTATACATAGCTACCAAAATATTTGCTAGACTGACAACGACCATTTGGCTGAGACCCTGAAGGGCGGGCTGGCTCTGATACCAATTGTAACTACCTCGGTGAATTACGCTCCTACTTACAAGCCTGGATGAGCGGAAATGTTAAAATAGTACGGTGGGGCCCAAATGCCACTCACAGGTAGACCTTTCGGCCGTCCTAACCATTTCCAAACATCGGGACAAGAACGGGCGGCGTAATCGGCAGGCGAAGGGATCAACTACATACACAAATGAGTATGTATGCAAGCCACCATACAACAGTCCTCAGAGCCATTCCATCTAAAAGAAATAGAAATATTGCAACGCCATACGGCAAGATCCAAATATCCTAGATAGATGTAATAGTTTAGGATATCTCCTCATACATCAAACATCAGAGTATCAGGCGGAAGCGGAAAACAAGATCCGAGTACGGATAAGAAGCAAATTGGCATAAGATGCCCCATAAATAAACACATCCCGCCCACAGATCTCACAGATCCCCGTTCCCGGAATCTCTACACCGAATGATCGTTGCCCACATCGTCCGTCTCCTCCACCCAGTATCCATCTTGAGGGTTTACCTGTTCATCTGAATCAAACAATTTATCGTGTGAGACCCTAGGGGTACTGAGCAAGTCTTTATGCCTCTAAAGGGGACACAACCTGGGGTGACGCAATTGCAGCAAAAGATAATACCTAACAATTCTATAGATACTCGCTAACCATCCGCCTAACCAGAGATAGACGGATGTCCGTGAATTAATAACAATAGCTATAACAGTAATATCAACAGATCCATCCTCCTCCCCGCGTACCAACGAGGAAGCGGACGAACAACCCCCCATCCGTTGGCAGTTTTATTAACCATTCCATGAGTGTTGCACTATTTACTAGCCAGGTACTTAGTCAAATTAAAAGCGGTACTTTAGTTATACTTGTCTATGATCGAGAAACTGTGCTCCAAGTCGTCCATAACCGCGGACACGGCTTTCAGAAAGTTTTACCCTGCAGGGGTGCACAAATAGCAACACACACTCGATCAACCTCGGAAAAACCAAATCAAAACCCAACGAGGCAGTCACGACAAAGCGATCACAGGATTCAGAAATATTTCAGGGGGCCACCCCATTAAGCTACCCACGACGAAGTTGGCCTACTCCGAGACGGACTCAAGGTTTGTGTGGACGGCTGTAAACGACTGGGAACCCGAAAGTGTGACTGGGCTTGTCGATACAGCGAAAACGTGTCACGGACCTAAACAGTACAGGTGCTCCACGCACAATCTTAAATAAAGCAGTAAAGCATGGCATAAGTACAGGATAGTAATAAAGCCCCAAACTAATTGTGGCTCCAAGAAATAAGAATGAATCAAGCTCTGGCTCAGGGGGGTTCATAAGCCTCCCGGATGTGGATAGCGCGAATATTCAAGGAACAGGAATCAAGTACTCGGGGTCCTACGGGACACAAGTGAGCAGGAAAAACCAAATAACAGATATTGCTCACCGGTGCCACTTTCATTAGTTATCCCATTACTACTCAGGTTAAGTTGTTTAGGTACCTCGTTATCCATCAGACACTCACATACCCTACACATGCTGTTCTACGACTCGCATGGCTCAAACAACTCCTGTAGTAATGGCTCATGGGATGGAGGAACAAGCTGCGGTGGGGTTTAAAAGTAAAGGCTATGCAGTACTTGGGATTCAGTTTAATGCAATCACGACTCAATGATGCAAGAATAAGATAGAGGCACTAGGTACTATATGTATGCAAGCATGTGGTAGTGCTTGCCTGGCAGCTCAGTTGAAGCGAGAGAAGGATCTGGGTAGTGCTCCTGGGTTTCTTGATATATCCCCTGCTCGGCGTCTATTCGAAGAAGAACCAAAAAAACAAGGGCCAACATAAATAAAGTGCACAAGCATATGAATAAAATGCGACTAGCAAACAATCATGCCATGATGAATGATGCACAATTTGCATGGCAATTAAGTAGCATGGCATAGGTGAGGTGTGGAATACAAGAGATAGGCATTTTATTGAGTTTTAGTCCCATTTTAACCTCATATAAGTTGCTGTCTACTTTATATTTATATGATGCATGCTGCAATTCAGAACAAGGAATGCATAAACAGAAAGGTCTCGTCGAGCTAATCAATTTAGACATATTATTTGTCAAATTTGGAGTTATAAAACAAAAGTTATTAATTAATTAAGGAAGAAGGGCATTTTATTGTAATTTTAATCAACTTGGAATTTAAAGTGTTCAAAATATATTTTAAAGGGCATATTTGAATTCCTCACATTTTTCTGATTTCAAAACATATATTATTTGTTATATTTGGAATAATATTTGAAAAGTTATTTAAAAACAGATTTAAATTTGAATTTAAATTAGTTTTGAAAAGATTTAATTAAAACAGACAATAGGATAAACTTTTGTTCTCAGGAAAAACTAGCCACGGTCACTGACGGGTGGGGTCAAACGGAAAAGGGCCACGCGCGCAGAAAAAGCTTTTTACATCGCGGGTTAGCCTAGCTGCTGCGGTTGACAGGTGGGCCAGCGAGCTAGGGCCCATGCGTCAGCGGCCGAACGCGCAGAGACTGCCAGGCGGGGCCGAGCTGGAGCGCGGGTTACGGCCGTAGAAACAGGGGGGCTTTTCTGCAAGAACGTCGGGGTGGCTGACAGGTGGGGCTCTGCGTACCGCGGGTTGAGACGAAAACAAAAGAAGGGGCTAACTGCAAAAAGGCACCCGTACTGTGGATCTTCTCCTCCGATGGACCGATCGGTGCGCGACCGACGCAGGCGCGGCGCGGGGGGGTCGAACCCGGGACCTGGCGTGCGCGCGCGGAGGCGGCAGCCACTGCGGTGGGCTAGGGTTGGTGCCAGGAGGGTGGACGCAGGCTAGAAGAGGCTGGCGCGGGGCGGGAGCGTGCAGACGCCAGCGCACAACGGCGCGCAGAGGCCGTTCGACGAAAAGTCCGGCGAGGCTAGGGTGGTACGGTGAGGCAGAGCGTGTCCAGGAGGTAGAGGAGCTCACCGCGAGTTTGCTGGCGGTGTCGGTTCGGGCAGAGGTGCGGGCGATCGGCGACGAGGCAGACGCCGGTGGAGCTAGGGTTTCAGGGTCGGCGTCGCGGCGTGCAGCGGTGTACAGGCCTCCTCCTCCTTGCTGGCGGGTACGGGGCGACGCAGAGGGACCTCCTCGGTCTCTTCGGTCACCTCCATGACGTGCTCACCGGCTGGATCGACGGGGCGACGCGGTGCTGGCGGTGGCCGGCGAGAGAGAGGGTGGGCGTCGGTGGAGAGGAAGGAGAGGAGATGCAGGGGCCCTGGGGATGGATCTGGGCGAGGCAGAGAGGTTGTGGGGCGGAGGGTAAAGCGAGGGAGAGGGAGGAGGTGCCGTGCGGGAGTGGGTAGGGAAAAAGGTGGCTCGGGTGCCACCTTTCCTTCTCCTCCTCACGTGCTCGAGCTAGAGCTCGGTCTGGGGCTGGTAGGGCAGCTGGCAGGTGGGCCAGGGGAGGCAAGACAGGCAGGCTCGGGCTGGTGGGGCCTTGTGGCAGAGAGAGAAGGAGAGAGAGAGAGAGAGAGGCTCGGGTAGATGCTAGGGTTAGAGGGAGGTAGAGGCTCGGGTTAGGGCTTGGGTTGGATGGTAGCTAGGTGGGCCAGCAAGGTAGGGAGAGGGAGAGAGGCCGAGAGAGGGGAGGGAGCTAGGGAGGCTCGGTTTAGGGTTTTGAAGAGAGGGGGTATGGTGATAGATGGTGGTAGAGGTGTAGGTGATAGGGTTAGGATCTTAGATAGAGGGTTTAGAGAGAGGGGGGTTTAGAGAGAGTGTTGGTTATGATCACACTTGATCATGCAAGGGCATAACCAAGGAGATGAAGAAAGAGACACAAGGCAAGGAAAAACAACAAGGTGGAAAGGTTGAGAGAGAAGAGGGAGAGATCCAAAAGAGATGTACACTACTCAACAATTCAAATAAAAACCAAAAGACTAGAATGTGGTGGTGCTTGCATGGCCCATGCAAAATATTTAATGCCATGTTTATTCTTGTGAGAACAATAATATTAACATGGCATTATTCCTATGCATTCCCAAAAGTGGAATAAAGCCAAGCAAAAGAATTTAAAGGAAAGTTCCAGATGGAGTAGATGGAGATGATCACATTTGATTATAATTGGGACTTGCTAGTGTGTATATTCCACTAGATGCTTAATAGTCCCAAAAATATCCCAACATGAGCATAAATCCATAATAATCCATATGGAAGCTAGGAAAAGGAGCACTACTCATAATGCATGCAAAGGTGGCTCCACATATCAATAATGTGAAAACCACATGATGCTAAGATAAGAGTATGTGGGAAAAAGAATTGGATCCATCCCAACCCACATGAGCTAGAGGTAAAACCCAATAAAGTGCAAAGCTCATATTTAGTTGGATGGTGGAATTATAAGGTGGTGAAAAGAAAGGGAGGTGGAGTGGAATAAGAGATATGCCCCCAACTCTACTTGGGCATCAAGCATTTATCAAGAACCAAATACAATATATCAAGAGGCAACTACAATTAATAATGCATATGAGAGAAGAACCAAAACAAAAAGGGTTTTATATGATGCTCAAATGCAAGGTGGCATGATGACATGAGCATGATATAATTATGATGCAACAATTATATGTAGGAGGTAGCATATATATAGACTAGGCTAGTAGCATTGCAATTGTTAGACAATTGGGATGCTACATTCTTCGGCTTCTGGTCCGCCAGGAAGGAGGAGAGCGTGAAATCGTCAAAGACATCCTCAGCTAGTTGCGCCGTGAACAACTACTCAAAAAGGGGAGCATAAGGCACCCAAGGAAAAACTACCAGGAAGAGAGATAAACACAAAAAGGAAAGAAAACTAGATAGCAACTCACCCGAGGCGGCAGGAGGCCGCGGTGGTATGGCGGGCAGGAGTACGCCTAGTTCGCCACCACAAGGAACTTGGAGATCATGGAGATCCAGTTCCGCAGGTCCTGGTATGGCACGTCCTTCTGCGACGTCCGCATCGGGTCGTCGGCGGTCGACAGGTGGCACATCTTGTGCGACCGCTTCTATAGCGGAAGCACGTGACGCGCCATCCACGACAGCGCGATATCCCGGGTTGTGAGCCGCTCCGTATCCACCATCGTCTCCACCCGGGTGGCCATCCGGTCGATGTCCGCCTGGGCCTCATCCCCTTCACCGTCCAGGCCTTCTGCGTCGACGGCACGTTTATGAAGGGAGGCAGACCGATCCAATCCACCTCTGTGGCATTGCTCACACAAAAATATAAGTGTTGCCATAGCTTGACGTTGTCGGGGAGCTCGAACCGCGGCATCAGCGATGAGGGCCACGGATAGATGGCGCATCAGCCCGTCTCCGTCAGCGGGCCATCCTTGGTGGTGTTTTGGGCCTTGAAGTGGAAGAACTTGAGGAAGTTCTCCACCTCAGGCAACACCCCAAGGTAAGATTCGCAGCATGCCGCATGATGCGACAACTGCGCGATGGCGTTGGTGCCAAGATGGTGGAGTTGGAGGTAAAAGAAGACGAAGAGATGGAGGATAAAGGGGTTGACAGGAAGGCCTAAGCCACATGCGAAGTGCGCAAGGAAGACGACACGCTCCCCTGGCCGGGGGTCAGGCACCCGCTCCACCTCCGGTGTAAGCTGATGCTTCACCAGCATCGACAAGGGAATAAACTTCCCCCGTCGATACTTGTAGACCAGATCATTGGTCACGAAGGACCCACACCAGCCTCCTCGCTGCTCCGGCAGCATGTCAGCAAGTGAAGCGGACGTGGTGGATGGTATCTGTTGGCTCTGGCGACCACAAGGAGGCGGCGCAAGGAACAAAGTGTGGGAGAACATAGAGACATGGAGGAACGAGCTGGAGGAAGACGAAGTATGAGACCCACTCTCCTCCAGGGCTCTATTTATCTTCGTGGGGGGCACCGTCGCCTCCTCAACTTCCGCACGACACGTGGCCACAAGGCACCCCGGACACACGATACGGATTTGGATCCTTTGTGCCATCGCAACCGATCATAGAAGATCCACAGGCGTTACCAGAAGACGAGGCGCGCGCGCCTGCCCCGAGAAACTGCTGCGGCAAGTGGCGTGCGCAGTTACCAAAAAACTGACGCAGCGACGCAAAAGTCCAACTGACGCGACGTGCGCCAGCGCAACAGTCATGGCGAACGACATCACCAACCTCATCAAACTGATGCTTCGTCTCCAGCTTCGCCAGCCGGTCGCTGCCTTCGCTGTTTACACCCACTGGGCGGCCATCGATTCCACAGCCGGTTGAATCCAGGAGGAAAGCAAAAGTAAAAGCTGCAGCCGGACCTGGTCAACAAACTATATCAAGATGCAAAGGAGCACGCAAGACCTTACCCACCGGCCAAGTCCTTACATGCTCGGGGACTAGTGTCGGGGGATAACCCCCAGGTGGGGAAAGCCAAGCCGAAGTAGGCCGACTCCAGGAGATGCAGGCGGCCTGGCCATCAAGCAGACCATTCCAGCCGCCTGGCTAGTACTGCCCGGCTGGATTTAAAGCTTTCCCGGCTGGCCCATCTAGCCGGGTAGCCAGAAGAACCGGCCGGGTGGCTGCTTCCACCCGACTGACCTCATATTCTATGAAGGGCACAGAGGTACAGATGCTCCTTGCGGGGTACGCCTCTAGCTCCCTTCGTCATCAGGCAGGTTGGCGAGCCGTCACGGCCTGCGCTACCCAACAAAGATAAAGAAAAGTGGTCGGCTGACCGCCAAAGCAGTCCGAGTGACCGTTAAAGGAAGGGTGACACCCAAAAGGAAGCCTGGGTGACCGCTAAAGAAGGGAGTGACGCTAAAAGAAGGGCGGACTGGGTCCTGGCCCACCGGCTGGACCCTGTAGCCGGCCCTGCCCTATAAACCCATATCCAAACAGTAAACCCTAGAGCCCAAATTGTAATCTGCCTCCCCCGAATAGTATATAAGGGCGGTTAGAGCTAGGGTTTTAGGTAAGTAAGATCCGTAGTAGCAAGAGCTGGCCTCTAGTTTCATCTTCCTCTAGCTCTCGATAGTAGCTAAGGAAACAGCTCAAGGAGCATCTGTACTGGGCATTCGCCTCCCATATAGTTCTTCTTGCAGGAGTAGGGGTGTTACCTCGCCGAGAGGGCCCCTAACCTGGGTACATCGCTATGTTTGCAGTTCACCGTGCCCGACCCGTTGCGTGAGCCATCGATTGCATCCGAGTGTCCCTCTTTTGCCATCCCCGATGGCACTGCCGTGTTCCACACCATGACAAGCATGATGACGACATCTTGGACCAAGGCTTGGACTTTTAGGGTCAGTTGGTTGAGCCAGAGCCAGGTCTAGCGTCTTGGAAAGATTTCATGCGAGTGCATGAAAATTTGCATCACAAGCAGACCCATGATCGTCTTCAACTAGATTTGGTTGAGCATATATGGGATCGTGCGGGAAACCTCAATGTTTAATTCCTTATTTGTTTCTTGTAATTTGAATGGCGGTTTAGTTGTTTTCTATCGAACCATGTGATCCTAAACTATTTATATGCAAGCACTATTTTAATTAGATTATCTAATCTAGTTTATTTGCTTGTCAAAATTTATTTTATGACAAAACCTGCAAACACATGAAATTTCTGGCCAGCGCAGACAAATGGGTCGCGCCGCTGGCGCGGTCGGCCGGACATGCCGGACCCCAACCCAAAAGTGAGTGCGGACCGACCCAAACGGACATAAACAAACCCTTTGGGGCGATCAGATGGGTTGGCCCGGTGGAAATGCCGTAATACACTGCGGGATGTGTTTAGGTCGAACATTGCCTGCTTGTTTATATTATTATGTCCGGCCAGCAGGGGAAGGTCCAAGTTTTCCCCTCGGCCAGGGCAGCTGGGGCCTGTGGATGGGAGGGACACATGTATTCATGGGTATTCAGCTGAATACCCATTATTTTTGGCAAGAAGAAATCATGTAGTATTCAGCACAATAAATCTAGCTGCCCTCTTGGCACAGCGAAGCCGTCAACAGGGGCCAACGAGTAGCGGGAAACCCTAATCCCCGCGCGTCGCCAGCTCCCCCTCAGCCCTCTCCCTCGCCGTCGCCAAGGAGCCCGGCCGGGCGAAGCCACGTCGGTGCAGCGATGGGGCGTCTTCATCTTCCCGTGCGATGGGGTGGCCGTGGGTCCACTCCTCCGGGACGGAGCCTCCTTCTCCTGCCGGGATGCAGAACGGCGGCGGCCAACTCTCCCTAGCGACGGTGTGACGGGTGGCGGTAGGTGGTGCGCGCCTGGCTTGCTGAGTGGCGAGGGCTGTGGGCGGCAGCAGCGTGGAGGTGGTTTCCTCGGCTCTGGACGGCAGCAGGTCGGCGGAGGAATCAACGGCGACGACAAGGGAAGCGGCAGTGGCGTGTGCACGGCAGTAGGAAAGCGGTGGACGTCATGGCAGGGGCTGACCAAGCATGCTCGGACCATATCTGGGCATGCGGGCTCGATCTAGGCTCAGCGGGCCTCGGCAAATGCGTTTGTCCGGTTCCTATCTACAGGGTGGCGGTGGCAACCTTGGCGCTGCAGCGCGGCTGCGGAGCTGGTTGGGCCTGATCTTACCGGATCTAGGGCCTAACGGGCACTGCTGCTGCGTCCGGTCGGCAATCGCCTTGGCGGTGGAGGACCAGTCTCCTTTCATTGGTGGCAGCGGCCACCCACGTGGGCCTGACTCTGTCGCCAGCTGACCTCGGTTGCTTACAGTCTCCCCATGTCATGTTGCCCTGAGCGCGAGGTGTTGGACGCGGGGCGGCGACCCCAGAAGGTGGACTGTACGGGCTACTCTCCGGCAAGTGACATGGCAGTGATGGTGGCCCTATTCTTCGGTCATTTGGATGGCGGGTAGCAGGCGGCAGGAGTTCCTAGAGTTGGCGGCGCACCGGCTCCTCCTAGGTCACGTTATGGAGGCCGAACTCGGGAACATTGGACGGTCCGAGGTATCGGGCGTGTGCGGAGGTTTTTTTGAGGCGAAAGCTCAGCGTCTTGACACCAACGGTGGCGATGTCCGAGGGTGTCGTAACCCTCTTGGGGGCACCGTTGTAGCTACCTTTGTTGCGTTAGGGCTCCGGGTGAAAACCCTTGACCTTGCGATCTCGACAGCGGCGGCGAATACGTCGTTACCCTCTTGGGGGCGTAGTCGTGGAGCTCCGATCCTACACGGTCTTGTTTCCGTGGCTCCGGTGGCAAGTATTGGCCCTTCTTGTACTTTTTTGTTTATTTTTTATCTGTTTTGTAAAAGATTCTCTTCACCATCTTGTATCAAATCGGCCATGTATGGTTTTGTTTATAAAATGAAGCAAAAACCTATTTCAAGAGGAGCGGGAGCACCGGAGTCTCGACACAGTAGGAGCCAACACTCTCGCAGGATTCCGAATCCGGCAAACATCGCGGCCACCGATGTTGTTTTGCAGAGTGTAGACGCCAAGAAGTCACCGATTCCCGTCACGGTTGCAGCTGTACTGAGTTTTGTGGTGATAACATACCGACACAGAGGTGAATAGTAACCGTGGTGATTTGAAGATATGGTGGTGGAGAGCTTAAAAAACAAAGAAGACCGGTTCTAACTCGGCTTTGGGATGCATTGGATTTTTTTTTAGACTTCGAATATCCATTGCAAATATGTTGTGCCCGCCCATGATCCAAGTAGGTATATTATAAATCTATACATTTCAAAACCGACCTACTGTAGTGATATCAGCTTAGCGTCATAAATATCGCTGCTGTACGGTTATCTTGATCAAATGCACTGTAGAGGATAGGGCCAGCACTATCCGCTGCCGCCGCTGAGACGCTAGCTGCTGCAGTGCACAGATCATAAAGGTTGGCATTGGTCAGGACGTGCCTTTACTCGCCTGCTGCAGTGCATGCAAAATCCACTGTGGCCGCACATGCGCGGTTTCGTACGAAGATCTGGGCCACATGCACGATGGGGCAGATCCACGGTCCTCGTAGTGTCTACATATAGCAGTGAAGTCTCCTCCCGCAGTAGGCAGAGGCTGTTACTACTCACTGTACCATGATCTGCCGTAGGGGTTGGGAATTGGGAATTATCCCTAGTACTTCTATTTTTGGTTTGGTCATGTATTTTCGGTTGTTTCACATGGTTCACCGATTACTGAATTTGTACGCAATGACTTGATGGTGGAATTCATCAATAGGCATATGCTTGTATGGAATATGTACTGTTTAGTACATATTATGTGATGTTTAGTACATATATTGCTGAAGGAATAAGCAAGGAATATATAACTTGTTGTGGTTAATATTCAAGAAAAAAATGCTGCAATGTTAAACATTGATCTCCTAAAATCACAAAATCCAGCTTCTGTGAACATGATCTCCCGAATCCTAGGAATAGAGAACCAATGGGAACTCCGCTTCAGAAGTCGCACCACAATTCATCACAGAGGAATTGAAGGTAGGTTGGATCGTTATTCACCTACATTTACTGTACTGTGGTCCATGGATCATGGGGCTGAAATCCATTATTGTTTTGATCTAGTGGTTGCGATTTACCTGTGCTCGAACACAAAGATGTACCACAAAATAATGACATTTACCATTGCTATGAGAGGTAAAACCGTACTACGAAAGTGAGGTCGCGCGAGTAAAAGTATAATAAAAATAATTTCTTATTGACATTAATTGTAGTAAATATTTTATTCAAGGAATAGATCTTGTCAAGAAATATAGCTTCTAAAAATGTGCCATCCTTCTCATTTTGGGGGGGGGGGGGGGGGGAGGAATAGCATCGAGATAAGATGGGAGGCCGGTTGAAGTGGAATTCCAAATCTCTCATCCTATTTTTCTATCACATGCCAGAAAATAATATAAAATGGGCCACTATACAATAAAAGTTACTTTTTCGGTTAATATAGGATGTCTCCAGAAATTCGGAGCTCCAGAAGAAATATAAATTGGGGCCAAAGCCAAGAAAAAAACAAAAACCTAAAGAATGGTTTCACATGCGGAGCTAGGATAAGCAAGCAGGGCGCATGCCTCCCCTACAATCCGTAAATTACGGTTGTGCCCACACATTTATTGACAATTTTAAAGCATTTACTGGAGTATGTCTCAAGGAACATTGAAGCAAAGAAACTACTGTACTATTTGATCTGTTGATGCATTGATCAGACAATAATTTGATACATTGACGAATTGAACGATCGGGTATCAAGTTAACAGTATTGAGTTAACTTCCATGGTACTCTGACATCCGTGTTTATTTTGTAAACATGATCTCCTAAAAAATGCTTGAATGTTATCTCGTAAACATGATCTCCTAAAATCACAAAATCCACCCACACATTTAATAGAATTTTGATGCAGTTACAGGCATCCACCCACATTAAGTAGACTAAATTGCATATGTCTTCCCTTTTGAATCTTCTTTGGCTTCACCCTAACAACTTTAGCATGTGCAATTTTTTACAGAGTAGTGACGATAGCGACCCACCGAGTCGGGGCCTCGCCAGCAGGCTCGTAGTAGTTTCGGGACGAACCAACAAACGACAACAGGCTCGTAGTAGTCACGGCAACGGGACATGCTGCGACACACTCAAGACGACCCTCAGTATGCGTCAGTTTTTTTTAGTATGCGTCAGTGGCCACCGTACCGGTATACTTCCTCTATTTTGTACTTGCTCCGACGACCCATATTAGTTTGATTTGAATTTGTCAAAATTTAGATAAACTTATATACTAAATAGTGTGTAGATTCATTCAAATCTAGACAAATCCAAGTCAACTAATATGGGTAGGAGGGAGTAAAAGAATGCATATAATTTTTCTGAAACCAAACCATGTAAAGTTTGACCAAGTTAATTAAAAATAACTTATAAATATGATATACTACTCTATAAATTTAATATGAAAATATATTGAACGATGCTTCTAGTTACAATGATTTAAAGGCTATAGGGGTTGATTTTTCTACAAATTTAACCAAAGTTTACATGGTTTGAATTTTAACAAATTTTAAGCGCTTTATTTTCCTTCTCTCAATATTTCTGGGAAATAACAAAGAGATAAGCTAGGAGGCGGTCTGGAATCGAATTCCAAATTTCTCGATACCGTGTGTGGCCATGTGCACTATTAGGAAAAGGGTTGTTCGTGGCGTACCTAAAAAGCTCATCTGTGACGCACTAGTGGTGCGCCACTAAGCGTACGCTGCGGCTAAAAAGTGCCCGTAGCGCACTACCCTGGTGCGCTACGGTTATATGGGGATAGGCGTGGCACATCTGGTAGTGCGCTACGGGTAGGGGTACAGGTGCACCACGGATGTTTTTTCAGAAAAACAAAAAAATGCAAAAAATACCCTCGTTTTGAATTGCAAAAGCAATCGGGTCCACATCGCCGCCGTCGTGTCGCCTCGCTGGAGCATGGTGGCCGTGGCCACGACCTACCACCGCAGGGATGTGCGGGAGGCCGTGGCCGTGCTACTCCTCGCCGACATCGAGGAAGAGAGGGAGAAGGAGGTGTGGCTGGAGAAGGGAGGAGGTCGCCGCAAGGAGAAGGAGGTCGTCGGCGCTCGTCGCCGCTCGTCGTGACTGCAAGGAGGAGGAGGCCGCAAGGAGAAGGAGGTCATCGCCGTCGTGACTGCAAGGAGGAGGAGAAGGTCGCCGTCGCTGTCGCCATCGTCACTGCAAGGAGAGGAGGATGCCGGAGCAAGGAGGAGGAGAAGGCCACCGTCGCCGTCATCAGTGCAAGGGAAGGAGGAGAAGGAAAAGAAGGAGGGGGAGAAGAGAGAAGGAAAATGAGGAGGAGAAGAGAGAAGGATAAGGAGGAGGGAGGAGGGAGGATAATGAAAAGGAGAAGAGGGAGGGAATAGGGGTAGGTGGGCGGTGTGGGGATTCAAATTTTGAATCCCGTCCAACTTACTCGTAGCGCACTAGGTGGTGGTGTAGTTGCCCTCTATTTTATTTCTGCAGAAAAAATGGTCTTTTGACCGTAACTTTTTACTTTTTTCGAATTTTGAAAATCTAAATAATCTCGTTCTCGTCATTTTGGTATATTATACGATTTTTTTGACATCGTATGCAAAAGTTACGGCCATTTTACCGTGGCATGACTTTTTTTGCAGAAAAAGTCAAAATTATTGTTTGTTAATTTTTCTACAAACTATATCACATTACCTATCTACATATGAAATGATTTTATTTTTTTGAAGTGTTTATCATTTTTTTTATTTTTTGCAAAGCCTAAAAAGGCGATGGGGAGGGGGGGGGTTGGAGTTCGTGCAGGCCACTTAGCCGTATGGCACTAGGACATAGTGCCCTACGACTAAGTTGACCAGCTGCTGCAGCACACATGCCCGTAGCGCACTAGGTCAGGGTGCGCTACGGCTAAGTTTCACAACCATAGCGCACCTTGACCTAGTGCGCTATGGGTATGTGTGCTGCGGCCACATGTACCCTGGACCATACATAGCCGTGGCGCACCACCCCATGTGCGCCACGCTTACGGCAGTTAGCCGTAGGGCACCTGTGGGCAGTGCGCCACGCCTATTTTATCCGTGGGGCACCACTAGCACGTGCGCCACGGATGTGTGGATTAGCTATAGCCGTTTTCCTAGTAGTGTTGTGACCCTAAATTATTATCGGTTTTGCTAATTCCAAGCCACGCCTAAATTTCTTTTCGGTTTTGCTAACGCTCACTCAAATGAGAATTAATTTAGAGCCCATTCAACTTCAAATCCGTCAGATTTTTATTGTGATTCATGTGTCTATGAGCTACAAGTGGATTGCAGTTTGTTGCAAGTTAGGTTGCAATAAGTTGGGTTACAATTGAGAGTTTTTTGGTTGCAAGTAGATTCACCAAGATTCAAGTTTTTAGAACCACCAATCCGATTAACATTTTTTTGCAACGATGTCTGTTGAACTTGATCATATATATGTTAATATATTTCGGCAAAAATAATCTTTAGTTTTTGCAAAACTAATGTTACTTACTTGTCAGGTTATAACCCTACTAAGTTATAGTAATAACTTGGTAAAAAGATCACTGAACATCATTCTCCATCCAAGGCTTACATGCATGATAGGACTTGGCGGTTTTTTGTTCCTTGCCGTCTCTTACTTGTTGGTAACACTTGAATACTTGCTCTCTAGCCTATATACGCATTGGATTTCCTAAATACGTACTATCTTCATTCCAAATTAATTGACGTCCCCTCCCCTGTACCCCGGTGCGGGTCGGTCTTAAGCGGTTCGACCGTGCTCTGGGTGGCGAAGGCACAACCCTTGGCTGCGGAGCGGCGCCATGGCCATCGGCGGTGTCATCCCAGCCCAGATCTGGGCTCTTTTGGGGCTCATCTGGCTCTGGGGCAGGCTAGGGCCTGCCTGCACTTTCTCCGGTGGACCGAGGAGCAGATTGTGCTGGGTGGGGGGTGGGGGGGGGGGCTACTTTAGAACGACGATGGAAGGTTCACGAGCCCGATTGGGCTCGGCCTGGTCTAGGGAGGGCCTGGTTTGCTCCTGATGTTGCGTACGGTTGGTTACTGTCATTGGCGGTGGAGGCCGTTTCATCCCGCACGATTGTTGTACTACCGCTCCTCATACCGGTTGCTTCCTCTTAATCCTTCCAGTCTCACAATGTTTTCCACGATGAGACCGCGATGGTGATTGCAAGATCGTGGTGGCGCGTGTTAGTGGGCGACATGTTTGGTGGAGTGCGATGTATAGTCCGGGGCCTTGTTTTTTGTGGGGTCGAGAGAAATCCTTGTCGGTATGGTCGTTCCTTCCTAAAGGGCGTCGGGTGTAGCCCTTCCTCCCTCCATCCCTTCCCTCACGCGTATCGGGAGAAACCTATTACAAGTCCGGGCAACAATGTCGTCATTGTGTTCCTTCTTAAATGTGGTGCTTGGTATGCAATGATTCAAAGTGCTAGGAGCGTGGTGGGAATTCCCGGGAAGGCACATCAGTTACGAGTCATCATCGTTTTCATCGATCCTACGTTGTTGACATTTTTCTTTGTTATTTCTCTCTTGTTTTGTTTGAGCTTGATTGTGTTGATTCCCCATCACTTGTAACATGCGGTTACTATATTAATATAGCAGGGCGAAAGGTTGTTTCGATAACATGCTAGGAATCACGGTTCTTTAATTTGGTAAGTGGAGCGATGAAAAAATATGTCAAAAACTATGAAATCATGTGAAGATGAGTCCCTAATCCGATTTTCTGTATTGAACTGTATACGTGGATTTTCCTAAGCCTTTCCATTAGATCGTCTTTAGAATAGTTGGTTAGTGCATGAAGCTTAACATAAACATAGTATCAGGGTTTATAAAGTCTCGAGTTCGAGTCCAGCTGGTTTTCACAATTTATCCTATAAATTGTTGTTATCCCCATCTTGTCTATGTATTGGCCTCTTGAGTCATACCTCTCTATTTACACGTGTTGACTTGTCTTTTTCTCACACGTGAGGAGGGATATTGAACTGTATAAATGGATTGCCCTAACTCTTTACATTAGATCGGTCTTCTGAAATAGTTGGTTAGTGCATGAAACTTGACATTCTGTATGTATGATAAATGATTGAAAGATTCTCTCTCGAAACAGGCATACACCCAGCTATATAAATATAGCAACCACGATTGAGACCGCTGCTGGGCCAAACAACACAACGCCCAAAGAAAACAACAAAGAAAAAAAGAAAAAGAAGAGAAAATAAAGCCGACAACAGCGGCTCGACGAAAACGACGATGACCCGCAACTACTGCGCCCTCTGAAGAAATCTCACCATGCTCCTAGCGCTCTGAAGCGTCGCGTACCAAGCAGCACCTCCAAGAAGGAAGCGACGACAACGAAGCTGCTGCCCGGACTGGTTCTAGGGTTTCCCCCGATACGCTACAGGAGATGGGGAAGAGATACACCCGACGCCCTTCAGGAAGGATGACGACACCCGCAGGCATCGTCACGTCGGTTTCAAGACGACAAGGATTTCTCCCGACCCCTCAAAAAACCACGCTCCCGGACGCTTCGAATTGCTCCACCAAGCTTACCACCCACTAGCACACGCCACCACGATCTTGTCGTCACCATCTCCGCCTCACCATGAAGCATGTAGTGTGGCTGGTAGGACCGAAAAGGAGGAATCTTTGGCAAGATACGGCGATACAACAACACGCGGGGGGAACTGCCTTCACCGCTGGCAAGTGGTAGCCGACTGGATGTTGTAGCAAGGCAAACCAGGCCCTCCTGGCCCGGCCGAGCCCGAGGGGCCCCGTGAAGCCCCGCCGCCACACTGCAGCAAGGGTGTCATCGTCCTCGCCCAACCTAGCCTAGACCCTACTTGTCCATCCCCCGGTGGAACCACCACCGCGGATCGATCCCCGCCGCCAAGTAGCAGCGCCGTCACCGCCATGTCCACCCGGGCAAGCCAGACCATCGTCGGTCTGAGGAAAACCATCGGTGCGTCAACTTCCTCCAAGCCGGCACGAGAGGCTAACAAGGCAGCGTGCGAGTAGCTTAGGTGCGACGGGTACGTGGATGCGACGCCACCGTGCTGCTGCGGCCACCGGATCTAGGCCCGCCTGGCATAGACCTAGCGCCCCAGCCACTACACAGCCAGGGGGCTCCGGACCGTCCACCTTCGTGGGGGACGTCGGGAAGACGCGCTCCGGCCAGGGCCTCCCTGCCCAGATCGGGCCCTGAAGGGTCCAGATCCTGCCCTGCGAAGCCCTGCAGCCATGGAGCAACAACCTCCTTGCCCCACAATCCGCCACCCTCAGTCGCCTCCCTGCACCACCCCACACCACCGCCAGCGCCGTCATCACCGCCGCCGCCGTCTCCAGCCACCACACCGAGGCGAGGTTGGGAGCAGCAGCGCACCGCCGCTGGCCAGGAGAGCCCCGCGCCTCTAGCCAAGCAAGCGGGTAGAGGAGAAGCCCGCCGCCGCCGACACCGCGCGGGCTTTGCCCGGCGACGCTCGCCGGTGGCGGCAGGGTAGGGGCAGAGAGGTGGAGACGGGGGAGGCGGAAGAGGTCGCGTCCCGGTCGCCCCGCGGGGAAGCAACGCGGAACGGTTTGTCGGGTCCTCATCAAGCGTTTCTCGGCTGCCACCATGATTGAAAGATTGTACTGCTCATAGTGCAAATAGACAAAAAAAATGTAACAAGCAATTAATGAAGAGAGAGCCCAATAAAATAACATAATATGTTAACATCACATCATACTTTCCAATAAAAAATGAATCTATAAAGAAGGCTTCTATACTGTCACATATATGACACTCTTCACTATAACGATAATAACTTAGTCTAATAACATATATATGTTAGTACTCTGTGTGTGGTATAGTAAATCTCGCAGCTAGCAGTCTTAACACAAAACGCCGTAGCAGATCAGCTGTATCGTAGCAGCGACGACAATAGTAGCAATTAGTACGGATGGTGTAGCAACTGCTGCAAAACGCTGCAGCGGCGCAGTTCCCACTGTTTCCTCCTGCAGCATGCGATATCCTTCCCTCAAATCACGCGGCATGGAGCAGATCTGGTGGCTGGCCTAGGGAACTACCGTCCCGCGGGAGGGCGCGGTGTGCCGGTGAAGGTGAAGGTGGTCACTACCCAGTACCAGTAGCGGTGAAATCCCATTTTTCAGGGAAAGAATTAAAATACTGACACTTCCAGTACAGGTCTCAGAAAACAACAACTACCAGTAGCCTCCAGTGTCATGCACGTGATATCCGCCATCAGCCGGCATTAGTTCGTCTCTTTGATTTGGTGAGACGTAGTACTACTTAGTACGCCGGCATTACACCAGTGATCGACCATCTTCACCGCCCTCGCCCGAGGCCGTACGACGCTGACATTATGTAGGCTGTCGCGCGCTCCGACTCAAATAGACGGGGGAGGGCGCGAGACAGAGAACAGAGCTACCAAAGAGCGAGAGAGATAGCAAGCAGGCAGACAGACTGAGAGCACAGCAGGATGAAGGTGGCGGTGGTCGGTGGCGGGGTGAGTGGGCTGGCTGCGGCGCACGAGCTGCTCGCCACGGGCGGAGGCGGCGTGCGCGTGACCCTGTACGAGGCGGAGGACCGCCTCGGAGGGCATGGCGCCAGGACGGTGGCCGTCAGCGACGGCGCCGGGGGCAAGGTCCAGCTCGACCTCGGCTTCATGAGCTTCAACCAGGTCTCGAGCTACCTTCCTGTTTCCCATTTTTGGGCGTGCTTTGTGTTCTCATTCTTCCTTTTCGATGGCTGAGTAGCCGAGGTAGCTGGGTAGGTTCTCTTCCCCATTTTAGGGGGATGCATGTGTGCTTGCAGCGAGAAAGCATGCATTCGAACCTACATGCAGTAAATCTGGACTAGAGGCTCAGCCGTACACTTCACTTCAGAGTTGACACTTCAGACTTTCTGAGTAATAATTCTGAAATGATTCTGGAACTAGCTGGAGGAAACTGTTTCACCGGCCGGGATTTAGATTATGAATACGAAATCTCACCTTCCTACGGAGAGTGCCACTAATTTCTTCTAGCATAAAGTATTGTTTCGCTCTATTTTTAGACGTGTGTATACCTCCAAAAAATGTTCCTATACGATAGATCATCTGTCGCGGCGAACGTGCGCGCGGTGGTGTGTGCGCGCGACGCTCCTCGTGGACGAAGCTCTGAGGTGTCACGTGGAATCCCGTCTAAATCCCACTTCTAGTTTATTTCTCAAAATCTAGTCTAGATTTTGAAAAATGAACTAGAAGTGGGATTTAGGTGGGATCCCACTTGACACCTTACGACGCTCCTCATGGACGCACGTTTAGGATCCCATGGCGCAAGAAAAAACACCAAAAAAATCAGGAAAAATCAAAATTGCCATGAGAAAATGAAAAATACACCGGCAACTTATGTTTGTGTGTGCTCTGAGAGACTAGAGGGGCAGGTTTTCCCCTTAGATTTTGGGTTCTTTTTTAATATTCATATGCATATGTTACAAAAATAATCTAGAAAGTTGAGAGTAAAAAATTATAAAGTTCAAAATACATTCACAAGGTTTCAAAATATCCATGAGGTTTTCAAACCCATTTTAGTTCAAAAAAGGGCGAGTTCAAAAAATGCTCTTGAGAGAGAAAAATGTTTGTGCAATTCAAGAGAATGTTCACAAATTCAAAAATATATTCATGCGACATGCACGGTCCAAACAAATTGTTAGCGAGTTCCAAATATATTCATACGAGACTTGACGAGGTTATAAGAAATTTAACTTCTTAGGAAACAAATAAACTTGAACAGAAAAATAAAGGGAAGTAGAAAAAAATAAAAAATAAAACATTAACGAGAAAAGGAAAAAAGAAAAGAAACACCAAAAGGAAATAAGAAGCAAAAAAGTAAAACAAAAAGTAAAAATAGAAAAGAAAAGGAAACTTTAAAAAATAAAAGAAAAAAGAAACATGTAAAACGGCCTGCCACGCTTAGAGCATCACATAGAGTGTGTGGTCCAGAACTGAGTTTTCGGAATGGTTCGTCCAGTTTGAGCAAGGACGAGGGAGCAGCTGCTACTGCTCGTGGCTCGACGGGTCCTGGTCTCGAGCACGCCGCCCCTTGACGTCATCAACATTGTGTCCTTCTCCGCCTCGGCAGGGTCCAAAATGGTGAACGGTCATCTTGACAAATCAGGGGCCAGGCACGACAACAATATTGCGCTCTCCTTAACATGATAAACATTTATATCTTAGTTTCAGAATTACAGAAGTACATAGCACCAATTATCTTTAAAAGCAAAACATTGACATAATACTTACTATCCTAGAAGAAATCTCAAGAACGGCTCCACAAAATATTGCTTATGAGTGCAAAGTATTTACACTAAGAGGGGACAATCATCTTGTCCTGAATCTACAAATCAAATGAGCAATAAATCTTGATGCTCACAAAATCCTTAGTTTCAAGGATCATACATACTTGGAAGAACTACCACCGTTGTCAGAATTGTGGTAGTCTACCATGCAATTCTACAACTTTACGATCCAAATTGAATGGAACGATTCGACGATTCTAGTAAATTCTGGTCATATGGTTTATCCGAACCGATTCAGAATGATGTTTTTGGCAACTTTGCTACTAGTTCTAAATGTAGATTCTATCAAACCATTCTACTCTTTTCTTTTGTGTCCTGTTGCACAAAAAGAAACAGAAACCACACATAAGTATACCGTACTAGTGTAAGAAAGATCAAGAAAAGGAACTAATGCATATTTATAAGGTTTTTTTTGCAGGAAATGCACATGTATAAGTTCCTGTAACGGCCGCATGAGAAGCACTAGCAAGAAGAAATGCTTAATGTAGCTGTTGTCTCCCCATTCTCTTGTGTTCCGAAGTCTCTCTCAAACTGAAAGAAGATGCAAGAGCTTGTTTTTTTTCTTTTTTCGGTCTCCCCCTCGTGTCGCCCCCTCCTGGCGACCGAGGGGGCCAAACCCTAACCCCGCCGCCACCTCCCCCCTCCATCCTTCTCCCTCCTCGTCGCCCCGGAGGACTGCCGGTCTAAGTGTGCGACGCCGGTGATGGTGACGGCAGGGATATGGCCTCTTGGCCCCAGTGTGGCGGTACGGAGGAGAACGTCGGCGCTGGACGCCCCCCCTCGCCATCGACGTCTACGCGGCTCCGGCTGGCGGTGGCTTGGTGGGAGCTCAGATCTGGAGGCGGCGGCCTCTACCGGAGTGGGGCAGGTGGCGATCTGGTGGAGGAGGTGCCGGCGATGGGATTCCGTTGAAAGACCTAGATCGGCTCTCTATCCCTAATTGCCTGCTCGACCCATCCTCCGGAAACCGGCCGGCGGTGTGGGGATCACTGTGTCGGATCTAATAAAGGAGGTGATCCTTTGGTTTCTTTCGCACGAAGACGAAGATCTGCTTGATGTCTGCCCTCGTTGATCTGGTCTGGAGTGGTGGGTTCCGAAAGGCTCCGCCGGCAAACTCCCATGGGCGTATCATGCCTGGAGATTGCTGGATCGGAAGGTATTCGGTCGTGCGTACCTTGTTTTTTGACCGTTTGGTTTTAGCGGGAGCGTTGCGAAACTCTGTTGTTTGTTCCCACCAAGTGTCATTCTTAGAGCCATGGTGAAGTCAGATGCAAAAAATGTTAGAAAAGCGGAAATATAAGGGTAGCGATGGTGATTTTTGTTCTTGTGGCGACGAAGAACTGGCTGCATGATTTGGGACTCGTTGCAGCGACTGTTGGTGCGGAAAGACAACACAGGAGGAGTTCCCAGTCTTATCTTGCAGGGTGAAAATCCAAGGTCTGGCCTTAACTTGTTGTGCCTGGCATTGACCTTGTTGAAGGCATTGTTTTGTGAGCAAGGACTTTCTCAAGGGTGAAAACTTATGATCTTTGATCGGACAACGACGGCGCTTGACACTGTTTCTTTCTTAAAGGCGTTATTATTGGAGTGTAGGACTACTGGTGTTGTTCTGATGGCGTCAGTGTCGCTATTTTGAGGATTAGTTCTCTGTAGTGGGACTTTTTTTTTTCTTTTTTTTCTTTTTTCTGAGCTGTGTACATTCGTAGGACCGCTAGAACATATGTTTTTGCAGAGGCTAGGTGTAATTGGTTCCTGTGATATTCTTTTAAAAAAGCAAGTGCGAAATGAAAATCGTGCGTGACTTGTACCAGGCACCTATTGGCCTCACGATGCAGTTCTTTTTCCTGTACGAAGCAATCACGAGTCACGAGGCATAGGGTGGACTAGTTTAGCTGATATGGGCCTCCTGCGGTAGTTTCGTTGCTCTTGACTTTGGGGGGCTACAGATTTGGGGGGCCCTCTTACTCATGGGCCCTAGGCCGTCGGCGCTCCCAGCTCAGGCGAGGAGAAGAGGCGGCCGCCGTGCCATCCCTCGGCCGGCGGCGGGGACACCGCCGCGCCGTTTTGCTTCCCTTCCACAGCTTCTCCTCCACATTCAGCTGTCGGACCCGCCGCACACGATGGTCTGGCAGCGTCTGCTCCCAGCTCCGGTGGCTCCAACGCGCCGGGAAGCTGCGCCCCTCTTTAGATTCCAGCAACTCCGGCGGCAACAAATTTCCTGGAAGGTGCGACGAGGAAATCGTGCAGTGTCACGGCGGCCAGGTGATTTGTTCTTGATAAAAACGATTCGGGAAGTTTGTTCCTGTAGTGCTCTTCTGTGATTCGGGTCAGCAAATGAACCAAACTGAGGGCGTCAGAATCGTTCTCTGCTTCTTGGTTTATAGTACTAGCTTCTTCTCATCTTTCCTTTTGAGAATTTTAGCTCACTGCAAGATCTGTACATGTTTTAAGTTGTACATTGCTAAACCCACAGTTCCTGGCATCAGTTTAGTTGGGTTTAGGTGGGATTGCATACGGTTTAGTTTGGGTTGGTGCCGATACACATACACATTGCAGTTGGCTTTCGGTTTAGGGGTAGTTCGGTTACTCAACCATTGCCAGGTTTAGCATGTAGTAGTGTAAGTGCGTGTGTGCGATTACGATTTCTACTCCTTGTTTAGAGGTAGAAATTTTTGCACTGGCACCAAGTTTACACTGCCTTCGGTTCCCACACAGAGCATTAACCAATGGTTGTAGGCTTTTCTTGCAACCTCTCATCGGATACAAGACTCGAGCTGAAGAACCTCCGGATATAGATTCTATCTTGATCTCAGCAGCGAGAATTCTTGTCTGCTTATGATAATTCAGTGCTAATCTAAGATTATGATACATTTCCTATTAGCGATCGCTGACATGTGTTGTTTATCTGTTGAAAGGAGCCGCATTAAATTTTAGACGGAAGGCTCGAGCCGAAAAAAAACATATGGTTGGAAATGCACTTCTAGTTGTACATGTTGGCTTATTTTAATTTATTACTCATTTATGTGCATACATGGTTTGCAATCTTCATTAATATTTTTCTTTACTCTGATTAATATATGACTTCCTAACCCCTTGACTAGCTAAACATGGAAGATCTTTTAAACCTAAATTATAAGTTTTTGTTCCCCACTAAAACTTTTGTTCTGCCATATGCATCAAACTAATGTAGGCAACATATCCCGACATGATGGAATGGTTAGAAGGGCTCGGGGTGGAGATGAAGAGATCGGACATGTCTTTCTCAGTGAGTACACAATCGGACCGTGGCGGCCGAGGATGTGAGTGGGGCAATGGCAATGGTATCTCGAGCCTCCTGGCGCAGAAAACCAACGCACTGAAAACCAGTTTTTGGCGCATGGTCTGTGAGATACTCAGGTTCAAGAAGGATGCTCTGATGTAAGCAGTCCAGTCCCTCAGTTCTCATGTGCATACATAATACTTCCATTCATAGCTGGACATATATTACATGCCTTGTGTTCATATATATCTTTGGAATGAAGGTACCTGGAGTACCATGAGCATAACCCTGATGTGGACCATAGCGAGACGTTGGGGCAGTTCATTCAGTCGCATGGATATTCCCTCTCGTTCCAAGAGGCTTACCTTGTAATGCTTCTAATCTACTTGCTTATGACTTTTTTTTAGTGTATCCAGCAACCCTTTATTTCGGCATAATCTCACATCATCATTTCTGTATTCAATTTTTATTTTTCATGTTTTTTGGACAGTTATGCAAAAACTATGAAGTGAAACTACATTTTCCAATAAGTATTTAGATAAAACATTCAAATTATTATAAGTAAAATTTGGGCAACATGCATGGGTGCAGGGGGCGGTAAGGCCAGCTGGTCATATTCACTTGCAGATGTTTTTGTGAGTACAAACATACTTTGTTGTGTTTATGCAGTTTTGAAAAATAAATATTTGGTGCAGATTCCAGTCTGCGCAGGCAGTTGGTCATGTTCATCACAAGGTGTTTTGAGCCTCTCGGCTTTCTTCGTGCTGTCATTTTTCCGTAACCATGACCTTCTTCAGGTGCCCAGCAACTTTGTATACATGTTCCTTTCGCATTGCATTTGCATGCTTAATAGTTAATTTGTCTTTCAAAGCTGATGATTAAGTCACTGCACTCTCAGCTGTTTCGTCATGCCCAACTTCCCACTGCCAAGGCTTGTTCTCAGTCCTATGTAAACAAGGTAAAAGGAGAATTGGAAAGCATGGGCTGTCGAATTAAAACCAGCTGTGAGGTCAAATCTGTTTCAAGTTGTGATGGAGGTACATGTGTTATTGTTTGTCGATTGCCGCCTGTATGAACAATGTGTGTGTCATCATACATATATTATTGATCCACTAACTGAAACAATTCTCTATCTTGACAGCTGGCTACAGGGTCTTGGAGAATGATGGCTCAGAGGAAATATTCGACAGTGTCATCCTTGGGGTCCATGCACCTAATGCTCTCAAAGTACTAGGAGCTCAAGCTACACATTACGAACTGAAAATTCTAGGGGCCTGTCAGTATGTCCAAAGGTGAAGCCTGCCCACTATTGCCAAATGAACATGTCAATACATTTTGATCTCATCTACTAATTGTCTGACATGCAGGGACATATACCTCCACTGCGATCAAAATTTGATGCCCCGAAATCCGTCGGCGTGGAGTGCCTGGAATTTCGTAGGGGCAACTAGCACCGGTTTTTCTGCTACTTACTGGCTAAACCATATTCAGGTAGATTTCCTACAGCCAAATTTTCATCACGGTAGAAAACACTGTAGAGCAGACTCACAGAATAACAACAAAATGGAAGCTTCAGACAAGCCCCTCCAGCTGTGTGAATGGATTACTTAATTATTGACCATGGTATATCTGTTCCTGTTTTGTGCTCCTAGGAAATTGAATCTGTCAGGCCTTTCCTCGCGACAGTCAATCCCCCTTTTGTTCCGGATCACGTACTGCTGAAATGGTCTACAAGCCTTCCTGTTCCGTCTGTGGCTGCGGCCAAGGCTTATCTTCAGTTTGATCAGATACAGGGAAAGAGAGGAATATGGTTCTGTGGGGCATATCAAGGTAACCTGTTCCATGAGTTTCAGTTCATGGATAATTTGGTCGTTACAACTTGCATGTAGATGTATGATATGTTTTTACTACATTATCAAAGTTAGGTGTGAAATGATCTAAAGAACATTAGGTCTCAAATGTCTCTTCTACCTTGGATCGCAGGTCATGGCTTCCATGAAGAAGGATTGAAGGTATTTGCATAAACAGGCTGTCCATTTTCCCTCTTAGACCTGTCTCGCATGTCCTGTCAACGAGTCTTGTCAACGCTTTCCCATACTGGGAAGGCAGTCAACAAAGATGGAAAGAGGTGACGGCCATGCTCAAGCATGGTCGGCCCAATATCCATAAAGAGATCCGCAAACAGGATAAGCAGCAAAGCATTCAGCTGCACCAAAACATCTCCTTTGTTCTTCCTAGACAGCAGGGATACAGTGCCCCCTTGGAACACCATTGATGTGAGTTGAGAGCTAACCTGGGCACAACTTACAAGTCGTGAACTGACAAGCCATCTCGCCGAGGATGAGGAGGACACAAATGAGGAAATGTGGTTAGAGCGTCACTAGTTTATTATTCCCATTGCTTTGTGATAAAAAAGTTGTATGTTATTCCTGTTCATAGACATGACTTTCTATTAGCCCCTAAATGACTAATCTCTAACAAAGCTAAACATATCTAATCCTATCATAACCATAACTAACATATCCTTGCTTACCTCTAGTAGGCTAATGGCCCAAGCTAGCTACTAGATTTACAAGCTTCTCCTTTATTCATCTATGGGGGCTGTTTACACCACCCTGACATATATGCTTTTAGTGTCAGTCACATAATTCAGAATGACTATTTCATGAAATAGTTATGTGAGGTATTTTAATGTTGGACATATTGAATCGATGCAGTCTGGGAGAGCAGCAGCTCAAGGTTTGCTTGGAAAAAAATGTGAGCTTCTGCTGAACCCAAAGCAGATGATTCCATCATGGACCATTGCTGCGGCGCGCCTTGGTGTTTTAAGATTTTTTAACCAATACATAACCATCGGTAACTTAATGTGAGTCCTTGTATGAGTCAATATACTACACAATGTCTAATTATGAATATATTTAACAATAATAGTTTTCGTGCAGATTGGTCGAAGAAGGGGGTAGTGTGTTCAGCTTTGGTAAGGCTTGTGACAAATGCAATGTAAAATCTGTCATACTACTCCATGACCCCTTGTTTTATTGGAAGGTTATCTTCTCTTCTCTTTTTCTTCCTACACATGCATTTTTTAATATCTCTGATTGGTGCTTAATTTCTTTAATACTCCACTGCAATTGCTGTATCCAACATTCTCATTGAACAACATGTGTTTATCTTGGCTCTCTCACGGTTTTTAGGCTACAACAGAAGGGAACATTGGCTTGGCAGAAAGCTACATTAGCGGATGTTACTCTTTTGTTGACAAGAGAGAAGGCCTTCTGAATTTTATGCTGGTAAAACTATACCATAGTCCATGAGCTTATTGCTAGAGCTATTTATTCTTCAGTTCAGATCAAATCCGTGATCCATTTCTTTGCAGATTCTCATTGCTAACAGAGATGAGCGTAGGAACCGCGGCATTGGCAGAAAAGGGTTCTAAAACCTTCAATTCTCCACTAAATTCCAATGAATTGTTTGATAAAAATGAAGTAGTACCTAAGAATATATGTGTTTGTGAGTAATCATGTATATAAAATTGTTTGGTTTGCAGGTCTTGGTTGTCACCCTTGTATGCAATAGCTAATTTGAAATATGCTAAATACCTTTTGCGCCAAGTCTCGACGAAGAACACTGCGACACAAAGTCGTCGAAATATCTCTCTGCACTATGATCTTGTCAGTACTCATGTCTCTTCGTTTGTTATTACATTCCATCAGGATTAAGATAACTAGTTGCTTAGGTCAACTGTAATATCAGAACTATTGCAGATCTTAATTTTTTGGTTCAAAAAATATCAAAAGGATTTGTTATCATGCATTACTTTCCATAATAGTACTAATAGTTCTGTCTTCTTATATATGTGTGCAGAGTAACGATTTTTTCAAGCTTTTTCTGGATAAATCGATGACTTACTCTTGTGCAGTTTTCAAGGTTTGCAAATCTTGTGATTTTGTTCTGCAGCTTGTAAATTTTGTGGAGTAGTTTTAGTATTTCATGGACTAAAATTAAAATTGCTAGACGGAGGACGAAAGCTTAGAAGCAGCCCAGCAACGTAAACTTAACCTTCTAATCTCCAAGGTATTACTACCATATCTCTAAAAATCGTGTCATTAGATTGATATGTTGTGAACATGATCTGATGGGTCTTCATTGTTGCAAAATACTCATTTGGCCAAAGGCTAAGGTCGAGGCAGGGCATCATGTTCTTGATATCGGTAGCGGCTGGGGCAGTTTAGCAATACAAGTGGTTAAGCAAACTGGCTGCAAATACACTGGAATCACTTTGTCAGAGGAGCAACTTAAATACGCTGAGAAAAGAGTAAAAGAAGCTGGCTTAGAGGTTAGTTCTATGTTACTCCCTCTTTTACGCAATACTGGTCCAGTTTAATTGTTTATCAGTAATTAATTACCATTCCACCATATGTGTTCACTAGAAAATGCAGTATGAGTGTATTTTATCCTCCAGACCTCCACCCTTTACTTGGGCAGGGTGAAATCCTAGCTAACAGTTCTACTATCTATTGTTATTACTTTTTAGGACAACATAACTTTTCTTCTGTGTGACTACCGTAAAATGCCACCATGCAAGTATGACGCAATCATAAGCTGGTAAGTATCATTAGTTTATTATGGATGCGTGCTCTGACTCTGACAATACCTGTGCTTATGTATTCCCCTTCTGTATATTAAATCAGCGGTATGATCGAACATGTTGGCCATGAGTACATGGACGAATTTTTTGCCATCTGCGAGTCTCACTTGGTTCAAGATGGCATATTGGTCCTACAGGTTAGTACTGCAGGACAAATATCATTGTCAACACCTATCCAAGTAAGGCTTTAATTGGGTTTATACGATCATGAACTAATTGAGCTTTATGTGCAAATACGTACACGTGCATCCAGTTCATCTCAATTCCAGAGGAACGGTATGAGCAATACAGAAAAAGGCCAGAGTTTATAAAAGAATATATATTCCCTGGCGGTTGCCTTCCTTCTTTGTCCCGTGTGATGTCTGCCATGACCACGTCGTCAAGATTCTGGTACGTTTTACATCAATCGATCGATGATTGATTAATTGGTTTCTTCATGCGTGATCATGGATGTATCTCGGTTAATTAATTAATTAAGCTCTTCTTGGTCTTGTAGCATAGAGCATGTTGAGAATATTGGGCCCCATTACTACACAACTCTGATACACTGGAGAGACAACTTCATTGCGAACAAGGAGTAAGTATATATATTGCTTTTCATTCACTTTAGAAGAGTAATACTGTTGTTACAGTTTGAGTAAAAGACGTACTAGTGCATATATGTTCATTGAGCAAATGAATTTTGTTGTGACACGCTAGTGCATATATATGTACATTGCGCAAGTGAATTTTGTTGTGACAGACGATCATCTACACAAGATTACTCAGTTAGTATTAATTCGCTTTCTTTTTGTTGCAGTCAAGTTTTGGCCCTGGGCTTTGATGAAAGGTTCATGCGTATATGGGAGTACTACCTCATATTCTCCGCGTCTGGTTTCAAGTCACGGGCAGTTGGAGATTACCAGGTATGTATGCTCCTATTTGTGGTAAATCATAAAACTTAGTGCAATTGTTAAATGATAAAAAAATGTTTTCTCGAGAAAAAGGACTTACATATCATAACTTTGAACAAAATCATATGTGCATGCAGGTTGTCTTCTCTCGTCCAGGCAACAGGCGAATTAGCCATGTGCCTGCTTGATGGCTAAAGGCAACATATCCTTCTTCGTTCAGCTCTCGAACTGCTACTTCTCGATAGCCTACGACCATTGAATAAGCGTATCCTGGAACTGGAATGGTCCGTGTTTTGATCATGAAATGTTTAGTTTTTTTTTGTGACAGTGTTTTTTTTTGCGTGTTGTTGTGTGTCAATAAACTTGTACGATGCATGCGTGTGTGGCATGCAAGTCGTACATTATATGTAGCCTGGTCAGTAGAATTTGAGAATTGTATGAAAGTAAGTGGTTTGTTCCTTTAATGTGTGTTTGTGTGGGGGCGCGCGCCCGCGTGTGCGTGTAAAACTTGTTTGGTTGGAGTTGGAGATTTTATGGCTTGTTTGATTCAAAAGAATCTTATAAGAAATCTGGAGGATTTTGATCCTTAGGAATTATTCCTTTGTGCATCGTTTGATTTGTAGAACTATAGGAAAAAAATTCATAGGATTTCATTGCACTACATTTTAGAGGAAAATTTTCATCCACATAAACCTCATGTTACAATTCCTTTGCCTTTCTGCGATTCAAACACTCATTCAAGAAAAATTCGTGTAGCTCCAAATCCTATAGGATTCAACTGGACCGGACATTCTAATAGTACACTTTTCCTAATCCTGCGAATCAAACAGGCCCTTAACGTTTCTTGCAAGCGAAAAATAAGCTAACAAATCCTATAGGTCACCGAAGTCGGATGAACCTGTCTTTGTATGTTATTTCGAATAACTGTTAAGTAATCCTCCATAACATCGGAGACAAAAGTGTTTATCACTTAGAACGTCAAGTTTCTTTGAGAAGGAATTTTTCGTGAAAAGATAAGTGGGAGGACAATAGAACTTTGATGAGGTTAAAAGAACCTTAGCTATATGTGCAAAGTTGCGCAGCGCCGAAAAGTGTTCCGGAGGCAGCAACAATGCTCATGGCTCACGTGCCTCAAAGGTTGTGGTCACGGAGATCTAAGTTCCTATTAAAACAAGTAGGTCGGGTAAACAATCAAATACCAAGATTTGAGAGTTAAATCATTATTTGACAATAATGATCCGACTACATGCAAAGAAGCGATGATGGGCCCTGACTCCGTCAAATGGCTTGAAGCCATAAAATCCGTGATAGTTCCATATACGAGAGATCAAGCTTTGAACTTAAAAGACCCTCTGGAAAGGTACAAGACCTTACAGTCGTATTTGGATATATAAAGAAATAGACATGGATGTTTCACATCTATAAAATAGTCGACATGTTGGGAAAGAGTTCACAACAATGTTCAAAGGTTGACTATGACAAGATCCGGTCCGAAGGGTTTTGTTAATTCAAAGGATGCTAAAAGCATATGCAAATTTCAATGGTTGAAGTAAGCATCGCGGAGTTGGAATCTTCACTATGATGAAACTGTTAAAAGAGTTTAATTTCATTAGAGACGATGAAGATGCTTGCATTTGCAAGAAATTAAGTGGGAGCGCTAAGACATGTTTCTAATACATTATGTGGAAGACATATTGTTGATTGGAAATGATGTAATTTTATTAACACGTGATAAGAATTTCATCTCGATGAAAGGCTTAGGCAGAACCCGAATATTTGGCATCAATGTCTATATGGATAAATTGTGACGCCAATATGGTTGTGCCAGAAGTACATAGACGAGATATTGAATGAGTTCAATATAGAAACTACAAGAAAGGTTCTTGTTGCACAGGAAGGATTGAATAAAGATTTAAGTATTTTGATACTTGATAGATACAATCACGAAGAGTATTTTATCAATCATGCTGTGATATGTACAAATCCAGAAATGTCCTATGCTCTAAATGTTATGAGTATATACCAGAATAATTCATAAAGATGATTATTGGACGATAGTAAAGATATTCTTTTAAAAGAACTAAGAATATATCATTTTGTAGAAGTGACAAATAGATGGTTAGTTCATTGTAAAAGTATTACATTGATACTAGTTTTGTCACGAAGTATAAATTAAGTTTATCTCAATCTAAACTAAGGGTGGCACAATGTGATGGAAAGTAATTTCCATAATGGATTTGGATGAGTTCCAAAGTTAAGACATTGTGACAGATACTACAACAAAAAGCTAAGTATATGACTGCTATAATAGCAGCTAAAGAGGGCATTTGTGTCAAGTAGTTTGTTATCAAACTAGGAGTAGTTCACAGCAGGGATAATACTATGAAGATATATTGTACGACAATATTATCAACATGTTTTAACCCCAAAGAACTAAAGGTCACACCAAAGGATCAAATTTGTACAAAGCCATCTCATTAGAGAATGAGTGATGCGTAGAGACGCAAAAACATGCAATTACACACGGTCCTGGAAGTGTCAGATCCGGAGATCAGTTGACCACTAGCAATCGTGTACATACGACACCAGAAAGCCATAGGTGTTGAATACACAAAGGTTTGAAACTAGATTATTGACTCTAGTGCAAGTGGGAGACTGTTGGAGATATGCCCAAGAGGCAATAATAAAGTGATTATTATCATATCTTCATACTTATGATAAATGTTTACATACCATGCTATAATTGTATTAAAAGGAAACATTAATACTTGTGTGATTTGTAAACATAAAAGAGTCCCTAGTAAAGCCTCTTGTTAAACTAGCTTGTTGGTTAATATATGATCATGGTTTCCTGATCATGAACATAGAGATGTTATTAACAACAGGGTCATATCATTAGGAGAATGATGTGATGGACATACTCCTATAGTTAAGCGTAGCATAAAGATCAAGTCATTTAATATAGTTCATTTGCTATAAGCTTTTTGATACATAGTAACCTAATTCCTTCGACCATGAGATCATGTTAATCACCACCACTGGAAGGATGCTTTGATGACATCAAACACCACACCGTAACTGGGTGGCTATAAAGGTGGCATTGAGTGTTTGGAAAGTATGTGTTGAGGCACATGGATCAAGAGTGAGATTTGTCCATCCATATGACGGATAGATATACTCTGGGCCCTCTCGGTGGAATGTCATCCAATTAGCTTGCAAGCATGTGACTGGCTCACAAGGGATCACATATCACGGGAACGAGAAAAGAGTACTTATCAGTAACGAGGTTGAACTAGGTATGCAGAGATACCGACGATCAAAACCTCGGATAAGTAAACTATCGTGAGACAAAGGGAAATTGGTATCGTATGTAAGTGGTTCATTCGATCGCAAAGTAATCGTAGAAATATGTGGGAGCCATATGAATTTCCAGATTCCTCTATTGGTTATTGATCGGAGAAGTGTCTCGGTCATGTCCGCATAATTCACGAACCGTAGGGAGACACACTTAAGGATTCGATGATGTTGAGTAGTTATGGAATGATGAGTAAGAGACCGAATGTTGTTCGGAGTCTCGGATGGGATCCGGGATATCACGAGGAGATCCGGAATGGTCCAGAGAATAAGATTCATATAAGGAAAGTCCTATTTCGGAGTTGGGGAATGATTCCGGTGTTTTCACCGGGAATGTTCTAGAAGGGTCCGGAAGGTCTGGCACTCCGGAGGGGAAGGGTACATGAATGTGTCATAACAAGTTGGAATGGTTGCATCATGTACTAGGTGTCATCGCTGAGCAAAATAAAGGGATAAATCAAATCCTAGTTTGAAAAGTCAAACGCCAATTTGAAAAGTCAAACGGCAAGTTTGCTTGGTGGAGGGAGAGTAGGAAACCTACTTAGGGAGGAAGTCCTACTCCCTCCACCCGCCGGCCAAGGAGGAGGAGTTGGAGGAGGACTCCCTCCTCCCAACCGCGCCTCCCTCCCACCTATAAAAGGAGGGGCAGGGGTGCCCCTCTTCTCTACACCTCTCTCTCCTCTAAACCTAAACCCTAGCCGCCGCCGCCCACCATAGCCGCCGCCTAGGGTTTCTCCCCTAGCCGCCGACTTGGGCACCTCCAAGCCCTAGCCGCCGGCCCTAGCACCTCATCCTTGGTGTGTCTAAACCCTAGATCATCGAGGAGCTCTCTCATAGTCCACCATACTCGCTCCGGCTTAAGGCGAAGCCCTGCGAGATCTCCCCTCTACTTCCGGTACCACGCCGTTGTGCTGCCGGAATCGCGAGGAGAGTGCTACAACCTCTGCTGCCTGCTGGAACAAGGGAGAGGAAGGTCTTCGTCGAGTACCGAACGTGTGACCGACTGCGGGAGCGCTGCCGGAACGCAGCGCCGGAAGGATCGTCTACGCGATCTTGAGATCGGGAAGAGTACGACTACATCACCCACGAGAATCCGCTCTTGTTAAACACTTTGGAATCTTCGAGGGTGAGTTATTCCATCGACTCGTTGCTACAATCTAGTAGATAGATCTTGGCTTGTTTGTTTGTATGCGGTAGAAATTTTTTGTTTTCCATGCTACGAAACCCTACACTCCTTTTTCTGGTTCTTTCTCTGTTCTTCCTCCAACAATGGCAAATATCGACCTAAACGAGCCCATAAACTGGGATGATATCGATGATTTCGATGGGGAGGCCCGTGAACTTGCCGGCGATTTTTTCTTTGAGGTGGAAAGCGACAGCGACAACGACGAAGGTTGATTATATTCTCTTCATCTTCTTGTAATTTCTGCTGTTGTTTTGATTGGGTTCTTATGATCTTTGAATTCTCTTAGCAGAAGAGGAGATAGATGGAGAGGATGAATCGATGATGGTGGATGCGCCGGAAAGGAACGGTCGAGTACAAGGCACTCTCGGCCTCACCAGCCTCCGAGCAGGCAGACGGTTCGCGTCCTCCGTCTTCAAGCACCGCGAGTCCAGCGTCGGCAGACGCGGCCATGCCGATCCTAACGTCGACGAGTCCAGCGGCGGCCATGGGCCTCTGTTCAATGGTGAGCCAAGACACAACAGGAGCACCATCGAGAACGAGTAAGAGCCCATCAGACTGTCCGACGGCATGTTCGTGTTCCGAGGCCAGTCCAGCGGCGGACGCGGGCGTCTTGGGATGTCCGGTCGTGGCCGCGGTAGCTGCCCGCCATTCAGAAGTGCCGGTGTTGGACGTGGACCTGCTGGTGCTGGGCGTGAACCTGGTGCTGCACGTGGTGGTCGCGCAAGAGGCGCAGCTGAACGTGGTGCTGCCGGTGCTGGAGGACACGGGGGTCGCGGAAGAGGCACAGCTGGACGTGGTGCTGCCGGTGCTGGAGGACGCGGGGGTCGGGGAAGAGGCGCAGCCGGACGTGGTGCTGCCGGTGCTGCAGGACGCGGGGTCGGGAAGAGGCGCCGCTGGACGTGGTGCTGCCGGTGCTGATGAACATGACCCGATGAACATGGCAATGGTACTGTTACCTCATTGTTTATTTATTGTCTCTGCTGATCATGTAGTATTGGTACTGTTATCTCATTGTTTATATACAAATTTGTCTATCCTTTTTTGTAGTTGTGCCATTAGGACGATTGGTGAACACACGTAGATTTTATAGTGATGAGGACAAGAGAAAAATATATGCAGCCCTTCTCCGTAGAACCTCGCCGGATGTGTTGAATGATGGTGTAACCAAGGCATTAGCTGCCTTGTTCATGGTACCTTTGCGAGTAGTGCAACGTGTATGGTTTGATGGGCTCCTCGGCATTGAGAATATTTGTAACAAGAAGACTTTGAATTGTTGGCATAAAAAAGTTGATTTTGATCCCCAAGCCATCACACTAGTGCCACCTTCGAAGAGGACAACTTTGAAGGACCTAGCTTATGAGTTAAGCATGTCGAAGACCACTTTGTGGAGGCGGTTCAAGGAGAAGCAGTTTAAGAGGCACTCAAATGCAATAAAGCCTCGTATCACGGATGACAACAAGAAAGCAAGGGTTAGATATGCACTCTCCACGCTAGATCCCGATAGCGACGATCCTAAGTTTCAAGGCATGTACAACACCGTACATATAGATGAGAAGTGGTTTTACAAAACCAAGGGCTCTCAGAATTATTATTTGGGTAATGATGAGGACGAACCTTACCGGTCATGCCAAAGAAAGCACTATATTGACAAGATAATGTTCCTATGTGCTGTGGCAAGGCCAAGGTTTGATGCTTATGGCAATTGTACTTTTGATGGGAAAATAGGTATGTTCCCATTTGTGACCGAGAAGCCGGCGGCACGTGGGAGCGCAAACCGTCTTAGGGGGACACTAAAAACTAAACCTGTGAATGTTACACGAGCTGTGAGCCGGGAGTATCTTATTGAAATAGTGTTGCCCGCCATCAAGGAGAAGTGGCCAATTGAGGATCGTTGGAGCCCCATATACATTCAACAAGACAATGCGAAGACTCATGTATTGCCGCATGATCCTGGATTTTTAGAGGCAGCTGCTGCGGGTAGGTGGGACATTCGTCTCGTTTGTCAACCTCCCAACTCACCGGATACAAACATTCTTGATTTGGGTTTATTTTGCTGCGCTCCAATCATTATTTCAAAAAAATTCTCCAACTTCTATTATTGACATTCTCATGAAGGTAACCCAACCTTTATTTAGATTTATTTGTAGCTCTTGAAACATTACATAAAAAATTCTCTAACTTATTTGATTGCTCTCATGAAGGTACAACAAGCATGGAATGAGTACCCGGTTGAGAGGAGCAACCGTGTGTTCTTGACGCATCAAACATGCATGGTGGAGATCATGAAGCGTATGGGAGAGCACCGGTACAAGATCCCACACATGAGGAAGGGGGTTTTAGAAAGATTAGGGATACTACCCGAAGTGCTACAATGTGATCCCGCAATTGTTAACGCAGCAAGAGAGTTTTTACTTTAGAGAGTTCAAGTAATGGTCATGTAATGGAAATGTAGTCCGTTCAAGTATTTTGTTCAAATAGAGTACTCTTTGTATCAATTTTTTAAGTGTTCAAATGACGTACTCATTAGGAAAGTAAACAAGAAAAAGCATTAGGCTAACACAAATAAACAAGAAAGAGCATTAGGCTAACACAAATAAAGAAGAAAGAGCATTAGGCTACCATCATACCACAATTTTTATTACATTGCAATGTTGATAATACCACAAGTTCCATTAGATATCAATGTCATCATACCACAATTTCCTTAGTTTGTCTAATCCTCGAGATAGCTATATGAGCCATCATCGTTAAGAATAAAATTGGGATGATGGATTTCGAACATAATATCCCTTATCACCTCTTCACCCGGTGTGAGAACGTCAAACTCATGCACCACCGGTGTGCTAGATATCGGTCCATACACTCTAGTCCAACCATGTCGGTGAGGTTGCGTGAGGCGAGAACAAACTAACCAATCGTACACAGCTTCATCATCTTCATACCCAACAATGTCGGCAGGGTTAACAACACGATCAGTCCATGCACGAGGGTCAGTGGCACCCGAGTCTTCGTCACTTGTCTCTCCATCCTCCTCGATAACCACTGCTTCTTGTCCATCCTCCTGGGAAGCTAACGCTTCTCCTACATCCATCATCAACACCTCGTCTTCATCATGTCCATCTACCACTTCTCCATCACCCATGCCATCGACCCATAGATCAAACAAGGGCTGCAATTCACCCACCCATAGCATGGACGGCATTGGAACAGGGACCTCTAGCATGTCAAGGTTGTTACCTTCTTCCTCCATGGCAACTCCGCCTGCAGCAACATGTCCTTCATGCTCGGACAACACCACCGGGACGCCGCCGCGCTCTGCTAGCGTGGGAAGACCGGAGCCCATGCCACGCAGCCCTCCCCGCGCGTCCATGAGCACACTGATGCCATGGTTCTCTCCCAGCTCGTGATGTCATCCACCCTCGCCGTGCTGGACGTCGTGCGCGCCTAGCAGCACAGGGAAGCCGCCGCCCGTACCACCACATCCGATACCATCGTCCTCTGCGCGCACAACATGGCTAGCCATCAACGCCGCCACCAACGCCATGCACGCCGCCGCCTGAACCAGCACTCCCTCGCGCATCCTCCTCCTCCGTGCGCCCCTCTCCGTCGTCTCTGCAAGGAGGTCGCGGACAAGCAGGGGAGAGCTTTTCGCCATCCTATTCCGCCATGGCTACTCACGAAAGAAAAGGAGGACGAACAGGGGAGAGGAGAAGAGGATGCTTGCTCCATCTCGTCGGGGAGAGCTTTTGAGAAAGATTTCTTCTCGGGAATTAACTAGTCGTGCGGAAGACGAAGCACAACACCGTCGCTAGGTATAACTGCTCCCGTTCTTTCAGCGGATGAGGCAAACGGTTAGGAGGGGTAAAACTGGCATCCTAGAGAGTCCCCAGCTTCCACGCCTTAAGCATTGGTGAAAAATCTAAAAAAAATTGAGCCTTAAGTTAAGGAACGGAGGGAGTAACTCTCTATTTTAAAAAGGGTGATACCATTAAAGATCACAAACAAAAGACAATATGCTTAGCTATTAAATCTTTACTCACATCAACAAAAGAATATAAGTAAATTAAAAACCCTAAACTCTAGGGTAAGAACTTACAATTCAAACCCTAACTTCTGTGTTAATCTTAATAGAATATATACATTGCCAATTTCTAAATTGATGGGAGTAATATTAACCAGATAATTTCTTTTGTATATCATGCATCAACTAATGATATAGGATCAGTATATATATAAAATATTTCATCCAAACTATGAGCTAACTAGAATTAAGTTTTATAAACAAATAAGGAGATATCATATCATAAAGCCATGGTTTAATATAGAAATAAAATTAATAACAAAGGATTCTACACAATATTAAAAGGGATTCATATAAAGAAAATAAAGAAATATAAAAATAATTATCATAAAGGTTTCGAAAATGAATCTCAATCAATATCAATTGTTGCTGCAAGTATTCAGTAAATAAACCTTGTTAAAAAGTTCAAATCAAAAATGCAAATTCAAATCTGAAAATAAAACAGGAAATTGAAAACAGAAAAGAATAAAGGAAGAAAACAACAAACAATTCTGGCCCATGGCCCAGTTTCTCTCTGTCTTACTCGTCGCACACACGTGTCACACCACGGCCCACTTGGCCCACGTCTGGCCCATACCGGTTCGTCGTCTGTCACCCCTTCGTCATCCTCACGCATGCAAGCAGCTGTGTGGGCGGCGCCGATGCCGTTCGCCATCGTCGCTGCGATTCCCGCCACCGCCGAGATCGTTTGCTAGGAGGATAAGAACGCCACCGCGAAGCCCTCGTCCTCATCCTATCACTCGCACATCCTCGCTCCTCCTTATCCTCTCTGCTTAGCAAAGGGCCGAAACCCTAGTTCGTCGGAGTTCGTCGTTCCGGTCAGGTTTGACCACCCCTTGCCTCGTTGTAGCCACCGTTGGGCGCGCCATCGTGGTCTTACTCACCTAGGACCTGGCACGGAAGCTAGCGCGCCATGAATCATGTGAAATCGAGTGTTCCTTTTCATCGATCGCCATGGCCATTATCGTCGATTCACCGTTGTCATGCCTCCCCAAGTCTCCTCGACTTCTCTATCGTCATCAGGGTAAGCTTACGCATCTCTAGACCTTAATTTCGCTTGCTGATTCTCACCGTAGACCTCGTGTCGTTGAGCGTCGCTGTTGGCCGCCGTAGAAGCTCGTCGCCGGTGTATTTCCGGTGACCACTAGGTAGCGGCGTTACCACCAATAGGTTCGCCTTGATTCCCTCTGTCTAACAGCATCGACATTGTTCACCGGAGCACGGTGGTTCGTCACCGTCGACCATTCTCTGGTGGTGGAGGCCAAGCTGATGTCAGCATGACATCATGCTGGTGTAATTCTGCCACCTCAGCGTGGTTTGACCCAGTCTTGCACGCGTGGCTGATGACATGGCTCTGACCCCACTGGTCAGTGACCTTGGGTAGACTTAGCCTCGGTACAAAAAGTTATTTTTTGTTTAAGAAATAAAGAAAGGATACAAACCCAAATTTAAATATTCCAAAAATAACATAAAATTATTAAATCTTATTAAATCCATAACTTTTGTTTTATAATTCAGAAAAATATGTATAATATATGAAAATGTTTAGAAAAATAGAATATATCAATTAAAACTATTATCAAACATTATTGTAATAGTTATTTACATAATTATTATTTAATAAAGAATTTATAAATAATAATACTTTGATAATTCATATTTTAATATTGATAAATGTTAAAAATATAAATAAAATACCAAAACTCTTAGAAAAATAAGACCTATAATTTAAAACTATAATCATATATCATTATTTCACTTAATTAAATATTTACTATTCATTAAGTAGTTATTAAGTAATAAACCTTATAAAAATCATATCTTATTATTTATAAATCACAAAAAATAATTGTAATATACCAAAATGATCACAAAGATAATACTTACATGTTAAAAATATCATATTACACTTCTGAGGTAAATAAAAATTTAAAACACTTTAACAACTTAAATTCAAACCTAGTTCCTTAATTAATAATTAAGATAAGTGTAAATAAATTTTATTAATATTTCTAAAATTAGTCAATGGAGTCTAATAAATAGTTTAGTCTCAAATATTAATAATATGAAGTCACAATAGTTCAAAACATTATACAATTTTATTGAAGTATCCTTCAACCATATGTATAGTTTATTTCTAAAAATATCTTTAACAATTATAAAATCTTCAAGAATGATATTTTAATCAAATACAACCTTTTACCAATATTTCATTCATAACCTTAAAATGGACTAAATCTAAAGATAATTCATATGTAGTAAATAATATTATTTACTTATTCACAAACCATAACCACACCCTTATAGGGGGATAAATCCCTTAATATAATTATAATGTAAAGAAACCACTACAAATAGAAGTATACGTTGGGGATATCCTCTATGGGTATCCTAATAGCACACTAGTGGAAACGAGGCCTTTGGTTGAGCCTGGAAATGGGCTTTAACACCGGTTCTTCTACGAACCGGTGTTAAAGGGGGGCCCGTACCAGCGTGGCCCGTGCAGCAAAAAAGGAGCCCCCCTTTAACACCGGTTCGTGGCACGAACCGGTGTTAAAGGCCCTTGCACAAGTGGCCCGTGCAGCCCCCCTTTAACACCGGTTCGTGGCTTGAACCGGTGTTAAAGGGGGGGGCTATATAAGACACCGCATCCCACACCCCACTCTTCCATTTTTTTCACTATCTCATTTTGGAGCCTAGCAAGAGGGTGTGAAGTGTGCTAGTTTGTAATTTTTCGTATGCACAAGAGGTGTTCGGTGAAATGCCTGAGAGCTCAGAATAAGTTTTCTCGTTGCTCTTTCCTTCTCGGTCGAGGTCGGCAACTATCCTTTCATGTGTCATTGATGTACTATATATATAAATGGTCATCTCCCTATTAATTTTTGATATATACTATATATTAATGCAGATGAACCGGCAATGGATGTATGGTGACCGTCGCACTTTCGAGTACGTTACAGGCCTCCAAAATTTCATCGTTGTGGCTAATGCAAACCGTGGTCACAATGGTTTTATGTGCTGTTCATGTGTTCACTGTCAGAACAAGAAAGACTACTCAAATACCAGAACCATTCATGCCCACCTGCTTCGATCCGGTTTCATGCCCAGCTATAATTGTTGGACCAAGCACGGAGAAAAAGGGGTTGTGATGGAAGACAACGAAGAAGAAGAGGATGATGAAAACTATCATAATATGTATCCTGAATATGATGATACTGCAACGGGGGTAGATAATGAAGATCAAGAGGCAACAGATGGGCCCGCTGATGACGATCTTGGTCGGGCCATTACTGATGCAAAGGAAGAATGTGAAACTGAAAAGGAGAAGGAGAAGCTGGAGCAGATGTTAAAGGATCACAAAACATTGTTGTACCCAACTTGCAAAGATGGCCACAAAAAGCTAGGTACCACACTGGATTTGCTGCAATGGAAGGTAGAGAACGGTGTGACTGACAGCGCATTTTCAAAGTTGTTGGTAAAAATGAAGAATCTTCTTCCAAGAAATAATGAGTTGCCCGACAGTACATACCAAGCAAAGAAGGTTGTCTGCCCTCTAGGATTAGACGTGCAGAAGATACATGCCTGCATCCTCTACCGCTGTGAGAATATAAGGTTCCCAACCTTTAATAAGGTAGAGATCCCTGTGTTTACAATGCTAGTCCCTGGATCAATAGCTAGCATCCACAGTTAAGATGTAATATCAAGAAACAAAGGTCATAATACAACTTTATAACCAGGAATAAAATAATTCATTACATCTTACATAGCTCATTTGGCTATCACATTACAATGCAGCAGAATATCTATATAGCATGGAGTCCTTCATCTTCAAAGTGCCATAGGAAATCATGTTGGTTGTAGACTTGTAATCCTATTCAACACACTTCATTAACATCAAACAAACCTGCAACATAATAAGTTGCAGCCACAAGGGTCAATACATTTGAATTGCATTGGCAAGTTTCACTACTATGTAGAAATAAGTGGATCCTATCATTACATGCATATTTGGATAAGTAGGGTTTAGGCTCTTTTGTAGAAAGCAATATAGTTTTATCCTATCTTTTCAAAATAGTTTTGATCTTTTGTCAAATCTTTCCGAACTCCTTGGAAAACTCCAAGTGCTTCTAATCCCTTGTTGTCACCATCTAGTTTTACTTTGATAAATTGGAATGTCGAGATCTTCCATAGCTTCAGGCCTTAGTTGCTCAGAGTTGTCCGTAACCGGGGACATGGCTAAGTACTTAGAATTTGATCTTCTGCATAAGTTGTACACTTTACCCACATGACACAATATCGTCTTGATCCCACCAGTGGCCGCTGGGTAAGTACTCACCAAATGGAGTACCGGCAGATCGAGAATGTGACAGTCTTTCCATAGAAGTCCTCCCAATACACGATGCTAGCTTGTCTACCAGGCACCAATGTAAGGATATATTTCCAATACACAATTCTAGTTAACCTGAAGATGCCAATGCATGGGTCTTCCACTATGTAGTTGACTAAGCCAGAGCCCATTTAGCATGTGGCTGTACACGGAAGCCACTGTACGAGAAACATGTTCAATCTCTAAGTCCCTGGGTGGTTTTCTTCTAGTGCACATACAAAAAGATAGCCATATAAACATGGTTCCCTTTGTTGCCACCTTGTCCAAAACTTGAGTATCCTCTTTCCACCCAGATGGTTCATTGAGTACTTGTTTTATTTTATAAAACATATATTTTTCCAACACTTCATATAATTGTATCATGTATCCCATCCCAAATATATAGCAGGGCTAAGCATACTACAACTACAATGTTTTTCACTAAGGAAGATATAAGGATATCCTAATAGGATATAGCATAGCATAGAAATATAGTAGTCTTATCATGCATGTTACAAAAAAAAATCCACTAAGTGTAATGAAAATAGTAGGATATGGATGATAGTGTCACTTGCCTTAGTAGTTGGTGGTGTTGGTACACTCTTTACAATAACACACTTGACAATCAACACAATCTAACAAGCAATACAACCAAGACAAAACAATCAGAAGATCAATACTAATAACAACACAAAAATCATGCAAAGTATGCAAACATGCAAGATGAAAATTCTTATTTTACAAATTGCTATAACAATGCTCTGAACATTACTAAGTGATTTCTGAATATTTTATATTTTCAATATTACAAATGCAACCATTTGTGCAATTGTAGCAATTAGCAATATTTTCTAACACTTGGAAAAGCCGTTCTCACTAATTAATTTCCACGATCTTATTTATACTAGAATAAAATTATATTTTGGTCTTACTGTACAGAGGGTTCAATATACAACCATCTACAAAAGGATTCACTTAAAAATAATTTACACAACAATTTTTATACTCAAAATACTCCACAAATGGTTCTGTATAAAACATGATTTTAACTGACTAAAAAATACCAAATTATGGCTCCATTGTATTCTACTCGTTTTTGTGAATCCATAGACATATTATTTGCTAAATTTGGATAAACAGAATTAAAGATATAATTTTTGCAAGTTCCTATGTAAATCTGCCCAATATGAACGAAAATAGAAAAGGATTTGACAAGTGGCTGATTCTAATAGGCCGATACCCTTTTGTTTAAGTGATCTGATTTCAATCGTTAGATGAAGATCGGACGGATTAGAAGAGCTCATCGGAATAACTCACCGGAAAGTTCGGCGGAATAGCGGACACGGGTTTGGCGTTGCCATTCCCGTTGCTAGGAAAGTATCCAGAGTTGAAGAAGATATGGACGGTGTAGAGGACGTCGAGACGATGCTACTGGACGTGATTTAGAGCTCGTTCGTCTCCAATGGTGACGACAATCCACGGCTGGAGCAACGTGCGACGTCGGCGGCACGGAGAACTGCAACCATAGGATGAACAATCATGTCCTGGAGGTAGGCAACATCAAGATTAGTCCTCTGGTAGAAGGAATCGACGAGGGACTCACCGTAGAAGACAAGATCTGACGATGAACTCAAATTTTGGGGATGAAGTTGGCATCGACCATGTGTGTTCTACAGAGCTCCTCTTGAGAAAGTTTGAGAACGAAAATGATGGAGGAGACGGACGGGAATACAGTGCTCTCTTCTATTTTTGCTAAGGTGGTCTGTGGAGCGAGATTGGAAGACGTATGCCGTCATATGACATTCGGTTCACGGTATTGATTTGAGAGATTAAGGCAATAAAGTGAGAAATTAATGGCCTGAATGAAACCTCCACTTAATTTCAAACGTTTTTCGTTTTGAAGTCGAGAGAAAACGGTCACTACAATTGATAGGGGGAGAAGAAAAAGATCTGCAGCCATGAATGAGCTTGAAGGGTGAGGAAGAAGATGATCGATCGTGGGAGGATGGGCCAGAATTCGGCCCAATCAAGAAAATAAACGAGAGGAAAAAAAAGGAATGGAGGGCTGGCTGGGCCTGGACTGTTGCTCTCTGTTTTTTTTCCTTCAACGTTTTCTTCTTTTCTTTTTCTATTTTATTTTCTAGTTTCCAAATTGTCTCTTCAATTTGATTCAAATTTTTATCAAATCTTTTTAGAAAATTTTATATAAAATATAAGTTGATAGTTTACTTTAATTTAGAATATTTGGAATATATTTTTAATAAAGTATAATTTATTTAAAAAAAAGCATGGCACGTAGGCCTATACAGTATATTTTCTCAATTCTTGTTTATTTCATATCTTTTGATTTAGAGCTCCAAAAAGGTTCAAACCAATTTCCTTAGCTTTATAATTTTATTCTTTATCATAATCATTCATTTAAGAATACTTTTATTTTATTTTTAGTCATTGCCTTAACTTGACTTTATTTCTCTTCCTATATTTTATAAATTTCATATCATTTTATCTGGAGCTTCAAATAGAGTCAGACTAATTTATATGGCTTTATAGTTTTGCCCTTTATCTTTTTAACTCACTTAGGAATTCTTTTGTATATATGGAATATATCCAAAGTCTCATGTTGTTAAGTGGCCGATTCAACTTTGAGAAGAAATTTATTTCCCTTAGTTTTAAAATGCAACAATGCACACTTCATGATTTTGAGGTTTTAAAAACATGCATACAACTTCACAAACAAAATTGTTTTATTTAACTTTTGTTTTGAAGGAGTTATATTAAACAGTCAAAAAGTTTTTGTTTCCTCTGAATTTCCAAGACTTAGTTTTTCATTTTGTTTAAGTTTTTCCACATTTCAAAATTTGCAAAATTTTGGGATGTGACAGAGAAGTACGAGAATTTGGATGCATGCCCGGTATGCACTGCATTGAGGTATAAGATCAGACGAGACGATCCTGGCGATGTTGAGGGCGAGGCCCCTATGAAGAAGGTTCCTGCCAAGGTTATGTGGTATGCTCCTATAATACCACGGTTAAAACGTCTCTTCAGAAATAAAGAGCATGCCAAGTTGTGGCGATGGCACATGGAAGACCGTAAGAAAGACGCGATGTTGAGACACCCCGCTGATGGGTCACAGTGGAGAAAAGTCGAGCGAGAGTACCCGGACTTCGCACGTGACGCAAGGAACTTAAGGTTTGGTCTAAGTACAGATGGCATGAATCCTTTTGATGAGCAGAGCTGCAGTCACAACACCTGGCCTATGACTCTATGTATCTATAACCTTCCTCCTTGGTTGTGTATGAAGAGGAAGTTCATTATGATGCCATTGCTCATCCAAGGCCCAAGGCAACCCGGCAACGACATTGATGTGTACCTAAGGCCATTAGTTGAAGAACTTTTACAGCTGTGGGCCAAACCAGGTGTACGTATGTGGGATGAACACAAAGGGGAGCCATTTGACCTACGAGCATTGCTTTTCGTAACCATCAATGATTGGCCTGCTCTTAGTAACATTTCAGGGCAGACAAACAAGGGATACAATGCATGCACACACTGTTTAGATGAGACCGAAAGTGTATATTTGGATAAATGTAAGAAGGTTGTGTACCTAGGGTATCGTTGATTTCTTCCGAACCTGCATCCAGTAAGAAAGAAAGGCAAGCATTTCAAACGTCTGGCAGAACCCCGGAGGAAGCCTGTCCTCCGTACCGGTGAGGAGGTATTTGGTATGGTCAAGGACCTAGAAGAAATCTTTGGAAAAGGTCCTGGCAGTCTATCTGTTCCGAATGACGATGCCGGACATGCGCCCATGTGGAAGAAGCAATCTATATTTTGGGACCTACCCTATTGGAATGTCTTAGAGGTCCGCTCTTCAATCAACGTGATGCACGTGACGAAGAATGTTTGCGTGAACCTTCTAGGCTTCCTAGGAGTGTATGGGAAGACAAAAGATACACCGGAAGCACGGCAGGACCAACAACGTCTGAAAGACCCTGAAGAGCCTATGCATCCTGAGAACGAGAAGGGTAAACGATGCCACTTAACTCCTGCCAGCTATGCTCTTACCAAAGCAGAGAAGGAAATCTTTTTTGAATGCCTGAGCAGTATCAAGGTCCCGTCTGGATTCTCGTCGAATATAAAGGGAATAATAAATATGGCAGAGAAAAAATTCCAAAACCTGAAGTCTCATGACTGCCACGTGATTATGACACAATTGCTTCCAATTGTATTGAGGGGGCTTCTACCTGAAAATGTTCGAGTACCCATTGTGAAGCTATGTGCATTCCTCAATGCAATATCTCAGAAGGTAATCGATCCAGAAAGCCTACCAGGGTTACAGACAGATGTGGCCCAATGTCTTGTCAGCTTTGAGTTGGTGTTCCCACCATCCTTCTTCAATATTATGACGCATCTCCTGGTTCACCTAGTAGAAGAGATTGCCATTCTCGGTCCTGTATTTCTACACAATATGTTCCCCTTTGAGAGGTACATGGGAGTCTTAAAGAAATATGTTCATAACCGTGCTAGGACAGAAGGAAGCGTCTCCAAGGGCTATGTAACAGAGGAGGTCATTGAGTTCTGTGTTGATTTTATTCCTGACCTTAAGGCGATTGGTGTTCCAGAATCACGACATGAGGGGAGACTGCGTGGAAAAGGCACCCTAGGATGTAAAGCAATGATATGTAGGGATGGGCATTCTCTCAATCAAGCATACTACACGGTTTTACAAAGATCTATCTTGGTTGCCCCGTATATCAATGAACACAAGAATTTAATACGCCTCAAACACCCGGGGCAGTCTGATGAATGGATTATAAGTGAACACACGGCGAGTTTTGGCGGCTGGCTGTAAAGACTTCTCACGAATAACACCACTGTTGGGGATCAGCTGTACTTGTTGGCCAGGACACCATCTTCGACTGTATGTACTTTCCAAGGGTACGAGATAAATGGGAATACATTTTACACGATAGGCCAAGATAAAAAGAGCACCAACCAAAATAGTGGTGTCCGCTTCGATGCAGCAGAAGACAATGGGCAAAAGACCACGTATTATGGGTTCATAGAGGAGATATGGGAACTTGTCTATGGACCTAATTTTAAGGTCCCCATGTTTCGATGCAAATGGGTCAAGCTAACAGGAGGAGGGGTTGAGGTAGACAAGAAGTATGGAATGACAACAGTGGATCTCAACAATCTTATGAAGGTAGACAAGAACTTAGACGAACCATTCGTCTTAGCGAATGATGTGGCTTAGGTTTTATATGTGAAGGACATGTCTACCAAACCGAAAAAAGAAAAAAAATAAGCAAACAGATACATCACATGATGAGCCAAAGCGTCACATAGTTCTTTCAGGGAAAAGAAACATTGGGGGAGTGGAGGACAAGACAGACATGTCAGAAGATTATAATAAGTCTGATGAAATTCCGCCCTTCAGAGTGAAGACTGACCCAACCATCCTATTAAACGGTGTTGATACTCCATGGTTACGGCCGACGCGATCATAAGATTGACTATATGTATTAATTGAGCCATTTTTGGCACAGATATGTATCTCAACATGGAAATCAATGTCATATTTCTTCTGTTAATAGTATATTTATTAAATGAGCCATTTTCTTTCTTCTATTTCTTCCCGCCATTTTTCCCGCCATTTTTCTTCCCGCCATTTTTTCCCGCCAGTTCTTCCCGCCAGTTCTTCCCTCCAGTTCTTCCCGCCAGTTCTTCACTATATATATATGTAGGGTTGGCCTCCATTGTCATTGCACATCTCTAGACTCATATATGCAACCTCAACACTCTTTCCCATGGCTTCCACCATAGCACTAACCCCCAGGGAGGCGGAGGCGCTTTGCGCCTCGAACTACCCCTGCCCGCCGGGCTACTGTGTCCCCGTCGGCTGGATGCTGAGCGCCGGAGGCGTGCCGGTTCCTCCTGTCCCTCTAGGTGTGGCGCGCCGGATGGCCATCACAAACCACTACTACTTAGAGCTCACGCCGGAGCAGCGGAGGAATCCCAGATGGCATCCCGACTATTTCCCTACTTGGGAAGCCTTCTTCGTGGATCGGCGTGAGAGGGCGCTCGCCAGGCACGAGGAGGACGACCCACCTCCTCCGAACTTCAACGAGGCCGGCCGTCGGCTATGGTGGCGCGGTCGGACTCTCCAGAGCGTCATGGCCTATGCCACTGCCGCCGACTCTAACCCCCGTCTGCGCTACCCTCAAGTCTAGCCCACGCGTACTCAGCCTTCAAGGTTCAATTACGGTGACCCCGACGACGACAGCGATGACGGCGGCGGCGAGTACGACGACTACAGTGGCGAGTATTACATGTGTAGGCAGGAGCATGACTGAACCACTCCAACATTCCGAAACAAGTTCGGCCGATTGTTACTTAATCTGGCCATGTATCTTAATTTTCAGTTCTTTTATGTATCTTAATTTTTAGTCGTGATTTATGTAACTTACTATTAGTTGCATTCTGTATTTTAATTCCAGTTCTATCTCCTTCACAAAATGACCTATCTCATTCGAGGTTTCTTGGCTTTCGGGTCAAAAGACAAATTCCTGCCGAATCGGCAGGAAGTGGGTCAGATATGAACTACAGGTACATGATACGATGCTCATGATTTTTTACAAAAATCATTTTTAGGTTCACAATATGCTATTTTATCAAAAATCCAATGCAAGTTGAGCGAGGCTTGGCCCCGAGCTAAGAATCTTCATGCCCGTTGTTCGACAAAGTTTGACGATAGTTTAAAACGGGGATAAAAAAATAAAAAAAGATCGAAACAGTGTGAAACCTTCGCGTGGTGTTATATTATGTGACATAGTTAGAAAGCAAAATATCAAACTGGGTATATTGATTATGTCTCAAAGAAACCTTCACAAAATGACCTACCTCATTCGAGGTTTCTTGGCTTTCGGGTCAAATGACCAATGTTATGGCTAGAATCAAGGCATAGTTTGTGATAATATGGCCATATTGTGCATACATGTGCATCATGGCATGGCAAACAATGTTGCAACAGGAAGTTTTCCTTTTTATCGCACCAAAAAGGCATTTTCCATTTTCCGAGCATAAAAAACGGACGGTTTTGTGAAGCAACCACCAAATGGCTAATTCAAAAAACCACCACCACATTTTAAAAAAATACTAGACCACCTTATATGGACAATGTACCAACAGGGGGATCTGAAACCTTGCCGTCCACCTCTGGTGAAAAAGACAAATTCCTGTCGAATCGGTAGGAAGTGGGTCAGATATGAACTACAGGTACATGATACGATGCTCATGATTTTTTACAACAATCATTTTTAGGTTCACAATATGCTATTTTATCAAAAATCCAATGCAAGTTGAGCGAGGCTTTGTCAGATTCAAGTGTATACAAAAGATGCGGCATTTAAATATCCAAACAATTCAAAAATGTTAATACAAAATAAAATATGATTTGCTCTAATAAAATAGGGTTAGATTCCTTTTTAGATGCTTAATATTTCTTATGTTCAAAGTTTTAGGATTTGATAATTTATTTTTGTTTGAATTGAATAATCAAAATTTATATGTAAGTGTTTTAATCATTTTGAAAATTTTCATCTAAAGTAAATATAAAATGTTTTTACATGAATGGATAGATATTATTTTTCTGAAAATTATGATATATTATTCATATTTTTCTGAGTTGAAATGAATAAGATATGAATTTTCTAAATTCATATCCTGTTTTTTGAATTATAAATGCCCCCACCCCTTGAATGCATGAAATAAATGCCCCCCTTTAACACCGGTTCCAGCCACGAACCGGTGTTAAGGGGGGGGCGCATTTATTTTGTTTCGCGCGCGCACACCCCCCCTTTAACACCGGTTCGTGGCTGGAACCGGTGTTAAAGGGGGGGCGCAAAACGAATTCCCCCCTTTAACACCGGTTTCTGGCAGGAACCGGTGTTAAAGGGGGGGGTATAAATGTGGGCGCGTTCCTCTTCCTCCCCCAGCCAGATTTATCGAGCGCAAAGAGGAGCGCGCAGAGAGCAGAGCCGCGGCGGAGGAGCATAGCAGAGCCGCCCGCCACCGCGACCTTCGTCGTCCGCCGCCGTCACCGCCGCCCGCCACCGCGTCCGTGTCGTCCTCCACCTCGAAGCACACGAGCCGGGACGACCTCCTCTTGCCGGAATCAGCAAGAACCACCGTCGGCCGCCGCCGTTGTCACCATCGATTCATCACCGTTCGACATCGCCTTGCCTCCCTGTCACCACCGACGCGTTCGCGGTGAGCTTGCGGTCCCCCTAGACCTCCCCATCGCCTCCCTCCCTCTCTGGTTCGAGCTGCCGCCATGCGTCTGCAGCCGCCGCCGTTGTTTGTCGTCGCCGGCCATGCTCTGGTGGTCAATCCACAGCGGCGCCGCCACTTTTTGGCTCCCCGCACTCGTCCGCTTCCAGCACGCTACTCCTCGTCGCCCCGCGAGCCCTGGATCAGGGATCAATCGATGATCTGCAAAGTTGCCATGGATGACGGCAGCATGACGTCATGCATGTGCAATATTCTTTTCCTTTTCTTTTTATCAATTCTATAAATGAATTCTGTAATTATTTTCTGTAAATAGAAAATCCCTGACAGGTGGGCCATACCTATAAGAGTTTTAATATTTTCTGTAAATATTTTCTGAAATTAATAAAAGTCTGACATGTCCTCGCCCGGTGCCGCCACTCCCCGCCGTCCCCGCCGGCCGACCCCGGTAGTTAATTAGTTATGATATTAGTATTTATTAGTTAATTAGTAGTTTAGTGTTAGTATTAGTTTAGGGTTTATTTAGTTTAGGGTTATTAGTTTAGGGTTATTTATTTAGTTTAGGGTTATTTAGTTTAGGGTTATTTAGTGTATTTTATAGTTAGTATTAGTTTAGGGTCGTCACCTCGCTGCTCTGCAAGCGTCGCCGCTGGCCGTTGTCGTTAACGTCGCTCCGGTGACCCCTAGGTAGTGGCGCCGCCCGTTTTAGGTAGGCCGCATCACGCTGAGGCGAACCCGCTACCTCACGCGCCCTAGGTCGCTCTCCAGCGCCGCCAGCCGCCGCTGTCTGGAGCATCCTCCAGTGAGCCACGGTCCCACGCATCAGCCACTGTGGCTAGCCCCTCTCATATGCATCCGGGATTTCTCCGAATTAGGGTTTGGACCCCTCGGAACTCGTTTAAAATGATCAAGCATTTGTGTATTTATTTGTGTATTTTTATATGAATAATATGTATATTTGTGTATGAATCCAAGTCCACTTGAATATTTACTCTCTTACTCTAGATAATATTATGCCGTCGACCCTGACCTCCTCTGTCCTCGCCGAGCCCACGACGTGCTGGTTCGAACGCACACCCCCACGCATCCCGGCCCCGCTCTCACCCTAGCGCCGCCACCTCTCGTTGTCAATATAGCATTATAATAACCATGCTATGTTAATCAACTTTCATGACAAGTTAATTAGAGGAAGTAAATGTACCCTCTCATATGAATCGGGGGTTTCTCCGAATCAGGGTTTGGAATGACCAAGCATGTATTAGGGTTACATTTCAATACTTTTAACCTGTCATATCATCATCTTTGCTTGAGCATTTCAATAGATGTATTACTGATATTTGTGTGATCATATTATTGTTTTAGAAACTATGGATCCACTTTGTAGAAACCTTGAAGATGAAGAAATAATGGAGAACATGATCCACGAGGACACCTCACAATATCTGAACTTGGAGGGACATGATGACAGCTCAAGTAGTCATGGAGAAGATGACGACTCCGGTGAACGCACTTTAGTGATTACAAAGTCTGTCGAGGTATATGCATGGATTAAGCCTCTGCTGACTTGCACCGATTGATTTGTATATATGTAAATGTATTAATTAACGCTTCTTTCTTCTTTTAGCCCTCTGGATCGACCAGCCATCAACAATCTTCTTCTATGAAAAAGAGAAAGCGAGGCGCGAGCCATCGGTTGAAAGATCGTGCAAAGTTCACGATCGAAGCAGTCCGTGTTGATGGCAGGCCGATGGATCCCAAGAAGGCCGCAGAAAAATTTGTACGTCAGGATGGAGTTCTTGTTAGGGACCAAATCCCAATCATAATTGAATATTGGAATAAGCCAAAGAAGGGCGACAGTACCTTTGTCAATGAAAGATCCAAAGAAACGCTTTGGAATTCGCTGTTGGTAAATTTCACCCTTCCGCCAGAGAAGGATGAAAACAAACCGGTTATAAAGGAAAAGGTCAAAGAGTGGACTCTAAAGAAGATGGCTAACGCTTTCCGCAACTGGAAGACAAAATTGAACAAATTTGTCAAAGCTCGCGAGACTCCAGATTTCGAAGACGCATATTATGCGAAGATAAGACCTCACTGGCCCGAATTTGTGGCATATAAGGAAGGTGCTATAGCTAAAAAGAGGTCAGAAACCAATACGCTAAATGCCCAGAAGAAGGAATATCACCAGAGGACAGGGTCAGGTGGCTACATATCTCAGAGGCCTAAGTGGGAGGAAGCTGAGAAGGCCCTGCGCGCTAGAGGGATCATACCCCAGACAGATGGGTGAGACCTACGTGCAAAGACTTGGTTCTACGGAATCGGGGCAAGGTTGGACCCAGAAACAGGATTGTGTATCTTCCCAACCCTCCTTGCCAAACCCGTCACTAAACTCATCACGGCATACGAGGAAACAACCGCCAGGACCTTCCATCCCGACAGAGAGAATGACCAGCTCACACGCGCCATCGGTAAAAAAGAACACCCTGGACATGCACGAGGCACAGGGGGTATGACGTGGAAGGATGGGTTTGCCGAGTGGGGCGACTCTTACAGATGGCGCGGCAGAAAAGAAAAAGAGCGTACAGAGCGGATGACACATATAGAACATGCACTTGTGACGCTGCAGGTGCAAGTGAATGCACAACAGAGCCATCAAGCTACCGGCCCATCTCAGCGGCACGAAGAGGCTGCATTGGAAGCTGCCGCGGCCTAGACTCTGCGCGGAAAAGCAGCGTGGCTTCCATGGAGAACGTGCAGCCCACGCTTGAAATGGCGGGTCCTCGATACCCCGTGGATGAGATCACGAAGAGCGAACACGCTGAGCTGCATGTGAGATTAATGGGCTTATCCATTAAGGTGGCTGTCGGCTATGCCTTACCTCCTGTAGCTGGTGGAACTTACCACTGCCGACCAATTCCAGATGGCTATGCTATTGTCGGGGTGGATGAGGTTGTGAAGGAATATGAGGAAGCACAGCTTGACCATGCTACAGGTGAAGGGGAAACTCAACTCAAATTTGCAGTGAAAACAACCATTCTTTGGAAGAAGGAACACATCGTGCTTCCAAATTGGAGGCCACTGGCACCCCCGCCGTCTCCACATCGTCAACAGTCTGAGCCGCTTCAGCCATCTCCTGCGCGGCAGCCATCTTCGGCGCGCCAGCCATCTCCTTCCCGTCAGCCATCTCCGACGCTTCAGCCATCTCCTCAGCGTAAGCGGAAGAGCACTACCACGAAGAGCATCACTAGCACTGCCACAAAGAAATCCACAGGAAACCGTATGCCAAAGAGTTCAAAAAACTACGTCCTGCAGCCTTCCGCCAAGCCATGGCCGGTTTTACCGTGGAATCGCAGCGACGAGGAGACCAATAGGATCTCGGAAGAAGAGGTCAAGAAATTCTTTGCACCTAGACGGACCGAGCCAAAGGAGAAAATAGATCCGGCGGTGGTGGAGAAGTTTTACAAAAATATTTTGAAACCTGAAACCCCACTTGTGTCGGACTACGAGCGCCAGATTTTGAAGGGGGATGCAAGGCGCCGTAGGGAGACTGAAAGTAGCAGTCGTGCGGCACCCCAGAGAAACAGTTCCCATGCTCGGAGAGCAGGAAAACCAATCATGCGCCCCGCTCCAAGTGTTCGACACACGGGACGCTCCTCACGTAAATGATTACGAGGCAGAGCTACAAAGAAAGGCCAATGAGATGGGGATGACTTATATTGCATACTTGAACATCATGGGAGACAACTTTCCCAAAGGCGATGCCAACCCCATACAGCCATGGAAGTATGGTAAGAATCTTATCAAGAAAGAGGAGCTCAAGAATCTACCAACAAAGATGCGAAGATTGCACAAGTGGTACCTTGATTTCTGCAAGACGAGAAAGGAAGAATGGATCACGGCGCATATAAGAGATCCGATTTTCTTGTGCGGAGACGACGCGATCACCTTCAACATTCAAGACTTGCATTTTCTACTCAATCAGAAGGAACTCGACAAAGCTGCCATCAGCCTTTATTGTGTGTAAGTACTATTTCTTTAATTTCTATCTCATCTCATTCAATTCATTAATTGCATGTATATATATGCTCACCATATATTTATATATATACTATTATGCAGGAAAAAGGTTATGGAATGCATGAAAGGAGGCCCTTTTGACATTGGGTTCGTTGACCCAAATAGAGTTCATGAACAAGTGGTAAGAGACAAACCCGGGCAAACAGAAGATTTATTGCTAAGGTCTTTAATGAGACAACAAACCAAAAGAAAAATACTATTGCCTTACAACTTCTCGTGAGTACTGTTACCCTCTCTTGTACACATTCTGTTTCGGCTTACTCGATGTTTAGTTTAACTGATGATGACTTATGCGTGCGTAGGTTCCACTTTATTCTGCTAGTCATTCAACCTGACTCAGGAAAAGTCCTTGTCATGGACTCGTTACGAAAAGAAAAAGAGCTATGGGCAGACTTTAGAGAGATTCTCCAGAGGTAATTTCAATCATATTATCGCACTAGATCGGCAACTTTCGTGACAACAAGTAATTAATTACTCCTTTATTCATTTTCTTTGCCGGACAGGGTTTGGAAAAGGTTCACGGGCAGGGCCGTGGGTGAATGGTCAGAAGAACTAAAATTTGTAGACCAAAATGTAAGTAATACTACCTAGCTAGGTCTGCGTATCTCTTTGATTCTGCTTCCAATTCCATTATATCATGCTTTATTGATTATTATTTTGATTGAACTCTCTATTCTCGTAAAGTGCGCGCATCAGGGACACGGCAATAACTTATGTGGGTACTATGTTTGCGAGTTCATTCGCAACACGATATGTGTGACGGGCCAAGCCGCACTAGAACAACTTAGAGTAAGTAAAACAAAGTACACAACATTATTTTATTACCATCAATTGTGTTGAGTTTTATTCTTATATATATATTGACCCCATTCTTCATATATATTAAGATCGAACGGATGCGGGACCAACTCCTACCATTTGACCGCATACGAGCCATTCAAGAGGAATTGGCGAGGTTCATACTTGATGAGGTCATCACGCCTGGTGGAGAACTCTTTAGATATCCACCAAAATGAACATGGACGGAGATGTTATATTGTATATATGCATGCTTGAACGTGTTTGTCTTGTACTTGATGCTTTCAACGTGTACGGAGAATACCACAATGACGATGTTTGTGTATAATAATAGTTGTTTAATTATGCATGTACTCATATATACCGAAGATGTATGTGTATACCTCTCCCGATCGATTCCCCTCCCTCCTCCCCGTCCCTGCCGCGCCGCAGAAATACGCCCATAACGGGGAGGCGGTAGAACTCTGCCGCGGCAGATATTTATGTCGTTTTCCTGCCACGGCAGAGAACCTTTAACACCGGTTCGTATAAGAACCGCTGTTAAAGGGGAGGGCTCTAACACCGAACCCCCAACAATGGTTCTGGAACCGCTGTTAGAGGCCTCTACGAAACGGTGTTAGAGGCCTCGTTTCCACTAGTGGCATGTCTCTTATCCGACTAACGCGGGTGGCCCGTAGTTGGTAGCATGGCCTATGGCCTGCTGGGCGGCCCAGTTAGGTGGATCCAGAAGGAAGGCCCATGCCGGATAAAGTAAGGCTACGGTGGAGTCACCAGCATACCCGGAGCCTTGGAGTGCAAGATACACAAGACTAGTAATAGACGGTGTAGGACTCTGTAACCTGTCCGGCTAGGACTTTTCCCTGTAACCCTAGGACCTGGCGACTATATAAGTCGGGCCTATGGTAGCCTTTAGGGCACAAGATCAGATAACCTAGCATCGATTCATACAACCTCGCACAAGCGAACCTATCTCCGTAACTCGGTGTATTGCCCTTATAGTGATTTATAGCAGGAGTAGGATTCCGCCACCGTTGTGGGATCTGAACCTCGGTAAGCTGTGTTACCTCGTACCCGTCAACCGTCCGCCTTACCCCACGTCTCTAAACACGCACTGTGAGGACCCCTCCATGGCGTACTCGTCGGCAATACCACGACAGTTGGCGCCCACCGTGGGGCAAGAGGCGTTTGAGGCTCTTCAGCGGGCGAGGACCAAGATCTTCACGGGAATCGGCGAAACCATAGCCACCGGCCGTGTTCTCTTCTTCAGCAACGTTCCGATCGTCCCTCCCGATGAGTTCTGGATCCCAGTGAAGACGAACCCTACATAGTGTTTGATCGTTCCTATCAGAGACATCCACCTCTTCATCGGTGAAACCGACTCGGGCACTAGTTCCCTGGGAGTCGGAGGAGCATCAAGGACCGCACGGACCGCCTACGGGCAGGATACATTCGCAGAAGGATCAATGTCGGATCTCTCTTCGGAGTTTGCCGACAAAGATCGGAAAAATTCAAGGCCCACCCAAACCGCCCCTGTGCAGGACATAAAGGTGGAAGATCACTACAAATCCGCCGGCTTAGTCCGTGCGTCTGGACAGCAGAAATCCAAGTTCGTCGGCGTGGTTACCATCTTCGATCTGGCGCGCTGCGTTCAGAGAGAGGGCGAAAACCCCCGTGATTACCTGGCCAGGTGGCTCCGTATACGAGCCGACCTAGCCCACTACCCCGATGATAACGCTCTGTATCACTTCGTGGAAGGACTGGACCATGGCACGCTTCTCCGACATTCTTTAAGATGGCAGCAGGCAATAGGACGCCTTACCCTCGAGGAGATGGTGAGCACTGTCAACAGCTACGCGGCAGCTGATGCAGCAGCCCAGATGGAGCTCGCGCTCAGAGACGGAGAACCTCTGGCTCAGCAGCCACCGCCACCGCCTCCCGCCGCCATCGTCATAGCAGCACCACCACCTCCAGTCATCGTTGATCCTGTTGCACCTCCACCGCCCGTCATCGAGGAGTCTTAGCACCCTCCGACTCTGTCATTGACGCACTTTATGCTGATTTTAGCGCAGATTCAGAGGAGGTAGACTTCAGTCCAGAAGAGGTAGACTCCGCTATGCAGGAGATGGAGGAGGAGTACTCGCGCGACGAGCAGGCCAACAATGCCGTCGCGTCCCGAGGGGTGTTCGTCACCATTGGGACGGCGATGGATGAAGATCAACCCGGACGAGCTCCGCCTACCACGCTGGAAAAGGGGAAGGGGCCACTTATTGCTGCTGATGACGATCGCGCAAAAGTCATGCCTCCTCCGCCCAACCCAGTGCAGCAGCCGCAGGAACTTGACACCGGCCCGAGCAACAACAACACCGCAAACTTGCCGCCTCCAGCATCCACGTCTGCAGCAGCCCAAGTTACTCCAGCTAATAGAGTGATGTACGGCAATCTCCTCGTCGAGCCACTGACCGTCGCTCATATCCGGAACGCGACCCAGCTTGATGAGAAGCGCCAGCAGCTGCTGGAGGAAGCGCAAGACATCGCGGAGCAAGGTGCTAAACTAGATCGAGATCTGGTCAACGCCCAGAAGTCCATAGAAAAAGCTAGAGCAATGGAGGCCGAGTACAAGACTCTACTACAGCAGTAGAAGGCTAAGAAAGCTCCAGCTCGCGTCATCAACGATCCTGTTGTACGGCACAACCTAGGATGGGCTCCCTCGAAGCCGGCACAAGCCAAACCATACATTGACAGTGAAGGCAAGCAGGTGATGCCCACCCCACTCCTTAACCTCGCCGTCGCCAAGACCCTTCTAGAGCAGGATAGATCGCCTGAGGCAGTAGAACAGGTCTACGACCTAGTGGCCAAGGTGGTGAAGCAGCAGGAAAAGGCCACCTCTCAGAGGCTTGAGTCTAACCCAGCGCCCTGCCAGTCTAGCCAGTACAAACCGCCAAGGGACAGATCTCCTCTTGATGTCGGGTCCCAGACGGGTTCATCAGAGCAAAGATGGAGGGATGCACGTAACAGGAAGGATGCCATTCCCATATCCTCCGACCACGGAGAAAAGGCCCGACCTCGTCGCCCATCGCCACCGCCCTAATCTTCCCGACATCGCGAAGATTACAAAGCTCACCATCATACGGATATGCCCCCACCAAAGCAGTGTGGCATCGTCATCCGCGACAACACGGAGCAGACCCGTCATGACGGAGAGCGCAACCAAGGACATAAGAGCAGGTCACGCCATGACCCTCCGCGTCCGACAAGCAACCGTGACAGGCGCGAGGAGTCACAGGAGGGTAATAGCAAGAAGGCTAACCCACCGCCACCTCCGCCTCCGTCACCACCAAGCAGTCACCATGGCGGAGGAGGCCCGTGTCGTTCACGCAGCCCATCCCCTGTTGACAAGAAGAAGAACCCGGAACCATACGATGCACGTTCGCGGATCGACAAGATCCACGAGGCCCGGGAAGGACCATACCTAGGACCAAGTTGTTGGAATTATGCCCTAGAGGCAATAATAAAGATGTTATTATTATAATTCTTGTTCATGATAAAGTTTATATTCCATGCTAGAATTGTATTAAGCGGAAACATTAATACTTGTGTGGTTTGTGAACAACACCGTGTCCCTAGTACGCCTCTATGGACTAGCTCATTGACCAATGATGGTTAAGGTTTCCTAACCATAGACATGAGTTGTCAATTGATAATGAGATCATATCATTGGGAGAATGATATGGTGGACAGACCCAAACTAAGCGAAGCAATTAGATCGTGTCATTGTGTTCATCTTTGCGAAGCTTTTCCTATGTCAAATATTGTATTCCTTAGACCATGAGATAATGCAGCTCCCTGGTATCGGAAGAAAGCTTTGAAGTCATCAAACGTCATCCTATGAGAGGGTGATCATAAAGGTGTCTCTCAGGTGATCGGAAAGTATCTGTTGGGTTGTATGTATCGAGATGGGATTTGTCCCTCCCAAGTCGGAGAGATATACTTCAGGCCCACTCGGTAATCGATATCAACACCGCTTGCAAGCATGTGGTTAAGGAGTTAATCACAAAGTGATATCGGATTACGGAATGAGTAAAGTACTTGCTGTGAACGAGATTGAACTAGGTATGACGATACCGACGATCGAATCTCGGGCAAGTAAAATATCGCGAGACGAAGGGAATATATATGGGATTGATTGAATCCTGGCATTGTGGTTCATCTGATATGATCATCGATGAATGTGTGGGAGTCAATATGGGTGCCTAGACCCCGCTGTTGATTATTGATAGAAGATCATGTCTACATATTCTCGAACCCGCAGGGTCACACACTTAACGTGTCTCGACGCTAGGATAGATTGGATAATTGGTTTATGAATTTTTGTTCGGAGTCTCGGATGGGATCCGGGACATCACGAGAGGTTCCGGAGTGGTCCGGAGAATAAGATTCATATAAGGCAGTGCAGTTTTTGGAGTTCGGAATTGTTCTGGATTAATCGGTATTGTACCGGAAGCTTCTAGAACCTTCCGGAAGGGGACCAACGTGGCCCCACCTTCCGGGAGGGGGCATGGGCCTATGAGGGAGTGTCCTGGCCGCACGGCACAAGCCCCATAGGGCCCAGCCGATCCTAGATAAGTTTAAACCGTTTAAACTAGAGATAAGATAGGGTTTCTAGAAGGGAGAGTTTAAATCGTTTAAACTAGAGATAGGCTTGGAGGATGGGCAAGGGCTGGCCGCACCCCCCTCTATATATAGAGGGCTGGTGCACCCCCTCCCTACCTGCACACACCTCCCTCCAAACCCTAGTAGCCCTGCTGCCCTCCTCTCTCCCTCCCGACTGTTTGTAGGCGAAGCCCTGCGGCAGAAATTCTCCACCATATACACCACGCCGTCGTGTTGTAGATCCAATCCATCTCTCCACCATACTTGCTGGTCCGAGGAAGGAGGAGACATCGAGGTGCTGCACGTGTGCATCTCACGGAGGCACCACCACTTGTGGTGCTAGATCGGATCGGATCGCGAGGAGGAGAAGTGAGTACGACTACATTACCCACGTTCCGACGAACGTTCCGCTATGCGAATCTTCAAGGGTATGAAGATCTAATCCAATCTCTCTCGTTGTTTGCATCTCCTAGATTAGATCTTGGCTTTCCCTCTGTTCGCTTCCGTAGAAAATTTTGATTTACTATGCTGGGAAACCCTTCAGTGGTATCAGAGCTAGATCTATGCGTAGATGTGATTCACGAGTAGAACGCAACATGGTTGTTGCGGGCGTTGATGTTTTCTGTTGCAAGCCTCTTGTTTGTGTTCTTCTTATGACGCGGGATAGTGAGATTGAAGCGGTCCAGGCCAACCTTACGCGACGTCGTTCGCGAGACCGGCTCCGCACTTGACGTGTGGCTTGTACCATACATGCGACTGGTGGATGTCAGTTTCTCTCACTATAGTTGTCATGGGATTAACACCGGAGTTTGGCAACCATAATATCACCGTTGTGGCTTTCCGTAGGTAAGAATCGTTCTTAGCATCTACTCCCATAAGCCACGTAAAACATGCAACAACAAAGTAGAGGCGTCTAACTTGTTTTTGCAGGGAGTGTTTTCTGTGATATGGTATGGCCCAAGATGTGATGTGTATATTGTATGCGATGATCATGTTTTGTAATGTTTCACGACTTGCATGTCGATGAGTACACAACCGGCAGGAGCCATATGGTTGTCTTTATAATTGTGTATGACCTGCGAGTCAACTTCTTATACGCCATGTAATAGCTTTACTTTATCGCTAAGTAGTTAGCAATAGTTGTAGTTGCTATTCGTGGTGGAGGCAATCATGGTGAAGTGATGGAGATCATGCCGGAACGCACAAGATGGAGATCATTGCGCGAAGATTGGCTATACCATGTCACATAAAGTTATATGCATGTGATGTTTATCCTTTTATGTATCTTATTATGCTTAGATCGTGACGGTAGCATTATAAGATGATTCCTCACTTAAAGATCAAGATAAAAACTGTGTTCTCCCCAAGTATGCACCGTTGCGAAAGTTCGTCGTGTCCAAGCATCACGTGATGATCGGGTGCTATAGACTCTACGCTCACATACAACGGGTGCAAGCCAGTTTTGCACACGCGGAAATACTTGGGTTTTACTTGACGAGCCTAGCATGTACAGACATGGCCTCGGAACACAAGAACCGAAAGGTTAAGCATGAGTCATATGAATGATATGATCGACACTTCGTTGTCCAGCATTGAAACCACATCTCTTCTCGTGAAGATCGGATTAGGTGTGGTGAATTTGGATCGTGTTCACTAAACAACTTGAGGGATGTTGAATTTAGTGGGAGTTCATCTAGTAATTTGATTAAGTTGAACTATTTATCATGAACATAGTCTAAATTGTACTTGCAAATACTGTAGATCACATGGCCAAGTCCAACTTCAACTTCAACGTTTTTGCTGAGAAAGAAAAGCTTAAGAATAATGGGTCTAACTTCACCAACTGGTTCCGCAATCTAAGAATCATTCTGTCTGGCGGTCAAAAGGACTATGTCCTTGGGAAAGCGTTAGGTGACCCCCCTGCTGCAACTGCGCCGGCTGATGAGAAAGCTGTCTATCAGTCGCGCAAAGATGATTATGGTGTGATTAAGAGCACCATGTTGTTTGCTATGGAACCGGAACTTCAAAATCGTTTTGAAAACTATCCCGGGCCCTTTGAGATTCTCGAGGAGCTGAAAACCATGTTTCAGACTCAGGCCCGTTCTGAGAGATATGAGATCTCTGAGAAGTTCTTTAACTGCAAGATGGAGGAAGGGAGTTCCGTTAGTGAGCACGCCATTAAGATGTCGGGCTACACTCAACGCCTTGAGCAACTGGATTGCAAGATTCCAGAGGAGCTCAAGATTGACAGGGTTCTGCAATCATTCCCTCCTAGCTACAAAAGTTTTGTAGTGACTCATAATCAGATTGGTTCCACTGATACGATCACCGAGCTCTTCGCAAAGCTGAAGGCTGCGGAGGTGGACATCAAAAAGGATAATCATGTGTTGATGGTCAACAAGCCCTCCTTTAAGAAAGGAAAAGGTGCAAAGAAGCCCTTCAAGAAAGGCGGCGGCAAGCTCGTTGCCCCTGCTGAGAAGAAGCTCAAGGCTGGTCCTAAGCCGGACACTGAGTGCTTCTATTGCAAGGACAAGGGTCACTAGAAGCGCAACTGTCCGAAGTACTTAGCGGACAAGAAGGCTGGCACCATCAAAGGTATATTTGATATACATGTTATTGATGTTTTCCTTACTAGCCCTCGTTGTAGTGCCTGGGTATTTGATACTGGTTCAGTTGCTAATATTTGTAACTCGAAACAGGAGCTACGGAATAGACGGCGGCTTGCGAGGGATGAGGTGACGATGCGCGTTGGCAACGGATCAAGAGTTGATGTGATGGCCGTCGGCACGCTCTCCTTAGTTTTACCTTCGGGATTAGTTTTAAACCTTAATAAATGTTATTATGTGCCTGCGTTGAGCATGAACATTATTTCTGGATCGTGTTTATTGCAAGACGGTTATTCATTTAAATCGGAGAATAATGGTTGTTCTATTTATATGAGTAACATCTTGTATGGTCATGCACCTCTTGTGAATGGTTTATTTCTTCTAAATCTCGAAAGGGATGAAACACACATCCATAACATTGAGGCTAAGAGATGCAAAGTAGATAGTGATAATACTACTTATTTGTGGCACTGTCGTCTAGGTCATATTGGTGTAAAGCGCATGAAGAAACTCCATTCTGATGGACTTTTGGAGTCTCTTGATTTTGAATCATTTGACACATGCGAACCATGCCTCATGGGCAAGATGATCAAAACCCCGTTCTCCGGTATGATGGAGCGAGCAACGGACTTGTTGGAAATCATACATACCGATGTATGCGGACCGATGAGTGTTTCGACGCGCGGTGGATATCGCTATTTTCTCACTTTTACCGATGACTTAAGTAGATATGGGTATATCTATTTAATGAAACATAAATCTGAAACGTTTGAAAAGTTCAAAGAATTTCAGAATGAAGTGGAGAACCATCGTAACAGAAAGATTAAGTTTCTGCGATCCGATCATGGGGGCGAATATTTGAGTTATGATTTTCTCACGCATCTCAAAACAAGTGGAATCGTTTCACAACTCACGCCACCCGGAACACCACAGCGCAATGGTGTGTCTGAACGCCGGAATCGAACCCTATTAGATATGGTCCGATCGATGATGTCTCTTACTGATTTGCCGTTATCATTTTGGGGTAATGCATTAGAAACCGCTGCATTCACTTTAAATAGGGCTCCATCTAAATCCGTTGAGACGACACCGTATGAACTGTGGTTTGGTGCTAAACCTAAGTTGTCGTTTCTTAAAGTTTGGGGATGCGAAGCTTACGTCAAGAAGTTGATGCCGGACAAGCTCGAACCCAAAGCGGAGAAATGCGTCTTCATAGGATACCCTAAGGAAACTATTGGGTATACCTCCTATCACAGAACCGAAGGCAAAGTGTTTGTCGCAAAGAACGGTTCCTTTCTTGAGAAGGAGTTTCTCTCGAAAGAAGTGAGTGGGAGGAAAGTAGAGCTAGACAAGGTTATTGAACCTTCTCTTGAATTGGAGAGTAGCGCAGCACCTGAAATTGTTCCAGTGCCGCCTGCACCAACAATAGAGGAAGCTAATGACAAGGATCATGAAGCTTCGGACGATGCTGCTACTGAACGTCGCAGGTCGACAAGGTCGCGTGCCCCTCCTGAGTGGTACGGCGACCCTGTCTTGACTGTCTTGTTAGTAGAAGACAGCGAACCTACGAACTATGAGGAAGCGATGATGAGCCCAGACTCTGAGAAATGGCTAGAAGCCATGAAATCCGAATTGGGATCCATGAGCGAAAACCAAGTATGGACTTTGGTGGACCCTCCTAGCGACCGAAAGGCCGTTGAGTGCAAATGGATCTTCAAGAAGAAAACGGACACGGATGGTAATGTTACCGTCTATAAAGCACGGCTTGTTGCGAAAGGTTTTCGACAAGTTCAAGGTGTTGACTACGATGAGACTTTCTCTCCCGTAGCGATGTTTAAGTCCATTCGGATTTTATTAGCAATTGCTGCGTTTCATGATTATGAAATATGGTAAATGGATGTCAAGATTGCTTTCCTCAATGGCAACATTGATGAAGAGTTGTATATGATGCAACCCGAAGGTTTTGTCGATCCTAAGGATGCTGATAAAGTATGCAAACTTCAGCGTTCCATTTATGGACTGAAGCAAGCGTCTCGGAGTTGGAACCTTCGTTTTGATCAAGTGATCAAGAGCTTTGGATTTGTTCCAAATTGCTACGAAGCTTGCATCTACAAGAAAGTGAGTGGGAGCTCGGTGATGTTTCTGGTACTATATGTGGATGACATACTGATTATTGGAAATGACATCGACATGCTTAACGATGTGAAGAGTTATTTGAACAAGTGTTTTTCAATGAAAGACCTAGGTGAAGCTGCTTATATATTGGGCATCAAAATCTATAGAGATAGACAAAGACGCCTGATAGCTTTAAGCCAGAGTACATACCTAGACAAAGTTCTGAAAAGGTTCAGAATGGATAAGGCATTGAAAGGTTCAGTGCCTATGTTGTCAGGTAAGATATTGAGCAAGGCTCAGTGTCCAGCTACGGTAAATGATAGGGAAGCTATGAGCAAAGTGCCTTATGCCTCGGCCATAGGTTCCATCATGTATGCCATGCTGTGTACTAGACCGGATGTGTCCAATGCTCTTAGTTTGACGAGCAGATATCAAAGTGATCCAGGAGTGGAACACTGGACAGCCGTGAAGAACATCCTAAGGTACCTAAATAGGACTAAAGAAATGTTCTTAGTCTATGGGGGTGATGAACAGCTCGTCGTAAAAGGTTACGTCGATGCTAGTTTCGACACCGACAAGGATGATGCTAAATCTCAGACAGGATACGTGTATATTTTGAATGGAGGAGCTGTGAGCTGGAGAAGCTGCAAGCAAAGCATGGTCGCGGGATCTACAGTAGAAGCGGAATACATGGCTGCTGCAGAAGCGTAAAGTGAAGGAGTTTGGATCAGAAACTTCATCACTGAGCTTGGCGTGGTTCCAAGTGCATTGGACCCGCTGGAGATATTGTGTGACAACACTGGCGCCATAGCACTCGCTAAGGAACCAAGATATCATCCAAAGACCAAGCATATCAACCGCAAGTTTCATATAATCCGAGATTATATAGCAGATGGAGATCTGAAGATCAGCAAAGTACATACAGATCTGAATGTCGCAGATCCATTGACTAAACCTCTTCCACGTGTAAAACATGATCAGCACCTCAGTGCCATGGGTGTAAGATTGTTGCCAAATGTAAACTAGATTATTGACTCTAGTGCAAGTGGGAGACTGTTGGAATTATGCCCTAGAGGCAATAATAAAGATGTTATTATTATAATTCTTGTTCATGATAAAGTTTATATTCCATGCTAGAATTGTATTAAGCGGAAACATTAATACTTGTGTGGTTTGTGAACAACACCGTGTCCCTAGTACGCCTCTATGGACTAGCTCATTGATCAATGATGGTTAAGGTTTCCTAACCATAGACATGAGTTGTCAATTGATAATGAGATCATATCATTGGGAGAATGATATGGTGGACAGACCCAAACTAAGCGAAGCAATTAGATCGTGTCATTGTGTTCATCTTTGCGAAGCTTTTCCTATGTCAAATTTTGTATTCCTTAGACCATGAGATAATGCAAATCCCTGGTATCGGAAGAAAGCTTTGAAGTCATCAAACGTCATCCTATGAGAGGGTGATCATAAAGGTGTCTCTCAGGTGATCGGAAAGTATCTGTTGGGTTGTATGTATCGAGATGGGATTTGTCCCTCCCAAGTCGGAGAGATATACTTCGGGCCCACTCGGTAATCGATATCAACACCGCTTGCAAGCATGTGGTTAAGGAGTTAATCACAAAGTGATATCGGATTACGGAACGAGTAAAGTACTTGCTGTGAACGAGATTGAACTAGGTATGACGATACCGACGATCGAATCTCGGGCAAGTAAAATATCGCGAGACGAAGGGAATATATATGGGATTGATTGAATCCTGGCATCGTGGTTCATCCGATATTATCATCGATGAATGTGTGGGAGTCAATATGGGTGCCCAGACCCCGCTGTTGATTATTGATAGAAGATCATGTCTACATATTCTCGAACCCGCAGGGTCACACACTTAACGTGTCTCGACGCTAGGATAGATTGGATAATTGGTTTATGAATGTTTGTTCGGAGTCTCGGATGGGATCCGGGACATCACGAGAGGTTCCGGAGTGGTCCGGAGAATAAGATTCATATAAGGCAGTGCAGTTTTTGGAGTTCGGAATTGTTCCGGATTAATCGGTATTGTACCGGAAGGTTCTAGAACCTTTCGGAAGGGGACCAACGTGGCCCCACCTTCCGGGAGGGGGCATGGGCCTATGAGGGAGTGTCCTGGCCGCATTGGTCCAGGGGCACAAGGCCCCATAGGGCCCAGCCGATCCTAGATAAGTTTAAATCGTTTAAACTAGAGATAAGATAGGGTTTCTAGAAGGGAGAGTTTAAATCGTTTAAACTAGAGATAGGCTTGGAGGATGGGCAAGGGCTGGCCGCACCCCCCTCTATATATAGAGGGCTGGTGCGCCCCCTCCCTACCTGCACACACCTCCCTCCAAACCCTAGTAGCCCTGCTGCCCTCCTCTCTCCCTCCCGACTGTTTGTAGGCGAAGCCCTGCGGCAGAAATTCTCCACCATATACACCACGCCGTCGTGTTGTAGATCCAATCCATCTCTCCACCATACTTGCTGGTCCGAGGAAGGAGGAGACATCGAGGTGCTGCACGTGTGCATCTCACGGAGGCACCGCCACTTGTGGTGCTAGATCGGATCGGATCGCGAGGAGGAGAAGCGAGTACGACTACATCACCCACGTTCCGACGAACGTTCCGCTGTGCGAATCTTCAAGGGTATGAAGATCTAATCCAATCTCTCTCGTTGTTTGCATCTCCTAGATTAGATCTTGGCTTTCCCTCTGTTCGCTTCCGTAGAAAATTTTGATTTACTATGCTGCGAAACCCTTCACAAGTTGCTTTGGACCTGCAATACGGTCCGCAACTTACCCCAAAGGTTTCCGGATTGACAAGACCAAAAAGGCCCTATGACGGCACCGCTAAGCCAGCCACTTGGTTGCAGGACTACGGAAACGCAGTGGAGATTGCCGGAGGCAACCCCAACGTCACCGTCAAGTACCTCCCATTAATGTTGGCACGTACGGCCCGTCAATGGATCGACGACTTGCCGGATAAATCTATCTACAACTGGTTGGACATGCAAGAAGTGTTCACCAAGAACTTTGAGGTTACATACAAGCGTCCCTGCACTGTGGGCGTTCTACAGCGGTGCGTGCAAGAGAAAGATGAGACATCTCGCACCTACCTCTCCCGCTGGCTGGACATGAAGAATTCCTGCGCAGGAGTGCACGCTCAGACCGCCATGGCCGCCTTCATCGATGGGTTGGAAAGGGGCACGTTGCTCCGACATAAGCTGAAGCGCTTGCAGGACAATCACCATCTCGACTTGAACCAGATGATTCAGTTGGCTAGCGAGTTCGCAGCTGCCGACGACGATGCTCGTGGCTCCTTGCCGGCAACGGCCGTTCCAACTCAAGCTCGGAGGAACAACAGTACAAAGCGGAAGACCACTCCAGAAGAAAGCAATCTACCGACATGGTCGCTATGACTTTTGCAGGACGAGGAGAGGGCGGACAACGTGGCCGAGGAAGGGGAGCTGGTCGTGGACAACAACGAGGAAGTGAAACCACCTCGGCGCCGCTCCGCGTTCCCCAAACCTACGAGGAGTACCGTGATATGCCATGCCTCGTACACCTCGACATCAACGGCAAAGCCACCCATACCAATCGACACTGCAAGTTCGTCAACGACCTCAAGGAATACCCAGAGTCCGGCTACAAGCAAAGTTGGAAGAACAGACCGCGAGGCAAGGGCAAGGGGAAGAACAAGGAGGAGGAGTCCAAGGATTCAAGTGACATGGACGAGGACGTTGACCCTAAGCACGCCGCCAAGAGCGACGACAAGGGCAAGAACCCCTTCGCAAGGAAGGCCCCAGTCTACCACACTTTCCTTGGCACCCCCATCGTCCGACAACAGAAGACCTCTCTGAGGATCCTGATGGCTACTCTCCCCCCAGTTCCCCAGTACCTGCGCTGGTCGGAGGTTCCAATAACTTGGGACAGGACGGACCACCCAGACCTTATACCCACGGAGAACCAGTACGCCATGGTCATCAACCCCTTGATTGACGGCGTGGAGTTCACCAAGTGTATGGTGGATAGTGGAAGCAGCATCAACATCATGTACCTGGATACACTGCAGAAGATGAACTTGACGGAGGCAAACCTAAGGTGGACCAACACCATCTTCCACGGCGTAGTTCCTGGTCGGGAGGCTCGGTCCCTTGGGTGCATTACACTTGAGGTTGCCTTTGGCGATGTTAATAATTACCGTCAAGAGCGCATGACCTTCGAGGTAGTCCCCTTCAAAAGCGTGTACCACGTCATATTCGGCCGCGACATATTCCACACATTCATGGCCAAGCCATGCTTCGTCTACAACAAGCTAAAGATACCCGGACCAAACGGCATCATCACCGTATCCGGAAGCTTTACCAAGGCAACGGACTACGAGATCAACGAAGCAGCCGTTGCAGAAGCTGTCCTCTACAGCGAAGAATTCAAAGAAATCTAGAGCAAGGTCGATGACTCAGAGATGCCCGCGTCGAAGAAGCAGATCTCCAACTTCGCTCCTGCGTTCAAGGCCGCCATCGAGACCAAGCCGGTGGAACTTGTGGTAGGCGATGCCTCCAAGGTCACCGCCATTGGGACGAACCTGGATACCAAATAGGAAAGCGCGCTCGTCGAGTTCCTCTGTGAGAACAAGGACATCTTTGCCTGGCAACCTGCCGACATGAAAGGTGTACCTAGGGAACTTGCCGAGCACAGCTTAAACATTGATCCAAAATCCAAAACAGTGAAACAACCTCTACGACGCTTTGGAAATGAGAAGAGACGCGCCATTGGCAAAGAGATAGCTAGGTTACTTAAGGCTAGATTTATCCGAGAAGTCCTTCACACCCAATGGGTGGCCAATCCTGTACTTGTCCCCAAAAAGGGAACCAATGAATTAAGAATGTGCGTTGATTACACCGGCTTGAACAAAGCATGTCCCAAAGATCCGTTTGCTTTGCCTCGCATTGACCAAGTCATTGACTCGACGGCTGGCTCGGAACTTTTGTGTTTTCTCGATGCATACTCAGGATACCACCAGATCAAGATGAGGAAGTCGGATCAATTGGCCACTTCGTTCACTACCCCATACGACACGTTTTGCTATGTCACGATGCCCTTTGGGCTGAAAAACGCAGGTGCTACCTACCAGCGGACAATGCAGCGTTGCCTTCACGATCAAATTGGTCGGAACATTCGCGCCTACGTGGACAATATCGCGGTGATGTCTAAAAATTCAAACGACTTAATCTCCGACTTAAAAGAAACCTTTGATAATCTCCGGAAATACAACATGATGCTTAACCCTAAGAAGTGCGTCTTCGCGGTTCCAGCCGACAAATTGTTGGGCTTCATCGTTTCCCAGCGTGGAATCGATGTCAACCCGGAGAAAATCAAGGCCATCTTAAACATAAACCGTCCGACATGCCTAAAGGACATTCAACGACTAACAGGCTGTGTTGCAGCAGTTAGTCGGTTCGTCAGCTGACTTGGAGAGAAGGCTCTGCCGCTATACAAGTTGCTGAAGAAGGCAGGCAAATTCACGTGGACTGATGAGGCAGATGCAACATTGAAGCAGCTTAAGGAGATTCTTTCCTCAGCACCCATCCTTGCAGCACCCGAGCCTGGAGAGCCTCTGTTAATTTACATGGAGGCAACCAACCGGGTTATCAGCATCGTCGTCGTGGTAGAGCGGGAGGAACCAGGCTATGAGCACGGAGTTCAACGACTAGTTTACTATGTGAGCGAGGTCTTGACAGAGTCTAAGCAGCGTTACCCGCACTACCAAAAGATAGCTTATGGAGTATTCCTTGCTTCTCGGAAGCTAAGGCATTACTTTCAGGAGCACCCAATAACAGTGGTGAGCAAGACTCCACTGTCCGATATAATCAATAACAGCGACGCTACAGGAAGGGTCGCGAAGTGGGGCATTGAACTTGCCGCCTTCGAGATCACCTACAAAAGACGCGACGCAATCAAGTCACAAGCTTTGGCGGATTTTGTTGCAGATTGGACGGAGATGCCAGATGCTACTCCGTTGCCAGAACCAGAGTACTGGGTAATGCACTTTGACGGATCAAAGCTGCTCAACGGCTCGGGGGCTGGTGTATTGCTACAGTCACCAACATGAGACAAGCTACACTACGTTCTGCAGATCCACTTCGAGGCTACAAACAACATGGCGGAGTATGAAGCACTCATTCACGGACTACGTGTAGCCAAGGATATTGGCATCAAACGCATAGTTTGCTGTGGAGATTCCGACTTGGTTGCCCAGCAGGTGGCTGGCACCTGGAATGCGCGGAACCCTATGATGGCGGCATATCGAGACGAAGTGGACGAGATAGCCAAGAGCTTCTTGGGCTACGAAGTCAAGTATGTGCCTAGGGAACAAAACGAGGCGACCAATTTGCTATCAAAGCTAGGATCAGGGCGCAAGCGAATTCTGCCAGGAGTTTTCCTAGAGCATCTGCGCACACCATCCATGAAGGGAGCCGACATCGACAACCCGGATAGAGCTGACTCTTTCATCAACATGGTGACTAAGGTCCCTCCGGCTTGGACAAAACCGTTCATGGAATATCTCGAACACGGAACTTTGCCCGACGACAAAGTCGAAAGACGGCAAATAGTACGACGAGCAAAGGGTTATACCATAATCAATGGGCAACTCTACAAAAGGAGCACTACTGGTGTATACCTAAAGTGTGTTTCCCAGCTAGAAGGTATGGAAATCCTACGCGAAATCCATCTCGGAGATTGCGAGCATCACTCGCTCCTCGATCGTTGGTCGGGAAAGCCTTCGGGCAAGGATTCTACTAGATAGCCGCAAAGGCGGACGCCGATAAACTGGTTGAGACATGCATGGGATGCCAGTATTATGCCCGACAACCTCATGTTCCTGCTGAAGAACTGCGAACAATACCAATAACTTGGCTGTTTGTAGTCTGGGGGATAGACATGGTGGGACCATTACAGACGGCACCTTGTGGGTTTACGCATCTGCTTGTAGCAGTTGATAAATTCACTAAATTGATAGAAGCTAAACCCATTAGAAAGCTTCATGGGGCAACTGCCCTTAGGTTCATCCGAGATCTAGTGGTGAGATTTGGTCTCCCACATAGCATTATCACCGACAATGGCAGCAATTTATCGCTCGGAGAAGTGGAAGCATATTGCTGGGAGAAAGGCATCCGACTTGACCTTGCATATGTGGCACACCCACAATCCAACGGTCAGGTTGAGCAAGCCAATGGATTAATTCTGCAGGGAATCAAGCCACGTCTTGAGGCACCGCTACATAGAGCAGCTGGAGCCTGGGCGGAAGAATTGCCAACTGTGCTGTGGAGTTTACGAACTACACCCAACAGATCCACCGGCTACACCCCTAATTTCATGGTATATGGAGCAGAAGCCATCCTGCCTTCCGACATCCTTCACGATGCACCAAGAGTTGCCACCTATGACGAGGATGACGCTGAAGAATCCAGACGCCTGGATGTGGACCTTCTCGAGGAGGAGCGCGTTTTGGCATGCCAAAGATCCGCCATCTACCAGCAGAAGCTACGCAGATACCATAGTCTCCGCATTCGGCATCGCTCGTTTAAAGAGGGGGATTTGGTGCTTCGACTTAAGCAGAAGAAGTCACACAAATTATCCCCTCCATGGGAAGGACCGTTCATCATAAGCAAGGCATTGCTCAATGGGTCTTACTACCTTGTTGACAATCGTGAACTAAAGGATAGACCCAAGATCATAAGCGTAAGCGACGTGACCCGGATGATGACTACCCAGAGCTTGATCGGCCATGGAACATAGCACAGCTACGTCCTTTTTACACTTAGCATTTTTATCTAATTGTGTATCTCTTATATGATCAATGAAATAAAGCTCTTTGGTTCACTCATATTCCTGAGTCTTTTACCTCCTTTAGTGTTCATTTTTGGATCATGTAAAACCTTTATGCACAAGTTTTGCGTTTGCACTTGTGAAAATTCCGCCTACGGGCATTAGCTTAAGTTTTCTGGTCTACACGTTCTTTGTCGTTTTTATGTGGATTCTGGAGTAGTGACTTTTGGCACTTATTGTCGGCGATTTTGTGCTCGGGTTATTGACGGTGCCATTGGGCATCATCACCTAAGCGCATGGTTCCGACAACGAGTCTTCCGACTCACGAAAAGTAAAGCATAAGAAACAAAGTAATGGATAAGCCAGCACTTGCTTAAAAAATATATACATGCTGGGAACTAAGTTCTTAAGTGGCAGGAAATAAAAACCATTGTTTTCCGCCTTAAGTTCCATCATCAAGTTTTTTTTCTGCGCATAAACCAAAGGCAAAACAAATATTACATAGTGTTTTTCACTCTTTGGGCACAGGAGACTTGGAAGCAGCATCATCCCTAGCCGGAGAATCACCCTCAACGTCGGCTCTATGATGAGACTCGGAAGAATCTTGGTTGACGCTGTCAATGGTATTCATAGGCACGAAGACATCGATGTCCACCAACTCGGCAACTCTAGTGTCATATCCCGCGAGTGATGACAAGATGGCTTCGTGATCAATCTCTTTGCCGTCATCATCAACGTCGGGGATACCAGAGGTCACCGTGTCGATGTCGGCATCTTCGTAGTGTGCCTTCACCATAGACAGCGCCATCCTTGTGCCATTCCGTGCACATGAAGCTTTCCAGCTCGTAACGCACTCGGGGGCTCGGCGCAGAATCTCCGAGTACTTCGTCATGGAATCCGAGGCCTTGATATATATCTGGAGGGGCTTAGCAATCTCTTTGGCTTGGGTGATGGCAGTGTTCATAAAGTTGTCGGCAAGAACCATGCATTCCTTGTCCGAAGGAGGCGAGCGGGTTAAACCCATAAGAGCTTAAAATTCCGACAATGAGCGCTTGAGTTCAATAAACTCTAAGTATCCAGACTACAGAAATACAAGGCGGAGGAAACCTACTGAAGATACTAGCCTTGGCCTGCCAGAGGGTGTCTGCCAAGGATTCCTTCTCTCCTTGGAGGAGCTTAAATGCCTCGTTGTGGCGTTGGTTTTGCTCATCAGCAGCTTGCTTCTGATCTTTTAAGATCACAAGCTCCTCCTTCAAGCGATTGATTTCCACGGAGGCGGAATCCTGCAGGGCTTTCATGGAATCCTCGTGCATCTTCAGCATCTCTTCCCTCTCCTTCTTAAGGATTCTGTTATCACTGTCCAGCTGCTGGATGTGCTTGGACTACTCAACAATATCCTTGGCCTTGGCGACATGTTCTGCAAAGTCAGAGAAAACAAAGTACACAGTAAGTACTCAGAGAATGAAGGCATAAAACCAAGACGTAATGCGCAAAAAATAAAACAGACTCTTGTTTTTGATGATCTGTTCCTTCAAGATGGCAGTTTTACCCTTTTCGGCTTCAAGATCTGCGCGCATCTTCTGGTACTTGTCGTTGACCATTCCCCTCCGAGCATTCTCGTTCTGTGGAAAAAAGGAAAAAAGTTAAACCGTTGTTTAGTCTGCTTGGTGCACCTAGTCGGAAGCTTTCCATCTAGGCGCTCGGGGGCTACAGCGAGAGTTTTTTTAACTTAGCAATATGCTTAGCTTTTCTTTAAGCATCTAGTCAGAGCTACTTCAGTTCTCGATTAGAAGCTTGGGGGATACAGTATAAAGTTTTAACTCAGAAAATGCTTAGGTTTTCTTTAAGCATCTAGTCGGAACTAATTCAGTTACAACTAGAGGCTTGGGGGCTACAGTATTGAAAATTATAAACACTACGTATGCTACTCTTAAAGCATCTAGTCGGAATAATTTCTTCCATCTAAATGCTTGGGGGCTACAGTGAGAGTTCTTTCTAGCTTAGTCACTCTTAGAGCATATAGATGCAAAACCCATGGTTTTCCGTCTATATCCTCAGGGGCTACAGTGGGATACTCATATGAAATGCAAAAGGTAAAGTAAAACTTACAAGTGCAATAATCTTGAGGTTTGTAGCGCTCTCGGCCAGCAGCTTGCCAAAGGAAATGCTATTTCCTCGCAAGATATCCTCTTGTCGGAGAAGCTCCTCAATACCGCATGTCGGAGATGACGGCACTCCTCCAGGAACCAGAGTTGTGTTACTCGGCATGAGCGCCGGGTAAACTATCTTCGGGAACTCGAAGGGTTTCTGGGGAGTAGGGGCGCCGCCTTCGGCAGAGGTACCAGTTCCCACTACCGCCTTGCCGCTACCGATGGCATCCTTAGCCGAAGCTTCAGCCATTTGTAGAGCAGTGCTCTCCTGTGTCGCCTATTCGCCGCCAACAGCGAGTTCGTTAGAGGCGCCAGAATCCACTTCCATGGCGGAAGGGCCTGGTGCCTCCTGGGCTTGAGAACTTGTCGGGGCAGAGGAAGGCTTGACGGCAGGAGTAGCAGGGGCGATGGCGAGGGAGGCGTCGCGATGTCTTTGATATTTCTAGAAGCCCCCAAAGTTTTGGAGGTCTTCTTGAGGCTGGTCATGGCTTTCTTCCTGAGACGTGCAGAATGCATAAGTATAGGAACAAAACAGACAGATAGACAATGTTGGAGAATGAGAAGCTTACACTAGGGGGGTGCTTTGGCAAAAATCCCGGTGGCTTTTCTCTTTTCCGCCTCCAAGGCGGCGGTAGTCTTTTTGGAGGCTCCACCCTCCGTCTTCTTCTTCTTCTTGCCTCCGTCGGCAGCGTCAGAGGTGGAGCTCTTCCGCTTTCGCGCCAACAGGACATCGTCGTCGGACACGACCGTGACTTCCTTCATATTTGGATCGTAGATTTGGGCAGCCAGGTTGTCCTCATCTAGATCGCTAAGCTGTTAAGTAAGAAGTCACTGTGTTATATAAGATGGTGTTGGCAAGACGGAGAAACTGGAGCATATGTCGTACACGGAAAATAAATATCTACCTTTGGGCACTTGCCGTCTACGAACATGTCGTAGGTAATGGTGAAGCCACACTTCTTATCATTCACCTTGACGATGTCCTTCAGGCGGAGCTTGACGGAGTCGCTCGAGAAGTTATACACGGAGATCCAGAGGGTATCCCTTCGATCACTGGTATACTCGTGCATGAACTTCGCGCGGTGCTGCAGAGGTTGGATTCGCCTGATGAACCAACACATGGCTAGGTACAAGCCGGTCAAACTCGTCTCTATGAACCATTCGATCCGCCTTATTGCGCGAGAAGTGTCGAGGTCGGAGGGAAGGGAGGCATGGGATCTCCATGTGGAAACTTCAGCGGCGGCTCCATCCGCGAAGTCCGGGTACGTTACTTCTCGGCCCGCCAAAGGAATGTCGGGGCCGTAGAAGTACGCCCGCTGCCAGTTTTTGCAGGGCTCATGGCCGACGATGTCGGGGAACCGCCGGCCAGGTCGAATCTTGAAGCTTATGGTGCCGCAGTTCCTAAGCTCCTCCCTACTATGTCCGGCTTCACGTTTGATGGTGAAGAAGTACACGAACAAGTCTAACCTAGGCCTAATCCCTAGGTAACCCTCACAAAGTGCTGTGAAGTTGCTAAGCACTAAGATGCTGTTGGGGGAGAGGTTATGGGGTTGGACCTTGTAGTGGTTCAAGACGGAGAGAAAGAAGTGCGAGATGGGCAGGGAAACGCCGCGTACCAGCTGAGCCTTGAGGTACACCTTTTCTCCGTCTTGGGGAGAAGGTGTCACCTCGCCGGCCGGTGCCGCCCGCCAAGCGAGCCCCTCCGTCACGGGGAGGTAACCTTCGGCGACCATCTCTTGGATGTCGCGGTCGGTGATGTCCGAGCCACGCCAGTCGCCCTTGTGCGAGTCTAGCTCTTCTTCCAGTGGTTCTAGCGCCGCCAGATTATGGTCGCCGCCGGTGGTTTCGATCACCGCCGATGCGGGGATGACCAGGCCCTCTGGGGGCACGACGACCGAGCTCGCCGTCTTCGCCTAGGACGGTTGCCGCGTAGACGACGTGTTCGTGAACGTGCGCGGTAATTTCACCACGTCTCCAACCGCCGCCGCCAACGGTTCATATCGCTCGCGCGGGAAAATAGGATACGATTGCTTTCTCTGCATGTGTGAGTTACGAGGCGTCACTGACCTAAGCCTATGTCGTCCTAGCTGACACGAGTAGATGAGCCGTCGCATCGAAGATTCCGGCATGGACGGGAAAAATCCGACTACGGAAGAGTACGATGGAAGATTCAGCATTTCTCCGGCTTACAAATCAAAGACGGAGAAAACCTTGCAGGGTTCTTTAGGAGGACTACAAGATGTTGCTTGACGATTTGCCGACATCCATCTAGACGGAGCATTCTATGTGAAGAGGCAAGACGGCGCAAGATCTCGGAGTTCTTCGGGGCTACTGTTGGGGATATGCTATATGGGTATCCTAATAGCATGTATCTTATCCCACTAACCCGGGTGGCCCATAGTCGGTAGCATGTCCTATGGCCTGCTGGGCGGCCCAGTTAGGTGGATCTAGAAGGGAGGCCCATGCCGGATAAAGGAAGGCTACGGTGGAGTCACCAGCGTACCCAGAGCCTTGGAGTGCAAGATACACAAGACTAGTAATAGACGGTGTAGGACTCTGTAACCTATCCGGCTAGGACTTTTCCTTGTAACCCTAGGACCTGGCGACTATATAAGTCAGGCCTATGGGAGCCTTTAGGGCACAAGATCAGATAACCTAGCATCGATTCATACAACCTCGCACAGCAAACCTATCTCTGTAACTCGGCGTATTGCCCTTATAGTGATTTATAGCAGGAGTAGGATTCCGCCACCGTTGTGGGATCTGAACCTGGGTAAGCTGTGTTACCTCGTACCCGTCAACCGTCCGCCTTAACCCACGTCTCTAAACACGCACTGTGAGGACCCCTCCATGGCGTACTCGTCGGCAATACCACGACAGTATAACCATTCTTAAGTGACTTTAAGGAAACATTATAAAGTACACAAGGTAAAAAAGTCATAAGCATTACACCTTAACCCATCTATGTTTTAAAGTTAACTTTAGTCTAAAAGACTTTAAATATTATGCTAAAGATATTGTTATGTGTTTTATAGTTAACTTTGGTCTATCATAATTAAATTATAAAGCAGCTCAAATCCAAATTATTCAAGCAAGCACAAACAACATCAACCACCTCTGATTAAACCACAAAGATTGTTTAAACCTTAGAAAAGAAATCTTTTCTTCAAATGTTATTCTTTTTGCCACTTCAAACAACAATTCTTATATAAGCAGTCTTTTGTATAACATTCCACAATTGTGTATCATATTGTTGTATGATATTATAAACACATGTTGTTTCACACACACTCACAAGCCTTAATAAGAAGCACAAGTGTAAAACTTATCTAAAAGTACAACACATGCTAACAGGAACAATTTCCCGTTTCCAAACCCTAGATCAACATTATCCCCGGGATTCGAGTTTATCAAATTGCATTACATTACTTATGCATAATAACATCTTGCTTCTTTAAACATTAGTCCTTACTGGACCAATGATGCTGATTTCAGATATTGGATCTTATATTGTCTTGAAGACCGTGAGTGCATAATCTTGCAATCACAAAAGGCAAGTTCACACTTGCTCATGTCCTTTGATTATTTTATGTAAAGTATTTTACAAATCCAGTGTTGTCATCACCTGCATTTGAAAAAGGTCAGAAAACACTATTTTCATAATAATATGATTATAGGTTATTTACCATGAGGTAATTACCCACTGTAAGAGTTCCGGTGGTAAAGGAACATATTATCTAGGACTTAACAACCAATGTCGCCAGTGATTCTTGCGCCGTATATCACGCGTTAACCATGAGATTTGGAATGGGACGGAGAAGTCAGCTGTATCTTCTTCCTCTCGCATGTAGCCGGATGTGCATGTCGTGGCTGTTATCACTCGTAGCATGCATATTAATTGGTAATTCGTAGAGGATATGCAACATATGGGTGGGAACCCTCAATGTCCCACGATAGTTCTGGCATCTAACGATCTATACAAACCATTGCCATAATTCAATATGTAGGCATGGTGTACACCAAGGAGGCATGCGAGATCGCGAAGGGGGCAGTGATTGGCTTGGATCATCTTCTGGGCCCCACATCATGGAATTGTGGATGGGAATAAGCTGCCCGGTTGTGCAACAAAGAGTTGATCTCTCATGGGTAAAGTAACGCACCTCTGCAGAGTGTAAGAACTGTAAATTGTTACTCCCTGTTCCGGGAAGGAGCTGCAAACACGGCGGGAAAGGAACTCCATGAAAGTTCTGGTAAACCCGTGAAGGCTAACGCACATAGCTTTTCGGAATAAAAACAACCTTTGAAGAAATGTTTATGAAAACTTGCATTGCCTACGACCTACGGTCTGTGGCTGTAGATATAGTGCATCAAACACTCCTTTTCTAGTGAATTTGCTGAGTACGCTCGTACTCAGCGTATCTTCTTAACCCTTGCTAGATTCTAAAGCCATTAAGACGATGTTTACATCAAGTTATGCTCCAGGAATCATCATCCAAAGCTAAAGCTCTTCAACAAAGACAAGGAAGTCAACATATACATAAACTCAAGTGAAGACGAACTTACTGATTAGATAGGAATATACTCTCGAGCCAAAGAACCTATTTCTGTAGTGCATTGCAATAGCAGCAATGCTAACCCCTTAGTTAAAATACTAGTCTTAATAGTATAATAGTTTTTGCGTTGTTTATCTTTGATTCTTCTTTGTAAGAAGTTCTTTCTCTCTCTTTAACCTAGAGTATTCTCTAGATCTTGTGTATAGAGTGAGTTGTAACCTTTAGCCATGTATTGGACCCGCTGTGTTTCTGTTGTACCACTCTGAGGGATGTAATAATAGTGAACGGTGTTTCATTGGTGTTATGTTAATGACTATAGTGTACTACATCATGCAGTGGTATGCTGGGTCACCGCATGGGCCTAGGGGAATGCATTGTGTATTTGGATACTAATTGTGGGGTTGCCGGACTGATAGAAACCTGAATCCCCGTTAGGAAACTATTGCACAAGGGAGTGTAGGATCTCAGAGTTTAAGGCTGTGGTTAGGTTTTTATCTTAATTGCTTTCTTGTAGTTGTGGATTCTTGAAAGGGGTTTAATAACAAGTATGTATTAGTCCAAGTAAGGTCGGTACATTAGCATAGGTTCACCCACACGACACTTACAAAACCAATTAAGATTAATCAGCTATATGAAACAAAAGCACTTGATAGTATTCTCATGTGTCCTCGAGAATGTTTGATCCTCATTTGTATTTCCTCCGGCTTGTCCTTTGCTAAGAAAGGAATGGGACACTTGCTGCAATTATTTGCTGTCTTTATTTCCTTGCTTTATCAGAAAACCCCTAAAAATCTATTTGCTAAGTATTTACAGAGAACTCTTGAGCTAGTACCACTAGTCAGCACCTTCTGCTCCTCTTTGGGATCGACACTCCTATTTATCGAAAGTACTACGATACCCCCCCTATACTTGTGGGTCATCAAGACTATTTCCTGGCGCCTTTGCCGGGGAGTGAAGCGCTATTGAAGAGTGGAACTGGTAAAGGAAGCTTCTACTATGATTATTGCTTTTATTTCCGTTTGTTACTTTGTTTCCAATATTGATAACCCACTTGGTTTCATGTTTGGGAAAACTACTACCACTGTTCGGGTAGTAGATGAACCACCACCTGTTGAGATAGATCCTTTTGAGATACCTACAAGTATTGTTGATCGTGTTATGGATATTTATTATTTTGGAGATGGAACTGTCCATCCTAGTGATCACTTGCTTTTTATCCATGAATTATGCGGGTTGTTTAAGTGTGCAGGTATCACAACTGAACATGTGAAGAATAAGTTACTCTCTATATCATTGAAAGGAAGAGCTAAAGAATGGTATAAGATGCTGAAGAATAGACAATTTATGGAATGGGAGGAAATAGTACCTCTCTTTTATTCTAAATTCTATCCTCCCAGTGAGATTCATAAGGATAGGAATCAAATATATAAATTTTGGCCTCGTGATGGAGAGAGTACAACCCAAGCTTGGGGGAGATTGAAGTTACTAATGCTTAAATTTCCTATTCATGAATTCCTTAACAATATTATTATCAATAACTTTTATGTAAGGCTTACTCTTCATGATAAAGATTTACTAGATGCTTCTTGTGTTGGATCATTCACACGTATGAAGGAAGAAGCTAAATGGGATCTCCTAGACCGTATTCAAGAGAACACTGAAGCATGGGAGAATGACAAAGGAATAAAGTCAGGTATAAATTATGATTATAAATGCATTAAATATTTTATGGTAACTGATGACTTCCGTGATATTAGTACTGAGTATGGTCTTGATTCTCAAGTTCTTGCCAATTGTTTTAAGGCCTTTGCCTCTTATATTGAAATTCCCAAAAAGGAGTGGGGCAAGTACCATGCACCTTATAAAGAGATTGTTACCCATGTTCCTACTAGCATTGAAGTTTGTATTGTTTATCCTATTTTGCCTGAACCTTATATTGAGAAAATCCCTTTTCCTACTAAGGTAAAGGAACATTATATCATAGCTAATGTGGTTATCAAAAGTACAAAAAAAATTGTGCAACCTGATGACCAAATAAACATTGAACCTTGAACGAACATGTTGGGCCCTCTTGTGTGGTTTTGGTAATTAATGACAATCTTTATGGACTAATGTGTGTATTGATTTATACTTGTAGGATTTATCCATTGGCATCGCTTGGAGCATGTGTTAGCTTCAAGGTTGATGAAATGCAAAGAAGATATGTTGTGCAAGCTCAATATGCCAGGTCAATGATGAGGAATTAAGAAAGGCGTTCCATCTTGAGAAGGGAAAGACCGTCTACATCGAGCTCAAGTGGAATGCTCAAGGCAAAGGTATAATCTTGATAGGTTTTCCCTTTTTCCGGTCTCTTGTTGTGTGTAGGAGACCGGGTTTAGGATAGATAACCGTACTATCAAGAGGGGCTCTCGAATGAGGAATTCGGTCACATCGTTCGGAGAGAGCTCAAACCTTTGCATACTTGCATCATCATATTTGGTTGTTATTTGGTTTTATTCATGTGAGGATATAGAGCTTGTGTTAATCTCCATAACAAGTTCTTGGTCATCAAAATCGGATCTTCCGTGTATTGCGATTTTGATTTATGCGGCTTCTCAGTTTCTCACCAAGTGAGGTATCTCACATTATTCTACTTGATACTTTCTCACTGGTGATAACCAATATTTTCAACGCAATTGGAATCGGGTCTATCGGAGTTACCAAACAAAAGTTACACCCGTTTCAATATTTTCTAGTCTTATTTAAAAAAGAAAAAGAAAAATCTGTTTACTGGGCCGAGCGGTAGTACAGCCCGGGCGGGCCGGTACTACCGCCCGCATCTGAGCGCCACGGTTTATCTTCTGCCTGGCCCGGTACCATTTTCTGGTAGTACCGTCTGGCCCTGGAAGGACCTGGAAGGATTGCCTCAGCCCGCTTTGCTGCACACGCGCGCTGCCGCCAGATCTGCTCGCGCTAGGCCCCGCCGATGCGCCAGCTCGCCGCATGCGTAGACCCGCCCCTGGTCCCGCGTGTGCCTGCCGCCCTGCTACCGCTCGCACGCCTCTCGCTCGCTGCGCCTGCGCATGCTCTGCTGGCTGTCGTTGCTCGCTGGGCCCAGCTGCCTCCTGCCATGCGAGCGTGCTAGCCCGTGTTGTAGCTTGCCTGCTCTGCTGCTCGCTGCGCGCGCCGTACGGCCCCTCGCTGCTGCCGCATTTGCTGCTGCTTGCCTACTGTGTTGCACATGCTCTTGCCGCGATGGCCCCGCTCTGCCTGGTTTCCTGCTTCTTCTCTCTCGCGCTGGTGTGGGTTGAGCGGTGGTCAAAACCGGTACTACCGGTCCTGACCGAAAAATAGCTTCAACGGTCAGATTTTTGGGACCCCTATTTAAGGCTTTGCCCGTTTTGAGTTTACTTAGGTTCTCTCTTATTTATTAGGCTAAGCTTTTTCCACACTTGATCTAGATCTTGAAGCTTGCCTAATCTTTTCCCTCCGATGATTCTTGCCCATATTTGAGTGGAAGAGAGAGGAGATCTAGACCCATGTTTTGACCTAACCGATTCATCTCTTTGTGAGTGCATCTTTGGGGATATAGATTTTGGGGGATTTTGTGTCTCTCTTTGATTCCTCCTCTCTTGTTCCCCCAATAGCTTTAGTAGCTTTGTTGGAACTTGAGAGTGAGGGATTTGATCACCTTTGTGGTGTTCTTGCCATTTGCATTTGGTGCATCGGTTTGAGTTCTCCTCGGAGGATTTGGTTTGAGTTACTCATTAGAGCTTGTCCCTCTTGGGTTCTTGGAACCCTAGACGGTTTTGTGGCCTTGGTGGCATTGTGGCCTTTTGTGGCATTTGTTGGGAGCCTCCAATTAAGTTTGTGGAGAAGTGCCCCAACCTTGTGAGAGGTTCCGGTTGCCACCGACAAGTGCACCGATAGTGGAAGCGTGGATCGATCCCGTTGGGGTGAGATTCACCGGAGAATAAGAGAGGCCTTTTGTGGCATTTGTGGTTTGATACCACCCCCTCTCCAAACAAGACATACTCCATGTTGGGAGGAACTCGGTAAAATATCGGTGTCCCCGCGTGCCTCGGTTATCTCTATACCCGAGCTCTTTATTTATGCATTTTACATTATGATAGCCTTCATGCTTGAAGTAATATATATGTTTCTATCACTTTGTTGCTTGTATTGCTTAGCATAAGTTGTTGGTGCACATAGGTGAACCTTAGTTGTTCTAGGTTGTGCTTAATAAAGTAAACACTAGTTTTATTCCGCCTTCGTTGAGCCACTCTAGGAAAAGTTTTAATCGCCTATTCACCCCTCTAGGCGACATCTGTATCCTTTCAATTGGTATCAGATCCCGGTCTCTAATTTTAGGCTTCACCGCCTTGAGAGTAAAGATGTCGGCTAGAGGATTAGTGCACAATGATATGTTCATATTCGATGGCACAAATTATGATACATGGAAAAATCATATGCTCATTCATTTTCGGGACATGGACCCAAATTTGGAGCGTATTGTAGGTATGGGTTTTTCTCATCCTATGGATTTCAAAAATCTATCTTGTGAGGATGAGAAAAACTTATATCTCGATGCTCAAGATTCTAATGTGCTTGTTAATGCTTTGATCTATGTAGTTACCTCTTCAATCATTCCTTTTTGGAGCTCTCATGTTATGGACAAAACTTCAAGATAAATATCTTGTGTCCAATATTGTTGAGGATGATTGTGTTGCTTCCACTTCCGGTCGAGATGAGTTCTCATCCTCTACCACTTCACCAACATGTGACTTTTCACAAGGTAATGATATGGTAAGTGGTGATAGAAATTGAAATTTGGATAGTGTGCTTACTATTTGTAATCCCTGATCTATATCTAGTTGCAATGATCTATCTTTGGACCTTAACAATTCTAGCACTACAAACCTCTTACATGCTTGTGTTAATAGTCCTTGCATATCATGTAGAAATGACTTGAATAAATCTCATGATGATATGCTTGTGTTGTCTTGTTGCCATGATAAAAATGGTTCTATTTCCTCTAGTGCTTGTGTTGCTAACCATGTAGAGGAAAATCAAGATTCTATGGGCCAAGACAAGGTTTTGAATAGAGCTACAAGTGCAATCTCATCATCACCTTCCTCTTTTGTAGCAGTATATGGAAGATCATTAAAGTGAGGTCCTCATGAAGGAAAAAATGAGATTGACGAGGTTTTCCTTCGTAAACCTGAATTACTTAAGCATAACCTACCTGTGGAAGATTTGGGTACAACACTACCACCTAAAGGGGATCCTGTTTTCGATTTAAAACCTCTACCTGGTGATCTTAAATATGCTTATCTAGATGATATATCCTGTTATTATTAGTTCTAAACTTTCAGGGAAGGAGGAGGAAATATTATTGGAAATATTGAAGAAACACTGAGGAGCTATGGGGTATACTCTTAATGATCTAAAAGGGATTTCTCCTACTATATGTCAGCATGCTATTAATACAGAACCTGATGCAAAACCAGTTGTTGAACATCAACGCCGTTTAAATCCTAAGATGAAGGATGTGGTAAGAAATGAGGTATTAAAACTCCATGATGCTGGTATTATTTACCCTATTGCCGATAGTCAATGGGTTAGCCATGTTCATTGTGTCCCAAAGAAAGGGGGAATCACTGTTGTTCCTAATGAAAATAATGAGCTTATACCTCAAAGAGTAGTGGTTGGTTAGAGGATGTGCATTGATTTTAGAAAGGTTCATAAAGTTACTAAGAACTATGATTATCCTCTGCCTTTTATTGATCAAATGCTAGAAAGATTGTCTTAAAATACCCGCTTTTGTTTTCTTGATGGTTATTCTGGGTTCTCTCAAATTGATGTGAGGGCACAAGACCAAGAAAAAACCACCTTCACTTGTCCCTATGGAACTTATGCTTATAGGCGTATGCCTTTTGGTTTATGTACTGCTCCTGCTACCTTTCAGAGATGTATGTCTGCTATCTTTAATGGTTTTTCTGAAGAAATTGTGGAAGTTTTCATGGATGATTTCTCCGTCTATGGAACTTCTTTTGATAATTGTTTGCACAACCTTGATAAAGTTTTGCAGAGATGCGAAGAAACTAATCTTGTTCTTAATTGGGAGAAATGCCACTTCATGGTTAATGAAGGGATTGTTCTTGGACACAAAATTTCTAAAAGAGGTATTGAAGTAGACAGAGCCAAAATTGAAGCAATTGAGAAGATGCCTTGCCGTAGGGATATAAAAGGTATTCGTAGTATCCTTGGTCATGATGGTTTCTATAGGAGGTTTATTAAAGATTTCTCCAAAATTTCAAAGCCCCTTACTAATCATCTTCAAAAAGATGTACCTTTTGTTTTTGATGATGATTGTAAGGAAACTTTTGAAACTTTGAAGAAAGCTTTGACTACTGCTCCTATTGTCCAACCACCTGATTGGTATTTACCCTTTGAAATTATGTGTGATGCTAGTGATTTTGCTATGGGTGTTGTTCTTGGGCAACGAGTAGATAAAAAGTCGAATGTTATTCATTATGCTAGCAAGACTCTAGATGCTGCTCAAAAGAATTATGCTACTACTGAAAAGGAGTTCTTAGCTGTAATCTTTGTTGTGATAAGTTTAGACCTTATATTGTTGATTCAAGGGTTACTATTCATACTGATCATGCTGCTATTAAGTACCTTATGACAAATAAAGACGCTAAGCCTAGGCTTATTAGATGGGTGTTGCTTTTACAAGAGTTTGATCTGCATATTATAGATAGGAAAGGTGCTAAAAATTCTGTTGCTGATAATTTATCTCGTTTGGAAAACATTTCTATTTATCCTATGCCTGTTAATGATAGTTTTCCAAATGAACAGTTGGCTGCAATAAGGGTAAGTCCGCAAGAGAGTCCTTGGTATGCTTATTATGCTAACTTTATTGTTTCCAAGTATTTGCCTCCAACCTTTACAGCCCAGCAAAGAAGGAAATTCTTTTATGATCTAAGGCATTACTTTTGGGATGACCCACATTTATATAAAGAAGGAGTAGATGGTATTATGCAGAGATGTGTCCCAGAATATGAACAACAAGAGATATTGAGAAAGTGTCTGTCGGTGCTTATGGAGGACATCATGCTGGGGATAGGACTGCACAAAAAGTTTTACAATCTGGTTTTTACTGGCCTACTCTTTTCAAGGATGCAAGGAAGTATATTTTATCATGTGATGAATGTCAAAGATTTGGTAACATTTCTAGACACAATGAAATGCCTATGAATTATTCTCTTGTTATTGAGCCTTTTGATTGTTGGGGATTTGACTTTATGGGTCCTTTTACTCCTTCAAAAGGGTATACTCATATTCTTGTTGCTATTGATTATGTTACCAAGTGGGTAGAAGCCATACCTACAAACAGTGTTGATGGTAAGACCTCTTTAAAAATGCTTAAAGATGTCATTTTTCCTAGGTTTGGTGTGCCTAGATATCTCATGACTGATGGAGGTTCTCATTTTATTCATGGTGGTTTTAGGAAGACTCTTGCTAACTATGATGTTAACCATAGAATTGCTTCAACTTATCACCCCCAAACCAGTGGGCAAGTAGAACTTTCAAATAGAGAAATTAAATCTATCTTGCAAAAGACTGTTAATAGATCTAGGAAAAATTGGGCTAAAAAGTTGAATGATGCCTTATGGGCTTATAGAACTGCATATAAAAATCCTATGGGAATGTATCCTTACAAAATGGTTTATGGTAAAGCTTGTCACTTGCCTCTAGAATTAGAACACAAAGCTTATTGGGCAGTGAAAGAACTGAATCGAGATTTTAAACTTGCTGGTGAGAAAAGATTGCTTGACTTGAGTACCTTAGACGAGTGGAGAAGTGAAGCTTATGAAAATTTGAGACTCTTTAAGGAAAAAGTAAAAAGATGGCATGATAGGAGAATTATCAAAAGGGAGTTCCATGTTGGTGAGAAAGTTCTTTTGTATAGGTCTCATCTTAGATTTTTTGCAGGGAAACTACTCTCAAAATGAGAAGGACCTTTTGTTATTGAGGAGGTGTATCGTTCAGGGGCTATCAAAATATCTTCTTTGAAGGACAACACTACACAGGTGGTGAGTGGTCAAAGGCTAAAACATTACATTTCTGGAGATTCTTATAATGAAGATGTTGATATTATTCAAATGGTGACCCCGGAAGAATTTATCAGAAACCAAACTCCAGAATCTACAGAGTCCGTCTTTGAATAGGTAAAAAGTGCTGCAAACAGAAGGTTCGCGAAAAACCTTGTTCTTTATATTTTTGATGTTTTATTACATATGGAAGCTTACGAGACGAAACAGAGGAGGTGACGGAGCCCAGGTGGGCCACACCCACCAGTGGCGCAGGCCCCAGCTGGCCACGCCACCAGGGGTGTGAGCCCCCTGGAGTCTGTCTCCGCCCTGTTTTTGCACAATACCTTCATTATGTAGTGAAACTTCGTAATATATAATCCCCCGGATCCCCCGAGGTTTGTATATCGTGTTCTTGTCGTGTTTTCGTTTCGATCTATTTCTGTCAGGAAAATTTCTCAAGTTTAGAGGCACCATGGTCTCCGCCAACGACAAGGGCAAGAAGACCGTGGAAGATGATCCTCAAAACCCCAAGGAGGAGGAGATCTTGGTTGGGGATGAAGAATACGTGAAGGAGGACGAGCATCCGGACACCCGCGCTACCGTTGCAAGCATTGGAGTGGTGGAAAACCCTACCAATCTTAGGAGGACAGCACGGATGTCTACAGGAGGGGAAACTCCGCGTCATATCCTCTCTCCACGGTGACTTCCTCCACGCACCAAGAACCCCTAACATACTCTTATACATGAGCAACAATTCCAAAAGGTGCCCACTATGTGGGATATGCCTCGTTCTAACCATGCAGGGAAGGAACACTCTAAGAAGGAAGAGTGGGGAAAGAATAACAAGGACTGGGTTTCCCGATCCGACATGATCATGAACCGTATTGAGCATAACTCGGAGATGATTCGAACTCTAGCCTTTGGGATTGAGGATTTGAGGGAACTGATTGAAAAGCTTATCGAGAGAGCACCACCACCACCGAAGGAGTAATTTGTCATCAGGTTTGGCATCCCCTTGGCTTGTTCCAAGCTTGGGGGAGTGCCGCGGTATCACATCATTATCTTTTATCTTTTTACCTTTTTAGTACATTCATATCTTGGGTTGAGAAGTTATCATATATGTTGGTTTGCATTATGGAAGTATCTCTCCTTTAGTTTGTTATCTATGTATCCCTTGCTGTGAGTTCCTTTGTGGAATATTAATGAGAAGTTTCATCTTTTACTTTTTGCACTTCTTATTTTAGTTCGCAATCTCTATTATATGATTGATCTTGTTGACAGTATTGGTATCACTTTGGGAGCATCAAGTAGATCTAAATTGGTTTTGGAAAACTGAGCTTTGGTCAGTAGCAACACCTTTTGGGGTTTGAAAGGAAAAGATAAAAACAATACAGGTATTTTGTATCATCTATTTTCTTTCTTGATTGGCTCATAAGCTTAGTATTCTTTATTTAAGAACTTTTGTGTCTTCAAAGAAGATTGCATGTTTAGCTTTATCACTTGTAAGTTTGCTTGTTTCCTTCAACTCTTTTGCTTGCTACCCAGCCTTGCTAAGCCATAAATCTGTGCTGAGAGGGAACACTTCTCATGCATCCAACCCTTTAAACCAAAACCCGTGCCATTTGTGTCCACCATATCTACCTATTAGCATTATTGTTATTCCAAGTAAATTCTCAAGCTTCATCTATTTTTCAAATTAAAAATTATTTTGTTATGTGAAAACTAGTTAGTAAAGCTCGCACGAACTTGATGGCACACATTATTTTTTTGCCCCTAATAAACTTGAACCATTGTGTCATCGAAGTTGTATATGCTTGCATCATAAGTTGGGATTAGCAGAACCGTGCTGTCACGGGGTACGCTTTCAACACATGTAAATATCTACCTAGTTGATATCATGATCTTTTGTTTGCGGATGTCGTCGGTGTGAAATAATAGGGGAGCTTGTAAGTCCATGGAGTTACGTATGTGTGCTAGAGAAACGCCTGGGCCGCTAGCCTAAGCCATGCCTAATCATGGTGGAAACTTGCAGTATCACCATAATGACCAATCTATGAAGCTTTCTTCTTATATAAAAAAGAGAGAGACATATTGAAAAGAGGAAAGAGAGAAAAAGGCACCATTTTCCCATGGTAAATAAGAGATTGCTGAGATGCTCATTGTCTGCTTGCCTTGTCATTTTGATTATGGGATATCTCTTGTATCATGTGCAAGGGGTACCCCATTGGCGGTTCTCTATGATATACATGTACTTACAATGACAAGAACTTACTGCTAACTAAAGTTGAGTAGCATGAGGAGCGGCCCTCGTACTCAAGGGACATGATATTTCCAACTTATATTTCGTCAAGCATATACTCCATCTTTGTTCACTTTAACCTTAATCACCTCAAGATGCTTATGATAGGTTCAATGAGAGCTCAAAGCTAGTAAGTACCATAATATTTTGAAAGCTCTTTATGAACTTGAAATCCCCGCTTCCCTCTATGAAGGGCCGTTCTTCTACTTCTTAGTTGAGTCAGTAAACCTATCCCTCTCTATCTCCAGCAAGAATTTGAGTTGTTGTGGTTCAAGCCTTCATATGATGATTTATTCAATCATGTTCTTTATCTTAATTGTTTTCACAAGACTCTTATCTAAATGATTATTACTTTGAAAGCTATCATTGTGAAAAACCTTTTATGTTTGATCAAAGAGTACTCCTGTTATAAACTTCTTTACAAAAGCTTTGCCTGAAAACTGTTTGCCAACTGTTCTCTGACCAAGAACAAAGTTTACGAATTCCAATTATGATTTATCTTTATGCATCTTTATTGTGGCTCCCATACTTGTTGCAAGATAAGTTATATAATAGTGAGTTGTTTTCATCTATGAGTTGTGTATTGGTAAGTGTGATGCTTATTGTCCGTATTCTTTTTATCGACACTTCACTCCATAAACCTGTGGACATGTTTACTGAGCTCAGTTTTCGCTTGGGGACAAGCGAGGTCTAAGCTTGGGGGGAGTTGATACGTCCAGTTTGCATCACCATTCCATATCATAATTTGTCTCTATTCATTGATATATTTCATATTAAGAGGTGTTACTTATGTTATTTCATCTGTTTTTGCATGTTTGATGATTCTTGAAGGACGAACTGCCGGAGTCAGGATTCTGATGGAAAAAGAGGTGTTTTGATGCAATTTCGCGAAGATCAGAAAAATACCAGAAAAACTATAGAAAATTATATTTTCCTAGAAGAAGAAGGAAGCCAGAAGGGGAGGCGGAGTTGGGCCACAGGGGGCCCACACCCCCTAGGCGCGGGCCACCCTGGGCCACGCCTACAGGGAGTGTGGCCACCCTGGCCCACCTCTGGCTCCTCCCTCCCGCCTATATATTCTCCTCGAAACCCTAAAGTCAGGGGGAGCGACCATAGAAATATTTCGCCGCCTCTGCGGGGCGGAAAACACCGAGAGAGAAAGAGCTCTTTGGCAGACAGATTTCTGCCGGGGAAATTCCTTCTCGGAGAGGGGAGATCATCGCCATCAACACCATCATCAAGCTAGATTTCATCGGGATCATCATCATCATCCACACCATCATCTCCACCAGCACCGTCATCACCACTCCATCCCGCTGTAAAAATTGTGTTGAATCTTGCATAGTTCTTAGGGGAAACTTTCCCGGTGTTAATACTTTTGTAGTTGATGCTTGTGAGTGGAACCATTGAATTATTGTTTATTTTCAGATTGTTATCCATCATCATATCATATTTGATCTTGATCCATATGATGTCTCGTGATTAGTTCGTTTAGTTCTTGAGGACATGGGAGAAGTCATGTTGTTAGTAGTGGAATTGTGTTGAGGTATTATTCGATGGTTTAATATTTATGTTGTGGTGCTATTATTCTAGTGGTGTCATGTGAACATCGACTACATGATACTTCACCATTTATGGGCCTAGGGGAATGCATTGTGTATTTGGCTACTAATTGTGGGGTTGCCGGATTGACAGAAACATGAACCCCCGTTAGGAAACCATTACACAAGGGAGTGTAGGATCTCAGAGTTTAAGGCTGTGGTTAGTTTTTTTTAAGTTAATTGCTTTCTTGTAGTTGCGGATGCTTGCAAGGGGTTTAATCACAAGTATGTATTAGTCCAAGTAAGGTCGATACATTAGCACAGGTTCACCCACACAACACTTATAAAACCAAAGAAGATTAATCGGCTATATGAAACGAAAGCACTTGACAGTATTCCCATGTGTCCTCAAGAATGTTTGGTCCTCATTATTATTTCCTCCGGCTTGTCCTTTGCTAACAAAGGATTGGGCCACTTGCTGCAATCATTTGCTGTCTTTGTTTACTTGCACTTTATTTCCTTGCTTTATTAGAAAACCCCTAAAAATCCGTTTGCTAAGTATTTACAAAGAACTAATGAGCTAGTACCACTAGTCAGCACCTTCTGCTCCTCGTTGGGATCGACACTCCTATTTATCGAAAGTACTACGATACACCCCCTATACTTGTGGGTCATCACTTGCTTACTTTTATTTTTCTCCTTTCCAATCTTTGCTCTTCCGCTTGTTAGCTTTAGTTTTGCTAGTTGTTTGCTTTTTAGTGTGTCTTAGAATCTCTGTATTTTTGGTTTTGTTTACCTTTTGTGTCTTTCAAAAAAATCTTTTTCTGTGAGAAAATCAATTTTCATAACCTGAAATTGGCCAAAAAATAAAGTTTCCTGAAAAATTCCAGAAAATTCATATTAAATTTTTCCTCGAAAAAGGGGCAGAGGGGCACCTGCATTTAGCCCAGGGGGACCCACTAGGCCAGCACACCCCCTGGTGGCGCGGCCATCCCTAGGGCGCGTCTGGCCTGGGTGGGACCCACTTGTGGCCCTCCAAGATGCTTCCTCCTAGCCACTTCTTTCTCTCTCCCGAAAAACACCGGAAAACTTTCTCAAGCTCGAGTTCCTGCTGTTCTTGCCCCGATTTTCGATCTCCTTGGTCAGCCCATCTTTGATGCTGATTTTTGGAGGGATTGCTCTCCGGTATGTGCCTCCTCCGCTTGTCCAATTAGATTTTTGATTGGTGGATTGTATCTTGAGTATTTTGCTACTGTAGGTGAAAGTTTGCGTGAGCTTACATGCTTGTTCTATGCTTAGAGATTTCATTTTGATGCATGTTTAGCCCTCTAGCAAGTTCCTATAGTAGTTCCTCATCATTTATCAACTTGGAAATCACTTGGTTTGATGTTTGTCTAGAAATTTTAGAAAAAGGGTCATGGACAACCACACCTTTGGGGAAGTGTTTGAGAGTGATGCACCTAGGAGGACAAGGCCTTCGAGATCATCCTCCCGAGCTAGGTCATCATATAATGAGGATCTTATTACGCCGCGCTTTGGCAACGAGGGAGATGAGGTGGATGCGCACCCTTCTACCTTCCCTTGTTTTACCTTTTTGCAAGATGCAGGGATTCTCAATAATTTCCTAACTCTTGTTAGGAGGGTTGGTCTAACTGATTATATGCAGGATGAGAGTGAGCAATATGCTATGTTTACCAAAAATTTTGTGGAGAGTTTCTCTTTCACTAACAACCCTTTCAGGATAGATGAGTCATTCAAAATCTATGGTAGGCCTATCACCATGCCATTAAATAAATTTTGCGACATTATAGGTATTGGCATGGCTACGACGGTGAAGAAGATTCAGGCTCGACCCGCTGATTTGTTGGAGCTCTACCGCGGGGTAACTAATGATGATGACCGCATAGCCAAGCGCGGGAAGGTAAGAAATATTCAACTCCTAGCTATCAGATATTTTGCTTATTATCTTTCCACTAGTATTCTTCGTAGGGAGAACACTAGCAATATTTCCAACTATCATTTGGCTTTTCTATCTGCTGCACTCAACAATGAAACCAGGTATAATCTTGGTTCTCTCATTGCTCGTCACCTAGCTGCTAAAGGACCCATTTATGGGGGTATTATTGCTGCTTGATCTTGCTGCCATGAAAGCACATCACTTTGTTACTGCTAGCTCTACCCTTGAGAGTTTGGTTTACAGGATGATGTTTGATATGTCGGAAACGTATCTATAATTTTTGATGCTCCATGCTTGTTTTGTATCATTTGTCTTATGTTTTGTCTACACTTTGGGATATTTTTATACACTTTCTGGAACTAACCTATTGACAAGATGCCATAGTGCTTGTTGCATGTTTTCTTCTGTTTTCGGTTCCAGAAAGGCAGAAAATCAATATTCTCGGAATTGAACGGGACAAAAGCCAAAGTCATTATTTTTTCCTGGAGCAACACGGAACCATGAAGCAGAGCCGGAGGGGGGCCACAGGGTGGCCGCACCCCCCAAGGTTCGGGCATGCCCTGGAGGCGCCCATAGGGGGTGTGGCCCCCTGGACCCCCACCGACCTTGATTCATGTGCCTATAAGAAGCCTCTGACCCAAAAACCCTAGGGCATCCTAGAAGAAATCCACAAAAACCTCTGTAGCGCCGTCGCCGCCAAAGGGGAGATTCAGGGGACAGAAAGTCTCTGTTCCGGCACCCTGCCGGGACGGGGAAGTGCCCCCGGAGCCATCTCCATCAATCTCCATCGCCATCTTCATCATCATTGCTGATTCCCATGATGAGGAGGGAGTAGTTCTTCCTCAGGGCTAAGGGCTATATCGGTAGCTATGTGTTCATCTCTCTCTCTAGGCATGATCTTGTGGTCATGAGCTTTGTAATCAAGTAGATCTACCTTTCTACTCAAGTTCTTCATTAGATCTCTGCTCTCCCCATGTGTGTAAAAGTGACAACGTGCATGCCATGGTGGCACTTAGGCTTGAGTCACATAAATACTCTTTGTGCTTTAATAGATCTATGCTTTTCCCCACGTGTGTGAAAGTGATAGCGGGCATACCGTGTGTGGCACTTTGGATAGATTGAATATTTGTTATGAGTTATATTTGGAGTTGGATGTCTCTATGAAATTGTGGTGTTTGTTGGAACCATCTAGTGCTCAAGGTGACAGTGTGGGGTTATCTAGATTGGGAAATGCGGATTTTGAGGTGTGTTGTTATAGCCCTACCTTGGATTAGAGTGTCCAACTGGAGAGTAGTTAAGAGTAGTATCATGAAGAGAGGATATTTATATGAGAGAGTGTTCACTAGTGAAAGGATCCCTATGAATTGTTTCTAAGCATTGAAAAACCGTTTGCTACTAGATCTGTTGCATGTTTGCTTGCTTCCTTCTTGTTGCCTTTAGTCTTTGCCTCACAGTCAAGCTCTTTTCTGGCACTGTTACCACTTGTATTTCACTATCTCTTCGCCGAACTAGTGCACCTATAAAGGGTGTGTTAGGGACACAAGAGACTTCTTGTATCTTGATTGCAGGGTTGCTTGAGAGGGAATACCTTTGACCACTTCCTCCCTGAGTTCGATAAACCTTGGATAATACACTTAAGGGAAACTTGCTGCTGTTCTACAAACCTCTGCACTTGGAGGCCCAACAACTGTCTACAAGAATAGAAGTGCGTAGACATCAATGTTTACGGATGGGGAAGAGAGAAAATTCCTTTGCCACAAACCACTTTGTTCAGTATTTGCAGGGGACCTTGGTCACGCTCCAAGGAGGAGATGGACGAGCAACTGCGCATTCGTGGTTTCCACGGACACTACTAGGGGGACGCGCCCTCTTATGACCACTCTGTGCACTACACAGGGGCTTCCTCGAGCACGTACCAGGACGAAGGGGCCTCTTCATCGCATTACGGAGGCACACCTTCCTGGCTAGGCTAGGATTGAGCCCCACTTAGGCCAAAAGCCTAATCTTGGGGGGAGGTATACCGACATCACACTCATCTATATATCATGCTTCGTCGGTACTTTGTATATCCATATTTCGCTTTCTTTTTAGTTTTTGCTTTTTCTTTCCCAAAACACAAAACGACCAAAAATATTTTCGTTGTTTCTCTTGGCTTGTTTCTTTGATTTTTAGCTTTGATTTTCCTTAAGAAAAATCCAAAAAGATTTTTCTTTGTTTGTTTTTGCTTTGAGTGCTTGTTTTAAAAATTGAAAACACCAAAAATATTTGTCGTTTTTCTTTGGTATTGTGAAGTTCGTTGCAAGGTTCAGCGGTCCTTAGTGGATTTTGGTTTCATGTTATTATTCAAGCCACACAAGTGAAGGGCAATAATGAAGGTTAATGACAACTTGAGGTGTGGTAAGAGGCTGGTAATGAACTCTATTTGTTTTCATTTTTGTACATATACTCATCATTGTGGGAAGCTTAGTCTATCCATGTAAGGTGTATGTTATTTATGGATGCTTAGTAGTTCTTGATCTCTTATGATTAGCTCCAGCTTGCTAATAGTTTGTAGCATGTCAAATGAATGTTTGCTTGCATTGTTCTATTCATAACTTGGTATGACATTGTGGTATCCTCCTCTGATTGTTTCATTTGAATCGACTTGGCACATGCTCACGTATGCATATGACTGAACCAAAGTTAGTTAAGCCTCGATGATTTATTTTTCCTCAAAGTTCTTGTATCACTTTTATGCCATAATTAGTCTTGTTTTGTTGCAAGCATGATTATGACAGTTATTGCTCTCTCGTTTGTCGCTCCCTCTCTATTCATAGCCTTCACTTGCACTGAGTATGATCTCTACTCGTGCTTCCAACTCTCCAAAACCAATATTGTCAAAAGTGTCCACCATACCTACCTAGAAGCATCATTAGCTATTCCGTGCATATTTATTATGCCTCGTTTTCTTACAAATAAAAAGTTTGCTTGTTATGAGAAAGTTAGTAAAGCTCTCATGATGATGGCACACTTTATTTCTTGCACTTAATAAACCTGAACCATTGTGACTATCCATGAAAGTTATATGCTTGCAAATTATAGGCTGGGAGTTAGCAGAACCGTGTTGTCACGGGGAAAGCTTTCAACACCTATAAATATCTACCCAGTTGATATCATGCTCTTTTGTTTGCGGATGTTGTTGGTGAAATAAAAGGGGAGCTTGTAAGTCCATGGAGTTATGTATATGTGTTAGAGAACGCCTGGGCCGCTAGCCTAAGCCATGCCTAATCATGGTGCAAACTTGCAGAATAACCATAGTGAGCAATATATGAAGCATTCTTCTTATAAAAAATAGAGAGACATATGAAAAGAGGAAAGAGAGAAAAAAACACCATTTTCCCAGGGTAAATAAGAAGATTTCTGAGATGCTCATTGTCTGCTTGCCTTGTCATTTTGATATGGGATAGCTCATGTATCATGTGCAAGGGGTACCCCGTTGGCGGTTCTCTATGATACGCATGTATTTACTATGACAAGAACTTACGGGTAACTAAAGTTGAGTAGCATGAGGAGTGGCCCTCGTACTCAAGAGACATGAAATTTCCATTTTATGGTCTGTCAAGCATATAACTCATATTGGACCCCACTTTAAGCTTAACCACTTAAAGATGCCTATGATAGGGGAAATGAGAGCTCAAAGCTAATAAGTACTATACTTTCAGCATTTGGAATCCTTTCAAACTTTTCAAAACCTTTTCACTTCCTTGTTGAGTCACCACTTATTCTATGAGAACCTTCTTGAGAGCATAGTTGTCATTCTTAGTGTAATGTGCTTGTCTCAAAACTTGGTTAATTATGTCATGACTTTGATGCTTGTATCTTTGATATCTTTACTTCTAGTCTTCACTTGAACTTTAGAGGTGCCTTGGCATTTATGTGTTGCTCTACAATCAAAGGCAAGCGAGATACCACTCTATCATATCTTTTTATGAGCATTGCAATGTTGCTTATCTTTATGTTTCATGCTACTTATTATTTTTATGTTGGAATCTCTTCATATCTTGCAATGACTATTGAGTAGACTTACTTGTATACTCCTTATTATGAATTGTCTAAGTATCTATTCGTGTGCTGAGAATATTTACATCATATGAAGCAAACGTGCTCGTGAAGTTCTTTTATCGCACTCAGTTTTCAACTGAATTGCTTAAGGACAAGCAATAAGCTAAGCTTGGGGAGTTGATACGTCCAAAACGTATCTACTTTCCCAAACACTTTTGCTATTGTTTCTCCTCTAAATTTGTGTGATTTGGATACAACTAACACGGACTGATGCTATTTTCAGTAGAATTGATTTAGTGTCTAGTTTTTGTGCAGAAAATCAACTTTCAGGAAAATTTTCGAAAAATATGCCAAAATCTTATTTTACCAGAAGACTCACGAAGTCAGAAGACGAGACAGAGGAGGGCCACGAGGGGACCACACCCCTGACCGCGCAGGCTGGGCCTGGCCGCGCCTAGAGGGGGTGTGGCCAACTCAGGCACCCTCTCGGCCTCCCTCTTCGCCTACTTAAAGCCTTCTGACCTAAAAACTCAGGGGGGTTCAACATTTTTCCATAAAGATTTCCGCTGCGCCGCCACCACCAGAAACCGTGATTCGGAACCAAAAACTCCATTCTGGCACCCTGCCAGGACGGGGAATTAGAGGATATCATGGACATCATCATCACCGACGCCTCTCCATCAACCATCCATGTTTCCCCATCCATGAGTGAGTAATCCCCCGCTGTAGGCTATGATGATGGTAGGGATTAGATGAGATCTATCATGTAATCGAATAAGATTGTTAGGGCATGGTGCCTAGTATCTTTATTAGTGCTATTTGACTTTGTTGCAACTTGTTGTGCTTAATGCTTTTCACTAGGGCCCGAGTACCATGATCTCAAATCTGAACTTATTATTGATTCATGATGATAGTATTGTTTGTCATCTTATCTGCAAGTTGTGTACACATATCATTGTCCGGATCCAAAGGCCCCGAAGTGACAAGAATTGGGATAGCCGGAGGGGATGGCTGTGATATGAGGATCACATGTGTTTACGGAGTGTTAATGATTTTCTCTGGTACTCTATTAAAAGGAGTACCTTAATTGCCAGTAGATTCTCTTGAGGCCCCGCTGCAATGGGCTGGCTGGACAAAAGATGTTGTGCAAGTTCTCACTGCAAGCACGTATGCCTATATATGGAACACATGCCTATGATTGTTTAGTACTTGGATGCTTTATCTTATCTATATGCAAATGCCCTAGGTCTTGAAGTTATATGAATAGTCTCGTACATGCAACGTCCGTCCATCCATCCATATGTCTACTGCACTCATATCCTATTGTTTGCTACTATTGTTACTATTGCCTTTGTTTTACTGCTGTTGTTACTTTGCTATTGCTACTACAAAATTGTTGCTACTGATAAACTACTATGCGCAAGACTTTTTCTAAGTGTAGCTGAATTGAAAACTCAGTTGTTAAGGCTTATAAGTATTCTTTGGCTCCCCTTGTGTCGAATCAATAAACTGGGTTATACTACCCTCGAAGACTGTTGCGATCACCTATACTTGTGGGTCATCAAGACTATTTTCTGGCGCCGTTGCCGGGGACATAGCTTTATTTGTAAGTTCACTTTGATCTATTAATGTTCGTTGCTATTCCTTTCATCATGGGAAAGTCTCGTGATGGAAAGTTTCCTATTTTACCATCCACTACAAGAAGATGTACAGTCCTAAACACCTCTGCTGCTCTTGATTCACCGTCTATTATAAGTAAGCCTGTTACACCACCACCACATACACATGCTACACACACTGCTACTACTGCTAAATCTGAAATTGCTTCTGATACTCATGATGTTACTTCTATTGTGCTTGATGAGAGTGGTTCATTAGGTTCTTTCCTAGATGCTACAATTGCTAGAACTATTTTGGGAAACACTGAAACTCCTAGTGAAGACACTGTTACACCTGTTAGTTCACCTAAGTCTAGAGAGAGATATGATATTAATGATGGTTACATTGAAATGACTGGTGAATTTATTGAAGAGTACAGAAACACACGTGGTACTAGTGCTATTAGGAGTCTCCTTGAGAGACGTACTATTATACCTAAATTGTATCCTGATGCTAAGTTTGCTACTTCTCCCATAGACATTAAAGATAAGGATTATGATTTCTCTCTTGATTTATCTTATATAAACATTGTTGAGAAAGAACCTTTTTGTGGGACTGAGAATGAAAAGGCTGTGGCACATATGAATGAGCTTTCCACTATGAGTGCCTTATTTTTTGATGATGTTAAGATGCGCACCTACTTTGTTGCTAAAATCTTCCCTTTTTCACTAAAAGGAGAAGCTAAAGCTTGGTTTAATAGTTTACCTCCTAGATCCATTGATAGCCCCGATTGCTTGATTGCTACTTTCTTTCAGAAATATTTCCCTCCTAGTGCTAGACATGCTGCTTTGTAGAAACTTTTTGATTTTAAATAGGGAGAAGAGGAGAAATTGCCTGAGTCGTGGACAAGGTTTTGTTCCTTGATTCATGCACATAATGGATGTCCATTACCTAAAAATGAGCTTCTTGATATTTATTATAATGGACTAACAGATGAATCTAGGACATTCCTAGATAGTTTTGCTAATTGTGTTTTTAGGAAAAGAACTCCTGTAGAAGCTGAAGAATTAATGGCTAAAATAAGCGAGAATTATGATTATTGGACTTCAATTGAGCCAATTACACCTGAGCCAACTAATCCTGAACCAATTGTGCCTAAACCAGTTGCCGGACATGTGGTCGGGGCTCCAAAGAACCCCGACGACCACCCCCGGGTAGATGGAACAACGCCATGGGCGAATTACCTTGGGGTCGCCCCCAACTGCGAATTGCCTAGATAAGTTGTTGGGGGCATGACCCCAGGTAGGGTCAAGCGGAGGTAAAATGGAGAAGCCCACCGAGGTATTGATCGGGCCAAGGCATGATCCAGCCGAGGAATATGAGGGTCGGCCAGATAAGGGCCAGATTACCCTAAGCTAAACAACATTGGCCTAACTCGGACGACATACAAGGTATGTCAGCACAACATCTAGGAAACTTTGTATTTGCAAGAACTGGCTTGGCCGAGTTATAAGGAACGAGGTCGAGTCAGGTGTTGGCTTGCCTTTGAAGGAGAGAGCGAGCCCCAAGGTCAACACCGTCCTCTGTCTCTCTCTTAGGAATCCAAAGAGATACAAGCACTACAGAACAAAAGCCAGAGGCACAGGGACATAATAAAGGTCACGAGGTGACAATCCCAGAGCCCAACGGTCACATTGAAAGAACATGTGTGCCCCCATGTGTGGTTTTGGTAATTAATGACAATGTTTTATGGACTTATGTTTGCATTGAGTTTTACTTGTAGGATTTGTCCATAGACAATGCTTGAACCATATGGTGGCTTCAAGGTTGGAATAAGAATAAAGTGAAGAAGATCAAGTGTTGATCAAGGTTTCATAAGATGATCTCAAGTGTATCGTGCCATCCTTATGGTGATCATGGATATGTGAAGATATGCCTAAAAGAGAGGCTCTTCCATAGTGGAGTATGGGGGAGCATATTCACCAAGCTAGTGCAATCAAGAAAGGTGCTCCATCCTGAGGTGTGGAATATACAAGGCAAAGGTTTGATTTTGATAGGGTTTCTTTCTAACTGGTCTCATGGTGTTAGTTGGAGAGACCGGTTTATAGGATAGATAACCGTACTATCAAGAGGGGATCTCAAGTGAGTAACTTGATCATATCCCTCGGTGAGAGCTCAAACCTTTGCATAATTGGCATCATATTTCTTGGTTCTTATCCATGAGAGGTTTTAGATATTGTGTCAATCTCTATGACAAGCTTAAGTTCATCGAAAACGGATTTCATATGCATTCTCTATTGTGTTTTCGATATTGGAGGTTTTACCGGTTTGTCTTTTATAGATAGGTTAAACCTTTCATCATTTGGTTCTATCCTCCCTTGCTGGACTATGATGGTTCCCTGCATGATCTTTTAGAGCTCGTTACTATCTTCTAAACGAGCCCAAGATCATCAAAATCGGAGTCCGAATGAAAAAGTTATGATGGTTTCAGTTTTTCTGTTCCTGCCAGTTTTCAGGGGGGCGGATTATCCGGCCATGGGGGCGGATTATCCGGCCCAATTTTTGGAAAACGGCTAAGGACTTTGAGGCGTGGCTCCCAGTAATGGGGGCGGATTTTCTGGTCCTTCGGGGGCGGATTATCCGCCCCAAATATCCGCCCCTATATTGAGAGTCGCGCCGCGAAGTCCTTAGCCATTTTTTTGGCCTAGGAACCCGGAATATCCGGGGGAGGGGCGGATTATCCGGCCTGGAAGGTCCCAAACGGTCATATTTCGTTGGGGAGTGGTATAAATAGACCCCTTCTTCCTCCTTAGGCTTGTTGCTTGAATTCTCTCTCTCCTCCATTGTTTTAACCTTCAAGAGCTTGCAAATACTCTCAATCCCTCCCATATTTCTTGAATCTTTTGGGGGGATTTGAAAGGGGAGATCTAGATCTACAACTCCACCAATCCATCTCTCCTCTATGTGAGGGGAACATATTGGGATCTAGATCTTGGGGTTTCTTTTGTGGATTTCATCATGTGTTCTTCCTCTCTTATTCTCCCACTAGCTTTTGTAGCTTTTGTGGAATTTGGGAGAGAAGGACTTGAGCACTTCCTGTGTTCTTGCCATTGCATTTGGTGCATCGGTTTGAGTTCTCCTCAGAGGATTTAGTGAGTGAAAGTTGAGAAGCTTTTTACTCTTGGGTTCTTGGAACCCTAGACGGTTTGTTGGTGTTGCAGGTTGTGGCCATGGTGGCGTTTGTTGGGAGCCTCCGATTAATTTGTAGAGAAGTGCCCCGACCTTGTGAGAGGTTCCGGTTGCCACCGACAAGTGCCCCGATAGTGGAAGTGTGGATCGATCCCGTTGGGGTGAGATTCACCGGAGAATAAGGGAGGCCTATTGTGGCGTAGGTGGTTTGATACCACCCCCTCTCCAACGAGACGTACTCTCTTTATGGGAGGAACTCGGTAATAAATCATCGTCTCCGCGTGCCTCGGTTATCACTATACCCGAGCTATTTACTTATGAACTTTACTTTGTGATAGCCTTCGTGCTTGAATTATTATATCTAGCTATCACATAGTTGCTTGTTTTGCTTAGCATAAGTTGTTGGTGCACATAGGTGAACCGTAGTTTATATAGGTTTTGTGCTTGACAAAGTAAACGCTAGTTTTATTCCGCCTTTGTTAAGCCCATATCGTAAAAGTTTTAAACCGCCTATTCACCCCCCCCTCTAGGCGGCATTTGTATCCTTTTCACACATGTCGTGGGCTCTGGGTCTTTGTCATGCAGAAGAGGGCGGCAGCGGAAAGGAGGTCGTCGAATTACCATTTTGGGAAGAGCATATCCATCGAATATGCATTTTGGGAAGACACAATCTTTTAAAAATTTCAAATTTGAATATGCTTGGTACATCTGAGTTATGTAACACATATAAAATTGGGATGATGCATTTATTAAATACTCAATAATTATGCACTGGTTGAATGGCATGTGAATCCCCAAATCTTAGTGAAGTTGTTATTTTACTTTATTTCATTTGATATCATCGAATCGTTTCTATGCGGATTGGGCGGGAATCACAGAAATCTACATAGGGCTAATTCGGGGGTCTTATAAGTGGTGCTAGAGCCTTGGTTTTCGATACCCCACTCATCTATCCGGTAGGATAACCTAGCTAGCGGACGATGTAGAGTGTCAAAATTATTTTGCAAAATTCTCACTGTATAGATCTGAGTAAATCTTCTTTTACTCCTTAACTCTGTGATATTGTCCTCTTAGCTTTGCGTCTTTTGAATCTGCTCTATTATATTTTCGTCGTGTCTAGGATTTCTCGTGGTTGGGTATCCATCGTACATTTAGGGTTTCGATTCCTTCCTCCTGCAACAGTGTTTCTACATCCGGTCTTCATGCTATCTAAGGAATCTTTCATCTATTGTATCTTTCATTTGACCCAAAGTTCACTAAAAAAATCTTTATACCTTTTGGTGTTTTCCAATAAGACGATATCATATATGTCAGATCTGATAAAGAGCATGCATTACTCCTTTGTTTTCTGAAGCTTTCGGAACATCACCAAGAGTTGGGTTACGTAATTCTCCTATTCATGTGCAGAGTAATCCTTTAGGTGCATGATGGACTGATCCCCATCCAATTACTCTTACCATTCACTCGTGTACATTGAATTGGAGGCACAATGCAATTTTTCTCCTACCACAGAAGTTAGAGGTGGCCTTATCTGTTGAGACCTCTACCTTTGCTTTTTGTTTCTCCGGAGTGTTCTCTCGATGAGGGTGAGAAAAACCTTTTGTTGGTGGTGTTGAGAATTTCAAGAAAGAGTAAGAAGCCTTGTTAGTGGTGTCGCGAGGATCTACATGAAGCAAGAAGAATCTGATCTTCACCTTCTTCCCCGTACCATGCAGCGGATCTCGAGACAAGATCCATTGTTAGTGGTGTTGAATTGTAGCACCCCAAAAATTCCCCAATTAGAATTTTCTTGTTGTTTTTCAATAATGTTCAAGATTTATGCTTAGATTCGTGGAACATAATGGTGTTACCGCAATTTAATGGAAGTATCTCAAATTTGGATCTATAAGTGCATGATACCTACTTGGTTAGGGTTAATTATGGGTTGAGGGGTTTAGGGTTTTAGTATTTAGGGGTTTAGGGTTTAGGTTTTAGGGGTTGTTTAGAGTTTAGGTAATTTTCAATAATGTTCAAACTTTATGCTTATATTCGTCGAATAGAATGGCATTGCCCAATTTATGGAAGTATCTCAAATTTTATCTACAAGTGTATGATACCTGCTTGGTCAGGGTTTAGGGGTTTAGGGTTTTGGAAATTTTCAATAATATTCAAATTTATGGTTATATTCGTGGAATAGAATGGCATTACCAATTTTATCACCGCACCAAATTTCGGGTTCAAAGACTATATATGGTTCAAAGTCTCACCGCACCAATTTTATCACAAAGTATAAAATATTTGACGGATAATGCCCAAATTTCATAAATTTTAAAGTTTCCAAGCCAGTTTTGCTAAGTTCAACGAGTTTATCTGGGTTTGGCAAAAAATCAAATTTTGAACTACAAATGATGGGAATATCTACTTCCCGTAATTCTGGGTCACTGAAATGCAGGTCACTTGCATTGTGGGTCCACAAAGTCAGTGTAAGATTGGAGTTGGCGGGCGGGTAAATACTTATTGAAGAAGGGCGGGAAAACGTCGATGGGGTGATGCACGTGGGAGAACACAAATTTACCACCTATATTCCTCTACCTCCAACACTTGCAGTCAATTCACTCAAGACAACGTGACACCTTGGGTGCGACAGAAACACCGTATAAAAATATTTACCAAAGCTCCTTATTGGGATCGATATAAAAGCTAGAATTAATACTTTCACGAAAACATGCTCTAGCGAACCTGTGCACTTGCGGGCCATCATCACCCACGATACTACCTCGCCGTGAGAACCCGCTTCCGTCTAGAGTCTACGCTACCATCACTGCTATTAGCCATGAGAATCCGCCGACGCCTAGAGTCAATGCTACTAGCTCATCCCTCCGCCGTGCGAATACACGTCTGCCCATGCTTTCCAATGCCACCTCTGCTGCCAACTCGGCTCTCTGTTGCGAGAACCCGCGTACGGCTAATCTGTAGTATGTCACGCCGGCTTTGGACGGGCCCCATGGTCGCGAGAAACAACAACCAGCATGGGCTCATGGCACCACTTTGGCTTTCAAAGGGCGCCATGAACATGCACCCGGCAGGTGTGGAGGTGTGTCGTGCCAGGAATGCCTCTGATCGAGCATGGTCCTTCCCATGTACACTGACAAAGGGCCCATGGATCACGCGCAGATCACCTTCCAGCGACGCGGGTACGATGACGCACGCGACACCCGTCCGTGGTAGGAAATTTGTCGCCCTGGCTCACAGCAGGGCCCGCCTCCCGGAAGAGCAGGGCTCTGTAGTGATGGTGTTGTATGTCCTTTTTGGCGTCCATCCCACGGTCGAAAAGAATCAGGACGACATGGATATCAGTTTAGGCCGAAACATTTTAGAACTATTGCGGACGAGATCCACAGGATGGCTTCCCCACCTTGCTTCTTTACACAAATCCTCACCGACCGGTTTATATGCCTTGGCACGTTGGCTGAAGAGTATCGGCAAGCCAATTTGGGGAACAACAAGCTGTCGCACGCTAAATAAACAGTGGGATTTCAGGCCAGGGATCTAGATCTAGGAGAGAGGGAAGAGGAGGTACTCTCAGCTGGGATGGGTGAGAGGGAAGAGGAGGTATCGAACTACTAACCCTGTAGGCACTGGGTGTGGTAGGAGGTACTGTACAAGCAAACACCGGGGTTGTTACATGAGGTAGTTGAATAACAAAGTTCAATTATAGCAACCGCACAGGCATTATTTGTGATAGTTGACACTAATAGCCATCTGACAAAGATATTGTTAACCTTTTGTACTTGTACACTTCTGGTACTTTTTAGGAGTGGTATATAAATACCTTCCTCTTTCTTAAAATAAATGTCGGAGATTTGTCTAAAATCGTCTGGTTAAGCGGGATGGCTCGGATTTAGCAAAGCCGTATTTATTCTACACACGCAGACATAATCGCGTACAATAAGCTCAAATTGTTGCCATTAATTGGCTAGCTGCTGGCATCGGCAAACTTTTGATCCTATAACTAGTGATTATTCGCATCTTCCAAATCCAATTCAAATAGATCAGAGCTGGTGTCACTGTCCGAACCAGAATCATCGCCATCTTCCACTCCTTGGACAGCCTGATGATCACCAATTGACGCCGTGTGAACAATCTCCTGACGGACATGGTGCTCCTCCTCGTCCAAAACACGGCCGCCGCATCTGACCACCCACCTCTCCTCTTCGCCACTGGCGCCCCTCACAACACGAACGCCTTGCAGCCTCCTGTCCCCCACCACCTCACCCAAATCACGGATTAAAACAGCCGCAGCAGCTGTGGCAGTATCACTGCTCCCTCGTGAGGACGACGAGGAGACCCGCTGGGGCGGCTCGTCGTGGCTTCCCGAAGTTGTAGTGGTTGTACTGCCTGATGCCGGCGGATTCATACGGAAGCTTCCCGCCGGCGACACGAGGGGGCCGAAGAAGGTGGCGAGGTTCCTCTTAGACTTGGATCCCAGCCCCAGCTCCTGGATGGTGTGGTAGCTTTCCTCCATGTAATTCATGTCATGCGTAGCTATCACCTGGATCATCACGTCTTCAGCCTCCCAGACGTTGGCGACAGGGCCGGCAGCAAGGCCGGCGAAGCCTTCGAAGTAGCGCGTCGCTCCGAACACGTCGAGCTCGCCACCGGACCCAGCGCGGCGCTGCATTGTGAATGCTTGAGATGGTCGGAAAAAGCAGTGCTTATGTGCGCGTGTGTGGGGTTTGCACGTTTATAATAAAGCAGTGGGGGGGGAGGGGAGATGTATGTTGGTGGAATGGATTTCATGGCTGGGAGGGAATGAATTGATGGGGCAGACGAGGCAGCACGCTGGTGTGCATCCATTGTCCTGTGCCAAGAAAGCAATGGGTTTTAATGCATGGAAGTGGGGCACAAATCTCGTCCTTGTTCTCCGGCGAACGACTGTTGGAGTGTTCGCTTCTCCGTGTCTACTCCACTCCACCTCCATGTGAGGGCATCTCCAATCGGTGGCCAGCAAACTCAGACCGTCCGCGTCCGATCCTATCCAAACGGATCGAGGACATGGTCCAAGTCCAACGGTATCTCGCAAACGAGGCTGTCGCTCCAGACCGGTTTGTTTTGGCGCATTTCTGACCCAAAATGGGACGGGTTTAATTTGCGGGGACGGACAACCCCACACGTCTAAGTTAGTCATCCCATGGGTCCGCGCGTCATACACCATAATTCAGATAAAAGGGAAATTTCATTGATAATTCATAAATAAGAAAGCTTATAATACATAAAACTGATTAGCCTAATCGAACTGCATGGCAGCCCGCCCGCCTATCCACGGTGGCCTCCTTCGCCTGGCGGTGGCGCTGGACCGTCTCATTCCTCTTCCGCATCCTGACGAGAGACATCCTTTTCCTCTATGGTTCGGCGCTGCATGTGTGTCCCGTTCGGCCGCGGCCGAGACCGCCACACCGTAGGCCATGGCTTCAACCTGCTGGTCAGCGAAGGTACAAGGTGTGTCCTCTCTTCCGCAGTACTGGTTGGCCTGAAGGGTGTCGACAGCGTTGGCCTCCGTCGTCGCCCTCTCTGTTGCCTGCACCGTGGTCGCCTCAGCGGCAAGTTGGGTGGCATCCACTACGACAAGAGTAGCCATTGTCGTCGCCGCCTCCCTCGCCAAGGCGACGACGGCCTAGCGCAGCTGCTCGCCGGCCATCTACTAACGGGCGGAGACCTTCGCCGCTGTCCATATCTGGAACAAATAATATTACAAAGCCGCAAAGGCTGCAATCGTCAAGTGATGAATACTTTACAAGTATTTATAAGCTGTACAACTTATGAAATGAGCAACTACAATAACTACTACCGCCCTCCTCGCTGTTGAAGGATGTTACTCCCTCAGTTCACAATTAGATCGTATTCTGGGTTTAGTCAAAGTCAAACTTTTTAAAGTTTGACCAAATATTTAGCAAAAAATAAAAATATCTATGATATAAAATTTATAGTATTGAAATCTTTGTAAGTTATATTTCCATAATATATACATTTGGAATAATAAATATTTATATATATTCCTAAATTTTTGGTCAAAGTTGACAAAGTTTGACTTTGAAAAATCCTAAAACACGAAGCAGTAAAAAAACGGAGGGAGTATTGGTCTCGTCTTTGACGAGGAAAATAATATTCTTGGTCGGGCGAGCAGCTGCATAATGTGCCTCCATCAGCACATCCTCGCCACCGCGAGTCGGAGGAAGAACCAATGCATAATTATTGAGTATTTAATAAATTTTATATGATTGCTTCACTAATGCCTTTCACAATGGCGGGTTTCTTAGCACGTTTTTATAGAAGTAGTGGACACCTATATGATTGCTTCACTAAATCCTAGTATATGATTGCTTCACTGAAATTCGTTGTCCGTCAGCCTGACCGTTACGTGCTGATAGGTAGGGCTCTTTCAGTCGGATCTCATAGTGGACATCTCTATCCACTTATCCAGATTAGTATGGGACCCACAGCTTATCCATGTGAGCGTCGGATCCACAACTTACCCAGGTTCGTGTTGCAAGATGGGACCCCGAGTCGTCCCCGCGCTCATGGCCATGTCGTTGCATCCTCTTTCTTCTTCTTCTCCGGTGACGGCGGTCCTTCTCCGGCCGGTGAGTTATGTCTAGCTTCACTTCGGGCTTATGTTCTTACTCGGTGCGGTATGGTGCCATCCCGTTGATCTATATGAAGGATGACAATGGCAACAATGCGTAGGAAAGGTTAGATCTCACACCAAATTGTTCCGATTAGCGGAGGGCCCTTGCGGTGGACAACCAATTGGCGCAACTCGGGAGCTCAATTGGGCGCCCTCTTGCTATGGACAATGCATATGATAGAGGATCCGTTCCGATGATTTAATTTGGTTATCGAGTTAGTGTCTCGGTTGCAATCAAGTAAATCTTTGAGGTGAAAGACAAACTTTAAGATTTAGGGACATGGAAGTATAATAAATAAGACAATGACACAACTCTTGAACACTTTCAAATAAAAAAATTATACAACTCTTAATGTGTCGTGGTGGTGTCACGGCAGATGCCATGGGTAGGCTTAAGTTGGGGGCCGAATGGACGCTTATGGTAACCAGGAGGGAGTGCATGGTCTAGACACGCACGAAAAACAAGATGAACTCTTCACCCTTAGGATTTTTATTGATCCAAGAAGTTTACAAGTGCTCCTAGAGCTGTTTGAGCATAGCCTCGGGGCACTAATTTCCTACTTGGTCCAACCTCCCTCAAACCCTAGCTATGCCCTTCCTTATATAGGCAATGGCCAGCTAGGTTACATCCTTTTGGGTCCTAGGGTTTCTGTTTGGATCTTGGTCCTTACTGTGCGGGCCGGGTCATGGGCTAGCCCTGGGCCCTTGACCCAGTCCACAAAGCCATACTGCCAACGCTCTTCACGTATGTAGCCTCCAGCTTTTTTGGCGTCATATAGTGACTTTATACGTCAGTCCTTGCTTTGGGCATCACCCGACTCCTTTTATATCACCTAGCGTCGCCCTTCTCTTTTGACCATGTTTTACCTTGGTCCCTCCTGAGTCTCACTCGGAAAGTTGCAACACGTCCTCTCTGACTTGGCCGTCCCTCATGAGACCCGTATCGTTGCTTCCTGCAAGGTAAACAAATTTATCTTATGCGGGCCGACATAGTTTTTATGTCGGCCACGCCTATGCTTCGTACCCGGCCGTTGATACCTGGCCAGAGGATTCTTTGACTCGGCATAAGCCAAGCTGAGAAATGTTTTACCCCTTATGACCCTACGAGGGGTTATCCTCCCGACATTAGTCCCCGAAGCTGGTGAGGCCTAGCAGCTTTTGCTGTTAGGCGTCTCCAGGTTCCTTCAATGTACTTGGAACTTCTCTTTTCTCTCAGCATTTACTGCTCAGGGCACACTGTTTGGCGCAACTTTAATCTTTGATGAATCTGTCTTGCCCTTTTCGAGTCTCATCTTTGACTTTCTGGGTTATTTTTGCCTTGTGTCGAATCATTTTCGATGCTGCCGAGTCATTTTGGGCTTGCCTTAGTCACTGACAGGCTGTAATCATGATTGCTTGACTCAAATGTTGTCTCAAATCCTGACTGCACGGTGACGCGGCGCAATTACTCCTATCACTGTGGCTGTCAAATCGCTCAGCGCCCCGTGTCCTGCGCAGCGGTACGTGGCTCTAGATTTTCCGTGTATCACCTACACGTGGCGCTCACTGATGCGCTTACTCGGTCGAATACACAGCAACACAATGGCCACATGGCGCAAAGGGATCCCACGCCGGGATTTTTTACTCTCCTTAAGTAGGGGTGAGGGGAACTTAACTGCCCTTGCCTGTTCAGTTTCCCCCCTTGACTTATTCTTCCTTGTGCCTCTCAATCCAAAACCGCCCCTTCATTGTTCCTCTTTCTTGTCGCTCTTCTCCAGCGATTCTATCCTTCTCCTTTTGATTCTCCGACAGGTCCTTGCGTTTCCAGGCCTCTTCCAACGACGGAAGAGCCTGAATTTCACGATATCATGGATGCCCGCGACGGCGGCGAGGAGGTGGAGGAGCATGAGGCCGCCGGCGAGCGCGGTGGCTGGGAGGGCTCCGAAGTCTCGTTGAGTAGCTTGAGTGACTGCACTCCACCAGGCGCATTCCGCTCGAGGTTGATTGTCTCATTCCCGTAGGTAAGATCGTTCCCAAGCCCGAGCCCAACGAGCGCATTGTTTTTCTTTCGCACTTCGAGCGTGGCTTTGCTCTCCCAGTTAGCAATTTCTTCAAGTATTTTCTCTCCACTTTCTAGTTGCAAACCCATCATCTTCCTGCCAATGCCATTGGCTCTCTCTCTCTTGTTTCATTTCTGCCTGCGAAGGCTATCTTGGTATCTGGCCCACTGTCCTTCTTTGGGCCAAGTATTTTAATTTCCGAATCCAGGTTGTGCCTGATACCGGCGTTCCTTGCGCCAAGAAGAGTCCCACCAGGTGTGGTGCTGCCAGCATCATGCAAAGGAGGGATTCTGTCTTTCCCCGGGTCACTGGCATTGACTCGTGTAAGAAATGGCATAGAACTTTTTTCTATGTCAAGAATAGCGGGTCCAATGACTATATCTGGCGTCCTCCCTTCAAGGACGAGGTTCCCAGCAAGGAGCTTTGGAAGCTTGACCCGCGCGACAAGAATCAAGCGGTGAACGAGGCTCACGGGATCGTCGAGAGGCTGCTTGACCCGGATGAGAACTTCCACCTAACCGAGGAAGACCTCATGTGTTCCTTCATCGCTCGCCGAGTCAGCCCCATCTAGGCCAGAAGCCACAAGATGTGCTTCATGAGTGGTCCATGGGATCCTACCCGGCATTCCACTCTGGAGCTTACAAAAGATTCAGTGGACCGCCGAGTCAGCTCAATCTTTAAGCTGAACTTAGCCGAAGATTGGGACTAGAGTTGCCCCCCTTTTAGCCGAGATAGGCCTGTCCCGTGGGTAAGCATCTGAGTCATTGGATCGCTGCTGACATAGCTTACCTGGCGTTTACTCGTCGTTCTATTCTTTTACTGACTTTATTCTGTTTGTCTTTCGCAGAATCTCGTTCACCATGTTGATGACAGCACCGTCACTCCTGGAGGTTATTTTGATGATCGTTCCGATGTTGACGAGGTTGAGTATGACCTGGAGTGCTTCATGCCGATCCCGCACGCCGCCGCTGCTTCTGCTTTGAGTAAGACCTTTACTCGAAATCCCTTGCGAGATTGGTCTGACGATGACGATGTGGAATGTGAAGTTATGGAGGTAATTGTCCTTTGACCTAACTTTCTGACTTTTCCCATTGAGCATTTTATTTACTCATGCAGCTGGACAGGTACATGAGGATCCCCCTTTCGCTGTAGGCGGATTCGGCAAAATCCTTGCTGCCAAATTGAGTAAGCGGCACGGGGCCTCCTCTAGCACTCAACCCTCGAAGAAGCACCCGACTCGATCCTGCCGCTCCTCCTGTAGCCACGTCCTCCCAGACTCGCAAGACCACTATGCGTCGGGTCATTCGTCGCACTCCGCGCGACCCGACCGTCTCCGAGTAACTTCAGCTGCCTGTTACCTTTCATTTTCCTTTTCTTTTCCATCTTTGTTTTCTTATAGACCTCTGTTTTTATTTCCAGCGCTGCTATGTCCGCCAATCAAGCTGCTCCCAGCATGGTTTCTTCCCAGTTGAGGCCTGTTTCTCCTCCTCGTCATGATCCCGTCGTATAGAGCCCCGTTCGGGTCACTGTCCCAACTTCTGAGGCTCATGAGTCTCAAAGTGAGGCCGACCCGGCGGCGCATTCGATAGAGGAGATCCGGCCTCCCTCTCCAGTTGCTCTCTCCGATCAGAACCTTGGACTTGGCGCAGGCAGTATCGGCGCCGAGAAAACCCCTGTTGTCAGTTCTGGCACCCTGCCGGGACGGGGAATTTGGAGAGGATCATCGCCATCGCCATCACCAATGCCTCTCCATCAACCACCGATGTTTCCCTCATTTATGAGTGAGTAATCCCCCGTTGTAGGCTTGGTGATGGTAGGGATTGGATGAGTTCTATCATGTAATAGAATATGATTGTTAGGGCATAGTGCCTAGTATCTCTATTAGAGCTATTTGACTTTATTGCAACTTATTGTGCTTAATGCTTGTCACTAGGTCCCGAGTGCCATTGTCTTAGATCTAAACTTATTATTGAATCATTATGATAGTATTGTTTGGAATCTTATCTGCAAGTTGTGTACATATATCATTGTCCGGATCCAAAGGCCCCAAAGTGACAATAATTGGGACAACCGGAGGGAATGGTTATGGTGTGAAGATCACATGTATTCACGGAGTGTTAATGCTTTGCCCCGGTGCTCTATTAAAAGGAGCACCTTAATTGTAAGTAGTTCCCTAGAGACCTCACTGCCACGGGCTGGCTGGACAGAAGATGTTGTACAAGTTCTCATTACGTGCACGTATGACTATATTTGGAGTACATGCCTAGGATTGTTTAGTACTTGGATGCTTGTTATTATTTATCTGCAATGTCCTATATCTTGAAGTTACATGTTTAGACTCGTCCATGCAACACCCGTCCATCCATCCCTATGCCTACCGCACTCGAATCCCACTGTTTACTGTTACTGTTACTATTGCTCTTGTTCCACTGTTTTTGTTGCTTTGCTGTTGCTACTATAAACTGTTGCTACTGATAAACTTCTGTGAGCAAGAACTATTTCCAGGTGCAGCTGAACTGACAACTCGGTTGTTAAGGCTTGCAAGTATTCTTTGGCTCCCCTTGTGTCGAATCAATAAATTGGGTAATACTACCCATAAAGACTGTTGCGATCCCCTATACTTGTGGGTCATCAAAACCTCAGATCCGAGATCGGGCGATGGAGGCGCCACTGCGTCTCTTTCCTTCTTGGGGGCATCGTATCGGGGTCGACTTTGGCCGAGGGTTCGGGAAAGAGGGTGTGATGTTGGTAAGATGCACGAGTTCCAACTGTGCAGTTTGGCAAAGATGATGCATCGAGCTAAGGATGGGTCGCGGATGAGCTTTGGTAGTCTGTTTTCCCGGCGTGTCCGATGGGTTCTTCTGCTTCGTTGTGTTCCTGTGAAGTCAGAGCTGCGGTGGAGAGTGTCCAGGAGGCGACAATGACCGGACACCGGTGGCCTCTGTAGAGTGCTCGGTCGACACAAGATCAACATAATTTCCTTGTTAAGCTCGTCGTCTGAGTCAGAGTTGTCTGTCCTTGGCGCGTGTGGACAATCTATGGCATGGGCCAGCATGGGCTCCGACGCTATTTGTGAGTCTCGGTTTGGAAAGTCGTGAGTGAAGTCGGAGTAGCTGGCTTGCGGAGGAGTGATGACGATGACGCTCGTGGCAATCTCGACGCGGCTCTCCTTGTGTGCCTGTGTTTCTTGTGGGTAGCCAGGTTAGCTGTGGTGGTGTGCCTAATGTGATTGTGTTCCATGACGATATTGGTGCATTGTGCGGGTTTTTGGCTGGTTCCCTATAAATGAACCGGTCAATTCTCTTCGACTTTTTTAAATAAAATGAGGCAAACTTTTCTCTTTTGTTTCAAAAAAACAGATATGGCAGAAAGCAGAGCACAAGAGCACATCAGTCACTGAAAATATACAAAAACTACACTAGCCATTTGGTTTGGAAAAATAAAATAGTGAAACGGATATTCAGGACACTTACTAATAATAACTATTCTCTCCACCAGGGGATAGTACAAGTACATGCTCCAAAAAAAATTAAAGTGCTAAGAGCATGACTAACAGCACCCAAAAAATGCAAACCCGTAAATCCATTTATAGGCTGCGATAAACCTGTTTTAAGGGTCAGCAAATGTATGGGGAAAATCAGAGCCCGTAAACAGAACCTGCAAACAATTTAAGGGTTTATTTGCATACTCTGATCGGCGCCGTTTGAGGGTGTTGGCCCGTATAGGGTTTTATCCACTTTTCACATGTAAATAAAAATACAAACATTAATGAACATATAAAACATCAAACAATTCGCAATAATAGTTTCCAGCAACACACAATTTATCATCCTAGTTATTACACCAATAGTTTGAATCAAATTACAACAATTGTTTCAATCAAATAAATAAACAAATGTTCCTGAATAGTTCATCTCACACATACATGTCGAAGGAAAAAGGGTAGATCATGAGCGAGAGGCACCGCGGCGGTCATACAGCTGCCAGTGGTGCTGGATGAGATCATTGACGAGCTGCATGTGTGTTGTGCCGTTGCTTGAAATATGTTGAGTTCGCCTCGATAGCCTCGACGATTCTCATGAACAAGGAATGGCGCATTCACTACCTCCTACGGAAAAGATTTAGTGGATATGTAGGTACCTCGGAGAAGTAATCCTCCATCAAGGTTGCGTGGATGAGGAAGCTTTTGCGCTGGATGTAGGTGCGGCCCATCACCGAGTCGCGCCTCCGATCCAGCAGCTTGGCCCGGTCCTCGTGCTCCTTGACGGCGAGGAGGAGAATGGTTGTCTCCCGGTCATCGTTCTTGTGGGGCAGATCCTCGATGTCGGAATCGTCCGACGACGACCAATCGAGCATATCTTGGTGCTCGGCCGAGCTCATCCTCGAATGGCCGCGCGGCAGCGTCCACACGTGGATTCGGGCCCTGAAAGGAGAGAGGACGACCGGAAAGGAGGCCGGACCTTCAGGATCAGCTGCGCGTAGGCGGGGGAGGCCGAACCTTCAGGATCAGTTGCGCGTGGGCGGGGGAGGCTGAATCGGGTGGCAAGAAGTGGAAATGGCGGTGGCGGCATGGAAGGGGCGAGTGGCGTGGTGAAACTTCAGCGCGCCCTAGGGTTCTTCCGATTGCGGGTCGGTGTCCGGGTCGGCCTCCCAACCCGCGAATGTACAGGCCGACAGGCGGTTTTTAGGGTTGGCCCTTAAAATCTTTTACGGATCTCTCTATTTATGGGTGCTTATTGTCGCTGTTTTCTCGCCGAAACCGGTATACAGGCAGTTATTATACGGGTTTGCCATTTTACTGGTACTGTTAGTCATGCTCTAATGCGGCTAAGTGAGGCGATAGTACAGCTCCTGCTAGGGATGTAAATGGTACGGATAATTTCCGCTCCGAATCCGCATCCACGTCAGTTTTTGAGGATATGGTATGCATTTTTAGATATCCGATAGATATGGATGCAGATGCAGATATTTGTCGAGCGAATATCCGACGGACATGATAGCGGATATGGTATTGATGATATCTGACGGATAAGGATAATCCGACATTTTGTACGGATTATCCGAGATACTCAAATAGGATAATGCGATATATTTAGTATAACCACAATATCTAGACAATCTAGTTAGTTTATAGACTAGCTATGCATGCTACATATACATGTTGTACTATGCTTACCAATCTTGCACTTTTATACTGCTGATATCTAGTGTTATACATTTTTTTATTTCTTTTACGTAATGTGTATTTGTTCAATTATCTTTTTTCGATCCGAGTCCGCTCCAAATCCACTCCATGTCCGTAATCCGATATAATCCGCATTCGAATCCACATCCGGCTATTATCCGCTTCGATCTAAATTCATTAAAAAATATAATAAAAAAATATAATAATAACAATATCCGATGCGATCCCCAGCTCCTGCCGGAGAGCCTTACCCTGGGCTGCGTCCGTGGCAGTCTCGCGTCGTGGAGAACGCCCGCGGGCCTCGCTGGGTGACCGCGAGCAGGGGGCGGCACCGCCATGGGAAGCCTGGCGATCCCTGGGCCCTGACTCCGTGCGCGAGTGCTGCAGGGGGCATCGGTCAGTGCTGCTTTTAGATGCATGCCCCGCGTCGTGCATGGCTAAGTAATACTACACAATTAAGGGTGTAATTGGTACGGATAATTTCCGTCTTGAATCCGCGTCTACGTCCGTTTTTTAGATATGGTATGCGTTTTTAGATATTTGGCGGATATGGATACGGATATGGATATTTGTCGAGCGGATATCCGACGGATATGGTAGCGGATGATATCCGACGGATAAGGATAATCCGATATTTTATACGGATTATTCGAGATACTTAAATAGGATAATCCGATATATTTAGCATAACCACAATATCTAGACAATCTAGTTAGTTTATCGGCTAGCTATACATGCTACATATGCATATTGTACTATGCTTACCAATCTTGTACTTTTATACTGCTGATATGTAGTATTGCATATTTTCTTATCATTTCTTTGCGTAAAGTAAATAATTTTTTATTTTTCTACGTGTATTTGTTTAATTATCTTTTTCGATCCGAATCCGCTCCATATCCGCAATCCGATATAATCCGCATTCGAATCCACATCCGCTATTATCCGCTCCGATCCAAATCCGCCAAAAAAATATAGTAAAGGATATAGTAATAGCAATATCTGATCCGATCCGATCCGTTAAAAATAATAATACCGTACAACAATGGTTCCCGGATCGCTGCTGCACTAGGCTGGTTCCTATGCATGTCCTGGCCGATGAGGTCTTCCGGATCGCTGGTTCCTATGCATGTCCCGGTTGATGAGGTCTCCCGGATCGGCTGCACTAGGCTGCCGGGTGGAAGGGTTCCCCAGACTTATTTGGGTTTGCCTCTGTCGGCTCACAAGTTTAAGATGCATGACTTTGTCTCCCTAATCGCTAAAGTGGACAAATATCTGTCTGGCTGGACGGCCATCCTTCTGTCCAGCGGTGGCAGGCTGGTTCTTCTGAACGATGTGCTTGACGCGCTGCCAGTCTATGCTATGGGCGCGCTGGACCTGCGACCAGCTTTGCTACGTGCTATTGAGGCCCTTAGGCGGGCTTTCCTGTGGAACTCTGGAGATCGCGCTTCTGAGGCGCAGTGCCTTGTGGTGTGGTCCGCGGTCTGTCGCCCAAAGCACGAGGGAGGGCTGGGCATCAAGCAGTTGAGCGCCAAGAACTACTGCCTGCAATTCAAGCTGCTGCATCGGCTTCACGCGCGCTTCGATGCCCCTTGGCCTCGCTGGGTCTGGTCTCAAGCACGGCTGGACCCCTCGGGAGATCATCACCTGAACCGGCTACGCACTCTCCTACCGCTCTACCGCGGGCTAGCGGCTGGAAGCCTCGGCAATGGGCAACGGCTCTCCTTCTGGCATGATCAATGGCTCGGGGGTATGCCCCTATGCTATAAGTTCGCTGCCCTATACTCCCATGCCACGGTCGCCACGGCTTCGGTCAGCGACGTCATTGCCTCGGGCTTGCGTGCGTCCCTGGGACCGCGGCTAAACCACGCTGGCGGGCGGGAGCTGCCCACGCTGCTGGCTATCCTCAATGGCGTCTCCCTTTCCGCGGATGAAGACAGTTGATCCCTTGTTCGCTGCGCCAAGACCACTGGGAACATTGACACGGCTGAGCTCTACAAAGTGTGCACTTGGGGTGACGTCGACAACCCTTTCTACGACTTCGTCTGGCGAAATCACGCTCCCTCCAAGGTAAAATTCTTCGCGTGGCTTTTTGTCCAGGCAAGAGTGCAATCACGCAGCCAACTGGCTAAGAAGAACATCATCACAGCGGAAGAGGACCTCTGCCCGATATGCGGATGCCCAGAAGAAACAGTCACCCACATCATCTTCCAGTGCCGGTTTGCCCAAATCTTCTGGGCAAGCATTTGCTTCCATTGGCCGGATGGTGCTGATGTCCGGGATCTCCACTCCTACTCCCCCTCTTCGGCTATCTCTGTGGAGTCTATCACGACGTTCACGCTCCTTTGTTGCTAGCACCTTTGGAAACACCGCAACGCGGTGGTCTTTCGCACAGCCCAGCCTCACCCTCATGAGTAGAAGTTGCATCGAGGATGCTCACCTCTGGCGCACTCATCTCCCTTCTCAAGTCGAACCGGACGCGGATGCTTGGAACCGCTGCCTGGGGCTGCACACTGTCTAGCCCTACCCATGTAATCTACTCTCCTCCCCCTCTTCCCTGTAAACAATTCGAGGCAATAATATTTTCCGTAGATATACGACTAGAAGGCAGTTATTTCACCGGCAGACTGTGTGACCACACCATCTCTTACTTAATAATTACAACTTTGAACTTATTTGTCAGGCAACACAATCGTGTATCATCAGAAGGACATAATAAACATTTGATAAAAAAAATCAATGAGGTCCATCACTCTGTTTCATGTATACGTGCACTTCACCTAACCATGCATCCCACGTGGATCGTCGGTCCCTTCTCCATAGCCATGCACGACGCCCTTCCCGGCCGGCAACGCCGCAACAGCGGGCGGCCTGAACCCCGGCAGGTCGCACGGGATGTGCGGGATGAAGGGGCAGTGGTTTCTTGGGTCAGCGTAGAAGATGGCGCACTCGATGGGCGACCGCTGGCCGGGGAAGCCGGGGATGCAGTTCCGGCGCACGTCGAGCACCCGGCTCCTGACGAGCTCCAAGCAGTGGTATCCGACGGAGTGGAAGTAGTTGTCGGAGAGCGAGAGGTTGGTGAGCTTGCCGGTCTTGGCGAGCAGGCAGAGCACGTCGGGGACGTGGCCGTAGAGCTTGTTGGAGGCGAGGTTGAGGGCGTCGACGTCGGCGAGGCAGCCGAAGGAGAGCGGGATGGGTCCCCTGATCCGGTTGCCCCCGGCGTCGAAGACGGTGAGCCCCTCCACGAGGCCGATCTCGTAGGGCAGGCACCCGGAGAGGTCGTTGTTTAGGAAGAGCACCTCGGAGAGCGTGCCGGAGACGTTGAAGATGGATTTCGGGATGGGTCCCGTGAAGTGGTTGTTGGCGACGACGAGGTACTGCGCGGTGGTTGTGCCGAAGGTGTCCGGGATGTCCCCGGAGAAGCCGTTGTTGTTGAGGAAGAGGGCCTCGACGGAGATGCCGAAGACTGCGGGCGGGACCTGGCCGGCGAAGGCGTTGTAGCGTAGGTCGAGGAAGAGGAGGCGCGCGAGGGGCGGCACGGCGGGCGGGAAGGAGCCCGAGAAGGCGTTGTTGGAGAGGTCGAGCTCGTAGAAGTAGCGGAGGTGGGTGAGGTCCGGGAGGTCGCCGGAGAAGTTGTTGGAGTTGGCGTGGAAGAGGGCGAGGTCCGGGAAGGCGTCGATGAAGCCGGCGAGCGTGGGAGCGGCGAGGTGGAAGCCGTTGAAGTCGATGGAGGCGACGGTGAGCGTGGTGTTGTCGTCGGGCGGGAAGTCGCAGTAGAAGCCCTTGTAGGCGGTGCCGTTCCTGTGGCTGGAGCAGATGTCCGTGCCCACCCACGTCGCCGTCACGCCCAGCGGGTCGGACGTGATGGTCTGCTTGAACGCGTGGATCACCGGGTGCAGCTTCCTCAGCTTCTCGTTCTCGAAGTCCCACGGCTCCGGCGCCGGCGCCGGCGGCGGGCACGGGGGCGGAGGTGGCGGCGGGCACGCGGGAGGAGGCGGCGGGCATGCAGGCCGAGGAGGAGGCGGTGGCGGGGGGCACGCAGGCGGAGGCGGCGGTGGTGGAGGAGGAGGAGGAGGAGGGCATGCGCAGCCTTTCAGCGACCCCGTGGACAGCTCTGACGGGGTGCACACACAGCTAGACCGCGAGACCGACGACACCACATTGCCGCCGCTCGTGGCCTCGGAGGCACTCGCCTCGCCGTGCGCCGCGGCGAGCATAGCCACCAGTGCAAGCACGAGCGCACGGTTGGGCGCTCGAACCGCCATTGCCGACACGGCGCCTCTGCTCCTCCCGTCCCTGGAGAATGGCGGCTGCCGGCCGGTATAAGAAGGGAGGGACGGAGCCGTGGATCGATATGGTAGCAGCAACCACACAGAGTACACAAGTGGAGAATATAGCTCAGCGAAGGAAGGCGAAAGGGAAAGTGGTGGGAAACGAGAGAAGTTCAAGTGGCGAAAATGATAGTGGGGTTGGCGGTTGACTGGTCTTGCTCGGCGGTAGGAGGAGAACTGCAAAGCAGAAGCAGAGGCGTGGAGTGCAGAGCAGAGCGCATCAACAAAACCTACGGGGCATGATCGATCGGCATCCATCTCCGTCCGAGCCGGATCTCTCGCAATCACCGCGGTAGACCCATGAAAATTCAGTTCAGTTTGGGCTCAACGGCCAGCTACAATTTGGTCAAATATTTTTGACCTGATGAGTTTCATGGGCAGTGAGGAAAGCAATACCGTTTACAGAAAGGTTGATCATATGACTTGATGAGTTTCATGCATGGGCAGCTACATGATTATGTTGCGTGTTGGCTTGTTCTCATTGCTTTGTTCTTGTTACCATGATTGGGTTGCTTTGTTCTTGTTAGCATGATTGTAGCCACTCACAAAGCTACTCTTTCACAAACCACAATGTGGGATATCGATCGATGTTTCTGGGATATCAGCGTGTGGGACAAAGGTACTCTAAACAAAACAAAACAAAAAAACTAAGATGCCTCGCCAAGAAACAAAGGACTAGTAAGTACTACGCATTGCAAAACTTTGGCTAAACAAATACGCCGCTGATGATAATGCAAACTGCCCTCATATAGTGGATTAGGAGGCACTCATTTTCTATTGTTCAAAAGACGTCAAGTTGGCTACCAACACGGCACATCAAGGTTTTATGCTACGGGGGGTCCCTGACTTGTAGCAATATCGTAGTGGTCACTGGTCAGATGTTTCAAGTACCAATTGACATTTCCCTTTGGCTAAGCTAGAAGCTACTGGGAGTATCTGCCACTCCACGACATTTAGTTGCTTCTTTGCTTCCATCATACAACCAGATGGTCACAACTAAATCTAAGTTCGTGTCCTAGTCCTAGAAAAAAATCAACTGCAAAGTGTACTAGTATACTAGTATAAAGACAAACAAAAGCCACAAACTGGGGAACCTTTAAGTTCAACGACTGAAAAGCTTGGATGTATGTATGTATGTATGTATGAACTAAAGATAAAATGCCCATCAGTTAACGACCTTCCTCTGAGCTGGAACTTTGGAATAATCTAGCAAGACATGATTGGTTGTTGAAAAAAGTGTTGTGAAGCTCCACCACGGGGAGCACGCATTGCAAATGTAGCACATAAAGTATTACAGTATAGAATTCCCCAGCTACGCATGGTACCTTTCCAGTGCAACGACCCGTATCTCATTCTGGAACCTGATGCGACCTGATACTGACAAGCAAAATGTGACTTAACATGACGAACATGCACATCCCCAAATTCGTTGGGTGCAATCTACGGAACAAAACAATTAGAATCAAAGACACAGACGCTGGGACCGCATTTGCATATCAACAGTAGCCTGCATAGTAGAGGTTGAGAGGGTGATGTTCAGGGAAAGTCATTATCCAGAAGATGCACCCACGGTAAACCTCAGCATGTTTCATCTTCATAAGGAAAAGTATACAGATCGTTACATGTCTCAGATTGAGAGCATCATCTAAACCCACGTATCAGCAGACAAACATTACATCCTGGGTATCCAGAAATACACGGGTATGAAGACTGAGGATGAGGCCAACTGCGCTAGACAACTGAAGATCATCCTGATAAGGCAAAAAAAAAAAGAGTCATGATTAAGAACCACAGCACCTGTCAGGAAAGCGGTGATGATGTTTCAAAACATATATAAATTACAGATGAATGAATGAATGAAAACTCGCCATTTCGACAGTAACTTCAGAAAAAAAAATGAACTTCTCCCAGTGAGCGCACTTGACTGTATTCAGAATGGTTCGATGCTGTCACTAGGATTGATGTATGGGCAAGCAACACTGTTAGGTACTTTTGTCGTTTTATTCAAATAGCACGCAAGTTAGATTTCAGGTATTTTGCATAAAGCAATGCAGTTCTGTAAACCACAAATAAATTGCATAAGGCTACCTATTACTTTATCCAGCACACAATTAAACATGCTCCATGAAAGTGGCCGCTTTCTGTAAAGCCAAAAAAGGAAAACTCAATAACACAAAAAACACCTAAAATTGTGATATCTGGGTTCATAAACAGCAATGCACTCCATGAGATCAAAATGGAGCAGAAACTTGAAAGAACCAACACGGTTGGTAAGGACTGAGGAATCTAGTTTCAGACAGCAATGATTTGCTGGACCAGCCTGACTTGCATTTTGTGTAAAGTAACTGATGGTGGAAAATATTGTTGAGATTTGTTCCACTAACGATATGTGACCACCAGAGACAAACTACAGTAGTAAGAGTACTATAATGGATAAAAAAATTAAGTGAGCAGCATCAGTTATTGGCATCTGCTACTTCACAAATTTGAGGCCAGTGATGACATGACTCATCGATGTTGATAACTGAAAGTGACCAATGTGATTCTTCATATATTTAAAACCACAATAGACAGTTCTATTCAATTTTACAACTGACCGATTAGACCTCTTCCTTCAACTTAATCTTGACATAGAATCCCGCTCAAGAAAAGTAGAAAGCATTATGGCCCAAAATAAGCTCAAATATTAAAAACGGTTACATATTACTCTCTACTCTGTAGGCCCCACATTTTGTTATAGCCCCTTGTAATCTCACTTCTCATGCCGCCTGTAGTCCATAGATTGGACCAGAAACTTTAAAGCAATAGCAACTGCATTGCCTATTATAGCACATTCTTGGTATTTTGAACCATTGCACAAACTTGTGATCCCAGGATACATTGTACAAATGCCAGTCAGACATAATGTTAACTACATCCACAAATATACTAAATATGTATAATATATAAGCTACTCCGTATTAGATTTGATCACTGAATTTAAGTATATATAGCACATACATCATACATGTGAAAAAAAGTTGCGCTAAGAACTCACCAAAATGCACCTACATATTTCGTTTACTCAGCCTTCTTTTGTTTGCTTGGTTGTCCAGTCTTGCTAACGATTGTATCGACGTGCCTTGACAGTACCTTGTGTGCTAAACCAAGCTTTTCATCAACAAGATCCTGGTACATCTCATAGAACGGGGGAACCAACAGAGAAAGTATGACTCCTAGAAAAAAAGCCAAAACAACATAAGCTTAGTATATGCAAGAACTATCATGAAAGAAAAGCAGATCCGAAAACTAGAAATCCATGGGGCCACAAGGAAGCAAATTCGCTATAACTCACCCATGTAAATGAGTGTAAAGAAGTTGAAGAGCATTCCAACACATGAAACCACCCATAGAACTAGTATAACCTTTTGCGCCGAGCAGAACATGAGACAAAAAGAGACCATACATTAGGTACAGTAAGATCATACATTACGTACAGTATAGAGTAGTGTGTGTGTGTGGGTGTGGGAGTAAGAACGTGCACACAGAAAAGTTATGGTTGCATAAGATAGACACCTGTATAAAAACTGTCCTATCCCTCTTGATGGCAATATCATGGCCAACAGCCAACAACTTGTTTATCCATACAAGAGCCCGATCTGCAGCTTTCTGAACAACCACATCAGATACCTCCAAATTAGGAAGTGGTGGGAGAGGCCTGCAAACAACATATCTGTTATTCCGATATTGCATAAATGAAGTACAAATCAATCATACAGTATTACTTAAGTAAGATGGACTAACTAAAGAGATTATAAACTTATAACTAGTCCTAACCAAGTTAACAGTAACACATGCTGTTAGCGAATTCAGCAAGCTCCAGGTCAAAGGACAAAGATGGAGTACTTAATACAAATTACTACAGGAACACAGAAAGATCTCTTTCATAAGAGCCCAGACAGCATTATTACAAGCTATAGCCTATAGAGAAAAACATGTACTAGCAAAGGTAATATCAAAGTGCTATCACATCTTAACTGTAAAGCAAAGCAACCTCATTAGTCTTTACTTTGTAGAGAAGCGAACATATAGGTGTATGATAACTAATGTGGTAGACAAGGGTAAATTAGATGATCCCTTGCATACTGAATGGACAGACAGATCAAACCTTGAACACTCTATAGCATCTTGTAAAGATCAGGTCCCAAATACAACCAAATTCTGAAGTGCTCAGACCAAAGTTTAACAAAATTTCACAACTACGGAAATCTTCGTTGTAGCAAACTTACTGGACGACTTTAATTTGAACAATCCAGAATCCACCACGCAGATCAGCAGTATGATACCGTATGCGAAGTGATACAGCATCTGCTTGAACACAATTAGTACAAACTACTCCAAATTCGCTCAGAATCTATACACAATACGCATCACTGACCACAGAGCATACGACAAAAAGCAAAGCAGGGCACAATTCAGTGCTAGCAAACCTACTCGACAGCTTTAGTTTGAACAATCCACCAAAAAATTAAGCAGTGAGGTGGCCTAGACCAAGTGGTACGACTGTCTGATTGAAGGTAACTACTCAATTTTCGGTCATAGTCAGTACACAAAGTACGCATCGGTTATGACAGAGCATACGATTAGAGCAAAGCAGGGCATAATTCAGTTCTAGATCAGATCTCAAACAAGAGCTACTCTGGAGTACTAGCAGACAGGGCAGTCGCCGGAGCAAAGTGAGTAGCCCACCGACCTGTTGAGCAGCGAGGCGGACTTGGCCCAGAAGAAGAGGATGATGACGAGGAGGAGGACGGCGTTGGAGAGGACCGACGGCAGGCTGTACCCGGCGCGCTCGAAGAGGAACCACACGAGCGTGGCGCCCGCCACGGCCGCCGCGGAGACATTCCTCCGCCTCCACAGGAGCACGTCGGCGACTGGATGAGGAGCGGCAGGGAAGTCAGTCATAGATCGACGGAATTTAGCGAGGTATATGAGAGAGCATTGTGAGAGGACGGGGAACTGAGCGAGGTACCTGCGCCGCCGCCGAGGAGGGCGTGGGGTGGCCGGTGGCCGGTGGCCATTGGGATCGATCGGCGGGGCTAGGGTTTGGGGCGCGGCGAAGAGGACGAGGATGCGGTTTTGGTTAAGCTCTGAAATGGGGACGACAGGACGACCGGAGGAGTAATGGTGCTGCGCACGAGGCGACGGACGAGACGAGATGAGATGAGATCTCGTTCTGCCTTGGATCGGGAATTCAGGATTCAGGATTCAGAACGGCGCGAATGATTTCTCAATGACATGTGGGCCTTGAGCATTTTTTCCTTTTGAGTTGAAGATGGTTATTTGACTTCGAAAGCTAAAATATAAAAATAGGGAAAAAATAAAAAAATTCACAAACTTATTACTCCCTCCGACCCATTAGTTGACTTGGATTGTCAAAATTTGGATAAACCTATATACTAAATAGTGTCTAGATTCATAAAATCTAGTCAAATTCAAGTCAACTAATATGGGCCGGGGGAGTTAATAATTATGAGTAAACAAATCTTATACAAATATTAAAAATTACATATACTACCTCCATATTAGTTTATATTGGGCTAACACGGAGTTTAAGAAAAAAGTTTGACCATAAAATTTAGACGCGTGCTAGGAGTCCTGAAGATGGGGAGCTCCCATCGTCCTGCTTCCGCGCGCGCCACGTGCCTCCAAAATCACCCCAAATCCCATTTTTGCTGCAAAACATTCCTTTTTTTTGCTACAAATATCATCGCTGAAGCAAAAAAAAAGATTAGTTCCAGAAATAGAACGTCTCGCCGGAGACCTTGTCGAGACCCTGCAACAAAAAAATATGCCAATGCAGCAAAACCGACTTCGCCGTAGACATCGTCGGAAAAAACTCGCCGATAACTCTCGTCGGAAACCTTGTAGCAAAAAGTTGACACTGTTGTAGCAAAACCAAAAGACGGTTGTAGCAACAAAGTTCTTCCAATGTAGCAAAAAAACTACTTCGTCGAAGACATCGCCAGAGACTTTTGCCGGGAGACCTCGCCGGAGAACGCGTAGCAAAAACTTTGTGCTGCTGTAGCAAAACCACGGAACGATATTAGCAAAAAAAAATATGATAGCATCGTCGTGGCATTTTTCTTTTGATGGTTAAACTAAAACAACCATAGTAGCATTTCGACACAGACAATGTAGCAAGAAAAACATGGTTAGGTAGCAGCACCATGCAACTTTTGTACCAACTCCGACCACCGTCGCTAGCAAAACTGGCCAACACTTGTGGCATCGCCGCACCCCCTGGCCGGTAGCATCGTCGATCCATGATCGTAGCATCATTGAGCAATGTTGGTAGCATATTTGTCATGATTCGATAGCAATCTCCAAACAGGCACCAATCTCGCTTCCCCGCGCCACGTGTCCCCAAGCAGCAGCAGCCATGGCAGCGGTGCTTGGCTTCGGGAACCATGGACGCCGACGAGCTGCCTAGATGGGAGAGAGGATGGTTGGCTCTAGATCGAGGGAGTTGAGGGCTTCGAGCTCCTGGCGGTGGGGTGGCGGCGACACGAGGTAGCAGGAGCTCCATGGCGTAGGCACCGCAAGGTAGCAGGAGATCCATGGCGGAGGTGCGTGGCGGGCCGACAAAGGTGCGGGTGTGTCGGCGACAGCGCGTAGCTGGTTGCCGAAGGCATGGCATCAGGGAGCAGCCTCCCATGGCATTGGGGATGTTGAAAAAATCGAAGAGATAAGGAGGAGAGAGAACAAGTGGAGATACCTCGTGGGTGGGCCCCATTCACACGACCGCGCGCAGGTGAGACGACCCGGACGATGGAACGATTCCATCGTCTGGGGGATGGGGATCATTATCCTAAAATTTATCAATAAAACATGAGTTATATGTCACAAAAATTATACCAATATTTAAAAGCTCTTTCCAATCCACTGGTATAACCCCAATCCAATGGTATAATTTTTGTGACATATGATTCATATTTCGTTGATCAAATTTGTAGTCAAACATATTTCTTGGGCTCCGTGTTAGCCCAATAAACCGGTATGGAGGGAGTAGATCACCGGACCACCTAGCAATGATTACATACATTCGAACGAGCCGAAGGCGCATCGTCGTCCTGCCCCCTCCCCATCATCGAAACCGATAAAGCTTGTCGTAGTAGAGCTTGTTGTATTAGACAGACGAGAAGTCACCGTTATAAGTCCCCAAAAGACCGGCGCAATAGAGCGGCGATCATCACCAATTATGATAACCATAAACTAACCTAAAATCGCACCATCGGATATGAAAACCGACTGGATCCCAAGAGATCTGTTGGACACACGACCACGTGCTCTTCGACAACGCTAGATGCATCACCGAAGCAAGGATGGAGTCGGGAGGACATTATTCTGATTTTAGGATGTAGTTATAGCCTGACTATTACAAAGAAGACACTAAAAAACCTGAACAGAGGACAGAAAATCTCCCGCCAGTGAGAGGTCGTGGTTCGCCACGTCTCCAAAGCCCCAAGGCCACCCGAGACAAAAAGCGGACCGACTCTGTCATCAACGAGGTGAATATAACCCTATATGCGTTTTTAGATGGTCATCCAATTTTTCTATATTACAAAAGTGTCACTAAACACCCTCACTTGTTTACAATGCGTTTCGAATTTATTTCATCTCACTCACTCACGAATCATTTCACTCTCATTTACTCGTTACATCGTCATGTTTAACTAGCTGAAAGCCCGTCCGTTGGCATGCCTAATCAATTTTTTCCTTTATCATAGATGTAAATATAGTGCATGTGAGAATTGGTGTGAGGGTATGCGGAACCAAGACACACTATTAGTCAACATTTCAACACTAACACTATGTAGCCGAGTGAAATACAACGTAAATTATGTTTTTGAAACTAATGAAAATTTTGGAGAACAAGTTTGGTATGACGAATTACGTATTCTGATTGTTTAAACCAAGGAAATGAGATATTTGGTTCATGTGCTAGATGCCGAAATATCCAAACAAGTTAAACACCATTTTACTTGTTCCAAGACTATAAGAAGATGAGAACATATGAAATTATACTAGCTCATACGGATATTGGTATGGTCATGTCTGAGGATAAAGTCTATACCATAAGCAAAGCCTGGGCACCGTAATCCATTGGCATCAATCGTGCTAGCCAGATAATCGACGCTAGTACAAGTGGAAGACTACTTTGGAAATAATACCTAGAGGCAATACTAATAATGATTATTATATTCTTTCATCTTTATTATTTATGTTTATTATTCTATTACTGGTTGAATGCCCATGCCTTAATATGGTCAAATAAATTTAAAGCTACATATGTTGATAATGAATTTAACTGACCTATCTAGGCCCTCTTCTTTTCAGCTTCTTGGCCAGCTTCTCCCAGAAGCTACCCTCGACCAGCTTCTCCCAGAATCTCATCTGCCAAAATCGTTTATACTTTTAAATTGACATTAAAACTACTAGTTAAGAAGTTTGAACAAATTTTAAAGATGAGACTCTGGGAGAAGCTGGTCGAGGGTAGCTTCTGGGAGAAGCTGGCCAAGAAGCAGAAAAGAAGGGGGCCCTAGTGGCTAATCTTCATTAGCGGAATCAACAGAGCGCACATCTCCTGTCAATCTTCGTTAGAGAAATTTGGTCGACACCGCTAGGTCAGACGGAGATATCAATCATAGAATGCACAAGTCGCATATTGTCAGCTTGGCATTTATATTGACATTTGTATAATGCCTTTGAGCGTTGATCTGTTCAAATTCATGTTAAATTCTTGATGAGGTAAAAGGTTAAGTGAGACTTTAGAAATTAACTTTGTTTTGTTGGAAATAAGCATATATTAATATCGCGAGCTAGCAATTATACCCAGTCTTTGCAACAATGCATTACTCTATAGGCATTACGGATGCACAGAGCCGAAAAAAGAAAGAAGAATCATAGAAAAAGAAAAGTCCCTCTAGAGCAATCTATGCCTTATAACAGCGACTAACCGCCACCAAGACAGCACCAGAAATCTATCCTCTCTAAAAGTGATGCCTTCAAGAAGGGAACAGTGCACAAACGCCATCATCGCCCTTATCGTCGATCATAGGTTTTCACCCTGGAGAAATGTCGCGCTCATAAAACAATGCCTTCAATAAAGCCATTGTCAGACATAACCAATTAAGGCCGAACATTGGATTTTTACCCTGCCAGGTAAGACTTTGAACCTCTCATGTGCTACCGCCCTCACTAACAGTCATTGCTTCAGGTCACAGATCACCAAGCCAGCTCCACAACTCCAGAAGACTCAAACCACCATCGCTAGCCCTCATGTCCCTGCTTTCATGACATTCTCTGCATCTGAATTTACCGGTTCTCGAAGACATGACACATGATGGTAACATATAGCCGAGCTTCGGAACGCTCCCTCTAAAAGCAAACGGTCAGAAGAAACATGGGTGTGCACGACCGAATTGTAGGGGTTCGTAGCATGGAAAACAAAAAATTTCTACCGCATACAAACAAACAAGCCAAGATCTATCTACTAGATTGTAGCAACGAGTCGATGGAATAACTCACCCTCGAAGATTCCAAAGTGTTTAACGAGAGCGGATTCTCGTGGGTGATGTAGTCGTACTCTTGCCGATCTCAAGATCGTGTAGACGATCCTTCCGGCGCTGTGTTCCGGCAGCGCTCCCGCAGTCGGTCACACGTTCGGTACTCGATGAAGACCTTTCTCTCCCTTGTTCCAGCAGGCAGCGGAGGTTGTAGCACTCTCCTCGCGATTCCGGCAGCATGACGGCGTGGTACCGGAAGTAGAGGGGAGATCTCGCAGGGCTTCGCCTTAAGCCGGAGAGAGTATGGTGGACTATGAGAGAGGCCTTGGCAATCTAGGATTTAGACACACCAAGGAGAGGGGGCTAGGCCGGCGGCTAGGGCTTGGGGAAGCCCAAGTCGGCGGCTAGGATTTGCCCTAGGCGGCGGCAGCAGGAGGTGGTGGCGCCGGCGGCTTGGGGCTAGGGTTTTGTGGAGGCAAGGTGTAGTCTTGGAGGGGCAGCCCTGCCCCTCCTTATATAGGTGGGAGGGCGCGGCCAAGGGGAGGGGAGTCCCTCCCCAACTCGGCTTCCAAGGCCGGCGGTGGAGGGAGAGGGACTTCCTCCCCAAGTAGGTTTCCTACTCTCCCTCCACCATGCAAACTTGTCGTTTGACTTTTCAAATTGGCGTTTTACTTTTCAAACTAGGATTTGATTTATCCCTTTATTTTGCTCAGCGATGACACTTAGTACATGATACAACCATTCCAACTTGTTATGACACATTCATGTACCCTTCCCCTCCGGAGTGCCGGACCTTCCGGAACCTTCTAGAACATTCCCGATGAAAACACCGAAATCATTCTCCAACCCCGAAACAGGACTTTCCTTATATGAATCTTATTCTCCGGACCATTCCGGATCTCCTCGTGATATCCCGGATCCCATCCGAGACTCCGAACAACATTCGGTCTCTTACTCATCATTCCATAACTACTCAACAACATCGAATCCTTAAGTGTGTCTCCCTACGGTTCGTGAATTATGCGGACATGATCGAGACACTTCTCCGAACAATAACCAATAGAGGAATCTGGAAATTCATATGGCTCCCACATATTTCTACGATTACTTTGCGATCGAATGAACCACTTACATACGAAACCAATTTCCCTTTGTCTCACGATAGTTTACTTATCCGAGGTTTTGATCGTCGGTATCTCTGCATACCTAGTTCAACATCGTTACTGATAAGTACTCTTTTCTCGTTCCCGTGATATGTGATCCCTTGTGAGCCAGTCACATGCTTGCAAGCCAATTGGATGACATTTCACCGAGAGGGCCCAGAGTATATCTATTCGTCATATGGATGGACAAATCCCACTCTTGATCCATGTGTGTCTCAACCCATACTTTCCGAATACTCAATGCCACCTTTATAGCCACCCTGTTACGGTGTGGTGTTTGATGTCATCAAAGCATCCTTCCGGTGATGGTGATAAGCATGATCTCATGGTCGAAGGAATTAGGTTACTATGTATCAGAAAGCATATAGCAATTGAACTATTAAAATGACTTGATCTTTATGCTATGCTTATCTATAGGAGTATGTCCATCATATCATTCTCCTAACGATATGATCTTGTTGTTAATAACATCCCAATGTTCATGATAGGGAAACCACAATCATTCATTAACCAACAAGCTAGTATTATAAAGAGGCTTTACTAGGGACTCTAATTTAGTTTACAAATCACACAAGTATTAATGTTTCCTTGTTAATACTGTTATAGCATGAATGTAAACATTTATCATAAACACAAAGATATAATAATAACTATATTTATTATTGCCTCTAGGGCATATCTCCAACAGTCTCCCACTTGCACTAGAGTCAACTAATCTAGATTACATGGTAATATACCGAACACCCATGGCAGTTTGGTGTTGGTCATGTTTTGCCCTCGGGAGAGGTTTAGTCAACAGATCCGCCACATTCATATCTGTGTGTACTTTGCAAATATTTATGTCACCATCCTGGACATGTTCTCGAATAGCGTGAAAACGTAGCTTGATGTGCTTCAGCTTCTTGTGTGACCTTGGTTCTTGCGCATTGGCTATGGCGCCCATGTTATCACAGTAGATAGACATTGGGTCCAGCGCACTTGGAACCACACCGAGCTCTGTAATGAACTCCTTCATCCATATCGCTTCTTGTGAATCCTCCGAAGCAGCTATGTATTCCGATTCAGTTGAAGATCTCGCCACAACGCTTTGCTTTGCACTCCTCCATCTAACTGCTGCACCATTCAAAGTAAATACGTATCCAGATTGAGATTTAGAATCATCTGGATCGGTGTTCCAACTAGCATCGGTGTAACTATTAATAACGAGCTGTTCATCACCTCGATAAGAAAGAACCATATCCTTAGTTCTTCTCAAGTACTTAAGGATGTTTTTGACCGCTGTCCAATGATCCACTCCTGGATCACTTTGATATCTGCTAGTCAAACTAACAGCATATGCAATGTCGGGTCTTGTACATAGCATGGCATGCATTAGAGATCCTATGGCTGAGGCATAGGGAGTCTTACTCATCCTTTCTCTATCTTCTGCCGTTGTTGGACTTTGAGTTTTACTCAACGTCGTATTGGGCAACATGGGCAAGAACCCTTTCTTGCTATCTTCCATTCCAAACCTCTTTAGAACTTTGTCCAAATATGTACTTTGTGACAATGATATTAGGCGTCTTGATCTATCTCTATAAATCTTTATGCCTAATATGTAAGCTGATTCGCCAAGATCTTTCATTGAAAAACTGTTATTTAAATATCCCTTGACACTATTAAGAAGGTCTACATCATTCCCAATCAACAATATGTCATCTACATATAGTATTAAGAATGCTACAGAGCTCCCACTCACTTTCTTGTAAATACAAGCTTCTCCATAAGTTTGTATAAAACCAAAACTTTTGATCACCTTATCAAAACGCTGATTCCAACTTCGGGATGCTTGCTTCAATCCATATATGGACCGTTGAAGTTTGCATACCTTGTTAGCATCTTTAGGATCGAGAAAACCTTTGGGTTGCATCATATACAACTCTTCATCAATGTCTCCATTGAGGAACGCTGTTTTGACATCCATCTGCCATATCTCATAATCATAATATGCAGTGATTGCTAACATAATCCTCATAGACTTTAGCTTCGCTACAGGTGAGAAAGTCTCATCGTAGTCAACTCCTTGAATTTGTCGAAACCCTTTTGCGACAAGTCGAGCTTTATAGACAGTAACATTACCATCAGCATCTGTTTTCTTCTTGAAAATCCATTTGTTCTCGACAGCCTTCCGGCCATCTGGTAAGTCCACCAAAGTCCATACTTGGTTTTCGTACATGGATCCAATCTTGGATTTCATGGCTTCTTGCCATTTATTGGAATCTGGGCTCATCATCGCTTCCTCATATGTCGCAGGGTCATCGGTGTTGTCCACCAACATGACACTCATAACAGGATCATACCAATCAGGAGTGGTACGAGTTCTTGTTGACCTGCGAGGCTCTGTAGCAACTACAACCGAAGTTTCATGATCATCATCATTAGCTTCCTCTCTTATTGGTGCAGGCACCACAGGAACTTCTTCCGGTGCTGCGCTACTCGCAAGTTTGAGAGAAGGTTCGACAACCTCGTCGAGTTCTACTTTCCTTCCAGTCACTTCTTTCGAGAGAAATTCCTTCTCTAGAAAGGATCCATTCTTGGCAACGAAGATTTTGCCTTCGGATCTATGATAGAAGGTATACCCAATAGTTTCCTTCGGGTATCCTATGAAGACGCATTTTTCCGCTTTGGGTTCAAGCTTGTCCAGCTGTAACTTCTTTACATAGGCTTCGCAACCCCAAACTTTAAAGAACGACAATTTAGGTTTCTTCCCAAACCATAATTCATACGGTGTCGTTTCAACGGATTTAGATGGTGCCCTATTTAAAGTGAATGCGGCTGTTTCTAATGCATAACCCCAAAATTATAGCGGTAAATCTGTAAGTGACATCATAGAACGAACCATATCTAAGAGAGTTCGATTACGACATTCGGACACATCATTACGCTGTGGTTTTTCCGGCGGTGTCAATTGTGAAAGTATTCTGCATTTCTTCAAATGCTCGCCAAACTCGTAACTTAGATATTCACCTCCACGATTAGAATGTAGAAATTTAACCTTCTTGTTATGTTGATTCTCCACCTCACTTTGAAATTCCTTAAACTTCTCGAAAGTTTCGGACTTATGTTTCATGAAATAGATATACCCATATCTACTCAAAGTCATCCGTGAAGGTAAGAACATAATGATAACCACCGCGCGATGCTACACTCATTGGACCACACACATCGGTATGTATGATTTCCAATAAGTCCGTAGCTCGCTCCATCATACCAGAAAATGGAGTCTTAGTCATTTTACCCATCAGACATGCTTCGCATATTTCAAGTGATTCGAAATCAAATGATTCAAGAAGTCTATCGAAATGGAGTTTGTTCATACGCTTCACTCCAATGTGACCAAGACGGCAGTGCCACATATAGGTCGAGTTATCGCTCAATTTCAAACGTTTAGCTTCAATGTTATTAATATGTGTATTTCCACTATCGAGATTCAATAAGAATAGACCATCTATCAAAGGTGCATGTGCATAAAACATATTACTCATATAAATCGAACAACCATTATTCTCGGACTTAAACAAGTAACCGTCTCGCAATAAACAAGATCCCGATATAATGTTCATGCTTAACGCAGGCACCAAATAACAATTATTTAAGTATAAAACTAATCCCGATGGTAGATGAAGAGGTAGCGTGCCGACCGCGATCACATCAACCTTTGATCCATTTCCCACGCGCATCGTCACCTCGTTCTTCGCTAGCTTCCGTCTATTCTGCAGCACCTGTTTCGAGTTACAAATATGAGCAACCGAACCAGTATCAAATACCCAGGCACTACTACGAGTACTAGTGAGATACACATCAGTAACATGTATATCATATATACCTTTCTTCTTGATGTTGTCGTTCTTCAAATCCGCCAAGTACTTTGGGCAATTCCGCTTCATATACTTGGAATATACATAATAAACACTTTATTATTGCCTCTCAAGGCATATTCATTTCATCGAATGCATCCTAAAAATCGATCCAGTTGTTGATGCTTCCTGGTGGCAAGTTATTCAGCCATACTCTTGCTGGTCCTTCCAGCATGTGCGGCACATATCACACTGCCCATCTCAGATTTCCTGTCACATCCCAAAATTTTCCAAATTTTGAAATGTGAAAAATAAATAAACAAAATAAACAATTATTGATTTTTAGGGTGAGAAGAAACTTTTTGATTCCAATTGGAAACATCAAAACCTATTTTGGTCAAATAAAATCTTAAAGGGATTTACAAAGATAAACAATTAATAAATAAAGTTATGATAGTTGGAATTACTATTTTTGGATCTTTTAATAAAAAGATTTGGTTTTCAAAAGAAAAGGTAGAATTATAAATAAGGATTATTTTATAGAGCCAAATTAAATCTTGGCCAAACTTTTGAAATAAAGTATTTCTATTTGATAAAAAGAGCAAAGGTTTATTTGAATAAAATAATGAGGTTTTATTAATATCCAATTTTATTAAAGTAAAGGCTTTTCCATTTTTAATAAACACTAAAACTTGTTAATTTATTTTAAATAAGATTTCCAAGTGTTTTATATTTTCAAATAAAACCTACTGATTTGATTTTGGTATTATTTAGATTCAAATAGAGTTTTTAAAAAATTTAATCCTATTTGAATTAATGACTAAGGTCCATTTATTTAATTATTAATGGATCCTAAAAGAATAAAAGTATTATTTTATTTTTGACTTTGGATTATGTTGTTAAACAGAATTAAAATAAATACAAAGTTTGGTGGTGGTTTGATTTGAATTGGTGTTTGAATTATTTGTTTGAAAATCAAAACAGAAATTCAAATAGAAAAAGAAAAAGCTTTCAGAATAAAAAAAATGAAACAGACTCAACCCACTAAGCAGGCCCAGCAAGCCCAACTCGCAGCCCATCTTTTCCCCCCTCAGAGAATCGTTTTCTTACCCAGCATCTTACCCGCAGAGTCACAGACAGGTGGCCCCATCTCCCACTTCTTCCACCTCGTTGACAGACAGGCCCCACATCACTGTGCATCGTTTTCACCCGCGCCAGCCGTTTCCCCCTTTCCTCAACGGCGTTCTGCCGCGATTACTCCGCTTGAATACGCGTAAATGTCCGGATTAAACTCGCCTGCGACCTCGCCTGTTTAATCGCCTCCCTCTCCCTTCCTTTCCCCTCAGAAACCACTGCACGGGAGCCCCCAGACTGTCTCCAATTTCTTCTGCACCGCCGCCATCTCCGACGAGCTTCGCAACCAATTCCGGCGCCGTCCAGCCGCCTCTCGCCTCCCTCTACACGCAAGCTTGTTCTCCAGTCCTTTGTGCACCTGCCTGTGTACTCCACTCGCTCGCGCGCGCTCAGAATCGTCGGCAACAACGACAACCAGCAGCGCCACCGTCTGCAAGCGACTCCGGCGACCCTTCCCTGGTAACTCCGACCGCCCCGAGCCCTCTCAATGAAACTCCCGTACTCCCCATGCTCATACGCATCTAATGCCCCCTCCCATTTTCCTTAGGGCGACCTGCAGCCTCACCTCCGACAGCAAACAGAGCCGCCCGACGCCGACGCCGTCTCTGGTGAGCAATCGTCATCGCATCTGTGCGCCCCTTGCCTCCTCGCGACCACGTTGAGCATCACCACGATCCCCTGATCACGGTGAGCTACTTCCCTCCTTCCCTTGCTTCCTGTAATCTCCGCGACGCCACCGCCAGAGCGTGCTCCGCCGCTCGCCGCCGCGCAGCGCCGCCAGTTTCTGACCATGCAACTGTGCCCGTTAGATCGTGATCTTACGACTAGGATTAGAATCAGACGAAGGGGTGCGAGTTTATCAGCGCCATGCGATTTAAGTGAAATCCTACGGTCCAGATAGGCTGATCCGCACGAAGCGGTACCGGCCAATAGAATCACGCCACGTGGACATGGTTTTGTTTAAAACAGAAATTAGAATCCGTTTGAATTGCAAACTTGTAAAATTCATAACTTTAATTCTACACGTCCAAATTTTGCAAATTTTATATCAATGAATTCAGCAGAACAAGTACTTTGCAACCATGCATTTTGTTTGATGTTTTGATTCTGGAAAATTGGTTGAATTTGCAGAAACATGTGTAGGCTTATTATGAATATAAAAATTGTTCTAGATATAATTTTAATGTGAAATCTTTGCAAAATGGATTGTTGTGAACCTACTGACCCTAGGAACCAACTTATGGATTTAAAAATGTATTTTTTGAAGATAAGAAATAAATATTTGAATTAGCCCATTTCTAGTCAAATAAAAATATTGATTATGATTTAGAAATGATTTTTGAGTAAAACCTTTGGGAAATGATTTGATTCAAACCTTCTGATCCTAAACACCAAGTTTTGAGAATTAAAATATATTTGGTGAACTCTTTAAAGAATATTGCTTTGCTAAAAGCATTTTCAACCACATAAAATAATGATTTGATTTAAAAATAGTTTATAGATGAAACCTTATGCAAATGGTTTTACCACTTTAGTAAATGACCACTTTTGAACCTTATAATGTTTAGAGCCTAGTAGAAACCACTTTTCCAAATAAAACTATCTTTTGCATGCTTGCATGCATGACCTTGTTTCTATTATTTTATGTGTGATAAAATTGGTTGGAATGCTAGTTGAATTTGTGTTTGCTTGATTGAATTGTAGTGGAATTAGAAGAGTGTGATATTTGAAAGATCAAGAAGTGAACCAACATTCTCTACTAAAAAGGCAAGTGACACTATCATCCATGTCCTACTATTTTCATTACACTTAGTGGATTTTTGTAACATGCATGGAAAGGTTTACTATATTTTATGCTATGCTAAATCCTAATAGGATACCCCCATCTATTCCTTAGTGAAAACATTGTAGTTGTAGTATGCTTAGCCCAGCTATATATTTGGGATGGGATACATGTTATGATTATATGAAGTGTTGAAAAGATATATGTTTTATATAATAAAACAAGTACTCAATGAACCACGTGGGTGGACAAGGATACTCAAGGTTGGACAAGGTGGCAACAAAAGGAACCATGTTTATATGGCTATCTCTTTTTATATGTGCACTAGAAGAAAACCACCCAGGGACTTAGAGATTGAACATGTTTCTCGTACAGTGGCTTCCGTGTACAGCCACATGCTAAATGGGCTCTGGCTTAGTCAACTACATAGTGGAAGACCCATGCATTGGCATCTTCAGGTTAACTAGAATTGTGTAAGGGAACTTGAAACCCTACATTGGTGCCTGGATGACAAGCTAGCATTGTGTATTGGGAGGACTCCTATGGAAAGACTTTGTCACATTCTCAATCTGCCAGTACTCCATTTTGGTGAGTACTTATCCAGCGGCCACTGGTGGCATCAAGATGAGATTGTGTCATGTGGGTAAAGTGTACAACTTCTGCAGAAGATCAAAATTCTAAGTACTTAGCCGTGTCCCCGGTTATGGACAATACTGAGCAACTAAGGCCTGAAGCTATGGAAGATCTCGACATTCCAATTTCTCAAAGTAAAACTTGATGGTGACAACAAGGGATTAGAAGAACTTGGAGTTTTCCAAGGGATTCAGAAAGATTTGACAAAAGATCAAAACTATTTTGAAAATATAGGATAAAACTATATTGCTTTCTGCAAATGAGCCTAAATCCTACTTAGCCAAATATGCATGTAATGATAGGATCCACTTATTTCTACATAGTAGTGAAACTTGCCAATACAATTCAAATGTATTGACCCTTGTGGCTGCAACTTATTATGTTGTAGGTTTGTTTGATGTTAGTGAAGTTTATTGATTAGGATTACAAGTCTATAACCAACATGACTGCCTGTGGCACTTTGAAGATGAAGGACTCCATGCTATATAGATATTCTGCTGCAATGTAATGTGATAGCCAAATGAGCTATGTAAGATGTAATGAATTATTTTTATTCCTGGTTATAAAGTTGTATTATGACCTTTGTTTCTTGATATTACATCTTAACTGTGGATGCTAGCTATTGATCCAGGGACTAGCATTGTAAACACAGGGATCTCTACCTTAATAAAGGTTGGGAACCTTACATTTGCCTGCGCGATTTTCACTGCAGTTCCGTAGTCTATGAGCCAATCTTCTGGCTTTGTGCTTCCATCATAAGTTTTTGTTCCTCTGGCCAGCTGCAAATTTGGCACAGGTGGCTCCTTCACGATCCTTGGGCCACATCATGGTGGACCCTCTGGACCTTGCAACTCGATCAGTTCTGCCATCTTTATTCGATCTAGCTTTAGCCTTGCATCATCCGGCTGAAGATTTCTGCCTCCGAGTCTGGCTCCCATTGCTTGGTACACGTGATCCGGCAATTCATATCCATCATTTACCATTGCCGAGTAACCATCATTGTATCTATTTGTGTTCGGATCTGCAGGTTGCTACACTACTTTTCCGCGCTTTGCTGCCTCCTTTTGGGTTGATCTGGCGCAGTATTCGGAGCTGGATTTCCTCCTCCTGCCGAGTGAGCTCCACGCCTAGGTTGAGGCGCAAAGTTTTGGCCTCCATTGTCATTCCTTTGTCCTACTTGCCCTTCTCGGCCTGCATTCTCTTGGTTCTCATTTCCTTGAACCACATTTCTCCTTGTTCCCTGAGCACGAGTCTGATTACCTTGATTTGCTGCTGGGTCATAGGCAACTATTTGCGTGTTCCTTCCTGAATCCACACTTTTCTTTTCTCTGCTTTGGCGTCACTCCGGGTAAGGAGGCTATGTGGCCTGCTGACCTTGCCGGGATGGGGGTTGCCGAGTGTACCACCTATGACCTTCGAGCTACACCCGGATTCGCCCTGTTGTAAGCTTCATTCAGCATCCCTGCAGCTTTTACCAATTTATTCACTTGTTCTTGTTGCTCTATCTTTGCTTCACCCATCAAATGGGAGAGCTCAGCCATTGCTGCCTCTGCGGCTCTCAAATTCCCTGCTGCAGTGTTGTACGTTGGCCGCATGGCTGTTTTGTTACTGTTTCCGGGTGTTATCTTTGATGTTGCATCCGCCAAATCCTCATTGAGGTTTCTCCCTCTTAACCTTGTGGCATCAAGCTGGGTCTTCATGCCCTTGACTCGATTTGCCGAGTTAAGCTCTCGAATAGTGATATCTACATCTTGCTGCAATTGAGCTAGAAATTTTGCTTTTTCCAGGAATTTTATCCTAGCCTCCTCCAACTCGGCCTGCACACGCGCCGGGTCAGCCGCTTGCGCTACTGGCTCTACTAAATTGTATATTGCCTCTTGCAGCTCTTTGGCTCTCTTACTCCTAGCTATGTTCTCTGGCTTTTCTAGCGATGCCTTTGCTGTTCTTGTCGCCCTTGGCGTTTCCTCTTGATTTCCTCCCTTAGCATTCTCTTTCACTACAGGAACTACTGGGGGTGCTGTTGGGTTGGGAGTTGTCATCATTACCTCAACAGAGATGAGCTGGTGAAGTTTTTATAAGGCAGGAACCGCAGGTGGATCCGGGCCAGGATGATGCGCTCCGGATACGCGCGCTCCATGCGCACCGCGACGTAGACCTAGTGCTCGCCGAACTTGACGAAGCAACTGCCCCTAGGGAACGGCTTGGTCCCAAAGCAGCTTGCATTGTCGCTGACAAAGTTGAGCGCCCCAAACCTCTGGATGAGGCCAGAGTAGACGCGCTCGCCGGTCTTGGCGATGAGGTTGCCCGTCCGGATGAAGACTCCATCAAGCACCTTCTTCTGCCCCACGGTGGGCGCCAACTGTGGTGGTGGTGTCACAGTAGATGCCATGGGTAGGCTTAAGTTGGGGGGCGAATGGATGCTTGTGGTCACCGGGGAGGGAGTGCACGGTCTTGCCGCGCACGAAGAATAGGTAGAACTCTCCACACTTGGTGATTTTATTGATCCTAGATGTTTACAAGTGCTCCTCGAGCTGTATGAACTTAGCTTTTGTGCCTTGGTTCCCTACTAGGTCTAACCTCCTCTATCCCTAGCTATGCCTCTCCTTATATAGGCGATGGCCAGCTAGGTTACATCCCTTTGGGTCCTAGGGTTACTGTTTGGATCTTGGTCCTTCCCCCATGGGCCGGGTCATGGGCTTCTACTAAGCCCAATGGCCTAGTCCGTAAATTTGGACAGCTAACGGTCTTCATGTAGGTAGCGTCCAGTTTTTTTTGGCGTCATGCAATAACTTTGTACGTCATCCCTTGCTTTGGGCGTCACCCAGTTCCTTTTGTGTCACCCGGCGTTGCCCTTCTCTTTTGACTGTGCTTTACCATGGTCCCTCTTGAACCTCACTCGGAAAGTTGCCTCGCGTCTTATCTAACTCTGCCTTTCCTCGTGAGACTCGGCTCGTTGGTTCCTACAAGATTAACAAACTTGTCTTATACGGGCCGACATAGTCTCTATGTCGGCCGTATAGGATCATCTTACCTGGTCATTGTTACTCGGGCAGGTTCATTCTTCACTCGGCGTAAGCCAAGCTGGGCCATGTTTTACCTCTTATGACCCTACCGGGGGTTATCCCCCGACAACGGGTCGGGTCATGGGCTTGTACTAAGCCCAGTGGCCCAGTCTATAAAGATCGACATCTAACGGTCTTCTCGTACATTGCCTCCAGTTCTTTTGGCGTCATGTAGTAACTTTGTACGTCAACCCTTGCTTTAGGCATCACCCGGCTCCTTTCATGTCACCCGGCGTCGCCCTTCTCTTTTGACCGTGCTTTACCATGGTCCCTCCTGAACCTCACTTGGAAAGGTGCCACGCATCCTATCTGACTCGGCCTTCTCTCGAGAGACTCGGCTCGTTGGTTCCTGCAAGATTAACGAACTTGTCTTATATGGGCTGGAATAATTCCTATGTCGGCCGCATATGACTATCTTACCCGGCCATCCTTGCTTGGCCTGGTTCTTCTTTACTCGGCGTAAGCCGAGCTGGGCAATGTTTTACCCTTTATGACCCTACCAGGGTTATTCCCCCGACATTAGTCCCCGAAGCTGGTGAGGCCAAGCAGTTCTAGGTGTTAGGCGTTTCTAGGTTCCTTTAATGTGATTGGAAATTCTTTTTCTAGATGCATTTACTGCTTAGCACACACTATTTGGCATAACCTCGATCTTAGCCGAGTCTACTCTGCTCTTTCCGAGTCTCATATTTGACTTTTTGGCCATTGTTTGCCTCATGCCGAGTCATTTTGGCCAATTCCGAGTCATTTTCGGCGTGCTTTAGTCACTGACAACTTGTAATCATGGTGACTTGACTAAAATTCTGTCCCAAATCCTGACCGCACAGTGACGGCGGCACAGTAACTCCCCGTCACTGTGGCAGTCCCATCGCTCAGCGCCTCGTGTCTTGCGCATCGTAACGTGGCAGTAGATTTATCGTGTATCACCTACACATGGAGTTTTCTGACTAGTTCACTCGGCTAAATACACGTCCACACGCTGGCCACACGGCACAGGAGGATCCCATGATTGGGGTTTTTACTCCCCTTAAGTAGGGGTGAGGGGGTTTTAACTTCCCTCGCCCGTTCAATTTCCCCATTGCCTTCTTCTTCTTCCTTGCGCCTCCAAAATCCCAACTTCTCCCCCGCGGTTTTCCTTTTCCATGGCTTCTTTCTTGCGATTCCTCTTCCATTCCATTACGGGTGCACGCTCCTCCAAGCCTCTTCCCGCGGTGGAGGATCCAGAGGCCAGAGAGATCATGGATGCCCGCAATGCCGTTGAGGGAGCAGAGGAACAGGAGGTCGCTGCCGGCGAGCGTGGAGGCTGGGAGGTCTCAGAGGTCTCCGTGGAGGAGGTCGAGTGGCTACGCTCCACCAGGCGCATCCCACTCGAAGTGTATTGCCGCCTCCCTGTTGGTGAGATTTCCCCCAAGCCTGAGGCCAATGAGAGGATGGTATTCCTCTCCCATTTTGAGCGAGGTTTCGCCTTGCCCGTGAGCAATTTCTTTGTTTCCACTTTCCATCTTCAGACCCATCACTTGCCTGCCAATGCGATTGGCTCCCTCTATTGTTTCATCTACGCTTGCGAGGCCTACCTTGGCATTTGGCCTACAGTTCTTCTGTGGGCCAAATATTTTAGTTTTAGGATCCAAGTAGTTCCCGAGCCCGGCGTTCCCCGTGCCGAGAAGAGGCCAACCAGGTGCGGTGCCGCTAGCATCACGCCCAGGAAAGAGTCCATCTTTCCTTGGGTTAGTGGCTTAGATTCTTGCAAGAAATGGCATAGGACTTTATTCTATGTCAAAAACAGCGGGGCCACCGATTACATCCGGCTCCCTCCTTTATCGGACGAGGTCCCTAGCAAAGAGTTCTTGAAGCTTGACACGCATGACAAGAACGTCGCGGTGAACGAGGCCAACGGGATTCTGGAGAGGTTGCTGTCACCGAATGAGAAATTCCATCTCACCGATACGGATCTCATGTGTTCTTTTATTGCACGCCGAGTCAGCCACCTCCAAGCTAGGAGCCATAAGATGTGCTTCATGAGCGGCACACAGGACCCCACTCACCACTCCACGAAGGAGCTCACCCATGACTCTGTGGCCCGCCGAGTTAGCTCGACTTTCAAGCCGATGACTGGGACTAGGGTTGTACTCCTTTTAGCCGAGACATGCCTGTCCCTGGTTGAGTTTCCGAGTCAGCCTTAAGCCAACATAGCTTTCCCTTTGTTCACTTGCTATTCCGTTCGCTCATAGTTCTTATTCTGTTTGTCTTTTGCATAATCTTGTTCACCAGGTTGATGACTGTACTGTCCCTCCCGGTGCCTATTACGAGGATTGCTCTAAATTGGACGAGATGGAGTTCGACCTGGAATGCTTCATGCCCATTTCGCACACTGCTGGCGCTGCCTCCACTGCGGGTAAAATCCACACTCGAAACCCCTTACAAGACTGGTCCAACGATGATGATTGTGAAATTCTGGAGGTACTTGCCTTTTGACTTCTACCTCTTGACTTATTCGAATTAGCTCGTCATTTACTTATGCTGCTGGCCAGGTTCATGACACTCCCCCTCTCGCTATGGGCGGAGTCGGCAAGATTCTTGCCGCCAAGCCGGGTAAGCGACGTGGGGCCCCCTCTAGCGCTCAGCCTGCCAAGAAGCGCAAAGTCGCTCTTGCTGCTCCTCTGTCTGCCACGCTGACCGAGACTCGCAAAGCTGCTGAGCGCCGGATCACCCGTCGCATGCCGCATGACCCCACCGTCTCCGGGTAAGCTTTTGCTGTTTGCTTACTTTGCATTTTTCCTTTCCTGTTTTGTAATTGCTTTCTTATAAGCGTTCTTTGTTATTTTCAGCGCTGCGCCTCGCCGCTAAGGGCTCCTCCTCCTCCCGTTGATTCTACGGTGCAGAGCCCCGTCCGAGTCGCTGCTCCCACTTCTAAGGCTCACACTTCTCAGAGTGAGGCCGACCCGGCGGTTCACCTGTCGGAGGAGGTTCGGCCTAGCTCCTCTGCTGCACCTCATGAACAACTTCCTGATCTTGGTGCTGGCAATATTGGAGTCGAGAAGACCCTCTCCACCAGTTCTCCTGCTACCAGCCCACAAGTTGATCCTATGGTTGCTCCGCAGAGTGTTGCTGAGCCCGCTCAGTCGGCTCCTATCTTGTCCCCAACCAGATCTGCTCACTCTCCTCCTCTATCAAAGAACCAGACCCGGCCTGCTGCTTCAGGTCTGGCTCGCACTTCATCCGGCAAGCCCACATTTACCAAGCAGATGACCTTGGTCCATGCTCCAGGCACCGCTCCTCAGATTCGGCCCACAACCACAACAACGACACTCGCTCCAGCGGGTAAGTTGGGCGGATCCGTAGCCGCGGGGTCCGGCGACAGTTCCAAGGCTGTTACTCTGCACACCATAACAACTGCAACCCGCGCCAATGTGGGAACTGCCTGAAGAAGGGGCAAGTTCTCACTCGGATGCTGAGTGGGAAAGGCCTTGGTTCTGCGGAGCGCTATGTCGTTGCCTAGAATGCAGCCGGCGAGCAGGAGGTCAACTCCAGCACTAGGAAGAAGATGAAGTTGGGCCCCAAGGTCGTTTCTGATATGACTCAGTAGTCCATTGCCTTGATGGCCCGCGCAGATGAAGTGAACGAGGTATATAATCTTCTTACTCTTTTGCATATTGAGTATCTTTTGCTATACATGATCCCTAGTCCCCGAGGTTACTGCCGAGGGAGGAACTTACTCGGTTGTAAGCTCTAAACTATAAATCAGCTCTTATTCAGCCATAGGTTTGATCTCGCCTTTGTTGATTATCTGTTTTCTTATATAGCCTACACACAATGAGCACACCAAGGTGCACCAGGATCTCCTCCTTGAGTATCGCAAGCTGGAGCTCACTCACCAAAACCTGCAAGCTGAGGCTAAAGGCCAAGGTAATTTTCTGACTTGTCCCGCTCTTATTCGGCGTACTTTCCTTGTTTGCCCTTTCTTATTTTCTTTCATTGTCCTTCCATAGCTTCTGCCCAATCCACCATTGACGCCCTAAACCTACAGATCAACGATGTTGAAAGTAAGTTCCTAAGGATCTGTCTCCGCTCTGTACTTATTCTTCTCCATAGCTTTGTTGCCGCTGATGGGTCATATGCTCTGAATAAGCAGAGAAGCATCGGATCGAGCTCCAAAAGGACTGAGATGAGATGACTCGGCTGAAGAAGGAAATGGTGGATATGGAGCAGAAGCACCAGGCTGAGGTGAATGGGCTGCGGGAGGAGCTTGCCGAGAAAGATGGCCAACATGACTCTAGTGCCGAGAATACCAAGGAGCTACTCAAGGAGGCCGAGTCGGCGGTTAAATTGGCTCACCTCGATCTGGACGCACTCCAAGCCAAGGCCAAGCTTTGGCAAAGCTAGCTCGGCACCATCAACTCTTTCCTCGGTAGTGAGTCCTTACCTTTTTCACTTTATTCATACTCTTTGCTTTCTGTTTCTCTCCATTATTTTGCTAATGTTGTTTTGCGTTTGTAGAGAATTTCCCCGAGGCTGAGATGTTTGACATACGGGCCATGAAGAGAGTGCGAGCCGAATCTGGCGCTCCAGCTAATGGCGAGGTCAGTGTCGACGAGCATCTTTCAGCTCTATCCAAACGCGCCAAGAGCCTGAAATCATGTGGTGTGGATTTTCTCGAATCAGCGATCCATGCGTTCCGAATGCTCTGGCCGGATGAAGACGCACCCACACTCATCGAGCCTCTGGCTGCTTCTTACTAAAGACAGGCTGGATCAATGGCGCGAGTCGGTCGGCCGAGCTGCGGCGGACAAAGGCCTTGCCTTCGTGCTTTCATGGTATGAGGACAGCAATCTTGATGTTCTTGAACGCATGAGGGCTGAAGGCAAGTGGCTCCACGATCCTGAGCTGATCAAGAAACGCCAGGAGCGAGCTTACGACATGGTCTTGTATGCTCTGGTGCATGCTTGGTGCGATGGCCCCAGCGTCCTCGACCTTGGCGAACCCCTTGCCGAGATCGCTGATGAAGAAGGCGCTGATAGCGAGGCCACTGAGTCAGACGACCCGGACGACTCAGCAGCCAATTCTCCTGACTTGGCAGATCCTTCGGATGATGCCCCCAGCTCCAAAACTACTCCTCCGAGCCCAGCTGCTTCTTAGGCTGATTAGAAAAACACTTTAACTTTGATGAGATCCCCGGTATGCCGGGTACAGATGTAACATACCGTATACCTATTTTGAGTGTGTGTGCTTTTTGATAAGGCTTAAACTTCTTATTACACTTTGAATGTGAATCATCCAGGGGCAAGTCCCCGAGTTTCATTTTGCCGTTTCACTTTTCCTCGACTTTGGCTCTTTTCTACCTTTTTTGGCGTTCGACATTAGAGTCTCAAAGTACTAAGGATTTAGTTGCCGGATATGAAACTGAGATCACTTGACCTAGGATCATTACACATAAAATGCAATGTAACCTGTAGTGGGTTAGTTAAAAACATACATAGGGTCAACTCGCATTTTTTCCTTTTGTTTATCTGGTGTTGATGTTTACTCGTCATTGATCTTTTCCTCTTGCTTGCCATGAAACTGTGTTTTCGGACAACAACATAGTCGAAGAGTTGATTCTATCTGAGTAAACATTACTTGTTCCGAGATAAGTCTTAAGTGTTAATGCGAGCCAACATAAAATAGTGAAAGGATAAACATGAGGGACAGTCCCCGAGTCAGTTTTTCGAGTCATACCATTTTATTATCAGCACATAGCCAGCATAAGCGTCCGACATATGAGATTTCGAGCGATACATACACTACTTCTCCTAAGTGTAGAAGGGGCGAAGCAGTTCCGCATTCCATGGCCTTTGGTTCTCATCGCCTGATCTGTCTGCCTTGTTATTTTGTGCTTCGCGAGCATCTATTAGATAATATGAGTCATTGTGCAATGCTTTGCTGCAATGAATGGTCCTTCCCATGGGGGTGATAGCTTATGCATTCCAGCTGTGCGTTGCACTAGTCTGAGCACCATATCCCCTTCTCGGAAGACACGAGGTTGAACTTTCCGGCTATGGTAGCGTCGGAGATTTTGTTGGTATATGGAGGATCTGGACAATTCCTATTCCCGTGCTTCTTCGAGTAAGTCAACTCCATCCTCTCGGGCATCTTTTACCTCGGCTTCTGAGTATTGCCTTACTATTGGTGAGTCATACTCTATGTCGACAGGCAAGACTGCTTCTGCCCCATATACAAGGAAGAACGATGTATAGCCTATTGATCGATTCAGAGTTGTCCTTAAGCTCCATAGAACTAAGGGTAATTTCTCTATCCAACAACCAGGTGATCTCTGGAGTGGTTCCATTAAGCGGGGTTTTATCCCGGACAGAACTAAGCCATTAGCTCGTTCAACTTGTTCATTTGATTCTGGATGAGCGACTGCAGCTAAGTCAAGTCTTATTTGATTTTTTCTGCAAAATCGAGCGAACGCTCCTTCGGCAAAGTTTGTGCCATTATCTGTGATCATGATGTGTGGGTAACCGTATCTCAAGATTATGTCTCTTAGGAATGTGACAGTTGTTTTTCCGTCCAATTTTTTGATGGGCTTCACTTCTATCGATTTGGTGAACTTGTCAATCATTACCAATATGTGAGTCATGCCTCCCCTTGCTACTTTGAATGGTCCTACCATATCCAAGCACCATACAATGAATGGCCAAGTGATTGGTATAGTTTTCAATTCAGATGCTGGTAAGTGTGACCTGGATGCATAGCGCTGGCAACCGTTGTATTTTCCTCCTAGATCTTGCGCTTCTTCCAGGGCACTTGGCCAATAAAATCCATCTCGGAATGCCTTGTCCACTAATGCCCTCAATGATGCATGGTGCCCACACTCTCCTTGGTGAATGTCCAACAAAATTTCTTGGCCTTTCTCTGGACTTATGCAACGCTGCAGTACACTTGTCACACTTCTTTTGTACAACTCCTTGTTGATTATGGTGTAAGCTTTTGCTCTTCTTTCTGTCTGTCTTGTCACTACCTCATCGTCTGGCAAAGTTCCATCTTTCAAGTAGTTGAATATTGGTTGCGCCCATGATGGTATCAGTGGTGTAGGATCTGTTTCTTCATCAATTTCCATTGGCTCCGCCGACATATGTTCTGCCGCCATAACCTAAGGAGTCCTCGAGTGTGATTCGGCAACCCCTGAGGTGGACGAGTCAGTCCCCGAGTTACTCGAACCTGCCCCGGAGTCGATGTCCATTGGCACAACGCTTGAGTCCTGGTTTGCTGGGATGAGCCTGATTGACTCGGATTATGGTGACGGATTGATTGATGGTTTTCTGAGGTTCTCCAATGCTACTCCTAGAGGAATTGCTTGCCGAGATGAGCCTAATTTGGATAGTACATCTGCTGCCTCATTCTCTGCTCTGGGTACGTGATGAAATTCACACCTGTCAAAGTATCCCGAAATTTGTTGCACGTGAAAACGATACACTAGTGGAAACGAGGCTTTTTGTTGATCCTGGAAAAGGGCTTTAACACCTGTTCTTCTACGAACCAGTGTTAAAGGGGGGGGCGTACCAGCGTGGCCCGTGCGGCAAAAAAGGAGCCCCCCTTTAACACCGGTTCGTGGCTTGAACCGGTGTTAAAGGGGGGGGGGGGGCTATATAAGACACCGCAGCCCACACCCCACTCTTCCATTTTTTCACTATCTCATTTTGGAGCCTAGCAAGAGGGTGTGAAGAGTGCTAGTTTGTGTTTTTTTCATATGCACAAGAGGTGTTCGGTGAAATGCCTGAGAGCTCAAAATAAGTTTTCTCATTGCTCTTTCCTTCTCGGTCGAGGTCGGCAACTATCCTTTCATGTGTCATTGATGTACTATATATAAATGGTCATCTCCCTATTAATTTTTGATATATACTACATATTAATGCAGATGAACCGACAATGGATGTACGGTGACCGCCGCACTTCCGAGTACATTACGGGCCTCCAAAATTTCATCGTTGTGGCTAATGCAAACCGTGGTCACAATGGTTTTATGTGCTGTCCGTGTGTTCACTGTCAGAACAAGAAATACTACTCAAATACCAGAACCATTCACGCCCACCTGCTTCGATCCGGTTTCATGCCCAGCTATAATTGTTGGACCAAGCACGGATAAAAAGGGGTTGTGATGGAAGACAACGAAGAAGAAGAGGATGATGACAACTATCATAATATGTATCCTGAATATGATGATACTGCAACGGGGGTAGATAATGAAGATCAAGAGGCAGCAGATGGGACCGCTAATGACGATCTTGGTCAGGCCATTACTGATGCAAAGGAAGAATGTGAAACTGAAAAGGAGAAGGAGAAGCTGGAGCAGATGTTAAAGGATCACAAAACATTGTTGTATCCAACTTGCGAAGATGGCCACAAAAATCTAGGTACCACACTGGATTTGCTGCAATGGAAGGCAGAGAACGGTGTGACTGACAGCGCATTTTCAAAGTTGATGGTAAAAATGAAGAATCTTCTTCCAAGAAATAATGAGTTGCCCGACAGTACATACCAAGCAAAGAAGGTTGTCTGCCCTCTAGGATTAGACGTGCAGAAGATACATGCCTGCATTAATGACTGCATCCTCTACCGCGGTGAGAAGTACGAGAATTTGGATGCATGCCCGGTATGCACTGCACTGCGGTATAAGATCAGACGAGACGATCCTGGCGATGTTGAGGGCGAGGCCCCTAGGAAGAAGGTTCCTGCCAAGGTTATGTGGTATGCTCCTATAATACCATGGTTAAAACGTCTCTTCAGAAATAAAGAGCATGCCAAGTTGTTGCGATGGCACATGGAAGACCGTAAGAAAGACGCGATGTTGAGACACCCCGCTGATGGGTCACAGTGGAGAAAAGTCGAGCGAGAGTACCCGGACTTCGCACGTGACGCAAGGAACTTAAGGTTTGGTCTAAGTACAAACGGCATGAATCCTTTTGGTGAGCAGAGCTGTAGTCACAGCACCTGGCCTGTGACTCTATGTATCTATAACCTTCCTCCTTGGTTGTGTATGAAGAGGAAGTTCATTATGATGCCAGTGCTCATCCAAGGCCCGAGGCAACCCAGCAACAACATTGATGTGTACCTAAGGCCATTAGTTGAAGAACTTTTACAGCTGTGGGCCAAACCAGGTGTACGTATGTGGGATGAGCACAAGGGGGAGCCATTTGACCTACGAGCATTGCTTTTCGTAACCATCAATGATTAGCCTGCTCTTAGTAACATTTCGGGGCAGACAAACAAGGGATACAATGAATGCACACACTGTTTAGATGAGACTGAAAGTGTATATTTGGATAAATGTAAGAAGGTTGTGTACCTAGGGTATCGCCAATTTCTTCCGAACCTGCATCCAGTAAGAAAGAAAGGCAAGCATTTCAAACGTCTGGTAGAACCCCGGAGGAAGCCTGTCCTCCGTACCGGTGAGGAGGTATTTGGTATGGTCAAGGACCTAGAAGTAATCTTTGGAAAAGGTCCTGGCAATCTATCTGTTCCGAATGACGATGCCGGACACGCGCCCATGTGGAAGAAGCAATCTATATTTTGGGACCTACCCTATTGGAAAGTCTTAGAGGTCCGCTCTTCAATCGACATGATGCACGTGACGAAGAATGTTTGCGTGAACCTGCTAGGCTTTCTAGGAGTGTATGGGAAGACAAAAGATACACCGGAAGCACGGCAGGACCAGCAACGTCTGAAAGCCCCTGAAGAGCCTATGCATCCTGAGAACGAGAAGGGTAAACGATGCCACTTAACTCCTGCCAGCTACGCTCTTACCAAAGCAGAGAAGGAAATCTTTTTTGAATGTCTGAGCAGTATCAAGGTCCCGTCTGGCTTCTCGTCGAATATAAAGGGAATAATAAATATGGCAGAGAAAAAATTCCAAAACCTGAAGTCTCATGACTGCCACGTGATTATGACACAATTGCTTCTGATTGCATTGAGGGGGCTTCTACCTGAAAATGTTCGAGTGCCCATTGTGAAGCTATGTGCATTCCTCAATGCAATATCTCAGAAGGTAATCGATCCAGAAAGCCTACCAGGGTTACAAACAGATGTGGCCCAATGTCTTGTCAGCTTTGAGTTGGTGTTCCCACCATCCTTCTTCAATATTATGACGCATCTCCTGGTTCACCTAGTATAAGAGATTGCCATTCTCGGTCCTATATTTATACACAATATGTTCCCCTTTGAGAGGTACATGGGAGTCTTAAAGAAATATGTTCATAACCGTGCTAGGCCAGAAGGAAGCATCTCCAAGGGCTATGTAACAGAGGAGGTCATTGAGTTTTGTGTTGATTTTATTCCTGACCTTAAGGCGATTGGTGTTCCAGAATCACGACATGAGGGGAGACTGCGTGGAAAAGGCACCCTAGGATGTAAAGCAATGATATGTAGGGACGGGCATTCTCTCAATCAAGCACACTACACGGTTTTACAAAGATCTATCTTGGTTGCCCCGTATATTAATGAACACAAGAATTTAATATGCCTCAAACACCCGGGGCAGTCTGATGAATGGATTATAAGTGAACACATGGTGAGTTTTGGCGGCTGGCTGCAAAGACTTCTCATGAATAACACCACTGTTGGGGATCAGCTGTACTTGTTGGCCAGGACACCATCTTCGACTGTATGTTCTTTCCAAGGGTACGAGATAAATGGGAATACATTTTACACGATAGGCCAAGATAAAAAGAGCACCAACCAAAATAGTGGTGTCCGCTTCGATGCAGCAGAAGACAATGGGCAGAAGACCACGTATTATGGGTTCATAGAGGAGATATGGGAACTTGACTATGGACCTAATTTTAAGGTCCCCTTGTTTCGATGCAAATGGGTCAAGCTAACAGGAGGAGGGGTTGCGGTAGACAAGAAGTACGGAATGACAATGGTGGATCTCAACAATCTTATGAAGGTAGACAAGAACTTAGACGAACCATTCGTCCTAGCCAATGATGTGGCTCAGGTTTTCTATGTGAAGGACATGTCCTCCAGACCAAAAAAAGAAAAAATATGCAAACGAATACATCATATGATGAGCCAAAGCGTCACATAGTTCTTTCAGGGAAAAGAAACATCGTGGGAATCGAGGACAAGACAGACATGTCAGAAGATTATAATAAGTTTGATGAAATTCCGCCCTTCACAGTGAAAACTGACCCAAGCATTCCGTTAAGTAAAGAAGATACTCCATGGTTACGTCTGAAGCAATCATAAGGAAGGACATATGCCAAGAAGTTCATGCTCATATTATGTAACTCTAGTTCATGTTTTTAATATTAATAAATGTCTTGAGTGTTAGTCTTGTTTTGTGGATGGACCAGGACTATGAGAAGAAGTTGTCCCGATTCGTACTTACCATTAAGATCTGATCTCCAAATGCGCGCAGTCACATATTAGGGAGTGCCTCTATGACCAGTTTCTTGGAGATGCCAGAGGACTGGGCTCCGTCGGCATCTCCCTGAAACTGGCCGTAGTGGTGTCCCTGCTCTCGAAAACCATCTTGCAGCTTGTAACTTCTCTAACTAGATCAAGACACCTAGGAGCTAACTAATTTCACATATTAGGGAGTGCCTCTATGACCAGTTTCTCGGAGATGCCGGAGGACTGGGCTCCGTCGGCATCTCCCTGAAACTGGCCGTAGTGGTGTCCCTGCTCTCGAAAACCATCTTGGAGATGCCTCAAACTGGCTAGAGGACTGGACTCACAAGGATGCCTATTTATAGTACAAGCACCTTGGCATAGTGTCGACACTTACGAAATAATGTCGATACTCACCTCTATTATTAGTGCTGACTTGTGTTTTGTCTCGGTTGGTGTCTCCAACCGGGACTAAAGGTTCATCTTTAGTCCCGGTTGGTGACACCATCCGGGACAAGGTACACGCCGCACGACATAATGTCGACACTCACCCCTATCATTAGTGCTGCCTGGCCCAGCCTGAAATCCCTCCAACCGTCCCATTTTTAGAACAATGTCATATTTCTTCTGTTAACAGTATATCTATTAAATGAGCCATTTTTCTTCCTTTTATTTCTTCCCTCCATTTTTCTTCCCGCCATTTTTTCCCGCCATTTTTCTTCCCGCCATTTTTCTTCCCGCCATTTTTTCCCGCCAGTTCTTCCCGCCAGTTCTTCCCTCCAGTTCTTCCCGCCAGTTCACTATATATATATGTAGGGTTGGCCTCCATTGTCATTGCACATCTCTAGACTCATATCTGCAACCTCATCACTCTTTCCCATGGCTTCCACCGTAGCACTAACCCCCAGGGAGGCGGAGGCGCTTTGCGCCTCGAACTACCCCTGCCCGCCGGGCTACTGTGTCCCCGTCGGCTGGATGCTGAGCGTCGGAGGCGTGCCGGTTCCTCCTGTCCCTCTAGGTGTGGCGCGCCGGATGGCCATCACGAACCACTACTACTTCGAGCTCACGTCGGAGCAGCGGAGGAATCCCAGATGGCATCCCGACTATTTCCCTACTTGGGAAGCCTTCTTCATGGATCGGCGTGAGAGGGTGCTCGCCAGGCACGAGGAGGACGGCCCACCTCCTCCTATCTTCAACGAGGCCGGCCGTCGGCTATGGTGGCACGGTCAGACTCTCCAGAGCGTCATGGCCTATGACACTGCCACCGACTCTAACCCCCGTCTGCGCTACCCTCAAGTCCAGCCCACGCGTACTCAGCCTTCAAGGTTCAATTACGGCGACCCCGACGACGATAGCGATGACGGCGGCGGCGAGTACGACGACTACAGTGGCGAGTATTACAGGTGTAGGCAGGAGCATGACTGAATCACTCCAACATTCTGAAACAAGTTCGGCCGATTGTTACTTAATCTGGCCATGTATCTTAATTTTCAGTTCTTTTATGTATCTTAATTTTCAGTCATGCTTTATGTAACTTACTATTAGTTGCATTCTGTATTTTAATTCCAGTTCTATCTCCTTCACAAAATGACCTATCTCATTCGAGGTTTCTTGGCTTTCGGGTCAAATGACCAATGTTATGGCTAGAATAAAGGCATAGTTTGTGATAATATGGCCATATTGTGCATACATGTGCATCATGGCATGGCAAACAATGTTGCAAGAGGAAGTTTTCCTTTTTATCGCACCAAAAAGGCATTTTCCATTTTCCGAGCATAAAAAACGGACAGTTTTGTGAAGCAACCACCAAATGGCTAATTCAAAAAACCACCAACACATTTTACAAAAATACTAGACCACCTTATATGGACAATGTACCAACAGGGGGATCTGAAACCTTTCCGTCCACCTCTGGTGAAAAAGACAAATTCCTGCCGAATCGGCAGGAAGTGGGTCAGATATGAACTACAGGTACATGATACGATGCTCATGATTTTTTACAAAAATCATTTTTAGGTTCACAATATGCTATTTTATAAAAAATCCAATGCAAGTTAAGCGAGGCTTGGCCTCGAGCTAAGAATCTTCATGACCGTTGTTCGACAAAGTTTGACGATAGTTTAAAACAGGGATAAAAAATAAAAAAAGATCGAAACAGTGCGAAACCTTCGCGTGGTGTTATATTATATGACATAGTTAGAAGGAAAAATCTCAAACTTGGTATATTGATTATGTCTCAAAAAAACCTTCACAAAATGACCTATCTCATTCGAGGTTTCTTGGCTTTCGGGTCAAATGACCAATGTTATGGCTAGAATCAAGGCATAGTTTGTGATAATATGGCCATATTATGCATACATGTGCATCATGGCATGGCAAACAATGTTGTAAGAGGAAGTTTTCCTTTTTATCGCACCAAAAAGGCATTTTCCATTTTCCGAGCATAAAAAACGGACGGTTTTGTGAAGCAACCACCAAATGGTTAATTCAAAAAACCACCAACACATTTTACAAAAATACTAGACCACCTTATATGGACAATTTACCAACAGGGGGATCCGAAACCTTTCCGTCCACCTCTGGTGAAAAAGACAAATTCCTGCCAAATCGGTAGGAAGTGGGTCAGATATGAACTACAGGTACATGATACGATGCTCATGATTTACAAAAATCATTTTTAGGTTCACAATATGCTATTTTAGCAAAAATCCAATGCAAGTTGAGCGAGGTTGGTCAGATTCAAGTGTATACAAAAGATGCGGCATTTAAATATCCAATCAATTCAAAAATGTTAATACAAAAGATGCGGCATTAAAATATGATTTGCTCTAATAAAATAGGTTTAGATTCCTTTTTAGATGCTTAATATTTCTTATGTTCAAAGTTTTAGGATTTGACAATTTATTTTTGTTTGAATTGAATAATCAAAATTTATATGTAAGTGTTTTAATCATTTTGAAAATTTTCATCTAAAGTAAATATAAAATGTTTTTACATGAATGGATAGATATTATTTTTCTGAAAATTATGATATATTATTCATATTTTTCTGAGTTGAAATGAAAAAGATATGAATTTTCTAAATTCATATCCTATTTTTTGAATTAAAAATGCCCCTTTAATGCATGAAATAAATGCCCCCCTTTAACTCCGGTTCCAGACACGAACCGGTGTTAAAGGGGGGCGCATTTATTTCGTTTCGCGCGCGCACCCCCCCTTTAACACCGGTTCGTGGCTGGAACCGGTGTTAAAGGGGGGGCGCGAAACGAATTCCCCCCTTTAACACCGGTTCCAGCCCCGAACCGGTGTTAAAGGGGGGGGGGGTATTAAATGGGTGCCTTCCCCTTCCTCTCTTCTCCCAGCCAGATCGATCGAACAGGAACAAGCAGAGGAGCTCACCGTCGCGTCCTCCATCGCCTCCGTCGCCGCCTTCCACGCCTGTCGCCACCATCGCTCCCTGCCGGCGAGCTCCAGCCAGCTCCGGCCAGGTACGTCGCGCCCGTGCTTCTCGGCCTCCACCCGCTTGAGACCTAGCTCGTCGGCCGCCGCCCCGTCCTCCTCTCCTCTAGCCAACAGGGGCGCGGGCGAGCTCCGACCAGCTTCGGCCAGGGTCAGCGCGAGTTCCGCCGCGCCCGTGCTTCTCGGCCTCCGCCCGCACGTGAACTCGCTGACCGCTCCGCCGTCGATCCGCCGCCCCGTCCTCTCCTCTAGCCAACGGGGGTGCGGGCGAGCGCTGGCCAGGTGGAGTCTGGCTGCGCACGCGTGCTAGGCCGGCGCTCGGCGCTCGCCAGTGGCTAGAGCTCGCCGGCGGCTGCTCGTCCGGCGCTCACCCGTGGCTGCTCCCTGCCGCTGGACAACCTTCTCCCCACGGCTGCTCAATGATTAGAAAAAAATAGATAAATAAAAAAGGAATTGAAAAATAGAAAAAAGGACCTAAGATTAGAATTTATAATATGTGGAGGTGTTTTGGTAAATAAACGCGGCCAAGTCGGCGTGACCACCGGGTCCCACCGGTCAGATTCATCGTTAGAACCGCGTCAAAACTAGATCAGTGCTATGTGCAACCTATTGCCCCAAATACAGTGCTATTTGAAATTTTGAAATTTTTTGGTGGTCTTTTGAAATCCTAGCCTCAATTGCGATGCGATGTGTCGTTGGTCGTCGGAGTGGTGGCTAGAGTTCGCGAATGTCGGTGGCGGCCTTAGAAGAAGGTGGACTGCGCGGGCAGCTCTTTGATGAGCGTCGTGGCTTCTCCCCTCGGTCTGGGGCCTATCTTGGGGACAACGGGCGGGGAAGAAGACGGGGAAAACCCTTTACCATAGGTCTCTAGGGCCGCCGATTCTGCCAAGTTGTTTGCCGTCGTTGCCGTCGCTCCGGTGACCATACTGAGGCGGCGCCGACACTATAATGCTTGCCTCAGCCTCCTCTTTCGAACAACGCCCGTTTTAGGTAGGCCGTATCACGCTACCTCGCACGCCCTAGGTCGCTCTCCAACGCCGCCAGCCTCCGGTCAGCCACTATAGCTAGCCCCTCTCATATGCATCCGGGATTTCTCCGAATTAGGGTTTGGACCCCTCAGAACTCGTTTAAAATGATCAAGCATCCTTAGGGTTTTAATTTCATTTGTGTATTTATTTGTGTATTTTTGTATGAATAATATGTATATTTGTGTATGAATCCAAGTCCACTTGAATGTTTACTCTCTTACTCTAGATAATATTATTGTTATAGAAACTATGGATCCACTTAGTAGAAACCTTGAAGAAGAAGAAATAATGGAGAACATTATTGATGAGGACACCTCATAATATCTGAACTTGGAGGGACATGATGACAGCTCAAGTAGTCATGGAGAAGATGAAGACTCTGGTGAACGCAATTTAGTGATTACAAAGTCCCACGAGGTATATGCATTGATTAAGCCTCTGCTGACTTCCACCAACAATCTTCTTCTACATGTATTAATTAACGCTTCTTTCTTCTTTTAGCCCTCTGAATCGACCAGCCAGCAACCATATTCTTCTAAGAAAAAGAGCAAGCGAGGTGTGAGCCATCGGTTGAAAGATCGTGCAAAGTTCACGATCGAAGCAGTCCGTGTTGATGGCAGGCCGATGGAGCCCAAGAAGGCCGCAGACAAATTTGTACGTCAGGCTGGAGTTCTTGTTAGGGACCAAATCCCAATCATAATTGAATATTGGAATAAGCCAAAGAAGGGCGACGGTACCTTTGTCGATGAAAGATCCAAAGAAACGCTTTGGAATTCGTTGTTGGTAAATTTCACCCTTCCGCCAGAGGAGGATGAAAACAACCCGGTTATAAAGGAAAAAGGAAGAGTGGACTCTAAAGAAGATGGCTGACGCTTTCCGCAACTGGAAGACAAAATTGAACAAATTTGTCAAAGCTCGCGAGACTCCAAATTTCGAAGACGCATATTATGCGAAGATAAGACCTCACTGGCCCAAATTTGTGGCATATAAGGAAGGTGCTATAGCTAAAAAGAGGTCAGAAACCAATACGCTAAATGCCCAGAAGAAGGAATATCACCAGAGGACGGGGTCAGGTGGCTACATATCTCAGAGGCCTAAGTGGGAGGAAGCTGAGAAGGCCCTGCGCGCTAGATGGATCACACCCCAGACAGATGGGTGGGACCTACGTGCAAAGACTTGGTTCTACGGAATCGGGGCAAGGTTGGACCCAGAAACAGGATTGTGTATCTTCCCAACCCTCCTTGCCAAACCCGTCACTGAACTCATCTCGGTATACGAGGAAACAGCCGCCAGGACCTTCCATCCCGACAGAGAGAATGACCAGCTCACACGCGCCATCGGTAAAAAAGAACACCCTGGACATGCACGAGGCACAGGGGGTATGACGTGGAAGGATGGGTTTGCCGAGTGGAGCGACTCTTACAGATGGCGCGACAGAAAAGAAAAAGAGCGTACAGAGCGGATGACACAGATAGAACATGCACTTGTGGCGTTGCAGGCGCAAGTGAATGCACAACAGAGCCATCAAGCTACCGGCCCATCTCAGCGGCACGAAAAGCCTGCATTGGAAGCTGCCGGTGGCCCAGACTCTGCGCGGAAAAGCAGCGTGGCTTCCACGGAGAACGTGCAGCCCACGCTTGAAATGGCGGGTCCTCGATACCCCGTGGATGAGATCACGGAGAGCGAACACGCTGAGCTGCATGTGAGATTAATGGGCTTATCCATTAAGGTGGCTGTCGGCTATGCCTTACCTCCTGTAGCTGGTGGAACTTACCACTGCCGACCGATTCCAGATGGCTATGCTATTGTCGGGGTGGATGAGGTTGTGAAGGAATATGAGGAAGCACAGCTTGACCATGCTACAGGTGAAGGGGAAACTCAACTCAAATTTGCAGTGAAAACAACCATTCTTTGGAAGAAGGAACACATCGTGCTTCCAAATTGGAGGCCACTAGCACCCCCGCCGTCTCCGCAGCGTCAGCAGTCTGAGCCGCTTCAGCTATCTCCTGAGCGGCAGCCATCTCCGGCGCTTCAGCCATCTCCTGCGCGGCAGCCATCTCCAGCGCGCCAGCCATCTCCTGCCCGTCAGCCATCTCCGGTGCTTCAGCCATCTCCTCAGCGTAAGCGGAAGAGCACTGCCACGAAGAGCATCACTAGCACTGCCACAAAGAAATCCGTAGGAAACCGTACGCCAAAGAGTTCAAAAAACTATGTCCTGCGGCCTTCCGCCAAGCCATTGCCGGTTTTACCGTGGAATCGTAGCGACGAGGAGACCAATAGGATCTCGGAAGAAGAGGTCAAGAAATTCTTTGCACCTAGACGGGCCGAGCCAAAGGAGAAAATAGATCCGGCGGTGGTGGAGAAGTTTTACAATAATCTTTTGAAACCTGAAACCCCACTTGTGCCGGACTACGAGCGCCAGATTTTGAAGGGGGATGCAAGGCACCGTAGGGAGACTAAAAGTAGCAGTCATGCGGCACCCCAGAAAATAGTTCCCATGATCGGAGAGCAGGAAAACCAATCATGCGCCCCGCTCCAAGTGTTCGACACACGGGATGCTCCTCCCTTAAATGATTACGAGGCAGAGCTACAAAGAAAGGCCAATGAGATGGGGATGACTTACATTGCATACTTGAACATCATGGGAGACAACTTGCCCAAATGCGATGCCAACCCCATACAACCATGGAAGTATGGGAAGAATCTCGTCAAGAAAGAGGAGCTCAAGAATCTACCAACAAAGATGCGAAGATTGCACAAGTGGTACCTTGATTTCTACAAGACGAGAAAGGAAGAATGGATCACGGCGCATATAAGAGATCAGATTTTCTTGTGCGGAGACGACGCGATCGACTTCAACATTCAAGACTTGCATTTTCTATTCAATCATAAGGAACTCGACAAAGCTGCCATCAGCCTTTATTGTGTGTAAGTACTATTTCTGTAATTTATATCTCATCTCATTCACTTCATTAATTGCATGTATATATATATGCTCACCATATATGTATATACTATTATGCAGGAAAAAGGTTATGGAATGCATGAAAGGAGGCCCTTTTGACATTGGGTTTGTTGACCCAAATAGAGTTCATGAAGAAGTGGTAAGAACCAAACCTGGGCAAACAGAAGATTACTTGCTAAGGTCTTTACTAAGACAACAAACCAAAAGGGAAATACTATTGCCTTACAACTTCTCGTGAGTACTGTTACCCTCTCTCTTGTACACATTCTGTTTCGGCTTACTCGATGTTAAGTGTAACTGATGATGAGTTATGCGTGCGCAGGTTCCACTTTATTCTGCTAGTCATTCAACCCGACTCAGGAAAAGTCCTTATCATGGACTCATTACGAAAAGAAAAAGAGCTATGGGCAGACTTTAGAGAGATGCTCCAAAGGTAATTTCAATCATATTATCGCACTAGATCGGCAACTTTCATGACAACAAGTAATTAATTACTCCTTTATCCATTTTATTTGCCGGACAGGGTTTGGAAAAGGTTCACGCGCAGGGCCGTGGGTGAATGGTCAGAAGAACTAAAATTTGTAGACCAAAATGTAAGTAATACTAGCTAGCTAGGTCTGCGTATCTCTTTGATTCTGCTTCCAATTCCATTATATCATGCTTTATTGATTATTATTTTGATTGAACTCTCTATTCTCGTAAAGTGCGCGCATCAGGGACCCGGCAATAACTTATGTGGATACTATGTTTGCGAGTTCATTCGCAACACGATATGTGCGACGGGCCAAGCCGCACTAGAACAACTTAGAGTAAGTAAACAAAGTCCACAACATTATTTTATTACCATCAATTGTGTTGAGTTTTATTCTTATATATATATTGACCCCATTCTTCATATATATATTCAGATCAAACGGATGTGGGACCAACTCCTACCATTTGACTGCATACGAGCTATTCAAGAGGAATTGGCGGGGTTCATACTTGATGAGGTCGTCACGCCTGGCGGAGAACTCTTTAGATATCCACCAAAATGAACGTTGTATATATGCTTTAACGTGTTTGTCTTGTACTTGATGCTTCAACGTTTACGGAGAATACCACACAATGACGATATTTGTGTATAATAATAGTTGCTTAATTATTCATGTACTCGTATGTACCGATGACGATGTATGTGTATACCGTTCCCGATCGATTCCCCCTCCCCCCTCCTGCAGAAATACGCCCAGAACGGGGCAGAGGCAGAACTCTGCCGCGGCAGAGATTTAGGCCGTTTTCCTGCCGCGACAGAGATTTAGGCTGTTTTCCTGCCGCGGCAGAGATTTATCTCTTTTTCTTGCCGCGGCAGAGAACCTTTAACACCGGTTCGTGTTACGAACCGGTGTTAAAGGGGGGCCCTGAGCCCTGCGGCAGCCCCACGTGCACCACCCTTTAACACCGATTCGTATAAGAACCGGTGTTAAAGGGGGCCCCCCTCAACAGCGGTTCTACAACCGCTGTTAGAGGGCCCTCCAAACCGGTGTTAGAGGGGGGGGGCTGCACTAGTGATACAGTGCCATGTTTGCATCCAATGTGTCCCAATGCCCAGATACTTGCTGGATCTCCAAATCAGAGTCACCAAAACAGATGATCCTTTTAATGCCAATCTCCTTGGATACTTTTATGTCGTGGACAAGTGCTTCATATTCGTCTATATTATTGGATGCAGCGAAGTGGATCTACAACACATATTTGAGCTGATCCCTCTTTGGTGATGTGAGCACTATCTCGGCGCCCAGGTCCATCTTTGTCTTGGATCCATCAAAATGCATCTTCAAATAATTTGGATCTGGCAATGGTGGTTCGTATTGCATTTCCATCCAATCCACGAAGAAATCAGCTACGGCTTGAGATTTAATTGCATCTCTCCTATCATATTGTGGAGTATATGGTGCTAGCTCTATGGCCCATTTTGAGACTCAGCCACTGGCATCTTTGCTACCCAATATATCTGAGATAGGTGCCTCACATATTACCCGGATTGGGTGTTCTTAGAAATAATGTTTCAGCTTCTTTGCTGCCATATACACCCCATACATCATTTTTTGGTAATGAGGGTAATTTTGCTTTGATATAGAGAGCACTTCGTCAAGTAATAAACTGGTCTTTGGACTGATTTGCCCTCTTCCTTGCGTTCTACCACTATCACTGCACTTACAACTCTATTGGTTGCGGCGACATAGAGAAGCATTGGCTCTTTTGATAGTGGTGAAGCTAATATTGGTGTTGTTGCCAACATCTTTTTGAGTTCATGGAAAGCGCTATCAGCTTGCTCTGTCCATGTGAATTTGTCTGATTTTTCATCAGTTGATATAACGGTAAGGCTTTTTGCCTAGCCGACTGATAAATCTACTCAACGAAGCTAGGTATCCTGTGAACTTCTAGACATCGGTGAGGGTTTTTGGCAATTCCATTCTTTCGATGGCCCTGATCTTTGTCGGGCTAGCCTCAATTCCTCGGCTGGATACAAGGAATCCGAGTAATTTTCCAGCTGGGACACCAAATGTGCATTTTTCCGGGTTAAGTTTCACCCGGAATCTTCTTAAGTTTGCGAATGTTTAACGCAAGTCCTCAATTAGAGTATGACTTTGTTTGGTTTTTATTACCACGTCATCGACGTATACTTGAACATTCTTGTCCAATTGATCTTGCAAGGATTTTTGCATGCATCTTTGATATGTTGCACCCGCATTTCTTAAGCCAAAGGGCATAGTGCGATAGCAATAATCCCCATACGGGGTGATAAAAGTTGTCTTTATTTGATCATTCAGATTCAGTGGTATCTGGTGGAAACCAGAATACGCATCCACAAATGACAACAACTGACACCCGGCAGTAGAGTCTATGACTTGATCGATCCGTGGAAGGGGAAATGGGTCTTTTGGACACGCCCTCTTGAGGTTCGTGTAATCGATACACATGCGCCACATGGCTGCTACGTTCGGGTCATCCTTTTTCTTCTCGACCAAGACTAGATTTGACAACCAGTCTAGGTGCAGCACTTCCATGATAATGTAGGGTTCGCAGCATAGAAAACAAAAAATTTCCTACGATGGGAACAACTATGTACCAAGATCTATCTACTAGATACAAACAACGGGCGGATGTATATCCGTAGAGAACATTCCCTTGAAGACCGACAAATCTTAATGAGTTAAACTCGTGGTTGATGTAGACGATCTCTTGCCGATCTCAAGATCGAGAGGAAGTCCTAGCGCCACAAATCAGCAGCGCATCCGTGCTCGCACACATGTTCGAGGCACCGAGCAACCTCCACCTCCTCGCTCCAGCGATGCAGCGGAAGCACAACTCTTTCTTGCCGAATAGCCACCGGGAACATGTATCTCGCTAGTCCGAGACCATGGGGGATAAATTCTAGAGGGGGAGAGAGATCCTTCACGAGGAGGTGTGAGTGAGAAGTGAGGAGAGGGGTGCCTTTTATAGGAGGAGGAGGGGGACCCCAAGGGGGTGGCCGGCGCATGGGGGATGCCCACTTGCCCTCCCCTCTTCATGTGGGTGGACACTCCACTCACAAAATTCCTTTAAATTCCCTCCACTCAAAATCCCACTCAAAATTGCCATTGAATTTCCACCAAATTTAATGCAAACTTTTATTAAATAAAACTCTTTTATTTTATTCAGAATTTTGTCAATTACTTTAATGACAAACATTCACAAATAACCCCTTTCTAGAATTCCAGTTCACATGCATAACCACTCTATGCAATTTCACCCGAAAACCAGTTTCGGTATCTAGTGAAATAAATTCCTGTGCTTGTTTATTCTTTCGACATGAAACTTTTGCTGCAATTGGATGTCGGTGTCTCTTAAGTGTGTCACCCTACGGTTCGTGAATAATGCGTACATGATCAATACCCCTCTCGGATCAATAATCCGAAGCGGGATCTGGAGACCCATACTGACTCCCACACATTCAACGATGACTTTCTTGTGATCGTCGGAACCTTTTATGCTAGTATCTTAATCCCTTTGTTTCACGATATATTACATGTACGAGATTCGATCATCGGTATCTCCATACCTAGTTTGATCTCGTTACTGACATGCACTCTTTTCTCGTTCCCGTGATATAACATTCTAGTGATCAAATCACTTGCTTGCAAGCTAATCAATGTGATATCACCGAGAGGGCCCAGAGTATATCTATCCGTCATCGGGATGAACAAATTCCACTCTCGATCCATGGGCTTCAACATAACACTTTGTTAGTTGTAAATCCATCTTTATAATCACCCTGTTATGGTGTGATGTTTGATGTTATCAAGAAACTCTTCCGGTGTTAGTGATTGACATGATCTCATGGTATAAGGATTAGGATCACTTCGTAAGTTGTTATAGCAATATAAACTCAATGAATGATCGTAATGCTATACTTTGGATGAATGTTCATCACACCATTACACTAATGTTGTGATCCCGTTATTAACAACATCCAATGTCCATGATCAGGAAACCTTGATCATCTTGTTAATCAATGAGCTAGTTTATGAGAGAGGCATAACTAGGAACTTTCCGTTTGTTTATTAAACACACATGTATTAACGTTTCCGTATTAATACAATTATAGCATGCAAAATAAACATCTATCATATACTTGGAATACACATAATAAACATTTTATTATTGCCTCTTAGGGCATATTCCCTTCAGTCTCCCACTTGCACTAGAGACAATAATCTAGTTACATAGTGATAAATCTAACACCCATCGAGTTCTGGTGTTGATCATGTTTTGCTCTAGGGAGAGTTTTAGTCAATGGATCTGCTACATTGAGATCCGTGTGTACTTTACAAATCTTTATATCTCCATCCTTTACATGCTCGCGGATGGAGTGAAACCGGCGCTTAATATGCTTGGAATGCTTGTGAGACCTTGGCTCTTTGGCATTGGCAATGGAACCATTGTTGTCACCATAGATCACCATTGGGTCCAATGCGCTTGCAACCACACCTAGTTCGGATATGAACTCCTTCATCCAAACTGCTTCCTGAGCCACTTCTGAAGCAGCAACATATTCGGCCTCCGTTGTTGATCCCGCCACCACAGGTTGTTTGGAGCTCCTCCAACTAACCGCTCCGCCATTCATGAGAAATACGTATCCGGATTGAGACTTAGAGTCATCCGGATCGGTGTCAAAGCTAGCGTCGACATAACACTTAGCGACGATCTCTTCTTCACCTCCGTATACAAGAAACATATCCTTAGTTCTTCGCAAGTACTTAAGGATATTCTTGACCGCTATCCAGTGTTCCGAACCTGGATCCGATTGGTACCTACTAGTCAAACTAATAGCATGTGCCACATCCGGTCTTTTACATAGCATGGCGTACATTATAGAGCCTATGGCTGAAGCATAGGGGACCTTGTCCATTATCTCTCTTTCTTCCGCCGAAGCCGGACTTTGAGTCTTACTCAATGTCTTGCCTTGCAACATAGGTAAGAACCCCTTCTTACTTCTGTCCATTTTAAACTTCTTTAAAATCTTATCAAGGTATGTACTTTGTGATAGCCCTATTAGGCGCCTAGATCTATCTCTATAGATCTTTATGCCTAATATGTATGACGCTTCACCTAGGTACTTCATTGAAAATTTGCTGTTTAGATAACTTTTAACACTGTTTAAAAGATCTATATCATTTTTGATCAATAATATGTCATCCACATATAATATCAGAAATGCCACATTGCTCCCACTCACTTCTGTTGTAAATACAAGCTTCTCCATAAGTTTGGAGAAATCCAAACTCTTTGATCACCTCATCAAAGCGGAGATTCCAACTTCGTGATGCTTGCTTCAATCCATAGATGGATCTCTGAAGCTTGCACACCTTGTTAGCATCCTTAGGATCGACAAAACCCTTTGGTTGTATCATATACAACTCTTCTTCAATATTACCATTGAGAAACGCGGTTTTGACATCCATCTGCCATATCTCATAATCGAAATATGCAACAATTGCTAACATAATCCTAACTGAGTTTAGCATCGCTATGGGAGAGAATGTCTCATCGTAGTCAACTCCTTGAATTTGTCTAAACCCCTTGCGACAAGTCGAGCTTTGTAGATGGTTACATTACCATCAGCATCAGTTTTCCTTTTGAAAATCCATTTGTTCTCCACGGAATTTCGGTCGTGAGGTAATTCCACCAAGTTCCAAACTTGATTTTCATACATGGATTCCATCTCGGATTTCATGGCTTCTAACCATTTGTTGGAATCCGGGTTCATCATCGCTTCTTCATACATCGCAGGGTCATCATTTTCATCAACCATGAAATTCATGACAGGATTTCCGTATAGCTCGGGAGCTGCACGCGTCCTGCTAGACCTGCGGGGTTTAGTAGTATTATCTTTTGGAGTTTCATGATCATTATCATTAGTTCCCTCTTCAACAGGTGAAGACAACTCCGGAACAACTTCCGGCGCTGCGCTACTCGCCATACTTTGAAGAGAAGGTTCAATAACCTCTTCGAGTTCTACCTTCCGACTGCTCACACCTTCCGCGAGAAACTCTTTCTCTAGAAAGGATCCATTCTTGGCAACAAAAACCTTGCCCTCGGATCTGTGATGGAAGGAATACCCAATAGTTTCCTTAGGGTATCCTATGAAGACGCATTTTTCCGCTTTGGGTTCGAGTTTATCCGGTTGAAGTTTATTCACATAAACATCGCATCCCCAAACTTTAAGAAATGACAGCTTAGGTTTGTTTCCAAACCACAATTCATACGGTGTCTTTTCAACGGATTTAGATGGTTCCCGATTTAAAGTGAATGCAGCAGTTTCTAGTGCATAACCCCAAAATGACAATGACAAGTCCATCAGAGACATCACAGATCGAACCATATCTAATAAAGTACGATTATGACGTTCCGACACACCATTTCTCTGTAGTGTTCCAGCAGGTGTGAGTTGTGAAACAATTCCACACTCTTTCATGTGAGTGGTAAACTCGTAACTTAGATACTCACCTCCACGGTCGGACCGTAGAAATTTGATCTCTCTATTACGATGATTTTCCACTTCATTCTGAAATTCCTTGAACTTTTCAAAGGTTTCAGACTTGTGTTTCATCAAGTAGATATAACCGTATCTACTCAAATCATCCGTGAAAGTAACAAAATAATGATATCCACCTCGTGCCGACTCACTCATTGGACCACATACATCAGAATGTATGATTTCCAATAAATCTGTCGCCCGTTCCATTGAACCGAAAAACGACGTTCTAGTCATCTTGCCCATAAGGCATGGCTCACATGTATCAAATTATTCAAAATCAAGTGATTCCAAAAGTTCATCCGAATGGAGTTTCTTCATGCGTTTAACGCCAATATGACCTAGACGGCAGTGCCACATATATGCGGATATATCATCATTAAGTTTAATCCTTTTAGCATCAACATTATGAATATGTGTAACATTATCATCGAGATCAAATAGAAATAAACCATTCATCATCGGTGCATGACCATAAAAGATTTCATTCATATAAATGGAACAACCATTGTTCTCGGATTTAAAAGAATAACCACTTCGCATCAAACACGATCCAGATACAATGTTCATGCTCAGTGAAGGCACTAGATAACAATTATTTAAGTTTATAACTAATCCCGACGGCAAATGGAGAGGTAGCGTTCCGACGGCGATCACATCAACGCTTGATCCATTGCCGACACGCATCTTGACCTCACCCCTTGCTAGCGGTCGCTTGTTCCGTAGCCCCTGATTCGAGTTACAAATATTAGCAACTGAACCGGTATCAAATACCCAGGTGCTACTGCGAGCACTACTCAAGTACACATCAATAACATGTATATCATATATACCTTTGTTTGCCTTGCCGGCCTTCTTGTCTGCCAAATACTTGGGGCAGTTGCGCTTCCAGTGGCCAGTCCCCTTACAATAGTAGCACTCGGTATCAGACTTAGGTCCAACTCGGGGTTTCTTTTCAGGCACGGCAACCGGCTTGCCGCCCTTACTTCCCTTCCGTTTGCCCTTCTTGTCTTTCTTGAAACCAGTGTTCCTATTGATCATCAACACTTGATGTTCCTTTTTAATCTCCACATCTACAGTTTTAAGCATTGACAGAAGCTCGGGGAGAGACTTCTTCATGCCTTGCACATTATAGTTCATCACGAAGCTCTTATAGCTAGGTGGCAGAGACTGCAGAACACGATGGATGCCTAAGTCAATGGGAATCGTTATTCCCAAGGACACAAGCTTATCGGCATAACCCGACATCTTGAGTACATGCTCACTAACGGAGCTGTGCTCTTCCATCATGCAGCTAAAGAACTTTTCTGAAGCGTTGTAGCTCTCTACAGCAGCATGTGTGTCGAAAATCATTGTCAACTCACCCATTGTATCAAATGCATTGCCGTTTTCGAAACGCTTTCGAAGTTCCGGCTCTAGCCCATACAATATGCCGCAATGAACTAAGTTGTGGTCCTCCTGACGAGTCTGATAGACATTCTTCTCCTCGTCAGGGGCATCCTCAAAAGGTGGGGGGCCTAGTGGCGCTTCTAGCACGTATTGCTTTTGTGCAGCAGAGAGGAGAATCCTCAAATTCATGGCCCATCGGTGAAGTTGCTACCGTTTGTTGCAAGTTTCTCTTTCTCCATGAATACATTGAAATTAAAAGCAGGTGGTGCCATCTACAATAGAATTTGTAAAGTTTAGACTAAGTTTATGATAGATTGAGTTCCACTAATCCATATTACGAATGAACTCCCACTCAAAAACGACATCCCTCGTGCCTTTTTGGTGACTACATGAACCAAATCCACTACACCAAGTCCGATCATCACGTGAGTCGGTATAGCTTCAAAGGCGAGCATCAAATGGGCATCATATCTACTATATGACTCATGCTTAACCTTTTGGTCCGTGTTCTGAGGCCATGTCTGTACATGCTAGGCTTGCCAAGTTAGAACCTTGGTATTCGTGTGTGTAACTGTTGTACACCCGAAATATGGTCGTGGATCTAAGAACACCCAATCATCACGTGATGTCTTGGAGCGACGAAAACATAAACGGTGCATACTAAAGGAAGAACACATTCTTATCTTGATATTTAAAAGAGGGATCATCTTATTATGCTAACAAAGCGCTAAACAAGCAATATAAGATGCTATCAAACATCACATGTTTATTAATGGAATGATATGGTTCCCGCATATGATCTCTATCATGTGCATCGTGGTATGACCACTATCATACCTATATGTGTAAGTCCAAGGTCTATGGAGATTACACGTTATGTATGTTGTAAGAGTATCATCTCATACTTCTACTTACAACATCACCATATCATAACACTAGCCCAGCAACAATATAAACTAGACGCCTCTAATTTATCCATTGCAAGTTTTACATGGCTTAGGGCTTTCGAGATAGAACCGTTCTTACCTACGAACATGAACCACAATGAGGATAACCAAATTGTTGACAACTCGTTGCAAAATAGATATTGACTATAGTAGGAGATACATACACCCGCTAGCCACTTATGTAAAACTAGTTGCATGTCAAGCGTGGAACAGGTCTCATGTGCGAGGACATGTAAAGTTTGTCCGGGCCGCTTCATACCACTATGCCACCAATATCCAAAATTACAACTAAGGAGCAAAAACATGATCATCATCGCCCACATACTCATATGTGTACTACCCGTGTAAAGCATCTACGCATAGATCCGGCTCTGATAACACTGTAGGGTTCGCAACATAGAAAACAAAAAATTTCCTACGATGGGAACAACTATGTACCAAGATCTATCTACTAGATACAAACAACGGGCAGATGTATATCCGTAAAGAACATACCCTTGAAGACTGACAAAGCTTAACGAGTTCAACTCGTGGTTGATGTAGACGATCTCTTGCCGATCCCAAGATCGAGAGGAAGTCCTAGCACCGCAAATCAGCAGCGCATCCGTGCTCGCACACACGTTCGAGGCACCGAGCAACCTCCGCCTCCTCACTCGAGCGATGCAGCGGAAGCACAACTCTTTCTTGCCGAATAGCCACCAGGAACATGTATCTCGCTAGTCCGAGACCATGGGGGATAAATTCTAGAGGGGGAGAGAGATCCTTCACGAGGAGGTGTGAGTGAGAAGTGAGGAGAGGGGTGCCTTTTATAGGAGGAGGGGGGGACCCCAAGGGGGGTGGCCGGCTCATGGGGGCTGCCCCTTGCCCTCCCCTCTTCATGTGGGTGGACACTCCACTCACAAATTTCCTTTAAATTCCCTCCACTCAAAATCCCACTCAAAATTGCCATTAAATTTCCACCAAATTTAATGCAAACTCTCATTAAATAAAACTCTTTTATTTTATTCAGAATTTTATAAATTGCTTTAATGACAAACATTCACAAATAACCCCTTGCTAGAATTCGATTTCACATGCATAACCACTTTATGCAATTTCACCCGAAAACCTGTTTTGATATCTAGTGAAATAAATTCTTGCGCTTGTTTATTCTTTCAGCATGAAACTTTTGCTCCAATTGGATGTCGGTGTATCTTAAGTGTGTCACCCTACGGTTCGTGAATAATGCGGACATGATCGAGACCCCTTTCGGATCAATAATCAGAAGCGGGATCTGGAGACCTATACAGACTCCCACACATTCAACGATGACTTTCTTGTGATCATCGGAACCTTTTACGCTAGTATCTTAATCCCTTTGTATCACGATATATTACATGTCCGAGATTCGATCATCGGTATCTCCATACCTAGTTTGATCTCGTTACTGACATGCACTCTTTTCTCGTTCCCGTGATATAACATTCTAGTGATCAAATCACTTGCTTGCAAGCTAATCAATGTGATATCACCGAGAGGGCCCAGAGTATATCTATCCGTCATCGGGATGAACAAATTCCACTCTCGATCCATGGGCTTCAACATAACACTTTGTTAGTTCTGAATATAATCACCCTGTTACGGTGTGACGTTTGATGTTATCAAGAAACTCTTCCGGTGTTAGTGATTGGCATGATCTCATGGTCTAAGGATTAGGATCACTTCGTAAGTTGGTATAGCAATATAAACTCAATGACATTGATCGTAATGCTATACTTAGGATGAATGTTCATCACACCATTACACTAATGTTGTGATCCCGTTATTAACAACATCCAATGTCCATGATCAGGAAACCTTGATCATCTTGTTAATCAATGAGCTAGTTTATGAGAGAGGCATAACTAGGAACTTTCTGTTTGTTTATTAAACACACATGTATTAAGGTTTCCGTATTAATACAATTATAGCATGCAAAATAAACATCTATCATATACTTGGAATACACATAATAAACACTTTATTATTTCCTCTCAGGGCATATTCCCTTCAGATAAACCCAGCAGCCAAGAGCCTGGCTATCTCGGCAGCTATCACTTTCCTCCTATCTTCAGCGAAGCGGCGGAGGGGTTGCTTCATCGGCCTGGCATCTGGCCTTACATGAAGAGAGTGCTCAACCAGCTCCCTCGGAACTCCTTGCAGATCTTGTGTGGACCATGCAAAGATATCCCGATTCTCACGGAGGAAGCTGGTGAGCTCGCTTTCCTATGTGTCAGTCAGCCCATCACCAATGGAAACTGTGCGCTCTGGGAAAGTCTCATCCACCTGTACCTTCTTGGTTTCCTTGGTAGCTTGGAATGATAACTTCCATGCGGATTAGTGAGTGCCGGCATGGACATTTGTGATGCTTTGGCCAATGCCGCCACCTCCATCATTTGATGCTTTTCCTGTGCTACGACAAGTGACTCGGCTAGTGAAGATCCGGCTGAGGCACACGCAATTGATCTTTTGTAATCTCCTTCGACTGTGATAACTCCACAAGGACCTGGCAGTTTCATCTTTAAGTAAGCCATGTGAGGAGTAGCCATAAACTTTGCCATAGCCAGCCTGCCGAGTAAGGCATGATATGAGCTGACCAGGTCAACCACCTTGAACTCTATGGCTTCAGTGCGACAGTTTTCCCTGTTGCCGAATAAGACGTCAACCCAGATCTTGCCAATTGGTTCACAGGACAATCCCGGCACAATGCCATGGAAAGTTGTCTTAGTCGGCTCCATCATGTTCATAGTGATGCCTAACTTGAGCATGGTATCCTTGTACATTATGTTGATGCTACTGCCATCATCGATCAGTACCTTGGAAAATTTCACATTGATATCCGAGCCCATGAAAGTTGAATCCAAGACAAGAGCATAACCACCTGGGGTTGGCATGATCTTGGGGTGATCCTTTATGCTCCAAGTTATCTCCTCTTCAGACCAATGCATGTACTTTGGAATTGCCGGCATTATGGCATTTACTTCCATCATTCGTCTTTGCTGACTCTTTTTGTCATTCGGCTCTATGACAAAGAGGACATAGCTCTGGTGATGTTCTCTATACTCATTTCTGGTTCCATGGCCGACATGGGCATCATCATCTCTTGGGTTATGCACCTGATGCACATCCTCCCTTCTTTCTTGGTTATGGTATCTAGGCTGCCCGTTCTCGTACCTATGCTCAGCTCCAACAGCTTGAGCATTTCCTCCTGTGAGTGGTGGAGGGGGAGGTGGTGGTAGTTGCTTACTCGGCGAATCCACTCTATCTCCCTTCTGAAACCAAGTGCATTATCTTGTTGTGTGATTTGCTGGCTCACTCGGGCTAGGCGTGTGAAATTTACATGGTTGATCCAACATCATCTCATAAGTATATTTCTTCCTGTCTCGATATGGTTTTCTTTATTCATATGGCTTTTTGCCATCATTATTTGGTATCCACTGTTGTTGCCCGTTCATTCTTTGACATTGGCTACTTCCAGCATCTAGATGATCTTGACTCACCGCTGCGACCTGAGTTGACCCATATCTTTAATCTGGTCTCTCGTCTCTTCTTTTTCTTCTATACTCGGATCTCTCCTAGCGTTTGTGTGACCCGGCAGCGTTATAGATCTGAGTCTCAGTCATCCCGTCTTCCGACATGAGTAGAGGCTGAGCCGGATCTCCTAACGCATATGAGTCGGCAATTCTTATTGTTTCTGCCAAGCTTGCCGGCATATCTCTCTGTAAACTTTGCCATAGCACGCTTCCATGTCTGCACCCTTGTGCAAACCACGCTATGGCTTGAGACTCGATTACCCCTTCGCAAGAGTTGCGCATTGTGCACCATCTTGTGAGGAATTCTCTGTCTGTCTCATTTGGCCTTTGCTTGCACATAGCTAGCTGTTGTGGGCGATTCAGCCTCTTGTATGTGCTTGTGAAGTTGCTCACAAAAGCATCCTGAAAATCGATCCATCTATTGATGCTTCTTGGTGGCAAGTTATTAAGACACACCCTTGCTGGTCCTTCTAGCATCTGCGGTACGTATCATACTGCCCATCTCAGATTTTCCTGCGCGATCTTTACTGCAGTTCCGTAGTCTATGAGCTAGTCTTCTGGCTTTGTTCTCCCGTCGTAGGTCTTTGTCCCTCTAGCCAGCTGAAAGTTCGGTACAGGTTCTCCCGTCGTAGCTCAACGCTTGATCCATTGCCGACACGCATCTTGACCTCACCCCTTCCTAGCGGTCGCTTATTCCGCAGCCCCTGATTCGAGTTACAAATATTAGCAACTAAACCGGTATCAAATACCCAAGTACTACTGTGAGTACTAGTCAAGTACACATCAATAACATGTATATCATATATACCTTTATTTGCCTTGCCGACCTTCTTGACTGCCGAATACTTGGGGCAGTTGCGCTTCCTGTGGCCAGCCCCCTTGCAATAGTAGCACTCAGTATCAGACTTAGGGCCAACTCGGGGTTTCTTTTCAGGCACGGCAACCGGCTTGCCTCCCTTCTTTCTCTTTCGTTTACCCTTCTTGTCTTTCTTGAAACCAGTGGTCTTATTGATCATCAACACTTGATGTTCCTTCTTGATCTCCTCTTCTGTAGTTTTAAGCATTGACAGAAGCTCGGGGAGAGACTTTTTCATGCCTTGCATATTATAGTTCATCATGAAGCTCTTATAGCTAGGTGTCAAAGACTGGAGAACACGATGGATGCCTAAGTCAATGGGAATCGTTATTCCCAAGGACACAAGCTTATCGGCGTAACCCGACATCTTGAGTACATGCTCACTTACGGAGCTGTTCTCTTCCATCATCCAGCTGAAGAACTTTTCTGAAGCATTATAACTCTCTACAGCAGCATGGGTGTAGAAAATCATTTTCAAGTCACCCATTGTATCAAATGCATTGCCGTTTTTGAAACACTTTCGAAGTTCTGGCTCTAGCCCATACAATATGCCGCAATGAACTAAGTTGTGGTCCTCTTGACGAGTCTGATAGACATTCTTTGCTTCATCAGGGGAATCATCGAATGGTGGGGGGCCTAGCGGCGCTTCTAGAACATATTGCTTTTGTGCAGCAGTGAGGAGAATCCTCAAATTCATGGCCCATTCGATAAAGTTGCTACCGTTTGTTGCAAGTTTCTCTTTCTCCATCAACACATTGAAATTAAAAGCAAGTGGTGCCATCTACAACAGAATTTGTAAAGTTTAGACTAAGTTTATGATAGATTGAGTTCAACTAATCCAAATTAAGAATGAACTCACACTCAAAAACGACATCCCTCGTGCCTTTTTGGTGATTACATGAACAAAATCCACTACACCATGTCCGATCATCACGTGAATCAGTGTAGATTCAAAGGTGAGCATCAAATGGGCATCATATCTTCCATATGAATCATGCTTAACCTTTCAGTCCATGTTCCGAGGCCATGTATGTACATGCTAGGCTCGCCAAGTAAGAACCTTAGTATTCGCGTGTGTAACTGTCTTACACCCAAAATATGATCGTGGATCCAAGAACACCCGATCATCACGTGATGTCATGGAGCGACAAAACATAATCAGTGCATACTTAAGGGAGAACACATTTATATCTTGATATCTAAATGAGGGATCATCTTATTATGCTATTAAAATTCCAAGCAAGCAATATAAGATGCAACAAACATCACATGTTAATAAGTGAAATGATATGGTTCTTGCATTTGATCTCCATCATGTGCATCATGGTATGATCGCCATCATACCTCTATATGTAAGGCCAAGGTCCATGGAACTTACACGTTATGTGTGTTGTAAGAGTATCGACTTATACTTCTACTGAAAACATCACCATATCATGAAACTAGCCCAACAACAATCTAAACTAGACGCCTCTAATTTATCCATTGCAAGTTTTACGTGGCTTAGGGCTTTCGAAGATAGAACCGTTCTTACCTACGAACATGAACTACAACGAGGATAACCAAATTGTTGACAACTCGTTTCAAATTAGATATTGACTATAGTAGGAGAGACAAACACCCGCTAGCCACTTATGCAAAACTAGTTGCATGTCAAGCGTGGAACAGGTCTCATGTGCGAGGACATGTAAAGTTTGTCCAGGCCGCTTCATCCTACTACACCACCAATATCCAAAGTACAACTAAGAAACAATAACATGATCATCATCGCCCACATACTCATATGTGTACTACCCATGCAAAGCATCTATGCATAGATCAGGCTCTGATACCACTATAGGGATCACATCATAGAAAACAATTTTTTCCCTATGATGGGAACAACTATGTACCAAGATCTATATACTAGATAAAAGCAACGGGCGGATATACATCCGTAGAGAACATACCCTTGAAGACCGACAAAGCATAATAAGGTTGAACTCGTGGTTGATGTAGACAATCTCTTGCCGATCTCAAGATCAAGAGGAAGTCCTAGCGCCGCAAATCAGCGGCGCATCCGTGATCGCACACACGTCCGAGGAACCGAGCAACCTTAGCCTCCTCGCTCCAGCGATGCAGCGGAAGCACAACTCTTTCTTACCGAATAGCCACCGGGAATATGTATCTCGCTAGTCCGAGACCATGGGGGATAAATACTAGAGGGGCAGAGAGATCCTTCACGAGGAGGTGTGAGTGAGAGAGAGGGAGGGGGCTCCTTTTATAGGAGGAGGGGGGAACCCCAAGGGAGTGGCCGGCTCATGGGGGCTGCCCCCTTGCCCTCCCCTCTTCATGTGGGTGGACACTCCACTCACAAAATTCCCCTTCAATTTTCTCCACTCAAATTCCCATTAAATTTCCACCAAATTTAATGCAAACTCTCATTATATAAAACTCCTTTTATTTATTCAGAATTTTTTCAATTAATTTAAAGACAAACATTCACATATAACCCCTTGCTAGTATTTGATTTCACATGCAGAAACACTTTTTGCAATTTCACCCGAAAACCTGTTTCGGTATCTAGTGAAATAAATTCCTACGCTTGTTATTCTTTCCGGCATGAAACTTTTGCTCCAATTGGATGTCCGTGTCTCTTAAGTGTGTCACCCTACGGTTCGAGAATAATGTGGACATGATCGAGACCCCTCTTGGATCAATAATCAGAAGCGGGATCTGGGGACCCATACTGACTCCCACACATTAAACGATGACTTTCTTGTGATCGTCGAAACCTTCTACATTAGTATCTTAATCCTTTTGTTTCGTGATATATTACATGTCCGAGATTCGATCATCGGTATCTCCATACCTAGTTTGATCTTGTTACTGACATGCACTCTTTTCTTGTTCCCGTGATATAACATTCTTGTGATCAAATCACTTGCTTGCAAGCTAACCAATGTGATATCACCGAGAGGGCCCAGAGTATATCTATCCGTCATCGGGATGAACAAATTCCACTCTCGATCCATGGGCCTCAACATAACACTTTATTAGTTCTGAACCCATGTTTATAATCACCCTGTTACGTTGTGACGTTTGATGTTATGAAGAAACTCTTCCGGTGTTAGTGATTGACATGATCTCATGGTCTAAGGATTAGGATCACTTCGTAAGTTGTTATAGCAATATAAAATCAATGACTTTGATCGTAATACTATACTTCAGATGAATGTTCATCACACCATTCCAATAATGTTGTGACCTCGTTATTAACAACATCCAATGTCCATGATCAGGAAACCTTGATCATCTTGTTAATTAACAAGCTAGTTTATGAGAGAGGCACAACTAGGAACTTTTTGTTTGTTTATTAAACACACATGTATTAACGCTTCCGTATTAATACAATTATAGCATGCAAAATAAACATCTATCATATACTTGGAATATACATAATAACCACTTTATTATTGCCTCTCTGGGCATATTCCCTTCAAAACTCCATCGCAGCCACCGCCAGAGGGATCTCTACCTTCTCCAACATCTCCAACATCATCACCATGATGGAGAGGAAGTAGTCCACCTCTGGACTGTGGATTTGTGGCAGTAGCTTGATCTATTTCTCTCTTGTGCTATCATAGATCTAGTACCATATGAGATGCCCATCATGATTATGGTCATATGTAATTCCCATGTTGTCAACACCCGGATTTTTAATCCTAGATGCTTGTTATGCCATACATCGCAATCCCAGGATTACCATTTTTGCGAGACATAACAGAATTGGATACCATAGTACATCATCCATTACAAACCGTACATAAGTTCTTACACAAATAGGGATCTCATGATCCAGTTCTTAATACAACATCAAGCAGCGGAATACGTAATAATAACGGTAGCGTAGGCGAAGCTCCATCTTTGGGGTCACAGGCAATGCTGACGATGGGAGATGATCCTAGTTGTCGTAACCTTCCTGGGGTCCATCCTCCAGGTACTCCTCTTCATAGTCTGGCCATGGGAATAGCCAGGGACAAAGCCATGAGTACTCTTTAAGTACTCGCAAACTAATACTAACAAGTAAAAAAGGGTTTTGAGAATAGGACACTAGGCTCTAGGGTTGTTTTGCAAAAGCCAGATTTATCTCTACTAAGTTTGGAAGCAACAAATGCTAGTTGAAGTTTATAACACCTAAGTGGGAACTTGTATTTCATATCACAACCCTATTGTGGTCAAGTCAAAGTCTCAGTTCATTTCACAAGTCTTTTGAAAAGTCTGACGGGGGAACAGTATGGCCACTCCAACTGTCCATAACCACGGACAAAGCTATTCGAATAGTTTGACACTCTGCAGAGATTGTACACTTTCACCACAACATTCGATACATCTGTCAGGAACAAATCCTGAATTCACCATACTCAGTATGCGGATAATCAATCCTAACCTTTCAATTACATGCCCTAGTACAAGCACCTCTCCTGTGAGTTTGGCCTCCCACCCATGACCAACTTTCATCTTGGGTACTGCACAGGTGGACGATCTTCACAAGGTAGCCTCGGCTCAGACCTTGGCCGTGGGTGAACTAATACTAAGGTATATAAGTTTCCAGTCAAGCCCTACCCAATCTTCGGGTATTGTGGTTGTATGATAAAATTGGAATGGTATCGCATCCAGACAACCATTAGCTTTTAAAAGGGGAAAGGATCATGCCTCAACATTCTCATCACCATAAATCATCTGGTGTTCGGAAACACATGTCCAAAACATTTCAATAGAATGATCAATCATTCCAAGGTTTTCATAACCATTTTTCCACCAAGTATTCCCATCTGAAGTTGATCAAGTTTTATGTTTAGCACTAGCATCTACAAGTGGGGGTGAACCTAATGAGGGGTGGTAAACTAGTGGAGTTTAACTAAGTTCAATCTCATGCCTTAGGATGACATCAAGATTATCTAGTTTATGCCAAATTTTATGCTCTTTATGCAACCTTCAATTATCCTTCTAGTATCTACCATTTATTTCAGTAACTCTAAGTAAGAGCTTTGATAAGGAAATAAAGTATAAAGCTTGCAAGTAAAACTAGGATTGGTTTATCAAGTGGTTATGATCACATATACTTTAAGGCATATAGTGGGCATGCTAGCAAGCAGGTATTAGCTTGCACATTTAACTAGTAGTATTAGGCTTGCTAAAGTAGAGTATCTTGTTGGAGATATGCCCTAGAGGCAATAATAAATGTAGTTATTATTATATCTTTGTGTTTATGATAAATGTTTACATTCATGCTATAATAGTATTAACATGGAAACATTAATACTTGTGTGATTTGTAAACTTAATTTGAAGTCCCTAGTAAAGCCTCTATACATCACTAGCTTGTTGGTTAATAAATGATTGTGGTTTCCCTATCATGAACATTGAGATGTTATTAACAACAAGATCATATCGTTAGGAGAATGATATGATGGACATACTCCTATAGATAAAGCGTAGCATAAAGATCAAGTCATTTCAATAAGTTCAATTGCTATATGCTTTCTGATACATAGTAACCTAATTCCTTCGACCATGAGATCATGCATATCACCTTTACCAGATGGATGCTTTGATGACATCAAACACCACACCGTAACTGGGTGGCTATAAAGGTGGCATTGAGTGTTCAGAAAGTATTGGTTGAGACACATGGATCAAGAGTGGGATTTGTCCATCCATATGACGGATAGATATACTCTGGGCCCTCTCGGTGAAATGTCATCCAATTAGCTTGCAAGCATGTGACTGGCTCACAAGGGATCACATATCACAGGAACGAGAAAAGAGTACTTATCGGTAACGAGGTTGAACTAGGTATGCAGAGATACCGACGATCATAACCTCGGATAAGTAAACTATCGTGAGACAAAGGGAAATTGGTATCGTATGTAAGTGGTTCATTCAATCGCGAAGTAATCGTAGAAATATGTGAGAGCCATATGAATTTCCAGATTCCTCTATTGGTTATTGTTCGGAGAGGTTTCTCGATCATGTCTGCATAATTCACGAACCGTAGGGAGACACACTTAAGGATTCGACGTTGTTTAAGTAGTTATGGTATGATGAGAAAGAGACCGAATGTTGTTCGGAGTCTCGGATGGGATCCGGGATATCACGAGAAGATCCGGAATGGTCCGGAGAATAAGATTCATATAAGGAAAGTCTCGTTTCGGAGTTGGGAATGATTCCGGTGTTTTCATCGAGAATGTTCTAGAAGGTTCTGGAATGTCCGGCACTCCGGGGGGGGGGAGGGTACATGGATGTGTCATTACAAGTTGGTATGATTGCATCATGTACTAAGTGTCATCGCTGTTCCAAATAAAGGATTAATTCAAATCCTAGTTTGAAAAGTCAAATAGCTAAATTGAAAAGTCAAACGGCTAAATTTGGAAAGAGGAAAAGAGGAGGAAGGTGAAACCGAGTTGGGGAGAGAGTCCCTCCTCCCCAAGCCGGCGCACCACCCAAGCCGAGTTGGGGAGGGACTCCACTCCCTCCCCTTGGCCGGCCGGCCCCTCCACCTATATAAGGAGGGGCAGGGCTCCCTCCTAGACACACAACTTCCACGCCTCAAACCCTAGCAGCTGCTGCCCACCATAGCCGCCGCCGCCCCCTAGGGTTTCTCCCCTAGCCGCCGACTTGGGGCACCTCCAAGCCCTAGCCCCCGGCTCTAGCACCTCCTCCTTGGTGTGTCTAAACCCTAGATCGCCGAGGAGCTCTCTCATACTCCACCATACTCGCTCCGGCTTAAGGCGAAGCCCTGCGAGATCTTCCCTCTACTTCCGGTACCACGCCGTTCTGCTGTCGGAATCACGAGGAGAGAGCTACAACCTCCGCTGCCTGCTGGAACAAGGGAGAGGAAGGTCTTCGTCAAGTACCGAACGTGTGACCGACTGCGGGAGCGCTGCCGGAACGCAGCGCCGGAAGGATCGTCTACGCGATCTTGAGATCGGGAAGAGTACGACTACATCACCCACGAGAATCTGCTCTCGTTAAACACTTTGGAATCTTCGAGGGTGAGTTATTCCATCGACTCGTTGCTACAATCTAGTAGATAGATCTTGGCTTGTTTGTTTGTATGCGATAGAATTTTTTTGTTTTCCATGCTACGAAACCCTACAGTGGTATCAGAGCCGTGTCTATATGTAGATCTGTTGGACGAGTAGAACACAATGGTCATTGTGGGCGTTGATGCTTTTATTGTCGATTGCTTCTTTTGTACTTTGCATCTTGCGGTATGTTGGGATGAAGCGGCCCGGGCTAACCTTACATGACATCGTTCATGAGACTTGCTCCACGCTTGACATGCAACTTGTATTGCATAAGTGGCTTTGCGGGTGCCTGTTTCTCCTAGCATAGTTAAGATCCAATTTACAACGGGTGATTGACAATACTAGTATCAATGTTGTGGTTCTTGTTCGTAAGTTAGAACGACACTTATTGAAAGCCCCAAACCACGTAAAACATGCAAAGAAAGTAGAGGCGTCTAACTTTGTTTTGCAGGGGTGTGCAGTGATGTGATATGGCCATGATTGTGATTATATTTGATGTATGCAATGATCCTTATTGTAAGTTGGCAACCGGCAGGAGCCATATGGTTGTCTTTAATTTCTGTTAAGACCCGCGTGTCTATTCAAAGTAGTTGTAATAGTTGAAGCTGGTGGACGACAACCATGGAGGAGCGTCATGGACCTTGATGCAATCCCGGTGATGATGGAGATCATGTTCGTGCTTGAAGATGGAGATCGGAAGCACGAGAAGAAAGGCCATATCATATCACATATTATGAATTGCATGTGATGTTAATCCTTTATGCATCTTGTATTGCTTAGTAGACGACGATAGCATTATAAGATGATCCCTCATGCACATGAATTTCAAGTCATAAAGTGTTCACCCTCAGTTAGCACCGTTGCTAAAGCTTGTTGTTTCGAAGCACCAAGTGATGATCGGGTGTGTTAGATCCTGCAAGTGCATACAACGTGAGCAAGCCAGATTTGCTCATGCGGAAACTAAGGTTTGATCTTGACGAGCCTAGCATGTACAGACATGGTCTCGAAACACGGATCACCGAAAGGTAAAGCATGAATCATATAGTAGATATGATGAACATGTCGATTGTTCGCCATTGAAACTATATCAACTCTCGTGATGATCGGTGTTGATATGGTGGATTTGGTTCATGTGATCACTAAAACAATGTGAGGGATATTGTTTTTGAGTGGGAGTTCACCTAGATTAATTTTATTATTAATTTGAACTCAATTTGTCATAAACTTAGTCTAAACTATTGCAAATATGTTGTAGATCAATGGCAGCCCCTACCATCAATTTTAATGCGTTCCTAGAGAAAGAAAAGTTGAAAAACAATGGAAGCAACTTCGCGGATTGGTTCCGCAATTTGAGGATTGTCCTCACAGCTGGTAATTTGACCTATGTGCTGGATGCACTGCTAGGTGACCCACCTGCAGCTACAGCTACCGACGAAGTAAAGAACGTTTACCTCGCTCGGAAGACTCAGTACTCCATAGTTCAGTGTGCTATCTTGTATGGTTTAGAATCGGAGCTTCAGAAAAGGTTTGAGAATTCAGACCCACATGATATTGTCCGTGAACTCAAATTGATCTTTGAGACTCACGCGGCAATTGAGAGTTATGAGGCTTCTGAAAAGTTCTTTAACTACAAGATGGAAGAGGGCAGCTCCGTTAGTGAGCATGTGCTTAAGATGTCTGGGCACGTAAGCAAACTTCAGAGCTTGGGTATAGTGATTCCTAATGCTTTGGGGATTTACCGTGTCCTCCAATCACTACCACCAAGTTACAAGAACTTTGTGATGAACTACAACATGCAGAACATGAACAAGCAGTTGCCAGAACTATTTGCAATGTTAAAGTCTGCAGAAGTGGAGATCAAGAAAGAGCACCAAGTGTTGTTGGTCAATAAGACCACCAAATTCAAGAAAGGCAAGTCTAAGCAAAAGGGACACTTCAAGAAGGGTGGTAAGAAAGTTACCGCGCCGACGAAGAAGACCAAGGCTGGACCCAAGCCTGATACTGAGTGCTTTTACTGCAAGGGAGTTGGTCACTGGAAGCGAAATTGCCCAAAGTACTTGGCGGATTGGAAGAACGGCAACATCAAGAAGAAAGGTATATCCGATATACATGTTATTGATGTGTATCTCACTAGTACTCGTAGTAGTGCCTGGGTATTTGATACTGGTTCGGTTGCTCATATTTGTAACTCGAAACAGGTGCTGCAGAATAAACGGAAGCTAGCGAAGAACGAGGTGACGATGCGCGTAGGAAATGGATCAAAGGTTGATGTGATCGCGGTCGGCACGCTACCCCTTCATCTACCATCGGGATTAGTTTTATACTTAAATAATTGTTATTTGGTGCCTGCGTTGAGCATGAACATTATATCGGGATCTTGTTTATTGCGAGACGGTTACTTGTTTAAGTCCGAGAATAATGGTTGTTCGATTTATATGAGTAATATGTTTTATGCACATGCACCTTTGATAGATGGTCTATTCTTGTTGAATCTCGATAGTGGAAATACACATATTAATAACATTGAGGCTAAACATTTGAAATCGAGCGATAACTCGACCTATATGTGGCACTGTCGTCTTGGTCACATTGGAGTGAAGCGTATGAAGAAACTCCATTCCGATGGACTTCTTGAATCACTTGATTTCGAATCACTTGATAGATGCGAAGCATGTCTGATGGGTAAAATGACTAAGACTCCATTTTCTGGTATGATGGAGCGAGCTACGGACTTATTGGAAATCATACATACCGATGTGTGTGGTCCAATGAGTGTAGCATCGCGCGGTGGTTATCGTTATGTTCTTACCTTCACGGATGACTTGAGTAGATATGGGTATATCTATTTCATGAAACATAAGTCCGAAACTTTCGAGAAGTTTAAGGAATTTCAAAGTGAGGTAGAGAATCAACGTAACAAGAAGATTAAATTTCTACGTTCTGATCGTGGAGGTGAATATCTAAGTTACGAGTTTGGCGAGCATTTGAAGAAATGCGGAATACTTTCACAATTGACACCGCCGGGAACACCACAACGTAATGGTGTGTCCGAATGTCATAATCGAACTCTCTTAGATATGGTTCGTTCTATGATGTCACTTACAGATTTACCGCTATCATTTTGGGGTTATGCATTAGAAACAGCCGCATTCACTTTAAATAGGGCACCATCTAAATCCGTCGAAACGACACCGTATGAATTATGGTTTGGGAAGAAACCTAAATTGTCGTTCCTTAAAGTTTGGGGTTGCGAAGCCTATGTAAAGAAGTTACAGCCGCACAAGTTTGAACCCAAAGCGGAAAAATGCGTCTTCATAGGATACCCGAAGGAAACTATTGGGTATACCTTCTATCACAGATCCGAAGGCAAAATCTTCGTTGCCAAGAATGGATCCTTTCTAGAGAAGGAATTTCTCTCGAAAGAAGTGACTGGAAGAAAAGTAGAACTCGACGAGGTTGTCGAACCTTCTCTCGAAATTGCGAGTAGCGCAGCACCGGAAGTGGTTCCTGTGACGCCTGCACCAATTAGAGAGGAAGCTAATGATGATGATCATGAAACTTCGGTTGAAGTTGCTACAGAGCCTCGCAGGTCAACGAGAACTCGTACCACTCCAGATTGGTATGATCCCGTTATGAGTGTCATGTTGGTGGATAACACCGATGACCCTGAGACATATGAGGAAGCGATGATGAGCCCAGATTCCAATAAATGGCAAGAAGCCATGAAATCCGAGATTGGATCCATGTACGAAAACCAAGTATGGACTTTGGTGGACTTACCGGATGGCCGAAAGGCTGTCGAGAACAAATGGATTTTCAAGAAGAAAACAGATGCTGATGGTAATGTTACTGTCTATAAAGCTCGACTTGTCGCAAAAGGGTTTCGACAAATTCAAGGAGTTGACTACGATGAGACCTTCTCACCAGTAGCGAAGCTAAAGTCTGTAAGGATTATGTTAGCAATCGCTGCATATTATGATTATGAGATATGGCAGATGGATGTCAAAACAGCATTCCTCAATGGAGACATTGATGAAGAGTTGTATATGATGCAACCCAAAGGTTTTGTCGATCCTAAAGATGCTAACAAGGTATGCAAACTTCAACGGTCCATTTATGGATTGAAGCAAGCATCCCGAAGTTGGAATCAATGTTTTGATAAAGTAATCAAAAGTTTTGGTTTTATACAAACTTATGGAGAAGCTTGTATTTACAAGAAAGTGAGTGGGAGCTCTGTAGCATTCTTAATACTATATGTAGATGACATATTGTTGATTGGGAATGATGTAGACCTTCTTAATAGTGTCAAGGAATATTTGAATAATAGTTTTTCAATGAAGGATCTTGGCGAAGCAGCTTATATATTAGGCATAAAGATTTATAGAGATAGATCGAGACGCCAAATATCATTGTCACAGAGTACATATTTGGACAAAGTTCTAAAGAGGTTTGGAATGGAAGATAGCAAGAAAGGGTTCTTGCCCATGTTGCCCAATACGATCTTGAGTAAAACTCAGAGTCCGACATCGGCAGAAGATAGAGAAAGGATGAGTAAGACTCCCTATGCCTCAGCCATAGGATCTCTAATGTATGCCATGCTATGTACTAGACCCGACATTGCATATGCTGTTACTCTAACTAGCAGATATCAAAGTGATCCAGGAGTGGATCATTGGACAGCGGTCAAAAACATCCTTAAGTACTTGAGAAGAACTAAGGATATGGTTCTTTCTTATGAAGGTGATGAACAGCTCGTTGTTAATGGTTACACCGATGCTAGTTGGAACACCGATCCAGATGATTCTAAATCACAATCTGGATACGTATTTATTTTGAATGGTGCAGCAGTTAGCTGGAGGAGTGCAAAGCAAAGCGTTGTGGCGAGATCTTCAACTGAATCGGAATACATGGCTGCTTCGGAGGCTTCACAAGAAGCGATATGGATGAAAGAGTTCATTACAGAGCTGGGTGTGGTTCCTAGTGCGCTGGACCCAATGTCTATCTACTGTGATAACAATGGGCGCCATAGCCAATGCGCAAGAACCAAGGTCACACAAGAAGCTGAAGCACATCAAGCTACGTTTTCACGCTATTCGAGAACATATCCAAGATGGGGATATAAAGATTTGCAAAGTACACACATATCTGAATGTGGCGGATCCGTTGACTAAACCTCTCCCGAGGGCAAAACATGACCAACACCTAACTGCCATGGGTGTTCGGTATATTACCATGTAATCTAGATTAGATGACTCTAGTGCAAGTGGGAGACTGTTGGAGATATGCCCTAGAGGCAATAATAAATGTAGTTATTATTATATCTTTGTGTTTATGATAAATGTTTACATTCATGCTATAATAGTATTAACATGGAAACATTAATACTTGTGTGATTTGTAAACTTAATTTGAAGTCCCTAGTAAAGCCTCTATACATCACTAGCTTGTTGGTTAATAAATGATTGTGGTTTCCCTATCATGAACATTGAGATGTTATTAACAACAAGATCATATCGTTAGGAGAATGATATGATGGACATACTCCTATAGATAAAGCGTAGCATAAAGATCAAGTCATTTCAATAAGTTCAATTGCTATATGCTTTCTGATACATAGTAACCTAATTCCTTCGACCATGAGATCATGCATATCACCTTTACCAGATGGATGCTTTGATGACATCAAACACCACATCGTAACTAGGTGGCTATAAAGGTGGCATTGAGTGTTCGGAAAGTATTGGTTGAGACACATGGATCAAGAGTGGGATTTGTCCATCCATATGACGGATAGATATACTCTGGGCCCTCTCGGTGAAATGTCATCCAATTAGCTTGCAAGCATGTGACTGGCTCACAAGGGATCACATATCACAGGAACGAGAAAAGAGTACTTATCGGTAACGAGGTTGAACTAGGTATGCAGAGATACCGACGATCATAACCTCGGATAAGTAAACTATCATGAGACAAAGGGAAATTGGTATCGTATGTAAGTGGTTCATTCGATCGCAAAGTAATCATAGAAATATGTGGGAGCCATATGAATTTCCAGATTCCTCTATTGGTTATTGTTCGGAGAGGTTTCTCGATCATGTCTGCATAATTCACGAACCGTAGGGAGACACACTTAAGGATTCGACGTTGTTTGAGTAGTTATGGTATGATGAGAAAGAGACCGAATGTTGTTCGGAGTCTCGTATGGGATCCGGGATATCACGAGAAGATCCGGAATGGTCCGGAGAATAAGATTCATATAAGGAAAGTCTCGTTTCGGAGTTGGGAATGATTCCGGTGTTTTCATCGGGAATGTTCTAGAAGGTTCCGGAATGTCCGGCACTCCGGGGGGGGGGGGGGGGGAGGGTACATGGATGTGTCATTACAAGTTGGTATGATTGCATCATGTACTAAGTGTCATCGCTGTTCCAAATAAAGGATTAATTCAAATCCTAGTTTGAAAAGTCAAATAGCTAAATTGAAAAGTCAAACGGCTAAATTTGGAAAGAGGAAAAGAGGAGGAAGGTGAAACCGAGTTGGGGAGGGAGTCCCTCCTCCCCAAGCCGGCGCACCACCCAAGCCGAGTTGGGGAGGGACTCCACTCCCTCCCCTTGGCCGGCTGGCCGCTCCACCTATATAAGGAGGGGCAGGGCTCCCTCCTAGACACACAGCTTCCACGCCTCAAACCCTAGCAGCTGCTTCCCACCATAGCCGCCGCCGCCCCCTAGGGTTTCTCCCCTAGCCGCCGACTTGGGGAACCTCCAAGCCCTAGCCGCCGGCTCTAGCACCTCCTCCTTGGTGTGTCTAAACCCTAGATCGCCGAGGAGTTCTCTCATACTCCACCATACTCGCTCCGGCTTAAGGCGAAGCCCTGCGAGATCTTCCCTCTACTTCCGGTACCACGCCGTTGTGCTGTCGGAATCACGAGGAGAGAGCTACAACCTCCGCTGCCTGCTGGAACAAGGGAGAGGAAGGTCTTCGTCGAGTACCGAACGTGTGACTGACTGCGGGAGCGCTGCCGGAACGCAGCGCCGGAAGGATCGTCTACGCGATCTTGAGATCGGGAAGAGTACGACTACATCACCCACGAGAATCTGCTCTCGTTAAACACTTTGGAATCTTCGAGGGTGAGTTATTCCATCGACTCGTTGCTACAATCTAGTAGATAGATCTTGGCTTGTTTGTTTGTATGCGATAGAAATATTTTGTTTTCCAAGCTACGAAACCCTACATATCTTGCAAGTGTTAGCTTGCATTGGTACACTTAGGTAGTAAAGCTTGCCTTGTGCAGAGAAGTGGTTGAAATTCTCCTCGGCTTCTTCCTCGTAGAACCCTCCTTCCTCCTCGTATCCTTGGTCGGTACTAGCGTCTATAAATAAATACGATGTACACAATCACCAAACAATACTTAACTACTTGAAATCATCACACAAAAGGGTCCTATAGATGATCTAGCATCATCACTAACATTACAAGATTAAAGCTTGGTTTAATTTCTTTTATTTTTAGAAAAGTAATTTCTACTCATTGAAAAACTACTTAAGATTTAATATTCTCCAAACCAAACATGGGATCATGTTGACACATCTCATCACCACATATTTTAGTCCATGGAAATGTGATTTAAAGTGGTGTCACAATTTAATAAGGTTTTACCCCTTTATTTTAATTAATTAAAATGGCTAGAAATGCCTATGTGGCATTCTTTTATTACTTGGTCATTATTTCTGTAAGTAAAACTATATATTTTTATATATTCTGAAAGGTATGGTTAAATGTGATTTTTGAGAGTTGGAATCAACTCAAAAGCTATTATGGTTTGAATTTGAAAAAATTTGAATGCAGAAAAGCTTCTGCCTTGTTATTTTTACCATGGATGATCTACAGATCCAAATGACTTGAATCCAACGGGCTTGGATTCAGCATTTCAAAACCTTTCTAGCAAAATTAGTTTCATTCAATTTGGTGCACTGAATCGATCTGGGATGATTTTTGAAATTGGGCACAGAAGTGTGTTTGAAATAAAATGGAAAAGGTTTAATTCAAATAACTGGGCTGCGCGGGAAAGGTTAACGGGCCGGCCTGTTAAGCGCAGCGCTTCCGCGGGCTGTTTAAGTTGCTGTCCCCACGCGTCAGTGAGACAGGGGGTGCGAAGCGGTATGGGGTGATGTGGGACGTTTGATCTGGTTCTAATCCAATGGCTGGGAGTCATCGTCGATGTTGGGCAACGCCGGCGAGACAGAAACCTAGCGCGGCCAGTGGGGGTTGCTGGGGGCTCACCAGGGTGCAGGCGAGGGTCGGCGAGGCGGGATAACGACGAAGTCGATGACGGCGATTCTCCTGGTACCGGCAGGTTCTCCTGGGGCGGCTCCAATCGCTGGCTCCCTTCTTCTCTAGAGGCGGCGGGCTCCGGTGAAATTCTGGCAAAGTGCTGCTTGCCTTGCTCCGGGAACGGGGTGGCATGATGAGTGATGAGAGGGGAGTGAGATGGTGTGCTCAATTCGGCTGGGGTGGCCTCTATTTATAGTCGAGCGAGGGGACCGACGGGGCGCACGGTGAGCTCGTCGGGGGCGATGGTACAGACGGCTATTGGCATGGGCGAAGGTAGGGGGCGGTGCGGTGTTCCCTGGTGATGCTCAACGATACGGTGGCGAGATGTGGGGCGATGCGGTTTGGTCTGGAACACGCGACGCTCTGCGCGGCAAAGGCAGCGTGTTCAACGGCGAGCGGTGGCTATGCGACATGGGGCGGCGAACGGGGATGTCTGGCGGTCTCCTGGGTCGGTGGTGATCGTGTCTGCACGCGGCGAGGGCGACGCGCGGTCTGTGGGCTTCGGTCGAGGGTGGCGGTTTGGCGCACGCTTGGCATGGTTGCTGGCGAGCTGGGCGCGGTCCGTGCGTGTGGTCCAGTGGCTGGCAACGTTCGCGCGCTGGACAAGGAGTGGCGGTGGGGTGTTGGCTTGCTCCCAGACATGCTGGCTAGGCTTGTTTCTCCTCCTAGCTTGCTGTCGACATGGGGGTGACAAGGGTGCATTCGGCCTGCTCACCATTGATGGCAATGCCCAGCTTACAGTGCTGCTAAGGGTGTGCAATTGAGCTAGATGATCTACTAAAACCTAGTTGTGTCCAGAGAGGGAACAAGTTAGGCTTCAATCACTGCTCACAATAGTGTTTTGATTTTGTTTGATTTGTGTCTGCCAAGTGTTTGATGAAATGGCCGCAAGAATTCAAGTTTTGAATTTTGAGAAGATTTTTGGTGGGTGTGCTAGGTTGGTGTTGGGGAGTCTGCAGATGCTTGGGTTTTGAAAGTTGAGCTTGTTTGAGTGGTTTTGGAAAAAGTGGGATCTTCTCATATGATAAAGATTCAATTTTGAATTGTCATTTAAACTATGCATTTGAAAGTTCCTGGATGATCACAAAGTGGGCCTTGATACATTGTTATGAGTAAAATCAAGGGGTCCAAAGATCCAGAAAAGTTTCTGTTAGGTTCTGAGTGTTTGAGACAGCCAAAGTAGGCATGGGAGTTAAATTGGTCAAAATGACCATTCATCTTATTTTATTTGTTTTGATTTACTTGTCTTTGGGAAAAGCGTGGGAAATGTTTAGATGATGTTTATTTCACCTAAGCATCCATTTACAAGCAATGGAACACACAAAGAAGGTGGTTTAAAAGAATTCAAAATGAAATGCATACTCACATGCATGCTTGCATAATTTTATTTAGAAAAGTTTTTGTTAACCCTAATTTTGATTCTTAGAGTTTGATGATCCAAGTTTAGTATTTTTGGGATGTTACAAACCTTCCCCCCTTAAACAAAATCTCGTCCCAAGATTTGAAAAAGGACGAAAATATTACCTAGGATTTGAAGAGATCGGGAAACTCCGTCCTGATGTGATCTTCGCGCTCCCAGGTAGCTTCCTCTTCTGTGTGGTTGCTCCACTGAATCTTGAGAAACTTGATGCTTCAGGTTCATGTAGTTCGAAAAGCTTCTTCCAAAATACGGATGGGTACTTTGGGATAGGTTAGGTCATCGATGATCTCTATGGTCCGGTGATCGATATTCTTGAACACTTCGGTCTTCTCTGGGACTTCGAGACACTTGCGAAGTAACGAGATATGGAACACGTTGTGCATGGCTGACATCTCTTCGGGTAGTTCCAATTGATACGATACTTCTCCTCGACGGTTCAAAATCTGGAAAGGTCCAATATATCTGGGGGCTAACTTTCCTTTCAGTTGGAAATGCTGCATTCCCTTCAATGGCGACACTTTCAAATAAACAAAGTCTCCTATGTTGAAGGAGAGGTCTCTACGTCTCTTGTCGGCGTAACTCTTTTGTCTGGATTGGGCAGTCTTGAGGTGCTCACGAATCTTGTGAACCTTGTCTTCTGCTTCTCGTAGGATGTCGGGTCCGAAAATCTGACTCTCTCCTACTTCCGACCAGTTCAAAGGGGTGCGACACTTCCTTCCGTACATAAATTCAAATGGGGCCATTTGCAAACTAGCTTGATAACTGTTGTTGTATGAAAATTCTGCAAACGGCAGACAGTCTTCCCACTTGGATCCATATTCTAACACACATGCTCTCAGCATATCTTCGAGTATTTGATTTACTCGCTCCGTTTGTCCATCGGTCTGAGGGTGATACGCGGTACTGAAATCTAGGCGGGTTCCTAAACCTTCTTGAACTTTCTTCCAGAATCTCGAGGTAAACTGAGTTCCTCGATCAGATACAATGTTCTTGGGGACTCCATGCAAACTAACTATTCTAGCGATGTACAACTCCGCTAGCTTCGAACTCTGATAGGTGGTCTTGACGGGTAAGAAATGGGCGACTTTGGACAATCTGTCCACTATGACCCAGATAGAGTAATTTCCCCTAATAGAAGTAGGTAGTTCAGTGATAAAGTCCATTCCAACGGAATCCCATTTCCATTCCGGAATCTGCAAGGGTTGCAACAATCCAGCGGGTCTTTGATGTCCTGCCTTGACTCGCTGACATATGTCACACTTGGCGATATAGCTTCCGATTTCTCTCTTCATCTTATGCCACCAAAATTGCTCTTTCAAATCTTGATACATCTTAGTTCCTCCGGGATGGATAGAATAAAGAGTATCATGAGCCTCCTTCAAAATAACTTCTTTCAACTCAGAATCTGCTGGTACACAAAGGCGTCCTTTGTACCACAAAACTCCTTCTTCGTCCTCGGTGAATCCGGGTACTTTGCCTGTACCGATACGACGCTTGATTCCGTCAATACTAGCATTTCCCTTCCGCGCCTCTTTAATCCGACTGATCAAAGTGGGTTGGAGTTCTATGCTAGCCAAAAATCCTTCACTCACTAATTCTATCCGAAAATCTTCCATCTCTTTGTGCAAACTTGGTTGCTCCTTCAAAATCATGGAGTTCAAGCGGCACGGCAATCTGCTAAGGGCATCGGCTACCACATTGGCTTTACCAGGGTGATAGTGAATGTCCAGGTCGTAATCCTTGATTAGCTCAATCCAACTTCTCTGCCTCATATTCAACTCCTTCTGAGTGAATATATACTTTAGGCTCTTGTGATCCGTATAGATCTCACAACGGTTTCCCATCAGGTAATGCCTCCATGTCTTTAGGGCTAGAACTACGGCTGCGAGTTCGAGGTCATGGGTTGGGTAATTTTGCTCATGTTGTTTCAGTTGTCGAGATAGATAAGATATAACCTTGCCTTCTTGCATTAGCACACATCCGAGACCGATCTTGGATGCATCGCAATACACATCGAAGGGCTTCGTGATATCCGGCATGATCAAGATTGGGGCTGAAATCAATATCCTCTTGAGTTCTTGAAAACTCGCTTCACATTTGTCGGTCCATTCAAACTTCTTGTCCTTCTTCAGCAATTGGGTCATGGGTCTGGCGATACTCGAGAATCCTTCTACGAATTTGCAGTTATATCCCGCCAATCCGAGAAATGCACGAACTTGGGTTTGAGTGGTTGGGGCTTGCCAATCTTCTATATCTTTCACTTTGGCAGGATCAATGGCAATTCCTCCGGCTGATACAATGTGGCCGAGGAATCCTACCTCCTGTAACCAGAATTCACATTTGCTAAACTTTGCATACAGCTGATGCTCTCTAAGGGTTCCAAGAATGGTCCTTAGGTGTAGCTCATGTTCTTCTTTTGATTTGGAATAAATCAGAATGTCATCGATGAAAACAACGACAAACTTATCCAGGAAGTCCATAAAAATCTTCTTCATGAGATTCATGAAATAAGTGGGGGCATTGGTTAATCCAAAAGACATGACTGTATACTCATACAATCCATATCTGGTGGTAAAGGCAGTCTTTGGGATATCGTCTGCACGAATCTTGAGTTGATGATAGCCAGTCCTAAGATCAATCTTAGAAAACACTTTGGCTCCGGTCAACTGATCAAACAAATCTTCTATCTTAGGCAAGGGGTACTTGTTCTTGATGGTGACATCATTCAACTTCCGATAATCCGTACACAAACGGTTACCGCCATCCTTCTTGTCCACAAACAAGACAGGTGATCTCCAGGTGACGCACTTGGTTGAATCAATCCAATTTCCAGCATGGCATCCAGTTGCTTCTTCAGTTGTGCTATCTCTGACGGGTTCATACTATAGGGTCTCTGGGCTATGGGTCCTGTTCCGGGTATTAGTTCAATGATAAACTCGATATCCCGATTTAGGGGCATACCGGGCAAAACATCTAGAAATACATCGGGGTATTCACAGACTATCCGGACTTGGTCAATGGTAGGTTGGGCTATACTCTTGTTGCATTTGAATTGGCGAGGTAAGGTTTCAGATATATGCTCGACTGATATTTCGGCTGTAATGGTCATGGTGATGGCTTTCTTGGCACAGTGAATCAATCATTTATGTTTGGACATCCAATCCATTCCCAGTACTACTTCTAAACCTTTAGTTCCGAGTACTATCAGGTTAGCATAAAAATCTATGCCATGGATTCGGATAGGGACGGCTTTGCAAATTTGCCTAGCCTTGGTGGTTGATCCGAGAATTTGAACAATCATAACATGCTTCAGTTTGGTTGGTTGAATTTTACTAGTGCATGCAAATTCTTCGGTGACAAATGAGTGCGATGCACCAGAATCAAACAACACTCGTGCAAGTACTGAATTAACAGAAAACATACCCAGCACGACGTCTGGCGCTTCCTGAGCTTCTTCAGCATGCATGAGGAAAAGACGGCCATTGCGGTTGAGCAAATTCCCTGGGGCAAACCTTCTTCCGGGCTGAACACGACGCTGCTGCTGAGCTGGGGCATTGGCATTGGGTGCGGCGGCATTCTTCTTGTTGGGGCACTCGTTGGAGTAGTGGCCTTTATTTCCACAGTCATAACAAGTCACTTGCGACTTGTCCTTTGCTTCTACAGGCACAACATTGCTTCCAGTCCTCGGGGCAGTGTTGGTGTTGGCGGTAGCATTGTTGTTGTTGAACTTGGGTGGGGCACGATTGAAATTGTTAGAATTGCCGGGGTTGTTGTGATTTCCTCCGTGCCTAGGGTTTCCATGGTTGGGATAGGTCGGACGGTTCATTGGGGGTCTATTGGTTCTTGGGGCAAATCTTGGAGATGGGTTAGGGCGATACTTTGGGGTCTGATGGGTTCCTGCTGATGCATCATGCGACGCTTGCGGTTCTCATTGGCTTGGTTGATATTTCCTTCCATCTGGATAGCAGAGTCGACAAGGGCTTCAATATCAGCAAAGGGGATATTGACTAACATTGTCTGCATCTCGTCATGTAGACCATTCAGGAATCTTTCTTTCTTCTTGGCTTTGGTGTCGATCTCATCCGGGGCATACCTAGCTAATGACAAGAATTTGTCACGGTATTCCACTATAGTCATCCTTCCTTGCTTCAGTTCTCTGAACTCGTCTCTCATCCTCTTGATCAAACCCGGTGGCACATGGGTTCTGCTAAACTTGACCTTGAATTCCTCCCAGGTCATCATCTGGCCTCCGGTCATTGCGCGAACACTGTTCCACCATGCCCTGGCATCTCCGGCTAGATAGTGAGTGGCGAACATAACTTTCTCGTTGGCTTCCACTCCGGCGACTTCTAGGTTATTTTCCATGGTCTGCAGCCAATCATCGGCATCTAGGGGCTCTTCTGACTTAGTGAAAACAGGTGGGTTGGTGTTCTGGAAATTCTTGAGCTTAGATCCATGGTTGTCCTGATTTCCGTGGCCTTGGTTATTGTGGGCTAGCTGGGCTATCTGCTGCAGGGTGGCTAGGTTGGCTTGACGTTCCGCTCTTTCAGCTTCACGGTCAGAAGTCAACATTTGCAGTATCTGCAACATCGGTTCTGGGGATGAACCACTTCGTCCACGTGGCATCTGAAGATTGAGATAGATCATGAGAAAAGAGGGAAATTTCTAAGGTTTTGGGTCATTGAAAAGTTTTTAAAGTTTGACTCAGATTTTTCTAGCAACTTGCTTTTTCATTCATTCATTCATAGCACATGATACAACACACACCACAACAAAGAAAAGCAGATGGTTTTAAGAACCATTCTGAAACTACGATACAGTGGGACCGAATACTACTCACTACGCTAGTGCTCAAGTGGTACTACTCCTCGGAATCGGTGGCTTCATCATCCACATCATCATCGATGAAGGCGAAATCATCCTCATCGCTGAGATAGGAGTAGGGGTCTCCACGAAGATCCTCTCCGGCATTCTCCCTTTCCTCCAACTGCATGTCTCTCTCGTGGATGGTCTCCTCCAAAGATGAGATGCGGTGGCGAAGACGGGCAATGATGCGCTCCTTCTTGTCGAGCTGACGGTGGCGAGACTTGCGATCCTTTGCTAGCATGGCGATGGTTTGATCCTTCGTCTTGATGATGGCAGACTTGTGGTTGGAGTAGTCACGACAGTTGTCCAACTCCTGCTAACGATCGTACATCATGAAGCTAAGGTGGTCCAATTGAGTCTTCAGCTCGGGGTGGTATGGGGCTTCCAGTGGTTGTCCATTTGCATCATGCCTCGGGCAAAACTCAAAGCGAGTTCCCTTGATCTGATTGATGCTCTGCCCACACAGACGGGCAAGACTTTCCTGCATGGCCCTGGCCAGTCCATCGAGCCAGTTGTTTTCTCTCAAGGTAAACTGAATTCCCTCAGCAGTGGGAGGTTCAATCTTTCCTCGGAGACTTGCAACAATTAGCCACTGCAGATCTGCTCCTCCTTGATCATTGAGCTGAGCTCCGAAGAACTCGGGGTGCGGACGCTCCAGAAGTTCCGAAAGCTGGTCCAAATCCCTCTCAAAGATAAGGTCTCCTCCATTCCCCAACTGATAAAACTTGCTGTACTTCACGTCCATCTATAAGAATATAGGATGAGTAAGTTAGTAGAGTGATCAAATGTGCCAAAATTTTATGTATTTTGCAAGAGTTTTTGTAAGTTATGAATTTTAGGATGAGTAAGTTATGAATTTTCATGAAAGAATCAAAGGGGTAAGAATGAGAATAAGTTTTTGTAAATATTTGTTTTCTTTGGTTTTGAAACTAAGTTTTTGATTCAAACGTCCAGTCTAACTAGGGTCTCCTCTGGTCAGGATGGCTTTGATACCAACTTATCAACACCCGGATTTTTAATCCTAGATGCCTGTTATGTCATACATCGCAATCCCAGGATTACCATTTTTGTGAGACATAACAGAATTGGATACCATAGTACATCATCCATTACAAACCGTACATAAGTTCTTACACAAATAGGGATCTCATGATCCAGTTCTTAATACAACATCAAGCAGTGGAATACGTAGTAATAACGGTAGCGTAGGCGAAGCTCCATCTTCGGGGTCACAGGCAATGCTGACGATGGGAGATGATCCTAGTTGTCGTAACCTTCCTGGGGTCCATCCTCCAGGTACTCCTCTTCATAGTCTGGCCATGTGAATAGCCAGGGACAAAGCCATGAATACTCTTTAAGTACTCGCAAACTAATACTAACAAGTAAAAAGGGGTTTTGAGAATAGGACACTAGGCTCTAGGGTTGTTTTGCAAAAGCCAGATTTTATCTCTACTAAGTTTGGAAGCAACAAATGCTAGTTGAACTTTATAACACCTAAGTGGGAACTTGTATTTCATATCACAACCCTGTTGTGGTCAAGTCAAAGTCCCAATTCATTTCACAAGTCTTTTGAAAAGTCTGACGGGGGAACAGTATGGCCACTCCAACGGTCCATAACCGCGGACGCGGCTATTCGAATAGTTTGACACTCTGCAGAGATTGTACACTTTCACCACAACATTCGATACATCCGTCAGGAACAAATCCTGAATTCACCATACTCAGTATGCGGATAATCAATCCTAACCTTTCAATTACACGCCCTAGTATAAGCACCTCTCCTGTGAGTTTGGCCTCCCAACCATGACCAACTTTCATCTTGGGTACTGCATAGGTGGACAATCTTCACAAGGTAGCCTCAGCTCAGACCTTGGCCGTGAGGGAACTAATACTAAGGTATATAAGTTTCCAGTCAAGCCCTACCCAATCTTCGGGTATTGTGGTTGTACGATAAAATTGGAATGGTATCGCATCCAGACAACCATCAGTTTTTAAAAGGGGTAAGGCTCATGCCTCAACATTCTCATCACCATAAATCATCTGGTGTTTGGAAACACATGTCCAAAACATTTCAATAGAATGATCCATCATTCCAAGGTTTTCATAACCATTTTTCCACCAAGTATTCCCATCTCAAGTTGATCAAGTTTTATGCTTAGCACTAGCATCTACAAGTGGGGGTGAACCTAATGAGGGGTGGTAAACTAGTGGAGTTTAACTAAGTTCAATCTCATGCCTTAGGATGACATCAAGATTATTTAGTTTAGGCCAAATTTTATGCTCTTTATGCAACCTTCAATTATCCTTCTAGTATCTACCATTTATTTCAGTAACTCTAAGTAAGAGCTTTGATAAGGAAATAAAGTATAAAGCTTGCAAGTAAAACTAGGATTGGTTTATCAAGTGGTTATGATCACATATACTTTAAGGCATATAGTGGGCATGGTAGCAAGCAGGTATTAGCTTGCACATTCAACTAGTAGTATTAGGCTTGCTAAAGTAGAATATCTTGCAAGTGTTAGCTTGCATTGGTCCACTTAGTTAGTAAAGCTTGCCTTGTGCATAGCAGTGGTTGAAGTTCTCCTCGGCTTCTTCCTCGTAGAACCCTCCTTCCTCCTCGTATCCTTGGTCGGTACTAGCGTCTATAAATAAATACGATGTACACAATCACCAAACAATACTTAACTACTTGCAATCATCACACAAAAGGGTCCTATAGACGATCTAGCATCATCACTAACATTACAAGATTAAAGCTTGGTTTAATTTCTTTTATTTTTAGAAAAGTAATTTCTACTCATTGAAAAACTACTTAAGATTTAATATTCTCCAAACCAAACATGGGATCATGTTGACACATGTCATCACCACATATTTTAGTCCATGGGAATGTGATTTAAAGTGGTGTCACAATTTAATAAGGTTTTACCCCTTTATTTTAATTAATTAAAGTGGCTAGAAATGCCTATGTGGCATTCTTTTATTACTTGGTCATTATTTTTGTAAGTAAAACTATATATTTTTTATACATTCTGAAAGGTATGGTTAAATGTGATTTTTGAGAGTTGGAATCAACTCAAAAGCTATTATGGTTTGAATTTGAAAAATGTTTGAATGCAGAAAAGCTTCTGCCTTGTTATTTTTACCATGGATGATCTACAGATCCAAATGACTTGAATCCAACGGGCTTGGATTCAGCATTTCAAAACCTTTCTAATAAAATTAGTTTCATTCAATTTGGTGCACTGAATCGATCTGGGTTGATTTTTGAAATTGGGCACAGAAGTGTGTTTGAAATAATATGGAAAAGGTTTAATTCAAATAATTGGGCTGCGCGGGAAATGTTAACGGGCCGGCCTGTTAAGCGCAGCGCTTCCGCGGGCTGTTTAAGTTGCTGTCCCCATGCGTCAGTGAGACAGGGGGGTGTGAAGCGGTATGGGGTGATGTGGGACGTTCGATCTGGTTCTAATCCAACGGCTGGGAGTCATCGTCGATGTTGGGCAACGCCGGCGAGACAGAAACCTAGCGCGGCCAGTGGGGGTTGCTGGGGGCTCACCGGGGTGCTGGAAAGGGTCGGCGAGGCAGGCAAACGACAAATTCGACGACGGCGATTCTCCTGGTACCGGCAGCTTCTCCTGGGGCGGCTCCAATCGCTGGCTCCCTTCTTCTCTAGAGGCGGCGGGCTCCGGTGAAATTCCGGCGAAGTGCTGCTCGCCTTGCTCTGGGAACGGGGTGGCACGATCAGTGATGAGAGGGGAGTGAGATGGTGTGCTCAATTCGGCTGGGGGTGGCCTCTATTTATAGTCGAGCGAGGGGACCGACGGGGCGCACAGTGAGCTCGTCGGGGGCGATGGTACAGACAGCTATTGGCATGGGCGAAGGTAGGGGGCGGTGCGGTGTTCCCTAGCCATGCTCAACGATACGGTGGCGAGACGTGGGGCGGTGCGGTTTGGTCTAGAACACGCGACGCTCTGCGCGGTAGAGGCGGCGTCTTCGGCGTCGAGCGGTGGCTGTGCGGCATGGGGCGGCGAACGGGGATGTCTGGCGGTCTCCTGGGTCGGTGGTGATCGTGTATGCACGCGGCGAGGGCGGCGCGCGGTCTATGGCCTTCGGTCGAGGGTGGAGCTGGGCGCGGTCCATGTGTGTGGTCCAGTGGCCGGCAACGTTCGAGCGCTGGACAATGAGTGGCGGTGGGGTGTTGGCTTGCTCCCATACATGCTGGCTAGGCTTGTTTCTCCTCCTAGCTTGCTGTCGACATGGGGGTGACAAGGGTGCATTCGACCTGCTCACCATTGATGGCAATGCCCAGCTTACAGTGCTGCTAAGGGTGTGAAATTGAGCTAGATGATCTACTAAAACCTAGTTGTGTCCAGAGAGGGAACAAGTTAGGCTTCAATCACTGCTCACATTAGTGTTTTGATTTTGTTTGATTTGTGTCTGCCAAGTGTTTGATGAAATGGCCGCAAGAATTCAAGTTTTGAATTTTGAGAAGATTTTTGGTGGGTGTGCTAGGTTGGTGCTGGGGAGTCTGCAGATGCTTGGGTTTTGAAAGTTGAGCTTGTTTGAGTGGTTTTTGAAAAAGTGGGATCTTCTCATATGATAAAGATTCAATTTTGAATTGTCATTTAAACTATGCATTTGAAAGTTCCTGGATGATCACAAAGTGGGCCTTGATACTTTGTTATGAGTACAATCAAGGGGTGCAAAGATCTAGAAAGTTTCTGTTAGGTTCTAAGTGTTTGAGACAGCCAAAGTAGGCATGGGAGTTAAATTGGTCAAAATGACCATTCATCTTATTTTATTTGTTTTGATTTACTTGTCTTTGGGAAAAGTGTGGGAAATGTTTAAATGATTTTTATTTCACCTAAGCATCCATTTACAAGCAATGGAACACATAAACAAGGTGGTTTAAAAGAATTCAAAATGAAGTGCATACTCACATGCATGCTTCCATAATTTTATTTAGAAAAGTTTTTGTTAACCCTAATTTTGATGCTTAGAGTTTGATGATCCAAATTTATTATTTTTGGGATGTTACACATGTGGTGGATATTTATTCAATGATTTGATATATGATATGCTAACCTATTTATGTGTAAGATGTATTGATATATGCATATCATGTACCCTATTCTTAATTACTTGTTTTGATCCAACATGTATGGGGAAACTGTGTTTTAGATGGAGTAACATTGTGGTAGTGATTGAATAGTGAAAACAAATTCAAGATCCACCATGGTTTTTACCTTTATCTTATTACCTCACTAGGGATTAAGTGAACTAATATGCTATAATTATCTTGTGATAGCTTGATAATCTTGTTTGGTCAAGGTAGTATATTTGTTATTCAAATATCATGTCAAAGTACTTAAGGCTATGCTCTGTTAATTCTTAATTCTAGATTGCTTGGAGTTTTCCCTTTCTAGAGGAGTATAAGAGAGATGTGTTGCATCATCTCTATGTTAGGACATGATGCCCATATGAATGCTTATCAAACACATAGTGACGTTCCACCAATATTATATTGATGATGAATTGTTTATGTCCACTACAACTTAAAAGAGAGTAGACAAGTGAATCCATATACCCAGGTCCAACTTTTATCATAAAAAACAACCTTCAAACATTACTACTATCATTTACATTGGACGAATTTTTTATCTTGAAAACAAAAAATACTTTCTTTCTTGTAAACACAAACAAAAAAGACCTTTTATTATTTGCATTACTTTACTTGCGTATTTTATTACTTTTTTACTTTACTTGCATATTTTATAACCTTTTTACTTTACTATGTTTTATTATTATTTCATATTACTAATACAAAACCTTGTGCTTGACAACCACACGATGGAGTTAGGGACACAAGGCAAAAACTTTGTTTTGCAGGTGGCTTGAGAAGAGAAGAAAAATATACTCTTTGCCAATTTCCGGAGAGTTCAATATAAACCCTCGAGTCACCCTTGTAGGTAAAAACACTTGCTACAACACTCTCACTTGGAGTCTCAACGAGTTGGCAATCACAGAGTTGTTGCCACCATGTAGCCATTGAATCCCTCCATATTCATCGTTACTGGAATAGAGGCCGTGATCGAGGACCGAACCAGATAGAAATCTCACTGTTCCCATGCATAAATGGATGCTACGGTATTGCCAACAAGATACAACTCTCCAACATACTAATAGATTCTCTTTTATGATGTCTAAAGCAAAGTGTGAACTGATTCTTGATTTTTTTACCCCATTTCCTTTGTTGAGAGAAAATATATGTATAATAGAAAAATGAATAACTATTGGATGTATGTGTGAGCAAAAATAGGATCAACCTAGCGGCGTAGGAAAGCCCCATCCAGTGGTAAATGACGCTTAGGGATGAGACCCACACGTAGGCAGCACTCCTCATTGACCTCCACCCCGAGCATCGTCCTTATCTCCGCATGTAAGGCATGAAGATAAAGATTGGAGGGTACACCCACAAGAAAATTAATGGGAGTAGATAGATTAAGATAACCCCTTTATTATTATATAGAATGCGAACACAACAAGAGAAGAAGTGGAAAAGGTATCACATGGTGGGCCCACAAGATGATCGCTCCTCCACCGCAAACACGTGGTTATCCTGGAAAACGTGTCACACAAAAAAGAAAGACGCGTACATCACCGCACATCATTAGCAGTAACTGTTCTGATGGTTACTTGCTAGGAAATTATTATGTATATATGACATAATTGGGAAGTATGTGAATGTATCCACTAGGGAGTGGCTTTATAAATATCGACACAACTTGCATCTCTGGCATAGTAAAAGGGTGTCCAATTTTTATAACAATACAAGAAGTAACTTTACAAACTTACCTTCCTAGAAGAGCTATTAAAGAGGATCAAAACCTCCCATGAGAACAACCATCTTCCTCTCCATCCTATCTTGTTATATCTCTCACACACACTCTCCTCTCCGTGACTACCAACCTCCACCTCCAACCGTCGCCTTGTATTTCTCCTCACATGGCTGAATCTGGGCCTCAAGAATGGTTGACCTCCTCGCCGAGATCGCCCGCCACTTACCATGCTTCGTCGATCGCTTCTACATGTCATGGACATGCCATGATTGGTGGTTTGTAGTCCAACGCCCTCCACATCCACGCCAACTCCCATGGCTCCTCCTCCCAGATCCCACCACCGTGCCTTTCCATCTCCTTCCTAGGCCGGGAAACACACGAAGGGTATCATTCTATTGTCTTCTCTGCGGTAGGGACAACCACAAAATCCATATAAGGCACGAAATTGGCGGTGCACACGCTTCTTTGGCTCCTACGATGGTGGTTGGATCTTGCTTGCTCATGGACAGACCAACCGCCACACGCTCCTCAACCTCCATACCGATCGACGCTTATTCCTCCCCGACTATGTCATATGTGTGCAGGCACCCATGGGAGGGGTTGTACGGCCTCCCGCGGTGGTGCCCATAGCCATCATTGCTGCCACCTTCTCGTCCACGCCGAGGCCGACTGCCCGGTGCTTCGGTGCTGCCATCATTGACACACTGGATGAGATCAATCGCCCACAACTTGCCTTCTGGCGCATGGAAGGGGCAAGTGATCGACATCCAGTGGCCATGGGTTTCTTGGAAAATTTCCGTGGCCGATTTGAGGATGTCATATATCACCAAGGAGCCTTCCGTTTCCTCACTGATGCTGAAGATATATTCGTGTATGACGTATTCAAGTTCCAAGAAGATGAAGAAGGTATATGGTCTAAAGTAGGTGTGAACCGACAATACTTCTCGCTGGGATCACCACGTAGATCAAATGGGCAAGTCACAGCTCGCTACCTCGTGGTGTCCCGTGGTGAGATTCTGATGGTTCGGAGGTTAATAAGATGGGTCCGTCGGACTTGGGCGTTCGAGGTGTATAGGGTTACACAACACCTTAACAACACCGGCCTAGTTCAGCTCGCCTGGACCGAGTTGTCTTCGCTAGATGGAAGAATATTGTTCGTCGCACGGGGTTGCTCTAGGGCCTATGAGGTCACGGATTTCCTTGGCTTTGGCTATGGAGAGGGCATTTACTTCTTGGATGACCGGAACTCCAGTGATGTGGTCGCCATGTCCCGCCATGTAATTGTTGGGCGGCACACCTCCAGTGGCAACAGGTGCGTGGAGCAGGAGACGTTCAGGGGGTACACCTGCAATGATAATGGGAGGTGAAGGTGGGTGGAGGGGAAGCCGGGTATGAATCTCTTCACATGCTGGTTCCCAAACAAGGAACGGTCTGACTACTCATCTCCAATTTGGTTCATCCCTTGAGGTCACATGCAAGTTATTGTGCTCCAGTTAATCCATTATAGTTCACTGGATCGTGGTGTCGTGTGCTAATACATTAGTTCCTTAATAAAGGTGATAGTTCAAATTAAACTATAAAAACGCCATATAATTGATAATAGAGAGAGTAAATTTTAGTGACATGTTGTTTCACCTCTTGAGCTTAAAGACTTGCGGTTTTTAATTGTTGTATAATTCTGGCACTCTATTTCTGGCAATGTACTTTCCAGATTTAGTTGATAATATACTGTATTCGGATTTAGTTGGTGATCATGAGTTTGAACCGCGACACATCCTTATTTCTATCACCAGTAAAATAGCAAGTGTTGTTATGCTTTTTGTTAGTGTAACAAGTGTTCATCATGTGTAAAATGTGTAGTCCATCCCCATGTTAATAAGAGTATGTGAAATATTTTCCTAGTGTGTAACTAAGTTATCTATTTCAACAAAAAGTACTCCTCTGATCCAAACTAATGGACTCAAATTTTTCTAGATTCGGATATATCTAGTACTAAAACATGACTAGATAGATCCAAATCTACACAAATCCGAGTCCATTAATTTGAACGCGAGGCAGTAGAATAGTATGCGTGTTAAATGAGCTTGGCAACTCATTATAAAATAAATTGTTGCTCTCTTTAACCAAACACCATTGATTTATTAGGACTAGTCACAATGCCATTCAATTTATTGTGAACTAGACATAAATAATTTTTTATTATCACAAGCCATAGAATATATAATAGTTGTGGAAGAATCTCTAGTTGTGTTCCATCCAAGTTCCCCCTAATGTATGTTATGATGTAGTTTGCCTTCCGCTTCTCCTTCTAGGGTCTTGATGGATTCGTCTCACAAAACGCCAAAATCTATATCCTAGAATTTTGTCGCATGTCCATGCTAAACCCTCCACTCTAGGTGGATGTATAAAAATATGCTGACAGGATCGTGTGGTCATCCTAGAATCTCGAGGGTATCAGCGGTGAGAATGGAGTGTAGCCGGTGAATTAGCAGCTATATGAGGAAGTTGTGGTGCAGGGCTCATGATGTTGTCCACATTTAGGTCATGATATCACACATGATGGTTGCAAAGCCACCCTTGGACCCAAAAAATATATGAAATTGGGACATATATGCTACGGTAGAGATGTTCGATGATGACGAGGGAATATCCAACTAGGTAGGCCTAGGAAACGAGTCAATGGACTGGACCCGGGTAGCCCACGACCTGCCTAGGGTCGCCTGCAAAATATAGTGGACCAGACCCGGATACCAAGTAAAGTCTTCTTGAAAGACACGACGGAGCCCACCGCCGCGCGCATATCTTGGAGTCCCTGAACCGACTCAGACTTATCCTGTAAACCGTAACCGAGTTGGATATATAAAGCTCAGATAAAGATATTTTAGACTTACATTCTCACACACCCCAAAGCTCTAGTTTGTTGCACCTCCACCGGACGCCATTGTAATTAGATATAAGCTCATAATACAGTAATCAGGAGTAGGTATTTATTGTCACCGCGAGGAGCTGAACCTAGGTAAAATCTGTGTTACCAATCTTGTGTCGGAGTCTCCCATGTATCCTTTGTCAACCACTCAAATTAGCCATGTAGAATCTGTCGACACTATACGCCGACAGATAACAACACTGGCAGACCAAAAGCTTCCGGAAGTCTAGACAAACATGTCCAAAACGCCAACTTTTTTTTTAACAAAATCACTATAGAAAGTCAAAAATACAAGGAATCCTCCTGGTTGAAGGGATGATAGATCCACCCCTAGATAGCGATCTCATCTTGCTGCACCTGGATATAAATTTGTAATTAACCTCATTACAATAGGGTGCATACAATAGGGTGCATCTGATGGAAATTTATAATTGTCCTTATTATAACACAAGTGTACCCAATTGAAACTTATAATATTGCAAAAAAATGCTAACTTGAGTACTCTTCTTAACACTTGGACGCCGGATCCAATTTATCACTACGTAGAGGTGTAATAAAAAGATGTAATTAATTTTTTCTTTCATATGTAGATATTCATTCAATTATTACAGATCCACGCAATAAAGAATTGCAATCAATGTCCTTATAAATGCCTGCTAGTATTTGGATTTGCATCCAATTAAATCTTTCCTATCATACTTCTATATAGGTGTCCTTGTTTCCCTTGTTCTAGATCAAGCTCACACACCACCAACTCACCAAAGTCCACAGAAACCATCTCGCCGCCATCTCAAGATCCAAATCTCCATCAATCATGAGGACTTGCACCTTCCTCCTCCTCGTCGCCGCCGCGACGATCTACGCCATCGGCACACCCGCCAGAGGCTGCGATGGGTCATATGGGACACCGATAGAAGATGGATGGGAACCTATCCCGGACATCAACGACCAACATATCCAGCAGCTCGGCGGCTGGGTGGTCTCGGAGTTCCTCAAACACGCGAACTGCTTGATGAAGTTCAGCAAGGTGGTGAGCGGCAAGGAGCAGATCGTGTCTGGCATGAACTACGGGCTTGTCATCGACGCATCGGACGTCGGTAGTGGGAAACTTGGCAGGTACAATGCGGAGGTGTACGAGCAGGAGTGGACCAAGACACGCAAGCTCATATCCTTCAACAAGGCGAACTAGAGCGAGCCGCGGTGCCTTTGCTAGTAATAATAGCCGTGCCTTAAAATCTTGATACTCCCCATTTATACATTGATATGTAAAAATAGTCAATCGAACGGGAGCACGTGAATCTTTTTGAATTTTTTCAGCAATCTAGTAACGAAATATCTGTCCACTATGTGCTATGGAGTATAAAATTGTACTCTAGGTGAGATTATGCAGCGTGATACAGATACCATGCCCCGGATCATGGACTGCGGACTAGCTGCCACCGAATAAATTGACGTTTCTCCTGAAGCGGAGCTCGTTTTATGCCGTTTTCTCTGAAAGAAACTGGCACCGTTTCCATGCCGGTTCTTGGCGCAGAGACGACAGGAAGATTATTTTGTTAGAGGGCCTCAGTGTTCTGACCATCTAGTGGCTTGGAAACGGGAAGTTCTCAGACCATGTTCAGGTGCTATCGAAAAGAACAGAATGGAGACTCTTATCGAAAAGAACAGCGTGAAGTGTACACACTGCACCGGTTCGCTATTCGGACAGATCCCACCTTATCAACTCTGCTGTAGTGGACTTATCTAATGGCTAAACACCACAATAATTGTAACGCAAAAGAAGAGCTAGCATTGTGCGCGGAGAGCTTAGTCATTCCTGGAAAACATTCTGAAATTTCGTGCATCCGAGTATACTGAATCGTGTATATTTTTAAGAATTTTTCATTATACTTATTTTTTTCCAGCCACTTAACTTTTCTTCAATTTTGCTCATCTCCGTTTCCGAAACTCATCAAAGAGCTCGTACGGCAGTTGTCGTCAGGTTGACCGTTGGGTGACGTGTGGGCCGCGCGGTGTGAGATCATGTGGGACCAAGTTGGTTGGGAACGCGTTATGTTGACGTGTGGGGCCGAGCCATGTGAGACCGAGTAGGGCCGGTTGGTTGGGACCGCGTATGCTGACGTAGGAGACATAGTGTGGGACCGTGTAGAACGCGTTTGGTAGTTACGTACGCATCGGATACCTAAGTTAGAAGTTTTCGTTTTTTATTATTGTTATGATTGACCTATTTAAGAGCGTCTTTTCCCTCTCTATCTCTCGCGAACAATTGTGGTTTTTTACCAAAAACGTAGCGAATCTAGAGCAGCTTCTCTCTTCATTCATTGTTTTTTTTGTCCTTATTTTTTTCCAATCTGGTAGCAAATCTAGAACAGCAAATCTAACCGCACCATAAATATATTCAGTAAACAAAGAAGATGTTAATAAAACTGTTGGAGATATGCCCAAGAGACAATAATAAAATTAGTTATTATTATATCGTTGTGTTTATGATAAATGTTTACATACCATACTATAATTGTATTAACCGGAAACATTAATAACTGTATGATTTGTAAACATGTAAGAGTTCCTAGTAAGCTTCTTGTAATACTAGCTTGTTGATTAATAGATGATTATGGTTTCATAATCATGAACATTGGATATTATTAATAACAAGATCATATCATTAGGAGAATGATGTGATGAACACACTCCTATAGTTAAGCGTAGCATAAGATCATATCATTCAATAGTTCGTTTGCTATAAGCTTTCAAATATATAGTAACATAAATCCTTCGACCATGAGATCATGTTAATCACCATCACCGAATGGATGCTTTGATGAAATCAAACACAACTTCGTAACTAGGTGGTGATAAAGGTGGAATTGAGTATTTAAAAAGTATGTATTGAGGCACATGGATCAAGAGTGGGATTCGTCCATCTATATGACAGATAGATATACTCTGGGCCCTCTCAGTGGACTGTCATTCAATTGGCTTGCAAGCACGTGACTATATCATAAGGGATCACATATCAAAGAAACGAGTAATTAAAGAGTACTTATCGGTAACGAGGTTGAACTAGGTATGCGGAGATACCGACAACCAAATCTCGGATAGCTAAAATATCGCGAGACAAAAGGAAATTGGTATCGTATGTAAATGGTTCATTCGATCACGAAGTAATCGTAGAAATATATGGAAGCCATATGAATTTCCAGATTCCTCTATTGGTTATTGATCGGAAAAGTGCCTCGATCATGTCTGCATAATTCACGAACCGTAGGGAGACATACTTAAGGATTCGATGTTGTTTAGTAGATATGGTAATGAGTTGGAGACCGAATGTTGTTCGGAGTCTCGGATTGGATCCAGGATATCACGAGGATATCCGGAATGGTCCGGAGAATAAGATTCATATATGGAAAGTCCAATTCCGGGGTTCGGAAATGTTTTTGGTGTTTTCACCGGAATCTTCTAGAAGGTCCATCACTCCAGAGTGGGAAGGGTACATGAATGTGTCATACCAATGTGGAATGGTTGCATCATGTCCTAGGTCACTTGGATGGTCAATGGGAAAATAAATAATCAAACTCTAGTTTGAATAGTCCGCCTGCATCAATAAGAAAGGAAGCTAATGATAAGGATCATGAAACTTGGAACGAAGTTACGACAGAACCTCGCAGGTCGACGAGGGTTCGTACCACTCCATATTGGTATGATCCTATTATGAATGTCATGTTGGTGGACAACACTGACGACCCTGCGATGTATGATGAAGCAATGATGAGCCTAGATTCCAACAAATGGCATGAAGCAATGAAATCTGACATTGGATTCATGTATGAAAACCAAGTGTGGACTTTGGTGCACTTACCGGATGGCCGCAAGGCTATCAAGAACAAATGGATTTTTAAGAAGAAAACAGATGTTGATGGTAATGTAACCATCTATAAAGCTCAACTTGCCGCGAAAGGGTTCTGACAAATTCAAGGAGTTGACTAGGATGAGACCTTCTCATGGTAGCGAAGCTAAAGTCTGTGAGGATTTTGTTAGCAATCACTGCATATTACGATTATGAGATATGTCAGATGGATGTCAAAGCGATAGTCCTCAATGGTGATATTGAAGAAGAGTTGTATATGGTACAACCCAAAGGTTTTGTTGATCCAAAAGATGCTAACAAGGTATGCAAACTTCAACGGTCCATTTATGGATTGAAGCAAGCATCCCAGAGCTGGAATCAATATTTTGATAAGGTGATCAAAAGCTTTGGATTTATACAAACTTATGGAGAAGCTTGTATTTACAAGAAAGTGAGTGGGATATCTGTAGCATTCCTAGTACTATATGTGGATGACATCTTGTTGATTGGGAATGATATAGAACTTCTTAAAAGTGTCAAATACTATTTGAATAATAGATTTTCAATGAAGGATCTTGGCAAAGCTGCATATATTTTAGACATCAAGATTTATAGAGATAGATCAAGACGCTTAATAGCGCTTTCATAGAGTACATATTTGGACAAGGTTCTAAAGAAGTTTGGAATGGAAGAAAGCAAGAAAGGGTGATACGTCGTAAACATATCTATAATTTTTGATGTTCCATGCTTGTTTAGTATCTATTTTGCTTTGCTTTGCCTACACTTTTGAGGTGTTTTTATATGTTTTCTGGTACTAACCTATTAACAAGATGACACAGTGCCAGTTGCATGTTTTCTTCTATTTTTGGTTCCAGAAAAGGCAGAAAATCAATATTCTCGGGATTGGACGGGACAAAAGCCAAAGTCAATATTTTACCGTGGGGAACACGAAGCCAGAGTACGAGACGGAGAAAAGCCACCAGGGGGCCACACCCCCTGGCTGCGCGGCCAGGCTGGGCTCGCTCCTGGGGGGGTGCGGCCACCCTGGGTGTCCCCTGCCTCGCCTCTTCGCCTATAAGAAGCCCCCGATACCAAAACCCTAAGTACCCGATCAATCTTCCACAAAACAGTCTGTAGCCGCTGCCACCATCATCCCTAGATCATGGGGATCTATAGCTCTTCCCAGCACCCTGCCGAAGGGGAGATCATCCCAGAGGCCTTCTTCTTCATCATGCCATCCTCCGGTATGAAGCGTGAGTAGTTCCACCTTGTACTACGGGTCCATGTAGTAGCTAGATGGTTGTCTCTCCTCCTTTGTGCTACCATGTTTAGATCTTGTGATCTCTGTTCATGATCAAGATCATCTATTTGTAATCATGCATGTTGTGTTTGTGGGGATCCGATGGATATTGAGATTACTATGTCAGATTGATTAATGGTTTTGTCTTATTTATTCTATCATGTCTGTGTTGTTTGTGATCTTGCATGCTCTCTGTTTCTAGTAGCTATCTTGGCCAAGTAGATGCTAGTGACTCCAAGATAGAGTATTTATGCTCGATAGTGGGTTCATGCCTCTATTTAATCTAAGGGAAGTGACAGAAATCTCTAAGGTTGTAGATGTGTTTTTGCTACTAGGGAGAAAACAACGGTCTCTTGTTCATGGAACAAGTGGATTGTTTACCTTACACACTTTGCTTAAAGCAGTTATCCATTGCTTGCAACTTAATACTGGAGGGGGTTCGGATGATGACCTGAAGGTGGATTACTAGTAAGTTGGATGGCGGTCTATGTATCTTGTTGTATTGCCCAATCAAATCTCATAGGATCACGAATGTCTAGTATTGCATTATTATGCCTTGCTCAGTCATGTCAATTGCCCTACTGTAATTTGTTTATCCAGCATGCCATGTTTGTTTATCTTAAGGAGAACACCTCTAGTGAACTATGGACCCATCTTCCACTGTTACTGTTTACTTTCTGCAAACCACTATTACCTTTCACACCATACAGTTAATCCTTTGTTTTCAGCAAACCTGTGAGATTGACAACCTCACTGTTCATTGGGGCAAAGTCTGGAGTTTGTGTTGTGCAGTTTTCCAGTTGCTAGCAACACCTTTGAGTCATTTCCTTACTCCTACTGGTTCGATAACCTTGGTTTCTTACTAGGCAAAGCTTCCTATGCCTCAGCCATATGTTCTATCATGTATGCCATGCTATGTATAAGACCGGATATTGCATATGCTGTTAGTTTGACTAGCAGATATCAAAGTGATCTAGGAGTAGATCACTGGATAGCGGTGATGGCTGGCTCAGTTGATGTGGAGCCTGTTGGGAACCCCAAGAGCAAGGTGTGAAGCATCAAGCAACAAGTTTTCCCTCAGTTGAGACCGCGGTTATCGAACCAGAAGGAGGAAGGAAACGTCACACATGTGTTGCAAGCAACGCGGATACCTGCACAACACAAACTCAAGACTTTGCCCCAACGAATCAGTGAGGTTGTCAAGCTCACCAGTTTGCTGTAACAAAGGATTAAACGTATGGTGTGGAAGGTAATGGTTTGCAGCAAGTAAACAAGTAACAGTGGAATATGTATCAATGGTAAAGATTGGACCGGGGTCCATAATTCACTAGAGGTGCTCTCCTTAGATAAACAACATGGCATGAAGGGTAAACAAATTACAGCAGGGCAATTGACAGGAACTGAGCAAGGCATAACAATGCAATTACCAGTCAGAAAGATCCTATGAGATTCGTTTGGGCAATACAACAAGATACATAGACCGCCATCCAACTGCATCAATGACTAGAAGTCCATCTTCAGGTTATCATCCGAACCCCCTCCAGTATTAAGTTGCAAGCAACAGACAACTGTTTTAAGCAAAGTGTATAAGGTAAAAAGTCCACATGTTCCATGAACAAGAGACCGTTGTTTTCTCCCTAGTAGCAATAACACATCTACAACCGAAGAGATTATTGTCACTTCCCTTGGAAACTAGAGGCATGAACCCACTATCGAGCATAAATACCCCCTCTTGGAGTCACTAGCAACTACTTGGCCAAGATAGCTACTAACAACGGAGATCATGCAAGATCACAAACAACACAGACATGATAGAATCATAAAGACAAAACCATTAATCAAACCAACATAATAATCTCAATATCCATCGGATCCCCGCAAACACAACATGCATGATTACAAATAGATTAGATGTTGATCATGAACGAAGCTCACAAGATCTATACATGAAAGCACAAAGGAGGAGATACAACCATCTAGCTACTACATGGACCCATAGTCCAAGGTGGAACTACTCACGCGTCATACCGGAGAGAAGGCCTCCAGGATGATCTCCCCTCTGGCAGGGTGCCAGGAAGAACTTCAGACCCCCCGATCTAGGGATGATGGTGGCGGCGGCTATAGACGGTTTCGTGGAGATTTGATCGGGTGCTTAGGGTTTCTGCATCGGGGGATTTTTATGGGCGAAGGGGAGGCCAAGGAGGCGACCAAGGGCGCCAAACCCTAGCTAGGTGCAGGGTGGGCCCCACTAGTGCTAGGGGTGGGTCTGGCCGCCCTGGCCGGTCCCTCCGGCTCCCCTCTGGTCTTCTTGTTCCCCATGGAAAGTAATTGACTTTGATGTTTGTCCCGTCCAATTCCGAGAATATTTCTTTACTAACTTTTCTGAAACCAAAAACAGCAGAAAACAGGCATCTGGCACTGTTGCAACTTGTTAATAGGTTAGTACCAGAAAACATGTAAAAAGCACCTCAAAGTGTAGACAAGTAAAGAAAAGTAGATACTAAACAAGCATGGAGCATCAAAAATTATAGATACGTTTCCGACGTGTCAAGCATCCCCAAGCTTAACTCCTGCTCGTCCTCGAGTAGGTAAGTGATAAAAAGAATAATTTTTGAGGTGACATGCACCCTCACAATAAAGATCCAACCATTTGCAAGCATTGAAAGTTGGGATCAAAGAACTCTAAACATGTGCATGGAAGATGGAGTTCTAACCATAGGACAAAGTAACTATGCATGCAACATGGCAAGTTACAAACAAAGATCATGAATAACATGCATTGAAAAACGTTTGTTTGTTTCACATAAAGAAAACATGGCATAGTGACAATCAGCTTGTCTCTCATGGAGTAGCAATACAGATGCATAGGACACCTTCAAAGTTCACAAGGGTGACTAGAAACAAATAGCACAAGAACAAGTAATGTCACAATATGCATCCATTAATAAGCTTTGGAACACTGCACACAAGATGACAACTATGCTCTCTTAATGGTGCCTAAAGGTAGAAGGTGGAGACTCAATAATGGTGGAATAAAGACCTTTTATTTGTAAAGGAAGCAATGATTACAAGTTTCAAAAAGAGCTTCCAAAAATTATGGTACTTGTTAACTTTCAGCCCTCATTGCCCCTATCATATGCATCTTGAAGTGATTAATCTTAAAGTGGCAAAGATGGAGTATATGCTTGACGAAGTATAAGTTGGCAATCTCAAGTCCCTTATCATTGAGAACCGCCAACGAGGTACCCCTTGCACATGGTATAGGAGCTTTCCCATAACCAAAATAACAAGGCAAGAAGACAATGAGCATCTCAGCAATCTTCTTATTTACCATGAGAATATGGTGCTTTTTTCTCACTTTCGTCTTTTCTCAATGTGTCTCTTTTTTTATAAGAAGAATGCTTTATAGATGTCACTATGGTGATGCTGCAAGTTTCCACCGTGATTAGGCATGGCTTAGGCTAGCGGCCCAGGCGTTTCTCTAACACAGGATACAAACTCCATGGACTTACAAGTTCCCTCTTTATTTCACATCGGTGACATCCATAGACAAAAGAACATGATATCAATTGAGTACAAAGTACAAATGCAATGTTGAAAACGTTCCCCGTGACAGCACGGTTCTACTAATTCCAACTTATAAGTGCAAGCATATACAACAAAGTTGTCACAATGGTTCAAGTTTATTAGGGGCAAATAATATAAAGTGTGCCATCAAGTTCGTGAGGGCTTTAATCACTAAGTTTTCACATAACAAAATAGTTTTTAATTGGAAGATAATTGAAAACAAGAATATACTTGGAATGGTGTAACACACCATGCGTAGGAGTTTATAGTGGACACTTTGGAAAAACTTGGTTTCTTGGGAGTTGGAAGCATGAGTAGAACTTACTCATACAAGTGGATTCTAGCAAAAGACTGGGAGCAACCAACTAAGAGAGCATAATGGCCATAATCATGTAGTGCAACAAAGCATACTAATCAAAGCAAAGAGTGGTACTACAAGTCAATGACTAAATGATAATAGAGGCTAATGGTGAATTGTCATAGTCATAACATGGTGTGAGCATGTGCCAAGTCAACCCAAGCAAAGCATCAAAGGAGAATACCACAATACTATGCTTTTGCATGCTAAAAACAACGCATAATTTCTTCAAGGCACACTAAGCAATCCCAATTGTTTGGAACAAGACATGCTACAACAATAATCACTAAGCATAATGTCAAAACAACACCTAGCATGTCATGCTATAGTCTAAGTCATAGTCAATGCAAGCTCCTCTTGAACTTCAAGCAAGAACTTACTACTCCTTTCCAAACACCAAGCAAACTTATTTGCAAAACAACACAGCGAGAATGGGGGTCCAAACTACTTAAGAAAACTAAACAAACTAAGCAAAGCAAATGAAAACTAAGACACTCCAAGAACAACACAACTGTGCATGAAACAATAAAAACGAAGTGTCTAGACAAACCTAAGCTTTTTATTGATGAAGAAGGGGATGCCTTGGGCATCCCCAAGCTTTGAAGCTTGTACCTCTTGTATATTTCTTGGGATTACACAATGGTGGAATCCCCAAGCTTGAGCTTTTGTCCATTCTACATCTCATTACATCATTCTCTCTCTACACCTGAAATTTTTCCTTCACACAATCTTCATTAGCAACATTAGTGTATTCAAAATATATTAGACCTTTGGCAAAGCTTTGAAACAGCAAGAATTTTCACTAAAACACAAGCTACTGTAGTAACTCCTTCAAAAAGCTCAATTCACCTAAAGATAACTCAAAAACGAATCAATAAGAAGCAAATGCAAATAATGGCAGAAATCTGTTAAAACAGACCAGCAGGTAGAAACCGATTTTTTCGAACATCTTCTGTTGCTCAAATAAAATAGTATTGAACTAACTAAAGTTAGCTAACATACTGGGGGATTTATTCCTAAATTTTCAGCTCAATCCGAGTTACAGAGACTCCTCACGAATTTTTTTGGTGGAGGATAGAAATCTGTTTCGGGACAGCAAGTCCCCAAATCTTACTTCCCTCTCATTAGAGGTCATTCTTGGCACAAAAAGCAAACAAAAAGGATAAGGAGAGGTCATTACAGAAGTAATAACTTCCAAGACTCAAGAAAACTCTTGTATTATCTCCCAACAAGTACTTTTCTTTAACGCCTTTAAGTTAGGCACAAGAAGCAAGAAGAATCAAATATTTGTAAATGAAGAATTGCCCCTCTTGTTCTTTCCTTTCTTACCTTTCTTCTTCTCTTTAGGTAAAATGTGATTGCTTATCGGAGGATCAAAGTGCATAATGCCTTTTTCCACATCTATTACTACTCCAAAGTGTTTCAGTAGGGATCTTCCAAGTGTAATCTGCCCCTTGCCTACACATTCAATAATAAGATAATCAGTAGACACCATTTTCCCTGAGATTTTTGTAAACACACCTTCATCTATTCCAATGGTCAATATAGTGGCATTGTTGGTAAGAGAGATTTCCTCGCCTCCTTCAGTAAGCCCCCAAAGACTCAAGGAATCATAAATATCTTTAGGCATGAGGCAAAATTCAGACATGATATGACAGCGGGCATAAAAAAGTGTAGTGTTTATTGAGACTTTGATTGTGGGAAACCACTTTGAAGGCTCAGAATTTATGGGAACATAATCATGCTAATCCCTAAATGTGTGATAACAACTATTCATAGCAGCAATACTAGTCTCAAGAGTGTTCAACCTGGCAAAAATATTTGTGAAAGAGGAATCAAACTGGCCAGGTGTACCATACATCATGATTAATTTCTCCATGACATCGAAAGCTTCATCCTCAGTATAAAGCAAGAAATCTTTCTCAGCCACAACATTCAAAGCATATCTATAACGAAGAGCAATACCACGGTAGAAACTATCAATAACCAAGCTAAGGCTCACCTCAGGCTCAGTTTCCCTCTGAAAAGCAGATATTCTAGACCAAGCTTCTTTAAAACTTTCTTCACTTTTTTGCTTAAAAGTGGAGATTTCTACCATAGGGTAAACAAAGGTTGGTCCAAAACCAGACATGGTAGCAACTAGAGCAGGAACTAATTTTTTTGTGTTTTTGATTAAAGAAAGCAAACCAAACTAGACTATTTTTTTTGGGTTTTTTGGAAAGAGGCAAACAAAACCAAGCAAAAGAAACAAAGCAAACTAAAAACAAAGTAAGGATAAAGGAAGTGAAGGACTCCCCTTGTGAAGACGTCCTTAGCCTCCCCGGTAACGACGCCAGAAAACTTGATGGCTGGCTCAGTTGATGTGGAGCCTGTTGGGAACCCCAAGAGCAAGGTGTGAAGCAGAAAGCAACAAGTTTTCCCTCAGTTGAGACCGAGGTTATGGAACCAGAAGGAGGAAGGAAATGTCACACAGGTGTTGCAAGCAACGCGGAGACCTGCACAACACAAACTCAAGACTTTTCCCCAACGAATCAGTGAGGTTGTCAAGCTCACCGGTTTGCTGTAACAAATGATTAAACATATGGTGTGGAAGTTAATGGTTTGCAGCAAGTAAACAAGTAATAGTGGAAGATGTATCAATGGTAAAGATTGGACCGGGGTCCATAGTTCACTAGAGGTGCTCTCCTTAGATAAACAACATGGCATGAAGGATAAACAAATTATAGCAGGGCAATTGACAGGAACTGAGCAAGGCATAACAATGCAATTACCAGTCAGAAATATCTTATGAGATTTGTTTGGGCAACATAACAAGATACATAGACCGCCATCCAACTGCATCTATGACTAGAAGTCCACCTTCAGGTTATCATCCGAACCCCCTCCAGTATTAAGTGTTGGAGATATGCCCTAGAGGCTATAATAAAAGTGGTTATTATTATATCTTTGTGTTTATGATAAATGTTTACATTCATGCTATAACAGTATTAACCATAAACATTAATACTTGTGTGATTTGTAAACTAAATTAGAGTCCCTAGTAAAGCCTCTTTATAATACTAGCTTGTTGGTTAATAGATGATCGTGGTTTCTCGATCATGAACATTGAGATGTTATTAACAACGAGATCATAGCATTAGGAGAATGGTGTGATGGACATACTCCTATAGATAAGCGTAGCATAAAGATCAAGTAATTTCAATAGTTCGTTTGCTTTAAGATTTCTGATACATAGTAACCTAATTCCTTCGACCATGAGATCATGCTAATCACCATCACCGGAAGGATGCTTTGATGACATCAAACACCACACCGTAACTGGGTGGCTATAAAGGTGGCATTGAGTGTTCGGAAAGTATGGGTTGAGGCAAATGGATCAAGAGTGGGATTTGTCCATCCATATGACGGATAGATATACTCTGGGCCCTCTCGATGGAATGTCATCCAATTGGCTTGCAAGCATGTGATTGGCTCACAAGGGATCACATATCACGGGAACGAGAAAAGAGTACTTATCGGTAACGAGGTTGAACTAGGTATGCAGAGATACCGACGATCAAAACCTCGGATAAGTAAACTATCGTGAGACAAAAGTAAATTGGTATCGTATGTAAGTGGTTCATTCGATCGCAAAGTAATCGTAGAAATATGTGGGAGCCATATGAATTTCCATATTCCTCTATTGGTTATTGATCGGAGAAGTGTCTCGGTCATGTCCGCATAATTCGCGAACCGTAGGGAGACACACTTAAGGATTCGATGTTATTTAGTAGATATGAAATGATAGTAGGGACACCGAATGTTGTTTAGGGTCTCGGATGGGATCCGGGATATCACGAGGAGATCCTAAATGGTCTGGAGAATAAGATTCATATAAGGAAAGTCCGATTCCGGAGTTCAGGAAAGATTCCGATGTTTTCATCAGAGAGATTCTAGAAGGTTCTAGAAGGTTCACCGAACCGGAAGGGGAATGGTCCATGAATGTGTCATGGGTAAGTGGAATGATTGGATCATATCCTAGGTCACTTGGTGTGGACATTTGTAAGAGAGAATTAAAGCTCTAAATTGAAAGTCAAACGACAGGTTTGAAAAGTCAAACTAGAACAATGGTTTCCTAGTGGAAGAAGGAAAGAGTCCTTCCAACTTGGGTTTGGAAGTGGTTTCAAACTCCCCTCCCTCAAGGCTTCCCCCCTCTCATAAATAGAGGGGGAGGGCTGCCCCAACACAACAAGCCCTTGGAAACTAGAGGCATGAACCCACTATCGAGCATAAATACCCCCTCTTGGAGTCACTAGCAACTACTTGGCCAAGATAGCTACTAACAACGGAGAGCATGCAAGATCACAAACAACACATACATGATAGAATCATAAAGACAAAACCATTAATCAAACCAACATAATAATCTCAATATCCATCGGATCCCCGCAAACACAACATGCATGATTACAAATAGATTAGATCTTGATCATGAACGGAGCTCACAAGATCTATACATGAAATCACAAAGGAGGAGATACAACCATCTAGCTACTACATGGACCCATAGTCCAAGGTGGAACTACTCACGCATCATACCGGAGAGAAGGCCTCCGGGATGATCTCCCCTCCGGCAGGGTGCCGGGAAGAACTTCATATCCCTCCCAATCTAGGGACGATGGTGGCGGCGGCTACAGACGGTTTCGTGGAGATTTTATGTAAAGGTACCAACCTTTATAAGGTAGAGATCCATGTGTTTATAATGCTAGTCCCTGGATCAATAGATAGTGTAGAGGTCCCATCCTTTAATAAGGTAGAGATCCCTGTGTTTACAATGCTAGTCCCTGGATCAATAGCTAGCATCCACAGTTAATATGTAATATCAAGAAACAAAGGTCATAATACAACTTTATAACCATGAATTAAATAATTCATTACATCTTACATAGCTCATTGGTCTATCTCATTACAATGCATCAAAAATAACTATAGCATGGAGTCCTTCATCTTCAAAGTGCCACAGGCAATCATGTTGGTTGTAGACTTATAATCCTAATCAACACACTTTACTAACATCAAGCAAACCTGCAACATAATAAGTTACAACCATAAGGGTCAATACATTTGAATTGTATTGGCAAGTGATACTATGGTAGTATAGTGGTAACTATCATCTATATGCATTTGGCTAAGTGGAGCTTAGGCTTGCTTTGCTCAAAATAGATTTTCCTTATCATTTGAAAACACTAAGTTTTTGTTTGTCAAAAATCACCCAAGGCATCTCCCAATAGAAATTGGTGATCCTTAAACCATTGTTCAACCACACGTTTTTAACTTAGAAATTGGGATGAGGAGATTCTTGATAGCTTCCATATCTTTATGCTCAAATTGTCCAATACTAGGGACATGGCTAAGTACTTAGATTTTACACTCTGCAGAGGTGGTGTACTTTCCCCACAAGACTTGATTTTCACCAAGACAAGATCTTTCAGAAGCCTTTCCTTAGACCAGAATGGACGCGTTCCAACCTATCATACCCTACCACCAACTGCCCATTTGGCTAAGTTATTGCAACCTATATGATCCAGGCAGAGCCCATAATGCCAAGTGGCTGCACTTGAAGCTTCTCAACATTTGACATCTCAAATCTCTTTGTTCCTGGGTGGCATTCCACAAGTGAGATACACAAGGTAAACCATAGAAATGGGCCTTGTGTAACCACTCAACACAAACCATTCTTTCCATTCCACCCATGTGATTCATTCACTAAGTTGTTTTGTTAAACAAACACAAGTCCTTGACTTAGAAATATTCCATAGCATGAATATAATCCACCCTTGTTTTCTACTAGCTAAGCTAAGCATGATAGTAGTAGGAATCTTAACTTAGGATAATTCTACTAAGGTTTCATCTACTAGGATTTCCCATGGCATAGTTTATACTTAGTAAAAAAATTCCATGCAAGTCCTACTTAAAAATATCACTAATGCATAGTGAAAACAATAGGACAAAAGTATGAAGCACCACTTGCCTTTTTGGTAGAGAATATAAGTTCACTCCTTGATCTTTCAATAGTCACACTCTTCAAATGTCACTATAATTCAATCAAGCAAGGCACAAATTCAATCTACCATTCAAGCAATCAACACATAGAATAATGAAACCAAAGCTATGCATGCAAGCATGCCAAAGATTGTTTTATTTGGAAAAGTGGTTTCTATTAGGTTATAAACATTTGAAAACACCCATTGGTCATTTATAAAAGTGCTAAAACCATTTGATATCAAGTTAGTGAAAAAGGCCATTTAAATCATTTTTGTTTTGCTAGAATTGATTTAAATCAAAGTGATAATTTCTAGTGTTTAGCAAATACATTTTAAAACACAAATGTTAGTGTTTTAAGGTCAAGCGTTTAATATTGAAACCATTTGCAAAAGGTTTTACCTATAAACCATTTTTAACACATAAATAATATTTTTATTTGACTAGAAATGTTCTTATTCAAAGATTTATTCTTTGGCTTTATCAAATATGTTTTTCAATCCAAAAGTTGGTTTATATGGTTAGTAGGTTCAAAAAAATCCATCTGCCAAAGATTTTATCCTAAAAACATTTCTAGAATAAATTTTATGCTCAAAATATGCCTACACAAGTTTCCGCAAAAACAACCAATTTAACAGAAGCAATTTACTAAACAAAGTACATGGTTGAAATTATTTGTTTTGCTTATTTCATTGATATAAAATTTGCAAAATTTGGACGTGTAGATTTAAAGTTATAAATTATGCAAGTTTGAACATCTATTAGAATAGTTTCTGTTTTTAAAACAAAAGGCTGGCCACGTGTTGTGTTCTGATTGGCCGAAAACGGTTCATGTGGATCGCGCAGTGTGGGGCATTAGATTTTAAACAGATCGAGAGGCTCTGATATAGCGTACCGCTTCAGTTAAGTGGTTCTATCCTATCCACTGGATTAATATCTAACGGTCCAGAGCAACTGGTCAGGAACTGGTGGCGCGAGCGACGGTGGCTGGCGGCGGAGCGATCTGTCAGTGGTGTCGCCGACGATGCAGGAAGCGGAAGATGGTGGGGAGAGGCTCACCAGATTCTCCGCGGCACGAGGATGCTCAATGTTGCTTTGGTTGTCAAAGGGGCGCTCGAGGATGATCGTAATTCCTCGCCGGAGTTGATGTCGCTATCGGGTGCGCTCAGACGTCGTTGAAGGCGAGGTTGCGGATCATGCCACGGCAAGCAAACGGTGTCGTTAGTTGCACGAGAGAGTGGGGAGTACAGGTGCATCGATGAGAAGGGGAGGCGCGGTCGGATGTTACCAGGGGATGAGCAGACGGTGGCGATGCTCAGACAAAGACGGAGGCGATGTTGTGGGGCACGCGCGAGCGAGCGGTTGATGCTGGAAGGTGCGCAGGAGTCTGGGGATCAGTTTTGTGTGGTCGAGGGGGCGAGGGGCGATGGTGGCTGGCCGGAATCGTTGCCGGAGTATCGCCGGGCAGAGGGAGTTCTCCGGTAAAATTAACGCAGCCTGGTGGCGGAGAGGAAGGGGAGAGAGAGGGGAAATGGGGAGGAGAGGCATGCGCTTTAACGAGCATGGTCGCAGGGCGTAATCACTGGGCCATTACCGCGAATTGAAGCGTGCAACCAACGGAGGAAACGGCCGGGCGTGGTCGTCGCGGGGTGAGGAAGAAGGGTCTGGCAGGTGGGGTCTGCTTGACAGAGAGAGAGAGAGACGGTGGGAGCCAGCGATCGGTGTCTCTGCGGGTTCGTTCTCTGGTGCAAATGGTTTTCTGCGGGGGAGAGGGCTAGTTGGGCCAGATGGGCTTAACTCGGCTAGCTGCTTTGTTTTATTTTTTCTTTCTCCTGTTTATTTTTTCTTTTTCAGTTTATTTTATTCTGTTTTGATTTTATCCAAATGTTTTCAAACCTTGTTTGAATTCAAACCCTTTTCAAAAGTTCAGTATATTTATATACTGTTTTAGATAGTTATTTTAAGTCTATTTTAGAATAATTCCTTTATTCTTTTTAAAATAAGCATTTGCCAATATTCAAAAAAAAGATTAAACATATTTTCAAACCTTTTATTTGAATTCTAATTTTCACTAAACCTTTTCAGTAGGTTTATTTATTTAATAGGGTGTTAAATAATTTACTTTGAATTATTTAAAGTATTTTAAGATGATTAATAATCATTTAATTTGGGAAAATGTCTTAATTCCAATGAATTAGAATTTGGTTAAGGCCATATAATTTTATTTGGAACTTCTTTATCCATTTATTTCATTTGGATTTGGACTCTATTTATTCCATTTGCTTATGGATTTGGCCAAGATTTAATTTGGCTTTTAAATACTCCTTATTTATTTATTTCTTCCTTTGTCTTATAAAATCCATATCTTTTTATTTAAAGATCCAAACTTAGTGATCCCAATTTGTAAAATATTATTTAATATTTGTTTATCTTTTATATCCTTTAGGATTATTTTTCTCACAAATTGGTATGGATTTTAGATAGGTGCTTTATTAGCTCTGGGAATAAATTCCTTTTTAACTTATTAAATTCATAGGATTTTATCCATGGTTCCAAATTAAGTGAAACCAATTTCCATGGTTTTATAATATTTATATTTATCCCTTTTGATCATTTATAAATGTTTGTTGATAAATCTTTATATGGATCAAATCCATAATCTTAGGGATAACTTTGAAATGATTTTCCTCCATTAGGGTTTTAGAGTTTTGGTTTGTTTTCCAAGTGTTTAAATTTCAAGATGCATTTATGAAGAATGCATTTCACTTGATTTGAATTTAGTTGGATTCAAACTTTATTCAAATTTTTTTCAAGATGGGTTTTTAAGTTTCCATTTAAAATCAAAAAGTTTCTTTTTACCCTAAAATTCAACCATTATTTATTTTGTTTATTTATTTTTGACATTACAAAATTTGGAAAATTTTGGGATGTGACATCTAACATCCACAGTTTAAGATGTAATATCAAGAAACAAAGGTCATAATACAACTTTATAACCAGGAATAAAATAATTCATTACATCTTATATAGCTCATTTGGCTATCTCATTACAATGCAGCAGAAATAACTATATCATGGAGTCCTTCATCTTCAAAGTGCCACAGGAAACCATGTTGGTTGTAGACGTGTAATCCTATTCAACACACTTCACTAACACCAAACAAACTTGCAACATAATAAGTTACAGCCACAAGGGTCAATACATTTGAATTGTATTGGCAAGTGATACTATGGTAGAATAGTGGTATCTATCATCTATATGCATTTGGCTAAGTGTAGCTGAGGCTTGCTTTGCTCAAAATAAGGTTTTCGTTATAAGTTGAAAACACGAAGTTTTTGTTTGTCAAAATCACCCAAGGCATCTACAAATAGATATTGGTGATCCTTTAACCCTTGTTCAACCACAAGCTTTTAACTTAGGAATTGGGATGTGGAGATCCTTGATAGCTTCCATGTCTTGATGCTCAAATTGTCCATTGCCGGGGACACGGCTAAGTAATTAGATTTTATTCTCTCGAGAGGTGGTGCACTTTCCCCACAAGACTCGACATGCATCGAGACGAGATCTTTTAGAAGCCTTCCCTTAGACCAAATGGACGCACTCCATCCTATCACCCCCTACCACCTTCTGTCCATCTGGCTAAGTTGTTGCAACCTATATGATCCTGGCAGAGCCCATATTACCATGTGGCTGCACTAGAATCTTCTTAACATTTGGCATCTTCTCTTTGTTCTGGGTGGCTTTCCACAAGTGAGATACACTAGGGTAGGCGATAAATATAGGGCCCTTTGTAACCACTCAAAATAATCCATTCACACCATTCCACCCAGGTGATTCATTCATATAGTTGTTTTATTAAACAAAACATAAGTCATTGACTTAGAAATATTTCATAGCATGAATATAATCCACTCTTGTTTTCTACTAGCTAAGCTACGCATACTAGTAGAAAGAATCTTAACTTTGGGAAAAATCTACTAAGGCATCATCTACTAGGATTTCCCAAGGCATAGCATACTTAGTAAGAAATTCTATGCAAGTCCTACTCAAAATATCTCTAATGCATAGTCAAAATATTAGGACAAAATGTATAAAGCACCACTTGCCTTTTTAGTAGAGAAACTAAGTTCACTCCTTGATCTTGCAATTGTCACACTCTTCAAAGTTCACAACAATTCAATCAAGGCACAAATTCAAACTAGCATTCAAACAATTCACCACATAAAGTAATAAAAACAAAGCAATGCATGCAAGCATGCAAAAGATTGTTTTATTTGGAAAAGTGGTTTCTAATAAGCTATAAACATTTTAAAACACCTATTGGTCATTTATAAAAGTGGCAAAACCATTTAAAATCAAGTTGGCGAAAATGGCCATTTAAATCATTTTTGTTTTGCTAGAAATGATTTTAATCAAAGGAATAATTTCTAATCTTTGCCAAATATATTTTTAAACACAATGTTAGTGTTTATGGTCAAAGTGTTTAAAACAAATCCATTTTCAAAAAGTTTCACTCAAAAACCATTTTTAAATCAAAGCAACATTTTTGTTTTACTAGAAATGATTTTTATTCAAAGTAATAATTTTCTAGGGTTAATCAAATATATTTTTAAATCCAAAAGTTAGTGTTTAGGATCAGAGAGTTCAAATCAAACTATTTCCAAAATATTTTACTCTAAAATCAATTTTTAATCATGGCAACATTTTGTTTTAGTAGAAATGCTTTTTAATCAAAGTAATATTTTTCTAGTGTTAACAAAATATATTTCTAAACCCAAAAGTTTGTGTTTCTGGTCAGTAGGTTCAAAACAAATCATTTTCAAAAGATTTTACCCAAAATCATTTTTAGAATAATTTTTATGTTCAAAATAGGCCTAGAAATGTTTCTGCAAAAACACCTACTTTTTTATAAGCAAAACACTAAAATAAGGGAATGGTTGCAAAATTTGCATTTTTGTGAATCCATTGATATAAATTTTTCAAAATTTGGCCAAGCAGAACAATAGTTATGAATTTTACAAAATCGTTCATCTAATAGAAAAGTTTCTTTTTTCAAAACAAAAGACAGGCCACGTGGCGTGATCTAACAGGCTGATAACGGTTCACACGGATCAAGCGACTCGGTGCGTTGGATCTAACTTCAATCGCATGGCTCTGATCTATTCATACCCATTCGATTAAATGATCTATCGCATCCATTGGATGAACATCCAACGGCTCACAGCACGTCAACCATAGATGGGCGACGCTGGGCAACGGCAAGCGGCGGCGCGGATCTGCTAACAGCGCCCAGGTAATACAGGAAGCAAGGGGGATGGGTAATAAGCTCACCGGGTTCGCTGGGTCACGCTGATGCTCAACGTTGTCATCGTAGGGACAGGGGCACACGGTGCTGCTGGCGATTGCTCGCCGGTGTTCTCGTCGGCGTCGAGTGCGTCTGTTCGTCGACGTTGGCGAGGCTACAAGTCACGGGAAAGCGAAGCAAAGGGTCTGTTAGACGCGCAGGACCAAGGCGAGTACACGAGCATTACTGAGAGGGAGAGGCGCGGTCGGAATTTACCAATAGGGGTCACCGGAGTTGTGGCAGGAGACGGTGGCGTTCAGTCGTCGTTGTTGCCGAGGATGTTGGGCACGCGCGGGCGAGCTGAGGCTACTGGAATGTGCAGGAGGCGATGGGGAGTGCTCTCGTGGGAACCAGGGGCAGTGGGGAGATCGGGGCTGGCCAGAATCGGCGGAGAAGCTCGCCAGAGACAGTGGTGGTGCGAGGGGCAATTCGTGCAGCCTAGGGGCGGAGAGGGGGTGGAGAGTGAGGGGAAAGAGAGAGGGGAGGTGAGCGCTTATGTATGCGTGGTCGCTGGCAAGGATTGATCACGACATTGATGCGAATTGACGCAGAGAAATCAGCGGCAGAAACGGCCGGGGTGAGGGGAGGAATTGGTCACACGGGTGGGGGAGATGATGACGGGGCTGCCAGGTTGGCGTGGGGACAGGTCGTCAGTGGGGGTTGAGGGTTGTTTTGCTGGTGAGAAAAGTCTAGGGGAGTGAGTGAGAGTGGCCCGGGTGGGCTAGTGTTGGGCCTAGTTGGGCTAGACGAAGCTAGGTAGGGTTTAGTTGGGTCGACCTGTTTCTATTTTTCTCTTCCTGGTTTCTTTTTCTTTTTCTATTTCTGAATTCTGTTTTGATTTTATTCAAATGATTTCAAACTCAATTTGAATTCAGATTTTTGTCAACCTTTTCTAAATCTTTTCAGTAGGTTTTATTTGTTTATTTATGTATTTAAATAATCATTTTAGAATATTTTATTATATTCTCTTATGGTTTATTATTTATTTAAAATAGATATTTGTCTTTATTTAAATAAGATTTAAATATGGTTCCAATCCATATTATTTTATTCAATGATTTAAACATCTGTTTTAAATTCAAATGTTTCTCAAACCTTTTAAATAGGTTTTTAAATCATTTAGGAGTTGATTAGTTGGCCCACTTTGGAAAATATTCAAATATTTTCTCATGATTTATTATTTATTTTAATTAGGCCTTTTATCTTTATTTAGATGAATTTGAATATGGTTTCAAACCATATAATTCTATTTAATTAATCTTTTATTCTTTTTAAGTTAATTAGATAACTTCTAATCCATTTGGATATTTGAATTATTTTTTCCATGATTTAATTAATCACTTATATTAGGGATTTCGTCTTTATTCAAAACAAACATGGCTCAAGTCCATATAAGTTTTTATTCAAATAATCTTTATACCTTTATTTTATTTGGATTATTTTTATTCAATTTGCTTATGGATTTAATTCAAGTTTTGAATTGTCTTCTAAATAATTTTCTTGGGATTTATTATTTAGTTTAAGCAATTTGTCTTTACTTAAATAAAATTGGATATGGTTAAAAGCCCATTTTTTTAAATAATCTTTTATTACTTTTTATTATTCAATAAACTTTCATTTTTTATGGATTTTGGCCAAGATTTAATTTGGCTTTTAAATATTCCTTATTTATTTATTTATTTATCTTATAAAATCCATATATTTTTATTTATAGATCCAAAATTAGTGATTCCAATTTGTATGATTTTATTTAATATTTATTTATCTTTTAAATCCTTTTGGGATTACTTTGCTCAAGATTTGGTATTGATTTTAGTTATGAGCTTTATTAGCTTTGGAAATTATTTCCTTTTATCTTAATAAATTCATAGGTTTTTATCCACGGCTCCAAATTGAATGAAACCAATTTCTATGTTTTTATAATATTTTTGTTTATCATTTTTGATCATTTATAAATGTTTGTTGCTGAATTTTTATATTGATAAAATCCATAGTCTTAGAGAGATCTTGGAAATGATTTTCTTCCATTAGGGTTTTAGGGTTTTGGTTTAACTTTTCCAACTCTTTAAATTTCACGATATATTCATTGATGAATGCATTTCACTTGATTGAAATTTTGTTGGATTCCCTTTTATTCAAATTTGTTCAAGAAGGGTTTTGATGTTTCCATTTAGAAGCGAAAATTTTATTTTCACCCTAGATTTCAACAATTATTTCTTTTGTTTATTTATTTTTCACATTTCAAAATTTGGAAAATTTTGGGATGTGATAGTTGATCGGGTGCTTAGGGTTTCTGCATCAGGGGATTTTTATAGGCGAAGGGGGAGGCCGAGGCGGCGGCCAGGGGCACCAAACCCTAGCCAGGCGCGGGGTGGGGCCCACCCGCGCCTAGGGTGGGTCTCCCCTCCGGCTCCCCTCTAGTCTTCTTGTTCCCCACGGAAAGTAATTGATTTTGATGTTTGTCCCATCCAATTCTGAGAATATTTCTTTACTAACTTTTTTGAAACCAAAAACGGCAGAAAACAGGCATCTAGCACTGTTGCAACTTGTTAATAGGTTAGTACCAGAAAACATGTAAAAAGCACCTCAAAGTGTAGACAAGTAAATCAAAGTAGATACTAAACAAGCATGGAGCATCAAAAATTATTGATACGTTTCCGACGTATCAAGTGGTCAAAAATATCCTAAAGTACTTGAGAAGGACTAAGGATATGGTTCTTTCTTATGAAGGTGACGAAGAGCTCATTGTAAATGGTTACACCGATGCTAGTTGGAAAACTGATCCGGATGACTCTAAGTTGCATTCTGGATACGTATTTACTTTGAATGGTGCAGCAGTGAGCTGGAGGAGTGCTAAGCAAAGCGTTGTGGCGAGATCTTTAACTAAATCGAAATACATAGCTACTTCGGAGGCTTCACAAGAGGCGATATGGATGAAGGATTTCATTACGGAGCTTGGTATGGTTCCTAGTGCGTTGGACCCAATGGCCATCTACTGTTACAACATGGGTGCCATAGCCAATGCACAGGAGCCAAGGTCACACAAGAAGCTGAAGTATATCAAGCTACGTTTTCATGCTATTCACGAGCATGTCCAATATGGTGACATAAAGATTTGCAAAGTACACACATATCTGAATGTGGCATATCCATTGACTAAACCTCTCCCTAGGGAAAAACATGACCAACACCAGAATGCCATGGGTGTTAGGTACATCACAATGTAATCTAGATTATTGACTCTAGTGCAAGTGGGAGACCGTTGTAGATATGACCAAGAGGCAATATTAAAATGATTATTATTATATCTTTGTGTTTATGATAAATGTTTACATCCCATGATATAATTGTATCAACCAGAAACATTGATACTTGTGTGTTTTGTAAACATAAAAGAGTCCCTTGTAAGCTCTTGTTAAACTAGCTTATCGATTAATTAATAGATGATCATAGTTTCCTGATCATTGACATTAGATGTTATTAATAATAAGATCATATCATTAGGAGAATGATGTGATGGACACACTCCTATAATTAGCGTAACGTAAGATCAAGTCATTTAGAGTTTGTTTGCTACAAGCTTTCAAATACATAGTAACCTAATCCTTCGACCATGATATCATGTTAATCACCATCACAAGATGGATACTTCGATGACATCAAACACCACTTCATAACTGGGTGGTTATAAAGGTGGCATTAGGTATTCTGGAAGTATGTGTTGAAGCACATGGATCAAGAGTGGGAATTTTCCATCCATATGACGGATAGATATGCTCTGGGCCCTCTCGATGGAATGTCATCCAATGGGATTGCAATCCTGTGACTAGGTCACAAGGGATGTCATATCACGGAACGAGTAAAGAGTACTTATCAGTAACGAGGTTGAACTAGGTATAGAGATACTGACGATCAAACCTCGGATAAGTAAAGTATCAAGCGACAAAGGGAATCGGTTATCGTATGTAAATGGTTCATTCGATCATGAAGTTATCATAGAAATATGTGGGAGCCATTATGGATTTCCAGATCCCACTATTGGTTATTGATCGGATAGGTGTCTCGATCATGTCTGCATAGTTCACGAACCGTAGGGAGACACACTTAAGGATTCGATGTTGTTTGAGTAGATATGGAATGTGAGTTGGAGACCGAATGTTGTCCGGAGTCTCAAATTGGATCCAGGACATCACGAGGAGATCCAGAATGGTCCAGAGAATAAGACTCATATAAGGAAAGTCAATTTCTAGGGTTCGGAAATGCTTTCGGTGTTTTGACCGGAAGCTTCTAGAATGTTTTGGAAGGTACACCACCCCGGAAGAGGCACTTAGGATGCGCCATACCCTAGTGGGATTGTCGGCATCATGACCTAGGCTAACTCAGCGAAGGACTAGGAAGAGAGAAATAAACTCTAGTTTGAAAAGTCAAATCCTAGTTAGGGAAGGAAAGAGAAACCTTGAGGGACAAGTCCTTCCTCTCCCCTTCCTTGTCACCAGCCTAGAGGAGTTGGGGAAGGACTCGGCCAGGGGTGGGAACCCTGGCCATAGCCCCCCACCCATATAAGGAGGGGTGACGGTGCCCCTAGCCCCTCACCTCAAACCCTAGCCACCGACACCTCCCCTCTCTCCTACATACACTTCTCCAGCTTAGGCGAAGCCCTGCAGTAATCTCTTCTCCTCCACCACCGCCACCACACCGTCGTGCTGGTGGGATTCCGAGGAGATCTACAATCTTCGCTGCCCTACTGGAACAAGGGAGAGGAAGGTCTTCATCGACTACTGTACGTGTGACCGACTGCGGAAGCGCTGCCGGAACGTGGCGCTGGAAGGATCGTCTACACGATCTTGAGATCGGCAAGTGACCGACTACATCAAACACGAGATCCGAATCTCGTTAAATGCTTTGGATCTTCGAGAGTTAGTTCTCTACAATCTCGTTGCACCGATCTAGTAGAATAGATCTTGGTTTTGTGTGTTCCCGCGATAGAATTTTTTTTCCATGCTGCAAACCCTACACTCTGCACTTGGAGTCCCAACGAGTTGGTACACAAGGAGTTGTTGCCATCATGTAGCCATTGAATCCCTCTGTATTCGTCGTTACTGGAATTGAGGCTGTGATCAGGGACCGAACCAGATAGAAATCTCACCGTTCCCATGCATAAATGGACGCTACGGTATTGCCAACAAGATACAACTCTCCAACATACTAATAGATTCTCTTTTATGCTGTCTAAAGTGAAGTGCGAACTGATTCTTGATTTTTTGACACCATTTCATTTGTTGAGAGAAAATATATGTATAATAGGAAAATGAATAACTATTGGATGTATGTGTGAGCAAAAATAGGAGCAACCTAGCAGCATAGGAAAGCCCCATATGGTGGTAAATAACGCTTAGGGATGAGACCCACACGTAGGCAGCAGTCCTCATTCACCTCCACCTCGAACATCATCCTTATCTCCACATGTAAGGCATGAAGATAAAGATTGGAGGGTACACCGATAAGAAAATAAATGGGAGTAGATAGATTGAGATAACCCCTTTATTATTATATACAATGCGAACACAACAAGAGAAGAAGTGGAAAATGCATCACATGGTAGGCCCACAAGATGATCGCTCCTCCACCGCAAATGAGTGGTTATCCTGGCAAACGTGTCACACAAAAAAGGAAGATGTGTACATCACTGCACATCATCAGTAGTAACTGTTCTGATGGTTACTTGCTAGGAAATTATTATGTATATATGACATAATTGGGAAGTATCTAAATGTACCCACTAGGGAGTGGCTTTATAAATATCGACACAACTTGCATCTCTGGCATAGTAAAAGGGTGTCCAATTTTTAACAATACAAGAAATAACTTTGCGAACTTACCTTTCTAGATGTAAAATTGAGAGCTATTAAAGAGGATCCAAATCTCCCATGAGAACAACCATCTTCCTCTCCATCCTCTCTTGTTATATCTCTCACACACACTCTCCTCTCCTTGAGTACCAACCCCCACCTCCAACCGTCACCTTCATCTTGGGGTCTCCCAACAAGGCGTCAACAACACGCCCATCAGTAGCTATACGGCGAGAACTATACGGCCGGAGAAATATTCCCGCCGTATAGTTGCTCGTTAAAGCTTCAGTAAACTCCCCTCGATTGCTTCCAAAAAGAGACTTGCTTGTTTTCGTCTGAATATTGTGTTTTTGCTGTTAAATCCCTATGTTGATGTTTAGAACCTGAAACACACATTAAAAACCAAGTTTTGTTTGCTAGCGAAGTATTAGCGTTAGGTAAAGCTAGAAAACCATCAAATGCAAATGAAAACGATCGATAAAAACCATTAAAAATGTGTCGAAACTCACAGCTATCAGTTAGGGGGGGCATTGGGGCAACCAACCTAAGCCATGCAAATGCATCATGGTGGAATTTTACAACATGGATAATCTATGAGGCACCTTCCATAAAAATCTATGAAATAGTAAATAAAATAAAGTGCTGAGAATGTTCATTTGTATGTTTGTCTTGTCATCTGAGTACGGATAACCCTCACAAAGGGACCTTATACAAAGGGTCAAGAGATACCTTAATGTCAACTTTCTTGAGCATATAGAAAGTGTACAATGAAGAATTTCTTGGGATTTGGAGAAGCTAGTACTTGTGGTCAAGGTGCATGAAACACTTAACTTGTAAAAGTTCAACACATAAACCGTACCCACTTCATAGCTCACTTGCTTATTACTATTCTTTAAAGATTGAACCTTGTAAACTTAGTGTAACAATGTATGACATGAAACATAGAAACAAACTCCAAATTCCATGTTTTTTTTGTCACCTTCATGCTCAGGGACGAGCATAGGTTAAGCTTAGGGATGTTGATGCATGTAAAATGCATCCTTGAACTTTGTAGTTTATTGAACATATTACCACATATCTACAACATTTATAATGAAATAACCATGTTTTATATTTATTTTTGGGGATTTACCAATGATCCCCTTTATTTTGGTTATAACTCTGCAGGACAGGAAAATCCTAAGCTAAACAAAGTTCAATGAAGGTGAGATCCTCGGAAAGCAAATATTTTGGGAAGACAATGATATGGAGTGCTTGGAACTCACAAGGGAGGCCCGGAGGCCCAAAAGAGGTGTGTTGGCGCGGCCTACCCAGCTACACGCGACACCCACCCTATTTCGGTTCTTGGTGTCTGATTTGCTTCAATATTTTTCCCACCAACTTGGTTTGACCTAAAAACTGCTATAAAAAGGGTCCCCCAGGGCATCCTCGAGGAGATCCCCGCAGAAACACAAAAACACCAAAAAGGAGTCCTACCTTCTCCAACATCATCACCATGATGGAGAGGGAGTAGTCCACCTCTGGACTATGGGTTTGTGGCAGTAGCTTGATCTATTTCTCTCTTCTGCTATCATACATCTAGTACCATATGAGCTGCCCATCATGATTATGGTCATATATGTAATTCCTATGTGGTGGATATTTATTCTATGATTTGATATATGATACTGTAACCTATTTATGTGTAAGATGTATTTATATATGCATATCATGTACCATGTTCTTAATTACTTGTTTTGATCCGACATGTATGCAAAATCATGTGTGGGGAAAGTGTGTTTTAGATGGAGTAACATGGTGGTAGTGATTGAATAGTGATTGCAAATTCAAGATCCACCATGGCTTTTACCTTTCTTTTATTACCTCACTAGGAATTAAGTGAATTCATGTGCTATAATTATCTTGTGACAGCTTGATAATATTATTTGGTCAAGGTAGCATATTTGTTATTTAAATATCAAAGTACTTAAGGCTATGCTCTGTTAATTCTTAATTCTAGATTGCTTCGAGTTTTCCCTTTATAGAGGAGTATAAGAGAGATGTGTTGCATCATATCTATGTTACGAAGTGATGCCCATATGAATGCTTATCAAACACATAGTGATGTTCCACAAATATTATATTGATGATGAATTGTTTATGTCCACTACAACTTAAAAGAGAGTAGGCAAGTGAACCCATGTACCCTGGTCCAACTTTTATCATAAGAAACAACCTTCAAACATTACTACTATCATTTACTTTGACCGGAATTTTTATCTTAAAAACACAAAAAATACTTTATTTCTTGTAAACACAAACAAAATACAAAAAGACCTTTTATTGTTTACTTTTACTTTACTTGCATATTTTACTACTTCTTTACTTTACTTTGTTTTATTATTATTTCATATTACTAATACAAAACCTTGTGCTTGACAACCACACTGTGGAGTTGGGGACACAAGGCAAAAACTTTGTTTTGCAGGTGGCTTGAGAAGATAAGAAAAAGATACACTTTGCCAATTCCGGAGAGTTCGATATAAACCCCCGAGTCACCCTTGTAGGGAAAAACGCTTGCTACAACACTCTGCACTTGGAGTCATAACGAGTTGGTACACACAGAGTCGTTGCCACCATGTAGCCATTGAATCCCTCCATATTCGTCATTACTGGAATGGAGGGCGTGATCGGGGACCGAACCAGATAGAAATCTCACCGTTCCCATGCATAAATGGGAGCTATGGTATTGCCAACAAGATACAACTCTCCAACATACTAATGGATTTTCTTTTATGTTGTCTAAAGTGAAGTGCATTTTTTGACCCCATTTCCTTTGTTGAGAGAAAATATATGTATAATAGGAAAATGAATAACTATTGGATGTATGTGTGATCAAAAATATGAGCAACCTAGCGGCATAGGAAAGTCCTATCCGGTGGTAAATGACGCTTAGGGATAAGACCCACACGTAGGCAGCACTACTCATTGACCTCCACTTCGACCATCATCCTTATCTCCACATGTAAGGCATGAAGATAAAGATTGGAGGGTACACAGACAAGAAAATAAATGGGAGTAGATAGATTGAGATATCCCCTTTATTTTTATATAGAATGCGAACACAACAAGAGAAGAAGTGGAAAAGGCATCACATGGTGAGCCCACAAGATGATCGCTCCTCCACCGCAAACCACGTGGTTATCCTGGAAAACTTGTCACACAAAAAGGAAGACGTGTACATCACCGCACATCATCAGTAGTAACTGATCTGACGGTTACTTGCTAGGAAATTACTATGTATATATGACATAATTGGGAAGTATTTGAATGTATCCACTAGGGAGTGGCTTTATAAATATCGACACAACTTGCATCTCGGGCATAGTAAAAGGGTGTCCAATTTTTATAACAATACAAGAAATAACTTTGTGAACTTACCTTCCTAGAAGTAAAATTGAGAGCTATTAAAGAGGATCAAAATCTCCCATGAGAATGACCATCTTCCTCTCGGTCCTCTCTTGTTATATCTCTCTCACACACACTATCCTCTTCGTGACTACCAACCTCCACCTCCAACCGTCGCCTTGTCTTTCTCCTCACATGGCTGAATCTGGGCCTCAAGAATGGAAGGACCTCCCTATTGACCTCCTCGCCGAGATCGCCCGCCACTTACCATGCTTCGTCGATCGCTTCTACATGTCATGGTCATGCCATGATTGGTGGTTTGTAGTCCAACGCCCTCCAAATCCACGCCGACTCCCATGGCTCTTCCTCCCAGATCCCACCACCGTGCCTCTCCATCTCCTTCCCGGGCCAGGAAACACATGAAGGGTATCCTTCTATTGTCTTCTCTGCAACAGAGACAACCACAACATCCATATAAGGCATGAAATTGGCGATGCACGCTTCTTTGGCTCCTACGATGGTGGTTGGATCTTGCTTGCTCATGGACAGACCAGCCGCCACACGCTCCTCAACCTCCATACCGATCGGCGCTTATTCCTCCCTGACTATGTCATATGTGTGCAGGCACCCATGGGAGGGGTTGTACGGCCTCCCGCGGTGGTGCCCATAGCCATCCTTGCTGCCACCTTCTCGTCCATGCCAAGGCCGACTGCCCGGTGCTTCGGTGCTGCCATCATTGACACACTGGATGAGATCAATCGCCCACAACTTGCCTTCTGGCGCATGGAGGGGGCAAGTGATCGACATCCACTGGCCATGGGTTTCATGGAAAATTTTCGTGGCCGATTTGAGGATGTCATATATCACCAAGGAGCCTTCCGTATCCTCACTGATGTTGAAGATATATTCGTGTATGACGTATTCAAGTTCCAAGAAGTTGAAGATGTGAACCGACAATACTTCTCGCAGGGATCACCTCGTAGATCAAATGGGCAAGTCACCGCTCGCTACCTTGTGGTGTCCCGCGGTGAGCTGCTGATGGTTCGGAGGTTAATAAGATGGGTCCGCCGGACATGGGCGTTTGAGGTGTATAGGGTTACACAACACCTTAACAGCACCGGACTAGTTCAGCTTGCCTGGACCGAGTTGTCTTCACTAGATGGAAGAATATTGTTCGTCGCACGGGGTTGCTCTAGGGCGTATGAGGTCGCGGATTTCCCTGGCTTTGGCTATGGAGAGGGCATTTACTTCTTGGATGACCGGAAATCCAATGATGTGGTTGCCATGTCCCGCCATGGAATTGTTGGGCGGCGCACCAACGGTGGCAACAGGTGCGTGGAGCATGAGACGTTCAGGGGGTACACCTGCAATGATAACGGGAGGTGCCGGTGGGTGGAGGGGAAGCCGGGTATGAATCTCTTCACATGCTGGTTCCCAAACAAGGAACGGTCTGACTACTCATCTCCAATTTGGTTCATCCCCTGAGGTCACATGCAGGTTTTAGTTATTGTGCTCCGGTTAATTCATTTTAGTTCACTGGATCGTAGTGTCGTGTGCTAATACATTAGTTCCTTAATAAAGGATGTTTTGATAGTGCAAATTAAACTGCAAAAACGCCATATAATTGGGAATAGAGGAAGTAAATTTTAGTGATATGTTGTTTCACCTCTGGAACTTAAAGACTTGCGGTTTTTAATTGTTGTATAATTCTGGCACTCTATTTCTGGCAATGTACTTTCCAGATTTAGTTGAGAATATACTGTATTCAGATTTAGTTGGTGACCATGAGTTTGAACCGCAACACATCCTTATTTCTATCACCAGATAAAATAGCAAGTGTTCTTATGCTTTTTGTTAGAGTAACAAGTGTTCATCATGTGTAAAATGTGTAGTCCATCCCCATGTTAATAAGAGTATGTGAATTGTGATTTTCTATTGTGTAACTAAGTTATCTATTTCGAAAAAAAGTACTCCTCTGATCAAAATTAATGGACTCGGATTTGTCTAGATTCGAATATATCTAGTACTAAAATATGACTAGATAGATCAAATCTACACGAATACGAGTCCATTTGTTTGAACCTGAGGCAGTAGAACAGTATGTGTGTTAAATGAGCTCGGCAACTCATTATAAAAGAAATTGTTCCTCTCTTTAACCAAACACCATTGATTTATTAGGACTAGCCACAATGCCATTCAATTTATTGTGAATTAGACATAAATAAAATTATTTATTATCACAAGCCATAGAATATATAATAGTTGTGGAAGAAACTCTAGTTTGACTTCCGCTTCTCCTTCTAGGGTCTTGATGGATTTGTCCCACAAAATGCCAAAATCTATATCCTAGAATTTTGTCGCATGTCCATGCTAATCACTCCACTCTAGGTGGGTGTATAAAAATATGCTGACAGGGTCGTGTGGTCATCCTAGAACTTCGAGGGTATCGGTGGTGAGAATCTTGCATCCATATCTTCATGGCTAGAAAGGTGGAGTGTAGCCGGTGAATTAGCAGCTATATGAGGAAGTTGTGGCGTAGGGCTCATGATGTTGTCCACCTTTAGGTCATGATATCACACATGATGGTTGCAAAGCCACCCTTCGACGCAAGGCAAAATATCAGAAATTGGGACATATGTGCCGCGGTAGAGATGTTCGATAATGATGAGGGAATATCCAATTAGGTAGGCCTAGGAAACAAGTCAGTGGACTGGATCCGGGTAGCCCTGCCTAGGGTCACCTGCAAAAGATAGTGGACCAAACCCGGATGCCCAGTGAAGTCTTCTTGAAAGACACGACGAAGCCCACTGCCGCGCGCATACCTTGGAGTCCCCGAACCGACTCAGACTTAACCTGTAAACCGTAATTGAGTTGGATATATAAAGCTCAGCTAAAGATATTTTAGACTTACATTCTCACATACCCCAAAGCTCTAGTTTGTTGCACCTCCATCGACGCCATTGTAATTAGATATGAGCTCATAATTAGGTAATCAGGAGTAGGTCTTTAACGTCACCGCGAGGAGCCGAACGTAGGTAAAATCTGTGTTACCAATCTCGTCTCGGAGTCTTCCATGTCTCCTTCGCAAACCACTCAACTCAAACTAGCCCTATAGCATCTGTCGACACAATACGCCGACATATAACAACAGTGGGGGACCAAAAGCTTCCAACAGTCTAGACAAACATGTCTAAAACACCAAGTTTTTTGAACAAAATCACTATAGAAAGTCAAAAAAAAAAATAATACAAGGCATCGTCATGGCTGAAGGGATATAGATCCACCCCTAGATGGTGATCTCATCTTGGTGCACCTAGATATAAATTTGTAATTAACCTCATTGTAATAGGGTACCCGGTGCACCTGATCGAAATTTATATTTAGCCTCATTGTACCAAGTGCACCCGATTGAAAGTTGTAATATTACAAAAAAAAATGCTAACATGAGTATTCTTTTTAACATTGGATCCAATTTATCGCTACATAGGGGTGTGATAAAAAACTGCAATTAATCTCTTCTTTCATACTATCTAGATATTCATCCATTTATTAAGGATCCACGCAGTAAAGAATTGCAATCAATGTCCTTATAAATGCCTGCTAGTATTTGGATTTGCACCTAATTAAATCTTTCCAACCATAATTCTATATAGGTGCCCTTGTTTCCCTTGTTCTAGATCAAGCTCACACCACCAACTCACCAAACTCCACACAAACCATCTCGCCATCTCAAGGTCCAGATCTCCATCGATCATGAGGACTTGCACGTTCCTCCTCCTCGTCGCCGCCACGGCGATCTACGCCACCAGTACACCTGCCAGAGGCTGCGGTGAGTCATATGGTGATTCATATGGGACATCGATAGAAGATGGATGGGAACCTATCCCGGACATCAACGACCAACATATCCAGGAGCTCGGCGGCTGGGCGGTCTCGGAGTTCCTCAAACACGCGAACTGCTTGATCAAGTTCAGCAAGGTGGTGAGCGGCAAGCAGCAGATCGTGTCCGGCATGAACTACGCGCTTGTCATCGACGCGTTGGACGTCAGTAGTGGGAAACTTGGCAGGTACAATGCGGAGGTGTACGAGCAGGAGTGGACCAAGACGCGCAAGCTCATATCCTTCAGCAAGGCCGAATAGACGGCGCCTTTGCTAGGAATAATAGTCGTACCTTAAAATCTTGATGGTTGTTTTTGTATATCCAAATTATCCGCATACATACATCGATATATAAAAATCGTCACTGAAACGACAGGAGCGCCTGAAACGTTTCGAATTTCTTCAGCAAAACTAACGCGACATCCGTCCACACGATATGCGATACAGTCTAAGGTGAGACGATGCAGCGTCACATCATGATGCCTGGATGCTGGATCACGCACGCACCGAATAAATCCAAATTGACGTTTCTCCTGGCCAGGAGCTCGTTTCATGCCGTTTTCTCTGAAGAAACTGGCGCCATCACGCGGCAAACCACCACTTCTGTGCCGGTTCTTGCGTTCGAGGCTGACAGAATAGAAACGTTTTCTACCGATTCCTTTTTTTTTTTTTTTTTGATGACCAGGTTTCCCCTGAATGTAAGAGAGAAAAAGAGGAGCTTCGGAAACACAGCGTGAAGCGTGCACGCCGCACTGGTTCTCTATTCGGCCTGATCCCGACCTTATCAACTTGTGGACTTGTCTAAAGGCTAAACACCACAATAATTGTGACCCAAGACCAAGAATACGGACTAAGAGCTCAGCCCGTCATTTCTTGAATGGACTAGGAAAGCTGGCACGACGGCACGCCGTACCCATGGTTGCCACTTGCCATTTTTTATGATTGTTTGAGAATGCACTTAGGGCTTGTTTGATTCATAGGGTAGGAAAAAATGTAGGGATAGGAAAATTGTAGGATTGGAATGATCTGTCCCAATGAATCCTATGGGAATTAAAACCATGGGAATAGGCACAAGTGGTTGTTTGATAGAGCATAGGAAAGCCACTGGAATTGTGAACATTATTGTTGGAAAAAGAAGCAATTTATCAAATGATTTACGCGAAATAAACAGCAGGTAAAACATGACTAGAATGATCGAAATTAAACTAGCCAAGTAATCTGACAGAAAGTATGCAGAGAGTTGCAGAGAGATCGAAGTAATCTGAACAAGATGAAGAAAGAAAGCATACAACAGTGCGCCGGCGTTGGCGTTGGAGTTGTCACCCATGTCGTCGAGGAAGAGGTTCTTGATGGCGAGGAAGAAGTCGTCGTTGGGGAAGATGTTGTCGGCGTCGGTGAAGGAGTCCGTGATGAAGCCAGTAGTTGCGCCGATAGCGCTCCCAAAAAACCTTATCGCCCTTCTCCCGTACAGGACTCGAAGAGACGGGGTTCCGGAGGCCTATTGTCTTGGCTCGCAGTGCACGCCGCAAGACGGGATGGGGAAGAAATGGCAGCTCAGTGCTCTGGAACTTGGAGGCGATGGTTCTGATAGTGTATCTGAGGAGAGGAGCGATCTTTCGCTCTTATAGGCACGGGTAGAGAGGTGAACAGGCAACGTCGAAAGAGGAAACAAACATGCAGCGACCAAAGCCAAACATCCTCCACTAAGTTCGAATTAAACCTCTACTGAGTTCGTATTTAAAACCCATTAGCGCAGACTGTTCAACTTCTACACACCCGTTCATAGATTGTTCAACTTCTGCACACCCGTTCATATACCAGTCATGCGTGGCAAAAAAGAAGTCGGCTTGGCGAGATTCCCGCAACCGGCCGCGGCGCGCGCGTCGTGACGAGGCGAGCAGCGGAGGAGGAGGAGCGCACGTGTGGGACTCTCTCCTTCTCCTTCTCGCCCTTTTACCAAGTGGTAGGAGTGCCTCCCTTATAAGCTGGTGCACACCTTCTTCAACTAGCAATGTGGGACTAAACATGTGTCCCACCTCTTGCCATGCATGAATGGGCTACATGGGCCTTTAGGATTTTCAGGAATTATTGGAATGGAAAATGGGCTGGGCTATTTGCCCAAAATTCCAACAAACCCCCACTAGATCCCAGAGGCACGTGTAATTTGTCTTTGGTTTCAAAATACCGTTTATATACCGGTACTGCAGTGGAGACTGTTAAGTTGAACTTCCACCTAGAATTCTATGCTACACTAGGTTGCGACTTGTAAAGTGGACTATGCCTTGAACTGCAAGTTTGCTGCAACCTAGCTTCACACGAAGCCTTGATCGATACTAGGCTACCATGGGACTTTCCCGCGGGTGGATCTTATGCGTCATACTCCATGGCCTTTCATGAGTTTATTAGAGAGCACCCAACTCTCACAGACTGTGACGTTTGATAGTCAGACCAATATAGGTGTGTTCTTCAAAAGATGTTCTGCAGAACAATATCGCTGCTTAAGATTAAGTCACTTAGAACACATTAAGATAAAAATCAACCTGCCATGCAGAATAGGAAAGTATTGCATCTTCACGGAGTGGTGTTCATTAAAGTAGGGATACTTTCCTCTCAGTCTACCAACAACTTGTCTTCCAATTCTAATTCAAAGATCTTCGATCACATAGATTGGTTTGCCACTGTGGAAAACTCATTGTGTGGGTCTCATACCCATCTCCTTCGATGCATTTTCAATCACATTGCGCGATAGTCCCTTTGTGAAGGGATCTGCCAGGTTCTTAGATGTTTGGATATAATCCAATGCAATAACTCTGGAGTTTCTCATTTTTTGATAGATTTTAGTCTCCTCTTCACATGTCTTGAGGACTTCATTGTATCCTTAGAACTATTCACCTTAATAATCACAGTTTGATTCTCACAATTCATTGGAATTGTGGGTATAGGTTTTTCAACCATAGGTAAGTCCATCAAGAGTTCACGAAGACACTCTGCTTCAACAGTGGTCATGTCTAGTGCTGTGAGTTCTGCTTCCATAGTTGACCTTGTTAAGATGGTCTCCTTGCAAGACTTCCAAGAAACAGCGTCACCACCAAGTGTAAACACATATCCACTCGTGGCCTTTATCTCATCAGCATCAGATATCCAATTTGAATCACTATAACCCTCCAGTACCCTCGGAAACCCGGTATAGTGAATGCCATAGCTTGCAGTGCCTTTTAGATAGCGCATGACTCTTTCAAGAGCTTGCCAATGATCGTCTCCAAGATTTGAAACAAATCAACTGATCTTGCTAACATCAAACACGACGTCAGGCCTTGTAGCGCTAGCCAAGTACATAAGAGAGCCAATTATTTGAGAGTATGTCAATTGATCTCTAATGGTGTCTCGATTCTTTCGAAGTAGCACACTAGGATCATACGGTGCTGGAGAAGAATTGCAGTCACTATACCCAAAGCGACTCAAAATTTTGTCCACATAGTGAGACTGAAGCAGTGTGATCCCCACTAGTAGAAAAAGAGGCTTCGATTTGATTTAGAGTCTGACACTAGTCCCGATTTATTACCGGACGGGACTAGTATGAGCACTAGTTCCGGTTCGTACCCTTTTTAGTGGCCAGGAGACCGAGAAAACTCTAGTCCCGGGTCATTTCGGACCTTTAGTCCCGGGTCGTGATACGGTCCGGGACTAAAGGTGTGCAGGCGCGGGCAACACCCTTTGGTCCCGGGCCATGATACAGCCCGGGACTAAAGGGACCCTTTAGTCCCGGGTCGTGATACGGCCCTGGACTAATGGGGTGCGACGCGGGCAACTTAAAATTGCTATAACTTTTGCGTACGATGTCGAAAAAAATGTACAACCTATCAAAATGTGTGGAAAAAAATTTGAGTTTGATTTTAACAGCCTTATTTGGATTACTCACATTTTTAGATTTTTAAAATTATAAATAATGGATTCCTCACATTTTTCTGATTATTTTACATTTTTAAAATTTGAAAAGGGAAAAAAGTTATTTAATTTTTTTATTATTTAGCAAGTTTTTATTCCATATTTTGATTCCTCACATTTTTCTGATAATAATGAATATATTATTTGTCGAATTTCGATTTACAGATTTAAAGATATTATTTATACCATATTAAATGAATAATGGCAAAAAATGAATAAAATATTATTTTATTTAGTTTTTTACTTTCATTATATTAAAATATTATTATTACTTATTTATTGTTGTTTACTAAAATAGTTGTTTGTAGTTTCAATAAATAAAAATGTATGACATATTGATATGGGCTAATAGGATTGATACGATAGTGTTGACAACAAGGTATAAAAGGGCTTCGCGCAAGGACATCCGGATGGAACATAGAAGTTAAGTGTGCTGAGGGTGGAGTAGTGCTAGGATGGGTGACCGAATGGGAAGTTTGACCACAAGTGTAATTTGACCTAAGATTAAATATACTTAGTGCTAAAAATGTTCCAAGTGAGATGATTACGAGTCAAACAATTCAAAAGTTTAAGAAAAAATTCGAAAAAAAATAAAAAAATCGAAAAAAAATAAAAGAAAATCTTTAGTCCAGGGCCGTATTACGACCTGGGACTAAAGGTCCTTCATCCCCCTCCAGCAAAAAATCCCATATGGTGGCCCTCTAGTCCCGGGTTGTAACAAACCGGGACTAGAAATAGGGGCTTTTAGTCCCGATTTCGCACTCTCGGGTGCAAAACCGGGACTAAAGGCCCTTGCAAACCGGGACTATAGGCCCTTTTTCCACTAGTGCCCACTATCACCATCTCTCAACAGTTTGATGTTCAAGGTAACATCAGCTACTCCTAGATCCTTCATCTCAAAATACTGAGATAAGAAATCCTTGACCTCCTCAAATACAGTAGGGTTGGTCCCAAAGATCAGTATGTCATCAGCATACAAACATAGAATAACTCCTTCGCCCCCACCATGGAGATAGTATACACACTTGTCAGCTTCATTTACAACAAAGCCTGCAGCGGTTAAGGTTTTGTCAAACTTGTTGTGCCACTGCTTAGGTGCTTGTTTAAGACCATATAAAGACTTCAGCATCTTGCACACTTTTCCTTCTTGAACATTTACTACAAAACCATCTGGTTGATCCATATAAATTTCCTCATCCAACTCTCTATTTAGGAAATCCGTCTTAACGTCCATTTGATGAACGAGAAGACCATGTGAGGCAGCTAGAGAAAGTAGTACTCGAATGGTGGTCAACCTTGCTACAGGTGAGTAAGTGTCAAAGAAGTCTTCACCTTCCTCTTGGGTATAACCCTTGGCCACAAGCCTTGCCTTGTACTTCTCAATAGTACCATCGGGCCTTAGTTTCTTCTTAAGAACCCATTTACATCCTACAGGTTTTCACCCATAAGGACGATCAGTGATCTCCCATGTTTCATTAGCTAAAATGGAGCCCATCTCACTACGGACAACTTCATTCTAGTCCACATATTCCATGAACAAGAGACCGTTGTTTTCTCCCTAGTGGCAACAACACATTCTACAACCGAAGAGATTTCTGTCACTTCCCTTGGAAACTAGAGGCATGAACCCACTATCGAGCATAAATACTCCCTCTTGGAGTCACTAGCAACTACTTGGCCAAGATAGCCACCAACAACGGAGAGCATGCAAGATCACAAACAACACAGACATGATAGAATCATAAAGACAAAACCATTAATCAAACCAACATAATAATCTCAATATCCATCGGATCCCCGCAAACACAACATGCATGATTACAAATAGATTAGATATTGATAATGAACGGAGCTCACCAGATCTATACATGAAAGCACAAAGGAGGAGATACAACCATCTAGCTACTACATGGACCCATAGTTCAAGGTGGAACTACTCACGCATCATACCGGAGAAGAAGGCCTCCAGGATGATCTCCCCTCTGGCAGGGTGCCGGGAAGAACTTCAGATCCCTCCCGATCTAGGGACGATGGTGGCAGCGGCTACAGATGGTTTCGTAGAGATTTGATTAGGTGCTTAGGGTTTAGGCATCGGGAGCTTCTTGTAGGGGAAGGGGGAGTCCATGGATGCGGCCAGGGGCCACACACCCTGCCTAGGCGCAGGGCAGGGCCCACCGGCACCTAGAGAGGTTCTGGGTGCCCTGGCCCGCTACTCTGTCTCCCCTTTGGACTTCTTGTTCCCCACAGAAAGTTATTGACTTTGACGTTTGTCCCGTCCAATTCTGAGAATATTTCTTTACTAGCTTTTCTGAAACCAAAAATAGCAGAAAACAGGCAACTGGCACTGTGGGAACTTGTTAATAGGTTCGTACCAGAAAACATGTAAAAATCACCTCGAAGTGTAGACAAAGAAAAGTAGATACTAACAAGCATGGAACATCAAAAATTATAGATATGTTTCCGACGTATCTGAAGGGTTTCGCGGCATAGTAAATCGAAATTTTCTACGGATGCGAACAGAGGGAAGCCAAGATCTAATCTAGGAGATGCAAACAACGAGAGAGATTGGATTAGATCTTCATACCCTTGAAGATTCGCACAGCGGAACATTCGTCGGAACGTGGGTGATGTAGTCGTACTCGCTTCTCCTCCTCGCGATCCGATCCGATCTAGCACCACAAGTGGCGGTGCCTCCGTCAGATGCACACGTGCAGCACCTCGACGTCTCCTCCTTCCTCGGACCAGAAAGTATGGTGGAGAGACGGATTGGATCTACAACACGACGGCGTGGTGTATATGGTGGAGAATTTCTGCAGCAGGGCTTCGCCTACAAGCAGTCGGGAGGGAGAGAGGAGGGGCAGCAGGGCGGCTAGGGTTGGAGGGGAAGGTGTAGGGGGTTGGTGCGCCCCCACCCCTCTTTATATAGAGGGGGGGCGCAGCCCTAGCCCCTCCCCCAAGCCCAAACCGGCGGCCCCAAAGGATAAGGAGTGGGGGGCAAGGAAACCCCCTTCTAGAAGGTCTATCTCGAGTTTAAACCTCTCTTGGCCGGCTGGGCCCTATGGGGCCTTGTGCCCCTGGCCCAAAGCGGCCAGGGCACTCCCTCATAGGCCCATGCCCCCTCCCGGAAGGTGGGGCCACGTTGGTCCCCTTCCGGAAGGTTCTAGAAGCTTCCGGTACAATACCGATTAACCCGGAACAATTCCAAACTCCAAAAACTGCACTGCCTTATATGAATCTTATTCTCCGGACCACTCCGGAACCTCTCGTGATGTCCCGGATCCCATCCGAGACTCCGAACAAAAACTCATAAACCAATTATCCAATCTATCCTACCGTCGAGACACGTTAAGTGTGTGACCCTGCGGGTTCGAGAATATGCAGACATGATCTTCTATCAATAATCAACAGCGGGGTTTGGAAACCCATATTGACTCCCACACATTCATCGATGATCATATCGGATGAACCACGATGCCAGGATTCAATCAACCCCATATATATATTCCCTTCGTCTCGCGATATTTTACTTGCCCGAGATTTGATCGTCGGTATCGTCATACCTAGTTCAATCTCGTTCACAGCAAGTACTTTACTCGTTCCGTAATCCGATATCACTTTGTGATTAACTCCTTAACCACATGCTTGCAAGCGGTGTTGATATCGATTACCGAGTGGGCCCGAAGTATATCTCTCCGACTTGGGAGGGACAAATCCCATCTCGATACATACAACCTAACAGATACTTTCCAATCACCTAAGAGACACCTTTATGATCACCCTCTCATAGGATGACGTTTGATGACCTCAAAGCTTTCTTCCGATACCAGGGAGTTGTATTATCTCATGGTCTAAGGAATACAACATTTGACATAGGAAAAGCTTCGCAAAGACGAACACGATGACACGATCTAATTGCTTCGCTTAGTTTGGGTCTGTCCATCATATCATTCTCCCAATGATATGATCTCATTATCAATTGACAACTCATGTCTATGGTTAGGAAACCTTAACCATCATTGATCAATGAGCTAGTCCATAGAGGCGTACTAGGGAGACGGTGTTGTTCACAAACCACACAAGTATTAAAGTTTCCGCTTAATAAAATTCTAGCATGGAATATAAACATTATCATGAACAAGAATTATAATAATAATAGCTTTATTATTTCCTCTAGGGCATAATTCCAACAGTCTCCCACTTGCACTAGAGTCAATAATCTAGTTTACATTTGGCAACAATCTCACACCCATGGCACTGAGGTGCTGATCATGTTTTACACGTGGAAGAGGTTTAATCAATGGATTTGCGACATTCAGATCTGTATGTACTTTGCTAATCTTCAGATCTCCATCTGCTATATAATCTCGGATTATATGAAACTTGCGGTTGATATGCTTGGTCTTTGGATGATATCTTGGTTCCTTAGCGAGTGCTATGGCGCCAGTGTTGTCACACAATATCTCCAGTGGGTCCAATGCACTTGGAACCATGCCAATCTCAGTGATGAAGTTCCTGATCCAAACTCCTTCACTTGACGCTTCTGCAGCAGCCATGTATTCCGCTTCTACTGTAGATCCCGCGATCACGCTTTGCTTGCAGCTTCTCCAGCTCACAGCTCCTCCATTCAAAACATACACGTATCCTGTCTGAGATTTAGAATCATCCTTGTCGGTGTCGAAACTAGCATCGACGTAACCTTTTACGACGAGCTGTTCATCACCCCCATAGACTAAGAACATTTCTTTAGTCCTATTTAGGTACTTTAGGATGTTCTTCACGGCTGTCCAGTGTTCCACTCCTGGATCACTTTGATATCTGTTCGTCAAACTAAGAGCATTGGACACATCCGGTCTAGTACACAGCATGGCATACATGATAGAACCTATGGCCGAGGCATAAGGCACTTTGCTCATAGCTTCCCTATCATTTACCGTAGCTGGACACTGAGCCTTGCTCAATGTCTTACCTGACAACATAGGCACTGAACCTTTCTTTGCCTTATCCATTCTGAACCTTTTCAGAACTTTGTCTAGGTATGTACTCTGGCTTAAAGCTATCAGGCGTCTTTGTCTATCTCTATAGATTTTGATGCCTAATATATAAGCAGCTTCACCTAGGTCTTTCATTGAAAAACACTTGTTCAAATAACTCTTCACATCGTTAAGCATGTTAATGTCATTTCCAATAATCAATATGTCATCCACATATAGTACCAGAAATGTCACCGAGCTCCCACTCACTTTCTTGTAGATACAAGCTTCATAGCAATTTGGAACAAATCCAAAGCTCTTGATCACTTGATCAAAATGAAGGTTCCAACTCCGAGATTCTTGCTTCAGTCCATAAATGGAACGCTCAAGCTTGCATACTTTATCAGCATCCTTAGGATCGACAAAACCTTCGGGTTGCATCATATACAACTCTTCATCAATGTTGCCATTGAGGAAAGCAGTCTTGACATCCATCTGCCATATTTCATAATCATGAAACGCAGCAATTGCTAATAAAATCCGAATGGACTTAAACATCGCTATGGGAGAGAAAGTCTCATCGTAGTCAACACCTTGAACTTGTCGAAAACCTTTTGCGACAAGCCGTGCTTTATAGATGGTAACATTACCATCCGCGTCCGTTTTCTTCTTGAAGATCCATTTGCACTCAACGTCCTTTCGGTCGCTAGGAGGGTCCACCAAAGTCCATACTTGGTTTTCGCTCATGGATCCCAATTCGGATTTCATGGCTTCTAGACATTTCTCAGAGTCTGGGCTCATCATCGCTTCCTCATAGTTCGCAGGCTCACTGTCATCTACTAACAAGACAGTTAAGACAGGGTTGCCGTACCACTCAGGAGGGGCACGCGACCTTGTCGACCTGCGACGTTCAGTAGTAGCATCGTCCGAAGCGTCATGATCCTTATCATTAGCTTCCTCTATTATTGGTGCAGGCGGCACTGGAACAATCTCAGGCGTTGCGCTACTCTCCAATTCAAGAGAAGGTTCAACAACCTCGTCTAGCTCTACTTTCCTCCCACTCACTTCTTTCGAGAGAAACTCCTTCTCAAGAAAGGAACCGTTCTTTGCGACAAACACTTTGCCTTCGGTTCTGTGATAGAAGGTATACCCAATAGTTTCCTTAGGGTATCCTATGAAGACGCATTTCTCCGCTTTGGATTCGAGCTTGTCCGGCATCAACTTCTTGACGTAAGCTTCGCATCCCCAAACTTTAAGAAACGACAACTTAGGTTTAGCACCAAACCACAGTTCATACGGTGTCGTCTCAACGGATTTAGATGGTGCCCTATTTAAAGTGGATGCAGCGGTTTCTAATGCATAACCCCAAAATGATAACGGCAAATCAGTAAGAGACATCATCGATCGGACCATATCTAATAGAGTTCGATTCCGGCGTTCAGACACACCATTGCGCTGTGGTGTTCCGGGTGGCGTGAGTTGCGAAACGATTCCGCTTGCTTTAAGATGCGTGAGAAAATCATAACTCAAATATTCACCTCCACGATCGGATCGCAGAAACTTAATCTTTTTGTTACGATGGTTCTCCACTTCATTCTGAAATTCTTTGAACTTTTCAAATGTTTCAGATTTATGTTTCATTAAATAGATATACCCATATCTACTTAAGTCATCGGTAAAAGTGAGAGAATAGCGATATCCACCGCGCGTCGAAACACTCATCGGTCCGCATACATCGGTATGTATGATTTCCAACAAGTCCGTTGCTCGCTCCATCATACCGGAGAAAGGGGTTTTGATCATCTTGCCCATGAGGCATGGTTCGCATGTGTCAAATGATTCAAAATCAAGAGACTCCAAAAGTCCATCAGAATGGAGTTTCTTCATGCGCTTTACTCCAATATGACCTAGACGACAGTGCCACAAATAAGTAGTATTATCACTATCTACTTTGCATCTCTTAGCCTCAATGTTATGGATGTGTGTTTCATCCCTTTCGAGATTTAGAAGAAATAAACCATTCACTAAAGGTGCATTACCATAAAAGATATTACTCATATAAATAGAACAACCATTATTCTCCGATTTAAATGAATAACCGTCTTGCAATAAACACGATCCAGAAATAATGTTCATGCTCAACGCAGGCACATAATAACACTTATTAAGGTTTAAAACTAATCCCGAAGGTAAAACTAAGGAGAGCGTGCCGACGGCCATCACATCAACTCTTGATCCGTTGCCAACGCGCATCGTCACCTCATCCCTCGCAAGCCGCCGTCTATTCCGTAGCTCCTGTTTCGAGTTACAAATATTAGCAACTGAACCAGTATCAAATACCCAGGCACTACAACGAGGGCTAGTAAGGAAAACATAAATAACATGTATATCAAATATACCTTTGATGGTGCCAGCCTTCTTGTCCGCTAAGTACTTCGGACAGTTGCGCTTCCAGTGACCCTTGTCCTTGCAATAGAAGCACTCAGTGTCCGGCTTGGGACCAGACTTGAACTTCTTCTCAGCAGGGGAAACGCGCTTGCCGCCGCCTTTCTTGAAGGGATTCTTTGCACCCTTACCTTTCTTGAAGGTGGGCTTGTTGACCATCAACACATGATTATCCTTTTTGATATCCACTTCCGCAGCCTTCAGCTTTGCGAAGAGCTCGGTGATCGTATCAGTGGAACCAATCTGATTATGAGTCACTACAAAACTTTTGTAGCTGGGAGGGAGTGATTGCAGAACCCTGTCAATTTTGAGCTCCTCTGGAATTGTGCATTCCAGTTGCTCAAGGCGTTGAGTGTAGCCCGGCATCTTTATGGCGTGCTCACTAACAGAACTCCCTTCCTCCATCTTGCAGTTAAAGAACTTCTCAGAGATCTCATATCTCTCAGAACGGACCTGAGTCTGAAACATGGTTTTCAGCTCTTCGAGAATCTCAAAGGGCCCGGGATAGGTTTCAAAACGATTTTGAAGTTCCGGTTCCATAGCAAACAACATGGTGCTCTTAATCATACCATAATCATCTTTGCGCGACTGATAGACGGATTTCTCATCAGCCGTCGCAGTTGCAGCAGGGGGGTCACCTAACGCTTTCCCAAGGACATAGTCCTTTTGACCGTCAGATAGAATGATTCTTAGATTGCGAAACCAATTGGTGAAGTTAGACCCATTGTTTCTAAGCTTTTCCTTCTCAGCAAAAACGTTGAAGTTGAAGTTGGACTTAGCCATTTGATCTACAATATTTGCAAGTACAAATTAGACTATGTTCATGATAACTAGTTCAACTTAATCAAATTACTAGATGAACTCCCACTAAATTCAATATCCCTCAAGTTGTTTAGTGAACACGATCCAAATTCACCACACCTAATCCGATCATCACGAGAAGAGATGTGGCTTCAATGGTGGACAACGAAGTGTCGATCATATTATTCATATGACTCATGCTTAACCTTTCGGTTCATGTGTTCCGAGGCCATGTCTGTACATGCTAGGCTCGTCAAGTCAAACCCAAGTATTTCCGCGTGTGCAAAACTGGCTTGCACCCGTTGTATGTGAGCGTAGAGTCTATAGCACCCGATCATCACGTGATGCTTGGACACGATGAAATTTCGCAACGGTGCATACTTGGGGAGAACACAGTTTTATCTTGATCTTTAAGTGAGGAATCATCTTATAATGCTACCGTCGCGATCTAAGCATAATAAGATACATAAAAGGATAAACATCACATGCATATAACTTTATGTGACATGGTATAGCCAATCTTCGCGCAATGATCTCCATCTTGTGTGTGCCGGCATGATCTCCATCACTCCACCATGATTGCCTCCACCACGAATAGCAACTACAACTATTGCTAACTACTTAGCGATAAAGTGAAACTATTACATGGCGCATAAGAAGTTGACACACAGGTCATACACAATTATAAAGACAACCATATGGCTCCTGCCGGTTGTGTACTCATCGACATGCAAGTCGTGAAACATTACAAAACATGATCATCGCATACAATATACACATCACATCTTGGGCCATACCATATCACAGAAAACACTCCCTGCAAAAACAAGTTAGACGCCTCTACTTTGTTGTTGCATGTTTTACGTGGCTTATGGGAGTTGATGCTAAGAACGATTCTTACCTACGGAAAGCCAAAACGGTGATATTATGGTTGCCAAACTCCGGTGTTAATCCCATGACAACTATAGTGAGAGAAACTGGCATCCACCAGCCGCATGTGTGGAACAAGCCACACGTCAAGTGCGGAGCCGGTCTCGCGAACGACGTCGCGTAAGGTTGGCCTGGACCGCTTCAATCTCACTATCCCGCGTCATAAGAAGAACACAAACAAGAGGCTTGCAACAGAAAACATCTACGCCCGCAACAACCATGTTGCGTTCTACTCGTGAATCACATCTACGCATAGATCTAGCTCTGATACCACTGAAGGGTTTCGCGGCATAGTAAATCAAAATTTTCTACGGATGCGAACAGAGGGAAGCAAAGATCTAATCTAGGAGATGCAAACAACGAGAGAGATTGGATTAGATCTTCATACCCTTGAAGATTCGCACAGCGGAACGTTCGTCGGAACGTGGGTGATGTAGTCGTACTCGCTTCTCCTCCTCGCGATCCGATCCGATCTAGCACCACAAGTGGCGGTGCCTCCGTGAGATGCACACATGCAGCACCTCGACGTCTCCTCCTTCCTCGGACCAGCAAGTATGGTGGAGAGACGGATTGGATCTACAACACGACGGCGTGGTGTATATGGTGGAGAATTTCTGCATCAGGGCTTCGCCTACAAGCAGTCGGGAGGGAGAGAGGAGGGGCAGCAGGGCGGCTAGGGTTGGAGGGGAAGGTGTAGGGGGTTGGTGCGCCCCCACACCTCTTTATATAGAGGGGGGCGCAGCCCTAGCCCCTCCCCCAAGCCCAAACCGGCGGCCCCAAAGGATAAGGAGTGGGGGGCAAGGAACCCCCCCCCCTTCTAGAAGGTCTATCTCGAGTTTAAACCTCTCTTGGCCGGCTGGGCCCTATGGGGCCTTGTGCCCATGGCTCAATGCGGCCAGGGCACTCCCTCATAGGCCCATGCCCCCTCCCGGAAGGTGGGGCCACGTTGGTCCCCTTCCGGAAGGTTCTAGAAGCTTCCGGTACAATACCGATTAACTCGGAACAATTCCGAACTCCAAAAACTGCACTGCCTTATATGAATCTTATTCTCCGGACCACTCCGGAACCTCTCGTGATGTCCCGGATCCCATCCGAGACTCCGAACAAAAACTCATAAACCAATTATCCAATCTATCCTAGCGTCAAGACACGTTAAGTGTGTGACCCTGCGGGTTCCAGAATATGCAGACATGATCTTCTATCAATAATCAACAGCGGGGTCTGGAAACCCATATTGACTCCCACACATTCATCGATGATCATATCGGATGAACCACGATGCCAGGATTCAATCAATCCATATATATATTCCCTTCGTCTCGCGATATTTTACTTGCCCGAGATTTGATCGTCGGTATCGTCATACCTAGTTCAATCTCGTTCACAGCAAGTACTTTACTCGTTCCGTAATCCGATATCACTTTGTGATTAACTCCTTAACCACATGCTTGCAAGCGGTGTTGATATCGATTACCGAGTGGGCCCGAAGTATATCTCTCCGACTTGGGAGGGACAAATCCCATCTCGATAGATACAACCCAACAGATACTTTCCGATCACCTGAGAGACACCTTTATGATCACCCTCTCATAGGATGACGTTTGATGACCTCAAAGCTTTCTTCCGATACAAGGGAGTTGTATTATCTCATGGTCTAAGGAATACAACATTTGACATAGGAAAATCTTCGCAAAGACGAACACGATGACACGATCTAATTGCTTCGCTTAGTTTGGGTCTGTCCATCATATCATTCTCCCAATGATATGATCTCATTATCAATTGACAACTCATGTCTATGGTTAGGAAACCTTAACCATCATTGATCAATGAGCTAGTCCATAGAGGCGTACTAGGGACACGGTGTTGTTCACAAACCACACAAGTATTAAAGTTTCCGCTTAATACAATTCTAGCATGGAATATAAACATTATCATGAACAAGAATTATAATAATAACAGCTTTATTATTGCCTCTAGGGCATAATTCCAACAGTATCAAGCATCCCCAAGCTTAACTCCTGCTCGTCCTTGAGTAGGTAAGTGATAAAAAGAATAATTTTTGAGGTGACATGCACCCTCACAATAAATATCTAACCATTTGCAAGCATTGAAAGCTGGGATCAAAGAATTCTAAACATGAACATGAAAGAATGAAGTTCTAACTGTAAGACAGAGCAACTATTGTTGCAACATGACAAGATACAAATAAAGATCATGAATAAAATGCATTGAAAAATGTTTGTTTGTTTCACATACAGAAAACATAGTATAGTGGTAAACATCTTGTCCCTCATGGAGTAGCAAATAGATGCATAGGACACCTTCAAAGTTCACAAGGGTGACTAGAAACAAGTAGCACAAGAACAAGTAATATCACAATATGCATCAATCAAGAAGCTTTGGGACACTGCACACAGAACTAAGAATGGAAACTATGCTCTCTTAATGGTGTCTAAAGGTAGAAGGTGGAGACTCAATAGTGGTGGAAGAATGGCCTTTTATAAAGGAAGAAGGGGTTTCAAGTTTCAAAAAGAGCTTCCAAAAATTATGGTACTTGTTAGCTTTCATCCCTTATTGCCCCTATCATAAGCATCTTGAAGTGATTAAGGTTAAAGTGAACAAATTATGGAGTATATGCTTGACAAAGTATAAGTTGGTAATCTCAAGTCCCTTGAATATGAGGGCCACACCTCATGCTACTCAACTTCAGGCCCAGGTAAGTTCTTGTCATTGTAAGTATTTGCATATCATTGAAAACCGCCAACGGGGTACCCCTTGCACATGGTACATGAGCTTTCCCATAACCAAAATGACAAGGCAAGCAGACAATGAGCATCTCGGTGATCTTTTTATTTATTATATGCATAGCTTTTTATTGAGGATGCTTCATAGATAGCTCACTATGGTGATACTACAAGTTTCCACCATGATTAGGCATGGCTTAGGCTAGCGGCCCAAACATTTCTCTAACACTAAATACAGACTCCATGGACTTACAAGTTCCCTCTTTATTTCACACCGGTGACATCCATAGACAAAACAACATGATATCAACTGAGTACAGAGTACAAGAGCAATGTTGAAAACGTTCCCCATGACAGAATGGTTCTGCTAATTCCAATGTATAAGTGCAAGCATATATAACATAGAGACACGATGGTTCAAGTTTATTAGGGGCAAAACATATAAAGTGTGCCATCAAGTTTGTGAGGGCTTTAATCACTAAGTTTCCACATAACAAAATAGTTTTTAATTGGAAGATAGTTGAAAACAAAAATATACTTGGAATGGTGTAACATACCATGCACAGGAGTTTATAGCAGATACTTTGGAAAAACTTGGCTTCTTGGGAGTTGGAAGCATGAGTAGAGCTTACTCATACAAGTGGAGGCTAGCAAAAGACTGGGAGCAACCAAATAAGAGAGCAATAGTGGCCATAATCATGCAGAGCAACAAAGCATTACTAATCAAAGCATAGCGTGGTACTACAAGTCAAGGACTAAATGATCATAGAGGCTACGGCAACTTGTGAGAGTCATAACATGGTGTAAGCATGTGCCAAGTCAACCCAAACAAACCTCAAAGGAGAATACCACAATACTAAGCTTTTGCGTGCTAAAACAATGCATAATTTCTTCAAGGCACACTAAGCAATCCCAATGACTTGGAGCAATCCATGCTACAGCAATAACTACTAAGCATAAGGTCAAAACAACACCTAGCATGGCATGATAAAGTCCACGTCACAGTCAATGCAAGCTCCTCTTGCACTTCCAAGAAAGAACTTTCTACTCCTTTCCAACACCAAGCAAACTTATTTGTAACAACACAGCGAAAGCGGGGGTCCAAACTACTCGAGCAAACTAAACAAACTAAGCAAAGCCAACGAAAACTAAGACCCTCCAAGAACAACACAACTGTGCATGAAACATTAAAAACGAAGTGTCTAGACAGACCTGAGCTTTTTATTGATGTAGAAGGGGATGCCTTGGGCATCCCCAAGCTTTGACGGTTGTACCTCTTGGATATTTCTTGGGGTGACACCATGGTGGCATCTCGAAGCTTGAGCTTTTGTCCATTCTTCATCTCATTGCATCATTCTATCTCTATACCTGAAATTTTTCCTTCATACAAAACTTCACACAATCTTCATTAGCATCATTAGTTTATTCAAAAGATATTAGACCCTTGGAAAAGCTTTGGAACAGCAAGACTGTTCATTAAAAACAAAAGCTACTATAGTAACTCCTTCAAAAAGCTCAATTCCCCAAAAGATAACTCAAAAAGGAATCAATAAGAAGAAAATGCAAATAATGACAGAAATCTATCAAAACAGACCAGCAGATAGAAACTGATTTTTTACGAAAATCTTTTGTTGCTCAAATTAAAAAGTGTTGAACTAACGAAAGTTATCTAACATACTGGGTGATTTATTCGTAAATTTTGAGCTCAATCTGAGTTACAGAGACTCCTCACGAATTTTTATGGTGGAGGACAGAAATCTGTTTCAGGACAGCAACTCCTCAAATATTACTTCCCTCTCATTAGGGGTCATTCTTGGCACAAAAATCAAACAAAAAGGATAAGGAGAGGTCATTACTGAAGTAATAATTCCAAGACTCAAGTAAAATCTTGGGTTATCTCCCAACAAGTACTTTTCTTAACGCCTTTAAGTTAGGCACAAGAAGCAAGAAGAATCAAGTATTTTCAAATGAAGAAGCATTAATATCAATACTTGCAAAGTCTTCAACTATGAAAGGTATCTCATCCAAATGAATTTTCGAGGATCCTTTCTCATCCCTCTTTGGTCTATTGCTTTCATCAAAAAGATTTTCAGGAGCAATCCAATCAAAATTCTTTTCAATGGCTTCATGCATTCCAACAAGCTTAAAAGGTATGGGTATCTTAAATTCCTCTCTAGGCTTAGTCTTATCAGAAATACCCACAACATCTACGCTTGAGACTAGCATATTGGAACACTCAAAGACCTTTTTGGCTTCCCTGGCAACATCATTGAATTCTTTTAGTAAAGTTTCAAGGATGAATTCCCTCTTTTCAGCATTCTTTTCTTCTTTTAGTTTTAAGAACAAGAATTGTATGATGGGGTTAAGGCTAACAAACCTAGCTTCCAACATATGAACTAAAGAAGATGCAGCAATCTCATAATTAGGGGCAAGTTCAGCTATAGATTTTTCCTCAATATCTTCATGCTTGCTAACATGATTAAATAATTCTTCAATATTATATTTCCCAATTATGGAGCCACTGCCTATTGTAAGATCTTCCAGGGCGAACTTGGGGAGTAACATGGTGAGATAGAGCAAGGTGGCAACTAAAGTAGGAACTATTTTTTTTTGTTTTTGACTAAAGAAAGCAAACCAAACTAGACTAATATTTTTGGGTTTTTTTAAAAGAGGCAAACAAAACCAAGCAAAAGAAACAAAGCAAACTAAAAACAAAGTAAAGAGAAAGTAAGTGGAGGAATCCCCTTGTGAAGACGTCCTTAGCCTCCCCGGCAACGGCGCCAGAAAACTTGTTGATGGTGCTTGACGTGGAGCACATCGTTGGAAACCCCAAGAGCAAGGTGTGATGAGCATAAGAGCAAGTCTTCCCTTAGTAGAGACCGAGGTTATCGAACCAGAAGGAGGAAGGAAACGTCACATAGGTGTTGCAAGCAACGCGGAGATCTGCACAACACAAACTCAAGACTTTGCCCCAACGAATCAGTGAGGTTATCAAGCTCACCGATTTGCTATAACAAACGATTAAACGTATGGTGTGGAAGGTAATGGTTTGCATTAAGTAAACAAGTAACAGTTGAAGGTGTATCAATGGTAAAGATTGGACCGGGGTCCATAGTTCACTAGAGGTGCTCTACTTAGATAAACAACATGGCATGAAGGGTAAACAAATTACAGTAGGGCAATTGATAGGAACTGAGCAAGGCATAACAATGCAATACTAGTCAGAAGTCCAACTGAGCAGGGAAATTAACAGGAACTGGGCAATACAACAATATACATCGACCGCCATCCAACTGCATCTATGACTAGAAGTCCACCTTCAGGTTATCATCTGAACCCCCTCCAGTATTAAGTTGCAAGCAACAAACAACTGCTTTAAGCAAAGTGTGTAAGGTAAACAGTCCACATGTTCCATGAACAAGAGACTGTTGTTTTCTCCCTAGTGGCAACAGCACATTCTACAACCGAAGAGATTTCTGTCACTTCCCTTGGAAACTAGAGGCATGAACCCACTATCGAGCTTAAATACTCCCTCTTGGAGTCACTAGCGACTACTTGGCCAAGATAGCCACCAACAACCGAGAGAATGCAAGATCACAAACAACACAGACATGATAGAATCATAAAGACAAAACCATTAATCAAACCAACATAATAATCTCAATATCCATCAGATCCCCGCAAACACAACATGCATGATTACCAATAGATTAGATATTGATCATGAACGGAGCTCACAAGGTCTATACATGAAAGCACAAAGGACGAGATACAACCATCTATCTACTACATGGACCCATAGTCCAAGGTGGAACTACTCACGCATCATACCGGAGAAGAAGGCCTCCGGGATGATCTCCCCTCTGACAGGGTGCCGGGAAGAACTTCAGATCCCCCCGATCTAGGAACGATGGTGGCGTCGGCCTTAGATGGTTTCGTGGATATTTGATCAGGTGCTTAGCGTTTAGGCATCGGGGGCTTCTTATAGGCGAAGAGGGAGGCCAAGGAGGCGGCCAGGGGCCCCACACCCTGCCTAGGCGCAGGGCAGGGCCCACCCGCGCCTAGGGGGGGTCTGGGCGCCCTGGCCCGCTTCTCTGTCTCCCCTCTAGACTTCTTGTTCCCCAAGGAAAGTTATTGACTTTGACGTTTGTCCCATCCAATTCCGAGAATATTTCTTTACTAGCTTTTCTGAAACCAAAAATTGCAGAAAATAGGCAACTGGCACTGTGGCAACTTGTTAATAGGTTAGTACCAGAAAACATGTAAAAATCACCTCATTGTGTAGACAAATCAAAGCAAAGTAGATACTAACAAGCATGGAACATCAAAAATTATCGATACGTTTTCGACGTATCAGGTATTTATGCTAGATAGTGGGTTCATGCCTCTATTTAATCTAAGGGGACAGAAATCTCTAAGGTTGTAGATGTGATGTTGCCACTAGGGAGAAAACAACGGTCTCTTTTTCATGGAACAAGTGGATTGTTTACCTTACACACATTGCTTAAAGCAGTTATTTGTTGCTTGCAAATTAATACTGGAGGGGGTTCGGATGATAACCTGGAGATGGATTTCTAGTCATATAGATGCAGTTGGATAGCGGTTTATGTATCTTGTTGTATTGCCCAATCGAATATCATAGGATCATGAATGTCTAGTATTGCATTGTTATGCCTTGCTCAGTCCTGTCAATTGTCCTGTTGTAATTTGTTTACCCAGCATGCCATGTTTGTTTATCTAAGGAGAACACCTCTAGTAAACTATGGACCCCGGTCCAATCTTGACCATTGATACATCTTCCACTGTTACTGTTTACTTTCCGCAAACCACTATTACCTTTCACACCATACAGTTAATCCTTTGTTACAGCAAACCGGCGAGATTGACAACCTCACTGTTCGTTGGGGCAAAGTCTTGAGTTTGTGTTGTGCAGGTCTCCAAGTTTCTAGCAACACTTTTGAGTCGTTTCCTTTCTCCTACTGCTTCGATAACCTCGGTTTCTTACTGAGGGAAAACTTGCTGCTATGCTCATTACACCTTGCTCTTGGGGTCTCCCAACAAGGCATCAACAACACGCCCATCAGTAGCTATACGGCGGGAGCTATATGGCGGGAACTATACGGCCGGAGAAATATTCCCGTCATATAGTTGCTCGTTAAAGCTTCAGTAAACTCCCCTCGATTGCTTCCAAAAAGAGACTTGCTTGTTTTTGTCTGAATATTGTGTTTTTTCTGTTAAATCCCTATGTTGATGTTTAGAACCTGAAACACACATTAAAAACCAAGTTTTCTTTGCTAGCAAAGTATTAGCATTAGGTAAAGCTAGAAAACCATCAAATCCAAACGAAAACGGTCGATAGAAACCATAAAAAATGTGTCGAATCTCACAGCTATCAGTTAGGGGGGCATTGGGGCAACCAACCTAAGCCATGCAAATGCATCATGGTGGAAGTTTACAACATGGATAATCTATGAGGAACCTTCAATAAAAATCTATGAAATAGTAAATAAAATAAAGTGCCGAGAATGTTCATTTGTATGTTTGTCTTGTCATCTGAGTACGGATAACCCTCACAAAGGGAATCCTTATACAAAGGGGCAAGAGATACCTCAGTGTCAACTTTCTTGAGCATATAGAAAGTGTACAATGAAGAATTTCTTGGGATTTGGAGAAGCTAGTACTTGTGGTGAAGTTGCATGAAACACTTAACTTGTAAAAGTTCAACACATAAACCGTACCCACTTCATAGCTCACTTGCTTATTACTATTCTTTAAAGATTGAACCTTGTAAACTTAGTGTAACAATGTATGACATGAAACATAGAAACAAACTCCAAATTCCATGTTTGGTTTTGTCACCTTCATGCTGAGGGACGAGCATAGGTTAAGCTTAGGGATGTTGATGCATGTAAAATGCATACTTGAACTTTGTAGTTTATTGAAACATATTACCACATATCTACAACATTTATAATGCAATAACCATGTTTTATATTTATTTTTGGGGATTTACCAATGATCCCCTTTATTTTGGTTATAACTCTGCAGAACAGGAAAATCCTAAGCTAAACAAAGTTCAATGAAGGTGAGATCCTCGGAAAGCCAATATTTTGGGAAGACAATGATATGGAGTGCTTGGAACTCACAAGGGAGGCCCGGAGGCCCAAAAGAGGTGTGTTGGCGCGGCCTACCCAGCTACACGCGACACCCACCCTATTTCGGTCCTTGCTGTCTGATTTGCTTCAATATTTTTCCCACCGACTTGGTTTGACCTAAAAACTGCTATAGAAAGGGTCCCCCAGGGCATCCTCGAGGAGATCCCCGCAGAAACATAGAAACACCAAAAAGGAGTCCTACCTTCTCCAACATCATCACCATGATGGAGAGGGAGTAGTCCACCTCTGGACTATGGGTTTGTGATAGTAGCTTGATCTATTTCTCTCTTCTGCTATCATACATCTAGTACCATATGAGTTGCCCATCATGAGTATGGTCATATATGTAATTCCTATGTGGTGGATCTTTATTCTATGATTTGATATATGATATTGTAACCTTTATGTGTAAGATGTATTGATATATGCATATCATGTACCATGTTCTTAATTACTTGTTTTGATCCGACATGTATGCAAAAGCATGTGTGGGGAAAGTGTGTTTTAGATGGAGTAACATGGTGGTAGTGATTGAATAGTGATAACAAATTCAAGATCCGCCATGTCTTTTACCTTTCTTTTATTACCTCACTAGGAATTAAGTGAATTCATGTGCTATAATTATCTTGTGACAGCTTGATAATATTATTTGGTCAAGGTAGCATATTTGTTATTTAAATATCATGTCAAAGTACTTAAGGCTATGCTCTGTTAATTCTTAATTCTAGATTGCTTCGAGTTTTCCCTTTATAGAGGAGTATAAGAGAGATGTGTTGCATCATATCTATGTTACGAAGTGATGCCCATATGAATGCTTTTCAAACACATAGTGATGTTCCACAAATATTATATTGATGATGAATTATTTATGTCCACTACAACTTAAAAGAGAGTAGGCAAGTGAACCCATGTACCCTGGTCCAACTTTTATCATAAGAAACAACCTTCAAACATTACTACTATCATTTACCTTGACCGGAATTTTTATCTTAAAAACACAAAAAATACTTTATTTCTTGTAAACACAAACAAAATACAAAAAGACCTTTTATTGTTTGATTTTACTTTACTTGCATATTTTATTACTTCTTTACTTTACTTTGTTTTATTATTATTTCATATTACTAATACAAAACCTTGTGCTTGACAACCACACGGTGGAGTTGGGGACACAAGGCAAAAACTTTGTTTTGCAGGTGGCTTGAGAAGATAAGAAAAAGATACACTTTGCCAATTTCCGGAGAGTTTGATATAAACCCCCGAGTCACCCTTGTAGGGAACAGACGCTTGCTACAACACTCTACACTTGGAGTCATAACGAGTTGGTACACACAAAGTTGTTGCCACCATGTAGCCATTGAATCCCTCCATATTCGTCGTTACTGGAATGGAGGGCGTGATCGGGGACCGAACCAGATAGAAATCTCACCGTTCCCATGCATAAATGGGAGCTATGGTATTGCCAACAAGATACAACTCTCCAACATACTAATTGATTTTCTTTTATGTTGTCTAAAGTGAAGTGCGAACTGATTCTTGATTTTTTGACCCCATTTCCTTTGTTGAGAGAAAATATATGTATAATAGGAAAATGAATAACTATTGGATGTATGTGTGAGCAAAAATATGAGCAACCTAGCGGCATAGGAAAGTCCCATCCGGTGGTAAATGACGCTTAGGGATAAGACCCACACGTAGGCAGCACTACTCATTGACCTCCACTTCGACCATCATCCTTATCTCCACATGTAAGGCATGAAGATAAAGATTGAAGGGTACACAGACAAGAAAATAAATGGGAGTAGCTAGATTGAGATAACCTCTTTATTATTATATAGAATGCAAACACAACAAGAGAAGAAGTGGAAAAGACATCACATGGTGAGCCCACAAGATGATCGCTCCTCCACCGCAAAACACGTGGTTCTCTTGGAAAACGTGTCACACTAAAAAGGAAGACGTGTACATCACCGCACATCATCAGTAGTAACTGTTCTGACGGTTACTTGCTAGGAAATTATTATGTATATATGACATAATTGGGAAGTATGTGAATGTATCCACTAGGGAGTGTCTTTATAAATATCGACACAACTTGCATCTCGGGCATAGTAAAAGGGTGTCCAATTTTTATAACAATACAAGAAATAACTTTGCGAACTTACCTTCCTAGAAGTAATATTGAGAGCTATTAAAGAGGATCAAAATCTCCCATGAGAACAACCATCTTCCTCTCGGTCCTCTCTTGTTATATCTCTCACACACACACTATCCTCTTCGTGACTACCAACCTCCACCTCCAACCGTCGCCTTGTCTTTCTCCTCACATGGCTGAATCTGGACCTCAAGAATGGAAGGACCTCCCTATTGACCTCCTCGCCGAGATCGCCCGCCACTTACCATGCTTCGTCGATCGCTTCTACATGTCATGGTCATGCCATGATTGGTGGTTTGTAGTCCAACACCCTCCAAATCCACGCCAACTCCCATGGCTCCTCCTCCCAGATCCTACCACCGTGCCTCTCCATCTCCTTCCCGGGCCGGGAAACACACGAAGGGTATCCTTCTATTGTCTTCTCTGCAATAGAGACAACCACAACATCCATATAAGGCACGAAATTGGCGATGCACGCTTCTTTGGATCCTACGATGGTGGTTGGATCTTGCTTGCTCATGGACAGAGCAACCGCCACACGCTCCTCAACCTCCATACCGATCGGCGCTTATTCCTCCCCGACTATGTCATATGTCTGCAGGCACCCATAGGAGGGGTTGTACGGCCTCCCGTGGTGGTTCCCATAGCCATCCTTGCTGCCACCTTCTCGTCCACGCCAAGGCCGACTGCCCGGTGCTTCGGTGCTGCCATCGTTGACACACTGGATGAGATCAATCGCCCACAACTTGCCTTCTGGCGCATGGAGGGGGCAAGTGATCGACATCCACTGGCCATGGGTTTCATGGAAAATTTCCGTGGACGATTTGAGGATGTCATATATCACCAAGGAGCCTTCCGTTTCCTCACTGATGATGAAGATATATTCGTGTATGACGTATTCAAGTTCCAAGAAGATGAAGAAGGTATATGGTCTGAAGTAGGTGTGAACTGACAATACTTCTCGCAGGGATCAGGGCAAGTCACCGCTCGCTACCTCGTGGTGTCCCGTGGTGAGCTTATGATGGTTCGGAGGTTAATAAGATGGGTCCGTCGGACATGGGCGATCGAGGTGTATAGGGTTACACAACACCTTAATAGCACCGGCGTAGTTCAGCTTACCTGGACCGAGTTGTCTTCACTAGATGGAAGGATATTGTTCGTCGCACGGGGTTGCTCTAGGGCCTATGAGGTCGCGGATTTCCCTGGATTTCGCTATGGAGAGGGCATTTACTTCTTGGATGACCGGAACTCCAATGATGTGTTTGCCATGTCCCGCCATGGAATTGTTGGGCGGCACACCTCCAGTGGCAACAGGTGCGTGGAGCAGGAGACTTTCAGGGGGTACACCTGCAATGATAACTGGAGGTGCCGGTGGGTGGAGGGGAAGCCGGGTATGAATCTCTTCACATGCTGGTTCCCAAACAAGGAACGGTCTGACTACTCATCTCCAATTTGGTTCATCCCCTGAGGTCACATGCAGGTTTTAGTTATTGTGCTCTGGTTAATTCATTTTAGTTCACTGGATTGTGGTGTCGTGTGCTAATACATTAGTTCCTTAATAAAGGATGTTTTTATAGTTCAAATTAAACTGCAAAAACGGGATATAATTGGGAATAGAGGGAGTAAATTTTAGTAATATGTTGTTTCACCTCTCGAGCTTAAAGACTTGCGGTTTTTAATTGTTGTATAATTCTGGCACTCTATTTCTGGCAATGTACTTTCCAGATTTAGTTGAGAATATACTGTATTCAGATTTAGTTGGTGATCATGAGTTTGAACCGCAACACATCTTATTTCTATCACCAGTTAAAATAGCAAGTGTTGTTATGTTTTTTGTTAGAGTAACAAGTGTTCATCATGTGTAAAATGTGTAGTCCATCCCCATGTTAATAAGAGTATGTGAAATATGATTTTCCTATTGTGTAACTAAGTTATATATTTTGACAAAAAGTACTCCTTTGGTCCAAATTAATGGACTCAGATTTGTCTAGATTCGGATATATCTAGTACTAAAACATGACTAGATAGATCCAAAACTACACGAATCCGAGTCCATTAATTTGAACCTGAGGAGTATGTGCGTTAAATGAGCTCGGCAACTCATTATAAAATAAATCGTTGCTCTCTTTAACCAAACACCATTGATTTATTAGGACTATTCACAATGCCATTCAATTTATTGTGAATAAGACATAAATAAAATTATTTATTATCACAAGACATAGAATATATAATAGTTGTGGAAGAATCTCTAGTTGTGTTCCCCATCCGAGTTCCCCCTAATGTAGGTTATGATTCAGTTTGCCTTCCGCTCCTCCTTCTAGGGTCTTGATGGATTCGTCCCACAAAACGCCAAAATCTATATCCTGCTAATCACTCCACTCTAGGTGGATGTATAAAAATATGCTGACAAGTTCGTGTGGTCATCCTAGAACCTCGAGGGTATCAGTGGTCAGAATCTTGCATCCATATCTTCATGGCCAGAAAGGTGGAGTGTAGCCGGTGAATTAGCAGCTATATGAGGAAGTTGTGGTGTAGGGCTCATGATGTTGTCCTCCTTTAGGTCATGATATCGCACATGATGGTTGCAAAGCCACCCTTGGACGCAAGGCAAAATATTAGAAATTGGGACATATGTGTTGCAGTAGAGATGTTCGATAATGACGAGGAAATATCCAACCAGTTAGGCCTAGGAAACGAGTCAGTGGACTGGACCCGGGTAGCCCACGACATGCCTATGGTCACTTGCAAAAGATAGTGAACCAGACCCGGATGCCCAGTGAAGTCTTCTTAAAAGACATGACAAAGCCCACCGTCGCGCACATATATGGAGTCCCCGAACCGACTCAGACTTAACCTGTAAACCGTAACCGAGTTGGATTTATAAATCTCAACTAAAGAGATTTTAGACTTACATTCTCACACACCCCAAAGCTCTAGTTTGTTGCACCTGCACCGGACGCCATTGTAATTAGATCTGAGCTCATAATACAGTAATCAGGAGTAGGTCTTTACCGTTGATGTCCCACAAGTGTAGGGGTGTATCGTAGTACTTTTGATAAATAAGAGTGTCGATCCCAACGAGGAGCAGAAGGTGTTGACTAGTGAAATTGGCTCAAGAGTTCTCTGTAAATACTAGCAAACGGATTTTTAGGAGTTTTCTGATAAAGCAACGAAATAAAGTGCAAGTAAATAAAGACAACAAATAAATGCAGCAAGTGGCCCAATCCTTTCTTAGCAAAGGACAAGCCGGTGATAATACTTATTAGGACCAAACGTTTTCAAGAACACATGGGAATTCTGTCAAGTGCTTTCGCTTCATATAACTGAGTAGTATTCATTGGTTGGGTAAGTGTTGTGTGGGTGAACATGTGCTAATGTACTGACCTTACTTGAACTAATACATACTTGTGGTTAAACCCCTTGAAAGCATCCGCAACTACAATAAAGCAATTAATATATAAACCTAACCACATCCTTAAACTCTAAGATCCTACACTCCCTTGTGCAATGGTTTCCTAACAGGGTTTCAGGTTTCTGTCACTCCGGCAACCCCACAATTAGTAGCCAAATACACAATGCATTCCCCTAGGCCCATAAATGGTGAAGTATCATGTCGTCGATGTTCACATGACACCACTAGAAGAATATCACCACAACTTAAATACCAAACCATTGAATAATATCTCAACACAACTCCACTACTAACATCGTGACTTCTCCCATGTCCTCAAGAACTAAACAAACTACTCACGAGACATCATATGGATCAAGATCAGAGAATATATAATGATGGATAGCAATCTAAACATAAATAATAATCCAATGGTTCCACTCACAAGCATCAACTACAATAGTAATCAACACCGGGAAAGTTTCCCTAAGAACTATGCAAGATTCAACACAATTGTTACAGCGGGATGGAGTGGTAATGATGGTGCTAGTGGATATGGTGGTGTGGATGATGATGATGATCCCGATGAAGTCTAGCTTGATGACGGTGTTGATGGCGACGATCTCCCCTCTCCGGGAAGGAATTTCCCTGGCAGAAATCTGTCTGCCAGAGAGCTCTTTCTCTCTCAGTGTTTTCCGCCCCGCAGAAGCGGGGGAATCTTTCTCTGGTCCCCCCTCCCCCCGTGTTAGGGTTTCAAGGAGAAGATATAGGCTAGAGGGCGGAGACAGGGTGGCCCACGCCTGGGTGGTGTGGGCCCCCTGTGGCCCCATCTCCGCCTCCCCCTTCTAGCATTATTCGTCTTCCGGGAAAATATGATTTTCTGTAGTTTTTATGGTATTTTTCTGATCTTCGTGAAATTGCATTAAAACACCACGTTTTCCATCAGAATCCTGACTCCGGCAGTCCATAATCCAAGAATCATCCAACATGAAAAAATACAAGAAAGTAACATAAGTAACACCTCTTAATACGAAATATATCAATGAATAGAGGCAAATCATAATATATAATGGTGATGCAAATTGGACGTATCAACTCCCCGCAAGCTTAGACCTCGCTTGTCCCCAAGCGAAGACTGAGCTCAGTAAATATGTCCACAGGTTTATGGAGTGAAGTGTCGATAAAAATAATACAGACAAGAAGCATCACACTTACCAATACACAACTCATATAAGAAAGCAACTCACCGTTATATAACTTAGCTTGCAAAAAGTATGGGAGTCACAATAAAGATGCTTAAAGACAAATCATAATTGGGATTGGCAAACCTTGTTCTTGGTCAAAGAACAGTTGCAAACAGTTTTCAAGTAAAGCTTTTACAATAGGAGTACTCTTTGCGTAAACATAAAAGGTTTTTCACAATGATGGCTTTCAAAGTAATACTAATTTAGATAAGAGTCTTGTGCAAACAAGGAAGATAAAGAACATGATTGAATAAATCATCATATGAATGCTTGAAACACTACAACTCAAATGCTTGCTAGAGATAGAGAGGAATATGTTTACTGACCTGGCTTAGAAGTAGAAGAAAGGCCCTTCATAGAGGGAAGCAGGGATGTCAAGTTCATAAAGAGCTTTCAAAATACTATGGTACTTACTAGATTTGAGCTCTCATTGCCCCTATCATAAGCATCTTAAAGTGGTTAAGGTTAAAGTGAACAAAGATGGAGTATATGCTTGACAAAATATAAATTGGCAATCTCACGTCCCTTGAGTACGAGGGTCGCTCCTCATGCTACTCAACTTTAGTTACTTGCAAGTTCTTGTCATAGTAAGTACATGCGTATCATAGAGAACCCCCAACGGGGTACCCCTTGCACATGACACAAGAGCTTTCCCATATCACAATTACAAGGCGAGCAGACAATGAGCATCTCAGCAATCTTCTTATTTGCCATGGGAATATGGTGCTTTTTTCTCTCTTTCCTCTTTTTTTGAATCTCGTATAATGCTTCATAGATGTCATTATGGTGATGCTGCAAGTTTCCACCATGATTAGGCATGGCTTAGGCTAGCGGCCCAGGCGTTTCTCTAACACAATGTCCACAACTCCATGGACTTATAAGCTCCCCTTTTATTTCACACCGACGACATCCACAAACAAAAGAGCATGATATTGTTTAGGTATGTAATTACAGGTGTTGAAAGCGTTCCCCATGACAGCACGGTTCTACTAACTCCAAAGTATAGATGCAAGCATATACAACTTCGATGACACAATGGTTCAAGTTTATTAAGGACAGGAAAATAAGGTGTGCCACCAAGTTCGTGAGAGCTTTACTAACTAGTTTTCTCATAACAAAATACTTTTTAATTCGAAAGGTAGATGAAGCTTGAGAATTTTCTTGGAATAGAAATAATGCTAATAGGTAGATATGGTAGACACAAATGGCATAGGTTTTGGTTTAAAGGATTGGATGCATGAGAAGTATTCCCTCTCAAAACAGGTTTTTGGCGAGCAAGGCTGGGTAGCATGCAAAGGAGTTGAAGGAAACAAGCAAACATACACGTGATAAATTCAAACATGCAATCTTCCTTGAAGACACAAAAGATCTTAAATAAATAATACTAAGCTTATGAGCCAATCAAGAAAGAAAATAAATGATACAAAATACATGTAAGTGCTTTTCTCTTTTTCTTTCAAACCTCAAAAAGTGTTGCTACTGACCAGAGCTCTGTTTGTCAAAACCAGTTTAGATCTACTTGATGCTCCCAAAGTGATTACCAATACTGATTAACAAGATCAATCATATAATAGAAATTGCAAACTAAAATAAGAAGTGCAAAAAGTAAGAGATGAAACTTATCATTAATATTCCAATAAAGGCACTCACGCCAAGGGATACATAGATAACAAACTAAAGGGAGAGATACTTCCGCAATGCAAACCAACCTATGAGATAACTTCTCTACCCAAGATATAACTCTACTAGAAAGGTAAAAAGATAAAAGATAATGATGTGATACCGTGGCACTCCCCCAAGCTTGGAACATGCTAAGGGGATGCCAAACCTGATGATGAATTACTCCTCCGGTGGTGTTCCCCTGTCATTTTCAAACTTCCAAGGTAAAGGTTCCCCATCCACGAAGGATGTCTTGGTTTCCACAATCCTGAAACTAGCAGTAGAGCTTATGCGATTAAACCTGACCTCATACTCACAGTTTTGATTTTTTATGTCGTAGAGTTGTGCTTGTAATTGGTTGGTGGTCTGATGGAGTGAGAGGATTCATCCAGAAGCTCGACAGTCTCCCTATTGTGTTTGGCGATGAGTTCTGAACTTATCTTATGGATGACATCCACTTCACGTTTCGCCATCTTCTTGTACCTGAAAACTTCCTGCTCCAATGCTTCCATCCTGTCTTCCAGGATGCCTTCTCCTTTAGGGCCTTGAACTTCTTTAATCTGCACCTTCCCGTCCTTGAGAATCAACTCCTTAGGATGAATATTCAACTCATACATCTAGGGGTTGATGATGTCCGCGAAGGAATCCTCCTTGAGTCGTGTAGAGAAAGACACTGAGGATCCAAATCTGAGAATCTGCCTGACAAAGAGATATCAAAACGAAAACACGACGAGAACACGATATACGGACCTCGGGGGGTCCGGGTGATTATAAATTAATAAGTTTTACAACATAAGGAAGAGTAAAGAACGAAAACGGGGCGGATACGGAGTCCAGGGGGCTCATACCCCCTGGTGGCGTGGCCAGCTAGCCCCCCCCACTGGTGGGTTGTAACTACCTCGGTGAATTACGCTCCTAGATTCAAGCCTGGATGAACGGAAATGGTTGAAATAGTACGGTGGGGCCCAAATGCCACTCACAGGTAGACCTTTCGGCCGGCCCAACCATTTCCAATTCATCAGGACAAGAACGGGCGGCGTAATTGGCAGGCGAAGGGATCAACTACATACACAAATGAGTATGTATGCAAGCCACCATACAATAGTACATCAGAGCCATACCATCTAAAAAGAAAAGAAATATAGCAACGCCATACGGCAAGATTCAAATATCCTAGATAGATCTATAGTTTAGGATATCTCCTCATACATCACACATCAGAGTATCAAGCGGAAGCGGCAAACAAGATCCGAGTACGGATAAGAAGCGAATCGGCATAAGATGCCCCATAAATAAGCACATCCCGCCCACAGATCCCACGGATCCCCGTTCCCGGAATCTCTACACCGAATGATCGTTGCCCACATCGTCCGTCTCCTCCACCCAGTATCCATCTTCTGAGGGCACCTGTTCATCTGAATCAAACAATTTATCGTGTGAGACCCTAGGGGTACTCAGCAAGTCTTTATGCCGCTAAAGGGGACACAACCTGGGGGTGACGCAATTGCAGCGAAAGATAAACCCTAACAATTCTACAGATACTCGCTAACCATCCGCCTAACCATAGATAGACGGATGTCCGTGAATTAATAACAACAGTGATAACAGTAATATTAACAGATCCATCCTCCTCCTCGCTTACCGACGAGGAAGCGGACGAACAACCCCCATCCGTTGGCAGTTTTATTATCCATTCCATGAGTATTGCACTATTTACTAGACAGTTACTTAGTCAAATTAAAAGCGGTACTTTAGTTATGCTTGTCTATGATCGAGAAACTGTGCTCCAAGTCGTCCATAACCGCGGACACGGCTTTCAGAAAGTTTTACCCTGCAGGGGTGCACAAATAGCAACACACACTCGATCAACCTCGGAAAAACCAAATCAAAACCCAACGAGGCCTTCACGACAAAGCAATCACAAGATTCAGAAATATTTCAGGGGGCCACCCCATTGAGTACACCCGCAACGAAGCTAGCTGACTCCGAGACGGACTCAAGGTTTGCGCCAGTGGCTGTAAACGACTGGGAACCCAAAAATGTGACTGGGCTTGTCGATACCGCGAAAACACTCCGCTTACCTAAACAGTACAGGTGCTCCTCGCACAATCTTAATTAAAGCAGTAAAGCATGGCATAAGTACTGGATAGTAAAGAAATCCTCGAACTAGTTTGTGGCCCCAAGAAATAAGAATGAATCAACCTTTGGCTCAGGGGGGTCCCATAAGCCTCCCGGATGTGGATAGCGCGAATAATCAAGGAACAGGAATGAAGTAGTCGGGGTCCTACGGGACACAAGTGAGCAGGAAAAACCAAATAGCAGATATTGCTCACCGGTGCCTCTTTCATTAGTTATCCCATACTACTCAGGTTAAGTTGTTTAGGTACCTCGTTATCCAACAGACACTCACATACCCTACACATGCTGTTCTACGACTCGCATGGCTCAAACAACTCCTGTAGTAATGGCTCATGGGATGGAGGAACAAGCTTCGGTGGGGTTTAAAAGTAAAGGCTATGCAATACTTGGGATTCAGTTTAATGCAATCGCGACTCGATGATGCAAGAATAAGATAGAGGCAATAGGTACTGTATGTATGCAAGCATGTGGTAGTGCTTGCCTGGCAGCTCAGTTGAAGCGAGAGAAGGATCTGGGTAGTGCTCCTGGGTTTCTTGATATATCCCCTGCTCAGCGTCTATTCGAAGAAGAACCAAACAAACAAGGGCCAACATAAATAAAGTGCACAAGCATAGGAATAAAATGCGACAAGCAAACAATCATGCCATGATGAATGATGCACAATTTGCATGGCATTAGAGTAGCATGGCATGGGTGAGGTGAGAACAAGAAATAAACATTTTATTGGGTTTTAATCATGTTTAATACTCAATTAAGTTGCTGTTTACATTATATTTATATGATGCATGCTTCAATTCATATCATGGTATGCATAAACAGAAAGGTCTCGTCGAGCTGATCATTTTAGACATATCATTTGTCAAATTTGGAGTTATAAAACAAAAGTTATTAATGTATTAAGGTCCAGGGGCATTTTGATGTAATTAAATCAACTTGAAATTTAAAGTGTTCAAATTATATTTTGGATGGCATATTTGAAATCCCCACATTTTTCTGATTCAAAAACATATATTATTTGTATTGTTTGGATTTGTATTTTAAAAGTTATTAAAATCTGATTTGAATTTGAATTTGAATTGGATTTGAAAAGATTTGAATTTAACAGATGTGCTGTAAAGCTTTTTATACCCAGACAGACCCAGCCCCTGTCGCTGACGGGTGGGTCTCACTGCTGACTGGGACACACGCGCGCAGGAGAACGCTTTACACCGCAGCCTGCTCTAGCCTTAGAGACAGACAGGTGGGACCCGCTGGCTCGCAGGCCCACTTGCCAGAGAGATACTGCGGGCCGTCCACGTGGCTCAGGAGGGGGGACTGCGGGTTGAGATACGCAAAACAGAGGAGCCTTTTTATAAAATGGCCACAGACACTGACTGTGGGCCTGGGCTGGACCGCGGGTTGAGGGAAAATAAAAGGAAGGGGTTTCTTGCAAAACTGACGCCGCGCACTGTGGATCTTCCTCTGATGCGCGGACAGACGCGCGCAGGCACACGCGCGACGCGCGTGGCGCGAGGGCTCGAACCCGTGACTTGGGCTTGCGCGCAGAGAGCGGAGCCACTGCGGCGGGCTGGGGTAGTTGTTAGGAGGACGGGCCGCGGCTAGGTAAGGTTCTGCGCGGCGCGAGAGTGAGTAGACAGACACGGGCGGCGGCGCACGGCGAGCGTTCGTCGAAACGAACGACGAGCACCGGCGACAATCGTGAAGCAGACCATGCCGGGGAGGAAGAGGGGCTCACCGCGGGCTCGACGGTGGGCTCGGATCGGGCAGGCGTGCAGTGGATCGGCGATGAGGCTGGCGGCGGCGAAGTTAGGGTTTCCGTTGGGCGGCGCTGGTTCCGGCGGCTGTGGCGCTCCTCCTTCACGACGGCGGTTACGGGGGCGTCGCTGGCGGTCGGCTCGCTCTTCCTCGTCGCCCAACAACCACGCCCGCCTCCTGGATGAAGTGAGCGAGAGAGAGCCGACGGGTGGTGGTCGGAGTCGGTGTAGTCGGTGGTGGGGAGGAAGGAGAGGAGGGCAGGCGCCCTGGGGGAGATCCGAGCGTTGCAGAGAGGTGGGAGGGAGTAGATAAGAACGGAGGGAGGGAGGAGATAGCGTGGGGGAGGTGGTGATCAAAAAGGTGGCTCGGCCACCTTTGTCCTCTCCCTCACGTGTTTGGCCGGGGCAGGAGCAGGGGGAGGGGATGGAGGCTGCCAGGTGGGCCAGGGCGTGAGGGAGCTCGTGGTGGGGCCGGCAAGGCATAGAGAAGGAAGGGGGTAGGGAGATAGGAGGCTCGGGCTTGGCTTGGTTAGGAGCTAGGGTTAGAGGGAGGCTCGGGTTGGAGCTCTAGGGTAGGAGGGATGGGGTGGCTCGGCTAGGGCTTTGCTTGGGTGGTAGCTAGGTGGCATGGTGGGGCCAGCTAGGTGAGAGAGAGAGAGAGACCGAAAGAGAGAGAGAGGTAGGTTTAGGGTTTAGATTAGAGGGGCTCGGGTTAGGGTTTAAGAGAGAGGTGAGGTGGGGTAGAGTGATGCTAGGGTTAGATGGGGGGTTAGATGGGGTTAGATTTAGGTCTAGCTTAGATGAGAGAAAAATTTGGAGAAAGGATTAGAGAGGGAGGGGTGGTTTGAGGTTTTTGGCATGATCCACATGTCCATGCATGTGTGGAGGTGAGAGGAGAGAAAGGTGAGGAAAAGAGAGGGGTATAGAGAGATGGATAGATGTGTGTGGTTTAGGATTCACTCAAAATGCAATTAATATCCAAATGGCAAACAAAAAGGTGGTTCTTGCATGGGCCATGCACAATTATTTAATACCATGCTTATTTTGTGAAAACAAGATTATTCACATGGCATTGTTCTTATGCATTCCAACATGTGGAGCAAGGCCCAAGCAAAAGAATTTGTAGAATTGGACCCACCCTATCTCTCATGAACTAGATTAACAACCAAAGAAAAATAATTACAAGCTCATGGATAATGGGATGGTGGAATTGTAAGGTGGTGAAAGAAAAGTGGTGAAGTTGAATAAAATATATGCCCCCAACTCAACTTGGGCATTTAACAATATATCAAGAACCAAATATAATATCAAGAGGCAAATACAATTTACCATGCCTATGAGAGAAGAACCAAATCACAAAGGTTTTATATGATGCTCAAATGCAAGGTGGCATGATGACATGAGCATTATATAATGATGATGCAACAATTATATGAAGGAAGTAGCCATTATATTACTAGACCAAGTAGCATTACAGTTGTTAGACAAATGGGATGCTACAACTCTCCCCCACTAAACAGGAATCTCGCCCCGAGATTCTAGGAAGAAGAAGAAGACTCAAAGAGGGTAGGATAGTTGACACGGAGCTCATCTTCACGTTCCCAAGTGGCTTCATCAACGGAATGGTGCGACCACTGCACCTTGCAGAACTTGATGGACTTGTTGCGAGTCCTTCTTTCTGCGGTCTCAAGGATTTTTGTGGGGTGTTCCTGATAAGACAGGTCTTCTTGGAGATTGATTAGCTCATGATCCACGGTCCTGCCGGGATCCTTGAAGCACTTCTTGAGTTGAGAGATGTGGAAAACATCATGAACTTTGAGTTTTTTCGGGAGCTCAAGAGCATAAGAAACTTCTCCTCTTCTTCCACGAATTTTGAATGGACCGATGTATCTAGGAGCCAGCTTTCCTTTGATACCAAAACGGTGTGTTCCTTTCATGGGAGTGACACGAAGATAAACGAGATCACCAGGGACATACACCATGTCCGTGTGCTTCCTGTCATAATTGCTCTTCTGGCGACTTTGAGCAATCTTCAGATTTTCAAGAATGATGTGCACCTTCTCCTCCGCTTGAGTTACAATGTCAGGGCCAAACCAAATTCTTTCTCCTGCACCCGACCAACCAATCGGAGTTCTGCACTTGCGACCATAGAGAGCCTCAAATGGTGCCATCTTCGGACTTTTCTGGAAGCTGTTGTTGTAAGAGAATTCAGCATAAGGAAGACATTCTTCCCACTTCATGCCAAAAGATATGACGCAAGCACGAAGCATATCCTCCAGAATCTGATTGATCCTTTCAACTTGTCCTTGCGACTGAGGGTGGTAAGCTGTGCTGAAGTTCAATTTTGTTCCCAAAGCAGTTTGGAAACTTTCCCAGAACTTGGAAGTGAAGATGCTTCCACGGTCTGAACTGATCTCAAGCGGAACCCCATACAGAGAGACAATTCTGTTGATATAGAGCTCAGCCAACTGAATTCCAGAAATTGTTTCCTTGACGGGGAAGAAATGAGCCACTTTGGAAAGCCTGTCAATGACAACAAAGATTGCATTGTTGCCCTTCTGCGACCTTGGAAAACCAGTGATGAAGTCCATCTCTACTTTCTCCCATTTCCATTCCGGGGGTTTCAATGGCTGTAGAAGACCGAAAGGTTTCTGATGGAAAGCTTTCACTCTACGGCAGACATCACACTCCGAGACATATTTGGCACAATATCATTTCAAACCCGGCCACCAGTATTGTGTTTTCAAGTCCATGTACATCTTTGTGCTGCCAGGGTGGATAGAAAGAACAGAATCATGCGCCTCCTTGAGAACTTGCTCTCTCAAACCCGGGTAGTTCGGAACAAACATCCGGTGTTCAAAGAAAAGCGTGCCTTGATCATCGACGTGGAAGGACTCATACTTCGGAAGCTGAAGTTTGGAGATGATCTTTTTGGTGTGCGGATCACCAAGCTGACGAGAGTGAATCTTTTCTTCCAAGAGAGGGGTTGCCAGAAGGTTCAGGAGATGCCCTTGTTCCACAACTTCAAGGTTGAGCTGACGGAATTCCTCGCACAAGAGAGGCTGTTGTTCTTCCATCATGAGATTATTGACATAAGCTTTGCGGCTGAGAGCATCGGCCATAACATTAGCCTTGCCCGGAGTGTAGTTGATGGTCAAATCGAAATCATTGATTGCTTCAATCCACCTCCTCTGCCGAAGGTTGAGATCAGGCTGAGTGAAGATATACTTCAGACTCTTGTGATCAGAAAAGATTTCACAACGGTTGCCAAGCAAGTAGTGCCTCCAAAGTTTCAAAGCAAAGACAACTGCTGCGAGCTCGAGGTCATGTGTAGGATAGTTGATCTCATGCGTCTTCAACTGTCGAGAGGCATAAGCAACAACTTGTTTTTCTTGCATAAGGACCGCACCCAATCCTTGCAGAGAGGCGTCACAGAAAATCTGAAAAGGCTTAGATGTATCCGGAGGAACCAAGACTGGTGTGGAAGTGAGCTTCTCTTTGAGTGTCTTAAAGCTTGCTTGACAGGCAGGAGTCCAAAGATATTTCTTGCCTTTCTTGAGGAGATCGGTAAGAGGCTTCGCTATCTTCGAAAAGTTCTGAACGAAGCGACGACAATAACTAGCCAAACCGAGGAAACTCCGCACTTCTTTGACATTAACAGGAGGAAGCCATTCAACAATTGTCTTCACATTTTCCGGGTTGACTACAATGCCCTTGGCAGAGATGACGTGACCAAGATAGGTGACTTGAGGCAGCCAAAACTCACACTTGGAGAACTTTGCATACAAGCGGTTCTCACGAAGCTTGTTTAGGACACACCGAAGGTGTTCTTCATGTTCTTCCTTTGACTTAGAATAGACTAGGATGTCGTCCAGATAGACCACAACGAACTTATCAAGATACTCCATGAAAACCGAGTTCATAAGCCTCGAGAAGGTGGCAGGTGCGTTGGTGAGACCGAAGGACATGACCGTGTACTCATACAGGCCATAGCGGGTGGTGAAAGCTGTTTTAGGAACATCTTCCTTGCGAATCTTGATTTGATGATAACCACTTCTCAAGTCAAGCTTGGAGAATACCACAGCTCCAGCTAGCTGATCGAAGAGATCATTAATCCGCGAAAGGGGATATTTATTCTTGATGGTTTTAGCATTGAGAGCCCGATAGTCAACACAAAGTCTATCAGTCTTGTCTCGCTTCTTCACAAAGATTGTTGTGCTACCCCAAGAAGAAGTACTGTGTTGAATGAAACCCAACTTTTCTTGTTCATCAAGCTGACGTTTGAGTTCAGCCAACTCAGCAGGACCCATTTTATAAGGCCGCTTGGAGATAGGAGCCATTCCAGGTTCAAGCTCAATTACAAACTCAACCTCACGATCTGGAGGCATACCTGGCAACTCTTCAGGAAAGACATCTGGGAACTCACAGACCACCGGAACACTCTGAATAGCTTCCATAGCATCATCATTCAGAGCCGCCAAAGAGTAAAGCTGAATAGAAGGAGCCAGACATGGAGAAAAGACTATATGGCCTTCAGGAATCTTCAGAGAAACCGAGCGTTCCGCACAATCAATCACAGCTGCATTTGCTGTCAACCAATCCATGCCCAAGATGACATCAATATCAGAATTACCCAGAACAATTAAGGATGCCGAGAACGAAGAGCCACCAATCTCAATTTGATTGCCATGGCTGATTTTAGAAGTTGCCATCTTTGCTCCAGGAGAAAGTACCATTAACCGCTTAAGGAGAGGATCCAACGCTAACCCATTCTCATTTGCAAACTTGATAGAAACAAAAGAATGCGATGCACCAGAATCAAACAAAACTCGTGCAGGAACTGAGTTAACGGATAGCATACCCATCACAACTCCAGGTGCATGCTCAGCTTCAGCGGCGTTGACACAGTTGGCACGAGCAACAGTAGACCCGGGCTTGGTGTTGATGTTGAGAGCCCGAGGTGGTGGTGCACGAATCATAGGAGAGCTTGACGCAGATCTTGGAGGAGGTGGAGGAAGAGCTTTGTTTTTCATCGGACAGTTCCAGTTTTGATGCCCAGTTTCTCCGCAAGTGAAACAAGCACCAGGTGGACGTGGAGCAACGTAGCCAGGGACTCCGCCAGGCGCTCCAGGGTAGTGGTGGTTGTAGCCCCTGGGAGCAGCAGTGAGGAAGTTTGGTGGCCTTGCCGCGAAGCTTGAAGGTCTTGGTGGAGCCAGGAGCGACGGTGGGGTGTTAGGAACCCAGACACGACGCTTAGAAGGAGTTGACATAGCTGAAGAGCTTGGTGCATCGCGGTTGTGTTTCTTTGACTCCTCAAACACTTGCTTACTTGCTTCTTCCTGCAGAGCTGTATGCTGAAGTTCAAGGAAAGACGCCGGCCTTGCATGTGTGATTGCATATTTAATCGATGCATTGAGCCCTTGACGGAACCTCTTTTGCTTCTTCTTGTCATCTGAGATCTCATCGCCACCATAACGAGAAAGTTTCATGAAGTTCCTGATGTAGGTATTGACATTGTCATTTCCCTGCTTGAGGTTGAGAAAGACTTCCTTCATCCTTTCCATGACAATCTCTGACAGGAATTGCTCTTTGAAAGCTCCAGTGAACTGTTCCCAAGTAGGCTGAAAACCAGTGCAGTTTGCCTTCAGGTAATTCTCCCACCAGAGAGCTGCATCTCCCTTCAGAAGGTGAGTATCACACTTTACCCATTCTTGCTCAGGAACATCAGCAGTCTCCAGTAGCCTTGACATCTCATGCAACCAATCATCTGCATCAAGTGGTTGATCAGAAACATCAAATTGGCGAGGGTTGAACTTCAGGAAGCTTTTGATGTCTCCTCGCTTGGGAGGTGGAGGTAGTGGAGCAAACTCGTTCCTCCGAACACTCTCTTCCAAGCGCTGCTGGTTCTGCTGCATTGCTGCCAAGGCATTGGCGATGTTTGACAACGCGGCCCCCAGTTCAGGTGGTATGTCCTCATCAGAACGGCGTGGTGGTGCCATCCTGTTATTGATATAAAACACAAGTCAGTACTATAATGGAGAATAATAATAATCCAAAATAGTACCAAGATGTAATTAACCAAGATTAAAGGATACAATTTACTAAGATGATATTAAAATATCAACAAAGTTCAAAGCACCTAGAAGATATTAAGCATATCGCACACGACTGAAAAGGAGTGTGGTACACAGATATATCAAAGAAAATTTTTCCACAAATTTCGGCATTAAAATACCAATAGGTGTGCAAAATCACTTAACGAATCAAGATTAGCGACTCTACCAATTCGATATACAAAAGCGAATGACAAGAGTAGTGGTATGGTCGCGACTCCATCCCGCACTCAAATCATTACTCCGCACATGAATAAGTAGAACACATATCCTAACCCCTTCTTCTCACGATGAACCTAAAGATTGGTAACTACGGAAACGAACACCCCAACAAGATAACGTCGGATAACAAAGAGTAAGACAGATCGCGTCGGTATACAATGAATCAGATAGATCGCGTCATTTTGCAAAAGCCTGTCGGTATGGAATGTACCAACAGTTGATAACCAAAAGGCCGATAAAGATAACAACTTGGATGCAACAGATAGACAAGGGATTACACACACACACACACACAACCTATGGTACTATGGAACCCAGAACACGTGAATCCTAGTTTGAACTTTTAAGAAGAGGATTGAAAACGTTACACTTCCTTACTAGAAAAGGGTGGGTGGGTGGGTAAGAAGAAAAGTGGAAGCAGTCCTACTCTCGCGTTTTGTTTTTCCCTAGTATACATAACTACCAAAAATATTTGCTAGACTGACAACGACCATTTGGCTGAGACCCTGAAGGGCGGGATGGCTCTGATACCAATTGTAACTACCTCGGTGAATTACGCTCCTAGATTCAAGCCTGGATGAACGGAAATGGTTGAAATAGTACGGTGGGGCCCAAATGCCACTCACAGGTAGACCTTTCGGCCGGCCCAACCATTTCCAATTCATCGGGACAAGAACGGGCGGCGTAATCGGCAGGCGAAGGGATCAACTACATACACAAATGAGTATGTATGCAAGCCACCATACAATAGTACATCAGAGCCATACCATCTAAAAAGAAAGGAAATATAGCAACGCCATACGGCAAGATTCAAATATCCTAGATAGATCTATAGTTTAGGATATCTCCTCATACATCACACATCAGAGTATCAAGCGGAAGCGGCAAACAAGATCCGAGTACGGATAAGAAGCGAATCGGCATAAGATGCCCCATAAATAAGCACATCCCGCCCACAGATCCCACGGATCCCCGTTCCCGGAATGTCTACACCGAATGATCGTTGCCCACATCGTCCGTCTCCTCCACCCAGTATCCATCTCCTGAGGGTACCTGTTCATATGAATCAAATAATTTATCGTGTGAGACCCTAGGGGTACTCAGCAAGTCTTTATGCCTCTAAAGGGGACACAACCTGGGGTGACGCAATTGCAGCAAAAGATAAACCCTAACAGTTCTATAGATACTCGCTAACCATCCGCCTAACCATAGATAGACGGATGTCCGTGAATTAATAACAACAGTGATAACAGTAATATTAACAGATCCATCCTCCTCCTCGCTTACCGACGAGGAAGCGGACGAACAACCCCCATCCGTTGGCAGTTTTATTATCCATTCCATGAGTATTGCACTATTTACTAGATAGTTACTTAGTCAAATTAAAAGCGGTACTTTAGTTATGCTTGTCTATGATCGAGAAACTGTGCTCCAAGTCGTCCATAACCGCGGACACGGCTTTCAGAAAGTTTTACCCTGCAGGGGTGCACAAATAGCAACACACACTCGATCAACCTCGGAAAAACCAAATCAAAACCCAACGAGGCCTTCACGACAAAGCAATCACAAGATTCAGAAATATTTCAGGGGGCCACCCCATTGAGTACACCCGCAACGAAGCTAGCTGACTCCGAGATGGACTCAAGGTTTGCGCCAGTGGCTGTAAACGACTGGGAACCCGAAAATGTGACTGGGCTTGTCGATACCGCGAAAACACTCCGCTTACCTAAACAGTACAGGTGCTCCTCGCACAATCTTAATTAAAGCAGTAAAGCATGGCATAAGTACTGGATAGTAAAGAAATCCTCGAACTAGTTTGTGGCCCCAAGAAATAAGAATGAATCAAGCTTTGGCTCAGGGGGGTCCCATAAGCCTCCCGGATGTGGATAGCGCGAATAATCAAGGAACAGGAATCAAGTACTCGGGGTCCTACGGGACACAAGTGAGCAGGGAAAACCAAATAGCAGATATTGCTCACCGGTGCCTCTTTCATTAGTTATCCCATACTACTCAGGTTAAGTTGTTTAGGTACCTCGTTATCCAACAGACACTCACATACCCTACACATGCTGTTCTACAACTCGCATGGCTCAAACAACTCCTGTAGTAATGGCTCATGGGATGGAGAAACAAGCTTCGGTGGGGTTTAAAAGTAAAGGCTATGCAATACTTGGGATTCAGTTTAATGCAATCGCGACTCGATGATGCAAGAATAAGATAGAGGCAATAGGTACTGTATGTATGCAAGCATGTGGTAGTGCTTGCCTGGCAGCTCAGTTGAAGCGAGAGAAGGATCTGGGTAGTGCTCCTGGGTTTCTTGATATATCCCCTGCTCAGCGTCTATTCGAAGAAGAACCAAACAAACAAGGGCCAACATAAATAAAGTGCACAAGCATAGGAATAAAATGCGACAAGCAAACAATCATGCCATGATGAATGATGCACAATTTGCATGGCATTAGAGTAGCATGGCATGGGTGAGGTGAGAACAAGAAATAAACATTTTATTGGGTTTTAATCATGTTTAATACTCAATTAAGTTGCTGTTTACATTATATTTATATGATGCATGCTTCAATTCATATCATGGTATGCATAAACAGAAAGGTCTCGTCGAGCTGATCATTTTAGACATATCATTTGTCAAATTTGGAGTTATAAAACAAAAGTTATTAATTTATTAAGGTCCAGGGGCATTTTGATGTAATTAAATCAACTTGAAATTTAAAGTGTTCAAATTATATTTTGGATGGCATATTTGAAATCCCCACATTTTTATGATTCAAAAACATATATTATTTGTATTGTTTGGATTTGTATTTTAAAAGTTATTAAAATCTGATTTGAATTGGATTTGAAAAGATTTGAATATAACAGATGTGATGTAAAGCTTTTTATACCCAGACAGACCCAGCCCCTGTCGCTGACGGGTGGGTCTCACTGCTGACTGGGACACACGCGCGCAGGAGAACGCTTTACACCGCAGCCTGCTCTAGCCTTAGAGACAGACAGGTGGGACCCGCTGGCTCGCAGGCCCACTTGCCAGAGAGATACTGCGGGCCGTCCACGTGGCTCGGGAGGGGGGACTGCGGGTTGAGATACGCAAAACAGAGGAGACTTTTTATAAAATGGCCACAGACACTGACTGTGGGCCTGGGCTGGACCGCGGGTTGAGGGAAAATAAAAGGAAGGGGTTTCTTGCAAAACTGACGCCGCGCACTGTGGATCTTCCTCTGATGCGCGGACAGACGCGCGCAGGCACACGCGCGACGCGCGCGGCGCGAGGGCTCGAACCCGTGACTTGGGCTTGCGCGCAGAGAGCGGAGCCACTGCGGCGGGCTGGGGTAGTTGTTAGGAGGACGGGCCGCGGCTAGGTAAGGTTCTGCGCGGCGCGAGAGTGAGTAGACAGACGCGGGCGGCGGCGCACGGCGAGCGTTCGTCGAAACGAACGACGTGCACCGGCGACGATCGTGAAGCAGACCATGCCGGGGAGGAAGAGGGGCTCACCGCGGGCTCGACGGTGGGCTCGGATCGGGCAGGCGTGCAGTGGATCGGCGATGAGGCTGGCGGCGGCAAAGTTAGGGTTTCCGTCGGGCGGCGCTGGTTCCGGCGGCTGTGGCGCTCCTCCTTCACGACGGAGGTTATGGGGGCGTCGCTGGCGGTCGGCTCGCTCTTCCTCGTCGCCCAACAACCACGCCCGCCTCCTGGATGAAGTGAGCGAGAGAGCCGACGGGTGGTGGTCGGAGTCGGTGTAGTCGGTGGTAGGGAGGAAGGAGAGGAGGGCAGGCGCCCTGGGGGAGATCTGAGCGTTGCAGAGAGGTGGGAGGGAGTAGATAAGAACGGAGGGAGGGAGGAGATAGCGTGGGGGAGGTGGTGATCAAAAAGGTGGCTCGGCCACCTTTGTCCTCTCCCTCACGTGTTTGGCCGGGGCAGGAGCAGGGGGGAGGGGATGGAGGCTGCCAGGTGGGCCAGCGCGTGAGGGAGCTCGTGGTGGGGCCGGCAAGTCATAGAGAAGGAAGGGGGTAGGGAGAGAGGAGGCTCGGGCTTGGCTTGGTTAGGAGCTAGGGTTAGAGGGAGGCTCGGGTTGGAGCTCTAGGGTAGGAGGGATGGGGTGGCTCGGCTAGGGCTTTGCTTGGGTGGTAGCTAGGTGGCATGGTGGGGCCAGCTAGGTGAGAGAGAGAGGCCGAAAGAGAGAGAGAGGTAGGTTTAGGGTTTAGATTAGAGGGGCTCGGGTTAGGGTTTAAGAGAGAGGTGAGGTGGGGTAGAGTGATGCTAGGGTTAAATGGGGGGTTAGATGGGGTTAGATTTAGGTCTAGCTTAGATGAGAGAAAAATTTGGAGAAAGGATTAGAGAGGGAGGGGTGGTTTGAGGTTTTTGGCATGATCCACATGTCCATGCATGTGTGGAGGTGAGAGGAGAGAAAGGTGAGGAAAAGAGAGGGGTATAGAGAGATGGATAGATGTGTGTGGTTTAGGATTCACTCAAAATGCAATTAATATCCAAATGGCAAACAAAAAGGTGGTTCTTGCATGGGCCATGCACAATTATTTAATACCATGCTTATTTTGTGAAAACAAGATTATTCACATGGCATTGTTCTTATGCATTCCAACATGTGGAGCAAGGCCCAAGCAAAAGAATTTGTAGAATTGGACCCACCCTATCTCTCATGAACTAGATTAACAACCAAAGAAAAATAATTACAAGCTCATGGATAATGGGATGGTGGAATTGTAAGGTGGTGAAAGAAAAGTGGTGAAGTTGAATAAAAGATATGCCCCCAACTCAACTTGGGCATTTAACAATATATCAAGAACCAAATATAATATCAAGAGGCAAATACAATTTACCATGCCTATGAGAGAAGAACCAAATCACAAAGGTTTTATATGATGCTCAAATGCAAGGTGGCATGATGACATGAGCATTATATAATGATGATGCAACAATTATATGAAGGAAGTATCCATTATATTACTAGACCAAGTAGCATTACAGTTGTTAGACAAATGGGATGCTACATGGGTGTGGCCCACCCAAGCTCCGCTTCCTCCTATGTTTCGTCTCGTAACCTTCTATATGTAATAAAAATAGCAAAAATATAAAGAAAATAGTTTTTCGTGAACCTTTATTTTTTAGTACCTTTACCTATTTGCATACAGACTCTGTGGATTCCTTCTCTCCAACACCTGAAAATTCCTTTCATACAAATCCTCACACAAACATCAATGGCAACATTAGTGTGCAAAAACAATATACCTTTGGGTTAAAATTTCAACTGAAAACCATTAAGACAAAAACCATTGAAACAACTCCTTTCGAAATCCCCAAAAAGAATTCAAAGGGAAATCGACTTAAGAGGCAAATGCAAATAATGACAGAAATCCGTCAAAACAGACCAGCAGGTAAAGATTGATTTTTTTTGAAAATCTTATGTTGCTCAAATCATAAAGTGTTGAACTAATAAAAGTTAGCTAACAACTGGTAGCACAAGCACAGAAAATTAAAGATCCATCCAATGTATTGAGACCTCTCACGAATTTTTACAATGCAGCATAAAAATCTTTCCTAGGACAGCAACTTCTCACAACTCACCTACTTCTCAAAAGTGGTTGATCTTGACTCAAAAAACCAAAACAAAAAGGATAAGGAGCGATTATTACTGAGGTAATAACTTACAAGACTCAACAAAATAAAAACCAAAATAAAACGGGTTATCTCCCAAATGCTCTTTCTTTATAGACTTTAAGATGGGCATGATAATTTCAAAGATGCTCACATAGGGGACATGGATTTGAATTGAAAAAGAGCATCAAGAATCAAATATCCAACACATTTGAGTCTAACCCACTTCCTATGCAAAGGAGTCTCATGAGAAAACAAATTATTGAAACAAAAGGACACTAGCATAGGAAGACAAAATAAATGCAACTTTAAAGCTTTCAGCATAAAGCGGGGAAACTTAATATTATTGAGATGCATATATAATCATGTTTCCCTCTCTCATAATAACTTTCAGTAGCACTTTGAACAACGTTGACAACATAACTCTCACAATAAACATTCTTAACATCAGAGTGAGAATACATAAAATTATCAAAAAGAGGTTTATGGTCATAAACAGGATCAATAAAAGCAAGCTACTCAACTCTAGCATTCTCAATAGGCAAATTATTTTCATAAGGAGCTTTAGCATATTTGGAAAAGTTAAAGTCATAATAATCTCCATCAAACTTGGTTAAAATTTTCTCCTTCCTACAATCTATAATAGCCCCACAAGTATTTAGAAAAGGTCTACCAAAAAAGATAGGATAAGTTTTACTAGCTGCTGAACCAAGCACTAGAAAATCAGCAGGATACTTGATCTTACCACAAAGAACTTCCACATCTCTTACAATTCCAATGGGACAAATGGTTTCCTTATTAGCAAGGTGAATGACCACATCAATGTCCTCAACCTCACAAGGACCAATTTCATGCATAATTTCTCTGTAAAACTCATAAGGAATAGCACTAGAACTAGCACCAATATCACTTAAACCATAATAGCAATGATCACCAATTCTAACAGAAAGTATAGGGACACTAGTTTTTCTAGCTTTTCTAGGATGAGAGACAATATTAGAAGCATCTTCACAGAATACAGTGTGTTCATCCTCTATATTTTTAGTGACAAGATCTTTCACAAAGGCTACCACAGGTTCAATATTTATTTGTTCACCGGGTTCTACAACTCTCTTCGTACTTTTGCTAATTGCACTAGCTATGATAGAATGTTCCTTTACCCTAGCAGGAAAAGGGATTTTCTCAATATAAGGTTTAGGCAAACTACGGTTAAATAGTACAAACTTCAGTACTTCTAGCAGGAACATGATTAACAACATCTTTATAAGGTGCATGGTACTTATTCCACTTCTTTTTAGGATTCTATGTAAGAGGCAAAGGCCTTAAAACAATTGGTAATACTTTGAGAATCAAGACCATACTCAGTACTAATATCACGGAAGTCATCAGTTCTCATAAAAGTTTTAATGCATTCATAATCATAGTTTATACCTGACTTTCTTCCTTTGTCATTCTCTCATGCTTAAGTGTTCTATTGAATACGGTCTAGGAGATCCCATTTATCTTCTTCCTTCATACGTGTGAATGATCCAACACAAGAAGCATCTAATAAATCTTTATCATGAAGAGAAAGCCTAGTATAAAAGTAATTGATAATAATGTAGTTAGGGAGTTCATAAATAGGACATTTAAGCATTAGTAACTTCAATCTCCCCCAAGCTTGAGATGTACTCTCTCCATCACGAGGCCAAAAGTTATATATTTGATTCCTATCTTTATGAATCTCACTGAGAGGATATAATTTAGAGTAAAAGAGAGGTACTATTTACTCCCATTCCATGGATTGTCCATTCTTCAGTAGCCTATACCATTATTCAGCTCTTCCTTTCAATGATATAGAGAGTAACTTCTTCTTCACATGTTCAGTTGTGATACCTGCACACTTAAACAAACCGCATAATTCATGGATAAAAAGCAAGTGATCACCGGGATGGACAGTTCCACCCCTAAAATAATAATTATCCATAACACGATCAACAATACTTGTAGCTATCTTAAAAGGATCTATCTCAACAGGCGGTGACTCATCTACTACACTAGTGGTAGTAGTTTTTCAAATAGGAAACCAAGTGGGTTATCCATATTGGAAACAAAGTAACAAACTTAAATAAAAAGCAATGCTCACAGTAGAAGTTTCCTTTACCAATTCCACTCTTCAATAGCGCTTCACTCCCCGGCAACGGCGCCAGAAAATAGTCTTGATGACCCACAAATATAGGGGGTGTATCGTAGTACTTTCGATAAATAGGAGTGTCGATCCCAACGAGGAGCAGAAGGTGCTGACTAGTGAAACTGGCTCAAGAGTTCTCTGTAAAGTATCATGTAGTCGACGTTCACATGACGCCACTAGAAGAATAGCACCACAACTTAAATATCAAACCATTGAATAATATCTCAACACAACTCCACTAATAACATCATGACTTCTCCCATGTCCTCAAGAACTAAACGAACATCTCACGAGACATCATATGGATCAAGATCAGCGATGATATAATGATGGATAACAATCTGAACATAAATAATAATTCATTAGTTTCACTCACAAGCATCAACTACAATAGTAATCAACACCGGGAAAGTTTCCCCTAATAACTATGCAAGATTCAACACAATTGTTACAGCGGGATGGAGTGGTAATGATGGTGCTGGTGGAGATGATGGTGTGGATGATGATGATCCTGATGAAGTCTAGCTTGATGGTGGTGTTGATGGCGACGATCTCCCCTCTCCGAGAAGGAATGTTCCTGGAAGAAATCTGTCTGCCAGAGAGCTATTTCTCTCTCGGTGTTTTCCGCCCCGCAGAGGCGGCAGAATCTTTCTCTGGTCCCTCCCCCCCCCCCCCCGTGTTAGGGTTTTGAGGAGAAGATATAGTCCAGATGGCGGAGCCAGAGGTGGGCCAGGGTGGCCACACCCCCGGTGGCGTGGCCAGGGGTGGGCCGTGCCTGGGGGGTGTGGGCCCCCTGTGGCCCATGTCTGCCTCCCCTTCTGGCATTATTCGTCTTCTGGGAAAATATGATTTTTCGTAGTTTTTCTCGTATTTTTCTGATCTTCGCGAAATTGCATCAAAACACCGCTTTTTCCATCAGAATCCTGACTCCGGCAGTCCATCCTCCAAAAATCATCCAACATGCAAAAATAGAAGAAAGTAACATAAGTAACACCTTTTAATACGAAATATATCAATGAATAGAGACAAATTATGATATAGAATGGTGATGCAAATTAGACGTATCAACCGTCACCGCGAGAAGCCGAACCTAGGTAAAATTTGTGTTACCAATCTCGTCTCGGAGTCTCCCATGTCTCCTTCGTCAACCACTCAACTCAAACTAGCCCTATAGCGTCTATCGACACAATACGCCGACAGATAACAACAGGGGGGACCAAAAGCTTCCAAAAGTCTAGACAGACATGTCTAAAACACCAAGTTTTTTGAATAAAATCACTATAGAAAGTCAAAAAAAATACAAGGCATTGTCATGGCTGAAGGGATGATAGATCCACCCCTAGATAGCGATCTCATCTTGGTACACCTAGATATAAATTTGTAATTGACCTCATTGTAATAGGGTACCGGTGCACCTGATCGAAATTTATAATTCGCCTCATTGTACCAAGTGCACCTGATTGAAAGTTGTAATATTGCAAAAAAATGCTAACATGAGTATTCTTTTTAACACCGGATCCAATTTATCGCTACGTATGGTGTGATAAAAAACTGCAATTAATCTATTCTTTTATATGTAGATATTCATCCATTTATTACGGATCCATTACGGATCCACGCAATAAAGAATTGCAATCAATGTCCTTATAAACGCCTGCTAGTATTTGAATTTGCATCCAATTAAATCTTTCCTATCATAGTACTATATAGGTGTCATTGTTTCTCTTGTTCTAGATCAAGCTCACACCACCAACTCACCAAACTCCACACAAACCATCTCGCCATCTCAAGGTCCAAATCTCCATCGATTATGAGGACTTGCACCTTCCTCCTCCTCATCGCCGCCGCGGCGATCTACACCACCGGTACTCCTGCCAGAGGCTGCGGTGAGTCATATGGTGAGTCATATGATACATCGATAGAAGATCGATGGGAACCTATCCCGGACATCAACGACCAACATATCCAGGAGCTCGGCGGCTGGGCGGTCTCGGAGTTCCTCAAACACGCGAACTGCTTGATCAAGTTCAGCAAGGTGGTGAGCGGCAAGCAGCAGATCGTGTCCGGCATGAACTACAGGCTTGTCATCGACGCGTCAGACGTCGGTAGTGGGAAACTTGGCAAGTACAATGCGGAGGTGTACGAGCAGGAGTGGACCAAGACGCGCAAGCTCATATCCTTCAGCAAGGCCGAATAGACGGCGCCTTTACTAGGAATAATAGTCGTACCTTAAAATCTTGATGGTTGTTTTTGTATATCCAAATTATCCGCATACATACATCGATATATAAAAATCGTCACTGAAACGACAGGAGCGCCTGAAACGTTTCGAATTTCTTCAGCAAAACTAACGCGACATCCGTCCACACGATATGCGATACAGTCTAAGGTGAGACGATGCAGCGTCACATCATGATGCCTGGATGCTGGATCACGCACGCACCGAATAAATCCAAATTGACGTTTCTCCTGGCCAGGAGCTCGTTTCATGCCGTTTTCTCTGAAGAAACTGGCGCCATCACGCGGCAAACCACCACTTCTGTGCCGGTTCTTGCGTTCGAGGCTGACAGAATAGAAACGTTTTCTACCGATTCCTTTTTTTTTTTTTTTTGATGACCAGGTTTCCCCTGAATGTAAGAGAGAAAAAGAGGAGCTTCGGAAACACAGCGTGAAGCGTGCACGCCGCACTGGTTCTCTATTCGGCCTGATCCCGACCTTATCAACTTGTGGACTTGTCTAAAGGCTAAACACCACAATAATTGTGACCCAAGACCAAGAATACGGACTAAGAGCTCAGCCCGTCATTTCTTGAATGGACTAGGAAAGCTGGCACGACGGCACGCCGTACCCATGGTTGCCACTTGCCATTTTTTATGATTGTTTGAGAATGCACTTAGGGCTTGTTTGATTCATAGGGTAGGAAAAAATGTAGGGATAGGAAAATTGTAGGATTGGAATGATCTGTCCCAATGAATCCTATGGGAATTAAAACCATGGGAATAGGCACAAGTGGTTGTTTGATAGAGCATAGGAAAGCCACTGGAATTGTGAACATTATTGTTGGAAAAAGAAGCAATTTATCAAATGATTTACGCGAAATAAACAGCAGGTAAAACATGACTAGAATGATCGAAATTAAACTAGCCAAGTAATCTGACAGAAAGTATGCAGAGAGTTGCAGAGAGATCGAAGTAATCTGAACAAGATGAAGAAAGAAAGCATACAACAGTGCGCCGGCGTTGGCGTTGGAGTTGTCACCCATGTCGTCGAGGAAGAGGTTCTTGATGGCGAGGAAGAAGTCGTCGTTGGGGAAGATGTTGTCGGCGTCGGTGAAGGAGTCCGTGATGAAGCCAGTAGTTGCGCCGATAGCGCTCCCAAAAAACCTTATCGCCCTTCTCCCGTACAGGACTCGAAGAGACGGGGTTCCGGAGGCCTATTGTCTTGGCTCGCAGTGCACGCCGCAAGACGGGATGGGGAAGAAATGGCAGCTCAGTGCTCTGGAACTTGGAGGCGATGGTTCTGATAGTGTATCTGAGGAGAGGAGCGATCTTTCGCTCTTATAGGCACGGGTAGAGAGGTGAACAGGCAACGTCGAAAGAGGAAACAAACATGCAGCGACCAAAGCCAAACATCCTCCACTAAGTTCGAATTAAACCTCTACTGAGTTCGTATTTAAAACCCATTAGCGCAGACTGTTCAACTTCTACACACCCGTTCATAGATTGTTCAACTTCTGCACACCCGTTCATATACCAGTCATGCGTGGCAAAAAAGAAGTCGGCTTGGCGAGATTCCCGCAACCGGCCGCGGCGCGCGCGTCGTGACGAGGCGAGCAGCGGAGGAGGAGGAGCGCACGTGTGGGACTCTCTCCTTTTCCTTCTCGCCCTTTTACCAAGTGGTAGGAGTGCCTCCCTTATAAGCTGGTGCACACCTTCTTCAACTAGCAATGTGGGACTAAACATGTGTCCCACCTCTTGCCATGCATGAATGGGCTACATGGGCCTTTAGGATTTTCAGGAATTATTGGAATGGAAAATGGGCTGGGCTATTTGCCCAAAATTCCAACAAACCCCCACTAGATCCCAGAGGCACGTGTAATTTGTCTTTGGTTTCAAAATACCGTTTATATACCGGTACTGCAGTGGAGACTGTTAAGTTGAACTTCCACCTAGAATTCTATGCTACACTAGGTTGCGACTTGTAAAGTGGACTATGCCTTGAACTGCAAGTTTGCTGCAACCTAGCTTCACACGAAGCCTTGATCGATACTAGGCTACCATGGGACTTTCCCGCGGGTGGATCTTATGCGTCATACTCCATGGCCTTTCATGAGTTTATTAGAGAGCACCCAACTCTCACAGACTGTGACGTTTGATAGTCAGACCAATATAGGTGTGTTCTTCAAAAGATGTTCTGCAGAACAATATCGCTGCTTAAGATTAAGTCACTTAGAACACATTAAGATAAAAATCAACCTGCCATGCAGAATAGGAAAGTATTGCATCTTCACGGAGTGGTGTTCATTAAAGTAGGGATACTTTCCTCTCAGTCTACCAACAACTTGTCTTCCAATTCTAATTCAAAGATCTTCGATCACATAGATTGGTTTGCCACTGTGGAAAACTCATTGTGTGGGTCTCATACCCATCTCCTTCGATGCATTTTCAATCACATTGCGCGATAGTCCCTTTGTGAAGGGATCTGCCAGGTTCTTAGATGTTTGGATATAATCCAATGCAATAACTCTGGAGTTTCTCATTTTTTGATAGATTTTAGTCTCCTCTTCACATGTCTTGAGGACTTCATTGTATCCTTAGAACTATTCACCTTAATAATCACAGTTTGATTCTCACAATTCATTGGAATTGTGGGTATAGGTTTTTCAACCATAGGTAAGTCCATCAAGAGTTCACGAAGACACTCTGCTTCAACAGTGGTCATGTCTAGTGCTGTGAGTTCTGCTTCCATAGTTGACCTTGTTAAGATGGTCTCCTTGCAAGACTTCCAAGAAACAGCGTCACCACCAAGTGTAAACACATATCCACTCGTGGCCTTTATCTCATCAGCATCAGATATCCAATTTGAATCACTATAACCCTCCAGTACCCTCGGAAACCCGGTATAGTGAATGCCATAGCTTGCAGTGCCTTTTAGATAGCGCATGACTCTTTCAAGAGCTTGCCAATGATCGTCTCCAAGATTTGAAACAAATCAACTGATCTTGCTAACATCAAACACGACGTCAGGCCTTGTAGCGCTAGCCAAGTACATAAGAGAGCCAATTATTTGAGAGTATGTCAATTGATCTCTAATGGTGTCTCGATTCTTTCGAAGTAGCACACTAGGATCATACGGTGCTGGAGAAGAATTGCAGTCACTATACCCAAAGCGACTCAAAATTTTGTCCACATAGTGAGACTGAAGCAGTGTGATCCCCACTAGTAGAAAAAGAGGCTTCGATTTGATTTAGAGTCTGACACTAGTCCCGATTTATTACCGGACGGGACTAGTATGAGCACTAGTTCCGGTTCGTACCCTTTTTAGTGGCCAGGAGACCGAGAAAACTCTAGTCCCGGGTCATTTCGGACCTTTAGTCCCGGGTCGTGATACGGTCCGGGACTAAAGGTGTGCAGGCGCGGGCAACACCCTTTGGTCCCGGGCCATGATACAGCCCAGGACTAAAGGGACCCTTTAGTCCCGGGTCGTGATACGGCCCTGGACTAATGGGGTGCGACGCGGGCAACTTAAAATTGCTATAACTTTTGCGTACGATGTCGAAAAAAATGTACAACCTATCAAAATGTGTGGAAAAAAATTTGAGTTTGATTTTAACAGCCTTATTTGGATTACTCACATTTTTAGATTTTTAAAATTATAAATAATGGATTCCTCACATTTTTCTGATTATTTTACATTTTTAAAATTTGAAAAGGGAAAAAAGTTATTTAATTTTTTTATTATTTAGCAAGTTTTTATTCCATATTTTGATTCCTCACATTTTTCTGATAATAATGAATATATTATTTGTCGAATTTCGATTTACAGATTTAAAGATATTATTTATACCATATTAAATGAATAATGGCAAAAAATGAATAAAATATTATTTTATTTAGTTTTTTACTTTCATTATATTAAAATATTATTATTACTTATTTATTGTTGTTTACTAAAATAGTTGTTTGTAGTTTCAATAAATAAAAATGTATGACATATTGATATGGGCTAATAGGATTGATACGATAGTGTTGACAACAAGGTATAAAAGGGCTTCGCGCAAGGACATCCGGATGGAACATAGAAGTTAAGTGTGCTGAGGGTGGAGTAGTGCTAGGATGGGTGACCGAATGGGAAGTTTGACCACAAGTGTAATTTGACCTAAGATTAAATATACTTAGTGCTAAAAATGTTCCAAGTGAGATGATTACGAGTCAAACAATTCAAAAGTTTAAGAAAAAATTCGAAAAAAAATAAAAAAATCGAAAAAAAATAAAATAAAATCTTTATTCCAGGGCCGTATTACGACCTGGGACTAAAGGTCCTTCATCCCCCTCCAGCAAAAAATCCCATATGGTGGCCCTCTAGTCCCGGGTTGTAACAAACCGGGACTAGAAATAGGGGCTTTTAGTCCCGATTTCGCACTCTCGGGTGCAAAACCGGGACTAAAGGCCCTTGCAAACCGGGACTATAGGCCCTTTTTCCACTAGTGCCCACTATCACCATCTCTCAACAGTTTGATGTTCAAGGTAACATCAGCTACTCCTAGATCCTTCATCTCAAAATACTGAGATAAGAAATCCTTGACCTCCTCAAATACAGTAGGGTTGGTCCCAAAGATCAGTATGTCATCAGCATACAAACATAGAATAACTCCTTCGCCCCCACCATGGAGATAGTATACACACTTGTCAGCTTCATTTACAACAAAGCCTGCAGCGGTTAAGGTTTTGTCAAACTTGTTGTGCCACTGCTTAGGTGCTTGTTTAAGACCATATAAAGACTTCAGCATCTTGCACACTTTTCCTTCTTGAACATTTACTACAAAACCATCTGGTTGATCCATATAAATTTCCTCATCCAACTCTCTATTTAGGAAAGCCGTCTTAACGTCCATTTGATGAACGAGAAGACCATGTGAGGCAGCTAGAGAAAGTAGTACTCGAATGGTGGTCAACCTTGCTACAGGTGAGTAAGTGTCAAAGAAGTCTTCACCTTCCTCTTGGGTATAACCCTTGGCCACAAGCCTTGCCTTGTACTTCTCAATAGTACCATCGGGCCTTAGTTTCTTCTTAAGAACCCATTTACATCCTACAGGTTTTCACCCATAAGGACGATCAGTGATCTCCCATGTTTCATTAGCTAAAATGGAGCCCATCTCACTACGGACAACTTCATTCTAGTCCACATATTCCATGAACAAGAGACCGTTGTTTTCTCCCTAGTGGCAACAACACATTCTACAACCGAAGAGATTTCTGTCACTTCCCTTGGAAACTAGAGGCATGAACCCACTATCGAGCATAAATACTCCCTCTTGGAGTCACTAGCAACTACTTGGCCAAGATAGCCACCAACAACGGAGAGCATGCAAGATCACAAACAACACAGACATGATAGAATCATAAAGACAAAACCATTAATCAAACCAACATAATAATCTCAATATCCATCGGATCCCCGCAAACACAACATGCATGATTACAAATAGATTAGATATTGATAATGAACGGAGCTCACTAGATCTATACATGAAAGCACAAAGGAGGAGATACAACCATCTAGCTACTACATGGACCCATAGTTCAAGGTGGAACTACTCACGCATCATACCGGAGAAGAAGGCCTCCAGGATGATCTCCCCTCTGGCAGGGTGCCGGGAAGAACTTCAGATCCCTCCCGATCTAGGGACGATGGTGGCAGCGGCTACAGATGGTTTCGTAGAGATTTGATTAGGTGCTTAGGGTTTAGGCATCGGGAGCTTCTTGTAGGGGAAGGGGAGGCCAAGGATGCGGCCAGGGGCCACACACCCTGCCTAGGCGCAGGGCAGGGCCCACCGGCACCTAGAGAGGTTCTGGGTGCCCTGGCCCGCTACTCTGTCTCCCCTTTGAACTTCTTGTTCCCCACAGAAAGTTATTGACTTTGACGTTTGTCCCGTCCAATTCTGAGAATATTTCTTTACTAGCTTTTCTGAAACCAAAAATAGCAGAAAACAGGCAACTGGCACTGTGGGAACTTGTTAATAGGTTCGTACCAGAAAACATGTAAAAATCACCTCGAAGTGTAGACAAAGAAAAGTAGATACTAACAAGCATGGAACATCAAAAATTATAGATATGTTTCCGACGTATCTGAAGGGTTTCGCGGCATAGAAAATCGAAATTTTCTACGGATGCGAACAGAGGGAAGCCAAGATCTAATCTAGGAGATGCAAACAACGAGAGAGATTGGATTAGATCTTCATACCCTTGAAGATTCGCACAGCGGAACATTCGTCGGAACGTGGGTGATGTAGTCGTACTCGCTTCTCCTCCTCGCGATCCGATCCGATCTAGCACCACAAGTGGCGGTGCCTCCGTCAGATGCACACGTGCAGCACCTCGACGTCTCCTCCTTCCTCGGACCAGCAAGTATGGTGGAGAGACGGATTGGATCTACAACACGACGGCGTGGTGTATATGGTGGAGAATTTCTGCAGCAGGGCTTCGCCTACAAGCAGTCGGGAGGGAGAGAGGAGGGGCAGCAGGGCGGCTAGGGTTGGAGGGGAAGGTGTAGGGGGTTGGTGCGCCCCCACCCCTCTTTATATAGAGGGGGGGGGGCGCAGCCCTAGCCCCTCCCCCAAGCCCAAACCGGCGGCCCCAAAGGATAAGGAGTGGGGGGCAAGGAAACCCCCCTTCTAGAAGGTCTATCTCGAGTTTAAACCTCTCTTGGCCGGCTGGGCCCTATGGGGCCTTGTGCCCCTGGCCCAAAGCGGCCAGGGCACTCCCTCATAGGCCCATGCCCCCTCCCGGAAGGTGGGGCCACGTTGGTCCCCTTCCGGAAGGTTCTAGAAGCTTCCGGTACAATACCGATTAACCCGGAACAATTCCAAACTCCAAAAACTGCACTGCCTTATATGAATCTTATTCTCCGGACCACTCCGGAACCTCTCGTGATGTCCCGGATCCCATCCGAGACTCCGAACAAAAACTCATAAACCAATTATCCAATCTATCCTACCGTCGAGACACGTTAAGTGTGTGACCCTGCGGGTTCGAGAATATGCAGACATGATCTTCTATCAATAATCAACAGCGGGGTTTGGAAACCCATATTGACTCCCACACATTCATCGATGATCATATCGGATGAACCACGATGCCAGGATTCAATCAACCCCATATATATATTCCCTTCGTCTCGCGATATTTTACTTGCCCGAGATTTGATCGTCGGTATCGTCATACCTAGTTCAATCTCGTTCACAGCAAGTACTTTACTCGTTCCGTAATCCGATATCACTTTGTGATTAACTCCTTAACCACATGCTTGCAAGCGGTGTTGATATCGATTACCGAGTGGGCCCGAAGTATATCTCTCCGACTTGGGAGGGACAAATCCCATCTCGATACATACAACCTAACAGATACTTTCCAATCACCTAAGAGACACCTTTATGATCACCCTCTCATAGGATGACGTTTGATGACCTCAAAGCTTTCTTCCGATACCAGGGAGTTGTATTATCTCATGGTCTAAGGAATACAACATTTGACATAGGAAAAGCTTCGCAAAGACGAACACGATGACACGATCTAATTGCTTCGCTTAGTTTGGGTCTGTCCATCATATCATTCTCCCAATGATATGATCTCATTATCAATTGACAACTCATGTCTATGGTTAGGAAACCTTAACCATCATTGATCAATGAGCTAGTCCATAGAGGCGTACTAGGGAGACGGTGTTGTTCACAAACCACACAAGTATTAAAGTTTCCGCTTAATAAAATTCTAGCATGGAATATAAACATTATCATGAACAAGAATTATAATAATAATAGCTTTATTATTTCCTCTAGGGCATAATTCCAACAGTCTCCCACTTGCACTAGAGTCAATAATCTAGTTTACATTTGGCAACAATCTCACACCCATGGCACTGAGGTGCTGATCATGTTTTACACGTGGAAGAGGTTTAATCAATGGATTTGCGACATTCAGATCTGTATGTACTTTGCTAATCTTCAGATCTCCATCTGCTATATAATCTCGGATTATATGAAACTTGCGGTTGATATGCTTGGTCTTTGGATGATATCTTGGTTCCTTAGCGAGTGCTATGGCGCCAGTGTTGTCACACAATATCTCCAGTGGGTCCAATGCACTTGGAACCATGCCAATCTCAGTGATGAAGTTCCTGATCCAAACTCCTTCACTTGACGCTTCTGCAGCAGCCATGTATTCCGCTTCTACTGTAGATCCCGCGATCACGCTTTGCTTGCAGCTTCTCCAGCTCACAGCTCCTCCATTCAAAACATACACGTATCCTGTCTGAGATTTAGAATCATCCTTGTCGGTGTCGAAACTAGCATCGACGTAACCTTTTACGACGAGCTGTTCATCACCCCCATAGACTAAGAACATTTCTTTAGTCCTATTTAGGTACTTTAGGATGTTCTTCACGGCTGTCCAGTGTTCCACTCCTGGATCACTTTGATATCTGTTCGTCAAACTAAGAGCATTGGACACATCCGGTCTAGTACACAGCATGGCATACATGATAGAACCTATGGCCGAGGCATAAGGCACTTTGCTCATAGCTTCCCTATCATTTACCGTAGCTGGACACTGAGCCTTGCTCAATGTCTTACCTGACAACATAGGCACTGAACCTTTCTTTGCCTTATCCATTCTGAACCTTTTCAGAACTTTGTCTAGGTATGTACTCTGGCTTAAAGCTATCAGGCGTCTTTGTCTATCTCTATAGATTTTGATGCCTAATATATAAGCAGCTTCACCTAGGTCTTTCATTGAAAAACACTTGTTCAAATAACTCTTCACATCGTTAAGCATGTTAATGTCATTTCCAATAATCAATATGTCATCCACATATAGTACCAGAAATGTCACCGAGCTCCCACTCACTTTCTTGTAGATACAAGCTTCATAGCAATTTGGAACAAATCCAAAGCTCTTGATCACTTGATCAAAATGAAGGTTCCAACTCCGAGATTCTTGCTTCAGTCCATAAATGGAACGCTCAAGCTTGCATACTTTATCAGCATCCTTAGGATCGACAAAACCTTCGGGTTGCATCATATACAACTCTTCATCAATGTTGCCATTGAGGAAAGCAGTCTTGACATCCATCTGCCATATTTCATAATCATGAAACGCAGCAATTGCTAATAAAATCCGAATGGACTTAAACATCGCTATGGGAGAGAAAGTCTCATCGTAGTCAACACCTTGAACTTGTCGAAAACCTTTTGCGACAAGCCGTGCTTTATAGATGGTAACATTACCATCCGCGTCCGTTTTCTTCTTGAAGATCCATTTGCACTCAACGTCCTTTCGGTCGCTAGGAGGGTCCACCAAAGTCCATACTTGGTTTTCGCTCATGGATCCCAATTCGGATTTCATGGCTTCTAGACATTTCTCAGAGTCTGGGCTCATCATCGCTTCCTCATAGTTCGCAGGCTCACTGTCATCTACTAACAAGACAGTTAAGACAGGGTTGCCGTACCACTCAGGAGGGGCACGCGACCTTGTCGACCTGCGACGTTCAGTAGTAGCATCGTCCGAAGCGTCATGATCCTTATCATTAGCTTCCTCTATTATTGGTGCAGGCGGCACTGGAACAATCTCAGGCGTTGCGCTACTCTCCAATTCAAGAGAAGGTTCAACAACCTCGTCTAGCTCTACTTTCCTCCCACTCACTTCTTTCGAGAGAAACTCCTTCTCAAGAAAGGAACCGTTCTTTGCGACAAACACTTTGCCTTCGGTTCTGTGATAGAAGGTATACCCAATAGTTTCCTTAGGGTATCCTATGAAGACGCATTTCTCCGCTTTGGATTCGAGCTTGTCCGGCATCAACTTCTTGACGTAAGCTTCGCATCCCCAAACTTTAAGAAACGACAACTTAGGTTTAGCACCAAACCACAGTTCATACGGTGTCGTCTCAACGGATTTAGATGGTGCCCTATTTAAAGTGGATGCAGCGGTTTCTAATGCATAACCCCAAAATGATAACGGCAAATCAGTAAGAGACATCATCGATCGGACCATATCTAATAGAGTTCGATTCCGGCGTTCAGACACACCATTGCGCTGTGGTGTTCCGGGTGGCGTGAGTTGCGAAACGATTCCGCTTGCTTTAAGATGCGTGAGAAAATCATAACTCAAATATTCACCTCCACGATCGGATCGCAGAAACTTAATCTTTTTGTTACGATGGTTCTCCACTTCATTCTGAAATTCTTTGAACTTTTCAAATGTTTCAGATTTATGTTTCATTAAATAGATATACCCATATCTACTTAAGTCATCGGTAAAAGTGAGAGAATAGCGATATCCACCGCGCGTCGAAACACTCATCGGTCCGCATACATCGGTATGTATGATTTCCAACAAGTCCGTTGCTCGCTCCATCATACCGGAGAAAGGGGTTTTGATCATCTTGCCCATGAGGCATGGTTCGCATGTGTCAAATGATTCAAAATCAAGAGACTCCAAAAGTCCATCAGAATGGAGTTTCTTCATGCGCTTTACTCCAATATGACCTAGACGACAGTGCCACAAATAAGTAGTATTATCACTATCTACTTTGCATCTCTTAGCCTCAATGTTATGGATGTGTGTTTCATCCCTTTCGAGATTTAGAAGAAATAAACCATTCACTAAAGGTGCATTACCATAAAAGATATTACTCATATAAATAGAACAACCATTATTCTCCGATTTAAATGAATAACCGTCTTGCAATAAACACGATCCAGAAATAATGTTCATGCTCAACGCAGGCACATAATAACACTTATTAAGGTTTAAAACTAATCCCGAAGGTAAAACTAAGGAGAGCGTGCCGACGGCCATCACATCAACTCTTGATCCGTTGCCAACGCGCATCGTCACCTCATCCCTCGCAAGCCGCCGTCTATTCCGTAGCTCCTGTTTCGAGTTACAAATATTAGCAACTGAACCAGTATCAAATACCCAGGCACTACAACGAGGGCTAGTAAGGAAAACATAAATAACATGTATATCAAATATACCTTTGATGGTGCCAGCCTTCTTGTCCGCTAAGTACTTCGGACAGTTGCGCTTCCAGTGACCCTTGTCCTTGCAATAGAAGCACTCAGTGTCCGGCTTGGGACCAGACTTGAGCTTCTTCTCAGCAGGGGCAACGCGCTTGCCGCCGCCTTTCTTGAAGGGATTCTTTGCACCCTTACCTTTCTTGAAGGTGGGCTTGTTGACCATCAACACATGATTATCCTTTTTGATATCCACTTCCGCAGCCTTCAGCTTTGCGAAGAGCTCGGTGATCGTATCAGTGGAACCAATCTGATTATGAGTCACTACAAAACTTTTGTAGCTGGGAGGGAGTGATTGCAGAACCCTGTCAATTTTGAGCTCCTCTGGAATTGTGCATTCCAGTTGCTCAAGGCGTTGAGTGTAGCCCGACATCTTTATGGCGTGCTCACTAACAGAACTCCCTTCCTCCATCTTGCAGTTAAAGAACTTCTCAGAGATCTCATATCTCTCAGAACGGACCTGAGTCTGAAACATGGTTTTCAGCTCTTCGAGAATCTCAAAGGGCCCGGGATAGGTTTCAAAACGATTTTGAAGTTCCGGTTCCATAGCAAACAACATGGTGCTCTTAATCATACCATAATCATCTTTGCGCGACTGATAGACGGATTTCTCATCAGCCGTCGCAGTTGCAGCAGGGGGGTCACCTAACGCTTTCCCAAGGACATAGTCCTTTTGACCGTCAGATAGAATGATTCTTAGATTGCGAAACCAATTGGTGAAGTTAGACCCATTGTTTCTAAGCTTTTCCTTCTCAGCAAAAACGTTGAAGTTGAAGTTGGACTTAGCCATTTGATCTACAATATTTGCAAGTACAAATTAGACTATGTTCATGATAACTAGTTCAACTTAATCAAATTACTAGATGAACTCCCACTAAATTCAATATCCCTCAAGTTGTTTAGTGAACACGATCCAAATTCACCACACCTAATCCGATCATCACGAGAAGAGATGTGGCTTCAATGGTGGACAACGAAGTGTCGATCATATTATTCATATGACTCATGCTTAACCTTTCGGTTCATGTGTTCCGAGGCCATGTCTGTACATGCTAGGCTCGTCAAGTCAAACCCAAGTATTTCCGCGTGTGCAAAACTGGCTTGCACCCGTTGTATGTGAGCGTAGAGTCTATAGCACCCGATCATCACGTGATGCTTGGACACGATGAAATTTCGCAACGGTGCATACTTGGGGAGAACACAGTTTTATCTTGATCTTTAAGTGAGGAATCATCTTATAATGCTACCGTCGCGATCTAAGCATAATAAGATACATAAAAGGATAAACATCACATGCATATAACTTTATGTGACATGGTATAGCCAATCTTCGCGCAATGATCTCCATCTTGTGTGTGCCGGCATGATCTCCATCACTCCACCATGATTGCCTCCACCACGAATAGCAACTACAACTATTGCTAACTACTTAGCGATAAAGTGAAACTATTACATGGCGCATAAGAAGTTGACACACAGGTCATACACAATTATAAAGACAACCATATGGCTCCTGCCGGTTGTGTACTCATCGACATGCAAGTCGTGAAACATTACAAAACATGATCATCGCATACAATATACACATCACATCTTGGGCCATACCATATCACAGAAAACACTCCCTGCAAAAACAAGTTAGACGCCTCTACTTTGTTGTTGCATGTTTTACGTGGCTTATGGGAGTTGATGCTAAGAACGATTCTTACCTACGGAAAGCCAAAACGGTGATATTATGGTTGCCAAACTCCGGTGTTAATCCCATGACAACTATAGTGAGAGAAACTGGCATCCACCAGCCGCATGTGTGGAACAAGCCACACGTCAAGTGCGGAGCCGGTCTCGCGAACGACGTCGCGTAAGGTTGGCCTGGACCGCTTCAATCTCACTATCCCGCGTCATAAGAAGAACACAAACAAGAGGCTTGCAACAGAAAACATCTACGCCCGCAACAACCATGTTGCGTTCTACTCGTGAATCACATCTACGCATAGATCTAGCTCTGATACCACTGAAGGGTTTCGCGGCATAGTAAATCAAAATTTTCTACGGATGCGAACAGAGGGAAGCAAAGATCTAATCTAGGAGATGCAAACAACGAGAGAGATTGGATTAGATCTTCATACCCTTGAAGATTCGCACAGCGGAACGTTCGTCGGAACGTGGGTGATGTAGTCGTACTCGCTTCTCCTCCTCGCGATCCGATCCGATCTAGCACCACAAGTGGCGGTGCCTCCGTGAGATGCACACATGCAGCACCTCGACGTCTCCTCCTTCCTCGGACCAGCAAGTATGGTGGAGAGACGGATTGGATCTACAACACGACGGCGTGGTGTATATGGTGGAGAATTTCTGCATCAGGGCTTCGCCTACAAGCAGTCGGGAGGGAGAGAGGAGGGGCAGCAGGGCGGCTAGGGTTGGAGGGGAAGGTGTAGGGGGTTGGTGCACCCCCACACCTCTTTATATAGAGGGGGGCGCAGCCCTAGCCCCTCCCCCAAGCCCAAACCGGCGGCCCCAAAGGATAAGGAGTGGGGGGCAAGGAACCCCCCCCTTCTAGAAGGTCTATCTCGAGTTTAAACCTCTCTTGGCCGGCTGGGCCCTATGGGGCCTTGTGCCCATGGCTCAATGCGGCCAGGGCACTCCCTCATAGGCCCATGCCCCCTCCCGGAAGGTGGGGCCACGTTGGTCCCCTTCCGGAAGGTTCTAGAAGCTTCCGGTACAATACCGATTAACTCGGAACAATTCCGAACTCCAAAAACTGCACTGCCTTATATGAATCTTATTCTCCGGACCACTCCGGAACCTCTCGTGATGTCCCGGATCCCATCCGAGACTCCGAACAAAAACTCATAAACCAATTATCCAATCTATCCTACCGTCGAGACACGTTAAGTGTGTGACCCTGCGGGTTCGAGAATATGCAGACATGATCTTCTATCAATAATCAACAGCGGGGTCTGGAAACCCATATTGACTCCCACACATTCATCGATGATCATATCGGATGAACCACGATGCCAGGATTCAATCAATCCATATATATATTCCCTTCGTCTCGCGATATTTTACTTGCCCGAGATTTGATCGTCGGTATCGTCATACCTAGTTCAATCTCGTTCACAGCAAGTACTTTACTCGTTCCGTAATCCGATATCACTTTGTGATTAACTCCTTAACCACATGCTTGCAAGCGGTGTTGATATCGATTACCGAGTGGGCCCGAAGTATATCTCTCCGACTTGGGAGGGACAAATCCCATCTCGATAGATACAACCCAACAGATACTTTCCGATCACCTGAGAGACACCTTTATGATCACCCTCTCATAGGATGACGTTTGATGACCTCAAAGCTTTCTTCCGATACAAGGGAGTTGTATTATCTCATGGTCTAAGGAATACAACATTTGACATAGGAAAATCTTCGCAAAGACGAACACGATGACACGATCTAATTGCTTCGCTTAGTTTGGGTCTGTCCATCATATCATTCTCCCAATGATATGATCTCATTATCAATTGACAACTCATGTCTATGGTTAGGAAACCTTAACCATCATTGATCAATGAGCTAGTCCATAGAGGCGTACTAGGGACACGGTGTTGTTCACAAACCACACAAGTATTAAAGTTTCCGCTTAATACAATTCTAGCATGGAATATAAACATTATCATGAACAAGAATTATAATAATAACAGCTTTATTATTGCCTCTAGGGCATAATTCCAACAGTATCAAGCATCCCCAAGCTTAACTCCTGCTCGTCCTTGAGTAGGTAAGTGATAAAAAGAATAATTTTTGAGGTGACATGCACCCTCACAATAAATATCTAACCATTTGCAAGCATTGAAAGCTGGGATCAAAGAATTCTAAACATGAACATGAAAGAATGAAGTTCTAACTGTAAGACAGAGCAACTATTGTTGCAACATGACAAGATACAAATAAAGATCATGAATAAAATGCATTGAAAAATGTTTGTTTGTTTCACATACAGAAAACATAGTATAGTGGTAAACATCTTGTCCCTCATGGAGTAGCAAATAGATGCATAGGACACCTTCAAAGTTCACAAGGGTGACTAGAAACAAGTAGCACAAGAACAAGTAATATCACAATATGCATCAATCAAGAAGCTTTGGGACACTGCACACAGAACTAAGAATGGAAACTATGCTCTCTTAATGGTGTCTAAAGGTAGAAGGTGGAGACTCAATAGTGGTGGAAGAATGGCCTTTTATAAAGGAAGAAGGGGTTTCAAGTTTCAAAAAGAGCTTCCAAAAATTATGGTACTTGTTAGCTTTCATCCCTTATTGCCCCTATCATAAGCATCTTGAAGTGATTAAGGTTAAAGTGAACAAATTATGGAGTATATGCTTGACAAAGTATAAGTTGGTAATCTCAAGTCCCTTGAATATGAGGGCCACACCTCATGCTACTCAACTTCAGGCCCAGGTAAGTTCTTGTCATTGTAAGTATTTGCATATCATTGAAAACCGCCAACGGGGTACCCCTTGCACATGGTACATGAGCTTTCCCATAACCAAAATGACAAGGCAAGCAGACAATGAGCATCTCGGTGATCTTTTTATTTATTATATGCATAGCTTTTTATTGAGGATGCTTCATAGATAGCTCACTATGGTGATACTACAAGTTTCCACCATGATTAGGCATGGCTTAGGCTAGCGGCCCAAACATTTCTCTAACACTAAATACAGACTCCATGGACTTACAAGTTCCCTCTTTATTTCACACCGGTGACATCCATAGACAAAACAACATGATATCAACTGAGTACAGAGTACAAGAGCAATGTTAAAAACGTTCCCCATGACAGAATGGTTCTGCTAATTCCAATGTATAAGTGCAAGCATATATAACATAGAGACACGATGGTTCAAGTTTATTAGGGGCAAAACATATAAAGTGTGCCATCAAGTTTGTGAGGGCTTTAATCACTAAGTTTCCACATAACAAAATAGTTTTTAATTGGAAGATAGTTGAAAACAAAAATATACTTGGAATGGTGTAACATACCATGCACAGGAGTTTATAGCAGATACTTTGGAAAAACTTGGCTTCTTGGGAGTTGGAAGCATGAGTAGAGCTTACTCATACAAGTGGAGGCTAGCAAAAGACTGGGAGCAACCAAATAAGAGAGCAATAGTGGCCATAATCATGCAGAGCAACAAAGCATTACTAATCAAAGCATAGCGTGGTACTACAAGTCAAGGACTAAATGATCATAGAGGCTACGGCAACTTGTGAGAGTCATAACATGGTGTAAGCATGTGCCAAGTCAACCCAAACAAACCTCAAAGGAGAATACCACAATACTAAGCTTTTGCGTGCTAAAACAATGCATAATTTCTTCAAGGCACACTAAGCAATCCCAATGACTTGGAGCAATCCATGCTACAGCAATAACTACTAAGCATAAGGTCAAAACAACACCTAGCATGGCATGATAAAGTCCACGTCACAGTCAATGCAAGCTCCTCTTGCACTTCCAAGAAAGAACTTTCTACTCCTTTCCAACACCAAGCAAACTTATTTGTAACAACACAGCGAAAGCGGGGGTCCAAACTACTCGAGCAAACTAAACAAACTAAGCAAAGCCAACGAAAACTAAGACCCTCCAAGAACAACACAACTGTGCATGAAACATTAAAAACGAAGTGTCTAGACAGACCTGAGCTTTTTATTGATGTAGAAGGGGATGCCTTGGGCATCCCCAAGCTTTGACGGTTGTACCTCTTGGATATTTCTTGGGGTGACACCATGGTGGCATCTCCAAGCTTGAGCTTTTGTCCATTCTTCATCTCATTGCATCATTCTATCTCTATACCTGAAATTTTTCCTTCATACAAAACTTCACACAATCTTCATTAGCATCATTAGTTTATTCAAAAGATATTAGACCCTTGGAAAAGCTTTGGAACAGCAAGACTGTTCATTAAAAACAAAAGCTACTATAGTAACTCCTTCAAAAAGCTCAATTCCCCAAAAGATAACTCAAAAAGGAATCAATAAGAAGAAAATGCAAATAATGACAGAAATCTATCAAAACAGACCAGCAGATAGAAACTGATTTTTTACGAAAATCTTTTGTTGCTCAAATTAAAAAGTGTTGAACTAACGAAAGTTATCTAACATACTGGGTGATTTATTCGTAAATTTTGAGCTCAATCTGAGTTACAGAGACTCCTCACGAATTTTTATGGTGGAGGACAGAAATCTGTTTCAGGACAGCAACTCCTCAAATATTACTTCCCTCTCATTAGGGGTCATTCTTGGCACAAAAATCAAACAAAAAGGATAAGGAGAGGTCATTACTGAAGTAATAATTCCAAGACTCAAGTAAAATCTTGGGTTATCTCCCAACAAGTACTTTTCTTAACGCCTTTAAGTTAGGCACAAGAAGCAAGAAGAATCAAGTATTTTCAAATGAAGAAGCATTAATATCAATACTTGCAAAGTCTTCAACTATGAAAGGTATCTCATCCAAATGAATTTTCGAGGATCCTTTCTCATCCCTCTTTGGTCTATTGCTTTCATCAAAAAGATTTTCAGGAGCAATCCAATCAAAATTCTTTTCAATGGCTTCATGCATTCCAACAAGCTTAAAAGGTATGGGTATCTTAAATTCCTCTCTAGGCTTAGTCTTATCAGAAATACCCACAACATCTACGCTTGAGACTAGCATATTGGAACGCTCAAAGACCTTTTTGGCTTCCCTGGCAACATCATTGAATTCTTTTAGTAAAGTTTCAAGGATGAATTCCCTCTTTTCAGCATTCTTTTCTTCTTTTAGTTTTAAGAACAAGAATTGTATGATGGGGTTAAGGCTAACAAACCTAGCTTCCAACATATGAACTAAAGAAGATGCAGCAATCTCATAATTAGGGGCAAGTTCAGCTATAGATTTTTCCTCAATATCTTCATGCTTGCTAACATGATTAAATAATTCTTCAATATTATATTTCCCAATTATGGAGCCACTGCCTATTGTAAGATCTTCCAGGGCGAACTTGGGGAGTAACATGGTGAGATAGAGCAAGGTGGCAACTAAAGTAGGAACTATTTTTTTTTGTTTTTGACTAAAGAAAGCAAACCAAACTAGACTAATATTTTTGGGTTTTTTTAAAAGAGGCAAACAAAACCAAGCAAAAGAAACAAAGCAAACTAAAAACAAAGTAAAGAGAAAGTAAGTGGAGGAATCCCCTTGTGAAGACGTCCTTAGCCTCCCCGGCAACGGCGCCAGAAAACTTGTTGATGGTGCTTGACGTGGAGCACATCGTTGGAAACCCCAAGAGCAAGGTGTGATGAGCACAAGAGCAAGTCTTCCCTTAGTAGAGACCGAGGTTATCGAACCAGAAGGAGGAAGGAAACGTCACATAGGTGTTGCAAGCAACGCGGAGATCTGCACAACACAAACTCAAGACTTTGCCCCAACGAATCAGTGAGGTTATCAAGCTCACCGATTTGCTATAACAAACGATTAAACGTATGGTGTGGAAGGTAATGGTTTGCATTAAGTAAACAAGTAACAGTTGAAGGTGTATCAATGGTAAAGATTGGACCGGGGTCCATAGTTCACTAGAGGTGCTCTACTTAGATAAACAACATGGCATGAAGGGTAAACAAATTACAGTAGGGCAATTGATAGGAACTGAGCAAGGCATAACAATGCAATACTAGTCAGAAGTCCAACTGAGCAGGGAAATTAACAGGAACTGGGCAATACAACAATATACATCGACCGCCATCCAACTGCATCTATGACTAGAAGTCCACCTTCAGGTTATCATCTGAACCCCCTCCAGTATTAAGTTGCAAGCAACAAACAACTGCTTTAAGCAAAGTGTGTAAGGTAAACAGTCCACATGTTCCATGAACAAGAGACTGTTGTTTTCTCCCTAGTGGCAACAGCACATTCTACAACCGAAGAGATTTCTGTCACTTCCCTTGGAAACTAGAGGCATGAACCCACTATCGAGCTTAAATACTCCCTCTTGGAGTCACTAGCGACTACTTGGCCAAGATAGCCACCAAAAACCGAGAGAATGCAAGATCACAAACAACACAGACATGATAGAATCATAAAGACAAAACCATTAATCAAACCAACATAATAATCTCAATATCCATCAGATCCCCGCAAACACAACATGCATGATTACCAATAGATTAGATATTGATCATGAACGGAGCTCACAAGGTCTATACATGAAAGCACAAAGGACGAGATACAACCATCTATCTACTACATGGACCCATAGTCCAAGGTGGAACTACTCACGCATCATACCGGAGAAGAAGGCCTCCGGGATGATCTCCCCTCTGACAGGGTGCCGGGAAGAACTTCAGATCCCCCCGATCTAGGAACGATGGTGGCGTCGGCCTTAGATGGTTTCGTGGATATTTGATCAGGTGCTTAGCGTTTAGGCATCGGGGGCTTCTTATAGGCGAAGAGGGAGGCCAAGGAGGCGGCCAGGGGCCCCACACCCTGCCTAGGCGCAGGGCAGGGCCCACCCGCGCCTAGGGGGGGTCTGGGCGCCCTGGCCCGCTTCTCTGTCTCCCCTCTAGACTTCTTGTTCCCCAAGGAAAGTTATTGACTTTGACGTTTGTCCCATCCAATTCCGAGAATATTTCTTTACTAGCTTTTCTGAAACCAAAAATTGCAGAAAATAGGCAACTGGCACTGTGGCAACTTGTTAATAGGTTAGTACCAGAAAACATGTAAAAATCACCTCATTGTGTAGACAAATCAAAGCAAAGTAGATACTAACAAGCATGGAACATCAAAAATTATCGATACGTTTTCGACGTATCAGGTATTTATGCTAGATAGTGGGTTCATGCCTCTATTTAATCTAAGGGGACAGAAATCTCTAAGGTTGTAGATGTGATGTTGCCACTAGGGAGAAAACAACGGTCTCTTTTTCATGGAACAAGTGGATTGTTTACCTTACACACATTGCTTAAAGCAGTTATTTGTTGCTTGCAAATTAATACTGGAGGGGGTTCGGATGATAACCTGGAGATGGATTTCTAGTCATATAGATGCAGTTGGATAGCGGTTTATGTATCTTGTTGTATTGCCCAAACGAATATCATAGGATCATGAATGTCTAGTATTGCATTGTTATGCCTTGCTCAGTCCTGTCAATTGTCCTGTTGTAATTTGTTTACCCAGCATGCCATGTTTGTTTATCTAAGGAGAACACCTCTAGTAAACTATGGACCCCGGTCCAATCTTGACCATTGATACATCTTCCACTGTTACTGTTTACTTTCCGCAAACCACTATTACCTTTCACACCATACAGTTAATCCTTTGTTACAGCAAACCGGCGAGATTGACAACCTCACTGTTCGTTGGGGCAAAGTCTTGAGTTTGTGTTGTGCAGGTCTCCAAGTTTCTAGCAACACTTTTGAGTCGTTTCCTTTCTCCTACTGCTTCGATAACCTCGGTTTCTTACTGAGGGAAAACTTGCTGCTATGCTCATTACACCTTGCTCTTGGGGTCTCCCAACAAGGCATCAACAACACGCCCATCAGTAGCTATACGGCGGGAGCTATATGGCGGGAACTATACGGCCGGAGAAATATTCCCGTCATATAGTTGCTCGTTAAAGCTTCAGTAAACTCCCCTCGATTGCTTCCAAAAAGAGACTTGCTTGTTTTTGTCTGAATATTGTGTTTTTTCTGTTAAATCCCTATGTTGATGTTTAGAACCTGAAACACACATTAAAAACCAAGTTTTCTTTGCTAGCAAAGTATTAGCATTAGGTAAAGCTAGAAAACCATCAAATCCAAACGAAAACGGTCGATAGAAACCATAAAAAATGTGTCGAATCTCACAGCTATCAGTTAGGGGGCATTGGGGCAACCAACCTAAGCCATGCAAATGCATCATGGTGGAAGTTTACAACATGGATAATCTATGAGGAACCTTCAATAAAAATCTATGAAATAGTAAATAAAATAAAGTGCCGAGAATGTTCATTTGTATGTTTGTCTTGTCATCTGAGTACGGATAACCCTCACAAAGGGAATCCTTATACAAAGGGGCAAGAGATACCTCAGTGTCAACTTTCTTTAGCATATAGAAAGTGTACAATGAAGAATTTCTTGGGATTTGGAGAAGCTAGTACTTGTGGTCAAGTTGCATGAAACACTTAACTTGTAAAAGTTCAACACATAAACCGTACCCACTTCATAGCTCACTTGCTTATTACTATTCTTTAAAGATTGAACCTTGTAAACTTAGTGTAACAATGTATGACATGAAACATAGAAACAAACTCCAAATTCCATGTTTGGTTTTGTCACCTTCATGCTGAGGGACGAGCATAGGTTAAGCTTAGGGATGTTGATGCATGTAAAATGCATACTTGAACTTTGTAGTTTATTGAAACATATTACCACATATCTACAACATTTATATTGCAATAACCATGTTTTATATTTATTTTTGGGGATTTACCAATGATCCCCTTTATTTTGGTTATAACTCTGCAGAACAGGAAAATCCTAAGCTAAACAAAGTTCAATGAAGGTGAGATCCTCGGAAAGCCAATATTTTGGGAAGACAATGATATGGAGTGCTTGGAACTCACAAGGGAGGCCCGGAGGCCCAAAAGAGGTGTGTTGGCGCGGCCTACCCAGCTACACGCGACACCCACCCTATTTCGGTCCTTGCTGTCTGATTTGCTTCAATATTATTCCCACCGACTTGGTTTGACCTAAAAACTGCTATAGAAAGGGTCCCCCAGGGCATCCTCGAGGAGATCCCCGCAGAAACATAGAAACACCAAAAAGGAGTCCTACCTTCTCCAACATCATCACCATGATGGAGAGGGAGTAGTCCACCTCTGGACTATGGGTTTGTGATAGTAGCTTGATCTATTTCTCTCTTCTGCTATCATACATCTAGTACCATATGAGTTGCCCATCATGAGTATGGTCATATATGTAATTCCTATGTGGTGGATCTTTATTCTATGATTTGATATATGATATTGTAACCTTTATGTGTAAGATGTATTGATATATGCATATCATGTACCATGTTCTTAATTACTTGTTTTGATCCGACATGTATGCAAAAGCATGTGTGGGGAAAGTGTGTTTTAGATGGAGTAACATGGTGGTAGTGATTGAATAGTGATAACAAATTCAAGATCCGCCATGTCTTTTACCTTTCTTTTATTACCTCACTAGGAATTAAGTGAATTCATGTGCTATAATTATCTTGTGACAGCTTGATAATATTATTTGGTCAAGGTAGCATATTTGTTATTTAAATATCATGTCAAAGTACTTAAGGCTATGCTCTGTTAATTCTTAATTCTAGATTGCTTCGAGTTTTCCCTTTATAGAGGAGTATAAGAGAGATGTGTTGCATCATATCTATGTTACGAAGTGATGCCCATATGAATGCTTTTCAAACACATAGTGATGTTCCACAAATATTATATTGATGATGAATTATTTATGTCCACTACAACTTAAAAGAGAGTAGGCAAGTGAACCCATGTACCCTGGTCCAACTTTTATCATAAGAAACAACCTTCAAACATTACTACTATCATTTACCTTGACCGGAATTTTTATCTTAAAAACACAAAAAATACTTTATTTCTTGTAAACACAAACAAAATACAAAAAGACCTTTTATTGTTTGCTTTTACTTTACTTGCATATTTTATTACTTCTTTACTTTACTTTGTTTTATTATTATTTCATATTACTAATACAAAACCTTGTGCTTGACAACCACACGGTGGAGTTGGGGACACAAGGCAAAAACTTTGTTTTGCAGGTGGCTTGAGAAGATAAGAAAAAGATACACTTTGCCAATTTCCGGAGAGTTTGATATAAACCCCCGAGTCACCCTTGTAGGGAACAGACGCTTGCTACAACACTCTACACTTGGAGTCATAACGAGTTGGTACACACAAAGTTGTTGCCACCATGTAGCCATTGAATCCCTCCATATTCGTCGTTACTGGAATGGAGGGCGTGATCGGGGACCGAACCAGATAGAAATCTCACCGTTCCCATGCATAAATGGGAGCTATGGTATTGCCAACAAGATACAACTCTCCAACATACTAATTGATTTTCTTTTATGTTGTCTAAAGTGAAGTGCAAACTGATTCTTGATTTTTTGACCCCATTTCCTTTGTTGAGAGAAAATATATGTATAATAGGAAAATGAATAACTATTGGATGTATGTGTGAGCAAAAATATGAGCAACCTAGCGGCATAGGAAAGTCCCATCCGGTGGTAAATGACGCTTAGGGATAAGACCCACACGTAGGCAGCACTACTCATTGACCTCCACTTCGACCATCATCCTTATCTCCACATGTAAGGCATGAAGATAAAGATTGAAGGGTACACAGACAAGAAAATAAATGGGAGTAGATAGATTGAGATAACCTCTTTATTATTATATAGAATGCGAACACAACAAGAGAAGAAGTGGAAAAGACATCACATGGTGAGCCCACAAGATGATCGCTCCTCCACCGCAAAACACGTGGTTCTCTTGGAAAACGTGTCACACTAAAAAGGAAGACGTGTACATCACCGCACATCATCAGTAGTAACTGTTCTGACGGTTACTTGCTAGGAAATTATTATGTATATATGACATAATTGGGAAGTATGTGAATGTATCCACTAGGGAGTGTCTTTATAAATATCGACACAACTTGCATCTCGGGCATAGTAAAAGGGTGTCCAATTTTTATAACAATACAAGAAATAACTTTGCGAACTTACCTTCCTAGAAGTAATATTGAGAGCTATTAAAGAGGATCAAAATCTCCCATGAGAACAACCATCTTCCTCTCGGTCCTCTCTTGTTATATCTCTCACACACACACTATCCTCTTCGTGACTACCAACCTCCACCTCCAACCGTCGCCTTGTCTTTCTCCTCACATGGCTGAATCTGGACCTCAAGAATGGAAGGACCTCCCTATTGACCTCCTCGCCGAGATCGCCCGCCACTTACCATGCTTCGTCGATCGCTTCTACATGTCATGGTCATGCCATGATTGGTGGTTTGTAGTCCAACACCCTCCAAATCCACGCCAACTCCCATGGCTCCTCCTCCCAGATCCTACCACCGTGCCTCTCCATCTCCTTCCCGGGCCGGGAAACACACGAAGGGTATCCTTCTATTGTCTTCTCTGCAATAGAGACAACCACAACATCCATATAAGGCACGAAATTGGCGATGCACGCTTCTTTGGATCCTACGATGGTGGTTGGATCTTGCTTGCTCATGGACAGAGCAACCGCCACACGCTCCTCAACCTCCATACCGATCGGCGCTTATTCCTCCCCGACTATGTCATATGTCTGCAGGCACCCATAGGAGGGGTTGTACGGCCTCCCGTGGTGGTTCCCATAGCCATCCTTGCTGCCACCTTCTCGTCCACGCCAAGGCCGACTGCCCGGTGCTTCGGTGCTGCCATCGTTGACACACTGGATGAGATCAATCGCCCACAACTTGCCTTCTGGCGCATGGAGGGGGCAAGTGATCGACATCCACTGGCCATGGGTTTCATGGAAAATTTCCGTGGACGATTTGAGGATGTCATATATCACCAAGGAGCCTTCCGTTTCCTCACTGATGATGAAGATATATTCGTGTATGACGTATTCAAGTTCCAAGAAGATGAAGAAGGTATATGGTCTGAAGTAGGTGTGAACTGACAATACTTCTCGCAGGGATCAGGGCAAGTCACCGCTCGCTACCTCGTGGTGTCCCGTGGTGAGCTTATGATGGTTCGGAGGTTAATAAGATGGGTCCGTCGGACATGGGCGATCGAGGTGTATAGGGTTACACAACACCTTAATAGCACCGGCGTAGTTCAGCTTACCTGGACCGAGTTGTCTTCGCTAGATGGAAGGATATTGTTCGTCGCACGGGGTTGCTCTAGGGCCTATGAGGTCGCGGATTTCCCTGGATTTCGCTATGGAGAGGGCATTTACTTCTTGGATGACCGGAACTCCAATGATGTGTTCGCCATGTCCCGCCATGGAATTGTTGGGCGGCACACCTCCAGTGGCAACAGGTGCGTGGAGCAGGAGACTTTCAGGGGGTACACCTGCAATGATAACTGGAGGTGCCGGTGGGTGGAGGGGAAGCCGGGTATGAATCTCTTCACATGCTGGTTCCCAAACAAGGAACGGTCTGACTACTCATCTCCAATTTGGTTCATCCCCTGAGGTCACATGCAGGTTTTAGTTATTGTGCTCTGGTTAATTCATTTTAGTTCACTGGATTGTGGTGTCGTGTGCTAATACATTAGTTCCTTAATAAAGGATGTTTTTATAGTTCAAATTAAACTGCAAAAACGGGATATAATTGGGAATAGAGGGAGTAAATTTTAGTAATATGTTGTTTCACCTCTCGAGCTTAAAGACTTGCGGTTTTTAATTGTTGTATAATTCTGGCACTCTATTTCTGGCAATGTACTTTCCAGATTTAGTTGAGAATATACTGTATTCAGATTTAGTTGGTGATCATGAGTTTGAACCGCAACACATCTTATTTCTATCACCAGTTAAAATAGCAAGTGTTGTTATGTTTTTTGTTAGAGTAACAAGTGTTCATCATGTGTAAAATGTGTAGTCCATCCCCATGTTAATAAGAGTATGTGAAATATGATTTTCCTATTGTGTAACTAAGTTATATATTTTGACAAAAAGTACTCCTTTGGTCCAAATTAATGGACTCAGATTTGTCTAGATTCGGATATATCTAGTACTAAAACATGACTAGATAGATCCAAAACTACACGAATCCGAGTCCATTAATTTGAACCTGAGGAGTATGTGCGTTAAATGAGCTCGGCAACTCATTATAAAATAAATCGTTGCTCTCTTTAACCAAACACCATTGATTTATTAGGACTATTCACAATGCCATTCAATTTATTGTGAATAAGACATAAATAAAATTATTTATTATCACAAGACATAGAATATATAATAGTTGTGGAAGAATCTCTAGTTGTGTTCCCCATCCGAGTTCCCCCTAATGTAGGTTATGATTCAGTTTGCCTTCCGCTCCTCCTTCTAGGGTCTTGATGGATTCGTCCCACAAAACGCCAAAATCTATATCCTGCTAATCACTCCACTCTAGGTGGATGTATAAAAATATGCTGACAAGTTCGTGTGGTCATCCTAGAACCTCGAGGGTATCAGTGGTCAGAATCTTGCATCCATATCTTCATGGCCAGAAAGGTGGAGTGTAGCCGGTGAATTAGCAGCTATATGAGGAAGTTGTGGTGTAGGGCTCATGATGTTGTCCTCCTTTAGGTCATGATATCGCACATGATGGTTGCAAAGCCACCCTTGGACGCAAGGCAAAATATTAGAAATTGGGACATATGTGTTGCAGTAGAGATGTTCGATAATGACGAGGAAATATCCAACCAGTTAGGCCTAGGAAACGAGTCAGTGGACTGGACCCGGGTAGCCCACGACATGCCTATGGTCACTTGCAAAAGATAGTGAACCAGACCCGGATGCCCAGTGAAGTCTTCTTAAAAGACATGACAAAGCCCACCGTCGCGCACATATATGGAGTCCCCGAACCGACTCAGACTTAACCTGTAAACCGTAACCGAGTTGGATTTATAAATCTCAACTAAAGAGATTTTAGACTTACATTCTCACACACCCCAAAGCTCTAGTTTGTTGCACCTGCACCGGACGCCATTGTAATTAGATCTGAGCTCATAATACAGTAATCAGGAGTAGGTCTTTACCGTTGATGTCCCACAAGTGTAGGGGTATATCGTAGTACTTTTGATAAATAAGAGTGTCGATCCCAACGAGGAGCAGAAGGTGTTGACTAGTGAAATTGGCTCAAGAGTTCTCTGTAAATACTAGCAAACGGATTTTTAGGAGTTTTCTGATAAAGCAACGAAATAAAGTGCAAGTAAATAAAGACAACAAATAAATGCAGCAAGTGGCCCAATCCTTTCTTAGCAAAGGACAAGCCGGTGATAATACTTATTAGGACCAAACGTTTTCAAGAACACATGGGAATTCTGTCAAGTGCTTTCGCTTCATATAACTGAGTAGTATTCATTGGTTGGGTAAGTGTTGTGTGGGTGAACATGTGCTAATGTACTGACCTTACTTGAACTAATACATACTTGTGGTTAAACCCCTTGAAAGCATCCGCAACTACAATAAAGCAATTAATATATAAACCTAACCACATCCTTAAACTCTAAGATCCTACACTCCCTTGTGCAATGGTTTCCTAACAGGGTTTCAGGTTTCTGTCACTCCGGCAACCCCACAATTAGTAGCCAAATACACAATGCATTCCCCTAGGCCCATAAATGGTGAAGTATCATGTCGTCGATGTTCACATGACACCACTAGAAGAATATCACCACAACTTAAATACCAAACCATTGAATAATATCTCAACACAACTCCACTACTAACATCGTGACTTCTCCCATGTCCTCAAGAACTAAACAAACTACTCACGAGACATCATATGGATCAAGATCAGAGAATATATAATGATGGATAGCAATCTAAACATAAATAATAATCCAATGGTTCCACTCACAAGCATCAACTACAATAGTAATCAACACCGGGAAAGTTTCCCTAAGAACTATGCAAGATTCTACACAATTGTTACAGCGGGATGGAGTGGTAATGATGGTGCTAGTGGATATGGTGGTGTGGATGATGATGATGATCCCGATGAAGTCTAGCTTGATGACGGTGTTGATGGCGACGATCTCCCCTCTCCGGGAAGGAATTTCCCTGGCAGAAATCTGTCTGCCAGAGAGCTCTTTCTCTCTCAGTGTTTTCCGCCCCGCAGAAGCGGGGGAATCTTTCTCTGGTCCCCCCTCCCCCCGTGTTAGGGTTTCAAGGAGAAGATATAGGCTAGAGGGCGGAGACAGGGTGGCCCACGCCTGGGTGGTGTGGGCCCCCTGTGGCCCCATCTCCGCCTCCCCCTTCTAGCATTATTCGTCTTCCGGGAAAATATGATTTTCTGTAGTTTTTATGGTATTTTTCTGATCTTCGTGAAATTGCATTAAAACACCACGTTTTCCATCAGAATCCTGACTCCGGCAGTCCATAATCCAAGAATCATCCAACATGAAAAAATACAAGAAAGTAACATAAGTAACACCTCTTAATACGAAATATATCAATGAATAGAGGCAAATCATAATATATAATGGTGATGCAAATTGGACGTATCAACTCCCCGCAAGCTTAGACCTCGCTTGTCCCCAAGCGAAGACTGAGCTCAGTAAATATGTCCACAGGTTTATGGAGTGAAGTGTCGATAAAAATAATACAGACAAGAAGCATCACACTTACCAATACACAACTCATATAAGAAAGCAACTCACCGTTATATAACTTAGCTTGCAAAAAGTATGGGAGTCACAATAAAGATGCTTAAAGACAAATCATAATTGGGATTGGCAAACCTTGTTCTTGGTCAAAGAACAGTTGCAAACAGTTTTCAAGTAAAGCTTTTACAATAGGAGTACTCTTTGCGTAAACATAAAAGGTTTTTCACAATGATGGCTTTCAAAGTAATACTAATTTAGATAAGAGTCTTGTGCAAACAAGGAAGATAAAGAACATGATTGAATAAATCATCATATGAATGCTTGAAACACTACAACTCAAATGCTTGCTAGAGATAGAGAGGAATATGTTTACTGACCTGGCTTAGAAGTAGAAGAAAGGCCCTTCATAGAGGGAAGCAGGGATTTCAAGTTCATAAAGAGCTTTCAAAATACTATGGTACTTACTAGATTTGAGCTCTCATTGCCCCTATCATAAGCATCTTAAAGTGGTTAAGGTTAAAGTGAACAAAGATGGAGTATATGCTTGACAAAATATAAATTGGCAATCTCACGTCCCTTGAGTACGAGGGTCGCTCCTCATGCTACTCAACTTTAGTTACTTGCAAGTTCTTGTCATAGTAAGTACATGCGTATCATAGAGAACCCCCAACGGGGTACCCCTTGCACATGACACAAGAGCTTTCCCATATCACAATTACAAGGCGAGCAGACAATGAGCATCTCAGCAATCTTCTTATTTGCCATGGGAATATGGTGCTTTTTTCTCTCTTTCCTCTTTTTTTGAATCTCGTATAATGCTTCATAGATGTCATTATGGTGATGCTGCAAGTTTCCACCATGATTAGGCATGGCTTAGGCTAGCGGCCCAGGCGTTTCTCTAACACAATGTCCACAACTCCATGGACTTATAAGCTCCCCTTTTATTTCACACCGACGACATCCACAAACAAAAGAGCATGATATTGTTTAGGTATGTAATTACAGGTGTTGAAAGCGTTCCCCATGACAGCACGGTTCTACTAACTCCAAAGTATAGATGCAAGCATATACAACTTCGATGACACAATGGTTCAAGTTTATTAAGGACAGGAAAATAAGGTGTGCCACCAAGTTCGTGAGAGCTTTACTAACTAGTTTTCTCATAACAAAATACTTTTTAATTCGAAAGGTAGATGAAGCTTGAGAATTTTCTTGGAATAGAAATAATGCTAATAGGTAGATATGGTAGACACAAATGGCATAGGTTTTGGTTTAAAGGATTGGATGCATGAGAAGTATTCCCTCTCAAAACAGGTTTTTGGCGAGCAAGGCTGGGTAGCATGCAAAGGAGTTGAAGGAAACAAGCAAACATACACGTGATAAATTCAAACATGCAATCTTCCTTGAAGACACAAAAGATCTTAAATAAATAATACTAAGCTTATGAGCCAATCAAGAAAGAAAATAAATGATACAAAATACATGTAAGTGCTTTTCTCTTTTTCTTTCAAACCTCAAAAAGTGTTGCTACTGACCAGAGCTCTGTTTGTCAAAACCAGTTTAGATCTACTTGATGCTCCCAAAGTGATTACCAATACTGATTAACAAGATCAATCATATAATAGAAATTGCAAACTAAAATAAGAAGTGCAAAAAGTAAGAGATGAAACTTATCATTAATATTCCAATAAAGGCACTCACGCCAAGGGATACATAGATAACAAACTAAAGGGAGAGATACTTCCGCAATGCAAACCAACCTATGAGATAACTTCTCTACCCAAGATATAACTCTACTAGAAAGGTAAAAAGATAAAAGATAATGATGTGATACCGTGGCACTCCCCCAAGCTTGGAACATGCTAAGGGGATGCCAAACCTGATGATGAATTACTCCTCCGGTGGTGTTCCCCTGTCATTTTCAAACTTCCAAGGTAAAGGTTCCCCATCCACGAAGGATGTCTTGGTTTCCACAATCCTGAAACTAGCAGTAGAGCTTATGCGATTAAACCTGACCTCATACTCACAGTTTTGATTTTTTATGTCGTAGAGTTGTGCTTGTAATTGGTTGGTGGTCTGATGGAGTGAGAGGATTCATCCAGAAGCTCGACAGTCTCCCTATTGTGTTTGGCGATGAGTTCTGAACTTATCTTATGGATGACATCCACTTCACGTTTCGCCATCTTCTTGTACCTGAAAACTTCCTGCTCCAATGCTTCCATCCTGTCTTCCAGGATGCCTTCTCCTTTAGGGCCTTGAACTTCTTTAATCTGCACCTTCCCGTCCTTGAGAATCAACTCCTTAGGATGAATATTCAACTCATACATCTAGGGGTTGATAATGTCCGCGAAGGAATCCTCCTTGAGTCGTGTAGAGAAAGACACTGAGGATCCAAATCTGAGAATCTGCCTGACAAAGAGATATCAAAACGAAAACACGACGAGAACACGATATACGGACCTCGGGGGGTCCGGGTGATTATAAATTAATAAGTTTTACAACATAAGGAAGAGTAAAGAACGAAAACGGGGCGGATACGGAGTCCAGGGGGCTCATACCCCCTGGTGGCGTGGCCAGCTAGCCCCCCCCCACTGGTGGGTTGTAACTACCTCGGTGAATTACGCTCCTAGATTCAAGCCTGGATGAACGGAAATGGTTGAAATAGTACGGTGGGGCCCAAATGCCACTCACAGGTAGACCTTTCGGCCGGCCCAACCATTTCCAATTCATCAGGACAAGAACGGGCGGCGTAATTGGCAGGCGAAGGGATCAAATACATACACAAATGAGTATGTATGCAAGCCACCATACAATAGTACATCAGAGCCATACCATCTAAAAAGAAAAGAAATATAGCAACGCCATACGGCAAGATTCAAATATCCTAGATAGATCTATAGTTTAGGATATCTCCTCATACATCACACATCAGAGTATCAAGCGGAAGCGGCAAACAAGATCCGAGTACGGATAAGAAGCGAATCGGCATAAGATGCCCCATAAATAAGCACATCCCGCCCACAGATCCCACGGATCCCCGTTCCCGGAATCTCTACACCGAATGATCGTTGCCCACATCGTCCGTCTCCTCCACCCAGTATCCATCTTCTGAGGGCACCTGTTCATCTGAATCAAACAATTTATCGTGTGAGACCCTAGGGGTACTCAGCAAGTCTTTATGCCGCTAAAGGGGACACAACCTGGGGGTGACGCAATTGCAGCGAAAGATAAACCCTAACAATTCTACAGATACTCGCTAACCATCCGCCTAACCATAGATAGACGGATGTCCGTGAATTAATAACAACAGTGATAACAGTAATATTAACAGATCCATCCTCCTCCTCGCTTACCGACGAGGAAGCGGACGAACAACCCCCATCCGTTGGCAGTTTTATTATCCATTCCATGAGTATTGCACTATTTACTAGACAGTTACTTAGTCAAATTAAAAGCGGTACTTTAGTTATGCTTGTCTATGATCGAGAAACTGTGCTCCAAGTCGTCCATAACCGCGGACACGGCTTTCAGAAAGTTTTACCCTGCAGGGGTGCACAAATAGCAACACACACTCGATCAACCTCGGAAAAACCAAATCAAAACCCAACGAGGCCTTCACGACAAAGCAATCACAAGATTCAGAAATATTTCAGGGGGCCACCCCATTGAGTACACCCGCAACGAAGCTAGCTGACTCCGAGACGGACTCAAGGTTTGCGCCAGTGGCTGTAAACGACTGGGAACCCAAAAATGTGACTGGGCTTGTCGATACCGCGAAAACACTCCGCTTACCTAAACAGTACAGGTGCTCCTCGCACAATCTTAATTAAAGCAGTAAAGCATGGCATAAGTACTGGATAGTAAAGAAATCCTCGAACTAGTTTGTGGCCCCAAGAAATAAGAATGAATCAACCTTTGGCTCAGGGGGGTCCCATAAGCCTCCCGGATGTGGATAGCGCGAATAATCAAGGAACAGGAATGAAGTAGTCGGGGTCCTACGGGACACAAGTGAGCAGGAAAAACCAAATAGCAGATATTGCTCACCGGTGCCTCTTTCATTAGTTATCCCATACTACTCAGGTTAAGTTGTTTAGGTACCTCGTTATCCAACAGACACTCACATACCCTACACATGTTGTTCTACGACTCGCATGGCTCAAACAACTCCTGTAGTAATGGCTCATGGGATGGAGAAACAAGCTTCGGTGGGGTTTAAAAGTAAAGGCTATGCAATACTTGGGATTCAGTTTAATGCAATCGCGACTCGATGATGCAAGAATAAGATAGAGGCAATAGGTACTGTATGTATGCAAGCATGTGGTAGTGCTTGCCTGGCAGCTCAGTTGAAGCGAGAGAAGGATCTGGGTAGTGCTCCTGGGTTTCTTGATATATCCCCTGCTCGGCGTCTATTCGAAGAAGAACCAAACAAACAAGGGCCAACATAAATAAAGTGCACAAGCATAGGAATAAAATGCGACAAGCAAACAATCATGCCATGATGAATGATGCACAATTTGCATGGCATTAGAGTAGCATGGCATGGGTGAGGTGAGAACAAGAAATAAACATTTTATTGGGTTTTAATCATGTTTAATACTCAATTAAGTTGCTGTTTACATTATATTTATATGATGCATGCTTCAATTCATATCATGGTATGCATAAACAGAAAGGTCTCGTCGAGCTGATCATTTTAGACATATCATTTGTCAAATTTGGAGTTATAAAACAAAAGTTATTAATTTATTAAGGTCCAGGGGCATTTTGATGTAATTAAATCAACTTGAAATTTAAAGTGTTCAAATTATATTTTGGATGGCATATTTGAAATCCCCACATTTTTCTGATTCAAAAACATATATTATTTGTATTGTTTGGATTTGTATTTTAAAAGTTATTAAAATCTGATTTGAATTTGAATTTGAATTGGATTTGAAAAGATTTGAATTTAACAGATGTGCTGTAAAGCTTTTTATACCCAGACAGACCCAGCCCCTGTCGCTGACGGGTGGGTCTCACTGCTGACTGGGACACACGCGCGCAGGAGAACGCTTTACACCGCAGCCTGCTCTAGCCTTAGAGACAGACAGGTGGGACCCGCTGGCTCGCAGGCCCACTTGCCAGAGAGATACTGCGGGCCGTCCACGTGGCTCAGGAGGGGGGACTGCGGGTTGAGATACGCAAAACAGAGGAGCCTTTTTATAAAATGGCCACAGACACTGACTGTGGGCCTGGGCTGGACCGCGGGTTGAGGGAAAATAAAAGGAAGGGGTTTCTTGCAAAACTGACGCCGCGCACTGTGGATCTTCCTCTGATGCGCGGACAGACGCGCGCAGGCACACGCGCGACGCGCGTGGCGCGAGGGCTCGAACCCGTGACTTGGGCTTGCGCGCAGAGAGCGGAGCCACTGCGGCGGGCTGGGGTAGTTGTTAGGAGGACGGGCCGCGGCTAGGTAAGGTTCTGCGCGGCGCGAGAGTGAGTAGACAGACACGGGCGGCGGCGCACGGCGAGCGTTCGTCGAAACGAACGACGAGCACCGGCGACGATCGTGAAGCAGACCATGCCGGGGAGGAAGAGGGGCTCACCGCGGGCTCGACGGTGGGCTCGGATCGGGCAGGCGTGCAGTGGATCGGCGATGAGGCTGGCGGCGGCGAAGTTAGGGTTTCCGTTGGGCGGCGCTGGTTCCGGCGGCTGTGGCGCTCCTCCTTCACGACGGCGGTTACGGGGGCGTCGCTGGCGGTCGGCTCGCTCTTCCTCGTCGCCCAACAACCACGCCCGCCTCCTGGATGAAGTGAGCGAGAGAGAGCCGACGGGTGGTGGTCGGAGTCGGTGTAGTCGGTGGTGGGGAGGAAGGAGAGGAGGGCAGGCGCCCTGGGGGAGATCCGAGCGTTGCAGAGAGGTGGGAGGGAGTAGATAAGAACGGAGGGAGGGAGGAGATAGCGTGGGGGAGGTGGTGATCAAAAAGGTGGCTCGGCCACCTTTGTCCTCTCCCTCACGTGTTTGGCCGGGGCAGGAGCAGGGGGAGGGGATGGAGGCTGCCAGGTGGGCCAGGGCGTGAGGGAGCTCGTGGTGGGGCCGGCAAGGCATAGAGAAGGAAGGGGGTAGGGAGATAGGAGGCTCGGGCTTGGCTTGGTTAGGAGCTAGGGTTAGAGGGAGGCTCGGGTTGGAGCTCTAGGGTAGGAGGGATGGGGTGGCTCGGCTAGGGCTTTGCTTGGGTGGTAGCTAGGTGGCATGGTGGGGCCAGCTAGGTGAGAGAGAGAGAGAGACCGAAAGAGAGAGAGAGGTAGGTTTAGGGTTTAGATTAGAGGGGCTCGGGTTAGGGTTTAAGAGAGAGGTGAGGTGGGGTAGAGTGATGCTAGGGTTAGATGGGGGGTTAGATGGGGTTAGATTTAGGTCTAGCTTAGATGAGAGAAAAATTTGGAGAAAGGATTAGAGAGGGAGGGGTGGTTTGAGGTTTTTGGCATGATCCACATGTCCATGCATGTGTGGAGGTGAGAGGAGAGAAAGGTGAGGAAAAGAGAGGGGTATAGAGAGATGGATAGATGTGTGTGGTTTAGGATTCACTCAAAATGCAATTAATATCCAAATGGCAAACAAAAAGGTGGTTCTTGCATGGGCCATGCACAATTATTTAATACCATGCTTATTTTGTGAAAACAAGATTATTCACATGGCATTGTTCTTATGCATTCCAACATGTGGAGCAAGGCCCAAGCAAAAGAATTTGTAGAATTGGACCACCCTATCTCTCATGAACTAGATTAACAACCAAAGAAAAATAATTACAAGCTCATGGATAATGGGATGGTGGAATTGTAAGGTGGTGAAAGAAAAGTGGTGAAGTTGAATAAAATATATGCCCCCAACTCAACTTGGGCATTTAACAATATATCAAGAACCAAATATAATATCAAGAGGCAAATACAATTTACCATGCCTATGAGAGAAGAACCAAATCACAAAGGTTTTATATGATGCTCAAATGCAAGGTGGCATGATGACATGAGCATTATATAATGATGATGCAACAATTATATGAAGGAAGTAGCCATTATATTACTAGACCAAGTAGCATTACAGTTGTTAGACAAATGGGATGCTACAACTCTCCCCCACTAAACAGGAATCTCGCCCTGAGATTCTAGGAAGAAGAAGAAGACTCAAAGAGGGTAGGATAGTTGACACGGAGCTCATCTTCACGTTCCCAAGTGGCTTCATCAACGGAATGGTGCGACCACTGCACCTTGCAGAACTTGATGGACTTGTTGCGAGTCCTTCTTTCTGCGGTCTCAAGGATTTTTGTGGGGTGTTCCTGATAAGACAGGTCTTCTTGGAGATTGATTAGCTCATGATCCACGGTCCTGCCGGGATCCTTGAAGCACTTCTTGAGTTGAGAGATGTGGAAAACATCATGAACTTTGAGTTTTTTCGGGAGCTCAAGAGCATAAGAAACTTCTCCTCTTCTTCCACGAATTTTGAATGGACCGATGTATCTAGGAGCCAGCTTTCCTTTGATACCAAAACGGTGTGTTCCTTTCATGGGAGTGACACGAAGATAAACGAGATCACCAGGGACATACACCATGTCCGTGTGCTTCCTGTCATAATTGCTCTTCTGGCGACTTTGAGCAATCTTCAGATTTTCAAGAATGATGTGCACCTTCTCCTCCGCTTGAGTTACAATGTCAGGGCCAAACCAAATTCTTTCTCCTGCACCCGACCAACCAATCGGAGTTCTGCACTTGCGACCATAGAGAGCCTCAAATGGTGCCATCTTCGGACTTTTCTGGAAGCTGTTGTTGTAAGAGAATTCAGCATAAGGAAGACATTCTTCCCACTTCATGCCAAAAGATATGACGCAAGCACGAAGCATATCCTCCAGAATCTGATTGATCCTTTCAACTTGTCCTTGCGACTGAGGGTGGTAAGCTGTGCTGAAGTTCAATTTTGTTCCCAAAGCAGTTTGGAAACTTTCCCAGAACTTGGAAGTGAAGATGCTTCCACGGTCTGAACTGATCTCAAGCGGAACCCCATACAGAGAGACAATTCTGTTGATATAGAGCTCAGCCAACTGAATTCCAGAAATTGTTTCCTTGACGGGGAAGAAATGAGCCACTTTGGAAAGCCTGTCAATGACAACAAAGATTGCATTGTTGCCCTTCTGCGACCTTGGAAAACCAGTGATGAAGTCCATCTCTACTTTCTCCCATTTCCATTCCGGGGGTTTCAATGGCTGTAGAAGACCGAAAGGTTTCTGATGGAAAGCTTTCACTCTACGGCAGACATCACACTCCGAGACATATTTGGCACAATATCGTTTCAAACCCGGCCACCAGTATTGTGTTTTCAAGTCCATGTACATCTTTGTGCTGCCAGGGTGGATAGAAAGAACAGAATCATGCGCCTCCTTGAGAACTTGCTCTCTCAAACCCGGGTAGTTCGGAACAAACATCCGGTGTTCAAAGAAAAGCGTGCCTTGATCATCGACGTGGAAGGACTCATACTTCGGAAGCTGAAGTTTGGAGATGATCTTTTTGGTGTGCGGATCACCAAGCTGACGAGAGTGAATCTTTTCTTCCAAGAGAGGGGTTGCCAGAAGGTTCAGGAGATGCCCTTGTTCCACAACTTCAAGGTTGAGCTGACGGAATTCCTCGCACAAGAGAGGCTGTTGTTCTTCCATCATGAGATTATTGACATAAGCTTTGCGGCTGAGAGCATCGGCCATAACATTAGCCTTGCCCGGAGTGTAGTTGATGGTCAAATCGAAATCATTGATTGCTTCAATCCACCTCCTCTGCCGAAGGTTGAGATCAGGCTGAGTGAAGATATACTTCAGACTCTTGTGATCAGAAAAGATTTCACAACGGTTGCCAAGCAAGTAGTGCCTCCAAAGTTTCAAAGCAAAGACAACTGCTGCGAGCTCGAGGTCATGTGTAGGATAGTTGATCTCATGCGTCTTCAACTGTCGAGAGGCATAAGCAACAACTTGTTTTTCTTGCATAAGGACCGCACCCAATCCTTGCAGAGAGGCGTCACAGAAAATCTGAAAAGGCTTAGATGTATCCGGAGGAACCAAGACTGGTGTGGAAGTGAGCTTCTCTTTGAGTGTCTTAAAGCTTGCTTGACAGGCAGGAGTCCAAAGATATTTCTTGCCTTTCTTGAGGAGATCGGTAAGAGTCTTCGCTATCTTCGAAAAGTTCTGAACGAAGCGACGACAATAACTAGCCAAACCGAGGAAACTCCGCACTTCTTTGACATTAACAGGAGGAAGCCATTCAACAATTTTCTTCACATTTTCCGGGTTGACTACAATGCCCTTGGCAGAGATGACGTGACCAAGATAGGTGACTTGAGGCAGCCAAAACTCACACTTGGAGAACTTTGCATACAAGCGGTTCTCACGAAGCTTGTTTAGGACACACCGAAGGTGTTCTTCATGTTCTTCCTTTGACTTAGAATAGACTAGGATGTCGTCCAGATAGACCACAACGAACTTATCAAGATACTCCATGAAACCGAGTTCATAAGCCTCGAGAAGGTGGCAGGTGCGTTGGTGAGACCGAAGGACATGACCGTGTACTCATACAGGCCATAGCGGGTGGTGAAAGCTGTTTTAGGAACATCTTCCTTGCGAATCTTGATTTGATGATAACCACTTCTCAAGTCAAGCTTGGAGAATACCACAGCTCCAGCTAGCTGATCGAAGAGATCATTAATCCGCGAAAGGGGATATTTATTCTTGATGGTTTTAGCATTGAGAGCCCGATAGTCAACACAAAGTCTATCAGTCTTGTCTCGCTTCTTCACAAAGATTGTTGTGCTACCCCAAGAAGAAGTACTGTGTTGAATGAAACCCAACTTTTCTTGTTCATCAAGCTGACGTTTGAGTTCAGCCAACTCAGCAGGACCCATTTTATAAGGCCGCTTGGAGATAGGAGCCATTCCAGGTTCAAGCTCAATTACAAACTCAACCTCACGATCCGGAGGCATACCTGGCAACTCTTCAGGAAAGACATCTGGGAACTCACAGACCACCGGAACACTCTGAATAGCTTCCATAGCATCATCATTCAGAGCCGCCAAAGAGTAAAGCTGAATAGAAGGAGCCAGACATGGAGAAAAGACTATATGGCCTTCAGGAATCTTCAGAGAAACCGAGCGTTCCGCACAATCAATCACAGCTGCATTTGCTGTCAACCAATCCATGCCCAAGATGACATCAATATCAGAATTACCCAGAACAATTAAGGATGCCGAGAACGAAGAGCCACCAATCTCAATTTGATTGCCATGGCTGATTTTAGAAGTTGCCATCTTTGCTCCATGAGAAAGTACCATTAACCGCTTAAGGAGAGGATCCAACGCTAACCCATTCTCATTTGCAAACTTGATAGAAACAAAAGAATGCGATGCACCAGAATCAAACAAAACTCGTGCAGGAACTGAGTTAACGGATAGCATACCCATCACAACTCCAGGTGCATGCTCAGCTTCAGCGGCGTTGACACAGTTGGCACGAGCAACAGTAGACCCGGGCTTGGTGTTGATGTTGAGAGCCCGAGGTGGTGGTGCACGAATCATAGGAGAGCTTGACGCAGATCTTGGAGGAGGTGGAGGAAGAGCTTTGTTTTTCATCGGACAGTTCCAGTTTTGATGCCCAGTTTCTCCGCAAGTGAAACAAGCACCAGGTGGACGTGGAGCAACGTAGCCAGGGACTCCGCCAGGCGCTCCAGGGTAGTGGTGGTTGTAGCCCCTGGGAGCAGCAGTGAGGAAGTTTGGTGGCCTTGCCGCGAAGCTTGAAGGTCTTGGTGGAGCCAGGAGCGACGGTGGGGTGTTAGGAACCCAGACACGACGCTTAGAAGGAGTTGACATAGCTGAAGAGCTTGGTGCATCGCGGTTGTGTTTCTTTGACTCCTCAAACACTTGCTTACTTGCTTCTTCCTGCAGAGCTGTATGCTGAAGTTCAAGGAAAGACGCCGGCCTTGCATGTGTGATTGCATATTTAATCGATGCATTGAGCCCTTGACGGAACCTCTTTTGCTTCTTCTTGTCATCTGAGATCTCATCGCCACCATAACGAGAAAGTTTCATGAAGTTCCTGATGTAGGTATTGACATTGTCATTTCCCTGCTTGAGGTTGAGAAAGACTTCCTTCATCCTTTCCATGACAATCTCTGACAGGAATTGCTCTTTGAAAGCTCCAGTGAACTGTTCCCAAGTAGGCTGAAAACCAGTGCAGTTTGCCTTCAGGTAATTCTCCCACCAGAGAGCTGCATCTCCCTTCAGAAGGTGAGTATCACACTTTACCCATTCTTGCTCAGGAACATCAGCAGTCTCCAGTAGCCTTGACATCTCATGCAACCAATCATCTGCATCAAGTGGTTGATCAGAAACATCAAATTGGCGAGGGTTGAACTTCAGGAAGCTTTTGATGTCTCCTCGCTTGGGAGGTGGAGGTAGTGGAGCAAACTCGTTCCTCCGAACACTCTCTTCCAAGCGCTGCTGGTTCTGCTGCATTGCTGCCAAGGCATTGGCGATGTTTGACAACGCGGCCCCCAGTTCAGGTGGTATGTCCTCATCAGAACGGCGTGGTGGTGCCATCCTGTTATTGATATAAAACACAAGTCAGTACTATAATGGAGAATAATAATAATCCAAAATAGTACCAAGATGTAATTAACCAAGATTAAAGGATACAATTTACTAAGATGATATTAAAATATCAACAAAGTTCAAAGCACCTAGAAGATATTAAGCATATCGCACACGACTGAAAAGGAGTGTGGTACACAGATATATCAAAGAAAATTTTTCCACAAATTTCGGCATTAAAATACCAATAGGTGTGCAAAATCACTTAACGAATCAAGATTAGCGACTCTACCAATTCGATATACAAAAGCGAATGACAAGAGTAGTGGTATGGTCGCGACTCCATCCCGCACTCAAATCATTACTCCGCACATGAATAAGTAGAACACATATCCTAACCCCTTCTTCTCACGATGAACCTAAAGATTGGTAACTACGGAAACGAACACCCCAACAAGATAACGTCGGATAACAAAGAGTAAGACAGATCGCGTCGGTATACAATGAATCAGATAGATCGCGTCATTTTGCAAAAGCCTGTCGGTATGGAATGTACCAACAGTTGATAACCAAAAGGCCGATAAAGATAACAACTTGGATGCAACAGATAGACAAGGGATTACACACACACACACACACACAACCTATGGTACTATGGAACCCAGAACACGTGAATCCTAGTTTGAACTTTTAAGAAGAGGATTGAAAACGTTACACTTCCTTACTAGAAAAGGGTGGGTGGGTGGGTAAGAAGAAAAGTGGAAGCAGTCCTACTCTCGCGTTTTGTTTTTCCCTAGTATACATAACTACCAAAAATATTTGCTAGACTGACAACGACCATTTGGCTGAGACCCTGAAGGGCGGGATGGCTCTGATACCAATTGTAACTACCTCGGTGAATTACGCTCCTAGATTCAAGCCTGGATGAACGGAAATGGTTGAAATAGTACGGTGGGGCCCAAATGCCACTCACAGGTAGACCTTTCGGCCGGCCCAACCATTTCCAATTCATCAGGACAAGAACGGGCGGCGTAATTGGCAGGCGAAGGGATCAACTACATACACAAATGAGTATGTATGCAAGCCACCATACAATAGTACATCAGAGCCATACCATCTAAAAAGAAAAGAAATATAGCAACGCCATACGGCAAGATTCAAATATCCTAGATAGATCTATAGTTTAGGATATCTCCTCATACATCACACATCAGAGTATCAAGCGGAAGCGGCAAACAAGATCCGAGTACGGATAAGAAGCGAATCGGCATAAGATGCCCCATAAATAAGCACATCCCGCCCACAGATCCCACGGATCCCCGTTCCCGGAATCTCTACACCGAATGATCGTTGCCCACATCGTCCGTCTCCTCCACCCAGTATCCATCTTCTGAGGGCACCTGTTCATCTGAATCAAACAATTTATCGTGTGAGACCCTAGGGGTACTCAGCAAGTCTTTATGCCGCTAAAGGGGACACAACCTGGGGGTGACGCAATTGCAGCGAAAGATAAACCCTAACAATTCTACAGATACTCGCTAACCATCCGCCTAACCATAGATAGACGGATGTCCGTGAATTAATAACAACAGTGATAACAGTAATATTAACAGATCCATCCTCCTCCTCGCTTACCGACGAGGAAGCGGACGAACAACCCCCATCCGTTGGCAGTTTTATTATCCATTCCATGAGTATTGCACTATTTACTAGACAGTTACTTAGTCAAATTAAAAGCGGTACTTTAGTTATGCTTGTCTATGATCGAGAAACTGTGCTCCAAGTCGTCCATAACCGCGGACACGGCTTTCAGAAAGTTTTACCCTGCAGGGGTGCACAAATAGCAACACACACTCGATCAACCTCGGAAAAACCAAATCAAAACCCAACGAGGCCTTCACGACAAAGCAATCACAAGATTCAGAAATATTTCAGGGGGCCACCCCATTGAGTACACCCGCAACGAAGCTAGCTGACTCCGAGACGGACTCAAGGTTTGCGCCAGTGGCTGTAAACGACTGGGAACCCGAAAATGTGACTGGGCTTGTCGATACCGCGAAAACACTCCGCTTACCTAAACAGTACAGGTGCTCCTCGCACAATCTTAATTAAAGCAGTAAAGCATGGCATAAGTACTGGATAGTAAAGAAATCCTCGAACTAGTTTGTGGCCCCAAGAAATAAGAATGAATCAAGCTTTGGCTCAGGGGGGTCCCATAAGCCTCCCGGATGTGGATAGCGCGAATAATCAAGGAACAGGAATCAAGTACTCGGGGTCCTACGGGACACAAGTGAGCAGGGAAAACCAAATAGCAGATATTGCTCACCGGTGCCTCTTTCATTAGTTATCCCATACTACTCAGGTTAAGTTGTTTAGGTACCTCGTTATCCAACAGACACTCACATACCCTACACATGCTGTTCTACAACTCGCATGGCTCAAACAACTCCTGTAGTAATGGCTCATGGGATGGAGAAACAAGCTTCGGTGGGGTTTAAAAGTAAAGGCTATGCAATACTTGGGATTCAGTTTAATGCAATCGCGACTCGATGATGCAAGAATAAGATAGAGGCAATAGGTACTGTATGTATGCAAGCATGTGGTAGTGCTTGCCTGGCAGCTCAGTTGAAGCGAGAGAAGGATCTGGGTAGTGCTCCTGGGTTTCTTGATATATCCCCTGGTCTATTCGAAGAAGAACCAAACAAACAAGGGCCAACATAAATAAAGTGCACAAGCATAGGAATAAAATGCGACAAGCAAACAATCATGCCATGATGAATGATGCACAATTTGCATGGCATTAGAGTAGCATGGCATGGGTGAGGTGAGAACAAGAAATAAACATTTTATTGGGTTTTAATCATGTTTAATACTCAATTAAGTTGCTGTTTACATTATATTTATATGATGCATGCTTCAATTCATATCATGGTATGCATAAACAGAAAGGTCTCGTCGAGCTGATCATTTTAGACATATCATTTGTCAAATTTGGAGTTATAAAACAAAAGTTATTAATTTATTAAGGTCCAGGGGCATTTTGATGTAATTAAATCAACTTGAAATTTAAAGTGTTCAAATTATATTTTGGATGGCATATTTGAAATCCCCACATTTTTATGATTCAAAAACATATATTATTTGTATTGTTTGGATTTGTATTTTAAAAGTTATTAAAATCTGATTTGAATTGGATTTGAAAAGATTTGAATTTAACAGATGTGCTGTAAAGCTTTTTATACCCAGACAGACCCAGCCCCTGTCGCTGACGGGTGGGTCTCACTGCTGACTGGGACACACGCGCGCAGGAGAACGCTTTACACCGCAGCCTGCTCTAGCCTTAGAGACAGACAGGTGGGACCCGCTGGCTCGCAGGCCCACTTGCCAGAGAGATACTGCGGGCCGTCCAGGTGGCTCAGGAGGGGGGACTGCGGGTTGAGATACGCAAAACAGAGGAGACTTTTTATAAAATGGCCACAGACACTGACTGTGGGCCTGGGCTGGACCGCGGGTTGAGGGAAAATAAAAGGAAGGGGTTTCTTGCAAAACTGACGCCGCGCACTGTGGATCTTCCTCTGATGCGCGGACAGACGCGCGCAGGCACACGCGCGACGCGCGCGGCGCGAGGGCTCGAACCCGTGACTTGGGCTTGCGCGCAGAGAGCGGAGCCACTGCGGCGGGCTGGGGTAGTTGTTAGGAGGACGGGCCGCGGCTAGGTAAGGTTCTGCGCGGCGCGAGAGTGAGTAGACAGACGCGGGCGGCGGCGCACGGCGAGCGTTCGTCGAAACGAACGACGAGCACCGGCGACGATCGTGAAGCAGACCATGCCGGGGAGGAAGAGGGGCTCACCGCGGGCTCGACGGTGGGCTCGGATCGGGCAGGCGTGCAGTGGATCGGCGATGAGGCTGGCGGCGGCGAAGTTAGGGTTTCCGTCGGGCGGCGCTGGTTCCGGCGGCTGTGGCGCTCCTCCTTCACGACGGAGGTTACGGGGGCGTCACTGGCGGTCGGCTCGCTCTTCCTCGTCGCCCAACAACCACGCCCGCCTCCTGGATGAAGTGAGCGAGAGAGAGCCGACGGGTGGTGGTCGGAGTCGGTGTAGTCGATGGTAGGGAGGAAGGAGAGGAGGGCAGGCGCCCTGGGGGAGATCTGAGCGTTGCAGAGAGGTGGGAGGGAGTAGATAAGAACGGAGGGAGGGAGGAGATAGCGTGGGGGAGGTGGTGATCAAAAAGGTGGCTCGGCCACCTTTGTCCTCTCCCTCACGTGTTTGGCCGGGGCAGGAGCAGGGGGGAGGGGATGGAGGCTGCCAGGTGGGCCAGCGCGTGAGGGAGCTCGTGGTGGGGCCGGCAAGTCATAGAGAAGGAAGGGGGTAGGGAGAGAGGAGGCTCGGGCTTGGCTTGGTTAGGAGCTAGGGTTAGAGGGAGGCTCGGGTTGGAGCTCTAGGGTAGGAGGGATGGGGTGGCTCGGCTAGGGCTTTGCTTGGGTGGTAGCTAGGTGGCATGGTGGGGCTAGCTAGGTGAGAGAGAGAGGCCGAAAGAGAGAGAGAGGTAGGTTTAGGGTTTAGATTAGAGGGGCTCGGGTTAGGGTTTAAGAGAGAGGTGAGGTGGGGTAGAGTGATGCTAGGGTTAGATGGGGGGTTAGATGGGGTTAGATTTAGGTCTAGCTTAGATGAGAGAAAAATTTGGAGAAAGGATTAGAGAGGGAGGGGTGGTTTGAGGTTTTTGGCATGATCCACATGTCCATGCATGTGTGGAGGTGAGAGGAGAGAAAGGTGAGGAAAAGAGAGGGGTATAGAGAGATGGATAGATGTGTGTGGTTTAGGATTCACTCAAAATGCAATTAATATCCAAATGGCAAACAAAAAGGTGGTTCTTGCATGGGCCATGCACAATTATTTAATACCATGCTTATTTTGTGAAAACAAGATTATTCACATGGCATTGTTCTTATGCATTCCAACATGTGGAGCAAGGCCCAAGCAAAAGAATTTGTAGAATTGGACCCACCCTATCTCTCATGAACTAGATTAACAACCAAAGAAAAATAATTACAAGCTCATGGATAATGGGATGGTGGAATTGTAAGGTGGTGAAAGAAAAGTGGTGAAGTTGAATAAAAGATATGCCCCCAACTCAACTTGGGCATTTAACAATATATCAAGAACCAAATATAATATCAAGAGGCAAATACAATTTACCATGCCTATGAGAGAAGAACCAAATCACAAAGGTTTTATATGATGCTCAAATGCAAGGTGGCATGATGACATGAGCATTATATAATGATGATGCAACAATTATATGAAGGAAGTAGCCATTATATTACTAGACCAAGTAGCATTACAGTTGTTAGACAAATGGGATGCTACATGGGTGTGGCCCACCCAAGCTCCGCTTCCTCCTATGTTTCGTCTCGTAACCTTCTATATGTAATAAAAATAGCAAAAATATAAAGAAAATAGTTTTTCGTGAACCTTTATTTTTTAGTACCTTTACCTATTTGCATACAGACTCTGTGGATTCCTTCTCTCAAACACCTGAAAATTCCTTTCATACAAATCCTCACACAAACATCAATGGCAACATTAGTGTGCAAAAACAATATACCTTTGGGTTAAAATTTCAACTGAAAACCATTAAGACAAAAACCATTGAAACAACTCCTTTCGAAATCCCCAAAAAGAATTCAAAGGGAAATCGACTTAAGAGGCAAATGCAAATAATGACAGAAATCCGTCAAAACAGACCAGCAGGTAAAGATTGATTTTTTTTGAAAATCTTATGTTGCTCAAATCATAAAGTGTTGAACTAATAAAAGTTAGCTAACAACTGGTAGCACAAGCACAGAAAATTAAAGATCCATCCAATGTATTGAGACCTCTCACGAATTTTTACAATGCAGCATAAAAATCTTTCCTAGGACAGCAACTTCTCACAACTCACCTACTTCTCAAAAGTGGTTGATCTTGACTCAAAAAACCAAAACAAAAAGGATAAGGAGCGATTATTACTGAGGTAATAACTTACAAGACTCAACAAAATAAAAACCAAAATAAAACGGGTTATCTCCCAAATGCTCTTTCTTTATAGACTTTAAGATGGGCATGATAATTTCAAAGATGCTCACATAGGGGACATGGATTTGAATTGAAAAAGAGCATCAAGAATCAAATATCCAACACATTTGAGTCTAACCCACTTCCTATGCAAAGGAGTCTCATGAGAAAACAAATTATTGAAACAAAAGGACACTAGCATAGGAAGACAAAATAAATGCAACTTTAAAGCTTTCAGCATAAAGCGGGGAAACTTAATATTATTGAGATGCATATATAATCATGTTTCCCTCTCTCATAATAACTTTCAGTAGCACTTTGAACAACGTTGACAACATAACTCTCACAATAAACATTCTTAACATCAGAGTGAGAATACATAAAATTATCAAAAAGAGGTTTATGGTCATAAACAGGATCAATAAAAGCAAGCTACTCAACTCTAGCATTCTCAATAGGCAAATTATTTTCATAAGGAGCTTTAGCATATTTGGAAAAGTTAAAGTCATAATAATCTCCATCAAACTTGGTTAAAATTTTCTCCTTCCTACAATCTATAATAGCCCCACAAGTATTTAGAAAAGGTCTACCAAAAAAGATAGGATAAGTTTTACTAGCTGCTGAACCAAGCACTAGAAAATCAGCAGGATACTTGATCTTACCACAAAGAACTTCCACATCTCTTACAATTCCAATGGGACAAATGGTTTCCTTATTAGCAAGGTGAATGACCACATCAATGTCCTCAACCTCACAAGGACCAATTTCATGCATAATTTCTCTGTAAAACTCATAAGGAATAGCACTAGAACTAGCACCAATATCACTTAAACCATAATAGCAATGATCACCAATTCTAACAGAAAGTATAGGGACACTAGTTTTTCTAGCTTTTCTAGGATGAGAGACAATATTAGAAGCATCTTCACAGAATACAGTGTGTTCATCCTCTATATTTTTAGTGACAAGATCTTTCACAAAGGCTACCACAGGTTCAATATTTATTTGTTCACCGGGTTCTACAACTCTCTTCGTACTTTTGCTAATTGCACTAGCTATGATAGAATGTTCCTTTACCCTAGCAGGAAAAGGGATTTTCTCAATATAAGGTTTAGGCAAACTACGGTTAAATAGTACAAACTTCAGTACTTCTAGCAGGAACATGATTAACAACATCTTTATAAGGTGCATGGTACTTATTCCACTTCTTTTTAGGATTCTATGTAAGAGGCAAAGGCCTTAAAACAATTGGTAATACTTTGAGAATCAAGACCATACTCAGTACTAATATCACGGAAGTCATCAGTTCTCATAAAAGTTTTAATGCATTCATAATCATAGTTTATACCTGACTTTCTTCCTTTGTCATTCTCTCATGCTTAAGTGTTCTATTGAATACGGTCTAGGAGATCCCATTTATCTTCTTCCTTCATACGTGTGAATGATCCAACACAAGAAGCATCTAATAAATCTTTATCATGAAGAGAAAGCCTAGTATAAAAGTAATTGATAATAATGTAGTTAGGGAGTTCATAAATAGGACATTTAAGCATTAGTAACTTCAATCTCCCCCAAGCTTGAGATGTACTCTCTCCATCACGAGGCCAAAAGTTATATATTTGATTCCTATCTTTATGAATCTCACTGAGAGGATATAATTTAGAGTAAAAGAGAGGTACTATTTACTCCCATTCCATGGATTGTCCATTCTTCAGTAGCCTATACCATTATTCAGCTCTTCCTTTCAATGATATAGAGAGTAACTTCTTCTTCACATGTTCAGTTGTGATACCTGCACACTTAAACAAACCGCATAATTCATGGATAAAAAGCAAGTGATCACCGGGATGGACAGTTCCACCCCTAAAATAATAATTATCCATAACACGATCAACAATACTTGTAGCTATCTTAAAAGGATCTATCTCAACAGGCGGTGACTCATCTACTACACTAGTGGTAGTAGTTTTTCAAATAGGAAACCAAGTGGGTTATCCATATTGGAAACAAAGTAACAAACTTAAATAAAAAGCAATGCTCACAGTAGAAGTTTCCTTTACCAATTCCACTCTTCAATAGCGCTTCACTCCCCGGCAACGGCGCCAGAAAATAGTCTTGATGACCCACAAATATAGGGGGTGTATCGTAGTACTTTCGATAAATAGGAGTGTCGATCCCAACGAGGAGCAGAAGGTGCTGACTAGTGAAACTGGCTCAAGAGTTCTCTGTAAAGTATCATGTAGTCGACGTTCACATGACGCCACTAGAAGAATAGCACCACAACTTAAATATCAAACCATTGAATAATATCTCAACACAACTCCACTAATAACATCATGACTTCTCCCATGTCCTCAAGAACTAAACGAACATCTCACGAGACATCATATGGATCAAGATCAGCGATGATATAATGATGGATAACAATCTGAACATAAATAATAATTCATTAGTTTCACTCACAAGCATCAACTACAATAGTAATCAACACCGGGAAAGTTTCCCCTAATAACTATGCAAGATTCAACACAATTGTTACAGCGGGATGGAGTGGTAATGATGGTGCTGGTGGAGATGATGGTGTGGATGATGATGATCCTGATGAAGTCTAGCTTGATGGTGGTGTTGATGGCGACGATCTCCCCTCTCCGAGAAGGAATGTTCCTGGAAGAAATCTGTCTGCCAGAGAGCTATTTCTCTCTCGGTGTTTTCCGCCCCGCAGAGGCGGCCGAATCTTTCTCTGGTCCCTCCCCCCCCCCCCCCGTGTTAGGGTTTTGAGGAGAAGATATAGTCCAGATGGCGGAGCCAGAGGTGGGCCAGGGTGGCCACACCCCCGGTGGCGTGGCCAGGGGTGGGCCGTGCCTGGGGGGTGTGGGCCCCCTGTGGCCCATGTCTGCCTCCCCTTCTGGCATTATTCGTCTTCTGGAAAAATATGATTTTTCGTAGTTTTTCTCGTATTTTTCTGATCTTCGCGAAATTGCATCAAAACACCGCTTTTTCCATCAGAATCCTGACTCCGGCAGTCCATCCTCCAAAAATCATCCAACATGCAAAAATAGAAGAAAGTAACATAAGTAACACCTTTTAATACGAAATATATCAATGAATAGAGGCAAATTATGATATAGAATGGTGATGCAAATTAGACGTATCAACCGTCACCGCGAGAAGCCGAACCTAGGTAAAATTTGTGTTACCAATCTCGTCTCGGAGTCTCCCATGTCTCCTTCGTCAACCACTCAACTCAAACTAGCCCTATAGCGTCTATCGACACAATACGCCGACAGATAACAATAGGGGGGACCAAAAGCTTCCAAAAGTCTAGACAGACATGTCTAAAACACCAAGTTTTTTGAATAAAATCACTATAGAAAGTCAAAAAAAATACAAGGCATTGTCATGGCTGAAGGGATGATAGATCCACCCCTAGATAGCGATCTCATCTTGGTACACCTAGATATAAATTTGTAATTGACCTCATTGTAATAGGGTACCGGTGCACCTGATCGAAATTTATAATTCGCCTCATTGTACCAAGTGCACCTGATTGAAAGTTGTAATATTGCAAAAAAATGCTAACATGAGTATTCTTTTTAACACCGGATCCAATTTATCGCTACGTATGGTGTGATAAAAAACTGCAATTAATCTATTCTTTTATATGTAGATATTCATCCATTTATTACGGATCCATTACGGATCCACGCAATAAAGAATTGCAATCAATGTCCTTATAAACGCCTGCTAGTATTTGAATTTGCATCCAATTAAATCTTTCCTATCATAGTACTATATAGGTGTCATTGTTTCTCTTGTTCTAGATCAAGCTCACACCACCAACTCACCAAACTCCACACAAACCATCTCGCCATCTCAAGGTCCAAATCTCCATCGATTATGAGGACTTGCACCTTCCTCCTCCTCATCGCCGCCGCGGCGATCTACACCACCGGTACTCCTGCCAGAGGCTGCGGTGAGTCATATGGTGAGTCATATGATACATCGATAGAAGATCGATGGGAACCTATCCCGGACATCAACGACCAACATATCCAGGAGCTCGGCGGCTGGGCGGTCTCGGAGTTCCTCAAACACGCGAACTGCTTGATCAAGTTCAGCAAGGTGGTGAGCGGCAAGCAGCAGATCGTGTCCGGCATGAACTACAGGCTTGTCATCGACGCGTCAGACGTCGGTAGTGGGAAACTTGGCAAGTACAATGCGGAGGTGTACGAGCAGGAGTGGACCAAGACGCGCAAGCTCATATCCTTCAGCAAGGCCGAATAGACGGCGCCTTTGCTAGGAATAATAGGCGTGCCTTAAAATCTTGATGGTTGTTTTTGTATATCTAAATTATCCGCATACATACATCGATATATAAAAATCGTCACTGAAACGACAGGAGAGCCTAAATCGTTTCGAATTTCTTCAGCAAAACTAACGCGACATCCGTCCACACGATATGCGATACAGTCTAAGGTGAGACGATGCAGCGTCACATCATGATGCCTGGATGCTGGATCACGCACGCACCGAATAAATCCAAATTGACGTTTCTCCTGGCCAGGAACTCGTTTCATGCCGTTTTCTCTGAAGAAACTGGCGCCATCACGCGGCAAACCACCACTTCTGTGCCGGTTCTTGCGTTCGAGGCTGACAGAATAGAAACGTTTTCTACCGATTCCTTTTTTTTTTTTTGATGACCAGGTTTCCCCTGAATGTAAGAGAGAAAAAAAAGGAGCTTCGGAAACAACAGCGTGAAGCGTGCACGCCGCACTGGTTCTCTATTCGGCCTGATCCCGACCTTATCAGCTTGTGGACTTGTCTAAAGGCTAAACACCACAATAATTGTGATCCAAGACCAAGAATACGGACTAAAGAGCTCAGTCCGTCATTTCTTGAATGGACTAGGAAAGCTGTCGCGACGGCACGCCGTACCCATGGATGCCCTTTTTTGTGATTGTTTGAGAATGCACTTAGGGCTTGTTTGATTCATAGGGTAGGAAAAATGTAGGGATAGGAAAATTATAGGACTGGAATGATCTGTCCCAATGAATCCTATGGGAATTAAAACCATGGGAATAGGCACAAGTGGTTGTTTCATAGAGCATAGGAAAGTCACTAGAATTGTGAACATTATAATATTATTGTTTGAAGTTTGAGTTTCAAACATGTAGCCGTTACTCACAAGCCAACCGTTGGTCTGTAGCACCACATTGTCCACATATATGCAAGAACAACATTCTTTCGTAGTATCTCTTTATTCTTCAAACTAAGGTTAGTTCTTCTCCTGTAGATGTTTTCCGGCAGCTGGCTTCAGGTGTCCTCCTTCAGTTTCAGTTTAGTTTTGAGATTCAAGAGGGTTCAGCATGAGGGCGGTGGCCGGTGGAGGAGCTGAGCAGGAGGAGCCGCACGGCTATGAAGCAGTCCTAAATTTTCTAGTCAATGTGAACGACAGGCAGCTCTAGTTTGAGGAGAGAAGTGTTGTTCTTTTCTTCTGGCCATGCAAAGAAGGTATGCAAAGCGGTGCTTTGACGGCAAGAGCGAAGCCAGCTGCGTGCGCGCTTTTCTTCGTGCCACAGGAAAATTTCCAAGAGCTCAGAGCTAATGGAAAAATTTCTACGGAATAAACTAGGGAAACGTCCACAGGAAGAAATCCTCCAGGTTGTATTCCTATGAATCAAACAGCGGTTATAGGAAAAAATCCATAGGATTGTGATCCTGTGAATTTTTTTTAGCATTCCTATGAATCAAACAAGCCCGTAGTTAACAGCGGTAGGCATTTTTGGGACGATGTGAACCATTTTGGTTCTTGTTGTGGCCCGTGCCTTGTGTTTTGGTCCCGGTTTTTGAAACCTTCTGTATATAACAATCTTTCTCTAATCTAATCGGAAGGCAGAACGACTGCCTTTAACCTCAAAAAAAAAGCCCATAGTTAAATTTTAACGTTTGTTCTAAATGTTGCAAATATTTGTTGAATATTACAATTTCATTGCTATTAAATGCAGAATAGAAGTATTTGAATGTGGTAAGCAAACTATGTCTATAATTTTGATCTACACAGTCAAAGTTAAGCATGAAAGGAGACGGTTAGTAGAAGAAGATTGCAGCATTTTTCTCAAATCGGATGGCAGAACGACTACCTTTTTTTTTACCAGGTTTCCCCTGAATGTAAGAGAGAAAAAAAAGGAGCTTCGGAAACAACAGCGTGAACAATTCGGCCTGATCCCGACCTTATCAACTTGTGGACTTGTCTAAAGGCTAAACACCACAATAATTGTGACCCAAGACCAAGAATACGGACTAAGAGCTCAGCCCGTCATTTCTTGAATGGACTAGGAAAGCTGGCACGATGGCACGCCGTACCCATGGTTGCCATCAGGGCCGGTCCTGAGATTTCAGGGTCCCGGGGCGAAACTAAAATTTTAGGTCTCTTTCCTAATTTTTTCTGATATACAAGAATGAAATGATGAAGAATAAATACTTTAAGTATACTCATTTGCAATATTCATATAAAAATGACAATGTTTACATATTACCTTCAAAAATTCTCCGTGTATTCCTAGAAGCGAAGTCGGTGATAATAAAATCAATATCAATCTCGTCCAATAACTTCTCGATGCCAGATCATAAATAACCACACTAATTGGTTTCTCATCAACACTAGCAAATTTTGTAGGAGATGAACCAAATGCGATATCATGATCACTTACATTGTTATTACCCGCGTTGATGTCATCGTTTTCCTCTGTACCGATATCATCCTCTAGATCAATATTACTATGTTACTCAGCAAGAACTACTACCTCCCTTTCGGTTTACAAGTCTTGCGCGTACTTCTATGTCGCCAAATCATCGAAAACTTTAGACTTTATATTTTACTTTTCTTAGCACCGGAATAAGGTGCCATAACCAATTAAGTACACTAAAATTATAAAGAAGAACAACTATTAGAACAAAAATTAGGGGCAACGTTAGACTATAGAAGACTGAGATCATAAATTCAAAATTCGAACCTATAGACGCTGAACGGCCAAAGCGAGACGAGAGATAGGGCACAGACAGAGGCAGAGGGCGAGGGGGCGATAGGCGACGATCGGCCGATAGGTGGCGGCTTGCTGCTTTCCGCATGCGGACCTTCCTACAATCGACAACGCAGTGTTGAGTCGAGGTTGAGGCAGGAACCGGGGTGCAGCATGCCTTCATACGATACAATCAAAGAGGATAGCTGATCTAATCGCAGGTTAGGTACGTGATGCCGTGATGGACTCCAAATTTGAAACGTATGTGTATGTCCAGCAAAGTAGAGCTCTCAATCTAACCCAATAGAAAACTCAAAATTGCTGTTTTTTTATCTTTTCTAAGATCTATTATAGCCTATATATGCAGCACATATCTGGAGAGCCCCCCCCCCCCCAAGTTTTAGGCCCGGGGCGGCTGCCCCTCCGGTCCCCCCAAAGGGTCGGCCCTGGTTGCCATTTTTTATGATTGTTTGAGAATGCACTTACGGCTTGTTTGATTCATAGGGTAGGAAAAATGTAGGGATAGGAAAATTATAGGATTGGAATGATCTGTCCCAATGAATCCCATGGGAATTAAAACCATGGGAATAGGCACAAGTGGTTGTTTGATAGAGCATAGGAAAGCCACTGGAATTGTGAACATTATTGTTGGAAAAAGAAGGAATTTATCAAATGATTTATGCAAAATAAACAGCAGGTAAAACATGACTAGAATGATCGAAATTAAACTAGCCAAGTAATCTGACAGAAAGTATGCAGAGAGTTGCAGAGAGATCAAAGTAATCTGAACAAGATGAAGAAAGAAAGCATACAACAGTGCGCCGGCGTTGGCGTTGGAGTTGTCACCCATGTCGTCGAGGAAGAGGTTCTTGATGGCGGGGAAGAAGTCGTCGTTGGGGAAGATGTTGTCGGCGTCGGTGAAGGAGTCTGTGATGAAGCCAGTAGTTGCGCCGATAGCGCTCCCCCCAAAACCTTATCGCCCTTCTCCCGTACAGGACTCGAAGAGACGGGGTTCCGGAGGCCTATTGTCTCGGCTCGCAGTGCACGCCGCAAGACGGGATGGGGAAGAAATGGCAGCTCAGTGCTCTGGAACTTGGAGGCGATGGTTCTGATAGTGTATCTGAGGAGAGGAGCGACCTTCCGCTCTTATACGCACGGGTAGAGAGGTGAACAGGCAACGTCGAAAGAGGAAACGAACATGCAGCGACCGAAGCCAAACAACCTCCACTAAGTTCGAATTAAACCTCCACTGAGTTCGTATTTAAAACCCATTAGCGCAGACTGTTCAACTTCTACACACCCGTTCATAGACTGTTCAACTTCTGCACACCCGTTCATATACCAGTCATGCGTGGCAAAAAAGAAGTCGGCTTGGCGAGATTCCCGCAACCCGCGGCGCGCGCGTCGTGACGAGGCGAGCGGCGGAGGAGGAGGAGCACACGTGTGGGACTCTCTCCTTCTCCTTCTCATCCTTTTACCAAGTGGTAGGAGTGCCTCCCTTATAAGCTGGTGCACACCTCCTTCAACTAGCAATGTGGGACTAAACATTTGTCCCACCTCTTGCCATGCATGAATGGGCCACATGGGCCTTTAGGATTTTCAGAAATTATTGGAATGGAAAATGGGCTGGGCTATTTGGCCAAAATTCCAACAAACCCCCACTAGATCCCAGAGGCACATGTAATTTGTCTTTGGTTTCAAAACACTGTTTATATACCGGTACTGCAGTGGAGACTATTAAGTTGAACTTCCACCTAGAATTCTATGCTACACTAGGTTGCGACTTGTACAGTGGACTATGCCTTGAACTGCAAGTTTGCTGCAACCTAGCTTCACACGAAGCCTTGACCGATACTAGGCTACCATGGGACTTTCCCGCGGGTGGATCTTATGCGTCATACTCCATGGCCTTTCATGAGTTTATTAGAGAGCACCCAACTCTCATAGACTGTGACGTTTGATAGTCAGGCCCATATAGGTGTGTTCTTCAAAAGATGTTCTGCAGGACAACATCGTTGCTTAAGATTAAGTCACTTAGAACACATTACGATAAAAATCAACCTGCCATGCAGAATAGGAAAGTATTGCATCTTCATGGAGTGGTGTTCATTAAAGTAGGGATACTTTCCTCTCAGTCTACCAACAGCTTGTCTTCCAATTCTAATTCACAGATCTTCGATCACATAGATTGGTTTGCCACTGTGGAAAACTCATTGTGTGGGTCTCATACCCATCTCCTTCGATGCATTTTCAATCACATTGCGCGATAGTCCCTTTGTGAAGGGATCTGCCAGGTTTTTAGATGTTTGGATATAATCCAATGCAATATCTCTGGAGTTTCTCATTTTCCTGACAGATTTTAGTCTCCTCTTCACATGTCTTGAGGACTTCATATTATCCTTAGAACTGTTCACCTTAATAATCACAGTTTGATTCTCACAATTCATTGGAATTGCGGGTATAGGTTTTTCAACCATAGGTAAGTCCATCAAGAGTTCAAGAAGACACCCTGCTTCAACAGTGGTCGTGTCTAGTGCTGTGAGTTCTGCTTCCATAGTTGACCTTGTTATGATGGTCTGCTTGCAAGACTTCCAAGAAACAGCGTCACCACCAAGTGTAAACACATATCCACTCGTGGCCTTTATCTCATCAGCATCAGATATCCAATTTGAATCACTATAACCCTCCAGGACCCTCGGAAACCCGGTATAGTGAATGCATAGCTTGTAGTGCCTTTTAGATAGCGCATGACTCTTTCAAGAGCTTGCCAATGATCGTCTCCAAGATTTGAAACAAATCGACTGAGCTTGCTAACATCAAACGCGACGTCAGGCCTTGTAGCGCTAGCCAACTACATAAGCGAGCCAATTATTTGAGAGTATGTCAATTGATCTCTAATGGTGCCTCGATTCTTTCGAAGTAGCACACTAGGATCATACGGTGCTGGAGATGAATTGCCGTCGCTATACCCAAAGCGACTCAAATTTTTGTCCACATAGTGAGACTGAAGCAGTGTGATCCCACTATCATCATCTCTCAATAGTTTGATGTTCAAGGTAACATCAGCTACTCCTAGATCCTTCATCTCAAAATATTGAGATAAGAAATCCTTGACCTCCTCAAATACAGTAAGGTTGGTCCCAAAGATCAGTATGTCATCAACATACAAACATAGAATAACTCCTTCGCCCCCACCATGGAGATAGTATACACACTTGTCAGCTTCGTTTACAACAAAGCCTGCAGTGGTTAAGGTTTTGTCAAACTTCTCGTGCCACTGCTTAGGTGCTTGTTTAAGACCATATAAAGACTTCAGCAGCTTGCACACTTTTCCTTCTTAAACATTTACTACAAAACCATCTGGTTGATCCATATAAATTTCCTCATCCAACTCTCTATTTTGGAAAGCCGTCTTAACGTCCATTTGATGAACGAGAAGACTGTGTGAGGCAGCCAGAGAAAGTAGTACTCGAATGGTGGTCAACCTTGCTACAGGTGAGTAAGTGTCAAAGAAGTCTTCACCTTCCTCTTGGGTATAACCCTTGGCCAGAAGACTTGCCTTGTACTTCTCAATAGTACCATCGGGCCTTAGTTTCTTCTTAAACACCCATTTACATCCTACAGGTTTTCACCCATAAGGACGATCAGTGATCTTCCATGTTTCATTAGCTAAAATGGAGCCCATCTCACTACGGACAGCTTCTTTCCAGTCCATATGTTCCATGAACAAGAGACCGTTGTTTTCTCCCTAGTGGCAACAACACATTCTACAACCGAAGAGATTTTTGTCACTTCCGTTGGAAACTAGAGGCATGAACCCACTATCGAGCATAAATACTCCCTCTTGGAGTCACTAGCAACTACTTGGCCAAGATAGCCACCAACAACGGAGAGCATGCAAGATCACAAACAACACAGACATGATAGAATCATAAAGACAAAACCATTAATCAAACCAACATAATAATCTCAATATCCATCAGATCCCCGCAAACACAACATGCATGATTACAAATAGATTATATATTGATAATGAACGGAGCTCACAAGATCTATACATGAAAGCACAAAGGAGGAGATACAACCATCTAGCTACTACATGGACCCGTAGTCCAAGGTGGAACTACTCACGCATCATACCGAAGAAGAAGGCCTCCGGGATGATCTCCCCTCCGGCAGGGTGCCGGGAAGAACTTCAGATCCCTCCCGGTCTAGGGACGATGGTGGCGGCGGCTACAGACGGTTTCGTGGAGATTTGATTGGGTGCTTAGGGTTTAGGCATCGGGAGCTTCTTATAGGCGAAGGGGGAGGCCGAGGAGGCGGCCAGGGGCCACACACCCTGCCTAGGCGCAGGGCAGGGCCCACCCGCACCTAGAGAGGATCTGGGCGCCCTAGCCCATTTCTTCGTCTCCCCTCTGGGCTTCTTGTTCCCCACGGAAAGTTATTGACTTTGACGTTTGTCCCGTCCAATTCTGAGAATATTTCTTTACTAGCTTTTCTAAAACCAAAAACAACAAAAAATAGGCAACTGGCACTGTGGCAACTTGTTAATAGGTTAGTACCAGAAAACATGTAAAAATCACCTCAAAGTGTAGACAAAGCAAAGCAAAGTAGATACTAACAAGCATGGAACATCAAAAATTATAGATACGTTTCCAACGTATCAAGCATTCCCAAGCTTAACTCCTGCTCGTCCTCGAGTAGGTAGGTGATAAAAATAATAATTTTTGAGGTGACATGCACCCTCACAATAAAGATCTAACCATCTGCAAGCATTGAAAGCTGGGATCAAAGAATTCTAAACATGAACATGAAAGAATGAAGTTCTTACTGTAAGATAGAGCAACTATTGTTGCAACATGACAAGATACAAATAAAGATCATGAATAACATGCATTGAAAAATGTTTGTTTGTTTCACATACAGAAAACATAGCATGGTGGTAAACAGCTTGTCCCTCATGGAGTAGCAAATAGATGCATAGGACACCTTCAAAGTTCACAAGGGTGACTAGAAACAAGTAGCACAAGAACAAGTAATATCACAATATGCATCAATCAAGAAGCTTTGGGACACTGCACATAGAACTAAGAATGGAAACTATGCTCTCTTAATGGTGCCTAAAGGTAGAAGGTGGAGACTCAATAGTGGTGGAAGAACGGCCTTTTATAAAGGAAGCAGGGATTTCAAGTTTCAAAAAGAGCTTCCAAAAATTATGGTACTTGTTAGCTTTCAACCCTCATTGCCCCTATCATAAGCATCTTGAAGTGATTAAGGTTAAAGTGAACAAACTATGGAGTATATGCTTGACAAAGTATAAGTTGGAAATCTCAAGTCCCTTGAATATGAGGGCCACACCTCATGCTACTCAACTTCAGGCCCAGGTAAGTTCTTGTCATTCTAAGTATTTGCATACCATTGAGAACCGTCAACGGGGTACCCCTTGCACATCGTATAGGAGCTTTCCCATAACCAAAATGACAAGGCAAGCAGACAATGAGCATCTCAGTGATCTTTTTATTTACTATATGCATAGATTTTTATTGAGGATGTTTCATAGATAGCTCACTATGGTGATACTGCAAGTTTCCACCATGATTAGGCATGGCTTAGGCTAGCGGCCCAAGCATTTCTCTAACACAGAATACAGACTCCATGGACTTACAAGTTCCCTCTTTATTTCACACCGGTGACATCCATAGACAAAACAGCATGATATCAACTGAGTACAGAGTACAAGTGCAATGTTGAAAACGTTCCCCATGACAGAATGGTTCTGCTAATTCCAACGTATAAGTGCAAGCATATACAACATAGAGACACAATGGTTCAAGTTTATTAGGGGCAAATAATATAAAGTGTGCCATCAAGTTTGTGAGGGCTTTAATCACTAAGTTTCCACATAACAAAATAGTTTTTAATTGGAAGATAGTTGAAAACAAAAATATACTTGGAATGGTGTAACATACCATGCATAGGAGTTTATAGCAGATACTTTGGAAAAACTTGGTTTCTTGGGAGTTGGAAGCATGAGTAGAGCTTGCTCATACAAGTGGAGGCTAGCAAAAGACTGGGAGCAACCAAATAAGAGAGCAATAGTGGCCATAATCGTGCAGAGCAACAAAGCATTACTAATCAAAGCATAGCGTGGTACTACAAGTCAAGGAATAAATGATCATAGAGGCTACGGCAACTTGTGAGATTCATAACATGGTGTAAGCATGTGCCAAGTCAACCCAAACAAACCTCAAAGGAGAATACCATAATACTAAGCTTTTGCATGCTAAAACAACGCATAATTTCTTCAAGGCACACTAAGCAATCCCAATGACTTGGAGCAAGCCATGCTACAGCAATAACTACTAAGCATAAGGTCAAAACAACACCTAGCATGGCATGATAAAGTCTAAGTCACAGTCAATGCAAGCTCCTCTTGCACTTCCAAGGAAGAACTTTCTACTCCTTTCCAACACCAAGCAAACTTATTTGTAACAACACAACGAAAGCGGGGGTCCAAACTACTCGAGCAAACTAAACAAACTAAGCAAAGCCAACGAAAACTAAGACGCTCCAAGAACAACACAACTGTGCATGAAACATTAAAAACGAAGTGTCTTGACAGACCTGAGCTTTTTATTGATGTAGAAGGGGATGCCTTGGGCATCCCCAAGCTTTGACCGTTGTACCTATTGGATATTTCTTGGGGTGACACCATGGTGGCATCTCCAAGCTTGAGCTTTTTTCCATTCTTCATCTCATTGCATCATTCTCGCTCTATACCTGAAATTTTTCCTTCATACAAAACTTCACACAATCTTCATTAGCAACATTAGTTTATTCAAAAGATATTAGACCTCTGGAAAAGCTTTGGAACAGCAAGACTTTTCATTAAAAACAAAAGCTACTGTAGTAACTCCTTCAAAAAGCTCAATTCCCCAAAAGAGAACTCAAAAAGGAATCAATAAGAATCAAATGCAAATAATGACAGAAATCTGTCAAAACTGACCAGCAGGTAGAAACTGATTTTTTCCGAAAATCTTCTGTTGCTCAAATTAAAAAGTGTTGAACTAACAAATGTTATCTAACATACTGGGTGATTTATTCGTAAATTTTTAGCTCTATCCGAGTTACAGAGACTCCTCACGAATTTTTATGGTGGAGGACAGAAATCTGTTTCAGGACAGCAACTCCCCAAATCTTACTTCCCTCTAATTAGAGGTCATTCTTGGCACAAAAAGCAAACAAAAAGGATAAGGAGAGGTAATTACTGAAGTAATAACTTCCAAGACTCAAGTAAAATTTTGGGTTATCTCCCAACAAGTACTTTTCTTTAACGCATTTAAGTTAGGCACAAGAAGCAAGAAGAATCAAGTATTTTCAAATGAAGAAGCATTAATATCAAAATTTGCAAAGTCTTCAACTATGAAAGGTATCTCATCCAAATGAATTTTGGAGGATCTTTCTGATCCCTCTTTGGTGTATTGCTTTCATCAAAAAGATTTTCAGGAGCAATCCAATCAAAATTCTTTTCAATGGCTTCATGCATTCCAACAAGCTTAAAAGGTATGGGTATCTTAAATTCCTCTCTAGGCTTAGTCTTATCAGAAATACCCACAACATCTACGCTTGAGACTAGCATATTGGAACGCTCAAAGACCTTTTTGGCTTCCCTGGCAACATCATTGAATTCTTTTAGTAAAGTTTCAAGGATGAATTCCCTCTTTTCAGCATTCTTTTCTTCTTTTAGTTTTAGGAACAAGAATTGTATGATGGGGTTAAGGCTAACAAACCTAGCCTCCAACATATGAACTAAAGAAGATGCAGCAATCTCATAATTAGGGGCAAGTTCAGCTATAGATTTTTCCTCAATATCTTCATGCTTGCTAACATGATTAAATAATTCTTCAATATTCTTTTTCCCAATTATGGAGCCACTGCCTATTGTAAGATCTTCCAGGGCGAACTTGGGGAGTAACATGGTGAGATAGAGCAAGGTGGCAACTAAAGTAGGAACTATTTTTTTTTGTTTTTGAATAAAGAAAGCAAACCAAACTAGACTAATTTTTTTGGGTTTTTTGAAAAGAGGCAAACAAAACCAAGCAAAAGAAACAAAGCAAACTAAAACAAAGTAAAGAGAAAGGAAGTGGAGGAATCCCCTTGTGAAGACGTCCTTAGCCTCCCCGGCAACGGCGCCAGAAAACTTGTTGATGGTGCTTGACGTGGAGCACATCGTTGGAAACCCCAAGAGCAAGGTGTGATGAGCACAGGAGCAAGTCTTCCCTCAGTAGAGACCGAGGTTATCGAACCAGGAGGAGGAAGGAAACGTCACACAGGTGTTGCGAGCAATGCGGAGATCTGCACAACACAAACTCAAGACTTTGCGCCAACGAATCAGTGAGGTTGTCAAGCTCACCGGTTTGCTGTAACAAATGATTAAACGTATGGTGTGGAAGGTAATGGTTTGCATCAAGTAAACAAGTAACATTTGAAGGTGTATTAATGGTAAATATTGGACCGGTGTCCATAGTTCACTAGAGGTGCTCTACTTAGATAAACAACATGGCCTGAAGGGTAAACAAATTACAGTAGGGCAATTGACAGGAACTGAGCAAGGCATAACAATGCAATACTAGTCAGAAGTACAACTGATCAGGGCAATTGACAGGAACTGGGTAATACGACAATATACATCGACCGCCATCCAACTGCATCTATGACTAGAAGTCCACCTTCAGGTTATCATCTGAACCCCCTCCGGTATTAAGTTGCAAGCAACAAACAACTGCGTTAAGCAAAGTGTGTAAGGTAAACAGTCCACATGTTCCATGAACAAGAGACCGTTGTTTTCTCCCTAGTGGCAACAGCACATTCAACAACCGAAGATATTTCTGTCACTTCCCTTGGAAACTAGAGGCATGAACCCACTATCGAGCTTAAATACTCCCTCTTGGAGTCACTAGCGACTACTTGGCCAAGATAGCCACCAACAACGGAGAGCATGCAAGATCACAAACAACACAGACATGATAGAATCATAAAGACAAAACCATTAATCAAACCAACATAATAATCTCAATATCCATCGGATCCCCGCAAACACAACATGCATGATTACAAATAGATTAGATATTGATCATGAATGGTGATCACAAGGTCTATACATGAAAGCACAAAGGACAAGATACAACCATCTAGCTACTACATGGACCCATAGTCCAAGGTGGAACTACTCACGCATCATACCGGAGAAGAAGGCCTCCGGGATGATCTCCCCTCCGACAGGGTGCCGGGAAGAACTTTAGATCCCCCCGATCTAGGGACGATGGTGGCGGCGGCTATAGACGGTTTCGTGGAGATTTGATCGGGTGCTTAGGGTTTAGGCATCGGGGGCTTCTTATAGGCGAAGGGGGAGGCCGAGGAGGCGGCCACGGGCCCCACACCCTGCCTAGGCGCAGGGCAGGGCCCACCCGCGCCTAGGGGGGTCTGGGCGCCCTGGCCCGCTTCTCCGTCTCCCCTCTAGACTTCTTGTTCCCCAAGGAAAGTTATTGACTTTGACGTTTGTCCCGTCCAATTCCGAGAATATTTCTTTACTAGCTTTTCTGAAACCAAAAACAGCAGAAAACAGGCAACTGGCACTGTGCCAACTTGTTAATAGGTTAGTACCACAAAACATGTAAAAATCACCTCAATGTGTAGACAAAGCAAAGCAAAGTAGATACTAACAAGCATGGAACATCAAAAATTATAGATACGTTTTCGACGTATCAGGTATTTATGCTAGATAGTGGGTTCATGCCTCTATTTAATCTAAGGGGACAGAAATCTCTAAGGTTGTAGATGTGATGTTGCCACTAGGGAGAAAACAGCGGTCTCTTTTTCATGGAACAAGTGGATTGTTTACCTTACACACTTTGCTTAAAGCAGTTATCTGTTGCTTGCAACTTAATACTGGAGGGGGTTCGGATGATAACCTGGAGATGGATTTATAGTCTTAGATGCACTTGGATGACGGTCTACGTATCTTGTTGTATTGCCCAATCGAATCTCATAGGATCATGAATGTCTAGTATTGCATTGTTATGCCTTGCTCAGTCCAGTCAATTGTCCTGCTGTAATTTGTTTACCCAGCATGCCATGTTTGTTTATCTAAGGAGAACACCTCTAGTAAACTATGGACCCCGGTCCAATCTTGACCATTGATACATCTTCCACTGTTACTGTTTACTTTCTGCAAACCACTATTACCTTTCACACCATACAGTTAATCCTTTGTTACAGCAAACCGGTGAGATTGACAACCTCACTGTTCGTTGGGGCAAAGTCTTGAGTTTGTGTTGTGCAGGTCTCCAAGTTGCTAGCAACACCTTTGAGTCGTTTCCTTCCTCCTACTGGTTTGATAACCTCGGTTTCTTACTGAAAGAAAACTTGCTGCTATGCTCATTACACCTTGCTGTTTGGGGTCTCCCAACAAGGCGTCAACAACACGCCCATCAGTAGCTATACGGAGGGAGCTATACGGCGGGAACTATACGGCCGGAGAAATATTTCCGCCGTATAGTTGCTCGTTAAAGCATCAGTAAACTCCCCTCGATTGCTTCCAAAAAGAGACTTGCTTGTTTTCGTCTGAATATTGTGTTTTTTCTGTTAAATCCCTATGTTGATGTTTAGAACCTGAAACACACATTAAAAACCAAGTTTTCTTTGCTAGCGAAATATTAGCGTTAGGTAAAGCTAGAAAACCATCAAATCCAAACAAAAACGGTCGATAGAAACCATAAAAAATTTGTCGAATCTCACAGCTATCAGTTAGGGGGGGCATTGGGGCAACCAACCTAAGCCATGCAAATGCATCATGGTGGAAGTTTACAACATGGATAATCTATGAGGCACCTTCAATAAAAATCTATGAAATAGTAAATAAAATAAAGTGCTAAGAATGTTCATTTGTATATTTATCTTGTCATCTGAGTACGGATAACCCTCACAAAGGGACTCCTTATACAAAGGGGCAAGAGATACCTCAGTGTCAACTTTCTTGAGCATATAGAAAGTGTACAATGAAGAATTTCTTGGGATTTGGAGAAGCTAGTACTTGTGGTCAAGGTGCATGAAACACTTAACTTGTAAAAGTTCAACACATAAACCGTACCCACTTCATAGCTCACTTGCTTATTACAATTCTTTAAAGATTGAACCTTGTAAACTTAGTGTAACAATGTATGACATGAAACATAGAAACAAACTCCAAATTCCATGTTTGGTTTTGTCACCTTCATGCTGAGGGATGAGCATAGGTTAAGCTTAGGGATGTTGATGCATGTAAAATGCATACTTGAACTTTGTAGTTTATTGAAACATATTACCACATATCTACAACATTTATAATGCAATAACCATGTTTTATATTTATTTTTGGGGATTTACCAATGATCCCCTTTATTTTGGTTATAACTCTGCAGGACAGGAAAATCCTAAGCTAAACAAAGTTCAATGAAGGTGAGATCCTCGGAAAGCCAATATTTTGGGAAGACAATGATATGGAGTGCTTGGAACTTACAAGGGAGGCCCGAAGACCCAAAATAGGTGTGTTGGCGCGGCCTACCCAGCTACACACGACACCCACCCTATTTCGGTCCTTGGTGTCTGATTTGCTTCAATATCTTTCCCACCGACTTGGTTTGACCTAAAAACTGCTATAGAAAGGGTCCCCCAGGGCATCCTCGAGGAGATCCCCGCAGAAACACAGGAACACCAAAAAGGAGTCCTACCTTCTCCAACATCATCACCATGATGTAGAGGGAGTAGTCCACCTCTGGACTATGGGTTTGTGGCAGTAGCTTGATCTATTTCTCTCTTCTGCTATCATACATCTAGTACCATATGAGCTGCCCATCATGAGTATGGTCATATATGTAATTCCTATGTGGTGGATCTTTATTCTATGATTTGATATATCATATTGTAACCTATTTATGTGTAAGATGTATTGATATATGCATATCATGTACCATGTTCTTAATTAATTGTTTTGATCTGACATGTATGCAAAAGCATGTGTGGGGAAAGTGTGTTTTAGATGGAGTAACATGGTGGTAGTGATTTAATAGTGATAGCAAATTCAAGATCCACCATGTCTTTTACCTTTCTTTTATTACCTCACTATGAATTGAGTGAATTCATGTGCTATAATTATCTTGTGACAGCTTGATAATATTATTTGGTCAAGGTAGCATATTTGTTATTTAAATATCATGTCAAAGTACTTAAGGCTATGCTCTGTTAATTCTTAATTCTAGATTGCTTCGAGTTTTCCCTTTATAGAGGAGTATAAGAGAGATGTGTTGCATCATATCTATGTTAGGAAGTGATGCCCATATGAATGCTTATCAAACACATAGTGATGTTCCACAAATATTATATTGATGATGAATTGTTTATGTCCACTGCAACTTAAAAGAGAGTAGGCAAGTGAACCCATGTACCCAGGTCCAACTTTTATCATAAGAAACAACCTTTAAACATTACTACTATCATTTACCTTGACCGGAATTTTTATCTTAAAAACACAAAAAATACTTTATTTCTTGTAAAAAAGACCTTTTATTGTTTGCTTTTACTTTACTTGCATATTTTATGACTTCTTTACTTTACTTTGTTTTATTATTATTTCATATTACTAATACAAAACCTTGTGCTTGACAACCACACGGTGGAGTTGGGGACACAAGGCAAAAACTTTGTTTTGCAGGTGGCTTGAGAAGATAAGAAAAAGATACACTTTGCCAATTTCCGGAGAGTTCGATATAAACCCCCGGATCACCCTTGTAGGGAAAAGACGCTTGCTACAACACTCTGCACTTGGAGTCATAACGAGTTGGTACACACAAAGTTGTTGCCACCATGTAGCCATTGAATCCCTCCATATTCGTCGTTACCGGAATGGAGGGCGTGATCGGGGACCGAACCAGATAGAAATCTCACCGTTCCCATGCATAAATGGGAGCTATGGTATTGCCAACAAGATACAACTCTCCAACATACTAATTGATTTTCTTTTATGTTGTCTAAAGTGAAGTGCGAACTGATTCTTGATTTTTTGACACCATTTCCTTTGTTGAGAGAAAATATATGTATAATAGGAAAATGAATAACTATTGGATGTATGTGTGAGCAAAAATATGACCAAACTAGCGGCATAGGGAAGTCCCATCCGGTGGTAAATGACGCTTAGGGATAAGACACACACGTAGGCATCACTACTTATTGACCTCCACTTCGACCATCATACTTATCTCCACAATCATCCTTATCTCCACATGTAAGGCATGAAGATAAAGATTGGAGGGTACACAGACAAGAAAATAAATGGGAGTAGATAGATTGAGATAACCTCTTTATTATTATATAGAATGCGAACACAACAAGAGAAGAAGTGAAAAAGGCATCACATGGTGAGCCCACAAGATGATCGCTCCTCCACCGCAAAACACGTGGTTATCCTGGAAAACGTGTCACACAAAAAAGGAAGACGTGTACGTCACCGCACATCATCAGTAGTAACTGTTCTGACGGTTACTTGCTAGGAAATTATTATGTATATATGACATAATTGTGAAGTATGTGAATGTATCCACTAGGGAGTGGCGTTATAGATATCGACACAACTTGCATCTCGGGCATAGTAAAAGGGTGTCCAATTTTTATAACAATACAAGAAATAACTTTGTGAACTTACCTTCCTAGAAGTAAAATTGAGAGCTATTAAAGAGGATCAAAATCTCCCATGAGAACAACCATCTTCCTCTCGGTCCTCTATTGTTATATCTCTCACACACACACTATCCTCTTCGTGACTACCAACCTCCACCTCCAACCGTCGCCTTGTCTTTCTCCTCACATGGCTGAATCTGGGCCTCAAGAATGGAAGGACCTCCCTATTGACCTCCTCGCCGAGATCGCCCGCCACTTACCATGCTTCGTCGATCGCTTCTACATGTCATGGTCATGCCATGATTGGTGGTTTGTAGTCCAACGCCCTCCAAATCCACGCCAACTCCCATGGCTCCTCCTCCCAGATCCCACCACCGTGCCTCTCCATCTCCTTCCCGGGCCGGGAAACACACGAAGGGTATCCTTCTATTGTCTTCTCTGCAATAGAGACAACCACAACATCCATATAAGGCATGAAATTGGCGATGCACGCTTCTTTGGATCCTACGATGGTGGTTGGATCTTGCTTGCTCATGGACAGACCAACCGCCACACGCTCCTCAACCTCCATACCGATCGGCGCTTATTCCTCCCCGACTATGTCATATGTGTGCAGGCACCCATGGGAGGGGTTGTACGGCCTCCCGTGATGGTTCCCATAGCCATCCTTGCTGCCACCTTCTCGTCCACGCCAAGGCCGACTGCCCGGTGCTTCGGTGCCGCCATCGTTGACACACTGGATGAGATCAATCGCCCACAACTTGCCTTCTGGCACATGGAGGGGGCAAGTGATCGACATCCACTGGCCATGGGTTTCATGGAAAATTTCCGTGGCCGATTTGAGGATGTCATATATCACCAAGGAGCCTTCCGTTTCCTCACTGATGATGAAGATATATTCGTGTATGACGTATTCAAGTTCCAAGAAGATGAAGAAGGTATATGGTCTGAAGTAGGTGTGAACCGACAATACTTCTCGCAGGGATCACCTCGTAGATCAAATGGGCAAGTCACCGCTCGCTACCTCGTGGTGTCCCGTGGTGAGCTTCTGATGGTTCGGAGGTTAATAAGATGGGTCCGTCGGACATGGGCGTTCGAGGTGTATAGGGTTACACAACACCTTAATAGCACCGGCGTAGTTCAGCTTACCTGGACCGAGTTGTCTTCGCTAGATGGAAGGATATTGTTCGTCGCACGGGGTTGCTCTAGGGCCTATGAGGTCGCGGATTTCCCTGGATTTCACTATGGAGAGGGCATTTACTTCTTGGATGACCGGAACTCCAATGATGTGGTCGCCATGTCCCGCCATGGAATTGTTGGGCGGCACACCTCCAGTGGCAACAGGTGCGTGGAACACGAGACGTTCAGGGGGTACACCTGCAATGATAACGGGAGGTGCCGGTGGGTGGAGGGGAAGCCGGGTATGAATCTCTTCACATGCTGGTTCCCAAACAAGGAACGGTCTGACTACTCATCTCCAATTTGGTTCATCCCCTGAGGTCACATGCAGGTTTTAGTTATTGTGCTCCGGTTAATTCATTTTAGTTCACTAAATTGTGGTGTCGTGTGCTAATACATTAGTTCCTTAATAAAGGATGTTTTTATAGTTCAAATTAAACTGCAAAAACGGGATATAATTGGGAATAGAGGGAGTAAATTTTAGTAATATGTTGTTTCATCTCTGGAGCTTAAAGACTTGCGGTTTTTAATTGTTGTATAATTCTGGCACTCTATTTCAGGCAATGTACTTTCCAGATTTAGTTGAGAATATATTGTATTCAGATTTAGTTGGTGATCGTGAGTTTGAACCGCAACACATCTTATTTCTATCACCAGATAAAATAGCAAGTGTTGTTATGTTTTTTGTTAGAGTAACAAGTGTTCATCATGTGTAAAATGTGTAGTCCATCCCCATGTTAATAAGAGTATGTGAAATATGATTTTCCTATTGTGTAACTAAGTTATATATTTCGACAAAAAGTACTCCTCTGGTCCAAATTAATGGACTCAGATTTGTCTAGATTCGGATATATCTAGTACTAAAACATGACTAGATAGATCCAAAACTACACGAACCCGAGTCCATTAATTTGAACCCGAGGAGTATGTGCGTTAAATGAGCTCGGCAACTCATTATAAAATAAATTGTTGCTCTCTTTAACCAAACACCATTGATTTATTAGGACTATTCACAATGCCATTCAATTTATTGTGAATAAGACATAAATAAAATTATTTATTATCACAAGACATAGAATATATAATAGTTGTGGAAGAATCTCTAGTTGTGTTCCGTCCGAGTTCCCCCTAATGCAGGTTATGATGCAGTTTGCCTTCCGCTCCTTCTTCTAGGGTCTTGATGGATTCGTCCCACAAAACGCCAAAATCTATATCCTGCTAATCACTCCACTCTAGGTGGATGTATAAAAATATGCTGACAAGTTCGTGTGGTCATCCTAGAACCTCGAGGGTATCAGTGGTCAGAATCTTGCATCCATATCTTCATGGCCAGAAATGATGGGGATATGCCTACCGGGGTATACCCAGCAGGACGTTTCCGACTGGCCCAAGTACCGGCGAGTGGGCCTGCAGAACGGCGAGTGGATCGAAGCCCAGCAAGAAGCCAAGCGACTGGAAGTTAAAGGCCCAGGCGAGTAGATAGGCCCAGTCGGGTTAGGTTAAACAATTACCAAAACTGTAACCGAATCGGTTGAGATATGTAAACCCTAGGAGGGGTAAGTCTATATAAACCCCTCCATAGGGCGAGTAGAGACACGTTCCATCATACACCCAAGCAACTCGCCGCCTAGTCGCCGAGTTCGCCCATTGTAACACCTTGATAATACAATCTAGCAGGAGTAGGTCTTTACCCTCCGGGGGGCCGAACCTGGGTAAAACCCTGTGTCTTTGCCCTCATCTCGCACCGCAGATGGCTGGCCGCCCTTGCCCCTCGTTCTACTACTCGCTGCCGATTGCAGCATCTGCCGTGACGATTCCCACGATAGTGGCGCCCACCGTGGGGCCTGGCCGGTCTGGCCAGTGTTCTGCGGCGAGATCCAATCTGCCCATCAACGAGACGGTCGCCACCGGCCGTATGATAGCGATCGGCGAGATGCTCCAAATCTTGCCGAGCAGCTACGTCCCGGCGGCGCGACCCGTCACGCACAGCGTGATCCTGCCGATCGGCACGATCAGCCTCTTCGTCGGCCTCACCGACATCATCGTCTCGGAGGATTCGGCTCGCATCCGCGAGTCGCCACCACGTGATCGGCTCTCCGAGAGCCAGATCCGCACAATCCATCGCCTCGCCTCCGAGTACAACTCGGCCCACAACGACGTGGCCGGGAATTCGGCAGCTGCAGAAGACGCGGCCCTCGCCGACGACGCCGATTCGGCGACCCCGGCATCACTCGCCGGATCCATCACCGCGGCTTCGTCAACGGGCTCCATCACCCAGGTCTCCAACGCGGGAGACTTCGAGGATCCTTCCATCCTCGGGATCTTCGAGTTCGACTCCGGATCCGAGAACTCCGGCGACCCCCATGACGGAACGGGTCGCCACACCGCAACCTACATGGCGACTGGCACCGAGCCGCCGGAGGATCCGTTCTCCACCCCAATCCCTCCTAACGCCACGGCAACGGAGGTCGAAGAGCTCCGCCTGAAACTGGCGGAGGCAGTACGCAAGGAGCAAGCCGAGCGCGAAAAATTCCGCCTCGAGCAGTTGACGGCGCAGGAGTTGTCACGTTACCACCAGCAGCGGATCAGGTCGCGCCTAAACCCCACCGTTCAGGGGCGCGCCCTGAACTTCGACGACGAAAACGACCCGGCCCGCGTGGCCGAGCGCGCGATCTGCGAGAACGCGCCACCAGGAGGGAGCGCCCGGCCCCCGCCAGGGTCAACTGCAATGGGCGCCCCACCACCACCCAACCGCACCCCTCCCAGGGACCAGCCGCGGATAATAGCCTCCTCGCGGGAGCGAGACGCAAACGGCCTCCCACTATTCTCCACCCCGATGGAGAACCTCGTAGCAGGAAGAGCGGCAGCCGACAGCATCACGGCCACCGGCAACGGCGCCCTGCAGATCGAGTACGTCAAAGCCTTGCTCGCGAAGGCCGTCGAGCAGCAACGAGCGGGCGCCGACTCGCAAGGACGAGTATACTCGCGTTCTTCAGGAAGTAGAGCGGCCTCCAGCGGCCGCCCAGCTGCGGCAAACACCCTCAATTGCCCGCCACCGGAGCCACTGCAGCTCCAATACCGACCCACGAACGCGGCACTCTCCACAAACGACCCCAGGCCGGCAACCAACCTTGTCGCCGCCAACGGGCAACCCATCGACGCCCGCACCCACATCATCAACAACCAAAGCTGGCGCGCACGCCAGCCCGACGACCTGCGACATACCTTAACCAATCGCCGAGACGGCGAGCCCATGGGGTCGCTCAGTCGACTCGGGCCCAAGTGCTTCGGACCAATGATCCGAGGCGAGAAGTACCCGCCAAACTTCAAGGCGCCAAAAGAAGTGGAAAAGTACGACCCCTCGTACGACCCCGCCGTCTGGCTCGACACATACCTCATGGCGATGGGGATCGCGGGCCACACTGACCTGCTCGCCGCCCGTTACCTCCCTCTAATGATGGAGGGGACGTCCAGGCAATGGATCAACACCCTCCCCCAAGACAGCATCGACTCTTGGGAGGAGATGCGCGACGCCTTCGTCAGGCACTTCGAGTGCTCCTACACGCGCGCTACCACCATCGAGGACCTGGAGCGCTGCGTCCAGGGACCCCGCGAGTCGATCCGCAACTGGGTCCAGCGGTGGCAGGATCTCTGGTACAACGTGGTAGGCATCCATCCAGACACCGCGATCCATTGCTTCAAGACCTCGTGCCACTATGAGCCACTGGTTGCCAAACTCAAGCGACACTATCGCACACTCGACAACATACCGGACCTCCTCGAGATCGCCAAACGGTATGCAGAGGAAGATCCAAACCAGGAAACCGACGACGAGTCGGGTGGCCAACGCCGCACGAGTGGCAACGACAACGGACAACGACCCACCCTACGCTACAGCAACACTCGCCTCACCGGCAAGCGCCGCAGTGACGGGCGAGTCGACTTCGTCGCTAACGCCGGGCACGCGCCGCGCGAGCCCAAGAGCTTCCGCCGCGACTGAGGACAACGCCGCGACGGCGGCAACTACAAGAACAAGCCAAGGTTCGACCCCACGGCCCTCCTTAACCAACCATGTGCGTTCCATAGCAGGGAAGGGAAGCCCGCAACGCACACCACCGCCGACTGCCACACCCTCAGGGAGATCGAGAAGGCACGGCGAGCGCGGGAGGACCCCAATAACGACCCGCCAAACGGCGGACAGTTCGGCACAGTGGCCGGCTCGCTCCACACCTTCACAGGCTTCAACACGAAGCGCGAGAAGAAGGTCATCGCCCGCGCTGTCGCCGTCAACACGGTGGCCCAAATAGACGTCCCCCAGTTCCTAAACTGGTCGGAGCAGCCCATCACATGGAGCCGCCAAGACCACTCGCCACGCATCGAGTACCCAGGACGAGTCGCCCTGGTGGTCAAGCCCAAGGTTGGCGACTACTGGCTCCCCAAGACACTGATGGACGGTGGCAGCTCCATCAACATCCTCTACCTCGACACCTTCAGGCGGCTGCGGCTCCCACAGTCCATGATCGAGACGACTCACACCACGTTCCACGGCATTGTCCCCGGTCGGAAGGCGTACCCGATCGGCAAGGTCACGCTGCCAGTAACCTTCGGCTCACCGGCAAACTTCCGCACCAAGCGGATCACCTTCGAGCTGGTGCCCTTCGACAGCCCCTACCACTGCGTCCTGGGGCGCCAGGCGTTCGCTAAATTCATGGCAGCGCCCCACTACGCGTACAACGCGATGTAGCTCCCCGGGCCGTGCGGCGTCATCACCATCCACGGCGACCCCGACATGGCCGCCGAGTGCGAGGCCAAAGGAGCCGAGCTCGCTGACGCCGTCATCGCGGCGGAAACTAACCACGCCGACGAGCTCGCCAAATACGCGAGCGGAGTCAACAACGACGACCCCACCATACTCAAGAAGCCCAACTCAGAGGGCGCAAACACCTCAGCCTTTGAGGCCACGACGCACACCCGCACCGTCGAGCTGGTCCCAGGCGACTCCAGCCAGACGGTGACGATCGGGACGGGCATGAGCCCGGCATAGGAAGGCGCGCTCATCGAGTTCCTCCGTGAGAACAGGGACATCTTCGCATGGAAGCCCTCCGACATGCCCGGTGTCCCTAGGGAGCTCGCTGAGCACAAGTTAAACGCCGACCCCAAAGTGCGACATGTCAAGCAGTCGCTGCGGCCCTTCAATGAAGAGCGCCGTCGGGCAATCGCCGAGGAGGTGCAGCGTCTACTCGCTGCAGGCTTCATCCGGCCAATCAAGTACTCCAAGTGGCTGGCAAACCCAGTCTTGGTCGAGAAGAAGAACGGGAGCTGGAGGATGTGTATCGACTACACAAATTTGAACAGCGCCTGCCCAAAGGAGCAGTTCGTCCTCCCGCGGATCGATCAGATAATCGACTCAACCGCGGGCTCGGAGTCGCTGTGTTTCCTCGACGCCTACTCCGGGTACAACCAGATCAAAATGGCCGTTGAGGACGAGGAGAAGACGGCGTTCATCAGGCCATTCGGAGCCTTCTGCTACACCGCCATGACCTTCGGCCTCAAAAACGCCGGGGCAACCTACCAGCGGTGCATGCAAGAATGCCTCGCGAGCCAAATTGGCCACAACATCCACGTCTACATTGACGACGTGGTCGTCAAATCTACTCGCCAGGACGACTTACTCGCCGACCTGGCGGAAACGTTCGCGAACCTGCGGAAATACAAGATAAAGCTAAACCCAGGCAAATGCACCTTCGGTGTCCCAGCAGGACAACTACTAGGATACGTCGTCTCCAAACGAGGGATCGAGGCGAACCCCACCAAGATCGACACGATCGCTCGACTCGGCAAACCCGAGTGCCTGCGCGACGTCCAGAAACTGGCCGGGCGAGTAGCGGCTCTCAGTCGCTTTATCCCCCGCCTAGGCGAAAAGGCGATGCCCCTATACCGCCTGATGCGCAAGAACCCCACCTTCCAGTGGGACAAGGAGGCAGACGACGCGCTTCGCGACCTCAAAAAGGTGCTACTCGCTGCACCGCTACTCGCCGCCCCCGCCGACAAAGAACCCATGCTGGTCTACGTCGCGGCTTCCGAGCGCGTCGTCAGCGCCGTCATGGTCGTCGAACGACCAGAGGAAGGAAAGGAACGCCCAGTACAGCGACCAGTATATTACATCAGCGAGGTCCTCACCGAGTCGCGCCAGCGGTACCCGCAGTACCAAAAACTGGTATACGCGGTCTTCAGAGCCCAGCGGCGCCTGCCGCACTACTTCCAGGAGCACCCGATCACGGTCGTCTCCTCAGCGCCACTGCAAGACATCATCCGCAACCGCGAGGCGACCGGGCGGGTCGCCAAGTGGGCCGTTGAGATCGGCGTCCACAACATCAAATACGAGCCGCGAAGAGCGATCAAATCTCAGGCCCTAGCGGACTTCATTGCCGACTGGGAAGAGGCCCAGCAGCCAGAAAAGCTACCGTACCTCCATTACTAGAACCTGCACTTTGACGGCTCCAAAAACGCGGACGGCGCCGGCGCAGGGATCGTGCTAACATCACCAAAAGGCGACAAGCTTCGCTATATCCTCTACCTCGACTTCACACCCTGCACCAACAACATGGCCAAATACGAGGCCCTACTCCACGGCATGCGAGCCGCCAAGGAGATGAACGTCAACCGCCTACGTTGCTACGGAGATTCCGACCTCGTCGCGGGACAAGTCGCCGGCACCTGCGACGCCGTCTCCCCCACCATGGCGGCGTACCGCCAAGAAGTGGACAAGCTGGGCGGACACTTCACCGGCTACTCCGTTGAATGGATCGACAGGCGGAAGAACGAGGAGGCCGACGCACTCTCTCGCATCGGGTCAGCTCGACTCGCACCACCCGCCGGCGTGTTCCTCGACACGATCACCAAGCCATCAGTCTCTCCCCCGAGGGAGATCGACATCGGAGTCCCACTCCAACCAGAGGCAGCCTATGTCGCACTCGTCAACGAGCCAGACGACTGGACTAAGCCCTACATCGCCTACCTGGAGGCCGGCACCCTGCCGGCAGACGAGACGGAAGCCCGAATGATCGCTCGCCGTTGCAAGTCCTACACCATCATCAACGGCGAGCTCCACAAGCGCAGCGTCACCGGCGTGTTCCAACACTGCGTCCAACCAACTGAAGGACGCAAGATCCTCCACGACATCCACTCCGGTGACTGCGGCCATCACGCCGCCGCTCGCTCCCTGGTCGCTAAGGCTATGCGACACGGGTTCTACTGGCCCACTGCACATGCCGATGCCGTCGATATCGTCCAGCGGTGCGCCGGGTGCCAGAAATACGCCAACCAGACGCACGTGCCGAGCTCAGCGCTCAAAACAATTCCCATCACGTGGCCATTCGCTGTGTGGGGTATGGATATGGTAGGCCCCTTCAAGAAAGCTCCCTCCGGCTACACCCACCTTCTAGTCGCCATCGACAAATTTACGAAGTGGGTGGAGGCCAAGCCAGTCCGGAAATGCGACGGGAAGACCGCCACTAAATTCCTACGCGAGCTCATATATCGCTACGGGTTCCCAAACAGCATCATCACGGACAACGGCACCAACTTCGCCAAGGGAGCCATGGCCGAGTTCTGCGAAGAGCACCACATCCGGCTCGACCTCGCGTCAGTCGCCCACCCGGAATCCAACGACCAGGCGGAACGAGCCAACCAAAGCATCCTTCACGGTCTGAAGCCGCGACTTCAGGTACCACTCGAGCGCACCGCTGGGTGCTGGGTCGAGGAGTTACCTTCTGTCATCTGGGGGATCCGCAGCTCGGTCAACAGATCGACAGGGTTCACTCCCTTCTTCATGGTCTACGGCGCCGAGGCAGTCATGCCCACCGACCTCGAACACGACTCTCCGCGGGTCGTCCACTATACGGAGGCCGCAAACGAGCTCGCGCCAAGACGGGATCGACCAACTCGATGAAGCACGTGACCTCGCTCGGTCACACACCGCCATCTACCAGCAAGGACTCCGCCGCTACCACAGCCGGCGGGTGAAAGCTCGCACTTTCCAGGAAGGCGACCTGGTGTTACGCCTCATCCAGGACAAGAAGGGCATGCACAAGCTCTCCCCTCCGTGGGAAGGCCCATTCGCCATCAGACGCGTACTCGGCAACGACGCCTATTATCTCATCGACGTCCGCAGGGACGGCGAACTCGACGTCAAGCGACCATGGAATGTAAATCTCCTACGGAAGTTCTACTCCTAGAACCCTACACATGTACTCTCCAGTCGCTATGAAATAAAACGAAACGGTTACCGCAAATTGCGCCTACTCTCCATGTCTTGTGCCACTCGCACTCGTAATAACAGCGTTACGCTAACTGCAGAAGTCAACCTCTGGTACAACGACCGGCACGGCTAAGTAGTGCGGTGTAAGAGCACTGAGCCCCCTCAGGTCTTGCACCGTCCACGAAAAACGCTCACCCCGGAGCCCCATTGGAGTCGCCTAGCTCGACTGGCTCTCCGAGCCAAGACAACTGCCCTCGCTTCCCACAGCAACCTTGGTCCTCCGCATCCTCGGCATAGCGACTCGAACAGCTAAGTACCACGCTTGGGGACTGATGACCAGTTCGTCGCGAGCGGCCAGGGAATACGCTAAGTAAGAGAGCATGCCCAGGACTCGCCACGCGACTGACCCCTCGGGCCAGGCAGGAGTGACGCGCTCACACCAACGCGCTACGTCCTCAACCACCCTCGAGCTGCGCCTCGAACAACCAAGTACCACGCTCGGGGACTCGGCCACCCGACCTCGTTCGCGCACGGGAAAACGGTAAAGTACAGAGCTCTCAAGGGAGTCGCCTAGCGACTGGCTCTCCGAGCTCGGGCGAGTCGACCACAACAACAAAACACATGATAACAACACATCTCTCACACACGAGGTAAACCCCACAAAGGGCGGACGCGCTCGGGGACTCGTTCAAACAACAATCAAAAACACACAAACAATTACCAAAATAGACACACCATTGCATTAAATCACACATTGCATTGTTTCATCTTACATATGCCCGCACGGCAGAACTGCTGCTAACGCCGCAAGGCAAGCTACCCTACTCCGCAGGTTTCGATGATGACGCGCCAACATCTTGGCGAGTGCGGATGAACGCCGTGTAGGGGTTCGACGGATATGTCGTCAGTTCACCCGCCATCGCCGCGCGAAAAGGCTGCTCGACCTTGAAGTCACGATGCAGCGGCTCGGGGTCGTTCGGCGCGACAACCGTCTCCTGGTACGGCAGGAGGTCGCCCATTGCCCAGACACGTTCTGAGTACGTGGCGGCACGTCCTTGCAACTTGAGGACCTCGGACAGGTCCACCGCACCAGTCGACGACGGATATCCACTCGTCACATCATCAATGTCGAAGTCTTCGGGGAAGTGGGCGAGTCCAAGGCTCAGTGCCGTCGACGCCCCACGCCGAAACGCTGATCGCGTCATGAACTCGACGACCGCGGGCGCCTTCTCCAGGTATTTCCACACCTCAACGAGGTCGCTGGGAATCACCTCTGTGGGCGATATTTCCTGAAGGTAGGCACGGATGCACGTCGCCGACAACGTCGCCGAGTCAACGAGCATGCTTACGCACTGCCTCGCATCGAGCGAGCTTGCTTCTTGTTCATTATCAATGATGCGGCCTGCGAGTAGGAGACAATGATGAATATGACGGACATCACAAAGGCCACAAATACAAGAAAGAGAAGATGTACTCACCAAGCAACGGGCGGGCGAGTCCCGTGATGAAGCACTGAAGCGATGTGTGGTCGTCCTGAAGCCCAGCAATAAGGACTTCCGACACCTTGCGATCCTCTTCAGCGGCCGCAACGGCGACCTTAGCTCGCCCGTCAGCCGTGCTCGCCTCTTCTTTCGGCTCCCGCAGTGCGCGCTCGAGCTCCGCGATCCACTGTTCAGCGGCACCCAGGGCAGACTGCGCCGCAACCAGCTCACCAGCAGAGACAAGTCCCTGACGAGCTTCCTCTGCCTTCGCAGCAACAGCTTGAAGACCCTTGTTTGCCTCCTGAACGGCGGCCAATTCCCTCTCTGCGTGCTGTTTCGCGGCCAGTCGGTCCGCCGATTCCAGCTGCAGACCCTGCACATCACCAAAAATTTAATCAGGAAAAAGTTGGCAAGTACGCACTCGGGGACTGGCGGTCAAGAAAATTCCTAAGTGCCCACCCGCTGAAATTCAGCGAGTGCGCACTCGGGGACTGGCGATCAAGAAAATTCCTAAGTGCCCACCCGCTGAAATTCAGCGAGTGCGCACTCGGGGACTGGCGGTCAAGAACAATTCCTAAGTGCCCACCCGCTGAAATTCAGCGAGTGTGCACTCGGGGACTGGCGGTCAAGAAAAACTCCTAAGTGCCCAGCCGCTGAAATTCAGCGAGTGTGCACTCGGGGACTGGCGGTTAAGAAAATTATAAGAATCAGGCCGCTGCAAAGCATCGACCTGATCCTCGGGGACTGGATGTACCTGGATGGCTGCGCCAAGCATATCGTGAAGTTGCACTGCGTCCACGGACGCGAGAAGCGCCGGCGTGTACCCGCTACGTTGGTTGACTTCGGCGTCGGTGATCCCACGGGCGTGGCTCGAGGGCGCAGGTCCACTCGCCGTGGCCGCCTTGGTCACAAAGCGTGGGAAGGTGGCGATGGAGGCACCCGCCCCAAGAGAAGTCGCTTCCGCCGTTCCAGGCAAGGAGGCGCCTTCCTTCGTGGATGCGGCTGCCTCCGTCGCGGGCCCGGCTGCCGCAGCCTCGGTGTCGTCAGAGATGGTGACGGTATCGTCACCTTTGGCCTTCTTGCTGCCATCCGCCGAGACGACGACCTCCCCCGCCTTCCTCTTGCGGGAAGGATCTTCCTCGCTAGCAACGGGTGGCACCTTAGCCACGGTCGGATGACCCATCCTCTTTACTCCGGTCCTGCGCATCGATTGAATAAGTAAACATAACTGAAGAAATTATGAAAGACAAGGAAGAGTAAATGGCACTCACTTGGCGACTGGAATAACGCGTAGCCCCGTACGGAGGCCGGCTGGCTTTTCTAATTCAGGGCCCAGTCGCCGACTGAGCCCTAGCTCCAGGACGTCGCGTGCCCAAGACACGGACGGCTTCTTCGTCGTTGAAGTCGCGGCAGGCGCCTCTGGGACGTTCTCGGCGGGAGCCTCCTTGCGAGGCGAGGTCGCTGTAGCCGGAGCCTCCTTGTGAGGCGAGATTGCCGTGGCCGAAGCTTCCCCCAGCCCAGAAACTGGGGCGAATGGCGGAGGCATTGAAGCCAGCGGCGCCTCTACGGTTGCCGCGTCCAGCTCGGCTGTCGCTGAGGGCGCCTCATCACCGGCTGCGCTGGGTCCGCTAGAACTGCTCGCCGAGTGAGCCGGCGAGGCCGTCCTCGACGGCTTCGTCTTCTTCTTCGGGGGAGCCCTCGCCTCCCTTTCCTTCTTCTTTTTTGACGGAGTGGCTTGGCGGCGCGAGGTGGTTTCTGGGAGCTCGTCATCGTCATCATGACGCTCGAGGCTTCTTCTTGCCTCGATCTCGCGTTGCCGTTGCCCGCGGGTCTTTCGGATCAGCGGGGCGACCTCCTTGTCGGAGCCGTCCTCGTCGTCCTCATTGCCCCTGGCAGGCGGCGACTCGCCTACGCCCTGGGCGGATGCGCTCGGGCTCTCATCGTCCGAAGGTGGGAGCCACCCTTCCACCACTTGGTACAGCTGCGACAAAAACGGAACAGATTTAGAATTACCGCGACTGCTTAAAACAGCGACTGTGAGAAAGGTGAAGTGCTTACCGTTGGAGCCGGACGCTTCGCGGTGTAGGGGGCGACCCTGGCCTGCGCGTCTAGGTACACGGCCTGGGTGATCTTCTTCAGTGCTGGGATGTAATCCTCCAGCTTCCACTCGTCGAGGCAGGCCTTCGTCGAGTCTCCCCGGCCCGTGTACTCATACATATAATGGTCGCGCTGGGCGAGTGGAACGAGCCGCCGTCCGAGCCAGCAGTTGTACAGGTTTATTGTTTGAAGGCCCTTCTTCTTCAGGCCACGGATGGTCCGAAGCATCTCGTCGACGACCATCCGCTGGTCGTTGGGGAGCTTGCCGACTTGGAGATTGCGTGGCTCAGAGCGGTTGGCGGAGTACCGCGGAATCGCCACCTCGCCCTCCGGGCTAGCCTCAGCCACATAGAACCATGACTTCTTCCAGTCGCTCGCCGCCTTGGCGGGCAGCATCAGGTCGAAGAAGGAGGCCTTGGACTTGAGCTGGAACGTCAGGCCGCCTGCGGCTAGCATTGGGCCGCCTGCCTCCTCACGGCTGATCCGTCCGTGGAACAGATCTTGCCACAAGGGAAAGTAGGGCCGGCAGCCCAAGTAGCACTCGCAAAACGCCACAAAGATGGCGAGTTGCTCGATGCTGTGGGGACCCAGATCTGAAGGCTGGATCCCGTAGTAGGCGCAGAAGCACCGGAAGAATAGGGATGTGGGAAACCCTAGCCCCCGCTCGAGATGGCTAGTAAAACAGACGAACTCTCTCTCTCGTGGGTTTGGGGTCGTTTCTCCGGCTGCGGGGATGCGCCAGCAGCCGGCTCGCAGGATCCCGGCCTCCTCGAAAGAGGCCAGCTGCGCCCTCGTGCACTTGGATCTGCCCCACGGCTCGGCGGAAAGGGCCATGGCTGAGAGGTTGGTTGGAGATCGGATGGTTTCGGGTCGACTGGTTCGTGGTGTGAAGGAAGGAAAATGCGTGCACTCGGAAGATTTGATGAGGGATTGGCCCTGCGATTGCCTATCATTCCTCTTATATAGCGGAGGTTGCCCGCCAAATCAGGGAGCCGTTACCACGCGGTGATTACGCCGAAAGTTACCGTTGGATTACCCCAACGGCTAGTTTGACCACGCCTGACGGTCCAACTACTGCCATTCGACTCGCCAACCCAATCACTGTGATGGTGCTTCACCAACTCGACTCGCCAAAGCAGTGACCAGGACGACTAGATTTCTCCTTCGAACAGGAGCCCGCCGACGATTCGACTGGATGTCTACTTTGAAGCCGCATACTCCGACTGCCAGCAGCCACCTGCGCCAAATCAACAACGGCCTCGGGGACTACTGATGGGGATATGCCTACCGGGGTATACCCAGCAGGACGTTTCCGACTGGCCCAAGTACCGGCGAGTGGGCCTGCAGAACGGCGAGTGGATCGAAGCCCAGCAAGAAGCCAAGCGACTGGAAGTTGAAGGCCCAGGCGAGTAGATAGGCCCAGTCGGGTTAGGTTAAACAATTACCAAAACTGTAACCGAATCGGTTGAGATATGTAAACCCTAGGAGGGGTAAGTCTATATAAACCCCTCCATAGGGCGAGTAGAGACACGTTCCATCATACACCCAAGCAACTCGCCGCCTAGTCGCCGAGTTCGCCCATTGTAACACCTTGATAATACAATCTAGCAGGAGTAGGTCTTTACCCTCCGGGGGGGCGAACCTGGGTAAAACCCTGTGTCTTTGCCCTCATCTCGCACCACAGATGGCTGGCCGCCCTTGCCCCTCGTTCTACTACTCGCTGCCGATTGCAGCATCTGCCGTGACGATTCCCACGACAAGAAAGGTGGAGTGTAGCCGGTGAATTAGCAACTATATGAGGAAGTTGTGGTGTAGGGCTCATGATGTTGTCCTCCTTTAGGTCATGATATCGCACATGATGGTTGCAAAGCCACCCTTGGACGCAAGGCAAAATATTAGAAATTATAAAGGAAGCAGGGATTTCAAGTTTCAAAAGGAGCTTCCAAAAATTATGGTACTTGTTAGCTTTCAGCCCTCATTGCCCCTATCATAAGCATCTTGAAGTGATTAATGTTAAAGTGAACGAACTATGCAGTATATGCTTGACAAATTATAAGTCGGCAATCTCAAGTCCCTTGAATATGAGGGCCACACCTCATGCTACTCAACTTCAGGCCCAGGTAAGTTCTTGTCATTCTAAGTATTTGCATATCATTGAGAACCGTCAACGGGGTACCCCTTGCACATGGTACAGGAGCTTTCCCATAACCAAAATGACAAGGCAAGCAGACAATGAGCATCTCAGTGATCTTTTTATTTACTATATGCATAGCTTTTTATTGAGGATGCTTCATAGATAGCTCACTATGGTGATACTGCAAGTTTTCACCATGATTAGGCATGGCTTAGGCTAGCGTCCCAAGCATTTCTCTAACACAGAATACAGACTCCATGGACTTACAAGTTCCCTATTTATTTCACACCGGTGACATCCATAGACAAAACAATATGATATCAACTGAGTATAGAATACAAGTGCAATGCTGAAAACGTTCCCCATGACAGAATGGTTCTGCTAATTCCAACGTATAAGTGCAAGCATATACAACATAGAGACACAATGGTTCAAGTTTATTAGGGGCAAATAATATAAAGTGTTCCATCAAGTTTGTGAGGGCTTTAATCACTAAGTTTCCACATAACAAAATAGTTTTTATTTGGAAGATAGTTGAAAACAAAAATATACTTGGAATGGTGTAACATACCATGCATAGGAGTTTATAGCAGATACTTTGGAAAAACTTGGTTTCTTGGGAGTTGGAAGCATGAGTAGAGCTTGCTCATACAAGTGGAGGCTAGCAAAAGACTGGGAGCAACCAAATAAGAGAGCAATAGTGGCCATAATCGTGCAGAGCAACAAAGCATTACTAATCAAAGCATAGCGTGGTACTACAGGTCAAAGAATAAATGATCATAGAGGCTACGGTAACTTGTGAGAGTCATAACATGGTGTAAGCATGTGCCAAGTCAACCCAAACAAACCTCAAAGGAGAATACCATAATACTAAGCTTTTGCATGCTAAAACAACGCATAATTTATTCAAGGCATATTAAGCAATCCCAATGACTTGGAGCAAGCCATGCTACAGCAATAACTACTAAGCATGGCATGATAAAGTCTAAGTCACAGTCAATGCAAGCTCCTCTTGCACTTCTAAGGAAGAACTTTCTACTCCTTTCCAACACCAAGCAAACTTATTTTTAACAACACAACGAAAGCGGGGGTCCAAACTACTCGAGCAAACTAAACAAACTAAGCAAAGCCAACGAAAACTAAGACGCTCCAAGAACAACACAACTGTGCATGAAACATTAAAAACGAAGTGTCTAGACAGACCTGAGCTTTTTACTGATGTAGAAGGGGATGCCTTGGGCATCCCCAAACTTTGACGGTTGTACCTCTTGGATATTTCTTGGGGTGACACCATGGTGGCATCTCCAAGCTTGAGCTTTTGTCCATTCTTCATATCATTGCATCATTCTCTCTCTATACCTGAAATTTTTCCTTCATACAAAACTTCACACAATCTTCATTAGCAACATTAGTTTATTCAAAAGATATTAGACCTCTGGAAAAGCTTTGGAACAGCAAGACTTTTCATTAAAAACAAAAGCTATTGTAGTAACTCCTTCAAAAAGCTCAATTCCCCAAAAGAGAACTCAAAAATGAATCAATAAGAAGCAAATGCAAATAATGACAGAAATCTGTCAAAACAGACCAGCAGGTAGAAACTGATTTTTTCCGAAAATCTTCTGTTGCTCAAATTAAAAAGTGTTGAACTAACGAATGTTATCTAACATACTGGGTGATTTATTCGTAAATTTTGAGCTCTATCCGAGTTACAGAGACTCCTCGCGAATTTTTATGTTGGAGGACAGAAATTTGTTTCAGGACAGCAACTCCCCAAATCTTACTTCCCTCTCATTAGAGGTCATTCTTGGCACAAAAAGCAAACAAAAAGGATAAGGAGAGGTCATTACTGAAGTAATAACTTCCAAGACTCAAGTAAAATTTTGGGTTATCTCCCAACAAGTACTTTTCTTTAACGCCTTTAAGTTAGGCACAAGAAGCAAGAAGAATCAAGTATTTTAAAATGAAGAAGCATTAATATCAATACTTGCAAAGTCTTCAACTATGAAAGGTATCTCATCCAAATGAATTTTGGAGGATCCTTTCTCATCCCTCTTTGGTCTATTGCTTTCATCAAAAAGATTTTCAGGAGCAATCCAATCAAAATTCTTTTCAATGGCTTCATGCATTCCAACAAGCTTAAAAGGTATGGGTATCTTAAATTCCTCTCTAGGCTTAGTCTTATCAGAAATACCCATAACATCTACGCTTGAGACTAGCATATTGGAACGCTCAAAGACCTTTTTGTCTTCCCTGGCAACATCATTGAATTCTTTTAGTAAAGTTTCAAGGATGAATTCCCTCTTTTCAGCATTCTTTTCTTCTTTTAGTTTTAGGAACAAGAATTGTATGATGGGGTTAAGGCTAACAAACCTAGCCTCCAACATATGAACTAAAGAAGATGCAGCAATCTCATAATTAGGGACAAGTTCAGCTATAGATTTTTCCTCAATATCTTCATGCTTGCTAACATGATTAAATAATTCTTCAATATTATATTTCCCAATTATGGAGCCACTGCCTATTGTAAGATCTTCCAGGGCGAACTTGGGGAGTAACATGGTGAGATAGAGCAAGGTGGCAACTAAAGTAGGAACTATTTTTTTTTGTTTTTGAATAAAAAAAGCAAACCAAACTAGACTAATTTTTTTGGGTTTTTTGAAAAGAGGCAAACAAAACCAAGCAAAAGAAACAAAGCAAACTAAAAACAAAGTAAATAGAAAGGAAGTGGAGGAATCCCCTTGTGAAGACGTCCTTAGCCTCCCCGGCAACGGCGCCAGAAAACTTGTTGATGGTGCTTGACGTGGAGCACATCGTTGGAAACCCCAAGAGCAAGGTGTGATGATCACATGAGCAAGTCTTCCCTCAGTAGAGACCGAGGTTATCGAACCAGGAGGAGAAAGGAAACGTCACACAGGTGTTGTGAGCAACATGGAGATCTGCACAACACAAACTCAAGACTTTGCGTCAACGAATCAGTGAGGTTGTCAAGCTCACCGGTTTGCTGTAACAAACGATTAAACGTATGGTGTGGAAGGTAATGGTTTGCATCAAGTAAACAAGTAACATTTGAAGGTGTATCAATGGTAAAGATTGGACCGGTGTCCATAGTTCACTAGAGGTGCTCTACTTAGATAAACAATATGGCATGAAGGGTAAACAAATTACAGTAGGACAATTGACAGGAACTGAGCAAGGCATAACAATGCAATACTAGTCAGAAGTACAACTGAGCAGGGCAATTGACCGGAACTGGGTAATACAACAATATACATCGACCACCATCCAACTGCATCTATGACTAGAAGTCCACCTTCAGGTTATCATCTGAACCCCCTCCAATATTAAGTTGCAAGCAACAAACAACTGCTTTAAGCAAAGTGTGTAAGGTAAACAGTCCACATGTTCCATGAACAAGATACCGTTGTTTTCTCCCTAGTGGCAACAGCACATTCAACAACCGAAGATATTTCTGTCACTTCCCTTGGAAAGTAGAGGCATGAACCCACTATCGAGCTTAAATACTCCCTCTTGGAGTCACTAGCGACTACTTGGCCAAGATGGCCACCAACAATGGAGAGCATGCAAGATCACAAACAACACAGACATGATAGAATCATAAAGACAAAACCATTAATCAAACCAACATAATAATCTCAATATCCATCGGATCCCCGCAAACACAACATGCATGATTACAAATAGATTAGATACTGATCATGAACGGAGCTCACAAGGTCTATACATGAAAGCACAAAGGACAAGATACAACCATCTAGCTACTACATGGACCCATAGTCCAAGGTGGAACTACTCACGCATCATACCGGAGAAGAAGGCCTCCAGGATGATCTCCCCTCCGACAGGGTGCCGGGAAGAACTTTAGATCCCCCGATCCAGGGACGATGGTGGCGGCGGCTATAGACGGTTTCGTGGAGATTTGATCGGGTGCTTAGGGTTTAGGCATCGGGGGCTTCTTATAGGCGAAGGGGGAGGCCGAGGAGGCGGCCACGGGCCCCACACCCTGCCTAGGCGCAGGGCAGGGCCCACCCACGCCTAGGGGGGTCTGGGCGCCCTGGCCCGCTTCTCCGTCTCCCCTCTAGACTTCTTGTTCCCCAATGAAAGTTATTGACTTTGACGTTTGTCCGGTCCAATTCCGAGAATATTTCTTTACTAGCTTTTCTGAAACCAAAAACAGCAGAAAACAGGCAACTGGCACTGTGGCAACTTGTTAATAGGTTAGTACCACAAAACATGTAAAAATCACCTCAATGTGTAGACAAAGAAAAGCAAAGTAGATACTAACAAGCATGGAACATCAAAAATTATAGCTACGTTTTCGATGTATCAGGTATTTATGCTAGATAGTGGGTTCATGCCTCTATTTAATCTAAGGGGACAGAAATCTCCAAGGTTGTAGATGTGATGTTGCCACTAGGGAGAAAACAACGGTCTCTTTTTCATGGAACAAGTGGATTGTTTACCTTACACACTTTGCTTAAAGCAGTTATCTGTTGCTTGCAACTTAATACTGGAGGGGGTTCGGATGATAACCTGGAGATGGATTTATAGTCATAGATGAAGTTGGATGACGATCTATGTATCTTGTTGTATTGCCCAATCGAATCTCATAGGATCATGAATGTCTAGTATTGCATTGTTATGCCTTGCTCAGTCATGTCAATTGTCCTGCTGTAATTTGTTTACCCAGCATGCCATGTTTGTTTATCTAAGGAGAATACCTCTATTAAACTATGGACCCCGGTCCAATCTTGACCATTGATACATCTTCCACTGTTACTGTTTACTTTCTGCAAACCACTATTACCTTTCACACCATACAGGTAATCCTTTGTTACAGCAAACCGGTGAGATTGAGAACCTCACTGTTCGTTGGGGCAAAGTCTTGAGTTTGTGTTGTGCAGGTCTCCAAGTTGCTAGCAACACCTTTGAGTCGTTTCCTTCCTCCTACTGGTTCGATAACCTCGGTTTCTTACTGAGGGAAAACTTGCTGCTATGCTCATTACACCTTGCTGTTTGGGGTCTCCCAACAAGGCGTCAACAACACGCCCATCAGTAGCTATACAGCGGGAGCTATACGGCGGGAACTATACGGCCGGAGAAATATTTCCGCCATATAGTTTCTCATTAAAGCTTCAGTAAACTCCCCTCGATTGCTTCCAAAAAGAGACCTGCTTGTTTTCGTCTGAATATTGTGTTTTTTCTGTTAAATCCCTATGTTGATGTTTAGAACCTGAAACACACAATAAAAAACAAGTTTTCTTTGCTAGAGAAGTATTAGCGTTAGGTAAAGCTAGAAAACCATCAAATCCAAACGAAAACGGTCGATAGAAACCATAAAAAATGTGTCGAATCTCACAGCTATCAGTTAGGGGGGGCATTGGGGGAACCAACCTAAGCCATGCAAATGCATCATGGTGGAAGTTTACAACATGGATAATCTATGAGGCACCATCAATAAAAATCTATGAAATAGTAAATAAAATAAAGTGCTAAGAATGTTCATTTGTATATTTGTCTTGTCATCTGAGTACGGATAACCCTCACAAAGGGACTCCTTATACAAAGGGGCAAGAGATACCTCAGTGTCAACTTTCTTGAGCATATAGAAAGTGTACAATGAAGAATTTCTTGGGATTTGGATAAGCTAGTACTTGTGGTCAAGGTGCATGAAACACTTAACTTGTAAAATTTCAACACATAAACCGTACCCACTTCATAGCTCACTTGCTTATTACTATTCTTTAAAGATTGAAGCTTGTAAACTTAGTGTAACAATGTATGACATGAAACATAGAAACAAACTCCAAATTCCATGTTTGGTTTTGTCACCTTCATGCTGAGGGAGCATAGGTTAAGCTTAGGGATGTTGATGCATGTAAAATGCATACTTGAACTTTGTAGTTTATTGAAACATATTACCACATATCTACAACATTTATAATGCAATAACCATGTTTTATATTTATTTTTGGGGATTTACCAATGATCCCCTTTATTTTGGTTATAACTCTGCAGGACAGGAAAATCCTAAGCTAAACAAAGTTCAATGAAGGTGAGATCCTCGAAAAGCCAATATTTTGGGAAGACAATGATATGGAGTGCTTGGAACTCACAAGGGAGGCCCGGAGGCCCAAAATATGTGTGTTGGCGTGGCCTACCCAGCTACACGCGACACCCACCCTATTTCGGTCCTTGGTGTCTGATTTGCTTCAATATTTTTCCCACCTACTTGGTTTGACCTAAAAACTGCTATAGAAAGGGTCCCCCAGGGCATCCTCGAGGAGATCCCCGCAGAAACACAGAAACACCAAAAAGGAGTCCTACCTTCTCCAACATCATCACCATGATGGAGAGGGAGTAGTCCACCTCTGGACTATGGGTTTGTGGCAGTAGCTTGATCTATTTCTCTCTTCTGCTATCATACATCTAGTACCATATGAGCTGCCCATCATGAGTATGGTCATATATGTAATTCCTATGTGGTGGATCTTTATTCTATGATTTGATATATGATATTGTAACCTATTTATGTGTAAGATGTATTGATATATGCATATCATGTACCATGTTCTTAATTAATTGTTTTGATCCGACATGTATGCAAAAGCATGTGTGGGGAAAGTGTGTTTTAGATGGAGTAACATGGTGGTAGTGATTTAATAGTGATAGCAAATTCAAGATCCACCATGTCTTTTACCTTTCTTTTATTACCTCGCTAGGAATTAAGTGAATTCATGTGCTATAATTATCTTGTGACAGCTTGATAATATTATTTGGTCAAGGTAGCATATTTGTTATTTCAATATCATGTCAAAGTACTTAAGGCTATGCTCTGTTATTCTTAATTCTATATTGCTTCGATTTTTCCCTTTATAGAGGAGTATAAGAGAGATGTGTTGCATCATATCTATGTTAGGAAGTGATGCCCATATGAATGCTTATCAAACACATAGTGATGTTCCACAAATATTATATTGATGATGAATTGTTTATGTCCACTGCAACTTAAAAGAGAGTAGGCAAGTGAACCCATGTACCCAGGTCCAACTTTTATCATAAGAAACAACCTTCAAACATTACTACTATCATTTACCTTGGCCGGAATTTTTATCTTAAAAACACAAAAAATACTTTATTTCTTGTAAACACAAACAAAATACAAAAAGACCTAATATTGTTTGCTTTTACTTTACTTGCATATTTTATTACTTCTTTACTTTACTTTGTTTATTATTATTTCATATTACTAATACAAAACCTTGTGCTTGACAACCACAAGGTGGAGTTGGGGACACAAGGCAAAAACTTTGTTTTGCAGGTGGCTTGAGAAGATAAGAAAAAGATACACTTTGCCAATTTCCGGAGAGTTCGATATAAACCCCCGAGTCACCCTTGTAGGGAAAAGACGCTTGCTACAACACTCTGCACTTGGAGTCATAACGAGTTGGTACACACAAAGTTGTTGCCACCATGTAGCCATTGAATCCCTCCATATTCGTCGTTACTGGAATGGAGGGCGTGATCGGGGACCGCACCAGATAGAAATCTCACCGTTCCCATGCATAAATGGGAGCTATGGTATTGCCAACAAGATACAACTCTCCAACATACTAATTGATTTTCTTTTATGTTGTCTAAAGTGAAGTGCGAACTGATTCTTGATTTTTTGACCCCATTTCCTTTGTTGAGAGAAAATATATGTATAATAGGAAAATGAATAACTATTGGATGTATGTGTGAGCAAAAATATGAGCAACCTAGCGGCATAGGAAAGTCCCATCCGGTGGTAAATGACGCTTAGGGATAAGACCCACACGTAGGCAGCACTACTCGTTGACCTCCACTTCGACCATCATCTTTATCTCCACAATCATCCTTATCTCCACATGTAAGACATGAAGATAAAGATTGGAGGGTACACAGACAAGAAAATAAATGGGAGTAGATAGATTGAGATAACCTCTTTATTATTATATAGAATGTGAACACAACAAGACAAGAAGTGGAAAAGGCATCACATGGTGAGCCCACAAGATGATCGCTCCTCCACCGCAAAATACGTGGTTATCCTGGAAAACGTGTCACACAAAAAAGGAAGACGTGTACATCACCGCACATCATCAGTAGTAACTGTTCTGACGGTTACTTGCTAGAAAATTATTATGTATATTTGACATAATTGGGAAGTATGTGAATGTATCCACTAGGGAGTGGCGTTATAGATATCGACACAACTTGCATCTCGGGCATAGTAAAAGGGTGTCCAATTTTTATAACAATACAAGAAATAACTTTGTAAACTTACCTTCCTAGAAGTAAAATTGAGAGCTATTAAAGAGGATCAAAATCTCCCATGAGAACAACCATCTTCCTCTCGGTCCTCTATTGTTATATCTCTCTCACACACACACTATCCTCTTCGTGACTACCAACCTCCACCTCCTACCGTCACCTTGTCTTTCTCCTCACATGGCTGAATCTGGGCCTCAAGAATGGAAGGACCTCCCTATTGACCTCCTCGCCGAGATCGCCCGCCACTTACCATGCTTCGTAGATCGCTTCTACATGTCATGGTCATGCCATGATTGGTGGTTTGTAGTCCAACGCCCTCCAAATCCACGCCAACTCCCATGGCTCCTCCTCCCAGATCCCACCACCGTGCCTCTCCATCTCCTTCCCGGGCCGGGAAACACACGAAGGGTATCCTTCTATTGTCTTCTCTGCAATAGAGACAACCACAACATCCATATAAGGCACGAAATTGGCGATGCACGCTTCTTTGGATCCTACGATGGTGGTTGGATCTTGCTTTCTCATGGACAGACCAACCGCCACACGCTCCTCAACCTCCATACCGATCGGCGCTTATTCCTCCCCGACTATGTCATATGTGTGCAGGTACCCATGGGAGGGGTTGTACGGCCTCCCGTGGTGGTTCCCATAGCCATCCTTGCTGCCACCTTCTCGTCCACGCCAAGGCCGACTGCCCGGTGCTTCGGTGCCGCCATCGTTGACACACTGGATGAGATCAATCGCCCACAACTTGCCTTCTGGCACATGGAGGGGGCAAGTGATCGACATCCACTGGCCATGGGTTTCATGGAAAATTTCCGTGGCCGATTTGAGGATGTCATATATCACCAAGGAGCCTTCCGTTTCCTCACTGATGATGAAGATATATTCGTGTATGACGTATTCAAGTTCCAAGAAGATGAAGAAGGTATATGGTCTGAAGTAGGTGTGAACCGACAATACTTCTCGCAGGGATCACCTCGTAGATCAAATGGGCAAGTCACCGCTCGCTACCTCGTGGTGTCCCGTGGTGAGCTTCTGATGGTTCGGAGGTTAATAAGATGGGTCCGTCGGACATGGGCGTTCGAGGTGTATAGGGTTACACAACACCTTAATAGCACCGGCGTAGTTCAGCTTACCTGGACCGAGTTGTCTTCGCTAGATGGAAGGATATTGTTCGTCGCACGGGGTTGCTCTAGGGCCTATGAGGTCGCGGATTTCCCTGGATTTCGCTATGGAGAGGGCATTTACTACTTGGATGACCGGAACTCCAATGATGTGGTCGCCATGTCCCGCCATGGAATTGTTGGGCGGCACACCTCCAGTGGCAACAGGTGCGTGGAGCAGGAGACGTTCAAGGGGTACACCTGCAATGATAACGGGAGGTGCCGGTGGGTGGAGGGGAAGCCGGGTATGAATCTCTTCACATGCTGGTTCCCAAACAAGGAACGGTCTGACTACTCATCTCCAATTTGGTTCATCCCCTGAGGTCACATGCAGGTTTTAGTTATTGTGCTCCGGTTAATTCATTTTAGTTCACTAAATTGTGGTGTCGTGTGCTAATACATTAGTTCCTTAATAAAGGATGTTTTTATAGTTCAAATTAAACTGCAAAAACGGGATATAATTGGGAATAGAGGGAGTAAATTTTAGTAATATGTTGTTTCATCTCTGGAGCTTAAAGACTTGCGGTTTTTAATTGTTGTATAATTCTGGCACTCTATTTCAGGCAATGTACTTTCCAGATTTAGTTTAGAATATATTGTATTCAGATTTAGTTGGTGATCATGAGTTTGAACCGCAACACATCTTATTTCTATCACCAGATAAAATAGCAAGTGTTGTTATGTTTTTTGTTAGAGTAACAAGTGTTCATCATGTGTAAAATGTGTAGTCCATCCCCATGTTAATAAGAGTATGTGAAATATGATTTTCCTATTGTGTAACTAAGTTATATATTTCGACAAAAAGTACTCCTCTGGTCCAAATTAATGGACTCAGATTTGTCTAGATTCGGATATATCTACTACTAAAACATGACTAGATAGATCCAAAACTACACGAATCCGAGTCCATTAATTTGAACCCGAGGAGTATGTGCGTTAAATGAGCTCGGCAACTCATTATAAAATAAATTGTTGCTCTCTTTAACCAAACACCATTGATTTATTAGGACTATTCACAATGCCATTCAATTTATTGTGAATAAGACATAAATAAAATTATTTATTATCACAAGACATAGAATATATAATAGTTGTGGAAGAATCTCTAGTTGTGTTCCGTCCGAGGTCCCCCTAATGTAGGTTATGATGCAGTTTTCCTTCCGCTCCTCCTTCTAGGGTCTTGATGGATTCGTCCCAGAAAACGCCAAAATCTATATCCTGCTAATCATGCCACTCTAGGTGGATGTATAAAAATATGCTGACAAGTTCGTGTGGTCATCCTAGAACCTCGAGGGTATCAGTGGTCAGAATCTTGCATCCATATCTTCATGGCCAGAAAGGTGGAGTGTAGCCGGTGAATTAGCAACTATATGAGGAAGTTGTGGTGTAGGGCTCATGATGTTGTCCTCCTTTAGGTCATGATATCGCACATGATGGTTGCAAAGCCACCCTTGGACGCAAGGCAAAATATTAGAAATTGGGACATATGTGTTGCAGTAGAGATGTTCGATAATGACGAGGAAATATCCAACCAGTTAGGCCTAGGAAACGAGTCAGTGGACTGGACCCGGGTAGCCCACGACCTGCCTATGGTCACTTGCAAAAGATAGTGAACCAGACCCGGATGCCCAGTGAAGTCTTCTTAAAAGACACGACAAATCCCACCACCGCGCACATATATTGGAGTCCCCGAACCGACTCAGACTTAACCTGTAAACCGTAACCGAGTTGGATATATAAAGCTCAACTAAAGAGATTTTAGACTTACATTCTCACACACCCCAAAGCTCTAGTTTGTTGCACCTCCACAGGACGCCATTGTAATTAGATCTGTGCTCATAATACAGTAATCAGGAGTAGGTCTTTACCGTTGATGTCCCACAAGTGTAGGGGTGTATAGTAGTACTTTTGATAAATAAAAGTGTCGATCCCAACGAGGAGCAGAAGGTGTTGACTAGTGAAACTGGCTCAAGAGTTCTCTGTAAATACTAGCAAACGGATTTTTAGGAGTTTTCTGATAAAGCAACGAAATAAAGTGCAAGTAAATAAAGACAACAAATAAATACAGCAAGTGGCCCAATCCTTTCTTAGCAAAGGACAAGCCGGTGATAATACTTATTTGGACCAAACGTTTTCAGGAACACATGGGAATTCTGTCAAGTGCGTTCGCTTCATATAACTGAGTAGTATTCATTGGTTGGATAAGTGTTGTGTGGGTGAACATGTGCTAATGTACTGACCTTACTTGTACTAATACATACTTGTGATTAAACCCCTTGCAAGCATCCGCAACTACAAGAAAGCAATTAATATATAAACTTAACCACATCCTTAAACTCTGAGAACCTACACTCCCTTGTGCAATGGTTTCCTAACGGGGTTTCAGGTTTCTGTCACTCCGGCAACCCCACAATTAGTAGCCAAATACACAATGCATTCCCCTAGGCCCATAAATGGTGAAGTATCATGTAGTCGACGTTCACATGACACCACTAGAAGAATAGCACCACAACTTAAATACCAAACCATTGAATAATATCTCAACACAACTCCACTACTAACATCATGACTTCTCCCATGTCCTCAAGAACTAAACGAACTACTCATGAGACATCATATGGATCAAGATCAGAGAAGATATAATGATGGATAACAATCTAAACATAAATAATAATCCAATGGTTCCACTCACAAGCATCAACTACAATAGTAACCAACACCGGGAAAGTTTCCCTAAGAACTATGCAAGATTCGACACAATTGTTACAGCGGGATGGAGTGGTAATGATGGTGCTAGTGGATATGGTGGTGTGGATGATGATGATGATGCTGATGAAGTCTAGCTTGATGATGGTGTTGATGGCGACGATCTCCCCTCTCCAGGAAGGAATTTCCCTGGCAGAAATCTATCTGCCAGAGAGCTCTTTCTCTCTCGGTGTTTTCCCCCCTGTAGAGGAGGGGGAATCTTTCTCTGGTCCCCCCCCCGTGTTAGGGTTTCAAGGAGAAGATATAGGCCAGAGGGGCAGAGACAGGGTGGCCCACGCCTAGGTGGTGTGGGGCCCCTGTGGCCCCATCTCCTCCTCCCCTTCTGGCATTATTCGTATTCCGGGAAAATATGATTTTCTGTAGTTTTTATGGTATTTTTCCGATCTTCGCGAAATTGCATTAAAACACCGCTTTTTCCATCAGAATCCTGACTCTGGCAGTCCATAATCCAAAAATCATCCAACATGCAAAAATAGAAGAAAGTAACATAAGTAACACCTCTTAATACGAAATATATCAATGAATAGAGGCAAATTATAATATATAATGGTGATGCAAATTGGACGTATCAACTCCCCGCAATCTTAGACCTCGCTTGTCCCCAAGAGAAGACTGAGCTCAGTAAATATGTCCACATGTTTATGGAGTGAAGTGTCGATAAAAAGAATACAGACAAGAAGCATCACACTTAACAATACACAACTCATAGAAGAAAGCAACTCACCATTATATAACTTAGCTTGCAACAAGTATGGGAGTCACAATAAAGATGCTTAAAGACAAATCATAATTGGGATTGGCAAACATTGTTCTTGGTCAAAGAACAGTTGCAAATAGTTTTCAAGTAAATCTTTTACAATAGGAGTACTCTTTTCTTAAACATAAAAGGTTTTTCACAATGATGGTTTCAAAGTAATACTCATTTAGATAAGAGTCTTGTGCAAACAAGGAAGATAAAGAACATGATTGAATAAATCATCATATGAATGCTTGAAACACTACAACTCAAATGCTTGCTAGAGATAGAGAGGAATATGTTTACTGACCCGACTTAGAAGTAGAAGAAAGGCCCTTCATAGAGGGAAGCAGGGATTTCAAGTTCATAAAGAGCTTTCAAAATATGATGGTACTTACTAGCTTTGAGCTCTCATTGCCCCTATCATAAGCATCTTAAAGTGGTTAAGGCTAAAGTGAACAAAGATGGAGTATATGCTTGACAAAATATAAATTGGCAATCTCATGTCCCTTGAGTACGAGGGCCGCTCCTCATGCTACTCAACTTTAGTTACTATCAAGTTCTTGTCATAGTAAGTACATGCGTATCATAGAGAACCCCCAACGGGGTACCCCTTGCACATGACACAAGAGCTTTCCCATATCACAATTACAAGGCGAGCAGACAATGAGCATCTCAGCAATCTTCTTATTTGCCATGGGAATATGGTGCTTTTTTATCTCTCTTTCCTCTTTTTCTGAATCTCGTATAATGCTTCATAGATGTCATTATGGTGATGCTGCAAGTTTCCACCATGATTAGGCATGGCTTAGGCTAGCGGCCCAGGCGTTTCTCTAACACAATGTCCATAACTCCATGGACTTATAAGCTCCCCTTTTATTTCACACCAACGACATCCACAAACAAAAGAGCATGATATTGTTTAGGTATGTAATTACAGGTGCTGAAAGCGTTCCCCATGATAGCACGGTTCTGCTAACTCCAAAGTATAGATGCAAGCATATACAACTTCGATGACACAATGGTTCAAGTTTATTAAGGACAGGAAAATAAGGTGTGCCACCAAGTTCGTGAGAGCTTTACTAACTAGTTTTCTCATAACAAAATACTTTTTAATTCGAAAGGTAGATGAAGCTTGAGAATTTGCTTGGAATAAAAATAATGCTAATAGGTAGATATGGTGGACACAAATGTCATAGGTTTTGGTTTAAAGGATTGGATGCATGAGAAGTATTCCCTCTCAAAACAGGTTTTTGGCTAGCAAGGCTGGGTAGCAAGCAAAGGAGTTGAAGGAAACAAGCAAACATACAAGTGATAAATTCAAACATGCAATCTTCCTTGAAGACACAAAAGATCTTAAATAAATAATACTAAGCTTATGAGCCAATCAAGAAAGAAAATAAATGATACAAAATACATGTAAGTGCTTTTCTCTTTTTCTTTCAAACCTCAAAAAGTGTTGCTACTGACCAAAGCTCTGTTTGCCAAAACCAATTTAGATCTACTTGATGCTCCCAAAGTGATTACCAATACTGATCAACAAGATCAATCATATAATAGAAATTGCAAACTAAAATAAGAAGTGCAAAAAGTAAGAGATGAAAATTCTCATTAATATTCCAATAAAGGCACTCACACCAAGGGATACATAGATAACAAACTAAAGGGAGAGATACTTCCACAATGCAAACCAACCTATGAGATAACTTCTCTACCCAAGATATAACTCTACTAGAAAGGTAAAAAGATAAAAGATAATGATGTGATACCGCGGCACTCCCCCAAGCTTGGAACATGCCAAGGGGATGCCAAACCTGATGATGAATTACTCCTCTGGTGGTGTTCCCCTGTCATTGTCAAACTTCCAAGGTAAAGGTTCCCCATCCACGAAGGATGTCTTGGTTTCCACAATCCTGAAACTAGCAGTAGAGCTTATGCGATTAAACCTGACCTCATACGCACAGTTTTGATTTTTTATGTCGTAGAGTTATGCTTGTAATTGGTTGGTGGTCTGATGGAGTGAGAGGATTTCATCCAGAAACTCGGCAGTCTCCCTCTTGTGTTCGGCGATGAGTTCTGAACTTATCTTATGGATGACATCCACTTCACGTTTCGCCATCTTCTTGTACCTGAAAACTTCTTGCTCCAATGCTTCCATCCTGTCTTCCAGGATGCCTTCTCCTTTAGGGCCTTGAACTTCTTTAATCTGCACCTTCCCGTCCTTGAGAATCAACTCCTTAGGATGAATATTCAACTCATACATCTAGGGGTTGATGATGTCCGCGAATGAATCCTCCTTGAGTGGTGTAGAGGAAGACACTGACGCTCCAAATCTGAGAATCTGCCTGACAAAGAGATATCAAAAGGAAAACACGACGAGAACACGATATACGGACCTCGGGGGGTCCGGGTGATTATATATTAAGAAGTTTTACAACATAAGGAAGAGTACAGAACATAAACGGGGCAGATACGGAGTCCAGGGGGCTCATACCCCCTGGTGGCGTGGCCAGCTAGGGCCCCCGCCGCTGGTGGGTGTGGCCCACCCGAGCTCCGCTTCCTCCTCTGTTTCGTCTCGTAATCTTCTATATGTAATAAAAATAGCAAAAATATAAAGAAAATAGTTTTTCGTGAACCTTTATTTTTTAGTACCTTTACCTATTTGCATACGGACTCTGCGGATTCCTTCGCTCCAACACCTGAAAATTCCTTTCATACAACTCCTTTCGAAATCCCCAACTGAAAACCATAGACCTTTGGGTTAAAATTTCAACTGAAAACCATTAAGACAAAAACCACTGAAACAACTCCTTTCGAAATCCCCAAAAAGAATTCAGAGGGAAATCGACTTAAGAGGCAAATACAAATAATGACAGAAATCTGTCAAAACAGACCAGTAGGTAAAGATTGATTTTTTTTGAAAATCTTATGTTGCTCAAATCAAAAAGTGCTGAACTAATAAAAGTTAGCTAACAACCAGTAGCACAAGCACAGAAAATTAAAGATCCATCCGATGTATTGAGACCTCTCATGAATTTTTACAATGCAGCACAAAAATCTTTCCCAGGACAGCAACGTCTCACAACTCACCTACTTCTCAAAAGTGGTTGATCTTGAGTCAAAAACCAAAAACAAAAGGATAAGGAGCGGTTATTACTGAGGTAATAACTTCCAAGACTCAATAAAATAAAAACCAAAACAAAATAAAACGGGTTATCTCCCAAAAGCTCTTTCTTTATAGCCTTTAAGATGGGCATGATAATTTCAAAGATGATCACATAGGGGATATGGATTTGATTGAAAAAGAGCATCAAGAATCAAATATCCAACACATTTGAGTCTAACCCACTTCCTATGCAAAGGAGTCTCATGAGAAAACAAATTATTGAAACAAAAGGACACTAGCATAGGAAGACAAAACAAATGCAACTTTAAAGCTTTCAGCATAAAGCGGGAAAACTTAATATTATTGAGATGCATATAATCATGTTTCCCTCTCTCATAATAACTTTCAGTAGCACTTTGAACAACGTTGACAACATAACTCTCACAAGAAACATTCTTAACATCAGAGTGAGAATACTTAAAATTATCAAAAGGAGGTTTAAGGTCATAAACAGGATCAATAGAAGTAAGCTGCTCAACTCTAGCATTCTAAATAGGCAAATTATTTTCATAAGGAGCTTTAGCATATTTGGAAAAGTTAAACTCATAATAATCTCCATCAAACTTGGTTAAAATTTTCTCCTTCCTACAATCTATAATAGCCCCACAAGTATTTAGAAAAGGTTTACCAAAAAGATAGGATAAGTTTTACTAGCTGCTGAACCAAGCACTAGAAAATCAGCAGGATACTTGATCTTACCACAAAGAACTTCCACATCTCTTACAGTTCCAATGGGACAAATAGTTTCCTTATTAGCAAGGTGAATGACCACATCAATGTCCTTAATCTCACAAGGACCAATTTCATGCATAATTTCTCTGTAAAGCTCATAAGGAATAGCACTAGAACTAGCACGAATATCACTTAAACCATAATAGCAATGATCACCAATTCTAATAGAAAGTATAGGGACACTAGTTTTTCTAGATTTTATAGGATGAGAGACAATATTAGAAGCATCTTCATAGAATACAGTGTGCTCATCCTCTATAGTTTTAGTGACAAGATCTTTCACAAAGGCTACCACAGGTTCTGTAGGGGTTCGTAGCATGGAAAACAAAAAATTTCTACCGCATGCAGACAAACAAGCCAAGATCTATCTACTAGATTGTAGCAACGAGTCGATAGAGGAACTCACCCTCGAAGATTCCAAAGCGGTTAACGAGAGCAGATTCTCGTGGGTGATGTAGTCGTACACTTGCCGATCTCAAGACCGCGTAGACGATCCTTCCGGCGCTGCGTTCCGGCAGCGCTTCCGCAGTCGGTCACACGTTCGGTACTCGATGAAGACCTTCCTCTCCCTTGTTCCAGCAGGCAGTGGAGGTTGTAGCACTCTCCTCGTGATTCCGACAGCACGACGGCGTGGTACCGGAAGTAGAGGGGAGATCTCACAGGGCTTCGCCTTAAGCCGGAGCGAGTATGGTGGACTATGAGAGAGCCTCGGTGATATAGGGTTTAGACACACCAAGGAGAGGGAGCTAGGCCGGCGGCTAGGGCAAGGGGATTGCCCCAACTCGGCGACTTGGCAAACCCTAGGAGGCGGCGGCGACAATGGTGGAGGCCGGCGGCTAGGGTTTAGGTTTAGAGGAGAGAGGTGTAGGGAAGAGGGCACCCCTGCCCCTTCTTTTATAGGTGGGAGGGAGGCGCCTAGGAGGAGGGAGTCCTCCTCCAACTCCTCCTGCTTGGCCGGCGGGTGGAGGGAGTGGGACTTCCTCCCCAAGTAGGTTTCCTACTCTCCCTCCACCAAGCAAACTTGCCGTTTGACTTTTCAAATTGGCGTTTGACTTTTTCAAACTAGGATTTGATTTATCCCTTTATTTTGCCCAGCCATGATACCTAGTACATGATGCAACCATTCCAACTTGTTATGACACATTCATGTACCCTTCCCCTCCGGAGTGCCGGACCTTCCGGACCCTTCTAGAACATTCCCGATGAAAACACCGGAATCATTCTCCAACTCCGAAACAGGACTTTCCTTATATGAATCTTATTCTCCAGACCATTCCGGATCTCCTCGTGATATCCCGGATCCCATCCGAGACTTCGAACAACATTCGATCTCTTACTCATCATTCCATAACTACTCAACAACATCGAATCCTTAAGTGTGTCTCCCTACGGTTCGTGAATTATGCGGACATGATCGAGACACTTCTCTGATCAATAACCAATAGAGGAATCTGGAAATTCATATGGCTCCCACATATTTCTACGATTACTTTGCGATCGAATGAACCACTTACATACGATACCAATTTCCCTTTGTCTCACGATAGTTTACTTATCCGAGGTTTTGATCGTCGGTATCTCTGCATACCTAGTTCAACCTCGTTACCGATAAGTACTCTTTTCTCGTTCCCGTGATATGTGATCCCTTGTGAGCCAGTCACATGCTTGCAAGCTAATTGGATGACATTCCACCAAGAGGGCCCAGAGTATATCTATCCGTCATATGGATGGACAAATACCACTCTTGATCCATGTGCATCAACACATACTTTCCGAACACTCAATGCCACCTTTATAGCCACCCAGTTACGGTGTGGTGTTTGATGTCATCAAAGCATCCTTCCGGTGATGGTGATTAACATGATCTCATGGTCGAAGGAATTAGGTTACTATGTATCAGAAAGCTTATAGCAAATGAACTATATTAAATGACTTGATCTTTATGCTACGCTTATCTATAGGAGTATGTCCATCACATCATTCTCCTAATGATATGACCCTGTTGTTAATAACATCTCTATGTTCATGATCAGGAAACCATGATCATATATTAACCAACAAGCTAGTTTAACAAGAGGCTTTACTAGGGACTCTTTTATGTTTACAAATCACACAAGTATTAATGTTTCCGGTTAATACAATTATAGCATGGTATGTAAACATTTATCATAAGTATGAAGATATGATAATAACCACTTTATTATTGCCTCTTGGGCATATCTCCAACAGGTTCAATATTTATTTGTTCACCGGGTTCTACAACTCTCTTCGTACTTTTTCTAATTGCACTAGCTATGATAGAATGTTCCTTTACCCTAGCAGGAAAAGGGATTTTCTCAATATAAGGTTTAGGCAAACTACGGTTAATAGTACAAACTTTAGTACTTCTAGCAGGAACATGATTAACAACATCTTTATAAGGTGCATGGTACTTATTCCACTTTTTTTTTAGGAATTTCTATGTAAGAGGCAAAGGTCTTAAAACAATTGGTAATACTTTGAGAATCAAGACCATACTCAGTACTAATATCACGGAAGTCATCAATTCTCATAAAAGTTTTAATGCATTCATAATCATAGTTTATACCTGACTTTCTTCCTTTGTCATTCTCTCATGCTTAAGTGTTCTATTGAATACGGTCTAGGAGATCCCATTTATCTTCTTCCTTCATACGTGTGAATGATCCAACACAAGAAGCATCTAATAAATCTTGATCATGAAGAGAAAGCCTAGTATAGAAGTAATTGATAATAATGTTGTTAGGGAGTTCATGAATAGGACATTTAAGCATTAATAACTTCAATCTCCCCCAAGCTTGAGCTGTACTCTCTCCATCACGAGGCCAAAAGTTATATATTTGATTCCTATCTTTATGAATCTCACTGAGAGGATAGAATTTAGAGTAAAAGAGAGGTACTATTTCCTCTCATTCCATGGATTGTCCATTCTTCAGTAGCCTATACCATTATTCAGCTCTTCCTTTCAATGATATAGAGAGTAATTTCTTTTTCACATGTTCAGTTGTGATACCTTCACACTTAAACAAACCGCATAATTCATGGATAAAAAGCAAGTGATCACGAGGATGGACCGTTCCACCCCCAAAATAATAATTATCCATAATACGTGTAGCTATCTTAAAAGGATCTATCTCAACAGGCGGTGACTCATCTACTACACTAGTGGTAGTAGTTTTTCAAATAGAAAACCAAGTGGGTTATCCATATTGGAAACAAAGTAACAAACGTAAATAAAAAGCAATGCTCACAGTAGAAGTTTCCTTTACCAATTCCACTCTTCAATAGCGCTTCACTCCCCGGCAACGGCGCCAAAAAATAGTCTTGATGACCCACAAGTATAGGGGGTGTATCATAGTACTTTCGATAAATAGGAGTGTCGATCCCAACGAGGAGCAGAAGGTGCTGACTAGTGAAACTGGCTCAAGAGTTCTCTGTAAAGTATCATGTAGTCGACGTTCACATGACACCACTAGAAGAATAGCACCACAACTTAAATATCAAACAATTGAATAATATCTCAACACAACTCCACTAATAACATCATGACTTCTCCCATGTCCTCAAGAACTAAACGAACTTCTCACGAGACATCATACGGATCAAGATCAGAGATGATATAATGATGGATAACAATCTGAACATAAATAATAATCCAATAGTTTCACTCACAAGCATCAACTACAATAGTAATCAACACCGGGAAAGTTTCCCCTAATAACTATGCAAGATTCAACACAATTGTTACAGCGGGATGGAGTGGTAATGATGGTGCTGGTGGAGATGATGGTGTGGATGATGATGATGATCCTGATGAAGTCTAGCTTGATGGTGGTGTTGATGGCGACGATCTCCCCTCTCCGAGAAGGAATTTTCCTGGCAGAAATCTGTCTGCCAGAGAGCTCTTTCTCTCTCGGTGTTTTCCACCCCGCAGAGGCGGCAAAATCTTTCTCTGGTCGCCCCTCCCCCCCCCCCCCCCCCCCCCGCGCGTGTTAGGGTTTTGAGGAGAAAATATAGTCCAGATGGCGAAGCCAGAGGTGGTCCAGGGTGGCCACACCCCCTGGTGGCGCGGCCAGGGGTGGCCCGTGCCTGGGGGGTGTGGGCCCCCTGTGGCCCATGTCCGCCTCCCCTTCTGGCATTATTTGTCTTCCGGGAAAATATGATTTTCCGTAGTTTTTCTCGTATTTTTCTGATCTTCGCGAAATTGCATCAAAACGCCGCTTTTTCCATCAAAATCCTGACTCCGGCAGTCCATCCTCCAAAAATCATCCAACATGCAAAAATAGAAGAAAGTAACATAAGTAACACCTCTTAATACGAAATATATCAATGAATAGAGGCAAATTATGATATAGAATGGTGATGCAAATTAGACGTATCAACCGTCACCGCGAGGAGCCGAACCTAGGTAAAATTTGTGTTACCAATCTCGTCTCGGATTCTCCCATGTCTCCTTCGTCAACCACTCAACTCAAACTAGCCCTATAGCGTCTATCGACACAATACGCCGACAGATAACAACAGTGGGGGACCAAAAGCTTCCAAAAGTCTAGACAGACATGTCTAAAACACCAAGTTTTTTGAATAAAATCACTATAGAAAGTCAAAAAAAATACAAGGCATCGTCATGGCTGAAGGGATGATAGATCCACCCCTAGATAGCGATCTCATCTTGGTGCACCTAGATATAAATTTGTAATTAACCTCATTGTAACAGGGTACCCGGCACCTGATCGAAATTTATAATTAGCCTCATTGTACCAAGTGCACCCGATTGAAAGTTGTAATATTGCAAAAAAAAATGCTAACATGAGTATTCTTTTTCGCATCGGATCCAATTTATCGCTACGTAGGGTGTGATAAAAAACTGCAATTAATCTCTTCTTTTATATGTAGATATTCATCCATTTATTACGGATCCACTCAATAAAAAATTGCAATCAATGTCCATATAAATACATGCTAGTATTTGGATTTGCACCTAATTAAATCTTTCCTGTCATAGTTCTATATAGGTTCCCTTGCTTCCCTTGTTCTAGATCAAGCTCACACCACCAACTCACCAAACTCCACACAAACCATCTCGCCATCTCAAGGTCCAAATCTCCATCGATCATGAGGACTTGCACCTTCCTCCTCCTCGTCGCTGCCGCGGCGATCTACACCACCGGTACACCCGCCACAGGCTGCGATGGGTCATATGGGACACCGATAGAAGATGGATGGGAACCTATCCCGGACATCAACGACCAACATATCCAGGAGCTCGGCGGCTGGGCGGTCTCGGAGTTCCTCAAACACGCGAACTGCTTGATCAAGTTCAGCAAGGTGGTGAGCGGCAAGGAGCAGATCGTGTCCGGCATGAACTACGCGCTTGTCATCGACGCGTCGGACGTCGGTAGTGGGAAACTTGGCAGGTACAATGCGGAGGTGTACGAGCAGGAGTGGACCAAGACGCGCAAGCTCATATCCTTCAGCAAGGCCGAATAGGCGGTGCCTTTGCTAGGAATAATAGTGGTGCCTTGAAATCTTGATGGTTGTTTTTGTGTATGCAATAGTTATAAAATTATTATCCGCATACATACATCGATCTATATAAAAAGGAAAATGATGTGTTTCCCCCGGACGATCGCGTCTTCCCGTCGTCCTGCTCGTGCGCCGTTGGATCGGAAGCGATCCAGCCGTCCAACATGCGCCACGTGCACAATCCCGGACAACCGTCGCCCCGCACGGCCGCACTTCATTTGGGCAGTTTTCACCTGCGGTTTCTGTGGAGGCGGACACGGAGGCGACCGAGACGGAGACGGAGGCGAGCGCAAAGCGATTCCCCTCGTCGACGGCGAGTGCTGGCCGGGGATGGCGCCGCCGGCGGTCAGATCTTCCGGTTCGAATCCCTCTCCTCCGTCTCTATTTCCCCTTCCGGCTTTCTCTCCCAGCACACACCCTCGATTTCCCCTTCGGATCTCGAATCCTTAGGTAGCCACCGTGTATTGCAGGGCAAAAATCTCGGATGGTGCCGTTGAAGAAGAAGACCGTTCGGAAGGGGAAGCCAACTGGCGTGGCCTTAGCCATGGCGGTGAGTTCATCTTCGTTTCCGCCAGTTAGGGGTTTCCCTCCATCTTTTGCTGCGTTCCCCTTCGGGATGTTTCCTGTGTTGTCATTTGCGGTAGGATTGGTGTTCTAGTGTCTGTAAGGAATTGCTGCTGCAACTTCTAGATCTGTAATTTGATAGGTTTTGGTGTTGTATCTACTAATTATGTAAGGAATTGCTCCTCCAGCTAGTGTCTGTAAGGAATTGCTAGGAATCTTCGGTTGTTTCAGTAGCTTTTCTAGGCAGCTTTTGTCATTACCTTTTGTTTTCGTTTTTGCTGATGTGCATCTATCTATTTTAGATTTGTTGCTTTAATGCAGCTGCTACATTGTCAACTAGTTTTGCTGCACTGAGTTTTGTTTTTTCGTGTTTGATGTTGTGCAGGAGGATAGGGCGAAGACATGGATGTCTAAAAACCGCCTATCTGCGAAGCGTTTGCTTACCCTGGCTAAAGGTCTTAATCCCGAAAAGCGTGCAGTTATTGCTTCGAAGAGTGCGTTCAGATCATATTTAGATGTGTCGCCATTCAGGATTCCTAGTGGGTTGATAGATTACATTGCTTTGCACACTGATCCTAATTTGCGGGAGTATAAAACACGCAAAAACGTTATGGTTTTCACAAGAGATATGGTGAGGAAGGTGTTCGGAATTCGCTGCGGCAACAAACCTGTAGAGCTCCTGAATAAAAATGACCCCTGTGAGCTTCGGGACATTTACAAAGCTGGTAGCACCAGGGCTGAGATAGCTACTACAGTAGCTTTGCTCGAATCATGCGTCAACACTGATGAGGCAACAATAATCCGGACATGGGACCTTCTTTGCTTGGCTCTCGTGGTTGCTCCTAAGAGCTCCAACAACATTAGCATTGAATATCTTGCTTCCATGGTTGACCCCACCAAGACCGATGAGTATGCTTGGGATGAACACCTTTTGGATTTAGCTATGGCACAAGTGGATCATATTTGGAAGCAAAAGGCGATGCCACTTAAGCTCACTGAGGGAGAGAGCAAATATGAGTTCTAGATCACTGGCCCTTTTGCTTTCCTTGGTGTATGTTACTCCTCTTCATACTTTTCTAGTTTCCATTATGTTTTGTTCTACTTCGGATTTCTGTACCTTACTACTTTGTTGTTCCATTCCCTATAACAGATTTCATACATGGACCATTTGAGCTTCCCACAAAACTGCGGCCATGTTTTCAATAAGTCACTGCCAAGAGTATGCTTCGTGACAAACAGCAACTTTGATTTTGTTGTGGAACACGACCTTGAGCTTAAGATATTGAACAATACTACAGTTTTCGGTTGGCGCCCGGTATGGCATTTCTGGCAGCATTTACTTGGTTATCTTGTTTGTGTTTTTTGTGTTTTTGTTTGTCATCTGACTATATCGTCATTTGTGTGCAGTTTCTCCCCCTATCGGAAACTCCATACAATACTGATCTTGGTAATGAGCAAGTAAACGAAGCTCCTCCAGCTCATACTTTAGATGAATCTGAAGTCAATCTTTCTGCCTCGTTGAATGAATGGCTAGTGTTTCCCAGTAGCCAAGAACTGGAGGTATAGAATCTGCTGCATTAATGTTTCAGTATTGCTACATTGCCTTAGGTTGCTTCATTATCTAAATTTTTTTGCTGCCTTGTATGCATCAGATTGCTTCATGATTCTATAACATTCTTGCAAAACTATAACATTCTTGCTACATTAGGTTTAATTGTTTGCTTCATTAGTTTTATGTAGTTGCTTCATTGGTGCACATATTTTGCTTCCAGATTGCATACAAGATTTTGTTTCCCTTGCAGAACTATAACATTCTTGCTACATTAGGTTTAATTGTTTGCTACATTTAGTTTTTGTAGCTGCTAACATGGTGTAGATATTTTGCTGCCATGCTTATATTTAGTTTTTGATGTTTTTGTTTCTTTTGTTTCCTTTTTCTTACTATCAGGTACCTGCTCGCTTCAAGCACTTGGCCGAGAAGCATAAGGCCTTTTGGGCGTCTGATGTTGAAACTACAATGAAGAATCTTGCTGTTGGTTTGAAACGGATGCATTCCCAACGCATGGTTGCGTTATTGGTCGACATTGATGCACAATTGAAGGACGGGGCTCGTCCTAGCGTCGTGTTTCCAGCTGATGCAGGACTGGACAATGAAGAAGAACGTGAAAATGTTTTCGAGGAGCAAGAACCATTTGACGGTTTGAACAAGTCTGATGATGTTGAAGCAAGTGTGTATGCAGCAAAAGAGGATGTTGCTGAAGCAAGAAGGGATGAAGCAAAAGAGGATAATACGGAAGCAATAGAGGATGAAGCAAAAGAGAATGAGGCAGCAGCTATTAGAGGTGAGAAAATGCAAGAGTCTGAGTTGCAAACACATGTTCACATACTGGACATGCCACAGTCTGTGCCAGAGCAGCAACCTGTTGATAGCCCAGTCACATCACCGCGGCGCCGTGAACCGTCACCTTGCCCTGCACATATAGACCCTGAAGCATGGAATCGTGCTCCTGAAGCTCCAGGTTTTGAGCTGTTTTCGCAAGATTCTGATGATGTTGAAGGAGATGCAGATAAAGTGGCTGCAGGTATACCAGTTGTGGAGGTACCAGATTCCACTCCCTCAGTTGCTGCTGAGACACCTAGTGTAGTGGATCGAACTTAACCATGTATGTACCTTTATCCCTTTCGTAGCATTTTTTACTTTTATGCATAGGTTTTTAGCACAAGCGTCGTTTGTGCTAAAAAACGACTTTTTTTGTGTTTTGCAAGGTGTCGTGCCTATTGATTCTAGTGCAAAGGGTGATGGAAGCTCTGGGATGGTGACACATGAGAAGAAGACGAGGTTCAAGCGGGCAGCGAAGGAGGAACTTACACCTCCAAAGAGCAAGAAGATAAAGGTGTCTAAAGATCAGGATGAAATTTATACGAGGTTTGTCTCAAATGGAAGGACATTTAAGAGGCTCACAAAGAAGAGGAAGGAGGAGGGACAGGGCCAGTGAGTTTTCTGTCACATTTTGTTTTGCTTCAGAAGCTTTTGAAATCTGCTACATTTGTTTTAACTTTTTGCTCATTAACTGTATTTTATTTGCTACACTGATTTAGATGTCTTTTTGTCCTTTTCCAACTTTTTCCTGTAGTTGCTTCATTAGTGTCCTGTGTGTGCTACAATTGTGTTATTTAGTAGCTTATTTACTCTAAAATATTTGCTTCATCTTTTTTGTTTGATTCATTTTTTTCATTTGTTCGATATGCTTCATTACATGAGCTTTGCAGCATCTGTAGTAGTGGGGTGTAGATTACATGTTCAGATTTAAATAATGTGTTTTGCTTTTTGTTTGCAGAAGGTGTTTTGTGCAAATTGGACACTACTTTTGCACATACAAGAGTTTTAAAGAATCTCTAAAGCCACGTGCATTTCTTAGCACCGAGGTGATGGATGTGTGGATTGAGAAGTTCAACCACGAGGCTATGATTATTTGCAAGAACAGTGCATGCCAGAAAAGAAGATATGCATTCACGCATAACATTGTGGTGAGCAATATCTTGCTGCGTAGTTTTTTTTCTGTTTTCTTTTTTTATTTGCTTCATATTGTGGTGAGCAAGATCTTGTTGTTATCCTCGATTACAGGAAAAATTGGTTTCTGATCCGAAGACATTCAACGCAGCAACTTGTTTGGATGAGTTCAATGATTAGTGTGCAAAGTACAAGATCCTAAAGTGTGATATTGTGAGTTGTTTTTTCTTGCTACATGTACTGATACATGCTACATCCTGTTTAATCTTGTTTTTTGTTTACATGCTTCGATGTAGCTTTATTTCCCTACTGTGAGGAATGAGCACTGGGTTGTACCTACTGTCAACATTATGATGAAGCAATACCACATCTTTGATTCGATGAAGTTGGACAAGGGGGCTGGTCTCTTGGATGAGTTTGCACGAAACTTGGTATGATGAAGCAAGAAATGTTCATGCTATTTTTAGTAGCTTCCGTCTTTTCTTTTTTGATTCATTTAATAATTAACCTTTTCTTGTTTGAATGGTGCAGTTTTTGAACTTCACCACTCTTGTTGATGCATCAAAGTTAGCTCCTAAACTTGCTAAATACATGGAGCTATACCTTCTCAAGACTCCTGATCACCCGCAGCAAGTAACATTGTAAGTTTGCATTCTCACTTGTTTGCTATATCTTCTCCTTTTTCTCACATTTAGCTTCTTGTTTGCTTCTTTTCTGCATTTTCCAGATTTGACTGTGGATTCTTTGGCATCCTCTTCATGGAGAATTTCAACGGCAAGGTCATGGCGGAATTCGACAACAACTACTGCTCGGATCTTCGCAGGACTCTTGCAGCAGATCTCATTGAAGCAAGGGAGAACCAAGATTCGGTGGAGAAGCTCATGGAAGAGGAGTTGAACCCAAAGTAGATTAGCTTATGTAGTAGCAGTAGTGTGATGGAAGCTTTCTATTGTAGTTTGTGCGATGTAACCGTGAATGATTGAAACTTTATTTTGTATTGCGATGTAACCGTGAATGATGGTTCGGTGTAATCGCATAACTAGTTCTTTTGACATTAAGACAAATGTTAATGACAATTTGGTGTTGATGGTCCTCCTCCCTTTTTTATTGTTTGCAGTATAAAGATCATTTTTGCTACATTAGTAGTACATATTTGCTACAAACCAATATATTAGCAGCTTCAACAGTGCATATGAAATGCTACATGTCATTCTGCAGATTTTTTGCTCTCAAATTCAGGACAACACATGCCAGCCTGCAGATTTTTTGAATATCTGGACACAATTTACCCATCACACCAGATATGCTGCCAGAAACAAAATTTTGAATATCTGGACATAATTGTAGTTTTTCTGCATTATAAGAGCAAAAATGCTAACATGGTTGAACTTTCTTGCTCACAATGTAGTAAAAATTTGCTACCAGAAATGCTACAGGAATGACAATTTGGTAAAACCTGAAAAGTTGATACATCTGTTCACACATGTTGCTGCACACACACTGAATATGAACTTTTACTGTATGTATGGAACCACTTTACATGGCAATGGTGACTATATGTATGCAAAAAAAGGTACTCAAAACTAGAGATTCAAATCTATCTTCGCAGCATTGCCCGACATCATAGCTTGGAATAACACACATTGTTGCACCGTGTGACCCTCTTCATGGCAGTACGGGCACTTCTGCGCCCTTGGCTTCCGCTTGGTAGTTGCCTTCTTTGTCTTCTTCTCCGTGGGATGTAGTTTGCCTTCTTGTGCTTTCTTCCTTCGTTTTGCATTCTTTTCATCCCGAATCTCAACCAGTTGCTTTCTTCTAACTGACTTTTCTTTTGGACGCCCCTTTGGTTTAACTCTTGATGGGTTCTTCAACATGCTACTGGGAACATCATCTTGAGCATCTTGATGTTGCTACTGTGTGTCTGTAGGTTGTTGTTCACCTTGGTGTGGAGGCAATCCTTGTTCATGAGCCACAGAATTTTGTTGCGCATCATCCGGAGCACTCCTCATGGCAGCAACAATATTTCTTGCTTCATCAATCATTGTTGACACAACACGATATGTTTCATCGTTGAAACATGCATCTGATGCCAAGTCATTAAACTTCCTGCACAATGAGTTGTATTTTAGAGTATTTGTGCCCGGCACACCAAATATTGCTGCATTGGAACCAGGATCAGGGGCAGGTGTTGTTGCTGTAGCAGACCAACGTTGGAGCATGTATCGGTCTGGTATTCTCTGGATGTTCAATTGCACCATCACCCTGACGATGTGCGGGCATATCAGTCCACACATCTCAAATGAGTTGCAGCCACACAAATATATCCCCTCTTCAATGTTTGCTTCAACCCGATATGTCTTGAGATCGAATCCGGGGTTTGGTACAAGATCGAAACAATGCGTTCTGCCTCTGCCCGGAGTGGATAAAACCTTGTTGATGCTTCAAGAATCTTCTGGAACCTGCCAAAAACCTCCCTTGTGTAGAATTCAAGGGCCTGCTTTTCAATGCTCCAACTGCAAGGAAAATAAGTTTCACATATTGTCAGGGAATGCTATCAAAGTTAATTGAAGCAAAAACACATTTTGTAGCAACAAACACACTACTGAAGCAACAAACACAATACTGATGCAAAAACACACTTCTGAAGCAATAACGACACTTCTGAAGCAAAAATACACTTTCTGAAGCAAAAAACAGACTACTACTGTAGCAAAAACATACTACTGAAGCAAAAAACATTATAGCACTCACCTGCCCCAAAGTGGCGCTATTGTTGTGTCCATTGTAAAACCTGCATTGTCTTCACGATCAAGCATCAGGTTTTGGCACAACTCATATTGCTGCACAAAGTTCCATATCGTGTCACTTGGCCGAACTAGTGTTTTGAAGTAGTTGTTTAGACCTTCAGATCTGCTAGTTGTGCTGGTGAATGGGAAGAAACTTTTCCTGAAATATACAGGTGCCCATGTGTTCCTTGTTTTCCACATGTTTTGCAGGTGATTGTTCTCAGCCATCTCAAAGGTTTGTAGCATTGTCTGCCAGCAGACCTCGAACTCAGCAACCGTGTCAGTGCCATAGATACATGCATAGAATGCTTCTCTGAATGGATGGCATTCTCTCAAGTGAGGTCCGAGTTTCGTTCTTGCAAGACACAGCACATGGAATAGGCAGCATCTGTGAACAGCATCAGGAAACACATTTGAGATCGCCCTAGCCATTGCTTGGTCCTGATCAGTCATTATATGGTCAGGGCACAACCCATTTGCAGCTTTCTTCATTTGTTTTAAAACCCATTCAAACATTTTAATTGTTTCATCTGGTAAGAGAGCACATCCCAAAACTATTGTGTGTGTGTGGTTGTTGATACCCACAAGCGGAGCAAATGGAAGGTTGTATTTGTTGGTGCAAAAGGTCGTGTCGAAGAACACACAGTCTTTGTACTTGGGGTACAGTGCCCTTGTCCTTCCATCAACCCAAAAGAGTGCCCGCACAGGCGTTGTCCTTATCTACTTGCTTCTCAAAGAAGAACCGAGGGCATTCCGCCTTTCTCATCTCGAAGTATTCAATTGTCATGCTCAAATCACGCTCTGAAACTTCCTCTCGCAGCATTGTTCTAATGTTGGAAACATCACGCTTCACATACCCAAGGCATCTAGGATCACCCCCATGAACACTGCCGAGGCACCCCATCATCTGCGCTGTCGTTATGTTTTGCTCATGTAAGGTCTTTATTAGCTGAAAATCCTCTTCGGAAACTTTCCTGTGAGAACGATAATACCTACGCTTGCCAATTTGCTGCACCATTGGATGGGTATGCTCCTCGTTGAAAACTGTTACAGTCCACTTCCCGTCTCGCTTCCCAACAAGCATCTTTGCTTTACAACCAAGCCGCAGTAATCTGTTTCTTTGCCTTGAGTCAGTGACATCCTTCTTCAAACCTGCTTGCTTGCTGCGAGGTTTCTGTGCAGAAGTGTTGCTCATGTCGATTGTAGCATCTTCTCCGTTAGCAGCAAGACCAGTTGTGCTGCAATGTTGTTTTGCTTCGTCAATAGGCTTCCCGGTGTGCACACACTCAAAAACCCTGCTCAGAATAGTGTCCTTTGCTGCTCCCCTTGCCATGCTGTATTTTGTATTTCCTATGTGTATTCCGAAGCCAAGTTTGAAAGCATAGTCATTATACACTTGCTGCGCCACGACAAGGTCATCAAATGTCATACCAACATAAGGAACTACTGGCTGAGAGCAAATCTCTTCCCCGGGATTTTCAGCAGCAATTGAAGCATTGTCACTTGCTACACTTTCAGGCCCAGGTTGAAATTCGGTCCTTTGTTGTCCTTCATCATTGCTTTCTCCAATGTCCGCAGCATAAGCTTCCGGAGGCTGGTTCAGGTCAAAACCTCCAAGCATACTATCAGCTACAAATCCCTGCATTTCAGAATAAGATTCAGAGTTGGAAAATCACAAGATAGCAAAATTTTACAAAATCAACATATATTGTTGCTACCAAATGAACGCAGCATAATTGTTCCCATAATCTATTGCTACCATAATCGGTACATGTAGCAATACTAATTTTCTAGCAAATCAACTAAATAATGCAACAATATAGTAAATACTAGTTTCTATACTATTTTTTTTTTGCTAACAGCTTTGATACATGGATTTTTGCTACTGAAGCTAGCTGCTGTAGCAAGTTTTTTTTTGCTAACTACTTTGCTAATGAAGCTAATTGATTGTTCTAGTGTGTGTTCTAAACAGCTTTGCTACTAAAGCAACTTGTTTGGATGAGATCAAACCTATCTGATTTTCTAACAGCTTTGCTACTGAAGCTAGCTCCTGTAGCAAGTTGAGGCAAAAATTGCTGCTGCCATTGACTTCAAACCCTAGCTTCAAAATACTTACCGATGAAGGAGCTGGTAGATCAGTCTCGGGGTCTTGATCGAAGAACACACCGGGATTGTTGTACCCGCCGTGCAACTGCTGCTGCAACTGAGTTCCGGCACCGCAGCTCGCCGAATTTGATCCATGGCGCCTCCGTGCTGCAGGGTTCGATGAATTGCTCGAGGCGACGATTGGCGGTGGATTGGCGTGGTGAGGATGAACAGGGGTGGGGTACTTGATGGATGGGCGCAGGTGAGCCATGGGCGCCGCCGGGTTTTGGTGCAGGTGTCGCCGCGGCGCCGCCGTGCGCCGTGCGGCGAGGAAAAGCCGCGGGATCCGCGGGCTGGGTCTGGATAGAGTTTTGTTGCAATCAAACGGTTTTTTGCTTCTGAAGCATCTGCGGGGTTATAAGAGGCTGGGCGATTGGACGGCTACGATCTAACCGATCGGACGGCTCCGGACCAGGACGATGGATCGCACATATCTTCCGGGGACGTCCATATAAAAATCGTCATTGAAACGACGGGAGCGCGTGAATCTTTTTGGATTTCTTCAGCAGAACTAAGGAGACATTCATCCACACGATATGCGATACAGTAGTACTTAGGTGAGACGATGCAGCGTCACATCATGCCTGAGTCACGCACGCACCGCATAAATCCAAATTGACGTTTCTCCTGGCCAGGAGCTCGTTTCATGCCGTTTTCTCTGAAGAAACTGGCGCCATCACGTGGCTCCTTCCTATGCGAACCACAAGTTCTGCGCCGGTTCTTTGCGTGCGGGGCCGATCGATAGAAACGTTCCCTATCGATTCCTGAACGTAAGAGAGAAAAAAGGAGCTTCGGAAAGAACAGCGTGCACGCCGCACCGGTTCGATATTCGGTCGGCCTGATTGAAACTCGTGGACTTGTCTAAAGGATAAACACCACAATAATTGTGACCCAAGACCAAGAATACGTACAAGAGCTCAGCCCGTCATTTCTTGAATGGACCAGGAAAGCTGGCGCGACGGCACGCTGTACCCATGGTTGCCCTTTTTTTTATGATTGTTTGAGAATGCACTTATAGTAGTTAAATTTTAACGTTTGTTCTAAGTGTTGCAAATATTTGTTGAATATTACAATTTCATTGCTATTAAATGCAGAATAGAAGTATTTGAACGTGGTAAGCAAACTATGTCTATAATTTTGATCCAAACGGTCAAAGTTAAGCATGAAAGGAGACGGTTAGTAGAAGAAGATTGCGGCATTTTTCTCAAATAAAAGTGACAATGGGTAGTGGAGTATATGTTTTCTCAAAGTTTTTTTTTTTGAGAAACTATGTTTTCTCAAAGTTACCATAGGAGAACTCTAAAGCCACTGCAGAAGACGACAATTGATCACTATTGAAGATTATTGTTCGTCGTCCACCGCTGGAAAATAATGTTGAGAAATTGTTGCCGAAAAATGTTTGCGACCTCGAAGACCTACTATAATAGTATGGTTAACGCCCTCGATGAATTGCTGTTAGATAGTCAATGGTGGCAAATTAATGTTAACAACGAAGATTTGTATGATAAATTACTTCAAAAGAATTAGGTAGCGAATTACCCCCCAAAGAATCACTGTTAAGTTGACATTGGAAATTTACTACCAAAGTTGAAGATCTTCACCTATGAATTAATGACGAAAAATTTGCCAGAGCGGACTGCCAAAAATTATTAAGAAAACACTGTCCAAAACTGTTAAAAAGGGTTACTATAAAAAGTGTAAAAATAATTACTGTAAAATTTGTAAAATGAAAAATTCTCAAAGCAATGGTGAAAGAATTGTCAATGGGGAAGACGAACTACCATTGGAAATAAATCAGAGTGCAAGAATTGCCGCAGGGTCACCACTATCGAGAAATTACAGCGGAAATTTTGCATCTTCAAAGAATGGGTCAAAATTGGGGAGAAAATTGTTACACAACTACTACTACTCCCTCAAATCCAAATTAATGGACTCAGATTTATATAGAATCAGATGTGTCTAGTATAGATGAATAGATACATTCGAATCTAGACAAATCCGAACCCATTAATTTAGGTTAAAGGGAGTAGTTAATAGTGAAGAGTTTACCGACATGTTAGCATGCAGTGCGGGAGGGCATGCTATCCACTTAGATTTCGAATTTTAGATTTGACAGGTGATCACGGGTGTTTCTCCTATAATACATGCCAGACAAGAGCTAGCCCAGGGCGTTCTCATTTTAATTTATTTTAAAAATTGATAACATAAATTTCATATTTTGTCATAATATCATCATTCTAATTTTGGGCAAAGAAAAATCCACGATGAATGATTTGCAAAGTAAAAATATTAAGGAAAATTGAGATTTTCATGTTTCTTCATTAATAGGGCCCTTTTGATTCACATGTTTTTTCCCAGAGAGTATGCCAATGGCACACCTTAGTTTAATAGGAAGCATAAAGTTATTTCAAGAAGCTGGCGGCCTTGCAAGACGGAGCTCCAATTAGGGAAAGGTGGGGAGGCCATCCTATCTTGATTTTTTTATTAAAAAACTACATATAATGGCAATTTCCTTATGTAAACATTTTTTTGATTTTTTTGTGCAGTAAAACAGACTCTCTGTTCCCATATAAACTCGGATTTGGACGTTTAAATAGACAAATGAAAGCTTTAGAAAAGGCCCACAACTTTAATGTTTTTATTATTTTACATTTGACAATATATTTTTAAAGCCTTTTGGCGATCTCTAAGAACAGGTCCTAGAGGGACAAATTTTGAGAAATTCCAAATTTCACCGCAAATTACTTCAAAATTGTTCTAATATCCATGCAATTCCTACGCATCATATTGTCAATGGAAAAATTGTGCACTCTCACAATTATTAATATGTTAGTCCAATAAATATAACAAAAATTGTCAAATATCATAAATAGTACCAAAACAAACATCAAAATACATATATAGGTTTTTATGAGTGTTCTGCATCGAGTGAGTGATATTCAAAAGTCTCGATCTTGGTTAATAAGGAAAGATTTTGAAAAAAGGGTAGATTTTTGCCATTGTCAAGGATTTATAGACAACATTAAAGCTTCATTATCGTCTGGTTCGTAGGTTTTACTTTTTATTTAAATAACTTGCTATTACCTTGTGTTTGTAAATAGTACAACAATTCAATATCCAACTTTTACTTTGTTATGCGATCGGATCTTGATTGAAATCCTTATATAGCTGACAAAACTAAATTTTATGCAATACAAATATCATGGAGGGGGCATTTCCCCCCCCCCCCCCCCTCCCCCCACCCCCCCTGTAACTACCTCGGTGAATTACGCTCCTAGATTCAAGCCTGGATGAACAGAAGTGGTTGAAATAGTACGGTGGGGCCCAAATGCCACTCACAGGTAGACCTTTCGGCCGTCCCAACCACTTCCAATTCATCGGGACAAGAACGGGCGGCGTAATCGGCAGGCGAAGGGATCAACTACATACACAAGTGAGTATGTATGCAAGCCACCATACAATAGTACATCAGAGCCACACCATCTAGAAAGAAAGGAAAATATAGCAACGCCATACGGCAAGATTCAAATATCCTAGATAAATCTATATTTTAGGATATTTCCTCATACATCACACATCAGAGTAACAGGCGGAAACAGCAAACAAGGTCCGAGTACAGATAAGAAGCAAATCGGCATAAGATGCCTATTAAATAAGCACATCCCGCCCACAGATCTCACGGATCCCCGTTCCCGGAATCTCTACACCGAATGATCGTTGCCCACATCGTCCGTCTCCTCCACCCAGTATCCATCTTCTGAGGGCACCTGTTCATCTGAATCAAACAATTTATCGTGTGAGACCCTAGGGGTACTCAGCAAGTCTTTATGCCGCTAAAGGGGACACAACCTGGGGGTGACGCAATTGCAGCGAAAGATAAACCCTAACAATTCTACAGATACTCGCTAACCATCCGCCTAACCAAAGATAGACGGATGTCCGTGAATTAGTAACAACAGTTATAGCAGTAATATTAACAGATCCATCCTCCTCCTCGCTTACCGACAAGGAAGCGGACGAACAACCCCCATCCGTTGGCAGTTTTATTAACCATTCCATGAGTATTGCGCTAATTACTAGTCAGGTACTTAGTCAGATTAAAAGCGGTACTTTAGTTATGCTTGTCTATGATCGAGAAACTGTGCTCCAAGTCGTCCATAACCGCGGACACGGCTTTCAGAAAGTTTTACCCTGCAGGGGTGCACAAATAGCAACACACACTCGCTCAACCTCGGAAAAACCAAATCAAAACCCAACGAGGCCTTCACGACAAAGCAATCACAGGATTCAGAAATATTTCAGGGGGCCACCCCATTGGGTAGACCCGCAACGAAGTTAGCTGACTCCGAGACGGACTCAAGGTTTGCGACAATGGCTGTAAACGACCGGGAACCCGAAAACTCGAGCTTGTCGATACCGCGAAAACACTCCGCTTTCCTAAACAGTACAGTGTGCTATCCATCGCACAATTTGAATAAAGCGGTAAAGCATGGCATAAGTACAGGATCGTAAATAAAACCTCGAACTAGTTTGTGGCCCCAAGAAATAAGAATGAATCAAGCTCTGGCTCAGGGGGTCCCATAATCCTCCCGGATGTGGATAGCGCGAATAATCAAGGAACAGGAATCAAGTACTCGGGGTCCTACGGGACACAAGTGAGCAGGAAAAACCAAACAGCAGATATTGCCCACCGGTGCCACTTTCATTAGTTATCCCATTACTACTCAAGTTAAGTTATTTAGGTACCTCGTTATCCAGCAGACACTCACATATCCTACACATGCTGTTCTACGACTCGCATGGCTCAAACAACTCCTGTAGTAATGGCTCATAGGATGGAGGAACAAGCTTGGTGGGGTGTAAAAGTAAAGGCTATGCAATACTTGGGATTTAGTTTAATGCAATCGCGACTCGATGATGCAAGAATAAGATAGAGGCAATAGGTACTGCATGTATGCAAGCATGTGGTTGTGCTTGCCTGGCAGCTCAGTTGAAGCGAGAGAAGGATCTGGGTAGTGCTCCTGGGTTTCTTGATATATCCCCTGCTCAGCGTCTATTCGAAGAAGAACCAAACAAACAAGGGCCAACATGAATAAAGTACACGAGCATGGGAATAAAATGCGACAAGCAAACAATCATGCCATGATGAATGATGCACAATTTACATGGCAATATAGTAGCATGGCATGGGTGAGGTGTAGGATACAAGGAATAAGCATTTTGTTGAGTTTTATTCATATTTTACTCTCGAATAAGTTGCTGTATACTTTATATTTATATGATGCATGCTTCAATTCATACCATGGTATGCATAAACAGAAAGGTCTCGTCGAGCTGATCATTTTAGACATATCATTTGTCAAAATCGGAGTTATAAAACTAAAGTTATTAATTATTTAAGTTTAGGGGCATTTTATGTAATTTTAATCAACTTGAATTTTAAAGTGTTCAAATAATATTTTGAATAGCATATTTGAAATCCTCACATTTTTCTGATTCAAAAACATATATTATTTGTATTATTTGGATTTATAATTGAAAAGTTATTTGAAAACAGATTTATAATTGAATTTGAATTAATTTGAATCAGTTCGAATTTAAACAGACAGCCAGAAACTTTTGTTACACACTCTTTGCTAACCGCAGACGCTGATAGGTGGGGACACAGGTGGCCCGGCCCACTGCGCAGCGGCAGCCACGCGGGCACAGCGGGACCACGGGTTGGGAGCCCAAAAGGGGAAGGGGCTCTGTGCAAAACAACCAAGAGGCTGTCGGGTGGGGTCCGGGGACGGCGGGTTGATAACAAGAAACCCTAGGGGCCTATGCAGAAAAGCGTCTGGGGGGGGGGGGTTTGTTAGTCTGACGAAACTGTCGCTGAAACAGGGAAAACCGCAAGCTGGCCGAAAGTTCAAACGATCCTGGCGAGCAAACGGATGCGAATTTCGCTAAACCGTAAAAACCAAAAACGAAGAGGGATGTACCGGCTGCAAGTTTTGTGTTCGGGGTGCCACCAACGGAGGAATCTACGCGCCGGGAAACTACGACGAACAGAGGCCGACCCGAGGCAAAACTGAAAACCAACGTCAGGTAAAAGAGGGTTTTTCTCAGGATCTTTCGAGGACGATGGCGAAGGATACAACGCGATTTTGGAGATGATGTAAAAACTAAAAACGCAGAGGAAAGGTAGGGCTATGACTTTCATGTTGGGGATTTTTGCGAAGGAGGGATGTAGCAGACGGGGCGAGGTGAAGAACAGGGGGTGCGCTCAGGCTATTGCTGAACTGACGAGCGGCTTCGTTGGCGGGGTTCAGCTATCGCGCGCGCTGACAGCAACGGCTACCGATGGTTGGGGACGCCGGCCTGGTGATGATCCTCGACCGAGGCGAGGCTACGGATGCACCACAGCAACAGAGGAGGAGGGGAAAAGGAAAAGGGTGCTCACCTGGACCGATTCCCAGAGGAATCAAGGACGGGGGAGGTCGGAGTGGAGGACGGCGCCGGCTGCGCTGCTCCGATACTTGGTCAGGAAGAAGGGAAACAGAGCTCCTGGGCGTACAGCTCCTCTCGAGGTACCCCCACAGCGGTGTGGACGAAGGCGAGCGACCCCCGGCTTCAGCGGGGCTCACCGACGGCCATGGCGACGGGGCGGCGACTGCTCGGCTTGCTGCTGCACGCGGGAGGGCGGAAGACAGGGGAACAGGGGATGGCGGCGGAGAGGAGGGGAAGAGGGAGGCTAGGGTTGCAGGGGGCTTCCGTGGCTTGGGGATAAGAAGGGGCGGGTGGATGACGCGGCTGACGGAGGTTGACGCCCACCTGCTCGCTCCGCTGCTTTCCGTCTGCTGCCGAGGGTGAGCGACCGAACGGCGTCAGGGCAGGAAGAAGAACAGGAGCGAGCGACGGCGACGAAGCGGTACTGGGCCAGGGGAGGTGGGCTGGGCTGCTGCTGCTCTCGATCGGCTGAGGCGACTGGGCCAAAGTGGCTGCTACCAGGTATGGCTTTCCCCTTTTATTTATTTTGTCTTTTAGTTATTTGTTTGTCATTTTTATTCTATTTCAATTTTCAAACCAGTTTATAATTTCAAAAATCTTTTGAACCTTTTTACCAGGAGGTTTTGAATAGGGGGCTTGACTAAGGAGGGAGGCAAGGGCAAAAGAGATGGAGGATAAGGAGATGCCACATTCATGGCTTATGAATGAGCCAAGTGGGGCATTTTACCAGATTATGAAGATATGAGGTTTTTGCAATTCAGATGAAATCATTTGTAAAATTAGGGAAACTTCACATGGATCCAAGGCTTGTAGAAAGCAAACAGAGGGAGAGAGATGAGGTGGTGCTTGCATGGCCCATGCAAATAATGAATGCCAAGTATTCATATTGTGAAAACAACATAAAATCACATGGCATTATTCCATGCATTACCAAAAGGTGGGATAAGGCCAAGCAGAAGGAACTAGTATTGGATCCACCCAATCCACATGTGCTAGGTAAACTCAAATAAATGCCAGCTCATATTAATTGGATGGTGGAATTATAAGGTGGTGAAAGAAAGGATGGTGGAGTCAATAAGAGATATGCCCCCAACTCCACTTGGGCATTTAACAATATATCAAGAACCAAATACCATATCAAGAGGCAAAATACCAATAATAATGCATGTGAGATAAGAACCAAAACAAAAAGGATTTTTGTAGGATGCCCAAATGCAAGGTGGCATGATGACATGAGCATGATATGATGATGATGCAACCAATATGTGTAGAGAGTAGCCATTATATTACTAGATCAAGTAGCATTACAGTTGTTAGACAAATGGGATGCTACAACTCTCCCCCACTAAACAGGAATCTCGCCCCGAGATTCTAGGAAGAAGAAGAAGACTCAAAGAGGGTAGGATAGTTGGCACGGAGTTCATCTTCACGTTCCCAAGTGGCTTCATCAACGGAATGGTGTGACCACTGCACCTTGCAGAACTTGATGGACTTGTTGCGAGTCCTTCTTTCTGCGGTCTCGAGGATTTTTGTTGGGTGTTCTTGATAAGACAGATCTTCTTTGAGATTGATTAGCTCATGATCCACGGTCCTGCCGGGATCCTTGAAGCACTTCTTGAGTTGAGAGATGTGGAGAACATCATGAACTTTGAGTTTTTCCGGGAGCTCAAGAGCATAAGCAACCTCTCCTCTTCTTCCACGAATTTTGAAAGGACCGATGTATCTAGGAGCCAGCTTTCCTTTGATACCAAAACGGTGTGTGCCTTTCATGGGAGTGACACGCAGATAAACGAGATCACCAGGGGCATACACCATGTCCGTGTGCTTCCTGTCATAATTGCTCTGCTGGCGACTTTGGGCAATCTTCAGGTTTTCAAGAATGATATGCACCTTCTCCTCTGCTTGAGTTACAATGTCAGGGCCAAACCAAATTCTTTCACCTGCACCCGACCAACCAATTGGAGTTCTGCATTTGCGACCATAGAGAGCCTCAAATGGTGCCATCTTCAGACTCTTCTGGAAGCTATTGTTGTAAGAGAATTCAGCATAAGGAAGACATTCTTCCCACTTCATGCCAAAAGATATGACGCAAGCACGAAGCATATCCTCCAGAATCTGATTGATCCTTTCCACTTGTCCCTGCGACTGAGGGTGGTAAGCTGTGCTGAAGTTCAATTTTGTTCCCAAAGCAGTTTGGAAACTTTCCCAGAACTTGGAAGTGAAGATGCTTCCACGGTCTGAACTAATCTCAAGCGGAACCCCATACAGAGAGACAATCCTATTGATATAGAGCTCAGCCAACTGAATTTCAGAAATTGTTTCCTTGACGGGGAAGAAGTGAGCCACTTTAGAAAGCCTGTCAATGACAACAAAGATTGCATTGTTGCCCTTCTGCGACCTTGGAAAACCAGTGATGAAGTCCATCTCGACTCTCTCCCATTTCCACTCCGGGGGTTTCAATGGCTGTAGAAGACCGAAAGGTTTCTGATGGACAGCTTTAACTCTGCGGCAGACATCACACTCCGAGACATACTTGGCACAATATCTTTTCAAACCCGGCCACCAATATTGTGTTTTCAAGTCCATGTACATCTTTGTGCTGCCAGGGTGAATAGAAAGAACAAAATCGTGCGCCTCCTTGAGAACTTGCTCTCTCAAACCCGGGTAGTTCGGAACAAACATCCGGTGTTCAAAGAAAAGCGTGCCTTGATCATCGACGTGGAAGGACTCATACTTTGGAAGCTGAAGTTTGGAGATGATCTTTCTGGTGTGCGGATCACCAAGCTGACGAGAGCGAATCTTTTCTTCCAAGAGAGGGGTTGCCATAAGGTTCAGGAGGTGCCCTTGTTCCACAATTTCAAGGTTGAGCTGTTGGAATTCCTCGCACAAGAGAGGCTGTTGTCCTCCATCATGAGGTGATTGACATAAGCTTTGCGGCTGAGAGCATCGGCCATGACATTAGCTTTGCCCGGTGTGTAGTTGATGGTCAAGTCAAAATCATTGATTGCTTCAATCCATCTCCTCTGCCGAAGGTTGAGATCAGGCTGAGTAAAGATATACTTCAGACTCTTGTGATCAGAAAAGATTTCACAACGGTTGCCAAGCAAGTAGTGCCTCCAAAGTTTCAAAGCAAAGACAACTGCTGCGAGCTCGAGGTCATGTGTAGGATAGTTGATCTCATGCGTCTTCAACTGTCGAGAGGCATAAGCAACAACCTGTTTTTCTTGCATAAGGACCGCACCCAATCCTTGCAAGGAGGCATCACAGAATATCTGGAAAGGCTTAGATGTATCCGGAGGAACCAAAACTGGTGTGGAAGTGAGCTTCTCTTTGAGTGTCTCAAAGCTTACTTGACATGCAGGAGTCCAAAGATATTTCTTGCCTTTCTTGAGGAGATCGGTAAGAGGCTTCGCTATCTTCGAAAAGTTCTGAACGAAGCGACGGCAATAACTAGCCAAACCGAGGAAACTTCGCACTTCTTTGACATTAACAGGAGGAAGCCATTCAACAATTGTTTTTACAGTTTCCGGGTTGACTGCAATGCCCTTGGCAGAGATGACATGACCAAGATAGGTTACTTGAGGCAGCCAAAACTCACACTTAGAGAACTTTGCATACAAACGGTTCTCACGAAGCTTGTTCAGGACACACCGAAGGTGTTCTTCATGTTCTTCCTTTGACTTAGAATAGACTAGGATGTCATCCAGATAGACCACAACGAACTTATCAAGGTACTCCATGAAAACCGAGTTCATGAGCCTTGAGAAGGTAGCAGGTGCGTTGGTGAGACCGAAGGACATGACCGTGTACTCATACAGGCCATAGCGGGTGGTGAAAGCTGTTTTAGGAACATCTTCCTTGCGAATCTTGATTTGGTGATAACCACTCCTCAAGTCAAGCTTGGAGAATACCACAGCTCCAGCTAGCTGATCGAAGAGATCATTAATCCGCGGAAGGGGATATTTGTTCTTGATGGTTTTAGCATTGAGAGCCCGATAGTCCACACAAAGTCTATCAGTCTTGTCTCGCTTCTTCACAAAGATTGTTGGGCTACCCCAAGAAGAAGTACTGTGTTGAATGAAACCCAACTTCTCTTGTTCATCAAGCTGACGTTTGAGTTCAGCCAACTCAGAAGGACCCATTTTATAAGGCCGCTTGGAGATAGGAGCCGTTCCAGGTTCAAGCTCAATTACAAACTCAACCTCACGATCTGGAGGCATACGCGGCAACTCTTCAGGAAAAACATCTGGGAACTCACAGACCACCGGAACACTCTGAATAGCTTCCATAGCATCATCATTCAGAGCTGCCAGAGAGTAAAGCTGAATAGAAGGAGCCAGACTTGGAGAAAAGACTATATGGCCTTCAGGAATCTTCAGAGAAACCGAGCGCTCAGCACAATCAATCACAGCTGCATTTGCTGTCAACCAATCCATGCCCAAGATAACATCAATATCAGAATTGCCCAGAACAATTAAGGATGCCAAGAACGAAGAGCCACCAATCCCAATTTGATTGCCATGGCTGATTTTAGAAGCTGCCATTGTTGCTCCAGGAGAAAGAACCATTAACCGATTAAGAAGAGGATCCGACGCTAACCCATTCTCACTTGCAAACTTGATAGAAACAAAAGAATGCGATGCACCAGAATCAAACAAAACTCGTGCAGGGACTGAGTTAACGGATAGCATACCCATCACAACACCAGGTGTATGCTCGGCTTGAGCGGCGTTGACACAGTTGGCACGAGCAACAGTAGACCCGGGCTTGGTGTTGATGTTGAGAGCCCGAGGTGGTGGTGCACGAACCATAGGAGAGCTTGACGCAGATCTTGGAGGAGGTGGAGGGAGAGCTTTGTTCTTCATCGGACAGTTCCAGTTTAGATGCCCAGTTTCTCCACATGTGTAACAAACACCAGGTGGACGTGGAGCAACGTAGCCAGGGACTCCGCCAGGCGCTCCAGGGTAGTGGTGGTTGTAGCCCCTGGGAGCAGCAGTGAGGAAGTTTGGTGGCCTTGGCGCGAAGCTTGAAGGTCTTGGTGGAGCCAGGAGCGACGGTGGGGTGTTAGGAACCCAGACACGACGCTTAGAAGGAGTTGACATAGCTGGAGAGCTTGGATCATCGCGGTTGTGTTTCTTGGACTCCTCAAACATTTGCTTACTTGCTTCTTCCTGCAGAGCTGTGTGCTGAAGTTCCAGAAAAGATGTCGGCCTTGCATGTGTGATTGCATATTTAATCGATGCATTTAGCCCTTGACGGAACCTCTTTTGCTTCTTCTTGTCATCTGAGACCTCATCGCCACCATAACGAGAGAGTTTCATGAAGTTCCTGATGTAGGTGTTGACATTGTCATTTCCCTGCTTGAGGTTGAGAAAGACTTCCTTCATCTTTTCCATGACAATCTCTGACAAGAATTGCTCTTTGAAAGCTCCAGTGAACTGTTCCCAAGTAGGCTGAAAACCAGTGCAGTTTGCCTTCAGGTAATTCTCCCACCAGAGAGCTGCATCTCCCTTCAGAAGGTGAGTAGCACACTTTACCCATTCTTGCTCAGGTACATCAGCAGTCTCCAGTAGCCTTGACATCTCACGCAACCAATCATCAGCATCAAGTGGTTGATCAGAAACATCAAATTGGCGAGGGTTGAACTTCAGGAAGCTTTTGATGTCTCCTCGCTTGGGAGGTGGAGGTAGTGGAGCAAACTCGTTCCTCCGAACACTCTCTTCCAAGCGCTGCTGGTTCTGCTGCATTGTTGCCAAGGCATTGGCGATGTTTGACAAAGCGGCCCCCAATTCAGGTGGTATGTCCTCCTCTGAACGGCGTGGTGGCGCCATCCTGTGATTGACATAAAACACAAGTCAGTACCATAATGGAGAATAATAATAATCCAAAATAGTACCAAGATGGAATTAACCAAGATTAAAGGATACAATTTACTAAGATGATATTAAAATATCAACCAAGTTCAAAGCACCTAGAAGATATTAAGCATATCGCACACGACTGAAAAGGAGTGTGGTACACAGATATATCAAAGAAAATTTTTTCCACAAATTTCGGCATTAAAATACCAATAGATGCGCAAAATCACTTAACGAATCAAGATTAGTGACTCTACCAATTCAATATACAAAAGCGAATGATAAGAGTAGTGGTATGGTCGCGACTCCATCCCGCACTCAAATCATTACTCCGCACATGAATAAGTGGAACACATATCCTAACCCTTCTTCTCACGTTGAACCTAAGATTGGTAACTACGGAACGAACACCCCAAACAAGATAACGTCGGATAACAAAGAGTAAGACAAATCGCGGCGGTATACAACGAATCAGATAGATCGCGTCGGTATACAAAGCCTGTCGGTATGGAATGTACCAACAGTTGATAACCAAAAGGCCGATTAGATAACAACTTGGATGCAACAGATAGACAAGGAATTACACACACACACACACACACACACACACACACACAACCTATGGTACTACGGAAACCCAGAACACGTGAATCCTAGTTTGAACTTTTAAGAAGAGGATTGAAAACGTTACACTTCCTTACCAGAAAAGGGTGGTTGGGTGGGTAAGAAGAAAAATGGAAGCAGTCCTACTCTCGCGTTTTGTTTTTCCCTAATATACATAACTACCAAAAATATTTTCTAGACTGACAACGACCATTTGGCTGAGACCCTGAAGGTCGGGATGGCTCTGATACCAATTGTAACTACCTCGGTGAATTACGCTCCTAGATTCAAGCCTGGATGAACAGAAGTGGTTGAAATAGTACGGTGGGGCCCAAATGCCACTCACAGGTAGACCTTTTGGCCGTCCCAACCACTTCCAATTCATCGGGACAAGAACGGGCGGCGTAATCGGCAGGCGAAGGGATCAACTACATACACAAGTGAGTATGTATGCAAGCCACCATACAATAGTACATCAGAGCCACACCATCTAGAAAGAAAGGAAAATATAGCAACGCCATACGGCAAGATTCAAATATCCTAGATAAATCTATATTTTAGGATATTTCCTCATACATCACACATCAGAGTAACAGGCGGGAAACAGCAAACAAGGTCTGAGTACGGATAAGAAGCAAATCGGCATAAGATGCCTATTAAATAAGCACATCCCGCCCACAGATCTCACGGATCCCCGTTCCCGGAATCTCTACACCGAATGATCGTTGCCCACATCGTCCGTCTCCTCCACCCAGTATCCATCTTCTGAGGGCACCTGTTCATCTGAATCAAACAATTTATCGTGTGAGACCCTAGGGGTACTCAGCAAGTCTTTATGCCGCTAAAGGGGACACAACCTGGGGGTGACGCAATTGCAGCGAAAGATAAACCCTAACAATTCTACAGATACTCGCTAACCATCCGCCTAACCAAAGATAGACGGATGTCCGTGAATTAGTAACAACAGTTATAGCAGTAATATTAACAGATCCATCCTCCTCCTCGCTTACCGACGAGGAAGCGGACGAACAACCCCCATCCGTTGGCAGTTTTATTAACCATTCCATGAGTATTGCGCTAATTACTAGTCAGGTACTTAGTCAGATTAAAAGCGGGTACTTTAGTTATGCTTGTCTATGATCGAGAAACTGTGCTCCAAGTCGTCCATAACCGCGGACACGGCTTTCAGAAAGTTTTACCCTGCAGGGGTGCACAAATAGCAACACACACTCGCTCAACCTCGGAAAAACCAAATCAAAACCCAACGAGGCCTTCACGACAAAGCAATCACAGGATTCAGAAATATTTCAGGGGGCCACCCCATTGAGTAGACCCACAACGAAGTTAGCTGACTCCGAGACGGACTCAAGGTTTGCGACAATGGCTGTAAACGACCGGGAACCCGAAAACTCGAGCTTGTCGATACCGCGAAAACACTCCGCTTTCCTAAACAGTACAGTGTGCTATCCATCGCACAATTTGAATAAAGCGGTAAAGCATGGCATAAGTACAGGATCGTAAATAAAACCTCGAACTAGTTTGTGGCCCCAAGAAATAAGAATGAATCAAGCTCTAGCTCAGGGGGGTCCCATAATCCTCCCGGATGTGGATAGCGCGAATAATCAAGGAACAGGAATCAAGTACTCGGGGTCCTACGGGACACAAGTGAGCAGGAAAAACCAAACAGCAGATATTGCCCACCGGTGCCACTTTCATTAGTTATCCCATTACTACTCAAGTTAAGTTATTTAGGTACCTCGTTATCCAGCAGACACTCACATACCCTACACATGCTGTTCTACGACTCGCATGGCTCAAACAACTCCTGTAGTAATGGCTCATAGGATGGAGGAACAAGCTTGGTGGGGTGTAAAAGTAAAGGCTATGCAATACTTGGGATTCAGTTTAATGCAATCGTGACTCGATGATGCAAGAATAAGATAGAGGCAATAGGTACTGTATGTATGCAAGCATGTGGTTGTGCTTGCCTGGCAGCTCAGTTGAAGCGAGAGAAGGATCTGGGTAGTGCTCCTGGGTTTCTTGATATATCCCCTGCTCAGCGTCTATTCGAAGAAGAACCAAACAAACAAGGGCCAACATGAATAAAGTACACGAGCATGGGAATAAAATGCGACAAGCAAACAATCATGCCATGATGAATGATGCACAATTTACATGGCAATATAGTAGCATGGCATGGGTGAGGTGTAGGATACAAGGAATAAGCATTTTGTTGAGTTTTATTCATATTTTACTCTCGAATAAGTTGCTGTATACTTTATATTTATATGATGCATGCTTCAATTCATACCATGGTATGCATAAACAGAAAGGTCTCGTCGAGCTGATCATTTTAGACATATCATTTGTCAAAATCGGAGTTATAAAACTAAAGTTATTAATTATTTAAGTTTAGGGGCATTTTATGTAATTTTAATCAACTTGAATTTTAAAGTGTTCAAATAATATTTTGAATAGCATATTTGAAATCCTCACATTTTTCTGATTCAAAAACATATATTATTTGTATTATTTGGATTTATAATTGAAAAGTTATTTGAAAACAGATTTATAATTGAATTTGAATTAATTTGAATCAGTTCGAATTTAAACAGACAGCCAGAAACTTTTGTTACACACTCTTTGCTAACCGCAGACGCTGACAGGTGGGGACACAGGTGGCCCGGCCCACTGCGCAGCGGCAGCCACGCGGGCACAGCGGGACCGCGGGTTGGGAGCCCAAAAGGGGAAGGGGCTCTGTGCAAAACAACCAAGAGGCTGTCGGGTGGGGTCCGGGGGACGGCGGGTTGATAACAAGAAACCCTAGGGGCCTATGCAGAAAAGCGTCGGGGGGGGGGGGGTTTGTTAGTCTGACGAAACTGTCGCTGAAACAGGGAAAACCGCAAGCTGGCCGAAAGTTCAAACGATCCTGGCGAGCAAACGGATGCGAATTTCGCTAAACCGTAAAAACCAAAACGAAGAGGGATGTACCGGCTGCAAGTTTTGTGTTCGGGGTGCCACCAACGGAGGAATCTACGCGCCGGGAAACTACGACGAACAGAGGCCGACCCGAGGCAAAACTGAAAACCAACGTCAGGTAAAAGAGGGTTTTTCTCAGGATCTTTCGAGGACGATGGCGAAGGATACAATGCGATTTTGGAGATGATGTAAAAACTAAAAACGCAGAGGAAAGGTAGGGCTATGACTTTCATGTTGGGGATTTTTGCGAAGGAGGGCTGTAGCAGACGGGGCGAGGTGAAGAACAGGGGGTGCGCTCGGGCTGTTGCTGAACTGACGAGCGGCTTCGTTGGCGGGGTTCAGCTATCGCGCGCGCTGACAGCAACGGCTACCGATGGTTGGGGACGCCGGCCTGGTGATGATCCTCGACCAAGGCGAGGCTACGGATGCACCACAGCAACGGAGGAGGAGGGGAAAAGGAAAAGGGTGCTCACCTGGACCGATTCCCAGAGGAATCGAGGACGGGGGAGGTCGGAGTGGAGGACGGCGCCGGCTGCGCTGCTCCGGTACTTGGTCAGGAAGAAGGGAAACAGAGCTCCTAGGCGTACAGCTCCTCTCGAGGTACCCCCACAGCGGCGTGGACGAAGGCGAGCGACCCCCGGCTTCAGCGGGGCTCACCGACGGCCATGGCGACGGGGCGGCGACTGCTCGGCTTGCTGCTGCACGCGGGAGGGCGGAAGACAGGGGAACAGGGGATGGCGGCGGAGAGGAGGGGAAGAGGGAGGCTAGGGTTGCAGGGGGCTTCCGTGGCTTGGGGATAAGAAGGGGCGGGTAAATGACGCGGCTGACGGAGGTCGACGCCCACCTGCTCGCTCCGCTGCTTTCCGTCTGCTGCCGAGGGTGAGCGACCGAACGGCGTCAGGGCAGGAAGAAGAACAGGAGCGAGCGACGGCGACGAAGCGGTACTGGGCCAGGGGAGGTGGGCTGGGCTGCTGCTGCTCTCGATCGGCTGAGGCGACTGGGCCAAAGTGGCTGCTACCAGGTATGGCTTTCCCCTTTTATTTATTTTGTCTTTTAGTTATTTGTTTGTCATTTTTATTCTATTTCAATTTTCAAACCAGTTTATAATTTCAAAAATCTTTTGAACCTTTTTACCAGGAGGTTTTGAATAGGGGGCTTGACTAAGGAGGGAGGCAAGGGCAAAAGAGATGGAGGATAAGGAGATGCCACATTCATGGCTTATGAATGAGCCAAGTGGGGCATTTTACCAGATTATGAAGATATGAGGTTTTTGCAATTCAGATGAAATCATTTGTAAAATTAGGGAAACTTCACATGGATCCAAGGCTTGTAGAAAACAAACAGAGGGAGAGAGATGAGGTGGTGCTTGCATGGCCCATGCAAATAATGAATGCCAAGTATTCATATTGTGAAAACAACATAAAATCACATGGCATTATTCCATGCATTACCAAAAGGTGGGATAAGGCCAAGCAGAAGGAACTAGTATTGGATCCACCCAATCCACATGTGCTAGGTAAACTCAAATAAATGCCAGCTCATATTAATTGGATGGTGGAATTATAAGGTGGTGAAAGAAAGGGTGGTGGAGTCAATAAGAGATATGCCCCAACTCCACTTGGGCATTTAACAATATATTAAGAACCAAATACCATATCAAGAGGCAAAATACCAATAATAATGCATGTGAGATAAGAACCAAAACAAAAAGGATTTTTGTAGGATGCCCAAATGCAAGGTGGCATGATAACATGAGCATGATATGATGATGATGCAACCAATATGTGCAGAGAGTAGCCATTATATTACTAGATCAAGTAGCATTACAGTTGATAGACAAATGGGATGCTACACCCCCCCTCCCCCCCCCCCCCCCCCCCCCACACACACATAGTTCTAGTTAAACAATGATATATGTCTATGAGTTCACCCTACCAAAACATTTGGACCTTCTATCGCCACTGCCTATGAACAAGGTATTCGCGACACCAACGTACACCCAACTTCACTTGACTACTCTCTCAGCTATATCAGTACATCTAGCTGGACATGCTTGTCGCCATAGTAGGAATTCATCAACGACCTTGCTCACAAGAACTGTAGCATAATCTGCCGGTGCACATTGACAAACACCATATCGTTCCTTTGTTTCCAAAGTGATAGGAAGATCAAAATTCACAGGATTGTGGAAACGAAGAAATGAAAAAAAATGATTATAATGGCATGTCATCTCTAATCCTACAAAAAATCATATGCGGCAAAGTTTGTTTGACTCCACTATAAATAAAACTAGGTAAGGATTCTGAAAAGGTTTCGTTTGAATGCACCTTAGATTTTTTCTACTCCCTACGGTCTATATTAATTTTTTCAACTTTATCTAAATTCGCATGTATCTAGTTAAGTATTTAGACTAGATTTATTCGTATCTAGACAAAGTTGAAAAACATTAATATAGACCGGGGTATGAAAATCAAGTGCAAATGATTTCTTTAGAAAAAAATGGACTCTGGAACATATTTGAGTGGATGTTAGATTTCCTACAAAATCTAGTGCAAAAGATTTCTTAGAAAAAAAATCTATATATGATCCAATCCTACAATTAATTCAACCATCGTACAAAGAAATCCTAAAAATTAGCATATGCAATGCTCATACAACCATCGTACATAAAAATCTTAAAAACCAAGTCCTCCAAAAATCATATGCAATGCCTTAAAATCAAAGAGGTCCTAGAGGGGAACATGAGAAAACGCATTAAATAAAACTTTCAAAAAATGTACGGGCCCTCCGAATATATCTCTACGGAATTTCTCTCATCGCCCTGAGGTGGACCCGAAGTCCCGGTACCGTTGGTCTCTAGCTTTCCTGTTCCTAGTCAAGAGAATCCCAATCCTATCACACGCAAGTGGACGCTACAGCCAGAAACCATAAACAAGTCCAGGTACATACTAGACGGAACTATTAATAGCAGCGACACTTCTGCTCTACACCCACCACGGCTAAAACCTCCGGCGATTCCCCACTCTCCCCCGATCTGTTCCGCGACCCCCGACGACACATCAGCCAGCCATGGCCGCCGCCACAGCCGCGGAGCTGGAGGCGCAGGGCTTCCGCCCGCTCGACGAGGCGTCCCTGGTGGCCTACATCCGGGCCACCCCGGCCCTCGCCGCCAGCCTCGGCGGCCGCGTCGACGCCCTCGAGGTCAAGGAGGTCGGCGACGGCAACCTCAACTTCGTCTACATCGTCCTCTCCGAAGCCGGCTCCGTCGTCGTCAAGCAGGTCCGTCTTGTCCCCTGTCCTCCCCACTCCACCGCTAGAATAGATAGCTCTGTAAATCTCGCCTCCCCCCTGACTGACGCTGACCCACTGAAAATCAAATCCGCCTTCGAATCAGGCGCTGCCGTACATCCGCTGCGTGGGGGACTCGTGGCCGATGACGAGGGAGCGAGCCTACTTCGAGGCCTCCGCGCTGCAGGAGCACGGCCGCCTCTGCCCGGACCACGTGCCGGAGGTCTACCATTTCGACCGTGCCATGTCCCTCATCGGGATGCGCTACATCAAGCCGCCGCACATCATCCTCCGCAAGGGCCTCATCGCCGGCGTCCAGTACCCGCTGCTCGCAGAGCACATGGCCGAGTACATGGCCAGGACCCTCTTCTTCACCTCCCTCCTCTACAACTCCACCACGGACCACAAGAAACGAGGTGTGCTTGCTTGCCTCCTTGTTTGAGTTCAGTTTCTGTTTTGTGCCTGAACTTGATGCCATGCCTGAACTTTTATGTTGCTTGCTCTTCTTCTGAGCTCAGTGTTTGTGCCTGGACTTGATGGCGTATCTGAGTTTCGATCTTGTGAATTGCAGTTGCTCAGTACTGCGGGAACGTGGATCTGTGCAGGCTTACAGAGCAGGTTGTGTTCTCGGACCCATACATGGTCTCCAAATTCAACCACTGGACCTCGCCTTTCCTCGACAAAGATGCAGAAGCGGTTCGAGAGGATGATGGGCTCAAGTTGGAAATTGCTGAATTGAAGTCGATGTAATTAGCTCTGAACCTGTGCAAATTAGTGGTGTGTATGTTGTGTTTCTTATGCGATTTGCAACTGCAGGTTTATCGAGAGAGCCCAGGCTCTGATTCATGGAGATCTCCATACTGGTTCCATCATGGTGACCACAGACTCTACTCAAGTGATTGATCCAGAGTTTGCTTTCTACGGACCAATGGGTTATGACATTGGGGCCTTCTTGGGGAACCTGATTCTCGCATACTTTGCACAGGATGGGCATGCTGATCAAGCAAATGACCGTAAAGTATGTATGGCAGTATGACTTGTTAAATTTGTCTTTCTTGCACGCATTTTTACTCTAAATACTAGTGTATGACATGCTCATTTTGCGATACGTCTCTTATGTTACTTTGAGTACTCCCTCTGTCTTGAAAAGGATGTCGCAGATTATCTATCTCTACACTTAAATGCGTATAGATACATGCGTATTTAGACAAATCTGCGAAATCCTATTCGGGACAGAGGGAGTAGTATTTTTTTCCTGCGTGTATATGCAATATTTTGTTTCTGGGTCCATTGATGTGAAGAAGTATAGTTTACGAGGTACTCCCTCCGTTTTAAAATATAAGATGTTTTACGTTTGTGAAGAAAATGTATCTAGACTTTTTTTAGTTGTAGATTCGCTCTAAATCTGAATGAACCTACATACTAAAAGAAGTCTAGATACATTTGCGTCACAAAGCTAAAACATCTTATATTTTGAAACGGAGGGAGTATATCTCATCTCAATCTACTATTTTTTTCCTCCTCATGTTTACTTTTTTTAAGAAAATTATATGGGAGAATCTGATAAATCTTAATGTTAAGAAATTAGAGGAGGCATATACCCAGATCAAATATGATGCTTATCTCCTGTAGAAGAATGAATAATTTATAGTACCATAAGATATTGCAGATGCTGCAGACTATAGTTTTTATATAGAGGAGGTTGGATGGCTGACAGTTTATCACCTAAAAAATTTGAGGTGTTTGGAATAACTTGCATAACTAAAAGTCTGTAAGCATCTTTGGCATATTCAGTTTTACTCAATGGCAGTTGCTTATCTGTTCCAGGATTACAAGGAGTGGATATTGAAGACCATCGAGGAGTCATGGAATTCGTTCCAACAGAAATTTGTTGGACTGTGGAACAAACACAAAGATGGGAATGGGGAGGCATACCTGCCTGCCATATACAACAACCCAGAGCTTTTGAGCGTTGCACAGAAGAAGTACATGACAAGTCTGTTTCATGATAGTCTTGGATTTGGTTCAGCCAAAATGATCAGGTAGTTGCTCACTTACTAATGTCCAGTTACTTGCTGAAGCTGAATCTCATCTACTTTTAGACGACTACAGTGATATGTTAGTTTTCTCTTTAACTGAAATGATTCAGAGGTCCATTAGGTTAGTCCAGTGCATAGGTTTCGGACTACAGCTCTGACATGGTGTCCCTATTTCATAATGGCCAAGCAAATCCAGCCTTAATGATTGCAGCTCAAAAGAAAAACCGACCAAATGTACTTCAGAAATGCTATACAGAGAATAATAGGTAGCATAAAGAACTTACTGAATATGCTTGATCTTCGATGTGCAGGAGAATATTTGGGATCGCTCATGTCGAGGATTTTGACTCGATTGAGGATGCCAGCAAGAGAGCATCGTGTGAGCGCCGTGCGCTTGACTGCGCAAAGGCAATCCTGAAAGGCCGCCGCCAGTTCGAGAGCATCGAGCAGGTGATTGCTCACATCCGATCAATAACTCACTGACTGAGAAGACCAGGAGTTATGCTTGGTGTGTCCTATTGAGGAGACCCTTTGGTTGGAGTTTATCATGGTAGACTACACACTCTTATCAAAGGCCTGTGCCTTGTCAAAAACATCATTGAGCGGCTATCTATGTTTTCTGTATTGGGTTGGAGAGGAAACCCCCTTCAGCGATACTACTTCAGGGGAGTCGAGTCCGACCTGTGTGTATTTCTTGTGTAAGGCAGGCCTTCCGGCATACTAGCTGTTAGCTGAATAACTGCAGTCCCATTGCTTGCACCTGTATCAAAAAGCTTACCAACTACTCGTGCCGTTTGGGGCTTTAGTCACAGATCACAAGAGAGCTAAAATGGAAGGACCAATGCATCTTTTTTTTTGAGACATGGAACACTGCATAATCGCTAGCCACAATCACAACATTTACATAGTTTCGGAGTCGTTCGTGGAGAAGTGATGACGATGACGCTCGGTGGCAACCTCGGCGGTAGCCTTTCTTCTTCATGGTGTGTGTACGCTCCATGTGGGTGGCCAGATCGGCCGATGGTGGTGGTGCCCAATGTGGTTGTGTTCAGACTACGGTAATGATTTTCGGCTGGTGTCCGTAATGAATTGGTCATTTCTTTTCTTTTTTTTAAATAAAATGAGGTAAGACTGCCCGTTTTGTTCAAAGAAAAACATTTACGAGTACATAGTTCGGAACTGCATCTGGCCACAGCAGCGCATTTTACCAGAATCACCCCACGCACCTGATCACAGTCCTTGTTATCGAGAGCATTCACGAGCATGTGGCAATCAGATTCAACCACAATTCTCGTCTCGTCACACACCAGTTCATTGCCGCTGCTACTGCCTGGCGACGCACCTCCGCTTCAGTATGGGTTTTCCGGTGAACGAAACCGTACGTCGGTATTGACCGGAACCACGCGGCGACTGCCGGGCAATAACTGCCCGTCGCGTCGGCCACGCGTCGCCGATTTACGGCGCCACCGTCGGCTCCCGCGACAGACCGGTGGTCACTAACTTCCCGCCGTTTCCACTTTTTCCGCCCTCGCCGCTACACCCCTCCCGCCCTCGCCGCGCACCTCGGCCTTTATAAGCCGTACACCTCGTCGGAGATCTTCGCACTCTCTCACAGCTCCCCCACCCACAAGCCCAACTTCGGCGAGCTCTCACCTTTCCCCCTTCTCTCACCATGGGCGAACGCTACCCCGGCGACGGTGCTGCGGCGAACGGCTTCGGCCGGCGCACCCTCCAAACTTGGGAGGCGCGCATGCTGTACGAGGCGGGGTACATGGCGCCGCCGGACACGCGAATGCCTCCGGGGTGGACGCTGAGCGCCGGCGGCATCCCAATCTCGCCGGGGCCAACGCCGGAGGAGCTGTCGTACGATGTACAAGAGTACATCGCCGGCATGGACAACCCCGCCGAAGCGGTGAGCGCCGACGACCTCGTCTACTGGGCGAACTTCTTCGAGGAGCGGCACCAACAGGAGCTCGCCCTCCACGAGGGGCCGTCGAACGAGTTCCCGCCGGCGCGCAAAAACTCGGCGGGGCGCCGGCGTTGGTGGAGCGCACTAGGGCGGATGCTCGCCGCCGTGCTGGAGCACATCAACCGCGGGAACACTCTGCGGCTCGGCTTCCTGCGCAACCCGACGCCGGCCGCCAGGACGGGTCGGCGTGCTCCGGCGAACTGGGCGCCGAGGAGGATGGCGAGCATGAGCTCGTCCTCCTCCGCTTCGGCGTCCCACTCTTCCGGCAGCACGCCGCTTCGCACGCTGACAGCGGTGAAGCGTGAAGCTATCTCGCCGGCGCGCTCACTGCCGCGGACACACGCGCGTGGTATCATCATCGGCGAGCCGTCTGCGCCCACGCCGCCAACAGGTCACCTGCGCCTACGTCGCCCCAAGACAGAAGGCTCGGCGCCGGGCGAGGACGCCGCCTTGAAGATGGCGCTGGAGCAGTCGCTCCGCGAAGCGCCGCCGCTTACGCCGACGCTGCCGCTGGTCGAGCCCTCCTCGCCGGACATCCTGAAATGGTCCAGGAGGGACTGGGAGAAGGCTCGGCGCATCCTCGACCTGCAGCAGCAGGCCGAGGAGCAGGCCGCACGGCGTGAGCTCGCCTACCAAGGTGCCCCGCTCTAGGACGATGACGACGACGAGGACGCATGCCCGTCCTACCAGCCATGGAGGTACGGCGACCCTGGCCAGGACAGCTCCCGCCAGAACCAGCCGCCGAGCGACGACGACGACGACGGCGGCGAGGATGACGGCCGGGCCGACCCGGACTACACGTCGTTTTACGACTTACGACAACTTCGGCATGTAGGACGACAAAGGCACCGACGGCGGCCTTTTTAAGTTTATTTATGTACTAGTTTCGTTTAAATTTGATGTAATCCGCCTATATTTCGCCCAACTTAATGAAAATCGCCTAATTTGATAAATTTTAGCCAAACTTGGGGACTCGGCCTAGGTACGTGGGTGGGAGAATGAGCGTACCCAGGCCGAAAACAAGTTCAGTCCGGCCAAAAACAGATCAAATTTCGCCCTGGTTTCGGCCAACGAGTGGAGATGCTCTCAGAAATCCACTACTCCACGGCACTGCTAAAATAAAACTAAGATAAGCTTTCTTGCGGTGGGTCAGGTTGGGATCTCATCTCAGAAGTACAGGTGTACATGTTTTGGGACAACGTACACTCCATCGCGCGGGGGCACGAGGAAACCCAAACGTCAGAAGCTTGTCTTTACGAGAAGCCGAACGTAACGGTAAAAAAACCAGGATCATATCTTGCGCTGGACAAGTCGTAGTTGGCTGAGAGCCCCACGTTGCTTGTTTAAAAAAAAAGAGCCCCACGTTGCTCGCTTTTTTTTCAAAACCTTTCACCAAATTCCAGAGTAAAAAACCAGGAACCTCGGCCTGTGTACACTGCATGCTGGTGTTGTTTTTAGTACTCACTGCATGCTAGGCATTGAAAATACATCCTCCACAGAACACATATGGGAAATCATGCAATACTAAAACCCCCACCTCTTAGGCACATAAGCATTTAATTTCAGAAAAAGAGTCAATCCAAGGATAGTGAGAGCCAAACTATTCCCAATCAGAGAAAGCCTAGGGCCAAGAGATTTGCTATATGCGTTCTTTAAACTGGGACGGAGGGAGTATCACAAATATTACATTCATGTATCAAACACACATATAATATACGTTCACAAATTTAAACCTTGAGAATTCTCCATTTTCCTCTTCATGGGTCCCTTCACATCTCCACTTTCTCAATCAATTCCTTTAGGCTTCGAGTACAACATCCACGATGACCTTTACAAATCATTTTCATTAGTAATTTTCTGGAGAACCTGTGTACAATTCATTGGCACCTGTCGGAGGTCACCCAGACCATCTTCTAGATCATGCTCAAGAAGCCGAGATGACTACTCTGATTCTGCAAAGAGAAAGGAAGAGCTCCCAGCAAAATCACCAACACAGCCAAACGAACATGAGGATAAAAAGATGAGATCATATACTGCTGATGACACAAATGGTTGATGTGATGATGATAGTTGATAGCTATAACAAGAAGTTATGTTTCCTCACTGCTAAATGCTCTTGACATAATCTAGTTATGCTTTTACAGATTTAACGGTTTTCAATTTTCATACTGTAATAATGAACTAATGACACAAGAAAGTGAGAGACATTCTGTGGTATGCTGTTCCAGAACCTAATGGTTTTCATACGCTACTGTCGCAAGGCTTCTGGAAATAGAAAGGAGTTCCGGGCAAATTTACTAAGACAATCCAAGAAACATGATGAGAATAAGAAGAGGGGATCATATACTCCTGACAGAAATGACCACCATGAGACTGATAATGATCCAAAAGAGTAAGGTCTATTGCTTTGCTAATGCTAAAATGACGTCTGTAATCTTGTTATGCACTTATGCTATACTAGAACTAAAGTTGTCTATACCCCACTGTCCCAAGAAGGTGAGATTGCAACTCATATTCCTGGAAGAGAATGGACGACTACCATATAAAATTACCAAGATAATCAAAAGAACATGAGAACAATAATAAGATGGGACCTAGTAGACTAGTAGTGACAGAATACAGAAACACAAGTAGGTTATGTGCTGTGATATCTCATGGTTTAGAACTACCTGCTGGAGTTCCTCATGGTTTAGGATGAACTGTGATATCTCCCACTGTTTATGTTGTGCACTGCAATGGGGTCATATGCTGCAGGAGCAAGTCAGATATGCCACTTTAAAATAATATGGCAAAGGTAGCTGCAAAATATAGCCTTACAACGAGGATGTCACTAACACCAGAATTATAAACTGTTGATTTTATCATTTTAACAAGAGATGATCTAATTAAGACTGATCTGACATATGCATAATTAACAGGAAAAATGAAGTACATTTCCAAAATGGAGTATATTCTGCACTGAAGAATCTGCAGAAAATAGTTTATGCTCCGTGGGAAATAAGAACCTAAGACATAACAAACAACCTACATCCTATTTTTGTACTTGCTAGAAAGAGTGCAGAACCGTACAGAGAGTAGAGTGCCCATGTGCAACTGTGTTAGAACCTGACTCTCATGAATATTTGAGAAACATCTGTAACTTATATTTAGCCGGTACCGCACCCCCCCTGAAGTATTAAAATACAATAACTCGAGAATCTATTTTTTTGCCAACCCGTAGAAAGAATGATGTAACTATAAAAGAGATGCTGAAATCACATGTGCACAAACAGATGATATTTCTGTGTACACATACACACTTGGAAAAGGAGATGATCTAAACAATCAGTCACAAGAAATTCGAACTGTTTCCATAGCAAAGACACCAAATTAATTGAGAAACTGCATTTGAGACCAGCAGGCTTCTCTGATCTAATAATAAGCCCTCCGGTGATTCCAGAAACTTACATCGGAATGTGTCTGAACTTCTACTCTGTTATCAAGAATATCCCGTGCAATTAGCTCCTGAGCAGGAGGCTGCTGTGTGAAATCCTACAAACCACACTATACCACCTGTTACTGACAAAATCAAATCCAGACCTCGTGATGAAGAGGGAGGGAACATTGCCCAAAACTACACACTCATCACCCAGAGAGGGAAGACCCGCTCGACAGCACGGCGGGACGCGGAGAACCCACCGTCAGCGTTCAGCAGAAGTAATTTTGTGGTCTGCTTGCTCATGATCCCCATCTCCACAGGAAGGTTGGCGCCGTCCTGCTCTTGCTGCATTACGAATACACATCAAAACTCCATAAAAATCACATCACCCAACCATTACAAGCCCCAGTGCTGCGAATCTAGGATCTAAAGCTCAAAAAATAAATGTTCACAATCTAGGATCAATATAAAAGTGAGGTTGTATGCTTTGTTGACATATCTGGAGATTCTGATAGTCTTCGCATGGGACCCCACTTGTTTAATCAGAAAATTTAACTTGCAGTCATTTTCACGTAAGAAAAGTGGTGCAGACTAACATTGCTCCATGTACCTGTTGGAAGGGAGAGACGAAAGTGAAAGAAATCAGTGACAAAGAAAGTTACCAACACATGATGCATATAACTGCCATGTATAACACATATCTGACCAGTATTAGTTTATATTGTTGCCATTGTCATGCCACTGTTTCAGTTAAAAAAAAACCTTAAGTTGCCACCAAACAGATGATTTAGTTGGCATGACGCCGACCAACAACTAACCATATATGAGAAACAACCGTGCCTACAAACAAATAACCAAACAAAGTGATAAGGTTGCTAGGGTGCATAAAAAGTACTTGACTGTGTTGATAGAGCAAGGCAAACTTAAAAAATTGCACGTTGAATTGGTAGAACTTGCACTGAGAAAAAAGTAACCATTGTTGTTTATACCTAAGATACCATGACTTGAATTAACCATACTTTTTCCAACCGGGCTTCCACCCCTTCCCATTGCAAAACAACGGAAATACATTGTTCAAGAACTAAAGATAGAGGAAGAGGGGAAGGAGAGAGGGAAGCGGGTTGGTGCCATGGCAGGAAACCCACTGTGAGCACTCGCCATCTCCACCATGGGACAAAAATCTGCTACCACAATTCAACAAGTTCAAACTACAGATCAACAACAGCCAAGATTCAGACTCCATACTAGACAACATGGTACAGCATCAGAACTAGGCAAACACATGAAGAACAACGCCTAAAACGAAATCCAGCAGGCTTCTGTAGACTTCTGTGACCAAGTGCAGCCCATTCACACGCCTGACAGCATCGCTCCAACTTGCAGATGGAAGGATCCCCCTCGAGCAGCTTCTTGGTTTCGCAGCACATTGGTAGCAGCCTCCAGCATCTTTGAAGCTCCCAGATTCAACATCTCCTTTCCCTGCTCTTTTTGTAAACTTGCCCAATAAGTCAAAGCTGTGAAACAAAGAAAACAGTCTCACAGGAAGTCCTCATCTTGTGGTTATCAAATGTTGCTTTATTCCTGGTGTTCCAAATTGCCCAGCAAACTGCAGCAACCCTTATCATACAGTAATTGTCACCGCGAGGCAAGAAAGCCATTTATATACGGATTTAGTCGAAAACTGCACATTTTATTCAAGGATCAGGATATCTTATCAGGAGTGCCCCTATTCAACACATAATTGACAGTTTGACACACACAATTATATCATTACAATGATTAAGATTATCACCAGCCAAGTTTCTTCTAAAATCAAGATGGAACCGTTTGTCAACTGCCTCTTTGACAGTGCAGTCTTGCTCTTGACAGATTGCAAACAGATTAGGGAATATCACAAAAAAAGGAATTTCACCAATAGGATCTTTCCATAACCTACAGATACTTCCATCATGCAAGTTAACTTTTCTCCCTACCAAATAAACACCTCTGATTTTAGGAAGAGTTTTTCAACTAGGAGAGTCATCAAAAAAGAACAGATGTCAGACAAATCAGGTAGCCAACACTAGTATCAAAGCACTTCCCGTAATAACCTCGGTCTAACAGTATTGACCTCGGTCTAACAGTAGCAATAGATTTCCCCCCTCAAGTACTTCGCCTGAATAATAGTTTGCCACAACCCATGTTGTGTCACAAGATTCCAAAGCCATTTGCAAAGGAGACATATTCTGCCACCGAAGATTCTTTAAACCAAGGCCCCCTTTATTTTTTGACCTACAAACTCTGGTCCATTTTACCATGTAATAACCTGTTTTCAGTTTTTTACCATGCCAAAATGTCTTCTGCGATGCTTATCGACTTTTTCATTGACGCTTTTATTCAGCAAAAACATGGACATATGATACAAGAGAATACCAGATAGACTAGCATCTGCTAGAATAAATCTACCACCCAAGGAAGAGGAGTTTCTTAACAAATCTTGCATCGATGAAATCCCAGTAAATGTTTCTCAAGGCTCTAAAACTTACACCCAGATATTTCATGGGAAGCATACCCACTTTGCAACCAAACATAGAGGAGTAAAAACTTGCTATATCATTATCCCCTCCTATCAAATAAATCTCGCTTTCCATGTAATTAATTTCTAGTCCGAACATAAGCTCAAACATGTATAACAGAAGTTTCAAGTTAATGGCCTTATCAGGATCATGACTAACGCACACCACTGTGTCGTCAGCATATTGCAAAACAACAATCCCATTGGCAACGAGATCAGGAGCCAAACCAACTAGGAGTCCATTTCATTGAGCATTAACGATCATTTTAGTTAAACACTCAGCCACCATGTTAAACAGGGTAGGAGCCATCGGATCTCCCTGTCTCCTTTGGCACTCTGAAAATATGGGCCACAAAATCAGAGAAAGAACAGCAAAGGAATTAGAGCGAGAGATGTAGGATTCGGGAGTACCTTCCAAATTCCTCTTGCGGGAGAGGGCATCAGCTTTCTCCATAGTATCAATATTCTTCGAAGCCATATTCCTGGTGCTGCAGCGTCGACCACCAGCAAGATCACCTCCAAGGAAACCAGCTTCAGCATTCACACCAGCACCATGTTCTTCAGATGCTGAATCAGGGGACTGAACCATATAATCAGGAGAACACCCACCAGCGAAGAGCCAAAGTGAGCAGAAACAGCAGTCACAAAAACCGGAAGTCCTATAGCAGATCTGTCAGCTGGATGGACAGATACAATCGATTGAGCCTGACGAAAGAACAATGAAGCAATATTTCCGGTCTCCAGAACCACTAAAGGAACAGATTCCTTTTCCACAGCTATAGCACAACCTGGCGCAGGTAAATTATGTTGCAGAATCGGGCAGGGACCAGCCACTTGTTGACAGGATTCTCGCACGCTTGCTGCCTAGCTTCATGTTCTATAGTAATCACATCCAAAAGTAATTCCTGATAGTTCGAACTGTCATCAGATATATCCTCATCATTTTGTACAGCATCACTACCCACATCACAGTTTCTTGTATTCCTGACAGAATCAGATGGACTCCCAAGTCCTTCAGAGTAATCCTGAGTTGCTCCAGCCGAATGAGTTTGGTCAGTCCTGGGACTTTTTGGTGAAGGAGCGCCAGTAGAGTGAGATAGTGCTTGAAGGTTTAGGAGCTCCTCCAACAATAACCTTGTCCAGCTCATAGTAGAAGTCATAAAAGTAAGCACCAGAGCAACCTTCAGCAACGGCAGGAACCTCTTCCAGATTTCTGCAGCCAATAAGCAGAGTGACAAATTCTGGCTTGTGCAAAGTTCCAGCATCCAACTCCAAGGATATTCCCACCAGTGAGCCAGCATAAAAAACATTTCCTTCTGTCCTTTTGTCCAAAGGGATGTTACTAATTTTGAACCAAGCCTTCTGCAGCACAACTTTAGCTCCATTAGAAGCAGACCAGGTTGACAGCTTCAAAGTAGCATCAATAGTTCTCATCCTCATATTTTCTCCATAGTATACATATACAACACGCTCAACTTCCTTTGGTTTTGGTTATCTCATTTTGTATTGATTAGGACCAACAGGACGTGCAGTACAACACCATCCATCTCCAAAAAAAAAGGCGTTGAATTCGTGCTCGATATCAGTTAGGCAGATATGAGCAATATGCCCTAGTTTTCTACACGCTTGGAAGCAAAGTGGCCACTCAGGTTACAATTCAGACAACAATCTGCTCACCAGTTGCAGGAGGACGATTCTGTTGACCTTGAGTACCAGCTCCAGCATTCTTGTTGCCATCTGGACGCCCCTGCATATTGGCTGCAGCAGCAGCATCCCACCGAGCCAATCCAGAATGGGATCCAGATCCCACTCCCGTGTTCGAGGATCCCCGAGGCAAGGAATTAGCCATACATGAAAACAAAAGGCATGTTTGTCCATACCTAAGCTGCCATACATGAAAAGTAAACTTGCCATGCATGAAAAACTTGAAATTGCCATACATGAAAAACTAAACTTGTGATTTACATATTAAAAGTTGTGAATTGAAAGTTGCGATGCCATTTACATACAAGTAACCACACAACAAAGAAGTATAATCTACCAAATAAGAGGGACTGAAATTGCATGCCATTTATACAGAAATAACCACATACAAGGCCTATGATTTACCTACCATGATGATTTGATGAGCAACAAATTTTAAAGGGCTATACCACACATGATCAAACACATGTAATTGGTTTCTAAATTGCAAAATGCACCTACAAAAACAAATGAGCGAAGAAAGTCGAAATCATCAGAGGAGATAACCTCTACTACCATGACAAATGTATATGTATTACCCCATCACCTGCCACAAAATAAAGTGCATGCCGGTAATGTATGTGTAGTTTCGGTAGAATTCAGTGTAGGTGGTACATCAGCTTCAGTTTATCCCCAATGTAACATTTAGGTAAATGGGATAGTCCTGACATTGGTCTACGTAGCATAGCTGCTCGAAAACAGCATCACAGATGGTGCCTAGAGTAACAGAAAGTAGTGCCTACCAGAAAACTACCAGCACGCCAGCTCCCGTTACTGGGATCGCATCCCCCCAAAATTCCGGCCAGCGACATTCCACCTGGAATAAACTGAAAAAAATTCTGGGGAATGGGGGATTTGTACCTCCATCGGCAGATTGAAGCCCTATAGCAGGGGGATCAGATCCATGGGCGACGAACCGCCTATTCTCCTCCCGGACGACCACGGGGATGGGGAAGGCCACCACCGCCTCCTGCTAGACAAAGCGCTGCAGCGACCGCCCCATCCAGTTCACGCCGCGGGTCTCCGCCTGGACCCCGACGGGGGCAGGAGCGGGAGCGGGAGCGAGCCGAGGCATCCAGCAACCGCACGCGGCCGGGCAGCTCAAATCCGGCTCGGCCGCGGCGCGTGGCGTGGCGTGAAGAGAGAGGGAGAGGGAGGGATGGGGAGAAAGATGTGACGCCGGCGTGCTCGTCTGACCGAGTCGCTTTGGCGTTGACTAGCACGTCGCCACGTTGGCAACGCATCAACGGCCAGGATCAGACGGGAGGGAGGGACAGAAGAAAGCTGTCTGTGCGTCGCTTGCAGTTCAGGCAGGGGGAGGACGGTGGCGGCAGGCATGGCCGAGCAGCGCAGTGCAGAAGCCGATCGAAGCCTGCAGTGCGCGCCATCGCCAATGCGCATCCGCCATTCACCCGCCGCCGCCGCCCGTATAAAAAGGGGTGACGAACTGAATACGCAACCCTGCCTCCACAGTCCACACAACCCATCCCCTGCCACCTCTTCCTCCAGCCACCCCGCGCAGGAGTTCGGCCGCCATGGCCCGGGAGGTCGATGACGACCGCGCCACCCCGGAGTGGCGCGTCGTCCACGGCTCTCCCACCACCGCCCCCGCTCACGCTCACGGCAGCAGCGGCGGCGGCGCGCCCGAGCCGCAGGCCGCCCCCGCTCTTCTCCTCAGCGGCCGCAGCAGCGTCACGCTCGACCTGCTGCGGGCCGCCTCCGACCGCTCTCCTCTCGCCCGCCGCAGCATGGGCGTCGCGCTCCACCCACAGCCACAGGCCGCCTCCGCCCCCGCTCCCGTGGGCCGCGTCGTCGCGTCGGGGGTCGCCTCCGCCCCCGCTCCCGTGGGCCGCGTCGTCGCGTCGGGGGTCGCCTCCGACCTCTCTCCGCTCGGCAACAGCACCGCCAGGCAGGAGGCCTCCCACACCGATCCTGGCAGCCTCGGCACCGACTCCTCCGCCGTACAGGCCCGTGATCGAGTCCGCGCCCACGCCGTCTCTGTCGTCGTGGACACCCCCACTCTCCATGCGTGCTACGCGCTCGACGAGGTGGACGCTAACGATACCATCGCCCGCGTGAAGATGCTCGTGGAGCAGATCACCGAGGGCGCGCTGCCGGCGGCCAGAACCACCTTGCTCTTCCGCGGGGCGGAGACGGAGGACGACAAGACGCTCGTCCACTACGACCTGCAGGATCCGCCTGGGCTATTTCTCCTCGCTGTGCCTGCGTCCAATACCGTTGAGGACGTCGCCGCCGTGCACCAGCCTGCGGCCGCGGCTGAGCAGCCCACCATGGAGGTCGCCGCCGTGCCCGTGCCTCAGCCTGCTGCCGCGGCCCAGCAGCGGGTCACCACCACCGTGCGCGAGGCTTCCGCCGCGGAGACCACCGGCGAGGTCGCCGAGTGGCTGCGTGCGGCGCGCGCGAATCTGCTCGGGAGCGAGGTCCCCGCGGCCCGGCCTCGTGTCACCACCGTCCGCGAGGCTTCACCTGCGGAGCTCAAGAGCGAGGTCGCCGAGTCACTGCGTGCAGCCGCAGCATCTCAGGGGCACTGGGGCATTAGGGTCACGGTGGTGATGCCTGATACGCATGGGGGCCAGTCCATGGTGGTGGAGCTAAGCGCCCACGACACGGCGCACGACCTGCGGACGATGGTGGCGCAGCTCGAGCCACCCGAGCCCTATTCCTTCAGGCATGGAGACAGGGACAACAGCATGAGCGAGGAGAAAAACATGGGGTGGCACCGGATCAAGGACGGCGACCGTATCTACATCGTCCCCGGCATCGTTGACATCCGCTAGCTGAACTTGGAGTTAATGCCTTTGGGTTCTGACCAATTTCTAGAGTGATATATCCTTGTTAGATCGTGATAGTATTGGAGACCTTGGACACGAAACTGTTATGCATTAACAGAACTGTGATCTAGACACCAATCTCCCCCCTGTAAAACCTTAAACCTCGGTTATACATTTCTTCGACATTAGATCAGTCGAATGTCTCAATCTTGATTGGAACTTTATCGTCTGCAAATTCCAAATTCTCTCACCATGCAAATACACCGTCTTCTGTTCAGCCTTTTCAATGAGAAAGTAAATTAAAGGATAAAATCCATGTGATCCACGGAAATAAACAAAAGTCACAGGAAGCATTGCGTTTTACTCTATGCTTATCAGACTGTGTATATTGCCATCATTTCTCCCAAACATATAAATTACAGCTTAGCACTGCTTCAAAAGAATATCGTAGAGTATATAAGAAGCTTGAGAATGATCGCCACATAATTTAGGTCAGTTAGGCCAATACCTATTGGTGGCTTGGACCTTCTATCTGGAAAAAATATTTGACATGTAAAGTAGCTTCCGTACCATACAAGATAATAAAGAGAAAGAATAAAGATCGAGTGATATACTACTTGTAAGTTGTAAGTTTAGCCGAAATGTATGTACTAGGATAGCATGACTGAGAAGGGTACAATGCTTAAGGTTAGGGAGCATTGAAAGGGAGTAGAGATTTGTTTTCTTCTTCAAACTGACGGAACCAACATCGAGCCTAGTTAAAAAGCTCAAACACTTCTCATAGGTTGATTGTACCCGACTCTAATGAAACTCTCGGTCACCTGGACAAGGATCGTGCACTTATTGACTCTATCAAGTTATGCATGCCAAATTAACTCTTGATCCACACGTACTAGAGAGTATTAACCTGGTCACTATTCTTCTTAGGATCTCAGCAGTGGACAAGTTCATGATTTGGGGAGGGAACATCTTTTTTTTTAACTTAAGTCCTTGGCCCTGCTGTTAAATTAATAACGCCGAAACGGCAGATACAACGTGCTTACATACAACAATACAAGCAAACTAAGGATGAAACAAAATGCACACCTTGAAACACCTAAACCACAACTCGACGTCGAGATCGAGACTGGAAGGTAACAAGAGCTTGGGGAGGCCGCTGAAACGTGTTGTCGTCTGCTCCAACTAGACAGGACTAGACCCCTACACTATCGTATTTGCCTCCGGAAACGGACCCCTTGTCTCTCTCCCTGGATCAAAGGGCACCATACCGTTGGGAGGCAAAGGAGTTCCCCCTAGAACACGAAGAAACGTAGAGAGCTAGACTGCTAGCGCAGAAGCCATCAAGACACCCATGGAACTTCATCGAGACCACCACCATCGCAGGTTCAATAAATATCGACAACAATTGGGGAGGGAACATTTGTGAATGATACAACATAACACGTAAAATAAATATCAACAACAATCATGTATCTCTCAACCGGTAGAGTATAATTTGATCACCAACCTAATCGTCATTGGGGAAGAGGACAAACTCCACCAACTTCCAGACAACCTCTTGTTTTAGTTTCTTAGTGTCCACCTTGTGATGGGTCAGGTTAGGATCGTCATCTTAGAAGTACAACTATATATGTTTATGTTGTGGTATGTAGCACCCCTGGTAAATCCACTACTAGAAAATCGCATGTTAAATAAAACTTTGTGCATCATCATGGCATCATGCATTTTTGGCTCTCAGAATATGTTAACTAAAAACTCTTTTGTCTAAAACAATACCTCTTCTCTTATTTCAAAACAAGTCTTATAGTTATCTGTTAAACTATTTGTCTAAAAACTATTTGCTAAAAAGATTTAAAACAAAACAAATAGAATATTTGTTTTATAAACAAATAGTAAACCTAAATCTAGACCTAAACCGGTCAGGCCCAAAAGGCCCAACCGGTTGAACCCTAACCCTAACACCCCAGCCACCAAACCCTAGCCCCACCTACTCCTACCCATCCAGCCGCCACCACCCCATTTTCCCTCCCCGCCGCCAGACACACAAACACACACAAACACCACGCGACCTCGCCCTGGCCCACCACTCCTGTTCCCTCCCTCGACACGACCCACGTCCCCATCCCATCCTGATTCCTCCCGCTACCGACAACTCCTCTAGCCCCACCTCCCTCGATCGCGTTCCCCTTCCCTTGTCGTGACCGACCACCCCGTGGGTTCTCCTCCCCTGATCCGGACCCCGCTGCCGCCTCGGATCCCCGCCTCTAGCGAGCGCCGCCGCTCTTCGCTCGTCTATCGCCACCGTCGCCAGGAGATCCTCCCGCCAACGCCACCTCGGGTCGCCTTCATCTCCCTGTTGCTCGGCGTCGACCCCGTCCCTGCGCCGCCGCCAGTGAGGTCGCCTCCGGTGGGCCTCGCCTCGGAAGCACAGCACCACCTCGCACCAAGCCGCCACCGGCCATCCTACCACCTCCGTTCCGCCACCCCTTTCGTCGTTCGCACCCCGCCATCGTGTGACCGTGCCTCTGCCGGCCTGTGCATCGGCACCTTCCGCCGGACCTCTCCTTCCCCGGAGCCGCCCGTCTCCCCTCCGCCGTCCTCGGCGTCGTCCGCCTCCACGTCGAGCCACCTCTGTAGCTCGACCTCCCCAGCGCGGCTCCTCCTAACCCTGCCGCTAGCGACCCGGTTCGCCTCTTCTCCAGCCCATGGCGCCGCCAGCGCCGCCCTTCCCTTCGCCCAGCCCGGCGAGCACGTCCGACCGCCGCCTCTGCAAGCACAGCGTCACCGCTGTCGTGTCCCTGCCTGCGGCCGCTCGGCCTTGTCGAGCCGCTGTCTTCCGCTCTACAGTACGTCCCCAACCCCAGGTCGTCCTCTGTTCCCTCGCCGGTTTGACCCCGACACGGCTGCGGCTCCTCAACGCTCATCTCAACCTCCAACAAGTTTCCTTGTGCTTGTCTCCTGACGCCAAGGGCCAGGTCGACTCTAGCAACCATGTTCCACCATCTGCCTCTGGAGTTTGGCCTTGTTTTGTTCAGAGACATTGGCTGAACCACTATTTCTTCTTTGTTTGTTAATTTCTCGTGTTGACAAGAAGAACTAAGTGGGTATAAGGAGATTACCGTGTGTCCCGCTGATTTGTGTGCTCTGATCTCCTCGCCGGTAGGACACGATGTCGAAGATACGATGACAGACCGGGAACACTACAAGAACTTCATGGAAACCTAAACATCTCTCCGTAGACCAGAAGACCGAACCCGGAGATCTCCAACACGGACGACAAGACCCGAGGATCCGAAGACCGACCCCGTCGAACCCCGGAACCCCAAGATCGCCGAACCCTAATGTGCGACCCTTTTCCCGAGCCCTATTTTATAAATGTAATAACAAATGGATGCATATTAAATCGTCATGTTTGCATGCATACTTGTCTGCGGTTTGGGGGCCTTATGCCGATTAACCTTATAATTAAATATGGGGCCCATATGAGGGCAAATCCAGTCTTATATTGGTCCCATTTAAATTGGTGTAGCGAACCGGTCATATGTCTGCCATGTTAAGACAACATTTAAATTGCGGGTATCTAGAACAACTATAACCACATACTAATTGTCGGGACCCCGGTTCCGCTTAATATTGCCTAATTGCACCGCCCCTTTGCCATGTCATGCATCATACATGCATCATGCCCGATCTTCTGCCGTCGTATTAAATATTGCATCCGGTGTTTATTCTAGTGTTTTGCTTCTTCGCGGATAAGGCCGTTGAGTTGATGCGAGTATCGATCCGATCTTCGGTTGAACCTTCGACAATGTTTTCAGGCGAGCATCTCCCTCTTTCTACCTATCTTACTTTTATAGTATTTATTCCCTCCTGTTGATCTATTGCTATCTGTGTTGCGATGCTCTAGTTTTCGTACCCGAGTTAACCCTTGCATCCGTATACTGCCTTGGACACATCCTATTACCTGTTGTTTGGTAGATCGCTGGACATGCGCGTCGTAGTCGCTTGCTCAAGTGATGTTGCGTGTCGCCAAGTTCCCCAGTTGTTGGAGTATTGCCGCGTGTTCAATGTTGGAGATAATCATGGCTTTAATTATCGTTCACTTTAATTATTGTTTTAAATAACTAAAATTGAAGTAGGTAAGCAGAGGCACAGGTGGGCAATAGATGTTATTTGGTTGTTGCCCGTCCACTTGTGTCCCGTAGGACCCCGAGTTCTTGACACCTGTTTCGAGATCGAGCGCGCTAACCACATGTGGGGAGATATGGGCCCCCCATCGATTTAGTACCTGATTTCAAAGTATTGTACTGGGGGCCACAACTAGTTTGAGGTTTTATTACTATCCTGTACTTATGCCCTGTTTTACTGCTTTATTTACGATTGTGTGAGGAGCACGTTGTACTGTTTAGGATCGGGACACGATTCCGCGGCGTCGACAAGCCCGAGTTTTCGGGTTCCCCGTCGTTCACAGCCGTCCACCCAAACCCTAAGTCCGTCTCGGAGACCGGCCGACTTCGTTGCGGTTCTACTTAGTGGGGTGGCCCCCATGTACTTGCTTTGGGTCTGGGAAACGTCATGACTTAGGCCCCGCCGACATACCGATGGGTGTATGTTAACTGATCTGGCAAAAAGGGTCGAAGTGCGTGTGGATACTTTGGTGCACCCCTGCAGGGTTTAATCTTTTCGAGAAGCCGTGTCCGCGGTTATGGACGACTTGGAGCACAGTGCTTGATCATAGACAACTATAACTAAAGTTTACTGCTATAATTTGACTTGTATCTGACATGACTAGTAATCAGCTTCACTTCAACGGAATGGCTAAATAAAAGTACCAACAACTGCTGGGTTTTGGAATATCTCATGCTAATGGTATCTGACTAGTAAGTGTTGCAACTACAACGGAATGGTTAACTAGAAACGGCCCACTGCTTATTTTATCAGAATGATTATCTACACCTGACTAGTAATTGCTGCAACGATAACTGAATAAATAAAACTGCCAACTGTGTGAGTTCCTCGGTTGACTTCCTCGGTCGGTATCGAGGGGGAATTCCAGGATGGGTTTGTTTGGTGTTAGTATCAGGTTGGTTCCGAATAGGTCTCTCTTACCCCTCTCTGATAGCCGCTAGTTGTATCGAGTCTCTATAGGTTGTTTAGTGCATGCTGCCGCTGCCGCCTCAGTCCACCATACCTATGTAGGCGAGGACCGCCGAATTCTAGCCTCGCCGTGTACTGGCCTCAGTACTGACCGCTCTCTCTTTTTCCTTTGCCCTTCGTCGGCACCCCTTTTGTTTAAGCAGGTTTTTGGAGATCGACGTCGTTAGCAGGGTTACCCTTCCAGCTTGGCCTGGGCAGGGTTATGGACGCCATTGGTTATTCTCCAGGGCTCTTAGCCCCATTTGCATCTTGTCCGTAGCTGGACGCTCTATCATTTTCAAGGTGATTTGGATCTTTGTATTGTATATCTGTATTCTTGACTCTTTGAGTCGCTGTTGTATATATCTGTTCTGTGGGTCCCATCGAGGACTGTTGTGTAATGTTATTACTTCGTTTTCCACCCGCACGAAAGTGCCTGGTGGGCACCTTTGAATCGTTTCTATGCGGGTTTGGCGGGTTTCGCTAAAACTTGCATAGGGTCGATTCTGAGGGTGTTACATGGTAGATGTGCCTTGCATCTGGAATGTGTACACATGCATGGATGTTATGTTAAGTGTTGTGAAGGAGAAGTGTGGCCATTGAAGATTCAAAATTCTCACAAAAATGTAATACCTATCAAGCGAGGGTGGTACTACCGCTCCTGGAAAATGTATATAAAGTATGTGTAATTCCTAGGGATGGTAGTACCAGCCCAAGCCCGACAGTACCGGTCCTAGAGCCTAAAACTTGCCAGGTTTTATTGGAAGAAGAACTTGTGCATGGATGGAAAGGGTTTTATGGGATAAGATTGTTGTCTTCGGTTTAAGAACTCTATAGATGATGTAAGATGATCAAAACATTCCTAATCAATATACACATCGAGCAGCGTAAGTTTATTGAGGGTGTCTTGTACAAGAAGTAGAGTCCTAGAATATCTCTACCAAATATACCAAATTAGTTAATATCATTCCATATTCAGTTTACATTAGATCTTATCTCTAACACCCTCCCTTAATCACAACTCTGTCATGTTGAGATTATGCTTGAAGTTATCAAAGGATCTCACAGGAAGTGCTTTCGTGAAGCCATTTGTAACTTGGTACTGTTATGGTGTGAACCCGATCTTTAGCTTCTTGTTGGCTACCCTTTCTCTAACAGAGTGAAAATCTATTTCTACATGATTATCTCTAGCATGAAAAACATAGTTAACAGAAATATATGTAGCTCCTAAATTATCACACTAGAAAGTTGGTGAAAGATCATGGATACCGCCTAGAGGGGGTGAATAGGTGGTTAAAAACTTTTATGAGATGGGCTTAACAAAGACGAAATAAAACTAGCGTTTTATTTTGTCAAGCACAAAACCTATATATATACTATTGTTCACATATGTGCACCAACAACTTATGCTAAGAAAGACAAGCAACAAAGTGATAGCAAGAAAGATTACTTTAAGCATGAAGGCTATCACAATATAAAGTGCATAAGTAAAGGGCTTGGGTATATAGATAACTGAGACACGCAGAGATGGCAATATTTTACTGAGTTCCTATCTACAAGGGGGTACGTCTCATTGGAGGGGTGGTGGTACTAAGACCACCAGTGCCACAAGAGGCCTCACCCTTTTCTCCCGAGCACCCGCCGCACGGCAAGCACCCGATCCACTATGGGACACTTGAGGGCGGTCACCAAACCCGTACAAGATTGGTGCAATCTCCACAACTTAATTATTGGAGGCTCCCAACAATCATCACCAAGGACACAAACTTGGGGAGAGCTCCACAACTTAATTGGAGGCTCCAAGAACTCACCACAAAGGCCACGCAACCGTCTAGGATTCCAAGAACCCAAGAGTAACAAGCTTCTAGATTTCACCAACCAAATCCTCTAAGGAGAACTCAAACCGATGCACCTAATGCAATGGAAAGTCCTTCACTCCTAAATTCCAACAAAGCTACAAAATCTTTTGGGGGAATAAGACAGGAATAACACTAGAGGAAAACCACAAAAGTCTCCAAGATCTAGATCCCAAGATGTTCCACGCACTTAGAGGAGAGATGGATTGGTGGGATTGTAGATTTAGATCTCCTTTCTATTTTCCCTCAAAAGGATGCAAGAATCATGGGAGGGAGACGGAGGAAGCAAGCTCAAGAGAATCAACAATGGAGGAGGCAAAGATCTCAAAACGAGTAAGTCCAATGGAGAAGAAGGGCCCCTTTTACACGGAGGGCCAAAATTTGCATGTTGGGCTATTGCGACAACCGGTAGTACCAGACTTGGTAGCGGTAGTACCGAAGAATCCCGGTACTACTGGCCAGGTATCGATGCGACCAGCCGGCGAGCCCGCGAGGAAAACCAAGGAGTTGAACTAGCTCAGAGGCCACCGGTAGTGTCGGACCTAAGGGCGGTACTACTGCTTACCGGTAGTTCCGGGCCATGGAGCGGTACTACCACTAAGCCCGGTAGTACTGGGTGAAGGTACCGGACGCTCCCGAGAAGGATCCCAGCTTGCTGTTGGGTTCAGATGTGACTGGTACTGCCAGGCGGTACTACCGCAGTCGAGCAGTACTATCGGACAAAAAGTCCGGGACTACTGGACACGACTGGCAGTTCTGGCAGCAGCAACAGCACATGCAATACCTCGAGCAACCAAAGTCCGAATCGTATGAAATCATTTTTGTTGGAAATATTGGATACCACTGCGGTGACCCAACATACCACTGCATATGTAGTACACTATAGTCGTTGACATGACACCCACAGAACACCGTTCCGTAAATATCACATCCCTCAGAGTGGTACAACAGAAACATTGCGGGTCCATATTACAAACATTCACACATTATTATCATTACAATACCAGAAGTTCAAGACTTCAAAAGGTTTCAACTTACAAACCAAAATATAAAGTGTTTCAGCAGAATTTAAAAGTAGCAACTCCAACTAGGAGTTGAGATCAGCAGCTTATTCTATAGAGTTCGTGCTACTCGGCTCAGTTGGTTACTACTAACTAGGATACTTAGTTGGACTCGTTATCGTCAACACCATAGCGGATTTCGTAATCCACTCCTTTAACACCTCCTGACAGGCCAGACTCCTCGTAGAACACATCTTCTTGACATTCGGCTGCATACATTGGCACGTCTTCGGGATCCTCAGATTCTAAGCAAGGGATCAAAGGAAAGGATGAGTAACAGTGTTACCCAACAAGTTCAATATATGCAAGGTGGGAAGTTTGATGCTCTAACTACAACCTCGGATTATAAATCCTTGGCACTATGCAGTTTTTTGTAAATCTTTCTTCAAAGATTGATTTTATTATGAAAATCTATGACCATCAGCCTTCACAGAAACTTTCATGGAGTTCCTTTCCTGCTGTATTCGTAGCTCCTTCCCGGAACAGAGAGTAACAAGTTACAATTCTTACACTCTGCAGAGGTGCGTTACCTTACCCATGAGAGATCAACTCCTTGTTGCACAACCGGGCATACTTTCCCGTCCATAATTCCATGATGTGGGGCCTAGTAGTTGGTCCAAGCCAATCACTGCCCACTTCGCGACCTCGCATGCCTCCTTGGTGTACACCATGCCCACATAATGAATTACGGCAATGGTTTGTACAAATCGTTAGATGCCAGAACTATCGTGGGACGTTGAGGGTTCCCACTCATATGTTCCATATCCTCTATGAATTACCAATTAATATGCACGCTACGAGGATAACAACCACGACCTGCACATCAGGCTTCATGCGAGAGGAAGAAGATACAGCTGACTTCTCTGTCCCATTCCAAATCTCATGGCTAACGCGTAATATACGGCACTAGAATCACTGATGTCAAGGGTTATTAAGTCCCTAATTGTTCATCATTGTTGCAAATAGAACCCTAAGTTCTATTGCTCCATTATATCATCACTTAGGATGATATCTATGGTTTCTTTATTTGTGAAAATATTATTTTCTTTCTTTGGAGTATATATGGTAACACACAATTTGCAAATACTTTGATAAAGACTCTTCAAAGGATATGAGCAAGTGATGAACTTGCCTTATGATGGCAAGGTAGTGAAGTCTGATGCTTGCACTGGACCTTGAGCTTTTATGTGTACAAAAACATCATTATTGCCCGGTAAGGACAATATTTAAAGAAGCAAAATGATTATGCAAAGTAATGTAATGCATCATTTAGCTTTATATGTATTCTCCCCCATTTATTTAAATTTTTTTTTTTAATAGTAAAGAATTTATAAATATTTTTTAATATTTAAAGAATATTGTATTTATTTACTTTATTTCCTTTTATTTGAATTTTTATTAATTTAATAATTCATTTAAGAATTATTATTTAAATACCAAAAATTGTTATGAAATATTTGTTTAGTATTTTATATTAATATATAATGAAAGTGATTTTTATTTATTTTTATCAACTTTCAATAATTTTGTAAAATTCCATAAGGAATATATAAATTACAAAATTCTTAATAAAGTTTATATGCATCAAATTTTATTTCTTAATTTATTTGGATAGTTTGGATTATTGTGAATCCAAAAATGTTTTATTTATAATTTTTGGACTTTTATTTTATTTTCTAGAATTTATTTAAATTCAGGGGCATTCTAGTCTTTTTCCAATTATTGAAACAGGCTTTAAATGGTTTTGGGCTGGCTGTTTGGGTTTATTGGGCCCTTGTGGCCCAATAGGGCAAAGGCAAAACAATACCCCAAAGGGGTATTGGCCCAACCCAGCCTAACACTCTCTGTTCTCTCTCGAGCTCACCTCTCTCCTCTCCTTCCCCGACCCCGTGGTCACCGATGTTGTCGCCGGCGATTCGCGCCGCCGTGGACCTTCCTGGCCGCCACCGTGGTGCAGGATGAGGTTGTCGGCCCCCCTCTTCCCTCCTGTCAAACTGGATTTGGACTTGGAGCCCTCCTGCGACCATATCGATGCCATCCCGAACCCTAGGGTTTGGGGTTGGCGTTGATCTGATGCCGCCGCTGCTGTCATGTGCCATGGAGATGCTTCTCGCCCCCAAGCGTGGCTATGGTCGCCGCCGTGGTGTTGTATGGGTTGCAACGCCCCCTTTGGGGTGCTCCCCATGCCTCCATGGTCGTCGGCCCTTCTGCTTCCTCTTCTATGCTACAGCGAGGACCTACGGTGAGTGCTTCCTCTCCTCACGTGCTCTCTGTGCTAGGACCTACCATGCTAGATGTTGGTAGTGGCCTTCCTGGCTACTATCCTGTCCTGATTAGGGTTCTTGGTTCTGCTTAGGGTTCATACCCTACTGTTGATTAAGTAACTAATGAATTGGATCATGTGTTAATGATCCCTAAACCTGTTAAGTGGTGACTTGCTATGGCTTACTGCTGATGACTAGCTGTGGCGATGCTAGTGGTTTATCAGATGATTCTATGGATTAATTTTGATATGGTCAGATGATAAAGTTGCTCTAGAAGCAATACTTGGAATTCTAGTGGTTTAATAACACACCATTGTCATTACTTGGTTAATGATAGTGAGTGTTATGTGATGAAGTCACTGTATTAGCACTTGTTAGCTTTAAGAATTCATATGTAGTTTGAGATCAAATGGTTTCAAACAGTGAAGATATACATAGGTATTTTCTTAATTATGATTCCTGTGATGACAGGAAAATGATTTGTAGTTGGTTGGTGTAATCTGTGAAGATTAAATGCTTAATCCGATTAGTGTAGAACTGTTCTAGTGACACCATCATTGTATGACACACAAGATTAGATTCTATTTCTTGGTTTGGTTTGGTTTGCTTTGGTTCAAGCTTAAAATGAGTTTGGCATTAAAGATAAGTAGAAACTTGTTTTCTTAAATCCTTAAGACCCATGATGTTGGTCTGAGGTTTAGGGATTAATCCTTTAACTTGTTGATTCACATGGATGGGTTTTGGTAGTGATACCAGCTACTATTTCTTGAATCAAAGTTTGGAAAAAATGATGGTAGGCTTGATCACTTGTATAGATCCATAAGATTAAATTCTAAGGTGCTACTCTTGTCTTCGAGATGTGCCTAGAAGTTTAAATCTTAGCTATGTTCATTCTTGAATTGAAATATAGCTTGATAGCTAGATCAATGATGTTGTTCTGAGATTTAGTTGGATCCTTATACTTTTTCTGATTGCTTTTAGAGCTTAAAACCTCAGTGATGGATTCACCCCACTTGGGTGCTTTCTGATAGTTTGAATAAGAGACATATCATGTATGCTTGTCTAATCTTAGACAGATAGACCATGTGATGGTCTATTTACTCACCACTGTCACTTGATGTGGGGTTTCCTGTGGTTGATCTTGATCTGATTCTCCCCTAGTATTTCCAGCTCATGGCTTGTCCTTGATCTAGCCCTTCTCCTCCAGGTCCTGATGGCTTGATCTTGGGCTTGTTATCCACCTGATCCACCCCCTCCTTATGTCACCATTTTAGTGGTGTAATCCATGGTTTTGTTTGGTGTGATTTAGCTTGGCTTTGGCTGGGTTTAGCTGCTGGCTGCTGTTCTTGGTGTGTTTGAACAAGAAAGTAACGTGGGGTTGTATTCCCACGGCTATGCTGATGGTTTTGTTTGGTTGTGTTGTTGCTGTGGTGCTGACAGCACACACCATGCAGTTTGGTGTGTGTGCTGCTTGTGTGCCTGCTGCACAGATTATGGATATGTTCTGGTTGTGAAGTTACCTTTATCTGGTTACTTTTACTTGGCTGGCGAAAATTTCCCCTCCTTGCTGTTTATTTGACTTATGGCTTAAAATTATGAAAGATATATTCTTTCATATTGGTGAAATTTTCCCCTTTTTAAAAGATTACCCAATGATGAACCTTGATCAGTGCACTTCACTATCAAGTCTGAGAGTAATATTCTTTTAACCTTAACTTTCTTTCTTTTGTTTATGTTTATTTTGCAGGTACCGGATTTGAAGATCAAGACTTTAGTTTAAGTTTTTATTTTTTATTTTTTAGAATAGTCACTTGTAATAACTCTCATATTCAATTGTAATCTTTAATTTATTCTTTTGTACTCTTTATTTTATTATTTTGTAATAAATATTGTACTATCATCAATAAAGAAATATTATTCTTTATTTATTTACTATTGTAAAGATTGTGGATGATTTTCATAAGTTACATTTTTGTAACTTATTTATTGAATAAAATTATGAAATGGAGATTCTTATTCTTAATTGCTTTCTTTATATAAAGTTTGAGTTATTATTGGTTAACTCTTAGTTAAATCAAATACTCAAACATCATTCAAAAATCCTTTTGAATTATAATTCAAACACTCAAGTTTTTTAAATTCAAATTTCATTTCCCAAAACACATAAGTCCACCAAGATCATATCAAAGTCTATAACAATCATCCTTCAAGACTATACCTAATCTCAATGTATGAAAGAAACCTTGATCACTTTAGGTTTTTTATTTGGCGAAAAATTTACCCTCATTTTCACCAATGAATGCATGCAACATTTCAAATTCCTAAATCTACCCTTTGTTAGTTCCTAAATGTTGGGATGTTACAGACTTCACCCCTTAAATTAAACTTCTTCCCGAAGTTTGCTGAAGTGTACTTGAATAATTCTGGGTAGGCTTTTCTTATATCCTCTTCTTTCTCCCAAGTGGCTTCCCTTTCAGGGTGATGTTCCCACTGTACTTTGCAATATTTGATTGCCCTATTCCTCAACCTTTTTCCAGTTTTCTTCCAAAATTTTACAGGACTTTTCAACATAGGTCAAGTCTGCTTGTAGTTCTGTCTCCTGATGTGTGATTGCATCATCCAGAACTTTCAAACATTTACGAAGTTGTGACACATGGAAAACATTATGCACTTGAGCTAATCTTGATGGTAACTCTAAAGCATAAGCTATAGTTCTGTTCTGACTCAATATCTTGAATGGTCCAATATATCTTGGACTCAGTTTTCCTTTAACTCCGAACCTTTTCACCCCTTTCATTGGACTTACTTTCAAATATACCATGTCTCCTACTTCTGGATGCCAAGATCTTCGACTTTGATCAACATAACATTTCTGCCTACTTTGAGCTATTTTCAGTCTATCCCTGATCTTATCAATGATATCTTATCTTTCCTTGATATAGTCTGGTGCAAACTCCTTGCTACTTCCAGGCTCATACCAACATATTGGTGATCTACACTTCCTTCCATATAGAACCTGATATGGAGCTGCCTTCAGACTACTCTGATAGCTATTATTGTAGGAAAATTCTGCCAATGGTAGATGATCTTCCCATGTACCTCCAAAATCTAATGCACAAGCTCTCAACATGTCTTCTAGTATCTGATTTGTTCTTTCTGTTTGTCCTCCTGTCTCTGGATGATAGGCTGTGCTAAAATCTAATTTGAAACCAAGTGCTTCACGCAATTGCTTCCAAAATGCTGAAGTAAACACTGATCCCCTATCAGTTACGATCTTTTTGGGCACTCCATGCTTACTTACTACCTCTTTGATGTAAACTTCTACTATCTTCTTGGCATTATCTTTCTAATTTACCGGAATAAAATGTGCACTCTTAGTGAGTCTGTCCATAATTACCTATATCATATCCTTCCGTTTAGGTGTCATGGGCAATCCTATGATAAAGTCCATACCTATTTCTTCCCACTTCCATTCGGGAATTTCCAAAGGTTGTAATGGTCCTGATGGACTTTGATGTTCAGCCTTCACCCTTTGGCAAGTATGCCATTCTGATACATATTTAGCAATGTCCCTTTTCATGTTATTCCACCATAATAGTTCTTTCAAATCCATATACATCTTAGTACTTCCTGGATGTATAGAATATGGTGTTTCATGTGCTTCTCTGAGTATGATATCTCTAATCTCAGTCACATCTGGAACACAAAGACGGTCTTGAAACCATAAGGACTCATAATCTCCAAGGCAAAAAACTAATTTTTGCCCTTGAGATATCCTTCAAATTTCCTCAGCAATAAAAGGATCTTCTGCTTGATGTCTGAAAATTTCGTGCTTACGATCACTGTCCTGCTCTACAACTACCTGCATAGTAGCTAATCCCCCAAGAACCTCTGTTCGAATGAATTGAAGCTCTAATCTTTCCAAGTCCATTTGTAACTCTTTTGGTAGCTCCCAATTGTTAGGCTGAATATCTGCACTCTTTTTGCTTAAAGCATCAGCTACAACATTTGCTTTCCCTGGAGTATAGTTGATTGCTAAATCATAAGCTTTGATTAGTTCCAACCAATGCTTCTGTCTCATATTCAATTCCTTTTGAGTGAAGAAATATTTGAGACTTTTATGGTCAGTGTATAACTCACATCTGGTTCAGTAAAGAAAATGCCTCCATCCTTTTAGCACAAAAACCACTGCTGCTAACTCTAAATCATGATTTGGATAGTTGACTTCATGTGGTTTCAGTTGTCTTGAACCATAAGCAATCACTTTCCGATCTTGCATTAACACACAACCCAAACCTTCTTTAGATGCATCACAGTATACTGTGAAGTCTTTTCCTGTTTCTGGAACTGCTAAAATTGGAGCTGTGGTTAACCTGGTCTTTAACTCCTGAAAAATTGCTTCACACTTCTCATCCCAATTGAATGGTGTATTCTTTCTTAACAATTTGGTCATTGGTCCAGCTATTTTGGAGAAACCTTCAATGAATCTCCGATAATAACCAGCCATTCCTAAGAAACCTCGAATTTGCTTCACATTGGTTGGTGCAGTCCACACTACAAGGATTTAGGTCTATTGCAGCAACAAGATTCGTGGTAATAAGTATCGAATTGTGGCAATAGGTACCTGTTGCCACAACATGACTTTCGTTGCCAAGTGTTGCAACAGGATGCATGGTAATAGGTTGTTGCCACAAAAACAAAATTGTGGCAAGAAAGCTTGCTGTTGCAACGGCCATGTGACAAGTTGCCACATTTTTCATCGTGGCAGCACGTGCTTAATGCCACAATTTAGTTTGTGGGAATAGCTTAATGCAACAGCCATCAAAATCGTGGTGATTGGCCGTTTGTGGCGGTAGGCCCTTGTGGCGATAGCCTATTCCAACCACACTGTTTCGTGGCGCATGCCTTTCCGTGGCAATAGACAATTGTTGTAATAGACCCAAGCCCTATAACAACAATTATTGTTTTCATGGGTACACCTCTTTTGCCACAAACCCTATATTTGTGGCATTAGTTTATGGCAACAACTCTCCGAACGTAGTAACAAAAAATTGCAACATACTAGTTTTGGTGGTGATAGATAATTGTTACAACGGCCAAAATGTCCATGGCGAGAATCTATTGCGCCAATGCAAAGGATTCGTGGCGAAAGGATTATTTCAACAAAGCTGAATTTCGTGGCACCAAGTGGCTATCACAGCGGCCGAAATGCTTGTCGCGATAAACTATTGCGACAATGCAAACAATTCGTGGAGAAAGGACTATTTCAACAAAGCTGAATATGGTGGCAGCAAATGGTTCTCACAACGGCCAAAATATTTGTGGCAGACAGTTACCGCGACAATACAAACGTTTTGTGACAATATCCTAGTGAAACACAAGTGGTAGGTGTAGCGACTAAGATATGATGCAACACTATACTTTCCGTGGTACTAACTTGTTGCAACCGAAACTAACTTATGGTAATCGAGCAATCGAAAAAAATACGGGCATTCAGTTACATGATTCTAACAACATATATCTAATGCAGATTCATAAAATATCATATTTCACATAGAAAATATCCATAAATATTTCAGCAATCATTCAACATATTGAATGTGCTATCCTAATTAAGTGCAAAGCTTAAACTATACGTGATGCATATTGAATGTCCAGTCCAATTAAATATTTGAATCCTGCAATCAAAAAATAAAAAAATTGTTTAGCTCAAATTAATTAGTCCAACATAACATACGCAATAAAATTATTTCAGGACCATTGTAATTTTCATTGGCAAGCTACAGTAGTGCAAGATGTCATAAGGTTACATTTGCAAGAAGAACGTAGAATATAAATAACTACAGTAGACAGTAGGCAGCGGCATTTAAACAAGAAAACATGGTCTGATACAAATAGAAAAAAAAGGTAACCGTAAATAACAGTGGCATATATCTAATGTATTATAATATTCATAAAATTTTAAAGACTTATAGTTTATAAATTATGTATAGGAAGACAACTCTAGGACCACACTTGTAGTCTTGGTTGAACCGTGTCACCTGGAAAGATGGATATATACCATCCAAGAGGCAGAAAGGCCAGTTATGTAAAACAAAAGGAAAACTATGGACTTCCAGGATGGTTTGTAAGGATATGGAATGGTGTTAAATGGAACCAATGAATAGAAGGAGATTTGTACACCGTCCCTATGAATAGGTGACGCATGGAGTGACAAACAGGTGTGGTAGTTTGAAGCAAAATAGTTTTTACATGCTAGAGAAGGATATATAATTCAATCATCATGACTAGTATATTAAAACCATTTGTGGGTATTTATTATTCTTCTATTTCAGCACTTAATTTCTACATATTTAATAGCCTGCATAGAGAGAGCTGAGCACAATTGTACAACTAAATTTCTAATTTCATTGAATACCAGCATGTTTTTTCTGTTGTCACTAATATAAAGAAAAAATAGCCAAAAGAACAAATTTTCCATGGGATTTTAAGATGCTCTCGGATATTCAATTTATATGGACACTGTCCGTAGAATTAGTTTGAGCTATTTTCGCTTCCTCAAACCATACTATATCCCCCATATATAATGCCTTCATAACGGCTTGTAAGCTCGCTGGCAGTGAACATGATACCCTTACTACCAAATAGAAGGACTATATTTTACACACAAATAACAATGACTAAGAATTACCTGTTCTTAGTAGGTAAACATCAGATTAAACTTCGGGAGAGATACTACTTTGTTCTGTCATCTTGTACTTTTCAATCACAGAAATGAGTACAACTTTAATATATATACACGAAAACGATATTTAAGAAAAAATGGCAGAAAATATAAAAAGTACAATTTTGCTGTAGCCCTGTTGAGCTGATTGAGGGCTTGATGCCCCTTAGACCAATACCTAAGTTTTGATGATACATTTATCATGGACTCTGTGAACAAAAGAATACTATTTCTTCTTCTAAAATCAAATCAGTTTAGAACAAAATTACCACCGAGTATCTAACAGACTACTGCTGACTGAACCTATATTCAGAACACATACTTCCTCCGTTTTAAAATATAAGATGATGTTTTAGGTTTGTAAAGAAAATAAATTTAGACTTGTTTTAGTATATAGATTCATCCTAGAGTTGAGTGAACCTACGTACTAAAATAAGTCTAGATTCATTTTCTTCACAAACATAAAACATCTTATATTTTGAAACGGAGGGAGTACTTGCTAACTATACCTAAATTCAGAAAACACTACAGCTCACGCTGAGGGAGGGATTAACGATCCATGGACAAGTATTGAAGGTGCGTACCGTGTCGCCATTGCGGGGCTCGACGGTGGCCTGCTCTCTAGAAGAGCTCCCAGTTAAACCGCGGGATGGACGAGGTGTTGGCAGTCGTGGTCGTGGTCGCGGAAGCCGTGGATGTGGTCGCCGTGGCCGAGGCCGTGGACGGCATCGAAGACAGCAGGTCGATCGTATCTCAGCTCGGCGTGAGCGCTGCCACCACTGCAGCCTTGCCGGTCGCCGGCAATGGGGCATGCTGCATCCCGAGAGGGAAGGGGGCGCTGCGCTGAGAGGGATCCACACGCCGGCCAGCCGGAGGACGACAGGGACTTGTTCGCCGGCGATGGGGCTTGTTGCATCCGGAGAGGAAGGGGACGCTGCGCTGAGAGGGATCCACAGGCCGGCCGGAGTACGACAAATACTGGTCGCATCTCTCTTCGCCTCACATGAGAGCATGAGAAGGGTAACGAAACCTTGCGGAGGAGATTTGGAAGGAATTACTTTGACACGCTCGTTTGATAGACTGGTGTATTCCGTAGTGTCGCCGGCACCGTCATGACGCCGTGAGGACGGAGGAAGAGAGAGCTCAGATCCAATCTCACGATTTCTTTTTAGAGAAGCAGCCGGACGGAGGCAGATCCAATCTCACGATTTGTTTAAGAAAAATACTCGGGAGTACTTATGAGTGGTTTTTAGCGGAAGGTTAGAAAATTATAAGGCGCAATAAACAATACACGACAAAAAAATTGTGGAAAGTTAAAAAAAAATTGAAGGTTAGTGGGATGGTTTAGCGGGAAGGAAAATTTTTCCTCCATAGAGTAGAGTACACACTTAATTCTTTATTTGGACAGTAATTATTTAAGTGATCGTTTATAATAATGAAATAAATTGGAAAAAAATTCGAACCACTATGGTATATACCTACTTCTAAAAATAATATTATTAAAATTTGTTCGTAATATGTTATTTCGTTCTCTAGTCAGGATAGATGCCTGCGTTGCCAATCGTACGTGATGCTACGATGGCGGGAAGAGTATGCGGTTCACACAAGTACAACTGCCGAGCCGGCGAGGGTAATGGAGGTGGTGTGCAAGGACGACTTAGATCCTGGGCTACCAACTCACCATGGCACCCATACCCGCCCCGCCACCCGCCTCCATACCCTTTGTCGGGTATGTTTCTCCACCAGTCCTGCGACCCGCCATCGCCATCTTGAGGTCGTATCAGTCGTTGGGTCGTCCGATGCCTACAACTTGAGGACCATCTTGACATAGTCACGCGGTGTCGACCACTCTGGTCGGGTTGCTTCTTTGGCTTCCACAACTCACTGGAGCTCGTCTCCTTCTTAGGCCAGAACATGCGAAGGTGTCCGCGTGGTGGTGACGGAGCGCAGATGACGATGTTGCTACGTGAATATGTGCCCGGAGGAGACAATAGTTTGGGCTTCACCAGGAGAAACAACCGCGAGGTGAAGCGGGGCGGGACGGAGGTCGTCGCCAAGTCGAAGGAGCGTGATGCCGACGCCAACGAAGAAGAAGAAGGCCCCGCCATCCTCCTTGGTAGACACGAGCTGCCGTGGAGGTGGGAGAGGGAGGTCGGCCTTGCCGATGGGTACTAGAGGCACGGGTAGTTGACGCCCTCGATGTGCTCGAGGACGGCGGGGAGAGTGTGTGTAGCAACCCGTTCCCTCTTGGCCCGGGGGTGTCACTCTGAAGGGAATATTCCCTAGAGTCAAATATAAAATGGCATATTTTATAAAGTTTATAATTAAGTTTTATATCATGCTATACCTGTATTGATAGGGAAATATCAAAACACGTGTGATATATAAATAAACAGTAGTTCCTGGTGAAACTCTAGTCACTGGTTTATTGGTTAACAGATGATCAAAGGTCTCCTGATCATGAAGGTTTATTGGTTAGTTGGATTTTAAGCCCTGCCCAGTTATAAAAAGGCCATTCAAACAAATTAGAGGGATGCTATTGCTGCTGCTATGGCTACTGCTGGAGAAGGAAGGCGCGGCGGCTACTCACCGTCGTTGCCAAGGCCACCGTTGCCGCGGCCATCGTTGTCGCTGCCGCCGGCTCTGTTGATCGCCGTCCTAGCAGACCAGATGGCCCGCTGCTACACGTGTTCATGGTGACGATTGCGCACATGGTCGCGACCCACCGCCTTCCTCCGGTCCTCCGCCGTCCGATTCGCCAGGGCCTTGTCCATCTCGGCGGCCTAGTGGTCCCTCGCCTCCTGGTCGGCGAGCAACTTTGCCGGAGAAGGAGCCGGAGCCGGAGCCAAAATCGGAGCACCATTGGGGCCGAAGCCCAGCGCCTGCGCTATCTGCACGGAACGACGATCGACGCCTCCAGCTGGTCCACCTCATCCCCTCCTTCTTGTCGTCCTCCGCCACCTCCGCGTCGTTGGCGTCGACGAAACCCTTTCGCGACCGCCGCCTCAGCGGCCAGATCCACGTGCTCCTCCTCCGCCGCTGAGTCAGCGACGTGCTCGCGCCGCGCCGCTTCCGCGTCGCTGCACGTTTTGGCGGCATGGCGGAGCTCGCGGATGGAGACCTTGGCGGCCTCCTTGGCCACCTCCTCCAGCATGGTCATGACCGCCTCGTGGCAGATCTCGCGAAGAGCCGCTGATGCGACCTCCAAGGCCACCGCCTTCACCGCCTCCTTGGCGACGGGTGTATGTCGGTCACCGTCCATTGGGAGGCCACCGTTGCCGCTGCCTCCACCACCCGCTGCAACGCCATCTCGATGATATCGCCTTTCTTCTCGAAGGCCAACACCTGCGCCTCGCCCATGCGCCGGGCCAACACTGTGGCCTCGAGGTGGACCTCGTCGACCTCCACGTCCGGGTAGCGGCTACGGCACATCTCCTGGATCTTCGTCCAGTTGGCGATCTTGCGGCGAGGCGTGGCTGTTGGTGGCTGGCGCTTTTTCGGCTGCTGGTTTGCTCTTGTTTTGGGGCTTGTTATCTCTGCCGCGCCGACGACCATCTTTTATAGACCGCGGCGGAGATGGAAAACGGCCTGAGATGTGCGGAAAGTTTCCTCGCTATGGAGATGTCCAAGGTTCTTTCTACACTACTGATAAGTGACTTGGTTTTATCTTGATTCAGATGTATCTATATACTAAAACATGTCTAGATAGATATAAATTTAGACAAATTCAAATCACTTATTTATAGAATGAGAGAGTATAATATTTCGGTGGCCCTCCTATATTTTGAGGAAGATTGAAGAAGCTCTATCATGTGCATGTGTCAAAATTAGCTAGAGGAAGAAGTAGAGATTAGTTTATATTAATTAATACGGTTTGAATATATCGTGAATTATAAACGTTTTGATTAATATATTACATATAAATTTTGGACACTCAACTAGTTAATGTTTAAAAATTCCGATCAATGAAGGACGAGACGATGGGCCGATGGTTCTTGGGCCTACAATCTATGATGCAATCTACGTGTAGCAGTTCTCCTCTGAATATTGGGCTGAAGCAGTTACACTTACACAGCCCCTCCCGCGGCTTCCCTTCCCGAGTTTCCTTCACCGGCGGCGGCATGAGTCCTTCACCGGCGGCCTGGCACTACGTCCTCCTCGTCTCCAACTCCAACAACACCTGCTTTGTAGGCAAGCCTACACGTGCAAGGTGAGATCCCGCATGCGACATACTTATGATTGGGACTGATTTAGTCGGTGCTATGTCCTCCTCATCAATTTTATTTTGCCTGCAGTGAGCATTAGTGTCTTAGACGGATTTCATGAGGCCTGCAACCTACTCGTGTTGTGATGCTAAGAACACCAAGGGGAAATTAGGGAGCCACTTTGCATCTGGGACTATTTGGTTCATCTGGAGCAACTCAAATTGGCTGTTTCAGATTTTCGGACCTACTGTTTCCGGTACTTAATCGTTCTTCTCCCTTGTGCCTCTCATTTTTTCTCATTGCTACTACTTTGTTCTTTGAACATCTATTTATGGATGTTAGCAGCTGATGTAGCCGCGACCATAGATATTTACCATGCCTGCAATAGTGCAATACATCCTATAATATATACTAGTAAACTGCACTTGGTCACTGATCCAGTTTAGAGCTCAAATGATGTACTTACAACACAAATTCAATACTTCCTCCGATCCAAATTAATTGATTCAAGTTTTTCTAGATTCGAATGTATCTACATTGTCTCAATATGTCAAAGTATTGAGTCAATTAATTTGGATCGGAGGGAGTATGTCAAAGTACTTTGGATTAAGTCGACATTGTCTCAATATGCAGCACCAGACGGGCCGCCAAAGTTTCAAATTAGTTCTCTTAGAAATACACCAGACTCTATTGTTCGTCGTGAGCTGATATCCATACTGTTTCAGTACAAATACTTCATAGGATATTTTTCTTGTATTTTCATAATCTCTTAACTAAATTAGGAGGCTTTGAGAAGAAGTGGAGGTCTGAAGCATGGACACACAAAGCTAATGCGTTGGCCTCACTTCAAGTTCCGTTGTGTTTAATACAAGCACATGGTTTCAAACTTATCATGTCAATAAAAGTTTAAATCATGAGAGCATATACTTATTTATTAATACAAAATATTTCCTGATGTGAGAAGGGTTATTAAAAGACATCTTCTATACTACAAACCAGACCACCTTCAACATAGTTTTTCTAATCTCTGCAGCTAGCACAACCTATCATCATCAAAAATTAGAGCAGAGTTAATTAAGCACTCATGATTTATACCTCCAATAATTCAGTCTAATCATGACAGACCAAGGATGTGGAAGGATCCAGCGTTGATGATTCGATCATTGAAAATATAAGACCCATTGAGTTTGAAGAATTTCAAATCGAATATGATGATACGAATGACGATGAGGTTTACGTAAATGATGGCCATGTTCCTCCTTTGGGACAAGAAGGATTGGACGATGACCAGGGGTTCTTTGTTTAGGTTTTGATCTGTTGATAAGTCGCTTGTGCTCTCTGCATATGGACACCTGAAACATGTATTTTCTAGTGTTTTTGTTCTGCTTATGCTCTCTACATGTAGTTTAAACTGTTGAAAAGACTCTAGGCCATTATCTGTGCTTTTGCTAGTGCAGTGATCTACAGTTCACCGTCAAAAAGTATCTAGGCCTTTTAACTGTCAAATAGACTCCAGGCCTTGTGGTTTGGTAATCAAAAAAGTATTCTGAATATGTTGTAGTTTACTGAACTTGTTGTAGTAATCTTCGACTTCTTTTAATTTTCTAAGGCGACATAATTCAGGTTAGCATTGTACATGATACATCATTACTCCTACTGGTTACTCACCTATCCTAATTTCACCAACAGATTAGTATCTTGTTCCATAACTCAAACGGGTAAACATTTATCTTTACATTCATTGAAGATGCATTGAGGATTTGTAACTTGTTGCATGCATATTCTAGCAAGCAACTGTCATTGTTTAATCTCCACGAGAACACTGCCAGATGCTCTTGTTTGTTGTTTTAACAAGTGATGAAAAGCATGATCATCTCTCGAAATGAGTAATCACATATCGTGAAAGTCGGAACTGCTATAGCAGCGTTGTGCATGTGGTCATTTTATTCTTTGCTTGTCTAAATAAGGAGATGATGGATTCATGCTATTTTTTGGTCATGGAGTAGACAGTGTAGTGTTGGGAACCTAGATTTAGTTGCACATGCTTAATACTACAACTTTTAGTATGCTCATAATTGTTATCATAACTTTCAGTATGCTTACTTTGATGATTTAAATTGCTTTTTCAGTGATCCTAGATGCTACAATTGAAACCAATTGGCATGATGGAGGCTATAGTGATGAACTGTTGAATGGACTAGGATGCAAGAAACTGAGATGCATTGTGTATGGTTGCTTGTACCAGCCATTGCACTTGATATGAGAGGTTGCATGTGTAAAGATATACTTATTTGATGATGGTTTCTGACGGCAACTCAATTCATATTGTTCTTATGATTGATTGTATAATATCAAGATTTTTACTATTTTACTGGTGCTCCCTAGTTGATATTCCACAAAGATAAGATATCCAAAAATATTGCATGATGTTGTGCTAAAAATATGTAGTGCACTGACGACATGCCATTTATCGAGTCTTGTTTTAGGGGAAGCAAACATGACTGTCATTTGGTGTCCTTGTGAGTGTACCGTGTCGTACTTGGTCAGATCAAGCTGGTCTGTTGACCAGCGAATTAACTGTGTGCAGATTAAATTGAAACCCCTATTTATATTATCCAGGATGTACGCATTTGTCATAGTGTGCCATTGGTCATGATGACCATCGAAAATTGGAGCTGCCCACTGATTGAATGTTTGATGTTACCATGAACCAACTATTTTGGCCGGTTTGAACTGGAGTTGGGGGTAGAAGAAAGCCCGAGAGTCTTAGAATTTGGTGGACTAGAAATTTGAGAATATCGAGAGAGAAAGAGACGGACACACGTGTAAAGGGACGGCGAGTTAATCCATCAGTAGTAGTGGAACTCAGCGCCTGGTGGTTGGCCTCATGGTATCGAATGCATGGTCCAAGCTGTTAACTATTTTTTACATTCTCGGGAGATGGGGCCGGGGCCTAGGGGCCCAGGATAGCCTCCATGATGCTCCGCCCGTGTAGGTGCCTCACATGAAGGCCTGCCATTGACTGTATGAAATATTGTTGCAATATCTTATTCTTTATTGCAACGGAATTAGGTTATTGTAATATCATCTACATATTACCACATATACACAACTTATCGCAGTAAACAATAGTTATTGCAACGCAGTTAAATTGAGGCCAAAAATATACACTATTACGACAAATGTGTATTTTGTTGCAATAGTTATACACTTTTTTGCAACAAATTTATACCTATCGCAACGTGATAGATTTGTCGCAATATCTTTCTGAATATTACCACGAATAACTATTTTATTGCGAGACCTAGTTTCTATTGCAACAAAATTACTAACTCGCGCAATGGAATTTGCTTCTCGCAATATCAAAGCCATATTGCAACGACCATGTGGGTTGTTGCAATACAGAGCCTCTATTACAATAAAAAAGAGTATTTATTGCGACAAAACTCATTTGTGGCAATATATACATCCTATTACCACAATCAAGGAATTTGTAGCAATATTGTGTTTTTTTGCAACGAAATATCGTTGTAGCAATAAATAATGTTGCAATAGACCCGATTTCTTGTAGTGCCACTCTAATACTGACCAAACTTTAGATGGATTTATAGCAATTCCATCTTTACTGATCACATGGCCGAGGAATTCTACCTCATCTAGCCCAAATTCACACTTACTAAACTTAGCATAAAGTTTATGTTCCCTTAGAGTCTGCAATGCTATTCTCAAATGATCAGCATGCTCTTCCTTATCTTTGGAATAAATCAGAATATCATCAATAAAGACTATGAAGAACTTGTCCAAATATGGCATGAAGATTTTGTTCATCAGATTCATGAATATTGCTGGTGCATTGGTCAAACCAAATGGTACAACCAGGTATTCATGGTGTCCATATCTTGAGACAAATGTTGTCTTTGGAACATCTTCCCGTTTGATTTTTATTTGATGGTATCCGTATGTTAAGTCGATCTTTGAAAATACTCCGGCTCCTTTCACTTGATCAAACATATCTTGGATCCTTGGTAAAGGATACTTATTCTTGATAGTAACGTTGTTCAGATTTCTATAATCTCCACACATCCTTCTTCCACCATCTCTCTTATCCATAAAGATTACTGGTGTTCCCCATGGAGATACACTTTCCTGAATAAATCCTTTTCTGTCTAACTCATCAATTTGTTCTTTGAGTTCTTTTAACTCTTTGGGTCCCATCTTATATGGTGCTTGAGCTATTGGTGTCGTACCAGGAATTAGGTCAATAGTGAACTTTATCTCCCGATCTGGTGGCATTCCCGGTAGCTCTGCTGGAAAAACATCTTGAAATCCATTTACTATAGGAATATCTTCCAATCTGACCTCTTTCATCGAGTTCAACTGCAGATCCACCATAATATGACTGTGCTTATCTGCTTGGTAAACTATCCTTGCTCCAGTTGGAGTTTTGATTGAGACAGTTTTCTCCTCATAATTTATCTGAGCTCCATGTTCCATCATACAGTCTATCCCCAGCACTACTGCAATTCCCTTCAAAGGAATCACATAAAGGTCTGCAAAGTATGTACAACCACAGATCGAGATAACCCGATCTTGTTTAATGTGGCGTACAATTACATTTCCCCCTGCCATAACTACAGTCATAGGGCTTTCTAACATTGCCCTTCTAATCCCGAACTTATCACTGAACTCTTCAGAAATGAATGAAGTAGTTGCACCAGTATCAAATAGAACTTTGCCGGGATTGGTAAGGATATTGAGCATACCTATCACTGCATGCTCCGAATTATCCACCTCCTCGAGGGTTGCACAGTTCAGCTTCCTGGTAGGTCTGTTCCTCTTGTCATTGTTGTTCTTGTCATTATTTCCTCCTTTATCGGGCTGTCCATTTCCTCCACTAGTTTGTCCTCCTCCCTTGGTAGGCCAACCTCCTGGTGGTTTGCTTGGACAATCGGGCTTGATATGCCCCTTCCGACCACAACCGTAACAGATCACTACAGGCTTTTTGCATTCTCTCTGGAAATGCCCTGGAATTCCACAGTTGTTACAAATAACATTCCTTCTAGGATTGGATTGATTTCCACCATTGCCCTTGTTATTGTTATTGTTATTGTTACCATAGTTCTTGTTCCGAGGTTTGAACTCCAGATTGGGTTTAGGTTTACTTGCCTGAATTCTCTTGGTTTCCTTCTTGGCTCTCTTCCTCCTATCATCTTGGACATTCTTATAATCATCTTCGAAAGTAATGGTTGCATCCAGCAACTGCTGATAAGTTTTCTTATTATCTAACCTTAGATGCATTTTCACAAATGGGATTAACCCACGCAGAAAACGCTTCTTCCGCTTCTCTTCAGTGTTAACATCCTCCTCGGCATAGCGAGACAATTGACTAAACTCCCGGATATACTTCATAACACTAGTATATCCCTGCTGATGCTCCTCAAATTCTCTCCGCTTCAACTCCATAACACTCTCCGGAACATGATATTCACGAAATCTCTGCTTAAACTCCTCCCAGGTGAACTCCCTTCCTGGTTGTTGCATGGCCAACTGATTCTCCCACCATGATGCTATAGGTCCAGTCAGAAGATGAGTTGCATACCTCAATTTCTCCTCATCATTGCAACCTACAGTCTTCAGCTTTCTTTCTGTATCTGCTAGCCAATCTTCTGCATTCATTGGTTCAGGAGCTGATGCAAAAGGTAACGACCTTGCATTCTGGAAGTCAGATAGACTCACTCCTCCACCTTCAGGCGCCCTCTGATTTGCTCGTCCCAACAACTGTTCCATGAACTTGTTCTGGGTCTGTTGCATCATTTGCATACACTGCATAAAGTTCTGCTCCATTAACGTCCTCATTGGTGGTGGTGGCAATGCTGCCTGATTTGCTGCATCGGCCTTCGCCTTGGCCTCTCGTTCCATTCGCTGCTGCTCAGTTTCGATTTCTACACCCGTATCCATGACCCTCTAGTCCTGCAACATAAAGAGAATACTCATAATTACATCATGCACATGTGTTCTGAGCTCGACTTTACGCACAGAACTAGTCACACAATGAAGATTCAAAGAAAATCCAAATATGCATTTTACATATTATACACAATATCATAATAATACAAAGTCATTACAACATATACCATATAGATATAATCACAACACTACCTTATTTATCTAACTGTCTTATTTCTTGGGGTACAATACACAGTATTTGATACCTCTAACTAGTTGCCTACTTCTAGTAGTAACTATGCTCATCATACATGCCTGATGTCCAACCGTGATGATGTGTCATTCGTCGCACAGTTTGTGAAACAAATGGCCTTCTAGAAGGAACATACTCAGTATCTGAAGTGTCAGGACTTGAGTTATTACTCAATCTGAGCGCATTGACTCCCTCCAGCTCAGATGAAAATTCTTCAGAAACATATTCAACATTATCTCCTACTTGCATCTCCTGAGCTTCATTCCTTGAGTTGTCAACATGATACACAGATCCTGCTGCTTCCCAGGTGCTCCTTTGGGCAAGATAGTTAAACACTGGATAATGTATATTCCCTGGATTTTGAGAAGATGTTGATGATTCAAACACTCTCTCCTCGGGATCTTCTTCTTCATCCCGATTATCTATCGACATGGCATTTCTACTACCGTTACTAGGGTAAATTCTTGCACCCATCCAGCTAGATTGTCCAACATTTCTGTCAGAACCATCTGGTGTTCATGAGATCCTTCATATGATCCCCTTCTCCAACCATCAGAATTATCAATAGGAAGTTCTAAATCAGAACCATCCTCTGAACCTTGTGGTACTGCATACCTCATATCTATAGTAGGATCATATATAGGTTCGGGACTTGGTGAATAAGGATATGGTGTAAAAGATTCAGGATCTATAAGTATATCCTTAAAGATAGGTGTTGCACTACTACTTGCTTCCTTCTCTAACTGGAATGCTAACTGCTTACTCCTTTCCGGATTAGTTAGATCCTCTAACATGTCATTTTTATCTTCGACAATCACTTGATGTGTCTTATAAAAAGACGCAACGAGTGTTCGGTATCTATCCATAAACTTGGAAGCTAACTTAGGATGCTTCTTAACCAAAGTAAGATGATCCGGCATAGGCTCCGAGTCTATATAATCATGAGGTATCACAGAGAATGTGCTACCTTCTAACTCCTTGGCTTTATGCTCCCGGATATTAGCTATCGCCTCCACAACAGCAACATGATATGCTGCTAAGTGACTCCTACCTTCACCTATAGGTAGATCGTGATATAATCCAAGCTCCTCAGGGAGTTGGATACTCACACGATACTTGGATAACATCCGGCCATCATAATAGGTTATAGTGTTCACTAGAGTTCTAGTTGGACAACTAAAAATATTTAAAAGTTGACGAAGTTGGTCTGCGAATGATCCTTGATAATCATCAAGAGTCTCCTCTTTCCTTACCAAAGTATGTTCTGGAAACTTTGGTGCCATAGCTCTGTATATAAGAAAAATATTTTATTAGTAACCAATAATAGATTGCATCATAACAAAGAATTGTCACACTAAAACATATAACAGAATATTCTCATTTTAATACCCATTATATTACTTTTAGAGAATTCTTTATCGTTGCTACACTCTCCTACAGTTAATACCCCTTACTAGGTTTCCAACCTAAGGTCAAAGCAATTTGCTCTGATACCAACTGCGGTGAGCCAACATACCAATGCATGTGTAGTACACTATAGTCGTTGACATGACACCCATAGAACACCGTTCCGTAAATATCACATCCATCAGAGTGGTACAACAGAAACATTGCGGGTCCATCTTACAAACATTCACACATTATTATTATTACAATACCAGAAGTTCAAGACTTCAAAAGGTTTCAACTTACAAACCAAAATATAAAGTGTTTCAGCGGAATTTAAAAGTAGCAAGTCCAACTAGGAGTTGAGCTCAGCATCTTATTCTATAGAGTTTGTGCTGCTCGGCTCAGTTGGTTACTACTAACTAGGATACTTAGTTGGACTCGTTATCGTCAACACCATAGCGGATTTCGTAATCCACTCCTTTAACACCTCCTGACAGGTCAGACTCCTCGTAGAACACATCTTCTTGACATTCGGCTGCATACATTGGCACGTCTTCGGGATCCTCAGATTCTAAGCAAGGGATCAAAGGAAAGGATGAGTAAAAGTGTTACCCAACAAGTTCATTATATGCAAAGTGGGAAGTTTGATGCTCTAACTACCACCTCGGATTATAAATCCTTGGCACTATGTAGTTTTTTGTAAATGTTTCTTCAAAGATTGATTTTATTATGAAAATCTATGACCATCAGCCTTCACAGGTTGACCAGAACTTTCATGGAGTTCCTTTCCTGCCACGTTCGTAGCTCCTTCCTAGAACAGGGAGTAACAAGTTACAATTCTTACACTCTTCAGAGGTGCGTTACCTTACCCATGAGAGATCAACTCCTTGTTGCACAACCGGGCGTACTTTCCCGTCCACAATTCCATGATGTGGGGCCCAGTAGTTGGTCCAAGCCAATCACTGCCCCATTCATGACCTCGCATGCCTCTTTGGTGTACACCATGCCCACATAATGAATTACGGCAATGGTTTGTACAAACCGTTAGATGCCAGAACAATCGTGGGACGTTGAGGATTCCCACCCATATGCTGCATATCCTCTACGAATTACCAATTAATATGCACGCTACGAGGATAACATCCACACCCTACACATCTGGCTTCATGCGAGAGGAAGAAGATACATCTGACTTCTCTGTCCCATTCCAAATCTCATGGCCAACGCGTAATATATGGTGCTAGAATCACTGATGTCAGGGGTTATTAAGTCCCTAATTGTTCATCATTGTTGCAAATAGAACCCTAAATTCTATTGCTCCATTATATCATCACTTAGGATGATATCTATGATTTCTTTATTTGTGAAAATATTATTTTCTTTCTTTGGAGTATATATGATAACACACAATTTGCAAATACTTTGATAAAGACTCTTCAAAGGATATGAGCAAGTGATGAACTTGCCTTGTGATGGCAAGGTAGTGAAGTCTGATGCTTGCACTGGACCTTGAGCTTCTATGTCTACAAAAACATCATTATTGCCCGGTAAGGACAATATTTAAAGAAGCAAAATGATTATGCAAAGTAATGTAATGCATCATTTAGCTTTATATGTATTCTCCCCCATTTATTTAAATTATAAAAATTCTTTTAATAGCAAAGAATTTATAAATATTTTTTTAATATTTAAAGAATAATGTATTTATTTACTTTATTTCCTTTTTTTGAATTTTTATTAATTTAATAATTCCTTTAAGAATTATTATTTAAATACCAAAAATTGTTATGAAATATTTGTTTAGTATTTTTATAAAATACTAAAATATTAATATACAATGAAAGTGATTTTTATTTATTTTTATCAATTTTCAATAATTTTGTTAAATTCCATAAGGAATATATAAATTAAAAAATTCTTAATAAAGTTTATATGTCTCAAATTTTATTTCTTAATTTATTTGGAAAGTTTGGATTATTGTGAATCCAAAAATGTTTTATTTATAATTTTTGGACTTTTATTTTATTTTCTAGAATTTATTTAAATTTAGGGGCATTCTGGTCTTTTTCCAATTATTGAAACAGGCTTTAAATGGTTTTGGGCTGGCTGTTTGGGTTTATTGGGCCCTTGTGGCCCAATAGGGCAAATGCAAAAGAATACCCCAAAGGGGTATTGGCCCAACCCATCCCAACACTCTCTGTTCTCTCTCGAGCTCACCTCTCTCCTCTCCTTCCCCGACCCCGTGGTCACCGATGCTGTCGCTGGCGATTCACGCCGCCATGGACCTTCCTGGCCACCGCCGTGGTGCAGGATGAGGTTGCCGGCCTCGCTCTTCCCTCCTGTCAAACTGGATTTGGACTTGGAGCCCTCCTGCGACCAGATCGATGCCGTCCCGAACCCTAGGGTTTGGGATTGGCGTTGATCTGATGCCGCCGCTGCTGTCATGTGCCATGGAGATGCTTCTCGCCCCCAAGCATGGCTATGGTCGCCGCCGTGGTGCTGTATGGGTTGCAACGCCCCCTTTGGGGTGCTCCCCGTGCCTCCATGGTCGTCGGCCCTTCTGCTTCCTCTTCTATGCTACAGCGAGGACCTACGGTGAGTGCTTCCTCTCCTCTCGTGCTCTCTGTGCTAGGCCCTACCATGCTAGATGTTGGTAGTGGCCTTCCTGGTTACTGTCCTGTCCTGATTAGGGTTCTTGGTTCTGCTTAGGGTTCATACCCTTCTGTTGATTAAGTAACTAATGAATTGGATCATTTGTTAATTATCCCTGAACATGTTAAGTGGTGACTTGCTATGGCTTACTGCTGATGACTAGCTGTGGCGATGCTAGTGGTTTATCAGATGATTCTATGGATTAATTTTGATATGGTCATATGATAAAGTTTCTCTAGAAGCAATACTTGGAATTCTAGTGGTTTAATAACACACCATTGTCATTACTTGGTTAATGATAGTGAGTGTTATGTGATGAAGTCACTGTATTAGCACTTGTTAGCTTTAAGAATTCATATGTAGTTTGAGATCAAATGGTTTCAAACAGTGAAGATATACATAGGGATTTTCTTAATTATGATTCCTGTGATGACAGGAAAATGATTTGTAGTTGGTTGGTTGAATCTGTGAAGATTGAATGCTTAATCTGATTAGTGTAGAACTGTTCTTGTGACACCATCTTTGTATGGCACACAAGATTAGATTCTATTTATTGGTTTGGTTTGGTTCAAGCTTAAAATGAGTTTGGCATTAAAGATAAGTAGAAACTTCTTTTCTTAAATCCTTAAGACCCATGATGTTGGTCTGAGGTTTAGGGATTAATCCTTTAACTTGTTGATTCACATGGATGGGTTCTGGTAGTGATACCAGCTACTGTTTCTTTAATCAAAGTTTGGGAAAAATGATGGTAGGCTTGATCACTTGTATAGATACATAAGATTAAATTCTAAGGTGCTACTCTTGTCTTAGAGATGTGCCTAGAAGTTTAAATCTTAGCTATGTTCATTCTTGAATTGAATATAGCTTGATAGCTAGATCAATGATGTTGTTATGAGATTTAGTTGGATCCTTATACTTTTCTAATTGCTTTTAGAGTTTAAAACCTCAGTGATGGATTCACCCCACTTGGGTGCTTTCTGATAGTTTGAATAAGAGACAGATCATGTATGCTTGTCTAATCTTAGACAGATAGATCATGTGATGGTCTATTTACTCACCACTGTCACTTGATGTGGGGTTTCCTGTGGTTGATCTTGATCTGATTCTCCCCTGGTATTTCCAGCTCATGGCTTGTCCTTGATCTAACCCTTCTCCTCCAGGTCCTGATGGCTTGATCTTGGGCTTGCTATCCACCTGATCCACCCCCTCCTTATGTCACCATTTTAGTGGTGTAATCCAAGGTTTTGTTTGGTGTGATTTAGCTTGGCTTTGGCTAGGTTTAGCTGCTGGCTGCTGTTCTTGGTGTGTTTGAACAAGAAAGTGACGTGGGGTTGTATTCCCCCGGCTATGCTGATGGTTTTGTTTGGTTGTGTTGTTGCTGTGGTGCTGACAGCACACACCATGCAGTTTGGTGTGTGTGTGCTGCTTGTGTGCCTGCTGCACAGATTGTGGATATGTTCTGGTTGTGAAGTTACCTTTATCTGGTTACATTTACTTGGCTGGTGAAATTTGCCCCTCCTTGCTGTTTATTTGACTTATGGCTTCAAATTATGAAAGATATATTCTTTCATATTGGTGAAATTTGCCCCTTTTTAAAAGATTAATCAATGATGAACCTTGATCAATGCACTTCACTGTCAAGTCTGAGAGTAATATTCTTTAAACCTTAACTTTTTTTCTTTTGTTTATGTTTATTTTGCAGGTACCAGATTTGAAGATCAAGACTTCAGTTTAGGTTTTTATTATTTATTTTTTAGAATAGTCACTTGTAATAACTCTCATATTCAATTGTAATCTTTAATTTATTATTTTGTACTCTTTATTTTATTATTTTGCACTAAAGATTGTACTATCATCAATAAAGAAATATTATTCTTTATTTATTTACTATTGTAAAGATTGTGTATGATTTTCATAAGTCACATTTTTGTAACTTATTTATTGAATAAAATTATGAAATGGAGAGTCTTATTCTTAATTTCTTTATTTATATAAAGTTTGAGTTATTATTGGTTAACTCTTAGTTAAATCAAATACTCAAACATCATTCAAAAATCCTTTTGAATTATAATTCAAAAACTCAAGTTTTTTAAATTCAAATTTCATTTCCCAAAACATATAACTCCACCAAGATCATATCAAAGTCTATAACAATCATCCTTCAAGACTATACCTAATCTCAAAGTATGAAAGAAACCTTGATCACTTTAGGTTTTTTATTTGGCGAAAAATTTACCCTCATTTTCACCAATGAATGCATGCAACATTTCAAATTCCTAAATCTAACCTTCGTTAGTTCCTAAATGTTGGGATGATACATATTGGCCGTGGGATCTGACATTATTTACCCTTTTCCATAAGCTAAACTCTTTAGGAAATTATAAGTCGTAGGAAAATTCTTGCATGTTAATGGAGATGTGAAGGGAGGAGGGAGAGAAGAGGTGCTGCCTTTTAGAGGAAGAGGAGAGAAAGGGAAAGAGCATCACGTGTGTGGGGAGGGTTGGTTTGGAGTGGTTGGGGAGGCTAGTTTTTGGTGCGCGAGCTGGGCAGCGTGCGTCACAAAGGGAATTCGGTCGAAACCTTTCCTTTCTGGGTGGCAGGGGCCACATGATACTTACCATATTTGGCAATGGATAGTTTTGACTACCAGCATGCGATTGCTGGCTAGATGCTTCCTATTTTTTTTGAAAGGTGTTGACTATATATATATATTACTCAAACATGTCCGGGTTACAATCACACACCACTTGTTCCATAACACATGGTGAAACAGAGGAATGCAGAACACCACCACTCAACATAGACCAGCTATTGCGCTTACAAACTCGACCTTTTGAAGACGTATGATTGGGTAGATTGGAGATTCTTGGAGAGAGCGATGGAAAAGCTAGGCTTTGCTCACCGGTGGGTGCGTTGGATAATGACTTGTGTCACCACGGTGAGGTACAACATAAAATTTAATGGAGCCTTCTTGGACTCATTCTCACCGTCGCGAGGGCTGCGGCAAGGTGATCCTCTTTCCCTGTTCCTATTCCTTTTTGTTGCGGATGGTTTGTCGGCTCTTTTGCGTCACCGTGTTAGAGAGCAAGAGACAACTCCAGTTAAAGTATGCCCTAGAGCCCCAGGTGTCTCCCACCTCTTATTCGCAGACGACACCTTACTATTTCTTAAGGTGGAAAATCAGCAAGCAGTAATGATTAAGAGGTGATTGACACTTATGCAAAGTCAACTGGACAATTGATCAATCTTAGTAAATGCTCCGTGATCTTTGGGAAGAGCTGTCCAATAGTAGTCCAAGAACAAATCAGGGGCATTTTATAGATGTGGGGTTCTGTGTTTGAGGAGAAGTACCTCGGTCTCCCAACACCCGAGGGGAGACTATAGAAGGGCAAGCTACAAAACCTTCAGGTGAGGTTTACAAAGCGATTTATGGAGTAGGGATACTCTTTCCCCTCCCAAGCGGCTAAGGAGATTCTGATAAAATCGATAGCACAATCCATTCCCACCTATCTCATGAGCGTCTTCAAATTGCCAATGGCTATATGTGATGAACTGAATCAGATGGTGCAGATTACTGGTGGGGTTCAGAGAAAGGCAAAAGGAAAGTTCATTGGAAATGTTGGGATGCGCTGACCCACCCTAAGAGATGTGGAGGGCTAGGGTTCAAGGACTTTCAGTTGTTTAACCAGGACTTATTGGCGAGGCAGGCGTGGTGGCTGATCACTAAGCCAGATACTCTATGTGCCACAGTGTTAAAGGAGCTCTATTATCCTAACGGGTGCTTAGAAGATACTGTTTTTGCAGGCAACACATCGACAACCTGGCAGGCCATACAATATGGCCTTGAGCTACTGAAAATGAGCCTGGTGTGGAGGGTGGGTGATGGCAGCCAAATCAGAATCTGGCGCGATCCATGGCTGCCGCGTCCTCCTTCCTACCGGCCAGTTTCAGAGGAGGGAGACTGTCGGCTCCGTTGGGTTTCAGCGCTCGTCGATGAAGCCGGGGACTGGAATCGACCGCTCCTACACAAGCTCTTCATCAAGGCGGACATTGAAGAGATTCTCAAGATCAACTTGTCCCCACGCGCTAGGACAGACGTAGTCGCCTGGGCTCCAGATCGCAGGGGCATGTTCTCGGTGAGGAGCGCTTACAAGATGGCATGGATAATACACATCACACATCCTTGTGTTCTCGGTGAGGGCACCAGACGGTCACCGTACCGTCTAGGACACGGTATGGGGTGCCCTGCTCCCCCTAAGGTACGAGTATTTGCTTGGAGAGTCACTACCAATGGCCTAGCTACTTGGGAAAATAAAAAGAAAAGGAGGATTGTCATATCTGACACATGTATTGTCTGTGACTTGGAATGCGAGGATACGTTCCATGTCCTCTACAGGTGCCCGATGGCTATGAATCTATGGGAAGAAATGAGGGAAGTGTGGCCGTTTCCATCATTACAAGATATCCAGAACTTAGGGTCTAAATGGATCATGCACGCGCTCCATAAGGCGTCCGAGCTCGAGAGAATGATGATGATGACATGGTGGCGAATTTGGCATGTCCGCAATGAGGTGGTCCATCTCAAGAAGCCGCCATCAGTGCAAGCCTCACAGTAATTCCTCTGTAGCTATGTTGATTCACTCCTATGTATTGAGGAAGCTCCACTGGCAGACCCCGCTAAGTGGAAAACGGTGATTCAATATGATAATAAGCAGGCGATGCGGAAAGGAAAGGAGATGATGGCGCACAAACAACAAGTTTAGAGCTTATGGGTTAAGCCACCTATTGGAGGGACCAAACTGAATGTGGATGGTTCCTGAGTTGCATAAGAGGGAGTAGGAGGTGCTGTGGTGATTCTCAGAGACAAAGATTGTCGCGGGAATGACCACGGCAGATGCTGCAATCGGCAGCGAGTAGTAGAACGAAGGGCAAGGGCGGCCAGCCATCTGCGGTGCGAGATGAGGGCGGAGACACAAGGTTTTACCCAGGTTCGGCCCCCCGGAGGGTAAAAGACCTACTCCTGCTAGATTGTATTATGATGGAGGTACAATGGGGCGAGCTCGACGGCTAGGCAGCGAGTCGCTTGGGTGGATGATGGAACGTGCCTTTACACGCCCTGTAGGGAGGTTTATATAGACTCACCCTCCCCTAGGGTTTACATATCTCAACCGAATCAGTTAAGGTTTCCGTACTCATTTAACCTAATCCGACTGGGCCTATCTACTCTCCTGGGCCTTCAACTTCTAGTCGCTTGGATCCACGCCAGGTCTTGATCCAATCGCCGTCTTGCAGGCCCACTCGCCAGCTCCTGGGCCAGTCGAAAACGTCCTGCTGGGTATACTCCGGTAGGCATATCCCCATCAGTAGTCCCCGAGGCCGTCGTCGATTGGGCGCAGGTGGTTGCTGGCAGTCGGAGCATACGGGTCCAATGCGGACATCCAGTCGAATTGGTGTCGGGCTCCTGAATAAAGGAAAAAACTAGTCATTCTGGTCGCAGCTTGGCGAACGGGTCGGCGAAATATTTAGTCACTGTTGTAGTGGTCAGGTCGGCGAGCCGAGTGGCTGAAGTTGGACCGTCAAACGCAGTCAAAACTAGCCGTTGGGATAATCCAACGGTAACTTTTGGCGTAATCACCGCGTAGTAACGGCTTCCTGATTTGGCGGGTAACAACCGCTATATAAAGGGAATGGTAGGCGATCGGAGAACCACCTCCTTGTCATTTCCTCCGATTGCACGCACCTCCGTTTTCCTCCGCATCGCGATCCAGCCGATCCAAAATCCTCCGACCTCCACGAAACTTTCCGCCAATGGCCCCCTCCACCGAACCATGGGGCAGGTCCAAGTGTACGAGAGCGCTACTGGCGTCTTTCGATGAGGCCGGGATCCTGCGCGCCGGCAGGTGGCGCATCCCCACGACCGGAGAGGTGACTCCGGACCCGCGCGAGGGAGAATTCATCTGCTTCACCAGCCACCTGGAACGGGGGCTGGGATTCCCCACATCTCTCTTCTTCCGGCGCTTCTGCGCCTTCTACGGGATCCAGCCATCGGACCTGGGCCCGCACAGCATCGAGCAGATCGCCATTTTCATGGCGTTCTGCGAGTGCTACCTGGGCTGCAGGCCCTACTTCCCCCTGTGGCAAGATCTGTTCTACGGGAGGATCAGTCGCGAAGAAGCAGGCGGCCCAATGCTTGCTGCGGGTGGCTTGACGTTTCAGTTGAAGTCGAAGGCCTCCTTTTTTGATATGATGCTACCTGCCAAGGCGGCGAGCGAATGGAAGAAGTCTTGGTTTTACGTTACCGAGGCGACTCCAGATGGCGAGGTGGTGATCCCAAGATACTCCGCCGACCGGCCCGAACCGCGCCGACTCGAAGTCGACAAACTCCCAACAGACCAGCGGATGGTCATGGATGAGATGCTTCAGACCATCTGCGGCCTTAAGAAGAAGGGTCTTCAGACCATCAATTTGTACAACTGCTGGCTCGGGCGGTGACTCGTTCCCCTAGCCCGCCGTGACCATTATATGTACGAGTACACGGGCCGGGAGGACTCGACGAAATCCTGCCTTGCCGAGTGGAAACTCGAGGACTACATCCCGGCGTTGAAGAAGATCACCCAGGCGGTGTACCTGGACGCGAAGGCTGGGGTCGCCCCCAACACCGCGAAGCATCCAGCCCCGACGGTAAGTCACTTTTTACCATTCGCAGTCGCAGTTGATGCTGTCGCGGTTACATTGACATTACTTTATGCTTGATGCAGTTATTTCAAGTGGTGGAAGGGTGGCTTCGGCCCGCGGACGACGAGAACTCGAGCCCGTCCGTCCAGGACGGGGCGAGTCGCCTCCTACCAAGGGCAGCGCCGAGAGCGACAGGAGCAACGATGACGACGAGTCCGAGGAAGAGGCCGCCCCATTGGTTCGCAAAACTCGCGGGCAGTGTCAGCGCGAACTCGAGGCGAGTAGAAGTCTTGAACGTCATGATGATGACGATGACGAGCTTCCCGAGATCACCTCGCGTCGCGAGTCCACTTCGTCGAAAAAGAAGAAGAAGAAGGAGGTGAAGGCCCCTCCAAAGAGGAAGACGAAGCCAGCGAGACGAGCATCTCCGCCTCATTCGGCGAGTAGTTACAACGCCACCAGCCTGGCCAGGGATGAAGTGCCACAGACGACGACAACACCGGATGTCACCGCCATCCTGAGTGAGGTGCCTTTGGCCTCGATTCCTCCCCATTCGCCCCAGTCTCTGGGTCGGGGGTCGCTCCAGCCGCGGCAGCTTCGCCTCCTAGGAGAGCTCCTGCCGAAAACGTTGTGGAGGCTCCTGTCGCGGCCTCATCAACAAAGAGGCCGTCTGTGTCTTGGGCGCATGATGTCCTGGAGATGGGCCTCAGTCGGAAACTGGGCCCCGAACTGGAGAAGCCGGCTAGCATCCGCACGGGGCTGCGGTTCATACCAGTCGCCAAGTGGGTTTTATTCACCTGCTTTATTTTTCGTTGTACTCGAACCACTTTGCTCATGTAGTCAATTTGCAGGACTGGGGTTAAAAAGATAGGCCACCCGTCTGTGGCCAAGGTGCCGCCCGTCGTCGCCGAGGAGGACCCTTCTCGGAAGAGGAAGGCTGATGAGGTCGCTGCCCCCACAGACAGTGCCAAGAAGGCCAAGAGCGACGATGTCGTCACGGTGTCTGACGACACGACGATTGCTCCGAGTGATCCTGCGGCGGGGGCGACCTTGACGATCAAGGAGGGTGGTTCCTCGCCTGGGATGACAGAGCCGGCCTCTTTTGGTGCTGGCGCTTCTATCGCGACCTTACCCCGCTTCATGGCCAAAGCGACTACGGTGAGTGGTACCACGCCATCTAGACGCGTACATGGGGTCGTCGAAACGGAGGTCGAACAGCGTCGCGAGCACACTCCAGCTCTTCTCGCATCCGTGGACACGATACATCTTCATGGCATGCTTGGCGCAGCCATCCAGGTATGTCCACTCCCCGAGGATCGGGCCACTGAATTGCAGTGGTCAGATTCTTCTGGTTTTTGTTTTTATTTCTCGCGCCCAGTCCCCGAGTGTCGAGTCGCTGAATTTCAGCGGGTGGGCACTTAGGATTTTTGATCTCCAGTCCCCGAGTGTCCGGTCGCTGAATTTCAGCGGGTGGGCACTTAGGATTTTTTATCTCCAGTCCCCGAGTGTCCAGTCGCTTAATTTCAGCGGGTGGGCACTTAGGATTTTTGATCTTCAGTCCCCGAGTGTCCAGTCGCTGAATTTCAGCGGGTGGGCACTTAGGATTTTTGATCTCTAGTCCCCGAGTGTCCAGTCGCTGAATTTCAGCGGGTGGGCACTTAGGATTTTTTGATCTCCAGTCCCCGAGTGTCCAGTCGCTGAATTTCAGCGGGTGGGCACTTAGGATTTCGTTTTTGTTGACTGTTTGACTTTTGCACAGGGTTTGCAGCGTGAATCAGCCGACTGGCTTGCTGCAAAGTGTCGCGCGGAGAAGGAACTTGTCGCCGTCCAAGAGGCGAACAAGGGACTCCAGGCGATTGCTGGGAAGGCAGAGGAGGTTCGCCAGGGCCTTGTCCCAGCGAGTGAGCTAACGGCGGCTCAATCTGCGTTGAGTTTGGCTGAGAAGCGGATCGCCGACCTTGAGCGCGAGCTTAAGGACGCGAAGGAGGAGGCGAGCTCGGCGGATGGGCGATCCAAGGCTACTGTTACGGCCGCCGCTGAGGAGCGTAAGGTCTCTGACGCCCTTGTTGCTGGGCTTCAAGATGACTACTCCTCTCTTCAAAGCTTCATCACGGATCTCTCCCGTCCTTTGATTGGTAAGTGTGCCTGCCTCTGCCTGTAATATTTTCATTGTGTGATCTTTGATGTACTCACTACCCCCCTCTGTCCACAGGTCGGATCATCGACAGCGCGGAAGAGGCGCAGTCGTTCGACGCGCGACAGTGTGTGGCCACTCTGGTTAACTCGGCCACGTTGTCCGCGACTTGTATTCGAGGGTATCTTCAGGAGATGTCGCCCACGAAAGTGATTACCAGCGACCTCGTCGAAGTGTGGCGGTACTTGGAGAACGCGCCATCAGTCGTCGAGTTCATGACGCGGTCGGCGTTCCGGCGCGGGGCGGCGACGGTGCTTAGCCTTGGGCTCGCCCACTTCCCGGAAGATTTCGATCTGGACGTCGTGACGAGTGGCTACCCATCGTCGACGGGCTCGGTGGAGATCGCCGAGGTGCTGAAGCTGACGGACCGCACCGCGGTGTACTCCGATCGCGTCTGGGCGATGGGCGACCTCCTTCCTTATCAAGAGACGATCATTGCGCCTAACGACCCCGAGCCGCAACACCGGGACTTCAAGATCGAGCAGCTCTTCCGTGCGGCGATGGCGGGTGAGCTGACGACGTACCTGTCAAACCCGTACACTCCCTTCATTCGCAACCGCAAGGGTGTCGGCGAGTTGACATCGAAGCCTGCGGAATAAAACATTGTGTCCTGGGGCGTTAGTAGCGGTTCTGCCGTTGGGCATACTTTGTATTTGTGACAATTGTGATATGCTATAATGAGATATCGTCTTATTTTCTGGATTGTCTTGTGTTGGTGATTGAGGGTTGAACGAGTCCCCGAGCGCGTCCGCCCTTTTTATGGGGTTTACCTCGTTTGTTTATGTGTTTTATGGTTTTGAACGTTTTATTATTGAGGCCGAGTCGCCCGAGCTTGGAAAGCCAGTCGCAAGGCGACTCACATGAGTGCTCTGTACTTCACCGTTTTCCCTTGCGCGAACGAGGTCGGGTAGCCGAGTCCCCGAGCGTGGTACTTGGTTGTTCTAGGCGCGACTCTAGGGTGGGTGAGGACTGGGCGCATTAGAGTAAGCGCATCACTCCTGCCTGGCCCGTCGGGTCAGTCGCATGGCGACTCCTGGGCATGCTCTCATACTTGGCGTTTTCCCTAGACGCTCGCGCTGAACTGGTCGTCAGTCCCCGAGCGTGGTACTTGGCCGTTCGAGTCACTGTGTCGAGGATGCGGAGGATCATGGTCGCTGTGAGGAGCGAAGGCAGTTGTCTTGGCTCGTTAAGCCAGTCGAGCTAGGCGACTCCAATGGGGCTCCGGGTAGGCATTTTTCGTGGACGTTACAAGACCTGGGGTAACCCAGTGCCCTCGTAGCGCACTACTTGGCCGTGTCGATCGCTGTGCTAGAGGTTGACTCCTGCAGTTAGCTTGGTGCTGTTATTACGAGTGCGAGTGGCACAAGACACGTAGATTAAAGACAATTTGTGGTGACCAATATGTTTTATTTCATAGCGACTGGAGGATACATATGTGGAGTTCTAGGAGTAGAACTTCCGTAGGAGGTTTACATTCCATGGTCGCTTGACGTCGAGTTTTCCGTCTCCGCGGACGTCGGTGAGGTAGTAGGCGTCGTTGCCGAGTACTCGCCCGATGGCAAATGGTACCTCCCATGGGGGGGAGAGCTTGTGCATGCCCTTCTTGTCCTGGATGAGGCGTAGCACCAGGTCGCCTTCCTAGAAGGTGTGTGTTTTCACTCGCCGGCTATGGTAGCGGCGGAGTCCTTGCTGGTAGATGGCAGTGCGGGAGCGAGCTAGGTCGCGTGCCTCGTCGAGTGGATCAACTCCATCTTGACGTGCGAGTTCGTTCGCAGCCTCCGTGTAGTGGACGACGCTTGGCGAGTCGTGCTCGAGGTCGGTGGGCATGACTGCCTCGGCGCCGTACACCATGAAGAAGGGGGTGAACCATGTCGACCTGTTGACTGAGGTGCGGATACCCCAGATTACGGAGGGTAGCTCCTCGACCCAGCACCCGACAATGCGCTCGAGCGGTACTTGGAGCCGCGGCTTCAGGCTGTGGAGGATGCTCTGGTTGGCCCGTTCCGCCTGGCCGTTGGACTCCGGGTGGGCGACTGACGTGAGGTCGAGCCGGATGTGGTGTTCCTCGCAGAACTCGGCCATGGCTCCTTTGGCGAAGTTGGTGCCGTTGTCCGTGATGATGCTGTTTGGGAACCCGTAGCGATATATGAGCTCGCGTAGGAATTTGGTGGCGGTCTTCCTGTCGCATTTCCGGACTGGCTTGGCCTCCACCCACTTTGTGAATTTGTCGACCGTGACCAGGAGGTAGGTGAAGCCGGAGGGGGCCTTTTTGAAAGGGCCTACCATATCCATACCCCACACGGCGAATGGCCAGGTGATGGGGATTGTATTGAGCGCTGAGCTCGGCACGTGTGTCTGGTTGGCGTACTTCTGGCACCCGGCGCACCGCTGGACAATGTCGACGGCATCAGCATGTGCGGTGGGCCAGTAAAAGCCGTGCCGCATAGCCTTTGCGACCAGAGAGCGGGCCCCGGCATGGTGGCCGCAGTCGCCGGAGTGGATGTCGTGGAGGATCTTGCGTCCTTCAGCGGGTTGGACGCAGTGTTGGAACACGCCGGTCACGCTGCGCTTGTGGAGCTCGCCGTCGATGATGGTGAAGGATTTGCATCGACGTGCAACCATCCGGGCGTCTGTCTCGTCTGCCGGCAAGGTGCCAGCCTCTAGGTAGGCGATGTACGGCTTGGTCAAGTCGTCTTGCTCGGCGATGAGTGCGACCAGGGCTGTCTCTGGTTGCAGCGGGACTCTGATGTCGATCTCCTTTGGGGGAGAGACTGACGGCTTGGTGATCGTGTCGAGGAAGACGCCGGCGGGTGGTGCGAGTCGATCCGACCCGATGCGAGAGAGTGCGTCGGCCTCCTCGTTCTTCCGCCTGTCGATCCACTCGACGGAGTAGCCTGCGAAGTGTCCACCCAGCTTGTCTACTGCTTGGCGGTATGCCGCCATGGTGGGAGAGATGGCGTCGCACGTACCAGCGACTTGCCCAACGACGAGGTCGGAGTCTCCGTAGCAACGTAGGCGGTTGACATTCATCTCCTTGGCAGCTCACATGCCGTGGAGTAGTGCCTCGTACTCGGCCATGTTGTTGGTGTAGGGGGTGAAGTCGAGGCAGAGGACGTAGCGGAGCTTGTCGCCCTTCGGGGAAGTCAACACGATCCCTGCTCCTGTGCCGTCCGCGTTCTTGGAGCCGTCGAAGTGCAGGCTCCAGTAGTGGAGCTATGGCAGCTTTTCCGGCTGCTGGGCCTCTTCCCAGTCGGCGATGAAGTCCGCGAGAGCCTACGAATTGATCGCTTTTCGTGGCTCATACTTGATGTTGTGGACACCGATTTCGACGGCCCACTTGGCGACTCGCCCGGTCGCCTCACGGTTGCGGATGATGTCCTGCAATGGTGCTGAGGACACGACTGTGATCAGGTGCTCCTGGAAGTAGTGCGGCAGTCGCCGCTGTGCTCTGAAGACTGCGTATACCAGTTTCTGGTATTGCGGGTACCGCTGGTGCGACTCGGTGAGGACCTCGCTGATATAGTACACCGGTCGTTGTACCGGGCGCTCCTTTCCTTCCTCCGACCGCTCGACGACCATGACGGCGCTGACGACGCGCTTCGAAGCCGCGACGTAGACCAGCATGGGTTCTTTGTCGACGGGGGCGGCGAGTAGCGGTGCTGCGAGTAGCACCTTCTTGAGGTCGCGGAGTGCGTCATCCGCCTCCTTGTCCCACTGGAAGGTGGGGTTCTTTCGCATCAGGTGGTATAGGGGCATCGCCTTTTCACCAAATCGGGGGATGAAGTGACTGAGAGCCGCGACTCGCCCGGCCAGTTTTTGGACGTCGCGCAGGCACTCGGGTTTGCCGAGTCCAGCGAGTGACGCCGGGGTCGCCGAGTCGGCGTCGTCGTTGAGGGCCGCGTCTTCCGCGGCCGCAGTGTTTTCGGCCACGTCACTGTGGGCCGAGTTGTACTCGGAGGCGAGGTGATGGATCGTGCGGACCTGGCTCTCGGAGAGCCGGTCGCGTGGCGGCGACTCGCGGATGCGAGCCGAGTCCTCCGAGACGATGACGTCGGTGAGGCCGACGAAGAGGCTGATCGTGCCGACTAGCAAGATCATGCTGTGCGTGACGGGTCGCGCCGCCGGGACGTAGCTGCTCGGCAAGATCTGAAGCATCTCGCCGATTGCTATCATGCGGCCGGTGGCGACCGACTCGTTGATGGGCAGATTGGATCTCGCCGCAGAACACCGGCCAGACCGTCCAGGCCCCACGGTGGGCGCCACTGTCGTGGAAATGACCACGGCAGATGCTGCAATCGGCAGCGAGTAGTAGAACGAAGGGCAAGGGCGGCCAGCCATCTGCGGTGCGAGATGAGGGCGGAGACACAGGGTTTTACCCAGGTTCGACCCCCCGGAGGGTAAAGACCTACTCCTGCTAGATTGTATTATGATGGAGGTACAATGGGGCGAGCTCGACGGCTAGGCGGCGAGTCGCTTGGGTGGATGATGGAACGTGCCTTTACACTCCCTGTAGGGAGGTTTATATAGACTCACCCTCCCCTAGGGTTTACATATCTCAACCGAATCAGTTAAGGTTTCGGTACTCATTTAACCTAATCCAACTGGGCCTATCTACTCTCCCGGGCCTTCAACTTCCAGTCGCTTGGATCCACGCCAGGTCTTGATCCAGTCGCCGTCTTGCAGGCCCACTCGCCAGCTCCTGGGCCAGTCGGAAACGTCCTGCTGGGTATACCCCGATAGGCATATCCCCATCAAAGATGGTGCAATCATATTCACTGTTTATTGAAGAGGAATTGCGTGCTTGTGCCGAGGGCGTTTCCTTGGCTCTGGAGTAGACTGACAAACCGATCGTGCTGGAGAGTGATTTCCTGGAGGCCAGATGATTAATGAACCTAGTGTCAATAGATCAATGAACTCAGTGATGGTTAATGAGATCAAGGACCTGGTTCATTGTGATCGTTTGTGTTGCTGTAGCCATATTCCTCGAGAGAGCAACGGTGTGAGCCATCTCTTAGCAAAGTTTGGTCGCACAGAGTATTGTACTAAATTCTGGATCCGCTCTGGACCGGACGAAATCCTTTTAGCTTGTAACCAGGATATGTAGTTCCAGCAAAAAAAAAACTAGCTATAAGCTGCCAGCTTCTGAGCTACCAAGTCAGATTTTTGCTGTTTGCCCTGGTAGTGATCTGGAAGCTATATGGATGGTTATTATATTAATCATTTTGCTTCGGCCCCCCTTTTTTCAAACTTTGACAAATAAAAAATCAGTACTGATTGTTTAGAAAACCGTACGAACCCATCCGAAATCCGTATGTTCTCTTAGCCGTATGGTCCTCTTAGTACTCACCGTATACGATATTCATGTGAATGTGGAAGGCGAAAATCGGAAGTTATATAATAGCAACAAAAAAATTTAAAATATGACATGCAAAGACGTAGATCACGATAATGAGAGATGAGATCAGCCGACCGGAACGTGGATTATACCCAGTTCGACCGAGTACACATATACGCAGATTATACGTGGCCTCTATATGAGTTTAGACGGGTCAAAAAAATAAAACGGCCCATGCAGTCACTAGTAGAAAAAAGTCTATCCGTTCATGCCTCCTAACAATATTAGTCCCGGTTCCTCCACGAACCGGGACTAATGCTGGCACGCGTCCCGGTTCGAGCGGGCACGGGGCCTGGAGGCATGCGTTCCGGTTGGTAGGGGGGCATACGTCCCGGTTTGTAACACAAACCAGGACTAAAGGTTGGGCGTCAGCCACGTGGCGTGGCACACACCTTTAGTCCCGGTTTGTGTTACAAACCGGGACGTATGCTCTCGCCCTCTATAAATGCAACGCCCCAGCCCTCTGCCTCCACTCTATTTTTTCTTGGTGGAAGGTGTGAGGGGTGTGCTAGTTTTTTTCCCCTATGCATGCATTCAAGGTGTCTGATGAAATGTTTGAGTGAATGATCCCGTTCAATTTCTCACAGAACAAAAATATAGAAGGTGTCCGAGACGCACTTGAGCTTTATCTCCTCTTTATTTCCCTCGATCGAGGTTAGCAATCTTAACTTTTCTCTGTCATTGATACAATGCATGTGTCGATGTGAATTGGTCATTTCACTATTTATGATGTCCTGTTTTTGATAAACTTACTTATATGATGCAGATGAACGGTCGGGAATGGATGTACGGTGACCGGCGTGTACCCGAGTATATGAAAGGCGTGGATAAATTTATCGATGTGGCTACGGCAAACAAAGAGAATGGTTTTATACGTTGTCCATGTGTTCAATGTCGGAACAACAAGGAGTACTCTTCCTCGAAAATCATTCGCGGCCACCTGATTATGAAAGGTTTCATGCCCAACTATAATTGCTGGACCAAGCATGAGGAAAGAGGGGTTATGATGGAAGATGGTGAAGAAGAAGATGATGATAACAACTATCATCATATGTTTCCTGAATACAATGATACTGCAATGGAAGACAATGGAGAGGAAGGAGGTGAAGAACGGACATCAGATGAGCCGGCTGATGAACTTCGTAGGGTCATTTCTGATGCAAAGCGAGACTATGAAACAGAAAATGAGAAGTTGAAGTTAGAGGGCATGTTAGAAGATCACAAGAAATTGTTGTATCCAAATTGTGAAGATGGCAGCACAAAGCTCGGTACCACACTGGAATTGTTGCGATGGAAGGCAAAGTGTGGTCTAACTGACTCCTTATTTGAAAAGATGTTGAAAATAATGAAGCCGAAGTTTCCAAAACATAATGAACTTCCCGAGAGTACCTACGAAGCAAAGAAGACTCTCTGTCCTCTAGGATTAGATGTGCAAAAGATACATACATGCATTAATGACTGCATCCTCTACCGTGGTAAGGAGTATGAGAATTTAGATAAATGACCGGTATGCAATGCATTACGGTATAAGATCAGACGAGATGACCCTGGTGATGTTGAGGGAGAGCCCCTCTAGAAGAGGGTTCCTGCTAAGGTTATGTGGTATGATCCTATAATACCAAGGTTGAAACGCATGTTCAGAAACAAAGAGCATGCCAGGTTGTTGTGATGGCACAAAGAAGACCGTAAGAAAGACGGGAAGTTGAGACACCCTGCTGATGGGTCACAGTGGAGAAAAATCGAGAGAGACTTCCCAGACTTTGCAGGTGACGCAAGGAACTTATGGTTTGGTCTAAGTACGGATGGCATGAATCCTTTTGGGGAGTAGAGCTGCAGTCACAACACCTGGCCGTGACTCTATGTATCTACAACCTGCCTCCTTGGTTGTGCATGAAGCGTAAGTTCATTATGATGCTAGTTCTCATCCAAGGCTCGAAGCAACCAGACAACGACATTGATGTGTACCTTAGGCCATTAGTCGAAGAACTCTTACCGCTGTGGGGCAAACCAGGTGTACGTGCGTGGGATGAGAACAAACATGAGCCATTTGATCTACGAGGGTTGCTTTTCGTAACCATCAATGATTGGCATGCTCTTAGTAACCTTTCAGGACAGACAAACAAGGGATATAAGGCATGCACACACTGTTTAGATAAGACTGAAGGTACATATTTGCATAAATGCTAGAAGGTTGTGTACCTGGCGAATCGATGACATCCCGTAAGAAAGAAAGGCAAGCATTTCAAAGGCGATGCAGATCACAGGAAGAAGCCTGAACTCCTTGCTGGTGATGATGTATTTCGTATGGTCAAGGACATAGAAGTAATCTTTGGAAAGGGTCCCGACGGTCAATCAGTTCCGAACGATGTCGCTACAGGACACGCACCCATGTGGAAGAAGAAATCTATATTTTGGGAGCTGCCATATTGGAAAGTCCTGCGTGTCCGCTCTTCAATCGACGTGATGCACGTGACGAAGAATCTTTGCGTGAACCTGCTAGGATTCCTAGGCATGTATGGGAAGACAAAAGATACAGCACAAGCACGGGAGGGCCAACAAATTATGAAAGACCCAAAGAACATGCATACACAAAACAAGACGGATAAATGGCGTCACTTAAGTCGTGCCAGCTATGCTCTTACCAAAGCAGAGAAGGGAATCTTTTTTGAAGTCCTTTACAGTATCAAGGTGTCGTCTGGCTTCTCATCTAATATAAAAGGGATAATAAATATGGCAGAGAAAAAGTTCCAAAACCTGAAGTCTCATGACTGTCACGTGATTATGATGCAGTTGCTTCCGATTGCATTGAGGGGGCTTCTACCAGAAAATGTTCGAGTACCCATTGTGAAGCCGTGTGCATTCCTCAATGCAATATATCAGAAGGTAATCAATCCAGATATTCTGCCAAGGTTACAGAAGGATGTGATACAATGTCTTGTTAGTTTTGAGTTGGTGTTCCCACCATCCTTCTTCAATATTATGACGCATCTCCTGGTTCACCTAGTGGAAGAGATTGCCATTCTTGGTCCAGTATTTCTGCACAATATGTTCCCCTTTGAGAGGTTCATCGGATTCTTAAAAAAATATGTTCATAACCATGCTAGACCAGAAGGAAGCATCTCCAAGGGATATGGAACAGAGGAGGTCATTGAGTTTTGTGTTGACTTTATTCCTGACCTTAAGCCGATTGGTGTTTCTGACTCGTGGCATGAGGGAAGACTAAGTGGAAAAGGCACGCTGGGAAAGAAAGCAATGATATGGTTACATTAATTATTTTTAAAAACAGAAAATGGTTTTGAATTATTTATTCAAATTCAAACACTTTTTATGTTTAAAGTTTTTCTAAATTCCAAATTAATATTCAAAAAATATAAGTTAATTCATTTTTAATTTTAAATGGTTCATATTTTAAATGGTTACATTAATTATTTTTGAAAAACAGAAAATGGTTTTGAATTATTTATTCAAATCTAAACACTCTTTATGTTTAAAGTTTTTCTAAATTCCAAATTAATATTTAAAAAATATAAGTTAATTCATTTTTAATTTTAAATGGTTACATTAATTATTTTTTAAAACAGAAAATGGTTTTGAATTAGTTATTCAAATCCAAACACTTTTTATGTTTAAAGTTTTTCTAAATTCCAAATTAATATTCAAAAAATATAAGTTAATTCATTTTTAATTTTAAATGGTTCATAGTTTAAATGGTTACATTAATTATTTTTAAAAACAGAAAATGGTTTTGAATTAGTTATTCAAATTCAAACACTTTTTATGTTTAAAGTTTTTTCTAAATTCCAAAGTAATATTCAAAAAATATAAGTTAATTCATTTTTAATTTTAAATGGTTACATTATTTATTTTTTAAAAACAAAAAATGGTTTTGAATTAGTTATTCAAATCCAAACACTTTTTATGTTTTTTTCTAAATTCCAAATTAATATTCAAAAATATAAGTTAATTCATTTTTAATTTTAAATGGTTACATTAATTACTTTTTAAAAACAGAAAATGGTTTTGAATTAGTTATTCAAATCCAAACACTTTTTATGTTTAAAGTTTTTCTAAATTCCAAATTAATATTCAAAAAATATAAGTTAATTCATTTTTAATTTTAAATGGTTCATAGTTTAAATGGTTACATTAATTATTTTTAAAAATAGAAAATGGTTTTGAATTAGCTATTCAAATTCAAACACTTTTTATGTTTAAAGTTTTTCTAAATTCCAAAGTAATTATCATTTAAAAAACATTACAAATTTAAACCCCAAAATAAAAAACAAGGCGGGAACAGAGAGAAAATTTCTGATTTTTTTGAAAACAGGGTCATATGTCCTGGTTGGAGCCACCAACCGGGACTAAAGACCCCTGCGCGCGCCAACCCTTGGTCTGCTGATAAAAATGGAGTATACATCCCGGTTGGCGGCTCCAACCGGAACGTATGACCCTTTAGTCCCGGTTGGAGGCTCCAACCGGGACTAAAGGGCCTTTGGTTATAACTGGGTACCCCTCCTCTTCTTCTTCCCCATCTCACAATTGTTTGACATGGAAAATACCGCTTTTCTGATAGAAGAGGAGATAGAAAAGGGATTTCCCGTACGCCAGGGAAAAACATAAAATATGCGGGCGTGCCAGTGTACAAGTACACAAAAATAAAAGATGGGAAAAGATATATATTAATCACCACGACTAATAGCCTAAACCCGATGTGCGCACCAGGGTGGCCTGCTGGAGCGGCCAACATGACAAGGCGATTGTGGTCTCCTAGTTACCGGGGCCTCGGAAAGCTGCCGGTTAATTACTCTCGCGGATAGAACCGCGGGACACCTCCGATTAAGCTGCTTGGTCGTCGTCTTCAGTCTTCGCTTCGCGTTCTCCATGCATGATGGTGGTGTGATGTGTTGGCGACGGCAGAGTCCGTGTACTAGCGTGTACACGCGCCGTAGATAGCATGTCCTTTGCTCCGGCCATACCCGCCTCGCAGTCTTTCCTCGTCGGTCTTGAGCAGCGTTGAAGAGGTTGAAGTCGAGGTAGCATGCATGATTGCGCTTGGGTTGGATCGTCGTCGATGGCCTTGTAGTTTCACCGGAAGTGCGAGGGGTACACCCGACAAGAGTAGAAGGGGTTGATGAAATTTGAGTAGAAAGATACGATGGGCACGCGTTGCCCTTAACGAGCGTGACCGTGGCCATCGAGTATATCACCATCGGCAAGAACGAAGTGAGGCCATCTTTACGGCCAAGTAGCCGGCCGGCGTGGAGATACCACGGCTCGGGATCGTTGCCCATGAGCCTTCAGCAAGATAGCATGCATGAAAGCATGCTCACGTACTAGAGAACAGTACACGCTCATGTACAGGACGTGCGAGTCCTTGACTCGCATCGCGAGCGTGTAACATCCCAAAAATACTAAACTTGGATCATCAAACTCTAATCATCAAAATTTAGGGTTAATAAAAACTTTTCTAAATAAAAAATATGAAAGCATGCATGTGTGTATGCATTCCAATTTGAATTCTTTTGAACCACCTTGTTTGTGTGTTTCTTTGCTTGTAAAATGTTTCTTAGGTGAAATAAACATCATCTAAACAATGTCCACACTTTTTCCAAAGACAAATAAATCAAAACAAACAAAATGAGTGAATGGTCATTTTGACCAATTTAACTCCCATGCCTACTTTGGCTGTCCCAAACTTTCAGAACTTAACAGAAACTTGTTTGGATCTTTGCACCCCTTGATTGTACTCATAACAAAGTATCAAGGACCACTTTGTGATCATCCAGAAACATTCAAATGCATAGTTTAAAGGACAGTTCAAAATTGAATCTTTATCATATGGGAAGATCCCACTTTTCCAAAAACCACTCAAACAAGCTCAACTTTCAAAACCCAAGCATCTGCAGACTCACCAGCACCAACCTAGCACACCCACCAAAAATCTTTTCAAAATTCAAAACTTGAGTTCTTGCGGCCATTTCATCAAACACCTTGCAGATTCAAATCTTCTAAAATCCAAACACTATTGTGAGCAGTGATTGAAGCCTAACTTGTTCCCTCTCTGGTTGCAACTAGGCTTTAGTAGATCATCTAGCTCATTTGCAAACATCTAGCATCACTGTAAGCTTGGCAATGCCATCAATGGTGAGCAGGCCGAGTGCACCCTTGCCACCCACATGTCGACAACGAGCTAGGAGAGGAACCAAGCCTAGCCAACATGTCTGGGAGCAAGCCAACACCCCACCGCCACTCCCTGTCCAGCGCTCGAACCTTGCCAACCCCTGGACCACACGCACAGACCATGCCGAGAGCACGCCCCGTGCGCCACGCTCGACTGACGCCCACAGACAGCGCGCCGCCCTCGCCGCGTGCATACGTGATCACCACCGTCCCAACAACCCCGTAGAGACGCTCCTTCGCCGCCGCGCAGACCACGCACGCTGTGCGCATTAAAAACTTCCGTCGGGCACGCGCAGAGCACCGCCGCGTTTCGACCAAACCGCACCGCCCCACGCCTCGCCACCATGTCGTTGAGCATCGCCAGGGAGCACCGCACCGCCCCCTACCGTCGCCCACGCCGCTAGCCTTCTGTGTCGTCGACCACAACGAGCTCAGCTTGCGCCCGTCGGTTCCCTCTCGCCACTATAAATAGAGACCACCCCTAGCCGAATTGAGCACACCATCTCACTCTCCTCTCTTCACTGATCGTTCCACCCCGTTCCCGGAGCAAGGCGAACAGCACTTCGCCGGAATTTCACCGGAGCCTGCCGCTGCTGGAGGAGGGGGCCAGCGATTGGAGCTGCCCCAGGAGAAGTTGCCGGTACCAGGAGGTTCGCCGTCGTCGACTTCGCCGTTCACCCGCCTCGCCGACCCTCGCCTGAGACCCGGTGATCCCCCAATGACCCCCACCTGCCGCTTTAGGTTTCAGTCTCGCCGGCGTTGCCCGACGTGGACGACGACCCTCAGCCGTTAGATTAGAACAAGATCCCACGACTCACATCGCCCATACTGCTTCGCACCCTCTCGTCTCACTGACGTGTGAGGACAACGACTTAACCAGCCCGCGTAAGCGCTGTGCTTAGCAGGCCGGCATAGTATCGCTTCCCGCGTAGCCCAGTCATTTGAATTTAACCTTTTCCATTTTATTTCAAACACACTTCTGCACCTAGTTTCAAAAATGAACCCAGATCAATTCAGTGAACCAAATTGAATGAAACAAATTTTGTTAGAAAGGTCTGCAAATGCTGAATCCAAGCCCGTTGGATTCAAGTCATTTGGATTTGTAGATCATCCTTGGTAAAAATAACAAGGCAGAAGCTTTTCTGCATTCAAACATTTTTTCAAACTTAAACCATAATAGCTTTTGAGTTGATTCCAACTCTCAAAAATCACATTTAACCATATCTTTCAGAATATATAAAAATATATAGGTTTACTTACATAAATATTGTCCAAGTAATAAAAGAATGCCACATAGGCATTTCTAGTCACTTATTTAATTAAAATAAAAGGGTAAAACCTTATTAAATTGTGACACCACTTTAAATCACATTCCCATGGACTAAAATATGTGGTGATGACATGTGTCAACATGATCCCATGTTTGGTTTAGAGAATATTAAATCTTAAGTAGTTTTTCAATGAGTAGAAAATACTTTTCTAAAAATAAAAGGAATTAAACCAAGCGTTAATCTTGTAATGTTAGTGATGATGCTAGATCATCTATAGGACCCTTTTGTGTGATGATTACAAGTAGTTAAGTATTGTTTGGTGATTGTGTACCTCGTATTTATTTATAGACTCTAGTACCGACCAAGGATACGCGGAGGAAGGAGGATACTACGAAGAAGAAGCCGGGGAAAACTTCAACCACTGCTCTGCACAAGGCAAGCCTTACTAATCAAGTTGACCTATGCAAGCTTATACTTGCAATTGTGCAAGCTAATACTTGCTTGTTACCATGCCAACTATTAGCCTTAAGCATATGTGTTTATATCCACTTGATACCGCCTCCTAGTTTTAATTGCAAGCTTTCTACTCTATTTTAGCCTCAGAGCTACTTCCTTAGAGGGTACTTAAGTAACTTGTAGATTATAGAAAGATATTTGAAGGTTGCATAAAGAGCATAAAATTTGGCCTAAGCTAGATAATCTTGATGTCATCCTAAGGCATGAGATTGAACTTAGTTAAAACTCCACTTGTTTACCACCCCTCATTAGTGCTTACCCCCACTTGTAGATGCTAGTGCTAAGCATAAAACTTGATCAACTTTAGATGGGAATACTTGTGGAAAAATGGTTATGAAAACCTGAGAATGATGGATCATTCTACTGAGATGTTTTGACATATGTTTCTGAACACCAGGTGAGTTTGGTGATGAAAATGTTGAGGCCTGATCCTTAGCCCTTTATAAAACTAATGGTTGTCTGGATGCAATACCATTCCAATTTTAACGTACAACCACAATACCCGAAGATTGGGTAGGGCTTGACTGGAAACTTATATACCTTAGTATAAGTTCCCTCACGGCCAAGGTCTGAGCTGAGGCTACCTTGTGAAGATTGTACACCTGTGCAGTACCCAAGATGACAGTTGGTCATGGTTGGGAGGCCAAACTCACAGGAGAGGTGCTTATACTAGGGCGTGTAATTTAAAGGTTAGGATTGATTATCCGCATACTGAGTATGGTGAATTCAGGATTTGTTCCTGACGGATGTATCGAATGTTGTGGTGAAAGTGTACAATCTCTGCAGAGTGTCAAACTATTCGAATAGCCGCGTCCGCGCTTATGGACAGTTGGAGTGGCCATACTGTTCCCCCGTCAAATGTTTTCAAAATGACCTGTGAAATGAATCGAGACTTTGACTTGACCACAACAGGGTTGTGATATGAAATACAATTTCCCACTTAGGTGTTATAAACTTCAACTAGCTCTCTTGCTTCTGAACTAGTAGAGATAAATCTAGCTTTTGCAAAACAACCCTAGATCTTAGTGTCCTATTACAAAAACCCCCTTCACTTGTTAGTATTAGTTTGCGAGTACTTAAAGAGTACTCATGGCTTTTTCCCTGGCTATTCCTGTGGCCAAACTATAAGAGGAGTACCTGGAGGATGGACCCCAGGAAGGTTACGACAACTAGGATCATCTCCCATCATCACCATTGCCTGTGACCCCGAAGATGGAGCTTCGCCTACGCTACCGTTATTATTACGTATTCCGCTGCTTGAGTTGTATTAAGAACTAGATCATGAGATCCTTATTTGTGTAAAACCTTATGTATGGTTTGTAATGGATGATGTACTGTGGTATCCAATTCTGTTATGTCTCGCAAAAATGGTAATCCTGGGATTGCAATGTATGGCATAACAGGCATCTGGGATTAAAAATCCGGGTGTTGACAAGTTGGTATCAGAGCCATCCTGACCATAGGAGACCCTAGTTAGACTGGACGTTTGAATCCAAAACCTTAGTTTCAAAACCAAATAGAACAAATATTTACAAAAACTTATTCCCATTCTTATCACTTTGATTCTTTCATGAAAATTCATGTTCCTCAAAAACTCTTGCAAAATACATAAAATTTGACACACTTGATCACTCTACTAACTTACTCATCCTATATTCTTAATAGATGGACGTGAAGTACAACAATTTTTATCAGTTGGGGAATGGAGGAGACCTTATCTTTGAGAGGGATTTGGACCAGCTTTCGGAACTTCTGGAGTGTCCGCACCCCGAGTTCTTCGGAGCTCAGCTCAATGATCAAGGAGGAGAAGATCTGCAGTGGCTAATTGTTGCAAGTATCAGAGGAAAGATTGAACCTCCCACTGCTGAGGGAATTCAGTTTACCTTAAGAGAAAACAACTGGCTCGATGGACTTGCCAGGGCCATGCAGGAAGCTCTTGCCCGTCTGTGTGGGCAAAGTATCAATCAGATCAAGGGAACCCGCTTTGAGTTTTGCCCAAGGCGTGATGCAAATGGACAACCACTGGAAGCCCCATACCACCCCAAGCTGAAGACTCAATTGGACCACCTTAGCTTCATGATGTATGATCGTCAGCAGGAGTTGGATAACTGCCGTGACTACTCTAACCACAAGTCTGCCATCATCAAGATGAAGGACCAAACCATCGCCATGCTAGCGAAGGATCGCAAGTATCGCCGCCGTTAGCTCGACAAGAAGGAGCGCATCATTGCTCGTCTTCGCCATCGTATCTCATCTTTGGAGGAGACCATCCACGAGAGGTACATGCAGTTGGAAGAAAGGGAGAATGCCGGAGAGGATCTTCGTGGAGACCCCTACTCTTATCTCAGCGATGATGATGATTTTCTGGAGGATCAGGCTATGGATTTCTTCACCGATGAGGATGATTTTGCCTTCATCGATGATGATGAAGATGATGAAGCCACCGATTCCGAGGAGTACTAGCACTTGAGCACTAGCGTAGTGAGTAGTATTCTGTCCCCCTGTATCGTAGTTTCCAGAATGGTTCTTAAAACCATCTATTTTCCTTTGTTGTGGTGTGCGTTTGTATCGTGTGCTATGAATGATTGAATGAAAAGCAAGTTGCTAGAAACTCTGAGTCAAACTTTAAAAACTTTTCAAAAGTCCCAGAACCTTAGAAATTTCCCTCTTTTCTCATTATCTATCTCAATCTTCAGATGCCACGCGGAGGAAGTGGTTCATCCCCGGACCCGATGTTGTAGATCCTGCAAATGTTGGTTTCTGACCGCGAAGCTGAAAGAGCCGAACGTCAAGCCAACCTAGCCACCCTGCAACAGATAGCTCAGCTTGCCCACAACAACCAAGGCCACAGAAATCAGGACAACCATGGATCTAAGCTCAAAAATTTCCAGAATACCAACCCACCTATTTTCACTAAGTCGGAAGAGCCCTTAGATGCCGATGATTGGCTGCAGACCATGGAAAACAACCTAGAAGTCGCCGGAGTGGAAGCCAACGAGAAAGTTCTGTTTGCCACCCACTATCTAGCCGGAGATGCCAGAGCATGGTGGAACAGTATTCACGCATGCAATGACCGGAGGCCAGATGATGACCTGGGAGGAATTTAAGGTCAAGTTTAGCAGAACCCATGTGCCACCGGGTTTAATCAAGAGGATGAGAGACGAGTTCAGAGAACTGAAGCAAGGAAGGATGACTGTAGTGGAATACCGTGACAAATTCTTGTCATTAGCTAGGTATGCCCCGGATGAGATTGACACCGAAGCCAAGAAGAAAGAGAGATTCCTGAATGATCTGCACGATGAGATGCAGACTGTGTTAGTCAATATCCCCTTTGCTGATATTGAAGCCCTTGTCGACTCTGCTATCCAGATGGAAGGAAAGATCAACCAAGCCAATGAGAACCGCAAGCGTCGCATGATGCATCAGCCAGGAACCCATCAGACCCCAAAGTATCGCCCTAACCCATCTCCAGGATTTGCCCCCAGAACAAACAGACCCCCGATGAACCGTCCCACCTATCCCAGCCGTGGAAACCCTAGGCCCGGAGGAAATCACAACAACCCCGGCAACTCTAGCAATTGCAACCGTGCCCCACCCAAGTTCAACAACAACAATGCTACCCCAACACCAACACTGCCCCGAGGACTGGAAGCAATGCTATGCCTGTAGCAGCAAAGGACAAGTCGTAGGTAACTTGTTATGACTGTGGAAATAAGGGTCACTACTCCAACGAGTGCCCCAACAAGAAGAATGCCGCAGCCCCCAATGCAAATGCCCCAGCTTAGCAGCAGCGTCGTGTGCAGCCAGGAAGAAGGTTTGCCCCAGGGAATTCGCTCAACCGCAATGGCTGTATTTTTCTCATGCATGTTGAAGAAGCTCAGGAAGCGCCAAACGTCGTGCTGTGTATGTTTTCTGTTAATTCAGTACTTGCAAGAGTGTTGTTTGATTCTGGTGCACCGCATTCATTTGTCACCGAAGAATTTGCATGCACTAGTAAAATTCAACCAACCAAACCGAAGCATGTTATGATTGTTCAAATTCCCGGATCAACCACCAAGGCTAGGCAAATTTGCAAAGCCGTCCCTATCCGAATCCATGGCATAGATTTTTATGCTAATTTGATAGTACTCGGAATTAAAGGTTTGGAAGTAGTACTAGGCATGGATTGGATGTCCAAACATAAAGGATTGATTGACTGTGCCAAGAAAGCCATAACCATGACCAGTACAGCCGGAATATCAGTCGAGCATATATCTGAAACCTTACCTCGTCAATTCAAGTGCAACAAAAGTATAGCCCAACCTACCATTGACCAAGTCCGGATAGTCTGTGAATACCCCGATGTATTTCCAGATGTTTTGCCCGGTATGCCCCCAGATCGGGATATCGAGTTTATCATCGAACTAATCCCCGGAACATGACCCATAACCCAGAGACCACATAGTATGAAACCATCTGAACTAGAAGAACTGAAGAAGCAACTAGATGCCATGTTGGAAATTGGATTGATTCAACCAAGTGCGTCACCATGGAGATCACCTATGTTGTTTGTGGACAATAAAGATGGAGGTAACCATTTGTGTACGGATTATCGGAAGTTAAATGATGTCACCATCAAGAACAAATACCCCTTGCCCAAGATAGAAGATTTGTTTGATCAATTGACCGGTGCCAAAGTGTTTTCTAAGATTGATCTTAGAACAGGTTATCATCAACTCAAAATTCGTGCAGAGGATATTCCAAAGACTGCCTTTACCACCAGATATGGATTATACGAATATACAGTCATTTCTTTTGGATTAACCAATGCCCCCGCTTATTTCATGAATCTCATGAATAAGATTTTTATGGACTTCCTAGATAAGTTTGTCGTTGTTTTCATCGACGACATTCTGATTTATTCCAAATCGGAAGGAACATGAGCTACACCTAAGGACCATTCTTGGAACCTTAGAGAGATTTAGTTGTATGCCAAGTTTAGCAAATGTGAATTCTGGTTACAGGAGGTAGGATTCCTCGGTCACATTGTATCAGCCGGAGGCATTTCCGTTGACCCTGCAAAGGTGAAAGATGTCGAAGATTGGCAAGCCCCAACCACTCAAACCCAAGTTCGTGCATTTCTCGGATTGGCGGGATATTACCACAAGTTCGTAGAAGGATTCTTGAGTATTGCCAGACCCATGACCCAATTGCTGAAGAAGGACAAGAAGTTTGAATGGACAGACAAATGTGAAGCGAGTTTTCAAGAACTCAAGAGAAGATTGATTTCAGCCCCAATCTTGATCATGCCGGATATCACGAAGCCCTTCGACGTGTATTGTGATGCATCCAAGGTCGGTCTCGGATGTGTGCTAATGCAAGAAGGCAAAGTTATATCATATCTATCTCGACAACTGAAGCAACATGAGAAAAATTACCCAATCCATGACGTCGAACTTGCAGCCGTAGTTCTAGCCCTGAAGACATGGAGACATTACCTCATGGGAAACCGTTGTGAGATTTATTCGGATCACAAGAGCCTAAAGTATATATTCACTCAGAAGGAGCTGAATATGAGACATAGAAGATGGATTGAGATAATCAAGGATTACGATCTGGACATTCACTATCACCCTGGTAAAGCCAATGTGGTAGCATATGCCCTTAGCAGATTGCCGTGCCGCTTGAACTCCAGATCTTGAAGGAGCAACCAAGCTTGCACAAAGAGATGGAAGATTTTCGAATAGAATTAGTAAGTGAAGGATTTTTGGCTAGCATAGAACTCTAGCCCACTTTGATCAGTCAGATCAAAGAGGCGCAGAAGGGAAATGTTAGTATAGACGGAATCAAGCGTCGCATTGGTACAGGCAAAGTACCCAGATTCACCGAAGACGAAGAAGGATTTCTGTGGTACAAAGGACGCCTTTGTGTACCAGCAAATTCTGAGTTAAAAGAAGTTATTTTGAAGGAAGCTCATGATACTCTTTATTCTATCCACCCCGGAGGAACGAAGATGTATCACGATTTAAAGGAACAATTTTGGTGGCATAAGATGAAGAGAGAAATCGGAAGCTATATCGCCAAGTGTGATATATGTCAGCGAGTCAAGGCAGGACATCAAAGACCCGCTGGATTGTTGCAACCCTTATAGAATCCGGAATGGAAATGGGATTCCGTTGGAATGGACTTTATCACCGGATTGCCTACTTCTAGTAGGGGAAATGACTCTATCTGGGTCATAGTGGACCGATTGTCCAAAGTCGCCCATTTCTTACCCGTCAAGACCACATATCAGAGTTCGAAGCTAGTGGAGTTATACATTGCTAGAATAGTTAGTTTGCATGGAGTCCCCAAGAACATCGTATCGGATCGAGGAACTCAGTTTACCTCGAGATTCTGGAAGAAAGTCCAAGAAGGTTTAGGAACCCGCCTAGATTTCAGCACCGCGTATCACCCTCGGACCGATGGACAAACAGAGCGAGTAAAATCAAATACTCGAAGATATGCTGAGAGCCTGTGTGTTAGAATATGGATCTAAGTGGGAAGACTGTTTGCCGTTTGCAGAATTTTCATATAACAACAGTTATCAGGCTAGTTTGCAAATGGCCCCATTTGAATTCATGTACGGGAGGAAGTGTTGCACCCCTTTGAACTTGTCGGAAGTAGGAGAGAGTCAGATCTTCGGACCCGACATCCTACGAGAAGCGGAAGAGAAGGTTCACAAGATTCGTGAGCACCTCAAGACAGCCCAGTCCAGACAGAAGAGTTACGCCGACAAGAGACGTCGAGACCTCGCCTTCAACATAGGAGATTTTGTATATCTGAAAGTGTCGCCATTAAAAGGAATGCAGCGTTTCCAACTCAAAGGAAAGTTAGCCCCCAGATATATCAGACCCTTCAAAATTCTGAACCGTCAAGGAGAAGTGTCGTATCAATTGGAACTACCTGAAGAGATGTCAGCCGTGTACAATGTGTTCCATATCTCATTACTTCGCAAGTGCCTCGAAGTTCCAGAGAAGACCGAAGTGTTCAAGAATATCGATCATCGGACCATAGAGATCAATGATGATCAGACCTATCCCGAAGTACCCATCCGTATTTTGGAAGAAGCTTTCAGAACTACCCGAATCCGAAGCATCAAGTTTCTCAAGATTCAGTGGAGCAACCACACCGAAGAGGAAGCTACCTGGGAGTGAAGATCACATCTGGACGGAGTTTCCCGATCTCTTCAAATCCTAGGTAATCTTTTTCGTCCTTTTTCAAATCTCGGGAAGAGATTTTGTTTAAGGGGGGAAGGTTTGTAACATCCCAAAAATACTAAACTTGGATCATCAAACTCTAATCATCAAAATTTAGGGTTAACAAAAACTTTTCTAAATAAAAAAAATATGAAAGAATGCATGTGTGTATGCATTCCAATTTGAATTCTTTTGAACCACCTTGTTTGTGTGTTTCTTTGCTTGTAAAATGTTTCTTAGGTGAAATAAACATCATCTAAACAATCCCCACACTTTTCCCAAAGACAAATAAATCAAAACAAACAAAATGAGTGAATGGTCATTTTGACCAATTTAACTCCCATGCCTACTTTGGCTGTCCCAAACTTTCAGAACCTAACAAAAAATTGTTTAGATCTTTGCACCCCTTGATTGTACTCATAACAAAGTATCAAGGCCCACTTTGTTATCATCTAGAAACATTCAAATGCATAGTTTAAAGGACAGTTCAAAATTGAATCTTTATCATATGGGAAGATCCCACTTTTCCAAAAACCACTCAAACAAGCTCAACTTTCAAAACCCAAGCATCTGCAGACTCACCAGCACCAACCTAGCACACCCACCAAAAATCTTTTCAAAATTCAAAACTTGAGTTCTTGCGGCCATTTCATCAAACACCTTGCAGATTCAAATCTTCTAAAATCCAAACACTATTGTGAGCAGTGATTGAAGCCTAACTTGTTCCTTCTCTGGTTGCAACTAGGCTTTAGTAGATCATCTAGCTCATTTGCAAACATCTAGCATCACTGTAAGCTTGGAAATGCCATCAATGGTGAGCAGGCCGAGTGCACCCTTGCCACCCACATGTCGACAGCGAGCTAGGAGAAGAACCAAGCCTAGCCAACATGTCTGGGAGCAAGCCAACACCCCACCGCCACTCCCTATCCAGCGCTCGAACCTTGCCAACCCCTGGACCACACGCACGGACCATGCCAAGCTCGCCAGCAACCATGCCGAGAGCGCGCCTCGTGCGCCATGTTCGATTGACGCCCACAGACCGCGCGCTGCCCTCGCCGCGTGCATACGTGATCACCACCGTCCTAGCAACCCCGCAGACACACTCGTTCGCCGCCGCGCGGACCACGCACGCTGTGCGCATTAAAACTTCCGTCGGGCACGCGCAGAGCACCGCCGCGTTCCGACCAAACCACACCGCCCCACGCCTCGCCACCATGTCGTTGAGCATCGCTAGGGAGCACCGCACCTCCCCTACCGTCGCCCATGCCGCTAGCCTTCTGTGCCGTCAACCACGACGAGCTCAGCTTGCGCCCGTCGGTTCCCTCTCGCCACTGTAAATAGAGACCACCCCTAGCCGAATTGAGCACACCATCTCACTCTCCTCTCTTCACTGATCGTTCCACCCCGTTCCCAGAGCAAGGCGAGCAGCACTTCGCCGGAATTTCACCAGAGCCTGCCGCTGCTGGAGAAGAAGGGGGCCAGCGATTGGAGCCGCCCCAGGAGAAGCTGCTGATACCAGGAGGTTCACCGTCATCGACTTCATCGTTCGCCCGCCTCGCCAAACCTCGCCTAAGCCCCGATGAGCCCCAATGACCCCCACCTGCCGCGTTAGATTTCAGTCTCGCCGGCGTTGCCCGACGTGGACGACGACCCTCAGCCGTTAGATTAGAACAAGATCCCACGACTCACATCACCCATACTGCTTCGCACCCCCTCGTCTCACTGACGTGTGAGGACAACGACTTAACCAGCCCGCGTAAGCGCTGTGCTTAGCAGGCCGGCCTAGTATCGCTTCCCGCGCAGCCCAGTCATTTGAATTTAACCTTTTCCATTTTATTTCAAACACACTTCTGCACCTAGTTTCAAAAATCAACCCAGATCAATTCAGTGAACCAAATTGAATGAAACAAATTTTGTTAGAAAGGTCTATAAATGCTGAATCCAAGCCCGTTGGATTCAAGTCATTTGAATTTGTAGATCATCCTTGGTAAAAATAACAAGGCAGAAGCTTTTCTGCATTCAAACATTTTTTCAAACTTAAACCATAATAGCTTTTGAGTTGATTCCAACTCTCAAAAATCACATTTAACCATATCTTTCAGAATATATAAAAATATATAGGTTTACTTACAGAAATATTGTCCAAGTAATAAAAGAATGCCACATAGGCATTTCTAGTCACTTATTTAATTAAAATAAAAGGGTAAAACCTTATTAAATTGTGACACCACTTTAAATCACATTCCCATGGACAAAAATATGTGGTGATGACATGTGTCAACATGATCCCATGTTTGTTTTAGAGAATATTAAATCTTAAGTAGTTTTTCAATGAGTAGAAATTACTTTTCTAAAAATAAAAGGAATTAAACCAAGCTTTAATCTTGTAATGTTAGTGATGATGCTAGATCATCTATATGACCCTTTTGTGTGATGATTGCAAGTAGTTAAGTATTGTTTGGTGATTGTGTACCTCGTATTTATTTATAGATGCTAGTACCGACCAAGGATACGAGGAGGAAGGAGGATACTACGAAGAAGAAGCCGGGGAAAACTTCAACCACTGCTCTACACAAGGCAAGCCTTACTAATCAAGTTGACCTATGCAAGATTATACTTGCAATTGTGCAAGCTAATACTTGCTTGTTACCATGCCAACTATATGCCTTAAGCATATGTGTTTATATCCACTTGATACCCCCTTCTAGTTTTAATTGCAAGCTTTCTACTCTATTTTAGCCTCAGAGCTACTTCCTTATAGGGTACATAAGTAACTTGTAGATTATAGAAATATATTTGAAGGTTGCATAAAGAGCATAAAATTTGGCCTACGCTAGATAATCTTGATGTCATCCTAAGGCATGAGATTGAACTTAGTTAAAACTCCACTTGTTTACCACCCCTCATTAGTGCTTACCCCCACTTGTAGATGCTAGTGCTAAGCATAAAACTTGATCAACTTTAGATGAGAATACTTGTGGAAAAATGGTTATGAAAACCTTAGAATGATGGATCATTCTACTGAGATGTTTTGACATATGTTTCCAAACACCAGATGAGTTTGGTGATGAAAATGTTGAGGCCTGAGCCTTAGCCCTTTATAAAACTGATGGTTGTCTGGATGCGATACCATTCCAATTTTACCGTACAACCACAATACCCGAAGATTGGGTAGGGCTTGACTGGAAACTTATATACCTTAGTATTAGTTTCCTCACGGCCAAGGTCTGAGCTGAGGCTACCTTGTAAAGATTATACACATGTGCAGTACCCAAGATGACAGTTGGTCATGGTTGGGAGGCCAAACTCACAGGAGAGGTGCTTATACTAGGGCGTGTAATTGAAAGGTTAGGATTGATTATCCGCATACTGAGTATGGTGAATTCAGGATTTGTTCCTGACGGATGTATCGAATGTTGTGGTGAAAGTGTACAATCTCTGCAGAGTGTCAAACTATTCGAATAGCCGCGTCCATGGTTATGGACAGTTGGAGTGGCCATACTGTTCCCCCGTCAGATGTTTTCAAAATGACTTGTGAAATGAATTGAGACTTTGATTTGATCACAACAAGGTTGTGATATGAAATACAAGTTCCCACTTAGGTGTTATAAACTTCAACTAGCTCTCTTGCTTCTGAACTAGTAGAGATAAATCTGGCTTTTGCAAAACAACCCTAGAGCTTAGTGTCCTATTACAAAAAACCCCTTCACTTGTTAGTATTAGTTTGCGAGTACTTAAAGAGTACTCATGGCTTTGTCCCTGGCTATTCCCGTGGCCAGAATATGAAGAGGAGTACCTGCAGGATGGACCCCAGGAAGGTTACGATAACTAGGATCATCACCCATCGTCAACATTGCCTGTGACCCCGAAGATGGAGCTTCGCCTACGCTACCGTTATTATTACGTATTCCGCTGCTTGAGTTGTATTAAGAACTGGATCATAAGATCCTTATTTGTGTAAGACCTTATGTATGGTTTGTAATGGATGATGTACTGTGGTGTCCAATTCTGTTATGTCTCGAAAAAATGGTAACCTGGGATTGCGATGTATGGCATAACAGGCATCTGGGATTAAAAATCCTGGTGTTGACAGAGCGCGACCTAACGGTGTCGCGGCTGTAGTGTCCGGCCGAAAAACGCCGGTCGGTGAGGCCGATCGTGGCCTATAGCGGCGAGCTAGTGTCTTGCCTGCTCACGCAATCCCCCATGGTCCCGGGGAGCTGAAGTCGTCGGCCGGAGCTCGTTCTTGCAAGCACTCCGTCGTACGTACGTGCCCCGAGCGCGGGCGAGCCGCAAGCCGTCGACGGCATAGATGGGCAGCGCCAACGAAGGTGTGGCTACGCCGCCCCGACATGGGCAGTGTCCTAAACGCCGGCGAGCTGCGACCCTTCGACGGCACCTCCGTCAATGGTGCGCTCCCAACGGCGCCGTGTAGGGCTGTCCTGCCAGACTAAGGGGCAGCATCCCCCGACGTGGGCATATACGGCGCCGTGCCGACTCCGTGGACAGAGCCGACCCGTGTGTTACGGCCGCCGGCGAGCTGCGACCCGTCGACGCCACCTCCGTCAACGGTACAGCTAGGCTTGGTTCAGCGTCTCGCGTGGGCGAGCTTCGATAGACGATGCCCTCGCTTCGGCGAAGTCCGGCCACCCCGCTGCTCGATAGCGACGCTCTAGTCAAAGAAGGGATGAGGCGGACGAGGACCGTGTGTCGGCACGCTCACGCCCCACGCCACGTCTTGTCCGACCTGTACCGCCATGCTAGATGCAATAAAAACAAGACAAAATATTAGCATCGATTATCACCATCACGGAAGATGACGCCAGCCATGGTTTTGTCGCTCTTCGCCGCAAGCCTGCGACGTGTACGCGTGCCTTTGCTCTTCTCCGGCCGCCTGCCTAGAGAAAAACGAAGCTCGTCGAGCGTCTTGCCTGAGATTGGATATCGAGCTCAACGCTTAGGCTGCTTACGTCTGGTCTCCGCGGTTCCTTCTCCCTTTTTTCCTCCTTTTTCCTGCCTCGCGACGTGCTTTATATAGGAGCGAGGGTGAGCGATAAGGCGATAGAAGTTGAGCGTGACCGCGGTGGAGTCCTCGATCTGTTAAGATATTCTTTACCATGAACTGCATGCATAATATTCTAGAACCTTGTAAACCGAGTACTACCAGAACTCCGTTCCTTCTTATCGATTCGTCAATCCTTGGCACGTTCGTACGTCACGTCCGTGTACTGACCAGGCCGAAAAACCCGTAAGCTGGACATCACGCACATACGAATAAGTACCATCGATGCATGAGCTAGTCACACACACATATATATACTAATATGAGCATGCATAGATTGTCGATTGAACGTGTCTTTCCCTCAAGTATGAAATAGTATTTATTGCATAAGGATATACCTTACACATATTGAGAACATAAATTTGGACAAAATACCATCAAACAACAATCTCTTCTCGCGCACGACGCCGTCAGGCTGCCCCGCCGCCCTGCACGCCCTATCGGCCGCCCCTCGCCCAACCAAGCTTGCAGGAAGCTTCGCCTCGTCGCCCCGAGGATTTTCACCGAAGCAATCGGCCCTGCTCGCTCCCAATCTTCGCCAACGACTCTGTCTCCCTCGAGCCCGACGACCGGCGCCGCCGTCGATTCGCCGGCTCCCGACCTCGCCTCGCCTCCCCGACACCACCACCGCACACCCGGTGAGCTACTGGTCCTCGTGGACCCTCTCTCTCGCCCCCTCTCGCTCTGGTTCCTCCTCCCCGTCGACCACCTGCCACCACCGCCGCTCACCGTCGTCGTGCTCCCCTCTTCGGTGACCTTTTCGAGGCGGCACCGCTACTCTTTGGCTCGCCTCAACCTCCTCTCTCTAACGCGCGCACGCACGCGCCCTAGATCGCCCCTAACGCCGTTTCCCGTCACCGTCCTACAAGCCACCGCCGGCGTGATGTCATCCTGACGTCACCCGTGCGTCAGCGCGCTCGCAGACTCGGGCTGGGGCTAGCCAGAGAGGCTGACCTGTGGGCCAGAGGCCACATAGGCAAGCCACGCAAGGCCCACATGTCAGCCTCTCTGGCTAGCCCCAGCCCGAGTGAAAAAAGTTTAACCAGCTTTTAATAATTTCAGAAATAATTATAATCTTATAAATTCAATAACTTTTAATCTATAAGTCAGAAAAATATGAATAATATATCAAAATTTTCAGAAAAATGAAACCTAGCTATCTAAGCTATAATCATGCATTGTTCAACAACTTAAATGACAAGTTTAATTAAAAGAACAAATCCACCCCTCTCATGTGTTCCGGAGTTTCTCCGAGTTAGGGTTTTCACCCCTCGAAACCCCGATTAATTGTAGAGCATGCTTTAGGGTTACATTTTAATGCAATTCAACTTGTCATATCATCATACTTGCTTGAGCATTGCATCGATGCCATGTGTTGATTGTTTCCCTTTCTTTCTGGTGTTTGGTTCTTCCCGGTAGAATACGATATCGAGATCGAGATCGAAGCCAGAGATCAACACCGTCGAAGCTCGAAGACAAATACTTGACCAACTGTAATCAAGTCAAGTACAAGGATCCTGAAGCTCTGCTTTCGACTATCAACAGGCAAAGGAAAGCATAGCCCCACCATGATATAATCCTATGATTTTGAAAGCATTTCAATTCTTGCCATGATGCATACAATTCTATCGTGGTCTTTTATCGATAGATAGAGTGTCCTATCTGTTGCATTACTCCCTTTGAGCTTATATTACCTAATCCACTGCTCCTAGCATATTAGGTTTATTAGGTATTAGTTTGGATTATTAGGTAAAGTGGGTTTATTAGGTTTATTAGTTTGGATTCTATTAGGTTTATTAGGTTTATTAGTTTGGAATATTTCCAGAAATTGATGTAAAGTGGGCTCGCTGGTGTGTACTTTCTAGGGCATCCCGAACCCTTTTAAATCAATGTTGCACCTAGGGTTAGTGTAGGATCTCTAAATCTGACATGTCATACATATTGATTGCACATTGTATTATGCCATGTATTGATTGCCGCCTTTCTTTCTGGTATTGGTTCTTCGCGATAGGATCCGAGCCCGAGAGTTTCTCCGAATTAGGGTTTCTGATATTGTAAATTCATTTTTATTATTGTGTATGTATATATTAGGGTTTCTCTGAATTAGGGTTTATATCTCTCAACACCGTACCTAACATTCTCCCTTAGCCGCTTTGACTTATCCGTTTTTCCACCTATGCAGAAAATATGGACCCACACGACGAAGAAAAGGAAGAGTTGATCCAAGGTGTGATCCGTGGAGAATAAAATTTAGATGTATCGACGTTTCTGAACAAATCCGGTGAGGGTGATCCTATTTTTGCCGGAAGATACGACTTGTTTGAGGTTGAAGGTGATGCCTTCCGCGAGGGAGAAGGCGATGCCTTGTGTGATCGAGAAGACGACCGCTCCGGCGAGGTACATGTAATATAATTAATTCATTAATTAATCAGCTGCTATCTATATAGAAATAGTAACGACGATCTTTCTTCTTTTAGCCCTCCGGATCGAAGAAATCTACTGAAAAGAGCAGCCGAGGCCCAACCAAAAAGTTGGGAGACCATGAGAGGTTCAGGATCGAAGATGTCGGTGAAGACGGCAAACCGACGGCTCCCGAAGTTGTTGCAAACAAATTTGTGGCACAATGCGGAGTAATCGTTAGGGACTTAATCCCGATCACCATTCGAAATTGGAATAGGCCTGCTCATGCGGAAGAAGAGGGAACATGTTTATTTGTCCCTAACAAGGCCAAAGATTTACTGTGGAATAGGCTCATGATTAATTTCAAACTACCGAAGATAGAGCTGGATCCAAATGCGGAGGATCCAGTTGAGGACGCCTTAAAACATGGGAGAGCCATGGAGGCTAAGGTCAGGGAGTGGGCTTTGAAGACGATGCGCCAGTGTTTCACCAACTGGAAGAAAAGATTGCACCTTGACTATGTCGTGAAAGAGAAGACTCCGGATTTCAAGAAAATTCAGTTTGAGAAGATAAAACCATTCTGGGCTGAGTTTGTGAATTACAAGACATCAGCAAAAGCTAAGAAAATGTCTGCAACGAATAAGCTGAATGCTGCTAACAAGAAGTATCACCATACTATGGGGAAAGGTGGCTATAGGGCTGGCATTCCTAGGTGGGAGAAACTTGAGCAGGAACTGCATGCTAAAAAGATCATCCCAGAGACAGACGATTGGATCGAACGTGCAAGGAACTGGTTTTACGGGCATGGGGGCAAGTTGGACTCGAAAGGGAAGTGTATATATAACATACGACATAAAGAAGACCCCTTGCCAATCGAGAAGATGAGAAAAGCAGTAAAGGCTGTTAAAGATGGGGACTTCATTCCCGATAGAGAGAATGATGAGCTCACACTTGCCCTTGGAAATAAGGAACATGATGGACGAACACGAGGCACAATAAGCTCCAAACCATGGAGGACTGGGTTTCCCGAAGATAGGAAGAAATATCCTGATAGAAGCCGTCAGAGGAGAAATGACAAGGCGGAAGTTGAAGCAGATATTCAGAGAGAGCGAATGCGTATAATTTAAGAACGAATAAAGCAACAACAAGATGAAATTAACGCACTTAAAGAGCAAAGTACTACTGGCCCATCTCAGCAGCACACTGCATTCGATGCTACCGGCCTATCTTCACCGCCGCCTCACCCATCTCCAGCGAGGTCATCGCCGCCGCGGCAGCCGTCTTTGCCGCCTCACCCGGCTCCGTCGCCTCACCAATCTCCGGCGCAACCATCGCTGCGGCAGCCATCGCCGGCGCCTCAGGATAAAAAGAGTAAGCGTACCGCTACTCTGCGTCGTGGTAAGCGATCGCCGAAATGTAAACAAGAGCCTCTTCCAAAAGTACCAAAGGTTCCTCCCAAGAGAGCTTATGACTGTACTGAAGAGGAGATTACGGCTATCGTTGATGCAGAAACGACAGCATTTTTCGCTAAGCTGAGGCGGCCGAAAGAGCCAGAGTTTTCCAGCACCAAAGAAGAAAAGGCGAGAGTGTTCAAAATACTAAAGACTCTTAATCAACCCGAGACAAAGCTGTCATTAGACTATGAGCGTTCTATTCTCAAGTCACATGCGGCACAAAAAGCCTCGAAGAGCAGTACTGATGCAAGCGAGAAATCTATTGCCCAGCTCGGAGAACAAGCAAAACAGTCTTGCGCCCCTCTCAAGGTGAGTTCCCATACCAATGTGGGGTCGAGCAAATATGGGGCCGAAGAGCAGTATGATCCAGAGGTAGTTGCATAAGACGGAGAAGCTGCCGCTGCTCAAGGTATGAGTATTGCCCAGTACTTATCCCAGTTAGAGTACTTCCCCGTGAGTGAAGTAGCATACAAATACCAGTACGGCAAACCTCTCGTCAAACCTGAGGAGGTAAATAATCTTCCAACAAAAATGCGAAGATTGCATAACTGGTACATGCATGCCACAAAGGCCGGGGCTAACTGGATAGTGCCGAGGATTACAAAAAAGCATTATGGGAAAGAAATAGATGACATGATATCCATTGAATTTGATAAACTATTTCAATTATTCAATCAAGACGCCTTGGACAAATCGATCATCGGTGCCTATTGTCTTAAGTACTAATTCTGTAATTAATTTAGTCTCTAGCTATCTCACCTCATTTATTGCATGTATATAATCATACTGTAATATGTAGAATGAAGATTCTCGAATGCAGCAGAGGACAAATCTATGACATTGACTTCATTGATCCATATTGGGTTCATCAAGCTAATCTCAAAACAAGCCCCCAGGATACGGAGGATAATATCGTACACGCGTTAAGGTTTCAAAAAACAAGAAGGAAAATACTATTTCCTTACAACTTCGAGTGAGTGTTATTGTCTTGTATACACTTTCTATTCGCTTACTCGATGTTAAGTATATAATTGACTAGTTATGCATGCGCAACTTTCACTATATTCTGTTAATCATTCAACTTGACAAAGGACGTGTATTAGTCATGGACTCGAAACATAAACCCCTTGAGTAGTGGAAGGACATGCAGATGCTTCTCCAGCGGTAATTCTAATCATTACGACACTATATCGGCAACGTTCATTAATTTTATGATATCAAGTAATTAATAACTTTTTTTATTCGTTTTTTTCGCCGGGCAGCGCTTGAAAACGGTTCACCAACAAGGCTAGGGGTGTTTGGAAAGAGGAGCTTACATTTCAAGCACTAGATATAAGCACCACTAGCTATATCCGCGCATCTCTTTGATTCTAGTTTTGATACCGTAATTATCATGCTTGATTATTATTTTGATTGAACTATGTTCTCGTAAAATGCCCGACGCAGGGACCAGGGAACAATTTATGTGGATACTATGTTTGCGAGTTCATCCGGCAGACGTGGTGTGAGAAGGGCAGAAATTTAGAGCAACTCCACATACGCAAACAATACTCTATAGTTTTTAGTTACCATCAAATTGTGTTTAGTTTCATTCATATAGGCTAACTCCTTTTTTAAATCAGATCGAACGTCTACGGTACGGTCTTCTGTCAAAGGATCGCGTACGAGCAATTTAAGAGGAATTGGCGGGATTCTTGGATGCAGAAGTCCTAAATCCAAAAGGGGAATACTATTCAGGCGTGTATAAACAATAGGGATTATACAAAGAGCTTATTTTGTATGTAGTACATGAACTCGATCCGTGTATCGAATGTAATATGTTCGACACTTGGATCTATATTGTCATGATGATCTTGTGTAATATAATGGTTCCTTCATTGATGAGTGCAAAACACTAAATAAACAATAAAACAACATAAATAAATTCTCTGCCGCGGCACAAAAAGTGGCCAAAATGCTGCTGCGGCAACAAAAGTTGCCAAAATGAATTCTCTGCCGCGGCAGAGAAATGTGTCAAATCTCTGCCGCGGCAGAGGGTTATTTGTCCCGGTTCGTGTTACGAACCGAGACGGTTGCTCCATCCCCTCGCCCTCTGCCGCGACCACATGTACCCTTTTGTCCCGGTTGGTGGGGCAACCGGGACTAAAGGTTGGGGCTTTAGTCCCGATTGGCCCGTCCCGGTTGGGTAACCGGGACTAAAGCCCCTTACCAACCGGGACCAATGGGCTATTCCCACTAGTGAGTTTAAGTTTGGGGGAGGACCAAGCACACCTCTATATTAATATAGTGGGGCGAAGATTACCGGATGGCCAAGTTTTTGAAATATTCCCGAGAAAAAAAGACAAGAGAGCGTCAAATAAGGGGTTTAGTTTAGTTGGATAGGTTTCTGACCAGCCCTATTTATAGAAAATTATAATCGCGCTATGTTGTATATATGCACTTCGGAGTAGTATCCGGGTAGATTACTTTGAGTAGTAGGACTAGGATTGTTTCCAGCTTGTGCGTGTATAAAGGTACACCCTGGCTGCTGGCTTTGTAATATTGTACCAAGTCAGATCAGATCAGAAGAAGTAAAGCAAGATTACGAGGCAACTCGATGGTCGATTCTTGCGTTGTGTCGTCGGTGAGCTTCTAGCCATTGTTGAACCGAGGAAGCTTTGCTAGCTACGTCCGGAGATTACTCGATCGGCGAGTCGACGCGACCAAATCCAAACCAGGAACGGGTGGAATCAGCTTTTCACTTCATCGACCTGCCTCGATCGATCCCATATCTAGTTAGTTTCTACCCGATCCCAAGCAGGTAACCTCTGCTGCTAATATAATGGCAAAAAAGCTGCACATGATGGAAGGGTCGCAGCTGCCGCCAGCGTGTGTGTCCAATGTGCTCGACGATGACGACCTTCTCACGGAGATCATCGTCCGCGTTGGCTTCCCCAGCATCCTCGTCCGGGCCGCCGGAGTATGCAGGCGATGGCTCCGGCTCGTCTCGGACCGCGCCTTCCTATGCCGGTTCCGCAAGCTCCACCCGCCCAAACTCCTCGGCTTTTACCTCGCACCGCTCAAACCCCCTGCTCGATTCTTCTCGATGACCCTGCCCTCGGACTCGGAGCTCGCGGCTATTGTCTCTCGCACGAGCTTCCTTTTGGGCACCTACGAGGGTGCACCGATCGACACGGTGGCCTGCTGGAACGGCCGCGTCGTCATCAGCAGCATCGTCACCAGTTCGCGCGGAGAAAGGAGAACTGCATTTGTCGTGCACAGCCCGCTGTGCTCTGACGACTCTGAGAGAGCAATTTCATCCGTCCTCCCATCGTTGCACTTCCCATTCCAGGTGGGAAATTTCTGCTGGTACAGACAACTCTTCTGCAAAGAAGAAGAAGAAGGCCATGTCCAGTCCTACTTCTACATGATGGTGGAGCGCACATTGGATCCAACCAAGTCCTGGGTGCACGTGTATATGCTGCGAGAGGGCGATGATGCTTGGCGCGCACATCTTACATTGGCCGCGGACTACTTCGTCCATGCACTATCCGAGCCAAACTCCGTGCTCATAGACAACAAAATCTACATGGCCAGCGCCCTCGATGAAATCGTTGTCTTGGATTTGGCATCCTCAAGCTTCTCCGTAATTCAGCTCCCACAGGGGGTGGATTTCAAAACAAGAGGCGCCGCCATGTTAGCACGGGCCGCCGATGATGCTACCGGCGGTGTGTATCTCATCCACGCAAAGAAGCTTCGACTTCACATATGGCTCCACAAGGGGCCGGGGAACTGGTTGCTGGAGGACAACATTTGCCTGCGCGAAACGTGTGCTAATTTGCCTGAGCATGATCCCACCGCCCCTGTCGAGATTAACCATGTGGGGGTTTATACCGAGTTTGTGTTCTTGAAGATGGGACGTTGCGCATTCTACTTGGATGTCAAGCAAAGGACCCTGCGCAAAGTGTATGACATGTCAAAACAGGATCAATACTTTGGTCGTATCTATCCCTATATGATGATCTGGCCTCCCATTTTCCCTGCTGCCCTCAAATATGGTCCTGCAAGATCGTCTGGCTCTTGACCTTTTGGTGATGTGTGCAGTGCCTCGTTTGAGGTTACATACTTTTGCTGATCGTAAGTGCATCTTATCGTTCTGTATATATAGCTGCACAATGGTGCTAGGTAAGATGGATTCCTTCCTTGGGCCATTTAAAGATACTATAAGTAACTGTAGTAGATGCTTGTCATAAGATGATCTGAAATCAGTTGCATACTAGGGAATATTAGGAAGTGCTTAATTGTGGTCATATAAGAGGGGACCTTTTTGCGTGTGATGTGGATAACTAATATTGTATCAATTAGAGAGCTACACGCAAGTAAGCTCCTATCTAGCATGAATTTTAGCTTCTAATATTTTCACACGCAAGACGCAACGGCTTATTGTGACCCTTGCTATATTGTCATAAACCCATCTAGCCTAGATCTTAGCTTCATGTTTCTTAAATATAATCATGTTGTAATTTGTTATAGCCTACCATTTAGTTCTGAACCTCAAACATGTATGAGACTGCTAGTACTTACTTTTTTCAAATTTTCTTAGTGGATGATATATTATATTTACAAGTGGTAGTCCAAGTTACCAATTGCAAATTTATGTTTGTGTGGCATTTTTCTCATTCTATAATTAGAATTTTAATTTATTGCAACAAAAACTAAAAAAGGGAAACATGTCCATCTGGGATATGAAGGCCTTTAATACTGCTGTAGTTTGGGAAAAAAATATTGCACTATTGATTGACCAAATTCAAAATTTTAATTTATGACCGAGAATAAAAGTTTTTTCGAGATATATAACTGTTAATAAATACAGTCAATGCTTAAAGTGGCAATATACAAATACTTCTAGTGCGTAATTACCTCCGTCTTGATACTTCCTCTGTTTTCTCTAAAGCAGCAATGTCATGTGAAGAACAAGGACATGAGGAAGCTTTTGGATGGTCGGTAACAAGGGCGCCATCAAGAGCTGGGAGCTGAATTTCCTTAGTAGCAGTTCTTGTCGTGGCCATTAAAAGTATCTAGCTTTCTGACCTAATTGTGTTACGGTCTCGTGTGATATCTAGAGAAGTGGTATGCAGAATCAGTTAGCAATGTACTAGCTTTGTTCCATATAATAAGAAGTTTTGGGTAGGCTAGCCTACTTTAAAACGGCTTATACTATGAAACAGGGCAGTAGCCTGTTCTTCTGCATTGCATGGGAATAGGTTGGATGGAAACATGGGTTTCAGTTTGGTTTTGCACAAGGAGAACAAAACAACCCTCCAGGGTCGCATGTTTTAGTTTGGTTTTGCACAAGGACAAAAAAAACTCCACTCGTGGTTCTCACGCGCGTGGCGACACCGGAGGGGCTGAAACCATAGCAGCTCGAGCCCCCCGCTCCAGGATCCCCTAGCCACGGCGGAGGTGGTGGCACCCAGCTGACGAAGGAGGCCGACGGGGAAGGAGTGGCACCCTAAATGACCTCCTACGCATGGGGAGTGGCATCATGGTGGGTGGTGCACGAATGAGGAGTTAGAAGGTCGTACACGGTGGATGGTGTGTCGAAGCTTTGGAACTTGGCATGGAGGAGCTACACCATCTTTGTTTAGTAGTTTAAACAATCATTTACCAAGTAAGCACTTTTTTTATAGTTCAAGAACCTCGATGCCAAGACCCCCTTGATCTTTTGGATGACATACAATATTTCATTTTGTTAACCTATACTTCTTTTTGTTGTCATCGGTCTACCAAAACAAAAATAAATCTATAGAAATCCAGCCGCTAATACCTCTTCGGGTATTTCGAGGAATGAAAGCATGAATATGGGTAAGCTAGTCAATACCGAGTTGAACAAAACAAGTCTATCCTTATAAAAAATTAACTTGCCTTGCCAACAACCTAACTTTCCAGCAAAACGAGTCTCCGCCGGATTCTAGTTTGAGTTACGAAGTTTCTTATAATGGATAGGTATACTAAGGTACTGAAAAGTTAAGGAACCAGACGCACATCCAAAGATGTTTCTATAATTAATAATGTTCCTCATATTTTGGTAGTAGCATGTTTTCATATGCAACGGACACAAGAGATATGTGAAGAACAAAATCGTTTTATTTCTTATGTCTATTTAGAACCATATTTTTGTGATTTTGTGTACGCGCATTCGTAGAAATAATTTTTATAAAAAAATAATGCACTTTTCAGGACCTGTTTGATTCATAGGATAGAAAAAGCATGGGAATATGAAAAACATAGGATTGCAATGTCATGCCTACTTCATTTCTATAGAAACCCATATGCTAGAAAGTTTGTTTGATTCCATCAAAAGAAAAGTAAAGGATTCTTAAAAAGAGGTTTGAGTGGATGTTAGATTTCCTATGCAATCTAGTACAAAGGATTTCCTAAGAAAATTATCTATAGGAATCAATCCTACAAATCAAACAACCATTATAGAAAAATTTTCTATAAGATTTAATCCTTTAAATTTCCTATGTAAATCCTTTAAGTCAAACGTTGCCCTCAATCTTTGGAAAAGAAAACGAGCTCAATGGAGCTTAGGATCCATATCGCCGCTCCCGCACTAATGGTCCTTACCAGGAGGATCCTTATAAGATTCGTTCGATTCAGATGTTGGGTAGCATCGTCGTAAAGTTAAATTCGTTTCCAAACCATCTATGCTTGTACGACTGTTCGGGGCTTTAGGCGGGAGTCTTGACCCGGCCTGTGCGATTTCTGCTGTATTGCTCAGTCTGTTTCAAATTACTCCGCGTGTACGCTAGATGGGCTGGTATTTTTTTATTTTTTTTATTCAAAAAATTTATATAATTTTTGAAATACATAGTACACATTCTATACTATCTATTTTAAAGATTTAAGAAGTTTTTTGGATAAAATATGAGGAAGTATTAATCCACGATAAACAAATCGTGTGTGCGGAGTAATTTGAAACAAAAGATGTATATCTTAAGCAGCTCCTAAACAGTAGTAGTACGATGTTGGAGTTGATTAGTGTCGACTCTCACTACAGTCAGTCCTGCTTTATCCTGCGAGTATAAAAGGAAAATTGTACGTACTGGACCTGCTACTGAATAGTAGTAGTATACATTATACTGGTCCGGTATTGTATCAAAATGAATGCCAACACGCAATAGCTATTGACTCGCCGTATTTTTAGATCATACTTTTTTCCAACCGGACTAACCCTTTTTCATTAATTGCTCAACATAAATACGAAGTCCATTATATAACGGGAGAAGGAAAAGAGAGGAGAGCGAGTTGGGGCGCTAATAGAAACCTGCTGGGGATGCTCGATCTCGAAACATCTCCTACAGGGCAAAAACCTACTACCACCAGAATTCCATCTAACCAACATAGTACCAGCCCACAACAAGGCACCAGGCTATCACAGTCTTCAAAGCAAATGCTGACAAAACAACAACATCAGCATTAGCAAGCAATCCACCGAGCAAACACAAGGAACCCAACACTTTTTCTGCATCAGGAACTACTATCCAAAAAACAGCAACCCCCAACAAAGCTACAAGAGAGCTTCCTCAATCGCAAATCCTCAACATGTCTCCAGCGCTGCCCCTGGTACCTCTAGCCACCTCCGCAGCAAGCTTCATAATCTTCCTTGTGTTATCCACCATCAGAGCCTTATCATCCCCTGATTATAGACCTGCCCAGTAAAGAAGAAACAAACAGACCGTAAAAACAACCTCAAGAGGAGACCATAGGATGTATCCTTCAAAGGTCACTTTATTCCTAGTGGTCCAAATAGCCCGCATATAGCAGCAAACCCCACCAAATAGAACTTTTTTCCTCCAGGAAGGAACCGATAGAACCAACATAAAGCTTGCCAGTAGTTTTTAGGACACGTGGAAGTACCAAACAGCTTCCCAAAAATACCCCAAATGACCTTGGCAATAGAGCAAGAGTAAAACAAATGATTCACCGTCTCCACCTGATTGCAAAAGGAACAACTAGGTGACGAGGTTTAATCTCGTCAATGCCCATTGTTATGGACTTGGGTTTTGGAGAAGATGGGGATGCTGGAGATCGCGGAACGGTTAGCAAACAAGCAACACGGGGACACGAGGTTTACCCAGGTTCAGGCCCCCGGAGGAAAAACCCTACTCCTGCTTGTCTGCTCTTGATTACGGCGGAACCGAAAAGTACAAGGGTGTGCAGATGCAATCTGACATGGAGGTGTGTATGCGGTGGTGTGCGAGAGATTGTAAGAGAGCCTCCTCGTCGTGCCCTCCTGGCCTTTATATAGAGATATGCAGGTCCCAGGCACAGATCGAGTCGGTTACAGGTTTTAGGGTTTACCCCTTTGAATTTTCTATCTGCTCTAGTCTTGCTCTCCAAGGATCCGAAGGCATCATGGGCCCTGGCCACCCGAAAGTCTTCATGGACCGGCATATATTCGTCGTGGGCCTTTCTTGGGCTGAACTAGGTATGCTAAGATCGTGTAACCGTAGGGTATAACCATGTCAGTAGCCCCCGAGTGTTCAGTCGAATCGTAAATTCGGCTGAGGACTCTTCAATCCTTCGGGTGCAGCTATCTCTGTTTGTTTAGAGAATGTTTTGAGTGTGTAGGGATCGTTGATGCGTCTGCCTGACTCTCCCGACAGATCAGGGTCAGTTAACTGTCTTAGGACAAAACAACACGATCTTTTTCAGATTCGAGTCCCTCAACTCGAACCCGGAACATATGCTGGCGTAATTCGACTCATGCCGCGGAGGACTTACAGGAGTGGAATTCCAGTGAATTTTTAAGTGATGTACCCAACGCGTCCGTTGGGATTTTTCATCGTGCATGTTGGCACGGATTCTTACTAGCAGAGCGCAGTCGTGTCCGTTGCCAGGCCATCAGATGATATCTGCAGGTCTTATCTTTGTGTCGCAGACACATCATCCGAATGTTTATCACCGTGGAGGTGTTTCGGGTGGCCAAAGAGAACGTTGCTCATTTAGCGTTAACTGGGTCAGGGTTGCCAAAAAGTTTTCATGTTGATCCGAAGCATCGCACTCGAAGAATTCATAGGGTGCACGACCAGCGCTCCCTATGGGAGTAGCCCCCGAGTGTATGTTCGAGTCGTAGACTCGAGCGGAGACTTTAATTCAACCGTTGTTTGGCTTCAGGTCCGTCGGACACAAATTTTTTGGATGCTTGAATCCATTCTCCATATGGGAGTAGCCCCCGAGTCCGTAGTGGAGTCGCAGACTCGACATAGGACTCGAAGAACAGTTCAATGGTGTAGTGCTTTGTTCATTCTTCGGGTGCGCGGCCAGCACTCCTGATAGGAGTAGCCCCCGAGTAGTTAGTCGAATCGTAGATTCTAGTGAATACTCTTAGCTGTGTAGCCGAAGAATTGTAATCGTTGCTAGTATATCTTTTGATGACGTCAGTGCTGACGATCGGTGACCTTAAGCGTCTGCGGCGCCAGAGATGACTTGACTGGACGAACATGGGTCCCACCTTCTGACTTTGAGTTGACCGGTCACGCGCGACATGGAGATTATTATGGTGTCTCCTCGATTTCCGTGCATAGTGGACGGCGTGTGAGCGACGGTTCACTGCTGTGCTGACACGTGGACGGCCAGATCTTGATGTTGGCTTTAGGTGTTCCCGATGGACGGTCGTCGTGCATCGTCCTCGTCCTTATAATCATTGGGGAAAGGTGAATTTGTTTTCACCGCAGCCATTCTTGTTTCACTGCTCCCATCTTCTCTGAGTCTTCTCACTGCGCGCTGGAATTTCCTCGAACTTTTCCTTCCTTAATTCTGCGTATTCACCGGCGTCGTCGTCGCACTGCAATGGGGAAGCCCAAGAAGTCCTCATCTGCAGTTGGTACCAGTGCTGTCGCTGGCGGCAAGAAAGGTTCCGCCGTCACCCGTGTCACCGATGGTGGCTAGCAGCGATCGGAGACGCGTGAGAGTGATCTCCGCAAGCTCCGTGAACGAGGCCTGATCCCGCAGGATAGGGAGGTCGTCCAACTTCCCGACAACGAGGTAATTCCCCGTCCTCCCGCTGGGTTTCGGGTTATGTTCGTTGCCTTTGTCCTTCGGGGTTTTCCTTCCCAGTCCATGATTTTCTTCGTGGGTTGCTTTCCCTCTATGGTATCCAGCTGCATCATCTTTCGCCCAACTCTCTTCTTCATATCGCCTGTTTCGTCACTTTCTGTGAGTGCTGGCTCGGTATCGAGCCGCACTTTGGCCTCTTCCGGAAACTCTATTCCATGAAGAGGGAATCTGGCTTCGATGGTGTTTATCCCATTGGGGGCTGCATCATTTCCCTCAAATCCAATCTTCTTTTCTTTTCCTTTTCTATGTCTGAATCTGTCTAGTACTGGCGGAGGCAATGGTTCTACATCCGCGACTCCACGGTAGCTGGACAGGATTTTGGTCTTGCTCCTTTCGACCCCTCCCAGAAAATCGAGCCGAAGAGGTCCTGGAAGAACCAGATCTTGGATGGCGAGGTAGCAGAGATAGAGGGACTCCATCGTCGGGTGGAGGATCTCTAGTTGATTCCGGATAAAGAGGTGAACGGTGTGGATATCATCCGCACCTTCCTTAAACGTCGGGTGTAGCCACTCCAGGCTAGGGCGCATCCGATGTTCCTTTATTCGGGTTGTCGCGATCCGACTAGGGTTTCAGCTGAGGAGTTCTCCAAGGGGGATCTCGACGGGATTCTTCGCCCGCTGCTGAAATACAAGGCCGGAGAGGATATCTCGGGGAAGTCGCTGACTCATCCATTTTCCGCTTCTCGTCCAGTTCCGCAGGTGTAGATCTGGGACGTGCGCGTAGCGCTATTTTCGACTATGTTGTCTTTGCACCTTTTTGTGCTGAAATTTTTGTTTTCATCTTGCGCAGGAATTCAAGGTGCCGGGCATGTCGCCTCCATTGCCTGAATTGTTCCCGGATGCACCGAACGACGAGGTAGTAGACTCCATGTCTGAACTGCCGTCGGCGCGATCGCCGGCCGAAGAGGCGAACGAGTCGAGCGAGGATCACACTCGTAAGCGGACACGGAGCTCCAGCGAATCATCGGATGCTTCGACTCCGCCGAAGCCTAGGAATCCGCTAGGCCTCGAGCGACACAGTGGGGATCATGGGGGATCTTCCTCTCCTATTCCGGTCGTGCCCGTGCGGGCTGTGGCACCGCACCCGCCGGCGAAGCGGAAGAAGGAAGAGAAGAAGGAAGAAAAGAAGGAAGAGAAGAAGGGTAGGAAGACCCCTCCTGTCTTCGACTTGAGACCCCTCCTGTCTTCGACTTGAGCGATTTCGACTCATAAGTTTCCTCAGTTCCTTTTTTGCTTTCTCTTTTCTGTTTGCTTTGTACTTGGCTGATTTTTCCTTTTGTAGCCACTCCTCCGACGGCTCCTTCAGCGATGGCGCTCGAGAGATGGTGGGGGAGTCGAAGGTTGTTCCTCCTCCTCCTCAGACGGTGGCCACCTCTGGGGGTGCTGCTCCGAACCATTCTCCGTAGGAGGGTCAGGTGGTCGTCCCCCAGAAGACTTCGGCTGGACCTTCGGAGTCGCCGTCTAATCATGTAAGTTTTTCTTTGATCTTGCCGCGGGGGGAGCCCCTGGGCGTTTTTGGGTGATCTGCTGATCACTTTTGTTTTTTGCTTCTTGTCTCGGGGGAATCCCTCGAGCATCTGTTGGGTGATCTGTTGATCGTTTTTCTTTGAATTTTGGGGGGATCCCCCGAGCGTTTTTCTGATGTTTAACTTTCTTTGCTCCTTCTTTGGGCGTATCCCCCGAGCCATTCTTTTGATGAGTAGTGCCTTTTGCAGCCTTTTGTGCAAGGGCCAACCAACTAGTGCAGCAGCACCTGGCGTTGGAAGCCAACTTCAAACAGCTTCAAGGTGCATACATTAGTTGATCATTTTGCTGCTTCTTGTATTTCTTTTTTTTTGTGAGCTGATAAGTGTTCTGCTGATTGCAGAGGACAACAATACCACCCTCCGTGAGCTTGATGCTCTCAAAAAGAGCCTTGGGCGAGCAGAGAAGTAGGCCGAGGACGCTGCTGCCGCGAGAGGGCGCCTCGAGCAGGAGATAACCAATGTAGCTACGGCCAAGGAGCGCCTGCAGCAGGAGGCGACGGACCGTGAGGAGCAACTCGCCACCGCCATGGCTTCGCGCGAGAAGGAGGTAGCCGACAAGCTGATGGCGGCTGCCAAGGCAATTTCGCGTGAGTTGCTTTGTCTTCCCTTTCTCGGCCTCCTTGTCTTTCCTTGCTGTGATTTTATTTATGTTGCCCCTTCTTTTTCTTTATATGCTGCGGGCATCGAGTTTGACCGCGGTGTCCTGGAGCACGGAAGTTCTCTGGATGATGCCACTACGGCGGTCGAAGACCGCTGTGGTATCGTGGTCGGCTCGCTTGCCAAGGCCAAGGAGGTTCTTGGGCGCTTCTATAAGGAGCTCGTCCCCAAGGGCGTCGCCCTCAAAGATGACGATGCCTTAGCGGATGCATTGTCAGCTGAAGCACCTGTGGCGTACAAGCGCAAGCAGAAAGGCATTGGTGCGTCCGTCGGGTGGGCGATGGCCCTGGCCTCTGGAGCGGAGCTGGATCTTCATCAGGTCACCTCCCAGATGCCAACGGCTGCTGACGGATCCGAGGTAGCCTTCGCCATCTATGCTGCTCGCTGTAAGCGTTATGGGCTGAAGTTGATCGACTTGCTGGCTGAGTACGCGTTGAGGCAGCAGGGAGAGGCCAAGGGGAGGCAGTCCGGCTCTGAGGCTACTCAGGATGCAGCTTCTTAGGCCTTGTAGTTGTAGGATAGTTTTTGTTTCCTTTGCTGTAATTATGTCTATGAACGAACCTTGTGCCACGCAGTGGCCTTTTGCTGCACATAATGAATTTCCGAGTTCTGTGCTCCTTCGTCTGCTTGTTCATATCCTTGTCTTATTTTACTCTAGGGGCCTTCGGGTGACGATCCCGTTGATACTTCGCCTACACCGCAGATGCAGCCGTCCCTGGATGGTGCGTTGCAGCTTGTGTTTCTTCGAGACCACGTCTGTGGCCTTGAGAAAGAGTTGGTCGGGGTGCGTGGCCACGCCGATGTTTGGAAATCGAAGGCAGAGCGAGGCGCTTCCAGAGAGGAGTATTTGATGACGGAGTTGCGTCGTTTGTCCGAACAACTACAATGTGAGCTTTTTGAGCTGCTGCTCATTGTTTCGTATGCGCCTGTTGGCCTTTGTCTTACTTTCTGCAAGTATTGCAGGTGCTAACCTTGCTCCGAGGGAGGAAAAGGAGCGTGTTGCTGTTCGGATCAACTGCCTGACCCAGCAGGACATGGAGGCCGGCGGGTTCTTCTGGATGGACCGTGATCGTGCCATGGTCCTTGCGACAGTGCAGGATCGTGTCCACCAGGTATTGCGGGTGCTACGTCAGGTGCATTCGTCGTTGGCGTCAGTTCTGCATGTGATGTGTCCGCTGGATGAGGCGCCATCGACTCTCTGTGGCCTGCTGTCGAAGTTTCGAAATGTGCAGCGTGTCCGGGAACTGGTGCGTCATCAGCTTGTCGCGGGGGTGAAGGTTGCGCTCTCCCTTATGCGGTTGCATCGTCCCGATGTAGATCTATCTGCTGTAGCAGATGGGCCGCCTCTTCGGCCGGATGGTGGCGAGTGGGATATGCGTCCACATTATGCGGCTGTAAGGCAGTATGCCAAACAAATTGTAGATCTATTTGAGCATCGTGCGCGGGCTATTCTTCAGAATAGGTAGGACCTGTAAAAATATAGATGTAAAATTTGTATATATTCGACTGGGCGTGTTGTTCCCTTTATTGTAAAGGTTTTGCTGTTGTTTAGCACGTAGTGCTTTGTTTGTATACGTGTCCTTTTCGTTAGCCTGACGTGGTCGGCTACTTAGGTGTACACGTGCTATCCTCAGTCGACGAAGTCGTGAGGTAGGGGGAGCCCCCGAGTGTGTTGTAATATGGAGTAAAATGCAGACAATAAGGTGAAATTTTTTGGGTCGAGACACTTAGCTTTATTCATATCGTAAGGAGGAGGTACATTGTTCGGCTGAGTAGCCTTGGTTGAATAGCCTTACTGAAAGTAAAAAAGGGAGGTAGCTAGGGGTAGAAGCGTCGCAGCTGTGCGACGTTCCATGGGTTGGAGTATGCGACTCCAGATTCCACGTGCTTGAGGCGATAGGCGCCACCTGGGATGACTTCAGTGACGATGTAGGGTCCTTCCCATGGTGACTCGAATTTCTTCGGTCGCTCTTACTTGAGTCGCAAGACTAGGTCTCCTTCGACGAAGGACCTTGGGCGCAGCCGTCGGCTGTGGTAGTTGCAGAGGCTCTATTGATACACCGCTAATCGAGCTGCTACTATATCATGCGCCTCGTCGAGTGTGTCGACGACGTCTTCGAGTGCGGCCGTCGATTCGGCTTTGTTGTAGGCGATGACCCGTGGGGCCTTGTGGCGTACCTCTGCTGACAGCACAACTTTGGCTCCGTGCACCATGAAAGGCGTGTAGCTAGTTGAGCTGTTTGGCGTTGTGCGCAGGCTCCACAGGACAGAGGGAAGATCTTGTGTCCAGGCTCCGGCGAGCCGCTCGAGTGGGCTCATTAGGCGCTTCTTGATGCCAGCGCCGACGAGGCCGTTGGCCTTCTCGACCTGACCGTTCGTTTGCGAGTGTGCCACGGAGGCGTACGTGATGTTGATTCCGAGGTCTTCGCAGAAGTCCTAGAATTCTTTGGAGATGAAGTTCGACCCATTGTCGGTGATGATGCTATGCGGCACTCCGAACCTATAGACAATGGATTCAAAGAACTTGGTGGCAGTTTTGCCCTTATGGTTAGTGACATGGCTTCAATCCACTTGGTGAATTTTGTCGACTGCGACCAGGAGGTAGACGTGACCTCCTTTCGAGGACCTTGGCAGTTTGCCGATCATGTCAAGGCCCCATTGGATGAAGGGCCAGGCTAAAGGTATGGGCCTGAGTTCTGATCCGGGTGCGTGCGGTTTATCTGCGAACCTTTGGCACCCATTTCATCTTCGGATGATGTCCTTGGCGTCGTTCATGGCCGTTGGCCTGTAGAAACCAGCTTGTAGTGCTTTGGCGACAAGGGCGCGGCTGCCCGCATGATGGCCGCAGATGCCCTCGTGGATGTTTTGGAGGATGGTTTTTCCGTCACCGATGGTGACGCACCGTTGGAGTACACCTGAAATGTTGCGCTTGTACAGCTCGCCGCTTATGATGGTGAAGGCCTTGGACCGGCAAGATATGCGCTAGGCATCTGTCGGCCTATCAGGCAGTTCGTCGTCTATCAAGTATCGGAGGTATGGCTGTGTCCAAGTTTCTTCGACTGCCATGACCTGCATGAGGTTGACCTCTGTGACCTCTGTGTCCAGTTTTTCGGGTCCTTCCCGTCCTTCGGGTAGCGCATCCCCCGAGTGCTCTGCTTCTTCGGGTGATCCCTTTGGGAATTTCTGTTTGATGGATGACATGCAGATCTATTTGAGGAACACACCTGGTGGCACCCGTGCGCAGGTGGAGCCGATATTGGCGAGTCTATCGGCTTCTTTGTTGCTTTCTCTCCCAACGTGCCGAAGCTCGCAGCCGTCAAAGTCTCCTTCGAGTGCGTTGTAGAATGCGCAGTACGCGATCATGTTGGTGGCATGCGCGTCGCACTCGTTCATCATCTGCTGGACGACGAGGTTGGAGTCACCGTAGATGACGAGGCGCGTTGCACCACAAATCTTGGCCATCCGCATGCCGTGGATGAGGGCCTCGTATTCGGCTTCGTTGTTGGAAGCTCGAAACTTCATCCGGAGGACATACTTCATCTTGTCGCCCTGCGGGGAGGTCAGTATGACCCCAGCTCCTGCTCCGGCTTCGCCCTTGGAGCCGTCAAAATGCATCGTCCATGACTGTGTCATGTCCGGCGTATCTAGTAGCTGCAGTTCCATCCAGTGGACGAGGAAGTCCGGAAGGACTTGAGACTTGATCGCATGGTGCTTCTCATAGACGATGTCTAGAGGTGACAGCTTGATGCCCCCACAGGGCTACACGTCTTGTGGCCTCCGGGTTGTTCAGGATGCTGTTCAGTGGTGCCTCGTTGACGACCATCACCTGGTGCTCCTAGAAGTAGTGGCTCAGCCGACGAGCCGTCATGAACACGCCATAGGCGAGTTTCTGATAGTGAGGGTACCTCTGCTTTGCCGGCGTCAATACCTCGCTGAGGTAGTAAATTGGGCATTGGACCCCATGGATCTTGCCTTCTTCGGGTCGCTCAACCACCAGTACGGTGCTTACCACCTGGTGTGTGGCTGCTATATATAGCAGCAAAGGCTCGCGCTCCTTTGGCATGACCAACACGGGCGAGGTAGAGAGCAGCCGCTTTAGATCTTCGAATGTGTCGTCCGCCTCGGGCGTCCACACGAATTTTTCTGCATTGCGTAGCAGCTGATAGAACGGCAGAGCTTTTTCGCCCATGCGGCTGATGAACCTTCTCAATGCCGCGATTCGTCCGGCAAGCTGCAGGACGCCTTTGAGGTTCTTCGGCTTCTCCATGGCCATTATGGCCCGGATTTTCTTTGGGTTTGCCTCGATCCCTCGCTGGGAGATGAAGTAGCCTAGTAGCTGACCAGATGGGACTCCGAAGGCGCATTTTTCTGGGTTTAACTTGATCTTGTATCGATCGAGGTTATCAAACGTCTCGCGGAGATCGTCGATGAGCGTCTTGGCCTCCCTTGTTTTGATGACTATGTCGTCGACATAGACTTGTATGTTGCGGCCGATCTGGTCCTTCAGGCATGCCTACATGCACCGTTGGTACGTGGCGCCTGCGTTCTTTAGCCCGAAGGGCATTGTGTTGTAGCAAAACACTCCGAACGGCGTGATGAACGCCGTTTTCTCCTGATCTTCGACCTTTAGTCGAATCTGGTTGTAGCCTGAGTAGGCGTCGAGGAATGAGAGATTTTCGCATCCTGCAGCCGAATCGATGATCTGATCGATCCGAGGGAGAGGGAAGTGATCCTTCGGGAAGTGCTTGTTTAGCGATGTGAAGTCCATGCACATCCGCAGGATGTCCGTGTCCTTTTTGGGGACCATCACGGTGTTGGTGAGCCACTCGCTCTCCTTGATCTCCCTGATGAAGTTTGCGTCGAGTAGTCTATTGACTTCGACTCCGATTGCTTCGGCCTGTGGCTCGGACAGTCGTCGGATGGACTGTTTGACGGGCTTGGCGTCTGGAAAGACATTGAGTGCGTGCTCGGTGAATTCCCTGGGAACTCCTGGCATGTCCGTAGGACACCAGGCGAAGATTTCCCAGCGCTCACGGAGGAATTCGACGAGCACACTTTCCTACGCGGAGCTGAGGTCGTTGGCGATCAGCGCCGTCTTGGAGGCATCCGTCGAATGGACATGCACCTTCTTTGTGTTGACGGTGGAGTCAAAGGACTTATCTGGTGCGTTCTGTCTTGCGACTGGGGGTGCCCCGTTGTCCGTCACCTCGCGGAGCCTTACGAGCTCCTCCTGCATGCCGAATGACTGGGAGATTCTGTTGAAGTCCCTGTCGCAGTGGTCCGATCGGGTGAAGCTCCCGTGGACCGTGATGACGCCCCTGGGTCCTGGCATCTAGAGTAGCAGGTACGCATAGTGTAATGCCAGGAATTGTGCGAATGCCACGCGCCCGAGGATGGCATGGTATTGTGATGGCCAGTCCACCACTTCGAACTCGAGTCGCTCGCATCGGAAGTTATCCAGCTTGCCGAAGATGACGTCGAGCCATATATTTCCCAGGGGGAATATTCCCTTCCCTGGGACGATGACGTGGAACGTTGTATCAGATTGTTCCAGGCTACACAGCGGGATCCGCATTGCTGCCAAGGTGCCGGCGAAGATTAGATTGATGCCGTTGCCGCCGTCCATGAAGACGCGGCTCATGTCGAACCCGGCGATCTGCGCCTCGAGAACCAGGGCAGCATGACCTGGGCGAGGGACCTGTCAAGGGTGATCCGAATGGCTGAACGTGATGCAGGATTCCGATCCACTGAGGTACTCAGGGATGGCGGGTGGAGCGGTCACGGCCAGATTGATCTGACGGGTGATTTTCTTCTGCACCCTGTTTGTTGGGCGCCCTTTTTGGATCATCAGTGATCCTTTCGGCGCGGGGTACCCATGCCCACCATTATTCTGCGCGGGTGCGATTGGGTGGTTCGAAGGTCCTATAGCTGGAGGTGGAGGAGCTCCATGTGCGATCTCACCTGGTGCAGGTGCGTTCCCATATCCGGGGTTCGGGGCTTGCTGCCTCATCTGGGCCATGCTCTCGCTGAGTTTCTGGAACTCGCGGCGGTCCTTGAGCATGTGGCTTGCCTTCTTATTACCATCCTGCTTGTCGATGTAGAAGTGGATGGTGCATGGACCCGACAGTTTGTCGTATGCTGAGGGTCCGTCGTCACGGCCACGGCGTTGCCATGACTGCGTTGTGCATCCTCCGTCACGGAAGTTGCTTCCACGGTATCCGCCGTTGCTGCAGTTGCTGTCGCTGCGGCGGTCGACGTAGCCAGCCGCGAACATGTCGGGTCTGTCGTGGGAATGGTCACGGCAGATGCTGCAATCGGCAGCGAGTAGTAGAACGAGGGGCAAGGGCGGCCAGCCATCTGCGGTGCGAGATGAGGGCGGAGACACAAGGTTTTACCCAGGTTCGGCCCCCCGGAGGGTAAAGACCTACTCGTGCTAGATTGTATTATGATGGTGGTACAATGGGCGAGCTCGGCGGCTAGGCAACGAGTCGCTTGGGTATCTGATGGAACGTATCTCTACACGCCCTGTAGGGAGGTTTATATAGACTTACCTCCCCTAGGGTTTACATATCTCAACCGAATCAGTTAAGGCTTCGGTAATCGTTTAACCTAACCCGACTGGGCCTATCTACCCGCCTGGGCCTTCAGCTTCCAGTCGCTTGGATCCACACCGGGCCTTGATCCAGTCGCCGTCTCGCAGGCCCACTCGCCAGTTCCTGGGCCAGTCGGAAACGTCGTGCTGTGTATACCCCGGTAGACATATCCCCATCAGTAGTCCCCGAGGCCGTCGTTGATTGGGCGCAGGTGGTTGCTGGCAGTCGGAGTATACGGTTTCAAAGCAGACATCCAGTCGAATCGTCGACGGACTCCTGAATAAAGGAAAAACTAGTCATTCTGATCGTATCTTCGGCGAGTCGAGTCGGCAAAACACTTAGTCACTGTCGTAGTGATCGGGTCGGCGAGCCGAGTGGCTGAAGCTGGACCGTTAAACATGGTCAAACTAGCCGTTGGGGTAATCCAACGGTAACTTTTGGCGTAATCACCGCGTAGTAACGGCTCCCTGATTTGGCGGGTAACAACCGCTATATAAGGGGAATGGCAGGCAATTAGAAAGCCATCTCTTCGTCATTTCCTCCGATTGCGCTCTCGCCTTCCTCCACATCGCGATCCAGCCGACCCAAAATCCTCCGACCCCCCATGAATCCTTCCACCAATGGCCCCCTCCACCGAGCCTTGGGGTAGATCTAAGTGTACGAGGGCACAACTGGCGTCCTTCGAGGAGGCCGGGATCCTTTGCGGCGGCAGGTGGCGCATCCCTGCGGCCGGAGAGGTGACCCTGAATCTACACGAGGGAGAGTTCATCTGCTTCACCAGCCACCTAGAACGGGGGCTGGGATTCCCAACGTCTCTCTTCTTCCGGCGCTTCTGCGCCTTCTACGGGATCCAACCGTCGAACCTGGGCCCGCACAGCATCGAACAACTCGCCATTTTCGTGGCGTTCTGCGAGTGCTACCTGGGATGCAGGCCCTACTTCCCCCTGTGGCAAGATCTATTCCACGGGCGGATTAGTCGCGAGGAAGCGGGTGGCCCAATGCTCGCCGCGGGCGGCCTGACGTTCCAACTGAAATCGAAGGCTTCTTTCTTCCATCTGATGCTACCCGCCAAGGCGGCGAGCCAATGGAAGAACTCTTGGTTCTACGTTACCGAGGCGACCCCAGACGGCGAGGTGGCGATCCCACGGTACTCCGCCGACCGGCCTGAACCACGCCGACTTCAAGTCGGCAAGCTTCCAACAGACCAACGAATGATCGTGGACGAAATGCTTCAGACCATTCGCGGCCTGAAGAAGAGGGGTCTCCTGCCCATCAATCTGTACAACTGTTGGCTCGGGCGGCGACTCGTCCCCTTGGCCCGCCGTGACCACTATATGTACGAGTACACGGGCCGGGGGGACTCGAAGAATTCCTGCCTCGACGAGTGGCAACTCGAGGATTACCTCCTGGCACTGAAGAAGATCACCCATGCGACATACCTCGACATGAAGGCCGGGGTCGCCCCCTACACCGCGAAGCATCCAGCCCCAACGGTAAGTCGTCCTTTCGTCATTCGCAGTCGCAATTAAATGCAGTCGCGGTCATACTGATGTTGTTTATGCCTGTTGCAGCTATTCCAAGTAGTTGAGGGGTGGCTTCCGCCCGCGGACGACGAGAATTCGATTTCGTCCATCCGGGAGGTGGGCGAATCGCCTCCAGCGAGGGGAGGCGTCGAGAGCGACGGGAGTGGCGACGACGACGAATCCGAGGAAGAGGTCGCCCCGCTGGTCCGGAAAACGCGCGGGCAGTGGTAGCGTGAGCTTGAGGCGAGAAGAAGCCTCGAGCGTCATGACGATGATGACGACGAGCTCCCCGAGAACACCTCGCGTCGCGAGGCCACCCCCTCGAATAAGAAGAAGAAGAAGGAGGTTAAATCCCCTCCAAAGAAAAAGACGAAGCCAGCGAAACAGGCATCTCCGCCTCACTCGCCAAGCAGCTCCGACGCCACCAGCCTAGCTGGGGGCGAAGCCCCACGGGAGGCGACGGCACCGGATATCACCGCCGTCCTGACCGAGGTGCCTCTGGCCTCGATGCCTCCGCCGTTCGCCCCAATCTCTGGGTCGGGGATCGCTCCAGTCGCGGTAGCTTCGTCGCCCAAGGGTGCTCCTGCCGAAGATGTTTCAGAGGCTTTGGCCGCAGCCTCGACAACAAAGAAACCGTCCGTGTCTGGGGCACGCGACGTCCTGGAGATGGGCCTCAGTCGCCGACTGGGCCCCGAACTGGAGAAGCCGGCCGGCATCCGCACGGGGCTACACTTCATTCCAGTCGCCAAGTGAGTCTGCTCACCTACTTTTGTATTTCATTGTACTTGGATCATCTTGCTCACGCAATAAATTTGCAGGACCGGAGCGAAGAAGATAGGCCATCCGACCGTGGCTAAGGTGCCACCCGTCGTCAGCGAGGAGGATCCTTCCCGGAAGAGGAAGGCAGACGAAGTCGTCGTCCCCGCGGATAGCGCCAAGAAGGCCAAGGGTGACGAAGTCGTCACGGTCTCTGACGACACGACGATCGCGCCGAGTGAACCTATAACGGAGGCAGCCTTACCCGCGAAGGAGGGTGCTCCCTCGCCTGGGGTGGCCGAGCCGGCCTCGTTTGGTGCCGGTGCCTCCATCGCAACGTTCCCGCGCTTCATGGCCAAAGCGGCTACAGCGAGTGGTACCTCGCCTTCGAACCATGCACCTGGGGTCACCGATACGGAGGTCGAACAACGTCGCGGGCTCACGCCGGCTCTCCTCACGTCCGTGGATGCTGACGAGGTTTAATCTCGTCAATGCCCATTGTTATGGACTTGGGTTTTGGAGAAGATGGGGATGCTGGAGATCATGGAACGGTTAACAGACAAGCAACCAGGGGACACGAGATTTACCCAGGTTCAGGCCCCCGGAGGGAAAACCCTACTCCTGCTTGTCTGCTCTTGATTACGGCGGAACCGAAGGTTACAGGGTGCGCAGATTCGATCTGGCGTGGATGCGTATGCGAAAGTATGAGTTGTCCGATCTAGGGCGTACCCTCCTGGCCTTTATATAGACTTAGGCAGGTCTCGGGCATAGTCCTAGTAGGTTACAAGTTCTAGGGCGTTACCCTTTGAGTTTTCTATCTATACTAGTCTTGTTCTCCAAGGATCCAAAGATGTCATGGGCCTTGGTCACCCGAAAATCTTCATGGGCTAGCGTATATCTGCTGTGGGCCTTCCTTGAGCTGGACCAGGTATGCTGAAGTTGTGTACCCGTAGGGTATAACCATGTCAGTAGCCCCCGAGTGATCAGTAGAATCGTAGATTCGGCTGAGGACTCTTCCATCTTTTGTGTGCAACTATGTATTAATAGTATAAGTGTGTAGGGATTGTTGATGCGTGTGCCTGACTCACCCGACGGATCAGGGTCAGTTAACTGTCTTAGGACGAAACAACACGATCTTCTTCAGTTTCGGGTCCCTTCACTCGAAACTGGAACATATGCTGGCGTAATTCGACCCAGGCCGCGGAGGACTTACAGGAGTGGAATTCCAGTGATTTTAATTGGTGCACCCAACGCGTCCGTCAGGATTTTTCATCAGGCCTGTTGGCATGGATTTTTTCTAGCAGAGCGTAGTCATGTACATTGCCAGGCCGTCAGATGATATCTGTGGGTCTTATCTTTGCGTCGCAAACGCAGCATCCGAACATTTGTCACCGCGGAGGTGTTTCGGGTGACCAAGGAGATTGTCGCTTATTCAGCGTTTGTTGGGGCAAAGTTGCCAAAAGTTTTTGCGTGCTGATCCGAAAGATCGTAGTCGTAGAATTCATAGGGTGCGACCAGCGCTCCCTATGGGAGTAGCCCCCGAGTGTCTGTTCGAGTCGTAGACTCGAGCGGAGACTTTAGTTCAAGCATTGTTTCTTGTCGTTAAGTCCGCAGGACTCGAAAATTTCTGGATGCTTGAATCCATCCTCCCTATGGGAGTAGCCCCCGAGTCCGTAGTGGAGTCGAAGACTCGACGTAAGTCTCGAAGAAATGCCTTGTTGTTCTTTATCTTCTGGGTGCGCGGCCAGCGCTCCTGATAGGAGTAGCCCCCGAGTATTTAGTCGAATCGAAGATTCGAGTGAGTACTCTTTTAGATGTGGAGCCGAAATGGTGCTAGTATAGCTTTTGATGACGTCAGTGCTTACGATTGATGATCTCAAGCGTCTGCTACGCCAGAGATGACTTGACTGGACGAACATGGGTCCCACTTGCTGACTTTGATTTGACCGGTCATGCGGGGCGTGGAGATAATTACGGTGTCTCCTCGATTTCCGTGCGTAGTGGACGGCGTGGTAACGACGGTTCGTTGTGGTGTTGACACGTGTACGGCCAGATCTACCATTGGTGTTAGGTCTTCTTCATGGACGGCCAGCGTGCATCGTCTTCGCTGTTATAATCCTTGGTGAAATCGTGGCTTATTTTTCACCGCACCAGTTCATCTGTTCACTGCCTCCTTGTTCTTGAGCGATTCTTGCTGCGCGCTGATCTTTCCTTCCATATTTCCTTCGTGCTTTGTGCTTTGGCATCGCCACCACCGCTGTAGAGCTATGGGGAAAACAAAGAAATCCTCATCTATAGTTGGGACCAGCGCCGCCGGAGGCAAGAAAGGCACCACCGCTGCTCGCGTCGCCGATGGTGGCTGGCGGCGATCAGAGACACGGGAGAGCGATCTCCGCAAACTGCGCGAGCGAGGCCTGATCCCGCAGGACACGACAGCCGTCAAACTCCCCGGCAATGAGGTAATCCCCCGTCCCCCATCTGGGTATCGGGTTATGTTTGTCGCCTTCGTTTTGCGTGGGTTTTCGTATCCAGTCCATGACTTCCTTCGTGGACTGCTCTTCTTCTATTGGGGTTCAGCTGCATCATCTGTCTCCCAATTCTCTTCTCCACATTGCTTGTTTTATCACCTTTTGCGAGTGCTGGCTTGGCATTGAGCCGCACTTTGGCCTCTTCCGGAAGCTCTATTCCGTGAAGAGGCAATCTGGTTCGGATGGTGTGTACCCCATTGGGGGTTTCATCATTTCTCTTAGTCCCAATCTGCAATTCTTTTCCTTTTCCATGTCCGAATCTGTCCAGTACTGGCAGAGGCGATGGTTTTATATCCGCGACTCTGTAATGCCTGGGCAAGATTTTGGTCTTGTTCCCTTTGACCCCTCCCATTTGATTGAGAAGAAAAGATCCTGGAAAAACCAAATTTTGGAGGGTGAGGTGGCGGAGATAGAGGCCCTGTACCGTCGGGTGGAGGATCTCCAGCTTATTCCTGAGAAGGAGGTGAACGGTGTGGACATCATCCGAACTTTTCTTGAACGTCGGGTGCAGCCTCTCCAGGCAAGAGCGCACCCGATGTTTCTTTATTCTGGGCGCCGTGATCCGACGAGGGTGTCGAGTGAGAAAATCTCCGGGGTGGAACTTGACAAGGCTCTTCGCGTGCTGTTGAAGTTCAAGGCCGACGAAGAACTCCCGGGGAAGTCACTGACTCCCCCCTTTTCTTCGACATTGCCCGTACCGCAGGTGTAGATTTGTGCACGTAGTGCTCCCCCTTTGTTTTGTCGGCTGTGTATTTTTCCTTTGTTTGCGAACAAAGTTTCTTCTCATCTTGCAGAGCTTCAAAGTGCCGGGCATGGTGCCTCCATTACCCGAAAGGTATCCGACTGCCCCGGATAATGAAGTGGTGGATTCCGTGTCCGAGCTACCGTTAGCGCAATCTCCAGCGGAGGATGCCGACGAGTCGAGTGAGGACCAGTCGCGCAAGCGATCACGGAGCTCCAGCGAGTCTTCGGATGCCTCGACTCCTACTCCCAGAAATCCTCTGGGCCTTGAGCGTCATGGTGATTATTCCTCTCCCCTTCCTGCCATTCCTATGCGGGCTGTTGCGCCGCACCCGCCAGCAAAGCGGAAGAAGGAAGAAAAGAAGGAGGAGAAGAAGGAAGAGAAGAAAGAGGAGAAGAGGGCCCGGAGGGCTTCTCCTATCTTTGACCTGAGCGCCTTGGGCTCGTAAGTTTTCTTGTTGCACTGTTGTCCTTTTCTTTTCATGATTTTTGCACTTGTGTTGACTGGTTCGTATGTAGGCACTCCTCCGACGGCTCTAGCGATGGTGCGCGGGAGATGATGGGGGAGTCGAACATTGCGTCGCCTCCTCCTCAGACGGTGGCAACTTTGGGTGACGCCGCTTCAGTTCCTCCTGTGCGGGAGGGGCTGGTGGTTGCGCCTCAGAATTTCGCAGGCGGGCCTTCGGGGTCGCCATCGGAGCATGTAAGTTTTTCTGCTTCATGTCACAGGGGGAGCCCCCGAGTGTCTTCGTGTGCTGATGTTGTTTTTGCTTCGTTGTGTTGGGCGTAGCCCCCAAGTCCTGTTCTTACTGCTATTGCCTGTTTTCTGCAGCCTTTTCTCCAAGAGGCCAGGCGACTGCTGGAGGAGCGCCTGACGCTGGAGGCGAAGCTGCGGCAGCTTCAAGGTATCTGTTTGCCTTTTAGTGCCTCGCTTGTTTATCCTGGTCCTGTTCTTTGACACTTGCTTGTCTTAAATGTAGAGGAGCATAACGACTCTCTTCGTGAGGTCGACGCTCTTAAAAAGAGCCTTGGCCAGTCGGAGCAGAAGGCCGAAGCCGCCGCTGGTGCGAAAGAGCGCCTTGAGCTGGAGCTGGCAAAGGTGCCAAAGCGAAGGAGCGTCTGCAGCAGGAGGCCGCAGATCGTGAAAGAGGGGTGGCAGAGAAGCTCATGGCTGCTGCCAAGGCTGTTTCGGGTGAGCACCGTCGTCAACTCCCTTGCCAAGGCAAAAGAGGTGCTTGGTCGCTTCTACCAAGAGCTCTTCCCGAAGGGCGCAGCCCCTGTAGATGTGGATGCCCTGGCGGAGGCTCTGTCAGCCGAAGCGCCTGCGGCGTACAAGCGCAGGCAGAAAGGCATTGGCGCGTCCGTCGGGCTGGCGATGGCCATGGCGGCTGGGGCGGAGCTGGACTTGCCCCAAATCACTTCACGGATGCCGACGGCTGCGGATGGATCCGAGGTAGCCTTTGCCGCCTACTCCGCTCGCTGCAGACGATATGGTCCCAAGCTCATTGACTTGTTGTCTGAGTACGCATTGCGGCAGCAGGGCGAGGCCAAAGCTAAGCAGTCTGGTTCTAAGGCGACTCAGTGTCCCGCTCCTTAGGCGTAGTAGACGTAGGGAATTTTGTAGTCTTCTTTTGTTGTAAATATCTTTTGTAGTACCATCCTTGTGCCACGCAGTGGCCTTATATATTTAATGAATTCCTCCAGTTGTTCTCAATCCTTGGCTGAATGTCTGAGTACCTTCTTTTTTTCTGCTGCTATAGGTTCCTTCGGGTGCTGACCCGGCTGATACTTCACCCGCAAGGCCCGTGCGACCATCGTTGGATGATTCCTCGCAGCTCGCTCTCTTTCGAGATCGCGTGCGCAGTTTGGAGAGGGAATTGCTCGGGTTGCACGGCCGTGCCGATGTTTGGAAGTCCAAGGCGGATCGTGGTGCAGCCAGAGAGGAGTACTTGATGGCTGAGCTCGGTCGGCTATCCGAGTAGCTGCAATGTAAGTTGATCCTTGTTTCGGGTTGTAGCTTTAGTTCTTCGGGTGAGCCTGCTGGCTTTATTCTATTCTTGTGCGATTGTCGCAGGTGCGAATCTTTCTCCGAGGGAAGAAAAAGAGCGTGTCGCTGTTCGGGTCAATTGCTTGACTCAGCAGGACATGGAGGCCGGCGGCTTCTTCTGGATGGATCGCGATCGCGCCATGGTTCTGGCGACGGTACAGGATCGTGTCTATCAAGTGTCGCGGGTGCTCCGCCAGGTGCAGACATCTCTGTCCTCGGTGCTGCACGTCATGTTTCCCTTGGACGCCGTGCCGACGACCCTTGCAGGTCTTCTGTCGAAATTTCGGATTGCCAGTAATGTCAAGGAGCTGGTGCGGCAGCAGCTCGTCGCAGGAGTCAAAGCTGCCTTATCTCTTGTGAGGGTGCACCACCCTGACATAGATTTGGCTGTTGTGGCATCTGGGCCGCCTCTTCGACCGGATGGTGGCGAGTGGAACAAGCGTCCGCATTACGCGGCTGTAAGGCAGTATGCCGAACAGATTGTAGATTTGTTTGAGCAGCGTGCTCAGGTTATTCTTCAGAACAGGTAGGACCTGAAAATAAACAGATAGATGTACAATTTGTATATTTCGGCTGGGCGTATTTGTGCCCTTTGTTGTAAAGGTTTTCTTGTTTGTGAGAACGCAGTGCTCTGGTTGAGTACGTGTCCTTTTCGTTTGCCTGACGTGGTCAGCTACTCAGGTGTACACGTTTGGTCCTCAGTCGATGAAATCATGAGGTGGGGGAGCCCCCGAGTGCGTTTGTAGCATGTAGTAAAGTTGCAGAAAAATAGTCAACCGAAGGTTGGGGGCGAGACACTTAGCTTTATTTATATCGTAATGGAGGAGGTACATGGTTCGGCTGAGTAGCATTGGCTGAAAGCCTTATTGAAAGTAAAAAGGGGGTAAGTTGCTACGGGTAGAATCGTCGCAGGTGCGAGATGTTCCATGGGTTGGAGTATGCGACTCCAGACTCCATGTGCTTGAGGCGATAGGCGCCACCTGGGATGACTTCGGTGATGACATAGGGTCCTTCCCATGGTGACTCGAATTTGTTCGGTCGCTTTTGCTTGAGCCGTAAGACGAGGTCTCCTTCGACGAAGGACCTTGGGAGTAGCCGGCGGCTGTGGTAGTTGCGGAGACTTTGCTGGTACACCGCTGATCTAGCTGCTGCTATACCCCGTGCTTTGTCGAGTGTGTCGACGGCATCTTCGAGTGCAGCCGTGGATTCGGCTTCGCTGTAAGTGACGACTCGTGGAGCCTGGTGGCGCACTTCGGCTGGCAGCACGGCCTCAGCTCCGTGCACCATGAAGAACGGTGTGTAACCGGTGGAGCTGTTTGGCGTAGTCCGTAAGCTCCACAGGACAGACGGTAGCTCTTTCGTCCAGTTTCCAGCTTTGTGCTCGAGTGAGCTCATGAGGCGCTTCTTGATACCGGCGCTGATTAGGCCGTTGGCCTTTTCCACCTGCCCGTTTGTTTGTGGGTGTGCCACTGAGGCATACGTGATATTGATCCCGAGGCCTTCGCAGAAGTCCTGGAATTCTTCAGAGATGAAGTTCGATCCGTTGTCGGTGATGATGTTGTGCGGTACGCCGAACCTGTGGACAATGGATTCGAAGAATTTGACGGCGGTTTTGCCCTTCTGGTTGGTGACTGGCATGGCCTCGATCCACTTGGTGAATTTGTCGACTGGGTCCAGGAGGAAGACGTGTCCCCCTTTCGAGGACTTTGGCAGTTTGTCGATCATGTCGAGGCCCCATTGGGCGAAAGGCCAGGCTATGGGTATGGGTCGAAGTTCGGACCCAGGTGCGTGCGGTTTGTCGGCGAACCGTTGGCACCCGTTGCATCTTCGGACGATGTCCTTTGCGTCGCTCATGGCCGTTGGCCAATAGAATCCTGCTCGTAGAGCCTTGGCGACAAGGGAGCGGCTGCCTGCGTGGTGGCCGCAAATGCCCTCATGGATATCTTGGAGTATGGCTTTGCCGTCGTCGATGGTGACGCACCGTTGTAGTACACCTGTAATGCTGCGTTTGTACAGCTCACCGTTGATGATGGTGAAGGCTTTTGACCGACGAGATATGCGCCGGGCGTCTGTCGGGCTGTCAGGCAATTCTCCGTTTATCAGGAACTGGAGGTATGGTCGTGTCCAAGTTTCTTCGACTGCCATGACCTGCATTAGGTTGACCATGGCAACTTCGGTATCCAACTTTTCGGGTCCTTCATGACCTTCGGGTAGCGTAGCCCCCAAGTGTTCTGCTTCTTCGGGCGATCCCTTGGGGAATTTCCGCTTGATGGATGGCACACAGATCTGTTCGAGGAACACACATGGTGGTACCTTTGCTCAAGTGGAGCCGATGTTGGCGAGTCTATCGGCCTCCTCATTGCTCTCTCTTCCAACGTGCCGAAGTTCGCAGCCGTCGAATTCTCCTTCAAGTGCGTTGTATAGCGCGCGGTACGCGATCATGTTTTCGGCGTGTTCGTCGCACTCATTCATCGTCTGTTGTACGACAAGGTTGGAGTCACCAGGCGCGTTGCGCCGCATATTTTTGCCATCTTCATGCCATGGATGAGGGCTTCGTATTCGGCCTCATTGTTAGAAGCTCTGAATTTCATCCGAAGAACGTACTTCATCTTGTCACCTTGCGGGGAGGTTAGTATGACTCCTGCCCCTGCTCCGGCTTCGCGTTTGGAGCCGTCAAAATGCATTGTCCAGGACTGTGACATGTCTGGGGTGTCAGGCAGTTGCAGCTCCATCCAGTGCACCAGGAAGTCCGGAAGGACTTGAGATTCGATTGTGTGTCGTTTCTCGTAGACGATGTCCAAGGGTGATAGTTCGATGCCCCACAGGGCCACGCGTCCTGTGGCCTCTGGGTTATTCAGGATGCTGTTCAGGGGTGCCTCGTTGACGACCATCACCTGATGCTCCTGGAAATAATGGCTCAGTCGTCGAGCCGTCATGAACACGCCGTAGGCCAGCTTCTGGTAGTGCGGGTACCGCTGTTTTGTTGGAGTGAGTACCTCGCTGAGGTAGTAAATTGGGCGTTGGACCCCGTGGGTCTTGCCTTCTTCGGGTCGTTCGACCACGAGTACGGTGCTGACCACCTGGTGTGTGGCTGCTATGTACGGCAACAGGGGCTCGTGCTCCTTTGGCGTGACCAAAACGGGCGAGGTGGAGAGGAGCCGCTTGAGGTTTTCGAATGCGTAGTTGGCTTCTGGTGTCCATTCGAACTTGTCTGCCTTGCGCAGTAGTTGGTAGAATGGCAGGGCCTTCTCGCCCATGCGACTGATGAATCTGCTGAGTGCCGCCACGCGTCCTGCGAGCTGCTGGACGCCCTTGAGGTTCTTTGGCTTCTTCATTGTCATAATGGCTTTGATTTTCTTCGGGTTTGCCTCAATCCCTCGTTGAGAGATGAAGTATCCGAGCAGCTGGCCTGATGGGACGCCGAAGGCGCATTTTTTCGGGGTTAAGCTTGATCCTGTAGCGATCAAGGTTGTCGAACATCTCGCGGACATCGTCGATAAGTGTGTTTGCCTCCCTGGTTTTTATTACTATGTCGTCAACGTAGACTTGGACGTTGCGACCGATCTGGTCCTTGAGGCAGGCCTGCATGCATCGCTGGTACGTGGCACCTGCGTTCTTCAGCCCGAAGGGCATTGTGTTGTAACAGAATACTCCAAACGGTGTGATGAACGCCGTTTTCTCCTGGTCTTCGACCTTGAGTCGAATCTGATTATAGCCTGAGTAGGCGTCGAGGAAGGAGAGTTTCTCGCAACCTGCAGTCGAATCGATTATCTGGTCGATCCGAGGAAGAGGGAAGTGGTCCTTTGGGCAGTGTTTGTTTAGTGACGTGAAGTCTACGCACATCCGCAGGATGTCCGTGTCCTTCTTCGGTACCATCACCGTGTTTGCCAGCCACTCGCTTTCCTTTATTTCCCGGATGAAGTCCGCTGCGAGTATTCTGTTGATTTCCTTGCCGATAGCTTCGGCTCGTGGCTCCGACAGTCTTCGGATGGACTGCTTTACTGGCTTGGTGTCTGGAAAAAATTTGAGTGCGTGCTCGGCGAATTCCCTGGGAACTCCTGGCATGTCCGCAGGACACCAGGCGAAGATTTCCCAGCGCTCACGGAGGAATTCGACGAGCGTGCCTTCCTATGCGGTGCTGAGGTCATTGGCGATCAGCGCCGTTTTGGAGGCGTTCGTCGGATGGACCTGCACTTTCTTGGTGTTGATGGTGGAATCGAAGGACATGTCAGGTGCGTTCTGCCTTGTGACTGGAGGTAGCCCATTGTCCGTCACCTCGCGGAGCCGTACAAGCTCGTCTTGCATGCCGAAAGACTGGGAGACTTTGTTGAAATCCCTGTCGCATTGGTCCGATCGGGTGAAGCTCCCGTGGACTGTGATGACCCCCCTTGGTCCTGGCATCTTGAGTAGTAGGTATGCGTAGTGTGCGACGGCCAGTCCACCACTTCGAATTCTAGGCGCTCCTGCCAAAAGTTGTCCGGCTTCCCGAAGATGACGTCGAGCCCTATTTTGCCTAGGGGGAGATGCCCTTCCCTGGGACAATGCCGTGGAACGTTGTGTCTGATTGCTCCAGGCTGCATTGCGGGATTCGCATAGCTGCCAGGGTGCTTGCGAACATTGGATTGATGCCGCTGCCACCGTCCATGAAGACGCGACTCATCTCGAAGCCTCCGATCTGCGCCTCTAGAACCAAGGCAGCATGACCTGGGCGAGGGATCTGGCAAGGATGATCTGCGCGAGTGAATGTGATGCAGGACTCCGATCTGCTGAGGTACTCAGGGATTGCAGGTGGAGTTGTCACGACCAAGTTGATTTGTCGGGTGATTTTCTTCTGCACCCTATTTGTGGGGCATCCCTTCTGTATCATATTGAGTGCTCCTTTTGGTGGTGGGTACCCGATCCCGGCGTTGTTCTGTGCTGGTGCGACTGGTTGGCTTGGGCCTCCGATAGGTGGCGGTGGAGGAGCTCCGTGTGCTATTTTGCCCCGCGCAGGTGCGCTTCCGAACGTAGGGTTTGGGGCTTGTTGCCTCATCTGCACCATGCTTTCGCTGAGTTTCTGGAACTCGCGGCAGTCCTTGAGCATGTGGCTTGCTTTCTTTTTGCCATCCTGTTTGTCAATGTAGAAGTGGATGGTGCATGGACCCGAAAGTTTGTCGAATGCTGAGGGTTCATTGTCGCGGTCGCGGCGTTGCCACGACTGCGTTGGTCGTCCATTGTCGTGGAAGTTTCCGCTGCGATATCCTGCGCTGTTGCGGCTGTTGTCGTTACGGCGGTCAGCGTAGCCGGCCGCGACCATGTCGGGTCCGTCGCGTTCCTCGTAAACGCGTGATCTCCTCTTGCTGCGGCATTCGCATCTTCGGCCGTAGTCGTCTTCTTCATCTGATTGCGCTCGCTGGATGCAATCTTCGCCGTCTGCCCAACTGTTGGCGATTTCCATGAGTTGGTCGAGTGTCTTGGGCTTTACACGTCCAAGTTTCTCCTTGAAGTCTGGGCGCTTGACGCCGTCCCTGAAGGCGTCGATGGCCCGCTCTTCGGAGATGTGTGCTGCTGAGTTCTTGGTTGTAGACCAGCGTAGTATGTACGAGCGAATAGATTCACCCGTTCTCTGAGTGCAGGCTCACAGTTCTTCGATTGAGGTGGGCCTCTTGCTGGTGCCTTTGAAATTTCGGATGAAGCTGTAAGAAAGCTCCTCCCAGCTTCGGATGGATCTTGATGATAGGCAGCTAAGCCAGACCCGCGCCGCGCCTGTCAGCTGCAGCTGAAGGCATTGCATGGCGGTTTCTTTGTTGCCTCCGTGAAGCTTGACGGATGACAAATGGTCACTGAGCCAGGGCTTTGGATCTTGCGTGCCGTTGAACTTCGGAGTATCCGAAGGAAGCTTGAAGTTGCGTGGCATCTGTGTTCACCGAACGGATCTGCTGAAGCATCGAGCTCCGCAGAGTTCTCCTTCGTCTTCATCCATCTCAGATTCGGACGAGCATGCGCGTTTAGCGCGTGCTTTATCGATCTTGCACTGTGTAAGCTTGTCTCTAGCGTCGTGGTCGCGTTTGTGGCGGTGCGAGCTCTTCTTCCTTCAAGGAAGATCGTGCTCCTCTTCCTCTTCGGATGAGGGGGTGGGACTCGGTCATGCCTGGCCGGAGCTTTCTTCTTCGGCTCCGCAGGAGCTTCCTCGTGGAGCGCAGCTCCGACAAGTCCGAGTCCGGTGAGTGCGGACTTATGCATGGCTCTTTTCGGGTCCCCCTCCGGTGGTGGGTGAGCCGCGAGATATGCAGTGGCTGCCATGATCGCAGATTGTGGCGTCTTCGGGATGATGTTGTCGTCAGCATCCATATCCATGAACGATGTGTGGAGAGTTCGGGTCACATCACGGCGTTCTCCAGGGTCCATGTTCTCCACCCGGGAGCGGTGTTTGTTTCCTTGGTTTCCGTTTGTGCTAGAGCCGGATCCCATGGCGGAGAGCGCAGCTCGGCGTGCGCTGGACTCAGAGGCTGCTTGCTTGCGCTTGTCGAGCGTCTCCTGCATCTTGACTTGCTTCTTGTGCTCCTCGATGAGGAGGTAGTGGTATGCCCTTAGTAGGTCACGTGGGGAGTCCAGAGGTAGGACTATTTCTCCTGCGACGGCGCGGCGTGCTTCGACCCATCCTTCTTTGCTAAGTTGGATGAGGTGGCCAATGTTTTCCTCGTTGGGTGGGGGGACCGATTTCTTCCGTTCCCACCGTTTTCGCCGTTTCTGTCCTGCGGGTTGGGGTTGGGCGGCGGGTTAGGCGTTTCCTCGTCGGTTTGGATGACTGCGGCGCACAGATAGCGCCTGCAGATTGGTCGGCTGCTGCCGCAGCTTTCGGATCCAGAACCGTAGGTCCCTTCATCCGAAGGTGGATCGCACAGATCGGAGTTGCAGCTGCTGCTGTTGTAGAACTCATCTGTCGATGGTGACGTGCGTAGCACGGGGTGTGGAGCCCACGAAGCGGGCCTGATTGATGGCACGGGCACCCGTTCAGGGAGGCGGAGGGTGCCGGTTTGTCCCACCTGGAAGCAGAAGCTCCCGAACAAAATTTCGAGTCCGTCGCCTAGGGCTCGAAATCCTTCATGGTGGCCGGCGAGTGGGCGGTGAAGTCGAAAGCGCCGAAGAGGAGGTGATTCTCTGTCGCCGCGGAGTTGTAGATCGATCGGGTCGGAACCGTCACGACCGCACAATCAGCAGCCCTAATTCCCACAGACGGCGCCAATTGACGAGGTTTAATCTCGTCAATGCCCATTGTTATGGACTTGGGTTTTGGAGAAGATGGGGATGCTGGAGATCATGGAACAGTTAACAGACAAGCAATCATGGGACACGAGATTTACCCAGGTTCAGGCCCCCGGAGGGAAAACCCTACTCCTGCTTGTCTGCTCTTGATTACGGCGGAACCGAAGGTTACAGGGTGCGCAGATTCGATCTGGCGTGGATGCGTGTGCGAAAGTATGAGTTGTCTGATCTAGGGCGTACCCTCCTGGCCTTTATATAGACTTAGGCAGGTCTCGGGCATAGTCCTAGTCGGTTACAAGTTCTAGGGCGTTACCCTTTGAGTTTTCTATCTATACTAGTCTTGTTCTCCAAGGATCCGAAGATGTCATGGGCCTTGGTCACCCGAATATCTTCATGGGCCAGCGTATATCTGCTGTGGGCCTTCCTTGAGCTGGACCAGGTATGCTGAAGTCGTGTACCCGTAGGGTATAACCATGTCAGATGCGATGCAACTTCATGGCATGCTTGGCGCAGCCATCCAGGTATGTCCAGTCCCCAAGGATCAGGCCGGTGTGTTGCAGCGGTCTGATTCTTTTAACCTTTCGCGTCCAGTCCCCGAGTGTGTACTCGCTGAATTTTCAGCGGGTGAGCACTTAGGATTTTTTGATGGCCAGTCGCCGAGTGCGCACTCGCTGAATTTCAGCGGGTGGGCACTTAGGATTTTTTGATTGCCAGTCCCCGAGTGCGAACTCGCTGAATTTCAGCGGGTGGGCACTTAGGATTTTTTGATTGCCAGTCCCCGAGTGCGAACTCGCTGAATTTCAGCGGGTGGGCACTTAGGATTTTTTGATTGCCAGTCCCCGAGTGCACACTCGCCGAATTTCAGCGGGTGGGTACTTAGGATTCCGCTTTGGTTAACTGTTTGAATTGTGTGCAGGGTCTGCAACGTGAGTCGGCTGACCGGCTTGCTGTGACACGCCGCGCGGAGAAGGAACTGGCCACCGTCCAAGAGGCGAATAAGGGGCTTCAGGCAATTGCCGCGAAGGTAGAGGAGGCCCGCCAGGGACTTGTCCCAGCAAGTGAGTTAGCAGCGGCTCAATCAGCGTTGAGCTTGGCTGAGAAGCGGATCGCCGACCTCGAGCGTGAGCTGAGGGAGGCGAAAGAGGAAGCGAGTTCGGCGGATGGTCGAGCCAAGGCCGCCGTTACGGCCGCCGCGGAAGAACGTAAAGTTTCTGACGCCCTTGTTGCTGGGCTTCAGGATGATTACACTTCTCTTCAAAGCTTCATCACGGACCTCTCCCGTCCTTTGATTGGTGAGCGTGTCTGCCCCTGCCTATTGCATGTGCCTTTTTGTAATATCCGATGTACTCACCGTTATCTTCTATTCGCAGGTCGCATCCTTGATAGCATGGAAGAGGCGGGCTCGTTCGACGCGCGGCAATGTGTGGCCACGCTCGTCGACTCGGCGACGTTGTCGGCGACCTGCATCCGGGCCTACCTCCAGGAGATGTCGCCCATGGAAGTAATTCCCAGCGACCTCGTCGAGGTGTGGCGGTACTTGGAGAAGGCGCCGTCGGTCGTCGATTTTATGACGCGATCGGCATTCCGACATGGGGCGGCGACGGCGCTTAGCCTTGGGCTCGCCCACTTCCCGGAGGACTTCGACCTGGACGACGTGACGAGTGGCTACCCGTCGTCGACTGGCTCGGTGGATATCTCTGAGGTGCTCAAGTTGACGGATCGCGCCGCGGTGTACTCCGAGCGTGTCTGGGCGATGGGCGACCTCCTTCCTTACCAGGAGACGGTCGTCGCACCTAATGACCCCGAGCCGCAGCACCGAGACTTCAAGGTCGAGCAACCCTTCCGTGCGGCGATGGCGGGTGAGCTGACGACGTACCCGTCAAACCCGTACACGCCCTTCATTCGCAATCGCAAGGGTGCTGGCGAGTCGTTGTCGAAGCCTACAGAGTAGAATAGTTTGCCCTGGGGCGTTAGTAGCAGATCTGCCGTTTGGGCATATTTTGTATTTTGAGACGATTGCAACATGCTATTAATGATATATCGTGTCTGTTTTGTGATTTGTCATGTGTTTTTTGATTGAGAGTTGAACGAGTCCCCGAGCGCGTCCGCCCTTTTTATGGGGTTTACCTCGTTTGTTATGTGTTTGCGGTTTGTTGAATGTTTTGTTATTGTGGTCGACTCGCCCGGACTCGGAGAGCCAGTCGCAAGGCGACTCCCTTGAGCGCTCTGTACTTCACCGTTTTCCCTTGCGCGAACAAGGTTGGGTGGCCGAGTCCCCGAGCGTGGTACTTGGTTGTTCTAGGCGCGACTCGAGGGTGGGTGAGGACTTGGCGCATTAGTTTGAGCGTGTCACTCCTGCCTGGCCCGTTGGGTTAGTCGCATGGCGAGTCCTGGGCATGCTCTCATACTTGGTGTTTTCCCTAGCCGCTCGCGCTGAACTGGTCGTCAGTCCCCGAGCGTGGTACTTGGCCATTCGAGTCACTATGTCGAGGATGCGGAGGATCATGGTTGCTGTGAGAAGCGAAGGCAGTTGTCTTGGCTCGTAGAGCCAGTCGGGCTAGGCGACTCCAATGGGGCTCCGGGTAGTCGTTTTTCGTGGACGTTGCAAGACCTGGGGTTACCCAGTGCCCTTGTAACGCACTACTTGGCCGTGTCGATCGCTGTACCAAAGGTTGACTTCTGCAGTTCGCTTGACGTTGTTATTACGAGTGCGAAAGTGGCACAAGACACGGGGAGTAGGCGTAATTTGCGGTAACCAATTCTTTTTATTTCATAGCGACTGGGGGTACATATGTGGGGTTCTAGGAGTAGAACTTCCGTAGGAGGTTTACATTCCACGGTCGCTTGACGTCGAGTTTGCCGTCCCCGCGTACGTCGATGAGGAAGTAGGCGCTGTTGCCGAGTACTCGTCCGATGGCGAATGGTCCCTCCCACGGAGGGGAAAGCTTGTGCATGCCCTTCTTGTCTTGGATGAGGCGCAGCACCAGGTCGCCTTCTTGGAAGGTGCGAGTTTTCACCCGCCGGCTGTGATAGCGGCGGAGTCCTTGCTGGTAGATGGCGGTGCGTGATCGGGCGAGGTCACGTGCCTCGTCGAGTTGATCGACTCCATCCTGGCGGGCGAGTTTGTTTGCAGCCTCCGTGTAGTGGACGACCCGTGGCAAGTCGTGCTCGAGGTCGGTGGGCATGACTGCCTCAACGCCGTACACCATGAAGAAGGGGGTGAACCCTGTCGACCTATTGACCGAGGTGCGGATGCCCCAGATGACGGAGGGTAGCTCCTCGAGCCAGCACCCGGCGGTGCGCTCGAGTGGTACTTGGAGCCGCAGCTTCAGGCCGTGGAGGATGCTCTGGTTGGCCCGTTCCGCCTGGACGTTGGATTCCGGGTGGGCGACTGACGCGAGGTCGAGCCGGATGTGGTGTTCCTCGCAGAACTCGGCCATGGCTCCTTTGGCGAAGTTGGTGCCGTTGTCCGTGATAATGCTGTTTGGGAACCCGTAGCGATATATGAGCTCGGCGTAGGAATTTAGTGGCGGTCTTCCCGTCGCATTTCCGGACTGGTTTGGCCTCCACCCACTTTGTGAATTTGTCGACCGCGACCAGAAGGTGGGTGTAGCCAGAGGGAGCCTTTTTGAAGGGGCCTACCATGTCCATACCCCACACGGCGAATGGCCAGGTGATGGGGATTGTCTTGAGCGCGGAGCTCGGCACATGCGTCTGGTTGGCGTACTTCTGGCAGCCGACGCACCGCTGAACAATGTCAACGGCATCGGCGTGTGCGGTGGGCCAGTAGAAGCCGTGCCGCATGGCCTTGGCGACCAGAGAGCGGGCGCCGGCGTGGTGGCCGCAGTCGCCGGAGTGGATGTCGTGGAGGATCTTGCGTCCTTCAGCGGGTTGGACGCAGCGTTGGAACACGCCGGTGACACTGCGCTTGTGGAGCTCGCCGTCGATGATGGTGAAGGATTTGCATCGGCGTGCGATCATCCGGGCGACCGTCTCGTCTGCCGGCAAGGTGCCGACCTCCAGGTAGGCGACGTAGGGCTTGGTCCAATCATCTGGCTCGGTGACGAGTGCGACCAGGGCTGCCTCTGGCCGCAGCGGGACTCCGATGTCGATCTCCCTTAGGGGAGAGACTGATGGCTTGGTGATCGTGTCGAGGGAGACGCCGGCGGGTGGTGCGAGTCGAGCCGACCCAATGCGAGAGAGTGCGTCGGCCTCCTCGTTCTTCCGCCTGTCAATCCACTCGACGGAGTAGCCTGCGAAGTGTCCGCCCAGCTTGTCTACTGCTTGGAGGTATGCCGCCATGGTAGGGGAGACGACGTCGCAGGTGCCAGCGACTTGCCCAGCGACGAGGTCGGAGTCTCCGTAGCAGCGTAGGCGGTTGACGTTCATCTCCTTGGCAGATCGCATGCCGTGGAGTAGTGCCTCGTACTCGGCCATGTTGTTGGTGCAGGGGGTGAAGTCGAGGCAGAGGACGTAGCGGAGCTTGTCACCCTTCGGTGAAGTCAGCACGATCCCTGCTCCTGCGCCGTCTGCGTTCTTGGAGCCGTCGAAGTGTAGGCTCCAGTAATGGAGGTATGGCAGCTTTTCTGGCTGCTGGGCCTCTTCCTAGTCGGCGATGAAGTCCGCTAGAGCCTGCGACTTGATCGCTTTTTGTGGCTCGTACTTGATATTATGGACGCCGATTTCGACGGCCCACTTAGCGACTCGCCCAGTCGCCTCACGGTTGTGGATGATGTCCTGCAACGGTGCTGAGGAGACGACCGTGATCGGGTGCTCCTGGAAGTAGTGCGGCAGGCGTCGTTGTGCTCTGAAGACCGCGTATACCAGTTTCTGGTACTGCGGGTATCGTTGGCGCGACTCGGTGAGGACCTCGCTGATGTAGTACACCGGTCGTTGTACTGGGCGCTCCTTTCCTTCCTCCAGCCGTTCGACGACCATAACGGCGCTGACGACGCGCTCGGAAGCCGCGACGTAGACCAGCATGGGTTCTTTGTCGGCGGGGGCGGCGAGTAGCGGTGCGGCGTGTTGGTGCCCTAGAGGCAATAATAAATGTAGTTATTATTATATCTTTGTGTTTATGATAAATGTTTGCATTCATGCTATAATAGTATTAACAAGGAAACATTAATACTTGTGTGATTTGTAAACTTAAATTGAAGTCCCTAGTAAAGCCTCTATACATCACTAGCTTGTTGGTTAATAAATGATTGTGGTTTCCCTATCATGAACATTGAGATGTTATTAACAACAAGATCATATCGTTAGGAGAATGATATGATGGACATACTCCTATAGATAAGCGTAGCATAAAGATCAAGTCATTTTAATAGTTCAATTGCTATATGCTTTCTGATACATAGTAACCTAATTCCTTCGACCATGAGATCATGCATATCACCTTTACCGGATGGATGCCTTGATGACTTCAAACACCACACCGTAACTGGGTGGCTATAAAGGTGGCATTGAGTGTTCGGAAAGTATTGGTTGAGACACATGGATCAAGAGTGGGATTTGTCCATCCATATGACGGATAGATATACTCTGGGCCCTCTCGGTGAAATGTCGTCCAATTAGCTTGCAAGCATGTGACTGGCTCACAAGGGATCACATATCACGGGAACGAGAAAAGAGTACTTATCGGTAACGAGGTTGAACTAGGTATGCAGAGATACCGACGATCATAACCTCAGATAAGTAAACTATCATGAGACAAAGGGAAATTGGTATCGTATGTAAGTGGTTCATTCGATCGCAAAGTAATCGTAGAAATATGTGGGATCCATATGAATTTCCAGATTCCTCTATTGGTTATTGTTCGGAGAAGTGTCTCGATCATGTCCGCATAATTCACGAACCGTAGGGAGACACACATAAGGATTCGACGTTGTTTGAGTAGTTATGGAATGATGACAAAGATACCGAATGTTGTTCGGAGTCTCGGATGGGATTCGGGATATCACGAGGAGATCCGGAATGGTCCAGAGAATAAGATTCATATAAGGAAAGTCCCGTTTCGGAGTTGGGGAATGGTTCTGGTGTTTTCGTCAGGAATGTTCTAGAAGGTTCCGGAATGTCCGGCACTCCGGAGGGGAAGGATACATGAATGTGTCATTGCAAGTTGGAATGATTGCATCATGTACTAAGTGTCATCGCTTTCCAAAATAAAGGGTTTATTCAAATCCTAGTTTGAAAAGTCAAACGGCTAGTTTGAAAGTCAAACGACAAGTTTTGGAAAGAGGAAAAGGAGGAGGAAACCGAGTTGGGGAGGAGTCCCTCCTCCCCACCGCCGGCGCACCACCCAAGCCGAGTTGGGGAGGGACTCCTCTCCCTCCCCTTGGCCAGCCGGCCCCTCCACCTATATAAGGAGGGGCAGGGCTCCCTCCTAGAGACACACAAGATCCTCTCCTCCAAACCCTAGCCCCAAGCCACCGCCGCCCACCATAGCCGCCGCCGGCCCTAGGGCACTCGCCGCCGCCGCCTAGGTCAAACCCTAGACGCCAGCCTAGCCCCCTCCTCGGCGTGTCTAAACCCTAGATCTTCGAGGGACTCTCTCATACTCCACCATACTCGCTCCGGTAAGGCGAAGCCCTGCGAGATCTCCCCTCTACTTCCGGTACCACGCCGTTGTGCTGCCGGAATCACGAGGAGAGTGCTACAACCTCCGCTGCCTGCTGGAACAAGGGAGAGGAAGGTCTTCGTCGAGTACCGAACGTGTGACCGACTGCGGGAGCGCTGCCGGAACGCAGCGCTGGAAGGATCGTCTATGCGATCTTGAGATTGGGAAGAGTACGACTACATCACCCACGAGAATCCGCTCTCGTTAAACACTTTGGAATCTTCGAGGGTGAGTTATTCCATCGACTCGTTGCTACAATCTAGTAGATAGATCTTGCCTTGTTTGTTTGTATGCGGTAGAAATTTTTTGTTTTCCATGCTACGAAACCCTACACGGCGAGCAGCACCTTCTTGAGGTCGCGGAGCGCGTCATCCGCCTCCTTGTCCCACTGGAAGGTGGGGTTCTTGCGCATCAGATGGTATAGGGGCATCGCCTTTTCGCCCAGGCGGGGGATGAAGCGACTGAGAGCCGCTACTCACCCGGCCAGCTTCTGGACGTCGCGCAGGCACTCGGGTTTGCCGAGTCGGGCGATCGTGTCGATCTTGGTGGGGTTCGCCTCGATCTCTCGCTTGGAGACGACGTACCCCAGTAGTTGTCCTGCTGGTACACCGAAGGTGCATTTGCCTGGGTTAAGCTTTATCTTGTATTTTCGCAAGTTGGCGAATGTTTCCGCTAGGTCGGCGAGTAGATCACCCTGGCGAGCGGATTTTACGACCACGTCATCGATGTAGAAGTGGATGTTGCGGCCAATTTGGCTCACGAGGCACTCTTGCATGCATCGCTGGTAGGTCGCCCCGGCGTTCTTGAGGCCGAAGGTCATGGCGGTGTAGCAGAAGGCTCCGAATGGCGTGATGAACGCCTTCTTCTCCTCGTCCTCGACAGCCATTTTGAGCTGGTTGTATCCAGAGTAGGCGTCGAGGAAACATAGCGACTCCGAGCCTGCGATGGAGTCGATTATTTGGTCGATCCGCGGGAGGACGAACTGCTCCTTCGGGCAGGCGCTGTTCAGGTTTGTGTAGTCGATACACATCCTCCAGGTCCCGTTCTTCTTCTCGACCAGGACTGGGTTTGCCAGCCACTTGGAGTACTTGATTGGCCGGATGAAGCCTGCAGCGAGTAGACGCTGCACCTCCTCGGCGATGGCTCAGCGGCGCTCTTCATTGAAGGGCCGCAGCGACTGTTTGACGGGTCGCACTTTGGGGTCGGCGTTTAGTTTGTGCTCAGCGAGCTCCCTAGGGACACCGGGCATGTCAGAGGGCTTCCATGCGAAGATGTCCCTGTTCTCACGGAGGAACTCGATGAGCGCGCCTTCCTAGGCTGGGCTCATTCCTGTTCCGATCGTCACCGTCTGGCTGGAGTCGCCTGGGACCAGCTCGACGGTGCGGGTGTGCGTCGTTGCCTCGAAGGCTGAGGTGTTTGCGCCCTCCGATTTGGGCTTCTTGAGTATGGTGGGGTCGTCATTGTTCACCCCGCTTGCGTACTTGGCGAGCTCGTCGGCGTGGTTGGCCTCTGCCGTGATGACGGCATCGGCGAGTTTGGCTCCCTTGGCCTCGCACTCGGCGGCCATGTCGGGGTCGCCGTTGATGGTGATGACGCCGCACGGCCCGGGGAGCTTCATCGCGTTGTACGCGTAGTGTGGCGCTGCCATGAACTTGGCGAACGCCTGGCGCCCCAGGACGCAGTGGTAGGGGCTGTCAAAGGGTACCAGCTCGAAGACGATCCGCTCGGTGCAGAAGTTTGCTAGTGTGCCGAAGGTGACTGGCAGCGTGACCTTGCCGATCGGGTACGCCTTCCGACCGGGGACGATGCCGTGGAACCTGGTGTGGGTTGTCTCGATCATCGACTGCGGGAGCCGCAGCCGCCTGAAGGTGTCCAGGTACAGTATGTTGATGGAGCTGCCATCGTCCATCAATGTCTTGGGGAGCCAGTAGTCCCCCACCTTTGGCTTGACCACCAGGGCGACTCGGCCTGGGTACTCGATGCGCGGCGAGTGGTCCTGGCGGCTCCAGGTGATGGGCTGCTCCAACCAGTTGAGGAACTGGGGAATGTCCACCTGGGCCACCGCGTTGACGGCGACAGCGCGGGTGATGACCTTCTTCTCGCGCTTCGTGTTGAAGCCTGTGAAGGTATGGAGCGAGCCGGCCATGTTGCCGAATTTTCCGCCGTTTGGCGGGTTGTTGTCGGGGTCCTCCCGTGCTCGCCGTGCCTTCTCAATCTCCCTGAGGGTGTGGCAGTCGGCGGTCGTGTGCGTTGCGGGTTTCCCTTCCCTGCTATGAAACACACAAGGTTGGTTAAGGAGGGCCGCGGGGTCGAACCTTGGCTTGGCCTTGTAGTTGCCGTCGTCGCGGCGTTGTCCTCCGTCGCGGCGGAAGCTTTTGGGCTCGCGTTGCGCGTGCCCAGCGTTGGCGACGAAGTCGACTCGCCCGTTGTTGTGGCGCTTGCCGGTGAGGCGAGTGTTGCTGTAGCGTAGTGTTAGCCTCCCGACTCGTCGTCGGTTTCCTGGTTTGGATCTTCCTCCGCGTACCGTTTGGCGATCTCGAGGAGGTTCGGTATGTTGTCGAGTGTGCGAGAATGTCGCTTGATCTTGGCGACTAAGGGCTCGTAGCGGCACGAGGTCTTGAAGCAATGGATCGCGGTGTCCGGGTGGATGCCGACCGCGTTGTACCATAGTTCTTACCACCGCTGGACCCAGTTGCGGGTCGACTCGCGGGGTCCCTGGACGCATCGCTCCAGGTCCTCGATGGTGGTGGCGCGGGTGTAGGAGCACTCGAAGTGCCTGACGAAGGCATCTCGCATCTCTTCCCAGGAGTCGATGCTATCCTGTGGGAGGGTGTTGATCCACTGCCTGCATGTTCCCTCCATCATCAAGGGGAGGTAACGGGCGGCTAGCAGGTCGGTGTGGCCAGCGATCCCCATTGCCATGAGGTATGTGTCCAGCCACGCGGAGGGGTCGTACGAAGGGTCGTACTTCTCTATTTCCTTCGGCGCTTTGAAGTTCGCCGGGTACTTTTCGCCTCGGATCATTGGGCCGAAGCACCTGGGCCCGAGTCGGCTTAGCGACCCGATCAACTCGCCGTCGCGGCGATTGGTTAGGGTGTGTCGCAGGTCGTCGGGCTGGCGTGCGCGCTAGCTTTGGTTGTTGATGATGTGGGTGCAAGCGTCAATGGGCTGACCGTTGGCGGCGATGAAGTTGGTCGCTAGCCTGGGGTCGTTGGTGGAGAGTGCCGCGTTCGCGGGTCGGTGTTGGAGCTGCAATGGCTCTGGTGGTGGGCAATTGAGGGTGTTTGCCGCCATTGGGCGGCCACTTGAGGCCGCTCTGCTTCTGGAAGAACGCGAGTACACTCGACCCTGCGAGTCGGCGCCTGCGTTTTGCTGCTCGACGGCCTTTGTGAGTAGGGCCCTGACATACTGGATCTGTAGGGCGCCATCGCCGGTGGCCGTGATGTTGTCGGCTGCTGCTCGGCCCGCCACGAGGTTGTCCATCGGGGTGGAGAACAGTGGGAGGCCGTTCGCGTCTCGCTCCCGTGAGGAGACTACTATCCGCGGCTGGTCCCTGGGGGGTGTGCGGTTGGGTGGAGGTGGGGCGCCCATCGCCGTCGACCCTGGCGGGGGCCGGGCGCTTCCTCCTGGAGGCGCGTTCTCGCAGATCGCGCGCTCGGCCGCGCGGGCCGGGTCGTTTTCGTCGTCGAAGTTCAGGGCGCGCCCCTGGACGGTGGGGTTCAGGCGCGACCTGATTCGCTGTTGGTGGTAGCGCGACAGCTCCTGCGCCGTCACCTGCTCGAGGCGAAATTTTTCGCGCTCGGCTTGCTCCTTGTGGATTGCCTCCGCCAGCTTCAGGCAGAGTTCCTCGACCTTCGTTGCCATGGCGTTAGGGGGGATCGGGGTCGAGAAAGGATCCTCCGGTGGATCGGTTCCGGTCGCCATGTAGGTTGCGGCGTGGCGACCGGTCCTGTCGCGGAGGTCGGCGGAATTTTCCGACCCCGAATCGAAGTCGAAGATCCCAAGGATGGAAGGATCCTCGAAGTCTCCCACGTTGGAGACCTTGGTGATGGAGCCCGCGGGTGAAGCCGCAGTGATGGATCCGGCGAGTGACGCCGGGGTCGCCGAGTCGGCGTCGTCGTTGAGGGCCGCGTCTTCCGCGGCCGCGGAGTTTTTGGCCACGTCGCCGTGGGCCGAGTTGTACTCGGAGGCGAGGCGATGAATCGTGCGGACCTGGCTCTCGGAGAGCCGGTCGCGCGGCGGCGACTCGCGGATGTGAGCCGAATCCTCCGAGACGATGACATCGGTGAGGCCGACGAAGAGGCTGATCGTGCCGATCAGCAGGATCATGCTGCGCATGACGGGTCACGCCGCCGGGACATAGCTGCTTGGCAAGACCTGAAGCATCTCGCCGATTGCTATCATCTGGCCGGTGGCGACCGTCTCGTTGATGGGCAGATTGGATCTCGCCGCAGAACACCGGCCAGGCCCCACGGTGGGCGCCACTGTCGTGGGAATGGTCACGGCAGATGCTGCAATCGGCAGCGAGTAGTAGAATGAGGGGCAAGGGCGGCCAGCCATCTGCGGTGCGAGATGAGGGTGGAGACACAAGGTTTTACCCAGGTTCGGCCCCCCGGAGGGTAAAGACCTACTCCTGCTAGATTGTATTATGATGGTGGTACAATGGGCGAGCTCGGCGGCTAGGCAACGAGTCGCTTGGGTATCTGATGGAACGTATCTCTACACGCCCTGTAGGGAGGTTTATATAGACTTACCTCCCCTAGGGTTTACATATCTCAACCGAATCAGTTAAGGCTTCGGTAATCGTTTAACCTAACCCGACTGGGCCTATCTACCCGCCTGGGCCTTCAGCTTCCAGTCGCTTGGATCCACACCGGGCCTTGATCCAGTCGCCGTCTCGCAGGCCCACTCGCCAGTTCCTGGGCCAGTCGGAAACGTCCTGCTGGGTATACCCCGATAGGCATATCCCCATCAGGGTCCATTGCGATCTTCATAGACGCGCGATCTTCTATTGCTACGACGTTTACGTTGCCGGTCGTAGTCGTATTCCTCCTCCGAGTGCGCTCGGTGGACGGAGTCCTCGCCGTCGGCCCACCTGTTGGCGATGTCCATGAGGTGGTCTAGTGTCTTGGTCTTGACGCGCCCAAGTTCTTCTTTGAAGTCCCGGCGTTTGACGCCGTCCTTGAAGGCGTCAATAGCTCTCTCCTCAGAGATGTGCGCCGTGGAGTTCTTGGTGTTGGACCAGCGCAGTATGTACGAGCGAATGGATTCGCTCGTTCGTTAGGTGCAGGCCCGCAGCTCCTCGATCGAGGTAGGCCTCTTGCTGGTGCCCTTGAAGTTTCGGACGAAACTGTATGCCAGCTCCTCCTAGCTTCGGATGGATCTCGAGGATAGGATGCTGAGCCAGATCCGGGCTACGCCTGTCAGCTGCAGCTGAAGGCATTGCATGGCGGTTTCTTTGTTTTCGCCGTGTAGCTTGACGGACGACAAGTGGTCGCTGAGCCACGCCTTGGGGTCCTGTGTGCCATCGAACTTCGGAGTGTCCGAAGGAAGCTGTAAGTTTCGCGGCATCCTTGTCCACCGGACAGATCTGCTAAAGCATCGGGCTCCGCAGAGTTCTCCTTCGTCATCATCCTCCTCGGATTTGGATGAGCATACGCGCTTGGCGCGTGCCTTGTCGATCTTGCGCTGGGTTAGCGCGCTTCGAGCGTCGTAATCGCGGCTGCGACGACGCGAGCTCTTGTGCCTTCAAGGAAGGTCGTGCTCTTCATCTTCGGATGAGGGCGTGGGATTGCGGTTAAACCTGACCGCAACCTTCTTCTTTGGCTCCGCAGGAGCTTCTCCGTGGAGCGCAGCTCCAATGAGTCCAAGTCCGGTAAGCGCGGACTTATGCATGGCCCTTTTAGGGTCCCCCTCCGGAGGTGGGTGAGACGCGAGGTACGCAGTGGCCGCCATGATTGCGGCTTGCGGTGTCTTCGGGATGACGTTGCTGTCGGCATCCATCTCCATGAAGGACGCGTTGAGGGCCCGAGTCACCTCGCAACGCTCCTTGGGGTCCATGTTCTCCATCCGAGAATGGTGCTTGTTGCCATGATTGCCGTGCGAGATGGAGCCGATGCCCATGGCGGAGAGCGCAACTCGCCGCACATTGGACTCCGAGGCTGCTTGCTTGCGCTTGTCAAGCACCTCTTGCATCTTCACCTGCTTCTTGTGCTCCTCGATTAGGAGCATGTGGTACGCCATCAGCAGGTCCCGTGAGGCACCCACGGGCAGGATCATGTTGCCTGCTACGGCTTCGCATGCTTGGTCCCATCCCTCCTCGCTGAGGTGGATGATCCGATCGGTGTCGTCCCTGTTGGGTGGGGGGGACTGGCTTCTTCTGTTCCCGTCGTTTCTATCCTGCGGGTTGGGTGGCGGATTGTGCTCCTGATCTTGGATGACTGCGGCGCACTGGTAGCACTCGTAGATCGGATTGCTGCTACCGCAGCTTTTGGGTCCGGAACCGTAAGTCCCTTCATCCGATGGTGGATCGCACAGATCTGAGTTGTAGCTGCTGCTGTCATATGACTCATCTGTCGATGGTAATGTGCGTAGCACGGGGTGTGGACCCCATGAAGCAGGCCTGATAGATGGCAGGGGCACCCGCTCTGGGAGGCGGAGAGTGCCGGTCTGCCCCACCTGGAAGCAGAAACTCCCAAACAGGATCTCGAGTACGTCGCCAACGGGCTCGAAGTCCTTCAGCGTGGCTGGAGAGTGGGCGGTGAAGTCGAAGGCGTCGAAGAGGAGATGACTATTCGTTGCCGCGGAGTTGTAGATCGCTTTGGTTGGGACCGTCACGATCGCACAATCAGCGCCCCCAATTCCCACAGACGGCGCCAATTGACGAGGTTTAATCTCGTCAATGCCCATTGTTATGGACTTGGGTTTTGGAGAAGATGGGGATGCTGGAGATCGCGGAACGGTTAGCAAACAAGTAACACGGGGACACGAGGTTTACCCAGGTTCAGGCCCCCGGAGGGAAAACCCTACTCCTGCTTGTCTGCTCTTGATTACGGCGGAACCGAAAAGTACAAGGGTGCGTAGATGCAATCTGGCGTGGAGGTGTGTATGCGGTGGTGTGCGAGAGATTGTAAGAGAGCCTCCTCGTCGTGCCCTCCTGGCCTTTATATAGAGATAGGCAGGTCCCAGACACAGATCGAGTCGGTTACAGGTTTTAGGGTTTACCCCTTTGAATTTTCTATCTTCTCTAGTCTTGCTCTCCAAGGATCCGAAGGCATCATGGGCCCTGGCCACCCGAAATTCTTCATGGGCCGACGTATATTCATCGTGGGCCTCCTTGGGCTGGACTAGGTATGCTAAGGTCGTGTACCCGTAGGGTATAACCATATCACTAGGATTCCTAGGACAATTCCTCCTACGCATGTTATCCCTAGAAGGAATAGCATTCCTAAGTAATTGCCAAATAAAAATCTGGATTTTGAGAGGAAGTTTAGCTTTCCACAGAAGCTTTTAATTAGCCCTAGCAAGGTTTCTTTCCAAATACTCATACACAGATTTGGAAGAATTTTTTTATTTCCGGTGAGATTCCATACCACCTCATCAGAATCAGCCACCAACTGGATACTACCAGCTTTCAGCAAGATAGCATTCCAGTGTTCTCTCAGAACACCATGAATCCTCCATCTAAAAGGTAAAGAGAAACCATAATCCACCACATACTTAACAGTACAATCGGGAAGTTGGCAAATATCAAATACATCAGGAAACTGATTACACAAAGGCCCCCCAGGTCCCAGGGATCCTTCCAAAACCTTATTAAATCACCATTTCTAAGAACAAGCCCCCTTCTAACCAAATATACATCTTTAACCTGAAGAATAGATTTCCAACAGGAGGAATCATGAAATCTAGGAACTACAGAATTAATAGTTGTATTCCTCATGTATCTGGCTTTGACAATTCTTTGCCACAAGCCATCCTGTTTTTCCAATTTCCACCACCATTTCACCAGTAAGCTAACATTTTGTTTTCTCAAATCTTTAATGCCAAAGCCACCCTTACTCTTAGACCTACAAACTTTATCCCATCTCACCATATAATAGCTTCTCCGATCTCTTTTTTTTCTGCCAGAAGAACCTCTTAAAATGTTTATTCACTTTTTCAATGAAGCTTTTCCTTAGGAGAAACATAGACATAGGATAATAAAGAAAGGTAGATAAGGAGGAACCAATCAAAATTTTCTTTCCCCTAGAGGACATAGAATTTCCCACCCAAGCATCCAGTTTCTTAACCAACTTAGCATCAATAAAATCCCAATCAACATTCTTCAAAGCCAAAGCAGAAATGGGCACCCCCAAATATTTCATAGGCAAAGAACCAACCTGGCAACCAAAAAATTGGAATAAAACTCATCTAAAGCATTATCACCCCAATGGTATAAATCTCACTCTTATCAAAGCTAATCTTCAACCAGACATTAATTCAAAGATATACAACAGAAGCTTAAGGTTAACAGCTTTATCATGATCATGAGTTATGCACAACACAGTATCATCAACATACTGCAAAATAGCAACCCCTTGTTAATCAAATTAGGAGCAAAACCTACAACCAGATCATTAGCCTCAGCTCTTAAAACCATCTTAGTTAGACACTCAGCAGCAAAATCAAACAAAGTAGGTGGAGAGGGGATCCCCTTGTTTCACACCTTTGGCACTAGTAAAATAGGCGCCCATCTCATTATTAGTTTTCACACTAACAGTACCTTCCAACAAAGCTTTCTTGATCCAAGAATATGAAGTATCATTAAAACCTCTAATATGCAAACACTCAAGCTAAAAATCCCAGTTCACTTTACCATAGGATTTTTCAAAATCAATCTTGATCATCACCCACACTGCTTTTTGACATGAGCATAGTTAAGAAGTTCATGAAAAGAGAGCACCCTATCCGTAATGTTTCATTTTTTAATGAAAGCATTATGCTGTATGCTAAACAACTTATAAGCATAGGGTTCAAGCCTAATAGTCAACGTTTTAGTGATTAGCTTATAAATGCACCTTCACAAGAAAATAGGTCTAAATTGAGTAATCTTCTCAGCCCCCACCACCTTAGGAAGCAACCCCATAATTCAGTCTTTTCAAGTCCAACTCCCCCAAGCAGAAACAATGGAAAATGTACATAATCTCAGCCTTGACCAAATCGCAACAATGTTGAAAAATTCAATGGGGATATTATCAGGGCTAGTTTCCCTATTCACCTCCATAGAAAATAAAGCATCCTCCACTTCTTTCACGGAAAAAGGTTTAGTTAGTTCCTCATTTTTTCCACTATTAATTGTTTCCTCTAAAGACCACAAATTATGAGACAAATGAAACAAATTCCCCACAGCAGGCCCAAAAAGGTATTTACAGTAATGAGTAGCGTGCTTAAGGATATTCTCGGTACCCACATGGATGCTCGATGTGTTGCGGTGGGTTGGTATGCTCCATGTCCATGGTTTGAACCCACGAGTCCGAATCGCAAACAACACACAAATGGTTTACGCACATGGGGAGGGTTGGGTGGAAAATTGAAACAGTCCCCTGGCTGGGTTCTAAATAAAGTTAGTGCAGCATGTGACTGGTTCAGCGTGGGTTTTAGCCCACTATTAGCGCTACACCCGTTGGACGGAGACACATAAAATTCATGATGAACGTGAACGCACGCATAACTCACCGCTGGCCACCGGCCATCCCTCGACCAAGCGCGCGACGGCATGGACGTGATGATCAAGACCACCCAGGGCGGCGAGCTCACTGTGCAGGGGGGGGGGGGGGGGTGTCTGGTTCTTTATGATCGTGTTGTGCGGGGTGTCCGGGACAGAGTCGACATCCTTGTGGGGAGTCGCAGCGGCTCTTCTTCATGGGCCAGGAGCTCGAAAACGGTCGCGACACGATAAACTACTCCATACACCACGGCTCCCGCTTCCTCCTCCTCTATGCCCCCCTTAACCGCATGCCCGGTCCTCTCGACCACAGCATCCCGCTGGGCCTACAAACCGCCTCTATCCCCGCTCACGGCGGCAGCAACATCGCGTTGGACTTGGACCTGCCAGCCTCAGAGAGCCTCATGGACCTCCTCTTCGACGAGGCCGACAGGGAAGGCGTCCGCAGGGCGCTGGCAGACTACAACTACAAACCCGCCGGCCAAGAGGATGCATGTCGTAGCCGGCGCTGCTCGCAAGCAGGACAGGGCAGAGGTCGTCGTGCCTGTGCGCCAGCCTGCGGCCAATGCTTGGGACAAGATGGTGCATTGCTGGAGGTGAGCGCCCTTGACACCCTGTGGGCGATGCGGCGGGAGGTCACGAGGATGGCGTCACACCTCCACGGCTCCACCCACCGAAGGAGTACTTCTTCATCCACGGGCAGGACATCATGCGTGACGAACTCACGCTGCGTTGGCACGACGTCAGGGACGACGACACCATCACCCTCTTCCGTGGCACAATCAGTTCGGTTTGACATCCACGACACGCCCATTACATCCGTAAGCTACCCATGGCAAATCAATTCTGCAATCCAATCGCACTGCAAAAGCTAAATCGATTCTTCAATCTACTTAGATCAACAACCGCATGCGCAAAAGCTAATCGAATGGTCGTGACATTTTGAGCAGAAATCCTTGAGGGGCGAGGAGGACCTGCTGATCGGTTCGGTGCTCCCCTGTCCATCGCACTGAGTCAACCACCAGGCGATGGATTCTTATCCCCTGCCTGCACCACCTCCTCTCCCAAATCCCCGCACCGCCTTGTCCTAAAAAAAAAAACCCCCCACACCGCCGCGTAGATTGGCCGGCCTCTCTCCATGGCGCTGATTCCCGCTCGCCAGTCGATCCCTATCACAATTAAGACGGGCAATGGGGAGCTGCCATGGCGCGTGAGATCACTGCCTTAGTTTTCTTTCCTTGGCTTGGGGCTAGAGCAGACGAGGCCGAAAGGCGGCGGCTCACGAACCGGAGGAGGGAGGCGGTGCTTCGCTAGGAAGGTGAGCGCGGTAAATAGCTCGCGGGCTCGAGTGGCATGGCCTACCCGCCGGTGGCACACTGGTGCTCTGGCCGCCCCTATTTTCCTCGCCTTTCCCCTCTTCTCTCCACCCCATGTGCTGCTAGATCGACAGCCACGGGGCGGAGCGCGTCGACCGGCTCCCCAAGCCGAGCGCGGGAGTGGAGGAACACTCGCCTATGGAGAAGAATCGGCACAATCGCCGCATTGGACTTGAGTGCCAGGAACGTCGAGACGTTGCGCGTATGCCTGTTTCGAGATCGAGACGTTGCGCGGGTGACCTAGCTGGTGCTTAGGTCCGACACCGCGGGTGACTCCCCTTCTCTCTAAATGTCTCATTAATTGTAGGAGCACGAGACACGCACCTCTGGAGACGACCATGCGCGCCACAAACCCAGCACTAGAGGAGACCCGCCGGGAGGCGGCGCTGGAAGGTTCGGCTGAATGTGGAGGTGGCCGGTTCAGGCTGGGCGTGGCAACCAGAGCTCGTTGGTTTGAGTCTGACCACCAGAGGAGGCTGAATAAATAGGAGGCAGAAGATCATTAAGACTGTTAGCTTTGTTTAGAAAATTAATACAGTTAAAATTTCATATGACTACCAAATTGTACTCCTATCTGTCCTAGATCATACTTAACAGATTACATATTTTAGCAGATGTGAGCAAGAGAAAATTCATCTTAGCTGAATCGACCCGTTGTGCATATTCTTTCGAGGAGTTGTCCAACGGCAGCATATTCCATGACAACCCCCAGGTGCTTTCGGGTTAAACAAACCTATTCCAACTTGATTCAGAAAACTTGACTATATTTATAGAAAATAAACAGGAGCATATTGTAGCAATTATAATTGATTAAGTTTGATCTAAATACGAACGTTTCTGATCTCAAGATCAATATGCAGCCACAGTAATGGTTTAGGACAAATTTTTATACTTCTAAAACTACCATCAATTATCATCAGTCCATAGTGGCCTGAATTTGAGCGTTCAGTGTTACCCATTAAAACATTACTACAAACTTTTGACAAATAAAATTACTAATAACTGGAAGATGCAGTCAGTCATGATACAAACATACTCACCATCTATTTCTGAAATGAAAGTACTATTTCCGTTGTCTAGACACACTGCTTAGTTCAGACTATAAAATCATCCAATTTGACCGATACAATTCCATCCACCATCAACAATTTAGTAAGAACCATGCAGATCATAGTCTACAGAAAAGTCCTTCATAATTAGACTTGCTAGACCATATTTTAGCAAGTATGATTATTATATATCTCCCATTAGTGGCGTCGTTCAGAATATAAATGTGACGCTAACAATATATGATTTGTGTGTTGTCTGATCGATATCTCGGTAGACCAGATTTCCTCTAATGAAGATAGATGTGAGATATTCACTCGCTTGATCCCGTAATGAAGATTAGCCACTAAGTATGTCCACCTTTAATTTTATTTGGGAGATGTGCACTGTCTTGATTTCGCTAATAAAGATTAGCCACTATACATATGTAAGTTGGTTAAATTTAATATCCACCTTTAAATTTATTTGACCGTAGCAACGCACGGGCATTCAGCTAGTACATGTTAATATATTTTCACCTTGAACTAAACTGACAATCTATGCACCAAGTATCCTCCATCACGGATTTGCCAACATTTTTCGATGGCATAAAATGAATCGACAAAGCATCATGGACTGCGCTGGAACTGTTGAAGATGATCCGAGAGATATTTAGTAGGGCTAGAGGTTGGGCCCGCTGTGTCGAAATATTGCCGGTGGATCATCTTCGTGAGGAATCCGTGTCTGGTCATTGATTGGGGGAAAGCGTGTAGAGTTTAGGGTCCAATTTTTAGTAGCACTTCATTTTTCATATAAAAACAATTGATCTGTTTGGTGAAAGAAAAATCTATTTGGTGAAACTTTTAAATAGGATCACGTGCACTCCATCGGTACTAAGGTAATGGGTGAGATAGATCAAAATCAAATTATGGTCTGCAACTTCTTGTGTTTCATCATGCATTTTATCTTACATGCATTTCTCGTCACACCATAACTAACTCCAAACAAGGATGACATTTCATACATTCCGAGTGCAGTTTGAGTTCAGGATTATTAAATGACCAACAAAAAAAACATGAATGCAAGATGTTTCCACATGAGGTCTTAGTACGGTGCATGCATGGTATATGATCTACATGAATGGATACAACTCATGCAAACTCATACTTCCACAATGACAACCCTATAGTATATATATATATATATATATATATATATATATATATATATATATATATATATATATGTTTTCAAGAACTTGCTTGAGAACAAAATTACATGTATACGGAGAGCAGCAATCCTCCCAAATGTGCCTTGCTAGGAGAAAAACACACATTTCATTTCCTTTTCAATATTTGTGAGCCCTGAGACATTGGAGAAAAACAAAGAAACTAGAAGGCATTGCATTATACTAGAAGGGCCCAGCGCGTGTTTTTCTCAAGTATGTGAATAACGTGGAGTATAATTAAACCGTGGATGCAAAATCCAAATTTCCTTTTGCTTTCAAGAATAATTAGCTGCAAAATGAGAATCAACAAATGATTGCAATTTGGAAATAATTTGGTTTTCTGTTTCATTGAAATTCTTAGACTGGGCACATTGCCCATGGTTTTAGATCATGGTTGTGATCATGGTTTAAGAGGGAAATAAAAACTTATTCAAACATATTTTCTCTTTGGTAAAGGATACACAAAATAACAGGGAAATCAATACACATACATCTCAGATACTTCCATAATCCCATTATAATACATAATATTCACAATACCGAGATGCTGGACAAACATCGAAATAAAAAATTCCTTATCCATGTAATAAGTTCATCATTTTGTCTTTTGAGAGAAAACCCAATAGATCACCTTTCAGATTTGTGCTTAGCTATCCTAAACCCGAATCAAAATTATATGGACATAAGGTGCAAACCGGTACAAATAGCATCTAAACCAAGCATATATATCGTACACGAGACAACAAAGTAGACAATTTTATATGATCTAAGTACATGATAAACTTGATAGTTGATTATACAATGAGAGGTTCAAAGTGTGTACTAATTTGAGTTCAACGATGACAAAGTGAGACTAAAATAACAAGAATGATGCTACCATAAGTGCAACCAGATATTACCATACCTGCAAACAAAACAACTTGGAGTAGCAAAATTGGGAATCTGAAATAAAGCATATGCAAACATGAAACTGGAGTCTCCAAGATCCTAAAATAAATCCAAGGAAATGAAAAAGAAAAGATAGCAATACGGCTTTGCCATGTGCTTCACTGGTTCCTCTAGCTTATGCAATATCTAGATGGTTTGACTGTTGGGATGATGTATATTTTTCGCTTTTGTTTTCAACTTTACTTTACAAATGCATCTGCAACGATGGCGACGATGATATGAAGGAAGCATACATAGTTGAGACGATCTTAATACACAAGGTGCGGTCTTATGTTATACTCTAATAATTATAATTATCAGAGAAAAGCCATAACAATGCATATGTCAAAGGAAAGCTACATGAAATTTTTAATATATTGTTAGAAGTTATACTCTCTATTACCACGCAATCTATGGCTGGACGACTAAAATGGAACCGCTCAAATAGAAAAAAATCTACAAAAGGAAATGGCATAGAGAGCAACCATGGTAGCTTGTGCTAAAAAATGAAAACCACGAAATTAGCAGGAAATGTTTTAGTCTGATGTGGCCTACTCATATTTTTTTCAGTCACGTTTGAGATGGTTGTCATCTCCCAGACTATCAATTGCAATAGTTCTAAAAACAGGAAATTAAGTTACATGAGCAAATAAACATAGTGACAACTAAAGGGAATATTATACCAAGACGCTCACAAGATGTGTGGCAATAAAAGGTAGGCGATAGACATATACTGGTAAAAAATAACACTAATTTTTCTGCCATGGTACATGGCTAGGCTCAGCTTCACAGTAAAGCATTTGAGCAGTCAAGCTCCCAGTTCACAAAATGAAGGTAGCGCAGGCTTAGTAAAAAGATAAATGAAGGTAGCGCTTGCTTATAGACTATAAGAATTATTTGTATGCCATAGAAAGCCATAACAATGCACATGTCAAAGTCATGGGATTGGCAATGGAAACCAACAAATGACGGAAATAAACCTTGATAGAGTGGAGTCGAGAAGGAATAACATACAGGGCTTCAAGCCATTGATGTACCAAGGGTTGTGACGGCCATACTACAGAGAAGCACGATTGATGAGCAGAATGAACTTCTACCTATGGGGAGGGGGGTATGGTCAGCACACCTACCTGGAGCATAGGGATGGATTTCTTCTCGACACCGACAATGATGGTCAAGGTGCTGCAGAAGGCTACAGTGGCCCTACCTTTGTGGACTATTTTCTTGAGAGCGCATTCAACCCTAACCACCATACCGGCATCGCTAAGCCATCTTAACCGCTTGGCCCACCGCTTCCCTGAATGCTCCTCCTTGCTACAATGCTTCCTCTTCCCCATGCAGCAGCCGTAAATGAATCATTTTAATGCCACTGCAAACTTTTTAATACGTGAAGTTAGTAGTTGCATATCGAATTGAACCTTACTTCTAACAAATGTGGATGGATCACACAAAAACTATTTTTTGAATACATGAAGTAAGCAGTTGCATATTTTGAATTAACACTGACTTCTAACGGATGTGGATGGATCGCACAAAAACCATACTTTACAATACTGAAAATTTAATATCTAACTACCATGGAACATCAATGAAGCAATACATAATTACATATAGATGAGCTCTGTTTGATGGAAGATTGGAGGTCATTTGGAACTTATACTGCGTCCTACATCTAAGGAGTGGTACGTCCAATTTGCATCACAATTCTATATCATAATTTGTCTCTATTCATTGATATATTTATTATTAAGAGGTGTTACGTATGTCTTTTCATCTGTTTTTGCATGTCGGATGATTCTTGGAGGATGAACTGCCAGAGTCAGGATTCTGATGGAAAAAGAGGTGTTCTGATGCAATTTCGCGAAGATCAGAAAAATACCAGAAAAATTATGGAAAATCATATTTTCCCAGAAGACGAAGAATGCCAGAAGGGGAGGCGGAGATGGGCCATGATACGTCCAAAACGTATCTCGAACACTTTGCTATTGTTTCTTCTCTAAACTTGTGTGATTTAGATACAACTAACACGGACTGACGATGTTTTCAACAGAATTACCTTGGTGTCTTGTTTTTGTGCAAAAAATGAACTATCAGGAAAAATCCTGAAAAATATGCCAAAAATTATATTTCACCAGAAGATTCACGAAGCTGGAAGAATAGACGCAGGGGAGGCCTGGGGGGCCAGACCCACCCCAGGCGCAGGCCCACCTGACCCCGCGCCTGGGAGGGGTGTGGCCACCCCAGGCAGCTTCTTGTCCTCCCCCTGCGCCTATAAGTTGACTTTCGACCTAAAAACCGAGGGACTATTGTTGTTGTTGTTGCTTTGCTGTTGCTACTACAAACTGTTGCTAGTGATAAACTTCTGTGAGCAAGAACTATTTTCAGGTGTAGCTGAACTGACAACTCAGTTGGTAAGGCTTGCAAGTATTCTTTGGCTCCCCTTGTGTCGAATCAATAAATTGGATAATACTACCCGTGAAGACTATTGCGATCCCTATACTTGTGCGTCATCAAAACTATTTTCTGGCGCCGTTGCCGGGAAGCATAGCTTTATTTGTAAGTTTACTTGGATCTATTATTGTTCACTGCTACTCCTTTCATCATGGGGAAATCTCGTGATGGAAAGTTCCCTATTTTACCATCCATTACAAGAACAGGTATAGTCCTAAACACCTCTGCTGCTCTTGATTCACCGTCTGTTATAAGTAAGCTTGATACACCACCACCACATACACATCCTACACACACTGCTACTACTACTGAGTCTGAAACTGCTTTTGATACTCATGATGTTACTTCTACTGTGCTTGATGCAAGTGGTTCATTAGGTCCTTTTCTAGATGCTACTATGGCTAGTCTAGGAAATACCGAAACTCCTAGTGAAGACACTGTTACACCTGTTAGCTCACCGGAGGCTAGTGAGAGTTATGATATTATGATGGTTACATTGAGTTCACTGATGATTTTGTTGAAGAGTGCCGAAACACACATGGTACTAGTGCTATGAAGAGTCTCCTTGTTAGACGTACTATTATGCCTAGGTTGTCCTCTGATCCTAAGTTTGCCACTTCTCCCATAGATATTAAAGATGAAGATTATGATTTCTCTCTTGATTTATCTTATTTAGATATTATCGAGAAAGAACCTTTTTGTGGTACTAAAAATGAGAGTGTTGTGGCTCATATGAATGAGATTTCTACTCTGAGTGCTTTGTTCTCTGATGATTTTAAGATGTGCAAGTAGTTTGTTGCTAATATCTTCCCTTTTTCACTAAAAGGAGAAGCTAGGGTTTGGTTTAATAGACTACCTCCTGGTTCCATTGATAGCCCTGATTGCTTGATTGCTTATTTCTTCCAGAAATATTTTCCTCCCAGTGCTAGACATGCTGCTTTGCAAATAATTTTTGATTTTAAACAGGGAGAAGAAGAGAAATTGCCTGAGTCATGGAAAAGATTATGTGCCTTGATTCATGCACATCCTGGATGTCCATTGCCTAAGAATGAGCATCTTGATTTTTATTATAATGGACTAACTGATGATTCTAGGACCTACCTAGATAGCTTTGCTGATTATGTTTTCATAAAAAGGACTCCTATAGATGCTGAAGAATTAATGGCTAAAATAAGAAAGAATTATGATGATTGGACTTCAACTGAGCTGAATACACCTGAGCCTATTACTACTGAACCAGTTGTTCCTGAACCAGTTCCAACACCAACAACAAAGGATTATATTATTTTAGTTATTAGGATTATTGTTTTTTCTACCTGTTTAACTCCCTTTTTGTTATAGATAATTAAGTCATGGATCCATCCGAAGATCCCGGTCGCATCGGTGAAGGTTTTCTTCAGGGCATGATAAGAGGTGAAATTCCTCTTAATATTACTACCGACGCCGAAGATATTTTGCTCGAGGAAGAGATATCCTCATATCTGAATCCATCCGGTGATGGACTAGAGGAAAACCTAATGTACCAAGGGGAAGACCAGATGGACGAAGGGCAAACAAATAACAACAATAATGATGGCCCCTAGACAAGATCCGGCGAGGTACATATATATATATATATATATATATATATATATATATATAAAGTATCGTGTTACCTCTATTCATTAACTGATCTAGATATATATTAATCACTCTCTCTTCTTCTTTTAGCCCACCGGATCGAAGCAATCGACAACTCGAACGAAACGAGGGCCGAACAAAAAGTTGGATGGTAATCAGAGGTTCACCATCGAAGAAATAGATGATGATGGTGAACCGATTGCTCCAGAGAAGCACCGGAGGATGTTTATAAATCAATACGGGGTGCTTGTTAGGGACAACCTTCCGATCACCATCCAAGAATGGAATAAATCAAAGAAAGCCGGTGAAGAATCCAACAGCTATGTCATCGATGATGCCAAAGATGACCTTTGGCAGAAGCTCATAGCGCATTTCATACTACCTCCAGACTATGAGGAATTTGAGGTAGATGGTATTACCCCAAGGCCGGGTGGGCTTGAAAATAGAGCGAAAGTCAAGGAGTGGGCACTGAGCAATATGGCTGAACTGTACCTGAACCACAAGAAAAGTTTATACGCGAAATATGTCGCGAAAAAGAAAACTCCAGACTTCAAAAGAGTAAACGAGAAGTTGAGAGAATAGTGGCCCGATTTTGTACAGTACAAGCAATCTGATAAAGCAAAGGAAAAGTCGGCAAAGAACGCGTTAAATGCTGCCAACAAGAAATACCATCATAAAATAGGGACAGGTGGCTACAAGAGTGCCGTCCTTAAGTGGGAAACTATGGAGAAGGAAATGAGGGCTAGAGGCGTTACTCCTGGTACAGATGGATGGCCCGAGAGGTCAAAGCACTGGTGGTACGGGCACGGGGGATCCTTGGACCCAGAAACAGGGAAGACATTATTTCATGATAAAATTCTAAAACCCTCCCAAGACCTTATTAAAGCAATGAACGATGCTCAATTGGGATTGTTCCGTCCCGAGAGAGAGAACGACGAGCTGACACGCGCCCTAGGGATGTTGGAATTATGCCCTAGAGGCAATAATAAAGTTGTTATTATGATAATTCTTGTTCATGATAATGTTTATATTCCATGCTAGAATTGTATTAAGCGGAAACTTTAATACTTGTGTGGTTTGTGAACAACATCGTGTCCCTAGTACGCCTCTATGGACTAGCTCATTGATCAATGATGGTTAAGGTTTCCTAACCATAGACATGAGTTGTCAATTGATAATGAGATCACATCATTGGGAGAATGATATGATGGACAGACCCAAACTAAGCGAAGCAATTAGATCGTGTCATCGTGTTCGTCTTTGCGAAGCTTTTCTTATGTCAAATATTGTATTCCTTAGACCATGAGATAATACAACTCCCTGGTATCGGAAGAAAGCTTTGAGGTCATCAAACGTCATCCTATGAGAGGGTGATTATAAAGGTGTCTCTCAGGTAATCGGAAAGTATCTGTTGGGTTGTATGTATCGAGATGGGATTTGTCCCTCCCAAGTCGGAGAGATATACTTCGGGCCCACTCGGTAATCGATATCAACACCGCTTGCAAGCATGTGGTTAAGGAGTTAATCACAAAGTGATATCGGATTACGGAACGAGTAAAGTACTTGCTGTGAACGAGATTGAACTAGGTATGACGGTACCGACGATCGAATCTCGGGCAAGTAAAATATCGCGAGACGAAGGGAATATATATATGGGATTGTTTGAATCCTGACATCGTGGTTCATCCGATATGATCATCGATGAATGTGTGGGAGTCAATATGGGTGCCCAGACCCCGCTGTTGATTATTGATAGAAGATCATGTCTGCATATTCTCGAACCCGCAGGGTCACACACTTAACGTGTCTCGACGCTAGGATAGATTGGATAATTGGTTTATGATTTTTTTGTTCGGAGTCTCGGATGGGATTCGGGACATCACGAGAGGTTCCGGAATGGTCCGGAGAATAAGATTCATATAAGGCAGTGCAGTTTTTGGAGTTCGGAATTGTTCCGGGTTAATCGGTATTGTACCGGAAGCTTCTAGAACCTTCCGGAAGGGGACCAACGTGGACCCACCTTCCGGGAGGGGGCATGGGCCTATAAGGGAGTGTCCTGGCCGCTTTGGGCCAGGGGCACAAGGCCCCATAGGGCCCAGCCGCCCCAGGAGGGTTTAAACTGAAGATAGGGTTTCTAGAAGGGGGAGAGTCCTTGCCCCACACTTCTCCCTCCCTTGGCCGCCGGCCCAAGGCTTGGAGGAGGGGCTAGGGCTGGCCTCCCCCCTCTCTATATAAAGAGGGCTGGGGCGCCCCCTCCCACACACCTTGCCTCCAAACCCTAGTTGCCCTGCTGCCCTTCCTCTCTCCCTCCCGACTGTTTGTAGGCGAAGCCCTGCTGCAGAAATTCTCCACCATATACACCACGCCGTCGTGTTGTAGATCCAATCTATCTCTCCACCATACTTGCTGGTCCGAGGAAGGAGGAGACGTCGAGGTGCTGCACGTGTGCATCTCACGGAGGCACCGCCACTTGTGGTGCTAGATCGGATCGGATCGCGAGGAGGAGAAGCGAGTACGACTACATCACCCACGTTCGGACGAACATTCCTCTGTGCGAATCTTCAAGGGTATGAAGATCTAATCCAATCTCTCTCATTGTTTGCATCTCCTAGATTAGATCTTGGCTTTCCCTCTGTTCGCATCCGTAGAAAATTTTGATTTACTATGCCGCGAAACCCTTCAGTGGTATCAGAGCTAGATCTATGCGTAGATGTATTTCACGAGTAGAACGCAACATGGTTGTTTTGGGCGTTGATGTTTTCTGTTGCAAGCCTCTTGTTTGTGTTCATCTTATGACGCGGGATAGTGAGATTGAAGCGGTCCAGGCCAACCTTACGCGACGTCGTTCGCGAGACCGGCTCCGCACTTGACGTGTGGCTTGTTCCACACATGCGGCTGGTGGATGTCAGTTTCTCTCACTATAGTTGTCATGGGATTAACACAGGAGTTTGGCAACCATAATATCACCGTTGTGGCTTTCCGTAGGTAAGAATCGTTCTTAGCATCTACTCCCATAAGCCACGTAAAACATGCAACAACAAAGTAGAGGCGTCTAACTTGTTTTTGCAGGGAGTGTTTTCTGTGATATGGTATGGCCCAAGATGTGATGTGTATAATGTATGCGATGATCATGTTTTGTAATGTTTCACGACTTGCATGTCGATGAGTACACAACCGGCAGGAGCCATATGGTTGTCTTTATAATTGTGTATGACCTGTGTGTCAACTTCTTATGCGCCATGTAATAGTTTTACTTTATCGCTAAGTAGTTAGCAATAGTTGTAGTTGCTATTCGTGGTGGAGGCAATCATGGTGGAGTGATGGAGATCATGCCGGAACGCACAAGATGGAGATCATTGCGCGAAGATTGGCTATACCATGTCACATAAAGTTATATGCATGTGATGTTTATCCTTTTATGTATCTTATTATGCTTAGATCGCGACGGTAGCATTATAAGATGATTCCTCACTTAAAGATCAAGATAAAAACTGTGTTCTCCCCGAGTATGCACCGTTGCGAAAGTTCGTCGTGTCCAAGCATCACGTGATGATCGGGTGCTATAGACTCTACGCTCACATACAACGGGTGCAAGCCAGTTTTGCACACGCGGAAATACTTGGGTCTAACTTGACGAGCCTAGCATGTACAGACATGGCCTCGGAACACAAGAACCGAAAGGTTAAGCATGAGTCATATGAATGATATGATCGACACTTCGTTGTCCACCATTGAAACCACATCTCTTCTCGTGAAGATCGGATTAGGTGTGGTGAATTTGGATCGTGTTCACTAAACAACTTGAGGGATGTTGAATTTAGTGGGAGTTCATCTAGTAATTTGATTAAAAGTTGAACTAGTTATCATGAACATAGTCTAATTTGTACTTGCTAATATTGTAGATCAAATGGCTAAATCCAACTTCAACTTCAACGTTTTTGCTGAGAAGGAAAAGCTTAGAAACAATGGGTCTAACTTCACCAATTGGTTCCGCAATCTAAGAATCATTCTGTCTGGCGGTCAAAAGGACTATGTCCTTGGAAAGGCGTTAGGTGACCCCCCCTGCTGCAACTGCACGGCTGATGAGAAAGCCGTCTATCAGTCGCGCAAAGATGATTATGGTGTGATTAAGAGCACCATGTTGTTTGATATGGAACCGGAACTTCAAAATCGTTTTGAAACCTATCCCGGGCCCTTTGAGATTCTCGAAGAGCTGAAAACCATGTTTCAGACTCAGGCCCGTTCTGAGAGATATGAGATCTCTGAGAAGTTCTTTAACTGCAAGATGGAGGAAGGGAGTTCCGTTAGTGAGCACGCCATAAAGATGTCGGGCTACACTCAACGCCTTGAGCAACTGGAATGCACGATTCCAGAGGAGCTCAAGATTGACAGGGTTCTGCAATCACTCCCTCCCAGCTACAAAAGTTTTGTAGTGACTCATAATCAGATTGGTTCCACTGATACGATCACCGAGCTCTTCGCAAAGCTGAAGGCCGCGGAGGTGGACATCAAAAAGGATAATCATGTGTTGATGGTCAACAAGCCCTCCTTTAAGAAAGGTAAGGGTGCAAAGAAGCCCTTCAAGAAAGGAGGCGGCAAGCGTGTTGCCCCTGCTGAGAAGAAGCTCAAGTCTGGTCCCAAGCCGGACAGTGAGTGCTTCTATTGCAAGGACAAGGGTCACTGGAAGCGCAACTGTCCGAAGTACTTAGCGGACAAGAAGGCTGGCACCATCAAAGGTATATTTGATATACATGTTATTGATGTTTTCCTTATTAGCCCTCGTTGTAGTGCCTGGGTATTTGATACCGGTTCAGTTGCTAACATTTGTAACTCGAAACAGGAGCTACGGAATAGACGGCGGCTTGCGAGGGATGAGGTGACGATGCGCGTTGGCAACGGATCAAGAGTTGATGTGATGGCCGTCGGCACGCTCTCCTTAGTTTTACCTTCGGGATTAGTTTTAAACCTTAATAAATGTTATTATGTGCCTGCGTTGAGCATGAACATTATTTCCGGATCATGTTTGTTGCAAGACGGTTATTCATTTAAATCGGAGAATAATGCTTGTTCTATTTACATGAGTAATATCTTTTATGGTCATGCACCTTTAGTGAATGGTTTATTTCTTCTAAATCTCGAAAGGGATGAAACACACATCCATAACATTGAGGCTAAGAGATGCAAAGTAGATAGTGATAATACTACTTATTTGTGGCACTGTCGTCTAGGTCATATTGGTGTAAAGCGCATGAAGAAACTCCATTCCGATGGACTTTTGGAGTCTCTTGATTTTGAATCATTTGACACATGCGAACCATGCCTCATGGGCAAGATGATCAAAACCCCGTTCTCCGGTATGATGGAGCGAGCAACGGACTTGTTGGAAATCATACATACCGATGTATGCAGACCGATGAGTGTTTCGACGCGCGGTGGATATCGCTATTTTCTCACTTTTACCGATGACTTAAGTAGATATGGGTATATCTATTTAATGAAACATAAATCTGAAACATTTGAAAAGTTCAAAGAATTTCAGAATGAAGTGGAGAACCATCGTAACAAAAAGATTAAGTTTCTACGATCCGATTGTGGAGGTGAATATTTGAGTTATGATTTTCTCACGCATCTTAAAGCAAGTGGAATCGTTTCACAACTCACGCCACCCGGAACACCACAGCGCAATGGTGTGTCTGAACGCCGGAACCGAACCCTATTAGATATGGTCCGATCAATGATGTCTCTTACTGATTTGCCGTTATCATTTTGGGGTTATGCATTAGAAACCGCTACATTCACTTTAAATAGGGCACCATCTAAATCCGTTGAGACGACACCGTATGAACTGTGGTTTGGTGCTAAACCTAAGTTGTCGTTTCTTAAAGTTTGGGGATGCGAAGCTTATGTCAAGAAGTTGATGCCGGACAAGCTCGAACCCAAAGCGGAGAAATGCGTCTTCATAGGATACCCTAAGGAAACTATTGGGTATACCTTCTATCACAGAACCGAAGGCAAAGTGTTTGTCGCGAAGAACGGTTCCTTTCTTGAGAAGGAGTTTCTCTCGAAAGAAGTGAGTGGGAGGAAAGTAGAGCTAGACGAGGTTATTGAACCTTCTCTTGAATTGGAGAGTAGCGCAGCACCTGAGATTGTTCCAGTGCCGCCTGCACCAATAATATAGGAAGCTAATGATAAGGATCATGACACTTCGGACGATGCTACTACTGAACGTCGCAGGTCGACAAGGTCGCGTGCCCCTCCTGAGTGGTACGGCAACCCTGTCTTAACTGTCTTGTTAGTAGATGACAGTGATCCTGCGAACTATGAGGAAGCAATGATGAGCCCAGACTCTGAGAAATGGCTAGAAGCCATGAAATCCGAATTGGGATCCATGAGCGAAAACCAAGTATGGACTTTGGTGGACCCTCCTAGCGACCGAAAGGCCGTTGAGTGCAAGTGGATCTTCAAGAAGAAAACGGACACGGATGGTAATGTTACCGTCTATAAAGCACGGCTTGTTGCAAAAGGTTTTCGACAAGTTCAAGGTGTTGACTACGATGAGACTTTCTCTCCCGTAGCGATGTTTAAGTCCATTCGGATTTTATTAGCAATTGCTGCGTTTCATGATTATGAAATATGGCAGATGGATGTCAAGACTGCGTTCCTCAATGGCAACATTGATGAAGAGTTGTATATGATGCAACCCGAAGGTTTTGTCGATCCTAAGGATGCTGATAAAGTATGCAAGCTTGAGCATTCCATTTATGGACTGAAGCAAGCATCTCGGAGTTGGAACCTTCGTTTTGATCAAGTGATCAAGAGCTTTGGATTTGTTCCAAATTGCTACGAAGCTTGTATCTACAAGAAAGTGAGTGGGAGCTCGGTGACGTTTCTGGTACTATATGTGGATGACATATTGATTATTGGAAATGACATCAACATGCTTAACGATGTGAAGAGTTATTTGAACAAGTGTTTTTCAATGAAAGACCTAGGTGAAGCTGCTTATATATTAGGCATCAAAATCTATAGAGATAGACAAAGACGCCTGATAGCTTTAAGCCAGAGTACATACCTAGACAAAGTTCTGAAAAGGTTCAGAATGGATAAGGCAAAGAAAGGTTCAGTGCCTATGTTGTCAGGTAAGACATTGAGCAAGGCTCAGTGTCCAGCTACGGTAAATGATAGGGAAGCTATGAGCAAAGTGCCTTATGCCTCGGCCATAGGTTCTATCATGTATGCCATGCTATATACTAGACCGGATGTGTCCAATGCTCTTAGTTTGACGAGCAGATACCAAAGTGATCCAGGAGTGGAACACTGGAAAGCCGTGAAGAACATCCTAAAGTACCTAAATAGGACTAAAGAAATGTTCTTAGTCTATGGGGGTGATGAACAGCTCGTCGTAAAAGGTTACGTCGACGCTAGTTTTGACACCGACAAGGATGATTCTAAATCTCAGCCAGGATACGTTTATATTTTGAATGGAGGAGCTGTGAGCTGGAGAAGCTGCAAGCAAAGCGTGATCGCGGGATCTACAGTAGAAGCGGAATACATGGCTGCTGCAGAAGCGTCAAGTGAAGGAGTTTGGATCAGAAACTTCATCACTGAGCTTGGCGTGGTTCCAAGTGCATTGGACCCACTAGAGATATTGTGTGACAACACTGGCGCCATAGCACTCGCTAAGGAACCAAGATATCATCCAAAGACCAAGCATATCAACCGCAAGTTTCATATAATCCGAGATTATATAGCAGATGGAGATCTGAAGATTAGCAAAGTACATACAGATCTGAATGTCGCAGATCCATTGACTAAACCTCTTCCACGTGTAAAACATGATCAGCACCTCAGTGCCATGGGTGTGAGATTGTTGCCAAATGTAAACTAGATTATTGACTCTAGTGCAAGTGGGAGACTGTTGGAATTATGCCCTAGAGGCAATAATAAAGTTGTTATTATTATAATTTTGTTCATGATAATGTTTATATTCCATGCTAGAATTGTATTAAGCGGAAACTTTAATACTTGTGTGGTTTGTGAACAACATCGTGTCCCTAGTACGCCTCTATGGACTAGCTCATTGATCAATGATGGTTAAGGTTTCCTAACCATAGACATGAGTTGTCAATTGATAATGAGATCACATCATTGGGAGAATGATATGATGGACAGACCCAAACTAAGCGAAGCAATTAGATCGTGTCATCGTGTTCGTCTTTGCGAAGCTTTTCTTATGTCAAATATTGTATTCCTTAGACCATGAGATAATACAACTCCCTGGTATCGGAAGAAAGCTTTGAGGTCATCAAACGTCATCCTATGAGAGGGTGATTATAAAGGTGTCTCTCAGGTAATCGGAAAGTATCTGTTGGGTTGTATGTATCGAGATGGGATTTGTCCCTCCCAAGTCGGAGAGATATACTTCGGGCCCACTCGGTAATCGATATCAACACCGCTTGCAAGCATGTGGTTAAGGAGTTAATCACAAAGTGATATCGGATTACGGAACGAGTAAAGTACTTGCTGTGAACGAGATTGAACTAGGTATGACGGTACCGACGATCGAATCTCGGGCAAGTAAAATATCACGAGACGAAGGGAATATATATATGGGATTGTTTGAATCCTGACATCGTGGTTCATCCGATATGATCATCGATGAATGTGTGGGAGTCAATATGGGTGCCCAGACCCCGCTGTTGATTATTGATAGAAGATCATGTCTGCATATTCTCGAACCCGCAGGGTCACACACTTAACGTGTCTCGACGCTAGGATAGATTGGATAATTGGTTTATGATTTTTTTGTTCGGAGTCTCGGATGGGATCCGGGACATCACGAGAGGTTCCAGAATGGTCCGGAGAATAAGATTCATATAAGGCAGTGCAGTTTTTGGAGTTCGGAATTGTTCCGGGTTAATCGGTATTGTACCGGAAGCTTCTAGAACCTTTCGGAAGGGGACCAACGTGGCCCCACCTTCCGGGAGGGGGCATGGGCCTATGAGGGAGTGTCCTGGCCGCTTTGGGCCAGGGGCACAAGGCCCCATAGGGCCCAGCCGCCCCAGGAGGGTTTAAACTGAAGATAGGGTTTCTAGAAGGGGGAGAGTCCTTGCCTCCCACTTCTCCCTCCCTTGGCCGCCGGCCCAAGGCTTGGAGGAGGGGCTAGGGCTGGCCGCCCCCCTCTCTATATAAAGAGGGCTGGGGCGCCCCCTCCCACACACCTTGCCTCCAAACCCTAGTTGCCCTGCTGCCCTTCCTCTCTCCCTCCCGACTGTTTGTAGGCGAAGCCCTGCTGCAGAAATTCTCCACCATATACACCACGCCGTCGTGTTGTAGATCCAATCTATCTCTCCACCATACTTGCTGGTCCGAGGAAGGAGGAGACGTCGAGGTGCTGCACGTGTGCATCTCACGGAGGCACCGCCACTTGTGGTGCTAGATCGGATCGGATCGCGAGGAGGAGAAGCGAGTACAACTACATCACCCACGTTCCGACGAACGTTCCGCTGTGCGAATCTTCAAGGGTATGAAGATCTAATCCAATCTCTCTCGTTGTTTGCATCTCCTAGATTAGATCTTGGCTTTCCCTCTGTTCGCATCCGTAGAAAATTTTGATTTACTATGCCGCGAAACCCTTCAAGGGAATCATAAAAATGGAGGACGAACACGAGGCAAAGGCGTTGGTGTCTCGTGGAAGAAAGGGTTTCCTCAGTACGATGCCAGTTACAGAAGCCGTCAGAGAAAGAAGGACTGGGAGGCAGACCGGATCTCCAGGGTAGAGCGGGACCTAGCTGATCTGAAGAACCTCATGCATGAAACTAGCCAAAGGCCGCCGTCGTCAACTCACCCGCGGTCTGATGATCCTGCATTGGATCTTAGCCAACGGAGAAGCAGCGTGGCTTCCACGAAGGTCCATGCTGATGATCAAGCACTGCTGGATGATGCACCGGCTCCTCACTACCCCGTGGATAATGTCAGAGAGATGGCACAATGTGAGCTACATCAGCCAATGAACAACCTGTCCTTCAAGGTGGCGATCGACACTTCTTTACCTTCTCTACCTGGAGCACTCCGCCATTCACTTCCGATTCCACCAGTCTATGCTCGTGTCACGGTGGATGATATAGTGGAGGATTTTGCGGACCTAGAGATTGAAATCGCTACGCCTGAAGGCCTTACGAAACTAGGAGATTCCAAGCGCAACATCATTCTATGGAATAAGAAGTACATCAAGTTTCCAGGCTCGGCGCCAAGGCCACCTACTCCAAGGAATCCAAGTCCACCCCGCATCGAATATCGTCAACCTCCAAGTCCACCCCAACCCGATTATCGCCAACCTCCAAGTCCACCCCAACCCGATTATCGCCAACCTCCAAGTCCACCCCGCCCCGCTGACGATCGCCGCAGCAGGAGTACATCAACTCGATCTCCGCCTCCGTGCAATACTACTACATCGTCGAAGAAACGTAAGTTTGACGGTCCCCCGCGCCCCACATCGAAGAAAGGTCAAACGCCGAAGATAGTCGATATCCCGCCGGCTCTTCCAAAGAGACCTTATGACAAGACCGATGAGGAAACTAACGTGAATGTGGCTGCCCAAGTTAAGGCGCATTTTGCACCCAAAAAGCCTGAGCCAAAGCCGGTATATAATGAAAAAAACAAAAAGTGGGCTAAGTCCTTTCTTGAGCAACCATCCCAGATATCGACGAATCTGGAATCAGACTATGACCGGGAGATTATTAAGCAAGCATAGAAGAAGAAAAAAATCACAAGTGCAAAAAGCGGGAAGCAAGTTGCCCAGCTCGGAGCACAGAAGAATCAATCGGTCGTCCCGCTCAAAGTCATTTCAGACCTCGACAAGGCCTTCAGAGCTGAAATGGATGTGGACATGCAAATAATGGACCCTAGAGCCCGTAATAATGCTGCACTTATGGGAATCACTATATCGTAGGCCAAAGCACTTGCTAACGAAGCAAATATGTCTGTTGGTCAATATTTAGGCTATAAAGATACACCAGTGGTTCAGATAGTATGGCACTATGTCCAAGTGGAGCCTCTAGTCAGTAATGAGGAGCTCGCGCGTCTATCCACACATATGCGAAATCTGCACGAATGGTACATGTCGCAAGCAAAAAAAGCATCATAAAGATTGGTTTCCGGTAGACGTTAGAAAGGAGCATCACTTCAAACCATACTCGATACAGGTTCAAATGACCGAACTGTTTCAGTTATACAACCAGCGCGCCCTCGACAAATCTATCATTGGTTGCTATTGTCTGTAAGTTATTTATTTTTATAATTAAGTTTGTAGCTCAGCTCGTTCATTGCATTTAATATATTATCCTAACTATATATCCTTTTGTATGATGATATTATATTCCGCAGAATGAAGATGCTTGAATGCAAAAGAGCTAGAAGATACGACGTTGGGTTCATTAACCCATATATCATTAATGAATATACGTTAAAGAATCACCCCAAAGACGTGGAGGAAGACCTATATAGGTTCTTAACCGAGCATAATTTTGTTAAGGAAATACTATTTCCTTACAACTTCAAGTGAGTGTTTATATCTTGTACACATTTTATTTTTGCTTACTGGATGAGATATGCATGTATGCTTATGTAAACGTCTGCAGATTCCACTGGATCTTGCTAAACATTCAAGTTGACAAGTCCCTAGTTGAAGTCCAAGACTCATTAAGTTGGGACCAAGAGTAGTGGAGCGACATGAAAGCAATGCTCCATAAGTAATTTCAATCATTATCGCATTATATCGTCCTCTTTCATTCATTTTCTGATATCAAGTAACTAATAACTCCTTTGTTCATTTTCTTTGCCGAGCAGGTGTTGGACACGGTTCAGACAGAAAATACCAGGTCCATTCAAAGAGGAGCTAACTTATAAAATGGTGAAGAGTTTACAGCAGTCACCGGGAACTCATTTATGTGGATACTACGTCTGCGAGTTGATCAGTGAGCGGAAAGTTGACTCACATTATATTTATGATTTGCGGGAGAAACTAGAGCCAGACCAGCGCATAAGAACAGGGATCAATTAATTATATAAATGCATCGACGTGTAGTGTGTATGTAGTAGCGTATAATATGTATACTAAAATATATGTTTAAATTATAGTGAAACACAAAACGAAAAAGGAACGAAATGACAAAAAAAAGGAAACACACAATCTCCGCCGCGGCAGAGAAATGTGTGTTTCTCTGCCGCGGCAGGAAAACTTTTAGTCCCGGGTGGTGTTACAGCCCGGGACTAGAGGGTTTCCGCCCCCGCGGCGCTGAAACAGCCACGTGGCTGTTATCAGTCACGGGCCGTTGCGAGCCGGGACTAGAGGGGGGGCCTCTAGTCCCGTTTTCGCAGTCCCGGGCCCAAAACCGGGACTAGAGCCCGTTGTGGCCTGGGACTGGAGGCCCTTTTTCCACCAGTGAGGGCCCCCGCGGCATGCCACAGCCCAAGTGGCCCCTCCTGGGGTGGTGGGTTCACCGGTGACCCCTCTAAAATATTTTAGAAGCTTCCGATCAAAACACCAAAAACATTTTCGAATCCTGGAAAATGATTTTCCTTATATGAATCTTATTCTCCGGACCATTCCGGGTCTCCTTGTGTGTTCTGGATTCAATCTGAGACTCTGAGCAACATTCGATCTCCAACTCATATTTCATATCTACTTAAACAACATCGAATCCTTAAGTGTGTCACTCTACGGTTCGTCAACTATGCAGACATGATCGAAACACCTCTCTAATCAATAACCAATAGCGGGACCTAGAGATCCATAGTGGCTCCCACATATTCAACGATGACTTCGTGACCGAATAAACCATTTAATATACGATATCGATTCCCTTTGTCGCGCGATAATTTACTTATCCAAGGTTAGATCGTCGGTATCTCCATACATAATTCAACCTCGTTACCGATAAGTACTCTTTACTCGTACTGTGATGTGACATCCCTTGTGAACTAGTCACATCGTAGTGAATCCTAGCCTTTAGAAACCGATCGAGGAGCTTGATCTAAACGTCATAGATGCTTCTAGTGGTAAATTACTCTGTTACCAATTCAACATATGTATCAGATATCCATCCAAACTATTTTCTCGTCTATTTGTAGGTTCTGGTTCTTCTCTTATAAATGATGAGGAAACAGTAGGTTAGGATCAGAGCAAAATGTACCGCGGATACACTAGACCGTACGTGCGTCTTCGTCTCCAAGGAGCACGAGGAGACGATTAGGGTTCCCGTGCCTCCTGCCGGCGCCGCCAGCAATCTACCCTACTTATGTGGCTTTCAAGCCATGGATGCAGGGTGGATCTTGGCCTTCGTCGGCGAGAGGGCTTCGTTTTCATGTTTTTAGGATAAAGGTTTGGTGGGGCGGCGCTCAGGTGGTGGCGGCGATGTCTTCTCCAATAAAGTCTCCTCGGCTTCAGCCCCATCTCGACGCCAACGTCGAGAAGCTTGTGGGAGTGGTGTGGTCTCCAAGGACTTATTCTGGCTATGGGGATCTTCAGATCGTCAGGGAGCTTCATCGGCGGTTCATCCTTCTTCTTCATCTCCGGGACGGATGCGGTCTTCTAGGCCCGTTTAGCGACTTCACTTCTGCAACCAACAACGGGAGGAGCGGCAGCAGCGGCGCACCGTCGACACGGTCTGGAGGATGAAGATGAAGGGCATCTCATTAATTTCGATGTATTGTTTTTGTTGAGGTGTTTTGTACTGTTCGCTGTTTTTTTAATGCCAAAGTCCTTATTCGTAAAAAAAAAATCATAGCAAAGCTTCATTTGTTTAGGTACTAAAATTCAGTCTTAATTATGTGATTATGTCACCGCATTTTTTGTTCTTTTCTTATTGTTAGTTGGTTAAGCATCAAGAGGAGATTATTAGGCCACCGTACATATGTTTTACGTAAAAACTCCATCTATGTGCTTTTAGTGTATTTTGGCTAATATATATTATATTATTGAGAGGAAATAAGAAGGAAAAAATTTCATAGTTTTGGACATTAGAAATGAGCCTCGGCCTTCCCCAAATCCTCGGTCCGCAACTGGACATAAGGTTGTAGTTTCAGAAATACCTCGTCTCCCACTATAAACTCCTTCTCAGTCCTCAGTCGATCAGCTTTAAGTTTTATGCGGTTTTGGGCTGCAGCCAGATTTATCTTGAGTCGCTCAATGTGAGCTGCACGAGTTGCCAGCAGCTCCGATATAGAGGACCAGATGTCTTAAGAATTCGCTGGTATGGCACCCATATTTGGCTCATGCCCGTATAATGCCTGGAATGGAGACATACCAGTAGCACTATTCACCGTTGAATTGTACCAAATCTCTGCCGGCGACAGGCACTACTTCCACTCCTTTGGATTTTCATGGACACTGCACCGCAAGTATATTTTCAGACTTTGATTCACACGCTCTGACCATCTATCTGCGGGGGGTAGGAAGTGATGAATTTCAGTTTAACCGCCGATTTGGTGAACAATTGTCGCCAAAAATGACTTGTAAAGATTGTGCCTTGGTCAGAAATGATCGACCGCGGCATCCCATGGAGTTTCACCACAATATCGACGAAAACACGTGCCACTTGAGGAGCAGAGAATGGGTTCAATCCTATAATTTCATCACCTAGCTTTGCAGATCACTGTAGTAACTGAAAAAATGGAAACATATATTTTGTTTTGTAATTAAATATTTTGTTTTAGTAATCTCCATGAAAACCTTTTTTAACGAGATCTCTTAGATTTAGGAAGAGGTCTCCGGAAGTGGCCGCCGTCGGTCAGAATTGGGCTGGCTCAACCTCCACGGCGAGGCCGGTGAGCCCGCGCGGAGGCGTCGGGAGGTCGTGGGGCAGGGCCGGTGAGCCCGCGTTGCGGCGCTGGGAGGTGGCAGGGCGCCACCGGGATGTTGCGGTGCGGCAGCGGCAGCGGTTGGGGTGCGTGCGGCGGTGACAGACAGGGCGTGCGAGCAAGGCAGCGGCGATGATGTGTGCTCTTCTCCGGAGGAAGGTAATATCATGAGAAAAAAACGTCGGCCTTTAGGTGGGCCCCAAGATACAATTCATTTTGCGGGGTTTATTCTGTTACCATTGATTTTGCACTATAAAAACGGTTTTCCGTACCATGTAAACACCGTTTATAGTTCGTGATTTTACAATTATTGTTAGAGATGTTCTAATACTCGCGCTCCAGTAGCGTATCGGGTCATCTGGTAGATACATAAATGTGTTGCCACTAATAAACAATCTGTCGGGATTTGTTTTGCTTATCTGTAAACACCCTTGGATTATCGTGCGCATGTCCTTGGGAGTTTGCACGTATCTACTAGAGTGTATTATTGGTATTCCCCATATGCCTTTCCTTCAGAGTTTCCTCTTCCTATGTTATCCGGCACGGAGCTTCTCTGTTCCAAATCTGATGCGAGGATGGTACTTTTCTTTACATACTACGCCAGATTCTTGATAAACAAATTGATTTAAATGATTCCCAGTGGACATATTTTTCGTTCCAACAGAAGTGAACAATTATTATCGAAGAAATTCCAACGAGGTTCATGAAATTTCAGTACTAGTAGTACTATATATAGGCCTGGTTGCATCTTGACCGTGGCAATCCCAAGTCAACCTCTTTGTCACAAGTCAACACGCGGCAAACGAATCCGGAGTAGAAATTCCGGGCTACCAGAGGGCCAGATCCAGCTACGCAGTACACAGCATCCCTCCACCACCAACCCCGTCCGCTCTACGACTCTGCTTGACCAGAGATGGAGGAGCCCGCGGCTGCAACAGCGGCGAGGTCGCGGTTCGTGGTGTGGCTGCACGGGCTGGGAGACAGCGGGCGCGCCAACGAGCCCGTCGCCGGGTACGCCTTCGCCGGCGCCCGCTGGGCCTTCCCCACCGCGCCCACAGCGCCCGTCACTTGCAACCGTGAGTAGCACACACATTGCACATCGCCATCGCAGGTCGCCGCAGCCCGCAGGTCTGCTCTCAACTCGCCATTCTTTCTGGCTGACGGTCACGGTTGTTTGTTTGGTCAGGTGGCGCGCGCATGCCTTCGTGGTTTGACATCCACGACACGCCCATCACATCCGTAAGCCAAGCTACCCATGGCCAATCAATTCTCCAATCTACTCAGATCAACAACAGCGTATGCGAAAGCTAATCGAATGGTCGTGTGATTTTGAGCAGAAATCCGTGAGGGGCGAGGAGGACCTGCTGAGGTCTGTCCAGGGCGTGCACGCGATGATCGACCGGGAGATATCCGCCGGGACGAGCCCGGAAGACGTGTTCGTGTTCGGGCTGAGCCAGGGAGGGGCGCTGAGCATCGCGAGCGTGCTGCTGTACCCGAAGACGCTGGGCGGCTGCGCCGTCTTCAGCGGCTTCCTCCCGTTCGCCTCCTCCTTCAGGTCCAGAGTCACAGCAGAAGCCAAGAAGGTATAGTACTACGCTTCTGTTTCCATACTGTCAGACTTTTAATTTCAGAAGATTCAGGTCTTGTTTGGAACAGAGCAATACGAACTGAGCTACTCCTGCGAAATGTGCTCTGCAGACACCCGTGCTGTGGATCCACGGGCGAGCGGACTTCCTCGTCCCGATCGAGGCGGGGCAGGACGGGACCAAATTCCTACGGGGACTCGGCATGAGTTGCGAGTTCAAGGTACATGAACGTTTACCCCCTACAGTTCGATTCACAGTAGTACTATATATGGCCGAGCTAGATGCTGCTTAATCTGGCAGCATCGTTTCGCCTTGACCGTGTTATCCACGATGTTGTCGTACAATACAATTGCATGCGCAGGTGTACGATGAGCTTGGGCACGAGCTGGCGCCCTACGAGCTGGAGTACTGCGAGCGATGGGCTGGGAAAGGTTCGAGCGAACAAGGGAGAAAAGGGGTGGACCGTGGGGTTTCGAGGAGCAACTACTCCTGCTGCGGCTTCAGCATTTTCTCCAGGTAGTACGCTGAGGAAGTCACCCGGTGATAGACTAATAGGTGCTCTGTTTAGGGTTTAGGGTTTGTGTCGCTGGTGCTCGTCATTATCTGCGATGGCGCTGATGGCCGGGGCAAAGGTGGTTTCTCTGAAACAAGGATGCTGGTCCTGAGGTGGTGGATCTGCCGTTTCTCTTCGACTTTGTCGATAGAAGGCGACGGATCTTGGTCCAAGACAGCACGGGGACGTCCCCGATCAACGTGCCACAGCGACATGTGTCTCGCTGCGTGCAGTAGGTCTGTTCATCGACTCACAAAGCCTTGTTGGCGATGGTGCTTTTTTGGTCTTGCAATGGTGGAGGCTCGGCGTCTCTTCCGCTGTTCGTCTCGGCGACGCTGGAGTTTGGCGGCGGCCGCTAGATTCAGTGATTGCAGGAAAACCTAGGGGTCGATTTGTATATCTTGATCTCTTGGGTTTTTTCTCTGCAGTCTTTTCAGGATAATCATTTTATCTCGGTCTGTCTTTTAGTGTCCACGTGTGTTGCTTCGTGTAACTTGACTTTCAATTAATGAAATATGTGGTTGCTCTCAAAAAATATGCAGCGACCGATACGAAGGTGCGCGCGTGTGTGTGGATGCGTGTGGAAACAGCGGAGAGAAGTACTACCTCCGTTTGTGATTATTAATTCTAAAGGCCAAGTTGCTAGGACCAGTACACTTCATAACGCTCTTCATTAATCTAGGCATGCAACAATAGTTGTTCATGCATGAGAGTAAGGACAATAATATAGCTAGCAAGTTGGCTATATGAGATTGCCATGTCATCAAGAGTTAGCTTGTATAGTAGTGTGGCTATAAGGTTGGCTATTAGATTAGTACTAGTTGCTATCTTCTCTCTTTCTCTCTCATTTAATGTTTTTACCTAGGAGCAAATGTAGAGTGGCTCTTGTATGAGAGACAACAACTTGTATTTTTGTTTATCTCTCTCCTCCATATAGCAAAAATGCTAGTCAGCAGGCTTATAGTCCACTATTGTACTTGCTCTGAGACAACCGAGAGGAAAATAAGAACATGCATTGAATGAGAGCGACTAGTAAATGAGATAACCCTTATAATATCTAACAAAATTAAAATACCCTCAGCCCTTAAAGCATTTCTAGTGGATCGTCTAAAAAACGTCCAAAGCAAATATAGACTTAGTGAGACAAAAAAAAACACTCTCTAGAGACTCGTCTAAAACGTAGTCTACATTTAGATGACCATCCATTTATGCTACCCATCATCCAAATATGGACGACCAAGCCAGGATGTCCAAAGCAAACTGCCACTCGCGAAGCCTTTCCTCGCGCGTGCCCGGTGGCTTCTCGTGTGGTCGCGTCGCTCTTCCCGTGCCCATCTGGAGGTCTCGCCCGCCGCCTCGCTCGTCGGCTCTACTCCATAGTTTAAAAAACCAGACTGGCGATCCAACCGGTGAGGTCCTTGGTTCGCGGTTCACTGGTTCAAACCGGTTCGATGCTGGTTTATTAAGGAAAAAATATGGATGGGTAAATACTAATCTATTAGAAAATAGAAACATATTTAGAATATACATAAAGTACTATAACACAAACATTGGTTGGCCTGTTTGGCTAGCCCATCAAAGTATCCGTTGGCGTGAGTTGCGATGTCTTGAGATCAAATCCCCATTTCACTAAACATCCGGTCTTGATCACATTTTGTCTGGTTTTTCCTAGTTCGTTAACTGGACGGTCATCGGTTTCTATTTTTTCGGTTTAATCAGTGAACTGATCCGGTTTTTAAAACTATGCTCTACTCCCGTCATGTCTCGCCGGCTGTGCACAAGCTTATGGATGGGCGGCGACGGCGAGCTCAACAGAGCGGGCCCTGAGGCCTCCTTTGATTCTCAGGATTACCTAAAGAATTTGGTGGGAATCAGATCCTGTGGAATTTTTCCTAGCAAACGTGTTTGATTAAGGGAGCTTTGTTGCTTGATTTCAGAACAAAGCTCTGGATTTTCTCCATGCCGGCGCTCTGCTTCTGAACCACTCCTGCGCTCTGCTGCTTCTGGTTCACGGCCGTGCGATTGACCGGTTGCTCCCGGCCAACTTCATCGAAGCCGCGATTCATCTTCAACATCAGCTGGTTCGTGGAGGCGGGAGTGGAGCCGTCTAGACTGAAGGGGCCTGGCGGCGGCCGGGGAGCAGCAGTGGAAGAGAGGAGGCTCGTGTAGACTGAACTTTGTTGAATGTTAATGCGAGGTGTGCTTCGGTCCCCCCTCTAAACTTAAGCTGCATGAGTATAATCCATGTATCGATCGGCTGATCCTATCTCTTATTATCGCGATCTACGTCTTTGCATGTTATATTTAATTGTTGTTGTTGTTGTTGTTGTTGTTGTTGTTGTTGTTGTTATATAACTTCCGATTTTTGTCTTCCATAGTCACATAAGTATATGTATATGGTGATTATACGTCTAAGAGGACCATACGGACTTCGAATGGGTTCGTCCGGTCCTCTAAACAATTGATATCGAGTTTTTGTTTGTCAAAGTTTGAAAAAAGGGGGGAAGGGGAGGGGGGACCGAAGCAAAAATGTGTTGATGGTGCCTGTGCATCGATAAAGAATACATAGAGATAGGGCGATGTACTACTGAACGTTGCTGAACATTGCGTGTATCACTATATAATATATAGATATTTGCTTGTATTGATAAATCATGTTGCTACCTTGTTTGCTACGGACTATTGCTCCTAAATTTTGAAGGTAGTTATAAAAAGAATTTAAAATATAGGAGAGGATGTAGACGTCCTACGTATACACGTTTCACTGAAAAACTAAGATCGTCTATTTTCTCTCCTTTTACACGGTCGTCTATACAACCATATAGACGTCCAGATTTAGACGTTTTACTAGAGATACTATTATAATCCCAAAACAGAGATACTGGTATTAGTTTGCAATTAACTCGTGCATGTATGTAACTTACTCTTGCATGTCATGCTCGTGTATGCTTGTTACTCACATGGGTGGAGCCTGCCAACATATGCGCGTCGTCCTCCTATTGACTGCTGTGTTGGGTTCAGTAGTTCCTGTTTCCATTCATGATTACCGACGTTGGTGTTTGGAGTTGTGATGGTGCTTCTTACAAGAAGTTCACCTCATGTTCCATTCAGTATTTCCCATTTATCCTTTCTAGAAGTTGAAACGAGGCCAAAGTTTTGCCTTTTATATTCATAAAGAAGGAGCAAACATTGGTGGCCTAAGCCAAAATATAAAACCCCATGAAAGGGGAAACCTTTCTAGAAGTTCACCTCTGATTTATTTGCCCGAACAATGAATTGGAGGCTTGGTTTGTGATGGTATCCCCCATGCCAGCACTTGAATACGGGTTTGTCCTAGACCATATGCTTAGTGTTGGTTCTTCGAGCTTGATGTGGCTTGGGTTCCCCAAATCCGGAAAGAGCGTGGCTTGCAGTGGCAGGTCCAAGTCCAAGATGATTCAGTGTCGTCACTGCAAGGATTGGCCGAGAGGTGGATCCGGGGTCTCACTGTGATCGTCCAAAGTATAGTAGAGCTGCTCTCCACTCGCCACGAGATGACGGCTGTCAAACGGTTTGGGGAAGCCAGCATTTCCAAGATGCTCATCTTCGTCTACAACATCGGCTCTGATTTCAAGGCAGAGAATCTACGAGCCGTGTTAGACATGTACATAAGCGTCTGTTGGGCATTTGACAACATGATAAAATCAGCGGAGTTGGTCGACCTGAAGTTAATGCCTTTTGCCTTCTCCACATCCGTGTCCAAGCTAAAAGAGGTCATATCCACCATCATGGAGAAGGTGAAGACCCTGATTGAGTGCGATGACTCATGGGCTATTGAGATCCCACGAGGAGGAGGAGAGGTTCACAGGAACACTCGGTGGATCGCGAGAGATGACACGATCCGTTATCTGACGAATCTGCTCCTGAGAAAATCCGAGCTATGCTGGGATCCAAGCCTCAAGTACCTCTTCCTGCTCAATAATTCATATTTTGCAGCACAGATGTTTGAGCCATGTCTACCTGGACATGATTGGAAACTTACACCTGAATGTGAAAACTACATGTATAGTTATCTCGATGTTTCTTGGGGACATGTGCTGTCCTGCATACCGAAATCATGTTTTCCTGGACCACTCCATTCTTGGATCAACACATCTTCAATGGTCAAATTTGAGTCTGCATTTAATAAAACTTACCAAGCGCAGATGTTCTGGAAGGTTCCGGATTGTCGCCTCAGAGATTTTTTGCGGAGAGCTATCACCGAGAGAGTCGTCTCAACTTACAGAGACTATCTAAAGGAGCATCCGGAGCTAGCGAAGCATGCTAGTCGTGGAAACAGCACTCCTAAAGTTTTGGAGGAGATGTTGGGACAGATATTTGAAGGATGAAAACTGCTTGATGCACTGAACATAGTCACCCGAGAAATAAGAGTCTAGAGTTCATGTTTCATCGAATACGAACGAAAAAGCCTCCCCATCTCGCGAAACAGAACGCGAGCGCACCCCCGCGCCGCCTCCCCAAGCGAGGCGGCCGGGGGCCTCCCATCCCCGTCGCGCTAAGCCCCTCCTCCACCCCAACTGCCGTCGGAGAGCGCCATCGCGTGGTGCCGGCGGCGGCGGGCTCTCTTTTCCCCGCGCGTGTGGATTCTCTGCTCGGGAAGACGATTCCGGCGGCGGTGCACCTGGGCTGACGACGCGTCCGGCGGCTGAGCTTCTTCACCGGGTGAACGCAGGCGCGGCGGTGCAGCCTCATGGCGGCAGGGCGACGCTGCGTGCTGGCGACAGGCTGCTCCCGCTCGGCCCAGATCTGGACCCGTTTGGGCCCATCTGGGTTCGGACGGGCCGGCCATCTCGCGAGGCAGCGGTGCTTCCTGGAGATGGGGTTGCGGCAACGGCAGGTGCAGGATGGTGGTGCTCGGTCGGTCTACTGCAGCGCAATGACATGGGCTTTACGGGACTGATCTGGTTCCGTCTGGGCCTATGGCGCCGAACATGAGGGTAGCACCGTGATGGTCTACGTGCTGCAGCATGACGGTGGAGACTTAACGGGCCCATCCTAGGTCCGGCTGGGCCTGCTCGGCCTGGTGTGTCTCTACTATCGTGTCCGGTCGGCACCCGCTGCGGTGGAGGATGTCCTCCAGGTGGTCGTGCTGCTGCTGCCCTCCGGTTCCAATGGCCTAGTGTGCACCTGTGCCGCGTCCGATCGGCTACCGCGACAGCGGTGGAGGAAGTTCCCTCCCACGCGGCTGTAGTGCTACCAATCTTGTACCCTACAGTTTCTACTTCCCGTCTTCTAGGCCTTGCATCGGTTCACAGAGAGACGACGATGGTGGCTTCAAGACCGTGGTGGCGCATATAGGTGGACGGCGTTGATGAGTGGGAGATTACGAAGCGTTTGGGGTAGTGGTATTGTGGGGGTCGGGAGAAATCTCTGTCGGTCTTACGACATCGGCGGGGCGACGCCTGCGGGTGCCGCCATTCCTTCTTGTGAGGCGCCTGGTGTATCACTTCTCCACTCAACCCCGCGTACGAGGGAAACCCTAGGACATGTCCGGGCAGCAGCGTCGTGATCGTCGCATCCCTTCTTGAAGGTGTTGCTTGTACGCGATGTTTCGGGATCTAGGAGAGTGGTGGGACATCTTCGGTTGGCGCAGCGGTGGCGAGCCATCTTCGTTTCGTTGATCTGCCGTTGTCGGCATTATTTTCTTTTTCTCTCTCTTTTTTCATTTGGGCTTGACTGTTCTGTGGCTCCACCGGTTGTATCTGTTGTTTTGCTATATTAATATAGCGGGGCGAAAGCCTATTTCGAGGAGTTCATGTTTCATCGTCGTACAGTAGTTGAATTTGTTTTTCCTTTTGAAGTGAGTTGTAGTCTCAATTTGTTTGGTACCTTAAGCACCATATTTGATTTCTGACACATATCAAATACTACTGTATTCTGTCGCGCTGCGTCAATTTCATCCGTAGATAGTTGCAGTTATGATTATACAACTCTGCTTATTTTCATCTACAGTACTTCAGTGAAACTTGAGCATGCAGATGCCCCGTACATTAGAACTAAAGAACTATAGGAATCCATCAGGATATCGCTTATATCTACTTGGTAACTGTAATACCCATCAACTATTTTCAGTATATCTTACAGTTTTAAGAGTTCTAGTGCACATCTGATTATAATGCATTATAATCCAGACCAGCCGAAAAAGTAATTGTTGATAGTTGATCCACTGCTGTGAACTTTTGGTCTCCTAGAACGAATTTTGTACAACCCTCTTTTTAACTGCGAATTAATAATATTACTTGGACTGAATATATGTTAATATAATTTCATTCTTGAACTAAACTGACAATCTATGCACCAAGTATCCTCCATCACGGATTTGCCAACATTTTTCGACGGCATAAACTGAATCGACAAAGCATCATGGACTGTGCTGGAACTGTTGAAGATGATGATCCGAGAGATCTTTAGTAGGGCTAGAGGTTGGGCGCCGCTGTGTCAAAATATTGCCGGTGGGTCATCTTCGTGAGGAATCCGTGTGTACAGTTTACGGTCCAATTTTCTGCAGCACTCCATTTTTTTTGTATAAAAACAATTGATCTGTTTGTGGGGGGGGGGGAATCTGTTTTGTGAAACTTTTAAATAGTATCATGTGCACTCCATCCGTACTAAGGTAATGGGTGAGACCAAAATCAAATTATGGGTTTGCAACTTCATGTGTTTCATCATGTATTTTATGTTACATGCATTTCTCATTACACCATAACTAACACCAAACAAGGATAACATTTCTTACCTTTTGAGTACAGTTTGAGTTCACGACTATTAGATGACCAACAAAAAGAAAGACATATGAAAGCAAGGTGTTTCCACATGAGATCTTAGTACGGTGCATGGTATATGATCTGCATGAATGGATACAAGACTCATGCAAACTCATACTTCCACAATGACAACCCTAGCTATAGTATATATGTGTATGTTTTCAAGAACTTGCTTGAGAACAAAATCACATGTATATGGAGAGCGGCAATCCTCCAAAATGTGCCTTGCTAGGCTTAAATATATTGCCTTTCCTTCTCAACATTTGTGAGCTTTGAGACACTGGAGGAAAACAAAGAAACTAGAAGGCATTGCGTTATATTTGTTCGTCTGTAGTTGTTTCATGTAAGCTTCTTCATGTTATATATCGTGAGTGTCTTTCAAGTATGATCCGACCGTGTTGGTTAGTGGGACAGTGATATCCCTTCATAAGATGTCGTAGCTACAGTAGTTGGGACTTCAGCTCTTGAAGGGTGCGGTGACCATCGTAGTTATCAATGACATGAATGTTTCTATGGGACACTCAAACTTGTTGGCAGTGAAAGGTTTGCCCCCCTCCAAACGGGGCTGCAATTATGTTTCTGAATATCTATTTTGTCAGTTAAGGGTACCTCTTTTGATGACAGACATGAGATTGAACAATTTTTGCGTTTGCCATTGGAGATAGGATGAAAATATGTTGCATTTGCGTCACCCTTCAGAGTCCATTAAAGATGACTGTGCTTTCTCCAATACTCTTCCTCCATCTAGTAGCAATGCACGACCATGTCCTCCAGATTGTAACGTGGCGCCCATCCATCCTCATCGAGGCCCACCGAATTAGCTACCCGGTCTAGCTCTTGGACCTGCTGAAGAATAGCTTCCTTTTTCATTCTAGTATGTCTACCGAGTTTGACTCCCATGCCCTTAAGGAAACAACACAAGTCATATGCTTGGGAGTTCTATAGATCGAGAGGATCACGACACCGAGCAGGTTTGTCTAAGAGCTCCACCCAAGACGTCATCACCTTTTCTTTGAAACCCAGAGTCGCCAACCAATTATTCTAAAAAATCAACACAAGCCATCTCCTTGTGAGTTCTATAGATCAAGGATCACGACGCCAAGCAGGTTTGTCTAAGAGCTCCATCCAAACCTGTTAATCTCACTATCAACTCTTCTCCCTCCTTTCCAAAAAAAAAATCAACTCTTCTCCCAACCAGAACCAAGGGAGCTTGATCCGAGCCTATACGGGTCTATGTCGTAAGAGAAGTGAGCAGGAATATATCTTCCCACTCAACTGAAATGAGTACCCTGTCAAGAACACTTGGTTCAGTTGCTTGTTGGTCCATGTGAAGCTAGCTCCAGAAAACCCTACTACTATATGTTCTAGGCGCGCAATGGGTGTCATTGAAAAAATTAACACCGTGCCAATCAATGTCATATTGTTCTTGTCTTGGGGGGCTCTAATTATTCTCTGACTTAAGCGTGAGATAAAGGACGGATTCTCAGCGTTTTGAGCAGCAGCGTGTGCGTCCTTTCTCTCTGCGTGTGGGCCGCGTGGTTGTGTCGCTGCTAGGCTTGGACAGACCGGACCATGCGTGTTGTGTTTCTTCCCTCGCTGACATGTGGACCTCTTCTTTAGGGCCCGGTCTGTCAGCCATTTGGGTGGGTTTTTTTGTGGGTGATAAAGGACGGATTCTCAGCGTTTTGAGCAGCAGCGTGTGTGTCCTTTCTCTCTGCATGTGAGCCGCGTGGTTGTGTCGCTGCTAGGCTTGGACAGGCCGGACCGTGCGTGTTGTGTTTCTTCCCTCGCTGACATGTGGACCTCTTCTTTAGGGCCATGTCTGTCAGCCACTTGGGTGGGTTTTTTTGTGGGTATGTTTGGTCGTGGGGATTGGACAGCCGTTGGGGACGGGAATTCGGCCCGACCGTGCGTGCTGTCTTTTTTCCCTGGCTGACATGTGGACCGCTTGTTTAGGGCCCGGTCTGTCAGTCACTTTGTAGTTTGGGTGGGTTTTTTTGTGGGTTTGTTTGGTCATGGGGATAGAGTACGGTGTTCCTTGTTATCTCCTGCGTTTGACTGCTTAGTTTCTTGCTTTTCTTGCCTGTGGAGGATTGGGGACGGTGTGGGATTGGAGGGGAGGTGGTGTTCTTCGGTCGTGGGACTGGAGAGGAGGTGCTGTTTTTTCTCCTGTTCTTCCTCCGTGGGATCGCCGCCGCTGTTTCTTTGTGGGATTTGAGGCGGGGGCGCTGTTCTTGGTCTGCTGCCGCTGAGTCGACGCTGCGTCGTCGTGGAGCTGTTTCTTTCTTCTTCGAGGTTAGTTTGCTTCTTCTTTTGTTTTTGTATTTTCGTTTTTTGGTGTGCGCGCTGTTGATTGGGTCAAAAGTTGGGTGGATAATGTGAGTTACGGGTATGTGATTTGTGCTTGAGTATATCGTTTTGTTTTCGGTTTGTTATGTCTAGGGGAAATCTTAGAATGTCAATGCATGTTTAGGGAGACTAATGTTTTTTCCTCAGATAGCATCTTAGATCTATCGATTGAATCCTGATATACTATTCTGGGGTGATAAACATAGAAAGCGCCATGATGGCATACAGTGGGTTGAGAAGATGCACGGTTCAGAAAACTTTTCTATTATATATTACTCTAAGAATCTGGCATATTTGCATTGACAAGAAATCGCATTTACTTGACAATGAAAATGAAGATACAGGAACAGATTTGGATAAGTATGAAGGAGATTCACTTAAAGAAGTGCAGGTTATCTTAACATGAATCTGGGCACAGACTTTGTTTATAATTGATATGGCAATTCCTGGCTGATAATCTAACAAAAAACATCTATCTGAATTGCTCCCGAAAGAAATTCAGAAAATGTCATAAGCACATTCATGGCAAACTTAAGTGAAACAAGTAATCATGACTACAACTCATTTTCTTTGTTCTACTGATCAACTAAATAAGGGAGTTTTCAGAATGTCAACTGCAAAAGTGAACCTTTTGTATATTGGTATAGCTAAATTTACATACCTGATATTTGTGCAAATAAAGTAGGTTTTTCTTTGCATTCTCCGTTCAGCAAACTTCTTTCTTTTTTCAAGCTTCCATGGGAGCGCTCTTTATTCATAGAAAAGGTGTATAGCAGGGTAAGATCTGTGGGTTGTGACTGTATAAATAGTACAGTAGTTGGCATAACAGGACAAATCCAAACATTGGGATAAAAACAGAAAGCACGTGACTCCTGTAATAGAAACATAACTATTTAGCCAACTGACATATACAGAATGGACCTAATTAATTTCAGATTAGGCTGATACATTACGAAACAACTTTAGAGTACTAAATCTCACATTACCTAAAGTTTCACACAGAAGAATCAATACTTTGCGTGGCCTGGTAGTTGACCATGGAAGAGAGCGAGATTGCATGTTTTCATTTGTTAGATAAGTGAGGAAATTGATTGCAGTTACAAATTTGTGAGACGGCTGAATAGTGCAATTTTTCTTTTTGATTGCGTAAAAGTTTGGGAATGGTGTATTGCTGTACTTATTGTCTGGTATATGGTGAAATTTTTTGTATTATATTAGCTGAGGAATTGAAATAGCCTATCAGACTTTCTAATTTTTTGGTTCATAGATTGCGATGGAACATGTAGCAGTCTGTGTGTCTTTGTGGAAGGGATTTATTTTATCTATGATGGAGTATTACATTAGATTTGTAGAGGTTGTGTATAGAGAAAGAGAATGGTAGGAAACGGAAGAAGGGAATTTATCTAGGCCCTTTGTTCTGCATGATGTTTGCCTTTGATCAGATGCTTCGGTTTTTTGTTGCTGGACAGGTTGTTGCGGTTCAGTTAGTTGTTATTTCTGGTTCGTTTTTTTTCTATTTGTAGGTCGCTTCTTGCTGATCATGTTTATTTCTTTATACTGGTTTGCTAGTTGTCTGCCTGTTTACGTGCTGGTGGGTTTTCCGGTTAATCTGGGGATTGTTTGTTGTTCTTTGGTTTTCCTTGATAAGTTCATTTGGTATTCTGATGGGCTATGTTCCTGGTGGTTCGCGGGAGACCGGGAGGAAGCGCGCTGGTATGTTTCTTCTGTTGCCATTTTTCCTTTTGAGTTGAGGTATGGTATGGTTAATTTGTGTATTGTTTGCCTCAGCGATCGCGGAGGGTGTTGCGCGACGTCGTGTGGTGCCGTGTTTGGTTTTGTCTTCTGTTGAGACGGACTCTTCCGTTTCTAATGCACGGCGTCGTCCTGTTCGGCAGCGGAGGGTTCTTTCTGTGCCATCCGCGTCGGTGCATTTTTTTGTTAGTTTGCCGTTAGTTTGCCTGTTTCTTTAAGGCCCGCCGGTACGTGTGTTCAGTGATTTGTTGTTTTCTTGTTGGTGTTTTGTTTTTTGGTTTCTTAGAAACTATTTTTGGTTGTAGGCGATTTTTTCTTTCCTTATTTGTCTGCTGAAATGTCGCGGGAAAATCGTAGGAGGCGTCGTCTTCGGAGGAGGCCTCATCTTTTTGGTGATTGTTTTGTTTATTTTTTCATTTTTTCCCTCTGCTTTTGGTTTTAGGTTCTTCATATGTTTGTTTTCTGTTACGTGTTTTAGGTGTTCGGCCTCCTGTGTTGGTAGATAGCCGGCCTGTTAGGATGTCGAAAAGCTATATTGCGTATCTGAAAGGTTTGTTTGATGTTCTTTTTCTTCTTTCTAGCTTTTACCTATTAGTCTTTTATTTGCTGATTTTTTGGGTTTAATGTTTTTTGGTTGTGTTTGCAGCTTCATTTCGTGGTATATCGTATTTTGGTGGTCCTGAGTATGCTTGTTTATTATGAACCCTTAGTACCAACTACTGATGATTCATGGAGTTCCATGTATTCTTTTTTAAAGTAACTGACTACACCCTATCCATTCTTAATACATATACTGGTAGCTTTGGGCCACATGACATTTATGTGATACTCTATTCTTTTTCTTTTGGCATGTAGAAACGTTGAATCCCATGAGCACCCTTCATTCTATGATTTCTAATTCTATCTCTCAGGTACAACTCTGAGTTTACGATGAATAGATAAAAGACAAGAATGGTCTGGGTATAATGGTCTGTGTTCAACATACTGTTAATATTCAAATTATAGATATCCAAACTGTGGAACTTTATTTTTTCACTCCCCACATATCATGTTTTAGTTGTTTTATTTAAACCTAATGGGAAAGGATTACGGTAATTCATCCATGGTTTTCTTTTTGAAATAAGCTATCGCATTTTATAATAAAATAATGAATGGTCATAACAGATAAGCGATCATACTAGCTCAAATTGTTTGCGAAGCTGAATCGGCTGATGTGAGCACATAATGTTCTTGATCTTATTAAAATGTACGTTAATGAATAATTTGGCATGTCTACCACATTACCTGGCTATTGTCTTGGTGAATTTAGTTTCAGAGTGCATGCACTATCTGTTTATCATGCTAATTAAACCCGTGCATTTCCTGAACTCTTATTTAGTATCTACAGGTAATGCCATATGACCATCCACATGAAGTTCTATGTGAAGAGAAATTAGATGGCCTATCCATATGGCCATACATCTTATATCTGGGATGGTTTAATTGCAGTTATGCCTGCAGAGCTCCTTCAAGAATTACAGCCTTGCAAGTTCTGAATGAATAGCCTCCTGGGATGCATGATGATTGTTTCATCTGCCTTCCAGAAACTTGTCATCCGGTGGACTCACTGGTGAAACTGATGCTTCTATTGATGAGCTAACGTTGCGTGTGGTAGTAATTCTTCACTGAATAGTAATGCTATCGCATTTGAACATGTATGGTCATCGATCACTCAGTGCTCAGTCCCTTACAGTAAACTTCAACTTCTCCATTGAGCGTATATGATGACCTGATGTGTTTTTTCGTAATAGATACATCGTAAGGTAATTTTTTCTCATGGAACAAAATAATCTGCTTTGTTTTTCCTTTCTAAATTCGACATGTTCATTTCTTTGTGGAATGTAGCGTCAGAAATATTCTACTCCCTCCATCTCAAATTAATTAAATGCATTCACTTTGTTTAGGTATGGATGTATCTATACACTAAAATATATCTAAACACATGTATATCTAGATAAAGTGAAGTCCGGGCCCACACTCCATAGACACATGATGTGCAAGTGTCCTTATTGCTCATGCATGTCACCAAGCTTAAGCTATAGTATAATTTTGAAACTTTTAATGTATCCCCATAGTTGTCTGCGACGACCCTTGCATCCAAAGCCATAGATGTTCCGGCATAGGAAACACATTAGGACTTTTCAAAAGAACCCATGCTTGGCGAGCTGGAGTATTGCCAGATTGACCCGTTGCCTGATTACGCTTTGGCAACGTGGGGTCCATGTAAGCTTGCAGAGGCACATGTTGCTACACTATCATCCATTCAGCCTGCATCTCTAGATCTCCTTCCTCTATTTCTTTCTGCGTTACCGAGTTCTATTTAAGGTTGAGCTTCTGCTAGGGATGCCTGGACACCTTTGCTCTTACCAGAGAAAGGAGCTCTGTTGGCGTACCCATGTTAGAATCAAACACAACACCAGAATCGGAGGCAGCTGCGAGAAGCTACAAATCGGGGAGCGGGGAAATTGCCGCAAAATCAGGATCCCACAAGGTGGGAGTGGAGGACGAATCTAAGTCATTTTTGTCAGCAGTAAGGCGCACCGCCTTTTGCAGCATGGATTCCGCATCCCTCCCCTCGGCGCCATCACTTCGGGGAATGGTTGAGGTTGGAGTTGAGGTAGATGCTTCCCCTGCCTTGGAAGATTTTTACGAGGAGGTTTTTTGTTGGCGTAGTCTAGGCTACAACCGCCACAGATCTGTCCCTTGGGCACATGTGCTGCAGCCATCACTTCTTCAGAGACGTCGATGGAGTTTTGCTTGCTTCTTGCGCTAGGAATTTGAGGTTAACCTGAATCTTCTTGCAGCGCTGAGCAAGGGTTTCATACTCTCAAAGAGGTCGATATCTCGCTTAGGATAAGCTAAACCTACATATAGTTTGCATCAGTACATCAAACATATGTCCAAGTTTGCCTACGGAATCATAAGAAGCGCTAACTAACAAGTAGTCGTTCCGTTAATTATTCATATGATTAATATCCATTATTACAAGGGGAAGGAACTAGACCCTGGGAGGAGTAGCGCCACCTGGTTTGGAGTTGGACAAACATTTCACTACCAATAAATTTGAGTGTCTCGTAGAAACATTCATGCTAATGATAACTACGAGGTTGGCCACGTCCTTTTGGAGAATTGTGGAGCTCCCAACCACTGTAGCTAACATCGAGAGGTGACATGCTGATAAAGGGTGTACAATCCAACAGAGCTACGACGAGTACCAACTTTTATGAAGGGATATCACTGTCTCACTAAGTGATGCCATCAAAACATACTTGAAGGACACTCGCTATATATAACATGAAGAAGCTTGCATGGGACAACTACCGAGAAACAAATATAACGCGTTGCCTTCTAATTTCTTTGTTTTTCTCCAGTATCTCAAAGCTAATAAAAGTATTGAATGGGGAAATAAATAAATGTTTTTTTAATAGGAAATAAATAAATAAATGTAACCCTAGCATGGCAAATCATGGAGGATTGTTGCTCTCGATCTACATGTAGTTTTGTTCGTCACAAGCAAGTTCTTGAAAACATACATATATAAATATATGTATACACGACAGGGTTGCCATTGTGGAAGTATGAGTTTGTATGAGTCCTTGTATCCATTCATGCGGATCACATATCATGTGCCGTACAAGGCCACATGTGGAAACACGTTGCGTTCATGTGTGTTCGTTTTGTTGGTCATTTAATAATTGTGAACACAAACTGCACTCAGAAGGTAAGAAATGGTAGTATTGGAGTTTGGTGTTAGTTAGGCCTTTTCCAATGGGTGTTTCTTAGCACGGTATCATAGGCAAATTGCTTATGTGGCACTATAGTTAATAAAGAGAGAAGGTGAGGTTGTATCTTAGCTTAGCTACTTCCTCCGTCACGGTTTGGAGGGCATATTACAAAAGCCATGCGTTTCCAAAACTCCTCTCCTCCTAGGCGCGTTAGACTTAATTGCAGAATTAATGCCCATTTTTCCTACTTACTAGTGCAGAACGCTCCATGTGTCCCGGTTGGTAAGGGGCTTTAGTCCCGGTTCCCTAACCGGGACGGGGCAATCGGGACTAAAGCCCCAACCTTTAGTCCCGGTTGCCCCACCAACCGGGACAAAAGGGCGTACACGTGGCCGCGGCAGAGGGCGAGGGGGGGTGGGGGGGCAACCGTCCCGGTTCGTAACACGAACCAGGACAAATAACCCTCTGCCGCGGCAGAGATTTGACACACCGCGACAGAGAATTCATTTTGTCAACTTTTGTTGCCGCGACAGCATTTTGGTCACTTTTTATGTCGCGGCAGAGAATTCATTTATGTTGTTTTATTGTTTATTTAGTGTTTTGTACTCATCAATGAAGGAACCATTATATTACACAAGATCATCATGACAATATAGATCCAAGTGTCGAACATATTACATTCGATACACGGATCGAGTTCATGCACTACATACAAAATAAGCTCTTTGTACAATCCCTATTATTTATACACACCCGAATAGTATTCCCCTTTTGGGTTTAGGACTTCTGCATCCAAGAATCCCGGCAATTCCTCCTGAATTGCTCGTACGCGATCATTTGGCAGAAGACCGTCCCGTAGACGTTCGATCTGATTTAAAAAAGGAGTCAGCCTATATGAATAAAACTAAAAACAATTTGATGGTAATTAAAAACTATAGAAATTATTTACGTACGTGGAGTTGCTCTAAATTTCTGCCCTTCTCACAGCACGTCTGACGGATGAACTCGCAAACATAGTATCCACATAAATTGTTCCCTGATCCCTGCGTCAGGCACTTTACGAGAACATAGTTCAATCAAAATAATAATTGAGCATGATAATAACGGTATCAAAACTAGAATCAAAGAAATGCGCGGATATAGCTAGTGGTGCTTACATCTAGTGATTGAAATGTAAGCCCCTCTTTCCAAAGACCCCTAGCCTTGTTGGTGCACGTTTCCAAGCGCTGCCCGACGAAGAAAACAAATAAAAGAAGTTATTAATTACTTGATATCATAAAATTCACGAACGTTGCCGATATAGTGTCGTAATGATTAGAATTACCGCTGGAGAAGCATTTGCATGTCCTTTCTGCTCAAGGGGTTTATGTTTCGATTCCATGACTAGTACACGCCCTTTGTCAAGTTGAATGATTAACAGAATATAGTGGAAGTCGCGCATGCATAACTAATCAATTATATACTTAACATCGAGTAAGCGAAATAAAAAGTGTATACAAGACAATAACACTCACTCGAAGTTGTAAGGAAATAGTATTTCCCTTCTGGTTTCTTGAAACCTTAACGCGTGTACGATATTATCCTCCATATCCTGGAGGTTTGTTTTGAGATTAGCTTGATGAACCCAATATGGGTCAATGAACCCAATGTCATAGATTTGTCCTCTGCTGCATTCGGGAATCTTCATTCTGCATATTATAGTATGATTATATACATGCAATAAACGAGGTGAGATAGCTAGAGACTGAATTAATTACAGAATTAGTACTTACAGACAATAGGCACTGATGATCGATTTGTCCAAGGCGTCTTGATTGAATAATTGAAATAGTTCATCAAATTCAATGGATATCATGTCAACTATTTCTTTCTCATAATGCTTTTTTTTAACCCTCGGCACTATCCAGTTAGCCCCGGCCTTTGTGGAATGCATGTACCAGTTATGCAATCTTCGCATTTTTGTTGGAAGATTATTTACCTCCTCAGGTTTGACGAGAGGTTTGCCGTACTGGTATTCGTATGCTACTTCACACACGGGGAGGTACTCTAACTGGGATAAGTACTGGGCAATACTCATACCTTGAGCAGCGGCAGCTTCTCCGTATTGGGCAACTACCCCTGGATCATACTGCTCTTCGGCCGCATATTTTCTCGACCCCACATTGGTATGGGAAATCACCTTGAGAGGGGCGCAAGACTGTTTTGCTTGTTCTCCGAGCTGGGCAACAGATTTCTCGCTTGCATCAGTACTTCTCTTCGAGGTTTGTTGTGTCGCATGTGACTTGAGAATAGAACGCTCATAGTCTGATGACAGCTTTGGCTCGGGTTGATGAAGAGTCTTTAGCATTTGGAACACTCTGACTTTTCTTCTTTGGTGCTGGGGAACTCTGACTCTTTCGGCCGCCTCAACTTAGCGAAAAATGCTATCGTTTCCGTATCAATGATAGCCGTAGTCTCCTCTTTAGTACAGTCATAAGCTCTCTTGGGAGGAACCTTTGGTACTTTTGGAAGAGGCTCTTGTTTACGTTTCACGACGCAGAGTAGCGGTGGTACGCTTACACTTTTTATCCTGAGGCGCCGACGATGGCTGCCGCGGCGATGGCTGCGCCGGAGATTGATGAGGCGACGGAGACGGGTGAGGCGACGGAGTCGGGTGAGGCGATGAAGACGACTGCAGCGGCGGCGACGACCTCGCTGGAGACGGGTGAGGCAGCGGCGAAGATGGCCTTGGCGTGTAATTTTGAAGCACGATACATTCCTTTGGCCATAGAATGGTGACGTTTGTTGCGTCCCCCAGTTCAGTCACATCCCCTTCACCTGCAGGATAGTCAAGCTTCAAAACTTCAAAGGTGGGCATGATTTCATCCACCCCGACAACAACATTGCCCTGTGGAACCGGACGATAGTGGTAAGTTGGTGTGGGTCCAATTGATAAGGTATAGCCGACCGCCACCTTCATTGATATGTTCACAACTTTGACATGTAGCTCGCAGTGTGTCATCTGTGTGATATCATCCACTAGGTAGCCAACAGGAGCCATCGTCGGTGCACCATCGTCATCGTCATTGTCATCACCCGGGACCTCGGTGGAAGCCACACTGCTTTTTTCGATTATTCGATAGGCCGGCAGTATCGAATGCAGTGTGCTGCTGAGATGGGCCGGTAGTACTTTGCTCTTTAAGTGCGTTAATTTCATCTTGTTGTTGCTTTATTCATTCTTCAATTATACGCATTCGCTCTTTCTGAATATCTGCTTCAACTTCCGCCTTGTCTTTTCTCCTCTGACGGCTTCTATCAGGATATTTCTTCCTCTCGTCGGGAAACCCATTCCTCCATGGTTTGGAGCCTATTGTGCCTCGTGTTCGTCCATCATGTTCCTTATTTCCAAGGGCGAATGTGAGCTGATCATTCTCTTTATCGGGAATGAAGTCCCCACTTTTAACAACATTTACTGCTTTTCTCATCTTCTCGATTAGCAAGGGGTCTTCTTTATGTCGTATGTTATATATACACTTCCCTTCCGAGTCCAACTTGCCCCCATGCCCGTAAAACCAATTCCTTGCACGTTCGATCCAATCGTCTGTCTCTGGGATGATCTTTTTAGCACGCAGTTCATTCTCAAGTTTCTCCCACTTAGGAATGCCAGCCCTGTAGCCACCTTGCCCCATAGTATGGTGATACTTCTTGTTAGCAGCATTTAGCTTATTCGTTGCAGACATTTTCTTAGCTTTTTGTGATTTCTTGTAATTCACAAACTCAGCCCAGAATGGTTTTATCTTCTCAAACTGAATCTTCTTGAAATCCGGAGTCTTCTCTTTCACGACATAGTCAAGGTGCAATCTTTTCTTCCAGTTGGTGAAACACTGGCCCATCTTCTTCATAGCCCACTCCCTGACCTTAGCCTCCATGTCTCTCCCATGTTCTAAGGCGTCCTCAACTGGATCCTCCGCATTTGGATCCAGCTCTATCTTCGGTAGTTTGAAATTAACCATGAGCCTCTTCCACTGTAAATCTTTGGCCTTGTTAGGGACAAATAAACATGTTCCCTCTTCTTCCGCATCAGCAGGCCTATTCCAATTTCAAATGGTGATCGGGATTAAGTCCCTAACGATTACTCCGCATTGTGCCACAAATTTGTTTGCGACAACTTCGGGAGCTGTCGATTTGCCGTCTTCACCGATATCTTCGATCCTGAACCTCTCATGGTCTTCCAACTTTTTGGTTGGGCCTCGTCTGCTCTTTTCAGTAGATTTCTTCGATCCGGAGGGCTAAAAGAAGAAAGATCGTCGTTACTATTTCTATATAGATTGCAGATGATTAATTAATGAATTAATTATATTACATGCACCTCGCCGGAGCGGTCATCTTCTCGATCACATAAGGGATCGCATTCTCCCTCGCGGAAGGCATCACCTTTAACCTCAAACAAGTCGTCTCTTCCGACAAAAAGAGGATCACCCTCACCGGAGTTGTTCAGAAACGTCGATACATCTAAATTTTCTTCTCCGCGGATCACACTTTGGATCAACTCTTCCTTTTCTTCGTCTCTGTCGTGTGGGTCCATATTTTCTGCATAGGTGGAAAAACGGATAAGTCAAAGCGGCTAAGGGAGAATGTTAGGTACGGTGTTGAGAGATATAAACCCTAATTCGGAGAAACCCTAATATATACATACACAATAATAAAAATGAATTTACAATATCAGAAACCCTAATTCGGAGAAACCATCGGGCTCGGATCCTATCGCGAAGAACCAATACCGGAAAGAAAGGCGGCAATCAATCAACCCTCGGGTTCGGGATGCCCTGGCGAGGACACACCGGCTAACCCTAGGTGCAACATCGAGAGGGGAACCGAACACCGGAAAGAGAGGGGAACAATCAACACATGGCATCGATGCAATGATCAAACAAAGATGATGATATGACAAGTTAATTTGTATTGAAAAGTAACCCTAAAGCATGCTCGACAAATTAAACGGGGTTCCGAGGGGCGCAAACCCTAACTCGGGGAAACTCCGGAATCACCTGTGAGGGGTTACTAAAGGATCCACCTGTCAGGCAGGGCCCACATGTCATACATTTTATTAATTACAGAAATAACTAAAAGAAATAAAAGGGAAATATGACACCAGCATGACATCATGTTGATGTCATCATTGGTGATGCTCACAAGTCGAGCATGGATCCATCGATCCAGTGCACGCCTGGACGCGTGGATGGGCGCGTTAGAGAGAGGGCGATGCATGGAGCAAGATAGTGACGACGCCGCTCCTTCTTGGTCACCAGAGCGTCGCCTCCGTCGAGCTCCAGCGGCGGCGGCGTCGAGCACACGCGGGAGAACAGTACATGAGGATAGGGAGAGAACGGAGGGCAACGTGAGGATCAGCAGCTCACGTCGGGCACACGTGGGCAACGTCCACGGAGACAGACGGCGGCCGGAGCTTCAGATCCAGGCGATTGAGGTCACGCGCGAGGGGGAAAAGTAGCCGAGGCGCGCGCGGACAAAGGCGGTGGTGCTGGCGGACGGGACACGCGGGCGGTGGCGAGCTCAAGCCTTTTGTCCCTGTTGGTGGATTTAATAATAGGTAATTATTTTGTATTGTAAAAAATCAACTAATGCTACAGTGACATAGATTACAATTTTCTGAATCCATAGACAACAAATTTGCCAATTTTGGAGTTATGGATATTTTCCTATGAATTATTTACCATATAATAGATTTAAATATTCCAGAGAATATACATTGGTCAAAGTACGAATTTTATTTCATGATAATATTCTACACATTATTCTGAATCCAGGAATATATCACATGTATTTTTATGATCAATATTCACTTTTATATGAATTTTACAAATTTGCACAAATTTTATATGATCAATCTACATACATGCATATATATATATACACCTAAAAGGGAAGGATTTCTCAAAAAAAAAACCTAATAGGGAAGGGGCGCGCGGCCCTCTCGGGTGTGCACGGTACCGGCGGTGGAGGTCGGCACAGGCGGCGCTGTGGCGGTCGGGGAGGAGAGGGAGGCGGCTGGAGACGACGCGGCCGGAGACGGAGGTCGACGGAGGCAGCCGGAGATGACGTGGTCGGACGCGGCTGGAGACGACACGGCTAGAGGCGGAGGTCGACGGAGGCGGACGGAGCGCGTGGCGATGGACGGAGACGGAGGCGCTGTGGCGGTCGGGGAGGAGGGAGAGGCGGCGGGCACCGCTGGACACGGCGGCTGGAGACGCAGGCGGTGGCGTTGGACACGCGCGTGTGCGGCTGGAGACGAAGATGGAAGCTGACGGAGGGCGCGGCGATGCACGGAGACCGAGGGCAGAGGCGGCGGCGCTGGCGACGACGGCGGGCGTGCAAGGACAGGGCAGCCTGCCGGCTACGTGGGGATCGGGGCGGCGGCGGCGTCTCCCAGCTCTGTGTGCGTGTCGGGGGTTGTAGAAAATGGAGGGGAAGGAGAGGAACGGGCGTGCGTCGTTTATAAAGGGAGAGGCCATACGTCCCGGTTGGTGGCACCAACCGGGACTAAAGGTTCATACGACCGGGACGTATACTTCACCTTTTTTTCATCAGCCCAAGGGGCGCGCGCAAGGGTCTTTAGTCCCGGTTGGTCGCTCCAACCGAAATGTATGACCCTATTTTCAAAAAAATTCAGGAATTTTCTCTCTGTTCCCGCTTATTTTTTATTTTGGGGTTTAAATTTGTAATGTTTTTAAATGATAATTCCTTTGGAAATTTAGAAAAACTTTATACATAAAAAGTGTTTGAATTTGAATAACTAATTCAAAATCATTTTATGTTTTTAAAAATAATTAATGTAACCATTAAATTATGAACCATTTAAAATTTAAAATGAATTAACTTATATTTTTTGAATATTAATTTGGAATTTAGAAAAACTTTAACATAAAATGTGGCACACCTCTCACACCTTCTACCAAGAAAAAACAGAGGGGAGGCAGAGGGCTGAGGTGTCGTATTTATAGAGGGTGAGACTAAAGGTGTGTGCCAGGACCACGTGGCTGGCGCCCAACCTTTAGTCCTGGTTTGTGTTACAAATCGGGACGCATGCCTCCGGTCCCCGTGTCCGCTCGAACTGGGACGCGTGCCAGCATTAGTCCCGGTTCGTGGCGGAACCGGGACTAATGCTGTTAGGAGGCACGAACGGATAGCCTGTTTTCTACTAGTGACTCCATGCAGTCAAGGAATTAATATTTGCATGCAACTCCACCAATACATGCGCCTAAACTCCTCGTTTTCATTGAGTAATTACGTTCAATAGGGCGCCGAATAATTAATGGGCACATGTTTTTGCACAAATCTGGCACCAATCAACGTCTACCTAGGTTCCAACAATCTCTTTAAAACGCTAGTACAAGCCTTGCACGATATCATAGGAAAAATACATGGTTAGCCCAATCAAATGCATGCATGTACCCAAAATCATTAAATGTAATACAACTCTTAAGATACAATCCATTATACTCCCTCCATTTCGGTTTACAAGTCCTACGCGTATATCTAGGTTATCAATATGACCTATATAATTTGAATTATATAATATAAAAATTATATCATTGGAAAATACAAAGTCTAAAGTTTCCGGTGATATTTTTTTAATATATACATCATACTAAGTTGCTCAATTTGGCGACATAGAACTACGTGCAGGACTTGTAAACCGAAACGGAGGGAGTACTAGTTGTTTTTTAAGATATACCACTACCTAGGATAACGAGCTAAGAGACACCCCATTGTGAAAGAGCTTATGGTATAACGAGAAATGTGTGTAAAATAAATGCATGATGAAACACATGAAGTTCTAGACACATAACCACATTTCAGTCTCATGCAATACCTTAGTACCGATGGATGGTTCGTGATAGTAATATTTTTGTGGGCAATGCCTTTGGTTGATAAAGTCGAAAAAGAGTTGGATAGTTTATAAGGAAAATAGGCCAAAAACCATACGACACAAAACGCACCACGCCAGCCCCGAGGCCACGCCCCCACATGAGCCTAAGACTATGACGCCTTAGCGACCAAAGCCAACACTCACACACCTTGACGCAACACGGTGGAGGCAAACATCTGGAGCCGCCGCTGTGACATCCTCGCCGGCCCTAGGGTCGCGCACCGCCTAGCCGAGGACGGAAAAGGGGGCAATGCCGACCCAATGCACAAACCCGACACGGAAGGAGAGGAACTCCACGACGATGCATCCAAGGAGGTGAGCAACGACCGAGAGAGCCGCCATCTCTGGCAACTACCGAAGCCGATGCATAGTTTTCACCCAGAGTACGCCAATCCCGAAGACACGCCAGAAAATCATCGAAGCCGAGCCCGCGCCACAACCTACCGCCGCCAACCACCACTTGTCACCACTGGTCCCTCCAGCCGGCAGAACATCCAAGACGAGGCCCCAAGAGGCAAACAACGCAAGAGGATCGCCACGCCCGATCTCGTGAGGGATCTAGGGTTTTCCTCGGAGAAACCTAGGTGGAGGAGCGAAAGCACCGCCACGACAACGCCTTCAAGAAGGACATGACGCACACGGGCGTCGCCGTTGTCGGCCGTGGATAGCTGCTAGGACAAGGCTTTCGCACAGGTAAGCAACCATCACAAACCATCCAGGGCCCAGATCCGTCTCCCGTAGAGCCACCTCCTAGCTTGATGTGATATCGCCATCCAGAGCCACGCCAAGAGGACGAGCAGCCTCCAAGCTGAAACGTCCCGAAGAGATCGTGATGTCCGCAGTAGAAACCGTCGGAGTTGGGCAACCGTGCCCAGCATCCCAAGTGATGCCACGCCTAGGCTCCCTGTCGCTGAGACGAAACCGCCGCCGTCCGAATCATCGTTGTTGCATGCAAGATAGTCGCTGATGTGATCAGAACGAACCTAGGCAACCGCCACCGCACACGGGGCGGAGATCTCCGTCCTCCACCTCGCACCCAACCGCAGCCAAGACATGCAGAAACTACGCCGTGCCGAGGCGCACGCAACCATCAGGCAGTCACCAATGGGAAGCACACGTATCAGGTAGTCGCCTGCCATGGCCACGACCATATCCTGCTCAGGCCCATATCGGGCCCACCACCCTACTGGACGCAACCAACACCGTCATCCCACCTGGACGCCGCTGCCAGCCCATGCTCCACAGTCCTGGAAGGCCACTCTTGGCCCATCATCCCTGGCAAGGGAAATCGCCACGGCCTTGCCTGGAGTCGCCGCTGAGGCTTCTCGTAGCCTCCAGCCGTGACCACCGCCACCGGCCACGAAGCTGAGCCCGCGAGAGCATGCCCACCACGCCGCCAGGAAGCAACCACTGTGGGATGCCGCACCCACGAGGGGCCAAGGTCCTGCGCGAGAGAGAGCTGCGGCCCTGCCGCCGCTATCCGGGTGAGTGCTTTTCCCAGACCCATCATCTGGCGACGACGGGGAAGGGGGAGCGGCGGTGGGAGGGTGGCGGCGTGGGGGCTAGGGTTTCCGCCTGCCGCCGCTAGAGAGGCGATGCAGGGACGTGCAGGGCTTTTTTGAAATATACCTACTCATCATAGTACTCCCTCTGTTCCAAAATAGATGTCTTAGATTTTTCAAAATTTAAATAAACCTATGTACTATTTAGTATATAGATTCATTCAAAATTTGACAAATTTAAGACATCTATTTTGGGACGGAGGGCAGCAAATTTGATGCTTTTTTTGAAGCGCAAATTTGATGTTTCAAAAGAGAATGAGCGAGAAGCGATATTTCTACTGGATCGGAATTCAATACATATTATTAGAATGTAGAAATGTGAGCATTCATATCCAAGTGTAAACAATTTTTCTTTGCATAAACGATCCCCCAAAACATGGTCGGCTTCCACACTATCACGGAGATAACGGAACCAAGTGTAAACATAGGTGCGAATTATTCCTTCCTTAAAATGGGAGTAGAGTAGATGGAAATGTGGTAGTGACGTGTTTCTGTGAAAGAATTGAAGCTGTTCAGAGCTTGTGGGCAGCTCGATCTTCTTCCTCCGAGTCGGAGCTGACGAACCTCTTCCAGAACCAGTGCTGGCCCCACAGCTTTCCGATGTGCTCGATGGGCAGGCCCTTTGTCTCCGGCAGCAGGAGGAAGATAAAAGCAGTCATGACGACGAGCCACGCCGCGAAGAAGAAGAAGATGCCGGCCTTCATGTGGCACAGCATGGCGAGGAATGCCTGCGCCACGAAGGTGGTGACCATGAAGTTGACCGCGACGGCGATGCTCTGCCCCGCGGACCGCACCTCGAGCGGGAATATCTCGCTTGGCACCAGCCACCCCAACGGGCCCCACGACCACGCGAACCCGGCCACGTAGACGGCGATGAAGAAGATGAGAACCAGCGCGCACGTCTTGCTCACCTGCCCTTGGTCGCCGAGCTGGGTGGCCATGATGCCTCCGATCAGCAGCTGGCACACGAGCATCTGCGCGCCGCCGATGAGGAACAGAGTCCGCCTGCCGAACTTGTCGACGGCGAACATGGACGCGAAAGTCGACGCCATGCCAACGCTGGCCGTCACGACCACGGACAGCAGCGACGCGCTCTCCCCCATGCCGATCGTGCGGAGCAGCACCGGCGCGTAGAACGAGATCGCGTTGATCCCGGTCACCTATACAGCAACCTTCCTTCGGTTACAAATGTGTGTCCATATAACTGGCCTGGTGCGCCAAAGAACTGCATATATACCTGCTGGAAGAACGGTATCAAGATGGCCATGACGAGTTGGGGGCGGTACCGCCGCTGGGTGAGCATCATCTGCAGGCCGCGGCTGCCCTTCGCCTCGCCTATGCTGGCGGCGACGATGTCGTCCAGCTCGTCATCAACGTCGTCAATGCCTCGGATTTTTGTCAGTACAGCTCTGACTCTGTGGTGGTCCTTGCCCTGCTGGACGAGGCTGTTGGGCGTCTCCGGGAGGAAGAGCGCGCCGAGAGTGAGGAGCCCGCCGGGGACGGCGGCGAGGGCGAGGGAGACTCGCCAGCCCCAGCCTTGTTCGATCTTGTCTGTGCCGAAGTTGATTAGGTGCGCCGTGACAGCTCCGATGCCGACGCAGAGCTGGAAGCCGTTGCTGAACGCTCCTCGGTACATAGGAGGAGCCATTTCCGACAGGTACAGCGGCACTGCCTGCAATTTCACATAAGCAGGCCTTACGCATTTCACACTTTATTAGATTGGGCCTGACCAAAAGAAACTAGCTCCTGCCATTATGTATTTCTATCAAGTTGTTGCCCATGATTAACCCAGTATCAGAATGGGCCTCATTATTGTTGTCTCCTTCACCCAACATCATGTTCCACTCAATTATCTCAAAAAAAAAAAATGTTCCACTCTTTTTTTTTGCATAGAGTAAAAAATAATATATTTTTTGCTTCTGGATAACCCTCCAATTTTCTCCTTGCCATTTAAAATATCATATTTTTCTGTTCCATTAATCGTTAGCTGCATCGAGCATGTTTTTAGATACCCAAAGCACCCATCTCTTGAGTACGAAACAACGCACGACACCGAACCCTGTGTTTCGGATTTTATCCTTTCCTCTTTTCTATTTTACTTCCCCATTTCTATCTTATTCTTCATTAGTTAAACATTTTCCTGCATCGAATAATTCTTTTTTACTTCCAGTAAAACATTCATGAGATCTTCATGCTCTTTTATTAGGCCCAAATAAACAATAAAATTCAAAAAGTAGCACTACGATTCCAAATTTTTGGACTTAAACTTTTAAAAGCAAATGTTTTATATTTTGTAACAGAGGGAGTATTTCAAGGATTTTTTATTTTCAAAACTATTATTTCAATATTTTTTAGTTCACTTATATTTAAAGTATTGGCATGATAGTGGTAGGTTGGCTTTCAATGTGAAATGACATTCAAGTGTTATTTATGGAAGAATTTTTTCTCACTTTAGATTGAAGCTTCGAGCAAAATTCTATAACTTCCGTTCTGAATTATAAGATTTTTTTTTTGGATATTTGGATGTGGACTGCCTATGAACTGAAATGGACGAACAAACACACTAAAACGCACATATAAACATGCAATTTTTAAAATTCGAAATGGAAGGTGTAAAGTTTATGGCGGTACACGAGGCCCCATGCGCTTTCTTCGTTATTAAAGATTAAAGAAGTGAGTTTTGTCAATCAAAGGAGTAGTTGGACAAGTGGTAACCTGATTGCCGAAGCCCAGGCCGACGCCAAGCAACACCCGTCCCAGGAGCAACATGTACATATCCACGGCCGCTCCGCCTATCGCCCCTCCGGCGAGGAACGCGGATCCTCCGATGATTATGGACGGGCGGCGGCCATACCTGGCAGTGACCGAGGACGCCACGAAGGTGGTGATGAGGCCGGCGATGTAGAGCGAGGAGGTGAAAGCCGTGAGCAGCTGGCTGTTGTACTTGCAGTAGTTGCTGACGCGCGACCCCTTCATTTCCCGGTACACCTCCGGGAAGAACTTCCTCAGGAACGGGTCCATGGAGGTCACGCCGCCTTCATGTATCATCAAAGTTGCAGACTGGCATGCATGGAAGTTGGTTCAGAGTGCTAGCTAGTTCGATCTGCGGCTACTTACCTGAGATTCCGAGGTCATAGCCGAAGATGACCCCGCCCAGACCGGCGGTGATGCAGGAGAGCACCACGTAGGCGGTGATGCGCCCGCCGTAGGGGCGGCGCTCGGTGCTCATGGGAACAACAGCGGCGAGCGCCATGATTGACTGAGCTCGGCGGCTGGCTGAAAAGGTTAGTATGCGAGTGGACTGCTAGCTAGCTAGTGCTCAGATATCTTGTTCTCTTTCTGCACCTTGGGTGATTAATTGGCTGGTTTGACTTGTTTTTGCTGACTAGTTAGAGGATCACCTTAGAAATATCTGCCCCTGTGGTCCAATCGTGCCGGGCGTGGTCCATGAGAGAACGAGAGGCTGAGATTATAATCGCGCAAATCATCTTTTCCACTCTATTGGAGTTCACCACAGGCTTGGTCTCGGTGCACAATATCAGGATGTCACCATCTTGATCTCAAACAGTGGAGAGCTAACTGAAATCCCGGCTCTGCTCCTCCTCCCTCGTCGCCCCCACACAGAGACCGAGAGGAACCCTAACTTCCTCCGCCGTCGGGGCTCTCCCCTCTCCCCTCCTCGCTCGCTGCTGCTAGAGGGCGCGGCCCGGGCCTGGTTCTCCCGTCGAGAAGCAGGTCGGCGGCGCTTCTCTGGCGACAAAGTGTCAGGCAGCGGGGGTGGTGGTGCGCGCCTACCTCCCTAGTGGCGAGGGCCATGGGCGACAGTATCTCAGGACGGCGTTTCCCCCGTCTCAGCTTGGTGGCAGGACGACGGCGGTGGCTCAGCGGCGACGACATGGGAAGCGGTGGTGCTGAAGACATGCAGTAAGGTGGCGGCGGTGGTGGGTGCCATGGCAGGGGCTGACCTAGCATGACCGGCCTAGATCTGGGCCCATTCGTGATCGATTTGGGCTAAGCAGACCTTCGCCGGTGCATCTTCCCAAATCCTTACCTACAGGGTGTCGAGGGTGGCCTTGGCGCTTTAGCGCGGCGGTGAAGCTAGTCGGGCCTGATCTTGCCAGATTTGGGGCCTGACCGACATTGCTGCTCTGTCCGGTCGGCGGTCGCCTTTGGCAGTGGAGGTTTGGTCTCCTCCCATTGGTGATGGTTGCGGCCCACGTGGGCCAGAATTTGTTGTCGGCTGACCTTGCTCGCATGGCCTTGCGATGTCTTGTTGCCCTGAGCGCAAGGTGTTGGAGGCCGGGGCGACGACCCTGGAAGGTGTACGGCACGACAACTCTTCAGAGAGAGATGTGACGGTGGTGGTGGCTTTCTCTTCAGTTATTTGGGTGGCGAGGAGATGAAGGCGGGAGCGCCTGCAGTTGGCGGTCATATCGGCTTCTCATAGACCGCGTTTATGGAGGACGGGCTCGGGTACATTGGGTGGTCCGAGGTTACCAGGCGTATGCAACGGGTTTTTCAAGCGAAAGCTCAACGTTTTGATGCCAACGGTAGAGACGTGGAAGACACGCATTAACATCGCGGGGAGCCTGGCTCCCTCGGGGAGGCGGGCCCCATGGCCTAGGATTCCTTGCCACATAGAGCTCGCATGGCCTTTCTTGCCCCGTGTCGCTAGACGGTGTGTTGCGTGCTGCCCTTGGGCCACGCGTCAGCGACTATGGGCGACGACACTCTTGGTGAGATTCGTTTGGAGGGACACATGTGCTCCACACCCGTCAGATTGTGGGTCCCATCAACATCTGACATGGCAGCGAAAACCCTCGCCCACCTGCCGAGAGCCAATGCGGCAGCGGAGACCCTTGCACTTTGCAGGTTCTCATAGCCGCAAGCCGGCGTGGCAGCGGACACCCTCCCTGGTCACGAATCCTCGCGGCGAGGACGTGCGGTGGCTCCCGTTCGTGTCGGGGATGCACTCTCACATACTCTCACATACGGTTTCGTACACAACAAGAATCCGGTCTCGCGCCATGCCTCCAATACGCTTCTTGTTGTCGTATTATGATTTTCCGGAGAAGCACATGGGCTTCGCTGCCTACCGCGTAGTTTTATGCCTTGACTTCCATGTCTTGTCTCTCCTTCCGGATTGTCCCATCACCGTATCGGGTATAAAATGGCTTCCCTGAAATTTTCACTATGCATTATGTTAGCTTATTAGTTCTCTTCTCTCCGTGCCTTTGTCGTCGAAAACAGGCCTTTCGTTCAGACCATTAGTCCCGGCTGTGAGTGGGGCCAGGACTATGGCCCTCGCCGGAAGGCCCGAGCCACCCATAACCATAGGTCCCGGCCCATTAGAGCCTATTAGTTCCGGTCTGAGACACAAACCGGGATTAAAGGACCCAGACCCTGCCGCTCGCTGGGGACACCCCCCTTTAGTCCCGGTTTGTATCTCCAACCCGCGGGACTAGTGGTTTGGCCCTATATATATGCACAACCCCCTCCTCCTCTCAACTGTTTTTTTCCTGGTGGGAGAGAGTGTTGTTGTGCTATTTTTTTTCTTGTTCATACATATGCACTAGAGGTGTTCGGTGAAATGTCCATTAGAGCGATGCGAGTTTAGGTCACACAAGACAGACATGATATGATGTGCCCGAGCCGAGGTGCCCGAGCCACACTTAAGTTTTCTCATCTTTGTTTCCAAGTGTAATAAAAGGTTAGCAACTATTTTCTCGTTTAGACCGTGCGGTACTAATTTTATCATAGTGATTGCGTTTGACATATATTTGTATGATACAGATGAGCCATCCATGGATCTACGGTGACCGACGCTCTGCCGCTTTCAGAGAAGGCATGTGTTCTTTTCGAGTTGTGGCCGAGGAGAACAAGCGGCAGGATGGTTTTATGTGTTGTCCATGTGTTGTCTGTAGGAATGAGAAGGCTCACACTTCCGCAAGAGTCATTCAGAGCCACCTGCTTCGGTCTGGTTTTATGTCCGGCTATAATGTTTGGACCAAACACAGAGAAAGAGGGGGTTGTGATGGAAGACGACGATGAAGAAGAGAACGATGATGACAACTACCGATCTATGTTCCCTGAATACGTTGATACCACAATGGAAGACAATGAAGAAGAAGGAGGTGAAGAACGGGAACCAGACCGGCCCGCTGATGATCTTGGTCGGGTCATTTCTGATGCAAAGCGAGACTGCGACACAGAAAAGAAGAGGTTATAATTTGAGCAGATGTTACAGGACCACAACAAATTGTTGTACCCAACTTGTGAAGATGGCCAGAAAAAGCTGGGTAGCACACTGGAATTGCTGAAGTGGAAGGCAGAGACCGGTGTGACTGACTCAGGATTTGAGAAGTTGTTGATACTCATGAAGAGGTTGCTTCCAAGAAATAACGAATTGTCCGCCAGTACATACAAAGCAAAGAAGCTCGTCTGCCCTTTAGGATTAGATGTGCAGAAGATACATGTGTGCCCTAATGACTGCATCCTCTACCGCAGTGAGAAGTACGAGAATTTGGATAAATGCCCGGTATGCACTACATTGCGGTATAAGATCAGAAAAGATGACCCTGGTGATGTTGATGGTGAGCCACCCAGGAAGAGGGTTCCTGCCAAGGTGATGTGGTATGCTCCTATAATACCACGATTAAAATGTTTCTTCAGAAACAAAGAGCATGCTAAGTTGTTGCGATGGCACATGGAAGAACGTAAGAAAGACGGGATGTTGAGGCACCCCGCTGATGGTCGACAGTGGAGAAAAATCGAGAGAGACTTCCCGGACTTTGCTGGTGACGCAAGAAACTTATGGTTTGATCTAAGTACAGATGTCATGAATCCTTTTGGGGAGCAGAGCTGCAGTCATAGCACCTGGCCCATCACTCTATGTATCTACAACCTTCCTCCTTGGTTGTGCATGAAGCGGAAGTTCATTATGATGCCAATGCTCATCCAAGGCCCGAAGCAACCCGACAACGACATTGATGTGTACCTAAGGTCATTAATTGATGAAATTTTACAGTTGTGGGACGAACCAGGTTTACGTGTGTGGGATGAGCACAAACAGGAGTCATTCGACCTACGAGCGTTGCTGTTCGTAACCATCAATGATTGGCCTGCTCTTAGTAACATCTCAGGACAGACAAACAAGGGATATAATGCATGCACACACTATTTAGATGAGACTGAAAGTATATATCTGGATAAATTTAGGAAGAATGTGTACCCGTACAATCGTTGTTTTCTTCCGTCCAGACACCCCTTAAGGAAAAATGGCAAGCATTTCGATGGCGAGGCAGAACACCGGAAGAAGCCTGCCCCCCGTACTGGTGCTGATGTATTTGGTATGGTCAAGGATTTAAATGTAATATTTGGAAAGGGTCCCAGAGGACAACCTGTTCCGAAAGACGCCGACGGACGCGCACCCATATGGAAGAAGAAATCTATATTTTGGGAGCTACCCTATTGGGAAGTCCATGAGGTCCGCTCTGCAATCGACGTGATGCACCTGACGAAGAATCTTTGCGTCAATATTCTAGGCTTCTTGGGCTTGTATGGGAAGTTAAAAGATACACCGGAAGCACGGGAGGACCAGCAACGTCATAAAGGACGAGACGGCAAGCATCCAGGGCATTTTCAAGGGCCTGCCAGCTATGCTCTTACCAAGGAAGAGCAGGAAATCTTTTTTGAAGTCCTTTTTAGTATCAAGGTCCCGTATGGCTTCTCGTCTAACATAAAGAGAATAGTAAATATGAAAGAGAAAAAATTCCAAAACCTAAAGTCCCATGACTGCCACGTTCTTATGACGCAATTGCTCCCGGTTGCATTGAGAGGGATTCTACCGAAAAATGTTAGGCTGGCCATTGTGAAGGTATGTACATTCCTCAATGCAATTTCTTAGAAGGTAATCGATCCAGAAAGTCTATCAGGGTTACAGATTGATGTGGTCCAATGTCTTGTCAGCTTCGAGTTGTTGTACCCTCCATCTTTCTTCAATATTATGATGCACCTCCTAGTTCACCTAGTCGAAGAGATTAGAATTCTCGGTCCTGTGTTTCTACACAATATGTTCCCCTTCGAAAGGTTCATGGGAGTCTTAAAGAAATATGTTCATAACCGTGCTAGGACAGAAGGAAGCATCTCCAAGGGCTATGGAACATAGGAGGTCATTGAGGTTTGTGTTGACTTTCTTCCTGACCTTAAGCCGATTGGTGTTCCTAAATCTCGGTATGAGGGGAGGCTGACTTGAAAAGGCACACTAGGAAGGAAAACAATGGTATGTATGGACAGGATTCTTTCAATAAAGAACACTACACAGTTCTACAAAATTCCACCTTGGTGGATCCGTATATCTAGAAACACAAGATTATTGTATGCTCGGAAAACCCGGGGATGCCTGACTCCTTGATTAAAGTGGAACACGAGGACACTTTCGGCAGTTGGTTGCAGAAACATCTCATGAATAACAACACCGTTGAATATCAACTGTACTTGTTGGCACAGTTACCATCTTCGACTATATGTACTTTCCAAGGGTACGAGATAAATGGTAATACATTTTACACGATCGCCCAAGATAAAAAAGAGCACCAACCAAAACAGTGGTGTCCGCTTTGATGCAACAGATGACAATGGGCAGAAGGACACATATTATGGGTACATAGAGGAGATATGGGAACTTGAGTATGGACCTACTTTTAAGGTCCCTTTGTTTCGGTCCAAATGGGTCAAGATGACAGGAGGATGGGTACATGTAGACGAAAACTATGGCATGAAAATAGTGGATCTCAACAATCTTGCTTACATGGACGAACCATTCGTCCTAGCCAATGATGTTGCTCAGGTTTTCTATGTGAAGGACATGTCTACGAAACCGAGAAAAAGAAATCAGCAAAAGAATACATCGTACGATGAGCCAAAGCGCCACATAGTTCTTTCAGGGAAAAGAAACATCGTGGGAGTGGATGACAAGACAGATATGTCAGAAGATTATAATAAGTTTCATGAAATCCCGCCCTTCAAAGTAAAAACTGACCCAAGCCTCCTGTTAAATGATGAAGATTCTCCATGGCTACGGCACAGAAGAAAACAAAAACACTAGATAGGGATGTTGGTGTAATATATTAAACCTTTTATGTAATCATATTGTGAATCATATTGCTGCTGAGTTGAATACGAGGAAGCGGGATGGGCATCCTAAAGTAGGCAGCGAGGAATGTGTGTATGTGTGGGTGGCCATGACGGCCGCACTATAAATAGAGGGAAAGGGCATGGCAGGCTGGGCCAGGCAACACTAATAATAGGGGTTGAACCTTTAGTCCCGGTTGGAGAAACCAACCGCGACTGAAGGGATTGCGGCAGGCTAGGCCAGACAGCACTAATAATAGGAGTTGAACCTTTAGTCCCGGTTGGAGACACGAACCGGGACAAAACACGAGTGAGCACTAATAATAGGGGTGAGTGTCAACATTATGTCGTGAGTGTCGACACTGTGCCGACCTGCTTGTACTACAAATAGGCCAGTCCTCCAGCCAGTTTGAGGCATCTCCAAGATCGATGGTTTGCGAAAGCAGGGACACCACTACGGCCAGTTTCAGGGAGATGCCGCCGGAGCCCAGTCCTCCGGCATCTCCAAGAAACTGGTCATAGAGGCACTCCCTAATATGTGAAATTAGGTTAGCTCCCAGGCATATTGATCTAGTTAGAGAAGTTACAAGCTGCAAGATGGTCTTCGAGAGCAGGGACACCACTACGGCCAGTTTCAGGGAGATGCCGCCGGAGCCCAGTCCTCCGGCATCTCCAAGAAACTGGTCATAGATACACTCCCTAATATGTGAAATTAGGTTAGTTCCCAGGCATATTGATCTAGCTAGAGAAGTTACAAGCTGCAAGATGGTCTTCGAGAGTAGGGACACCACTACGGCCAATTTCAGGGAGATGCCGCCGGAGCCCAGTCCTCCGGCATCTCCAATAAACTGGTCATAGAGGCACTCCCTAATATGTGACTGCACGTGTTTGGAGATCAGATCTTCATGGTAAGTACGAATCGGGACTACATCTTCATAGTTTGGGAAAGTCGTAGTACGAATCGGAACTAAAGGCCCCCCTTTAGTCCCGGTCCAATCATAAAACATGACTAACACTTAAGATATTTATTAATATTTAAAAACTGAGACTACGGAATCAGGACTAAAGGCCCCCTTTAGTCCCCGTCCAGCCACAAACCGGGACTAACACTCAATACATTTATTAATATTAAAAACCGGGACAAACCGGGACTAGCTAACACTCAGGACTAAAGTCGCCCCCTTTAGTCATAATCATGCCTAGTCCTATAGTACACAGCTTTAGGGTCTTCTTCGTCATCGTCATCATCATCGTCATCATCACCTGCCACTCCGGGGATCCTGAGCCCAACCATGGCATATACCGGGGGAACCTGCCACTCCGGCCTTGGATTCACGGCGGGCGGGTGGACTTGTGGGCACCGCAGGCGAGGATGGTCTCCCCCGATGATGTAGCGCATCACGCCGATGATAGTACGGTTCGCCCACCATAGACGGTGGCCGGCTTCGTTGTGGTTCACCGGGGGCAGGCCATCACCATCATACCTGGCAAGCTCCATTTCCCGCCGGTTAGCAAAGAAAGCATTCCAGGTGTCGTAGTTGTCGGGATCCCACTGGGGATCCATCCTCTGCTCCGGCGTGAGCTCATGGTAGAAGTGGTTCATGATGGCCGCCTGTCGGGCGGAGCCTTGAGGCACGGGAGGGACAGGAACACCTCCAGCGCTCATCATCCAGCCGGCGGGCGGCCGGTAGCCTAGTGCGCAAGGGTAGTTTGAGGCGCACAGCGCCTCGGTCTCCTCGAGGGTCAGAATGGCACAGTAGGCGCTGTCCATTTCTGTGAGAGAGGAAGGTGTGGATATGTGCATAAACCATGGCGCGGTCGGCCTATATATAGATGGAAAGCGCGGGAAAACATGGCGGGAAGCGGTGGGAAATGGCGGGAAATATCTTTAGTCACTGTCAGTGGCTATAACCGGGACTAAAAGCTCGGTTCAGAGGAAAGGGCGGAAAAACTTGGCTGAAACGGTGAAAAATATCTTTAGTCCCTGTTAGTGGATACAACCGAGACTAAAGCTTATTCAGAAAATGGATTTGGATTAATTATTCAAATTCAAGAACTTTTCATGTTGAAAGTTTAGTGAGATTCAAAATATGCAAAAAAAATAGTTAATGCATTTTTAAATTGATAATGGAAAAATGGTTAATAATTTGAATATTTAAATTAATTATTTGATAAAATATAAAATGGATTTTGATTAATTATTCAAATTCAAGAACTTTTCAGGTTGAAAGTTTTGTCAAATTCAAAAATATACAAAAAATAATAGTTAATGCATTTTTAAATTGATAATGGCAAAATGGTTAATAATTTGACTATTTAAATAATTATTTGATAAAACAAAAAATGGATTTGGATTAATTATTCAAATTCAAGAACTTTTCATGTTGAAAGTTTTATCAAATTCAAAAGTATTAAAAAATAATAATTTAAATGTTTTAAATGATATATTGGAAAATTTGAAAAAAAAGGACAACACGCGCTGGGGTTGTTGGCCCAGCGCGCGCAAATTTGGGCCTTGAGTCCCGGCCCAGTTTACCAGCCGGGACTAAAGGCCTGGCCCCAGCGCGCGAAACGAAACGCCCCCCCCCCCTCTAGTCCCGGTGCATGGCACCAGCCGAGACTAGAGACCCCCCTTTAGTCCCGGCTGGTGCCACGGACCGAGACTAGAGGGGGGAGGGGGGGGGGTATAAATGGGGGATTCTCCCCCGGTGCGTTCCATGCACCGGGAGAAGTTGGAGGCTAGAACGACGACAGCGCCGCTAGGCTGCCCGCCGATTTTTCCGCCAAAGCCCGCGCCTCCCTCTCCCGTCCCGCCGTGCCTCCCTCTCTAGTGCCGGAAGCCGCCACCGCCGCGCCCCTGCCGCCGCGCACCGCCAGCAGCCAGCCGCCGCCAGTGCCCCTACCATCGCGCCCCTTCCGCCAGCGCCCCTGCCGACCAAGCCCGCGCCCGCACCAGCGCCACCGCCGGCCGCCAACTCCGGTGAGGATTTTGTTAATTAGTTTAGGATTTTGTTATTTGTTAATTATTTGTTAGTTAGTTAAGGATTTTGTTAATTATTTGTTAATTAGTTTAGGATTTTGTTATTTATATTAGTGTACATATTTAGTTTAGGATTTTGTTATATTAGTGTATATATTTAGTTTAGGATTTTGTTATATTAGTGTATATATTTAGGATTTGTTAGTTTAGAATTTTTTAGTTTAGGATTTTGTTATATTAGTGTATATATTTAGTTTAGGATCTTGTTATATCGACGCATGGAATTTTTAGTTTAGGATTTTTTTAGTTTAGCATTATTTTAGTTTAGGATTTTGTTATATTAGTGTATATATTTAGGATTAATTAGGATTTGTTAGGGTATGAGATTTATAATATTGTAAGTTATGTTTATAATAGGGTTTAGGGTGGTGGTTCTTGCGGGAAGCCGCTTAGTGTTAGGGATTAGAGTGGTGGTTCTCGCGGGTTTAGGGGTGGTGACCGGAGTTCGGGTTAGGGTGGTGGTTCTCGCGGGAAGCCGCTTAGTCGCCCGCCTCTCCCGCGGCCACCATCACTGGCCACCGCCACCGCACGTCTGGGTTTAGGGTTTAGGGGTGGTGACCGGAGTTAGGGTTAGGGTGGTGGTTCTCGCGGGAAGCCGCTTAGTCGCCCGCCTCTCCCGTGGCCACCATCACCGGCCACCGCCACCGCACCTCCGAGTTTAGGGTTTAGGTTTTATTTGTTAAGTTCAAATAAATATTGTGTGCATTTTGCAGGAACTATGGATCCACCTAGTCTAGTCCGCAGAGACCTAGATTCGGAACACTTGCTCGAGGATATGATTCATGATGCCGATGAGGGATCTCCCTCGAGGTATCTGAACTCATCTGGTGAGGGAGAGGAGACCAATAGACAAGAGGAAGAAGCCCATGGACGCGTAACGCAGCCGACGAGGTATATATATGATGTACGATAATCGTCACTAGATGTACCTAGTTGTATATATATATTATGTTGACGAATATTTCTTCTCTTAGGCCTCTACATCGAGCAAGAAAACCAAGAGCGGCCCAGCCAAAAAGTTGCCCCAGGGTACTGTTTATGAAATTACAGAGGTTTCAGGAGACGACGAACCATTGGAACCAAAGAAAACAAAACAAATATTTGTACATTAATGCAGAGTTGTTGCCAGAGATAACACCCCGATCACTGTTCGAGAGTGGAATAAGCCCAAAGACGCGGAATGGAGTGATGTGTATATTGACGATAGGTTCAAAGAGGAACTTTTTAATGACCTCATGGCACATTTCAAGCTGCCAGAATGTGACTCCACAGGACGAGAGGACTGAAATGAGAAAGAAAGTCAAGCAGTTTGCACTGAAGAAGATGGCTGAACTATTCAAGAACTGGAAGAAGTCATTATGGAAACAGTATTAGAAGGACAAGAAAACCCCATTATTCGAAGGCTATCTAGTGAAGCAGCAGCCTTACTGGGATGCATTTGTGCAGTTGATAAGTCGGAAACGTATCTATAATTTTTGATGCTCCATGCTTGTTCAGTATCTACTTTGCTTTGCTTTGTCTTACTTTGAGGTGTTTTTATATCTTTTCTAGAACTAACCTATTAACATGTTATCACAGTGCCAGTTGCCTGTTTTCTTCTGTTTTTGGTTTCAGAAAGGCAGAAAATCAATATTCTCAGAATTGGACGGGACAAAAGCCAAAGTTATTATTTTCCCGGAGCAACACGGAACCACGAAACAGAGCCGGAGGGGGGCCACAGGGTGGCCAAACCCCCTAGGCGCGGGCAAGCCCTAGAGGCGCCTGGAGGGGGTGTGGCCCCCCTAGACCCCCACCGACCTTGATTCCTACGCCTATAAGAAGCCTCCGATGGGAAAACCCTAAACAATCTAGAAGAAATCCACGAAAACCTCCATACGCCGCCGCCACCGAAGGGGAGATTCGGGGGACAAAAAGTCTCTGTTTCGGCACCCTGCCGGGACGGGGAAGTGCCCCCAGATCCATCTCCATCGATCTCCATCGTCATCTTCATCACCGTTGCTGATTCCCATGATGAGGAGGGAGTAGTTCTTCCTCGAGGCTAAGGGCTCTACCGGTAGCTATGTGTTCATCTCTCTCTCTATGCATGATCTTGTTGTGGCAATGAGCTTTGTAATCAAGTAGATCTACCTTGCTACTCAAGTGCTTCAATAGATCCCTGATCTCCCCATGTGTGTGAAAGTGACAGCGTGCACGCCATGGTGGCACTTAGGTTTGAGTCTACATAAATACTCTTTGTGCTTTAATAGATATATGCTTTTCCCCCACGTGTGTGAAAGTGACAGCGTGCATACCGTGTGTGGCACTTTGGCTAGATTGAATATTTGTTATGAATTATATTTGGAGTTGGATGTCTCTATAAAATTTTGGTGTTTGTTGGACCCATCTAGCGCTCAAGGTGACACTGTGGGGTTATCTAGATTGGGGAAGGCCCTACCGTGGATTAGAGTGTCCAACCGGAGAATAGTTAAGAGTAGTATCATGAAGAGAGTATATTTATATGAGAGAGTGTTCACTAGTGAAAGTATGATCCCTAGGCCTTGGTTCTAAACATTGAAACACCGTTTGCATCTAGATCTGTTGCATGTTTGCTTGCTTTAGTCCTCCATGCCATAAGCTATTTTCTGGCACCGTTACCACTTGTATTTCACTATCTCTTCGCCGAACTAATGCACCTATACACCTGACAAGTGTATTGTGTGTGTGTGTTGGGGACACAAGAGAATTATTGTATCTTGATTGCAGGATTGCTTGAGAGGGAATACCTTTGACCACTTCCTCCCTGAGTTCGATAAACCTTGGGTGATCCACTTAAGGGAAACTTGTTGCTGTTCTACAAACCTCTGCACTTGGAGGACCAACAACTGTCTACAAGAATAGAAGTGCGTAGACATCAGCAGTATATGGGGTCATGAGTTGCAGAGGAAAAGTCTAAAAAAACAAGATAAATGCCGCGAAGAAGAAATATCACCATAAAATGGGGCCAGGGGGCTACGCGTCTGCCATGCCTAAGTGGGATGCAAAAGAGAAAGAGCTTAATGATAAAGGGATCATTCTAGAACCAATTCGCGAAGAATGGGATTTGAGGGCAAGAAATTGGTTCCTTGGGCATGGGAGTGCATATGATGAACTTACAAGGGACCTTGTTTGCAGTGACGGGATAAAGGTACCCAGGAGTACATGGATAAAAGTGGTGAAACATATTAAAGATGGAATAAAACAGTTTCATCCCAATAGACAGAAAGATTTGCTGACCTTGGTCCTCGGGAATCGCGAACATAAAGGACGAGTCTGAGGCCTTGACGGGAGTTTCACGTGGGAGACTATTTTCCTAAGGACCAAGGTACCTATATAAGCCGAGAAAGAGCAAAGCAATGACGGGAGGAGGAGCAGGCAGACAAGTTCAACCAGCTGCTAGCAATACTTGACAAGCAGCATCATCAGATCGATGAACTTAGAGGAATAGCGCGCTTGAAAGATCCTCCACTCGATATTACCGCCAACCCATCTCAGCGGAGAAGCAGCGTCGCTGAATCGAAGGTCCCGTCTAACGATGCATCCTATACAGATGGCGGTCCCGGCTACCCCTTGGATGGAATTAAGGAGCAGATACCTTGTGAGCTCCATAATAAATTGAAGAATGTATCTATGAAGGTGGCGGTCAAATCGGCTTTGCCTTGTCCGCCTGACGCACGTTGGCATGGCCGTGAGATTCCACCTGGCTATGCTAAAGTCGGGGTGGATCAAATCTTAAAGGAGTGGGAGTCAATGGATCTTGACATCCCCAGACCTGAAGGTGAGATCACACTCGGAGAAGTACTTGGTGGGATCATTCTCTGGGAAAAGAACAACATACAGTTTCCAGGCTCGGCCCCAAGGATAACACTACCGCCTCCAAGTCGTCGCAGGTCTCCTTCACCTCCACCTCCACCTCCATCACCTCCAAGAAGCCCACCCCATGGTGACTACGACCACCATATCCCGAGTCCTCAATCTCCATCGTAGGCTCAGCAGTCTTTGCCGCCCGCTAAGGACAATAATCGGAAGCGTGCTCCGTCAGTGAGTACTAAAGGACGCGGCAGCCCAAAACGGAAAATGTCGCCCCTCCCAACAGTGCCTCATCAAAATCTTCCCATCATACCTTATGATCGTACTGATGCGGAAAATGCAACGATAGCAAAGGCCGAAGTGGCGGCGCATTTTGAGAAGAAGAAACCCAAGCTCGCTCCGATATACACGGAGAAGCAAAAGGCATATGCAATTGATTTTCTGAACACAAAATCGCAATATGAGTTGCACCATAAGCCAGATGACTATCTACGCACACTTCAGAAAGAAGTGGCAAAGAGCAAATGAAGCAAATTAAGCAAATCAAGTGCAAGCAGTAAAAAATTAGCAAGCACAGGTGCAAGCGGGACCAAAACTGCAATCAGTAAAAAATCAGACGTTCCCCTTCTCGGACAGTAGGCCAAACAAACGATCGCACCCCTCAAGGTGTTTTCAGATAACGTTCCCCTTCTCGCACAACACCCACTAGATATGTCAGTAGTTGCGGAGTTGGCGGCTACCATGGAAATTAGTCTTGATGAACTGTTAGGCCCCCAACTCGACCATCTACCCAAGATGCCAATAGCCTGTAGATATGTCACAGGTGAGGATTTGGTCGGCAAAGAAAAGGTGAAAAAACTGCCAACACAACTGCGGAATCTCCATGAGTGGTACTTGACAACCGCAAAGGAAGGGAGAATATTTATCACAGCGAAAGTCCCATGTGAGTACTACTTCAGAAAAGGCAAAGAGGTCCATGTTGAGTTCCAGAACTGTTCCAGTTATACAATCTCGACGCCCTTGACAAATCTATCCTCAGCTGCTATTGTCTGTAAGTTGTTGAATTTATTGTCTACATGTTCAGTTCATTGCATATGATTATCCTCATTATATTCTTTTGTACTCTATTATTATGCAGAATGAAGATCCAGGAATGCAAATAAGAAGAGTCTATAGTGTTGGGTTCATTGACCCAGATAAAGTACATATAAAGACGCTAACAACAAACCCGAGGAGATGGAGGAAAACATTTTGAGGTTTTTAAAGGAGCAAAATTTCTGTGACCACATACTATTTCCTTACAATTTCGAGTAAGCGTCTTACTCTGTTGTACACACATTCACTTTTTATTACTCGACGCTAAGTGTAACTGATGAGTTACTGATGTATATATATAAACGTTTGCAGCTTCCACTTGATTCCGCTAGACATTCAACTTGATAAGGGAAGAGTTGAAGTCATGGACCCATCAAAGAGAAACCTGGAAGCATTCTGCAGCATGCAGGACATGCTCCAGAAGTAATTTTCTCACTATATCGGTCTCTTTCGTTGATTTCCTGATATATCAGGTAAAGAATAACTCATTCATTCGTTTTCTTTGCCGGGCAGGGTTTGGATCCGGTTCAAGCGCGAGGTTAAGGGTTGCTTTAGTCAGCAGCTGACATTTAAGGCGGTCTCGGTAAGTAGCACGCGATATGTCCGCGCATCTCTTTACTTCTAGTTTCAATACAATAATTATGCTAAATTATTATTTTGATTGAATTCTATTCTCGTAAAGTGCGTGAGGCAGCCACAGGGGTCGAATTTATGTGAATTCTACGTTTGCGAGTTCATTCGCACGTTTACCACCGAGCACAAAGATTATAGAGTCGACGTAAGCAATACATGCACACCATCATTTTATTACGTCACTTTTTGTTATCATGATTTATATTCATATTGATCTCCTTTTCTTATATAGTTCGAGAGAATGCATGATCAACTCCTACCACATCAACGTGTACTAGCAATTGCGGAGGAGCTGGCGGGTTTTATTTTTAAAGAGATGGTACACGATGACAGAGAATTTAGTATGAATAGGTGCTAATGATCTTCATGTAATTGACTAGACGGGCTCTAGTCCCGATAATTGTGATCTCCATGTAACTATGTAAATTGTATATATTTGTATGCTCGATTTTGTAATACAAGTTATCTTATATATATGCACGAACGTGTACGATATGTGGTGGCGTATAAATATTCAAAAACCATTTTGAAATAAAAAATAAATAAATAAAACAATACAAAATGAATTCTCTGCCGCGGCAGAGAAATCACTAGTCCAAGGTAATGCTCTGCCGCGACAGAGAAAAGGCGTAAAATGCTACCGTGGCAGAGACCCACTAGTCCCGGTCCATAACACCAACCAGGACTAGTGGGGGTGCACCCTGAGCGCGCAGGGGCAGCCATGTGGACACCCACTAGTCCCGGCTGGTAAGTGGGCCGGGACTAGTGTTGGGCCTCTAGTCCCGCTTGATTAGTCTCGGTTCAGAAACCGGAACTAAAGGCCCTTACGGTCCGGGACTAGAGGCCCTTACGGGCCGGAACTAGAGGCCCTGTTTCCACTAGTGCGTGCTTCAGTTCATCTTTGTTGTCAACTGCATGCATCGCTCTGTCGAACCCAATGTGTCACAAGTTTTGAATGAATTGATTGCAAGTATCAAAGGTGAAAAGGTGGTGAGTACGATTGAGTGTAAATGGGTATTTGAACAGAGCATAAATAATATAAAAGTAAAAAGTACGAATATTGATTGAGGTTCCTACAGATAAAATGTTACAAGCGGAGAGAGACTCAGTTCATGTTGATACTGAATATGCCAGGTGGAGTGATAGTGAGTATGCCAGGTGAAGTAAATGGGATATGTAATAGTAACTTTTCATATATATGTCCAAGTAGGAGAGCAACCCATTATTAGCCAAAACTTCTTCAGTGGATTCGTCCGACTCCTATGATTGCTTTGCATGTTATCACCAGTCATGGTTAGCGAAACATTTAAGATCGTGTGACCGAATCAAGGCTTTATGCTTTTTGGTTTCTCATTTTCCTTAAGTTATACTGGATCCTCTTTGATTTAAGAAATGTCTATCGGGTTCTCTAGATCATGTTAACTGGACCCTTAAATTAGATAAAAAACATTACATAGGAGATAGATAATCATTCTCACAAAAATAATAATAACAACAATCATATATGGATGAAATATAATATTAGTACAACACATCTCCCATGCCTATCTATATTTACTCTCACATAATAGGAGAATAACACAATGATATAATCATAATATAAATAGGGTTTATCTTGATATTACCATAGCAAACCACAATAAGAAGGAAGATAGAATCAATTACAAATCCAAGTTTAAATAGAGTTGCAAACCCTAATGTTACAAATGTGAAGATATCTCTCTCTCTCTGGCCGAACCTGTGAGGTATCTTGGACATAATTCGATCCGAGGCTTGATCTTGGGCTGCTGGTGGGGCAAAGGGACTATGTGCCGTGATATCCTCCACATAAATCTAGTTGGCTAAGTGGGTTGAGTTATATAGGGTGTTCGCTTGTCATAAGCATGTAAATATTTATACAAAACTCTTTTTTTTCACTAAATCGAAACACAAGCTTTGTGTATTCATGAAAAAAAGAAATTGGAGACCTAACCTTCGTCGCCAGCGAGAGAAACTCCAGAGCTGCAAGCAATGTCATCTCCGACGCTCTAAGCAATGCTCAGCTCGGCGTGCTAGCCGAGATGAAGACTGTTCAGTATCTCTGCTAGGCACCGACAACGACGACGTCCGACATAGAGACTTTATATATCTTGCGGACTCATCCATTGGAAGGGAGGCAATATGTTCCTCCACATCAGACTCGTCTTATGATGAGGACAAGTGCCAAAACAACCCTTCATAGCCCTCACCAGAATGGTGTCGACGGGTCGCCAGCCGAGTCGCCAGAGTCACCACCAATAGTCATGCGTAGACATGCATGCAATCAAAATCCTTTGTCCAATTTCTTTCCTAGTATCCACCACCAACACACCACCAACAGTTCCTAGTAGCCAATGTGTGTTATCCAACTGTTCAATTCGGACTATTTGGATGTTTTTGTTGACTAGTTAGATGATCACCTTAGAAATATCTGCCCCATGGTACAAGCGTGCCGGGTGGTCCATGAGAGAACGATAGGCTGAGATTATAATCATGCAAAACATATTTTCCACTATATTGCAGTTCACCATAGGCTTTGTCTCGATGCACAATATCAGGAAATGATGACTGGGTTCCTGCACCAATAACAGGATTATTGCAGTACTTGTAGCAGCAAATATTTAAAGAGTTTGTCCTGATGGAAGCTCGGCGAACACAACCCCAGTCATGTTGTCAATGCGGCCACGTTCACACCCAAATCATGGTTTGAAAATAGCCTACTCTATAAGTTGCTAGGATAAATGAATTTAAGATGATTTGTAACAACTACTACTAGGACTGGAAGAAAACTAGAATAAAAATGAAACTAGAAAGAGGTGGATGCAATGAGATGAAATATTAATGCTATGATTCCTCAAGTAATGTTATGTATACCGGTGTGCATGATAAATGCTTATGGAATAGCTATAAACTGTACTTGTGGCGGTTCCTCAAATACTGTTGTCTCCCATTGTTGGTAAGTGGCAACGGGACAACTCAATTGTCCACACCCTCTTCGGACATGTGTCATCTCGTAAGAGAATAGTGTATTAAGGTAATAAGACCAATCAAGGTAAACCAGAGCAAAGGCATTAAGTTATATGGACAACCGTATTCCTAAGCAAGTGTGCTACTCACAAGATATCCCGTCTGTCACTTTGGGGTCAAGCAGTTCGCAACACTATACATATCTATATCATGAGTGATCTTGAGAAATTCTGGGCGATGCATCCTAAGCTGCTATTACCTCTGCAAACCACTTATAGCAAATAACCTATTAGTTCTATCCATGGAAGAGCAGAAACTAATGATAAGTTTTGTGACACACCGTGAATCCCTAGTAAATTCCTCAACAATGGATTAGACGTCTCCAATCACTAGAATAATATCATGAATAGAACAATGTAAAGAGAAAACACAAACATATTAATTAACAAGAACACACCACACTTTAATTACTCAAATCATCATAACATTAATAAAAGGGGGTTCAAGCCATGTTACAACCCATCACAGAGACCGTGATGGGGAAGGATGAAGGAGTAGCGGCGATGGAGATGGTGATGATAGCGCGATGATGGTGGCATTGGCGTGGTGATGGCGGTGTGTACTCCTTATCCTTCTCTTCTTGCTTGGATGGCTTGGTGGTGTTGATGGAGATTAGATCTTGGTGGAGCTGTAGAGGCTATAGAGATGGCACTGTCGTGGTATTGCCGACGAGTACGCCATGGAGGGGTCCTCACAGTGCGTGTTTAGAGACGTGGGGTAAGGCGGACGGTTGACGGGTACGAGGTAACACAGCTTACCCAGGTTCAGATCCCACAACGGTGGCGGAATCCTACTCCTGCTATAAATCACTATAATGGAAATACGCCGAGTTACAGAGATTAGGTTCGCTGTGCGAGGTGACTAGAAAGTCTAAGTTATCGTCTGAAGTTGTGCCCTAAAGGCTCCCATAGGCCCGACTTATATAGTCGTCAGATCCTAGGGTTATAGGGAAAAGTCCTAGCCGGACAGGTTACAGAGTCCTACACCGTCTATTACTAGTCTTATGTATCTTGTACTCCAAGGCTCCGGGTACGTAGGTGACTCCACCGTAGCCTTCCTTTATCCGGCATGGGCCTCCCTTCTGAATCCACCTAACTGGGCCGCCCAGCAGGCCATAGGCCATGCTACTGTTGGAATTATGCCCTAGAGGTAATAATAAAGATGTTATTATTATAATTCTTGTTCATGATAAAGTTTATATTCCATGCTAGAATTGTATTAAGCGGAAACTTTAATACTTGTGTGGTTTGTGAACAACACCGTGTCCCTAGTACGCCTCTATGGACTAGCTCATTGATCAATGATGGTTAAGGTTTCCTAACCATAGACATGAGTTGTCAATTGATAATGAGATCATATCATTGGGAGAATGATATGGTGGACAGACCCAAACTAAGCAGAGCAATTAGATCGTGTCATCGTGTTCATCTTTGCGAAGCTTTTCTTATGTCAAATATTGTATTCCTTAGACCATGAGATAATACAACTCCTTGGTATCAGAAGAAAGCTTTGAGGTCATCAAACTTCATCCTATGAGAGGGTGATCATAAAGGTGTCTCTCAGGTGATCGGAAAGTATCTGTTGGGTTGTATGTATCGAGATGGGATTTGTCCCTCCCAAGTCGGAGAGATATACTTCAGGCCCACTCGGTAATCGATATCAACACCGCTTGCAAGCATGTGGTTAAGGAGTTAATCACAAAGTGATATCGGATTACAGAACGAGTAAAGTACTTGCTGTGAACGAGATTGAACTAGGTATGACGGTACCGATGATCGAATCTCGGGCAAGTAAAATATCGCGAGACGAAGGGAATATATATATGGGATTGATTGAATCCTGGCATCGTGGTTCATCCGATATGATCATCGATGAATGTGTGGGAGTCAATATGGGTTTCCAGACCCCGCTGTTGATTATTGATAGAAGATCATGTCTGCATATTCTCGAACCCGCAGGGTCACACACTTAACGTGTCTCGACGCTAGGATAGATTGGATAATTGGTTTATGAGTTTTTGCTCGGAGTCTCGGATGGGATCTGGGACATCACGAGAGGTTCCGGAATGGTCCGGAGAATAAGATTCATATAAGGCAGTGCAGTTTTTGGAGTTCGGAATTGTTCCGGGTTAATCGGTATTGTACCGGAAGCTTCTAGAACCTTCCAGATGGGGACCAACGTGTCCCCACCTTCCGGGATGGGGCTTGGGACTATGAGGGAGTGCCCTGGTCGCATTGGGCCAGGGGCACAAGGCCCCATAGGGCCCAGCCGGCCTAGAGGGGTTTAAACCCTAGATAGACCTTCTAGAAGGGGGGGGTTTCCTTGCCCCCCACTCCTCCTCCTTGGGGCCACCGGTTTGGACTTGGGGTAGGGGCTAGGGCTGTGCCCCCCTATATATAAAGAGGGGTGGGGGCGCACAGCCCCCCACACCTTCCCCTCCAACCCTAGCCGCCCTGCTGCCCTCCTCCCCCCCTCCCGACTGCTTGTAGGCGAAGCCCTGCTGCAGAAATTCTCCACCAATTGCACCGCGCCGTCGCATTGTAGATCCAACCCATCTCTCCACCATACTTGCTGGACCAAGGAAGGAGGAGACGTCGAGGTGCCACATGTGTGCATCTCACGGAGGCATCGCCACTTGTGGTGCTAGATCGGATCGGATCGCGAGGAGGAGAAGCGAGTACGACTACATCACCCACGTTCTGACGAATGTTCCGCTGTGCGAATCTTCAAGGGTATGAAGATCTAATCCAATCTCTCTCGTTGTTTGCATCTCCTAGATTAGATCTTGGCTTCCCTCTGTTCGCATCCGTAGAAAATTTTGATTTACTATGCCGCGAAACCCTTCAGTGGTATCAGAGCTAGATCTATGCGTAGATGTGTTACATGAGTAGAACGCAACATGGTTGTTGCGGGCGTTGATGTTTTCTGTTGCAAGCCTCTTGTTTGTGTTCTTCTTATGACGCGGGATAGTGAGATTGAAGCGGTCCAGGCCAACCTTACGCGACGTCGTTCGCGAGACCGGCTCCGCACTTGACGTGTGGCTTGTTTCACACATGCGGCTGGTGGATGCCTGTTTCTCTCACTATAGTTGTCATGGGTTTAACACCGGAGTTTGGCAACCATAATATCACCGTTGTGGCTTTCCGTAGGTAAGAATCGTTCTTAGCATGCTACTCCCATAAGCCACGTAAAACATGCAACAACAAAGTAGAGGCGTCTAACTTGTTTTTGCAGGGAGTGTTTTCTGTGATATGGTATGGCCCAAGATGTGATGTGTATAATGTATGCGATGATCATGTTTTGTAACGTTTCACGACTTGCATGTCGATGAGTACACAACCAGCAGGAGCCATATGGTTGTCTTTATAATTGTGTATGACCTGTGTGTCAACTTCTTATACGCCATGTAATAGCTTTACTTTATCGCTAAGTAGTTAGCAATAGTTGTAGTTGCTATTCGTGGTGGAGGCAATCATGGTGGAGTGATGGAGATCATGCCGGCACGCACAAGATGGAGATCATTGCGCGAAGGTTGGCTATACCATGTCACATAAAGTTATATGCATGTGATGTTTATCCTTTTATGTATCTTATTATGCTTAGATCGCGACGGTAGCATTATAAGATGATTCCTCACTTAAAGATCAAGATAAAACTGTGTTCTCCCCATGTATGCACCGTTGCGAAAGTTCGTCGTGTCCAAGCATCACGTGATGATCGGGTGATATAGACTCTACGCTCACATACAACGGGTGCAAGCCAGTTTTGCACATGCGGAAATACTTGGGTTTGACTTGATGAGCCTAGCATGTACAGACATGGCCTCGGAACACATGAACCGAAAGGTTAAGCATGAGTCATATGAATGATATGATCGACACTTCGTTGTCCACCATTGAAGCCACATCTCTTCTCGTGAAGATCGGATTAGGTGTGGTGAATTTGGATCGTGTTCACTAAACAACTTGAGGGATGTTGAATTTAGTGGGAGTTCATCTAGTAATTTGATTAAAAGTTGAACTAGTTATCATGAACATAGTCTAATTTGTACTTGCAAATATTGTAGATCACATGGCTAAGTCCAACTTCAACTTCAACATTTTTGCTGAGAAAGAAAAGCTTAGAAACAATGGGTCTAACTTCACCAATTGGTTCCGCAATCTGAGAATCATTCTCTCTGGCGGTCAAAAGGACTATGTACTTGAAAGTGCGCTAGGTGACGCCCCTGCTCTAAATGCGCCGGCTAATGAGAAAGTTGTCTATCAGTCGTGCAAAGATGATTATGGTGTGATTAAGAGCACCATGTTGTTTGCTATGGAATCGGACCTTCAAAATCGTTTTGAAGACTATCCCGGGCCCTTTGATATTCTTGAGGAGCTGAAAACTTTGTTTCAGACTCAGGCCCGTTCTAAGAGATATGAGATCTCTGAGAAGTTCTTTAACTGCAAGATGGAGGAAGGGAGTTCCGTTAGTGAGCACGCCATTAAGATGTCGGGCTACACTCAACGCCTTGAGCAACTGGACTGCAAGATTCCAGAGGAGCTCAAGATTGACAGGGTTCTGCAATCACTCCCTCCCAGCTACAAAAGTTTTGTAGTGACTCATAATCAGATTGGTTCCACTGATACGATCACCGAGCTCTTCGCAAAGCTGAAGGCTGCGGAGGTGGACATCAAAAAGGATAATCATGTGTTGATGGTCAACAAGCCCTCCTTTAAGAAAGGTAAAGGTGCAAAGAAGCCCTTCAAGAAAGGCGGCGGCAAGCGCGTTGCCCCTGCTGAGAAGAAGCTCAAGTTTGGTCCTAAGCCGGACACTGAGTGCTTCTATTGCAAGGACAAGGGTCACTGGAAGCGCAACTGTCCGAAGTACTTAGCGGACAAGAAGGCTAGCACCATCAAAGGTATATTTGATATACATGTTATTGATGTTTTCCTTACTAGACCTCGTTGTAGTGCCTGGGTATTTGATACTGGTTCAGTTGCTAATATTTGTAACTCGAAACAGGAGTTACGGAATAGACGGAGGCTTGCGAGGGATGAGGTGACGATGCGCGTTGGCAACGGATCAATAGTTGATGTGATGGCTGTCGGCACGCTCTCCTTAGTTTTACCTTCGGGATTAGTTTTAAACCTTAATAAGTGTTCTTATGTGCCTGCGTTGAGCATGAACATTATTTTTGGATCGTGTTTATTGCAAGACGGTTATTCATTTAAATCGGAGAATAATGGTTGTTCTATTTATATGAGTAACATCTTTTATGGTCATGCACCTGCTGTGAATGGTTTATTTCTTCTAAATCTCGAAAGGGATGAAACACACATCCATAACATTGAGGCTAAGAGATGCAAAGTAGATAGTGATAATACTACTTATTTGTGGCACTGTCGTCTAGGTCATATTGGTGTAAAGCGCATGAAGAAACTCCATTCTGATGGACTTTTGGAGTCTCTTGATTTTGAATCATTTGACACATGCGAACCATGCCTCATGGGCAAGATGATCAAAACCCCGTTCTCCGGAATGATGGAGCGAGCAACGGACTTGTTGGAAATCATACATACCGATGTGTGCGGACCGATGAGTGTTTCGACGCGCGGTGGATATCGCTATTTTCTCACTTTTACCGATGACTTAAGTAGATATGGGTATATCTATTTAATGAAATATAAATCTGAAACATTTGAAAAGTTCAAGGAATTTCAGAATGAAGTGGAGAACCATCGTAACAGAAAGATTAAGTTTCTACATCCGATCGTGGGGGCGAGTATTTGAGTTATGATTTTCTCACGCATCTTAAAGCAAGCGGAATCGTTTCGCAACTCACGCCACCCGGAACACCATAGCGCAATGGTGTGTCTGAACGCCGGAATCGAACTCTATTAGATATGGTCCGATCAAAGATGTCTCTTACTGATTTGCCGTTATCATTTTGGGGTTATGCATTAGAAACCACTGCATTCACTTTAAATAGGGCACCATCTAAATCTGTTGAGACGACACCGTATGAACTGTGGTTTGGTGCTAAACCTAAGTTGTCGTTTCTTAAAGTTTGGGGATGCGAAGCTTACGTCAAGAAGTTGATGCCGGACAAGCTCGAACCCAAAGCGGAGAAATGCGTCTTCATAGGATACCCTAAGGAAACTATTGGGTATACCTTCTATCACAGAACCGAAGGCAAAGTGTTTGTCGCAAAGAACGGTTCCTTTCTTGAGAAGGAGTTTCTCTCGAAAGAAGTGAGTGGGAGGAAAGTAGAGCTAGACGAGGTTATTGAACCTTCTCTTGAATTGGAGAGTAGCGCAGCACCTGAAATTGTTCCAGTGCCGCCTGCACCAATAATAGAGGAAGCTAATGATAAGGATCATGAAGCTTCGGACGATGCCGCTACTGAACGTCGCAGGTCGACAAGGTCGCGTGCCCCTCCTGAGTGGTACAGCAACCCTGTCTTAACTGTCTTGTTAGTAGATGACAGTGAGCCTGCGAACTATGAGGAAGCGATGATGAGCCCAGACTCTGAGAAATGGCTAGAAGCCATGAAATCCGAATTGGGATCCATGAGCGAAAACCAAGTATGGACTTTGGTGGACCCTCCTAGCGATCGAAAGGCCGTTGAGTGCAAATGGATTTTCAAAAGGAAAACGGACGCGGATGGTAATGTTACCGTCTATAAAGCACGGCTTGTCGCGAAAGGTTTTCGACAAGTTCAAGGTGTTGACTACGATGAGACATTCTCTCCCGTAGCGATGTTTAAGTCCATTCGGATTTTATTAGCAATTGCTGCGTTTCATGATTATGAAATATGGCAGATGGATGTCAAGACTGCGTTCCTCAATGGCAACATTGATGAAGAGTTGTATATGATACAACCCGAAGGTTTTGTCGATCCTAAGGATGCTGATAAAGTATGCAAGCTTGAGCGTTCCATTTATGGACTGAAGCAAGCATCTCGGAGTTGGAACCTTCGTTTTGATCAGGTGATCAAGAGCTTTGGATTTGTTCCAAATTGCTACGAAGCTTGTATCTACAAGAAAGTGAGTGGGAGCTTGGTGACATTTCTGGTACTATATGTGGATGACATATTGATTATTGGAAATGACATTAACATGCTTAACGATGTGAAGAGTTATTTGAACAAGTTTTTTTCAATGAAAGACCTAGGTAAAGCTGCTTATATATTGGGCATCAAAATCTATAGAGATAGACAAAGACGCCTGATAGCTTTAAGCCAGAGTACATATCTCGACAAAGTTCTGAAAAGGTTCAGAATGGATAAGGCAAAGAAAGGTTCAGTGCCTATGTTGTCAGGTAAGATATTGAGCAAGGCTCAGTGTCCAGCTACGGTAAATGATAGGGAAGCTATGAGCAAAGTGCCTTATGCCTCGGCCATATGTTCTATCATGTATGCCATGCTGTGTACTAGACCGGATGTGTCCAATGCTCTTAGTTTGACGAGCAGATATCAAAGTGATCCAGGAGTGGAACACTGGACAGCCGTGAAGAACATCCTAAAGTACCTAAATAGGACTAAAGAAATGTTCTTAGTCTATGGGGGTGATGAACAGCTCGTCGTAAAAGGTTACGTCGACGCTAGTTTCGACACCGACAAGGATGATTCCAAATCTCAGACAGGATACGTTTATATTTTGAATGGAGGAGCTATGAGCTGGAGAAGCTGCAAGCAAAGCGTGATCGCGGGATCTACAGTAGAAGCGGAATACATGGCTGCTGCAGAAGCGTCAAGTGAAGGAGTTTGGATCAGAAACTTCATCACTGAGCTTGGCGTGGTTCCAAGTGCGTTGGACCCACTGGAGATATTGTGTGACAACACTGGCGCCATAGCACTCGCTAAGGAACCAAGATATCATCCAAAGACCAAGCATATCAACCGCAAGTTTCATATAATCCGAGATTATATAGCAGATGGAGATCTGAAGATTAGCAAAGTACATACAGATCTGAATGTCGCAGATCCATTGACTAAACCTCTTCCACGTGTAAAACATGATCAGCACCTCAGTGCCATGGGTGTGAGATTGTTGCTAAATGTAAACTAGATTATTGACTCTAGTGCAAGTGGGAGACTGTTGGAATTATGCCCTAGAGGCAATAATAAAGATGTTATTATTATAATTCTTGTTCATGATAAAGTTTATATTCCATGCTAGAATTGTATTAAGCGGAAACTTTAATACTTGTGTGGTTTGTGAACAACACCGTGTCCCTAGTACGCCTCTATGGACTAGCTCATTGATCAATGATGGTTAAGGTTTCCTAACCATAGACATGAGTTGTCAATTTATAATGAGATCATATCATTGGGAGAATGATATGGTGGACATACCCAAACTAAGCAGAGCAATTAGATCGTGTCATCGTGTTCATCTTTGCGAAGCTTTTCTTATGTCAAATATTGTATTCCTTAGACCATGAGATAATACAACTCCCTGGTATCGGAAGAAAGCTTTGAGGTCATCAAACGTCATCCTATGAGAGGGTGATCATAAAGGTGTCTCTCAGGTGATCGGAAAGTACCTGTTGGGTTGTATGTATCGAGATGGGATTTGTCCCTCCTAAGTCGGAGAGATATACTTCGGGCCCACTCGGTAATCGATATCAACACCGCTTGCAATCATGTGGTTAAGGAGTTAATAACAAAGTGATATCGGATTACGGAACGAGTAAAGTACTTGCTGTGAACGAGATTGAACTAGGTATGACGGTACCGATGATCGAATCTCGGGCAAGTAAAATATCGCGAGACGAAGGGAATATATATATGGGATTGATTGAATCCTGCCATCGTGGTTCATCCGATATGATCATCGATGAATGTGTGGGAGTCAATATGGGTTTCCAAACCCCGCTGTTGATTATTGATAGAAGATCATGTCTGCATATTCTCGAACCCGCAGGGTCACACACTTAACGTGTCTCGACGCTAGGATAGATTGGATAATTGGTTTATGAGTTTTTGTTCGGAGTCTCGGATGGGATCCGGGACATCACGAGAGGTTTCGGAATGGTCCGGAGAATAAGATTCATATAAGACAGTGCAGTTTTTGGAGTTCGGAATTGTTCCGGGTTAATCAGTATTGTACCGGAAGCTTCTAGAACCTTCCGGAAGGGGACCAACGTGGCCCCACCTTCCGGGAGGGGCTGGGGCCTATGAGGGAGTGCCCTGGTCGCATTGGGCCAGGGGCACAAGGCCCCATAGGGCCCAGCCGGCCTAGAGGGGTTTAAACCCTAGATAGACCTTCTAGAAGGGGTGGTTTCCTTGCCCCCCACTCCTCCTCCTTGGGGCCGCCGGTTTGGACTTGGGGGAGGGGCTAGGGATGCACCCCCCTCTATATAAAGAGGGATGGGGGCGCACCACCCCCCCCCCCCACACACACACCTTCCCCTACAACCCTAGCCGCCCTGCTGCCCTCCTCTCTCCCTCCCGACTGCTTGTAGGCGAAGCCCTGCTGCAGAAATTCTCCACCAATTGCACCGCGCCGTCACGTTGTAGATCCAACCCATCTCTCCACCATACTTGCTGGACCAAGGAAGGAGGAGACGTCGAGGTGCCGCACGTGTGCATCTCACGGAGGCATCGCCACTTGTGGTGCTAGATCGGATCGGATCGCGAGGAGGAGAAGCGAGTACGACTACATCACCCATGTTCCGACGAACGTTCCGCTGTGCGAATATTCAAGGGTATGAAGATCTAATCCAATCTCTCTCGTTGTTTGCATCTCCTAGATTAGATCTTGGCTTCCCTCTGTTCGCATCCGTAGAAAATTTTGATTTACTATGCCGCGAAACCCTTCAGCTACCGACTATGGGCCACCTGGGTTAGTCGGATAAGAGACATGCTATGAGGATACCCATATAGCATATCCCCAACAGTAGCCCCCGGAGAACTCCGAGATCTTGTGCCGTCTTGCCTCTTCCCGTGGAATGCTCCGTCTAGATGGATGTCGGCAAATCGTCAAGCAATATCTTGTAGTCCTCCCAAAGAACCCTGCAAGGTTTTCTCCGTCTTCTATGAGTAAGTCGGAGAAATGCTGAATCTTCCATCGTACGCTCCCGTTGTCGGATTAAATCCGTCCATGCCGGAATCTTTGATGGGACGGCTCATCTACCATGTCAGTTATGACGACGTAGGTTGTAAGTCAGCGACGCCTTGTAACTCACACATGCAGAGAACATAGTCATATCCGATTTTCCCGCGCGAGCGATACGAACCATTGGCGGCGGCGGTTGGAGACGTAGAGAAATTACCGCGCACGTTCACGAACACGTCGTCTACGCGGCAACCGTCCGATTAGCTGCACGAATCTTGACGCAGAGTAAGATAAATAGTGACCGTGGGACACTTGCCACTTTTTCACCCCATTCTCTCGTGTCATCGTCTTCTTCCTCCAGCCGCGCGCCTCCTCGAGCTCTCCGCGAAAACCTCGAGAAACCCTAGCCTCTCTCTCTGCACCAGTCGCGTCCTCTCCCTCTTCCATGGCTAGCAGCAGCTCATCCCCATCAATGGCGGCGTCGAGCGAAGCTGCGGCGAAGCCGGCGAGCTCCGTCGTCGTGCCCCCAGAGGGCCTGGTCATCCCCGCATCAGCGGTGATAGAAACCACCGGCGGCAACCATAACCTGGTGGCGCTAGAGCCCCTGGAAGAGGAGCCAGACTCGCACAAAGGCGACTGACGCGGCTCGGGCATCACCGGCCGCGACATCCAAGAGATGGTCGCTGAGGGTTACCTCCCTGCGACGGAGGGGCTCGCCTGGCGGGCGGCGCCGGCCGACGAGGTGACCCCCTCTCCCCAAGCCGGAGAGAAAGTATACCTCAAGGCGCAATTGGTACGCGGCGTTTCTCTGCCCATCTCCCACTTCTTCCTGTCCGTCTTGAATCACTTCAAGGTCCAACCCCATAACCTCTCCCCCAATAGTATCTTAGTGCTTAGCAACTTCGCGGCACTTTGCGAGGGTTACCTAGGGATTAGGCCTAGGTTAGACTTGTTTGTCTACTTCTTCACCGTCAAACGTGAAGCACCATAAGCTTAGAAACTGCGGCACCATAAGCTTCAAGATCCGTCCTGGCCGGCGGTTCCCCGACATCGTCGGCCACGAGTCATGCAAAAATTGGCAGCGGACGTACTTCTACGGCCCCGACATTCCTTTGGCGGGCCGAGAAGTAACGTACCCGGACTTTGTGGACGGAGCCGCCGCCGAAGTCCCCACATGGCGGTCCCATGCCTCCCTTCCCTCCGACCTCAACGCTTCTCGCGCAATAAGGCGGATAGAGTGGTTTGTAGAGACGGGTCTAACCGTCTTGGACCTAGCCATGTGCTGGTTCATCAGGCGGATCCAACCTCTGCAGCACCGTACGAAGCTTATGCACGAGTACACCGGTGACCGAAGGGATACCCTCCGGATCTCCGAGGACAACTTCTCGAGCGACTCCGTCAAGTTCCGTCTTAAGGACATCGTCAAGGTGAAGGACAAGAAGCGTGGCTTCACCCTCACCTACGACATGTTCGTAGACGAAAAGTTCCCAAAGGTAGGTATTTATTTTCCGTGTATGACATTGCTCCAGTTTTTCCGTCTTGCCAATATCATCTTGTCTAACACGATGATTTCTCACTTAACAGCTTAGAGATATAGAGGAGGGCAACCTGGCCGTCCAAATCTACGATCCCAAGATGAAGGAAGTCACGGTCGTGTCCGACGATGATGCCCCGTTGGCGCGAAAGCGGAAGAGCTCCACCTCTGACGCTGCCGACGGAGGCAAGAAGAAGAAGACGGAGGGTGGAGCCTCCAAAAAGAGTACTACCGCCCTGGAGGCGGAAAAGAAGAAAGCCACCGGGATGTTTGCCAAAGCTCCCCCCTAGTGTAAGCTTCTTATTCTCCGACATTGTCTTGTTTATCTGTCTTATTCCTGTACTTATGCATTTTGCACGTTTCAGGAAGAAAGCCAAAACCAGCCTCAAGAAGTCCTCCAAGACTCTTGGGGCTTCTAGAAATATTAAAGATATGTTGCATCGTGACTCTTCCCCCGCCATTGCCCCTGCTACTCCTGCCGTCAAGCCCTCCTCCGCTCCGACAAGCTCCCAAGCCCAGGAGGCACCAGGCCCTTCCGCCATGGAAGTGGATTCTGGCGCCTCTACCGAACTCACCATTGTTGGCGAGCAGGCGACGCAGGAGAGCGTTGCTCTTCAATTGGCTGAAGCTCCGGCTAAGGATGCCATCGGTAGCGGCAAGGCAGTGGTGGGTGCTGGTACTTCTGCCGAAGGCGGCGCCTCTACTCCCCAGAAACCCTTTGAATTGCCGAAGATTGTTTACCCGGTGCTTACACCGGGTAGCACAACTATGGTTCCTGGAGGAGTGCCGTCATCTCCGACGTGCGGTCTTGAGGAGCTACTCCGTCAAGCAGACATCTTGCAAAGTAACAACGTTTCCTTTGGCAAGCTGCTGGCCGAGAGTGCTACAAACCTCAAGATCATCGCACTTGTAAGTTTTACTTTACCTTTTGCATTTCATATGAGTATCCCACTCTAGCCCCCGAGGATGTAGACGGAAAACCATTGGTTTTACATCTATATGCTCTAAGAGTTACTAAGTTAGAAAAAACTCTCACTGTAGCCCCCAAGCATTTAGATGGAATGAATTATTCCGACTAGATGCTTTAAGAGTAGCATACACAGTGTTCATAATTTTAAGTGCTGTAGCCCCCAAGCCTCTAGTTGTAACTGAATTGGTTCCGACTAGATACTTAAAGAAAAGCTAAGCATTTTCCGAGTTAAAACTTTATACTGTAGCCCCCAAGCTTCTAGTTGAGAACTGAATTAGCTCCGACTAGATGCTTAAAGAAAAGCTAAGCATATTGCTAAGTTAAAATCTCTCGCTGTAATCCCCGAGCTTCTAGGTGGAAAATTTCCGACTAGAAGTTCCAAGCAGACTAAACAACGACTTAACTTTGTATTTGTTTCCACAGAACGAGAATGCTCGGAGAGGCATGGCCAATGACAAGTATCAGAAGATGCGCGCGGACCTTGAAGCTGAAAAGGGTAAAACCGCCATCTTGAAGGAACAGATCATCAAAAACAAGAGTCTGTTTTCTTTTTTGCGCATTTCCGTCTTACTTTTGTTCCTTCCTTCTTCAAGTACTCACTGTGTACTTTGTTCTCTCCGACTTGCAGAGCATGTAGCCTAGGCTAAGGATATTGTCGAGCAGTCCAAGCACATCCAGTAGCTGGACAGTGAGAACAAGATCCTTAAGAAGGAGAGGGAAGAAATGCTGAAGATGCACGAGGATTCCATGAAAGCCCTGCAGGACTCCGCCTCCGCGGAGATCAATCGCTTGAAGGAGGAACTTGCGATCCTAAAGGATCAAAAGCAAGCTGCCGATGAGTAAAACCTTCGCCATAGCGAGGCGTTTAAGCTCCTCCAACAAGAGAAGGAATCCCTGGCGGACGTCGTCTGGCAGGCTAAGGCCAGCATCTTCAGTAAGTGTCCTCCGTCTTGTAGCTCTGTAGTCTGGATACTTAGAATTTATTGAACTCATGCAATTCTTGTCGAAATTTTTAACGCCTATGGGCTTAACCCGCTCGCCTCCTTCGGACAAGGAATGCATGATTCTTGCCGGCAACTTCATCAATACCGCCATCACCCAAGCCAAGGAGATTGCCAAGCCCCTCCAAATTTATATCAAGGCCTCTGACTCCGTGGTGAAGTACTCGGAGATTCTACGCCGAGCCCCCGAGCGTGTCGCGAGCTGGAAAGCTTCATGTGCACGGGCTGGCACTAGGATGGCATTGTCCATGGTGAAGGCACACTATGAAGGTGTCGACATCGACACGGTGACATCTGGTATCCCCGACGTGGATGATGACGGCAAGGAGATCGATCACGAAGCCATCCTGTCATCACTCGCGGGCTATGACACCAAAGTTGCCGAGTTGGTGGACGTTGACGTCTTCGTGCCCAGGAACTTCATTGACAATGCCAACCCTGAATCCTCCGAGTCTCCTCACAGTGGTGATGCTGAGGGTGAATCTCCGGCTGGTGATGATGCAGCCTCCAAGTCCCCTGCACCCAAGGAGTGAAAAAAAACTTTGTAATTCATGTTTCACCTCTGGAGTGTGCATTGAAAAAACTTGGTGATGTAATCTTAAGGCGGAAAACAGTGGTTGTCGTATCCTGCTACTTAAGAATCAATGCCCAGTATGTATATATTTTTTAAGCAAGTGCTGGCTTATCCATTACTTTGGTTCTTATGCTTGACTTTTCGTGAGTCGGAGGACTCGTTGTCGGAACCATGCGCTTAGGTGATGATGCCCAATGGCACCGTCTATAACCTGAGCACAAAATCGCCGACAATAAGTGCCAAAAGTCACTACTCCAGAATCCACATAAAAACAACAAAGAACGTGTAGACCAGAAAACTTAAGCTAACGCCCGTAGGCGGAATTTTCACAAGTGCAATCGCAAAGCTTGTGCATAAAGGTTTATATGATCCAAAAAATGAACACTAAAGGAGGTAAAAGACTCAGCAATATGAGTGAACCAGAGAGCTTTATTTCATTTGATCATATAAGAGGTACACGATTAGATAAAAAATGCTAAGTGTAGAAAGGACGTAGCTGTGCTATGTTCCATGGCCGATCAAGCTCCGGGTAGTCATCATTCGGGTCACGTTGCTTACACTTATGATCCTCGTTGGGTCTATCCTTGAGATCACGATTATCGACAAGGTAGTAAGACCCATTGAGTAGCGCCTTGCTTATGACGAACGGTCCTTCCCATGGCGGGGATAGTTTGTGTGACTTTTTCTGCTTAAGTCGGAGCACTAAATCCCCCTCTTTAAACGAGTGATGCCGAACGCGGCGACTATGGTAGCTGCGTAGCTTCTGCTGGTAGATGGCGGATCTTTGGCATGCCAAAACATGCTCCTCCTCAAGAAGGTCCACATCTAGGCGTCTGGATTCTTCAGCGTCATCTTCGTCATAGGCGGCAACTCTTGGTGCATCGTGGAGGATGTCGGAAGGTAGGATAGCTTCTGCTCCATATACCATGAAGTAAGGGGTGTAGCCGGTGGATCTGTTGGGTGTAGTTTGTAAACTCCACATCACAGATGGCAATTCTTCCGCCCAGGCTCTAGCTGCTCTATGTAGCGGTGCCTCAAGACGTGGCTTGATTCCCTGCAGAATTAATCCATTGGCTCGCTCAACTTGACCATTGGATTATGGGTGTGCCACAGACGCAAGATCAAGTCGGATGCCTTTGTCCCGGCAGTAGGCCTCCACTTCTCCGAGTGACAAGTTGCTTCCATTGTCGGTGATGATGCTATGTGGGAGACCAAATCTCACTACTAGATCCCGGACAAACCTAAGGGTAGTTGCCCCATCAAGCTTTCTAATGGGTTTAGCTTCTATCCATTTGGTGAATTTGTCAACTGCTACAAGCAGATGCGTAAACCCACACGGTGCCGTTTGTAACGGCCCCACCATGTCTAGCCCCCAGACTGCAAACGACCAAGTTATTGGTATTGTTCGCAATTCTTCAGCAGGAACATGTGGTTGTCGGGCATAATACTGGCATCCTGTGCATGTTTCAACCAGCTTGTTGGCGTCCGCCTTCGCGGTCAGCCAGTAGAATCCTTGCCGGAAGGCTTTCGCGACCAATGATCGAGGAGCGGCGTGACGCCCGCAATCTCCGAGATGGATTTCGCGTAGGATTTCCATACCTTCTAGCTGGGAAACACACTTTAGGTATACACCAGTAGTGCTCCTTTTGTAGAGTTGCCCATTGATTATGGTATAACCCTTTGCTCGTCGTACTATCTGCCGTCTTTCGACCTCGTCGTCGGGCAAAGTTTCGTGTTTGAGATATTCCATGAACGGTTTTGTCCAAGCTGGAGGGATCTTTGTCACCATGTTGACGAAAGAATCAGCTCTATCCGGGTTATCGATGTCGGCGCCCTTCACGGATGGTGTGCGTAGATGCTCTAGGAAAACTCCTGGCGGAATTTGCTTTCGCCCTGATCCAAGTTTAGAAAATAGATCAGCCGCCTCGTTTTGCTCCCTAGGCACATACTTGACTTCGTAGCCCAAGAAGCTCTTGGCTATCTCGTCCACTTCGTCGTGATATGCCGCCATCATAGGGTTCCACGCATTCCAGGGGCCAGCCACCTGCTGGGCAACCAAGTCGGAATCTCCACATCAAACTATGCGCTTGATGCCAATATCCTTGGCTACACGCAATCCGTGAATGAGTGCTTCATACTCCGCCATGTTGTTTGTAGCCTCGAAGTGGATCTACAAAACGTAGTGTAGCTTGTCTCCTTTTGGTGACTATAGCAATACACCAGCCCCCGAGCCGTTGAGCAGCTTTGATCCGTCAAAGTGCATCACCCAGTACTCTGGTTCCGGCAAAGGAGTGGCATCCGGCATCTCCGTCCACTTTGCAATAAAATCCGCCAAGGCTTGTGACTTGATAGCGTCGCGTATTTTGTAGGTGATCTCGAAGGCGGCAAGTTCAATGCCCCACTTTGCGACCCTTCCTGTAGCGTCGCTGTTGTTAATAATGTCGGACAGTGGAGTCTTGCTCACTACTGTAATTGGGTGCTCCTGAAAGTAATGCCTCAGCTTCCGTGAAGCAAGGAATACTCCATAAGCTATCTTTTGGTAGTGCGGGTAACGCTGCTTGGACTCTGTCAAGACCTCGCTTACATAGTAAACTGGTCGTTGAACTCCGTGCTCATGGCCTGGTTCCTTCCGCTCTACCACGACGACGATGCTGATAACCCGGTTGGTTGCCGCCATGTAAATTAACAGGGGTTCACCAGGCCCGGGTGCTGCAAGGATGGGCGCTGAGGAGAGAATCTCCTTGAGCTGCTTCAATGCTGCATCTGCCTCGTCCGTCCACGTGAATTTGTCCGCCTTCTTCAGCAACTTGTACAACGGCAGAGCCTTTTCTCCAAGTCGGCTGATGAACCGACTAACTACTGCAACACAACCTGTTAGTCGTTGGATGTCCTTTAGGCATGTCGGACGGTTTATGTTTAAGATGGCCTTGATTTTCTCCGGGTTGACCTCGATTCCGCGTTGGGAAACGATGAAGCCCAACAGTTTGCCGGCTGAAACCCCGAAGATGCACTTCTTAGGGTTGAGCATCATGTTGTATTTCCAGAGATTATCAGAGGTTTCTTTTAAGTCGGAGATTAAGTCGTTTGACTTTTTAGACATCACCGCGATATCGTCCACATAGGAGTGAACGTTCCGACCAATTTGGTCGTGAAGGCAATGTTGCATTGTCCGCTGGTAGGTAGCACCTGCGTTTTTCAACCCAAAGGGCATCGTGGCATAGCAAAACATGCCGTATGGGGTAGTGAACGAAGTGGACAATTGGTCCGACTTCCTCATCTTGATCTGGTGGTATCCTGAGTATGCATCAAGAAAACACAAAAGTTCTGAGCCAGCCGTCGAGTCAATGACTTGGTCAATGCGAGGCAAAGCAAACGGATCTTTGGGACATGCTTTGTTCAAGCCGGTGTAATCAACGCACATTCTTAATTCATTGGTTCCCTTTTTGGGTACAAGTACAGGATTAGCCACCCATCGGGTGTGAAGGACTTCTCGGATAAACTTAGCCTTAAGTAACCTAGTTATCTCTTTGCCAATGGCGCGTCTCTTCTCATCTCCGAAGCGTCGTAGAGGTTGTTTCACTGGTTTACATTTTGGATCTATGTTTAGGCTGTGCTCGGCAAGTTCCCTAGGTACACCTTTCATGTCGGCAAGTTGCCAGGCAAAGATGTCCCTATTCTCACGGAGGAACTCGACGAGCGCGCTTTCCTATTTGGGATCCAGGTTCGTCCCAATGGCGACGGTCTTGGAGGCATCGCCTACCACAAGTTCCACCGGCTTGGTCTCGATGGCGGCCTTGAACGTAGGAGCGGAGTCGGAGATCTGCTTCTTCGACGCGGGCATCTCTGAGTCATTGACCTTGCTCTGGATCTCCTTGAATTCTTCGCTGTAGAGGACAGCTTCTACAACGGCTGCTTCATTGATCTCGCAGTCCCTTGCCTTGGTAAAGCTTCCGGATACGATGATGACACCGTTTGGTCCGGGTATCTTGAGTTTGTTGTAGACGAAGCATGGCTTGGCCATGAACGTGTGGAATATGTCGCAGCCGAATATGACGTGGTACACGCTCTTGAAGGGGACCACCTCAAAGGTCATGCGCTCTTGGTGGTAATTACTAACGTCGCCAAAGGCTACCTGAAGTGTAATGCACCCAAGTGACCGAGCCTCCCGTCGAGGAACTACGCCATGGAACACGGTGTTGGTCCGCCTTAGGTTTGCCTCCGTCAAGTTCATCTTCTGCAGTGTATCCAGGTACATGATGTTGATGCTGCTTCCACTATCCACCATGCACTTGGTGAACTCCACGCCGTCAATCAATGGGTTAATGACCATGGCGTATTGGTTATCCGTGGGCACAAGGTCTGGGTGGTCCGTCCTATCCCAAGTGATTGGAACCTCCGACCAGCGCAGGTATTGAGGGACTGGGGGAAGAGTGGCCATCAGGATCCTTAGAGGTCTTCTGTTGTCGGACGGTGGGGGTGCCAAGGAAAGTGTGGTAGACTGGGGCATTCTTTGCGAAGGGGTTCTTGCCCTTGTCGTCGCTCTTGGCGGCGTGCTTGGGGTCAACGTCCTCGTCCATGTCACTTGAATCCTTGGACTCCTCCTCCTTCTTCTTCCCCTTGCCCTTGCCTCGCGGTCTGTTCTTCCGACTTCGCTTATAGCCGGACTCCGGGTCTTCCTTAAGGTCGTTGACGAACTTGCAGTGTCGATTGGTATGGGTGGCCTTGTCGTTGGCGTCGAGGTGTACGAGGCACGGCATATCGCGGTACTCTTTGTAGGTTTGGGGAACACGGAGAGGAGCCGAGTTGGTTTCACTTCCTCGCTGCTGCCCACGGCCTGCTCCCCTTCCTCGGCCATGTTGTTCGCCTTCGCCTCGTCCTGCAAAAGTCATGGTGACCATGTCGGTAGATTGCTTTTCTTCTGGAGCGGTTTTCCGCTTTGTACTGCTGTTCCTCCGAGCTTGGGTTGGAACGGCCGTTGCCGGCAAAGAGCCACGAGCATCGTCGTCGGCAGCTACGAACTCACTAGCTTACTGAATCATCTGATTCAAGTCAAGCTTATGATTGTCCTGCAAGCGCTTTAGCTTATGTCGGAGTAACGTGCCCCTTTCCAATCCATCGATGAAGGCGGCCATGGCGGTCTGGGCGTGCACTCCTGCGCAGGAATTCTTCATATCCAGCCAGCGGGAGAGGTAGGCGCGAGATGTCTCGTCTTTCTATTGCATGCACCGCTGTAGATCGCCCACAGTGCAGGGACGCTTGTATGTACCCTCAAAGTTTTTGGTGAACGCTTCTTGCATGTCCAACCAGTTGTAGATAGATTTCTCCGGCAAGTCGTCTATCCATTGACGGGTTGTAGCCGCCAACATTAATGGGAGGTACTTGACGGCGACGTTGGGGTTGCCTCCAGCAATCTCCACCGCATTGCCGTAGTCCTGCAACCATGTGGCGGGCTTGGCGGTGCCGTCATAGGGCTTTATAGTCTTGTCAATCCGGAAACCTTTGGGGTAAGTTGCGGACCGTATTGCAGCTCCAAAGAAACGTGGTCCCAGGTATGGTCCTTCCCGGGCCTCGTGGATCTTATCGATCCGTGAACGTGCATCGTATGGCTCTGGGTTCTTTTTCTTGTTGTCAACAGGGGATGGGCTGCGTGAACGACGCGGGCCTCTTCCGTCATGGTGACTGCTTGGTGGTGACGGAGGCGGAGGTGGCGGTGGGTTAGCCTTCTTGCTGTTACCCTCCTGCGACACCCCACGCCTGTCACGGTTGCTTGCCAGACGCGGAGGGTCATGGTGTGACCTGCTCTTATGTCCTTGGTGGCGCTCTCCATCATGACGGGTCTGTGCCGCGTTGTCGCGGATGACGATGCCGCACTGCTTTGGAGGGGGCATATCCGTACGATGGTGAGTCTTGTAATATTCCTGACATCGGGGGGATCGGGGCGGTGGTGATGGGCGGTGTGGTTGGGCTCTTTCTCCGTGGTCGGAGGATATGGGGATAGCATCCTTCCTGTTGTGCGCATCCCTCCGTCTTTGTTCTGATGAACCCATCCGCGATCCGATATCCTGAGGAGATCTGTCCCTTGGCGGTTTGTACTGGCTAGATCGGCAGAGCGCTGGGTCATACTCAAGCCTCTGAGAGGTGGCCTTTTCCTGCTGCTTTACCGCCTTGGCCACTAGGTCATAAACCTGCTCGACTGCCTCAGGCGATCTATCCTGCTCCAGAAGGGTCTTGGCGACGGCGAGGTTAAGGAGTGGGGTGGGCATCACCTGCTTGCCTTCACTATCAATGTATGGCTTGGCCTGTGCCGGCTTCAAGGGAGCCCATCCTAGGTTGCGCCGTACACCGGGATCATTGATGACGCGAGCCGGAGCTTTCTTAGCCTTCTGCTATTGCAGCAGAGTCTTGTACTTGGCCTCCATTTCTCTTGCTTTCTCTATGGACTTCTGCGCGTTGACCAGATCTCGATCTAGTTTAGCGCCTTGATCCGTGATGGCTTGCGCCTCCTCCAGTAGCTGCTGGCGCTTCTCGTCAAGCTGAGTCACGTTCCGGATATGATCAACGGTTAGAGGCTCAACGAGGAGATTGCCGTACATCACTCTATCAGCTGGAGTAACATGGGCTGCTGCCGACGTGGATGCTGGGGGCGGCAAGTTCGCGGTGTTGTTGTTGCTCGGACCGGTGCCGAGTTCCTGCGGCTGCTGCACTGGGTTAGGCGGAGGCGGCATGACCTTTGCGTGATCAATGTCGTCAGCAATTAGTGGCCCCTTCCCCTTATCCAGTGTCGTAGGCGGATCTTACCCGGGCTGGTCTTCGTCCATCATTGTCCCAATGGTGACGAACACCCCTCGAGACATGACGGTGTTATTAGCTTGCTCGTCGCGCGAGTACTCCTCCTCCATCTCCTGCATGGCGGAGTCTAGCTCTTCTGGACTGAAGTCTATTTCCTCTGAATCTGCACTGAAATCAACATAAAGCGCGTCAATGACAGAGTCGGAGGGTGCCAGGGCTTCCTCGATGACGGGCGGTGGAGGTGCAACGGCCTCGACGATGACTGGAAGTGGTGGTGATGCTGCGACAATGGCAGCCGGAGGCGGTGGTGGTGGTGGCTGAATTGGAGGGGCTCCAACAATGAACACAAGCGCTGTCTGAGCTGCCGCTTAGTTGTTGACGGTGTTCACCATGCCTTCGAAGGTGAGGCGTCCTGACGCCTGCTGCCGTCTTAGGGAATGTCGGAGAAGCGTGCCATGGTCCAGTCCTTCCACAAAGTGATAGATGGCATCATCATTGGGGTAGTGGGCCAGATCGGCTCGTATACGGAGCCACCTAGCCAGGTAATCGCGGGGGTTTTCGCCCTCTCTCTGAATGCAGCGCGCCAGATCGAAGATGGTAACCATGCCGACGAACTTGGATCTCTGCTGTCCAGACGCACGGGCGAAGCCGGCAGACTTGCAGTGATCTTCCACCTTTATATCCTGCACAGGGGCGGTTCGGGTGGGTCTTAAATTTTTCCGATCTTTGCCGGCAAACTCCGAGGAGAGATCCAACATTGATCCTTCCGCGAACGTATCCTTCCCATAGGCGGTCCGTGCGGGTCTTGATGCTCCTCCGACTCCCAGGGAACTAGCGCCCGAGTCGGTTTCGCCGATGAAGAGGTGGATGTCTCCGATAGGAACGATCGAACACCGTGTAGGGTTCGTCTTCGCCGGGATCCAGAACTCGTCGGGGGGGACGATCGTAACGTTGCCGGAGAAGAGAACACGGCCGATGGCTACGGTTTCGCCGATTCCCGCGAAGATCTTGGTCCACGCCCGCTGAAGAGCCTGAAGAGCCTCTTGCCCCACGGTGGGCGCCAACTGTCGTGGTATTGCCGACGAGTACGCCATGGAGGGGTCCTCACAGTGCGTGTTTAGAGACGTGGGGTAAGGCGGACGGTTGACGAGTACGAGGTAACACAACTTACCCAGGTTCAGATCCCACAACGGTGGCGGAATCCTACTCCTGCTATAAATCACTATAATGGCAATACGCCGAGTTACAGAGATTAGGTTCGCTGTGCGAGGTGACTAGAAAGTCTAAGTTATCGTCTGAAGTTGTGCCCTAAAGGCTCCCATAGGCCCGACTTATATAGTCGTCAGATCCTAGGGTTATAGGGAAAAGTCCTAGCCGGACAGGTTACAGAGTCCTACACCGTCTATTACTAGTCTTGTGTATCTTATACTCCAAGGCTCTGGGTACGTAGGTGACTCCACCGTAGCCTTCCTTTATCCGGCATGGGCCTCCCTTCTGAATCCACCTAACTGGGCCTCCCAGCAGGCCATAGGCCATGCTACCGACTATGGGCCACCCGGGTTAGTCGGATAAGAGACATGCTATGAGGATACCCATATAGCATATCCCCAACAGGCACGACGGCAAGGCACCATCGTGGAGGCGGTAGATGGGATCTAGATCTTGTATATGGTTGGTGGTGGCTTCCTCCTCTCTTCTTTGACTCATGTCTCCTTTATATAGGCCTTGGGGTGCCGTAGGGTTCCCCCATTACCGTCATATGGCTTAGGAAAGGTTCTGGAGCTTCCGGGGGAGAAATCCTTCGTTTGCGACCTTTTTGGCAACTATACGGCAGGAGCTATACGGTCGGATTTTTTTCTACCGCCGTATAGTTGGTCGTTAAACCTTCGGGTCTTTTCCGTATTTTGGTCGTCATTTCTTCAAACAAACTCCATTTTGGGTGTTCTTGTGGTCGTTGAATTCACCTCGACAAGGGCTACAACTCTGTGGTCTTGGATCTTTATTTTGAGAAGTTGAAAAAATTCACCTTTCCAACCTCTCAAATGGCTAAGTCTGGTCCCTGCAGCTCCTCCATACTATGCTCTCTTTGTTACTTTTGACTTTGTTTTATCCATAATTATCATCAACACCTACAAACATGTCAAATACAAGGAAGAGAGATATAATTCTACCTAAACTACTAAATATGCAAAGCTCATATTGAATGTAATGAAAACAAGTAATCATGCATATCAGGCATAGCAATAGTTAAATGGAGCATGATATGGTAGACAAATGACACAATTTATATAGATAAAAAGTGTTGTATTATCACAGCCATCAATTTCCCCAAGCTAGATCTTGCTCGTCCTTGAGCAAAAGGGATCGACAACTTAATGGATGTGATCTTACTTATCATTGAAAATCAATGCACCGTATTCTTGTTTTTCATGCAAGCTCAAAGCAAGAGAGAACATAATCATAAAGGCAATATAAGCTCAGTTATATTATTCCAAACCACTAGAGATTAGTCAAAAACTTCTATGCCCCATGTCAAAGTTAAATCTAGTCTGCAAGTAAACTTGTGATCCTTCTATACACACTTTATTGTATTTTTTGTATTTTTATTTGTATAAGGCAAAGATGAACACAGTTAGTTGTAAATCATAAATTGAGATAGAGTTTTCCAATGCTGCCCACTCATGCCATCTATTAAAGTCTCTCAAGTGCAAACTTCGATTGTTGAGCTCATAAAAAATCTATTTCTTAGTAACGAGACCATGCCAAAAGAGTGGTATATGTTCAACTGAGACAGTGTAGGCTAGGAAGGGCACTCGTGACCATTACCAAGGTTTCTATTTTTGGTATAATGATTTCTCATAACGGTTAGAGGAGTATTCCGACTTTTGCTTTTAAGACAGGCCCATGAGAATACCAATGCATACCCAAATATAGCATTTTTGCTACATATGTTGGGCAACTCATAGCCAAACTTTAAGAGTTTCCTCTTTTTGGATTGTCCAAAGGCCAACAGAGTTGTTAGCATCCCATGTTATGTGATAGTGGCGCAAGACACACATAAAGCAATATCTCACTTTGATTTCCAAGAATTTTTTTTGGAATATGCAATCTCGAAACTTTGAAACATCATTTCTTATTTGACAACTCACTCAGAAATATTTGTGTAAAATATATTTTTCTATGTTCAAATATTATGTGCATTTTGCAATAATATTTTGTGCATCTCGCATTTTGCAGAAACTATGGATCCAACTAATCCAATCCGATGAGACCTAGTACAAGATGAGCTTCTCGAGGATATAATCCATGACGCTGAACCACCCGAATCTCCCTCGAGGTATCTGAACAGCGAGGGAGAGGAGGTCGACCAAAGAGAGGGAGAAGCCGCCGACTCCGATGATGGAGGAGCCGACATCTCCGATGATGCAGAAGCCGATGTACCCTTAACAAAGAATGGGGATGTATATATATGATGTCCGATGATCACTAGATATAGGATGTCCGGGAGTAGCTGTATATACCGAGTTGTATATATATTATATTGACTAATGTTTCTTCTCTTAGGCCTCCACATCGAGCAAAAATTCTAAGCGAGGTCCGGCCCAAAAGTTGGATGCGCGCACGAATTATACAATTACGGAGGTCTCAACACTGGGCGAACCGTTGGAACCCAAAAATGCTGCAACTGTATTTAAACAACAAAGCGGAGTTATGGTTAGGGATCGCGTCCCGATCACCGTTCGAGAGTGGCATAATCCCAAAGAGGCGGAAGAGAGTGATCCGTATGTCGACGAAAGGTACAAAGAGGGTCTTTGGAATGACGTCATGACATATTTCACGCTGCCAAAATGTGAGAGTGATGCCGAGACAGCTGCATTGAGGAAGAACGTCAAGCAATTTGCTCTGAAGAAAGATGGCCGAACTATTCCGAAACTGGAAGAAATCATTATGGCTAAAGTATCAGAAGGACAAGAAAACTCCAAAGCTCGAAGGCTATCTAGCGAAGCAGCAGCATTACTGAGATACATTTGTGGAGTACAAGAAGTCAGGAGATGCTAAGAAAAAGTCAGAAAAAGCAAGGAAAATGCTGCGAAAAAGAAATATCACCATCGCCTGGGCCAGGGGGATACCTGACTGCCATGCCAAAGTGGGATGCAAAATAGAAAGAGTTGTGTACCAAAGGGATCATTCCGGAACATATTCACGAAGAATGGGATTTGAGGGCAAGAAATTGGTTCCTTGGGCATGGAGTGATTACGACGAACTTACAGGGGACCACTAGTAGAAAACAGGCCATCCGTTCACGCCCCCTCAGAGCATTAGTCCCGGTTGCGTCACCAACCGGGACTAATGCTGGCACACGTCCCGGTTCAAGCGGGCACGGGGCCCGGAGGCATACGTCCCGGTTGGTAACAGGGCATACGTCCCGGTTGGAGCCAGCAACCGGGACTAAAGGTTTGGCCACAGCCAAGTGGCGTGGCACACACCTTTAGTCCCGGTTGGTGGCTCCAACCGGGACGTATGCTCCCGCCCTCTATAAATGCAACGCCCCAGCCCCCTCTGCCTCCACTCTGTTTTTTCTCTTGGTGGAAGGTGTGAGGGGTGTGCTAGTTTTTTCTCCCCTATGCATGCATTCAAGGTGTTTGATGAAATGTTTGAGTGAATAATCCCGTTCAATTTCTCATAGAACAAAAATATAGAAGGTGTCCGAGACGCACTTGAGCTTTCTCCTCTTTATTTCCCTCGATCGAGGGTAGCAATCTTATCGTTTCTCTGTCATTGATACAATGCATGTGTCGATGTGAATTGGTCATTTCACTATTTATGATGTCCTGTTTTTGATAAACTTACTTATATGATGCAGATGAACGGTCGGGAATGGATGTACGGTGACCGGCGCGTAGCCGGGTATATGAAAGGCGTGGATAAATTTATCGATGTGGATACGGCAAACAAAGAGAATTGTTTTATACGTTGTCCATGTGTTCAATGTCGGAACAACAAGGAGTACTCTTCCTCGAAAATCATTCGCGGCCACCTGATTATGAAAGGTTTCATGCCCAACAATAATTGCTGGACCAAGCACGGGGAAAGAGGGGTTATGATGGAAGATGGTGAAGAAGAAGATGATGATAACAACTATCATCATATGTTTCCTGAATACAGTGATACTGCAATGGAAGACAATGGAGAGGAAAGAGGTGAAGAACGGGCATCAGATGAGCCGGCTGATGAACTTGGTAGGGTCATTTCTGATGCAAAGCGAGACTGTGAAACAAAAAATGAGAAGTTGAAGTTAGAGGGCATGTTAGAAGATCACAAGAAATTGTTGTACCCAAATTGTGAAGACGGCGGCACAAAGCTCGGTACCACACTGGAATTGTTGCGATGGAAGGCAGAGTGTGGTCTAACTGACTCCTCATTTGAAAAGATGCTGAAAATAATGAAGCCGAAGTTTCCAAAACATAACGAACTTCCCGAGAGTACCTACGAAGCAAAGAAGACTCTCTGTCCTCTAGGATTAGATGTGCAAAAGATACATGCATGCATTAATGACTGCATCCTCTACCGCGGTAAGGAGTATGAGAATTTAGATAAATGCCCGGTATGCAATGCGTTGCGGTATAAGATCAGACGAGATGACCCTGGTGATGTTGAGGGAGAGCCCCTCCGGAAGAGGGTTCCTGCTAAGGTTATGTGGTATGCTCCTATAATACCAAGGTTGAAACGCATGTTCAGAAACAAAGAGCATGCCAGGTTGTTGCGATGGCACAAAGAAGACCGTAAGAAAGACGGGAAGTTGAGACACCCTGCTGATGGGTCACAGTGGAGAAAAATCGAGAGAGACTTCCCAGACTTTGTAGGTGACGCAAGGAACTTATGGTTTGGTCTAAGTACGGATGGCATGAATCCTTTTAGGGAGCAGAGCTGCAGTCAAAGCACATGGCCCGTGACTCTATGTATCTACAACCTGCCTCCTTCGTTGTGCATGAAGCGCAAGTTCATTATGATGCCAGTGCTCATCCAAGGCCCGAAGCAACTAGGCAACGACATTGATGTGTACCTTAGGCCATTGGTTGAAGAACTCTTACAGTTGTGGGGCAAACCAGGTGTACATGCGTGGGATGAGAACAAACAGGAGCCATTTGATCTACGAGGGTTGTTATTCGTAACCATCAATGATTGTCCTGCTCTTAGTAACCTTTCAGGATAGACAAACAAGGGATATAAGGCATGCACACACTGTTTAGATAAGACTAAAGGTACATATTTGCATAAATGCAAGAAGGTTGTGTACCTAGCGAATCGACGATTTCTTCCGACCAATCATCCCGTAAGAAAGAAAGGCAAGCATTTCAAAGGTGAGGCAGATCACCGGAAGAAGCCTAAACTCCCTGCTGGTGATGATGTATTTGGTATGGTCAAGGACATAGAAGTAATCTTTGGAAAGGGTCCCAGTGGTCAATCAGTTCCGAACGACGTCGCTACAGGACACGCACCCATGTGGAAGAAGAAATCTATATTTTGGGAGCTGCCATATTGGAAAGTCCTGCGTGTCCGCTCTTCAATCGACGTGATGCACGTGACGAAGAATCTTTGCGTGAACCTGCTAGGATTCCTAGGCGTGTATGGGAAGACAAAAGATACACCAGAAGCATGGGAGGACCAACAAATTATGAAAGACCCAAAGAACATGCATACACATAACAAGACGGATAAAGGGCGTCACTTAAGTCGTGCCAGCTATGCTCTTACCAAAGCAGAGAAGGAAATCTTTTTTGAAGTCCTTTACAGTATCAAGGTGCCGTCGGGCTTCTCATCTAATATAAAGGGGATAATAAATATGGCAGAGAAAAAGTTCCAAAACCTAAAGTCTCATGACTGTCACGTGATTATGACGCAGTTGCTTCCGATTGCATTGAGGGGGCTTCTACCGGAAAATGTTCGAGTACCCATTGTGAAGCTGTGTGCATTCCTCAATGCAATATCTCAGAAGGTAATCAATCCAAATATTCTGCCAAGGTTACAGAAGGATGTGGTACAATGTCTTGTTAGTTTTGAATTGGTGTTCCCACCATCCTTCTTCAATATTATGACGCATCTCCTGGTTCACCTAGTGGAAGAGATTTGCCATTCTCGGTCCGGTATTTCTGCACAATATGTTCCCCTTTGAGAGGTTCATGGGAGTCTTAAAGAAATTTTTTCATAACCGTGCTAGACCAGAAGGAAGCATCTCCAAGGGATATGGAACAGATGAGGTCATTGAGTTTTGTGTTAACTTTATTCCTGACCTTAAGCCGATTGGTGTTTCTGACTCGCGGCATGAGGGAAGACTAAGTGGAAAAGGCACGCTGGGAAAGAAAGCAATGATATGTACGGACGGGGATTCTTTCACTAAAGCACACTACACAGTTCTACATAATTCCACCTTGGAAGCTCCGTATATCGAGGAACACAAGAATATTGTACGCTCCAAAAACCCGGGGAAGCCTGAATCATGGATTACAGATGAACACATGAAGTCTTTCAGTGGTTGGATGCGGACACATCTCTTGAATGACACCACTGTTGGAGATCAGCTATCCTTGTTGGCCGCGTCACCATCTTCTACTGTATTGAATTTCCAAGGGTACGAAATAAATGGGAATACATTCTACACGATCGCCCAAGATAAAAAGAGCACCAACCAAAATAGTGGTGTCCGCTTTGATGCAATAGACGAGAATGGACAAAAGGACACATATTATGGTTGCATAGAGGAGATATGGGAACTAGACTATGGAGTCTCTTTTAAGGTCCCTTTGTTTAGCTGCAAATGGGTCAACCTGAATGGGGAAGGGGTAAAGATAGACCAGTTGTACGGAATGACAACAGTGGATCTCAACAATCTTGGTTATAGAGATGAACCATTCGTCCTAGCCAATGATGTGTCTCAGGTTTTCTATGTGAAGGACATGTCCTCCAGACCGAAAAAAGAAAAAATATGCAAACGAATACATCATATGATGAGCCAAAGCGTCACATAGTTCTTTCAGGGAAAAGAAACATCGTGGGAATCGAGGACAAGACAGACATGTCAGAAGGTTATAATAAGTTTGATGAAATTCCGCCCTTCACAGTGAAAATTGACCCAAGCATTCCGTTAAGTAAAGAAGATGCTCCATGGTTACGTCTGAAGCGATCATAAGGAATGACATATGCCAAGAAGTTCATGCTCATATAATGTAACTCTAGTTCATGTCTTTCGCGGTTTGTGGCTTGACCGAAGGATATCTTTCGCGGTTTGTGGCTTGACCGGGACTATATATAGGGGGGCCTTTAGTCCCGGTTTTGTAGTCTCAGTTTTTAATATTAATAAATGTCTTGAGTGTTAGTCCCGTTTTGTGGCTGGACCGGGACTATGAAAAAGTTGTCCCGATTCGTACTTACCATTAAGATCTGATCTCCAAACGCGCACGGTCACATATTAGGGAGTGACTCTATGACCAGTTTCTTAGAGATGCCGGAGGACTGGGATCCGGCGGCATCTCCCTGAAACTGGTCGTAGTGGTGTCCCTGCTCACGAAAACCATCTTGCAGCTTGTAACTTCTCTAACTAGATCAATACACCTAGGAGCTAACTAATTTCAAATATTAGGGAGTGCCTCTATGACCAGTTTCTCGGAGATGCCGGAGGACTAGGCTCCGTCGGCATCTCCCTGAAACTGGCCGTAGTGGTGTCCCTGCTCTCGAAAATCATCTTGCAGCTTGTAACTTCTCTAACTAGATCAATACGCCTCGGAGCTAACTAATTTCACATATTAGGGAGTGCCTCTATGACCAGTTTCTCGGAGATGCCGGAGGACTGGGCTGCGTCGGCATATCCCTGAAACTGGCCGTAGTGGTGTCCCTGCTCTCGAAAACCATCTTGGAGATGCCTCAAACTGGCTGGAGGACTGGACTCGCAAGGATGCCTATTTATAGTACAAGCAGCTCGGCATAGTGTCGACACTTACGAAATAATGTCGACACTCACCCCTATTATTAGTGCTGACTCGTGTTTTGTCCCGGTTGGTGTCTCCAACCGGGACTACAGGTTCATATTTAGTCCCGGTTGGTGACACCATCCGGGACAAGGTACACGCCGCACGACATAATGTCGACACTCACCCCTATCATTAGTGTTGCCAGGCCCAGCCTGCCGAAATCCCTCCGCGTGGTGTTGACAATGAAAATCCGAACAATGAAAATCCTTCGCGTGGTGTCATATTATGTTACATAGTTGAAAGGAAAAATACCAGACTTGGTATATTGATCATGTTTCGAAAAAACCTTCACAAAATGACCTATCAAGTTCGAGGTTTCATGGCTTTCGGTCCAAATGACCGATGTTATGTGCTGAATCACGGCATAGTTTGTGATGTTGTGCCCATATTATGCATGTGTGTGTATATTGGTATGGAGAACAATGTTGCAGGAGAAAGTTTTCCTTTTTGTCGCACGGAAAAGCCCTTTTCCATTTTCCGAGCGCAAAAAACGGGTCGTTTTGTGAAGTAACAACCAAAATGCTGTTTCAGAATGCTACCGTCCCATTTTCCTAAAATACTAGACCACCTTACATGGACTATCTCCCAGCTGGGACATCTCAAACCTTTTCGTCCATCCCGGGTAAAAAGGACAAATATCTGCCGAATCGGAAGGAAGTGGGTCCGGTTTGTACTACAGGTACATGATCTATCGTCCGTGATTTTTTGAAAAAATTATTTTTAGACTCGCAATATGTGGTTTCTTCAGAGATCCAATGCAAGTTCTAACGATGCTCGTCCCCTATCTTCATGCACACCGGTTCGACCATAGTTAGAAATTCAGATAATTCAAAACAGGCATAATAAATTCAAAAAAAATCCGAACAATGAAAATCCTTCGCGTGGTGTCATATTATGTTACATAGTTGAAAGGAAAAAATACCAGACTTGGTATATTGATTATGTTTTGAAAAAACCTTCACAAAATGACCTATCATGTTCGAGGTTTCATGGCTTTCGGTCCAAATGACCGATGTTATGTGCTGAATCACGGCATAGTTTGTGATGTTGTGCCCATATTATGCATGTGTGTGGACATTGGTATGGAGAACAATGTTGCAGGAGGAAGTTTACCTTTTGTCGCAAGGAAAAGTCCTTTTCCATTTTCCGAGCGCAAAAAACGGGTCGTTTTGTGAAGTAACCACCAAAATGCCGTTTCAGAATGCTACCGTCCCATTTTCCTAAAATACTAGACCACCTTACATGGACTATCTCCCAATCGGGATATCTCAAACCTTTTCGTCCATCCCGGATAAAAAGGACAAATGTCTGCCGAATCGGTAGGAAGTGGGTCCGGTTTGTACTACAGGTACATGATCTATCACCCGTGATATTTTGAAAAAATAATTTTTAGACTCGCAATATGTGGTTTCTTCAGAGATCCAATGCAAGTTCTAACGATGCTCGTCCCTATCTTCATGCACACCGGTTCGACCATAGTTAGAAATTCAGATAATTCAAAACGGGCATAATAAATTCAAAAAAAAAATCCGAACAATGATAATCCTTCACGTGGTGTCATATTATATTACATAGTTGAAAGGAAAAATACCAGATTTGGTATATTGATTATGTTTCGAAAAAACCTTCACAAAATGACCTATCATGTTCGAGGTTTCATGGCTTTCGATCCAAATGACCGATGTTATGTGCTGAATCACGGCATAGTTTGTGATGTTGTGCCCATATTATGCATGTGTGTGGACATTGGTATGGAGAACAATATTGCAGGAGGAAGTTTTCCTTTTTGTCGCACGAAAAAGCCCTTTTCCATTTTTTCAACGCAAAAAAGGGTCGTTTTGTGAAGTAACCACCAAAATGCCATTTCAGAATGCTACCGTCCCATTTTCCTAAAATACTAGACTACCTTACATGGACTATCTCCCAACCGTAACATCTCAAACCTTTTCGTCCATCCCGGGTAAAAAGGACAAATGTCTGCCGAATCGGTAGGAAGTGGGTCCGATTTGTACTACAGGTATATGATCTATCGCCCGTGATTTTTTGCAAAAAAACATTTTTAGACTCACAATATGTGGTTTCTTCAGAGATCCAATGCAAGTTCTAACGATGCTCGTCCCCTATCTTCATGCACACCGGTTCGACCATAGTTAGAAATTCAGATAATTCAAAACGGGAATAATAAATTCAAAAAAAATCCGAACAATGAAAATCCTTCGCGTGGTGTCATATTATGTTACATAGTTGAAAGGAAAAATACCAGACTTGGTATATTGATTATGTTTCAAAAAAACCTTCACAAAATGACCTATCATGTTCGAGGTTTCATGGCTTTCGGTCCAAATGACTGATGTTATGTGCTGAATCACGGCATAGTTTGTGATGTTGTGCCCATATTATGCATGTGTGTGGACATTGGTATGGAGAACAATGTTACAGGAGGAAGTTTTCCTTTTTGTCGTACGGAAAAGCCCTTTTCCATTTTCCGAGCGCAAAAAACGGGTCGTTTTGTGAAGTAACCACCAAAATGCCGTTTCAGAATGCTACCATTCCATTTTCCTAAAATAATAGACCACCTTACATGGACTATCTACCAATCGGGACATCTCAAACCTTTTCTTCCATCCCGGGTAAAAAGGACAAATGTCTGCCAAATCGGCAGGAAGTGGGTCCGGTTTGTACTAGAGGTACATGATCCATCGCCCGTGATTTTTTGAAAAAAATCATTTTTAGACTCGCAATATGTGGTTTCTTCAGAGATCCAATGCAAGTTCTAACGATTCTCGTCCCCTATCTTCATGCACACTCGTTCGACCATAGTTAGAAATTCAGATAATTCAAAACGGGTATAATAAATTCAAAAAAATCCGAAAATTAAAAATCCTTCGCGTGGTATCATATTATGTTACATAGTTGAAAGGAAAAATACCAGAATTGGTATATTGATTATGTTTCGGAAAAACCTTCACAAAATGACCTATCATGTTTGAGGTTTCATGGCTTTCGGTCCAAATGACTGATGTTATGTGCTGAATCACGGCATAGTTTATGATGTTGCGCCCATATTATGCATGTGTGTGGACATTGGTATGGAGAACAATGTTGCAGGAGGAAGTTTTCCTTTTTGTCGCACGGAAAAGACCTTCTCCATTTTCCGAGCGCAAAAAACGGGTCGTTTTGTGAAGTAACCACCAAAATGCCGTTTCAGAATGCTACCGTCCCATTTTCCTAAAATACTATACCACCTTACATGGACTATCTCCCAGCCGGGACATCTCAAACCTTTTCGTCCATCCCAGGTAAAAGGACAAATGTCTGCCGAATCGGCAGGAAGTGGGTCCGGTTTGTACTACAGGTACATGATCTATCGCCCGTGATTTTTTGAAAAAATCATTTTTAGACTCGCAATATGTGGTTTCTTCAAAGATCCAATGCAAGTTCTAACGATGCTCGTCCCCTGTCTTCATGCCAACCGGTTCGACCATAGTTAGAAATTCAGACAATTCAAAACGGGCATAATAAATTTTAAAAAAATCCGAACAATGAAAATCCTTCGCGTGGTGTCATATTATGTTACATAGTTGAAAGGAAAAAATACCAGACTTGGTATATTGATTATGTTTCGGAAAAACCTTCACAAAATGATCTATCATCTTCGAGGTTTCATGGCTTTCGGTCCAAATGACCGATGTTATGTGCTGAATCACGGCATAGTTTGTGATGTTGTGCCCATATTATGCATGTGTGTGGACATTGGTATGGAGAACAATGTTGCAGGAGGAAGTTTTCTTTTTTGTCGCACGAAAAAGCCCTTTTCTATTTTTTCAGCGCAAAAAAGGGTCGTTTTGTGAAGTAACCACCAAAATGCCGTTTCAGAATGCTACCGTCCCATTTTCCTAAAATACTAGACCACCTTACATGGACTATCTCCCAACCGGGACATCTCAAACCTTTTCGTTCATCTCGGGTAAAAAGGACAAATGTCTGCCGAATCGGTAGGAGGTGGGTCCGATTTGTACTATAGGTACATGATCTATCGCCCGTGATTTTTTGAAAAAAATCATTTTTAGACTCACAATATGTGGTTTCTTCAGAGATCCAATGCAAGTTCTAACGATGCTTGTCCCCTATCTTCATGCACACCGATTCGACCATAATTAGAAATTCAGATAATTCAAAACGGGCATAATAAAATCAAAAAAAATCCGAACAATGAAAATCCTTCACGTGGTGTCATATTATGTTACATAGTTGAAAGGAAAAATACCAGACTTGGTATATTGATTATGTTTCGAAAAAACCTTCCCAAAATGACCTATCATGTTCGAGGTTTCATGGCTTTCGGTCCAAATGACCGATGTTATGTGCTGAATCACGGCATAGTTTGTGATGTTGTGCCTATATTATGCATGTGTGTGGACATTGGTATGGAGAACAATGTTGCAGGAGGAAGTTTTCCTTTTTGTCGTACGGAAAAGCCCTTTTCCATTTTTCGAGCGTAAAAAACGGGTCGTTTTGTGAAGTAACCACCAAAATGCCGTTTCAGAATGCTACCATTCCATTTTCCTAAAATACTAGACCACCTTACATGGACTATCTCCCAACCGGGACATCTCAAACCTTTTCTTCCATCCTAGGTAAAAAGGACAAATGTCTGCCGAATCGGCAGGAAGTGGGTCCGGTTTGTACTACAGGTACATGATCCATCGTCCGTGATTTTTTCAAAAAATCATTTTTAGACTCGCAATATGTGGTTTCTTCAGAGATCCAATGCAAGTTCTAACGATTCTCGTCCCCTATCTTCATGCACACTGGTTCGACCATAGTTAGAAATTCAGATAATTCAAAACGGGCATAATAAATTCAAAAAAAATCTGAAAAATGAAAATCCTTCGCGTGGTGTCATATTATGTTACATAGTTGAAAGGAAAAATACCAGACTTGGTATATTGATTATGTTTCGAAAAAACCTTCACAAAATGACCTATCATGTTCGAGGTTTCATGGCTTTCGGTCCAAATGACCGATGTTATGTGCTGAATCACGGCATAGTTTGTGATGTTGTGCCCATATTATGCATGTGTGTGGACATTGGTATGGAGAACAATGTTGCAGGAGGAAGTTTTCCTTTTTGTCGCACGGAAAAGCCCTTTCTCATTTTCCGAGCACAAAAAACGGGTCGTTTTGTGAAGTAACCACCAAAATGCCGTTTCAGAATGCTACCGTCCCATTTTCCTAAAATACTAGACCACCTTACATGGACTATCTCTCAGCCGGGACATCTCAAACCTTTTCGTCTATCCCGGGTAAAAAGGACAAATGTCTGCCGAATCGGTAGGAAGTAGGTCCGGTTTGTACTACAGGTACATGATCTATCGCCCGTGATTTTTTTAAAAAATCATTTTTAGACTCGCAATATGTGGTTTCTTCAGAGATCCAATGCAAGTTCTAACGATGCTCGTCCCCTATCTTCATGCACACCGATTCGACCATAATTAGAAATTCAGATAATTCAAAACGGGCATAATAAAATCAAAAAAAATCCGAACAATGAAAATCCTTCGCGTGGTGTCATATTATGTTACATAGTTGAAAGGAAAAATACCAGACTTGGTATATTGATAATGTTTCGAAAAAACCTTCCCAAAATGACCTATCATGTTCGCGGTTTCATGGCTTTCGGTCCAAATGACCGATGTTATGTGCTGAATCACGGCATAGTTTGTGATGTTGTGCCCATATTATGCATGTGTGTGGACATTGGTATGGAGAACAATGTTGCAGGAGGAAGTTTTCCTTTTTGTCGTACGGAAAAGCCCTTTTCCATTTTCCGAGCGCAAAAAACGGGTCGTTTTGTGAAGTAACCACCAAAATGCCGTTTCAGAATGCTACCATTCCATTTTCCTAAAATACTAGACCACCTTACATGGACTATCTCCCAACCGGGACATCTCAAACCTTTTCTTCCATCCCAGGTAAAAAGGACAAATGTCTGCCGAATCGGCAGGAAGTGGGTCCGGTTTGTACTACAGGTACATGATCCATCGCCCGTGATTTTTTCAAAAAATCATTTTTAGACTCGCAATATGTGGTTTCTTCAGAGATCCAATGCAAGTTCTAACGATTCTCGTCCCCTATCTTCATGCACACTGGTTCGACCATAGTTAGAAATTCAGATAATTCAAAACGGGCATAATAAATTCAAAAAAAATCCGAAAAATGAAAATCCTTCGCGTGGTGTAATATTATGTTACATAGTTGAAAGGAAAAATACCATACTTGGTATATTGATTATGTTTCGAAAAAACCTTCACAAAATGACCTATCATGTTCGAGGTTTCATGGCTTTCGGTCCAAATGACCGATGTTATGTGCTGAATCACGGCATAGTTTGTGATGTTGTGCCCATATTATGCATGTGTGTGGACATTGGTATGGAGAACAATGTTGCAGGGGGAAGTTTTCCTTTTTGTCGCACGGAAAAGCCATTTTTCATTTTCCGAGCACAAAAAACGGGTCGTTTTGTGAAGTAACCACCAAAATGCCGTTTCAAAATGCTACCGTCCCATTTTCCTAAAATACTAGACCACCTTACATGGACTATATCTTAGCCGGGACATCTCAAACCTTTTCGTCCATCCCGGGTAAAAAGGACAAATGTCTGCCGAATCGGTAGGAAGTGGGTCCGGTTTGTACTACAGGTACATGATCTATCGCCCGTGATTTTTTGAAAAAATCATTTTTAGACTCGCAATATGTGGTTTCTTCAGAAATCCAATGCAAGTTCTAATGATGCTCGTCCCCTATCTTCATGCACACCGGTTCGATCATAGTTAGAAATTCAGACAATTCAAAACGGGCATAATAAATTTAAAAAAAAATCCGAACAATGAAAATCCTTCGCGTGGTGTCATATTATGTTACATGGTTGAAAGGAAAAATACCAGACTTGGTATATTGATTATGTTTCGAAAAAACCTTCACAAAATGACCTATCATGTTCGAGGTTTCGTGGCTTTCGGTCCAAATGACCGATGTTATGTGCTGAATCACGGCATAGTTTGTGATGTTGTGCCCATATTATGCATGTGTGTGGACATTGGTATGGAGAACAATGTTACAGGAGGAAGTTTTCCTTTTTGTCGTACGGAAAAGCCCTTTTCCATTTTTCGAGCGCAAAAAACGGGTCGTTTTGTGAAGTAACCACCAAAATGCCGTTTCAGAATGCTACCATTCCATTTTCCTAAAATAATAGACCACCTTACATGGACTATCTCCCAATCGGGACATCTCAAACCTTTTCTTCCATCCCGGGTAAAAAGGACAAATGTCTGCCAAATCGGCAGGAAGTGGGTCCGGTTTGTACTACAGGTACATGATCCATCGCCCGTGATTTTTTGAAAAAAATCATTTTTAGACTCGCAATATGTGGTTTCTTGAGAGATCCAATGCAAGTTCTAACGATTCTCGTCCCCTATCTTCATGCACACTCGTTCGACCATAGTTAGAAATTCAGATAATTCAAAACGGGTATAATAAATTCAAAAAAAATCCGAAAATTAAAAATCCTTCGCGTGATATCATATTATGTTACATAGTTGAAAGGAAAAATACCAGAATTGGTATATTGATTATGTTTCGGAAAAACATTCACAAAATGACCTATCATGTTCGAGGTTTCATGGCTTTCGGTCCAAATGACTGATGTTATGTGCTGAATCACGGCATAGTTTGTGATGTTGCGCCCATATTATGCATGTGTGTGGACATTGGTATGGAGAACAATGTTGCAGGAGGAAGTTTTCCTTTTTGTCGCACGGAAAAGCCCTTCTCCATTTTCCGAGCGCAAAAAACGGGTCGTTTTGTGAAGTAACCACCAAAATGCCGTTTCAGAAGGCTACCGTCCCATTTTCCTAAAATACTATACCACCTTACATGGACTATCTCCCAGCCGGGACATCTCAAACCTTTTCGTCCATCCCAGGTAAAAGGACAAATGTCTGCCGAATCGGCAGGAAGTGGGTCCGGTTTGTACTACAGGTACATGATCTATCGCCCGTGATTTTTTGAAAAAATCATTTTTAGACTCGCAATATGTGGTTTCTTCAAAGATCCAATGCAAGTTCTAACGATGCTCGTCCCCTATCTTCATGCCAACCGGTTCGACCATAGTTAGAAATTCAGACAATTCAAAACGGGCATAATAAATTTAAAAAAAATCCGAACAATGAAAATCCTTCGCGTGGTGTCATATTATGTTACATAGTTGAAAGGAAAAAATACCAGACTTGGTATATTGATTATGTTTCGGAAAAACCTTCACAAAATGACCTATCATGTTCGAGGTTTCATGGCTTTCGGTCCAAATGACCGATGTTATGTGCTGAATCACGGCATAGTTTGTGATGTTGTGCCCATATTATGCATGTGTGTGGACATTGGTATGGAGAACAATGTTGCAGGAGGAAGTTTTCTTTTTTGTCGCACGAAAAAGCCCTTTTCTATTTTTTCAGCGCAAAAAAGGGTCGTTTTGTGAAGTAACCACCAAAATGCCGTTTCAGAATGCTACCGTCCCATTTTCCTAAAATACTAGACCACCTTACATGGACTATCTCCCAACCGGGACATCTCAAACCTTTTCGTTCATCTCGGGTAAAAAGGACAAATGTCTGCCCAATCGGTAGGAGGTGGGTCCGATTTGTACTATAGGTACATGATCTATCGCCCGTGATTTTTTGAAAAAAATCATTTTTAGACTCACAATATGTGGTTTCTTCAGAGATCCAATGCAAGTTCTAACGATGCTCGTCCCCTATCTTCATGCACACCGATTCGACCATAATTAGAAATTCAGATAATTCAAAACGGGCATAATAAAATCAAAAAAAATCCGAACAATGAAAATCCTTCGCGTGGTGTCATATTATGTTACATAGTTGAAAGGAAAAATACCAGACTTGGTATATTGATTATGTTTCGAAAAAACCTTCACAAAATGACCTATCATGTTCGAGGTTTCATGGCTTTCGGTCCAAATGACCGATGTTATGTGCTGAATCACGGCATAGTTTGTGATGTTGTGCCCATATTATGCATGTGTGTGGACATTGTTATGGAGAACAATGTTGCAGGAGGAAGTTTTCCTTTTTGTCGTACGGAAAAGCCCTTTTCCATTTTTCGAGCGCAAAAAACGGGTCGTTTTGTGAAGTAACCACCAAAATGCCGTTTCAGAATGCTACCATTCCATTTTCCTAAAATACTAGACCACCTTACATGGACTATCTCCCAACCGGGACATCTCAAACCTTTTCTTCCATCCCCGGTAAAAAGGACAAATGTCTGCCGAATCGGTAGGAAGTGGGTCCGGTTTGTACTACAGGTACATGATCCATCGCCCGTGATTTTTTCAAAAAATCATTTTTAGACTCGCAATATGTGGTTTCTTCAGAGATCCAATGCAAGTTCTAACGATTCTCGTCCCCTATCTTCATGCACACTGGTTCGACCATAGTTAGAAATTCAGATAATTCAAAACGGGCATAATAAATTCAAAAAAAATCCGAAAAATGAAAATCCTTCGCGTGGTGTCATATTATGTTACATAGTTGAAAGGAAAAATACCAGACTTGGTATATTGATTATGTTTCGAAAAAACCTTCACAAAATGACCTATCATGTTCGAGGTTTCATGGCTTTCGGTCCAAATGACCGATGTTATGTGCTGAATCACGGTATAGTTTGTGATGTTGTGCATATATTATGCATGTGTGTGGACATTGGTATGGAGAACAATGTGGCAGGAGGAAGTTTTCCTTTTTGTCGCACGGAAAAGCCCTTTTTCATTTTCCGAGCACAAAAAACGGGTCGTTTTGTGAAGTAACCACCAAAATGCCGTTTCAGAATGCTACCGTCCCATTTTCCTAAAATACTAGACCACCTTACATGGACTATCTCTCAGCCGGGACATCTCAAACCTTTTCGTCCATCCCGGGTAAAAAGGACAAATGTCTGCCGAATCGGTAGGAAGTAGGTCCGGTTTGTACTACAGGTACATGATCTATCGCCCGTGATTTTTTGAAAAAATCATTTTTAGACTCGCAATATGTGGTTTCTTCAGAGATCCAATGCAAGTTCTAACGATGCTCGTCCCCTATCTTCATGCACACCGATTCGACCATAATTAGAAATTCAGATAATTCAAAACGGGCATAATAAAATCAAAAAAAATCCGAACAATGAAAATCCTTCGCGTGGTGTCATATTATGTTACATAGTTGAAAGGAAAAATACCAGACTTGGTATATTGATAATGTTTCGAAAAAACCTTCCCAAAATGACCTATCATGTTCGCGGTTTCATGGCTTTCGGTCCAAATGACCGATGTTATGTGCTGAATCACGGCATAGTTTGTGATGTTGTGCCCATATTATGCATGTGTGTGGACATTGGTATGGAGAACAATGTTGCAGGAGGAAGTTTTCCTTTTTGTCGTACGGAAAAGCCCTTTTCCATTTTCCGAGCGCAAAAAACGGGTCGTTTTGTGAAGTAACCACCAAAATGCCGTTTCAGAATGCTACCATTCCATTTTCCTAAAATACTAGACCACCTTACATGGACTATCTCCCAACCGGGACATCTCAAACCTTTTCTTCCATCCCAGGTAAAAAGGACAAATGTCTGCCGAATCGGCAGGAAGTGGGTCCGGTTTGTACTACAGGTACATGATCCATCGCCCGTGATTTTTTGAAAAAATCATTTTTAGACTCGCAATATGTGGTTTCTTGAGAGATCCAATGCAAGTTCTAACGATTCTCGTCCCCTATCTTCATGCACACTGGTTCGACCATAGTTAGAAATTCAGATAATTCAAAACGGGCATAATAAATTCAAAAAAAATCCGAAAAATGAAAATCCTTCGCGTGGTGTCATATTATGTTACATAGTTGAAAGGAAAAATACCAGACTTGGTATATTGATTATGTTTCGAAAAAACCTTCACAAAATGACCTATCATGTTCGAGGTTTCATGGCTTTCGGTCCAAATGACCGATGTTATGTGCTGAATCACGGCATAGTTTGTGATGTTGTGCCCATATTATGCATGTGTGTGGACATTGGTATGGAGAACAATTTTGCAGGAGGAAGTTTTCCTTTTTGTCGCACGGAAAAGCCATTTTTCATTTTCCGAGCACAAAAAATGGGTCGTTTTGTGAAGTAACCACCAAAATGCCGTTTCAAAATGCTACCGTCCCATTTTCCTAAAATACTAGACCACCTTACATGGACTATCTCTTAGCCGGGACATCTCAAACCTTTTCGTCCATCCCGGGTAAAAAGGACAAATGTCTGCCGAATCGGTAGGAAGTGGGTCCGATTTGTACTACAGGTACATGATCTATCGCCCGTGATTTTTTGAAAAAATCATTTTTAGACTCGCAATATGTGGTTTCTTCAGAAATCCAATGCAAGTTCTAACGATGCTCGTCCCCTATCTTCATGCACACCGGTTCGATCATAGTTAGAAATTCAGACAATTCAAAACGGGCATAATAAATTTAAAAAAAAATCCGAACAATGAAAATCCTTCGCGTGGTGTCATATTATGTTACATGGTTGAAAGGAAAAAATACCAGACTTGGTATATTGATTATGTTTCGGAAAAACCTTCACAAAATGACCTATCATGTTCGAGGTTTCATGGCTTTCGGTCCAAATGACCGATGTTATGTGCTGAATCACGGCATAGTTTGTGATGTTGTGCCCATATTATGCATGTGTGTGGACATTGGTATGGAGAACAATGTTGCAGGAGGAAGTTTTCCTTTTTGTCCACGGAAAAGCCCTTTTTCATTTTTCGAGCGTAAAAAAGGGTCGTTTTGTGAAGTAACCACCAAAATGCCGTTTCAGAATGCTACCGTCCCATTTTCCTAAAATACTAGACTACCTTACATGGACTATCTCCCAGCCGGGACATCTCAAACCTTTTCGTCCATCCCAGGTAAAAAGGACAAATGTCTGCCGAATCGGTAGGAAGTGGGTCCGGTTTGTACTACAGGTACATGATCTATCGCCCGTGATTTTTTGCAAAAAAACATTTTTAGACTCACAATATGTGGTTTCTTCAGAGATCCAATGCAAGTTCTAACGATGCTCGTCCCCTATCTTCATGCACACCGGTTCGACCATAGTTAGAAATTCAGATAATTCAAAACGGGAATAATAAATTCAAAAAAAATCCGAACAATGAAAATCCTTCGCGTGGTGTCATATTATGTTACATAGTTGAAAGGAAAAATACCAGACTTGGTATATTTATTATGTTTCGAAAAAACCTTCACAAAATGACCTATCATGTTCGAGGTTTCATGGCTTTCGGTCCAAATGACCGATATTATGTGCTGAATCACGGCATAGTTTGTGATGTTGTGCCCATATTATGCATGTGTGTGGACATTGGTATGGAGAACAATGTTGCAGGAGGAAGTTTTCCTTTTTGTCGCACGGAAAAGCCCTTTTTCATTTTTCGAGCGCAAAACACGAGTCGTTTTGTGAAGTAACCACCAAAATGCCGTTTCAGAATGCTACCGTCCCATTTTCCTAAAATACTAGACCACCTTACATGGACTATCTCCCAGCCGGGACATCTCAAACCTTTTCGTCCATCCCGGGTAAAAAGGACAAATGTCTGCCGAATCGGCAGGAAGTGGGTCCGGTTTGTACTACAGGTACATGATCTATCGCCCGTGATTTTTTGAAAAAGTCATTTTTAGACTCGCAATATATGGTTTCTTCAGAGATCCAATGCAAGTTCTAACGATGCTCGTCCCCTATCTTCATGCACACCGGTTCGACCATCTCTACTACTTATAAAGAATCGAACAAGAACTTCGCTAAAGGTACCCAGTACAACTTACACGGACGAACTAAGACCACACGATCAAGCTAATCAAACGGCTGAAGTTAGCCTAATCCGTCCTCCGTGTGCATTTAGCAATTTGAAGCGTCGGACGGATACTCATCCCGCAGGGTATGAAACCACGCCCCGCATAATAAAGAAAAAAAAGGCCAATCGTCGTGTCCAGCAACCCCACGCCTCCCTGTGGAATCGCCGTCCAGGAACCAGCCGCCTCCGCCCTCTCTACCCCGCCGCAGACCTGCCGCCCGCGCGAAAAAGACGCCGCCCGACCTGCCACCCGCGAAAAAGACGCAGCCCGCCCCGCCTGACACGCCGCCGCTCTTCACCACGCCAAGAGGACGCCGCCTGCCGCAGCCTGCGACCACGCGACGCCACAATCCAAGCGACTGCGAGGAGACGCGCCCCCCCCCACCCCCCCATGCACCTGTTGTATGATGCCGAGGACGATTCCCTGCCGTCCTACTCCAAGGACACTGCCTCTGCCGTTCGTCGCAGAAAATTTGTAAGTATCAATATCAATCTAGGATGAGAATGTTCGGCGCTAGGTCACGTAGCTGATAGCGCCTCCCATGGAGTCCCTTTGCTCCACCGCAACTTTTAGAAGGATATGACTAAAGGATTCAGAACCTCCAACGCACACAAACGCTGCTAGCTTCGCCTACGCGAGGCTCTGTTTCTAAGTGATTTCAGTGCAATCACGTTTTTAATTAATTAGATCCTCGAAGGTTTTCTTCATTCTCCATAGGAAGGATATTTAACATGTATCATGTCTCTTAACCGGTCAAAAGAAGATTCTGGACATGTCCAACAAATATAAATCTGCAAAATCTAATTATGCACATCCTGAACCTAAAATTGTGAACGCATCTATCATATGCACATTGTCAATTATAGGCCTATGTTCTTTATGATACTAGGTTTTTTTTACAGATGTTTACTGTGGATGAAATTTGAGTAATAGTATATAGTCTTCACGAGGTATTTTCTAGAATTCCAGTTACATGTCATTTCAACGACACTCCATTTCAGGACATATCAAACATGCAAAACTAAGATGATTAACAACCGATACTTTGAACAACTACGGTGCTGCAAAACCGAGGTGATTAAATTATGCCTTATATGCAAAACATAAAGAGCTGAAGAGGCAGAGGAAAAGAGAGTATTATGCAAAGAATAAAGATGAGAATTCTGCTCACGTGCCAAGAAATTAATGAGAACTGAAAAAACAGTCAATGACCCTGTTAATGACAAAAACATGGTATTTACCGGTCCGATCGATGTCAAGGGCAACATCGGTGGTGGCTGCTCACTCGCAGCAGTTTCAGCGTGGTGTAAGGATTATTATCTTCATTGTCACACTTTTACCAATGAGTTTCTTAAGATAGTTTGTATTTGAGAGTACTACCTACATGTCATTGTTGTTTCAGCTGTCCGAGTGTCAGCCAAGGAAAGATCGATGGTGGCTTCTCACTCGCAGCAGCTTTAGCGGATCACACTTTTACCAATAGGCTATTCTTAGGATTATGTAAGCATCTTGCTCTTTCTTAGCGAAATTCGGTTACTGAGCATTAAAAAAAAGAGGATCAGCACATGGCAGCAGCCAGTCCACAGGATCAACAATTGGGCGTCCATATGCTCCTGAGCATCTACGATGAGGTTGCTTCATAGAAATTATATTCCTATATGTGCAGGGATAGTATAAATACATCTGATGTGCTTTAATTTTCATTAAAGTTGTCGTAACATCCGCATGTCGCTTCTGTATGTTAATGGTCTCTCTTGGATATTTATTTTGGATATTTATTTTGCCATATTGAAGCAGGCTGAAGGCGAGAATAACTTATGATGTCTCTATGGATTAAGTAATTCAGTCCAAGGGTTCCATCTAGCAGTTTGCTTTTTTTTGCGGTGCTGCAATTGGAGGATATCTCACACGTAAGCTAAATCTTATGCGTCTTTATTTTAATCATGAGTTGCACATTGTTTACATTATATCTACCTTTACTCTCTTACCTTTTTATCGAAAGTACTGGGTGAATACCCTTCAAATTATGTTAAAGATATTCTATAGCTTATTTAATCATGACTACTGATGTTGGAAATAAATGGATATGTTGTGTTCTACACAGGGAATTTTAAATACAGATTTCTCATATATTTTCTTGAGCAGTTTTTTCTAAGTTTGAGCAAGTAACTATCTCTGCTATTTTATTAATCACTCTATGCGATAACACATATTTAGGTTGTTGGATGCTGAAGTGGTTCTCAAGTCATTTAGATTGTAGATATTTATTTTCGCATTGACACATGGAAAACATTCAGCGGGGAAGGTATACCTGAACAAGCATATGAGATTTTTTTTTCAATTTTCACACTGAAGTTCTAACTGGCCTCCAATATTGTCCGAACTGGCCTCCTGCCAACAACAACTTGCTGGCGTACAATTATTGTAAATTCTACATTGGTCTTTAGCAAGATATCCGCTCGGGTGATCCCCAACAGGATTGAAGTACCTAAGTAGATTGATCTTCCATTCGGGATCTGTACCGTAGATATCATGGCAAATAGTACAATCTGCAATGATTTGTTAAATTTCAGTCATTTAGAGATCTTATGAGCGTACAATATTGAGACATAGAAATAAAAATGACACCAAAGTATACAATATTAAAATCATGTCATACATACAGTAGAAAATGTTATCAAATTTAATAAGCACACCAAACCCATGTGTCTGCTTTGGAGCAATTCATGTCCACATCCTTTCTTTTAGAGATTTGTAGGATTGAATTTTGCAAAGAGGGGAACTCCTTACCTGCACAACCTGATGCCCAACGCTCGCGACATGTCCAGCCTGCCGGAGCAGGGCCTCCTTGCCGACGCCCTCCGCGCTCCCATTCACCATCTTGTACTGCGGGACGAAGAGATTGGCGTTGTGGATCCCTCCAATGTGTGGTGACCGTGTCTGCCAATCTGATGGAGACGAGGCCCACGCCTCCGCATCCGTCTCCATCGGCGCCTACCTCTGATCGTCTGCGAGCATACGAAGCTCGGGCACCCATGGGCTCTTCGGAGACCGGATTAACGAGGAGCCATGGAGAAGAGCAGGGCATGGGATTCCTCATGCTAGCGTTGGGGATGAAGGGGAGGGTCAGCCTGACGAGAACGAGCGAGGGAGCTTGAGACCGTAAATGGGGAGGGGCGGGGAGAAAGGGGAAGGGCGGTGGGTGCACTTTGACGGGAGGGATAGAGAGAGTGCTATAGAGTTGAGAATTATTTTCTGAGATGTACATAGTGGAGAACTGAGAGTACACAGTGTTGGGGAATTGTCTAATTCTTTTCTAGACCGGGTGTGTGGTGGGTTTGTGTCAAAAGTGTCTGAAAAAAGTTCTCTCAAGAGTCAGGATCATCTCTATTAATACTGGATATATCTTGTCCGGTTAAGTCTATTGCTACGTATAACAGCCACCTGATGTATACACACTGCTTTCTTCTAAGAATGTGCATCAAATCTTCTCATCATTTTATTCGAAAAATAAGAATGGTTTTAGCGTGGTTACAAGAGGCGCAAAATACTTAAAACTATATGCTAGAAGAATAAAACATGAGACATACATATTTGACCCTCTCTCTCTCTCTAAAATGTGCTTAGCCTTCCATCTGATCTACTCCCTCAGTCTCAAAATAGATGTTGTGAATTTTAAAAAAATTAGATGTATCTATATACTAAATAGTGTCGAGGTGCATTTAAATTTAGACAAATTTGTGACATCTATTTTAAGACGGAGGGAGCACAGTACATCCGTTGAAAGTTGAAACCATTAGCGGTTGTCCTTTTCTTATTGATCTAACATTATTGCCTCTTGTTGTTTTTAGGCCTTGATTCGGAAGTATACCCCAGTTATCGTTGTGATTGGGATAGTAGTGATGCTCTTATGGGTCAAGAACACGATATGATTACCAAGTGAAGTTCAAGCATCCTTAATTACAAGATGGAGACTTCTAAAGATCCTGGTGCACTGTATCATCGATTCTAGCTCAACAGTCGCTTCTGCATCTTATCCCGCATTTTCCTATTCAAGCGAGAGCACATTTTATTCTATCATTTTTTGAGTTCAAGGAGTAGAAACACAGCTATGAATGAGGTGTTGTTGGTCGTGATTTCATCCTTGACAATGTGTCGCTGCAGTCGGACCTCTTTATATGATCAAGGATGATACATATGGAGAAGCAATGGCCCTTTCTCATGCCGTCGATATTGTTGATCAAATGGGCATGGGTATCCCTTTCTCAACTTGAAGCACACGATCCTACTTCTTCTCAGTGACAGAAGTTTATAAATCAAATGAATTTCATAGAGGCTAGAGTGATGTTTGTGCCTAGAGTCCGTAACAAGCCAGCTCATGAGCTTGCAACTATGGGTATACATAGGTGAAGCTCATGGAGACCATGTCATATGAACACTACGAATTTTCTAAATAATATAATCCGTTTGGTGACGGGCGATTATGCCGTGTCTTAATGGAATACGAGCGATCTATGTTAAAAAAAATCATTCTATCATCTTCAAGGTTCTTTTTAACTATCATTATTTTTATAACTATTTTATTTGACTAGGAAAAAAGCATGTGCGTTGCAGCGGGACTAACAAAATGATACTGTAACTTTTCTAAACAAAAGTTGCAATGGAGCTGATAAAACAGCTTAAAAAAACAATTTTAGAACACTTTTAAACAAAAAATTATCCCATGACCTAAATTTTACCCAAACCGAAATGACCCAAGGCAGCCTAATTCTCCACCGGCAGCCCATCTAAGCTAAGCATTAATTAAACAACCATGCTACTAGTTAGAAATTCAAATAATTCAAAACGGGCATAATAAATTCAAAAAAAATCCGAACAATGAAAATCCTTCATGTGGTGTCATATTATGTTACATAGTTGAAAGGAAAAATACCAGACTTGGTATATTTATTATGTTTCGAAAAAACCTTCACAAAATGACATATCATGTTCGAGGTTTCATGGCTTTCGGTCCAAATGACCGATGTTATGTGCTGAATCACGGCATAGTTTGTGATGTTGTGCCAATATTATGCATGTGTGTGGACATTGGTATGGAGAACAATGTTGCAGGAGGAAGTTTTCCTTTTTGTCCACGGAAAATCCCTTTTCCATTTTTCGAGCGCAAAAAATGGGTCATTTTGTGAAGTAACCACTAAAATGCCATGTCAGAATGCTATCGTCCCGTTTTCCTAAAATACTAGACCACCTTACATGGACTATCTCCCAGCCGGGATATCTCAAACCTTTTCGTCCATCCCGGGTAAAAATGACAAATGTCTGCCGAATCGGCAGGAAGTGGGTCCGGTTTGTACTACAGGTACATGATCTATCGCCCGTGATTTTTAAAAAAATCATTTTTAGACTCGCAATATGTGGTTTCTTCAGAGATCCAATGCAAGTTCTAACGATGCTCGTCCCCTATCTTCATGCACACCGGTTCGACCATAGTTAGAAATTCAGATAATTCAAAACGGGCATAATAAATTCAAAAAAAATCCGAACAATGATAATCCTTCGCGTGGTGTCATATTATGTTACATATTTGAAAGGAAAAATACCAGACTTGGTATATTGATTATGTTTCGAAAAAACCTTCACAAAATGACCTATCATGTTCGAGGTTTCATGGCTTTCGGTCCAAATGACCGATGTTATGTGCTGAATCACGGCATAGTTTGTGATGTTGTGCCCATATTATGCATGTGTGTGGAAATTGGTATGGAGAACAATGTTGCAGGAGGAAGTTTTCCTTTTTGTCGCACGGAAAAGCCCTTTTCCATTTTCCGAGCGCAAAAAACGGGTCGTTTTGTGAAGTAACCACCAAAATGCCGTTTCAGAATGCTACCGTCCCATTTTCCTAAAATACTAGAACACCTTGCATGGACTATCTCCCAACCAGGATATCTCAAACCTTTTCGTCCATCCCGGGTAAAAAGGACAAATGTCTGCCAAATCGGTAGGAAGTGGGTCCGGTTTGTACTACAAGTACATGATCTATCGCCCGTGATTTTTTGAAAAAATCATTTTTAGACTCGCAATATGTGGTTTCTTCATAGATCCAATGCAAGTTCTAACGATGCTCGTCCCCTATCTTCATGCACACCGGTTCGACCATAGTTAGAAATTCAGATAATTCAAAACAGGCATAATAAATTCAAAAAAAATCCAAACAATGAAAATCCTTCGCGTGGTGTCATATTATGTTACATAGTTGAAAGGAAAAATACCAGACTTGGTATATTGATTATGTTTGACCTATCATGTTCGAGGTTTCATGGCTTTCGGTCCAAATGACCGATGTTATATGCTGAATCATGGCATAGTTTGTGATGTTGTGCCCATATTATGCATGTGTGTGGAAATTGGTATGGAGAACAATGTTGCAGGAGGAAGTTTTCCTTTTTGTCGCACGGAAAAGCCCTTTTCCATTTTCCGAGCGCAAAAAACGGGTCGTTTTGTGAAGTAACCACCAAAATGCCGTTTCAGAATGCTACCGTCCCATTTTCCTAAAATACTAGAACACCTTGCATGGACTATCTCCCAACCAGGACATCTCAAACCTTTTCGTCCATCCCGGGTAAAAAGGACAAATGTCTGCCAAATCGGTAGGAAGTGGGTCCGGTTTGTACTACAGGTACATGATCTATCGCCCGTGATTTTTTGAAAAAATCATTTTTAGACTCGCAATATGTGGTTTCTTCATAGATCCAATGCAAGTTCTAACGATGCTCGTCCCCTATCTTCATGCACACCGGTTCGACCATAGTTAGAAATTCAGATAATTCAAAACAGGCATAATAAATTCAAAAAAAATCCGAACAATGAAAATCCTTCGCGTGGTGTCATATTATGTTACATAGTTGAAAGGAAAAATACCAGACTTGGTATATTGATTATGTTTGACCTATCATGTTCGAGGTTTCATGGCTTTCGGTCCAAATGACCGATGTTATATGCTGAATCATGGCATAGTTTGTGATGTTGTGCCCATATTATGCATGTGTGTGGACATTGGTATGGAGAACAATGTTGCAGGAGGAAGTTTTGCTTTTTGTCGCACGGAAAAGCCCTTTTCCATTTTTCGAGCGCAAAAAACGGGTCGTTTTGTGAAGTAACCACCAAAATGCCGTTTCAGAATGCTACCGTCCCATTTTCCTCAAATACTAGACCACCTTACATGGACTATCTCCCAACCGGGACATCTCAAACCTTTTCGTCCATCCCGGATAAAAAGGACAAATGTCTGCCGAATCGGTAGGAAGTGGGTCCGATTTGTACTACAGGTACATGATCTATCGCCCGTGATTTTTTGAAAAAATCATTTTTAGACTCGCAATATGTGGTTTCTTCAGAGATCCAATGCAAGTTCTAACGATGCTCGTCCCCTATCTTCATGCACACCGGTTCGACCATTGTTAGAAATTCAGATAATTCAAAACGGGCATAATAAATTCAAAAAAAATCCGAACAATGATAATCCTTCGCGTGGTATCATATTATGTTACATAGTTGAAAGTAAAAATACCAGACTTGGTATATTGATTATGTTTCGAAAAACCCTTCATAAAATGACCTATCAGTTCTATCTTAATCAAATTTTCTTTCCGCCCATTATTTTCCGTCCTTTTTACCGCCCATTAATATATAAAAAATATAAGTTAATTCAAATCCAAATTAAAAACAGAAAATGGTTTTGAATTGCTTATTCAAATCCAAACACTTTTTATGTTTAAAGTTTTTCTAAATTCCAAATTAATATTAAAAAAATACAAGTTAATTCATTTTTAATTGTAAATGGTTCATATTTTAAATGGTTACATTAATTTTTTTTAAACGGAAAATGGTTTTGAATTATTTATTCAAATCCAAACACTTTTTATGTTTAAAGTTTTTCTAAATTCCAAATTAATATTCAAAAAATATAAGTTAATTCATTTTTAATTTTAAATGGTTACATTAATTATTTTTAAAAACAGAAAATGGTTTTGAATTATTATTCAAATTCAAACATTTTTTATGTTTAAATTTTTTCTAAATTCCAAATTAATATTCAAAAAATATAAGTTAATTAATTTTTAATTTTAAATGGTTCATATTTTAAATGGTTACATTAATTATTTTTTAAAAGTAGAAAATGGTTTTGAATTAGTTATTCAAATCCAAACACTTTTATGTTTAAAGTTTTTCTAAATTCCAAATTAATATTCAAAAAATATAAGTTAATTCATTTTTAATTTTAAATGGTTTATATTGTAAATGGTTACATTAATTATTTTAAAAACAGAAAATGGTTTCGAATTAGTTATTCAAATTCAAACACTTTTTATGTTTAAAGTTTTTCTAAATTCCAAATTAATATTCAAAACATATAAGTTAATTCATTTTTAATTTTAAATGGTTCATAGTTTAAATGGTTACATTGATTATTTTTAAAAACAGAAAATGGTTTCGAATTAGTTATTCAAATTCAAACACTTTTTATGTTTAAAGTTTTTCTAAATTCCAAAGTAATTATCATTTAAAAAACATTACAAATTTAAACCCCAAAATAAAAAATAAGGCGGGAACAGAGAGAAAATTTCTGAAATTTTTTAAAAACAGGGTCATATGTCCCGGTTGGAGCCACCAACCGGGACTAAAGACCCCTACGCGCGCCAACCCTTGGTCTGCTGAAAAATTTGGAGTATACGTCCCGGTTGGTGGCTCCAACCGGGACGTATGACCATTTAGTTCCGGTTGGAGCCACCAACCGGGAATAAAGGCCCTTTGGTTATAACTGGGTGCCCCTCCTCTTCTTCTTCCCCATCTCACAATCTTCTCGCGCACAGGGACAGAAGCGACGCCGTCAGGCTGCCCCACCGCCCTGCGCGCCCTACTGGTTGCCCCTCTAGAGCTCCGCCTCCTCGCCAGGAACCTCCTCACCGAAGCTCGCTTGCTGGGGTGCCCTCTCCCGCCGGAATCGAGCACGTCCTCTCCGTCACCGACGCCGGCCGTCGTCGCCATTCACGTCGTTCAGGACCTCCCCGCGCTTCCCCGTCACTACCTTGAGCACCAGGGTGAGCACACGGATCTCGCTGACCTTTTTTCCCTTTCTCCCTCGCTCTGTAGTCACCGCTCGCCGACGAACTGCAAGCGTCGCCGCCGCTGCTCGCCATGCGCCATGCTCCGGTGAGCAATCCGAAGCGGCGCCGCTGCCTTTTAGCTCAACGCAACCGCGCGAGTCCAGCGCGCTAGCCCATGCAGCCCCGCTCGCCTCCTAGCGCCGACCCGCGCCGCCGTCTGGCCCGTTGGCCGGCGAGCCGATGTGGCGTTTGTGTGGCGTCCACGTGTTGCCTGCGTGGCCCAGGCTCACTCGTCAGCCTCTCTGGCTAGATGCCGCCTCGGTGAGAAATAACCAACCAACCCTCCCGGTCCCTCTTGCTTGCGAGTCTGCTGAGGTGGCCATGGGGCCCCTCTGTCAGTCACTATGGGTAGGTATGCCTGCGGTGTAAAAAGTTTAACCATCTTTTAATAATTTCAGAAATAATTATAATCTTATGAATTCAATAACTTTTAATCTATAAGTCATAAAAATATGAATAATATATCAAAATGTTCAGAAAAATGAAACCTAGCTATCTAAGCTATAATCATGCATTGTTCAACAACTTAAATTACAAGTTTAATTAGAAGAACAAATCCACCCCTCTCATGTGTTCCGGAGTTTCTCCGAGTTAGGGTTTTCACCCCTTGGAACCCCGATTAAATCGCCGAGCATGTCTTAGGGTTACATTCCAATGCAAATTAACTTGTCATATCATCATACTTGCTTGAGCATTGCATCGATGCCATGTGTTGATTGTTTCCCTTTCTTTTCAGTGTTTGGATTATTAGGTTTATTATTAGTTAGGTATTATTAGGTTTATTAATTAGTTTGGTATTATTGGTCTTCGGCCCCACTGGTCAGTCACTGTGGGTAGCCCCAGACCCGATTCACATTGTCAAGCAACTTAAAAGCCCTATCTTAGATAAGGAATCATTAATACCCCTTAGGTGCATGTGGGTTCGACGATGTGCCTTCGCCAGGGCATTCCGAACCCTCTTAAATCGATTCCAATATGGTATTTTATTAGTATCTAGTGTTACCTATCTGCTGGATAGTTTCCCTTTTGTAGCCTTATACTCATGTTCCCCTCTCATATGCATCCGAGGTTTCTCCGAACTAGGTTTGACACCCCTCGGAACTCCGGAATATTGATTTTAGTTGATTTTAGCTAGAGTTACCTATCTACTACACAGTTTCCTTTTTGTAGCTAGGTTTAGGGTTTAGGGTGTCTCTTCATTTTTATTATTGTGTATGTATATATTAGGGGTTCTCTTAATTAAGGTTTATATCTCTCAACACCGTACCTAACTTTCTCTCTTAGCCGCTTTGACTTATTCGTTTTTCCACCTATGCAGAAAATATGGACCCACACGTCAGAGACGAAGAAAAGGAAGAGTTGATCCAAGGTGTGATCCGCGGGGAAGAAAATTTAGATGTATCAACGTTTCTGAACAACTCCGGTGAGGGTGATCCTCTTTTTACCGGAATAGACGACTTGTTTGAGGTTGAAGGTGTTGCCTTCCGCGAGGGAGAAGGCGATGCCTTGTGTAATCGAGAAGACGACCGCTCCGGCGAGGTGCATGTAATATAATTAATTCATTAATTAATCATCTTCTATCTATATAGAAATAGTAACGACGATCTTTCTTCTTTTAGCCCTTCGGATCGAACAAATCTACTAAAAAGAGCATACGAGGCCCAACCAAAAAGTTGCAAGAACATGAGAGGTTCAGGATCGAAGATGTCGCTGAAGACGGAAAACCGACGGCTCCCGAAGTTGTCGCAAACAAATTTGTGGCACAATGCGGAGTAATCATTAAGGACTTAATCCCGATCACCATTAGAAATTGGAATAGGCCTGCTAATGCGGATGAAGAGGGAACATGTTTATTTGTCCCTAACCACGCCAAAGATTTACTGTCGAAGAGGCTCATGGTTAATATCAAACTACTGAAGATAGAGCTGGATCCAAATGCGGAGGATCCAGTTGAGGACGCCTTAGAACATGGGAGAGCCATGGAGGCTAAGGTCAGGGAGTGGGCTTTGAAGAAGATGGCCCAGTGTTTCACCAACTGGAAGAAAATATTGCACCTTGACTATGTCGTGAAAGAGAAGACTCCCGATTTCAAGAATATTCAGTTTGAGAAGATAAAACCATTCTGGGCTGAGTTTGTGGAATACAAGACATCAGAAAAAGCTAAGAAAATGTCTGCAACGAATAAGCTGAATGCTGCTAACAAGAAGTATCACCATACTATGGGGCAAGGTGGCTACAGGGCTGGCATTCCTAAGTGGGAGAAACTTGAGAATGAACTGTGTGCTAAAAAGATCACCCCAGAGACAGACGATTGGGTAGAACGTGCAAGGAATTGGTCTTACGGGCATGGGGGCACGTTGGACTCAGAAGGGATGTGTATATATAACATACGACATAAATAAGACCCCTTGCCAATCGAGAGGATGAGAAAAGCAGTAAAGGCTGTTAAAGATGGGGACTTCATTCCCGATATAGAGAATTATGAGCTCACACTCGCCCTTGGAAATAAGGAACATGATGGACGAACACGAGGCACAAGAGGCTCCCAACCATGGAGGACTGGGTTTCCCGAAGAGAGGAAGAAATATCCTGATAGAAGCCGTCAGAGGAGAAAGGACAGGGCGGAAGTTGAAGCAGATAGTTAGAAAGAGCGAATGCGTATAATTGAAGAACGAATAAAGCAACAACAAGATGAAATTAACGCACTTAAAGAGCAAAGTACTACCGGCCCATCTCAGCAGCACACTGCATTCGATGCTACCGGCCTATCGAATAATCGAAAAAGCAGTGTGGCTTCCACCGAGGTCCCGGGTGATGACAATGGCGATGACGATGGTGCACCGACGATGGCTCCTGTTGGCTAACCAGTGGATGATATCACAGAGATGACACAATGCGAGCTACATGTCAAAGTTGTGAACATATCAATGAAGGTGGCGGTCGGCTATGCCTTACCAATTGGACGCACACCAACTTACCACTGTCGTTCGGTTCTAGAGGGCTACGCTGTTGTCGGGGTGGATGAAATCATGCCCACCTTTGAAGTTTTGGATCTTGACTACCCTGCAGGTGAAGGGGATGTGACTGTACTGGGAGACGCAAAAAACGTCACCATTCTATGGCCGAAGGAATGTATCGTTCTTCGAAATCACACGCCAAGGCCATCTTCGCCGCCGCCTCACCCGTCTCTAGCGAGGTCGTCGCCGCCGCGGCAGCCGTCTTCGTCGCCTTACCCGGCTTCGTCGCCTCACCAATCTCCAGCGCAGCCATCGCCGAGGGAGGCATCGCCGGCGCCTCAGGATAAAAAGCGTAAGCGTACCGCTACTCTGCGTCGTGGTAAGCGATCGCCGAAACGTAAACAAGAGCCTCTTCCAAAAGTACCAAAGGTTCCTCCCAAGAGAGCTTATGACTGTACTGAAGAGGAGACTGCGGTGATTGTTGATGCGGAAACGACAGCGTTTTTTGCTAAGCTGAGGCGGCCGAAAGAGCCAGAGTTCCCCAGCACCAAAGAAGAAAAAGGCAAAGTGTTGAAAATGCTAAAGACTCTTCATCAACCCGAGCCAAAGCTGTCATCAGACTATGAGCGTTTTATTCTCAAGTCACATGCGGCACAAAAAGCCTCGAAGAGCAGTACTGATGCAAGCGAGAAATCTGTTGCCCATCTCGGAGAACAAGCAAAACAGTCTTGCGCCCCTCTCAAGGTGATTTCCCAAACCAATGTGAGGTCAAGCAAATATGGGGCCGAAGAGCAGTATGATCCAGAGGTAGTTGCACAATACGGAGAAGCTGCCGCTGCTCAAGGTATGAGTATTGCCCAGTACTTATCCCAGTTAGAGTACTTCCCCGTGAGTGAAGTAGCATACAAATACCAGTATGACAAACCTCTCGTCAAACCTGAGGAGGTAAACAATCTTCCAACAAAAATGCGAAGATTGCATAACTGGTACATGCATGCCACAAAGGCCGGGGCTAACTGAATAGTGCTGAGGGTTACAAAAAAGCATCATGGAAAAGAAAAGGATGACATGATATCCATTGAATTTGATGAACTATTTCAATTATTCAATCAAGACGCCTTGGACAAATCGATCATTAGTGCCTATTGTCTGTAAGTACTAATTCTGTAATTAATTTAGTCTCCAGCTATCTCACCTTGTTTATTGCATGTATATAATCATACTGTAATATGGAGAATGAAGATTCTCGAATGCAGCCGAGGACAAATCTATGACATTGGCTTCATTGACCCATATTGGGTTCATGAAACTAATCTCAAAACAAGCCCCTAGGATACGGAGGATAATATAGTACACGCGTTAAGGTTTCAAGAAACCAGAAGGGAAATACGTTTTCCTTACAACTTTGAGTGAGTGTTATTGTCTTCTATACACTTTCTATTTAGCTTACTCGATGTTAAGTATATAATTGATTAGTTATGCATTCGCAGCTTCCACTATATTCTATTAATCATTCAACTTGACAAAGGGCGTGTACTAGTCATGGACTCGAAACATAAACCCCTTGAGACGTGGAAGGACATGCAGATGCTTCTCCAGCGGTAATTCTATTCATTACGACACTATATCGGCAACGTTCGTGAATTTTATGATATCAAGTAATTAATAACTTCTTTTATTCGTTTTCTTCGCCGGGAGCGCTTGGAAACGGTTCACCAACAAGCCTAGGGGTGTTTGGAAAGAGGAGCTTACATTTCAACCACTAGATGTAAGCACCACTAGCTATATCCGCGCATCTCTTTGATTCTAGTTTTGATACAGTTATTATCATGCTTGATTATTATTTTGATTGAACTCTGTTCTCGTAAAGTGCCTGACGCAGGGACCAGATAACAATCTATGTGGATACTATGTTTGCGAGTTTATCCGGCAGACGTGCGATGAGAAGGGCAGAAATTTAGAGCAACTCCACGTACTTAAACAATTTCTATAGTTTTTAATTACAATAAAATTGTGTTTAGTTTCATTCATATAGGCTGACTCCTTTTTTAAATCAGATCGAACGTCTACAGGGCCGTCTTCTGCCAAAGGATCGCGTACGAGCAATTCAGGAGGAATTGGCGGGATTCTTGGATGCAGAAGTCCTAAACCCAAAAGGGGAATACTATCGGCTATGTATAGACAATAGGGATTGTAAAAAGAGCAACTTTTGTATGTAGTGCATGAACTCGATCCATGTATCGAATGTAATATTGTCATGATGATCTTGTGTAATATAACGGTTCCTTCATTGATAAGTGCAAAACACTAAATAAACAGTAAAACAACCTAAATGAATTCTCTGCCGCAGCACAAAGAGTGGCGAAAATGCTGCCGCGGCAACAAAAAGTGCCAAAATGAATTCTCTGCCGCGGCAGAGAAATGGGCCAAATCTCTGCCGCGGCAGAAGGTTATTTGTCCCGGTTCGTGTTACGAACCGGGACTAATGCTCCACCCCCTCGCCCTCTACCGCTGCCACGTGTGCACCCATTTGTCCCGGTTGGTGGGGCAACCGGGACTAAAGGTTAGGGCTTTAGTCCCGATTGCCCCGTCCCGGTTGGGCAACCGGGACTAATGCCCCTTACAAACCGGGACGCATGGCACGTTTTCTACTAGTGGACCTTGTTTGTAGTGATGGGATTAGGGTTCCCAGGAATACATGGATGAAAGTGGTGAAAGCAATTAAAGATGGGATAACAAAGTTCCATCCCAATAGAGAGAAAGACTTGCTGACAAAGGTCCCCGGGAATGACGAAAAGGGAGGACAAGTACGAGGCATTGCCCTAGTTATACGTGGGAGATTGGGTTTCCCAAAGACAAAGGTACTTATAGAAGCCGAGCGATAGCAAAGCAGCGATGGGAGGAGGAAGAGGGAGACAGGTTCAACTAGTTGCTAGCAAGAATTGACAAGCAGCAACATCAGATTGACAAACTTAGAGGAGTAACGCGCCTGCAAGATCCTGCACTCGATATTACCGCCAACCCATCTCAGCGGAGAAGCAGTGTTGCTAAATCGGAGTTCCTGTCTAACGATGCACGGATGATAGATGGCGGTCCCAGCTACCCCGTGGATGGAATCAAGGAGCAGATATCTTGTGAGCTCCATCATAAGGTTAAGAACATATCCGTGAAGGCGACGGTCGGATGTGCTTTACCTTGTCCACCTGACGCACGTTGGCATGGCCGTGAGATTCCACCTGGCTATGCTAAAGTCAGGGTGGATCAAATCGTAACAGAGTGAGAGTCAATGGAGCTTGACATCCCTGGACCTTAAGGTGAGAGGACACTCGGAGAAGTACTGGGTGGTATCATTCTATGGGACAAGAACAACATCAAGTTTTCAGGATCGGCGCCAAGGCCAACACCGCCTCCGAGTCGTCGCAGGTCACCTTCACCTCCATCACCTCCAAGAATCCCACCCCATGATTAGTACGGACACCTCAGCGCGAGTCCATCTCGATCTCCGCTGCAGGGTCAGTAGTCTTCGCTTCCCGCTAAGGAAAATAAGCGGAAGCGTGCTCCGTCAATGAGTACTAACCGACACAGCTGCCCAAAACGAAAAATGTCGCCCCTCCCAAGAGTACCTCATAAGAATCTTCCCATCATACCTTATGATCGTACTGACAACAAAACCGCAGGGATCGCAAAGGCTTAATGTGATGCGCATTTTCAAAAGAAGAAACCAGAACCCGCCCCGGTATACACCGAGAAGCAAAAAGTATATGCACTTTATTTTCTTAACACAAAATCGCAATATGAGTTGCACCATAAGCCAGATGACTATCTATGCACACTTGAGAAAGAAGTGACAAAGAGAAAATCAAGTAGAAGTGCAAGTGGGAGCAAATCAACAAGTAAAAGTGCAAGTGAGAGCAAATCAGCAAGCAAAAGTGCAAGAAGTAAAAGATCAGACATTCCCCTACTCGAACAACAGGTCAAACAATCAATCCAACCCCTCAAGGTGTTATCCGGAAACATTCCCCAGCCAATAGATATGAAAGCATCTACGGAGTTGGCGGCCAGTATGAATATGAGTGTTGCTGCATTGTTAGGTTCTCAAGACGACAAGTTACCCAATGATGTTGTAGTCCCTAGATATGTCCCAGAGAAGGATTTGGTCAGCAAAGAGAAGTTGTAAGAACTGCCAACACAAATGCGGAATCTCCATAACTGGTACTTGACAGCCGTAAAGCAGGACTGAATAATGGTTACATCGAAAGTCCCACGTGAGTACTACTTCAGACCCGATGAGGTCCATGTTGAGTTTCCAAAACTCTTCCAGTTATACAATCTCGACGCCCACGAAAAATCTATCCCAGGTTGCTATTGTCTGTAAGTTTTGAATTCATTGTCTACATATTCAGTTTTTCAGTTGTTTAGTTCATTGCATGTAATTATCCTCAATATATCCTTTCGTACTCTATTATTATGCAGAATGAATATACAGGAATATAAAATAAGAAAAACTATAGTGTTGGGTTCATTGACCCAGATAAAGTATATATAGATACGCTAACGAAAAAACCCGAGGAGACGAAGGAAAACATTTTAAGGTTTCTAATGGAGAAAAATTTCTGTGACCACATACTGTTTTCTTACAATTTTAAGTGAGGGTCTTACTCTGTTCTACACATTCATTTTTGATTACTCTATGTTAAGTGTAACTGATGAGTTACTGATGTATATATAAACGTTTGCAGCTTTCACTGGATTCTGCTAGACATTCAAGTTGATAAAGGAAGAGTTGAAGTCATGGGCCCATTAAAGAGAAACCTGGAAGAGTTCCGCAGCATGTAGGACATGCACCAGAAGTAATTTTCGCACTATATCGGTCTTTTTCGTTGATTTCCTGATATATAATTAATGAATAACTCATTCATTCACTTTCTTCGTCGGGCAGGGTTTGAAACCGGTTCAAGCGTGACGTTACGGGTTCCTTTAGTAAGAAGATGACGTTTAAGCCGGTCTTGATAAGTAGTACGTGATATGTCTGTGCATCTCTTCATTTCTAGTTTCGATACAATAATGATGCTAGATTATTATTTTGATTGAATTATATTTTCGTAAAGTGCGCGAGGCAACCACAGGGGATGGATTTATATGGATTTTACATTTGTGAGTTCATTCACACGTTTACCACCGAGCACAAAGATTATAGAGTCGACGTAAGCAATACATTCACAACATTAGTTTATTACCGTCACTTTTTGTTATCATGATTGATATTCATATTGATCTCCTTTCTTATATAGTTTGAGGGCATGCGAAATCAACTCCTACCAGAGCGACGCGTACTAGGAATTGCAGATGAACTGGCGGGATTTCTGTTGAATAGATGGTAGACGATGCCGAAGAATTTAGTGTGAATAGGCGCTATTGATGATCCCCGGTCGTGTAATCGAATAGACGGGCTCTAGTCCCGGTAATTGTGATCTCCATGTAACTATCAAAATTGTATATATTTGTATGCTCAATATCGTAAGGCAAGTCATCTTATATATGCACGAACGTATACAATATGTGCTAGCGTAGAAATATTTAAAAACGAAAAAAATAAAAAATAAAAGAAGACAAAATGAATTCTCTGTCTCGGCAGAGAAAGAGCACAAAATTCTTCCACGGCAAAGAACCACTAGTCGCGATCTTAACACCAACCGGAACTAATGGTGATACACCCCGCGTGCTCAGGCTGCCACTTGGAGGACCATTTGTCCCGGCTGGTGAGCGAGCTGGGACTAATGCCTGGCCTCTAGTCCCGGCCCTTACGGACCGGGCCTAGAGGCCCCTTCTCCATAGTGTTAGTATAAGTTTCGTAATCATCCATACAATATCACGAATACAAAATAAAGATTTTCCAGAAAGTTGAAGCACATATATAAACATCATATCTATTCGTAATTAATACATGGAACACCGTCAAGTTATCGTCCTCCGGAGAGACCGGAGAATGTGCCGATGCTGGTTGTTAGGTCTGGATACGACATAACAGCTGAGCTGAATCCTTCATTTCGCATCATGGACACCATGTTGAAGTTCAAACGTGTTGGTTCCAACTCTGGAAGTGGCATGTCGCCATCAAGGTACTGCATGACTTGTCTCATGGTAGGCCTTGAAGTTGGCAGTGGATGTAAGCAGAGGAGACCCAGCTTCAGCACCATGTTGGCCTGGTCATTGTCATAGAGACCTTGGAGCCTTCTGTCCACGGTTTGTGTGAGTGACCCACTATGCCAATGCTCAAGTACCCAGTCCACCAACATAATTTGCTGATCTTGACCGTGTTGCTTGACGGGCCTTTGCCCACAGGTTACCTCAAGAAGGAATGTGCCGAAGGCAAAAACATCAGTAAGAGGAGAGGACTTGCCCGTGCGCAGAAGCTCAGGGGCGAGGTAACCCATGGTGCCGACTACATGCGTAGTCTGCAAGTCCGTACCATGGTCATATAACCTTGCTAGGCCGAAATCGCCTAGCCGTCCATTCATTTCATGATCAAGGAGAACATTGCTTGCCTTTATGTCTCTGTGTATGACGATCTTCTCCCACTTCTCATGCAGATAGAAGAGGGCACATGCGATACCTCTTATGATCCCGTACCTCTGGGTCCAATCCAGCAGCGTAGTGGACTGCTTGTCCTCCTCTTCACAGTGCAGATACTTATCAAGGCTGCCGTTCTGCATGTAGTCATACACGAGAATAAGCTCACCTTTGCGCCGACAGTAGCCAAGCAACTGCACGAGGTTCCGGTGTCGAAGGCGGCCGATGCTAACAACCTCGGTGATGAACTCCTTCATTCCTTGCCTCGACTCATGAGACACTTTCTTCACGGCTACCTCCAGTTTGGATGCTTGGAGTACTCCTTTGTACACCTCCCCAAACCCTCCCGCGCCTAGGAGGTGCTTCTTCTTGAAACCTTCAGTAGCATGGTACAAATCCTTGTAGGAGAACCGGTGTGGGCCGAACTCGACCTCCCAATCCTCCCGCAGCTCGGCGTATCTCAGCCACCTCCTCACAAGCAGGACTACGGCCGTTCCCACGGCAGCGATGAACGCTGCGGTGGCTATTGGAAGAGCGATCTCTAGCACCAGGGATCGGGCCTTGGGATGACCTTGAGGCAGCATAGGCAAGTTGGTGATATTGATGGCCGGAGCAGGGCCGTCCATGGCAAAGCTCCAACCAAGCACATAGAAGAGAGTAGTGAGCGGGCCGCTCGCACCTGAGAAACCCACATACGATGGCTCCTCGAGCACATCCGAGAGGTTGGTGTTGTTCACTGATGACAACAGCAGCCTCCTGGGTTTATCCACACCGAGGGGAGCCATGGTCGATTTGACCTGTGCACTCTCCGCATCATAATCGACCCACATCTGCATCGGCTGGCCGCTACTGAGAGTCAAGTTGGTGAAGCTGCCGTTCTCGTCGTCGTAGAAGCCAGCCATGGTGGCATCTACGGACCTGAGGCTGTTGATGTCGATGCCGACGTGGTTGTTGTTGATGTCCTTGAGCTCGCTGTTCATGAAAGTGTCGAGCTCAACTGCGAAGATGTGGTTGTCGGGGCTGCCGTCGGTCTGGTCGTTGAAGAGGCCCAGGAAATGGTTTGCGAAGGCCCCCGGGAAGCTCTTTTTGGGGGCGACGAAGAAGGACATGCCGTCGACGCACACGTCCGGGAAGTCGGACTGGATGCCGAACACGAAGGAGACCGAGAAAGACTGCACCGTGCCATTGGGCGACCGGCGGAAACGCAAGGGAGCTGGGTGGAACGCATAACCTTTGACGTCGCTGGTGTTGGTCAGCTGAATGAGCCGGTCTTGCCGGACCGCGGCAACACCGTCGAGGGTCACATCCGTGGCTCTGAAGCCGGAGTAGGAGAACTGCACCTGAGCAGTACAGAGAGCTGCAAGGTTTGGGCCAAGGAAGAGGACGAGGCACACGTACACAAAGAAGGGGGGCGATGAACACCGTTTGGTGGCCATGTACGACATGTGCAACGAGATATATGAAAGAGGAAATTATGTTGCACCGTGGCTCGCAGTTTCCGGTTGCTAGCTGTGTACCACACCCACTGCTTTATACTGCTAAGCAAAACCGGCACTAGCTAGGGGGCAACTTCTTTGCTACGCAGCAGGGCTTGGTTGTCAAAGTCGAAGTCTTCCCACCATAAGCGTCCCTTTCGAGAATCGTCCTATCTTGATGACGACGATAAATAAATATTGCTCTCCGTGCTCCTTCAACAAAATATTGATACCTTTTTTGGGAAAAAGAATGGAATATTTAGAAACACCGTCGAGATCTAATTCCACTGAAGGGTCTGATGCAGTACTACCCCATCCCCTAAACTCGTACAGAATATCAAACACAAGGATGATTCAGATCGCTTGATACCCTTTCGTAATTAGTATATATATAATTATATATAACCTTATACAAACCTTGTATAACTCAACTAAATAATATGTTTTTCTAACCGTACATGTATTAGTACGAGCTCTACGCCAAGTAGAAAAGGAATGGCAGTATGCCGGATCATAGCTGGCGACGTCTGTGTCGCGCGCACGGTGGTAATGGTGACGGTTGGGTCCGACGAGCCGGTGACTCGGCCTGGCCGACGCACGTCTCGGTTTGGCCTTGTAGATGTCAATAATAGGAAAACGGCTATCTGTGTCGCATTGGTTTTGGACTTCTGTGGCGCATATGGTAATGCGCCACGGATACCACGCCACTAACTTCCACTTATATGACGCATATTGAAATGCGCCACAGAAGTTTCTGTAGCGCATATTGCCAATACGTGCCACAGAAGTGTTTTTCAAAATTCAAAAAAAGCGGGACAGATCTCAAACTTCGGTGGCGCATATTGCCATTATGCCCCATAGATTTTTTTTCAAATTTCAAAAAAAACCCAAATCTGGCTGGAGGTGGGTGGAGGAGGGGATTGTTGGCGCTCTATCGACGTGGGAGCGCTTCGTTGGAAAACCCCAAGAGCAAGGTGTGAAGAGCATAACAACCAGTCTTCCCTCAGTAAAAAAATCGAGGTTATCGAACCAGTAGGAGAAAGAAAATGTATCAAAGGTGTTGCAAGCAACTTGGAAACCCGCACAACACAAACTCAAGACTTTGCCCAACGAACAGTGAGATTGTCAATCTCACCGGTTGCTGTAACAAAGGATTTACTGTATGGTGTGGAAGGTAATAGTGGTTTGCAGAAAGTAAACGGTAACAGTGGAAGATGTATCAATGGTAAAGATTAGACCGGGGTCCATAGTTCACTAGAGATGTTCTTTTTAGATAAACAAACATGACATGCTGAGTAAAGAAATTACAGCAGGGCAATTGACAGGACTGAGCAACGCATACCAATGCAACACTAGACATCAAGATCCTATGAGATTCGATTGGGCAATACAACAAGATACATAGACCGCCATCCAACTGCATCTATGACTAGAAGTCTACCTTTGGGTTATCATCCGAACCCCCTCCAGTATTAAGTTACAAGCAACAGACAACTGCTTTAAGCAAAGTGTGTAAGGTAAACAATCCACTTGTTCCATGAACAAGAGACCATTGTTTTCTCCCTAGTGGCAACAACACATCTACAACCTTAGAGTTTTCTGTCACTTTCCTTAGATTAAATAGAGGCATGAACCCACTATCGAGCATAAATACCCCCTCTTGGAGTCACTAGAAACTACTTGGACAAAATAGCTACTAACAATGGAGAGCATACAAGATCACAAACAACACAGACATGATAGAATCAATAAGACAAAACCATTAATCAATCTGACATAGTAATCTTAATATCCATCGGATCCCCGCAAACACAACATGAATGATTACAAATAGATGAGACCTTGATCATGAACATAGCTCATAAGATCTAGACATGAAAGCACAAAGGAGGAGATATAATCATCTAGCTACTACATGGACCTGTAGTCCAAGGTGGAACTACTCACGCTTCATACCAAAGGCTGGCATGATGAAGAAGAAGGCCTCCGGGATGATCTCCCCTCCGGAAGGGTGCCGAGAAGAGCTTCAGATCCCTCGATCCTGGTACGATGGTGACGGCGACTACAGACGGTTTCACGGAATATTGATCGGGTACTTAGGGTTTTGGCATCGGGGGCTTCTTATAGGCGAAGAGGGAGGCCAAGGGGGTGCCCGAGGCGGCTGCTCCCCCCAGGCGCGGGGTGGACCCACCCGCGTGGACAGGGGGTGTGGCCCCCTTGAGGCCCTCCTCCGTCTCGTCTTCTGGCTCCGTGTTCCCCACGATAAAATATTGACTTTGACTTTTGTCCGTCCAATTCCAAAAATATTGATTTTATGCCTTTCTGAAACCAAAAACAGAATAAAACATGCAACTGGCACTGTGGCATATTGTTAATAGGTTAGTACCAGAAAACATATAAAAACACCTCAAAGTGTAGACAAAGCAAAGCAAAGTAGATACTAAACAAGCATGGAACATCAAAAATTATAGATACATTTCCGACGTATCAGGGATCGCTGGAGGAGGTCGCTGGAGTTGGAGGAGGCCACCAGTGGAGGAGGGGCTCGCCGGAGGAGGAGGTCGTCGTTGGAGTAGGAGGAGGCCGCCATTGGAGGAGGGGCTCGCCGGAGAAGGAGGTCATCGTGAGAGTAGAAGGAGGAGCTCACCGGGGTGGAGGAGGAGGATATCGCCAGAGGTGGAGGAGAGGAGGGAGGAGGAGGTCGCCAGAGGAGGAGCTCACCGGGGTGGAGGAGGTCGCCGGAGGAGGACCTCACCGGGGTGGAGGAGAGGAGGAGGGAGGAGGAGCGAGGAGCTCACCGGGGTGGAGGAGGAGGAAGGAGGAGGAGCTCACCGAGGTGCAGGAGGAGGGAGGAGGAGAAGAAGGTGAGAAAGAAGGGGAGGAGAAGGAGATAAGAAGTGGAGGGAGGAGAAGGGTGGAGGAGAGGAAGAGGATAAAAGAGAGGGAGAAGGGGCGGCGGGATTTAAATTTCAAATCCCGCCCAAGACTTCTGCGGCGCATATGGGAGAAATGTGCCACAGAAGTTTCTCCCCTTTTTTATTTTTTTGCAGGAATTTTTTTTTTGTGCCATAACTTTTTACTCTTTTCGAATTTGGGGAATGTGTAAAATCTTCAACGGCTTTTAGCAGTTGAAATCGAGTAGGAAATTTCGAGACGATCATTTTGATATATTAATTTTTTTTCCAACATCATATGCAAAAATTATGGCTGTTTTACCGTGCCATGACCTTTTTTTTTTGCAAAATACATCAAAATTCTTGTTTTTAAATTTTGTCTACAACTACACCCCAAAATATAACTACATTTCAAAGGAATTATTTTCTAATTTTTTTGATTTCTTTTTATCTTTTTCGTTTATTTTTTACAAAAGTTAAAAGACGATCCTGGGGTGGGATCTGTTTTTCCTAATAGAATTCTATGACGGATACCTATATATACGCCACAGAATGATCACTTCTGTGACGCATATAGTCATATACGCCACAGAATGTTGGTCAGAGTGCGGTCAACAAAATTCCGTGGTATGGCCCACCCGCGCTTGGCGCATATGGTCATATGCGTCACCGAAGTTTCAACTCCTGTGACGCATATGACTATATGCGCCACAGAAAGCCCGGGTGCCCAACCCCGCTGGCGGGTCCCTCCAAACTTCTGTGGCGCATCATCCCTGTGCATGCACCATAGAAAAATAAAGGGTTCTGTGGCGCATTTGTTGTAATGCACCACTGTTGTTTTCTATGGCGCGTGGCAAAACATATGGGTCACAAAACATATGCGTCACAGAAGTCTTATCTATCTATGGTTGTTTTTCTAATAGTGTGTGTATGTTGGCAGGACTGGTGCGGCGGTATTGACGACGCGAGAGAGCTTGGCCACGACGGCCGGATAGTCCAGTGACTTGTCTGGCGGCTGGCCAGACTGTCCGCCGACTTGTCCGGAGGCGGCGACGACGATGGACGGCGGTAGCGGCAGTGTTGAATGATAGTGGGCAAGCCAGATCGTGTGCGTGCGGAAATACCATATATCTATAGTTCCGATCCATATGCCTCTACAGGTGTAATACTCGGTTCAGATTTAATAGAAGAACCAACAAAATTAGAATTCGTCCATTGGCTTGCTTAAATTTTTGGTACAATATTGTCCGTCACAAGCATGATACAATCGTGAAGATTCTTCATTCATCTCCACCGAATATGACATTCAGACGAGATCTTATTTGTCTCGGTCTTGAGCCATGGAAAGCTCTTCTAGAATGGTTGGTACTGGTCCAACGATTGCAAGGGACCAGTGGATCAGACCCCTTCGATTTAAGGGTTGCTGAAACTCAAATAATCCTGTCCACAACAATTGTATACTCTCTCTGGACCAATTTATAAGACCTATGCATATTTGTATGTCGTCAATTGGACCTATTATAATGTAAATTACATAACAAAAATTATAACATAAAAATGTATAATTTAAAATTTCTAGTGATATATTTTTTGTAATATATATCTCATATTAAGTTGGTCAAAATGGCTATCTATGGCTACCCCGCATGACTTATAAACTCTAGGGGAGTACTTCGTATCCTTCATTTTATTTGCAGCCACTATATGGCGCGAACATGAGGAATATGGCTCCTTCAAAAAAAAAAAGAGAGGAATATGGCTCTCTTGAACGACATGATCCAGACCACTCATCTAAGCAGTGATGGACGGTGATTTTTTCCACATAAGAAAAGGAAAAAACTGAAAGTTGACAGGGCCCACAAGTAATTTGCCATGGCAACTTACTTTGTGTTTTTTTTTTGAGGGAAACTTATTTTGTGTTGGGCTAAGTGACTACCGGGAACAGGTCTTCCTATTATAATTTCCGATAAAAACCCTTCCCCTCTTCATACGGCAAATATGGAACGTTACTTTCAGTATTTATTTCTTGATGCACACATGGACTAAGACACCTGCAGAATTCTCAGGACATCTAGAATGGCCAAATGACCAGGTAGCGATGAAGTTGCCTATGACCACTTCTCTCGGTACTACTCCCTCCGTTTATAAATATAAGATGTTTTAGGTTTGTAGGGGAAATGTATCTAGACACCTTTTAGTGTATAGGTTCAAATGAATCTAGACACTAAAAGATGTCTAGATACATCTCATTCACAAACCTAAAACATCTTATATTTCCAAACGGACGGAGTATATATGAAGGTGATGTTTTTTGTTGTTTTCCTTTTTTTCTGAAAAAGTCTATATATTGGTTAAATAAATGAACAATTCGTGCCGGTCTTGACTATTCTATACCCTTGTGCCATCCTCAAAAAAAAAAAAAAAAAAAAAAAAAAAAAAAAAAAAAAAAACCTTGTGCTGTCAGGACAGGAGACATGCTAGACTCGGGGAATGAGACATCCATTGCTCAGCTGCATAAAGTCTGTTGAGCAAACAGGCCGGGTAAGCTTATTCGAGTGCCGCTGAAGCTGAATGTTTCTCATCACCCAACATGATGAGGCTCGTCATGTCCATGATACTTGTACAGTATTTCCTCTTCTTTGTGCTCAACCGAGCAGCCATGGCTGCCGGCGAGGTCGACGGCTTTGCTTTCTCCGGGTTCGCCGGAGCTCACATCACCCTCGACGGCACAGCCACGATCACCCCAGGAGGCCTAGTCGACTTAACGAGTGCCCACGAGAGGCTCCCCGGCCACGCATTCTACCCTGCTCCGCTGCGGTTCCGCAAGTCCACGGCGGGCGCAGTGGAGTCCTTCTCCGTCTCCTTCGTGTTCGCCATCCACCCCAACTACCGGCCTAGCCAAGGCATGGCCTTCTTCATCGCCAAGAGCATGGACTTCTCATCGGCGATCGACCTGCAGTACTATGGCATCTTCAACACCGAGAACCAGGGCAACTCCAGCAACCACATCTTCGCGGTGGAGTTGGACACCCTGCTGAACAGCGAGCTGCGGGACATCGACGCCAACCACGTGGGGATCGACATCAACAGCGTCATCTCGAACCAGTCCCACACTGCTGGATTCTACGACGACAGCACTGGCTTCTTCAACACCCTGAACCTCACGGACGGAGAGGGGACGCTGGCCTGGGTGGACTACGATAGGGAGTCGGCGCGAATCAACGTGTGGATGGCGCCCCGGAGTATGACCACCAGGCCAGCAAGGCCGCTCATCTCGGCCGTGTACAACCTCTCATCGGTGCTCACCGAGGCGGCCTACCTCGGCTTCGCGTCCGGGTCGGGAAAGGACGACACCCGCCATTACATCCTCGGGTGGAGCTTCGGCATGAACAGGCCCGCGCCGCCTATCGACATGAGCAAGCTGCCTAGGCTGCCTCGCGTCGGCCCGAAGCCTCGGTCAAAGGTGCCCGAGATCGTGTCGCCCATAGCAACGGGCGCTTTCGTGCTCGCGGTGGGGGTCACGGTTGTCCTGCTCGTCCGAAGGCATCGGAGGTACGCCGAGCTGCAGGAAGATTGGGAGGTGGAGTTCGGGCCTCACCGGTTCTCCTACAAGGATCTGTACCATGCCACGGGAGGATTCAAGGACAAGAACCTTCTAGGGGTCGGCGGATTTGGAAGAGTCTACAGAGGGGTGCTGCCCAAGTCTCACATGGATATAGCCGTGAAGAGCGTGTCCCACGAGTCGAAGCAAGGCATGAAGGAGTTCATCGCGGAAGTTGTGAGCATAGGACGGCTTCAGCACCGGAACCTGGTGCAGCTGCTCGGCTACTGCCGGAGGAAGCGGCAGCTGTTTCTGGTGTACGAGTACATGCCCAACGGAAGCCTCGACAAGTACCTGTATCACCAGGGCCAGGACCAGGATCAGGACAAGCCTACCCTGAACTGGGCTCAGAGGTTTCGCATCATCAGAGGCATCGCGTCGGGGCTGCTCTACCTTCACGAGGAGTGGGAGAAGATTGTGATCCACAGAGATGTCAAGGCGAGCAACGTCCTGCTTGACGCTGAAATGAATGGCCGGCTTGGTGATTTCGGTCTCGCGCGGCTGTACGACCATGGCGTCGATCCGCAGAGCACGCACGTCGTCGGAACCATAGGGTACCTGGCTCCTGAGCTGGCGTGCACCAGAATGCTCACTCCTCTCGCCGATGTGTTTGCCTTCGGAGTATTCATCCTTGAAGTTGTTTGTGGGCAAAGGCCCCTCATGGAAAATTCAGCAGAGAAACAGCTACTGGTCGACTGGGTGCTTGGCCACTGGCACAATGGATCGCTAACCCAGACGGTGGATGTGAAACTCCACGGTGACTACGACGTAAATGAGGTGTGCTTCGCTCTCAAGCTAGGACTGCTATGCTCGCACCCGTTTAAGGATGCCAGGCCTACCATGCGCCAAGTGATGCACTACTTCGACGGTGATGCAACCACGCCAGACATTACGCCATCTCACGCCAACTTCGAAATGCTCGCCATGATGCAAACTGAAGGGTTCGACCCATACGTCATGTCGTATCCTTCTTCCATCACAAGCCATGGAACAGCAACATCCATGCTCTCAGGTGGAAGATGACACTGCGGCATGCATATATCTGACTGTATGGCCCCCCTTGGTTTCTTGATCTATATATATGTACACGCCCCACTTGTTGGTGTTATCCTGTTGTTGGCTCTTCAGCCACATATATAATTTCCAAACTAATAGTTTTTACACTGTCGGTATTCTCTTGTATAATTTCAAGACTCGGTTTCCATTCATCGTTGACTCTTTATGTATGTACCCGTATCTGTACCTCTGGCTTTTTAGAGTTTATCACTCTCTTTTTTTCTGTGAATTTATTTTTATTTTCCACTACTACTTTTTGAAACTGCATGACTACAAACCTACGGCTTAAAATGAGATCATCCAAGAAACAGTTCATGGCCATGGGAATGGGATCAAGTTCCATCAATCACTACAGAAAACGGTATAGTGCCAACGGCCTCTATACATGTCGATGGCTTTTTATCCGGGTGTTCCGACATATATAGGCAGATGCCTATGGTCTAAAAATAGCCATCAGCAAACACATGCTATCGGCAAATGAAGTCTATGCTGAAGGTTTACTCAGCAAGGCCATCGGCAAGCCTAGGTAGTCGAAAAATATGTGGCAATGCCGAGGGAAGACGTTGGCAAATTCTTCTCCTACCACATGACCCTGGCCAGTCACAGCTAGCCAGAAAATAGTTTTCTGCCAAGTGTATATTTTTTGCCTATTACATTTTGCGTGGAACTCGACAAAGTTTGGCTTTGCCAAGTGCAACACAAGGTAAAATTTGCCAACACAGTCGGCAAAATCTCAAAATTATACACGGCAAAGAAATGCACTCTGTAAAATCCCAAAAAGTCACTCGGCAAAATATTGTCGTCGAAAAAAATAAGAATACATAGGGCAAAAAAATGCAGTCGGCAAAGCCACGGGGACACATGGCTTCCATCATGCAGTTAAGGACGTCGTGCCGAAATGTGGATTTACCGGTTGTCCTCTAATTGTCCTCTAGCGGACACTCGACAAAGTAATTTCCCCACCTAAGTGTGTGGGTGGTGTGTGTGTGTGGTGGTGGTGGGGTGGGGGGGGGGGGGGGGGGGGTGGGTGTGTGTGTTGGGGGGGGGGGGGGGATTTGCCAAGCGTTTTTTCTGCCATGTGTATTTTTTGGTTCATCAGTGGAGTAGGGTCGATCCTCTTTGCCGAGTGCAATTCACGCTCATTTTTTCCATCATCAATCTTTCCCTTCATTTTTTGCGCCATTATTTCCTGCATTCTCTCTCTACCTCATGGTCTCTATATAAAGACCGTTACTTAGTCACTAAACTCACACTCACTAGCTTCTTTGGCCGGTGTTTTCTTCTCCCTCCTAGATACATATACTATCGGTATTTTCATGAATACTTTGAATATTCAAATTCCTTTTGACGCCAATTCTTTTTTGTGAATTTATTTTTATTTTTTTGCTCCTACTTTATGAAATCGCTGCACCGGACAAATATAGAATGGGATATTTCACAAGAATGCAATTCGGTACAACAAATAGTAAGAACTAGACTATTCATGTTTGGTGCGCAATTAACTGTATGATCATCGATTTCGCAGCAATAAAGCATATAATTGCAATCGAAATGACTAACCTAGTGGAGATAGAACATTACCATAATGCACACATCATTAGAGTAGGATCAATCTAGTGTAGACACATCACATGAGAAGATTGTTTCTTTCATCAAGACTACCACATTTTCCATAGAATATGCACTATCCTATAACTATTTATTCAACATCATGTGTCAAAGGGGCATACAACCAGGTCACCATAATTAAACTAGCTCACGGAATCAAGTGTTTGGTTGGGTCATATGATTATGGAAAACCAAGTTAGAACCCAAGTTCTCACAGGATTCCCTATGGTTGATTGGCAGTGGGAGTTTCCTACTGTAAGTCCAGAACCTTTCTAAGTGATAACACATGTCTTTGAGAAGGGTCACACTTGAGAGATGGGTCCTGGATCTTTCAACATTGCTCCACAATTTTATACATATGTTAGGGCCACAAATCTTTTTTGGAGTGATTCTGGCCCTCTGAAGCACGGGTTCGCGTGACACCCTAGCCCATGGGACCAGCACGGTTTACCCCTTTGACCGGCTTTCAAAGATGGTTGATCAATGTAATTTTCTCTTAATTTTTGTTTGGTTAGGTCATTAAATTATGGAATACCATGTTTGAGCCCACGTTCTCACAAGATTTCCTCTGGTTTACCCGAAGCGAGAGTTTCACCCTATATGATCAAAACCTTCCTAAGTGACAGTGCGTTTCTGTGAAGAGGGTCACACTTAGGAGATAGGTATTTGATTTCCAATATTTCACCACAATTTTATACATATGTTAAGGCAACATGCATGTTTTGAAGAGATTTCGACCCTAAGAACCGCGGTTTCAGACGATATCTAGCTCGTGGGACCATCGTGGGCTACCCCTCTTGTAATGTGTCATTTTAAGTGATATATTCATAGAAAATAAAATTATCACACAAAAAAGGTAAACAAAATAGTAAAAAAAATACGAATATGACGACGGTTGTCAAAGTTTTTCCGACAACTGCCGACGACCTCCGTTAGGGCCCTTGACGTAGCCTTAATGCCGTCAGCTCAATAGGACATGGCTAGAGACTTTGCCAATTTCCAAAGTTTTTCCGACAACTGCACTCGGCATAGCGAGCTATTTGCCGATGGCCTTATTTTGCCGACCGTCTTTCTAGGGAAACATCGGCCTAGCTACCTATATGTCATCGGCGTGGCTTTTTAGGCTGTCAGCGTCTTGCTCTATATTACCCGATACTTAGTTGAAAATGTTGTCACTAAGATGCTATTTTCCTTTAGTGTTTGTAGCTTTAGCAAAATGCCACATTGCGGCACTTGTTAGGCTAACCATAGTGGAAATATCATAACTAGTATCATGCATGTCATGTTGACAAAAATAAGATATGACACACCAATTAATGAAAAAAATATAGTTACAGTATCATGGGTAGATACCGTATCATAGCATGTCAAACTAAAAATATTAATGACAAGTAAATCTTGTACACAAATTACATAGAGGTTCTACAAATTAATAAATATACTACTACTATAATACTACTATATAATATAATGCATTATAAACACAGTATCATATGTATGATACTAGTAATACGATACTTCCACTATAATCAGCCTTATACCACTTCAGTTGGACCGGGTGTGGATGAAAATGACCTCAAGGATAAATTTCCACCGGTATAGATGGGATGAAGGATTGGTCATGGTGTTTTCTACGGTTAAATCTAGCTGCCCAGAGCCGTGATTCCCTACAACACGGTATGATGGATTTGTTTCTTCTACCGTGGCGTTTGGTGAAAGCTCAGCGTCTGTCGTCAAGTCATGATGTCTGGGGAGACTTTTCCTATATGCGGAGAGAATAAAGAGTATGATTCAGTCCCCGGAGCAGATATTTCTCTTATTAAGCACTGTGGAAAAATTATGTTATGGCATATGGGGAGACTTTTCATATGGAGAGAGAGTATGATTCAGTCTCCAGAGCAGATATATGTCTGTTATTAAGGCCTGCAGAAAAATTATGTGCCTGGTTACCATGCATGACCCTGGTCAAAAATGAACTTAAGATTCTTTTCGGCATGGTGTTATAGTATCTACTAAAAAGGATATCGCAAATTTATCAAAATTTAGATATATCTCTGTATATTAGTGTCTAGATTTTTTCAAATCTATACTTATCTTGACAGTGAAGCAAAAGATAGATGCTCCCTAGCTCCTATACGTGTGAACTACCTGAGTCTCCGGCCGAAGTCCGGATAGGTGACGAGAGGAATAGCTTGTGAAAGAGAGAGGCTAGCCAACGAGATCACCTGAAGCAGACTTGATATCTCAGTCCATTGACCCTAGACGACGGTCGTTCAAGGAAACTCGCTCCATTTTGTCGTGCCTGCCAACAAGAAAAAAAATGACATGATAGCGCAACGCATGTCCTCCACGAGTTATAGTCCACTTACCCGGACACAAAGGAGATTGTGCAATCGTTGGTAATTGGCGCCCGGCGATCCTCATGTCACCACCGGAGAAACTTCTCACCTGTCCCCATGACAATAACCTGGTCTATCTACACCTCCACAATAATTGGAAATATATATTTGTAGATCAGTGAAATCGATATATATATATAAGGGTGCATATGTTGAAAGCACTAACTCTGGTCGGACCAGATTATAAGGGTGCATGTTTATTTCTTTGATGACAATATATGTTTTTCAATTCCCACCCTTCATTTTAAGACGTTGTATGTGCTCACCTACTCATTAATGGGCAAATAGCTCCTGTGAGACGTTTTTCCCTGGAATGGACCGAAACACAACTACGTTCGAAAGAATCGCTACAGAACGACGCTTTTCAGGGAAAAATAGCCCCCGTGCGACACAAACCTTAAGAGCTAGCAGAGCTCGTTAAAAGTTTGGATTATGTGCGCTAGGCGGGACCCACAACTTATCCACCTCAGCGCCGATCCACCTTGCCGTGGGACCCACAACTCACCCAGCTTAGCTTCAGATCTCTCACCCCTGCTCGCCTGTGCCTGCCGCCGCCCGACCCCCTGCCGCCCCCATTTTCTCGGGTCTTCTTCTCCGGTGATGGCGCGCGACTACGGTCGCCTGACGGTTTATGTCGACCTCTAGTTCAACTTCCCACCCCTCATGGCCTAAGTATGGGACAGTGCCCATGACAAGATGTCCTGACTGCCCACGCGCCGCGCCATTGAAGTGATTGGTCACAATCAAGGAGGACAATGGGAACTTTGGACGAGAATTTGTGAAGTGCGAGAGCAAGGACGAGCCGGGAAAGGTTAGATCTGAGTTATCCATCGGTTAATTTTCTGTAATTTGTGCCGTTTTTTTGATTTTTCCACCGATTTGGGAATTAGGGTTCATGTGTTCTTTTTCAGAATCTTAAGAAATGTAACCATTTTGAGTGGATTGATGAATACGTTGAGAGGCTTCAAGGAGAGGGAATCATTGATTTGAGGGGGGACGCAACCCGGGAGATCAATCAAGCGCCAGCGGTGGAGAAATTTGCCACGGGAGATGGGGAACTGATTGGGGAACTGAAGAAACTGAAAACGCACCTAAGACAGATTGTTGGTTTGAAGAAGCAGGTAGTTGTGATCAACGCATCATTTTATTTCTGTGTAATTTCTCTAGGAATTGTTTACCTTCAGTTGATTAGTCGTTAGACCGTGCTTTTAGATCAACTGGTTATGTTTGTGTTTGAATGTATGCTCAATAAGATGCATGACTCGGGCGCTGGCTTTTCGTAATGAATCAAATGTGGCATCAGCCAAAATTTTAGTTTCTTCAGTTTCGTCGGTTTTTTAGAGAACATTGCTGCAATCACTTGCAAGTCTGAAGCGCTGCAGGAGGAGATCAGCAGCAATCGGTAGCCCCTCCCTGCAAGCTAGGGCTTCCAACGTCTCCGGCTCTGTCATTCCCTTGATCACCACAGATGATGCTCCTTGGAATAAACCATCTGCTGCTGTGCCGATTGCTGTGCCGATTGCCTCATTACACCACTCAGCCTCTCATGTTCTTGTCCAGGTGCTATGCCCAGATCAAAGATGAACCGCTCAATGAAGCAATATGTTGATAAAGAAAAAAGTAAGTATTTCCCTTGGCCCATCGAGAAAGAAATCCCACCTAAGATGGTGAAGCTTGTGACAAAAGATCGGGTTGTCAGTTGGGCCGTAGACATGTGTGCTCGGTTTTCTATTTCCCCAATTGATTTGAGAAATTTTATAAACACATTATCTAGTGATCAATAAAGCTTCGGTTGTTTGAGGTCAAAAGAAGGAAACGAATCCCTCTCAAATTTGGCTAAAGTTTATGTTTTTTGATGTTTTATATGAAAGGAACTTGCACCTTTTATGGTTAAAAAATACATATGACAACTAATTTTTGTTTTGTGTACAACATTACCTCCATTTGAAGAAACAAGAAGCATAATTAAGTCAATCGACATATTGTCCTATAACTTGAGAGATAGTATGGAAAAAATACATTGTCATATAACTTTGAGCTTAGTTATTCACGGGCAAGCACTCTTTTTTTAAAATTGTTATTCTTGTGTTAAAGAAAATGAGTTGTCTCAATCATTGCATCAACTATAACCACATAGATATTGAACCTTAGTTAAAGAAAATGAGTTGTCTATTTTTCTTTATGCATTTGTGGAATTTATTAGTGATGAAATTAGACGTTCATATTGAGCCTTAGTTTGCACGAACTATAACCACATAGATAAAAATAACATTATAGTAGCCTTACATAAACCCATCCACTGATGGGCACATGATACAAACGCATATGACTTAGATAATAAAAGCGGGCAAACTTGGGCATACAACTAGAAAAACAGTAAAACAACGGGGCATCTTCCCGGGCGCCCCATCTTTCCTCCTTGGCTCCTCCTTGCGGGGTAGGGGCTCGCCCCTCACTCGTCGTTGTCCCCTGCATGCGGTAGGGGAGGGTGTGCATGTTGCCTAGGGAGGGGAAGATGACACGGAATTTGGTGAAGACGTTGTTGACGAGGTTTAATCTCGTCAATGCCCATCGTTATGAGCTTGGGTTTTGGAGAAGATGGGGGTGCTGGAGATCGCGGAACGGTTAACCGACAAGCAACCAGGGGACACGAGATTTATCCGGAGGGAAAACCGTACTCCTGCTTGTCTGCTCTTGATTACGGCGGAACCGAAGGTTACAGGGGTGCACAGATGCAATCTGGCGTAGAGGTGTGTATGCGGTGGAAAAGATTGGTCCTCCTCGCCATGCCCTCCTATCCTTTATATAGAGTTAGGCAGGTCTCGGGCACAGATCGAGTCGGTTACAACCTTTGGGTTTTTTCCCTTTGAATATTCTATCTATTCTAGTCTTGCTCTCCAAGGATCCGAAGATGTCATGAGCTTGGGACACCCTAAAATCTTCACGGGCTGCGTATATTCTTGTGGGCTTTCCTTGGGCTGGACCAGGTATGCTAATGTCGTGTATCTCAGGGTATAACCATGTTAGTTGTAGGTTGTGAATGCGATGAATTCGCATCCACACCAGAAAACCTGCCCGAGGAGTGCGAACGCATCGAAGGGGTTGGTGAAGTGCACGTACAGGCCGATCTCCAAGTCGGTGTTGCCGTCGTAGTACTACTCGAGCCTGAACATGAATGGCGAGCCCCTAGGGAGGTGGCGGTAGCTGGAAGAGAGGAAGAAATGCGCTAGTTCCGTTGGCCCCCTCCATCTCGAGATCGCCCACACACGCAGTTCATTCTCGACGAGGACACCACCGAACTGCCGCTCGGGCGTGGTGGGTGGGCGACGGAAGGTGGGGCCATTGAATTGCATGGTTGCGGCTAGTGGGTGACGACTAAAGAAGATGCGGTGGCGGGCTGGCGACTGAAGAGAGAGGAGGGTGAGAGGTGTGCGGAGATCGGGAAGAAATGGTACCATTATATAGGGGCAGCCGTTGCAAACCCTAGTGTGAAGAGAGAGGAGGGTGAGGGGTGTGCGGTGGCATTTAGTCTCCGTTGAGCAGTCAAATCCATCACAGAGCATTCAAAGCGGCGAGACGGGTTATCCAAGCGGCGCGTGCATCGACGGGTTATTCAAGAGGGTGAGAGGCTGCATCGGCGCGTGCATGCTGCGACGCTGCGTGCAATAGCCAGGTTGCAACGCTGCACGCAATAGCAAGGCTGCGATACTGCGTTCAATATACAGGCTATGACGGGCACGCTGCATGGCACCTGCATGGCAAAGGCGCTGGAAAAGAGGGCAGCGACGGGCGGCGGGCACAGAGGCATGGCTACCACGAGGCATAAACAGACCCGTTGCACGATGCGTGGACAACCTAGCGGAACCAAACGCGACTCGCTGGAAGAAAAAATGCCAGCCAATCACGTCAAAGAAATTGGGCTCTCGCGGATCGCTCATGATTCCTCCTAGAAGACCATATCGCACGGTGGGAGTTTAGCGCACAGCGTCAGATGAACAGTCGAGGCTGGTCGTTAGGGTTAACTGCCTTCACACATAATCCTTCTAGAATAACAGATCGAACGGACCGGGTAGCGAGCAAGGGGTAGATCGACGCTCCAGGTTGGTCGTTAGGGTTAGCCTGTTCAACGAATGGGGTTTTGGGGGGTTTTGAGCTTAGTCAACGGGGTTTTGACAACTTTGACTGTGCATAACTAATTCAAGAAAAATCGAAAAAATACAAAACCTTCGCACATAGTCATGTTATGTTACCTAGTTAGGAGGAAAAATCATAAACATGATAAAAATAAATTTGCATGAAAAATCCTTCACAAATCGAACATCCTCGACTGAGGTTGCAGAGAGTTCAAAGGAGAGAGTAGAGGGTTTGGGGTTTTGAAAATGCAAAATATCAAAAACCCCACCCTAGATTCATTTTGGAGTGACTAAGAAGGATTTCAATTTAGTTTTACAATATCATGTTTTAAAGTTGTTTTATTAATCATTTCATATAATAGCATATAATTTCAAAATTAATTTAATAATATGAAAATTAATTAAAAATACTAAGATTTCGTACTAATACTATATAGGTAGAATAGATGCTAAGCACATTTATTTGGATGATTTGGACAAGGTCGAAAAATAAGATGCTTAGCAATGGGGTCGTTTCCCCTAGGTTTGGAGGCCATTTCTAGCATATTTTCGGTGACAATGAGATGTACTTCACAAAAGTACTAGGATTGATGAACTAACATGCATAATAGTACATAAAGCATTAAAACATCATAGAACAAACCAATAAACTCTAAAAATATTGAATGTTCGTTCAAATTAGAATGTCAATTCAAATTTGAATTTGAATTCCGGTTCAAATTCAAATTCACATCACATAAGTTTTCACATCAAAGTACACAAACCAATACAACAATCAAGATTACATTAATAAAATATAGGTTTTCACATCAAAGTACAACAAACATAATGTTTCAATGGTTCCCACTCTATTTTGCTTGCCTCTTGCCGCTCAATCTCTTGTTCTTTTTTGCACTGCTTGGTTCAACATGATATAATTTGTTGATGCTATTGGTTTTATTACCAGCAATAGTTGGCCCCCATAACTTTTGCAGCAAAACCTCCTGAACTGGTTTTGGTGGCAATTCAACATCCAAATCAGCGATGTCGTTCAGCACAACCTCCAGAACAGGTTCAGGTGGCACCTCAATAGACTCTTTTGTTGCCTCTTCGGTTTGCACATCATCCAGAATAGGTGGCAACTCAATAGATTGCAACACAATATGATCAAGGACATGATCTGCTTCCATTGCAACATCCACAACAGGTGGCAACTCAATAGCCTCATTTTTCCTTGTTTGATCATCAGTAAACATGATCTGCACATTTCTCTTTTTTCTGAATTCACCAAGTCTTTCCTTTTTTGTTGGCCAGCATTTTTCAACAACAAGGGGCTGAACTAGACATTTTCTCCTGAAAAACATAACAGGTCATTTTGCAACAAAACAAAGTGAAGAAGCAACAGTAATAGTAACAAAAAATATTGCATACTTCTTTGGCTTTTCAGGAGTGTAATGGCATTTGGAAGACCCATCTCGGTGCCTAAGTTCCTGGCAAAGCTTGCATCTGTTTTTGTTACCTTTTTTAGGTCTTTTTGGCTTATCATCCTTTTTCCCTTTCTTACTACTCCCACATTTCTCAAACCATGCCTTGAATCTACTTTGCTTAGGTCGGCCATCTTTTCTTTTGGTCAGTGGAGGACACATAGACAATTCAAATTCTACTTCAGGCCATTGAGACTCTTCTGTAAGTGCTGGAATTGGAGTGCATATGCAGCTTTGAATTTTTCTACTTAATAATATTCATAAAAATATGGGTGCATATTTAACTTTGGTTTGGAGGCTAAGAAAAGTAGGGCATGCTCACATGGCTTTCTAGTGTGTTGACACTCCAGGCAAGTGCATTCATGCACTTCAGTGTCAACAACATGTCAGCTTCCAGTTTTGGTATCTCTAACTTCAGCACCCCATAAAGAAGATTTCTCAACTTTCAAATGTGCAAGATTTCTACTCCTGTTGACAACATGCATGATTACAAATAGATTAGATCTTGATCATGAACGGATCTCACAAGATCTATACATGAAAGCACAAGGAGGAGATACAACCATATAGCTACTACATGGACCCGTAGTCTAAGGTGGAACTACTCACGCATCATACCAGAGAAGAAGGCCTCCGGGATGATATCCCTTCCAGCAGGGTGCCGGGAACAACTTCAGATCCCCCTGATCTAGGGACGATGGTGGCAGCGACTATAGACGGTTTCGTGGAGTTTTGGTCTGGTGCCTAGGGTTTCTGCATCGGGGGCTTCTTATAAGCGAAGAGGCGAGGCAGGGGCGCCCAGGGGTCCCACACCCTCCCCAGGCGTGGGCCAGGCTTGGCCGCGCCCAGGGGGGTCTGGACGCCCTGTGGCACCTCTCCGTCTCCCCTCTGGACTTCGTGTCGCCCACGGTAAAATATTGACTTTGGCTTTTGTCCCGTCCAATTCTGAGAATATTGATTTTCTACCTTTCTAGAACCAAAAACAGAAGAAAACAGGCAACTGGCACTGTGGCAACTTGTTAATAGGTTAGTCCCAGAAAACATATAAAAACATCTCAAAGTATAGACAAAGCAAAGCAAAGTAGATACTAAACAAGCATGGTACATCAAAAATTATAGATACATTTCCGACGTATCAAGCATCTCCAAGCTTAACTCCTGCTCGTCCTCGAGTAGGTAAGTGATAAAAGAATAATTTTTTAGGTGACATGCACCTTCACAATAAAGATCAAACCATTTGCAAGCATTGAAAGCTGGGATCAAAAAACTCTAAACATGTGCATGAAATATGGAGTTCTAACAATAAGACAAAGTAACTATGCATGCAACATGAAAGGATACAAACAAAGATCATGAATAACATGCATTGAAAAACGTTTGTTTTTTTCACATACAGAAAACATGGTATAGTGGCAATCAGCTTGTCCCTCATAGAGTGGAAAATAGATGCATAGGACACCTTCAAATTTCATAAGAGTGACTAGATACAAATAGCACAAGAACAAGTAATATCACAATATGCATCAATCAATAAGTTTTGGGACACTACACATAGAACTAAGAATGACAACTATGCTCTCTTAATGGTGCCTAAAGGTAGAAGGTGGAGACTCAATATAATAGTGGAAAAAAGGCCCTTCATAAGGGAAGCAGGGATTTCAAGTTTCAAAAAGAGCTTCCAAAAATTATGGTACTTGTTTAGCTTTCAGCCCTCATTGCCCCTATCATAAGCATCTTGAAGTGATTAAGGTTAAAGTGAACAAACTATGGAGTATATGCTTGACAAAGTATAAGTTGGCAATCTCAAGTCCCTTGAATACGAGGGCCACACCTCATGCTACTCAACTTTAGTCACCTGTAAGTTCTTGTCATTGTAAGTACATGCGTATCATAGAGAACTGCCAACGGGGTACCCCTTGCACATGGTACAGGAGCTTTCCATAACCAAAATGACAAGGCAAGCAGACAATGAGCATCCCAGCAATCTTTTTATTTACTATATGCATAACTTTTTATTGAGGATGCTTCACAGATAGCTCACTATGGTGATGCTACAAGTTTCCACCACGATTAGGCATGGTTTAGTCTAGCGGCACATGCATTTCTCTAACACAAAATACATAACTCCATGGACTTACAAGATCCCTCTTTATTTCACACAGGTGACATCCATAGACAAAAGAGCATGATATCAACTGAGTACAAAGTACAAGTGCAATGTTGAAAATGTTCCCCATGACAGCATGATTCTGCTAATTCCAACGTATAAGTGCGAGCATATACAACATAGACGACACAATGGTTCAAGTTTATTAGGGGCAAAGAATATAAAGTGTGCCATCAAGTTCGTGAGGGCTTTAATCACTAAGTTTTCACATAACAAAATACTTTTTTAATTGGAAGATAGCTGAAAACAAGAATATACTTGGAATGGTGTAAAACACCATGCATAGGAGTTTACAGTGGACACTTTCGAATAACTTGGTTTCTTGGGATTTGGAAGCATGAGTAGATCTTACTCATACAAGTGGAGGCTAGCAAAAGACTGGGAGCAACCAACTAAGTGAGCAATAATGGCCATAATTAGGCAAAGCGACAAAACATTACTAATCAAAGCATAGAGTGGTACTACAAGTCAAGGACTAAATGATCATAGAGGCTATGGTGACATGTTCATAGTCATAACATGGTGTGAGCATGTGCCAAGTCAACCCAAACAAAGCATCAAAGGAGAATACCAAAATACTATGCTTTTGTATGCTAAAACAACGCATAATTTCTTCAAGGCACACTAAGCAATCCCAATTTTCTGGAACAAGACATGCTACAGCAATAATCACTAAGCATAATTCTAAAACAACACCTAGCATGTCATGCTAAAGTCTAAGTCACAGTCAATGCAAGCTCCTCTTGCACTTCAAGCAAAAACTTACTACTCCTTTCCAAACACCAAGCAAACTTATTTGCAAAACAACACAGCGAGGAAGGGGGTCCAAACTACTTTATTCAATCAAACTAAACAAAATAAGCAAAGCAGACGAAAACTAAGACGCTTCAAGAACAACACAACTGTGCATGAAACAATAAAAACGAAATGTCTAGACAAACCTGAGCTTTTTATTGATGAAGAAGGGGATGCCTTGGGCATCCCCAAGCTTTGACGCTTGTACCTCTTGGATATTTCTTGGGGTGACACCATGGTGGCATCCCCAAGCTTGAGATTTTTTTTCCATTCTTCATCTCATTACATCATTCTCTCTCTACACCTGAAATTTTCCTTCATACAATTTTCATTAGCAACATTAGTGTATTCAAAATATAATAGACCCTTGGGTTTAGCTTTAGAACAGAAAAACTTTCACTTAAAACACAAGCTACTGAAGAAAATTCCTTTAAAATTCTCAATCCCCCAAAATATAACTCAAAAAGAAATCGATAAGAAGCAAATGCAAATAATGGCAGAAATCTGTCAAAACAGACTAGCAGGTAGAAACTGATTTTTTCAAAGATCTTTTGTTGCTCGAATCAAAACGTGTTGAACTAATGAAAGTTAGATAACATACTAGGGGATTTTTTTCATAAAATATCAGCTCAATCAGAGTTACAGATATTCCTCGCGAATTTTTATGGTGGAGGACATAAATCTGTTTTGGGACATCAACTCCCCAGATCTTACTTCCCTCTCATTAGAGGTCATTCTTGGCACAAAAAGCAAACAAAAAGGATAAGGAGAGGTGATTACTGAATTAATAACTTCCAAGACTCAAGTAAACTCTTGGGTTATCTCCCAACAAGTACTTTTATTTAACGCCTTTAAGTTAGGCACAAGAAGCAAGAAATCAAGTATTTTCAAATGTGGAAGCATTAACATCAAACCTTGCTTTCAAAGGAGGAACAAAAAGAAACTTCTTTCTCCTCATACGGAAGTTTTCAATACCTTTCTTGAATGGAAAATAATATTTAATGGTGCCTTCTTTCATATAATGATGGCACCAATAGTTCTAAGAAAAGGTCTTCCCAAAGTAATAGGACAAGAAGCATTGTATTCAACATCCAAAACATAGAAATCAACAGGGACATAAGCATTGTTAACCATAATGATAACATCATTAATACTCCCCATGAGTTTCTTCTTAGCATTATCATTGATTGGGACATCCAAATAACAATCTTCCAAAGGTGGAAAATCAAGCATTTCATAAATCTTCCTAGGAATAATAGAGACACTAGAACCAAGATCACATGAAGCTTTGAGATCAAAGTCATTCACTTGTATATTAATAATGGGTTCCCAACTATCTTCTACTTTCCTAGGAATATAAGCTTTGTGTTTTAACTTCTCTTCATTTATCCTAACAAGAGCATCTGTAATGTGTTTAGTGAAAGCAACATGCATATCACTAGCATCAGGACTTGTAGCAAGCTTTTGTAGGAACATAATCACTTCAGAAATGTTGCAAGCATCTATATCAAAATCAAACTTGGCATCACTAGTAGTAGACTCATTAGACTTAGGCATCATAGGAGGAGGAATAGGGGCTTCTTGTGGTTTAGTGGTGATAGTGCACACACTATTGTTTTTATCAATTTTAGCTTCCCTTTCCCACTTAGCATGAAGTTGAGCTAACAGTCTAACATTTTCATCAATAGTAACTTGTATGGCATAACTAGCAGCAAAGGTACTTTCCATGGTTTCAGGTTTAGCAGCCATTTTATTAATCAAGGAGGACTGTGCTTCAGACAAAGAGGATATATTTTTCTCGGCACTCAAATTTTTTGACTATAAACTAGGAATTTCTCTATTTAGATTCTCAAGCTGATGACTAATGTTTTTCAAGATAACAGATTGTTCCTCCATAGTTTTAGTGAAAATCTTTTTTTCTCATATTGCATCTGCATAAAATTCTTAGTGGATCTCTCTACTTCTAGAATCCTTTCTTCACTAGTCATTCCAGATCTACCATGATAAGCACTTCCACTAGGAGGATAAGGCCTATAATTACCATAAGTATTGTTGCCAAAATTGTTGTTTCTAATGAAGTTCACATCAACTTGCTCTTCTTGAGCAACCAAAGAGGCTAAGGGAACACTACTAGGATCTAAAGGAGCTTTCCCATTAACAAGCATAGCCATAATAACATCAATCTTATCACTCAAAGAGGAGGTTTCTTCAACAGATTTTACCTTCTTACCATGTGGAGCTCTTTCAGTGTGTCATTCAGAGTAGTTAACCATCATATTAACAAGAAGTCGTGTTGCAACACCCATAGTGATGCCCATAAAGGTACCTCCAGCAGCTGAATCCAACAGGTTTTTTGAAGATAAGTTCAAACCTGCATAAAAAGTCTGGATAATCATCCAAGCAGTGAGTCCATGAGTAGGACAATTCTTAACCAAAGATTTCATTCTTTCCCAAGCTTGAGAAACATGTTCATTATCAAGTTGTTTAAATTTCATAATGTCACTTCTCATAGATATAATCTTAGCAGGAGGATAGTACTTTCCAATAAAAGCATCTTTGCACTTAGTCCAAGAATCAATACTATTTCTAGGCAAGGATAGCAACCATTCTTTAGCTTTTCCTCTCAAGGGGAAAGGAAAAAACTTGAGCTTAATAATATCTCCGTCTACATACTTATACTTTTGCATCTCGCAAAGTTCAACAAAGTTATTGAGATGGGCATGAGCATCATCAGAACTAGCACTAGAAAATTGCTCTCTCATCACAAGATTCAACAAAGAAGGCTTAATTTCATAAAAGGTAGCATCAGGAGCAGGTGGAGCAATAGGAGTGCTAAGGAAATCATTGTTGTTGGTGCTAGTGAAGTCACACAACTTGGTGTTCTCAGCAGAGTTTATTTTGGCAAAGGTGGGCAAGCCAAAAACATCAGCAGCTAGAACATGAACTAATTTTTTTGTGTTTTTGAATCAAGAAAGCAAACCAAACTAGACTGTTTTTTTTGGAGTTTTTGAAAACAAGAGGCAAACAAAACCAAGCAAAAGAAACTAAGCAAACTAAAAACAAAGTAAAGAGAAAGGTTGAGCAGGACTCCCCTTGTAAAGATGTCCTTAGCCTCCCCGGCAACGTCGTTAGAAAAAGGCTTGATGGCACCCAGTACTTGTTACGGGATGCTTCATTGGAAACCCCAAGAGCAAGGTATGATGAGCTGATACGTTGGAAACGTATCTATAATTTTTTATGCTTCATGCTTGTTTAGTATCTACTTTGCTTTACTTGTCCACACTTTGAGGTGCTTTTTACATGTTTTCTGGTACTAACCTATTAACAAGTTGCAACAGTGCCAGATGCCTGTTTTCTGCTATTTTTGGTTTCAGAAAAGTTAGTAAAGAAATATTCTCGGAATTGGACGGGGCAAACGTCAAAGTCAATTACTTTCCATGGGGAACAAGAAGTCCATAGGATAGCCGGAGGGGCCAGCCGGGGAGGCCAGACCCACCCCAGGTGCGGGTGGGACCAGCCCCGCGCCTGGCTAGGGTTTGTAGCCCCTGGCCGCCTCCTCGGTCTCCCCCTTCGCCTATTTGTAATCATGCATGTTGTGTTTGCGGGGATCCGATGGATATTGAGATTATTATGTTGGTTTGATTAATGGTTTTGTCTTTATGATTCTATCATGTCTATGTTGTTTGTGATCTTGCATGCTCTTCGTTGTTAGTAGCTATCTTGGCCAAGTAGTTGCTAGTGACTCCAAGAGGGGGTATTTATACTCGATAGTGGGTTCATGCCTCTAGTTTCCAAGGGAAGTGACAATAATCTCTTCGGTTGTTGATGTGATGTTCCTACTAGGGAGAAAACAACGGTCTCTTGTTCATGGAACATGTGGACTGTTTACCTTACACACTTTGCTTAAAGCAGTTGTCTGCTGCTTGCAACTTAATACTAGAGGGGGTTCGGATGATAACCTGAAGGTGGACTTCTAGTCATAGATGTAGTTGGATGGCGGTCTATGTATCTTGTTGTATTGCCCAATTGAATCTCATAGGATCTTTCTGACTAGTAATTGCATTGTTATGCCTTTCTCAGTTCCTGTCAATTGCCTCACTGTAATTTGTTTACCCTTCATGCCATGTTGTTTATCTAAGGAGAGCATCTCTAGTGAACTATGGACCCCGGTCCAATCTTTACCATTGATACATCTTCCACTGCTACTTTTTTACTTGCTACAAACCATTACCTTCCACGCCATACGTTTAATCCTTTGTTACAGCAAACCGGTGAGCTTGACAACCTCACTGTTCGTTGGGGCAAAGTCTTGAGTTTGTGTTGTACAGGTCTCCGTGTTGCTTGCAACACCTGTGTGACGTTTCCTTCCTCCTTCTGGTTCGATAACCTCGGTCTCAACTGAGGGAAAACTTGCTGCTTGCTGCTTCACATCTTGCTCTTGGGGTTCCCAAGAGGCTGTGCGTAGACAGCCGTCAAGCTTTTCTGGCGCTGTTGCCTGGGAGGCTAAGGACATCTTCACTAGGGGAGTCCTTCACTTCCTTTCTCTTTACTTTGTTTTTAGTTTGCTTTGTTTCCGTTGCTTGGTTTTGTTCGCCTCTTTTCAAAAAAAAACCAAAAAAAATAGTCTAGTTTGGTTTGCTTGCTTTATTAAAAAATACAAAAAAAAATTAGTTCCTGCTCTAGCTGCCACCTTGCTCTAGCTCACCATGTTGCTCCCCAAGTTCGCCCTAAAAGATCTTGCAATAGGTAGTGGATCCATAATTGGGAAAGATGATATTGAAGAATTCTTTAATTATGTTAGCAAGCATGAGGATATTGAGGATAAATCAATAGCAGAGCTTGCTCCTAATTATGAGATTGCTGCAGCTTCTTTAGTTCATATGTTGGAGGCTAGGTTTGTTAGCATTAACCCCTTCATACAATTCTTGTTCCTAAAACTAAAAGAACAAAATAATATTGAAAAAAGGGAATTCATCCTTGAAACTTTATCAAAAGAATTCCATGATGTTGCTAGGGAAGCCAAAAAGGTTTTTGAACGTTTCAATATGCTAGGTTCAAGTGTAGATGTTGTTGGTATTTCTGATAAAACTAAGCCTAGAGAGGAATTCAATATACCCATAGCCTTTAAGCTTGTTGGAATGCATGAAGCCTTTGGAAAGAACTTTGATTGGATTGCCCCTGAAAATCTTTTTGATGAAGGTAGTAGACCAAAGAGAGATGAGAAAGGATCCTCCAAAACCCATTTGGATGAGATACCTTTCATAGTTGAAGATTTTGCAAGTATGAATGTTAATGCTTCTTCATTTGAAAATACTTGATTCTTCTTGCTTCTTGTGCCTAACTTAAAGGTGTTAAAGAAAAGTACTTGTTGGGAGATAACCCAAGAGTTTCCTTAAGTCTTGGAAGTTATTACTTCTGTAATGACCTATCCTTGTCCTTTTTGTTTGCTTTTTGTGCCCAGAATGACCTCTAATGAGAGGGAAGTAAGATTTGGGGAGTTGTTGTCCCGAAACAGATTTCTGTCCTCCACCAAAAATATTCGTGAAGAGGCTCTGTAACTCGGATTGAGCTCAAATTTATGAATAAATCCCCAGTATGTTAGCTAACTTTCGTTAGTTCAACACTTTTTGATTTGAGCAACAGAATATGTTCGAAAAAATCGGTTTCTAACTGCTGGTCTGTTTTGACAGATTTCTGCCATTATTTGCATTTGCTTCTTATTGATTCCTTTTTGAGTTCTCTTTAGGTGAATTGAGCTGTTTGAAGGAGTTACTACAATAGCTTGTGTTTTTAGTGAAAAGCCTTGCTGTTCCAAAGCTTTGCCAGAGGTCTAATATGTTTTGAATATACTAATGTTGCTAATGAATATTGTGTGAAGTTTTGTATGAAGGAAAAAATTTCAGGTGTAGAGAGAGAATGATGCAATGAGATGAAGGATGGACAAAAGCTCAATCTTGGGGATGCCACCATGGTTTCACCCCAAGAAATATCCAAGAAGTACAAGCGTCAAAGCTTGGGGATGCCCAAGGCATCCCCTTCTTCATCAATAAAAAGCTCAGGTCTGTCTAGACACTTCGTTTTTATTGTTTCATGCATAGTTGTGTTGTTTTTGGAGCGTCTTAGTTTTTGTTTACTTTGCTTAGGTTATTTAGTTTGCTTGAATAAAGTAGTTTGGACCCCCGTTCTTGCTGTGTTGTTTCGCAAATAAGTTTGCTTGGTGTTTGGAAAGGAGTAGTAAGTTTTTGCTTGAAGTGCAAGAGGAGCTTGCATTTACTATGACTTAGACTTTAGCATGATATGCTAGGTGTTATTTTAGCATTATGCTTAGTGATTATTTTTGTAGCATGTCTTGTTCCAAACAATTGGGATTCCTTAGTGTGCCTTGAAGAAATTATGCTTTGTTTTAGCATGCAAGAGCATAGTATTGTGGTATTCTCCTTTGATGCTTTGCTTGGGTTGACTTGGCACATGTTCAGACCATGTTATGACTATGACAAGTCACTATTAGCCTCTATGATCATTTAGTCCTTGACTTGTAGTATCACTCTTTGCTTTGATTAGTATGCTTTGTTGCATTGCATGATTATGGCCATTATTGCTCTCCTAGTTGGTTGCTCCCAGTCTTTTGCTAGCCTCCACTTGTATGAGTAAGCTCTACTCATGCTTCCAACTCCCAAGAAACCAAGTTTTTCGAAAGTGTCCACTATAAACTCCTATGCATGGTGTGTTACACCATTCCAAGTATATTCTTGTTTTCAACTATCTTCCAATTAAAAACTATTTTTATGTGAAAACTTAGTGATTAAAGCCCTCACGAACTTGATGGCACACTTTATTCTTTGCCCCTAATAAACTTGAACCATTGTGACAACTTTTTTTATATGCTTGCACTTATAAGTTGGAATTAGCAGAACCGTGCTGTCACGGGGAACGTTTTCAACATTGCACTTGTACGTTGTTGTACTCAGTTGATATCATGTTCTTTTGTCTATGGATGTCACCGGCGTGAAATAAAGAGGAAACTTGTAAGTCCATGGAGTTTGTATCCCATGTTAGAGAAACGCCTGGGCCGCTAGCCTAAGCCATGCCTACTCATGGTGGAAACTTGCAGCATCACCATAGTGACATCTATGAAGCATTCTTCTTATAAAAAAAGAGACACATTGAGAAAAGAGGAAAGAGAGAAAAAAGCACCATATTCCCATGGTACATAAGAAGATTGCTGAGATGCTCATTGTCTGCTTGCCTTGTCATTTTGGTTATGGGAAAGCTCCTGTACCATGTGCAAGGGGAACCTTGTTGGCGGTTCTCAATGATATGCAAATACTTACAGTGACAAGAACTTACCTGGACCCAAAGTTGAGTATGCATGAGGTGTGGCCCTCATATTCAAGGGGCATGAGATTTCCAACTTATACTTAGTCAAGCATATACTCCAGCTTTGCCACTTTAACCTTAACCACTTCAAGATGCTTATGATAGGGGCAATGAGGGCTGAAAGCTAACAAGTACCATAATTTTTGGAAGCTCTTTTTGAAACTTGTAATCCCTGCTTCCTTTACAACAAAAAAAAGGTCTTTCTTCCACCATTATTGAGTCTCCACCTTCTACTTTTAGGCACCATTAAGAGAACATAGTTGTTATTCTATGTGCAGTGTTCCAAAGCTTATTAATTGATGCATATTGTGTTATTACTTGTTCTTGTGCTATTTGTTTCTAGTCACCCTTGTGAACTTTGCAGGTGTCCTATGCATCTATATTGCTACTCTATGAGGGACAAGCTGATTGCCACTATGCTATGTTTTCTGCATGTGAAACAAACAAACGTTTTTCAATGCATGTTATTCATGATCTTTGTTTGTAGCTTGCCATGTTGCATGCATAGTTACTATGTCCTATTGTTAGAACTCCATCTTTCAAGCACATGTTTAGAGTTCTTTGATCCCAACTTTCAATGCTTGAAAATGGTTGGATCTTTATTGTGAGGGTGCATGTCACCTCAAAAATTATTCTGTTTATCACTTACCTACTCGAGGACGAGCAGGAGTTAAGCTTGGGGATGTTGATACGTTGGAAACGTATCTATAATTTTGTATGCTGCATGCTTGTTTAGTATCTATTTTGCTTTACTTGTCCACACTTTGAGGTGCTTTTTACATATTTTCTGGTACTAACCTATTAACAAGTTGCAACAGTGCCAGATGCCTGTTTTCTGCTATTTTTGGTTTCAGAAAAGTTAGTAAAGAAATATTCTCGGAATTGGACGGGGCAAACGTCAAAGTCAATTACTTTCCATGGGGAACAAGAAGTCCATACGATAGCTGGAGGGGCCAGCCGGGGAGGCCAGACCCACCCCAGGTGCGAGTGGGACCAGCCCCGCGCCTGGCTAGGGTTTGTAGCCCCTGGCCGCCTCCTCGGTCTCCCTCTTCGCCTATAAGAAGCCCCCGATGCAGAAACCCTAAGTACCCGATCAAATAACCACGAAACCGTCTGTAGTCGCCGCCACCATCGTCCCTAGATCGGGGGATCTGAAGTTCTTCCCGGCACCCTGCCGAAGGGGAGATCATCCCGGAGGCCTTCTCTTCGGTATGATGCGTGAGTAGTTCCACCTTGGACTATGGTTCCATGTAGTAGCTAGATGGTTGCATCTCCTCCTTTGTGCTTTCATGTATAGATCTTGTGAGCTCCGTTCATGATCAAGATCTAATCTATTTGTAATCATGCATGTTGTGTTTGCGGGGATCCAATGGATATTGATATTATTATGTTGGTTTGGTTAATGGTTTTGTCTTTATGATTCTATCATGTCTGTGTTGTTTGTGATCTTGCATGCTCTCCGTTGTTAGTAGCTATCTTGGCCAAGTAGTTGCTAGTGACTCCAAGAGGGGGTATTTATGCTCGATAGTCGGTTCATGCCTCTAGTTTCCAAGGGAAGTGACAATAATCTCCTAGGTTGTAGATGTGTTGTTGCTACTAGGGAGAAAACAACGGTCTCTTGTTCATGGAACATGTGGACTGTTTACCTTACACACTTTGCTTAAAGCAGTTGTCTGTTGCTTGCAACTTAATACTGGAGGGGGTTCAGATGATAACCTGAAGGTGGACTTCTAGTCATAGATGCAGTTGGATGGCGGTCTATGTATCTTGTTGTATTGCCCAATCGAATCTCATAGGATCTTTCTGACTGCATTGTTATGCCTTGCTCAGTTCCTGTCAATTGCCTCGCTGTAATTTGTTTACCCTTCATGCCATGTTGTTTATCTAAGGAGAGCACCTCTAGTGAACTATGGACCCCGGTCCAATCTTTACCATTGATACATCTTCCACTATTACTTGTTTACTTGCTGCAAACCATTACCTTCCACACCATACGTTTAATCCTTTGTTACAACAAACCGGTGAGCTTGACAACCTTACTGTTCATTGGGGCAAAGTCTTGAGTTTATGTTGTGCAGGTCTCCGCGTTGCTTGCAACACCTGTGTGACGTTTCCTTCCTCCTTTTGGTTCGATAACCTCGGTCTCAACTGACGGAAAACTTGCTGCTTGCTGCTTCACACCTTGCTCTTTGTGTTCCCAACAGGCTGTGCGTAGACAGCCGTCATGAGCACATCATCAAGTTTTCCCTCAGTAAGAAACCGAGGTTATCGAACTAGTAGGAGGAAGTAAACATCTCAAAGGTGTTGCAAGCAACGTGGAAACCTGCACAAGAAAAACTCAAGACTTTGCCCCGATGAATCAGTGAGGTTGTCAAGCTCACCGGTTTGCTGTAACAAAGGATTAACGGTATGGTGTGGAAGATGATGAATGGTTTGCAGCAAGTAAACAGTGGAAGATGTATCAATGGTAAAGATTGGACCGGGGTCCATAGTTCACTAGAGGTACTCTCCTTAGATAAACAACATGGCATTAAGGGTAAACAAATTACAGCAGGGCAATTGACAGGAACTGAGCAAGGCATAACAATGCAATACTAGACAAAAAGATCCTATGAGATTCGATTGGGCAATACAACAATATACATAGACTGCCATCCAACTACATCTATGACTAGAAGTCCACCTTCAGGTTATCATCCGAACCCCCTCCAGTATTAAGTTGCAAGCAACAAACAACTGCTTTAAGCAAAGTGTGTAAGGTAAAGAATCCACTTGCTCCATGAACAAGAGACTGTTGTTTTCTCCCTAGTGGCAACATCACATCTACAACCGAAGAGATTTCTGTCACTTCCCTTGGAAACTAGAGGCATGAACCCACTATCGAGCATAAATACCCCCTCTTGGAGTCACTAGCAACTACTTGGCCAAGATAGCTACTAACAACGGAGGGCATGCAAGATCACAAACAACACAGACATGATAGAATCATATAGACAAAACCATTAATCAATCTGTCATAGTAATCTCAATATCCATCGGATCCCCGTAAACACAACATGCATGATTATAAATAGATTAGATCTTGATCATGAACGGAGATCACAAGATCTATACATGAAAGCACAAGGAGGAGATACAACCATCTAGCTACTACATGGACCCGTAGTCCGAGGTGGAACTACTCACGCATCATACCAGAGAAGAAGGCCTCTGGGATGATCTCCCCTCCGGCAGGGTGCCGAGAAGAACTTCAGATCCCCCGATCTAGGGACGATGGTGGTGTTGGAGATATGCCCTAGAGGCAATAATAAATGTAGTTATTATTATATCTTTGTGTTTATGATAAATGTTTACATTCATGCTATAATAGTATTAACAAGGAAACATTAATACTTGTGTGATTTGTAAACTTAATTTGAAGTCCCTAGTAAATCCACTATATAATACTAGCTTGTTGGTTAATAGATGATTGTGGTTTCCCTATCATGAACATTGAGATGTTATTAACAACAAGATCATATCGTTAGGAGAATGATATGATGGACATACTCCTATAGATAAGCGTAGCATAAAAGATCAAGTCATTTAATAGTTCAATTGCTATATGCTTTCTGATACATAGTAATCTAATTCCTTCGACCATGAGATCATGCATATCACCTTTACCGGATGGATGCTTTGATGACATCAAACACCACACCGTAACTGGGTGGCTATAAAGGTGGCATTGAGTGTTCGGAAAGTATTGGTTGAAACACATGGATCAAGAGTGGGATTTGTCCATCCATATGCCGGATAGATATACTCTGGGCCCTCTCGGTGAAATGTCATCCAATTAGCTTGCAAGCATGTGACTGGCTCACAAGGGATCACATATCACGGGAACGAGAAAAGAGTACTTATCGGTAACGAGGTTGAACTAGGTATGCAGAGATACCGATGATCATAACCTCGGATAAGTAAACTATCATGAGACAAAGGGAAATTGATATCGTATGTAAGTGGTTCATTCGATCGCAAAGTAATCGTAGAAATATGTGGGAGCCATATGAATTTCCAGATTCCTCTATTGGTTATTGTTCGGAGAAGTGTCTCGATCATGTCCGCATAATTCACGAACCGTAGGGAGACACACTTAAGGATTCGACGTTGTTTGAGTAGTTATGGAATGATGAGAAAGAGACCAAATGTTGTTCGGAGTCCCGGATGGGATCCGGGATATCACGAGGAGATCCGGAATGGTCCGGAGAATAAGATTCATATAAGGAAAGTCCCGTTTCGGAGTTGGGGAATGGTTCCGGTGTTTTCATCAGGAATGTTCTAGAATGTTCCGGAATGTCCGGCACTCCAGAGGGGAAGGGTACATGAATGTGTTGTATCAAGTTGGTATGATTGCATCATGTACTAAGTGTCATCGCTGTTCCAAATAAAGGATTAATTCAAATCCTAGTTTGAAAAGTCAAATAGCTAAATTGAAAAGTCAAACGGCTAAAATTGGAAAGAGGAAAAGAGGAGGAAGGGGGAAACCGAGTTGGGGAGGAGTTCCCTCCTCCAACCGGCGGCCCACCTCCAAGCCGAGTTGGGGAGGGACTCCTCTCCCTCCCCTTGGCGCGGCCGGCCCCTCCACCTATATAAGGAGGGGCAGGGCTCCCTCCTCTAGACACATAAGTACCTTTCCTCCAAACCCTAGCCCCACGCCGCCGCCGCCTCCAAGCCGCCGCCGGCCCTAGGGCAACCGCCGCCGCCGCCTAGGTGAAACCCTAGCCACCGGCACTAGCCCCTCCTTGGTGTGTCTAAACCCTAGAACACCGAGGGACTCTCTCATACTCCACCATACTCGCTCCGGCTTAAGGCGAAGCCCTGCGAGATCTCCCCTCTACTTCCGGTACCACGCCGTTGTGCTGCCAGAATCACGAGGAGAGTGCTACAACCTCCGCTGCCTGCTGGAACAAGGGAGAGGAAGGTCTTCGTCGAGTACCGAACATGTGACCGACTGCGGGAGCGCTGCCGGAACGCAGCACCGGAAGGATCGTCTACGCGATCTTGAGATCGGGAAGAGTACGACTACATCACCCACGAGAATCCGCTCTCGTTAAACACTTTGGAATCTTCGAGGGTGAGTTATTCCATCGACTCGTTGCTACAATCTAGTAGATAGATCTTGGCTTGTTTGTTTGTATGCGATAGAAAATTTTTGTTTTCCATGCTACGAAACCCTACAGTGGTATCAGAGCCGTGTCTATATGTAGATCTGTTGCACGAGTAGAACACAATGCTCATTGTGGGCGTTGATGCTTTTATTGTCGATTGCTTCTTGTGTACTTTGCATCTTGCGGGATGTTGGGATGAAGCGGCCCGGGCTAACCTTACATGACATCGTTCATGAGACTTGCTCCACGCTTGACATGCAACTTGTATTGCATAAGTGGCTTTGCGGGTGCCTGTTTCTCCTAGCATAGTTAAGATCCAATTTACAACGGGTGATTAACAATACTAGTATCAATGTTGTGGTTCTTGTTCGTAAGTTAGAACGACACTTATTGAAAGCCCCAAACCACGTAAAACATGCAAAGAAAGTAGAGGCGTCTAACTTTGTTTTGCAGGGGTGTGCTGTGATGTTATATGGCCATGATTGTGATTATATTTGATGTATGCAATGTTCCTTATTGTAAGTTGGCAACCGGCAGGAGCCATATGGTTGTCTTTAATTTATGTTAAGACCTGTGTGTCTATTCAAAGTAGTTGTAATAGTTGAAGCCGGTGGACGACAACCATGGAGAAGCGTCATTGACCTTGATGCAATGCCGGTGATGATGGAGATCATGTTCGTGCTAGAAGATGGAGATCGGAAGCACGAAGAAGAAAGGCCATATCATATCACATATTATGAATTGCATGTGATGTTAATCCTTTATGCATCTTGTATTGCTTAGTAGACAACGGTAGCATTATAAGATGATCCCTCATGCACATGAATTTCAAGTCATAAAGTGTTCACCCTTAGTTAGCACCGTTGCTAAAGCTTGTTGTTTCGAAGCACCACGTGATGATCGGGTGTGTTAGATTCCGCAAGTGTATACAACATGAGCAAGCCAGATTTGCCCATGCGGAAACTAAGGTTTGATCTTGACGAGCCTAGCATGTACAGACATGGTCTCGGAACACGGATCACCGAAAGGTAAAGCATGAATCATATAGTAGATATGATGAACATGTCGATTGTTCGCCATTGAAGCTATATCAACTCTCGTGATGATCGGTGTTGATGTGGTGGATTTGGTTCGTGTGATCACTAAAACAATGTGAGGGATATTGTTTTGAGTGGGAGTTCACCTAGATTAATTTTAATATTAATTTGAACTCAATTTGACATAAACTTAGTCTAAACTATTGCAAATATGTTGTAGATCAATGGCATCCCCTACCATCAATTTTAATGCATTCCTAGAGAAAGAAAAGTTGAAAAACAATGGAAGCAACTTCGCGGATTGGTTCCGCAATTTGAGGATTGTCCTCACAGCTGGTAATTTGACCTATGTGCTGGATGCACCGCTGGGTCACCCACCTGCAGCTGATGCTTCCGATGAAGTAAAGAATGTTTACCTCACTCGGAAGACTCAGTACTCCACAGTTCAGTGTAATATCTTATATGGTTTAGAATCGGAGCTTCAGAAAAGGTTTGAGAATTCAGACCCATATGATATTGTCGAGGATCTCAAATTGATCTTTGAGACTCATGCGGCAATTGAAAGCTATGAGGCTTCTGAAAAGTTCTTTAACTGCAAGATGGAAGAGGGCAGCTCCGTCAGCGAGCATGTGCTTAAGATGTCTGGGCACGCAAACAAACTTCAAAGCTTGGGTATTGTGATTCCCAACACTTTGAGGATTTACCGTGTCCTCCAATCACTACCACCAAGTTACAAGAACTTTGTGATGAACTACAACATGCAAAACATGAACAAGACGTTGTCAGAACTCTTTGCCATGTTGAAGTCTGCAGAAGTGGAGATCAAGAAAGAGCACCAAGTGTTGTTGGTCAATAAGACCACCAAATTCAAGAAAGGCAAGTCTAAGCAGAAGGGACACTTCAAGAAGGGTGGTAAGAAAGTTACCACGCCAACGAAGAAGATCAAGGCTGGACCTAAGCCTGATACTGAGTGCTTTTACTGCAAGGGAGAAGGTCACTGGAAGCGGAATTGCCCAAAGTACTTGGTGGATTTGAAGAACGGCAACATCAAGAAGAAAGGTATATCTGATATACATGTTATTGATGTGTATCTCACTAGTACTCGTAGTAGTGCATGGGTATTTGATACTGGTTCGGTTGCTCATATTTGTAACTCGAAACAGGTGCTGCAGAATAAACGGAAGCTAGCGAAGAACGAGGTGACGATGCGCGTTGGAAACGGATCAAAGGTTGATGTGATCGCGGTCGGCACGCTACCCCTTCATCTACCATCAGGATTAGTTTTATACTTAAATAATTGTTATTTGGTGCCTGCGTTAAGCATGAACATTATATCGGGATCTTGTTTATTGCGAGACGGTTACTTGTTTAAATCCGAGAATAATGGTTGTTCGATTTATATGAGTAATATGTTTTATGCACATGCACCTTTGATAGATGGTCTATTCTTATTGAATATCGATAGTGGAAATACACATATTAATAACATTGAGGCTAAACGTTTGAAATCGAGCGATAACTCGACCTATATGTGGCACTGTCGTCTTGGTCACATTGGAGTGAAGCGTATGAAGAAACTCCATTCCGATGGACTTCTTGAATCACTTGATTTCGAATCACTTGATAGATGCGAAGCATGTCTGATGGGTAAAATGACTAAGACTCCATTTTCTGGTATGATAGAGCGAGCTACGGACTTATTGGAAATCATACATACCGATGTGTGTGGTCCAATGAGTGTAGCATCGCGCGGTGGTTATCGTTATGTTCTTACCTTCACGGATGACTTGAGTAGATATGGGTATATCTATTTCATGAAACATAAGTCCGAAACTTTCGAGAAGTTTAAGGAATTTCAAAGTGAGGTAGAGAATCAACGTAACAAGAAGATTAAATTTCTACGTTCTGATCGTGGAGGTGAATATCTGAGTTACGAGTTTGGCGAGCATTTGAAGAAATGCGGAATACTTTCGCAGTTGACACCGCCGGGAACACCACAGCGTAAAGGTGTGTCTGAACGTCGTAATCGAACTCTCTTAGATATGGTTCATTCTATGATGTCACTTACAGATTTACCGCTATCATTTTGGGGTTATGCATTAGAAACAGCCGCATTCACTTTAAATAGGACACCATCTAAATCCGTTGAAACGACACCGTATGAATTATGGTTTGGGAAGAAACCTAGATTGTCGTTCCTTAAAGTTTGGGGGTGCGAAGCCTATGTAAAGAAGTTACAGCCGGACAAGCTTGAACCCAAAGCGGAAAAATGCGTCTTCATAGGATACCCGAAGGAAACTATTGGGTATACCTTCTATCATAGATCCGAGGGCAAAATCTTCGTTTCCAAGAATGGATCCTTTCTAGAGAAGGAATTTCTCTCGAAAGAAGTGACTGGAAGGAAAGTAGAACTCGACGAGGTTATCGAACCTTCTCTCGAAATTGCGAGTAGCGCAGCACCGGAAGAAGTTCCTGTGGTGCCTGCACCAATAAGAGAGGAAGCTAATGATGATGATCATGAAACTTCGGTTGAAGTTTCTACAGAGCCTCGCAGGTCAACGAGAACTCGTACCACTCCAGATTGGTATGATCCCGTTATGAGTGTCATGTTGGTGGACAACACCGATGACCCTGAGACATATGAGGAAGCGATGATGAGCCCAGATTCCAATAAATGTCAAGAAGCCATGAAATCCGAGATTGGATCCATGTACGAAAACCAAGTATGGACTTTGGTGGACTTACCGGATGGCCGGAAGGCTGTCGAGAACAAATGGATCTTCAAGAAGAAAACAGATGCTGATGGTAATGTTACTGTCTATAAAGCTCGACTTGTCGCAAAAGGGTTTCGACAAATTCAAGGAGTTGACTATGATGAGACTTTCTCACCAGTAGCGAAGCTAAAGTCTGTGAGGATTATGTTAGCAATCGCTGCATATTATGATTATGAGATATGGCAGATGGATGTCAAAACAGCATTCCTCAATGGAGACATTGATGAAGAGTTGTATATGATGCAACCCAAAGGTTTTGTCGATCCTAAAGATGCTAACAAGGTATGCAAACTTCAACGGTCCATCTATGGATTGAAGCAAGCATCCCGAAGTTGGAATCAACGTTTTGATAAGGTGATCAAAAGTTTTGGTTTTATACAAACTTATGGAGAAGCTTGTATTAACAAGAAAGTGAGTGGGAGCTCTGTAGCATTCTTAATACTATATGTGGATGACATATTGTTGATTGGGAATGATGTAGACCTTCTTAATAGTGTCAAGGAATATTTGAATAATAGTTTTTCAATGAAGGATCTTGGCGAAGCAGCTTACATATTAGGCATAAAGATTTATAGAGATAGATCGAAATGCCAAATATCATTGTCACAAAGTACATATTTGGACAAAGTTCTAAAGAGGTTTGGAATGGAAGATAGCAAGAAAGGGTTCTTGCCCATGTTGCCCAATACGACCTTGAGTAAAACTCAAAGTCCAACATCGGCAGAAGATAGAGAAAGGATGAGTAAGACTCCCTATGCCTCAGCCATAGGATCTCTAATGTATGCCATGCTATGTACTAGACCCGACATTGCATATGCTGTTAGTTTAACTAGCAGATATCAAAGTGATCCAGGAGTGGATCATTGGACAGTGGTCAAAAACATCCTTAAGTACTTGAGAAGAACTAAGGATATGGTTCTTTCTTATGGAGGTGATGAACAGCTCGTTGTTAATGGTTACACCGATGCTAGTTGGAACACCGATCCGGATGATTCTAAATCACAATCTGGATACGTATTTATTTTGAATGGTGCAGCAGTTAGCTGGAGGAGTGCAAAACAAAGCGTTGTGGTGAGATCTTCAACTGAATCGGAATACATGGTTGCTTCGGAGGCTTCACAAGAAGCGATATGGATGAAAGAGTTCATTACAGAGCTGGGTGTGGTTCCTAGTGCGCTGGACCCAATGTCTATCTACTGTGATAACATGGGCGCCATAGCCAATGCGCAAGAACCAAGGTCACACAAGAAGCTGAAGCATATCAAGCTACGTTTTCACGCTATTCGAGAACATATCCAAGATGGGGATATAAAGATTTGCAAAGTACACACAGATCTGAATGTGGCGGATCCGTTGACTAAACCTCTCCCGAGGGCAAAACATGACCAGCACCAAACTGCCATGGGTGTTGGTATATTACCATGTAATCTAGATTAGATGACTCTAGTGCAAGTGGGAGACTGTTGGAGATATGCCCTAGAGGCAATAATAAATGTAGTTATTATTATATCTTTGTGTTTATGATAAATGTTTACATTCATGCTATAATAGTATTAACAAGGAAACATTAATACTTGTGTGATTTGTAAACTTAATTTGAAGTCCCTAGTAAAGCCTCTATATAATACTAGCTTGTTGGTTAATAGATGATTGTGGTTTCCCTATCATGAACATTGAGATGTTATTAACAACAAGATCATATCGTTAGGAGAATGATATGATGGACATACTCCTATAGATAAGCGTAGCATAAAAGATCAAGTCATTTAATAGTTCAATTGCTATATGCTTTCTGATACATGGTAATCTAATTCCTTCGACCATGAGATCATGCATATCACCTTTACTGGATGGATGCTTTGATGACATCAAACACCACACCGTAACTGGGTGGCTATAAAGGTGGCATTGAGTGTTCAGAAAGTATTGGTTGAAACACATGGATCAAGAGTGGGATTTGTCCATCCATATGACGGATAGATATACTCTGGGCCCTCTCGGTGAAATGTCATCCAATTAGCTTGCAAGCATGTGACTAGATCACAAGGGATCACATATCACGGGAACGAGAAAAGAGTACTTATCAGTAACGAGGTTGAACTAGGTATGCAGAGATACCGACGATCATAACCTCGGATAAGTAAACTATCGTGAGACAAAGGGAAATTGATATCGTATGTAAGTGGTTCATTCGATCGCAAAGTAATCGTAGAAATATGTGGGAGCCATATGAATTTCCAGATTCCTCTATTGGTTATTGTTCGGAGAAGTGTCTCGATCATGTCCGCATAATTCACGAACCGTAGGGAGACACACTTAAGGATTCAACATTGTTTGAGTAGTTATGGAATGATGATAAAGAGACCGAATGTTGTTCGGAGTCCCGGATGGGATCCGGGATATCACGAGGAGATCCGGAATGGTCCGGAGAATAAGATTCATATAAGGAAAGTCCCGTTTCGGAGTTGGGGAGTGGTTCCGGTGTTTTCATCAGGAATGTTCTAGAATGTTCCGGAATGTCCGGCACTCCGGAGGGGAAGGGTACATGAATGTGTTGTATCAAGTTGGTATGATTGCATCATGTACTAAGTGTCATCGCTGTTCCAAATAAAGGATTAATTCAAATCCTAGTTTGAAAAGTCAAATAGCTAAATTGAAAAGTCAAACGGCTAAAATTGGAAAGAGGAAAAGAGGAGGAAGGGGGAAACCTAGTTGGGGAGGAGTTCCCTCCTCCAACCGGCGGCCCACCTCCAAGCCGAGTTGGGGAGGGACTCCTCTCCCTCCCCTTGGCACGGCCGGCCCCTCCACCTATATAAGGAGGGGCAGGGCTCCCTCCTCTAGACACATAAGTACCTTTCCTCCAAACCCTAGCCCCACGCCGCCGCCGCCTCCAAGCCGCCGCCGGCCCTAGGGCAACCGCCGCCGCCTAGGTGAAACCCTAGCCGCTGGCACTAGCCCCTCCTTGGTGTGTCTAAACCCTAGAACACCGAGGGACTCTCTCATACTCCACCATACTCACTCCGGCTTAAGGCGAAGCCCTGCGAGATCTCCCCTCTACTTCCGGTACCACGCCGTTGTGCTGCCAGAATCATGAGGAGAGTGCTACAACCTCCGCTGCCTGCTGGAACAAGGGAGAGGAAGGTCTTCGTCGAGTTCCAAACGTGTGACCGACTGCGGGAGCGCTGCCGGAACGCAGCACCGGAAGGATCGTCTACGCGATCTTGAGATCGGGAAGAGTACGACTACATCACCCATGAGAATCCGCTCTCGTTAAACACTTTGGAATCTTCGAGGGTGAGTTATTCCATCGACTCGTTGCTACAATCTAGTAGATAGATCTTGGCTTGTTTGTTTGTATGCGATAGAAAAATTTTGTTTTCCATGCTACGAAACCCTACAGGTGGCGGCGGCTACAGACGGTTTCGTGGAGTTTTGATGCGGTGCCTAGGGTTTCTGCATCGGGGGCTTCTTATAGGCGAAGAGGCGAGGCAGGGGGCGCCCAGGGGGCCCACACCCTCCCCAGCGCGGGCTAGGCTTGGCCGCGCCCAGGGGGGTCTGTCCGCCATGTGGCGCCTCTCCATCTCCCCTCTGGACTTCGTGTCGCCCACGTTAAAATATTGACTTTGGGTTTTGTCCCGTCCAATTCCGAGAATATTGATTTTCTGCCTTTCTGGAACCAAAAACAGAATAAAACATGCAACTGATACGGTGGCAACTTATTAATAGATTAGTCTCAGAAAACATATAAAACACATCAAAGTGTAGAAAAAGCAAAGCAAAGTAGATACTAAACAAGCATGGAACATCAAAAATTATAGATACGTTTCTGATGTATCAACCATCAAGCCCACTTCATCCACATGGCATAACCGTCTCGGGCATCCATCCTCCTTCATCGTTCAACAAGTGCTTCGGAAGAATAATCTCCTTATGATCCACAAATAAATCCCTATATATGCGATCCATGTCAACAAGCTAAGAGTCATCAGTTGCCCTATTCCATTTCTCGCTACTAGGAAAACGGCTATAGGTAATCAGCACATCCGTGGCTCACATGGTTGAAGTGCCCCACGGCTAAAACAGGCGTGGCTCACCTGTGGGCAGTGCCCTACTAGTAACTAGAACAACCATGGCACACATGGTCATAGTGCGCCATAGATATGTGTGTGCCAGGGCCCTGCTGGCCGCATGCCGCATACCCGTAGCGCACATGAGGAAGGTGCGCTACGGTTGTTAGGGATATCCGTAGCGCACATGTGGCAAGTGCGCTACGCCTATGTGAAGCCCCCTCTGCTCCTTAAATGGGCAAAAACATCCGTAGCGCACTCTGGCATGTGCGCCACGGATGTGATTTTTCCCTGTGGTGCACTAGGGCCATGTGCGCCACAGATGTGTCGACCTGCACAAACATGTGATCATGTGATCATCTCCACCACCCCACACTTCACTTTCCCCTTCTTCTTCCTCCTTAGATCTAGTCGGGATCCTTCTCCTTCCCACCTCAATTTCTCCACTCATTCACCATTTTTAGCATGTGGAACTTGCCTTGGATGTTACATACGTAATAGAGGAAGCTCTTCGGTCTCTCATCTCCTTCTCCGGTCTCGCGCGCACCTCTCCTTTCCATCTTCTCGCGATCTCGGTCTCTCATCTCGGTAAGTTGTCCATGTAAGGATGTGTTCATGTGTATATGGATGATATGCTCATATGTATGTAGATGATTGATGCTCATGATGTGTGTATATGGAGAGGATCGATGGTCATGTGTGTGTATATATATAGAGAGTATCGATGCTCATATGCATGCATATGTGTGTATGGAGAGGATAATGATATGTTCATGTGTGTATGGATTGGTATCTCTCTCTCTCTTGTGTTTGTGTGTGAACAAGTTGCCATTTGTTTTTCCAAAATGTTGATTCATTTCCATTTTGGCAAGACTTTGGCATTTCACAAAGGTCCTAATTTTAGGATAGGTCATGCCGAAATTTTCTATCGACCATTGCATGCATGCATTCATTATGTGGTTCTAATAGACTTCTAATTGTACTGTGTACACCGTGCAGGCAAAAATGGTCCGCATAATGAGCGAAGGCATTGTGGCTAGATTTTTGAAATGTGCGACGGCTGACATGATACGAAATAACAAGACAGAGATAAGATGTCCGTGCAGAAGATGCAAACTCAACTGGGTGATCGACCCATATTCCGGGAATAATCTGCAGGCGCACCTGCTCCGCCATGGTTTCATGGATGGATACACTCGTTGGATAAGCGATGGCGAAGACGATGGAGACGGTGAAGGTGGGCAACATCACGATGATCATCACGGCGAGGACGGACGAGATGATGAAGAGTCTCCTAGAGATGGTGAAGGTGCGGAAGCAGACCGGGATGATGATGATCTAGATGTTGGAGGCGCAGACGACGATGGAACAACGTCAGGCTGGGTGCAGGACCCTTATGTGCAAGAGCTGCTTCTCAAGCAGATGAGTAATGCCAGGGCTGCCACTAGAAAGAAAGCCAAGCTTGCGCAACTTGAGAAAGACGCGGTTACTCCATTGTATGAAGGATGCATGCCCGATGATACCCGTTTGAATGTAACGCTCAAGGCTATGCAGATGAAGGCAAAACGCAAATTGAGCGACGCAAGCTTCGACGATATGATGGCATTCTGGCACGATCGTCTCCCGGAGGGGAACACGTGTCCAACTAGTATCGAGGACGCCAAGAAAATCGTCTGTCCTCTCGATCTACCGCATGTTAGATATCACGTATGCATCAACGATTGCATCATTTATCGGGGCGAGGACGCGGAGAAAACCACATGTCCGGTGTGCGGCGTGAGTCGATACAAGAAAGGGAAGAAAGCACCTCGAAAAGTGGTATGGTACTTTCCTATCACTCCTCGTCTGCAGCGCTATTTCGTGGACCCTAAGGAAGTGAAGCTCATGCGATGGCATGTGGAAAGGAAGAAGCCAGGAGTTGACGATGACCCCGAAAAGTATGAGCTGCTGACGCACCCTTCAGATGCTAGCCAGTGGAAAGCATTGGACCTCTAATTCCCAGAATTCGGTGGAGGTTCAAGGAACATCAGGCTTGGTGCGAGCACCGATGGACTCAATCCGTTCGGTAGCCAGAACAGCACGCACAGCACTTGGCCCGTGTTTGTATGGATGTACAACCTCCCTCCATGGTTGTGCATGAAGAAGAAGTACATACAAATGAGTATGCTAATTCAAGGGCCGAAACAACCTGGTACCGACATCAATCTATATCTCGCGCTTGGTGCCACCAGGCTTGGGCTTCATCGACAATGCCCCTGCGGATCTGTTCTTCCTGCGGTTCGATGACATCTTCAATATGTTCCACCTATACCCGCTGCACTATACCATGGTCCGCCTGTTTTCTCTTAGCCTGGCCATGCAGATCATTAGAGAGAACACACCGGGCATCGCTATAGTGGACCCCTACTACATGCGTGATGGCTGCTTGGGTTCCCCCGCCGAACGACGTATCATGGCCTCGTACCTAAAAAGAATCCTCGTGGCGAACAAGACAAAGGAATACATTCTCGTGCCTTACTTTCCCGAGTAAGTCGTTATTCACTCGCCACCGTCCATTGGATTTATTAGATTATCATCATTCTTTTTCCAACACATTCCATTTGAATTTTCTGCGCAGAGATGAACACTGCACGCTCATCTCCTTATCGCCGAAGCATTCCCACACCACGTATTTCGACTCGGGGAGTCTAGAAAAGAAGAAAAACTACGACAAGATCAAGGAAGTTCTGGATGATGCTCTCACTGGCTATGCCTCGACGGAAGGCACCACCTTCGTGCGTACGAAGTTCAAGTTCGGCAGGTACGTCTTCAACCACGTAACGGAGTTCCCCTGCGTGAAGCAGCCGGAAAACAGTAAGAAGGAAGCCTACTACGCATTCCATCACATGAGGGCGTTCCTACTAGACCAGCAGAATTCTACGCTGTCAGATCATCTCAAACAGTGGGCCAAAGCAAAGGCCAAGATCACTGATTCAGATATTAGACAAGATATGTATCGCATCCAGCAGCAGTTTGGGGCAATCATCTTTCATGATGTCATGACTTCGGGGGTGATCTTCTATGGAGGAAATATCCCGAATAACCATGACATAGAAGATCGCCTAGAGATGCAGGGTGACTATAGGAAGTTCATGACGAGACAAGGCGTCCTCCCGTTCCCTAAGCCGAGCCAAAAGGCTTGATGTTGGCCTAGTTGTAGTTACAAACTATAGATGACCTTTGTGTGTGTGGACAAGTGTACATGCTACTATACTTATCTTATTAGGTTTATGAATCATCGGTTACTTCTTTTGCTTATTATTATTATATATCAATCAATGCTTGGTTTTTTTGCTTACTCTTTGGTCCTTTGCTCACTTTGGTCCTTCTTTTTTCCCTTACTTTATTAGTCTTTTTTCGATAATAATACCAATGATTGAAATGTCGTGGCACACTATATATGTGAATGTGCTACGACGGGATTGTGAGCCTTGTGATATGCACAAGTCCAGGTGTTGTGCATCCTACTTGGCTCACAGTTCCATCGTAGCATATTCCTGTGTCCAACGACCTATGTATATATATGAGGAATTCTTTTTGATTTACTTTGGTCTTTTTCAAGAATAATGCCAATGATTGAAATGTCGTGGCATACTATATATGTGAATGTGCTACGACGGGATAGTTAGCCTTGTGATATGCACAGGTCTAGGTGTTGTGCATCCTACTTGGCTAATTGTTCCGTCGTAGCATATTCCTGTGTCCAACGACCTAGATAGTTATATATGAGGCATTCTTTTCGAGTTACTTTGGTCTTTTTCGAGAATAATGCCGATGATTGAAATGTCGTGGCACACTATATATGTGAATGTGATGTGATGGGATTATAAGCCTTGTATTATGCACAATTCCAGATGTTGTGCATCCTACTTGGCTTACGGTTCCATCATAGCATATTCCTATGTCCAACGACCTAGCTAGTTATATATGAGGCATTCTTTTTGAGTTACTTTGGTCTTTTTCGAGAATAATGCCGATGATTGAAATGTCGTGGCACACTATATATGTGAATGTGCTGCGATGGGATTGTACGCCTTGTGCTATGCATAAGTCCAGGTGTTGTGCATCCTACTTGGCGTACAGTTCCATCGTAGCATATTCCTGTGTCCAACAACCTAGTTATATATGAGGCATGATTTTTGAGTTACTTTGGTCTTTTTCGAGAATGCCGATGATTGAAATGTCGTGGCACACTATATATGTGAATGTGCTGCGATGGAATTGTCCGCCTTGTCCTATGCACAGGTCCAGGTGTTGTGCATCCTACTTGGTGGACGGTTCCATCATAGCATACTCATGTGTCGAACAACCTAGTTATATATGAGGCATGCTTTTTGAGTTTAGTCTTTTCGATTTAGGAGTACTTTCTATAAGTGTATCTTCATATGCGACTTTAGTTATACATGTTTTTTTCAATCACCGGTTAATTATTATTGTCAACTTGTAGATGACGTGGTACGTCGTGTACAAGGGACGGGTTCCCAGAGTCTACGATGATTGGGAAGACTGCCGGAGACAGCTACACCATTTCAGTGGCAATAGCTACAAAGGGTACAACAGTATGGCGGAGGCGGAAGCTAGATACACGCGCTATCTAGCGGGAGTTAGGAAGAGGAACCAAATGAAGACCTACACCTTCGTCGCGGTGATCATGCTTATCGTCTTTGGTTGTTTATCCCGCGTTTGTGTCTAGCTAGTTTAGATGTCTAGGCGAGCTTCCGAGCTCTAACTTGTTCGAGACACATGTATTCGCATGTCACCAACTACTTTATAACTTGATCGAAACAATGTATAACTTATGTATTCATGTATGGGACTTATCTATATGTATTTGTTTCAATCTTGTTTTGCGAATTGTGTATTTATATATATAACTGTATATCTTATATCTGTGTGTATATCTGTGTGTATATCTGTCTGTAATATTGTATATAATTTGTATTGTATATCATATGGCTCTGAAATTAAAAAAACACTTGTGGCGCACATGACATAGCTTTCGTGGTGCACTACATCTAAAGCGCACCTGCGCAGTTTAGTGGCGCACTGCAACGTACGCCACAGAAGATCCAAAGCGTAGCGCACCTTCCCACATAGCATGGCGAACTAGCAAGTGCGCTACGCCTATATCGACACAACCGAGGTGCACCAGACAGTGCGCCATGGCTAGGAGATAGCCGTAGCGCGAGGCCCGTGGCGCACTCCTAGTGCGCCACAGATGCTATTTACAGGTGCGCCACAAACGACCTATTTCCTACTAGTGTCTACTAGTGTTTCTACTGTTCCTTTGGAATAAATATTTTCTGATGTATGGGGACCGGCTCCCGCTTCTGTTGGAAACATTTATATTATGTGAGCTTCATTGATGATTTTAGCAAATTTACATGGATATATTTGCTTAAAAAGCATTCTGATGTTTATCAAGTTTTCCTTAATTTCCAACAACTTGTTGAATGCAAATTTGTTCGCAAAATAATTACTATTTAAACTGATTGGGGTGGCAAATATGAGAAACTCAATACTTTCTTCCAAAAAATCGGCATTACACATCATGTGTCTTGTCCCCATACTCATCAACAAAATGGATAAGCCGAACGTAAGAATCGACATATTGTTGAAGTTGGACTTGCCTTACTTGCCCATGCATCTATGCCTCTAAAATTTTGGGATGCAGCCTTTCTCACTGCCACATATCTTATTAATTTGCTTCCTACCAAGGTCCTAAACCATATGAGTTCTACGGAAAAACTTCTCCATGTCAAACCCAACTATGAATCTCTCCGTGTGTTTGGGTGTGCATGTTGACCAAATCTTCGTCCATACAATAAAAGAAAACTCTCGTTTACATCCAAACGATGTGTTTTGTTAGGCTATAGCCCTCGTCATAAAGGGGTTAAATGCCTTGACATAAAAAGTGGTCCTTTTTACATATCACGTGATGTTGTGTTTGATGAGAATATTTGTTGGAGATATGCCCAAGAGGCAATAATAAAGTGGTTATTATCATATCTTCATACTTATGATAAATGTTTACATACCATGCTATAATTGTATTAACCGGAAACATTAATGCTTGTGTGATTTGTAAACATAAAAGAGTCCCTAGTAAAGCCTCTTGTTAAACTAGCTTGTTGGTTAATATATGATCATGGTTTCCTAATTATGAACATAGAGATGTTATTAACAACAGGGTCATATCATTAGAGAATGATATGATGGATATACTCCTATAGTTAAGCGTAGCATAAAGATCAAGTCATTTAATATAGTTCATTTGCTATAAGCTTTCTGATACATAGTAACCTAATTCCTTCGACCATGAGATCATGTTAATCACCATCACCGGAAGGATGCTTTGATGACATCCAACACCACACCGTAACTAGGTGGCTATAAAGGTGGCATTGAGTGTTTGGAAAGTATGGGTTGAGGCACATGGATCAAGAGTGGGATTTGTCCATCCATATGACGGATAGATATACTCTGGGCCCTCTCGGTGGAATGTCATCCAATTAGCTTTCAAGCATGTGACTGGTTCACAAGGGATCACATACCACGGGAACGAGAAAAGAGTACTTATCGGTAACGAGGTTGAACTAGGTATGCAGAGATACCGACGATCAAAACCTCGGATAAGTAAACTATCGTGAGACAAAGGGAAATTGGTATCGTATGTAAGTGGTTCATTCAATCGCAAAGTAATCGTAGAAATATGTGGGAGCCATATGAATTTCCAGATTCCTCTATTGGTTATTGATCGGAGAAGTGTCTCGGTTATGTCCGCATATTCACGAATCGTAGGGAGACACACTTAAGGATTCGATGTTGTTGAGTAGTTATGGAATGATGAGTAAGAGACCGAATGTTGTTCGGAGTCTCGGATGGGATCCGGGATATCACGAGGAGATCTAGAATGGTCCGGAGAATAAGATTCATATAAGGAAAGTCCTGTTTCGGAGTTCCGGAATGATTCCGGTGTTTTCACCAGGAATGTTCTAGAAGGGTCCGGAAGGTCCGGCACTCCGGAGGAGAAGGGTACATGAATGTGTCATAACAAGTTGGAATGATTGCATCATGTACTAGGTATCATGGCTGGGCAAAATAAAGGGATAAATCAAATCCTAGTTTGAAAAGTCAAACGCCAATTTGAAAAGTCAAACGGCAGTTTTGCTTGGTGGAGGGAGAGTAGGAAACCTACTTGGGGAGGAGTTCCTCTCCCTCCACCCGCCGGCCAAGGAGGCCGACTTGGGGGAGGACTCTCCTCCCCTGGCCGGTGCCCTCCCACCTATAAAAGGAGAGGCAGGGGTGCCCCTCTAGACCTACACCTTGCCCCACCAAAACCCTAACCCTAGCCGCCGGCCCTCTTGCAGCCGCCGCCGCCCTAGGGTTTTCTCACAAGCCGCCGAGTTGGGGCTTCCCCTTGCCCAAGCCGCCAGCCTAGCCTTCTCTACTTGGTGCATCTAAACCCTAGATCGCCAAGGCCTCTCTCATAGTCCACCATACTCGCTCCGGCTTAAGGCGAAGCCCTGCGAGATCTCCCCTCTACTTCTGGTACCACGCCGTCGTGCTGCCGGAATCACGAGGAGAGTACTACAACCTCCGCTGCCTGCTGGAACAAGGGAGAGCAAGGTCTTCATCGAGTACCGAACGTGTGACCGACTGCGGAAGCGCTGCCGGAACGCAGCGCCGGAAGGATCGTCTACGCGATCTTGAGATCGGAAGTGTACGACTACATCACCCACGAGAATCTGCTCTCGTTAACCGCTTTGGATCTTTGAGGGTTAGTATTCTATTGACTCGTTTCTACAATCTAGTAGATAGATCTTGGCTTGATCATAGATTAGATCTTGATTGTGTGCTCATGCGGTAGAAATTTTTTGTTTTCCATGCTACGAACCCCTACAGTGGTATCAGAGCCGTGTCTATATGTAGATCTGTTGCACGAGTAGAACACAATGGTCATTGTGGGCGTTGATGCTTTTGTTGTCGATTGCTTCTTGTGTACTTTGCATCTTGCGGGATGGTGGGATGAAGCGGCCCGGGCTAACCTTACATGACATCGTTCATGAGACTTTCTCCAGGCTTGACATGCAACTTGTATTGCATAAGTGGCTTTGCGGGTGCATGTTTCTCCCAACATAGTTAAGATTCAATTTACAATGGGTGATTGACACTAGTATCAATGTTGTGGTTCTTGTTCGTAAGTTAGAACGACACTTATTGAAAGCCCCAAACCACGTAAAACATGCAAAGAAAAATTAGAGGCGTCTAACTTTGTTTTGCAGGGGTGTGCTGTGATGTGATATGGCCATGATTGTGATTATATATGATGTATGCAATGTTCCTTATTGTAAGTTTGCAACCGGCAGGAGCCATATGGTTATTTCCATTAAGTCCTGCGTGTCAATTATTCAAAGTAGTTGTAATAGTTGATGCTGGTGGAAGACAACCATGAAGCGGCGCCATTGACCTTGACGCCACACCGGTGATGATGGAGATCATGTTCGTGCTTGAAGATGGAGATCGGAAGCACAAGAAGAAAGGCCATATCATATCACATATTATGAATTGCATGTGATGTTAATTCTTTTATGCATCTTGTATTGCTTAGTTCACGACGGTAGCATTATAAGATGATCCCTCAAGCACACAATTTCAAGTTTTAAAGTGTTCATCCTTAGTAAGCACCGTTGCTAAAGCTCGTTGTTTCGAAGCATCACGTGATGATCGGGTGTGTTAGATTCTGCGAGTGTATACAACGTGAGCAAGCCAGATTTGCTCATGCGGAAGCTAAGGTTTGATCTTGACGACCCTAGCATGTACAGACATGGTCTCGGAACACGGATCACCAAAAGGTAAAGCATGAGTCATATAGTAGATATGATGAACATGTTGATTGTTCGCCATTGAAGCTACATCAACTCTCGTGATGATCGGTTTTGATGTGGTGGATTTGGTTCGTGTGATCACTAAAACAATGTGAGGGATATTGTTTTGAGTAGGAGTTCAACGGCAATATGATTAAAAGTTGAACACTATTTATCATAAATTAAATCAAAGTGAATTTGCATAATTGTTGTAGTCATTGGCATCCGTTTACCACCTTGCGCTTAGTTATAATTGAGATGATAGAACTATAGAATTCTGGTTAGTTACTTTACGAACTGGCATCGTATTGTTTTGAAGTGTTAATCTTAAGTTTAAAAGTCCTATTGCAAAATTTCAGTAAGTTCCGGTTACTCCATGAAGTTTAATAATTGGTATTAAATCAAGAGTAACAATTCCAGTGTTAGTGTATAAGTATCATGTTTGTCTCCATGATTCTTGATATTCAAAAGATAGTTTCAATATCAAGGTAATCTAGGAGTTGAAAGAGTTGTTTCAGAAACCATGATGTGTGGAAGATATTGTGATATCTGAAACAAAGTTTTGGTCGCAACATGATAGAGTATAATATGGCAAAAGTCATGTTTTCATATTTAATGAGAATTTGCAAAAGGTTGGAGACACTAGTTGTCCTAATCCACCAAAAGGTTTTTGGAGAGCAACATTATACTCGCGATTCACCGTTATAAGCTAAAGTAGCTTGATCATGAATAATTCCATAAGAAGGGTGAATATTTGATGTAGGTAAAATGTTTACTACACCAAGAGATTACTAAAGAAAGGAATTTGAAAGAACACCAAACATTTGATGATGGTGATCTACTTCAAAGTGCAAGTCCAAAGACATTGGTATTTAACTATACACGCTTTGGACTATGTGTCATGTATATGGCTCCACTATTGATGTTGATAGATTCTTTCAAACAGAAAAAGAAATACTGAAAGAGAATCTCATAAATATATGGCAGAAAAGAAAAGACTAGAATTGTTCAGCTTAGGTATATAGAGGATATACGCGTTATGGCTGTATTCTTTGCTTGTTAAATAATGTGGTTCTTAAGTATTGGATGCTGAATTTGTTGGTATGAATCGTCATACGAAACAACAGAATTCATGAACTACAATGGCCTAAGTAACTAGCAAAAGAATATGTGATGATGTTCATCAAGAACAAATAAAGGGTTATTGTGATGCTTGTTGAACATCAAAGCTTGCCTTCAAGATTTGTTTTATCAGGTGTTATGAGAACAAAAGGGTTGTTCAAATAATTGCAGTAATCCATAAAAGATGGATGATTTACAAATCTCGTTGGAGAAATCACATCCATAAAACTAGTGCTAAAAATTTCAAAAAACAAATTGATTGAAAGATCACTTAGGAAGTGACATCGCCGTTTAAATTATATTGGAAAGAAAACATGAAGAAACTCCATGTGGATGCAATTTTGGAGTCTTTTTTATTATTGATCAAATGACGCTTGTGAAACTTTCCTAGAGATAATTAAAACTTCGTTCATAGGCCAAAAGGGAACGAATGACTAGCTTATTGGAACTTGTACATATTGTTGTATGAAATCCATTATGTGTAGTCAAGAGCGATGGATTTCAACTTCATATGCTTTCTCCGAAAATTTGAGTGAATATATGAATATTTACTTAATAAGGATGAAGTATGAAACATTTGAAAAGTTCAAAGATTTTTAAGATAAAGTGCAAAATCATTGTAACAAGAATATAAATAGTTTATGATAAGATCATAAAGGAAGATATTTGAGTTACAAGTTTAGCATAATACCTAAGATTTAAGGAATCGTTTCGTGGATTTGCATTTCCCGAAACACCATAAGAGTATGGAGCGTTCGAGATATGTAATTAAACCTTGTTTGATATGGTAAGATCAAAGGTGTAATTCATAAAACTGTTATTATATTTTAAAGATTAAAAGCTTTAGAGACTACCATTTTTCCACTGAAAAGAGCTCCATCATAATCCGTTGAATTGACACCATATAAAGTTATGGTTTGGGATAAAACCCAAGTTGTCCTTTCTTAAATATTGGTATGCTATGCATAAGAAAGATGTTTGCAACCAAAGTCGGATGAACATATCTTTGTATGTTATTTTGAATAATCGTTGAGTATTCCTCCATAACACCAAAGGCAAAAATGTTTGTCGCTTAGAACGTCAAGTTTCTTTGAGAAGGAATTTTCCGTGAAAAGTTAAGTGGGAGGACAATAAAACTTTGATAAGGTTAAAGAAACCTTAGCTATATGTGCATAGTTGCGCAGCGCCGAAAAGTGTTTCGGAGGCAGCAACAATGCTCATGGCTCACGTGCCTCAAAGGTTATGGTCACGGAGATCTAAGTTTCTATTGAAACAAGTAGGTCGGGTAAACCATCAAATACCAAGATTTGAGGGTTAAATCATTATTTGACAATAATGATCCGACTACATGCAAAGAAGCGATGATGGGCCCTGGCTCCATAAAATGGCTTGAAGCCATAAAATCCGTGATAGTTCCATACATGAGAAATCAAGCTTTGAACTTGAAGGACCCTCGATAAAGGTGTAAGACCTTACAGTCGTGTTTGGATCTATAAAGAAATAGGCATGGATGTTTCACATCTATGAAATTATTGACATGTCGGGAAAGAGTTCACGACAATGTTCAAAGAGTTGACTATGACAAGATCTGATCTTTCATTAAGCGATATTTAGTCTAGACGGATTAATGTAGCAACCACTACATATAATTTTGTTATGTGGTAGTTGAATAAACAAAACAAAGTTCTTCTAATAGAATTGTTACCTAGGACGTGTGCATAACACGGTCCAAAGGGTTTTGTTATTTCAAAGGATGCTAAAAGCATATGCAAACTTCAATGGTTGAAGTGAGCATCGCGGAGTTGGAATCTTCACCATGATGAAATTGTTAAAAGAGTTTAAATTCATCAGAGATGATAAAGATGCTTGTATTTGCAAGAAATTAAGTGGGAGCGCTAAGACATATTTCTAATACATTATGTGGAAGACATATTGTTGATTGGAAATGATGTATCTTTTATTAACACATATTGAGAATTTCATCCCGATAAAATACTTAGGCAAAACCCAAATATTTGGCATCAATAGACGCTAATATGGTTGTGCCGAAAGTACATAGATGATATATTGAATGAGTTCAATATAGAAACTACAAAGAAAGGTTCTTGTCGCGCAGAATGGACTGAATGAGTTCAATATTGATGATATATTCAAGTGCATTGACACTTGGTAAGTGAAACAAAGATTCAAGTATAGATTGATACTTGATGTATGAAATCACAAAGAGTATTTATATCAATCATACTGTGATATGTACAAATCCAGATATGTCCTATGCTCTAAATGTTATGAGCATATACCAGAATGATTCATAAGATGATCATTAGACAATAGTATGGATATTCTTATGATCTTTTGGAAGAACTAAGAGTATATTATTTTGTAGAAGTGGCAAATAGATGGTTAGTTCATTGTAAAAGTATTACATTGATACTAGTTTTGTCAACAAAGTACAAATTAAATTTATCTCAATCTAAACTAAGGGTGGCACAATATGATGGAATATGAGTTCCATAATGAATTTGGATGAGTTCCAAAGTTAAGACATTATGACAGATACTACAACAAAAGTGCTAAGTATATAACTGCTATTATAGCAGCAAAAGAGGGCATTTGTGTCAAGTAGTTTGTTATCAAACTAGGTGTAGTTCACGGCAGGGATAATACTATGAAGATATATTGTACGACAATATTATCAACATGTTTTAACCCCAGAGAACTAAAGGTCACACCAAAAGGACCAAATTTGTACAAAGCCATCTCATTAGAGAATGAGTGATGCGTAGAGACGCAAAGTCATGCAATTACACACGGACCTGGAAGTGTTAGATCCGGAGATCAGTTGACCACTAGCAATCGTGTACATACGACACCAGAAAGCCATAGGTGTTGAATACACAAAGGTTTAAAACTAGATTATTGACTCTAGTGCAAGTGGGAGACTGTTGGAGATATGCCCAAGAGGCAATAATAAAGTGGTTATTATCATATCTTCATACTTATGATAAATGTTTACATACCATGCTATAATTGTATTAACCGGAAACATTAATACTTGTGTGATTTGTAAACATAAAAGAGTCCCTAGTAAAGCCTCTTGTTAAACTAGCTTGTTGGTTAATATATGATCATGGTTTCCTGATCATGAACATAGAGATGTTATTAACAACAAGGTCATATCATTAGAGAATGATATGATGGATATACTTCTATAGTTAAGCGTAGCATAAAAATCAAGTCATTTAATATAGTTCATTTGCTATAAGCTTTCTGATACATAGTAACCTAATTCCTTCGACCATGAGATCATGTTAATCACCATCACCGGAAGGATGCTTTGATGACATCCAACACCACACCGTAACTGGGTGGCTATAAAGGTGGCATTGAGTGTTTGGAAAGTATGGGTTGAGGCACATAGATCAAGAGTGGGATTTGTCCATCCATATGACGGATAGATATACTCTGGGCCCTCTCGGTGGAATGTCATCCAATTAGCTTGCAAGCATGTGACTGGTTCACAAGGTATCACATACCACGGGAACGAGAAAAGAGTACTTATCGGTAACAAGGTTGAACTAGGTATGCAGAGATACCGACGATCAAAACCTCGGATAAGTAAACTATCGTGAGACAAAGGGAAATTGGTATCGTATGTAAGTGGTTCATTCAATCGCAAAGTAATCGTAGAAATATGTGGGAGCCATATGAATTTCCAGATTCCTCTATTGGTTATTGATCGGAGAAGTGTCTCGGTCATGTCCACATAATTCACAAACTGTAGGGAGACACACTTAAGGATTCGATGTTGTTGAGTAGTTATGGAATGATGAGTAAGAGACCGAATGTTGTTCGGAGTCTCGGATGGGATCCGGGATATCACGAGCAGATCCGGAATGGTCCGGAGAATAAGATTCATATAAGAAAAGTCCCGTTTCGGAGTTCGGGAATGATTCCGGTGTTTTCACCAGGAATGTTCTAGAAGGGTCCGGAAGGTCCGGCACTCCGGAGGGGAAGGGTACATGAATGTGTCATAACAAGTTGGAATGATTGCATCATGTACTAGGTATCATGGCTGGGCAAAATAAAGGGATAAATCAAATCCTAGTTTGAAAAGTCAAACGCCAATTTGAAAAGTCAAACGGCAGTTTTGCTTGGTGGAGGGAGAGTAGGAAACCTACTTGGGAAGGAGTTCCTCTCCCTCCACCCGCCGGCCAAGGAGGCCGACTTGGGGGAGGACTCTCCTCCCCTGGCCGGCGCCCTCCCACCTATAAAAGGAGGGGCAGGGGTGCCCCTCTAGACCTACACCTTGCCCCACCAAAACCCTAATCCTAGCCTCCGGCCCTCTTGCAGTCGTCGCCGCCCTAGGGTTTTCTCCCAAGCCGCCGAGTTGGGGCTTCCCCTTGACCAAGCCGCCGGCCTAGCCTTCTCTACTTGGTGCCTCTAAACCCTAGATCGCCAAGGCCTCTCTCATAGTCCACCATACTCGCTCCGGCTTAAGGCGAAGCCCTGCGAGATCTCCCCTCTACTTCCGGTACCACGCCGTCGTGCTGCCGGAATCACGAGGAGAGTACTACAACCTCCACTGCCTGCTGGAATAAGGGAGAGGAAGGTCTTCATCGAGTACCGAACGTGTGACCGACTGCGGAAGCGCTACCGGAACGCAGCGCCGGAAGGATCGTCTACGCGATCTTGAGATTGGAAGTGTACGACTACATCACCCACGAGAATCTGCTCTCATTAACTGCTTTGGATCTTCGAGGGTTAGTATTCTATTGACTCGTTGCTACAATCTAGTAGATAGATCTTGGCTTGATCATAGATTAGATCTTGATTGTGTGTTCATGCGGTAGAAATTTTTTGTTTTCCATGCTACGAACCCCTACAATATTTTCCCTTTTGCACATCTTCATCCTAATGCTGGTTCTCGTCTTCGCGAAGAAATTCTTCTATTACCACACAACACGCCATCTGTTTTATCCAAAATGAGGGGTTGCAAACTAATAATGATCACATGTTTATTGTTCCCTACTGTTTCTAACTCTCCACATGTCACAATTTTGGAGTCGTCAGCTGACATTAATACTGAAGATATCAGTCAAGAAATTTACCAGATCCTCTAGGCCACACAAGGGCCACAATGTCTCACCAGGATCTTCTGCGGAAAGTGGTACTGGCAGCAGCAGTTCTTCAGGATTTTCTATGCCTATGCATCTTGTTGTACTTCCTGTTGCTGCACAAAATTCTCCTATTGCTACCCGCACTCGTTTACAAAAAGGTATAAGCAATCCAAAAGTATATACTGATGGTACAATCAGGTATGGCATGCTTACAGTTACAGGAGAACCACAAAATCTTAATGAGGTTATTCTTGATAAAAAAAATGGCGACATGCTATGGAAGAAGAATATCAAGCACTTATGCATAACAAGACTTGGCATCTTGTACCGCCTAGCTCAAACAAAAACTTGATTGACTGCAAATGGGTTTACCGCATCAAGAAAAATTCAGATGGTACAATTGATAGGTATAAAACCCGTCTCGTTGCAAAAGGCTTCAAACAATGTTATGGTATTAATTACGAGGATACATTTAGTCCCGTTGTAGAAGTAGCTACTATTCGTCTAGTATTGGCTATCTCAGTCTCTCGTGGTTGGAGCCTACGACAGCTAGACGTTAATAATGCGTTTCTATATGACGTTCTGGAAGAGGAAGTTTACATGAAACAATCTCCTGGGTTTGAAAATCCTCAATATCCATATCATATCTGCAAGCTTGACAAAGCCCTCTATGGCTTGAAACAAGCCCCTCGTGCGTGGTATTCTCGGCTTAGCTCTAAACTTCATGACCTTGGCTTCATATCATCCAAAGCAGATACATCCTTACTTATCTACAACAAGTCTGGCATCACTATTTTTATGTTGATCTATATGGATTATATCATTGTGACTAGCTCCTCGGACAAAGCAATCTCTGCTTTATTAAAAGATTTAAGTCAATATTTTGCACTTAAAGACCTAGGTGACCTTCACTTGTTTTTGGGCATGGAGGTTAAGAAAGTAAATGGTGTGGTCTTAACACAAGAGAAATATGCAATTGATTTACTTACTAGAGTGGGCATCAATAATTGTATACCATGTCCTGCACCATTATCTTCTATGGAAAAATTGTCACTTACAGAAGGCACAACTCTTGGTCCTGACGATAGTACATGTTACAGGAGTATTATTAGTGCTTTGCAATATTTAACCCTCACACGGTCTGACCTGTCTCTTTCAGTCAACAAAGTTTGTCAATTTCTTCATGCACCTACAACAGCTCATTGGACAACAGCCAAAAGGATTTTGAGATATATTAATGGTACCTTATCAGTTGGCCTCACATTTCAGAAAGCTCCTTCTACCCTTCTTAGTGCCTTCTCTGATGTGGATTGGGCAGGATGTCTTGACGACCGACGTTCTACAGGGGGATTTGCTATATTTTTTGGTCACAATCTTATTTCTTGGAGTGCTCGCAAGAAAGCTACAGTATCTCGTCCTAGCACTGAGACCGAGTACAAAGCCCTAGCAAATGCTACTGCTGAGCTAATTTGGGTTGAGGCCTTACTCAAAGAACTTAGTGTTCATGTTACAGAAAGACCTTGTTTGTGGTGTGACAATCTTGGTGCTACATACTTGTCTGCAAATCCTATATTCCATACCCGCACCAAACACATCAAGATTGATTTTCATTTTGTTCATGAGAGGGTTTCAACAAACAACTTGATATTCGTTTTATCTCTAACAAAGATCAAATTGCAGATGAGTTTACCAAAGCATTACCAGTTCAGCAACTTCATGAATTTAGACGTAATCTAAATCTTTTCAAGGTTTAAATTAAGGGGGTGTTGAACAATAACTCTAGATATATAGCGTTTTGTATTCCGTTGTAATTATCCAGATCTCTTCGTATGGTGTAGTACGCCAACGATCTCCCCAGATGTAAATGCCACGATGGAGACTTTTTCCATCTATAAGTAACACGCAACCGGGTACTGAGAAGGTGTCCCGTTCCCTCAAAACCAATATAATACAATTGCATGCTCAGGTGTATGACGAGCTTGGGCACGAGCTGGCGCCCTACGAGCTGGAGTACTGTGAGGGATGGGCTGGAAAGGTTCGAGCGAGCAAAGAAGAAAAGGGGTGGACCGTGGGGTTCCGAGGAGCAAGTACTGCTGCGGCTTCAGAATTTTCTCCAGATAGGAAGCCACCCAGTGATAGACTGATAGGTGCTCTGCTTTGTATTGACACTGGAATTGCTGGGGTCGAATTTTTAGACCCAGGACCGCTGAACTCAATACAGCGACCAATAGGAAGGTCCGCGCATGCGTGTGGAAACATGAGGGAGAAGTATTAGGCCATCTTCACAGGGTCTACCCAAACGGTCCGAGCGTGTCATAATCGGTTGAAAAGACGCACGGGACGTACGCAGCGTCCCAGCGGCACGACCATCCGAACTAAGTCAGACCAGACCGACTTATTGATTTGATACCTGGATAAGTCTGTCAGGACAGACCGGACACATACCGGCAAAAATGGAGCCACACAAGGGGGCCTTCTTCTTTTGGAATGGTCTATTCGATTTTGTTCGTTTAGGTCGTACTGCTGGACGCGACTGACCGGACAGGCCAGACCATGACCCAAAAACGCCGCACTTGATCCAAGGACTAAAACGGATCATTTGAGTCGTTTGTTTGGGTCTCCTGATAGAGATGTCCTTAGCTTGTAATTTACTCGTGCATGTATGCTTGTTACTTACTCCTGCTCCTCCACATGGGTGGAGCCCGCCATCGGTACTAAGGTAATGGGTGAGATCAAAATCAAATTATGGGTCTGCAACTTTATGTACCAGGCAACAACCAAAAGAACTACAACGTCTTCATCATGAGACACTCAGACCAGAAAGCAGACCCTCTGCAAGTGAAAAAGAATCCCGCCGGACAAGTCCGGCCTCTTGTCCGAAAACATGTTTGACGACACCCGTTAGCTCGTGCTAAAATTTCATAGCTGGGACTTCACGTCGGACTATCCGGCCTACCACCGGACATTCGGCCGGACGCTCTCAAGCTCTCAGCTTGCCGCCGCCGCCGCCAAGCTCTTGGCGCCCCGCCAATTTGTATGCCGCCGCTGCCACGCCAGCCCTGCCGGCACACACCTATAAGGCCAAGCCACCACCGCGCACGGACGCGATCGTCGCCGGTGATGATCCGGCGTACGTCGGTGCTTTCTTTTTTGTTTGCATAAAGTCGTACTAGTACAAATGCTGCTAGAAGAATGTATAATTTGGTTGAGTTATACGGGATTTTGCACAGGGTTACGTATACATGTTTATACTAATTACGAAGGGGTATCAAGCGATTTGAGTCATTCTGTTTGAGATTATACAAGTTCGTATGAATTTAGGATTGAGAGGGTTGTACCGTATCAGAGGCTGTAGGATAAAAATAAGTTCAGTAGCAGAGCCCAGCGGCACTACCCGTCAAGAAAAAAGATCCCCAGCGGCACTACGCCTCGTGATCCCCATGCTTCACCAGCATAAACCACCACGCCACTGCCGCCCGCATCGCCAATCAGCCGGTAACCCGGCACCCGGATGGCGCCTCCCTCTGCAGCGGGCGGGCTCGTGCTGTGGCTGCACGTCTCAGCCGAGATGGGCGAGCAGAGCCGCGCCCAGGTCGATCGCCCACTGCTTCTCCGTCGTCCCCGAGTTCCGCCTGTCCTTCCCCACCGCCCCATCATCTGCTACCGTACGGTACGTGTACGGTGCCGAAATGTTCTTCACGAGTCTCGATTCATCTCGCCCCTGTTGAGTAATAGAGCAATTTACCAAGCGAATCTATTATATACTAAAAGCAATATAAGGTTGTTTTTCGAGGCACTGTGTTGATCCACATCATTTAAATTATTTATGATTGTTAGATCTGAAATCTATGGCTAGAATTTAACTAAATAACGTAACTTAATTATGTTTCCATATAGGCATGTCCAGCACCTGTCACGTCACGGTTTAAGAAGAAAAAAAGTCCTCCTCTAGACAACATATTCTTCACCGATCCATCTCTGCCAAAAAGAATGGACGTGGTCATGTGCCTATGGATCCAAGAGTGTATGTACGTTTTGATTCACCAAAAGGAGTCCGTACAAGCTACAATGGCAAACGTGTAAGCCTAAATCACCTAACGAGTAAGACCTTTTGGTAGTACAGAATACGTGTATGTTTGAGATTCGTCAAAAATGAGTCCGGATGAGTTACAATACCAAAAACTTCAACCCAAATCACTTAACAAGATGGATTTTATTTCTTAAGACGTACCAAAATACTTTCTTCGTTTCAAAATAGATATAACAGATTTTTCAAAATTGGATGAATCTAGGTACTATTTAATACATAGATTTATTTAAATTTTGACAAACCTACGATATCTATTTTAAGATGGAGGAAGTACATTTATTTAGCCATGTATGTCGAAGATGGTAGCAATATGTCACACAGATCAATATCGGTTTTTGCTCTTTGCTGAAAATCCGTACACAATATGTTTTGCAAACATTTAGGTGCACATGAACTATTTGCATTCACCCAAAAATCAGGACGCGTTTTTTGTGTGAAAAAGAGCATATATTAATATCACACGGATACCAATTACACGTAACCTCTGCAACAAAGCATGTCCTATTTGCAATATGGATGCACACAGCCGAAAAAAAAATTAAAAAAAGAAAAGTCCTCCTACAACAATCTGATTCTTTGCAGCAGCGACACTACCACCACCAAAAATAACACCAGAAGTACAACCCCTCCAAAAACGACGCCTCCAAAAAGGAAACAGTGCACAAGCGTTGTCATCACCCGATCAAAGATCTTAGGTTTTCACCTTGAAGAAAGTCTTCACTCATAAAACAATGTCTTCTGCATGATCATTGCCAGGCACAACCAATGAATCAGACCTTGGGTTCTCACCCTGCAAGATAAGACTGTGAACTCCTCCTGTGATATCGCTCCCTCTAACAGACGCTACTGCGAGTCACAGATAACCAAGCCAAATCTCATCGGCATAAAGACTCAATCCACCATAGCTCACCCTCATGTCTCTAGTTTCATGCTATTCTCCGCTTCTGACTTCACCATATGTATCGTCATAGACATGTCACATGATGGTAACAGGTAACAGAGCTTCACTACACTCCCACTGAAACCAAACGGCCAGGAAAAAACATAGGTGCGTATGACCGAATTCCTTCCGATCCAGCAAGTTCCAGGCATATACGCAGGACGCATAGTCACAACACACGATGTATGCATAGGCACAACACAAATTACTTCCATATAAGTAACACTTACATATGTGTACTCTAAGATGTGTACCTACATATTCGACTAAACCTAGAGGAGAGAAGAGATAATGCATAGATAAATTAGTGGTGACGGTGTCAACCAGACAAAGCTATATCTCTAACGGCTTAAGCTACCTTGAGGTTACTAACCAAAGAAATGACCAACGGTTAATTTTCATTGGCTCAAATGGATTGTTGTAATAGTATTGAAAACTCAAAAAGATTTCTTTAAGTCCAAAAAAATGTTTAGAGCTCCAAATGGTTAGGAGGTTCTAATAACTGATCACCCAAAAAATTACACCCCTGGCTTAAATAAATGTACAGCCTGGCTACAAAAATCCCCACAAGCTTATAAAACACAACATGATTTATTCGTTGATTACAACTTTTCTAGGGACACACTTTTGAGAATACAGGATGCTAAACTGGTGCTTAATCCCTTAGTCGGTGAGAAGAGAATCAAATTTGCTAAAATACGTGCCATATGAAATTCGATCCATGAAGTAAACCACTATATGGTCACACCAGAATAATGATCGAGTAAAATTTATTGGTACGACTACATCTCAACTGTCATGACAAACAATACATGGTCATAGTAATGTATATACCTGAACTACACATGACATGTTGATCTATGGTTACTTTGCCTCCTGACGTATTATCGGATGTTCAATGTGAGATGAGCTGGCTGAGATGGTGGAATGTTGACCCAGTGCCCATCATACTTGTATGAACTAAAGACATTGATTGTACCACACCAAAGAGAAAGTTAAAATATTCACTATTTCAACTTTGCTAAAACATCTCTTTAACATAGATTTGGAGTGCAATAGAAACGTGGACATGGTCAATAGATTACAAATTATAAGAGACAATATTAATATATTACAGTATACACAAATGAATAAATAAATTCAAACAAATATATATTTATTTACATGGACTATGGAACTCTATGATGTTACTTTCAATATATCAAAGAGGATGCCCTCGCAATTTGCGAGGGCCGCCCTGCTAGTTATCTATAATAAACGCTAGATAAAACATGATTAGAATAGTAGGCAATATACTAATCATGTGAGATAGCAAAAACATATTAAGGCATATAGCCAAACAAACTGCAAGGCATAAAACTTTGGATATGATCAGAACAAGATTGAGACAGAAGATGTACACGGCAGTAGCAGAAGTGGAACCGCCGGCGTTGGAACCGTCGTTGGCCATGTCGTCGAGGAAGAGGGTGCTGATGTCGGGGAAGAAGTCCTCGTCGGGGAAGACGTCGCTATCTGTGAGGGAGTCCGTGACGAAGCAAGTAGTCGCGCCGATAGCGCTCCCCAAAAACCTTATCGCCCTTCTCCCGTACAGGACTCGAAGCAGCGGGGTCTCGGAGGCCTACTGTCCCGGCTCGCGGTGCACGCCGCAAGACGGGATGGGGAAGATGTAGGTAGCGCAGTGCTCTGGAACTGGAGGCGCAAAGGATGTGTGGCAGTGTAACTGAGAGGAGGCGCGACCTCTCTCTCTTATAGGCACAGAGGGGAAGGTAGACAGACTCCGCAGAAGATGAAACGAATGGACGGTAGATGAAGCGAACAGGCGGCAGTCCACCGGACAGCCTCCACTCAATTCGTATTCATTTAACTCGTATTAACAGTCCACTCAAAGCAAATGTTTCAGCTTCTGTACATCTGTTCATATACCATTCATGTGTGGCAAAATAAAGCTCGGCTCGGCGAGATTCCCGCAACCCGCGGCGTGCGCGCGCGCGTCGTGTCGTGGCGAGGCGAGCGAGGAGGAGGAGCGCATGTGGAACTCTCTCCTTCTCCTTCTCATCCTTTTACCAAGTGATAGGAGAGCTCACCTTATAAGCTGGTCTAACTTTCACTCAACTAGCAATGTGGGACTAAACATTTGTCCCAGCTCTTGCCTTGCATGAATGGGCCAAATGGGCCTCTAGGATTTCAGGAATTTATTGGCATATAATAAATGGGCTGGGCCTATTTAGGCAAAAATTCCAACAATCCCCCACCAGATCCTAGAGGCACATGAAGTTTGCCTTTGGTTCCAAAACATTGTTTATATACCGGTACTGTAGTGGAGACTGTTAAGTTAAACTTCCACCTAAAGCTTTATGTTATACTAGGCCGCAACTTGTACAGTGGACTATGCCTTGAACTGCAAGTTTGCTGCGAACCTAGCTTCACAAAAAGTCTTGACCGATACTAGGCTACCGTGGGACTTCCCCGCGGGTGGAGCTTATACGTCATACTCCATGACCTTTCATGAGTTTATTAGAGAGCACCCTACTCTCATAGACTGCGACGTTTTAACAGTCAGACTCATATAGGTGTATTCTTCAAAAGATGTTCTGCAGGACAACATCTTTGCTTAGGATAAGCCACTTAGAACACATTAAGATAATAAATCAACCTGCCATGCAGAATAGGAAAGTATTGCATCTTTATGGAGTGGTGTTTATTAAAGTAGGGATACTTTCCTCTCATCTAACCAATAGCTTGTCTCCCAATTCTAATTCACGGGATCTCCGATCACATAGAGTGGGATTGAAGCAGTGTAATCCCACCATCATCATCTCTCAATAGTTTGATGTTCAGGATGACATCAGCTACTCCCAGATCCTCCATCTCAAAGGAACGAGATAAGAAATCTTTGACCTCCTTAATTGCATTAAGGTTGGTTCCGAAAATCAGTATGTCATCAACATACAAACAAAGGATGACTCCCTCACCCCTACCATGGCGATAGTATACACACTTGTCAGCTTTGTTTACAACAAAGCCTGCAGCGGTTAAGGTTTTATCAAATTTTTCGTGCCACTGCTTAGGTGCTTGTTTAAGACCATACAAAGACTTCAGTAGCTTGCACACTTTTCTTTCTTGACCATTTACTACAAAACCATCTGGTTGATCCATATAAATTTCCTCATTCAACTCTCCATTTAGGAAAGCCGTCTTAACGTCCATTTGATGAACGAGAAGACCGTGTGAGGCAGCCAGAGAAAGTAGTACTCGAATGGTGGTCAACCTTGCTACAGGTGAGTAAGTGTCAAAGAAGTCTTCACCTTCCTTTTGGGTATAACCCTTGGCCACTAGCCTTGCCTTGTACTTATCAATAGTACCATCAGGCCTTAGTTTCTTCTTGAACACCTATTTACATCCTACAGGTTTGCACCCATAAGGACGATCAGTGATCTCCCATGTTTCATTAGCTAAGATGGAATTCATCTCACTATGAACAGCTTCCTTCCAGTAGTCAGCATCAGGAGATGCATAAGCTTCTGAAATGGAAGTGGGAGTGTAATCCACAAGGTACACAATGAAATCATCACCAAAATACTTTGCAGTCCTTTGTCTCTTGCTCCTTTTAGGAATTTCATTATCATCCTCCTTAGGACTTTCATAGTGTTCAATCGGAATGATAGGTTCAGAGAATATAGCAAATTCCTGATTAGATGAACTAGGTATCTCCGGATTTGATGAGTTAGGTTTATCCTTCATTGGAAAGATATCCTCAAAGAAAGTCGCATCAGTCGACTCCATGATTGTATCGACATGAATGTCAGGTACTTCAGATTTTACTATCAAGAATCTATAACCAATGCTATGAAAAGCATAGCCCAGAAAAACACAATCAATGGTTTTTGGTCCAAGCTTGCGCTTCTTGGGGATTGGTACATTAACCTTTGCCAAACAACCCCAAGTACGTAAGTAAGAGAGTTTTAGTCTTTTCTTCTCCCATTCTTCGAATGGAGTAATTTCTTTGTTCTTTGTGGGAACTCGGTCTAGGACATGACACGCGGTCAATAGTGCCTCCCCCCACCATTCCTTAGAAAGACCCGATGTGTCTAACATGGCGTTAACCAAATCTGTTAGAGTACTTTCTTTCGGCTACTCCATTTGACTGGGGTGAGTAGGGAGGCGTCCTCTCATGAATTATGCCATGTTCCGCACAAAAGGAATCAAACTCGTTGGAAAAATACTCTCCACCATGATTAGACCTAAGCCTCTTAATCTTTCGATCAAGTTGATTTTCTGCCTCAGCTTTATAGATTTTGAAGAAACTCAAAGCCTCATCTTTTGATTTCAGAAGATACACATGACAATATCTCGTAGAGTCATCGATCAAAGTCATGAAATATTTCTTTCCACCTTTTGTCAACACACCATTCATCTCACAAAGATCAGAATGTATGAGCTCTAGTGGTGTTAAATTTCTCACTCCTGCAGTCGTATGTGACTTGCGAGGTTGTTTAGCTTGCACGCAGACTTGGCACTTAGATCCCTTAACAGTTGAGAAATCAGGGATTAAATTCATTTTGGCTAGTGTAGCATCCCAATTGTCTAACAATTGCAATGCTGCTAGCCTAGTCTATATATATGCTACTTCCTATATATAATTGTTGCATCATAATTATATCATGCTCATGTCATCATGCCACCTTGCATTTGAGCATCATATAAAACCCTTTTTGTTTTGGTTCTTCTCTCATATGCATTGAAAATTGTATTTGCCTCTTGATATTGTATTTGGTTATTGATATATTGTTTAATGCCCAAGTTGAGTTGGGGGCATATCTTTTATTCCACTCCACCACCTTTCTTTGTCACCACCTTATACTTCCACCATTCCAATAACCCATGAGCTTGTAATTCTTTTTCTTTGGATTTTTATTCTAGCTCATGTGGGTTGGGTGGATCTAATTCTATAATTTATTTTGCTTGGTCTTTATTCCACCTTTTGGGAATGCATGGGAATCATGCCATGTTATATTATTATTGTTTTCACATAATAACACATGGCATTTAAAGCCCATGCATGGGCCATGCAAAGCTCCACCATCTCTCTCTCTACCCCTCTTCATGCTTGATCTTGTTTGGTTCATGTTAAAAAACCCTACACCCATCCCCATCCATGCAAGCCATGTGTGGGCATATTCAACCATTATCCCTAAAAAACCCTAAACCATATCCCTACCCCTCTCTCCTCACACTTGTCACCTCATGCTTTGGTCATGATTCAAACCCTAGCTACCATACCACACCCTCTCTCTAATCCCTCCTCTCTAAACCACACCCCCACCCTAACCACTCCATGCCGAGGTGTCCCCTCTCCCTACCATGATGGCCCCACCTGGCCACCCTCTCTCCTCGGCCCCACACCCCAGCTACCCCTACCCCATCCCTAGAAAAACCTAACCCGAGCCTCTCCCCTAGCCAACCCTAGCTCACCGAGCCTACCCTCTCCTCTCTCTTTCTCTCTTCCTGCTGAGCTAGCCCCACCCCGAGCTCCCCTCACTCCCTGGCCCACCTGGCAGCCTCCACCTACCCTGCCCTGGCCTTCCACGCCGAGCCCCTGCTCGAGAGGACAAGGAGGAAAGGTGGCACCCGAGCCACCTTTTTCTTCTCCTCTCTACTGATTCCCCACGGCACCTTCCCCTTCTACTTTCCTCTTTCCCACGTTTCCTCTGTCTCTCCCAGATCCACCCCAGGGCCTTGCCCTCTTCCCCCTTCTTCTCCACCGATGCCATCTCCCCTCTCGCCGGTCCCCGCCAGTACCACCGCCGTTCCATCGTTCCGACCGGAGAGCGCGAGGTGGAGGTGATCAAGGAGACCGAGGAGGTTCTTCTGCATCGCCCAGAACACGCCAGCAAGAAGACGACGCCTTGCTGCCGCCAGAACCTCGCCGCTCCGCAGCTCCCTGCCTCGATCCGAGCCCTCCGTCGAGCCCGCGGTGAGCCCCTGTACCTCCCAGACACCCCCCTCTTCGCTGTCGTTGTCTGGCCGCGCCGAACCATACACCAAACACCCTCTGCGCGCTGGCGGTCGCTGCGTTCACTCGGCGTAGCGCCTCGTAGACGGCATATCTAGCCCCCATCCACCTTGCTGTCACCAACCCTCAACCAGCCGCATTGGTTACCGCCTCCGCGCGCGAGCCCCAGGTCCCCGGATCGAGTTCCCCGCGCGCCGCGCTCCGCTGTCGCGCACGAAACTGACCGCGGGTCAGAGAGAGAAGAACAACAGTACGGGTCGGTGGTCGTTTACAAATAGCCCCTCCTTTTTATTTTCGCCTCAACCCGCGGTACACCGAGCCCCACCAGTCAGCCTCCCTGTCCATTTTACAAAAACACCCCCGCAGTTTTGAACACCCAACCCGCGCTCTAGCACGTCCCTACCTGTCAGCCGCGGCGGGTTCAGCCACTGGCCCGTGGACCACTAGCCGCTGGCCCACCTGTCAATCGCAGCGGCTAGGTAGCACCGCGGTGAGAAAGCTTTTCCCTGTGCGCGTGTGCCCAGTCAACAGTGGCCCACCCGTCAGTGGCTTGGGTCGAATTCATCTGGGTGTAAAAAGGTTTCCCTAGTTATCTGTTTAAACAAAACAAATTCAAAATTGTTTAAATTCAAATTCAAATCTGTTTTTAAATAACCTTAATATTGTAAATCCAAATAATACAAATGATATATGTTTTTGAATCAGAAAAATGTGAGGAATTCAAATATGCCATTCAAAATATTGTTTGAGCACTTAAAATTTTCGAGATAATTAAAATTACAACAAAATGCCCTTTATCTTAATTAATTAATAACTTTAGTTTTATAACTCCAAATTTGACAAATAATATGTCTAAATCGATCAGCGCGACGAGCCCGTTCTATCTATGCATTCCATGTTCTGAATTGCAGCATGCATCATATAAATATAAAGGTTACAGCAACTTATTTGAGGATAAAAGGTGACTAAAACTCCATAAAATGCTTTATTCTTGTATTCCACACCTCACCAATGCCATGCTACATTTTTGCCATGCAAATTGTGCATCATTCATCATGGCATGATTGTTTGCTTGTCGCATTTTAATTCATATGCTTGTGCACTCTATTTATGTTGGCCCTTGTTTGTTTGGTTCTTCTTCGAATAGACGCTGAGCAGGGGATATATCAAGAAACCCAGGAGCACTACCCAGATCCTTCTCTCGCTTCAACGGAGCTGCCAGGCAAGCACTACCACATGCTTGCATACATATAGTACCTATTGCCTCTATCTTATTCTTGCATCATTGAGTCGCGATTGCATTAAACTGAATCCCCAAGTACTGCATAGCCTTTACTTTTAAACCCCACTGAAGATTGTTCCTCCATCCCATGAGCCATTACTACAGGAGTTGTTTGAGCCATGCGGGTCGTAGAACAGCATGTGTAGGGTATGTGAGTGTCTGATGGATAACGAGGTACCTAAACAACTTAACCTGAGTAGTAATGGGATGACTAATGAAAGTGGCACCGGTGAGCAATATCTGCTATTTGGTTCTTCATGCTCACTTGTGTCCCGTAGGACCCCGAGTACTTGATTCCTGTTCCTTGACTATTCGCGCTATCCACATCCGGGAGGCTTATGAACCCCCCTGAGCCAGAGCTTGATTCATTCTTATTTCTTGAGGCCACAAAGTAGTTTGGAGCTTTATTACTATCCTGTACTTATGCCATGCTTTACTGCTTTATTTAAGATTGTGCGTGGAGCACCTGTACTGTTTAGGACCGTGACACGTTTTCGCTGTATCGACAAGCCCAGTCACATTTTCGGGTTCCCAGTCGTTTACCGCCGTCCACACAAACCCTGGATCCATTTCGGAGCCGGCCAACTTCGTTGCGGGTAGCTTAGTGGGGTGGCCCCCTAAAATATTTCTGAATCCTGTGATCGCTTTGTCGTGAATGCCTCGTTGGGTTTTGATTTGGTTTTTCCGAGGTTGATCGAGTGTGTGTTGCTATTTGTGCACCCCTGCAGGGTAAATCTTTCTGAAAGCCGTGTCCGCGGTTATGGACGACTTGGAGCACAGTTTCTCGATCATAGACAAGTATAACTAAAGTACCGCTTTTAATTTGACTAAGTACCTGACTAGTAAATAGTGCAACACTCATGGAATGGATAATAAAACTGACAACGGATGGGGGGCTGTTCGTCCGCTTCCTTGTTGGTAAGCGAGGAGGAGGATGGATCTGTTAAGATTACTGTTATAACTGTTGTTATTAATTCACGGACATCCGTCTATCTTTGGTTAGGCGGATGGTTAGCGAGTATCCCTAGAATTGTTAGGTATTATCTTTTGCTGCAATTGCGTCACCCCAGGTTGTGTCCCCTTTAGAGGCATAAAGACTTGCTGAGTACCCCTAGGGTCTCACACGATAAATTGTTTGATTCAGATGGACAGGTAAACTCGCAAGATGGATACTGGGTGGAGGAGACGGACGATGTTGGCAACGATCACTCGGTGTAGAGATTCCGGGAACGGGGATCCGTGAGATCTGTGGGCGGGATGTGTTTATTTATGGGGCATCTTATGCCAATTTGCTTCTTATCCGTACTCGGATCTTGTTTTTCGCTTCCGCCTGATACTTTGATGTTTGATGTATGAGGAGATATCCTAAACTATTATATCTATCTAGGATATTTGGATCTTGCCGTATGGCGTTGCAATATTTCTATTTCTTTTAGATGGAATGGCTCTGAGGACTGTTGTATGGTGGCTTGCATACATACTCATTTGTGTATGTAGTTGATCCCTTCGCCTGCCGATTACGCCGCTCGTTCTTGTCCCGATGTTTTGGAAATGGTTAGGACGGCCGAAAGGTCTACCTGTGAGTGGCGTTTGGCCCCGCCGTACTATTTTAACCATTTCCGCTCATCCAGGCTTGTAACTAAGAGCGTAATTCACCGAGGTAGTTACAATTGGTATCAGAGCCATCCCGCCCTTCAGGGTCTCAGCCAAATGGTCGTTGTCAGTCTAGCAAATATTTTTGGTAGCTATGTATACTAGGGAAAAACAAAACGCGAGAGTAAGACTGCTTCCACTTTTCTTCTTACCCACCCACCCACCTTTTCTGGTAAGGAAGTGTAACGTTTTCAATCCTCTTCTTAAAATTCAAACTAGGATTCACGTGTTCTGGGTTTCCGTAGTACCATAGAAAGTGTGTGTGTGTGTAATTCCTTGTCTATCTGTTGCATCCAATTTGTTATCACAATCTGCCTTTGGTTATCAACTGCTGGTACATTCCATACTGACAGGCTTTTGAAAACCGGCGCGATCTATCCGACTCCTTGTTAACCGGTGCCATCTTCTTAAGGGTGTTCTTCCTTCCAGCATGCTTTCACAGAATGTGGAGTTGCTAATCTCTACCTGATAAGTGATTTTGCGCATCTATTGGTATTTTAATGCCGAAAATGCGGAAAAAATTTCTTTGATACATCTGTGTTTCCACACTCCTTTTCAGTCGTGTGTGAAACATTATCTATCTCCTTTTTATCAGCATGTCCATGCTAACTCATTCTTTTGTCACCGGCGCTTAATCCTGGAGTTTCTTTTCATCTCTAATTCTCTTGGGCTAATTACATAACATGTGTCGATCCGATGCTGGTGATTGTAATTTGGCTCTCGGCATAGCTATATGACACTTATCATGAGTGGAATATGGAAAATGCAATCACCACTATCCTCCAAATGGTGACGGTTATCTCCTGTGATTTTGAGTACACCGTGATCATATCTATGCATATTCAAGCATCTTTGGCAATCCGGAGTTTCTCAAGGCACTACGGCGGTCTATCATCTGTCCATCATGCTGCACATCTTTTTGAACTCCATATCTGCAAAATTCTCTTTGAGACGAGGGAATTGCATCTTTTCGTCTCTGGTAGCTTTGCTTGAGGTATGAGCTATCATCGTTTCTTTATCCAAGATCTCTTTATCTTTGTAACCGGTGATCCAATCGACAATGTGAACCAGGTGACATCTATTTTTCTTCCGAAGGACCAGATAATCTATTCTACCAGTGCATCTTTCCAACATGAATCCTTACTCGTAACGTTGATCTTTCAAAGAGCGTTGAGCTCAGAAAGTGTTTCGAGCATTTGTTTGTTTCTCCCGCCTCTTGAACTTGATATTCTGGGAATATCCTGTTAATCCATGGGGGTATATGTTGATAATATGCTTGCCTATTCGATATCAATGGAAGAACATGGAAGATCATCTGTGTCTCTTTCTCTCAAGCTTCGTGAGCACTACCTGTGTGCAAAGTCTCAAAGTGAGAATTCTGACTTTTTGAAGTCACCTATCTCGGCCACATCCTTCTGCTAAATAGATCGCTTCAATTCTGGAATCAGCAAGTCCATTGTTAATTCCAGCTTCCATCTTCAATCAAACCCGGAGTTTTCCTTGTTGGCAAGTTATCATCGTTGTTTCGCTAAAGATTTTCCTCAAGACTGCTAAATCTTTCTCAATCATTTCAAGAAGAACATGGAGTTCTTTCACCTCAGTCTCGTCAAGTAATCTCTTGAAACCCTCTCTCTCTGTCGTCTATGCTCAATCCACCGGAGGCCATGAAGACCTTCTAGATCTTGTATTCCTTCCGTTCAAGTTGGTGCTATCTTTTCTGTAGCTGTTGAATCTTGCAGTTGTTCTCCGTAATCGTCCTTCATATCTTTCCGGTGGCTTGGTACTTCCGACATGACGACAACATCATCATCTTTATCTATCTATGAATCCGGCGAATCGTTTGCATCTATCCTTGTTTTCTAACGAAGTTCCACGAGTTATTGTCAATACCTTCAGTCTGTTTCGGTAGTTGGGTTGCATGGTTTTCTTATTCATGTGCGGAGTAATGCTTTGAGTGCGGGATGGAGTAGCTACCATACCACTACTCTTATCATTCGCTCTTGTACATTGAATTGGTGAATTTATGTGATTTCACTAATTCCACGGAAGTTAGAAGTGGCCTTTACTCCTTGATACTTTTACTTCCGTCTTTGTTTTTCCGGAGTGCTCTCTCGAAGAAAGTAATCAATAATCTCTTGTTGGTGATCTGTCTATTCTAGATGGAGCAAAATCCTCAATTATCTGGTGGAAACAAACGCAAACTCTTTTCTGTACTCGTCATTCTACCGATGTTCGGCATCCCCAAACAAGATGAAAGGAACCTATCTCTCTCTTTGTTTCATCAATTCTTTTTCTGTGGTAAAGCCAATTATGGTTGATGCCATCAGCCGCAAATCTATTGCGTTAGCCTCAAGGCCAAAGAAAGCAATAAGTATAACTACAATAAACTCCAGATCCTCCATATTCTTTGCTTCTCGGGATTCCACCATGATCTGGCTTCACATCCGTCTCTGGAAGTTATATCTGCGCACCTCAATTGCGTGATCCGTTGGGTCTTACCAGCGCAAGAAGAATCTAATCCGACGATGTCTAACTAAATCTTTCTGTTGATATCAAGGGACTCTATTGTTTGAAGGCAATATTGTTTCCGAACTTCATTTCTCAAATCCGAGAGAAGATACAATGCTATTTTTCATAGTGGTTGATAACCTCTCCAATCTAGCTCTTTTCTTCCAGCGAGACAAAGTTTTCATCCTCTCTAGTATCGATAAACCTTTAATCTTAATGATGTGTCTTTCTTTATCCATGATACATCATCTTGTCCTTTCTTTCACTAGTGGTTCTAGTCTTTTATCTTGTTTCTCGAAAAACCGAAGCTATGTTCATCCTACCTTCTTGCCTCACGACAATCCTTCAACTCTTCTAACCCGTTGTTTCTCAAGAAAAATGCAAGACTCGCAACAAGTCTAGCAAGTTTTGCAAGGTGTAGTGGTCGCACCATTCCGTTGTTCATCAACTTGGGAACATGAGGGTCACCTTCGTTCCGAACAACCGCCTCTCCTTGTGTTGTTTTCCTTTTGCTAGGAATCTCGGGGCGAGATTCTTGTTTAGTGGGGGAGAGTTGTAGCATCCCAATTGTCTAACAATTGCAATGCTGCTAGCCTAGTCTATATATATGCTACTTCCTATATATAATTGTTGCATCATAATTATATCATGCTCATGTCATCATGCCACCTTGCATTTGAGCATCATATAAAACCCTTTTTGTTTTGGTTCTTCTCTCATATGCATTGAAAATTGTATTTGCCTCTTGATATTGTATTTGGTTATTGATATATTGTTTAATGCCCAAGTTGAGTTGGGGGCATATCTTTTATTCCACTCCACCACCTTTCTTTGTCACCACCTTATACTTCCACCATTCCAATAACCCATGAGCTTGTAATTCTTTTTCTTTGGATTTTTATTCTAGCTCATGTGGGTTGGGTGGATCTAATTCTATAATTTCTTTTGCTTGGTCTTTATTCCACCTTTTGGGAATGCATGGGAATCATGCCATGTTATATTATTATTGTTTTCAAATAATAACACATGGCATTTAAAGCCCATGCATGGGCCATGCAAAGCTCCACCATCTCTCTCTCTACCCCTCTTCATGCTTGATCTTGTTTGGTTCATGTTAAAAAACCCTACACCCATCCCCATCCATGCAAGCCATGTGTGGGAATATTCAACCATTATCCCTAAAAAAAACCTAAACCATCTCCCTACCCCTCTCTCCTCACACTTGTCACCTCATGCTTTGGTCATGATTCAAACCCTAGCTACCATACCACACCCTCTCTCTAATCCCTCCTCTCTAAACCACACCCCCACCCTAACCACTCCATGCCGAGGTGTCCCCTCTCCCTACCATGATGGCCCCACCTGGCCACCCTCTCTCCTCGGCCCCACACCCCAGCTACCCCTACCCCATCCCTAGCAAAACCTAACCCGAGCCTCTCCCCTAGCCAACCCTAGCTCACCGAGCCTCCCCTCTCCTCTCTCTTTCTCTCTTCCTGCTGAGCTAGCCCCACCCCGAGCTCCCTCACTCCCTGGCCCACCTGGCAGCCTCCACCTACCCTGCCCTGGCCTCCCACGCCGAGCCCCTGCTCGAGAGGACAAGGAGGAAAGGTGGCACCCGAGCCACCTTTTTCTTCTCCTCTCTACTGATTCCCCACGGCACCTTCCCCTTCTACTTTCCTCTTTCCCACGTTTCCTCTGTCTCTCCCAGATCCACCCCAGGGCCTTGCCCTCTTCCCCCTTCTTCTCCACCGATGCCATCTCCCCTCTCGCCGGTCCCCGCCAGTACCACCGCCGTTCCATCGTTCCGACCGGAGAGCGCGAGGTGGAGGTGATCAAGGAGACCGAGGAGGTTCTTCTGCATCGCCCAGAACACGCCAGCAAGAAGACGACGCCCTGCTGCCGCCAGAACCCTCGCCGCTCCGCCGCAAACCCTAGATCCGGGTCGTCTGCAACCTCGCCGCTCCGCAGCTCCCTGCCTCGATCCGAGCCCTCCGTCGAGCCCGCGGTGAGCCCCTGTACCTCCCAGACACCCCCCTCTTCACTGTCGTTGTCTGGCTGTGCCGGACCATACACCAAACACCCTCTGCGCGCTGGCGGTCGTTGCGTTCACTCGGCGTAGCGCCTCGCAGACGGCATATCTAGCCCCCATCCACCTTGCTGTCACCAACCCTCAACCAGCCGCATTGGTTACCGCCTCCGCGCACGAGCCTCAGGTCCCCGGATCGAGTTCCCCGCGCGCCGCGCTCCGCTGTCGCGCACGAAACTGACCGCGGGTCAGAGAGAGAAGAACAACAGTACGGGCCGGTGGTCGTTTACAAATAGCCCCTCCTTTTTATTTTCGCCTCAACCCGCGGTACACCGAGCCCCACCAGTCAGCCTCCCTGTCCATTTTACAAAAACACACCCACAGTTTTGAACACCCAACCCGCGCTCTAGCACGTCCCTACCTGTCAGCCGCGGCGGGTTCAGCCACTGGCCCGTGGACCACTAGCCGCTAGCCCACCTGTCAATCGCAGCGGCTAGGTAGCACCGCGGTGAGAAAGCTTTTCCCTGTGCGCGTGTGCCCAGTCAACAGTGGCCCACCCGTCAGTGGCTTGGGTCGAATTCATCTGGGTGTAAAAAGGTTTCCCTGGTTATCTGTTTAAACAAAACAAATTCAAAATTGTTTAAATTCAAATTCAAATCTGTTTTTAAATAACCTTAATATTGTAAATCCAAATAATACAAATGATATATGTTTTTGAATCAGAAAAATGTGAGGAATTCAAATATGCCATTCAAAATATTGTTTGAGCACTTAAAATTTTCGAGATAATTAAAATTACAACAAAATGCCCTTTATCTTAATTAATTAATAACTTTAGTTTTATAACTCCAAATTTGACAAATAATATGTCTAAATCGATCAGCGCGACGAGCCCGTTCTATCTATGCATTACATGTTCTGAATTGCAGCATGCATCATATAAATATAAAGGTTACAGCAACTTATTTGAGGATAAAAGGTGACTAAAACTCCATAAAATGCTTTATTCTTGTATTCCACACCTCACCAATGCCATGCTACATTATTGCCATGCAAATTGTGCATCATTCATCATGGCATGATTGTTTGCTTGTCGCATTTTAATTCATATGCTTGTGCACTCTATTTATGTTGGCCCTTGTTTGTTTGGTTCTTCTTCGAATAGACGCTGAGCAGGGGATATATCAAGAAACCCAGGAGCACTACCCAGATCCTTCTCTCGCTTCAACGGAGCTACCAGGCAAGCACTACCACATGCTTGCATACATATAGTACCTATTGCCTCTATCTTATTCTTGCATCATTGAGTCGCGATTGCATTAAACTGAATCCCCAAGTACTGCATAGCCTTTACTTTTAAACCCCACCGAAGCTTGTTCCTCCATCCCATGAGCCATTACTACAGGAGTTGTTTGAGCCATGCGGGTCGTAGAACAGCATGTGTAGGGTATGTGAGTGTCTGATGGATAACGAGGTACCTAAACAACTTAACCTGAGTAGTAATGGGATGACTAATGAAAGTGGCACCGGTGAGCAATATCTGCTATTTGGTTCTTCATGCTCACTTGTATCCCGTAGGACCCCGAGTACTTGATTCCTGTTCCTTGACTATTCGCGCTATCCACATCCGGGAGGCTTATGAACCCCCCTGATCCAGAGCTTGATTCATTCTTATTTCTTGGGGCCACAAAGTAGTTTGGAGCTTTATTACTATCCTGTACTTATGCCATGCTTTACTGCTTTATTTAAGATTGTGCGTGGAGCACCTGTACTGTTTAGGACCGTGACACGTTTTCGCTGTATCGACAAGCCCAGTCACATTTTCGGGTTCCCAGTCGTTTACCGCCGTCCACACAAACCCTGGGTCCATTTCGGAGCCGGCCAACTTCGTTGCGGGTAGCTTAGTGGGGTGGCCCCTTGAAATATTTCTGAATCCTGTGATCGCTTTGTCGTGAATGCCTCGTTGGGTTTTGATTTGGTTTTTCCGAGGTTGATCGAGTGTGTGTTGCTATTTATGCACCCCTGCAGGGTAAATCTTTCTGAAAGCCGTGTCCGTGGTTATGGACGACTTGGAGCACAGTTTCTCGATCATAGACAAGTATAACTAAAGTACCGCTTTTAATTTGACTAAGTACCTGACTAGTAAATAGTGCAACACTCATGGAATGGATAATAAAACTGACAACGGATGGGGGGCTTCTCGTCCGCTTCCTCGTTGGTAAGCGAGGAGGAGGATGGATCTGTTAAGATTACTGTTATAACTATTGTTATTAATTCACGGACATCCGTCTATCTTTGGTTAGGCGGATGGTTAGCGAGTATCCCTAGAATTGTTAGGTATTATCTTTTGCTGCAATTGCGTCACCCCAGGTTGTGTCCCCTTTAGAGGCATAAAGACTTGCTGAGTACCCCTAGGGTCTCACACGATAAATTGTTTGATTCAGATGGACAGGTAAACTCGCAAGATGGATACTGGGTGGAGGAGACGGACGATGTTGGCAACGATCACTCGGTGTAGAGATTCCGGGAACGGGGATCCGTGAGATCTGTGGGCGGGATGTGTTTATTTATGGGGCATCTTATGCCAATTTGCTTCTTATCCGTACTCGGATCTTGTTTTCCGCTTCCGCCTGATACTTTGATGTTTGATGTATGAGGAGATATCCTAAACTATTATATCTATCTAGGATATTTGGATCTTGCCGTATGGCGTTGCAATATTTCTATTTCTTTTAGATGGAATGGCTCTGAGGACTGTTGTATGGTGGCTTGCATACATACTCATTTGTGTATGTAGTTGATCCCTTCGCCTGCCGATTACGCCGCTCGTTCTTGTCCCGATGTTTTGGAAATGGTTAGGACGGCCGAAAGGTCTACCTGTGAGTGGCGTTTGGCCCCACCGTACTATTTTAACCATTTCCGCTCATCCAGGCTTGTAACTAAGAGCGTAATTCACCAAGGTAGTTACAGCTAGCCGCGTCATACAACCAAAATTAATATGACAAAGACGAGAGTGCCAGACATTTGATTCAAAATTTGTGTAAATATGATTAACAACTTTATTACAAATGTCTGACAGAGATAAGCGGAACAAGCCTCCGCATTCATAGCCTTTACCAATAAAGGTTCCATACTTCGAAATTACAAATTTATTGGACTCGAATACAATCTTGTAGCCATCTCGACACAGAAGAGATCCGCTAACAAGATTTTTATTTATTGAGGGAACATGATGCACGTTCTTCAGGCGCACAGTCTTTCCCGAAGTGAACTTCAGATCGACCGTACCAACACCATGAACAGAAGCATGCGAGCCGTTCCCCATCAGCACGGTTTGAGTCCCTCTGACCTGATATGAAAAAAACATAGAAATATCAGAACAGACATGTACATTAGCGCCCGTGTCAATCCACCAATCAGGAGAATGACATAATGAAAGAACAGTAGGTAATATACCATACCCAACATCTTTCATCTCAACGTCGCCCATGACAACATTAGCAGTCTTGATGCTCTTCCCATGCTGGCGCTTGTCAAAGCGGTTGGGACAAGCAGGAGCCCAATGATTAGGATCACCGCACACATGACAAGCACCTTTCCTCTTATCAGTCTTCTTCTTGAAGCTGGTGGACTGTGAGGCCTTGTTCTTTCCATCGAACTTTCCTTTGTCATCAAACTTGCCTTTGTTCTTGAACTTGTGAGGCTGGAAGTTCCTTTTCTGTACCAGGTTGGCATTAGAACCTCCCTCGGTACCTCAAGCACGTGTGTCTTTTGCTCTCGCCTTCTCTTCCACATCAAGAGTCCCAATGAGATCCGTCACGGAGAACTCTTGTCTCTTGTGCTTCAGAGAAGTAGCAAAATTCCTCCATGACTGGGGAAGTTTGGCAATGATGCCTCCGGCAACAAACTTGTCCGGTAACACACAAGTGAAGTGCTCAAGCTCCCTGGCAAGTGACTGTATCTCATGAGCCTGCTCCACAATGGAGCGGTCATCAATCATCTTATAGTCATAGAATTGTTCCATGACATACAGTTCACTGCCAGCATCAGAGACTCCAAATTTTCTCTCGAGCGCATCCCACATATCTTTGCCATTGCTAAATGACAGATATGAATCGACAATATTGTCGCCAAGGATGCTGATCAAGGCAGCCTTGAAAGTGGTATCAAGTTTTTGGAACGCCTCTTCCTAAGCGGGATTAAGTTCCCCCTCAGGTGCGCCATAGATGGCGTTATAGCAGCTCATGGTCCGAAACCAGAGCACTGCTCTCGCACGCCATCGTTTGTAATTTACACCTTCAAACACATGTGGCTTCATAGAAGCAACAAAGCCACTTGGGGCAAATTGCCTGAAATAAGGTTTTTGGATTGTTGAGTAATAGAGCAATTTACCAAGCGAATTATCTATAATAAACGCTAGATAAAACATGATTAGAATAGTAGGCAATATACTAATCATGTGAGATAGCGAAAACATATTAAGGCATATAGCCAAACAAACTGCAAGGCATAAAACTTTGGATATGATCAGAACAAGATTGAGACATAAGATGTACACGGCAGTAGCAGAAGTGGAATCGCCGGCGTTGGAACCGTCGTTGGCCATGTCGTCGAGGAAGAGGGTGCTGATGTCGGGGAAGAAGTCGCTATCTGTGAGGGAGTCCGTGACGAAGCCAGTAGTCGCGCCGATAGCGCTCCCCAAAAACCTTATCGCCCTTCTCCCGTACAGGACTCGAAGCAGCGGGGTCTCGGAGGCCTACTGTCCCGGCTCGCGGTGCACGCCGCAAGACGGGATGGGAAAGATGTAGGTAGCGCAGTGCTCTGGAACTGGAGGCGCAAAGGATGTGTGGCAGTGTAACTGAGAGGAGGCGCGACCTCTCTCTCTTATAGGCACATAGGGAAAGGTAGACAGACTGCGCAGAAGATAAAACGAATGGACGGTAGATGAAGCGAACAGGCGGCAGTCCACCGGACAGCCTCCACTCAATAAAGCTCGGCTCGGCGAGATTCCCGCAACCCGGGGCGCGCGCGTGGCGAGACGAGCGAGGAGGAGGAGCGCGCGTGTGGAACTCTCTTCTTCTCCTTCTCATCCTTTTACCAAGTGATAGGAGAGCTCACCTTATAAGCTGGTCCAACTTTCACTCAACTAGCAATGTGGGACTAAACATTTGTCCCAGCTCTTGCCTTGCATGAATGGGCCAAATGGGCCTCTAGGATTTCAGAAATTTATTGGCATATAATAAATGGGCTGGGCCTATTTAAGCAAAAATTCCAACAGCCCCACCGAAACACATCTCGCGATCGATGCTCTGTCAGTTGCGCTGTTGTTGCAGGTGATGAACTGATGATATGATCAATGTGTGGTTCGGCATCCCGGAGGTTCCTATAACTGCTGCTGTTGCATATGCTCAACCATCCCAGCAATAACCGCTCTTTGTTCCGTGTTAACTTGCGTTACTGATGTACGTAGTTGTTGCTCCACAGCAGTCCTCGGTACTGCTAAACAGAGTGCGCACGCGTCAGAAACCAAAATCGCTTCACGCTTTGTTTCTAATAGGCATAGACTAATAGTGCTTCCTGTCCAGTAAATAATCAGTGAGTTGTAGTAAGTGCTAGCGCTAAAGGACAATTAGGTGCTACTCGTTTTGAGCATGATAAATAAGAATTTTATGTTCAGTATATGTGTTGCACTGTTACGTCAGAACAGTATGACACCATTTCCTCATCAGTCTCAAGACTTAAAACAGAGAGTAAGGATTTGAGCACCTAGTTTTGCATTAGAACAAATCTCGTGCAGCAGATTAACCCTTTCAGAATCCTCAGGACCATTCAAGGACGACATCACACATCAGTGTACAAGTTAGTGGTTACAACAGCGGAGTGTCTGCAACATGCATGGATATACTGGATAGAGTGGGTTATTGTTCTAGTGTTCTAGTACTTCTGTATCCTTGTATCAGACCCTAAGTCTCTAACCATTTACAGTAGTTTTCTATTATATCGTTTTATTTAGTTTGCTCGTTGTTACAACTTTGTTAGACCTCTGTCTGAGATGAAAATGGAGTCCTTAAAGTCGTCGAGCATGTGCACGACATGATAAACAAAGAAGTGTCCGCCGCGACGAGTCCTGCAAACCTTTTCGTTTGTGGATTAAGCTAAGGAGGTGATGCACTGCAATACTCCGTATGTGTCAATCGTGGAGTTGCTAATTAATAACAACTTCACAATTTACGGCAACTGCTGTATTCTGTCTACGCGTTAATTTCATCCGTAGATAGTTGCAGTTCTTATTATACAACACTATGCTTATTTTCATCTACTTCAGTGAAACTTGCGCTTGCAAATGCCCCGTACATTAGAACTAAAGAACTAGGAATCCATCAGGATATCGCTTATATCTACTTGGTAACTGTAATACCCATCAACTATTTTCAGTATTTCTTACAGTTTGAAGAGTTCTAGTGCACATCTGATTATAATGCATTATAATCCATACTAGCCGAAAAAGTAATTGTTGATAGTTTTTTTTTGCGGGGAAAGTAATTTTTGATAGTTGATACACTCTGTGAACTTTTGGTCTCCTAGAGCGAATTTTGAACAACCCTCTTTTTAACTGCGAATTAATAATATTACTTGGACTGTATAGATGTTAATATAATTTCATCTTGAACTAAACTAGCAATCTATGCACCAAGTATCCTCCATCACGGATTTGCCAACATTTTTCGACGGCATAAACTGAATCAACAAAGCATCAAGGACTAAACTGGAACTGTTGAAGATGATGATCCGGGAGATCTTTATTAGGGCTAGAGGCTGGGCGCCGCTGTGTCGAAATATTGCCGGTGGATCATCTTCCTGAGGAATCCGTGTCTGGTCATTGATTGGGGGAAAGTGTGTAGAGTTTAGAGTCCAATTTTTAGTAGCACTTCATTTTTCTTATAAAAACAATTCATCTGTTTGGTGAAAGAAAAATCTGTTTGGTGAAACTTTTAAATAGTATCATGTGCACTCCATCGGTACTAAGGTAATGGGTGAGATCAAAATCTAATTATGGGTCTGCAACTTCATGTGTTTCATCATGCATTTTATCTTACATGCATTTCTCGTCACACCATAACTAACTCCAAACAAGGATGACATTTCTTACCTTCCGAGTGCAGTTTGAGTTCAGGATTATTAAATGACCAACAAAAAAAACACATGAAAGCAAGGTGTTTCCACATGAGGTCTTTGTACGGTGCATGGTATATGATCAGCATGAATGGATACAAGACTCATGCAAACTCATACTTCCACAATGCACAACCCTATAGTATATATATGTATGTTTTCAAGAACTTGCTTGAGAACAAAATCACATGTATACAGAGAGCAGCAATCCTCCCAAAATGTGCCTTGCTAGGAGAAAAACACACATTTCATTTCCTTTTGAATATTTGTGAGCCATGAGACATTGGAGAAAAACAAAGAAACTAGAAGGCATTGCATTATATTTGTTGGTCGGTAATTGTTCCGAGTAAGCTTCTTCAGGTTATATATCGTGAGTGTCTTTCAAGTACGCGTTGACCGTGTTGATTAGTGAGACAGTGATATCCCTTCATAAGAGGTGGTAGCATTCGATGGGGGGCCGTGAACCTTTTATCAGCATGTCACCTCCCGGTGTTAGCTACAGTGGTTGGGACTTCGACAATGCTCTCGAAGGGTGCGGTGCCCATCGTAGTTATCATTGACATGAATGTTTCTATGGGACAATCAAACTTGGTTGCAGTGAAATATTTTTCCAACTGCAAATGTGGTTGCCCTACTTCGTCTAGGATCTAGTTAATTCCCCTTGTAATGGATAATAATTATATATGAATAATTAAAGAAATGAGTATGATTTCGTAGGCAAAATTGGACACATGTTTGTTGTACTGATGCAAATATGATACTTCCTCCGGTCTATATTAATAGCATCAACTTTGTCTAGATTTAAATGCATCTAAGATAAATGTTTAACTAGACACTCCCCAAAAAAAATAGACACATACTACCTCTATTCCATAGCCTTTTTAGCATGCTATAAAACTGTTTGCTAAAGGGCTTATATTACGAAACGGTGGGAAGAAATTAAGATAAAATTCAGTACATTAATATGGACCGGAGGAGGGAGTAGGTTTAGTTAACCCTAAGAGATTTATTCGTTTCATAACCGCACCAAGGTCGTCTCCCACTCGTCAGCTCAGAAGTGACAAAAAAACTAACGCAATCACTGGCGGCGGCGGCACCTCCGACGGATCCCTGCCGGTCGCTCATCGCCGTCACTTCAGCAGGCTGTGGTTCCAGAACCACACTCACACGCAGGGGCGGAGCCAAGGGGGGGCTAGCAGGGGCTAGACCCCCCCAAACTATCGGCCCCCCTCAATATATAGGTGTAGATTTTAGTAGTAAACTAATGGCATTATAGGCTTAATTAACGCTAAGCCCAAATTTATTTGATTTGTCGTGCTTATACCGAAAGCCAAATGTAACCCATGAATTCTTTTTATTAGTCAACTGTGGTAACATGCCCCAACATTCTTCGTTTTTGTAACTAGACCTAATAGCTAGCACCATATGCAATCGTTCAGATTAACTGACTAGATGCCTGCCACCATCCCTCGTTCCTACTCAGTAGCCAAACGCCACGCGATGCAACGGCGGCATGCTAGCCAGCCATGTTGTTTGCCAGTTTGTACCTTTGTTAATCATGTTGCGATGCCAGCAACAAGAATGTTGTGATATCTAGTATAGGAATCAATCTTCCTCACTCTGATTGAAGGTACAAAATCGTTAGTATTTTATCGATAGATTGCATAACCTATAGTCTAATTGATTAATTTATAAAAAAATATGCGTATTTTGTTTGATGTCTGCTCGGTGATGATGACAATTTATTGCATAATAATTGGAAAATAATAATAGGAAGATCACCTGCAATGGAATTATCAGGCTTTATACACGTAGAGATAAAGTTGATCCAATATAAACTAATCTTTTGTTTTATATTGCCTAAGATTTAGTGCTACATATTAATATCAGTTTTATGCCAATACTTTAATATACTGTTATGTTTTTTATCCAAACAGTTCTTCCAACACAAAATGATAGATAGTTGTTGTCTTCATGAGAAAAAATTCTTATATATGATCATCGGTATCTTCGCCCCCCTCAATGTCAAATCCTGGCTCCGCCCCTGCTCACACGGGAGACTATCTAGGATATGAATATGTTTAGTAGTGGAGCCCCAGCGGCACTACGCCTCGTGATCCCCGCGCTTCACCAGCACAAACCACCACGGCGCTGACGGCTGTGCCGCCAATCGACCGGTAACCCGGCACCCGGATGGCGCCTCCCTATGCGGCGGCAGGCGGGCTGTTTTTTCGATAAAGGGCGCTTTATTAAAAGGTTTAAGCATATATTCGGTCTCTGCATAACTGAGATGCACACAACTGTCCAAGTTGACAAGTCCAAACATAAAAATAAAAAAGCGAATTACATATCAATTTGAGAAATTGTAAGACGCCTAAGATGTAGATGGAGGACCGATCCGAAGATTATGCTGCCATCCATGTCGGGTAAACAGACCCCGCACCGTATCCTCCAGCCGCGTACACACCTCCATAAAAAGATCGTGATACTCTGCACGATGCAGGACTGACCAAGAACGCAGTGTGCTGATGCACCGGTAAATAACCTGCAGAAGAGAACAGTTTATATCATCAAAAACTTTATCATTTCTACACAGTCATAGCGAATATAATGGCAATCGCTCCAACCCCTCGTTATCTATCCCATATAACCAATTCCTAAAAATATAGGCAATACTACCTGATGGATACACGACACCACGGAGACCGGCGAGCAGAGCCCCGCCCAGGTCGCCACCTACTTCTCAGCCACCACCCCCATCGCCTGCTACGGTACGCGCGCGGTGCCCAAATGTTCTTCACGAATCTCGCGATCGATGCTTGCTCTGTTAGTTGCGCTGTAGCAGTTGATGATGCGATCAATGTGTGGTTCGGCATCCCGGAGATTCCTATAACTGCTGCAACTGCATTGCAAAACCAATCCAACAATAAACCGCTCCCTGTTCCGTGTTAACTTGTGTTACCGAGATGTCTAGATCGCACAGCGTATTTAGACAAAATCTAATAATCTACTACCCTCTTTGCTCACTCAGGTAAGACCTTTTAGATATTTTAAAATAGACTAGATATATTTCAAAATTAAACTAAAACATGATTACATACATGTGTTTTTAAAAAAATGTTAGAATGTCTTCCATTAATCAGGGCGGACCCATGTAGAGCCAAGTGGGGGCAGTGGCCCCCACTCAATTTTTTGAATTCTTGTGTATTTCGTTCATATTTGAAGGAAAATGATTCTAAAACAATTAAAATTATACTAGAAATACCCCCACTCATCTAAACTGCCCTCACAGAATTTTTTGGCTGGGTCCGCCCCTGTCATTAATGAATGGAGGGAGTACATCATTTTCCGGATGAAGGGGGTATTTTTCTCCGTCTCAAAATAGATGTCTCAAATTTGTTAAAATTTAGATGAATCTATACACTATTTAGTATATAGATTCATCCAAATTTTAAAAAATCTAAGACCATTTTGAGACAGAGGGAATACTTGTTTTGAGCATGATAAATAAGAATCTTAGGTTAGTTCAAACAATATGACATGATTTTCTCATCAGTCTCAAGACTTAAAATAGAGAACAATATGACACGATTTCCTACCAGTCTTCTCAAGACTTAAAATAGAGATGAGTAAAGTTTTGAGCACTTTGCATTACTCCATGATCACAACTTTAGGTTCCGAGTGGTTGCCTGCATGCTCCCTTTGCATCAGGATGATAAAACTTGTAAACAAAAGTAGTGTATATAATTAACTAGCTGGGAATTTAACTTTGAACTGCCTCGCATGCTATACTGTTTTCTGGCTTCATTCAATCAAATGGAGCTAGGGGGTTCGGCCCCCCTGTTTTTCTAAAAAAAAGATTAACACGTTCAGAACCCTCGTGACCATTCAAGTTAGTGATTACAACAGCAGAGTACCTGCAGCTTGGATGTACTGAATAGAGTGGGTTGTTGTTCTAGTGTTCTAGTACTTCTGTATCCTTTGTATTAGACCCTAAGTCTAGAACCATTTAAAGTACTATTGTTTTTTTGAACCATTTAAAGTACTCTTGTTGTTATATCGTTATTTTGTTTGCTCGTTGTTACAACTTTGTTAGGCCACCGCCAGAGATGAAAAGGGAGTCCTGAGAGTCAGGCTGCAAGTGGGTTGGTCTGTCCCGCAAAACGCCACACATACCCGCATATCTCTACTATATAATTTACGTTAAGGTAGTTTTCGTTGTCTCGTCCGTCGTCCGTTGTATTCCGTACGTCGTCCGTCGCGCTTCCTTTCCGTCGCTGTTAGTCCATCGTGTCCTACTCGAACACTCCCTCCATACTACAAGGACTCATCGAGTACACGGGCTCCCTCCATATAAGATACTACAAGGACTCATCGAAGATTAGGCCAGGCACACGCCGGATGAAGACCGGGGGCTGCAAACCACCACCGGAACTAAAAATACCCAATAGAGGCGTCAGGTGTGCTGATCTCGACGGATTACCAGAAGGCCATGGCCTTGGTGCATATGAAGTCGCCTGTTTTTTCCTGTTGGAGGATCTCGGGGAAGTTGAGAAATAGATCCCACCATGAATTGATGATTGAGTTGGTCCTCTCTTTTGCAATTTGGGGACGCGGCCATGGAATCGGGCAAGCCGCGGCGAGCGGCGGTGCTATGGGAAAACGCCGACTACGTACGGGCGGGTGGGACAGGGTCGTTGGAATAGTGATGGAGCCCCATGGTGTGCTCACCGGCCGTGTCGTCTCATCCATGGCCACGGACCCGGCGCCCTGGGCACAACCATGCCGTCTATGGACTTCAACACCATGGTGTTCAAAAGAAGAGGACACCTCACTGCTCCGGAAGAATTCAAAGGCGTGAAGTGTACCGGAGTAATCTGATGGGGCTCTCAGGTTTAGTGCCAACTCTCCTTGATTTAGCATGTCTATCTACTTGTAATGACCGAACACTGTGTTTGGATTAACAAATCAGTGGTAAAAAATAAGGACTGATTTCACACAGGTTTGGTCTGTTATTGGGTTATAAGAACTAGAGAATCATTTGGTTTGCAAGTATGCTAGCTATAAGAGTTCATGGTGATTTTGCAGAGTCCAGTATAGGAAATCTGAGATATTCTTTGTTGCCTAGATTTAAATATGAGATTGAAATTTGTACATGATAACGTCTCACTGATCTGCACACATCTGTGTCGCCGGAACTCTGTCCGTCAGGTACGGGACAAATCATCAATTTGCTCCTGTAAACAAGCATCTGCTTCCCGCGAGACAGGTGAGCAACAGAGCAAGAGCTCTTCCAGGATGTAGAACATCTTCAGGACGCCCCTCTCTATGCTCTCATGGTCGTGTCCTTGATGAATTCCTCAGTGAGGAGCGCATGGGCATCTACTGCCAGGTTCCATATGTTGGGGTTAGCCATGCCAACGAGCTTATATATTGTAGGGGGGACCGCTACACCGGTAATCTTCACCTTTATTTCCAAGGAACAGTTACTTTTCGAAGTGGCATATGGTGCATGCATTTAATCTTCTAATGTGTGCATAGTACGATGAAGCTAGCTTCTACTGTTAAATTGATTTTTTATCCTATTAATGCCATGTACTGCTCTCAAATAACGAAAACATAGGTGAATTAACCCGTTTCATGTTAATCTTGTTATTTGCTACTTGCTCACAGATTGTTCGCTTGATTCTTGATGGATACTGCAATTATTTCCAGACTATATCAAAGCTAGATATTATTATAACTTATGCAATTATTTGCTACTTATGCAATTATACTTATCCTTTCTATCTCTAAACTCATTCATCTCTAGACGGCAACCATTAAGTACTGAGGTGTTACCGGAGGGATGACAGAGCGAGCGCCGGACAAGGCGGCATCACCGGAGGGATCGCCGGCCATCTCCCTCGGTCGATTCTGGTTGTTAGCTTCCTCCGACGAGGAATCTGATGACAATGCCGCGGAGATCGAGCCGTCGGGTGAAGAGCGACCGTTCAGGTATCTATGCAGGTCACCAACGCCGGATGTAGACCGCGATCTTCATGAATCTACGTCGGGACTAACCAAGAGGGCGGCGCGACGGCTAGAGCGACAGAGAAGACAAAGGTTGGCGGCGGTGGACTTCTGTTCATCGGCGGCGAAGGTATGTACGGCCAAAACTGTGGTATCTTCTGGTCTAAGTTCAAGGGCGTTGCGATCTCCTCCGCGATCGAAACCGGTACTGGACGCTTCTGTCTTCCCTTTGGAGGAAGATGTGGCTGACAGCGGCTGGACACTGGTCCCCCGACGGCAACGATCGCCGGAGATAGGCACGACGTTGATTTCAAATTCTCCCGATCCGCAATGTGCGCGTGATAAATCTAATTGGGTCGTCGGCCATGTGATGCGTGATATACGGTTTCAACGTCGTAGAGTGGGCCGCAGGATATTTGAGGCTACTGAGTCTCGAGTCAGGTCTGACTCTAGTCGTCGAACCGAATCGCGTACTGATACCGTGACAAAGTTAACTGGGAACGCAAACCTCCTTGCGGGACAGGCGTTTAAACACTTGCTAGGGTTAACTTGGTCGAAGCATTGCGTTCGGGCTGAGGGTGCGCGGCCGCAAGCGGAGCCCAGCATGAACTCCAATGGCGGCCGTGGATCTGAGCCAGGGCGCGATGGCGCAAGGATGGGTCGTGGTCGGGCATATGCTGGCAACGCACCGTCAGGACGTGGCGGCGCTGTGTATGGCCGCACTGGGGTACCGCATGGAAGAGGATGGATGGCCAATGATCTGCGTGGACAATCTAGGAACTTTTTCCATGGAGAATCTAGCGGCAATGGTGGAGGTTCGGCTGGTCAGTAGGGGAGATCTGGTCATCATCAGGATAATGGATTCAATAGTGGGCATGGATTCAACAACGGAAATTCTGGTAACAACTTCAACAACAACTTCCCATCCAATAATTTCAATAGGAACAATTCTGGTTTTCGGAATGATCGTGGGTATCAACCGAACTTCAGAAGTGGATACAACAATGACTATGGCCGAGGTCAAGGAGGCTTTCGGTTCAACGGAAATTTTGAGAGTGGAGGAAGGACAGTAAACCGTGATGGTGCTCAATCCAATACCTTCGATACGGTTCTGATTCAGGAAGTTGTTGGAGTGGCTTTGGCTGCAGTGGCGGCAAATCAAAAACAACCTGATCAGGATGGCACGTCTAAGGTACAGCAACCAGCGGCGGCTCCGCCGAAAATTACTCCGCCGGTGGCTCCTGTGGTGGATTCGCAGCAGACTGTGACACAGATTGTTACGGTGCCTGCGGTGGCGGCTGATAACAGGGCACCGGCAAAAAAATTCAAAAAGTCGGATAAAAGCTGCTTTCGATGCAAGGAACAAGGCCATGTTATTGATGATTGCCCTGCACCTATTTGTGATAATTGTGAGTCTATTAATCACTTGACTGATTCTTGTCCCCTGCTGCAAGCTCCTAAACCATCGATTGTCATGCATGGGTTTGCAAATGAAGGATTGATGTTCTTTGAGTTACCAACGGGGACGATTCGTCCAAAAGTGGAGAATACAAAATTTGTTAAGCTGACTGTTGAAGGTGATGCTATTACCATTCCTCACATTATTGATCTCCTGAAGCGTCTTGTTCCGATAGAAAATTTTAATTGGGAGGTTTTTCACTTCCGAAATAATGTTTACAGGGTTAAGTTTCCGAGTAAAAAAGAGGTCGATCGGGTGTTAGCTTTTCATGTGTATCAGGTCCCAAAATATGCCACTGATCTTGTTTTTGATACATGGTCAGCTGCGGAGGAGCCTTTATACATGTTACCGGAGATTTGGGTACAAGTCTCAGGTATTCCGTCAGATATTAGAGGAGACTTTTTAACACTCTGGGGTGTTGGATCTCTTCTTGGGAAGACTAAGGCTGTCGATATGGCATACACTAGGAAACACAAGGTTCTGCGTATTCAGATTGGGTGTTATAACCCTTCTCTTATCCCTGATACTATGGAGGTGTTCATTAAGAGAGGTTTTTTTAAGCTGGATTTTGAAGTTGAAAAGGGTGTGGTAGTACAAGATGAGCGTATGGTGGGTGCTGCGGATGGGAAGGACCGAAAAGATGATGAGGATAGGGGAAATAAAGGCAAAAGCAATGATATGGAAGTTGACAACGTAACTAATCAGACATCACGTACTATTTCAGATACTCAAGGGGGCTTGATCACTGATGCAAATAATGGTGAAAACCGTACTGTTGGCAATCAGCTGAGTGACTCACCTCCTTTGAAATTTGGATCTTTTGAACTAGCATTTGAAAATAAAGGAACATGTTTTTTAGGTGTTGTTGATGCTTGTAACAAGGAAACAGATGTTGATGCGGGCTTGGGATCTTTCTCTGGTACTGGGCAATCTGCTACGCACTCTGCTACTGCTGTATCAGGAGCATCTGTCGTGCTGAAGGCAGCGGACGTGATGCCGATTTCCGGGCACATCTTGGTAGCTGAGTCTATCTCTATGATCGGAAGCAAGGATGCATGCACTGATGAGCTGAATACAGATGTTTTTCTGTCTCCTGAGCAGCACTGCACCAAGCGTATGCATGCTTGTGCGTACATAGCGACAGTTGGTTCCGACGCAACGAAGATAGATTCTGCCATATCTAAGAATACAGGTATGGCTGTAGCTCTGGACTGTTTTTCTCTTAGTAAATTTTCTTCTCCGACGGTGGTTGAGAGGAATTTTTCAGGAGCAAAACCAGGACTCGTTGTGTTTGAAAAACGTGGTTTGGACATCCAAAATGAAGAAACTAATGCGAAAACAACTGACGGGTTTCAGTTGATGAATGTGGAAGCATCAAAAAATGGTATGCATGTTTATGATTCTGTAATTCAGATCAATAGTGTAAATGCAGCTGGTTATTCTAATCTTGCTACGACCTCTGCGATGGTGGATCATAACTCAGGTGTAGTTGCACCAGCCAAACTTACACCAACTTTGGAGGTAATTGCCTTTGGTGGGCTTTCAAGGCCATCTGTGACGAACGTAAGGATTAGTAATCGCATTCAAGCTCAACCGGATGCAGATGCGACGCAAATGGAGAGGGCCATGAAGAATGTGCAAGATCGATTTACTTGTTCTGGATCAGGTACAAAACCATTAACTAGCCTTTCTATTTTTTCCATTGATGACAATAAAATTATGGATAGAGCGACACGGATGGGTGTGTCGTTGGGTAATTCGATACAACAATCTTTGGAATCAGTTAGGGGGATTAAGGAATTGGAAAAAGATAGAACCTTATTCATGCTTTAAAAAAATGTTACTGACACAATTGATGGGGATATTGGCCCCTCCAATTTAGTTGTGTCAAAAGTTTCTACCTTATATGAGGATTTGATCAATGACGAGGAGGAGGCAGAAGTATTGGATGATAAACTGGATCATCCAATACTAAATGAGAATCCTACAAAAACCCGTCAGAGAAAGGTATACGATGTGACAAATCCACGGAGGAGTAGCAGGAAAAGAACTAGGAAAATATTTTCTTAAATGCAGAACTTAAAAGGAATGACGTGGAACAGCGAGGGGTTTAGGGATCCTGCGAAACATCTTTTTTTGAAGGAATCAATTAGGGAGCATCGTTTAGATTTTGTTGCCTTATTGGAGACAGGAAGATCTAACTTTGCGGTACCTTTTTTGAACCAACTTGCGATGGGATTAGAGTTTAACTGGTTTTGTTTACCACCTCATGGTAGGTCCGGTGGGATGTTAATAGGCATTAACACTGATTCTCTTCAGGTTCTGAAGGTGACAACTAGAGATTACTGTGTGAAATTGCACATTAAATGTAAAAACGATGGTTTTCAGTGGGTCTTTATACCTGTCTATGGGGCTGCCCAGGACAATTATAAAGCCAATTTTTTAGCAGAAATGGTTCGTATTTGTGAATCTGGACCTCTTCCTATGTTGGTAGGAGGAGACTTCAATATAATACGTTCCAGTGCAGAAAAGAACAACAATAATTTTAATGCTCATTGGCCTTTTGTGTTTAATGCCATTATTGAGAGCCTCGATCTTAAGGAAATTGCTTTGTCTGGGAGACAGTATACATGGGCTAACCGTAGAGAAACACCCACCTATGAGAAACTTGATCGTATTTTGGCTAGTGTTGAGTGGGAACAAAAGTTTCCCCTTGTGTCTGTACGTGCTCTAACAAGAACTGGGTCTGACCACACTCCACTTCTTATTGACTCTGGAGTGAAAGCCCATCTAGGAAATAATCCACTTTTTTCCTTCGAGTTGTATTGGTTACGACAAGAAGGCTTTTATGAGATGGTAGCAGCTGAGTGGGCTGTTGTTTCTGAGGGGCGTAGTCCGATTGAACGATGGCAAAATAAAATACGTCATCTCATGCGTTTTTTAAAGGGATGGGCGAAGAACTTGAGTGGGAAATACAAGAAAGAAAAAGAAAAGTTGCTTTCTATTGTTGATGAACTTGATTTGAAGGCTGAAACAAATGTGTTGAGTGAAGCTGAACGAAAATCGTTAAGGGACGCTAATGAGCGAATCACTTCCCTTAGGAGGGATGAGGAGATAAAATGGGCCCAACGAGCTAAAGTTAAGCATATTCAGGAGGGGGGAATAACACCAAATACTTCCATTTGATTGCAAATGGAAAACATAGAAATAAAAAGATTTTTCAACTAGAACAAGATGAAGGTACAATTGTGGGAGAAGAGAGTCTAAAAGTCTACATTACTGAATATTACAAAAAACTTTTTGGTCAGCCAAAACCAACAAATATTACGATGGTGGAGGGGGTCAATCACGATATTCCGCAACTCATGGCTATGGAGAATAGTATTCTTACATCACCTTTTGTTGAAAAGGAAGTGTATGAGGCTATCTTCCAGATGGAACACAATAAGGCACCAGGGCCGGACGGTTTTCCAGCAGAGTTTTATCAAAAGTTTTGGGAAGTGATTAAGGAGGACCTGTTGGCACTATTTAATCAACTACATATAGGAGAATTACCTCTTTTTAAGTTGAACTTTGGTGTCATCACTTTGCTTCCTAAAAAAGAAAATGCGGTACAAATACAACAATACAGACTCATATGTCTGTTGAATGTTAGCTTCAAAATATTTACTAAGGTGGGTACTAATCGTATAGAAAGTATTGTCCCAAAAGTAATTAGGCCCACTCAATCTGCTTTCATGCCGGGGAGGCATATCCTTGAGGGGGTGGTCGTCCTTCATGAAACCATTCATGAGCTTCATCGGAAGAAAATGGATGGAATTTTGCTAAAGATTGACTTCGAGAAAGCATATGACAAGGTAAAATGGCCTTTCCTGCAACAAACCTTGCGCATGAAAGGATTTGCACCAAAGTGGTGCAAATTGATTGAGCAGTTTGTTCAGGGAGGGAGTGTTGAAATTCGGGTAAATAATGACATTGGTCATTTCTTTCAAACTAGGAAGGGACTAAGACAAGGCGATCCTTTATCCCCGATGCTTTTTAACATTGTTGTAGACATGCTAGCCATCCTAATTGCACGGGCTAAGGAGGATGGACTAGTTGGTGGACTCATTCCACATCTTGTTGATGGAGGAGTCTCAATTTTACAATATGCTGATGATACGATATTATTTATGGAACATGACTTGCAGAAAGCCGTGAACATGAAATTAATATTATGTATCTTTGAACAACTTTCGGGGTTAAAAATTAACTTCCATAAGAGCGAGATTATATGTTTTGGAAAAGCTAAAGACGAAGAGCAGCATTACAAACAAATTTTCGGATGTGAGGCTAGGTCTTTGCCTTTTCGATACCTTGGGGTGCCTATTCATTATAGAAAACTTAAAAATTCAGATTGGTATCGAGTGGAAACCCGATGTGAAGGGAAATTGGGTTGCTGGAAGGGTAAGCTATTGTCATATGGTGATCGCTTAGTTCTAATCAATTCTGTTTTAACAAGTTTACCTATGTTTATGCTATCGTTTCTAGAAATTCCCAAGGGGGTTAGGAAACGATTGGACTTTTATAGATCTCGCTTTTTTTGGCAAAGTGATGAGGCTAAACGGAAGTACAGACTAACAAAATGGAATATAGTTTGCAGACCAAAAGATCAGGGTGGTCTAGGCATTGAAGTATTGGAACTTAAGAATAAATGTTTATTGAGCAAATGGCTTTTCAAATTACTAAGTGAAGAAGGAGTTTGGCAAGAATTACTGCACAATAAGTATTTAAGTCAGAAAACTTTGCCTGAAGTCCAAGCAAAACCAACCGATTCTCCATTTTGGAAAGGGCTTATGAGAGTAAAGGAGGAATTCTTTGCTAGAGGTCATTTTAAGGTAGGGAATGGGTCCAGTATTAGGTTTTGGGAGGATACGTGGTTGGGAGAAACACCTTTGTCACAACAATACTCATCATCGTATAATATTGTGCAACGAAAGAATGTAACCGTTGCACAGGTATTAAATCAAGTACCTCTAAACATTAGGTTTCGAAGGGTACTTTTTGGCAATAAATGGAATCTTTGGATACATTTGTGTCAAAGACTGATGTTGGTTCAGTTGTCGGATGATCCGGATAAGTTCGTTTGGAACTTGACATCATCCGGGGTGTTTTCAGTCAAATCTATGTATGAAGACCTTATGAATGATCATACGGTCTTTCTTCAGAAATATCTTTGGAAAATAAAAATCCCACTCAAGATAAAGATTTTTATGTGGTTCCTCAATAATAAGGTGCTCCTTACAAAGGATAATCTAGTTAAAAGGAAATGGATAGGATGTACTAAGTGTTGTTTCTGTGGATCACCGGAGACCATAGAACATCTATTTATATCTTGTCCTTTTGCTCGTCTTTTGTGGCGTATTATTCATTTTGCTTATAGTTTACCCCCTCCAACTACTGTTACAAACATGTTTGGTAGTTGGTTGAATAATATTGATAAATCATCTAAGGCTAGTATCCGTATTGGCGTTTCAGCCTTATGTTGGTCTATTTGGAGATGTCGAAATGATATTATATTTAACAGAACAAAAACTTTTAATATTTTGCAGGTTATCCATATGGTAGCACATTGGGTGCAACTATGGGCGCTCCTATCTCCGCATGACCAGCGGAATATCATGGCTACTGGGTGCAGCCGTCTCCTGATGGTCGCTGGGCACATTTTCAACCAGTCTGGCTGGTTGCGTTTTAATAGACTAGAACATGATGTTTAGTCTTTTGACTCATTTATTCCTATGGTTGATACATGTGTCGACCTTGAGTGATCCTTGATTTGTAATAACTTTTGATTCTTGAATTTTTATAATAAATGGCTGTGTGCATCAACCGATGCAGAGGCCGGGGTCTTATTTCCCTTTCCGAAAAAAAATGTAAATGAGAGGTGGAGGAGAACGCACCATGGCGAACATCTAGGCTCAGTCGAGACAAAATATAGCATCGAAAGAAATATATGATTAAAAAAACTAAAAAACCGTGGCAACGCACGGACATTAGTTTTAAGTAATATTATACGAATAGCCCACATAATCAAGGCGGACAGTCGTGGCGCCCGCATAACCCACATAATCATAGTCTAAATATAATTAATATTGAGCTAGCTATCGAAGAAGGAAGAATATGCTACTCTCTATGATCGAAATTATTTGACTTAGATTTATCTAGATTCAGATATATCTAGACATATTTTAGTATAAGATATATTCAAATCTAGACAATGTAAGTCAACTTATTTAGATTGCAGTGAGTATTACTTAGTTTGTGAGTCTATACCGACCTGTGGCACGCGACATGTTCTTGTATTAGAAATCAGTTTTGTACCATGTGGTGTGTCTCCTTGCCGGATACGTGAGAAGTTTAAACATCTTGCTATTTAAGAGATACGGCACGAACCAGCTAAACAAGGAACTATTTATGTGGGTATGTGGGTATGACGGGCAGCTCACATAGATCCACTTAATATTTCCTTCAATCCGCGGTTTCCGCTAACGATTTTATACGGGGCGGACTTTACGGGGCCACGGGCGTCCCACCACCACTTGCAGCCTGACCTGAGAGCCATTGAGCATGTTCACAAAATGCTAAACAGGGAAGTGGCTGCCGGGACGAGTCCTACGAACATTTTCTATTTTTAAGATGGAATCGATAGGGTTGTGGTCTAAAGCCAAGGACGTAAAGCACTGAAATATGCATAAATTATTTCTAGTTTTAAGATATCACGATGGAATTGTGGTTTTTTTGTTTCCTTATTGCAGTAAGATAGTACCGATTGGGTTGCGGTTGTTTCATTTCTGGTCTTATTAAGATGGAATCCATAGGGTTGTGGTTTTCATTTCATTGTTGCATTACTGCATCTATCTCCACGTTTTCGGCCTGGGAACGCTGAGTTTCCCACTCGCGTTTCCAGCCCGAGTTTCTGGGACATCCGTTTTCGCTCAAATTCGGCTTAAGTTTATCCAGATTTCGGCATAGTTCGACATACTATGAATACAGAACATTTTACGGCCATAGTTGGCAAAATTTTAAACATAGTTTGGCGTAAATATAAACATAGTTCGGCCTGTAGTGAAAATACAACATATTTCGGCCAAGTTCGGCCAGTTCATGCTCGGCATCTACGTGTTGCCCCTGCTTATCCATATATGCTCAACAAGATCATCCTGCAGCTGTTGATGCACCGCGCCGGATTTCGGATCTCCTGACGCATGGCGATAAATGCAACCCAGGTTGGAGGCACCTGATGATTAGGCTCGGCAAGAGGACCATGTCTGTAGTATGGCTCGCTCTGCTCGAGCAAACTCACCGGATCCTTTCTCTCATCCTGAATGATCATGTTGTGCAAGACCACACGCCAGTTCATCACTTCCGACATCTGATCTTTCGACCAGGTCATAGCAGGAATCCGGACAACTGCAAACCTATGCTGGTGCACACCAAATGCCCGCTCCGCGTCCTTCCTACAAGCTTCATGTTCTTTGGCAAACTGAGAATGCTTGGGAAGCATTGGATACCGATCGGATTGCGGTTTTGGATTCCTTATTGCAGGCACTCTAGCGATAGCAAGTGGTCATTGTACCGCAAAACTCCAGGTGGGTGAGTTTTTTCGAAACGAGGCAAAAGTTTTACCTTATCCATTAATTAAGAAGAAGGTTTCCAGTTAATTAGCGGAAAACCGGATGAAAAACCATACATAAACACGAGTCACGCTCGCACTTTCCACAATGCCAAACTCACTCAAGATCTGAAACAAAGGACCAAACTCGAAACCCCACTCCACCGACACGAGACGACCTCACACCATTGCCAGAGAGAAGACGCCATGGCTGCTATGGGAGGAGCAAACATGGGACGCTCCAATGCAGATGAAGAAACCATCCCTAGAGAGTTGCGCCAACATGACGCCAACGACCAGCATCGAGGGAAACCTCGTCATCCACACGACACGAGATCGACACCCCCTCAAAATTGTCAAACTTTCGGTGCCGCCGCCCCGACATCCAGCTACTCCACGCTCGGCAGACCGCCAACGCCACCCTCCAGGACCGCCGTCCCAACATGCCAGCACTCGCTCTCGAGCCACGACACCGCATGACCCAACCTCCCGTAGCCAAAGCTACACAGGGCAAGCAGCTCGCAGACCTCGGCCGTCGCACCAGCATCCGGGGCCACCGCCCTGACATAAAGTCAAACCGCCTCCTATGAGGCGCATCAACCGAGCCGACAATCTCGTCGCACTAGCGACACAAGAATGCCGCCCAAGCCACATAAGCAACTGCCACTCCCCGTGAGGCTGCGGCCCACCATGGGTCTCGAAGCCGCCGCTTCGACACACAACCACCATCCGGGGCCGCTGCCCTGACTTGTCCACCTCCCTTAGCCACAAGGCAACCATGCCCAACTATCACAAACTTGCCGCACCGCTAGTGTCGAGAACTCCAAAGATGGCGCCTCCAAGAAGGAAACATTATAGCAAGTCGTAATAAGACCTTTGCAACTTCACATGTTTTCTTGTGCATTTTTTGCATGCATTTCTCGCGACACCACAACTGATACCAACTATAGATAACACTTCTTACTTTGTGAATGAAATTTGTTTCTGGAGCTATAAATAACCACCGAAAGAACATACTACGTGAATGAGCACCAAACTAACATGCAAGCTCACACTTGAGAAAGACACTCCCATCCTCTATATATGTGCACTGAAACAAAACTTCATATAGATTGAAATTGGTAAATACGTGTGAATGAACACCAAACTAACATGCAAGCTCACACTTCTAGAAAGACACCCCATCCTCTATATATGTATGCTCACAAGAACCACTCTGGAGCAAAACTTCATGTAGATTGAAAGGGATAATCCTTGTAGATGTGTCATGTTAGGCTTAGTTTTCATTCCATCCCCATTCAATATACTTGTGAGCTTTGAGATACTGGGTGAAAACAAGAAAGCGAAAGCATTTCATTTAGTTTGTTTATGGGTAATTGTACCACCCAAGCATTCTATATAGCACGGTTCTATATAGCATCGTGTGTATCCTGCCATCTTGGAACTGACATGTCCTGAGAAAAATTGTTAGTTGTAATGATGTTCCAAGCTTCACAGGCCTGCTCCGAGCAGCATGGGTACGATGGTGACGAGCTGCAGATTTTACCTGCTCTGCACTCATCACCACCAATGTTCGGGGGCTGTTCCCGTTGTACACCCGTGATATTGTCACGGCGAAACCATGATTCGATAGGGCTGTGGGCGAGAATGACAATTGTCACACACATAAAAGATATTGGATAGTAAAGCATTATAGTATTTGTTTTTCCATTTTAGCTTACTTTGAATTTTACTGCTTCCACCAAATTCTAGTTCGAAGTTTGTGTATCAACTAAAGTAGTATCTAAGATAGCTCTATCTCCTAGTTAGATTTGCACTTTTTTAATAGAAAAGTGATACTTAATTATTTAGTACTATTTATTTTTGAAGCATAACAAACTTCAAAAATGAATATATTGTACTTCCAATCTATCTTTTGACTTTTGCTTGTGCTACTACACGTTAATTAGTTTACATCTAGATTGAAGTTTCATAACTAGTAGTTTCTATCTTTGGGCCAATGTAACAAAACACTAACTAATAATATGTGCATTGTATAGTCGATCTAATAAAATACAAACCGACAACTTTGATAAATCAAACAAAAATGTTAATATACATGACAAGGGAAAATTTGCTACAGGACATTGTTATTTTCTGGCATTTGCCAAAACAAACTGCACAATTATGTATTTTTTAGTTATCATTACAATTTTGTGACACATTTACCAGAACACATAGCACAACTAAAAAGGAAAATTTTGGCACATTTTCTTTACACCCGTCCATAACATGGTCACCCTGATAAAATTGCCAAAGCTGTCAGTTTTTGGCCACGTGATGTGTTAGCAAATGTGCTACAACAATGTAGTGGAACCTGGCAAAGACACAATAGGATGGTATGTTTCAGAAAATGATAGAAAATAAAAGCATCATGTGGCAAATTTTCTGATATTCCCTATTTTGAGCCTCTGAGGTGTATGACTCGCATGAGCCACGCTTGAGACTCGGAGAGCCAACATGTCGACCACGACGGATGCGTGGCAACTAAGTCGTCATGGAGACTATGACGCGATGGTGGAGGAGGTGTCCAATGTTCCAGGGGCGGCTGTCCTGTGGTTATTGCCCTAGGCGGGCGACAAATATCAAGACGAAACGATGGACTCTTGAAGTGTATATGCATAACGCCATCTTCAAGCGGGGGACATAGGAGTAATGTGAAATTTTTGGTCAAGTGACTGTCAGCGCTTGGGAAAGAACTAAAAGGAATATGTCAAAGAAAGATCAGGTTCAGACCCACGTTGCCACTTGCTTTTTAAAAAAAGACACATGTTGCCACTTGCTTTTAAAAAAAAGACACATGTTGCCACTTTAAGGTGTTATTTTATTTTGATAAAACTTCAGGGTGTTATTAGGTAGCTAATTTAGGCAGATAAATGTTATGTAAAAATGGAACTAATTTGCACCAACATGTAGAATTAATTTTGTTCTTCCTATGGGCACTTAGTTTTTTCAAGAAATATTTAGTCAGTTGTGGGCTTATGAGAAATATTTTGCATAACTGAACTGAGCTTATTGTATCGCAATATGATTTTCGTTGCACACTTTAAAGTTAATGTTCCGCGATGACCACTAATGCATGGTACAAAAGCATGTAAATTGAGGATTCAGTGACATTTGGTTTTGATTTTTGTTTTTATCCATTTGGTTTCAACGGATTAGATTCAAACATATAAAATATCGTTTATTTGATTTAGTATACCGTAGCAACGCATGGGCTTCGTGCTATATATGCATAAAGATGAACCGACTGTACTTGTATTGGCAGTCATGGGTCGAACCTTGTTGGGCCTCGGTTAGTTAACCTATTCATATGTCCTCTTAGAGAATTATTATACATGTTGATGAACTTGCGCTAATGGCAACTACCATTAAAAGATTTTTTTTGATAAATAGAATATTAATATCGTGAAGATACCAATTACATCCAGGATATACATAATTGAAAAAATATTAAAAAAAACGACTCCGTATCAATCACTCGCAATAGAAGCACACTAACCACCACCGAGACAACACACGGACTACAAAGAAGGTTCTCTAAAAGAAACACCTCTAAACAGGGAACAATGCACAAGCGTTGTCGTCGCCCGATCAAAAATCATAGTTTTTAACCTTGTAGAAAGTCCGGGTTCCCAAAACAATGACTTGAACAAGGCTATTGTCATGTACAACCAATAAATTTCAAACTTTGGGGTTTCATCCTGAAAATCTCTACTCGGTACTCGAGGAGCACCCAAAAAATGCAATCCTCCAGTGAAGCACTTACTGAGGCGGCGGCTGCTGCTGCAAGTCACAAAAAATCTGGCACATTATCTTTATCGCATCCAATGTACCACTCTTCCATAAATTCAAGACCTCCAATTGCAGCTGCCATGAATTTCTCCACATTTATCGCTACCATGGGAATCTATATGTAGACATGTGCAAAGCATTGAAAAGAAATTGAAGCTTCGTGCCGCACTTTGTTGAAGCTGCACTAGGTGATAATATGTGCATGCATGACCGGATCCTTTCCGATCAAGATATCCAGGGGAACCATGTGCCAAATCGCGAAGATCTCTGACATGGGAAGAACGGAACTCATCGGCGACCAGGCCGAGAGGCTGACATCAAGCAGATATGTGAATTGTCGAATAAGAACACTAGGGTCAACCACCATTATTTATAAGTGAGTAGCCCACATGCCGCCAGCTGTCTCCCTACAGGATCGGCCGCTCCAATCCCCACAACTAACAGACCATACGCCATGACGGTAGCAAAGAAGGCGACCCGCCTCCCAGAGCTTACACCGGATGGTGACACGACTTCAAGCAAGCTAGGGCAATGCCACCACCACACCTCTGTTGTGGGGTTGCGCATCCACTCCACCATCGCAGACCCACGCCACCATGCCCTCACCTAGCTACTGTTGCATTCCCGCCTGCAAACGACCCTCACCGCCATCCTCCATGGGAGGACCACCACCAGCTCCCAGGGTTGCAACCCAGGCTCCGATCTTCTTCGCTTGCACCATGTCATCCAAGGCGATGCGTCGCTGCGAACGAAGTTCTCCCTATGGGGGAGAATCCACCGCGTGAGGAGATAGCCCCCCACCGTCGTCAACCAAGCTGGCTTCGCCCGTTAGTATCCTCCAACGGCATCAAAGAGGATGAGAGATGGGGTGTTGGGGGCAGCGTGTAGGGTTTTCGCTCTAGCCATCGCCCTAGAGAGCGACGTGGGAGTGTTTTATCAGATGCACACTACTACCACACAATAATACTAGTCCCCGTTGAAACTTGTTGGGGCTGGCCGACCGATAGGGGAGGCCTTGTTAAGAATATAATATACGCCTAGCTCTTTCTATAAGTTCGGACTTTTGGAATAATTGGCAAGGGCAACAATTCAATATGGTATAAGAGCCAAGAGGTCTCAAGTTCAAGACCCTGCTCACGCCGTTTACAAAAAATATTATGCGGCAATGCACTGAACCCACGCTAAGTACTAAAATATGCTAGACGTGAGGGGGGAGTGTTAAGAATATAACACACACCTAGCTCTTTCCATAAGTTCGGACTTTTCGAATAATTGGCAAGGGCAAAAATTCAATATAGTATTAGAGCCAGAGGTCTTGAGTTCAGATCCTGGCTAACGCAATATAAAAATAAATATATATGCGGACACCGAATCCACGTCCTAGGCCCGTGAAGAAGAAAAAAGGCCACCGGCCTGGACGTGAGGGGGGGGGGGGAGGGGTTGAGAATATAAATATGTTCCCTATCGTCTTTTTATAAGTTCAGACTTTTGATTGAGATGGCTAGTGCATCAATTCAATAGGCCTAGCCCCCGCTTGTCCCCCTGGATCCGCCTGCCAAGCCGATAAGGGGGGAGATGCCGATGATCATCACGATACCTAGTTCAAGTATTGTTAACATTAAAGATTAGTGACGCTTCAGATGATGTTCTACCTTGTAGTTAAAATTTTGCAGTCTTGCGATTTTTTAATTGGGAGTCTAATTCATCTCCTGCTGCTTTAGTCACAAGCTCTGTTTCCCGCGTCAGTGGTTATATGAAGGCTAGCTATTACTTAGTTGAGGCACCGGCAGATCTGGTGTGTGCCTATCAATTAGATTGTGATTATTTTCTCATGGTGCGATGAAAATACGCCTGCCTATAGCCCTATAGGGATCTATAGTATAATCAAAAGTAAACGATTGTTCATACATAGCCATATTTCTTCTTGAAGAAAAACACATTTCAATTATCCAAAAACTAAAACCAAGAGTACATAGCGTGACACTTCTCAGAGTTAGGTCTAGCTGGAGGACGAAAGAAGTCACTTTGATCCATAATAAGTGTCGGTGATTTAGTATCGTTTTAATATAAAGTTTGTACTCCGGCTCCCACACTTATTTTTGGATCAAAGGGAGTTGTTAAAATGAGGGCAAATGATTTTTCAGAATTCAATATATATCAATATTAATGTGTATGCTTGTGTCATGTGCACGCACTTGTGTGACCTGTCTTAAATGATATCCATATCATGATTCAAAAAGTGAATTTAATGTCACACAAGAAACAAAAAGTGAATTTAATTTCACAAGCTTGTATAGATCTAAGAGCAAGTATAATAGGATGCAGCTGGCTATAAGGAATAGAATATTATAGTTTTGGTGATGTGGATGAGAGTCAAGAGGAGAGAGAATGTAAGCGGGTTGTAAGTTAAGAGCCGGCCTAGCACGTGCTCTTAGGCAGCTTATGTGAGTAAAATATGGGCCACATATTAATTAAGTAGTAGACTTTTGTAGCTAACTATTGTAGTACTAGTGGACTATAAGGACGGCTATAGATGACATGACACTTTCTTATAGCCAACAATCGGCTATATTATTGAACTTGCTCTAACATACTCATCCCTCTGTCCAGAAATAAATGACTTGCATTTGCATAGATTCGCATGTATCTATACATTAAAATGTGTCAAGATAAATACGAATTTATACAAATCTAAGAAATGTAATAGGTGAGATTGAAATCTGGTTAGGGTTCTGTAACTTTATGTGTTTCGTCACACATTCTATGTTACATGTGTTTGTCATTAAACCACAACTAACACCATGTGCGGTGTTTCCTACCTTTTGAATACAATTTGTATTTAAAATTCTTAAATGGCCTACACGAGACCATACATTAAAAGCAAGATGTTTCCATATGAACCCTTGCACAATACATGCCATATGTATGACCCGTCACATGAATGGACGCTTAATTGATGTAAACACATGCCAGAATGACATCTCTATACTATATATATGTATGTTTTCAAGAACTAAAACTACATGTAGATCGAGAGCGATAATCCTCCCAAACCTGCCATGCTAGGCTTACATTCCATAAGTTCCCCATTCCATATTCCTGTGAGTTATGAGACACCGGAGGAAAACAAAGAATCCGGAAGGCATTTCGTTATGCTCGTTTATCAGTAGTTGTGGCACCCAAGCTTCTTCAGGTGATACATTATTGGTGCCTTCCAAATCCGTTGAGATGGCGTCGATATCCTGTAATTCGGTACATGTTCTTAAGGGAAGTGTTGTGTCGAATGTGGCTGGAGCACGAACCCTTCAACAGCATGTCACCTCTCGGTGCTAGATTTAGCAGCTGCAATAATTAGAATAGTGTGGGTGGACTCTGATCTTTGTACTTATAGTTGACGTGAGTGTTTCTGTGAGACACTCGAACCATATGCATTGTAATCTTTCTGCTTGTCACTTGTAATCAATGCATACTTTTCTGAATACACAGAATGACTACTTGTTAGTAGACTTTTATGGTTTCGTAGTCAAACTTGACACATTTTTGTTCTATATACTAACAGAAATATGGGTAAGTAGCGAGATTTCATAACTGAAGCTAGAGGAAATAGCACGTAAGACCAGTTGTTGGTGACTTATTTGCACAAAACCACAGCTTCCACTTATTTTTTGCATAGAACACCACATTTTCCTGTATTTTTTGCACAAAACATAGAAATCTTGATTAGCCACCTTAAAAGCAGATTAGAGGTCTGGGATTCGTGTTAAGTTTTAGTTAATTTGATTGGAGCGAAATTAATACCAACGTAACTACTTTGCTTGTGTTCTGTTTTGTTCATGCTCATGTGGTTGGATAGTAGATTGATGCTTATCCAGTCACCGCCAGCATCCCGCTAATGCAATTTATATTAGACTTCCTCTAATGCATGTTCTGGCAACATTATTCACAATTTTATACCTAAATTCCAATGTGTTATGTCTATGTTGTAAGTTCACCGTAAACGCATCTTTGTTGAACCATTGATGGGAGCTCGTTTAAATTTTGTACTCGGTCATTTTGGAAAATAATATTCCGTCACAGTCTATTCTAGAGTCTACATTGAGCCTTTTGCCTCATCTTCTAGAGTCTACATCCAGCCTTTTACATCATATGGTTAACATCAGCTGTGGGTCCAGTTCTCTAATCTGCTGTTAAGGAGGCTAATCAAGATTTCTATGTTTTATGCAAAAATTATAGAAAAATATGGTATTCTGTGCACACAAAAAAAGATGGAACCTGTGGTTTTGTGCGACGAAGTCACCAACAACTGGTGTTATGTGCTATTTCCTCCTGAAGCTAGGACGGGTCACCACTGCCCAAGGAGTCGATGCGTAGAACAGAAACACGAAAATGAAACAGTAAACAGCGAAATTTGAAACATTCGCACACGATTTTGAATAGTTTATAGTTAGGTCGATGCGATCATACATATAAAATGCACAGATTTTCTACTACACGGGGATCTGCCGTCGACGCCGCCTAACCCTAACCTAGGACACAAAATTAGGCTCACCAAAGCCTCAGGGTGCGGCGGCAATGGTACCGGTGACGGGCTTCACACTGCTGTCATCGGAGACAAGGTCGACGAACTGCTCCGCTGGCAACGCGCGCTTGATGTCCCACTCTAGCTGCTTCTGGCGGAGCTGGGGCTCGCTGGTGAGCCCCTTCTCGAGGAAGAGGTCGTTGAGCTCCGCGTCCTGCTCTGGTCCTCCTCAGTCATGCTCCACTGCATGATCACGGCGGCGATGCGGTCGACGGAGGCATCGTCGACGTAGTCCTCCTCGCTAATGACGACGTTGTGCATCGCCAGGTCATAGCCCTCGACCACCTCCTCTTCCTCTTTCTTCGGTGGCTTAAAACGAGCACGCGCTCTGGAGGAGCTCCCCTCCCCCGATCGGCGCTGGCGTTTGGCCTCCTCCACTTCATGGCGTCGGAGATTGTGAGGCACCGGAGCTTGGCGGTGGATGTAGAGGAGGGAGGCACGCTTTCGAGAACTGTCGGAGCATACACGGTGACGATTCTCCTCCTCCGAGTCGGAGCTGGTGTCGTAGTGGCGGGACGAAGCGATGAAACGGCCCACCTGGCGACCCCCACTCTGCTCGAGCTCCCCTGACGGTACGGTGGTGTGGTGCCGGATCTGCTTAGCGGTGGTGTGGTGCCGGATCTGCTTAGCGGCGGCTCTAATTTCTCGTTGGAGAGGGAGGATTTAAGCGGTGGTGCGTGGCAGCAGGCGGCGGAGTAGCGGAGGCGCATGCAAAAAAGCGCCGGGTCAAGAACCATACCCCCCGTCAAAACCTTACATAGAAAGGCCGAGGGGTGGTTTTTTGGTGCCTATAAAAAATAAGGTCCGGGCATCTTATACGGGTTGTGTTCGGGTAAAAAAAATTGGGCCAAGCCCTTGTACACGCTAGAGTTTTATGGTTTCGGACCTCTAGCGGACCCCTATCCTTCCCGAAACCTTAAAATAACCGTCACTTTATGTTTTGGTCGAAAAAAGTGGCCGGACCAAACCCCTCAAAACACCCCGGCCTTTAAATCTTTTAAGGAGGCTTAAAAACACCCCCATACACGTGTTTCGTCTCCGACCCGATGCTGGCCCTTATCGCTAGAAACCCTTGTCAGGAGGGATATTTTAGCTCGTTCCCGTCCCTTCGCTGCCAACCGTCACCGCCACCGCGTGCAGTGTGATTTCACTTCACTGTTAAGATGAGCACTCCCTGGTGATTGTGTGTAGTGAAGTCAGAGTCTCTTGCTCGAGGAGAAGAGATGACAATGAGCTTGTGTGGTATCTTGGTGGTGTTTCTTCTCGACGGTGTACGTTGTGGGCCACGTCGGTTGAACGTGCCTCGTGACTTCAGTTTTCTATGGCAATCGGCTTATGTGATTGTATCGGTTTTAGCCGGTTTTCTATTAATTAATCTGTCAATTCCTTTCTACCTTCTAAATGGCATTATGGGAACTCTATGGGTGTACTAACTTACAGAAATCGTACTCCCTCCGTTTCAAAATATAAGATGTTTTAGCTTTGTGAAGCAAATGTATCTAGACTACTTTTAGTGTATAGGTTCATTCAAATTTGGGATGAATCTATGTACTAAAATAAGTCTAGATACATTTTCTTCACAAACCTAAAACATCTTATATTTTGAAACGGATGGAGTAATAGGTGAGATTGAAATCTGGTTAGGGGTCTGTAACTTCATATGTTTCCTCACACACATTCTGTGTTACATGTGTTTGTCATTAAACCACAACTAACACCATGTGCGGTATTTCCTACCTTATGAATACAATTTGTATTTAAAATTCTTAAATGACCTACACGAGAAGATACATGAAAGCAAGATGTTTCCACATGAACTCTTGTGCAGTACATGGCATATGTATGATCCGCATGAATGAAACGCTTAACTCATGTAAATGCATGCCATAATGATACATATACTATATATATATATATAGTATATGTATGTTTTCAAGAACATATATATATATATATATATATATATATATACATACATATATATATATACATATATATATATATGTATGTTTTCAAGAACTAAAACTACATGTAGATCAAGAGCGACAATCCTCCCAAACCTGCCATGCTAGGCTTACATTCCATAGGTTCCCCATTCCATATTTCTGTGAGTTGTGAGATATTGGAGGAAAACAAAGAATCCGAAAGGCATTTTGTTCTGCTCGTTTATCAGTAGTTGGGGCACACAAATTTCTTCAGGCGATATATTATTGGTGCCTTCCAAACGCGCTGTCCTGTCGGCGGTCTCCTGTAATTCGGTACATGTCCTTACAGGGAGGTGCTCCATCGAATGTGGTTGGAGCGCGAACCATTCAACAGCTTGGCACCTCTCGGTGATGGCTCTAGCAGCTGGAGTGATCAGAATAGTGTGCGTGGCCTCTCTAATCTTCGTAGTTATAGTTGATGCGAGTGTTTCTCTGAGACACTCTATAGGCAGTGAAAATCGTTGTCCTTGCATTGTAGGTTGTAATCAGACTTTTATGGTTTCGGCAGTCAAATTTGACACATTTTTGTTCTATACCGATGGAAATATGTCGTTTTTTTTTGGGAGCACATATGGGTAGGTTTCATAACTGACAAGTAACCAAAAAAAAGCGCAATCATCTGCAGCGGCGGCACCTCCGGCGGATCCCCGCCGGTCGCCCATCGCCGTCACTCGCGCCGACGATTGCTCCACCCGATACCGAGACTGTACCCCACGCTCCCGCCATCGTCGTCAGTACCTACTCACTCGTCAGTCAGGCAGAGGCTTCACACCGGCACGACACCTCGTCAGTTAGGCGCACGCCAAGAGAGTGATCCTTTTCCTCCCCGTCCCCGCACCCCACGATTCAGCAGCATAAACCACCACGCCACTGCCGGCCGCGCCGCCGATCCACCGGTAACCCGGCACCCGGATGGCGCCTCCATCTGCGGCGGCGGCGGCGGGGCGCGGGCTCGTGCTGTGGCTGCACGGCTCTGCCGAGACGGGCGAGCAGAGCCGCGCGCAGGTCGCCCCCTACTTCTCCGCCGCCCCCGCCCTCCGCCTGTCCTTCCCCACCGCCCCGACCGTCCCCATCGCCTGCTACGGTACACGCACCCGGTGCCCCCAAATCGCGACCAGTTGCTGTTCATGATTCGACGGGGAGAAATACACCTGCGATCTCATTCACTCCTGATCAATTTGCGATGTTGTTGCTTGCAGGCGACGATGTGATCAATGCGTGGTTCGGCATCCCGGAGGTCCCTATAACCGCTGTAATTCCCCTCTGCTCAATCCCAAGAAACAACTGCTTTCTTTTGCTGTTCCGTCCGTGTACTCTAGTCACTTGCATTCTCTCTCTTCAGTACATCTGTTGCTCCAGTTTACTGCTAGAAATCGGCTAGAGGCTGCAGTCTGCAGAGTATGCGTGCTTCAGAAATCAAAACTTGCTTCACACTTTGTTACTCGCGGTGCTGCCCTCCAGTAAATAATCAAAATTATAACTGATCGTGCAATTTACAGGCTAATTTATAAACATATATTCTTTTTGAGCATGACTTAATAATTCTTTTAAGCTTTACTACAAGCTGCATTATTACTTTAGAACATCAACATGGCATCATTTTGGTAAGAATTTTGACTGTACATCACTTTGCATTGCAACAAACCTCTTAGATCAAATTAACCCTTTTAGAATCATCAAGACTATTCAAGGACATCAGTGTACATTGTACAAAAGCAGAGTACCTAGAGTCTGGATCTGCCGAAGAGAGTGAATTGTTGTTCTAATCTTCTAGTACGTCTGACCACAAAGTCAGATGGACAATATATAAATTAACCTAAGCCTCCCATTTCAAAAAATAAATAAACCTAAGCCTCTAACCATTTGCAGGCTAACACCTCTTTTCTACTATATCATCATTATTTACTGCTCACTGTTCCAACTGTGTTTGTTAGACCACTGTTAGGGATGAGAAAGGAGTCCTTAAAGCCGTTGAACATGTGCACGAAATGATAAACCAAGAAGTGGCTGCTGGAACATGTCCTACAAACATATTTGTTTCTGGATTAAGCCAAGGAGGTGAAGCACTGAAATCTGCATCTATCATTTCTGGTTTCGATAGTATACTGACAGAATCGTGATATTCGCTTTCCTTATTGCAGGCGCTCTAGCGATAGCAAGTGTTCTGCTCTACCCCAAGGCTTTAGGCGGCTGTGTTGTTTTCAGTGGTTCAGTTCCTCTAAGCAAATCATTTGCCGAGAGGGTGCCACCTGAAGCTAGAAAGGTAGCTACACCCCAGAAACCATACTTGCACTAAATATTGCATCCCTAGATCGTCTTGCAAATGTGTTGTCTTTAATCTCAACCCTGAATTCTTGACAACCCTGTAGACACCGGTACTATGGTTCCATGGGATGGCGGACAGGCTGGTACTGATCGAAGCCGGGCACGCCGGGTGTGCATTTCTCCAAGAGCTTGGCATGGCCTGCGAATTTAAGGTGGTACATAAATATACTTGAATCCATGGGCCATGGCGAACGATTTTGAAAACGAATTTCAAGATTGGAGCTTCGAGCCTTAACCTTCTATGATTATATTGTTTCCTGAACATGTTATCAGGCTTATCCTGATCTTGGACACTCGTTGGTGGATGAAGAGCTCCAGTATTTTCGACAATGGATACTACAGCGTCTAGAGATCTCTCAAGGAACTGAAGCTGCAAGACCGTCATCGTCATCTTTACCATGGAGATCTACATAACTCAAAAGAAAAAACATGGAGATCTACACTAGACAATTCAGATTTATAAGTACCAATTTTAGGTGGTACATTACCACATCAGTGATCTGAATCTTAGGTTATCTTGTCACACGAATGCTTTGGAAGGTGATCCATTGAAATTGTTTATGATACCTCTGGTTGACTTAGTTATCTGCTCTCAATTAGTGTGCTCAGATGATTTTTCTGTGTCAATTATCGATGCTTCGATTAACTATCACATGGTAGTGCTACCTACCATATTTTCAGAGTCAATCAGGTTACTAATTTCTGTAATAGTACAGAGCAACCTGTCTGCTTGATACTGTGTCTACATTCTGCAAACATGTACATTTCTCTCTTTTGAATGTCAAGCAAACCACGGTAGCAGTAGGGCTAACAGAGCTACTTCGGCCCGGCTCGGCCCGGCCCATGACCCATGAGTAGCCTCGTCCGCTTCCTCTTCTCCCTCGCCGCCGCCATCGCCGCGGCCTCCCTCCTCGCCGCCTCCCTCCGTCGCCGCGTGCAGCCGCCCCATCTCCCCGACCAGCTGAACCCCGGACCCATGGCGGCACGCAACCGGAGCTTCGTGCTGTGGCTGCACGGCCTCGGCGACTCCGGCCCCGCCAACGAGCCCATCCGCACCTTCTTCTCCGCGCCGGAGTTCCGCCTCACCAAGTGGGCGTTCCCCTCCGCTCCCAACGCCCCCGTCTCCTGCAACCGTACGCCTCCGTCAACACTATCCTCGTCCCTCCCACCATTACAACCTCATCAGATTTAGAGGGAAACTGTACTTTGCTTGCCAGATCAACATAACAACTTCTGCATGCTCTTGCAGATGGCGCTGTGATGCCGTCCTGGTTCGACATCCACGAGCTGCCCATGAGCCCAGTGAGTTCAGTCATCCACTCTCCCACTTGTATAAGTAGACCAGGAAAGTAGCCGTAACAGTAGACTTTAATCTGACTTTGATCTCTGACGACTAGGGTTCGCCTCAAGACGAGAGCGGGGTTCTTAAGGCTGTGGAAAATGTGCACGCCATGATCGACAGGGAGGTAGCCGCTGGCATCCATCCTGACAACATATTTGTCTGTGGGTTCAGTCAAGGAGGTAGGGTTGATGCGTTGCGTTGGATGTTTTCTGGAGAGGACAAATAAATGTGCTGTAAACTAATATAAGTATTGCATTGTGTATCCGACGGCAGGTGCTTTGACATTAGCAAGTGTTCTGCTGTACCCGAAGACGCTAGGTGGTGGTGCCGTGTTCAGTGGCTGGGTGCCTTTCGGTTCGTCAGTGATTGAGAGGGTTTCTGCTGAAGCGAGGAAGGTATGTGCCACTGTCATCCCTTGATTCCTTCTGCTTAGTTTAGCGCACAATCACAACATTTGAGGAAGCTCAGATATATACTATAGTTTGCTTAAATTTGAACGACTATTCAACAAGAGATGTGGTTGGTGATGTTTATGTTCTGCCTTGTCATCGCCCTTTGAGTATATATATTTCTTTGCGCTGGGTCTCATATCTAGCCTAACCCAACTTGTTTCGGACAAAAGGCTTTGATGTTGTGTTGTATCCAAGCAATGCTAGAATTCAGCCTACACTGGTATGGCCATGCCCATGATCCATCGTCTAATGATTTAAAAATTAGTTGATTGTGAATACACCTGGAACAAAACCATAAAATTATTGCAGTAATTCTTGATCAATATGAGCATACACAACAACTGAATTATGGAGGTATAGATTTGGGACCTAATATACTCGATGACAAATATGTATTGACCTGAATTTTTCCTAATTAAATTCACTCTATCTAAACTTCATATGTTTCCTAGTAGGTGCTTGAAACATAATATCAAGTGTTGCCTCTTAAATATGTATTGTAATAGTCCTTCCGTGATCCAACCTTACATATAAATTATTACATTTAGGAGGAAGAAGCAATGTTGGCTACCTTACGACCTAGGACATATGGCTGAGCAAACGGGCTATCTTAGGATAGCAACCAAATCAGGTAGAACTCTGTACAGCGATAGATAACATTAAAATGATAGATAACCAATCATCTAGGATGTTATTGTACACAAAAATAATAAATACCATTAAACCTTAAAGGGTGCCATCAGCAATTTTACAAGCATGTGAGTAATATGATGTCCAACTTAACCTATTTATTGAGCAGTACTATTAGTCTTTGCGCTGAAGTCACATATATTGACTTTTCTATACAAGAACATATGGACGAAAAGCATGCAGATTGTAGGCATTTGTTGAACATGTTTATGCAGTTAGCCTGATGGATTGAAAGAAGCACTTGGGTAAAGAAAAATTGTGATCTTTGAAGGACGTTAGATGAACCTTTGGTTGTATGGATAGGAGTTCAGAAGTGAATTTGAATTCTATACAAGAGCATTGGTTTTATTTTATCTGAAATTCGTTCGCGAAACTTGTCAGACACCTATTATGTGGTCACATGGAATGGCTGACAAAGTGGTACAATTTGAGGCTGGTCAAGCTGGCCCACCATTTTTGCAAAGTGCTGGTATGAGTTGCGAGTTCAAGGTAATATTCTGCACCCCTGTTATTTTCTCCCTCTTTTGATGACCTTTGTGTTTATGAGTTTTCTTCAACCCTTTGCTTTATGTGTTACCTGTGAGCTCTCAACTCCTCATGCGCGTCTATCAGGCATATCCAGATCTCGGCCACTCGATTGCGAGGGAAGAGCTAGCCTCTCTTGAGGGGTGGATCAAGGGTCGTCTGAGAGCATCCCAAGATAAGCAAAGTTAAAGATCTTCTGTCTGGGCTGCTACCACTCCCACCACTACAGCAAACCGGCTAATGCAGCCATAGTCAAGTTTTATTTTGTATTGGTGAATTTAGATGATCCCGGTTATTCTTGACACATTATCGTGCTCATTAAAGTGTCAACAGATATACAACTGATGTTCCAGGAACTTGTGTACTACTGCCTTCTGTTTTCCAAATTTGATCTGTTACCTGAAAATCGCTGAAGAGCTTTGTGGATAGCCTCTCTTTTTGTTTCACAGATTATGTCTTTCGGTGCCGTCCATCTTGGCTTTCCACATCCAGTTCGATACCGTTATCTGTAACCACGGCACGTAGAACCTGTCCTTTCTTTCTAGCAAGATACTGGGATTCTTTGGATTATTCTGCCGACATTGGATATACCGAATTTCATGTCCTTTCTGCACAATACAGAAAAGATTGTCCTTGCCTATTTGGACGCAACCTTTTATAGTTTTTGCCAAAATCGTTTCGCACTGATCATCCATGAGTTGCTTTTGCCTGAGGCGTTTCGCTTTCCAAATTTGACGAGACTGACTGACAGTGAGCCTGGCTTTGGCTCAAGCGCAGGGTCAAGCTGAACTGCCTTGCCCTTGGCCTTGTTCAACATGTTCCTTTCCAAAGTTACAAGCAGACACCGCCGGCTGGCTTTACCATTTCCTGGTGCTGACCATTTCAAGGAGAAGGAACAAGCGTAGTACGAAGTACAGCGACCTGTGGTGTACTTCGCAGGACACGCACTTGACTTTCATCGCCAATCGCCCGATCTCCGTCCGAGTCAGCTACGGCAATCTACGAATGAGAATATGACCTCGACTAGGCATCATCGAAATTTCAGTCGCTGCTCCGAACCTTCACGTCTCTATCATCGCTCGGTGAAAGAAAAGAGTGGCCTGAAAATGAACACAGAAATTTCAGTAACTAGTTTAGCTAAGCTTTGTCTTCAGACAATCCCGGTCAGACGTCGGTCAGCAATTTTCAGTAGGATGAGCAAGAGTAGCATTTCTGTTCCATTGCATAGTACTCCCTCCGATTTTAAAACATGATGTTTTAGGTTTACCGGTGAACCTACACACTAAAAAATGTCTAGATACATTTCTCTCCACAAATCTAAAACATCTTATATTTTAAAATAGATGGAGTATCCAACAATATTCGTCATAGATTATATTTTCGTATCATGGCTACATAACACCATAGATCATGCTGGTTTTTCTATAAAATTGATCAAACTTCACGTCCTCTTTTTTTCTAAATGTGATTCAACCAATAGCACGGGGGACTAAAGCAAAGTGGCAAAGGATGTTTAAACCAATTTCTGTTTGGTGGGCCCTACTTCGTTGTGTTACTTCTCTTCTTCTGCGGAGGTTTTGTTTTGAATGGATATGGGTTAGATGGATGAAAATTTCTTAATAAAGTGGATATCTATTTTGCACATAATTAGTGTCTTCTTTTTTCAGAGTGGAGAGAACAGAATATATGGCAACTAATAGTATTTCGAAGGGGTTGTTTAGTCCCTACTTATATTCTCTCGCACATTGCCACACCTCATGTTGCACAAGTTTGACCAAGTTTGGTGAGTGTTTCATTCTAGCCTCTCCTTAGGCTAAGAAAGTAATGTCCATATATCATACACTTTTTAGTGTGGAAAAAATCGCTTGGATAAGCCAGAGTGGGCAAAGAATCTTGCGAAGTGACTAAATGACATGTGTCACAAATTATTATGTTTTAAATTTATTTAGGATTCAACATGTCATGACATTCTATTTCTATGTTTTTTTTTCACATTCTTACATTTTGTCTACTCCTAAGTTTCGAAAATACCATGGAGCACACAATTTACACTCAAGTCTAAACGGTAAACACTAGAAAGTAAAACCTTTCCTAAAATCATATACTCCATTTGTTCCTAAAAAGTGCACGCATAAATGTTGCTCATGCTCAAATAATGCTAAGTTTGACCAAAGTTACAAAAATAATTATCAACATCTATAATGCCAAATCAGTATCATTACATACGTCATAAAACAATTTTTTTCATATTATGTTCGCATAACATTATAGTTGATGACAATTTTTCTTTAAAATTGATTAAACTTCACATTGTCTTTCTTATAAATATGAATTCGACAGCATCGGTGACTAATGGAAAGTCGCAAAGGATGTACAATCCAAATACCATCTTGTGGGTCACCTTCTGTTATGTTCTTTCTCCTCTTTTGCAGAGGTGTGTGTTGTGATGCACACAAAAAAATAGCTAAAGGGTGACTGATAGCAGGATCACCTATATGTGCACCAAAGATCATGAGTAGGCTGAACAAGCCCAAGGTCAACAAGTAAACAAGACAATCCTGGTGGCCTAGGTTCGCCCATGTCTTGCACAAGGATTTCACCCAGACGCCACAAACCCAACTCCTCCACCTAAAATGCTAGACTGACACCTCGATGCGTCACTCGGATGGCCAACAACTAAAGTGGCACCCGATGATCAAGGTAGTCACAATTAAAGTTGGTGTTATCGTGACCATTAATAGAAGCATTACCTAGAGCATTAAAAGTGTATGTTTGTTACCAGAAGGTGTCCACCATGAATCACTAGTAACTCCCACACTATGTTATCACGGCACCCCGGTTGTGCTATCTAGATAAAGCAAATCTTGAAAGTAATCTAGACACGATCATACACACACAAACACTCGCAACCGTAATCATCATAATACCTAGAAGCAAAGATGGGCAGGAGTAGGGTGTTACCTCCACAATGAGGACCTGAACCTTGATATACCTTTGTGCCACCTCGTTCCTATAACTCAAGTGCACACTCACCTCACAAATCATCTCTCTAAGATATCCTCTATAGCTGATATCACTGGAATACCACGACATTGGCTTTACCACTCACTTTTGGTTTGTATGGATATGGGGTTAGATGGATGGAGTATTTTCTTAGTAAATTGGACATTTATTTTAGACAGAATATATGTCTTCTTTTTAGAATGGAGGGAGCGTATGGCACTGGCACCTATTAGTATTTCTAAGGGCTTGTCTAGTTTCTAATTATAATTTAACACACATTGCCATACTTCACATTACAATGTTTCACCAAGTTTGGTGAGTGTTTCATTCTAGCTCCACCTTAGGCTAAGAAAGTAAGGACCATATATCAAACGCTAATTCATGTGCAAAATTTGCTTAGGCAAGCCACAGTGGGGCAATGATTTTTTTTTTTTGTTTTCTAGCAAAGTGACTAAAGACACGGGTAAATCACTTGATATGAACTTGAGTACCTACGCACCCCTATCAACTTTACATTCCCACAATATAATAATTGATTAGTATAACACATAATTTTGGTGTGCAAAAGTAGTTTCAAAGTTTTCATTTAAATATTTAGGTGAAAGCCAACTCAAAAAAATGTCAACAAAAATGTGTTCTTGAGTTGACTTTGAGAAAACAAAATCTAAACCACTTCTGTACACGAAAAGTTTGCATTCTAGTAGGAAAAAAGCTAAACCAAGATTATACAGCTTAAATTGACAGTTGAGAAAGGATGCACATTTACCTAGATACATAGCAAAATCACACTCAAATGGCATGCGCTATAAATTATTTTGTTCTAATTTATGCAAGATCAACATGTCATGACATTCTATTTCTATGAGTTTTCTATTCCTAGGTTTTTTTCATTCTTATGTTTTGAAAATAGTGTGGAGAACACACATTTACACTCAATCCGAATAAACCAAATCTAGTAAAATTCATGCATTATATCCTAAGAAACATCAAATGCCAGCAAAGTAAAAAAAAATCATAAAGTCCTATACTCCATTTGTTTCCTATAAAGTTGACGCATATATGTAGTTCACCATCAAATACTGCAATATTTGACCAACTATATAGAAAGATTTAACAACATAGATAATTCCAAATCAATATCATTGTATACGTCATAAAATATATCTTTGTATTAATTATGTCTACAAAACACTATAGAGTATGACCATTTTATTTTAAAATCGATCAAACTTTACATTGTATTTTTCTCTAAATGTGGATTCAATAGCACTTGTGTCGAACACAAAGTCTCAAAGGATGTTTAATCCAGTTACCATATGTGGATCTCCTCCATTATATCCTTTCTCTATTTTGTGCAGAGGTATGTGTTGTGAAACACACAAAATTGTCAAAGGGTGACTGGCAGTAAGATCGCCTCTAGGTGGGCCAAAGATCAAAAGTAGGCCCAACGACCTCAAGGTGGACCAAGTAAACGAGACAATCCTGGTGGCTCACTGTGGAACATGTCTAGCACAAGGTTTCCACCCGGAAACTACAAATCCGACTCCTCCACCTATCATGTTGGGTTGATCCTCGATACATCACTCAGGTGGTCATCTCCTGAAACTTCACCTCTTAATCAAGGGAATCACTATTAAAGTTGTTGTTACTGCGACCATTAGTACAAGCGTTACTTGAGGCATTCAAAGCGTACGTTACCAGATTGCGTCCACAGTTGAATAACCCGAGCGTTACCTATTGTAATAATCACTAGTAACTCACCAATACATCATTATTGTAACTTTGCTAAGCTATCTGTACATCCTAGGAGCCATCTAGACATATTTCAACCCCCTATAATCATTGTAATACATACAAGAAAATACATACAAACAGAGTTGGGTGTTACCTCCACATTGAGATTCCTAACCTTGATACATCGATGTGTCACCCCATTCCCGGATCTCCATTGTAGTCTTGTCTAACAACTCATCTCTTGAAGCACCCCCCCCCCTCCCCCACCCATGGCTAATGACACCGAAATACCATGACTTTGACTTTTTCACTCGCTGTTGGTTCGAATGGATATGAGTTAGATGAATAGAGTACCTCTTACTAAAGTGGGCATTTATTCTAGATATAACTAATGTCCAAAATTTGGTGCTAGTATTTCTAAGGGGTTGTCCATTTCCTACTTATACTTTTCCACACATTCCACATCTTGTACTACACAAGTTTGACCAAATTTGGTGAGTGGATCTCAATACATCACTCGGATGGACGGCTCCTAAAGTGTCACTAACTGGTCAAAGGAGCCTCCATTAAAGTTGGCGTTACCGCAACCACCAAGACAAGCATTATATGGAGCATTTAAGGGGGATGTTACACATGACATCACTCGTAGATTAACTAGTTCATTACCTACTGTGATAATCACAAGTAACTACCTAAACTATGACATCATTGAAGTAACATAGTACTGTTGTTCGATAAAGCAAAAATGCAAACACTAAATAAACTAGAGTAGGGAGTTACCTCCATAGTAAGGGCCTTAATCTTGATACATCATTGTGCCACCTTGTTTCTGGTTCTCCACTACACTCTTTCCTCACAAATCATATCTCTAAGATATCCCCGATGGACAATGCCGTCGAAATACCATGATATTGGATTTAGGGTTGGATGGATAGACTATTTTCTTACTAAAGTGGGCCTTTGGATAAAATTTATGTCTTATTTTTAGGACTGGAGAGAGTAACATCTATCACACCTAAGGCATTTCAGAATGGAGTTATCTTAGCGATGTATCCTAGAAACTTTACTGATGTGACATGTTTATTAAGGAAGAGAGAGTGGGAGTTGTTGTATCTTTGCTCAGATACAACCTTTGCATGTGGCCATATGCAAAAAAAAATGGCTACTCCACACACATGCATTAGCCTAAAATCATTAAATGGAACATCCCTAAGAAACAACACTTAACAAACCATGCATTGGGGTAGCTGCCTCTTAAGTTTTAATTGCACCTATAAACATATGCTAAGAAATCATGCATTGTGAAAGACTAAATAGTATTTTCTAAGGCATTTCACAATAAAGGTTCTTTAGTGCCGTATCCTAGACAACATGTTAATGTGTCACTATGATTAATAAATAAAGATACAATCCTTGCATGCTATCATACAAACACACATTAATCATCCAATCACATGCAAGCTTGGCCTTAAACTCATTAAATGCAAGCTCCCTTATATACACCCCTTAAAGAAACAATGCATTAGAGTCGCTGTCTCTTAAGATGGTGTATCTCCTATGATGATGTGCTAAGAGATACCTAAGAGCGTCTCCAAGGGCAGCCCTTGATGACTGCAAGTGCACAGATCGTTTGTAGCTAGTTTTGAAATAAAGATATCGATCCCAGAGGAAGCAGGAGTCTTAAGTCTAAGGATTCTTGAAATAAATACTAAAATAGAAATATTAAATAAAGTTCTAAGTGACAAGATAAAATGTGAGTATTATGTAAAAGGTGTTTTTGGGTTTTTTGTATAAGAGAACAATGAGTAAAGTAAAACAAAACTGAATACATAAAATAAGTATCGCGTATGTAAAAGAGATTTGAAATTTTAGTGGAAAAAAGCGTTCTCAGGGATTGGCGGATACGCCACTAGCATTATAAAGGGCTAAGGTAAAGATTATTATCATGAACATTCTCAACTATGTATGTGTGAGAGAAACTTCGTATTTGGACAATGAGGCAGCAACCACTGCTCAAATAATCCTCATAACCACAGTAGACATCAATCAACATCAATTGAATTACTGCGCTATTAAGGGACATAATCCCACAGGACGTATCCCATGGCATGGATAGTGTTTTGTGAGTTTCCTCGATTCCGAAGTTGATACATAAGGGGTGCCAACAGCTTTATAGTCACTGTAAGTGCTAACATTCCTCAGTCTACCAACAAGTAGTTCCCTCCATCAAGTCCCCAAATGAGGCAAATATTGAGAGGTCGACTTCTCCCAACATCAAGATATAGACAATCTAACACATGGTCATCGATAAATATCATAATAAACTTTATCTTATTTCAATCTTATGCTAGGGTTTCTCCGTCTTCCCAAGAACTAATGATCTACACAGACATGGAGGCAATCAACATAAGACAAAAATAATGGAGTCTATCATAGATGAATAGTACTTTTATAAATCCACAATGAGTACGAGAATTACAACAAGATCTAGAAAAAATGTAGATGGGATTGATGGAGATGGTGGTGATGTAGCGGTTGATGATGAAGATCGATGCCTTAGCCTCCCGGATCTGCGCAGGGCGAAGATGGGTCCCTGGTGGACGAGTTCCCCCTCCAGATGCCTTTCGAAGGTTAGGTTTCGGCAATTTTTGGGTGTTTTGTATGCCGTCTCTCCGATCCAGTTGTACGGGGTGAAACTATTTGAGGAGACGGTGTCTTTGCAAACTATACGGCGGGAACTATACGTCCGGAATATTTTCTCCCATCGTATAGTTGGTCGTTAACCCTTTTGTACCCTCTAATTGCTTCGGATTTTCTTCTGGTGTTATTAATATTTCCTAAATAAGCAATTTACGTAGTTTTTGGCTCCTTTTCACTCTAATATAACTGGTCCAAGAATTATGTTCATAAAATCCATCATCTATCCTGATCCTGATGAAAATAAACATAAAAGATGCGTGCGAACACCGTAAAATACCAAGATCCTACTACTATAATGCAAAATAATAATCTAAAACATGATGCAAATATGCACTCATCAGCCTCAAACCGCCTCCTTCACTCCATCAGTCTGTTTTTGTCCACGTAGACAAATCAGGCCCAAAAATACATCCCAATGGTCTTCCAAAATTATTTCGTTGTCCGCGGACAGGCCAGTTGGCCCTAGTTAGGCCACAAACTTGGGGCCAAGATGAGGAAAACTAATACTTTCTAATGTTTGTAGTGTCCGCTCATGTGTGTAGCACGACCCATATGACAACAACACACACCATTCTCTCTCATCTCTCTCATGTCTTTCACCCACGACTCGCATGCCACCGGCCAGCAGACTGTCGCGGCACCGCCATCACCTTCATCACATCCACCACCGGTCGGAACACCGGCGGCATTCACATTTGTCAACCAACGACCGTCCCCATTGGCCAACATATGGTAGAAATGGTGCCCTAGAATTGCATTTTATGTTTGTCTGACTTGAGCTTATAGCATAGTTTAAAAAAACGGACCGGTGATCGAACCGGTAAGGCCTTCGATTCAGGTTTTTACTGGTCGGACCACTGGTTCACTGTCTGGTTTTTTAAGATATAAAATAATATAATTTTATTTTATAAATGTTACAATAAACAATAATTATGTGTGTGAAAATGTTTTAGACTTCTAATTTATCATACTAATTCACATAATGATAATATAACCGAGTAGTTGGTACCTGAGTATCAAGATGCCACGTCCAAAACTCCCAACCGCAAGCAGCAACCCGGCCAAAATCACACGCACGTAGCACATTTTGTATGGTGCTACCGTGTACATAATTAATAAAAGAAACTTATCTCTGTTTATGACATCAAGCGGTCGTAGCTCAGTCTGGTTAGGTGCGCGCCTACAACATAAAGTGCTGGGTTCGAATCCTGGTTCCAATATTTCTATTTTTCCATTGCTTCTACTAATGAATCAGTCGAACCAAAAAGCGGTTTATTGTGCAAAACCAGCGGTTGGACCGGGTTTTCTTGGGTTTTTCCGGTTTGCTTGCGCAGCCGGTCTTGTGCGCTTAACAAACCGTCAAGGCTGATGGTTCCGGTTTTTCCTGGTTTAACCAGTGAACCGGTCTGGTTTTTAAAACTATGGCTTATAGTACTTACAACCACAGTCGAGACTAATGTGTAAGACAGAAGATGACTAAGTTCTGCGATACATGTTAATGCATGTAAAATGCATACACATTCCACTAAAAAATACCCCCCCCCTTCCCACGTGTCTGGCACTTTTTTGGGCGACACAAACCCAATGTATGTGCAGAAGTTTTTACCCGGTGAATGAGTATCACGACACCAATTTTAGGTGACAACCATGTATATGTCAAGACACACTTGATTCCGGCACATATTAGTGTCGTGGTAGGTGGCATGCAAGAGTGACAACTCAAGCATCCAAACCCCAAAAAGAAAACCAATTTTGGTTAGAAACTGACGTTACCGAAACCATCAAGACAAGCATTACGTGGAGCATATTCAAGGCAGACGTTACACTGCGGCATCATTATAACATGGTAGCAAAGACAGTCATGAACAGGTCGTGATACACAGAAGCAAAGACAAATAAACTAGAGTAGGAGTGTGCAACCTCCATGATGAGAGCCTTAAACCTTGATAGATCGTTGTGCCACCCTATTCCAGGATCTCCACCGCACTCTTGCCTCACAAATCATATTTCCAAGCTACACCGCGCGATGGCTAATGTCGCGGAAACACCACAACATTGGCTCTAGGGTTTGGATGGACAGACTATTTTCTTACTAAAGTGGGACATTTATTTTGGACAGATTATATGTCTTGTTTTGAGGATTGGAGAGAGTAAAATGTATGGAAGTGTTTAAGGGATTGTTCAATTCGTGCTCACACTTCACCACACATTGCCGAAGCATGACCAAAAGTGGCGAGTGTTTGATTCAAGCCCCACGGTTGGGCTAAGATTCTTTTGTGACAAAGTAAGCTCCACATTCCTATAGGATATCATACATTAAAATCGTGGCAAAATTCCGCTCGGTAAGCCACGGCACAGTGCGCCGGTTCGAAAGTTAGCTCCCAACAAAGTATCCAAATAGCTTGCTTATAGTACTAAAACTTGGTTAGAAAGTCAACGTTTTCTACGAGGTTTGACCAAACTTATTAAAGAAAATATCAATAACTATAATATTAAATAAGTCATGATGAATCACTTGGTATTGGTTAGGTAATTTAGATCTTTATTTATATTATTATTGGTTAAACTTTGAACATATTGACAGTACTCTCTTTCTTTGGAAATATATAATATTTTAGGTTAGTGAAGCTAACATATCTAGACATCTTTTAGTGTGTAGATTTAAATAAAACTACACACTAAAAGATGCATTATCTAGATACATGTACTTCACAGAACTAAAACGTTTTATATTCCAACATGGAAGGAGTAGGAGTATTTTTATCTGAGTAAGTAGACCAGCTCATTTGGGATGGATGGAGCAGAAAATCAAGACCCAGTGACGTCGCTGAGCAGCGTGCCTCGAGATCCAAGCTGCCATGCCCGCCACAACCTGTCCATCTCACTGGGGGCGCAGCAGCGCATGGGACTCCGTAATCCGAGTAAATTAAGCTCCATGGCCATCACCACCTCATCAGCTCGCGGCATTTGCACCTTAAACACTGGCGCATGCGGGTTGGTTTAAGAACGGGAACCGAGGCCGCCTCGCTCTCGCCTCGGAGAGCGACCCCTCCTCCCATACGCAGACGCCTACCGATTCGCGAGCCCGGTCTTTCGAGCGGAGTAGAGTACGTACCGAAGCGAACAAAAGCAAAGGGCCCCCGACTCCCGCGCCTCGTGCTCGCCGCCGCCCCGCCCACTTGTGACATGTCCCATCCTCACCGTCCCCGTTTTTACTACGGAGCAGTACCGCAATTACCGTAGGCAGGACGGCCCGGCTCGTACTTGCATCGTTCACGGATCGCGTGTGTTTTCCATTGCCTTCTCTGCTTATCGTGTAACGCGGGCGGGAGGCGAAGCCTATGCGGATCTTTTGCGCATTGAGCGAATCTTCGACGAGGGCCGGAGACTCCTGTTCGAGACATGCCCTTGAAAATGTAGTTGGTCTGATTAGTTTATTAGTATTGACATGGTGTTACCCAAGTTTGACTAGTCCTTAAACACGTTGCAGTTTGACCTCAGACATGCTAGTAACAGTTTTCTCCGACCAGGCGCCCTCCCCACCCGCCGTCGTCCCCACCCTCACGCAGCGATAAGCCGATAAGGTTGCGATAATTTAACTTAAGAAACAAAACAAAAATTGTCAAATCGCAGCACAGGCCACGAACCAAGCTGGCCATGCGCAGACACAGCGCCCTGCCGCGTAGCTTTGCTCGAATCCAAGAGCGAGCCCTGTTCCTTTGCATCCCGGCGTTTTCGCACCGCGCCACACCCAAACAGTGCAGTGCAGCGTCGCGGTCGATGGATCGATGCTGACGGGGCTCCCTGACCCTTCTTCCCGCGCGACGCTGCCCCACACGAGAGCGACCCATCACGAAATCCAACCCCACGCCACGCGGGCCCACGCGACATCGTACCACCACCACAGGGCCCGTACTACCCAGCAGTACTACTAGTACTCCAAACCCTCCCCGAAATTGGATCGCCACATTCATGGCTCGACTCAATCCAACAGAAGCTGATGCGGGAGCAAGAGCACGGGGAGCCGCAATAATGGAGGCCTACTACTACGGCATGAATGCATGCCCAGGCGCGACGCCCAAGCGCGAACGCAAGCTCGCCCTTCGTAATAAAGGCACCTCATTCTTTCGCCTTTTGCAGATCGTTTTAAAAAAAAAAATCACTGATTCCCCATTTATTAATGAAAAATTGCCGCTGCGGCGTAGCGCACCGGCAGAGCTCCCCTTGTGTACCTTGGACTGCGAGCAGCGGCAGTGGTGCACTGGCGCGGAGCAAATGCGGGGCAGGTGCGCTGTACCTGCTGTATCGGATGAGCCCACCACCTGCTCCTGCTCCTGCGTCCCTCCCCGAGCTTATCATCATCATCAAGTTTCGCTTTCCGAGGGTTTACCGGCTACAGTGACTTTGGCTTCTCTGCTCGCTGCGAGCAAACAAACTTGTGTGGCCTTAAAATAAACAGTGGCCAATGGGAGATGTGGCTGCTTCGGTGCCAAGAACACGTACGCAGTTTTGTTTGCGCTAGCGGCTTTCGGTTAGTGCCAAGCATCAGCCGTGAGATCAGAGGATGGCTTTGCCCCAGAAAATATCAGATGAACCAGGAAAGCTCGAAAAGTTTGGGATTGATTTTTGGTGGTGGCGGTACCAGAGTTAACTAAAGTGGGGGTAAACTTCGCGGCGGTGGAGTACTGGCTGCAGTAAAGGAAAAGGGCTACTCCTCCGTAGCAGTAGTAATAATAACTTCTGTGGAGTACACGTCCTCGCCGAGCAGAGAGAGAGGCCAGTGGGGACGAAACAGACACTGCTCAGCTCGGCTCGTCACGGATGAGCTTTCGCCGAGCACGTACCGCTAGGCACAAGCAGCAGTAATTCCCCTCGGATTCTTTACGGTACCACTACCAAATGCACGCAGTTCTTAATGGGGAGGAAAAATATCTAAATCCATCCTTTCTAGCCAGTCCAATGCCGCCACAGCCGAAAACGAAAAAAGACGGTCTCAAAGAAGAGGCACATTTTTTTCAAAAAAAGAAGGGTCCGCAAAGATACTAGCAGCACGGGGACTTGCTCCTTTTGGGTCAAATTTTGTACACGTTCCGGTTGTTGTTGATGATGCTATGTTTAGCTTTTTGATTTAAGGAGAAACTTTTTAGGTGTAATAGACTAAGAACTGCTCCAACTAGCAGCATCAATCAGCCAAGGAAAGAGCCACACGATTCGATATTTCCATCGTTCAGGGAGATAGTTGTGCCCAACAACGCCCACTACCTAGTGCAGGTAACAGGCTTAACGAGAGCTTTTCAGAGATCAATGGCTTTGTGCAAGATGCTTTTGCTTAACAGAGAAGGCAATGATGTACAACAAAGACAACTAGGCAAAGCACTGGCCACTTCTTGGGCGCGCTTTAATCAGACCTAACAGAATCTAAACACCTCTCCTAGTTGTAACACTAGTCGGAATCAATCCACAGTTCATGCTTGCATACCAGCAAAACTACTGCTAACACAGGATCAGTGGCAGAGAAAGGGGAAATGGGATGCAAGATTGCAAAGTTTCTTGTTGCTGAACCAAGGGAGCAAAAATATGGTACATGAGAGGGGTGGAGGTGGGGGGGATTGGAGTGGCTTATAAACCACCCTAATCTTCCCCGCGACTCCAGACCTCAGGACTGCTCATCATCAGAGAGTACCAGAAATCAAAAGAAAGAAGAGCTAAACAAGTTCTTGGACCGAGCAGCAGAGGTGCTCCTGGATCAAAAGGACCTAGCTACTGACCTTGGCGACTTCCTCACCTTCTTGCTTGGCGGTCTCCTTCCTTCCTAATCTACAAGGAACACGCGAGCGGCGGAGCTCAGTTCCAGGCGCCCCAGACCTTCTCGCCGATGAAGCGCACCAGCTTCCCCACCGCGCTCTTCTCGGCGTTGCCGGCGTTGCTGGCGCAGTCGCTGTCGTCGGTCATGGCCTCCTCCTCCTCGCCGTCCCCGCCGCCGTAGACGCTGTCGGCGCCGTCGTCCTCGTCGCCCTCGTAGTCGCCGTCCTCGCCGCCGTCGGAGGCGCAGCAGACCTGGTGGAGGAGGCCCGCGTCCGCCTCGACGGCGCCGCTGGATGTAGTAGAGTCGAGGTCGCGCCCCCCGCCGCGTCCACGGCGGCGGCGGCGGTGTCCCCCGCGGCGCGTGGCTCCTGTTCCACCTGTCGGTGCGCCGCCGGCGGTGCCCTCCTCGACGGCCTCGATGATGCGGTGGATGAGGTGGCGGTTGGGGGAGGCGTCCCAGCGCGCCCAGTAGCTCTTGTAGCAGCCGAAGCAGCCGCAGCCCATCTCGGGCTGGTGCGGCCCGCCCTGCCTCTTGCTGCTGCTGCTGCTGCGGCGCCCTCCCGCGGGGCCGCCCCCGCCGGTGCCGATGCCGGAGAGCAGGTAGGCCAGCACCTCCTGCTCCTCGGCGGTGAGCGTGGCCGCCAGCGCCAGCAACGCCGCGGGGAGCAGCGCGAGGGCCGCGTCCGGCGCGGGCGACGGCGCCGGGTGCACCCGCCGCCCCTTCCCCTGGTACAGCTTCTTCATCCCCGAAACACCGCCGGCCCTCACTCCCTCACTTGTAGGACTGCCGGCAGAAAGGTAGGTGCCCACCAACTGCTACTGCTAGCTTGGTCGACGAAAAGGGCGCGGGGGATGTGAGGCTCGGTTCCGGCGGCAGTGGTTGGTGGGGGTGGGTAGAGGTCTCGTCGGCTGCGACGTTGCTGTTCGTCCCCAACTGCCGGATGGCGCCCTCGCAGCTCTCTCTCCGGCTGAGCTGAGGTCGGGCGAGGAAGAGGAAGAGGGGGGAGTGGGGTTGGGTCTGGTGGGTGGGAACTGAGGACTAGGGGCTCCAGGAGCCTATTATTGCCCAGGGAGGGATGGGGATGGGGGGATGGGGGGCGAAGTAATGGGCGACGGCGAGAGGACGGGAGAGGGGAATCGCATAGCATCGTCGGTATCTCACTGCCGGACCTCCCCCCGTTTCGCGGTCCAACTTGGCCTTGGTCTCTCTCTCTCTTTTGGTTGTTTGGTTCGGGCTGTACTTCCGTACTTGTGCCGTGTGTGTGTGGTACTACGTGGTGTTTGTTTGGTCGGGTCGCGACGGACGGACGGCGAACCAGATAGTAGTCTTTTCTGCGGCCAAAAGTCTTCGGTACGACCGCGTAAACGGAACACGATCTCCGGCGCAGGCACGGCGCGGCGAGCTTTGTATACTACGGGGGTGTTTGGTTCCCAGCCACATTTTGCCAAGCCAAAGTTTGGCAATTTGCTAAGTGTTTGGTTCTTGCCATACTTTAAAGTTGCCACACTTTATTATCCTCATGATCTACTTGTCATAGAGTAAAGTTTTTGCCACAAATTTCATAGCCACACTTTTATGGCTACCACACTTGCCAAACTTAGGCTTGGCAAAGTGTGGCTAGAAACCAAACAGCCCCTACGTATGTAAGAGTAGACGAGTGGACGTCGTGGCTGCACCTGTCACGTTCAGACTAGCAGTCATCAGGTCACCACCTTCCCGTGCAGATTTCGAGCTCGGACAGGTCGATTTCGCTGCCACGTGAATATGAATTTCCACCGAAATTTCCAAAAGGACACAGCATGGTTCGGTTGCCCGTATAAACGATCCCCACGCGAAACTCCGGTGTCCCACAGAGTCACAAATGCTCATCACTGGTAGGGGTTGCTGAACTGCTTGAGGAGGTCGGGGATGTCGTAGGCGAGCATGTCGTCGACGCCCTGCACCATCTTGGGCCGGAGCCGCTCGAACCGGTCGAAGTTGTAGGCGTTCAGCGTCTCGCGGTACTCCTCCACGCTCGGGAAGTCCCCCGCGGGGAGACGCATCTCCTTCTGGACCTTGTCGAACTGCTCCTCCAGGGTCTCCAGCAGCTTCTGCTGCGCCTTGGCCTTCCCCATCAGCGCCGGCATCTCCCCCTTCAGGTGGCTGATGATGTGCGCGTGCACCTTCGCCGACCGCGCCCGCTTCACAAACTCGTTGATCTGCAATTCCAGATTACTCCGTTTTTTCTTCAGTAACTGAAGGGGAGTAGCGTGAATTCTGTCTGAACAACGGCGGCGACGCAGTAATGTTCGCTTACCCGGCGGTCGCAGGCCTTCTTGGGGATGTCGTTCAGGTCGGACAGCAGGTCATCCTGCTCCCTCTCGAACAGCTCCATGCCCAGCGGCCCAGCCGACCTCTCCCGGATCGGCTTGTCGTTGAACGATCTGCGCGCCAAACATAGTTTACAAGTGTCATCACACACGACGATGATGCATTTTGTTAAATACTAGTACTACTTCGTCAGATAATCATGTCGATCGCTGAGTTGACTGTTGCATACCCAATGTACACACGCATGACCTCAGGCGTGTTCAGGACCTTGCCCAGCGACCACAGCAGCGCTCCGTAGACCCTCATCAGCTGAAATATTCCAAATCAAAAACACAACTTGTCAAACCTGCTTACTGTCTGTCTGTATGGTGCTGCCACTTGTGATGCAGAAAAGCTTTATAGATATTTAATATGCTTAGAGCTGATCTCGAATGCCTGAGATACCGGTTGCTTTCAGTGATCTTAATTAGATATTATACTGTCTAATGCTTCCATATGAAGCCTTCAAAACTATAAAAATATGTAATGCATTATTGCTTTTTCTGCTTTCAGTTTCAGATATCAGTAGCTTTTAGTCAGATTAGTTATTCTGTTTGCTGCCACTCGGGTTATGAATAGTTCAAATAAGCATACTTAGGTGTTTTCAGGAATAATAACGTATAAAGGTGGAATATGCTTCGGATACCGACGGCTAGAGGAAGGCACGGCAATGAGCAGGCGCGTTTACCTGCTGCGAGTCAACTTGGTCTGCCTTGTTGAGGACTATGCGTATCTTGTCATCCTGTCCACGTAGCGACCCGATCACGCGCTTGAACTCGTCGCTGATGTCGAGCTTATGGGGATCAAACAGGAGGAGGATCAGGTCGGACTTGGCCGCGAACCATGATGTGACTCCCGTGAAATCGTAGCTGCGCTGCGTCCTCTGCTTCTCCCCTGACAGAACTCCGGGAGTGTCCACAAAGGTAATATGATCCAGTAGCTTGGAAAAGAAAATGAAGCTGAATAGTATCAGTTATTTTCTACGGAACTACAAAAGAATCGTGAGGTAACTTCTTGGTGTGACAGAGAATTATACTGGATGAGGCATCTGAGAACACTCGAACTTCGATAAAAATGCCGTTCCAAACGCCGACAGGCCGCTGTATGGCATGTCAGCTTGCACTGCAACTGTGTTCCCAGGAATGCATCTTTCATCCGGTCCAGACTGCAGTATAGTGGATAAATGTATCATCAAATTGCAAATGGAAATTATGTACTGGACTGGAGTAAGCACGGAGTGGCACTGACATCTTGCTTACCTGGACAACAACAAATCTGTCGGTTGTAGGCTCTGGTCCAATATGAGCGCCTACAAAAGTAATATCGAAGATGCTATTAAACGCTAGTCATGAAACAATGAGATGCAGAAGAAAAGGTGCTACAAGTGATTCTCAAAACTTAATTACCCAAAGAACGAAAGGGAAGGAACAACAACCCATCTTGCTTACCTGGATAGTTTGCCTTTAGTAAATGCTTTATGAATGTCGTCTTTCCCGTAGAGTATTGACCCAATAGCATGACCATTGGCTTCGCATCAAAGTCGCTGCTAGTCTATAAATAAAATAAATTCACAACACATGACATAGAAACTATTACGGTAAGTCACGCATGTAAATACACAGTGACAAGATCGACATCATTTATTATCTTATCAATGCAAGTTTCACAATCAAGTTGTAGAAATGAATAATTCAATCATCTTTTACAATTACTGTTTATTGAACAGCACTAGAAGAGACACATAATTAGCTGAAAGAAGCCCTTCTTTGACATCAGCACACAATGAATGAGATTTGGATATTTGTTTCCGGTATATATTTTGTCAATCTTCAGTTAATTTAACCTAGTGCTGTTATATATATGTCCCATCAATGGGAAATGCTGGATTTGGTTAGCAGAAATTCAGTACACTAAGACTCACCAGCAATGGTGAAACAAAGTCATTATATTGATAGGTTTTCTCTAAAGGCCTCAACTTCTCAATGTATGCTTTCTTTAGACCATCGATAATCGAAGTAACTGATTTTAAAGGAATCTGCAAAATAGGAAAAACATTAATGCAATAGTTCGAGCAATGATAAATTCTCTACCATGTGCAGTTCTGCACACAGCTCGCTGATGTACCTTTCTTCCCGACTTTGAGTTGAACCAGCTAGATGACATAGCTGATTGGGTCGGATGGTAAGCTGCATCATCAACAAGAATAACAATCGAATAATCTTGTGGACTAAATGGGAAAAAAGAACTGCTCGACTTTACACGTTGCAGAGATTTAACAAGTCATACCAGCAATATCGGAGCTGCTCTTGCTTCGAGCAGTCATTTTCCTCTATAATTGAAAAGAGAAAATAAGGTGGGAGTGAAACAACTGAGGTTTTATACTGTTGCAGGAGTATTTTCAAATGCAAATTAATCTGAAAGATTAACATTCACATACTAGTTTCTTATCCAGACCTTCCATTGTCGGAGGCTGTAAACTCCCCAGGTCTGAAGTAAACAGTAACGGTAAGTTCGCCGATAGTTTTCTGAAAAGTTGAACAGTAATGTGTCTCAACTCTACCTGCATGTGCAAGGGTGTCTTGAGTGATATCCTGCCCTGCTTGTGCCAGGGAAACCAGCTGCACATTCAGATCCATTTACAAAGTCTTAACGTATGATCATTTGCAAAAACATATCCACATGTGCAGAAGCAGAAACCAAATGGACAAACCTGCATAGCAGTCATAAACTCGGAGAATCCAAGATAACCCTGACGTTTGGAATCAGCAATTGACCAAACCTGAATATCGCAAGAAAAACAAGTGTTGGTGACAGAGGTTCAGAATTTCTCTTGGCAAAGACGAAAATTCAGTAAAAGGAAATGTATGCATCTATCCGGTAAAACAACAAAGGAAAGATGGAAGATCTGAACGTCAATGTAGGCGTCAGAGATCCCGTATAAGGTGTAACGGCTAACATTACGTGTTCGTGTAGGAACCCATGTTCTCAGTCGACGGAATCGTGTAGGAATCATAGGATGCAGAAATGAGGATGATTCACTGGCTGTGATTGTGCATTTAAGGAGCGCAGGAATTCACCTGCTTGAGATCGTCCCTGGAGAGGTTGGACATGGCGAAGAACTTGAGCGCGTCTCTCCCCGTCAGGCGCCCGTCACCATCTGCGGTCAGTAAACACGAACGCACTCAGCAACATTCACAGAAAAATCGACGGAGAAATCAAATCGGCAGGAACGGAACGAACCGTCGTCGGCGAGGTAGAACCAGCGGAGGTAAAGGCTGCGCTGCTCCTTGGGGCCCCATCTCGTGGGCGACGAGCCCGCTGACGACGACATCCCCGGCGACTGGCCCGGTCACGTTCCTCCTCTTCACCGGCCTCGTTTCTCTCCGGCGGGACGGGTAGAGAGGACGAGTCCTGGAGACGAGAATGCCGCGCGCGCGCATGGTGGCGCAGGTTAACGGCCGCGATCGCGCGCCGCGGCAAATGCGGCGGCGTTGCCCGGCGACTTGACTCGGCCTTGGGCTCCTCGATCGGATCGGCCGAGAGGGCAGGTCAGCCACGCGTAGGAACTAGTCTGCCGCGTGTTTCCAGCCGCGCTGGCCCAGCCACAGCAGGCCGAGGCCCGACAAGGTTTTTTTTAACAGGAATATATATTAAAATTAACAGGCACATTACATCTTGCTCCAGAAAATGGAGCAGAGTACAAGTAGCAAAGATGGCACAATCCGGAAAATAGTTAGGCATGTCCGAGGTATTGACACTGAAGAGTACAGGAGAAATCAAACAGTGATCGTCTGTCCGTTGACAACTCAAATCTAGACAAGGTTTTCAGATTTCAATTTTAGATATCTTTTTTTACAGACACGAGTTACTTTCGTGTGTCTTAGTTTTTATTATTCTAATAACCTGCGTCCAACCTGTGATGACTACATATACTATGTGATTTTTTCTTTATTATTCCCTCTGTTATAAAATATAAGATATTAAGATTAACAGGCACATTACATCTTGCTTTAGAAAATGGAGCAGGGTACAAGTAGCAAAGATGGCACAATTCGGGAAATAGTTAGACATGCCACGAGGTATTGACACCGAAGACTACAGGAAAAATCAAACAACGATCGTTTTTACAGACACGAGTTACTTTCGTGTGTCGCCTGCGTGCCAACCTGCGATGACTACATATACTATGTGATTTTTTTCTTTATTACTCCCTCTGTTATAAAATATAAGTTTTTAAGATTAACAAGCACATTACATCTTGCTCCAGAAAATGGAGCAGGGTACAAGTAGCAAACATGGCACAATCCGGGAAATAGTTAGACATGCCACGAGGTATTGACACCGAAGACTACAGGAGAAATCAAACAGCGATCGTCTGTCCGTTGACAACTCAGATCTCGACAAGGTTTTCAGATTTCAATTTTAGATATCCTTTTTTACAGACACGAGTTAGTTTTTGTTATTCTAATAGCCTGCGTGCCAACCTGTGATGACTACATATACTAAATACTAAATACAAAGACAAATTCATGGAGATCATCATCATATTCAATCTACAAATACTAAATACAATAGAGAGAGAGAGAGGGAGATGGAGGCACTGATGGAGATGGGGATGGAGATGGAGATGGATCCGGTGCTCGATGCGTGGTGGTGCTGATGGTGATGGCTTCCTTCTCTTCTTCCTCTTGCTTGAATGGTGTGGAGGTGTAGATGGAGATGTGGATCTTGGAGCCAGTGGCGGATATGAAGATGGCACCGCGATAGGGCTCCGCCGTGGATGTCTATGGAGAGGGGGTGCTTCTCATTTGGCTCCTCACCTCTTTATATAAGCCTAGGGAGGAGCCTCAGTAGTCCCCAATTATGACCTAAGCAAGGTCTATGAACAAACGGAGACGGATTCTGTAAAGAAACGCGTCCAGAAACGCAATTTCCGTGTGTCCAGACCCGTGGTACGGGCGAACGGTATGATCGGACCCGCCCATACTGGAGGTCGTTAAACGCCATATATGTTTTTTGTATTTTGACCACTATTTCTTCATACGAACTCTGATTTGGGTGTTCTTCGGCTCCTTGGATTCGTATGGAGGAGGGCTACAACACCATGGTCTTGGATCTTCATTTGAATTTGATGTAAAATTCACCTTTTCCACCCCTCAAATGGTTAAGTTTGGTTCTTGCAGCTCCTTCATATTGCATCCTCTTGGTTCCTTTTGCTTTGCTTTATCCATAATCCATAACAACACCTACACACAAGTCAAAGACAAGAAAAAAAATTAAAATCCTACTAAAACTACTAGCTGTGCAAAGTCCATTTGAAAATGAATCAGAACTAGTAATCATACACAATAGGCATAGTTGTAGCTAGATGTAGCATGTAATTAGTGACAGTATGAATAATTTGTATACTTAAATATGCTTTAATTTTGGAATCATCAATGTGGGGTGTAAAAGTTGGAGCTGACACAATCTCCTAAATCACATCCCTCATGATAAACTAAGGGAGGAGATGGCAAGTTCACCAAGTCATGGCCAGTCCCTCATGTCTTCTTCAAGGGTCGGCGAGTGTTTCTCTGGTGAAGAGCGAGATTGGCTAGAGACGTCTTGTGTACCTTCCTCATTGTTTTCGAAGTTCATACTTGAGTCAGGAGATCCGACCTCCAACAATTGGTACCTCAGCGGCTCTTGTTTCTTCTTTTGGAGAGATTTTTTCTCATTCTAAGCATCATCTTAGTCATTTGACCATCGAGGGGGTGTTTCTCACCCGAGGACATACACCTCTTTGATGGGAATGTTGTCTTCCAAGAGTCGTGATAATTATGGCTCTTCGGGTCGTTATTCCCGTCACCAGACCATCGGGGTAGGTGCGTTATGTGAATGGGTTCCATGGCAGAAAACAAAAATTTCCTATGGTGGAACGCACCTAGCCAGGATCTATCTAGGAGTAAAGCTATAACAGAGGAGGTTCCGATGACATACCCTTGTGGACCGAAAGTGTTACGTTTCGAGAGGAACATTGTTGATGTAGTCGATATTGTAGTCAACCTCAAGGTTGTGAATCTCCTCGCAAGTCACCCCGGGTCCTTGCACGACAACCCCGGTGCCACTAATGGCAGCACCTCCAAGGTTTCACACACATGCGTTGTATGATGATGACTTTCGGTTCCCTGATCCCTGTCAAGAGTGCGGAAGTAGATCTCCGGCTTGGAATCCCCGTTGCGTTTCGCCGTGCTGCAATGAAGTCTCCGTTTGCACGCATAGACCTAACTTTGGGGCCATAGTTGCAAGAGAGAGAGGAGGAGAGGAAAATTCTACAAGGAAAATACTTTAGAGAAAATCCCAATTTATTGGTGTGCTTATTCCCATCCATATGCCCTACTTTATATAGGGAAAAAGGGAAACACCCTTACCTAAAGTCCAGGGTAGGACGAATAGGCAAAAGGAAAAAAGGAGGAGGGAGGAGGCGCCGCGGCTGGGCTGCTTGGGGCGACCGGGTGGGTGATACGTCGGAAACGTATCTATAATTTTTGATATTCCATGCTTGTTTAGTATCTACTTTGCTTTGCTTTGTCTACACTTTGAGGTGTTTTTATATTTTTCTGGAACTAACCTATTAACAAGTTGTCACAGTGCCAGTTGCCTGTTTTCTTCTGTTTTTGGTTCCAGAAAGACAGAAAATCAATATTCTCGGAATTGGACGGGATAAAAGCCAAAGTCAATATATTACCGTGGGCAACACGAAGTCCAAAGGAGAGACGGAGAGGCGCCACAGGGTGGCCACACCCCCTCCCAAGCGCGGCCAGGGTGGGCCCGCGCCTGGGCACCCCCTGCCTCGCCTCTTCGCCTATAAGAAGCCCCCGATGCAGAAACCCTAGGCACCCGATCAATATTCCACGAAACCGTCTATAGCCGCCACCACCATCGTCCTTAGATCGGGGGGATTTGAAGCTCTTCCCGGCACCCTGCCAGAGGGGAGATCATCCCAGAGGCCTGTAGGGATTCGTAGCATGGAAAACAAAAAAATTCTATCGCATACAAACAAACAAGCCAAGATCTATCTACTAGATTGTAGCAACGAGTCGATGGAATAACTCACCCTCGAAGATTCCAAAGTGTTTAACGAGAGCGGATTCTCGTGGGTGATGTAGTCGTACTCTTCCCGATCTCAAGATCGCGTAGACGATCCTTCCGGCGCTGCGTTCCGGCAGCGCTCCCGCAGTCGGTCACACGTTCGGTACTCGACGAAGACCTTCCTCTCCCTTGTTCCAGCAGGCAGCGGAGGTTGTAGCACTCTCCTCGCGATTCCGGCAGCACAACAGCGTGGTACCGGAAGTAGAGGGGAGATCTCGCAGGGCTTTGCCTTAAGCCGGAGCGAGTATGGTGGACGATGAGAGAGCCCTCGACGATCTAGGGTTTAGACACGCCGAGGAGGGGGCAAGCCGGCGGCTAGGGTTATCTAGGCGGCGGCGGCGAGTGCCCTAGGGCCGGCGGCGGCTATGGAGGCGGCGGCGGCTTGGGGCTAGGGTTTAGAGGTAGGAACTTGTGTGTCTAGGAGGGGAGCCCTGCCCCTCCTTATATAGGTGGAGGGAGGCGCGCCAAGGGAGGGGAGTCCCTCCCCAACTCGGACCCAAGGTGGGACGGCGGTGGAGGTGGGACTCCTCCCCAACTCGGTTTCCACCTCCCCTCCACTTCCCAAAATAGCCGTTTGACTTTCAAACTTGGCGTTTGACTTTTCAAACTAGGATTTGAATAAACCCTCTATTTTGTTCAGCGATGACACCAAATACATGATGCAATCATACCAACTTGATATAACACATTCATGTACCCTTCCCCTCCGGAGTGCCGGACATTCCGGAACCTTCTAGAACATTCCCGATGAAAACACCGGAATCATTCTCCAACTCCGAAACATGACTTTCCTTATATGAATCTTATTCTCCGGACCATTCCGGATCTCCTCGTGATATCCTGAATCCCATTCGAGACTCCGAACAACATTCGGTCTCTTTCTCATCATTCCATAACTACTCAAACAACGTCGAATCCTTAAGTGTGTCTCCCTACGGTTCGTGAATTATGCGGACATGATCGAGACACTTCTCCGAACAATAACCAATAGAGGAATCTGGAAATCCATATGGCTCCCACATATTTCTACGATTACTTTGCGATCGAATGAACCACTTACATACGATACCAATTTCCCTTTGTCTCACGATAGTTTACTTATCCGAGGTTATGATCGTCGGTATCTCTGCATACCTAGTTCAACCTCGTTACTGATAAGTACTCTTTTCTTGTTCCCGTGATATGTGATCCCTTGTGAGCCAGTCACATGCTTGCAAGCTAATTGGATGACATTTCACCGAGAGGGCCTAGAGTATATCTATCCGTCATATGGATGGACAAATCCCACTCTTGATCCATGTGTCTCAACCAATACTTTCTGAACACTCAATGCCACCTTTATAGCCACCCAGTTACGGTGTGGTGTTTGATGTCATCAAAGCATCCATCCAGTAAAGGTGATATACATGATCTCATGGTCGAAGGAATCAGGTTACTATGTATCAGAAAGCATATAGCAATTGAACTATTAAAATGACTTGATCTTTATGCTACGCTTATCTATAGGAGTATGTCCACCATATCATTCTCCTAACGATATGATCTTGTTGTTAATAACATCTCAATGTTCATGATAGGGAAACCACAATCATTTATTAACCAACAAGCTAGTGATGTATAGAGGCTTTACTAGGGACTTCAATTTAAGTTTACAAATCACACAAGTATTAATGTTTCCTTGTTAATACTATTATAGCATGAATATAAACATTTATCATAAACACAAAGATCTAATAATAACTATATTTGTTGTTGCCTCTAGGGCATATCTCCAACAAGGCCTTCTTCTTCATCATGCCAACCTCCGGTATGAAGCGTGAGTAGTTCCACCTTGGACTACGGGTCCATGTAGTAGCTATATGGTTGTATCTCCTCCTTGTGCTTTCATGTATAGATCTTGTGAGCTCCGTTCATGATCAAGATGTAATCTATTTGTAATCATGCATGTTGTGTTTTCGGGGATCCGATGGATATTGAGATTACTATGTCAGATTTATTAATGGTTTTGTCTATTTGATTCTATCATGTCTGTGTTGTTTGTGATCTTGCATGCTCTCCATTGTTAGTAGCTATCTTGGCCAAGTAGTTGCTAGTGACTCCAAGAGGGGGTATTTATGCTCGATAGTGGGTTCATGTCTCTAGTTTCCAAGGGAAGTGACGGAAATATCTTCGGTTGTAGATGTGCTGTTGCCACTAGGGAGAAAACAACGGTCTCTTGTTCATGGAGCAAGTGGATTGTTTACCTTACACACTTTGCTTAAAGTAGTTGTCTGCTGCTTGCAACTTAATACCGAATGGGGTTCGGATGATAACCTAAAGTTGGACTTCTAGTCATAGATGCAGTTGGATGGCGGTCCATGTATATTGTTGTATTTCCCAATCGAATCTCAGAGGATCTTTTTGTCTAGTATTGCATCGTTATGCCTTGCTCAGTTCTTGTCAATTGCCCCGTTGTAATTTGTTTACCCTTCATGCCATGTTGTTTATCTAAGGACAGCACCTCTAGTGAAATATGGACCCCGGTCCAATCTTTACCATTGATACATCTTCCACTGTTACTGTTTACTTGCTGCAAACCATCATCACCTTCCACACCATACAGTTAATCCTTTCCGGTGAGATTGACAACCTCACTGTTCGTTGGGGCAAAGTCTTGAGTCTGTGTTGTGTAGGTTTCCACGTTGCTTGCAACACCTGTGTGACGTTTGCTTCCTCCTACTGGTTCGATAACCTCGGTTTCTTACTGAGGGAAGACTTGTTGTTGTGTTGCTCCACACTTTGCTCTTGGGGTTTCCCGACGAAGCGCTTTTGGGCGCCATCAACAAGTTTTCTGGCGCCGTTGCAGGGGAGGCTAAGGACGTCTTCACAAGGGGAGTCCTCCACTTCCTTTCTCTTTACTTTGTTTTAGTTTGCTTGGTTTCTTTTGCTTGGTTTTGTTTGCCTCTTTGTATCAAAAACTCCAAAAAAATAGTTTAGTTTGGTTTGCTTTCTCTATTCAAAAACACAAAAAAATAAGTTCCTGCTCTAGCTGCTGCTGTTTTTGGCTTGCCCCACATTTGCCAAAATGAACTCTACTGAGAACACCAAGTTGTGTGACTTCACTAGCACAAACAACAATAATTTCCTAAGCACTCCTATTGCTCCACCTGCTCCTGATGCTACCTTTTATGAAATTAAGCCTACTTTGTTGAATCTTGTGACGAGAGAGCAATTTTCTGGTGCTAGTTCTGATGATGCTGTTGCCCAGCTTAATAGCTTTGTTAAACTTTGTGAGATGCAAAAGTATAAGTATGTCAATGGAGATATTATTAAGCTCAAGCTGTTTCCTTTCTCCTTGAGATGAAAAGCTAAAGAATGGTTGCTATCCTTGACTAGAAATAGTATTGATTCTTGGACTAAGTGAAAAGATGCTTTTATTGGAAAGTACTACCCTCCTGCTAAGATTATATCTATGAGAAGTGACATTATGAAATTTAGACAACTTGATAATGAACATGTTGCTCAAGATTGGGGAAGAATGAAATCTTTGGTTAAGAATTATCCACTCATGGACTAACTGCTTGGATGATTATCCAGACTTTTTTATGCAGGTTTGAACTTCTGTTCAAGAAACCTATTGGATTCAGCTGCTGGAGGTACCTTTATGGGCATCACTTTGGGTGCTGCAACAAAACTCCTTGATAATATGATGGTTAACTACTCTGAATGGCACACTGAAAGAGATCCACATGGTAAGAAGGTAAATTCTGTTGAAGAAACCTCCTCTTTGAGTGATAAGATTGATGTTATTATGGCTATGCTTGTTAATGGGAAAGCTCCTTTAGATCCTAATAATGTTCCTTAGGCCTTGTTTGGATACATGATGTTCCTAAAACCAGTTATCCGTAAACTCAGATAACCGTCTAACAAACTAAAATCTTGTTTGGGTCAGCTGATTAAAATGCGGATAAACAATACCCGATTTCCACAAAGCCAGAAAACTGAGTTTTGACAAAAACTAGTATTACTCGTTTTTCTAAAATCTCATTTACTCAAAATTCGGCCGTAAATTCCACTGGGTTCTCAACCAATCTCACGGCACTCTCAACAACCACCTCAGGTGGTGGACTGGATATGCCAAACTTGGTACATGCAAAACTGTCTTTTTACTTTCTTAACCCAAACAGTTTTTTCCATGTATCTATTCCTAACAGAATTATTAGCAAAACGGGCATCCAGAAAAATCATCCTAAAACGTGTTTTACCTAAACTCAGCGATAATCCTATGTATCCAAACAAGCACTTAGCCTTTTTGGTTGCTCAAGAAGAGCAAGTTGATGTGAACTTCATTAGAAACAACAATTTTAACAACAATGCCTATAGGAATAATTTTGGTGGTAACAACTATAGACCTTATCCTCCTAATAATGGCAATTCCTATGGAAACTCCTACAACAATGCTAGAAGTGCCCCCTCTGAACTTGAAGTCATGCTCAAAGACTTTATTAGTAAACAAACCACTTTCATCAAGACTATAGAGGAAAAGCTCCTAACTATTGAGAAAAATATATCCTCTTTGTCTAAAACACATTTCTTCCTGATTAATAAAACGGCTGCTAAACCTGAAACCATGGAAAATACCTTTGCTGCTACTCATGCCATACAAGTTACTATTGATGAAAATGTTAGACTGTTAGCTCAACTTCATGCTAGGTGGGAAAGGGAAGCTGAAATTGATAGAAACAATAGTATGTGCAGCATCACCACTAAACCACAAGAAGTCCCTATTCCTCCTCCTACAATGCCTAAGCCTAACGAGTCTACTACTAGTGATGCTAAGTTTGATTTTGATATAGATGGTTGCAATATTTCTGAAGTGATTATGTTCTGGCAAAAGCTTGCTAAAAGTCCTGATGCTAGTGATATGCATGTTGCTTTCACCAAACACATTATTGATGCTCTTGTTAAGATTAAGGAAGAGAAATTAAAACATAAAGCTTCTATTCCAAGGAAAGTAGAAGATAGTTGGACACCATTATTAATATGCAAGTGAATGACTTTGATCTCAAAGCTTCATGTGGTGTTGGTTCTAGTGTCTCTATTATGACAAAGAAGATTTATGAAATGCTTGATTTGCCACCTCTAGAAGATTGTTATTTGGAGGTCCCACTTAATGATAATTCTAAGAAGAAACTCATGGGAAGTATTAATGATGTTCTCATTATGGTTAATAATGCTTATGTCCCTGTGGATTTCTAAGTTTTGGATGTTGAATACAATGCTTCTTGTCCTATTACTTTGGGAAGACCTTTTCTTAGAATTGTTGGTGCCATCATTGATATGAAAGAAGACACCATTAAATATCATTTTCCATTCAAGAAAGGTATTGAACATTTCCCTATGAGGAGAGAGAAGTTTCTTTTTGCTCCTCCTTTGAAATCAAGGTTTGATGTTAATGCTTCTTCATTTGAAAATACTTGATTTCTTGCTTCTTGTGCCTAACTTAAAGGTGTTAAATAAAAGTACTTGTTGGGAGATAACCCAAGAGTTTCCTTGAGTCTTGGAAGTTATTACTTCAGTAATGACCTCTCCTTATCCTTTTTGTTTGTTTTTTGAGTGCCAAGAATGACCTCTAATGAGAGGAAAGTAAGATTTGGGGAGTTGCTGTCCCGAAACAGATTTATGTCCTCCACCATAAAAAATCGTGAGGAGTCTCTATAAGTCGTATTGAGGTGAAAATTTACAAATAAATCCCCCAGTATGTTATCTAACTTTCGTTATTTCAACACTTTTTGATTTGAGCAACAAAATATTTTCGAATAAAATCGGTTTCTACCTGCTGGTCTGTTTTGACAAATTTCTGCCATTATTTGCATTTGCTTCCTATTGATTCCTTTTTGAGTTCTCTTTTGGGGAATTGAGCTTTTTGAAGAAGTTGCTACAGTAGCTTGTGTTTTTAGGGAAAAGTTTTGTTGTTACAAAGCTAAGCCTAAAGGTCTATTATCTTTTGAATACACTAATGTTGCTAATGAAGATTGTGTGAAGTTTTGTATGAAGGAAAAATTTCAAGTGTAGAGAGAGAATGATGTAATGAGATGAAGAATGGACAAAAGCTCAATCTTGTGGATGCCACCCCGGTGTCACCCCAATAAATATTCAAGAGGTACAAGCGTCAAAGCTTGGGGATGCCCAAGGCATCCCCTTCTTCATCAATAAAAAGCTCAAGTCTGTCTAGACACTTCGTTTTTATTGTTTCATGCACTATTATGTTGTTCTTGGAGCGTCTTAGTTTTAGTTTGCTTTGCTTTGTTTATTTAGTTTGCTTTAATAAAGTAGTTTGGATCCCCGTTCTCGCTGTGTTATTTCAAATAAGTTGATTGGCGTTGAAAAGGAGTAGAAATTTCTTGCTTGAAAGTGCAAGAGGAGCTTGCTTGGACTGTGACTTAGACTTCATCATGCCATGTTAGGTGTTGTTTTAACTTTATGCTTAGTTATTATTGTTTTAGCATGACTTGTTCCAAGTCATTGAGATTGCTTAGTGTGCCTTGAAAAAAATCATGCGTTGTTTTAGCATACAAAAGCATAGTATTGTGGTATTCTTCTTTGATGCTTTGTTTGGGTTTACTTGGCACATGCTCACACCATGTTATGACTAGGAACAAGTCACCATAGCCTCTATGATCATTTAGTACTTGACTTATAGTACCACTCTATGCTTTGATTAGTAATGTTTTGTCGCTCTGCATGATTATGGCCATTATTGCTCTCTTAGTTGGTTGCTCCCAGTCTTTTGCTAGCCTCCACTTGTATGAGTAAGTTCTACTCATGCCTCCAACTCCCAAGAAACCAAGTTATTCCTAAGTGTCCACTATAAACTCCTATGCATGGTGTATTACACCATTCCAAGTATATTCTTGTTTTCAGCTATCTTCCAATTTAAAAGTATTTTGTTATGTGAAAACTTAGTGATAAAGCTCTCACGAACTTGATGGCACACTTTATATTATTTGCCCTAAATAAACTTGAACCATTGTGTCGTCTATGTTGTATATGCTTGCACTTATACGTTGGAATTAGCAGAACCATGCTGTCATGGAGAACGTTTTCAACATTGCACTTGTACTTTGTACACAGTTGATATCATGCTCTTTTGTCTATGGATGTCACCGGTGTGAAATAAAGAGGGAGCTTATAAGTCCATGGAGTTATGTATTTTGTGTTAGAGAAATGCCTAGGCCACTAGCCTAAGCCATGCCTAATCATGGTGGAAACTTGCAGCATCACCATAATGAGCTATCTGTGAAGCATCCTCAATAAAAATCTACGCACATAGTAAATAAAAAGATCGTTGAGATGCTCATTGTCTACTTGCCTTGTCATTTTGGTTATGGGAAAGCTCATGTACCATGTGTAAGGGGTACACCGTTGGCGGTTCTCTATGATACACATGTACTGTGGTGACCCAGCATACCACTGCATGTTGTAGTATACTATAGTCATAGACATAACACTCACGGAGTACCATTCCGCAAATATTATATCCTCAGAGTGGTACAACAGAAACAAAGCGGGTCCACAACATACATTGTCATTATTACAATCAGAATTTACATGACGACTTCGATATCATCCTAGGTCCATAGAGGTATCCCGATGACTCAGGGCTAAACTATAATAACTCGAAGAACTGAAGTAAGAAGCAACTAAGATTTATACGAGATTTAAGATAGATAGACGATAGAGATCTATGCTACTGGACTAGATCACTGTATATGCCACATCTATACTTCAGATACGTCGGTCTCCATTCCATAGATGTTTTCGTAATTGTTCCCTTCGACGCTTCCGGATACTTCTGGTTCTTCATAGAGGAATTCTTCTTGGTCTTTAATAGGATATAGTATTTCCTCTTCCTGACCGTTAAAGTCTTCAGAATCTAGCAAGGATTAAGAAGATACGTTGAGTACGAGCGTTCTCAGCAAGTTCACTAAAAAGGAGTGTTTGGTGCACTATATCTACAGCCACAGACCATAGGTCGTAGGCAATGCAAGTTTTTGTAAATATTTCTTCAAAGGTTGCTTTTATTCTGAAAAGCTATGTCCGTCAGCCTTCACGGGTTGACCAGAACCTTCATGGATTTCCTTTCCCGCCGCGTTCGCATCTCCTTCCCAGAACAGGGAGTAACAAGTTACAGTTCTTACACTCTACAGAGGTGCGTCACTTTACCCATGAGAGATCTTAGCTTTGTTGCACATCCGGGCGCGCATTCCCGTTCACACTTCCTTGGTATGAGGCCTAGACTAAGATCCAAGCCAATCACTGTCCTTCTCCGCGACCCCGCATACACCGCAATTGTTGTATGCCCAAACTCAAGATAGACTTTTCCCCGTATAAAACGGCTATATCTTAGTTGGATACACACAACAACCATTAACACTAGAAATCTGTCTTTTGTAAGCCCAGATCCATAGTAGACTTTTCCCCATATAAAATGGCTATACCCATGATCTGCAACTTACAAATGCCCAGAACAGTGTCCAATGCACGCGAAAGGGAGACGATCCAGATGACTTCTCCGTCCCATTCCAAATCTCATGGTTAAAGCGTAATATACGGCGCAAGAATCACTTGTGACATTGGTTGTTAAGTCCTAGATAATATGTTTGAAAGGATCATATGGGCACCTAGAGGGGGGTGAATAGGTGCTACTTCAAATTTTACTCTTTTTCAAATTAGGGTTTGACAAGAAAGGTAAATTCTCTAGAGTATGCAACTATGGTGAATTTACCTATATGTCAATCAAGCACAAGCAAGCACAACACTAACCAAGAACAAGTAAGTAAAGTGCGGTAAAGGATAGAAGTAAACAAAGGAGTGTACGCGGAGACACAAGGATTTGTTTCCCGTAGTTCCTTCCTTTTGAGGGGAAGTACGTCTACGTTTGGAGAGGGGGTGGTTTCAAACCACCAACGCCACGAGAGGCCTCCCTTGTTCTTCGATGAACCTCACCCCAACGGGCTCGATTCACCTTCCACTATATCGGCAACCTTCGAGGTGGAAGCCGGCACCTTTACAACAAGTTCGGGGCACACATCCACAACTGAATTGGAGGCTCCCAAATATAAGCAAGCTGTCAAGAAAAATCAAAGACAAGCTTGTAAGAACCAAATCAAAGTTAGGGTTTCCAATGAAACACTAGAGCTTGGGGGCTCTCAAGTGAATGAGGGGGAAATGAAGATCTCTCTTGGTGAAGATGTAAATCAAGGCCTCCTCCTTCGATTCTCCAAAGATCAATGACTTTGGATGGTTGGATGAAGAGATCTTGTAGATTTGGTGGCTCTAATGGGGTTGGTGTTCTTGAGCAGCTCGAGCAACTGGAGGAAGAAGATAAGGGTCCCTTTTTATAGGCACCCCCTCCACGAACCGTTTTCTAACCATTGTAGAAAAGTCAGACCGGAGACTCCGGTCTACACCGGCGACTCCGGCCAATCTCCAGACCAGCCTCCGGACTGCCCATCTGACTGACCCAGACCAATCTTGCGCCAGCAGCACCGGAGACTCCGGTCTTCCAACACCGGAGACTCCGGACTTGTCCAACACCATAGACTCCGGTGTATCCTCCGGTGCAGGCTCTGGACCCCCAGACAGAATGACCCAGCCAGATCCTGGGAGGCACCACCGGAGCCAGAACCGGAAACTTCGGACCACACCGGAGACTCCGGTCTGGAGTTTCCAGAACAGTGGCATATGAATGTGGTCTTTTACCAAGAGTGAGGGTGTTGTTCATCTATCATAATACCAACTTGTGGACAATGACAAACTGTAAAATGATCTACTTGTTGTTAACAAACACCAAAAGTGATTATGACAATAAATGTGTCGTGGTATTGCCGACAAGTACGCCATGGAGGGGTCCTCATAGTGCGTGTTTAGAGACGTGGGGTAAGGCGGACGATTGACCGGTACGAGGTAACACATCTTACCCAGGTTCAGATCCCACAACAGCGGTGCAATCCTACTCCTGCTATAAATCACTATAAGGGCAATACGCCGAGTTACAAAGATAGGTTCGCTGTGCGAGGTTGTCTGAATCAATGCTATGATCGTCTAAAATTGTCTGATATTGTGCCCTAAAGGCTCCCATAGGCCCGACTTATATAGTCGCCAGGTCCTAGGGTTACAGGTAAAAGTCCTAGCCGGACAGGTTACAGAGTCCTACACCGTCTATTACTAGTCTTGTGTATCTTGCACTCCAAGGCTTCGGGTACGCTGGTGACTCCACCATAGCCTTCCTTTATCCGGCATGGGCCTCCCTTCTGGATCCACCTAACTGGGCCGCCCAGCAGGCCATAGGCCATGCTACCAACTATGGGCCACCCGGGTTAGTCGGATAAGAGACATGCTATAAGGATACCCATATAGCATATCCCCAACAGTAGCCCCCGGAGAACTCCGAGATCTTGCGCCGTCTTGCCTCTTCATGTTGAATGCTCCGTCTAGATGGATGTCAGCAAATCGTCAAGCAATATCTTGTAGTCCTCCCAAAGAACCCTGCAAGGTTTTCTCCGTCTTCGAATGGTAAGTCGGAGAAATGCTGAATCTTCCATCGTACTCTTCCGTAGTCGGATTAAATCCGTCCATGCCAGAATCTTTGATGCGACGGCTCATCTACCCGTGTCATCTAGGACGACGTAGGCTTAGGTCAGCGACGCCTCGTAACTCACACATGCAGAGAACGCAATCATATCCGATTTTCCCGCACGAGCGATGCGAACCGTCGACGGCGACGGTTGGAGACGTGGCGAAATTACCGCGCACGTTCACAAACACGTCGTCCACACGGCAACCGTCCGATCAGCTGCACGAATCTTGACGCAGAGCATGATAAATAGTAATCGTGGGACACTTTCCACTTTTTACCTCATTCCTCTCGTGTCATCGTCTTCTTCCTCCAGCCGCACGCCTCCTCGAGCTCTCCGCGAGAAACCTTGAAAACCCTAGCCTCCCTCTGCGTCAGTCGCATCCTTCCAGCACCCCATGGCCAGCAGCAGCTCCTCCCCATCGATGGCGGCGTCGAGCGAAGCCGGCGAGCTCCGTCGTCGTGCCCCAGAGGGCCTGGTCATCCCCGCATCGGCGGTGATTGAAACCACCGGCGGCGACCATAATCTGGCGGCGCTAGAGCCTCTGGAAGAAGAGCCAGACTCGCACAAGGGCGACTGGCACGGCTCGGACATCACCGATCGCGACATCCAAGAGATGGTCGCCAAAGGCTACCTCCCTGCGACGGAGGGGCTCGCCTGGTGTCACCTCGTCGGCCGGCGAGGTGACTCCTTCTTCCCAAGCCGGAGAAAAGGTGTACCTCAAGGCTCAGCTGGTACACGGAGTTTCTCTGCCCATCCCCCACTTCTTTCTCTCTGTCTTGAACCACTACAAGGTCCAACCCCATAACCTCTCCCCCAATAGCATCTTAGTGCTTAGAAACTTCGCGACACTTTGTGAGGGTTACCTAGGGATTAGGCCTAGGTTAGACTTGTTCGTGTACTTCTTCATCGTCAAACGTGAAGCCGGACATAGTAGGGAGGAGCTTAGGAACTGCGGCACCATAAGCTGCAAGATCCGACCTGGCCGGCGGTTCCCCGACATCGTCGGCTACGAGTCCTGAAAAAACTGGCAGCGGACATACTTCTACGGCTCCGACATTCCCTTGGCGGGCCGAGAAGTAACGTACCCGGACTTCGCGGATGGAGCCGCCGCTGAAGTTTCCACATGGAGATCCCATGCCTCCCTTCCCTCCGACCTCGACGCTTCTCGCGCAATAAGGCGGATTGAATGGTTCGTAGACTGGTTTGACCGGCTTGGACCTAGCCATGTGCTGGTTCATCAGGCGAATCCAACCTCTGCAGCACCGCGTGAAGTTCATGCACGAGTATACCAGTGATCGAAGGGATACCCTCCGGATCTCCGTGGATAACTTCTCGAGCGACTCCGTCAAGCTCCGCCTGAAGGACATCGTCAAGGTGAAGGATAAGAAGCGTGGCTTCACCATCACCTATGACATGTTCGTAGACGGCAAGTGCCCAAAGGTAGATATGTATTTTCCGTGTACGACATATACTCCAGTTTCTCCGTCTTTCCATTACCACTTCATCTAACACGGTGATTTCTAACTTAACAGCTTAGCGATCTAGATGAGGACAACCTGGCTCCCCAAATCTACGATCCAAAGATGAAGGAAGTCACGGTCGTGTCCGACGACGATGTCCCGTTGGCGCGAAAGCGGAAGAGCTCCACCTCTGACGTTGCCGATGGAGGCAAGAAGAAGAAGACGGAGGGTGGAGCCTCCAAGAAGACTATCGCCGCCCTGGAGGCGGAAAAGAAAAGATCCACCAGGATTTTTGCCAAAGCACCCCCATTAGTGTGAGATTCTCATTCTCCGACATTGTCTTATTTATCTGTCTTGTTCCTGTACTTATGCACTTTGCACGTTTTAGGAAGAAAGCCACAACCAGCCTCAAGAAGACCTCCAAGACTTTGGGGGCTTCTAGAAATATCAAAGATATGCTGCATCGCGACTCCTCCCCTGCCATCACCCTGCTACTCCTGCCGTCAAACCTTCCTCTGCTCTGACAAGCTCTCAAGCCCAGGAGGCACCAGGCCCTTCCACCATGGAAGTGGATTCTGGCGCTTCTACCGAACTCGATGTTGTCGGCGAGCAGGCGACGCAGGAGAGCGTTGCTCTACAAATGGCTGAAGCTCCGGCTAAGGATGCCATCGGTAGCGGCAAGGCGGCAGTGGGAACTGGTACCTCTACCGAAGGCGGCGCCCCTACTCCCTAGAAACCCTTCGAGTTCCCGAAGATCGTTTACCCGGCGCTCCTGCCGAGTAATACAACTATGGTTCCTGGAGGAGTGCCGTCATCTCCGACGTGCGGTATTGAGGAGCTGCTCCGACAAGCAGATATCTTGCGGGGAAATAGCATTTCCTTTGGCAAGCTGCTGGCCGAGAGTGCTACAAACCTCAAGATTATTGCACTTGTAAGTTTTACTTTACCTTTTGCATTTCATATGAGTATCCCACTGTAGCCCCCGAGGATGTAGACGGAAAACCATAGGTTTTGCATCTATATGCTCTAAGAGTGACTAAGTTAGAAAGAGCTCTCACTGTAGCCCCCAAGCAATTAGATGGAAGAAACTATTCCGACTAGATGTTGTAAGAGTAGCATACGCAGTGTTTATATTTTTTCAATACTATAGCCCCCAAGCCTCTAGTTGTAACTGAATTAGTTCCGACTAGATGCTTAAAGAAAAACTAAGCATTTTTCGAGTTAAAACTTTATACTGTAGCCCCCAAGCTTCTACTCGAGAACTGAAGTAGTTCCGACTAGATGCTTAAAGAAAAGCTAAGCATATTGCTAAGTTAAAAAAAACTTTCGCTGTAGCCCCCGAGCGCCTAGATGGAAAGTTTCCGACTAGGTGCTCCAAGCAGACTAAACAACGGTTTAACTTTTTCCTTTGTTCCATAGAACGAGAATGCTCGGAGTGGCATGGCCAACGACAAGTACCAGAAGATGCGCACAGATCTTGAAGCCGAAAAGGGTAAAACTGCCATCTTGAAGGAACAGATTATCAAAAACAAGAGTCTGTTTTCTTTTTGCGCATTTCGTCTTGGTTTTATGCCTTACTTCTTCGAGTACTCATTGTGTTTTGTTTTCTCCGACTTGCAGAGCATGTCGCCAAGGCCAAGGATATTGTCGAGCAGTCCAAGCACATTCAGTAGCTGGACAGTGAGAACAAAATCCTTAAGAAGGAGAGGGAAGAGATGCTGAAGATGCACGAGGATTCCATGAAAGCCCTGCAAGATTCCGCCTCCGCGGAGATCAATCGCTTGAAGGAGGAGCTTGCGATCTTAAAAGATCAGAAGCAAGCTGCTGATGAGCAAAACCATCGCCACAGCGAGGCGTTTAAGTTCCTCCAACAAGAGAAGGAATCCTTGGCGGACACCGTCTGGCAGGCTAAGGCCAGCATCTTCAGTAAGTGTCCTCCGCCTTGTATTTCTGTAGTCTGGATACTTAGAGTTTATTGAACTCATGCGCTCCTTGTCAGAATTTTCAGCGCCTATGGGTTTAACCCGCTCGCCTCCTTCGAACAAGGAATGCATGGTTCTTGCCGACAACTTCATCAACACCGCCATCACCCAAACCAAGGAGATTGCTAAGCCCCTCCAGATATATATCAAGGCATCGGACTCCGTGACGAAGTACTCGGAGATTCTGCGCCGAGCCCCCGAGCGTGTTACAAGCTAGAAAGCTTCATGTGCACGGGTTGGCGCGAGGATGGCGCTCTCAATGGTGAAGGCACACTATGAAGATGCCGACATTGATACGGTGACCTATGGCATCCCCGACATTGATGATGACGGCAAAGATATTGATCACGAAGGCATCCTATCATCACTCGCGGGTTATGACACCAGAGTCGCCGAGTTGGTGGACATCGACGTCTTTGTGCCCATGAACACCATCGACAACGTCAACCAAGATTCCTCCGAGTCTTATCATAGCGCCGATGTTGAGGGTGATTCTCCGGCTGGGGACGATGCTGCTTCCAAGTCTCCTGCGCCCAAAGAGTGAAAAACACTACGTAATATTTGTTTTGCTTTTGATGGATGCGCGGGAAAAAAAACTTGATGGTGTAACTTAAGGCGGAAAACAATGGTTGTTATGTCCTGCTACTTAAGAATTTAGTTCCCAGCATGTATATATTTTTAAGCAAGTGCTGGCTTATCCATTACTTTGGTTCTTATGCTTGACTTTTCGTGAGTCGGAAGACTCATTGTCGGAACCATGCGCTTAGGTGATGATGCTCAATGGCACCGTCAATAACCTGAACACAAAATCGCCGACAATAAGTGCCGAAATTCACTACTCCAGAATCCACATAAAAACGACAAAGAACATGTAGACCAGAAAACTTAAGCTAACGCCCGTAGGCGGAATTTTCACAAGTGCAAACGCAAAGCTTGTGCATAAAGGTTTTATATGATCCAAAAATGAACACTAAAGGAGGTAAAAGACTCAGAAATATGAGTGAACCAAAGAGCTTTATTTCATTGATCATATAAGAGATACACAATTAGATAAAAATGCTAAGTGTAAAAAGGACGTAGTTGTGCTATGTTCCATGGCCGATCAAGCTCCGGGTAGTCATCATCCGGGTCCGTCGCTTACGCTTATGATCCTCGTTGGGTCTATCCTTTAGTTCATGATTGTCAACAAGGTAGTAAGACCCATTGAGCAGCGCCTTGCTTATGATGAACGGTCCTTCCCATGGAGGGGATAATTTGTGTGACTTTTTCTGCTTAAGTCGGAGCACCAAATCCCCCTCTTTAAACGAGCGATGCCGAACGCGGTGACTATGGTACCTGCGTAGCTTCTGCTGGTAGATGGCGGATCTTTGGCATGCCAAAACACGCTCCTCCTCAAGAAGGTCCACATCCAGGCGTCTGGATTCTTCAGCGTCATCCTCGTCGTAGGTGACAACTCTTGGTGCATCGTGGAGGATTTCGGAAGGCAGGATAGCTTCTGCTCCATATACCATGAAGTAAGGAGTGTAGCCGGTAGATCTGTTGGGTGTAGTTCGTAAACTCCACAGCACAGATGGCAATTCTTCTGCCCAGGCTCCAGCTGCTCTATGTAGCGGTGCCTCAAGACGTGGCTTGATTCCCTACATAATTAATCCATTGGCTCGCTCAACCTGACCGTTGGCTTGTGGGTGTGCCACAGATGCAAGGTCAAGTCGGATGCCTTTCTCCCAGCAATATGCCTCCACTTCTCCGAGTGATAAATTGCTGCCATTGTCGGTGATAATGCTATGTGGGAGACCAAATCACACCACTAGATCCCGGACAAACCTAAGGGCAGTTTCCCCATCAAGCTTTCTAATGGGTTTAGCTTCTATCCATTTGGTGAATTTATCAACTGCTACAAGCAGATGTGTAAACCCACAAGGTGACGTCTGTAACGGTCCCACCATGTCTAGCCCCCAGACCGCAAACGGACAAGTTATTGGTATTGTTCGCAGTTCTTCAGCAGGAACATGTGGTTGCCGGGCATAATACTGGCATCCCATGCATGTCTCCACCAGCTTGTCGGCGTCCGCCTCCGCGGCTAGCCAGTAGAATCCTTGCCGGAAGGCTTTAGCGACCAACGATCGAGGAGCGGCGTGATGCCCGCAATATCCGAGATGGATTTCGCGTAGGATTTCCATACCTTCTAGCTGGGAAACACACTTTAGGTATACACCAGTAGTGCTCCTTTTGTAGAGTTGCCCATTGATTATGGTATAACCCTTTGCTCGTCGTACTATTTTCCGTCTTTCGACTTTGTCGTCGGGCAAAGTTCCATGTTTAAGGTATTCCATGAACGGTTTTGTCCAAGCCGGAGGGACCTTAGTCACCATGTTGACGAAAGATTCGGCTCTATCCGGATTGTCGATGTCGGCTCCCTTCATGGATGGTGTGCGCAGGTGCTCGAGGAAAACTCCTAGCGGAATTCGCTTGCGCCCTGATCCTAGCTTAGACAGTAGATCAGCCGCCTTGTTTTGTTCCCTAGGCACATACTTAACCTCGTTGCCCAAGAAGCTCTTGGCTATCTCGTCCACTTCGTCTCGATATGCCGCCATCATAGGGTTCCTCGCATTCCAGGTGCCAGCCACCTGCTGGGCAACCAAGTTGGAATCTCCACAGCAAACTATGCACTTGATGCCAATATCCTTGGCTACACGTAGTCCGTGAATGAGTGCTTCATACTCCGCCATGTTGTTTGTAGCCTCGAAGTGGATTTGCAGAACGTAGTGTAGCTTGTCTCCTGTTGGTGACTGTAGCAATACACCAGCCCCCGAGCCGTTGAGCAGCTTTGATCCGTCAAAGTGCATCACCCAGTACTCTGGTTCTGGCAACGGAGTAGCGTCTGCAACAAAATCCGCCAAGGCTTGTGATTTGATAGCGTCGCGTCTCTTGTAGGTGATCTCGAAGGCGGCAAGTTCAATGCCCCACTTCGCGACCCTTCCTGTAGCGTCGCTGTTGTTGATGATGTCCGACAATGGGGTCTTGCTCACCACTGTGATTGGGTGCTCCTGAAAGTAATGCCTCAGCTTCCGAGAAGCAAGGAATACTCCATAAGCTATCTTTTGGTAGTGCGGGTAACCCTGCTTAGACTCCGTCAAGACCTCGCTTACATAGTAATCTGGTCGTTGAACTCCGTGCTCATAGCCTGGTTCCTTCCGCTCTATGACGACGACGATGCTGATGACCCGGTTGGTTGCCGCCATGTAAATTAACAGGGGCTCTCCAGGCTCGGGTGCTACAAGGATGGGCGCTGAGGAAAGAATCTCCTTCAGCTGCTTCAATGCTGCATCTGCCTCGTCCGTCCACGTGAATTTGTTTGCCTTTTTCAGCAACTTGTACAGTGGCAGGGCCTTCTCTCCAAGTCGGCTGACGAACCGACTAACTGCTGTAACACAACCTGTTAGTCGTTGAATGTCTTTTAGGCATGTCGGACGGTTTATGTTTAAGATGGCCTTGATTTTCTCCGGGTTGACCTAGATTCCACGCTGGGAAACGATGAAGCCCAACAATTTGCCGGTTGGAACCCCGAAGACGCACTTCTTAGGGTTAAGCATCATGTTGTATTTCCGGAGATTATCGAAGGTTTATTTTAAGTCGGAGATTAAGTCGTTTGACTTTTTAGACATCACCGGGATATCGTCCACGTAGGCATGAATGTTCCGACCAATTTGGTCGTGCAGGCAACGTTGCATTGTCCGCTGGTAGGTAGCACCTGCGTTTTTCAGCCCAAAGGGCATCGTGACATAGCAAAACGTGTCGTATGGGGTAGTGAATGAAGTGGCCAATTGGTCTGACTTCCTCATCTTGATCTGGTGGTATCCTGAGTATGCATCGAGAAAACACAAAAGTTCTGAGCCAGCCGTCGAGTCAATGACTTGGTCAATGCGAGGCAAAGCAAATGGATCTTTGGGACATGCTTTGTTCAAGCCAGTGTAATCAACGCACATTCTTAATTCATTGGTTCCCTTTTTAGGGACAAGTACAGGATTGGCCACCCATTGGGTGTGAAGGACTTCTCGGATAAATCTAGCCTTAAGTAACCTAGCTATCTCTTTGCCAATGGCGCGTCTCTTCTCATCTCCAAAGCGTCGTAGAGGTTGTTTCACTAGTTTGGATTTTGGATCAATGTTTAAGCTGTGCGCGGCAAGTTCCCTAGGTACACCTTTCATGTCGGCAAGTTGCCAGGCAAAGATGTCCCTGTTCTCACGGAGGAACTCGACGAGCGCGCTTTCCTATTTGGGATCCAGGTTCGTCCCAATGGCGGTGACCTTGGAGGCATCGCCTACCACAAGTTCCACCGGCTTGGTCTCGATGGCGGCCTTGAACGCAGGAGCGGAGTCGGAGATTTGTTTCTTTGACGCGGGCATCTCTGAGTCATCGACCTCGCTCTGGATCTCTTTGAATTCTTCGCTATAGAGGACAGCTTCTGCAACGGCTGCTTCGTTGATCTCGCAGTCCCTTGCCTTGGTAAAGCTTCCGGATACGGTGATGATGTCGTTTGGTCCGGGTATCTTGAGTTTGTTGTAGATGAAGCATGGCTTGGCCATGAACGTGTGGAATATGTCGCGGCCGAATATGACGTGGTACACGCTCTTGAAGGGGACCACCTCGAGGGTCATGCGCTCCTGGCGGTAGTTATTAACATCGCCAAAGGCTACCTGAAGTGTAATGCACCCAAGGGACCTAGCCTCCCGACCAGGAACTACACCGTGGAAGACGGTGTTGGTCCGCCTTAGGTTTGCCTCCATCAAGTTCATCTTTTGTAGTGTATCCAGGTACATGATGTTGATGTTGCTTCCACTGTCCACCATACACTTGGTGAACTCCACGCCGTCAATCAAGGGGTTGATGACCATGGCGTATTGGTTCTCCGTGGGTATAAGGTCTGGGTGGTCCGTCCTGTCCCAAGTTATGGGAACCTCCAACCAGCGCAGGTACTGAGGGACTGGGGGGAGAGTAGCCATCGGGATCCTTAGAGAGGTCTTCTGTTGTTGGACGGTGGGGGTGCCAAGGAAAGTGTGGTAGACTAGGGCCTTTTTCGCGAAGGGTTTCTTGCCCTTGTCGTTGCTCTTGGCGGCGTGCTTGGGGTCAACGTCTTCGTCCATGTCACTTGAATCCTTGGACTCCTCCTCCTTCTTCTTCCCCTTGCCCTTGCCGCGCGATATGTTCTTCCGACTTCGCTTGTAGCCGGACTCCGGGTCTTCCTTGAGGTCGTTGACGAACTTGTAGTGTCGATTGGTATGGGTGGCTTTGCCGTTGACGTCGAGGTGTACGAGGCATGGCATATCACGGTACTCCTTATAGGTTTGGGGAACACGGAGCGGCGCCGAGGTGGTTTCACTTCCTCGTTGCTGCCCACGACTGGCTCCCCTTCCTCGGCCACGCTGTCCACCCTCTCCTCGTCCTGCAAAAGTCATAGCGACCATGTCGGTAGATTGCTTTTCTTCTGGAGCGGTTTTCCGCTTTGTACTGCTGTTCCTCCGAGCTTGAGTTGGAACAGCCGTTGCCGGCAAGGAGACACGAGCATCGTCGACGGCGGCTCCGAACTCACTAGCCAACTGAATCATCTGGTTCAAGTCAAGCTGGTGATTGTCCTGCAAGCGCTTCCGCTTATGTCGGAGCAACGTGCCCCTTCCCAACCCATCGATGAAGGCGGCCATGGTGGTCTGAGCGTGCACTCCTGCGCAGGAATTCTTCATGTCCAGCCAGCGGGAGAGGTAGGCGCGAGATGTCTCGTCTTTCTCTTGCACGCACCGATGTAGATCGCCCATAGTGCAGGGACGCTTGTATGTACCCTCAAAGTTCTTGGTGAACGCTTCTTGCATGTCCAACCAGTTGTAGATAGATTTCTCCGGCAAGTCATCGATCCATTGATGGGCCGTGCCCGCCAACATTAATGGGAGGTACTTGACGGCGACGTTGGGGTTGCCTCCGGCAATCTCCACGGCGTTGCCGTAGTCCTGCAACCATGTGGCTGGCTTGGCGGTGCCGTCATAGGGCTTGATGGTCTTATCAATCCGGAAGCCTTTGGGGTAAGTTTCGGACCGTATTGCAGGTCCAAAGTAACGTGGTCCCAGGTATGGTCCTTCACGGGCCTCGTGGATCTTATCGATCCGCGAACGTGCATCGTATGGCTCCGGGTTCTTCTTCTTCTTATCAACAGGGGATGGGCTGCGTGAATGACGCGGGCCTCCTCCACCATGGTGACTGCTTGGTGGTGACGGAGGCGGAGGCGGTGGTGGGTTAGCCTTCTTCTTGTTACCCTCCTGCGATGCTTCACGCCTGTCACGGTTGCTTGTCGGACGCGGAGGGTCATGGCGCGACCTGCTCTTATGTCCTTCGTTGTGCTTTCCGTCATGATGGGTCTGCTCCGCGTTGTCGCGGATGATGATGCCACATTGCTTTGGTGGGGGCATATCCGTACGATGGTGAGGTTTGTAATCTTCGCGATGTCGGGGGGATCGGGGCGGTGGCGATGGGCGATGAGGTCAGGCCTTTTCTCCGTGGTTGGAGGATATTGGGATAGCATCCTTCCTGTTGCGCGCATCCCTCTGTCTTCGTTCTGAGGAACCCGTCTGGGACCCGACATCAAGAGGAGATCTGTCCCTTGGCGGCTTGTACTGGCTAGACTGGCAGAGCGCTGGGTTAGACTCAAGCCTCTGGGAGGTGGCCTTTTTCTGCTACTTCACCGCCTTGGCCACTAGGTCTTAGACCAGTTCCACTGCCTCAGGCGATCTATCCTGCTCTAGAAGGGTCTTGGCGACGGCAAGGTTAAGGAGTGGGGTGGGCATCACCTGCTTGCCTTCACTGTCAATGTATGGCTTGGCTTGTGCCGGCTTCGAGGGAGCCCATCCTAGGTTGCGCCGTACACCAGGATCGTTGATGATGCGAGCCGGAGCTTTCTTAGCCTTATGCTGCTGTAGCAGAGTCTTGTACTCGGCCTCCATTGCTCTAGCTTTCTCTATGGACTTCTGCGTGTTGACCAGATCTCGATCTAGCTTAGCGCCTTGCTCCGTGATGGCTTGCGCTTCTTCCAGCAACTGCTGGCGTTTCTCATCAAGCTGGGTCACGTTCCGAATATGAGCAATGGTCAGTGGCTCGACGAGGAGATTGTCGTACATCACTCTATTGGCTAGAGTAACCTGGGCTGCTGCGGACGTAGATGCTGGAGGCGGCAAGTTTGCGGTGTTGTTGTTACTCGGGCCGGTGCCGAGTTCCTGCGGCTGCTGCACTGGGTTGGGCGGAGGAGGCATGTCTTTTGCACGATCATCGTCAGCAACAATAAGTGGCCCCTTCCCCTTTTCTAGCGCCGTAGGCGGAGCTCGTCCGGGTTGATCTTCGTCCATCGCCGTCCCAATGGTGACAAACACCCCTCGGGACGCGACGGCGTTGTTGGCCTGCTCGTCGCGCGAGTACTCCTCCTCCATCTCCTGCATAGCGGAGTCTATCTCCTCTGGATCTGCACTGAAATTAGCATAAAGCGCGTCAATGATAGAGTCGGAGGGTGCCAGGACTTCCTCGATGATGGGCGGTGGAGGTGCAACGGGCTCGACGATGACTGGAGGTGGTGGTGCTGCTGCGACGATGGCGGCCGGAGGCGGTGGTGGTGGTGGCTGAATCGGAGGCGCTCCGTCAATGAGCGCGAGCGCTGTCTGAGCTGCCGCTTCGGCCTCTGCGTAGTTGTTGACGGTGCTCACCATCTCTTCGAGGGTGAGGCGTCCTCTTTCCTGCTACCGTCTTAAAGAATGTCGGAGAAGCGTGCCACGGTCCAGTCCTTCCACGAAGTGATACAGAGCGTTATCATCGGGGTAGTGGGCTAGGTCAGCTCGTATGCGGAGCCACCTGGCCAGGTAAACGCGGGGTTTTTTGCCCTCTCTCTGAACGCAGCGCGCCAGATCGAAGATGGTAACCACGCCGACGAACTTGGATCTCTATTGTCCAGACGCACGGACTAAGCCGGCGGATTTGCAATGATCTTCCACCTTTATATCCTGCACAGGGGCGGTTTGGGTGGGCCTTGAATTTTTTCCGATCTTTGCCGGCAAGCTCCGAAGAGAGATCCGACATCGATCCTTCCGCGAACGTATCCTGCCCGTAGGCGGTACGTGCGGGTCTTGATGCTCCTCCGACTCCCAGGGAACTAGTGCCCGAGTCGGTTTCGCCGATGAAGAGGTGGATGTCTCCGATAGGAATGATCGAACACCGCATAGGGTCCGTCTTCGCCGGGATCCAGAACTCGTCGGGAGGGACGATCGGAACGTTGCCGGAGAAGGGAACACGGCCAATGGCTACATTTCGCCGATTCCCGCGAAGATCTTGGTCCTCGCCCGCTGAAGAGCCTGAAGCGCCTCTTGCCCCACGGTGGGCGCCAACTGTCATGGTATTGACGACGAGTATGCCATGGAGGGGTCCTCACAGTGCGTGTTTAGAGACGTGGGGTAAGGCGGACGGTTGACGGGTACGAGGTAACACAGCTTACCCAGGTTTAGATCCCACAATGGCGGTGGAATCCTACTCCTGCTATAAATCACTATAAGGGCAATACGCTGAGTTACAGAGATAGGTTCGCTGTGCGAGGTTGTCTGAATCGATGCTATGATCGTCTAATATTGTCTGATATTGTGCCCTAAAGGCTCCCATAGGCCCGACTTATATAGTCGCCAGGTCCTAGGGTTACAGGGAAAAGTCCTAGCCAGACAGGTTACAGAGTCCTACACCGTCTATTACTAGTTTTGTGTATCTTGCACTCCAAGGCTCCGGGTACGCTGGTGACTCCACCGTAGCCTTCCTTTATCCGGCATGGGCCTCCCTTCTGGATCCACCTAACTGGGCCGCCCAGTAGGCCATAGGCCATGCTACCGACTATGGGCCACCTTAGTCGGATAAGAGACATGCTATAAGGATACCCATATAGGATATCCCCCAAAAAATGCCCTTTCAATCTCCCCCTTTTTGGTGTTCGATGACAACAAGTGATTTACATGGAATAACATATAAATGTGGCTCCCCTGACTATGTGCAGTAAGATAATTAAGTAAAACATGTAAGGTGGATAGTATCAACGATAGCACACATAAGTCTCACATGAGTTACAATAGATGGTGCACACCAGCACATAGTCAGTCACACACATGAACAACGGATAACACACATAAAGTTCAAGTTCGAAAATGGCAAATAAAAGGCAAATAAGGGCAGATAGTCGTAAATCCCAAATCCCCAAGTCCATGCAAACCGATGAGAATGTCTTCTCCCCCTTTGGCATCGAAACACCGAAAAAGGGAAAAGACCTACACTAGCGCCCCAACCGCTCAGTAGTCATCGTCATCCTCATCATCCTCGGCATCCTCATCCTCCTCCTGATCACCATCATCCTGATCATAGTCATCATCATCGTCTTCAGGGACAACAGGCCCTTTGCCGTGAGGGCGAGAAGAGGAAGTACCCTGGTACCCAAACCCTGAGGTGACATCAGCAAATGTCTTCCAATCCACCAGACTATCCTGTTGGGCATTCCATGCCCCAATTGAGAGTGTATGATCAGACTCGGTGGACTGCTGAGCCCCATGCTCATCATTGTATTCATCTTCACCTTCCTCATTATCCTCAGCACCATGTTCCTTGATCTCTTTGAGGATCTTCTCAATGCGGTGGTTGCTTTGGTAGGATGCATGCTGCTGCTTGCGAATGTCGACATTCATGCAACAAAGGGTGCTCTCCCAAAAGCTGGCCTTCTTGACCCGCTCATGCACATAGTCTCGAGTCATCGTAGGCATAGGGGCATTGGAGGCATTCTTCCTCCAAACTCTAGGTGGGAGGGGGCCCTCTCCGTCTCAATCTCCTCATCATCATCCCCATAGCGACGCCTCGGAGTAGGCCCCATATGCCCCTTCTGCTGCAGTGAGACCAGAGTGTGCACAGTGAGGTGTGGTGGTATGCCAAGTGGAGAATCATGCTCCTGGGAGTTGATGAGCCTCATGACCAAGGGTGCATATGGAGGAGATTTCTTGTACAGTATGGCATGAAACATCTTCTCGAAAATAAAGTCCATCACGTCAATAGGTGCAGCATCTGCCTCAGGTCCAGCATTGAAGGTCCGGTGAGTATGGTACAGGAGGTTGACAAGCCCACCCCTAATTGCATCATCATTTCCAGCACTTGGTGCAATAGTGTGACGGAAGATCCTCAGCATAAGGTTGTAGAGGGTCTTGAGTCCCTTGGAACTCCCCACAACACCATCATCATACAGAAGTGCCAGCTTCAACTTGTTCTCACCCAAAGCAGCTGAGTGCATGCGCAGTCCCACAAGAGTGGATACTCCATGGAAGGTCTCAAAGATGACGTTGGCAAAGTCATGAAATGTAGCCGTGCAGTGAGTGGTGCCAGACATCCACACCATGGTCCGGTCAAGATCAGACCCAAACATAACTGTGGCATAGAACTGCTGTACAAGGTAGACATTGTAGTCTTCACGCAGCTCCACCAAGTTGTAGAGACCCAGCTTCTCACAGATCCACAGGGAATCATTGAAGTAAGGGCTCTGACGCATCTGCTCAACACTCATGAACTTCTGAGGGCAGACAGGTGATTTGGTCAGTACACCATACACATCCTTCATGAACACAGCCTGTTCTTTCCTCCAGTAACGAGGGTCCTCACTGGTATGAGGGAGCGCATAGAAATCTGTCTTTCTCAGCTCACGGTACTCCACTTTAGACATTTTGGCTAAGGTCTGCAGGTTGTCATACTTGGCCCTCTTGGCACGATCCTCCCGTTCAGCCCTCTCCTGATCCCTCTTCATGTAAGCTGCATCACGTGCCCGCTATTTCCGGTTGGACGGAGGCACGAAAAACTGACCCTGAGCTTCATCATAGCGAGGATTGCCCCTTTGGGACTTGTCCTTGGTACGACGAGGACGACTAGAACCATCACCTGTGAAATCCAGTGAGGGAGATAGCATGGAGATGAGTATATATGTCCCAAAGATGCAGTACAAGAGCTTTGATGCATTTCTGGACTATTTTGATTCACCCAACACCGGAGTCTCCGCACCTCATACCGGAGTCTCTGGCTCAGACCGAAGTCTCCGGTCCTAGGGACCGGAGTCTCCGGCCTAGACTGGAGTCTCCGGACCTAAGTCTGGAATCTCCGGTTAGGAGGCTCGGGTATGAGATGGGAAGATGCTGGTGAGGGTGAATCTAGTAGATCGGGCAATGCAACAAGGCTAAAGTACTAGAGTGCACACAAACAAGTGATTCCAATGGACACATCAGCAACAATCCTCAAAAAAACACATCTAGAGATGAACCCTAGGAGAAAAACAGAGGAGAGGTACCAGATCTGTCCATGGGATCAATTCCTCCGGTGGGAATGACCCAATGGAGGAGAGGGGAAGGTTGGCCGGTGGCACGGCGGATCCCGGGGGCTTCTTGACCTCCGGGGAGGATTTTTGGAAGAGGGGGCGATGGGGTTGGAGGTAGGGGACGGGGTGAAGAATGGTGAACTGCTGTCCCAGTTCACCCCGACCCCCTTCTTTAAGTGACAGAAACCGTCTGGACCGGAGACTCTGGTCTACACCGGAGACTCCGGCCTACACTGGAGACTCCGGTGTTTGTGCACCGGAGACTCCGGTCCTCCTCGACCAAAAGTTCCAGGAAAAGTGTTTGGGGACATATATGAGAGATAGATGGTTTTTAAGATAGGTATAGGGCTTGGGTTGAGACATCAAACTGTGAAGAACCAACAAGAGCCATAGGGATTCAAAAAATGTTCAAAAAAGCTCCAAGAGACTAGAATCAAGCAAATGACAAACATGAGTAAGTGCCAACCTCTCAAATGAGAGAGGGCAGTGGCCTAGGCCACCATATTTGAGTATACTTGGCTTGGCACCACGAAGATATATCTTGGGTCCATTACCAAAACTCATCATTAAGCTCACATATCACTAAATGATATTAAGAGGAATGATTTTGATTGCTTTGGGCATAATGGGGAGAGGGATGATCCAATCAATTAGGATCGCACTCCCCCTATATCCATGACTACACCTAAACCAAATATGAGATGAAACATAGGTGAGAGTGCAAGAATATCAAGTCAAGATCCTCGAATCTACGACATTTAGTTCATTCCTCAAGTAGAAAAACCTTGCTTCATCAAGTGGCTTCGTGAAGATATCGGCAAGTTGATCTTTGGTTGATACATATGATAGATCAATATCACCTCGAGCAACATGATCTCTAATGAAGTGATGGCGAATCTCAATATGCTTTGTCCTTGTGTGATCCACCGGGTTGTAGGCAATCTTGATGCCACTTTCATTGTCACATAGAAGAGGCACTTTGTCACAATGGACACCGTATTCCTTTAAAGTTTGCCTCATCCATAGCAATTGGGTGCAAGCACTAGCAGCTGCCACATACTCGGCTTCGGCGGTGGAGAGAGATATACAATTTTGCTTCTTGGAAGACCAACATACCAAGGACCTACCAAGGAATTGGCAAGCCCCGGATGTTGATTTTCTATCATCCTTGTCACCCGCCCAATCCGAATCTGTGTATCCACAAAGAGCAAATGTTGAGCCTCGAGGATACCAAAGACCATAGAATGGGGTATGAACCAAATATCGAAAGATTCTCTTGACCGCCATTAAATGGCTTTCTTTAGGAGCCGCTTGATATCTTGCACACACACCTACACTCAACACAATATCGGGTCTAGATGCACAAAGGTAAAGCAAAGAACCAATCATAGACCGGTATACCTTTTGATCCACATCTTTACCATTTGGATTTTGTTCTAGATGAGTCTTTGTAGCCATGGGAGTAGGAGCTCCATTTAAATCTTGCATTTTGAATCTCTTGAGCATATCTTGAGTATACTTGGCTTGATTGAAGAATGTCCCTCCTCTAACTTGCTTGATCTCGAAACCAAGAAATACTCTCAACTCCCCCATCAAAGACATCTGAAACCTACTAGTCATAAGCTTTGAGAATTCATCATTAAAAGCTTTGTTAGAAGAGCCAAAGATAATATCATCAACATATATTTGGCATACAAAAAGCTCCCTATTGACTTTCTTAGTAAAAAGAGCGGGGTCGATTTTCCCAACCTCAAATCCACGGTCAAACAATAGCTCTCTAAGGTGCTCATACCACGTGCGTGGGGCTTGCTTGAGCCCATAGAGCGCCTTATCAAGGTTGTAGACATGGTTTGGAAAGTTGGGGTCCTCAAATCCCGGGGGTTGCTTAACATATACCAATTCATTTAGTGGACCATAAAGAAATACACTTTCTACATCCATTTGTTGCAACTTGAAGTTATGATGTGCCGCATAAGCAAGAAGGATACGAATGGACTCAAGGCGAGCCACGGGTGCATATGTCTCTCCATAGTCAATGCCTTCAATTTGAGAGAACCCTTGTGCAACCAATCTAGCCTTGTTTCTTACTATGATTCCATGCTCATCTTGCTTGTTCTTGAATATCCACTTTGTTCGAATAACATTGTGGCAATCCTTTGGCTTCTCTACTAACTTCCATACTTTGTTTCTCTCAAAGTTGTTGAGTTCTTTGTGCATAGCTTCTAACCAATCCGAATCTTCAAGGGCTTCCCACACTTTCTTTGGTTCAATCATGGAGATGTGTGCTTGGTGTTCACTGAACCTCTTCAATTGTGCTCTTGTGGAAATACCTTTCCTAAGATCACCAACAACATTTTGTAGAGAGTGGTCTCTTAATTCCAACATTCTTTCCTTTCTAGCTTCGCGACGAGCGTGGATCTCCATGTTGTTTCTTGGGGGACCCTCTTCATCATTTTGATCCTCGTCTTGACCATTAACTTGACCTTGATCATCATTGGAATCATCCTCTTCATCTAGAGGCAAGGATTGACCTTGGTCTTGATCAAGAGCACTTCTAGCATCAATTTGAGCTTGTCTCAAGGAAGTTTGTAAGGATATTCCTTGAGTAATTGCCTTGGCACCACTTGACATCCTAGTGAATGAATCAAGCTCCCCTTGACTAGAGTTGACACTTTGATCATCATGTTGAGGGTCCACATCTTGTCTTTGGCTTGAGTCAATGTCCTCTTCGGTGGATGGAGCATGTTGAGGTTGTGAAGATGAGGGCTCCACTTGAGTGGAGCATAGTTCTTCTCGATCCGCCATAAGGGGTTCCTCAACGGGGCAGATATATCCCACACCCATTCTTCCTATGGCATCCTGAGGCATTTCATCATCTGCATCACAAGCATCAACACGCCCCCCTTGGGGACCATCATATTCTTCGAAGGTCACACTACAAGATTATATGACGGCTCCGGAGAGCTTATCATAGATTCTATAAGTGTGAGATTCAAGACCATAGCCAACAAAAATATCCTCTAATGCTTTAGACTCGAATTTAGACAAACGAACACCTTTTATGAGATAGAAACACTTACAACCGAACACCCGGAAGTAAGATATGTTGGGCTTGTTACCGGTAAGAATTTCATATGGAGTCTTGTTGATTTCTTTGCGGAGGTAGAGCCGGTTTGAAGCATGGCAAGCAGTGGAAATGGCTTCGGCCCAAAAGTTGTATGGAGATTTAAACTCCGCCAACATGGTCCTAGCCATCTCAATGAGAGTACGGTTCTTCCTTTCGGCCACACCATTTTGTTGAGGGGTGTATGCAGCGGAATATTGATGTTTAATCCCCTCATCACTAAGAAAATCATTCAAGGTGTAGTTCTTGAACTCGGTGCCATTGTCACTTCTAATGATCAACACGGGAACATTGTATTGCCTTTGGACCAAATTGATGAAGTCGATGAAGGTATTTTGAGTCTCACTCTTCAACTTGAATAAATAAACCCAAGAGTATCTTTAAAAGTCATCAACAATCACCAAGCAATATTTCTTCCCACCAAGACTTGCATGAGATGGGGGACCAAAGAGGTCCACGTGGAGGAGCTCCAAGATCTTGGTGTACTTGATGCGGTTCTTAGGCTTGTGAGGAGCATCATGCATCTTCCCTAGAACACATGCCCTGCAAACACGATCTTTGGCAAAGGAAACATTTTCTTTTAGTCCAACAATATGGCCCTCCTTATGGAGACTTTGCAAAGTTCTCATATTGACATGGGCCAGTCGGCGATGCCATAACCAACCCACATCGGCCTTTCCGAATAAGCACATCGCACTTGTAGTGGCTTGCCCCGAAAAGTCCACCACATACAAGTCATGTTCGACATACCCAACGAAAGCGACCTTGAGAGACTTGCTCCACATGAGGACCACAAGATCATTATGTAAAAAGACGTAAAACCCATCTTTCCAAGAGCACAGACTGAAAGTAAATTGTACCCAAGGGTCTCAACAAGCATGACGTTCACGAGTGTAATTTCGTGAGCAACCACAACTTTGCCAAAACCCAATACCTTAGATTTTGACTTGTCGGCATAAGTGACAGATGTTTGGTCATCATTTGGCTTTAAGTCCTTGACAATAGATGAGCTTCCGGTCATATGACTTGTGCAACCACTATCAAGCACCCACTTTGACCCTCCGGAAGCATAAGTCTACAAAAGATCAAGCTAATTTTTAGGTACCCATTTTTTAATGGGTCCTCTTTTGTTAGCAACAAGGGTCTTGGGAACCCAAATAGACCAAGCAATATAACCACCATATGGGCCAACATAGTGTGCATACACATCACCATAATAATCACGCATTAGAACATAGTGAGGGTTAGCACTACCCGCAAAGTCATCATGAGACATAGTTTTACCACTTGTGGTCTTACTACCCACAATGGCCTTGTTAGTTTCTTGTGTGGGCTTGGCCTTCTTCTTATTCTTCTTAGAATTGGAGACAAATCCAATGCCCCCTTTATCACCACTAGGTCTTTGCTTACTCAAAAGATCATCAATGGACTTGTTGCCTTGTGGAAATGTGGCCTTAGCAAGCTCCCCCTTCAACCTAGCATTCTCTTCAAGAATAGTTGTACTACTAGATGGAATGAAGTTACTAGGTGGAGGAATATTGGCCAATTGAGTTTGAAGCGTTTCATGGAACTTTGTGAGTGACAAGAGTTCACTCTCCAAAGCCTTGTGGGCCTTGTTAAGCAACCTAAAGTCCTCGGCAAGTTTTTCATGAACCACACCAAACTCAATCTTGTCATTTTTAGCACCTTTGTATTTAGCAATAGCATGGTCACGCTCTTTGATGAGTTTGTTAACAATAATGTCATTGGCCTCATCAAGCCCTTCAAGTTTTAATTCAAGTGACAACCTAGTTTCTTGTTCTTCTTCTAGAGCATTGTTTAAAGCCTCTAGCTCAATCATGTGTTCATGTCCAAGTTTACATCTTACATATAGAAGCTCTTGAGTATGTGAAAGTTGATCTAGGATGTTTCCAAAATGTAACTTAGCATCTCCTTCTAGGTTAGTCATAAACTCATCAAAGGCAATTAATTCCTTTTTAACATCAAGAGACATCTCATCATCAATTTCATCATTATCTAAGGGAGTGGAGCGGGATGATGAGGATACCTCCGTTCCTCTTGCCATAAGGCAAGTGACGTTCTTGGTGGGAGAGTTCTCATTTGGAGAATCGAAGAGTGAGAATGTCGGAGTAGAGATGGTGGCTAGAGCAGCCACACCATGAGAAGTTTCCTCTTCCTCATCTTCATTGTCGGAGGAGTATTCTTCATGAGTGCTCAAGACAATTTCTCCCAACTTCTTGTTGATGGGATTCTTCTTGATGAAAGGTTTCTTGTAAGGTGCCTTGAGAGTCTTCTTCAACACAAGCTTACCCCCATGATCTTCTCTCTTCTCATAGGGACAACTTGCTACAAAGTGATAGCGGTCACCACAATTGAAGCAAGTTCTCAATCTCGTTGTATTTTCTCTTTTCCCATTTGGGTTGCTTTTTTATTTGCATTTCCATCTTGGCCTTGGCGGGGTTCTTCCAAAAGTTCTTTGCATAGAAGGACATATATTGACTATGAGCAATCTTGACTTCATCGGGGTGGTCCATGGAGAGCCCTTCATCACTATCATCTTCATCCCCATGATCCACAACTTTGGCCTTCAAAGCAACATTGACAACATTGCTCATACCAAGGGCACGAGCATGGGCATCTTTGGCATTCTTGGCGGCAACCTTGAAAGCGACCAGCTCTTGCATAACTTCATTTGAGTTCATGAGATGGTAGCTTCCTTCTAGGCTCTTCAAGTCGGTGGGCTCAAAAGGCATGAGTGCACTCACATATTTCCTTTTTATCCATGCATCATCCACATGTGAGGCACCCACATTTCTAAAATCGGTGGCGGTGGTCTTGAGCCTTCGGTAAATGTCTTCGTGATCTTCACCTTCTTTCATGTAGAAGCCTTCGGCTTCATTGCTTAGAGCATCATATCGGTTCCTCCTCATACTCTCATTTCCAACAAACAACACAGTGAGAGCATCCCAAGCTTCCTTGGCAATGCTAAAGTGCTCAATGTGTGGGTAATCTTTTGTTCCCAATCCTTGTTGAATCATATGCAAAGCAGTGGCATTGAGTTGAGTATTGACAACCTCTCTTCTTGTCAAGTTGTTTGGATCCCTAATAAAGAGTCCATGCTCGATGATGTTCCATAGTTCAATGCAAGAGCTGCGCACATGAGTTCTCATTAGTGATTGCCATTGAGCAAAAGTAGAAGATTCTTCAAGCTTAGGTGGGTCACCTCTATTGTACACATGAGGGTGAGGGACTAGAGACTCAGGAGAGTACCATGAATCACGGTGCTCACCCTTCCCACCATCATTGTGTGTGGAGGAATTAGCGTTGTCTTGTTTACCCCCCACCATCATACCCTCGGGGGATACCGAAGTATTCCCTTTAGGTACAACGGATGGTAGATCCTCTTGAGGAGATGGGGGTGATGAGCCATCTTTGTCTTTAAGAAGTTGCTCAAGCATCTTCTTGACTTCGTTGACCAAGGAAGATCTCAATCTTGTTTCCAAGTTTCTGAGATCTTCCATGGTCACCGGGGTCGGCTCACTACCACCATCCCCTTCTTGGATACCCATATTCTCTTAGGCGGTAAAGCCCAAATAAAGAGCCGAGGCTATGATACCAATTGAAATGATCGTATGGGAACCTAGAGGGGGGTGAATAGGTTCTACTTCAAATTTTAATCTTTTTCAAGTTAGGGTTTGACAAGAAAGGTAAATTCTCTAGAGTATGCAACTATGGTGAATTTACCTATATGTCAATCAAGCACAAGCAAGCACAACACTAACCAAGAACAAGTAAGTAAAGTGCAGTAAAGGATAGAAGTAACCAAAGGAGTGGACGCGGAGACACAAGGATTTGTTTCCCGTAGTTCCTTCCTTCTGAGGGGAAGTACGTCTACGTTTGGAGAGGGGGTGGTTTCAAACCACCAACGCCACGAGAGGCCTCCCTTGTTCTCCGATGAACCTCACCCCAACGGGCTCGATTCACCTTCCACTATATCAGCAACCTTCGAGGTGGAAGCCGGCACCTTTATAACAAGTTCGGGGCACACATACACAACTGAATTGGAGGCTCCCAAATATAAGCAAGCTGTCAAGACAAATCAAAGACAAGCTTGTAAGAACCAAATCAAAGTTAGGGTTTCCAATGAAACACTAGAGCTTGGGGGCCCTCAAGTGAATGAGGGGGAAATGAAGATATCTCTTGGTGAAGATGTAAATCAAGGCCTCCTCCTTCGATTCTCCAAAGATCAATGACTTTGGATAGTTGGATGAAGAGATCTTGTAGATTTGGTGGCTCTAATGGGGTTGGTGTTCTTGAGCAGCTCGAGCAACTGGAGGAAGAAGATAAGGGTCCCTTTTTATAGGCAGCCCCCTCCACGAACCGTTTTCTGACCGTTGTAGAAAAGTCAGACCGGAGACTCTGGTCTACACCGGAGACTCCAGCCAATCTCCGGACCAGCCTCCAGACTGCCCATCTGACTGACCCAGACCAATCTTGCCCCAGCAACACCGGAGACTCCGGTCTTCCAACACCGGAGACTCCGGACTTGTCCAACACCGGAGACTCCGGTGCAGGCTCCGGACCCCCAGACAGAATGGTCCAGCCAGATCTTGGGAGGCACCATCAGAGACAGAACCGGAAACTCCAGACCACACCGGAGACTCCAGTCTTGGCAGACCAGAGACTTCGGTCTGGAGTTTCCAGAACAGTGGCATATGAATGTGGTCTTTTCCCAAGAGTGAGGGTGTTGTTCATCTATCATAATACCAACCTGTGGACAATGACAAACTGTAAAATGATCTACTTGTTGTTAACGAACACCAAAAGTGATTATGACAATAAATTCCCTTTCAATGTTCCTTTACCACTGGAACTTTCATAGTAGATTATTACCTCATGGTAAATAACCTATAATCATATTATTATGAAAATAGTGTTTTCTGACCTTTTTCAAATGCAGGTGATGACAACACTAGATTTGTAAAATACTTTACAGAAAATAATCAAAGGACATGAGCAAGTGTGAACTTGCCTTGATATAGCGAAGTATTGTAGTCGAATGTCTCGACTTGAACCTGGACCTCGGGTTTTACAAAATTACCATCATTGCCCGGTAAGGACAATGTTTTAAGAAGCAATATGCTGTTATACATAAGTAATGCTATGCATTTTGTAAAAACTTAAGTAATTCCTCAACATTATATGTGAGTTGGATTTAGATGATTTGTTTAGGATGTGAGTTATCTTTAAGTTTACTTTATAAAGGAGTGTAGTTGTAAGGGTTTTTGGATAACATATAAGATATGAAAGTAAGGTTCACTTGTAATACAATTCTAAGATTGGGTGATACCATGTAATCATTACAAGGTTTATGTTTTAATTTTGTTATGGTTTAAAATAAATGGTATAGTGTTTCTTTTCAAAGTAGCAAAAAGAATAACATTTAAAGAAAATATTATTTATGTTAAGTTAATCTACTCTGAAGATTAATAAGATTAAAGTTATGGTTTAGGATAAGGTTTGAATGATTTTGAGTCATTATATATCTAGCTTATGATATGTCAGACCAAAGTTAACTATAAAGATATAATTGGACTTGGGATATAATATTTATGGCATTAACAACAATTAGGGTTTTTCCTAAGTATAATGAAACTTAGTCTTAAAGACTTAAAAATAGTATATTTAATATTCATAGATTATACTATAAGATCTTGCTATATAAAGCAACTGGTGAATTTATTTTATAATATATTTAATGAATACTAAGTTTGTTAATATGATTATATATGAATTGAGATTACTTACTTCTAATTTAAGTTAATGATTTGCAAGACTAACCTTGTAAATCTTGGACTTACACTGGATTCAATATTTTAAAAGAATATTATAAAATTGATTGTTTATATTTGGATAGCATCCTAAATTATAATTATAGGTTAGACTATTTTAGAGTTAAAAGATTGTGTTTTGAACATGATTATTTCTTACTTAGGAAATAATGTTAAATAATTAATAAAACAACTATCTCATTTTAATAATTGAAGATATATGATCTAAGAATTTAAAATGTTTTTGGAATAATATATTTAGTATTATCCTAGTAAGTATTCTTACTTAAAATTTTAAAATTGAATTTTATTTATCTTTAGGTATTATTTTTTTTATAAAATTTCTCAATTATTGAATGTCTTTAAATTTTTGTTTTAAGTTTTATTTGTAAAATTTTGAGTTAGTATTTTATTAGATAAGAGATTTATTTTTATGCATGAAAGTGATTTTTATTTATTTTTAGGAATTTTTCTGAATTTATTAAATTTCATTTAGTCATTAAAAGGTGTTAATGTTTATTTGTATTTATTAAACTAAAATAAATATGATCATATTTTTCTTAGGTGGAGATTATTTTAATAAACATTTTGATGAATTAAATATATTTTTAAGATTTTTCTACATTTTTCTAGAAATAAAATAGTGTATAGGGGTATCTTGGGCATTACTTTATTCTAGCTTTTTCTTATACCCTCCTTTTCTTTTTATTCTGGTCTGTTTGGTTTGCAACATAACTGGCTTGACCCAGCCAGGTCTGGCTCGTGGTCAACCCGACCCTGGCCCCCTTCACCCTTCTCACAACTCTCTCCTGGGACAATCCCGAGCTTCCCCTTGCAGCGCCCATTGTCGCCGCTCGCCAAACCCCGGCGAACCCTGGTTGCTGCGGCCACCGCCGCCAGCCACCCTAGCTCCGCCTATCTCAGACCTACTCATCCCTACAATTCGATTTGTGAATGGTGCACTATTGATCTCGTCCCCTTCAATTGTATGGTTCTAGGGTTCTTGCTGCCCATGGCTCTAGAGATTGACGGTGACCTTGTTGGTTTGTGGTGATGTCCTGGTGGTGCGGATAGGGTCTGGTGGTGCTAATTGCTGCAGGTTGCAGCTAGGCGGGGGGCTAGCACATAGTGCTCCCTGTGCCGCTGTGCCGCTGCTCGATTTGGTTTTATCCCTGCCTCCTCTTCGACGAGCAGTAGCTTGTCAAAGGTAGGTGATCCTTTACTCACCCCTCCCTCTCTGTTCTACTCCTGCCACTTAATCTGTGTCCAACCCTTGCTAGGGTTCCTCTCTCTGGTTCCTAAGCACATTACAGTAGCTTTGCTACTGAACCTGACTAGCCGGTTTGATCCTAAAATTCTATTTATCTGAATTGAGTTAGTGGATGGCTTAGGGATGTGATTACCTTATGATGATGACACTAGCTCATGATGTAGCTACAAGCACACATGGAACTAGTGCTTCTAAGTGGAATTGTCACCTAAATTCAGTAGAGGAACTATTGGAGCTCTTGCTGTCACTCTTCATAGTAAATATATGAGATATTTTGCTCTACTTAAAATGATGCCTTTGTATGAATGAATTTCTCATCCTAGAATTGTGTGATTTGCTATGGTTCTATCCCTGAAGAAATTATCTTTACTGAATGGTTAACTGAACCTCACTTGCCAATACTGAGGATGAAGTTTGCTGCTGGATATAAAATTATTTAGCTGATGAATGTGTTTTCTATATTGCTGAATTATAGAATGATGGCTGTGACTTTGCTACTAATTTAGAACTTGGGAAAATCTGACTACATGTCCTTATTGACAGTGAAAGAATGTATACATTTGATTCCTGGATTCTTCTACTAGGAAAATGATATGTGTTGATTGGATTTCCATTGTTGTTTAAAAAGATAGCTTCTGTAATATGACTGTGCTGTTGTGAAGCCTCTTTGAGAGTGAACACATCAACATAGTTCATGTTTATGATTTGCTATACTTTTATTTATAGAATGTTGGTCCATGTTCTTGCCAATGATGCCAAGTCTGAGGCTTTACTTGTGTTGCACATGATCATATATAATTGTTGCCTTGCAACTAATTTGGCTAGTCTCTGTGTACAAACTTTGTGGCTATTGTAGCTAGGCTATGCTACTATGGTACCTCCCTAGAGGATGCACAACAATATAGATCCTTCTACATGATTTCTATAAAGCTTGATTGGCAAAAAGTAAAATCATGGGCAATTGCCAAGGATGCAAAGGCTGAGGTCCAAGTGATAACCTAAATATCTCTGGTTGTAGCACTATGCTTTGCTCCTATGATGATTTTATACTCCACTTGAGTATTAGTCCGAGGAGATGATTATTTTACACCTAATCATGCTTGGAACTGGTATGAATAAATGTTATGTATGATTGATAATGGTGCAACCTTTTGTTGTTGTTGAAGCTATGCTGTGACTTGTGGTTCCTGGTGGAACTTGTTCCTGGTTGCTGCTTGATATGCTCCTTCTTGTTTGGTTGGTTGCTTCTTGTTCTTTTGGCCTACTCCTTATGCTTCTGACCTCCTCCTGGTGCTCTTGGATGGCTTCCTCAAGCAACCAGGGTACTGGTGCTGAGGTGATGATGTACTATGGGGTTTTGGTGCTCAATCTACAAACTCCGGGGTGTAGAGATTACATGGATGGTTGATATAAGCTGGGTGTGTTTGCTGTTCTTGCTATGATGCAGAGAGTTCATTATAGAACTCTATCTCTGCCAAGGCTGTGCATTATCTCTCTCTCACAACACCCCCTGTGTTGACAGCACATCCACATGCAGTTGTGTGTGAGCTGTCTATGTGCTTGCCTCACTCAAATGGATCAGATCAAGTAAACTCTGGATCTTTTGCTGGGTATAATTGTTTAAGTCTTACCTTTTACTAATTTGGTGAAACTTGCCCCAACTTGCCTGTGATGTGGAACTGAGGCCATGTTTTCAATAAGAACAAATACTACTTTATTTGGCCCCTATTTACTCTCCTCAATGATGTGAATAGCAATGCATCTCACTACCATACTGAGAGCAAAATTACTAACACTAACCCCTCTCTTTGTTTTTATCTTTTATTTATTTGTTTTGCGGGAATCAAAAGAACATCCAGGAACATCAGAGTAGATAAAGATTCTAGCTTAGATTTATAATTTCTGTAATCTTTTTATTTAATTGTAATAACAATATAATCATAATATATTTTAGTGAAGCCTTTATTTTTCTTATTTGTAACTACTCATCTATGTAATGACTTCTAATTACTTGTATTGATTAAATCTTTGTTTTATTAAACAAAGATTTCTTCTTATTTGTATGTCTTTGATTTCCATTAATCTGTATGATTTCTACCTTTTTATTTAATGTATTGTACCTTATTCTTATTCTTTTATTGTAAAAGAATAATGTAATACTTTATGTATTCTTTTATTATAAATAATTTTGTTATATCCTTGTTGTAATCATTTCTTTTTTATTCCTTTATTATAAAAGGATAATGTAATATACATATATTCTTTTATTATAAGGAACTCTTCTATTTGTTTCATTATTATAATTCATTTTCTATTTTCTTTATTCATTTAAGTATTTTATTATTATCTTCTCTTTATTCTTTTATTATAAAAGAATACTGTAATGTTGGTCTTAAATAATCTTTATACTTTTATTTATATTACTTGCATTTGTATTATTGTGAATAATTAGTTATAAGTCAAATTTATCCCCCATAACTCCAGAAAACAATAGAAGTCATGTTAAAATTCATCTCACTCCACTTCTAATAACACTAAACCTAATTCATCGGAGTGAGAATTCTGATCACTCTAGTCTTTTTATTTGGCGAAAAATTTACCTGGATTTTCAAATGCATGCATGCAGATGCACAAAATTCTAAATCTACCCTTTGTTTAGTCCTAAATGCTGGGATGTTACATGTACTTACAATGACAAGAACTTACAAGTCACTGAATTTGAGTAGCATGAGGTGTGGCCCTCATATTCAAGGGACATGAGATTGTCACCTTATACTTTGTCAAGCATATACTCCATAGTTTGTTCACTTTAACCTTAATCACTTCAAGATGCTTATGATAGGGGCAATGAGGGCTGAAAGGTAACAAGTACCATAATTTTTTGAAGCTCTTTTTGAAAATTGAAATTCCTGCTTCTCTTATGAAGGGCCTTTATTCCACTACTATATTGAGTCTCCACCTTCTACCTTTAGGCACCATTAAGAGAGCATAGTTGCCATTTTTAGTTCTATGTGCAGTGTCCCAAAACTTATTGATTAATGCATATTGTGATATTATTTGTTCTTGTGCTCTTTGTATCTAGTCACTCTTATGAACTTTGAAGGTGTCCTATGCATCTATTTGCTACTCCATGAGGGACAAGCTGATTGCCACTATGCCATGTTTTCTGTATGTGAAACAAACAGACGTTTTCAATGCATGCTATTCATGATCTTTGTTTGTATCCTTCCATGTTGCATACATAGTTACTTTGTCTTATTGTTAGAACTCCATCTTTCATGCTCATGTTTAGAGTTCTTTGGTCCCAACTTTCAATGCTTGCAAATGGTTTGATCTTTATTATGAAGGTGCATGTCACCTCAAAAATTATTCTTTTTATCACTTACCTACTCGAGGACGAGCAGGAGTTAAGCTTGGGGATGCTTGATACGTCGGAAATGTATCTATAATTTTTGATGTTCCATGCTTGTTTAGTATCTACTTTGCTTTACTTTGTCTACACTTTGAGGTGTTTTTATATGTTTTCTGAAACTAACCTATTAACAAGTTGCCACAGTGCCAGTTGCGTGTTTTGTTCTGTTTTTGGTTCTAGAAAGGCATAAAATCAATATTCTCGGAATTGGACGGGATAAAAGCCAAAGTCAATATTTTACCGTGGGGAACACGAAGTCCAGAGGAGAGACAAAGAGGCGCCACAGGATGGCCACACCCCCAGGCGCGGCCAGGGTGGGACCGCACCTGGGCAGGGTGTGGGCCCCCTGGAATCCCCTGCCTCGCCTCTTCGCCTATAAGAATCCCCGATGCAGAAACCCTAGGCACCCGATCAATATTCCACGAAACCGTCTGTAGCCGCCACCACCATCGTCCCTAGATCCAGGGGGATCTGAAGCTCTTCCCGGCACCCTGCCGGAGGGGAGATCATCCCGGAGGCCTTCTTCTTCATCATGCTAGCCTCCGGTATGAAGCGTGAGTATATCCACCTTGGAATACGGGTCCATGTAGTAGCTAGATGGTTTTATATCCTCATTGTGCTTTCATGTATAGATCTTGTGAGCTCCGTTCATGATCAAGATCTAATCTATTTGTAATCATGCATGTTGTGTTTGCGGGGATTCGATGGATATTGAGATTACTATGTCAGATTGATTAATGGTTTTGTCTATTTGATTCTATCATGTCTATGTTGTTTGTGATCTTGCATGCTCTCCGTTGCTAGTGGCTATCTTGGCCAAGTAATTGCTAGTGACTCCAAGAGGGGGTATTTATGCTCGATAGTGGGTTCATGCCTCTAGTTTCCAAGGGAAGTGACAGAAATCTCTTCGGTTGTAGATGTGTTATTGTCATTAGAGAGAAAACAACGGTCTCTTGTTCATGGAGCAAGTGGATTGTTTACCTTACGCACTTTGCTTAAAGTAGTTGTCTGTTGTTTGCAACTTAATACCAGAGGGGGTTCGGATGATAACCTGAAGGTGGACTTCTAGTCATAGATGCAGTTGGATGACGGTCTATGTATATTGTTATATTGCCCAATCGAATCTCATAGGATCTTTTTGTCTAGTATTGCATTGTTATGCCTTGCTCAGTTCCTGTCAATTGCCCCGCTGTAATTTGTTTACCCTTCATGTCATGTTGTTGGTCTAAGGAGAGCACCTCTAGTGAAATATGGACCCCGGTCCAATCTTTACCATTGATACATCTTCCACTGTTACTGTTTACTTGCTGCAAACCATCATCACCTTCCATACCATACAGTTAATCCTTTGTTACAGCAACCAGTGAGATTGATAATCTTACTGTTCGTTGGGGCAAAGTCTTGAGTTTGTGTTGTGCAAGTTTCCACGTTGCTTGCAACACCTGTGTGACGTTTTCTTCCTTCTACCGGGCCGATAACCTCGGTTTCTTTTTGAGGAAAGACTTGCTGCTGTGCTGCTCCACACCTTGCTCTTAGGGTTTTCCGACGAAGCGCTTCTAGGCACCATCAGTGGGCCGTCTCTGTCGGCCCAGTGCCCACGACCTGTAGCGCGCGAGGCAATTAAGGCCAGGGCGGGTGGGCCTCGCCCCCACGGTCCGCCAAGCCCCTGCCATCGCTCATTGTCACCCGCGCGTGCGCCTACGCGCGCCCGCCCGTGAGCTGGCATGCTAGACACACATGCCTTAGCACTCCCATATGGTCCATAAAACGACACTACCGCCAGGCGCCGTACTGGGGAGAGGTGTTCTAAGAATACATGTTTGTGCGCTAAAATATTTTGCAAACAAAAACATATGTATCGTCCTTTGGGCAAAAAAAAGTCTCATGAAAAGTCATTTTATAATAGTAAAAATATTTTTTTAACATAGGCCCACAAAATGTCCTTTTACATGAAACTTTATATGCTTGCATAGAATGTGCAGATATACGCGTGAGTTTTTCTTCGATGCAAGAGTAACTTTTTGAAATGTGTTTTTCGGCAATGGAAGGATCTAGTCCCGGAAGCATCTATAGTATTGTTTGATATTTTTGAATCCACATGCTTATCTTCTTTCCGTAGCCATAGGCAAGAAATGCTTTGAAAGTTGACTTGGATTTGGCTAGATTTTGATATATCTAGCAGTAAAACATGTCTAGATACATACAAATTCAAATCAACTAATGTCGAAAAGAGTACTCTTTTTCAAAATAAATCACTTATATTTGTAAAATTCATATGTATCTATATACTAAAACGTGTGAACATACATATAAATTTAGACAGAGTCAAAGTCACTTGTTTTGGATGTCGTTTTTTTCTCCAGATTTTGTGTACCCCAAAGGTTTTTCCCAAAGAAAAAAAAATCAAATTATCAGTCTCATTGGAGGCTGGTCTCACTTTTACATCTTCCAAATTAAAACTTGCTACATTTTGCCTGGGCATATAAATTCATACAATTGAAGTGTATTTTGACAAGAACTGATCTCCTTTTTTTTTCGCGGAAACAGTGTCCGACGAATCGTCACAGCGAGTTTGAGTAGTACTACTCGCCACGCGACGCACGCCCCACGCGAGCGAGGATACGGCGGCGCGCGAGGGCCGAGGCGACCTGGTCGGGCGGGGGCGGTCGCTGTGCTGGGCTGCGGACGGTCAAAAGGCTGGAGGGACCCGCCGGGCTCACTCCGATGCGTCTCATCCCGTCCAGTGATCGGTCGTCGCGTGAAAAGCCGTGCCCTGTCTCTCGGGCGGCGCGACGGCGTGCCCACGCGTCGCCACTCCTCTGGGTGCGCGCCCGTCCCGGGTGCCCGACTACCGAGAGCCATCTACCGCCGCGCTGCACTGTGGAGCCACCACTGACCAGTAGGCCCGGCTCGGTGGCGTAGGTACTATCGTCTGCACGGTGTGCAGGTGGGTGGAGTGGTGGGCTGGTGGCACCAGGCGGCAGGTTGCAGCTGGCGGCCGCTGGTGTCTGGAGCGGAGTCATGGCGGGAGCAGCGGCTGATTCCTGTGGGACTTGACCGCGCACCAGTAGTTCGGCGCCGTTTTCCTTCCCAAACATTACAGACTTGGTGACGTCGAGGTGACGACGGGATGACGAATTCGTTACCAACTGGGACCTGCGTCATTCTAGTTTTTTTTTAACGAACCTGCGTTATTTTAGTGTGGGTAGCATTTGAAACACTCGCACCAAGTTGCAGCTTGGCTTTATCTTACCGGTCTGGATAAAAAAGATGAAGGGCCGTGGCTCGTATCAGTTTGTTGAACGTGCATGAGTTTGTGTTTTCTTAAATCTGCGACCGTGGCTGATCTTACAATGATTTACCTAGTAGGTAGGGTACGGTATATCTTAGCAATGCCACGGTAGAATGATTTGTGATGCAGAGAAGAGAGGAAAAACAGAGGGTTATTTTTTCTTAGCTAAGAGATAGTAGTAGCAACAATCTCTCTCACCACATATTTAGAATGTCTAGTTTTTAAAGGTAAAACTAAAAAACAATTCCTTATACATCATGTTTTATTGTGTTATCTTAATTACATGGTGAAAATAAGATACTCCCTCCAGCACGAATTAATTGACGCGACTACAGTACAATTCTAATCTTACAAAAAAACCAAACTTATCCAAATCATTTGAATTTAGGGTGAATTCAAAATTCAAACTTGGCAAACCCATACCGCGATCCCCGGTGACGCCCCGCGATCACTCGCCCGCGATCTCGGTGTCGCCCCGCGATTCCCGGCGTCCAGATCCCCATCTCACGAGATCCAGTTCCATCCCCGCGTGTCTTTGGGAGAAGCGGAGGCCAATCGCGAGCTCCAGTTGCCGTCCTCGGTCGCCGCCATCGTCGTCCTCGGTGCACCAGGAGGCCAATCGCGAGCTCCAGTTGTCGTCCCCGTCGTCGTCCTCGATCGCCGCCGTCGTTGTCCTCGGTACACCAGGAGGCTAATCCCGAGCTCCAGTTGCCGTCCCCGTCGTCGTCCTCGGTCGCCGCCGCCGTCGTCCTCGGTGCACCAGGTTGTCGTCCTCCCGCGACAGGCCCCACGCGCGCTAGGTCGTGGTCCTCCCACGCCAGTTCTGCCACCCCGTGTCAGGCTCTAGTCGGCCGGCTCCAAGCGACAGGCCCCACGCGCGCTAGGTCGTGGTCCTCCCACGCCAGTTCTGCCACCCCGTGTCAGGCTCTAGTCGGCCGGCTCCAAGCTCCCTCCACGACCTTCTCCGAGCTCCCTCCAATGACCAGATCCCTCTCCAAATGACCAGATACAGTTAGCAGGTAATGAGGCAGGTCTCTGCTTCAGGTTTTTTGCTTCAGGCCAAAATCAGAGCAGCTCATGACAGAATCAAAATCAGAGTAGGTAATGAGCCAGGTCTCTGCTTCTGATTGTACTGTTCCCTATTGTCTTGGAGTCAAAATCAGAGCAGCTTAAGACAAACTCTTCTGATGTCAACTTCATAACCATGGTGCATAGGCTGGACGCTGTCATCTGTTATTCCTATAAGCAATAACACATTCATAGTTATTGATCAGCTCACATTCACGACAAAAATAACAACAAAGCCTTTTACCCCAAAGAAGTTGGGTACGCTAGAGATGAAACCGAACAAAAAACTTGTGGCAGCCAGCTAATAAAGGAATTAACAAAAAAATGGGCATCAATATTGAATAACATGATATTTAGGTATGGACTAGTTCATTCCTCCTCGGCTATTGACTATATCTACTCCCTCAATTTCAAAATATAAGATGGTTTAGCTTTGTTAAGCAAAAGTATATAGACTTGTTTTAGTGGGTAGATTCACTTTACACACTAAAACAAGTCTAGATACATTTGCTTCATAAAGCTAAAACATCTTATATTTTAAAACAGAGGGAGTATATCATAGTATTCTGCTTTAGGATATCATTAGTTAGCTACCTGGCACATCAAGGAGGGAGGAGGTTAGCTTGGGAGTTGGTCTGACTAGTTATCTACCTCTCAGTTCTCCTAACCGGTATACGTAGAATGCTATCTCTCAGTTCTCCTAAGCTTCCTTTCCAAAAAAAATTACATGAGTCCAATATCTGATCATCTTTGATTCTAAAAAAAGTTCAAACTTTTTAACATTTTTATTATTTTTTATTATTTTTCCAAGTATAGGAGTGTCTAGCTCTCGAGAGCCAAAAGTCCGCGTTAATAAGAAAGCGTCTATATATGCCTCACGTATTTCATAGGTGGCCAAAGTTTTCAAAATTTAGTACCGTCAGATTGCAAACTATGGTTAGCAACCATACTAGCGACAACATTATGCTCCTGTTTCTCAACACTATCTCGAAGTTCCGGTTCTGGACATTGTGAAATAAACTTGTAACCAACGTAACAACTGCTCTATTTGCATTTGTATCGTATCGGTAACATGGTAATCCCGTGAGCAACATTCGACAATGAACAAGTTCTTAGTTCACATGATTGACAAAATCACGAGATCCCATTTCTGCATGATTATCGTGCTAGCTAGTTCAAAAACATCCAAGTCATCATCTTCAACCGAGTATGACAAAGTCGATTCAGACTTCCGGTATCCATGGATTCATCTGGTATCACCGAGGTAACTCCTTTTTTGCGATGAAAGGCAGATGATATTAAAACAGAGGTTTTAGAAAACGGTCCAGCATAAAGATAAAAATACACAAAGGTCCTTCTGGATCTATTAATATCTGCAATATAAATCTATGGTATTAAAATGGTCGTGTAGTATGTTTTCATATTATATGCATTGGTATTATGAATATCGATAGTTTTTGTCATATACTTGGTCAAAGTTTACAAAATCTGACTTTGATTAAATCTAGAACACGAGGTAAATAAAAAAGGAAGGAGTACTATTATCTAGGACATGCATGCTTCATCGTCACTATCATTTCCAAAACTAATCATAAATAATTTTTTGCCGGCATAGAAAGTGTGGCGAAGAAAATGACACCACAAGTCTCACAAACAAATTAGCTTATAACAGGTGCACCATACGGTTTAAAAACCGTTTGGCAAGCACATGCCTTTATTACCCCAAAAGGAGTTTTATAAAAATGTTGGTGTGCCGAAAACCATACTATTTCTTCCTCTGTGAATCATTGAAACTCATCAAGGATTTTCACGAAAATGTAGCGCACTATAACAAATGATGGCAACCCTCGAAATTCAGTGTTTCCGTGCAAGCAATTGTATATAGATTCTATCTAGCGACATCTCTTGCTCGAAACACTATAGCGTGAGCGAGATAGCGTGCTATTTTTTGAACAAGGGGCGGGTTCTCGAAGGACACCGGAGCTTCCATTAAATTATTGCAACACATGGTGGATTCAGTTTTACACCGAGGCCCCTAATAACACTTGCCCTAAAGAACCTGCTATTTAGTGGTAAGGCCTCTGTTCTTACAAAAAAGGCCCCCAACACTAAAAGAGAAAAAGCAATTAGGTGCCTGGGCGCCTCAGTCGTCGATCCCCAACGACCTCAAGGTGTTGAGCCCTCTCCTCCGACAATGAACTGCTGCCGCCAGCCAGCTCGAAGTCTCTGCGATGGAACAAGGTTTGAAACAGGATGAACCACTTGGTGACGCCGAGCTCCCGAGCTCCGGAACAGGGTTCGAAGAGCCTCCACGATGGAGAAAGATGAAGGGCCGCCATGCCGGCCATAGATCGCGGCGCCATCCCAAGTCATCGCGTGATCGACTCGTTGTTGTAGCATCCTTAGAGCCCGCGCCTCCGGCAGCTTCCTCAGCCTCTCGCCTCCATGGTGCCAAGACATAGAAGAAGAAGCAGGGAGCAGAGCTCTAACAGATGGAACCGATCGTTGTCGACGTGTTGCTGGGGAAGATATGCCGTGCTGCTCCTCCCCCTCGCCTCCATGGACGGCTAGGAGAAACGGACCACGCCATCCCGCAACACCTAACCTCTCCTCTCCCTTGCTTCCACATCTGGCCAGGAGAGGATCGGACACATAGCACCACCTAATTAATGTAACATTACACACGTGCTATTTAAAACCATGGATTTTTTCCCAAAGTGTTCCTTTGCACTACATTGCACATTCACCCAGAGTTCTTTGAAAGAATTATTCGTTGTTCTTTTTTCCTATGGTAAAATACAAACTTCGATAGGAACACGATGAGCTAGAATTGGAAAGAGCATGACATTACACTTTTATATATTGGGTTTTTTTCGTAGTCCTGCTCTTTTGATCTGGCCCCAATTTGGGAAAAGGAAAACAAATGTTTTTCTTTGCTTGAACATCGCGCGCACGGTGACTCCTCGAAACTCAAATCAAAACAGGTAAAGTGACGGCTGATCGGATCATGTAAAGCCGTACTACTGGATAGGTACCGTTTCCTTCTCCCCCCCCCCCCCCCTCCCCCCTCTTTGAGTCGTGTAACTCGGTGTACGTAGCGTACATACTTCCTCTATTTCAAAATATAAGACGTTTTAGGTTTGTGAAGAAAATAAATCTAGACTTGTTTGAACCTACATACTAAAACAAGTCTAGATTCATTTTCTTCACAAACCTAAAACATCTTATATTTTGGAACGGAGGGAGTAGTATCTGGATTGTGTACCGTACCGTTTGAATCTTCTGTGACGGCCAGACGGTCAAATTCGTACGTACTAGTTGTGATTGATTACTACCTGCAAACAAACAGAATCGTGCTTTGTAGTAACCGTGTACTACGAGTGCACACAATCTCAAGTGCAGCACTGCAGCACGGAGGATCGGATTTACGAATCCTGCTCCAGCGTGTGTCATCAGACTCCACTGACCACTGTGCGTGAGGTAAATGCGACGCGACCAAATCTTTGGGACGGAGCCAGCGAATCCCTACCGGATCGATCGATGGCGCTCCGTCAGCGAGGCAACGTCTTGCTGCTGCCGCGGCAGGCGTGTCCGTCCATCCCACGTCGCGCGCGCCACGGCCATCCATCCAGCACCCAGCCAGCTTCCAGCAGCGAGCGAAACGTGTTATTGCTGCGCCGCGCCCATCACCACGGGACGCGGCAGAGGAAAAGGAAAAGAAAAGCAACGAGCCAACGAGTGAGCTGAGCTCCGCGACGAGTTGACCGGTCTCCGCGAGAGTGAACGTGAAGAGAGTGGGAAGGTGGGAAGAAGTCGGCCGCCCACTGAAGAAGCGAAGCTATCCATCCCCCTCCCACGCCACGCGAGCGCGTCCACCACGCCGTCTCCCCTCCCTTCTTCTACCCCCTCCACCTCCGCTCAATCCCACCACCGCCGCCCCCTCCCCACAACAGACAGCCGCCTCTCGCCTAGTACAAACAACGGCAGCTCCCTCTATACCCACAGCCAAGTAATCCCGCGCGTTTGAACTTTGAAGCTCCAACCGGGGGAGACGGCCGGCGCAGAACAAGCGGGATTCAGCCAGGTACCGCCGCGACGGCCCTCTGCCAATAGCCCCAGAGCCCGGCGTGTCACAAAACAGCCGCCGCGCGCGCCAGGAGCTCAGGGCCTCAAACAGCGAGACCCGCCGTTCCATTCCATGAGGAGGAACGGCAGCACGATGCTCGACGTCACCGCGGCCGCGGCGGGGGCGGCGATGGGAGTGGCGCCGCGGTACAGGGGCGTGCGGAAGCGGCCGTGGGGCCGGTTCGCGGCGGAGATCAGGGACCCGGCCAAGCGGGCGCGGGTCTGGCTCGGCACCTACGACTCCGCCGAGGCCGCCGCGCGCGCATACGACGCCGCCGCGCTCGCCCTCCGCGGCCCGCTCGCCCTCACCAACTTCCCCGTCGCATCCCTCCCGCTCCCGCCTCCTCCGTCCCGCTACCAAGCCGCCGTGCCGGCGGTGGCCAGCCCCGCCTGCAGCGCCACCTCCACCGTCGAGTCCTTCAGCGGGCCCAGGACGGCCGCGTTCCGCAGCAGGCGAGTCGTGCCGCGCGCGCTGGTGCAGGCCCCCGCGCCGGCGCGCCCCGACGACGACGACGGCGGCTGCCGCAGCGACTGCGCGTCGTCGGCCTCCGTGGTGGACGACGACGGCGACGAGGCCGCCTCCGGCGCCCGGTCCCTCGCGCGCGCGCCGTTCGAGTTCGACCTCAACCTCCCGCCGCCCACGGACCAGGAGCACGAGATGTGCACGGAGCTGCGGCTCTGGTAGGATCCACGGCAGACGGAGAAGCTAGCGATTTCGTCCTGTCTTCGATTTTCTCTCTCTTCTGATTAGATAGATAGATGCGTGTGTGTTCAAGAGCGATTGTTGTTGTACCACTACCTATTCTTTACGCCATGAGAATTGCGAATCAAGCAACCATTTGTCGGGACCAAACTTTTCAGTTTCAAGACTCCATTTTGCCACGCAGAGACGGTGCGACGTCTTTGTGGAAGCGATGACGCTCCGTCTAGCTCTCTCCTCCCCTGCACCGCCCTCCACCTCATGCACACCCTCTCCCAGCACGCCACGCCGCCTCTCGCCACCACACCTCGCCGACGGCTAGCGGTCTCTCCGCCATGCTATATCGGATTCTCTACCTCTTCCTCTTGTTCCGTGGCGCAAGTACATCATGTTAGAGAGTTGGAGTTCTAGTAGACTAGGACATAGTACACTAGGTCGAGTCCTTGATGAGTACTTCTTGTAACAACCACCTGCCCAATATATAAACACCCTTGCCCAATATATAAACACCCTCGTGGTACTTTATCCGAGTAGACTCAAATCAATCTACCTGATCTTTACTTTTACATGGTATCAGGCCGGCTCTTTTGCCGACAAAACTGATCGCCGACACCGGAGTTCATCCCCTCCGTCGCCGCCACCCGTCGTTGCTCCTCGCCGCCTACGATGTCGACCTCAACTTCGTCTTCACCACCGGTGATCAACCTCGCCAACCCCCCGTCTGACAAACTCACACGGGCCAATTATCCGGGATGGCGCGCTCAGGTCCTTCCGCCGATCCGCGGCGCCCGCCTCGTCGGCCTACTCAACGGCACCGACGCAGCTCCACCTGAACTGTTGGTTATCACACCAGCGGACAAAGCTGCCAACAAACCGGCGGAAACAGCACCAAACCCTACTTATGATCTATGGATCTCGCGGGATCAAACTGTGCTTGGCTATCTCCTCCAATCTCTGTCTTCTGAGGTGCTCCCTCACGTGCAACGACTAGAGACCGCTGCCGCAGTATGGCGCGCAATCGAGGAGATGTTTGCCTCCCAGAGTGAAGCCAAGGTCACGAACCTGCGGATAGCTCTGGCCAATACAAAGAGAGTCAATATGACCACTTCTCAGTTCCTTACCAAGATGCAAGGCATCGTCGACGAACTCGCCTCCGCCGGCTCTCCTGTTTCTGATCGCGAACATGTCTCGTTCATCCTCGCCGGTCTCGGGTCGCGTTATGACGCCCTTGTTGCTGCTCTCGGCGTGATCACTACTCCGATCTCTGTCAGCGCTCTCTACGCGCAACTCCATGCATATGATCAGCGACAGGAGATGTTACGGGGCACCGACAGTGTCAACTTCGAGACATCTGCAAATCTGGCCTCGCGTCAGCAGCGCGGGTCGTACTTCAACAAGCCGCGTGGAGATCGCTTTGATTCCCGCAATGACCGTCGTGATGATCGCCGGGATGACTCTCGCGACAACCGCCAGCCTCGTCCAGGGCGCGGTGGTGGTGGTGGTCGAGCTCCTTCAGGAGGGGGGCGCGGACGCGGACGTGGTCGCCGTCGGACTACCCCCTGGGTCGACGTCACCTGCCAGATCTGCGATCGTGAGGGCCACTCTGCCAAAGACTGCTGGTACCACTCCCAAGATGATGACAGTGATGAGAAGGGGGCGAACAGTGCTTCCTATAGCATGGACACCAATTGGTATCCCGACAGCGGAGCTACTCATCACATCACCAGCGAACTCAATAATTTGACCATCCGTGATTCTTACAAAGGCTACGACAAGGTCAACACCGCCAGCGGGCAAGGTATGAAAATTTCTCATGTTGGTCATGCAATTGTTCGTCACCCTGTTCAAAATTTCGAACTTACCAATGTCTTGCATGTTCCCGATGCTTCCAAAAACTTGTTTTCCGTTCATTGTTTCACATACGATAATAACGTATTCATAGAATTTCATCCTTTCTTCTTTTTGATCAAGGATCAGGTCACACGGAAAACAATCCATAGAGGGGGATGTGTTGAGGGGCTTTATCCACTTATTCCGTCGTTGCAATCTTCCTCACATCAGAAGCAAGCCTTTGTCGCCACCAAGCCCTCTCAAGAAAAGTGGCATAGTCGTTTAGGTCATCCAAATTCTACTATTGTTAGCCAAATTATTAGTAAAAATAAACTTCCTTTTATTAGAACTACTAGCATAGAGTCCGTGTGTGATTCCTGTCAACAAGCTAAGAGTCATCAACTTCCCTATCCTGTGTCCACCAGTGTATCCACTGCTCCCCTTCAATTAGTTTTCTCTGATGTTTGGGGTCCTGCTCCCACCTCTGTTGGGCGCCATGACTACTATGTAAGTTTTATTGATGATTATAGCAAGTTTACATAGATCTATCTACTCAAGAAAAAATCTGATGCCTTTTTGGCCTTTGTTAATTTCCAAAAACTTGTTGAAAGAAAACTCAACACTAAAATTCTCACCGTTCAATCTGATTGGTGCGGTGAATATGTTAAATTAAATTCACTTTTTCAATAACAAGGAATTTCTCATCATGTCTCTTGTCCTCATGCACATCAACAAAACGGTTCTGCCGAGCGCAAGCACCGTTATATTGTCGAAGTTGGGTTAGCTCTTTTAGCTCATGCCCACATGCCATTAAAATTTTGGGACGAAGCTTTTCTGACCGCCACATATCTCATCAATATGCTTCCTAGTAAAACTATCAACAATGATACTCCTGTTCATCGCCTTCTAGGTACTAAACCAAATTATAATTCCTTGCGCATTTTCGGCTGTGCATGTTGGCCTAATCTTCGTTCCTATAACAAAAGAAAACTTGCGTTTCGATCCAAACAATGTGTCTTCTTGGGTTACAGTCCGCGCCACAAAGGATTCAAGTGTCTAGAAGTTTCTTCTGGACGCGTCTATATATCTCGAGATGTTGTATTTGATGAAGCCGTTTTCCCGTTTCAAACGCTTCATCCTAATGCTGGTGCTCTTCTCAAACAACAGATTCTTCTTCTTGATTCTTTCCTTTGAAATCATGAACAAGGGGACACAATTGTTGATTTTAACATGGAAAATTCTCATGCTGCTAACCCTACTGCTAGCTCCTTTCATGATGTGCAGGTTTTACCTCGACACGATGCTGAAAATTCCAGTGAAAACAGTGCCTCGATTGAACAGTCAGACAATTCTGCATATTCTAGGCAAAACGACAGTGACACGGAACACGAAGACGATTCGCGGCCGCAATCTTCCTCGGGATCCTCCTCCCGATCCGCCTCGGATCACGCATCTGGCAGTCCTGCGGTGTCCGGCTCCCGCGCACCGACCCCGCCCAATCCTACACGAACACCTGGCCCGCGGTCCCCGCGCACTGGACGCTCTACCAGCCCGTCCGGATCTTCTGCGCCTGGTTCCCCCACACCGGCGTCGTCGGATACACCCTCCGGATCTTCTGTGCCGATCGGGTCTGCTCCAGCGACAGTGACTGCTGATTCCTCTGCTGGGCCCAGCGAATCTGGCTCATCTGGATCTTCTGTGCCTATTTCTCCTGTGCACACTTCTGTGGTGCCTCGACCGGTCACTCGTGCGTCGAAAGGCGTACATCAGCCCAAGCAATATACAGATGGCACCGTACGCTGGTGTCTTTCTACCACCTCGAGTGAACCTGCAAGCTTAGAAGATGCTCTTAATGCTCCTCACTGGAAGGCTGCTATGGATGAGGAGTATGATGCCCTCATGAAAAATAAAACCTGGAGGTTGGTTCCCCCCTCGGCAGGTAAAAATATTATTGACTGCCCTTGGATCTACAAAATTAAGCACAAGTCAGATGGTTCTATTGATAGATATAAAGCTCGCCTTGTTGCCAAAGGATTTAAGCAACGCTATGGGATTGATTATGACGATACCTTCAGTCCCGTGGTTAAAATAGCCACAGTACGTCTTGTCTTGTCAATTGCTGTCTCAAGGGGATGGAGTTTGCGACAGTTGGATGTCAAGAACGCGTTTCTTCATGGTGTTCTGGAAGAGGAGGTCTATATGACACAACCACCTGGTTATGCAGACAAGCAGAGAATGAACTATGTCTGCAAACTTGATAAAGCGCTTTATGGCTTGAAACAAGCACCTCGTGCATGGTACTCCAGGTTGAGTTCAAAATTGGCTGCTCTTGGTTTCTTTGCCTCAAAATCTGACACATCATTATTCATCTATCGCAAGTCCCATGTTACTATCTTCATGCTTATCTATGTGGATGATATTATTGTTGCCAGTTCTTCTCCAGAGGCCACCAATGCCTTGCTACGTGATTTGAGCAAGGATTTTGCCTTGAAGGACCTTGGCAATCTCCATTATTTCTTGGGAATTGAAGTACATAAAGTTCCTGATGGACTCGCTCTCAATCAAGCTAAATATGCCCAGGACATCCTTAAACGGGTTGGCATGGTTGATTATTCTGGTACACCTACACCGTTGTCTTCTTCTGAAAAGATAACGGCAAGGGAGGGAGACTTGTTGGGTCCAGAAGATAGTACTAAATACAGAAGCATGGTAGGCGCACTGCAATACTTAACTCTGACTAGACCAGATATTTCTTTTGCTGTCAACAAAGTGTGTTAGTACTTGCATGCTCCTACAACTCAACATTGGACTGCTGCAAAGCGGATATTGAGGTATGTGAAGCATACATTAAGTGTTGGTATAACATTCATGAGGTCCAGCTCTACATTAGTCAGTGCCTTTTCAGACGCCGATTGGGCTGGCTGTGTAGATGACCGCAGGTCTACTGGTGGATTTGCTGTTTTCTTTGGACCAAATCTAATCTCTTGGAGTGTTAAGAAACAAGCAACAGTGTCACGATCCAGTACAGAAGCAGAATATAAATCAGTAGCTAATGCCACAACCGAGGTGATATGGGTACAGTCTCTGCTTGAAGAACTTGGGGTCAGAATAACTCAAGTGCCGGTTCTCTGGTGTGACAATTTGGGAGCAACATATTTATCTGCCAATCCAGTGTTTCATGCAAGGCCAAACATATTGAGATAGACTTTCACTTTGTCAGAGAACGAGTGTTAAACAAACAACTGGAGATCCGCTTCATTCCTTCAAAGGATCAAGTTGCTGATGGGTTTACAAAGTCATTACCTGTAAGAAGTTTTGAAGAATTTAAACATAATCTCAACTTGTCTAAGTTGTGATTAAGGGAGGGTGTTAGAGAGTTGGAGTTCTAGTAGACTAGGACATAGTACCGTGTTGTATTCAAACACTAGGTCGAGTCCTTGATGAGTACTTCTTGTAACAACCACCTGCCCAATATATAAACACCCTCGTGGTACTCGGGAGTTTATCCGAGTAGACTCAAATCAATCTACCTGATCTTTACTTTTACACATCTTGGGTCAATGCTGGAGTTGTAGAGGTGCGCTTGCGGCGGACAAGAGAGTAGATCTAATGATGTAGCCGGGGATCGCCATGCCGTAGAGGGAAGGAGTGGAGGCACTGCTGGAGCTTGCGGAGATGATCCCGGGAGAAGATCTGGCTAAGGGGTTATACTTCAACGACTCTCCGAGCGCTAGTAGAGATGTCGCAGCGGCTACTTGCGTTGGCGACGGAGATCATCAAGCGGTGTCCATCTCGCGGCTGGACACCGCTTGTGTAGAAGGACTCAAGAGCAGTTGTGTTGCAGCCATACTGAATGTTGCTGCGGTGATGCGCCATGCGGCATCGGAAGAAACTCCAAAGGTGGAGCGCTACGTGGTGGTGTTGGCCACGAACACTCTGACTTTGGAGCATAAACTGGTCGTCATGGACTGACCTCAAGTTGTTGCTCTGATGGCTGGGAGCCAAGCCACAATTTCATCGAGGATTTTGAATCGAGAATGGACCGAAGAGTTCTTGGGCACTTCATTCGGGGAATAGGAGCAACATGTGCCCGGTTGACGCATGAAAATCGAGCTCGGTCATGGCGGGATGATCAATACTTGGGCCCTGTTGTACTTCTCGGAGAATCTTCAAAGGAGGAACTGGTTGGTGAAGGCGATTCTACTGATCAGGTCTCGGCCATAGTCTCTGAGAGATCAGGGGATTGATTCCCCCCACCCACCTTTGCCAGCTCGAGAATTGGAGAAGCTCTAGATTACACCGCCACAACATGATCCGGTGAGAGGGAACAATATAGATGCAACATCAAGATCATTCCCAATTTGATCATCTCAAGTAAGCGGACTTCCTAGGTAAGCCGTGTGCAACGTATTTTATATGGTCCAAAAAAATTGTGTGCGATGTCCCTACGAAGGATCCTGCCTAGACCGCTGACACATGGTCAAAATTTTACAACGTCAACGATCTTCTACACCACACACGGAAAAGACTCTAGATGTGCGATGAGGGGCATTAATAGGCCCGATTTGTACTAGTGAAAATTTTGATCCAATGGTAGGAAATATTTATTTGGCTCCGTTCTATGGTCATGGGGATGGGGAGCTCGGGGCTGTCGATGGGGGATGCGCTACCCACACCTGGTGGCGGTGCTGCCCCGCGCATGGCGTTGTGCTGCTGCTGCACTGGGTGGTGGTGGAGATGATGCAAGTATTGGTGCATACGGCGTACGACTTTTCTACATACGACGGGTGGGTTTAATACATACGGCGAACAACTTCGCTACGTGCTACATCGTCATTTCTTCCTGGATCCTGATGTTTTTACTACATACGTTAAATGAATTTGCATCATATGTATAATAGTTTTGCTACAACCGTTGTATGTTTCTGCTACAATAGAGCAAAGTTTTGTAGGTCCCTCGAACGAAAGTCTCCTGCAATGTCGGTTTTTGCTACAATTGGTGAATTATTTGCTACACCCTTATTTAGTTTTGCTACAACAATGCAAAAATTTTGCTACGAGGTCTCCCGGCAAAAATCTCCGACGAAGTCGGTTTTGCTATATTACCACAACATTTTTGGCTACAAAGTCTCCAGCGAGATCGTCGGCGAAGTCTTCGACGAGAGTTATCTCTTCTATTTTATTTTATTTTCTGGGGCAAACCTTTTTTGCTACAGATTAGCAAATGCAGTAGAGGAATAGCTATGCATAGGGTAAAAAACCGTTTGATATTGTTCAGTGATTCGTGTTGCCGTTTTCTTCCGTCCATGTCCGTTTATACCGTAGAAGCGAAAATATCCATGCGCCTGGAAAGGCCGCCCGTGGTTTGCCGCCAGAGAAATTTACCACCAAACAAGGCACGGGTCACGGGTTCCCAACCAAATTTCTTCCACCGTGGAATCGGTGCCGAGTAATAAAGAATAAATGAAATGCGACCGGTCGGTGGGATCGCCATGGACGATGGAACGGCAAAAAGAAATTAGCCATGGAAGAACGGCAAAAAGAAACAAACAAAGGCTTTGAACGGTGCAGTAACGGTGTCAATTTCATCTGCGGTGGAAAAAGCTCTATAGGATAATCTAATGGCTAGATTAGGGTGCATACCTATGCTTTTGGGTAGCCCGCTATTTTGGATATAGCAAATACGGGTTATGAAACAAAAACTAGATTTAGGACAAAGAAAACACTGGACGCATGGTTGGCTGCGGCCGAAAGTTTTGACCCGCGGGAACGCAGAGCATGTTTCTTTTATTATTGTGATCGATGTAAGGAAAATGATACACATCCTCCGAGGATCGAACGTATCGATTCTTCGGTCGTTGCTCGCATCGTACGAGCGTCGAGGCCCACCCACGCGAGAGGCCTCCTTCCTTATCCCTTCGTGACCCGCCGCCAGCTTCCTCATTTCACATGCTACCGCTGCCTCCGGTTCCTGCACGCCACCGCCGAGCTCCGGATCCTGCCGTCGCCGCACCTCTCTGTGCCCGCACGTTTCTCCTGTCTCCCGTGCCGTCGCTCCTTTCCGCCGTGTCGCCTCCGCCGCTGCAGCCCCACGCCGTCGGTACTCTCCGCCGCACCGCCTCGCCGCTCCAGCTCCGTGCGCTGCTCATCTCTGACGCTCCGTCTCGCCTCCCCGTCGCTTGCAGGTCCCCATGGCGCGCCGCTGCTACCTCTGGCCTGTCGCCGCTGGCCGCACGCGAGCTCTGGAATGCCCCGCACCATCCATCCTCTGCGGTGGTGGTTTCTACACGCGGCGGTAGAGGTTCCTACTAGAGGCAGATGTCGCTTCTACAAGCATCGTTGCAACGACATCTTCTCCGGCGATGATGGCCTTTTTTTGCTATAAATATGTGTACATTTTTTTGCTGCCACAATTTTATGTGTTTGCTATAATAGCGCAAATGTTTTGCTACAATGTCTCCCGACGAATGACTCCAGCGAAGTCGTGTTTGCCATATTAGTATATTTTGTTTTGCTACCACCGTTTTGTGGTTTTTCTACGATAGTGTAATTTTTTTGCTACGAGGTTTTCGGCAAAGTTTTCTTCGGCGAGTCTCCGGCGATATTTTTCTGGTGTAGTCGGTTTTGCTATATTAGAACTTTTTTTGCTACGAGGTCGCCAACGAGGTCTAGTCTGTTTGTTCCTTTTCTTGACCAAACCATTTCTGCTACATGTAGCAAAAGCCGGACTATCTATAGCAAAAGTGAGTCGTTGTAGCAAAAACGGGAGGAGGCACTGTTTTTAGGGGCACGTGTCGTGCTGTCGACCCAGGCGATACCGGCAAATATCCCCGAGGGGACGCTTAGCACTCCCCATCAAGCAATATCGTTCTTCTTAGGAAACCGGAAATAGTTTTGCGCGAGACACAATTTCTATCCCGTTATACTAGTAGTTTACAAAAGAGGTAATAACACCGGACAAACAATAACTAGCGTTTCACGTGCAAATTTATACCACAAGTTGGAAAATTGGGTAATCGGTACATAAACATGCTATGCTGGTGCAAACCGATCCAGAGACGATCCGAGACTCACACGTAGTAGCATTGTACTTTTGCGATAACTAACCCTGCAAACTTTTCCGTTGCAAATGAGACCTCTTTCTCTTTCCCCAAATCCAGCGGGAGAAGGTCATTGTCATGTCGGGCTTGCACCGGTCTACAACCTCCAGCTCCGTAGCATTTGCCGCTCCGCGTGTCAGCCCGCGCCGCTTATGCAATTCCTAGGAGGATGTTAATTTGATCGCCGCCACGAACAGTATCGAGGAGGATACGCTCCACGGACACGTCGCGATGTACATGCTCTAACGCGCCGCTCGAGGAGCGGCGAATAGATGAGGCCTTGTTCCTTGGATTACGTCGCACCAACGAGTTTCGCCTGGCATAGTCACACCCCATCCCTACCAGCCCCGTGAGCGCCAGGACGGCCTTGCCAGGTCCCACGGCCAAGTCGACACATGTTCCCTGCGTCCATCTCCAAGCTCTTTTCCTGTCTTCTTCCCGAGCGCCGCCGTCCAAAAGGCCAAACTCACTTAACAAATTGATCAATTTGAGAACTAATCAAGGAGATTGATGAGTAATTTTGCATATGTAAGTTTACTTATATACCGTACCCGTGCATGAGTGTAGTCCATCAATTCACAAATAATGTCAAGAGAGCAAGCAACAAGCACGAGACCTAGCCGCGCACACACGTACAGTCGAGCTGGCTAGGGTCGAGCACATGGCCCACCTTGACCTTTCGGGAAACACCCTCAATTCCACCCTTCTTCCCGCACGGCTGATCAACGTCACTGACCTACCCGCCTTCCCCAAGAAACATGTCTCCAGCGCACGACGCCGTCGGCTCCCCAACAGCTCAACGAGACGCCAGGTCAAACCTTGTCGTCAGGGCCGGTCCACTCATTTCGGGGGCCCTAGGGCAATAAGACACCAATGTTCCCTTGTTCACCGTGGCAAAGTTTCGAAGGGTCAAGGGGCCATTGCCCCCCCCCCCCCCACACACACAAGAAAAATCCTTAAAATGTATCTTTTGCCTAATATTTACACTAAAATTTTATTGATTATTCGAAGTTTAAGCATAATCCTCAACAATGTTTTTCAACCTCCACCACTTGTTCACGGAAAATATTTAAAAAATATTAGTATTAGCTAGAGTAATATTACAGTTACATTACTGTAATGCAATAGCAATTGAATAATTCTTACATTTTATACATCTATGGTCTTTGGAATCTTGGTGAAGACATTCAAAACTACTTATTCTTAATCAAGCAAACTATATACCACGATACTTATTTCTACCTATTGCTCAATATGTACACGTATATTTAAATATGTACATTTAGAATTAATCATGAAACGGGGAGTAACTGATTCATATGGATGTGAAAAAATAAGTATGACAGTATAGACATAGTTGACACCAAATTAATAATAAGATAAAATATATGGCCTCTTAAACATATGATGGGTGGCACAACTAGAACTATAAGAAATCGGAGGAGAGATGCTTGCGGCATGGTAAAGTTATGTTATGACGCCATTAATCTCTTGTAATAAATAGTCATAACCTTAGAAAAGCATATGAGGCATGCACTCATGTGCTCCTCCAAGGTCGTGGGTATTCATTAGTGGAGACTAGTAGCACAATAACATAACTCTACGACCACGGTTTCTTTCCACGCCACAATTTGTCTCTTGCCTTCCTAAATGTGCGTGTTCTCAAAGGCTAAAAAGAAAACATGGCATGAAAAGAAGTTATTCAAAAAGGTAGGTTGCAGGTTGGGTTGTTTATATTTTTTAGATTTATTCTATATTCGACCTTAGTAATAGAAGTGTACTAATATGGATACGCAAAAAAGTCTTACATTGGTCCCTACTTCTTTGGGGGGGGGGGGGGGGGGGAGGGGGCCTGGGCGAGCGCCCCTCTGCCCCACCCCATGGGTCGGCCCTGCTCGTCATGCAGAGGTGGGACTGGTTAGTCGCGTGTGCTCTGTAGGCCATGAATAGCTTCGAAGTCGGCACACCGTGCTCATGGGTGGACGAGTTGGGCGTCCGACGCGTCCCGAACTCTCCTGCATCTTTCATGTAAGTTGACGTTTGTTCATGGGTCTCGCTGGCAAACTTCTGCTCGACGCGCTCGGCCAAACATCTTCTCCGTGGTCACCAGATACTGACACCGTCGTCTTCATCCAACACAGTCGAAGAAAAGAAATGTTGCCACCTTTCGTCTTCCATGCACACAACCGCAAGATGTCAAACACTACTGCAGCAGCCGACGCGACCGTCACCCGCGTGAGTGACGAGTGTCGACCACCAGACACAAATATCACCGGATCTGAAATGGTGGAGGCTCGACGTTGGAATATTCCAACGCATGTCTAGGCGGTGTTGGTGTTTGGCGGTGGCCGCCGGCTTCGGCAAGTGCAAAAAACTCTAGTGATAATTCTCTGCAAAATTTCTAAAATATCTGTTTTTTATGGTCTGTCTTTTAGTTTCCACGTTTGTTTACTTATGTAACTTGATCTTCTATTAATGAATACGTGATTGCTCTTAAAAAAATCTCACCGGATCGAGAGACCGACGAGAAGACCAGTCCACCTGCCCCCTGATGTTACTGGTTAGAGCGATGCCGAGGAAGAAAGAATAGAGGCAAATTATTCTGACACAACGCAGTCTCCTCCATGAAAGTCGTGCCTCAAGAAAAAACTAGCCCAACCCTAACTATAGGCCGGAGCCAGGATCCCGACTAGGACTGGTGGCTGGCTGTAGTCGGAGGCAGATGCGATCCTTTGATCCTTTTTCTCCGGAGAGTCTTGCGTGAAGAGTCGGGGGGCCAGTAAGCTAGAGCTAGCTACGCGTGAATAAGAGCATCTCCACTCGGCCGAACCCAGGCCAAAAATCGGTCCGTTTTTTCGGCCGGATGGAACTAATTTTCCACCTGGGTACGCCCATTTTCTCACTCGCGTATCCAGGCCGAGTTCCCAAGTTCGGCTAAAATTCATTAAAGATGGGCGAATTTCATTAAGTTGGACGAATATAGGCGGATTACATCAAATTTAAACTAAACTAATACATAGTAAACTTAAAAATGGCCTTCGCCGGTGCCTTCGCCGTCCTACATGCCGAAGTTGCTGTAGAACGCCGTGTAGCCAGGGTCGGCACGACCATCATCCTCGCCGTCGTCGTCGTCGCTCGGCGGCTGGTTCTAGCGGGAGCTCCCCTGGCCAGGGTCGCCGCACCTCCAGAGTTGGTAGGACAGGCCTTCGTCCTCGTCGTCATCCAGGACGTAGAGTGGGGCACCCTGGTAGGCGAGCTCACACCTAGACAATGCCTGACGCCGGGCGGCCTGCTCCTGCAGGCCGAGGATGCGCTGCCGCTCCGCCTTCTCCCAGTCCATCATGTCCGGCGAGGATGGCTCCACCGGCGGCGGCTGCGGCGCTGTGTCGCGGAGCGACTGCTCCAGCACCATCTTCAAGGCAGCGTCTTCGGCCGGCGCCGAGTCTTCTGTCTTGGGGCGGTGGAGACGCAGGTGGCCGGTTTGCGTTGTCCGTGGCTCGCTGATGACGATACCGCGCGAGCGCGTTCGCCGGTGGCGAGCGCACAGGCGTGACCGCCTCGCGATTGAATGCCATCGGCGTGCGCAGCGCCACCGAGCCGGAGGAGTGGGACGCCGACACGAAGGAGGACGAGCTCATGCTCGCCATCCTCCTCGCTGTCCAGTTCGCCGGAGGCCGCCGACCCGACCTGGCCGCCGGCATCGGTGTGCGCGGAAAACCGAGATGCGGCGTGTTCCCGCGGTTGATGTGCTCCATAACCGCTGCGAGCGTCCGGCCTGGCACGCTCCACGAACGCCGCGGCCAGCCGAGTTGTTGCGCTTCGGCGGCGACTCGTTGGGCGGCCCCTCGTGGCGGGCGAGCTCCCGTTCGCGCCGGTCGGCGAAGAACTGCTCCTAGTACAGGAGGTTGTCGGCGCTCTCGGCTTCGGAAGGGTCGTCCATGCCGCCGATGTACTCTTGCACATCGTACGACAGCTCGTCGGGCGTCGGCGCCGGTGGGATAGGGATGCCGCCGGCGCTCATCTTCCACCCCGGAGGCATCCGCGTGTTCGGCGGCGCCATATAGCCGGCGTCGTACAACATGCGCGCCTCCCAGACCTGGAGGGTGGGCCGGCCGAAGCCGTTCGCCGCAGCGCCGTTGCCGGGGTACCGTTCGGCCATGGTTGGTAAGGGGAAACAAGGAGAGGGTTCGCCGGAGTTTGGGCTTGTGGGTGGGGGAGCTGTGAGAGAGTGTGAAGATCTCCGGCGAGGGGTACGGCTTATAAAGGCCGAGGTGGGCGGCGAGGGCGGGAGGGGTGTAGCGGCGAGGACGGAAAAAGGGAAACGGCGGGAAGGTAGTGCCCGCCGGTCCGCCGGAGCCGGAGCGACGACGGTGGCGCCGTAAATCGGCGACGCGTGGCCGACGCGACAGACAGTTAATGTCCGGCGGTCGCCGCGTGGTTCCAAGGATGACGATGACTCGGCTTCCGTCATTGACTCGGCGGGTCCATGCGCCGCTTCAGTTTTTTCGCCTAATTCGCTGAGTCCGGCGTTCCCAGGGCATACCCGAAAACCTGGGTTCGGCCTGGATAGTCCGGAACAAAATTGATCCAAATCCGGCCGAAAACAGGTCCTTAGATACGCGACTGAGCCAATTTTCGTTGTCCGTACCGAAATTCGGCGTCCGAATCGACCTCTTGGGTACGAGGGTGGAGATGCTCTAAAGCACTATGGACTGACGCCGGCAACATAACTGTGAGAATTCATCATTTTCAGGCAGCAAAACAAAGTTTCTCACTCTTTGGCTTTCCCATTGTTCTCGGTAAAACTGTAGTTTTTTATTCGATACATTCTCTGTTTTATACTCTCTTCCTTTCATAATATAATTCTTTTCATTAAGCTAAAACAGTTTGCTAAAAGTCTTATCTATGTTCTATGTACTAATTTCTTCAGCGGTAGGTTCGTCATCCCAGATTTCCGTCCGACTTTTGGTTAGATGCTTTTGCCCCTGCGATTTTAGATATATTACATGCCATGCCACCGCAAAGTCAACTGCCTCTGCCCCTTTCACTCCGCCGCCGGCCGCCCGCTTTCACCATCCTCCTGCACCTCTACGTGCGCCTCCCCTGGACTCCCGCACCGCCGGCGAGACCTAACTAGCGCCTCGAGTCCCTGGTCGTCGCCGTCGAAATTGTCGATTCCTCGCAGAGCGAGGGTGTGGAGGTGGGGACTGTCGAGGTCCGTGCTCGACACAGTGGTCGGCCTTCGCCGGCCACGCACTCTCCTCGACCTTAGCCACCTGTTACCCAACGAGAGGAAGGGATTGGAGCCACGTGAGGTGGCTGTGCCTGCTCTATCCTGGTCGGCAATCCCTGCTCGATTCCTCTCTCGAAGAAAATTCCCTGCTCAAATCCTCTCGTTATTAGAAAAATCCCGCTACCGATCTCGGTTTCTCCCCATCTTCTCCCTGATGTCCATGGGGGTGTGTGTGTGTGTGTGTGTGGGGGGGGGGGGGGGGGGGGGGGGGGGGTGGGGTGTGGCGCCGGGCAGTGGCAAGCGCTTGCCAGGACGCGCCGCTGCTGGCGGTGTCCGCGCTGGACAGCTCCACCAGGCTCACCAAAGCTTGTCTGGCCCCGTGCTAGGGGCTGTGTCGTCTTCTGTTTGACTGAGGCATAAACAGCAGATACCGTGTATCATATTGCAGTCAGGATGTAGCCATTAAAGTAGTGAGGCCTGAGCGCATCAGCGCAGATATGTACCGAGATTTTGCGCAGGAAGTGTACATCATGAGGTTCAGTTAAAATATTTAGCATCCATATAAAATTGTGCATCTCCCATTTGTTGCACATTTTCCGGTATTCAAGATGTCATATCTTCATACCACTTATGTGCATATGGACCTTAATGACTAAACACAAGTAGTTTATTGGTTATCCCATGCTTGCAGAAAGGTTCGTCACAAGAATGTTGTGCAGTTTATCGGTGCATGTACAAGACATCCCAACTTATATATTATAACAGGTATGTTACAATGAATTTGATCTTTGTAGTTATAATTATCAGCAGGTAGACTGGTAATAGCATTTCCCTTTATTTTGCATATGTGCATGTTTCAGATTTCATGTCAGGAGGGAGTGTGTACGATTACCTCCATAAAAAGAACAGTTCTTTCAAGCTTCCAGAAATACTCAGAATGGCAACAGACATCTCTAAAGGAATGAACTATCTGCATCAGAACAACATAATCCACAGAGATCTCAAGACTGCAAATCTTCTCATGGATGAAAACAAGGTTGGTGTTTCTCCAAGATGATGCTATTCATTTAATCAGAATGTTTGATTAGTGATATTTTATCATGTTCGTTAAACTCTGAAATTAGAAATGTACGCACTTATCAGGTTGTAAAGGTTGCTGATTTCGGTGTTGCGCGTGTGAAAGATCAATCTGGAGTGATGACTGCAGAGACTGGAACTTACCGTTGGATGGCACCTGAGGTTCGCCATCACATTCATACATCTCAATAGTTCATAACAAATCGGTTTGTTCTCATCTATTTTTATATGTGGATTATTGCAATTTCAGGTTATAGAGCACAAACCGTACGATCACAAAGCAGATGTTTTTAGCTTTGGTATTGTTATTTGGGAGCTGCTAACTGGCAAGGTAAACTCCAATTATTATTATTTTGCACAAATAAACTTCTGTTTTGTTAGTTCTTGGTTTTAGTAAGTACATCCTCTGTTCACTAATATAAGACATTTTAGATATTTCAAGATGGACTAGATACACACCAAAATGAGTGAACCTATACACTAAAACACGTCTAGATACATGTGTTTTAGAAATTAATGAACGGAGGGAGTAGTATATATTTATTTGTAGAATCAAGTTGATGGCTATAAATTTTTTATTTCTCCAGATCCCTTATGATTACCTAACGCCACTGCAAGCAGCAATAGGTGTTGTTCAGAAGGTAAGCACACATTCCGTCGCCTCTGCTTGGACCTGGATCGAGTTAAGTTTGTGATAAACTGTAGCAGATAACTGGTACAGTATAATACCTAATTGAATCCATTAACCCAAACTCCCCATTCGGGCACCACCGCAGATCCTCTGCTGGACTGCTGCATTGCCAATGGAGCATCACTACTGGCTATTGACATCTGAACGGCGGGAGTAATATCGAGTTAACAATGCTAAATCATGTGCTTAAGTTCATTTCTAAAAAACTGCTTGCTGACACTTTGATATTATATAAACAATTAATTCAATAATTCAATCCGGTTTGTGTTGTGCAATTGGTTCAGCATGATTGTATGAAGGAGCAATTCCTTCTATATCTTCATTTTTTAAAGTATACTGGGGGTGGGATATTAAGAACCGACCTATTGACCCTTTTATAAACCAATCCGACCTATTGACCCTATTCCGATCCATGCCTCTTGATGTTTTAGCTTACGCATCTTATTATGTAGATTCAGAACTAAAATATGTCTAGATAAATTCTTTTCACAAAAGCTAAAACACATTATATTTTGAAACGAAGGGAGTAGTTCATATATCTTTCTGTTTTTCCATTGTTATCGGTAGATATAACACCTCGATTTTTTAAGCGAACGCTCGGCATAACATTCTTCATATCTTTGGTTACAACAAGAGTAAACAGGAGTACTTTTTTAGTCTTAGAAGATTAAAAGTGAGTTTTTGACATATCTATGGTAGTGCCACTGATTTGCGTAGCACAGAATCTACAGTGGATTTTTATACAGCGAATTTTGATGAAATACATTTCTTTGGCAACTAAAACATAAAGCTGAACCCAAGTACAAGTATTTTGAATAAATGAAATATTTTTTTAATTATATGAGTACGTAAGTAATTGCTTCCATACAAAATCACGTGAGCATTTTGTAGGCTCCGATAAATTCCAACGACTGATAATACATTAGGTTTATTTATTGTTGATTATTCTAACACTTTTTATAGATTACATGAGCATGAAAACTTTAGAAAGAAACCATTATCTGATTAATTATGTAAAATACATCAACAGGAGTACCTTTCTTGGTTCTTAGATTTTCCATCATTTTGCACCATTTCATCCGTATGCATAATATGTGTTGACTCACTATTATATTTCAATGGCGAAAGTCTAGCAAAAAAGCTTGTGGATCACTTTTGATAACTACGCTTGCATCTTCAAAACACAAAATCACTGTAGAATTGATACCGAATTAGAATGTATGCTTTGGTATTAAACACTCTTTCATATTTATTGACCCGTAGCAACGCACGGGCATTTAGCTAGTATTGTATAACGGAGGTAGTGATATATAATTTCTTTGTCCTAAAATAAGTGATCTAACTTTATCTAGATACGATATTTATCTAGACATGTCTTTGCAAACAAAATTAGTTTGCCAAAATATACATACTAATTTATAGAAGAGAGGCAGTAATATTTTGTCGCTAATTGCTTGTTGGGTACGTTATGGAAGAGAGGCAGTAATATTTTTTCGCTAATTGCTTGTTGGGTACCAGTAAAAGCAGACTGAGGATTCTTCGTTCCAACAATTATGTACGAAACGAAAATAACCTTATACAGATAAAATATAGTATAATGATAAACGAGTTCACTACTAATATGTCTGTAAGTCTAGCATTAATTATTGGTGCTTGCACTTGACATGTATTTGTTTTCTCAATGATCAGAACTCATCTTCCCCCTCGGATACCAGGGAAGAAAGGGCCGACGGGAACAAAGCTGTCGTCGCCGCGGCGGACGCACGAGGAGGATTCCAACTGGCTCTTCTTGACGAACCGCATGTAGCCCCTGCTGCTAATGGGGTAGTCTTCTTCCAGCGTCTCCTGCCCCGACTCGGCCGTGTGATTGTTGAACACGGCGGCCTTGCCGGTGCCGTCAAGGATTTCGAAGGTGACCCTGCGGGTGCCCTCGGGGAAGGAATCGAAGGGCCTGTGGGCGGTGAGGAAGACGGCGATGTAGTCCGCCGATTCCTCGTCGAAGCCCGCCGGGTACACGGCGAGGCGGTAGCCTAGGCCACCGGCGAAGAAGTGGTCGAAGTTGAGCTCCGTGCCGGGGCGCATCCGCGCCCACTCGGAGTAGCGGGGCACCGTGAAGAGGCGCGTCACCGACTCCTTGGGCTCGAACAGGACGCACGTCGTCGGCATCGACGGCGACGTGCGGGCGCTGCTGGCGGTGGCACCCATCTCGATCGATTTGATCACGCCGGTGCTTGGTGGATTGGTACTAAGAGCACGAGACGTTTGAGGTGTGGTATATATGGATGGGCTCTCAGTATGTACGTTTTGGCTTTCCACAAGTCCCGATGTTTCCTCTTTCAACTTTTCCATATATGCACGAACATAGTAGTACATGTACCTGGTAAAGGAGATCATAAGTTTGATATATTCCCGTTCGATAGTATGGAAAATTTTACTACTAGATCATATAGATGGAATATTTGGAATAGGAGAATCAATGTAGATCGCGGCGTCAACATATATAGCTGACCCTCCTCTACTCCGTATCGCAATTACGTCGGTCTCCCTGCTTCTGTCGTCGATCTCGATCGGGATCTCCAGCAGCGCCGGCCGACCCGAGCACCATGGGTACCGCCGCCAGCCACTCGAGGCCGAACCTCCCGTCGTCGTGCAAACTGGTGAACACCAAGACCACGACGCGGCTTTTCACCATCCCCAACTACTCCAAGTGGGAGCGGATGCCCGCCGGCTCCTTTCTCAAGTTCGGCAAGTTCTCGCTCTGCCACAGCGGCTACCGACTCAAGGTGTACCCTGCTGGCTTCAACGAGGAGTCGGCCGGCTACGTCGCCATCTTCATCGCCGTCGGCGACACCTTGGGCTCGTTTCGGTTCCGCCGGACGGTAGTCAGGGTGTTAATAGAGATCCTGGACGTGCGCGGACAGGTCGCTGTCTTCACTAACGACACAGCCGGATCGGAGGAGACGCTGGTCGACAATGGCCGCAGCAAGGGCTACGTCCGGTTCATCAAGAGGACGGAGCTGGAGGAGGCGTCGTGCCTCCGCGCCGACGACACCTTCACGGTCCGGTGCACGCTGTCCGTCAACGTGAAGGTGACCAAGAAGCTTACCTCTTCGAGCGGACCACCGGCCGAGCACACGTACGCCATCTGAGGATATGTTTGCATGAACACAATGGCCGTTGACTTCCATAATGGTTGTTCAAGTTCGATAAGGATTAATATATGATGTGTTCAGAGAAGATCATGTGGTTGGTTTTGCCCATGTGTTCTCGATAATTTTAAAAGCAAAATTAATAGTAATGTTCCATTCTGGTTTGGCCACTGAATAATGTACTCCCTCATTTTTTTTCTGAAGTGGAGCAATTTTTTTTGCCTCGTCCATTAATTAAGAAGAAAAGAATTGCCCAGCTAATTAACGAAAAACCGGGCTAAAACCGTCGCAACAAGATCATATGCTCACTGCTCTCGAAGAGTGGAACTCCACAGCTGCCTCGACTCACCAACGATTGCACCCAACGCACTACAAACAAAAACCTCAGAGACAGGTCGACACCTTGCAAAGTAACCCCGCCTAAAACACAATAAGGAATTCAACCCCATCAACAAAGACCGCTGACACTACAACTCGAGAAGATGATATACTCATCAAGCAGCCGCCGACACCTTCCTCAAGGCACCACCCTTCTTGATTTTGTTCTTGAATGATTTCTCCTTAGGAATGTCGGATCCCTCTTTCTTGCTTTTGCTCCTAATTTCCATCTCCTTCAGAAGGCACCCAATCGTCTTGCCAGATCCAGGGTCTTCAACCTCCAATCTGATGAGAAATTCGCAAAGCTTTTTGGCAAAAAAGCTCCCGGAACAATGGCCAATGCACTAGACACAACAACCTCGGCATCCATAGAAACCACCTTGTCAATGGACTCAGCAGAGTGAATAACAACATCTTCCCAACCCTCTTGCTCTACAAAAGCAAGCTCTTGGCTAGGCTCATGCAATGGCGATGTGGGCGGCAAAGGCACCGTCGGGGCCTCAAAGGAGTCCACCATCGAGATAGGCGAACCAAGCTTCCCAGACATCCCCTAAAGCTCTCGCATAATCTCCAAGACAGGAGCCATGACTCCGGCAATGACCTCGCCCTTAGAGGGAGACGACATAGCTGGCGACGTGCAGTGCCTCGTTTTGAAATATAAGTGACTTGCATATGTCTAGTAAGAGATCATTTTTGTCTGTCAGTCTAATTAAAGTTTTGTTCCAGGTCACACAAGTTTCAGAACATAATCATCTCGTTCCATTGTGCTTCAGAGTGCACCACGAGGATTCAGTTCCGGAATGTAAAAGTGCCCTTCTAAGAACATTTCTAGCTAATCCTGGAATATGTCCTGACCCTCAATAATAATCGTCAGTTTCTGGTTTGCGTGATAAAAAGATGGCATGGACACATGTCTAATAACAGCCTATATGCACATATTTTTGGTACGATCCAACAATACATCACAAGTTCTTGTATCGACAAAAGAAATCAACCACTAATCCTAGTACTTGCACTTTTTTAGAGAGCGGTAGAAGCACAATACTAGATTGGCCAAGAAGGTTTAGGATAATCAAAGGGGTTGCTAAAGGGCATCTATATCTACATCAAGATTCTAGATTAAAGATAATTCACAGAGATCTCAAAGCAAGTAACGTTTTACTGGACAAAGAGATGACAACCAAGATAGCAGATTTCGGTATGGCAAGAATGTTTGGCAACAACCAACATAAGTGAAACACCAAGCGGGTCGCTGGAACATAGTGAGTGAAATGTTTGATGAAATTTGAATTACAAGTGAACTTTCTTAATCAAGTAGTTCTTCACTTCGTACTTCATTTCATACATTTAAATATCTGTAATAAACAAGTAACATTTGATCTGGTAATAATATCAACAGAGGCTACATGGCTCCAGAATACGCAATGAGAGGCAGATTCTCAGCAAATCAGATGGCTACAGCTTTGGTGTGTTGACCTTGGAGGTTGTAAGTGGCGTGAAGATAAGCTCTACTGATCATGTAGATGAGTATGAAAATCTGATAGTTAATGTGAGTAAGCGTCCCTCACTTTCTAAATAGTAGAGAATTCAATTTCTAGATTTATATTCAAAACTCAGTTTGTTATTCGATTGTTATATTCAGGCATGGAACCTATTGAAGGAAGGGAACATCAAGGATTTGGTAGACGGCCAAATTGTGGACAGTTGTATTCTGGATGAAGCTTTGCTCCACGTCCAACTCGGACTCTTGTGTGTGCACGACAACCCCAACGACCGCCCACCCATGTCATCGGCCGTGTTCATCCTGGAAAACATAAGCGTCTCACTTCCGACCCCATGTAAACCTCTATATTTTGCCAATATAAACAACGGAGGAGAATATTTGACGGGCAACACTCAAAATTCAAAGAATAGCCTGACTCTTATGGTTCTAGGAGGAAGGTAGGTCAATTAAACCATGGCCTCATATACTACAACCATTTTGTAAAGGATGAGCTGGATAAGAGAGATGTGTAAGCGTGTATTTATGATTTATGGAGATACATTATATATATGTGGCTCGGTACTCATTCATGCGATAATATGATGCACAACATTTTAGTAATTTGACTAGACAAAAAATGTCTAGTGATTCCTTGAAGCTTTGTTGGCCATAAAATTGATGCAGAACATTTACGAAGAATCAGACCAACCTAACTATAGACCAGAGCTCGAGGTCCCCACCCCCTCCCGTCACCGGAGCGACAGACGGAGGAGGCAGGGACCAACGGCTGGTTGTAGTCGGGGGTAGATGGGATCGCCCGATCCTTTTTCTACGGAGACTCGTGGGCAAACAAGTGTGTTGTTGAATCAGTTTTGTATGGTTTGTATTCTACCTTGTACTTCTACGGGTACAAGTGTGTCTTCGTACGTCTTCCGGTGAGAAGTACAAGGTGTGTCTTCGGTGGTTTGTCTTAGAACTACCTTCAAATCCTGCGAGATCCACCGAAGACACACCTTTGTACGTCTTCCGATGAGGCTATACTCGTAGCTAGAACAGGAGCTAGAGGGGAAGCACTTTATTCCGACGAGGCTATACTCGTAGCCGGAACAGGAGCTAGAGGGGAAGCACTTTATTCTTTCTTCAGGGAGACGACACCACCACGTATATCTAGATAGGACATAAGCCCTAAAAACAAAACAAAAAATCTATGAAACTAGGACCTCCCACCGACAAGGACAAGGATCCACAGAGGCTCTATAACCATGGAAGGCTGGACAGATCAACGCTGAATGGAGCCAAGTCGCCTCTTGGGGTTTCTTTCTTTCTTGGATGGAGGAGAGGGTCACGCCGGACTGGTGCCGAACATTACTATTGCATCTGAACACGCACACCTTGTCTCGACTCTCGATTTAGTTGGGTTGGCATTTCCTTCTTTCTTCTATTTTTGGTTTGTTTCCTGACAACCGTACAAGATTACCTAAGCACGCCCGCCAACACACATACATACTTGAGGTCGCCACAGGAGATTTTCCTTTTTCTACAACCTTTTTTGCATTTTGCATCATAAGAAATATTCTGTTGCTAATGTTCTACTATAATTTTGCATCATGCCAAGAAATTGTTTGCAACAACTATTTTGCGGTTTTGTTCTATGGATTTGCATCACAGGATAATTCTATTTGCTAAAACTATTTTGCAGTTTTGCTATAATTGATTTTTTTTTTGCTATGAGGTCTCCGGCAAGACATTCCGTTTTTCCTATAATGCAGAAAAACATGATGCTTTTTTGCTACAATTTAGCAAAAGTGGGATTAGAAGGGCTAGTTGGACACGTGTTGGCAGGAGGACTTGGGGATCAGGAGTTCTGGTCCTAATGGATGGTCAATGTTGTCCTCGATATTTTCGTGTAATAGATAAGGCGCTTTGTTTAGGATGCTGGAGAGATGGAAATTCTCCAAAAGATAATCCGGTTTTAGGTTTACTAGTTGAATCTCCGAGCGCTGCTACGGCTTCTCAGGTTTTTTTCTTTGCACAACATAACAATAATGCACGTGTACAAAAAAATATTGACGTATTATTTCGAAAAAAATAAGACACCCATATAGCACTTAAAAGTGTAACTGGATCAATGTTATAATTCGACGTCATATGAATATTTCCGATGGATAATTCTGGGAGAACATACTAATAAAGTTGTATGATGAATGTGTAATGAAAATGAGAACAGGGGTTAAACAAACCATGATAAAGCAAGTGACGAACATTTACAAGTTCTTTGTGACAACAAGCAGATATTAAACAAAATATTCTAGAATAGTTAAAACTTTTCTTCTCATTTAAACTACCTGAGCATCTTCAATTGTGTATATCATACAAAGCATGAGAGGCTTCAATGACTATCTTGATCACTCAGGCTGCATTCGGTGGCATTTTTTCTGCTTCCACATCATCTTGGGATATCATTCACACAAGAGTAGTATTGCCCAATGGCTGAAGAAAACATGCAATAGCAATCTCTAATGCTTCGCTTGCAGCGAGAAAACAGATGCGTAACGGCTTCCGAGTAACAAAGAGCTGGTTTTGCCTACCTCTTGGAGCCATACCATAGGTTTTTGTTTGATGGATCAATTTCTGTAGGTGGGTCTCCACTCGGATCGAGACATTCGGATTTGCATGTTGTTGGTAGTTGAGCCAGAGAAGAAAATCAAACACAATTGCATAGATTGCACTGACCTACAAAAGAAGTCATGCTAACCTTATTGTCTTTTACTACAAACACAAGACAGAAGTGCGATAAGAAAGAGGGACATGAGAAGACACTATAAAAAGTATCTAGAAATGAAAAAAAGATGTCGCATATGATGGGCGGGGCCAATAGGTTTCACCATCAAGGATTTGTACGTACCGCTCTCGTGGGTCACGGGTAACGTCATCTCTCTTCCACCTCCATCTATAATAACGAATCACACAAAGACATGTGATCTGCTGCAGTGTATTTGTCGTGGTATTGTCACCACATGTACCCTCAAGAAAGGTAAAATCGAATAGACTAGGGGAAGGAAACGTAGAAGAATTCGGGAGCGAGATTGGCACATGATTTACCTAGGTTCGGATCCCAGCGGAGGATCCCTACTCCTGCTATAAATCACTATATGAACATAGATCTATTACAATGTCGTAGACTTCGTAGCTTAGGAGATTATGGTCTAAGGCCTTCGTGGCCAACTAATCTTTCCGTGAGATATGTCTATGTATGTTGTGTAATCCGTCCCTCAAGCGGTGACTCAGCTAACGATGATGGAGGCGACTTCGGTTAAACCTGGAAGCTGGCAGGGGATTGGTCGCCCTAATAGATCATATATAGTCAAGGCCGTCTCCAAGAATTGGTAGCCTCGGTGCGAAATACAGATTTGGGCTCTAATGATTGAAAAATCCATGTGCTAATGTAACTAAAGTATACTTTCACTTCATTATATAAGTCAATATTGATAAATATCGGATACTGATGCTAAAAAAGAAATGTAGTTTTGAAGTACTAAATTAACCGAAAATTGGCAGTGGCTTGGAGCCCTTTTTGAAAAAAAATAAAAAAAATAAGGTATCTTTAGTACTCGAAAAAATATGAACCGACGATACACAAGGATTTTCAGACAACAATACGTCTTATTTTACGAAATACTATAAAAGACAAATCTCTAACAAAAATACGTATTTTTTATACTATATACAGCTAGGAATTTGTTTATTTTCTGTAGCTCAAAACAGAACGAGTTTTTTAGCGAAACTTCGCACGGTCACTCAGCCTGCAAAAATGTATTCCCGCAATAAATTTTGGATTTTTGAAAGAACGAGTATGAATTTCGAATTTTTCAAATACCAAGCTCACTGGAGCTCGGGAGCCACAAATCCTCTCTTAATTAACTTTATATTTTACTAAAAGGCAACATCCGATCTAGTATTTCTTGAGATCGAGCTGATGCTTCTAGACGTTATTTCTTCTTACACTTTCAGCATCCGAATCATATATTCAATTTCTAGATTTCATGATTATTCCTATTTTATAAACCAATCAAAAATAGTTTGAATGAATTCAAACTCGGAGAGCGAGTAAATGGAGGAAAAGTACGTGCGTAGTCGTCCCACACGTCCCATATACACAGTTGCTGCTTTGTAGGAGTAGGCTGTAACAGACCGACGGCATCTGTCATCTCGATCGATCTCGATAACTAGCGCACATACCGGCGGCAGATCGATCGGAGATCACAACGACTCATCCGGCCTGTACTCCGGTCTCCATGGACGCCGCCTTCAGCCACTCGTCGCCGTCCCCGCCGTCGTCATGCGGCCTGGCGGAGACGCAGTCCACGACGCGGCTCTTCACCGTCACCGACTACTCCAGGTGGGCGCGGATGCCCCCCGGCACCGCGCTCAACTTCGGCTCGGTCTTTTCCGACGAGGGCTACCGCCTCAAGGTGTACCCCGCCGGCTTCGACAGGGACTCGGCGGACTTCGTCGCCGTCTTCGTCGGCGGGCCATTCTACGACGATCCCTTCTGGCGTCGTGCCCCTGCGAGGTTCTCCGTGGAGATCCTGGACGCGAGCAGGAAGCACACCGTGTTCGACAACAGCACCGCGAGGTCGGAGCAGATTCTGCGCGACAACAAGCGAAGCAATGGCTACGTCCGGTTCGTGAATCGGCGGGAGATGGAGGCGTCGTGCTGCGTCCGCGAGGACGACGACAGCCTCACGATCCGGTGCACGCTCTCCATCGACAGGGAGGTGACAAGGCTGCTCATGTTCACGCCGCTGCCGCCCGCCGAGGCCGTGGAGGGGGGCGAGACGGCGGTCGGATCCCGCACGGTGACCATCGGAAGCTTCTCGAGGTTCCGGGCTGCGCTGCGGACCGGGGAGTGCGCGTAGGGGCTTATAGCTCCTATGCGACATCTTTACACGGAATTGGAAGAAACACGACATCGTTGAAAAGAATAGCTCGCATGCGACGGTTGTGAGGCGACAAATAGCTCAGGACCACACGGGCCTTAAAACGGTCGTAAGGACACATTTAACTTTGTTCCAAGATTAGGGTTAAACCAAACCGGTCGGTTGGGACAGCCAGTCAAGCCAGTCAAACCAACCGCTTCCGACCGAGAGCGCGCGTCACACTGACTGTAGCTTCCCCGACGGCGGCGGCGGACCTCACCCATCGTTCTCGGCGGTGGCGGCACGACAATTAATTTAGGCGGCGGCGCTTTCGTTCGACGACGAAGGTGGTGAGTGCCATTTGAAAGCTAATTCCTCTCTCATTCTTCTCAATTTGAGATCTGAGCGTGCCCATTGATGCTAGATTGTGGAGGCGAGGGTGTGCTAAACGGGGCGAGGGGGAACGATATGGAGCATGGAGAGGGGACTTCTAATCGGTATATCCCGTACCTCTGCACTTAATTTCTTTAAGGTTGAGCTCTTTGTTCGCTTCCGCTAGCTCACAGTGCCCGCCAAAAACAGGGGAGACGATGTTGCGCGCCAAACCTTTGAATTTCGCATCAATTTCTTTCCCTCTAGGCTGTTTTAGTTGATGGCAGCACACAACTCATTGAGAGAGACACCGTTGTTAAATGGGAGGTGGAATTAGAACATGTTGATCCCCAAGAGCTAATAAACATGGGAGAGGAGGCGGTGAGGAAAATTGTGGAAAAAATTGGGGATAGTGTGGTTTGGGGGCCAGAGCAAGAAGTTTCTTTGTTACGATTTGATGATTGCAAATGTGACTATGTTACGGTTGAGACAGGTGAACATATAGTTGATGAAATCGATGAGCGAAACGGTTGGACAAGCAAAACTGTTCTGTTTTTAGCACAGCTCATTGATCTGGAACCTGATTCAAGGGTTGGATATGTGGCCTCGAAGCTGTCTGCTCAGATGGTCGAGGATGATTGGGCTGCACAAAGGCAAGTAATGCCTATACTTACTGAGTTGGAAGTGTTAACAGTGGAGGATGATGATGCTAATGCACAAGGGGAGGATGCAGATGGTAATGCACAAAGGATTGTAACTGTTGATTGGAATTCAGTTGAGATACATGACCGGACTGATTTGGTCATTGCACCAATAGATGACATTGAAATGGCAAAGCTTTTTGGCATTCCTATAGATGACAGAGACAAGGAGAAGAATAGGGATGAAGCTGCAAATGATGGTGACAACCATTTAAGAGATGAAGAGGCGGATATAGATCTAGAGTTGTTGGAAAATGATGCAGTTCATGTAGATGATGCACATGATGATGAGCTAGTAACAGTTTATGACAAAGAGGACCTAGTTATTGAAGTTGGGAGATTGTTTCCAAGCATGGATGAATTCAGGATGTGTTTCAGGACATATGCAGTCAAACGTGAGTTTGCTACCAAGACTATGTGGACTGATAAAAAGAAGTTCTATGCAAAATGCATAGGTTATGACGGTGGTGCCAAGCCTTGCAAGTGGTATATATCTGCTAGACGCCAACCTGATGGAAGGACAATAAGAGTGAATCAAATTCCAAAACCTCATACTTGCATTATAAGTTCTCAGACAGTTACAAAGATGACATCACAATTATGGGTTGCAGAAAAGATCAAGCCCATTTTAGCCACAACACCAAACAACACTGCAAAGAGGCTGAAAATAGACTTGGAAAAACAGTACCCCATTAAGCTGAATTATACTACAGTGTGAAAGGCAAAGCAAAGGGCAATGAAAGAGCTATATGGTGATTTTGGACGCATGTGGCCAGCAGCAAGATCTTACACCAGGCAGACACATGCATATCACCTTGAGAAGATTAAGGCGGCATGCTCTGAGGAGGATAGGGTCAAGTTTTGTACATGGTTGGAAACCTACCATTCTCTTTTATGGTACAGGTCTGGTTTTAACACTGCCATCAAATGTGATCATATCAATAATAATTTGGCAGAAAGTTTCAACAACAAAATGAAGGAGTTAAAAGACTTGCCTGTCCATGACATGGTTGACCAGATCAGGATCATGATCATGAGGTTGTGGGAATTGAGAAGAAGGCTTGGTGATGTTCTTCAAGGAGATAAGCTTCCTGATGTTGTGCAGCAGGTGGTCAACAGGAGCAGAAATCTTGCACATTTGCGTGTTGAGAAATCCTCATTGTGGGGTGCTGAAGTCAGAGATACAAAGACTGGCAGGAGGCATGTTGTTGACACTCAATTGCATGAATGCACATGCCTTGAGTGGCAACACACTGGGAAGCCTTGTGAGCATGCCATACTTTTCTTGGCCTCCAAACACAAGCTAAATATGCACCCATATTTGCATGAGTATTATTCTGTAGCAAAATTCAAGGCTGCATATGGAACACCAATTCCAACACTTACAGATCAGTCTCAGTGGCCTGAAGTGGACATTCAGTTCTCCTTGTGTCCTCCTTTGATGAAAAGAAAGGCTGGCAGGCCCAAGCAGAGTAGATTCAAGGCTTGGTTTGAGAAAGGTGGGAGCAACAAGAAGGGAAAGAAAGATGAAAAGAAAGATGCCAAGCCAAAAAGGGCCAAAAAGGTAACAAGAATAGATGCAAACTCTATGAAGAACTTGGACACTGAGCTGGCTCTACCAAGTGCAGATACACTGCTCAAAAGCCAAAGTATGTTCATCCAAAATCTATCCCATTTCTTGTTGATGATTTTTACCCCCAGCTAACTTGCTTGTTTTCAGGAGGAAGCGTGGAGAAAAAGGCCCACCTCTTGTTGTTGACGAATGCTGGCCAGTGAAAAGGGCAAGAATCAATGGCCAAAGAAAGAAGAGAACTAACCAGATCATGTTTGGTGCTGCTGAGGTGCAATCTGAACTTGTTTTGGAGGATGATGTGCAAACTGTTGAGGCTTTAGGGCACACCGTTTCTGATTTGGAAGCTCTGGTGTAAAATGAGGGACAAAATGAGCCTGTTGTTGAGGCTCTGGTGCAAAATGAGCCTGTTGTTGAGGCTCTGGTGCAAAATGAGCCTGTTGTTGAGGCTCTGGTGCAAAGTGACCATGTTGATGAGGCTCTGGATCATGATCATGAGGTTGTTGAGGAGGTGAAGGAGGTTAAGGAGACTCTTGGACGTGCTGTGGGGAGGCCAGATGGTAATGTGAAGAAAAAGAAGAGCATAAACCTGTTGTATGGTGTGAAACTTGTGAAGGAGAAGAAAACGAGGGGTAAGAAGAGCCAAAAGAAATAGACTTTGAATTTGGCACTTGTTGTTGTAATAATTTGGCACTTGTTGTTGTAAACATTTGTTATTGTAATAATTTGGCACTTGTTGTTGTAAACATTTGTTATTATAATAATTTGTCACTTGTTGATAATTTAGACAAAATTCAAATATGATGGTAAATTTGAATTTCAACAAATGTAGCTATGTCACTTTTCTATGTTTGTATGAGCTTCCAACGTTTTTCTCATATGTACAATACAACTCATCCTCACCCTGATCCCTTTTGTGAAGTACAACTCACCCTCACCCAAAATGGGGTAGAAATGGGATCCAAAGCTAGGGTAAACCACCCCATTTCTAAGCAAGTTTTTTTTCGACCATTTCTAAAACCAAGTTTGATATTTTTCCTCAGAACTATGTCACATAACATGACACCATGCTAAGGTTTTGTATATTTTTTGATTTTTTTGAATTAGTTATGCACATTTGAATATCTGGTCAAACTTGAAGGGTTTTCATAAATATTCTTAGCTAGGGGCTGAGGCTCACAAAACTAGCATTGGATCTCTGATGAAATAGCATGTTGTGAACCTAAAAATGATTTTTACAAAAAATCATCAGCATGAAATCATGTATCTGTAGTTCATATCTTACCCACTTCCAGCCGATTCGGCAGGATTTGTCTTTTTCACCAGGGATAGAATAAAAGGTTTGAGATACTCAAGTTGGGAAATTGTACATGATAGATGGTATAGTATTTTTGAAAAATAGGATGTTACCATTTTGAAACTTCAATTTGGTGGTTGCTTCACAAACCCCCCCTCTTTCGGCACTCAGAAAATAGAAAATGGATTTTATGTGCGTCGAAAAGGAAAAATTTGTGCTACAACATTGTTAGTCATCCCATTATAGACATGCATGCCAAATATGGGCACATTATCACAAACTATGCCTTGATTCTAGCCATATCATTGGTCATTTGACCCGAAAGCCAGAAAACCTCGGAGGAGATAGGTCATTTTGTGAAGTGTTTTTTGAAATATGATCAATAGACCAAGTTTGATATTTTTCCTCACAACTATGTCACATAACATGACACCATGCGAAGGTTTTATATTTTTTTGATTTTTTTTGAATTAGTTATGCACATTTGAATGTCTGGTCAAACTTGTGAAACCCTGTTGACTGCATCCTAAACCCCGCTAACCCTAAGGCCGAATGAGGAACGTAGATCTAATCCTAGCGCAACATTGTGGCCATCCGATCGCGTCTTCTAGAAGGATTCCGCGGGTGGCTCTGGACGATCCGTGGAAGGGCTTGTTCTGCAACCTGATTGGTTGGCGTCTCTTAGAAGGATTTCGTGGCTAGCTCTTAGCGATCCGTGGGATGGATGATTCTGGAATCTGATTGGCTTCATCGTTTTTACGTGCAACAGCGTAGCATGCGAGCGTGACACACTCCATTGACCGTTGGACCGAGCGTGGCATGCGAGGGCGTTGGGCGGGGCGGGCTGCACCATGCATGCAGCTGCCCCTAGCGTCACAGTCTAGCTATTTTACGTGCAACAGCGCTGCAGCGTATTTACTCCCTCCGTCGCATTAAATAAGTGTACGTGTAACAACTTTCTTTAGTCAAACTTACTCCCCTCGGGTTCATTATAATAAATAAGACTTTGCATGATACCACATCTATGTTATTTTGCACTATGGAGTAGTAACTTAGACTATTAACATATGCATGATACCACATCTAAGTTACTCCCACATATTTCCTCCGTTCGCAAATAAGTTGAAGAGACCATTTGCTAAATGCTATTGGACTTGATTTCCGTAAAGCAATTTTTTCTACTTTAAAGTGCATTGGAAAGGTAGAAGTATACTTTTTGTGGACAAATTTTGAAGCCAAATGTACACTTATTTATGGACAGAGGAAGTATGCATGTCACTACGACCAACCTAAGAAAAAATATCAAAATCTAAAATATGTAATAAATATTGACCAGCCAAACGTACACTCCATTGACCGTTGGACCGAGCGTGGCATGCGAGGGCACTGGGCGGGACGGGCTGCACCATGCATGCAACTGCCCCTAGCGTCGCAGTCTAGCTATTTTGCGTGCAATAGCGCTGCCCCATTAAATAAGTGTACGTCGAACAACTTTCTTCAGTCAAACTTACTCCCATCTGGTTCATGCGCCATACAAAAAGTCAATATTTATAAATCTAAAATATCAACTTTGACTACGTTGGTACTAGATTCCTTGGTTCATGCCCCATTAAATAAGTGTAAAAACGAACGAGTTTGTTGCATGCGGTGTGTAAAAACGAACGAGTACCTTGATACTAGATTCCTGCATTTATTACCAAAGTAAATCAAGACCAAATTATATTTTCCCTTTTATTTTTCACTGCCAATGAACAACTACCTTGAACGTTTTTTCTCTCTTTCGCATTAATGCATGCATGCATGCAGGGGTGGGGGCGGCGGTGCAGGGGTCACGTCGTATCTTAGCTATTTTTTTCTCTCTTTCGCATTGATCACGCCCGTTGCCCACACGCAACGCAGCGCACGTGTCTGCGCCAACGCGACGCTGGATTCCCACGCCGCCCTTCACGCCCCGTCCTCAATAAATAGGCAAAATGTCTTTGCCTCCTCATCTCATCTTGCCCCTCATCTTCAACCTCGATCAAGCCCGTCCCTTTGCCTCCTCCCAGCCCCCAAACACTCCGGCGACCATGGCGACCTCCCCCCTCCGCTTCCCTTCCGACACCGAAGTAAGCGACGAGGACAACCACCCGGACCACAAGCAGTGGTGGGAGCAGGAGGCGTCCACGCGCCCCAAGCGTGTCAAGAAGAAGTCCCCACCCTGCCCCTGGGGGGAGCAGGGCCCCATCGTCACCAAACCAGTCCCCAACCTCCCCGGCGGCGGCGACCTCCCCTCTGAAGCGTACTGGGCTGAGGCGGCGATGGAGGAGGCAAAGCAGGAGGCTGCTATCGCCAGGTGGGAGGAGAAGCAGGCCCAGCGCGCCTTGAAGAAAAGGCGCATACGGGAGGACGAGGAGCGACGGGAGGCCAATCGCTGGGCCTCCCAGGAGGAGCAGCGGAAGCGGGAGCACCGGGAGAGGCGGGCGGCGTGGAATGCCGCGAAGGCGGCTGCACCGGCACCGCCTCCACCGTCGATGGAGTAGGGTAGATAGGGTTAGGGTTTAGGGGCTAGCTCAGGGTTTAGGCAGGGCGCCTATTACCATCTATATTATTGTACTTTTTTCTTTTTATTATAATGTTATCCCAATGTTATTGATCCGGCTATCTAATATAAGTAATGTTATCCCAATATTATCTATCCCCTTGTTTTATTGTAATCTGTGTTTTATTGTATTGTCATTTGTCAAAACACCCAAAACAACAAGTGTATAAAACAAAAGACACAAAAACAAGTTCTTATATAATACTCGTGCAATATTTATAAAATGAGTGAAATTAGAAAAGCTCAAAAGGAAGAATAAGTTAACATAATGATGGTTGATTATTTTCAAACAACACATGGTTCATTTTCAAACAAGACATTTACATATTTACATAAGTTAAAGGAGCGCCCAAGTTATGTTAGTTAAATGGATGCCCTTGGACTTTATTTATATATTTACTTTTGCAAAAAAAAAAAGATTGCGACCTGAGCACGAGTATCTGCAGATCCACACGTCTCTATTTAGATTATAACGTGAGTACCATTTTTTTTGCCCAATCAACATATAGTTACTATTGGGACTGGATACGTCCATTTTGGCCTGGCTAAGTTCTATTTGGGCATGGCCTTTTTCAATCCTCGTCAATTGTTTGTTTTTACTTTTCAACCCCTCCCCCTCCCCTGCACACGGGCGCCCCCTGCACACTGATAAAAGGAACACTGACGAAACTGAAGGAACACTGATTTCGAAAACAGAGCAGCTCAAAATTAGCCCGAGTTTGTGTTGCATTTTATTCAAGCCAAAGACATAGACCATTATATCCATTACAAAGCATCACTCGAACACTGACTGCGCTGTCTAATGACTAACGATCAGGAGATAAACTAATCCGAGAGAAATTACACAAAAATAAAAAAACGGCCATCAGATTGTCCTGCTTCTTCAATTCGATGATTTGCCTTAGCTGCTTGTTCATCTTCTTCAGCTCGGCCTTCACTTCCGCATCCACCGTAGTATCAACGGAAATGGGTTGCCACATCCCAATTGCTCCACCACGGACGGGTTTTCGAGCGGGTCCCGGGATGCTACCTCCACCCCAATTCGCTCGATGTACTCATCAAGCCACTCAAAATGCCCACATTTTGGCAGTTCCTGAAATCGCAGAGATGAACCCTAAATCCCAAATTCGATGAAATGCATGAAATTTTGAAAGAAAAGCGAGAAATTGGCGCTCGGAACACTCAGATCTCACCTTTCCCGGCTCGGGCTTGCTCTCACACTTCACAAATTCCCGGCCAATGTTGCTGTTCTTGTCGGTGGATGTGACAAGTGGCTTCAGGGGCGCGGTACGGGGTCAATCGGGGCACCTCCTCATCGGCACCGCACCATACCGAGGCCATGAGCGGTGGGAGGAAGCAGAGCTCGACATCCCTCGCCGGCGTTGCCGCACTTGCTCGCCGGAGAAGAAAACGGAAGGGGATGAGATGCTGAAACGGTGGCGGGAGTGCTCGGATGCGGGGACGGATCGGGGCCAACGGATCTCTTCAACCACAGGGTGGGTCCCACGATATGAGGTGGACATCAGGTGAGTTCCGCCGTGACGTGGAGAGGCTGTGGGTCCTACTGTGATCAGCTGATTCGAATTCGTTGACGGTCTCGTGGGGTTAAGTGGAAGTGTCGCACGGGAGCTATTTGCCGCTTCAGAAGTGTCGCATGCGAGCTATTATTTGCAACGATGTCGCTTTCCTTCCAATTCCACGTAAAGACGTCGCATAGGAGCTATAAGCCCGTGCGCGTACACGCCCCACTTCGCCCTCGGCGGTAGCAGCTGGTACCTCAAGTTATACCCCAATGGGCACTGCGACGACACGAAGGACTGCGTTGCGGTCTTCCTCGGCCGCGGCAAGTCCGACGAGCCGGCGACCAAGGCCGAGTTCCGCTTCGAGCTTGCCGTCGACAGCGGCCTCGCAGAGGAGGGGGCCGGGAAGGAGGTTGAGTTCACGGAGCACACGTTCGACCGTGACACCGCCGTGCACGTGTCCCCGTACCTGGTGACGAGCAGCGACCTTGCATCGGCCGAACAGATGGTGAGACACGACTGCCTCGTTGTCCGGTGCCACCTCCACGTGATCAAGGTCTCCAAGCCGAGCCTGGTGCTCGCTGCCATGGCGCCGCCCACCGTGACGGCCCCACCTTTTTGCGATGGGGTTGGAAAGACGCCGACCAGTCCCGGAGTTATGGCAGATACAGAGGAAGAACATACGAGTGACACGGACCAAACTCCTTTGTTAGCCGACGTGCACCACCGGTAACTAGGTCAACCATACATTTCTAGGCGGTCCCATTGCAGGCTAGGAAGAATGAATAAATGAAGAAAGCCTAGGAGCCCCCAGAAAAAAAAGCTTGATTTCCTTCTATAAGTTCTTTTCGTTCTATGCATAATCTTAGTTCTTCATCTTAGTTAGTCTGCTTTTCCGTTGCTTTATTATCTATATTTTTGTTTCTATTTACCACCAATTAAGTATTCAATATAGATTATGATTTCATTATGCTTTTGTGTTCACATTTGTCTTACTGCTCAATGCTCATGGTGTATGAAGCTTATCTTAGTATATTTACGAACTATATATTTTTGACTCATCCATGTATTAATTAGGCATGCAACTGCCCAAGTATTTTTTTATTACTTTATTATTTAGCACCAGATTTTTTAATTATAACTAGTATTGAACCCATTCCATTTGTTAACAAAAGCAAGCCTCTTTTTTTAATGTTATCAGGAGAGCTGCTAAATTAATTAAACAGATAAAAAGTTGGTCCTGTTTATAAGGAAAACCGAATCCAAAAACCATATAAATGATGCCTTTCGGCTTACAACGCACAACCACAAAAGCACACAACAAAGAAACGCCTTGCCAAACCCCTGCCGGGAAGGCGAGAGATCCGGACATAGAGCCACAAGACCGCTTCACAACCGAAGCAGGACAACTCATATGCGGATCCCTAACTCAGAAAGGAATGTGCCAACGTACAACTCACCCTTGACGCCTAGAAGATGTAGTGGCGAGTGGGCGGCAGGACCCGACCAAACCTTCAGGAGGACGTGACAAAGAGATGATGCACCAGTGTACATTGCGTCCTGGAGGCCCACACTCTGAGAGGCGACAAACCTAGACTCCGACTGTCGTCTTGGGACTCCTCGAGCAACCCGGATAGGATCTCCAACTAGGGAACGACATCATAGCGCCACCACTGCCTGAATTAGCAAGCTGGATCTAGGGTTTTGATACCTTCGGTCCGGATTACCAATGTAGTATAACTCTTTTTCCCTAGTAGACCTAGGTTTATCGAATCCTCGGGAAGCAGAAAGCAAAGTGAGATTAATTAAACGGACCTTCAAGAGTTTTAGAATTCCTTTTGTGTTTTCACCGGACCAAGAGTTTGCGATATTTTTGTTGTTGTTGATGATGGAGAGAGAGAGGGCCTAGGGTCTTCGGTTTTCATCAGTAGCTGTGCAAAACATCTCACATGAATAATAGATAATAACAAAGTATGCATGTAATCGCTAGAGTAAGATAATTATATATGGGCAGTGCATCCATAAATGGTGGTGGAGAAGGGTTTAGAGGTTTAGATCTAGATCTATTCCTTCGGCATGTCGGCTTCTGGTGGCAGGGAGAGTTGAGGTATAAAAGAAGCGCATGTTTTCCGTCGCCCGAAGCCTCTTTATATAGGGGTCCCTTCACGAAAGTTGTTCTGTTTGACTTAATAAAGTCGGTGCAAACTATATGGACGGAATAAAATTCCTGCCGTATAGTTGGTTGTAAAAGCTTCAACATTCACTTCACGGCTCCTGGTTTCTTTGACGTGTTGAAAATCTCGTATCTTTGCATTTATGTAGTGATTCCCATCATCATACGTCATTATCTGCGCAGGAAAAAATAGCAAGAAAGAATTGCATACCCCTTTGATCATTAGGCATTAGTGGCAGGATTTAGAGAGATATTTTATCAAATATATGAATAATATCTAGTTTAAATGCGGATGCGGATGGCTATATTTCATAGCCATCAACCTCCCCAAGCTTAAACTTGATCGTCCTAGAGCAAGAAAACCAAAATAAAAAAATAACTCAGCATTTAAACTGAAATAACAATATGATGATGTTACTCATGATTGGTAGTCTTATGTTTCCTCCACTTTATTAATCTAAAAAACTTCAGCATAGATAGATTAATGGCAAGTATATCATACGGGTTTCATGAATCCTTATAGCGCAGCAAAATTATTGTAAGCATGGATGATTCAAAAGAGTAAACTTTATTCTATGTCATGTAATTAACTTATAAGCTTGCCTTTGAACAATAAAGTATAATCATATAAAATTGAGGGTGTGAGAGTTTGTCATGAAAGCAAATACACTAAAGTATCTCAATTCTTCCACATCAATAAATCAAGTCTTTTCAAGCACTACTTTTCTATTCATTGTTCTTCAAGAATTTCAGTTCTTAAGTAATTGAGAGCATGCCAAAAAAATCATTAGTTTAGCCGGCTGTGATGGACACTCATGGCATTACTAAGGTTTTGTTCGTTTTGCATAATGATTACTCATATCAGCCAGAGGAGTGATTCCATCATGTTACAACTACCCAGGAGTGCCAAAAATCTTACCTATTATAGCATTGCTGCTACATATGTTTAATCAACTTATAGCCAAAATCTAGGAGTTTCCTCCACGAAGATCGTTCATAGGCTAGCGGAGTTGTTGTCATCCCATGAAGTTTGACACACATAAAGCTATATCATTCTTATGATTCACAAGTCAAACTTTGGCATGTTCACAAAAACCGCTAAACATTAATTCAATTAAACAAATCCTTTCAAAGAGAGATATCAAGTCAATCATTATTTTCTGTGGTGTTGAGTGTCTCTAGGAATAAGCTTTCAAGATAAACACTACAACACCCAAGTCTTCAATTGTAAGATTTTTTCTTATTTCAATTGTTTAGCAAATTTTTAGGCAAGACTTTGTTAACTACAAGAGCTGGAACAAAACATATTCAATTAAATACACATGCAAACAAAATTTTACTACAATATAGAGACTCACTCCACCGATATAATATCTCAACATACTACTAGCTAGCATGGGTTTCTCAAATTCAAAAGTGGGGATTCATAAGGCATACCTCTCATGTTTGGTTCCACTTCTCTCTTCCCTTTTCATTTGTTTCTTGGAAACTCGAAGTCAATCACTCTCCTGCAAATTTATGAGAACTTCGAGGCGAAAAGAAAAAGAGAGAGGGAAAATAAAGATAAACGGAGAATTTTTTGTGATTTTTGAGAAGGGGGATTAAAGAATAGAAAATTGGCGGCAGAGCTCGGCTTGAAAATCTCAAACAAAATAAAATAACTAAAGATAATGTGTTGGGAAAACCAACACGAGTGCTTATAAACTCAAATAACAGCATAACCACAAAAATAAAATAAAGCAAATGAAAGCCAAATAAAAAATAGATAGAAAACCTCCCCAAGCATAGGCTTTTGCAAGCCCTTCAAATCACTATGGTGGGGAAAAAAATTGTAACTCTAGTCCACAAATTGAGTTGATAAGTTACTTGTTGTTTCTCGGAGATTCGGGGCAAGATTATGCATTCCCTCCACAGTTCCTCCAAGTTCTTGGAAATCTTGATATGTAGTGAACCGGCTTGATGGTTGATCCTCTTGATGTGGGACTTCTTGCTCCTCCTCTTGGTCCTCATGCTCTTCTGGAATCTCCTCCTGGGGTTGGTATTGCTCAACCTGCAAGACATAAAAAACACGTTCTTCCTTGATAGAGAAAATACCATTAGGCAAAGGAGCGGGATAGAGACGCCCAACTCCAGCAATATGCAGATAATAAATACCACATCTCCTAGTGAGCATTCCACAATCCCTCAAAGTAGAGAAACCAACACGTTGCTCACCTAGCACCAGTCGTAACTCATCTAGGTCGATGCCCAAGGCATTGGCAAGCACGTTGATGACGCCTCCACAAGTGATTGGTCCTTGGCTTTGGTGGGATTGGTACTCCAAGTAGCGCACAAGAATTGCGCCCAAGTGGAGTGACAAGTTGTCGTAGTTGAAAGTAGCTTTGGCGAGGACTAAGATGTCCTCCTCATTAAGTCTTGTAAACTCATTGCACGCTTGCAAGGTGTTAGCAATAACATAGAACAAATAGCGAATATCAGGATCTTGAATATTTTTCCATTTGCTGACTCTAGAAGTAAAGCTCATTCTATTATAACATAGTTTAGGGGAAGGTTCCATGTCGGTAAAAGCTGCGCGCAGAGCATTAGGATCATTGGTGGGTAAATCAAAACAATTACACCATTCATCAAGTGATATAGAATAATTATTGTTCATGAGCCAGAAACAAATTCTATCCTCCCCATGCCATGTCTTAATGGTGCTTTTCAAAGAACTAAGAAATTCAATGGTTAACCGGCGATAGGTTGGTGCATCATGAAATACAAAGTTTTGTAGGCCAATCCTATTGCAAAGTAAATTAAAGTCATTGGAAATACCGAGTTGGTTCAATGTGACGGGGCAAGCCCACTTGGTTGCCTTGACTTCTCGGTTTATGATCCCGTCGAAAAAATCACGGTGGGACTCGTTCTTGAATTGAATCCCCATGCGTTCCTGAGCTGCGGCTCAAGAAGAACTAGCAGTGGAAAGAGCTGCGTCTGGCTCCTCGTGTTCATCTTCTAAAAATAAATAATAAAGATAATTATAAAACTTTTTGATCCAACAATAATAGTCACAACATATTCCCCATCATAGCACACTAAAGAATCTCCTTAACATAATAATTTATGCAAGAGAATCATTGAAAATAGTTGAAAATAAGTTTCACCCTAGATTGATAATGACGATAGATTAGAGACGAATTTGAAAAAATTAATTGAAGGATCGGAGGAGAAACATACCATAGATCACTTGTGTGCGAGTAAATCGAACGAAATTGAGTAGGGGTGAACATCCCTTCAGGTTTTGAGAGAGTTGGAGGTAGAAGAGAGAAAAATGATTGATGTTTTGATGTTTTGGGTACGTTCCCGTGCGTTTAAGTGGTCGGACGCAACTATACGACCGGAACACTAGTTCCCGCTGTATAGTTGGCCTGACAGCACAAAATTAGGGTTTCTAAGGTTTCTTTCCTGAAGGCTATAACTATATGGCCGAAACTATACAGTCGGAACTTTTGTTCTCGTCGTATAGTTGGTCGTCAAACTTTCTGTATCCCGAGATGAAAAATTATCGATGGGTCCAATATCTATACGACCGAAGCTATACGGCGGGAATTTTTATTCCCGCCGTATAGTTGGTCGTTAAAGCTTCTGTACACATCAAAAAAACTCTATTTCTTCAAGAATTTCTTTATAGACTGAAACTTAGTGGAACACCTTGTTTTGATAGAAAAATGACAGACTAAATTGTCGACCAACTTTGTCATATATAAAACAGGAATTTTTAGTACCGCTAAATCTCTTCTTCTCACTAGAGTTTTCTAGAACTCTTTATTCTATATAAAACTTAAACTAAAACTTAAAAACTTAACTCAAACATTTATTTCACATGGATTGCCTACCATGCAGCGCTCTTTATGGTCAATAGCTTGACCTTGATATTGCTCACTCAGACCATATGGGTGGAAGACCCACTTCAAAATAGTTGGCCTTCAAAGTGATGGCCTCCTTATCATCTTGTTTGGCTTTTTTTTCCTGGGGAAATGAATAACAAAAGGATATCACGGAGGCAACTGGAGCGTCACGTTCCCTTCATATAAATTGATTAAAGCCTTAATAGTTCTTAAGAAAGGACGGCCTAATATGATAGGAGTAGTAGCATCTTCGGGCATGTCAACAATAACAAAATCAATAAGAGCAGGACATCCTTTAGTGTACACTAAGGTATTTACTTTAATGCATACTGCTTGTTTCTAAGTAAAATCTGTAGATGCAATTTTAGTTCGGTGATTTCAAAAGAACCAAGATTTAACTTATTAAAGAGACTCTTTGGAATTGTTGAAACACTTGCACCTAGTTCACACAGTGCAGCTATTTCATTAGTCCCAATTTTAAGCTTAATGGTAGGCTCAAATATATCATCTAGCTTAACATGCAATTTTTCAGTAATTTTCTTATATTCTTCTTCAGGCTCACGTACCTTTATTGCTACCTGATTAACAAAGTGTTGATACATGGCTTCCTCATTTTCTTCACTTACCGGAATCTTGACATTGATCCTTTTTACAAAATCTTCAACTGTGTAGTTCGGTGAAGGAGCATTGCTATAATCAAGTTCTTCAGGCTCCTTCCTTTGAATTCTTATCATCTTGAGGTCTTCTACTAGATTGGGCTCAGCTTTACCTGCCAATTTAGCTAGTATGAGATTTTTACTCTCAGTTATCTTACCTAGTTGTGCCTCAACAATCCTTGTTCTTTCTTGAAGGGCCTGCAAATCATTCCTCAAACTAACAGCTTGGTTAGATAATTTACCAAGCATAGCATCATGATTCTTCGTAATTTTAACTAGAATATTATTTTGCTCACTTTGTGAGTCCATAAAAGATTTAAGAGTTTTTTGGAGACTACTATTACTTGATGAAATATTATTATTAGAGTTACCTGTTGGACTAGAATAATGTTTCTAGAAATTTGGATTATAATTTTTCTTCCAAGCAGGGTTATAATCACTACGAGCTATAAAGTCTATTTCTTCAATACTTCGTTCGGGAGTAGCTCTTACCTGGGTTTACTTACCTTTAATAGCTAATATGAGCTCATCCAACTTAGCATTAAGTTCTTCATTTTCTTGAGGTGTGACGGAGTTCATCTTCTTCGTGTTTAATCTTTCCACATGCCATTGGGCATGGTTTTCTTGCATATTGTCTAACAGCTGCTTTCCTTCGGTAATTTGTTTACCCATAAATGTTCCTCCAGCTGCAGTATCAAGCATAGATTTAGACACATGGTTAAGTGCATTATAAAATAAATGAAGAATTAACCAATCTTTCATCTCATGGCTGGGACAGTTTCTCATGCATTCTTTCATTCTCTCCCATGCAAGCGCTAGTGGCTCATGATCTTCCTATCTAAAACCAGTAATATTAGATATTACTTGCATAGTCTTTGCAGGTGGAAAGGATTTAGTCATAAATAAAGAAGTACATTCCACCCATGATGCAATTGTATTTCTAGGCAAAGATAACAACCATTCTTATGCTCTTCCTCTAAGAGAGAAAGGAATTAAGCGCAACTTGACCGCATCGGGGTCAACATCTTTAATGCGCATCATATCACATATTTCAGCGAAAGTATTTAAGTGTATACCTGCATCTTTAACAGCAGAGTCTCCAAATTGATTCTGTTGAACCAAACTTAAATAATGGGGCTTAATTTCATAGTCTTCAGCAGCAATTGCTGGCTGAGTAATAGGAGTACACAAATAATCGTTGTTGGGAGTTGCAAACTTCCCTAGCTTCTTTTCAGCCATACTTCCTATGATTTTGGATTTTCTTAAACAAGTACTAATGATAATAAAAACAAGAATTAAAAGACTAACTAATTTGTTTTTTGGGGGGGGGGGTTAAAATAAAGACTGAAAGCCAATTAAAAATTAAAAACACGAATTAAAACTAGCAAGGTTCCTACTAACCTCACCAGGGTAGCTATTGCTTCCCCGGCAACAGCGCCAAAAAAAGGGTTGATACCTTCGATCCGGATTACGGATGTAGTTTAGCTCCTTTTCCCTAGTAGACCTAGGTTTATTGAATCCTCGGGAAGTAGAAAGCAAAGTGAGATTACTGATGACCCACAAGTGTAGGGGATCGCAACAGTCTTCGCGGGTAGTATTACCCAATTTATTGATTCGACACAAGGAGAGCCAAAGAATACTTGCAAGCCTTAACAACTGAGTTGTTAGTTCAGCTGCACCTGGAAATAGTTCTTGCTCACAGAAGTTTATCAGTAGCAACAGTTTGGTAGTAGCAACAGCAAATCAACAGCAACAGTAGAACAAAAGCAATAGTAACAGTAACAGCAAACAATGGGATTCGAGTGCGGTAGGCATAGGGATGGATGGACGGGCGTTGCATGGACGAGTCTAAACATGTAACTTCAAGATCTAGAACATTGCAGATAAATAATATCAAGCATCCAAGTACTAAACAATCCTAGGCATGTGCTCCAAATATAGTCATACGTGCTCGCAATGAGAACTTGCACAACATCTTCTGTCCAGCCAGCCCATGGCAGCGGGGCCTCTAAGGAACTACTGGCAATTAAGCTGCTCCTTTTAATAGAGAACCGAAGCAAAGCATTAACACTCCGTGAACGCATGTGATCCTCACACCATAGCCATCCCCTCCGGTTGTCCCAATTATTGTCACTTTGGGGCCTTTGGATCCGGACAATGATATGTGTACACAACTTGCAGATAAGATCACAAACAATACTATCATAATGATTCAATATTAAGTTCAGATCTAAGATCATGGCACTCGGTCCCTAGTGACAAGCATTAAGCACAACAAGTTGCAACAAAATCAAATAGCACTAATAGAGATACTAGGCACTATGCCCTAACAGATCTTATTCGATTATATGATAGAACTCATCCAATCCCTACCATCCCCAAGCCTATAGCGGGGGATTACTCACTCATGGATGAGGGAAACATTGATGGTCGATGGAGATGCATTGGTGATGACGATGGCGATGATCCTCTCCAAATTCCCCATCCTGGCTGGGTGCCAAAACGGAGTTTCTGGATCCGAATCTTGGTTTCTGGTGGCGGCGGCGTAGCAGAACTCTTTCTAGAAATCTATCAAACCCCCTCGGTTTTTAGGTCGAGAGGCAACTTATAGGCACAGAGGGAGGCAGAGGGGGTGCCTGGGGTGGCTGCACCCCCAGGCGCGTTCACAGGTGGGCCCGCGCCTGGCATGGGTTTGGGCCCCCCAGGCCCCTTCTCCGTCTCGTCTTCTGGCTTCGTGGATCTTCTGGTAAAATAGGAGTTTTGGCATATTTTCCAGGATTTTTCCTGATAGTTGATTTTCTGCATAAAAACTAGACACCAAGGTAATTCTGCTGAAAATAACGTCAGTCCGTGTTAGTTGTATCCAAATCACATAAGTTTAAAGGAGAAACAATAGCAAAGTGTTCGAGAAAGTAGATACATTTTGACGTATCAACTCCCCCCAAGCTTAGCTTATTGCTTGTCCTCAAGCAATTCAGTTGAAAACTGGGTGCGATAAAAGAACTTTCACGAACACATTGCTTCATAAGATGTATATATTCTCAGCACATGAGTAGATGCTTAAACTATTCATAATAAATAGTATGCAACTTAGTCTACTCAATAGTCATTGCAAGCCATGAAGATAAACCAACTCAAATAATAATAAGTAGCATGAAACATAAACATAAGCAACATTGCAATGCTCATATGAAGGTATGATAGAGTGGTATCTCGCTTGCCTCTGTTTGGAGAGCACAATATAAATGCTGAGGCATCTCTGAAGTCCAAGTGAAGACTAGAGATAAAGATACCAGAGATACAAGCATCAAAGTAATGACATAATTAACCAAGTTTTGAGACAAACACAAGAATGACAGCTATGCTCTCAAGAAGGTTCTCATAGAATAGGTGGTGACTCAACAAGGTTGTGAAAAGGTTTTGAAAAGTTTGAAAGGCTTCCAAATACTGAAAGAAAGGTACTCATTAGCTTTGATCTCTCATTGCCCCTCTCATAGACATCTTCATGTGGTTAAGGTGAAAGTGAGGTCCACTCTGAATCATATGCTTGACAGACCATAAACTAGAAATCCCAAGTCCCTTGAGTACGAGGGCCGCTCCACATGCTACTCAACTTTGGTTACCTGTAAGTTCTTGTCATTGTAAATACATGCATATCATAGAGAACCGCCAACGGGGTACCCCTTGCACATGATACAGGAGCTATCCCGTGATCAAAATGGCAAGGCAAGCAGGCAATGAGCATCTCAGCGATCTTTTTATTTACTATGTGCATAGCTTTTTATTGAGGATGCTTCATAAATGCTCATTATAGTAATGCTGCAAGTTTCCACCATAATTAGGCATGGCTTAGGTTAGCGGCCCAGGCATTTCTCTAACAGAATGTATAAACACCATGAACTCACAAGTCCCCCTTTTATTTCACATCGACGACATCCGCAAACAAAAGAGCAAGGTATCAAATGGATGTAAGCATCCAAAAGGTGTTGATAGCGTTCCTCGTGACAGCACGGTTCTGCTGACTCCCAGCATATAATTTGCAAGCATATAACTTTCATGGACAAGTCACAATGGTTCAGAATTATTAAGTGGAGAGAATAAAGTGTGCCATCAAGTTCATGAGAGCTTTACTAACTGTTGGGGAGGTGACCCCGGATAGGGTCAAGACAGGGGAAAGACGAAAGGAATCTCCCTTATTGTAAGACAAATTACTGATTGTGTCGGCCAAATCATGTAAGAGTCGACCGAGATAAGCAGGGACATGACAAATGTAGAATGAGTAACGCCTTATCCGGCCGACATATGAGTTAAGTCGGCCGAATGACTCTGACTAATTCGAATGCAGGTGAAGGCCGAGCCGAGTTATGCGAGACAAGGCCGAATAACGCGAAGCTTGCAGGAGAAGGAGGTGCCTATAGTCAAACCCTAGTCACTGGCTAGGAGGAATCTAGACAGAGCCAAGCGCAAAGGACAAGGAGCAGAGCAGCAGAAGGGCAGACGAACGTCACGGAGGTGACAGTGAGGAAGCCCTAGGCGCGCATGTGAAGGTTTCTGGAACATTGCCGCTGATAGAAGGGGGACACAGAAAGGAGGCCGCCGAGTTACCATATTGGGACAAGCATATTCCAAGGATATGCTTGCCACGTCAGCCCTAGAAGGAACCAAGGCACCCCTTTAATAAGGGGGGACGCGGGCTCCTGAGGGGGGATCGATTGATTCTACGCCGTAAGGCTCGTGTATTAGTGTTCTTCCTCTCTATGAGATAGCTCTAGGAGCACTTGTATTTCTTGAGAAGAGGAATAGAGATTTACTGGTAGAACTGTTGAGTGCAGAAAGCACTGCATCTTCCCTCCCCGGATCCCTCTAGCATCCATTGGCCCCATAATTTAGCCTACCCATGGCATCTGCCATGCCACCACCATGACAGTTGGCGCCCACCGTGGGGCCAGCAGCGGTGCTAGCCGGAGTCAAGATCCAGACGGGAAACTTCATCCACACCGGCGAGCGGGTTGTCTCTGGCTTAGTCCAGAGATTTGATCTCTGGGACTATGTCAGCGATAACACGGGTAGCTTCAGGAGAAAAGCGCCTCCACGCAACGGCGTCTTCATCAACCTGGGCACACACAAGGTCTACGTCACCATCGACACGTCTTGCGTATATCCTCACCGAGTCGTTGAAGCGGGAGAACCTACCCTCCGCGCTGCTAACGGTCCGCGTGGCGCACGCCCCGTTGGTAGCGTCGAGGTGATGATGATAGCCGCAACACAGGCGGCAGGAGCAGGCGCCGGACCAAGCAAGGACCCGACGGCAGGAGGTCAGGTGGTCACGAAGCAAGCAGCTCCACAACCCACCGAGGTAGATCCACCAGCAGGCAAGTCAGCGGAGGCGCAGGAGACGACCCCAAAGGCGGCAAGGGTAAGATGGCCACCTCTGGAGAGACCAGAGAATATTCTCCAGGCAACTATAGATAATCTAAGCACGCCTGTGGCGCTGATACTTGATCCGGCTAACGCTCAGGTGGAGTTAGAAGAAACTAGACAAAAAGTACTGGTAGAGGCAAAAAAGGTGTCGGCCTTGCGGAAGTCCTTAAACAGGACCCTGCAAGAGTACGCTAGGGCAAACAAACTGGATGTGGCCCCCGAGCGGGTAGATGAATTGAGATTGAGAGGAAAGAACCTCATGAATGATATCAACAAAGAGCATGAAGCTCGTGAAGGTGATTCAGTCGATCTAGGCTTGCGGAGGTATAGTACCCCGGCAAAGAACCTAAGGGCGGCAAATGCCGCACCTTTGGAGCTGGAAGGATTAAGCGGGGAAGCCCGGCAAAAACAGCAAGAAAGAGTAAATGCGATGGTGCACATTGCGAACCAGCAGGATGAAGAAATGCTTAGGGCTGACCCGACAAGACCGGGAGCTTCGCGTATGGTTCATTCGGCGGGAGCAGCACCCGCACTATCTGCGGCAGCAACATCCTCACCCGGAAATAATACGCGAAAAGATAGGGCGGTGACCTCAGGAAAAAGAAATAAGCAAATTGTTCCATATGATCCGGTAGTAGCCGGAAAGGTCAATGCCAACAGAGGCAATGGCAGCCGAGGTAATAGTGGAGATAGGAACCCCGGTCGTGCAAACAAAGGACACGAGGACCTCGGAAAGGGAAATCATGAGAACAATAACCCGGCGGAGGGAAGGAGAAACCCTCCACCAGATCCTCAGCCGAGGTATGAGCCTCGGCAAGAGCGAGAAGTGAGACCAGCTCACCATAATCAGGCAAATGATAGGTACAATGATGGTTACTCGGATATGGAGCATGCATAACATGGTGGGAATAACCATTATGGAATACAAGAGAGAATCATTTACAGAAACTTGCCGTCAAATGACGCGAGACTAAAACTAGACAGATTATATCGGTCTGAGTTACTGGAGGAACAGGGTCCGCCTGGTCCGGCGTGCTTCGGACCTCGGATCATGGGCGAACCACCGGTGCCGAACTTTCAATTGGCAAGTGGCACGAAAACATACAATGGGAGCACAAAGCCACAAGATTGGTTAATGGACTATGCCACGGCGGTGAAGATAGCCAGCGGAAACCTACGATGGGCTATGAGATACGTCCCACCGATGCTGGAAGGACCAGCTAGAGTATGGCTAAACAATCTGCCGGCAGGCAGTATCAACTGTTGGTTAGATTTTGAAGAAATGTTTGTCAAAAATTTCACCAGTACCTATAAAAGACCAAACAGGCCCCAGCAGCTCGCTATGTGCAAGCAGAAGCCGAATGAAACAGATAGGGAATTCTTGACTCGGTGGTGTAACCTTAGAAACTCATGCGAAGGAGTCATAGAGTCTCAAGCGATAGCTTGGTTTGCTCAAGGCTGCCGATATGGAAGTGTATTATGGCAAAGGCTGCAAAGAGATATGCCGACCACGTTGGCAGAGACCATCAGGATAGCAGATTCATATGCTTTAGGGGATCCGACACAACCAGAATTAATGTCGGCAGAGCATCGGGAGCATCAAGATCAATATGCAAGAGATGCAGCCGGATCATCGAGGCACAACGAATTCTGAGGTAGAAGAAGGGAGGAGAGGCTAGATTACAGATATGCTTCCAATCAGGTGGCAAAGGTGGTACAAGATCAGCCGAGTCATGGAAACAGTCAGCGACAGAAGAATGGTCCTCAGCAGTGGACGCCGAGGAATGAAGGGAAAAGACAGTGGACACCAGAATAGAAGAAGCAGTGGCAGGAAAGGCCGAAGTACACGTTTGAATCCATGCTGGATCAACCGTGTAAGTTCCACACTCCAAACCCGGCCAAGCCTGCTAATCATACAACTCGTCAATGTGCTTGGATGAAAAATGCAATGGGGAACCCGGCAGGCATGCAAGCGCCTCCTCATCAAGCGCATCAGCAGCAGCAGCCACAGCTAACCGGAGCAAATGCGTAGCAGTTAATGTTACCACCGCCTCCTCCGAGGTATGATAACTCGGACCGGAGGGATGCAGTGCATCAAGTGATAAATCAAGGTCAAGATGGAAGGACAAACCTGTAGCATCCCAATTGTCTAACAATTGTAATGCTACTTGGTCTAGTAATATAATGGCTACTTCAAATATATAAATGTTGCATCATCATTATATCATGCTCATGTCATCATGCCTCCTTGCATTTGAGCATCATATAAAACCCCTTTGTGTTTTGGATCTTGTCTCATATGCATCATTAATTGTATTTGCCTCTTGATATTGTATTTGGTTCTTGATATATTGTTTAATGCCCAAGTTGAGTTGGGGGCATATCTTTTATTAACTCCACCACCTTTCTTTCACCACCTTATAATTCCACCATCCAACTAAATATGAGCTTGGCATTTACTGGTTTTACTTCTAGCTCATGTGGGTTGGGATGGATCCAATTCTTTGCCACATGCTCTCATCTTGGCATCATGTTGTTTTCACATTATTGATATATGAGAGCCACATGGCCACCTTTGCATGCCTTGTGAGTGGACCCCTTTTCCCTAGCTTCCATATGGATTAATAAGGAATGAAACTCATGTTGGGATATTTTTGGGACTATTAATCATCTAGTGGCATATACACACTAGCAAGTCCCATTGTATATCAAAATGGTCATCTCCATCTACTCCACATGGGACATCCTTTCTTTTCTTTTGCTTGGCTTTATTTCACCTTTGGAAATGCAAATAAACAATGCCATGTTTAATAATATTGTTTTCACAAGAATCAACATGGCATTAAATGTTTTGCATGGGCCATGCAAGTGCCACCTTTTTCTAGTATTTGGTTCTTTTGGTTTTGGGTGGATCATCTCACTCTCTCTATCTCTCTCTTTTAGCTTGATCTTATTTGATCATGCTTAAACCACCTCACCTCTCTTTTCCCTTGTCTAGTTCTTGCTTGCTCTTTGCTTGATCTTGTTGGAGCTTGGCTTGGCTTGTCTTGATCTTGACAAAACAACACCTAGCTACCTTACCTCCTCCCTCTCCCTCTCCTTTCCTCATGATCTTGCTTGATCTAGTTTGGAGCATGCATACTCCTAAAACCCTAGCTCTCACCCCCTCTCTCTCTAACCCTCTATCTAAGTTCCCTCTAATCACCACCCCATCATCACCTTACCCCTCTACCCTACTCTCCAAACCACCCCATCTAACCTAACCTCACACCCTCCCCTTTAAGCTAAACCCTAGCTCCTCCCTAACCCCCTCTCTCCTCTCTCACCACATGGTCACCCTGGCCCCACCCAGCTCGCCCCACCTGACCACCCCAACCCTAGCTCCCAACCTAGCTCAAACCCGAGCCTAGCTCTAACCTACCCGAGGCTACCCCCTCCTCTCTCTAGCTCCCTCTCTCTCTGCCAAGGAGCACCCGAGCCTCCCCCTGCCTCCCTGCCCTCACCCTGCCGTCCCCACCTGGTAGCCACCCCCTGCCTGCCCTGCCCCTGCCGACCCGAGCACGTGCTCGAGGAGAGGAGGAAAAAGGTGGCCGAGCCACCTTTTACATCCACCTGCTCCCCACGGCAGCCTCCCCCTCCCTCTGCTTATCTCCTGCCTCTCTGCCTTGCCAGACCATCCCCAGATCTACCCCAGGACGCTCCCCTCTCCCTGCCGTCCCTCACCACCGCCACACCATCGCCGGAACCACCGTCGGCCTCCACCGCACCCCGTCGATCCAGACGCGCAGGCAGTCCGTGGAGTGGTCGAGGAGTACCAGGAGGCTCCCCTGCATCGTCTTGAACTCGTAGTCGCGGAGGAGAAGCGCCGGAACCGCCAGAACCACCGTCGCCCCGACGCAAACCCTAGCCGCTAGTACGTCTGCTTCCCCGCCGATCGCCTGCACCCCTGCCCGATCCAGCGCCACCGACAACCTCCCGGTGAGCCCATGAACCTCCTGGACATGGTCCCCTTCGCCGTATCGCGCTAGATTCGCCAGACGTTTCGTCGTGCACGCTCTGTGCGCCGGCGAGCGCAGCGTCGACTCGCTCCCCGCGTCGCGCTAAACCCTAGCTAGGCCCCGCTCGCCCTCCTAGCACCAACCCGCCGCTAGCCGCACTGGTTCGCCACCCCAGCGCGCGCCCGCAGGTCCCTGGTTCGAGCCCCGCGCGCCGCGTGCCGCTGCTGTGCACCGATCTGTCGACAGACAGATTCAGAGGAAGAAGCACAGTGTCGCGGACGCCCCTTTTTGCAGAAACCCCCTCCTGGCTTTTACTCCTAAACCCGCGGTACCTCTAGGCCCACCAGACAGCCACCGTGGCCATCTTCCCGAAAACCCCCTGGCCTTTCGTACCCATCAACCCGCGCTCCAGCCCAACCCCACCTGTCAGCGCCTGCCCCGCTCGCTTCTGTCGCGTGGACCCCGTGGCCGCTAGCCCCACCTGTCGGCCTCTGTGTTTGGCAGCAGCTGCGGTGTAAAAAGTTTTCTGCGCGGTGGAGTCCCAGTCAGCAGCGCGGCCCACCCGTCAGCGTCTGTGTCTGGCTAAACCTGAGTAACAAAAGTAATTCTGCAAATCTGTTTTAAATTCAAATCTTTTTCTAATTATTCAAATTCAAATTTATTTCTGTTTTAATATAACTTTTAAAATATGAATCCAATTAATACAAATAATATATGTTTTCAAATCAGAAAAATGTGAGGAATTCAAATATGCCATTCAAAATATATTTTGAACATTTAAAATTCCAAGTTTATTTAAATTACAATAAATTGCCCTTTTGACTTAATAAATTAATAACTTTTGATTTATAAGGCCAAATTTAATAAATAATATGTCTAAAATGATTAGCTCGACGAGACCTTTCTGTTTATGCATTCCATGGTTTGATTTGCAGCATGCATCATATAAATATAATGTATACAGCAACTAATATGAGAATAAAATGGGGCCAAAACTAAATAAAATGCTTTATTATTGTATTCCACACCTCACCCATGTCATGCTACTTTATTGCCATGCAAATTGTGCATCATTCATCATGGCATGATTGTTTGCTTGTCGCATTTATTCATATGCTTGTGCACTTTATTTATGTTGGCCCTTGTTTGTTTGGTTCTTCTTCGAATAGACGCTGAGCAGGGGTTATATCAAGAGAACCAGGAGCACTACCCAGATCCATCCCTTGCTTCAACTGAGCTGCCAGGCAAGCACTACCACATGCTTGCATACATATAGTACCTATGGCCTCTATCTTATTCTTGCATCATTGAGTCGCGATTGCATTAAACTGAATCCCAAGTATTGCATAGCCTTTACTTTTAAACCCCACCGAAGCTTGTTCCTCCATCCCATGAGCCATTACTACAGGAGTTGTTTGAGCCATGCGAGTCGTAGAACAGCATGTGTAGGGTATGTGAGTGTCTGATGGATAACGAGGTACCTAAACAACTTAACCTGAGTAGTAATGGGAGAACTAATGAAAGTGGCATCGGTGAGCCATATCTGCTATTTGGTTTTTCAGGCTCACTTGTGTCCCGTAAGACCCCGAGTACTTGATTCCCGTTCCAAGAATATTCGCGCTATCCACATCCGGGAGGCTTATGGACCCCCCTGAGCCAGAGCTTGATTCATTCTTATTTCTTGGGGCCACAAACTAGTTTGAGGTTTTATTTACTATCCGGTACTTATGCCATGCTTTACTGCTTTATTTTAAATTGTGCGAGGTACTGCACACTGTACTGTTTAGGAAAGCGGAGTGTTTTCGCGGTGTCGACAAGCCCAGTCACATTTTCGGGTTCCCAGTCGTTCACAGCCATTGACGCAAACCTTGAGTCCGTCTCGGAGTCAGCTAACTCCGTTGCGGGTAGCTTAATGGGGTGGCCTCCTGAAATATTTCTGAATCCTGTGATTGCTTTGTCGTGACTGCCTCGTTGGGTTTTGATTTGGTTTTTCCGAGGCATATCGAGTGTGTGTTGCTATTTGTGCACCCCTGCAGGGTAAAACTTTTTGAAAGCCGTGTCCGCGGTTATGGACGACTTGGAGCACAGTTTCTCGATCATAGACAAGCATAACTAAAGTACCGCTTTTAATCTGACTAGACTAGGTACCTGACTAGTAAATAGTGCAACACTCATGGAATGGATAGTAAAACTGCCAACGGATGGGGGGGGGGGGTTGTTCGTCCGCTTCCTCGTCGGTAAGCGAGGAGGGGGATGGATCTGTTAAGATTACCGTTATTACTGTTATAACTGCTGTTATTAATTCACGGACATCCGTCTATCTCTGGTTGGGCGGATGGTTAGCGAGTATCTATAGAACTGTTAGGGTTTATCTTTTGCTGCAATTGCGTCACCCCAGGTTGTGTCCCCTTTAGCGGCATAAAGTCTTGCTGAGTACCCCTAGGGTCTCACACGATAAATTATTGGTTCAGATGAACAGGTACACTCGCAAGATGGATACTGGGTGGGCGAGACGGACGATGTGGGCAACGATCATTCGGTGTAGAGATTCCGGGAACGGGGATCCGTGAGATCTGTGGGCGGGATCTGCTTATTTATGGGGCATCTTATGCCGATTTGCTTCTTATCCGTACTCGGACTTTGTCTTCCGCTTCCGCTTGATACTCTGTTGATTGATGTATGAGGAGATATCCTAAACTATTATATCTATCTAGGATATTTGGATCTTGCCGTATGGCGTTGCTATATTTCCTTTCTTTTTAGATGGAATGGCTCTGATGTACTCTTGTATGGTGGCTTGCATACATACTCATTTGTGTATGTAGTTGATCCCTTCGCCTGCCGATTACGCCGCCCGTTCTTGTCTCGATGTTTGGAAATGGTTGGGACGGCCGAAAGGTCTACCTGTGAGTGGCATTTGGGCCCCACCGTACTATTTCAACCATTTCCGTTCATCCAGGCTTGTAACTAGAAGCGTAATTCACCGAGGTAGTTACAATTGGTATCAGAGCCATCCCGCCCTTCAGGGTCTCAGCCAAATGGTCGTTGTCTGTCTAGCAAATATTTTTGGTAGTTATGTATACTAGGGAAAAACAAAACGTGAGAGTAGGACTGCTTCCACTTTTCTTCTTACCCAACCACCACCTTTTCTGGTAAGGAAGTGTAACGTTTTCAATCCTCTTCTTAAATTCAAACTAGGATTCACGTGTTCTGGGTTTCCGTAGTACCATAGGTTGTGTGTTTGTGTGTGTAATTCCTTGTCTATCTGTTGCATCCAAGTTGTTATCTTTATCGGCCTTTTGGTTATCAACTGTTGGTACATTCCATACCGACAGGCTTTTGCAAACCGACGCGATCTATCTGATTCGTTGTATTCCGACGCGATCTGTCTTGCTCTTTGTTAACCGACGCTATCTTGTTTGGGATGTTCGTTTCCGTAGTTGCTAATCTTTAGGTTTATCTTGTGAAGTAGGGGTTGGGATATGTGTTTTACTTGTTCATGTGCGGAGTAATGATTTGAGTGCGGGATGGAGTCGCGACCATACCACTACTTTTATCATTGCTCTTGTATATTGAGTTGGTAGAGTCACTAATCTTGATTCATTAAGTGATTTTGCGCATCTATTGGTATTTTAATGCCGAAATTTGTGGAAAAATTTTCTTTGATATATTTGTGTACCACACTCCTTTTCAGTCGTGTGCGATATGCTTAATATCTTCTAGGTGCTTTGAACTTCGATGATATTTTAATATCATCTTAGTAATTATATCCTTTAATCTTGAGTAATTCCATCTTGGTACTATTTTGGATTATTACTATTCTCCATCATAGTACTGACTTGTGTGTTATATCAATCACAGGATGGCACCACCACGCCGTTCTGAGGAGGACATACAACCTGAGCTGGGGGCAGCTTTGTCAAGCATCGCCAATGCCTTGGCAGCAATGCAGCAGAACCAGCAACGCTTTGAGGAAAGTGTCAGGAGGAACGAGTTTGTGCCGCTACCTCCACCTCCCAAGCGAGGAGACATCAAGAGCTTCCTGAAGTTCAACCCACGCCAGTTTGATGTTTCTGATCAACCACTTGATGCTGATGATTGGTTGCGTGAGATGTCAAGGTTGCTGATGACTGCTGATGTTCCTGAGCAAGAATGGGTAAAGTGTGCTACTCACCTTCTGAAGGGAGATGCAGCTCTGTGGTGGGAGAATTACCTGAAGGCAAACTGCACGGGTTTTCAGCCTACTTGGGGACAGTTCACTGGAGCTTTCAAAGAGCAGTATCTGTCAGAAATTGTCATGGAGAGGATGAAGGAAGTGTTTCTCAACCTCAAGCAGGGCAATGACAATGTCAACACCTACATCAGGAACTTCATGAACCTTTCTCGTTATGGTGGCGATGAGATCTCTGATGACAAGAAGAAGCAAAAGAGGTTCAGGCAAGGGCTCAATGCATCGATCAAGTATGCAATCACACATGCAAGGCCGGCGTCTTTTCTGGAACTTCAGCATATAGCTTTGCAGGAAGAGGCAAGTAGGCAAGTGTTTGAGGAGTCAAAGAAGCACAGCCGTGATGGAGCAAGCTCTTCAGCTATGTCAGCTCCTTCTAAGCGTCGTGTCTGGGTTCCTAACACCCCACCGTCGCTCCCGGCTCCACCAAGACCTTCAAGCTACGCGGCAAGGCCACCAAACTTCCTCACTGCTGCTCCCAGGGGCTACAACCACCACTACCCTGGAGCGCCTGGCGGAGTCCCTGGCTACGTTGCTCCACGTCCACCTGGTGCTTGTTACACTTGTGGAGACTTTGGGCATCAACAATGGAACTGTCCGATGAAGAACAAGGCTCTTCCCCCACCACCTCCAAGATCTGCGGCAAGCTCTCCTTTGGTTCGTGCACCACCACCTCGGGCTCTCAACATCAACACCAAGCCCGGGTCTGCTATTGCTCGTGCCAACTGCATCAACGCCGCTCAAGCTGAGCATGCGCCTGGAGTTGTGATGGGTATGCTATCCGTTAACTCAGTCCCTGCACGAGTTTTGTTTGATTCTGGTGCATCGCATTCTTTTGTGTCTCACAAGTTTGCAAATGATAATGAGTTAGCTATGGGTCCTCTCCTCAAGCGGTTAATGGTCCTTTCTCCTGGAGCAACAATGGCAGCTTCTAAAATCAGCCATGGCAATCAAATTGAGATTGGTGGCTCTTCGTTCTCGGCTTCCCTGATTGTTCTGGGCAATTCTGACATTGATGTCATCTTGGGCATGGATTGGTTGACAGCAAATGCAGCTGTGATTGATTGTGCTGAACGCTCGGTTTCTCTGAAGATTCCTGAAGGCCATATAGTCTTTTCTCCAAGTCTGACTCCTGCTATCCAGCTTTTCTCTTTGGCGGCTCTGAATGTTGATGCTATGGAAGCTATTCAGAGTGTTCCGGTGGTCTGTGAGTTCCCAGATGTCTTTCCTGAAGAGTTGCCAGGTATGCCTCCGGATCGTGAGGTTGAGTTTGTAATTGAGCTTGAACCTGGTACCGCTCCTATCTCCAAGCGGCCTTATAAAATGGGTCCTGCTGAGTTGGCTGAACTCAAACGACAGCTTGATGAACAAGAGAAGTTGGGTTTCATTCAGCATAGTACTTCTTCGTGGGGTAGCCCAACTCTCTTTGTGAAGAAGCGAGACCAGACTGATAGACTTTGTGTTGAGTATCGGGCTCTCAATGCTAAAACCATCAAGAATAAATATCCCCTTCCGCGGATTAATGATCTCTTTGATCAGCTAGCTGGAGCTGTGGTTTTCTCTAAGCTGGACTTGAGGAGTGGTTATCACCAAATCAAGATTCGCAAGGAAGATGTTCCGAAGACAGCTTTCACCACCCGCTATGGCCTGTATGAGTACACGGTTATGTCTTTCGGTCTCACCAACGCACCTGCCACCTTCTCGAGGCTCATGAACTCGGTTTTCATGGAGTATCTTGATAAGTTCGTTGTGGTCTATCTGGATGACATCTTAGTCTATTCTAAGTCACAAGAAGAGCATGAAGAACACCTTCGGTGTGTCCTAAGCAAGCTTCGTGAGAACCGCTTGTATGCAAAGTTCTCCAAGTGTGAGTTTTGGCTGCCTCAAGTAACCTATCTTGGTCACGTCATCTCTGCCAAGGGCATTGCAGTCAATCCGGAAACTGTGAAGACAATTGTCGAATGGCTTCCTCCTGTCAATGTCAAAGAAGTGCAGAGTTTCCTTGGTTTGGCTAGTTATTGCCGTCGCTTCATTCAGAACTTCTTGAAGATAGCGAAGCCTCTTACCGATCTCCTCAAGAAAGGCAAGAAATACCTTTGGACTCCTGCATGTCAAGCAAGCTTTGAGACACTCAAAGAGAAGCTCACTTCCACACCAGTCTTGGTTCCTCCGGATACATCCAAGCCGTTCCAGATCTTCTGTGACGCCTCTTTGCATGGATTGGGTGCGGTCCTCATGCAAGAAAAACAAGTTGTTGCTTATGCCTCTCGTCAGTTGAAGACGCATGAGAACAACTATCCTACACATGACCTCGAGCTCGCAGCAGTTGTCTTTGCTTTGAAAGTATGGAGGCACTACTTGCTTGGCAACCGTTGTGAGATCTTTTCTGATCACAAGAGTCTGAAGTATATCTTTACTCAGCCTGATCTCAACCTTAGACAAAGGAGATGGATTGAAGCAATCAATGACTTCGATTTGACAATCAACTACACTTCGGGCAAAGCTAATGTCATGGCAGATGCTCTCAGCCGCAAAGCTTATGTCAACAACCTCATGATGGAAGAACAACAGCCTCTCTAGTGCGAGGAATTCCGTCAGCTCAACCTGGAAATTGTGGAACAAGGGTATCTCCTGAACCTTCTAGCAACACCTCTCTTGGAATAAAAGGTTCGCTCTTCTCAGCTTGGTGATCCACACACAAGAAAGATCATCTCTAGGCTTCAGCTTCCGAAGTATGAGTCCTTCCATGTCGATGATCAAGGCACACTTTTCTTTGAACACCGGATGTTTGTTCCGAACTACCCGGGTTTGAGAGAGCAAGTTCTCAAGGAGGCGCACGATTCTGTTCTTTCTATCCACCCGGGCAGCACAAAGATGTACATGGACTTGAAAACACAATATTGGTGGCCTGGTTTAAAAAGGTATTGTGCCAAGTATGTCTCGGGGTGTGATGTCTGCCGCAGAGTGAAAGCTATCCATCAGAAACCTTCCGGTCTTCTACAACCATTGAAACCCCCGGAATGGAAATGGGAGAAAGTAGAGATGGACTTCATCACTGGTTTTCCGAGGTCGCAGAAGGGTAACAATGCAATCTTTGTTGTCATTGACAGGCTTTCTAAAGTGGCTCACTTCTTCCCCGTCAAGGAAACCATTTCTACAATTCAGTTGGCGGAGCTCTATATCAACAGAATTGTCTCTCTGTATGGGGTTCCGCTTGAGATCAGTTCAGACCGTGGAAGCATCTTCACTTCCAAGTTCTGGGAGAGTTTCCAAAATGCTTTGGGAACAAAGTTGAACTTTAGCACAGCTTACCACCCTCAGTCGCAGGGACAAGTTGAAAGGATCAATCAGATTCTGGAGGATATGCTCCGTGCTTGCGTCATCTCGTTCGGCATGAAGTGGGAAGAATGTCTTCCTTATGCTGAGTTCTCTTACAACAACAGCTTCCAGAAAAGTCTAAAGATGGCACCATTTGAGGCTCTCTATGGTCGCAAATGCAGAACTCCGATTGGTTGGTCGGGTGCAGGTGAAAGGATCTTGTTTGGCCCTGACATTGTGACTCAAGCGGAGGAGAAGGTTCACATCATTCTTGAAAATATGAGGATTGCTCAAAGTCGCCAGAAGAGCAATTATGACAGGAAGCACACGGATATGGAGTATGTCCCTAGTGATCTCGTTTACCTTCGTGTCACTCCCATGAGAGGCACGCACCGCTTTGGTATCAAAGGAAAGCTGGCTCCTAGATACATCGGTCCTTTCAAAGTTCGTGGAAGAAGAGGAGAAGTTGCTTATGCTCTTGATCTCCCGGAAAAACTCAAAGTCCATGATGTTTTCCACATCTCTCAGCTCAAGAAGTGCTTCAAGGATCCCGGCAGGACCGTGGATCATGAGCTTATCAATCTCCAAGAAGACCTGTCTTATCAAGAACACCCCACAAAAATCCTTGAAGTCGCAGAAAGAAGGACTCGCAACAAGTCCATCAAGTTCTGCAAGGTGCAGTGGTCGCACCATTCCGTTGATGAAGCCACTTGGGAACGTGAAGATGAGCTCCGTGCCAAGTATCCTACCCTCTTTGTGTCTTCTTCTTCATCCTGGAATCTCGAGGGCGAGATTCCTGTTTAGTGGGGGAGAGTTGTAGCATCCCAATTGTCTAACAATTGTAATGCTACTTGGTCTAGTAATATAATGGCTACTTCAAATATATAAATGTTGCATCATCATTATATCATGCTCATGTCATCATGCCTCCTTGCATTTGAGCATCATATAAAACCCCTTTGTGTTTTGGATCTTGTCTCATATGCATCATTAATTGTATTTGCCTCTTGATATTGTATTTGGTTCTTGATATATTGTTTAATGCCCAAGTTGAGTTGGGGGCATATCTTTTATTAACTCCACCACCTTTCTTTCACCACCTTATAATTCCACCATCCAACTAAATATGAGCTTGGCATTTACTGGTTTTACTTCTAGCTCATGTGGGTTGGGATGGATCCAATTCTTTGCCACATGCTCTCATCTTGGCATCATGTTGTTTTCACATTATTGATATATGAGAGCCACATGGCCACCTTTGCATGACTTGTGAGTGGACCCCTTTTCCCTAGCTTCCATATGGATTAATAAGGAATGAAACTCATGTTGGGATATTTTTGGGACTATTAATCATCTAGTGGCATATACACACTAGCAAGTCCCATTGTATATCAAAATGGTCATCTCCATCTACTCCACATGGGACATCCTTTCTTTTCTTTTGCTTGGCTTTATTTCACCTTTGGAAATGCAAATAAACAATGCCATGTTTAATAATATTGTTTTCACAAGAATCAACATGGCATTAAATGTTTTGCATGGGCCATGCAAGTGCCACCTTTTTCTAGTATTTGGTTCTTTTGGTTTTGGGTGGATCATCTCACTCTCTCTATCTCTCTCTTTTAGCTTGATCTTATTTGATCATGCTTAAACCACCTCACCCTCTCTTTTCCCTTGTCTAGTTCTTGCTTGCTCTTTGCTTGATCTTGTTGGAGCTTGGCTTGGCTTGTCTTGATCTTGACAAAACAACACCTAGCTACCTTACCTCCTCCCTCTCCCTCTCCTTTCCTCATGATCTTGCTTGATCTAGTTTGGAGCATGCATACTCCTAAAACCCTAGCTCTCACCCCCTCTCTCTCTAACCCTCTATCTAAGTTCCCTCTAATCACCACCCCATCATCACCTTACCCCTCTACCCCACTCTCCAAACCACCCCATCTAACCTAACCTCACACCCTCCCCTTTAAGCTAAACCCTAGCTCCTCCCTAACCCCCTCTCTCCTCTCTCACCACATGGTCACCCTGGCCCCACCCAGCTCGCCCCACCTGACCACCCCAACCCTAGCTCCCAACCTAGCTCAAACCCGAGCCTAGCTCTAACCTACCCGAGGCTACCCCCCTCCTCTCTCTAGCTCCCTCTCTCTCTGCCAAGGAGCACCCGAGCCTCCCCCTGCCTCCCTGCCCTCACCCTGCCGTCCCCACCTGGTAGCCACCCCCTGCCTGCCCTGCCCCTGCCGACCCGAGCACGTGCTCGAGGAGAGGAGGAAAAAGGTGGCCGAGCCACCTTTTACATCCACCTGCTCCCCACGGCAGCCTCCCCCTCCCTCTGCTTATCTCCTGCCTCTCTGCCTTGCCAGACCATCCCCAGATCCACCCCAGGACGCTCCCCTCTCCCTGCCGTCCCTCACCACCGCCACACCATCGCCGGAACCACCGTCGGCCTCCACCGCACCCCGTCGATCCAGACGCGCAGGCAGTCCGTGGAGTGGTCGAGGAGTACCAGGAGGCTCCCCTGCATCGTCTTGAACTCGTAGTCGCGGAGGAGAAGCGCCGGAACCGCCAGAACCACCGTCGCCCCGACGCAAACCCTAGCCGCCAGTACGTCTGCTTCCCCGCCGATCGCCTGCACCCCTGCCCGATCCAGCGCCACCGACAACCTCCCGGTGAGCCCATGAACCTCCTGGACATGGTCCCCTTCGCCGTATCGCGCTAGATTCGCCGGACGTTTCGTCGTGCACGCTCTGTGTGCCGGCGAGCGCAGCGTCGACTCGCTCCCCGCGTCGCGCTAAACCCTAGCTAGGCCCCGCTCGCCCTCCTAGCACCAACCCGCCGCTAGCCGCACTGGTTCGCCACCCCAGCGCGCGCCCGCAGGTCCCTGGTTCGAGCCCCGCGCGCCGCGTGCCGCTGCTGTGCACCGATCTGTCGACAGACAGATTCAGAGGAAGAAGCACAGTGTCGCGGGCGCCCCTTTTTGCAGAAACCCCCTCCTGGCTTTTACTCCTAAACCCGCGGTACCTCTAGGCCCACCAGACAGCCACCGTGGCCATCTTCCCGAAAACCCCCTGGCCTTTCGTACCCATCAACCCGCGCTCCAGCCCAACCCCACCTGTCAGCGCCTGCCCCGCTCGCTTCTGTCGCGTGGAACCCGTGGCCGCTAGCCCCACCTGTCGGCCTCTGTGTTTGGCAGCAGCTGCGGTGTAAAAAGTTTTCTGCGCGGTGGAGTCCCAGTCAGCAGCGCGGCCCACCCGTCAGCGTCTGTGTCTGGCTAAACCTGAGTAACAAAAGTAATTCTGCAAATCTGTTTTAAATTCAAATCTTTTTCTAATTATTCAAATTCAAATTTATTTCTGTTTTAATATAACTTTTAAAATATGAATCCAATTAATACAAATAATATATGTTTTCAAATCAGAAAAATGTGAGGAATTCAAATATGCCATTCAAAATATATTTTGAACATTTAAAATTCCAAGTTTATTTAAATTACAATAAATTGCCCTTTTGACTTAATAAATTAATAACTTTTGATTTATAAGGCCAAATTTAATAAATAATATGTCTAAAATGATTAGCTCGACGAGACCTTTCTGTTTATGCATTCCATGGTTTGATTTGCAGCATGCATCATATAAATATAATGTATACAGCAACTAATATGAGAATAAAATGGGGCAAAACTAAATAAAATGCTTTATTATTGTATTCCACACCTCACCCATGTCATGCTACTTTATTGCCATGCAAATTGTGCATCATTCATCATGGCATGATTGTTTGCTTGTCGCATTTATTCATATGCTTGTGCACTTTATTTATGTTGGCCCTTGTTTGTTTGGTTCTTCTTCGAATAGACGCTGAGCAGGGGTTATATCAAGAGAACCAGGAGCACTACCCAGGTCCATCCCTTGCTTCAACTGAGCTGCCAGACAAGCACTACCACATGCTTGCATACATATAGTACCTATGGCCTCTATCTTATTCTTGCATCATTGAGTCGCGATTGCATTAAACTGAATCCCAAGTATTGCATAACCTTTACTTTTAAACCCCACCGAAGCTTGTTCCTCCATCCCATGAGCCATTACTACAGGAGTTGTTTGAGCCATGCGAGTCGTAGAACAGCATGTGTAGGGTATGTGAGTGTCTGATGGATAACGAGGTACCTAAACAACTTAACCTGAGTAGTAATGGGAGAACTAATGAAAGTGGCATCGGTGAGCCATATCTGCTATTTGGTTTTCAGGCTCACTTGTGTCCCGTAAGACCCCGAGTACTTGATTCCCGTTCCAAGAATATTCGCGCTATCCACATCCGGGAGGCTTATGGACCCCCCTGAGCCAGAGCTTGATTCATTCTTATTTCTTGGGGCCACAAACTAGTTTGAGGTTTTATTTACTATCCGGTACTTATGCCATGCTTTACTGCTTTATTTTAAATTGTGCGAGGTACTGCACACTGTACTGTTTAGGAAAGCGGAGTGTTTTCGCGGTGTCGACAAGCCCAGTCACATTTTCGGGTTCCCAGTCGTTCATAGCCATTGACGCAAACCTTGAGTCCGTCTCGGAGTCAGCTAACTCCGTTGCGGGTAGCTTAATGGGGTGGCCTCCTGAAATATTTCTGAATCCTGTGATTGCTTTGTCGTGACTGCCTCGTTGGGTTTTGATTTGGTTTTTCCGAGGCATATCGAGTGTGTGTTGCTATTTGTGCACCCCTGCAGGGTAAAACTTTTTGAAAGCTGTGTCCGCGGTTATGGACGACTTGGAGCACAGTTTCTCGATCATAGACAAGCATAACTAAAGTACCGCTTTTAATCTGACTAGACTAGGTACCTGACTAGTAAATAGTGCAACACTCATGGAATGGATAGTAAAACTGCCAACGGATGGGGGGGGTTGTTCGTCCGCTTCCTCGTCGGTAAGCGAGGAGGGGGATGGATCTGTTAAGATTACCGTTATTACTGTTATAACTGCTGTTATTAATTCACGGACATCCGTCTATCTCTGGTTGGGCGGATGGTTAGCGAGTATCTATAGAACTGTTAGGGTTTATCTTTTGCTGCAATTGCGTCACCCCAGGTTGTGTCCCCTTTAGCGGCATAAAGTCTTGCTGAGTACCCCTAGGGTCTCACACGATAAATTATTGGTTCAGATGAACAGGTACACTCGCAAGATGGATACTGGGTGGGCGAGACGGACGATGTGGGCAACGATCATTCGGTGTAGAGATTCCGGGAACGGGGATCCGTGAGATCTGTGGGCGGGATCTGCTTATTTATGGGGCATCTTATGCCGATTTGCTTCTTATCCGTACTCGGACTTTGTCTTCCGCTTCCGCTTGATACTCTGTTGATTGATGTATGAGGAGATATCCTAAACTATTATATCTATCTAGGATATTTGGATCTTGCCGTATGGCGTTGCTATATTTCCTTTCTTTTTAGATGGAATGGCTCTGATGTACTCTTGTATGGTGGCTTGCATACATACTCATTTGTGTATGTAGTTGATCCCTTCGCCTGCCGATTACGCCGCCCGTTCTTGTCTCGATGTTTGGAAATGGTTGGGACGGCCGAAAGGTCTACCTGTGAGTGGCATTTGGGCCCCACCGTACTATTTCAACCATTTCCGTTCATCCAGGCTTGTAACTAGAAGCGTAATTCACCGAGGTAGTTACAATTGGTATCAGAGCCATCCCGCCCTTCAGGGTCTCAGCCAAATGGTCGTTGTCTGTCTAGCAAATATTTTTGGTAGTTATGTATACTAGGGAAAAACAAAACGTGAGAGTAGGACTGCTTCCACTTTTCTTCTTACCCAACCACCACCTTTTCTGGTAAGGAAGTGTAACGTTTTCAATCCTCTTCTTAAATTCAAACTAGGATTCACGTGTTCTGGGTTTCCGTAGTACCATAGGTTGTGTGTTTGTGTGTGTAATTCCTTGTCTATCTGTTGCATCCAAGTTGTTATCTTTATCGGCCTTTTGGTTATCAACTGTTGGTACATTCCATACCGATAGGCTTTTGCAAACCGACGCGATCTATCTGATTCGTTGTATTCCGACGCGATCTGTCTTGCTCTTTGTTAACCGACGCTATCTTGTTTGGGATGTTCGTTTCCGTAGTTGCTAATCTTTAGGTTTATCTTGTGAAGTAGGGGTTGGGATATGTGTTTTACTTGTTCATGTGCGGAGTAATGATTTGAGTGCGGGATGGAGTCGCGACCATACCACTACTTTTATCATTGCTCTTGTATATTGAGTTGGTAGAGTCACTAATCTTGATTCATTAAGTGATTTTGCGCATCTATTGGTATTTTAATGCCGAAATTTGTGGAAAAAATTTCTTTGATATATTTGTGTACCACACTCCTTTTCAGTCGTGTGCGATATGCTTAATATCTTCTAGGTGCTTTGAACTTCGATGATATTTTAATATCATCTTAGTAATTATATCCTTTAATCTTGAGTAATTCCATCTTGGTACTATTTTGGATTATTACTATTCTCCATCATAGTACTGACTTGTGTGTTATATCAATCACAGGATGGCACCACCACGCCGTTCTGAGGAGTACATACAACCTGAGCTGGGGGCAGCTTTGTCAAGCATCGCCAATGCCTTGGCAGCAATGCAGCAGAACCAGCAACGCTTTGAGGAAAGTGTCAGGAGGAACGAGTTTGTGCCGCTACCTCCACCTCCCAAGCGAGGAGACATCAAGAGCTTCCTGAAGTTCAACCCACGCCAGTTTGATGTTTCTGATCAACCACTTGATGCTGATGATTGGTTGCGTGAGATGTCAAGGTTGCTGATGACTGCTGATGTTCCTGAGCAAGAATGGGTAAAGTGTGCTACTCACCTTCTGAAGGGAGATGCAGCTCTGTGGTGGGAGAATTACCTGAAGGCAAACTGCACGGGTTTTCAGCCTACTTGGGGACAGTTCACTGGAGCTTTCAAAGAGCAGTATCTGTCAGAAATTGTCATGGAGAGGATGAAGGAAGTGTTTCTCAACCTCAAGCAGGGCAATGACAATGTCAACACCTACATCAGGAACTTCATGAACCTTTCTCGTTATGGTGGCGATGAGATCTCTGATGACAAGAAGAAGCAAAAGAGGTTCAGGCAAGGGCTCAATGCATCGATCAAGTATGCAATCACACATGCAAGGCCGGCGTCTTTTCTGGAACTTCAGCATATAGCTTTGCAGGAAGAGGCAAGTAGGCAAGTGTTTGAGGAGTCAAAGAAGCACAGCCGTGATGCAGCAAGCTCTTCAGCTATGTCAGCTCCTTCTAAGCGTCGTGTCTGGGTTCCTAACACCCCACCGTCGCTCCCGGCTCCACCAAGACCTTCAAGCTACGCGGCAAGGCCACCAAACTTCCTCACTGCTGCTCCCAGGGGCTACAACCACCACTACCCTGGAGCGCCTGGCGGAGTCCCTGGCTACGTTGCTCCACGTCCACCTGGTGCTTGTTACACTTGTGGAGACTTTGGGCATCAACAATGGAACTGTCCGATGAAGAACAAGGCTCTTCCCCCACCACCTCCAAGATCTGCGGCAAGCTCTCCTTTGGTTCGTGCACCACCACCTCGGGCTCTCAACATCAACACCAAGCCCGGGTCTGCTATTGCTCGTGCCAACTGCATCAACGCCGCTCAAGCTGAGCATGCGCCTGGAGTTGTGATGGGTATGCTATCCGTTAACTCAGTCCCTGCACGAGTTTTGTTTGATTCTGGTGCATCGCATTCTTTTGTGTCTCACAAGTTTGCAAATGATAATGAGTTAGCTATGGGTCCTCTCCTCAAGCGGTTAATGGTCCTTTCTCCTGGAGCAACAATGGCAGCTTCTAAAATCAGCCATGGCAATCAAATTGAGATTGGTGGCTCTTCGTTCTCGGCTTCCCTGATTGTTCTGGGCAATTCTGACATTGATGTCATCTTGGGCATGGATTGGTTGACAGCAAATGCAGCTGTGATTGATTGTGCTGAACGCTCGGTTTCTCTGAAGATTCCTGAAGGCCATATAGTCTTTTCTCCAAGTCTGACTCCTGCTATCCAGCTTTTCTCTTTGGCGGCTCTGAATGTTGATGCTATGGAAGCTATTCAGAGTGTTCCGGTGGTCTGTGAGTTCCCAGATGTCTTTCCTGAAGAGTTGCCAGGTATGCCTCCGGATCGTGAGGTTGAGTTTGTAATTGAGCTTGAACCTGGTACCGCTCCTATCTCCAAGCGGCCTTATAAAATGGGTCCTGCTGAGTTGGCTGAACTCAAACGACAGCTTGATGAACAAGAGAAGTTGGGTTTCATTCAGCATAGTACTTCTTCGTGGGGTAGCCCAACTCTCTTTGTGAAGAAGCGAGACCAGACTGATAGACTTTGTGTTGAGTATCGGGCTCTCAATGCTAAAACCATCAAGAATAAATATCCCCTTCCGCGGATTAATGATCTCTTTGATCAGCTAGCTGGAGCTGTGGTTTTCTCTAAGCTGGACTTGAGGAGTGGTTATCACCAAATCAAGATTCGCAAGGAAGATGTTCCGAAGACAGCTTTCACCACCCGCTATGGCCTGTATGAGTACACGGTTATGTCTTTCGGTCTCACCAACGCACCTGCCACCTTCTCGAGGCTCATGAACTCGGTTTTCATGGAGTATCTTGATAAGTTCGTTGTGGTCTATCTGGATGACATCTTAGTCTATTCTAAGTCACAAGAAGAGCATGAAGAACACCTTCGGTGTGTCCTAAGCAAGCTTCGTGAGAACCGCTTGTATGCAAAGTTCTCCAAGTGTGAGTTTTGGCTGCCTCAAGTAACCTATCTTGGTCACGTCATCTCTGCCAAGGGCATTGCAGTCAATCCGGAAACTGTGAAGACAATTGTCGAATGGCTTCCTCCTGTCAATGTCAAAGAAGTGCGGAGTTTCCTTGGTTTGGCTAGTTATTGCCGTCGCTTCATTCAGAACTTCTTGAAGATAGCAAAGCCTCTTACCGATCTCCTCAAGAAAGGCAAGAAATACCTTTGGACTCCTGCATGTCAAGCAAGCTTTGAGACACTCAAAGAGAAGCTCACTTCCACACCAGTCTTGGTTCCTCCGGATACATCCAAGCCGTTCCAGATCTTCTGTGACGCCTCTTTGCATGGATTGGGTGCGGTCCTCATGCAAGAAAAACAAGTTGTTGCTTATGCCTCTCGTCAGTTGAAGACGCATGAGAACAACTATCCTACACATGACCTCGAGCTCGCAGCAGTTGTCTTTGCTTTGAAAGTATGGAGGCACTACTTGCTTGGCAACCGTTGTGAGATCTTTTCTGATCACAAGAGTCTGAAGTATATCTTTACTCAGCCTGATCTCAACCTTAGACAAAGGAGATGGATTGAAGCAATCAATGACTTCGATTTGACAATCAACTACACTCCGGGCAAAGCTAATGTCATGGCAGATGCTCTCAGCCGCAAAGCTTATGTCAACAACCTCATGATGGAAGAACAACAGCCTCTCTTGTGCGAGGAATTCCGTCAGCTCAACCTGGAAATTGTGGAACAAGGGTATCTCCTGAACCTTCTAGCAACACCTCTCTTGGAAGAAAAGGTTCGCTCTTCTCAGCTTGGTGATCCACACACAAGAAAGATCATCTCTAGGCTTCAGCTTCCGAAGTATGAGTCCTTCCACGTCGATGATCAAGGCACGCTTTTCTTTGAACACCGGATGTTTGTTCCGAACTACCCGGGTTTGAGAGAGCAAGTTCTCAAGGAGGCGCACGATTCTGTTCTTTCTATCCACCCGGGCAGCACAAAGATGTACATGGACTTGAAAACACAATATTGGTGGCCTGGTTTAAAAAGGTATTGTGCCAAGTATGTCTCGGAGTGTGATGTCTGCCGCAGAGTGAAAGCTATCCATCAGAAACCTTCCGGTCTTCTACAACCATTGAAACCCCCGGAATGGAAATGGGAGAAAGTAGAGATGGACTTCATCACTGGTTTTCCGAGGTCGCAGAAGGGTAACAATGCAATCTTTGTTGTCATTGACAGGCTTTCTAAAGTGGCTCACTTCTTCCCCGTCAAGGAAACCATTTCTACAATTCAGTTGGCGGAGCTCTATATCAACAGAATTGTCTCTCTGTATGGGGTTCCGCTTGAGATCAGTTCAGACCGTGGAAGCATCTTCACTTCCAAGTTCTGGGAGAGTTTCCAAAATGCTTTGGGAACAAAGTTGAACTTCAGCACAGCTTACCACCCTCAGTCGCAGGGACAAGTTGAAAGGATCAATCAGATTCTGGAGGATATGCTCCGTGCTTGCGTCATCTCGTTCGGCATGAAGTGGGAAGAATGTCTTCCTTATGCTGAGTTCTCTTACAACAACAGCTTCCAGAAAAGTCTAAAGATGGCACCATTTGAGGCTCTCTATGGTCGCAAATGCAGAACTCCGATTGGTTGGTCGGGTGCAGGTGAAAGGATCTTGTTTGGCCCTGACATTGTGACTCAAGCGGAGGAGAAGGTTCACATCATTCTTGAAAATATGAGGATTGCTCAAAGTCGCCAGAAGAGCAATTATGACAGGAAGCACACGGATATGGAGTATGTCCCTAGTGATCTCGTTTACCTTCGTGTCACTCCCATGAGAGGCACGCACCGCTTTGGTATCAAAGGAAAGCTGGCTCCTAGATACATCGGTCCTTTCAAAGTTCGTGGAAGAAGAGGAGAAGTTGCTTATGCTCTTGATCTCCCGGAAAAACTCAAAGTCCATGATGTTTTCCACATCTCTCAGCTCAAGAAGTGCTTCAAGGATCCCGGCAGGACCGTGGATCATGAGCTTATCAATCTCCAAGAAGACCTGTCTTATCAAGAACACCCCACAAAAATCCTTGAAGTCGCAGAAAGAAGGACTCGCAACAAGTCCATCAAGTTCTGCAAGGTGCAGTGGTCGCACCATTCCGTTGATGAAGCCACTTGGGAACGTGAAGATGAGCTCCGTGCCAAGTATCCTACCCTCTTTGTGTCTTCTTCTTCATCCTGGAATCTCGAGGGCGAGATTCCTGTTTAGTGGGGGAGAGTTGTAGCATCCCAATTGTCTAACAATTGTAATGCTACTTGGTCTAGTAATATAATGGCTACTTCAAATATATAAATGTTGCATCATCATTATATCATGCTCATGTCATCATGCCTCCTTGCATTTGAGCATCATATAAAACCCCTTTGTGTTTTGGATCTTGTCTCATATGCATCATTAATTGTATTTGCCTCTTGATATTGTATTTGGTTCTTGATATATTGTTTAATGCCCAAGTTGAGTTGGGGGCATATCTTTTATTAACTCCACCACCTTTCTTTCACCACCTTATAATTCCACCATCCAACTAAATATGAGCTTGGCATTTACTGGTTTTACTTCTAGCTCATGTGGGTTGGGATGGATCCAATTCTTTGCCACATGCTCTCATCTTGGCATCATGTTGTTTTCACATTATTGATATATGAGAGCCACATGGACACCTTTGCATGACTTGTGAGTGGACCCCTTTTCCCTAGCTTCCATATGGATTAATAAGGAATGAAACTCATGTTGGGATATTTTTGGGACTATTAATCATCTAGTGGCATATACACACTAGCAAGTCCCATTGTATATCAAAATGGTCATCTCCATCTACTCCACATGGGACATCCTTTCTTTTCTTTTGCTTGGCTTTATTTCACCTTTGGAAATGCAAATAAACAATGCCATGTTTAATAATATTGTTTTCACAAGAATCAACATGGCATTAAATGTTTTGCATGGGCCATGCAAGTGCCACCTTTTTCTAGTATTTGGTTCTTTTGGTTTTGGGTGGATCATCTCACTCTCTCTATCTCTCTCTTTTAGCTTGATCTTATTTGATCATGCTTAAACCTCCTCACCCTCTCTTTTCCCTTGTCTAGTTCTTGCTTGCTCTTTGCTTGATCTTGTTGGAGCTTGGCTTGTCTTGTCTTGATCTTGACAAAACAACACCTAGCTACCTTACCTCCTCCCTCTCCCTCTCCCTCTCCTTTCCTCATGATCTTGCTTGATCTAGTTTGGAGCATGCATACTCCTAAAACCCTAGCTCTCACCCCCTCTCTCTCTAACCCTCTATCTAAGTTCCCTCTAATCACCACCCCATCATCACCTTACCCCTCTACCCCACTCTCCAAACCACCCCATCTAACCTAACCTCACACCCTCCCCTTTAAGCTAAACCCTAGCTCCTCCCTAACCCCCTCTCTCCTCTCTCACCACATGGTCACCCTGGCCCCACCCAGCTCGCCCCACCTGACCACCCCAACCCTAGCTCCCAACCTAGCTCAAACCCGAGCCTAGCTCTAACCTACCCGAGGCTACCCCCCTCCTCTCTCTAGCTCCCTCTCTCTCTCTGCCAAGGAGCACCCGAGCCTCCCCCTGCCTCCCTGCCCTCACCCTGCCGTCCCCACCTGGTAGCCACCCCCTGCCTGCCCTGCCCCTGCCGACCCGAGCACGTGCTCGAGGAGAGGAGGAAAAAGGTGGCCGAGCCACCTTTTACATCCACCTGCTCCCCACGGCAGCCTCCCCCTCCCTCTGCTTATCTCCTGCCTCTCTGCCTTGCCAGACCATCCCCAGATCCACCCCAGGACGCTCCCCTCTCCCTGCCGTCCCTCACCACCGCCACACCATCGCCGGAACCACCGTCGGCCTCCACCGCACCCCGTCGATCCAGACGCGCAGGCAGTCCGTGGAGTGGTCGAGGAGTACCAGGAGGCTCCCCTGCATCGTCTTGAACTCGTAGTCGCGGAGGAGAAGCGCCGGAACCGCCAGAACCACCGTCGCCCCGACGCAAACCCTAGCCGCCAGTACGTCTGCTTCCCCGCCGATCGCCTGCACCCCTGCCTGATCCAGCGCCACCGACAACCTCCCGGTGAGCCCATGAACCTCCTGGACATGGTCCCCTTCGCCGTATCGCGCTAGATTCGCCGGACGTTTCGTCGTGCACGCTCTGTGCGCCGGCGAGCGCAGCGTCGACTCGCTCCCCGCGTCGCGCTAAACCCTAGCTAGGCCCCGCTCGCCCTCCTAGCACCAACCCGCCGCAAGCCGCAGTGGTTCGCCACCCTAGCGCGCGCCCGCAGGTCCCTGGTTCGAGCCCCGCGCGCCGCGTGCTGCTGCTGTGCACCGATCTGTCGACAGACAGATTCAGAGGAAGAAGCACAGTGTCGCGGGCGCCCCTTTTTGCAGAAACCCCCTCCTGGCTTTTACTCCTAAACCCGCGGTACCTCTAGGCCCACCAGACAGCCACCGTGGCCATCTTCCCGAAAACCCCCTGGCCTTTCGTACCCATCAACCCGCGCTCCAGCCAAACCCCACCTGTCAGCGCCTGCCCCGCTCGCTTCTGTCGCGTGGACCCCGTGGCCGCTAGCCCCACCTGTCGGCCTCTGTGTTTGGCAGCAGCTGCGGTGTAAAAAGTTTTCTGCGCGGTGGAGTCCCAGTCAGCAGCGCGGCCCACCCGTCAGCGTCTGTGTCTGGCTAAACCTGAGTAACAAAAGTAATTTTGCAAATCTGTTTTAAATTCAAATCTTTTTCTAATTATTCAAATTCAAATTTATTTCTGTTTTAATATAACTTTTAAAATATGAATCCAATTAATACAAATAATATATGTTTTCAAATCAGAAAAATGCGAGGAATTCAAATATGCCATTCAAAATATATTTTGAACATTTAAAATTCCAAGTTTATTTAAATTATAATAAATTTCCCTTTTGACTTAATAAATTAATAACTTTTGATTTATAAGGCCAAATTTAATAAATAATATGTCTAAAATGATTAGCTCGACGAGACCTTTCTGTTTATGCATTCCATGGTTTGATTTGCAGCATGCATCATATAAATATAATGTATACAGCAACTAATATGAGAATAAAATGGGGCCAAAACTAAATAAAATGTTTTATTATTGTATTCCACACCTCACCCATGTCATGCTACTTTATTGCCATGCAAATTGTGCATCATTCATCATGGCATGATTGTTTGCTTGTCGCATTTATTCATATGCTTGTGCACTTTATTTATGTTGGCCCTTGTTTGTTTGGTTCTTCTTCGAATAGACGCTGAGCAGGGGTTATATCAAGAGAACCAGGAGCACTACCCAGATCCATCCCTTGCTTCAACTGAGCTGCCAGGCAAGCACTACCACATGCTTGCATACATATAGTACCTATTTCCTCTATCTTATTCTTGCATCATTGAGTCGCGATTGCATTAAACTGAATCCCAAGTATTGCATAGCCTTTACTTTTAAACCCCACCGAAGCTTGTTCCTCCATCCCATGAGCCATTACTACAGGAGTTGTTTGAGCCATGCGAGTCGTAGAACAGCATGTGTAGGGTATGTGAGTGTCTGATGGATAACGAGGTACCTAAACAACTTAACCTGAGTAGTAATGGGAGAACTAATGAAAGTGGCATCGGTGAGCCATATCTGCTATTTGGTTTTTCAGGCTCACTTGTGTCCCGTAAGACCCCGAGTACTTGATTCCCGTTCCAAGAATATTCGCGCTATCCACATCCGGGAGGCTTATGGACCCCCCTGAGCCAGAGCTTGATTCATTCTTATTTCTTGGGGCCACAAACTAGTTTGAGGTTTTATTTACTATCCGGTACTTATGCCATGCTTTACTGCTTTATTTTAAATTGTGCGAGGTACTGCACACTGTACTGTTTAGGAAAGCGGAGTGTTTTCGCGGTGTCGACAAGCCCAGTCACATTTTCGGGTTCCCAGTCGTTCACAGCCATTGACGCAAACCTTGAGTCCGTCTCGGAGTCAGCTAACTCCGTTGCGGGTAGCTTAATGGGGTGGCCCCCTGAAATATTTCTGAATCCTGTGATTGCTTTGTCGTGACTACCTCGTTGGGTTTTGATTTGGTTTTTCCGAGGCATATCAAGTGTGTGTTGCTATTTGTGCACCCCTGCAGGGTAAAACTTTCTGAAAGCCGTGTCCGTGGTTATGGACGACTTGGAGCACAGTTTCTCGATCATAGACAAGCATAACTAAAGTACCGCTTTTAATCTGACTAGACTAGGTACCTGACTAGTAAATAGTGCAACACTCATGGAATGGATAGTAAAACTGCCAACGGATGGGGGGGTTGTTCGTCCGCTTCCTCGTCGGTAAGCGAGGAGGGGGATGGATCTGTTAAGATTACCGTTATTACTATTATAACTGCTGTTATTAATTCACGGACATTCGTCTATCTCTGGTTGGGCGGATGGTTAGCGAGTATCTATATAACTGTTAGGGTTTATCTTTTGCTGCAATTGCATCACCCCAGGTTGTGTCCCCTTTAGCGGCATAAAGTATTGCTGAGTACCCCTAGGGTCTCACACGATAAATTATTGGTTCAGATGAACAGGTATACTCGCAAGATGGATACTGGGTGGCGAGACGGACGATGTGGGCAACGATCATTCGGTGTAGAGATTCCGGGAACGGGGATCCGTGAGATCTGTGGGCGGGATCTGCTTATTTATGGGGCATCTTATGCTGATTTGCTTCTTATCCATACTCGGACTTTGTCTTCCGCTTCCGCTTGATACTCTGTTGATTGATGTATGAGGAGATATCCTAAACTATTATATCTATCTAGGATATTTGGATCTTGCCGTATGGCGTTGCTATATTTCCTTTCTTTTTAGATGGAATGGCTATGATGTACTCTTGTATGGTGGCTTGCATACATACTCATTTGTGTATGTAGTTGATCCCTTCGCCTGCCGATTACGCCGCCCGTTCTTGTCTCGATGTTTGGAAATGGTTGGGACGGCCGAAAGGTCTACCTGTGAGTGCATTTGGGCCCCACCGTACTATTTCAACCATTTCCGTTCATCCAGGCTTGTAACTAGGAGCGTAATTCACCGAGGTAGGTCAAGATGGAAGGACAAACCCCGGGAACAACAGACATAATGATTACAGGGAGCATCATCAATCATATTGTGTGTTCACGACAGAACAGCAAGATAGGCAGAGTGTGCAATGCCGACATATGGAAGTGAATGTTGTTATGCCAGCAGTACCAAGATACCTGGAGCATAAAGGATCACCCAAAAATAACCTTGGTCCGATCAGGAAATAACCTGGAGCATAAAGGATCACCCAAAAATAATGCCGAATCCAGGGTCGTATGCACTGGTACTAGATCCGACATTTGTCGGACCCAGCATTAATGTGAAATTCTCAAAAGTACTCATTGATAATGGGAGGAGTATTAACATTATGTACAAGGACACAATGCACAAACTTGGAATAGCACAGAATATGTTACAATCCACAAGAACCACGTTCCATGGAATAGTGCCAGGTCTCTCGTGTGAACCCATTGGGAAAGTCCGAGTAGATGTGTTATTCGTCACAAGGGAGAATTGCAGAGCGGAGAATTTGGAGTTTGAAGTGGTGGACCTAGAAAGTTGCTATCATGCTTTACTCGGACGGCCAGCACTGGCTAAATTCATGAGCAACTGCCACATTACTTATCTGAAAATGAAGTTACTCGGGCCACAGGGGTGATAACAGTAGCCAGAGATTACAGAAAACCAATGGAGTGTGCTTCAGCCGGATCAAACCTGGCGTGTCCCAAAGATCCTTTTCCTTTACCTAAACAAGGCGTGTCCCAAAGATCCTTTTCCTTTACCTAGGATAGACCAAGTCATTGATTCGACCGCTGGTTGTGAGCTGTTGTCATTTATAGACGCGTATTCTGGTTTCCACCAGATAGCGTTAAATCCGGCCGATCAAATAAAGACTGCGTTTATTACCCCGTACGTGGCTTATTGCTATCGCACCATGCCATTCGGCCTGCGTAATGCATGAGCAACATACCAAAGATGCATGCAAAAGTGTCTACATGACTAGATAGGAAAAAATGTACAAGTATATGTAGACGATGTGGTTATAAAAACCAAAGAGAGAAAACGCTCCTTGATGATATTCGGCAGACATTCGCAAACTTGAGAAGATTTCGGATGAATCTTAACCCGGAAAAATGTACCTTCGGTGTGCCGGCTGGAAAATTACTCGGTTTCCTCGTGTCCAGCCGAGGTATAGAGGCAAGTCCAACTAAAATCCGAGCAGTTGAAAAAATGGAACTGCCGAGGTGTCTGAACGATGTACAAAAGTTCACGGGATGCCTGGCTTCGCTGAGTCGATTCGTATGTCAGCTAGGGGGAAAGGAATTACCTCTATATCAACTGATGAAGAAATCTGATAAATTCATCTCGACACAACAGGCTGATAATGCATTTCATGAGTTAAAAAGATGTTGGTCACATCACCGATCTTGGCTTCTCCACCGTCAAAAGAACCTATGTTACTTTATGTAGCCGCCACTAACAGAGTGGTAAGTGCGGTGGTTGTCGTGGAGCGGAATGAAGGGGATAAGTCAATACAAAGGCCGGTATATTACCTAAGCGAGGTATTATCGGCCTCGAAGCAGAACTACCCGCACTACCAGAAGATGGCTTATGGAGTATACATGTCGGCGAAAAAACTCAAACACTACTTCGAAGAACATCCGATAAAAGTGATTTGTGAAGCGCCCATAGCCGAGATATTGAGCAACAAAGATGCAAGTGGACGGATAGCAAAATGGGCAATCGAGTTATCACCTTATGCTCTGCAATTTGATAGGCGAGATGCAATCAAATCTCAGGCAGTGGCCAACTTCTTTGTGGATTGGGCTGAGGTACAATATGAACCCCCATTACCATATCCGAATTATTGGACAATGCATTTTGACGGATCCAAGATGAAAAAAGATCAGCTGAAATATGTGCTGCAGATACATTTCGCCACGTCAAACAATGTAGCTGAGTATGAAGCACTCGTCCATGGGTTAAAAATGGCAAAAGAGATTGTTATACGTCAGATCCTATGCTATGGGGATTCAGATCTGGTGGTACAGCAAGTATCAGGCAATTGGGACGCACTAGATGCGAATATGGCCCTATATAGATTTCTTGTGCAAAAAATCAGTGGTTATTTTGATGGGTGCGAGTTTCACCATATACCTCGGGCGGAAAATGACGCTGCAGATACGCTGTCAAAACTCGGATCAACTAGGCAATCAATTCCCCCGGGCATTTCCCTAGAGCACCTGAGAAAACCATCAATTACACCATCACCAGAATCCGAGTCAATTCGTATCTCGACAGAACTGATAGAAGGAAGTGTGCCAATGGAAATTGACAAAGAATGTGACCCGAGCTCTCTAAAGGTGAAGCCGACCGACGCACGAGCAAACACAGAAAAGTCCAAAGCTGTTATGTCGGCGGAAAATATGGAAATCGACAGTGAAATTATCCCCGAGAAAATCACGCCGATATGGGCGCAACCCATATTCTCATTCCTTAAGGAGGCAATCTTGCCGAGTAATGAGGTACTGGCTAGACATATAGTGAGAAGAGCAAAAGCTTACACAATCATAAACAATGAGCTGTATAAGAGAAGTGTCACGAGCGTACTGTAAAGATGTGTTGAGTCGGCAGAAGGACGGGAAATACTCCTGGATATACATCAGGGAGAATGCGGGCATCATGCCTCATCCGGAGCTTTAGTGGCCAAAGCATTTAGGCATGGATTTTATTGACCGAGGGCGTTGAAGGGGGCCAAAGAGTTAGTAGAAAAATGTAATGGTTGCCAGAGATACACCAGCAAGATACATCTGCCCTCGTCCAAGTTAAAAACGATACAATCACTTGGCCATTTTCTGTGTGGTGCTTGGATATGGTAGGTCCGTTCAAGCCGCCCCGAGGCGGAATGACTCACATTCTAGTCATGGTGGAAAAATTCACAAAGTGGATCAAGGTGAAACCAATAAGAAAATGTGATGGACCAACAGCGGTAAAATTCCTCAAAGATATTATCTTGAGATATGGATATCCACACAGTGTTATCACGGATAATGGCACAAATTTTGCTGAAGGAGCCTTTGCAAGATTCTGCCAAGAAAAACACATAAGACTAGATGTTGCCTCAGTGGCTCACCCGACATCAAATGGACAGTAGAAAGATCAAATGGACTAGTATTGTCAGGAATAAAACCCCGGCTTATCGAACCACTACAAAGGTCGGCAGGATGCTGGATTGAGGATCTACCAGCAGTACTGTGGAGCCTCAAGACCACCCCAAACAGGTCAAGAGGGTATACCCCATTCTTTCTAGTATATGGGGCAGAAGCTGTGCTTCCAGCCGATATAATGCATGACTCGCCAAGAGTAATCCAGTACACAACGGCTGAAGTAAACAAAGTATCACGGCAAGACGATGTGGATCTGCTAGAAGAAGCAAGGGAATTGGCGTTATCAAGATCGGCTGTTTATCAGCGAAATCTCAGACGATATCATAGCAAAAAGGTCAATCCAAGAGTTTTTAAAGAAGGAGACTTGGTTCTTCGGCTAGTACAACGCACAGCCGGCATGCAGAAACTCTCACCCCCATGGGAAGGACCATTCATCATGAGTAAAGCATTGCACAATGATGCATATTACCTGATCGACGCTCAGCCACCAGAGAAGAACAAGGCAAATAAAGCCAGAGACGAATCAAAAATACCATGGAACATAGCCTTACTTCGCCCGTTCTACACTTAGAAGCCACATGTTGTACGTCACGATGCGACGCATCAAGTCGGAGTATCAAGCATGTATTCAACCTCGGCTCCTTGAGCAGCGACTCGGGGACTGCACCATGTTGTTTCTATTTTTAAGACTATGTATTAAACCTCGGCACCTCGAGCAATGACTCGGGGATTGCATCATGTTATTTCTTGCTTTGGATTATGCATTAAACCTCGGCACCTCGAACAGTGACTCGGGGACTGCCCCGTGGTGTTATCTGCATTGAGTTATGAACTATATTTCGGCAACCCAGTTTATAACTTGGGGACTTCTTCATGTCATTCGATGTTTTTTGAACGGATGTGAACCTTCAGCAACCCAAGTGATAACTCAGAAGTGACCTACGCCACCCATTAATTTTTTACATACACGTAAGAGCTCGATAACTTCAGCAGAAACTCGGCGACTACCCAATTTGCTGATCATAACTCATAAGATGCAATGTAAGCTTGCCTCGATCGACAAAGGAATAACAAGGAGGAAACAACTAACGATTTCTAGAGGTAACAACCTCAGCAAGTCGAAGTATAATAAGAGATACAAGCCAATCTATGAGTTTAGAGCATTGTACTTCAAGTAGAAATCGCGAAAACAACAGCTATACAACCAAGTTTACAAAGGGCAAGCAAGATAAATGTCGAACGAAGGTCAGCCACACGGGAGAATACGATCCGGCTTTATGAAATTAAAGTCGGGCAAAGCAAAGATAGGAAGCAGATAGGTTCACTTAGATGAAATGACAATAGTTACCATCACCAATGCCTCAGCGGCATAAGGCAAAAAGGTTCACACCACACCAAAAGACGGACAATTGTTTCACGGACATCATACGCTCGGCATACCGGGGACTTAAAACAACTTAGAGTTTTTGAACCTAAACAACGAAAAAGGCCAAATCACCCTTAAGGGGCAGTAGCATTGTCAGGAGCATCGGGCATGGGTATCTCGGATGCTGGCGGAGGGACCTCGGTCTCCTTCAGTAGGGTATCTTCAGGAACTGGGTGCTCCAAGGTAGCTGGCACCTCAGTCGAAGTTACCTCGGCTTCAACAGAAGCCATAGTAACCTCGGGGACAAGCCCCGGCTGCTGAGAGACATCAGCTTGAGCTCGAGAGTTTTAAGTCCCTTTAGAGGATGATCGCGCGTCGCCATCCTCATCCGAGCTGTCGTTTGAATCGCGGGAATTATCCGAATCACCCTCCGGTTCATCCTGATCGGCCGAGTCATCACCTGATGCATCTTTAGCTTCGACATCATCCGCCGGATTGGGAAGAAAACTCGGCCCTTCGATCCAATTATGCAAGTCAGCATACTCGATAAGCTGGAAGGCACGAGCTTGACGGCGAGCAACAAACTCCGAATTTTCAACCCAAGGAGAGCCAGTGCGCAGATGCATCAGAGTATCGACGGAAATATCCTCATACCAAGACAACACGGTCGTAAGGGCCATGTCAGCACCAACCCTCCCAACAGATTCCCTCTAGAGGTTAAGTTGGGTTTGAGATGCCATCAGCCTCGCCACAAGCACTTCAACTTCATCAATATCAGGCGTTCCAGAGGTGTTCGGACAAAGAACATGGTAGGCCCGGATAGCTGCTTGCACCAGATCTCTTCCCACAATCTTCATTGGTCCAATAGCAGCACCGACAGCAATCAGGAAGTCTTCCATCGAATATTGTTGACTTGGAGCAGCAGGGACACCTCGACGCTCACGAGCAGCAATCATAGCCTTAGAGCTCACTGGTTTCGCTTCTGGAAAATGATCTAAACGAAAGGAAATCATATCAGTTAAAAATAAGAAAAATAAGAAAATAACTCGGCCACGGGCGGAAACTTACGATGGATGTAACTCAACATTTTCTGGAGATCCAGGGACCAATCGGCCCTACTCTTCTCGAAAGAAGTGATTTCCTCACTCATCGCACGGTTCTTTAGCTCGGCAGCGTCAAGAAGTTCCTTATCTTTCTGCAACTGCAGGCTCAGTCGATTCTTTTCTTTAGAGAATTCCTGATCAACCTTTTCCAATTCAGACTTCTGGGAAAGCTTGAGAGACTCAACCTCGGCGCGTAACCGAGTTATCTCATCGTCGTTTTCTTTGAGTTGCGCCGAATGAGTGGCAGCTTGTTCTAAAAAATGCAGCATCATATCAGGCATAGGTATGCATTCTTGATGCCATGCTGCAAGTGTTTGTAATTCGGCTATATCAAAGCCGGAAGGTTGTAAGAAACCCAACATTTATCTTGAACAAGAATTAACAAATTAAAAACCAAAAAAGAGGAACCAGCCTTCAAGAGCGTTAACCTTCTTGGTAAGGCGGGTATTCAGATTGTTGATACTAGATGCACGCCAGCGAAGAGTGAATTAGCACGACAAGCCAAAAGTGTTACGAACTTAAGGAACAGTACACGGATTAGTTAAATTACCAAACTTCTTCACTACAGGAAGAACCTTCTCATATTTTTCTTGCAGTTTCTTGTGGGCGAAGAGCAACCTTTGAAATTCGGCTGTCCGCCAATCATGGGCAACCTAAATACAAAATAAAGTTACCAGACTGGATATTCAAAGTTAACGAAGATCCGAATCAAGTAAGACTTGACTCGGATCTAGGTGACTGGAAATTCAAAGTTAACGCAGATCCGAATCAAGTAAAACTTGACTCGGATCTAGGTGACTGGACATTCAAAGTTAAAACAGATCCGAATCAAGTAAAGCTTGACTCGGCTCTGGGTGACTGGATATTCAATGTTAATCCAAATCAAGTAAAACTTGACTCGGATTTAGGTGGCTGGACATTCAAAGCTAAAACAGATCCGAATCAAGTGTAACTTAACTCAGATCTAGGTGGCTGGATATTCAAAGCTAAAACAAATCCGAATCAAGTATAAATTGACTCGGATCTAGGTGGCTGGATATTCAAAGCTAAAACAGATCTGAATCAAGTATAAATTGACTCGGATCTAGGTGGCTGGATATTCAAAGCTAAAACAGATTCGAATCAAGTATAAATTGACTCGGATCTAGGTGGCTAGATATTCAAAGTTAAAGCAGATCCAAATCAAGTAAAACTTAAATTGGATCTAGGTGACTGGATATTCAGATCTAGAACAGATCCGGATCAAGAAAAACTTGATTCGACTATGAATGGACCACGGTTAAGCCGAGTCATGAAGGAAATTGACTTAGCAACGGATGCATTTGAAGCCTGACAAAGCTTCCAAACGAACAACAAATTATTCGGTTGCAAGCTTCGGGGACTACTGTGTATATAATACCATTTGGATAATAGACAAAGTATCAACGAAAACACTTACCTCATTCATCTTGTCACTATCAAGGACAATCTTAGCAGCCATGTGCAAGCGACTGCTGATGTCGGAAAGATGAAATGGTTGGCTACTCGGATTGCCTTCAAGTTGATCGGCGGCGTTCTAGTTATTGGCATACTCCACCAAAGAGCCGAGGATGTTTCCGCTCTCAGTACGGGTCAACACTTTACCTCGGGCCCGTTGTGTGACTACCGTCGTTGCCGGACTCTTGTGAAGAGTAAGTTTAGTGTCGGCAGCAGGGGTGACGCCAGGCTTAGCAGAGGAAGCTCCCTTGCGAAGTGCATCAGCTATGTTGGGCTGAGAAGAACTAGCTGGCCCCTTCTGAGATGCCGAAGGTTTAGTAACAACAACCTTTTTACTTTTAGTAGAGGCTTCAGCAGGGGCAGCAACCTCAGCACTAAGAATCACGCCCTTGGGGGCAGGAGGAACTATAGTTTCCAAGGGGGCCGAGGTGGTGATATCCTCGGTTGGAGTTGGAGTAGCAGCTGGGATTGTGGTGATCAAAGGATCATTGGGGGAAACCTCAGTGATCTTGAGAGGGGCAACAGGCTCAACAGGGTGATCCGGTGTGGGGTGATGTCGGTAATAACGGTGGGAGCAATAGGCACATCTCGTCGAGGCGACGTATGGGTCAGCGTAGGAGGAGAATCAACACGAGAGGGACTGGGAACCCGAGTATCTTTCGGAGAAGGAGGAGAAGGCTACCGAGTAGTATGGCTTGTCATACTCGGACCGCTTAGCTTTGCGGAGAGAGGAGCTCTGCGAAAGACAAAAAGTCGAGTCAAGAGACAGAAAGAGAGAAACAAGAAATACAAATGAAAATAAACTCACCCAGTAACCTCAGGCATGGTCTTACGCCTCGGGATATGCTGCGAAGATTTCTTGACTCCCTTCTTAGGGGCAGCATCGGAGGGATCTGCCGAAGCGGTGCGCTTCTTCGAAGCAGCAGGAGCTTGAGAAGCAAGAGGTTCGGTGTCGTGCACCTGACCAGCTGGATTAGCTGGGAAAGAAGGAGCCGGAAATGCGTAAGAGATAGGCACCGCGGCAACTACCTCAAGAATTTGGACGTCGTGCGAGTCACCTTCATCCGCGTGGGCCGAGGTCTTGCCACGGGCACGAACCGGAGCGACATCCGACTTAGGGACAAACTCCTCCAAGTCAGGTTCTCCATTGTCCGATGTATTACGATCTGCAGTCCATGGAAGAGCCAAAACCTCGGCATCTTCTGTCTTTTGCTCCATAAACCTCTGCGAGAGAAAAAACAGAATAGGATTAGCAAAAGAACAATCACGAAGGCAACTCGGAAGCAAACAACAATGCGTAAATTTACCTGAGGAGGGGGATTCCTGTGAGTGAATGGCTTCAGTCCCCATTCCCATTCCTCTGGCATATCGGTCTTGAAGATAGCTAGGACACGCTTATAAATGTGATAATCGTCGAGCTCAACCGTAGAAACTTGGTTGGAATCAAGAGGACCACTCATGTAACAAAGCTTGTGAGAGCGAAGCTGAAAAGGTCAGATTCGGCTGTTGATGAATGCGGTCATCAGATCTTCACCACGGAGCCCGGCGCGGATCAACTCTTTGAGCCGAATCTCAAATGCCTCGGCCAGAGCATGGCTCTTCCTAGGATTGTAGTTCCAATTCTTCTTGGAAGGGGGCCCGATAGAGAAAGCGGGGAGCCGAATCTTATCTTCCTTCCCAGTATTTTTGACATAGAAAAATGATCTATGCCATTTCTTACAAGACTCGAGGCCGGCGACACGGGGGAACTCAGAGTTTCTCCGAGGTGTAATGGACGCAGCCCCGCATTGGGTAAGAGATTTCTCAGAAGGATGGAGAGATTTTTCCGGCACAACATTAGATCGGATTTGGAAGAATTTGGACCAAACATGTACGGAGGGCCAAAGGCCGAAATACCCCTCCGAAGCCGAGATAAAAGCTGACAAAGAGGCGATAGCATTGGCCGGCAGGTGATGCGGCTGGAGGCCAAAGTAATCAAGGAACCCCCTAGCAAAATCGCTTAGGGGGGGCGAACCCACGAGCAAAATGGGACATGAAGACTACATACTCGCCTTCGTTGAGTACGGGAGAAAATTCCTTGCCGGGAAAGCGACAACTTACCTCGGCAGGAATCCGGCGCGTCTTAATTAACCACTCTACTTCGCGACGAGTGACCGTGGAACCCTGCCAAGAACCCCGTTCTGGACCGGACGCAAAGTCATCGTCCTCAACGAGGGCTCCGCTGGCAGAACTAGACATAGGCTCGTCGGAGGAATCGACGGAGGAGATACTAGCGGCGGGGAGAGGCCTAGAGATGCAGGGCCCCGCCGTGGTTCTAACAAGCACGGCGGCGGAACAGAATAAGAACCGCCGCGGGGAATCTAGAAAACAGAGTGATTCCTAGCACGGCGACCTAGCGGCGGTACAGTTGGAAAACTCACCGGTGAGAGCACCGGAACGAGAGAACGGCGGTGAGGTCGCAGGAGCCGGAGAACGACAACATGACCGTCGAGGAGGACGATGATGGCGAAAGCACCGGAACACGCAGAAGAGCAGCGGCGCGAGGAAGAAGATGAGGGAGAGCGGAAGGGGAAAAGTGAACTGCCCAAACCCCTCTCCCCTATTTGTAACCGCGCCACGGTAACCGTGGTGGGATTGTGGCTATGCCACGATATCCACATAATTGCGTGTATCACGAAACCGTGCACGGCTAGTGGAGCCACACCTCAGGCCACACGGCATAGGAGAGGATCGGGCCTACTGACCGATGCGGTACTCGAGGCGTCACTGCGCCGACGTGACGGGCACAGTAATCACTGTAGCTTGTCAGCGGACACTGTAGAGGAACAAAAAACTAGAAGAGAAATGATGAGTGGTACACGTAGGAAGAGGCGTACCCAGGAAGCTACGCGGATACCTCGAACAGAAAGAAATAACTCGGAAAGAAAGAGAGAAGAATGTCGGGAAACTGATGTGGCCCGGCCGAGGTTTCCGGCAGGACCACACCAGCTTCAGGGACTAATGTTGGGGAGGTGACCCCGGATAGGGTCAAGATAGGGGAAAGACGAAAGGAATCTCCCTTATCGTAAGCCAAATTACTGATTGTGTCGGCTGAATCATGTAAGAGTCGGCCGAGATAAGCAGGGCCATGACAAATGTAGAATGAGTAACGCCTTATCTGGCCTACATATGAGTTAAGACGGCTGGATGACTCTGACTAATTCGAATGCAGGTGAAGGCCGAGCCGAGTTATGCGAGACAAGGCCGAATAACGCGAAGCTTGCAGGAGAAGGAGGTGCCTATAGTCAAACCCTAGTCACTGGCTAGGAGGAATCTAGATAGAGCCAAGCACAAAGGACAAGGAGCAGAGCAGCAGAAGGGCAGACGAACGTCACGGAGGTGACAGTGAGGAATCTCGAGGCGCACATGTGAAGGTTTCTGGAACATTGCCGCTGATAGAAGGGGGACACAGAAAGGAGGCCGCCGAGTTACCATTCTGGGACAAGCATATTCCAAGGATATGCTTGCCACGTCAGCCCTAGAAGGAACCAAGGCACCCCTTTATAAGGGGGGACGCGGGCTCCTGAGGGGGGATCGATTGATTCTACGCCATAAGGCTCGTGTATTAGTGGTCTTCCTCTCTATGAGACAGCTCTAGGAGCACTTGTATTTCTTGAGAAGAGGAATAGAGATTTACTGGTAGAACTGTTGAGTGCAGAAATCACTGCATCTTCCCTCCCTGGATCCCTCTAGCATCCATTGGCCCCATACTTTAGCCTACCCATGGCATCTGTCGTGCCACCACCACGACACTAACGAACTTACTCAAAACAGACAATCATTTTATTTGGAAGAAAACACGGCATATTGAATATGCACTAAAATAGCAAACAATGCTAATAGGTAGGTATGGTGGACACTGTTGGCAATATTGGTTTTGGGGAGTTGGAAGCACAGGTAGAGCACATACTCAGTGTAAGTGAAGGCTAGCAAAAGAGAGGGAGCAACAAACGAGAGAGCAATAACTGTCATAATCATGCTTGCAACAAAACAGGACTAATTATGGCATGAAAGTGATACAAGAACTTTGAGGCAAAATAAATCAGCGAAGTTTACTAACTATCGTTTAGTCATATGCATGCATGAGCATGTGCCAAGTTGATTCACATGAACAGTCAGAGGAGGATACCACAATATCATACCAAGATATGAATAAAACAATGCAAGCAAACATTCATATGACATGCTACAAACTATTAGCAAGCTGGAGCTAATCGTAAGCAAGCAAGACCTACTAAGCATCCATAATGACATACACCTCACACAAACAGGCTAAGCATGCTCACAATGATGAGTATATGTACAAAAATGAAAATAAATAGAGTTCGTTACTAGCCTCTTACCACACCTCAAGTTGTCTTAATCTTCATTATTGCCCTTCACTTGTGTGACTTGAATAATAACATGAAACCAAACTCCACTGAGGACGGCTGAACCCTGCAAAGAACTCACAAAACCAAAGAAGAACAACAAATATTTTTGGTGTTTTCGAATTTTTTAGAAACAAGAAAACAAAGAAAAACCAAACAAGAAGCAAACAAAGCAAAACAAATAAAGCAAAATCTTTTTCTATTTTTATTTTAAGGCAAACCAAAAAGCAAAGAAACAAACCAAGAGAAACAACAAAAATATTTTTGGTATTTTTGTGTTTTTGAGAAGGCAGCAACAAGAACCAAAAATAAAGCGAAACAACGGATATACAGAGAACGACCGAACATGATATATATATATATATATGAGTGTGATGTCGGTATACCTCCCCCCAAGCCTAGGCTTTTGGCCTAAGTGGGGCTCAATCCCATGGTGCCCAAGAAGATGCACCTCTGTAGTATGTCGAGGAAGCTCCCTCGTCCTGGTATGAGCTCGAGGCCTCCCCTGTGTAGTACACAGGGGGGTCGTATGATGGTGCTTCCTCCTGATAGTGCCCATGGAAGTTAAGAGAGCACAACTTTTCATCCATCTCCACCTTGGAGCGTGACAAGGGTCCCTGAGAAATACTGAACAAAGTAGTTTGGGGTAGAGGGATCTCTCTCTCTTCCCCGTCAATAAACAACATTCTATAAACCAAGCTATCAAGGGTAGAATTAGTGGTGGCAAAGTGATGTGCCTTCATAGCACCAAGATCAAGCCTCTGAGGAGCCAAAACTATATCATGTGGATCAACTGCAATGTTCAAGGCAGTAGCAACACGAGTATCAATAATTCCCCCATAAATGGGTCCCTTAGCAGTTAAGTGATGAACAATGATAGAACCAAGATTATAGTTAGTTTCATTGTTGAGCTCAGTAGCTATGAAGGCCAATTGATAGTTGGAAATATTACTAGTGTTATCCCTACCAAGAATACTGGTGGCCAGATAGTAGGCAAAGTACCCGATGGCTGGGAGTTGAATATTCTTTATCTTTCCTCGTTGAGCTCTGCGGTCATCATCATTGGTTATTCCTCGGTAAAGCTCCAACAAATTAGCGGGTTGAGCTAGAATCTTCTTTGCTGAACCAGCTGTACCAAGTCCCAGGGCCTTACAAAATTGCTTCAACGTTATAGAATAAGCCCTGCCATAACTTTTGAAAGACACATCTGGCTTGAGCAAGCTGTTAGTAAAAGAAAAGCTCTCCACAAATATTTTAGTGAGCAGAGCATATTGCGCGCTCTCATCCTGCATGTAACTTGTTAGTCCAGCCCTCCGAACCAAGGTCATAAAATCATCAAGAATCCCAGCAGCCCGCAAGAAAGTTTGGCAAGGAAAGGTGGAGGGGTGTACATCCCCTTCATCTCCCTCGTTACCAAATCGCGGAGTAATGAGATCCTCATTGTATGATGGTCTAGTACTGGTGGATGACCTTGGAAGCCTTGCCCTTCTAGGTGCATCACTCTCAAATATTTCATCAAATGTGTGGTTGTCCATGACCTTTCTTTAATTCTGAAATTTTTAGACAAACATCAAACCAAGTGATTTCCAAGTTGATAAATGATGAGAAACTACTATAGGAACTTGATAGAGGACTACACATGCATCAAAGTGAAATTTCGAAGCATAGAACAAGCATGCAAGCTCAAACAACCTGACACTTGTAGAAGCAAAATACTCAAGATACAAGATACCAATCACAAATCTAATTGGACAAGTGGAGGAGGCACATACCAAGGAGCAAACTCTCCAAAAACCAGCACGTGAGATGGGCTGAACAAGGATATCGAAAATCGCGAGCAAGAACAGCAAGAACTCGAGCTAGAGAAAGTTTTCCGGTGTTTTTCGGGAGAGAGAAAGAAGGTGGCTTTGAGGAGGCAGCCTGGAGGGGCCCAGGTGGGTCAAACCCCCCTAGGCGCCACCCCTAGGTAGGTCGCGCCTACCATGGGTGTCGTGTCCTGGGGTGGCCCCATGGGTCACTCCAGGTATCCCTCTGCCCCTTTTTTCGAGGAAAAAATTATTTTGAATTTTCTAGGATTTTTCGGGAAACTTTATTTTTGGCCAATTTTCAGGGTATGAAAATTGATTCTCTCGCAGAAACAGTTTTTTTCAAAAGAAGCAAAAGCAAACAAGAACCAAACTATAGCAGATCTAAGACACTCTAACAAGCAAACAACTAGCAAAACTAAAGCTAACAAAAGAAAGAGCAAAGACTAGGAAGGAGAAAAGGTAAAAGAAAGGAGAAATAACCAAAGTGAAATCATCGTTCTGTTCATTAAAATTATTTTGTTAACAAGGTTGATCAAGTCTTGTTACCAAAACAATCTTATATGAAGCAAAACTTTGTATTCCACCAAGTGATTATGTTACCTCAAGTTTGATAGCAATGGTCCCAATCATAATAGTTTCAAAAATTTCTTGTGAAATGGGACAATATATTTCTCCAACCTTGATGCTCTCAATATTTTCAATGGAGTTCATGCAATAGCTTTTAGCAGCCTTCTTGGGGAAATAGACAGTATGCTCTTTGTCATTAATATTGAAAGTTACTTTCCCTTGATTACAATTAATGATAGCACCTGCAGTATTAAGGAAAGGTCTCCCAAGAATAATAGACATATTATCATCTTCAGGCATTTCAAGCACAACAAAATCAGTTAGAACCAAGCAATTATGAGCAACTTGAACATGAACATCCTCACATATACCAACAGGAATAGTAGTTTACTTATCAGCCATTTGCAAAGATATATTAGTTGGTATCAACTTTTCTAGCTGGAGTCTCTTATAGAGAGAAAAAGGCATAACACTAACTCCAGCTCCCAAATCACATAAAGCAGTTCTAACATAATTATTATTAATAGAGCAAGGAATAGTTGGTATACCTGGATCACCAAGTTTCTTTGGAACCTTACCATTGAAGGAATAATTAGCAAGCAGAGTAGAAATCTCCTCATTAGGAATCTTCCTTTTATTAAAGACAATATCTTTCATATACTTTGAATAAGGAGGCAACTTAATAGCATTGGTTAAAGGAATTTGCAAAAATAAAGGTTTCATCCATTCACAAAACTTGTTGTAGTATTCTTCCTCCTTTGACTTTTGTTTCTTACCTGGAAAAGGCATATGTTTCTACACCCAAGGTTCTCTCTCTTTACCATGTTTATTAGCAATAAAATCCTCCTTAGTGTACCTAGTGTTCTTAGTGTGATTCTCGGGTTCTTCCTCCACTTCCCCCTCATTATCAGGAGCATCATTTTTATCATTACCACTCTCAGTTTCAGCATCAGAGACAAATATACTATTAGGATCTACAGCAAGTTCAAGTGGTTCCTCAACTATTCTATGTTTCTTTTTCTTTCTCTGATGAGGACTACCACTATCTTCACCTTGCTGGGAATCCTGCTCAATTCTTTTAGGGTGTCCTTCAGGATATAAAGGATCTTGAGTAGCCATACCACTCCTAGTTCTCATTCCATAAGCATGTTTATCTCCTGAAGCATTAACTAGCATATCCTTTTGCACCTTAGCAAGTTGATCAATTTGAGTTTAAACCATTTGAAAGTGTTTACAAAGCATTTTAATATTATTAGAAGTTCTTTCCACAATATCTTTCAACTCTTTAATAGCTCTAGAGTTTTCCAATAAATGATTCTGAATTTGTTTATTAAAATGACCTTGCTTAACAATGAAAGTGTCAAGTTACTCTAAACATTGATCAGGAGGCTTACCATAGGTAATATCACCTTCATCAAAGTGTTGGAGAGAGTGTACCTCAATAGTGGATGGGTGAGGAATTGGCTTACATAATTCTTCTATAGGAGGTAGATTTTTCACATCTTCAGCTCTAATACCTTTCTCCTTTAGACACTTCTTAGCTTCCTTCATCACTTCATCATTTAATGCAATAACTCCTCTCTTCTTTGGAGTTGGTGTTGGAACTGGTTCAGGAACAGCTGGTCCAGGAGTAGTAGGCTCAGGTGTATTTAGCTCAATTGAAGTCCAATCATCATAATTCTTAATTATTTTAGCCATTAATTCTTCAGCATCTATAGGAGTTCTTTTGCTGAAAACACAATCAGCAAAGCTATATAGGTATGTCCTAGAATCATCAGTTAGTCCATTATAATAAATATCAAGCAACTCATTATTAGGTAATGGACATCCAGGATGTGCATGAATCAAGGCACGGAACCTTGTCCATGACTCAGGCAATTTCTCTTCTTCTCCCTGCTTAAAATCAAAAGTCTCTACAAAGCAGCATGTCTAGCACTAGGAGGAAAATATTTCTGGAAGAAAGAAGCAATCAAACAATCAGGGCTATCAATGGAACCAGGAGGTAATCTATTAAACCAAGCCCTAGCTTCTCCTTTTAGTGAAAAAGGGAAGATCTTAGTAACAAAGTACTTGTGCATATTAAAATCATCAGAGAATAAAGCACTCATAGTAGAAATATCATTCATATGAGCCACAGCACTCTCATTTTCAGTTCCGCAAAAAGGTTCTTTCTCAACAATGTCCAAATAGGATAAATCAAGAGATAAATCATAATCTTTATCTTTAATATCTATGGGAGAGGTGACAAACTTAGGATCAGAGGACGGCTTAGGAATAATGGTGCGTCTAGAAAGGAGACCCTTAATAGCACTAGTACCATGTGTGTTTTGGCACTCTTCAATAAATTCATCAGTAAACTCAATGTAACCATCATTAATATCATAACTCTGTCTAGATTCAGGTGAGCTAACAGGTGTAACAGTGTCTTAACTAGGAGTTTCGGTATTTCCTAGACTAGTCATAGTAGCATCTAGGAAAGGACCTAATGAACCACTCGCATCAAGCACAATAGAAGTAACATCATGAGTATCAAAAGTAGTTTCAGACTCAGCAGTAGTAGCAGTGTGTGTGGCATGTGTATGTGGTGGTGGAGTAACAAGCTTACTTATAACAGACGGTGAATCAAGAGGAGCAGAGGTATTCAGGACTATACCTCTTCTTGTAGTGGATGGTAAAATAGGGAACTTTCCATCATGATACTTTCCCATGATGAAAGGAGTAACAGTGAACAATAATAGATCCAAGTGAACTCACAAATAAAGCTATGCTCCCCGGCAATGGCGCCAGAAAATAGTCTTGATGACCCACAAGTGTAGGGGATCGCAACAGTCTTTGCGGGTAGTATTACCCAATTTATTGATTCGACACAAGGGGAGCCAAAGAATACTTGCAAGCCTTAACAACTGAGTTTTTAGTTCAGCTGCACCTGGAAATAGTTCTTGCTCACAGAAGTTTATCAGTAGCAACAGCTTGGTAGTAGCAACAGCAAAGCAACAACAATAGTAGAACAAAAGCAATAGTAACAGTAACAGTAAACAATGGGATTTGGGTGCGGTAGGCATAGGGATGGATGGACGGGCGTTGCATGGACGAGTCTAAACATGTAACTTCAAGATCTAGGGCATTGCAGATAAATAATAACAAGCATCCAAGTACTAAATAATCCTAGGCATGTGCTCCAAATATAGTCATACGTGCTCGCAATGAGAACTTGCACAACATCTTCTGTCCAGCCAGCCCGTGGCAGCGGGGCCTCTAGGAAACTACTAACAATTAAGGTGCTCCTTTTAATAGAGCATCGGAGCAAAGCATTAACACTCCGTGAACACATGTGATCCTTACACCATAGCCATCCCCTCCGGTTGTCCCAATTATTGTCACTTTGGGGCCTTTGGATCCGGACAATGATCTGTGTACACAACTTGCAGATAAGATCACAAACAATACTATCATAATGATTCAATAATAAGTTCAGATCTGAGATCATGGCACTCGGGCCCTAGTGACAAGCATTAAGCACAACAAGTTGCAACAAAGTCAAATAGGACTAATCAAGATACTAGGCACTATACACTAATAGATCTTATTCGATTACGTGATAGAACTCATCCAATCCCTACCATCCCCAAGCCTACAGCGGGGGATTACTCACTCATGGATGAGGGAAACATTGATGGTCGATGGAGATGCGTTGGTGATGACGATTGCGATGATCCTCTCCAAATTCTTCGTCCCGGCAGGGTGCTAGAACGGAGTTTCTGGATCCGAATCTTGGTTTCTGGTGGCGACGGCGTAGCGGAACTCTGTTTGGAAATCTATCGAACCCCCCTTAGTTTTTAGGTCGAGAGGCAACTTATAGGCACAGAGGGAGGCAGAGGGGTGCCTGGGGTGGCTGCACCCCCCAGGCGCGGCCACAGGTGGGCCCACGTCTGGAATGGGTGTGGCCCCCCAGGCCCCTTCTCTGTCTCGTCTTCTGGCTCCATGGATCTTCTGGTGAAATAAGATTTTTGGCATGATTTTCGGGATTTTTCCTGATAGTTGATTTTCTGCAAAAAAAAACTAGACACCAAGGTAATTCTGCTGAAAACAGCGTCAGTCCGTATTAGTTTTATCCAAATCACATAAGTTTAAAGGAGAAACAATAGCAAAGTGTTCGAGAAAATAGATACGTTTTAGACGTATCAATTACTTAAACGGACCTTTGAGGGTTTTAGAATTTATTTTGTGTTTTCACCGGACCAAGAGTTTGCGATCTTTTTGTTGTTGTTGATGATGGAGAGAGAGGGCCTAGGGTCTTTGGTTTTCACCAGTAGTTGTGCTAAACATCTGACGGGAATAATCGATAATAATAAAGTATGCATGTAATCGTTAGAGCATGATAATTATATGTGGGCAGTGCATCCATAAATGTTATCGCCTACGCAACCGCTTATAGCAATAACCTTACTAGTCTCATTCATAGAAGAAAGAGAACTAATGATATGCATCGTGATGTCACCGTTAATCCCAAGTAAATTCCTCACATATAGTCGTACTACCCCTTTTATCACTGGGGTTCCCATCCTGCAGATCAGTCATTACTCACACTCAGGGTCTTGGGTACCTGACAAGTCCTTAGATTGAGGCAACATAGGGTACTACAATCATCATATGATACAAACTAATACATGATTCCATCTATGATAAATAACATGCACAGAAAGCTACATGGTTAGGCCAAAGCCCATATCCCAAGGAGAATTACTCACACATAGAGATGAAATCAACAATCATAGACATTGTAATAGAGATCAAGGTTGGCAGCAAATAGTCTTAAAATATCACCAATTAAAGAAGAGATCTACTATTACAAAAGGTGGAAGATGGCTATGGTGGTGGAGAGGGTTTAAAGGTTTAGATCTAGATCTATTCCTTCGGCATGGCGGCTTCTGGTGGCATGGAGAGTTGAGGTCTAAAAGAAGCGCATGTTTCCTGTCGCCCGGAGCCTCTTTATATAGGGGTTCCTTTAAGAAAGTTGTTCTGTTTGACCTAATAAAGTCGTTGCAAACTATACGGCTGAAACTATATGGTCAAAATAAAATTCCCGTCTTATAGTTGGTCGTTAAAGCTTCAGCGTTCACTTCACGGCTCCTGGTTTCTTTGACGTGTTGGAAATCTCGTATCTTTAACATTTATATAGTGATTTCCATCATCATACGTTATTATCTACGCAGAGAAAAATAGCAAGAAAGGATTGTATGCCCTCTCCCCTTTGATCATTAGGCATTAGTGACGGGCTTTAGAGAGATATTTCATCAAATATCTTTACTATTATTTTCAAAGCTGCGAATGTCTGGTGTCACACTTCAAGAAATTACAACAAATATGCCACCACTAATAAATTATCCAGTCTTCACACACGTTGCGATTTTGTTATTGTTATAATTAACAGTTTGCCCCGAGTCATAGGCATTAAAATAAAATCGTAACAACACGCTCAATTCTTGGATTACCGTTTGTCTCCAATTCCTGCAACCCTTCGTCTAATAGTCTCACCCTCTCTCTGGCGGCGGATCTGGCCTGGATATTGGGCGGAGGCTTCAAGCGGCTATATGTAGGATGGAGCCGGCGACAAGCCTGCAAGGTCTTTCGCATCCAGGGTCCTCATACAAGAGGATCTTCCTAATTCACGCCTCCATCCTGAGTTCTTCGCGTCCAGGTCCCAACCTCTCTATCCGTCTCCTTCCTCCTTTGTCTCTTGGAAGAAAGATATATGTTAGTCGTAATTGGGTTGAGATGGCTTGAGCCTGAGGAAACTGTTCAAATCAGTCCTAATTAAATTCAACGTAACAAATCATCCAGTACTTGTCCAGCAGGTCATGCGACGGCACGGCTGCAGTGGAGGTGGAGGGCGCACACAGTGAGGCCATAGAGAATACGGAGGGCACGCAGTTGAGATGGAGAAGTGGGCAGCAAACAACACACCACAGACCGAGGGATCAGTCTATGGGGCGGCGCAGAGGAGGGGATGGCCGGCGCAGAGTTTGCAGTGGGAGGCGAGCCAGAGGGGACCGACGCTGGGACGACCCGGTCTGAGGAGCAGCAATACCGAGTGCATCGTTCTACTAAGCCCCTCGTCGGCTAATCCGCTGCCCGCCCCTGTACGTTCATGGCGACATTGCTCGTCGTTTCCAGGTCCAATAGTTCTACCTTGCCACTGTACAAACTGGGGAACCAACCCGACCCAGCCAGTCTGAAACTACAACCCGTTCAAAATTATAGAATAATCCTGCCGGGTTGACACACCAGCAGCTAAACCTACTCAACTGTCTATGCACATGCTTAGTTTCAGGAGCAAGGGACTCTTTTGAGAGAGCTTGCACACTCAATTTGTTTGGTGTTGATCCGATTTCATCCTCTGTTTTAGGAACAAGGTGTAGCATTATTTAGTCAGTCAGCTAGCTACACCTCACGATGTGCTTAAAATCTGAAGGCGATGAGAAGAATTTGCTGCCCTTGAGGTATTTGGTCTGAAGAAGGAGATCGATAAGAAAGTTTTATTACTCCCTTCGTTTTCAAAATAGATGTCATAGATTTGTCAAAATTTGGATGAGTCTGGATACTATTTAGTGAATAGATACATCTAAATTTAGACAAATTTCCGACATCTATTTTGAGACAGTGGGAGTATTTTTTATCTGATCATTTATTTGTTGTGCTCTGAATCATGGCAATTGTGTGCACTGCTATACTCTTTCAGATATCCATTGCCATGATTTTCAGAAGTAGGTCCATGTTGAGAAATAATTCATGTTTAACGTGTGTGTGCTTCAGATTATGCCATGTACTTTGACTTTAAGCAATACACATCAGAAATGCTTCATCGGAACGATTTTGCTGGAGACAACATGAATTAATGATAATAAATTAATTGTTTATCTTATGGGTAACTGTACTTTATTTCAAATATATATTCATATGTTCTTTGCATATCCTAGGGCAAAATATTTTTTGTGTATCCACAGAATAATGGTGCATTGGTTCTTATCATGATTGGCACCATATTTTGTTTTCTTCCTTTGGCGCAGACCAAAATTTGCTTCCCTTTTAACCAAACCGTACATTGTTCAAGTGCTCGGTCGCCCAAACTTCACCATATCGTGCTAGACACCAACCAAGAAAGCCCCTAGCCAGACGGCGTTGAGTTACCTTTGGTTCTTTTCCCTTCTTTTTCCATCCTTCTTCTACTCTTATATCGTGCTCCTTATTCTTCAGGCTGGATCATGGGAGTTAGGAAGACATAATGTGACGGCATGAAGAAATTTAGTTACTGCATTGTGCAATTTTCTTCTCTTTTTTTAACAGGATGGGCCCGAAGGCCCTGGAAGCTTTCATTAAATCAAGCAACAATACAAAATTACAGCCAGACCCCTAAGAATAGGGAAATTCTGAGATAAGGCCAGCCCTTTTACAGAGAAGACCCTGGAACAAAAATCGGATATGCAATCAGGTCCTTGGTCTTCTTCACCGCAGCGGAGTGACCATCAAACACATGGGTTGACGTTGCCGTCGGGAAACATGCCACTTGGGGCGGCGTCGGCCACGGATCCCGTGTCGAGGTCGGAGAAGATCCTCCGGAACTGGAGAAAGTAGCTCGGGCTGCGATTGCTTCTGAGCCTGGATCGGCTTCTTGCGCCATAGATAGCGGCGACGGAAATCTTCGGTCGTCGCTAAAAAAACTCTAAAAAGCATAGCTTTCGGGACGAAGCTCGCCATTGCACCCAGGAGAGAAGATAGCACCGGCCCTCTTGCCGGCGAGGTGACATTCATGGGGAATCGCAAGCCGATGACCCCATCCTTCACCTTCCTCGCCCAAGAAGCAGCGGAAGGGCCTCCACCCTCTCCCTCGCCGCCACAGCCAGACAAGAGGAGGGAGACCAACACCACATCACTAGGAGGAAGGCATGGACAACAACGACGCTTATTGACGAAGGGGAAGATCGAGTCCTGGAACTCCTTTGTCTTCCATCTTGGAAGTCCGACGAAGGAACCAGTCAAGAATTGCCCAGCACTGCGCCACAGTGCCAAGACGAAACTTCCCCGCTACCACTTGGCCACAACCTCCAGCTCGTGGTCTCTACTTCTCCCCCCATCGCCACGGCTGGCCAAAGAAGAGCAAGACAGGTGGTATAGAGCAAGGAGCTCAGCGCGGACATGAGCTTTATTCGCGGAGTAGCTCGCAACACTGCAGCTCGCCGCAAGCGGCTCCTCCCTCAAGAGCACGGCGATGAGCACGAGCACCACCGACAAGTGCCAAACATAGCTCCAAGGATTTAGCGAGTTCCTCCAGGCAGAGCGCTAGAACACGACATAAAGCCGACTACAGGTACTCTAGAAGACCTACAACTACTCTACACAGCATGGCTTCCCCTCCGCCATCTCCTCCGACCGGCCAGGCCATCGGCGAGACAGGGGAGAGGAGCCGTGAACGGCACAATGACTCTCAAAGCGGTGAGTGCCTCTAGAAATGTGCGTAGGTCACGGCATCGTCCATGGATCCCATGTCGAGGTCGGAGAAGATCCTCCGAACTGGAGGAAGTAGCTCAGGCTACGATTGCTTCTGAGCCTGGAGCGGCTTCTTGCGCCATAGATAGCGGCGACGGAAATCTTCGGTCGTCGCTGAAAAACTCCAGAAATCATAACTTCCGGGACGAAGCTCGCCATTGCACCCAGGAGAGCAAATAGAATCGGCCCTCTTGCCGGCGAGGTGACATTCGTGGGGAATCGCAAGCCAACAACCCCATCCTTCACCTTCCTCGCCCAAGCATCAGCGGCAAGGCCTCCACCCTCTCTCTCGCCTCCACGACCGACCGAGAGGAGGGAGACCAACACCACATCGCCAGGAGGAAGGCAGGGACAACAATGACGCTTATTGAGAGAGGGTAAGATCGAGTCCTGGAGCTCCTTTGTCTTCCACCTTGGAAGCCCGTCGGAGGAACCAATCAATAATTTTCCTACTCTGCTCCACAGTGCCAAGACGAAACTTCTCCGCTACCACTGGACCACATCCTCTAGCTCACGGTCTCTACTTATCCCCTCGTCTCCACGGCCGGCAGAAGAAGAGCAAGACAACTGGTAAAGAGCAAGAAGCTCAGGGCGGACATGAGCTTTATTCGTGGAGTAGCTCGCAACACCGTAGCTCACCGCAAGAGGCTCTTCCCTCAGGAGCACAACGACGAGCATGAGCACCACTAGCAAGCGCCAAACCCAACTCCAAGGATTTGGTGAGTTCCTCCGGGCAGAGCACCAAACCACAACATAAAGCCGACTACAAGTACTCTAGAAGACCTACAACTACTCTGCACAGCACGGCTTCCCCTCCACCATCTCCTCTGACCGGCGAGGCCATCAGCGAGACAGGGGAGAGGAGCCGTGAACGACACAACGACTCTCAAAGCGGTGGGTGCCTCTAGAAATGTGCGGAGGTCGCGGCGTCGACCATGGATCATGCGTCGAGGTCGAAGAATATCCTCTGGAACTGGAGGAAGTAGCTCGGGCTACGATTGCTTCTGAGCCTGGAGCGGCTTCTTGCACCATAGATAGCGACGACGGAAATCTTCGGCCGTTGATGAAAAAATCCAGAAATCATAGCTTCTAGGGCGAAGCTCGCCATTGCACCAAGGGGAGTAGATAGCACAGGCTCTCTTGCTGGTGAGGTGACACTCGTGGGGAATATCAAGCCGACGACCCCATCCTTCACCTTCCCCGCCCAAGCAGCAGCGGCAGGGCCTCCACCCTCTCCCTCGCCGCCACGGCCGGCCGAGAGGAGGGATACCAACACCTCATCACTAGGAGGAAGACAAGGACAACAACGATGCTTATTGACGAAGGGGAAGATCGAGTCTTGGATCTCCTATGTCTTCCATCTTGGAAGCCCACCGGAGGAACCAGCAAGAATTGCCCAGCACTGTGCCACACTGCCAAGACGAAACTTCCTCGCTACGACCACAGCCTCCAACTCGCGGTCTCTACTTCTCCCCTCGTCGCCAAGGCCAGCTGAAGAAGAACAAGACAGCTGGTACAGAGCAAGAAGCTCAGCATGGACATGAGCTTTATTCGCGGAGTAGATCGTAACACCGCAGCTCGCTACAAGTGGCTCCTCCCTCAGGAGCACGGCGACAAGCACGAGCACCACCAGCATGCGCCAAACCCAACTCCAAGGATTCGGCGAGTTCCTCCGGACAGAGCGCCAGACCATGGCATAAAGCCGACTACAAGTACTCTTAAAGATCTACAACTACTCTACACATCACGGCTTCCCCTCCACCATCTCCTCCGATCGGCGAGGCCGTCGACGAGACATGGGAGAGGATCCATGAACGGCGCAAGCGACTCTCAAAGCGGTGGGTGCGTCTAGACACGGTGACGGGCGATTCTCCCTCTACACCGATAATTTTCTTCTTATGTATTTATCTTTCCTTCTCCTATGCATAGCACAGTTTGTACTCAAGAAATGTATGCCACTAATAAAGTAAGATCTATGACAACTATTGCCATAATCGAAAAATACAGTTACGATGGCTGGTGTGTATAACATAAGTTGTGACCGAGTAGACCATGTAGAGCACAACCAGATGCAAACTCGGTTGCACCTTTATCACTGCCACTACAGGAATGGGAAGCTACGCCGACGGCCGGTCGCTACACCGACGGCCAAACGTCGGGGCCGTCGGCGTAGCCATCGTCTAGGCCAGCTCCGCCAAGCAGCCGTCGGCGTAGAATTACCCTCGGCATATCCTATGCTATGCCGACGGCTGACTTCGGCGTAGCTATTTTTTATTTTATCTCATTAAACTTTGAAAAATCATAACTAAATCATTCTAATTCAGAAAAATACAAATAATATATCAAAATTTGCAGAAAAATAAGACCTATCTATCTACACTCAAATATTACATATTTGTAAATAAAAATTAAGTAAAACATAAAACATTATATATAGTTTAAAACGGGCATAAAAAATTCAAAAATGATCGAAACAATGCGAAACCTTCGCGTGGTGTTATATTATGTGACATAGTTAGAATGAAAATATCAAACTTGGTATATTGATTATGTCTTAAAGAAACCTTCATAAAATGACCTATCTCATTCGAGATTTCTTGGCTTTCGGGTCAAATGACCAATGTTATGGCTAGAATCAAGGCATAGTTTGTGATAATGTGTCCATATTGTTCATACACATGCACATGGGATGGCGAACAATGTTGCAGGAGGAAGTTTTCCTTTTCTTCGCACCAAAAAGCTATTTCCCATTTTCCGAGCACAAAAAACGGACGATTTTGTGAAGCAACCACCAAATGGCTAATTCAAAATGCTACCACCACATTTTACAAAAATACTATACCACCTTATATGGACAATGTCCCAACAGGGGTATCCGAAACCTTTCCGTCCACCTTTGGTGAAAAAGACAAATTCGTGCCGAATCGGTAGGAAGTGGGTCAGATATGAACTACAGGTACATGATCTGATGCTCATGTTTTTTTTAAATTATTTTTAGGTTCACAATATGCTATTTTATCAAATATCCAATGCAAGTTTAGCGAGGCTCGGTCCCGAGCTAAGAATCTTCATGCCCGCCGTTTGACAAAGTTTGACGATAGTTTAAAACGGACATAAAAAATTTAAAAACGATCGAAACAATGCGAAACCTTCGCGTGGTGTCATATTATGTGACATAGTTATAAGTAAAAATATCAAACTTGATATATTGATTATGTCTCAAAAAACCTTCACAAAATGACCTATCTCATTCGAGGTTTCTTGGTTTTCGGGTCAAATGACCAATGTTATGGCTAGAATTAAGGCATAGTTTGTGATAATATGCCCATATTGTGCATACACATGCATCATGGGATGAAGAATAATATTGCAGGAGGAAATTTTCCTTTTCGTCGCACCAAAAAGCCATTTCCCATTTTCTGAGCACAAAAAATGGACGGTTTTATGAAGCAACCACCAAATGGCTAATTCAAAATGGTACCACCATATTTTACAAAAATACTATACCACCTTATATAGACAATGTCCCAACAGGGGAATCCGAAACCTTTCCGTCCACCTCTGGTGAAAAAGACAAATTACTGCAAAATCGCTAGGAAGTGGGTTAGATATGAACTACATGTACATGATCCGATGCTCATGTTTTTTTACAAAAATCATTTTTAGGTTCATAATATGCTATTTTATTAAATATCCAATGCAAGTTTACCAAGGCTCGGCCCCGAGCTAAGAATCTTCATACCCGTCGTTCGACAAAGTTTGACGATAGTTTAAAACGGGCATAAAAAATTCAAAAACGATCGAAACAATGCGAAACTTTCGCGTGGTGTCATATTATGTGACATAGTTATAAGTAAAAATATTAAACTTGATATATTGATTATGTCTCAAAAAACCTTCACAAAATGACCTATCTCATTCGAGGTTTATTGGCTTTCGGGTCAAATGACCAATGTTATGGCTAGAATCAAGGCATAGCTTGTGATAATATGCTCATATTGTGGATACACATGCATTATGGGATGGAGAATAATATTGCAGGAGGAAGTTTTCCTTTTCGTCGCACCAAAAAGCCATTTCCCATTTTCTGAGCACAAAAAATGGACGGTTTTGTGGAGCAACCACCAAATGGCTAATTCAAAGTGGTACCCCCATATTTTACAAAAATACTATACCACCTTATATAGACAATGTCCCAACAGGAGAATCCGAAACCTTTCCGTCCACCTCTGGTGAAAAAGACAAATTCTTGCCGAATCGGTAGGAAGTAGGTCAGATATGAACGACAGGTACATGATCTGATGCTCATGTTTTTTTACAAAAATCATTTTTAGGTTCTAATATGCTATTTTATCAAAGATCCAATGCAAGTTTAGCGAGGCTCGCGAGGCTCGGCCCCGAGCTAAGAATCTTCATGCCCGCCGTTCGACAAAATTTGACGATAGTTTGAAACAGGCATAAAAAAATTCAAAAACGATCGAAACAATGCGAAACCTTCGCGTGGTGTCATATTATGTGACATAGTTATAAGTAAAAATATTAAACTTGATATATTGATTATGTCTAAAAAAACCTTCACAAAATGACCTATCTCATTTTTACATGTACATGAGCCGATGCTCATGTTTTTTTACAAAAATCATTTTTAGATTCACAATATACTATTTTATCAAAGATTCAATGCAAGTTTTCATTTTCATCGCACCAAAAAGCCATTTTTCATTCTTGCGCAAAAAGGGAATTTTATAAAGCAACCACCAAATAGGTAATTCAAAAATGGAGGGTTTGTGATTAGTTGATATGGATATCATATTTGGATTCCTCACATTTTTCTGATCAATTTAGACATATTATTTGTTAAATTCCGATTTACAGATTTAAAAATATTAATTATTCATATTAAATAGAAAAATACAAAAAAGTAAAATTATTATATTTTTATTTGCATTCAATAATATTTTTACTTATTCATTAATGTTTACTTAAATAATTGTTTGTAATTTCAAAAAAATACAAACATGTGACATGTTGATATAAGGGTTAATAGGATTGATATCATAGTATTGACAACAATGTATGAATTACTTTGCGGAAACACATTCTGAAGGAACGAGAAATTTAAGCGTGCTGGAGCTGGAGTAGTATTAGGATGGGTGACCGGCCGGAAAGTTTGACCAAGACTGCAATTTAATTAAATATTAACTGTAATTAGTGTTAAAAATGTTCAAAGTGAGAGATTAAAAGTTAAACAATTCAAAGATTCAAAAATTGAGAAAAAAAATTTAAAAAAAATATTTTTTTTTTAAAAAATGTTTTTGCAACCTGTCGACAAGCTATGCCGACGAACGCTACGCCGACGGCATTGCCCTCGGTGTAGCATACGCCGACGGCCTCTATGTGCTCCGCCGAGGGAGCCCTTTGCCGAGGAGGCTACGCCGAGGGCAGCCGTCGGCGTACCATACGCCGAGGGCATTTTAGCCTACACCGACGGCTTTTTGCCCTCGGCGTAGCGCGCGCGTCCTGTAGTGTGCTATTAAATGGGGGTGGCGGACACCTTGTTGTTGAATGTGGGTGGAGGGTGGTGAAGGAAAATTCAACTCCATGCATATTCGTGAAATAAAAAATGTCTTTATATGCATGGTGTGTGAAAATAATTTAAGGAGCCGTTGCAACGCACGTGTATTGACCTAGTATGGATAATATCTAGTTTAAATGCGAACGTGGATGGCTATATTTCACCGCCATCAGGTTTCCCCTGTTTCTTAGAAGGGGCATGCTGAAAGGGCCTAGACGACGCCTTCAATAAAGTGACGACGCCCGCAGGCGTTGCCGTCGTCTGCAACCGCATAGGGATTTCCCCCATCCCTAAACATCTGCCCCATCATCCACAAGATCGTGCCAACTGGAGCCAAAAGGCTGAACACACCACCAACGAGAGGCAAACACTTGTCACCGGCGAGGTAGGCGATGGCCACCTCAAGCACCACCCAGGATAGTCCGACGTGCTGCAGGTCTCCCCTCATCCCCATCTCCGCAATGGACGATAGGATGCAACACCCATCCATGGCGCCATTCTTCTCCCTCCAACCACTAGCATCTCGCCAAGCCGCACCTTGTAGAACATCAGTCTTCCTCACTCATGCATTGGACCAGAGGATGCAACACCAACAGTGCCATTCATCTTCCTCCAACCACTGCCGCATCTCCCCACCACCCAAACTCCCTCCTCCCGGCACAGCCAGGAGCCAACAACGTTGTCCCTCGCGACCTCCTGCCCCGCCAACAACAACCATTCACCTGTAGCAGTAGAGTCCTAACCAGCGGGCTGGAGGGGGACAACGTGTACCCCTAGAGCCCAGCGAAAGCACCAGGCCTGGGTGCCGTCATTGCCATCTCTGCCGTCACGCCGAGCATGGACGGCCATGGCCCTTCCAGGCCATATCGAGCCAAAGGGCAGCCCAAATCGGGACCGTGCGCCGCCAGTGCTCGCCCCGACCTCTAGAGCCAGGTCACTCCCACCTCACCATGCTTTCGGCTCCACCTCGCCTGCCTCTCACCGTTCGCCGCCCAGCCATGCGTCGCCGCCTACCATAGCCCCGCCACCACATCCTCTATTCCACTCGCAGAGGAGTCGTGGCGGCGCACTCTCACTCCCCTCCGTCTTCGACGGGCCGGGCGTCGCCGGCGCTGGCAGCGGCTAGGGAGCACGGATTCAGGGAGGTTTTCTCGGGTATTTTGTGGTGAGCCTCCCGAGCGGGAGCAACCCAGGAGACGGAGATGGGTGTGGGAGACTGGTTATGGTTTTTTTTTAAGTCTCTTATTCTTACATGACACATTTTGCTCTGTCTTTCCTCCTCGCCTCCCTAGGCCGCTTGTCGGTGCCACCATACATTTGAGGGACTCGAGCGATGGCAAGAGAGAGAGGAGGCGACGACGGAAAGAAGAAAAGGGGAGGGAACTTAAAGTTCAGGCGTGCCAGTATTTCACGTCGATAGGGGGTGCTGGATTTCACCTACTCGAACCTGGTGATACGATGGGCGAGAGGTTCAATATCCCGCGCCGACGATAATTTTATTCGGGCTGGCCCCTTTTTTAAGATGTGTTCATGACTTTTTTATCGCGCAAGCCAGAAACTGGCGGTTATTATCGGTTCCAGGATCTGCTAGAAAAGCTCTTAGAAGGGCACTTTTACATACCGGAACTGAATCGTAGTGATGCACTCCGAAACACAACAGAACGAGATGAATATACTCTGAAACTTGTGTGAGGTGGAACAATACTTTATTGAGACAGACAGACAAAAATGATCTTTTACTAGACATATGCATCTTTATTGAGACTGACAGGAAAAAATGATCTCTTATTAAACTTTGCTGGATTTCATCTACTCGAATCTGGTGATACGGTGGGCGTAGAGGTCAATATCCCGCGCCACCAATAATTTTATTCGGGCTGGCCTATTTTTTAAGATGTGGCTGTGGCATTTTATTATGCATAAACCAGAAACTAACGGTTATTATCAAGGGTCAAGGCATATTCTAGGATCTGCTAAAAATGTTCTTAAAAGGGCATGTTTACATACAAAACTGAATCGCGTGATGCACTCTGAAACACAACGAAACTAGATGAATATGTTGTGCAACTTGTGTGAGCTGGAACAAAACTTTATTGAGACTGGGAGGCAAAAATGATCTCTTACTAGACATATGCAAGTCTTTTATTTCTAAACGGAGGGAGTACATTATTCATTGGCCAAACTAGAATGAAACATCGCTATAAATTTTGCATTGAAAATTATTGAAAATATAGGGCAGAACCAACCACATGATCTTTTCTTATCACATTATATATATTAATTCTTATCGAACTTGAACAACCTTTGTCGATCGTGTTCATTCCTGCACACATATCCTCAGACGGCGTACGTGTGCTCGGCCGGCGGTCCGCTTGAAGAGGTAAGCTTCTTGGTCACCTTCACGTTGACGGACAGTGTGCACTGGACCGTGAAGGTGTCGTCCGCGACGCATGACGCCTCCTCCAGCTCCGTCCTCTTGAGAAACCTGACGTAGCCCTTGCTGCGGCCATTGTCGACCAGCATCTTCTCCGATCCGCCTGTGTCGTTAGTGAAGACAGCGCACTGTCCGCACACATCCAGGACCATCCATTTTTTTTTAGATCAAAAGGAATTTTTATTCCTCCGTTCCTTTTCATAGAAAAGAAACACACCAGTCTCCAGTTTGACCAAAAGATTCCATAGCAAAGCTAACAGCCAAACCCCAAACTACCAAGGAGTTTCTAACACCAACTACAAACAAAAACAGAGAGAAAACTGCCACAAGATTGACACTACTGCAGAAATAGGAACAGAAGACACATACATCCGCCACCACTTAGAAAGACAGACCCCAGGAACAACAGGGGGAAGAAGCTCAACACACAACGTGAATAGAGTCCTCCTCGCATGGATGGCTCTGCAGGTAGTCCAGCGATACGTTTCCACCATGTGTCTTTCCCAGAGCAGAGGACTTCCAAGTAGAGATCCATCCGAAGTACGGGCAGGTCAGCACGGGGAAGCCTCAGCCGTCTTTTGAGCTTTCACAGAAGTCGATCTATGAAGTAGGCAGTTTCTCCTCCTCCTAGATCTTTGAATGGTACTTTTCAATTTCTCAAATAAGAAAGCACGAGACTTCACATCTGTTTCATATTAATCCAAGTAGCTCCGTTAAAAACTAAGTTATTTCTAAAGTTTCACATGTCCCACAGGATAGCTGCAGAAACTATATTAAAATGCAAAAATCTCTTATTGCACAACCATCTACTAGCTACTGATGATTCATAGTCAGACACTTGAATATTAAAAATCTTAAACACATCAGCCCACATCAATCTAGAAACAACACAATTAAAAAGAAGGTGATGAACAGATTCAAACTCCTTACAGAACTCATATTCTAAGGGATTAGGAATCCCCTGAGCTCTCAAATAATCTCTAGTCATGATTTTACTTTGAGAAAGGAGCCACAAAAAAACCTGAACCCTAGGTGGGATTTTCAAATTCCACATAGCGGGCAAGATTTTTTTTACCCCTCTAAAATTAACAACAGCATACATAGAGCTAAAAGAGTAAACTCCTTCCGAGTCAAATTGCCAGATAAGTTGGTCTTCCTGACTACTAAAAGTAATGCTCCTAGCAATGACTAGCAACTCTTCCATTGCACCATCATGCCTTCATTAAAGGTCCTTCTAAAATCACTCCTAATCTGTTCACCATCCCAAATATCATCAATAGTTAAGGTATGTTGATCAGATATGATATACAAGTCCCAAAACTGCACAACTAGAGGGGAATTGCCAAACCAAACATCTTCCCAATTTTATTAATCTACCATTCTCCACTTTCCACTTATACCCAATTTTAACAGCTTTAGTAGCCCACAAAACCCCTTTCCAGAATGTAGATGGGTGCACATCCTGACAATAAAGAATATTTGGGTTCCTAGTTTCGTACTTAGTGATACGTCGAAAACGTATCTATAATTTTTGATGTTCCATGCTTGTTTAGTATCTACTTTGCTTTGCTTTGTCTACACTTTGAGTTACTTTTATATGTTTTCTGGTACTAACCTATTAACAAGATGCAACAGTGCCAGTTGCCTATTTTTTCTGTTTTTGGTTCCAGAAATCAATATTCTCGGAATTGGACAGGACAAAAGCCAAATTCAATATTTTACCGTGGGGAACACGGAGCCAAAAGACGAGACGGAGAAGAGCCACCAGGGGGCCACACCCCCTGGCCGCGAGGCTAGGCCTGGCCCGCGCCTGTGTGGGGGTGCGGCCACCCTGGGTGCCCCTGCCTCGCCTCTTCGCCTATAAGAAGCCCCTGATACCAAAACCCTAAGGACCCGATCAATCTTCCAAGAAACAGTATGTAGCCACCACCATTGTCCCTAGATTGGGGGGATCTGAAGCTCTTCCTGGCACCCTGCCGGAGGGGAAATCATCCCGGAGGCCTTCTTCATCATGTCAGCCTCCGATATGAAGCGTGAGTAGTTCCACCTTGGACTACGGGTCCATATAGTAGCTAGATGGATGTCTCTCCTCCTTTGTGCTACCATGTTTAGATCTTGTGAGCTCCGTTCATGATCAAGATCATCTATTTGTAATCATGCATATTGTGTTTGCGGGGATCCGATGGATATTGAGATTACTATGTTAGATTGATTAATGGTTTTGTCTTATTGATTCTATCATGTCTGTGTTGTTTGTGATCTTGCATGCTCTTCGTTTCTAGTAGCTACCTTGGCCAAGTAGATGCTAGTCACTCCAAGAGGGAGTATTTATGCTCGATAGTAGGTTCATCCCTCTATTTAATCTAAGGGAAGTGACAACAATCTCTAAGGTTGTAGATGTGTTGTTGCTACTAGGGAGAAAATAACGATCTCTTGTTCATGGAACACGTGGATTGTTTACCTTACACACTTTACTTAAAGCAGTTATCTGTTGCTTACAGCTTAATACTAGAGGGGGTTCAGATGATAACCTGAAGGTGGATTACTAGTCATAGATGCAGTTGGATGACGGTCTATGTATCTTGTTGTATTGCCCAATCAAATCTTATAGGATCATGACTGTCTAGTATTGCATTGTTATGCCTTGCTTAGTCCTGTCAATTGCCCTGCTGTAATTTTTTACCTAGCATGCCATGTTTGTTTATCTTAAGGAGAACACCTCTAGAGAACTATGGACCTCGGTCCAATCTTTACCATTGATATATCTTCCACTGTTACTGTTTACTTTCTGCAAACCACCATTACCTTCCACACTATACAGTTAATCCTTTGTTTTTAACAAATCGGTGAGATTGACAACCTCATTGTTCGTTGGGGCAAAGTCTTGAGTTTGTGTTGTGCAGGTTTCCAAGTTGCTAGCAATACCTTTGAGTCGTTTCCTTCCTCCTACTGGTTCGATAACCTTGGTTTCTTTCTGAGGGAAGACTTGCTGATGTGCTCATCGTACCTTCTTCTTGGGGTCTCCCAACGAAGCTCTACAATCAACTGAGCCGCCATCAAGATTTTCTGGCGCCGTTGCCGAGGAGGCTAAGGACGTCTTCACAAGGGGAGTCCTTCATAACTTTTATCTTTACTTTGTTTTTGTTTTGCTTAGTTTCTTTTGCTTGGTTTTGTTTGCCTCTTTTTATCAAAAACTCCAAAAAAAAATAGTTTCGTTCGGTTTGCTTTCTTCTATCAAAAACACAAAAAAAAATAGTTCCTACTTTAGTTGCTACCATGTCTGGTTTTGGTCCAATCATTGTGTCGCCTATGGAAAGGATCTTTACTTTAAAGCAAGAAAGTGAAGAGACTTTCAAAGAAGCTTGGTCTAGAATCTCTGATTTACAAGGAAAAACTGAACCTAAGATGTGTCTTAGCTTGGTTATTAATAGCTTTTACCATGGTCTTGCTCTTTGTTATAGATATGCTTTGGATGTTGTAGCTGGGAAAGATATTTTTCGATGTACTAAGAATGAAGCTTTGGATGCTATAAAGAAGTTGATTATAATTTATAATATGCCTAGCAAGTCTGATTCTTCCTTTATAAACATCTATGCTAGGTTGAACACTCTTGAGACCAGTACAGTTGATTTGAAAGATTGCTATAACATGCTTAGAGAGCACCATGATTATGTTCCAATAAATTCTGAGCCTTCAAAATGGTTTCCTACAATAAAAGTTGCCATAAAAAGTGAAACTTTTGATACTCGTTTTGATACCATGTCTGAATTTTGCCTTATGCCTAAAGATATCTATGAGTCTTTGAATCTTGGGAGACTTTCTGAAGGAGGAGAAGAAATATCTCTTACCAATAATGCAACTTTATTACCCATTGGAATAGCTAAAAGTGTGTTTACAAAAATCTCAGGGAAAGTGGTATTCACTGATTATCTTGTTATTGAATGTGTAGGAAAAGGACAAATTACACTTGGAAGATCTCTACTGAAACACCTTGGAGCAATACTAGATGTGGGGAAAGGAATTATTCATTTTGATTCTCCAATAAGCAATCATATAATCCCTAAAGAGAGGAAGAGAGGTAAGAAACGTAGGAGCAATAAAGTTGGTGTTAATGCTTTTTCATTTAAAAATACTTGATTCTTGCTTCTTGTGCCTAACTTAAAGGCATTAAAGAAAAGTACTTATTGGGAGATAACCCAAAAGTTTTCTTGAGTCTTGGAAGTTGTTACCTCTGTAATAACCGCTCTTTATCCTTTTTGTTCGCTTTTTGTGCCAAGAATAACCTCTAATGAGAGGGAAGTAAGATTTGGGGAGTCGCTGTCCCGAAACAGATTTTTGTGCTCCACCGTAAAAAATCGTGTAAAATCTATGTAAGTCGGATTGAGCTGTAAGTTTCTTAATAAATCCCCAAGGTTGTTAGCTAACTTTCGTTAGTTAAACACTTTTTCATTTGAGCAACAGAAGGTCTTCGAAAAAATCGGTTTCTACATGCTGGTCTGTTTTGATAGATTTCTGCTATTATTTCCATTTGCTTCTTATTGATTTCTTTTTTGGTTCTTTTTGGGAAATTGAGTTTTTTGAGGGAATTGCTACAGTAGCTTGTGTTTTTAGTGAAAGCTTTGCTGCTCTAAAACTAAAACCCAAGGGTCTATTATCTTTTGATAGACTAATGTTGCTAATGAAGATTGTGTGAAGTTTTGTATGAAGGAAAATTTTCAGGTGTAAAGGAAGAATAATGTAATGAGATGAAGAATGGACAAAAGCTTAAGATTGGGGATGCCACCCCGTGTTACCCCAATAAATATTCAAGAGGTACAAGCCTCAAAGCTTGGGGATGCCCAAGGCATCCCCTTCTTCATTAATAAAATATCAGGTCTTTCTAGACACTTTGTTTTTATTGTTTTATGCACTGTTGTGTTGTTCTTGGAGCATCTTAGTTTTTGTTTTTGGTTTTTGTTTGCTTAGTTTGCTTGAATAAAGTAGTTTGGACCCTGTTCCCGCTGTGTTGTTTCAAATAAGTTGATTGGTGTTGGAGAGAAGTAGAAAGTTCTTGCTTGAATAGTATAAGAGGAGCTTGCTTTGACTGTGACTTAGACTTTATCATGTCATGCTAGATGTTGTTTTGACCTTATGCTTAGTGATTATTGTTGTAGCATGACTTGTTCCAGACAATTAGGATTGCTTAATGTGCCTTGAAAGAATCATGCGTTGTTTTAGCATACAAAAGCATGGTATTGTGGTATTCTCTTTTGATGCTTTGTTTGGGTTGACTTGGCACATGGTCACACCATGTTATGACTTTGAACAAGTCACCATAGCCTCTATGATCATTTAGTCTTTGACCTGTAGTACCACTTTATGCTTGATTAGTAATGTTTTGTCGCTCTGCGTGATTATGGCCATTATTGCTCTCTTAGTTGGTCGCTCCCAGTCTTTTGCTAGCCTCCACTTGTATGAGTAAGCTCTACTCATGCATCCAACCCCCAAGAAACCAGGTTATTGAAAAGTGTTCACTATAAATTCCTATGCATGGTGTGTTACACCATTCCAAGTATATTCTTGTTTTCATCTACCTTCCAATTAAAAAGTCTCTTTGTTATGTGAAAACTTAGTGATTAAAGCTCTCACAAACTTGATGGCACACTTTATTATTCTTGCCCCTAATAAACTTGAACCATTGTGTCATCTATGTTGTATATGCTTGCACATATGTTGGAATTAGTAGAACTGTGTTATCACGGGGAACGCTTTCAGCACCTGTAAATATCTACCTAGTTGATATCATGCTCTTTTGTTTATGGATGTCGTCTGTGTGAAATGAAAGGGGAGCTTGTAAGTCCATGGAGTTATGCATGTGTGTTAGAGAAACACCTGGGCCGCTAGCCTAAGCCATGCCTAATCATGGTGGAAACTTGCAGCATCACCATAATGAGCAATCTATGAAGCATTCTTCTTATAAAAAAAGAGATTGAAAAAAAAGATGAGAAAAGAGGAAAGAGAGAACAAAGCACCATTTTCTCATGGTAACTAAGAAGATTGCTGGGATGCTCATTGTCTGCTTGCCTTGTCATTTTGATTATGGGATAGCTCCTGTATCATGTGCAAGGGGTACCCCGTTATACACATGTACTTACTATGACAAGAACTTATCGATAACTGAACTTGAGTAGCATGAGGAGCGGCCCTCGTATTCAAGGGACATGAGATTGCCAACTTATACTTTGTCAAGCATATACTCCATAGTTTGTTCACTTTAACCTTAATCACTTCAAGATGCTTATGATAGAGGCAACAAGAGCTGAAAGCTAACAAGTACCATAATTTTTGGAAGCTATTTTTGAGACTTGAAATCCATGCTTCCTTTTTTATGAAGGGCCTTTCTTACATCATTATATTGAGTCTCCACATTCTATCCTTAGGCACCAATTAAGAGAGCATATTGTCATTCTTAGTTCTATGTGTATTGTCCCAAAACTTATTGATTGATTCATATTGTTGATATTGCTTGCTCATGAATTATTTGTATCTAGTCACTCTTATAAACTTTGAAGGTGGCCTATGCATCTATTTGCTACTCCATGAGGGACAAGCTAAATGCCACTATGCTATGTTTTCTATATGTAAAACAAACGAACATCTTTCAATGCATTGTTATTTATGAATTTTTGTTTATAACCTTTCGTGTTGCATGCATAGTTACTTTGTCTTATTGTTAGAACTCTATCTTTCATGCTCATGTTTAGAGTTGTTTGATCCCAGCTTTCAATGCTTGCAAATGGTTTGATCTTGATTTTGATGGTACATGTCACCTCAAAAATTATTCTTTTTATCACTTACCTACTCGAGGACGAGCAGGAGTTAAGCTTGGGGATGCTTGATACGTCGAAAACGTATCTATAATTTTTGATGTTCTATGCTTGTTTAGTGTCTACTTTGCTTTGCTTTGTCTACACTTTGAGGTGTTTTTATATGTTTTCCAGTACTAACCTATTAACAAGATGACATAGTGTCAGTTTCCTGTTTTCATATGTTTTATCAATATTCTCGGAATTGTATGGGACAAAAGCCAAAGTCAATATTTTACCGTGGGGAACACGGAGCCAGAAGACGAGACGGAGAAGAGCCACCAGGGGGCCACACCCCCTGGCCGCGCTGCCAGGCCTAGCCCACGCCTGGGGGGTGCGGCCACCCTGGGTGCCCCCTGCCTCACCTCTTCGCCTATAAAAAGCCCCCGATACCAAAACCCTAAGGACCCGATCAATCTTCCACGAAACAGTCTGTACCCGTCGCCACCATCGTCCCTAGATCGGGGGGATCTGAAGCTCTTCCCAGCACCCTGCCGGAGGGGAAATCATCTCTGAGGCCTTCTTCATCACCATGCCATCCTCCGGTATGAAGCGTGAGTAGTTCCACCTTAGACTACGGGTCCATGTAGTAGCTAGATGGTTGTCTCTCCTCCTTTGTGCTACCATGTTTAGATCTTGTGAGCTCCGTTCATGATCAAGATCATCTATTTGTAATCATGCATATTGTGTTTGCGGGGATCCGATGGATATTGAGATTACTATGTTAGATTGATTAATGGTTTTGTCTTATTGATTCTATCATGTCTGTGTTGTTTGTGATCTTGCATGCTCTTCGTTTCTAGTAGCTACCTTGGCCAAGTAGATGCTAGTCACTCCAAGAGGGAGTATTTATGCTCGATAGTAGGTTCATCCCTCTATTTAATCTAAGGGAAGTGACAACAATCTCTAAGGTTGTAGATGTGTTGTTGCTACTAGGGAGAAAATAACGATCTCTTGTTCATGGAACACGTGGATTGTTTACCTTACACACTTTACTTAAAGCAGTTATCTGTTGCTTACAGCTTAATACTAGAGGGGGTTCAGATGATAACCTGAAGGTGGATTACTAGTCATAGATGCAGTTGGATGACGGTCTATGTATCTTGTTGTATTGCCCAATCAAATCTTATAGGATCATGACTGTCTAGTATTGCATTGTTATGCCTTGCTTAGTCCTGTCAATTGCCCTGCTGTAATTTTTTACCTAGCATGCCATGTTTGTTTATCTTAAGGAGAACACCTCTAGAGAACTATGGACCTCGGTCCAATCTTTACCATTGATACATCTTCCATTATTATTGTTTACTTTCTGCAAACCACCATTACCTTGCACACCATACAGTTAATCCTTTGTTTTCATCAAAGCGGTGAGATTGACAACCTCACTGTTCGTTGGGGCAAAGTCTTGAGTTTGTGTTGTGTAGGTTCCCCAGTTTCTAGCAACACCTTTGAGTCGTTTCCTTCCTCCTGCTGGTTCGATAACCTTGGTTTCTTTCTGAGATAAGACTTGCTGCTTGATGTCTACGCACTTCTATTCTTATAGACAGTTGTTGGGCCTCCAAGTACAGAGGTTTGTAGAACAGCAGCAAGTTTCCCTTAAGTGGATCACCCAAGGTTTATCGAACTCAGGGAGGAAGTGGTCAAAGGTATCCCTCTCAAGCAACCCTGCAATCAAGATACAAGAAGTCTCTTGTGTCCCCAAAACACCCAATATAGGTGCACTAGTTCGGCGAATAGATAGTGAAATACAAGTGGTAACGGTGCCGGAAAATAGCTTGACGGTGAGGTAAAGACTAGAGGCAAAAGGATGGAAGCAAGCAAACATGCAACAAATCTAGTAGCAAACGGCGTTTCAATGCTTAGAAACAAGGCCTAGGGATCATACTTTCAATAGTGAACACTCTCTCATATAAATATACTCGCTTCATGATACTACTCTGAACTACTCTCCGTTTGGACACTCTAATCCATGGTAGGGCTATAACAGCACACCTCAAAGTCCGCCTTCCCCAATCTAGATAACCCCACGCTGTCACCTTGAGAGCTAGAAGGTTCCAACAAACAACACAATTTCATAGAGATTTCCAACTCCAAATATAACTCATAACAAATATTTAATCTAGCCAAAGTGCCACACAGGGTATGCCCGCTGTCACTTTCACACACGTGGGGAAAAGCATAGATCTATTAAAACACAAAGAGTATTTATGTAGACTCAAGCCTAAGGGTCTATTTGGTTCTGTGTTGTAAACCTGCTTTTACTTTGACAACGTCGAACGCCAACCAAAGGGTTAAATTCCACAGCTGATTATTCAAACGCAACCAGCTTTTACTAGTACAAATTCCACGGCTGCTAGGACCCTGCTTCCATCGCGTTGAGAGCGAACCAAAGTCGATATATTTACCCGCGATGACACCGATAAGTGATAACGTTTCAATTTCTTCTCTCTTCCCGTTGGAGCTAGACAAAATCCATGTGTTTTCATGTAGCGAACAGAGAATGAGATAGACACTCCCGCTCCGGCTAGGGTTAGAGACGCCGGCCGCCGGAGCTCCGTCGCCGTACCTCCGGAAGTTTGCCGCCCTCGATTCTTCTTTCTCGACCCATACAGCCAACCCTGCTTGTGTCTCCGCCCCTACATGCCCGATTGTCCGGTCCAGCTGCAGCCTTCCGGTATGCCTCTGCCCGTGCAACCGACGAACCGGAGCGACTCCGTCCAATTCCACCCACCTGGATGCTGTCCTTGAAATTGTGATGCTCGTACGCAACCAACTATTCTGACCGCCCACAACCTCGCTGGATTTTTTGGGTCATCTTGAAGAATTCGGGCGTATCACGCACGCACGCCGTGCCGGCGCCCGCGCCCCCATAACCCAGACATCCTCTGCCAGTAATCGCCCGCTGCCGATGCAAGCTTCCAGCTTCCTCCACGCCGTCCTTTATCCCTCGCTAGCTCTGTCGAAATACAGGAAAGATCTTGTGCCGAGCTGCACGTGATGCGATCTCACCCGGAGTAACGGAGACGTACAAAGCTCGATTGACTAGACCAATTCTAGCTAGCTAGCTCTATCAGGAACGTACAAGGCTAATCGGCTAGCAAAGCTAGCTACCAACTCGCTGCAATCGCACTGCAATGATGTTGAGAGGTTTTCTCTGTTTCGTAGTTGCATTAGTTCACGGTCTGCATCTGCCATCGCTCACCACATGCTCGATCAAATGCTAGGTGATCCAAAGGGACGCCATGGAGGCCGACTTCCCGGATTTCAACGTCAGTGTGGCGAAAATTTCTTCGCACAGTTCCTCTTGGCCGTGCTGGACCGCCGTGATATCTAACTTGAACATATTTGTATGTGTAGATGGATGCAAACATGGCACATTATCTATATAGGTATGGAACATTAAAAAAATAATATCTCAAAACAACGATTTACTATTAATCAGCGCACTTATCGATGTCTATCGATCAATTAGGATATACATTTTATCTGATCCTCGAACTCACAGTTCACAGTTGTCACAACCAAACAACTTTTACAAAATCCACAGTTCTTTACTCACAGCAGCTTTTCTACAGTTCACAGTTCACAGCAGCTTTTTCAGAATCCACAGCTCAACCAAACACACCCTAAGTGCCACCATGGCGTGCACGCTGTCACTTTCACACACATGGGGAGAGCAGAGATCTAATGAAGCACTTGAGTAACAGACTAGATCTACTTGATTACAAAGCTCATGACCACAACAAGATCATGCATAGAGAGAGAGATGAACACATAGCTACCGATAGAGCCCTTAGCCTTGAAAGAGAACTACTCCCTCATCATCATGGGAATCATCAAAGGTGATGGAGATGGTGGTGGAGATCGATGGAGATGGCTCCGGGGGCACTTCCCCGTCCTGGCAGGGTGCCGGAACAGAGACTTTCTGTCCTCCGAATCTCCCCTTCGATGGTGGCGGCGCAGCGGAACTTTTTCTGGAAGTATGATGGATTATTTAGGTTCTGCATCGGGGGCTTCTTATAGGCGAAGAGGCGAGGCTGGGAGGCGACCAGGGGGGCCACACCCTGCCCAGGCGCGGTCCCACCCCTGGCCACGCCTAGGGGGTTTGGCCACCCTGGCCTGCCTCTCCGTCTCTCCTTTGGACTTCGTGTCCCTCACGGTAAAATATCGACTTTCGCTTTTGTCCCGTCCTTCCGAGAATATTGATTTTCTGCCTTTCTGGAACCAAAAACAGAAGAAAACAGGCAACTGGCACTGTGGCATCTTGTTAATAGGTTCGTACCAGTAAGTGTATAGAAACACCTCAAAGTGTAGACAAAGCAAAGCAAAGTAGATACTAAACAAGCAGGGAGCATCAAAAATTATAGATACGTTTTCGACGTATCACTGCTATGCTCATCATACCTTCCTCTTCGGGTCTCCCAATGAATCTCTACAATCAACTGAGCCGCCGTCAATTAGCATCAATCACTCTACTCCATAAAGAACCCTCCCCTTAAATATATCTCTTGATCCAAGAACCAAGCATACAGATATTGAGATCTTCTAAGTTAGGAATACCCATACCCCCAAACTCTTTCTTCATATAGATGGAAGGCCAATTAGCTAGATGAATCTTATGATTCCCTTCCTCATCATTCCACATAAAGTTGGCTAGCTGAGAGTTTAGGAGATTCAGAGTCCACTTAGGGAATTTGAAAAACGAAAGAAGGTAAACAGGGATACTAGACATGATAGCTTGAATAAGAGTTTTTTAGCAGCAGAAGATAATAATTTTCCTCTCTAACCAGTCATCCTAGCCAAGGTGCTCTCAAAAGGAGGTTACAAATCCTTCCTACTCAATCTCTCAAAGTGAAGGGGTATTCCTAAATATTTCACAGGGAAATCCCCAGCCGTACATTGAAAAATATCTAGGAAAGGGTTTAGCTCCTCCTGATCCATATTGATAGGGAGCAACTCACTTTTATGAAAGTTAATCCTTATACTAGAAATTTGCTCAAAACAAGTAAGAATCCACTTCAAGTTTCTAGCCACCCTAGTATCCTTATCTAGCAAAAGAAGGGTATCATCAGCATATTGCAAGCTGATAACCCCTCCAGGAATAAAATTAGGACACAGGCCTCTAATCAAATTATGGTGTGCCCCTTTAATTAACATCCTAGAAAAGGCATCAACCGCAGAGTTAAAAAGGATAGGTGCAATGGGATCCCCCTGCCTCAACCCTTTACCAGTAAGAAAAAAACTACTCTCTACATCATTGATCTTCACACCCACATAACCACCAGCTATTATTTGTTTAACCATCCTAATAAAAGTAGGATCAAAACCCCTACATTCTAGGATTTCATACAAAAAATCTAAATTTACTCTATCATAAGCTTTTCCATAATCTATTTTTAAAACTAACCCTTGATTTTTTCCCATAAACTTCATGAACAATTTCATGAGAAGTGACCACACTTTCTAAAATAAACCTACCTTTTATGAAGGAGGATTAATAAGAGTAAATCAATCTCCTAATAATCTTTGCATACCTATTAGTCAAAACCTTAGTAAAAAATTTAAAAGAACAATTCAGTAAACTGATAGGTCTAAATTTCTTCATAGATCTAGCATAATTTTCTTTAGGAATAAGAGTAATCATGGAAAAGAATAGCCTATAAATGTCTAATTTATCATATGCCCATGCATTAAACATGGCCAGCAGATCAAACTTGACAATGTCCCAAAAATGTTGATAAAACATAAAAGAAAACCCATCTGGGCTAGGAGGTCCATCTGAGTAGGAATCAAACACCGCAGTTTTGATTTCTTCCTGAGAGAAAGCCCCTCCTAGGATGATATTCTCCTCAATGCTGACTTTCTCATCATCAGAGAAAACATTGTTCCTGAGGTTAATATCAGCCCTAGGCTCAAAACCAAACAAATCTTTATAATAATCTAGAGCTACTTTCATCATATCCCTTGTTTCAGTCATAGGACCCTCAGGTCCATCTAAAATAGGGATCATTTTCTTCCTCCTCCTCTGGTTGGCAATAGAATGAAAATATGTTGTGTTCCTATCTCCCTCTAAAATATCTCTATCCTTATACCTTTGTCTGGCTTTGTTTTTTACATAATCCAATAACCATTTAGGTCTCTAAGAATAAACTCAAATCTATCCCTCTCCACATCACTTAGAGGGGCAATTTCAGATTTAATGTCCAGAATATCATATTCTGCCATCAAGTCCTTCTTCTCTTTTCTAATAGAAGCTTCTAGATTAATACTCCACCCTTTAGATAATTTCCTAAGATATCTAATTTTCGCTTGCCAAATATATACCACATCTACACTTTTCACATTAATAGACCAAGCTTTCAACACAACCTGTCTAAAACCAGGTTTAGACAACCACCACTTTCAAATTTAAAACTCTTACTCTTAGGAACATGAGATTCACCAGAAACCCAAATAATAGGAGTATGATCACTCCCAATCCTAGATAAATTTCTAGCACTAGACAAAGGAAAAAGACTCTCAAAATTAGTAGAACAAAAGATCCTATCAATCCTACTCATAATTAGATTTTTCTGGTTATTGCCCCAGGTGTAAGCCCTACCAGCTAAACCAATTTCCATCAGAGCCCAAATTTCTACCCACTCATTAAATCTATCAATCCATCTAAAATCAACATACCACTACTCTTATCACTAGTTGACCTAATCAAATTGAAATCCCCCCAATCATGGCAGGGCCATCCCAATTAATAAAAATCCCATGTAACTTCAAAATAAAAGCATGTTTTTTCTATTCATAAACAGGACCATACATAGTGGTAATTCTAAAGGTAGACCCATTAACTTTATTCTTAAGAATAGAACTAATAGAAAAAACTCTAATGTCCCAAACAATGACATAAACAGATCACAATTAACACCTACAAGGATACCCCCTGCAGGCAAAAAGTTCTAAGAGAAATTTCTATTACCTAACAGTGACTTCAAGGAGTTGCTAAACTGTTCCTTCTTGGTCTCTTGAAAACCTATATAATCAACTTGCAAAGGAACTATATTATCATCTATGAACTTCTTCCTACCAGGAGAAGAAATACTCCTACTATTCCAAAAAGAAACAATCATTGGAATTTTTTCCTAGGGTGCTTGCCTCGAGATTTGTTAACTACTTCTATCCATTCCTCGGCTATATTATCAACAACTTCATTTTCAGTAGAAAAGGAAGGTTCTACAGATACATTACTAGGAGCAATTAAAGGATCTTCTACATCTAAATCTCCATTTCAATCAACACCTACAACTACAACCATGTTATCTAGTTCATCTATAGGTAAGACATTAAAAGGATTAGAATTCATTATACCTTTTATTTTTGGCTTCTCCAGATTAACCACTTTCTTCCTTTCCATACCTTTATCCAGCACCCTCTGAGATCTGTCAATCCTATTGCTTTGTCTTATAGGTTGAACAACCCCCCAAACCTTCATCTTCTTACTTCTACCAGCAACAGTTCCCATGTTCTGCCTACCAATTTCTTGCATGGAGGGCGGAATACAATCATGAAATTTCAGATCCACCCCTTCAGCAACCACTTTCCTAGCTTGAAAAGAGCCTTGTTCCTCAGTCCAAAAACCAAAAATCTAATAATCTCTTCTGGAAAGCAAAGGAGACTTATTCCAAACAAAACCGCCGGCACTATCTACCAGGCCTTTCTCCTCCAGGATCTGGAGCACTTTATTTGCACTGAAAGTTTCTTCTACTTGAGTTTCACAGTCACCAGCTACCATTCTAGTCCTAGCAACATTGTTCTAACCCTGGACATTTGAGTTTTGATTGCTAGCATTACCCTTAACATGACTGCCGGCATTTTTATCAGTATACATGCCCCTGTCTTTGGTTACCCTCATTCCTCCTATTCTGATCAAGCTCATCACTCAACATATCATCAAATATATACCAGCTCAAACGTTTTGTTCTCTTACCAATCCACCAAGCACCGACGTGATCGATTCGATCGAGATGGGTGCCACCGCCAGCCGTGTCCGCATGTTCAGGACCATCCATATTTACCAATGCCGAAAGAGTGTGTCCTGTTCGAGCCCAAGGATTCGGTGACACGCCTCTTCACGGCGCCCCACTACTCTGAGTGGGCGCGGATGCGCCCTGGCATGGATCTCAACTTCGACCGCGTCTTCTCCGTCCAGTGGCCTAGGCTACCGCCTCGACATGTACCTGGCAGGCTTCGACGAGGAATCGGCGGTCTACATCGCCGTCTTCCTCACCGCCCACAGGTCCTTCGAATCCTTCCCCGAGGGCACCCGCATGGTCGTCTTCGAAATCCTTGACGGCACCGGCAAGGCTGCCGTGTTCAACAATCACACAGCCAACTCAGGGCAGGAGACGCTAGAAGAAGACTACCCCATTTAGCAGAAGAGGCTACATGCGGTTCGTCAAGAGGAGCGAGTTGGAAGCCTCGTCGTGAGTCCACCGCCGCGACGGCAGCTTGGTCATATGGTGCACCGTGTCCATCCATGCATAGGTGAATTTGTTCCTGACGGCCCTTTCTTCCCTAGAGCCGGCGTCCAAGGCGGAAGATGATTTTTGATCACTGAAAAACCAAGTACATGTCAAGTGCAAGCACCAACTATTAATGCGAGACTTACGGACATGCTAGTAGTAGACTCGTTTATCAATTATATTTTATTATTTATCTGTACGCTTATTTTTTTTGTTTCATGCATATTGTTGGAACAAAGAATCTCAGTCTGCATTTACTTGTACCCAACAAGAAATTAGCGATGAACTACTACTGCCTCTGTTCCATAATGTAGTATGTATGCTATGACAAACTAATTTTGTTTGATAAAACGTGTCTAGATAAATGCGTATTTATATAAAATTGGATCACTTATTTTAAGACAAATGAAATATATATTAAAAAATAGAGAATGTATGAAAATAAAGTTCAACAGTTCTACAGAGAAAAGTGAGGAAGACAAGAGTGAGAAACTTTGTTTTGGTGCCCGGAAAGGATGAATTCTCACAATGTTTTATTCTGGTTGGCCTAAAAAATAATGTACACAAACTTTTTGTGTGTGTGAGTTTCAAAAGAAGTTTTTGTTCAGGATCACAAGTTTCAGAATATATTCATCTCGTTTCTCTGTGCTTTAGACTTTTGAAGTGCACCGTGTGCTTCAAACATTCCCAAATTATATCTAGAAATATGTAATAAAATTAAACTATTATTTGGCTCACATTCGTAAAACTACAGTTAACTTGCATCGAAACATATGTGGCAGACAAACCAAAAACAATGTACGGTGCAAGCGGAATTGAAGGAAAGAGTGAGATACAGATTCAAACAATCCATAGGCGAAGATCTCGAGGAGCTTGACACGGCTTGACGTTTGTCAACAAATGTCCCAGTCTTGCACAGGGCTTCTCCTCTCACGTTGTCAAGATCGGGAAGATAGTCCTACACCAGCACCATCCAGATTATATGTCGTTGGGATATGGTCTTCAGTGGCTAGAACAGGCGACCGTGATGCTTGTGTGTTGTTTATTTTTTTTGTTGACATCACTGTGTGGAGAGCCTTTTCGCATTACGCATGTTGTTAGGGATATCGGTAGTCCTTTATGCTTGTTGTGGCATGCCATTGTGTCCTTTTCCAGTTTCAATAAGGTAGTTGTCTGCATCCATAGTTGTTATCATCATGATATATGGTTGTTATCATCATGATATTAATATATCCTCTTTTGTGAAGAAAATGTTGGTAGTTATTTTGTACATATTTTTGTCAGGACAGTCCTCTTACATGTCTTGATCGTCTAGTCTCGAGACTGAGTTTTGGCAAAAGTTGTACAGTATCATATTAAAATCGCCTTGGGTCAGGGGTGGAATCTATGTGTATGCTTACTTAAAAAAAAAGGAATCTATGTGTATGCTAAACAGTTAAATTCTACAAGAATTTATTATGATTCCATTTAGATTTAAAATAAATGTTACATTGAAGTGAAAAAAGGTCGAATATGGCAAAGGAACGTATCGAAATTCATGAGGCACGTTGATAGTGGATGCCTGAAATGGTAGGGCGTGGCTGAGAATGTGTTCTTGATTTTATCTGTTGCTTGTGAACGTATGAGCAGCTCCAGTTCCTGGCTCATCCAACTGTACTAGTCACTTATACGCTTTGTGTGTTTGTTTTACACTCTCAACAAGTAGGCTGCATCTGTGCTGAAACAACTGCGGTGGCATTTCCGTGCTAATCAGATACCAACGCTCCCACTCTAGTGGTACCATGACCTGTACTTGAATTTTTTTCTCATCTTCACCTTGTCAGAGGAAAAAGAGTTTGGAAACTTGAAACTTGGAATATGATTGGTTGTTGTCTAAATTCACCCTACAACAAAATTTGCAGCCTCTTCACATTCTTTTCACAAGTCTTGCCATTTTTTGGCCAACAAAGGGTCAAGGAATCTCTAGACATTTTTTTATAGTCAAATTGCCAAAATTTTATACTTCTTATTATGGCATGAACGAGTACCAAGGCACAGATATAATGTACCTTCATAAACCATAACTACCTGTACCTTCATAAATCATAACTACCTGTTTATGCATCACTCTTATCCAAGTCAACCTTTACACAATGGTTGTAGTATTTGGAGCTAAGGTTTAATTGACCTACCTTCCTCCTAGAACAGTAAGAGTCAAGCTATTCTTTGAATTTTGAGTGTTGCCGATCACTTGTTCTCCTCCATTGTTCATATTGGAAAAATATAGAGGTTTACATGGGATCGGAAGTGATCCGCTTCCGTTTTCCAAGATGAACACGGCAGATGACATGGGTGGGCGATCGTTGGGGTTGTCCTGCACACACAAGAGTCCGAGTTGGACGCATAGCAAAGCTTCATCCAGAATACAACTCTCCATAATTTGGTTGTCTACCAAATCCTTGATGTTCCCTTCCTTCAATAGGTTCCATGCCTGAATATAACAATCAAATAACAAACTAAGTTTTGAATATAAATCTAAAAATTGAATTCTCTACTATTTAGAAGGGATGCTTACTCACATTGATTATGAGATTTTCATACTCGTCTAGATGATCAGTAGAGCTTATCTTCACACCACTTACAACCTCCAAGGTCAAAACACCAAAGCTATACACATCTGATTTTGCCGAGAATATGCCTCTCATTGCATATTCTGGAGCCATGTAGCCGCTGTTGATATTATTACAGCACATATGTTAATTATTTGTTACCAACATTTAAATGTACAAAATGAAATCTGGAATGAAGAACTCCTTAATATAAAAAAGTTCACTTGTCATTCAAAATTCGTAAAACATTTCACTCACTATGTTCCAGCGACCCGCTTGGTGTCTGCCTTATGTTGGTTGTCGCCAAACATTCTTGCCATACCGAAATCTGCTATCTTGGGCATCATCTCTTTGTCTAGTAAAACGTTACTTGCTTTGAGATCTCTGTGAATTATCTTTAATCTAGAATCTTGATGGAGATATAGAAGCCCTTTGGCAACCCCTTTGATTATCCTAAACCTTGTTGGCCAATCTAGTATTGTGTTCCTTCCGCTCTCTAAGAAAGTGCAAGTACTAGGATTAGTGGTTCATGTGTTTTGTCGATATAAGAAGTTGTGATGTATTGTTGGATCGTACCAAAAATATGTGCATATAAGCTGTTATTAGGCATGTACTCATAAATCAACAACTTTTCATCTCCCTCCAAGCAGCATCCAAGAAGTCTAACCAAGTTCCTATGTTGTAGTTTGGCAATCAGAACAACCTCATTTCTGAACTCTGACATTCCCTGGTCAGAATCCTTGCTAAGCCTTTTGATCGCAACTTCACGGCCATCTAGCATTGCCTTTGTAAATTAAAGTGGAAAATGAGTGAGATTGAAATACAGGAATGCCTTAAATAAATGAAAGAGTAGAGCAGATTTATGACCAATGACCTTGTAAACTTTGCCAAAACCACCTTGCCCGACCATATGCGATTTGTCAAAGTTTTTCGTGACAGCTACAATATCTTCAAATCTTACAAATGGAAATTCAAAACCTTTACTTGGGCTTGCAGTGCCAAGACCTTCAAGAGTACTGAAATCTCTTAGAATCTTGAGATTGTTGTGTACCTGTTTATTGCCTGCTTCCAACATATGCCACACATCAATAATCTCATGAGAATGTGATAGAATGCAATGTTATCAACTAGAAAATATGTTTGTACCTTTGGACTTGCGAACGCGTATCCCGATGAATAAGCATGCGAGCACCAGCACACTTGCTAAAACTGAAAATAGAATTTTCATTGCATTTTTCTTCTTTGTTTTGCCTTCAGAAATGCATCACAAAGTCATCAGATAGTGTGTGTGTGTGTGTGTGTGTGTGTGTGTGTTTGGTACAAATAATAATTGTAATCATATATGGATCTTAACTGATGTCCCCGATACTGTATCTATTTCTCAATGGTTTCAGTATATGGTTCTGCCAAGTGGTCTAATTATTTATAGGAGTTCCTGTTGGGTTGTTGAAACAGAATTTCTGGAAAAGTATGACTGAATTTACAGTGGTTCGATGGGGCACCTGCATTAGCGGCAGCGGCAACTCGAAGGTACAGCGTCTCGGCGCTGCCGACGGTGCCGATTTTCTCGGTGTCGATGAGGTCCCCCGACCAAACCAGGCACCTCGTGGCGTCCCCCTTGGAGCTGCTGCTCAGGTTGGCGTGCGCGTAGGCCACGCACGAGCAGTTACGGGCACACTCCGCCGCGCACTCCGCCGCGTCCCTGTTGCCCACTACGACGAACCTATCCGGTGCCTTCATCAACGGCACCGCCAAGAACACGTCCTCCTCCCCGCCGACGCAGCGTAGCTCCTCCTTCCGCCGACACCCCTGTGCGTACCTGCCACGGCGCCACTCCTCGGGGCTGGCCGGCTCGAAGCCGGCCAGGCAGTAGCACGATGGCGCCGAGGCCGTGTTGTCGCAGTAGCCGAAGGCGCCACAGTGGCCGTAGCGGCTGCACTCATGTGGCGGCCAGCGGTCCAGCGTGTCCCACCGCGACGACGTCCAGCTCTGGAGCTCGAACATGCCGGAGCGGTCCATCACGTACCGCGTCCGTGGGGCACCATCGGAGAGGGTGAAGGCCATGTAGGACCCGCTCTTGGTGTCCACGACGGAGAGGTACACGATGGTGTTGATGCTGGCGACATACTCGCTATTCACCCTATACCCCGTCCACGCGCCGCTGCGCCACAGCGGCCGCGTCCCGTTCCAGGTGAAGAGCTGCAGCGAGGTTTCCGGGTCCACGCCGTAGGAGAAGTTCCCCGGCGACGGGTCGCCGGGGCCGTTCCAGGACACGAGGAAGTCGAAGCCGACGCGCGTGCGGGCGGCCCGGACCTTCATGCCGGGGAGGAACGTGTCGGTTGCATGGTCGAAGCTCTGCCACAGCACGGTGCCGTTCGTCGAGCGGAGTTCGAGGTTCCCGGCGTCCGTGAGCAGGGCCGCCGCCGAACCAGCGGCAACGTCTGCAGCGACAACGTCGGTCGCCCACAGGACGCGGCCGTTTCCATCGGATAGGACGAGGTTGGAGTCGTTGGTCAACGCGAGGTTCGGCCGGCCGGTGACGGCGGGGGACTCACGGTTGGCGACCCACACCACGGTCAGATCGGGGATGCCGTTGTACCATATGCCGAGGTACTGCCTGGATGGCGTGGAGTTGGACGGGGAGAAGAAGCCCAGCGCGAAGGCGCCGCCGTCGGAGACGATTGTGGAGCCGGGGGAGAGCGGCCTGCCGACGACCAGGCTGTCGTCCGACGTGCTTAGCGGCAGCACGACAAGGAGGAGGAGCAGCGAGGCTATGCTGGCAGCTGCCATGGCAGATTCTTCAGGTCGTTGCGTACGGTACAGTACGTACGTCAGGCGAGAGCTTCCCACTTCGTGTGTACGTAACTACCTGCTCCGGCCAGAATTCAACAGCTTCGCATTTTTAAACCATCTGCTGGCGTAATAGATTCTACGCGAATGCTGGAACGGGCCATTGATTTGTCAAGAAATCAACAGAATAGTCAAACACTCGAGATTTGTTGCTTGTATGACCAAGGACCAATCTGTGGCCGGCCCTGTATTCATTAACAACTTGTCAGCATCACCAACAAAGTACAACAGCAAGGTACGATCGTACATCAACAAAAAAAACTATTGCTTCTAGGGTCTTGCTGCGCCAAGAGCAAGGTTGCTGAGAAGGGAATCAGGCAATTTTGTTGGTAAAATGGTACGGTGTGGCTACTAAGATTGTATCATTTTCATCGGTATTCTAATAGCACTACGGGAAAAAATGACGCTGCCGTGTAGACACGTCTTTGTCGTGTGCCAAACGGACCAAAACACGGCAAAGTCAGACTTTGCCGTGTGTAACTCAGAAAGTACACGGCAAAATACGTGAACACGGCAAATTTCTAAAAAAGAACATGGCAAAAAATATACACGGCAAAGACACACAAAGAAACACGACAAAGAAAATACACTCGGCAAAGTCGATAACGGCACACAACATAGTTGTTGTCACGGCAACAAGGTGGGACCCGTGACCCCACATGTCCATTTGACGGGAGGAGCAAACGGCTACAGACGATCATTTTTTTGCCGTGTGTCCTCGTCGGTCCTTTGCCGTGTGTATTCTGCAGTATACACGGCAAAGAGCCTTTGCCGTGTGTATTCCGCAGTACACACGATAAAGTCTTTTTTTTCTTTTTTTTCTCCTTTATCATATTACTCTTAGGAGAATCATAAAAAATCATTCTAATTCAGAAAAATACAAATAATATATCAAAATTTGCAGAAAAATAAGATATACCTATCTACACTCAAATATTAGATATTTATATTGAATAAGAATCTTCATGCTCGTCATTTTGACCATAGTTTAAAACATGCATTAAAGAATTCAAAAATGATCAAAACAATGTGAAACCTTCGCGTGGTGTCATATTATGTGACATAATTGGTAGGAAAAATATCAAACTTGATATATTGATTATGTCTTAAAAATACCTTCACAAAATGACCTATCTCATTCGAGGTTTCCTGGCTTTCGGGTCAAATGACCAATGTTATGGCTAGAATCAAGGCATAGTTTGTAATAATGTGCCTGTATTGTGCATTCATGTGCATCATGGAATGGCAACAATATTGCAGGAGGAAGTTTTCCTTTTTGTTGCACCAAAAAGCCATTTTCCATTTTCCGAGCGTAAAAAATAGGGGGTTTTATGAATCAACCACCAAATGGCTAATTCAAAATGCTACCACCCCATTTAAAAAAAATGCTAGACCACCTTAAATGGAAAATGTCTCAACAGGGGGATCTCAAACCTTTTCGTCGACTCTAGGTAAAAAAGACAAATTTCTGCCGAATCGGCAAGAAGTGGGTTAGTTATGAACTACAGGTACATGATCTGATGGACATGATTTAAAAAAAACATTTTTATGTTCACAATATGCTATTTCATCAGAGATCCAATGAAAGTTTAGAGAGGATCAGCTCCGAGCTAAGAATCTGCATACCCATCGTTCGACAAAGTTTGTCGGTAGTTTAAAAGAGTCTTAAAAAAATTCAAAAACAATCAAAACAATGTGAAACCTTTGCGTGGTGTCATATTATGTGACATGGTTGCAAGGAAAAATATCAACCTTTTTATATTGACTATGTCTCAAAAAACCTTCACAAAACGACCAATCTTATTCGAGGTTTCTTGATTTTTGGGTCAAATGACCAATGTTATGGCTAGAATTAAGGCATAGTTTATGATAATGTGCCTATATTGTGCATACATGCGCATCATGAAATGGCGAATAATGTTATAGGAGGAAGTTTTCCTTTTTGTCGCACCAAAAAACCATTTTCTATTTTCCGAGCACAAAAAACGAGGATTTTATGAAGCAACCACCAAATGGCTAATTCAAAATGATACCACCCCATTTTCACAAGATTATATGGATGCCATATTTGGATTCCTCATATTTTTCTGATCGATTTAGACATTTTATTTGTCGAATTCCGATTTACGGATTTAAATATGAATTATTCCATATTAAATAGAAAAAGGAAATAAAATAAAATCATTTTATTTTTTATTCGGATTCAATATTATTATTACTTATTCATTATTGTTACTTAAATAATTGTTTGGAATCTAAAACTAAGAGGTGTGACATCATGGTCCAAGAGTTAATAAGATTGATATGAAAGTATTATCAACAAGGTATGATTTCTTTCTTGAAAGCTCATTCGGAAGGAACGAAGAAGTTAAACGTGCTAGAACTAGAGTAGTGTTAGGATGGATGATCAAAGAGGAAGTTTAATTACGAGTGCAATTTGACCTAATATTAAACATACAAAGGATTAAAATATCCTATATGAGATTATCAAGTAAATAATATTCAAAAAGGTTTGAAACAAAATTAATTTTTTTCATTTTTTTGAAAAGGCAATCTCTTTGCCGTGTACTTTTTCACGAGACACATGGCAAAGATAGCTTATTTGCCGTGTACTTTTCAAGAAGACACATGACAAAGACAGCTTCTTTGCCGTGTATTTTTCGAAAAGACACACGACAAAGAATAGACATCGTCATCTTCGCGGGAACCGTCATCTTATTTTACTTTGTCGTGTCTACGCGTAAGACACACAACAAAGTCTTTGCCGTGTCTTATTTATAAAACACACGGCAAAGGGCCTTTGCCGTGTCGAACATTGTCGTGCGGCATTTACCGTGTGTATACCAACGACAATGGCTTTGCCGTGTTCCGAAAGACCGTTGCCGTGTCTTTTGCCCACCGTAGTGTAGTTAGACTTTGAGTTATACAATTCAGCACCGACCTGTGTCGACACTAGATACAAACAGTATGAATGATGTTACCTAATTTAGTAGAGCTCACGATCTTCTATCTCTAAATAGAAGTCCTCCACTAAAGGATTTCTCTCAACATGTAAACCTCCCACGTCATCAAGGTTATAATTGGTCCATGTCATCCAGTCATCCACTCATCAATGTTTACCCTTCGTCTAAAAAACGTCTACCTTTCCATGAGTAAGCAGTTTTAGTTTGTCTTCAACCTGAGATCCAGATAACAACGTACGCCATTAAATCTTTTCTTATTCTCCACACTGCTCGCCCCATCTACCAATAACGTGTGCCTTCCCGCCTCCCGGCGATCACCAATTCACCATCAATAAAACCCATCCAGCAGTGCTCCCCGTCGCCTCCATGTCCCCGTCGGATCCCCACAATCTTCCCTCGCCTGCACCATCCATCTTCATCTCCTTCGCCGCCTGACGTCCTGTTTCTCTAGCACATTGGCTTCTCTCGACCACAAGGCCAGCCATCAGCATGTCCACTTCACCCGTGTAGATTTGAGTTCGATGTTTTATCTCTATGAATCTGGGATTACCAGTTATTTTTTTGCTAATTGGGATTAGCAATTCACAGAGGCAGTTTGGTTTAATCTTTCGTATCACAACTTTTAATGGCATCGACCGCAGGTACCCTCTCACAATGAATTGGTATGCCCCGCTCATCGCAATTTCCTATGTTCAGACTAAGTATGCCATAGACAATTCCACACCATTATTGGCAAAGAGGTCTAATCTGCCTTTTCCACATTTAGCAGAAAATTGCTGAAGAAATATGCTAACTATTCAGTTTTAATTCCGCACCATTTTTGGCAAAGAGGACTAATCTGCTCTTTCCACATTCGGCAGAAAATTGCTGAAGCAATATGCTAACTATTCAGTTGTAAGCATCCATTGTCAATTTCATACTTATTTCATATTTCCCACAATATCCATGTCTATTCAGTCATGAATTTGCTAATAAAAGTAAATCATGAATGCTTATGCTATTATAAGGTCCTGTACAGTTTTAATGTCGAGATAAAATTTCAATTCGCGTTTGCATTGTATGCATTTCTGCTTAACTTTTTATTGCTGGAAGATGTATCACACCTAAATCAGAGTGGTTATTGTTATTTTTAGTACAACTCGTGGTTTCAGAAATTTGGATGTTACATTAAGAAGCTTCAGTTTATTTTTCTCGAGCTAGGAGCTCTTGATGATTTGTTTATCTTTGATTGCAGACATTATTTTACAAATCATGCTTACGTTAGCTCAAAGTTTTCTATCAAATGATTCGAGCTTAGGTACAATTTCTCTCTCTCTCTTTCCTGATGCTGTTTTACTTATACGTTGGCTCAAAGTTTTATATGAAATGATTTGAGCTTAGGTACAATTTTTCTCTTTCCTGGTGTTGTTTTACTTAATAGTACAAATTTTATTTCAGGATCTAGATCGCTGAATGAATAATTTAGTGAGTGACTTTTTTCAGTGGATGAGATAACGATTAATGTCGAGATCGATGAACCTTCTATGAGGTGGTTTGAGCAACATAGAATTTTCATTGCTTCAAGCTTCTCTTTTCCGCACTTTCCGCGAGTGTGATAAGAACAAGACACATCAAAGTCTTTCATCATGTGATTCTAACGGTTGTGGAAGCGCTTATATATTGAAGGATAATCCTAGCTATGGCCCAAGAGTCGCATCTGCTAATCATTCATTAGTCTACTTATTTGTTTCGGATGTATTCTAATGTGGAAATGCTTCAACATGGATATATGCCATCTATACAATGTTAATCAACTTGCCCAACAAGAGACCAGGAGTGCACCATTATATGGTTATTATGGATTTCTGTTTGTAGTTGTTTTATTTTCTGTTTTTTGGTGTCGTAAATACCTGATTAGTAATTTGGAGTTTTATGCGAAATTGAATATTTTTCACATATAGGATGATATATTGCATGTTTTCTGATCAAATGTCTCAATGTTGGTACAATAATATTAGATACATGGAGAAGTTTGTTACACAATTCTGCTTTGTGTGGCTCAAAATCACAAGTCTTCCATACACACTGACGTTTGTTCTCTAAAAAATCCGGCAACAACGCGCGGGTTATTTACTAGTTTCTTGAAAAAGAAAGCTATACTTTGAGTTATAACTCATGTTATTTTTTTAAAAAAACTTACATATTATTAAAATTATTTACATATTTAAAAAAATATTTGTCTATTTTTTTGTGAATAAACTTGTATTACTAAGACATTGGATATTACAATAGTATATGGAAGAGTATCCGTGAGTCCAGCCGTTCGAGAACTACTCCTAGCATATAAGAAGCCATGAAATGGCTGCTGGTATTTTGACTTCTACGGACATGAGATTAATGTTACATATTTTTAAAACAACTTATATACATATCAATATGCCAATAGCGGTTTGTATTTTAGGCACTACATGATTTGTTCATCTACAAATAAGCTATGTACAAACAATCAACACCTGATTGATTAAGTGGTGAACATGGCCTTCGGTAGGCGGACGCGAAGTTCTCCTGGGCGCTCTGCCCGTGAGCTTATCTTCTCGGCCTTGATTATCCCCTGTATGGTGCATCCTCCATATCAGGGAGTTAAATCCATGGTTAGTCATCATACTTGCTTAGCAAGTTTAATATAATAACTGTACAATTGTACTAAAGATGCGTTGAAGCTTCACCGGCGGTCACTAGGTGAGTTGTAGAGATGTATTTGACGACGTGGCGAGTTAGGACCTACTGTTAGACTACTTAATATACAGGTAAAAAATAATCACATATATGAGGATTTTTTTGCAAAACCACCATCTTCTCCTCCCTGTTTTGGCCAGCGGAAACCCACGGGCCTCCTCGATGTCATCACCAGCTCAGGAGAAAGCTCGGAGCGGACACCGATGACGTAGAGCTCGTCGCCCACGCCGGCGATGGAGAACATGGACCTCCCACGGAGCGCGGCCGCCCCCACCCGGCGCCACCGATGCGCGTCCACGTCGAGCTCGTGCACGACCGGCGTTGCCCTCGACCCCGAACAGGAAAGCCACGGCGTGGTCGCTAGCCAGATCTCCGCAACGCCAAAACAGGGAAGAGAAGGGGTTGCAACCTCTGCTCCAAAATTGAATGGGGAATAAAAAGGAGAGAAGATTCCTCTTTGACGGAGTAGGCCGGGCCGGCTAAAGATCCGGCAGGTTGCTCATGAGCTCCACGAAGGTTCTCGGCGGCGGCATGGTGGGAGCAGCAAGCAGGTTCCGCGGGCTGGGGACGAAGGGGTCGGAGTAGTAGGACTGCGGTGGCTGGTCGCCACCGCTGCCGGACGATGTGGCGCCCGTGGAGGCAGTCCGGAGGATGGGGTTGAGCTCGTTGAGCCAGCTGATGCAGCTCGGGTCGAAGGACAACGGGGAGAACTGGCACGAGGCCGCGGAGGGCGGCAACGACGACGGCAGAGGGGACAGGATGCCGCGCCGGGCCGAGCTGACGACTGCCGCGAGGCCGCCGTTTTCGAACCTGTAGTACGAGAAGTCCATGTACTCCGGAGGAACCGGCGTGGGCGTCGGCCGGATGAACCTCTCGATGGTGGCCAGCCTCGCGGCCGGCGACATCGCGGAGGACGGCGAGACGAGGAACTCCGGGGGTAGGAACATGGACTGCCCGGCGGCACGTCCTCGTCGTCCATCTGGTAGTCCTGCTGGGTCTGTGCCTCGTAGGAGGAGGACTGGGGCGCACCGGAGATGGAGCCGGGACCGGTGAGCAGCTGCACGAGCGCCATGAACTCCCTGGGCTTGGTGTGGATGATCTTGGGCGACGCGTCGTAGATGATCACCGGCTCAAGCGGCTGCTTCTGGCCTTGCTTCTCCTCCCGCCGGCCGTGCCCTTGGCCCTGCGTCTTTTGGATTGGGAAAAGAGCTGCAGCTGGCAGCGCGGCATAGTGGGACTAGGACGCCTCTCTCTCTCTGGCTCGCCGGTTTGTCGTCTTAGCTCCAACTGTCGATGGAGACACTCCACTTTTAGTACGTACTGATTCTACCAGCAGTGTTTGGAGAAGATGATGATTTGGCAAAAAAGTCCTCATACATGTGGTTATTTTTGGTTATTTTTTATCTCTAGGTTAAGTAGTCTAACATTATGCCCAGCTCGCCACATCATCAAATACATGCCTACAACTCGCCCAGTGACCACGAGTGAAGCTTTCACGCGTTTTTATTGACCATAAACTCGTATTCCCATTGTATAATTACCGTATTAAACTTGCTAAGCAAGTACGATGACTAACCATGGATTTAACTCCATATCAGGCTAAAGCTTGCTCTTTTCCCAATCCAAAAGAACCCGAGTGGGTGCTTCTGGAGCAGATCGTGGAGAAGAGTAGAGCGGGGCAATCGATTCTCACTTCGGGTAGCAACATGACCTCGAGTCCACCTAATTAATCCACATACCTTCTTGGATGTGAGCTTTCTTCCATGAGCGCGCGTGGGAACGGACGAGACGGGAGGAAATCCTCTACTAGATCAGATCGAGCAGGGAGCACTCGCCGCCTATTGCCCCCTCCTTTCCTCGCCGGCTACTTCCCCCTCCTTTCCTCGCCGGCCGCCTCCACATACTCCCTTTCCTCACCGACCGCGATATGGGTTTTCTCAGATCTGAGAACGGAGAGAGGAATCGCGTGTGTAAGCAAAAGGGTGCGCTAGGTTTGTGGGTGCCCATTCCTCTCAGTCGTTTGTGCCGTCGGTCGCTCCCTCTCTGTGGTCGACCTCGACCCTTGACCTCCAGCGCCGGCGAGAGGCCGGCCAATCGACGCGGCGGCGCTAGGATTTGCCGGAGGAGACACAGGACAGAGGATAACATAGAATTATATAGAATAATAATCGATAACAATATTGTGGCAATTACAAGAAATATATATATGAGGGTCTAGGTGCACCGGCCTAGCCTATAACAAACCGACTAGGACTCTTAAATCTAACAAGAGTTGTTTTCTAACATCCCGCAGTATCAACGGTAGGCTCGACGATGTTGAGACTGAAACAAATGTCTTGAAACGGAGTACTCACCAGGCCTTTAGTAAGATATCAGCGAACTGAGCTGAAGTGGGCACATATAGAATACGAACTTGACCGAGAGCCACCTTCTCTCGAACAAAATGAATATCGATCTCCATATGCTTGGTATGACGGTGTTCAACCGGATTCCCTGACATATAAACAGCTGAAATATTATCACAGTAAACAATAGTAGCTTGCTCAATAGGGCGATGCAGCTTCGACAACAACTGGCGCAGCCAAACCATATCAGCAACCACATGAGCCACAACGCGATACTCAACTTCGGCTGACGAGCGAGAAACCGTAACCTGCCTTTTTGAAAACCAAGAAACCAAATTGTTAACAAGAAAAACACAAAATCTGAATGTGGACTGTCGAGTATCGGGGTAACCAGCCCAGTCTATATCAGAGTAAGTTGTCAACAAGGTGGGAGAGGATTTGTTTATATGAAGACCTAAATCTAACGGGCCTTTGAGATACTGAATAATATGTTTGACATGGTTGAAGTGAGGAACACGAGGATCATGCATGTAAAGGCAAGCTTGTTGGACAGAAAAAGAAATTTCAGGACGAGTAAGAGTAAGATATTGGAGGGCGCCGATAAGACTACGATAAAGAGAAGGATCAGAAAAGGGATCACCATCGGCAGAAGGTTTTGAACCTGTATCAGCAGGAGTACGAGACGGTTGCCAATCAAGCATACCAGCACGAGAAAGAAGATCTAGGGTGTACTAACATTGAGATAAGAAAAGACCTGATGTGTTACGAATGACAGCAATACCTAAGAAGTGATGAATAAGACCTAGACTCGGATGGGCAAGGAGGCTCTGTAACGACGACGGCGAGCGGCGTCTGCACGGGCTAGGGTTTGGTCTCGCGCGGGAAGAGAGAAGGAGGTCGGGAGAGAGGGACTGCGAGGATGAGGAAGAGCAAGGGAGTCACGACGCGGCTCTTATCCATCTCCAGAGGCGGCGGACGACGGAGAGCAGGCGGCATGGATCGACGGTCGGCGGTGCTCTAGGCAGTTGCTTGCCGCCGACGGGGAAGACGACGAGGGACATGAGCAAGGGGGTATGGGCCCGGGTGGGCTGCGCATGGGCCGAACTAGGTTGCGCTAGGCGACAGGAAAAGGAGGGGAAAGAAATGGGCTGGCCTGGGTTGCGGCCTGTTAGTGTTAGCTGAGTGTTTTTTTATACAAAACCTTTTTTTCTTTATCTGTTTTTTAATTTCTCTTTTGCAATTCATTTTGAATTATGTTTTGAATATTTTCAAAATACCAGAAGCTTTCATAAAATATACAAACTATTGTGGGGCTCTCGTAACTAATTGGGCTCCACGTTTTGGCACTTTTCAAATATTTTCAAAACCACTTTGAAGGAATTTCAAAGAGAGGGGAGATATTAGGGTTTTAGGATTTGGTCCTTATTTTCTTGCATGCAATTTTATTAGATGATGATCACGATGCACAATCAAACCCTAAATAATGTTTTACTAGAAATAGGGTGTTATAGCTCTATCCCCCTTACGAGAATCTCGACTCGAGATTCCAAAGGTAGGAAAAGAGACATAGAGAGAAAGAAACGGGGTCACTCTAAAGATAAGAGGGAATACACTAAGCAACACACAGAGTATCTCATGGTCAACTCATGGATGGAGTGTTCAAAAACAACTCTGAGATGACGAACATGAAACACATCAAGGTAATGGAGGAAACAAGGGGAGACGGTTTCAAGTTGTTAGATAGATGGTCTTCATAAGGATTGAGACCATGGAACTTACAGAAGAGTTTAAGCTTCTGAAAAGGTAAGATTACAATAGAAAGAACATAACCATCGACTTCGATAGGGAACCTCTACTAAACGGCTTAAGTAGAGATTTCGGTTGCAGAGATATGGATCAACAAAACCAAGATGTTGAACTACTTTTGACATAGAAGAGTCACTTTTTCTTTCAACAGAAGGCTCAGACAGAGAGGTGTTTGGTGGAGAGGACTCGTAAGAGCCACAAAGAACAAGTAACAAGAGAAACTCCTGATTACCAAAATCATTGTCACTCTTGAAACTTGGTTGAGAAAACGAAGGGAACTCTTTATTCATCCAGGACTATCAAGATCTTGCCAAAGATCATAATATCACTTTACACCACTAGATGAATATTTAAGAAGATTCCTGATGACATGAGAAGAAAGAAACTTCATTCTCAGGCTTCAATTACTTGGCACAACAAAATGCTTGCCAACGTAAAAGGGTCTGGAGGATCGATCGAGAGACATTTAGCAACACTACTTTAAATGTTCTCCTCGATGTTCGAGAAAACAAACATCAGGTAAAGGTCAGACTTCGGATACAAAAGAAAACCATGAGCACAACTCCTATAATAAATCATAGATGATGCCTCATGAAGAGTGGTTTATATTGCTGAATCAAGAGTCAACCATTACATCAATCTTGCCAGATTTACAAAGAGACCTATGTCAAAACCTTGAGGAGCACCAACCATCATATCTGCTTGAGATTCAGATTTGGTTAGGTGGTATGATATTTCAGACTCAGCATGTTCGAATAGAAAGTTTGCAACATTTACCACGAAGGTAAAGTTACTAGATTCCCAAGATATGGACTATAGTGTAAACCTCCAAAAGAATGAGCTAAATTGCTAGACCCATGTATTAGCAACTTGTCGAGAGACAACTGCATACACATAAGGTACTAACAATAAACACACATATATCCTTAAGGAACGGAGTTAACTCTACTCGAATCCACGGCGACATCCTTCAACAATTGCTCGTGAATCAGAGAAGGTTACTTCTAACATCCAGAACACATACTTCGAGATGACTCGAATATGGTTCTCAAAGGTTTCCAACATTAATGCCAGTTATTCCATAAGAATTTGATCTAGCATGGATGAGATAAGGATGTCATCGATGGGCTCAACAACAAACTTATCAAGACAATCCATTAAGATGGACTCATATGTTGCGTGAACAAGGCAAGAATACTGATCAGATCAGAGGACACGAGGATGTACTCAAATGAAACATCACAAGAAGAAACATCATCAAGATAGTCCTTGGAACTGAGTTTGATTTGACGATAACCTAAATCAAACCAAAGATGGGGAAAAATAATATATCCGCAAAGGAAATATTATCTTTCTTCATCACAAACCAAAACTAGACATCCCTTTTAGCAAGAACTGAGTAGGATAGAACTTTTCTCTTACAACTCTCCAAGTTATTGTTTAAGCTCAACCAACTAGTTTAGGGATATCCAATATGGATCCTTAGAGAAAGGTGTAGTTCAGAGAACTTGCTTGCTCAAGAACTTGACAACACGGTCATGTGGCAACATGGCAATACTTCTAGAAAGAAGTCCAGAATATCACGAACCACCGATATGTCACTTAGTTCGAGAGGAAACTTGCTTGGTAAGGCAAGAAGACACAATCTCAGAGCTTCGGCACAAGCCTAACTCTTTGATGGAAGATATGTACCAGAATAGCGGACTTGGTAGCACAATCATTCTTTGCTTAATGACGGGATTAACCAATCACGCTAAGAATGACACAAATGTCCTTAGAGATCAAAACAATAATAATTTCTAAGAATCTCAGATGACCACATTATTATGCACACACATCATTCACGAACACGAAAGCTCGGAAAAGGGTGGGTAATATGTGTAAGAGCATCACTTCATTAAGGGTCATGGAACTCAGCACGACCTCTTAGTATAAAAGAGTGTGACACTTTAAGATAGAATAGATAGAAGCTAATCAATGCCTCTTGATCTGTGGATTACAACACTTTGACCTTGTCCTAGATATGACGAGGTACTGGAGTTTGTTTTGTTGGAGATATGCCCTAGAGGCAATAATAAATATAGTTATTATTATATCTTTGTGTTTATGATAAATGTTTGCATTCATGCTATAATAGTATTAACAAGGAAACCATTAATACTTGTGTGAATTGTAAACTTAATTTGAAGTCCCTAGTATAGCCTCTATACTTCACTAGCTTGTTGGTTGATTGATGATGTGGTTTCTTTGTCATGAACATTGAGATGTTATCAACAACAAGATCATATCGTTAGGAGAATGATATGGTGGACATACTCCTATAGATAAGCGTAGCATAAAGATCAAGTCATTTCAATAGTTCAATTGCTATATGCTTTCTGATACATAGTAACCTAATTCCTTCGACCATGAGATCATGCATATCACCTTTACTGGATGGATGCTTTGATGTCATCAAACACCACACCGTAACAGGGTGGCTATAAAGGTGGTATTGAGTGTTCGGAAAGTATTGGTTGAAACACATGGATCAAGAGTGGGATTTGTCCATCCACATGACGGATAGATATTCTCTGGGCCCTCTCGGTGAAATGTCATCCAATTAGCTTGCAAGCATGTGACTGGGTCACAAGGGATCACATATCACGGGAACGAGAAAAGAGTACTTATCAGTAACGAGGTTGAACTAGGTATGCAGAGATACCGAAGATCATAACCTCGGATAAGTAACATATCGTGAGACAAAGGGAAATTGGTATCGTATGTAAGTGGTTCATTCGATCGCAAAGTAATCGTAGAAATATGTGGGAGCCATATGAATTTCCAGATTCCTCTATTGGTTATTGTTCGGAGAAGTGTCTCGATCATGTCTGCATAATTCACGAACCGTAGGGAGACACACTTAAGGATTCGACGTTGTTTGAGTAGTTATGGTATTATGAGAAAGAGACCGAATGTTGTTCGGAGTCTCGGATGGGATCCGGGATATCACGAGGTGATCCGGAATGGTCCGGAGAATAAGATTCATATAAGGAAAGTCCCGTTTCGGAGTTCGGGAATGATTCCGGTGTTTTCATCGGGAACATTCTAGAAGGTCCCGGAATGTCCGGCACTCCGGGAGGGAAGGGGTACATGAATGTGTCATTGCATGTTGGAATGATTGCATCATGTACTAAGTGTTCTCGCTGTCCGAAATAAAGGGTTAATTCAAATCCTAATTGAAAAGTCAAACTGCCAGTTTTCGGTCAAACTGCCAGTTTTCGGAAAGAGGAGAAAGTGGAGGCCGAGTTGGAGGAGGGTTCCTCCCCTTGGCCGGCGCACCTCCCAAGGCCGAGTTGGGGAGGAACTCCTCCCCTTGGCCGCCGGCCCTCCCACCTATAAAGGGAGGGGCAGGGCTCCCCTCTCTACACAACACTACTAGTTCCTACCCTCTAAACTAAACCCTAGATCTAAAACCCCGGTTTAGAGCTATTTTGGTTTAGAGCCTTCTAATTGGTTTAGAGCCCTCTAATTGGTGTGTCTAATTACTAGACCACTAATAGCCTCTCTCATAAGCTCCACCATACTCGCACCGGCTTAAGGCGAAGCCCTGCGGGATCTCCCCTCTACTTCCGGTACCACGCCGTTGTGCTGCCGGAATCGCGAGGAGAGTGCTACAACCTCCGCTGCCTGCTGGAACAAGGGAGAGGAAGGTCTTCGTCGAGTACCGAACGTGTGACCGACTGCGGGGGCGCTGCTGGAACGTGGCGCCGGAAGGATCGTCTACACGATCTTGAGATCGGAAAGAGTACGACTACATCACCCACGAGAATCTGCTCTCGTTAAACACTTTGGAATCTTCGAGGGTGAGTTATTCCATCGACTCGTTGCTACAATCTAGTAGATAGATCTTGGCTTGTTTGTTTGTATGCGATAGAAAATTTTTGTTTTCCATGCTACGAACCCCTACAGTGGTATCAGAGCCGTGTCTATATGTAGATCTGTTGCACGAGTAGAACACAATGGTCATTGTGGGCGTTGATGCTTTTATTGTAGATTGCTTTTTGTGTACTTTGCATCTTGCGGTATGTTGGGATGAAGCGGCCCGGGCTAACCTTACATGACATCGTTCATGAGACTTGCTCCACGCTTAACATGCAACTTGTATTGCATAAGTGGCTTTGCGGGTGCCTGTTTCTCCTAGCATAGTAAAGATCCAATTTACAACGGGTAATCAACAATGCTAGTATCAATGTTGTGGTTCTTGTTCGTAGGTTAGAACGACACTTATGGAAAGCCCCAAACCACGTAAAATATGCAAAGAAAGTAGAAGCGTCTAACTTTGTTTTGCAGGGGTGTGCAGTGATGTGATATGGCCATGATTGTGATTATATTTGATGTATGCAATGTTCCTTATTGTAAGTTGGCAACCGGCAGGAGCCATATGGTTGTCTTTAATTTCTGTTAAGACCTGCGTGTCTATTCAAAATAGTTGTAATAGTTGAAGCTGGTGGACGACAACCATGAAGAAGCGTCATTGACCTTGATGCTATGCCGGTGATGATGGAGATCATATTCGTGCTTGAAGATGGAGATCGGAAGCACAAAGAAGAAAGGCCATATCATATCACATATTATGAATTGCATGTGATGTTAATCCTTTATGCATCTTGTATTGCTTAGTAGACGACGGTAGCATTATAAGATGATCCCTCATGCACATAAATTTCAAGTTCTGAAGTGTTCACCCTTAGTATGCACCGTTGCCAAAGCTTGTTGCTTCGAAGCACCACGTGATGATCGGGTGTCTTTGATTCCGCGGGTGAATACAACGTAAGCAAGCCAGATTTGCTTATGCGGTAACTAAGGTTTGATCTTGACGAGCCTAGCATGTACAGACATGGCCTCAGGAACACGGATCGCCGAAAGGCAAAGCATGAATCATATAGTAGATATGATGAACATGATGATTGTTCGCCATTAAAACTATATCGGCTCTCGTGATGATCGGTGTTGATATAGTAGTTTTGGTTCGTGTGATCACTAAAACAATGTGAGGGATGTTGTTTTGAGTGGGAGTTCACCTAGTTTAATTTCATTAATTAATTTGAGCTCAATTTGTCATAAACTTAGTCTAAACTATTGCAAATATGTTGTAGATCAATGGCAGCCCCTACCATCAATTTTAATGCGTTCCTAGAGAAAGAAAAGTTGAAAAAACAATGGAAGCAACTTCGCGGATTGGTTCCGCAATTTGAGGATTGTCCTCACAGCTGGTAATTTGACCTATGTGCTGGATGCACCGCTAGGTGACCCACCTGCAGCTGATGCTACCGATGAAGTAAAGAATGTTTACCTCGCTCGGAAGAATCAGTACTCCATAGTTCAGTGTGCTATCTTGTATGGTTTAGAATCGGAGCTTCAGAAAAGGTTTGAAGAGTCAGATCCATATGATATTGTCGAGGATCTCAAATTAATTTTTGAGACTCATGCGGCAATTGAAAGTTATGAAGCTTCTGAAAAGTTCTTTAACTGCAAGATGGAAGAGGGTAGCTCCGTCAGTGAGCATGTGCTTAAGATGTCTGGGCACGCAAATAAACTTCAAAGTTTGGGTATAGTGATTCCTAATACTTTGGGAGTTTACCGCATCCTCCAATCACTACCACCAAGTTACAAGAACTTTGTGATGAACTACAACATGCAGAACATGAACAAAGAGTTGCCAGAACTATTTGCTATGTTAAAATCTGCAGAAGTGGAGATCAAGAAAGAGCACCAAGTGTTGATGGTCAATAAGACCACCAAATTCAAGAAAGGCAAGTCTAAGCAAAAGGGACACTTCAAGAAGGGTGGTAAGAAAGTTACCATGCCAACGAAGAAGACCAAAGCTGGACCTAAGCCTGAAACTGAGTGCTTTTACTGCAAGGGAGAAGGTCACTGGAAGCGGAATTGCCCAAAGTACTTGGCGGATTTGAAGAACGGCAACATCAAGAAGAAAGGTATATTTGATATACATGTTATTGATGTGTATCTCACTAGTATTCGTAGTAGTGCCTGGGTATTTGATACTGGTTCGGTTGCTCATATTTGTAACTCGAAACAGGAGCTGCAGAATAAACGGAAGCTAGCGAAGAACGAGGTGTCGATGCGTGTGGGAAACGGATCAAAGGTTGATGTGATCGCGGTCGGCACGCTACCTCTTCATCTACCATCGGGATTAGTTTTATACTTAAATAATTGTTATTTGGTGCCTGCGTTGAGCATGAACATTATATCGGGATCTTGTTTATTGCGAGACGGTTACTTGTTTAAATCAGAGAATAATGGTTGTTCGATTTATATGAGTAATATGTTTTACGCACATGCACCTTTGATAGATGGTCTATTCTTATTGAATCTCGATAGTAGAAATACACATCTTAATAACATTGAAGCTAAACGTTTGAAATCAAGCGATAATTCGACCTATATGTGGCACTGTCGTCTTGGTCACATTGGAGTGAAACGTATGAAGAAACTCCATTCCGATGGACTTCTTGAATCACTTGATTTTGAATCACTTGAAAGATGCGAAGCATGTCTGATGGGTAAAATGACTAAGACTCCATTTTCTGGTATAATGGAGCGAGCTACGGACTTATTGGAAATCATACATACCGATGTGTGTGGTCCAATGAGTGTAGCATCGCGCGGTGGTTATCGTTATGTTCTTACCTTCACGGATGATTTGAGTAGATATGGGTATATCTATTTCATGAAACATAAGTCCGAAACTTTCGAGAAGTTTAAGGAGTTTCAAAGTGAGGTAGAGAATCAACGTAACAAGAAGATTAAATTTCTACGTTCTGATCGTGGAGGTGAATATCTAAGTTACGAGTTTGGCGAGCATTTAAAGAAGTGCGGAATACTTTCACAATTGACACCGCCGGGAACACCACAGCGTAATGGTGTGTCCGAACGTCGTAATCGAACTCTCTTAGATATGGTTCGTTCTATGATGTCACTTACAGATTTACCGCTATCATTTTGGGGTTATGCATTAGAAACAGCCGCATTCACTTTAAATAGGGCACCATCTAAATCCGTTGAAACGACACCGTATGAATTATGGTTTGGGAAGAAACCTAAATTGTCGTTCCTTAAAGTTTGGGGATGCGAAGCCTATGTAAAGAAGTTACAGCCGGACAAGCTTGAACCCAAAGCGGAAAAATACGTCTTCATAGGATACCCAAAGGAAACTATTGGGTATACCTTCTATCATAGATCCGAAGGCAAAATCTTCGTTGCCAAGAATGGATCCTTTCTAGAGAAGGAATTTCTCTCGAAAGAAGTGACTGGAAGGAAAGTAGAACTCGACGAGGTTGTCGAACCTTCTCTCGAAATTGCGAGTAGCGCAGCACCGGAAGAAGTTCCTGTGGTGCCTGCACCAATAAGAGAGGAAGCTAATGATGATGATCATGAAACTTCGGTTGAAGTTGCTACAGAGCCTCGGAGGTCAACGAGAACTCGTACCACTCCAGATTGGTATGATTCCGTTATGAATGTCATGTTGGTGGACAACACCGATGACCCCGAGACATATGAGGAAGCGATGATGAGCCCAGATTCCAATAAATGGCAAGAAGCCATGAAATCCGAGATTGGATCCATGTACGAAAACCAAGTATGGACTTTGGTGGACTTACCGGATGGCCGGAAGGCTGTCGAGAACAAATGGATTTTCAAGAAGAAAACAGATGCTGATGGTAATGTTACTGTCTATAAAGCTCGACTTGTCGCAAAAGGGTTTCGACAAATTCAAGGAGTTGACTACGATGAGACTTTCTCACCAGTAGCGAAGCTAAAGTCTGTGAGGATTATGTTAGCAATCGCTGCATATTATGATTATGAGATATGGCAGATGGATGTCAAAACAGCATTCCTCAATGGAGACATTGATGAAGAGTTGTATATGATGCAACCCAAAGGTTTTGTCGATCCTAAAGATGCTAACAAGGTATGCAAGCTTCAACGGTCCATCTATGGATTGAAGCAAGCATCCCGAAGTTGGAATCAACGTTTTGATAAGGTAATCAAAAGTTTTGGTTTTATACAAACTTATGGAGAAGCTTGTATTTACAAGAAAATGAGTGGGAGCTCTGTAGCATTCTTAATACTGTATGTGGATGACATATTGTTGATTGGGAATGATGTAGACCTTCTTAATAGTGTCAAGGAATATTTGAATAATAGTTTTTCAATGAAGGATCTTGGCGAAGCAGCTTACATATTAGGCATAAAGATTTATAGAGATAGATCGAAACGCCAAATATCATTGTCACAAAGTACATATTTGGACAAAGTTCTAAAGAGGTTTGGAATGGAAGATAGCAAGAAAGGGTTCTTGCCCATGTTGCCCAATACGACCTTGAGTAAAACTCAAAGTCCGACATCGGCAGAAGATAGAGAAAGGATGAGTAAGACTCCCTATGCCTCAGCCATAGGATCTCTAATGTATGCCATGCTATGTACTAGACCCGACATTGCATATGCTGTTAGTTTAACTAGCAGATATCAAAGTGATCCAGGAGTGGATCATTGGACAGCGGTCAAAAACATCCTTAAGTACTTGAGAAGAACTAAGGATATGGTTCTTTCTTATGGAGGTGATGAACAGCTCGTTGTTAATGGTTACACCGATGCTAGTTGGAACACTGATCCGGATGATTCTAAATCACAATCTGGATACGTATTTATTTTGAATGGTGCAGCAGTTAGCTGGAGGAGTGCAAAGCAAAGCGTTGTGGCGAGATCTTCAACTGAATCGGAATACATGGCTGCTTCGGAGGCTTCACAAGAAGCGATATGGATGAAAGAGTTCATTACAGAGCTGGGTGTGGTTCCTAGTGCGCTGGACCCAATGTCTATCTACTGTGATAACATGGGCGCCATAGCCAATGCGCAAGAACCAAGGTCACACAAGAAGCTGAAGCATATCAAGCTACGTTTTCACGCTATTCGAGAACATATCCAGGATGGGGATATAAAGATTTGCAAAGTACACACAGATCTGAATGTGGCGGATCCGTTGACTAAACCTCTCCCGAGGGCAAAACATGACCAACACCAAACTGCCATGGGTGTTCGGTATATTACCATGTAATCTAGATTAGATGACTCTAGTGCAAGTGGGAGACTGTTGGAGATATGCCCTAGAGGCAATAATAAATATAGTTATTATTATATCTTTGTGTTTATGATAAATGTTTGCATTCATGCTATAATAGTATTAACGAGGAAACCATTAATACTTGTGTGAATTGTAAACTTAATTTGAAGTCCCTAGTATAGCCTCTATACTTCACTAGCTTGTTGGTTGATTGATGATGTGGTTTCTTTGTCATGAACATTGAGATGTTATCAACAACAAGATCATATCGTTAGGAGAATGATATGGTGGACATACTCCTATAGATAAGCGTAGCATAAAGATCAAGTCATTTCAATAGTTCAATTGCTATATGCTTTCTGATACATAGTAACCTAATTCCTTCGACCATGAGATCATGCATATCACCTTTACTGGATGGATGCTTTGATGTCATCAAACACCACACCGTAACAGGGTGGCTATAAAGGTGGTATTGAGTGTTCGGAAAGTATTGGTTGAAACACATGGATCAAGAGTGGGATTTGTCCATCCACATGACGGATAGATATTCTCTGGGCCCTCTCGGTGAAATGTCATCCAATTAGCTTGCAAGCATGTGACTGGGTCACAAGGGATCACATATCACGGGAACGAGAAAAGAGTACTTATCAGTAACGAGGTTGAACTAGGTATGCAGAGATACCGAAGATCATAACCTCGGATAAGTAACATATCGTGAGACAAAGGGAAATTGGTATCGTATGTAAGTGGTTCATTCGATCGCAAAGTAATCGTAGAAATATGTGGGAGCCATATGAATTTCCAGATTCCTCTATTGGTTATTGTTCGGAGAAGTGTCTCGATCATGTCTGCATAATTCACGAACCGTAGGGAGACACACTTAAGGATTCGACGTTGTTTGAGTAGTTATGGTATTATGAGAAAGAGACCGAATGTTGTTCGGAGTCTCGGATGGGATCCGGGATATCACGAGGTGATCCGGAATGGTCCGGAGAATAAGATTCATATAAGGAAAGTCCCGTTTCGGAGTTCGGGAATGATTCCGGTGTTTTCATCGGGAACATTCTAGAAGGTCCCGGAATGTCCGGCACTCCGGGAGGGAAGGGGTACATGAATGTGTCATTGCATGTTGGAATGATTGCATCATGTACTAAGTGTTCTCGCTGTCCGAAATAAAGGGTTAATTCAAATCCTAATTGAAAAGTCAAACTGCCAGTTTTCGGTCAAACTGCCAGTTTTCGGAAAGAGGAGAAAGTGGAGGCCGAGTTGGAGGAGGGTTCCTCCCCTTGGCCGGCGCACCTCCCAAGGCCGAGTTGGGGAGGAACTCCTCCCCTTGGCCGCCGGCCCTCCCACCTATAAAGGGAGGGGCAGGGCTCCCCTCTCTACACAACACTACTAGTTCCTACCCTCTAAACTAAACCCTAGATCTAAAACCCCGGTTTAGAGCTATTTTGGTTTAGAGCCTTCTAATTGGTTTAGAGCCCTCTAATTGGTGTGTCTAATTACTAGACCACTAATAGCCTCTCTCATAAGCTCCACCATACTCGCACCGGCTTAAGGCGAAGCCCTGCGGGATCTCCCCTCTACTTCCGGTACCACGCCGTTGTGCTGCCGGAATCGCGAGGAGAGTGCTACAACCTCCGCTGCCTGCTGGAACAAGGGAGAGGAAGGTCTTCGTCGAGTACCGAACGTGTGACCGACTGCGGGGGCGCTGCTGGAACGTGGCGCCGGAAGGATCGTCTACACGATCTTGAGATCGGAAAGAGTACGACTACATCACCCACGAGAATCTGCTCTCGTTAAACACTTTGGAATCTTCGAGGGTGAGTTATTCCATCGACTCGTTGCTACAATCTAGTAGATAGATCTTGGCTTGTTTGTTTGTATGCGATAGAAAATTTTTGTTTTCCATGCTACGAACCCCTACATGTTTCTCCTAGACATTCTGAAATGGTCTGTCTTGATGGACCACAAGAGTATCTTACATCGGAAGACACCGATGCACATTTACTACTTGGCTACCAACTGGTATACAAAGGTCGAAAAGCAACAAGGAAAAAAAGGAACATGCTCAGGGTAGAATCCCGAGATGTGGATGCATAGATTAACAATCTTCCGAAAACCAATGTAGAGAAGGGAAAGGTGTGGCAGAGTCACGAGGGTAGATGCGAGACTCTCGAGGAGTAATCTTGTCATGATCTATTTAGTTCCATTAAAGAACATCTACCATAGCTAGTGGTAGGGGAAGTCCTTTATCGTCACTATTCAATAGCGACAATATCCACAAGCTTGAAGGCTATACTAGAATTGTAGTACCAACCATCCCGAGGTAAAGTTTGAACATTAGCGACAGGGGTCAAAAGAATGGATCTTGATTTAAAGATCAACGTCATGTAAAAGATTCACTACACCAGAATCCAGCACAATCGGGGATCTTAGGTTCAAGTCCAAGGGTTAAAACCCAAGAAAATAAGTAACTACTATTTGAGTGACACAACGTACACTACAAGATAGTAATCACAAGGTAGCTTCCAAAATAAGAAACATCTTCTTAAGTACCAAACAAACAAAAAGGAGGCACACGAGGCGAAAGGAGACCTCGAAGCCTAGAACAGAACATTGTGAATCATTATATTGTAGGATCCAAAAGATAGAGAGATCATGATGGGAAGGAATCTCTTAGATAAACAAGAGCAAGGGAAACAAGAATTCACAACACACACAACTCTAAAGAACTCAACACTAGGTCAACTGGTTGAGAAACGACATGCCCAGAAGGCACCTAAGATTTGAAAGACTAGACAAGATATCAAAACTTTTCTAAAATCAACACCAGATAAGATAACCCAGAGTTAGAGTGAAACTGGATAAAGAGTAAAAGGAGCATACTAGAGTTTTCGCAAATACTTTTGAGCTTTTAAAATAGTTTTCACAAACACTAGACTCAACATCGACCAATAGCAAGGTTTTTCTACGGTCGGTACTGCTCTGATACCAAAACCTGTGACACCCTCGGGATCAGGGCTAAACAAATCTCAGACCTCCGTCTGACATAAGCTTAAACTTGAGCTCGAGAATATCCAGTGAAGAATCGGTAACACAATAGTGACCCTACGACACAAAATTTATTACAACAAGCTCATAACTGAGCAAAGAACCAAATTATTACAAGCAGAGGTCACTGACCACAAACATCAAACAACAGAAGGCAAATTATGCTATTAAGTATAGCAAACTTAACAAATGGCCTAAGAGGACTGAAGCATAATGATGACATCCCAGCCCAGAGATTCCAGGCTACCGGCCGGGAACCCCAAGCTACTCGTCGATGTCGATGAAGTACAGAACTCGTCTTCAGGTGAACACTTACTCTGCCAAAAGTATCAACAAAGCAAGGGGGAGTACAGGGTGTACTCCGCAAGACTTATGACTGGTGGAGTTGTTTTGCATAAAGCCACTTTTGTTTATAAAACAAGAGAGAGAAGAAGCTCGTCTATTCAGAATATTTTAAAAGGGGATAAGGGAGCGACATCTCCGAAATATTGATCATCATCTTTTGATATCCACCAAGTCATCATCATCTGAACCCTATCTAGGATCACCCCCTCGTACCCATGAGGAAGCATCCTTAAGCACACGTTGATCTACCAAGTTTTACGATTAGGTTATAGTTCTCTATGATCTTAGAATCTGGTCACCAAGCGTTCATAACCGTGAACACGGATTTTCGAAAAGATTTAACCCTGCAGGGGTGTACAACTTTACCCACACGTACCAACCGACTCTTAATGCCAAGCTATTAGCCCTCTTCCTTGGAAGGCTGGCAGAGGGTGGTTGCCCACGACCTTTACCTTGCTTTCGTCGAGACCATGAGTCACGCAATAAGTATGGTTCCGCTGTAACGGGTCAAATCCCGAAGCCGGTACTTAAAGATGTGAGGCGAGGTTGGTTTACCAGGGGCGCCATCAACCCCAAGCAACCCGGTCCACGCTTCCCTACCTGTTATGAATGCACCTTTACCCGCCAAATCTTTCAAAACGTTTTCTATGCATATGTCGAATGGAAGGCCCGAACTATGTGACTCATGGAATCTACTAGGCAAGTTAATCAGGCGAGGGGTTCCCAAGCCCCGTGTGGTTGTACACTCGTCTCGGTTCCAAAGGCAAGAACTCAGTTCCTAGTGGTGGCGAGCATGGGATTAGAAAAACCACATCCCACTGTGGCCTCCCATCATTCGTTGTTGCCTCATATCACTGGCGGAGCTATGCACAAGTCAGAGGGGGCCACCGCCCCCCAGACTTGGAACATTTACTGAAGAAAAAAATATTTAAGGGGCTTAATTGGATTTTTTGAGTCTTTTGCCCCCCCCCCCCAAATGTTGAAATATTACCTTTTGCCCCCCCCCCAGTCAACCTGGGCTAGCTCTGCCAGTGCCACATATGGAAATGGATCTGGCATGTGGGTGGGGAGTCAGGCTGTGGCCACGTGTGAGGAGGATGGAGACATCAACGATGGAGGCCAGCGGCGGCCGCGCGTGAAGAAGGTGGATGCGGTGGCGTGTGACGAAGGAGGAGCGGTGGAGGCCAGCGGCGGCCGTGCGCGAGGAATGGGAGTCCGATGAAATGCTACTCGGTTTCATTGGGCCTGGCCCGTGTGGACGAAGGACGACGTAGTGCGGCGACGGCAGAAAACGGAACATCAACTTTCTTTTTAAATAGTAGAGAAGTAGAGAAAACCTTTTTTTTCTTTATCTGTTTTGTAATTTCTCTTTTGCAATTCATTTTGAATTATGTTTTGAATATTTTAAAAATACCAGAAGCTTTCATAAAATATACAAACTATTTTGGGGCCCTCATAACCAATTGGGCTCCACATTTTGGCACTTTTCAAATATTTTCAAAACCACTTTGAAGGAATTTCAAAGAGAGGGGAGATATTAGGGTTTTAGGATTTGGTCCTTATTTTCTTGCATGCAATTTTATTAGATGATGATCACGATGCACAATCAAACCCTAAATAATGTTTTACTAGAACTGGGGTGTTACACAGGGCATAGGCCATGCCTAGACTAGCTCGGTCCATGGATCACGAGAAGGACGCCAGCCGGGGGCGGCGGTGGAGCCGGAGCCGAGGGAGGAGGAGGACCAGGCGTCATACGAAACTGCGATGGTTTAGGATTTTGACCCCTGCAGTTGGAACTTGGACGCCAGCCTGATGGTTGAGGAGGAGCCATTGGAGGAGGTGGCGGTGGCGGCGGTGGTGCAGGAGGTCGAGGAGCGGCAGTGAAGACCTAAGGACGGGAGTCCTTGTTGGTTTGGGCACGATCGGCCCATTGCAGCATCGAGCGAACCTCGACGAAGGAGGGGCGCGGACGCATCATAGGGATGAAGGAGGTCTATTTCTCAAAACGCTTGCTGAGGCCGACGAGGAGGACGTTGATGAGCTTCCGATCGTTGATCAGATCACTGAGTTTGCGGAGTTAATCTGCGATCGCCTTAAGGTGTTGGCAGTAGACGTCGACGGGTGCATCAAATTGCATCGTGTTCTGAATCTCGGTATGGAGATTGTTGGCGCGAGCGTCGACGTTGTCCTAGAAGAGCTCATGAAGGGTTTTCCACAGATCGGCGGCGGAGGCACCATCACGGTGTACGAGATTTAAGATTTCTATGGAGACTCGCATGCAAATCCATTGAATAATGGCGAGATCATCCTTGAACCATTGCGGATCTTGAGGTTGAGGGCGAGCATCGTCGGCGACGTGAGAGCGAAGGTTGCATCGCTCGAGGTGGACGTCGAAGAGGTGACACCAATCGTAGTAGTTGTGTCACATCCCAAAATTTTCCAAATTTTGAAATGTGAAAAATAAATAAACAAAATAAATAATTGTTGAAATTTAGGGTGAAAAGAAACTTTTTGTTTCTAAATGAAAACATTAAAACCCATCTTGAACAAACTTTGAATGAAAAGTGAATCAAACAAAATTTCAATCAAGTAAAATTCATTCATCAATGAATGTTTCTTAAAATTTAAACTTGGGAAAATAAACTAAAACCCTTAAAAGCCTAATGGAAGAAAATCATTTCCAAGATCTCTCTAAGACTATGGATTTGGTCCATACAAGAATTCTGCAACAATCATTTTAAAAATGATCAAGAATGAAAAATAAAAATATTATAAAACCATAGGAATTGGTTTCACTCATTTTGGTGCCATAAATAAAAACTTATGAATTTAATAAGTTAAAGGAAATATTTTCCAAGGCTAATAAAAGCTCCTATCTAAATCCATACCAAATTTTGAGCAAATAAATCCTAAAGGAATTTAAAAGGATAAACAAATATTAAATAAAGTTATGCAAATTGGAATCATCAATTTTGGATCTTTAAATAAAAAGATATGGATTTTGTAAGGCAAAGAAATAAATAAATAAATAAATAAGGAATATTTAAAAGCCAAATTAAATCTTGGACAAACAAATGAAATGAAAGATTATTGATTAATAAAAGGAGTAAAGAATTATTTAAATAAAATCATAAGGATTGATTAATATCCAATTTTATTTATATAAAGACAATTCCCAATTAAATCATATTAAAGTATTTTAAATAATAATTCAAAGTGAATTGTTTGCACTATGGAATAAATAAAATCTACTGAAAAAGGTTTGATAAAAATTTGGAATTCAAATAGAAGTTTGAAAACCTATTTAAAATCCTATTTGAATAAAGACAAATGCCTATTTTAAATAAATAGTAAACCATAAAAGGATAAAAGAAATTATTCTAAAATGGACTTTAAAACAGTATAGAAAACTACTGAAAAGTTTTGAAAATATTTGATAAATAAATCTGATTCAAATAAGAGTTTGAAATTCAAAACAGAATAAAAGAAACAGAAAAAGAAAAAGATTCAGAATAAAAAAAAGGAAAACAAACCCAACCCAGAAACAAAGCCCAGTCCAGCCCAACTAACTAGCCCATCTTTCCTCCCCCGCGAACCGTTTTCCTCACTCGTGTCCGCACCCACAAAGTCACTGAACAGAAGACCCCACCTAACTCCCACTCACCTCGCTAACGAACGGGACCCACTGGCCACCTCATCGTCATCAACCTCGCGCGACAGTTTGCCCCCCCCCCCCCCCGCACCTCGTCGTTCCTGCCTTGAATCTGTGGCATGAATTCGCATCAATGCGCGATTAAACCTCGCCAGAGACGACACACTCTTAAACGCCTACGCCCCCTCTCCATTTCCCCCCCCCACACCCCTCCCTACCCGCCCCTAGGCTACCTGAATCGCTCGCGGCAAGGCCAGTGCCTCCGACGTGTTTCCCGTCCGATTCCGGTGAAGCCAGACCTCCCCAAACCCTCTGGTACATACTGGGTTGCTCGCCAGCATCTCCTGCATCTCCCAGTACCGCTAGCTTGGCCGCGCATTTCCCAGAAGCTCGGCAACGACGAACCCTTCTCGCCACCTTCTCCTGCCTCAACTCCGGCGACCCCTCCCCGTAAGCACAAGTTGTCCCCTCCTCTCTGGTTGCTAGTCACATGTTCAGCATCCTTGCGTGCATCTAACAGCGTCTTCCGTTTGCCTTGGCATGACCTGCAACCTCGCCCCCATCGACGAACAGAGACGCCCGACGCCGCCGCGAACTCCGACGAGCAATCGCCGCCGCTCCCGTGCGCCCCTCGAGTAGCTGAGACCACTTTGAGCTTCACTGCAACCATGCGAGCACGGTAAGCACCTCCACTCCCTCTCTTGCTTCCTAGTTCGCCGACAACGTCACTGATAGAGCCGCGCTGCCGCCAGCCACCGTCGAGCGCCGCTAGTTCTTGGCATATGCGCTGGTAGCCATTAGATCTAAATCGCCTGGCTAAGATTATTTAGATCCAACAATCCACAGAGCGCAATACGCATGAATCGGTACGCACCAGTTAGAAGCAGACACGTGGCTGTCCTGTTTGATTAAAATTCTAGAAATGATTTTAGATTGTTTAAACTTGTAAAATTCATAAATATTGTTCTGCTTGGCCAAATTTGCAAATTTTATATCAGTGGATTCAGAAAAATGTAAAATTTCCAACCATGCCCTTTTTTAGTGAGTTGTTTCTGTAAAATTGGTTGTTTTTGCAGAAACATATTTAGGCTTATTTTGAGTATAAAAATTATTCTAAAAATGATTTTTGGGTAAAATCTTTTGTAAACGTTTTGTTTTGAACCTACTGACCATAAAAACCAACTCTTGGATATAAATGTATATTGTGTGACACTGAGGAATTAATCCTTGAATAAAAGCATTTCTAGTCAAATAAAAATATTGATTATGGTTTGAAAATGCTTTTTGAGTAAAACCTTTTGCAAATGGGTTGATTTATACTCCCTAACCCTAAACACCAAGTTTTAGGATTTAAAAATATATTTGATGAACCCTAGTAAATTATTACTTTGCTAAAGGCATTTCTAGAAAATAAAAATATTGTTTTGATTTAAAAATGGAATTTAGGTGAAACCTTTTGCAAATAGATTAATATAAAACCCTTTAAGCATAAACACTAACATTTGTGCTTAGATAATATATTTGACTAAAACTACAAAATATTACTTTGATTTAAATCACTTTTAACAAAACAAAATGATTTAAATGGCCCAATTTCACTAACTTGGTTTCAAATGATTTTACCATATTTATAAATGACCTTTAGGTGTTTTAAAATGTTTAGAGCCTACTAGAAACCACTTTTACAAATAAAACAATATTTTGCATGCTTGCATGCATTGCTTGATTTTATTGTTTTATGTGGTGAATTGTTTGAATACTAGTTTGAATATGTGCTTGCTTGATTGAATTGTAGTGAAATTTGAAGTGTGTGATAATTGCAAGATCAAGGAGCGAACCAATATTCTCTACTAAAAATGCAAGTGACACTATCATCCATGTCCTACTATTTTCATTACACTTAGTGGTATTTTTATAGTATGCATGATAGAGCTGCTATGTTACTATGCTATGCTATGTCCTATTAGGAAATCCTTTATATCTTCCTTAGTGAAAACATCATAGTTGTAGTATGCTTAGCCCTACTATAGAGTTGGGATGGAATACATGATATGATTATATGAAGTGTTGGAAAAATATATGTTTTATATAATAAATCAAGTACTCAATGAACCACCTGGGTGGAATGTGGAGACTCAATTTTGGATAAGGTGGCAACAAAAGGAACCATGTTTATATGGCTATCTTTTTGTATGTGCACTAGAAGAAAACCACCCAGGGACTTAAAGATTGAACATGTTTCTCATACAGTGGCTTCCGTGTACAGCCACATGCTAAATGGGCTCTGGCTTAGTCAACTACATAGTGGAAGACCCTTGCATTGGCACCTACTCAGGTTAACCGGATTCATGTATTGGAAATATATCCTTACATTGGTTCCTGGTAGACAAGCTAGCATCATGTATTGGGAGGACTTCTATGGAAAGACTTTGTCACATTCTTGATCTGCCGGTACTCCATTTGGTGTGTACTTATCCAGCGGCCACTGGTGGCGTCAAGACGAGATTGTGTCATGTGGGTAAAGTGTACAACTTCTGCAGAAGATTAAATTCTAAGTACTTAGTCGTGTCCCCGGTTATGGACAACTCTAAGCAACTAAGGCCTGAAGCTATGGAAGATCTTGACATTCCAATTTCTCAAAGTAAAACTTGATGGTGTCAACAAGGGATTAGAAGCACTTGGAGTTTTCCAAGGAGTTCAGAAAGATTGTCAAAAGATCAAAACTATTTTGAAAAGATGGGATAAAACTATATTGCTTTCTGCAAATGAGCCTAAACCCTACTTAGTCAAATATGCATATATTGATAGGTTCCACTTATTCCCACATAGTAGTGAAACTTGCCAATACAATTCAAATGTATTGACCCATGTGGCTGCAACTTATTATGTTGCAGGTTTGTTTGATTTTAGTGAAGTGTGTTGAATAGGATTACAAGTCTACAACCAACATGAATGCCTGTGGCACTTTGAAGATGAAGGACTCCATGCTATATAGTTTATTCTGCTGCATTGTAATGAGATAGCCAAATGAGCTATGTAAGATGTAATGAATTATTTATTCCTGGTTATAAAGTTGTACTATGACCTTTGTATCTCGATATTACATCTTAAACTGTGGATGCTAGCTATTGATCCAGGGACTAGCATTGTAAACACAGGGATCTCTACCTTATCAGGTTGGGACCTCTACAAGTTATGAGCAGCGAGGTCTAGGGTTACGGGTATGTAGGGGCTAATATTGGATATGGTGTCGGTGAAGGAGATTGAAGGGGCTATTGGTGGAGGTAGAGCTAAAGTAGAGGTAGAGGTGGAGGGGGCCGTGGCCGCGGCGACCTTGGCGGCAATGATGGCGGCGTGCCGCTTGAAGTAGCCGGGCAGCGGCGGTGGCGGGGTCGGTGCGTGAGCCATACCCTAGGATCGGAAGTCTGATACGATGTAGAATTGTATATATAGAATAATAATCGATAACAATATTGTGGCAATTATAAGAGGTATATATGAGGGTCTAGGTGCACCGTCCTAGCCCTATAACAAACCGACTAGGACTCTTAAACCTAACAAGAGTTGTATTCTAACAGATAAGAACCGTTCGCTTGAGTGGTTGACTCGTGCGATAGAAGGGAGCAAAATGGTCAACAAACTGAACAGTTTGTGTGGGCGGTGGCAGATCTTGTAAATAATCTAAAGTTGCAGGGGCAAAATTGTCCAAAACGTACGGTGGACAGAAACATTGTGTTTTTTATTATTAGGTATAGATTATGACTTTGGACTCATCTCACATGGAAATTTGTACTATGCCGCTACGAATCCGGTGGCAACTGAAAATATGTCATCAACCCATGCGGTTTCGTTACGTCTATGACCTTGGACAGACGTGACGCCGGTTTGGACTATGTCTGTTTGAATCGTTTTCTTACATGTGGAACTTCCCATCTGCCCATCAGTAACGATGGAAACAAATAAATATGTTGGCTTTTGACATGTCAGACAAAGCACACAACCCACCAGCGAAGACAAAAACAATTAGAGCAAGTGCAGTGTTGCAAAAATAGGGTGTCTAAGAGCACCTTTTTTCTTCCAAGTTGTGTCTAACACTGTGAAGAGGGTGGTGCTATCTAGGAAATTCTTAGTCCTATGTCTAGTACAAGGCACAAGTGTCTAAGAAAAAAGCATGGTCCCACTTGGCAGTATATGACCAAGCTTCAAAAGTATTAGTATCTTATGTTTAGTAGACCCCACAAGTTTTATTAGACACTGTCTAAACGGTGAAGCTTATTCCTGTTCTTAGACACATGCACTCGGACACATCACTTAGCCCCGCTAGCAGCGGGAAAATAACGGTTAACAAAGTTTATCCCCTAGGCATCACAAGCCCCGACGGCCGCTCTGAGCATGCTGAAACCGCTACACAGACATGTCATTCATGTTGTGCTAATCTCGGTATAATGATCGTGTTCACTTGAAAACACGCGTTTATTGGTACATGAACGTTAGATTAATGGAAAGGCGCGAGTTTGATCTCAATTTAGAGAAAATGTAAGTAATACATTTTAGGTATTTGTCGATTGAACTAGATGAAAGTACGGGACCTGAGGGTCCCAGCACATAGCTGCATTAGCAGCGTTGAAAGAATACTCAAGAAAGTTTATCCCCAAACCCTTCCAAGCCTCGTAGCGACCACTTTGGGCTTGCCGAACGGCTACGCGGCCATGTCGGTCATATTTTGTTGATCTTGTTACCATGATCAGGTTGATTGTGCCCACTCAAAAACACGTGTCGATTGGTACATGAACGTTAAATTCATGTAAAGACATGAATTTGAGCTCAGTTTGGAGTCGAACGTGTGGGTGATGGGAGAATTCAGGCATGTACCATACATGGCCTTAACCCATGATTTTTGTCCATGCCTACCTCTGACGATAAGGACTTGAAATCATGTATCTAGAAGCTCTCAGCTGACCTAATCTCAATCGATCTGATATGTAGGGCTGCAAGAATGTGCAAGGGAGATCAAAGATTATGATTACGTGCAAGACAAGACGAAGACCTTTTTTTTGCGAATAAGACAAGACGAAGACCCGACGTGACTAAGAAAGACTTGGCTATCATCAAAGCCTATAAGTACTCGAAGACATTCACCCCACAAGGACACACCATGATCATCCAAGTCTTTCATATTAGCCTTAGTCATAGCTCTAGATTTATCTCTCTCATCAGGTATCATTATAAGCCCAGCAGGATCATCTTGTAGACACATTGTACGATATCTTTATCACCTTATGAATACAGTTTGAGAGAATTCTCCCATTAATTACACACATGTCTTCGTCTTTGAAATCTAAACCTACTGACCCGAGCCAATTTCCCAACAAATAAACTCTCTTTTGTTCCTTGGAAATGAGACTATTGAGGAATCGTGAAAACTATCCTTCACCGGTTGACGCAACAGGTAGGGGATCCCACGTCATGCAGATCAGATTTACCATCCCGCCAGACAGAGCCACCAATGACTTCCTAGACGGGATCCAGGGGCTCCAGATCTGGACCACGTCTGCATAGTCCGCTGGGGCACCAAAAGAGGAGTATGCCCCGGATACCCCATCCATGTCGCAAGGTCTACTAGAATAGCATCGAAGCGACGTACGGACCGACGTACCATCGCTATCTCGAGGCACTCTATGCACCACCAAAGGCCAACTACTTCTGTTCCCGTCGGGCCTTCCACTGGCTATTTTCTCGAGGCCCGTCTATGGGTACACTGAGGTCCCATACATATACGACCCTACATTGATCTACCCGGCACTACCATCCACAGCGTGTACACAGGTTACCTCAGCTTGTACCTGTAGGTTATTACGTAATCAACCCTTCTCCTAGCTCTAGCACAGGTTACTCAATACAAACGATATACTCTGTCTCAATGGGCACATCAATAAGCTTGAGGACGTCATGGGAAAGCGCCGCTCCATACCACCCACAAGCAGCGTGGGGACCTCGCCCCTACGAGTGCTTTGCTGGTTCTGGAGCTCATACCACTGGCCCTCATGGGGAAGAATCAAGTCGTTGCTACGCCCTTATACAATACCTCTCACTACAAGAAATGTTTCCTTCCGTAACGATTTGGCCCGTCGGCTGTTGTAAAAGGTGTGTCTTCCGCGACAAATTTCTCGGCTCGACCGTGGCCGATGAAAAACCATTTTTTTGGTTTTGCGCCTCTCTACTACGACGAAACCATTAAAAACATGGACGAAGTTTGATACGCGCGTAGCAAAAGCAAGATTTTTGGTTCCTCGTGCGATGTTGAACTGCCGAAGTCTTTTGAGCCATGTGGGTTCCAGAAAGTGTCTCTAATGCGTCATACTTTTCAGTCGCGTCTTCCTGATTTGAACCCGATAACGTTGTTCGATGTGTATTCCGTTTAGTCAGGCTATTGGATCCCACATGTCAGCCTCATATTAGAAGGATCGTGTGTATGATAGAATTTTTTTTCCTTCGCTCATGCTACCATATTCCAAATTTGTTAGTGTTGCTTGATGCATCTGCCATTTAATCAGGCTGATGGGTCCCACATGTCATCTCATATTATAAGAAACGTGTGCATGATGGTTTTTTCTTGACTCGTGTGTCACCCTAATTTGAACTACGTTGCTCGATCTATCTGCCGTTTAGTCATGCTATTGGGTCCCACATGTCAGCCTCTTATTAGAAGAATCGTGTGTATGATGCATTTTGTTCCTTCGCTTGCGCTACCCTGTTCCAACTTGATAGCGGCTATCATGTTCCAACTTGATAGCGGCTATCATGTTCCAATTTGATAGCGCTGCCAGATGTATATACCGTTTAATCACGCAGTTGGGTCCCACATGTCATCTTCTCATTAGAAGAAACATGTGTACGGTGGAATTCTTTCCCTCGGTCGCGCCTCCGTGTTTCGAACTTGATAGTGTCGCTTGCTACATCAACCCTTTATTCAGGCTGGTGGCACTAGTAGAAAACAGGTCATCCGTCCGCGCCCCCTAAGAGCATTAGTCCCGGTTGCGCCACGAACCGGGACTAATGCTGGCACACGTCCCGGTTCGAGCGGGCACGGGGCCCGGAGGCATGCATCCCGGTTGGTAAGGGGTCATGCGTCCCGGTTTGTAACACAAACCGGGACTAAAGGTTGGGCGTCAGCCACGTGGCGTGGCACACACCTTTAGTCCCGGTTTGTGACGTATGCTCCCGCCCTCTATAAATGCAACGCCCCAGCCCTCTGCCTCCACTCTATTTTTTCTTGGTGGAAGGTGTGAGGGGTGTGCTAGTTTTTTTCCCCTATGCATGCATTCAAGGTGTTTGATGAAATGTTTAAGTGAATGATCCCGTTCAATTTCTCATAGAACAAAAATATAGAAGGTGTCCGAGACGCACTTGAGCTTTCTCCTCTTTATTTTCCTCGATCGAGGTTAGCAATCTTATCTTTTCTCTGTCATTGATACAATGCATGTGTCGATGTGAATTGGTCATTTCACTATTTATGATGTCCTGTTTTTTGATAAACTTACTTATATGATGCAGATGAATGGTCGGGAATGGATGTACGGTGACCAGCGCGTAGCCGGCTATATGAAAGGCGTGAATAAATTTATCGATGTGGCTACGGCAAACAAAGAGAATAGTTTTATACGTTGTCCATGTGTTCAATGTCGGAACAACAAGGAGTACTCTTCCTCGAAAATCATTCGCGGCCACCTGATTATGAAAGGTTTCATGCCCAACTATAATTGCTGGACCAAGCACGGGGAAAGAGGGGTTATGATGGAAGATGGTGAAGAAGAATATGATGATAACAACTATCATCATATGTTTCCTGAATACAGTGATACTGCAATGGAAGACAATGGAGAGGAAGGACGTGAAGAACGGGCATCAGATGAGCCGGCTGATGAACTTGGTAGGGTCATTTCTGATGCAAAGCGAGACTGTGAAACAAAAAATGAGAAGTTGAAGTTACAGGGCATGTTAGAAGATCACAAGAAATTGTTGTACCCAAATTGTGAAGATGGCAGCACAAAGCTCGGTACCACACTGGAATTGTTGCGATGGAAGGCTGAGTGTGGTCTAACTGACTCCTCATTTGAAAAGATGCTGAAAATAATGAAGCCGAAGTTTCCAAAACATAACGAACTTCCCGAGAGTACCTACGAAGCAAAGAAGACTCTCTGTCCTATAGGATTAGATGTGCAAAAGATACATGCATGCATTAATGACTGCATCCTCTACCGCGGTAAGGGGTATGAGAATTTAGATAAATGCCCGGTATGCAATGCATTGCGGTATAAAATCAGATGAGATGACCCTGGTGATGTTGAGGGAGAGCCCCTCCGGAAGAGGGTTCCTACTAAGGTTATGTGGTATGCTCCTATAATACCAAGGTTGAAAGGCATGTTCAGAAAAAAGAGCATGCCAGGTTGTTGCGATGGTACAAAGAAGACCGTAAAAAAGACGGGAAGTTGAGACACCCTGCTGATGGGTCACAGTGGAGAAAAATCGAGAGAGACTTCCTAGACTTTGCAGGTGACGCAAGGAACTTATGGTTTGGTCTAAGTACGGATGGAATGAATCCTTTTGGGGAGCAGAGTTGCAGTCACAGCACCTGGCCCGTGACTCTATGTATCTACAACCTGCCTCCTTGGTTGTGCATGAAGCGTAAGTTCATTATGATGCCAGTGCTCATCCAAGGCCCGAAGCAACCGGGAAACGACATTGATGTGTACCTTAGGCCATTAGTTGAAGAACTCTTACAGTTGTGGGGAAAACCATGTGTACGTGTGTGGGATGAGAACAAACAGGAGCCATTTGATCTACGAGGGTTGCTATTCGTAACCATCAATAATTGGCCTGCTCTTAGTAACCTTTTAGGATAGACAAACAAGGGATATAAGGCATGCACACACTGTTTAGATAAGAATGAAGGTACATATTTGCATAAATGCAAGAAGGTTGTGTACCTGGAGAATCGACGATTTCTTCCGACCAATCATACCGTAAGAAAGAAAGGCAAGCATTTCAAAGGTGAAGCAGATCACCGGAAGAAGCCTGAACTCCCTGCTGGTGATGATGTATTTGGTATGGTCAGGGACATAGAAGTAATCTTTGGAAAGGGTCCCGGCGGTCAATCAGTTCCGAACAACGACGCTACAGGACACGCACCCATGTGGAAGAAGAAATCTATATTTTGGGAGCTGCCATATTGGAAAGTCCTGCGTGTCCGCTCTTCAATCGACGTGATGCACGTGACGAAGAATCTTTGCGTGAACCTGCTAGGATTCTTAGGCGTGTATGGGAAGACAAAAGATACACCAGAAGCACGGGAGGACCAACAAATTATGAAAGACCCAAAGAACATGCATACACAGAACAAGACGGATAAAGGGCGTCACTTAAGTCGTGCCAGCTATGCTCTTACCAAAGCAGAGAAGGAAATCTTTTTTGAAGTCCTTTACAGTATCAAGGTGTCGTCTGGCTTCTCATCTAATATAAAGGGGATAATAAATATGGCAGAGAAAAAGTTCCAAAACCTGAAGTCTCATGACTGTCACGTGATTATGACGCAGTTGCTTCCGATTGCATTGAGGGGGCTTCTACCGGAAAATGTTCGAGTACCCATTGTGAAGCTGTGTGCATTCCTCAATGCAATATCTCAGAAGGTAATCAATCCAGATATTCTTCCAAGGTTACAGAAGGATGTGGTACAATGTCTTGTTAGTTTTGAGTTGGTGTTCCCACCATCCTTCTTCAAAATTATGATGCATCTCCTAGTTCACCTAGTGGAAGAGATTGCCATTCTCGGTCCGGTATTTCTGCACAATATGTTCCCCTTTGAGAGGTTCATGGGAGTCTTAAAGAAATATGTTCATAACCGTGCTAGACCAGAAGGAAGCATCTCCAAGGGATATGGAACACAGGAGGTCATTGAGTTTTGTGTTGACTTTATTCTTGACCTTAAGCCGATTGGTGTTTCTGACTGTAGGGTTTCGTAGCATGGAAAACAAAAAAAATTCTACCGCATACAAACAAACAAGCCAAGATATATCTACTAGATTGTAGCAACGAGTCGATGGAATAACTCACCCTCGAAGATTCCAAAGTGTTTAACGAGAGCGGATTCTCGTGGGTGATGTAGTCGTACTCTTCCCGATCTCAAGATCGCGTAGATGATCCTTCTGGCGCTGCGTTCTGGCAGCGCTCCCGCAGTTGGTCACACATTCGGTACTCGAAGAAGACCTTCCTCTCCCTTGTTCCAGCAGGCAGCGGAGGTTGTAGCACTCTCCTCGCGATTCCGGCAGCACAACGGCGTGGTACCGGAAGTAGAGGGGAGATCTCGCAGGGCTTCGCCTTAAGCCGGAGCGAGTATGGTGGACTATGAGAGAGCCCTCGGCGATCTAGGGTTTAGACACACCGAGGAAGAGGTGCTAGGGCTGGCGTCTAGGGCTTGGAGGTGCCCAAGTCGGCGGCTAGGGGAGAAACCCTAGGGGCAGCGGCGGCTATGGAGGGCGGCGGCTAGGGTTTGGAGGTAGGGATCTTGTGTGCTAGGAGGGGCAGCCCTGCCCCTCCCTTTATAGGTTGGAGGCGCGGCCAAGGGGAGGGGAGTCCCTCCCCAACTCGTCTTCAAGGTGGGCCGGCGGTGGAGGGGAGGAACTCCTCCCCCAACTCGGTTTCCACCTCCCTCTCCACTTCCCAAAATAGCCGTTTGACTTTCAAATTGGCATTTGACTTTTTCAAACTAGGATTTGATTAAACCCTTTATTTTGTTCAGCGATGACACCTAGTACATGATGCAATCATACCAACTTGATATAACACATTCATGTACCCTTCCCCTTTGGAGTGCTGGACATTCCGGAACCCTCTAGAACATTCCCGATGAAAACACCGGAACCATTCCCCAACTCCGAAACAGGACTTTCCTTATATGAATCTTATTCTTCGTACCATTCCGGATCTCCTCGTGATATCCCGGATCCCATCCGAGACTCCGAACAACATTCGGTCTCTTTCGCATCATTCCATAACTACTCAAACAACGTCGAATCCTTAAGTGTGTCTCCCTACGGTTCGTGAATTATGCGGACATGATCGAGACACTTCTCCGAACAATAACCAATAGAGGAATCTGGAAATTCATATGGCTCCCACATATTTCTACGATTACTTTGCGATCGAATGAACCACTTACATACGATACCAATTTCCCTTTGTCTCACGATAGTTTACTTATCCGAGGTTATGATCGTCAGTATCTCTGCATACCTAGTTCAACCTCGTTACCGATAAGTACCCTTTTCTCGTTCCCGTGATATGTGATCCCTTGTGAGCCAGTCACATGCTTGCAAGCTAATTGGATGACATTTCACCGAGAGGGCCCAGAGTATATCTATCCGTCATATGGATGGACAAATCCCACTCTTGATCCATGTGTCTCAACCAATACTTTCCGAACACTCAATGCCACCTTTATAGCCACCCAGTTACGGTGTGGTGTTTGATGTCATCAAAGCATCCATCCGGTAAAGGTGATATGCATGATCTCATGGTCGAAGGAATTAGGTTACTATGTATCAGAAAGCATATAGCAATTGAACTATTAAAATGACTTGATCTTTATGCTACGCTTATCTATAGGAGTATGTCCACCATATCATTCTCCTAACGATATGATCTTGTTGTTAATAACATCTCAATGTTCATGATAGGGAAACCACAATCATTTATTAACCAACAAGCTAGTATTATAAAGAGGCTTTACTAGGGACTCTATTTTAGTTTACAAATCACACAAGTATTAATGTTTCCTTGTTAATACTATTATAGCATGAATGTAAACATTTATCATAAACACAAAGATATAATAATAACCACATTTATTATTGCCTCTAGGGCATATCTCCAACAGTCTCCCACTTGCACTAGAGTCATCTAATCTAGATTACATGGTAATATACCGAACACCCATGGCAGTTTGGTGCTTGTCATGTTTTGCCCTCGGGAGAGTTTAGTCAATGGATCCGCCACATTCATATCTGTGTGTACTTTGCAAATCTTTATGTCCCCATCTTGGACATGTTCTCGAATAGCGTGAAAACGTAGATTGATGTGCTTTAGCTTCTTGTGTGACCTTGGTTCTTGCGCATTGGCTATGGCGCCCATGTTATCACAGTAGATAGACATTGGGTCCAGCGCACTAGGAACCACACCCAGCTCTGTAATGAACTCTTTCATCCATATCGCTTCTTGTGAAGCCTCTGAAGCAGCCATGTATTCCGATTCAGTTGAAGATCTCGCCACAACGCTTTGCTTTGCACTCCTCTAGCTAACTGCTGCACCATTCAAAGTAAATACGTATCCAGATTGTGATTTAGAATCATCCGGATCGGTGTTCCAACTAGCATCGGTGTAACCATTAACAACGAGCTGTTCATCACCTCCATAAGAAAGAACCATATCCTTCGTTCTTCTCAAGTACTTAAGGATGTTTTTGACCGCTGTCCAATGATCCACTCCTGGATCACTTTGATATCTGCTAGCTAAACTAACAGCATATGCAATATCGGGTCTAGTACATAGCATGGCATACATTAGAGATCCTATGGCTGAGGCATAGGGAGTTTTACTCATCCTTTCTCTATCTTCTGCCGATGTCGGACTTTGAGTTTTACTCAAGGTCGTATTGGGCAACATGGGCAAGAACCCTTTCTTGCTATCTTCCATTCCAAACCTCTTTAGAACTTTGTCCAAATATGTACTTTGTGACAATGATATTAAGCGTCTCGATCTATCTCTATAAATCTTTATGCCTAATATGTAAGCTGCTTCGCCAAGGTCCTTCATTGAAAAACTATTATTCAAATATTCCTTGACACTATTAAGAAGGTCTACATCATTCCCAATCAACAATATGTCATCTACATATAGTATTAAGAATGCTACAGAGCTCCCACTCACTTTCTTGTAAATACAAGCTTCTCCATAAGTTTGTATAAAACCAAAACTTTTGATCACCTTATCAAAACGTTGATTCCAACTTCGGGATGCTTGCTTCAATCCATAGATGGACCGTTGAAGTTTGCATACCTTGTTAGCATCTTTAGGATCGACAAAACCTTTGGGTTGCATCATATACAACTCTTCATCAATGTCTCCATTGAGGAATGCTGTTTTGACATCCATCTGCCATATCTCATAATCATAATATGCAGCGATTGCTAACATTATCCTCACAGACTTTAGCTTCGCTACTGGTGAGAAAGTCTCATCGTAGTCAACTCCTTGAATTTGTCGAAACCCTTTTGCGACAAGTCGAGCTTTATAGACAGTAACATTACCATCAGCATCTGTTTTCTTCTTGAAAATCCATTTGTTCTTGACAGCCTTCCGGCCATCCGGTAAGTCCACCAAAGTCCATACTTGGTTTTCGTACATGGATCCAATCTCGGATTTCATGGCTTCTTGCCATTTGTTGGAATCTGGGCTCATCATCGCTTCCTCATATGTCGCAGGGTCATCGGTGTTGTCCACCAACATGACACTCATAACGGGATCATACCAATCAGGAGTGGTACGAGTTCTCATTGACCTGCGAGGCTCTGTAGCAACTTTAACCGAAGTTTCATGATCATCATCATTAGCTTCCTCTCTTATTGGTGCAGGCACCACAGGAACTTCTTCCGGTGCTGCGCTACTCGTAATTTCGAGAGAAGGTTCGACAACCTCGTCGAGTTCTAATTTCCTTCCAGTCACTTCTTTCGAGAGAAATTCCTTCTCTAGAAAGGATCCATTCTTGGCAACGAAGATTTTGCCCTCGGATCTATGATAGAAGGTATACCCAATACTTTCCTTCGGGTATCCTATGAAGACGCATTTCTCCGCTTTGGGTTCAAGCTTGTCCGGCTGTAACTTCTTTACATAGGCTTCGCAACCCCAAACTTTAAGGAACGACAATCTAGGTTTCTTCCCAAACCATAATTCATACGGTGTCGTTTCAACGGATTTAGATGGTGCCCTATTTAAAGTGAATGCGGCTGTTTCTAATGCATAACCCCAAAATGATAGCGGTAAATCTATAAGTGACATCATAGAACGAACCATATCTAAGAGAGTTCGATTACGACGTTCGGACACACCATTACGCTGTGGTGTTCCCGGCGGTGTCAATTGTGAAAGTATTCCGCATTTCTTCAAATGCTCGCCAAACTCGTAACTTAGATATTCACCTCCACGATCAGAACGTAGAAATTTAATCTTCTTGTTACGTTGATTCTCTACCTCACTTTGAAATTCCTTAAACTTCTCGAAAGTTTCGGACTTATGTTTCATGAAATAGATAAACCCATATCTACTCAAGTCATCCGTGAAGGTAAGAACATAACGATAACCACCGCGCGATGCTACACTCATTGGACCACACACGTCGGTATGTATGATTTCCAATAAGTCCGTAGATCGCTCCATCATACCAGAAAATGGAGTCTTAGTCATTTTACCCATCAGACATGCTTCGCATCTATCAAGTGATTCGAAATCAAGTGATTTGAGAAGTCCATCGGAATGGAGTTTCTTCATACGCTTCACTCCAATGTGACCAAGACGACAGTGCCACATATAGGTCGAGTTATCGCTCAATTTCAAACGTTTAGCCTCAATGTTATTAATATGTGTATTTCCACTATCGAGATTCAATAAGAATAGACCATCTATCAAAGGTGCATGTGCATGAAACATATTACTCATATAAATCGAACAACCATTATTCTCGGACTTAAACAAGTAACCGTCTCGCAATAAACAAGATCCCGATATAATGCTCATGCTTAACGCAGGCACCAAATAACAATTATTTAAGTATAATACTAATACCGATGGTAGATGAAGGGGTAGCGTGCCGACCGCGATCACATCAACCTTTGATCCGTTTCCCACGCGCATCGTCACCTCGTTCTTCGCTAGCTTCCGTTTATTCTGCAGCACCTGTTTCGAGTTACAAATATGAGCAACCGAACCAGTATCAAATACCCAGGCACTACTACGAGTACTAGTGAGATACACATCAATAACATGTATATCGGATATACCTTTCTTCTTGATGTTGCCGTTCTTCAAATCCGCCAAGTACTTTGGGCAATTCCGCTTCCAGTGACCTTCTCCCTTGTAGTAAAAGCACTCAGTATCAGGCTTAGGTCCAGCCCTGGTCTTCTTCGTCGGCGCGGTAACTTTCTTACCACCCTTCTTGAAGTGTCCCTTTTGCTTAGACTTGCCTTTCTTGAATTTGGTGGTCTTATTGACCAACAACACTTGGTGCTCTTTCTTGATCTCCACTTCTGCAGATTTCAACATGGCAAAGAGTTCTGGCAACTGCTTGTTCATGTTTTGCATATTGTAGTTCATCACAAAGTTCTTGTAACTTGGTGGTAGTGATTGGAGGACACGGTAAATCCCCAAAGCATTAGGAATCACTATACCCAAGCTTTGAAGTTTGTTTGCGTGCCCAGACATCTTAAGCACATGCTCACTGACGGAGCTGCCCTCTTCCATCTTGCAGTTAAAGAACTTTTCAGAAGCCTCATAGCTCTCAATTGCCGCATGAGTCTCAAAGATCAATTTGAGATCACGGACAATATCATGTGGGTATGAATTCTCAAACCTTTTCTGAAGTTCTGATTCTAAACCATACAAGATAGCACACTGAACTGTGGAGTACTGAGTCTTCCGAGCGAGGTAAACATTCTTTACTTCATCGGCAGCATCAGCTGCAGGCGGGTCACCCAGCGGTGCATCCAGCACATAGGTCAAATTACCAGCTGTGAGGACAATCCTCAAATTGCGGAACCAATCCGCGAAGTTGCTTCCATTGTTTTTCAACTTTTCTTTCTCTAGGAACGCATTAAAATTGATGGTAGGGGCCGCCATTGATCTACAACATATTTGCAATAGTTTAGACTAAGTTTATGACAAACTGAGTTCTAATTAATAGTTAAATTAATCTAGGTGAACTCCCACTCAAAACAATATCCCTCACATTGTTTTAGTGATCACACGAACCAAATCCACCACATCAACACCGATCATCACGAGAGTTGATATAGTTTCAATGGCGAATAATCGACATGTTCATCATATCTACTATATGATTCATGATTTACCTTTCGGTGATCCGTGTTCCGAGACCATGTCTGTACATGCTAGGCTCGTCAAGATCAAACCTTAGCTTCCGCATGAGCAAATCTGGCTTGCTCACGTTGTGTACACTTGCGGAATCTAACACACCCGATCATTACGTGGTGCTTCGAAACAACAAGCTTTAGCAACGGTGCTAACTAAGGGTGAACACTTTATGACTTGAAATTCATGTGCATGAGGGATCATCTTATAATGCTACCGTCGTTAACTAAGCAATACAAGATGCATAAAGGATTAACATCACATGCAATTCATAATATGTGATATGATATGGCCTTTCTTCTTTGTGCTTCCGATCTCCATCTTCAAGCACGAACATGATCTCCATCATCACCGGCATTGCATCAAGGTCAATGATGCTTCTCCATGGTTTTCGTCCACCGGCTTCAACTATTACAACTACTTTGAATAGACACGCGGGTCTTAACAAAATTAAAGACAACCATATGGCTCCTGTCGGTTGCCAACTTACAATAAGGAACATTGCATACATCAAATATAATCACAATCATGGCCATATCACATCACTGCACACCCCTGCAAAACAAAGTTAGACGTCTCTACTTTCTTTGCATGTTTTACGTGGTTTGGGGCTTTCAATAAGTGTCGTTCTAACTTACGAACAAGAACCACAACATTGATACTAGCATTGTTAATCACCCGTTGTAAACTGAATCATAACTATGCTGGGAGAAACAGGCACCCGCAAAGCCACTTATGCAATACAAGTTGCATGTCAAGTGTGGAGCAAGTCTCATGAACGATGTCATGTAAGGTTAGCCTGGGCCCTTCATCCCAACATCCCGCAAGATGCAAAGTACACAAGAAGCAATCGACAATAAAAGCATCAACGCCCACAATGACCATTGTGTTCTACTCGTGCAACAAATCTACATATAGACACGACTCTGATAGTGGAAGAGATTGCCATTCTCGGTCCGGTATTTCTGCACAATATGTTCCCCTTGAGAGGTTCATGGGAGTCTTAAAGAAATATGTTCATAACCGTGCTAGACCATAAGGAAGCATCTCCAAGGGATATGGAACAGAGGAGGTCATTGAGTTTTGTGTTGACTTTATTCTTGACCTTAAGCCGATTGGTGTTTCTGACTGTAGGGTTTCGTAGCATGGAAAACAAAAAAAATTCTACCGCATACAAACAAACAAGCCAAGATCTATCTACTAGATTGTAGCAACGAGTCGATAGAATAAGTCACCCTCGAAGATTCCAAAGTGTTTAACAAGAGCGGATTCTCGTGGGTGATGTAGTCGTACTCATCCCGATCTCAAGATCGCGTAGACGATCCTTCCGGCGCTGTGTTCCGGCAGCGCTCCTGCAGTCGGTCACACGTTCGATACTCGACGAAGACCTTCCTCTCCCTTGTTCCAGCAGGCAGCGGAGGTTGTAGCACTCTCCTCACGATTCCGGCAGCACAACGGCGTGGTACCGGATGTAGAGGGGAGATCTCGCAGGGCTTCGCCTTAAGCCAGAGCGAGTATGGTGGACTATGAGAGAGCCCTCGGCGATCTAGGGTTTAGACACACCGAGTAAGAGGTGCTAGGGCCGGCGGATAGGGCTTGGAGGTGCCCAAGTCAGCGGCTAGGGGAGAAACCCTAGGGGGCGGCGGCGGCTATGGAGGGCGGCGGCTAGGGTTTAGAGGTAGGGATCTTGTGTGCTAGGAGGGGCAACCCTGCCCCTCCCTTTATAGGTGGGAGGCGCGGCCAAGGGGAGGGGAGTCCCTCCCCAACTCGGCTTCAAGGTGGGACGGCGGTGGAGGCGAGGAACTCCTCCCCCAACTCGGTTTCCACCTCCCTCTCCACTTCCCAAAATAGCCGTTTGACTTTCAAATTGGCGTTTGACTTTTTCAAACTAGGATTTGATTAAACCCTTTATTTTGTTCAGCGATGACACCTAGTACATGATGCAATCATACCAACTTGATATAACACATTCATGTACCCTTCCCCTTCGGAGTGCCGGACATTCCGGAACCCTCTAGAACATTCCCGATGAAAACACCGGAACCATTCCCCAACTCCGAAACAGGACTTTCCTTATATGAATCTTATTCTCCGGACCATTTCGTATGTCCTCGTGATATCCCGGATCCCATCCGAGACTCCGAACAACATTCGGTCTCTTTCTCATCATTCCATAACTACTCAAACAACGTCGAATCCTTAAGTGTGTCTCCCTACGGTTCGTGAATTATGCGGACATGATCGAGACACTTCTCCGAACAATAACCAATAGAGGAATCTGGAAATTCATATGGCTCCCACATATTTCTACGATTACTTTGCGATCGAATGAACCACTTACATACGATACCAATTTCCCTTTGTCTCACGATAGTTTACTTATCCGAGGTTATGATCGTCGGTATCTCTGCATACCTAGTTCAACCTCGTTACCGATAAGTACTCTTTTCTCGTTCCCGTGATATGTGATCCCTTGTGAGCCAGTCACATGCTTGCAAGCTAATTGGATGACATTTCACCGAGAGGGCCCAGAGTATATCTATCCGTCATATGGATGGACAAATCCCACTCTTGATCCATGTGTCTCAACCAATACTTTCCGAACACTCAATGCCACCTTTATAGCCACCCAGTTACGGTGTGGTGTTTGATGTCATCAAAGCATCCATCCGGTAAAGGTGATATGCATGATCTCATGGTCGAAGGAATTAGGTTACTATGTATCAGAAAGCATATAGCAATTGAACTATTAAAATGACTTGATCTTTATGCTACGCTTATCTATAGGAGTATGTCCACCATATCATTCTCCTAACGATATGATCTTGTTGTTAATAACATCTCAATGTTCATGATAGGGAAACCACAATCATTTATTAACCAACAAGCTAGTATTATAAAGAGGCTTTACTAGGGACTCTATTTTAGTTTACAAATCACACAAGTATTAATGTTTCCTTGTTAATACTATTATAGCATGAATGTAAACATTTATCATAAACACAAAGATATAATAATAACCATATTTATTATTGCCTCTAGGGCATATCTCCAACACTGATTCGCGACATGAGGGAAGACCATATTGCAGCTTGTAACTTCTCTAACTAGATCAATACACGTGGGAGCTAACTAATTTCACATATTAGGGAGTGCCTCTATGACCAGTTTCTCGGAGATGCCGGAGGACTGGGATCCAGCGGCATCTCCCTGAAACTGGGTGTAGTGGTGTCCCTGCTCTCGAAAACCATCTTGCAGCTTGTAACTTCTCTAACTAGATCAATACGCCTGGGAGCTAACTAATTTCACATATTAGGGAGTGCCTCTATGACCAGTTTCTCGGAGATGCCGGAGGACTGGGCTCCGTCGGCATCTCCCTAAAAATGGCCGTAGTGGTGTCCCTGCTCTCAAAAACCATCTTGGAGATGCCTCAAACTGGATGGAGGACTGGACTCACAAGGATGCCTATTTATAGTACAAACAGCTCGGCATAGTGTCGACACTTACGAAATAATGTCGACACTCACCCCTATTATTAGTGCTGACTCATGTTTTGTCCCGGTTGGTGTCTCCAACCGGGACTAAAGGTTCATCTTTAGTCTCGGTTGGTGACACCATCCGGGACAAGGTACACGTCGCATGACATAATGTCGACACTCACCCCTATCATTAGTGCTGCCTGGCCCAGCCTGCCGAAATCCCTCCAACTAGGACTAAAGATGAACCTTTAGTATATTGAAAATCCGAACAATGAAAATCCTTCGCGTGGTGTCATATTATGTGACATAGTTGAAAGAAAAAATACCAGACTTGGTATATTGATCATGTCTCGAAAAAACCTTCACAAAATGACCTATCATGTTCGAGGTTTCATGGCTTTCGGTCCAAATGACCGATGTTATGTGCTGAATCACGTCATAGTTTGTGATGTTGTGCCCATATTATGCATGCATGTGGACATTGGTATGGAGAACAATGTTGCAGGAGGAAGTTTTCCTTTTTGTCGCACGGAAAAGCCCTTTTCCATTTTACGAGCGCAAAAAACAGGTCGTTTTATGAAGTAACCACCAAAATGCTATTTCAGAATGCTAGCGTCCCATTTTCCTAAAATACTAGACCACCTTACATGGACTATCTCCCAATCGGGACATCTCAAACCTTTTCGTCCATCCCGGGTAAAAAGGACAAATGTCTGCCGAATGGGTAGGAAGTGGGTCCGATTTGTACTACAGGTACATGATCTATCGCCCGTGATTTTTTGAAAAAATCATTTTTAGACTCGCAACATGTGGTTTCTTCAGAGATCCAATGCAAGTTCTAACGATGCTTGTCCCCTATCTTCATGCACGCCGGTTCGACCATAGTTAGAAATTCAGAAAATTCAAAACGGGCATAATAAATTCAAAAAAAATATGAACAATGAAAATCCTTCGTGTGGTGTCATATTATGTGACATAGTTGAAAGGAAAAATACCATACTTGGTATATTGATCATGTCTCGAAAAAACCTTCACAAAATGACCTATCATGTTCGAGGTTTCATGGCTTTCGGTCCAAATGACCGATGTTATGTGCTGAATCACGACATAGTTTCTGATGATGTGCCCATATTATGCATGCATGTGGACATTGGTATGGAGAACAATGTTGCAGGAGGAAGTTTTTCTTTTTGTCGCACGGAAAAGCCCTTTTCCATTTTCCGAGCGCAAAAAACGGGTTGTTTTGTGAAGTAACCACCAAAATGCTGTTTCAGAATGCTACCGTCCCATTTTCCTAAAGTACTAGACCACCCTACATGGACTATCTCCCAACCGGGACATCTCAAACCTTTTCGTCCATCCCGGGTAAAAAGGACAAATGTCTGCCGAATCGGTAGGAAGTGGGTCCGGTTTGTACTACAAGTACATGATCTATCGCCCGTGATTTTTTGTAAAAATCATTTTTAGACTCGCAATATGTGGTTTCTTCAGAGATCCAATGCAAGTTCTAACGATGCTCGTTCCCTATCTTCATGCACGCCGGTTCGACCATAGTTAGAAATTCAGAAAATTCAAAACGGGCATAATAAATTCAAAAAAAATCCGAACAATGAAAATCCTTCGTGTGGTGTCATATTATGTGACATAGTTGAAAGGAAAAATACCAGACTTGGTATATTGATCATGTCTCGAAAAAACCTTCACAAAATAACCTATCATGTTCGAGGTTTCATGGCTTTCGGTCCAAATGACCGATGTTATGTGCTGAATCACGGCATAGTTTGTGATGTTGTGCCCATATTATGCATGCATGTGGACATTGGTATGGAGAACAATGTTGCAGGAGGAAGTTTACCTTTTTGTCACACGGAAAAGCCCTTTTCCATTTTCCGAGCGCAAAAACGGGTCGTTTTGTGAAGTAACCACCAAAATGCTATTTCAGAATGCTACCGTCCCATTTTCCTAAAATACTAGACCACCTTACATGGACTATCTCCCAACCGGGACAACTCAAACCTTTTCGTCCATCCCGGGTAAAAAGGACAAATGTCTGCCAAATCGGTAGGAAGTGGGTCCGGTTTGTACTACAGGTACATGATCTATCGCCCGTGATTTTTAAAAAAAATCATTTTTAGACTCGCAATATGTGGTTTCTTCAGAGATCCAATGCAAGTTCTAACGATGCTCGTCCCCTATCTTCATGCACGCCGGTTCGACCATAGTTAGAAATTCAGAAAATTCAAAACGGGCATAATAAATTCAAAAAAATATGAACAATGAAAATCCTTCGCGTGGTGTCATATGATGTGACATAGTTGAAAGGAAAAATACCAGACTTGGTATATTGATCATGTCTCGAAAAAACCTTCACAAAATGACCTATCATGTTCGAGGTTTCATGGCTTTCGGTCCAAATGACCGATGTTATGTGTTGAATCACGGCAAAGTTTGTGATGATGTGCCCATATTATGCATGCATGTGGACATTGGTATGGAGAACAATGTTGCAGGAGGAAGTTTTCCTTTTTGTCACACGGAAAAGCCCTTTTCCATTTTCCAAGCGCAAAAAACAGGTTGTTTTGTGAAGTAACCACCAAAATGCTGTTTCAGAATGCTACCATCCTATTTTCCTAAAGTACTAGACCACCTTACATGGACTATCTCCCAACCGGAACATCTCAAACCTTTTCGTCCATCCCGGGTAAAAAGGACAAATGTCTGCCGAATCGGTAGGAAGTGGGTCCGGTTTGTACTATAGGTACATGATCTATCGCCCGTGATTTTTTGTAAAAATCAATTTTAGACTCGCAATATATGGTTTCTTCAGCGATCCAATGCAAGTTCGAACGATGCTCGTCCCCTATCTTCATGCACGCCGGTTCGACCATAGTTAGAAATTCAGAAAATTCAAAACGGGCATAATAAATTCAAAAAAATCCGAACAATGAAAATCCTTCGCGTGGTGTCATATTATGTGACATAGTTGAAAGGAAAAATACCAGACTTGGTATATTGATCATGTCTTGAAAAAACCTTCACAAAATGACCTATCATGTTCGAGGTTTCATGGCTTTCGGTCCAAATGACCGATGTTATGTGCTGAATCACGGCATAGTTTGTGATGTTGTGCCCATATTATGCATGCATGTGTACATTGGTATGGAGAACAATGTTGCAGTAGGAAGTTTTCCTTTTTGTCGCACGAAAAGCCCTTTTCCATTTTCCGAGCGCAAAAACGGGTCGTTTTGTGAAGTAACCACCAAAATGCTATTTCAGAATGCTACCGTCCCATTTTCCTAAAATACTAGACCACCTTACATGGACTATCTCCCAACCGGGACATCTCAAACCTTTTCGTCCATCCCGGGTAAAAAGGACAAATGTCTGCCGAATATGTAGGAAGTGGGTCCGGTTTGTACTACAGGTACATGATCTATCGCCCGTGATTTTTTGAAAAAATCATTTTTAGACTCGCAATATGTGGTTTCTTCAGAGATCCAATGCAAGTTCCAACGATGCTCGTCCCCTATCTTCATGCACGCCGGTTCGACCATAGTTAGAAATTCAGAAAATTCAAAAGGGGCATAATAAATTCAAAAAAAATCTGAACAATGAAAATCCTTCGCGTGGTGTCATATTATGTGACATAGTTGAAAGGAAAAATACCAGACTTGGTATATTGATCATGTCTCAAAAAAACCTTCACAAAATGACCTATCATGTTCGAGGTTTCATGGCTTTCGGTCCAAATGACCGATGTTATGTGCTGAATCACGGCATAGTTTGTGATGATGTGCCCATATTATGCATGCATGTGGACATTGGTATGGAGAACAATGATGCAGGAGGAAGTTTTCCTTTTTGTCGCACGGAAAAGCCCTTTTCCATTTTCCGAGCGCAAAAACGGGTCGTTTTGTGAAGTAACCACAAAAATGCTGTTTCAGAATGCTACCGACCCATTTTCCTAAAGTACTAGACCACCTTACACGGACTATCTCCCAATCGGGATATCTCAAACCTTTTCGTCCATCCCGGGTAAAAATGACAAATGTCTGCCGAATCGGTAGGAAGTGGGTCCGGTTTGTACTACAGGTACATGATCTATCGCCCGTGATTTTTTGAAAAAATCATTTTTAGACTCGCAATATATGGTTTCTTCAGAGATACAATGAAAGTTCGAACGATGCTCGTCCCCTATCTTCATGCACGCCGGTTCGACCATAGTTAGAAATTCAGAAAATTCAAAACGGGCATAATAAATTCAAAGAAATCCGAACAATGAAAATCCTTCGCGTGGTGTCATATTATGTGACATAGTTGAAAGGAAAAATACCAGACTTGGTATATTGATCATGTCTCGAAAAAACCTTCACAAAATGACCTATCATGTTCGAGGTTTCATGGCTTTCGGTCCAAATGACCGATGTTATGTGCTGAATCACGGCATAGTTTGTGATGTTGTGCCCATATTATGCATGCATGTGTACATTGGTATGGAGAACAATGTTGCAGGAGGAAGTTTTCCTTTTTGTCGCACGGAAAAGCCCTTTTCCATTTTCCGAGCGCAAAAACGGGTCGTTTTGTGAAGTAACCACCAAAATGCTATTTCCGAATGCTACTGTTCCATTTTCCTAAAATACTAGACCACCTTACATGGACTATCTCCCAACCGGGACATATCAAACCTTTTCGTCCATCCCGGGTAAAAAGGACAAATGTCTGCCGAATCGGTAGGAAGTGGGTCCGGTTTGTACTACAGGTACATGATCTATCGCTCGTGATTTTTTGAAAAAATCATTTTTAGACTCGCAATATGTTGTTCCTTCAGAGATCCAATGCAAGTTTAACGATGCTCGTCCCCTATCTTCATGAACGCCGGTTCGACCATAGTTAGAAATTCAGAAAATTCAAAACGGGCATAATAAATTCAAAAAAATCTGAACAATGAAAATCCTTCGCGTGGTGTCATATTATGTGACATAGTTGAAAGGAAAAATACCAGACTTGGTATATTGATCATGTCTCGAAAAAACCTTCACAAAATGACCTATCATGTTCGAGGTTTCATGGCTTTCGGTCTAAATGACCGATGTTATGTCCTAAATCACGGCATAGTTTGTGATGATGTGCCCATATTATGCATGCATGTGGACATTGGTATGGAGAACAATGTTGCAGGAGGAAGTTTTCCTTTTTTGTCGCAAGGAAAAGCCCTTTTCCATTTTCCGAGCGCAAAAAACGGGTTGTTTTGTGAAGTAACCACCAAAATGCTGTTTCAGAATGCTACCGTCCCATTTTCCTAAAGTACTAGACCACCTTACATGGACTATCTCCCAACCGGTACATCTCAAACCTTTTCGTCCATCCTGGGTAAAAAGGACAAATGTCTGCCGAATCGGTAGGAAGTGGGTCCGGTTTGTACTACAGGTACATGATCTATCGCCCATGGTTTTTTGAAAAAATCATTTTTAGACTCGCAATATATGGTATCTTCAGAGATCCAATGCAAGTTTGAACGATGCTCGTCCCCTATCTTTATGCACGACGGTTCGACCATAGTTAGAATTTCAGAAAATTCAAAACGGGCATAATAAATTCAAAAAAAATCTGAACAATGAAAATCCTTCGCGTGGTGTCATATTATGTGACATAGTTGAAAGGAAAAATACCAGACTTGGTATATTGATCATGTCTCAAAAAAACCTTCACAAAATGACCTATCATGTTCGAGGTTTCATGGCTTTCGGTCCAAATGACCGATGTTATGTGCTGAATCACGGCATAGTTTGTGATGATGTGCCCATATTATGCATGCATGTGGACATTGGTATGGAGAACAATGATGCAGGAGGAAGTTTTCCTTTTTGTCGCACGGAAAAGCCCTTTTCCATTTTCCGAGCGCAAAAACGGGTCGTTTTGTGAAGTAACCACAAAAATGCTGTTTCAGAATGCTACCGACCCATTTTCCTAAAGTACTAGACCACCTTACACGGACTATCTCCCAATCGGGATATCTCAAACCTTTTCGTCCATCCCGGGTAAAAAGGACAAATGTCTGCCGAATCGGTAGGAAGTGGGTCCGGTTTGTACTACAGGTACATGATCTATCGCCCGTGATTTTTTGAAAAAATCATTTTTAGACTCGCAATATATGGTTTCTTCAGAGATACAATGAAAGTTCGAACGATGCTCGTCCCCTATCTTCATGCACGCCGGTTCGACCATAGTTAGAAATTCAGAAAATTCAAAACGGGCATAATAAATTCAAAGAAATCCGAACAATGAAAATCCTTCGCGTGGTGTCATATTATGTGACATAGTTGAAAGGAAAAATACCAGACTTGGTATATTGATCATGTCTCGAAAAAACCTTCACAAAATGACCTATCATGTTCGAGGTTTCATGGCTTTCGGTCCAAATGACCGATGTTATGTGCTGAATCACGGCATAGTTTGTGATGTTGTGCCCATATTATGCATGCATGTGTACATTGGTATGGAGAACAATGTTGCAGGAGGAAGTTTTCCTTTTTGTCGCACGGAAAAGCCCTTTTCCATTTTCCGAGCGCAAAAACGGGTCGTTTTGTGAAGTAACCACCAAAATGCTATTTCCGAATGCTACTGTTCCATTTTCCTAAAATACTAGACCACCTTACATGGACTATCTCCCAACCGGGACATATCAAACCTTTTCGTCCATCCCGGGTAAAAAGGACAAATGTCTGCCGAATCGGTAGGAAGTGGGTCCGGTTTGTACTACAGGTACATGATCTATCGCTCGTGATTTTTTGAAAAAATCATTTTTAGACTCGCAATATGTTGTTTCTTCAGAGATCCAATGCAAGTTTAACGATGCTCGTCCCCTATCTTCATGAACGCCGGTTCGACCATAGTTAGAAATTCAGAAAATTCAAAACGGGCATAATAAATTCAAAAAAATCTGAACAATGAAAATCCTTCGCGTGGTGTCATATTATGTGACATAGTTGAAAGGAAAAATACCAGACTTGGTATATTGATCATGTCTCGAAAAAACCTTCACAAAATGACCTATCATGTTCGAGGTTTCATGGCTTTCGGTCTAAATGACCGATGTTATGTCCTAAATCACGGCATAGTTTGTGATGATGTGCCCATATTATGCATGCATGTGGACATTGGTATGGAGAACAATGTTGCAGGAGGAAGTTTTCCTTTTTTGTCGCAAGGAAAAGCCCTTTTCCATTTTCCGAGCGCAAAAAACGGGTTGTTTTGTGAAGTAACCACCAAAATGCTGTTTCAGAATGCTACCGTCCCATTTTCCTAAAGTACTAGACCACCTTACATGGACTATCTCCCAACCGGTACATCTCAAACCTTTTCGTCCATCCTGGGTAAAAAGGACAAATGTCTGCCGAATCGGTAGGAAGTGGGTCCGGTTTGTACTACAGGTACATGATCTATCGCCCATGGTTTTTTGAAAAAATCATTTTTAGACTCGCAATATATGGTATCTTCAGAGATCCAATGCAAGTTTGAACGATGCTCGTCCCCTATCTTTATGCACGACGGTTCGACCATAGTTAGAATTTCAGAAAATTCAAAACGGGCATAATAAATTCAAAAAAAATCTGAACAATGAAAATCCTTCGCGTGGTGTCATATTATGTGACATAGTTGAAAGGAAAAATACCAGACTTGGTATATTGATCATGTCTCAAAAAAACCTTCACAAAATGACCTATCATGTTCGAGGTTTCATGGCTTTCGGTCCAAATGACCGATGTTATGTGCTGAATCACGGCATAGTTTGTGATGATGTGCCCATATTATGCATGCATGTGGACATTGGTATGGAGAACAATGATGCAGGAGGAAGTTTTCCTTTTTGTCGCACGGAAAAGCCCTTTTCCATTTTCCGAGCGCAAAAACGGGTCGTTTTGTGAAGTAACCACAAAAATGCTGTTTCAGAATGCTACCGACCCATTTTCCTAAAGTACTAGACCACCTTACACGGACTATCTCCCAATCGGGATATCTCAAACCTTTTCGTCCATCCCGGGTAAAAAGGACAAATGTCTGCCGAATCGGTAGGAAGTGGGTCCGGTTTGTACTACAGGTACATGATCTATCGCCCGTGATTTTTTGAAAAAATCATTTTTAGACTCGCAATATATGGTTTCTTCAGAGATACAATGAAAGTTCGAACGATGCTCGTCCCCTATCTTCATGCACGCCGGTTCGACCATAGTTAGAAATTCAGAAAATTCAAAACGGGCATAATAAATTCAAAGAAATCCGAACAATGAAAATCCTTCGCGTGGTGTCATATTATGTGACATAGTTGAAAGGAAAAATACCAGACTTGGTATATTGATCATGTCTCGAAAAAACCTTCACAAAATGACCTATCATGTTCGAGGTTTCATGGCTTTCGGTCCAAATGACCGATGTTATGTGCTGAATCACGGCATAGTTTGTGATGTTGTGCCCATATTATGCATGCATGTGTACATTGGTATGGAGAACAATGTTGCAGGAGGAAGTTTTCCTTTTTGTCGCACGGAAAAGCCCTTTTCCATTTTCCGAGCGCAAAAACGGGTCGTTTTGTGAAGTAACCACCAAAATGCTATTTCCGAATGCTACTGTTCCATTTTCCTAAAATACTAGACCACCTTACATGGACTATCTCCCAACCGGGACATATCAAACCTTTTCGTCCATCCCGGATAAAAAGGACAAATGTCTGCCGAATCGGTAGGAAGTGGGTCCGGTTTGTACTACAGGTACATGATCTATCGCTCGTGATTTTTTGAAAAAATCATTTTTAGACTCGCAATATGTTGTTTCTTCAGAGATCCAATGCAAGTTTAACGATGCTCGTCCCCTATCTTCATGAACGCCGGTTCGACCATAGTTAGAAATTCAGAAAATTCAAAACGGGCATAATAAATTCAAAAAAATCTGAACAATGAAAATCCTTCGCGTGGTGTCATATTATGTGACATAGTTGAAAGGAAAAATACCAGACTTGGTATATTGATCATGTCTCGAAAAAACCTTCACAAAATGACCTATCATGTTCGAGGTTTCATGGCTTTCGGTCTAAATGACCGATGTTATGTCCTGAATCACGGCATAGTTTGTGATGATGTGCCCATATTATGCATGCATGTGGACATTGGTATGGAGAACAATGTTGCAGGAGGAAGTTTTCCTTTTTTGTCGCAAGGAAAAGCCCTTTTCCATTTTCCGAGCGCAAAAAACGGGTTGTTTTGTGAAGTAACCACCAAAATGCTGTTTCAGAATGCTACCGTCCCATTTTCCTAAAGTACTAGACCACCTTACATGGACTATCTCCCAACCGGTACATCTCAAACCTTTTCGTCCATCCTGGGTAAAAAGGACAAATGTCTGCCGAATCGGTAGGAAGTGGGTCCGGTTTGTACTACAGGTACATGATCTATCGCCCATGGTTTTTTGAAAAAATCATTTTTAGACTCGCAATATATGGTATCTTCAGAGATCCAATGCAAGTTTGAACGATGCTCGTCCCCTATCTTTATGCACGACGGTTCGACCATAGTTAGAATTTCAGAAAATTCAAAACGGGCATAATAAATTCAAAAAAATTCGAACAATGAAAATCCTTCGCATGGTGTCATATTATGTGACATAGTTGAAAGGAAAAATACCAGACTTGGTATTGATCATGTCTCGAAAAAACCTTCACAAAATGACCTATCATGTTCGAGGTTTCATGGCTTTCGGTCTAAATGACCGATGTTATGTGCTGAATCACGGCATAGTTTGGGATGTTGTGCCCATATTATGCATGCATATGTACATTGGTATGGAGAACAATGTTGCAGGAGGAAGTTTTCATTTTTGTTGCACGGAAAAGCCCTTTTCCATTTTCCGAGCGCAAAAACGGGTCGTTTTGTGCAGTAACCACCAAAATGCTATTTCAGAATGCTACCGTCCCATTTTCCTAAAATACTAGACCACCTTACATGGACTATCTCCCAACCGGGACATCTCAAACCTTTTCGTCCATCCCGGGTAAAAAGGACAAATGTCTGCCGAATCGGTAGGAAGTGGGTCCGGTTTGTACTACAAGTACATGATCTATCGCCCGTGATTTTTTGTAAAAATCATTTTTAGACTCGCAATATGTGGTTTCTTCAGAGATCCAATGCAAGTTCTAACGATGCTCGTTCCCTATCTTCATGCACGCCGGTTCGACCATAGTTAGAAATTCAGAAAATTCAAAACGGGCATAATAAATTCAAAAAAAATCCGAACAATGAAAATCCTTCGCGTGGTGTCATATTATGTGACATAGTTGAAAGGAAAAATACCAGACTTAGTATATTGATCATGTCTCGAAAAAACTTCACAAAATGACCTATCATGTTCGAGGTTTCATCGCTTTCGGTCCAAATGACCGATGTTATGTGCTGAATCATGACATAGTTTGTGATGCTGTGCCCATATTATGCATGCATGTGGACATTGATATGGAGACCAATGTTGCAGGAGGAAGTTTTCCTTTTTGTCGCACGGAAAATCCCTTTTTCAATTTTCCAAGCGCAAAAAACGGGTCGTTTTGTGAAGTAACCACCAAAATGCTGTTTCAGAATGCTACCGTACTATTTTCCTAAAATACTAGACCACCTTAGATGGACTATCTCCCAACCGGTACATCTCAAACCTTTTCGTCCATCCCGGGTAAAAAGGACAAATGTTTGCCGAATCGGTAGGAAGTGGGTCCGGTTTGTGCTACAGGTACATGATCTATCGCCCGTGATTTTTTGAAAAAATCATTTTTAGACTCGCAATATGTGGTTTCTTCAGAGATCCAATGCAAGTTCTAACGATGCTCGTCCCCTATCTTCATGCACGCCGGTTCGACCATAGTTAGAAATTCAGAAAATTCAAAATGGGCATAATAAATTCAAAAAAATCCGCACAATGAAAATCCTTCGCGTGGTGTCATATTATGTGACATAGTTGAAAGAAAAAATACCAGACTTGGTATATTGATCATGTCTCCAAAAAACCTTCACAAAATGACCTATCATGTTCGAGGTTTCATGGCTTTCGGTCCAAATGACCGATGTTATATGCTGAATCACGGCATAGTTTGTGATGTTGTGCCCATATTATGCATGCATGTGGACATTGGTATGGAGAACAATGTTGCAGGAGGAAGTTTTCTTTTTTGTCGCACGGAAAAGCCCTTTTCCATTTTCCGAGCGCAAAAAACGGGTCGTTTTGTGAAGTAACCACCAAAATGCTGTTTCAGAATGCTACCGTCCTATTTTCCTAAAATACTAGACCGCCTTACATGGACTATCTCCCAAACGGGACATCTCAAACCTTTTCGTCCATCCCAGATAAAAAGGACAAATGTCTGCCGAATCGGTAGGAATTGGGTCCGGTTTGTACTACAGGTACATGATCTATCGCCCGTGATTTTTTGAAAAAATCATTTTTAGACTCGCAATATGTGGTTTCTTTAGAGATCCAATGCAAGTTCTAAATGAACCATTTTTCTTCCCGCCATTTTTTCCCGGCATTTCTCCCGCAATTTCTTCTCGCCAGTTCTTCCCTCCACTTATCTTCCTCCCATTTCTCACTATATATATGTAGGGTTCGCCTCACTATATTTATTCCCTCCAGTTATCTTCCTGTCATTTCTTCCTGCCATTTCTCACTATATAAAAAATATAAGTTAGTTCATTTTTAATTGTAAATGGTTCATATTTTAAATGGTTACATTAATTATTTTTTAAAACAGAAAATGGTTTTGAATTATTTATTCAAATGCAAACACTTTTTATGTTTAAAGTTTTTCTAAATTCCAAATTAATATTAAAAAAATATAAGTTAATTCATTTTTAATTGTAACTGGTTCATATTTTAAATGGTTACATTAATTATTTTTTAAAACATAAAATGGTTTTGAATTATTTATTCAAATCCAAACAGTTTTTATGTTTAAAGTTTTTCTAAATTTCAAATTAATATTCAAAAAATATAAGTTAATTCATTTTTAATTTTAAATGGTTACATTAATTATTTTTTAAAAACAGAAAATGGTTTTGAGTTATTTATTCAAATGCAAACACTTTTTATGTTTAAAGTTTTTCTAAATTCCAAATTAATATTAAAAAAATATAAGTTAATTCATTTTTAATTGTAAATGGTTCATATTTTAAATGGTTACATTAATTATTTTTTAAACAGAAAATTGTTTGAATTATTTATTCAAATCCAAACACTTTTTATGTTTAAAGTTTTTCTAAATTTCAAATTAATATTCAAAAAATATAATTTAATTCATTTTTAGTTTTAAATGGTTATATTAATTATTTTTTAAAAACAAAAAAATGTTTTTGAATTATTTATTCAAATGCAAACACTTTTATGTTTAAAGTTTTTCTAAATTCCAAATTAATATTCAAAAATTATAAGTTAATTCATCTTTAATTTTAAATGGTTCATAGTTTAAATGGTTACATTAATTATTTTTAGAAACAGAAAATGGTTTTGAATTAATTATTCAAATTCAAACACTTTTTATGTTTAAAGTTTTTCTAAATTCCAAAGTAATTATCATTTAAAAAACATTACAAATTTAAACCCCAAAATAAATAATAAGGCGGAAACAGAGAGAAATTTACTGAATTTTTTTGGAAACAGGGTCATATGTCCCGGTTGGAGCCACCAACCGGGACTAAAGACCCCCTGCGCACGCCCCTTGGTCTGCTGCAAAAATGGAGTATACGTCCCGGTTGGTGGCTCCAACCAGGACGTATGACCCTTTAGTCCCGGTTGGAGCCACCAACCGGGACTAAAGGTCCTTCCTTTATAACTGCGCGCGCCTCTTCTTCTTCTTTCCCTTCTCCATTCTCTGCAACCCGACGCGCCGCACAGAGACGCCGCCGCCCCGATCCCCCGGACGCCGGCAGGCTGCCCCATCCTTGCGCGCCCGCCGTCGCCGTTGGCACAGCCGCCTCCACCCTTCATCTCCGTCCATCACTGCGCGCCGCCTCCGTCCTCCGTACCAGCGCCGCCTCCGTCCTCCGTACCGGCCAGCTCCGCCTCCGTCCTCCATGTACCAGCGCCGCCGCCTCGGTACCAGCGCCGCGCCGCCTCTCCCTCTCCTCCCCGACCACCACAGTGCCGCCCGCGCCCACCACCGCCGCCGGTACCGCACGTACCCGAGGCTCCCCTTTTGGTTTTTTTAGTTGATTTAGGTGATGATTATTTTAGGTGTATTAGTTGTTAGATGATTTATTTGTTAGATGATTTAGTTGTTAGATGATTTTGGTGTATTTAGATGATGTAGATGATATAGGTGTATTTAGATGATGTAGATGATTTAGTTGATGATTATTTTAGGTGTATGTGTAGATGAATATTTAGTTGTTAGATGATTTAGTTGTAAATAATGTTAGATGATTTAAGTAGTATATGTATTTGTATATTATCATATTTTTTATATATTATCATATTTTGTATATGTATATGTATATGTATTTGTATATGTATATGTATATTATCATATTTTGTATTTGTATATGATATTAGTTGTCATAGACCCTATTTGAATCGATGTTGCACCTAGGGTTAGCCGGTGTGTCCTCGCTAGGGCATCCCGAACCCGAGGGTTGATTGATTTCCGCCTTTATTTCCGGTATTGGTTCTTCGCTTTATACACGACGCTCCTGATGTAATAAATTGTTTTATAATTCCGGAAAATGATTAAATATTGTAAAATTCATATCTTATTATTTATAAGTCAGAAAAATACAAATAATATATCAAAATGTTCAGAAAAATGAGTTCTACCTTTTTAATCTATAATCATTCATTGCTAATCAACTTTAATGACAAGTTTAATTAGAGAACTAAATCAACCCCTCTCATGTGTTTCTGGAGTTTCCCGAGTTAGGGTTTTCAACCCTCGGAACCCCGTTTAAATTGTCGAGCAAGTTTTAGGGTTTCATTTCAATGCAATTCAACTTGTCATATCATCATCCTTGTTTGAGCATTCCGCCTATCCCTCCTCCCCGGCCGCCACAGCGCCTCCGTCTCCGTCCATCGCCACGCGCTCCAGCCGCCCCTTCCCTTTTAGTGTGTATGCATATATTGTGTATGTATATATAGTGTGTATGTATATATTTTTATTATTGTGTATGTATATATTAGGGTTTCTCTGAATTAGGTTTTATCCGTTTTGACTTATCCGTTTTTCCACCTATGCAGAAAATATGGACCCACATGACAGAGACGAAGAAAAGGAAGAGTTGATCCAAGGTGTGATCCGCGGGGAACAAAATTTAGATGTATCGACGTTTCTGAACAACTCCGGTGAGGGTGATCCTCTTTATTCCGGAATAGACGACTTGTTTGAGGTTGAAGGTGTTGCCTTCCGCGAGGGAGAAGGCGATGCCTTGTGTAATCGAGAAGACGACCGCTCTGGCGAGGTGCATGTAATATAATTAATTCATTAATTCATCATCTGCTATCTATATAGAAATAGTAACGACGATCTTTCTTCTTTTAGCCCTCTGGATCGAAGAAATCTACTGAAAAGAGCAGCCGAGGCCCAACCAAAAACTTGGGAGACCATGAGAGGTTCAGGATCAAAGATGTCACTGAAGACGGCAAACCGACGACTCCCGAAGTTGTCGCAAACAAATTTGTGGCACAATGTGGAGTAATTGTTAGGGACTTAATCCTGATCACCATTCGAAATTGGAATAGGCCTGCTGATGTGGAAGAAGAGGGAACATGTTTATTTGTCCCTAACAATGCCAAAGATTTACTGTGGAAGAGGCTCATGGTTAATTTCAAACTACCGAAGATAGAGCTGGATCCAAATGCGGAGGATCTAGTTGAGGACGCCTTAGAACATGGGAGAGCCATGGAGGCTAAGGTTAGGGAGTGGGCTTTGAAGAAGATGGCCCAGTGTTTCACCAACTGGAAGAAAAGATTGCACCTTGACTATGTCGTGAAAGAGAAGACTCCCGATTTCAAGAATATTCAGTTTGAGAAGATAAAACCATTCTGGACTGAGTTTGTGAAATACAAGACATCAGAAAAAGCTAACAAAATTTCTGCAACGAATAAGCTGAATGCTGCTAACAAGAAGTATCACCATACTATGGGGCAAGGTGGCTACAGGGCTGGCATTCCTAAGTGGGAGAAACTTGAGAATGAACTGCGTGCTAAAAATATCACCCCAGAGACAGACGATTGGGTAGAACGTGCAAGGAATTGGTTTTGGGCATGGGGGCACGTTGGACTCGGAAGGGAAGTGTATATATAACATACGACATAAATAAGACCCCTTGCTAATCGAGAATATGAGAAAAGCAGTAAAGGCTGTTAAAGATGGGTACTTCATTCCCGATAGAGAGAATGATGAGCTCACACTCGCCCTTGGAAATAAGGAACATGATGGACGAACACGAGGCACAAGCGGCTCCAAACCATGGAGGACTAGGTTTCCCTAAGAGAGGAAGAAATATCCTGATAGAAGCTGTCAGAGGAGAAAGGACAGGGCGGAAATTGAAGCAGATATTCAGAAAGCAAATGCGTATAATTGAAGAACGAATAAAGCAACAACAAGATGAAATTAATGCACTTAAAGAGCAAAGTACTACCAGCCCATCTCAGCAGCACACTGCATTCGATGCTACCGGCCTATCGAATAATCAAAAAAGCAGTGTGGCTTCCACCGAGGTCCCGGGTGATGACAATGGCGATGACGATGGTGCACCGACGATGGCTCCTGTTGGCTACCCAGTGGATGATATCACAGAGATGACACACTGCGAGCTACATGTAAAAGTTGTGAACATATCAATGAAGGTGGCGGTCGGCTATGCCTTACCAATTGGACCCACACCAACTTACCACTGTCGTCCGGTTCCAGAGGGCTACGCTGTTGTCGGGGTGGATGAAATCATGCCCACCTTTGAAGTTTTGGATCTTCACTACCTTGCAGGTGAAGGGGATGTGATTGTACTGGGAGACGCAACAAACGTCACCATTCTATGGCCAAAGGAATGTATCGTGCTTCGAAATCACACGCCAAGGCCATCTTCGTCGCCGCCTCACCCGTCTCCAGCGAGATCATCGCCGCCGCGGCAGCCGTCTTCGTCGCCTCACCCGGCTCCGTCGCCTCACCAGTCTCCGGCGCAGCCATCACCGCGGGAGCCATCGCCGGCGCCTCAGGATAAAAAGCGTAAGCGTACCGCTACTCTGCGTCGTGGTAAGCGATCGCCGAAACGTAAACAAGAGCCTCTTCCAAAAGTACCAAAGGTTCCTCCCAAGAGAGCTTATGACTGTACTAAAGAGGAGTCTGCGGCGATCATTGATGTGGAAACGACAGCGTTTTTCGCTAAGCTGAGGCGGCCGAAAGAGCCAGAGTTCTCCAGCACCAAAGAAGAAAAAGCCAAAGTGTTGAAAATGCTAAAGACTCTTCATCAACCCGAGCCAAAGCTGTCATCAGACTATGAGCGTTCTATTCTCAAGTCACATGCGGCACAACAAGCCTCGAAGAGCAGTACTGATGCAAGCGAGAAATCTGTTGGCCAGCTCGGAGAACAAGAAAAACAGTCTTGCGCCCCTCTCAAGGTGATTTCCCATACCAATGTGGGGTCGAGAAAATATGGGGCCGAAGAGCAGTATGATCCAGAGGTAGTTGCACAATACGGAGAAGCTGCCGTTGCTCAAGGTATGAGTATTTCCCAGTACTTATCCCAGTTAGAGTACTTCCCCGTGAGTGAAGTAGCATACAAATACCAGTACGGAAAACCTCTCGTCAAACCTAAGGAGGTAAATAATCTTCCAACAAAAATGCGAAGATTGCATAACTGGTACATGCATGCCACAAAGGCCGGGGCTAACTGGATAGTGCTGAGAGTTACAAAAAAGCATCATGGGAAAGAAAAAGATGACATGATATCCATTGAATTTGATAAACTATTTCAATTATTCAATCAAGACGCCTTGGACAAATCGGTCATCAGTGCCTATTGTCTGTAAGTACTAATTCTGTAATTAATTTAGTCTCTAGCTATCTCACCTTGTTTATTGCATGTATATAATCATACTGTAATATGCAGAATAAAGATTCTCGAATGCAGCAGAGGACAAATCTATGACATTGGCTTCATTGACCCATATTGGGTTTATAAAGCTAATCTCAAAACAAGCCCCCAGGATACGGAGGATAATATAGTACACACGTTAAGGTTTCAAGAAACCAAAAGGGAAATACTTTTTCCTTACAACTTCGAGTGAGTGTTATTGTCTTGTATACACTTTCTATTTCAATTACTCGATGTTAAGTATATAATTGATTAGTTATGCATTCGCAGCTTTCACTATATTATGTTAATAATTCAATTTGACAAAGGGCGTGTGCTAGTCATGGACTCGAAACATAAACCCCTTGAACAGTGGAAGGACATGCAGATGCTTCTCCAGTGGTAATTCTAATCATTATGACACTATATCGGCAACATTTGTGAATTTTATGATATCAAGTAATTAATAACTTATTTTATTCGTTTTCTTCGCCGGGCAGCGCTTAGAAACGGTTCACCAACAAGGCTAGGGGTGTTTGGAAAGCGGAGCTTATATTTTAAGCACTAAATGTAAGCACCACTAGCTATATCCGCGCATTTCTTTGATTTTAGTTTTGATACAGTTATTATCATGCTTGATTATTATTTTGATTGAACTATGTTCTCGTAAAGTGCCTGACGCAGGGACCAGGTAACAATATATGTGGATACTATGTTTGCGAGTTCATCCGGCAGACGTGCGATGAGAAGGACAGAAATTTAGAGCAACTCCACGTACGTAAATAATTTCTATAGTTTTTAATTACAATCAAATTGTGTTTAGTTTCATTCATATAGGCTGACTCCTTTTTTAAATCAGATCGAACGTCTACGGGACGGTCTTCTGCCAAAGGATCGCGTACGAGCAATTCAGGAGGAATTAGCGGGATTCTTGGATGCAGAAGTCCTAAATCCAAAAGAGGAATACTATTCGGCTGTGTATTGACAATAGGGATTGTACAAAGAGCAACTTTTGTATGTAGTGCATGAACTCGATCCGTGTATCGAATATAATATTATCATGATGATCTTGTGTAATATAATGATTCCTTCATTGATGAGTGCAAAATACTAAATAAACAATAAAACAACATAAATGAATTCTCTGCTGTGACATAAAAAGTGGCCAAAATGCTGCCGCGGCAACAAAAGTTGCCAAAATGAATTCTCTGCTGCGACAGAGAAATGTGTCAAATCTCTGCCGCGGCAGAAGCTTATTTGTCCCGGTTCATATTACAAACTGGGACAGTTGCTCCTCCCCCTCGCACGGAGCAGCGGCCACGTGTATGATCTTTTGTCCCGGTTGGTGGGACAACCGGGACTAAAGGTTCGGGCTTTAGTCCTGATTGCCCCGTCCCGGTTGGGTAACCGGGACTAAAGCCCCTTACCAACCGGGACCAATGGGCTGTTCTGCACTAGTGTGGGTCTCCTATGTTAGCCTCACATTAGAAGAATCATGTGTATGATAGATTTTTTTTCTCTAGCACTATCCCATTCCGAACTAGATAACATTGCTCGACGAATCTGATGTTTGGTCATGCTGATGGGTCCCACATGGCAACCTATCATTAGAAAAAATGTATATATGCTGGACTTCTTTCTCGTCCACGCCTCCTTGTTTAGAACTTGCAAAGTTACTCAATGCCTTCTCTGTATAAGGTCTCGATCCAGGGTCCCACATGTCAGTGTCTGTGTAAATGAACGCATGTATGGTGGACTTTTTGGCCAAGTCCGTTGTTTTGGCCTTAGTCCGTTGCTGGATCCCAGATGTCTGCCTCCTCTATGTTGGAACCGTGTGTACGCTGGGTCTTAGATGTCAGCGTCTATTTTAAATAAACGTGTGTATGTTTGACTATTTTTTCGGGTCGATTCCGCTATTCTGACATTGACAACATTGCTAGATGCAACAGTCGTTTATATGGTCCCAGATATCAGCCTTAGAGTAAAAAAAATATTAATTTATTTACCTAAGATTCAAACATAAGGTCTCCTAGCAGGGTTCCACATGTCAGCGTCTCTGTAAACGCAACGTATGTATGATGGACTGGGAGGACTTCGTCGTGGTCTTCGTGGACGGGCCTTTCGACGAAGACCACTACACATACCATGGCCCCTCGAGGTTCTCTGTCTCCGTGAAGATATTGGACGCGAGCAGGAGGCACACTGTCTTCGACAACAGCACGGCAAGGTCGGAACAGACGCTGCATGAACGCAAGCGAAGCAATGGCTACGTCCGGTTTGTGAATCGGCGGGAGATGGAGGCGTCGTGCTGCGTCCGCGAGGACGACGACAGCCTCACGATCCGGTGCACGCTCTCCATCGACAGGGAGGTGACAAGGCTGCTCATGTTCATGCCGCTGCCGCCCGCCGAGGCCGTGGAGGGGGGCGAGACGGCGGTCGGATCCCGCACGGTGACCATCGAAAGCTTCTCGAGGTTCCGGGCTGCGCTCCGGACCGGGGAGTGCGCGTACACGCCCCACTTCGCCCTCGGCGGTAGCAACTGGTACCTCAAGTTATACCCCAACGGACACTGCGACGACACGAAGGACTGCGTTGCGGTCTTCCTCGGCCGCGGCAAGTCCGACGAGCCGACGACCAAGGCCGAGTTCTGCTTCGAGCTTGCCGTCGACAGCGGCCTCGCAGAGGAGGGGGCCGGGAAGGAGGTTGAGTTCACGGAGCACACGTTCGACCGCGACACCGCCCTGCACGTGTCCCCGTACCTGGTGACGAGCAGCGACCTTGCATCGGCCGAACAGATGGTGAGCCACGATTGCCTCGTTGTCCGCTGCCACCTCCGCGTGATCAAGGTCTCGAAGCCGAGCCTGGTGCTCGCTGCCATGGCGCCGCCCACCGTGACGACGGACCCACCTTTTTGCGATGGGGTTGGAAAGACGCCGACCAGTCCCGGAGTTGTGGCAGATACAGAGGAAGAAGAGACGAGTGACACGGACCAAACTCCTTTGTTAGCCGACGTTTACCATCGGTAACTAACTCAACCATACATTTCTAGGTTGTCCCAATGCAGGCTAAGAATTTGCCAGAAATTCATCTTATCGAAGAACCTGTCATCTTTGAAATGAATTCACAAAGTGAGTTAAAGTCTATTTTGCAAGAAGAGATGAAAAAATCAGGTGACTCATAAGAAATTGCAAGAACAGAGAAAAAACCTAGAAGGACATGACAACATAGGTTGTCGAGGAGCTAGGAAAGTTATTAAGGAGCATAGCCAAATTGCTTGTGTTTGGAACAAAGTTAACTCGAGCAAAAGAAATCAACAAGATAATAGGAGAGAAAAAGATGGATGGGTACCTGTGTTGAATCTGAGAGAGCAATTCCAGATGTAGGTGCGTTCCTCGAGCTGCTCTCCGCATTGAACATGTCCATATGGCTGAGGATCGGGAGGTTGCCATGTTTTGGTGGATTCATGGAGCCAGCAAGAGGAAGCAATGGCGGCTGGGGCTGGAGGAAGAAGATGATCTAGGGGACGAGATCTGGGGGCGGTAGGATTAGAGAGAGGACAAAAGGATGGACAGGCTGGCGCGGGGCACGGGGGGTCACGGGCTGGGGGCGCAGTGGGGGCGCCAGGTAAAGCAAACTAGTGCACCCCTCGCAGGAACCGAGAAAACGCGGAGAGCAGAACTTTCCAAAAGTGGAAAGGTGCCCGACTAGCAAACCTGGCACACCCAACTCGTCGTTTTGACGCCCGGGCGCCCGCTGGACTCGTCTGACAAAAAACGACCTGGGCCCGTTAACCCACGCTGCCATGCTGGACGTGCGTCCGTTACAAAACAGCGTGTGCGACATGAGACGTAGCGCGTTGTAATCGTCGAACTGGCGCCACGCCGTCAAGTAAATAGGTATATATATATGTGGAATATTTGAATGACCGCATGGGCGGATCCAGGATTTGACCATAGGGAATGAGATGATAGTGACGATAAAATAGATATACAATAAAAATAAATCGAATCTTATATATGTAGTTTTGTTATCCGAAAACAAGTTCTATAACGAGAAGCTTTATTTTATTTGCTTTACGACTACAAACCCATCAAAGAAGTATATGATCTCATGAATGGTAAACTTTATATAATTTTTCTTTATAAATACAAATAAATATATAAAATTGTATAAGAATATTAAATAAATCAAGGGGCTGATCTAGTATATGAGCATGTGGGCAAAAAAAAAATCACCCTAAAGAGATAAAGATGAAAATATATCAAGTCTTCTAGCATATACTACGGATATCAAACTGTAATATTATATGTTTTGCGATAAAAAAAAGCTAACTACATTCTACTAGTTTGAGTGTAGGTGGATTGCTAGACCCATCAAATAAATCAATAACTTAATATTTAGTTAATCACTAAATAATTCATAAAAAATGTTGGTGTATATAATCCGTAATTGGTCTAACAAAACAATTTCTATTAGATGGGGGTAAGCAATTCTAGTAGCCAACATAAAATATATTTGAGATCATACCTTAGGTCGATAAATTCACAAATTGGGCACCTCGTGTGGTGGCCATATTTTATACCGTATTTTATAGTCCCTAAACGTATGGGAGCTGTGATTTGTGCTTTCGCTAATAAGTAATCACAGACGCGATGATGCCTTGGTACAAAATTCTGATCCTGGTGATGGTGCTCAACCAATGACACCTGACCCTAGGTAGGTGCCGCCATGGAGGAGGCGGAAAAAGGAGAAATAAGCCAACTAGTTCATCGAGGGAAACCGAACAAAGCATAAATTCACATGCGTCTGATGGATCAGTTGATCGGTCTTTGGCCTTGTCGATGCCTCAATAGATATGTATTATCTCTTGATGGCTAATTTTTTAGGCTTAACCCATCAATCTTCAATAATCAACACATTGCACACATTAGTATAGACTGGATAGAGTATTACGATTAGGAGTATCTATCATCAAAACCAGTGCTAGCCCCCGCAACATATCCTTAAGGGGGGGGGGGGGGCAAGCCATAAGGAAGGCCTGACCACCCCTCGCCCCTCCCTAGATCCTTCTCTGAACGACCGGGAATATATCAAACCGATGATCCTGGCCCGGCGTTTACCATGGAAAAATTGAAGGAGGAAACATCGGGAAAGTGGAGAAGCCAAAACGTCTCGTGCTTCAAAGCCCTTCCATATATACCACCTCAAACGTCTCGTGCTTCAAAGCCCTTCATGCACGATGTACTATGTATCCTAGTAGCAGCTCCTCTCCTGTAGTAGTAAGTAGAGTACGTCTCAAAAAATGGATGCATGCATATTGCTCGCTCGGTTCTCGCAAACCAACCCGCGCGCGCATATAACCTCTACCTCGGCTCGGCGGAGCTAATGGGATGCTTTCGATCTGTGTGCCTCTACGCGTTGGTGCATGGACGCATACATATCAAATCAATCGGCCGGGTGAGTGTACTAGGTCACGTACATACGTTTGCCATCAGCCGTTGGCCAAAACAAATCAACCCGATCGATCGACTCTGCCGCGCGGCTGCGGAGATCCAAAAAAAAAAAAGAATTTGACGCATATCTCACGAATCAAGCGATAGACAATTCATGGCAACCAAGAAAGAATGACGACGGGAGCGCCTCCTGGCATGGAATCAACCCATCTAACCTGCAGCTCGTCTTGGCGTTGGTGGGAAGAAGATTGAGCTCACCACGCCGTTCGCCAAAGTCACAAGTCACACGATAACCGCACGTCGCTCTTGTGATTTGGACCCCTATATATAGAGAGAGCAAATACAGAGGGAGGGAAAAAAGTTCGTCCCTCTTTGCCACCAGCCGCCCGTTGGAAAAGAAGAGAGATCCATGGACGGACGAGATGAAGGTTGCCACGGATCGGTGACGTGCCTAGTGGAAAACCAACCGACCGGAAACATCTACATCTATATCTACAAAAACACTAATATTAAAAGACCCATCTACGTCTACATCTACACTAATATTAAAAAATCCAGAGGGATCAAATCCAAGCAATTTAGACCGTTTCATGCCTAGATCCAACGTATGAGGTCGTCCCAATGATGTATTGTCCGTCAGCACGAACCTCCTACTCCCACGATCCGAAAATATCTACATATACATATACATATACACTAATATTAAAAGGCCCAGAGGGTCAAATCCAAGCAATTTAGACCGTTCACACTCCTAGATCCAACGCATGAGGTCGTCCCAATGATGTAGTGTCCGTCGGCACGAACCTCCTACTCAAACGATCCGAAAATATCCCAAAATCGAGCACGCCACCACGACCCCTAAGGATTCCTCCGCCATGGCAGTTGCCATCTCCCTACCGCTATCCTCTCCTCATCGCACTCGCGCGCGGCAGCCGTCCTCCACTTCCCGCCGTCACGGTCAGCACGACCGCTGCCCCCTCCACACCCCGTCTTCGCGATCAACAGGAGTACAAGACAACCGCCTTCATGTACCCATCGTCGCGTTCCCGTGGTCGAAGCTAGCAGGACCTCCACAGCCGCGCCGCAAGGCGCCTCCTCTCGCCATGTATTCAAGGCCAGCAGGACAGCCGCCATCCTCTCCTCGTTGCCGCGGCCAACGGGGCCATCGTCGCCATCCCGGCGCCTCTTCTCACCGTATTGAAGGCCAGCAGGATAGCCGCCCTCATCTTCATGTTGTTGCGGACAACTGGACCGTCTTAGCCTTCCACCTCTGTGTAGTCGCGCATCGTGCGCCGCACACCATCTCTGCCTGGATGTCTCGCCGTCGTCATGCTCACTCAGGAAAGGCTCGGTCAAACTGAAACCGAATCAATTGTTGAACACACCACTGTAAGCATGGAAAATACCTCCATTTTTTAGTCTCACCCATATATACCTAGCTGCTATTAATTTTTATTTGTACACCTATATGGTGGTGGGTTTCAAGTAATGCTGGAGTGCTGGACCCATGAAGACGCTCCTTGCTTCTACTGACTGTGTTACAAGTTTATCTGCTATTGCAACATGGTCGTGTACCTCATAACTTTATCCCAACTGCTTAAGGTGATGATATGATGAAATCATGTTTATGTATGCACTTTTTACTTATAGTATTTTTTTTTAATTTGACAGGATCTCTGCCGTTTCTGTTAGCCTAGGTTGGAATATCACTATTTACAAGCCAAGTAGAGCCAACGAGGGGAAGGAGTAGAAAGAAAGGAACACCCTTGTCCTTAGTCATACTGCCTCCTTGATCATGAAGGATATTGACCTGGCATTTTAATAGTAGTAGATGTTAAAAGTACAACTGCTTCTCTCGCCCAAAATACATCAGGTGGAGATTAGTATTTGAAAGATGTTAATAGCAGTGCATCGGGTGGAGATTAGTATTAATGTTAATAGTAGTGCATCAGGTGGAGATTAGTATTAATGTTAATAGCAGTGCATCAGGTGGAGATTAGTATTTGAAAGATAGTATTTTTGTATGTCCAGATGTGTCTTGTTAACATTTCTATGCTTACAAAATTGGAGCTACATTTTCATCATGAAAGATAGTATTTGAAGCTTCTTATATTCCACTTATGTTCCTTTTTCAGGTTACCCATGGCATGAAACACATGGATGATGCAACTGAACTGGTAATTGTGTCGCGTACAACAAGAGGTAGCTCAACCTGTGAAAAGACCCATTAATTCCTTTAACTCTTTGTTGACCCGATCTAATGTCTTAATGATAGGGTCGTTTCATTTCTCATAGAGCATCATGCCTTTCGGTTGTTCAATTATACTGATAAATGTTTAATGTTCTACGAAGCTACCGGGCTGTGGAAGGAGGTGGTCTGGATGCCCGTGATGCGCCCGCTCGAGGACGTCCTCCCGGTGATCAAGGCTGGGTTTGAGCTCAGTTGGAGCTCGCCGTCTGTTGGAGAGGAGTGCCGAGACTGCGAGAAGGCGGGCGGCTTCTGCGGCCAACAACATGAGATGTTCAACTGCTTCAATTCCAGCATCAACACTTCCCCTCCGACTACATCTTTAGGTTTGTACCCGGATAGATCTCAAACTTAAAAGTAACATAACTCGATTGTGACTGTAACTACGATCCCTTTGGCATGTACAATTGTAGATGCTGTGTAATTATATTTGTAGTGGCGGCTATCTTCGTGTTGGCCCTAATCTTCTGGCCAAACAACCCTCAAGCCGTCGAAGACGCAGCCGACAATGGACGTTCTAGTAGCGCGGCTAGATCCATGTGTGAAACTACCATGGTAATGCTAGCTAGTCCATAATGGACGTTCCAGCAGACATGCTTATATATTTTATACTAAAATTTTATACTTATTTAAACTTATGTTTCTTAGTCTAGCACTAATTAATACAATTTTATTTAGTTAGATGACATAGATAACCACATAACAATGTTTGTGAAAATTAGTTATAGTATTATTTGTTATTAAGTTGGAATGTGTCACTCAATAGTTACTTGTGCTAAATTTAAATTCTATGTTGTAATAAAAAACAATCCCTTGAATTAATTATCTACTGTGGAATAATCATGTAATAGATGCATAAGAGTTTACTATGTGTATGAGTTGATGTATATATTTAATATCAAGATAGAGATCTTTAAGAGAATAAATATCTTAACTAGGGGTGGTTCTAGTGTATTATTAAAATATATTCTGCCTGTTTTAAAATGTAATTCTTTCGATTTGTTCAAATTGTGCTGCCAAAAAGTCTTACATTTTGGAATAAATGTAGTATCTTACAATTCTTTTATCAAATGTTTAATCCATGCTCTAGATTTTTATAAACTTTTAAAAAATTCTCACAAACCTAAAGCATCCAATATATCAAAAACTCTCATGTTTGTTTGTGCCTTGAACCTTCTGATGTTGACTTAGATAGTCAAAAATTAGGAGAATACTTTCAAGCCAATAGTAAACAAGAATTAGTGAACTCTCCATGATTGTTATTTAATAAATATTAATAAGAAAAACCCATGTCATTCCCAAATGAGGGACCGTTGAGTTGAAGAATTAAATGCAAACAATTAGAAATTTGCTGAATGAAGCGAGATATACACTAGGGTACCACCCTAGGAATGCAATACATGGGTTGGGGGGCATGATGCTGGGGGCCTAGGGAGGCCGCCCCTCTGCCCCATGCTATGAACCGGCCTTACATGTCGCTAAGCATGTAGGAATTCTGTAGTTTGTTTGTCTGAATTTCAAACTTTGTGTTTCTATTGGTCTGTTGCATGTGTTGCCAGTTTCTTTCTCTGTTTGCCTGATCTCGATGGATGCTACCAAACTTTGGATGCTCTGCAACAACGTGAGGGGCCTCAATAACCAAGTGCGGATACACGCTGTCTGTGGTCTTGTTCATGACTCCAACGCCTCACTTGTTTGCCTATTGGAAACTAGAACATAGATAGTATAAAGGCAACTGATCATCAATGCCATGGGGCCTGATTTTGCTAATGACTTGGCCTTCCTACGGGCGGATGGAACCAGTGGAGGGATCATTTGCGACAGTGGAAGAGGCTTTAGACTCTATAATGAAAACCTGACAGCAAACAATGTACTGTCAACCATTACTTGCACAGACAATGGCTTCTCTTGGATGGCCACTAGGGTTTCCGGTCCTTGGGGTGATGCCTAAAATATCTTAAGGGTTCTCAGCATAGAAAATAACAAATTTCCTACAATATGAACACCTAAATACACCAAGAACTAATCTAGTGTAATTAATACGCGCATGCCCCGCCGGTGTTTTCCTTCTTTGACTACTGTATTAATTAATAGCTGGCTCGCGACTAATTTCCCTTCCCCACTCGTAAATGGCTAGTAATGCTTCATATGGCCGTGAATGATACTTATTACTACTCCCTCTGTTAGGGATTATAAGGCCTATGGACCATTTTGATAAGATTAAGAAAATCAATAACTCACTATCTTGATTACTGCATGCACCAATAGTTACACATGCATGAGAGAATATAGAGAAAAAGGAGAACATGCATTGGATAAGAGAGGCTAATAAATGAGAGAGGACTTACAATTTCTAACATTTTTAAAAAGCTCTTTGGCCTTTTAATCCCTAACGGTGGGAGTACGTTTTACCAGCTTTGTTTTTTTCAACAATGATAAGGCATCTTTTCCCCGTCTCAACTGCCTCCGTGAAGGATCGGTGGTTCAAAGCGAAATCATACACAGGGAAAGAAAGACACCCTAGTGGTAAACTCACCATGAACACAATAACTAGAGAATGTTTCCAACAGCGAACGGTAGTTCTCAAGGTTTGAACAAAATTACATCGACCGTGAATTTGACACAAAACGTGTCCATCGATCGGATAGAGAAAGCTTTGATTTTTTTCACCGCAAAATAGAAGCTTTACAATGATTGAGTTTATACACATGTACAATATGTTATCTGAACCATTAGGAACATCCATTCATGCGTATCAATCTACCTATCCTTCTTTTCAACAAGCCCACCATGCTACTTCCGCTGCTCTCTGAATTCACCAGGTGTGTATATATCAGCCTTCTGGATGAGTAGCCAAAATGTAAGGCATTGAATCCGTAAAAGTTCAATCCCACTCGATGCCTTCCTTCTCTCGAAAAGAAGGCATTAAAATCTCACCCACATGCATATTGAAACATGCAAGTTTCAGGTCACAGCGATCAGAAACACGAGCTCTAAGCAACAGCATGTAACGTCAGGTCAAAACAGTAGATATTATACATGCCAGCGATGAGAGGGCAGAAAATCAGAAATCAAAAGGCAAGCTTTTCTCTCAAGTCACGGTTGCACAAACACATAATTTACAGGACAATTAATAAGACATAGTAGTACGTGTTTATCAAAATTCAAATACTCAGATGAATATAAAGGCTTTGTACCTAATCCCCGCAAACTGTTAAAGCCATTCTTTGAGTTAAGCGCTCTTTTTAAGAACACATTAATTCCAGATCTCGCTACATCTTCTCACATCTACTCCCTCTGTTTCAAAATATAAGATGTTTTAGGTTTGTTAAGAAGATGAATCTAAACTTGTTTTAGTACATAGGTTCACTCAACTTTGGGATGAATCTACACACTAAAAGAAGTCTAGATTTATTTTTTTCACAAATCTAAAACATCTTATATTTTAAAACGGAGGGAGTACATGTCTACTAGAGAGAAAAAAAAACATCACGACACTTCAATCTCTAAACAGGGGATTTTTGTTCCTTTTGGAGTCAACAACCGTCGATCCACATTGTTTTACTTGGTTGTCCAGCTCCTTCGTCTTCCATCCGAGCAGCAACCGTTGCATGTAGAATCTACATGGCTTTCATCTGTGCGCTATTGATTGGGCATTGTACCATCTGAGCAAAAACAAATGCTTAAATTTTTTAAGATTTTCAAGTCACCACATGATGTACAAAGGGAAACATCAAAGTGATTACTTTGCTACTAAAAAATGACATCTGATGCTTGCAGTAAGCTCAACATGTTATATAATAAGTAAATGACAGCCGAGTCAACACAAGAATGCCGTGTAATATGTGTGCTAGAACACTCAGCTTTTGCCCTACATGCTACATGGCATTTTTCTGATGATAGATATGCACCCTGCCAATTATTTCTACCTTATTGTAACCCCATTATCTTTTATCAGTAGGCTATGTTGTTTTCATTTCATATACAAAGAAAATCTGCGAATAATCCATTATCTTTTATCTTTTATATAATGTGAACATGTGAACGAGAGGAAGAGGAAAATGGGCACGCTGGTGGGCCCGAAACGAACTCGTCTCATCCACATCCAGGGACGGAGCTGCCTTATGGGCATTGGGGTCAGCTGACCCCAATGAAAACTAGCAAAACCCTCACTAATTTATACTAAGTGATATTTATTTATAAAAGATGACCCCAATGTAATTTAGAGGTTATAAAGCTGACCCCATTGACAGATTTTTTTAGCTTCGTCCCTGTCCACATCCTTGGACATTTCGCAAAGGACTATGCTCTGCGTCCCCCGGACGATGGGATTTTCCCATCGTCCTGCTTCTCCTCGTGCCACATGTTCATTTGCTGTAAAACATCCCACTTTTGCTATATATGTCCCCGCTTTTGTTTCCGGAGCAAAAATAAACGGTTCATTCCGGAAATAGAACGCCCCGCTGGAGATCTCGCCGGAGACCTCGCCGGAGACCATGCATCAAAAAATTGTGCTAATGCAGCAAAACCGACTTCGCCGGAAACATCGTCGGAAAAAACTCGCCGGTGACTCTCGTCGGAGACCTTGTAGCAAAATGTTGACACTGTTGTAGCAAAATCATAAGACGGTTGTAGCAACAAAGTTCTTCTAATATAGCAAAAAACTAACTTCGCCGGATACATGGCTGTAGACTTTAGTTGAAAAGACTTTGCCGAATAGCTTGTAGCAGAAGCTTTACGATATTGTAGCAAAACAAATAAACGAAGATAGGAAAAAATATCAATGTAGCAAAATCGGAGGCCAGCAAGGACGGACACAAAGAAGCAACGTCGGTCACCTAAAGTAGCAAACGCTCTAAACTGTGGTAGCAACGCCGACACAGAGAGGTGGTGCGCCAGAGAGAAGAAGGACGGCCTGCAGCAGAGGTGCGAGACCAACCTACCACCACAATCGTCCGCGGGAGGTCACGACCATCCATGGAGACAGAAACAACATCACACCATGGTTCGAGCAAAAGGCCTCAAGGTCGACCACGTGAGGTGCGAGGCCCAGGACGGAGATGCAGTGCACTAAGCGGTAGAGGGGGAGCGAGTGGCGGAGGTGGGCGGAGGTCGCCGAGGGGAGGTGACCCGAGGTCATCGGGGCCATCATCTCGCCGGGGAGACCGAGCCTCCGAGCACACAGGTGATGGGATTGGGGATAAGATGCTTGGGCGACGGAAGGAGATGACGAGAGGATAAGGAAGGGGGTGCGTGGCTTGGTGTGGGCCCATGGGAGGGATGCGTGGGTGCGTGCGCGTTGACCCGGAACAAGACGATGCGAACTAGAAATCCCCGGGTGACGAGGATCATTTTCCTTTCGCAAACGCGTTGCGCGCGCCCTCAGCTAGTCACCGCGTCTACAATCGCCCGCCGAGACGCCATTACGCGTGCGCAGCATACTGCTTGAAATTTTCCGTTTATACGCTGCTGCTTAATTGAGTCTCGATCCCGCTTCTGTCGTCTCGGTCCATCTCGAGCGGTGCGTACCGGCGGCACCGAGATCGCAGCTCAATCTGCCTTCAACGGCGTACGTACGTGTCGTCTGTCTCCGATCAAATGGGCACCAGCGCGAGCCGCTCGTCGCCGTCCCCGCCGACGTCGTGCAGCCTGGTGGAGACGGAGTCCACGACGCACCTCTTCACCGTGCCCGACTACTCCAGGTGGGCGCGGATGCCCGCCGGCACCGCGCTCAACTTCGACACGTTCCTCGTCCTCGGCTCCGGCTACCACCTCAAGGTGTACCCCGCCGGCCTCGACAGGGACTCGGCGGACTTCGTCGCCATCTTCGTTGTGGGCTCGTTCCATCATGATCAGTACGCCCATACCGCCGCCCCTGCAAGGGTCTCCCTGGAGATCCTGGACGCGAGCGGGAAGCACACCGTGTTCGACGACCACACGGCGAGATCGGAGCAGACGCTGCGCGATCACAAGCGCGGCAAGGGCTACGTCCGATTCGTGAACAGGCGGGAGATGGAGGCGTCCTGCTGCGTCCGCGAGGACGATGATAGCCTCACGATCCGGTGCACGCTCTCCGTCGACAGGGAGGTGACCAGGCCGCTCGTGATGGCGCCGCCGCCGCCGCCCGACAAGCCGGCTGAGGGGACCGCGGCGAACGTTGTTGGGTCGCCGAGAGTCACGGTCGGTGGATTCTCCAGGCTCCGGGCGGCGCTCCGGACCGGGGAGTGCGCGTACACCCGACAATTCAGCCTCGGTGGCAGCAGCTGGTACTTCAAGGTGTACCCCAACGGGCACTGTGACGCCAGCAAGGACTGCGTGGCCGTCTTCCTCGGCCGCGGGAAGTCCGACGAGCCGACGACCACCGCCCAGTTCCGCTTCGACCTCGTGGAGGAGGAGACCGAGAAGAAGGTGGAGCTCACGAAGCACACGTTCGACCGTGACAACCCCGTGCACGCGGTTCCGTACCTGGTGAGATACAGCGACCTCGCGTCGGCCGAACAGATGGACGACTGCTTCGTCGTCCAGTGCCACCTCCGCGTTATCAAGGTGAGGACACCGAGCCTGATTCTCCGTGCCGCGGCGGCGCTGATCGTCACCGACGGGAAGGCGACCACCGGTCTCGGAACTGTGGGAGAAATGGAGGAGAAAACACGAGCGAATGGGATCTAACTCCATTGTTACCTGACATGCACCAACGATAATTCAAGATGGGCGAGTAGTATAGCCATAAATCTCTACCCGGCCCGTTGCATTTGGGAAGATTACTTTCGGTGAAATAAACCAAAAAAGCTTAGGAAAAAACAATACTCCCTCTGATTCGGGGCTTAAGGTGTCCTTGTTTTTGCGTGTTTTTTCTTTGACTAAGAAATTACTCTAAATACGTAAAGAGTTTTGGTATAAAACTAGTACCACTGGAAAATATTTTTCAATACGAATCCAACGGTACTAATTATGTACAATATAATCAAGATTTTGTTGTTAAATTCTTTCGGTCAAACTTTGCTTTGAAAAGCGTGTGCGCCTTAAGCCCTGAAACGGAGGTAGTATAGTATGTTGGTAAAAAAAAAGGAAAAAAATATATTCTGATGTCCTTTCTATATGTTCTTTTCGTTTCTGGTTGCACTTGTCGTTCTTCATCATAATTAGTTTGTTTTCCTGCTACTTGATTATGTACTCTCTACGTTCTAAAAAGGATGTCGTAGATTTGAGTACTCCCTCCGACCCATATTACTTGACTTGGATTTGTCAAAATTTGGATAAACCTATATACTAAATAGTGTCTAGATTCATCCAAATTTAAATAAATTGAAGTCAACTAATATGGGTCGAAGGAAGTATTATTTTTCCTATTCACCGATAGGAGATGAAGATCATTATATGATTCATTATGTCCATGGTTTTTTGTTTGCTGCCCCAGCTAATAAGTTTGTCTTATATACTCTGATTATATGATTAGTGATTGTGTTCGTATTGTACTCATAAACACCAGCAAATCATCCCACTTACGCACAATCTCGGGTAGATGACAATGAAGCTGGCCAGTAGGGGTGTTAAACAGTCTCCAAATCGTGCAAAATCTAGCATTGTTCCTTGTTTTACTTTTGTAAACGGATTGATGTGATGACGATTTGGTTCACCAAACCTGATTTTTAAACATCCTACTACTACAATATGTTGAACATCAGTTTGGATTGTCCACACATTTTGTGACCAACATAATAGATCATGATTGAGTATGTGTTTGATCACAGTCGAAGGATAAGAATTCATGTCTACCTTACCGTCGATTTATTAGTTGGTGTGTTGATGATTGTGTGTATAGGTATTTTATATTCACATGCACATGTTGTGAATTAGACTTATATCAATTTGTTCAGAAACCTACATGACACTTTAAAACGGTAGCTACATACCATATTTTGCACCAAGAATAAGCGAGCTGACGAATGAATGACTAGAACATCCTAAAATAACTACTCAAAATTCACATTCCAAAACACTATCAAAGTGTCTCTTTTTTTGAACAGGGAGGACCCTGAAGGGCCTGCAAGCTGCTTTACTTATGATGCTGCGAGTACAGAATCACAGGACAGACCTTGAAGAGATTAAAAATTGCAAAATAGTCCTTCCACTTTGTTAACAAGACCTCAGAATAACACAAGGAAACACAATCGGGTCACTCATCTTCACTGCCAGCCATCGAAAACCTCAAGGCACGGGCATTTGCACCACCACTTTGAGGTGGCATTAGCATCGAATCTCGCAGCAATGTTGAAGATCCTCCGCCTGGAGGAAGAAAAGGTTTAGGGCCATCCTGAGTTTAGAGTGTCCTATCATGCCAAAGATAGCATCGGTGACAAGGCCTAGGCTTGGGATCTCCACACAACACATCTTCAACGAACTCTCTCCACCGGCTCCTTGATCCAGCAGCCAAGAAGCTCCTTCCAACCTCTCCCTCGCAGCCAAGTCTGGTCAAGGGGTAGAAGAAGAATCGAAAACTGCAGGTTAGAAGACGATAGTGCTTATTGCTTGAGTCTGTACCAGAGACTTCTCCAACCTCTCCCTTGTCACCATGGTTAGTCAAGTGGGAGAATAAGCTCGTAGGCGCCTAGTACCGCACCAGAGAACCAGCTCGACAAGGGCTTGTTTATGGAGATGCCTGGCTCCAGCTTCCCTACATACTCCAACTCCTGCCACCGACATGGAGCAACGAAGAACAACCATCAAAGGACAAGCCAGATCTAGCCCAAAAAAAATCCAGCCATATACTCCCACACGCCACTACATGGCCAAATCCTAGACTATAACCTATACTCTACAAGATTCAGCACCTCCCCTCCACCATCTCTTGCCGGCAACATCGGCGAGAGAGGCTTATGTTTGGCCTAGAACGACATACAAGGCTCTCATGTATTGTAGTAGAGGAGAGAGAAAGGAAGAGGAGAAATGCGCCGTCTTTGGTATACCTATTTTAAAATAACTCTCGTCACATATGCTTTTTAAGACGCTCACAAGTTAATTAACCATGTGTCATAGTCTGTTGTTGCATTAGATAAACATGCATTAAACTAGAACCACATAATTTTCACCGATGTTAATGTTTTGGGCTCTTCTTATTATGAGATTAACACATCATGAATAATTTACACATACATGGGACTAAAATAATAACTAATAAAATCAGTGTGTAAAACTTGACAATTTATGAATAAATTTGACCATTTAACGTCTAAACCATGAAGTGAAATCATTGATTTTCTGTACTATGGGATTGTTAGCATAATAAAAAAAGATGAAAGAGGAGAACCAACACGTGGTTGGATGATTATGGGGGTCATGATGTATGCATATATAGACCCTTGTTTCATGTGGTGTGCCTTATTAACGTGAAATATGTAGTATTTCTTTAGTAGCAAGAGATGTTGCCTTCAACAATAAAGTAGCTCAAATAACTTCGTCAATTGTTGATACGTCCAAAACGTATCTACTTTCCCGAATACTTTTGCTATTGATTCTCCTCTAAACTTGTGTGATTTGGATACAACTAACATGGCTGACGCTGTTTTCAGCAGAATTACTTTGGTGTCTAGTTTTTGTACAGAAAATCAACTATCAGGAAAAATTTCGGAAAATATGCCAAAAAATCCTATTTCACCAGAAGATCCACAGAGCCAGAGTACGAGACAGAGTGGAGGCCTGGGGGGGAGCACACCCCTGCCAGGCGCGGGCCAGGCCTGGCCGTGCCTAGGGGGTGCGGCCACCCCAGGCACCCCCTCGGGCTCACTCTTCGCCTATAAGTTACCCCTTGACCTAAAAACCGAGAGGGATTCGACGTTTTTTCAGAAAGAGTTCCGCTGCGCCGACACCACCAGAAACCAAGATTCGGATCCAGAAACTCCGTTCTGGCACCCTGCCGGGACGGGGAATTTGGAGAGGATCATCGCCATCGTCATCACCAACGCCTCTCCATCAACCATCAATGTTTCCCTCATCCATGAGTGAGTAATCCCCCGTTGTAGGCTATGGGGATGGTAGAGATTGGATGAGTTCTATCATGTAATCGAATAAGATAGTTAGGGCATAGTGCTTAGTATCTCTATTAGTGTTATTTGACTTTGTTGCAACTTGTTGTGGTTAATGCTTGTCACTAGGGCCCGAGTGCCTTGGTAGTTCAGACTATGGCTGGCAAATTCGACTCTTCTTCTTCTTTTCTCTCACAAAATCGGAGATCTATACACTTAATAAGAATACATATGGGATTAATATGTAATAAATGACATATTTTTTCATTAAACCTAGTAATAAACTTGACCAATTTGTCATCTAAACCAAACAACACCATTGATTCTCGATGTTTGGATTCGTAGCACAATGGAAAGGATGAAAGGTCATGGCACCTCCAGAAATGGATGGCCCCAAAGAAAAATCTAAATTTTGGCCTTATGTTGCGAAAAAAGAACCGAAGTATGCCTCCAATTTGCAGCACTAGAGACATAGTTTCTATTACTATAAGGCATGATTCTTCCTACTCTATAAACCCAATAAACTGAATTCAAACACTGCAAGAATTTTAGATTTATCAAGATAATAGGGAAGACCAATTGACCAAACCTTGATCGGACTCTTGATTGGTAGTTGGGACGTCGGGGGCAAAACTTTGGTCAACCATAAATTTTTAATGGGGGTCAATTGCAAGTAGTAGGTTGAGAGAGCGAACGATGCTTGGGCAACAAGCAGTGCCAATGCTAGCGACTAGCATCGATGTTTCACCGTTCTAGGCAACATGGGCAAACGGTAGATCGATGATTATGAATCCATCATCACAAAATGACCTCTAGTGGAATGATTGGGACTAATAGACTGGATGGGACGTATGATCATGACAGATGCACTGATATAAAATTGGCTGGTGTTGGAAACTGGGTCCCCTAAAAAAGGAGCGCCACGAACTGCTGGAGCTAAAGGGCCTACCTTTTGCACACGAGGTTAGGTGGGTTGGCAAAGGATTCGAAGATCATTCACGTATACAAAAGCTCGGAGCGGCCACCTTTCAGCCTTAAGAGTCGACAACAAAACGACATGAGGCCATTGAAGCGCATTCGAGGATGTGCTCCCAATGAGTGGACCAACCAACCCTGCTGCGTAGACCGATACCAAGTTACGCTCCGCCTTTCCACTCCTTCATCTCCTCGATGGCATGAAAAAAGATAGGGCGACATGTCTCAAAGGACATGCTCGACGCAAAGACCGCAATCTTATTGGGGAAGGAGCTCTGGCTAAAGTCGATCTCAGCCTCCGTCCACCATGAACGAGGTCCAAGATGGCATCACACATACGCTACATGGGAAAACACCAATCTAATCCTACCCTAGACGACTTAACCCTAGAACTAAGCCTACAACTACTCTGCACATCCCGCGCTATGCATCTGCCTCCACGCCGTCAGGCACGCTGGCCGAGAGGAGCGGGGAGCGAGCCAAACCTGCTTTTGAAGGAGGGTGGTTCAGAACGAGAGGAAGTAAGAGAAGGGGATACTCGCGACATTTTCATTGCTAAAGAGGCATTTGTATTTTTTTTTGTTGATCTTGAAACTCCGTTATGCTACATGTTGTATTTGGTGTGTTTATGTTGTATTTCGAATGAGTATTATGGTATTCTCAAAAAAAAAAAGAATGAGTATTATGGTAGTACGGATAATCTTTTGATATTTTATACGTAGTACTAGCTAGAACAGCCAATGTATACAAGGAATACGATTCCGATCCAGTGTCCGCTACCGCCGCCGCGTTGTACGCCCCGACCGACGCTCCCGTAGCCGCTATTTGGCACCCCTCGCCGGCGCCCGTTCGTTTCTTTCTTCGCAAGTTGGTCCCGCACTCGTCGCGGCGACAAGGAAACCAATCCGACCCAAAACGCCCTTCCCTGAAGAGAAAATCCCCCACCGAGCAGGACACCGAGACCGGGCGAGATGGCGGCTCGGCTGCTGGGCGGCGCGCGCCGCGTCGCGCTGCTGCCCAACGTCCGGCGGCGGGCGACCAACTCCTGGGCCGCCGTCCGCGACACCTTCTTCTCCACCAAGGTCAGTCAGCTTCCCGACCCAAACCAAACCCTATCAACGTCCCCCCTGCCTCTCGTGATTTGAATGAAGAGCGTGTGTAATCCGTCGATGCGTGCGTGCGTGCGTGCGTGCAGGAAGTGTTCGAGAGCCACCGCGTCGTGTTCACCGTCGGCACCTCCATCGCCTCCGTCCTCACGGCCTGGGCCGGTACGCCCCTGCTTTCCCCGCAGTTCATATCTCCGTACTCTGTTTTCGGATTCAGAATGTATCACTGACTCTCCGGTTGATTAATTTTTCAATCGCTGTAATCTGAGTGAGTGAGTGATGCAGTTGTGCAACTTGCTATGTGGCCAAACCCTTATTAATCCATTTAGCTAATCTAAGACAGTCGAACACACCCCAATCGGAAGATTGGAACCACATCTGCACTGGAGCAATTCTGTTTCAAAAGGGGTCTCACTAGTGGTGATGGCTGAATGCAAGTGCACCATGTTACCATCTAACTGATGATTTTTTTTCAGTTCCTGTATTCGAGTGACGCAGTTGTGCAACTTCTGTACTGCTAAACCTATATTAGTTTGTTATTAGTATATGTAGGACTGTAGAACACGCCTCAATTTGAATTAGGACTGCAGTAGACCAATATTTTTTTGTCACAATGTGCTTGTAAATGGGCAGATTTAAGGTCATTTAGGAAATTACTTGTAACTTGAACTGTTGGATTCTTTGGTGATCCTCGGTTTAGTCGGCATGGAAGAGTTCTTTTAAGTTGTGCAATTGCTATGCTGCCAAACCCTTATTAATCCATTTAGCTAATGTAAGACTGTCGAACGCACCTCAATCGGAAAATTCGAACTATAGCTTCACTAGAGCAATTCTGTTTCAGAGGGTCTCATTGGTGGCGATGCCTGAATGCAAGTGCACCAAGCTACCATTTAATTGATGAGTTTTTTTAGTTCCTGTATCCGAGCGACGCTGTTGTGCAACTGCTATACTGCTAAACCTACATTAGTTTGTTAGTATATTAATACTGTAGAACAGTTAGGGCTACAGTAGAGCAATATTTTTTTCACAATGTGTTTGTAACTGGGGAGAGTTTAGGTCATTTGGAAATTACTTGTAACTTTTGCTGTTGGATTCTTTGGTGATCATCGGTATAGTTGGCATGAAAAAGTTCTTTAAGTTGAGATGTATGACCCTTACCTAACTAAATGCTACATAATCCAACTTGTGTGGTTAATTGTTGAGGGATCATGTCCGCTTAATTTGAAGTCAGACTACTTTCCCTTTGAACTATTTGTCCCCTTTTGTGTAATACAATACATTGGAAATCCACGTTATGTTTCTGGTCATGTTGTCTTCCATGATGTGTGCCAGTGGAGCATATATATTTTTGCTGTACATTATACTGTTGCTTAAGTTATTTTGGAAATTCTCTTTCTGGATGATTCGAAAAATCTGATAGGCGCTGTTAATTTCCTTCTATAGGTTATTCTTTTCGTCATATGCAGCAATCGAAGATTGACAAGAGGCTTCATTCAATTGAGCAATCTGTAAGCATTTTAGGAGATAGTCTATTCATTTACATGTTTTATGAATGCGGTATATTATTTTCCTTTTCCATGTGCCTTTCTCAGTGTGTGACTTATCATAGGCAGTTAGGCACTCGACGAAAGTTCAAGATTGCTACAGGGGGTAGGATTTTAATTATGGAGCATAAGACAATTCGAATACATGTGCATGTGTGCTACTGTTTTATTATTTCAGTGCTACATGCTTTCATATTTTCTAATGATGAGATTGAAATGCGTTTTGTTGTGCTCATCTTGTTTTCTATCTAAGGTGATGTTTTTTTATCTCCAAATAAGTTATGGCGTGTTTAGGACAATGGATTCTACACTCTGATTGCCACAACATTCATAGAGTTTGAAGCATCTGCTTTCATTTCCCCTTTCAAACTTGATTGCGGACCGAGTACCAGTCATAAATTCAGTGGTTTACTTGTTACTTTTACTGATATGCTTTGGATAATCATTGATATCCAACTTTTATTTATTTTCTGAACAGTTGAAGGATACTCACAGAAATGAACATGACGAGATTAAAAAGATTGTCACTTCCTACAATATCAGCACTCCAGCTTGTATAGCCACGGCATTGACAACTTCGGTTGTTGGGTATGTTCATGCTGCTCTTAATGTACAAATTTCCTACTCTAGTAATTCACGTTTACTATATTGGTTTCTGTATTATATGTAATTTCTTCTGTCAGCAGGCATGTTATTTACTTTCTTACATACTTATTAAGGTGTAGTCAAGCACTCAAGCTTATATATTCTGCATTGTCACATTAATGCAGTCCATGCTGATTGATGCATCTCAACTCCCAATCAATCATAGGATCATATGTTCATATACACATTGGCTGTATACTCAGTTAGAACGCATTTTCTGCATAGATTGTATAAAGTATTACAGCTGGTTTTGTAAACCCCACTCCAACTTAGCACCACTTGGATATGCACAAAGGCCTATCTGTGATGTTATCACTTATTTAGTAGAATGTCCTGCTTGCTTTGGTCTACAGTACAAAGATCAAAGGAACTGCAAAACTGAAATTTTATGCCAACTCCCTGTCACGCCTCACTTATTTTGAATTAGTTACATGAGTGAGTGCTGCACATAAATCCGTCGCCTGACAATCTTCTATGATCACCAGGTACGCCCTAGGGTGGCGCGGCGGGGCTTGGTATGCCCGGCGGGCCTTCCGGAGGGAGCAGCAGAAGCTCATGGGCCAAATAAAGTCGCACAACAGGTGGCACTGGCGGCCCTTCAGCAAGCTTAGAAACAGGCTCAGGAGCAACCGACACGCCTCCAAGAGCTCCGAAGCCCCTCGGCTGTCGGGTAATGGCGCCGAGGCCCCCTCAATTAATGGTGCCTCCGCGAAGGGTCTGGGCACCGAGGCCCCCTTGAGTAACGGGCCCTCTGCGAGCGTTAGCAGTAGCTCTCAGGCAGCAGCAGGCTGAACATGACTGATTTGATAGCACCAAGTTTTGTACTCCCTCTATCCGAAAAGGACGTCGCATATCTGATCTGATGATCGCTCTGATAGCACTAAGTTTTTACTCCCTTGGTCCAAAACATTTGTCTGATCTGATGTACCCCGAGAATAGAAATTAAAGTAGCCCTAGGTTTGTTCGACTGGACAGACGGAGATGCTGTCTATGCTGATGTATCATTCGCTAGTCCTGGCGGTGTTTGTGTCGTTGCCACGTTGTTTGGAGAATCAAAGAGTGTGGTTGCCTGTGTCAGTTCCCCTGGGTTACAGGTTTACATACTGCAACTCTGCAAGAGACAGGGATATGGCAATTTGTCCATGCTGCTCGTGCTCAGCGGTACAGTCTTGGGAACATTTGAGTTCAGGATTGGACTGGCAACTCTTTAGAGGAGGGAGTTGTATGGAGATTAGACATGAGATGTGTTATATTCTACTGTTTTTTTAGGGAAAGCCTACTGGCATTTATTTCATATGATCAAAAGGAGTTACATCAAGAAGTACAAATGGTAAAACGAACTCTGGGGGATCACCCAACCAGCTCCTAGTTTCTTTAGAGCTATAAGCAAAACCTGCTAACTCATGCGCCACTTGATTAGCTTTCCTTGGACACGGACACAGTCATGCATCGATCCAGCCTTCAGAAAACATTCTGCCAGTATTGCTGAGTATGGGTTTCAAATCTCTATATCACCATTTCATGCCTGAATGTGTAATTATGAATGTGTAATTGATATTCTCTGATATTAATATATGCTCTTTTTTTAAAAAAAAAAACATGCCTAAATTAGTTCTAGTGAATCTGATCCAATCGTCCTTAGTTTCGTACTACGTCGGAACGGAATATTTAAATTTAAGAAATAAGTCTCTTCACATGTCTGGTTAAGGGGAGCTCACATGGGATTAGCAAGGAGACGGGAACATGAGATATGATGAATGTTTGAGATGTTCTTTATAAACCAATCTGCGTCCGAACAGCTTAGATGTTCTCTGAAATGCGTAGCATTTACCCGAGACACCAAAAAACGATTGATGAACAACTCATAGCGTGTTTCACTTGTACTACCTCGTACAATCTTTCAGCAACGGGGACACACGGCACATGCAGGGTTTCAGCATCGTTTGATTGTCAAATCATAGAATGGTATTGTGGTATTAAGATACTATCAAATTATCCTTTTTAATTATATTAAATAAATGTCTAAATTTAGTCATACATTTGAATTTTCAGCACATTTTGTATCCTCCATAGAGGTCCAACATGTAAATGTTGCACTTATTTATCGATTGAATCATGCCACGCTATTGATATTGATTTTATATCAGGATATACTATACAAATACCATGATAGTGATAAAATGCGATAAGATATTGTTAGATTATATATTACTCCCTCTGTCCCAAGGATTAAAGCTTTTTTTTTTAAGTCAATCTATTCAATGCTTGATCAAGTTTTTTTTAGAAAAATATATTAATATTTACAATATGAGAACATACCTTTTTTATATTATAAAACATATATTCATATAATATCTATATAATATCATAGTTTTTGATATTTTTTTCTAAAAATTTGGTCAAACTTTTTGTATCTTGACTTAAATTTTTTGGAAGCAAGGATATGCTTATCGCCAGTCGGGATGTAGACCACTGCGCATATGCCAAAGCTAGCCACGTGACTGGGCTCCAGTCGGCACCGGCCCATCCACGCATTCGCCACTGGATCACTTGCTTCGCCTCCTCCGTCCCGCTCGTCGACGGACACTTGCCGTGCCGGGTGCCGCCGCCCGCTCACTCGCTCGTCGTTTCCGGAGGCGTCGCCGTCCGCACGGAAGCGCCCGCGCGAATATACCAACCAACCCCCTCCCCTCACCGCCGTGCCGCGCTCCTCACTCCTACTCCCACACGCACACAGCCCCAAGCCCCACCACCATGGCGGGGCTCGCCTCAGCCTCCGCGTCCCCTGTCCCCGCCGCGCTCTCCTCCAACTTCGCCGGGTGCTCTCCCCGCTCCTTCGTCCCCTCCCCTCCCCGCACCCGCCGCCCCATCGTCCTCGTCTCCGGGTAACCAGCTCGACTCGATCCCCCTCTTTCTCCTCGCCATACACCTCCCTCTCTCGGTCCGCTAAATTCCGGCTCGCCCTGCTGCACAGGAGGAGGGGGAGGTTCCGCGCGGAGGCTACGCAGCGCGAGAAGACAAGGCAGGAGACCGCCGTGGAGGAGTCCTTCCCCGTCAGGGATGCGGCGGGGCCTCCGGAAGCGGTGGCGCTCACGGACGACGATGACTGGGTCGTGAGGCTCGAGCAGTCCTTCAACATTTTCCTCACGGTGAGCGATTTAGTGATACAGCACAGCAGGCAGTATGGATTGGGGATCAGATTTCAATCTTGTCTGAACTCTGGACATGTGATTGTTCTGCGTCTTACTGTGTGCATCCATCCCACAGGATTTTATCATCGCCATACTTGATCTTCTGTACCGTGACCGCGACTACGCCAGGTTCTTCGTGCTCGAGACGATCGCCAGGGTGCCGTATTTCGGTGAGGGTCTCCTCTTACATGCTCACAATATCATGTATAGATCATTGAGTTTTGTGGTACACATAATTTTTTTGTAAGGTTCTTGCGTACCATTTTGTGCTCCTGTTTTACTGACTGCTTAACTTTTGAGCAGCATTTATATCGGTACTTCACTTGTACGAGACCTTCGGCTGGTCGAGGAGAGCGGATTATATCAAAGTGCACTTTGCTGAAAGCATGAATGAGTTCCATCACCTCTTGATCATGGAAGTATGTCCATAATCTTTACATTTCTGTCCACTCAATGTTATGCCAAAATGGATTTTGTTGTTAGCTGTCCTGTTGTTACCTGAGCTCAAGATAGTGTTCTGTTTGGATTATGTTATTGCATATTTCTTACTCTCTTCCTCCTCTCTGCACATATCAGGAATTGGGTGGCAATTCTGAATGGATTGATCGCTTTCTTGCACGATTTAGTGCCTTCTTTTACTACTTCATAGCTGTTGGGATGTACATGCTGAGCCCAAGAATGGCATGTGAGTTGAAATATTATTTCCAATTATAAAGTATCTGTTTTCTTATTATTACTGTGTACTTTATGATGTTAATTCTTGAACTCGGTTATCTTGTATGCAGACCACTTTTCTGAATGTGTCGAGAGGCATGCATATTCAACCTATGACAAGTTCCTTAAGGTCAACGGAGGTAAGCCAACCTTAATGGGCTAACTATTTTTTCCTGGTGTTCATGTTTCTTAATGACGAATTGATAACTTGTACAAAAGCTAACCATCACCTTCAGTGTTGTGTGTTATGTTTTTAAATTGTATACCTAGGATTTTACGGAATAACAGTACCCTGGCTATTGAATATTACTAGCTTACTCCCTCCTTTCCATATTAGATGCCGCAGAAGTTGTACAGTTACCTCCTGTTTCCCATGTTTGAACTACCTTCTGTTCAGAATTTATTGAGCCTGATACATTGTCTTGGTTCCTACCTCGGCACTGGGCAAGCTGCTAACTCATTTGATCTGTTTTTCCAATGAACGCATGTTTACTCTTATGTGATGAATTTCCAATTCATAATGTATGCTACTTTTCTCTTTTTCAACAGAGGAGTTGATAAAGCTACCAGCTCCAGAGGCAGCTATAAACTATTACATGAATGAGGATCTTTACCTATTTGGTAGGCCCTTACTTTAACTTGTATTTATTTTAATGCTTATTGTTAACCATCAATATCGATGCTTATTGCTTTTATGTCCTGCTTCCTCAGATGAGTTTCAAACATCAAGAGCCCCATGTTCTAGGAGGCCTAAAGTTGGTATAGTTCTTTCTCCATCTTGCCAGCTTCACTGAGTTTTTTTTCTTCAGAATTTCAGGTCTTAGCACGTTAACTGTTGTTTGGGAAATTAGATTCACTGATTCATCTGGTCAAGTCATGAGTTCATTGCTGGAACATATAATATAAGACCCATCAAATCACAGTTGTGATTTGTTTCAGCAGATCGTTAACTGATCTACTAGCTCCTGCTCCTGAAATTTCGGTTGTAACTGTCTGTACTGATAACATAGCGCCTTTAAACAAGAAGTCCGGTTTTTCCTCTTCAATGTTTTCGCTACAAAGATTATATGAGTACGAAGTCTAACCCTTTCCCATATACCATTGCAGAGAACTTGTATGATGTATTCGTCAATATACGCGATGATGAGGCAGAGCATTGCAAGACAATGGCGGCCTGTCAAACACCTGGAAATTTGCGTTCTCCTCACTCCATGGATGATTCTGTCAAAACGCCTATTGCAAATGACGATTGACCGGTTGTACCTCCGCACTAGAGCATCGTAGAATAGCACACACATTTGGTGATATATTGTATATTACACCTTCGTTTAATCCTTTTTTATCTCTGTATGTAGAATTAGCCAGACTTCTGACTTGTGAATAATGCATATTACAAATAGGTATATAAAAAATGCATCACAGATTCCTAGCTAATGAGGAATTTGCAGAAGCATTAACGCAGGCCAAATGCCGTGGACGTCTAGTCAAGCTGCTTGTATGTTCTGTATTTCACATTAATGCAGTCCATGCTGATCAACATATCTCAGCTCTCACTCAACGACAGAATCATATTCTCATGTAAACATTGGCTATATTGACAATACTGAGTTAAGATGTGCAGGCCTATTTTTACATCTAGATTATTTTTTGGGGCAAAGATTGCATTAACTATCACAGCTGGTTTTGCATACCTTGCTCCAACTTAGTACCACTTGGATATGCTGCAAAGGCCATAGTGTAGCTATGATGTCTCAGCATATTTGATTCGAATACCCTGCCCCAACTATATGTATTACTTGGATGTGCACAAGATGTTGCAGCATATTTGATTCGAATACCATGCCCCAACTATATGTATTACTTGGATGTGCACAAAGGCCACAATGTATTTATGATATTACCTGGACATGCACAAGGGTAGGGTGTCAAGTGAGATCCCGCCAAAATTCCACTTTGATGGGATCCCACTTGACACCTTACACAAGGGGCAAGACTTGAGAAGACTTGGCGAGATTCCATAGACAACCAAATGTGTAGTAACCAACCAAATACTGTAGGAACCAAAGTATCATGTTTTTGCTGTGATCTTCGGTACATAGTCCAAAGGAACCCCAAAACTGAAAATTCACGTTAAACTTCTTATAAATCTAGCTTTGAATTCTTTGAGTGAGTGTTACACATAAGCAGTCCTGGTCTCTGCCACTGATATAGAAACCATCCCAACAGGAACAGTCGAACACTTCAATATCGGCGTTATCATCCATCAAACCTGAATGAGAAAGCCTGTCAATCCTTTTGTGATCACCAGGTGCGCACTAGGGTGGCGCGGAGCTTGGTACGCCAGACGGATCTTCCGGATAGAGCTTGAGTAGCAAGGCGTCTGCAAACGTTAGCACTTAGCACTAACTCTCAGGCAGCAGCACACTGAACATGAAGTTTCAAACAGTCGACGTGCCTGAGAATAGAAATTGAAGGAGCTCCAGGTTCATACTACTGGGCAGTCAGTCCAATCCAGTGGTGGGTAATTTTATAGGGTTAGCGAGTAAACTGGTGTTTGATTGATAACAGACGGGAATTCTGTCTACGCTGGTGTATCTTTTGCTAGTCCAGGCCAATTTTTTTTTTATCGTTGCCATGTTCGTAGAACTCAGATTGTGATTGCCTGGCTGATGGCTTGATTTTTTTTGCCAATCTGATGGCTTGATGCTTGCTACGACCACTATTCTAGAGTGGAGAATTTTGGCTTCCGAGCTCTGGTGTTACTTCAAAAAATTCGAAAAATATGTTTGCGAGTTTTAAATTTTTTTCTATAAAAAGTTCCCAATTGTAGCCAATGGTGCATCCGATAGACGTGCAAAATACACATTTCAAATACCTTGTATTCTGAGCTACACAAAAACGAGAAAATTGTGTATCCGAGTATGCGTATTTTCAAATCCCAAAAAAATTTATCACGATTTTTCATTTTTTGTGTAGCTCATAAATATAACGAATTTCGTATTGTGATTTTGCATGCTTGTAGGATACAAGATTGACTATATCAAGAATCATTTTCAGATTGGTTTGAAACTTGTAAAGATGAATTTTTAATTTTTAGAAAATGGGGATGATGTATGGCCAAGAATTACTCCCTCCGTTTCAAAATAAAAGATGTTTTAGCTTTGTGAAGCAAATGTATCTACTTCCTCCGTCCACATATAAGTGTACTTTTAGCCTTGCCCTAAGAGCAAGTACAATAGTGGGCTATAAGCCTGCTGACTAGGCATTTTCTATCTATGTGGAGGAGAGAGATAAACAAAAATACAAGTTGTTGGCTCTCATGCAAGAGTCAGCTCTACACTTGCTCCTAGGCAAAAACATTAAATGAGAGGAAAGAGAAAGAGAGAAGATAGCAACTACTAGTACTAATCTAATAGCCAACATTATAGTCAACACTGTTGTATAAGCTAGCTCTTGATGACATGGAACCCCATATAGCCAACTTGCTAGCTATACTATTGTCCTTGCTCTAAGTCAAACGTAGTAAAGTTTGACTAACTTTTTAGGACAACGTACTAACATTTATGACACTGAATTGTTATCATTAGATTTATTTTTAAATTTAGTTTCATAACATGTCAATTTGATGTAATATATGTTTTTATATTTCTCAATAAAATTGGTCAAATTTGGTTATATTTGACTTAGACAAAAGCTAGATGTACACTTATTTGCGGACGGAAGGAGTAGACTAATTTTAGTACGTAGGTTTACTCATGTTTAAAGTGAATCTATATATTAAAATAAGTTTAGATTTTTTTTACAAACCTAAAATATTTTATATTTTAAAATGGAAGGAGTATATGTTTACAGGTTTATAACCTGCAGGTAAATAAGAGACGGGGCATGTACGCCAAACGGATACAGTGGCGAACCACCCGAGCGCTTGCCCATGTCGATCGTGCCGCCTGTGCTCTCGCGACGGCGGCGGCATCCACAGGTTCACTGAACCGCAGCACAATCTTACGGATGTTTGAGTCCAAGCAAAAGTTGCAACTCTGTCTTGGAAATATGAAATCGTACTAGTGTGTTTCATTCGCATTCTTCCGACACGACACGGACGTTTAGCACCGGGACACGGACGAGACAACCCATGGCAAAGTGAGCAACGCCAGTCATATCACATGCGAGAATCAATTCCGAGTCCATTAAAGTTTAAATCCTAGGTTTAATGTTTTTAGTGTCTCACGGAATATTTTTTCAGTGGGAGACGACGTTCTCGTTGATAGCGAGGCCTGCGATGATTTCGTCAGTTTCAAGACCCGCCGGCTCAGTCTCTTAGAGGTGTTTATAGAGATAGGATATGTATGCGTGTGTTTATAGGGGTGAGTGTATATACGCGTTATAAACAGTCTGGGTGCGTTTTGTACCTGTTTCTCGAAAAAAAAAAGAGTCATATCACATGCCACGGCGACTCCACCCAGCACCGTCCCACCCGCGCATTCGCTCACACTTCCCTTGCCTCCTCCGTCGGGCTCGCTCGTGGACGCGCACCTGTCGTGCCGGGTGCCGCCGCCCGCCCAATCCCCCGTCGTTTCCGTGGGCGTCGCCGTCCCGCTTCCCTTCCCCAACGACAAAACACGCCCAGCGCCGCGCGCCCGCGCGAATATACCAACCGGCACACTCCCCCCCCCCCCCCCCCCTACCCATCACCCCCCTCCCTCGCCGCGGACTCAGAGCTGTGCCGCACTCCTCTCTCAATTTGACCTATCAGACCCCCAACAATGGCGGGGGTCGCCTCCGCCTCCGCGGCCCCTCTCCCCGCCGCGCCCTCCTCCAGCCCAGCCGCGCGCTCTCCGCCCTCCTTCCTCCCTCTCCGCGCCCGCCGCCTCCACGGCCCCGCCGTCCTCGCCACCGGGTAACTCGCTAGACTCGATCCCCCCTCTTCCTCCTCTCCGCACCCCTTTCTCTCCCCGCCGCGTAGATTCCGCGACAGCTTCGTCTTGTTAATCTCGCGTCCCGCAGGAGAGGCAGAACGTTCCGCGCGGAGGCGATTAAGACGCAGCGGGAGAAGGCGGAGCAGGAGGCCGAGGTGTCTGCCGTCGAGGAGTCCTTCCCAGTCAGGGAGGAGGCCGGCCCTCCGGAAGCAGCCGCCGCTGACGATCCGCCGTCCCCCACCGACGACGACGACGACTGGGTCGTCAGGTTAGAGCAGCAGTTCAACATTTTCCTCACGGTGAGCGATACACTTGCACAGACAGCTGACTTATACATCCGAGCTAAGATTTTACCTTCAGTCTGTCTGAACATCTGATTGTTTTTGCATATTGTTGTGTCCGCCCACAGGACTCTATCATCGTGATACTCGACGCTCTGTACCGTGACCGCGACTACGCCAGGTTCTTCGTGCTCGAGACCATCGCCAGGGTGCCGTATTTCGGTAAGTGTCCTGTTTCACACACATATCTCCGAATTTCACAGTACAAAATGGTCCGGGCACGGTTCCAGCACACAACTCTCTGTTTTGATGACTCCTGATTATTGTCGCGGCAGCGTTCATATCGGTGCTTCACCTGTACGAGACCTTCGGCTGGTGGAGACGAGCCGATTACATCAAAGTGCACTTCGCCGAAAGCATGAATGAGTTCCATCACCTCCTGATCATGGAAGTATGTTTTCCGATCCATTCGGTGCTATGCCAAAGTTAATCCCGAGCCTTTGAAAAATCGAGCTGTGGATAACTTTTCTGTTGGGACTATGTTTTGGCATGTTTCTTACTTCTTCCTCTTATCGGTTCATATCAGGAGTTGGGTGGCAACTCTGTGTGGGTGGATCGCTTCCTTGCGCGGTTTAGTGCCTTTTTCTACTACTTCATGACTGTTGCCATGTACATGCTTAGCCCAAGAATGGCATGTGAGTACACACATTACTTCGGATTGCGAAGGAAATGTTCCTTTTCTTTTTGCCGTGCTTCATTTTGTGATGATAATGCTTGAACTCTGTTACCTTATACGCAGATCACTTTTCTGAATGTGTCGAGAGGCATGCATACTCAACTTATGACAAGTTCCTTAAGCTCAATGGAGGTAAAGTAACCTTAATGTTCTAGGCTAACTATTCTTCCTGTTGCGCAAGTTTCCCAACCATAATCTGTACAATAACTTACCATCAACTTATGTGATGTGCGGCATGTTTTAAACTGTATATCTATGATTTTGTGGAACAGCTCACATGATCAAGTTAGTTATCTCTTGTTTCCCATGTTTGAGCTACCTTCTGTTCTGAATTTACTGAACTGAGGTTCTGAGGGCCAACTGATTGTAACTTTGTAATGGAATCCCTTTTATTATATCTATACAATTATCCTTCAACCTATATTTGAATATGTCATTCCTAATCCTACCACAAATTAAAAGCTCTACCATTGATTGCTCTTGTTCAGTCAACTATATAAGCTACCTGCGCTCCGAGCATGTCCCCATGCACACAAGATTACTTTCCTATCATGACACTTCCGATTCCGTAATGTACGTTGCTTCTTTCTTTTTGAACAGATGAGCTAAAAAAACTACCAGCTCCAGAAGCAGCTGTAAATTATTACATGAATGAGGATCTTTACCTATTTGGTAGGTCCTTACTTCAATTGTATTTATCTTAATGTTTTACATTAACCATTAATTCTATGCTTATTGAGTTCATGGCTTTTTTTTTTCCTCAGATGAGTTTCAAACATCAAGAGTACCATGTTCTAGGAGGCCTAAAATTGGTATAGTTCTTTCTCCCCCTTGACAGCTCTACTGAGTTATTTTTTTTACCATGTCAGGACCTAACAAGTTAGCTGTTGCTTGGGAAACTAGTTTTACTGTTTCATTGCAAGAAGTGTGCTAGACTGCTAGTTACCACATTTTCTGAAACAAATATATATATAAGACACATCAAACCAGTCATGAAACGTTTCAACACATTGTCACCTGTTTTACTAACTCTAACTGTCTGTACTGATAATATAGCACCTACAAGCGTGAAGTTGAACTATCCCCTTTAATGCTTTCACTGTAGAGTATGAGTAGGATGTGCTCACTGTTCCCTATATGCCATTACAGACAACTTATATGATGTATTCGTCAATATAAGAGATGATGAGGCAGAGCATTGCAAGACAATGAAGGCCTGTCAAACCCATGGAAATCTCCGTTCTCCTCATTCAATGCCGAGCAACATAGAAACTGACACAGAATGCGCAGTACCGGAAAATGATTGTGAAGGCATCATGGATTGTGTCAAAAAGTCTCTTTCGAGTGAAGATTGACCAGTTATACCTCCACATATAGCATCGTAGAATAGCACACAAATTTTTGGTGATATTGTATTGTATTTCATTTCGTTTCATTTTCTCTTCTCTTTGTATGTAGAAATTAGCAGCCACACTTTTGCACTTGTGAATCTTACAGATTAGAAATAGGTCTATAAATGCATCACAGATTCAGAATGAGAAATGTGCACCGTCCAGTTGTGTCGTGATTTGTGTAAGATGTGCAACTTTTTTAGGAAATGTCTTGATGCTTTGTGGTTTCAATTTTCGCTATTGAAAAGACGTTGGCAAGGTTCATAATGATCAATCATGTACCTATAAACTCCTACAATTGTATATGAGATGCAAATGAATTTCCAAATATAAACAGTACTGCTACATAGCAAATATAAGTATTTTTTTTTTGTGATGAAATTTCCCCATACTACAGTACAGAAGTATGAGGCTACCTTTACGTTTGAGTAACCTTGGCTTCTCCAGATGAGAATAAGCAAGCACAGAATGTTGTACAACCAGAACTAAACATTGCAACTATCTATGTGTGAAATTAATCGCAGAAGCAGAATGCGGTAGTATTTGACAGGGAATCATGAAATCAAATCAAAACACACACCTGCATATTGTTGCCACTTGATAAAGTATCTGGAGATTAAGCTACCAACATACTACTAGTTCATATTGCAACTTCACTTTAAAAGGAAAAAACAAATCCAACTACAATTATGAAACATAACTCCAGCCTCTTATTTATTGGGTCATTCTATTCAGTGCCTCGGGCACTTTTCAGCCTTCAAATAGCTCTGCCAGCATCTCCTCCAAAACCTCGGGACTGCTTTCGCGGCCAATGTGTTTCTCTAGCTCGGGGTGCTCGCCCAAGTAGTCGCGGTAACCTGAAATGACTCTTGCAGTGATAGCTTTCCGTAGCTCATCTCTGAGCCGAGGGTCCGGGACCTTCCAGAACTTCTGAGCCTGGTACGTTTTGTGAAATGTTGACTGGAATTTGGCTAGTGAAGAGGTGTTGATCCAACGATGGAGTGGCCCAGGGAGATTTGATTTCGGTATGCAGGAGAGCACATGTCCCCAAGAAACTTGGAGATAGCTATACATGTACTTCTCACATTCAGGTGTTGGCCTCCAGTGGCGTCCAGACCACAGCTCAAGATCCAATGATACCGACGGTTCGAACACCTCAGCTATGAAGTTGTAATTGTTGAGCAGGAATAAGTACCCCAGGCTTAGATCCGAGCACAGCTCCGACTTCTTAAGAAGCAGATCCTTCAGATAATCCATCGTGTCATCTATCAGGTCCTGAAGGTCTCTGGTGTTGTGCTTCGAAGCCCGTGCTTTACTCACCTCCACGATGCAATTCACCATGAACCGAGTGTTCATGTGAACCTCTCCTCTTCCTCGTTGAATCTCAGTGTCCCACGAGTCGTGGTCCTCCATGAGCGTCATCATTTCCTCCATGGTGCTGGCTATGGCCTCGCTTAGCCCATCCACTTGTGTCGACAAGGACCCGCCTATCTCGTTGAATATGCTCTGGGCTTCTGGATAGATCACAGGCGTCGTAAGCATGTGGCATGATGCACTGGAGACGCAGATATACATGCTTACCATGGCCGGAAGGTTCTCCGGCTTGAGAGCAGGGACGACGGCGTTGACGAACACGAGCATCGCCGAGATGCCCGCTTTGCCTAACCGTGCGACGGCCGGAGTCTGGTGGACGAGTTCTTTGACACTGAGGACAATTACCGTGAGAGCTCGGATCCACCTCTGGATCATTTCTCCATGCGAGGACGCCGACCTGTCCTGCAGTTGCTCCTCCCTAATTTGGAGTACCCAGTCGACGTCGAGCTCGAAGAACCAGGACTCCAGCGCACGGTCGGCACCGCCGGTTTCGAATTCTTGGACCATGCGCCGGGTGAACCCGTGGCTGGTCATTCTGCGAGCGATCTCCGTGAGCTCGTAGGCATTGGAGAAGTCCGCTCCCGCGGCGGCGGACGCCGAGCCGGAGGAGCAGCCTGAGTTGTTGGATTGGTCGCTGCTGGAGTCGCTGCTGGAGTTGCCTGACGATCCACTGTGACCGGGCTGGGACATGAGAGTCGGCCTGATGTGCCCTCCGTAGTACACGGCGACGCTCCGGATCGAGTCGCGGTAGATGTTGCGCACCGGTGACGGAGACGTGAAGCCGGTGGTGCTCAACTCCGGCACGGCAGCAGGCCGCCCCGCCATGCCGAGAGAGTCCGGTGGTGATCAAATCCGGCACGGCTGCTACTCTGTGGATGGATGGACGCCCCTTGGTCGAGCTCGAAGTGTATGGTTGACCAGGGAGAAAAGAGTGATAGAAAAATGTTGGGATGCAGACGTGGGCAGTGTTTAGTCGGATGGCAGAAAAGGAGCTTGATCGCAACCTGAGTGTGAGAAAGATACTACTGTAGTAGCAAATTCAGAGAAGAAAACCTGCCGACCTGGGATCTCTCCACGAGCGAGATATGGACAAACCTCCGCCACATCGCAGGCATAGGCATCACAAGTGACCTGTTTCAATTCAGAACGATGGAGCCAGTCGAGAGGATCAGGCAGCCACAGCCCAGCGGTTCGGCAGGATGGATCGCCTGAACAACGCAAAAGCTCACCGTCTTCACTTCTGCAGGCACTGCCCGTCCTCTCTCTCGCCTTCGTTTGTCGTTTCAGAAAAAAAAGCCCCATCTATGCTCACAGATTGTGCGCTACTGTAGCTCGTCCGACAATGCACCGAAAATCTCCATGGGTGCTCGACACTAAAGGTTGCTGAAGCATACTCTCCATTTGAGCTGCTGGGAACCTTTTCTTCACCTCTTTTCACGGTACGTCGCGCGTGCCCAAATAAACCCTCCTCCCTCCAGCAGCAATGTTCACAAACACGGAGCATCGCATGACTATTATGCGACAATTTCCATTGAAAATGGCATACTTTAGGTGAACACATCACTTTACAAAACATCAGCCATGTTTGTACCTCTCGGTCAGCTTCATTCGATCCTTCACCACACGTTGTCTTTGATGCTCTGATGATTCAGTTTATGCTGCCGAAAAATGTTGGCAAATCCATGATGGAGGATACTTGGTGCAGAGATTGTCAGTTTGGCTCCAAAATGAAATGATATTAGCATCTGTCCAGGCAATGACATAGTATTAATCCACAGTTAAAAAGGAGACCAGAAAGTTCACAACGGTGTATCAGCAATGCATAGTAATCAGATGTGCATTATAGAACCGTTAAGACTGTACACCTAGATAAAACTATTGCCTGTTGTACGAGGCATCTGCAAGCCGAAGTTTCACTGAAGTACTAGATGAAAATAAGCGATTACAGAATGCTGTATAATCAGAACTAAGCATCCTTCTCTATATGTATGGTACTGATACAGAAGCAGAATGCTAAAGTCTTTGACATCAAATCGGGAACCAAAGAAGAACACATCCGAAGATTGGGGTTTTTTACAAAGTATATGGCTACCAACCAGATTCAGAATACACCTTCACTTCAAAAGAAAAACGAACAAGAACAACGCATGAAACATGTCTCCAGACTCTTATTTGTTGAGTGACTCTGTTTGATGCAGAAAGCAGTTTTCATCCTTCAAATAGCTCTCCCAACATCTTCTCCATATCGTCAGGACTGGTTATTTTGTGGCTATATTTTTTCTCTATCTCGGGACGCTCCTTCAGGCAGTCCCGGTAACCTGAAATAACTTTATTGATTATAGTTTTCCGCAGCAAGGATCTGAGCCGAGGGTCTGGAACCTTCCACAACTTGTGACTCCGGTAGGTTGTATAAAACGCTGACTGGAATGCAGAGGTCTCTGGCCAAGAATAATAGGACGGCCAAGTAGATTTTGTCTGTGGTAGGCAGGACATAACATATCCCCAAGAAACATCAAGATAGCTATCCATGTACTTCTCACATTCAGGTCCCAGGTGGTGTCCAGACTCCACCTCAAAGTTTAACGATTCTATGAAATAGGAATTGTTGAGCAGGAACAAGTACCTTAGGCTTGGATCTAAGCATGACTTTGATTTTCTCAGAAGCAGATCCTTGAGGTAATCGAGAATCCAATGTGTCAGGCCACAAAGCTCTCCGGTGTTGTGGCTCTGTGCGGAGTTCTGCGTCGAAGCCAGTGCTTTCCTTATCCACACTATGTAATCCACCAACAACCTAATTTTGCTGTCAACCTTGCCTCCCCCTCGCAATATCTCGATATCCCACGGGTCCTTGTTGGATATGGTGTCCACCTCGTCAGGTGCCCACCTCCCACGCACCTTCTTGGACATGGCCCCAATTAACCTATTCTCTTCTCTGTCCAACGAGGCGCCCATCTCCTTGAAAATGCTTTGGGCTTCTGGAGAGATCAGATGCATCGTAGACATGTCGTATGATGCAGTGGAGACACAGATATACATGGGTAGCATGGCATGTAGCTTCTTCACCTCGTAATAATCATCAACGATGGTGTCGACAAAGACGAGCATTGCTGAGATACTCGCTCTGCCAAACCGTGCAACCGCCAGCGTCTCGTGGACGGTGGCGGCCAGCTCTTTGATACTGACGACAATTATGGTGAGGGCTCGGATCCACCTGGTGACCAATTCTTGGAGCCACCACGCAGAGTTGTGTTGGTACTCGTCCTCGAGCTGCTGCCGTAAGGTTTGACCCACGCGGCGGCCTTGGAGAACCCAGTCGACATCGAGCTCGACGAACCAAGTCTCTAGAACGCGGCTGAGTTCGCCACCGTATTTGAAGGATTGGACCATGCGCTGGATGTAACCGTCACTGACCATTCTGTGAGCGATCTTCATGAGCTCGGTGGCACATGCTGTGCCGGAAGAGAAGCCCGAGTTCTTGGACATGTAAGAACTCGAGGCACCGGAGTAGCTGGATCCGCTCTGACCGGACTGGGAGGAGAGAGTCGATATGATGCGCCACTCGGGCCACACAACGCCCCGGATCGACTCGCGGTAGGAGTGGCTCGGCGGGCAGGAGGCAGTGGAGACGGTGGTGCTCTCTTCCGAGTCCGACATGGAAGAAAGCTGCTTCGCCAGGCTGCTACTTACTTTGTGTTTGTGGATGGATGGGCGCCTTTGGTGGAGTTCGTCGGCCCCGAAATCCGCTGCGCCGGCGGATGCCGAGCCGCAGATGTTGAACGGATACGAGGCACCGGAGATGCTGGAGTAGCTGCTGGATCTGCCCTCACCGGACTGGGAGGAGAGAGTCGATCTGATACGCCGTTCGGGCCCGGCGACGGGCCAGATCGACTCGCGGTAGGAATAGCACGCCGGGGAGGGAGCAGCAAAGGTGAAGTCGTCGATGGTGCTCTCCTCCAGCACCGAAGCAAGTTGCTCCGCCATTCTAGCTGCTACTTTTTGGTGGATGATGGTTGCCGTTGCTGGAGCTCGGTGAGATTTGCAGTGGATGGATGGTTGCCGTTGCTGGAGCTCGGTGAGATTTGCAGGGGAGTGAACTGGGAGAAGTGCAGAGCCGCAAGAGGGGAATCAACACAGATTGCCGCTAATACGACTGTAGGTCTCGATCAAAGCTTCCCTTGTCGGAGTAAAAAACAGTGCTTGGTCTCATCCGTTGGCCGCAACCGCGTGACGAACGAGAGAGGAACGTCGGCCTCGGCAACACCAACTACCGTAGCCACGTGATGGGCGGCCACACCACCTAGTCGGAGCAGGGAATGTGTGTGTGTGTGTGTGTGTGTGTGGGGGGGGGGGGGGGGGGGAGGGGGGGTCGTTCCTTCGCTCGCGGACCGACACACTCGACACACCCAAATCCATCTCAATCCCCACCTCGTGCTCGCTCCGCATGGACCCACCTCGCGTGAACCGCTCCCCCACGAGTGCTCCTTCCTCCTCTAGCGTCGTCGCCAGGCACCCTCCTGCATCGCCGTTCCCTCGCTTCGCTCTGTCGCCGCTATCTCTTCGTTGCGCCGGCCACGTGTTCCCGTTGTGACGCCCGCCGCCGTGCGCCGTCCCTGACCCCACCTCGTTCCCCGCTTCTTCTTCCTCCCTGGCCGCGTGCGCCGCCGCCATCGGCCGCATCAAGCTCCGTCGCCTCCGGCGCCCTATCCCCGCCCGCGTCTCTGGCCGCCCGCCGTGGGCCCCCGCCGCCTGACGCCCCTCTGTGCACCGCCACCGCTGGCTCCCTCGCCCCCAATTCCCAGGGAGCTCGCTGCTGCGTGCCGCCCCTTTCCTTCTGCGCGTCGGCGCCATCTCCCTCCGCCCAGGACTGCAGCGAGCGCACCACGTGCTGTCGTGCTCTGCTGCTCATGCTGCCACGGCCTGCTGCTCGCGTCGTCGTCGCCCTTGCGTCACCCACCTACATGCGGCCGGCGGTGGAGCTACGAGACCTCCGACGGTGTTATGTGCAGCGTCGATTTTTTCTATATTTTTTGCTACAATAGTATGTATGGTTTGCTACAATGGTATGTATGGTTTGCTACAAAATCTCCGGCGAGATCTCCGATAAGCTCTCTGACGAGGTTGAATTTGCTACAATAGAAAATTTTATTTGCTACACACGTTTTGTGATTTTGCTACAATAGTATAAAGTTTTTGCTATACGGTCTCCGACGAGGTCTCTGGCGAAAGTCTTCGGTGAAATCTCCGGCGAGGTCGGGTTTGCTATATTAGCACAACTTTTTTGCTACACGGTCGCCGGCGATGTCTCCGGCGAACTCTCCGGCGAGATCCTGTCTATTTTTCTATTTTCTGGGTCAAACCGTTTTTTGCTACGTGTAGCAAAAATAGGACTATTTATAGCAAAAACGAGTATGTTTGTAGCAAAAACAGAATTTTGAACTAAAAAAGTGGACACGTGGTTGGCTGGAGACCCGGAGGATAAAAAACACAAATCCTCCGGACGATCGCATCGTCCTGGTCCAGTGGCGACCTCCCACACCCGCATGTAGACAGCTAGACAGCGTGGGCCCTATCCTTTTTCAACCTTCCTTATCTCTTCCTCGTATCTCTTCCTGTGAGCCGCCGCACCTTATTCCCCATCCCGGGCCGCCCGTCTGGCGCAACCGCATGCTCATCCATGCTGCTTGCCATAAGATTTCTCTGGCCAACCTCCCACCATGTGCCTTCGTCCTGACCGTCATCGCCATGTGCGCCTAGGACAAACCAGTGGCCCGCGAGCACCGCAGCAACCGCGAGGAGGCCGAGCTTATTTCCATGGGCAACCGACCGACCTTGCTGTCAGCGGCGACCAACCTAGCTTTTGATTTTGCTATATTGATATTTTTTTTGCTATTTCTGTTTTTTTTGTTGTGCTACAATATCATAAATTTTTTGCTACAAGTTCTTCGACGAGGTTTTTCGGCTAAATTCTCCGGCGATGTCTCCAGCGGAGTAGGATTTTTGCTATATTAGAAGAAATTTTTTGCTACAACCGTCTTATGGTTTTGCTACAACAATATCAACATTTTGCTACAAGGTCTCCGGCGAGAGTCACCGGCGAGTTTTTTCCGACGATGTCTCCGACAAAGTCGGTTTTGCTGCATTAGAGTATACAGTCCATCCTCCCAGTTGCTGCCCACTCCCGCCATTTCCTCGCCCCACCTCTCCCCTCGCGTGCGCCACCTGCCGCCACCACCATGCCGCTGAAGAGGAACCAAGCTCCCCGCGCATCGGCGCCCGCGAAGAAAGGGAAGGCCGACAAGCAGCGACCGGAGGGGATGACCAACGCGGAGTGCGCGTTCGACATCCAGCGCCAGCAGGTGGATAATGTAGGGTTTCGTAGCATGGAAAACAAAAAAATTCTACCACATGAACACACACAAGCTAAGATCTATATTCTATCACATGAACACACACAAGCTAAGATCTATCTACTAGATTGTAGCAACGAGTCGATAGAGTACTAACCCTCGAAGATTCCAAAGCGGTTAACGAGATCAGATTCTCGTGGGTGATGTAGTCGTTTACTTGCCGATCTCAAGATCGCGTAGACGATCCTTCCGGCGCCGTGTTCCGGCAGCGCTCCCGCAGTTGGTCACACGTTCGGTACTCGATGAAGACCTTTCTCTCCCTTATTCCAGTAGATAGCGGAGGTTGTAGATCTCTCCTCATGATTCCGGCAGCACGATGGTGTGGTGGCAAAAGTAGAGGGGAAATCCCGCAGTGCTTCGCCTAAGCCAGAGCGAGTATGGTGAAGTAGAAGAGGGCCTCAACGATCTAGGGTTTAGAGGGCCGAGGGGAGGTGGTGGACGGCGGCTAGTAGAGGGTCTAGGCGCGGCTACTTTTAGAGGCTCTAAATCGGCTGCAACTTTTAGAGGGCTATAACCAATCTAGGGTTTCTAGTGGGAGGGCAAGGGGGCGCCCCTCCCCTCTATTTATGAGCGGGAGAGGTGGTTTGGGGGGAGGGGAGTCCTCCCCCAACCCCTCCTTGTGGCCGGCGGCAAGGGAAGGGGAGGAATCCTCCCCTAGGATTCCTTCCCTCCCTCCACTAGACAACCATGTTGGGATTTGACCTTTTCAAACTGGCGTTTGACTTTAAAACTAGAGTTTGATTTCTCTCTTTCCATTGCCCAGCCAAGTGACCTAGGACATGATGCCATAGTTTAAAAAACCGGACCGGCGATCGAACCGGTGAGGTCCTCGGTTCGCAGTTCACTGGTTGGACCGCTGGTTCAAACCAGTTTAGTGCTGGTTTATTAAGGAAAATAATATGGATGGGAAAGTACTAATATGTTAGAAAATAGAAACATATTTAGAGTATACATGAAATACTTTGATACAAACACTGGTCGACCTAGTTGGCTATCCCATTGAAGTACTTGTTCGCGTAAGCTGGGAGGTCTTAGGATCGAATCCCGACCGCAGCACCATATTTTCTTCCGTGGACAGTTTTCTACTGGTCAGACCGTTGACCGGTTTTCCACTAAACCGCTGGTTCAACCGATTTTTGTCTGGTTTTTATTGGTTTGTTAGCTAGATGGTCCAGTGTGCTTAAAAAGCCGATGAGGCCTCTGGTTTCGGTTTTTTCCGGTTTAACGAGTGAACCGGTCCGGTTTTTAAAACTATGCATGATACAACCATTCCACTTTGTCATGACACATCCATGTACCCTTCCCACTCCAGATCGGTGGACCTTCTAGACCCTTCTAGAACATTCCGGTGAAAATACCGAAACCATTCCCGAAAATACCGAAACCATTCCCGATCTCTGCGTGATATACCGGATCCAATCCGAGACTTCGAACAACATTCGGTCTTCTTAATCACATTCCATATCTACTAAACAATATCGAATCCTTAAGTGTGTCTGCCTACGGTTCTTGTATTATGCAGACATGATCGAGACTCTTCTTCGATCAATAACCAATAGAGGAATCTGGAAATTTATATGGCTCCCACATATTTCTATGATTACTTCGTGATCGAATGAACCATTTACATACGATACCAATTTCCCTTAGTCTCGCGATACTTTAATTATCCGAGGTTTGATCGTCGGTATCTCTGCATACCTAGTTCAACCTCGTTACCTATAAGTACTCTTTACTCTTTCTGTGATATGTGATCCCCTGTGATCCAGTCACATGCTTGCAAGCCAATTGGATGATATTCCACCGAGAGGGCCCAGAGTATATCTATCCGTCATATGGATGGATAAATCCCACTCTTGATCCATGTGCCTCAACACATACTTTCCGAACACTCAATGCCACCTTTATAACCACCCAGTTACGAAGTGGTGTTTAATGTCATCAAAGCATCCATCCGGTGATGGTGATTAACATGATCTCATGGTCGAAGGATTTAAGTTACTATGTATCTAAAAGCTTATAGCAAACGAACTATTAAAATGACTTGATCTTTCTGCTATGCTTAACTATAGGAGTATGTCCATCACACCATTCTCCTAATGATATGATCTTGTTGTTAATAACATCTCAATGTTTATGATCAGGAAACCATGATCATCTATTAACCAACAAGCTAGTATTACAAAGAGGCTTTACTAGCGACTCTTGCATGTTTATAAATCACATTAGCATTAATGTTTACGGTTAATACAATTATAGCATGAATATAAATATTTATCATAAACACAAAGATATAATAATAACTACTTTTCTTATTGCCTCTTGGGCATATCTCCAACAGAGAACACCAGCCGCCGGCTGAGGGAGAAGAACTTGTGGCTGCGCAGGTCGGTGATGACTGCAAGTGCATAGATCGGTTGTAGCTAGTTTCGAAATAAAGATATCGATCCCACAGGGAGTAGGAGTCTGAAGTCTAGGAATTCTTGAAATAAATACTAAAACTAGAAATGCTAAATAATGTTCTAAGTGACAAGATAAAATGCGAGTATTGCGTAAAAATGTGTTTTGGGTTTTTTTGTATAAGAGAACAATGCATAAAGTAAATAAAACCAAATACAGAAAATAAGTATCGTGTGTGTAAAAGAGATTTGAAACTTCAGTGGGAAAGGGATTAGCGGATACACCACTAGCATTATAAAGGGCTAAGGTAAAGATTATTATCATGAATATTCTCAACTATGTATATGTGAGAGGAACTTCGTATTTGGACAAAGAGGCATCAACCACTGCTCAAATCATCCTCATAACCATAGCAGGCATCCCGGTCCCGCTATTAATTATAGATCAGTGAGTCGTGTCGATCATGTCTATGATGTTCCCGAACCATAGAATAACACACTTAAGGGTTTTACGACGCCTAGAGATTGTGATAGAATTGATGGAATCACAGGAAGAAAGAGAAAGGAATGTTAGAGGTATTCCAAGAAAGAACCAGAATCGTTCCGAGAAATTCCTAAGGAAATTGGTGTGAACCGAAAGGTGTTTCGATCAAAAGGATTTAATGAATATGTATTATATATATTAATTATTATAATTAATAAATAAAATAATATTTTAAATTTAGTGGGGACAATTTCCCTATTGGGCCAAGTTCGTAGAGGGAAAAAGTCCCAAGAGGGAAGGCCGCAAGGGAGCCGTTGCTGCCTTGGATGGCACGTGGGTAGGGCCCGTCCAGCCGCAGCCCACCTTGAGCCACGTGCGTGGGATCCACATGGCCCGGCCGGCCGCCACCTCCTCCCGTGTGCGCATGCCTCCACCTCCTCTCTCTTTAGTCCCACCCCGGGACTTTAGTAGTTGGTTGTGCCCTCTTTTCCCCTATATAAGAAGGTCTATATAGGAGGAAAAATAACACCCCAACACCCAATATTCTCGAAATAGGCTTACGCCCCGCTTTATAAATAAAGCAACGACCACAGACAAGTTCGTACAACATCCAAGAGGGAGGGAAAGACGGTCCGCTGGGGCCACAGCACAGAAAAGCCCAAAACGCAAAGCAAAAAAGGTACGACGAGGCGACTGGAGGGACACTCAAGCCACCGAAGGGGTCGACGGGGCAGGGGCCGAGAGGGGGAGCGCCGCTGTCCTCAAGGACCGAAGAGTGTCGACGAAGGTCGACCGGTCACGTTGCCGCACCAGGGGAGACCACTGCTGAAGGAATCCAAGAAAGGAGAAAACTGTGTCAGTCACATGGGAGGGGAAGATCTTCTCAATCACCATCTTGTTACGCACATTCCACAGAGTCCAAGAGATCCCTGCAAACACGAGCCAGAAGAGGCGACGCCCTCCTCCGGCCCTGTTTGCCTGGGTTTGCAGGAACTCCCCGAGCTCCTGCGCCTGCCACGCAGGCCCCAGAGCCTCCTGGACAAAGGACCAAAGAGCCCGCGCCGCCGAGCAGGAGAAAAAAATATGTGAACATGACTCCGGAGTCCCGCATAGGGGACAAAACCCAGAGCCCGGGCCGTGGCGCTTGGCCACCTCGACCCCCGAGGGGAGCCTGTCCCGAAGGAGTTGCCAAACGAAGATCTTAATACTAAGTGGAAGGGGGGCCTTCCACAAGGGGGAGGTCCAGGGCAGCTCCGGACCCTGGAATAGGGCCCGGTACACTGAGCTCACTGAGAACTCCCCGGACGGCAGCAGCTGCCACGTGGGCGAATCCGGGGACGTTGCCAAGGCTGCCGGGAGGGAGCCCCGAAGCTACAGCAGGTCCGCGGCTTCGTCCATGCTGAGGTAGCGCCGGAACTGGAGGGTCCAGTGACCATCGCCAAAGGCCTCCGCCACCAGCGCCGTTGGGGAGGAGGAGATGGCGAAGAGCCCGGGGTACTGGACCCCCAACGGGACGGGGAGTAGCCATGGATCGAGCCAGAACCGCACGCCACGGCCACTCCCCACCCCAAAGGACACTCCCAGGCCAATGAAGTGTTTGATTTCCTAGATGGCTCTCCAAAACTGAGAGCCCTCCCGCCTCTCGCACGCCAAAAGGGGTCGACCCCGGAGGTACTTGGCCTTGATGAGCTGCAGCCAGAGCCCTCCATCATCCCTAAGGATGCGCCACACCCACTTCAGCATCAGCGCCACATTAAAGCGCCGCGAGTCAAGGATCCCTAAGCCCCCAAGACATTTGGGGGTGCAAACGTCTGCCCATTTGACCATATGATATTTCTGATGGCCATCCCTTGCGGCCCAAAAGAACCTAGACAACTCCTTGGCGAAGTCGGCATGGGTCCCCTCAGGCAGAAGGTACAAGCCCATCTGGTACATGGGCAGGCTCGAGAGACATGAGTTAATCAGTATGGACTTGCTCCCCTTGGTAGTAAGGCGTGCCCGCCAGGGCTCCGCTCGTGAGCGTACCCTCGACACCAAGGGAGCCAGATCCCTGATCAAAACCCTAGTCTCCCGGATGGGGAATCCCAGATAGGTAATAGGGAAGTCAGCCAACTTACAATTCAGGTTATCAGCTATCCGTTGACGATCCGAGTCGGAGTACCCCAGAATCATCACCTCGCTCTTGTCGAAGTTGATCGTCAGCCCGGACAGAGACTCGAAACACAGTAGCAGGAACTTCAGGTTAATAATGTCCAGGTCCGAGCCCTGAACCATGATCATGGTGTCATCGGCGTACTGGAGGTGGGAAATACCCCCACCCGGGATCAGATGTCCCACCACCCCCGAGATGTGGCCAGCTACTCTGGCCCTATCCAATATCTCAGCCAGGGCATCCACCACCGCGTTGAACAGGAGGGGGAGATAGGGTCCCCCTGCCTGACCCCGCAGGATGGGCGAAAGTAAGGGCCAATCTCCCCGTTGATGTTGATCGCCGTCTGCCCACTCATCACGAACTGCATGATCCAACGGATCATGCGGTCATCAAAACCCCGCCTCTCTAGCACCAACCTCAAGAAGGCCCAGTCCAAGCGGTCATAGGCCTTCTGGAAGTCCAGCTTGAGAAAGACCCCTCGCTGACGTTGAGTCTTGACTTCATGAATAATTTCATGGAAGGCCAGGACGTCGTCATGGATGAGGCGTCCCTTCAAGAAGGCGAACTGAAGGGGGTGGGTCAGCCGCTCCAACACCGGCGCGAGACGGAGAGCACAGACCTTGGCGAACAAGCGCTGGATGACGTTAATCACAGTAATCGGGCGGAATTGGCGGATGTCCGTGGCCCCCACTACTTTGGGGATCAGGGTAATAACGCCGAGGTTCAGGCGAGACATCACCGGGGTTCGAACATAGAATTCCTGGAACAGCTGGAGAACAACCGGCTGAAGCTGAGGCCAGAAGGTCTGGAAGAAGCCCACGGGTAGCCCATCGGGACCCGGGGCCGAGCCAGCCTTCATGGACTTCAGGTCCGCCGTCACCTCCTCCGCGAGAAAAGGACGGGAGAGGACCTCATTCTCCTCCTGGGAGACCAGCGCGGCCTCCGACCAGAAGTCCGGGGCCAGCGAGATACCCGAAGGCTGGGCCGCCGAGAAGAGGCCCCGGTAGAAGGAATAAATATGGGCGGAGAGTGCCTGTGGGGATTCCAACAGGACCTCGCCCGCCCAGAGGCAGGGGATCGAACACTTCCTCCTCCTTCCGTTCGCAACGGCATGGAAGTAAGCCGTGTTAGATTCCCCTTGGACCGTCCAGTTCTGGCGGCTTCGCTGCCGCCAGAACGCCTCCTCTCCCTTATAGATCTCCATAATGGAGGTCTCCAGGGAGTACCTCTGGGACCACTCCTCGGCCGAGAGGCCGCGGAGGTCAGCCTCCCGATCCAAGGATTGAATCGCCCCTAGAATCGACGCTTTCTGGGCACGAAGGTCCGCCCCCATATTAGCCCCCCAACCCCTCATGAACTGGCGAGAAATCTTGGCACAATGGTGCCAGATGTCAACAGCACAGTAGACACGTGGGACCGAGGCGGCCGCAGCTAGCCACCTAGCACGTACCGCCTCCACAAAGCCCTGTTTCTGTAGCCAGAAGGACTCGAAGTGGAAGCGGTTCGATCTAGGAAGCCGACCTCCTCCGGACGAGAAGAGGAGCGGGGTATGATCGGACCCAATCCTAGTGACCGCCTTCAGCGCACACAGGGGGAAGGCCACTTCCCACTCAACGGAGACAAAGATGCGGTCGAGGACGCTGTGAATAGGCTGGAGCTGCTTGTTTGTCCACGTATATCTAGCGCCCACCCGCACAATCTCGCGGAGAGCTAGATCAACGATGCAGTCGTTAAACATACGCATCCTAGGGAGGTCCACGTTCGCCAAGCTCTTGTCTTGGACCGAGCGGATCAGATTGAAATCGCCGGCTATCACCACCGGGATCTCAGTCCATTCCACCTTGGACTTGAGCTCTAGCAAAAACTCCGGGGACCTCCGATGGTCCGCGGGGCCATAGACAATAATCACCTCGAATCTGAAGCGACTCTGTCTATGTGTGAGGGCCATGCTCACGAAGAAGTCCCTGTGGTCCATATCATCTATCTCAAAGGTATCCTCCTTCGCGCCCAGGAGGATACCCCCAGAGTGGCAAGAAGAAGGGAGCCAGGACCAGGAGAACTTGAAGTGGCTAAGGGCTTCCAACTCGGAAATGGTGAAGTCTTGGCGAATCGTCTCCTGGAAGCCGACAATATCCGGCAGCTCCTGGCGGATGTAGTCCTTGATTTGGCGGCGTCGGCCCTCGTGCCCGAACACCCGGATGTTCCAAATGAACATCCGGAAGGCTCTAAGGATGTCCATCAGGATCCTTAGGCTGGGGCGGTCCCCTTAGTGGGGACCGAACGGGCGCAGGGGAGGGGGGACGGGGCGCAGCTGCCTTGGGAGTTCTCCCACGTGGCCTAACCGCGGAGGTAGGCGTCTGGGCGATCTCCCGCACATCAGGGGCAGGAGGGGGATCCCCACTAGGGTTAGGCCCGTTGGGCCTGTCCTCGGTAAGGATCCGGGAGCGTTCCCGCTCCCGGGCGTCACGCGCCCGGGCAGCAGCGATCGCCCCCGCATACCCCTCCCGCTCCCCTCGGTAAGGATGGCGGTATGCGCCGGACTGGCCGCGCGAGGGAGGTGGCCGGTGGTCGCGCGCGGGGGAGGCCGAGCGGCGAGGGGGGGGGGGTGAGGGCTGCCGCGGGGAGGCCTGGCGATGCTCCGCCGGAGGGCTGCGGGGGCGGGGCGCCATCAACGCCGCCAGGTAGGAGCGTCGGTGAGGGCAGCTAGAGGAAGGCAGCGGCAGGGAACAGTGAGCAGGAGGGCACGCGACGAGGACGGGACTCTGGGGGGTTAGGGCAGGCGTCGGGGTCGACTCCACCTGGGGTGGGGTGGGCCGCGTGGGCCGAAGAGCCCCGGCAGCCCGTGTCGGCCCCACCGCGTCCCCCTGGGCCAGGTGGGCCAGTCCCCCCACAGGTCTCGGCCCGCAGGAGGCCCAACCGACCAGCCCAAGCGCAGGACGGCGCTGTCCACGCCCCAAGCCACCGAACCCTTGCTGGGGCGCCGCCATGGCAGCCCTGGCCGGGGACCCTCCCCGCCGGCGAGGCCACCGGGCGGCAGTCCTGGCCAGGGGGAAGAAGTCACCCAGGGACGGTGGTCGGAGGAAGGACAGGCAGCATGCCCGCGGGACACCACGTTCACCATCCGAGATCTCCCCGTCCAGTCGGACCCCGAGCACCGGCTCCGGCAACCCCTCCGCCGCAGGTGCCACCAAGGGGGGCACCACCGCCTCGTCCTCGACATCGCCCCACACGAGGCCGTACAGGTCAGCGAGGGCGGCGACTTGCGCCGGCGAGAGCGTATTGGGGGGCGGCGGCGGCGGACACCGACCTCGACGCGCACCCGACGTCGATGCGGGAAGCACCCGGGCCCCGACCTTCACCTTGTGCGCAGGGAAGCCGACGGATCCCCCCTGTCTGACAAACTCTCCCCGGCGGCGGTCCCGAGCATCGACGACAACGCCGGCGGCATTAAGGAGGACCAGCCGGCCGTCCTCCGGCCGTAGGAGGAGGGTCGCCGCCGACCAGCACGGCCGGCACCTGGCGAAGACCGATGCCGCCGACGCACGCCAGCGCAGAGGAGGGGGGCCAGGGAGGAGAGCGCCATGGCGCTGGAGGGGGGGCCGACGCGCCGGCCGGCCCGGGGAGGACGCGCTGCCGGCGAGATTCAAAGGATGGGGGCCATCCCGCCAAGGGCGTTCAAAACTCCACACTTCAATCTCGCCAACACCCAATATTCTCTAAGCACTTTTTCTTAGGGAATATATATATCTCTACTATTACGACTATGGCCCGAAGTAAGGGATGTACGGATAGGAGATTGCTTTGTTACGACACGCCATGGTGCAACAATGATTCTAGCTAGGAGATCTTTTTCCGCACTCTCAATGGGGATCGGAGAACCGAAAGTCGTCGTAAAGCACCGCACGTGTGCATTACCTCGGGGTGCTGCCACTTGTGGCACTAGACCGTCGTGCAAGGATCAGGGGTGTCTTGCGAGGAGATCCGCGACCTTGAGGTCAGATGAGTATGGCTACATCATCCATGTTCTGCATGAACATTAAGCGCTTTCGATCAATAAGGGTATGTTACCAAAGCCTCTCTCTATTACAGCATTACTGTTAGATAGATCTTAGGAAGTTTGGTGTTACAGTAGTTAGGATTTTTTTGTTTTTTTGCTATGAACCCCTTCACTACCGCCCTTCTGCCGCCCCTACTACTGCTTAATGCAGAAACACTTATGTCTACCTCCCCCTACACTGGACCAGCACTGTATCGACACTACTGTCACAAGATGACAAGACATCCCTAGGAGCGGCACTACCACCAATGAGCAGCGGCACTACCGCGTGAGTCGCATGGCTGCAAGTACCCCCGACACCGCCGCATGAGGCGCATCATGTGAGATGTAAAAGGCCCACAAGCCTTGTAATCTTATCCTTAAACTACCATTTCGCCCAAATACTATATAGAACCCTCCTAACTCAAATCTAGGGTTAGAATGATTTTGAGTTGAATTGGCTTAGCCTCCACTTTCTCTAGGGGGAACCTCTCTTGGATCTAGATATAGACGAAGGTTGTACAAGAACCCTCATCGTTTGAGTGCTCTTTCTATATTGTGACCTCTATTGCATTCATATCTCCCATCGGGTCTCTATTAATCGCAATCTCTTCGCAAGTGGATTCTAGTGGCTCCGAACCGATCTTTTCATCATGGATATCTACCTAGTGGTCTCTTCTAGAGGATTCAATCAGTTGGTGATCCGGGCCAATAAGGAATATCGGTACCGGTTGCGGTGTGCGTTTGTATCTTTACCTTGTATTTTGCGTTGAGTTCATCGTGTTCACTATTTATTCACCTCTTTTACTCACTTTCCCCTCGAAATCCTTGAAGATCAGGCCATCCCTCGTGATTGAATCACATCAATTTATTTACGCGGTGCTTATTGTTTCCTATATCCCCTTGAAGATAATTTATATGATGTCTCGTCAAATTTTTTTTTTGGAAATGAGCATATATATATTAATATCAGAGGATACCAATTACACCCAGCCTCTGCAACAACGCATTGCCCTAGCGGCCATACGGATGCACACAACCAAAAAAATAAAGAAGAATTACAAAAAAGAAAAGTCCCTCTACAGTGCCTCATTCATTGAAACAACAGTACTACCACCACCAAGACAGTACCAGAAGTCTAGCTTCTCCAAAAACGACACCTCCAAGAAGGGGACAATACACAAACACCGTCATCGCCCGATTAAAGATCTAGGTTTTCACCCTGAAGAAAGTACACACTCTCAAAACAATACCTTCAACAAGGCCATTACCAGGAACAACCAATTAAGACCAGACCCTGGGTTTTCATCCTGAAAGGTAGGACCATGAACCTCTCCTGTGCAGTCTCCCTCACTTGCATGCGACTGCTCCAAGTCACGAGTCACGAAGCCAATTCCTCATCACCACCTAGACTCGAACCACCATTGTCAGTCCTCAGATCTCGGTCTCCATGACTTTCTCCGTCAACACCATGGAACGAGAACATGTCCCATGATAATAATAACCAATAGAGCTTCAAAGCGCACCCTCTGAAACCAAACGGTCAGAATAAAACATGGGTGCACACGACCGAATCCCATCCGATCCAGCAATCTCTCGGTATGAGCGCACTATGGAGTTCTCCGGCGGAGACTTCTGGAACACGACATAGAAACTAGATCAATGGAGACAAATTTCAGGCAAATCTTCGTCTTGGCTTGATAGGGATCTAGGACCGCCCCTTTATTGAAATCGAGCCAGTAGCTCCCACGCCACCCGCCAGAAACTAGGAGGATTCTCCGCTCGACGGCAAGACCACCCGGCCGACCACTCCGACGGAGAAGGAGGTCACCACCACCATGCCGGGGAAAGATGCCCCAAGCGCCCTAGTGTCGCGAACAGGCTTAGGGAACCTGGGCGCCAGAGTTGGACGACGAACGGATCAGATCTAGGCCCGAGTCCCGTCGCCGCCGTTGAGCCATCCAGGTGCGGGCGCAGCCGCCTTTCCCCACCGGATCGCAGCCAGGGTCACCGCCGTTGCCGCCACGCCACCAGGTCTTTGCCCGACGAAGATCCGGGCGACGGCGGGCAGGAAGAACGCGGGAGAGAGGACGAGGCCGGAGAGGGGTGGGACCTGCCCAGCGCGGCGCGGCGCCGCCACGCGGGTGTGGGAGGTTTCAGGCGTCCACCCGTCAATATATGAGACGACGAGGCAGAACATTGCAACACAATGAAGGTGTGTCATACGCGTGGAGAGCTCTGTTATCATCACTCTCACGCCTTGCTAAGTCGCATACAAGCAGATACAGAATGTGTAGAACAGGGCACTGATTGTGGAGGCATCATGGATTGTGTCAAAAAAGTCTCTTGAAGTAAAGATTTTTTGATGATATTGTACAATATCATACTCCCTGTACGATTTTTTGATGATATTGTATTGTACTCTGTTTTTTCTTCATTTTCTCCTCTTTTTGTATGTAGATATTAGCCATACTTCGGTACTTGTGAATCTTACATACTCCGTATTTAAATGCATCACAGATTCGCAATGAGGAATGCATGGGCTACAAACGTTGTAAACCAGCAGTGTCGTGAATTGTGTATCATGCAGTTCTTGGTTCTTTTTGTTAGGATTTATTTTTTTTTGCTTTATTTGTGAATTTTCAGTCTCCCTGTCGAAAAGACGTTGGCAAATCCATGATGAGGATGCACGGTGTGGAGGTTGTTAGCTTAGTTCAAGAACGAAAATCACATCAACGGCTATCCAATTAACCTGTTATATTCTTCAAAACGTTTGCTCTAGTAAACAAAATGTTCCACGGTAATGCACAATGCTTATTTCAGCTAAGGGAATATGAGAAGAATTTTGAAAGTTTTGCAAGGACAACGACGTTCGTTCCAGGCTAAACTCCGTCCCAGGACAATTTCTGTAGAGTCGAGGAGCGCTTCAATGTATAGGAAATGCAAATGAAGTTCCACATAAATATTAAGTTAAATACTACCTCTGATCCATATCAGTGTTCTCAACTTTATCTAGATACGCATGCACCTAGTCTAAATATTTAACTAGATACATACGAATCTAGACAAAGTTAAAAACATTAATATGAACCAAAAAAGTAGCAAAATGCGATTTTCAAACAAATGAAAATTTTGCCACCCTTCTAAGAAAGTGCAGGGCTTTCTTTGCGGTTGAGTGATCCTTAGGATCTCCGAGCTGAACTTTCATTTAACTAGAAGAAAATAAGTGTACATTATCCAGTACAATAAGAACTAAACATGGCAGTTATATCTAGCCCCTCCGGTTTAAAAATATAAGATGTTTTAGCTTTTTTTCTTTTAAAATGGGGAACGAGGCCCCGGTCTCTGCAATAAGATATTTTAGCTTTGTGAAAAAAGTTTATCTGCACCCTTTTAGTGTGTAGGTTCATGTAGATTCGGAATGAACCTATACACTAAAAGGGGTCTAGATACACTCTTTTTATAAAGCTAAAACATTTTATATTTTAAAACGGAGTGAGCATGTATAAAATTAATAAGAAGCATAATTAAGAGTACCTGATATTTTTCGTGGTACCACGAAATAAAAACAAAACATACCCACGGATTGTGGCCGGTTGATATAGTACCTGGTTCTCAAGCTACTAACCAAATTCAGAGTACAACTTCACTAAAATACAGATACATTGATGGAACATAACTCTGGCCTGTTATTTATCGGGTGACTCTATTTGATGCATCAAACTGGTTTCAGCCTTCGAATAGCTCTCCCAACATCTCCTCCAAAACCTCGGGACTGTTGCTTCCGCTGCTAACCTGTTTCTCGAGTTCTGTATCATGCTCCTTCAGATAGTCACGGTAACCTGAAATCACTCTCTTGGTGATACTTTCCCGCAGCAAGGATCGGAGCTGAGTGTCCGGAACTTTCCAGAACTTCTGAGACTGGTACGTTTTATGAAAAGCTGACTGGAATTTGGAGAGTGAAGAGGATTTCTTCCGATGTTTGAGTTCTCTAAGATAATTCGGTTCCGGTATACAGGAAAGCACGTGTCCCCAAGAACCATCGAGATAGCTACACATGTACTGCTCACATTCAGGTGTAAGTTCAAGTCCCTGGTGGTGTCCAGCACGCAGCCCAACATCGCCTAGCGATATTGATGGCTCAGACATCTGAGCTACGAAATAGGAATTGTTGAGCAAGAACAAGTACCTGAGATTTAGATCCAAGCATAACTTCGATTTTGTCAGAAGCAGTTCCTTTGTATAACCGATCATCTCGTCTATCAGCAGGGGTGGAGACAGGGAGGGGCGAGCAGGGGCAGCGCCCCCCCCCCCCCCCCCTCTCCTATGATTTAGATTTTGTAACTAAAACTATCCATCAAAGTACTATTTGTATGATGTTTTATCTATTTTAGCCCCCCTAATCAAACTTATAACACTAATATACTCTAATTGCCCTCCTCAATGATAAATTCTGGCTCCGCCCCTGTCATGATTTTTTTAGCAAATTGTTGCCGGATCAGCTGATCTACTGACTTGTGCTCCGATCTTGTCATTCCCGCAATGTAACACCCCGTTGCTGTTGGAGGTCACCGGAGCATGAGGAGGATACCGCCACTTGTGGAGAGTGGCCACCGAGGAAATTGCCGCTTGTGGAGAGCGGCCACCGGAGAGGTAGGGGACGGGAGAGAGGAACGGGAGCAACCCGACTTCAGTTTTAGTTCTTCGATGCCTCCCTTCTTCATGCTGCTCTCTTCTTATAGGTGAATAGGCAACACCCAAGCCCATTGCAACTGGCCAATGACCCAGGTCTGGCAAGCCCAATATACCACTGGGTACAGGTGTTACACTACTGCCCCGAGGAAACATTGCTTGTCCCCAAGTAATATATTGCTCATATCGCCTTCTCCAATCAACAACAACAACATATAGCCATTGCCAGCATTGGTTCGACTTTTCAACGCAGGACCTTATATCATGAACACCCGGATCCCATGGTCGAAGGAGAATTGTGCAAGCCTCGTCAAAGTGTAGTCTGCCCCGTATCAACAGATCTTGCCATAGTCTTGTGCAATGCAGATTCTCTCTTATGATATCATCAACTTTTCGGCATTCACTTCCTTGTCTTCTTCTCAAACAATAATAGAACACATGTAACTAGAGTTGCACTGCAGTGGGATCCCATTGCTTGTACTGAAGCTGATGCTCCAATGCATTAGCAGTAGTGGCACTTTCAACCAAACTCATTATTATGAAAGTTCATGCATATTGTTTATAATTCCTAGGTTCCATTGGACATATAGCTCAACTTCAAGAATTACTGCCTTGTTGTCCTCCCAACCAATTGAATCTATTAGCAGATTCTACTGGGAATAAGCAATGTTGTGTCCATCAAAGGGCGTGCTATTTAGTGCCAACTGTGCAATTGTTGAACCTCCGGGACCCCAAGAGCTATGCAACCTGCCAACCAAGAGCTGAAACTCAGGAAAAGTATCCAAATCATGATCAGTGAACAATGACCAATCCCCGACATGCGTGAGCATGGTACCAGCAAGCTCCTCGTAGGACACCATGTCCTTGGAAATCTTTTTAGTGCATAAATCCTCTCCAAAGGACAAAGAAAGTTCATAAAATAGAGATACACACTACCGTAAGTCTGACGAGGTAGTTGGAACCGTAAACGGACAAAGAAAATATTTCCAAATATTTCCAGGCTAGGTACGTTTCGCGCGCCAATCAGTGTCCGTAAACGTATCTAGCCGGAAAATATTTTTACAGGCAAATATCGCCCACAGAACCGGTCATGCGCGGGACGAGAGGGCGAACCGAGCGACGACCTCTATCCGCGCGGGAGCGTTGGCACGCCGAAGTTTCAGCATTCCTCCCCAACTCCATTTCTCCCGCGCCGCCGTTGCCACCAACAGCCGCCATTGATTCAGGCCGCAGCCGCCATGCCCCACCACGCCCGAGCCCCCACACCTCGCTGCGTCCGTGGAAGCTCAGATCTCACGCGGGGAGGCACAAATCCGTCGCGGCGCAAGCTTTGGATTCGATTCGGTGTGAGGTCTAATCGGGAGTCGCCCGCGAGCTAGGCTACCGGATTCGGCAGCGCCACCGTCGTATCTTCATCCTCTTTCGATTTGGCCATGATTATACCATGGGCTACTACCTTGCCGACGACATCTATCCATCTTGGTCAACATTTGTTAAACTATCTAAACTCCGACGAACAAGAAGGGGCCCAATTTTGCACAAGCTCAAGAAGCATGCCGAAAGGACATTGGAAGAGATTTTGATGTTTTGCAAGGACAACACTAGTGAAAAAAGAGGCCTATAGTCCCGGGTCGTAAGGGTCTTTAGTCCCGGTTTCGCACCCGAGACTGCGAAATCAGGACTAAAGGCCCATACCTCTAGTCCCGGTTTGCTACGTCCCGGGACTAGAGGCCACCACGTGGCATTTCCGAAGCAGGGGAGGGAGGGGGAGGGGACGGAGGACCTTTAGTCCCGGGTGTGGTGTCATAATGTTGTGTGATTCTTCACAATATGATCATCAAAGATGAAAGAGATTTAAATTTAGAGTTTTTTTATGATAATGTTGGGTCCCGTGTGCAACCATAAAGAAACCCTGGCCGCATCCAAGCTTTTCTTGAGACCCATAGGCAAATTGAAGATGCAAGCACTCATCACCAACTCAACAATGATCTCATCAAGCACCATTGGATGCTAGCCGCAAGAAGTGATGTCCCAAAATCATTCATTGTATTTGTAAAACTATTTGTATAATTTGAACCATTCATCAATTTGTTATATTATTTGATTTGAATAATTGTTGTAATTTGAATCTTGTGTGTTAAAATATTGATTATATTCCGTTTATGTCGCATTTGCTGTTGAAACTGTCGAAAAAATGTTTACCGCAGATATTCTATTTTGCGGTTCTGGTTTACGGGGACTGCTGGACGCCGCCTCTCGCGACTAGAGATGCTCTAAACAGCAGAAGAAAAAAGTTCAATGTCTCGTGTTCTGCAGGCACAACCGACATTCCTATGCATCCTTTGTCCCATCAGGAAACGGTCCATCTATGTTCACCCTGACAAAACCGGCAGGAGGACGAGTACATTTTGAAACGTGGGTTATGCTCGGCGCACTCTTCAGGGTGCAGAGTTCTTTCTATTCAGCGACATATCTTGTAATCTGATACAGAAATTCACCAACTCCTGTAAGAGACTCAACATGGTTTGCCTTATTGTGCTGCACCCAAAACAGAGGAAACAGAGTGAGCGCTACTGTAGCTCATCCGACAATGCGAATATGCTCGCCAAAATTCTCATTGCACAATAAAAGTTCCTGACGGATACCCGTCCGTTAAGCTGCTAACCACGTCTTCTTCACCTCATTGCACATCATGCCCAAACTGTACTGACTGTAATGATGCGTAATAGTCAGACGTTCGGTAGAACTCTTAATCCTGATAGATATTACAGTCACAGAGCAGGTATAGCTATTTACAGATGGGTTCCCGGTTAGAGAGTACGCGGCGTCTGCAGGCTCAGGTCTCCAGACTTCACTGAAGTAGATAAAAACAAGCGTGTACGGAATGTTGTATGATCATCTAACACAGAAATCGACGCAGAAGCATAATGCCAAAGTAAAATACAATAGTATGCATGGGGCTATTTTGTGATGATGTTCCCCATTCTACAGTTCAGAAATTTGGGGCTACCTTTACGTTTGAGTGACTATGGAAACTGCAAGTTGTGCTGAAGATAAAAATAGGTGTGCATGAAATGTTCTATAATCAGAACTAAACATGGCAATTATCTATGTATGAAATTGGCGCGGAAGCAAAATACAATGGTAGTATTTGACATAAATCAGAAATCAAATCAAAACACACCCACAGATTATCATTGCTAGTTGCTTAAGCTACCAATTAAATTCAGAATACAACTTAACTTTAAGGCGGAGAAAAAAAGCAAATGCCACCATGAAACATGAACTCGGCCTCTTATCTAGTATCGGGTGAAATCCGTTGGATGCATCAAGGAGTTTCATCCTTCGAATAGCTGACCCAGCATCTCCTCCAAAACTTCAGGAGTGCTATTTCTGCGGCTAACGTGCTCCGCTAGCTCCGGATGCTCCTTCTGATAGTCGCGGTAAGTTGAGACGACTCTCTTGGTGATAGCTCTCCGCAGCTCGTCTCTGAGCTGAGGGTCCGGAACCTTCCATAACTTCTGAGCTTGGTAGATTTATTAAACGTTGACTCCAATTTGGCCAATGAAGAGGTTTTGATCCAACGTTGGAGCGGTCCAGGGGAATTATTTGGTTTCTGGATAGAGGACAACACATGTCCCCAAGAAACATCGAGATAACAATCAATGAACCTTTTCTTTGCAAAAGAAAGAACCGAACCATCTGTACGTACACATCGCTGATATATCATCTCTTGGACAAAATGGATGTTGTTGAAGAGGAAGAGGTACCTCAAGCTTGGATCCGAGCATAGCTCCGATTTTCTCTGGAGAAGATCCATCAGATAATCGAGCAGGTCACAGTGGCTTTGGCCGATGTCTGCTTCATCTAATGACACCAAGAAATCCGTAAACCGCCGAGTGTTCTAGTGAACCTCGCCTCGTCCTCTTGGAATCTCGATAGCCCATGAGTCGTCGTCCTCAATCCGTGTCTTCACCTTCTCCGTCGTGCTTGCTATGGCCCACTAGTGGAAAATGTGCCATCGGTCCCGGTTGGTACGGGGCTTTAGTCCCGATTGCCCAACCGGACGGGGCAATCGGGACTAAAGCCCGAACCTTTAGTCCCGGTTGCCCCACCAACCGGGACAAAAGGGTGCACACGTGGCCGCTGCTCCGTGCGAGGTTTTTTTTAATTTTTTCTAAAATTTTTTTTTGATTTTTTTTCAATTTTTTCTTAAACCTTTGAATTATTTGACTCGTTAGTCTCTCACATCTCTCATTTTTAATACTAATTATACTTAATCTTAATTCAAATCGTACTTACAGCCAAACTTTCCATCTGGTCACCCATCATAGCACTACTCCACCCCCAGCACGCTTAACTTCTTCATTCCATCTCTCCCACCTGCGCGAAGGACAATTATATCTTATTGTCAAGACTAGTATATCAATCCTATTAACTCATATCGATATGTGACACGTTTTTATTTTTTGAAATTAAGAACAACTATTTTTAGTAACCAACAATAAATAATTAATAATAACATTTTATTATAATGAAAGTAAAAACTAATTAAATTAATATTTTATTCATTTTTGTCATTTATTCATTTAATATGACATAAACAATATCTTCAAATCTGTAAATCGAAATTTAACAAATAATATATCCATTATTATCAGAAAAATGCAAGGAATTCAAATATGACATAAAAAATACTAAAATAATTTAATTTCTGAAATAATTTTTTTCTTTTCGAATTTTAAGAATCCAAAACGGCCTAAGTATGTTAAAATCAAAGAGCTAATTTTTTCTGCACGTTTTGATAGGTTGTACTTTTTTTACATGGTATACAAAAGTTATGGCCATTTGAATTTTTATAACATTTTTTGTAAATTATGTCGAAATTTATATTTATTAATTTTTGTAACAACTAAATCACTTAATATAACTACAGTTCGAAGGATTTTATTTTTAGAATTTTTTATAACTTTTTTGCATGATTTTGAATCTAGAAAAGACGATCTCCAGAAAGATTTGTGCCCGTTTTACTGTCACGACAGAACTTGAGAAGGATACGGCGAAGGGATCTCAGGCCGTCGTCTTGAGTTCTCTGCTTACAACTTGCTATGTGTCATGTTACACTCTAACAACAAAAGAGACTTGCTTTCATCCATGGCAAGGTATATCTATCTATTGCATAATAAGTCCATACAAACAAAAATAAGCTATTCCGGTGGCCATATTTGACGCATCCATTATTCTCAGTTTGTCAAAGGAAGCCAAGGTAGAAGAAACAGTCAAGCACGCACTTGCAGTTCATTCTCGAGGGTTGCACGAGTTCTGGGATTCACAAGGGTTGTTGAAGTTTGTGAGGCTGAAGTAGCTGACGGATTAGAAGAGTGTGAGGAATGGTAAAATAAGCTATCCCATTCTCGCAGTAGATGAAAACAACGGGGAATTACAGATAGACACAAAGGTAAACCTTGTACGCAGGCCATGTAGAGTAGAATTTTTTTTGCCCACTCTCTTTAGTCCGGGTTGGTAATATGAACCGGGACTAAAGGTCACACCTTTAGTCCCGGTTGGTGATACGAACCAGGACTAAAGGGATTGACACCGGGGCATCTCTTTTAGTCCCGGTTGGTGATACGAACCGGGACTAAAGGTCCCGTTTGACCCGGGACTAAAGATTGCTGACGTTCTAGCCATTGGAACCGGGACTAATGCTCACATTAATCCCGGATCCAACTATAACCGGAATTAATGCTCCGAACTGGGATGGACGAATGACTCTTTTTCTACTAGTGGCCCCTTTTAACATGTTCACATAAACAGACAACATGGGGACAATGCAATCCCCTCCGTAAGAGGGCCCCCCGGCACCATCTGTTCCCTCTATATATTAGAGATTCGTGCTAACATTTTTACAGAACACCTCTTCCACCTTACTTTTTTAGTCCATCACAGTTTTGTTTCTTGGTCCCTATCGTTTTCATGTTTTATACATATTTCGTCGTTATATGAAACCATACATATGTTACACCGAGAACATGTTTCTTCAAAAAATCTGCATAATGTCTGTTTCTTTTTTTCCTTATTTTTTCTTATAAAATTTCAGGAATATTCAACACTTTTTATGTACATTTTTTATTCTAAAAATGAAATATCCAAAAATAAAAAATTCAACAATCAACATAATGTCTGTTTCTTTTTCACCTCATTTTTTCTTGTAAAATTTCAGGAATATTCAACACTTTTTATGTACATTTTTTATTCTAAAAATGAAATATCCATAATTTATTTTTTCAACAATCTCATTTGATAATATTAATTTTTTGTACTTTTTATTTAACAATATTTAGAAACTCTTACTTTGTTTTATCCTAGATTCATAAGTTTCATACAAGATTCACACATTTTAGAAACTTGTTTCTGCCAAGAGATATTCATATAATTTAAACAGTTTCTTACATAATTATTTTTTTAATAATATTCAACAATATTTCATAGAATATTTTTTTAAGATTTTTTCTAGAAATATCCGTACAAGTTTCATACTTTTTCCAAGATAATTTTTTAAGATACGGACAACACCAAAACTCAAATGAATCTTCAATAGATCTTTTTTAAAACTACTAACAACAATCGAACTTGATTATTATTTTTTGTAACAAATTCCAATCTGCATATGTTTCTGTTTGAATCAAGCTAATACATCAAATCCAATTTACATAATTTTTGCACGAATCTTTCTACAAAGAATCATACATGATTCGTATATTTTTGATAGCAAATCCATAAAAAAATTCAAGCTAATACATCAGATCCAATCTACATATGTTTCTCTCAAGTTTGATAGCAAATCCATAAAAGTTCAACGATTCAGAGTGGTTTCATATAAAAAAATTTCATAGGTTTTTTTTATCTGCAAGGATTCATACAAAATGACAACAAACCTAAAAAATCGCATATATGCTTCACACAAAAGTGCATTTAGCTCAGATCTTGATACAAATTCATACTAGAATAATAAATATTCATAAAGAAATCACTGCTGATTTAGAACATGTTCTTTACAACAGTAGATCTCACAGGTAACATTCTATCAAATATATTTATCAACTTCTCACACTAGATTTCTCTCACAAATCTCGAATTTATTTCAAGATAGTAACAAATGTACTGCAATGAATCTTCCAAAAAATACAACTAATCTTGTTTGCACTAAACATGAAAGATCTAGCAAAATAATAGAGGAACTCAGATCCGTGTCCAAGATCCGTATTAGATCCAAAAATGTCTCATTACAGATTCTTAGCATTTTTCAAGTGAATCAAGATTCACACAAGAACCATACATGTAAAATGTTGTACTCCCATCGCCCAGATTCGTACCACACAAAAACTTGATAATACATACAAGATTCACAGTGGTGTCATACAAGATTCACAGTGGTAAAAAATAATAGAGGAACTCGGATCCTTGTCCAAAAGCATGAAGAAAAAAAGAAAGATCCATCACAGATTCATCAAAGATTCATAGAAAATCGCATGAACTAGAACTGGATCCAAAAAAAAATACAAAAGCATGAAAAAATAAAGAAAAGAAAAGGAGCAAAAATTAAAGAACAAATAAAGGAAAAGGAGAGGCCTCCAACCCTCTAGATCCGCGCTTGTAGCCAGCGTTGCTGCTCCATGGCGCCTCCCCCATCTGGAGCATGTAGGAGGAGGAGGTGGTGGGCGATGGGCGGCTATCGGGGAGGAGGCATGGCGACACGATGAAGGGGAGCGTGTTCGGGGTAGGTGGAGGATAAAAGCGACGGGTGGTCTACATACGGCTGGGAGCCTGAGATTTTATCCTCTCCGCGTGGATTATGGTTCAAATCCAAGATTTTTCGAGGGTCAAAATACAAAAGTATACGTGGCTTTGACCGCACAGACTTTACACGAATCTCCAACAAATCTCCGGCTGCGATGGTGCCGGGAGCCCAACCAAGGGGTAAATCCTCACTCGACAACATGGGCGTTAGGCTTAGGTAGACCAACTCAGGACCATCCTTGGAAATTTCCATTGCCTTACGGACGCATGCATGTGTACATGTCTAGCAGTAGCCGTAGATCCTCATGTCATGTTCCTTCAACACAGGAACGATGGCATCGATGAAGACAAGCATCTTGGAAATGGTGGCTTCGCCAAACCGTCGTACCGACATCATCTCACTGTGAATGGAGAGCAGCTCTACTAAACTAAAGATGGTCACACTGGGACCTCGGATCCACCTCTGGACCAAGTCTAGCAGAGACGACTCCGAATTGTCTTGGAGGCCGAGCTGCCACTGCGAGCCATGCCCCTGCCGGATCTGGAGAACCCAAGCCACGTCGAGCTCCAAGAACCAACTTTCCAGGGCATGGTCAAACGCTGGCAGAGGAGCTATCTCAAAGAACAGAATCTCCACCGCATGGTCCGGGCCGCCGCCGTAGTCGAACGCTGCTTGGACCATGCGCTGACCATTTGGCGAGCGATCGTTTTGAGCTCGGGGATGCCGAAATCCGCTGCGGCGGCGGAAAGTGCCGAGCCGGAGGAGCAGCCAGAGTTATTGGACGGGTAAGATGAGTTGCTGGAGTAGCTGGATCCGCTATGACCGGACTGGGAGTGAGAGAAGGGAGATCTTATCTGCTGCCCGGACACGGAGACCGTCCGGATCCAGTCACGGTAGGCAGCCGTAGAGCAGTCCATGCTCTCCTCCGGCACGGCAGCCGTGGAGCAGTCCATGATCTCCTCTTGCACGGCAGCAAGCCTCCCAGCCATGATGCTAGTTCCTTCGTGGATGAACGCCCTTGTGCAAGCTGGAAGAGAATTGGTTTTCTAGAATAGCAAGCTCAAACAGATTGGCAGGGGAGGAAGAAAGTTATGAGCAGTGCAACCGTGCAAGGCCGGGAGGCCGTGACGACGACCCATAAATGGACCAGGGTCAAGTCAACGTCAATAGTACGGGAGGCTGCGTGATGTAGGCCACACCAGCGGCTGCTAGGAACGTGCACGTCCCAGTGTCTCACATTAAGTCATCTTCAACGGGTCAGGCATCTCCGGACGACCCAGCCGTAGTTGTTTTTTTATTGAGATCCCGTTTGTCTGGCCAGCCACGTCAAGCGGCATTATTCATTAGTCCGCGTTGGTCAGACTTTTTATATGTTTTTAGATTTTGACAAAAAGTATCAATATAAATTTATATTCTGACAAGCAACTAAACTAGATTAGGTAATCTGATTAAAATATTGCTTACATATGACTAGTTCACACTCACATGGTTCAATAAAAAACAACCAAACATCATTCAAATTATAATAAATAAATAAGAGATTAATCCTCTAGGTTTCCCACACGAGCCTATATATTCTCAACCAAATCTAGTTGAAACCGGTCATGGGTGTGTCTGTCATGCAAATTTTTAGGCACTTGCATGAACCTAGCTCTGACTCAACCAACTGACCCTGAAAGTTCCAGCCTTGGTTCAAGATGTCATCATTTGCTCGTCCTCGACGATCATGTTGTGCATGATCACACAAGCAGTCATCACATCCACATCCTCTCGGTGCTCCAGGTTCTAGCAAGAAATCGAACAATAGCCCATCTTAACTGAAGCACATCCGGGGTCCCCATTGCGTGCGGCATGTCCAGACAACTCTGGCAACACGCGTGTCCTGTGATGCTATTTATCTTGTTACTTAGAACGTTATTTTGCATTACTATCTTAGTATTTAGTTTAAGAGTTATTTAGACTTCAGACTCCTGCTCCTTGTGAGATTGATATCTTTATTTCAAAACTAGCTATAAACGATACGTGCACTTGCAGTCATCAGGGAGCACGCCGCCATACCAGGCCTGGCATTTGGCATGCTCCTGCCGGCGCTGGACGCGAAGCCGCTCCGTCTCCTGCTAGTCTGCCCTGGACCAGGCGAGGATGTCCGGCGAGGAAGGCTCCGGAGGGGGAGTGGCCTCGCAGAGGGACTGCCCCATCACCATTCTCATGGCGAAGGCTTCCTCGTCGAAGGGCACCACCCATTCCTCCGGCTTCGGCTTCAGCTGGCGAAGGCGGAGACGGACGATGGGCGGCGACGGAGCACGGGGCTCGTTGATGACGATGCCCTGCACCCTTGTCCTTGGCAGTGAGCGGACCGGCGTCTCCGGCTCCCGCTTGACCGGCCGGAGAGGCGGCAAAGTTGTCGGCGCGGACCCGGAGGAGCGGGAGGCCGAGACTGCGCAGGAGAAGGAGGAGGAGAGGCTGGCCATCCTCCTCAGCAGCCAGTTGGCCAGAGGATGGCGCCTCGCCCTTAACGCCGACGTCGTGTTGCGGGGGAAGCCGAGGTGGGGGTTGTTGCCGGCGTGGATATGCTCTAGCACAGCGACGAGCGTTTGTCCGGGAGAGCTCCACCAGCTGCAACGCGACGCCGCATTGTTGCGCTTCGGCGGCGACCCCGACAACCCTAGTGGCGGGCGAGCTCCTGGAGCCACTGGTCGGCGAAGAACTGCTCCCAGAAGAGCAGATGTCCGCCTGGATCTCTTCGTCCTCCGGTACCGGCGAAATCGGGATCCCGCCGGCGCTGAGCTTCTAGCCGGGGGGAGGAGAACGTCGGGTGACGCCATGTACCCCGCATCATGCAGCATGCGGGCCTCCCATGGATGGAGCATGCGGCGGCCGAAGCCGTTCGCCGCCGCGGGATCGCCGGGAAACCTCTCGGCCATGGGGAAGTGGGGGAAGTGTGGGGAGTTTGCCGGAGTTTGGGGTTCACCGGATTGGGATAGATGGGGAGCTATGAGAGAGTGAAGAGTTTCGGCGAGCGGTACCGCTTTTATAGGCCGAGGCGGGCGGCGAGGGCGGGAGGGGTGTAGCGGCGAGGGCGGGAAAAGGGGGAACGACGGGAAGTTATTGCCCATTGGTTCATCGCTGGAGTCGAGGAGGCGGCGGTGATGCGACATTACGGCGACGCGTGGCCGAAGCGACGGGCAGTTAATGTCCGGCGGTCCTCCGCGGGGTTCCGAGGCGGAAGGATGACGACGACTCGGCTTCCGTCGCTGACTAGGCGGCTCCACTCGCCATCTGCTTTTTTGCCGAATTTGCTTCGTCCGACGTTCCGAAAGCGTTTCCGGGATGCTGGGAATGGCCTGGAAAGTCCGGACCAAAGTTGGTCTAAATCCGAATGAAACTAGGGTCGAGACTGGGCCAATTTTCGGCGTCCGAACAAAAAAACGCCCTAGAATCAGCGTCGTGGGTAGCCGAGTGGAGATGCTCTAAGAGCCTTTGTTGTTGCCGCTATGCGCACAGCAGCCGCAGCAAAGAGCTCACCTTCTTCGGTTATGCAGGCACAACCCCATCCTCTGCCCCTCTTTTGTCCTTTCAGAAGAAGCCACATCTATGTTCATGCTTGATCCACATCTATGTACTTTAGGCCTCCTTCCTCTATTCCATGGGAGGCTAGGATTAAGTTGGATTGTCAGCAGATCCAGGTTTTCCAGCCCAGCTAATATGTGATCTTCCGTTGTGCCCTGATGAAATTCTAGCCTAGCAAATCGAGTCCATCTCTCACGAGACGGAGGGGAGGCACCGGGGGGGCACACCCCCTGGCGGCACGAGCTAGGGTTAGCCGCGCCTAGGGGGATGTGACCACCCTGGCCGCCCCCTGCCTTGCCTCTTCGCCTATAAAGACCCCCCGATGCATAAACCCTAAGTACCCGATCAAGATTCCACGAAACCGTCTATAGCCGCCGCCACCATCGTCCCTAAATTAGGGGGATCTGAAGCTCTTCCCAGCACCCTGCCGGAGGGGAGATCATCCCGGATGCCTTCTTCTTCATCATGCCAGTCTCCGGTATGAAGCGTGAGTAGTTCCACCTTGGACTACGGGTCCATGTAGTAGCTAGATGGTTGTATGTCCTCCTTTGTTCTATCATGTTTAGATCTTGTGAGCTCCGCTCATGATCAAGAATATCTATTTGTAATAATGCATGTTGTGTTTGCGGGGATCCGATGGATACTGAGATTACTATGTCAGATTGATTAATGGTTTTGTCTTATTGATTCTATCATGTCTGTGTTGTTTGAGATCTTGCATGCTCTCCATTTCTAGTAGCTATCTTGGCCAAGTAGATGCTAGTGACTCCAAGAGGGGGTATTTATGCTAGATAGTGGGTTCATGCCTTTATTTAATCTAAGGGAAGTGACAGAAATCTCTAAGGTTGTAGATATGATGTTGCCACTAGGGAGAAAACAATGGTCTCCTGTTCATGGAACAAGTGGATTGTTTACCTTACACACGTTGCTTAAAGCAGTTATCTGTTGCTTGCAACTTAATACTGGAGTGGGTTCGGATGATAACCCGAAGGTGGATTTCTAGTCATAGATCTAGTTGGATGGCGGTCTATGTATCTTGTTGTATTGCCCAATCGAATCTCATAGGATCATGAATGTCTAGTATTGCATTGTTATGCCTTGCTTAGTCCTGTCAATTGTCCTGGTGTAATTTGTTTACCCAACATGCCATGTTTGTTTATCTAAGGAGAACACCTCTAGTGAACTATGGACCCCGGTCCAATCTTTACCACTGATACATCTTCCACTGTTACTGTTTACTTGTTGCAAACCACTATCACCTTCCACACCATACAGTTAATCCTTTGTTATAGCAACCGGTGAGATTGACAACCTCACTATTCGTTGGGGCAAAGTCTTGAGTTTGTGTTGTGTAGGTTTCCAAGTTTCTAGCAACACCTTTGAGACGTTTCCTTCCTCCTACTGGTTCGATAACCTTGGTTTCTTACTGAGGAAAGACTTGCTGCTCTGCTCTTCACACCTTGCTCTTGGGGTTTCCCGACGAAGCGCTATCAGGCGTCATCAGCCACTTGGGTTAATAACATCAACATTGGCTTGCACGCCCGCCTATTTTTGACAATCGGTGTTGATACCCGACCAACAAGACCGAAGAGAACGCACGCTCCGCTCATTTGCACTTGTGTTGTTGGCGTCAAAGTACTCTTTCATCCTCATCCAATAAGTCTCTCTAGTTTGGTCGGAGCCGGTTGTTTGATCCATTCCAATTGTCAACCATGTCTTGCAAAGCAACTTGTCCTCTCCTATGGTGTAGTTTGCCGACCGACCGGTACGGCGCGGTTCAATCAACCCCTCTCCTTCCTCGTCGACATCCTCATATTCTTCCTCTTCAAAAATATCTTCATTGACGAACGAAGAACCAACATTCATTGCGTCCATGCAATCATCATCATCGACTCTACATTGCAATAAAACTCATGGTTCTCCGGCATTGTATGCATCTCAAACTAAAAATCGTCGAAAAGAAATGTTTTTTACCTATCCGGCATTTTATTGAACACCATGTGCGCGCCGGTTTGGTCAGCGGATGGCGGTGGTGGAGGATTGCTCCTTGGAGCCGGCGGAGGAGGCTGTTGCACGCGCCTAGCTGCGGACACCTTTACCTTCTTCTACGCCGTCTTGTCGGCACCCTCCGCTGTCGACGGGCGCTTGTGGACGGGCACCTTCCTCTTCGCCGAGGGACGCGCTTTGTCGGCGGCCTGCGGGGCGGCGACGCTAGTGTGCACCGTCGGGCGCGGCAGGACGAAGAGGGCTCGGGCGGCGCTGTTGTCGGCGTCGGAGGCGCTGCTAGGGTTTGGGGCGACATTAGGGTTTGAGGCGGCGACGGCAGTATGTGGAATGGAGTAGGGAGTTGTCGGAGGGGTGCTGGTGGGTGCGTCCATCACCGGAATTCCGCTGGTGGCCGCGCGGAGGGGAGGATTTGGCATTGGGGAGGGGTGAAAATTTTAGCGCGGGTTTTCTTCGCGAGCGATCGGAGCGATAGAGCACGTTGCATCCGGAGCCCAAAGTATAGCGTTCAGGATAGTGCAAAGCGACTCGCGCCCAAGAAAATTTACAGTGCCACGCGTTTTACAACATCTGTTGGAGGAAGGTTTTTTTTTGCACTGTATACCAGCGGTTTTTTTAGTGCACGACCGATATAGCACGCCTGCTGGAGATGCTTTTAGGTGGACACGTTACTTTCCAAAACTACAACCATGTTTGTGCCTCTCGGTCAGCTCCATTAGATCCTTCACAACGCGCAGTCTTTGATGCTTTGTTGATCCAGTTTATGCTGGCAAATCCAGGAATATTATTAATTCACAGTTTTTTTGGAAAAAAGTATATATTAATATTACAGGGATATAAATTACACTCAGCATCTGCAACAACGCATGCCCTAGTGGTCCTACGGATGCACACAGCTTAGAAAAAAAAGAATTACAAAAAAAGTCCTGCTACAAAGAACTAATCCTCAAAGCAATGACAAACAATACCAGTAGTCCTCCACTCCAATAACAATGCCTTTAAGAAGGAAACAGTGCCCAAGCGTCGTCGTTGCCCGATCAAAGATCATAGGTTTTCACACTGGAGAAAGTCCTTGCTCACGAAACAGTGCCTTCAACAAGGTCATTGCCAGGCACAACCAGTTAAGGCCAGACCTTGGATTTACACCCTGCAAGATAAGATTGGAAACTCCCCCTTTGTTGTCTTCCCGCACCAACAGTCGCTGCAACGAGTCCCAGATCACACAGCCAGTTCTCCGTCGCCACAAGACCAAAAATCACCATCGCTACCCTCATATTTCCGCTTTTCTGACATTCTCCGCATCTGGCTTCACCATGGCTCTAAGAATGATACTTGGTGGGAACAAACAACAGAGCTTCGCAACGCTCCCGCTGAAACCAAACGGCCAGAAAAACAAGATGCGCACAACCGAATACCTTCTGATCCAGCAATCTCCAGGCATGATACGCCCATGGGAGTTTGCCGACGGAGCCTTCCGTAACCCGCCACTCCAGACTAGATCAACGAGGGCAGACATCAAGCAGATCTTCGTCTTCGTGCGAAAGAAACCAAAGGACCACCTTCTTTATTAGATCCGACACAGCGATCCCCACACCGCCGGCCGGTTTCCGGAGGACGGATCAAGCAGGCAATTAGGGATAGAGAGCCGATCTAGGTCTTCCAACGGAATCCCATCGCCGGCACCTCCTCCACCAGATTGTCATCCGCCCCACTCCGGTAGAGGCTGCCGCCTCCAGATCCAAGCTGCCACGAAGCCTCCACCGGCCGGAGCCACGTAGACGCCGATGGCGAGGGGGCCCCGTCCAGCGCCGGTGTTCTCTTCCCTACTGCCGCGCTAGGGCCGGGAGGCCAGATCCCCGCCGCCCCCATCATCGGCGCCATGCGCTTAGGCCGGCGGCCCTCCGGGGGCGACGATGAGGGAGAAGGATGGAGAGGGAGGAGGATGCGACAGGGTTAGGGTTTGGCCCCCTCGGTCGCCAGGAGGGGGCGACGCGAGGTGGAGACGAGGGGGAGCAGTCAGGGTCATTAATTCACAGTTAAAAAGGGGGCTTCAAAGTTTGCTCTAGGGGACCAAAAAGTTCACAGCAGTTTATCAACTATCAACAATGATTATTTCGGCTGGTCTGGAGTATAATGATGTGTAACATTAGATGTGCATTAGAACTCTTAAAACTGCAAAAAATTACAAATAGTTGATGGATATTAGAGTTACAGAGCATGATTGGTACTACAGTTACAGAGCTGATACAACTATTTCATGATGGATACTACAGTACGAGGTATCTGCAAGCTCAAGTTTCACAGAAGTGGATGAAAACAAGAGATTACAGGATGTTGTATAATCAGAACTAAACATTGCAACCATCTATCGATGAACTTGAAGCAGAGGCAGAATCAGAAGTATTTGACATGGAACCGGAAATCAAATCAAAACACACCCACGATTGTATCCAGTTGATAAAGTATCTGGAGCTTATGCTACCAAAGAAATGCAGAATACAGGTAAATTTTGAAAGGAAAAAAAGAACTCAAAAAAATACAACAACAAAACTTATATACTCCGACCTCTTATTTGTCGGGTGACTGTTGGATGGCTCAAGCAGCAGTTTTCATCCTTCGAATAGCTCTCCCAGCATCTCCTCGAGAACCTTGGGACTGTTGCTTCCACCGCTAACCTGTTTCTCAAGTTCCTCATGCTCCTTCAGATAGTCCTGGTACCCAGAAATGACTCTCTTGATAATAGCTTCTCTCAGTATATCTCTAAGCTGAGGGTCCGGGACCTTCCAAAACTTCTGATTCTGGTAAGTTTGATGAAAGGCTGACTCGAATTTTTTATGCAGTGGATGGGTACTGCTGATCAACGGGCGGATCGGCCCAGGACTGCTGCTTCCGGCACTAGAGTGTTTCTCTGGCCGTGTGTAACAGGAAATGACTCTTTTGGTGATAGTTTCCTGCAAGTGGCGGTAACAACCTGATATGATTCTCTTGGTGATAGCTGTCAGCAGCAGGGCGTCTCTGGGCCGAGGGTCTGTAACCTTCAAGAACATTTGAGCTTGGTAGGTTCTAATAAATGCTGACTCGATATTATTGGTCCAACAATTTCCCCAAGAAGCATCTAGATAACTATCCATGTACTTGTCGCATTCATCTTGTCCAAATATACATGGCGCAATTATCTTTTTTTTTTAGGAAAGAGGAATTATTGAGAAGGAAGAGATACCTTAGGCATGGATCCGAGCATAGCTCCGATTTTCTGATGAGCAGGTCCTTGAGATAACGGATGGTGTCAACTCTTAGGTCCTTGAGATAGCTGATGGTGTCAACTCTCAAACGGATCGCGCCATCGCTCTGGTCAAGATGTATTGTGTAGTTCGCACTAGGCCCTGCGTCACCCAAGGACAAGATGCAATGCCTAATCCACCGGATGTTCCTGTGAACCTCGCCTCGTCCTCGCAGAATTTCGATAGCCCACATCATGTCGTCATCCTCGACGAGTGTCCTCACCTTCTCCATTGTGTTGGATATGGCATTCTGTAGCTTGTAAACTGATACGAACAACGAACGGACCATTGAACTCCAGTCAACAAGCTACTCCGAATGGGAAATTACCATGCAACCGAACGCCCAACGGACGCATTTATACATGTCTAGCACCGCCTGTATATTCTCCGCCTTCAAAGCAGGGATCATAGCGTCAACGAAGACGAGCATCTTGAAAATACTCGCTTCCCCAAACCTCGGATCACTGTGAGACCTAGTCAGACTGTGGATGATCACTGTGAGACCTCGGATCCACCTCTCGACCAAGTCTTGCAGCAGCGACGACCCTGGATCGTCTTGGACCCGGAGCTGCCACTGCGAGCCATGCTCCTGGCGGATTTGGAGAACCCAAGCCACATCGAGCTCCGAGAACCAACTGTCAAGCATACGGTCCGGGACGTCACCGTATTCAAGTGCTGGTATTGGAGATAACTGCAGCCGCAGGTCTGGTAAGGAGGATAAGAAATTCTTCATGCCGCCACCGGGTCCGATGTCCAATGCTTCAAACATGCGCCGGATGTACCCATCGCGGACCATTTGGGTAGCGATACCTTCGAGCTGGCTGATGGCGACTTCTGCTGCGGAGGCGTGCGCTGAACGGGAGGAGCAGCTGGGCGCTGAACGGGAGGAGCAGCCAGAGCTGCCGGAGTAGCTGGATCCGCTATAATCAGACTGGCATTCAGAGAAGTTCAAGAGAGTGGGTTTTCTTATCTCACTTCCGGACACGCCGACGCGGCGGATCGAGTCGCGGTAGAGGCTGCGCGGCGGGTAGGCAGCCGCGGACCCATCGGCGCTCTCCTCCGGCACGGTAGCAAGCTGCCCCGCCATGCTGGACGCCCTTGCTCGAAGATCCTGAGAAAGCTGTGGGAAATACAACTGTGACCGGCCCGCCGGGTGCCGTGCCGTGTCAACACGAAGTGATGGAACGGCGGGATCGACGACACCCACTCGATGATTCGAGCAGCGCTGTCAGGCGCGTCGACGCAGTTTCCAGGAGCTGACGCTACACTAGCGACAAAAGAGCATAAGAGTGAATTCCAATTTTTACCATCTATTTATGTATTTGAGACACCAATTGTCCTATTTAGTAGAAGTTGTATCAAAATATTCTATTTAAGAAAATTCTAAGCATGATGTTGTCCCTTTTAGAATTCAACCTTGTTCTCGGATAAGACTGACATGTTATGACGATATGCCGCCTTAAAATATGTCAAAATCGGAGGACGTCATCGTCGATCATATCTACTCTTCTCTGCATCAAATGTTCTAGTGTCTTTGTTGCCATCTCGATAATTTCAAAATTCAACCGTCACCTCACACCTTGCCCAATAGATATGCATCAGAAATGAGGGTTTAAAGTTTACAAGTAGTAATTTAGATGAATTTTCACTACATAGGATAATTGGTGTCATAAATGCACAAATAGAGGGTAAAAAGTTGAATTCACTCAAAGCGTAAACCAACCAATTTTTTTTGCAAAAAAATGGAAAAACCACCACTTCTTTTTATTACTACTCCTATCAAACTAATAAAATAGATTCAGATTTGTCTGATTCAGTGTATCTAGCACCGAAAACATGTCTACATACATACAAATTTAAAGTGTGGATTCACTACTAACACTACCGGAAAATAGCTGGCTGCCCTGCATCGATTCTTTGTCGTGGACTCTGGCACGAAACGCACGGCACAAAAGAGGCACGGTAAACTTCCAAAAACAGCACGACAAAGAATAAGGTCACGGCAGAGGCACCGAATAGATACACGTAAAAGAAAAGAGCACGGCAGAGAGGCCAAAGAGCACTCATCAAAGAAAAGACACGGCACTGTCTAGAGTAGGGCCTACTTCCGCAACGCAGTTGACGGAGCGGTGGTGACGACAAGACTTTGTCATGTGTGCCGACGTCAATTACGACAAAGTTTTAAACCAAAAAAATTCCGTAAGTACGAATTTTTCGCGCCATGTCTTTTTATTAACGCATGAAATCTTTTCAGAATTTTTTTCACAATTTCTAAATCTGGCCAAAGAGCAGATTATTTCTTTGCCATGTGTTGAACCACGGCAAAAAACGTTCTTTTCCATGAGTTCCGCACGGCAAAGACTTTGTCGTGTCCCTTACCCGACAGAGTTTTTGTATTCATTTTTCCAACTAGGAGTACTTTTTTCTTCCATTTTCTTTCAAACACATTTTTATTTCTATTACCACCCATATTGCTAATATGGACACTTGCACACATATCCTAGGTCCACATATCCTAGGTCTTACCTCCCCCCACAAGCACCCGTCTGTGGGTCCCGGAAAGGTCTACCCCCTAGCTTTCTCCGCACGAGGTTTCGCCAATGTACTTTTTCATTGGTTTAGGTTTGTTTAGCCCAAAGATACAAGGAAAACCAAGTGTGGGACCCTTTGGCACATTCTAGCCCCCGGTATACCTGCAGCGGGACATTTCCACATAGAGTTCGAGGAATCTACCAAGTGATATCACCTGAATGTGAAGACGGTCACTCCGGGGGATAGCCATTGCATCTATGGGACTTCCACCATACTTGCACACATATCCTAGGTCCAATTTCATGTTTTCTAGGTCCACATGCAAGTTTGGGTGAGTTTTCAGGGCTCCGGGGGTCGGAAGCACCCATTTGTGGGCCTGGGAAGGACTACCCCCTAGATTTCTTCGCACGAGGTTCCCCCAATGTACTTTTTCATTGGTTTAGGTTTGTTTAGGCCAAATATACAAGGAAAACAAGTGTGGGACCGTTTGGCACATTCGAGCCCCCGGTATACCCGCAGCGGGACATTTCCACCTAGAGTTCCAGGAATCTATCAAGTGATATCGCCCGAATGTGAAGACGGTGACTCCGGGGGGATAGACATTGCATATATGGGCCTTCCACCACACTTGCACACACATTCTAGGTCCACTTGCATGTTTTCTAGGTCCACATGCAAGTTTGGGTGGGTTTCCGAGGCTCCGGGGGTCGGAAGCACTCGTCAGTGGGCTCCAGGAAGGTCTACCCCCTAGCTTTCTCCGCACGAGGTTCCGCCAATGTACTTTTTCATCGGTTTAGGTTTCTTTAGGCCAAAGATACAAGGAAAACCAAGTGTGGGACCCTTTGTCACATTCTAGCCCCCGGTATACCCGCAGCGGGATATTTCCACCTAGAGTTCGAGGAATCTCCCAAGTGATATCCCCGAATGTGAATATGGTCACTCCGGGGGATAGCCATTGCATATATGGGCCTTCCACCACACTTGCACACATATCCTAGGTCCACTTGCATGTTTTCTAGGTCCACATGCAATTTTGGGTGGGTTATCGGGGCTCTGGGGTTGGAAGCACCTGTGTGTGAGCCCCGGGAAGGTCTACCCCTAGCTTTCTCCGCACGAGGTTCCGCCAATGTAATTTTTCATTGGTTTAGGTTTTTTTAGGCCATAGATACAAGGAAAAACCAAGTGTGGGACCCTTTGGCAGATTCTATCCCCCGGTATACCCGCAGCAGGACATTTCCACAGTTCGAGGAATCTGCCAAGTGATATTGCCCGAATGTGAAGACAGTCACTCCGGGGGGATAGCCATTGCATCTATGGTCCTTCCACAGCACTTGCACACATATAACAGGTCCACTTGCATGTTTGCTAGGTCCACATGCAAGTTTGGGTAGGTTTCCGGGGCTCCGGGGGTCGAAAGCACCTGTCTATGGGCCCCAGGCAGGTCTACCTCCTAGCTTTCTCCGCACGAGGTTCCGCCAATGTAATTTTTCATTGGTTTAGGTTTATTTAGTCCAAAAATACAAGTAAAACCAAGTGTGGGACCCTTTGGCACATTCTAGCCCCCGGTATACCCGCAGCGAGACATTTCAACCTAGAGTTCCACGAATCTATCAAGTGATATCGCCCGAATGTGAAGACGGTCACTCCGGGCGATAGACATTGCATCTATGGGCCTTCTACCACACTTGAACACATATACTAGGTACACTTGCATGTTTTGTAGGTCCACATGCAAGTTTGGGTGGGTTTTCGAGGCTCCGGGGGTCGGAAGCACCTATTTGTGGGCCCCGGAAAGGTCTACGCCCTAGCTTTCTCCGCACGAGGTTCCACCAATGTAATTTTTCATTGGTTTAGGTTTGTTTAGTCCAAAGATACAAGCAAAACCAAGTGTGGGACCCTTTGTCACATTCTAGCCCCGATATACCCGCAGCGGGACATTTCCACCTAGAGTTCGAGGAATCTGTCAAGTGATATCCCCCGAATGTGAAGACAGTCACTCCGGGGGGATAGCCATTGCATCTATGGGACTTCCACCATACTTTCACACAAATCCTAGGTCCAAGTGCATGTTTCCTAGGTCCATATACAAGTTTGGGTTGGTTTCTGGGGCTCTGAGGGTCGGAAGCACCCATTTGTGGGCCCGACAAGGTCTAGCCTCCCTAGATTTCTCCGCACGAGGTTCCACCAATGTACTTTTTCATTGGTTTAGGTTTGATTAGGCCAAAGATACAAGTAAAACCAAGTCTGGGACCCTTTGTCACATTCTAGCCCCTGGTATACCCGCAACGGGACATTTCCACGTGGAGTTCGAGGAATCTGCCAAGTGATATCGCCCAAATGTGAAGACGGTCACTCCGGGGGGATAGACATTGCATCTATGGGCCTTCCACCACACTTTCACACATATCCTAGGTCCACTTGCATGTTTCCTAGGTCAACATGCAAGTTTGGGTGGGTTTCTAGGGCTCTAGGGTTGGAAGCACCCGTCTGTGGGCCCCGGAAAGGTCTATCCCCTAGCTTTCTTCGCACGAGTTTCCGCCAATGTACTTTTTCATTGGTTTAGGTTTGTTTAGGCCAAATATACAAGGAAAACCAAGTGGTGGGATCCTTTGGCACATTCTAGCCCCGGTATACCCGCATCGGGACATTTCCACCTAGAGTTCGAGAAATCTCCCAAGTGATATCGCCCGAATGTGAATACGGTCACTCCGGTGGGACAACCATTGAATCTATGGGCCTTTCACCACACTTTCACACATATCCTAGGTCCACTTGCATGTTTGCTAGGTCCACATGTAAGTTTGGGTGGGTTTTCGGGGCTCCGGGGGTCGGAAGCACCCGTCTATGGGCCCCGGGAAGGTCTACCCCCTAGCTTTCTCCGCACGAGGTTCTGCCAATGTAATTATTCATTAGTTTAGGTTTTTTAGGCCAAGGATACAAGGAAAACAAAGTGTGGGACCCTTTGGCACATTCTAGCCCCCGGTATACCCGCAGCGAGACATTTCCACCTAGAGTTCGAGGAATCTGCCAAGTGATGCAGCGCTGAGTTGATGTAGGAGCGCTTCGTTGGGAACCCCAAGAGCAAGGTGTGAAGCAGCACAACAACAAGTTTTCCCTCAGTAAGAAACCGAGGTTATCGAACCAGTAGGAGGAAGGAAACGTCACACAGGTGTTGCAAGCAATGCGGAGACCTGCACAACACAAACTCAAGACTTTGCCCCAACGAATTAGTGAGGTTGTCAAGCTCACCGGTTTGCTATAACAAAGGATTAAATGTATGGTGTGGAAGGTAATGGTGGTTTGCAGCAAGTAAACAAGTAACAGTGGAAGATGTATCAATGGTAAAGATTGGACAAGGGTCCATAGTTCACTAGAGGTGCTCTCCTTAGATAAACAACATGGCATGAAGGGTAAACAAATTACAGCAGGGCAATTGACAGGAACTGAGCAAGGCATAACAATGCAATTACTAGTCAGAAAGATCCTATGAGATTCGATTGGGCAATACAACAAGATACATAGACCGCCATCCAACCGCATCTATGACTAGAAGTCCACCTTCGGGTTATCATCCGAACCCCCTCTGGTATTAAGTTGCAAGCAATAGACAACTGCTTTAAGCAAAGTGTGTAAGGTAAACAGTCCACATGTTCCATGAACAAGAGACCGTTGTTTTCTCCCTAGTAGCAACAACACATCTACAACCGAAGAGATTTATGTCACTTCCCTTGGAAACTAGAGGTATGAACCTACTATCGAGCATAAATACCCCCTCTTGGAGTCACTAGCAACTACTTGTCCAAGATAGCTACTAACAATGGAGAGCATGCAAGATCACAAACAACACAAACATGATTGAATCATAAAGACAAAACCATTAATCAAACCAACATAATAATCTCAATATCCATCGGATTCCCGCAAACACAACATGCATGATTACAAATAGATTAGATATTGATCATGAACGGATCTCACAAGATCTATACATGAAAGCACAATAAGGAGATCCAACCATCTAGCTACTACATGGACCCATAGTCCAAGGTGGAACTACTCACGCATCATACCGGAGAGAAGGCCTCTGGGATGATCTCCCCTCCGGCAGGGTGCCGGGAAGAACTTCAGATCCCCCCGTCTAGGTACAACGGTGGCGTCGGCTACAAAAGGTTTCATGGAATATTGATCGGGTACTTAGGGTTTCTGCATCGAGGGCTTCTTATAGGCGAAGGGGGAGGACGAGGCGCTGGCCAGGGGCCCTATACCCTGCCTAGGCACGGGGCAGGGCCCACCCGCGCCTAGGGGGGTCTGGGCGCCCTGGCCCGCCTCTCCGGCTCCCCTCTGGACTTCTTGTTCCCCACGGAAAGTTATTAACTTTGACGTTTGTCCCGTCCAATTTCGAGAATATTTCCTTACTAGCTTTTCTAGAACAAAAAAACAGTAGAAAACAGGCAACTGGCACTGTGGCAACTTGTTAATAGGTTAGTACCAGAAAACATGTAAAAAACACCTCAAAGTGTAGACAAAGCAAAGCAAAGTAGATACTAAACAAGCATGGAGCATCAAACATTATAGATACGTTTCCGACGTATCAAGCATCCCTAAGGTTAAATCCTGCTCGTCCTCGAGTAGGTAAGTGATAAAAAGAATTATTTTTGAGGTGACATGCACCCTCACAATAAGGATCCAACCATTTGCAAGCATTGTAAGCTGGGATCAAAGAACTCTAAACATGTGCATGAAAGATGGAGTTCTAACAATAGGACATAGTAACTATGCATACAACATGAAAGGCTACAAACAAAGATCATGAATAACATGCATTGAAAAACGTTTGTTTGTTTCACATACAGAAAACATAGCATAGTGGCATTCAGCTTGTCCCTCATAGAGTAGCAAATAGATGCATAGGACACCTCCAAAGTTCACAAGGGTGACTAGAAACAAATAGCACAAGAATAGGTAATATCATAATATGCATCAATCAATAAGCTTTGGAACACTACACACAGAATGACAACTATGCTCTCTTAATGGTGCCTAAAGGTAGAAGGTGGAGATTCAATAGTGGTGGAAGAAAAGCCTTTTGTAAAGGAAGCAGGGATTTCAAGTTTCAAAAAGAGCTTCCAAAAATTATGGTACTTATTAGATTTCAGCCCTCATTGCCCCTATCATAAGCATCTTGAAGTGATTAAGGTTAAAGTGAACAAAGATGGAGTATATGCTTGACGAAGTATAAGTTGGCAATCTCAAGTCCCTTGAATACGAGGGCCACACCTCATGCTACTCAATTTTAGTCACCTATAAGTTCTTGTCATTGTAAGTATTTGCATATCATAAAGAACCGCCAATGGGGTACCCCTTGCACATGGTACAGGAGTTTTCCCATAACCAAAATGACAAGGCAAGCAGACAATGAGCATCTCAGCAATATTTTTATTTACCATATGCATAGCTTTTTATCAAGGATGCTTCATAGATAGCTCACTATGGTGATGCTGCAAGTTTCCACCATGATTAGGCATGGCTTAGGCTAGCGGCTCAGGCGTTTCTCTAACATAGAATACAAACTCTATGGACTTACAAGTTCCCTCTTTATTTCACACCGGTGACATCCATAGACAAAACAGCATGATATCAACTGAGTACAAAGTACAAGTGCAATGTTGAAAATATTACCCATGACAGCACGGTTCTGCTAATTCCAACATATAAGTGCAAGCATATACAATATAGATGACACAATGGTTCAAGTTTATTAGGGGAAAAGAATATAAAGTGTGCCATCAAGTTCGTGAGGGCTTTAATCACTAAGTTTTCACATAACAAAATAGTTTTTAATTGGAAAATAGCTGAAAACAAGAATATACTTGGAATGGTGTAACACACCATGCATAGGAGTTTATAGTGGACACTTTGGAATAACTTGGTTTCTTGGGAGTTGCAAGCATGAGTAGAACTTACTCATACAAGTGGAGGCTAGCAAAAGACTGGGAGCTATAATCATGTAGAGCAACAAAACATTACTAATCAAGGCATAGAGTGGTACTACAATTCAAGGACTAAATGATCATAGAGGCTATGGTGACTTGTCATAGTCATAACATGGTGTGATCATGTGCCAAGTCAACCCAAGCAAAGCATCAAAGGAGAATACCACAATACTATGCTTTTGCATGCTAAAACAACACATAATTTTTTTAAGGCACACTAAGCAATCCCAATTGTTTGGAACAAGACATGCTACAACAATAATCACTAAGCATAATGCCAAAAAAAAACACCTAGCATGTCATGCTAAAGTCTAAGTCACTGTCAATGCAAGCTCCTCTTGCACTTTCAAGCAAGAACTTACTAATCCTTTCCAACACCAAGCAACTTATTTGCAAAATAACACAACGAGAACGGGGGTCCAAACTATTTTATTCAAGCAAACTAAACAACCTAAGCAAAGCAAACGAAAACTAAGACGCTCCAAGAACAACACAACTTGTGCATGAAACAATAAAAACAAAGTTTCTAGACAGACCTGAGCTTTTTATTGATGAAGAAGGGGATGCCTTGGGCATCCCATCCCCAAGCTTTGACGCTTGTACCACTTGGATATTTCTTGGGGTGACACTGGGGTGGCATACCCAAGCTTGATCTTTTGTCCATTCTTCATCTCATTACATCATTCTCTCTCTACACGTGAATTTTTTTTCTTCATACAAAACTTCACACAATCTTCATTAGCAATATTAGTTTATTCAAAAGATATTAGACCTCTGGCAAAGCTTTGGAATAGCAAGGATTTTCAATAAAAACACAAGCTACTGTAGTAAATCCTTCAAAAAGCTCAATTCACCTAAAGATAACTCAAAAAGGAATCAATAAGAAGCAAATGCAAATAATGGCAGAAATCTGTCAAAACAGACTAGCAGGTAGAAACCGATTTTTTCAAACGTCTTCTATTGCTCAAATAAAAAAGTGTTGAACTAACGTAAGTTATCTAACATATTGGGGGATTTATTCGTAAATTTTGAGCTCAATCCGAGTTACAAAGACTCCTCATGAATTTTTGTGGTGGAGGACAGAAATTTGTTTCGGGACAGCAACTCCCCAAATCTTACTTCCCTCTCATTAGAGGTCATTCTTGGCACAAAAAGCAAACAAAAAGGATAAGAAGAGGTCATTACTAAAGTCATAACTTCCAAGACTCAAGGAAAATCTTGGGTTATCTCCCAACAAGTACTTTTCTTTAACGCCTTTAAGTTAGGCTTGATAGTTTGAGAAGATGCTCACAAAAGAACTATGAGTTGAAGTAAAAGAGAGCATCAAGAAGCAAATTCAAAACACATTTGAGTCTAACCCACTTCCTATGCATAGTAATCTTGTATGCAAATAAATTCACAAAGAACAAAGTGACAGGCATAGGAAGATGAAACAAGAGCAACTTCAAAACTTTCAGCACATAGAGAGGTGTTTTAGTACCATGAAAACTTCTACAACCATATTTTCCTCTCTCATAATAATTTTCAGTAGCCTCATGAATAAAATCAAAAATATAGCTATCACATAAAGCATGCTTTTCATGATCTACAAACTCATAATTTTTATCAAGCTCAAAAACAGTGGGATTAAAACCTCCACAGGTTTTATCCAAAGTAGATATTTCAAAAGGATCCACATGAACATAACATTCATCCCTCTTTGGTAAGCATGGGGGAAATAAAATAATATAAGAGGTAAAGAGTTACTCTCATTAGAAGGTAGTCATGGGTAGATCCATTCTTCCTCCTTTTGTTCATCACTCTCCTCCGCTTTTTCATCTAATGAGCTTCTAGTTTCAACAATTTCTTCTTACATAGTCTCCTGCGAGGCATTAGTCTCTTCCATTTGTGTAAAGCATCTATTAAAATATTCAAGAATATAGCCATTCGCTTCCTTGTAATTATCAAAGCAAAATTTAAGTATCTCATAAACCTCATATTCATAAGGTGCATCATCAGTATTTTCAAGCAAACTAGCAAGTTCAAATGCACCCTTGAAAGCAATAAATTCTTCAATTTGTTCCACATCATAAAAGTCATAATTTCCCTTAACATAAGAAGATATGATAACATTATAATTATACTCACGTTGAAAAGGAAGGTGTTTATACCTCCTACAACAAGATTTATCAAAGAAATAAGTAACATTATAAGTAGAGCACACGTCTCTAGCAATAGTATTCAACTTATCAATTTATTCCCATAAGTGTTTCCCTTTTTGTGACAAACGGTATTCCTTATAATAATACTTTTGTTCTTCCGTGAACCCACCTTGCCAATAAGAATTAGTTTCAAAGAAACCATCCATTGATAGAAAGCATGACCAAGCAAGGCAAAGACAGACCAGCAACTAGAGCAGGAACTAATTTTTGTGTGTTTTTGAATAAAGAAAGCAAACCAAACTAAACTATTTTTTGGGTTTTTTGAAAAGAGGCAAACAAAACCAAGCAAAAGAAACAAAGCAAACTAAAAACAAAGTAAAGAGAAAGTAAGTGAAGGACTCCCCTAGTGAAGACGTCCTTAGCCTCCCCGGCAACGGCGTCAGAAAAGCTTGATGCAGCGTTGAGTTGATGTAGGAGCGCTTCGTTGGGAACTCTAAGAGCAAGGTGTGAAGCAGCACATCAACAAGTTTTCCCTCAGTAAGAAACCGAGGTTATCGAACCACTAGGAGGAAGGAAACGTCACACAGGTGTTGCAAGCAACGCGGAGACCTACACAACACAAACTCAAGACTTTGCCCCAACGAATCAGTGAGGTTGTCAAGCTCACCGGTTTTTTGTAACAAAGGATTAATCGTATGATGTGGAAGGTAATGGTGGTTTGCAGCAAGTAAAAAAGTAATAGTGGAAGATGTATCAATGGTAAAGATTGGATGGGGGGTCCATAGTTCACTAGAGGTGCTCTCCTTAGATAAACAACATTGACATGAAGGGTAAACAAATTACAGCAGGGCAATTGACAGGAACTGAGCAGGGCATAACAATGCAATTACTAGTCAGAAAGATCCTATGAGATTCGATTGGGCAATACAACAAGATACATAGACCGCCATCCAACCGCATCTATGACTAGAAGTCCACCTTCAGGTTATCATCCAAACCCCCTCTGGTATTAAGTTGCAAGCAATAGACAACTGCTTTAAGCAAAGTGTGTAAGGTAAACAGTCCACATGTTCCATGAACAAGAGACCGTTTTTTTCTCCCTAGTAGCAACAACACATCTACAACCGAAGAGATTTATGTCACTTCCCTTGGAAACTAGAGGTATGAACCTACTATCGAGCATAAATACCCCCTCTTAGAGTCACTAGCAACTACTTGGCAAATATAGCTACTAACAACGGAGAGCATGCAAGATCACAAACAACATAGACATGATAGAATCATAAAGGCAAAACCATTAATCAAACCAACATAATAATCTCAATATCCATCGGATCCCGCAAACACAACATGCATGATTACAAATAGATTAGATCTTGATCATGAATGGAGCTCACAAGATCTATACATGAAAGCACAAGGAGGAGATACAACCATCTAGCTACTACATGGACCCATAGTCCAAGGTGGAACTACTCACGCATCATACCGGAGAGAAGGCCTCCGGGATGATCTCCCCTCCGGCAGGGTGCCGGGAAGAACTTCAGATACCTCCCGATCTAGGGACGACAGTGGCGGTGGCTACAGAAGGTTTCGTAGAATATTGATCGGGTACTTAGGGTTTCTGCATCGGGGGCTTCTTATAGGCGAAGGGGGAGGCCGAGGCGGTGGCCAGGGACCCCACACCCTCCCTAGGCGCGGGGTAGGGCCCACCCACGCCTAGGGGGGTCTGGGCGCCCTGGCCCGCCTCTCCGGCTCCCCTCTGGACTTCTTGTTCCCCATGGAAAGTTATTGACTTTGACGTTTGTCCCGTCCAATTCCGAGAATATTTCCTTACTAGCTTTTCTGGAACCAAAAACAACAGAAAACAGGCAACTGGCACTGTGGCAACTTGTTAATAGGTTAGTACCAGAAAACATGTAAAAAGCACCTCAAAGTGTAGAAAAAGCAAAGCAAAGTAGATACTAAACAAGCATGGAGCATCAAAAATTATAGATACGTTTCCGACGTATCACCAAGTGATATGGCCCGAATGTGAACACGGTCACTCCGGGGGGTATCCATTGCATCTATGGTCCTTTCACCACACGTTCACACATATCCCAGGTCCACTTGCATGTTTGCTATGTCCACATGCAAGTTTGGGTGGGTTTCTAGGGCTCCGGGGGTCGGAAGCACCCGTCTGTGTGCCCCGGGCAGGTCTACCCCCTAGCTTGAGGTACCTCCAATGTACTTTTTTCATTGGATTAGTTTTTTTAGGCTAGAGATACAAGGAAAACCAAGTGTGGGACCCTTTGCCACATTCTAGCCCCCGGTATACCTGCAGCGAGACATTTCCACCTAGAGTTTCAAGAATCTGTCAAGTGATATCGCCCGAATGTGATGACGGTCACTCCGGGGGATAGCCATTGCTTCTATGGGCCTTCTACCACACTTGAACACATATCCTAGGTCCACTTGCATGTTTGCTAGGTCCACATGCAAGTTTGGGTGGGTTTCCGGGGCTTCGGGGTCGGAAGCACCCGTTTGTGGGCCCCGGGAAGGTCAACCCCCTAGATTTCTCCGCACGAGGTTCCGCCAATGTACTTTTTCATTGGTTTAGGTTTGTTTAGACCAAATATACAAGGAAAAGTAAGTGCGGGACCCTTTGGCACATTCTATCCCCTATTATACCTGCAGCGGGACATTTCCACCTAGAGTTCCAGGAATCTGCCATGTAATTTGGTTAACCAATATATAAAAAAGTGGTAAAATTTAGAGGAGAGAAGAAACTAGAACATACATACATGTTCCGGAGCACTCCAACATGAGCCTTATTTGGCTCTCAAAGTATCTACTAGGTTGATCAAGAATCCAAGAAATGATCAGGTTCAAGTTAAACATACCAGCTATCATGACCAAGCACCTGACGTATTGATGGTAATATTCAGGTGCAAATAGATTCCGTCATAAGCTTCCAATAACATCATTCCGAAGTGGTGCACGAACACGGAGCAAAAAATGAACAAGAGAAAGTAAAAGGCCTTAATTACCTCATATTGTAAAATTATCATTGGGTTTGTTTTAGTCAACGAATGTGTATCATTTGCTCTTATCAAACATTAAGCATACAATTATAAGCATCACAATTACTTTAGATGCTTAAAATTATCACTCGCTGGCTATTCAGCAAGAAGATCCTAAAGATCAAGTGTAATACTAGCTCTTCTTCAGTTTCTAGTAGAGCTTAGAAGTAATTGTTTATGTCATAACAAACTTATCCATATGTTTGAGCCAAGCAGCAAACATAAACTCACACCCTAACTTTCAGAAAGTTCCAAAGTAGAACTTCAGTAACTGTACCTTTTACAAGAACTACAACAATCATGCCCGTGAAGTGATTGAACGATTAGATGACCAGCTTCATAACCCACTCTAGTCATTAATAGTGAAGAAATCTACCTGAGCGTGATTGAAGGTATCCAAAAACTGAAACTTGCCCGGTCAGAACCAAGAATAAGAACCCTAGAAATTTAGGTGGAAAGAAGAGGAGGCGAAACTTACAGGCGAGCATGCCGCTTCTAGGTGAGGTGAAGAGGGAGGGACTCCGGAGATGGGACTGTTGATTGCGCCGTCGCACTCACACCGTTGCACCTCCAGGTTATAGGACGCCCCCAGATTGGAGCCGCCACAGTTCCTCTGGGTCGCCCTCGAGCTTGCACCTATAGGGGTGGGATGGAAAGATACGCCAGCGCCGTCCCCTTCTCGGTGGCTGCGTTGCCGCCTTATCCTCCATGAGGTCGTGCCGGCGCCATCTCCCCATGGTCACGCAAGAGAGAGGTTTGATAGCTTTGATTTTTACGAAACGATTGGGGAAAGTTTCCACGGGTGACGGGACGATGTTTTTCTCCCGGGTGGAATGGCGGGTTTCGGAGGGGGTGTGCAAGGATGGAATACCGACCGGGAGTAACCGAACGCACTTGAACGAGTGTGTGGGAAATAATCCCCGACCCGGCCGATCCACCGGGTTTGGACCGGGATCCCGGCCGGGTTGGGATTAACCGAACAAAGCCTCACCGGGCTATAGTCCCAAACCTCTCCCGATCGGTTAAGACAGTTTTGGGTATAGTACAACTCTCCCCATGCGTGTTAGGCCTCATTTGGCGAAGGAGTATTGACGGGTATTTACAGTGTATTATCCACGCCAACCAAAAAGACACCAGAATATCCGAGTAGGCTGTTTGGCAGGCGAGTATCCGGCATGCCAAACCATAATAAACCCCCCACAAAACACGTCGGGTTGAAGCGTAACCGCGACACGCCTTCTCCTCGTGTTTTTTGCCGCATCACGCGGACACGGTGCATCCGAGCTGTGCCAAACACCCAAAGTTTATCGATGGGTAGGTAGATTAGGGTGGGGAAGAGGATTGGGCGAACGAAGTGTTTTCACCCAATCCCCGCGAGATTATACTCAGGGAAACACTTTAACCCTCTTCTACCAAAACAAGGCGTTAGGAGTGAATCCCCGCTAAGCAAACTAACATGTGGGGAAGAGGTAGTGTATTTGTGAGGCACTAGGTGTTTCACCGTATTCGATAAAGCACTGGTGAGTGATTTCAATCTCACAATGAAGCCGCAAAAGGACTTTGTCAGATCTAAAACATCGGATCAGGTGTGGAAAACGCAAGTCAATAGAGATGGAAGTTTAAAACCTTTAGGGTACCCTCAATTTTAGTCTAGTTTTAAAAATAAACTAGTTTTATCAAAAAGTGATAGAGAATACCCTTTAGGATACCCACTACCATCCTTACAAGTAAATAGCACGCCACGGAGTCACACAACGACTGGCCTCAAAATCAAGACAAACGACAATGCTTAAAAACAAGCAAAAATGACTAATTCATTGCACAAATAAAAGTGTTCAGAAGCAGCACACATAAACTTATTAGTATGATAACTTCGTCAAGGGGTTATCCTTAATAAATATAATTTTATTAAGCGAAATTGGCATGAGAATCCTATGTGTATGTTTTGTCATCATAACAAGACAATCAAACATATTTTTTAATGCAATTTTGTTAGATCTATATGGTTAGTTATCCAAACAGTTTTAGACTTGTATTCACCACGTAGTATTGCCAACATATTTGAAAATTGGTTACATGGTATATATCACAAGTATAAGTTAGTTCTTTGGTTTGGAGCGATTGTCATTATATGGCCGCTATGGCTATGTAGAAATGATAAAGTTTTTGATGATAAAAATTATTCTCTCGTGCAGGTTATTTGTAGATGTACCAACACCCTACAGTCTTGGTCGTCACTACATCGTGCGGATTATTACGACTTTTTACGGAGGTGTGTACACGGCTGAAGGATACAGTGCGGGATTTGTTTACCCGACATAGATGACAGTATAATCTATGGATAGATCCTCCTTCGGCATCATAGGCATTTTAGAGTTTCTTATTTTGATATATGATCCATCTTTTTATTATTATTTGTTTGGGTATGTGGACTGTAACGGCGTATGAATTCTAGCTATGCAGAGGCCAGGTATAATACTTCAATTTTTAAGTAATATAAAGCACCATTTATCAAAAAAGAAAACAAGTGGAGTATTTCATCATTGCAACACAACATCACTTTCTGACTCGAGAGCCACCGACCTCATGATCTCCGAGGCGCCTCTTCTCTGCGTCCTCCTTCTCAATATCATACTCCAGGTCGTAAGTGTTGCTCTTGTAAGTAGGGAGTTCATCTTGAACATCTGCGGCGAATGGCATTTTTTTGGAAAGGTGCATATATTAATATCGCAAGATACCAATAACATCCAGCCTCTGCAACAACGCATTATCTTAATGGCATTACGGATGCTCACGGCCAAAAAAAGAAAAAATAATTACAGGAAAAAAAGAAAGTCCCGCTTTAGTGATCTATGCCCTACAACAGCGACCAAACACCATCAAAGCAGCACCAGAAATCCATCCTCTCCAAAAGCAATGCCTCCAAAAATGGAACAGTGCACTAGCACCGTCATCACCCTGATCATTGATCATAGGTTTTCACCCTGGAGAAAGTCCGCGTTGCCAAAACAATGCCTTCAACAAGGTCATTGCCAGGCACAACCAATTAAGGCCAGACCTTGGATTTTTATCCTGCTACTTGAACTCTGAAAATCTCATGTACTGTCGCCCCCATTTTCCAATGTCGCTGCTCCAAGACCTAGAACACCAAACCAAAACCTCATCGCTAATAGGATTCACACCACCATTACCATTCTTCAGACCTTGGCTTTCATGTCATTCTCCAGGACTGACACCGGTCACCAAGACCCACCAAAAAGAACGCCAGATCCATGGTGACCCAGGCCACCATGATCGCTAGCTCGATGAAGAGACAACACCGCAGGTGGAGTCTAGATGAACGAGCACCGACCCGCAGCCCATCGTCCCAGATCGGATCAGATGGTCCGCTAGTCCGTCGTGCCGCCAACCGGATCTAAGCATGTCACCGCATCGCCGCTTCACATTGGTACCTCTGGCTTAGTTAATTACATAGCGTAAGACCCTTTGCATTGGTACCTCTTCAGGTTAACTAGAATTGTGTATTGGAGGTCATATCCTTGCATTGGTGCCTGTTAGACGTGCTAGTATTGTATCTGGGAGGACTTTTATGGAAATACTTTATCATATTCTCGATCTATTGGTATACCAAATGGTGTGTACTAAACCAGCGGCCACTGATAGCGTCAAGACGAGATTGTGTCATGTGGGTAAAGTGTACAACTTCTGCAGAATATATAAATCTAATCGATTAGCCATGTCTCCGGTTATGGATAATATTGAGCAACTAAAGCCTGAAGCTTATGGATGATTTCGACATTCCAATTTCTTAATAAAATTTGATGGTTTGGACAAGGGGATTAGGAGCACTTGGTGTTGGCCAATGTGTTCAGACAATTTTTGGAAAGAATTAATATTATTTGGAAATGATAGGATAAGACTATTACTTTGTGTAAATCAGCCCGAAACTCCACTTAGCCAAATATGCATGTAATTGATAGGTTCCATTTTATATCCACATACTAGTGACACTTGCCAATAGATTCAAAGTATTGACCATTCATGGCTCTAACCTTTCATGTTGTAGGTTATATCGTTTATGAGTGATCGTTATAGGTCGCGAGACTCCACTCAACAATTGTTCGCCTATGACACTTCTGAATGATGGAGATCTACCTTGTTACTTTCCGTTGTGTACTTGAATAAATAATATAAATTCTGGATCATATTTATTGTATTTATGATGCATAGTTATATTTGGTATTGTTTTGTATTGTATGTGCTAATGAACAGATCCAGAAATTAGCACAATACACAGAAACTTTGCCTTATCAGGCGAGGGTGTTACATCTGTTCCTCCACTCTCTCCTAGAATTGGCTCCTACTCTTGTTGCAGACATCGCACTGTAGAGTAAACCTGTGTTGGCGAAGGTTGTGCTCGTCTGCCTCGACCCTCGTGAAGTTTTGCTTATTGGGTCACTTTTTTAGATGTATTTTCATCCCCTGAATATTTTCCTGTTTCAAACTAAAACCCCTCTGGACGTACTCATGGAAAGAACTAGGGGATCTATGTTAACTGGGATCAATTTCGTAAATCTCAGTGGTGATCAGTCATACTGCTTACTATCATCAAATCCTCCAAGGTAGTCTCTGAACCATATGGAGGTTGTGACGCAAGCGGACAAGGCTTCTATCCCATCGCCTGGACTGAACCGCCGGAACGTGGAGTTATTTGAATTTCGGATGAGTCATATGTGCAACTACGACATGCAGGTTTGTTACAATATTTCTGATGATTCTACAATTTCTTGTTATGTACTTTTACTCGTCATGTACTTGAATCCTCCAAGGTAGTATTGAACTTTTACTCGTCATGTACTTGTATGTACTCGTATGAGATAACTATGTTGCCGGTTGTCAAGGTTACATTAAGCGTACATTATAAATACTCATATAATGGGCCAAATTAAATTGGCAGGCCCATAAATCCTGTGAAAAGACTTCCGTCGGAGTGTGAACACTACCACGAATACATCTTTGCAAGCGAACTTTGACCAAAAATGGTGGGTAACTTATTATTGATAGCACGGGTAATTCATGTGTTATCTGGTGAGTAACTGTGCAAACTACTTGCATGTGTTATCATAGATAGGCAGAACAACACAATTTCTATCTAGTTTACTTGAACTATGACCTTATGTGATAACAAAAAGTTCTACTTTTTTGTTTCCACATGCAGGATTTTCAATACAAGAGTTCATGATTATATTTGTACACCGTTGGACATAGGTATGGACAGATATATCAATGTTGGACATAGACAACGAGAAAGATAGTTTACAAGGTTTGGAAATAGGTAGTGAGAAAAATAGGCAGTGATTCATGTATATTTTCATGCTCTGAATAGAGATTAGAACATTTGTTTTCCTTGTAAATTCATCTCATTTCGTGTGGTTTCCCACCCTTGCCCCCTCCTCCCACACCACTGACCATCCAAGTGTTTTCTAAGAAAAAAAAGTTAGAGCATTGTTACCGCCACCGCAAGTGCAACTGAGGACCCAAAACGTGTGTTTGGGCCAGAGTACGCGCAACGAATTATTCATCTGATAAATCTCCTGGAAACTACTCCCTCCATCGCATATTAGGTTGCGCATAATTTTGCGTGCAATTCAAACTATGCAAAGTTTGATCAAGATTATACAAAATAATATAAATTTATATGATATAAAATGTATATAATATGAAAGTATGCACTAAGCCAATTCTAATCATATTATTTTGGTATTATATAAATTCATATTTGTATCAAACTATTTGGTCAAAGATTGCAAAGTTTGACTTTAATAAAACTTTATAGGCAATGTAAATTGGGATGGAGGGAGTACAAGGACACGCGTGACAGCTGCTCGTGTGGCCGTCGTCCATTTCGTGGTTCCATCATTTGGCGTTGGCACGGCACCCGGCGGGCAGGTCGTGCTGCACTTGTCGCTCGTCCTCACGCGGACAAGTCGGCGGGCAGGTCGTTGCAAGACTTGGTCGAGAGGTGGACCCGAGGCCTCACCGTGATCGTCCACAGCATAGGGGAGCTGGTCTTTCCTGACCATAACGAGCTGGAGCTGGAGGGAGTCGCGCGGTTCGGCAAGGCCAGCATCGCCGAGATGCTCTCGCCTTCGTCGACGCGATCGTCGCCCTTCTCGGGGCAGAGAAGCTGCTGGCCGTGCTAGACACGTATATATGCGTCTGCGCATCGTACATGATTATACCGGTTCCGATGCATACAGAGAGCAGGATCGTATTCGTCGAGATACGCAGCTCGCTGGCGAGAGAAGGCAACAGGTTGAACGGTGCCATATTCAGCACGATGAAGGAGGTGAGGACACTGGTGGAGGATGACGACCTGTGGGCTATAGACATTCTTCGAGGGCGAGGCGAGGTTCACAGGAACACTCGGCTCATGGTGGATTGTATCCTGTACATTCAGAAGGCAGTGGCTATGATGGATCGCTTCGCGCCGGTCGACAAGAACAGCAGCGGTCTTGAGGGCCTGATAAGTGACACGGTTGGTTATCTGAAGGATCTGCTGTCCAGAAAATCAGAGCTATGCTCGGATCCAAGCCTCAGATACCTGTTCCTGCTCAACAATTCCTATTTCGTGCAGAAGCTAGGTGAGCCATCGCGTTCCCCTGTCTGGTACTCCTCCTATGCACCCAACAAGATAGTACAACTTACACCTGGTTGTGAGATGTACATGCATAGCTATCTCCATGCTTCATGGGGACATGTGCTGTCCTGGATTTTTTTTTCCCTTCTGAACTGAACTTGTATTCTGAATTCCGTCGGTAGCTTAAGCTCCAGATACTGTGTCAACTGTCCACAATCTGTGGGTGTGTTTTGATTTGATTTCCAGTTTTTCCATGCCAAAATACTCCTCCATTCTGCTTGTACGTCAATCTCATGCATAAATGATTGCCAGTTGTTTTGGTTTTGGTTATACATTTCTCAGTACACACTTATTTTTCATCTAAATCAGTAAAGGTTTAAGGTTGCAGATTTACAAACGTCTTTCCTATAGAAAAGCCTGAACGGTAATCTTCTATTGCTGACCTAACAAAACTGAATCCGCAAAGCATTCAGTTAAGAGATCCAAAGAAAGCATCAGCACCAAACTGACTCAGGAAGTGAACAGCGTGAACAATGTCTAGCCTTGTCACGGTGAGGTATACAAGCTGCCATCAGTAGAACGCAACTACAGTTGGAGTTCCATTGGTGTAGTAACAATACGAGAATCGGTAAGGTCTGAGCGGGCGATCAAATCCCGAGTATAGTGAGAATGAGAAATGTAGTAACCATCATCCGTGCAATCAACCTTAATTCCCCAAAAGTAACTGAGAGACCCTAGGTCTGACATCTTGAATTGCTCACGTAGCTTTCTTTTAACAAAAACAATGTACTTCCGATCATATACAGTTATCAACATATCATCCATATAGAGCAGGAGTAGAGTATGACCACAGTGATATGAATGAAAAGTGCAGGGTCATGTTCGCTAGAAGAGAAGCCAGGGGCTCGAACTCCAGAATTGAATCACTCAAACCATGTATCACAGGCTTGCTTCAGCCCATAAAGTGCCTTGAAAAGGCGAAAACATGACCAGATGGGGCATCAACACCTGGAGGCGGCTGCATATAAACTTTCTCATGTAGATCACCATTAAGGAAAGCATTGTACACATCCCCAAGAGGAATGCCATCAGTAGAACGCAACTACAGTTGGAGTTCCGTTGGTGTAGTAACAATACGAGAATCAGTAAGGTCTGAGCGGGCGATCAAATCCCGAGTATAGTAAGAATGAGAAATGTAGTAACCATCATCCGCATAATCAACCTTAATTCCCAAAAAGTAATTGCTCACTTAGCTTTCTTTTAGCAAAAACAATGTACTTCCGACCATCTACAGTTTTTTCGATAAAGGGCGTTTTTATTATTCAAGGTAAGTATTACACCTGGCCTCTACATAGCTAGGATGCACACAGCCGACACTAGTCCACAAGGTCTAACAAAAATTAAAAAAGGTACAGACATGTTACATATCAAATTAAGAAATTGTAATATGGCCTAAGGTGCAGAGGGCAGCTCGATCCGAAGATTATGCTGTCATCCATGGTTGGTAAACAAGTCCCACGCCGTATCCTCTAACCGTACACACACCTCCTTAAAGAGGTCGCGATACTCCACATGGTGTAATGCCGACCAAGCCCGAAGAGTATTTGTGCACTTGTAGATAACCCGCAAAAGAGAACAGTTTATATCATTAAAAACCTTATCATTTCTACATAGCCATAGCGAACAAATAATGGCGATCGCTCTGACCCTAAGAAGAATCCTATACTTGTTATCAATGCCATGTAACCAATTCCCAAAAACATTGGCAATACCACGTGGTAGATACAAGCCAAAAGCTGCTTGGGTGATTGACCATATAGACCGTGCAAAATGACATTGGAAAAACAGATGTGTGATTGTCTCGTTATGATGAAGAAAACACCCAAGATTCTCATACCAATTTCGCTTAATAAGGTTTTCTTTTGTAAGAATAATCCCTCGACACAGATACCAGACAAAAATTTTGTTTTTCAGTGGTATCTTCATCTTCCAGATCATTTTGTTATCTAAAAATGGTATAGCTGGCTGAGCTAAAGAATTGTATAGAGAACTAACATAAAAACATCCATTATCAGTTAGATTCCAGCGGAATTCATCTGGCTCCTCTAACAATTGTACATGTGCGAAACGATGTAGCAACATGATCCAAGAGTCAAGTCTACCACCAACCAGACTTCTTCCGAAGGTTATATTTGGGGGAAACGATTCCAACACTGTGGCGATTGTTTCCTCCTTATAACGGACAATGGAATACATAGCAGTATACTGGTCTTGGAGGGTAGCATTACCTAGTCATTTATCCTCCCAAAACCTTACCTAGGACCCATTATTAATAGAGAAAGTGCCAAAGTGAATAAAGTGTTTCTTTGACGCCATCAGGCCAACCCAAAAATGAGAGTCACCAGGTTTTCAAATCATTTGGGACAATGCTTTTGAACCAACATACTTTCTTTTAATAAGTGTTTGCCATAGCCCTTCTTCAGTTAATAACTTTAAGAACCATTTACTAAGTATGCTATATTCTTTATTTCAAGATCATGAATACCTAGCCCACCCTGTTCTTTTGGGCGACACAGAACACTCCATTTATCCAGCCTATATTTCTTTTTCTCATTATATCCCTGCCAAAAGAATCTTGACCGGAAATAATCTAACATTTTCAAGACTCCATATAGAGTAGAAGTAGAGTACGACCATAGTCAGATATATGAATGAGAAGTGCAGGGTCATGTTTGCTAGAAGAGAAGCCAGGGGCTCGAACTCCAGAATTGAATCACTCAAACCATGTATCACAGGCTTGCTTTAGCCCATAAACTGCCTTGAAAAGGCGAAAACATGACCAGATGAGGCATCAACATCTGGAGGCGGCTGCATATAAACTTCCTCATGTAGATCACCATGAAGGAAAGCATTGTACACATACATTTGTGAAATTTTCCATGAACGAGAGCTGCAGCAATCAAAGTACGAACAGAGGTCATGTGAGCAACTAGAGCAGATGTCTCATCATAATATCCCCTAGGAGCATGTTGCAAACCTCTTGCAACAAAGCGAGCCTCATAAGTCTCCACGGAACCATCAGACATGTTTTGACTTTATACACCCATTTGCAAGTGATAGGAACTGAATGAGGAGGCAATGGTAACATATCCCATGTATGTGTGCCCTCTAGATCTGCAAGCTCCTCGAACATATCCAACTACCACTCAGGCAGCATGACCGCCTCATGATAAGTACTAGGCTCACAAATTTCCCCTGCACATAAACTATTTCTATATCTATTTGAAAGCTCAGGAGAAGAGCTATCATGAAGGGCATACCTGTTTCTATGAGAAGATTCATTGGTGCAAGGTTCATTGGTAGTGGACAGAGGAGCATACGACAAAGGAATAGACGATTGATCCTTAAATGAAACTACATGACGACGACTATAATAAAAAAGGAAAGGAATCCAAACATGGTGGAGCTGGTGGAACTGGTGAGGAAGGACTGGAGTTTGAACCTGTTGGGGAATTTGGAATCGGTGGAGAAGGTGTTTATAGTGGTGATTGATTAGAGACTGGATCATCCAAAGAGAAGATCAATGGAAGTGAGAGAGAGAAGAGGTGGACCATTTTACCCTCAAAAAAGTGGGAGAGAATATGTGTACTCTAAGGAGGTGTCGGTTGATGGTTGAATAGAATATGAATAGAAAAGGGGTTGATCCTCATTAAAAATGACAACACAAGAGAAGCGAATGTGACGAGCGGAAGGATCATAGAAACGATATGCCTTATGTTCAAGACTATGTCTATGAAAAACACACTAGATAGATTGAGGAGTCAACTTGGTTCGCTCGCAAGGTTCTAATAAAATGTAGCATGTACAACCAAAGGCACGAAGATGACCATATGTAGGAGAAGAACCAAACAAAACCTCACTAGGACACTTGGCCTGAAGACTAGACGGAGGTTGGATGTTTATGAGGTACACAGCTGTGGAAATAGATTCACCCCAAAAATGAGTAGGGACAAAATAATAAAGCATAAGGGTATGAATTGTCTCAGTTATATGGCGATGCTTATGCTCAGCAACACTATCATGGTCATGGTCACCAGAACAATAGAGTTGAGGAAGGGTACCCTCAGAAGAAAAAGCATGAAAAATATGTAGACAGATACCCCCCTCCCCCCCCCTGAGTCAGAGCGAAAAACACTAATAGCACTAGAAAACCGAGTATCAAACATGCGTGCAAAAGCCTGTTATATATAGAATTCAATTGGAAATGATGTTCCATAAAATAAAGTCAAGTATATCGAGAGTGATCATAAAAACTATGACATAATGTTTATGACCACCCTTTGAGACAAAACGGGAGGGGCGTCATACATTGAGTGCACTAACTCAAATAGACGACTAGAAAAAGTGGTGCTAGAAGGATATGTAAGTTGTATTTGTTTCCCTGCCTTACAAGCCTTACAGTGGAAACTAGCATCTGCACGAACATGACCCAAAACACCCTTGCCAACAAGACTAGATAAACGAAAACCACATATAGAGGACCTAGACGATGATGCCACTGATAAAAAGAAAACAATGTAATGGATCTCGATGTTGAGGAAGATGAAGCAGATAACACGAAGGTGAAGTAAGGTGTAGGGTGTCAAGTTTGTAGAGGAGCATGGATCCTCTATGATGATGGCCAGTTGATGCATGTAAAATATATACATGAACTTTATAGTTTATTTTCGCACATTCCATCATATTTGCATCTTATAGAATGTTATATCCATGTTTTATATTGATTTATAGGAATTTACCAATGATCCCCTTTATTTAGTTTATAACTCTGCATGCAAGAAAAACCCTGTTTTGAGTATTTTTAACTTTTAGGGACCTAAGTAAAGTTTAACGGATCTGGGATTTTTCGAGGATCATTTTTTCATCATGAGAACCTTCTGGAGCATTGGAACTTCACGATAGGAGGCCGAGGCCCAAAATAGCCCAGGTGGCATGGCCTAGGGTAGGGGGTCATGCCACCCCCTCTATTTCCCTCCTTGAGTGTGTCCAATCATCCATCGTGTGCCCTATATCAAAGTCCTGACCTAAGAACACATATAGAAAGGTCTCCCATTACAATATCAGAATGAAGGCGGAGAAAAACAGAGAAACCACAAAATAGAGCCATAACCAGCAAAGATTGGAGGGGAAACACCACCGGAATCATCTTCGGTTGGATCTCTACCCTCTCCAACATCATAAACATCGTCTTCATGATGAAGGGGGAGTAGTCCACCTCTCTACTATTGGTTCTTGGCAGTAGCTTGATCTCTCTCTCTCTCTCATGTTATCGTTGTTTAGAACCGTATGAGATTCCTAACATGATTATGGTCATCTATGTAATTCCTACATGGTGGATCTTTGTTTTATGAGATGATATTTGAGATTGAAATTCTATCATGTGTAAGATGTATTGGTAGATGCATATTATGTACCCCATTCTTAAGTACTTGTTTTGATCATAGTTGTATGCAAGAACATATCCGGGGAACATGTGTATTATTAGTTGGAGTAACATGGTGGTGGTGATTGGATAGTGACAGAAAATTTGATATCCACTATGGTTTTACCTTTCTTTTGATACCTCACTAGGGATGTAGTGAATGCATGTGTTATGTTCCTCTTGTGAGAGCAAAGATGATCTTGTTTGCTCAAGGTAGCACATTATTATTTAAACTTCACGTCAAAGTATCTAGGACTATACTCTGTTTATTCTTAATTCTATATTGCATAGAGTTTTCCCTTTCTAGAAGAGTAAAAGTGAGATGTGTTACATCATATTTATATTAGGACGTGATGCCCGTATGAATGCTAATCAAACACATAATTAAGTTCTAAGTAATATTATATCATCTGTGAGCAGTTTTATGTCCACCACACTTTATGAGAGAGTAGACAAGTGAACCCATGGACCCCGGTCCACTTTTTATCATAAGAACCCACTTTTACTTGTTTTTACTGACTTCTATATTTTTTTTCAACAATTAGTTCCGAAAATACAAAATTTCTTTTACTTTCTACAAGTCTAAACAAAAACCAAAAAAAAACTTTACCCACTTGTTTTTACTTTCTTATTATAGTTGTAGTTTAATTTACTATTCCTTTACTTTACACCTTTATTTAAATTTTACCAATACAAAACCTTGTGCTTGACAACCACACGATGGAGTTGGGGACACAAGCCAAAAACTTTGTTTTGCAGGTTGCTAGAAAAGGAAAAGACGAAGTTCTGACAATTCCTCGAGAGTTCAATATAAACCCTCAAGAGTCATCCTTGTGGGGAAAAGATGCTTGTTACAACATTGTACACTTGGAGTCTAGCGAGTTGGTACACATAGAATTATTGTCATCACCAGTTCCAATGGTCCTTTTGCTCTAAAGATCCTGCACATAACAAGAAGTTTTGTGAAAATCAACAAAGTAGTCCATATCAGAAATTTGACCAACAGACAAGAGACACATGGACAACTCTGAGACAAAAGAAATGTTAAGAACTAAAAACCCATATGTACAAAGAGAACCCTGATGAGTGACAGAACAAGGTGTCTCATGAGTGGTATTAATAGAGGCACCATCCTTCATATGCTGACATGACGCAAGCTACGAACGGTCAGAGGTGACGTGAAAAGAGGTTCTTGAGTCAAGCACCTAAGGTTGCGTGAAATGAGAAGCAGACCGAGAACCAACAGACACAGAGGCTATCATTACTAGTTGTTGTGGCTAATGTGGTTCGTCGATCATAGTAGTAGAAGACCTCCTAGGAGGTGGGTGATGCTGAACAGGGAACTTCTTTTGATACTCAACCAACAAATCTAGGTGCAGGAAAAAACTATCAACTGTGTGTCTAGACTCTTGAAGTGATAATATAATTTTTATAAAGAAGAATCTCTGAAAGGACCCCCGAGGGGCAACAAGAACACCGGTGTGAGTCATTGGAGCGGCGGATGAGGCAAGGGATCAAATGCGTGTCTCCTTGGCGATCAAACTAGCAAGTGCTTCATCCAAAAAGGAGGTGCAAAAGTACGACCAAGGAGCTAGGTGCGGTTATTCTCAAATTCCTACCTTGGCTTCATCACAAACTGAAAAATGAAAGACTCGGCTTCATAATTTTCCTTAGCCACACAAAACTCACACCGAGAACGAATCTATGAAGTCATACACCTTAGCTGACCACTGATGCGAGTGAAGGCACCGTAATACTTCTCTATGGGCATATCTTGTTGCTGAATATTTTGCAATAAAGAATATCGAATTGCCCCACTTAGCCGTAGATATCTCTGCTCTAAATACTTCCATATTTCTTTTGTAGTGAAATGATTCTCTAGACTCATCCATAATGAAGGACCAACATTAAGAATTAAGGCACCCATGACCTTAGCATCTTATTTTCTCCAAGTCTTCCTTGTGGCCTCATCCTCCTTTACAATTGGAGGATCGTCAGTCAAATGGTCATCATAACCAGCAACTCTCACAATAGTTCTAACTCAGAATGCCCACTCTCTATAATTTGAGCCATCAAGCTTGATGTCACTAGAGAAGATAGAACCATCTTTGGAAATCTTAGCAAGAACAAAGAGAAATTCACAAACCAAAAACAGGGGATCTGGCCAAAATCAGGTGCTGCAGCCCCAAATCAGTTGTGTAGACCAAAAACCAGCAGTTCCAAAACAGAGCAACTGGTAAAAAAAGGAGGCAGGAACAATAACGGATATTCGTTGTAGATACAGAGCAGAACATATTGCTTACATCAGCTGCCAAGCAGAAAAAAGTTGAAAAGTAGCACCAGGAGGGCTCGAAGTCCACTCTGGACCTGCGCATCCGGCGGGAAACAACAGGAGGCGACGGCGGTTGTGAATCCCACTTACTGAGGGTTGAAATACCATGAGGCATTTGAGTTCGCCATTGGATAAGTGTATAACCGAAGGGTCACCATCGGAAATCACCGCCGGGATGCTCGGTCGGCCATTACTATATTGGTTGACGGTACAGTCGGTGAATAGGTTAGCTGACAGTATAAGGCCGACGGTGCACTATCAGGCATGTGTTGGTCACTGGTATTCTCCCTGGCCGTTGCCTTGAGGACTTGCCGAGAGTCTCCGTCGGAGTAATCATAGCAAAGGGCGTGTACAAACCATCAGTTATTAGTATACCCTAAAGTTGCAATTGCCTGTTCGTCGTGTATCAATCCGAGAAATTTGTATGCACATCACGCTGTTTGTCAATGTCCAGAATATGAATCATGGTGGTTCGGTGGTTTAACATTCTATTCACCCGTTAACTCGGTATTTGTTTAATTGAAACATAATATAGATATAACTCAAGAATTATGAAAAAGATACTAGGATAACATGTTCCAAACCAGAATGTACGTACCATCGCTAGTGCATATTTCATCATTCAAATGAGTACTCAATAGTTTAAACTACTGAACATTTTTACATGAAACAGACAAATCAACTTTGAAAGTATCACACATCACTAGACTATGACTATTCCAAGCTCTGAAGTACTCCTCGCCATGGATAGCACCATATAGCATCATCCTCATCATTGATGCTACCATCCCGTCATATTTTTTTTAAACGAAAGCAAAAGCTTTGTCTTATCCATTAATTAACAATATGATGCCTAGTTAATTAATGAAAAATTGGGCGAAAACTGACACAACCAGTGCCAAAACCAGAAAAACACCAGCACACCAAGGGCCCAAACGACAATACAACGGATGGCACACTCGCCGAGTCAAGCCGTCCTCCCACCCAAACTCAAGGTTACGATGAAAGGCAGAACATGGATAAGACTACCATGGAAGGCAGAACTGAAGACAACATCCTGGAATCAACTTAGTGAAGTTGCATGTCTTTTCCCATAGAATCAGTCTACAGACTGCAATTATTTACAACCCTCAAACAGAGAACACCGTATTATCAATCTCGGAGTCATTCTGATGTAAGACTAGCTATGTATGTATGTCTCCCTAACTAAACATATGCCGAAGTAAAAAATATGCAGAGTAGAGAAGACGGGCCATTTGCTGCTCACATCTTGCATGATTTATCATCTTTACATTCACCCTGACAAAGGAAAAGGCAGTCAGTAAGCTGTAAGATCAAGTTATTCATGGTCACTACAGGAAGTTACAGGAATAGGAGATACAGTGAACTAACCGCTTGTCTCCGAGCTGCAAAAATTTCCTCCAGTGGTGGTCGACCTGTCATAGAGAGAAAAATGAGCAGATCATTCAAACCCATCCAGTATACCCCGCATTTCAGTGTTGGAGCCAACTATACGACAAACTCTTAGTGGCCAAACCTGTAACTTCCATGCGGTATTTGGCCCATACACCATAAACTGCATTTGCTATGGTAGCCACCTGCAGGATATATCAGAGTAAGATTCATGAACGAAGGGACTATAATAGTAAAATAAGATTTGAAATTTGGGTTACTCGTGTCAGAACAACAATCTGGTTCCGCAGTTCTTCAGTTTGATACACAAATATTCCATTAAACAGACACTAGAAAACTATGCAGCTGAGCAGCAACTCTCTGAAATGAATGAAACAAGCTGATCCCTAAATATACACTGTGGAAATGTGCACTTACAGGTTCATACTTAGTAACTGCATAAACCCATCCAAGTCCCACTTCCTCATAAAGCCTTCTAAATGCCTGCAATCATAACTTTAGTTACTACGCACGGAAACATGTAAAGACCAATTGCATACACAAAACTCATCTTATTTTGCATTGTTTCTAAGATCATCTTATGTCTCTAGGTATTACAGCCTTTATCAGCTTAGCAGTTCGGACTAGTATTTAGTGGTAATACTGTAGGGTAAAACTAACTCCAAAGACCGATAGACACTTCTTTAGTATATGACAGTATCACAAGGGCAAAACAATTGCTGCACCAATGTGATGATAATAAGCTCTGCATGTAATACTACTCTTGCATCGAATGTCATCAAGGAACTTGAGGGACATTACTGTTTGTGCATCCTTATCTCTCTCTCATTTAGCTTCTCCTTGCCACCAGGGGATCAGGATGCTCTTGTGGAAGTGAAACATATACATCATTCATTAGTTCTGTGTCTAACTTGTGCCTTTCATTAGCTTCCCGAATATAATATTATGTTTTAATAACAAATATTTACCTAACTTCTATGCTTTGAAAAGGAAAATACCCAAAAGTTCAGTAAGAGAGGATGCGATTGACTGGGTTTCACATTGTCATACCTCAACATCTGTAACAATGGTTCCATCTGCGAGAATGGCATGTATCCTCCCCATGGCCTGGAAACAAAAAATAAATTTAATTTGAGAGAAAAAAATGTCTTTCGTCTAATAGAGAAAAAAGATATATGAATGCATATTGTTCCAAAACACCACTCCCATCAATTTAACTATAAACATAAGTAGTTGGAGTAACCAAAAACTGTGAATTAAAAGTGGCTGCTACTGGAAGATTCAACATGAAGTTTTCAAGGGGAAAAACTGATACTCATTTTCTCGGGAGCCAGTAAACATGGAGAAACTCAATAAATCCTTTTGTGCGTGCTAAAAAATGGTGAAAGAGGTCTATATGAGTATCAACACAATGCAAAGTGTATTTTGTTCCAGTATCACTTAAAGAAATCAAACAGACAATGGGAACATTGGACAGTGAGCCACTGAGGTAATCAATCTTATACATGACCAACTTTGTTCTTTCCAGAATCCAGATAATTGAGTAGGAAACTAACAAAAACCAAAAATGATAATTTGTATTAAAATTAATACGCACAGTTTCATAATCAAGACCGTGATTGTCCTTCGCGGAGTAATCCTTTGAGCTGATGTCAACAAAATTTATAGCTCCATAGGATTTGTTTCTTTCCCTCAACATGTTTACCTGCCAAGCCACGAGAGTTAGTACAAACAATATCAGTGAAGAAAACACATTCAAATTCAAACGACTGCGAGACAAGGAATTTATTATCCATAAGATGTTGATGCAAATAGCGCTTGTAGCATGGATAGCACACCTGAGAGGATCTAAAAAATTAAGTCCCATGGTGGGGAACTGGAGTTCAAGCTGAGTGGTACGAAAGTTCTACTAGGAACACAAATTGACGTTAAAACACACAATTCTACTGAGACACAAAAAATCAAATCAACAAGAGTTTATCCACATCATCAGATGGTTCAGAATCCATACAATGGTATTTTCCTCTCCATCTATCCTAGCCAAGAATTTCCAGCTGTTCGTCGATCATAGAAAATAATCTATCTGGACAAGGGAAATACAATTGGGTGGTATCCTGGATTATCAAATAGATGCAGATTTTTTTTTCTGTAACTGGGCCAAGAAAAAAACAACTGGTGATCACTGTGTCAGTTACTGAATTGCAGAACGTTAGTCCATTCTCATGCACCTATATGGCCTATCATACACTCGGTAATGTCATCATTCAGTTATCCCACTAGTTGAACATGCTCAGTTTCACTCTGGAAAAAAACTGCTCAAGTAATTCTCAGAATATTGATACGTGTGCCCTTATTAAGCTGGTTCATATATATTCTAGAGCTAGTCCACACCGAATATATAATTTCAGAGTGAAGATAGCAAGTACCACCAATCACAGACACATCAGTACCTCACGCATACAGAGCGGGCATTCACCATCGTAGAGCATCTTGATCCTCCAATTCTGGGACGAATTCCCCACATCCTTCGGTTCCGCTGCAGGGGACACCTTCACGTCCGAGTGAACTTGGCATCTCCAAGCTGGAATTCAATTCGAAGTTAATAACAGAAGATTATACACAAAATTCACAAACCTAACAACCAGAAATATCTGCCTTTGTGGAGTTCGGGGAATGGACGCAGCAACATGTCCCCGATCTAGGCAATGGGCTACAGTCTACAGAGTGTCATGAAATTTGCTAGGCTGGCTCACCGTACAGAGAAGCGGGGCGGGAGACGGCGGCCTCGGCGGAGCCCCACCGCCCTCCTCGTGGCGGTACCCGCACCGCCGCCGCCGCCGCGGCGAGCGGGCGCGCGCGGGGCAGCGCCGCTCCCAGGCGGGCCAGCGAGCTCGCCATCGATCGATTGATTCCCTTCTCCCTAGCGACGTCGGTGCCGGTGCGACTGTGCGTGCGGTGGGCAATGAGGCCTCGGGGCGCAGCGGTGGCCTCCGGCTCCGGTTCAAATGGAGTTGGTTTACTGGTCGGCTTTAGCTCCACGAGGGCAGTTTCTCTCCCTCCCTCCACGCCGCCAGTTTTCCCCGACTTATATTATTCTTTTATATCCAAACAATTTAATTAAAGTACTACTTTAATCTACACTAATACTATAAAAAAGCCCAGAGGTAGGATCCAAATGACACCAGCCTTACGATTTCGTGTATCTAACACTCGAATTCTCCATTGATGTATTGTCTGTTAATGATAACCCCGTAAGCATAAACGAGTTAGCGGAAGAACTATTAAATTTATTGATTAGATAGAAAACCGGACTGCTTGATTTATATGGAGGAAACCAGGAAAAAACTCTAACAACGGCAAGCCACATCTACAACACCACACACATACAAGACGCTGAGCATGAGTATTTGGACCAACCTCGACGACGCTAGAAAGGAATGACATGCCAAAAAAGGAACAAATGCCTCTCTAAACCGGCGAGCAAAGAGCTCATCTGATGCACCTAGCATGTGAAGGGAGCACCAGCTGCTCTACCATCTCCCAACCTCGCGAGCCACTGGTCCCTCTAATCGGATCCAACTCCAAAATAATTCCCTCAAGAGAGAACACGACGCCAAGTAGCGCCGCCATCGTCCCATCCGGAGCTCGGATGTGGGGTTTCCCGGAGAATGTTAGGATAGGCAGGGTGAGAGCTGCTAAGTCGACGCCTTCAGCAAGGGAACGGCACCCATAGGTGTCGCCATCGACTGATCTGGTAGTAAGAGCACGACTTTCACCGGTAGCCTCACCTACACCAACCCGACCAGGAGCCAATCAGCCACCATACGTGGATCCACGGCCCTCAACCACGCATACACGCCATCCCGCTGCACCTGCCTCCACGGCCGACCACATCTCCACGGCCAACCAAAATTGTTGGCACAACTTCCTCCTCCCTGCAAGGACGCCGCAATTGCTTTCACACGACCCTGCCAGCATAGCACGCTAGGCGCGCTACCCCACTCGCAGCATTTTTTTTGGTCGTGACCTGGAGACAGGTCACAGACAGCATTCGTCTCAACCAATGCTCATGCCCTAAGGGCATGTACAGTAGTATCTAGTCAGCCGTATGTAAAGGCATGTTCAATAGTAGGATGTCAAGTGGGATTCTACCTAAATCGCACTTCTAGTTCATTTGCTAAATTCAAGTGTAAATTTAAATTAGAAGTGGGATTTAAACGGAATCCTACCTGACAATAGTCTAGAGGCGTCTCCTACAGTACGGTGTCTCTTGAGCAGTCTTTTGAATTGTGTGCAACTTCATTACTATTTGCATGTGGTCTTGAAAATTATTGATCAACAACACATAGCAGGGGATCTCTCATTGGCTCATTGCCCACGACCTGGGTGAACCCGTTGAAATAGCAGACACCATCTTTACAACGAGAATAAGGTTGTCTGTTAGGCTAGTCGTGTAGGTAACTTTATGAGTAACTAAGGACACCTACAGTGTATAGCTAAAAGTGATTTTATATTTGTTTTTTAGCTTTTGTAGCTATTTCTCTATAATGTGAAGGTGGTTCTAAATTGAGTAAAAGAGGAAATCAGAGCAAGAGGGTGTTCCGGTGCCAAATGTGGTTCCAAATTAATTAGCCAACCTATGTGTGATATGTGTTCTCTGCTCTCATATCTTAGACAAAAAAATAGCATTATTCTTGTGAGCGGTGCAGGAATTTGTGAAACTCTGGCCAAATTGCATGGTGAAGCAAAATTTACCTTTTTGTCTAATTTAGCTATAACAACATTGTGGCTATCCTAAGGGTCCAACTCAGCAAAATTGCTTATTGGCAGTGAGTTAAGGAAAAAAAAAAGATGGAGTAACATATTTAGTTACTGTAACATCACACGAACTAATGAAAAATAAGTCTATCACCTAATAAATCATACTTTGCATGACACCACTTATGTTATTCTCCACTATGAAGATAGTAACATAGACTAGTAACGTATGCATGTTACTAGCCTATGTTACTCTCCACTATGATCAGCCTTAGCAGGGATTTTAGCGGACAGACTCGTTCTCTTTCTCCCTCCTCCCTCGCTTCCAGGTCGTTTAAAATCCTATGTGGCACATCTTGCAGACAGCTTACGGTGGACCATTGTACACGCCCTAACACGGTTCATGTAAGATATATTTTAGAAATTTTCTGAAGTAAGGGGGCCATTGCTCCCCACCATATTAATTCCACTTCCTACTCGCAGTATGCTCTTAATGATGGAATTTCTCGGCAGAAGGTCAGAAAGAAAGCAATCGCCAGTGCTCTCGGTTCTAGCAACGAGTCTTCTTGACTTAGTTAAACTTTGGCACTTTAAACGAGGGTCTTTGGTGTCGTGGTGCCCTATGGCCTCCAAAATTTATGGACCGGCACTGCTCGCTCATCGCGCGTCTTGACACACAGCCGCCCACTTCTCAAATAGACAACATGTCCGGTCACAACGGCCACCTTCGTGCCCATGGGTCTCGCGCATCTGGACGGCGAACACATACGGCCGAGGCAATTGTTTGAAGCCGAAGCCTCCGTGCGACTAGGAGGACCACCGACGGGAAGGTGTTCTACGGACGCATCGTGGGCGTGACCCAGTTCTCACTAAATATGATTGTCCGGCAAACTATTGGCCTGTTACCACTGAAATTTGATCGCATGGTTCAACGCCTTGCAGGTGTTCGATGTTTTGCCTCTTTCTGATAATTTAACATCTCATTGGCTAGCTGCAGGTACCACGAATCCCTTTGCTATCACTAGACGCCTTACAGAAGTTAATGTTTCGCCTCTCTGTGTGATAATTCAAGATCTAATTGGACATTGTCTAACTGCATGCATAGTGGGGCAGCTAATTTTCTGGTTGTTAGTTGGTCCATTGCTCGAGCACACAAACTGGAAGCTATAAAGCCTATATTTTCTAGCGTTTGGGAAAGTAATTAGCTCTTTTGTTACTATGTTGTTTGAGCAATATCATTTTTATATAGTATTTAATTGAGAATTTACTCATGTGCAGGGAGGAGGAAATATCTGCTCTTCATTGGTTCTCATATATTTCTTCCAAATGTCATGAACAAGCAATAGCCATTAGGTGTTTTTTTCTCCTCAAATGTATGTACCGTTTGAAGCTCGACTATACACTATCAAAGTTCAGGTCTCCAAACACTGGCTTTCGCTAGGCTGAGTTCTATAAAGGCATGACCATACAAAGGCATGGAAGGATCCATCCCAATCTCACAAGCATATGGCACCTAGCTAGCAATGGTCCGCCCGTTTGTATATCAACATATTAAACTTGTACTGATTGTACTAAATGGTTGACAAGAACATCTGTGTTATTGTGGATTTTTCGGAGTAAAATAATGAAGACCAAGCAATAAATATGTATAATTTTCAGTATTGCACAATTTAGACAGAAGAAAACATACACTCTGCACCACTAGCTTCCTACATGTGCTGCTATAGGTTGGGATGTGGAGAATAAAGACCTCACCATTTGAGCCACAAAATATCGTGAGATGCGTGGGATTTTATGAAGATTTGTCAACAGTAAGAGCAAGAACAATAATATAGCCAGCAGCTGACTATATACTTATGCCATGTCATATATAGCCATCATAAATATATATTGTTATAATAAGCTGGCTATAGTGTTGGCTATATAAAATAGGTAGCATTTAATGCTTGCATGACATGCAAGACTCACTCTATGCTAATAGCCCAATTATAGTACTTGATGCGGGCTACATGCTGGCTATAGCTTCTTGTTTCTCGTGTTGCATCCGGCTATAGATTAAGAGCCTGATTTCTTCTTTTTTCTCACTCTCCTCCGACTAGGATTTTGTTGGTGTGGAATAGCTTATAGCCAGCTGATTAGGACTTATTGTACTTGCTCTAATGATTTGTCTCTCCTGCCTTCTACTACCTTCTCTTACTATTATAATCTCTACCTCAAGCACCAATGCTCCCCATTAATTATCCATTGATCTAACTAGAGGTAGAAAGTTTGATAAAAAAATAATCTGCTACATGATTTGATTTATCCATTTAGGCTTTCGTACTACCTCCGTTTTAAGGCTTAAGGCGCACACATTTTTCAAAGCAAAGTTTGACCAAAAGAATTGAGCAACAAAATCTTAATTATATTATACATAATTAGTACCGTTGATTCGTATTGAAAAATACTTTCCAGTGATACTAGTTTTATACCAAAACTCTTTATGTATTTAGAGTAATTTTTGGTCAAAGAAAAAACACGCAAAACAAGGACGTCTTAAGCCCTGAAACGGAGGGAGTAAGTTGCATTGTAAGAATGTTTTAGCAGGGTGGACCAGGAGGAAGCTTTTTTTTAACAGAAGACAAAGGGAATGATCATCAATGATATTTACCTAATTATTTACAATCACCAGGTAACCCATCTATACAAGATAAACTTGTTTTATGTGTCATATATGTTGTAATCATTACCTAAAAAAGTTATAATGAATTTTCGGATATGGTGAGAAGTGAATTTTGTGGCTTTGTGTCATCTTCAAGAAATACTTTCGCATCTACAATATCGAATGGAAAGGAAGCAGTATGTTCACTGCTACCATTATTCCTAACTTCTAATATTTTTGGCAAGCGGTGTACATTGTTCACTCCTACCATTGAACAGGTTGGTTTAGTTTATCTTCTTGTACATTAGTATCTCAGTGTATAATTTAGTCTTTTTGTGTGGTGCTTACAAGCTATCCTGGTTGCACTTTTGATGTACAAGGATACTTACTATGATATGTCTATAAGGATTGCATTTTTCTAAGTTGATACAAGCTATCCTTAGACCTCCCTCTTGATATGCCCTAACCATGATGGTTGATATGGTGGCAAAATTCCATTGATGTATATGGTATAGGGTTTTTTTTCACAAAAATCAAACGTTCCAAATAGTAGAATGAGTAGCCAATTGTTTTCTATGTAATTTGTCAAACAATATGATATTTGTCAAGTGCATAAGTTTTGATGCAAGTTATCAAAATACCCACATATTTCTTATTACCTTAAATGTGCGTGTGCATGATGCTAAATTACTATTAGTATTAGAAGCACAAGTGAAGTGAGGCATTTAGTTGTTTTGTTAGGTAAAATGAGGCAACATATTTATCATTTTCTTTCACAAGGCCGAGCAAGGGGAATCATGACTCTTTGAAATGATGCTTTTCACATGTGTAGTGCTTGCAAGAGACCAATTTGCGCTATGATTTCTCTGTCTTTGAAACATGATTTGGGTAGGAGCAGACACATGACGAAAGACACATGCATCCCTTTCTTCTCAAATTTCCCAATTGACATTGCAGATTTTAGGTTAAGTATATAAGATCAAGAATGCATCATGCTCGTTGGGGACATCACCACGCGAACAATGCACTTCAACCAAAAAAAATCTTTTCGCATCCTTATATATATATATATATATATATATATATATATATATATATATGACAAAATATGATTAAATTATGGCGAACCAACAAAATAGAGATACAAAATAATACTCTAAAGAAGTTGAAACTACGAGCCAAATTATGCTAATACTACTACAAACGGCTTCTAAAACCCGGGCGCTAGTATCGATCCTGTTAAATTTGCTGACCGTTAAGCACGAATCTTGTCATGTCATGCGACTTTAGCTTGTGTACCGCTAGAGTTAGATGTCACACCCCGCCCCTTTGCCGATATGATTGTCGACGTGAGGCTTGATCGATTGCCTGAATTCCGGAACAGAGAGAAGCAAAGAGAGGAGAGCGAGGAGAGTTTGGATTCTATTCCATTCTTCAGACTTGATCGATGCCTGTCTGACTGCCTGTGCTCTCCCTTTTGTAGCCGACGAGCCATGCCACCGGCCCATACCAGCAGCCCACGGCCCATGTCCAGCATGTACAATTCTCCTCCATATACGGACATGACATTACCGCCTCCAAGAAACATTGCTTGCCCCCAAGCAATGGCTGGTCAAGTAGACACACATGAGCTCCAACTTCAGCATTGTTATCCCCAAGCCTATCCACTCACGGATTGCGACAATGCCCGGATCCCATGGCCTTCCCGGGGCAACCCAAATGATGAACTGAGCGATGTGGGCATTATTGGGATTCCACGGCAGTTGTACCTGCAGCTTGGTCCGCTGGTTGGAGTAGAATTCATAGGCATGCTCATGCAAATTTGTCCCCATGAGCATTATATAATTTTCTGCCTTTTTATGGAGTGACCGACTTGTCTCATTCGGGAAAATATAAAAATTGATCACTGCAACTCCTTGTATGTAACGATAAGGTTGCCATGCCCAGATACATGCACGTTGCTGCAGGATATTCAAATGGCCAAGTTTTTCTGAGTTGCTTCTTTGGCATGCATTGTGATTGGTATAACTCCATTCCCTATTTCCTTGTGTTGCAAAGATGCCAGGCTCAAAAGCATTTGGTACTGCAGTTGATATGCCTGGATCCCATAGTCTGACAAGTCCACAAGGCTGTTGCTTGATTTCCTTGTAGATGGAGCAGCCAATATTTACATAGTGCAAATCCCGTTGATGCTCACCTTTTCCTGGGCTAAAGCAGCTTAACCTCCATGGTGGAATTCCGAACTGAAGTGAACACCAATCACCTGGGTCCCATTGCAAGAAAAGTGTACCAATATCATGGCCATGTTGGATCTCTCCCTCAAGTTCGTGATGAGTATCCCCAATCTTCTCTAGAAACAATGATGAGCTACCAATGTGAGTTATGACGTAGTCAGCCAGCTCCTCATCCCACACCATGTCCTTGAGACAACTGTCGTTGAACACCTCATCTGCACAATCCAGCTCAAGCTCCAGGAACAAAGAAAATCCTCCAACATCACTGAACACCTCATCAGCCATTTTGTCAATCATGGGAGGCGTAACAGTATCGTTGCACTTGATGGCCACTGGAATGGCGGTGGTAGATAGCGTGGAGTTGAATTCAGCGTCAGCGGGCATAAAAGGAGTCAGAGAAGAACCTGAACTCGATGCCGACATGAAAGCAAACTTCTGCACATCACCGCCGTCGTGGCAACATTGCACAGAACAGATGGTGGGTGTCAGCATGTTGAACTCGAAGTCAACGTGTGACTGCAATGGCTTGTCTAGCCAAGGCTCCAGGGGTGCAAGGATCGCTGCTTCTGTATTACCCTCGGACGGAGACTCGAGCGCTGCATGGTTTGTGCCGCCATTGATGACCAAACCCAGTGTCGAACACCTTGTGGGCGCCACGACAGAGAGGGCGGGGGAGACACGGAAAATGGTAGCAGCTGCGTCGCGGGCATCCCGGGGAACCTTGTGTGATAACGGCTTGGTCTCCAGACGCATCCATGCCTGATCCGACATGGCAGGCGAGGTGGTTGTGGCGGTGGGCGAGAGCGCCGCCGTTGTCTTCTTCAAATTCTCCAGCATATTCTCCTGCCTTGCGGCTATATGGCCCAACGACACGGTGAGCTTCGCCAAGCTCTCATGGATGGCACTCAAGGTCGCATCCGTTGTTGCCGTCACCACCTCCATCGATTCGACACAGCCAGATGGGGAATTTTTTTTGGGTGAGATTTTGTGGGGAAAATTGGTGGCTCTGATACCAAATTGTCACACCCCGCCCCTTTGCCGATATGATTGTCGACATGAGGCTTGATCGATTGCCTGAATTCCAGAACAGAGAGAAGCAAAGAGAGGAGAGCGAGGAGAGTTTGGATTCTATTCCATTCTTCAGACTTGATCGATGCCTGTCTGACTGTCTGTGCTCTCCCTTTTGTAGCTGACGAGCCATGCCACCGGCCCATACCAGCAGCCCACGGCCCATGTCCAGCATGTACAATTCTCCTCCATATACGGACAGAACATTAGATTTGCTCGCTTGAGGAGTGACAGCTTGCGTACCGCTAGAGTTAGATTTGCTCGCTTGAGGAGTGACGCTAGCAATTGGAGCCTATGGATTGTGATCAGCGACCGGGAGGGAGACACTTGTACAAACGCTACATGTTCTCCCATCAAAAAAATCCGTAAGCATCCGATTAGGTGCCTATACATTGTATGTGGCCTAACATGTCATCCTGAAACATAAGAAGTTAGCACAAACAGTATGCATTGCCCTATACAGCAAAAGCAAGTCGAGAAAAGGAGCCAAACTATGCTAGCACCGCCATATCATCTTGAAATAAAAATTCAGCATGCGCATGTTACTCATCTAAACCGCGAACTGTACCCACAAGATAGAGAGAGGCATACCAACTTGTGCTTTATAAACACGTCGGTCCCTCTCGAATCAAGTTGGACATGGTAGGTAGTCTAATCTAAGGTAAGAAAAATAAATAAAAAAGGAAAACAAAACGATGGACGAACGGAAACAAACAAAGACAAGAAGTCGCGAAGAGCTTTCTCTTTCAGAGAGAAAACGGCCGAGACGCCAATCAAAACCGTCTGGGAAACAGCAACGCGAATATACTCCGCTCCACGTCATCCGGCCGTGGCCAATCGCTCTTATCCACATCGCAGTCGTGCACGTCCGGCCATCCGACGGCTGGTGACCCCTCCCTATCCGCCATCGGACGGCTGCCGCGACTCCTTCCAGACCTTTCCGCGCGCGGTCACCGCGACCCTGGCTCACGCCGTCTCAGGTCCGTCACGGGCGTCCACGTGGCGCCCACGGATTGCGCACGCCCGGTGTGTCCGTACATACATGTCCTTTGCGTATAGGCCCCTGCAAACTACCAGTATTAACGTTTTCATCCCATGGAGACCTGGCTCGGTCCCTCTCTCTGCGTGATCTCTGAGCTCCATCGCGGGCAGATGTACAAATATCTCGTAAATCGAGTCGTTAGGTGATAAAAATCCAATTCCCGTCACGGATCAGGTAGAGAAAGCCGAGCGGAACTCGACGGGCAGCGGGTTGGTGATGAGGGCGCAGCAGCGGTAGCTAGACAGACCAAAGGGATCGGCGATAGGTTGCCACGGCATGACCACGACTCCGGATCTGCTCCGCCGCTAGCCTGCTTCCTCCCCGCCCCGGCCGGCGCCATCGCCGCCGGCCGATCCCCTCACTATCCTCCCGCGCCTCGCCCCCTTCATGGTGAGTTAGAGGTTCGCTGAGAATTATTAATTCCCGTACTGTCTTCCCCTGCATCTGGCTTCGTGCTCTGTTTTTTTTGTCATGCTCGCGCCAATTCATCCAGCTGATGCCGAGTTCGTGGCGAGATTGGGTCTGGTTTGATTCTGAGTTGTTTGGTGCGGAGATTCGAGTGTAAATTTATGTTCTTTTCTGTTGGTTTGTTGGCGCGCAGGCTTGATCCGATGATAGCAACGAGAGCGCGACTTCCCCACTCCCTGAAAGCGTCGGCGCGCGGCGGGCGCACCAAGCGGAGGAGGAAAGGGACCCGCCGCCGCCGCCATGTCCCCCAACCTGGAGAGCTCGCTCAAGAGCCAGGTGCCGGCGCTGCTCCTCAGGCGCCTCTTCGGCGTCGGGGCGAGGCGGGATGAGGCGGCGGCAGCCAAGCAGATGCCGCGGCCGTCGCCGTCGCCCCCGCCAGCGGGGAGGCGGCGGGTCTTCGTGCAGACGGAGTCCGGGTGCGTGCTGGGCATGGACCTGGACCGCGGCGACAACGCGCACACCGTGAAGCGCCGGCTGCAGCTCGCGCTCAACGTGCCCACCGGCGGGACCTCGCTCACCTTCGGCGACCGCGTCCTGGAGAACGACCTCTCCTCCATCCGCTCCGACTCGCCGCTGCTGCTCACCAGGAACAGCATCCACCGGAGCTGCTCCACGCCCTGCCTCTGCCCAGCGTCCAAGGACTTCGAGCACAAGGACAGCAGCGGCCTGGTTGAGATACTCGGCTCATCAAGCCACAGCGTGAAACGCCTTGTCGACGATGTGGCGACAGGCATAAGGACCGGGCTGGATCCGGTGCCCATTGAGAGTGGCCTCGGCGGCTCCTACTACTTCAGGGACGTTGGAGGTGACAGGGTTGCCATTGTGAAGCCGACGGATGAGGAGCCTTTCGCCCCAAACAACCCGAAGGGGTTCACCGGGAGAGCACTTGGCCAGCCGGGACTGAAGAAGTCTGTCCGAGTAGGGGAGACGGGGTTCAGGGAGGTCGCGGCGTACCTGTTGGACCACGAAAATTTCGCAAATGTTCCCGCGACGGCGCTGGTGAAGATAACACACTCGGTTTTCAATGTCAATCGCCCAATGAACAATGGCACTCCGGCTCATGACCAGAAGCAGCAGCAAGTTACCAGTAAGATCGCTTCATTTCAGCAGTTCATCGCACACGACTTCGATGCCAGTGACCACGGCACCTCAAGCTTCCCGGTTGCTGCTGTTCACAGGATCGGCATATTAGACATCAGGATTTTCAACACTGACAGGCATGGTGGTAATGTGCTGGTGAGGAAACTTGATGGTGGCACAGGCCGCTTTGGTTGCCAGACGGAGTTGTTCCCTATTGATCATGGCCTGTGCTTGCCGGAGAACTTGGAGGATCCCTATTTCGAGTGGATACATTGGGCGCAGGCGTCGATCCCGTTCTCTGACGAAGAGCTTGAGTACATCAGGAATCTTGATCCAATGAGGGATGCTACAATGCTGCGGAGAGAACTGCCCATGATACGCGAGGCTTGCCTCCGAGTCCTTATCCTGTGCACAATCTTCCTCAAGGAGGCTGCAACTTCTGGGCTTTGCTTGGCAGAGATAGGAGAAATGATGACCAGGGAGTTCAGAGGGATGGAGGAGGAGCCAAGCAAACTGGAGGTTGTCTGCATGGAAGCTAGGAAGAAGGTAGCCGAATGGGAACCGTTCTCCCCCGGGGTTGAACAAGGGGAGGACATAGATTTCCAGTTCTCGATGGATGTCTTAGGAGGGTACACTGATACGATTCGATCGCCAAGATTCCATTGCTCAGGCTTGAAAGGTAGCTTCAGAAATCCCCTGACGAAACTTGTGGAGAGCATGAATGAGGACAATGATGATGAAGAAGATCGAAAGGAGTTCTCCATGCATTCATCTCATCGGATCCCATCTTCTGAGTTCAATACTCCCAGTGTGCACAGAACTACTAGTTTGAATGGCAGTGTGCCTGTCCTGAACAGGAGCGCAGATGAACAACTTCCATCTAGTATGTGCTTTGTCAGGTTGTCGGACATGAGCGCAGAGGAGTGGCATGTCTTCATCGAGAAGTTCCAGGAGCTGCTGAAAGAAGCGCTGGATGAATGCAAGGCGGCTGGAGCACAGCGTATGAAGCAACGGCTGGGCACTTCCTGCAAGTTTTGACTAGGACCATAGAGCAGCAGAGGAGAAATACTGTTCTGCTACCTGGGTTGCTTTTGGAGCGAGTGCAGCAAAGATATGATCATATCTAAGTAGTAATTTTCATCAGGTCGACGAGAACTGCTACGATGTTATTTAGTTATGTTAAGACAAGTACTGCATAATAAATGCTTACCAGCCTGTGTATATTGCTTTAGATGCTGAACACTAAGAGTGCTATTCGTTGGCTGCTGCTGAACATTCTTTGTGTTGTGCTGTGAGCAGTGTAAATATGCACCTCTGATGTAAATGCTTACCTTGTGTTGAACATCTTGAATGAACACTTTTCATGCGATGGCTCTGATATTCAAATTTCTTGACACTCCAAATCTGAGAAGATTAAAATGTTGTCCTTGGAGTGGACAAGTTAATTGTCAGCTCACAAAGATCAGCAGAAGAATGTAAAAAACTAAGGAATGAGCTCCTTTCTCACTGTAGTTACCTTGCATAATTGCACAGACAGGAACAAACTATCTTAACCACAGCTGCATTGCGCCTTCTGTTAGCAATAATTAGGCTGACAGCAGCATCCAAGCTAATTTCAGCTGCCAAGGCTGGGCTGTACGATACTCCCTGTCCTGAAGAAGCCATCCATTTTCTGCTAGAAGGGGAGAGGGATATACCTTGGACTTCTCCTGTTGTGACAAGCAAAACAGCAAGGATTTCTTTTGTTGTGACAAGAAAAATAGTCAGATTTCTTCTGATGTAACAAGAAAAACAGTCGGGTGCAGTGGTAAAGTCAAACCATATGATGGCTAGTTAGAAGATTAATAGCAGAGATAACCTGCAGCAGTTAGTCATGGATGGTGGATATATCATGCTACATTAATAGTTGTTCATACTGTGTGCACTAAGATTAATTTGTAACATAACCAGTTACGCAGCTACTTACTGATTAGCAACATATGCTAGGTTACCAAGAACGTTTAACCAATAGACTAAGCACAAGATGACCTGGTATATGAATGGCTGTTGACCATATTACTAATTCTTGATCAGCCGCAATCAAAGCAAAAGAGGGAACAAAAAGTAGATCTTGCAACAAATTGAATTGCTCCGAATGTGCAATCATGATTATGGACCTGTTGATGGTATATAGCATTTCAACCAACCTCAAGCAAAGTGTCCAACTCTGTTTGCCAAACAGCCTGATCGCTGTCAAAAACTTCCTTGGTGGAGTTTCCCAAAATAATGAAAATGCTAATCTAAACCAAGTATGGAATATGTTCCAGTACACATGCAGGATAATTGATTAGCCAACCAAATAACAGGAAACAAAAAGTAGGTCTTGAAACAAATTGAATTGCTCCAGTCGTGCAATCATGATGGTGGACCTGTTAATGATATAGCACTATCAACCAACCCTCAAGCAAAGTGTCCATATGCATAGTAGTATAACCTACCAACTCGGTTTGCCAATCGACAGCTTGACCGTTGCCAAGTACTTCCTTGCAGGAGTTGCCAAGAGGATTATATACTTTACCAAAATAGTGAAAATTATAACCCAAAATAGTGAAAATTATAACTCAAACCAAGTATTTGGTCTCGAAGATGGCTGCCAGTCTTCAATGAAACTGACGAGTACAGGGCATATGTTCCAGCACAAATGCAGGATTGGACTAAATAATAATGTGGTCTGCACACTGGCACCAGCTTGACAATCTTATCTGAGAGCTAGCAACCAAAATCCAAGAAGTTAGTTTAAAGCAAACTGATAGCTGGTATTACTACATGATAACTTTGTCTTACTTCGGTGTCACAAAGCAGCAAGCCAGTAACCAAATGTTTTTAGTAGCAAGCCAGTAATGACACAAAAGCAGCAAGGAAGTATTTGGCAACAGTCACATTGCCTATCATTCCATATACAATTATGTACTACTACATGATAACTTTGTCTTACTTCGGTGTCACAAAGCAGCAAGCCAGTAACCAAATGTTTTTAGTAGCCAGTATTATCGAAAGCCTTCGATTCAACATGACACTAAACGGAACACATATCATCCAGCACACGAGCCATAACACAAAAGATTGACTGAAAGGTCATGCCAGAACAAATTTGTCTCCTACAGGACACTATCCACATTTCTTTTCGGCCTTGTCACTCTCACAACAAGAAACAGCTTAGGAGCATAATGTATTATAAGTAGGTATTAAGTGATCAAGTAGTACAGTTACAGTGGCTATGGATTCTAGGGGCAGGCATTTTGCACTCATATACTTGATTATTATTTTCTTTCGAGAATTCATAATGCATTATAGTTGTTTTATAGTTTTGCACTAGTAAACTGCAGAAGCAACTTCAGTTAACACTTACGACACTAAAAAAATTGGAAATTGTGGTTTGGACTTTCGAGTAGACGATCCTAGACAACTAGTGAACCTGAATGTTGTAAATTGTAATCAGTGGAATATTCACTTTCAAGGGGTGATCCGTGGGTGCAGGAAACTTGAGAGCATTGCTTAGTGCTCAGTTGATTGCTTGTTAAAATGTATAGCTGATTCATGACACCGTATATAATGCCTTCATGGAACCACCGACAAACATCTAAACCACACAGCAAGCTCAAATGAAGATCTATTCAGGATGATTCAGTTCAGAATGCAGTCATCCATACAAAATATGTTGCCTCATCACGTTACAGGTATGCATATCGAACCTAAGAGGATAAAAGTGGCCCACCCCCATGTATAAAAATACCCCTCAAAGTTTTTGTTACGAGATCAAAATAACCTATACCATATGGATGATATTCAAATGAAACCACTTGGGCATAAGGATGCAGTACCCAGTTATCTGGAGAAGTACCATCACAGATCAGCTGAACTCATATTTTTAAGCAAAGAAATTACAAATCAGAACTATTCGGATAAACAGCAGAAGATACTTCTCATTTCAGAAATGGAAATGAAATCATTTACAAGGCACTGTTTGCTAAAAAAAATGGGAATAGGAACAGGCAGACCTCCATTTGTGATGATACTTCTAACTGCTGGAGTAGTGAATGATCTCCGATGACATGATTAGAGAAAATTGGTAGCTCAGGTCAAGCACTAGAAATGTTCTAAATTATAGGCTCAAAGAAGACGCGCTATTCAGCTAGCACTTGATAGTTGATACAGCTGACAGGTATGATCCAATAGGACATCACAAAGGCATCTGGATGCTGAACCCTGAAGTATCTGAGCCCAAATCTTCACAATGCAGCTTGTTGCCACAATCAATAGATGGATGTATCAAATCTTGGCTCATAAAAGCAGAACTGGGTATTGCACAATTGGCTTGCGCAACCAGCAATCCACGACCAAGCCTTCTTGTCAACATCGTATAGAAGGCCTTTGCCCTGGTTCCACGACGTGAAACAAATCAAGTTGTCCTGCCCAAAGCACTCAAATCGCTCGGCGGACAACCTCAGCAGAGCCCTGAAGTACTTGGGTGGCATCCTGCTTATCTCCACCCAGACAGTCCTACCATGATCCAGCTCCCAGATCCTCATGCTCTGCAGCGTGCTGTATAGCCCGATCCTCCCCACTAAGAAGAGCCTTCTGCGAGCTCCAGCAACGAGATACCCATCTAGCAGCGACCGCGGGAATTTCGCTGGTATATGCTCCCAATGCCCCGCATCCACTCTATACATCATCAGCCCAAGCGGCGAGAGCGTCTCCAGGTAGAGCCGGGAGTCACAGAACGCCATCTTCGACGAGCACAGGTTCGCCGCGGGCATCATCTGATGCACTGACCAGCTATCCTCCTTGGAATCATATACCTCGGTGGGGAGCGTCTTGTCCCCGTACACATCGCTGGCGGCGATGACCTTGAACGACCGGCGCTTCCTGTCGACCGCGAGCACGAGCTGCCGCTGGTGGTTGTGATGCATGTCCGGGAGCACCCGCCAGGCCTGCGTGAGCGGGTTGCAGACGACGGTGCGGAATATGGGGCCGTCGAAGCCGGAGAGGCAGACGAGGCCCCCCGAGGATCCGACGAGCCAGAGGTCCCAGGCGGGGAGGAAGCCGACGGGGAGCCTGTAGCGCGCGCGGAGGGGCAGGCTGAGCGCGCCGCACTGCGGCGGGGCGCCCCGGGAGAAGGTGAGGAGGCAGGGCCCGTGGGAGGGGGCCGCGGCGTGCGCGGCGAGGAAGGCCGGGTCGCCGCCGCGGAGGAGGGAGCCCCAGCGGCGAGAGACGGCGCGGAGGCGGAAGAGGAGGAAGGGCGGGACGCGGGCGAGCACCTCGACGAGGAGGTCTTCCGGGAGCGCCTCCCAGACGTTGGGGTCCATCCGGACGTCGGCGGGCGACGCGGCGGCGGCCGCGGAGGTCGCCTTGTTGGGCGTCGCCGCGCAGGTCTCCTCGTCAAGCCCGCGCGGCTTGGTGCGGGGCCGCGACGGGCTCGTGGGCCGCGCCGCCACCGCTCGTGCGCCCGCCGCCGCCAGCGCGTCCATCGCCGGGATCGGAGCGGGGTCGAAGGGGGAAATCTCGAATCCTTGGGAGCCGCTGCTCTCTCTTTTTTGTTTTTTTTTTGTCCTCTTTTTGGACGGAGTCGGCGGGCGGGCTCCACTCGCTGGAGGCAGCGCAGCGCAGGCGCAGCTGCGAAATGGGGGAGCACGACGTCGAGAAGGGGAACGGAACGGAACGGGGGAGCGGACTCCGTTACTTTTTGGACGTTTGCGGGGCCGTTCGAAACGGAGAGCGTAACGGAACGGGTGCGGTTGGTCTCCGTCGCCTTGGCTTGGCCGGCTGGAATTTAAATTTGACACGCCCGAAAAAAAAACAGAAATGCGTGTGAAATCACGAGGAAGCAGAGGACCGTGGACGGGAAACAAGCAAGGGCCTTTTTTTGGTTCAGAAGATTAATTGAACTTATGCTGTGTTTGGATGCGTAGAATTGGGCATGAAATTGAATTGGACTGGAAATTCCAAATTCAAGATGGAAATGAATGGGCTCCTAATTCGAATTATGTTGTTTGGATGTGCTTAGAATTTGCTGTTGGAATCAAAGGTGATACCAATTCCAATTCTTGTTTGGATTGCAGAAACCATGGAAAGGAATTTTCTGTGTTTTTTTTGTCAACGCACGGCCGCACGGCCATGGTGAAGTGCGGGAGGGGCCGGCTGTGTCCGGGATCGAGTAGATCGGTCGGTGGTGAAGTGCGGGAGTCGCGTTGGAGGACATGTACGGATAGAGCAGCAGAGGCCTGCGTGTGATGGGAAGGAGCCGGCGGTCGGGGAAGGAGTCGACGACGGCGTCGATCTGGAGGACGGAAGCGGAGAGAGCAGCACGGGGCGGCGTGTGATGGGGAACGGATGGAGCGGGGCGAGGCGGACGAGATGAGCTCGTATGGGCGGCGGAGGATCTGGTTGGGGGAGACCTCGGGCGACGGAGGATCTAGTTGGGGAAGCCGATGGTCGGGGAAGGAGCCGGAGGCCATGGAAAGGGAGGCGGCTCGGGAAGGAGGGAGGTAGCGTCAGGAGGGAGGCCTCGTGAACAGGTACGCGCGGTGCGTTTCCACGCGTTTCCGAGGGGGCGACCTCGGAATCTTGGACGGGCTCTTTGCACGCGAGGAACGGGGGCTCGGAATTGGACACCGTTTCCAGGCCACAATTCTACGCGCAATCCAAACAGGGAAATTGACTCAAAATTCTAGATTCGCTGATTCCATGTCCAATTCTACGCTTCCAAACACAGCGTTATATGATTCCAATCTATAGATATTTTTTCCCTCAAAAAAGGAATCTATAGGAATTTTTACTATGAAGTCAATTTGGCCCATAGAAATGAATCCTCTATAATTTCTAATGATTGTTTTTCTACACTATAACCTTAAATTTAGCACACCCAAAAAGAAAAAAGATAAATACAGTACGTCTGAAATCATAAGAAGACAAAGGAAGAGGGAGTACATTTCTCGGTCCGTAGGTTTTACTATATGAATTGAATAAGTTGAGACGTTGATTCCCACAACAATTGGAAATATAGAAACCGCAAAAATCAAATAGGAAGGGTATGACTACATTGCGACCCTTCTACGAATGGTAGTTTTTTATGGGATTCACGCGTCCTCACAGTCGCGTGTCTCAACACCCTCGTGTCGCCCTCCCCCGGGTTTTTGCATTCGCATCGCTCCCCCACGGCGACACAGTCTAATGAACTGAGCCAACCGACCTAGACATGTCGGTCCGACTGCAACACAAAGCCTGAAAAAAAGAAGAAAACAGGCTCAGTTTTCCGAATCTACTTCCTCTCCCAGCAAAAAAAAGATAGGATCTCAACTAGGACAACTTACCTGGTGTCGTCTTCAACCTCGAGGAGAAGGGGATTGCCATGGACGCTGGACCTCTAGCTGCATGATTCATCTGAAAAAAGGGGGAAAACACCTTGCATAAAAGTTCATGTAACTTTCTAACAGTGTGCTCATAATTTGAATCGCCACCGAAACAAAAAGGATAGATCCATCAAATCTACTACAAGAAATCAAAAAGTTTGGATCTATGCCTAGCATGAAATTTACATATCCAACACGAACACTATGGGTATAGAAAATCATAGATCTAAAATTGAGAAAAATAGCTACTTTGTTCATGTAAAGAGGAAAACACATGCATATTTAGGTTTGCTCCCTATATGTGGGTCTATGGACAAATTTGTGTCCAGTTTTGCTCCATGTATATGATATTTTGTGTGCCTAAGCCTTGTGCTATGTCGCCATGAACAACTGTCGAAAACCTGCATGTGGAGCAGAAAAATTAGGAGACCTAGTGTTGTTCCGATGATAGAGACCATGTGTCCCATGGTATTAACATCCAACAGAGTTTCAAAGCCCTTCCTATGAAACCAAATGGCCAGAAAAAACACGACGCACCCGATCGAATCAGCAATCTACAGGCATGATGTATCTAGTGAACTACAAAACGGACCTGTCTAGGACAACAACCGGCCTGGCCTGCCTAGCCCACCCAGAGAGGGAAAATAGTATTCATATGCTGTTATGTGCCTAGCCCAGTGGGAGCTCCTATATGCTGCTCTTAGCGGCGCGAAAGGCCCGCGTCGCGCACACCCGGATGCGTAGAGGAATCAAATATGCTGTGGCCCATCACAGAACTCCTCTTTCCTTATAACCGTCGATTTTCTCAGGCTCTTCGGTTTTCTGACGGTTTTACGGTTCTCTGCTTGTTTTCGATAGAAAATGAATAATCATTTTTGAAAAAACATAAAATTGATACCCTGAAAATTTTAAAATTTGAGCAAATTCAAAATCTAAACAAAATTCAAAAATGAAAATTTAAATTTGAACAAATTTGAAATCTGAACATTTTCAGATCTGTTTTTTTTCAAAAAGGAAAAGAAACGAAAAAAAAACAGAACGTCGAAGCTCTGCTTTAAAATCCGGACCTCCGTAACACGGATTTAACGCAAAGTTGTACGAGCAGGGGTGCGCGGTGGTTCGAAGAATCGCCACAGCGGGCGGTACATAGGAATTGCCAGCCCAGTACACAGGAGAGGCAGGTCGGTCATTTTGTTCACAATTCAGTTGTCACTTCTTGTTGATTAAAAAAACAATGTTGTCACTTCTTGTTCCCGGAATTTTTTCACATTTGTCATATTTTTTATCTGAAATTTACATATTTGTCACACAACCATCACGTATCTATGACATAGAAAATAACAAATACTAGCAGAGTGCCCGTGCGTTGCTACGATTTTTTAAATTTCTGCATAAATTTTATAAAACAAATAAGTACCGCAATCGCAAACTGAAATTAAAAAAATACATAACAAAATCTTAAGAACTAACCAAAAGCAAACCTGAAGTAAGCCGCACATCGTCGAAAATATCAACAACAACATCCCATTTAGTTCAAAAAAATTCAACGGTCTAGTATCTCAAAAGAAAGGTGTCTATGCAAGTTCATATCAGATTTTTAGTAGAAATAATAACACATTTAGGTAAAACCATATACGTGTATTCAGCTTTGTACATTGTACAAGGAAAGAAATAACTTTGCCAAAAATAGGGGTGAAACAAGATGGCATACCGATCTTGAAGTGCGTTGCAGCTCCCTCCGGCTATGATCCACTTCCAAGCTGGTTTGTCTTGCTTCCAATATTTCAAATGCGTGTCTTGTCTAGCTCATCCGCAACTTGCAGATGAAATACCATATCTGAATCTAATTTAAGCCACAAACTTTATAAAAAATTGTGAGGATTAGCTACAAGCAGATCGAGCCTTGAGGCTGCAATTTTCTTCCACCACAGCAGCTGGTTCCTTCTCGAACTGCTCCTCCTCAGGTGCCTCCGCTTCTGAACTCTCGTGCACTTACGTACGAAAAGCCGGAAGAGAGAGACTCGTCCTTGTCCACGGCAGGCCTGCAGCGATTTTCTTTGCCCTGAGCTTCATGTAGTAGATCATGTTGAGCAGCCTGTTGTTCCTGGACGATGAGAGGCTATTCCTAATCCCGACCATCTCGTTTAATTCCACTGGCCCAATCACCACGTTCCTGGCCGGTGCGCCGGAGAGCCGGAGCACGAGCAGCGCCGCGAGTTCCTTGGTGAGTTGGGCGCCGCAGAGTCTGGCTAGAATCTGAAGCAGTATGGAGCCTCCACTTCCGACGCGGCATGGACCCGTACCTGAAAGAACACCGGACACGGCGCCTCGGTCCATGGTCGACCATTGGGTGGTGTAGGCGAGGAGCTGCTATTAGCACGTGCGCTCGTCCGTACATGCCTGGCTTGTGCTCGAGCTCGTAGTCGCAGATGGGGTAGAAGACCAATGGAACACTGGGCTTCTTTGCAGGTGGGGGATACGGCTAGCGGAACACGGGGGCTCTTCTCCCTCTTCAGCAGGCTCTGGATATAAGCGTGCCGCTCGTGACCTCGATCGATCTGGCGGCGCCGGTCGCAACTCGGCACTCGACTTGCTCGTAGAGGACGTCGTAGGCCTCGATCGAATTTAGTCGAGCTGCGGTTGCAAGCAAATTTCGGCGAGGTTGTGCAATCGATTTGACATAATCACGTGAGGAGAAAACGGTCCATATATAAACTTTCCTGAGCAAGGAGGCAAGAAATAAACGGAGCAATCTAAGATTTGATGGGACAAACTGAGTTTGGGACGAACTTGTTCCGCAGCTGTGATCCTTGCCGAAGCAATCGGACATGACTTGCCTCACACCGCAGCGGTGGCCCCTTGCCCGAACGATCGAACACGACTCGGTGGCAGACTTGGGACGACGGACGAAAATCTATATACGACGAAAACCGCCTCTAGACAAATTATATAGTAGAGAAGAGATACAGAGTGCAAAGAAAAATGTGGCAAATGTGCAAATCACCCTCTTGTTCCGCTAAAAGAAAGTTGTCGCTTCTTGTTCCTGCTCGTCTGGTCGTCAGCCGCGCATCCATGGCGCTAGTTAGGGCATCTACGTGACTCCATGAGCCGGTGACTGAGTGGCGGGGGTAGCAGCCGGACTGCCGGAGTCCGGAGAGACTCGGTCCGGCGAGCGGCCAGCCAGCCAGGGCACCTAGGCACCAACCCAAATCCCCAAGCCTCAGGCAGGCAGCCAGAAGACGCAGGCAGCCAGATAGCTAGCAACGGCGATCTGGCGAGGCGGCTACCCAGGCTCTTCTCTAGTCTTCCGTCTTATCCGATTTTCCTGCTGCAAGTGAAGTGCAGGCCCGCAGGCCGCCGCTGCTCCAGTCCTTCCCAGGTAAAGCGCACGGCACAACACAAGTGACAGGTAAATTCACTTTCCCCAAATTACTTCAGGGCAAAATCATTGCATCTTAATTCTCTCTCAATACCAATCTATGTTCCTACTGTTAACAATTTGGTAGTATTTTATAATTCAATAATCCACTGTTGTTTACAAATTGCAATTTAGGTACCATGTGCAAGGACAGTCCGAGATGAATTTATTTGTTTATTCAAAAGTAAAAGGAGATGATGCAACTGAATAATTCTTTGTGCTCTGCTTTAGCTCGGCCTGCCTAATATTTTCTTCGGAGCTCCGCCATTACAGGAATACGATCCTAGCTAGCTGACTGTTAGAGCAAGGAAAGAATCAGGTAGGAGGATTACACTGCACGGCATGTGCACGTACAACAAGGAAAGAATCAGGTAACACATCCAATGGCAGTTGCTAAGGTTCTGCCTTCTGAGTCTCTTGTCACTTTATAATCTTTTGCAGATACAAGCATGACTCCCCGTCCATAAGTCATTCCATTATTTTGAGAAATGTGAGAGAGGGAGAGGGAGAGAAAACACCATTGATGGGTGGTCTTTCAGGTGCCATGCAATGGTGGGATGAATCGCAGCTGCGCGTCCTCGTCCTGGCCAGCCTCGGAATCCAGTACTTCCTCGCGGTCTTCGCCGGCGGGCGTAAGTACTCTGTTTCACCTTGGTGCAGGTTCTTCATCTGGCTGTCATATCTCGGCAGCGATGCTGTCGCGATATATGCCCTCGCCACGCTCTTCAATCACCAAAAGCTGTCCTCCCAGAATAGCAGCCATGACTTGGAGGTCTTATGGGCACCTTTCCTGCTGATGCACCTCGGTGGCCAGATCTTCATCACTGCCTATAACATTGAGGACAATGAGCTGTGGACGCGGCATATTGTCACCGCGCTAACTCAGGCAAGGTTTTGACCGAGCTTTAGCAATTATCTCATCTGCATTACAAATACCTACTCTAGTTTGATGCTTCCTTTTTCCTATCTTCAGTTTTTTTTTAAACAATCAATTCTCCCTTCCATTATAGATCGCGGTGGCCCTCTATGTGTTTTGCAAGTCATGGTCGTTATCTGCTGATAACAAGTTACTGGCCGCAGCGATACTGATTTTCATCCCTGGAATTCTCAAATGCTTCGGCAAGCCATGGGCTCTCAAGTTAGCTAGCTTCAACAGCTTAGCCGACTCCTTGGATATAGCTGAGAGGACTAGAGCTGCCAACGGAGAAGAAGAGCTTCAAAAATACGTTCAAGAAGCAAGGAACTGTATTTTGGCCAACGATAATATGCTGTCTGACTCGGCGAAGCTATACTTCCCCAAAATGCTATTTGTAGACTTCGCATACACCCATTCCGGTCGCCTTACTAATCTAAAATCCTTTTGTGCGCTTGGGGATAGAGAAGTCTATAGATTTCTAAGAGATAGTCTATCAGACATTTTTGATCTTCTCTACACCAAGGAGAAACTGATTATTGGCTCCGCAGAAGAAATATTAAAAAAAAAAAAACTGAACGGTGACAAGTCTAGTCGTACTACTAGCTGCATAGAATTAGGGCAAGATTGTGCTGGCACTGTGACATGGGGGTTCAGTTGGCTTCTGCCAATAGTTGCCATTGTGCTCTTCCACATTAGCCACAAGAAGGCATATAGAAGTGACGATGTCGCCATAACAATTGTGCTATTGTACAGCACCGTTGTGCTAGAATTATTTTCCGTCTGCGTCATGGGTGTGTTTATATCTGAGTGGCCTGATATGGTTGCCCAGCGGAGCATTCTAGGACAATTTGCCCACAACAGAAGGCACAACAAGTTAATGAGCTGGGCAGCATGCTTGGGATGCAAGGACCTGCTTGACCAACACTGGTCCATGGAGTCATGTCACTCAGCCCAGAACATTACAAAGCTAGTGCGCATACATATCCAGGAGGGGTGGAAGGATTACATGACGGATGCTGAGAGTTACTTGGAGTTCAATGATATCAGGGGCCAGTGGACACTTGGGCGCGAGGGATGCCATGGACGATTGAATTGGAGCTTGGAGAAGCCGTTTGACGAGAGCATCCTTATCTGGCACATAGCAACAGATTTGTGTTTTCACCAAATCGGCGGACCTCTTGATTCCATCCAACCATGCAGAGAAATGTCCAACTACATGATGCATCTACTGATTGCTAATCCTGAGATGCTAATGCCAGGCAGCAGAAGAAGCTTGTTTGCAATAGCCTACAATGAACTTGAGGCCATCCTGAAGGGTGAGGAGGACACTCCAATGGAACAAGATAAAATTGCAAAGCACGTGATCGACAAAGTGAAGTCTGCACAAGATACTAGTACAAAGGAGAGTTTTATTTATGATGCATGGGTGCTTGCTCAAGGGTTGATGGATCTCGGTATCGATAAGATGTGGAAGGTGATCCAAGGTGTGTGGCTGGAGATGATGTGCTTTTCTGCCGGCAGATGCCGAGGGTACCTGCATGCCAAGGCACTTGGCTCCGGAGGGGAGTACCTCTCCTATGTCTGGCTCACGTTGGCATACTCTGGGATGGAGACATTCCCAGAGAGACTTCAAAGGACAAAAAAGCTTCATTTCTCAGCGGAGAAGAGGAAGCGCCTTCAGACTGGAGGCCAAGATGTTGCCGGTCCATCCGCTTCCGGAGGCACGAAGAAGAAATCATGGCAGCTCCACCGACTTCCCAAGGTGATTGTGCCATGAAGATTGTTGTCTCGCCCCTTCATTTGGAGTATATTGTTTGTATGCCAGCACCTCTAGTCTAGTAGTTCTGAATTCTGATGTACAATGCTTGTTGTGGTTTGTAAATTTTACTCATTACGTTTGGCTGTTGTGTACTACCCAAAACATGTCGTATTCACCCACACTATACTGTCTGATGTAATGCAGCAGAAATTTGAAGTGAATGTGAAGTTCAATCTTGCGGCCATTTGGGTCTAAGGACATCCGTGTGTTTAGATGTCTTTCATCTTAAACGGAAATTTAAATTTCCAACTTTCAAGTATGTTCCAGGTTAACTTGATGTCTGGTTTCCCCAAAAAAATTGGATCAGTTTTTACAAACATTTTTTTGACGAAAACAAGCAGAGCTGATTTATGTTGATCAAGAAGAGAGTTTACAAAGTTATCGTGTTAGGAGTTTAGACAATTGTACAGGGTCAGCTAGACTGACAGAAGAAAAGAATTGAGGATGGTCCCGTCCATCCAATGAGACTGCCAGGAGGAGGTAGCACAGCCATCGCCGAGAGTGATCAATGTGTGATGGCTATGAACAGAGCTAGGATAGAAAAGGAAGCCATTGCCATGGCCTGTCGAGCTGGGTGAATTGTGGCTAGGGACACCTGATCCGAAGAGCTTTGCTAAGCTTGGAATGCAAGGCCGCGATCTAAGCAGTTGTCGCCATGCTTGACAGTCCAAAGGAATGACCGGCTTGGAATATTGTAAACCAACTTGTCCAGCCACTTAATTTGGCTGCGCAATCACATCGTTTGTTCCCATTAGCATCTGCAAAATCTAGGATTCAGAATAAAGTCCGGAGAAACACGATGGAACAATCTTTTTCGAGCTAAGAATAAAATATTAAGTGAAAATATTTCTTATAGTCGGTTTAACTTGTAAGTGTCAAAATGCATGGTTCAATGTGAAATTTAGTCTTAGTCTTCTCCAACACAATGTGAAATTTCCTTTCCAAAGTAGCACAGAACTATACAGACGCACACGAGTTCAGACAAAAGCGATGCACAACACAATAGGGGTGTTCATGAGCATAAGTTCTATGTTCACGGCGTTATTATACACATTTAGAAACGGGCAATTGTTTACAGTGTAATAAACTAAAATATCCAAATGATTTACAACGTGGTGAATATGAGTCAATCTTATTATGGCAACAATTTCCAAACCCGGATTCTCTCTGGGCACACGCCCGGACCTTATCTGGTCCGTCTGTTTTAGGCATGATTCACACCGGCACGTAAGTTTCATAGCCGCAATCAGACAGTTAGAAAGAAGCAGAGAAACTAACCAATCTCATAGAAAATCGACGGCTATAGATAAGGCCCGGGCGCCATAACGCCTCGAGACGCTCGTTTTCGTGTTGAATACTACACTGAATGAAAGTGAAATTCAGATACTGACCATACACAACTTTCATCAATACATTCTACTCCGATCCCTCCGTTTTAAAATATAAGATGTTTTAGTTTTGTAAAGTAAATGTATCTAGACTTTTTTTAGTATGTAGGTTCACTCAGCTTTGGAGTGAATCTACACGCTAAAAAAAGTCCAGATATATTTTCTTCACAAACCTAAAATATTTTATATTTTAAAACATATTTTCTTCACAAACCTAAAATATTTTATATTTTAAAACAGAGAAAGTAGGAGGGATGGTTGCACGACCTAGGATGCAATATCATACTGGATATGTCGGAGCAATACGGGTGTGACGATTTCCGGCGAGCTAAGCTGGGGGAGATGGCCCTCGGAAGGCATCACCTCAACGATGGAGTCACCTCCAAGATGCTTGTGCAGGTACTCTGACACAGCAACTGGCACAGCGAGGTCCTTGGTGCTCTGAACAATGTGGCAAGGGGTTGTGACGAGGGGGAGGAGGCTGCGCACATCGCTCTGGAAGACTGTCTGGGCAACACTCAGGGCAATGTCTGGACGGATGTTGAAGAGAGTTCTGCTGAACTCCTGAACTGACACTGATTCCATGTCCCCTCCAACACAGAGTGGCGCAAAACCTGAGCACCAGGCCTTGTAGTTTGATCTCATTCCTTCAAACAGCTCATCAAGCTCTTCCTGCTCGAATCCCCCATGGTAGTCCACATCATTGAGCAACCTATTAAGTCAAGACAGGATTGGATATGTAAAAAGAAATATAGGAAAACACAAAATCAGGGCACGAATAAAACCAGAAAATTCAGGTGAAGAGTAATCCCCCACCCCCACACACACGCACCCGTGACCATTCAAAAAAATAAATAAACAATGGCCACTTCATGATAATAAATTTGCTTTCTTTTTTCCGAATGTATTAGCTTCCATTTTGTTTAAAGAGGATTGCTATATCTGAACGATTTTCTTGTTTTATTTAATCCACAAGCTCCATGATGCAAGAATGATGATACTCATAAAGAAAGGTAATTTCATCATACATATATGATGTCACCTAAGGCTTCATGAATAGAGTTGCTTGTATTTCTGTTTGACCAAACAAAATCCGTAACTATGATCTAAATCCAAAGAACTTGCTCTTACTAATCTTAGAAAATTCTTCTAGAACAACTGATACAAGATAGGACTCAGCTTGGGCCAGGTTTTGCATGCATGCAAATCATATTGGGAAGCCTCTGCACTGGAAGACAAATGTGCAGAAGCACGCTACTTAAATTCTCCGAATAATAAGAACCGGTGACATAATCCAAGGGCAACCTTGTATGCCACCTTGCAGGTAGTCCCTCTGTTTCACAATGTACTCCCTCTGTCCTAAAATAGATGTCTCTAATTTATCAAAGTTTGGATGAATCTAGACACTATTTAGTATATAGATTCATCCAAAATTTGAAAAACCTAAGACATCTATTCTTGGACGGAGGGAGTAAGACTTTTTAGCAAACTAAAACATTGTGGAACGGAGGGAGTGTTATCTTGTTTTCTTCTCAACTGAGCAATTTAATATAGGATCCAACAGTTCAACACAAGGCCCCTCTAAAATCTAAGTACTAAGAGCATGACTAACAGCACCCTTACTCGTGCAACCCTTAAAACGCGAGTAAGAGCTTCCGAAAAAGAATTTAAGGGCCGAAAAGAAGGCGGCGGAGACCAGTGCCCTTATTCAAACCCTTAAAAGAGAATATTCTCTTTTACCGTTTGCAAATAGGGGCACTGGTAGCCGCGCCATGCGGCCCTTATCCGTAAACGGAGGGTTTTCGCATATTTTCACACATTCATACAAACTGACAGCACATAGTTCATCAATCAAATGTTCATGAAACAATCACAGGATCAATCAAATATCATCCAAATTATTACAACAATGTCTTAATCAAATTGGAATTGGCTTGGATATCTTCAAGCAATCACTCGCATAGCAGCAGAGCACTTTTGATAGGCACTAAATCCTAGGTCGCCAGCAGAGTTGCGACGTTGCTTGAAGTAGTTGGAATTGGCTTGGATATCTTCAACTATTTTGACGAACAAGTTATGGCGCATCCGATACCTCCTACGGAAAAGATTGGGCGGATATGTAGGTACCTCGGCGAAGTAATCGTCCATGAGGGTCGCGTGGCCGAGGGCGCGGTTGCGGAAGATGAATTTGCAGTCCATCACCGATCCGCGCCTCCGATCCATCAGCTTGACGCGGTCCTGGTGCTCCTTCGCGGCCAGGAGGAGAAGGCCTACCTCGTAGTCGTCGTCGTCGTGGAGTAGGTCCTCGATGTCGGAATCGTCCGACGACCAGTCCGACAGATCGAGATCGAGGTGCTCGCCCGCGTTCATCCTCGGTGGGCCGAGCGGCGGCGGCGGCTTTCGAGGGCGAAGCGCGGCAGTGAGCGTGGACGGCCGGGAAAGGTTCCTACCGGTGGCAACGTGGGAGGTGGTGACAGGGAAGGCGAGATCGGCTGGTGGGTGGTGGCGGCGGAGGGCGGGGACTGGCGGCGCGCGTGGAGAGAGGAGCGGTTTCGTCCTGAAGGTTCAGTGCACGCTAGGGCTGATGTGACTGCGGGCTGGAGCTCGGGTCGCCCGCGGAGCCTTGGTATGTAGGGGCTGGACAAAGATTTCGGGGTCGGACCTGAGAACCGTTTACGGATTTTTGACGTTTACGAACGCTGTTCTGCGCCGCGCTTTGGCCCGTACCCGTAAAAAAAAACGGTTAAATCGGCCCAACTGCCGTTTTACGGGCGTTGTTAGTCATGCTCTAAATCAACATCCCTCACTCATGACCAATATAACAACTAGAAGAGCAATACAACTAGAAGAGCTAATCCTTTGAGCCTAGACCGCAAGGTGTTCGCCATCTCAGTTTAGGTACTTTTATAATCTAAAAAATATACTCCAGGTACGTTGAATTGGTGACGCCTCAATCCATGGTACGAGGCATTTGTAGGCCTATGTCTCTGCTGCGAGCAAATTTCTGCATGCTGTCAAGCCGCAGTCTGCCCTCAAATCCCAAAAGAACTTCGCAAAAACCGAGATCAATATCTACTATCCCAAATCGATCAAAACGAAAGCATAGGGCGGAGATCAAGCGACCAGCAAACGACGCTCCGAGCCCAAGAATTAAAGGGAATTGAAGGAAGTGCTTGGTTACAGTAGTAGGGGAAATTGAAGGAAAGTGTATGATGCATGCATGCCTACCTTGGAGTGGCGGATAGGAGTACGAGCTTGGAGAAGAGGTCGGGCCTGGAGATGGAGGCGAGCAGGCCGACGACGGCAGAGACGGAGTGGCCGACGTAGATGCAGGAGGCGACCCGGAGCTCGTGGAGGATGGCGAGGAGGTCGAGCGCGTACCCGTCGAGCGTGGCGTAGCGGGCGAAGTCGAAGTAGTCCGGGTTGGTCGGGCCGGCGCCCATGTTGTCGAAGAGGACGACGCGGTAGTCGGCGACGAGGTGCGGCACCAGGTGCCTCCACACCGACTGGTCCGTGCCGAAGCCGTGCGCCAGGACGACCATCCCGCGCTTGCCTTCCCCCACCACCCGCAGGTTGTGAGCCTCCTCCAAGATCCCCATGGATGGAGTTGGTACGGTTCGCCTCGCTTTGCTTTAGTTAGTTTTCTTTCTCGTCTACTCTGCTGCTGTGTGACGGGGTGAGAATTGAGATCGAGGAGCTAGGGCGGCGGTGGGAGATGGATCGGATAGGTGGCGGGGGTTTTAAGGTGGGTGAGGCCGGGGGTGTGGACCAGATTCTGCCACTCTGACCGAGGTCCGAGGCTCTTTACTTCCAGCCGCAGCTAGCTTGAGCCTTGGATCGCGTGACCTGCATTCTGAGAGCGGGAGTAAAATATTACTCCCTTCTTTTCATAATATAAGATGTTTTAGTTTTTTTTTTAAAATCTAGTCTCATTTTAACGTATAGGTTCAAAGTGAACCTTTATAAACCTACACATTAAAAATAGTCTAAATATATCTCCTTTACAAAACTAAAATATTTATATTATAAAACAGAGGGAGTACATCGGAGATAAGGCTGGTCATAGCGATAGTATCATATACTTAGACTAGTCATAGTGCTAGTAACTTAGCTACTAACGTACATATACATACAATGCTAAGATTAGTTACAATGGGGAGTATCATATAGGAGTATCATGTATGTGATACTAGTATATGATACCATCTCTACAGTGCATAGTATCATACAGTAGTATCATAGTCTTAGTGTATTTATTATTTTATAGAATCTCAATATAAAATTGTGGACAGGATTTATTTTGGATCAATTTTTCTAGTTCTATGTGCTATGATACCATATCTACCTATGATATCAATATAATCCATTATAATCCATTTCATAATTAATTATAGTGACACACAATCATTTTGCATGCATGATACTACATATGATATCCTCATTGGGACTATTCTAGTAAACAAATTGATGACATGACATAATAATTAATGAAAAAAGAGATGGAGGTAGTAACTTAGCTAGTTACCATAACATCACACATATTACGACCATATGAGTCTAAAATCTAATTAATTAGGCTTTGCATGACACCATACACATATTACTATCCACTACTCCCTCCATTCCATATTAGGCTGCGTATAATTTTGCGTGCAAGTCAAACTTTGCAAAGTTTGACAAAGAATATACAAAATAATATGGATATGTATGATATAAAAAATATATATTATGAAAGTTCTTATAATATTAATTTGGCATCGTATAAGTTTATAATTTTATCAAACTAGTTGATCAAACATTATATAGTTTGACTTTGATAAAATCTTATATGCAACCTCAATTAATTGGGACAAAGGGAGTATGAAGGTGGTAACATGAACTAGTAACATGTGCACGTTACTACTCTAAGGCCGGTCCTAGTGGGAGTATCATAGCTAGTATCATGCATGCCATGTTGGCAAAACTCTAATGTGGCACAATAATTAATGAAGAAAGAGATGGTTAGAATATCATAGGTAGATATCGTACCATAACACGTAAAACTAGAAAATCCTCATACAAATATAGTACTAGTATGATACTACCATATGATACCATGCACTATGGAGATAGTATCATACACTAGTATCATATGCATGATACTAGTCTACAATATAGAATAGTATCATCTAGTGGTATCATAGTTGGCTTACATTTAATTATTTGTAGAATCTCAATGCAAACTAGTGTACAAGATCTATTTATCATTAAATATTCTAGTATTACATGCTATGATATGTATCATGCTATGATAGTATAACCCCTTTTCTCTTTATTAATTGAGGTGCCACATCAGGTTTTTGCCAACTTGGCATGTATAATACTGCTTATGATACTATCACTAGGACTAGTCTAATAGAACTTGTCCATGTAAATCAAGTTCATCTGTGTACTTAGAAAATCGCTCAATACGATCATCTGTCGTGGTATTGCACGGCAGATGCTACTGGGGGTAGCTTACGTAGAGGGAGCAAGGCGACGTAGGAGAATCCGGGAGCGAGATTGGCACACGATGTACCCAGGTTCACGTCCCCTCGGTGGAGGATCGCTACATCCTGCTATCAATCCAGTATATGATCATAGATTGGTTTATAATGGAGCTGCCGGAGGCGGTGGAAGAGACTAGATCTAATATGACGTACCCCTTGGGGGTGCCCTTGGTGGCTTTATATATGCAACCAGTTAGGTTTTACAAGTGCTTTAGTGGGCTTTCTATTGGAGTCGCCGTCTTGGGCCTCCAGTCGGCGCCACTCGTCTGGGTCCAGCATGCGCCAGTCGCCAAGTTGGGCGAGTCGACCCGCTCTGGGCTAGACTTCAGTCGGCTCAATCCAGCTGGCGAATCCGCTTCGTGGGTATACCCCGATTGGTATTCCCCCATCAGTAGTCCCCGAGCGCGTTGTTGATTCGACGCGGGCTTGAGGCAGGGCGCGGAGAGTCTTGACGATGGGTCGTGGCGAATCGGCGACGAGCTCCTGAACAGAGAAAAGAACAGTGAAGCGGGAGGCGGTTGGCATAAGTCAGTCGGTGATGGCCAGTTGGCGAAAGACGCAGGGTGTCGGTGAGTTGCGGCGAGTCCCCAAACATGGAGTGTGCCGAGTCCCTGATCGCGGCGAGTGGCGAGGTCGAGCGTCCGGCGAGTCCACGAGCGTGTGGCGTACGCGGGGGCGAGTCCGCGGTGGCGAGTCCCCGAACATGGAGCGTGCCGAGTCCGCGAGCGCGGCGAGTGGCGAGGTCGAGCGACCGACGAGTGCCAAGTCCCCAAGCGCACCAAGTGGCGAGGTTGGGAGACCGGCGAGTGGCGCTGTCTGTAGAGCACCGAGTCCCCGAGCGCGTTGAGTACGCGAGAGCGAGTCCGCGGTGGCGAGTCCCTGAGCGTGTTGAGTACGCGAGGGCGAGTCTGCGGTGGCGAGTCCCCGAGCACGTTGAGGACGCGAGGGCGAGTGTCCGCGGCGGCGAGTCCCTGAGCGTGTTGAGTACGCGAGGGCGAGTCCGCAGCGGCAAGTCCCCGAGCGCGTTGAGGATGCGAGGGCGAGTCCGTGGCGGCGAGTCCGCGAGGGGAGAGTCCCCAAGTGTGGCGAGTCCGCGATGATTGCGAGTCTGCGAGGGGAGAGTCCTCGAGTGTGGCGAGTCCGCGATGATTGCGAGTCCGCGAGGGGAGGATCCCCGAGTGTGGCGAGTCCGCGATGATTGCGAGTCCGCGAGGATTGCGAGTCCACGAGGGGTGAGTCCCCGAGTGTGGCGAGTCCGTGATGATTGCGAGTCCGCGAGGGGAGGATCCCCGAGTGTGGCGAGTCTGCGATGATTGCGAGTCCGCGAGGATTGCGAGTCCGCGACGGGAGAGTCCCCGAGTGTGGCGAGTCCGCGATGATGTTGATTGCGTTGTTTTTGTTAGCGAGTCTCTCATCTTGGCTCGGGGGGCCAGTCGCATGGCGACTCCAAAGACGGCTCTCGGCTGGGCGTTTTCCCTGGACGATCCGAGGCTCGGTTCGCGAGTCCTCGTCCGTAGTACTTGGCCATGCGAGTGGCACTGCCTAAGGTTGAGGAGGACACGGTGCTTTTTGTGTAGCACTACCATTTGTCTTGGCCCGGAAGGCCAGTCGAGCAAGGCGACTCCAATGATGGCTCTCGGTTAGCGTTTTTCGTGGACGATCCGAGGCTCGGTTTGCGAGTCCTCGTCCGCACTACTTGGCCATTGCGAGTCGCTCTTTCAAAGGTTGACAAAGGCGAATTGATTTTTCCCGTGGGGAAGAGACGCCCAGTGGTGAGTCCATGCAGCGTGGCAAGCGACCCTCTCTGGCGACTCGGACGATGAAGGTCCCTTAGCAGGCGCGGCGTACGCATTTGTCACGGCGGATAGAGGTCGCGCTATGGCGAAGTCGACGCGGCGGACACGGGGTCGACGCGGCGGACGGAGGTCGCGCTATGGCGAAGTCGACGCGGCGGACACCGGGTCGACGCGGCGGACGGAGGTCGCGCTATGGCGAAGTCGATGCGGCGGACACCGGGTCGACGCGGCGGACGGAGGTCGCGCTATGGAGAAGTCGATGACGGCGGGGCCGTGAGGACGAACTCGCGACGGCGATCCCGCGGCAGGGGAGTATGCGAGGGCGAGCTCGCGATAGCGAGTCCCCAAGCGTGACGAGTCCGTGCAGGCTAGTTCGCGACGGGCAGACGCAGCGCCGAGGCGCCGTTGAGCGGCACCTTTGTGGTTGCCAATGTCGCCGGTGTGTGTGGGGAACGCCTGTCGTCGAGGTCGTGAACAATCAATGCTAACGCGAAATCCGACTCGCCGAGTTCCGACGTCACGAGCGAAGGTCGATGTGGATGTTGTGCGACATGGCGCGATGTACGTTTTGCAATGCATGCAAACCAAAACAACATTCAATTTGTTAGATAGAGTAATCGATTCATGAAATAATGATTGTGTAAGAGATTGGATTAAAAAAAACCATCAATGATGGCCGCATGGAACATGTATTTTTGTGCAGCCTTTTCCATCTGGTGCTGATCGACGTATTCTAACTAGGCCAACTCATTCTTTTCTTAGGAGCTGATCATTGCAGAAGATCGAGTCGGCCTTGTCGCCCTTGTTGCTCCTGGGGCGTGGCGCCGGTCTGCCGTTAAGCAGATGCGTTTATGCATACCGCTAACAATGTGGCGTCGGATCGGACCTTTCCTCTGGGAGAACATACACGTATAAGAGGATTAGATCAAAATAAATATATTGATAATTTTGATAGAATATATGAGATTGATTAGCGGAATCTGCTGGATGGTTGAAAGGACTGTAGAATTCAATAGAATTCAATCGCTTCCGCTCAATCGCCGGCCAGCAAACACGGACTGTGGCTGTATCTAGGATCAATCCTTCATCGGCAACAGGTTTGATGTAGTTGCGCAGGACGTGATCGCCGCTGACCTGGCCGGCCGCCGTGTTGGCATGAATTATTCTGATCCAACATATCCTGCATCCATGGGTAAATACTCCAAATCGATGCATACAAGCACAAGCGCACAAGGTTAGATCCAAGTAATAAAAATTAACCCGCAGAGCAATCAATGAAAGACATGAGATTGAATAGAAAATTCAGCCGCTGTATGTAGCCGATCGTGCACGTCGCGATGTGGAAATCATGCGAGTGGCGCGAATGAACGTCTAGATCGACGACGGTGAGGGATCTCGTCCGGATTATCACCCTCCAAGCATCGCTAGCCTCACGGTGGGCGTCAACTGTCGTGGTATTGCACGGCAGATGCTACTGGGGTAGCTTACGTAGAGGGAGCAATGCGACGTAGGAGAATCCGGGAGCGAGATTGGCACACGATGTACCCAGGTTCACGTCCCCTCGGTGGAGGATCGCTACGTCCTGCTATCAATCCAGTATATGATCATAGATTGGTTTACAATGGAGCCGCCGGAGGCCGTGGAAGAGACTAGATCTAATATGACGTACCCCTTGGGGTGCCCTTGGTGGCTTTATATATGCAACCAGTTAGAGTTTACAAGTGCTTTAGTGGGCTTTCTATTGGAGTCGCCGTCTTGGGCCTCCAGTCGGCGCCACTCGTTTGGGTCCAGCATGCGCCAGTCGCCGAGTTGGGCGAGTCGACCCGCTCTAGGCTAGACTTCAGTCGGCTCGATCCAGCTGGCGAATCCGCTTCGTGGGTATACCCCGATTGGTATTCCCCCATCATCATCGAAGACGCGACAGTGAGTCATATATGACCACCGCATACACAAGCCCGGTGCGCCACGTACTATCGTGCAGGATCCACATAGCAGCAAGCATGTCATTCCGACCAGGTGGCGCTTTTATAGAGAAACCCCTGATAATCATTTATTTCACTGTCTTCCTTGTCCACTCCAACGTCTCTGCCACTTTTGTCCTTATGTTGGTTGCTAATCAATCTGAGGTGTGAGGGAGAGGGAGAGGAAGCTGCGCACACTGGTCGACAACATTGTCAGGGATTACCCCTGGTACCTCAAAGAAGCATCCAAGACAGTTAAAAAAGGCAAGATATATAAGAAATAAAGAAAAAACAACAGCTCTGGGTGTTCTGGGCCGGCTGGCCCAACCATCCGCTCACCAAGCCTCTCTGGCTGGGCTCTGCCACCCTCAGCGCCCCGAGTGGGCACTCCCGTGCCTGCAGCCTCCGGCTGGGTCGGCTCCGCCCGGCTGGGCCCTTCCGCGTCGACTCCCCGGCTAGCCCCCGCTTCTCTTCCTCTCGGCTGGGCCTGCGTCGCCCTTCTCCCCGGCTAGGCTTATCACTCGCCGTGGGATGCCTCGCTGCCTCTGATGACCCACAAGTATAGGGGGTGTATCGCAGTACTTTTGATAAATAAGAGTGTTGAACCTAACGAGGAGCATAAGGTGTTGACAAGTGGTTTGGATCATGAATTCACTATAAATACTAAGCAAATGGATTTTTAGGGTTTTTTGATAATGCAGATAAATAAAGTGCGAGTAAATAAAAGACAATAATAATAATAATTGCAGCAAGTGGTCCAATCCTTTCTTCAGCAAAGGACAAGCCAGTTGTATTACTTAAGATGACCAAACGTTCTCGAGGACACATGGGAATATTGTCAAGTGCTTTCGCTTCATATAGTTGATTAATCTTCTTTGGTTGGACAAGTGTTGTGTGGGTGAACCTATGCTAATGTACCGACCTTATTTGGACTAATACATACTTGTGATTATACCCCTTGCAAGCATCCGCAACTACAAAAAAGTAATTAAGATAAAAACTTAACCACAACATTAAACTCTGAGATCCTACACTGCCTTATGCAAAGGTTTCCTAACAGAGTTTTAGGTTTATGTCACTCCGGCAACCCCACAATTAGTAGCCAAATACACAATGCATTCCCCTAGGCCCATAAAGGTGAAGTACCATGTAGTCGACGTTCACATGACACCACTAGAAGAATAGCACCACAACTTAAATATCAAACCATCAAATATTTCTCAACACAATTCCACTACTAACAACATGACTTCTCTCATATCCTCAAGAACTAAACGAACTACTCACGAGACATCATATGGATCAAGATCAGAGATAAAATAATGATCAGTAACAATATGAACATAAACAATAATTCAATGGTTCCACTCAAAAGCATCAACTACAATAAATAATTAACACCGAGAAAGTTTCCCCTAAGAACTATGCAAGATTCAACCCAATTGTTACAGCGGGATGGAGTGGTGGTGATGGTGATGGTGCTGGTGGAGATGATGGGTGATGATGATCCAGATGAAGTCTAGCTTGATGACAGTGTTGATGGTGACGATCTCCCCTCTTCGGGAAGGAATTTCCCTGGCAGAATTCTACCTACAGGAGAGCTCTTTATCTCTCTGTAGTTTCCGCCCCACAGAGGCGGAGAAATCTTTCTATGGTCGTTCCCCGAGTCTTAGGGTTTCGGGAGGCTTATATGTGACAAAGGGCGATGCCACAGGTGGGCCAGGGTGGCCACACCACCTGGTGGCGCGGCCCAGGTGGGCCGCGCCTAGGGGTGGTGTGGGACCCCTGTGGCCCATATCCACCCCTCCTTCTGGCCTCCTTCGTCTTCTAGAAAAATAGGAATTTCCATATATTTTCTAGGATTTTCTGATCTTCGCGAATATTGCATCTAGACATCGCTTTTTCCATCAGAATCCTGACTCCGGCGGTTCATCCTCCAAAAGTCATCAATCATGCAAAATAGATGAAATAACATGATTATCATCTCTTAATATGAAATATATCAATGAATAACAGTAAATTATGATATAAAATAGTGATGCAAAATGGACGTATCAACTCCCCCCAAGCTTAGACCTCGCTTGTCCCCAAGCGAAAACTGATCTCAATAAACATGACTACAGGTTTATGGAGTGAAGTGTCGATAAAAATAATACGGACAAGAAGCATCACATTTATTAATGCACACATCATAATAGAAAACAACTCACTATTATATAACTTAACTTGCAGCGAGCATGGGAATCACAATAAAGATGCACAAAGAAAATCATAATTGGTAATAGCAAACTTTGTTCTTGGTCAGAGAACAATTAACAAATCATACTTAGTTTTAAGCAAAGCTTTTATAAAGGAGTTTATATTGCAGGAGTCTCACCTACAAAGATAACTCTCCAAGTCATATTCATTCAGATAAGAGAATTGTGCAAAACAAGGAACATACGAAACAAGATTGAATAAATCAACATATGTATGATTGAATCACAACAATTCAAATGCTTGCTTGAGATAGAAAGGAATAGGTTTACTGACTCAACATAAAAGTAAAAGATAGGACCTTCACAGAGGGAAGCAGGGATTTCAAGTTTCATAAAGAGCTTCCAAAAAATTATGGTACTTACTAGCTTTGAGCTCTCATTGCCCCTATCATACGAATCTTGAAGTGATTAAGGTTAAAGTTAATGATTTCAGGCCAATCACTCTGCTAAATTGTGTACTGAAGTTGATCACCAAAATTTTGGCTAACAGGCTCCAGAAGGTAATACTGAAAATTATTTGTTTTGCACGACTACGCCGAGTCAAATCCCAAGTACATATAAAGATTCAAAGCACCTGACTTCGTCAGCTACTTTAAATCTCGGGGGGCTACACCCCGCGTGTACGCTCGCGTACTCCCACTGAAGTTGTATTGCTTCCCAGGCTAGAGGTGTCCAGCCAGACGCCATTCACGGACTTCATCTACAACAACAATTTCAAGTTTTGTGGAGCTCGCGCGAATTTCCCCCTCTGGTGAAATTAGCGCGCGCTCGTGGGATAGTGTAGGGGGGTTAACCCCGGGTATGCCAAAGAAGCATCCAAGACAGTCAAAAAGGCAAAAGATACAAGAAATAAAGAAAAAATAGCTGCTCTAGGCGTTCTAGGCCGGCTGGCCCAGCCATTCACTCTACCCAGCCTCTCCGGCTGGGCCCTGCCACCCCAGCGCCCCGGGTAGGCTCTCCCGTGCCTGCAGCCTTCGACTGGGCCAGCTCCACCTGGCTGGGCCCTTCCGCATCGACTCCCCGGCTGGGCCCCTGCTGCTCTTCCTCCCGACTGGGCCTCAGCGCCTCCCGCCTGGGTGGGGCTAGCTCGCCACCTCGGCTAGGCCTATCTTGCCCTTCGCCTCGGCTGGGCCTGTCGCTCGTTGCGGGCCACCTTGCTGCCTCCCTCAGCCGGATCGATGCCACCGCATGGCCCCTCAATTGCTAGCAACCGCTACCTCTAGGATCGCTGAGGCCGATTCATTCGCTCCAATCGGCAAGCACTACTGCTATCGATCAACTACCAGACAGAAGGACCAACACGATCCAAGAAGGACGAGAAGACAGAGACAAGACTAGAAGAAGAACACGAGGCCATGCTGCCTATGTAGCAAATAGTATACCACTATACACTGTACCAGACACTATAGCAAATAGTGTGTCACTTTATCAGATGACATAGCAAATAGTGTAATTAGGCTTAGTGGGCCCTCCTTATTCCCTGGGCAGCCCATATAATGCACCAGGGAGGCTCACTAGCAAAGGGATCCATTCCGATCGATCACTCTCCCTCCTAGCTAGCTTGCTCTCGCTCAGAGCACACACCGACACATACGCATGCAGATAGTCAGGTTGGACTTTGCTAGTTAGATTTCTCTCATACAGCTCGAGGAGCGCTTGTAGTTCTTGTCGTTCATATAGATAGTCAGATCAGTAGGAGTAGGACCTTTATCTCACTACGAGGACTCCAAATCTGGGTACTTCCTGTGTCTCGCCATGCTTGCTCATACCCAATCCCGCATGCGGACGCCGTCACTAGCTTCCCTGCTTGATCACACCCTCTATCTAGCCTTCTCAAGCACTGTCGTTCCACTAGCAACGACAAAGATACTTGTTCGTCGTCCGGGTGTAGGAAAGCCGACGCGGCTCTTCTCCACTAGGAGGGGACGGTCGGCGATGGCGCCTACTCAGTGGCTGGAAGGAGCTTGTACTCTGGGAGACAGGCGTGGTGGTCTTGGCGCCACACTGGGAGGCGTGCGGAAGAACGGTCGCCGCTGCGGTAGGACCCTGCCTTGTGGTCATTGTGGTCGGGCCTGAACCAGCCCTTGCCACCTTTTGCTATTGTGGTGGTCGATTGAAGCTTCTAGGGATTGAGAATGGATAGCGATGGGGACGATGGGTCCCCATTAATAAAGATGATGATGGGTAGGAGTTGGTGGCCATCATCAACTATTCCTCAGCTTTCGTGATGATGCTCGCGCTGTCCTCATCCACCGTAAAGTCAATCCAATTATTTGGGATGAAAATGAGGACCAGACGGATAGATTCGAGACATCTACCCGTTTGTGGGGGACCGTTGGATCTTGTCTTTTGTCCTTGAGGATAGAATCGGACATGCCCATCCGTTTAAGGGGGGCTTTAGAGTTGGCCTAAAACTACTAGAGTTTTCTTTGTAAGCGCTCGGAATTATTAACCGGAATCAAATTTTATCCATAATGTAACGAATATAAACGACGGGAGAAATTTTTGTTACGTCAAGGTAATTCCAGGTGCATGGGAATAACATTTTTGCCAAAATTTTAATATTTATTAATAATCATTAACAACAGTACAAAAAGAATTAAAAGTGATAAAAATTACAAACAGATCCATGAACCACCTAGCGACAATATAAACGCTAGCATGAGCTGAAGGTGCTACCATCCTCGCCTCTCCATCACTAGAGTCGGACAAAACTTATCATAATAGACAGACGGTAAGTCATCGTACTAACACTAATAGGGATAGACTTACGGGTGGTGCTTAGAAAAGTCGATCGGTGCGTTAGCTATGAACACCGCAAATATGGAGATGCTAACAATTGTTTACCGGGAGCATACTATGTCCACACCCCAGTAACTAGCATACCAGCGGCGTTGAACTCATCAACGCCGCTGATACTTCTACTGGTAGAGCCGAAGCAGCACGCTGCTGAAAAATTAAAAGAGCGACGTACGAAAATAAATTCTGGCAGTTGATAGTTTCACTAGTCATATACATTGAATTTATATAGAATCTTATTTAAATCGCCGTGAAATTTATTCAATTTGGTGAATTTTATTCAAATCTTACAACAGATTGCAACTGATTAAAAATATTAAGCTAATATAATTCCTAATCTAGTCTAATTAGAAACTGCAGGAAGACCGGTTGGCGTGTTCGTCGGCCGCCGCCCTGCTGCATGGCTGGCTGCGTGAGTTGTCTGCCAGTATTCCCGCTGTCGGCGCGGAAGGGTGTGTCTACGGTTAGGTCTATGAAGCACCCACTGCCACGACGCCCAAGTTCATCAAGTCCCTAATACGTTGGAAACCTATCTATAATTGTTAATGCTCCATGCTTGTATAGTATCTACTTTGCTTTGCTTGTCTACACTTTGAGGTGCTTTTTACATGTTTTCTGGTACTAACCTATTAACAAGTTGCAACAGTGTCAGATGCCTGTTTTCTGCTGTTTTTGGTTTCAGAAAAGTTAGTAAAGAAATATTCTCGAAATTGGACGGGACAAACGTCAAAGTCAATAACTTTTTGTGGGGAACAATAAGTCCAGAGGAGAGCCGGAGGGGCCAGACCCACCCCAGGCGCGGGGGCAGGTGGGCCCACGCCTGGCTAGGGTTTGGTGGCCTTGGTCGCCTTTCGGTCTCGCCCCTTCACCTATAAGAAGCCCCCCGATACAGAAACCCTGGGTACCCGATCAAAACTCCACGAAACCGTCTGTAGCCGCCGCCACCATCGTCCCTAGATTGGGGGATCTGAAATTCTTCCCGGCATCCTGCCGGAGGGGAGATCATCCGGGAGGCCTTCTCTCCGGTATGATGTGTGAGTAGTTCCACCTTGGACTATGGGTACATGTAGTAGCTAGATGGTTGTATCTCCTTCTTTGTGCTTTCATGTATAGATCTTGTGAGCTCCGTTCATGATCAAGATCTAATCTATTTGTAATCATGCATGTTGTGTTTGCGAGGATCCGATAGATATTGAGATTATTATGTTGGTTTGATTAATGGTTTTGTCTTTATGATTCTATCATGTCTGTATTGTTTGTGATCTTGCATGCTCTCCGTTGTTAGTAGCTATCTTGACCAAGTAGTTGCTAGTGACTCCAAGAGGGGGTATTTATGCTCGATAGTGGGTTCATGCCTCTAGTTTCCAAGGGAAGTGATAGAAATCTCTTCGGTTGTAGATGTGTTGTTGCTACTAGGGAGAAAACAACAGTGGAACATGTGGACTGTTTACCTTACACATTTTGCTTAAAGCAGTTGTCTGTTGCTTGCAACTTAATACTAGAGGGGGTTCGGATGATAACCTGAAAGTGGACTTCTAGTCATAGATGCAGTTTGATGGCGGTCTATGTATCTTGTTGTATTGCCCAATCAACCTCATAGGATCTTTCTGACTATTAATTGTATTGTTATGCCTTGCTCAGTTCATATCAATTGCCTTGCTGTAATTTATTTACCCTTCATGCTATTTGTTTATCAAAGGAGAGCACCTCTAGTGAACTATGGACCCCAGTACAATATTTACCATTGATATATCTTCTACTGTTACTTGTTTACTTGCTGCAAACCACCATTACCTTCCACACCATACGTTTAATCCTTTGTTACAGCAAAACGGTGAGCTTGACAACCTCACTGTTTGTTGGGGCAAAGTCTTGAGTTTGTGTTGTGCAGGTCTCCGCGTTGCTTGCAACACCTGTGTGACGTTTCCTTCCTCCTTCTGGTTCGATAACCTCGGTCTCTACTGAGGGAAGACTTGCTGCTTGCTACTTCACACCTTGCTCTTGGGGTTTCCAACGAAGTACTCCATGTCAGCACCATCAACAAGTTTTCTGGCGCCGTTGCCGGGGAGGCCAAGGACGTATTCACAAGGGGAGTCCTTCAATTCCTTTCTCTTTACTTTATTTTTAGTTTGCTTTGTTTCTTTTGCTTGGTTTTGTTTGCCTCTTTCCAAAAAAAAACAGAAAAAATAGTCTAGTTTGGGTTGCTTTCTTTATTCAAAAACACACAAAAATTAGTTCCTGCTCTAGTTTCTGGTCTGTCTTTTCCTTGCTTGGTCGTGCTTTCTATCAATGGATGGTTTCTTTGAAACTAGTTCTTATTGGCAAGGTGGGTTCACGGAAGAACAAAAGTATTATTATAAGGAACACCGTTTGTCACAAAAAGGGATACACTTACAGGAACAAATTGATAAGTTGAATACTATTGCTAGAGACTTATGATCTACTTATAATGTTACTTATTGCTTTGATAAATCTTGTTGCTGCAGGAGGTATAAACACCTACCCTTTCAATGTGAGTATAATGATAATGTTACCATATCTTCTTATGTTAAAGGAAATTATGACTTTTATGATGTGGAACAAATTTAAGAGTTTATTGCCTTCAAGGGTGCATTTGAACTTGCCAGCTTGCTTGAAAATACTGATGATGCACCTTATGAACATGAGGTTTATGAGATACTTAAATTTTGCTTTGACAATTACAAGGAAGCAAATGGATATATTATTGAATATTTTAATAGGTGCTTTCCACAACTGGAAGAGACTAATGCCTTGCAGGAGCCTATGGAAGAAGAAATTGTTGAAACTGGAAGCTCATTAGATGAAAAAGAGGAGGAGAGTGATGAACAAAAGGAGGAAGAATGGATGTACCCATGTCTATCTTCTAATGAGAGTAACTCTTTACCCCTTATATTATTTGATTGTGCCCCATGCTTACCAAAGGAGCATGAATGTTATGTTCTTGTGGATCCTTTTGAAATATCTACTTTGGGTAAAACCTGTGAAAGTTTTAATCCCACTTTTTTTGAGCTTGATAGAAATTATGTGTTGGAAGATCATGAAAAGTATGCTTTATGTGATAGCTATATTGTTGATTTTATTCATGATGCTACTAAAAATTATTATGAGAGAGGAAAGTTTGGTTGTAGAAGTTTTCATGATATTGAAACACCTCTCTATGTGTTGAAAATTTTGAAGTTGCACTTGTTTTGCTTTCCTATGCTTGTTGCTTTATGATTTCATGACTTGTTTATTTACAAGATTCCTATGAATAGGAAGTGGGTTAGACTTAAGTGTGTTTTGAATTTGCTTTTTGATGCTCTCTTTTAAATCAATTCATATTTCTTATGTGAGCATCTTCTCAAACTATCAAGCCTAACTTAAAGGCGTTAAAGAAAAGTACTTGTTGGAAGATTACCCAAGAGTTTTCTTGAGTCTTGGAAGTTATTACCTCTGTAATGACCTCTCCTTATCCTTTTTGTTTGCTTTTTGTGCCATGAATGACCTCTAATGAGGGGGAAGTAAGATTTGGGGAGTTGATGTCCCGAAATAGATTTTTGTCCTCCACCAAAACAATTCGTGAGGAGGATCTGTAACTCGGATTGAGCTGAACATTTACGATCAAATCCCCCAGTATGTTATCTAACTTTCGTTTGTTCAACACTTTTTTATTGAGCAACAGAAGATGTTCTAAAAAATCGGTTTCTACCTGCTGGTCTATTTTGACAGATTTCTGCCATTATTTGCATTTGCTTCTTATTGATTCCTTTTTGAGTTCTCTTCAGGTAAATTGAGCTTTTTGAAGGAGTTACTACAGTAGCTTGTGTTTTTATTAAAAATCATTGCTGTTTAAAAGCTTTGCCAGTGGTCTAATATCTTTTGAATAAGCTAATGTTGCTAATGAAGATTGTGTGAAGTTCTGTGTGAAGGAAAAATTTCAGGTGTAAAGAGAGAATGATGGAATGAGACGAGGAATGGACAAAAGCTCAAGCTTGGGGATGCCACCATGGTGTCACCCCAAGAAATATCCAAGAGGTACAAGCGTCAAAGCTTGGGGATGCCCAAGACATCCCCTTCTTCATAAATAAAAAGCTCAGGTCTGTCTAGACACTTCGTTTTTATTGTTTCATGCACAATTATGTTGTTCTTGGAGCGTCTTAATTTTCATTTGCTTTGTTTAGTTTGTTTAGTTTTCTTAAGTAGTTTGGACCCCGTTCTCGTTGTGTTGTTTTGCAAATAAGTTTGCTTGGTGTTTGGAAAGGAGTAGTAAGTTCTTGCTTGTAAGTGCAAGAGGAGTTTGCATTGACTATGACTTAGACTTTAGCATGACATGCTAGATGTTGTTTTGACATTATGCTTAGTGATTATTGCTGTAGCACGTCTTGTTCCAAACAATTGGGATTGCTTAGTGTGCCTTGAAGAAATTATGCATTGTTTTAGCATGCAAAAGCATAGTATTGTGGTATTCTCCTTTGATGTTTTGCTTGGGTTGACTTGGCATATGATCGCACCATGTTATGACTATGACAAGTCACCATTATCCTCTATGATCATTTAGTCCTTGACTTGTAGTACCACACTTTGCTTTGATTCGTATGCTTGTTGCACTGCATGATTTTGGCCATTATTGCTCTCTTAGTTGGTTGCTTCCAGTCTTTTGCTAGCCTCCACTTGTATGAGTAGGTTCTACTCATGCTTCCAACTCCCAAGAAACCAAGTTATTCCAAAGTGTCCACTATAAACTCCTATGCATGGTGTGTTACATCATTCCAAGTATATTCTTGTTTTCAACTATCTTCCAATTAAAAACTATTTTGTTATGTGAAAACTTAGTGATTAAAGCCCTCACGAACTTGATGGCACACTTTATTCTTTGCCCCTAATAAACTTGAATTATTGTGACAACTTTGTTGTATATGCTTGCACTTATAAGTTGGAATTAGCAGAACCGTGCTGTCACGGGGAACATTTTCAACATTGCACTTGTACCTTGTTGTACTCAGTTGATATCATGCTCTTTTGTCTATGGATGTCATTGGTGTGAAATAAAGAGAGAACTTGTAAGTCCATGGAGTTTGTATCCTGTGTTAGAGAAACGCCTGAGCCGCTAGCCTAAGCCATGTCTAATCATGGTGGAAACTTGCAGCATCACCATAATGAGCTATCTATGAAGCATCCTCAATAAAAAGCTATGCATATGGTAAATAAAAAGATTGCTGAGATGCTCATTGTCTGCTTGCCTTGTCATTTTGGTTATGAGAAAGCTTCTGTACCATATGCAAGGGGTACGCCGTTGGCGGTTCTCAATGATATGCAAACTAGCAGAGTGCCCGTGCGTTGCTACAGCGCATTAAAAATAAAGCAAAAGATATTGATCCATAGACATTTTATTTTTTGAAAATGCACGCCTAGCATGATAAACCCCCCTTAGAAAATTTATGTCATTCGCAGATAAATTGAAATTAGTGTCTTCTTCATTGGCCTATGTTACCGAAACAACCTTCGGAAGTAATTATGGATTAAATATGCTTCATGAACTCACCATTAAAAGATGACAATGTCCAAAATTTGATTTATCAAAATTCATAGGCAATAATCTATTTTTGTTGTATATTTAGCACACAAAACTTGAGCTTAAACGGGACACGGCTTTGCCTATGCCCTGGGTATGCGCCCATCGGTGCGCCCGGGGTATGTGGAATCCATCATGGGCTTCCGCTGTACTTCACAAATTAACTGGAAATACATGAAGTATGCTGTCCCCTAACATCGTCTCGAAAATAATGAACTATGAAGTCTTCTCTTTCCCATCCATCAATTTTTGAATCTGGTGATGCAAAAGTACGCAGTTTCATCCTTTCCATGTGCCGCCTTGACATCTGAAAGTACCTCTTCGATCCATCAGCTGCAGCATCGCAAAAATCAGCAGAATTGGCACCCTCATTAGAAGTGAACATGAAGAAGACGAGGACGGTCGGCCAGTGCGCGGCACCAGAGTTCACCTGCTACAACCGTCAAACCGCCTCGCGAGATAGTCGCCAATTTTCCATCTCCGGAATCGCCCGCTGACGCCGCTTCGCTCGTGCTCCCATGCGTATTTGAAGGGATTCATATATGATTTGTATTTTCGTTTTTTCTCATCGGAAACGGACTAATTCATGGAGAAAATTGCAGAAGTCCACGATGTGTCCCCACAGTACCGTGAGGCCTCCTCCTCGTTGGGCCTGCCTCCCTGATTAATCTGGATCGGTTACGCTGTCTCTGCTGAGATCTCTTCCCCCAAATCCAGTGCTCTACATCGTTTGTCATGGCTGTAGCTCGTCATGTTCTCCTGGAGCGGGAGGAGTTTTGGCCGGAGCATCCATGTAGCGGTGGCGCTCGGTGCGGAGAGCGTGGCCAGTCTGTGCGAACAGTGGCGGCCTCAGGGGCCAATCGATGCGCTCGGGACGAGGCCATGTAGATCGCTGCAGAAAGCGTGTCCAGCCACGGAGGCGATTTCTCAACCGAGCACCGAACCGGTCACTTCTCCATGGCAGAGAGGGTAATATGGCATACGATGCAGGGATAAAATCGAAAACTAAAAAAGACATACCATCAAGACCATAAGCCTTTTAATAGTATAGATACTTATAGTGTCAAGAACTTATCTGGACCCAAATTTGAGTATGCATGAGGTGTGGCCCTCGTATTCAAGGGACATGAGATTGTCAGCTTATACTTCGTCAAGCATATACTCCAGTTTTGCCACTTTAACCTTAACCACTTCAATATGCTTATGATAGGGGCAGTGAGGGCTGAAAGCTAACAAGTACCATAATTTTTGGAAGCTCTTTTTGAAACTTGTAATTCCTGCTTCCTTTACAAAAAAGGTCTTTCTTCCACAACTGTTGAGTCTCCACCTTCTACCTTTAGGCACCAATAAGAGAGCATAGTTGTTATTCTGTGTGCAGTGTTCCAAAGCTTATTAATTGATGCTTATTGTGTTATTACTTGCTCTTGTGCTACTTGTTTCTAGTCACCCTTGTGAATTTTGCAGGTGTCCTATGCATCTATACTGCTATTCTATGAGGGACAAGCTGATTGCCACTATGCTATGTTTTCTGCATGTGAAACAACCAAACTTTTTCAATACATGTTATTCATGATCTTTGTTTGTAGCTTGCCATGTTACATGCATAGTTAGTATGTCCTATTGTTATAACTCCATCTTTCATGCACATGTTTAGAGTTCTTTGTTTTCAGCTTTCAATGCTTGCAAATGGTTGGATCTTTATCGTGAGGGTGCATGTCACCTCAAAAATTATTCTTTTTATCACTTACCTACTCGAGGACGAGCAGGAGTTAAGCTTGGGGATGTTGATACGTTGGAAACGTATCTATAATTTTTAATGCTCCATGCTTGTTTAATATCTACTTTGCTTTGCTTGTCTACACTTTGAGGTTTTTTTTACATGTTTTCTGGTACTAACCTATTAACAAGTTGCAACAGTGCCAGATGCCTGTTTTCTGCTGTTTTTGTAGGGGTTCGTAGCATGGAAAACAAAAAAATTCTACCGCATGCAAACAAACAAGCCAAGATCTATCTACTAGATTGTAGCAACGAGTCGATAGAGGAACTCACCCTTAAAGATTCCAAAGCGGTTAACAAGAGCGGATTCTCGTGGGTGATGTAGTCGTACTCTTGCCGGTCTCAAGATCGTGTAGACGATCCTTCCGGCGCTGCGTTCCGGCAGCGCTTCCGCAGTCGGTCACACGTCCGGTACTCGATGAAGACCTTCCTCTCCCTTGTTCCAGCAGGCAGCGGAGGTTGTAGCACTCTCATCGCGATTTTGGCAGCACGATGGCGTGGTACCGGAAGTAGAGGGGAGATCTCGCAGGGCTTCGCCTTAAGACGGAGCGAGTATGGTGGACTATGAGAGAGGCCTTGGCGATCTAGGGTTTAGAGGCACCAAAGGAGGAGGCTAGGCCATCGGCTAGGGCTTGGGAGGGCCCCAACTCAGCGGCTAGGGCAAACCCTAGGGCGGCGGCGGCCGTAGGAGGCCGGCGGCTAGGGTTAGGGTTTTGGTGGAGAGAGGTGTAGGCTAGAGGGGGCACCCCTGCCCCTTCTTTTATAGGTGGGAGGGCGCCGACCAAGGGGAGGGAGTCCTCCCCCAAGTCGGCCTCCTTGGCCGACGGGTGGAGGGAGAGGAACTCCTCCCCAAGTACGTTTCCTACTCTCCCTCCACCAAGCAAAACTGTCGTTTGACTTTTTCAAATTGGCGTTTGACTTTTCAAACTAGGATTTGATTTATCCATTTATTTTGCTCAGCCATGATACCTAGTACATGATGCAATAATTTCATATTGTTATGACACATTCATGTACCCTTCCCCTCCGGAGTGCCGGACCTTCCGGACCCTTCTAGAAGATTCCCGATGAAAACACCGGAATCATTCCCCAACTCTGAAACAGGACTTTCCTTATATGAATCTTATTCTCCGGACCATTCCGGATCTCCTCGTGATATCCCGGATCCCATCCGAGACTCCGAACAACATTTGGTCTCTTACTCATCATTCCATAACTACTCAACAACATCAAATCCTTAAGTGTGTCTCCCTACGGTTCGTGAACTATGCGGACATGTTCGAGACACTTCTCCGAACAATAACCAATAGAGGAATCTGGAAATTCATATGGCTCCCACATATTTCTACGATTACTTTGCGATCGAATGAACCACTTACATACGATACCAATCTCCCTTTATCTCATGATAGTTTACTTATCCGAGGTTTTGATCGTCGGTATCTCTGCATACCTAGTTCAACCTCGTTACCGATAAGTACTCTTTTCTCGTTCCCGTGGTATGTGATCCCTTGTGAGCCAGTCACATGCTTGCAAGCTAATTGGATGACATACCACCGAGAGGGCACAGAGTATATCTATCCGTCATATGGATGGACAAATCCCACTCTTGATTCATGTGTCTCAACCCATACTTTCTGAACACTCAATGCCACCTTTATAGCCACCCAGTTACGGTGTGGTGTTTGATGTCATCAAAACATCCTTCCGGTGATGGTGATAAGCATGATCTCATGGTCGAAGGAATTAGGTTACTATGTATTAGAAAGCATATACCAATTGAACTATTAAAATGACTTGATCTTTATGCTACGCTTATCTATAGGAGTATGTCCATCATACCATTCTCCTAATGATATGATCTTGTTGTTAATAACATCTCGATGTTCATGATAGGGAAACCACAATCATCTATTAACCAACAAGCTAGTATTATGAAGAGGCTTTACTAGGGACTCTAATTTAGTTTACAAATCTCACAAGTATTAATGTTTCCTAGTTAATACTTTTATAGCATGAATGTAAACATTTATCATAAACACAAAGATATAATAATAACTACATTTATTATTGCCTCTAGGGCATATATCCAACAGTCTCCCACTTGCACTAGAGTCAACTAATCTAGATTACATGGTAATATACCGAACACCCATGGCAGTTTGGTGTTGGTCATGTTTTGCCCTCGGGAGAGGTTTAGTCAACGGATCCGCCACATTCAGATCTGTGTGTACTTTGCAAATCTTTATGTCACCATCTTGGACATGTTCTCGAATAGCGTGAAAACGTAGCTTGATGTGCTTCAGCTTCTTGTGTGACCTTGGTTCTTGCGCATTGGCTATGGCGCCCATGTTATCACAGTAGATAGACATTGGGTCCAACGCACTGGGAATCACACCAAGCTCTGTAATGAACTCCTTCATCCATATCGCTTCTTGTGAAGCTTCCGAAGCAGCTAAGTATTCCGATTCCGTTGAAGATCTTGCCATAACGCTTTGCTTTGCACTCCTCCAGCTAACTGCTGCACCATTCAAAGTAAATACGTATCCAGATTGAGATTTAGAATCGTCTGGATCGGTGTTCCAACTAGCATCGGTGTAACCATTAACAACGAGTTGTTCATCACCTCCATAAGAAAGAACCATATCCTTAGTTCTTCTCAAGTACTTAAGGGTGTTTTTGACCGCTGTCCAATGATCCACTCCTGGATCACTTTGATATCTGCTAGTCAAACTAACAGCATATGCAATGTCGGGTCTAGTACATAGCATGGCATACATTAGAGATCCTATGGCTGAGGCATAGGGAGTCTTACTCATCCTTTCTCTATCTTCTACCGTTGCTAGACTTTGAGTTTTACTCAAGGTCGTATTGGGCAACATGGGCAAGAACCCTTTCTTGTTATCTTCCATTCCAAACCTCTTTATAACTTTGTCCAAATATGTACTTTGTGACAATGATATTAGGCGTCTCGATCTATCTCTATAAATCTTTATGCCTAATATGTAAGGTGTTTCGCCAAGATCTTTCATTGAAAAACTATTATTCAAATATTCCTTGACACTATTAAGAAGGTCCACATCATTCCCAATCAACAATATGTCATCTACATATAATATTAAGAATGCTACAGAGCTCCCACTCACTTTCTTGTAAATACAAGCTTCTCCATAAGTTTGTATAAAACCAAAACTTTTGATTACTTTATCAAAACGTTGATTCCAACTTCGGGATGCTTGCTTCAATCCATATATGGACCTTTGAAGTTTGCATACCATGTTAGCATCTTTAGGATCGACAAAACCTTTGGGTTGCATCATATACAACTCTTCATCAATGTCTCCATTTAGGAACGCTGTTTTGACATCCAGCTGCCATATTTCATAATCGTAATATGTAGCGATTGCTAACATATTCCTCACAGACTTTAGCTTCGCTACTGGTGAGGAAGTCTCATCATAGTCAACTCCTTGAATTTGTCGAAACCCTTTTGCGACAAGTCGAGCTTTATAGACAGTAACATTACCATCAACATCTGTTTTCTTCTTGAAAATCCATTTGTTCTCGACAGCCTTCTGGCCATCCGGTAAGTCTACCAAAGTCCATACTTGGTTTTCGTACATGGATCCAATCTAGGATTTCATGGCTTCTTGCCATTTATTGGAATTTGGGCTCATCATCGCTTCCTCATATGTCGCAGGGTCATCGGTGTTGTCCACCAACATGACACTCATAACGGGATCATACCAATCAGGAGTGGTACGATTTCTCGTTGACCTGCGAGGCTCTGTAGCAACTTCAACCGAAGTTTCATGATCATCATCATTAGCTTCCTCTCTTATTGGTGTAGGCGCCACAGGAACTTCTTCCGGTGCTGCGCTACTCGCAAGTTCGAGAGAAGGTTCAACAACCTCGTCGAGTTCTACTTTCCTTCCACTTACTTCTTTCGAGAGAAATTCTTTCTCTAGAAAGGATCCATTCTTGGCAACGAAGATTTTGCCCTCAGATCTATGATAGAAGGTATACCCGATAGTTTCCTTCGGGTATCCTATGAAGACGCATTTTTCCGTTTTGGGTTCAAGCTTGTCCGGCTGTAACTTCTTTACATAGGCTTCGCAACCCCAAACTTTAAGGAACGACAATTTAGGTTTCTTCCCAAACCATAATTCATACGGTGTCGTTTCAACGGATTTAGATGGTGCCCTATTTAAAGTGAATGCGGTTGTTTCTAATGCATAACCCTAAAACAATAGCGGTAAATCTGTAAGTGACATCATAGAACGAAACATATCTAAGAGAGTTCAATTAGGATGTTCGGACACACCATTACGCTGTGGTGTTCCCGGCGGTGTCAATTGTGAAAGTATTCCGCATTTCTTCAAATGCTCGCCAAACTCGTAACTTAGATATTCACCTCCACGATCAGAACGTAGAAATTTAATCTTCTTGTTACGTTGATTCTCTACCTCACTTTGAAATTCCTTAAACTTCTCTAAAGTTTCGGACTTATGTTTCATGAAATAGATATACCCATATCTACTCAAGTCATCCGTGAAGGTAAGAACATAACGATAACCACCACGCGATGCTACACTCATTGGTCCACACACATCGGTATGTATGATTTCCAATAATTATGTAGCTCGCTCCATCATACCAGAAAATGGAGTCTTAGTCATTTTACCCATCAGACATGCTTTGCATCTTTCAAGTGATTCGAAATCAAGTGATTCAAGAAGTCCATAGGAATGGAGTTTCTTCATACGCTTCACTCCGATATGACCAAGACGACAGTGCCACATATAGGTCGAGTTATCGCTCAATTTCAAACGTTTAGCCTCAATGTTATTTATGTGTGTATTACTACAATCGAGATTCAATAAGAATATACCATATATCAAAGGTGCATGTGCATAAAACATATTACTCATATAAATCGAACAACCATTATTCTCGGACTTAAACAAGTAACCGTCTCGCAATAAACAAGATCCTGATATAATGTTCATGCTCAACGCAGGCACCAAATAACAATTATTTAAGTATAAAACTAATCCCGATGGTAGATGAAGAGGTAGCGTGCCGACCGCGATCACATCAACCTTTGATCCATTTCCATCGCGCATCGTCACCTCGTTCTTCGCTAGCTTCCGTTTATTCTGCAGCACCTGTTTCGAGTTACAAATATGAGCAACCGAACCAGTATCAAATACCCAGGCACTACTACGAGTACTAGTGAGATACACATCAATAACATGTATATCGGATATACCATTCTTCTTATTGCCGTTCTTCAAATCCGCCAAGTACTTTGGGCAATTCCGCTTCCAGTGACCTTCTCCCTTGCAGTAAAAGCACTCAGTATCAGGCTTAGGTCCAGCCCTGGTCTTCTTCGTCGGTGCGGCAACTTTCTTACCGCCCTTCTTGAAGTTTCCCTTTTGTTTAGACTTGTCTTTCTTGAATTTGGTGGTCTTATTGACCAACAACACTTGGTGCTCTTTCTTGATCTCCACTTCTGCAGATTTCAACATGGAGAAGAGTTCTGGCAACGTCTTGTCCATGTTTTGCATATTGTAGTTCATCACAAAGTTCCTGTAACTTGGTGGTAGTGATTGGAGGACTCGGTGAATCCCCAAAGAATTAGGAATCACTATACCCAAACTTTGGAGTTTGTTTGCATGCCTAGACATCTTAAGCACATGATTGCTGACGGGGGTTGCCCTCTTCCATCTTGCATTTAAAGAACTTTTCAGAAGCCTCATAACTCTAAACTGTCGCGTGAGCCTCAAATATCATTTTGAGTTCACGGGCAATATCATGTGGGTCATGGTTCTCAAACCTTTTCTAAAGCTCCGATTCCAAACCATACAAGATAGCACATTGAACTGTGGAGTACTGATTCTTTCGAGCGAGGAAAACATTCTTTACCTCATCGGTAGCATCAGCTGCAGGCGGGTCACCCAGCGGTGCATCCAGCACATAGGTCAAATTACCAACATTGAGGACAATCCTCAAATTGCGGAACCAATCCGCGAAGTTGCTTCCATTGTTTTTCAACTTTTCTTTCTCTAGGAACGCATTAAAATTGATGGTAGGGGCTGCCATTGATCTACAACATATTTGCAATAGTTTAGACTAAGTTTATGACAAATTGAGTTCTAATTAATAGTTAAATTAATCTAGGTGAACTCCCACTCAAAACAATATCCCTCACATTGTTTTAGTGATCACACGAACCAAATCCACCACATCAAAACCGATCATCACGAGAGTTGATGTAGCTTCAATGGTGAACAATCAACATGTTCATCATATCTACTATATGACTCATGCTTTACCTTTCGGTGATCCGTGTTCCGAGACCATGTCTGTACATGCTAGGCTCGTAAAGATCAAACCTTAGTTTCCGCATGAGCAAATCTGGATTGCTCACGTTGTATACACTTGCAGAATCTAACACACCCGATCATCACGTGATGCTTCGAAACAACAAGCTTTACCAACGGTGCTAACTAAGGATGAACACTTTAAAACTTGAAATTTGTGTGCTTGAGGGATCATCTTATAATGCTACCATCGTTAACTAAGCAATACAAGATGCATAAAGGATTAACATCACATGCAATTCATAATATGTGATATGATATGGCCTTTCTTCTTTGTGCTTCTGATCTCCATCTTCAAGCACGAACATGATCTCCATCATCACCGACATTGCATCAAGGTCAATGACGCTGCTCCATGGTTGTCGTCCACCAGCTTCAACTATTACAACTACTTTGAATAGACATGTGGGTCTTAACAGAATTTAAAAAACAACCATATGGCTCCTGCCGGTTGCCAACTTACAATAAGGAACATTGCATACATTAAATATAATCACAATCATGGCCATATCACATCACAGCACACCCCCGCAAAACAAAGTTAGACGCCTCTAATTTTCTTTGCATATTTTACGTGGTTTGGGCCTTTCAATAAGTGTCGCTCTAACTTACGAACAAGAACCACAATGTTGATGCTTGAACTATCAAGTGCCCGTTGTAAATTGGATCTATACTATAATAGGAGAGACAGACACCTGCAAAGCCACTTATGCAATACAAGTTGCATGTTGAGCGTGGAGCAAGTCTCATGAACGATGTCATGTAAGGTTAGCCCGGGCCGCTTCATCCCATCATACCGCAAGATGCAAAGTACACAAGAAGCAATTGATAATAAAAGCACCACCGCCCACAATGACCATTGTGTTCTACTCGTGCAACAGATCTACATATAGACACGGCTCTGATACCACTGTAGGGGTTCGTAGCATGGAAAAAAAATTCTACCGCATGCAAACAAACAAGCCAAGATCTATCTACTAGATTGTAGCAACGAGTCGATAGAGTAAATCACCCTTGAAGATTCCAAAGCGGTTAACGAGAGCGGATTCTCGTGGGTGATGTAGTCGTACTCTTGCCGATCTCAAGATCGTGTAGACGATCCTTCCGGCGCTGCGCTCCGGCAGCGCTTCCGCAGTCGGTCACACGTTCGGTACTCGATGAAGACCTTCCTCTCCCTTGTTCCACCAGGCAGCGGAGGTTGTAGCACTCTCCTCGCGATTCCGGTAGCACGACGACGTGGTACCGGAAGTAGAGGGGAGATCTCGCAGGGCTTCGCCTTAAGCCGGAGCGAGTATGGTGGACTATGAGAGAGGCCTTGGCGATCTAGGGTTTAGAGGCACCAAAGGAGGAGGCTAGGCCATCGGATAGGGCTTGGGATGGTCCCAACTCAGCGGCTAGGGCAAACCCTAGGGCGGCGGCGGCTGCAGGAGGCCGGCGGCTAGGGTTAGGGTTTTGGTGGAGAGAGGTGTAGGCTAGAGGGGGCACCCCTGCCCCTTCTTTTATAGGTGGGAGGGCGCCGGCCAAGGGGAGGGAGTCCTCCCCCAAGTCGGCCTCCTTGGCTGGCGGGTGGAGGGAGAGGAACTCCTCCCCAAGTAGGTTTCCTACTCTCCCTCCACCAAGCAAAACTGCCGTTTGACTTTTTCAAATTGGCGTTTGACTTTTCAAACTAGGATTTGATTTATCCCTTTATTTTGCTCAGCCATGATACCTAGTACATGATGCAATCATTTCATATTGTTATGACACATTCATGTACCCTTCCCCTCCAGAGTGTCGGACCTTCCGGACCCTTCTAGAACATTTCCGATGAAAACACCGGAATCATTCCCCAACTCCGAAACAAGACTTTCCTTATATGAATCTTATTCTCCGGACCATTCCGGATCTCCTCGTGATATCCCGGATCCTATCCGAGACTCCGAACAACATTTGGTCTCTTACTCATCATTCCATAACTACTCAACAACATCGAATCCTTAAGTGTGTCTCCCTACGGTTCGTGAATCATGCGGACATGTTCGAGACACTTCTCCGAACAATAACCAATAGAGGAATCTGGAAATTCATATGGCTCCCACATATTTCTACGATTAATTTGTGATCGAATGAACCACTTACATACGATACCAATTTCCTTTTGTTTCACGATAGTTTACTTATCCGAGGTTTTGATCGTCGGTATCTCTGCATACCTAGTTCAACCTCGTTACCGATAAGTACTCTTTTCTCGTTCCCGTGGTATGTGATCCCTTGTGAGCCAGTCACATGCTTGCAAGCTAATTGGATGACATCCCACCGAGAGAGCCCAGAGTGTATCTATCCGTCATATGGATGGACAAATCCCACTCTTGATTCATGTGTATCAACCCATACTTTCCGAACACTCAATGCCACCTTTATAGCCACCCAGTGACGGTGTGGTGTTGTCATCAAAACATCCTTCCAGTGATGGTGATAAGCATGATCTCATGGTCGAAGGAATTAGGTTACTATGTATCAGAAAGCATATAGCAATTGAACTATTAAAATGACTTGATCTTTATGCTACGCTTATCTATAGGAGTATGTCCATCATACCATTCTCCTAATGATATGATCTTGTTGTTAATAACATCTCGATGTTCATGATAGGGAAACCACAATCATCTATTAACCAACAAGCTAGTATTATGAAGAGGCTTTACTAGGGACTCTAATTTAGTTTACAAATCTCACAAGTATTAATGTTTCCTGGTTAATACTGTTATAACATGAATGTAAACATTTATCATAAACACAAAGATATAATAATAACTACATTTATTATTGCCTCTAGGGCATATCTCCAACAGTTTTTGGTTTCAGAAAAGTTAGTAAAGAAATATTCTTGGAATTGGACGGGACAAACGTCAAAGTCAATAACTTTCCATGGGGAACAAGAAGTCCAGAGGAGAGCCGGAGGGGCCAGCCAGGGGGGCCAGACCCACCCCAGGCGCGGGGGCAGGTGGGCCCGCGCCTGGCTAGGGTTTGGTGGCCCTGGCCGCCTTCCGGTCTCGCCCCTTCGCCTATAAGAAGCCCCCGATGCAGAAATCCTGGGTACCCAATTAAAAATCCACGAAACTGTCTGTAGCCACCGCCACCATTGTCCCTAGATCGGGGGGATCTGGAGTTCTTCCCGGCACCCTGTTGGAGGGGAGATCATCCCGGAGGCCTTCTCTCCGGTATGATGTGTGAGTAGTTCCACCTTGGACTATGGGTCCATGTAGTAGTTAGATGGTTGTATCTCCTCCTTTTTGCTTTCATGTATAGATCTTGTGAGCTCCGTTCATGATCAAGATCTAATCTATTTATAATCATGCATGTTGTGTTTGCGGGAATCCGATGGATATTGAGATTATTATGTTGGTTTGATTAATGGTTTTGTCTTTATGATTCTATCATGTCTGTGTTGTTTGTGATCTTGCATGCTCTCCATTGTTAGTAGCTATCTTGGCCAAGTAGTTGCTAGTGACTCCAAGAGGGGGTATTTATGCTCGATAGTGGGTTCATGCCTCTAGTTTCTAAGGAAAGTGACAGAAATCTCTTCGGTTGTAGATGTGTTGTTGCTACTAGGGAGAAAACAAAGGTCTCTTGTTCATGGAACATGTGGACTGTTTACCTTACACACTTTGCTTAAAGCAGTTGTCTGTTGCTTTTAACTTAATACTGGAGGGGGTTCGAATGATAACCTGAAGGTGGAATTCTAGTCATAGATGCAGTTGGATGGCGGTCTATGTATCTTGTTGTATTGCCCAATCAACCTCATAGGATCTTTCTGACTAGTAATTGCATTGTTATGCCTTGCTCAGTTCCTGTCCATTGCCCTGCTGTAATTTGTTTACCCTTCATGTCATGTTGTTTATCTAAGGAGAGCACCTCTAGTGAACTATGGACCCCGGTCCAATCTTTACCATTGATACATCTTCTACTGTTACTTGTTTACTTGCTGCAAACCACCATTACCTTGCACACCATATGTTTAATCCTTTGTTACAGCAAACCGGTGAGCTTGACAACCTCACTGTTCGTTGGAGCAAAGTCTTGAGTTTGTGTTGTGCAGGTCTCCGTGTTGCTTGCAACACCTGTGTGACGTTTCCTTTCTCCTTCTGGTTCGATAACCTCGGTCTCTACTGAGGAAAGACTTGTTGCTTGCTGTTTCACACCTTTATCTTGGGGTTTCCAACGAAGTGCTCCACCTCAGCACCATCAGTCCCAAGCGGTCTCATCTCCACTGACGCAACATTGTCGCTGAGCTCGACGATGGCCATCCCAATCCCGCGGCATCGACCCCCTATGACGATGTAGCTGAGTGCTCTGACATGGCTAACCGGCTCCACCGCCACGGCTACTCGGGTGGTGATGAGCCGGCGACGACATTCCTTCGACTCGACTCTCGAGCTCGAGCGGTGGCTACGACGTCCTCCGCAGCGGCCTCCGCCGCTGTTTTCCTTGGCGTCATCGCCATGCGGATCCGCACGGTAGTCATGAGATCGCGGGTGCCGCTCGCCGCATCCACCTTTTCCCTGCCGCTTTGCAAGCCGCGCTCCTTGAGAAGCTAGCACCACCAAAGCAATCGAGGACGCCGTAAGCGGTGGTCCTTACCTTCTATAGGACGACGAGACACCTTCCCTCTGCTGCCTTGCACATCTTGTCCCCCACCTCATTTGTTTCCGCCTCGCCTGGTCCACCCCCCTCTTGTCACCACCGTTTGACGGTGGAGAAGCTCCCCTCATCTTGCCGACGAGGATAGGATAAGGCGGAAGCAGTTGAAGAAGAAGAAGAGCCGGATGTGTTTATGGAAGATGGAGAAGCGCTGGTGGTGGTTATAAAGAGAGAGGAGCACCGGTGGTGTTTATGAAGAGAGAGCAATGATGGTGTGTTTATGAAGAGGGAGGAGCACCGATAGAACTTACTCAATTAATAATCACGGGTCGTTGCTCCCTCTACTAACGTGACGCTTCATTTTGGCCGCTAGCGGGTCACGGGCTGCAGATGCACGTGCTCAACGTGCCATGTCAAGTATTTAACTACGGCGTTGGAATACGTGGTCGCGCCATCGATCGTGCCACTATTTTTGGTGTGAACAGGTGCAACACCCTATCTATTTACTTAGGGCACTCAAACATAGCAACACATCTCTACCAGCCAGTCAAGCGCATGGGGCCCATCCTTATAGAGATGTTGGGCATCTCCACGCTGCCAATGACACACTATCGGGGGGGGGGGGGGGGGGGGCGGCATTGTCCATTTCTATGCGCTGTCAGTGTTAACACAGCATGAACATTAGACGGTGCGTCCCCGATAAGGTGTATCATATAAGCCTTTTCCTAGTAGTATAAAACCCAAAAACCCAGTGCACTAGAGTAACAACCATCATCAATGATGGCATCCATATATCAAAAGAGACTGGCCTAAAATAATATCAATGAACACAAAAAATGGACCAGATCTTAGGAGATCCGCTGGACACATGACTCCACGCATCCCCCGTCGCTGCTAGGCACACCACGAGAGCAAGGATAGAACATGGAGGACCTTATTCTGAATATAGGATGTAACCGTCACCTCACCATCCCACAAAGACACGAAAAAACAGGCTAATCAAAAAACTGAACCCCAAAATGCGAGGGACCATGATCCTTCACACCTCCTTCATCCTAAGCCACAGAAGCTGACAACATCACCGGTTAGGGAATCGGAACCCTAGATGGGTTTTTTTAGCCACCGCCTGAGTTACGATTCCGCAGCGGTTGGGTTGCATGAGAAAAACTTAATTGTAAGCAAATCTCAATTCCATGGAAACCTTCATTTGCTGCTATATATGGAAAAAATAATAAGCTATTTGGACGCAAGTTTATTTCTTTCCTCGATTCAAATTTACTTGTACGTGAAGCAAAATTTGTAATCTTTGGAAACCACTTTTTTTTTGTGCTCAAGCATACTGGAATCATTAAATCGGAAACAAGTAATTGTTGGATCGAAGCAAATTCGACCGACGCTGCAAGCAGAATTTAGTACCAACAAGGTTATAATATAGAAACATATTTTCGTTGCATTGTACTCCAATGACGCACGTTAAATTGAGGGACGTTGCTACACAGTGTCCGGGCTCTATATTGTCTTACGCGGTGCCCCCCTGTCCAAACTTAAAACTTTCCCAAAGTAGAAAGAGGTACCGCTTCCCAACCCAGCCCAGCTCATCTCCTGTTTCAGACACCAGCCCAACTCGTATTTTTCAGTTGCCAGCCCACATAAAAAACTACAGGGGCAACGAGATCTCCATCCCCCACGTTTCCTTTCCCAAACCCTACCTACTCCCTTTCTTCCTTCTCCAGCCGCCTGCTCCAGCCGCCTGCTGCAAAATCTCCATGGCCGTTCTTGTACAAAACTTCAGGAAACAATAATATAGGGGGATCTGTCCTCCCCCCTTCTCCCAATACAGGGGAGCAGAAAACTATAGGCAGATTACTGGAGTAAAAATATATAACAAAGGGACAAAAAGCAAGAACACAGGTACTGCTCGATTTTGCTTTTTTACAAGCAGTTGTCATGAACATCATGATTTTCCAGGATCTTTCTTACTATGTACAAAAATAGACCACTTTCACGTCCAAAGTAGATACTTGCAAGGGGGGTATCTGGACGCTGATCAACATGTTTTCAAGATGTAAAAAAACATCACTGCATCATAAGAACAGAAGTGAACCAGATGTAAAAGAAAACAGTAGTTGTTCAACTTGCATGTAGATTTCATCGAGCATGAATCATTTACAGGGATCCATCAAACATAGCATGTAGAAAAACAACCTTCAGTAGCAGCAATCCTCTTCCAGCATTGGGCATCTCCAGAATAACTCTAGTTGTAAAAAAAACAGGGTTTTATTAGCTTATATGTAAAAGAAAGGAAATGCTGGTTCAATGTTTTGTACATGCAAGTTTATTATAAGTTAGGTTGACACTAAAGTAGTTGGGATATACTAATGAAAGGACTATATCTTCCCATGATGTTTTTGGTGTTAAATGACAATCCCAACCGTGTTCTAACTGTGCTCTTGAGTTTCAGGGGAAACGTCGTTGTTGTCTCATTCTATTGTGATGGATGCTCTCTTGTGATCTTTTGAAGACGGTGGCCTTTTTAGTCTTCTTCTAGTTTCTTTCTGGTTGATGTTTTTAGGTCACCGTACTATTAAGAGGGGGTCCACTTTGGAAGGCTGTGGGAAATCACTTGTTCTTGCACAAACCTATATGCACCGCCACAGCCATCCCATTATCCCGTGAGAGAGAGAGAGTTTTCCTGTTCTGTTGGGGCCTTTTGTGTCTCACCGGAACTTCCGGTCTAGACCGGAAGTTCCGCTCTAACTTTTTCTGCGGGCAGCTCTTCAGTTTGTTCCGACGCTTGTTCCACCCAAGTTCCGGTGGCAGTTCAGTAACCCTCTGGGCGAAATGTGCTATTTGCCGGAACTTAGCCGGAACTTGGCCGGAACTTGGCCGGAACTTCCATCTGCCTAGCCCCGCCAAAAGTTTTTGAGCGGAACTTCCGCTTGAGGCCGGAACTTCCGGTCTGACCCGCTCGCGACCCAAAAGTTCCGCTGCTTGTTCCGCCCAAGTTCCGGTGGCGGTTCAGTAATCTTCTTTTTAGAAGAGTGCTATTTGCCGGAACTTGATCGGAACTTGATCGGAAGTTCACCGGAACTTCCGGTCTGTTTTGACCGGAACTTCCGGTTGCGCTTCTGGAGCGTGCGTCAACGGTCATATGACCGTTGGAGCCAGGCTCAGGCGGAACTTCCGGCCTATCACCGGAACTTCCGGTGATGTCGCGGGGGCTGTACCGGTTCAGTGCGAGGGGGGCCTATTTAAGGCACCCCTCTTCTTCCTCCCACTCCCTCTCGAATTTTTCTCTCTCCTCCATTAAAGCTTGAGCTTCACCTCACTAGATCTCTCCCTCTAGCCACTCAAATGACCTGATCTTTTGAGAGGTGAGGGAGATGACCTAGATCTACACTTCCACCAAAGAAGAATTGATTTCCCCCTTCCATCCTTTGTGGATCTTGTTGCTCTTGGGTTTCTTGGAACCCTAGACGGTGTAGGGCATCCCCGGAGCTGAGGCATGTGTTGTAAAGCTTCGAGGTGTCGTTGAGGGCCTCCAATTGAGTTGTGGAGCCTCCCCCTCAACCTTGGTGTAAAGGTTTCGGTTGGAGCCTTCAAGGTCACCGGTTAGTGGATTGTGAGGCCTCCTTTGTGGGGGAGCTCACCGGAGAAGAAGGTGAGGCCTTTGTGGCGCTCGGGTGACCTTGTGTGGCCCCGACACCTCTCCAACATAGACGTAGCTCCTTGGGAGTGAACTACAGGAATTACATCTCCGTGTCCCCTCGCCGGTTACTTCGTTCCTTTCCTTTACTCCTTGCTCTTACTTTTCTTGTGGTTGGTTTCAGTTTTCCTGCTTTAGTTTGTTCACTTAGTTGCCTCTCTAGATAACCTTCTTTCTTGTTAAAGCCTAAAATTGAGAAACTAAGTAAAATTGGGTAGACGCCTATTCACCCCCCCCCCCTCTAGTCGTATCAAGTCGGTACTTTCAATTGGTATAAGAGCCCAGGCTCTTACTTCGGGCTTTACCGCCTAAGAGATTATGGCCGACGAAGGGGGTAGTGAAACTGAAAAAGCCAAGAACTTGGCCACTATGGATGACCTCAAGCAATTGGAGTCATCCATGATGTCCAAGTTCGAGGAAATGATGACTCTCTTGCAGTCTCTAAAGCCAAACCCCATTGTTGCTATTGACACACCCCAATCCAACGAGGTTCCTCCCACCGTTACGGTGTCCGCCCCCGGGGTAGCTCCCGCGGCGGCTACCACTCACTTGGGACTTGGTTTTGTTGCTCAAACTTCTACCAAGGTGCCAAGTGAGAACATTGAGGAGCCCGAGAATCCAACTTCCAAAGGGGAGAATGGAGAAAAGGACTACTCGGCGGTACCCCCACCGCCGAAGTACACTCCGGATCCACCCATTCCCATGCCACACATTATCCCTCAAGGAGCACCACCTATGCTAGATACGTCTAATTTCGCCAATTGGCAATATCTAATGCGCTCACATATTTCCAGCTCTTCCATTGAGTTAATGAGGATTGTGGAGGATGGGTTCTCTCCTTTTGACCCAAAGAAGTTGACACGAGGTGAAGTGGTGGACAAGCAACTCAATGCTACAGCTTTGGGAATGATTCAAAAGGCTTTGACTCCAAAGGATTTTGCTCACATTCGCCAATTTGACACCGCCAAGGAAGCTTGGGATCAACTCACCGAGCTTTTTGTTGGGAATGCTAGCATCCAAAGCTCCAAGTTTGATGAGATCAACAACAAGTGCGATGGTTTCGCAATGCAAGATGATGAGACCCCTGAAGACATGTATAGGCGCCTTAAGGTCCTTTGTTCTACTATGAGGGACCTTGGGGCTCACTATGTTAATGACAAGTTTATGAAGAGGAAGTTCATTGAAGCTCTTCTCCCATTTGAAGATCAAAAGCTCAACTCTATCAAGGGAAGAACCAACTTTCACTTAATGACCTCCCAAGAAGTCTTGAGTGAAGTAATTGCCATGACTATTGCTAAGAAGAATGCGGAGTCCGCTCGAGCTAGAGCCATTGGATCAACAAAGGTGAACCTTGCTTTGAAGGCCAAGGCTATTGAAGTTGATGATGATGATACATCAAGTGAGTGGTCCCAAGAAGATCTCAAATGTGCCTTTAACGAACATCTTGCTCTCGCTTCAAGGGCTTTTTGGAACAAGTCCGGATTCAAGCCAAGATCGAGGGACAACTCAAGATTCAACTCACCCAACAAGTCTCCCAAAGCAAGGTCTTGCTACAATTGCAACGACAAGAGTCACTTCGTGGCCAAGTGCCCCTTTGAGAACCGTGAAGACAATGGTGGTCGTCTCATTCGCAAGGTCAAGTCAAGATCTCCTCATCCCATAAACAAGAACTACACCGTCAAGAACGCCACTAACAAGGAACGAGCAATTGTGGTCCATGAAGAATATCTTTCGGGCACGGATGAAGATGATGATGATGAAGTTCATGGTGGAGAGATTGTGGGGGTTGCTGCTATTGCCGCTACCTCAACTCCACGTCTATCCCTCTTCGACTCGCCAAATGAAAATGTCACCTCCTCCAACCAAAAGTGCTTCATGGCCAAGGCCACCGAGGTATCACCGAAACCCACTCCTCAACCCATCCCTAGTGAGCCTTCCTCTCTTGATCTTGTTGGTCTAGAGGTGAAGAAAGAGATGATTGACATGTGTGAATTTGTTGCTACCTTAGATGAAGAAACTAAAAACTGCTTTGAGTCCTTACTTGCTCAACTTGAGAATGCTAGGGATGCCTTAGATGAAAAGGAAGAACTTCTTGACTTGCTAAGTAAAAATGAAAGAGATGCCGCCGATGAAATTGCCTCTCTCACTCAAAGTCTTGAGGATGAACAAAATATGAGAATTAATCTTGAAGAAAATGTGTCTAAACTTGTAGATGATCATAACAACACTTTGACCTCTACTATTAAAGAACGTGACCATGCTCTTGCTTTGATTAAGGTTCTCAAGAAAGAAAATGCTGAGTTTGTGGGTGGTCATGATAAGACTCAAAAGGATCTTGAGAAACTCAAATAGGAACACAAAGCCTTGGAGAGTAAATTCACAAGTCTTTTTGAGGCTCATGAACAGCTTCAAACTCAATTAACTTGTGATCTTTCTAAGTCTTCCGCTGTGCAAATTATAGACTTGTCTAGCTCTCCTAACCCTTGTTGCAAGCATGAGCATCTCATAGAGGAGGTCAAGGTTTTGAAGGATCAACTTGCCAAGACCAAGAAGAAGAAGAAGAAGAAGAACAAGAAGAAGAAAAAGAACAAGGGCATGGCCCAAGGAGTACCAAATGGCCTAACTCTCTTGCAAAGTGACAACTTTGCCGGAAAGAACAATCCCTCTTATATTCTTTGCAAATCTTATGATGGTCATGTATATGCTAGATATGTGGGGACATCTTACACGCATGATTATCATTGGGCCATTTGGGTGCCAAAGGTTCTTGTCACTAACAAAAGGGGACCCATTGCAAAATGGGTACCTAAAACCAAAGCTTGATTTTCTTGTAGGACTATGCTTCCGGCGGATCAAAATGGGTGCTTGATAGTGGTGCCACAAGTCATATGACCGGAAGCAAGTCCATCATGACCGAGTTGACACCCAATATTGCCAACACCATGGTCTCTTACGGTGACAAAACAAGCTCTCAGGTTTTGGGTTTTGGCAAAGTGGTGGTAACCCCGGATGTATCCTTGGTTGACGTCATGCTTGTCAAAACTCTTGGTTACAACTTACTCTCAGTTCGTGCTCTTGCTCTTATGGGTCTTTCTTCTTTCTTTAACTCTCATTCTGTGGTCCTCATGTGGAGCAAGTCTCTCAAGGTGGCTTTTGTAGGATATGTAGAACATGAATTGTACGTGGTGGACTTCTCAGGGACCGCTACTCCTCATGCTCTATGTCTCTATGCTAAAGCCGACAAGGGCTGGTTGTGGCATCGCCGCCTAGCCCATGTTAACATGAGAACTTTGCAAAGACTTCACTCCGAGGGCCACATCCTTGGTATTAACGATGTTTCTTTTGCCAAAGATCGTGTGTGCGGGGCTTGTATTAAAGGGAAGATGCATGAAACTCCTCACAAAGCGCTCAATCAAATCACTACCGAGAGATGTTTGGAGCTCTTACATATGGATCTCTTTGGTCCTCCCTCTCATGATAGTCTTGGAGGCAAGAAGTATTGTTTGGTTATTGTGGATGATTTCTCAAGATACACTTGGGTGTTCTTTTTCAAGTACAAGAGTGAAACTCAACAAACCGTCATTGACTTTGCTAATGAGGTTCAACGGAAGCACAATGCAACTATTCTCTCAATTCGAAGTGACAATGGCACCGAGTTCAAAAACTATACCTTGGATGAGTTTCTCAGTGATGAAGGAATCAAGCATCAATACTCCACTCCCTACACCCCTCAACAAAACGGAGTTGCTGAAAGGAAGAATCGTACTTTGATGGATGCGGCTCGATCTATGCTAGCTGAGTTCAAGTCTCCATACAACTTTTGGGCCGAGGCCATCTCCACTGCTTGCCATGCAACCAACCGGCTTTATCTCCGCAAGAACAAGAACAAGACCCCCTATGAACTTCTCACCGGGAAAAAGCCTAATGTTAGCTACTTTCGGGTGTTCGGGTGCAAGTGCTACATACTCAAGAAAGGAGTTCGGTTGTCAAAGTTTGAATCCAAGGCTCAAGAAGGAATTTTCGTTGGTTACTCAAATCAGTCCCATGCTTATAGAGTCTACAACAAAGCCAATGGAAGAGTTGAAGAGACGAGCAATGTGAAGTTTGATGAAAATCATGAGTACCTTGTTAGGCAAGATGGTGTTTGTGATTCAAGTGATGAAATTCCTCCCAAGGCCATAGGAAGAATGGGTGTGGGTTTCCACCTCCCCATTGAGGATCCCCTTATGGACGAAGGAGAAGGACCAAGCTCTACTCAAGTGGAGCCCTCACTCTCACAAGATCATCTTGCACCTCAAGGACCTACCTTCTTGGCACAAGCTCCCTCAAGATCTTCCGAAGCTTCCCATGCTCATGACTCTCCAAGCTCTAAAGAACAAGCTCTTCATCAACAACATCAACCTCCCCACGATGGGGCTCCTCCTCAAGGCACCTCTCATGGACAAGCTCTTCATCAACCTCATCAACCTCCCCGAGATGGGGCTCCTCCTCAAGGTCATGTTTCTTCCCAAGGTCAAGCTAATCAAGATCAAAATCAAGTCAATGTTCCTCAAGGATCCTCTTCGAGTGATGACTTCCCCGAAGTGGAAATTGATGAAGATGACCCTCGTGTTCGTGCTTATAGTCAAGGGGGCAGCTCAATTGATGGAAATTACCAAGTGGTGGCTCAAGAATCTCGAATTGAAGCACAATCCCGTCGTCAAGCCTATCGTCTCGCCAAGCTTGTTCGAGATGTCCATATCCTTGATAATGTCTATGGAGATTTCAATAAAGGTTCCACCACTAGGAGGCAACTAGCTTCCTTTTGCTCTCACCATGCGTTTATCTCTCTTGTGGAACCACAGAAAGTCTTCGAAGCTCTTGAAGATGATGATTGGCTTGATGCTATGAACGAGGAACTTCACAACTTCAAGAGGAACAATGTTTGGACATTGGTTGAGCGGCCTAAAGACTGCCAAAACGTCATTGGAACCAAGTGGGTCTTCAAGAACAAGTGCGATGCGAATGGAATTGTCGTGCGCAACAAGGCAAGGTTAGTTGCCCAAGGATACTCACAAGTTGAGGGCATCGACTTCGGTGAGACTTACGCCCCCGTTGCTCGCCTTGAATCCATTCGTATGCTCCTTGCCTTTGCTACCCATCACAACTTTAAATTGTATCAAATGGATGTCAAGAGTGCTTTTCTTAATGGTCCTTTGAAAGAGTTGGTATACGTCAAGCAACCTCCGGGCTTTGAGGATCCACTTTTTCCGAACCATGTCTACAAGCTCAATAAGGCACTCTATGGCCTTAAGCAAGCCCCGCGTGCGTGGTATGAGTGCCTTAGGGATCTCTTGTTAAACCGTGGCTTCGAAGTGGGTCTCATTGACCCCACTCTTTTTACTAAGAAAGTTGGAGGCCACTTGTTCGTATGCCAAATCTATGTGGATGACATTATCTTTGGGTCTATTAACAAAACTTTTAATGAGGATTTTGCCAAGCTCATGACCAACCGCTTCGAGATGTCCATGATGGGGGAGCTGAAGTTTTTCCTCGGATTTGAAGTCAAACAATTGAGGAAAGGGACTTTCATCAACCAAGCCAAGTACATCCAAGACATGCTCAAGAAGTTCAAGTTTGATCAAGTCAAAGGTGCCAAGACTCCCATGCCAACTAAGGTTAATCTTGATCTCGATCCCAAGGGTAAGGAGGTGGATCAAAAACTCTATCGATCGATGATTGGTTCTTTGCTCTATCTTTGTGCATACCGACCGGATATTATGTTGAGTGTGGGTATGTGTGCAAGATTTCAAGCCGCACCAAAGGAGAGTCACATGGTGGCTGTCAAAAGGATCTTTCGATATTTAGTTCATACCCCAAACTTTGGGTTGTGGTACCCCAAGGGAGCCAGCTTTGATCTCATTGGTTACACGGACTCGGACTGGGCTGGTGACAAAGTGGGAAGAAAATCAACCTCTGGAGCTTGTCAGTTTCTCGGAAGATCCTTGGTTTGTTGGTCCTCGAAGAAGCAAAACTGTGTGTCTATGTCTACTGCCGAAGCTGAGTATATCTCTGTCACAAGCTGCTGTGCTCAATTGCTATGGATGAAGCAAACCTTGAAGGATCTTGGACTATCGTTTGACAAGGTGCCTTTACTTTGCGACAATGAGAGTGCAATTGCTATTGCTCACAATCCCGTGCAACACAACCGAACCAAGCACATTGAGATTCGTCATCATTTCATTCGGGACCATGTTGCTAGAGGAGACATTTCTTTGGAGTATGTTCCCACCAAGGCAAATCTTGCGGATCTTTTCACGAAGCCTCTTGATGAAGCAAGGTTCCGAGAGTTAAGGCATGAGCTAAATATCATTGATTCGAGCAATGTTGCTTGAGCCCTTGCACACCTACCCGTGTCACAATGTATATCTTGTTTGGTGTAGGCATGGATTTAGGGGGAGTGTAGTTCCTCTTATGAACAAACACTATCCCTATTATGCGCACATTAAAGTTTTCATACTCTATAATCTCTAAAGGAGACCATTTGAGCTTCATGATGAGTGTTGGTAATGAACCCAAGATATATCTTCGCGGTGTCAAGCCATTTACTCTTATATAAGGTGGCTTCGGCCACCGACTCGTTTTATTTGGTTCTTTGACCTTTTTGTTTGTTTTGTTTTTGTTGTTTTTGGTTCTTCACAGTTTGAGCTATCTATCCTAAGCCTTTCCTTACCTCAAACCCTCTCTATTCCCTGCACAAGTTCTTCCTTGTTATCCTCCTGAGATGTTCTTTCTGGCGTCAGCGGAACTTCCGGTCAGTCTGACCCGGAAGTTCTAGTGGTGCTTCCTGTACTATAAAAGGTGGGCCCTGGGGGGAAACGGGATCTTCTTCCTCTTTTCCCCCAAGACCCATCTGACGAGGTTTAATCTCGTCAATGCCCATTGTTATGGACTTGGGTTTTGGAGAAGATGGGGATGCTGGAGATCGTGGCACGGTTAACAGACAAGCAACCAGGGGACACGAGATTTACCCAGGTTCAGGCCCCCGGAGGGAAAACCCTACTCCTGCTTGTCTGCTCTTTGATTACGGCGGAACCGAAGGTTACAGGGTGCGCAGATTCGATCTGGCGTGGATGCGTATGCGAAAGTATGAGTCGAGGGATCTAGGTCTATTGTGTACGTTCCCTCCTCGTTGGCCCCTCCTAGCCTTTATATATGGGGAGGCTAGGTCTCAGGTACCGACACGAGTAGGTTACAAGTTGTATTCAAACTCTAGTCTTGCTCTCCAAGGATCCGAAGACGTCATGGGCCTTGGCCACCCGAAAATCTTCATGGGCCAGCGTATGTCTGCCGTGGGCCTTCCTTGGGCTGGACTAGGTACGCTGAAGTTACGTACCCGTAGGGTATAACCATGTCAGTAGCCCCCGAGTGTTCAGTCGAATCGTAGATTCGGCTGAGGACTCTTCAATCCTTCGGGTGCAACTCTGTCTTTCAAGAGAATGTGTAGGGATTGTTGATACGTGTGCCTGACTCTCCCGACGGATCAGGGTCAGTTAACTGTCTTAGGAAAAAACAACACGATCTTCTTCAGGTTCGAGTCCCTCGACTTGAACCCGGAACATATGCTGGCGTAATTCGACTCAGGCCGCGGAGGACTTACAGGAGTGGAATTCCAGTGATTTTAATTGGTGTACCCAATGCGTCCGTCGGGATTTTTCATCGTACCTGCTGGTACGGATTCATACTAGCAGAGCGCAGTCAGGTGCGTTGCCAGGCCATCAGATAATATCTGTAGGTCTTATCTTTGCGTCGCAGACGCAGCATCCGAACATTTATCACCTCGGAGGTGTTTCGGGTGGCCAAGGAGATTGTCGCTCACTCAGCGTTTTGTTGGGGCAGTGTTGCCAAAAAGGTTTTTGCATGCGGATCCGGAAGATCGCAGTCAAAGATTTCATAGGGTGCGCGACCAGCGCTCCCTATGGGAGTAGCCCCCAAGTGTCTGTTCGAGTCGTAGACTCGAGCGGAGACTTTAGTGCAAGCATTGCTCAGTTGTTTAGTCCGTAGGACTCGAAAATTGTCGGATGCTTAAATCCTTCCTCCCTATGGGAGTAGCCCCCGAGTCCGTAGTGGAGTCGCAGACTCGACGTAGGACTCAGAGAAATAATTTTGTCCTCATTTGTCTGTCGGGTGCACGGCCAGCGCTCCTGATAGGAGTAGCCCCCAAGTATTTAGTCGAATCGTAGATTCGAGTGAGTACTCTTAGCTGTGAAGCCGAAGAATTGTCGGTTGTGCTAGTATAGCCTTTGGTGGCGTCAGTGCTGACGATTGATGACCTCAAACGTCTGCTGCGCCAGAGATGACCTGACTGGACGAACGTGGGTCCCAGTTGCTGATTTTGATTTGACCGGTCACGCGCGCCGTGGAGATGATTACGGCGTCTCCTCGATTTCCACGCGTAGTGGACGGCGTGGTAGAGACGGTTTGTTGTGATGCTGACACGTGTACGGCCAGATCTACCGTTGGCGTTAGGTCTTCTCGATGGACGGCCAGCGTGCGTCGTCTTCGCTGTTATAATCCATGGTGAAATCGTGGTTTGTTTTTCACCGCAGCAGTTCATCTATTTACTGCCCCCTCGTTCTTGAGCTATTCTTGCTGCGCGCTGAGAGTTTTCTCCACATTTTCTTTGTCTTTCTTCGTTGGCAACGCCACCACCGCCGTAGCGCCATGGGGAAACCAAAGAAGTCCTCATCTGCAGTTGGGACCAGCGCCGCCGGAGGCAAGAAGGGCACCGCCACTGCTCGCGTCACCGACGGTGGTTGGCGGCAATCAGAAACGCGGGAGAGCGATCTCTGCAAATTGCGCGAGCGGAGCCTGATCCCGCAAGACACGGCGGCTGTGAGACTCCCCGGCAATGAGGTAATCCCCCGTCCCCCATCTGGGTATCGGGTTATGTTTGTTGCCTTCATGATTCACGGGTTTTCTTTTCCGGTTCATGACTTCCTTCGTGGACTGCTCTTTTTCTATGGGGTTCAACTCCATCATCTGTCTCCCAACTCCCTTCTACACATTGCGTGTTTTATTACGCTTTGCGAGTGTTGGCTTGGCATTGAGCCGCACTTTGGCCTCTTCTGAAAGCTTTATTCCGTGAAGAGGCAGTCTGGTTCGGATGGTGTGTATCCCATTGGGGGTTTCATCATCTCCCTCAGTCCCAATGTGCAATTCTTTTCCTTTTCCATGTCCGAATCTGTCCAGTACTGGCGGAGGAAATGGTTTTACATCCGTGATTCCGTACTGCCTGGGCAAGATTTTGGTCTCGTTCCTTTTGACCCCTCCCAATTGATTGAGAAGAAAAGATCCTGGAAAAACCAAATCTTAGACGGTGAGGTGGCGGAGATAGAGGCCCTGTACCGTCGTGTGGAGGAGCTCCAACTGATTCCTGAGAAGGAGGTGAACGGTGTTGACATTACCCGGACGTTTCTTGAGCGTCGGGTGCAGCCTCTCCAAGCGAGGGCGCACCCAATGTGCCTTTACTCTGGGCGCCGTGATCCGACGAGGGTTTCGAGTGAGAAAATCTCCGAGGTGGAACTTGACAAGGCTCTTCGCGCGTTGTTGAAGTTCAAGGCCGACGAAGAAATCCCGGGGAAGTCGCTGACTCCTCCCTTTTCTTCGACGTTGGTCGTACCGAAGGTGTAGATTTGTGCACGTAGTGCTTCCCTTTTGTTTTTTGTCAGCTGTGTACTTTTTCCTTTGTTTGCTAACAAAGTTCCTTTTCCTTTTGCAGAGCTTCAAAGTGCCGGGCATGGCACCACCGTTGCCCGAGAGGTATCCGAATGCCCCGTATAATGAAGTGGTGGATTCCGTGTCCGAGCTACCATCAGCGCGATCCCCAGCGGAGGATGCCGATGAATCGAGTGAGGACCATTCGCGCGAACGATCATGGAGCTCTAGCGAGTCGTCAGATGCCTCGACTCCTCTGACTCTCAGAAATCCTCTGGGCCTTGAGCGTCGTGATGATGTTCATGGGGGTTCTTCCTCTCCCCTTCCTGCCATTCCTGTGCGGGCTGTTGCTCCGCACCCGCCAGTAAAGCGGAAGAAGGAAGAAAAGAAGGAGGAGAAGAAGGAAGGAAAGAAGGAGGAGAAGAGGGCCCGAAGGGCTTCTCCTGTCTTCGACCTGAGCGCGTTGGGCTCGTAAGTTTTCTTGTTGCCACTGTTGTCCTTTGTTCCCTTGTTATTTTTGCACCTGTGTTGATTGGTTCGTATGCAGGCAATCCTCCGACGGCTCTAGTGATGGTGCGCTCGAGATGATGGGGGAGTCGAACATTGCGTCGCCTCCTCCTCAGACGGTGGCGACTTCTGGTGATGCTGCGCCAGTTCCTCCTGTGCAGGAGAGGCTGGTGGTTGCGCCTCAGGATTTCGCAGGCGGGCCTGCGGGGTCGCCTTCGGAGCACGTAAGTTTTTCTGCTTGATGTTACGGGGGGAGCCCCCGAGTGTCTTCGTATGCTGATGTTGTTTTATGCTTCTTTGTGTTGGGCGTAGCCCCCAAGTCCTGCTCTTACTGTTATTGCCTGTTGCTGCAGCCTTTTGTCCAAGAGGCCAAGCGGCTGGTGGAGGAACGCCTGACGCTGGAGGCGAAACTGCGGCAGCTTCAAGGTATTCGTCTGCCTTGTAGTACTTCTCTTGCTTATCCTGGTCCTGTTCTTTGACACTTGCTTGTTGTAAATGCAGAGGAGCATAACGACTCTCTCCGTGAGGTCGATGCTCTGAAGAAGAGCCTTGGCCAATCGGAGCAGAAGGCCGAAGCTGCCGCTAGGGCGAGAGAGCGCCTTGAGCTGGAGCTGACGAAGGCAGCCGAAGAAAAAGAGCGTCTGCAGTAGGAGGCCGCAGATCGTGAGGAGCAGCTGGCCACCGTTGCGGCTGCTCGTAAAAAAGGGGTGGCGGAGAAGCTCATGGCTGCTGCCAAGGCTATTTCGGGTGAGCGTTAGCTTTTGTACTTGCTCCTTTTTCTACGGATCTTCTTCTATGTTGTCTTTCTTCATGTTTTCTTCTTTTTTGTCTCAGATGCCGCAGGCATCGAGTTTGACCGCGGTGCTCTGGAGCACGGGAGTGCTCTAGATGATGCCACTGTAGCGGTCGAAGACCGCTGCAGCACCGTCGTCAACTCCCTCGCCAAGGTGAAAGAGGCCCTTGGTCGCTTCTACCAGGAGCTCTTCCCGAAGGGCGCATCCCTTGAAGATGTGGATGCCCTGGCAGAGGCTCTGTCAGCCGAAGCGCCTGCAGCGTACAAGCGCAAGCAGAAAGGCATCGGCGCGTCCGTCGGGCTGGCGATGGCCATGGCGGCTGGGGCAGAGCTGGACCTGCCCCAGATTACTTCTCGGATGCCTACAGCTGCGGATGGATCCGAGGTAGCCTTCGCCGCCTACTCCGCTCGCTGCAGACTATATGGGCCCAAGCTCATTGACTTGTTGTCTGAGTATGCATTGCGGCAGCAGGGCGAGGCCAAAGCTAGGCAGTCTGGTTCTGAGGCGACTCAGTGTCCTCCGCCTTAGGCGTAGTAGACGTAGGGTAGCTTGTAGTCTATTTTTGTTGTAAATATCTTTTGTAGTACCATCCTTGTGCCACGTAGTGGCCTTATGTACTTTAATGAATTTCTCCGAGTTGTGCTCTATCCTTGGCTGAATGTCTGTGTGCCTTCTTTTATCTTCTGCTATAGGTTCCTTCGGGTGCTGACCCAGTTGACACTTCATCCGAAAGGCCCTTGCGAGCATCATTGGATGACTCCTCGCAGCTCGCTTTTCTTCGAGATCGCGTGCGTAGCTTGGAGAGAGATTTGCTTGGGTTACGCGGTCGCGCTGACGTTTGGAAGTCCAAAGCAGACCGTGGCGCAGCCAGAGAGGAGTATTTGATGGCGGAGCTGGATCGGCTGTCCGAGCAGCTGCAATGTAAGTTGATCCTTCTTTCGGGCTGTAGCTCAGTTCTTCGGGTGAGCCTGCTGGCCTTACTCTTGTTTTGTGCGGTTGTCGCAGGTGCCAATCTTGCTCCGAGGGAAGAAAAGGAGCGTATTGCTGTTCGAGTCAATTGCTTGACTCAACAGGATATGGAGGCCGGCGGCTTCTTCTGGATGGATCGTGATCGCGCCATAGTTCTGGCGACGGTGCAGGATCGTGTCTACCAGGTTTCGCGGGTGCTCCGCCAGGTGCAGACATCGCTTTCCTCGGTGCTGCACGTCATGTTTCCGTTGGATGCCGTGCCCACGACCCTTGCAGGTCTTCTGACGAAGTTTTGGAGTGCCAGCAATGTCAAGGAGCTGGTGCGGCAGCAGCTCGTCGTAGGGGTGAAGGCTGCCTTGTCTCTTGTGAGGGTGCACCGCCCTGATGTAGATTTGGCTGCTGTGGCGACTGGGCCACCTCCTCGACCAGATGGCGGCGAGTGGAATATGCGTCCGCATTACGCGGCTGTAAGGCAGTATGCCGAACAGATTGTAGATTTGTTTGAGCAGCGTGCTCAGGTTATTCTTCAGAATAGGTAGGACCTGAAAATAAACAGATAGATGTAAAATTTGTATATTGTGGCTGGGCGTGTATGTGCCCTTTGTTGTAAAAGTTTGCTTGTTTGCGAGCACGCAGTGCTTTGATGTAGTACGTGCCCTTTTTGTTTGCCTGACATGGTCAGCTACTCAGGTGTACACGTTTTGTCCTCAGTCGATGAAATCGTGAGGTGGGGGAGCCCCCGAGTGCGTATGTAGCATGTAGTAAAGTTGCAGAAAATAGTCAACCGAGGGTTGGGGGCGAGGTACTTAGCTTTATTTATATCGTAGTGGAGGAGGTACATGATTCGGCTGAGTGGCCTTGGCTGAAAGCCTTATTGAAAGTAAAAAGGGGGCTAGTTCGCTACGGGTGGAATCGTCGCAGGTGCGAGACGTTCCACGGGTTGGAGTATGCGACTCCAGACTCCACGTGCTTGAGGCGATAGGCACCACCTGGGATGACATCGGTGATGACATAGGGTCCTTCCCATGGTGAATCGAGTTTGTTCGGTTGCTTTTGCCTGAGTCGCAAGACGAGGTCTCCTTCGACGAAGGACCTTGGGCGCAGCCGGCGGCTGTGATAGTTGCGGAGACTTTGTTGGTACACCGCTGATCGAGCGGCTGCTATATCCCGCGCTTCATCGAGTGTGTCGACGGCGTCTTCGAGTGCAGTCGTGGATTTGGCTTCGCTGTAAGCAACGACTCGTGGAGCCTGGTGGCGTACTTCGGCTGGTAGCACGGCCTCAGCTCCGTGCACCATGAAGAACGGTGTGTAGCCGGTGGAGCTGTTTGGCGTAGTACGTAAGCTCCATAGGACAGACGGTAGCTCTTTCGTCCAGTTTCTAGCTTTGTGCTCGAGTGAGCTCATGAGGCGCTTCTTGATGCCAGCGCCAATTAGGCCGTTGGCCTTTTCCACTTGCCCGTTTGTTTGCGGGTGTGCCACTGAGGCATATGTGATATTGATCCCGAGGCCTTCGCAGAAGTACTGGAATTCTTCAGAGATGAAGTTCGATCCGTTATCGGTGATGATGCTGTGTGGTACGCCGAACCTGTAGACAATGGATTCGAAGAACTTGACGGCGGTTTTGCCCTTCTGGTTGGTGACTGGCATGGCTTCGATCCACTTGGTGAATTTGTCAACTGCGACCAGGAGGAAGACATGTCCTCCTTTTGAGGATTTTGGCAGTTTGCCGATCATGTCGAGGCCCCATTGGGCAAAAGGCCAGGCTATGGGTATGGGTCGAAGTTCGGACACAGGTGCGTGCGGTTTGTCGGCGAACCGTTGGCACCCGTTGCATCTTCGGATGATGTCTTTCGCGTCGCTCATGGCCGTTGGCCAGTAGAATCCTGCTCGCAGAGCTTTGGTGACGAGGGAGCGGCTACCTACGTGGTGTCCGTAGATGCCCTCATGGATATCTTGGAGTATGGCTTTGCCGTCGTTGATGGTGACGCACCGTTGTAGTACGCCCGTAATGCTGCGTTTGTACAGCTCGCCGTTGATGATAGTGAAGGCTTTTGACCGACGAGATACGCGTCGGGCATCTGTCGGGCTGTCTGGCAATTCTCCGTTTATCAGGAACTGGAGGTATGGACGTGTCCAAGTTTCTTCGACTGCCATGACCTGCATCAGGTTGACCATGGCAACTTCGGTATCCAACTTTTCGGGTCCTTCATGACCTTCGGGTAGCGTAGCCCCCGAGTGTTCTGCTTCTTTGGGTGATCCCTTGGGGAATTTCCGCTTGATGGATGGTACGCAGATCTGTTCGAGGAACACACCTGGTGGTACCTTTGCACAAGTGGAGCCGATGTTGGCGAGTCTATCGGCCTCCTCGTTGCTCTCTCTTCCAACGTGCCGAAGTTCGCAGCCGTCGAATTCTCCTTCGAGTGCGTTGTATAGCGCGCGGTACGCGATCATGTTTTCGGCGTGTGCGTCGCACTCATTCATCGTCTGCTGTACGACAAGGTTGGAGTCACCGTAGATGACCAGGCGCGTTGCGCCGCATGTTTTTGCCATCTTCATGCCATGGATGAGGGCTTCGTATTCGGCCTCATTGTTGGAGGCTCTGAATTTCATCCGAAGGACGTACTTCATCTTATCACCTTGCGGGGAGGTCAGTATGACTCCTGCCCCTGCTCCGGCTTCGCGTTTGGAGCCGTCAAAATGCATTGTCCAGGACTGCGACATGTCTGGGGTGTCAGGCAGCTGCAGCTCCATCCAGTGCACCAGGAAGTCCGGAAGGACTTGGGATTTGATTGCGTGTCGCTTCTCGTAGATGATGTCCAGGGGTGATAGTTCAATGCCCCACAGGGCCACGCGTCCTGTGGCCTCTGGGTTATTCAGGATGTTGTTTAGGGGTGCCTCGTTGACGACCATCACCTGATGCTCCTGGAAGTAGTGGCTCAGTCGTCGAGCCGTCATGAACACGCCGTAGGCCAGCTTCTGGTAGTGCGGGTACCGCTGTTTTGTTGGAGTGAGAACCTCGCTGAGGTAGTAAATTGGGCGTTGTACCCCGTGGGTCTTGCCTTCTTCGGGTCGTTCGACCACGAGTACTGTACTGACCACCTGGTGTGTGGCTGCTATGTACAGCAACAGGGCTCGCGCTCTTTTGGCGTGACCAAAACGGGCGAGGTGGAGAGGAGCCGCTTGAGGTTTTCGAATGCGTCGTTGGCTTCTGGTGTCCACTCGAACTTGTCTGCCTTGGGCAGCAGCTGGTAAAATGGTAGGGCCTTCTCGCCCATGCGGCTGATGAACCTCCTTAGTGCTGCTACTCGCCCTGCGAGCTGCTGAACGCCCTTGAGGTTTCTCGGCTTCTCCATTGTTATGATAGCTTTGATTTTCTTCGGGTTCTCTTTTATCCCTCGTTGAGAGATGAAGTACCCGAGCAGCTGACCCGAGGGGATGCCGAAGGCGCACTTTTCTGGATTGAGCTTGATCCTGTAGCGATCAAGGTTGTCGAATGTCTCGCGGAGATCGTCGATAAGTGTTCTTGCCTCCTTGGTTTTTATGACTATGTCGTCGACATAGACTTGGATGTTGCGACCGATCTGGTCCTCGAGGCAGGCCTGCATGCATCGCTGGTACGTGGCACCCGCGTTCTTTATCCCGAAGGGCATTGTGTTGTAGCAGTATACTTCGAACGGTGTGATGAACGCCGTTTTCTCTTGATCTTTGGCCTTGAGTCGAATCTGGTTATAGCCGGAGTAGGCGTCGAGGAAGGAGAGTTTCTTACAACCTGCAGTCAAATCGATGATCTGGTCGATCCGAGGAAGAGGGAAGTGGTCCTTAGGGCAGTGTTTATTTAGTGACGTGAAGTCCACGCACATCCGCAGGATGTCCGTGTCCTTCTTCGGGACCATCACCGTGTTTGCCAGCCACTCACTTTCCTTGATTTCTCGGATGAAGTCTGCTGCGAGTAATCTGTTGATCTCTTTGCCGATAGCTTCGGCTCGTGGCTCTGACAGTCTTCGGATGGACTGCTTGACTGGCTTGGTGTCTGGGAAGACATTGAGTGCGTGCTCGGCGAATTCCCTGGGAACTCCTGGCATGTCCGCAGGACACCAGGCGAAGATTTCCTAGCGCTCACGGAGGAATTCGACGAGCGCGCCTTCCTATGTGGTGCTGAGGTCGTTGGCGATCAGCGCCGTCTTGGAGGCATCCATTGGATGGACCCGCACTTTTTTGGTATTGATGGTGGAGTCGAAAGACATATCAGGTGCGTTCTGCTTTGTGACTGGGGGTAGCCCATTGTCCGTCACCTCACGGAGCCTTACAAGCTCGTCTTGCATGCCGAAAGACTGGGAGATTTTGTTGAAATCCCTGTCGCATTGGTCCGATCGGGTGAAGCTCCCATGGACTGTGATGACGCCCCTTGGTCCTGGCATCTTGAGTAGTAGGTATGCGTAGTGTGGGACGGCCAGGAACCTTGCGAATGCTACACGTCCCAGGATGGCGTGGTATTGCGACGGCCAGTCCACCACTTCGAATTCTAGGCGCTCCTGCCGAAAGTTGTCTGGCTTCCCGAAGATGACGTCGAGCCCTATTTTGCCCAGGGGGAAGATGCCCTTCCCTGGGACAATGCCGTGGAACGTTATGTCTGATTGTTCCAGGCTGCATTGCGGGATCCGCATAGCTGCTAGAGTGCTTGCGAACATTAGGTTGATGCCGCTGCCGCCATCCATGAAGACGCGGCTCATCTCGAAGCCTCCGATCTGCGCCTCCAGCACCAGGGCAGCATGACCTGGGCGAGGGATCTGGCAAGGGTGATCCGCGCGAGTGAATGTGATGCAGGACTCCGATCCGCTGAGGTACTCAGGGATTGCAGGCGGAGTTGCCACGGCCAAGTTGATTTGTCGGGTGATTTTCTTCTGCACCCTATTTGTGGGGCGTCCCTTCTGTATCATATTGAGTGCTCCTTTTGGTGGGGGGTATGCGACCCCGGCGTTGTTTTGCGCTGGTGCGACTGGTTGATTTGGGCCTCCAATGGGCGGTGGTGGAGGAGCTCCGTGTGCTATTTCACCTGGCGCAGGTGCGTTTCCGAACGCAGGAATTGGAGCTTGTTGCCTCATCTGCATCATGCCTTCGCTGAGCTTCTGGAACTCGCGGCAGTCCTTGAGCATGTGGCTAGCTTTCTTTTTGCCATCTTGTTTGTCGATGTGGAAGTGGATGGTGCATGGACCCGAAAGTTTGTCGAATGCTGAGGGTCCGTTGTCGCGGTCGCGGCGTTGCCACGACTGCGTTGGTCGTCCGTTATCGCGGAAGTTTCCGCTGCGGTATCCTCCGCTGTTGCGGCTGTTGTCGTTATGGCGGTCGGCGTAGCCGGCTGCGACCATGTCGGGTCCATCGCGGTCCTCGTAGACGCGTGATCTCCTCTTGCTGCGGCGTTCGCGTCTTCAGCCGTAGTCATCCTCTTCATCTGATTGCGCCCGTTGGATGCAATCTTCGCCGTCTGCCCAACTGTTGGCGATTTCCATGAGCTGGTCGAGTGTCTTGGGCTTTACACGTCCAAGTTTCTCCTTGAAGTCTGGGCGTTTGACGCCGTCCCTGAAGGCGTCGATGGCCCGCTCTTCGGAGATGTGTGCTGCGGAGTTCTTGGTTGTAGACCAGCGTAGTATGTACGAGCGAATAGATTCACCCGTTCTCTGAGTGCAGGCTCGCAATTCTTCAATTGAGGCGGGCCTCTTGCTGGTGCCTTTGAAATTTCGGATGAAGCTATAAGCGAGCTCCTCCCAGCTTCGGATGGATCCTGATGATAGGCTGCTAAGCCAGACCCGCGCCGCGCCTGTCAGCTGCAGCTGAAGGCATTGCATGGCGGTTTCTTTGTTGCCTCCGTGAAGCTTAACGGATGACAGATGGTCACTGAGCCAGGACTTTGGATCTTGCGTGCCGTTGAACTTCGGAGTATCCGAAGGAAGCTTGAAGTTGAGTGGCATCTGTGTTCGCCGGACGGATCTGCTGAAGCATCGAGCCCCGCAGAGTTCTCCTTCGTCTTCATCCATCTCAGATTCAGACGAGCATGCGCGTTTGGCGCGTGCTTTGTCTATCTTGCGCTGTGTAAGCTTGTCTCTGGCGTCGTAGTCGTGTTTATGGTGGTGCGAGCTCTTCTTCCTTCGAGGAAGATCGTGTTCTTCTTCATCTTCGGATGAGGGAGTGGGGCTCCGGTCGCGCCTGGCCGGAGCTTTCTTCTTCGGCTCCGTAGGAGCGTCTTCGTGGAGCGCAGCTCCGATTAGTCCTAGTCCGGTGAGTGCGGACCTATGCATGGCCCTTTTCGGATCCCCCTCCGGCAGTGGGTGCGCCGTGAAATACGCAGTGGCTGCCATGATCGCAGCTTGTGGCATCTTTGGGATGATGTTGTCGTCGGCGTCCATATCCATGAACGATGTGTGGAGGGTTCGGGTCACGTCACGCCGCTCCTTCGGGTCCATGTTTTCCACCCGAGAGCGGTGCTTGTTTCCCTGGTTTCCGTTTGTGCTAGAGCCGGGTCCTATGGCGGTGAGCGCAGCTCATCGCGCACTGGACTCAGAGGCTGCTTGCTTACGTTTGTCGAGCGTCTCCTGCATCTTGACTTGCTTCTTGTGCTCCTCAATGAGGAGGTAGTGGTATGCCATCAGCAGATCACGTGGGGAGTCCAAAGGTAGGACTATTTCGCCTGCGATGGCGCGGCGTGCTTCGACCCATCCTTCTTTGCTAAGTTGGATGAGGTGGCCTCTGTTTTCCCCGTTTTCGCCGTTTCCACCGTTTTCGCCGTTTCTGTCCTGCGGGTTGGGGTTGGGCGGCGGGTTAGGCGTTTCCTCGTCGGTTTGGATGACTGCGGCACACAGATAGCGCCTGCAGATTGGTTGGCTGCTGCCGCAGCTTTCGGATCCGGAACCGTAGGTCCCTTCATCCGAAGGTGGATCGCACAGATCGGAGTTGCAGCTGCTGCTGCTGTAGAACTCATCTGTTGATGGTGACGTGCGTAGCACGGGGTGTGGAGCCCACGAAGCGGGCCTGATTGACGGCACGGGCACCCGCTCAGGGAGGCGGAGGGTGCCAGTTTGTCCCACCTGGAAGCAGAAGCTCCCGAACAAGATTTCGAGTCCATCGCCTACGGGCTCGAAATCCTTCATGGTATCTGGCGAGTGGGCGGTGAAGTCGAAAGCGCCGAAGAGGAGGTGATTCTCCGTCGCCGCGGAGTTGTAGATCGATCGGGTCGGAACCGTCACGACCGCACAATCAGCAGCCCTAGTTCCCACAGACGGCGCCAATTGACGAGGTTTAATCTCGTCAATGCCCATTGTTATGGACTTGGGTTTTGGAGAAGATGGGGATGCTGGAGATCGTGGCACGGTTAACAGACAAGCAACCAGGGGACACGAGATTTACCCAGGTTCAGGCCCCCGGAGGGAAAACCCTACTCCTGCTTGTCTGCTCTTTGATTACGGCGAAACCGAAGGTTACAGGGTGCGCAGATTCGATCTGGCGTGGATGCGTATGCGAAAGTATGAGTCGAGGGATCTAGGTCTATTGTGTACGTGCCCTCCTCGTTGGCCCCTCCTAGCCTTTATATATGGGGAGGCTAGGTCTCAGGTACCGACACGAGTAGGTTACAAGTTGTATTCAAACTCTAGTCTTGCTCTCCAAGGATCCGAAGACGTCATGGGCCTTGGCCACCCGAAAGTCTTCATGGGCCAGCGTATGTCTGCCGTGGGCCTTCCTTGGGCTAGACTAGGTACGCTGAAGTTACGTACCCGTAGGGTATAACCATGTCACCATCTTCTATCAGGAGCGCCGCCGGCCAGGACATCTCCAAGAGGGCGCTCCGGCCCCCTCTTCTCCAACCGCTCCACTCCAGATCTGCTCTGTGGGATCCTTCCCCACCTCGATCTCCCGCCATGGACTCCGGTATTTGCCCTTAACTCCCTCCATTAATGGAGATCTTGCTCTCACCATGGCTTGAGTTAGGGCACACCTTGTCTAGGCTAGTTCTTTGGCTAGAACTCGTTGGAAGATCTTGGTAGGCCTAGGGTATCACTCTAGAGTAGATTGGTCCAATACATCCTTGAAAAAATTTGTGCATTGGTGGTCTTTAGATCTACATCTAGGGAACTCCTGTTGAAACTGTCAGTTCGTAGCCTCACCGGAACTTCCGGTGAGCCAAGACCGGAACTTCCGGTCTAGACCGGAAGTTCCGATGTTTCAGCGGAAGTTCCGGCTACACTACAAAAAAAAATTCCTGCTTGTATTTTTCCAATCTAACTCTTTTTGTTTCCACTTCCGAACTTGTGCACTTATCCCAACTTCCCTCCCTATTCTTGTTCTTACTTCTCAGGGGAAGGAGAGACTCGCTAAGGCAAGCGTGCCCGCCGACCATCCGCTGACATTCCTCCTGAGATTGATGAGGACGATGCTGAAGTTGTGCGTCCAACCGCTCAGACTTCTCGCCAGAAGGCTGCTGCTGCTCGCCGTGCTGCTGCTGCAGGGAAGAGGCCTACTCTTTCTCAGAAGGCCACTGCTGCAGGGCCAGACATGACCACCGCCAAGATTTCCAAGTGGACTCAGAAAGCTTATGCTGCATTCAGGGCTACAGATCCCTACCTCGTGCCTCGTGATCGTCTCTGTTTGGATCCTCATTTCCACACCTGTCATCAGGAGCAGATTTATGAAGAAATTTATGCCTCCAAGAAGAAGTTTGTGGTTGCTCCTCAGAAGTTCATCAATGTGCCTCACATGGAAGAGAAGCAAGTTTACTTTGGGGAAGCTCTTGATATCTGTCAGAGGTTTGGTTTGATTCCCCTCATGGAGCACCGTCAGAACTTTGATGTGACTACTATTGCTCAGTTCTACTCCACTCTGTATCTTCACATGCGTTCATCTACTGGAGGAGTGATGAAGTGGATGACCAGGGATGTGTTTCTTACCGCTACTTGGGCTGAGTTTGCTGAGCTTCTTGGTTATCCCCTTCAGCCTGGCCGCGGGGCAAATGGTTGGCGTGTTCATGGTCCTATAGCTGCTGATCCTGAGGTCCTGGAGCCTCTCTACATTGAAGGATGGGGAAGTGTTGGGTATACGAGTCATCTGCTGCCAACTTATGACATTATGCGCCGGGTGTACTTGAACACCATTTCTCCCAAAGCTGGCAACTTTGATCAGTTTCATGGATATCAGGTTGACCTCATGCATCAGACCCATCTTCGCCGAGGCACTGACAGGTCAATGGATGTTATGCACTTCATCCACTCAGAGATGTGGGGGGCTCTCATTGAAAAGCGCTCCTGCATCTATGCTCCCTACATTCAGACTCTCATCAATCACAAGTGGCTCGAGAAGACTGGCACCCCCTTTCCTCAAGACAACATCACCATTCATGAAGAGAAGAGGTTCCGTGTGAGTAAGCACCAGCAGCCTTGCACTCAGGAAGAAAAGGAAGCTGCTCTCAAGAAGTCTCGAGATGTTGCTAGTGGTCGCACCTCTGCTCCTGGTGGCTCTAGTGCTGGTGGTCCCTCCTCTGCTCTTGGTGGCTCTAGTGCTGGTGGTCCTTCTCTCCAGAGGCAGCCATCTTGGGCAAAGAAGCTGCTTGGGAAAGTGAAGAAGACTTTCTGCTTTCTGCAGGACCGCGAGTATCAGGCTTATGTTGACCAGCGTCACAATGTTCAGCGCCAGAAGGCCATCATGGCAGCCCTCAACATTCCTTGCTCACCAGTCTCTAGCTCTATCACTGCTCCCAAGGAGGATTGGGTTCGCAACAACTGCATCTGGTCTGAAGATGAGTCTGAGGAGGAGGTCACTGGTCCGTCTGAGTCTTCCCATCCTTCCCCTTCTCATGGCTGGGACGAGTAGATTGATCTCTTCTTCCTTTTTGGTGTCTCGATGCCAAAGGGGGAGAAGGATGTCTATTAGGGTGTCTACGGGATTTGCATGGGTTGAGTCGCGAGCCTGTTCTTGCCTTTGAGATTTTCTTACTTGCGAACTCTCTAGTTAATTTGTGTGCTTGTGGTTTTATGTCCGTGAACTTATGTGTGCTTGTGGACCATGTGGTATGTTATGTTTGAGACTATGTGGTATCTATGTGGTATCTTATTCTTTGCCGTGAGTGTGGTACCTTATTGTCATCTCTTGGGCTGTTTCTATGGTGGTGGAGCCTCATTGCTCTTGTTGCTATTATTACTCCGTTTGTCTCCACCACACTTAGTTGGTTCTGGTATGATCTCTATCCCTTTTTGCAATTGTGCTATCTTTGCAATTGTTAGGGGGAGCCTCCGTGTATATGTGCTAGTTCAGTCCTTAGGAGTCTTCTCTCTACCTTGTACACATACAGGGGGAGCCTGCCCCGTCCATTGCAAAGATTGCTTTGTTTCTATGCAAATCTGTGGGATTGTCATCTAACACCAAAAAGGGGAGATTGAAAGGACTATATCTTCCCATGATGTTTTTGGTGTTAAATGACAATCCCAACCGTGTTCTAACTATGCTCTTGAGTTTCAGGGGAAACGTCGTTGTTGTCTCATTCTATTGTGATGGATGCTCTCTTGTGATCTTTTGAAGACGGTGGCCTTTTTAGTCTTCTTCTAGTTTCTTTCTGGTTGATGTTTTTAGGTCAGCGTACTATTAAGAGGGGGTCCACTTTGGAAGGCTGTGGGAAATCACTTGTTCTTGCACAAACCTATATGCACCGCCACAGCCATCCCATTATCCCGTGAGAGAGAGAGTTTTCCTGTTCTGTTGGGGCCTTTTGTGTCTCACCGGAACTTCCGGTCTAGACCGGAAGTTCCGCTCTAACTTTTTCTGCGGGCAGCTCTTCAGTTTGTTCTGACGCTTGTTCCGCCCAAGTTCCGGTGGCGGTTCAGTAACCCTCTGGGCGAAATGTGCTATTTGCCGGAACTTAGCCGGAACTTGGCCGGAACTTCCATCTGCCTAGCCCCGCCAAAAGTTTTTGAGCGGAACTTCCGCTTGAGGCCGGAACTTCCGGTCTGACTCGCTCGCGACCCAAAAGTTCCGCTGCTTGTTCCGCCCAAGTTCCGGTGGCGGTTCAGTAATCTTCTTTTTAGAAGAGTGCTATTTGCCGGAACTTGATCGGAACTTGATCGGAAGTTCACCGGAAATTCCGGTCTGTTTTGACCGGAACTTCCGGTTGCGCTTCTGGAGCGTGCGTCAACGGTCATATGACCGTTGGAGCCAGGCTCAGGCGGAACTTCCGGCCTATCACCGGAACTTCCGGTGATGTCGCGGGGGATGTACCGGTTCAGTACGAGGGGGGCCTATTTAAGGCACCCCTCTTCTTCCTCCCACTCCCTCTCGAATTTTTCTCTCTCCTCCATTAAAGCTTGAGCTTCACCTCACTAGATCTCTCCCTCTAGCCACTCAAATGACCTGATCTTTTGAGAGGTGAGGGAGATGACCTAGATCTACACTTCCACCAAAGAAGAATTGATTTCCCCCTTCCATCCTTTGTGGATCTTGTTGCTCTTGGGCTTCTTGGAACCCTAGACGGTGTAGGGTATCCCCGGAGCTGAGGCATGTGTTGTAAAGCTTCGAGGTGTCGTTGAGGGCATCCAATTGAGTTGTGGAGCCTCCCCCTCAACCTTGGTGTAAAGGTTTTGGTAGGCGCCTTCAAGGTCACCGATTAGTGGATTGTGAGGCCTCCTTTGTGGGGGAGCTCACCGGAGAAGAAGGTGAGGCCTTTGTGGCGCTCGGGTGACCTTGTGTGGCCCCGACACCTCTCCAACATAGACGTAGCTCCTTGGGAGTGAACTACGGGAATTACATCTCCGTGTCCCCTCGCCGGTTACTTCGCTCCCTTCCTTTACTCCTTGCTCTTACTTTTCTTGTGGTTGGTTTCAGTTTTCCTGCTTTAGTTTGTTCACTTAGTTGCCTCTCTAGATAACCTTCTTTCTTGTTAAAGCCTAAAATTGAGAAACTAAGTAAAATTGGGTAGACGCCTATTCACCCCCCCCTCTAGTCGTATCAAGTCGGTACTTTCAACTAACATGTAAAAACTTCTGTTTTTTTAGTAGCAGGATAGAAAGTAACATGTAAAAAAGTTTACACACTTGGTTAACTTTTGTTGTTTTTGTGTAGAAGAAAATGTAAATTTCTTTTGTGTTTTTTTACAGGTATGGCTTTTTGGTTCGGTGATGCTGGTATTGACCTAAACAACCCTGCACAAGAAGATGATGCTGACCAGGACATGCTAGGTAACCCTGGGGATGACCTTACAGGGGATACAGGCAATGTTCCTCCTTCTAGGGCTTATACCGGGCCATCTATTGACACGGGTCCTGAAACAGAAAATACATTGTCTAGCGCCGATTCAGGTGGAGAGGAAGAGGTTGAGTCAACACCTAGCCTTACTCCGGTAGAAAAACCATACCCACAGATGATTTTTGAAACTCTAGAAGATGCAAGGTTATGCTATAATAGATATGCTAAGAGTGTTGGTTTTTCCATCAAAGCCAACACTTCCAGAAATTCTGCTCTGGACAAACAGAAGGACAAACAGCTTTTTGTATGCAACAAAAGTGGGAAAAATGAAGACATTAACCAGCATGAAGCTCCACCTGTAAGGCAGAGGAACCGTAGCATAACAAAGAAGACGGACTGCAAGGCGCGTCTGAGAGTTAAAAGAAGAGCTGAAAAGTGGCATGTCACAATGTTCATAGAGGAACACAATCATCCATGCATCAAGAAATTTTCCTTGAAAAAGTACTTGAGGTCTCATAGAGGAATACCCAAGGAAGAAAGAGATTTTATCAAGATACTGCATAAGGTTAACCTCTCGGCCGGGAGGGTGATGTCTATTATGGCAGAGTTGTATGGAAACTTGGCTAATGTTCCATATCATTCAAAGTATGTCAGCAACTTCATGTCTACACTAGATGAAGGGCATGAATATAAAGACATGTCTTTGTTGCTTGCCGAGTTTGAAAAAGTAAAAAAGGATGATCCGGATTTCTTCTACAGGCTGGATCTTGATCATGCAGACAGAGTTCAGCGCATCTTTTGGGCTGATGGGCCAGCAAGGGCTGCGTACAAGCTCTACAACGATTGTGTGTCATTTGATGCAACGTATATGACTAATGCTTACAAAATGCCATTTGCACCATTCATTGGTATAAATCGGTATGGGCAGTCTATTCAGCTGGGATGTGGGTTTTTTAAAAATGAAAGAATTGAAGATTATGTTTGGCTGTACAATCAATTCCTTGAAGCTCATGGTGGTTTGCAGCCTACAAACTTCATCACTGATCAGGATGGGTCCATGAAGAGTGCTATCTTAGTTGTGTTTCCGGACACGTGGCATCGGAGTTGTAGATGGCACATCATGCAAAATGTGCAAAATGTGTTGGGTAATTTCTTGTTCACACATGAGGAACTGCGAAAGGAATTGAATGATATTATAGATCACAGCATGTCAATTGGAGAATTTGAAGCAAGGTGGGCAGAAATGATATTACAGCACAATGTGGGGGACAATAAAAATTTGATGGATTTGTATGATCTGAGGGCCGAGTTTGTCCCTGCATACCACAAAGATCGCTTTTTCCCATTCCTACAAACTACAGCGCGTAGTGAAGGGTTTAATGCAGTTCTGAAAAGATATGTAAAGCCTAACAATAGCCTCTTCCATTTCTTCCAGCAATACATGAAGTTGCAAGAGAAGATAGATGTGGTAGAAGAGTCGAATGAGTTTCAGATGGAAGACAAAGTTCTAAGGGTGTGGGGAGATTACCCTCTGGAAAAGCAAGCCTTGAGCGTGTACACATGCCCCATTTACTTGCGTTTCCGTGGTGAGCTCCGAAAAGTTACGTCCTACAATGTTAACCATGTCGATGGGCAACACTTTGATGTTGTGCCAATATCAGGAGCTGTGTTTGGGTATGGAAACAGATCATACAGAGTGGAAGCTAACTTGCAGGAATCAATATATCAGTGTGAGTGTAGTAAATTTAGTAGGGATGGTCTTTTATGCTGCCATGTGTTGAGGGTCATGGCACAGCTTGGTGTTGTACAGTCTATTCCGCCACGATATATACTTCCTAGATGGACAAAGGCACAGGATGTAATTATGCCGGAAAAGGTGGAGCTCCCTGATGTGCCAACTGATAGGAAATTGACAAACAAGGAAAGGAAGTTGCTGCGTTACGGGACACTATGCAATGACTGGACGCAGCACGCTAAGGTTGCAGCCGAATCAGACAAAGGAAAAGCTCTAGCGGATAAGTACATGCAAGCATTGGGTAATGAGCTAAAAGCTATGAAGTTAAGTGAATCAGCTAAGAGGAAAGCAAATAAGGGTAAAACCAAAACAAAAGAAGCTCCTTCTGGGCTGGAGTTTGTGGGTGATGACGGTCAAGGGAGTGCATCGCAATATCAGCATGTTCGGGACCCTGAATGTACTACAACTAAAGGTCGTCCTCCAGAGAAGAGGAAGAAGTCCGGGCTACATTTGAAGTCAAAGAAACCCAGCAAAATCTCTCCTGTTCCAAAGCCACCAGTGTTCAACTTCTTTATTGATATGGTTTAGTGTGCAAACATGTTTTATTAAGTACTAGTGTTAAAGAAATGCAAAGAATGTTCTATTTTTTTTGCTGGCTAGAATGTTTTATTGTATGTAAAAAACCTGAAGTCAGTTTGATGCAGCCTTTTTTAGTTTGAATTATATGATGCAATCGGTGTCATGGTACATTCACAACTTTTCACACTAAAACACATGTAAAAAATGTATCCTCAAAGTTAAATTCAAATTTCGGTAATTAAAAAGAACCATTTTGTACCTTTCTAACAATACATGTATTACTTTGTTCTCCTAAATGAACATCATGTCTGAAAAAGCACTTCGTGCCAGTTGATTACTTTGTTCTCCTCGTGATCCAACCATTTCTTCACGAGAAGCTTCCTGATCACAGGCATATCAGATTGCTTGAAAGGCAGCATCATCCTCCCGTTCCAGCACTCAATAAACTTCAGCATGAAAAACCCACAATCGAAACTGTTTGTGGCAAAACAATGGTTAGCAATGTAAAAAAAGAATGTGAACAGTACATGAATGAAAACAAACAAGTTTCAAATTTTACATTAGTGTAGAAAAGCATTATTAAATTTAGTTGAAAAGCTGGAGTAAAAATTTACGTGTACAAATTTACATGTTCTGAATGTATATGCATCACAAGTACACTGCATCTTTTTTTGACATGTTAATAAAATGTAAAAAACCTAAAAATTACATGATCTGTATGTAAAATTTACATATACAAATTTACATGATCTGTATGTAAAGTAAACATGTTGGTAAAATTTACATGTTCTAAAACTGGTGTTCCAAGAAAATGTATTTTTTTTAGCAATTTACATGTTATAAAAAAGCTACTGTAGTTGCAGTTATACATTCTTATTTTGGAGCAAAAAGGGATATCTTACTTCGTGCTTTGCATTGGAGTAGGAATATACAATGTTTTGTATTTTGAGATGTTGAACTTGGACTGATTGTAGTTTCGCGACCACATATTCTTGATAGACCCAATAATTGCTCTGTAGTCTGATTGAAATCCCTTGTCCCTCTCCCTCCTCAATGAGTCCATCACTTCAAACCTCTCTGCCTTTAGGTTCAGAACAATCAGATAATAGTGCCCTGTTGTTGCTTCAATATCCGGTGTGAGATCTTGGAGAACAGAGAACATGATCTGTACATGGAGAAAACTTAAACACTTGTAAAACATGATATGTACATGATATTGTGGGTCTGAATTGAAAAAGTTAAAACATAGACGTAAAAAAGAGTACAAAACAAATTACCATCTCCTTGTGGTCTAGCCGGTTTGAGGGGGAGTTTTCGAATGCTTTCTTGACAGATTTATCCATAAAGCATGTGGCACTCCTAAGCTTTCCCTGTAAGTAGGAGTTTTAGAAGAATATAAGGTTGAAATAGCTAAGTGGCATCTCATAAGCATATGTTTTTGCAAAGACAAAAGTATATCTTACCGCAATCCTAAGTGGCATCAGAAATTTCTTCTGTTGTGCCATCTCCATGGACATAGCGTTAAGAGCCATCTCGCATGTTGAGTTGCTCAACTTTCCGCCTAGCCTGACTGAGTCAGCCAAATCTTTCAGGTTGATGAACCATTGTCCGTCGTCGATGATGATAGGTTCTTCATTAGGGTCATTTACATCCTTTCTCGTGTATTCGCAAACTTTGTTGTACAGCTCAATTGCTGACTTTGACGCAAACGCCTTTCTCTCAACATCAACAAACGGTGACTTCCTTGCTGGGCCTGGCTTCACCACCCTTCTCTGATGAGCTTGAGGGATTGGTGTAATACTATTGGGCGCATTAAGTGAAACTGTTTCTTCTAGGACTTTATGACCATCCTCGCCAACTGGTGTCCTGGTAGGCATATCGATGATGGCATAGATTTTGTCCAAAGAATCCCTGCTGTCATCATTGCTACATGCAATAACATGATCCCCTTCTACCTGAACCGGTACCTCTGTTTTGGCAGCTTCAAAATCCTCACAAGGTGATTCATCTAGATCGAACGAGGGGCAATCTTCTATCAGCTTTAGGTGCTTCATTTTTTGTTCACTTTCATTTATACCTTCTACACTTCCAAACAACCTCTTATTCATGCTATCGCATAGAATAGTAGAATCTGCAACTTTACAACCTTCAGCAACAATTCCTGAGCTTGTTGTTATTGCCATCTGGTTGTTACAGTTTGCCCTTGCTTCAGCTGTAGCAAACCTACTTGACCTTCTTGGGCTAGGTGAAACAACTGTCACATCTTCATGGACCAGCCCCTTCTTTTGCCGAGGACTTGCTTTGGAAGTGGCAACCAATGATTCTAGAGGAGACATTGATCTAGTGATTGGTCTACCAATTGGACTCCCTCCTAAAGTTGTAGCTTTGAGTTGCTCAACAGGAGATGCTTTCACTTCAGCAGAGATGTTGTTGGGCTGCATGCATTTACTTTCATCTTCCTTTTTAGTTTCCTTTAATTGGTCCACAAATGATACACACTTCTTTCTCTTGCTTGATGATACTTTAGGTTGTTGCTATTTGCAAGGAGGCGCAGCTGGTAAAGGAGATAGCAGCGGGGCAGCCCCACCAAGGTTATCTGCACTGTACTGTGACCCAGACCCATATAATTGAAGCAACTTTAGTGGGTCCAGCGGCAATGTCGAATGTTGTCCTGTTGGCACATGTTCAGGTTCTGCAAGACTAAGCTCACTCTCTTTTGAAATCTCTGGAGTGCCACTACCAGCTGCATGTAAGTGGCATTCCAAAATAGCCTCCTTTTCTGTCTCTTTTTCTCCATCCTCAGTCTGCATTTCATCCTCGCGATCCTTCCCTGTTTCCATCTCAGGTGTTGTTTTTTGCACGCCTCCATTTTCAGCACAGTCCCCATTTTCTCCCTGCATGTTATTATTTCTGACAACAACTTGCTCCATCAACTCTACTTCTGTCAGCGCAGATTCTGTATCATCTACAATCTGTTCACTTACTTCCACCTGCAGTGGCCTTGATCGGCGTCTCCGCATTCTTCGTTTGGGCTGCTGCACGACTCGTTGCACCTCCTCGGCAAAAAATTTCTTCTGCTCTGGTCTGAAATCCTTGTGTTCTTTGTTTGACAAGGTAAGAAACTTGGCAAGCCCATCTTCAAACACATTACACATCTCTATTACCACTTCCCTGTATTTTGCCAAGTCCTGTGTAGTACACATACAAAAAAAGCTAGCTTAGTAAAAATACACTTGAATAAGCAAAAAAAGAAAGAGAAAAAAGGAACTGCTAGATGTAAATAAAAGAGACACTATGGTCCAAACCTCGTCAGTATGGTCGCCCGGAACATGGCGCTTGCCGAACATATCCACATCAGAAGGCTCTGCTGAGAACAGAGAGAGCCTAATCCTAAAACATTTCTTTAGCTGTAGGCAAAAAAAATCATGTGAATAAACATTTCAGAAAACAGTGGGAAAAACGCATGAGAAAGATATGCTTAAAGCCTAAGAAAACACTGCTTTATGAGAACCTACCGGTAATTTCCCAAACGAGCCATCGCCGTTTGTATCAAGGTCAACTATAAGTCTCACCATCTTGTTTGTCCAAATGCATATCCTAGTTCCATCCTCAGGTATATCTAATGCATCTGTCTCAAGAGAATCAACATATAAAACCTGTACAAGACAAAAAGATGATATATATCATATGTATCTGATTTGTCAAACAAAACACATACTAAAAAATCCACAAGAACATATCTCTTAAAAAGACAAAAATGCAGAAAGTTGCGTGCAGAAATGCAGGTAAAAACACGATAGGATAAGCTTATTACATCCTAAAGATGAGTTACCCTACATAGCAGAATGTAAAATCATTTTATGACCATGTAGAAGAAATGATGCATCAGAAACAACTAGATAAACATGCTCATATACATCATAGGTATTAAAATGATGCACCACCTATCTAGTGTTTCCCGTGTAAAAAATGAACAATACTTACATGCAGCCTAGTTCTAATGGCATAGTACATTAAATATTTGTCCATCTTTGAACATGATATTTACATCCTACCATGAACTACTACTAATCATGCCATGGATACTACATCAGACAAATTCACCATGAAAAAAATACATCCTACATAGCATAAAACAGAACTTGGTAAAAAAAGTAAAAACAGGAGTTGGATTATGTAAACTCACCATGAGATATGGCATGCATGCTTTAAACCAATTCTTGGTATCTTTAGTAGTTGCTGTCTGGATTAGAACATCAATAATGAATCTGGCCCAGTTGAGATGACGGATTGCGTTTGCGTTGATGACAGATGGGTAGCATCTAGGGCTAACAAGAGTCCCTGTGTTTGGGGCGAAAACCGAGGACACGCTGTAGATGACAAACTTTCTCAAGTAATCCTGATTAGGAGGGTTGGTTGGGCCTAGCAGCTTCTCGACAAATGCTACTGTTGGCTGCTTCCCATTGTGGATCCCAAACATCTCCAGAATCAAGCCGGTGGAGTTCACATCTAGACAATAAGGAACTTTATTGCCGCCCCCGGGTACTCCCATAACCCTAACAACATACTGAGTGGTTATAGGGATCTTCCCCCTATCACCAAAATCCAGCTCGCATGTTTGAGGATTGAAGGATCCCATTAAATATCTGCATAACTCTGGCATAAGCTTGGAAACCTTCATTCCTAACAAGCCCGTGAATTCTGCTTCGCAGATAACAGCCCGCTGATCATCTGTCATTGATCTGCAAACCCTGACAATCTTCATCGGGGATGAGCGGTTGAATAAATTGCTCTGAAAAAGAAGCACAAAAAGGAGACTAAATATGTCAGAACTAACAAGCTAAAAATGACAGTAAAAAAAGTAAAAACAGAGAGGAAAAGTGACTGTCCATTACTTGATTTTTATTGTTTATGGATGGTCCTTCCGCATCTCCTTGTTCGTCATCCCCATTGTCTTCATTTCCAGGTGGCAACGTGTGCTCTACTTCAGTAACATTCGCCTTGTACTGCAATCGCTGCTTCATCCTCCCTAACTTGGACTGTCCAATTTTAGGTGTGCGAGAGACTTTCTATAAGCAACAAAAAAAAGGAACTATTAGTACGCAAAAATGAAACTACTACTATTTTTAATTATATATGTGTTCATACCGTAGCTACTGCTGGAATCATCTTATAATAGAGGGAAAACAAAATAAAGGATTTCCTTTAGATGGAATTAAAAAGCCTGCAAAACAGTGGCAAAAAAATGAGTTAAACACCATTTAAGAAGCAGCATGTAATTATCCCCCTATAATTTACATCTCATGCTGTCTAAGTATAAAGGTGTGGTAATCATTTTAAAAACAACATGTATTTATGAATCAGGGTTCAAACCCCCATAGCATGAATCAGACTGAATGTTTCCATACTGAATAACACCAGTAAACAAAAAATAGTACTGATTTCTGGTCATTGTACATCTAACATGTAGAAAATATGTTTTAATCATTTGAAAATGTTTTTATTGGCAAAAGGTTTACATCTCATGCTAAATCATTAGCACCATATATGCGTATGCAAAAATGTACATCTCTCAAAATGATTACATCACATGCCCTCCCCATTTATCATGTATTTATTGTCAAAGAAAAAGAAAAGTGGTCTCCACGGCCCTTCCCCACCTACACGATACAAACACATGGTAAAACAACAATCAGTACTGAACAATTCCCTGACTACTTTATGAGCTGACTACTTTATGAGCTCTACTTTACATTAGCAGTATTTCACAGTCCATGTCCAAAACATTTATATGCTAACAAACATGTCTATTTATATTAGCAGGATTTCACAATCTTCACCCTAGAACATTTACATGCTAAACACGTTTATTTACATGCTAACAAAAATCATATTGACCAGCAAATGTAAAAAGGGTCAAAAAAATACATCCTATGAACATAGCACCACCCCTGACTACTTTATATTAGCAGGATTTCACAATCTTCACCCTAGATCATTTACATGCTAAACACGTTTATTTACATGCTAACAAAAATCATATTGACCAGCAAATGTAAAAAAGGGTCAAAAAATACATCCTATGAACATAGCACCACCCCTGACTACTTTATATTAGCAGGATTTCACAATCTTCACCCTAGAACATTTACATGCTAAACACGTTTATTTACATGCTAACAAAAATCATATTGACCAGCAAATGTAAAAAGGGTCAAAAAAATACATCCTATTTTGTGCGACGGTACGAACATAGCCTGTATTAATTATAGAAAATTTACATCCTGCCAGATGTTTTTTGAGCCAACCTAACATAATATGGCTGATGTTTTCTATAGAAAAGTTGCTAGGGGTTCATGTGTACCTATTTTGAGTCAAAAAAAACATGGGATGCTTGCGTATTAAACCTGCTGACTACTAGAGAAATTAACTAAGGACACTTATCTTATGGAAAAGTTAACTAAACCCTATGAGCAAATCTAAAGACTACTAGACGAGTATCACGGTTTTGTATTACCAGCAAAAAAAACACTGCCTACTAGAGTAGAACAATAGGAAAGTACCGCCGTGACCGAAGAAAATTGGGATAACATGTCCTTACTCTATAGTCGTTTCGATCTAAATAGCCAGCCCCCAAGCAGCAATAGCACTTGGTGAATTCGTTTCAGAGTAAACAAACTAGACCACGAACAATCGAAACATCAGAGAATGCGAATCGGGAACCACTAACCAGCTCGAAAAATCTGAGAGAAGTGCACCGCCGTTTGGAAGCGGAACAACGCCGTCGATGTGCTGACTTGCCGACACCTCCGAGCACGGCCACCCCGCCACCACCTCGGAAATCACCTCCGCCAACTCCACGCAGCTACCGGGCGATTCGCCGAGCCGCACACCCCGCCTCGAATGCGTCACTCCGGATCCGCTCGTCCCCCGCAGTCGACGGAGCTCGACCACTACTCCGCCCTCGCGACTTCCCGTCGGCCAGGTTGCCGCCGCGTCGGTTGATTTTGTAGCGGATTTGATAGGGGAGAGAGAGGAAGCAGAGGAAGGGGAGAGGATAGCTCGACGAGTTTGAACAGTCGACGTAACGCCTGAAGACGGGGAGTGTTGTCCGTGCGTTTCTTTTGGATGCTAGCGCCGCTTCATCAACGCCATCAACTCACGATCCAACGGGCACGAACAGTGAGCACCGCGTAAGGCGAGAGGGAGCCCAGGCAAGAATTAGAAAAACCCGGAGTAATATTTTTCCGGAGATTTTCGTCTGCCGTTAAATTGGGAAAGAATCAACGAGCACGTTAATGGGACGATAACTCTACAAGTATGGAAGATTATACCGCCAATGAAAGCTTCCATTTTTTGATCGAGCCTTCCTTGCGGGCGCACGCAGATCCCCTATAAAAAGAGCGTCAATCGGCCTCTAATCCATCAACAAAAGCAGATCGCAAAACCTCTCCAAGAATCCACGACAACCATGGCTCTCAACCTCACCAAGGCGGCGGTGGACGGGATCAAGCCGTCGTCGCGCTTCGCCCTCATGGGCAAGGACCTCGCCGTGGACGGCCACCCCGCACTCCTCGACGTCCCCGCCAACATCCGCCTCACCCCGGCCTCCACCCTCGTGCCCGACGTCGCCGCGGACGGCTGCTTCCTCGGCTTCGACGCCCCTGCGCCGGACTGCCGCCACGTGGTGCCGATCGGCAAGCTGGTCGACACCCGGTTCATGAGCATCTTCCGGTTCAAGGTGTGGTGGACGACCCACTGGGTCGGCACCGCCGGCCGCGACGTCGAGAACGAGACCCAGATGATGGTGCTCGACCGCACCGACGACCGCCCCTACGTGCTCCTCCTCCCCATCGTCGACGGCGCCTTCCGCGCCTGCCTCCAGTCCGCCGCCGGCCAGGACTTCGACGACCACGTTGCGATCTGTCTCGAAAGTGGATCGTCCGCGGTGCAGGGGGCCGTGTTCCGAAGCGCCGTGTACCTGCACGCCGGCAACGACCCGTTCGCGCTCGTCCAAGAGGCGGCGAGGGTGGTCCGCGCCCACCTCGGCACCTTCCGCCTGCTGGAGGAGAAGACGCCGCCGCCGATCGTCGACAAGTTCGGGTGGTGCACGTGGGACGCCTTCTACCTCAAGGTCCATCCGGCGGGCGTGTGGGAGGGCGTGCGGCTGCTGGCCGAGGGCGGCTGCCCGCCGGGGCTCGTGCTCATCGACGACGGATGGCAGTCCATCTGCCACGACGAGGACGACCCCGCCGATGGCGCCGAGGGCATGAACCGCACCGCCGCCGGCGAGCAGATGCCGTGCCGGCTCGTCAAGTTCGAGGAGAACCACAAGTTCAGGGACTACAAGGGCGGCCTCGGCCTCGGCGGGTTCGTGCGCGAGATGAAGGCGGCGTTCCCGACGGTTGAGCAGGTGTACGTGTGGCACGCCCTGTGCGGGTACTGGGGCGGCCTCCGGCCCGGTGCGCCGGGGCTTCCGCCGGCCAAGGTCGTCGCCCCCAGGCTCTCGCCAGGGCTCCAGCGCACCATGGAGGACCTCGCCGTTGACAAGATCGTCAACAATGGCATCGGCCTCGTCGACCCGGAGCGTGCGGGCGAGCTCTACGAGGGCCTCCACGCACACCTCCAGGCCTCCGGTATCGACGGCGTCAAGGTCGACGTCATACATGTGAGTCTTCTTCTTCCCTGATCAACTCTTCTTCCCTGATCTACACCTTGAATTATGTCACTAGTATTATTGTTTGATGGTTTCGCGTAAGAGAATCTCTAGCATCCATGCTTTTGAATTATGCTTATATACACATATACACATAGTACAACCACACGTACAGAAGTACAAGATAGGATTACACCTTATTTATTTACATCATGGATTTACAGATTTATTAAATTCTCATTAGCCTTAGACTTTTAACTCTTCTTCCCTGATCTACACCTTGAATTAGGTTACCATTACGAGTTTGATGGATTTGCGTAAGAATCTCTAGCTTCCATGTTTTTGAATTATGCTTATATACAGTACAACCACACGTACATAGCTACAAGAAAGGCTTACACCTTATTTACATCACGGATTGAGACATTTAGGCAGTACAAAACTCTTGTACATCTGTACTTTTATAAACTTGAAAATCTATCAAAATTATCAGTAACAATGCTACTGTAGTTCATAAAAAGAACTCCACACGTGATTGAGTTTCGAAGTTATATGAAATTGTAACCATTACTGGTCACCGACTTCGCTCTGATAAGAGTATCACAGCAGATAGTAATTAGCTCTGCCACAAATAGTACACACTCTTAAGGGTAGACAATTTTCGTTTTTTGCTTTAATTGAAGATCACAGCTAGTGACCTTGCCTGGACGGTACGATAGACCAGATTTGACATTTGATGGTACACGTTGATGTACCAGCCACAGCGTTGCCAAAAAGCGATTCAAAGCATGCTTCGAACCGGTTCGATACACTACAGAGCATCGACTCAATCTGTTCCAAGAAAAAAGCGACTCACACGTATGGTTCGCTTCTATCCTGACACAAGCAATAAAGGGCAGAGCACCCACGTCTAGATGAGAAGAATATGGGTAGTTTTCTATCAGCGCTGGGTCCCATGTTACTGTATCAACCGATTCAATACACTGCAGCTAAATGGGATCGGTTCGTTCTTTTTTATGTGCCGCACCAGCAGTGTGGCTGGTCTTACTAACTGAACCATGAAATTGCCAATGACATTTTTTTTTTCTGTTGTTGTTTTTTACGGTGCTTGTAATTTTACGTGTAGCTGCTGGAGATGCTGAGCGAGGAGTTCGGCGGGCGGGTGGAGCTGGCCAAGGCCTACTTCCGGGGGCTGACGGAGTCGGTGCGCCGCCACTTCGCCGGCAACGGCGTGATCGCGAGCATGGAGCACTGCAATGACTTCATGCTGCTGGGCACGGAGGCGGTGGCGCTGGGCCGCGTCGGCGACGACTTCTGGTGCACCGACCCCTCCGGCGACCCCAACGGCACCTTCTGGCTGCAGGGCTGCCACATGGTGCACTGCGCCTACAACTCCCTCTGGATGGGCAGCTTCATCCACCCGGACTGGGACATGTTCCAGTCCACGCACCCCTGCGCCGCCTTCCACGCCGCCTCCCGCGCCGTCTCCGGCGGGCCTATCTACGTCAGCGACTCCGTCGGCAGCCACGACTTCGCGCTCCTCCGCCGCCTGGCCCTGCCCGACGGCACTGTGCTGCGCTGCGAGCACCACGCGCTCCCCACCCGCGACTGCCTCTTCCTGGACCCGCTCCATGACGGCGCCACCATGCTCAAGATCTGGAACCTCAACCGCTTCTCCGGCGTCCTCGGCGTGTTCAACTGCCAGGGCGGCGGGTGGTGCCCCGAGACGCGCCGGAACAAGTGCGCGTCACAGTGCTCCGTCCCCGTCAAGGCGCGCGCCGGGCCGGCGGATGTCGAGTGGACCCAGGGGAAGACCCACCCCATCACTGACGTCCAAGGCGCGGCACAGTTCGCCGTGTACTTTGTTGAGGCCAAGAAGCTCGAGCTCCTGCTCCCGGAGGAAACAGTGGAGATCACGCTCGAGCCGTTCAACTACGAGCTCCTCGTGGTGGCGCCCGTGAGGATCGTCTCACCGGAGAAGGACGTCGGGTTCGCGCCGATCGGTCTCTCCAACATGCTCAACGCCGGCGGCGCGGTGCAGGCTATCAAGTCAACCTGCGATGGCGGCGAGGTGACGGTGGAGGTGGCCGTCAAGGGCGCAGGGGACATGACGGCGTACTCGTCGGCTAGGCCCAAGCTGTGCAAGGTGGGAGGCGAGGACGTGGAGTTCGCTTACCAGGGAGGCATGGTCACCGTCGCCGTGCCATGGACAGGGTCGTCATCCAAGCTGTCTCGTGTCGAGTACCTTTATTAGAGGAGGAGCTACGTCTCGGCTAGAATAATTTTATGGGACCTTCGAATTTCTATTAGCTCTTACTATATGGTTTTTTGTTTTGTTTTACTTTATTTTCAAGGATTTCGTCCGTCTAAACTTAAGCAATACAATTTCAGGTTTTAGTTTTGTGATTTTATATTCAGTTTGCGCATAGTCTCATCTACTTATCTTGGGTCAAAGAGAATCACATAGTATACTATCTACACACCTTGTGCTCCACAAACATGGAATTCATTAGAGCATGCGGCAAAGGTTGAAGCGTGGTATATGCTACGAAAATGAAACTCTACATACACGAGGGTGTCCTGGGCTTATCCCTACCATCCATTGCATCAAGATTCGTGCATGTTTTTTAGACAAAACACCTTCTAGTTAGCCTCATATTTCATTTGAACGGCCCCTCTATTTCCAAGAGAAGCCTTCTATGTTTGTTTATTCGTGTTTTTCCAGTTCAACATTGCATGCTAGAAAATCCGACCGAAGATTTTATGCATTTTCGTATCAGCATCAAGATATTCAGTATCAGAAATGACTCGAATTTAGATATTTAGTATCAGAAAATCCAATTTCGTATCAGAAATTCTGGGGAAAATATGGAAGTAAATAAACCCGACCAAAGATTCTGGGCGATTCGAGTTCTGTCCATGCAACAACCGATTTCCCCCAAAATTCTTGACCATGAACAAAACCTTCCCAGGAGAAAATACATGCACCAACAAAATCGTTGAGATCAAGAACAATAACTTTCGAACGCAGGATTCTGGCATACATGCAGTAGTAAATCGTTGAGATCAAGAACCATTAAGATAGGAAAAAATACGTAGATCTTGGATTGTTCGTATACAACCCAGAACACTGGTTGCAAGAGATTGGGGAAGCCGATGAGCGGTGTGGCGGTGACGGATCCAGATCAGGGAGGACCTGCCTTCTTCGTTTGGAGAGGCTAGTCAAACGACTGATCCTGGGCGGCAGGGGCGCCGTCAGCTCCATTCTTTCCATCGCCGGCTAACACAAAGAGGGCCAGCGAGGTTGGCGGCCTCGAGACTCCTCTTTGCGGGGTGTCTCCATAGATCGGCCGAGCTCCCGGCGACCGAGATCTCCGGTGCCGACAAACACAAGGTGGAGAGAGTGGATCGGGAGAAGGCAGAGAGAGACACACGCGAGGGAACAACACGAGGGAGAGAAACAGAGGATCGGGGTGAGGAGAGGGCAAGGTGTGTGTACAACTTCGTTGCTATACGGATAAGAAGTGTACAATGTCAAGGTTGTTGATGTAAAACTATAGACACCAATCTCAGAACGGTGGTGGCCGTTGGATGAGACGGGGACACCCACGCCATTGAAGAATCGCTGCGTTCGGTATACTATCTACACACCTTGTGATTGTGAGCAAATTGAATTGCTTGACTTGTTCAATTAGGTTCAACTTTCAAAATGAAGAGAAAAAAACTCGTCTAGTGAAGGGCGGTTTTAATTTTTAGGCTAGTTGAGTAGTTTTGAGATTGAGGGTAGGGAGGGAGAGAGTGAGGGAATGGGCGGCAGCGACGCAGGTGAGATGGAGATGTCGGTGGTGCGGCATGCTACACGAGGGGAAGAGAGGGGATAGGAATGAGCGGTGCGAGACCGTGACAGGTGAGCGAAAAGAAAAGTGCCATTTTTGGAAGAAAAACGCTTCAGAACCACTGGAGGTTCGACGCGCGTCCTCCTGCTCCTGTGTGCGCCACGTGTCATTGAGCGTGAACAGACAGAGAGATATTGGGGTTGGGTTCAACATGAGCCTTATCACCACTTGGTCCTTCTCCTCCACTCGTTTCTTCCCCCTTTCTTTCATTCATCTCCTTCCTCCCATTGTTTGTGTTGCAAAGGACAATCCGACCGTCAACCACCGCCATGATAGAAGCTAGGAGTAGACGACGACAGTGCCTCGATCAGCGATTTGACAGTCCCACGAACTGTTGTAATGAGCGATGCCGAAGACCCGAGATTTGTTATCCTCCGGGAGAGCATGCGGCCCAGTGCCTTGCGACATACTGGCTCGGGCTCCTCCACGCCGCACATGTACTGCACAGCCACAAGCAATGACAATGTTGCGAGCGGCATCAAGCGGTGCTCCTAGGGTTGTTGGGCGTTGCTACAATCTGTGAGGGAGTGTGCCACGGCCCGTTCTGCGTTTTGCATCATTGGAGGAAATTATTTGCTACAAACCATTTGCGTTTTTGCATCATACATTACATGGATTTTGCTAGAGATAGAATGTCTTTTCTATATTTTTTCTAGATTGGTACATTTTTTTCTACGGCGAGTCTATGAGTCAGATTTGCTACAATAGTATAAGTTTTTTCGTACGCTCATTTGAATTTGCATCTTTAGAAGATTTTTTTTGCTACGAGTTCCTTGGCGCATGTCTCCGACATGCTGTAATAATATTATTTTTTTGCTACAAGGTCTTCGGTGAGAAAATCTTTTTTGCTACAATAATCATGTGATTTTGCTACAATAGCTTATAGCTTCTTTGCTACTAGGCTTTTGGGGAAATCGGTTTTTCTCTTATATTTTTGTAGACGATTTTTTTCTTACATGCAGCAGAAGCGGAGAGATTTTTGCTACATAAAAGAAAAATGGTCTTGGAAAAAAATTGGACACGTATCGGAGCTACAGGCTAGGACGTTTTGCATCATTCGGAGGACGCCTAGTCGTTCCCTTTTTTAGGAATGCATAAATTTTGGAACCGTGACAAATTAAACATGAATTACTTTACATCGTATTTTTCTTTCGACAAAGATAATAAGAAGCAAAAAATAGGGTTAGCTGAGGCCTCACTCTCAGCATGCCAAAACTGAAGAGTGGCACAGCCATTCCCACAACCTTAATCATATCCATCACATCTCCTCGGGTCCATCACAGAGCAGAGCCATGGAGGCCAACGACAACGATGGCGCCTTCATGGAGAAATTCGTGTTGCTCCCTCCTCCTTCTCCTCCCAGCAGCAGCAACAGCTACCCCTGCACGGCCTCACCTTCTCCATCAAAGCTAGGAGATAATAAAAATCGACGAGGTGTTCATTCCCCCCATTTCCCTTCTCTCTCCTATCCACAGTAACTTGAGAGCCCCTTTCCCTGGGTCGGGCCGAACCGAGGCCCTCCCCGGCGCCGCCGCCGCTGGGGAGTGGCTGAGGCGATGCACCGGCTGCCGTAGCGTAGGATCTAGATGTAGAGTAGTTGGCAGCTTGCCGGTCTTGGGCGTTTTGCCTGGTAGTTGGAGCGGTTCTCTAGATCTCGGCTACCATATTTGGAGTTTTTTAGGGTTTCTTCTCCTCCTTTCGTTGCTCCTTCGGTTGGAGCTGGTAGAGAAGGAAAGAAACACCGTCTCCCAAAATAAATTGGAGGTTGTTGTCTGTCTGGCGAGGCGTGGGTGCCAGGATTTGGTGCTTCTCTCGGCCTGTCGTGGAGGCGAGGGGGAGAGGGCCAATGGCCTGGTGTGCGGTGCTCCGGCGTTTCTCCTGGCTGGCCGTGGAGGAGAGGAGGATAGGCGATGGATCATGCCTTCCCCTGCTTTGTCCAGATGGTGGTTCGATGGTGGCGTAGCGGATCTGAGCCCTGTTGAGCTCTCTATTCTCTCTGGTCACCATGGTGGTGGTGGACGAGTTGGGAAGCTTGCAACTCTGGAAGCTTCTGCGTCGTGGGCAGTGGAATCTGTGCCCCCTTCTGCAGCTCCCAAGTGGCAGCAACGATGTGCTGCCACTATCCCTGGCCTTCGTGATGGCCTTGCAGAGCCCGACCCAAGAGATTGTTCGGGCTTATTCTTCCTCCTAGCATGGAGGATCTTCTCGGATCTCGCCGCGGCAGTGAACACGGCTGCTCCTCCAAGTGGTTTAATCCCCAGAGGTGTCAGCGGTGGCCGGGACCAGAGATCGTTGTTCGTCGGTGGTGTGCTTGGACCTGATCGCTTTTTACATTTTCTTTTTAGGGTGTTGTTTGTAAGAATTCAGGGTGGTGTTGTTTTTATCCTTTTCTCTAGGTACCTTCCTGTAAATGTACACCCTCCGCTGAAATGAAAGTAGATTCCAGGCCCTTCGGGGTCTTTATCGTTCAAAAAAAGCGACGTTTGACCTCGCTGGCGCGGTGCCCAGGGTGGAGGGGAGGGGTTGAGAGGAAGACGTATTATCGCGGGAAGCAAGGCAGCGGTGGGGAGCGAGAGGAATATGTTGGCGGAGAGAGAAAGAGAAGGGGCGGCCACGACGCGTGTAAGATGAAGATGATGCTGGTGCGACACGCTTAGGGGGTGGGGTGGGGTGGGGAGGAGAGATGAATGAGCTCTACTTTACATTAGCAGTATTTCACAGTCCATGTCCAAAACATTTATATGCTAACAAACATGTCTATTTATATTAGCAGGATTTCACAATCTTCACCCTAGAACATTTACATGCTAAACACGTTTATTTACATGCTAACAAAAATCATATTGACCAGCAAATGTAAAAAGGGTCAAAAAAATACATCCTATGAACATAGCACCACCCCTGACTACTTTATATTAGCAGGATTTCACAATCTTCACCCTAGATCATTTACATGCTAAACACGTTTATTTACATGCTAACAAAAATCATATTGACCAGCAAATGTAAAAAAGGGTCAAAAAATACATCCTATGAACATAGCACCACCCCTGACTACTTTATATTAGCAGGATTTCACAATCTTCACCCTAGAACATTTACATGCTAAACACGTTTATTTACATGCTAACAAAAATCATATTGACCAGCAAATGTAAAAAGGGTCAAAAAAATACATCCTATTTTGTGCGACGGTACGAACATAGCCTGTATTAATTATAGAAAATTTACATCCTGCCAGATGTTTTTTGAGCCAACCTAACATAATATGGCTGATGTTTTCTATAGAAAAGTTGCTAGGGGTTCATGTGTACCTATTTTGAGTCAAAAAAAACATGGGATGCTTGCGTATTAAACCTGCTGACTACTAGAGAAATTAACTAAGGACACTTATCTTATGGAAAAGTTAACTAAACCCTATGAGCAAATCTAAAGACTACTAGACGAGTATCACGGTTTTGTATTACCAGCAAAAAAAACACTGCCTACTAGAGTAGAACAATAGGAAAGTACCGCCGTGACCGAAGAAAATTGGGATAACATGTCCTTACTCTATAGTCGTTTCGATCTAAATAGCCAGCCCCCAAGCAGCAATAGCACTTGGTGAATTCGTTTCAGAGTAAACAAACTAGACCACGAACAATCGAAACATCAGAGAATGCGAATCGGGAACCACTAACCAGCTCGAAAAATCTGAGAGAAGTGCACCGCCGTTTGGAAGCGGAACAACGCCGTCGATGTGCTGACTTGCCGACACCTCCGAGCACGGCCACCCCGCCACCACCTCGGAAATCACCTCCGCCAACTCCACGCAGCTACCGGGCGATTCGCCGAGCCGCACACCCCGCCTCGAATGCGTCACTCCGGATCCGCTCGTCCCCCGCAGTCGACGGAGCTCGACCACTACTCCGCCCTCGCGACTTCCCGTCGGCCAGGTTGCCGCCGCGTCGGTTGATTTTGTAGCGGATTTGATAGGGGAGAGAGAGGAAGCAGAGGAAGGGGAGAGGATAGCTCGACGAGTTTGAACAGTCGACGTAACGCCTGAAGACGGGGAGTGTTGTCCGTGCGTTTCTTTTGGATGCTAGCGCCGCTTCATCAACGCCATCAACTCACGATCCAACGGGCACGAACAGTGAGCACCGCGTAAGGCGAGAGGGAGCCCAGGCAAGAATTAGAAAAACCCGGAGTAATATTTTTCCGGAGATTTTCGTCTGCCGTTAAATTGGGAAAGAATCAACGAGCACGTTAATGGGACGATAACTCTACAAGTATGGAAGATTATACCGCCAATGAAAGCTTCCATTTTTTGATCGAGCCTTCCTTGCGGGCGCACGCAGATCCCCTATAAAAAGAGCGTCAATCGGCCTCTAATCCATCAACAAAAGCAGATCGCAAAACCTCTCCAAGAATCCACGACAACCATGGCTCTCAACCTCACCAAGGCGGCGGTGGACGGGATCAAGCCGTCGTCGCGCTTCGCCCTCATGGGCAAGGACCTCGCCGTGGACGGCCACCCCGCACTCCTCGACGTCCCCGCCAACATCCGCCTCACCCCGGCCTCCACCCTCGTGCCCGACGTCGCCGCGGACGGCTGCTTCCTCGGCTTCGACGCCCCTGCGCCGGACTGCCGCCACGTGGTGCCGATCGGCAAGCTGGTCGACACCCGGTTCATGAGCATCTTCCGGTTCAAGGTGTGGTGGACGACCCACTGGGTCGGCACCGCCGGCCGCGACGTCGAGAACGAGACCCAGATGATGGTGCTCGACCGCACCGACGACCGCCCCTACGTGCTCCTCCTCCCCATCGTCGACGGCGCCTTCCGCGCCTGCCTCCAGTCCGCCGCCGGCCAGGACTTCGACGACCACGTTGCGATCTGTCTCGAAAGTGGATCGTCCGCGGTGCAGGGGGCCGTGTTCCGAAGCGCCGTGTACCTGCACGCCGGCAACGACCCGTTCGCGCTCGTCCAAGAGGCGGCGAGGGTGGTCCGCGCCCACCTCGGCACCTTCCGCCTGCTGGAGGAGAAGACGCCGCCGCCGATCGTCGACAAGTTCGGGTGGTGCACGTGGGACGCCTTCTACCTCAAGGTCCATCCGGCGGGCGTGTGGGAGGGCGTGCGGCTGCTGGCCGAGGGCGGCTGCCCGCCGGGGCTCGTGCTCATCGACGACGGATGGCAGTCCATCTGCCACGACGAGGACGACCCCGCCGATGGCGCCGAGGGCATGAACCGCACCGCCGCCGGCGAGCAGATGCCGTGCCGGCTCGTCAAGTTCGAGGAGAACCACAAGTTCAGGGACTACAAGGGCGGCCTCGGCCTCGGCGGGTTCGTGCGCGAGATGAAGGCGGCGTTCCCGACGGTTGAGCAGGTGTACGTGTGGCACGCCCTGTGCGGGTACTGGGGCGGCCTCCGGCCCGGTGCGCCGGGGCTTCCGCCGGCCAAGGTCGTCGCCCCCAGGCTCTCGCCAGGGCTCCAGCGCACCATGGAGGACCTCGCCGTTGACAAGATCGTCAACAATGGCATCGGCCTCGTCGACCCGGAGCGTGCGGGCGAGCTCTACGAGGGCCTCCACGCACACCTCCAGGCCTCCGGTATCGACGGCGTCAAGGTCGACGTCATACATGTGAGTCTTCTTCTTCCCTGATCAACTCTTCTTCCCTGATCTACACCTTGAATTATGTCACTAGTATTATTGTTTGATGGTTTCGCGTAAGAGAATCTCTAGCATCCATGCTTTTGAATTATGCTTATATACACATATACACATAGTACAACCACACGTACAGAAGTACAAGATAGGATTACACCTTATTTATTTACATCATGGATTTACAGATTTATTAAATTCTCATTAGCCTTAGACTTTTAACTCTTCTTCCCTGATCTACACCTTGAATTAGGTTACCATTACGAGTTTGATGGATTTGCGTAAGAATCTCTAGCTTCCATGTTTTTGAATTATGCTTATATACAGTACAACCACACGTACATAGCTACAAGAAAGGCTTACACCTTATTTACATCACGGATTGAGACATTTAGGCAGTACAAAACTCTTGTACATCTGTACTTTTATAAACTTGAAAATCTATCAAAATTATCAGTAACAATGCTACTGTAGTTCATAAAAAGAACTCCACACGTGATTGAGTTTCGAAGTTATATGAAATTGTAACCATTACTGGTCACCGACTTCGCTCTGATAAGAGTATCACAGCAGATAGTAATTAGCTCTGCCACAAATAGTACACACTCTTAAGGGTAGACAATTTTCGTTTTTTGCTTTAATTGAAGATCACAGCTAGTGACCTTGCCTGGACGGTACGATAGACCAGATTTGACATTTGATGGTACACGTTGATGTACCAGCCACAGCGTTGCCAAAAAGCGATTCAAAGCATGCTTCGAACCGGTTCGATACACTACAGAGCATCGACTCAATCTGTTCCAAGAAAAAAGCGACTCACACGTATGGTTCGCTTCTATCCTGACACAAGCAATAAAGGGCAGAGCACCCACGTCTAGATGAGAAGAATATGGGTAGTTTTCTATCAGCGCTGGGTCCCATGTTACTGTATCAACCGATTCAATACACTGCAGCTAAATGGGATCGGTTCGTTCTTTTTTATGTGCCGCACCAGCAGTGTGGCTGGTCTTACTAACTGAACCATGAAATTGCCAATGACATTTTTTTTTTCTGTTGTTGTTTTTTACGGTGCTTGTAATTTTACGTGTAGCTGCTGGAGATGCTGAGCGAGGAGTTCGGCGGGCGGGTGGAGCTGGCCAAGGCCTACTTCCGGGGGCTGACGGAGTCGGTGCGCCGCCACTTCGCCGGCAACGGCGTGATCGCGAGCATGGAGCACTGCAATGACTTCATGCTGCTGGGCACGGAGGCGGTGGCGCTGGGCCGCGTCGGCGACGACTTCTGGTGCACCGACCCCTCCGGCGACCCCAACGGCACCTTCTGGCTGCAGGGCTGCCACATGGTGCACTGCGCCTACAACTCCCTCTGGATGGGCAGCTTCATCCACCCGGACTGGGACATGTTCCAGTCCACGCACCCCTGCGCCGCCTTCCACGCCGCCTCCCGCGCCGTCTCCGGCGGGCCTATCTACGTCAGCGACTCCGTCGGCAGCCACGACTTCGCGCTCCTCCGCCGCCTGGCCCTGCCCGACGGCACTGTGCTGCGCTGCGAGCACCACGCGCTCCCCACCCGCGACTGCCTCTTCCTGGACCCGCTCCATGACGGCGCCACCATGCTCAAGATCTGGAACCTCAACCGCTTCTCCGGCGTCCTCGGCGTGTTCAACTGCCAGGGCGGCGGGTGGTGCCCCGAGACGCGCCGGAACAAGTGCGCGTCACAGTGCTCCGTCCCCGTCAAGGCGCGCGCCGGGCCGGCGGATGTCGAGTGGACCCAGGGGAAGACCCACCCCATCACTGACGTCCAAGGCGCGGCACAGTTCGCCGTGTACTTTGTTGAGGCCAAGAAGCTCGAGCTCCTGCTCCCGGAGGAAACAGTGGAGATCACGCTCGAGCCGTTCAACTACGAGCTCCTCGTGGTGGCGCCCGTGAGGATCGTCTCACCGGAGAAGGACGTCGGGTTCGCGCCGATCGGTCTCTCCAACATGCTCAACGCCGGCGGCGCGGTGCAGGCTATCAAGTCAACCTGCGATGGCGGCGAGGTGACGGTGGAGGTGGCCGTCAAGGGCGCAGGGGACATGACGGCGTACTCGTCGGCTAGGCCCAAGCTGTGCAAGGTGGGAGGCGAGGACGTGGAGTTCGCTTACCAGGGAGGCATGGTCACCGTCGCCGTGCCATGGACAGGGTCGTCATCCAAGCTGTCTCGTGTCGAGTACCTTTATTAGAGGAGGAGCTACGTCTCGGCTAGAATAATTTTATGGGACCTTCGAATTTCTATTAGCTCTTACTATATGGTTTTTTGTTTTGTTTTACTTTATTTTCAAGGATTTCGTCCGTCTAAACTTAAGCAATACAATTTCAGGTTTTAGTTTTGTGATTTTATATTCAGTTTGCGCATAGTCTCATCTACTTATCTTGGGTCAAAGAGAATCACATAGTATACTATCTACACACCTTGTGCTCCACAAACATGGAATTCATTAGAGCATGCGGCAAAGGTTGAAGCGTGGTATATGCTACGAAAATGAAACTCTACATACACGAGGGTGTCCTGGGCTTATCCCTACCATCCATTGCATCAAGATTCGTGCATGTTTTTTAGACAAAACACCTTCTAGTTAGCCTCATATTTCATTTGAACGGCCCCTCTATTTCCAAGAGAAGCCTTCTATGTTTGTTTATTCGTGTTTTTCCAGTTCAACATTGCATGCTAGAAAATCCGACCGAAGATTTTATGCATTTTCGTATCAGCATCAAGATATTCAGTATCAGAAATGACTCGAATTTAGATATTTAGTATCAGAAAATCCAATTTCGTATCAGAAATTCTGGGGAAAATATGGAAGTAAATAAACCCGACCAAAGATTCTGGGCGATTCGAGTTCTGTCCATGCAACAACCGATTTCCCCCAAAATTCTTGACCATGAACAAAACCTTCCCAGGAGAAAATACATGCACCAACAAAATCGTTGAGATCAAGAACAATAACTTTCGAACGCAGGATTCTGGCATACATGCAGTAGTAAATCGTTGAGATCAAGAACCATTAAGATAGGAAAAAATACGTAGATCTTGGATTGTTCGTATACAACCCAGAACACTGGTTGCAAGAGATTGGGGAAGCCGATGAGCGGTGTGGCGGTGACGGATCCAGATCAGGGAGGACCTGCCTTCTTCGTTTGGAGAGGCTAGTCAAACGACTGATCCTGGGCGGCAGGGGCGCCGTCAGCTCCATTCTTTCCATCGCCGGCTAACACAAAGAGGGCCAGCGAGGTTGGCGGCCTCGAGACTCCTCTTTGCGGGGTGTCTCCATAGATCGGCCGAGCTCCCGGCGACCGAGATCTCCGGTGCCGACAAACACAAGGTGGAGAGAGTGGATCGGGAGAAGGCAGAGAGAGACACACGCGAGGGAACAACACGAGGGAGAGAAACAGAGGATCGGGGTGAGGAGAGGGCAAGGTGTGTGTACAACTTCGTTGCTATACGGATAAGAAGTGTACAATGTCAAGGTTGTTGATGTAAAACTATAGACACCAATCTCAGAACGGTGGTGGCCGTTGGATGAGACGGGGACACCCACGCCATTGAAGAATCGCTGCGTTCGGTATACTATCTACACACCTTGTGATTGTGAGCAAATTGAATTGCTTGACTTGTTCAATTAGGTTCAACTTTCAAAATGAAGAGAAAAAAACTCGTCTAGTGAAGGGCGGTTTTAATTTTTAGGCTAGTTGAGTAGTTTTGAGATTGAGGGTAGGGAGGGAGAGAGTGAGGGAATGGGCGGCAGCGACGCAGGTGAGATGGAGATGTCGGTGGTGCGGCATGCTACACGAGGGGAAGAGAGGGGATAGGAATGAGCGGTGCGAGACCGTGATAGGTGAGCGAAAAGAAAAGTGCCATTTTTGGAAGAAAAACGCTTCAGAACCACTGGAGGTTCGACGCGCGTCCTCCTGCTCCTGTGTGCGCCACGTGTCATTGAGCGTGAACAGACAGAGAGATATTGGGGTTGGGTTCAACATGAGCCTTATCACCACTTGGTCCTTCTCCTCCACTCGTTTCTTCCCCCTTTCTTTCATTCATCTCCTTCCTCCCATTGTTTGTGTTGCAAAGGACAATCCGACCGTCAACCACCGCCATGATAGAAGCTAGGAGTAGACGACGACAGTGCCTCGATCAGCGATTTGACAGTCCCACGAACTGTTGTAATGAGCGATGCCGAAGACCCGAGATTTGTTATCCTCCGGGAGAGCATGCGGCCCAGTGCCTTGCGACATACTGGCTCGGGCTCCTCCACGCCGCACATGTACTGCACAGCCACAAGCAATGACAATGTTGCGAGCGGCATCGAGCGGTGCTCCTAGGGTTGTTGGGCGTTGCTACAATCTGTGAGGGAGTGTGCCACGGCCCGTTCTGCGTTTTGCATCATTGGAGGAAATTATTTGCTACAAACCATTTGCGTTTTTGCATCATACATTACATGGATTTTGCTAGAGATAGAATGTCTTTTCTATATTTTTTCTAGATTGGTACATTTTTTTCTACGGCGAGTCTATGAGTCAGATTTGCTACAATAGTATAAGTTTTTTCGTACGCTCATTTGAATTTGCATCTTTAGAAGATTTTTTTTGCTACGAGTTCCTTGGCGCATGTCTCCGACATGCTGTAATAATATTATTTTTTTGCTACAAGGTCTTCGGTGAGAAAATCTTTTTTGCTACAATAATCATGTGATTTTGCTACAATAGCTTATAGCTTCTTTGCTACTAGGCTTTTGGGGAAATCGGTTTTTCTCTTATATTTTTGTAGACGATTTTTTTCTTACATGCAGCAGAAGCGGAGAGATTTTTGCTACATAAAAGAAAAATGGTCTTGGAAAAAAATTGGACACGTATCGGAGCTACAGGCTAGGACGTTTTGCATCATTCGGAGGACGCCTAGTCGTTCCCTTTTTTAGGAATGCATAAATTTTGGAACCGTGACAAATTAAACATGAATTACTTTACATCGTATTTTTCTTTCGACAAAGATAATAAGAAGCAAAAAATAGGGTTAGCTGAGGCCTCACTCTCAGCATGCCAAAACTGAAGAGTGGCACAGCCATTCCCACAACCTTAATCATATCCATCACATCTCCTCGGGTCCATCACAGAGCAGAGCCATGGAGGCCAACGACAACGATGGCGCCTTCATGGAGAAATTTGTGTTGCTCCCTCCTCCTTCTCCTCCCAGCAGCAGCAACAGCTACCCCTGCACGGCCTCACCTTCTCCATCAAAGCTAGGAGATAATAAAAATCGACGAGGTGTTCATTCCCCCCATTTCCCTTCTCTCTCCTATCCATAGTAACTTGAGAGCCCCTTTCCCTGGGTCGGGCCGAACCGAGGCCCTCCCCGGCGCCGCCGCCGCTGGGGAGTGGCTGAGGCGATGCACCGGCTGCCGTAGCGTAGGATCTAGATGTAGAGTAGTTGGCAGCTTGCCGGTCTTGGGCGTTTTGCCTGGTAGTTGGAGCGGTTCTCTAGATCTCGGCTACCATATTTGGAGTTTTTTAGGGTTTCTTCTCCTCCTTTCGTTGCTCCTTCGGTTGGAGCTGGTAGAGAAGGAAAGAAACACCGTCTCCCAAAATAAATTGGAGGTTGTTGTCTGTCTGGCGAGGCGTGGGTGCCAGGATTTGGTGCTTCTCTCGGCCTGTCGTGGAGGCGAGGGGGAGAGGGCCAATGGCCTGGTGTGCGGTGCTCCGGCGTTTCTCCTGGCTGGCCGTGGAGGAGAGGAGGATAGGCGATGGATCATGCCTTCCCCTGCTTTGTCCAGATGGTGGTTCGATGGTGGCGTAGCGGATCTGAGCCCTGTTGAGCTCTCTATTCTCTCTGGTCACCATGGTGGTGGTGGACGAGTTGGGAAGCTTGCAACTCTGGAAGCTTCTGCGTCGTGGGCAGTGGAATCTGTGCCCCCTTCTGCAGCTCCCAAGTGGCAGCAACGATGTGCTGCCACTATCCCTGGCCTTCGTGATGGCCTTGCAGAGCCCGACCCAAGAGATTGTTCGGGCTTATTCTTCCTCCTAGCATGGAGGATCTTCTCGGATCTCGCCGCGGCAGTGAACACGGCTGCTCCTCCAAGTGGTTTAATCCCCAGAGGTGTCAGCGGTGGCCGGGACCAGAGATCGTTGTTCGTCGGTGGTGTGCTTGGACCTGATCGCTTTTTACATTTTCTTTTTAGGGTGTTGTTTGTAAGAATTCAGGGTGGTGTTGTTTTTATCCTTTTCTCTAGGTACCTTCCTGTAAATGTACACCCTCCGCTGAAATGAAAGTAGATTCCAGGCCCTTCGGGGTCTTTATCGTTCAAAAAAAGCGACGTTTGACCTCGCTGGCGCGGTGCCCAGGGTGGAGGGGAGGGGTTGAGAGGAAGACGTATTATCGCGGGAAGCAAGGCAGCGGTGGGGAGCGAGAGGAATATGTTGGCGGAGAGAGAAAGAGAAGGGGCGGCCACGACGCGTGTAAGATGAAGATGATGCTGGTGTGACACGCTTAGGGGGTGGGGTGGGGTGGGGAGGAGAGATGAATGAGCGGTGCGAGACCATGACAGGTGGGCGAAAACAAAGGGTCATTTTTGGAAACACGTAAATTTTAGGACAGCGACAAATTAAACATGAATTCATTTAACGTTATATATTTTGACACGCAGCATAAATCAGGATTAGTTGAGCTATCACTATAATAGTTTTTTTTTTGCTACAAGGTCTTTGGCGAAGACTCGGGCGAGAATTCTTTTTGCTACACAAGTCATGTGATTTTGCTGCAATAGCATAGCTTCTTTGCTACTAGGTCTTTCTTTTATATTTTTGTAATTTTTTGGTACACACAGCGGAGAGATTTTTACTACTCCCTCCGTCCCAAAATATATGTCTCAAATTTGTCAAAATTTAGATGAATTTATACACTATTTAATATATAGGTTCATTCAAAATTTGACAAATCTAAGACATCTATTTTTAGACGAAGGGAGTAGATGGAAGCAAAAATAGCCTTACACTGTGTTTGATTGCACTGAATTGGGCATGGAATTAAGGAATTGGAATTTGGGCCTCTAATTCCGGCGTTTGGATGGACTAAGAATCACGCATGGGAAATTGGAACTAATTCCACGCGGGGCGGGTCGTGTGTGAAACTTGCGTGGGCCAATTCGGAGCTCCGGACCTCGGAAACGCCTAGGAATCGGTACCGCTTGCTCGCCACTACTCACGACCCATCTCTCTCGCGACTCCTCCCTCGCCCGCGACCTGGACATCAATGGCGGTGGCGCAGGTATTGGCTCTGTTCTCTGTACCCGCCCTCTCCTTTCCATCTCCCCATCGCCACTCCACCCGTTCCATCTCCCCTGGTTGCGAGCCCCGTCCATGGCCTCTCTCTGGCCGTCCCCATCCCAGCCTTATGAACCCTAAATCGTGGAGATGGGCAGTCTGGCGGTGGGAGGGTCAAAGGCACCGTTGAAAGGGTGAATAGCGGCGGCGGACTGGTGACCATGTGCCGTTCTGGGCCTATTTTTCTTGTGCATCTTCTTCCTAGTGATTCCTCCAATCAAATTTCTTGGTGTTCTATGTCAGATTCCAAGGATATTTCGTGAGATCTGAGTCCAATTGAGTACAAAGAAGCTTCACGGAAGATGTTCCAACAGACCGTTGACATGCTTACTGTTGATTCAGAGGTGATTGCTCCCGTACCTTGTGATAATATGGTTGTGGTGGCTAGTGTGAATATGGTTGTGGATGTGATTTCTTATTCGGACACACAAATGTTTCAGTCCATGATCTATTTCTTCTTGTTGTCTTTTGTTTGTCCGAGAAAGCCCGAGTTAACAGTTTGAACTACTCTGAATTGCTGTCTCACTGATAAAATATTGTTCCCAGATTTTACCTTGTTTGCAAGGTACGCTGGTTTGTTACAATCTACTGATGGTGGTGCCAAGTGCACACCAGATGGATCTGGTGCTAACCTGGAGCCTCTAAGTTCTTCTTGAAGGGATCAACGGTCTTGAGCAGCTCGGCTTTTCTTGAGCAGAGGGCTTATTTGACCTAGTCTATTGTGTGAGCAGCTCGGCTTTTCTTCTGCTACCGAGCAGCAGGATCATATCAGAGTTTGTTGTAATCTGGTTGTTGCCTTAATTAGTTAGGCTATATCTTGTTTCTTTTGTTACACAAAATTGTGTAAAAATAATATAGTAGTATATAAAAAATATACACATAATATTTCTCATACATGTACACAAGTTTATATTGTCCAAACACAATAATGAATCAAATTCTATGATTTGTACATCCAAACAGGAATTAGAATTGGGTATCGCCCTTCAATTCCAACATCAAATTCCAAACATACCAAACAAGAGAATTTGAATTAGAAGTCATTTCATTTCCACCTTAGATTTGGAATTTCACCACAATTCAATTCCAAGCTACAATTCAATGCATCCAAACACAGCGTTAGAAAAAAATGGACAAGTGTCGGAGCCGGAGGCTAGGACGCTTTGCATCATCCTAGGACGCCAAGTCGTACCTTTTTTGGAAACGCATAAATTTTTGGAACCGTGACAAATTAAACATGAATTACTTTAACGTCATATATTTCTTTCGACACATATAAGAAGCACAAAACAGAGTTAGCTGAGCTCTCACTCTCAGCGTGCCAAAACTGAAGAGCGGCACAGCCATTCCTACAAACCTTAATCCTATCCATCAGTCATCACATCTCCTCCAGGCCATCGCAGAGCAGAGCCATGGAGGCCAAGGACGACGACCACGGCGCCTTCATGGAGAAATTCTTGCTGCTCCCTCCTCCTGATGACGATCCCTCCTCCCAGCAGCATCAGCTGCTGCCACTGCACGGCCTCACCTTCGCCATCAAGGACATGTAATCCTCCTCCTCACCTCGCTTCTTCTTCTTCGACCGAATTATCCGATCAACTGACCGGCTGGTCGCACGCAGCTTCGACATCGCCGGCCGCGTGACCGGCTTCGGCAGCCCGGACTGGCGCCGCACGCACGCGCCGGCCGCCGCCACGGCGCCCGCCGTCCTGGCCGCGCTCGCCGCGGGCGCCACGGGCGTGGGCACCACGGTGATGGACGAGATGGCCTACAGCATCAACGGGGAGAACGCGCACTACGGCACGCCCGCCAACCCCTGCGCCCCAGGCCGCGTCCCCGGCGGCTCCTCCAGCGGCTCCGCCGTCGCCGTCGCCGCCTGCCAAGCCGACTTCGCGCTCGGCACCGACACCGGCGGCAGCGTCAGGGTGCCCGCCGCCTACTGCGGCGTCTTCGGCCTCCGCCCCTCGCACGGGCTCGTGTCCGCCCAGGGCGTCGTCCCCATGGCGCAGATGTTCGACACCGTCGGTAATAAGCTAAGCAGTCTGTCAGTTTAGAATACACGGCTCATTCGGATTCAAAAGTTGTAATTTGTAGGTGCGATTTATGGCTGCAGGGTGGTTTGCTAGAGACCTGGCTACGCTGTCCCTTGTCACCGACGTGATGCTGCCGCCGGCGCCACCGGCCGCCGCCGAGCGGCCGAGCCGTTTGACGATCCCCGCAGACTGCTTCAGGATCCTAGGCTCTTCCGTGGACGACCACACCTACGAGATCGTCAATGCTTCAGTTGCCAAGATATTCGGCAGTAAGCTTCTTGCTTGTATTTCCAACTCATCCCACTAGCAGAACAGAGCAGCTAAGTTTCTGAACCTCGATCCATCGCTTAATTACTTTCCGGCTGCATGCGTAACTGGCAGGTGATGCAGTAGTAGACAACAGCAACCTGGGTGATTTCGTGTCAAGTAACGTCCCGAGCATCGGGAAGTTCATCGTCCTCGACGACACCTCTGCATCATCGTCCGGCGTGCCGGCCCTGTCTGCCATCTCGCACGTCATGCGACTCCTCCAGAGGTCCGTCGCTTGGTCCGTCCTCCAGAGTATCTGTCTCTGTCCATTTGTCGAATTTAAAATTCAGTCATATACTCTGTATATGAACTCGACCGTAACCTTTATAATGTTATACAGTAGTGTGTGGCTCATGGATGAATGCGAGCATGCTAATCCGCGTTGACGAATGAGATTAATTTTGCAAAGATGCACAACATAATTTCAGGTCTGAATTCAAAACGAACCACGGAGAGTGGGTGAACACGGTGAGGCCCGACCTCGGCCCCGGCATCCGGGAGCGGGTGCAAGAGGCCATCGCATCCCAAGATGAGCCGACAATGGAGGACCTCCACGCCGTAAAGACCGAGTTCAGCTCCGCGCTAGCCGCTCTCCTCAAGGTAACTAAACCAGCCCATCGTCCATCGATCATCTGACTGTGCAAAAGAGTTCGTCTCTCTGCTTTGCTTAACAAAGTTGTACTGCAGGAGGATGGGATCATGGCGATCCCTACGGTCCCTGGCGCGCCGCCGAGGCTGCGCACGGAAGCGGCGGCGCTGGAGAGCTTCCGGGCGCGCGCCTTCTCCCTGCTCTCCGTCGCCGGCCTGTCAGGGGTCTGCCAGGTCAGCATCCCATTGGGAACGCGCGATGGCGTCCCGGTGTCGGTGTCGCTGCTCGCGCGGCACGGCGCCGACCGTTTCCTCGTCGGCGTGGCGCAGGAGCTCTACGAGGCGCTCAGGGACGAGGCTGCCGCGGTCTGGGGATCGTCGCCGTAGCCTGACTCTCGCCATACATCTCGCTGAAGAGAATCCGTGTATTCTTTTTATTGTTAAATTAAAGTGAATATATTGATATTTAAACATACAAATTACACTCAGTTCCTGTACCGACAAAATACTCAAAGATATTAAGGATACACAAAACCAAAAGTAAAATAAAAAACAAAAGAGAAACTAAAAACAAAAATCCCATGGCAGTGATTAAACACGGACATAAACATTCTAACCACCATAGAAGACAACACCCGGACTATAAACAAAATCAACGCCTCCTCCAAAAAGAAAACGATGCACAAAGTTGCCTAACTTGGATTTTTACCAATGTCTTCGGTAAAGACAATGCCAAGTACAACTAATGAAGGTAGACCTTGTTTTTTCATCCTGAAAAACGTGACTCTCTACCTACACAACCAACACACCTCTCCACCATAGCTGAGCCGCGTAGCAATGAGTCAATGCCCAGACCAAGGCCATCCAGATCCGGCTGCAGGTTGTGACCTCATGCCAGCGAGGGCGCCGACCTTCCCCACACCGCACTGATCTGGCCTCTGCCAAAGCTCGGGACCTCTAAGGACGGCCTCTGCGCCTACTTATCTTGTCGCATCCACCACGAGTTTCCCCCAAGGTACCTTCGAAGGCTAGGGGCGCTGCCACCGCGATGAGGTCAGTGGCGGTGGTGGAGGAGGGGTGCCCTAGGTGTAGGACCTAGATGGTGGCTCTCGTTTTCCCTCGTGTTGCTCAAGTTGAGCAACCAGAGGATCCATGTATACATGAGATGTATGATTCTTCTATAGGAACATATATTGTAGGTACACGCAAAGTGAATGAATGATATATTTTCACAACATCGTATATACCGAACAATCACAATCGGTGAGTATGCATATACTAGTTGCAACATTTGTTGATTCACAAAGGAATTTATTGTTACAAAAATACTTTTCCCCTTAACTTTCGGAGCCTCCCCTTGAGGCGACTATGGTTTGGTGGACGTTGTGATGCCCACTAATCTCATCGGCAGGGTGATCAAGTATCTGTGATGAGGTATGGCCTCGTCTGAAGGCAACAAGGACAAGGATAAGGGTGATATCTCGCCACGTTGCGAGGGTGAAACTCGAGGAGCAGTTGCGGAAGTTGGACATCACCGATGAGGAAGCGACACCTTTGGTGATTGATGATAGAGATGATGGACCAGGGGAAGAAGTGGATGTTGGCAAGGAAGGTTCTGTATCGTAATGTGATTCACATCCAGACTATCACCAGCTTGCCAATGATAGCGTGGGGAAACCCTAGAGGATTGATTTTTTGATCGATGGGCATTAACATGTTTGTGGCAGAGTTTGCTACGCAGTGTGATCGGGATCGGGTGTGTGAAGGATCTTCGTGGCATGTAAGCAAGAACATTGTGATATTACCGGAGTTTAAGGATTGCATGAGGCCATTGAAACTTAAAGTTTGTTCGGCTCTCTTTGTGGGCTCGGATCATGAATGTGGCTTTCAATTTGCGGGGCTAAAAATGATGGCAGACGATTGCCCATCAAATTGATAAGCATGATAAGGAGGTGAAGTTCAATCATATGGGTGGATTCCTAAGGGTACGAGACACCATTGATGTGGCTAACCCCTTAAGGAGGATAGTGTTAATTGAATTGGCCAAGAGATATACAGTATGCACAAGTCCCATACCGATTCGTCGAAGGGGCACCGAATCCACCGTCACTCTGATACGTCGGAAACGTATCTATAATTTTTGATGCTCCATGTTTGTTTAGTATCTACTTTACTTTGCTTTGTCTACACTTTGAGGTGTTTTTATATCTTTTATGGAACTAACCTATTAACAAGTTGCCATAGTGCCAGTTGCATGTTTTCTTCTGTTTTTGGTTCCAGAAAGGCAGAAAATTAATATTCTCGGAATTGCACTGGACAAAAGCCAAAGTCAATATTTTACCATGGGCGACACGAAGCCAGAAGACGAGACGAAGGGGCACCACAGGGCGGCCAGACCCCCCTAGGCGCGGGTGGGCCTACCCCGCGCCTGGGTAGGGTGTGCCCCCCTGGTGGCCCTCCTGGCTCGCTCCTTCGCCTATAAGAATCCCCCGATGCAGAAACCCTAGGACCCGATCAAAAACTCCATGAAACATTCTGTAGCTGCCGCCACCACAATCCCTAGATCGGGGGGATCTAAAGTTCTTCCCGGCACCCTGCCGGAGGGGAGATCATCCCAGAGGCCTTCTTCTCCGGTATGAAGCGTGAGTAGTTCCACCTTGGACTACGGGTCCATGTAGTATCTAGATGGTTGTATCTCCTCCTTATGCTTTCATGTATAGATCTTGTGAGCTCCGTTCATGATCAAGATCTAATCTATTTGTAATCATGCATGTTGTGTTTGCGGGGATCCAATGGATATTGAGATTACTATGTTAGATTGATTAATGGTTTTGTCTATTTGATTCTATCATGTCTGTGTTGTTTGTGATCTTGCATGCTCTCCGTTGTCAGTAGCTATCTTTGCCAAGTAGTTGCTAGTGACTCCAAGAGGGGGTATTTATGCTCGATAGTGGGTTCATGCCTCTAGTTTCCAAAGGAAGTGACAGAAATCTCTTCGGTTGTAGATGTGATTTTGCCACTGGGGATAAAACAATGGTCTCTTGTTCATGGAACAAGTGGATTGTTTACCTTACATACTTTGCTTAAAGTAGTTGTATGTTGCTTGCAACTTAATACTAGAGGGGGTTCGGATGATAACCTGAAGGTGGACTTCTAGTCATAGATGCAGTTGGATGGCGGTCTATGTATATTGTTGTATTGCCTAATCGAATCTCATAGAATCTTTTTGTCTAGTATTGCATTGTTATGCCATGCTCAGTTCCTGTCAATTGCCCTACTGTAATTTGTTTACCCTTCATACCATGTTGTTTATCTAAGGAGAGCACCTCTAGTGAACTATGGACCCAGGTCCAATCTTTACCATTGATACATCTTCCACGGTTACCTGTTTACTTGCTGCAAACCATCATCTTCCACACCATACGTTTAATCCTTTGTTACAGCAAACCGGTGAGCTTGACAACCTCACTGTTTCGTTGGGGCAAAGTCTTGAGTTTGTGTTGTGCAGGTTTCCACGTTGCTTGCAACACCTTTGAGACATTTTCTTCCTCCTACTGGTTCGATAACCTCGGTTTCTTACTGAGGGAAAACTTGTTGTTGTGCTCATCACACCTTGCTCTTGAGGTTTCCAACGAAGCGTCCCACGATAGTGTTGGGCGCCATCAAACTTCTTTCTGGCGCTATTGTCGGGGAGGCTAAGGACGTCTTCACAATGGGAGTCCTCCTCAACCTTTCTCTTTTCTTTGTTTTTAGTTTGCTTAGTTTCTCTTGCTTGGTTTTGTTTGCCTCTTTTTATCAAAAACTCCAAAAAAATAGTTTAGTTTGGTTTGCCTTTTCTTATAAAAACACACAAAAATTAATTCCTACTCTAGTTGGTGGTCTGTTATTGCCTTCCTTGGTCATGCTTTCTATCAATGGATGGTTTATTTGAAACTAGTTCTTATTGGCAAGATGGTTTCACGGAAGAACAAAAGAATTATTATAAGGAACACCGTTTGTCACAAAAAGGGAAACACCTATGGGAACAAATTGATAAATTGAATACTATTGCTAGAGAGGTGTGCTCTACTTATAATGTTACTTATTGCTTTGATAAAGCTTATTGCTGTAGGAGGTATAAACACCTCCCTTTTCAATGTGAGTATAATGATAATGCTACCACATCCTCTTATGTTAAAGGAAATTATGAATTTTATGATGTGGAACAAATTGAAGAATTTATTTCCTTAAAGGGTTCATTTGAACTTGCCAGTTTGCTTGAAAATACTGATGATGCACCTTATGAATATGAGTTTTATGAGATACTTAAATTTTTCTTTGATAATTACAAGGAATAAAATGGATATATTCTTGAATATTTTAATAGGTGCTTTCCACAAATGGAAGAGACTAATGCCTCGCAGGAGCCTATAGAGTAAGAAATTATTGAAACTGGAAGCTCATTAGATGAAAAAGATGAGGAGAGTGATGAACCAAAGGAGGGAGAATGGATTATCTACCCATGCCTACCTTCTAATGAGAGTAACTCTTTATCTTTTACATTATTTGATTGTACCACATGCTTACCAAAGGAGGATGAATGTTATGCTCCTGTGGATCCTTTTGAAATATCTACTTTGTGTAAAACCTGTGAAGGTTTTAATCCCACTATTTTTGAGCCTGGTAGAAATTATGTGTTTGTAGATCATGAAAATCATGTTGTATGTGATAGTTATATTGTTGAGTTTATTCATGAGGCTACTAAAATTTATTATGAGAGAGGGAAACATGGTCTTATGTATCTCAACAATATTAAGTTTCCCCTCTTTATGTTGAAAGTTTTGAAGTTACTCTTGTTTTGCTTTACTATGCTTGTTGCTTTGTGCTTTCATGACTTGTTTCTTTACAAGATTCCTATGCATAGGAAGTGGGTTAGACTTAAATGTATTTTGAATTTTCTTCTTGATGCTCTCTTACTTCAATTCATATTTCTTATGTGAGCATCTTCTCAAACTATTGTGCCTAACTTAAAGGTGCTAAAGAAAAGTACTTGTTGGGAGATAACCCAAGAGTTATCATGAGTATTGAAAGTTATTACTTTTGTAATGACCTATCCTTAACCTTTTTGTTTGCTTTTTGTCACAAGAATGACCTCTAATGATAGGGAAGTAAGATTTGGGGAGTTGCTGTCCCAAAATAGATTTCTGTCCTCCACCATAAACATTCGTGAGGAGTCTCTGTAAGTCAAATTGGGCTGAAACTTTACGAATAAATCCCCCAGTGTGTTATCTAACTTTCGTTAGTTCAACACTTTTTGATTTGAGAAACTGAAGATTTTTTAAAAAATCGGTTTCTACCTGCTGGTATGTTTTGCCAGATTTCTGCCATTATTTGCATTTGCTTCTTATTGATTCCTTTTTAAGTTCTCTTTTGAGGAATTGAGATTTTTGAAGGAGTTACTTGTGTTTTTAGTGAAAAGTTTTTCTGTTCCAAATCTAAACCCAAAGGTCTATTATCTTTTGAATACACTAATATTGCTAATGAAGATTGTGTGAAGTTTTGTATGAAGGAAAATTTTTAGGTGTAGAGAGAGAATGATGTAATGAGATGAAGAATGGACAAAAGCTCAATCTTGGAGATGCCACCCGGTGTCACCCCAATAAATATCCAAGAGGTACAAGCGTCAAAGCTTGGGGATGCCCAAGGCATCCCCTTCTTCATCAATAAAAAAGCACATGTCTGTCTAGATACTTCGTTTTTATTGTTTCATGCATTGTTGTGTTGTTCTTGGAGCGTCTTAGTTTTCGTTTGATTTGCTTAGTTTGTTTAGTATGCTTGAATAAGGTAGTTTGTACCCCTGTTCTCGTCGTGTTGTTTCAAATAAGTTGCTTGGTGCTGAAAAGGAGTAGAAAGTTCTTGCTTGATAAGTGTAAGAGGAGCTTGCATTGACTGTGACTTAGACTTTAGAATGACATGCTAGGTGTTGTTTTAACCTTATGCTTAGTGATTATTGCTATAGGATGTCTTGTTCCAAACAATTGATATTGTTTAGTGTGCCTTGAAAGAATCGTATGTTGTTTTAGCATGCAAAAGCATAGTATTGTGGTATTCTCCTTTGATGTTTTGTTTGGGTTGACTTGGCACATGCTCACACCATGTTATGACTATGAACAAGTCACCATAGCCTCTATGATCATCTAGTTATTGACTTATAGTACCACTATATGCTTTGATTAGTATTGTTTTGTTGCTGTGCATGATTATGGCCATTATTGCTCTCTTAGTTGGTTGCTCCCAGTCTCTTGCTATCCTACACTTGTATGAGTAAGCTCTACTCATGCTTCCAACTCCCAATAAACCAAGTTATTCCAGAGTGTCCACTATAAACTCCTATGCATGGTGTGTTACACCATTCCAAGTATATTCTTGTTTTCAGCTATCTTCTAGTTAAAAAGTATTTTGTTATATGAAAACTTAGTGATTAAAGCCCTCATAAACTGGATGACACACTTTATATTCTTTGCCCCTAATAAACTTGAACAATTGTGTTATCTATGTTGTATATGCTTGCACTTATACGTTGGAATTAGCAGAACCATGTTGTCACGGGGAACGTTTTCAACATTGCACTTGTACTTTGTACACAGTTGATATCATGCTCTTTTGTCTATGGATGTCACCGGTGTGAAATAAAGAGGGAGCTTGTAAGTCCATGGAGTTATGTATTTTGTGTTAGAGAAACGCCTGGGCCGCTAGCCTAAATCATGCCTAATCATGGTGGAAACTTGCAGCATCACCATAATGAGCATTCTGTGAAGCATCCTCAATAAAAAGCTATGCACATAGTAAATAAAAAGATCGCTCAGATGCTCATTGTTTGCTTGCCTTGTCATTTTGGTTATGGGATAGCTCCTGTACTATGTGCAAGGGGTACCCTGTTGGCGGTTCTCTATGATACGCATGTACTTACTATGAGAAGAACTTACAGGTGACTGAAGTTGAGTAGCATGAGGTGCGGCCCTCGTATTCAAGGGACTTGAGATTGCCAACTTATACTTTGTCAAGCATATACTCCATAGTTTGTTCATTTTAACCTTAATCACTTCAAGATGCTTATGATAGGGACAATGAGGGATGAAAGCTAGCAAGTACCATAATTTTTGGAAGTTCTTTTTGAAACTTGAAATCTCTTCTTCCCTTTATGAAGGGCCTTTCTTCCACTATTATTTGAGTTTCCACCCTCTACCTTTAGGCACCATTAAGAGAGCATAGTTGCCATTCTATGTGCAGTGTCCCAAAACTTATTGATTGATGCATATTGTGATATTGCTTGTTCTTGTGCTTTTTGTATCTAGTCACTCGTATGAACTTTGAAGGTGTCATATGCATCTATTTGCTACTCTATGAGGGACAAGCTGAATGCCACTATGCCATGTTTTCTGTATGTGAAACAAACAAACATTTTTCAATGCATGTTATTAATGATCTTTGATTGTAGCCTTTCATGTTGCATGCATAGTTACTTTGTATTATTGTTAGAACTCCATCTTTCATGCACATGTTTAGAGTTCTTTGATCCCAGCTTTCAGTGCTTGCAAATGGTTTGATCTTGGTTTTGATGGTGCATGTTGTTGACGGCTCAGTTGATGTGGAGCCTATTGGGAACCCCAAGAGCAAGGTGTGAAGAAGCACAACAGCAAGTCTTCCCTCGGTAAGAAACCGAGGTTATCGAACTAGTAGGAGGAAGGAAAAGTCACACAGGTGTTGCAAGCAACGTGGAAACCTGCACAACACAAACTCAAGACTTTGCTCCAACTAACAATGAGGTTGTCAATCTCACCGGTTGCTGTAACAAAGGATTAAACGTATGGTGTGGAAGGTAGTGGTTTGCAGCAAGTAAACAAGTAATAGTGGAAGATGTATCAATGGTAAAGATTAGACCGGGGTCCATAGTTCACTAGAAGTGCTCTCCTTAGATAAACAACATGGCATGAAGGGTAAACAAAGTACAACAGGGCAATTGACAGGAACTGAGCAAGGCATAACAATGCAATACTAGTCAAAAAGATCCAATGAGATTCGATTGGGTAATACAACAATATACACAGAACGCCATCCAACTACATCTATGACTAGAAGTCCACCTTCAGGTTATCATCTGAACCCCCTCCAGTATTAAGTTGCAAGCAACAGACAACTGCTTTAAGCAAAGTGTGTAAGGTAAACAATCCACTTGTTCCATGAACAAGAGACCGTTGTTTTATCCCTAGTAGCAATAACACATCTACAACCGAAGAGATTTTTGTCACTTCCCTTGGAAACTAGAGGCATGAACCCACTATCGAGCATAAATACCCCCTCTTGGAGTCATTAGCAACTACTTGGCCAAGATAGCTACTAACAACGGAGAGCATGCAAGATCACAAACAACACAGACATGATAGAATCATAAAGACAAAATCCATTAATCAATCTGACATAATAATCTCAATATCCATCGGATCCCCGCAAACACAACATGCATGATTACAAATAGATTAGAACTTGATCATGAACGGAGCTCACAAGATCTATACATGAAAGCACAAAGGAGGAGATACAACCATCTAGCTACTACATGGACCCATAGTCCAAGGTGGAACTACTCACGCATCATACCAGAGAGAAGGCCTCTGGGATGATCTCCCCTCCGGCAGGGTGTCGGGAAGAACTTCAGATCCCCCTGATCTAGGGACGACGGTGGCGGTGGCTACAGAAGGTTTCGTGGAATATTGATCGAGTACTTATGGTTTCTGCATCGGGGGCTTCTTATACGCGAAGAGGCGAGGCTGGGAGGCGGCCAGGGGCCCCACACCCTACCCAGGCACGGGGCAGGGCCCACCCGCGCCTAGGGGGTATGGCCGCCCTGCCTTGCGTCTCCGTATCGTCTTCTGGATTCGTGTCCCCCACTGTAAAATATTAACTTTGGCTTTTGTCCTGTCCAATTCCGAGAATATTGATTTTCTGCCTTTCTGGAACAAAAACAGAAGAAAACAGGCAACTCGCACTGTGGTAACTTGTTAATAGGTTAGTTCTAGAAAAGATATAGAAACACCTCAAAGTGTAGACAAAGTAAAGCAATGTATATACTAAACAAGCATGGAGCATTAAAAATTATAGATACGTTTCCGACGTATCAAGCATCCCCAAGCTTAACTCCTGCTCGTCATCGAGTAGGTAAGTGATAAAAAGAATAATTTTTGAGGTGACATGCACCATCAAAACCAAGATCAAACTATTTGCAAGCATTGAAAGCTGGGATCAAAGAACTCTAAACATGTGCATGGAAGAATGAGTTCTAACAATAGGACATAGTAACTATGCATGCAACATGAAAGGCTACAAACAAAGATCATGCATAACATGCATTAAAAACGTTTGTTTGTTTCACATACAGAAAACATGGCATAGTGGCAATCAGCTTGTCCCTCATAGAGTAGCAAATAGATGCATAGGACACCTTCAAAGTTCACAAGGGTGACTATAAACAAGTAGCACAAGAACAAGCAATGTCAACAATATGCATCAATTAATAAGCTTTGGATCACTGCACACAGAATGACAACTATGCTCTCTTAATGGTGCCTAAAGTTAGAAGGTGGAGACTCAAATAATGGTGGAAGAAAAGCCTTTCATAAAGGAAGCAGGGATTTCAAGTTTCAAAAAGAGCTTCCAAAAATTATGGTACTTGTTAGCTTTCAGCCCTCATTGCCCCTATCATAAGCATCTTGAAGTGATTAAGGTTAAAGTGAACAAAGATAGAGTATATGCTTAACAAAGTATAAGTTGGCAATCTCAAGTCCCTTGAATACGAGGGCCACACCTCATGCTACTCAACTTTAGTCACCTGCAAGTTCTTGTCATTGTAAGTATTTGCATATCATAGAGAACCGCCAACGGGGTACCCCTTGCACATGGTACAGGAGCTATCCCATAACCAAAATGACAAGGCAAGCAGACAATGAGCATCTCAGCGATCTTTTTATTCATCATATGCATAACTTTTTATTGAGGATGCTTCATAGATAGCTCACTATGGTGATGCTGCAAGTTTCCACCATGATTAGGCATGGCTTAGGCTAGCGGCCCAGGCGTTTCTCTAACACAAAATACAAACTCCATGGACTTACAAGTTCCCTCTTTATTTCACACCGGCGACATGCATAGACAAAAGAGCATGATATCAACTGTGTACAAAGTACAAGTGCAATGTTGAAAACGTTCCCCGTAACAGCACGGTTCTGCTAATTCCAACGTATAAGTGCAAGCATATACAACATAAAAGACACAATGGTTCAAGTTTATTAGGGGCAAAGAATATAAAGTGTGTCATCAAGTTTGTGAGGGATTTAATCACTAAGTTTTCATATAACAAAATAGTTTTTAATTGAAAGATAGCTGAAAAAGAATATACCTGGAATGGTGTAACACACCATGCATACGAATTTATAGTGGACACTTTGGAAAAACTTAGTTTTTTGGGAGTTGGAAGCATGAGTAGAGCTTACTCATTCAAGTGGAGGCTAGCAAAAGACTGGGAGCAACCAACTAAGAGAGCAATAATGGTCATAATCATATTGTGCAACAAAGCATTACTAATCAAAGCAAAGAGTGGTACCACAAGTCAAGGACTAAGTGATCATAGAGGCTATGGTTACTTGTTAATAGTCATAACATGGTGTGAGCATGTGCCAAGTCAACCCAAGCAAAGCATCAAAGGAGAATACCAGAATACTATGCTTTTGCATGCTAAAACAACGCATAATTTCTTCAAGACACACTAAGCAATCCCAATTGTTTGGAACAAGACATGCTACAGCAATAATCACTAAGCATAAGGTCAAAACAACACCTAGCATGTCATGCTAAAGTCTAAGTCACAATCAATGCAAGCTCCTCTTGCACTTACAAGCAAGAACTTACTACTCCTTTCCAACAACAAGCAACTTATTTGCAAACAACACAATGAGAACGGGGGTCCAACATAATTTATTCAAGCAAACTAAACAAACTAAGCAAACCAAACGAAAACTAATACGCTCCAAGAACAACACAACTGTGCATGAATTAATAAAAACGAAGTGTCTAGACAGACCTGAGCTTTTTATTGATGAAGAAGGGGATGCCTTGGGCATCCCCAAGCTTTGACGCTTGTACCTCTTGGATATTTCTTGGGGTGACACTGGGGTGGAATACCCAAGCTTAATCTTTTGACCATTCTTCATCTCATTACATCATTATCTCTCTACACCTGAAATTTTTTCTTCATACAAAACTTCACACAATCTTCATTAGCAACATTAGTTTATTCAAAAGATATTAGATCTCTGGAAAAGCTTTGGAACAACAAGGATTTTCACTAAAAACACAAGCTACTGTAGAAAATCCTTCAAAAAGCTCAATTCACCTAAAGAGAACTCAAAAAGGAATCAATAAGAAGCAAATGCAAATAATGGCAGAAATCTGGCAAAACAGACCAGCAGGTAGAAACCGATTTTTTTCAAACATCTTATGTTACTCAAATCAAAAAGTGTTGAACTAACGAAAGTTATATAACATACTGGGGGATTTATTTGTAAATTTTCAGCTTAATATGAGTTACAGAGACTCCTCACGATTTTTTTTGGTGGAGGACAAAAATCTGTTTCAGGACAGCAACTCCCCAAATCTTACTTCCCTCTCATCAGAGGTCATTCTTGGCACAAAAAGCAAACAAAAAGGATAAGGAGAGGTTATTACTGAAGTAATAACTTCCAAGACTCAAGGAAACTCTTGGGTTATCTTCCAACAAGTACTTTTCTTTAACGCCTTTAAGTTAGGCACAAGAAGCAAGAAGAATCAAGTATTTTCAAATGAGGAAGCATCAACATCAAACCTTTCTTTCAAAGGAGGAGAAAAAAAGCAACTTCTCTCTTATCATAGGGAAGTGTTCAATATCTTTGTTGAATGGAAAATGATATTTAATGGTGCCTTCTTTCATATCAATGATGGCACCAACAGTTCTAAGAAAAGGTCTTCCCAAAGTAATAGGACAAGAAGCATTGTATTCAACATCCAAAACATAGAAATCCACAGGGACATAAGCATTGTTAACCATAATGAGAACATTATTAATACTCCCCCATTAGTTTCTTTTTAGCAATATCATTGAGTGGGACATCCCAATAACAATCTTCCAAAGGTGGCAAATCAAGCATTTCATAAATCTTCCTAGGCATAATAGAGACACTAGAACCAAGATCACAGGAAGATTTGAGGTCAAACTCATTCACTTGCATATTAATGATGGGTTCCCAACTATCTTCTACTTTCCTAGGAATAGAAGCTTTGTGTTTTAGCTTCTCTTCCTTAATTTTCACAAGAGCATCTGTAATGTGTTTGGTGAAAGCAACATGCATATCACTAGCATCAGGACTTCTAGCAAGATTTTGTAGGAACATGATCACTTCAGAAATATTGCAACCATCAATATCCAAATCAAACTTAGCATCACTAGTAGTAGGCTCAATAGGCTTAGGCATAGTAGGAGGAGGAATATGGACTACTTGTGGTTTAGTGGTAATAGTGCACACACTATTGTTTCTATCAATTTTAGCTTCCCTTTCCCACCTAGCATGAAGTTGAGCTAACAACCTAACATTTTCATCAAAAGTAACTTGTATGGCATGAGCAGTAGCAAAGGTATTTTCCATAGTTTCAGGTTTAGCGGCCATTTTATTAATCAAGGAAGACCGAGCTTCAGACAAGGAGGATATATTTTTCTCAACAGTTAAAAGTTTCTCCTCCACAGTTTTGTTGAAAGCATTTTGTTTACTAATAAAGTCTTTGAGCATGACTTCAAGTTCAGAAGGGGCACTTCTAGCATTGTTATAGGAGTTTCCATAGGAATTGCCATTATTAGGAGGATAAGACATATAATTGTTGTTACCACCAAAATTATTCCTATATGCATTGTTGTTGAAATTGTTGTTTCTAATGAAGTTCACATCAACTTGCTCTACTTGAGCAACCAAAGAGTCTAAGGAAACACTATTAGGATCTAGAGGAGCTTTCCCATTAATAAGCATAGCCATAATAACATCTAACTTATCACTCAAAGAGGAAGTTTCCTCAACAGAATTTACCTTCTTACCATGGAGAGCTCTCTCAGTGTGCCATTCAGAATAGTTAACCATCATATTATCAAGGAGTCTAGCTGCATCACCCAAAGTGATGCTCATAAAAGTACCTCCAGCAGCTGAATCCAACAGGTTTCTTGAGGAGAAGTTCAAACCTGCATAAAAAGTCTGGATAATCATCCAAGTAGTGAGTCCTTGAGTGGGACAATTCTTAACCATAGATTTCATTCTTTCCCAAGCTTGAGCAACATGTTCATTATCAAGTTGTTTTAATTTCATAATGTCACTTCTCATAGATATAATCTTAGCAGGAGGGTAGTACTTTCCAATAAAATCATCTTTGCACTTAGTCCAAGAATCAATACTATTTTTAGGCAAAGATAGCAACCATTCTTTAGCTTTTCCTCTCAAGGAGAAAGGAAAAATCTTGAGCTTAATAATATCTCCATCTACATCCTTATACTTCTGCATCTCACAAAGTTCAACAAAGTTATTGAGATGGGCAGCAGCATCATCAGAACTAGCACCAGAAAATTTCTCTCTCATCACAAGATTCAACAAAGCAGGCTTAATTTCATAAAAGGTAGCATCAGGAGCAGGTGGAGCAATAGGAGTGCTTAGGAAATCATTGTTGTTGGTGCTAGTAAAGTCACACAACTTGGTGTTCTCAGCGGAGTTCATTTTGGCAAAGGTGGGCAAGCCAAAAATAGCAGCAGCAGCTAGAGCAGGAACTATTTTTTGTTTGTTTTTGAATAAAGAAAGCAAACCAACCTAGACTAATTTTTTGGGTTTTTTGAAAAGAGGCAAACAAAACCAAGCAAAAGAAACCAAGCAAACTAAAAACAAAGTAAAGAGAAAGGAAGTGAAGGACTCCCCTAGTGAAGACGTCCTTAGCCTCCCCGGCAACGCCGCCAGAAAACTTGTTGATGGCTCAGTTGATGTGGAGCCTGTTGGGAACCCCAAGAGCAAGGTGTGAAGCAGCACAATATCAAGTCTTCCCTCAGTAAGAAATCGAGGTTATCGAACCAGTAAGAGGAAGGAAACGTCACACAGGTGTTGCAAGCAACGTGGAAACCTGCACAACATAAACTCAAGACTTTGCCCCAACTAACAGTGAGGTTGTCAATCTCACCGGTTGCTGTAACAAAGGATTAAACGTATGATGTGGAAGGTAGTGGTTTGCAGCAAGTAAACAAGTAACATTGAAAGATGTATCAATGGTAAATATTGGACCGGGGTCCATAGTTCACTAGAGGTGCTCTCCTTAGATAAACAACATGGCATGAAGGGTAAACAAATTACAGCAAGACAATTGACAGGAACTGAGCAAGGCATAACAATGCAATACTAGTCAAAAAGATCCCATGAGATTCGATTGGACAATACAATAATATACATAGACCGTCATCCAACTGCATCTATGACTAGAAGTCCACCTTTAGGTTATCATCCGAACCCCCTCCAGTATTATAGATACGTTTCCGACTTAATACTAGAGGGGGTTCGGATGATAACCTGAAGGTGGACTTCTAGTCATAGATGCAGTTGGATGGCGGTCTATGTATATTGTTGTATTGCCTAATCGAATTTCATAGGATCTTTTTGTCTAGTATTGCATTGTTATGCCATGCTCAGTTCCTGTCAATTGCCCTACTGTAATTTTTGTTTACCCGTCATGCCATGTTGTTTATCTAAGGAGAGCACCTCTAGTGAACTATGGATCCTGGTCCAATATTTACCATTGATACATCTTCCACTGTTACATGTTTACTTGCTGCAAACTATCATCTTCCACACCATACGTTTAATTCTTTGTTACAGCAAATCGGTGAGCTTGACAACCTTACTGTTTCGTTGGGGCAAAGTCTCGAGTTTGTGTTGTGCAGGTTTCCACGTTGCTTGCAACACTTTTGAGACGTTTCCTTCCTCCTACTGGTTCGATAACCTCGGTTTCTTACTGAGGGAAAACTTGTTGTTGTGCTCATCACACCTTGCTCTTGGGGTTTCCAACGAAGCGTCCCACGACAGTGCTGGGCGCCATCACACTCGCACCGGGAAGAGTAAAATCCATTAGAGGTCACCCAACTTGAGGTCATTACTCACTTTGTTCACAATACATCACTATATGGTCACTCATCACGATAGAGCGTCGTATTTTCCTATGTGGCATGTTTTGGACCCCGTCTATCAGCTCCTACATCTGTAGGGATTATATTTCAATAAAAATGAAAAGGAGTAAACCACAAAGTTGAGTAAACAAATAAGGATCTAAAAAGGCATGTGGCTAAGCACCAATGCTTGCGCTGGTATCCCACCTCTACCATCATCGCATCCTGCCTCCTGCAGCCGCTAGGGAAAGCTCCGCTCTCCGACCTTGCCGTCAGGGGCGACCATGTCGTAGCTCTGGTGCAACAGGAGGAAGTCACAACTTAGTGCCACATCAGCAAATATGGAGCACTAGAGTCTCCGGTAACCTTGGGTGAAGCACTTAGTGTATTTGCTGACTATAAATTGTGTATACTTATGTATCATGGTCAAGGTGAGTGATGAATTCAATATTAGTGACCTCCAATAAATTTTAGGGCATGTTTGATTCCGAGCCACACTTTGCCAAGGCCTAAATTTGGCAACTGTGACAACCACAAAAATTTGGCAGAGAAAATAGACACCATAAATATGGAAAAAAAAACTTATGACAAATGGGCCATATGGTTAATAAGTGTGGCAAGCCGAAGCGTGGCAAAAATCAAACACATGCCAAACTGCTAAACTTTGGCTTGGCAAACTGTAGCTGATAACCAAACGGGTCATTACTCCATCGGGAAATCACCGCATCACCTTATCGGCCATCACAACCACAACCCAAGTAGGGTTGCAAAGTGACACCCGATCCGCCCCGCTTCGTAGTACAACTATCTTAGGTTAGTTATAGTTTTTATTACTAGCAAATTAGTTTAGCTCGAACTATACGGGTTACCGCATGCAAACCTAATCCAGGCCGCCTCCCGACACTCGATCGCCATTTCTACAACCGCTTGTGGCTAACTCCACAGGAATTCTCGCGCACCATGCTACGAGAGAACGTTTTCACGGCAACAGGGGCGGAGCTCCCAGTAGGGCAAGGTAGGGCAGACGCCTTACCTTGATTTTTTTGGCAAACACCTTTAGATGCGCATGTTTTTTCTAAAAATTTGAGTGGTCGTGCACTGAAAAATGGAGTTTATATGAGAAAGTTATGCTTATGTTACTTAACACTACGAAAAACTGATTCTGAGTAAAATAAGGACTATGTGTAGTATAGTTTTATATCATCTTTTTCTTTGCAATAGCTAATTCACAATAAATCCGTCTCTAAACAATATCTTAGATGGGGTATCTATGGAGGAGCTTAGAGTATTTTGGCTACCTTATGCCATGTGGCCAAATCCAACTCTAATTATGTGATGGATTATGTTTTATGGATCTAGTTGGGCTTTGTATATACTATTGATCTAAAATTCTGATTGTATTAGTTTAGTTAATACCTTTGGTGAAGGATGTGAGTACCTGGTTGCTCAAATGAAGAAATGATGGTTTAGATCCCTCTCGAAAGATGTGAATTTGCGCAGAAAATGATACTCCCTCCGACCCATATTAGTTGACTCAAATTTATATAAATTCGGACGTATCTAGCACTAAAACATGTCTAGATATATCTGAATCTAAATAAATCCAAGTCAAATAATATAGGTCGAAGGGAGTATCGCAATCTTAAGTTTGATGAAATGGTAACAAAATGAGTGAAAAATCATTAAAGGGGAAAGACACCATGTCAATATTGATTATTTTGAGTGCCTTTCACTAAGTGTTTCTAGCTGTATCTTGTGTGTGTTTGACATGAGTTGTAATCTGGTGGAGCACTCTTGTATCTTCCGCCGTTTGGCGTTATTAATTTATCGTCGGGCTTTAGCCTTCACTTTTTAAAAAAGTATTGATTATTTTAAGGTTGTGGATACCTTCTATTTATTTATGGACTCTATTACAACTGATTTGGACAATTGCTTTGATGAGCTATCGTTAAAGTTGCTTTAGAACTTCTTGGTTTGACGCAAATGACTCATTATATAGATTTAATTTGTTTTACCTATTATTTTTCATTTTTTCCTTCTTCCCCCAGTGCACCGCAGACCTCACCGCCGGTGAGGGGATGCCTCGGATGGGAAGGAGGCTAGCCGTGTCCCCTAGAGGGACGGCCGGGGGCGCTTTTTTTCTGTTCTCTCTTTTTTTTAACTGAGGCTCCATTTATTTATTTATATTTATACCCGTCAAAAGAAAATACTTTGCACGAGACAGTCCAGTCCAGATGCAGGTGCTGAGGTGCACGGGAACACACGGAACAGTAAAAACAGTGGGCGCCCGAGCCCGGAAAAATCATTATCGTTTCCCCCCGAAACCACCCCCAACCCACCTTCGCCGTCCTTCTTGGCTCGCGCCGGCGGCGCCGCTCCGCCGGATACCAGCCGCGCGGGGGTCTGGTAAGACGCCCCCGCACCCGTCGAAATGGCGTGGGGCGTACCCACGCGGGCGCCTTCGTCACGGGTGCAGGCCCTGTACGAGCTCTGCAAGCGCACCTTCCCCTCCCCTTCCTCCGCCGCCGCCCCGTCCTCCCCTCCCCCGGCCAGCGCCGTCCGCGCCATATCCTCCCTCATGGGTACCCTACACTCCCCTCTGTGTCTGCCTATCCATTACTGCTGCTATATCCATGCTTGCACATCCTCTGCTAATGTTAATGCGATTGTGCTATGTAAAGATACGATTAGTCCCGCGGATGTCGGGCTCAGGGACGACAACCTCGAGGACGGCGGCGGACACGGGTTCTTCGAATCGAGCTTCATGAAGGGTTCGGCGAGGACGGCGAGGTGGGCGCAGCCCATCACGTACCTGCACGTCTATGAGTGCGACGCCTTTTCTGTAAGTTAACTTGGGTCTCTTGCTATGGCAACCACCACTTCTGGACAAGAAAATCATTGCTTTGGGATTGATGTCCTAATTTATTGCACAATTCCTCATGGTCTATGTAGTATGCTAACAGCCATTCTGATTTCCAACAAGTTCAGTGTTGATTATGAAGTCACTGTTGCTGCTTCATGAACCATGTGTTTCAAGCATGTAGTGGACGGCTCTTAGATTACTAGTTGTGCAATTTAGAGTATTTTTTTCCTCTCTCCCTTTCTAATAGTCAGAGCACATATCCACTCTTGTAGCTGGGTGTTCTTTTGTAGCTTATCAGTGCCATTTATTTGTTGAGGTTTGCTATTAACTTGTGTAATACTAACCTTGTTTACCCCACTCCAACTCCGTGCTTCAGCTTAGACAAGTTATCCTAATGGAAGTGCCATTTCATATTTGTAGTTTTTTGTACATGTTTATTGTTTTTCTCAACAACTTTCTTACTAATACTGAAGGATGTGTACTAGTTTTAACTTGTAGAGTTTTTTATTTAACATATCTTTTGGTGTTCTCCATATGTTTTTGCAGATTGGAATATTCTGCTTGCCAACTTCAGCAGTCATTCCTCTACATGACCACCCAGGAATGACTGTGTTGAGCAAAATGATTTATGGTTCCATGCATGTGAAATCATATGACTGGATAGAGCCAACTGTTCTAGCAAGTAACCAGCCAGGTTATTTTCCTGCTATATTTCATTTTCTTTGCTTATTTAATTTAGTGTCAGCTATAAATACTGCAGTTCAGTTCCGTGTTCTGTCCTTCTTTCCGAGAATATAATGTTTCTTCTGCTTGATTTTAACTTTCTACAAGTAGCAAACTACACTAGTGGTTGTGTCATAGTATCAATAGTCCAATACTAATGCATTTAGTCACCTGACCTCTGTTAGTTACTTAGCCTTTTGTCCCAAGCAAATTGGGGTAGGCTAGATATGAAACCCAAGAAAAACACATGGAAACCAAAAAATGAAACAGAGCTATTGGGTTTCATATCCATAGGAATGGCTGGTTCTACGTTGGTTCGCCAAGCCCATCACAAATTCACATCCCTCCTCCTTTACTAGCTTTCCGATAATTTTATAGTGGTCGTTTCCATGTTTATGATACTTCAAGGTCTGATATTCTTCAAAATGGTATTTGATAGCCTGAATAATTTTATTTATTTATTTATTGCTTGTATGCAGTAAGACTGGCCAAGTTACATACGGATGATGTTCTTACTGCTCCATGTCCAACTACCGTTTTGTATCCCCAAAGTGGCGGGAACCTACATTCCTTTACTTCAGTTGCCTCTTGTGCTGTTCTTGATGTACTTGCCCCACCATACTCTGAAGATGCTGGCCGAATTTGCACCTATTATCATGATTATCCATTTTCTAGCTTCTGTAAGTCAAACTCCTCCCTGTCATTATAGTGCATGTTTGTTATCATGGAGAGTTCATTGCTACTTCCTTGACTGAATTTACCTTTTGGTATAGCTACCCATCATCCATGGTAGATATTTGCTTTCTGAAGGATATATTGTTTGTTACTCTGACTTTTTAGTTTTTCGGTTCTTGAAATTATAACTGGCTCATAAATCTTATTTATGGAAAGCTCCAAACAATGAATCAGGGAAACAATCCAACTGGTTGATTTAGTCGCACTCTTGTCCATGAAAGTACCGGTGTAGGTATGAGATTACTCTCGGTTTTCTAGGAGTGCAGGCATGTTTATGATGCATGGAAGTGAGATTACTGGATGGTAGCGACCGATCAGTTAATTTCACTTAAAATCAGAGACTGGATGCAGCAAACACCAGAATGGTGGCTCATCTGCACAAACTCACCAATGGAGCTGTGATGCGTAGTTGTAATATTTAAGTTGACCCTGGACACTGAAACATGGCTCTTTCCATTAAGATCCTTGTTAGCAAACTCAACAACCTTGTAACCTACCATTATCAGAAGTAGCCCTAGGTACTACCTACATGACATTTTGGAGGGCATATAGATCTACAGGACCATATGTTATCCTTTAGTGTGTGCAAGATCGCCAGGCAGTTCAGGTCTGCTCTCATGCCAAGCATCACATAGCTGCCACAGATTGGTGACAGGTCAAGATTTGGCCTGTTGCGTATACTAGCAGAGCAGGCTGAGGTATATCAACTAATTTCCCAAAAACATGCTATTTATGCCTGTTAGTTCCATTACTCGCGTACGTCTGGCAATTTAGGTACTTCAACCAACATTCTTTATGGTCTGTTTGCTCATTTCCAATTTGAGAAAATTTCTGCTTGTAGTATTCTAACATCCTAGAGCTGCTGGTAATTTTTCATGTGGTCTGGATACTCTAGTTTTCAGTCTGCTCTACGCTTGTTTGATTTTGCCATGATCATGTGATGCTCCAACTGCAGCAGCTGGACGAACAAAGACGGTGGATAGCCCAGATAATTATGCCTGGATTGAGGCCATAAACTCACCCGTGAACATCTACATGCGCCCTGGCATGTATACAGGCCCAACTATACAGGTTTCGCCTTAACGTTTATACATGCTACACCGCCTGTTATCTGCTCTAGCAGTTGCCAGAGAAGATGTTTGAATACAATTCCTGATGTGTTTGCGCTTTCCAGGATCGTCTATCATAAGTTCACAGCTAGTGAACTACGGAGCATCAAGGAGAGTAGCCAGGCACCTCGCCGATACAGTTCTTCCAGCATCGTGTTGTATATGTACTGTTTTTGCGTTCACCTTTTACTTTTTTATTCAGTTTTTGCCTTGGAAAAGCTGGTTCACTATGGTGAATATATGATCAGAATTCACATCCTGTGCTGTTAGCTTGTTGCATATTCTGTTTTGCACTACTAGTGTAGCTAGTAGATTCTGCTGTCCATGATGTATATATGCAATATGCCGTAATCTGAGTTAACTGCAAGTTGCGAAGTCACCGAAAAATGATGCAAGTTGTCAAATACTATGCACAAAATTAACTGAAAACATGGTGTACATGCACAGCGGCACGCAGAGACACTATTTTCTTGTTGATATTCCATTGTACGTGCGATTCCAGATATAAATCAACTTCCCCTCATTGTCTCAATAATAACAAGAGGCTTCTGCAACATAGCGGCAGACACTTCTGTTGCTGGACTAACTTGCAACAAAAACAGCATAGAGCTGCAGGCTCAGGTCAGGGAGGGTGCTGCGCCTCCAGCTTCCTGACAATGCTGTTCGTCACAGCCCAGTTGAACCCTCTGTACTGAAGCCACCTCACTATGCGTGCACGCCGTTTCTCTAGGGGCAAGCTCCCCCCTCGCTGCCACTGCTTGGACGCTTGAGCAAAGAGATGGTCCATGGAAGCTTTGGAGAACCCATGTGTCATCTGTTCTTCACCATTATGGACGTCCTGGAACACACTCCGTGTCGCCTGGTCCACTTCAGCCTCCGGCACTCCTTTTTGGCGAAGTGCCTGATTCGAACATAAGAATGTTCTTATTCATTATATGGTTGGTACGGAAATAAACATGAGATACCTAACGAGTGATCACGACATCTCCATGAAATTAAACACATATTTAGTTTGACATTTACCAGATGATAGAGAATGATTCCTATGGAGCTTATACACACACGCCAACACATTAGAAAGGACTTCAGTTAAAGAAACAGGGACAGGATGTCAACTGTTTCATTTGAGAGTGGAGGAAAAAGATTACTACCTGCTTTATACGCCTTGGACCCCAAGTTGATGATTGCCACCGGGATCGTGAAAACGATTCCGCATAATAACTGTCATTCAACATACCCCTTCAAAAACAAATGAACATTTTAGAACATACATATCAATGCCTTACTACAGCAGCTACAGGGGTTATTTCAATTCAACAACAAAATTAGCTTCATACTTTTAGGGAGGTCCACATGCAGAAGTAATTGGATCTTAGAATGCAGTCCAGTTTTATGACTTCTCGGTTCTCATGCGCAAGTTCTAACAATAGATAATCACCTTGCATCTGCAAGTAATTATGCGCAAGTTCTAACTATGCGTGAGAAAGAAGTGTCTCATGCATCTGCAGTTATATGCTAGTTGATTCAGCTATGACGATCCAATGCATAAGTATTTATTATTCACATATTTGTGCCAGGATATTCAGCAGTAGTCTCTCACCTTGACTTGAAATCAGCAATCACAGAATCGACTGTATCGATGGAATAATTCTTACCACATAGTTTCTTCCTAAGCTCAGAAACAGTGAATGCTCTGCTCAAGACAAACAAGGCATATATATCAGTGTCCAGTTTCAACAGTGCTATACAAGACGCTAACCGTACAAGTAAATACTATTGACTGCAGTTCGTAGCACAATTTTTTTCATTTACTCTCTGTATGGTACTCAATAAATTGGCAAGTTGAAAACATTATATGCAGCCAACTGGCGTACGATACGCCACCATCAAGTAGCCTCCTGATCATCCTAAATAAATCATGATTGCCCAGAACAAAGGTTTTACAGTTCTAAACAGCAATTCCTACTTCTTATTTTTCCCTAAAATTGATTCTTGTCAGGTTCCACACTATCTCAGTATGTAAGGTTAACACAATGTTCACACCGATACCTGCAGAGCCAAATTCAGGTGTATACATCCTCTATGGGATACTCAGTTATTCATTAGATAAACAGACAATAACACGTTGCTTATAAGCAGAGTTTCTGTGATATTCGTCCAATATCGCTTGATATTCAGAAGAACACAGTCTGTATATTAGTTCTGACCTTACAGCAAGCAGCTCGATTGCACTTTTCTTCACATCCTGCAGTAAGCTTTCGCTGATACCGCTCACGATGCCATCATCTTCCCCCTCTTCCAAGGAGAGCCGCAGAAACTGCTCATCCGGGCTAGGCATAGCATCGTTCTTCGCTATCAGGCAAAGAACCCAGAAGCAATGTCAGACATCTGCATTTTACACATAGCCTGACGAGTAGGAATAAAAAAAATCTTCTGCGGCTCTCACCAGCATAAGCATTCCCCTCGTCCGAGGAACCCTGCCGGCAGATCACTAGCCTCCGGTACGGAGGCGCGTGCCGGGCACCACCCGCCCCCTTCGCCCTGGAAGCAAACCATTTGGGGGGGGGGGGGGGGGGGGGGTGAGGTTGGGCGACGAGAAATCGATAGGGGTGGAGAGGGGAGGGGAGAGGGGTTACCTGCAGGAGAAGGGGATAAGGGCACGGGAGCGCACGCAGAGCTCCAGCTCCGGCCGGAGATAGAGGAGACGGCGGCTCGCGGCCAGCGCCGCCATTCTTCGGCCACTAGGAGCTCTGACGGAGCCGTACTGCGGGAGCGACAGTTCACCGCGGGACCGTGTCTCTAGCTAGGGCGGGTTTTTTGCTATAGCTGCAATCCTTACCTGATTTTCTTCTTTTCTTTTTTCTTAGAAGAACTTAAACAAGCACATCCTCTAATCACATGATAAGCTCCACAGAAATTATTTCTTAAAAGTTTAATATTTTTTTTGGATATAAGTGACTCGAATTTATCTAGATTCGCTAGTTACTTCACAAAAGACTCACAGATATGTGAAATGTAATAACATATATTGTAGTACATGTTCATGTGTGTTGTAAGTGTTTGTGACATGCCGCACTTTAGTAACTTCCCGCTTGTCAAAAACTAACTCTAACCCGTGAGTTGAAGGACTATGAGACGAGCCAAGCGTCAATGAGACGGGGTTAAAGCTAAATGATTGTTATTCGAGACAACAACAACATTATCACAAGAGCAATTTGCTACACCATAACTTAATCAAAGACTTCTCCAACATGCCAAAAGAGACGACAAGGGTCCATCCATTCCTCCCCAAGATATCTGAGAGGTGTACGAAGATTGAGGAGAGTGACGAATAGATTTTGCCAGAGTATGACGACGCCAGATTGAAGCATCTTAGCTTAACATGTTAGGGCATGTTTGATTCAAAGGATTTGTATAGGAAATTTGTAGGATTAAATCCTATAGGAAATTTTCCTATAATGGTTGTTTGATTTGTAGGATTGATTCCTATAGGAAACTTTCCTAGAAAATCCTTTGCACTAGATTGTATAGGAAATCTAACATCCACCCAAAGCTCTTTCTTAGAATCTTTTGATGGAATCAAACAAACTTTATTGCATGTGGGTTTCTATAGGATTGAAGTGGACATGACATTGCAATCCTATGGTTTTCCTATTCCTTTGTTTTTCCTATCCTATGAATCAAACAAGCCCTTAGTGTGAAATCTTATTGCTCAAGCATGTTTGATTTGTTAGTCACGGTCTATGGAATATTAAGCAGTAATTTTGATAACCATAGTTATGATGTGACATGCTTTATTGGCCTCTCAACCTACTTGTAATAGATCTATTTGTTAGCTAACTTTTGCCATAAGTATGTCAACCAATTTGGCCGCCACAAAAGTGTGGCTTCTCACACTAGTGGCATAAAACCGAGGTAGACCGTTGAGGGAAACCAACCACATCTCATTAGGGTGTTATATCCTTGCATTTCAATTTTCAAGTAGCTTGTAGTAATGGAGTTTTTTCTTAGTAGGGTAAAAAAAACTCTTCATTAGTACTCCCTCTGTTTGGGATTATTAGGCCAGAGGGCAGTAGCTCTAAGGCCAAGACATGGGCTGCAAAATTAGAGATTACCTCGGGGACGTTAAAGATGCCCCTTAAATTCTCTCCACCTAAAAAGGACAACGGTTTTTCTTTTTCTTCTTCGCACGGCAAAAACGGTAACCCGCTAATCCATCACGAGAAAAAAAGGACATGCATTGGATAATTGGGCAATCAATCCACATGCACATGCAGCCATGCACATGGGGAGATGAGGGGGGATTAAGAGAGTTACTAAATCTACACAGGGATAGGAGCTTTCTCGCTCAGGAATTAACTCACGCACGGGGATCAAAGAGAGTTAATACTCTGACCTTATAATGTCGAAATATCTGAGAAAACTCTCCGGACTAAAAATCCCAAACAGAGGGAGTACAAGTCAAGGCATAACCATTCCTTAAACTAGATTTCTTATCAAGGACGGACTCTCGTTTCGCCTTATATTGTCTTTTTTTTACCTGGAACTGTGAGGCAAAAAGGCCCACAATAATTTATTAATAAAATAAAATAAAACAGTACATGGTAACAAAGAATATGTACAACAGGGCTCAGCTCAAACCAAGCAAGTGCCTATGGCAGTGCAGCTATCCATGCAAGAAGAGATTGCTTATATTTCCTTTTGATTCTATACTGCAACATAGTGACATCATTCACAAACTTGAATTTCCACCTTGCAAACGTTGGTCGTTCTTCATTGAAAATCTTCCCATTTCTCAAGATCTATATATTCCAACAAGCCAAGATCAAAACTTTCATGAAAAAAGGATGCCCAAATGCATGTTTAGCTGTCTGTATTATCATCTGGATATCATCATGAGGTTGCCAATATATCTGTAGGTAATTCCAAATCCTCACACTGAAATTACACTCAAAGAATAACATATGCAATGGCCAATAGGACTATCGTTGGTGGTGCAGCGGAAAAGGAAAAAAAGGAGGCGTCTTGCGTCGCCCCCCGCGAGGGCGACGGAGGCGCAAGCCCTAGCCGCCCCCCTCCCTAACCTCCTCCCCCGCCGCCGCCGGCGAGCGCCGCCCGGCAAAGACCGAGCGGTCCGGCGGCGGAGGGACTTCTTCTCCCTGCTGCTGGGGTGCCACCGCGGGGTGGTGCTGTTGGTGGCGGTGCGGCATGGCGGCGGCAGGCTTGTCTGGTGGCGGCGCGCCAGGCGCTTGGCCCCAGCGCGTCACGGCTGCGGGGAAGCTTCTGGCGGGGTCACTCAGATGGTCGGCGCCCTGCGGAGGCAGAAGCGGTTGCGGCGGCACGGCCGAGGCCCTCCGGTGGCGGGGCATGTCGGCATGGCCTGCGCAGTGGCGGCGAGGGGAGGGCAGCTCGGGAAGCAGGACGGCGGCGACGGGCTGCCTGGCTGCTGCAGCACTGCGGCGGAACCGACGGGGCAGATCTGGGCCAGATCTAGGCCTGGCCGGCCGGCCGGGCCTGATCCGGGCTTGGTTGGCACTGCTGCGGCATCCGGACGGCTATCGCCGTAGGTGATGAGGGGCGGTTCCCCTTCCCTAGGTGGTCATGTGGCCTGCTTCCGGCTTCCCCGATGCCGCCTTACCTTGTCCGACCCGGTGGCTTTGCAATGTGTTGTCTGTCGGAGCCTTGGCACGAGTTCGAGGATGCCGGGGCGGCGGCCCCGGAAGGTGGACTGCACGGGCGTCCCGACGGCGGGGCGGCATTGCGGTGGTGATGGCTTTTCTCTTTGGTCCATGCAGGTGGCAAGGAGCTAACTTTGGGGGCTCCTGGTGGTGGCAGCACCCAGATCGCGGTTGGAAGCTCAGCTCGAAGTCTGGTGATGGTCTGAGGGATCGTCTGTGGTGAGAGTTTTTCCAGGCGAAAGCCTAGCGCTTCGGCGCCGACAACGGCGACGCCCGTGGGTGTCGTTTCCCTCTTGGGGGCGTTGTTGTGGCTACTCTCACCACATTAGGGCTTGGGTGAAAACCTTTGACCTCTTTGGTCTCGGCGGCGGCGCTTGCGGCGTCGTAACCTTCTTGGAGGCGTTGTCATGGAGTTCCGGTCTCCTTAGCTTCGTCGTCTTCGGTGGCAAGCTAGATGCTTTTTAGGCTTTCGTGTTTATCTTTTGATCTGTTTGTAAGAGGATCCCCTCATCACCTTGTATCGGTTTGGCCGTTGAGCTTTATCTATAAAGCGGGGCGAAAGCCTATTTCGAGGCAATAGGACTATCGTTTTCTCAATGTCATGTAGAGATTCTATAAAATGAATTATCTCTTACTACTTCCCCTCAATAATTAATCTTTACATCCTCTCATGTTGTGATTGCAACTAAACAACAAATCATATAACTAAGTTTAGGATGCCACATATAATACAATAAAGAAAATGAACATGTCACATCTCGAGTGTTAAGAGATCATATGCTAGTTGTGAGAAGGCAACTGTTTTTCTTTGTTTATCACTTTCGACTTAACAACTCTCTGACATGTCATCACCAAGAGAAATCTCACATCAACCCAATGCCCATGTCCTATCTGAACTACCTTTGTGGGTAATTAATTAGTAGATTCACTGATCATTACAAGTTTTTTTATATACATAAAACTTTAGAGAAACATTACAGTTGTTCAAGCCATGCACTATGTGGGTTTGTTCACGCCAATTGTCTGGTGTATTGAACCACACCAAACCACGACCGTGGGGTCTAGTTAGATAAAAATTCACTCATATCTCTTCCCTACCCCTCCGCCTAGACTCTCGAAATACACTAGTGCAGACCCCCCCTCTAACACCGGTTGGGAGGGCCCTCTAACAGCGGTTGTAGAATAGCGGTTGTAGAACCGCTGTTGAGGGTTCGGTGTTAGAGGGGGGCCCCCTTTAACACCGGTTCTTATACGAACCGGTGTTAAAGGGTGGCGCATGTGGGGCTGCCGCAGGGCTCGCCCTCCCCCCCTTTAACACCGGTTCACGAACCGGTGTTAAAGGTTCTCTGCCGCGGCAGGAAAACGGCATAAATCTTTGCCGCGGCAGGAAAACGGACTAAATCTCTGTCGCGGCAGAGTTCTGCCTCTGCCCCGTTCTGGGCGTATTTCTGCGGGAGGGGGGGGGGAATCGATCGGGAGCGGTATACACATACATCGTCATCGGTACATACGAGTACATGAATAATTAAGCAACTATTATTATACACAAACATCGTCATCGGCACATACATCATCATCGGCACATACATCGTCATCGTTCATTTTGGTGGATATCTAAAGAGTTCTCCGCCAGGCGTGACGACCTCATCAAGTATGAACCCCGCCAATTCCTCTTGAATGGCTCGTATGCGGTCAAATGGTAGGAGTTGGTCCCGCATCCGTTCGATCTGAATATATATGAAGAATGGGGTCAATATATATATAAGAATAAAACTCAACACAATTGATGGTAATAAAATAATGTTGTGGACTTTGTTTACTTACTCTAAGTTGTTCTAGTACGGCTTGGCCCGTCGCACATATCGTGTTGCGAATGAACTCGCAGACATAGTATCCACATAAGTTATTGCCGGGTCCCTGATGCGCGCACTTTACGAGAATAGAGAGTTCAATCAAAATAATAATCAATAAAGCATGATATAATGGAATTGGAAGCAGAATCAAAGAGATACGCAGACCTAGCTAGCTAGTATTACTTACATTTTGGTCTACAAATTTTAGTTCTTCTGACCATTCACCCACGGCCCTGTCCGTGAACCTTTTCCAAACCCTGTCCGGCAAAGAAAATGGATAAAGTAGTAATTAATTACTTGTTGTCACGAAAGTTGCCGATCTAGTGCGATAATATGATTGAAATTACCTCTGGAGCATCTCTCTAAAGTCTGGCCATAGCTTTTTTTCTTTTCGTAACGAGTCCATGACAAGGACTTTTCCTGAGTCGGGTTGAATGACTAGCAGAATAAAGTGGAACCTACGCACGCATAACTCATCATCAGTTACACTTAACATCGAGTAAGCCGAAACAGAATGTGTATAAGAGAGGGTAACAGTACTCACGAGAAGTTGTAAGGCAATAGTATTTCCCTTTTGGTTTGTTGTCTCAGTAAATACATTAGCAAGAAATCTTTTGTTTGCCCGGGTTTGAGTTTTACCACTTGTTCATGAACTCTATTTGGGTCAACGAACCCAATGTCAAAAGGGTCTCCTTTCATGCATTCCATAACCTTTTTCCTGCATAATAGTATATACATATATGGTGAGCATATATATATACATGCAATTAATGAAGTGAATGAGATGAGATATAAATTACAGAAATAGTACTTACACACAATAAAGGTTGATGGCAGCTTTGTCGAGTTCCTTCTGATTGAATATAAAATGCAAGTCTTGAATGTTGAAGTCGATCTCGTCGTCTCCGCACAAGAAAATCTCATCTCTTATATGCGCCGTGATCCATTCTTCCTTTCTCGTCTTGCAGAAATCAAGGTACCACTTGTGCAATTTTCGCATCTTTGTTGGTAGATTCTTGAGCTCCTATTTCTTGACGAGATTCTTCCCATACTTCCATGGCTGTATGGGGTTGGCATCGCATTTGGGCAAGTTGTCTCCCACGAAGTTCAAGTATGCAATGTAAGTCATCCCCATCTCATTGGCCTTTCTTTGTAGCTCTGCCTCGTAATCATTTACGGGAGGAGTGTCCCGTGTGTCGAACATTTGGAGCGGGGCGCATGATTGGTTTTCCTGCTCTCCGAGCATGGGAACTGTTTTCTGGGATGCCGCACGACTGCTACTTTCAGTCTCCCTACGGTGCCTTGCATCCGCCTTCAAAATCTGGTGCTCGTAGTCCGGCACAAGTGGGGTTTCAGGTTTGAAAAGATTTTTGTAAAACTTCTCCACCACCGCCGGATCTATTTTCTCCTTTGGCTCGGCCCGTCTAGGTGCAAAAAATTTCTTGACCTCTTCTTCCGAGATCCTATTGGTCTCCTTGTCGCTGCGATTCCACGGTAAAACTGGCAATGGCTTGGCGGAAGGTTGCGGGACGTAGTTTTTTGAACTCTTTGGCGTACGGTTTCCTGCGGATTTCTTTGTGGTAGTGCTAGTGATGCTCTTCGTGGCAGTGCTCTTCCGCTTACGCTGAGGAGATGGCTGAAGCACCGGAGATGGCTGACGGGCCGGAGATGGCTGGCGCGTCGGAGATGGCTGGCGCGCCGGAGATGGCTGCCGCGCAGGAGATGGCTGAAGCGTCGGAGATGGCTGTCGCACAGGAGATAGCTGAAGCGGCTCAGACTGCTGACGCTGCGGAGACAGCGGGGGTGCCAGTGGCCTCCAATTTGGAAGCACGATGTATTCCTTCTTCCAAAGAATGGTTGTTTTCACTGCAAATTTGAGTTGAGTTTCCCGTTCACCTGTAGCATGGTCAAGTTGTGCTTCCTCATATTCCTTCACAACCTCATCCACCCCGACAATAGCATAGCCATCTGGAATCGGTCGGCAGTGGTAAGTTCCACCAGCTACAGGAGGTAAGACATAGCCGACAGCCACCTTAATGGATAAGCCCATTAATCTCACATGCATCTCAACGTGTTCGCTCTCCGTGATCTCATCCACGGGGTATCGAGGACCCGCAATTTCAAGTGTGGGCTACACGTTCTCCGTGGAAGCCACGCTGCTTTTCCGCGCAGAGTCTGGGCCGCCGGCAGCTTCCAATGCAGGCTCTTCGTGCCGCTGAGATGGGCCGGTAGCTTGATGGCTCTGTTGTGCATTCACTTGCGCCTGCAGCGCCACAAGTGCATGTTCTATCTGTGTCATCCGCTTTATACGCTCTTTTTCTTTTCTGACGCGCCATCTGTAAGAGTCGCTACACTCGGCAAACCCATTCTTCCACGTCATACCCCCTGTGCCTCGTGCATATCCAGGGTGTTCTTTTTTACTGATGGCGCGTGTGAGCTGGTCATTCTCTCTGTCGGGATGGAATGTCCTGGCGGCTGTTTCCTCGTATGCCGTGATGAGTTCAGTGACGGGTTTGGCAAGGAGGGTTGGGAAGATACACAATCCTGTTTCTGGGTCCAACCTTGCCCCGATTCCGTAGAACCAAGTCTTTGCACGTAGGTCTCACCCATCTGTCTGGGGTGTGATCCCTCTAGCGCGCAGGGCCTTCTCAGCTTCCTCCTACTTAGGCCTCTGAGATATGTAGCCACCTGACCCCGTCCTCTGGTGATATTCTTTCTTCTGGGCATTTAGCGTATTGGTTTCTGACCTCTTTTTAGCTATAGCACCTTTTTTATATGCCACAAATTCGGGCCAGTGAGGTCTTATCTTCGCATAATATGTGTCTTCGAAATTTGGAGTCTCGCGAGCTTTGACAAATTTGTTCAATTTTGTCTTCCAGTTGCGGAAAGCGTCAGCCATCTTCTTTAGAGTCCACTCTTTGACCTTTTCCTTTATCAACTCCGATACAAGTAGCAACTCCTAATATCCAAATGAAGAATACTAGCTAAAACTCTTGAACTCATACAATGAACACCGATACAAGTAGCGCCTGCTTCCTCGAACGACGCAGAGGCGTGGACGGAGTGGCGCCACCACGCGAGCTCCACTCAAAAACTGCCGGCCGGCGGCGCCACCGCGCGAGCTCCACACCGCCGCCAAAGGGAGGAAACAGAGAGGGAGGAAACAGACGAAACAGAGCTCCTCACCATGAGCACGACGGCGTCGGTGGGGTTCTTGTAGGTGCCGGCGTCGGCGGCGGCTTTGGCGTGGCGCGCGCGCGGTGGCGGTGGCGGTGGCGGTGTTGGCGCGCGTGAGGGCGACGACGACTCCGATCGAGTTGGCGGTGGCGGCGAGGGCGAGGGCGGCGACAGCGAGGGCTGGACGCCGCCGGCGTGGCTGCTCTCTGTTTTTCTCTCTGCACGGCGGCGGGTTCGATCTGGCTTTGGGGGAAGAAAGGAAGGGGAAGGCGCATTTAATACCCACCCCCTCCCCCCTTTAACACCGGTTCCAGCCACGAACCGGTGTTAAAGGGGGGGTGCACGCGCGAAACGAAATAAATGCGCCCCCCCTTTAACACCGGTTCGTGTCTGGAACCGGTGTTAAAGGGGGGCATTTAATTCATGCATTAAAGGGGCATTTTTAATTCAAAAAATAGGATATGAATTTAGAAAATTCATATCTTTTTCATTTCAACTCAGAAAAATATGAATAATATATCATAATTTTCAGAAAAATAATATCTATCCATTCATTTAAAAACATTTTATATTTACTTTAGATGAAATTTTTCAAAATGATTAAAACACTTACATATAAATTTTGATTATTCAATTCAAACAAAAATAAATTGTCAAATCCTAAAACTTTGAGCATAAGAAATATTAAGCATCTAAAAAGGAATCTAACCCTATTTTATTAGAGCAAATCATATTTTAATGCCACATCTTTTGTATTAACATTTTAGAATTGATTGGATATTTAAATGCCGCATCTTTTAGATACACTTGAATCTGACCAAGCCTCGCTCAACTTGCATTGGTTTTTTGATAAAATAGCATATTGTGAACCTAAAAATGATTTTTGTAAAAAATCATGAGCATCGTATCATGTACCTATAGTTCATATCTGACCCACTTCCTACCGATTCGGCAGCAATTTATCTTTTTCACCAGAGATGGACGGAAAGGTTTCAGATCCCCCTGTTGGTACATTATCCATATAAGGTGGTCTAGTATTTTTGTAAAATGTGTTGGTGGTTTTTTGAATTAGCCATTTGGTGGTTGCTTCACAAAACCGTCCGTTTTTTATGCTCGGAAAATGGAAAATGCCTTCTTGGTGCGATAAAAAAGGAAAACTTCCTCTTGCAACATTGTTTGCCATGCCATGATGCAAATGTATGCATAATATGGCTATATTATCACAAACTATGCCTTGATTCTAGCCATAACATTGGTCATTTGACCCGAAAGCCAAGAAACCTCGAATGAGATAGGTCATTTTGTGAAGGAGATAGAACTGGAATTAAAATACAGAATGCAACTAATAGTAAGTTACATAAAGCACGACTGAAAATTAAGATACATAAAAGAACTGAAAATTAAGATACATGGCCAGATTAAGTAACAATCGGCCGAACTTGTTTCGAAATGTTGGAGTGATTCAGTCATGCTCCTGCCTACACCTGTAATACTCGCCACTGTAGTCGTCGTACTCGCCGCCGCCGTCATCCCTGTCGTCGTCGGGATCGACGTAATTGAACCTTGAAGGCTGAGTACACGTGGGCTGGACTTGAGGGTAGCGCAGACGGGGGTTAGAGTCGGCGACAGTGTCATAGGCCATGACGCTCTGGAGAGTCCGACCGCGCCACCATAGCCGATGGCCGGCCTTGTTGAAGTTAGGAGGAGGTGGGCCGTCCTCCTCGTGCCTGGCGAGCGCCCTCTCACGTCGATCCACGAAGAAGGCTTCCCAAGTAGGGAAATAGTCGGGATGCCATCTGGGATTCCTCCGCTGCTCCGGCGTGAGCTCGAAGTAGTAGTGGTTCGTGATGGCCATCCGGCGCGCCACACCTAGAGGGACAGGAGGAACCGGCACGCCTCCGGCGCTCAGCATCCAGCCGACGAGGACACGGTAGCCCGGCAGGCAGGGGTAGTTCGAGGCGCAAAGCGCCTCCGCCTCCCTGGGGGTTAGTGCTACGGTGGAAGCCATGGGAAAGAGTGATGAGATTGGAGATATGAGTCTAGAGATGTGCAATGACAATGGAGGCCAACCCTACATATATATATATAGTGAACTGGCGGGAAGAACTGGAGGGAAGAACTGGCGGGAAGAAAAATGGCGGAAAGAAAAATGGCGGGAAAAATGGCGGGAAAAAATGGCGGGAAGAAAAATGGCGAGAAAAAATATGGAGGGAAGAAATAGAAGGAAGAAAAATGGCTCATTTAATACATATATTGTTAACAGAAGAAATATGACATTGTTCTAAAAATGGGACGGTTGGAGGGATTTCAGGCTGGGCCAGGCAGCACTAATGATAGGGGTGAGTGTCGACATTATGTCGTGCGGCGTGTACCTTGTCCCGGATGGTGTCACCAACCGGGACTAAAGATGAACCTTTAGTCCCGATTGGAGACACCAACCGGGACAAAACACGAGTCAGCACTAATAATAGGGGTGAGTGTCGACATTATTTCGTAAGTGTCGACACTATGCCGAGATGCTTGTACTATAAATAGGCATCCTTGTGAGTCCAGTCCTCCAGCCAGTTTGAGGCATCTCCAAGATGGTTTTCGAGAGCAGGCACACCACTACGGCCAGTTTCAGGGAGATGCCGACGGAGCCCAGTCCTCCGGCATCTCCGAGAAACTGGTCATAGAGGCACTCCCTAATATGTGAAATTAGTTAGCTCCCAGGTGTATTGATCTAGTTAGAGAAGTTACAAGCTGCAAGATGGTTTTCGAGAGCAGGGACACCACTACGGCCAGTTTCAGGGAGATGCCGACGGAGCCCAGTCCTCTGGCATCTCCAAGAAACTGGTCATAGAGACACTCCCTAATATGTGACCGCGCGTGTTTGGAGATCAGATCTTAATGGTAAGTACGAATCGGGACAACTTCTTCTCATAGTCCCGGTCCATCCACAAAACAAGACTAACACTCAAGACATTTATTAATATTAAAAACATGAACTAGAGTTACATAATATGAGCATGAACTTCTTGGCATATGTCCTTCCTTATAATCGCTCCAGACGTAACCATGGAGCATCTTCTTTACTTAACGGAATGCTTGGGTTAGTTTTCACTGTGAAGGGCGGAATTTCATCAAACTTATTATAATCTTCTGACATGTCTATCTTGTTCTCGATTCCCACGATGTTTCTTTTCCCTGAAAGAACTATGTGACGCTTTGGCTCATCATATGATGTATTAGTTTGCACATTTTTCTTTTTTTTGGTTTGGAGGACATGTCCTTCACATAGAAAACCTGAGCCACATCATTGGCTAGGACGAATGGTTCGTCTAAGTTCTTGTCTACCTTCATAAGATTGTTGAGATCCACCGTTTTCATTCCGTACTTCTTGTCTACCTCAACCCCTCCTCCTGTTAGCTTGGCACATTTGCATCAAAACAAGGGGACCTTAAAATTAGGTCCATAGTCAAGTTCCCATATCTCCTCTGTGAACCCATAATACGTGGTCTTCTGCCTATTGTCTTCTGCTGCATCGAAGCGGACACCACTATTTTGGTTGGTGCTCTTTTTATCTTGGCCTATCGTGTAAAATGTATTCCCGTTTATCTCGTACCCTTGGAAAGTACATACAGGCGAAGATGGTGTCCTGGCCAACAAGTACAGCTGATCCCTAACAGTGGTGTTATTCGTGAGAAGTCTTTGCAGCCAGCCGCCAAAATTCGCCATGTGTTCACTTATAATCCATTCATCAGACTGCCCCGGGTGTTTGAGGCGTATTAAATTCTTGTGTTCATTGATATACAGAGCAACCAATATAGATCTTTGTAAAACCATGTAGTGTGCTTGATTGAGAGAATGCCCGTCCCTACATATCATTGCTTTACATCCTAGGGTGCCTTTTCCACGCAGTCTCCCCTCATGTCGTGATTCTGAAACACCAATCGCCTTAAGGTCAGGAATAAAATCAACACGGAACTCAATGACCTTCTCTGTTACATAGCCCTTGGAGATGCTTCCTTCTGGCCTAGCACGATTATGAACATATTTCTTTAAGACTCCCATGTACCTATCAAAGGGGAACAGATTGTGTAGAAATACAGGACCGAGAATGGCAATCTCTTCTACTAGGTGAACCAGGAGATGCGTCATAATATTGAAGAAGGATGGTGGGAACACCAACTCAAAGCTGACAAGACATTGGGCCACATCTGTTTGTAACCCTGGTAGGCTTTCTGGATCGATTACCTTCTGAGATATTGCATTGAGGAATGCACATAGCTTCACAATGGGTACTCGAACATTTTCAGGTAGAAGCCCCCTCAATGCAATCGGAAGCAATTGTGTCATAATCACGTGGCAGTCATGAGACTTCAGGTTTTGGAATTTTTTCTCTGCCATATTTATTATTCCCTTTATATTCGACGAGAAGCCAGACGGGACCTTGATACTGCTCAGACATTCAAAAAATATTTCCTTCTCTGCTTTGGTAAGAGCGTAGCTGGCAGGAGTTAAGTGGCATCGTTTACCCTTCTCGTTCTCAGGATGCATAGGCTCTTCAGGGGCTTTCAGATGTTGCTGGTCCTGCTGTGCTTCCGGTGTATCTTTTGTCTTCCCATATACTCCTAGAAAGCCTAGCAGGTTCACGCAAACATTCTTCGTCACGTGTATCACGTCGATTGAAGAGCGGACCTCTAAGACTTTCCAATAGGGTAGGTCCCAAAATATAGATTGCTTCTTCCACATGGGCGCGTGTCCGGCATCGTCATTCGGAACAGATAGACTGCCAGGACCTTTTCCAAAGATTACTTCTAGGTCCTTGACCATACCAAATACCTCCTCACTGGTACGGAGGACAGGCTTCCTCCGGGGTTCTGCCAGATGTTTGAAATGCTTGCCTTTCTTTCTTACTGGATGCAGGTTCGGAAGAAATCGGCGATACCCTAGGTACACAACCTTCTTACATTTATCCAAATATACACTTTCAGTCTCATCTAAATAGTGTGTGCATGCATTGTATCCCTTGTTTGTCTGTCCTAAAATATTACTAAGAGCAGGCCAATCATTGATGGTTACGAAAAGCAATGCTCGTAGGTCAAATGGCTCCCCTTTGTGCTCATCCCACATACGTACACCTGGTTTGGCCCACAGCTGTAAAAGTTCTTCAACTAATAGCCTTAGGTACACTGGCATCATAATGAACTTCCTCTTCATACACAACCAAGGAGGAAGGTTATAGATACATAGAGTCATAGGCCAGGTGTTGTGACTGCAGCTCTGCTCACCAAAAGGATTCATGCCGTCTGTACTTAGACCAAACCTTAAGTTCCTTGCGTCACGTGCGAAGTCCGGGTACTCTCGCTCGACTTTTCTCCACTATGACCCATCAGCGGGGTGTCTCAACATCGCGTCTTTCTTACGGTCTTCCATGTGCCATCGCAACAACTTGGCATGCTCTTTATTTCTGAAGAGACGTTTTAACCGTGGTATTATAGGAGCATACCACATAACCTTGGCGGGAACCTTCTTCCTAGGGGCCTCGCCCTCAACATCGCCAGGATCGTCTCGTCTAATCTTATACTGCAGTGTAGTGCATACCGGGCATGCATCCAAATTCTCGTACTTCTCACCGCGGTAGAGGATGCAGTCATTAATGCAGGCATGTATCTTCTACACGTCTAATCCTAGAGGGCAGACAACCTTCTTTGCTTGGTATGTACTGTCGGGCAACTCATTATTTCTTGAAAGAAGATTCTTCATTTTTACCAACAACTTTGAAAATGCGCTGTCAGTCACACCGTTCTCTGCCTTCCATTGCAGCAAATCCAGTGTGGTACCTAGATTTTTGTGGCCATCTTCGCAAGTTGGATACAACAATGTTTTGTGATCCTTTAACATCTGATCCAGCTTCTCCTTCTCCTTTTTAGTTTCACATTCTTCCTTTGCATCAGTAATGGCCCGACCAAGATCGTCATCAGCGGGCCCATCTGCTGCCTCTTGATCTTCATTATCTACCCTCGTTGCAGTATCATCATATTCAGGATACATATTATGATAGTTGTCATCATCCTCTTCTTCTTCGTTGTCTTCCATCACAACCCCTTTTTCTCCATGCTTGGTCCAACAATTATAGCTGGGCATGAAACCGGATCGAAGCAGGTAGGCGTGAATGGTTCTGGTATTTGAGTAGTCTTTCTTGTTCTGACAGTGAACACACGGACAACACATAAAACCATTGTGACCACGGTTTGCATTAGCCACAACGATGAAATTTTGGAGGCCCGTAATGTACTCGGAAGTGCGGCGGTCATCGTACATCCATTGCCGGTTCATCTGCATTAATATGTAGTATATATCAAAAATTAATAGAGAGATGACCATTTATATATATAGTACATCAATGACACATGAAAGGATAGTTGCCGACCTCGACCGAGAAGGAAAGAGCAACGAGAAAACTTATTTTGAGCTCTCGGGCATTTCACCGAACACCTCTTGTGCATATGAAAAAAACACAAACTAGCACTCTTCACACCCTCTTGCTAGGCTCCAAAATGAGATAGTGAAAAAATGGAAGAGTGGGGTGTGGGCTGCAGTGTCTTATATACGAACCTGTGTTAAAAGGGGGGCTCATTTTTGCCGCACGGGCCACGCTGGTACGCCCCCCCCTTTAACACCGGTTCGTAGAAGAACCGACGAACCGGTGTTAAAGCCCTTTTCCAGGATCAACGAAAAGCCTCGTTTCCACTAGTGATAGGCTTTCGCCCCGATTTATAAATAAAGCCAAATGGCCGAACCGATACATAGTGACGAGGGAATCCTCTTACAAGCAGATCAAAGATAAACAATAAAAACAAAGAAGCAACGAGCTTGCCACCGAAGAAGCCATAAGACAAAGGAAACCTAAGCTCCATGACGACGCCCCCAAGGAGGTCACGATGCAACAAGCGCCGCCGCCGCCAAGACTACAGAGGTCTAGGATTTTCATTCAGAGTGCTAATGTGGAGAGGGTAGACACAACAACGCCCTCGGGAGGGTCACGACACCCGCAGGTGTCGTCATCGTTGGCGCCGAAACACTGGGATTTCGCCCGAAAAAAACCTAGCCGCACCTGGTACCTCGACCTACAAGCCATCCCCGAGCCGAGCTTCCAACACGCGATCTGGGCATTGGCCACGCTGAGGCGCCGCCAACACCAGGAGCCCCCGACGCCCTCTCCCCGCCACCCTCATGGCGCCAAGAGACGACCATCACCACTGCCACGTCGCTCGCCGTCGAGCCGACCGTGCAGTCCACCTTCCAGGGCCGCCGCCCTGGCATCCGCAAATTCGCGCCTATGAAGCGAGGTCCACCACGTGACCTTGAGTCGGAGTCAGTATGAAGGTAGGAACCGGAGGGCGACAACAGCACAACCACCTGGAGGACGTCCTCCACCGCCGTCGATGGGTGCCGATCGGACGCATCAGTAGGAACATACCAGACCCATAGGATTCGGCCAGGCCTAGGTTGGGCCCGTAAAATTCCCGCCATCGCGCTACTACACGTAGGTTGCCACCGTCGCTACCCTCCAATTATGAGCCGCACCACATCTGCCTCTACAGCCACCAGACACATGCCTGTTCGGCAGGATCCGGCGCCCCAACCATGACGGGTATGGGGATGAGCCCCTCCTCCCACCACAGACAAGAGGGGCCAGAAGAACCATTAGCCCATGGCCATGGCGGCCGCAGCCCGCAAAGCCCAGATTGGGCCCTTCCAGGCCCAGATCTAGCCCGTGTCTCCCATCCACAGGGGCCTCACCGCTGCATTCCGGTGGCTTGTGCTGCTCCGGGCCAGTCCCCGCCACCTTCAACGCCGCCTGGACGTCGCTGCCACGGGAAGAACCACCTCCGCCAGGCCGGGCTCAACAAAGCAAGGTGCACCGCCGCCAGGGGTCCTGCCTCGCGCAGGGAGCCTCCGCCGTCGGGTAAAAAGAAGACCGTCGCCGTCGGCACCGCCTGGGCTTTGCCCGACGGCGTTTGTCGGCGGCGGCGGAGAGGAGGGGAGGAGGTGAGAGGTGGTTGGTGGCGGAGGTTAGGGAGCCCGTCCGTCGCCCGCGGGGAGCGACGAGACCGGGCCGAAGCGTTTTTTCTCGTTCTCAATATGACCGTCCGTCAGCAACTTCCCCTCCGCCTAGACTGACCATGCATATCCATGAAATTTTATTTTTATTGGCGTGAGTCGAACCAACAAGATGCATCGCTTTTCTGGTCAAACGATATGAGCCGACGCTCTACTATGTATTGAACCAGTTCGAATAGAGATTTGAATTGCTCTTGGTATACATAACGGATGGTCTCCAAAACATCTTTCACATGGATTCCGAATGAAACATAAACTCTAGCACGATATAAACTGAAAAGAATACTAATCCAAGATGGTCTCTCCTTCTACTTTTTTTTTCTCAAAAAAGGTGTTATTCTTCTTAAGGAAAACCACGGTCTCCAAATACCCTAGAGGCTAGAGGTGGTCAATGACACAGGGACCGGCCCCGCTCGTCATGGTCACCAGCTTACGCCCGGTGGCAATTATTTAGGCAATTTTCCCCCTCCCCACCAGGAAAGCACCGAAAGGCGAATCTGTGCGCGTCCAGCGTAAGCCTCACGCGAGTCGTGGACGGCCGCCGATCCCCGATCGGACGGCCCGCATCGACCCGCTGCCCTATAAATTGGGTCCCCGGCCCCCAACACCCAAATCCTCCCCAACTCCTTTGCTCCCTCTTGTCCCGTGGCCCGTAACCCGCCGTCGCCGCCGCAGAGGGGAGAGGCGGCCGCCGCCACATCAGCACCGTCCCGTCGCCCCCCAATCCCCCGAGCGCCCCGCCGATCGGTACGCCCGTCCACCCCGCGTCCCCCCTCTCGATTCGATCTGTTCCGCCTGCCTGATCTGTGCCCGATTTTGGGGATTAGGGTTTGATCCATGGCGTCCAAGAGGATCCTCAAGGAGCTGAAGGACCTGCAGAAGGACCCTCCCACCTCATGCAGCGCAGGTGATTCCCTCTCTACCACGTCTGGTTCCTTCTAGATCTCGACGAATTTCGTTGGGGGCGAGCGCGGGTTTGCGTGGTTCGATTGATAGGTTTTATTAGTCAGTCACATGGGGTTAGGTCTTTATTTTTCTAGCCGTGCTTGCGCATGTCTTAGGTATGCTTAATTGATTGATTGGTGGATAGTACTCATGAACTTGATATGGCCCCTTCTATGAGCACGGTAAGCGTGTGATCCTTATGCGCGGATGATTAAAAAAACCTTGTCCCTTTAGGGCCGTTTGTCCTGTTATGTTAGATTAAACTATTGTCAGTGTCGATACGGTTTACAGTTATGCACGGCCCCAATTGCACCGTATGCAACCTTAACTGCCATAAGCCGAAAGATATTGAAACCACAAAGGACACTAGAATTTTCAGTGGACGGCTTGTGGCTATTGAAGCCACAAAAAGGCCAACAGTATTCATCAAAGCATTTGGTAGATTTCGTCTATGTTTTGACGTATGAGATTGCAATGGTAACCTGTTGCCCCTAGTCTTGTCTATGAATACGGGAAGAAATACATTTAACTATCTACTTGGTACTCCCTCTGTCCTGAATTATGTCACAGATTTCAAAATATAAGATGTTTTAGCTTTGTGAAGCAAATGTATCTAGACTTCTTTTAGTGTGTAGGTTCATTCTACACATCTTATATTTTGAAACGGAGGGAGTACTATTCATGATTTCTAAACCTGATGTCCTGGTTGTTCTTATGTTGTCAGCACAGCAATTGGTTAACATATTTTATTTTGTTTACATGCCATTGTATGTCTGAGCGAATTGTACTTATAAAATCATTCTGCTGGTAATGCGTACCATAATTTTCTGTTTAATCCTGAACTAGTTTTCCATGATCATAACTGGTAACTGTTTGGGTTTGCAGAGAATGAGCCTTTTTTTCTAATAATCCTTCACTGTATTGCTGCAATTGTGTGTATGAGTGTTACATAACACTTTGTTATTGCTTATTTTGTCAGGTCCTGTGGGTGAGGACATGTTCCATTGGCAGGCCACTATCATGGGACCCTCGGACAGCCCATTCACTGGTGGTCTATTTTTGGTGAACATTCATTTTCCACCAGATTATCCTTTCAAGCCACCGAAGGTAATGTTGTGTAATATGAGTTTATTAGTTGCTGGAATTTAGCTAACCTTTGTAAGAGGAGTTTTGCTTCGATGTCCTCCCCTCCTCCTAAACTTAGAAACTGAAAACACAAGTACAGCCAGGATTAGCTGATACCCCGTCATGCCCTTCGAACTGAATTGATATTGGTTAATCCTGTCTGTTCTTGTGTTTTATTGGGAGGAGGAGGAGGGCACTGAAGCTTGTAAGAGTAGTTTATTTTGATTCTTTGTTGCTGGAATTTAAGTTTGCAGATGTTCTATGTATCCTTAAGTAACTTCTTGTTTGCTACCTATTATCTTATCGATTGTATATTCTAACATCCAGACATGAACATGTTTTCAGGTCTCTTTCCGCACCAAGGTCTTCCACCCGAACATCAACAGCAACGGCAGCATTTGCCTTGACATTCTCAAGGAGCAGTGGAGCCCGGCTCTGACCATATCAAAGGTACCGATCGGCATTCCTGCTTTGTCTGTTCCTTCTTTTATTGTAGCTTGGTTCCTTCAGGAGTTCATCTCACAAGTATCTTAGCTGTTGATCTTTATCTAAGATTACCTGTATATATGTATTGACAGGTCCTCCTGTCAATCTGCTCGTTGCTGACGGACCCGAACCCTGATGACCCTCTGGTGCCTGAGATCGCCCACATGTACAAGACTGATAGGGCCAAGTACGAGTCCACTGCTCGCTCCTGGACGCAGAAGTATGCCATGGGCTAGAGCCCTAGATGGCCAACCGGAGATCATGTGCCGAGCCCATCATCATCGCCAAAAAATCGTTATCACCTAAATAACCCAGCCAAGTCTCTCCCACCTGCAACGAAGTGAATGGACTTTTGAGGCCATTGTGCCCCTTGTTGAACTCTATGAATGTACTACTCTTGCCATGTGAAGTCCGTTCGGTTTGGTAGTTTGTTCTACCTGACGTTTCGTTATCTATTAAGTTAAATCTCTGGATCGTATCTATGTTTATGTGACTTCTGTTTGATGTGCTTTGTGATTGCTGAGTTCTCTGACTGGGAAAACTGATCTTGCAACATATTCCAGTGTTATCCGAATCCTGGGAAATCTCCATTTGTCTGTTTACTATGTCAGGTTTAGAGGGGATGTAATCTCAAGATATCCCCACAAGGCCACAATCACTGACCAAACATCTTACTTTTGTCTAGATTAAGAACTCCACAGTGTGTATCAGATGTTGGGGATTGGTTGTAAACCAAATCTCCTCCCAAGAGAACTGTTTCCTTACTGTGAAACTTACTAAAAGTGAGCTACCGTGATTTCTGTATTTAAATTCTACTGACATGCAAATTACAACTCTGAATTCTTTAAATTCTGGGTTACACTAAATTGACGATCTGATTTAAACATAATTTTCGAATTTTTTACAGTGCTGCCGTCATATGATTGAATCTAAAGGTCTTTTATTGAAATTTTCGAACGGAGGAAAAAATTCACTTTTAAAGCTAGCAGAAGGGGAAATGTTATTCCAGGTTAGCCCATTTTTTGTGGGGTAATGTTTGGCCATACGCAATAAAAAACATCTTTCAAACCAAGGAAAAACGTTTCTGAACGACCTCAAAAGTGGCAACCTCATTTTTTAAATTCTTCCAATGAGTTCCCAATTCCACCTTCATAATTCATATTTTTGAAAAAATTAGCACCATGGATAACCAACAAGCTAAAGCAAAGTCCAACTGCACAAATCATGTTGGTTCAACTAGTGCAAGGTCGCAAGTCGCAACAGACATTCACTTTACAAGTACATGTAAGTGCCAGAAAACGTCATCAATAAGAGAAACCCTTCTCACCAGTTCTCCAGACATATAATGAATAAAATTGTATCTCAAAACCAAGTTTCCTAGAGAAAGGAAGATCTGGAAACCGGAGTGAGAATAATGGTCCATCAAAAGCGCAAAAGTTTAGTCACACCAGGACCTAAGACTAGAATGTATCTTGCTAAGATAAAAAATAAATACACAATTAGAAGAATAATTATGTGATGCGCGATATCACTTATTGCTATGCAACATCCTATAACAACAAATCTACCGCGTTCTATTTACCCATATAATCTTGTATGGTCAATGTGAACATATCTGTACACACTGGGACTGGTGCTGTATAGCTCTGTACCATTATCTGCAGGTGTGAAGAATAGCCACAAATAATCTCCGGCGATCAGGTTCTATTGCCATGCGTTCACTACAGATGAACCGCTGCGGCGTGCCTTCTGGCGGAACTGCTTCTTGTTTACGCACCATGCCTCAGGGAAAGTGCTCACCTGAAATTAGGGCAGTCATCAGTGAAAACACAAGTGCAACAAATATGGAACAAAAATAAATGGTGTCCTTACAGTGCCAATCATCTTCGCGCCAAACCAGGCAGAGTCTGTGCCAAACGGAGGAGGAAGAACTCTGATTCCTTCTGAAATGTATGCAGGAAGAAGTTTGTGGAGCTCTTTCTCTAGCCTCTCTGTTCACAACAAGGGTACACGTCATGTCAATACAACCAGACATAATCAAGAAAACACAGCCATATCCATCGCTTTCCAGATCCGTTGTGATACGCATTAACATCCGATCGGTGGTTCAGTATTAAAACGACTGGCAATTAGGTAGGCATACCTGGCAAACCAGGCAAGCATGCCGATCCACCTGCTAAAACAATTGTCTTGAACCAGCTGTGATCACCGAGCACCTCCGCATTGTAGCAGTGATCCATACATAGAGATACTGCTTTATGCAAGCCCATGGCACCGCTACAAGGTTAACGTTAAGCACAAATGAGTGAACCATGTTTAAAGCATAAATCAGAGATGCCACAGAGAAGATATCATACACTCCTCCAATCTGGGGCTGGAAGAGGATCTCTGCCATCTTGAATCTTTCTTCGGCTAGAGTGAACCACCCTTCACCATCCACCTCACAGGAAGCTTGTGTGTTTTTACATAGTTCAGCTTCATAATCAGCCGCGACGTAGCAGATTTTCTTCACATATACAAGAGGGAAGAGAGGGTGTCAGCTGTCAACTCTGTTTGTGTGCTGTTCATAATTAGAATAGGTAGCCCCTACTAATGGCTACAAGCATACTTATATTTCAAGCACAGTTAGTTGGTCTGTAGTCTCCCAACTAATAGTATACACACATGACTAGATGAGATACATGTGAATAATGTTAGCCACACCAAATAACAATAGCTACCTTGGCATAATAAATAAAATTTACCTCTTTGATGGTCCGAACAGTGTATAGTGACTCAAAAGGTATATTTCTTCGCTGCATTAGCTCCTTCAGAAAGCCAGTAAGTTTGAGGGCACCTTGCCCAACAGTTTCAATACCTATCTCGTGCATCACCCTACCATGAAAGACTGTTGCAAGCAAAATATGTAAGATAACGCAAAATGGGTATTATTTTAACAGTATGGTAGTCTAGAGTCTAGACACACTTCCATGTATTCATACACATTTAGAACAAGACCGACCATGAACAGTTATCAGTCCAAAGTCCACACTCAATACATAGTTTCAAGTCATAACTCTCCCATGGTCCCACACTATGTCTCTATTAGATGTAAATTCCTACATGCCCATGTATTTCAAGGAAGGACACTGCTTACCAATAGACTTACCCAAGCAGGCTATTTTTATTAAGTTGATATAGGCTGTAATAACGCTTTTCCATTGTACATTGTGGAGATTCTGATCATTTGTACATTATACTAACTCCAGGCGTAAATATCAAACTGTTGTCTGTGGTACATCATGATGAACGGTTCCATTTTTTGAGAAACATTATTTCGATCTCCACTCAGAAAGTACTCCCTCCGTCTTGAAAAAGATGTCATAAATTTGTCTAAATTCGGATGTATCTATATTCTAGGACGGAGGGAGTATATAATAATAATACAAGTCCTGAATAAATTTGAAAAATCTCAATGAAGGCATGTTTCTTCGTGGCTAATTTTGATCAAATCAAGCTTTGGAGAAGTGTGATTTGGCACAAAATCTGGCCAATAAAATCAGTGTCACAAATGTGGCTAAAATTGGCACGAAATTGGGTCTATGACAGGATACTGAAGTGTGGCAAGCCACACATGTAGAAAAAATACCTAAGAAACTGCAGCACTTCTAAGGTAAGGAGTGGTAAACTTAGGCTTCAAATCTTTCTATGTCTAATGCTGATCATAAGAGATAATATATCAGGTACTAAAGAAAACAATAGTATGCATGGTCGACTAAGTTGAACCTTACACCAGAACTAATAAAGCAAATACGAGAACCAACCCGTGGTTGGATGGTTAGGAGGGCAGTGGTACCTCCAGCCCACCAGAGTTCAAACCCCAGGTTTGACGCTTTGGTGTCTCATAAAGGCGGAATATTCTTTCAGTGGGAGGCGACGTTCCCGTCGATAGCGAGGCGCCTGTGGTGACTTCGTCAATTTCAAGACCCGCCGGCTCAGTCTCTCGGAGGTGCTCATAGGGGTAGGGTGTGCGTGCGTGTGTTCATAGGGGTGAGTGTATGTACGCATTGTGAGCGTCTGCGTTTATACTGTGTTTCTCAAAAAAAAAAAAGCAAATACATTGTAAATACTTACTGGGAACGACGGACGTGGAATTGAATCCAATGTTCACAACAATGCCAGAGGTTTTTCTAGCAGCATACAAAGCTAGAAGTGCCTGAAAAGTACATGTCAGCAAGCTCATAAATTATTGCCTTCAAGAGAGAAAATAATACGGAATGAATCAACATTTCAGTAAGTTATAAACAGAAACCGTGGCTTACTTCTACAGCTACATCAAGGCTCTGTTTAAATTTGAGTCCAAAATATTGAATATGTTTTACATCAATTCTCGATTGAGAAGTTCCCGACCTCCAACTTGAACCATAACTTATGATTCTGACGCAATATAATTATGTGAATCTTCTAATTTTTGGAAGCTAAATACAAGGGACAATATTGTCTCAAATTTCATTATGCCAAGAAGCTAATAGGTACGGTGAGACAGAAGCAGACATTGCACTACAAAGTACACCAAGAGGTGATAAATGTAAGCATTTAGTCAGAATCACCGAGAGGGACATAAGAATGCATACTTGATCAACAGCACAAACAGCAGGAACATTCAGGTCAAATAAAACCGAGTACAATGTCTCCTTGTATTGCTTTCTTGAGGCCCTAGCAGACTCGGTATCTGTACCAAATTGAGTTGAAATATACAGTCAGACAAAGAATCAATAAATTCTTCATCAACCGTAGTAACCATTAAACGGGGAAATAACATGTAATTGTACTTCGGGGGTGCCATATAGGAACTGTGATGAAGCTGTGTAGTTTGGATGAAATAGAGAACCATAAAGTAAATGTGGTATCACCTAAAAATACTAACCATCTGGGTGGCAGAGGGGAAGGACAACAACAATTGGTCGAGCAGATGGCTTTACATGCATCCTGTAATAAGTCATTAATAACAAAAATAAATGGAGTTTACGACAATAATATTTGGGTACGCGTGCTTTTTTGACAGCTCAAGCTCAAGCAAGTGATGGAGTAGTGGGCAACCAGTTCAAGCCAAAGTTTTCACGATACAAAATTTTCTACGTTTTTCAAGTAAATTCACACAACGCCAACTCAGACCATCAATGGAGAATGTTGTCTCTGAACTAATTTTCTGTAGGCATATGCCTTTTCTTGTGCGAAAATGATTGGGCTGTTTACACTTAAAGAACGTAGAGCAGAATTTTAATTTTTTTAAGAACCTGGTGTAAATTGTAGAGAAGAAGTGACGAAGCCTTGCATACATAGGGGACTCAATGTTTCCGAATTCCTGCACGACAAATCTCGGCAGACTTAGAACACAAAGGGTAAGCCTTTATCAATTTAACCATCATCTCGAAACTATTAAATCAACATTGGACATGAACTCAGTATTTTCCAAAAGAAAAACAATGGTCATGATTAATTACTGATGTGCATCAATCATTAATTTCAGTCATCACCACAGCTCACCAAAAACGTTGCACAACGCCCAGAAGGAGCAGCATACTTGCTCCAGCCGTACTTGCAATATCCTGATCCACCTATAATTTAAGAAAACAAACAACGCCATTTTTTGTTATATGTTGATCCAAATTCTACAAAGTATAGGCCAACTTCTGACGAGTGGAGCGAGGCCCGTCGCCGGGAGGCTTGGGCCGAGTGTAACGAGTCTGAAGACCTAGGTTTCCACCGATATATAAACCCCTTGTAAGCCGCCGGTTGGGATGAGTTGCATCTGTGAAATCCCCGGCGTTTGTAAACACTCTTCGATATAGTGAAGTTTCGCTGGCTGGCGCCTGTGGTTTTTTCCTCTCTTTGTTGGAGAGGTTTTCCACGTTAAATCTGTGTCCTCTTGCTGTGTTTTTCGTTTTCGTTCTTCGTTATCTTCTTGTCGCAATTCTAACAAGTGGTATCAGAGCCCCAGGCTCTAATCTAGGGTTTGCGACATGTCGTCATTGAAGTTCGATCTACCACAGCTGGACTACACCACAAGATTCTCTTTGTGGCAGGTGAAGATGCGGGCGATTCTCGCCCAAACTTCTGATCTGGATGAAGCGCTGGATGGATTCGGTAAAAAGGATGCTAAGACCTGGTCCGCCGAAGAGAAGCGGAAGGACCGTAAGGCTTTGTCTTTGATTCAACTTCATCTGTCCAATAATATTTTGCAGGAAGTACTGGAGATGAAATCTGCTGCTATCCTATGGTAAAAACTGGAAACGATCTGTGTGTCAAAGGATCTAACCAGTAAGATGAACGTGAAGATGAAGTTGTTCTCGCACAGGCTGCAAGAAGGTGGATCGGTAATGAATCACATATCTGTTTTTAAAGAGATTGTTTCAGACTTGCAGTCTATGGAGGTAAAATATGATGATGAGGATTTAGCTCTTCTACTCTTATGCTCGTTGCCTAGTTCCTATACACACTTTCGTGATACAATATTGTTGAGCCGTGATGAACTAATACTTGCCGAAGTACATGACGCCCTCAAACAGAGGGAAAAGATGAAAACTATGGTAGGGTCAGATGGGACGTCATCCAAGGCTGAGGCTCTGCAGGTTCGTGGCAGGACCGAGCAGAGGTACAACAACTATGGCAACAGAGATAAGAGCAAGGACGGTAGAAGTCGTTCAAAGTCCAAGGGAAAGGATAAATTCTGCAGGTATTGTAAGAAATCTAATCATGTTATTGATGATTGTTGGAAGTTGCAGAATAAGGAGAAAAGAAACGGAACTTACCAATCGAAAGATAGGACTGAAGGTTCTGGTAAGGCTGCTGTTGTTTCTGATAGTTCTGATGGTGAATGCTTAGCTGTTTTTGCTGCTTGTGCTTCTCGTGATGATGAATGGATACTTGATACTGCATGTTCGTTTCATATTTGCTGTAACAAAGATTGGTTCAGTTCATATGAGTCTGTGCAGACTGGAGATTTTGTGCGTGTGGGGAATGACAACCCATGCCATATCGTTGGTGTTGGATCTGTTAAGATTAGGACACATGATGGCCTGACACGCACGTTGAGTGAGGTGAAGCACATACCAAGCATGGCCAGAAATTTGATCTCCCTGAGTACCATGGGCGTTGATGGATACAAGTATGCCGGTGGGCATCGAGTTCTGAAGGTATCAAAAGGTTCTCTTATTCACATGATAGGTGATATGAATTCTGCTAAATTATATGTTTTTAGAGGTAGCACTTTGCCTGGTATTGCTGTTGCTGTTGCTTCTAATGATTCTGATGATTGTGGTAAAACACATCTATGGCATATGCGTCTTGGGCATATAAGCGAACAAGGCATGGCAGAGTTGGTCAAGAGAGAGCTGATTGATGGTTGCAACTTGAGTAAGTTTGAGTTATGTGAGCACTGCATCTTTGGTAAGCATAAAAGAGTTAAATTCAATGCTTCCGTTCATACCACCAAAAGCATATTAGATTATGTGCATGCTGATGTATGGGGTCCGTCCCGTAAGACTTCTATTGGTGGTGCTAATTATATGCTTACTATTATTGATGATTACTCAAGAAAAGTGTGGCCTTATTTTCTGAAGCATAAATTTGATGTTTTTGATGCTTTTAAGAAGTGGAAAGTTATGGTTGAAAAACAGACTGAGAAGAAGGTAAAGGTACTACGTACTGACAATGGTATGGAATTCTGTTCTAATGAGTTTGAGGAGTTTTGCAGTAACGATGGCATGATCAGGCATCACACCATCCCATATACTCCTCAGCAGAATGGCGTGGCAGAGCGCATGAACAGAACCATCATCTCGAGGGCTCGTTGTATGTTGTCTAATGCAGGTATGCATAGGCGTTTCTGGGCTGAAGCAGCCAACACAGCGTGTTACCTCATCAACAGGTCACCTTCTATTCCACTTGAGAAGAAAACTCCCATTGAGGTATGGTCAGGTTCGCCTGCTGATTATTCACAGTTGAGAGTTTTTGGCTGCACTGCATATGCTCATGTTGATAATGGAAAGTAAGAGCCTAGGGCTGTTAAGTGCATATTCCTTGGTTATGGTTCAGAAGTTAAAGCATATAAACTATGGAATCCTGAAACTAAAAAGATTTTGCTAAGTAGAAACGTTGTTTTCAATGAGTCCGTTATGTATCATGATAGCTTGCCATCAGATACCTCTCCTGTTGCTGTTGGAGAGGAGAGAGTTAATGTGCAGGTGGAGAACCTGCAGAAAACTGTTGATAATGATGCTATCGTTGAAGATACATGAGGAAAACATTGATGATATTGTTGTTCAGCACTCACCTACTGTTTTGCAGCAGCCACATGAGTCCATTGCTGCCGATAGACCGAGGCGTAACTGTGGTCCTCGTCCTCATTTAATTGAAGAGTGCAATCTTGTACATTATGCTTTGAGTTGTGCTGAACAGGTGGAGAACGATTCTGAACCTGCTACATATAATGAAGCCATTGCATCCGTTGACCGTGAGAAGTGGGTTTCTGCTATGCAAGAAGAGATGCAATCGCTTGAGAAAAATGGCACATGGGATGTTGTGCGCTTGCCTAAACAAAAGAAGGCGGTCCGCTGCAAGTGGATCTTCAAGAAAAAGGAAGGTCTATCTCTCAAAGAGCCTTCAAGGTACAAGGCAAGGTTAGTAGCAAAAGGGTTCAGCCAGATTCCAGATATTGATTACAATGATGTGTTCTCTCCAGTTGTGAAGCATAGTTCCATTCGTACTTTCTTTAGTATTGTGGCTATGCGTGATCTTGAGCTTGAGCAGTTAGATGTCAAGACTGCTTTTCTGCATGGAGAGCTTGATGAGGAAATATACATGGACCAACCAGAAGGGTTCATAGTGCCTGGTAAAGAGGATTTTGTGTGCAAATTAAAGAAGTCTCTTTATGGCTTAAAGCAATCTCCAAGACAGTGGTATAAAAGGTTTGATTCATTTATGATCTCACATGGTTTTGAGAGGTCTAAATATGATAGTTGTGTTTATATCAAGTTTGTTGATGGGTCACCTATATACTTGCTGCTATATGTTGATGATATGTTAATTGCTGCCAAGGGCATGAAAGAAATCACTACTTTGAAGGCACAACTAAGTAGTGAGTTTGAGATGAAGGATCTTGGTGCTGCTAAGAAGATCTTAGGTATGGAGATTACCCGAGATACAAAATCTGGTTTGTTATTTCTTAGTCAGCAAAGTTACATTAAGAAAGTTCTTCATCGTTTTAATATGGATGGTGCCAACTCAGTTAGTACTCCTATTGCTCCTCATTTTAAATTGTCAGTTTCTCAATGTCCTACTACTGATGAAGAGTTTGAGTACATGTCAAAGGTGCCATATTCTAGTGCTGTTGGTTCTTTGATGTATGCCATGGTTTGTTCTCGTCCTGATTTATCATATGCTATGAGTTTGATAAGTAGATACATGGCTAATCCTGGTAAAGAACATTGGAAGGCTGTTCAGTGGGTTTTCAGGTACCTTCTTGGCACTTCCAATGCTTGTTTGAAGTTTGGCAGGACCGGTGAGGGACTCGTTGGCTATGTGGATTCAGATTTTGCTGCCGATTTGGATAAGAGAAGATCCCTCACAGGTTATGTGTTTAATGTTGGTGGTTGTGTTGTTAGCTGGAAGGCTACTTTGCAGGCTGTTGTTGCACAATCTACTACTGAAGCTGAATACATGGCTATTGCTGAAGCTTGCAAAGAATCTGTTTGGTTGAAAGATTTGTTTGCTGAGCTTTGTGGAGATGATTCTTGCATTACTTTGTTTTGTGACAGTCAAAGTGCCATATACCTTACAAAAGATCAGATGTTCCATGAGAGAACTAAGCACATTGATGTCAAGTACCATTTTGTTAGAGACATTGTTGCTCAAGGTAAATTAAAGGTATGCAAGATCAGCACTCATGATAATCCCGCTGATATGATGACTAAACCTGTTTCTGTTGCTAAGTTTGAGCTTTGCTTGAACTTAATTGGTTTAACTGATTAGCCCAAGTGGCTATTAGCGCCGAAAGTATTTGCTTTGTTTGTTCAGACAGATGGTTGTTGTTGATGCTACAAGGAGGAATTTGTCTCAAGGTGGAGTTTGTTATATGTTGATCCAAATTCTACAAAGTATAGGCCAACTTCTGACAAGTGGAGCGAGGCCCGTCGCCGGGAGGCTTGGGCCGCGGTACGGTACGGATCGTCGAAGACCTAGGTTTCCATCGATATATAAACCCCTTGTAAGCCGCCGGTTGGGATGAGTTGCATCTGTGAAATCCCCGGCGTTTGTAAACACTCTTCGATATAGTGAAGTTTCGCTGGCTGGCGCCCGTGGTTTTTTCCTCTCTTTGTTGGAGAGGTTTTTCACGTTAAATCTGTGTCCCCTTGCTGTGTTTTTCGTTTTCGTTCTTCGTTATCTTCTTGTCACAATTCTAACAATTTTAAAGGAGAGCAGAAAAGATTTGCATATTCCCCTACAGAAATGACCGCCACGAATCGAGCCAGACACTAAATGCAGTTATATAACCGTTGTCTAGTAACTGAAGATAGGATCATTGCAGTGTTTGCAGATGTCCAAACAGTAGTACGATTTGTCGGTTGTAGAATCGCTTGAGGAAGCAATCAATGATCTCGTACTAATTAAGCAACCGCGTGCTGCCTACTAGTGGAGGATTAAGCTGGTTTCGTACAGCACGCGTGACAGGGAGAGGATGCTGCAGGTCTTACCGTCAACTACGATGGAGCCTGGAACCAGCGCTCGCTGTCCGTAGATGTGCTTGAAGGAGAGCTGCGGCGGGACGCGAAGCGCGCTGTAGTACACGCTGCGACACACACGGCACGGAAACACAGTGTTAGGTGGGGGAGACAGAGACGCCAAATGGAAGGGTCCGGTGGTGTGAGGAGACGGGAGGAAGAAGGACCTGCGGGGCGAGGCGGGGCCGGCGGCGAGGTGTGTCTCGGCGAATACGACGAGGTCCCAGGGCTCGGGGCCGAGGTTGAGGAAGAAGGCCCAGAGGCCGTTGTCGGAGGCGAGGAGGCGCCAGGTGCGGCACACGGCGCTGGAGCGCGCGGCGTCGGCGGGGCCCAGCAGGCGCAGGATCTGCGCCAGCACGTCGATCGGCACGGCGTCGAGCGCGCCCAGCGACCCGTACTCCGCCGGCGCCGGGCCGCGGCGCCGCGGGGAGGAGGAAGAGGATGACGATGAGGAGGAGGAGGAGCCTGAGTCAGGGTCGCGCGGCGCCCCCGCGCGGGCGAGCACGGAGCCCCACACCTTGCGCAGCAGCAGCGTCGCCATGGCTGGTCGGACGGACGGACGGGCGGACGGCGATGGCTACATGCGAGGCGCAAGGCGACAGCGCGGGGTGGAGGAGGAGTGGGATGGGATCGAGGAAGCGAAGCCACCAGAAAATTGTGGGGGCGATAGGGAGGAGGAGCTGGCGTGGACCGGGGCGGGGAGGGGGAGGGGGTTGGTCCGTCGTGTGACTCTGAGTGGCCCGCGCGCCTCCCCGCACTCTCTGTTCTGTTCTTGGCGCGCTATTTGAATTTTTTATGCTATAATAAATAAACTCGTACTACGTCGTCACGTTATCTTTGATAGTGAAACTGGGTGGCCAAATAGAAACAAGAATATGTTTCATTATTAGATTTTTCATAATTGTATACAAAATGCCATGTACACGGCTGAGTGTTTTAGGGTTTTTCGGAAGTTTGGAACATATTTTTTTTGATTTTTTTTAGGGTGTATATGATTCCAATTTCGTATCGGAAGGAAACTACCGAGAGCGAGAAGGCACAGAAGCAACTGCGGTGTGTGATACAATGATGGTGAAGTGCGGTGCATACTTTTGTCTTGTGCCAACACACTTGCAAATGTGTGTCAACTTGCATTAACGAGCATACAATAAAATAAAGTGTGCTGACAGGGTAAGGATACATGGGTGAAGACCCGAAAATAAAAGGAAACATGGGCCAACAACGCCACACTGGTTGGCTTAGAGCAACTCCAACAACAGCTGCATAGAACGTTCGCGCAGTAAGAACCACTATTATCTCATGCAGATAGCAATTTCGAGCGTCTCAACAGGCATTGCATAGTTGAGAGTACGGCATATTATTTTGGGCGCACGGCGTATTGCGCTATCTGGAGCGCTATATTTGCTGCGTCGACTACAACGCGCTGCAACGCTCTGGCTCGCGCGCGAAAAGCCAATCGTTGCGCTGAAATGTCCTCGCGCCCGCGCTCTCGCCTTCCCCATTTCTTCTCACCCACTCCAGCACCACCCTCGCATCGATTCGTCCCCGCCGGCGCTCTCCCGCCTTAGATCCACCTCCACTGCGCCCCCACATGACTTTCTCGGTGCCGCACGCGCGGTGAGGAGCTTGCCGCCGCCACCTCTCTTTTTCCCGCGGCTCGATTCGGTGATTCCGCGCCGCACCACACATTCCTCGATTTGGGCACTAGCTACAGCCGCCGTGCTACCCATGGCGCCACGCTGAGCTCGACGGCGACAATGTCCTCCAACACCCGATAAGCTACTTGGCACACATAAGGTGGTCGTCAAAATCACCGCAAGGTACGTGTCGCCGCCGAGGCGCTATTTTTGGTCGATTTAGTTTTGTTGGTAGATGAAGTTAGTTAAATTATTACATATTTGTACACGAGCTCGTCCTATGATTCGTCCGACGATGATTTTGATATTGATAAAGAAGAGAACATAGCAATGCTATTGGCTTGACGCGCCAAGAAAAATCCGATGCGCGGTGGCTCGGTTTTTGGTAGACAGAAGTTGTGAAGGAAACGGATCGAAGACCATAATAGGTTGATGCGGATGTACTTCAACAGAAATCTGACGTACACTAAGAACTACTTTTTTGACGGTTTCAGATGAGCATTAATTTGCTATTGTGAGAGGAACGACTAGATTTTAGGATCAAGAGTGTATTTAATACATCATGAACACCTATATCATCATGCATAACATGATCATAGAGGATGATCGTGATAAAGATATAGATCACTCCTACTATGATTTGATGGGGGTTCCCATGCAAGTGCAAAGGAGACAAGAGAGGGTGACGTGTTTCATTGCCTCGTACCATTCGATTCGGTGTGGTGAGGTGCATGATGAGTTTCAACATGATCTCATCGAGGAGTGGTGGAAATGAAATGAACAACAAAATAATTAGTGTCTACTTATTTGTATGTTTGTTGTATTGTTTATGAACAAGTTGGTGTATTGCTCTTGTACTATTTGCTAGTGTTGTAATAGTAAACTAGATAATTTATCATAGATTTATTTTGGTTTGTTTGATATTTTTGCTTACAAATATGTGTATGTCTGCTGTTTGCGCTGGTACCATGCGCTGCAATTTACAACGCAACTTTACGGTGCTTGACGCGTGCTATAAATTTGGGCCTCCAGTGAAGCTGACGTCAACGGTGCGCGCTATATGTGTTTTTAGCATGTTGCATATGGATTTTAGCGCGTCGGACGGCTGTTGGAGTTGCTCTTATGGTATCTCCACTGGCACGACCCAAAGGGTCCTGCCACATCCGAAATGGTCCGACTGGACCCGAGCGATGATCGTGCCTCTCCAACAGTGCGACCCATCCGGACGAACGCGTCCATGACCCATCGGTGCACTAAATTTGGGCAACGGTTGCGGTGGCCCGGACAGCACGCAGACTTCGGGAGTGTCCTCCAGGCGACAACTAGGTATGTAAGTGAAATATTAATACTAATACTACCTTCATTAGATTTGACACCGCCTATTACAAAAAGGCCGACTTAAAAAAAATAAAACGGCTTATACTATTGACCAACCCTATGCCTAGTCATCGTTGTTGTCGTGGCCATCGTTGTTGGAGGGTTCGGTGTAACACCCCGGCCTCTCTGGACCGGCAGTTGTCACTCCTGGCAGCTCAATAGGATCTCTAGACTAACTTCACATACCAACACTAGTCTTTTCTGCGCACTTTGTCCTCACTCGTGCGTATCCGGTATCCACTTCTCGGTCGGTCACGCATCCTCAAATTGCTTTAGGCTAAGCATGCTTAACCTTAGAGTTCTTTTTAGATGAGCTTTCGGAAAAGAAGTTGCAACTTATTTGTATGTGAAGGGAATATGCCCGAGAGGCAATAATAAAGTGGTTAACATCTTATTCCTTATTTATGATAAATGTTTATTTTGCATGCTATAATTGTATTAAAATGGAGACGTTAATACATGTGTGTTTAATAAACAAAAATAAAGTTTCTAGTTATGCCTCTCTTATAAACTAGCTCGTTGACTAACAAGATGATCAAAGGTTTTCTGATCATGGACATTGGATGTCGTTAATAACGAGGTCACAACATTGTCGGAATGAAGCGATGAACATACATTTGAAGTATAGCATTGCGATCAAAGTCATTGTGTTTATATTGCTATAACATATTACGAAGTAATCCTAATCCTTGAAGGGTTTTGCAGCATAGTAAATCAAAAAAATTCTACGGATGTGAACGGGGAAGCCAAGGTCTAATCTGGAAGATGCAAACAACGAGGGGGGGGGGATAGATGAGATCTTCATACCCTTGAAGAAATCGCACAGCGGAACGTTTAACAGAACGTGGTTGATGTAGTCGTAATAGCCTTGTCCTCCTCACGATCCGATCCGATCCAACGCCGCAAGTGGCGACGCCTCCGAGATATGCACACGTGCGGCACCTCGACGTCTCCTCCTTCCTCGGTCCATCAAGTGGGGTGGAGATATAGATTGGATCTACAACACGATGGCGTGGTGCAAAGGTGGAGAGTTTCTGCAGCAGGGCTTCGCCTACGCGTAGTCGGGAGAAAGAGAGAGAAGGTGGGCAGCAACTAGGCGGCTAGGGTTTGAGGAGGTGTGGGGGGAGGGTGCGCCCCTGCCCTCTTTATATAGAGGGCTGGCCGGATGCCCTTTCCCCTCCTCCAAACCCTAGGGCCGGCGGCCACATGGGAGGAGTGGAGGGCAAGTTCCCCCCCTTCTAGAAGCTCTCCCTAGGGTTTCCCCTAGGGCTTGGCCGCCTGGGCCTATGGGGCCTTGTGCCCCTGGCCCAATGAGGCCAGGGCACTCCCTCGTAGGCCCACGCCCCCTCCCGACAAGTGGGGCCACGTTGGTCCCACTCCGGAAGCTTCTAAAACCTTCCGGTACAATACCGAACAATCCGAAACAATTCTGAAATCCAAAAACTGCTTTGCCTTATATGAATCTTATTCTCCGGACCATTCCTGAACCTCTCGTGATGTCCTCGATCTCATTCGAGACTCCGAACAAAAACTCATAAACCAATTATCTATTCTATCCTAGCGTCGAGACACGTTAAGTGTGTGACCCTACGGGTTCGAGAATATGCAGACATGATCTTCTATCAATAATCAACAGCGGGGTCTGGAAAGCCATATTGACTCCCACATATTCATCGATGGTCATATCGGATGAACCACGATGCCAGGATAAATTAATCCCATATATATATATTCCCTTCGTCACGCGATATTTTACTTGCCCGAGATTCGATCGTTGGCATCGGCATACCTAGTTCAATCTCGTTCACAGCAAGTACTTTACTCGTTCCGTAATCCGATATCACTTTGTGATTAACTCTTTAACCACGTGCTTGCAAGCGGTGTTGATATAGATTACCGAGTGGGCCCGAAGTATATCTCTCCAACTTGGGAGGGACAAATCCCATCTCGACACATACAACCCAACAAGTACTTTCCGATCACCTGAGAGACACCTTTATGATCACCCTCTCATAGGATGATGTTTGATGGCCTCAAAGATTTCTTCCGATACCAGGGAGTTGCATTATCTCATGATCTAAGGAATACAATATTTGACATAAGAAAAGCTTCGCAAAGATGAACACGATGACACGATCTAATTTCTCTACTTAATTTGGGTTTGTCCATCATATCATTCTCCCAATGATATGATCTCATTATTAATCAACAACTCATGTCTATGGTTAGGAAACCTTAACCATCATTAATCAATGAGCTAGTCCATAGAGGCGTACTAGGGACACGGTGTTGTTCATAAACCACACAAGTATCAAAGTTTCCGCTTAATACAATTCTAGCATGGAATATAAACTTTATCATGAACAAGAATTATAATAATAACATCTTTATTACTGCCTCTAGGGCATAATCCCAATAGTCTCCCACTTGCACTAGAGTCAATAATCTAGTTTACATCTGGCAACAATCTAACACCCATGGCACTAAGGTGCTGATCATGTTTTGCTCGTGGAAGAGGTTTAGTCAATGGATCTACGACATTCAGATCCGTATGTACTTTGCTAATATTCAGATCTCCATCTGTTATATAATCTCGAATTATATGAAACTTGCGGTTGATGTGCTTGGTCTTTGGATGATATCTTGGTTCCTTAGCCAGTGCTATGGCGCCAGTGTTGTCACACAATATCTCCAGTGGGTCCAAGGCACTTGGAACCACACCAAGCTCAGTGATGAAGTTCCTGATCCAAACTCCTTCACTTGACGCTTCTACTATAGATCCCGCGATCACGCTTTGCTTGCAGCTTCTCCATATCACAGCTCCTCCATTCAAAATATAAACGTATCCTGTCTGAGATTTAGAATCATCCTTGTCGGTGTCGAAGCTAGCGTCGACGTAACCCTTTACGACGAGCTGCTCATCACCTCCATAGACCAAGAACATTTCTTTAGTCCTATTTAAATACTTTAGGATGTTCTTCACGGCTGTCCAGTGTTCCACTCCTGGATCACTTTGGTATCTGCTCGTCAAACTAAGAGCATTGGACACATCCGGTCTAGTACACACCATGGCATACATGATAGAACCTATGGCCGAGGCATAAGGCACTTTGCTCATAGCTTCTCTATCGTTTACCGTAGCTGGACACTGAGCCCTGCTCAATATCTTACTTGACAACATAGGCACTGAACCTTTCTTTGCCTTATCCATTCTGAACCTTTTCAGAACTTTGTCTAGGTATGTACTTTGGCTTAAAGCTATTAGGCGTCTTTGTCTATCTCTATAGATTTTGATGCCCAATATATAAGCAGCTTCCCCTAGGTCTTTCATTGAAAAACATTTGTTCAAATAACTCTTCACATCGTTAAGCATATCAATGCCATTTCCAATAATCAATATGTCATCCACATATAGTACCAAAAATGTCACTGAGCTCCCACTCACTTTCTTGTAGATACAAGATTTGTAGCAATTTGGAACAAATCCAAAGCTCTTGATCACTTGATCAAAACGAAGGTTCCAACTCCGAGATGCTTGCTTCAGTCCATAAATGGAACGCTGAAGTTTGCATACCTTATCAGCATCCTTAGGATCGACAAAACCTTCGGGTTGCATCATATACAACTCTTCATCAATGTTGCCATTGAGGAATGCAGTCTTGACATCCATCTGTCATATTTCATAATCATGAAACATAGCAATTGCTAATAAAATCTGAATGGACTTAAACATCGCTACGGGAGAGAAATTCTCATCGTAGTCAACACCTTGAACTTGTCGAAAACCTTTCGCGACAAGCCGTGCTTTATAGACAGTAACATTACCATCCGCGTCCGTTTTCTTCTTGAAAATCCATTTGCACTAAACGGCCTTTCGGTCGCTAGGAGGGTCCACCAAAGTCCATACTTGGATTTCACTCATGGATCCCAATTCGGATTTCATGGCCTCTAGCCATTTCTCAGAGTCTGGGCTCATCATTGCTTCCTCATAGTTCGCAGGTTCACTGTTGTCTACTAACAAGACAGTCAAGACAGGGTTACCGTACCACTCAGGAGGGGCACGTGACTTTGTCGACCTGCGACGTTCAGTAGTAGCATCGTCTGAAGCTTCATGATCCTCGTCATTAGATTCCTCTATTGTTGGTGCAGACGACACTGGAACAATTTCAGGTGCTGCGCTACTCTCACTCAAGAGAAGGTTCAATAACCTCGTCTAGCTCTACTTTCCTCCCACTCACTTCTTTCGAGAGAAACTCCTTCTCAAGAAAGGATCCGTTCTTTGCGACAAACACTTTGCCTTCGGATCTGTGATAGAAGGTATACCCAATAGTTTCCTTAGGATATCCTATGAAGACGCATTTCTCCGCTTTGGGTTCGAGCTTATCCGGCATCAACTTCTTGACGTAAGCCTCGCATCCCCAAACTTTAAGAAACGAAAACTTAGGTTTAGCACCAAACCACTGTTCATACGGTGTCGTCTCAACGGATTTAGATGGTGCCCTATTTAAAGTGAATGCAGCGGTTTCTAATGCATAACCCCAAAATGATAACGGCAAATCTGTAAGAGACATCATCGATCGCACCATATCCAATAAAGTTCGATTCCGGCGTTCAGACACACCATTTCGCTGTGGTGTTCCGGGTGGCGTGAGTTGCGAAACGATTCCGCTTGCTTTAAGATGCGTGAGAAAATCATAACTCAAATATTCACCTCCATGATCGGATCGTAGAAATTTAATTTTTCTGTTACGATGGTTTTCCACTTTGTTCTGAAATTCTTTGAACTTTTCAAACGTTTCAGATTTATGTTTCATTAAATAGATATACCCATATCTACTTAAGTCATCAGTAAAAGTGAGAAAATAGCGATATCCATCGCGCGTTGAAACACTCATCGGTCCGCAGACATCGGTATGTATGATTTCCAACAAGTCCGTTGCTCGCTCCATTATACCAGAGAACGGGGTTTTGATCATCTTGCCCATGAGGAACGGCTCACACGTGTCAAATGATTCAAAATCAGGAGACTCCAAAAGTCCATCAGAATGGAGTTTCTTCATGCGTTTTACACCAATATGACCTAGACGGCAGTGCCACAAATAAGTCGTATTATCACTATCTACCTTGCATCTCTTAGCCTCAATGTTATGGATGTGTGTTTCATTGCTTTTGAGATTCAGAAGAAATAAACCATTCATAGCAGGTGCATGGCCATAAAAGATGTTACTCATATAAATAGAACAACCATTATTCTCCGATTTAAATGAATAACCGTCTTGCAAAAAACACGATCCAGATATGATGTTCATGCTCAACGCAGGCACATAATAACATTTATTAAGGTTTAAAACTAATCCTGAAGGTAAAACTAAGGAGAGCGTGCCGACGACCATCACATCAACTCTTGATCCGTTGCCAACGCGCATCGTCACCTCATCCCTCGCTAGCCGCCGTCTATTCCGTAGCTCCTGTTTCGAGTTACAAATATTAGCAACTGAACCAGTATCAAATACCCAGGCACTACAACGAGCGCTAGTAAGGTAAACATCAATAACATGTATATCAAATATACCTTTAATGGTGTCAGCCTTCTTGTCCGCTAAGTACTTCGGACAGTTGCGCTTCCAGTGACCCTTGTCCTTGCAATAGAAGCACTCAGTGTCCGGCTTAGGTCCAGACTTGAGCTTCTTCTCAGCAGGGGCAACGCGCTTGCCGCTGCCTTTCTTGAAGGACTTCTTTGCACCCTTACCTTTCTTAAAGCTGGGGGGCTTGTTGACCATCAACACATGATTATCTTTCTTGATGTCCACCTCCGCAACTTTCAGCTTATCGAAGAGCTCAGTGATCGTATCAGTGGAACCAATCTGATTATGAGTAACTACAAAACCTTTGTAGCTAGGAGGGAGTGATTGCAGAACTCTGTCAATCTTGACCTCCTCTGGAATCTTGCAGTCCAGTTGCTCAAGACGTTGAGTGTAGCCCGACATCTTAATGGCGTGCTCACTAACGGAACTCCCTTCCTCCATCTTGCAGTTGAAGAATTTCTCAGAGATTTCATATCTCTCAGAACGGGCCTAAGTCTGAAACATAGTTTCCAATTCCTCAAGAATCTCAAAGGGCCCGGCGAACTCCTCAAAATGATTTTGAAGGTCCGATTCCATAGCAAACAACATGGTGCTCTTAATCACACCATAATCATCTTTGCGCGACTGATAAACAACTTTTTTATCAGCCGGCACATCTACAGCAGGGGCGTCACCTAGCGCTTTCTCAAGGACATAGTCCTTTTGTCCGCCAGCGAGAATGATTCTCATATTGCGGAACCAGTTGGTGAAGTTAGACCCATTGTTTTTAAGCTTTTCTTTCTCAGCAAAAACGTTGAAGTTGAAGTTGGACTTAGCCATTTGATATACAAAATTTTGCAAGTACAATTTAGACTATGTTCATGATAACTAGTTCAAATTAATCAAATTACTAGATGAACTCCCACTAAATTCAACATCCCTCAAGTTGTTTAGTGAACATGATCCAAATTCACCACACCTAATCCGATCTTCACGATAAGAGATGTGGTTTCAATGGTGGACAACTAAGTGTCGATCATATCATTCATATGACTCATGCTTAACCTTTCGGTTCGTGTGTTTCGAGGCCATGTTTGTACATGCTAGGCTCGTCAAGTCAAACCCAAGTATTTCCGCGTGTGCAAAACTGTCTTGCACCCGTTGTATGTGAACGTAGAGTTTATAGCACCCGATCATCACGTGATGCTTGAACACGACGAACTTTCGCAACGGTGCATACATGGGGAGAACACAGTTTCATCTTGATCTTTAAGTGAGGAATCATCTTATAATGCTACCGCCGTGATCTAAGCATAATAAGATATATAAAAGGATAAACATCACATGCATATAATTTTATGTGACATGGTATAGCCAATCTCCGCGCAATGATCTCCATCTTGTGCGTGCCAACATGATCTCCATCACTCCACCATGATTGCCTCCACCACGAATAGCAACTACAACTATTGCTAACTACTTAGCGATAAAGTAAAGCTATTACATGGCGTATAAGAAGTTGACACACAGGTCATACACAATTATAAAGACAACCATATGGCTCCTGCCAGTTGTGTACTCATCGACATGCAAGTCATGAAATATTACAAAACATGATCATTGCATACAACATACACATCACATCTTGGGCCATACCATATCACAGAAACACTCCCTGCAAAAACAAGTTAGACGCCTCTACTTTGTTGTTGCATGTTTTACGTGGCTTATGGGAGTAACAAGCTAAGAACGATTCTTACCTACGGAAAGCCACAACGGTGATATTATGGTTGCCAACATCCGGTGTAAATCCCATGACAACTATAGTGAGAGAAACTGGCATCCACCAGCCACATGTGTGGAACAAGCCACACGCCAAGTGCGGAGCCGGTCTCGCGAACGAGGTCGCATAAAGTTGGCCTGAACCGCTTCGATCTCACTATCCCGCGTCATAAGAAGTACACAACAAGAGGCTTGCAACAGAAAACATCAACGCCCGCAACAAGCATGTTGCGTTCTACTCGTGAAACACATCTATGCATAGATCTAGCTCTGATACCACTGAAGGGATTCGCAACCTAGTAAATCAAAAAAATTCTACGGATGCGAACGGGGAAGCCAAGATCTAATCTGGAAGATGCAAACAACGAGGGGGGATAGATGAGATCTTCATACCCTTGAAGAAATCGCACAGCGGAACGTTCAACAGAACGTGGTTGATGTAGTCGTACTAGCCTTGTCCTCCTCGCGATCCGATCCGATCCAACGCCACAAGTGGCGACGCCTCCGAGAGATGCACACGTACGGAACCTCGACGTATCCTCCTTCCTAGGTCCATCAAGTGGTGTGGAGAGATAGATTGGATCTACAACACGATGGCGTGGTGCAAAGCTGGAGAGTTTTTGTAGCAGGGCTTCGCCTACGTGCAGTCGGGAGAGAGAGAGAGATAAGGTAGGCAGCAATTAGGCGGCTAGGGTTTGAGGAGGTGTGGGGGGAGGGTGCGCCCCTGCCCTCTTTACATAGAGGGCTGGCCAACTGCCCTTGCCCCTCCTCCAAACCCTAGGGCCGACGGCCACATGGGAGGAGTGGGGGGCAAGTTCCCCCCTTCTAGAAGCTCTCCCTAGGGTTTCCCCTAGGGCTTGGCCGCCTGGGCCTATGGGGCCTTGTGCCCCTGGCCCAATGAGGCCAGGGCACTCCCTCGTAGGCCCACGCCCCCTCCCGACAAGTGGGGCCATGTTGGTCCCACTCCGGAAGCTTCTAGAACCTTCCGGTACAATACCGAACAATCCGAAATCCAAAAACTGCTTTGCCTTATATGAATCTTATTCTCTGGACCATTCCGGAACCTCTCGTGATGTCCTGGATCTCATCCGAGACTCCGAACAAAAACTCATAAACCAATTATCCATTCTATCCTAGCGTCGAGACACGTTAAGTGTGTGACCCTATGGGTTCGAGAATATATAGACATGATCTTCTATCAATAATCAACAGCGGGGTCTGGAAACCCATATTGACTCCCACATATTCATCGATGATCATATCGGATGAACCACGATGCCAGGATTCAATTAATCCCATATATATTCCCTTCGTCACGCGATATTTTACTTGCCCGAGATTCGATCGTTGGCATCGGCATACCTAGTTCAATCTCGTTCACAGCAAGTACTTTACTCGTTCCGTAATCCGATATCACTTTGTGATTAACTCTTTAACCACGTGCTTGCAAGCGGTGTTGATATCGATTACTGAGTGGGCCCGAAGTATATCTCTCCAACTTGGGAGGGACAAATCCCATCTCGACACATACAACCCAACAAGTACTTTCCGATCACCTGAGAGACACCTTTATGATCACCCTCTCATAGGATGACGTTTGATGGCCTCAAAGCTTTCTTCCGATACCAGGGAGTTGCATTATCTCATGGTCTAAGGAATACAATATTTGACATAAGAAAAGCTTCGCAAAGATGAACACGATGACACGATCTAATTGCTCTGCTTAATTTGGGTCTGTCCATCATATCATTCTCCCAATGATATGATCTCATTATTAATCAACAACTCATGTCTATGGTTAGGATACCTTAACCATCATTAATCAATGAGCTAGTCCATAGAGGCGTACTAGGGACACGGTGTTGTTCATAAACCACACAAGTATCAAAGTTTCCGCTTAATACAATTCTAGCATGGAATATAAACTTTATCATGAACAAGAATTATAATAATAACATCTTTATTATTGCCTCTAGGGCATAATTACAACAATCCTTAACCATGAGATCATGTCAATCACTAATATTGGAAGAGTATCTTGATAACGTTAAACATCACATCGTAATATGGTGACTATAAAGGTGGGTTCAGTGCTATGGATCAAGAGTGGAATTTGTCCATCCCGATAACAGATAGATATACTCTGGGCCCTCTTGGCACATTAATTAGCTTGCAAGCAAGTGATTTGATCACTAGAATGTTATATCACGGGAACTAGAAAAGAGTACATGTTATTAATGAGGTCAAACCAGGTATGGAGATACCGATGATCAAATCTCGGACATGTAATATATCGCGAGACAAATAGATTGAGTTACATGCGTATAAGGTTCACACAATCACAAAAGTCATCGTTGAATGTATGGGAGTCAGTACGGATCTCCAGGTCTCGCTGCTGATTATTGATCGGAGAGGGGTCTCGATCATGTATGCATTATTCGCGATCCGTAGGGTGACACACTTAAAGGATACCGACACCATTCGGAGCAAATAATATGTGAGAGAAAGAAAAAGAAAGTGCAGGAATTTATTTCACTAGACACCGGAATTGTTTCAGTTGAAATTGGTTCTGCATGTGAAATTGAAATGTTGTAAGGGGTTTTATATGAATATTTTTTAATTAAAGTAATTGAAAAAATTCTGAATAAATAAATAAAAGGAGTTTTATTTAAAAAGAGATTACATTAAATTTGGTGGAAATTTAATGGGAATTTGAGTGGAAAAAATGGAGGGTCGTCTTTATGTGAGTGGAGCTTCCACCACATGAATGAGGGAGAAGTGTGGGCACCCTCTATGGCCGGCGGCCATGCCCCCTTGGGCTGCCCCTCCCCTATATAAGGATCACCTCCTCCTCCTCCACTCTCACACCTACTCGTGAAGGATCTCTCTCCCCCCTTTAGAATTTCCCCATGGTCTCGGATCAGCGAGATACATGTTCCCGGTGGATTTTTCTAGAAGGATTTGTTGCTTCTGCTGCTTTGCAGGAGCGAGGGCGCGGAGGTTGTCGAGATACCCAAATGTGTGTGCGATCACGGATGCACCACTGCTTTGCGGTGCTGGACTTGATGGTGTTAGACCTGCTGGACCAGATGGACTTCTTCTCGATCTTGAGATCGGCAAGCGTTCGACTACATCATCCATGAGTAGAACCTCGTTAACGCCTTGATCTTCGAGGGTATATATTATAGATCTATATCCACCCATTGCTTGTATCTAGTAGATAGATCTTGGTACTTAGTTGTTCCCATCATAGTTTTTTTTGTTTTCTATGTTGCGAACCCTATAGTATGGGTATACTATCAATCCTATTAAGCCATGCGTCAGGGTCTCACATACACCCACCCTTAGAAGATCGACGCCCTCGTCGATCAACCACAAGCCAGGAACGTCCCGTCTTGGCATACGTCTATGCGTCCAGTGTCGGCACATGTGCCATGCCGTGTCCACTCCGGGCCACACGTGCCATGCTCCTCATGTTCTCCATTGATATGCACACACTCGTGTAATCATTAGGTCGGCTCTGATACCACTTGTAACACCCCGGCCTCTCTGGACCAGCGGCTGTCACTCCTGGCAGCTCAATAAGATCTCTAGACCAACCCCACAGACCAACACTAGTCTTTTCTGCGCACTTTGTCCTCACTCGTGCGCACCCGGTACCCACTTCCCGGTTGGTCACCCATCCTCAAATTGCTCTAGGCTTTGCATGCTTAATCTTAGAGTTCTTTTTAGATGAGATTCTGAAAAAGAAGTTGCAACTTGTTTGTATGGGTATACTATAAATTCTATTAAGCCATGCGCCAGGGTCTCACATTCGGCCTAGTCGATCACCGCCCACGCTATCAAGATGGTGTGCTGCTGGAGGAGATTCACGGCGATGGTGCGACGGTGCTCACTAACGGTGCCATGATCTTCTTCCGTGATCACTGCCCTCGGGCAATCCACAGGAATGCTCATGGTCGATGGACTTGGGTTTTAGGGAAGAAGAGTATGCTGGTGGATTCATCGGCTAAGAAACAAGGAGGCACGATTTAGCCAGATTCAGGCCCGGAGGGAAAAAATCCACTCCTGCTTGTTTGTTCTTGATTATTGAAGAAGACTACAAGGTCGCAACAATGACTATGGTGGTGTAGGTTTGATCTTTCCTAGGGCATATTATGCATAAGATTGATAGACCCTCCTCGGCGGGCCTCCTAGCCTTTATATGGGAGGCTATGTCTCGGGTACCGTGACCGAGTCAGTTACAGGCCAAGGGTGAACCCTAGAATTTCCTAATCTTGGGCTTGTTCTTGCTCCACGCGCTAGGAATCAGGCTTCCAAGACTTCACAACTGCTATCTTGTCTTGGGCTTCCTTGTTCTTAGCCAATTCACATGGGCCTCTAGTTGGGATGGACCTAGTATACTAATAGTGGGTACCCGAAGGGTTATACCCACGTCACCTAGGGTCTAACCGAACTAGACATCCATATTGTATGCATCACATGCAACATATAGTAGATATGTATCCTGAGATCAAAGTTTCATGTAGAAACAATGAAATAGAAACTTGCGATGTAAAATAAACTAGAAACCCCATTTAGTCAATGCTAACAAATAAATCTTTTGCTTTTTTTTGAACAGGGAAGAGATATGAAGGCCTCAGAATCTGTATTAAACGATGGGAACAATTACACTGAGAACCCTCCTCCAACTAGGGATCATAAAGAAGTCCTCAATTTTTACAAGAAAGGCCTGAAATAACAAAAGTAAGATGCAATCAGGTCCTTCTCCACCGGCGCTAAAGCAAGATATAAAGCTACTGCCGCTATCAACGATGTCAGGGACTACACCACTTGGCTCACCGATAGGGTGGAGCATCGCACTTAGATCGAAGATCCTTCGAATTGGCTCGATGGCATGGAGGAAGAACGAGTCGTGGTGCCATCTGCACATCATAGCGTGTAGTGGCTTCTATTGGCACTGAATCACGTTGATAGGCATGACCTTCGTGGATGAACTCCGCCAGATCACAACTTCTGACCTGCGCACGAGCACGCACATGTCCCTTCTTACCCTTCTTCCAGCATCGAAGAACTCCAGGTCGAGGTCCTCCTCTCCTTTGCCTCCACGGCTGGCCAAGAGGAATAGCCGACCTTGAAGCTGATCGCACTGAATAAGAACACACTTATTAACAGAGCTTGCCCCGATCTCCTCCCTCATCTTCATCCATGCAAGATCAACAGAGAATTGCAGTGACGGCTGCCTGTCGGCATGCGCAGCAGACTTAACAGTGGAGCTCGAAATCCCGACTTTTTTGGCAGAGATCCCTTAGCCCAGCATGCATGCCTGATACGTCGAAAGCGTATCTATAATTTTTGATGTTCCATGCTTGTTTACTATCTAATTTGCTTTGCTTTGTCCACACTTTGAGGTGTTTTTATATGTTTTCTGGTACTAACCTATTAAAAAGCTGCCACAGTGCTAGTTGCCTGTTTTCTTCTGTTTTTGGTTCCAAAAAGGCAGAAAATCAATATTCTCGGAATTGGACGGGACAAAAGCCAAATTCAATATTTTACCGTGGGGAACACAAAGCCGGAGTACAAGACGGAGGGGACCCACCAGGAGGCCACACTCCCTGTCCGCGTAGGTGGGCCCACCCCGCGCCTGGGGGGTGCAACCACCCTGGTGGCCCCCCTGCATCGCCTCTTCGCCTATAAGAAGCCCCTGATGCAGAAACCCTAGGCACCCGATCAAAATTCCATGAAACCGTCTGTAGCCGCCGCCACCATCGTCCCTAGATCGGGGGGATCTGAAGCTCTTCCCGGCACCTTGCCGAAGGGGAGATCATCTCAGAGGCCTTCTTCTTTATCATGCCAGCCTCCGGTATTAAGCGTCAGTAGTTCCATCTTGGACTATGGGTCCATGTAGTAGCTAGATGGTTGTATCTCCTCCTTGTGCTTTCATGTCTAGATCTTGTGAGCTCCATTCATGATCAAGATCTAATCTATTTGTAATCATGCATGTTCTGTTTGCGGGGATCCGATGGATATTGAGATTACTATGTCAGATTGATTAATGCTTTTGTCTATTTGATTCCATCATGTCTATGTTATTTGTGATCTTGCATGCTCTCTATTGCTAGTAGCTATCTTGGCCAAGTAGTTGCTAGTGACTCCAAGAGGGGGTATTTATGCTCGATAGTGGGTTCATGCATCTACTTAATCAAGGAAAGTGACAGAAATCTCTATGGTTATAGATGTGTTGTTGCCACTAGGGAGAAAACAACGGTCTCTTGTTCATGGAACAAGTGGATTGTTTACCTTACACACTTTGTTTAAAGAAGTTGTTTGTTGCTTGCAACTTAATACTGGAGGGGGTTCGGATGATAACCCAAAGGTGGACTTCTAGTCATAGATGCAGTTGTATGGCGGTCTATGTATATTGTTGTATTGCCCAATCGAATCTCATAGGATCTTTTTGTCTAGTATTGCATTGTTATGCCTTTCTCAGTCCTGTCAATTGCCCTGCTGTAATTTGTTTACCCAGCATGCCATGTTTGTTTATCTAAGGAGAACACCTCTAGTGAACTATGGACCCTGGTCCAATATTTACCATTGATACATCTTCCACTATTACTGTTTACTTGCTGCAAACCATCATCACCTTCCACACCATACAGTTAATCCTTTGTTACAGCAACCGGTGAGATTGAAAACCTCACTGATAGTTGGGACAAAGTCTTGAGTTTGTGTTGTGCAGGTTTCCACGTTGCTTGCAACACCTTTGAGGCATTTCCTTCCTCCTACTGGTTCGATAACCTGGGTTTCTTACTGAGGGAAAACTTGCTGTTGTGTTGCATCATACCTTCCTCTTGGGGTTTCCCAACGGGGCGTCAACACGCATCAAGACTTTCTGGCATCGTTTCCGGGGAGGCTAAGGACGTCTTCACAAGGGGAGTCCTCAACCTTTCTCTTTATTTTGTTTTTAGTTTGCTTAGTTTCTTTTGCTTGGTTTTGTTTGCCTCTTTTTTATCACAAACTCTAAAAAAATAGTTTAGTTTGGTATGCTTTCTCTTATAAAAAACACAAAAAAATTAGTTCCTACTCTAGTTGCCACCTTGCTCTAGCTCACCATGTTGTTCCCTAAGTTCGCCCTGAAGTACCTTTCGATAGGTAGTGGATCTATAATTGGGAAAGAAAACATTGAAGAATTCTTCAATCATGTTAGCAAGCATGAGGATATTGAGGATAGATCTATAGCAGAACTTTCTCCTAATTATGAAATTGCTGCAGCTTCTTTAGTTCATATATTGGAGGCTAGGTTTGTTAGCCTTAACCCCATGATGCAGATTTTGTTTCTCAAACTAAAGGAAGAAAAGGATGCTGAAAAGAGAAAATTTATCCTTGAAACTTTACTCAAAGAGTTCCATGATGTTGCTAAGGAAGCTAAAAAGGTCTTTGAGCGTTTTAATATGCTAGGCTCTTGTGTATATGTTGTGGGTACTTTAGATAAAACCAAGCCTAGAGAGGAATTTAAGATACCCATACCCTTTAAGCTTGTTGGGATGCATGAAGCCTTTGAAAATAATTTTGATTGGATTGTTTCTGAAAATCCCTTTGATGAAAGTAGTAAACCAAAGAGAGATGAGAAGGGATACTCCAAAACTCATTTGTATGAGACACCTTTCATATTTGAAGACTTTGCAAGTATTGATCATAATTCCTCATTTGAAAATACTTGATTTCTTGCTTCTTGTGCCTAACTTAAAGGCGTTAAAGAAAAGTACTTGTTGGGAGATAACCCAAGAGTTTCCTTGAGTCTTGGAAGTTATTACTGACCTCTCCTTATCCTTTTTGTTTACTTTTTGTGCCAAGAATGACCTCTAATGAGAGGGAAGTAAGATTTGGTGAGTTGCTGTCCCGAAACAGATTTCTGACCTCCACCATAAAAATTTGTGAGGAGTCTTTCTAAGTCGGATTGAGCTAAAAATTTAAGAATAAACCCCCCAGTATGTTATCTAACTTTAGTTAGTTCAGCACTTTTTTATTTGAGCAACAGAAGATTTTTGAAAAAATCGGTTTCTACCTGCTAGTCTGTTTTGACAGATTTCTGCTATTATTTGCATTTGCTTCTTATTGATTCCTTTTTGGGTTCTTTTTGGGAAATTGAGCTGTTTGAAGGAGTTGATACAGTAGCTTGTGTTTTTAGTGAAAAGTTTTGATGTTCTAAAGCTAAACCCAAAGGTATATTATCTTTTGAATACACTAATGTTGCTAATGAAGATTGTGTGAAGTTTTGTATGAAGGAAAAAATTTAGGTGTAGAGAGAGAATGATGTAATGAGATGAACAATGGAAAAAAGCTCAAGCTTGGGGATGCCACCCAGGTGTCACCATAAAAAATATCCAAGAGGTACAAGCGTCAAAGCTTGGGGATGCCCAAGGCATCCCCTTCTTCATCAATAAAAAGCTCAGGTCTTTCTAGACACTTCGTTTTTATTGTTTCATGCACTGTTGTGTTGTTCTTGGAGCGTCTTAGTTTTTGTTTGCTCTGCTTAGTTTGTTTAGTTTTCTTGAATAAAGTAGTTTGGACCCCCGTTCTCGCTGTGTTGTTTCAAATAAGTCGATTGGTGTTGGAAAGGAGTAGAAAGTTCTTGCTTGAAAGTGCAACAGGAGCTTGCATTGACTATGACTTAGATTTTAGCATGACATGCTAGGAGTTGTTTTGACCTTATGCTTAGTGATTATTGTTGTAGCATGACTTGTTCCAAACAATTGGGACTGCTTAGTGTGCCTTGAAGGAATCATGCGTTGTTTTAGGATACAAAAGCATAGTATTGTGGTATTCTCCTTTGATGCTTTGTTTGGGTTGACTTGGCACATGCTTACACCATGTTATGACTATGAACAAGTCACCATAGCCTCTATGATCATTTAGTCCTTGACTTGTAGTACCACTCTATGCTTTGATTTGTAATGTTTTGTTGCTCTGCATGATTATGGCCATTATTGATCTCTTAGTTGGTTGCTCTCAGTCTTTTGCTAGCCTCCACTTGTATGAGTAAGCTATACTCATGCTTCCAACTCCCAAGAAACCAAGTTATTCTAAAGTGTCCACTATAAATTCCTATGCATGGTGTGTTACACCATTCCAAGTATATTCTTATTTTCAGCTATCTTCTAATTAAAAAGTATTTTGTTATGTGAAAACTTAGTGATTAAAGCCCTCACAAACTCTATGGCACACTTTATATTCCTTGCCCCTGATAAATTTGAACCATTGTGTCATCTATATTGTATATGCTTGCACTTATACGTTGGAATTAGCAGAACCATGCTATCATGGGGAATATTTTCAACATTGCACTTGTACTTTGTACACAGTTGATATCATGCTCTTTTGTCTATGGATGTCGCCAGTTTGAAATAAAGAGGGAGCTTGTAAGTCCATGGAGTTATGTATTTTGTGTTAGAGAAACGCCTGGGCCGCTAGCCTAAGCCATGCCTAATCATGATGGAAACTTGCAGCATCACCATAATGAGCAATCTGTGAAGCATCCTCAATAAAAATCTATGCAAATAGTAAATAAAAAGATCACTGAGATGCTCATTCTCTGCTTGTCTTGTCATTTTGGTTATGGGATAGCTCCTGTACCATGTGCAAGGGGTACCCCGTTGGCGGTTCTCTATGATACACATGTACTTACTATGACAAGAACTTACAGGTGACTAAAGTTGAGTAGCATGCGGTGCGTCCCTCGTATTCAAGGGACATGAGATTGCCAACTTATACTTTGTCAAGCATATACTCCATAGTTTGTTTACTTTAACCTTAATCACTTCAAGATGCTTATATAGGGGCAATGAGGGATGAAAGCTAACGAGTACCATAATTTTTGGAAGCTCTTTTTGAAACTTGAAATCCATGCTTCCCTTTATGAAGGGCCTTTCTTCCACCATTATTAAGTCTCCACCTTCTAACTTTAGGCACCAGTAAGAGAGCACAATTGTCATTCTTAGTTCTATGTGCAGTGTCCCAAAACTTATTGATTGATGCATATTGTTGATATTGCTTGTTCTTGTGCTATTTGTTTCTAGTCACTCTTATGAACTTTGAAGGTGTCCTATGCATATATTTGCTACTCTATGAAGGACAAGCTGAATGCCACTGTGCCATGTTTTCTGTATGTGAAACAAACAAACGTTTTTCAATGCATGTTATTCATGATATTTGTTTGTAGCCTTTCATGTTGCATGCATAGTTACTTTGTCTTATTGTTAGAACTCCATATTTCATGCACATGTTTAGAGTTCTTTGATCCTAGCTTTCAATGCTTGCAAATGGTTTGATCTTGGTTTTGATGGTGCATGTCACCTCAAAACTTATTCTTTTATCACTTACCTACCCGAGGACGAGCAGGAGTTAAGCTTGGGGATGCTTGATACGTCGGAAACATATCTATAATTTTTGATGTTCCATGCTTGTTTACTATCTACTTTGCTTTGCTTTGTCCATACTTTGAGGTGTTTTTATATGTTTTCTGGTACTAACCTATTAACAAGTTGCCATAGTGCCAGTTGCCTGTTTTCTTCTGTTTTTGGTACCAGAAAGGCAGAAAATCAATATTCTTAGAATTGGATGGGAGAAAATCCAAAGTCAATATTTTACCGTGGGAAACACGAAGATGAAGTACGAGGCGGAGGGGACCCACCAGGGGGCCACACCCCCTGGCCACACGGGTGGGCCCATCCTGCGCCTGGGGGGGTGCAGCCGCCCTGGTGGCCCCCATGCCTCGCCTCTTCGCCTATAAGAAGCCCCTGATGCAGAAACCCTAGGCACCCGATCAAAATTCCACGAAACTGTCTGTAGCCGCTGCCACCATCGTCCCTAGATCAGGGGGATCTGAAGCTCTTCCCGGCACCCTGCCGGATAGGAGATCATCCTGGAGGCCTTCTTCATCATGCTAGCCTCCGGTATGAATCGTGAGTAGTTCCACCTTGGACTACGGGTCCATGTAGTAGCTAGATGGTTGTATCTCATCCTTGTGCTTTCATGTATAGATTTTGTGAGCTCCATTCATGATCAAGATCTAATCTATTTGTAATCATGCATGTTGTGTTTGCGGGGATCCGATGGATATTGAGAGTACTATGTCAGATTGATTAATGGTTTTGTCTATTTGATTCTATCATGTCTATGTTGTTTTTGATCTTGCATGCTCTCCGTCGTTAGTAACTATCTTGGCCAAGTAGTTGCTAGTGACTCCAAGTGGGGGTATTTATGCTTGATAGTGGGTTCATGCCTCTACTTAATCAAGGGAAGTAACAAAAATCTCTTGTTCATGGAACAAGTGGATTGTTTACCTTACACACTTTGCTTAAAGCAGTTGTCTGTTGCTTGCAACTTAATACTGGAGGGGGTTCGGATGATAACCCAAAGGTGTACTTCTAGTCATAGATGCAGTTGGATGGAGGTCTATGTATATTGTTGTATTGACCAATCGAATCTCATATGATCTTTTTGTCTAGTATTGCATTGTTATGCCTTGATCAGTCCCGTCAATTGCCCTACTGTAATGTGTTTACCCAGCATGCCATGTTTGTTTATCTAAGGAGAACACCTCTAGTGAACTATGGACCCCGGTCCAATCTTTACCATTGATACATCTTCCACTGTTACTGTTTACTTGCTGCAAACCATCCCCACCTTCCACACCATATAGTTAATCTTTTGTTACAGCAACCAGTGAGATTGACAACCTCACTGATAGTTGGGGCAAAGTCTTGAGTTTGTGTTGTGCAAGTTTCCACGTTGCTTGCAACACCTTTGAGGCGTTTCCTTTCTCCTACTGGTTCGATAACCTCGGTTTCTTACCGAGGGAAAACTTGCTGCTGTGTTGCATCATACCTTGCTCTTGGGGTTTCTGCGGTGACCCAGCATACAACTGCATGATGTAGTACACTATAGTCGTTGACATAACACCAATGAAACACCGTTCACTAGTATTACATCCCTTAGAGTGGTACAACAGAAACATAGCAGGTCCAAGACAGGACTATAGGTTACAACTCAACTCTTTACACAAGATCCATAGAACACTCTAGGTTAAAGAGAGAGAAATAAACTTCTTACAAAGAGGAATCATAAATAAACAACTCAAAAAAACTATCATATTAATAAGACTAGTATCTGAACTATTGGTCTGGCATTGCTGCTGTTGCAATACACTACAGAAATAGGTTCTATGGCTAGAGATTATGTTCCTATCTAATCAGTAACTTCGTCTTCACTTGAGTTGATGTATTTGTTAACTTTCTTGATTTCATTGAAGAACTTTAGCTTCTGGTGATGATTCCTGGAGCATAACTTGATGTAGACATCGTCTGTACTAGCTTTAGAATCTAGCAAGGGTTAATAAGATACATTGAGTACGAGCGTACTCAGCAAGTTCACTAAAAAGGAGTGTTTGATGCACTATATTTACAGCCACATACCGTAGGTCGTAGGCAATGCAGTTTTTTGTAAACATTTCATCAAATGTTGCTTTTATTCTGAAAAGCTATGTCCGTCAGCCTTCACGGGTTTACCATAACTTTCATGGAGTTCCTTCCCCGCTGCGTTCACGGCTCCTTCCCGGAACAGGGAGTAACAAGTTACAGTTCTTACACTCTGCAGAGGTGCGTTACTTTACCCATGAGAGATCAAATCCTTGTTGCTCAACCGGGCAGCTTATTCCTGACCACAATTCCGTGATGTGGGCCTAGTAGATGATCCAAGCCAATCACTGCCCTCTCCACGACCCCATATGTCTGCACGATCATTTGGGGATGGCTCACATCCGTTAAGCCCCCTTCCGGGCAGGCTAAAACCCTGATGAGTTCCCGAAGACTCTATGAGATGGTGATGCCCAGGTAAGTACCTTATACGTTCGGCTAAACCTCTGACAGCCACTCATAGATAATCTAGACACCAAAAACGTGGGGCCTAGGGGTGCCCACCCATATGTTGGATCTGCACAAGGAATCACAACATCACGTTAAGGTAGTCTTGCCTCCATACGAAAAAAAGGATACAACTGACTTCTCCGTCCCATTCCAAATCTCATGGTCAACGCGTGATATACGGCACAAGAATCACTGGCAACATTGGTTGTTAAGTATTAGATTATATGTTCCTAAGCAATGGTATTCCAACTGCCAGGTTTAATAGATTAACTGATCATCCTGGATCAGTAACCAATAGTTCACATTATTATAAAAAATAGTGTTTTCTGACCCTTTTGAAATGCAGGTGATGACACACTAAATTTGTAAAATACTTTACAGAAAATGATCAAAGGACATGAGCAAGTGTGAACTTGCCTTTTGTGATTGCAAGATTATGCCCTCGCGGTCTTCAATACAATATAAGATCCAATATCTGAAATCGGCATCATTGGTCCGGTAAGGACTAATGTTTAAAGAACCAGAATGATATTATGCATAAATAATGTAATGCAATTTGATAATTTCGTAACCCTGTAATGAGCGTTAATCTAGGGTTTGGAAACTGGAGATGTTCTTTTAGAATGTGTAATACTTTTAGATAAGTTCCGCACTTGTGCTTTTCATTAAGGTTGTTGAGTGTGTGGGGAACAATATGTAATCACAATATTATACTATAATAAGATTCACGAGTGTGGAATTCTACTCAAAGATTGCTTATATAAGAATTGCCTTATCTTCAAATCTTAATTTACAAGTATTGGCATTTATAAGGAACTTAAGTATTAACAATCCTAATATACAAGTAAAGTAATGTGATTATGATTAGTTGTCATCTGTTGATTGAAGTGGCAAAAAGAATAACATTTCAAGAAAAGATTTCTTTTCTAAGGTCTAAACAATCCTTGTGGTTAATCAAATGTGGTCGATGTTATTTGTGCTTGCTTGAATAGTTTGGACTTGAGATGCTTTACTACTTAATTATAATAGACCAAAGTTAACTATAAAATACAACATAAAGTCTCTAGCATTATATTAAAATTCTTATAGACTACCCGCAAAAAAAAATTCTTATAGACTAAAGTTAACTTTAAAACATAGATGGATTTAAAGTGTAAGGCTGGTGATATTTGTACTTTGTTCTCCTCATAATGTTTCTTTATAGTTACTTAAGAGTGATATTACTTTTATTTGAATAATAGTTTCTTATTATTATAATCGATTAAGATTATTTATCTTTTTATAGAAGTGTGGTTATGGTTTTGATTAAGAAATTAATATTACTTAGCTACTTTATGAATTTACTGTAGTGTCTTGGTATGTTAATAACTTGTAGTTGAAGTAAAGGAATAAATTTTATTTAGCCACAATTATTCTTTGAAGGTTTGAAATTAAATAAGATCTATTTAGAGATATCCTACCCTAATTGACTCATTTTTTAAAATATTAGCAATTTTTATTTACCCTTATATGAATTATTAAGTAGGGAAATTAGATTTAAATCCAAGTTTTAGGGTATTAACTTTTTATTTGCTTTAAAATTGGAATGTTATTTTTTTAACATGTAAATATTATTTTTGTGATCATTTTGGTGTATTATATTTATTTTTGTGATTTATAGATAATAAGATATGATTTCTATAAGATTTAATATTGTATAAACACTTAATAAATAATAAATATTTGATTAAGTGGAATAATACATGATTATAATATTATATTTTTGTTCTTATTTTTCTAATAATTTTAGTTTATTATTTATATTTTTATCATTTACCATTATTAAAATATGAATTATCAAAGTTTTATTACTTATAAAATATTTATTAAATAATTATTATTTAAATATCTAACATAATAAGGTTTGATAATAGTTTTAAGTTATAGATTTTATTTTTCTAAACATTTTCATATATTACACATATTTTTCCGATTTATAAAACAAAAGTTATTGATTTAACAAGGTTTAATGATTTTATTTAATTTCTTAAATATTTAAATTTGGACTTATAACATTTTATTTATTTCCTAATCAGAAAATAACTTTTTACACCACAGCCAGAGCTACCCTAGGTCACTGACCAGTGGGGTCAGGGCCACGTCAGTATACCACCTAGGTGTGGACTGGTCAACCGGTGGACTGGGTCTAGGTTGACGCAAGCATGGCGTCTAGATGACGTCAGCACGGCCACCACCGCCAGTTGATGATCACCGGCGACGATCTACGGCGCCCCAGCAAGCGAAACTAGTCTTGTTTGAATCAACATGACGTGTTGAACCATATAGTGGCGGTGCTACTCGAAAATGGTCATCGGAGCTACTGGAACGACGACGACGACTGATGACGACGTACGAAGGTGCTACAACACGAGCATGCTAGAGAGCGCGATAGGAGTAGAGGAAAGATGCTTGAGCATCAGTGACTCACCCTGGTTGCAATGGTGGTGTCGGTGAGGACTGGTGCGGCCGGAGACGAGCTCTCCGATGAGGATTCCGATGAACCTCCGCGGAAAGGAACAACAAAATTCGCCCTTCCCAGTGCCCCCTTGATGCTGGACTCCACACAAAGGATCTATGAAGCACGGAGCGTATCCATGGCTACTTGGAAAGGAGTGGGGAGGCGTGGCACAACGGCGAGGTTAGCTAGGGTTTCGGCCTTGAGGAAGATATCGAGAAAGAGAGCTTCATAGGGAGAGGGAATGGATGAGGACGTGGCAGAGCAGCATCGTCATGGCCTCTTTATCCCCTCTGGTGGTCGGTGGCACGAATATCCACGCTGGCGAGCGGCGGCGCTGGCGCCAGCGAGTTGCTTCGGCGGCTGCGCGAGGTGGACGATGACGATAGAATGGACAAAGGGGTACATGGACCTGGGCCGGTGTTGGGCTTCGACGAATCGAGCGGAAAGAGCCGACTGCGGCCTGTGAGCGACGAATAAGCAGAGGAAATGCTGGATCGGCCTGCTGCTCGAGCCATATCCTCCTTTTCTTTCTTTTTCCTTTTTCTATTTTCTGTTTTCATTTCAGATTTGAATTTTCTCATTTAATTTGTATTTCCTTTATAGGATTTATTTGCTGGATGGTTGTAGCAATAACTAAGTGTAGTTTGGGTTCTTTTATGAGCCTTTTTTAATATAATGATGTCATTTCTTTATTTTCTTTATATAGATACTTTTGTTATGAATTTTCATTTTCATATATACCTTAATTCTATTATTAAATCTGTTTTAAATTTTCTTGTCTTAAGATTTAAAGTTATTTTAGAATTAAGGATATGAGAATGGTATTTTAGTAATGGAAAACAATTAACCAATATTCTAGAGAAAACAATTAAGGCACTTATATGTCTTGTTCATGGTTTTCCCATATTTCTATGATTTTTATCAAGGCATACCATTAGTAGGAATGGTTCATTCTAGGGTTTATATTAGTGTTTTATAAATGTGTATGATCATTATGACTCAAGACATATTGCCCTCATATTAGTGATCATAAATGCTATCCCCTTTTAACTTAGTAAAGTTATTCTTTGGAATCACTTAGGAGATAGAATTTCTCAATATGGTTCCTAAGCACATGTGATTCTGATAGTTCATAAGGACAAAGATGTGCTTAAGTGATTTGTTATAGGGAAATTATTCCTATAAAGAATTGTGGAAATAGGATGATAAATCAATCATATCAGATGGGTATTATGTTTGGTTAAGAATTTAAAGTGGAGTCTTTATCAAGAATTCCTAGCTTCCATATTTCATAAGTTTGGACTCCTAATTAAGGAATTCCTTTCCTAGATATACCACTTCTTCAAATCCATCATCATGTGTTGACCTGATAAGCTTTACTTCACAAGAACATTATTACCAACTCTTCCACCTTCTAAATACTTTTGTAATTCAATGAGCTTGACACTAAGCTCAGCAGGATCTCCCCATAGAGATCATCCTCTTCTCTAAAGTGTTTCTTATGAATCTAATTCCACTTTAATGACCATCCTCTATTCATTTAATATTTGTTTCTAATTCCCATTATTTGCTTCCTCAATCCTTCATCACTAACCTTACTCAATTAGGTGTATCTACCAAAACCTACATTCCTTAAGTGTCTAATATCTTAATAAAAGAAAAACACTACTCCAATAACTCCATGCTACTCTAGCTTCAGCTTAGCCAGACTATTTTATGTCTACTTAACTCCAGTATCTTATTTGCAAACTTCACATCTTATTATGGTGACATGCCATGACTAACCTAAGATGATATATCTATACTAGGATTTAATCATGTTCTATCCACCAATCATCCTTATACATGATATAATCAAGCACTCTTAGTGACTTGAGCATGTTCATTACATTCCTTTGATCATTTATAGCTTAGGTTTCCAGTTGGCTAATCAAGGTCTTCATCCTTATAACATTACAGTTGTATTATAATTATCTTCTCAATATCTCTTACCGAGCAGAAGATATTATTCATTGACTATACCTTCTTAATCCAATAGGATTTCCCCTTGTAACTATCTTCAATATTCTTCCTTATAATCCTTTTTGTTACCACCTACACCTTTATTTCAAATAACTCTTCTATCCTTTCAGGAGTGAGTTAACTCCATCAATTATCACATTGACCTCATTCTCTTCCAACACTCCTCTCCTATAGAGGATATCTAGCACTAGCATTGACACTTACCTATTCTTACTTCTTTCTCTATAGGACTTAAGGACAAGAGTTGATAGATCAAGAATTGATAGGTTAAGAATTGATAATTCAATAGTTGATCACTCAACATTGATGATCACAGATATTAGGATATGGTTCAGTAAAGATGATAAGGATTTATATGGAAAGAAAGATATGTGATGAATGGTCTTGACTTGATTTCCTTCCTACTCAACAAGTGATAAGGAATTAGTGGTTAAGAACTACCATGATGATCATGGTAGGAATGGATGAGAATTTGATAAATCAATGTTTTGGTTATTGGATTCTTGTTACTTGGCTTGTATTCTTAACTTGGCATTCATGAGTTGTGTAATGAATACTGTGGAATGATCACTTAAGGATCATATATTATCATTAAGTAATATGTTGTGGTTTAGTTTTATTACATTTGATCTACCCTTAGATCAAATCATGTTTACCCAAAATAAGGTTTTAGTAAAGGTCATATTGAAACTTATCGCAATCAACTTGATGATCTACTTCAATTCCATCAGGTTAAGAGAAGCTTCAATCACTTTAACAAGTTTTGTTCAAAGACGCGAAAATTATTCAAATTTTCTATGCATGAATGCAATGCACACATCTGGGTTCAGCTTATTTCTAAGCTCTAATGCTGGGATGTTACAGTTTCCCAACGGGGCGTCAACACACATCAATGCATGCGAGATCTCCTACCACCAGAGCACCGCGGGAAGCACAACCAAGCCCAGGACACGTCGGATCCATCCATGAAGATCCGACGATAGTCCCATACACCATGTGGGCAAGACACCACCTAAATCTAAGTCCTAAACTACTAATGCCAGCACCTTGCCTCGACCGCCACCGAATTACATCGCTGCCGGGGAAGACCTCGGGTCAAGCCGAAAAGCTTGAGAAGACTCTCAAGGAGCCGAGCAAGGAGACATAAGGTGAAGGGGGGAAATAAGAGCCTTTACAGTTTTTCCTTTTGCTTGTTAAGAAAAACACATCAGTTTTTCACTCATGCTTTGTGACATAGGACCGGTCCCTCCATTCAATTCGTGACTATAACAAAGCAAGGATTACAAATGACACAAATGATGCAGCAAAATAAATACCAAAAATAGGGAGAGGATACAAGTAAAAAAATCGTGAACTAACGAAAGTAAGAGATAAAGCTAAACTGAAGAGCAAGAATATGATGCAAAGGCCGAGATAAAAACAAATCCATCCAGTTCATGAAAAATCACACACGCTCCCACTGCCCCACGCTGGTGCACCGTAGTCACACCTATAGTTGATATAGAGATCAAAGCTACACATAATTTGATAGTGTTTTATACATGTGTATCAACAAGCGAATGAGTTCATGTGAGATAAGCACATATGATAGTTCGGATCGGATTCAATTGGAAGAGTAGAAGAGTCTGAAATGGAAAACTTAATCCTCATGGACATTATCATGTCTATTTTACTATTTGATGGATCTTACTATCTCAGTTGAGAAGCATATCTCATTATTAAAGAGAGCTAGTAAATATGTAATGCCAACGACTCAGGGATAAATCTCTCACATCTACCTCATGTACTTTTTATTGTTTTCGGTTGCTCATACCTATGATAGACATTTATGCACTCTCGAAACCTCTATCAAGATATTTGTTAGTATAATTTACGCTCTCTACAAATAGGTCCAAGGATATAAAAATAGACAAGCAACATCCATTTAACTTACAACTTATTGAAGTGGGACTATTTAATCCGTGCTTTTTCTCTTCATGTTTGTGCTTCTCTAGAGGCACTCTATTATACCAATGGTCTTTAAGAGTCCATGTCTCAAAACAATTTAAATCTCTATGCAAAATAAACTTTACATGTAGGGAAGTTTATTCGCAATGGTAGGCAATGCAATTTTGAATTATATCAATATTTAGAAACATTGTTGTGTAGTTTATTTTACTAAGTGTAATTGCGAAATAAGATAAGTGAAGCCAAGATCTTATGGTATAGCCGTTGAAAATGTCAACTAGTGAACGACAGTCTTGGTCCATACTCCCTCCGTTCGTAAAAGAGTGTACATTTAGACTCTACCGTTTGTCCGCAAAAGACTGTACGTCTGGATTCGATAGCTGTAATTTTATGTTTAGACCCTCTGGTAGACGTCTCGATTTCAGCTCAGCTCAACGACCCAAAGGCGGCTGGGCCGCTGGGTTGGCCACAGTGCCGTACGTGATTGGATTTGTAGCATATGCAATAAGTGTACACGGGAATCAAAGCAATGCTATTGGCTGGTCCATAGCATAAATGAGGGAGGAGGGGACTTTCTGCAAAACCACTAATTTATCTCGATAAACTCAAACGTCCACTCTTTTGCGGACGAAGGGAGTATCTCCTTAGCCAACATGCTCGCACTAGTGGAATCCTAGGGGCTGACTTGTTCAGATATATTTGATTGTTTGTCTTTTTAGACAAACCATGTCATAAATTATAACTGGGTGAGCTTTGTGGAAAAAAATCTGTTTCTGTTTCTTCGGTTGGATCAGGTACAGAGGGTGAAAAACGAGTTACCCAAATTAAGTCCGGTTCTTCAAAGTTGAGAACTAAATTAGGTACCAATTTTTTTCAATTTCGGTCTAATATGGTTCAGTCCCTTTCAGTTCTTGGTTAATAGTCCCATGCCACGGCTATTCGGTGTACAAGGTTTATCTATGATCAACACTCTAGATTTTTCTCTCTCGGTTTATTTGATCATGCCACAAACAATGATCATGTTTTCTGAAATCAATGTTTCATATGCCCTTCTCTTAATCCTGGTTTTGACTTCGAATACTCACTAAGATATGTGCAATAAAGTAGAAACATGTGATGCAGTAGAGAAATACAGTAGAAACATGCACCATGGTAAGAACAACACAAATACAGTAGAAACATGCACCATGGTAAGAACAACACAGTAAAAACTCGTGATGTAGTAGAAAGTTGAAAAATACATCAAATTAGCGTTAACTCAAATCTTAACCAATTTGCCAAAATCTTTATTTTGTCCCTGCATTTGGGTCCCGAGGGTGAACCAGAGTTGCCCAAATTAAGTTCGGTTCTTCAAAGTTGAGAACTAAACTAGGTACAAAATTATCGATTTGGGTGTAATCTTGTTCGGTCCCTGTTCTTCCAGTTCTTGATTAATAGATGCTACCACTATTCGGTACACAAGATCTATTTACAATCAGCTCCTGGGCTCTAGTTATTTCTCTCTCGGTTATTTAACCATTCCACAAAGAGTGATCAGATTTTTCTCAAACCAATTTTTCATGTGCCCTTCTATTAATCCGGGTTTTGACTTCAAATACTCTCGAAGATGTGTGAATAGAGTCGAAACATGTGATGCAGTAGAGAAATACAGTAGGAACATGCACTATGGTAAGAACAATACAGTAGAAACTCGTGATGCTGTAGAAAGTTGCAAAATGCTTCAGATTACTGTTAACTCAAATCTTAATCAATGAAGTTACTTGTTAGCCAGAACCTTTATTTTGTCCCTGAGGCCTTTCAAACATAGAATTCCTGACTTCACCGCTAAGGATTAGAAACTATAAAATGTGGCAGCGACCAAAACAACAAAAAGAGATAGAAAAAACAAGAGAAGAAACGGACAACAAAAACAGCTACTAACAAAAAGGCAAGAGATAGAGCTTGGCCCAAGTGGCCAAGACAGCAACTATGACGCAAAGGCTCGCTTCAGCATCTGCCGAGACATCATTTTGTTAGTATTTCAGTGGACGCTCCCAAATCATGCGCCGTAAGCACGCACCGCAAGTTAACAGAGATCAACTTGTCGTGAGATAAGCATGAATGATAAGTTCAGCTTGGATTCAGTTAAAACAATAAACTAGTTTCACATGAAAAGTCTGATCCTTTGTGGACGGGTTGGTGCCTGTTTGGCCTTGACGACTGACGAGATGGAAGAGTTGTCCATTGAGATCGGTGACTGAGAACAGCTCAGTTGGGGGGAAGGAGCTCCAGAGTCCAGAGTTAGTCTCTGCTGATAAATGTCAGAGATGCATGAGAGGCCAGTGTGTAACCGCTGAATTATTCATATCTCTCAGAAGAACTATCAAATTACAGTACCCAGTGATACTTTTAATCAGATTCTAATTGCAAAAGGTTATATTTTCTAGTTCTTCTCCTCACTGTAGTTTGCTTGTACCACTACCGTTCTCCAGACAAAACAACATTTAGTATATACCGAAAATGGATCATACTATAAGGCTCTCCGTGAATCACTATCGCAGGTAGGCCGACGAGTACAGCAACCACCAACCGTGCACCGCCGGAGCAGGTCGCTAACGGTGTTCACCGGTGAGCTACACGCAGGCAGACAGGGCCAGCTAAAAATGTACAGGCAGACCGGCCACCGACCGACGGAACCGGCGGCGCGGCCGAATCAGCAGATGACGCAGGAGTTGGGGTCCTCCTCGGCGCTACAGATGACGAACTGCGGGTACGGCTGCGGCGGCGGCCCGTAGCCGTACGGCGGCGGGTACCACGGCGGGTACACCAGCTGCTTGTTCGCGTCCGCCTTCTTGTCGCCCTCCTTCTTGTCACCCTCCTTCTTCTCCCCGGCGCCGTCCTTCTTCTCCTCCTTGGCCGGGCCGATGGAGAAGATGAGCACCGCGGGGAAGAGCTTGCGCAGCTTGTCGACGACGGCGACGGGGTCGACGCTGCCCACGATCGTCATCTTCTGCGTCTTCATGTCCATGGCCATCTCGTCGATGCCTGATGATGACAGCGAGTTCTCGGCGTCAGAACAAGTTCAGACGTGTGGAAAATTCTGGGAATTCCGTCGATGGTTACGAAGCAGAGCAAGAACAGAGGCAAGCGACGGCGGAAGTGGAGAAGAGAGAAGGGGATTACCGTGGAGAGTGGAGACGGCCTTGAGCGCCTTCTGCTTCTGCCTGTTGTCGTGCAGGTCCAGCTTGAGCACGATCTTCTGCAGCCGTCAGACAACGCAACAAAATCAGCAACCAGACCAGGAATCAAGAACCGCAAATCCCGAAGAAAAAAAAACTGAATCGACCGCGAGTAACCACCTTCATGGCGGCGGCACGACCAACAGGAATCGGCCGATCCTTCGTCGGCGGTGACGAATCGCCCCGGAACCGTCGGTGGCCGGCGGCTGGAAGTAGAAGCTCGCCGACGCGACAAAACGGGTGGGTGGGAGTGGAGGAACGCTGTCTGCACTCTGCTCTGCTGTGTCTCAGGCGATGAGTTCGATGCGCGAACAAAAGAAGTCGCAGTTGTGATCTGGGGAGTGGGCGGGCAGCTAGGCGGGTTTTATAGGCGGCGAGGCGCCGTGGCACGGCGTGGCCGGCCCGTCGACGTCGCGGCGTCCCACCGCCCGAAAGGCTCGGTGGGGTTATTTTTTTTTCCAAGGACAGCGACGGCAGGAGCCGAGGAAATGACGGAAGCCGCGACGAAGCAGGGCCGGATCGGTGGTGCCATTCGTGCGGGATCGCGTGACGCACCGGCGCGCAACCAGAAACCGGTGGAGAACCGCACGGCGGTAATGCGTAATCCGGAGCAGATTTGGGATTCTTCTCCTTGGCTCGGCGTGGTCGCTGTCGCTCGCACGCTGGTTGGCTGGCGGATTGTGCTTCGACTGGATCGGGTGGGTGGGCGGCTAGGCAAGGGCTTGCTTTCTTTGGATGAGAGGACGACCGGCCGAGTCTTTGGTTTCATACGTTTAGCCCGCTGGCTGGCTGGCCATCTTGACCGATTTGGGCGACCCGGAGTCAGTGTGTTTATAGTGCTGTCACCGGCTAACAGTGGAAGTGAGTGACCACGCGTCCGTCCTGATCACCATTATTGTCACTACAGTAGTGGCTGGAAATGGCTAGTAGTCGGGCACCCCAGCAGCCAACCATGGCCGAGAAGACTACCACTGTTGCTAATTTTTACTCCATGTAACAACATATGACCAGTTATTGTGTGTGCTTCAAAGTACAAACCCCTGCCTTCACAAGAAAATCTACACTCAGCAAACGGTGTAGCTCGTTATCTAGTCTCCTCAATAGCAGCGCCATACTTTCCCAAAGATCCCTCCTTAATATCGGCAACAACGTTTGATTGCCAAATCAGTAGCTTCACGACATGCTAGCGCTTTCGTTCCGTCATTGGCTGTTTGATAAATGCTGCTGCATCTTGGGCTCTTTTGTTGCACGGAAACGCTGCTACTTTCGGAAGGGTGGTCTTGTCCTAAAAAAAACAGTGTTTCTTTCCCTCCATGTCAGTAAATTACGGATAACCGCCCGGTGTTGGAAATGCGTAATCAGCTACGGGTTTCATGTTTTCTTCATCAATAATGCTATACCTACGGAATTCCGTCATTGGCTGTCTCTGCTTCTGCTTCTGCTTGTGCTTGGACTGGATCGGGTGAGTGGGCGGCCAGGAGGAGGGGGTGGCTGCGACGACAGGCCGACGCGGCGTTGGAGAGATGGTGCCGTCACTATCACCACTGGCTAACACTGGAACTGAAACTGATTCCGGGTCCGGCACTCCGGCGGGCCGGCGGCCCGATCACCGTTATTACTCCAGCACCCCAGCAGCGGCAAAAAGAGCCAGAGCGAGTTCAGTGCATGACCACGTCGACTGTTGCTGAATACTGGCCGGCAAGCCAGTAACATTGCACACCTGCAAGCACCAGGCTGTGGAGCAGATGCAACGTGTATGTCCAGAGATCTTGCTGAAGCGCCGAGGTGTCCATAGATCTTGCTGAAGTTTTCAACACGCAGTCATTTTGATGGTTTTGCTGAACTCCTATGTTATCTTGAAGCTACTACTTATTTTCGTGGGTGGTAGTGTTTCTTTCTATGCCTGGTTCAGGCAGGAAGTTGAAACACCATCGATCCGCCCCGGCCGCATGATTATGCCAACAAGAAAAGGAATGCCAGTATATCTGATGCCTTCGTCTTGGCGCGGTGTGGTCGCTTTCGTTCCTGAGCTGTCTTCCATCCCTGCCAAGCGGCGGATCAGATATGGCCGCGACGACCGGCCGAGTCTTGGTTACACACACGCCACACGTCCGTACGTCCGGGCTGCTGGCCTCCTTGGCTGATCTGGCCAAGCGCCCGCCACTGCTGTCACTGGCTAACAGTGGAAGTGATTCCGCGTCCGTCCCGATCGCCATTATTACCGCCGTGGCCGGGAATGGCTAGCCGAGCATCGCAGCCGCCAACCATGGCCAGGAAAACGAAGCTATAGTTCAATGCATGACGCCATGACCACGACCGTTGCTGAATAATGGTGCTACTCCGCACTGTGCATCTCAGGATCTTCTGTCCCACGGTGATTCCAAGGCTGGCCGGTCATCAAGCGGTAAGACGAAGATCACGAAAACCAGACACCTCCGAGCAAATATAGCTCTCACCATCAGAAGTTATAGTACTAATTCAGAGCTCAAAATTCCACCGAAAATTTCGGATTTTATGGATACCACCGGCCTTGACATTTCGGACTGCATTAATTCCAGCCAACCCAAAATCAAAATAGACAGTGTGGTAAAATATCGCACAAAATTGTTCAGAGGTGAATCTTTCCTGAATTGTTTCTGAAGTTGTTAAATACTGGGAACTGGGATGGAGGTTTAATATTGTGAACTGGGATGGCTTAGATGGAGAACTGGTCTACACAAGGACGTTTTTTTTTGGATAGTACTATGCGTACCCCGGAGGATAATTTCACCGAATCCTCTAGATCCCGTGTCGACACGTGTCCTCAAAAAATCCTCAAAATCTCACTTTTGCTACAAACATACTCGGTTTTCCTATAAATAGTCCCGCTTTTGCTACATGTAGCAGAAAACGGTTCAGTTTAGAAGTAGGAAAACTGACTGGACCTTGCCAGGGATTTTGCCGGAGACCTCGTCAGCGACCGTGCAGCAAAAAAAATATGCTATGTAGCATATCCGACCTCGCCGGTAGACCTTACCGAAGACCGTTTAGCAAAAACGTTATGCCATTGTAGCAAAACGTAGCAAAAAAGTGCCAATGTAGCAAAAAGAACGACCTCGCTAGAGACGTGGATGCCTGCTCGTAGCAAAACAGACTTTGCTGATGACTTTCGTCAAAAATGTCATAGCAAATACTTTATGCTATTGTAGCAAAAATATAGAAGAAAAATAAAAAAAAATCTGCTATTGTAGCAAATTCGACTTTGTCGGAGAATCTCGCCGGACACATTATAGCAAAAACGTTACATTGTTCTAGCGAAACCAAAAACAAATGTAGCAAAAATTTTGTACTGTTGTAAACTCATCCCATTGATGGTACATGGCAGCAGCACCACCTTGCACAGTCCCAACCCATGGAAACATCACTGCACATGGCCGGTGTGTTGGCATCCACCGTCGGGCGAACTCATGGACGTGTGCGTGTGCTCACGGGAGGTGTCACCGGCGACGAGGCACACTCACAAGGTGGGAGGTGAGGGGGAGGAACAACGTGAGGCGGCGCGGGCCCTCTCATGGAGGCGGCGGCCGGCGATGGTGTGCTTTCACGAAGGTCCGGCGGTGGGGCGCTCTCATGGAGATTGCAGGCGGGGCTACGCATGTCGTAATCGGAGATGGAAGGCCAGCGGCGGTGGAGATTCCGGCGGCACACAGAGAATCTGGCCGGTGAGCTGTGGCGGTAGCCCTGCGCTGAATCACACGCGTCACGAAACACCCGTGGAATGCGATCGTGAAATTCTCCGAAGGAGTGGAATCATTTTCCTTTTTTTCCCCCATTACAAGACTGAACTCATATTGTCGAGGATTCTACTATTTATAGTTCTTATTATTACTGTGGGTTTCTATATGCAGATGCTCACATGTACTGCATCTCCCAAACTAACGAAGCAAAACGGCAGCTACCGGACGATTACCGCTGCAACCAGTAGTTCCTTTACCTTTACACGGCCATTTGTATATAGCGCACGCCGTCGATGGATGACCGCGGCAGGTAGCTAGGCTGATGGAGTACAGCAACCACCAACCAGCACCGGCGTCGGGCAGCAAGCAGGCAGGCAGACAGGCCAGCTACAAAAATGTACTACTACAAACGGAATCTCGTGGGCGGGCGCGCGCGCGGCGATCAGCAGATGACGCAGGAGTTGGGGTCGTCCTCGGCGCTGTGCACGACGTAGCGCGGCTGCGGCGGAGGCGGGTACCAGTGCTGCGGGTACATCACTGGCACGACCTGCTTCTTGTCCGCGCCAGTGTCCTTCTTGTCGCTGCCGGCGTCTTTCTTGTCCGCGCCAGCACCGGCGCCGGGCTTCTTGTCGTCCTTCTTCTCCTCCTTGGCGGGGCCGACGGAGACGATCTGCGCGGTGGGGAAGAGCTTGCTGCGCAGCCTGGCCACGACGTCGACGGGGTCCATGGTGCCGATGACCGTCATCTTCTGGTCCTTCATGTCCACGGCGATCTGGTCGATACCTGAGGCATAGTTGCGGTTGTCGTCGTCAGAACAACTTCAGAGTTGGATCGGTTGGAATAATTCTGAACATTGGTGATTTTATAATTCTGTCCATGGTTACGACTTTAGGCGAAGCAGAGCAAGAACAGGGCTAAGCAAGGACGGAAAAGGGTAGCAGAGGAGCATACCTTGGAGGCCGGAGACGAGCTTGAGCGCCTTCTGCTTGTGCTTGTCGTCGTGCAGGTCCAGCTTCAGCATGAGCTTCTGCAATTGGACGTCAGAGACAAGCATAACAAGATGAGCAAACGGGACCAGCAACCGAGAGCCGAAACAGAACCAGAGAAGAAGATCCTAGCTCACCTTCATCGGAGCGAGCGGTGAACGATCGTTCAAGGCCGGCGAATCGTGCAGGTGAGGCGGCGGCTGAGCACTTGAGTGGCAAGAGTGGAAAGAGCGGAACGAAAATGGAACGGGGGCTCTGTATCTGGCGGTGAGCTCGACGCGCAACGAACTGAAAAGGAAGCGTGGTGGTGGTGTGGTGTGGGTAGCAAGGGAGGAGTGGGCGGGCCAGCTGATTTTATAGGCGGCGAAGGGCAGAAAGGGAGCCGTGCTACGGAAGGCTGGACCGGACCGGTTCCTGGGGTTTTTTTCGTTTCTGGAAGAGATGTTTCGTCGGGGCCAAGGAAGCCGCCACGAAGCTCGTCGATCTCGCGGATCAGGGACGAAAATGGATTTGGGATTTTATTATACTTCCTCCGTTCACGAATAGATGTCTCAAATTTCTCAAAATTTAGATGAATCTAGACACTATTTAATACTCCCTCCGACCCATATTAGTTGACTCAACTTTGTCTAGATATGGATGAATCTAGACAAAGTTGAGTCAACTAATATGGGTCGGAGGGAGTATATCGATTTATCTAAAATAAAAAAACCTAAGAGATCTATTCTTGGACGGAGGAAGTAGTACTCACTCCGTCCTAAAATAGATGTCTTAGATTTGTTAAAATTTGGTTAAACCTATATACTAAATAGTGTCTAGATTCATTTAAAGTTTGGCAAATCTAAGACATCTATTTTAAAACGGAGGAAGTATTATTTATTTACGGTCAAATAACCTAAGATATCGAGATTTTCCTTCTGGCCCGGTGGCTGGTGCTGGCTGCTTGTGGACAATGGACGCGATGGGCGTCCGTGGGTTGCCGAGGCGCCGGTGGGTGGCCATGTGGCGCGTAAAGCCGTGTCCGCGTGGGGACCGATCTGGGGCAGTCGGGACGTACGGATGACGCGCGCAGTCGTCGCGTCAAGACCGCGCGCGGCCAGTGGGCGCCGTCGAATCTGCCGCGGTGCCCGGGACGGACGACCCGCTGTAGGCACGCCGCCGGGTCGTCGTCGTCGTGCACGGTCCGTCCGGCCGCGCTGGCGAGTTTTGGGAGCTAGCCGATGTAGATCGACCTCGAACCGGTGCGTGTTCAGACTGTCAGTGCTGAGATCCCAGGCATAGTTCGGCCATCACCACAGTCTACAGCAGTGACGGCCGGGGACACGACACGAACAGCCGCCAACCACGGCCAGGAATTGGCAAGCACGAATGATCGCCGTGTCCTGAGTCCTGACCTGACGCGGCCTCCTCGATCTCTCTGCGGACCTATACCTTGCGAGCAAAGGCTCGCCGTCAGAAAGGTGCGCGACGACGCAGTCTCCCTCGGCATGGCATGCACTAGAACGGTTCATCAGCTAGGAATTCACACAAACGTTGGTCGAGAAATGGGGAAAATAATACGAGTGGAGTACTCGAATAATTGGACGAGACTTTTGTTTCTGCAGGTGAATTGAGCATAAACATATCAGCTCTAAATTCTCATGCGTCCGGTGGACAGACACACTTTCAGTTAACAATGGAGTCTCGACCAATTGCCCTACGTCGTACGAACTGATGATTAATTAACAAATCAAAAGGCACTCCTCGGTGACGTGCCGTTGCACTGGAGATGGAATGTTGTTTTGACCCGGAATCAGATAAGTGTTCCGTCACACTCGGATGCCAGTACTCACGAACCAACTACACATCTAGCGCAGATTTTGCAGAATTATTAAGCAGCTGACGACGAGCAGTGCGACGCCCACATTGGTTCAGAGTTTGGTTTTAGACAACACGTGTGCTTTGTTAATCACCCAAACATCAAGTCAATACAAATTGTTTCCTGAATATTACCGGGGAGCACACCACGGCGCCACACATATACTTATAAGATACCATAACTCGAAAGAACAGGCTAAAACATGCGTACCAAAGTTTTGCACATGACTAACATGAATTGTAGAACAATTATTAAAACTAGTAACCAAGTCTTTGATGTCTTGGATCACATGTCCAAACGGAGATCGGCCCTTCTCCGTTGAATTGAAGCTCTGAACAATGAACACACAATCGGAAGCCACTATGATGTTGCCCATGCCTTCCTCACTGGCCTAGAAGAGAACAAACCTGACCGCATAAGGACATCTCCACCAGCACAACCTAAACGGTCCGAACCGGTCTGCGCGGACTGGCGGACAGCTGCGCGCCGGTCCAGCAAGGCGACCCAGCCGGACGGCCCGGACCGACCCATCCATGCACTAAATTTGGGCCATGATTGCGTCGGCCCATATAGCGCGCTTGTCCTCCCGCGTCCTCCCTTCACCTTTGGCGGTCCCTCCCACCAGTGACACACAAACCACTCCACTCCTCTCTCCAAAAACGATCTACCAAATTTCCACTAACGGGAGCGGGAGCTGAGGCGATGGATCCCGCCGCCACGGCCAATGCTGCGCACTCCGGCGGTCCCCTCACCAAGAAGAGGAGGCGACCGAAGAAGCCGACCAAGGATATGATGGCGGACGAGCGGGAAGTTAAGTCGGAGAAGCGCGCTAGCCGATGGGAAGCCGTGAAACCTCGAGTCATCGCTGCCAAGCTCGACGTGGAGCTCAGGGAGGAGAACAAGCGTGCTTCGTCGCCACGCAGACAAGGGCCAATGCCGACAAGATGGCAGCTAAAGCGGCCAAGCATACTGTTATCCTCATGAAGCGGGAGGTGCCGACTGCCGCTTTCGGTGGCATCATCGTTGTTCCCGGCCTGGCCATGGCCGAAGCGTCCTCTACCAGCTCGGTCACATCCCACGCCGAGCGGTCGGCCACCACCTCAGCCTAGGATGCCAGGCCCGCACACACTGTCGCTTGGCGGCCACGGGAGGAACGTGGTCGCATTCTCCTGGTTCCTCTATCCCCGCACGGCGTTGTCAAAGACGAAAGAGGTCGCCATCGATCTCAACTGCACTCCCATGGCCACGAACACAACTTCAGAGGCGTCGAAGAATCGGCGGGCCATCTCCGCCGCGGACATGCCGACACCAGTCAACCTGTTCAACGGAAAGGCTGACCAGCAGTCATTCGCCAAGGACGCGTTATGGTTGCGATATTTCTTTCCCGTTGCCCAAAAAGAGGAAGCAGCAGATCACCGGGCTCGCGATGCATGAAGGACAATGGTGACGGTGTATGCAACCTTTTAGAAAGAACTTGCCACTTTTTAGACATAGTGTATGATATTACCCATTTTTGCATATTTCAAATCAACTGGCCATTTGTTGCCGATGCCCAAAGGGCAATGGCACACGTCTGCCATATAATTTGCTTGTCAATTTGTGTATTTGTATATGTATTTGAGCTGATTGGCAAAGAATTGGCTAAATTAGTTAGCGATGAGACCAACAGCTAGGGCGGACAGATATGTCACGCCTCTAACGACCCAAAATTGTCAGCGGCCGATCTAGACGGACACAAATGGACATTTTGAATCGCCGGCTTAGGTGAGTCCGGTGAAGATGCCCTAAGCTTGAGCAAGCTCCCGGATCACCACATGAGAGTAGTTGTGGGGCCAGCTGCTGCAACAAAGGGACCTAGGTGATCACAAGCAACAAACCCCAACACCCATGCTATGAGAAGACGCAAAGATAGCCGCATCAACCTTCAACTGGATCATTCCTTCCTCCCGCGGAGTCCATGAATCTAACCGGCGGAGACCATGAAGCTAACCGAGAGTTCTCACCACTGTGGTTGGAACCAGATAGATTTTGAAAAATATTCATAATGGAGTATATTTTATTATTTCTCAGCAACATAATCTCAGACAAAATAAAAGATACGAATTATTGCATTGAAGGAGAAAAATAAGAGAAATATTGATGCCTGTTATGGGATCTATACAAAAAGTAATGAAAAATTTCAGCCCACCAAATACGATGCCTTTGTATTTGCAAGAGCCACCTTGTTTGTTTCTTAAATTTCAGTGAGCTCCCGGCTAATTAAGTTCATCAGAGAAACCCGCTGGAGGTTGAATACTGTCAACCGGGATGGCTTGGATGGAGCAGTACTAGTCTACACAATAACGTTTTTTCCCATCCTAAGACAGGCAACACTTATTATTGGTAAGAGGGAGTAGTATTTTATAGACCAGTTTGACAGATTGTGAAATTTAGATTGAAAAAAACTCTATTGGTAGTTCTTAGTTTCTTATTGTGGTTCTTTGTATGCACATTACAAACTGATCGGCAGATGCACACATGTACTGCATCACCAATTCACCACACACACAAAAAAGGCAAACAACAGCTACCGGACGATCACCGGTGCAATCCTTTATACGGCCATTTGTATATAGCGTACGCCGTCGATCACCGCAGCAGGTAGGCTGACGAGTACAGCCACCACCAACCAGGACCAGCCAGGCCAGCTACCGGAATCTCCTTGACGGTCAGCAGATGACGCAGGAGTTGGGGTCGTCCTCGGCGCTGTGCACGACGTAGCGCGGCTGCGGCGGCGGCGGGTACCAGTGCTGCGGGTACATCACCGGCACGACCTGCTTCTTGTCCGTGCCGTCCTTCTTGTCGCTGCCGCCGCCGTCCTTCTTGTCCCCGCCGGCGCCGGCGCCGGGCTTCTTGTCGTCTTTCTTCTCCTCCTTGGCGGGGCCGACGGAGACGATCTGCGCTGTGGGGAAGAGCTTGGTGCGCAGCTTGGCGGTGATCTTGACGGGGTCGACGGTGCCGATGACGGTCATCTTCTGGTCCTTCATGTCCACCGAGATCTGGTCGATCCCATGGAGACCGGAGACGAGCTTGAGCGCCTTCTGCTTGTGCCTGTCGTCGTGCAGGTCCAGCTTCAGCACCACCTTCTGCATCCTTGGACTTTGGCGAATTTGCTTCTGGCGGCGGGCGGGGCAGGGTGGGGCGGCGGAGGTTGCAAGCTAAGCTGCGACGGGGAAAGACGCGTGCTTGCTCTGTATCCGGCAGACGGCAGTGAGGTGAGTTGGACGCGTAACGAACGAAGAAATCTCTGCAGTCGTAGTGGTGTGGTGTGGCAAGTGAGTGACCGGGCCAGTGGATTTATAGGTGGCGAGCGAGGGGGGCAAGGGCCGTGCTACGGCTCTCCCGGGTTCTCGTCGGGGCCAAGGAAGGAAGCCGCCACGAAGCGTCGATCGCGCGGATCAGGGACGGAAAGGGTTTGAGATTTGACGGTCAATAGAAGAAGATTTCCGGATATTCTTTCGATCTGGCTCGATCGCTTTTCGTCCGGGGCTTGCTGCTTGCTGCTCTTGGGCTCGGTGGGCGTTGCTGGGGAGGAGGAGAGGAGCTGTGTGCGCGTGGGGAGTCGGGACGGATGACGCGCGCGGTCGTCGCGTCAACGGGCGCCATGGGACGACCTGCTGTAGACGTGCCGGGTCGTCGTCGTCGTCGTGCACGGTCCGGCCGCGATGGCTGGCGAGCCAGCGATCGCGCATCCACTTATTTTGGGTGCTATCATCTCGAACTGGGGCTGTCAGGTCAAGCCTAATCATGGCTTCGCCATCATTACGGCAGTGACGGGGACACGTACAGCCAGCCAGACGCCAACAAAGGCCACGAATTAGCAAGAACCTTCGTTATGTAGCACAGTACTAGTAGCATTATACTCCCTTCGTTTTAAAATATAAGATATTTTATGTTTATTAAAAAAATAAATCTAGACTTGTTTTAGTATGTAGATTCAGGACACACTAAAAAAAGTCTAGATTTATTTACTTTATAAATCTAAAACATCTTATATTTTAAAAGCGAAGGGAGTAGCAACCAAGCTTTGTTCGTGTATGTTCGCTACCGTGTAGTCTTTTCCATGTTGAAGAGGTATATTTCTCTTTTCGAGACGGCATAGGTCTTCTAGCCACAGAGGAAAATCAGTACAAAAGCTCGGAACCCTTTTCCAAGAGATAGTAGTACGTGCGCGGGAGAAAGCTACCCCGAGTCCAATCCAGTGCGCGCGTGCGTAAGCGGCGACAATCGGTTGATGTGCTCGACACACACGTCGATCAGTACCTTGAGCCAAGGATCGCCGCAAAAAAGGTGTAGTATGATGCACTCTCCCTCTGCGTGCACTATAACTACGATTATTTCAGCTCGAAATTCATACATGCGTTGATAAAATGAAGAAAATAATACGCTACACTATAAGAATGCTAGGCCGACGGCCAAATGCGGCAGGAGACGGGCGGGCCGACAAACGGACCGTCATTATAAAATAGCTGTCGACGTAGGCAAAAAATAACTGTCAGCGTAGATGGACCGTCGACATAGTAGATAGGCCATGACAACGATGCGACGGTGTTAATGCTATGCCGACGGCAAAACCGTTTGACATAGATATGTACCTAATATTCATAATAGGAAACGCTCGAAATTCGTAGTATATACATGCGTTGAGAAATGAAGAAAATAATACGCTACACTATAGAAAACGCTCAATGCACCGACGACCAAATGTCGGGGCCATCGGCGTAGCGGCAGGAGACGGGTGGGCCGGTAAATGGGTCGTCAACACAAAATAGCCGTCGGTGTAGGCAAAAAATAGATATCAGCGTAGACGGGCCATCGGCGTAGTAGATAGGCCGTGATGGCGATGCGATGACGTCAATGCTACGCCGGCAAAGCCGTCAGCCTAGGTTTCACACCTACGCCGACGGCAAAACCGTCGGCATAGCTATTTCCCCTGTTTTTATTTAATACTAAAAAATCATAACTATATCATTCTAATTCAGAAACATACATATAATATATCAAAATTTACAGAAAAATAAGATCTATCTAACTAAACACAAATATTATATATTTTTATTGGACACAATATAAAAAAATTATATATACATTTGTATAACATATTTTCTATTTTCTGAGCGCCAAAAAAGGGACGTTTTGTGAAACAACCACCAAATGACAGTTTCAAAATGGTACCATCTTATTTTTTAGAAATATTAGACCAGCTTACATGGACAATGTCCTAACCGAAGTATCTCATACCTTTTCGTCCACCTCTGGTGAAAATGACAAATGTCTGCAAAATCGGTAGAAAGTGGGTTCGATTTGAACTACATGTAAATGATCTAATGCTCATGATTTTTTGAAAAAAATATATTTTTAGACTCACAGTATGATGTTTCTTCGGAGTTACGATGCAAGTTTTAGCGAGACCCATCACATATCTTCATGTTTGCCGTTTTAATCATAGTTTAAAACGGGAAAATTTAGAAACGGACATAAGAAATTTAAAAACGGTCTGAATAATGTAAATCCTTCGCGTGATGACATATTATGTGACATAGTTGCAAGGAAAAATATCAAACTTGGTAAATTGATTATGTCTCAGCAAAACCTTCACAAAATGACTTATAATGTTCGAGGTTTTCTAACTGTCGGGGTCAAATGATCAATGTTATAGCTAGAATCAGAGCATAGTTTGTGATACTATGTCCATATTGTGCATCATGGGATAGCGAACACAGTTGTAGAAGAAAGTTTTCCTTTTCTTCGTACGAAAAAGTCATTGTTCATTTTCCGAGCGCAAAAAACGGGGCGTTTTGTGGAGCAACCAACAAATGATAGTTTCAAACTAGTTCCATCCTATTTTTCTAAAATATCAGACCATCTCACATGGACAATATCCCAATTGGTGTATCTCAAACCTTTTTGTCCACTCCTAGTAAAAAAGACAAATATCTGCCGAATCGGTAGGAAGTGGGTCCGATTTGAACTATAGGTACATGATCTAATGCTAATGATTTTTTTAAAAAATCATTTTTATATACTCACAATATGATGTTTCTTCAGAGATCCATTGCAAGTTTAGCGAGTATCATTGCATAGGTAAAAATCTTGATGCCCGTTGTTTTGACCATGTTTAGACTCACAATATGATTTTTTTTAAAGATTTGAACTCTATAAAATAAATTTTATTTAAAAATACATGATGCATGATTAAAAGTATGATATGGATGTCATATTTGGATTATTATCATTTTTCTAATCGATTTAGACATATTATTTGTTGGATTCCAATTTACGGATTTAAAGATATGAATTCGTCCATATTAAATAGAAAAAGGCAAAAATATATTTTATGATCATTTGAATTCAATATTATTATTACTTATTCATTTTGGTTTACTTACATAATTGTTTTAAATTTTAAAATAAAGACGTGTGACACTAATCAACAATATCTAAATTTTTTTTGGAAGCATATCCGGAAGAAGCAGAGAAGTTAAGCGTGCTGGGGCAGTAGTGTTAGGATGGATGACAGATTAGAAAGTTTGACCATTAATACAATTTAATCGAAGATTTAGCATACTTAGAATTAAAATATTCGCTTGTGAGATTAACAAGTCCAACAATTCAAAAAAATTGGAAAATAAATTCTATTTTTTTTGAAAAAAGATAAAAAAATAAAAAATATGTCGACGGCTAAGCGAGCCGTCGGCGTATCCTAACACCTGTTAGCCGTCTAGGTGGAGCTATCTAAACTATGCCGACAGCTGGCTGGTGGCGTAGCTGTCTACGCCGACGCCGTATTACGCCAACGGCGGGGGTCAGCATAGTCCTACACCGATAGCAATTTGGCCTAAGCCGACGGTAATTTGTCTATGCCGACGGCATAGTGACATGTTCTTGTAGTGTTACTTGGAAGAGATTTGATTTTTCTGGTGATGTATGCATCAACGGTCCATGCGATGGAAGAAGAAAGCGGGACTCCATCCACACGTCTGATAGCTACCCGGCGAGGCACGAGCACTATGCTCTAATTAATTGGGTTCAAGATCACCTCTAAATTCTCATGCGTCGGGCGGGCGGACACACTTGCAATTAACAATGGAAGCTCGACCAATCGCCCTAGGTACAAACCCATTAACAAATCAAAAGATTCTGCTCAGTCATCGGTGATGTGTCGTCACAGTCGAATGTTAGGACTCGTGAACGAACTACATCTAGTGCAGGTTTTACAGAATTATTAAGCAGCTGACAACGAGCAGCACCACACCGATGTTGGTACCATCACCGGTTAAGAGTTTGTTTTTAAGAACTCGTGCGTGCTTTATTAATCGAGTGAGGGTTGGGCCTTCGGCACCATCGCAGCCGGAGATTTGTTGGAGATTCGTGTAAAGTCTGTGTGGTCAAAGCGTTGTGTACTTTTGCATTTTAACCCTCAAAAAATCTTGAATTTGAACCATAATCCACGTGGAGAGGGTAGACCACCTGTTGCTCTTATCCTCCACCTACCCCTGAACACGCTCCCCTCCGTCGCGTCGCCATGCCTCCTCCTCCCCGATAGCCGCCCACCGCCCATCACCTCCTCCTCCTACATGCCCCAAATGGGGGAGGTGCCATGGAGCAGCAACGCTGCCTACAAGCGCGGATCTGGAGGATTGGAGGCCTCTCCTTTTCCTTTATTTGGTCTTTTATTTTTGCTCCTTTTCCTTTCTTTTTTTCTTCATGTTTTTGTATTTTTTGTTTGGATCCAGTTCTAGTTCATGCGATTTTGTATGAATATATGATGGATCTGTGATGGATCTTTTCTTTTTTTCTTCATGCTTTTGGACACGGACTGAGTTCCTCTATTATTTTTTACCACTGTGAATCTTGTATGACACCACTGTGAATCTTGTATGTATTATCAAGTTTTTGTGTGGTACGAATCTGGGCGATGGGAGTACAACATTTTACATGTATGGTTCTTGTGTGAATCTTGATTCACTTGAAAAATGCTAAGAATCTGTAATGAGACATTTTTGGATCTAATACGGATCTTGGACACGGATCTGAGTTCCTCTATTATTTTGCTAGATCTTTCATGTTTAGTGCAAACAAGATTAGTTGTATTTTTTGGAAGATTCATTGCAGTACATTTGTTACTATCTTGAAATAAATTCGAGATTTGTGAGAGAAATCTACTGTGAGAAGTTGATAAATATATTTGATGAATGTTACCTGTGAGATCTACTGTTGTAAAGAACATGTTCTAAATCAGCCGTGATTCCTTTATGAATATTTATTATTCTAGTATGAATTTGTATCAAGATCTGAGCTAAATGCACAAGCATATATGCAATTTGTTGGATTTGTTGTCATTTTGTATGAATCCTTGCAGATAAAAAAACCTGTGAAAAAAATTATATGAAACAACTCCGAATCTTGTATAGATCGTTGAAGTTTTATGGGTTTGCTATCAAACTTGAGAGAAACATATGTAGATTGGTTCTGATGTATTAGCTTGAATTTTTTATGGATTTTCTATCAAAAATATATAAATCATGTATGATTCTTTGCAAAAAGATTCGTGCAAAAATTATGTAAATTGGATATGATGTATTAGCTTGATTCAAACAGAAACATATGCAGATTGGAATTTGTTACAAAAAATAATAATCAAGTTCGATTGTTGTTAGTAGTTTCAAAAAAGATCTATTGAAGATTCATTTGAGTTTCGGTGTTGCCCGTAGCTTAAAAAATTATCTTGGAAAAAGTATGAAACTTGTAAGGATATTTCTAGAAAAAATCTTAAAAAAAATATGATATGAAATATTGTTGAATATTATTGAAAAAATAATTATGTAAGAAATTGTTGATTAAATTATACGAATATCTCTTGGCAGAAACAAGTTTGTAAAACGTGTGAATCTTGTATGAAACTTCTGAATCTAGGATAAAATAAAGTAAGAGTGTCTAAATATTGTTAAATAAAAAGTACAAAAATTAATATTATCAAATGAGATTGTTGAAAAAACAAATTATGGATATTTCATTTTCAGAATAAAAATTGTACAAAAAAGTGTTGAATATTCCTTAAATTTTACTAGAAAAAATGAGGTAAAAAAGAAACTTACATTATGCAGATTGTTGAGATTGTTGAAAAAACAAATTATGGATATTTCATTTTCAGAATAAAAAATGTACATAAAAAGTGTTGAATATTCCTGAAATTATGCAGATTGTTGAGATTGTTGAAAAAACAAATTATGGATATTTCATTTTCAGAATAAAAAATGTACATAAAAAGTGTTGAATATTCCTGAAATTTTACAATAAAAAATGAGGTGAAAAAGAAACAGACATTATGCAGATTGTTTGAAGAAACATGTTCTTAGTGTAACATGTGTACAGTTTTATATAGCGACGAAATATGTATAAAACATGAAAATAGTAGGGACCAAGAAGCAAAACTGTGATGGACTTAAAAAGTAAGATGAAAGGGGTGCTCTGTAAAAATGTTAGCACGAATCTCTAATATATGGAGGGCATTGATGGTGCCGGGGCCCTCCTACGGGGGGATTGCATTGTCCTTTATTAATCACCAAAACATCGAGTCAATATAAATTGTTTCCCGAACATGCATGGTTTTTAGAGGTTGTTTTTAGAGAACTGCTCGCTTTGTAATTTTTGTTATTTTTTTGCTCATTTGTAATGTCGTTGATGATTATTAATAGATTGATGGAATTTCACAAAAACCATAAATTATATAACAATTATTAAAACTATTAGCGAGGTCTTTGATGTCTTGGATCACCGGGTCAAAATGCATATCGGGGCCCTTCTCCATCAATTGAAGCGATGGACAATGGATAGACAATCGGAATCCACTGTGATGTTGTCCATGCCTTCCTTGCAGGCGCAGGTGAGAGCAAACCTGACCGCGTAAGCTTCAGCAAGCTCACATGAACGTAGTTGTCGCAAGTATCCGCAACGAGCAACAACCCTAGCACCCATGCTATGAGAAGACACACAAATAAAGGCACATCGACATTCAACTGGATCATTCCTTCTGGTGGAGGAGACCATGAAGTTTACTGAGGGGTCCGACGACCGTGGTTGGAACCAGATAGAATTTTGAAAACATTATTTCGTAATTTTTTTTATTTCTTAACAATATAATCTCAAACAAAATAAAAGATGCAAAATATTGCATTGAAGGAGAAAAATAAGAGAAGTTGATGCCTATTATGAATCTATTCAAAAAGTAATGAAAATTTTCAGCCCACCAAATATGAGCCCTCGCATTTGCGAGGGTCACCTTGCTAGTTTTTTAAATTTCAGGAGCTCCCGGCTAATTAAGTTCATCAGAGAAACCAGCTAGGGGTTGAGTACTGTCAACTAGGATGGCTTCGATGGAACAATACTAGTCTTCACAACGACGCTTTTTCCATCCCAAGACAGGTAGTAGTACAGTAGTACTTTTGAGACCAGTTGGACAGCTTCTTCTGAAATTTGTGTTGTCAAAAACTGTATTTATAGTTCTTACTGTGGTTCTGTACATGCACATTACAAACTGATCGGGAGATGCACACATGCACTGCATCACCAAAAAGAAAAGGCAAACAGCAGCTACCCTACTGGACGATCACTGCGGCCATTTATATATAGCGCACGCGCACGCCGTCGATCGATCACCGCAGCAGGTAGGCTGATGAGTACAGCAGCCACCAACCAGCACCGGCGTCGGGCAGGCAGGCAGGCCAGCTACCAAAAAAGAACCAGTTACATTATTTCGTAATTTTTTTTATTTCTTAACAATATAATCTCAAACAAAATAAAAGATCTGAAATATTGCATTGAAGGTGAAAAATAAGAGAAGTTGATGCAGATGATGGATCTATTCAAAAAGTAATGAAAATTTTCAGCCCACCAAATATGATGCCCTCGCATTTGCAAAGGTCACCAAATATGATGTCCAATCCAGTGCGTAAGCAGCGACAACGATCGGTTGATGTGCCCGACGCACACGTCGATCACTACCTTGCGAGCCAACGATCGCCGAAAAAAGGTACTCTCTGATCCATATTAGTTGACTTGAATATGTCTAGATTCAGAAATATTTAACACTAAAACATATGTAGATATACTCGAATTTAAACAAATCTAAATCAGCTAATATGGGTCAGAGGAGTACTAGAACGATTATTTCAGCTCCAAATTCATACATGCGTTGAGAAATGGAAAAATAATAGTAGTACTACGCTACTTGGAATAGAGTTGTTTTTCTTCGATCCGGTGATAGCTACGCGGCGAGGCACGATGGTCTAATTAATTGAGTAAGCACATCAGCTCTAAATTCTCATTCGTCGAGCAGACAGACACACTTGCAATTAACAATGGAAGGTCGACCAATCGCCCCTACATGCAAACCCATTAACAAATCAAAAGGTTCTGCTCGGTGACGTGCTGTTGCACTAGATATAGAATGATGTTGTTCTGACGCGCAGGTAATCAACAACTGGTAGGCAACATGGCGTGGCGACACGCGTGCTCCCGTGAAACAGCATTGGTGACTGCAATCTATACGTGACAATGTTAGGAAGTGATGCTAGAAGGGCAAAGAGAAGACACAAAGTGAGGCGCATCGACATTCAACTGGAACAGTCCTTCCGACGGCAGGGACCATGAAGCTAACCGAGAGGTCGCACGACTATGGTTGGAACTAGATAGCTTTTTGAAAACATTATTTCAATAATTATTTTTTCTTATTTCTTAACAACATAATCTCAAACAAAATAAAAGATACGAAATATCACATTGAAGGAGAAAAATTAAGAGAAATTGATGCCTATTATGGGACCTATTAAAAAGTAATGAAAATTTTCAGCACACCAAATATGATGCACTTACATTTGCGACCAACTTGCTGGAGGTTGAATACTGTCAACTGGGATGGCTTGGAGGGAGCAGTACTAGTATATACAACGACGTTTTTTTTTCCATCCTAGGAAAGGCGACACTTATTATTAATTGGAGGGAGTAGTATTTTTATACCAATTGGACAACTTCTTTTGAATATATTGTCAAAAACTGTATTTATAGTTCTTACTGTGGTTCTGTACATGCACATTACAAACTGATCGGCAGATGCACACATGTACTGCATCACCAAAAATAAAAGGCAAACAGCAGCTACCCTACTGGACGATCACCGCTGCAATCCTTCACACGGCCATTTGTATATAGCGCACGCCGTCGATCACCGCAGCAGGTAGGGTGATGAGTACAGCAGCCACCAACCAGCACCGGCCAGGCCAGCTACCAAAAAGGAATCTCCTGGATATTCAGCAGATGACGCAGGAGTTGGGGTCGTCTTCGGCGCTGTGGACGACGTAGCGCGGCTGCGGCGGCGGTGGGTACCAGTGCTGCGGGTACACCACCGGCACGACCTGCTTCTTGTCCGCGCCGCCCTCCTTCTTGTCCCCGCCGCCGGCGCCGGCGCCTGGCTTCTTGTCGCCGTCCTTCTTCTCCTCCTTGGCGGGTCCGACGGAGACGATCTGCGCGGTGGGGAAGAGCTTGGTGCGCAGCTTGGCGGTGATCTTGACGGGGTCGACGGTGCCGATGACCGTCATCTTCTGGTCCTTCATGTCCACCGAAATCTGGTCGATCCCATGGAGACCTGATACGAGCTTGAGCGCCTTCTGCTTGTGCCTGTCGTCGTGCAGGTCCAGCTTCAGCACGACTTTCTGCATCCTTGAACGGCGGCGAATTTGCTTCTGGCGGGGCGGGGCGGCGGAGTTTGCGAGGTAAGCAAGCTACGGGTGCTCTGTATCTGGCTGTGCCGTGAGTTAGACGTGTAACGGACGAAGAAAATAGGTAGTCCGAGTGGTGTGGTGTGGAAGGGAGTGGCCGGGCCAGTGGATTTATAGGTGGCGAGCGAGCGGCAAGGGCCGTGCTACGGGGTTTTTCGTTGGGGCCAAGGAAGTCGCCACGAAGCTCGATCTGGGATCAGGGACGGTCCGGGTTTGAGATTTGACGGTCAATAGAAGAAGATTTTCCAGATTTTCTCTCGTTCTGGCTCGCTCGCTTTTGCTGCAGCGCTAGCTTGCTATGCGCTTGGACTTGGTGGGCGTCGATGGGTGGGTGGCCAGGCGGGAAAGAGTAGAGGAGCCGAGTGTGGATTTACCCCTCCTAGGTTGGGCCCTCGGCACCATCTATATCATTTATTTGTTGGAGATTCATGCAAGGTTAATGCAGTCAATCGTCTGTCGCACGTTTATATTTAAGCCCTCCTGCTTTTTGGTATTTCACCCGCAGTCCAGGGGAGAGGATGACCACCCCACCGACCCACACCAACCCCCAGCCCACGCGGCCAGTTTGTGGTTGGATGCAGTTTGTTGTTTTTCTGGGGCCCCTACTTTTTCTTTTGGTTTTTCTTCATGCTTGGATCCAGTTCGTGGTTGAATATTTTGTTTGGATTAAATTCGTGGTTGAATCTTGATTGAATCTTTATTGAATCTTGTATGAATTTTGTTTAAATTCGTGGATCCGGGGCCCCTACTTTTCCTTTATTAAATCTTGATTAAATTCATGGTATAAAGTATTATCAAGTTTTTGACACGGATCTTGTATGAATTTTGTTCATGTTTGGATCCTTTCTTTTTATTCGTGCTTGGATCTTGATTTGAGTTTCTTGTATAAAACTTCTGAATCTTGGCAGAAACAAGTTTGTAAAACGTGTAAATCTTGTATAAAATTATATGAATATCTCTTAGCAGAAACAAGTTTGTAAAACGTGTGAATCTTGTATAAAACTTCAGAATCTAGGATGAAACAAAGTAAGAGTGTCTAAATATTATTAAATAAAAAGTAGAAAAATAAAAATTATCAAAAGAGATTGTTGAAAAAATAAATTATGCATGTTTCATTTTTAGAATTAAAAATGTATATAAAAAATTGTTAAATATTTCTGAAATTGTACGAGAAAAAATAAGGTGAAAAAGAAACAGGAACGTGTAGAAGACTATCGATTGTAAGGAGTCAAACAAGAGAATTTTTTTTATTATATCCGAAAACGTTAAGGGTTACATAGAAAAACTGCAGCAGGCCTGAGCGATGAGGTGGGAGGATTATTTTGTAATACGCATAGCACGAATCTTCAACAATTGGAGAATAGAGATGGTGCCGAGGGCTCTTCTATGGGAGGAATTGCATTGTCCTAGAGGAGCCGTGTGCGCGTGGGGATCGATCTCGGGGGTCCGGACGGATGACGCGCGCGGTCGTCGCGTCAACGGGCGCCACGGGACGGTGGAATTTGCGGCGGTGGCAGGGACGACCTGCTTGCTGTAGGCCTGCCGGGTCGTCGTCGTCGTCGTGCATGGTCCGACCGCGCTGGCTGGCCAGCCAGCGATCGCGCATCCACTTATTTTGGGTGCTAGCCGATGATGCCGATCGATCTCGAACTGGGGCTGTCAGGTCAAGCCTAATCATGGCTTCGCCATCATTACGGCAGTGACGGGGACACGTACAGCCAGCCAGACGCCAACAAAGGCCACGACTTATCAAGAACCTTCATTATGCAGTGTACTAGCATTGTACTAGTAGCAACCAAGCTTTGTTTCTGTATGTTTGCTACCGACCTAGTACCGTGTAGCCTTTTCCATGTTGAAGAGATAAATTTCTCTTTTCGAGACGGCATATGTCTTCTCGCCACAGAGGAAAATCAGTACAAAAGCTCGGAACCCTTTTCCATGGCCAAGAGATAGTAGTACCGAGTCCAATCCAGTGCGCGCGTGCGGAAGCAGCGACGATCGGTTGATGTGCTCGACACACACGTCGATCAGTACCTTGAGCCAAGGATCGCCGCAAAAAAGGTGTAGTATGATGCAGTCTCCCTCTGCGTGCACTAGAACGATTATTTCACCTCGAAATTCATACATGCGGTGATAAAATGAAGAAAATAATACGCTACACTATAAGAATGCAACGCCGATGGCAAAATGCGGCGTAGCGGCAGGAGACGGGCGGGCCGGCAAATGGGCCGTCAACACAAAATAGCCGTCGGTGTAGGCAAAAAATAGATGTCAGCATAGACGGGCCATCGGCGTAGTAGATAGGTCGTGATGGCGATGCGATGGCGTCAATGCTACGCCGGCAAAGCCATCGGCCTAGGTTTCACACCTACGCCGACGGCTTTTGCCGTCGGCATAGCTATTTCCCCTGTTTTTCATTTAATACTAAAAAATCATAACTATATCATTCTAATGCGGTGACCCAGCATACCACTGCATTATGTAGTATACTATAGTCGTGGACATAACACCAATAAAACACCGTTCACTAGTATTACATCTCTCAGAATGGCACAACAGAAACACAGCGGGTCCAATACATGGTTAAAGGTTACAACTCACTCTTTACATAAGATCCAGAGAATACTCTAGGTTTAACATAGAGAAAGGACTTCTTATGAAGAAGAATCAAGGATAAACAACGCAAAAACAATTATACTACTAGAACTAATATTTTAACTACGGTTTTGGTGTTGCGGCTTTTGCAATGCACTCTAGAGATAGGTTCTTTGGCTAGAGATTAAATTACTATCTAATTAGTAACTTCGTCTTCACTTGAGTTGAGGTAAATATTGACTTCCTTGTCTTTATTGAAAAATCTTTAGCTGAGCAAGATAAGTCCTGGAGCATAACTTGATGTGGTTGTTGTCTACTCCGGCTTCAGAATCTAGCAAGGGTTAAGAAGATACTTTGAGTACGAGCGTACTCAGCAAATTCACTAGAAAATGAGTGTTTGATGCACTATAACTACAGCCACAGACCGTAGGTCGTAGGCAATGCAAGTTTTCATAAACATTTCTTCAAAGGTTGCTTTTATTCTGAAAAGCTATGTCCGTCAGCCTTCACGGGTTTACTAGAACCTTCATGGGGTTCCTTTTTCGCCACGTTCGCAGCTCCTTCCCGGAACAGGTGAAATGGATCGTATGGGCACCTAGAGGGGGGGTGAATAGGTGCTAACCAATTTTTAATACTTTTTCAATTTTAGGCTTGACACAAAGTAAATTCTCTAGATATGCAACTATGAGAATTTCCCTATATGTAACCCTAACTACTAAGCACGTAAAAGAGGAGCGAGGAAACCGTAGTGGAGCACGCGGAGACACAGGGATTTGTTTTACCGCAGTTCCTTCCTTGTTAAGGGAAGTACATCTGCGTTGGAGGGGTGGGCGGTTCTAAGACCACCACGCCACAATAGGCCTCACCCTATTCTCCGATGGATCTCGCCACGAGAGGCCTGATCCACCTTCTCCACTATTGGATCCCTTCGAGGCGGGAACTGGTGCCTTTTACAACACTATCAGGGCACACACCCACAACCGAATTGGGGGCTCCCGAGATGACAACAAGATGCCACAAGAACAAGGTTTATCAATATAAACAAAAACAAGGATCTAGGTATTTGCAAGAAATACTAGATCGGGGGTTCTCCAAATGAATGGAGAGGAGATGAAGCGCTTGATTGCTGATGATGAAGATCGAGTTCTCCTCCTTCGATTCCCCAAGGGATGGGGCCTTTGGGTGGATCTAGGTGGAGCACTCTTGGATGAAGCTTTCAGATCTGATCTGGTCTTTTTCGAGATGAATCAAGAGTTCTGGCAGGAGGGGGAAGGCTGGCTTAAATACCCCCTCCCCAGATCTGGCCGTTGCACAACTTTGGGGGCGGATTATCCACCCCCCTGGGAAAACTCCGCCCCAAGGGCGGATTCTCCGGGGGAAACTCCGCCCCCTCTCTAGGCTTGCGCCTTGGTGAAGCTTTATGAAGATCTTGGGGGCGGATAATCCGGCCCCCCTGAGGGGCGGATTATCCGGCCAGGCCGGAAAGTCCGGCCAAAACTCCGCCCCCTCTCTGGGGCTTGCGCCTTGGCAATGAGCATGGGGGGACGGATTATCCGCCCCCCTAAGGGGCGGATTATCCGGCGGGGCCAGAGAATCCGGCCAAAATTCCGCCCCCCTTCTAGGGCTTGCGCCAACTTGGGAAGAGGGAGGGGCGAATTATCCGCCCCTGGTGGGGGCGGATTATCCGCCCCCCAAAAACAGAATCCTTTCCCTTTTTCTCATAGGTGGCTGCAACACTTCAACACACATTAAATAATCCTTGATATTGTTATCTAACACATAAAACACTAGGGATTATAAAATGTTCTTTCAATCTCCCCCTTTTTGGTGTTAGATGACAATATTAGGATTTGCAATAAAACCGGCAAAAGCCACCTTAAATAATGAAAGACGCTCCCCCTAGATGTGTGCATATTTAAGATTTGCATTTGAATACAAATACACACACTAGGGAGAACACTACTTTAAGGTTTGGGAAATAAGGTCATACCACCGGGATGAGAATATAGCCAAAGCATACATAGATAATCCCATGAATCCATATGCCATCAAATATGCTCCATAATTCCAGAATTCCATGGGGTCCATGATAGATAAATCCAGAATTCCATGAATACCAAACATAGTACCAAACTGTGGAGTACGACATAGTCTTACATAAACAAACACAAATAGCAACTGAGTTCACGCTAGAAAAGCCACAAGCAAGCAAATAAAAACGACTAAAATCGAAAAGCTTGTGCCCAACCCTTGCAAATCACGAGACCTAATAGAACTACTTCTCCCCCTTTGGCATCGAAACGCCAAAAAGGAAGAAGAGCGATGCTAACAGAGGAACAAGAGATATGCAAGAAAATCCAACGGGACCCATGAAAAACCAACTCTTCTCAAGGAAGAGGGCGGTGGCCTAAGCCACCATGTTGGAGCGCATGGCATGACACCGCGAAGATGTATCTTGAGTTCAAAACCAATGCTCATCGATGACCCACATATCACAAAGTGATATTAAGGGAAATGATTTTACTTGCTTTCGGCATTATGGGGGGAGGGTTGGCCCAATCAATTAGGACCACACTCCCCCTATGTCTATGCCCGCATCTAAACCAAATACATGAATAAGAGCAAGTGAGTGTGCAAGGGTAGTCAAGCCAAGCTCCTTGAATCTATGATATTTAGCTCATTCCTCAAATAACAAAATCTTGATTCATCAAGAGGCTTTGTGAAAATATCAGCAAGTTGGTTCTTCGTGCTCACAAAGGATAGAGCAATATCTCCACGAGCAACATGATCCCGAATAAAGTGGTTGCGAATCTCTATATGTTTTGTTCTTGTATGCTGCACATGATTGTAAGCAATTTTGATAGCACTTTCATTGTCGCATAAAAGAGGCACTTTGTCACAATTGACACCATATTCCTTTAAAGTTTGCCTCATCCATAACAATTGAGTACAAGCACTTGCAGCAGCAACATATTCAGCTTCGGCGGTTGAGAGTGAAATACAATTCTGTTTCTTTGATGACCAACACACTAGAGACCTGCCCAAGAATTGGCATGCACCAGAGGTTGATTTCCTATCATCTTTGTCACCAGCCCAATCTGAATCAGTGTAACCACATAGAGAGAAACTTGAGCCCTTGGGATACCATAACCCAAAATTTGGGGAATGAACCAAATATCGGAAGATTCGCTTGACTGCCACTAAGTGGCTTTCTTTAGGAGCGGGTTGGTACCTTGCACACACTCCTACACTTAACACGATATCGGGCCTAGATGCGTGAAGGTAAAGGAGAGAGCCGATCATGGATCGGTATACCTTTTGATCCACGTTTTTACCCTTGGGATTGAGCTCAAGATGACACTTTGTTTGCATTGGGGTAGCAATGCCATTGAGATCCGTCATCTTGAACCTTTTGAGCATGTCTTGGATGTACTTAGCTTGATTAATAAAGGTTCCCTCTCTAAGTTGTTTGATCTCAAATCCAAGAAAGAACCTGAGCTCACCCATCATGGACATCTCAAACCTGTCAGTCATAAGCTTCGAAAATTCATCGTTAAAAGCTTGGTTAGTAGAGCCAAAAATAATGTCATCTACATAAAGTTGGCATACAAAAAGCTCCCCATTAACCTTCTTAGTAAAAAGAGTGGGATCGATTTGCCCAACTTCGAATCCACGGTCTAGCAAAAGCTCTTTAAGGTGCTCATACCACGCACGTGGGGCTTGTTTAAGGTCATAGAGCGCCTTATCGAGTTTGTATACATGGTTCGGAAATTTGGGGTCCTCAAACCCTGGGGGCTGCTTGACGTATACTAACTCATGTAGAGGACCATTAAGGAAAGCGCTCTTAACATCCATTTGTTGTAATTTAAAATTATGATGGGCTGCATATGCAAGAAGGATACGGATGGACTCAAGACGAGCCACAGGAGCATAAGTCTCGCCAAAATCAATTCCTTCCACTTGAGAGAATCCTTGAGCCACGAGTCGTGCTTTATTCCTCACAACAATGCCATTTTCATCCTGTTTGTTCTTGAAGATCCACTTGGTGCTGATAACATTGCGGCAATCCTTTGGTTTTTCTACGAGCTTCCAAACTTTGTTGCGTTCGAAGTTATTTAATTCTTCATGCATTGCAACAACCCAATCGGGGTCTTCAAGAGCATCAAAAACCTTCTTCGGTTCAACCATGGAAATGTGAGCTTGATGATCACAGAAGCTTGCAAGTTCTCTTCTAGTGGATACCCTTCGTCGTAGATCACCAACAACCTTGTTAAGAGTGTGACCTCTTAGTTCAAGGTTCCGATCAGCACGAGCCTTGCGACGAGCCTCAATGTCCTTATTGTTTCTAGGAGGAGTGGATTCAATAGTTGTATCCTTGTCTTGATTACTGCCCTGCCCTTGACCTTGGGGTTCATTAACGCCAGAAGATTGTTGCTGAACATTTTCTTCAGGCCCGGATAATCCGCCCCTTGGAGGGGCCGGACTATCCGGCCTGGGAGCTTCAGAGTTGTTGACTTCTCCTTAGGATCCTCTGGAACGAGTTGGAGTGCCAGGGGCGGATTGTCCGCCCCTTGGAGGGGGCGGATAGTCCGGCCTGGGACTACCAACTTGTCCAGGGGACCGATGATCTTCAGCAGATTGTGGTGTTGGTGCAGGATTGTATCCAACATGTGGTGTAGGAGCTTGTTGATCTTGTGTAGATGAGGGCTCCACATGTGTGGAGCATTGTCCTTCCCGATCCGCCACAAGGGGTTCCTCAATGGGGCGGAAAAATCCCACGCCCATTCTTCTTATGGCATCTTGGGGTATTTCAACATCTGCATCACAAACATCAACTTGCCCTACAAAGGAGCCGTTATTTTCATCGAACTCCACACTACAAGATTCTACAACAATCCCAGTGAGCTTGTTGTAGACTCTATAAGTGTGGGATTCGGCACCGTAACCAAAAAAATACCTTCTAAAGCCTTGGATTCACATTTTGACAAACGGACACCTTTAATAAGAAAGAAACACTTACACCCGAATACCTTGAAGTATGAGATGTTGGGTTTGTTACCGGTAAGTATTTCATATGGGGTCTTGTCCAAGATCTTTCGAAGGTAGAGCCGGTTTGATGAGTGACAAGGAGTGGATATGGCTTCAGCCCAAAAATTATAAGGAGACTTGAATTCAGCTAGCATAGATCTTGCCATATCCATCAAAGTCCGGTTCTTCCTCTCGGCTACACCATTTTGTTGAGGGGTGTACGCAGCGGAATATTGGTGTCTAATCCCCTCTTCGCTAAGAAACTCGTTTAAAGTGTAGTTCTTGAATTCTGAGCCGTTGTCACTTCTAATTGCCAAGATAGGAACATTGTGTTGACGTTGAACTTCATTGGCAAAGTCGATGACAGTTTGTTGAGTCTCACTTTTCAGCTTGAAGAAATATACCCATGTATATCTTGAGTAATCATCGACAATGACCAAGCAATATTTCTTCCCACCAAGACTTGCATGAGAAGGAGGACCAAATAAATCCACATGAAGTAATTCCAAGATCCTCTTTGATGACACAATAGTCTTCCTCTTGTGGGGAGAGTCATGCATTTTTCCTTCAACACAAGCCCTGCAAACACGATCTTTGGCAAAAGAGACATTGTCTTTTAGTCCAAGGATGTGGCCACCCTTCTGGAGACTTTGCAAACTTCTCATGTTGACATGGGCTAAACGGCGATGCCATAGCCAGCCCACGTCGGCCTTTCCGAATAGACACGACCCGAAGTGTTTTTCCCTGAGAAGTCCACCACATACAGGTCATTTTCGACGTATCCAACGAAAGCGACCTTTAGAGACTTGCTCCACAAGAGTACCACCAAATCATCATTGATAAAAACAGCAAAACCCATCTTGCCAAGGGCACGAACAGAAAGAAGGTTGTAACCAAGGGTCTTAACAAGCATGACGTCCACGAGAGAGATATCGTGGGCAACCACAACCTTGCCAAGACCCAATACCTGAGATTTTGACTTATCACCATAGGAGACTATGATATTATCATGATTTGGACGCATCTTTGTGATGATCTCCTTGCTTCCGGTCATATGACTAGTGCAGCCACTATCCAGCACCCATTTCGACCCACCGGAAGCATAGCCCTGCAAGAAAATTACTTCTTGGTTTTAGGTACCCATTTTTCAATGGGTCCTTTCATGTTAGTAACAAGGGTCTTTGGGACCCAAATAGACCAAGCAATATATTCATCAAAAGGACCAACATAATAAGCATAAACATCGCCATAGTCATCACAAAAGAGTTCATAATTCGGATTGTGAGACCCTGCAAAACCAATATTATTAGTCTTGTCTTTTGTGACAATCTTCTCAGAAGTGCTTGTCTTTAATTGCACATTATTGGTCTTGGTCTTCTTGGTTTTCTTATTCTTGGACTTGGCGACATACCCAAGTCCCTCTTTACCATGATTTGACCTTTGCTTGCCAAGGACTTCATCAAGCACACCTTTGTCCTTTATAGTGATGTCCTTGATCACTTCTTTTTCCGCACTAGCATTTTTCTTGTTACTAAATGTTGAGTTGGATGAGCTAGGAGTATCATATTTGGCCAATCGACTTTGAAGCTGATCATGTGACTCATTGAGAATAGAGAACTCGTTTTTCAATGCCTTGTGAGCATTGTCAAGTTTCTCCAATTCCTCGGAGAGTCTATCATGAGCAGCCCCAAAGTCAATCCTTTCCTTCTTTAACTTCTTTGCTTTGGTGACAGCATTGTCATGTTCCTTAACAAGTTTAGTCACAATTTCTTCATGTGACTCTTCCATAGACTCGAGCCTCTCTTCAAGAGAGACCCGAGCTTCTTATTCTTCTTCAAGAGCATTTTTTAGGGATGCAATTTCCATTGCATCCTCCCTTTCAATTCTGCCCTTTTCTTCGAGGAGTGCTTCGTTTTGGGCCAGCTGATCCATGAGAGCTTCAAAACGAACTTTGTGCTCACCTTGCAAGTTAGTGTAGAAATAATCCAAAGCAATAATCTCTTCTTTAACCTTATGACTAGTAGGATCATCCATGTCTATCATAGTCTTGGGAAAAGAAGAGTTAAAAGAAGTTACCTCAGAGCTTCGTGCCATGAGGCAAGTAGCATTCTTGTTGATGATGTTTTTGTTCGGAGAGTCGAAGAGAGATGTTGATGTAGATGTGGTGGCTATAGCAGCCACCTCTTGAGAGCTATCGTCCTCGTTCTCATCTTCACTCCCCGATGAATATTCTTCTTGAGCCACTAGAACAATCTTTGGTTGCTTCTTGAAAGGAGCATTCTTCTTTACAAACTGTTTCTTACGTGGAGCTTTTGATTTGTCCTTGAAAATGAGTCTTCCTCCATTATCCTATCTACTTTGATATGGACACTCAGCTATGAAGTGCAGCCGGTCACCACAATTAAAGCATGTTCTCAGCTTGGGACCATTTTCTTTTCTTCCATAGGCTCCACTCTTTCGATCTAGTTCAGCTTTAGCCTTGGCTGGATCTTTCCAAAAGTTTCTTGCATAAAGAGCCAAGTATTGTCCGTGGATCCTTTTTATATCTTTGGGACAGTCCAGACCTTCTACCGCATATTCATCATGATCAATCACACTAGTCTTCAAGGCCATGTTGACCCCCTTTTGCATCCCCATAGCTCGAGCACGAGCATCTTCGGCATTCTTGGCAGCCACTTTGAAGGCGGCCATTTCTTGCATTACCTCATTGGATGACATGAGGTGATAGTTATGCCTACCTTGGAGACTTTTCAAATCTGTGGGCTCAAATGGCATAAGAGCACTGACATACTTGCGCTTGATCCAAGCATCATCAACATGAGCTGCACCGTGGTTTCTGAAGGTTGTGGCTATTGCCTTGAGCCTCCTATACATGTCCTCGTGGTCTTCTCCATCCAGCATATAAAATCCTTCAGCTTCATTGCTCAAGGCATCATATCTATTCCTTCTCATACTTTCATTTCCGATGAAGAGCTCAGTGAGGGCATCCCAAGCTTCTTTAGTTGTGCTAAGATGCTAAATGTGTGGCATGTCTTTGTCACCCACACCAAGCTGTATTATGTGTAGAGCTGTAGCATTGAGTTGGCTATCGACCACTTCTCTTCTTGTGAGATTGTTAGGGTTTCCAACATGAAGACCATCTTCGATGATCTTCCACAACTCTATGGAGGAACTGCATACATGAGATTTCATCAAAAATTGCCATTGAGAGAAAGTAGATGCTGAAAGTTTGGGTGGATCACCCCTATTATGTATATGTGGGTGAGGGATAGGCGGATCAGGGGAATACACATGAGAAACCTCATTGTATCCATCCTTACCGCTATCCTTTTTCGAGGAGGAGCTCTTGCTAGTATCATCACCAACCACTTCGTTATCTTTGGAAACAGTTTTACCCGTTTCCTTGGATTGCGGAGTGGTATCCTCCGAGTTAGATGGAGGTGATGTTGCGGATGTGGAGAGACGCATTATCAATTGACGCATCTCTTCCATCTTAGCCTCCATTGAACTCACCAAGGTTGTTTCCAACGTCTTGAGATCGTTCATGGTGACTACCTCCGGAGCATCACTCCCATCTACCTTGGAACCCATACTTCTCTTAGGCGGTTAAGCCCGAAATAAGAGCCGAGGCTCTGATACCAATTGAAATGGATCATATGGGCACCTAGAGGGGAGGGTGAATAGGTGCTAACCAATTTTTAGTACTTTTTCAATTTTAGGCTTGACACAAAGTAAATTCTCTAGATATGCAACTACGAGAATTTCCCTATATGTAACCTGTTGGAGATATGCCCAAGAGGCAATAATAAAGTGGTTATTATCATATCTTCATACTTATGATAAATGTTTACATACCATGCTATAATTGTATTAACCGGAAACATTAATACTTGTGTGATTTGTAAACATAAAAGAGTCCCTAGTAAAGCCTCTTGTTAAACTAGCTTGTTGGTTAATATATGATCATGGTTTCCTGATCATGAACATAGAGATGTTATTAACAACAGGGTCATATCATTAGGAGAATGATGTGATGGACATACTCCTATAGTTAAGCGTAGCATAAAGATCAAGTCATTTAATATAGTTCATTTGCTATAAGCTTTCTGATACATAGTAACCTAATTCCTTCGACCATGAGATCATGCATATCACCTTTTCCGGAAGGATGCTTTGATGACATCAAACACCACACCGTAACAGGGTGGCTATAAAGGTGGCATTGAGTGTTCAGAAAGTATTGGTTGAGACACATGGATCAAGAGTGGGATTTGTCCATCCATATGACGGATAGATATACTCTGGGCCCTCTCGGTGGAATGTCATCCAATTAGCTTGCAAGCATGTGACTAGCTCACAAGGGATCACATACCACGGGAACGAGAAAAGAGTACTTATCAGTAACGAGGTTGAACTAGGTATGCAGAGATACCGATGATCATAACCTCGGATAAGTAAAATATCGTGAGACAAAGGGAAATTGGTATCGTATGTAAGTGGTTCATTCGATCGCAAAGTAATCGTAGAAATATGTGGGAGCCATATGAATTTCCAGATTCCTCTATTGGTTATTGATCGGAGAAGTGTCTCGATCATGTCCGCATAATTCACGAACCGTAGGGAGACACACTTAAGGATTCGATGTTGTTGAGTAGTTATGGAATGATGAGTAAGAGACCGAATGTTGTTCGGAGTCTCGGATGGGATCCGGGATATCACGAGGAGATCCGGAATGGTCCGGAGAATGAGATTCATATAAGGAAAGTCCCGTTTTGGAGTTGGGGAATGATTCCGATGTTTTTCATCGGGAATGTTCTAGGAGGTTCCGGAATGTCCGGCACTCCGGGGGGAAGGGTACATGGATGTGTTATATCAAGTTGGTATGATTGCATCATGTACTAAGTGTCATCGCTGAACAAAATAGAGGGATTAATCAAATCCTTGTTTGAAAAGTCAAACGCCAAGTTTGAAAGTCAAACGGCTATTTTTGGGAAGTGGAGAAAGAGGAGGAAACCGAGTTGGGGAGGAGTCCCTCCTCCTCCACCGCCGGCCCACCTTGGGTCCGAGTTGGGGAGGGACTCTCCTCCCCTGGCGCGCCTCCCTCCACCTATAAAGTGAGGGGCAGGGCTGCCCCTCCTAGACACACCTCCTACACCCAAACCCTAGCCTCCTAGCCGCCGGCCTCCTCCAAGTCGCCGCCGCCTAGAGCTCCTCTAACTCGACGAGTTAGGGTTTCCCCAAACCCTAGCCGCCGACCAAGTCCTCCCCTTGGTGCCCTCTAAATCGTAGATCACCAAGGCCTCTCTCATACTCCACCATACTCGCTCCGGCTTAAGGCGAAGCCCTGCGAGATCTCCCCTCTACTTCTGGTACCACGCCGTCGTGCTGCCGGAATTGCGAGGAGAGTGCTACAACCTCCGCTGCCTACTAGAACAAGGGAGAGGAAGGTCTTCGTCGAGTACCGAACGTGTGACCGACTGCGGGAGCGCTGCCGGAACGCAACGCCGGAAGGATCGTCTACGCGATCTTGAGATCGGCAAGTGTACGACTACATCACCCACGAGAATCTGCTCTCGTTAACCGCTTTGGAATCTTCGAGGGTGAGTTCCTCTATCGACTCGTTGCTACAATCTAGTAGATAGATCTTGGCTTGATCATAGATTAGATCTTGATTGTGTGTTCATGCGGTAGAAAATTTTTGTTTTCCATGCTACGAACCCCTACAGTGGTATCAGAGCCGTGTCTATATGTAGATCTGTTGCACGAGTAGAACACAATGGTCATTGTGGGCGTTGATGCTTTTGTTGTCGATTGCTTCTTGTGTACTTTGCATCTTGCGGGATGGTGGGATGAAGCGGCCCGGGCTAACCTTACATGACATCGTTCATGAGACTTGCTCCACGCTTGACATGCAACTTGTATTGCATAAGTGGCTTTGCGGGTGTCTGTTTCTCCCAACATAGTTAAGATTCAATTTACAACGGGTGATTGACAATACTAGTATCAATGTTGTGGTTCTTGTTCGTAAGTTAGAACGACACTTATTGAAAGCCCCAAACCACGTAAAACATGCAAAGAAAATTAGAGGCGTCTAACTTTGTTTTGCAGGGGTGTGCTGTGATGTGATATGGCCATGATTGTGATTATATATGATGTATGCAATGTTCCTTATTGTAAGTTGGCAACCGGCAGGAGCCATATGGTTGTCTTTAAATTCTGTTAAGACCCGCTTGTCTGTTCAAAGTAGTTGTAATAGTTGAAGCTGGTGGACGACAACCATGGAGCGGCGTCATTGACCTTGATGCAATGCCGGTGATGATGGAGATCATGTTCGTGCTTGAAGATGGAGATCGGAAGCACAAGAAGAAAGGCCATATCATATCACATATTATGAATTGCATGTGATGTTAATCCTTTTATGCATCTTGTATTTCTTAGTTAATGACAGTAGCATTATAAGATGATCCCTCAAGCACACAATTTCAAGTTTTAAAGTGTTCATCCTTAGTAAGCACCGTTGCTAAAGCTCGTTGTTTCGAAACACCACGTGATGATCGGGTGTGTTAGATTCTGCGAGTGTATACAACGTGAGCAAGCCAGATTTGCTCATGCGGAAGCTAAGGTTAATCTTGATGAGCCTAGCATGTACAGACATGGTCTCGGAACACGGATCACCGAAAGGTAAAGCATGAGTCATATAGTAGATATGATGAACATGTTGATTGTTCGCCATTGAAGCTACATCAACTCTCGTGATGATCGGTTTTGATGTGGTGAATTTGGTTCATGTGATCACTAAAACAATGTGAGGGATATTGTTTTGAGTGGGAGTTCAACGGCAATATGATTAAAAGTTGAACACTGTTTATCATAAATTAAATCAAAGTGAATTTGCATAGTTGTTGTAGTCATTGGCATCCATTTACCACCTTGCGCTTAGTTTTAGTTGAGATGATAGAACTATAGAATTCTGGTTAGTTACTTTACGAACTGGTATCGTATTGTTTTGAAGTGTTAATCTAAAGTTTAAAAGTCCTATTGCAAACTTTCAGTAAGGTTCTGGTTACTCCATGAAGTTTAATAATTGGTATTAAAAACAAGAGTGACAATTCCAAGTGTTAGTGTATGAGTATCATGTTTGTCTCCATGATTCTTGATATTCAAAGGATTGTCTTAATATCAAGGTTATCTAGGATCTGAAAGAGTTGTTTCAGAAACCATGATGTGTGGAAGATATTGTGATATCTGAAACAAAGTTTTGGTTGCAACATGATAGAGTATAATATGGCAAAAGTCATGTTCTCGTATTTGATGAGAATTTGCAAAAGGTTGAAGACACTAGTTGTCCTAATCCTCCAAAATGTTTTGGAGAGCAACATTATACTCGCAGTTCACCATTATAAGCTAAAAGTAGCTTGATCATGGATAATTCCATGATAAGGGTGAATATATGATGTAGGTAAAGTGTTTACTACACCAATAGATTACTAAAGAAAGGAATTTGAAAGAACACCAAACATTTGATGATGCTGATCTACTTCAAAGTGCAAGTCCAAAGACATTGGTATTTAATTATACACGCTTTGGACTATGTGTCATATGTATGACTCCACTGTTGATGTTGATAGATTCTTTCAAACAGAAAATAAATACTGAAAGAGAATCTCACAAATATATGGCAGAAAAGAAAAGACTAGAATTGTTCAGTTTAAGTATATAGATGATATACATGTTATGGCTATATTCTTTGCTTATTAAACAATGTGGTTCTTAAGTATTTGATACTAAATTTGTTGGTGTGAATCGTCATACGAAACAACACAATTCATGAACTACAATGGCCTAAGTAACTAGCAAAAGAATATGTGATGATATTCATCGAGAACAAATAAAGGGTTATTGTGTTGCTCGTTAAACATCAAAGCTTGCCTTCAAGATTTGTTTTATCAGGTATTATGAGAACAAAAGGGTTGTTCAAATAATTGCCGTAATCCATAAAAGATGGATGATTCACAAATCTCGTTGGAGAAATCACATCCATAAAACTAGTGCTAAAAATGTCGAAAGATAAATTGATTGAAAGATCACTTAGGAAGTGACATCGCCGTTTAAATTATATTAGAAAGAAAACATGAAGAAACTCCATGTGGATGGAATTTTGGAGTCTTTTGATTTTTGATCACATGACGCTTGTGAAACTTTCCTAGAGATAATTAAAACTTCGTTCATAGGCCAAAAGGGAACGAATGACTAGCTTATTGGAACTTGTACATACTGTTGTATGAAATCCATTATATGTAGTCAAGAGTGATGGATTTCAACTTCATATGCTTTCTCCGAAAATTTGAGTGAATATATGAATATTTACTTAATAAGGATGAAGTATGAAACATTTGAAAAAGTTCAAAGTCTTTCAAGATGAAGTGCAAAATCATTGTAATAAGAATATAAATAGTTTATGATAAAGATCATAAAGGAAGATATTTGAGTTACAAGTTTAGCATAATACCTAAGATTTAAGGAATCGTTCTGTGGATTTGCATTTCCCGAAACACCATAAGAGTATGGAGCGTTCGAGATATGTAATTAAAACCTTGTTTGACATGGTAAGATCAATGGTGTAATTCATAGAACTGCCATTATATTTTAAAGATTAAAAGCTTTAGAGACTACCGTTTTCCACTAAAAAGAGCTCCATCATAATCCGCTGAAATGACACCATATAAAGTTATGGTTTGGGATAAAACCCAAGTAGTCCTTTCTTAAACATTGGTATGCTATGCATAAGAAAGATGTTTGCAACCAAAGTCGGATAAACCTGTCTTTGTATTACTGTTAAGTATTCCTCCATAAACACCGGAGACAAAAGTGTTTGTCGCTTAGAACGTCAAGTTTCTTTGAGAAGGAATTTTTCGTGAAAAGATAAGTGGGAGGACAATAGAACTTTAATAAGGTTAAAGGAACCTTAGCTATATGTGCAGAGTTGCGCAGCGCCGAAAAGTGTTCCGGAGGCAGCAATAATGCTCATGGCTCACGTGCCTCAAAGGTTGTGGTCACGGAGATCTAAGTTCCTATTAAAACAAGTAGGTCGGGTAAACAATCAAATACCAAGATTTGAGAGTTAAATCATTATTTGACAATAATGATCTGACTACATGCAAAGAAGCGACGATGGGCCCTGACTCCGTCAAATGGCTTGAAGCCATAAAATCCGTGATAGTTCCATACACGAGAAATCAAGTTTTGAACTTGAAGGACCCTCGAGAAAGGTGTAAGACCTTACAGTTGTGTTTGGATCTATAAAGAAGTAGACATGGATGTTTCACATCTATGAAATAGTCGACATGTTGGGAAAGAGTTCACAAAAATGTTCAAAGGTTGACTATGACAAGATTTTGATCTTTCATAGCGATATTTAGTCTAGACGGATTAATGTAGCAACCACTACATATAATTTTGTTATGTGGTAGTTGAATAAACAAAACAAGTTCTTCTAATAGAAGGGTTACCTAGGACGTGTGCATGACACGGTCCAAAGGGTTTTGTTAATTCAAAGGATGCTAAATGCATATGCGAACTTCAATGGTTGAAGTAAGCATAGCGGAGTTGGAATCTTCACTATGATGAAACTGTTAAAAGAGTTTAATTTCATCGGAGACAATGAAGATGCTTGCATTTGCAAGAAATTAAGTTGGAGCGCTAAGACATATTTCTAATACATTATGTGGAGGACATATTGTTGATTAGAAATGATGTATCTTTTATTAACACATATTAAGAATTTCATCCTGATGAAAGACTTAGGCAAAACCCAAATATTTGGCATTAATAGACGCTAATATGGTTGTGCCGAAAGTACATAGATGATGTATTGAATGAGTTCAATATAGAAACTACAAGAAAGGTTCTTGTCACACAGAAAGGATTGAATGAGTTCAATATTAATGATATATTCAAGTGTATTGACACTTGGTAAGTGAAACAAAGATTCAAGTATAGATTGATACTTGATGTATGAAATCAAAAAGAGTATTTATATCAATCATACTGTGATATGTACAAATCCAGATATGTCCTATGCTCTAAATGTTATGAGCATATACCAGAATGATTCATAAGATGATCATTGGACGATAGTAAGGATATTCTTATGATCTTTTGGAAGAACTAAGAGTATATTATTTTATAGAAGTGGCAAATAGATGGTTAGTTCATTGTAAAAGTATTACATTGATACTAGTTTTGTCACGAAGTACAAATTAAGTTTATCTCAATCTAAACTAAGGGTGGCACAATATAATGGAAAGTAAGTTCCATAATGGATTTGGATGAGTTCCAAAGTTAAGACATTATGACAGATACTACAACAAAAGGCTAAGTATATAACTGCTGTTATAGCAGCTAAAGAGGGCATTTGTGTCAAGTAGTTTGTTATCAAACTAGGTGTAGTTCACAGTGGGATAATACTATGAAGATATATTGTACGACAATATTATCAACATGTTTTAACCCCAAAGAACTAAAGGTCTCACCGAAGGACCAAATTTATACAAAGCCATCTCATCAGAGAATGAGTGATGCGTAGAGACGCAAAGACATGCAATTACACACGGACCTGAAAGTTTCAGATCCGGAGATCAGTTGACCACTAGCAATCGTGCACATACAACACCGGAAAGCCATAGGTGTTGAATACTCAAAGGTTTGAAACTAGATTATTGACTCTAGTGCAAGTGGGAGACTGTTGGAGATATGCCCAAGAGGCAATAATAAAGTGGTTATTATCATATCTTCATACTTATGATAAATGTTTACATACCATGCTATAATTGTATTAACCGGAAACATTAATACTTGTGTGATTTGTAAACATAAAAGAGTCCCTAGTAAAGCCTCTTGTTAAACTAGCTTGTTGGTTAATATATGATCATGGTTTCCTGATCATGAACATAGAGATGTTATTAACAACAGGGTCATATCATTAGGAGAATGATGTGATGGACATACTCCTATAGTTAAGCGTAGCATAAAGATCAAGTCATTTAATATAGTTCATTTGCTATAAGCTTTCTGATACATAGTAACCTAATTCCTTCGACCATGAGATCATGCATATCACCTTTTCCGGAAGGATGCTTTGATGACATCAAACACCACACCGTAACAGGGTGGCTATAAAGGTGGCATTGAGTGTTCAGAAAGTATTGGTTGAGACACATGGATCAAGAGTGGGATTTGTCCATCCATATGACGGATAGATATACTCTGGGCCCTCTCGGTGGAATGTCATCCAATTAGCTTGCAAGCATGTGACTAGCTCACAAGGGATCACATACCACGGGAACGAGAAAAGAGTACTTATCAGTAACGAGGTTGAACTAGGTATGCAGAGATACCGATGATCATAACCTCGGATAAGTAAAATATCGTGAGACAAAGGGAAATTGGTATCGTATGTAAGTGGTTCATTCGATCGCAAAGTAATCGTAGAAATATGTGGGAGCCATATGAATTTCCAGATTCCTCTATTGGTTATTGATCGGAGAAGTGTCTCGATCATGTCCGCATAATTCACGAACCGTAGGGAGACACACTTAAGGATTCGATGTTGTTGAGTAGTTATGGAATGATGAGTAAGAGACCGAATGTTGTTCGGAGTCTCGGATGGGATCCGGGATATCACGAGGAGATCCGGAATGGTCCGGAGAATGAGATTCATATAAGGAAAGTCCCGTTTTGGAGTTGGGGAATGATTCCGATGTTTTTCATCGGGAATGTTCTAGGAGGTTCCGGAATGTCCGGCACTCCGGGGGGAAGGGTACATGGATGTGTTATATCAAGTTGGTATGATTGCATCATGTACTAAGTGTCATCGCTGAACAAAATAGAGGGATTAATCAAATCCTTGTTTGAAAAGTCAAACGCCAAGTTTGAAAGTCAAACGGCTATTTTTGGGAAGTGGAGAAAGAGGAGGAAACCGAGTTGGGGAGGAGTCCCTCCTCCTCCACCGCCGGCCCACCTTGGGTCCGAGTTGGGGAGGGACTCCCCTCCCCTGGCGCGCCTCCCTCCACCTATAAAGTGAGGGGCAGGGCTGCCCCTCCTAGACACACCTCCTACACCCCAAACCCTAGCCTCCTAGCCGCCGGCCTCCTCCAAGTCGCCGTTGCCTAGAGCTCCTCTAACTCGGCGAGTTAGGGTTTCCCCAAACCCTAGCCGCCGACCAAGTCCTCCCCTTGGTGCCCTCTAAATCGTAGATCACCAAGGCCTCTCTCATACTCCACCATACTCGCTCCAGCTTAAGGCGAAGCCCTGCGAGATCTCCCCTCTACTTCTGGTACCACGCCGTCGTGCTGCCGGAATCGCGAGGAGAGTGCTACAACCTCTGCTGCCTGCTGGAACAAGGGAGAGGAAGGTCTTCGTCGAGTACCGAACGTGTGACCGACTGCGGGAGCGCTGCCGTAACGCAGCGCCGGAAGGATCGTCTACGCGATCTTGAGATCGACAAGTGTACGACTACATCACCCACGAGAATCTTCTCTCGTTAACCGCTTTGGAATCTTCGAGGGTGAGTTCCTCTATCGACTCGTTGCTACAATCTAGTAGATAGATCTTGGCTTGATCATAGATTAGATCTTGATTGTGTGTTCATGCGGTAGAATTTTTTTGTTTTCCATGCTACGAACCCCTACATAACCCTAACTTTTAAGCACGTAAAAGAGGAGCGAGGAAACCATAGTGGAGCACGCGGAGACACAGGGATTTGTTTTACCGCAGTTCCTTCCTTGTTAAGGGAAGTACATCTGCGTTGGAGGGGTGGGCGGTTCTAAGACCACCACGCCACAATAGGCCTCACCCTATTCTCTGATGGATCTCGCCACGAGAGGCCTGATCCACCTTCTCCACTATTGGATCCCTTCGAGGCGGGAACCGGTGCCTTTTACAACACTATCGGGGCACACACACACACAACCGAATTGGGGGCTCCCGAGATGACAACAAGCTGCCACAAGAACAAGGTTTATCAATATAAACAAAATCAAGGATCTAGGTATTTGCAGGAAATACTAGATCGGGGGTTCTCCAAATGAATGGAGAGGAGATGAAGTGTTTGATTGCTGATGATGAAGATCGAGTTCTCCTCCTTCGATTCCCCAAGGGATGGGGCCTTTGGGTGGATCTAGGTGGAGCACTCTTGGATGAAGCTTTCAGATCTGATCTGGTCTTTTTCGAGATGAATCAAGAGTTCTGGCAGGAGGGGGAAGGCTGGCTTAAATACCCCCTCCCCAGATCTGGCCGTTGCACAACTTTGGGGGCGAATTATCTGCCCCCCTGGGAAAACTCCGCCCCAAGGGCGGATTCTCCGGGGGAAACTCCGCCCCCTCTCTGGGGCTTGCGCCTTGGTGAAGCTTGTTGAAGATCTTGGGGGGCGGATAATCCGGCCCCCCTGAGGGGCGGATTATCCGGCCAGGCCGGAAAGTCCGGCCAAAACTCCGCCCCCTCTCTGGGGCTTGCACCTTGGCGATGAGCAGGGGGGCGGATTATCCGGCCCCCCTGAGGGGCGGATTATCTGGCAGGGCCGGAGAATCCGGCCAAAATTCTGCCCCCCTTCTAGGGCTTGCGCCAACTTGGGAAGAGGGAGGGGCGGATTATCCTCCCCTGGTGGGGGCGGATTATCCGCCCCCCAAAAACATAATCCTTTCCCTTTTTCTCATAGGTGGCTGCAACACTTCAACACACATTAAATAATCCTTGATATTGTTATCTAACACACAAAACACTAGGGATTATAAAACGTTTTTTCAACAGGGAGTAACAAGTTATAGTTCTTACACTCTGCAGAGGTGCGTTTACTTACCCATGAGAGATCAACTCTTTGTTGCACAACCGGGCAGCTTATTCCCGTCCACAATTCCATGATGTGGGGCCCATAAGATGATCCAAGCCAATCACTGCCCCCTTCGCGACCCCGCACACATAAAGAATTACGGCAATGGTTTGTACAAACCGTTACATGCCAGAACTATCATGGGACGTTGAGAGTTCCCACCCATATGCTGCATATCCTCTACGAATTACCAATTATTATGCACGCTACAAGGATAACAGCCACGACCTGCACATCCGGATTCATGCGAGAGGAAGAAGATACAGCTGACTTCTCCGTCCCATTCCAAATCTCATGGTTAACGCGTGATATACGGTGCAAGAATCACTGGCGACATTGGTTGTTAAGTCCTAGGTAATATGTTCCTTTACCACCAAAACTTTTATAGTAGGTTATTACCTCATGGTAATAAACCTATAATCATATTACTATGAAAATAGTGTTTTTGGACCTTTTTCAAATGCAGGTGATGACAACACTGGATTTGTAAAATACTTTATAGAAAATAATCAAAGGACATGAGCAAGTGTGAACTTGCCTTTTGTGATTGCAAGATTATGCACTCACGGTCTTCGAGTCAATGCATAAGATCCAAAATCTGAAATCAGCATCATTGGTCCAGTAAGGACTAATGTTTAAAGAAGCAATATGATTTTATGCATAAGTAACGTGTTGCACGTTCTAAGCGCAAATCTTGAGAATAACGTTGTGCTAGGGTTTAGATTCCGAAGGGGATTACTTTGGAATGTGTGATGCTTTAGGATAAAGTTCGTAGTTGTACTTTTATTATAGTTTAGGAGTGGTTGTAAACAACGCATATGTAGGAGTAAAGTGTACATACTTATGACATACTAGTTAGGATTACTTATACAAGGTTTCTGTTTAAAAGTGGCAAAAAGGATAACCTTCGAAGAAAAGGTTTCACTTCTAAGGTCTAAGCAAACTTTGTGGTTAGTTGGTTAGTTAGTGGTGGTTGATGTCATTTGTTTGCTCACATGGTTTGGCTTGAGTTGGTTTATAGTTTAACTATCTCAGACCAAAGTTAACTATAAAACATATAATAATGCTTATAGTGTTATATTAAGATTCTGTAAACTAAAGTTAACTTTAAAGTATAGATAGTTTTGAAAGTATCCTACTTATACATTGGTATCTTGTATATCTGAAATGTGTTCTTTAAGTTACTTAAGAATGTTTATTTTGTTACTTGAGTAATGGTTTCTTGATGTGAGTATGGAGTAATATCATTTATCTTTTGTAGACAAGTGGTATAGTTTATAAACCCAACATAATATTATTTAATTACTCATGGATTTATATGGGGTTGTAGTATTTTTTGTAATTTGGTACTTAATATGGTTTAGAAAATATTTGATTGTTTACAAGTTGTTCTTGAGGGATTTATTATTAGTGGAATTCTTTTTAGAGATAGTCTTCATTTAAGGTTGAGGATTCTTCTAAAATAAGAATATTTATAATGTTTTAAACTGTTATGGCATTAGATTATTAATATTTAAGACTAATACTATTAAGTACACTTATTTGACTCATTTTAGGAATATTAATAAATTTTATTTATCTTTATATGAATTATTAATGAAGTAAATAAGTTTAAATTGGAGTTATTAAAGTGTTTAACCTTTTTCTTTAACACAAAAGTGGAATATTATATTTTGATCATATAGGTATTATTTTTGTGGACATTTTGGTATATTACATTTATTTTTGTGATTTAAAAATAGTAAGATATGATTTTTATAATTCTTATTACTTTATAATTACTTATTAAATAATAAATATTTAATTAAGTGAAATAATAATACATAATTATATTTTAATTTAGAATTCTTTATTTTTCTAGGATTTTTGGTATTTTATTTATATTATAAACATTTATCATTATAGGAATATGAATTATTAAAGTTTCATTACTTATCAAACCTTTATTAAATGATATTCATTTAAATAATTATCTCAATAATATTTAGTAATAATTTTGAGTTGTAGATTTTATTTTTCTAAAAAATTCATATATTATACACATTTTTCTGAATTATGAATCAAAAGTTATTAATTAAACAAGATTTAATCCTTTATTTGATTTCTGGAATATTATTAATTGAATTATAACATTTGATTTTAATTCTTAACAGAAAAATAATTTTTACACCGAACCCAGAACTAGCCCCCAGTCACTGACTAGTGGGCCAATGTCCACTTTAGCTCTCAGACGAAAGAAATGCACAAGTTACAGACCTCCTCTCTACTCACTGTCGATGACATGTGGGCCCTCGGCCATGTCATTCACCACGCGAGGCAAAGACTAGTCAAACGGCTGACGTGGCTCGATCATGAGGTAAGCGTGGCGTCAGCATCACCACCGCCGTCGGTGAGTGGTCACCGACGACGATCTACGGTGCCCTAGCAAGCGAGATTAGCTTAGTTCGAATAAGCGCAACCTACTAAACCTAAGAGTGGCAGCGCCGCTCGGAAATGGTCATCGGAGCCTCAGCTCCGACGAGCTCCAACGGTGGCCGACGGTGGCTTACAGTGAAACGGTGATTTACAACGAGATCAAACGATTTAGGGATGCTGGAAGATTCAGGAACTCACCCTGATGATGATTGAGTGGTTGGCGAGGACAGGCGCGGCCGAAATCGAGCTTCCCGGTGAGGATTCCGACGAACCGCGGTGAAGGAAAATGATCAAATTCATCCGCTCCAGTGCTCCCCTTGATGCACGCTTCTACCCAGAGGATCTACGGAGGCTGGCGCTTCTCCATGACGGCTCAGAATGGTGCGGGGAGGCGTGGTTCGATGGCGAGGAGTGACTCCGGCGAGCTAGGGTTCGGTCTTGCTCGTATCTGAGAGGATAAGGAGGGATTGGGGATAGGGGAGACGATGCGTCACGGTGGCCTTCTTATCCCCTCCTGGCAACGGCGGCGAGTATCTTGGTGCAACGACGACGATGATGGCATCGGGCGGCGACGAGCTCCGCCAGCGAGCTGCATGTGTGCGTGACGGTGACAACGATGGTCGTTTTGCGGATCCCCCGGCAATTTCTTTAGCTCAACCCGCGGTCCTCTCCTGACCCTACTTGTCAGTCTCAGATAGAAAAGGAACTGGGCTGGTTACTGGGCTGTTGTGGGCTGCACCTAGGCGTCGGATAGGTATAGGGTGTTGGGCTGCGGCCAGGTTTAGTTTTTTATTTATTTTAACCATTTTTCTATTTTGTGTTTTCTAATTCAGATTTAAATTTGAATTAGATTTTTGAACCTTTCCTTGTATGTTTAATTTGCTGGATATTAGCAGTAATATTAAAATATATTTGGCAACCTTTGTGAAGCTTTATTATGCCTTCTTTTTATATTTCTTTTATTTACTAATTAAGAACTCCTTTTTAATATTTGGAAGAAACTTCTTCTTATTATTTTTCTCTTCTATCTTTAATTAGAGATTTATTGAATGATATGTTCTTATTTGTTTATAAATTTAATTTTAATGAGCTCATAGTTTGAATAGAAACTTTATATAAGTTTAATGATTTTATACCATTATTTGATGCATGAAATATAAAGACATTAATATGGTAATTATTACTCCCATTAATTTGGAAAATAGCAATGTATGTGAATAACAAAGAAGTTTAGGGTTTTGAATCTGGGAATATTATCCTTTGTTTTAGGATTTTATATAGGTTTAGATTCTCTTTAAGATTTAGGATTTATCAACTAAGTGTATTGCCTTTTGTGTATAGTATTGGATGAAATCTCCCTTTTAAATTGGAAAATTATAATTAGAGTGTTTTATAGAAGTGATTACTTAAGCACATATAGTGAGGATGGTTGAAATTAACAGAGATATGGTTATGTAATTTGCTATAGGAAACTATCTCTATAAAGTGTGATAGACATCAGATGGTGAATCAATGGTACATGATGGATAATATGTTTGAGTTGAGATTTAGAGTTGAATGCTTACCATGATTAAAATAGGAAAATGATATATAACTATATTTCTCCACCTTGGGTTTCTAATTAAGGAACTCCTTTCCTAGATATAATACCTTTTTCAATTCATTATCATGGTTAGTTTGAAGGATTTACTTATTAAAATCTTATTATTCAATATCTCATTCTTCTAAACTTTGGAATGAATCCAATGAGTTTGATATAATTATACTTCAAAGCTTTCTCAATCCTTGCTTGGTTGAATCTACTATTTGTACTGTCGACAATCTTCCATCCCACCAGTAGTTCCTTCAAACTCTACTCCCAACCTTCCTTAATCCCCAACACTACTCTTTCTCTAAAGTAAACTATCCTTAAAGATGAATACATCATTTTTCATGACTCTGTGCTATACTAGCTTTAGTTGAATCACACCATCTTATAATTACTTAACTCTTATGACTTGCACTTCAATCCCTGAATTATATTTATGTGGGTTGCAAAGGCTTCTCTAGAATCACTTATCTTTACTAAGGTTCCACTCATGTTCTACCCACCAGTATTACCTTACTAAATATAAGCATTTCATGTTGGTGGCCAAAACATTACCATTGTAATACTTTAATCATTTATTATTGAAGTTCTTAGTTAGCTAAGCAAGGCTTTATCAATCCTACCTTTTATTGTCTAGAAATTATCTTCTTAGTATCTTATATTGGATTAAGGTTATTAATGGACTATGCCCTCATTAGAAGATTTGAATAGATGTTCTGATAAGATCAAATAATAGACCAAAGATTAATAGTTAAAGAAGTTGTGAATCAATGGGGAATTATCCAACATTGATGAACAACAGATATTGAGATAAGTTCCATAAAGATTCTATAGAAAGAAGAATATCTATACATATAGTGGATGATCTTGACTTAATCTCCTTCCAACTCCAATTCATCAAAAGTGTTTTAGGATTAAGTGTTACTGTGATTCTCAGAATGTATGCAGATGGAATTTAAGATACAATGGTTACATTCTTATTATTGGTTTTATATCTTTAACTAGGTATTTATGAGTGGTTATAATGAATACTATAAGATGATCACCAATGATCAAATATAATTCACATTATATTAAGGTTTAACTTATGGTATATTTTGATATACCCTTAGATCAAATCTCTCCTTAAATGAGACTTTAACAAAGGTCATATTGAAACTTATCGCGGTCAACTTGATGATCTACTTTAATTCTATCAAGCTAAAAGAAGCTTCAATCACTTTGACAAGTTTTGTTTAAAAGCGTGAAAATTACTCGGATTTTCTATGCATGAATGCAATGCACACATCTGGGTTCAAATTATTTCTAGGCTCTAATGCTCATATAATATATCAAAATTTACAGAAAAATAAGATCTATCTAACTAAACACAAATATTATATATTTTTAGTGAACAAAATAGAAAAATATTACATATACATTTGTATAACATATTTTCTATTTCCGAGCGCCAAAAACGGGGTGTTTTGTGAAGCAACCACCAAATGACAGTTTCGAAATGGTACCATCTTATTTTTCAAAAATATTAGACCAGCTTACATGGACAATGTCCTAACCGGAGTATCTCAAACCTTTCCGTCCACCTCTGGTGAAAAAGACAAATGTCTGCCGAATCGGTAGGAAGTGGGTTCGATTTGAACTACATGTAAATGATCTAATGCTCATGATTTTTTGAAAAAAAAAATCATTTTTAGACTCACAATATGATGTTTCTTCGGAGTTACAATGCAAGTTTTAGCAAGGCCCATCACATATCTTCATGCTTGTCGTTTTAACCATAGTTTGAAACGGAAAATTTTAGAAACGGACATAAGAAATTCAAAAACGGTCCAAACAATGTAAATCCTTCACGTGGTGACATAGTATGTAACATAGTTACAAGGAAAAATACCAAACTTGGTAAATTGATCATGTCTCAGCAAAACCTTCAGAAAATGACTTATCATGTTCGAGGTTTTCTAACTTTCGGGTCAAATGATCAATGTTATAGCTACAATCAGAGCATAGTTTGTGATACTATGTCCATATTGTGCATGCGTGTGCATCATGGGATAGCGAACAATGTTGTAGAAGAAAGTTTTCCTTTTCTTCGTATAGAAAATCCATTGTTCATTTTTCGAGCCCAAAAAACGGAGAGTTTGTGGAGCAACCACCAAATGATAGTTTAAAAATAGTACCATCCTATTTTTCTAAAATATCAGACCACCTCACATGGACAATATCCCAACCGGGGTACCTCAAACCTTTTTGTCCACTCCTAGTAAAAAAGACAAATATCTGCCGAATCGGTAGGAAGTGGGTCCGGTTTGAACTATAGGTACATGATCTAATGCTCATGATTTTTTAAATCATTTTTATATACTCACAATATGATGTTTCTTCATAGATCCATTGCAACTTTAGCGAGTATCATCGCATAGGTAAGAATCTTGATGCCCGTTGTTTTGACCATTTTTAGACTCACAATATGATTTTTTAAAGATTTGAACACTATAAAATAAATTTTAGTTAAAAATACATGATGCATGATTAAAAGTATGATATGGATGTCATACTTGGATTATTCTCATTTTTCTAATCGATTTAGACATATTATTTGTTGAATTCCAATTTACGGATTTAAAGATATGAATTCTTCCATATTAAATAGAAAAAGGCAAAAAAAATATTTTATTGTCATTTGAATTCAAGATTATTATTACTTATTCATTTTGGTTTACTTACATAATTGTTTTAAATTTTAAAATAAAGACATGTGACACTAATCAACAAGTTCTAATTTTTTTGAAAGCTTATCCGGAAGAAACAGAGAAGTTAAGCATGCTGGGGCAGGGGTAGTGTTAGGATGAACGATAGATCAGAAAGTTTGGCCATAATACAATTTAACCAAAGATTTAGCATACTTAGAGTTAAAATATTTGCTTGTGAGATTAACAAGTCCAACAATTCAAAAAAAATTGGAAAAGAAATTCTAATTTTTTTTGAAAAAAAAATAAGAAAAAAAATATGCCGACGGCTAAGCCGTCGGCGTATCCTAACACCTGTTAGCCGTCTAGGTGGGGCCATCTAAACTATGCTGACGCCTAGCTGTCGGCGTAGCTGTCTACACCGATGCCGTATTACGCCAACGGCGGCGATCGGCATAGTCCTACACCGACGGCAATTTGGCCCATGCCGACGGCATAGTGACATGTTCTTGTAGTGTTACTTGGAAGAGATTCGATATTTCTGGTGATGTATGCATCAACGGTCCATGCGATGGAAGAAGAAAGCGGGACTCCATCTACACGGTGATAGCTACCCGGCGAGGCACGAGCACGATGCTCTAATTAATTGGGTTCAAGATCAGCTCTAAATTCTCATGCGTCGGGCGGGCGGACAAACTTGCAATTAACAATGGAAGCTCGACCAATCGCCCTAGGTACAAACCCATTAACAAATCAAAAGATTCTGCTCAGTCATCGGTGATGTGTCGTCACAGTCGAATGTTAGGACTCGTGAACGAACTACATCTAGTGCAGGTTTTACAGAATTATTAAGCAGCTGACAACGAGCAGAGCGACACCGATGTTGGTACCATCACCGATTAAGAGTTTGTTTTTAAGAACGTGCGTGCTTTATTAATCACCGAAACATCGAGTCAATATAAATTGTTTCCCGAACATGCATGGTTTTTAGAGGTCGTTTTTAGAGAACTGTTCGCTTTGTAATTTTTGTTATTTTTATGCTCATTTGTAATGTCGTTGATGATTATTAATAGATCGATGGAATTTCGCAAAAACCATGAATTATATAACAATTATTAAAACTTTTAACCAGGTCTTTGATGTCTTGGATCACATGGTCAAAATGCATACCAGGGTCCTTCTCCACCAATTGAAGCGATGGACAATGGATAGACAATCGGAATCCGCTATGATGTTGTCCATGCCTTCCTTGCAGGCTCAGGTGAGAGCAAACCTGACCGCGTAAGCTTCAGCAAGCTCCGGGGTCACCACATGAGTCGTAGTTGTCGCTGGTAGCCGCAACGAGCAACAACCCTAGCACCCATGCTATGAGAAGACACACAAATAAAGGCGCATCGACATTCAACTGGATCATTCCTTCCGGAGGAGGAGACCATCAAGTTTAACTAAGGGGTCCCACGACCGTGGTTGGAACCAGATAGAATTTTGAAAACATTATTTCATAATTATTTTTTATTTTTTCTTAACAATATAATCTTTTAAAAAATAAAAGATACGAAATATTGCATTGAAGGAGAAAAATAAAAGAAGTTGATGCCTATTATGGATCAATTCAAAAAGTAATGAAAATTTTCAGCCCACCAAATATGACGCCCGAGGGTCACATAGCTAGTAGTATTTTAAATTTCATTGAGCTCCCGGCTAATTAAGTTCATCAGAGAAACCAGCTAGAGGTTGAGTACCGTCAACTAGGATGGCTTGGATGGAGCAATACTAGTTATCAGCAACGACGCTTTTTTCCATCCCAAGACAGGTAGTAGTAGTACTTTTGAGACCAGTTGGACAGCTTCTTCTCAAATTTGCGTTGTCAAAAACTGTATTTATAAAGTTCTTACTGTGGTTCTGTACTGCATCACCTCACACACAAACAAGACAAACAGCAGCTACCGGACGATCACCGCTTCAATCCTTTGCACGGCCATTTATATATAGCGCACGCCGGCGATCGATCACCGCAGTAGGTAGGCTGATGAGTACAGCCACCACCAACCAGCACCGGCGACGGGCAGACAGGCCAGCTACAACAAAGGGTATCTCCTGGACGGTCAGCAGATGACGCAGGAGTTGGGGTCGTCCTCGGCGCTGTGCACGACGTAGCGCGGCTGTGGCGGCGGAGGCGGGTACCAGTGCTGCGGATACATCACCGGCACGACCTGCTTCTTGTCCGCGCCGGCGCCGGAGTCTTTCTTGTCGCCGCCGCCGTCCTTCTTGTCCCCGCCGCTGGCGCCGGCGCCAGGCTTCTTGTCGTCCTTCTTCTCCTCCTTTGCGGGGCCGACGGAGACGATCTGCGCGGTGGGGAAGTGCTTGCTCCGCAGCTTGGCGGTGATCTTGACGGGGTCGACGGTGCCGATGACCGTCATCTTCTGGTCCTTCATGTCCACGGAGATCTGGTCGATCCCATGGAGACCGGAGACGAGCCTGAGCGCCTTCTGCTTGTGCCTGTCGTCGTGTAGGTCCAGCTTCAGCACCACCTTCTGCATCCTTGAACGGCGGCGAATTCGGTCCGGGCGGGGCGGCGGAGGTTGCGAGGTAAGCAAGCTACGGGTGCTCTGTATCTGGCTGTGAGGTGAGTTGGACGAGTAACGAACGAAGGAAATAGGTAGTCGGAGTGGTGTTGTGTGGGTTGCAAGGGAGTGACCGGGCAGTGGATTTATAGGTGGCGAGCGAGGGGGGCAAGGGCCGTGCTACGGCTCTCCCGGGTTCTCGTCGGGGCCAAGGAAGGAAGCCGCCACGAAGCGTCGATCGCGCGGATCAGGGACGGAAAGGGTTTGAGATTTGACGGTCAATAGAAGAAGATTTCCGGATATTCTTTCGATCTGGCTCGATCGCTTTTCGTCCGGGGCTTGCTGCTTGCTGCTCTTGGGCTCGGTGGGCGTTGCTGGGGAGGAGGAGAGGAGCTGTGTGCGCGTGGGGAGTCGGGACGGATGACGCGCGCGGTCGTCGCGTCAACGCAACGGGCGCCACGGGACCGGGCTAGTGTGCGCTGTGGAATTTACGGCGGTGGCAGGGACGACCTGCTGTATTAGGCATATGCCGGGTCGTCGTCGTCGTCGTGCACGGCCCTGCTGTAGGCATACGCTGGCTGGGAGCTAGTCTATGCCGATCGCGCATCGACTGCTTTTTGGGAGCTAGTCTATGCCGATCAACCTCGAGCAGGAGCGTGTTCAGACTGTCAGAGCTGTGATCCCAGCTTCGGCCTAATCATAGCTTCGCCATCATTACAGCAGTGACACGTACTTATACAGTACAGCCAGCCAGCCGCCAACAATGGCCAGGAATCGGCAAGATCGCAGAATGCTCCTCCGACTGCCGTGTCCTGACGCGGCCTCGTCTATACTACTACTACCAAGCTTTCTTCGTGTAGCGTTCCTCGCTCGCTCGAGCACCGTGTCCTGGATATACCCGTGTCTTGGAACCTCAGTGGCCACATTAGATAATCAGTGCAAAAGCTGGCTAGGCTTTTCCATGTCCAGGAGATAAATAACTAAGCTCGAAAGTTAACCATTTTTTGCCCTTTTCGGGAAGGAAGGCGGGCGTATGCTTCGATCGAACGCGCCAACGTAGTAGTACGTGCGCGGGAGAAAGCTACCCCATGTCCAAGCCAGTGCGACCGTGCGTAAGCAGCGACGACGATCGGTTGATGTGTGCCCGACGCACACGTCGATATTCAGTACCTTGCGAGACAAGGATCGCTGCAAAAAAAGGTGTAGTATGAGAGGCGCGGTCTCCATCTGCGTGCACTAGAACGATTATTATTTCAGCTCGAAATTCATACATGGGTTGAGAAATGGAGAAAATAATACTCCCTCTGTTTCAAAATATAAGATGTTTTAGTTTTATGAAGCAAATTTATCTAGACTTTTTTTAGTATGTAGGTTCACTCAAGTTTGGTATGAATCTACACACTAAAACAAGTTAAATACATTTTCTTTACAAGCCTAAACATCTTATATTTTTTTAAACGGAGGAAGTAAGTACTAAGTGGAAGCGATTTTTTTCCCAACAGATAAAAAGCAACCGGTGGCCAGATAGACTTCCGAAGCCATCGATTTGTGACCGTACGATCTGCATCGTGCCTCCTACAGTTTTCGGACACTTTTAACCTAGGGCCCACCTGCGCGCGGCGTTGTCGGCGTGCCAGAGTCGTTGCTCACGCTTCTCTTCCTATCGCTCTCGTCTTACTCGTTCCCCTCTCATCTTCCTCTCCCCTGAAATCGCGACGGAGGATCCGCAGGCGGCAGCACCATTTCCAGGTGCTGACGGCCGGAGAGGGGGACGCGCTTTAGCTGTTGGGTTGACTATTGTCTCGATTGCGTCGTCGGAGAGTTCTCGTCGCGCGAGGAGCGGGAGATCGGTGGCGGTGGGCGAGGTGGAGATTCCGCCGGCGGCGAGTAGATCGGTGGTGCTGACCGGTTGAGAGGCGTATTTTTTTGCCCTTTTCGGGAAGGAAGGCGGGCGTATGCTTCGATCGAACGCGCCAACGTAGTAGTACGTGCGCGGGAGAAAGCTACCCCATGTCCAAGCCAGTGCGACCGTGCGTAAGCAGCGACGACGATCGGTTGATGTGTGCCCGACGCACACGTCGATATTCAGTACCTTGCGAGACAAGGATCGCTGCAAAAAAAGGTGTAGTATGAGAGGCGCGGTCTCCATCTGCGTGCACTAGAACGATTATTATTTCAGCTCGAAATTCATACATGGGTTGAGAAATGGAGAAAATAATACTCCCTCTGTTTCAAAATATAAGATGTTTTAGTTTTATGAAGCAAATTTATCTAGACTTTTTTTAGTATGTAGGTTCACTCAAGTTTGGTATGAATCTACACACTAAAACAAGTTAAATACATTTTCTTTACAAGCCTAAACATCTTATATTTTTTTAAACGGAGGAAGTAAGTACTAAGTGGAAGCGATTTTTTTCCCAACAGATAAAAAGCAACCGGTGGCCAGATAGACTTCCGAAGCCATCGATTTGTGACCGTACGATCTGCATCGTGCCTCCTACAGTTTTCGGACACTTTTAACCTAGGGCCCACCTGCGCGCGGCGTTGTCGGCGTGCCAGAGTCGTTGCTCACGCTTCTCTTCCTATCGCTCTCGTCTTACTCGTTCCCCTCTCATCTTCCTCTCCCCTGAAATCGCGACGGAGGATCCGCAGGCGGCAGCACCATTTCCAGGTGCTGACGGCCGGAGAGGGGGACGCGCTTTAGCTGTTGGGTTGACTATTGTCTCGATTGCGTCGTCGGAGAGTTCTCGTCGCGCGAGGAGCGGGAGATCGGTGGCGGTGGGCGAGGTGGAGATTCCGCCGGCGGCGAGTAGATCGGTGGTGCTGACCGGTTGAGAGGCGTATTTTTTTGCCCTTTTCGGGAAGGAAGGCGGGCGTATGCTTCGATCGAACGCGCCAACGTAGTAGTACGTGCGCGGGAGAAAGCTACCCCATGTCCAAGCCAGTGCGACCGTGCGTAAGCAGCGACGACGATCGGTTGATGTGTGCCCGACGCACACGTCGATATTCAGTACCTTGCGAGACAAGGATCGCTGCAAAAAAAGGTGTAGTATGAGAGGCGCGGTCTCCATCTGCGTGCACTAGAACGATTATTATTTCAGCTCGAAATTCATACATGGGTTGAGAAATGGAGAAAATAATACTCCCTCTGTTTCAAAATATAAGATGTTTTAGTTTTATGAAGCAAATTTATCTAGACTTTTTTTAGTATGTAGGTTCACTCAAGTTTGGTATGAATCTACACACTAAAACAAGTTAAATACATTTTCTTTACAAGCCTAAACATCTTATATTTTTTTAAACGGAGGAAGTAAGTACTAAGTGGAAGCGATTTTTTTCCCAACAGATAAAAAGCAACCGGTGGCCAGATAGACTTCCGAAGCCATCGATTTGTGACCGTACGATCTGCATCGTGCCTCCTACAGTTTTCGGACACTTTTAACCTAGGGCCCACCTGCGCGCGGCGTTGTCGGCGTGCCAGAGTCGTTGCTCACGCTTCTCTTCCTATCGCTCTCGTCTTACTCGTTCCCCTCTCATCTTCCTCTCCCCTGAAATCGCGACGGAGGATCCGCAGGCGGCAGCACCATTTCCAGGTGCTGACGGCCGGAGAGGGGGACGCGCTTTAGCTGTTGGGTTGACTATTGTCTCGATTGCGTCGTCGGAGAGTTCTCGTCGCGCGAGGAGCGGGAGATCGGTGGCGGTGGGCGAGGTGGAGATTCCGCCGGCGGCGAGTAGATCGGTGGTGCTGACCGGTTGAGAGGCGTATTTTTTTGCCCTTTTCGGGAAGGAAGGCGGGCGTATGCTTCGATCGAACGCGCCAACGTAGTAGTACGTGCGCGGGAGAAAGCTACCCCATGTCCAAGCCAGTGCGACCGTGCGTAAGCAGCGACGACGATCGGTTGATGTGTGCCCGACGCACACGTCGATATTCAGTACCTTGCGAGACAAGGATCGCTGCAAAAAAAGGTGTAGTATGAGAGGCGCGGTCTCCATCTGCGTGCACTAGAACGATTATTATTTCAGCTCGAAATTCATACATGGGTTGAGAAATGGAGAAAATAATACTCCCTCTGTTTCAAAATATAAGATGTTTTAGTTTTATGAAGCAAATTTATCTAGACTTTTTTTAGTATGTAGGTTCACTCAAGTTTAGTATGAATCTACACACTAAAACAAGTTAAATACATTTTCTTTACAAGCCTAAACATCTTATATTTTTTTAAACGGAGGAAGTAAGTACTAAGTGGAAGCGATTTTTTTCCCAACAGATAAAAAGCAACCGGTGGCCAGATAGACTTCCGAAGCCATCGATTTGTGACCGTACGATCTGCATCGTGCCTCCTACAGTTTTCGGACACTTTTAACCTAGGGCCCACCTGCGCGCGGCGTTGTCGGCGTGCCAGAGTCGTTGCTCACGCTTCTCTTCCTATCGCTCTCGTCTTACTCGTTCCCCTCTCATCTTCCTCTCCCCTGAAATCGCGACGGAGGATCCGCAGGCGGCAGCACCATTTCCAGGTGCTGACGGCCGGAGAGGGGGACGCGCTTTAGCTGTTGGGTTGACTATTGTCTCGATTGCGTCGTCGGAGAGTTCTCGACGCGCGAGGAGCGGGAGATCGGTGGCGGTGGGCGAGGTGGAGATTCCGCCGGCGGCGAGTAGATCGGTGGTGCTGACCGGTTGAGAGGCGTATTTTTTTGCCCTTTTCGGGAAGGAAGGCGGGCGTATGCTTCCAAGGCGCCAACGTAGTAGCGTGCATGCGCTGGGAAAGCTACACCAGCTCCAATCCAGTGCGCGCGTGCGTAAGCAGCGACGATTCGGTTCTCGTGCTCGACGCACACGTAGATAAGTACCTTGCGAGCCAAGGATCGCCGCAAAAAAAGGTGTAGTATGAGGCGGTCTCCCTCTGCGTGCACTAGAACGATTATTTTAGCTCGAAATTCATACATGCGTTGAGAAATGGAGAAAATAATACGCTACTTGGAAGATATTTGATTTTTGTGGTGATGTATGCGTCAACGGTCCACGCGATAGGAGAAGAAAGCGGGACTCCATCCACACGATGATAGCTACCCGGTGAGCGTGACAGTCTACTTATTAATTGAGCAGAATATCAGCTCTAAATTCACGTGCGTCAGGCGGGCAGACACACTTGCAGTTAACAATGGTGGGTCGACCGCCAATCGTCCTTCGTACGAACTGATTATAACAAAACAAAAAAGGTTTCATCTAAAAAAAATCAAACAACGGGTGACGTGCCGTTGCAGTCGAGATGGAATGTTGTTTTGACCCGCAATTGATCAAACAATGTCTACGGTCGCGGTCAGATGTTAGGACTCGTGAACGAGCTACACATCAAGTGGGGGTTTAAAAGTAGAAGAGATAACAGGTCTAGTGCAGAACGACTCATTGGTCCCGGTTGGTAAAAGGCTTTAGTCCCGGTTACCCAACCGGGACGAGGCAATCGGGACTAAAGCCCGAACCTTTACCGGTTGCCCCATCAATTGGGACAAAAGAGCGTACACATAGCCGCTGCTCCGTGCGAGGGGGGAGGAGCAACCAATAAGCTTCCGTCGCGGCAGAGATTTGACACATTTCTCTGCCGCGGCAGAGAATTCATTTTGGCAACTTTTGTTGCCGCGGCAGCATTTTAGCCACTTTTTGTGCCGCGCAGAGAATTCATTTATGTTGTTTTATTGTTTATTTAGTGTTTTGCACTCATCAATGAAGAAACCATTATATTACACAAGATCATCATGACAATATTACATTCGATACACGGATCGAGTTCATGCACTACATACAAAAGTTGCTCTTTGTACAATCCCTATTGTCTATACACAGCCGAATAGTATTCTCTTTTTGGGTTTAGGACTTCTGCATCCAAGAATCCCGCCAATTCCTCCTGAATTGCTCGTACGCGATCCTTTGGCAGAAGACCGTCTCGTAGACGTTCGATCTGATTTAAAAAAGGAGCCGGCCTATATGAATGAAACTAAACACAATTTGATTGTAATTAAAAACTATAGAAATTGTTTACGTAAGTGGAGTTGCTCTAAATTTCTGCCCTTCTCATCGCACGTTTGCCGGATAAACTCGCAAACATAGTATCCACATAGATTGTTACCTGGTCCCTGCGTCAGACACTTTACGAGAACATAGTTCAATCAAAATAATAATCAAGCATGATAATAACTGTATCAAAACTAGAATCAAAGATATGCGCGGATATAGCTAGTGGTGCTTACATCTAGTGCTTCAAATGTAAGCTCCGCTTTCCAAACACCCCTAGCCTTGTTGGTGAACCGTTTCCAAGCGCTGCCCAGCGAAGAAAACGAATAAAATAAGTTATTAATTACTTGATATCATAAAATTCACGAACGTTACCGATATAGTGTCGTAATGATTAGAATTACCGCTGGAGAAGCATTTGCATGTCCTTCCACTGCTCAAGGGTTTTATGTTTCGAGTCCATGACTAGTACACGCCCTTTGTCAAGTTGAATGATTAACATAATATAGTGGAAGCTACGAATGCATAACTAATCAATTATATACTTAACATCGAGTAAGCGAAATAGAAAGTGTATACAAGACAATAACACTCACTCGAAGTTGTAAGGAAAAATTATTTCCCTTTTGATTTCTTAAAACCTTAACGCGTGTACTATATTATCCTCCGTATCATGGGGGCTTGTTTTGAGATTAGCTTGATGAACCTAATATGGGTCAATGAAGCCAATGTCATAGATTTGTCCTCTACTGCATTCGAGAATCTTCATTCTGCATATTATAGTATGATTATGTACATGCAATAAACAAGGTGAGATAGCTAGAGACTAAAATAATTACAGAATTAGTACTTACAGACAATAGGCACTGATGATCGATTTTTCCAAGGCGTCTTGATTGAATATTTAAAATAGTTCATCAAATTCAATGGATATCATGTCATCTATTTTTTTCCCATAATGCTTTTTTTTAACCTTCAGCACTATCCAGCTAGCCCCGGCCTTTATGGCATGCATGTACCAGTTATGCAATCTTCGCATTTTTGTTGGAAGATTATTTACCTCCTTAGATTTGACGAGAGGTTTGCCGTACTGGTATTTGTATGCTACTTCACACACTGGGAGGTACTCTAACCGGGATAAGTACTGGGCAATACTCATACCTTGAGCAGCGGCAGCTTCTCCGTATTGTGCAACTACCTCTGGATCAGTACTGCTCTTCGAGGGGCGCAAGACTGTTTTGCTTGTTCTCCGAGTTGGGCAACAAATTTCTCGCTTGCATCAGTACTGCTCTTCGAGGCTTGTTGTGCCGCATGTGACTTGAGAATAGAACGCTCATAGTCTGATGATAGCTTTGGCTCGGGTTGATGAAGAGTCTTTAGCATTTTCAACACTCTCCTTTTTTCTTCTTTGGTGCTGGGGAACTCTGGCTCTTTCGGCTGCCTCAGCTTAGCGAAAAACGCTGTCGTTTTCGCATCAACGATCGCCGTAGTCTCCTCTTCACTACAGTCATAAGCTCTCTTGGGAGGAACCTTTGGTACTTTTGGAAGAGGCTCTTGTTTACGTTTCGGCCATCGCTTACCACGACGCAGAGTAGTGGTACGCTTACGCTTTTTATCCTGAGGCGCCGGCGATTGATCCCGCGGCGATGGCTGCGCCGGAGATTGGTGAGGCGACAGAGCCGGGTGAGGCGACGAAGACGGCTGCCGCGGCGGCGACGACCTCGCTGGAGACGGGTGAGGCGGCGGCGAAGATGGCCTTGGTGTGTGATTTCGAAGCACGATACATTCCTTTGGCCATAGAATGGTGATGTTTGTTGCGTCTCCCAGTTCAGTCACATCCCCTTCACCTGCAGGGTAGTCAAGCTTCAAAACTTCAAAGGTGGGCATGATTTCATCCACCCCGACAACAACATAGCCCTATGGAACCGGATGACAGTGGTAAGTTGGTGTAGGTCCAATTGGTAAGGCATAGCCGACCGCCACATTCATTGATATGTTCACAACTTTGACATGTAGCTCGCAGTGTGTCATCTGTGTGATATCATCCACTGGGTAGCCAATAGGAGACATCATCGGTGCACCATCGTCATCGCCATTGTCATCACCCGGGACCTCGGTGGAAGCCACACTGCTTTTTGATTATTCGATAGGCCGGTAGCATCGAATGCAGTGTGCTGCTGAGATGGGCCGATAGTACTTTGCTCTTTAAGTGTGTTAATTTTATCTTGTTGTTGCTTTATTCGTTCTTCAATTATACGCATTCGCTCTTTCTGAATATCTGTTACAACTTCTGCCCTGTCCTTTCTCCTCTGACGACTTCTATCAGGATATTTCTTCCTCTCTTCGGGAAACCCAGTCCTCCATGGTTTGGAGCCGCTTGTGCCTCGTGTTCGTCCATCATGTTCCTTATTTCCAAGGGCGAGTGTGAGCTCATCATTCTCTCTATCGGGAATGAAGTCCCCATCTTTAACAGCCTTTACTGTTTTTCTCATATTCTCGATTGGCAAGGGGTCTTCTTTATGTCGTATGTTATATATACACTTTCCTTCTGAGTCCAACGTGCCCTCATGCCCGTAAAACCAATTCCTTGCACGTTCTACCCAATCGTCTGTCTCCAGGGTGATCTTTTTAGCACGCAGTTCATTCTCAAGTTTCTCCCACTGAGGAATGCCAGCCCTGTAGCCACCTTGCCCCATAGTATGGTGATACTTCTTGTTAGCAGCATTCAGCTTATTCGTTGCGGACATTTTCTTAGCTTTTTCTGATGTCTTGTATTTCACAAACTCATCCCAGAATGGTTTTATCTTCTCAAACTGAATATTCTTGAAATCGGGAGTCTTCTCTTTCACGATATAGTCAAGGTGCAATCTTTTCTTCCAGTTGGTGAAACACTGGGCCATCTTTTTCAAAGCCCACTCCCTCACCTTAGCCTCCATGGCTCTCCCATGTTCTAAGGCGTCCTCAACTGGATCCTCCGCATTTGGATCCAGCTCTATCTTCGATAGTTTGAAATTAACCATGAACCTCTTCCACAGTAAATCTTTGGCATTGTTAGGGACAAATAAACATGTTCCCTCTTCTTCCGCATCAGCAAGCCTATTCCAATTTCGAATGGTGATCGGGATTATGTCCCTAATGATTACTCCACATTATGCCACAAATTTGTTTGCGATAACTTCGGGAGCCGTCGTTTTGCCGTCTTCAGCGACATCTTTGATCCTGAACCTCTCATGGTCTCCCAACCTTTTGGTTGGGCCTCGGCTGCTCTTTTCAGTAGATTTGTTCGATCCGAAGGGCTAAAAGAAGAAAGATCGTCGTTACTATTTTTTATAGATAACAGATGATTAACTAATGAATTAATTATATTACACGCACCTCGCCAGAGCGGTCGTCTTCTCGATTACACAAGGCATCGCCTTCTCCCTCGCGGAAGGCAACACCTTCAACCTCAAACAAGTCGTCTATTCCGACAAAAAGAGGATCACCCTCACCGGAGTTGTTCAGAAACGTCGATACATCTAAATTTTCTTCCCAGCGGATCACACCTTGGATCAACTCTTCCTTTTCTTCGTCTCAGTCGTGTGGGTCCATATTTTCTGCATAGGTGTCAAAACGGATAAACCCTAATTCAGAGAAAACCTAATATATACATACACAATAATAAAAATAAATACATACACACTATATATACATACACACTAAAAGGGAAGGGGCGGCTGAAGCGCGTGGCGATGGACGGAGACGGAGGTGCTGTGGCGGTCGGGGAGGAGGGATAGGCGGAATGCTCAAAAAAGGATGATGATATGACAAGTTGAATTGCATTGAAATGAAACCCTAAAACTTGCTCGGCAATTTAAACGGGGTTCCGAGGGTTGAAAACCCTAACTCGGGAAACTCCGGAAACACATGAGAGGGGTTGATTTAGTTCTCTAATTAAACTTGTCATTAAAGTAGATTAGCAATGCATTATTATAGCTTAAAAAGGTAGAACTCATTTTTCTGAAAATTTTGATATATTATTTGTATTTTCTGACTTATAAATAATAAGATATGAATTTTACAATATTTAATCATTTTCTGAAATTATAAAACAATTTATTACATCAGGCTGACATCATAAACAACCCATGGCTTTTGTTACCACGACTGAACCTACCCATAGAGACTGACTGGTGGGGCCGGATCCACATCAGCAGCCCCACACGCAAAGTGGGGGTGGGGGTCAGGGCGTTTCTCACCGGGGCTGGATCTAGCCAGAGGGGCTGACTGGTGGCACCTGGCCACGCAAGCAAGCCACGTGGACCTCGCCGGAGCACGGCCAGACGGCGGCGGCTGGCGGCGCTAGGGGCGAACGGAGACGCACGAGTAGGCCTAATCGAATCAGGGCATCACCACGAACCTAACTAGGGCGGCGCCGCTAGGTAGAGGTCGTCGGAGCAGACCGCACGACGACGGCCGACGGTTACGCATGCAGATGATTGCGACGGCGTCGTGTATTGAATTGAAACCCTAAAGCATGCTCAAGAAGGGATGATGATATGACAAGTTAATTTGCATTGAATTGAAACCCTAAAGCATGCTCGACAAATTAATCGGGGTTCCGAGGGGTGAAAACCCTAACTCGGCGAATCTCCAGAATCACCTGTGAGGGTTACTATGTTCTTCTAATTAAACTTGTCTTGAAAGTTGTTGAACAATGCATGATGATAGCTTAGATAGCTAGGTTTCATTTTTCTGAACATTTTGATATTTTTCTGACATACAGATTAATATTTATTGAATTTTCAATATTCAAAACAATTTTTGAAAATAAATAAGTCTGGAATTATTTTTTACACCCAGGCAAACTATACACACAACAACTGACAGATGGGCGATGTGCCACATAGGCAGCCACGTGAGCAAAGTGGGACAGAGGGGGCCGTTGGGTGTTTTTCGCCAGGGCAGGAGTTACTCACTGCCACTGACGGGTGGGCCTGGTCCACGCCACGCCAGCACCTGCCGCCACGCCACGCCACGCCAGCCAGCACCCTCCGCACCCTCCTTCAACACCTGCCGCCACGCCAACACCCTCCGTCGCCACGCCACCCGCCGGCCGAGTACGGCCAGCAGCACCTTGCCCCGCCGTCGCACCCGCGCCGCACCACGCCACGCACGAGAAATCCCGTCGGTGCCTGCCGGCGGCGGCAGGAGGAGAGGGAGGAGGGGACGGAGGCAGGCTGGAGAGGTGGACGCACCTTCTGGCGGCGACGACGCGCGGCGGCAGTGGCGCTGCTGGTCGGGGACGACGACGCACGGCGGCGGTTGGAGGTGGCGGCGGACGCGCTACTGGCCGGGGACGACGACGACGGCGAGCGCTCAAGGACGGAGGCGACGACGAGCGCTCGAGGACGGAGGCGACGGCGGGCAGCCTGACGGCGGGGCGGCGGCGTCTCCCTATGTTGTGTGCGGGCGCAGAGAATGGAGAAGAAAAGAAGAGGAACGGGAGCGTCGTGTATAAAGGGGAGGGAGAATACGTCCCGGTTGGTGGCTTCAACCTGGACTAAAGGGTCATACGTCCTGGTTGGAGCCACCAACCGGGACGTATACTCCACTTTTTTCAGCAGATCAAGGGTTGGCGCGCGCAGGGGTCTTTAGTCCCGGTTGGTGGCTCCAACCGGGACATATGACCCTGTTTTCAAATTTTTTCAGGAATTTTCTCTCTGTTCCCGCCTTATTTTTTTATTTTGGGGTTTAAATTTATAATGTTTTTTAAATGATAATTACTTTAGAATTTAGAAAAACTTTAAACATAAAAAGTGTTTGAATTTGAATAACTAATTCAAAACCATTTTCTGTTTTTAAAAATAATTAATGTAACCATTTAAACTATGAACCATTTAAAATTAAAAATGAATTAACTTATATTTTTTGAATATTAATTTGGAATTTAGAAAAACTATTAAAAAGTGTTTGCATTTGAATAAATAATTTAAAACCATTTTCTGTTTTTAAAAAATAATTAATGTAACCATTTAAAATTAAAAATGAATTAACTTATATTTTTTGAATACTAATTTGGAATTTAGAAAAACTTTAAACATAAAAAGTGTTTGGATTTGAATAAATAATTCAAAACCATTTTCTGTTTTAAAAAATAATTAATGTAACCATTTAAAATATGAACCATTTACAATTAAAAATGAATGAACTTATATTTTTCTAATATTAATTTGGAATTTAGAAAAACTTTAAACATAAAAGGTGTTTGGATTTGAATAAATAATTCAAAACCATTTTCTGTTTTTAGTTTGGATTTGAATTAACTTATATTTTTATATATTAATGGGCGAAAAAAAAGGACGGAAAATAATGGGCGGTAAGAAAATTTTATTAGGATAGAACTGGAATTAAAGTACATAACGCAACTAACACAAAGTTACATAGAAGAACTGAAAATTAAGATACATGACCAGATTAAGCCACAATCGGCCGAACTTGTTTTGCAATGTTGGAGTGATTCAGTCATGCTCCTGCCTACACCTGTAATACTCGCCACTGTAATCATCGTACTCGCCACGGCCGTCGTCGCTGTCGTTGTCGGGGTCGCCGTAGTTGAACCTTGAAGGCTGAGTACGAGTGGGATGGACTTGAGGGTAGCGCAGGCGGGGGCTAGAGTCAGCAGCCGTGTCGTAGGCCATGACGCTCTAGAGAGTCCGACCGCGCCACCACAGCCGACGGCCGGCCTCGTTGAAGTTCGAAGGAGGTGGGTCGTCCTCCTCGTGCCTGGCGAGCGCCCTCTCACGCCGATCCACGAAGAAGGCTTCCCAAGTCGGTAAATAGTCGGTATGCCATTTGGGATTCCTCCGCTTCTCCTGCGTGAGCTCGAAGTAGTAGTGGTTCGTGATGGCCATCCGGCGCGCCACACCTAGAGGGACAGGAGGAACCGGCACGCCTCCGGCGCTCAGCATCCAACCGACGGGGACATAGTAGCCCGGCGGGCAGGGGTAGTTCGAGGCGCAAAGCGCCTCCGCCTCCCTGGGAGTTAGTGCTACGGTGGAAGTCATGGGAAAGAGTGATGAGGTTGCAGATATGAGTCTAGAGATGTGCAATGACAATGGAGGCCAACCCTACATATATATAGTGAGAAATGGCAGGAAGATAACTGGAGGGAAAAACTGGCGGGAAAAACTGACGGGAAGAAATGGCGGGAGAAATGCCGGGAAAAATGGCGGAAAGAAAAATGGCGGGAAGAAAAATCGCGGGAAGAAAAATGGTTCATTTAGAACTTGCATTGGATCTCTGAAGAAATCACATATTGCGAGTCTAAAAATGATTTTTTCAAAAAATCACGGGCGATAGTGAAGGGTTTCGTGGCATAGTAAATCAAAATTTTCTACGGATGCGAATAGAGGGAAGCCAAGATCTAATCTAGGAGATGCAAACAACGAGAGAGATTGGATTAGATCTTCATACCCTTGAAGATTCGTACAGCGGAACGTTCGTCGGAACATGGGTGATGTAGTCATACTCGCTTCTCCTCCTCGCGATCCGATCCGATCTAGCACCACAAGTGGCGATGCCTCCGTGAGATGCACACGTGCAGCACCTCGACGTCTCCTCCTTCCTTGGTCCAGCAAGTATGGTGGAGATATGGGTTGGATCTACAACGTGACGGCGCGGTGCAATTGGTGGAGAATTTCTGTAGCAGGGCTTCGCCTACAAGCAGTCGGGAGGGAGAGAGGAGGGCAGCAGGGCGGCTAGGGTTGGAGGGGAAGGTGTGGGGGGTGGTGCGCCCCTACCCTCTTTATATAGAGGGGGGGCGCAGCCCTAGCCCCTCCCCCAAGTCCAAACCGGCGGCCCCAAGGAGGAGGAGTGGGGGGCAACGAAACCCCCCTTTCTAGAAGGTCTATCTAGGGTTTAAACCCCTCTAGGCCGGCTGGGCCCTATGGGGCCTTGTGCCCCAGGCCCAATGCGACCAGGGCACTCCCTCATAGGCCCAAGCCCCCTCCCGGAAGGTGGGGCCACGTTGGTCCCCTTCCGGAAGGTTCTAGAAGCTTCCGGTACAATACCGATTAACCCGGAACAATTCCGAACTCCAAAAACTGCACTGCCTTATATGAATCTTATTTTACGGACCATTCCGGAACCTCTCGTGATGTCCCGGATCCCATCCGAGACTCCGAACAAAAACTCATAAACCAATTATCCAATCTATCCTAGCGTCGAGACATGTTAAGTGTGTGACCCTGCGGGTTCGAGAATATGCAGACATGATCTTCTATCAATAATCAACAGCGGGGTCTGGAAACCCATATTGACTCCCACACATTCATCGATGATCATATCGGATGAACCACGATGCCAGGATTCAATCAATCCCATATATATATATTCCCTTCGTCTCGCGATATTTTACTTGCCCGAGATTCGATCGTCAGTACCGTCATACCTAGTTCAATCTCGTTCACAGCAAGTACTTTACTCGTTCTGTAATCCGATATCACTTTGTGATTAACTCCTTAACCACATGCTTGCAAGCGGTGTTGATATCGATTACCGAGTGGGCCCGAAGTATATCTCTCTCACTTGGGAGGGACAAATCCCATCTCGATACATACAACCCAACAGATACTTTCCGATCACCTGAGAGACACCTTTATGATCACCCTCTCATAGGATGACGTTTGATGACCTCAAAGCTTTCTTCCGATACCAGGGAGTTGTATTATCTCATGGTCTAAGGAATACAATATTTGACATAGGAAAAGCTTCGCAAAGATGAACACGATGACACGATCTAATTGCTTCGCTTAGTTTGGGTCTGTCCATCATATCATTCTCCCAATGATATGATCTCATTATTAATTGACAACTCATGTCTATGGTTAGGAAACCTTAACCATCATTAATCAATGAGCTAGTCCATAGAGGCGTACTAGGGACACGGTGTTGTTCACAAACCACACAAGTATTAAAGTTTCCGCTTAATACAATTCTAGCATGGAAAATAAACATTATCATGAACAAGAATTATAATAATAACATCTTTATTATTGCCTCTAGGGCATAATTCCAACAGTCTCCCACTTGCACTAGAGTCAATAATCTAGTTTACATTTGGCAACAATCTCACACCCATGGCACTGAGGTGCTGATCATGTTTTACACGTGGAAGAGGTTTAGTCAATGGATCTGCGACATTCAGATCTGTATGTACTTTGCTAATCTTCAGATCTCCATCTGCTATATAATCTCGGATTATATGAAACTTGCGGTTGATATGCTTGGTCTTTGGATGATATCTTGGTTCCTTAGCGAGTGCTATGGCGCCAGTGTTGTCACACAATATCTCCAGTGGGTCCAATGCACTTGGAACCACGCCAAGCTCAGTGATGAAGTTTCTGATCCAAACTCCTTCACTTGACGCTTCTGCAGCATCCATGTATTCCGCTTCTACTGTAGATCCCGCGATCACGCTTTGCTTGCAGCTTCTCCAGCTCACAGCTCCTCCATTCAAAATATACACGTATCCTGTCTGAGATTTAGAATCATCCTTGTCGGTGTCGAAACTAGCATCGACGTAACCTTTTACGACAAGCTGTTCGTCACCCCCATAGACTAAGAACATTTCTTTAGTCCTATTTAGGTACTTTAGGATGTTCTTCACGGCTGTCCAGTGTTCCACTCCTGGATCACTTTGGTATCTGCTCGTCAAACTAAGAGCATTGGACACATCCGGTCTAGTACACAGCATGACATACATGATGGAACCTATGGACGAGGCATAAGGCACTTTGCTCATAGCTTCCCTATCATTTACCGTAGCTGGACACTGAGCGTTGCTCAATATCTTACCTGACAACATAGGCACTGAACCTTTTCAGAACTTTGTCTAGGTATGTACTCTGGCTTAAAGCTATCAGGCGTCTTTGTCTATCTCTATAGATTTTGATGCCTAATATATAAGCTGCTTCACCTAGGTCTTTCATTGAAAAACACTTGTTCAAATAACTCTTCACATCGTTAAGCATGTTGATGTCATTTCCGATAATCAATATGTCATCCACATATAGTACCAGAAACGTCACCGAGCTCCCACTCACTTTCTTGTAGATACAAGCTTCGTAGCAATTTGGAACAAATCCAAAGCTCTTGATCACTTGATCAAAACGAAGGTTCCAACTCCGAGATGCTTGCTTCAGTCCATAAATGGAACGCTGAAGTTTGCATACTATATCAGCATCCTTAGGATCGACAAAACCTTCGGGTTGCATCATATACAACTCTTCATCAATGTTGCCATTGAGGAACGCAGTCTTGACATCCATCTGCCATATTTCATAATCATGAAACGCAGCAATTGCTAATAAAATCGGAATGGACTTAAACATCGCTACGGGAGAGAAAGTCTCATCATAGTCAACACCTTGAACTTGTCGAAAACCTTTCGCGACAAGCCGTGCTTTATAGACGGTAACATTACCATCCGCGTCCGTTTTCTTCTTGAAAATCCATTTGCACTCAACGACCTTTCGGTCGCTAGGAGGGTCCACCAAAGTCCATACTTGGTTTTCGCTCATGGATCCTAATTCGGATTTCATGGCTTCTAGCCATTTCTCAGAGTCTGGGCTCATCATTGCTTCCTCATAGTTCGTAGGTTCACTGTCCTCTACTAACAAGACAGTTAAGACAGGGTTGCCGTACCACTCAGGAGGGGCACGCGACCTTGTCGACCTGTGACGTTCAGTAGCAGCATCGTCTGAAGCTTCATGATCGTTATCATTAGCCTCCTCTATTATTGGTGCAGGCGGCACTGGAACAATTTCAGGTGCTGCGCTACTCTCCAATTCAAGAGAAGGTTCAACAACCTCGTCTAGCTCTACTTTCCTCCCACTCACTTCTTTCGAGAGAAACTCCTTCTCAAGAAAGGAACCGTTCTTTGCGACAAACACTTTGCCTTCGGTTCTGTGATAGAAGGTATACCCAATAGTTTCCTTAGGGTATCCTATGAAGACGCATTTCTCCGCTTTGGGTTTGAGCTTGTCCGGCATCAACTTCTTGACGTAAGCTTCGCATCCCCAAACTTTAAGAAACGACAACTTAGGTTTAGCACCAAACCACAGTTCATACGGTGTCGTCTCAACAGATTTAGATGGTGCCCTATATAAAGTGAATGCTGCGGTTTCTAATGCATAACCCCAAAATGATAACAGCAAATCAGTAAGAGACATCATCGATCGGACCGTATCTAATAAAGTTCGATTCCGGCGATCAGACACACCATTGCGTTGTGGTGTTCCGGGTGGCGTGAGTTGCGAAACAATTCCGCTTGCTTTAAGATGCGTGAGAAAATCATAACTCAAATACTCGCCCCCACGATCGGATTGTAGAAACTTAATCTTTCTGTTACGATGGTTCTCCACTTCATTCTGAAATTCCTTGAACTTTTCAAATGTTTCAGATTTATGTTTCATTAAATAGATATACCCATATCTACTTAAGTCATCGGTAAAAGTGAGAAAATAGCGATATCCACCGCGCGTCGAAACACTCATCGGTCCGCATACATCGGTATGTATGATTTCCAACAAGTCCGTTGCTCGCTCCATCATACCGGAGAACGGGGTTTTGATCATCTTGCCCATGAGGCATGGTTCGCATGTGTCAAATGATTCAAAATCAAGAGACTCCAAAAGTCCATCAGAATGGAGTTTCTTCATGCGCTTTACACCAATATGACCTAGACGACAGTGCCACAAATAAGTAGTATTATCACTATCTACTTTGCATCTCTTAGCCTCAATGTTATGGATGTGTGTTTCATCCCTTTCGAGATTTAGAAGAAATAAACCATTCACAATATGTGCATGACCATAAAAGATGTTACTCATATAAATAGAACAACCATTATTCTCCAATTTAAATGAATAATCGTCTTGCAATAAACACGATCCAGAAATAATGTTCATGCTCAACGCAGGCACATAATAACACTTATTAAGGTTTAAAACTAATCCCGAAGGTAAAACTAAGGAGAGCGTGCCGACGGCCATCACATCAACTCTTGATCCATTGCCAACGCGCATTGTCACCTCATCCCTCACAAGCCGCCGTCTATTCCGTAGCTCCTGTTTCGAGTTACAAATATTAGCAACTGAACCGGTATCAAATACCCAGGCACTACAACGAGGGCTAGTAAGGAAAACATCAATAACATGTATATCAAATATACCTTTGATGGTGCCAGCCTTCTTGTCCGCTAAGTACTTCGGACAGTTGCGCTTCTAGTGACCCTTGTCCTTGCAATAGAAGCACTCAGTGTCCGGTTTAGGACCAGACTTGAGCTTCTTCTCAGCAGGGGCAACGCGCTTGCCGCTGCCTTTCTTGAAGGGCTTCCTTGCACCCTTACCTTTCTTGAAGGTGGGGGGCTTGTTGACCATCAACACATGATTATTATTTTTGATGTTCACCTCCGCTACTTTCATCTTAGCAAAGAGCTCAGTGATCATATCAGTGGAACCAATCTGATTGTGATCAACTACAAAACTTTTGTAGCTAGGAGTGTCAATCTTGAGCTCCTCTGGAATCTTGCAGTCCAGTTGCTCAAGGCGTTGAGTGTAGCCCGTCATCTCAATGGCGTGCTCACTAACGGAACTCCCTTCCTCCATCTTGTAGTTAAAGAATTTCTTAGAGATCTCATATCTCTCAGAACGGGCTTGAGTCTGAAACATGTTTTTCAGCTCCTCGAGAATCTCAAAGGGCCCGGCGAACTCCTCAAAACGATTTTGAAGATCCGATTCCATAGCATACAACTTGGTGATCTTAATCAAATCATAATCATCCTTGCGCGACTGATAAACAGCTTTTTCATCAGCCGGCGTATCTATAGCAGGGGCGTCACCTAGCGCTTTCTCAAGGACATAATCCTTTTGTCCGCCAGCGAGAATGATTCTCAGAATGCGGAACCATTTGGTGAAGTTAGACCCATTGTTTCTAAGCTTTTCTATCTCAGCAAAAAACATTTGAAGTTGAAGTTGGACTTGGCCATGTGATCTACAGTATTTGCAAGTACAATTTAGACTATGTTCATGATAAATAGTTCAACTTAATCAAATTACTAGATGAACTCCCACTAAATTCAACATCCCTCAAGTTGTTTTAGTGAACACGATCCAAATTCACCACACCTAATCCGATCATCACGAGAAGAGATGTGGCTTCAATGGTGGACAACGTAGTGTCGATCATATCATTCATATGACTCATGCTTAACCTTTCGGTTCTTGTGTTCCGAGGCCATGTCTGTACATGCTAGGCTCGTCAAGTTAGACCCAAGTATTTCCGCGTGTGCAAAACTGGCTTGCACCCGTTGTATGTGAGCGTAGAGTCTATAACACCCGATCATCACGTGATGCTTGGACACGACGAACTTTCGCAACGGTGCATACTTGGGGAGAACACAGTTTTTATCTTGATCTTTAAGTGAGGAATCATCTTATAATGCTACCGTCACGATCTAAGCATAATAAGATACATAAAAGGATAAACATCACATGCATATAACTTTATGTGACATGGTATAGCCAATCTTCGCGCAATGATCTCCATCTTGTGTGTTCCGGCATGATCTCCATCACTCCACCATGATTGCCTCCACCACGAATAGAAACTACAACTATTGCTAACTACTTAGCGATAAAGTAAAGCTATTACATGACGTATAAGAAGTTGACTCGCAGGTCATACACATTTATAAAGACAACCATATGGCTCCTAGCGGTTGTGTACTCATCGACATGCAAGTCGTGAAACATTAAAAACATGATCATCGCATACATTATACACATCACATCTTGGGCCATACCATATCACAGAAAACACTCCCTGCAAAAACAAGTTAGACGCCTCTACTTTGTTGTTGCATGTTTTACGTGGCTTATGGGAGTAGATGCTAAGAACGATTCTTACCTACGGAAAGCCACAACGGTGATATTATGGTTGCCAAACTCCGGTGTTAAACCCATGACAACTATAGTGAGAGAAACTGACATCCACCAGCCGCATGTGTGGAACAAGCCACACGTCAAGTGCAGAGCCGGTCTCGCGAACGACGTCGCGTAAGGTTGGCCTGGACCGCTTCAATCTCACTATCCCGCGTCATAAGAAGAACACAAACAAGAGGCTTGCAACAGAAAACATCAACGCCCGCAATAACCATGTTGCGTTCTACTCGTGAATCACATCTACGCATAGATCTAGCTCTGATACCACTGAAGGGTTTCGCGGCATAGTAAATCAAAATTTTCTACGGATGCGAACAGAGGGAAGCCAAGATCTAATCTAGGATATGCAAACAATGAGAGAGATTGGATTAGCTCTTCATACCCTTGAAGATTCGCACAGCGGAACGTTCGTCAGAACGTGGGTGATGTAGTCGTACTCGCTTCTCCTCCTCGCGATCCGATCCGATCTAGCACCACAAGTGGCGATGCCTCCGTGAGATGCACACGTGCAGCACCTCGACGTCTCCTCCTTCCTTGGTCCAGCAAGTATGGTGGAGGGATGGGTTGGATCTACAACGTGACGGCGTGGTGCAATTGGTGGAGAATTTCTGCAGCAGGGCTTCGCCTACAAGCAGTCAGGAGGGAGAGAGGAGGGCAGCAGGGCGGCTAGGGTTGGAGGGGAAGGTGTGTGTGTGGGGGGGTGGTGCGCCCCCACCCCTCTTTATATAGAGGGGGGGGCGCAGCCCTAGCCCCTCCCCCAAGTCCAAACCGGCGGCCCCAAGGAGGAGGAGTGGGGGGCAAGGAAACCCCCTTTCTAGAAGGTCTATCTAGGGTTTAAACCCCTCTAGGCCGGCTGGGCCCTATGGGGCCTTGTGCCCCTGGCCCAATGCGACCAAGGCACTCCCTCATAGTCCCAAGCCCCCTCCCGGAAGGTGGGGCCACGTTGGTCCCCTTCCGGAAGGTTCTAGAAGCTTCCGGTACAATACCGATTAACCCGGAACAATTCCGAACTCCAAAAACTGCACTGCCTTATATGAATCTTATTCTCTGGACCATTCCAGAACCTCTCGTGATGTCCCGGATCCCATCCGAGACTCCGAACAAAAACTCATAAACCAATTATCCAATCTATCCTAGCGTCGAGACACGTTAAGTGTGTGACCCTGCGGGTTCGAGAATATGCAGACATGATCTTCTATCAATAATCAACAGCGGGGTCTGGAAACACATATTGACTCCCACACATTCATCGATGATCATATCGGATGAACCACGATGCCAGGATTCAATCAATCCCATATATATATTCCCTTCGTCTTGCGATATTTTACTTGCCCGAGATTCGATCGTCGGTACCGTCATACCTAGTTCAATCTCGTTCACAGCAAGTACTTTACTCGTTCTGTAGTCCGATATCACTTTGTGATTAACTCCTTAACCACATGCTTGCAAGCGGTGTTGATATCGATTACCGAGTGGGCCCGAAGTATATCTCTCCGACTTGGGAGGGACAAATCCCATCTCGATACATACAACCCAACAGATAATTTCCGATCACCTGAGAGACACCTTTATGATCACCCTCTCATAGGATGACGTTTGATGACCTCAAAGATTTCTTCCGATACCAGGGAGTTGTATTATCTCATGGTCTAAGGAATACAATATTTGACATAGGAAAAGCTTCGCAAAGATGAACACGATGACACGATCTAATTGCTTCGCTTAGTTTGGGTCTGTCCATCATATCATTCTCCCAATGATATGATCTCATTATTAATTGGCAACTCATGTCTATGGTTAGGAAACCTTAACCATCATTAATCAATAAGCTAGTCCATAGAGGCGTACTAGGGACACGGTGTTGTTCACAAACCACACAAGTATTAAAGTTTCCGCTTAATACAATTCTAGCATGGAATATAAACATTATCATGAACAAGAATTATAATAATAACAACTTTATTATTGCCTCTAGGGCATAATTCCAACAGATAGATCATGTACCTGTAGTACAAACCGGACCCACTTCCTACCGATTTGGCAGACATTTGTCCTTTTTACCCGGGATGGACGAAAAGGTTTGAGATGTCCCGGTTGGGAGATAGTCCATGTAAGGTGGTCTACTATTTTAGGAAAATGGGACGGTAGCATTCTGAAACAACATTTTGGTGGTTACTTCATAAAACGACCCGTTTTTTGTGCTAGGAAAATGGAAAAGGGCTTTTCCGTGCGACAAAAAGGAAAACTTCCTCCTACAACATTGTTCTCCATACCAATGTCCACGTGGATGCATAATATGGGCACAACATCACAAACTATGCCACATAATATGCCAAGTCTGGTATTTTTCCTTTCAACTATGTCACATAATATGACACCACGCGAAGGATTTTCATTGTTCGGATTTTCAATATACTAAAGGTTCATCTTTAGTCCCGGTTGGAGGGATTTCGGCAGGCTAGGCCAGGCAGCACTAATGATAGGGGTGAGTGTCGACATTATGTCGTGCGGCGTGTACCTTGTCCCGGATGGTGTCACCAACCGGGACTAAAGATGAACCTTTAGTCCCGATTGGAGTCACCAACAGGGACAAAACACGAGTCAGGACTAATAATAGGGGTGAGTGTCGACATTATTTCGTAAGTGTCGACACTATGCCGAGCTGCTTGTACTATAAATAGGCATCCTTGTGAGTCCAGTCCACCAGCTAGTTTGAGGCATATCCAAGATGGTTTTCGAGAGCAGGGACACCACTACGGCCAATTTCAGGGAGATACCGACGGAGCCCAGTCCTCCGGCATCTCCAAGAAACTGGTCATAGAGGCACTCCCTAATATGTGAAATTAGTTAGCTCCCAGGCGTATTGATCTAGTTAGAGAAGTTACAAGGTGCAAGATGGTTTTCGAGAGCAAGTACACCACTACGGCCAGTTTCAGGGAGATGCCGCCGGATCCCAGTCCTCCGGCATCTCCGAGAAACTGGTCATAGAGGCACTCCCTAATATGTGAAATTAGTTAGCTCCCAGGTGTATTGATCTAGTTAGAGAAGTTACAAGCTACAAGATGGTTTTCGAGAGCAGGGACACCACTATGACCAGTTTCAGGGAGATGCCGCCGGATCCTAGTCCTCCGGCATCTCCAAGAAACTGGTCATAGAGGCACTCCCTAATATGTGACCGCGCGCGTTTGGAGATCAGATCTTAATGGTAAGTACGAATCGGGACAACTTCTTCATAGTCCCGGTCCAGCCACAAAACGGGACTAACACTCAAGACATTTATTAATATTAAAAACTGAGACTACAAAACCGGGACTAAAGGCCCCCCTATATATAGTCCCGGTCAAGATACAAAACCGTGAAAGATATCCTTCGGTGAAGCCACAAACCGCGAAAGACATGAACTAGAGTTACATGATATGAGCATGAACTTCTTGGCATATGTCCTTCCTTATGATCGCTTCAGACGTAACCATGGAGCATCTTCTTTACTTAACGGAATGCTTGGGGTCAGTTTTCACTATGAAGGGCGGAATTTCATCAAACTTATTATAATCTTCTGACATGTCTGTCTTGTCCTCGATTCCCACGATGTTTCTTTTCCCTGAAAGAACTATGTGACGCTTTGGCTCATCATATGATGTATTCGTTTGCATATTTTTTTCTTTTTTCGGTCTGGAGGACATGTCCTTCACATAGAAAACCTGAGACACATTATTGGCTAGGACGAATGGTTCATCTCTACAACCAAGATTGTTGGGATCCACTGTTGTCATTCCGTACAACTGGTCTATCTTTACCCCTTCCCCATTCAGGTTGACCCATTTGCAGCGAAACAAAGGGACCTTAAAAGAGACTCCATAGTCTAGTTCCCATATCTCCTCTCTGTAACCATAGTATGTGTCCTTTTGTCCATTCTCGTCTATTGCATCAAAGCGGACACCACTATTTTGGTTGGTGCTCTTTTTATCTTGGGCGATCGTGTAGAATGTATTCCCATTTATTTCATACCCTTGGAAATTCAATACAGTAGAAGATGGTGACGCGGCCAACAAGTATAGCTGATCTCCAACAGTGGTGTCATTCAAGAGATGTGTCCGCATCCAACCACCAAAAGACTGTGTTCATATGTAATCCATGATCCAGGCTTCCCCGGGTTTTTGGAGCGTACAATATTCTTGTGTTCCTCGATATACGGAGCTGCCAAGGTGGAATTATGTAGAACTGTGTAGTGTGCTTTAGTGAAAGAATCCTCGTCCCTACATATCATTGTTTTCTTTCCCAGCGTGCCTTTTCCACTTAGTCTTCCCTCATGCCGCGAGTCAGAAACACCAATCGGCTTAAGGTCAGGAATAGAGTCAACACAAAACTCAATGACCTCCTCTGTTTCATATCCCTTGGAGATGCTTCCTTCTGGTCTAGCACGGTTATGAACATATTTCTTTAAGACTCCCATGAACCTCTCAAAGGGGAACATATTGTGCAGAAATACCGGACCGAGAATGGCAATCTCTTCCACTAGGTGAACCAGGAGATGCGTCATAATATTGAAGAAGGATGGTGGGAACACCAACTCAAAACTAACAAGACATTGTACCACATCCTTCTGTAACCTTGGCAGAATATCTGGATTGATTACCTTCTGACATATTGCATTGAGGAATGCACACATCTTCACAATGGGTAGTCGAACATTTTTCGGTAGAAGCCCCCTCAATGCAATCGGAAGCAACTGCGTCATAATCACGTGACAGTCACGAGACTTCAGGTTTTGGAACTTTTTCTCTGCCATATTTATTATCCCCTTTATATTAGATGAGAAGCCAGACGACACCTTGATACTATAAAGGACTTCAAAAAAGATTTCCTTCTCTACTTTGGTAAGAGCATAGCTGGCACGGCTTAAGTGACGCCCTTTATCCGTCTTGTTTTATGTATGCATGTTCTTTGGGTCTTTTATAATTTGTTAGTCCTCCCGTACTTCTGGTGTATCTTTTGTCTTCTCATACACGCCTAGGAATCCTAGCAGGTTCACGCAAAGATTCTTCGTCACGTGCATCACGTCGATTGAAGAGCGGACACGCAGGACTTTCCAATATGGCAGCTCCCAAAATATAGATTTCTTCTTCCACATGGGTGCGTGTCCTGTAGCGACGTCGTTCGGAACTGATTGACCGCCGGGACCCTTTCCAAAGATTACTTCTATGTCCTTGACCATACCAAATACATCATCACCAGCAGGGAGTTCAGGCTTCTTCCGGTGATCTGCCTCACCTTTGAAATGCTTGCCTTTCTTTCTTACGGGATGATTGGTCGGAAGAAATCGTCGATTCGCCAGGTACACAACCTTCTTGCATTTATGCAAATATGTACCTTCAGTCTTATCTAAACAGTGTGTGCATGCCTTATATTCCTTGTTTGTCTGTCCTGAAAGGTTACTAAGAGCAGGCCAATCATTGGTGGTTACGAATAGCAACCCTCGTAGATCAAATGGCTCCTGTTTGTTCTCATCCCACGCACGTACACCTGGTTTTCCCCACAACTATAAGAGTTCTTCAACTAATGGTCTAAGGTACACATCAATGTCGTTGCCCGGTTGCTTTGGGCCTTGGATGAGCACTGGCATCATAATGAACTTACGCTTCATACACAACCAAGGAGGCAGGTTGTAGATACATAGAGTCACGGGCCAGGTGCTGTGACTGTAGCTCTGCTCCCCTAAAGGATTCACGCCATCCGTACTTAGACCAAACCATAAGTTCCTTGCGTCACCTGCAAAGTCTGGAAAGTCTCTCTCGATTTTTCTCCACTGTGACCCATCAGCAGGGTGTCTCAACTTCCTGTCTTTCTTACGGTCTTCTTTGTGCCATCGCAACAATCTGGCATGCTCTTTGTTTCTGAACATGCATTTCAACCTTGGTATTATAGGAGCATACCATATAACCTTAGCAGGAACCCTCTTCCGGAGGGGCTCTCCCTCAACATCACCAGGGTCATCTCGTCTGATTTTATACCGCAATGCATTGCATACCGGGCATTTATCTAAATTCTCATACTCCTTACCGCGGTAGAGGATGCAGTCATTAATGCATGCATGTATCTTTTGCACATCTAATCCTAGAGGACAGTGAGTCTTCTTTGCTTCGTACGTACTCTCGGGAAGTTCATTATGTTTTGGAAACTTCGGCTTCATTATTTTCAGCATCTTTTCAAACGAGGAGTCAGTTAGACCACACTCTGCCTTCCATCGCAACAATTCCAGTGTGGTACCGAGCTTTGTGCTGCCATCTTCACAATTTGGGTATAACAATTTCTTGTGATCTTCTAACATGCCCTCTAACTTCAACTTCTCATTTTCTGTTTCACAGTCTCGCTTTGCATCAGAAATGACCCTACCAAGTTCATCAGCCGGCTCATCTGATGCCCGTTCTTCACCTCCTTCCTCTCCATTGTCTTCCATTGCAGTATCACTGTATTCAGGAAACATATGATGATAGTTGTTATCATCATCTTCTTCTTCACCATCTTCCATCATAACTCCTCTTTCCCCATGCTTGGTCCAGCAATTATAGTTGGGCCTGAAACCTTTCATAATCAGGTGTCCGCGAATGATTTTCGAGTAAGAGTACTCCTTGTTGTTACGACATTGAACACATGGACAACGTATAAAACCATTCTCTTTGTTTGCCGTAGCCACATCGATAAATTTATCCACGCCTTTCATATACCCGGCTACGCGCCGGTCACCGTACATCCATTCTCGACCGTTCATCTGCATCATATAAGTAAGTTTATCAAAAAACAGGACATCATAAATAGTGAAATGACCAATTCACATCGACACATGCATTATATCAATGACAGAGAAAAGATAAGATTGCTAACCTCGATCGAGGAAAATAAAGAGGAGAAATCTCAAGTGCGTCTCGAACACCTTCTATATTTTTGTTCTATGAGAAATTGAACGGGATCATTCACTCAAACATTTCATCAAACACCTTGAATGCATGCATAGGGGAAAAAAACTAGCACACCCCTCACACCTTCCACCAAGAAAAAACAGAATGGAGGCAGAGGGCTGGGGCGTTGCATTTATAGAGGGCGGGAGCATACGTCCCGGTTTGTAACACAAACCGGGACTAAAGGTGTGTGTCACGCCACGTGGCTGACGCCCAACCTTTAGTCCCGATTTGTGTTACAAACCGGGACGCATGACCCCTTACCAACCGGGATGCATGCCTCCGGGCCTCGTGCCCGCTAGAACCGGGACGCGTGCCAGCATTAGTCCCGGTTCGTGGCATAACCGGGACTAATGCTCTTAGGGGGCGCGAACGGATGGCCTGTTTTCTACTAGTGAGTGCGATGTTGGATTCGATCACCGGTTTAGATTGGCCGTACACGCGTCCGGGTATTCATAGCAGCATGCCATGTGGGGGAGTAGCTAGAAGCTAGAGCCTCGTGGAGAAATCTCCGGGATATTGGTAGCAGCCGAGCCGTACATTATCGGCAACGCACAAGATATTGATGAAGCACAGAATCATCTAAAGACAGAGTTTGAGATGAAGGATTTGGGTCAAACCAAATTTTGCTTAGGTCTCCAACTCGAGCACCTTCCCTCGGGAATAATGGTACACCAAGCTGCCTATATCCAGAAAATATTGGAGAAATTCAATATAGACAAATCCTATCCATCTAAAACTCCCATGGTGGTTCGCTCTCTAGACGTAGAGAAAGATCCGTTCAGGCCAAGGGATGATGGAGAAGAGATGTTGAGACCCGAGGTTCCATATCTCAGTGCTATTGGAGCGCTTATGTATCTTGCAAATTGTACGAGACCTGACCTCGCATTTGCAATGAATCTACTTGCTAGACACAACGCAGCTCCCACCAAACGTCATTGGTCAGGAGTCAAGAATGTCTTTCGATATCTCCAAGGCACAAAGGATCTTGGCCTATACTGTTAGTTTTAGAGAAATCTGGATTCCAGTATGATTGGATAAACTGATGCTGGCTACTTATCTGATCCCCATAATGCCAGATCGCAGACCGGCTTTGTGTTCCTACATGGTGAAACTGCTATATCATGGAAGTCTTGGAAACAGACTCTGGTTGCAACTTCTACCAATCATTCTGAAATAATTGCATTATATGAGGCATCACGCGAATGTGTGTGGCTTCACAGAATGATAAACCACATATAACAGTCATGTGGAATTGGTTCTATCGAATCACCTACCATTATCTATGAGGATAATGCGGCTTGTGTTGCACAGATGCAAACAGGATACATCAAGAGCAATATCACAAAGCATATTGCCCCTAAATTGTTTTATCCCATGAGTTCTAAAAGAGCGGGGAAATAAACATCTTGCAAGTCAAATCATGTGATAATCTCGCCGAATTGTTTACGAAGTCTCTACCAACTTTAACATTCCAGAAATATATTCACGGAATCGGCATGCGACGGCTTCGAGATTTGCAAGAATCAAGGGGAGTATCTTCCTGAATAATTCATGTTCAAAGCATCACATTATACTCTTTTTTCCATTAAATGAGTTCACTTTAGAGCTTCTCATTAAGGTTTTTAATAAGTTAATATCAACATAAGATCATATGTCATACTATCCGTTTTCCCCATTGGGGGTTTTAAGATGGTATAAACGACATATTTATTGACCTCTAGATTCTATGGATTTATTTCATATTGAGTTAATAGAGGCGATAATCATTATATGCTGTGTCATTTTCTTCTTATTTTTTCACAGGGTTTTTTGAAGGAGTTTTTAACAGCATATCCTACCATACTTCTCATACGTTTTCCACAGGATTTTTGGAGGAGACTTAAATCAAGATGATGGATCCTTATGTAGTGAAACGGTGATTAGGGGGAGTGTTATGAATAATTAATAATTAAAGAATAATCCTCGCTTAATCCGCACTTGTAATCCCACGTACGTGGGAACCGTCTTAGACAGTTACAACTTGGAGCGTCGCCTCCAAAACCGACATTGTAATGGACACGTGCTTTGAAGGCGTCCCTAATGTATATTATATAAGGATTCGATCCTGATCGATAAAGTTGGTTGTTTCTTTCCCTCGCTTTCTACTTTCGATGTGGCAGGGACGACCTGCTTTAGGCATGCCGGGTCGTCGTCGTCGTCGTGCACGGTCCGGCCGGCCGCGCTGGCGAGCCAACGCATCGACTGATTTTGGGAGCTAGCTGATGCGGTGATGCCCAGGCCGATCCATCTCGACCGGAGAGTGTTCAGACTGTCAGAGCTGTGATCCCAGGTCCGGCCCAATCATTGCTTCGCCATCATTACAACAGTGACACGTATACAGTACAGCCAGCCGCCAACAACGGCCAGGAATCGGCAAGATCGCAGAATGCTCTTCCGAGCATTCTCCGTGTAGCTGCGTTCCTCGCTCGCTCGACCACCATGTGTGTGTTGGAGATTCCCTTTCGTTTTTTTTTCTCGTTTTGGGACGGCGTGTCTTGGAACCTCAGTGGCCACAGAAGAAAATCAGTCCAAATGCTCGCTACACTTTTCCATCTCCAATAGATAAATTACTAAGCTCTGAAATTAACCTTTTCTGACCTTTTTTTTTTGGTAAGGAAGCCGGACGTATGCTTCGAACGCGCCAACCTTGTACGTGCGCTGGGAAAGCTATCCCAGGGAGTACTACAAGCCAGTGCGCGCGTGCGTAAGCTGCGACAACGATCGGTTGATGATGTGCTCGACACACACGTCGATCAGTGCGATGGGAGAAGAAAGCGGGACTCCATCCACACGCTGATAGCTACCCGGCGAGGCGTGACGGTCTATTTTATTGAGCAGAAGATCAGCTCCAAATTCTCGTGCGGCGGCTGGGCGGGGCGGGCAGAGACACTTGAAGTTAACAATGTTGGGTCGACCGCCAATCGTCCTTCGTACGAACTGATTATAACAAACCAAAAAAGGTTTCATCTCAAAATAAAATAAAATTCAAAAGGTGCTGACGGGTGACGTGCCGTTGCAGTCGAGATGGAATGTTGTTTTGACCCGCTATTGATCGAACAATGTCTACGGTCGTGGTCAGATGTTAGGACTCGTGAACGAACTAGTACACATCAAGTGGGCCGGGGGTTTAAAAGTAGAAGAGGATATAACAGGGAAGGGAGCAGTGCGACGTTGGATTCGATCACCGGTTGAGATGGCCGTACCCGTACACGCGTCCGCGTACTCGTACTAGCACTAGCAGGCCAGAAATCTTATACGTACGGAAATTTTCTTACGGAATTGAATTACGGACAGACGTGGAAGCAGTCGGTTGGTGCAATTTTTTCCATCTCCCGTGATTCAAGGGCCGTAAGTAATCCACACCACGCCACCTAATCCCGTAACTTTTATTTTGTAACAATTGGTCCGTAAGTGTAGCGTTACTGCCGCGTGGAGGAATCAGGGGCGCGGTCACAGTCACACACACACGCCGCGTCCAGTCCAACGGGCTAGTATTGGTGTATCAGGGGCGCGCACTCGCATCATCAGGGCCAGGGGATAGCGCATCTTGGTCAGATCAGATGGCTGAAGTGGCCTCCTCCATCTGTACCAGCCAAACAAAGGAAAATTTGCTCCGAAAGCTCGCCCCGGCCTTTCCGAAAGGCACCTGCGCCTACATGCATGTACGCATCCGTCAGTTCAAACAGGCGATCGGTCAGTGCTCGGATCTGACCAAGATGCGCAAAGAACACAAAAGTGGTGACGTACCCGCCGATGACGCACTCCCTGCTGCCCTGGCTTGCAACAGCCCAAAATCCAAATGCCCAATCAATCCATCTCGTGCGCACGCGCACCATCGCCCCTCTGCGTACAATGTATACCGATCTCCACTTGCTGGAAAGTTTCAGATTCTGTTTGCCAAGAGAAATCGACGTGGGATTTGCAGATTTTGTTTTGTAGAATAATGAAATGGGAACTTAATTAGTGGTGATATGCATGCATGCAACAGCTGGCGCTCCGTATGCGAGGACAAAGCACGAGTCCACGATGATAGGTAAGTGTTCCTACTGGCATGATCGGCTCTGGATTGCCATGTCTTCGGATGGAAGGAACTGGAAAACAAAAAAAACAAAAATCAGTTTGCATCCTGAGCTACATCGAGCCCTATAGTTTTTTAAAAAATAAAAAAACTTGATTTCAGAGTATTAAAAAATTATGAAAAGCATGTACACTCTACCAAACATACAAAGTCGCAGCCCCAGAAATACCTTATTTTTCGATTTAAACAAAATTGCCAAAATCGCACGGAATTTGGTGGTTTGAAAATTGACACCGTTCACCGCTTTAGATGCCGGATTTTGGTGTTTTTGTGCATCCCACAATACTAGGCATTTGGAGTTGAGACTTTTTCACGGTTGTAGAGCACATTATTTCCTTAGAATATTAGAATTTTTGCTTTGAAATTTTTGGAACTTCATAATGCAAACTTCCAAAGGTTTTAAAAAATGGCTGCATATTGCTCTCGAGACCCAAACCGTCCGCACTTCTAGAAAACATATGTAAGTACAATGTAAAAAAAAAAAGAATGGCTTCGGATGGCGTACTGTCAATAGGATCTGAAAGCTCTCTGAAGATTCATAGATGTTGCTTGGTGCACACTGCAGACTAATATACGGACATACTCCCTCCGTTTCAAAATATAAGATGTTTTAGGTTTGTGAAGAAAATGTATCTAGACTTCTTTTTGTGTCTAGGTTTATTGAGGTTTGGAATGAACCTACACACTAAAAGAAGTCTAGATACATTTTCTCTTCACAAACCTAAAACATCTTATATTTTAAAACAGAGAGAGTATTTGTGTGCGAGACAGCGAGAGAGACGGGAGTTTGAACTCCGTTACGGAGAGACATGATAAAACGAGGATTAGACATGTCGTGCCTATCGTTCGATAAGTGCGTCTGTGCGTGCGTAAGCTCGGGAAAAGTGACGATGGCGACTCGTTCGTTCGTCTCGTGGCCGGTCGCAGCGGCAGCGCGGTACCTTCAGAAGCAAGGATTATTGCCCTGCCGTGCGTCGAAAAGGGGACGTGGCGACGTACGTCGTACCACGAGGTAATCGAGCCACGACTGATCCTCAGTCGATCCTGCCCGCAGCACCGGTCTGCACGCACTTGGGTTGGGTTGGGATAGCTTCTCTCCCGCGCGCTGTCACGTCGATCGATCGACCTACAGCTACAGGTGCATGCATGCGTGAGCTTGAGTGTGGCTCTCCAGAACGCCAAAAGGGCGCTCCTGGCTCAATTCCTTATAGCTGCAACATAAACCACTGCTAAGACAACAGTGGAGTCCAAAATCTCCAAAACTAATGCCTCCAAGAAATAAACAATGCACAAGCATCATAGTCGTCCGATCAAAGATCTTATGTTTCATGCTAAAAAGAATTACGCGCTCTCAAAATAATGCTTCTACACATTACCGGGCACAACCATTTAAGCTGAGACATTTGGATTTTCACCTTGGAAGATAAGACACTATACTCCTCATGTGATGTCACCCCCTTTGCCGATGAAGTAGCTATAAGCCACGAATAACCAAGCAGTCATTACTAGGCCTCAGACCTCAACCACCATGACATTCTCCGCTACTGTTTACATCTTGGAAATCAGAACACCGATAAGCCCCATATTATCAACAAACAAAGAAGCTTCGTGTCATGCCGCCACAGATTCCACCATGCACCACTCATCGCCCCCAACATCTTTTGCGCCGTACCTCCAAATTCCTGCACCTCCGCCAAGCTCCTCTTCCTTAGCCACCCCTGCCCATCGCCTACCCAACAACGGGCCGGTGTGTTGCCTCAGCCCGCCCTGCTCGCAGGATAAGGAGAGTGACGCACCGCCTCCCTTCAACCAGGAAGTGAATTGATTGGGGAGGGCCTCCCCTGGACCAGGAGTTATTGGGGAGGGCGGGCTGATGAAGGATAGGGCGAGACAGAGGGGCATGAGGAGTTACGCGTGTATAGCAAACAAAAAGACTGGCAGGACGACGGCAGAAAAATGACGTCTCGGATCACTTAAGTGGTGCCATAGGTTGTAATATTTTCAAATTTTAGGGGTAAAACAGTCAATTCCGTATGGACGAAGGGCAAAACCCTCCTCCTTTGATTATTCGGTACTCCCTCCATTAGGGTTTATAAGGCCTAAGAGTTTTTTTAAATGTTAGGAATTAGAAGTCTTTTCTCATTTATTACCATCTCTCATTCAATGCACGGTCTTCTTTTTCTTTATCTTCTCTCATGCATATATAACTATTGGTGCATGTAGTAATCAAGAGGGTGAGTTATTGATTTTCTTAATTCTATCAAAATGGTCCATAGGCCTTATAATCCCTAACAGAGGGAGTAATAGGTATAGATATAGATGCCCGTTTTTATACTCTAGTTTATAAATTGTCATATTTCACCCTTTATTTGGTATTAGTATCTGACATATTTTCCCCTTATTTTAATTTTCCTAAATTGTTCATATATTGCATTCGTATTATGTCAAAATCTATAAGGAAAAAGGCATAGGGATTTTGATGAACAAGTGGTCTCAGTGTCAGTGTAGAAAAACCGACCTAATTAAACAACGTCACCCAGGGAATGTGGAGAGATAAGCATGGCACAGTAAGGTCAAAGTTGCCTCAACTGGCAAGAGTCAAAGGAAAAGGAGAAAAGGTGAAATATACAAGGAATGGATTCACAGCCGTCGGTCGGTAGGACACAAAAGAACATCGTCACTACTCACTACTCTAGTATTGTCTATTGAAACTTGAAAGCAGTTGAAGCCGTGTCATTGAGTTATTCATACTTGCACATTACAGAGTCGGCAGGTGCTCGGCTGCCGGCCGGTGCATGCAATCCTTACATCACACGGACATGTAACTCACGCCGCCGGCCGTCGACCACACGTAGCAGTCAGCAGATCGACTGGGAGGCAGGCCAGACAGCTAACCTATGTACAAAATGCACAAGGGCATCGGCGCGTCAATCCGCAGACGGCGCAGTACGTCTGCGGGTGGTGCGGCGGCTCGTATCCATACCACGGCGTGTACGCCGGAAGGACCTTGTTGTTCGCGCCATCCGTACTGCCGCCGTTCTTCTCATCGCCGCCGGCGTCCTTGGCCTTGGCCGGACCAACCGAGACGATCCGCGTCTCGGGGAAGCGCTTCCTGCGCAGCCTTTCGACGACGTGGACGGGGTCGACGGTGCCCACCACCGTCATCTCCTGCTTCTCCATGTGCACCACGATCTCGTCGATGCCTGAGAGCAAGTGATCAGACAACCAAGTGTCAAATAGAGATATGGATCACTGCGTTATGGCCAGCTCCCACGGCGAAGCAGAGCAAGAGACAAACGGAAGGAGAGAAGAAGAAGAAGCTTAGCTTCGCGATACCGTGGAGAGTGGTGACGACCTCCATGGCCTTCTGCTTCTGCCTGTCGTCGTGCAGGTCCAGCTTCAGCAGCACAGACTTCTGCACCCGGTCAGACAAACAAGACAACATCAGCAAGCTTGCCGGACACCCGGAACCGGAGCCGCAGCTGAAATCATCATCAGAAAAGAAAAACGCCGCCCGAGTGGATGGACTGTGACCAAGAAAACTCCACCTGCATGGCCATGGCGTCAATCGAGCCAACCCAGCCGCGACCGATGGACTTCGAATGGTGGAATGAAATTATGGGCGATGTGATCGAGTAATTGTATGGCTGATGAACAAAAGCGTCGTATGATCTGGGTCTGGGAGGCTAGGGAGTGACGGTGCAAGTGAACTTATAGCAGCGAAAGCGCAACCAAAGGCTTCGACAATCTCGCGCCAAAAGTCTTGGGTTTTAAATTATTCAAACAGAGGTGGTGGCTGCAAAGCGGGCGCAGAATGGAGGTGTAGGATCGAAAATTCTCAACATAAAAGAAAAAGAATGGACGTGTGGGTGGATCCAGGCACAGACCCCACGTAAGCAGGGGGTTAACGTCCAGGCGGTTAGGAACTCAGTCAGACCCAACATCTTTTTGTCAAAACCTCACAAAAAATATGGTCTCCTAACACGAAAATACATAACATATTTTCTATAAAACAATCCTTTGGTAGAAGTATAATTTGAACTACACCAATTCACTACAGGAATGGATTGCCAAGCCGATGGCCAAAAGCCGTCGGCGCACGCCATATAGTATGCTACGCCGACGGTTGCCATCGGCGTAGGCTCCTCGGCGAATATCTTCCTTGACGGAGCGCACGGAGGCCGTCGGCGTATCGAAAATCCGACGGCTGCCCACGGCATAGCGGCCGTCGGCCTAGCCTAACGGTGGGTTGCAAAAATAATTTCAAAAAAAAATCTCAATTTTTTTAATTTTTGAATTATTTGACTCGTTAATCTCTCACTTTGAACATTTTTAACACTAATTACACTTAATTTTTTTTATCAAATTGCAGTCTTGGTGAAACTTCCCGGTCGGTCACCAATCATCACTACTCCACCTTCAGCATGTTTAACTTTTCTGTTTCTTCAGAATCTGTTTCCGCAAAGCAAATTTATACATTATTGTCCAAACTATGATATCAATCCTATTAACTCTTATATCATCATGTCACATGTTTTTTTTGAAATTATAAACAATTATTTAATTAAAAAAATGAATAAGTAAAAATATTATTGAATTCAAATAAAATATAAGGATTTTTTGTATTCTTCTATTTAATATGGAATCATTAATATTTTAAATCCGAAAATCGAAATTCGACAAATAATATGTCTAAATTGATCAGAGAAATGAGATGAATCCAAATATGATATCAATATCAACTTACCACAAACTATGCCGTAATTATAGAAATAATTCCATTTGCCCGTTTCAAACGGCACGCATAAAGATTCTTATCTCGGGGCTGAGACTCGCTAAACTTGAAGTGGATATCTGATAAAATAGCATATTGTGAATCAAAAAATGATTTTTGTAAAAAATTATGAGCATATGATCATGTACCTGTAGTTCATATCTGACCCACTTTCCACCGATTTGGTAGGAATTTGTCTTTTTTACCAGGAAATACGGAAAGATTTGAGATCCTCTTGTTAGGACATTGTCCATGTAAGAGGGTCTAGTATTTTTTGAAATATGTCATGGTAGCATTATGAATTATCCATTTAGTGGTTGCTTCATAAAACCGTTTGTATTTTTCATTTGAGAAATGAAAATGGTTTTTTGGTGCGATGAAAAGGAAAACTTCCTCCTGTAACATTGTTCGTCATCCTGTGATGCACATGTATGCATAATATGGACACATTATCATAAACTATGCCTTGATTCTAGCCATAACATTGGTTATTTGATCCGAAAGCCAGCAAACCTCGAATGAGATAGACCATTTTGTGAAGGTTTTTTGAGACATAATCAATATACCAAGTTTGATATTTTTCCTTCTAACTACGTCACATAATATGACACCACGCGAAGGTTTCACATTGTTTGGATCGTTTTTTAATTCCTTATGCCCGTTTTGAACTATTGTCAAACTTTGTCGAACAACGGTCATGAAGATTCTTAGCTCAGGGTTGAGCCTCGCTAAACTTCAAGTGGATCTATGATGAAATAGCATATTGTGAACCTAAAAATGATTTTTTTTTTAAATCATAAGAATCAGATCATGTACATGTAGTTCATATCTGATCCAGTTCCTATCGATTCGGCAGAAATTTGTCTTTTTTACTAGAAATGGACGGAAAGGTCTAAGATCCCCTGTTAGGATATTGTCTATGTAAGGTGGTCTAGTATTTTTGAAATATATGGTGGTTGCATTTTAAATTATCCATTTGGTGGTTGCTTCACAAAACCGTTCGTTTTTTACATTCGGAAAATGGATTTTTGGTGCGACGAAAAGGAAAACTTCCTCCTGCAACATTGTTCGCCATCCCATGATACACATGTATGTATAATATGGACATATTATCACAAATTATGCCTTGATTTTATCCATAAAATTGATTATTTGATCCGAAAGCCCAAAAACCTCGAATGAGATAGACCATTTTGTGAAGGTTTTTTTGAGACATAATCAATATGCCAAGTTTGATATTTTTATTTCGAATTATGTCACATAAAATGACACCACGCGAAGGTTTCGCATTGTTTGGATCATTTTTGAATTTCATATGCCCGTTTTAAACAATCGTCAAACTTTGTCGAACGGCGGGCATGAAGATTCTTAGCTCGGGGCTGAGCCTCGATAAACTTGAAGTGGATCTCTGATGAAATAGCATATAGTGAGTCTAAAAATGATTTTTGTAAAAAATCATAAGCATCAGATCATGTACCTATAGTTCGTATATGACCCACTTCCTCCCGATTCGGCAGGATTTTTTCTTTTTTACCAGGGATAGACGGAAAGGTATTAGATCACCCTGTTAGGACATTGTCCATGTAAGGTTATCTAATATTTTTGAAAAATAAAGTGGTAGCATTTTGAATTATCCATTTGGTGGTTGCTTACCGTCCTTTTTTTGCACTCAGAAAATGGATTTTTGGCGCGACAAAAAAGAAAACTTCCTCCTGCAACATTGTTTGTTATCCCATGATGCACATGTATGCATAATATCGACACATTATCACCAACTATGCATTAATTCTATCCATAACATTAGTTATTTGAAGCGAAAGTCAGAAAATCTCGAATGAGAAAGGTCATTTTGTGAAGGTGTTTTTGAGACATAATCAATATACCAAGTTTGATATTTTCCTTCTAACTATGTCACATAATATGACACCACATGAAGGTTTCACATTGTTTAGATCATTTTTGAATTTCTTATGCCCGTTTCAAACTATCGTCAAACTTTGTCGAACGGCGGGCATGAAGATTTAGCTCGGGGCTGAGCCCCGATAAACATATATGATGAAATAGCATATTGTGAACCTAAAAATGATTTTTGCAAAAAATCATGAACATTAGATCATGTACCTATAGTTCATATCTGACCCACTTCCTACCGATTCGACAAGAATTTCTCTTTTTCACCAGGGATAGATGGAAATGTTTAAGATTCCCCTGTTCGGACATTGTCCATGTAAGGTGGTCTATTATTTTTCAAAAAATGTAGTGTTAGCATTTTCAATTAGCCATTTGGTGGTTGCTTCACAAAACCATCCTTTTTTTGTACTCGGGAAATGAAAAATGGCTTTTTGGCGCGACAAAAATAAAAACTTTTTACTGCAACATTGTTCGGCATCCCATAATGCACATGTATGCACAATATGAACATGATATCACAAATTATGCCTTGATTCTAACCATAACATTGGTCATTTGACCTGAAAGCTAGGAAACCTCGAATGAGATAGGTTATTTTTTGGAAGTTTTTTTGAGACATAATCAATATACCAATTTTAAAATGTTCCTTCTGTAGGGTTTCGTAGCATGGAAAACAAAAAATTTCTACCGCATACAAACAAACAAGCCAAGATCTATCTACTAGATTGTAGCAACGAGTCGATAGAATAACTCACCCTCGAAGATTCCAAAGTGTTTAACGAGAGCGGATTCTCGTGGGTGATGTAGTCGTACTCTTTCCGATCTCAAGATCGCGTAGACGATCCTTCCGGCGCTGTGTTCCGGCAGCGCTCCCGTAGTCGGTCACACGTTCGGTACTCGACGAAGACCTTCCTCTCCCTTGTTCCAGCAGGCAGCGGAGGTTGTAGCACTCTCCTCGCGATTCCGGCAGCACAACGGCGTGGTACCGAAAGTAGAGGGGAGATCTCGCAGGGCTTCGCCTTAAGCCGGAGCGAGTATGGTGGAGTATGAGAGAGTCCCTCGACGATCTAGGGTTTAGACACGCCGAGGAGGAAGCTTGGCCGACGGCTAGGGTTGCTAGGCGGCGGCGGCTTGGCCTAGGTCCGCGGCGGCGGCAGTGGAGGTGGCGGCGCCGGCGGCTATGGTTTGGAGGAGAGGATCTTGTGTGTCTCTAGGAGGGAGCCCTGCCCCTCCTTATATAGGTGGAGGGGCCGGCCGGCCAAGGGGAGGGACTCCTGTCCCTCCCCAACTCGGCTTGGGTGGTGCGCTGCCGGTTGGAGGAGGGAACTCCTCCCCAACTCGGTTTCCCACTCCTCCTCTTTTCCTCTTTCCAAATTTAGCCGTTTGAATTTTCAAACTAGCTGTTTGACTTTTCAAACTAGGATTTGAATTAATCCTTTATTTGGTTCAGCGATGATACTTAGTACATGATGCAATCATACCAACTTGATACAACACATTCATGTACCCTTCCCCTCCGGAGTGCCGGACATTCCGGAACATTCTAGAACATTCCCGATGAAAACACCGGAACCATTTCCCAACTCCGAAACGGGACTTTCCTTATATGAATCTTATTCTCCGGACCATTCCGGATCTCCTCGTGATATCCCGAATCCCATTCGAGACTCCGAACAACATTCGGTCTCTTTCTCATCATTCCATAACTACACAAACAACATCGAATCCTTAAGTGTGTCTCCCTACGGTTCGTGAATTATGCGGACATGATCGAGACACTTCTCCGAACAATAACTAATAGAGGAATCTGGAAATTCATATGGCTCCCACATATTTCTACGATTACTTTGCGATCGAATGAACCACTTACATACGATATCAATTTCCCTTTGTCTCACGATAGTTTACTTATCCGAGGTTATGATCGTCGGTATCTCTGCATACCTAGTTCAACCTCGTTACCGATAAGTACTATTTTCTTGTTACCGTGATATGTGATCCCTTGTGAGCCAGTCACATGCTTGCAAGCTAATTGGATGACATTTCACCGAGAGGGCCCAGAGTATATCTATCCGTCATATGGATGGACAAATCTCACTCTTGATCCATGTGTTTCAACCAATACTTTCCGAACACTCAATGCCACCTTTATAGCCACCCAGTTACGGTGTGGTGTTTGATGTCATCAAAGCATCCATCCGGTAAAGGTGATATGCATGATCTCATGGTTGAAGGAATTAGATTACTATGTATCAGAAAGCATATAGCAATTGAACTATTAAAATGACTTGATCTTTATGCTACGCTTATCTATAGGAGTATTTCCATCATATCATTCTCCTAACGATATGATTTTGTTGTTAATAACATCTCAATGTTCATGATAGGGAAACCACAATCATCTATTAACCAACAAGCTAGTATTATATAGAGGCTTTACTAGGGACTTCAAATTAAGTTTACAACTCACACAAGTATCAATGTTTCCTTGTTAATACTATTATAGCATGAATGTAAACATTTATCATAAACACAAAGATATAATAATAACTACATTTATTATTGCCTCTAGGGCATATCTCCAACAGTCTCCCACTTGCACTAGAGTCATCTAATCTAGATTACATGGTAATATACCGAACACCCATGGCAGTTTGGTGCTGGTCATGTTTTGCCCTCGGGAGAGGTTTAGTCAACGGATCCGCCACATTCAGATCTGTGTGTACTTTGCAAATCTTTATATCCCCATCTTGGATATGTTCTCGAATAGCGTGAAAACGTAGCTTGATGTGCTTCAGCTTCTTGTGTGACCTTGGTTCTTGCGCATTGGCTATGGCGCCCATGTTATCACAGTAGATAGACATTGGGTCCAGCGCACTAGGAACCACACCCAGCTCTGTAATGAACTCTTTCATCCATATCGCTTCTTGTGAAGCCTCTGAAGCAGCCATGTATTCTGATTCAGTTGAAGATCTCGCCACAACGCTTTGCTTTGCACTCCTCCAGCTAACTGCTGCACCATTCAAAATAAATACGTATCCAGATTGTGATTTAGAATCATCCGGATCGGTGTTCCAACTAGCATCGGTGTAACCATTAACAACGAGCTGTTCATCACCTCCATAAGAAAGAACCATATCCTTAGTTCTTCTCAAGTACTTAAGGATGTTTTTGACCGCTGTCCAATGATCCACTCCTGGATCACTTTGATATCTGCTAGTTAAACTAACAACATATGCAATGTCAGGTCTAGTACATAGCATGGCATACATTAGAGATCCTATGGCTGAGGCATAGGGAGTCTTACTCATCCTTTCTCTATCTTCTGCCGATGTCGGACTTTGAGTTTTACTCAAGGTCGTATTGGGCAACATGGGCAAGAACCCTTTCTTGCTATCTTCCATTCCAAACCTCTTTAGAACTTTTTCCAAATATGTACTTTGTGATAATGATATTTGGCGTTTCGATCTATCTCTATAAATCTTTATGCCTAATATGTAAGCTGCTTCGCCAAGATCCTTCATTGAAAAACTATTATTCAAATATTCCTTGACACTATTAAGAAGGTCTACATCATTCCCAATCAACAATATGTCATCTACATATAGTATTAAGAATGCTACAGAGCTCCCACTCACTTTCTTGTAAATACAAGCTTCTCCATAAGTTTGTATAAAACCAAAACTTTTGATCACCTTATCAAAACGTTGATTCCAACTTCGGGATGCTTGCTTCAATCCATAAATGGACCGTTGAAGTTTGCATACCTTGTTAGCATCTTTAGGATCGACAAAACCTTTGGGTTGCATCATATACAACTCTTCATCAATGTCTCCATTGAGAAATGCTGTTTTGACATCCATCTGCCATATCTCATAATCATAATATGCAGCGATTGCTAACATAGTCCTCACAGATTTTAGCTTCGCTACTGGTGAGAAAGTCTCATCGTAGTCAACTCCTTGAATTTGTCGAAACCCTTTTGCGACAAGTCGAGCTTTATAGACAGTAACGTTACCATCAACATCTGTTTTCTTCTTGAAGATCCATTTGTTCTCGACAGCCTTCCGGCCATCCGGTAAGTCCACCAAAGTCCATACTTGGTTTTCGTACATGGATCCAATCTCGGATTTCATGGCTTCTTGCCATTTATTGGAATCTGGGCTCATCATCGCTTCCTCATATGTCTCAGGGTCATCGGTGTTGTCCACCAACATGACACTCATAACGGGATCATACCAATCTAGAGTGGTACGAGTTCTCGTTGACCTGCGAGGCTCTGTAGCAACTTCAACCGAAGTTTCATGATCATCATCATTAGCTTCCTCTCTTATTGGTGCAGGCACCACAGGAACTTCTTCCGGCGCTGCGCTACTCGCAATTTCGAGAGAAGGTTCGACAACCTCGTCAAGTTCTACTTTCCTTCCAGTCACTTCTTTCGAGAGAAATTCCTTCTCTAGAAAGGATCCATTCTTGGCAACGAAGATTTTGCCTTCGGATCTATGATAGAAGGTATACCCAATAGTTTCCTTCGGGTATCCTATGAAGACGCATTTTTCCGCTTTGGGTTCAAGCTTGTCCGGCTGTAACTTCTTTACATAGGCTTCGCATCCCCAAACTTTAAGGAACGACAATCTAGGTTTCTTCCCAAACCATAATTCATACGGTGTCGTTTCAACGGATTTAGATGGTGCCCTATTTAAAGTGAATGCGGCTGTTTCTAATGCATAACCCCAAAATGATAGCGGTAAATCTGTAAGTGACATCATAGAACGAACCATATCTAAGAGAGTTCGATTACGACGTTCGGACACACCATTACGCTGTGGTGTTCCCGGCGGTGTCAATTGTGAAAGTATTCCGCATTTCTTCAAATGCTCGCCAAACTTGTAACTTAGATATTCACTTCCACGATCAGAACGTAGAAATTTAATCTTATTGTTACGTTGATTCTCTACCTCACTTTGAAATTCCTTAAACTTCTCGAAAGTTTCGGACTTATGTTTCATGAAATAGATATACCCATATCTACTTAAGTCATCCGTGAAGGTAAGAACATAACGATAACCACCACGCGATGCTACACTCATTGGACCACATACATCGGTATGTATGATTTCCAATAAGTCCGTAGCTCGCTCCATCATACCAGAAAATGGAGTCTTAGTCATTTTACCCATCAGACATGCTTCGCATCTTTCAAGTGATTCGAAATCAAGTGATTCAAGAAGTCCATCGGAATGGAGTTTCTTCATACGCTTCACTCCAATGTGACCAAGACGACAGTGCCACATATAGGTCGAGTTATCGCTTGATTTCAAACGTTTAGCCTCAATGTTATTAATATGTGTATTTCCACTATCGAGATTCAACAAGAATATACCATCTATCAAAGGTGCATGTGCATAAAACATATTACTCATATAAATCGAACAACCATTATTCTCAGACTTAAACAAGTAACCGTCTCGCAATAAACAAGATCCCGATATAATGTTCATGCTTAACGTAGGCACCAAATAACAATTATTTAAGTATAAAACTAATCCTGATGGTAGATGAAGGGGTAGCGTGCCGACCGCGATCACATCAACCTTTGATCCGTTTCCAACGCGCATCGTCACCTCGTTCTTCGCTAGCTTCCGTTTATTCTGCAGCACCTGTTTCGAGTTACAAATATGAGCAACCGAACCAGTATCAAATACCCAAGCACTACTACGAGTACTAGTGAGATACACATCAATAACATGTATATCAGATATACCTTTCTTCTTGATGTTGCCGTTCTTCAAATCCGCCAAGTACTTTGGGCAATTCCGCTTCCAGTGACCTTCTCCCTTGCAGTAAAAGCACTCAGTATCAGGCTTAGGTCTAGCCTTGGTTTTCTTCGTCGGTGTGGTAACTTTCTTACCACCCTTCTTGAAGTGTCCCTTCTGCTTAGACTTGCCTTTCTTGAATTTGGTGGTCTTATTGACCAACAACACTTGGTGCTCTTTCTTGATCTCCACTTCTGCAGACTTCAACATGGCAAAGAGTTCTGACAACGTCTTGTTCATCTTTTGCATGTTGTAGTTTATCACAAAGTTCTTGTAACTTGGTGGCAGTGATTGGAGGACACGGTAAATCCCCAAAGCATTGGGAATCACTATACCCAAGCTTTGAAGTTTGTTTGCGTGCCCAGACATCTTAAGCACATGCTCGCTGACGGAGCTGCCCTCTTCCATCTTGCAGTTAAAGAACTTTTCAGAAGCCTCATAGCTTTCAATTGCCGCATGAGTCTCAAAGATCAATTTGAGATCCTCGACAATATCATATGGGTCTGAATTCTCAAACCTTTTCTGAAGCTCCGATTCTAAACCATACAAGATAGCACACTGAACTGTGGAGTACTGAGTCTTCCGAGTGAGGTAAACATTCTTTACTTCATCGGCAGCATCAACTGCAGGTGGGTCACCCAGCGGTGCATCCAGCACATAGGTCAAATTACCAGCTGTGAGGACAATCCTCAAATTGCGGAACCAATCCGCGAAGTTGCTTCCATTGTTTTTCAACTTTTCTTTCTCTAGGAACGCATTAAAATTGATGGTAGGGGCTGCCATTGATCTACAACATATTTGCAATAGTTTAGACTAAGTTTATGACAAATTGAGTTCAAATTAATAATAAAATTAATCTAGGTGAAGTCCCACTCAAAACAATATCCCTCACCTTGTTTTAGTGATCACACGAACCAAATCCACCACATCAACACCGATCATCACGAGAGTTGATATAGTTTCAATGGCGAACAATCAACATGTTCATCATATCTACTATATGATTCATGCTTTACCTTTCGGTGATCCGTGTTCCGAGACCATGTCTGTACATGCTAGGCTCGTCAAGATCAAACCTTAGTTTCCGCATGAGCAAATCTGGCTTGCTCACGTTGTATGCACTTGCAGAATCTAACACACCCGATCATCACGTGGTGCTTTGAAACAACAAGCTTTAGCAACGGTGCTAACTAAGGGTGAACACTTTATGACTTGAAATTCATGTGCATGAGGGATCATCTTATAATGCTACCGTTGTCTACTAAGCAATACAAGATGCATAAAGGATTAACATCACATGCAATTCATAATATGTGATATGATATGGCCTTTCTTCTTTGTGCTTCCGATCTCCATCTTCTAGCACGAACATGATCTCCATCATCATCGGCATTGCATCAAGGTCAATGACGCTTCTCCATGGTTGTCGTCCACCGGCTTCAACTATTACAACTACTTTGAATAGACACGCGGGTCGTAACATAAATTAAATACAACCATATGGCTCCTGCCGGTTGCCAACTTACAATAAGGAACATTGCATACATCAAATATAATCACAATCATGGCCATATCACATCACAGCACACCCCTGCAAAACAAAGTTAGACGCCTCTACTTTCTTTACATGTTTTACGTGGTTTGGGGCTTTCAATAAGTGTCGTTCTAACTTACGAACATGAACCACAACATTGATACTAATATTGTTAATCACCCGTTGTAAATTGGATCTTAACTATGCTAGGAGAAACAGACACCCGCAAAGCCACTTATGCAATACAAGTTGCATGTCAAGCGTGGAGCAAGTCTCATGAACGATGTCATGTAAGGTTAGCCTGGGCCGCTTCATCCCAACATACCGCAAGATGCAAAGTACACAAGAAGCAATCGACAATAAAAGCATCAACGCCCACAATGACCATTGTGTTCTACTCGTGCAACAGATCTACATATAGACACGGCTCTCATACCACTGTAGGGTTTCGTAGCATGGAAAACAAAAAATTTCTACCGCATACAAACAAACAAACCAAGATCTATCTACTAGATTGTAGCAACGAGTCGATAGAATAACTCACCCTCGAAGATTCCAAAGTGTTTAATGAGAGCGGATTCTCGTGGGTGATGTAGTCGTACTCTTTCCGATCTCAAGATCGCGTAGACGATCCTTCCGGCGCTGCGTTCCGGCAGTGCTCCCGTAGTCGGTCACACGTTCGGTACTCGACGAAGACCTTCCTCTCCCTTGTTCCAGCAGGCAGCGGAGGTTGTAGCACTCTCCTCGCGATTCCGGCAGCACAACGGCGTGGTACCGGAAGTAGAGGGGAGATCTCGCAGGGCTTCGCCTTAAGCCGGAGCGAGTATGGTGGAGTATGAGAGAGTCCCTCGACGATCTAGGGTTTAGACACGCCGAGGAGGAAGCTTGGACGGCGGCTAGGGTTGCTAGGCGGCGGCGGCTTGGCCTAGGTCGGCGGCGGCTTGGCCTAGGTCGGCGGCGGCAGTGGAGGTGGCGGCGCCGGCGGCTAGGGTTTGGAGGAGAGGATCTTGTGTGTCTCTAGGAGGGAGCCCTGCCCCTCCTTATATAGGTGGAGGGGCCGGCCGGCCAAGGGGAGGGAGAGGAGTCCCTCCCCAACTCGGCTTGGGTGGTGCGCCGCCGGTTGGAGGAGGGAACTCCTCCCCAACTCGGTTTCCCACTCCTCCTCTTTTCCTCTTTCCAAATTTAGCCGTTTGACTTTTCAAACTAGCTGTTTGACTTTTCAAACTAGGATTTGAATTAATCCTTTATTTGGTTCAGCGATGACACTTAGTACATGATGCAATCATACCAACTTGATACAACACATTCATGTACCCTTCCCCTCCGGAGTGCCGGACATTCCGGAACATTCTAGAACATTGCCGATGAAAACACCGGAACCATTCCCCAACTCCGAAACGGGACTTTCCTTATATGAATCTTATTCTCCGGACCATTCCGGATCTCCTCGTGATATCCCGAATCCCATTCGAGACTCCGAACAACATTCGGTCTCTTTCTCATCATTCCATAACTACTCAAACAACATCGAATCCTTAAGTGTGTCTCCCTACGGTTCGTGAATTATGCGGACATGATCGAGACACTTCTCCGAACAATAACCAATAGAGGAATCTGGAAATTCATATGGCTCCTACATATTTCTACTATTACTTTGCGATCGAATGAACCACTTACATACGATATCAATTTCCCTTTGTCTCACGATAGTTTACTTATCCGAGGTTATGATCGTCGGTATCTCTGCATACCTAGTTCAACCTCGTTACCGATAAGTACTCTTTTCTTGTTCCCGTGATATGTGATCCCTTGTGAGCCAGTCACATGCTTGCAAGCTAATTAGATGACATTTCACCGAGAGGGCCCAGAGTATATCTATCCGTCATATGGATGGACAAATCTCACTCTTGATCCATGTGTTTCAACCAATACTTTCCAAACACTCAATGCCACATTTATAGCCACCCAGTTACGGTGTGGTGTTTGATGTCATCAAAGCATCCATCCGGTAAAGGTGATATGCATGATCTCATGGTCGAAGGAATTAGATTACTATGTATCAGAAAGCATATAGCAATTGAACTATTAAAATGACTTGATCTTTATGCTACGCTTATCTATAGGAGTATGTCCATCATATCATTCTCCTAACGATATGATTTTGTTGTTAATAACATCTCAATGTTCATGATAAGGAAACCACAATCATCTATTAACCAACAAGCTAGTATTATATAGAGGCTTTACTAGGGACTTCAAATTAAGTTTACAAATCACACAAGTATCAATGTTTCCTTGTTAATACTATTATAGCATGAATGTAAACATTTATCATAAACACAAAGATATAATAATAACTACATTTATTATTTCCTTTAGGGCATATCTCCAACACCTTCTAACTATGTCACATAATATGACACCATGTGAAGGTTTCACATTGTTTGGATCATTTTTGAATTTCTTATGCGTGTTTTAAACTATCGTCAAACTTTATCGAACGACGGGCATAAAGATTCTTAGCTTATGGTTGAGCCTCGCTAAACTTGAAGTGGATATCTGATGAAATATCATATTGTGAACCTTAAAATGATTTTTTTTTTAAAAATAAGCATATGATCATGTACCTGTAAGTTATATCTAACCCACTTACTACCGATTCGGCATCAATTTGTCTTTTTCACCAGGAATAGAAGGAAAGGTTTGAGATCCTCCTGTTAGGACATTTTTCATGTAAGGTGGTCTAGTATTTTTGAAAAATATGGTGGTAGCATTTTGAATTAGCCATTTGGTGGTTGCTTCATAAAATCGTCTGTTTTTTGCACTCAGAAAATGGAAAATGGCTTTTTGGCATGATGAAAAGGAAAACTTCCCCTGCAACATTGTTCGCCATCCCATGATGCACATGTATGCACAATATGGACACATTATCACAAACTATGTCTTAGATTCTAGCCATAACATTGGTCGTTTGACCTAAAAGCCAGCAAACCTCAAATGACATAGGTCATTTTGTGAATGTTTTTTGAGACATAATCAATATACCAAGTTTGATATTTTTCTTTTTAACTATGTCACATAATATGACACCACGCGTAGGTTTCGCATTGTTTGGGTCATTTTTTAATTTCTTACGCCTGTTTTAAACTATATATAATGTTTTATGTTTTACTTAATTTTTATTTACAAATGTGAAATATTTGAGTGTAGATAGATAGATCTTATTTTTATGCAAATTTTGATATATTATTTGTATTTTTATGAATTAGAATGATTTAGCTATGATTTTTCAAATTAAATGAGGTAAAAAGAAAAATAGTTATGCCGAGGGCAACCTTCGGCATAGGCTACGCCGAGGACAGCTGTCGGCGTAGCTATTCTACGCCAAGGGCAATTTTATGCCAACGACTGCTTTGGGAGGGCTGGTCTGGTCGCATTCTATGCCGACGGCCCCAACGTTTGGCCGTCAGTGTAGTGCCGGTTGTTGGCGTGTCCGCCCTGTCCTATAGTGATTATTAGCTGTCAAAGGCACTAAAGGTTCAGTAGGCCAACCATCGTTAAATGGTAAATTCTGTTTAAAAGCTTGAACATGAAGAGTAGTTCGGAATAAAACCTCAGTCTCTCTATCCTAGAGATCAGCACTCTATATTTAGGTGTTCTCGGTCAATCTCCAACCATGGACTTGTTTCCATATCGGAGAAGACGATCCGATTAGAATCATTGTTACTCTCACCGACTACATGTGCTCACCGACTACACCTTGATCTCTTCTTTGGTTTGCCTTCTCCTCTCCTGATTTTTGCCTCCGTCATTGAGCCGCTCGCCCCTCTTCTCACATTTCCATCTTGCGCCCGTCTTAGAACCGCCCTGGCATTCTTGCCAGGTCTTCCTCGACCGCCGATTCGACGTCGTCGTAACCAATTCTGACCTGGGTCTTAGGTTCGGAAAGACGTCTTCGGTCTATACATGAAAGTGCTTCAAAAGGCAGCGGCTCCGTAAATTTCTTGCTGAAAGCACATTTACGATCTGACACTCAATCAATTAGTAGCGATGGCATGTCACTAGCTCCTCGTATCACTTCGGTGGCAATTTCTCCTTAGACGCATGTCTCAGCAACACAAAACGAGGGTTTCACTTGTTATCGGACTTGACTATACATCTTACGACACGAGCTAACGATAGCCATCCAACACCTGTACGAAAGTCAGTACCATCTCATTACATGGGCAGCAGCGATAGAGATAATGTCAGCTTTCTTATCGCCACTCTCAAGCGCGGCGTCACAAAGCATCGGCTTCACACGTATGACGTCACTCAGACATTCTCCGTCCATAAACTCATGTTTGTGGCTGCTTGCGCGCGCACCATAGACTTGCCTTCATTTGAATTTTGACAAAATTAAATTAGAACAACAAGATAAGAGACAACATAGTATTGGTTCTTCATATAATTTGTAGTGAGTGGTTAGTCTATTATAACTATCTCTAGGCATTTATAATGAAAAGGTGCTTACAAGTGTGAGTGCTTAAAGAGAGATAGAGAGATTGTTGCCAAATTATTAAGCATATTTTTAAATTGGTACGCTCTCAATGCAAGTAGTTAAATGTTTATCACGTATTACTTATTGGTATTAAAACATATATATTTACCTCCTAAAGCATGGATCCTACTCAAACACTTGTCCTTTAGGGTAATGATATATGATTGGTTGCTTACGTGATAAAAATGTTCCGTTTGATCCATTGCACGTCTCTCCATGTATAAGCATTTGCATTGTGCAAAATTATAGAAGATCTCCTTTAAGATCAAACAATTCCATCGAATTAAGTATGACCGTATGTGTGATAGCATCTAATATACCAGAAATATCAATGAACTCTATTCTTGCAATTGCTCAAGATATCCTCTTTTAGCTGCTAGGTCTATTTCTTAGTTCAAGATCCCTGCGCTCTTAAATTTAAATTTGAACTACAAGATAGCAGGAAACATAGTATCAGTTCTTCATGTCTAATTCGTGGTGTCTTAGTGGTGAGTCCACTATAACCATCCTAGGGCATTTATGGTGGAAGGTGGTTATGTTTGAGCTCTAAAAGAGAGTGATTATTGCTATTCGATTAGTCTTTGCAAGTAGAAGTATATGATTTATGATATAAGTATCAGCTATTGCTCTCTATTACCTCCTAAAGCATGGACGTCTAATCAAGATGTGCATGCTGAGTTCTAGACCCAGAGAAAACGAAGACGAACTAACTCTGTGCTATGGACGGTTATGTTGAATATGATGGTGATGAATAGACTCATCACTAAAACATTCTTATTACTATAGAGGAGAGAGAGCGAGATGGGGCGCTCGTGTGGATGGATGCGTGGTCCGCATTATTATAACAACGACGTCGAATGGAACGGTCTGGCCGGCACCTCCAGGCGCCAACGGTGGCCTGGAAAAGGAAAAGGTAAAGTCGATTATAGTAGATCTTGGGTTCTCTGAATGCTACATTGTGCGAGAACGTGTCATGTGAAACAGCCTAGCTTGTGCACCAGCTGCACCCTTGGCACATCAGCCGTTGGATTTTAAAGTGAGGGATATGATGCATTTATGAGGTGTCCTGCTGATACATTTGCAGAACAGACCTTGTAGTATGTTTGAATCAACCAAATTGAACTCCCTAAACCCAGTTTGTCTCTCTCCCTCTGCCATCTCCACTTCGTCTCTTACCCTGTACATTCAGCTGTCAGGTTGACCGTTTGTACTACTCCCTCCGACCTATATATTACTTAGTTTGGATTTGTAAAAAATTGGATAAACATATATACTAAATAGTGTCTAGATTCATTCAAATCTAGACAAATTTGAATCAACTAATATGGGTCGGAGGGAGTACTAATTTTCCAAGTTCTAGCGCCTCGGGTAGGATGAGACGTTGTGGACATAGCTTGGGAAGGTTGACGCGCAGGCAGAGCTCGTCGAGCTCGGCAGAGCCAGCACACGCTATCTCGGCGATGTGGGGTGGCGGCCCAGGAACCAAACGACCAGGATTGGAGATAGGAGACAAGAAACATGAACGAGACCACGCGAACCTGAAGAGACAGAGACATCTTTTTGGAGGATCTTTTTGTAAGTCTTTAAGGTCTAATCTATAAAATATACCCGTGGCCACCTCCTAAGGATCCTGTCCCTCCTTTTCTAATCCAAAGGCCCATGCTCGGTTGGTGCAGCGGGTATATAGATTCGATCGTTTTCATGGGATACGTTCTCGTTCTCTACATTGTGCGATTTTCTTTACTCTCATAGCGGCTCCTAGTGTACGTGCGTGCACGTGTAATCACTAAAACATTCTTATTATAGAGCAGAATCTGGCCGTTCTTCGATGTCCAAAAGGTCAAGTAGTATGGAATGGTTCAACTTGAACTTTTCCGTATTTCCATACTCATTAGAAAGAATAATCCGAAAGGAATCAGCGTGTGACGCATTGTTCGTGGCGTGCGTGGACAAAGCTGGAGCGCACACTGGCACTGATAGCTACGTACTCTACCTTGAGACGACTGCCTTTTGAAAATTGGCAAGGTAGGGAAAGCTCTGCGACCCCCTTTTGCCTTTTGAAAATGGCAAGGTAGGTACCCTGAATCCTGATCGCGAGGCAAACTGCACCGGACAAGCGATGCCAGCCACCAGGCGCGTGCCCTCCTTGACCAGCCTCGCCGTAAAAAGATAAGAATCTGGCCGGCCGGTGGCGTGCAATCAAGTACGGATTCGTCCCCCGCAGCCATACAATACCTTTGGAAAACAAGGATCAACGTTGAAAAAGCTAAATAGAGTGCTCACTCACAGTCACACACTCACACTTGATAGCCACCTGGCTGACACAGTATAAGTCTATTTGTTGAAATAGATTGACTAGTCTTTTTAATTGGCTTAAACTTTTGGTTATGTTGGATAGCACATGCAATTTAATATACTAGGATATCAGAGCAGGAGATTCAAAAATCAAATCATGGCCAACGCAAAAATTAAAAATAAATATTGCGGCTTCACTTATATACGTCACAATAGACCAAAAGACGAAAGATATAGGATGAATGTTGAAACAAATATTGTTAGTGCATACAATTCAATACCATTAACCAGATGTAGGCGCGTGTGCATCTGTGACCAGCCAGCCTCGCCGGCCGGCCGGTGGCGTTGAATCCAGTAAGGATTCGTCCCCCACAGAAGTTTAGTACTCCCTCTGGCCCATATTAATTGACTTTGATTTGTTAAAATTTAGATAAATCTATATACTAAATAGTATCTAGATTCATTTAAATCTAGACAATTTTTTTTTTGAAACACAGGGTGCCCCCGAAGGGGCAAGAAGCCATTTTATTAAACCATCAATGGGTGTACAAATGATTTTACAGAGAACCCCATAAGAACAAAGATTAGTACATGGGCCCCTGGCAAATGCAGGAAGGACCTTGCAATGTAAAGGGCAATTACAATCAAGTCCTCCTCTTTCCCCATTGCCGAGCAGAGGAAGCCACACCTGCCGTTGCCATACACCGCCGCGGGGACTACGCCACTTGCGTCGATGCCGACGAGGACCGCAGCAACAGCGGTCTTCAGAGAGAGCCTCCCGATGGAGGTAGAGTAGAGGCTGGAGCTCACCAGCAGGATGAGGTCACCTTGGACCAAGAAGAGGCTCGGGGGATTGATGGCTTCTCGATTCCCCAGCCGACGGAGCCCAGCAACCCTCCTGGAATCATCAACTCCACCAAGGAGAGAAGAAGAGGAGAGCATGGCAAGGGATCTCCATCGGCGACGGACACGAGCCTGAAGCTGCCGCGCCGAGATTGCGAGCCCGCCGTCAAACTCCGAGATCCCTCCATGAACCGGAGGAGACGGGCCAGGAGAAGAATCGCAGCAGCAAAAGGCCAAGACACTGACCTTATTCAACAAAGGAGTTGTGGGAGAGCTCGCCGCCAGCGCTGGGTTCCTCCATGGAATCTCTGGCTTGGAGAAGAGCCCCTCCACACCGGACCAAGCCTGGTCAATAGGACGGATCCACTCCCAGATGCGCACCTTATTGGGAGGGATGCAAGACTCCCGCCATCTCCCAGGCTTCGCCGCCTGCCACCGGCGACTAGCCGCGAGGAGGAGAGAGATCGAGGCGTGGAGGATCTGGGCGCTGAGATCCTCCAACCTACCCTCAGACGGCACAAAGGCACAAGACAGAAAAGCAAGATTTACAACTACTAAAAACAGTAAAAGCCAACCACCTGCTCCATCTCGACGCCGGTCGCCGTGGCCACCCGTGGGGAGAGAGGAGAGGGGCGGCGGAGGAGAGAGAAAGTCGACTCTCAAGGAAGGGTCAGGAAGGGACGAGAGGAAGTCCTGAGAGCACAGGTGTGAAGACATATCTAGACAAATTTGAGTCAATTAATATGGGCCGAAGGGAGTATTTTTTCTTGACCTGGAAAAGATTAGTATTAGGGGTAGGAGACGGTTCAAATTTGAACTCCTCTATTTTCTGTAGTTCGTAGAATAATTAGCGGTGATGGAGGCACTCATGCTACAAAGCTAAATAGAGTGCTCACTCACAGTCACACTTTAAAGCCACCTGGCTGGCACGAGTAATAATACAAAAAATAGAGGAATTTATTTAAATTTAGACAAATTTGAGTCAATTAATATGGGCCGGAGGGAGTATTTTTTCTTGACCTGAAAAAGATTAGTATTAGTGGTAGAAGACGGTTCAAATTTGAACTCCTCTATTTTCTGTAGTTCGTAGAATAATTAGCGGTGATGGAGGCACTCATGCCACAAAGCTAAATAGAGTGCTCACTCACGGTCACACTTTAAAGCCACCTGGCTGGCACGAGTATAACTAAGCATGTCCATTTACAAGATGTGATATCCCCTAGTTGGCAAGGGATATCCGACTTTTAGATGGTTATCCCATGTTTGGTTTAGTGGACGAGAGGGATGGGGGCAACCAGATTCTTGGTATATTCCCACGGCTAAGCTCATCCGCCAAAATCTGTCCGAGGAGGACAACCACTTCTAGTTGGCGCATTAAGCTCACCGGCCAATCTTATTTTCGTTGATTTGCTTGCTCACCTTCAAAAATGCGACTTGGAGGGTAGTAAGGGGCTCTCCAAGCAGTTCAATAGAAGATTTTTTTATGTGTACACACACAGAGAGAGAGAGAGAGGGGGCTAGCACTCGAATTCAAGACCTTACGGGTAGGACAGGTCTCAGCACCAGCCAACCATCCGAGCTATGCCTGTTCTCCTCGCTCACCTTCCACTGCAACCATTTCCTCCTTGTTTTGTTTCTCCTCTGTCTATGCACGTGCGACAGACTAAGGATGCATCGACATACACGTTAGACTGGGGATGCACCGGCTCATGGGTGGTGGAAGGCTGATGCGTGATGGAATAAGGATCCGCCAGGGCATGAGTACGAGGAGGTGCATAGGTCGTTTCCCGCACTACGGGAATGGCAGACGATGCCGACGGTAATAGTTACGCCGACGGCCAAAGGCCGGGGCCGTCGGCGTAGCCGAGATATTGCAGTGACCCAGCATACCACTGCATGATGTAGTACACTATAGTCGTTGACATAACACCAATAAAATATCGTCCACTAGTATTACATCCCTCAGAGTGGTACAACAGAAACACAGCAGGTCCAAGACATGACTATAGGTTACAACTCGACTCTTTACATAAGATCCAGATAACACTCTAGGTTAAAGAGAGAGAAAGAACTTCTTACAAAGAAGCATCAAAAATAAACAACTCAAAAACTATCATACTATTAAGACTAGTATATTAATTAATGGTCTCGAGTTGATATATATGTTGACTTTCTTGACTTTATTGAAGAGCTTTAGTTTTTTGATGATAATTCCTGGAGCATGACTTGATGTGGACGTCGTCTTAATGGCTTCAGAATCTAGCAAGGGTTAAGAAGATACGTTGAGTACGAGCATACTCAGCAAGTTCACTAGAAAAGAAGTGTTTGATGCACTATATCTACAGCCACAGACCATAGGTCATAGGCAATGCAAGTTTTCGTAAACATTTCTTCAAAGGTTGCTTTTATTCTGAAAAGCTATGTCCGTCAGCCTTCACGGGTTTACCAGAACTTTCATGGAGTTCCTTTCCTGCCGCGTTCGCAGCTCCTTCCCAGAACAAGGAGTAACAAGTTACAGTTCTTACACTCTGTAGAGGTGCGTCACTTTATCCATGAGAGACCTTAGGTTTTGTTGCATGGCCGGGAGTATGTCTCCGTTCAAACTTCCTTGGTTTGAGGCCCAACCTAAGATCCAAGCCAATCACTGCCTTCTCCGCGACCCCGCATGTCTCCTTGGTGCATGCCATGCCCACCTATTAAATTACGGCAATAGACAATACAGACCGTTCAGATGCCGGAACTATCGTGGGATGTTGAGGGCTCCGACCCATATGTTGCATATCCTCTATGAATTACCAATTAATATGCACACTACGAGTGATAAGAGCCACGACCCGCACATCCAGCTCCATGCGAGAGGGAAAAAATACAGCTGACTTCTCCGTCCCATTCCAAATCTCATGGTCAACGCATAATATACGGCGCAATAATCACTGGCGACATTGGTTGTTAAGTCCTAGATAATATGTTCCTTTACCACCGGAACTTTCATAGTAGGTTATTACCTCATGGTAAATAACTTATAATCACATTATTATGAAAATAGTGTTTTCTGACCTTTTTCAAATGCACGTGATGACAACACTGGATTTGTAAAATACTTTACGGAAAATAATCAAAGGACATGAGCAAGTGTGAACTTGCCTTTTGTGATTGCAAGATTATGCACTCACGGTCTTCAAGACAATATAAAATCCAATATCTGAAATCAGCATCATTGGTCCGGTAAGGACTAATGTTTAAAGAAGCAAGATGCTCTTATGCATAAGTAATGTAATGCACTTTATAAACGCGAATCCCGGGGATAACGTTGATCTAGGGTTTGGAGACTGGAATGGTTACTTTTAGAATGTGTTGTCCTTTTAGATAAGTTTCATAATTGTGCTTCTTATTAAGGCTTGTGAGTGTGTGTGAAACAACATGTAGGTATAATAAAGCACATACAATAATGGAATACTCAAGTGGGAAATGTATCTGTAGACTATATATATAAGGTTTGTTCATCATTTAGAGCTTTCATAAAAATGCTTACGTCTTGCTTTATAATGTACCTTAAAAGAATAACTTTTAAAGAAAATCTTACTGGGATAAGGAGAAGTATTTAAATTTTAAGTTAACCTTATTAGGTGTTCTTTCTAGTTATAGTCTTTAAGCAAGAAAGAATTACTCTATTTGAATAATGATATTAGTAGTATTTAATACTTATTTATCTTGGTTTATAACTTGGTTAGTTTGGTATTAAGATGCTTTATAACTTAATTATAACAGACCAAATTTAACTATAAAATACATAACAAAGTCTTTAGCATAGTATTTAAAGTATTATAGACTAAAGTTAACTTTAAAGACATAGATGGACTTAGGGTGTAAAGCTTATGATATTTTTATATTTTTCACTTTATAAGGTCTCTTTAAAGTTACTTAGGAATGGTATTACTTTTATTTGGTATAGTTGTATCTCAAGATTATAATTGAATAGAATCATTTATGCTTTTATAAATGAGTGGTTATGGTTTAGAAACAAGGAAATAATATCACTTAATTACTTATGAATTCAATGTAGTGTTTTGGTATGTTTGTAACTTGTAGTTTAAGTAATGGAAAAGTTTTATTTCACTACAAATTATTCTTGGAGATTTTAGATTGGCTAAGGATCCTTTTATAAAATAATCTACACTTTTATAGTTTAAGGACAATTCAATAAAATTGTATTTAAAGTGTGTTAAACCATTTTGACCTCATACTATCAATATTTAAGTTTAATACTATTTATTAGACTCAATTAGCTAATTTTTAGAATTATTAGTAAATTTTATTTACCCTTATATGAATTATCAATTAAGGAAATAAGTCTAAATTCAAGTTATTAAAGTATTTAAATTTTTATTTAACTCAAAAGTGGAATATTTATTTTTAACATGTAGGTATTATTTTTGTGATCATTTTGGTATATTACATTTATTTTTTGTGATTTGTAAATAATAAGATATGATTTTATAAGATTTATTACTTTATAATTACTTAATAAATAATAATATTTAATTAAGGAAAATAATAATGCATGATTATAGTTTTAAATTATAATTCTTAATTTTCTAATATTGTTGGTATTTTATTTATATTTTTTTACATTTACCATTATTAAAATATGAATCATCAAAGTTTTATTACTTATAAAATCTTTATTAAATAATAATTATTTAAATTGTTAACATAATAATGTTTGATAATAGTTTTAAGTTATAGATTTTATTTTTCTACAAATTTTCATATATTATACACATTTTTCTGAATTACAAAACAAAAGTTATTAATTAAACAAGATTTAATCATTTTATTATATTCAGGAAATATTTATATTTGAATTTATATTGTTTTAATTATTTCCTAAACAGGCATTGAATTTTTATACCGCAAACCCACCTAGCCCCGGTCACTGACTATTGGGCCCTTGGCCACGTCACACTCCACCTCAGCGAAGACTGGTTAACCCTGCAGACACGATGCAAGCATGACGTCGCTGTGATGTCATCTCGCCGGTGATGATCAGGTGGCTAGCAGTGGCAGCGATCTAGTGGAGTTTAGCACCCACGGTTGTTACAGTTCAAAAGAGCACACGCCAAAGAACCTATTAGCAGCGGCGCCACCCGTATATGGTCACCGGAGGATGGCCGGCGGCGAGTGTTTGTGGATGTACAATCGGTATCCTCGTGGATCGATAGCCATGGCACACGAGAAACAAATCCGACAGGACCATGAGGTCCAGAGGCTCACCCGGAGCACGATGAAGGGCTCGGCGAGGCCGGAGGTGGTCGGGAGCGATCTATTCGTCGATGATGAACTCCGTCGAAGTCGAAGAAGATGATCTCGATTCGGTCGATCCTGTACATCCCGACTCGATTCCTTCCTCCAGGATGACGAGGGCGACGATACGGAGCCCATAGCATCCTCGAACGGCTCCGGGGTGGTCTCTGGACGACAGCGTGTGTCGACGGTCACGGCTAGGGTTTCGGTTTTGGAAGAGGAAAACGAGATCGAGGTCTTAGAGGAAGAAGTGAGGATGAGGACGAGCAGGGACATCGCGGTGGCACTCTTATCCCCACTCCGAGTGTTGGCGGTGAGCATCGCAGTGCACGGCGGCGAGCATCGCAGCGCACGGCGGCAACGGACGGCATCGCCCACTGCCACTGAGCAGCTTCTAGTAGGCGAGAAAGACGACAACGGACGTTTCGCAGAAATGTAGGGGTTCGTAGCATGGAAAACAAAAAATTTCTACCGCATACAAACAAACAAGCCAAGATCTATCTACTAGATTGTAGCAACGAGTCGATGGAATAACTCACCCTCGAAGATTCCAAAGTGTTTAACGAGAGCAGATTCTCGTGGGTGATGTCGTCGTACTCTTCCCGATCTCAAGATCGTGTAGATGATCCTTCCGGCGCTGCGTTCTGGCAGCGCTTCCGTAGTCGGTCACACGTTCGGTACTCGACGAAGACCTTCCTCTCCCTTGTTCCAGCAGGCAACGGAGGTTGTAGCACTCTCCTCGCGATTCCGGCAGCACGACGACATGGTACCGGAAGTAGAGGGGAGATCTCGCAGGGCTTTGCCTTAAGCCGGAGCGAGTATGGTGGACTATGAGAGAGCCTCGGTGATCTAGGGTTTAGACACACCAAGTAGAAGGGGCTAGGCCGGCGGCTAGGGCAACTAGAAGCCCCAACTCGGCGGCTTGGGAGAAACCCTAGGGCGGCAGCTATGGTGGGCGGCGACGGCTAGGGTTAGGGTTTAGAGAGGGCAAGGTGTGTTCTTGGAGGGGCAGCCCTGCCCCTCCTTATATAGGTGGAGGGGGCGCGCCAAGGGGAGGGGAGTCCCTCCCCAACTTGGCTTCCAAGGCCGGCGGTGGAGGGAGAGGGACTTCCTCCCCAAGTAGGTTTCCTACTCTCCCTCCACCAAACAAAATAGCCGTTTGACTTTTCAAATTGGCGTTTGACTTTTCAAACTAGGATTTGATCTAACCCTTTATTTTGTTCAGCGATGACACCTAGTACATGATTCAACCATTCCAACTTGTTATGACACATTCATGTACCCTTCCCCTCCGGAGTGTCGGACATTCCGGAACCTTCTAGAACATTCCCGATGAAAACACCGGAACCATTCTCCAACCCCGAAACAGGACTTTCCTTATATGAATCTTATTCTCCGGACCATTCCGGATATCCTCGTGATATCCCGGATCCCATCCGAGACTCCGAACAACATTCGGTCTCTTACTCATCATTCCATAACTACTCAACAACGTCGAATCCTTAAGTGTGTCTCCCTACGGTTCGTGAATTATGCGGACATGATCGAGACACTTCTCTGAATAATAACCAATAGAGGAATCTATCAATAAGAATAGATTCAATAAGAATAGACCATCTATCAAAGGTGCATGTGCATAAAACATATTACTCATATAAATCGAACAACCATTATTCTCGGACTTAAACAAGTAACCGTCTCGCAATAAACAAGATCCCGATATAATGTTCATGCTTAACGCAGGCACCAAATGAAAATTATTTAAGTATAAAACTAATCCCGATGGTAGATGAAGAGGTAGCGTGCCGACCACGATCACATCAACTTTTAATCCATTTCCCACGCGCATCGTCACTTCGTTCTTCGCTAGCTTCCGTTTATTCTGCAGCACCTATTTCGAGTTACAAATATGAGCAACCGAACCAGTATCAAATACCCAGGCACTACTACGAGTACTAGTGAGATACACATCAATAAAATGTATATCGGATATACCTTTCTTCTTGATGTTGCCGTTCTTCAAATCCGCCAAGTACTTTGGGCAATTCCGCTTCCAGTGACCTTCTCCTTTGCAGTAAAAGCACTCTGTATCAGGCTTGGGTCCAGCCTTGGTCTTCTTCGTCGGTGCTGTAACTTTATTACCACCCTTCTTGAAGTGTCCCTTTTGCTTAGACTTGCCTTTCTTGAATTTGGTGGTCTTATTGACCATCAACACTTGGTGCTCTTTCTTGATCTCCACTTCTGTAGATTTTAACATGGAGAAGAGTTCTGGCAACTGCTTGTTCATGCTTTGCATATTGTAGTTCATCACAAAGTCCTTGTAACTTGGTGGTAGTGATTGGAGGACACGGTAAATCCCCAAAGCATTAGGAATCACTATACCCAAGCTTTGAAGTTTGTTTGCGTGCCCAGACATCTTAAGCACTTGCTCACTGACGGAGCTGCCCTCTTCCATCTTGCAGTTAAAGAACTTTTCATAAGCCTCATAGCTCTCAACTGTCGCGTGAGTCTCAAAGATCAATTTTAGTTCACGGACAATATCATGTGGGTCTGAATTCTCAAACCTTTTCTGAAGCTCTGATTCCAAACCATACAAGATAGCACACTGAACTGTGGAGTACTGATTCTTCCGAGAGAGGTAAACATTCTTTACTTCATCGGTAGCATCAGCTGCAGGCGGGTCACCCAGCGGTTCATCCAGCACATAGGTCAAATTACCAGCATTGAGGACAATCCTCAAATTGCGGAACCAATCCGTGAAGTTGCTTCCATTGTTTTTCAACTTTTCTTTCTCTAGGAACGCATTAAAATTGATGGTAGGGGCCGCCATTGATCTACAAAATATTTGCAATAGTTTAGACTAAGTTTATGACAAATTGAGTTCAAATTTACCGTAGCTGGACACTGAGCCTTGCTCAATATCTACCTGACAACATAGGTACTGAACCTTTCAATGCCTTATCCATTCTGAACCTTTTCAGAACTTTGTCTAGGTATGTACTCTGGCTTAAAGCTATCAGACGTCTTTGTCTATCTCTCTAGATTTTGATGCCCAATATATAAGCAGCTTCACCTAGGTCTTTCATTGAAAAACACTTGTTCAAATAACTCTTCACATCGTTAAGCATGTTGATGTCATTTCCAATAATCAATATGTCATCCACATATAGTACCAGAAACGTCACCGAGCTCCCACTCACTTTCTTGTAGATCCAAGCTTCGTAGCAATTTGGAACAAATCCAAAGCTCTTGATCACTTGATCAAAACGAAGGTTCCAACTCCGAGATGCTTGCTTCAGTCCATAAATGGAACGCTGAAGTTTGCATACTTTATCAGCATCCTTAGGATCGACAAAACCTTCGGGTTGCATCATATACAACTCTTCATCAATGTTGCCATTGAGGAAAGCAGTCTTGACATCCATTTGCCATATTTCATAATCATGAAACGCAGCAATTGCTAATAAAATCCGAATGGACTTAAACATCGCTACGGGAGAGAAAGTCTCATCGTAGTCAACACCTTGAACTTGTCGAAAACCTTTCGCAACAAGCCGTGCTTTATAGACGGTAACATTACCATCCGCGTCCGTTTTCTTCTTGAAGATCCATTTGCACTCAACGGCCTTTCGGTCGCTAGGAGGGTCCACCAAAGTCCATACTTGGTTTTCGCTCATGGATCCCAATTCGGATTTCATGGCTTCTAGCCATTTCTCAGAGTCTGGGCTCATCATCGCTTCCTCATAGTTCGTAGGTTCACTGTCTTCTACTAACAAGACAGTCAAGACAGGGTTGCCATACCACTCAGGAGGGGCACGCGACCTTGTCGACCTGCGACGTTTAGTAGCAGCATCGTCCGAAGCTTCATGATCCTTGTCATTAGCTTCCTCTATTGTTGGTGCAGGCGGCACTGGAACAATTTCAGGTGCTGCGCTACTCTCCAATTCAAGAGAAGGTTCAATAACCTCGTCTAGCTCTACTTTCCTCCCACTCACTTCTTTCGAGAGAAACTCCTTCTCAAGAAAGGAACCGTTCTTTGCGACAAACACTTTGCCTTCGGTTCTGTGATAGAAGGTATACCCAATAGTTTCCTTAGGGTATCCTATGAAGACGCATTTCTCCGCTTTGGGTTCGAGCTTGTCCGGCATCAACTTCTTGACGTAAGCTTCGCATCCCCAAACTTTAAGAAACGACAACTTAGGTTTAGCACCAAACCACAGTTCATACGGTGTCGTCTCAACGGATTTAGATGGAGCCCTATTTAAAGTGAATGCAGCGGTTTCTAATGCATAACCCCAAAATGATAACGGCAAATCAGTAAGAGACATCATCGATCGGACCATATCTAATAGGGTTCGATTCCGGCGTTCAGACACACCATTGCGCTGTGGTGTTCCGGGTGGCGTGAGTTGTGAAACGATTCCACTTGCTTTGAGATGCGTGAGAAAATCATAACTCAAATATTCGCCCCCACGATCGGATCGTAGAAACTTAATCTTTCTGTTACGATGGTTCTCCACTTCATTCTGAAATTCTTTGAACTTTTCAAACGTTTCAGATTTATGTTTCATTAAATAGATATACCCATATCTACTTAAGTCATCGGTAAAAGTGAGAAAATAGCGATATCCACCACGCGTCGAAACACTCATCGGTCCGCATACATCGGTATGTATGATTTCCAACAAGTCCGTTGCTCGCTCCATCATACCGGAGAACGGGGTTTTGATCATCTTGCCCATGAGGCATGGTTCGCATGTGTCAAATGATTCAAAATCAAGAGACTCCAAAAGTCCATCAGAATGGAGTTTCTTCATGCGCTTTACACCAATATGACCTAGACGACAGTGCCACAAATAAGTAGTATTATCACTATCTACTTTGCATCTCTTAGCCTCAATGTTATGGATGTGTGTTTCATCCCTTTCGAGATTTAGAAGAAATAAACCACTCACAAGAGGTGCATGACCATAAAAGATGTTACTCATATAAATAGAACAACCATTATTCTCCGATTTAAATGAATAACCGTCTTGCAATAAACATGATCCAGAAATAATGTTCATGCTCAACGCAGGCACATAATAACATTTATTAAGGTTTAAAACTAATCCCGAAGGTAAAACTAAGGAGAGCGTGCCGACGGCCATCACATCAACTCTTGATCCGTTGCCAACGCGCATCGTCACCTCATCCCTCGCAAGCCGCCGTCTATTCCGCAGCTCCTGTTTCGAGTTACAAATATTAGCAACTGAACCGGTATCAAATACCCAGGCACTACAACGAGGGCTAGTAAGGAAAACATCAATAACATGTATATCAAATATACCTTTGATGGTGCCAGCCTTCTTGTCCGCTAAGTACTTCGGACAGTTGCGCTTCCAGTGACCCTTGTCCTTGCAATAGAAGCACTCAGTTTCTGGCTTGGGACCAGACCTGAGCTTCTTCTCAGCAGGGGCATTGCGCTTGCCGCCGCCCTTCTTGAAGGGCTTCTTTACTCCCTTACCTTTCTTAAAGGAGGGCTTGTTGACCATCAACACATGATTATCCTTCTTGATGTCCACCTCCGCAGCCTTCAGCTAAGCGAAGAGCTCGGTGATCGTATCAGTGGAACCAATCTGATTATGAGTCACTACAAAACTTTTGTAGCTGGGAGGGAGTGATTGCAGAACCCTGTCAATCTTGAGCTCCTCTGGAATCTCGCAGTCCAGTTGCTCAAGGCGTTGAGTGTAGCCCGACATCTTAATGGCGTGCTCACTAACGGAACTCCCTTCCTCCATCTTGCAGTTAAAGAACTTCTCGGAGATCTCATATCTCTCAGAACGGGCCTGAGTCTGAAACATGGTTTTTAACTCTTCGAGAATCTCAATGGGCCCAGGATAGTTTTCAAAACGATTTTGAAGTTCCGGTTCCATAGCAAACAACATGGTGCTCTTAATCACACCATAATCATCTTTGCGCGACTGATAGACAGCTTTCTCATCAGCCGGCGCAGTTGCAGCAGGGGGGTTACCTAACGCTTTCTCAAGGACATAGTCCTTTTGTCCTCCAGACAGAATGATTCTCAGATTGCGGAACCAATTGGTGAAGTAAGACCCATAGTTCTTAAGCTTTTCTTTCTCAGCAAAAACGTTGAAGTTGAAGTTGGACTTAGCCATGTGATCTACAGTATTTGCAAGTACAAATTAGACTATGTTCATGATAAATAGTTCAACTTAATCAAATTACTAGATGAACTCCCACTAAATTCAACATCCCTCAAGTTGTTTAGTGAACACGATCCAAATTCACCACACCTAATCCGATCTTCACGAGAAGAGATGTGGTTTCAATGGTGGACAACGAAGTGTCGATCATATCATTCATATGACTCATGCTTAACCTTTCGGTTCTTGTGTTCCGAGGCCATGTCTGTAAATGCTAGGCTCGTCAAGCTAGACCCAAGTATTTCCGCGTGTGCAAAACTGGCTTGCACCCGTTGTATGTGAGCGTAGAGTCTATAGCACCCGATCATCACGTGATGCTTGGACACGACGAACTTTCGCAACGGTGCATACTTGGGGAGAACACAGTTTTTATCTTGATCTTTAAGTGAGGAATCATCTTATAATGCTATCGTCGCGATCTAAGCATAATAAGATACATAAAAGGATAAACATCACATGCATATAACTTTATGTGACATGGTATAGCCAATCTTCGCGCAATGATCTCCATCTTGTGCGTTCCGGCATGATCTCCATCACTTCACCATGATTGCCTCCACCACGAATAGCAACTCCAACTATTGCTAACTACTTAGCGATAAAGTAAAGCTATTACATGGCGTATAAGAAGTTGACTCGCAGGTCATACACAATTATAAATACAACCATATGGCTCCTGCCGGTTGTGTACTCATCGACATGCAAGTCGTGAAACATTACAAAACATGATCATCGCATACATTATACACATCACATCTTGGGCCATACCATATCACAGAAAACACTCCCTGCAAAAACAAGTTAGACGCCTCTACTTTGTTGTTGCATGTTTTACGTGGCTTATGGGAGTAGATGCTAAGAACGATTCTTACCTACGGAAAGCCAGAACGGTGATATTATGGTTGCCAAACTCCGGTGTTAATCCCATGACAACTATAGTGAGAGAAACTGACATCCACCAGCCGCATGTGTGGTACAAGCCACACGTCAAGTGCGGAGCCGGTCTTGCGAACGACGCCGCGTAAGGTTGGCCTGGACCGCTTCAATCCCACTATCCCGCATCATAAGAAGAACACAAACAAGAGGTTTGCAACAGAAAACATCAACGCCCGCAACAACCATGTTGCGTTCTACTCGTGAAACACATCTACGCATAGATCTAGCTCTGATACCACTGAAGGGTTTCGCAGCATAGTAAATCAAAATTTTCTACGGAAGCGAACAGAAGGAAAGCCAAGATCTAATCTAGGAGATGCAAACAACGAGAGAGATTGGATTAGATCTTCATACCCTTGAAGATTCGCACAGCGTAACGTTCGTCGGAACGTGGGTGATGTAGTCGTACTCGCTTCTCCTCCTCGCGATCCGATCCGATCTAGCACCACAAGTGGCGGTGCCTCCGTGAGATGCACACGTGCGGCACCTCGACGTCTCCTCCTTCCTCGGACCAGCAAGTAGGGTGGATAGATGGATTGGATCTACAACACGACGGCGCGGTGTATATGGTGGAGAATTTCTGCAGCAGGGCTTCGCCTACAAACAGTCGGGAGGGAGAGAGGAAGGCAGCAGGGCTACTAGGGTTTGGAGTAAGGTGTGTGTAGGGGGAGGGGGCGCACCAGCCCTCTATATATAGAGGGGGGTGCGGCCAGCCCTTGCCCATCCTCCAAGCCTATCTCTAGTTTAAACGATTTAAACTCTCCCTTATCTAGAAATTCTATCTCTAGTTTAAACGAGTTTAAACTTATCTAGAATCGGCTGGGCCCTATGGGGCCTTGTGCCCCTGGCCCAATGCGGCCAGGACACTCCCTCATAGGCCCATGCCCCCTCCCGGAAGGTGGGACCACGTTGGCCCCCTTCCGGAAGGTTCTAGAAGCTTCCGGTACAATACCGATTAATCCGGAACAATTCCGAACTCCAAAAACTGCACTGCCTTATATGAATCTTATTCTTCGGACCATTCCGGAACCTCTCGTGATATCCCGGATCCCATCCGAGACTCCGAACAAAAATTCATAAACCAATTATCCAATCTATCCTAGCGTCAAGACACGTTAAGTGTGTGACCCTGCGGGTTCGAGAATATGCAGACATGATCTTCTATCAATAATCAACAGCGGGGTCTGGGCACCCATATTGACTCCTACACATTCATCGATGATCATATCGGATGAACCACGATACCAGGATTCAATCAATCCCATATATATATTCCCTTCGTCTTGCGATATTTTACTTGCCCGAGATTCGATCGTCGGTACCGTCATACCTAGTTCAATCTCGTTCACAGCAAGTACTTTACTCGTTCCGTAATCCGATATCACTTTGTGATTAACTCCTTAACCACATGCTTGCAAGCGGTGTTGATATCGATTACCGAGTGGGCCCGAAGTATATCTCTCCGACTTGGGAGGGACAAATTCCATCTCGATACATACAACCCAACAGATACTTTCCGATCACCTGAGAGACACCTTTATGATCACCCTCTCATAGGATGACGTTTGATGACCTCAAAGCTTTCTTCCGATACCAGGGAGTTGCATTATCTCATGGTCTAAGGAATACAATATTTGACATAGGAAAAAGCTTCGCAAAGACGAACACGATGACACGATCTAATTGCTTCGCTTAGTTTGGGTCTGTCCACCATATCATTCTCCCAATGATATGATCTCATTATCAATTGACAACTCATGTCTATGGTTAGGAAACCTTAACCATCATTGATCAATGAGCTAGTCCATAGAGGCGTACTAGGGACACGGTGTTGTTCACAAACCACACAAGTATTAATGTTTCCGCTTAATACAATTCTAGCATGGAATATAAACTTTATCATGAACAAGAATTATAATAATAACATCTTTATTATTGCCTCTAGGGCATAATTCCAACAACAACTACTTTGAATAGACACGCAGGTCTTAACATAAATTAAAGACAACCATATGGCTCCTGCCGGTTGCCAACTTACAATAAGGAACATTGCATACATCAAATATAATCACAATCATGGCCATATCACATCACAGCACACCCCTGCAAAACAAAGTTAGACGCCTCTAATTTCTTTGCATGTTTTACGTGGTTTGGGGCTTTCAATAAGTGTCGATCTAACTTACGAACAAGAACCACAACGTTGATGTTTGAACTATCAAGTGCCCGTTGTAAATTGGATCTATACTATAATGGGAGAGACAGACACCCGCAAAGACACTTATGCAATACAAGTTGCATGTTAAGCGTGGAGCAAGTCTCATGAACGATGTCATGTAAGGTTAGCCCGGGCCGCTTCATCCCATCATACCGCAAGATGCAAAGTACACAAGAAGCAATTGATAATAAAAGCACCACCGCCCACAATGACCATTGTGTTCTACTCGTGCAACAGATCTACATATAGACACGGCTCTGATACCACTGTAGGGGTTCGTAGCATGGAAAACAAAAAAATTCTACTGCATACAAACAAACAAGCCAAGATCTATCTACTAGATTGTAGCAACGAGTCGATGGAATAACTCACCCTCGAAGATTCCAAAGTGTTTAGCGAGAGCGGATTCTCGTGGGTGATGTAATCGTACTCTTCCCGATCTCAAGATCGTGTAGACGATCCTTCTGGCGCTGCGTTCCGGCAGCGCTTCCGTAGTCGATCACATGTTCGGTACTCGACGAAGACCTTCCTCTCCCTTGTTCCAGCAGGCAGCGGAGGTTGTAGCACTCTCCTCGCGATTCCGGCAGCACGACGGCGTGGTACCGGAAGTAGAGGGGAGATCTCGCAGGGCTTCGCCTTAAGCCGGAGCGAGTATGGTGGACTATGAGAGAGCCTCGGTGATCTAGGGTTTAGACACACCAAGTAGAAGGGGCTAGGCCGGCGGCTATGGCAACTAGAAGCCCCAACTCGGCGGCTTGGGAGAAACCCTAGGGCGGCGGCGGCGGCTATGGTGGGCGGCGGCTAGGGTTAGGGTTTAGAGAGGGCAAGGTGTGTTCTTGGAGGGGCAGCCCTGCCCCTCCTTATATAGGTGGAGGGGGCGCGCCAAGGGGAGGGGAGTCCCTCCCCAACTCGGCTTCCAAGGCCGGCGGTGAAGGGAGAGGGACTTCCTCCCTAAGTAGGTTTCCTACTCTCCCTCCACCAAACAAAATAGCCGTTTGACTTTTCAAATTGGCGTTTGACTTTTCAAACTAGGATTTGATTTAACCCTTTATTTTGTTCAGCGATGACACCTAGTACATGATGCAACCATTCCAACTTGTTATGACACATTCATGTACCCTTCCCCTCCGGAGTGCCGGACATTCCGGAACCTTCTAGAACATTCCCGATGAAAACACCTGAACCATTCTCCAACCCCGAAACAGGACTTTCCTTATATGAATCTTATTCTCCGGACCATTCCGGATCTCCTCGTGATATCCCGGATCCCATCCGAGACTTCGAACAACATTCGGTCTCTTACTCATCATTCCATAACTACTCAACAACGTCGAATCCTTAAGTGTGTCTCCCTACGGTTCGTGAATTATGCGGACATGATCGAGACACTTCTCCGAACAATAACCAATAGAGGAATCTGGAAATTCATATGGCTCCCAAATATTTCTACGATTACTTTGCGATCGAATGAACCACTTACATACGATACCAATTTCCCTTTGTCTCACGATAGTTTACTTATCCGAGGTTTTGATCGTCGGTATCTCTGTATACCTAGTTCAACCTCGTTACTGATAAGTACTCTTTTCTCGTTACCGTGATATGTGATCCCTTGTGAGCCAGTCACATGCTTGCAAGCCAATTGGATGACATTCCACCGAGAGGGCCCAGAGTATATCTATCCGTCATATGGATGGACAAATCCCACTCTTGATCCATGTGTCTCAACCAATACTTTCTGAACACTCAATGCCACCTTTATAGCCACCCAGTTACGGTGTGGTGTTTGATATCATCAAAGCATCCTTTCGGTGATGGTGATAAGCATGATCTCATGGTCGAAGGAATTAGGTTACTATGTATCATAAATCATATAGCAATTGAACTATTAAAATGACTTGATCTTTATGCTACGCTTATCTATAGGAGTATGTCCATCATATCATTCTCCTAACGATATGATCTTGTTGTTAATAACATCTCAATGTTCATGATAGGGAAACCACAATCATTTATTAACCAACAAGCTAGTATTATAAAGAGGCTTTACTAGGGACTCTAATTTAGTTTACAAATCACACAAGTATTAATGTTTCCTTGTTAATACTATTATAGCATGAATGTAAACGTTTATCATAAACACAAAGATATAATAATAACTACATTTATTATTGCCTCTAGGGCATATCTCCAACAAGAAAACCCCTGGCATAATTTCGAACTTTACCCGCAGTCCTTCTTCGGTCCCACCCGTCAGCCTCTGATGAATTGGGACCTGGGCTGCTTCTGGGCCATAGCAAAGTGAGCAAAACGCGTCTGCTGCTGCACGTGAGCGTCTGGTAGAGGGGTGAAGCGATGGGCTTTGGGCCAGTTTCTAGACTGAGTCCATTTTTTATTCTTTTCTGTTTTCTGTTTTCCTTTCTTGTTTTGTATTTACACTTTTGTTTTAAGATTTGTATTTTTTATTTACTTTGGAATATTTATACATAGAATTTTTTTGTTAAAAAATTGCAGCAATAATGAATGTATTTAAAGTCATTTTGTGAGCTTTTATTATATATTGTTTAGAGTGTCTTTATTTTCTTTATATAGATCATTCTAATATTTGGTAAGGGACTTTGTTATTAATTTTCTTTTCACAATAAGCCATGTATTTATTTTAGGAAATTTTCTTATTTGTTTATAAATTTTAATTTTAGTTAGCTCATAGTTTGGAGGGAAAATTTTATATAATGGTCCTATATTATTATTTAATGCATGATATCCTAAGGATTTAATATGGTTAATATCATTCCCATGAATCTAGTAAATACCAAGGTTTATATTTTGTTATAACTAGTATAAGAGTTAGGGTTTGAATTGTAAATGTTTACCCTAGGGTTTAGGGTTCTTAATACACTTATATTCTTTTGTTGATGTGAATAAAGGTTAATGGCTAAACATATTATCTTTATGTTTATGATCTTTATTAATATCACCCTTTAAAATAGAAAGTTATTATTTGAAATGAATTATGAGAGAGAATTGATAACCGTAGTTTCTAGGCATATATGATTGAAATAAAAATTAGGATTTTAAATTGTAATTGTTTACCATGAGTTTTATGAGTTTTAATATTCTTGTTCATCCTTTTATTTATATGAATAAAGATTATTGGTTAAGACAGATTGTCCTTATGTTGGTGTTCAAGAATGACTTCACTTTTTAGAAAAGAAAGTTATTTCCTGGAAAAGAATTGATAAATATAACTCCTAAGCACATATGGTTATGATAATTGGAAATGAGAAAGATGTGCTTAAGTGATTTGCGATAGGAAAATATTCCTATAAAGCTTTGTGTAAATAAGATGATAGATCAATCAGATGAATTGGATACTATGTTTGGTTAAAGATTTAGGGTTTAGTGTTTACCAAGAATTCTTATCTTCCATAATTCACAATCCTAGACTTCTAATTAAGGAATTCCTTTCCTAGATATACTATTTCTTCCTACCCATCATCATGTGTTCACATGATGAGCTTTACTTCACAAGAATATTCTTATCTATCTATTATTCTTCTAAAATTCATTTATAAATCCAATGAGCTTGACACTAAAGCTTTTCATAATCTTCTCATATCCGTACTTGGTTATATCAACCACTCTACTGCTGATAACCTCCAATCCAATCAAGTAGTTACTTTTAACTCCATTCATACTCTTCCTTAATCATCCTTCACTAATATCACTTCAATAGATGTATACATCAAATCCTTCTTCGCCTCAAGTGCTTAGTATTTCCAAAGAGGAAAATACTATTTATTTAATCCAACGTTGCTCTAACATCAACTTAAGCATACTATCTTGTCTCTACTTGACTCCAGTATCTAATACTCAAACCTCACATTACATTAATATGACTTGTCATGGCTAACTTAGGATAACATATCTATACTAGGGTTCAATCATGTTCTATCCACCAATGTCACTTATACATGATATTAGCATTCAATCTTGGTGACAAAAGCATGATCATTAGAATCCTTTGATCATATATGGCTTAGGTTTCTAGTTGGCTAACCAGGGCCTTCATCAATACAACACTACAGTTGTATTATAATTATATTCTCAGTGTATCTATCTGACTAAGAGAGATTATTCATTTACTATTCCTACTTTATTCAATAGGAGTACTCTTGGTAACATATCTTCCGAATTCATCCTTGAAATCTTCTTTGTTACCATATTGATTTGATTTCCTCCAATCACTCCCATCCTATAGATGATATCTAAAACTAGCATTACTATTTACCTCTTCTTACTTCTTTCTTTATAGGCCTTAAGGGAATGCTATAATAAGGACAAGAGTTGATAGTTTAAGAATTTGTGAGTCAATAGTTGATTACTCAACATTGATGAACAACAGATATTGAGATAGGATTCCATAAGGATTGATATGGAAAGAAAGATATATGGTGAATGATCTTGACTTGGTTTCTTTCCCACTCAATCTCACTAAAGAGTTAAGGTTAGGTATTACCATGATACTCATGGTATAAGTAGATGAGATTAAGATAGATCAAGATTTAGTTGTTACATTCTTATTACTTAAGTTATGTTTATAACTTGGTATTCATGTGTTGTGTAATGAATATTGGGATATGATTACTTAAGGATCAAATATTAATCATTAAGCAATGCATTATGGTTTAATCTTTATTACATTTGATCTATCCTTAGATCAAATCATGTCTACCCAAAATAAGGTTTTAGGAAAGGTCCTATTGAAACTTATCATAGTCAACTTGATGATCTACTTCAATTCCATCAAGTTGAGAGAAGCTTCAATCACTTTGACAGGTTTTGTTCAAAAGCGCGAAAATTATTCGGATTTTCTATGCATGAATGCAATGCACACATCTGGGTTCAGCTTGTTTCTAAGCTCTAATGCTGGGATGTTACAGATATGCCCACAGCAAAAAAAAACTCGGCGTAGCTATACCGTCAGGGTAAAAAACGGATGCCGATGGCCACCGTCAGCCCAATATCATGGTCGGCATAGTACATCCTGACCTGACGGCCACCATCGGCGTAACACGGCCGTCGGCACAGGTAGAGGCCACATGGCCGCCCCTTCCCTTTTGGAAACGAAGGATGGACGACGTCGCTGCGGAGGCTATGCCGACGGCCTTATCATGGGCACAACGCCTGGAAACATTGATGCCTATGGTATAGTCGTCGGCGTTACAACTGCGCCACCTTCTTGGAAGCAACCTACGCCTACGGTCTAACCGTCGGCGTTACAACTGCACCACCTTTCTAGAAGCAAGGTATGCCTACGGTATTGTCGTCGGTGTTACAACTGCTCCACCTTTCTAGAAGCAGTCTGTGCCGACAATATTGCCGTAGGCGTTACAACTGTGCCACCTTCCTAGAAACAAGCTACGCCTACAGTATTAGCGTCGGCGTTACAACTGCGCCACCTTCATAGAAACAAGCTATGCCTATGATTTTGTCGTCCGCATTACAACTACTCCACCTTCATGGAAGAAGTCTATTCCGACAGTATTGTCGTAGGCGTTACAACTGTGTCATCTTCTTAGAATCAAGCTACGCCTACAGTATTGCCGTCGATGTTACAACTACGCCACCTTCCTAGAAACAAGCTACGCCTATAGTATTGTCATCGGCGTTACAACTACGCCACCTTCCTAGAAACAAGCTATGCCTACGATTTTGTCATCGGCGTTACAACTGCGCCACCTTCCTCGAAGCAAGCTACGCCTACAATATTTACGGTTTTGCTAGAATCATGGCATAGTTTATGATAATTTCATATGGATATCATATTTGGATTCCTCTCATTTTTTGATCAATTTAGACATATGATTTGTTGAATTCTGATTTACGGATGTAAAAATATTAATTATTCCATATTAAATAGAAAAATACAAAAAGTAAAATCATTATATTTTTATTTCAATTCAATAATATATTTACTTATTCATTGTTGTTTGTAATTTCAAAAAATAAAAACATGTGGCATAATGAAATAAGAGTTAATATGATCGATAGCATAGTATTGACAACAAGGTACAAATTGCTTTGCGGAAACTGATTCAGAAGGAACGTAGAAGTTAAGCGTGCTGGGGATGAAGTAGTGTGTGACTGACAGGAAAGTTTGACCAAGACCATAATTTGATGGAAGATTAAGTGTAATTACTGTTAAAAATATTCTAAGTGAGAGATTAACGAGTCAAACAATTCAAAGATTAATAAAATTGAGAAAAAATGATTTTTTTATTTTTTTAACCGGCCGCTACAATAGCACATCTTACTGGAAGCAAGCGACGGCTATGGTATTGCCGTCGTCGTTACAATAGCACACCATACTGAAAGAGAGCTACGCCTACGGTATTGTTGTCTATGTTATAACGGCACACCTTCGTGGAAGCAAGCTATGCCTACAATATTATCGTCGGCGTTACAATAGCACCACCTTCCTGGAAGCACGCTATGCTAATGGTATAACCGTTGGCACAGATGCTTGCGATGTTTGTCCCCGTCCTTTAGTTTGCCGCCCTGACGGCTAGGCTATGCCGACAGGTTCCCCAAACCATTGGCATAGGTAGCTACGCCGACGGTCATCGCTACACTGACTCGACCTGTACTGACGCTGCTACGCCGACAGTGGTCGTCGGCATAAAAGACTGTTTACACGTCTATGCCGACGACAATTGCAGTCAGCGTTATTCCTGTAGTGCCGGTGGGTTTTTTTTTCCCGGTAGCGGCTCCAGTACAGTACGTGCATGCATGCGTAATCAGCGTCACCAGAATAAGAGCAGATTCTGGCCTTCCGAGGTCGAAAAGGTTACCTACTAGTGGTATATTACTACTAGTGTGGAACGGATCAACCTGAACTCCCTCCATATTTATTTCCATACTCAGTAGAATAATCCAAAGTGGTGATGCATTGCGGCGAGGGTACGTGCCGTGCGTGGAAAAGGCTGGAATGCACACTGGCACTACTATCTACTCCACCAGCTCGCGCGGTGGCATGACCGCATGAGAGAAAAAAAGGGGGCCACTGACCAGTTTGAACTGAATCTTTTGCCCCGGCACGCGCATATGCTTGTTGCCCTAGCCTTCTCTATCTATAGGCTCTAGTTCATCGCCCCGCTGGTGCGCACCGCAGACACGCCTAGCTTGGTGGTCATCCGTGCGTCGCTGGCCGAGCTATATAAAAGCGGGATTTACAATTTCAAAATTTTAAACTTTGCCTTGGACTAATCGATGAAATGTTTATTTAAGTTTTTGATAAATTTAAATTTGAACTACAAGATAGCAGGAAACATAGTATCAGTTCTTCATGTATAATTCGTGGTGTCTTAGTGGTGAGTCCACTATAGCCATCCTTATTTTCATCACTAAAACATTCTGATTATAACAACGACTACGGCGAATGGAATGGTCTGGCCGGCACCTCCAGACGCCAAAGGTGGCCTTGAAAAGGAAGGAGTAGAGACGATTATAGTAGATCTGGGATTCTTAGGAAGCTACATTGTGCGATTTTTTCTACCCTGATAGTGGCTCCTAACACGTGCACGTGTAATCAGCGCCAGCAGAATCTGGCCGTTCGACGTCCAAAAGGTGAAGCACTAGAAGTAGCTAGTACGGAACGGTTCAACTTGAACTTTTCCGTATTTCCATACTCAGTACTTCCTCAGTTTTAAAATATAAGATGTTTTAGCTTTGTTTAAACAAGTATAGATACATTTCTCACAAACTGAAAACATCTATATTTTAAAACTGAGGGAGTAGATAGAATAATCCGAAAGGAATCAGCGTGTGATGGATTGTGGCAGTGTCCGTGCCGTGCGTGCGTGGAAAGAGCTGGAGTGCATACTGGCACTGATATCTAATAGCTACGTATTCTACCTTGGAAAATTCGCGACGTAGGGAAATCTCTGCAACCTTTTTTGCCTTTTGAAAATGGCAACGTAGGTACCCTGAACCCTGATCACGAGGCAAAAACTGCACCGGAAAAGCGATGCCAGCCACCAGGCGCGTGCATCCGTGACCAGCAAGCAAGCCTCGCCGGCCGGCCGGTGGCGTGGAGTCCACTAGCAAGAACAATAATATAGCTAACTGTTAGCTATAAGTTCGTGTCATGTCATTAATAGTCAACTTAGTAGTAAACATGTACAATAACAAACTATAACAATATATCAGTTTATCAATACTTGGCTCATTATTCACTCTCACAAAACGTCTAGGAGCACGTGCTACCACTCACCTTCTCTCTCCTCTAATTCAGAACACATATACTATTTAATATCTAATAGCAAGCTAATATCACCTTATTGTACTTTCTCTAAGGATTCGTCCTCCGTGGGGCCGTAGCCACTCTTTGGGAAACAAGGAACAACGGTTGAAAAAGTTGGTATTAGTGGTATTGAGACGGTTCAAATTTGGACTCCTCTATTTTCTGTAGTTTGTAGAATATAATTAGCGGTGATGGATGGATGCAGGGCCAGTCCGTGCGACCACAAAGTTAAATAGCGTGCTCACTCACAGTCACACTTGATAGCTACCTGGCTGGCACGAGTATAATTAAGCTAGTCAATCGATCAGGTCTAAAAATTCTCATGCGCTGGTTAATCTCTGCTCATGCGTTTGCAAAAACACCCCCTGGGTTTTTTCGACCAAACCCGTGGTCCCTCTTCTCATCCTCTCCGCGCCGTCTCCTGCGTCGACGCTAGCTCCGCCGCTCCCGCGCCCTCTTTTCATCAGCCACCACACCTCGCTTGTCCTTGCATCGAGCTTTTCCTGCACGCCTCCTCCTAGCCCGCTCTCTTCTCCCAGTCGGCTCCCCCGCGTCTACATCCACTCCCCCGTCAGAGTGCAAGTGGGAGCGGGATGTCCATGGTGCCACGAAGCCCGCCACGCTTAAAACCATAATCGATGCCTGCCGGTGACATAAAAAATTAAGGGGGATTTTGTGGACTTGGTACTAACCCCATATATCCCGCATAAATTCTAAAACATGCAAACACAACTATACTTTAGGACATCTCTAACTGATCCCGAAAACCGGCCAGAGGAGTAAAAAAATCAGAGAAACCTACACCTTACCGAACCCCCAAACGCCTAGAGGAGTAAAAATTATGGGAGTTAGACGAGTAAAACAGCCACGGAGGAGTAAAAATAGGAGTCGTCGTCCACTCTAGAGAAAAAAATTCGGCTTCCTCCCCCGCCACCCCAATTCACACCGGCATCGCCGCCACCCTGGACCCTACGTCGCCCTCGAGCCCACCTCTCCGTCGGTCGCCGCATCTCGCTATCGCCGGAATCAACTAGGAGATTGAGATTTCGTCGACCGCCACCCAGATTTGTCACAAATCGGCTTCCGTTGGGTTCGATTCTCCCCGGAGGCCAGCCACTATCGATGTCACATCAAAACTAGCCCCTTCTCCTGGAAAAGGTGATTTTTGTTCTCTTTTTATTTATGTAAAATGAAGTCACGACTTACTTGTTTTTTGTTACAAATGAATTAAAAGAAATTCTACATGGACCGAGGACGAAGACACCGAGTTGTATTTTGCATGGCACCATCAATGTCTTGTAGGTAATGCATTACATAAAGAGAGTGGTGTTGGTCTACCATCACAACAGTTTTGGGAGCACATTCATGAGAATTTCAACAAAAAAAACAAAAGGAGAGGGTAGATCGTTTTCATCCATCTTAAATAGATGGCATATTTTTGTTATGCGTTCTAATGCATAACTCAAATGGAATGGTCTGACCGGCACCTCCAGACGTCAACGATGGCCTGGAAAAGGAAATAGTAAAGATGATTATACTTAGATCTTGGGTTCTCTGAATCCTACAACGTGCGGATTTCTTTACCCTGATATATAGCGGCTCCTAGCACGTGCATGTGTAATCAGCGCCACCAGAATGTGAGCAGAATCTGGTCGTTCTACGTCCAAAAGGCCAACTAGTACTAGAAGTAGTACGGAACGGTTCAACTTGAACTTTTGAAAATGGCAACGTAGGTAGTACCCAGAATCCTCATCACCAAGCAAACTGCAGCGGAAAAGCGATCCCAGTCACCAGGCGCGTGCCTCCGTGACGTGACCAGCCTCGCCGGAAAAGGAAGACTCTGGCCGGTCGGCACAATACCTTTGGGAAGATGGATCAACATTGAAAAAAGTTATTAGGGCTCATTTGATTCATAGGATAGAAAAACTGTAGGAATAGGAAAGACATAGAATTAAAATATCGTGCATACTTGAATCCTATAGGAAGATAAAGTGTCCTTGATTGTTGCAAAGGAATTTTCCATAAGGTATGACCTAATGTTTTCTTTCCATAGGATTTACACTACTAAATTCCTATAGGATTATTTCCTATGGGATATGTTTCTATAAATCAAACGTGTATGTAGAAATTTTTTCCATAGGATCCAAATCCTACAAAATTTCTATGTAAATCCTATGAATCAAAGAGGCCCTTAGTGGTACGTACGGGGACGGTTTAAATTTGGACTCCTCTATTTTCTATAGTTTGTATAGAATAATTAGCGGTGATGGAGGCACGCAGGAGGGCTGGTCCATGCGGCCACAAAGCTAAATAGAGTGCTCACTCAGAGTCACACTTGATAGCTACCTGGCTGGCACGAGTACAATTAAGCAAGTCCATTGACCACCTCTAAATTCTCATGCGATGGTTAATCTCTACTACCTCTCTTCGTCCATCTAAAGATGCCGCGGAGTTGTATTTGGAGAAACACCCTCCAGTTTGCAGAACTAGAGATAATTTTAAGGAATTTTCTTGAATAGGGGGGCAATTACTTCACCTTATCTTACACATGTGGATTGATGAACCGGACTAGCAAGTTTTGGTGAACCTTATCTTACACCTTATCTTACACAGAAAGTACTTGACTAATAGTGGTGGTAACATGTGCATACCGATGTTCCTTTAGATTGAAGTGCTCGATCAAATATAATTAGTTGTCGATAGATTTATGAAACGACGTTGTGGAAGCGGGACAATACCACTTCAATTTAAGGTATTCAGTTGAATACCCAATTTTATTATACAAAACTAGGGTATATAGAATATATACTATGTGTATATGTAAAAAAATGAAAATAGAAGAGTATACGGAGTATTGAGCGGTTCATCCCACAAGACCACTTCCCTCCTCCCTACTCTAACTGGTCCATGGTAATTGGCCCATTACCTCCATTGCTCGGCCGCATGCGGTGGTTCCTATTTGCCACCCAATCTCGTGTTGTATTCCGCTCTGCACCCCCCCCCCCTAGGCATATGGGTCTAGCCACGTTATAACTGCTTCATTGTGTTTCTTAAGAGCTTCGGTTCAGCTATCCGTTCCTTCCTTCTCCTCTTTTCGATGTTCCCATTCTCCTGCCTAGGGTTTCATGATGGCATCACTGGGAGGTGAAATGTGGCAACATTTGGTAAATATCTCAAAGTTGCACAAAGTTACAACATAGAGGTTTGAAGTAAATGGTACATGATGACACTTCTCACGCTATTATTCTTTATGGTATTTACTTATTAACCCCTAATTGTGATACGCTTCACGCTATTTAAAAATGATATATTTTCTCATTGTAAGCCTTTTTTACTGTATGACATATTTTCTCATTTTAATTATTTTCCTGGCCTGATAAGCTGGTCACATTAGTTCTAAAAATTCTACGTGGGTCTAGCATGGCAGTGTTGAAAATTAATAAAAGAAGGTAAAACCATCATCGGCGGCTAACTAACAGGTGAAACGTGGCAATATTTTGCAAATAAAGTCAAACAAAGAGGTCAAAAAGTAGAACATGCTCGATACTTGCATTCGCAGCCGTGGGTAGAACACTAAAGACGTTGCATATTACTTAAAACTCCACGCCGTTGGAGCAGCGATTAAGACATGTGGTTAACAAAGTATTAGGTCGCAATAATCTTGTGTTAGGACTCGAGAGCGAAGTGCCGATGCGGTTATCTGCATATATCTAAAAAAAGCACACTGGAATAATCAAAAACAGTCCCAAACCCTTGGAGATTCATCGAGATCATTGACCGAAAGCGACTCATCTAAAGGTGCAGCAGAGTTGGGGAGGTTCAGAGTCTCTGTTTCTAATTTTTTCACGACGGACATCTAAACAATAGATTCACGACGCACGAACCTATAGCTAGCGGCTGAATTTTTCATTCGTCTGTGGCTGCCTCGGTCGATTTCGTGCACTGCACCTCTAGTAGTTTATCGCAGTAATTTCTTAGCACCATTACAGTAGTACTGGATTTGGAGAAAACTCACTGAACTTTCACTAAAAATCAGCAGTTTCGTTCAGTTCCAGTCCACACTGTAATTCCATATCTGTGATTCACAAGCTCATGAGACGCACGGCTGCCGAATCGCCGGTGCAACCCTTACACAGTTATACACTACGCGGCAATATATATAGCACAAGCACGCCGTCGATCACCGTAGCAGGTCGGCTGGTGAGTCCAAATCGATCGGCAGACAGGCTATTATCTTCTCCAATATATACAAGGGCATCTCCTCGGCGTGGCGGGGAGGCGCGCGTCGATCAGAAGATGACGCAGGAGTTTGGGTCCTCCTCGGCGCTGCGGACGAAGTAGTACGGGTGCGGCTGGTGCGGCGGCGGGTACCAGTACGGTGGCGTGTACACCGGCTGCTTGCTCCCGTCCTTACTCTTGTCCCCGGCGCCGTCCTTCTTCTCCTCCTTGGCGGGGCCGACGGAGAGCATCTGCGCCGTGGGGAAGAGCTTGGCGCGCAGCTTCTCGACGACGTGGACCGGGTCGACGGTGCCGATGACCGTCATCTTCTGCTCCTTCATGTCGACGGCGATGTGATCAATGCCTGAGAAGCAAACATAGTAGAAGTCGTCATCAGAAGTGTCCAGTCCATGATCGCGGCGAAGCAGAGCAAAGAGAGAACAGAGATGCATGGGAGTTTACCCTGGAGCGCGGAGACTGCCTTGATGGCCTTCTGCTGCTTCTGCTTGTCGTCGTGCAGGTCCAGCCTCAGCACCACCTTCTGCGCTCGGCCGGCAGACAACAAACAAGAGAGTAATATCAGTAAATCGGAGAAACGAAATACTACTATATGAGAGAAGAAATCTCGGTTGGACGAACGGTAAGCAATCACCTTCATGGCGAGGCGGGCGGTGGCGTGTGCGGTGACTTGCCGGTCGAGTCATGCACGTCCCGACATCCGTCCGGGCCGGGGTGGCTAGATCGATTGCCACCATCTTGACGGCCTATCCTTTTGCGCACGCACCGGCCATGTCGTCTCTATCGGAACGATCCAACATTGAATACTGTCAGGCATTCCATCCAGGAATATTCGACAGGGGCGTGTCTATATATACAGTATAATAATTGAAAGAGAATTAGTGGTGATGCATCGCTGGAGTCCGTGCTGATAGATAGCGAAGGCGTACGTGGACAGAGTGTGTAGAACTGCCGAAGAAACAGTCCATGAGTCTGACCAGTTCCGAATTCCCTTTATCATGACAACAAAACCTCTTGCACTGCGTCACCGCCGGGCACGGTACACTACAGGGCCAAACAGATAAACGTACTATGCATGCAGGATCAGATGAGATCGGGCTGTTATCTTGACCACAATGCACCCTGTGCATTGCGTCTGCGGTGACAGCAGCCTGAGATGATGTATATATATATATATATATATATATATATATATATATATATATATATATATATATATATATATATATATATATATATATATATACCCACCGCAAGTTGTGCGAGTACCCAAGTTAACCCACTTCCGAGTGGAGATGGATGGATTAATACTGTACCTGCAATTATATATATTCAACAATCAGATGCATATTCGGTGAACGAACGATCACCGGTGCATATTCGACTGTGTTCGATAACCGCAGCCGCCTGCCTTCGCATATATACGTACCCAACAAAAGTAGCGATACCTGCACGCGGCCATGTATTTTTTAAGACAAGTCTGAAAACTTTTGACAGCAGCTGACAGACGACGTTTCTCAACCCAAAAACGTCATGCACGCCTGTCAGATTCATCCCCCGTCTGTCACGTCACCTGACAAGGATCTTCGAATCCCGCGTCACGGGTCGATGACAGAAATCTCGATATCGAGTGGTTCTTGAGATGTACAGTGTGGAAATTATAGAACCCTGTTGTATTGATCTGACCCTTTGGAGGGTTTATATAGAGTTACACGGGGTAGGAGGAGATTTTGAGTACAAGTTGTAGAGTCCTAGTCTATCTCTAATCTATACATGTATACGTACTCTAACATCCCCTCTCAGTCGGAGCGGGAGTGGAGCGGACGCTTGCGACTGGATTTAAAGTCTTGTGGTTCCGTCGTCTTCACCTCTCTGTTATCATCACATGCGAGGACATGATCATGGCTGGCACATAGGGGCGGTGACTACGTCCCCTTCTAATGCCTCTCTTCCCTCCCGCAGTCACAGCGGGAGTGGCGTGGATGCAAGTGACGACGCGGGCGCTGTTGACTGGAGTTCTTGAGTTGTTGTAGACGTTGTTGTGGATGTCGATGTTGATGTAGCCGATCGTGATGTAGCCGTAGTCGATGTATGTGTGGTCGATGTTGTAGTCGTCGTATGTTGTGTGGCCGCCATTGCCGGAGGCGTAAAAAATTGCGCGTTTTTTTGTTGTTGTTGACGAAGCTCCAGTTGTGGACGTTTTGCACCTTATAGAGGTACCGTCGGAGGCGTCTCTTGAACGCGGTCATAAGTGAGACCACCGGTTTTGCCAGGACCGGAGGAACCCACCAAGCATACAAGGTTTTGCCAGAACTATATGCGCGGTCGTAGGGGCGTCAAAATTGTGATGCCGGTTTGTTGATGCAGTCGTCGGGGTCATGGACGCGGCGATGCCGTCGTCGTGCCTTGCAGTTGTACTGTCAGAGGGCGTCGTAATTGTATGTCCATCATGTGGACGGGTATAGCGGCGGCGGCGATGTGTCGACGGAGATGTTGATGAAGACCACGTAGATGTAGACCTTGGCGATGATGGAGTAGGCGTGTCGGCGATGATGGTCGCTCGAAGGCGTCCCTTGTGGCGGCGATGATGTCGAAGCCTTGATGTCGGAGAAGTCAGTGTAGTAGTGTTCCACACCGGCCTAGCGTGTGGATAATGTCAATGTCGCTTCTCCGTGGATGTGCTCGACGAAGATCTTGGCTTGTAGATTGGCATAGTCGTACAGTTTGATGTAGATGTTCGGATCGATGTAGTCCGGCTTGATGCAGTGGAGATCGTAGGTGATGCGGGAGGTAGCCCTCCCGTGGTTGATGCAGGGTCCTTGCACGGAGCGAGCCGATCTTGGCAGCCAATGGATTGCGGCGCGTAGGGTTAACTTATGCAAATTTTGCATGTTGGGGCAGCTTATCTGATAGCACATGGATACATGATGCATGGCCTCGATTCCTGCGTATGGATGAAGTGGATGGTGTGGAGTAGTCGTACGGCTGAAGTAGTCAGGCCAATCTTGTGAGCCCGACGCACAGCTTGAATCTGGTCCTTGATACGCACACGCTGGTTGAGCTCTCCGCGAATCCTCAGAACGATGCTTGTCGGCGGATCAGGCAGGGGCTTGATGTTGCCGACGGAGATCTTGCACCATGCTGCCGATCGTAACACCCATTGGAGCACCGATCGGGATTTTTTTTTCTAGAGATTATTTTGCACTAATTTGCACCGGATGAGGATCCTAGTTTAGGGATTTATTTTGTGGCTAATTGGATCTAATCTAAAAACTTGGGAATTTCGAAAATTGGATCTAATCTAAGAACCGAAATTGATATAAGATCTAATCTAGTCTAAATGACCGATCCGATCTTTGATCGAGACCGGGTGCCGCGCCCCCGAGGAGATTGATCTCCCCGGGGGGCGGCGCGATGCGGAAGTGGTGGAAGAACCTAGAATCGGCGCCGTGAGGCAAACCGCTCTGATACCATGTGAAAAATATTGAATCCCTAATATTTCGGTGGCTAAGTGGATCTAATCTAAGGAATTGGAAAAACGAAATTTGGATCTAACCTAATCTAAAGAACCGATTTGATCTTTGATCGAAACCGGGTGCCGCGCCCCCGGGGAGTAATCTCCCCGGGGGCGGCGCGTTGCGGAAGTGGTGGAAGAACCTAGGATCGGCGCCGTGAGGCTAACCGCTCTGATACCATGTGAAAATTATAGAACCCTAAAATATTGTGTTGTATTGATCTGACCCTTTGGAGGGTTTATATAGAGTTACACGGGATAGGAGGAGATTTGGAGTACAAGCTGTAGAGTCCTAGTCTATCTCTAATCTATACATGTATACGTACTCTAACATACAGATCGACGAATCGTCACTTCGCCGTCGTAGTGTCATTGAAGCCATCGCATTTGCGAAACGTGTGCCCATTTTCAACTCCGGGGAGGAGTGGGCGGCCGGCGTGGGTGAGTCAACAAACACACATATGCATGCGCTTTCAGGTAGGGTCGGGGCGGTGCAAAATTTTCCACCAGAGAATGACACATTTTGCTAATTTGGACTAGTAGCATGGAACGGTCGGCCCAGTTCTACCACTCCAGAAAACTAGAGAAAGCTTAAGTGTGACTCATGCACTTGTGCATTTCATCAAGCATTTCTCGTGCATAGAGGAGGAAAAGTATGCAGCATATATCACTTGGGCAATATTTCAAGGGTTCAACATTGATCGTCATTTTGGCCAACAACAAAATACAGTATAAGTTATGTGCTACACAAATGATACCATATTATTTGGATTTTTTATATATTGTGCGCCAAATCAATGATCGAAGCTGGTCATTCAAAACGAAGGATGACAGTGATTGTGGACATAAGGAGTAGTTTAGAACATGACCAAATCGATCGATCGGTCCATCGACGAAAATCGCGGGTTGATAACGACGGCAATGTGCACGCACGCGGGAGAGAAGCTACATGCCCCCAAACACAACCCAAATTGCGTGCGTGCGAGCGTGCGTAAGCAGCCTCGCCGGAAAAGTGATCGAACGAGACGACGTTGATTCGTCCTGGCCGGACGACGCAGGCACTCGGCGATATACCTTGCGAGCAAAGGATCACGAGCTCTAGCTTGCTACCTAGCTTGTGGCCGCCTGCCTGGTCCTTCGTGTGCGCACCAACTTGCTCAGGAAAGTTTCGAACGACGTTCAGCTCATGCTCATCCGTCCTTTGCGTCGAGAAATCGAGGTTGGTTTTGTAGTAGAATAATAATGGAAGAAGAGGAATTAGTGGTGATATGCATGCGTGCAACAGCGGGTGGTCCGTGCGAGGACAAACGTCGAGTTAACACTGATAGCTACGTGCTCATGGTATGAGTAGAATATATTACAGCCCATTGACCGGCTCCGAATTGCCATGTCTTCGGGTCCAAGGAATTATTAGAAACCATACAATAGAAAAAAAGGATTATTTGGATGATGCACTATCAGATTTTACAGGACCTCAAAGCACATACGATTTGCACATGATATATTTGGATGGTGCAGAGTAAATATATAGTGTAGGGTTAACCCTAGCCTACCGCCGCTATCTGCGCCTCGCCTACGATCGGAAATTGACGGGTCCTCGCTTTCTCTGCTTACCGCTCCGGCAGAGGGAGGGGGTGATGACCTCGGACCTACGCTCGGCGTTGTTGTAGAAGGGGTCCCTAAAGTTAGAGTTTGGTCAACCAGTATCGACGCTATGGTGGTTATGACAACGTTGTGCGGGACAAGAATAAAGTATACCCGCCTACTCGTCAGCGGCGATCTCGCCGGTGGCGCTGAGGAGGGCGGAGATTCGTCTGGTCGCCGCTTCCATGGAGTGGTCGATCTCGTCCAGTCTACGTGTCTTATATGTTTGGTGTTTGAATCTTTGGATCATTTCAAGTGTTCAATAACGACGACTTTGGCTCTAGGGCGCTGGTCCTAAGGGGCACGTGCACGAAGACTTTCTGACTGCCATCAACAACGTCAAGCCGGCTCCGGTAAGAGAGCGGCGATAATGGTGCGTCAGTGGTTCGCTCTGACAGGAGTAGTGGTCGTTAGGTGGTCCAAGGACCTCGATATTTTTTTATTATGTTTGGTGTGTCTTGTACTTCTTGTAAACTCATGGAATAGATCTAAATCTTTCTTAAAAAACATATATGTTTATATATGACAGGAGTAGTGTCTATATATATATATATATATATATATATATATATATATATATATATATATATAGACACCCTAATCGACACCCAGGGTATAGAATAGTTATTTTGCACCCCACATAACTTTATGTTGTCATGTTTAGAAATTTATGTTTTGTATACAAATAATTATGTTCATATTCATCCACAATGAAAAAAATTGACATAAAAAATAGTTTATGAGTAATTATAGTGTAAAAAACACTAAAAATATGTATTCTACGTCATATTTTTATACGGCATGTAAACAAAAAAATTATGACATGCCTATATTTTCTTACATTCTTCTCAACTCTCGAGGTAAGACAAAATTTACACGACGTAAAAATAATATACCGTTCTAAATATAGAGAGTTATTCTACACCCTGGGGGTCAAATAGCGCTACCCTCTATATATATATATATATATGAATTTTAGACACATACAGTTTGCATACGATATATTCGGACGGTGCAGAGTAAACAAATATATGAATTTTAGACACAGATACATGGGAAGAGAGAGAGAGAGGGGTTTGAATTAATGCATTTAATATGAATATCACAACAAATAGGCCCTTTGCAAATGTTGAAAGCAAACACGGTCTACATGGTCGTACCGGTGGTGTACCATCTATGAATATTACCACTTCTGTTCTATTGTTTGCGAGGATAAGATCATAAGACTATATAATGTCTACTAATTCCAGAACGCTTTATCGATCTCTCGGCTTTGAGAGAATGCACATAATTCTTTGTGGGTCCGGCATGTCAACATCGAGAAAATAATCAAACTAGGTAAAACAGTCTCAACTAGGTAAAACAGTCGTAGCTCGGCAGGGGCATACCAATGTTAGGCCAGCAGGGGTCATAGGATATAGGGTCCAATTTGATTTTTTTCATATATTTGATTAATTTATAGTGTGTGAAACCCCAGAATCATGATGAAAATTATGTGTGATGCTTATAGTGACAGCGGCCGGGTTAATTTTGCTCTAGGTCCGCCCAGGCTCGGAGTATGTATTAACGAGAACCAGAGTTGGACAAAGTCAAAACGGAGAGGCCGAAAAGTAAAAGGTTCTTGATATAATTAGATGATGGATATACGTACATGGATTGGCAGCTGTCGGAACAACACGAAAGATGATCGTTATAATTGAAAACTCCATGCAGTTATAGAGCTGAGACTGTGACGAACATTAACAATGTACAGGGTCGTACTCATGTGGTAGGACTGGTGAGCGCAGAAATCACAATGGAATAATTAAAAAACTGTCCAAAACCTCGGAGACTTTTCACGTTTTCATCGACATCACTGGCTGAAAGCAACTCTCAGCTTAATTAGAGCTTCAGAGCTAAGGCTTTCTATTGGTAAATGGTAACATGCACGAGGGACAAATCTCGAAATAGGCTTTCGCCCCGCTTTATAAATAAAGCAACATCCACAAACAAGGTTCGTACATCATCCAAGCAGGCCGAAGCCAAACAAGAAAGAAAAGGGAACGACGGACCGCTGGGGCCACAGCACAGACAAGCCCAAAAGCAAAGCAAAAAGGTACGGCGAGACGACTGGAGGGACACTCATGCCACCGAAGAGGTCGACGAGGCAGGGGCCGAGAGGGGGAGCGCCGCTGTCCTCAAGGTCCGAAGAGTGTCATCGAAAGACGACCGGTCACGCTGCCGCACCAGGGGAGACCACTGCTGAAGGAAGCCAAGAAAGGAGAAAACGGGGTCAGTCACGCGGGAGGGGAAGATCTTCTCAATCACCATCCTGTTACGCATATTCCATAAGGTCCAAGAGATGCCCGCAAACACGAGCCAGAAGAGGCGGCGCCCTCCTCCGGCCCTGTTTGCCTGGGTTTGCAGGAACTCCCCGAGCTCCTGCGCCTGCCAAGCAGGCCCCAGCGCCTCCTGGACAAAGGACCAAAGTGCTCGCGTCGCCGAGCAGGAGAACAAAATATGGGAACAGGTCTTCGGAGTCCCACATAGGGGACATAAACCAGTGCCCGGGCCGTGACGCTTGGCCACCTCGACCCCCGAGGGGAGCCTGTCCCGAAGCAGCTGCCAAACGAAGATCCTAATACTAAGCGGAAGGGGGCCTTCCACAAGGGGGAGGTCCAGGTCAGCTCCAGGCCCTAGAACAGGGCCCGGTAGGCCGAGCCCACTGAGAACTCCCCGGACGGCTGCAGCCGCCACGTGGCCAAATCCGGGGAAGTCGCTAAGGCTGCCGGGAGGGAGCCCCGAAGCTGCAACAGGTCCGCGGCTTCGTCCACGCCGAGGTAGCGCCGGAACAGGATGTTCCAGCGACCATCGCCAAAGACCTCTGCCACCAGCGCCGCTGGGGAGGAAGAGATGGCGAACAGCCCGGGGAACTGGACCCCCAACGGGATAGGGAGAAGCCACGGGTCAAGCCAGAAACGCACCCCACAGCCACTCCCCACCCCAAAGGACACGCCCAAGCCAATGAAGTGTTTGATCTCCTAGATGGCTCTCCAGAACTAAGAGCCCTCCCGCCTCTCACATGCCAAAAGTGGTCGGCCCCGGAGGTACTTGGCCTTGATAAGCTGCAGCCAGAGCCCTCCGTCATCCCTAAGGATGCACCACACCCACTTCAGCATCAGCGCCACATTAAAGCGCCAGGAGTCAAGGATCCCTAAGCCCCCAAGACATTTGGGGGCGCAAACATCTGCCCATTTGACCATATGGTATTTCTGATGGCCATCCCTTGCGGCCCAAAAGAACCTAGACAACTCCTTGGCGAAGTCGGCATGGGTCCCCTCAGGCAGAAGGTACAGGCCTATCTGGTACATGGGAAGACTCGAGAGACATGAGTTAATCAGTATGGATTTGCTCCCCTTGGTCGTAAGGCGTGCCCGCCACGGTTCCGCGCGCGAGCGTACCCTCGAGACCAAGGGAGCCAAATCCCTGATCAAAACTCTAGTCTCCCGGATGGGGATTCCCAGATAGGTAATAGGGAAGTCCTCCAGCTTACAACTAAGGTTATCAGCTATCCGCTGGCGATTCGCGTCGGAATAACCCAGGATCATCACCTCTATCAGGATATTTCTTCCTCTCTTCGGGAAACCCAGTCCTCCATGGTTTGGAGTCGCTTGTGCCTCGTGTTCGTCCATCATGTTCCTTATTTCCAAGGGCGAGTGTGAGCTCATCATTCTCTCTATCGGGAATGAAGTCCCCATCTTTAACAGCCTTTACTGCTTTTCTCATCTTCTCGATTGGCAAGGGGTCTTCTTTATGTCGTATGTTATATATACACATCCCTTCCGAGTCCAACGTGCCCCCATGCCCGTAAAACCAATTCCTTGCACGTTCGATCCAATCGTCTGTCTCTGGGGTGATCTTTTTAGCACGCAGTTCATTCTCAAGTTTCTCCCAGTTAGGAATGCCAACCCTGTAGCCACATTGCCCCATAGTATGGTGATACTTCTTGTTAGCAGCATTCAGCTTATTCGTTGCAGACATTTTCTTAGATTTTTCTGATGTCTTGTAATTCACAAACTCAGCCCAGAATGGTTTTATCTTCTCAAACTGAATCTTCTTGAAATTCGGAGTCTTCTCTTTCACGACATAGTCAAGGTGCAATCCTTTCTTCCAGTTGGTGAAACACTGGGCCATCTTCTTCATAGCCCACTCCCTGACCTTAGCCTCCATGGCTCTCTCATGTTCTAAGGCGTCCTCAATTGGATCCTCCGCATTTGGATCCAGCTCTATCTTCGGTAGTTTGAAATCAAGCATGAGCCTCTTCCACAGTAAATCTTTGGCCTTGTATAGGGACAAACAAACATGTTCCCTCTTCTTTCGCATCAGCAGGCCTATTCCAACTTTGAATGGTGATCGGGATTAAGTCCCTAACGATTACTCCACATTGTGCCACAAATTTGATTGCGACAACTTCAGGAGCCGTCGGTTTGCCGTCTTCAGCGATATCTTCGATCCTGAACCTCTCATGGTCTTCCAACTTTTTGGTTGGGCCTCGTCCGCTCTTTTTAGTAGATTTGTTCGATCCAGAGGGCTAAAAGAAGAAAGATCGTCATTACTATTTCTATATAGATAGCAGATGATTAATTAATGAATTAATTATATTACATGCACCTCGCCAGAGCGGTCGTCTTCTCGATTACACAAGGCATCGCCTTCTCCCTCGTGGAAGGCATCACCTTCAACCTCAAACAAGTCGTCTCTTCCGGCAAAAAGAGGATCACCCTCACCGGAGTTGTTCAGAAACGTCGATACATCTAAATTTTCTTCCCCGCGGATCATACCTTGGATCAACTCTTCCTTTTCTTCGTCTCTGTCGTGTGGGTCCATATTTTCTTCATAGGTGGAAAAACATATAAGTCAAAGTGGCTAAGGGAGAATGTTAGGTACGGTGTTGAGAGATATAAACCCTAATTCAGAGAAACCCTAATATATACATACACAATAATAAAAATGAATTTACAATATCAGAAAGCCTAATTTGGAGAAACCCTCGGGCTCAGATCCTATCGCGAAGAACCAATACCGGAAAGAAAGACGGAAATCAATACATGGCATAATACAATGCGCAATCAATATGTACATCAGCACAGGGGGTAGTTTTTCATCGGGTCTGGGGCTACCCACAGTGACTGACCAGTGTTGTATTCCGCTCCGTGCACCCCCTTGAGGCATATTGGCATGGCCAAGTTATGACTGCTTCATTGTGTTTCTTTTTAACGAGAGAGGAGAGCTTCAGTTCAGCTATCGATTCCTTCCTTCTCTTTTCGATGTTCCCATTCGCCTACCTAGGGTTTCATGATGGCATCACGTGGAGGTCAAATGTGGCAACATTTGGTAAATAGCTCAAAGTTGCACAAAGTTACAACATAGAGGTTTGAAGTAAATGGTACATGATGACAATTCTCACGCTATTATTCTGTATGGTATTTACTTATTAACCCCTAATTGTGATACGCTGAAAATTATCACGCTATTTAAAAATAATATATTTTTCTCACTGTAAGTCTTTTTACTTTATGACATATTTTCTCATTTATTATTATTTTCCTGACTATATATAGCAGGTCACATTTGTTCTAATAATTCTACATGGGTCTGACATGGCAGTGTTGAAAATTAATAAAACAAGGTAAAACCATCATCGACGGCTAACTAACAGGTGAAACGTGGCAATATTTTGCAAATAAAGTCAAAACAAAGAGGTCAAAAGTTAGAACATGCTCGATACTTGCATTCGCAGCCGTGGGTAGAACACAAAAGACGTTGCATATTACTTAAAACTCCACGCAGTTGGAGCAGCGATTAAGACATGTGGTTAACAAAGTATTAGGTCGCAATAATCTTGTGTTAGGACTCGAGAGCGAAGTGCCGATGCGGTTATCTGCATGTATCTAAAAAAAGCACAATGGAATAATCAAAAGCAGTCCAAAACCCTGGAGACTCATCGAGATCATTGACTGAAAGCGACTCATGTAAAGATGGAGCAGAGTTGGGGAGGTTCAGAGTCTCTGTTTCTAAACAAAAGATTCACGACGCACGAACCAATAGCTAGCCGCTTGAATTTTTCATCTATATGTGGTGGCTCGATCAGATCTGCACATCTACCAGTTTACTACTGTAATTTCTTAGCACGATGGCATCATTGGTTTTGGAGAAAACTCACTGAACTTTCACTAAATATCAGCAGTCTTATTTCCACACTGTAATTCCATATCTGTGCTTCAGAAACTCAGCAGACGCACGGCTGCCGAGTCGCCGGTGCAACCCTTACACAGTTATACACTACGCGGCAATATATATAGCACAAGCACGCCGTCGATCACCGTAGCAGGTCGGCTGGTGAGTCCAAATCGATCGGCAGACAGGCTATTATCTTCTCCAATATATACAAGGGCATCTCCTCGGCGTGGCGGGGAGGCGCGCGTCGATCAGCAGATGACGCAGGAGTTTGGGTCCTCCTCGGCGCTGCAGACGAAGTAGTACGGGTGCGGCTGGTGCGGCGGTGGCGGGTACCAGTACGGCGGGTACACCGGCTGCTTGCTCTTGTCGCCAGGTTCCTTCTTGTCCCCGGCGCCGTCCTTCTTCTCCTCCTTGGCGGGACCGACGGAGAGCATCTGCGCCGTGGGGAAGAGCTTGGCGCGCAGCTTCTCGACGACGTGGACCGGGTCGACGGTCCCGATCACCGTCATCTTCTGCTCTTTCATGTCGACGGCGATGTGGTCGATGCCTGAGCAGCACACATAGAAGCTGTCGTCAGAAGTGTCCAGTCCATGTTCGCGAGGAAGCAGAGCAAAGAGAGAACAGAGAGGCAGGGGAGTTTACCCTGGAGAGCGGAAACTGCCTTGATGGCCTGCTGCTGCTTGTGCTTGTCGTCGTGGAGGTCCAGCCTCAGCACCACCTTCTGCGCTCGATCGGCCGCCAGACGACAACAGAAGCAGATGAGCAAATCGCAGAAAGGAAATACTATAGTATACCAGAGAACAAATCTCAGTTCGACGGACGAACTGTGCTAAGCAATCACCTTCATGGCGAGGCGGGCGGTGGCGTGTGCGAGGTTCAGTAAGCGCCGGCGGCCGCGGAGAATTTGGCAGCGCGCGCTTCTGCCAAGCCAACCGGCGGCTGAGAAGAGAACGTGGGAGATGAACTCTGCGAGGGATGGGATGGGATGGGATTGACGGCGGCGCCCGGTGGTGGATTTATAGCCGGGCGCGTACGTGGGGCCGACACGCGCGTCATCGGCGGGCCCGCACCGATGTCAGGATAGGGTTAATGTCACCAGAAGCAGACCTTCTTCCTGGGTCCGTCCGTCGCTTGTGGTTGATTGGACAGTTGGACGTGGACGGTGCAAGTGTGGTGATCGCCCTACCCGGAACAGAGAGAGGCGTGCGCGCGTGGATGGTGTTGGACTGTTGGTGGGGAATGGCCCTCCGCAACGACTCGCCGGTCGAGTCATGCACGTCCCGACATCCGTCCGGGCCGGGGTGGCTAGATCGATTGCCACCATCTTGACTGACTGACTTGCGAGCTAGGCAAAGCTTTTCCGGTGCGCTGGTTCTCACTACTCCCTCTGTCCAGTTTATAAGACTTACGCGTATACTTAGGTCGTCCGCATGAGCTATATATTATATAATATAAAAATTATATCATTAAAAAGTATAATATTTGAAGTTTCTAATAATATAGTTTTTACCTTATGTACCTCATGCTAAGTTGGTTAATTTGTCAACCTAGAAATACGCGCAAGTCTTATAAACCGAGACGGAGAGAGTACCTCACCTTCTCAAATAGAAGGCACTAAAATGCCTTTTAAAGTAGACAATTTGCTTTAAATTGTTATTTAAGGCAACAAAAAAATGCCGTATCCGCTATCGTTGTTAAATGTATTTGGAGGCATCTCTAAAAAGTGTCTTGTAAAATATTTTTGTAGGCATGTTTTCTAATGCCTCTTTTTATATTCAAGGCATAACTAGGAAATGCCTTGTAAAGTTAGTTTTGGAGGCAATTTTAATAGTGCCTTGTAAAGTAAGTTTTGGAGGCAATGTCAATAGTGCCTTGTAAAGTTAGTTTTGGAGGCAACATCAATAGTGCCTTGTAAAATTAGTTTTAAAGGCAATTTTAATAGTGCCTTGTAATGAGAGTTTTGAAGGCAATATCAATAGTGCCTTGTAAAGTTAGTTTTGAAGTTAATATCAATAGTGCCTTGTAAAGTAAATTTTGAAGGCAATTTTAATAATGCCTTGTAAAGTTAGTTTTAGAGCAATCTGAATGGTGCCTTGTAAAGTTAGTTTTGGAGGCAATGTCGAAAGTGCCTTGTAAAATAAATTTTGAAGGCAATTTTAATAATGCCTTGTAAAGTTAGTGTTAGAGGCAATGTAGTACAAATACAAATCACAGATTCAACTTCATATAACATAGCAATACAAATCACAGGTTCAAATATAGCTGCAATCACATTACACCGTCTGCGATCACATTCATCTTGTAACTATGAAGCAAAACACCTTTCTGCCTCAAGCCTATGAATGCATCTACATTTTGTAATTGTGGATGCATCTACAACAAAAAAAAATAGCACATCTTCATGCCTCAAACCTACGAACTTAAACTTTTCTTCTTCTTGGAACTTGGCTTGTCATGAACTGCACCAACAGCCTGCAACTCTGGTTCAGCAGCATTAGTTTGGTTCTCGGTTCTTGATCTTGCTAGCGCTTGAAGCTTGGACCAGCTTAAGATTGATTCATGCACAAGATCGACAGTTGTAGCCTACATTATTAGTTCATATATGTTAGTCCATATAACTAATAAAGTAATCACAAATATGCAGCATTTTAGTAGACTGAAAGCACACTATGCACATTCAGAACAAACATATATGAAAATCAATTGCTTACATCACAGCTGAAGTTATGAATTCACATATCTTTTCTCATACAATTCCATTGAATTTCATACACAAATCACCGGTCAACACACAAGTGAAACCATCCCAAAACATACAGGTGCATCAACTGAACATTTGTTACCAAAGACCTTCTGTTCTATGTTGCTTCTGTAGAAAATCGGGTTGCAAGCTTATCTTTAGGATCATCTTGCACTGGACATAATTGAACTTGTAAACCTATAGGTGCGAAATTTAAAAGCTGGAAGGGTTGCCAAAAGATAGCAAGCAGGAACAATAACTAAAGAAATAATGATCACAATCTATTTGCATCTCAACTTCTAACATTAACTTGGGCATATACACCTTACTTGTTTGCATCACAAAGTTATCAAAATTGACAAGTACCTAAAAAATAGTGATTTAGTGCTTTATTCCAAGATCCTCTCAGATTTGGTACAAACCATACAACTGACAGCCTATGTACATGGCTCTTTGCAAGGTAAGCTAAAACTACAATACCCAATGTTGTTAAGTGGAACTGCACAACAATGCATAGGGGAAATGTACCTCTGAGAAAATAGTAGTATGGAGTATAGGGAGGATCTGTGAGCTCCGGTAGATCAGTTTTTGTGATGTAGCGATAGCAGTTTCAACCAAGTTGATTCTGTGATGGATGAACACAAACACAACTCATTATTTTTATACAATGGCTAATACAATCAGAAAATAATCAATGGGGGCAGATTGAAGATATGACATGAGCACACAGCTGAACCTACCTATCTAATATGCATAACAACACCAAATTATATATTTCACCCTATTGAGGACAAATGCAGGGCTTATTGCTCACTACAAAATAGCAATAACATGGAGTTAAGTAAATGCATTTCAGATTTGCAAAAATAATTGGTATAACGAACCTCAAGAGGATGCACCTTAAGAAACTGTTATTAGTACCAACAAAAATAGCAGTTTCACAGAAGTTGGTTCTGCAATGGAGGAAAATGAATGTAATACATTATTTTTCTATATGTGCCTAAGCAATCATCACAGTACATGCAGAGTCCATACCTAAAAATGGAACACATCAGATCTATATACACACGTTAGCTCCCAACGATTTAAAAAGTGGTTAGCAGATATGTATATTCCCTAGATTGACCTGAATCGGGTGATGGATACCAAACATTATATTTTACTCCTAATCTAGATGAACTGCAACTAGGAAAACAAGATCACAAATCGCCAAATCGGTGTGCTAAGAATTATGCCCTAGAAAAGCTAGGAGGCGACCAAATCTGAGGATGCTGGGAGATATACCTCGAACTACCGGGGGCGACCAGATCTGAGCATGCTTCCACGGGGTTCCTTGTCGTTGCATCCCCTGGCCTCTCCAGCGTCGTGGCTGCAACTCCCAAACCTGGTGTCGCCGCCTGGTTTCAGAGATGGCGGATGTAAGGGTGGCACGCGGATGGGGACGGTGCGGCGACGGTCGGGTGACTTGGGAGCGCATGCAGCGCGGACGGTGCTCGAAGGCTCCAGAGTATTGTGGACGAGAGGGAGGTGAGAGGGCAGAGGCGCCGGCGGATTGTGGTGGCACAGCAGCCGGCAAGGGAGCTCGGGGCTGAGTTTTTGGAGATTTGGGGATTTTGCATCTACACACCTTTATTTCGAGGAAGCGAGTAGGTAAAATCATGGGTATCATAACAGGCGTGTAAAAAAAGAGGCGAGACGCCATTCTTCACAGCGCGTGCAGGTGAAATTGTGGTGCGAGACTGTTTTTCGGGATCGATTGGGCGCGGAGATGGATATTCCTGTGGGTCTTAAGGCAGCGCACAAGAAAATCAGCCTTATCTCTGTGAGGCGGACGTAGGTTGACAGCGTAATGTATTTCACTATAGGCCCGTAAGCATCCCAAATAGATGTTAACTAAATTAGACCGATACACATATAAAATTATACGGACATAGCAAATGACACTGGTCAAACAACGATACACATATAAAATTATACGGACATAGCAAATGACACTGGTCAGACAACGATGAGTACTTAATACAAATTACTACATAAACACAAACATGTCAGTTTTCATAAGAGACCATACAAGCAAGATTACAAGCTATGGAGAAAAACAACATGTGCTATCAAAAGTAATATCAAACTGCTATCACACAACTTAACAGTAAAGCAAAGCAAACTCATTACTCTTTAATTTGTAGAGGAGGGGACATATAGGTGGATGGTAACTAATCTGTTAGACAAGGGTAAAGTACTGAATGTAAAGACAGGTCGAACCTTGAACACTCTCTAACATCTTGTAAAAGATCAAGTCCAAACTACAACCAAATTCCCAAGTGCTCTGGCCAAAGTTTAACAAAACTTCTCAAGTACGGAAACCTTCATTGTAGAAAACCTACTGAACAGCTTTAATTTGAACAATCCAGAATCCATCACACTGATCAGTAGTAAGATACCCTATAATAAGTGATACAACATCTGCTGAACAAAATCAGTACAAAACTACCCCAAATTTGCTCAGAGTCTATACAGTATACACAATAAGCATCACCGACCACAGAGCACACAAATAGAAAAACGGGACACAATTCAGTTCTAGCAAACCTACTAGACAGCTTTAGTTTGAACAATGCTTGGATTATGAATTCATCCAAATAGGAGCATCACAGCACATGTAGAACATGGATCAATGGAGCATTCCAACACAATCATCAGCACGAAGCGCTGGTCACAGAGAGAACCGTACCTGAAGGATGTGGGGGTTGCGACCACAACACCGTTCTGCTGGCGTCGGAGTTGAAGTAGTTATCGTCCTGGTATTCCCTGTCCTTGATAAGGATCAACTATGGACAATCCGAGTAAATAATATTAGGATACTTACCAAGAGGATAGGGATAGAACAGGAGGCATATTTCATCTTGATGCATTACCATGAAGTGATTTGTCTAAGCATCTTTGGAACATATAATCATAAAATTCCAATACTTAAGCCTTAAGAAAGAGAATCTCATTCGCTATCTCCATACAGTCTGTTCATCATTCTCCTAGAACTGAAAAATAGTGAAAACAGAATTTTGCTGAAACAAAAGCTTCCGTCCATTGTCTAGAACCCCTAGTTCCATTTCTCACCATGGAAATTGAGAAACCACACAACCCCAATCCATGCAAAAGAGCAACAATACCAAACATGATAAGCTGAGAATATCACGACCAATGATTTTTGGACAGGCTCTTAAAACTAGTATGTCAATATCATGACTACTAATAGTACTACTCAGGCTAATATTTTGACTACTAATAGTACTACATATGTTTAATCTTAGTGTTAAAATCAATCAACAGTATAACTGCAAATATTTTGTCTCCAATTTGCATATTTATCACACACGCAGCAGATCCCAGAAGGGACATGCATGCAACATAATTTCTTTTTGACTACCCTACAAGTGATGTGAGAAGCTGGGCAATTAGCCTGCAGTGGTACACATAATACCTGCAGTAACAAAATGGTCAGAGTGACATTTCAACTTACTTTTACAACTGGTACTCGATATGGCCTTGCACTGGCTATAGAGAAAGTATGAAGCTGGGCAATTACCCTGCAGTGGTACACATAATACCTGCAGTAACAAAATGATCAGAGTGACATTTCAACTTACTTTTACAACTGGTACTCGATATGGCCTTGCGCTGGCTATAGAGAAAGTATGAAACATTGCTGACAGTAGAGATTATCTCAAACAATGCAACAACAAAGACAAAATTATAATAGAACATTTCAACACCTTACCACATGAAGTGGACTGATGGAGAAGGATGAGTTGCAATAGAATGTTTAATTGAGATGTTGAATATAATGTGATCACTGAATTTAACAAACATTGCTCCAAGCTCTACTAAAATCGGGCTGTATTTGCAAGTCAACTACTATTATCTACCCAAATTTCATAATCAGAGCCAAGTGCTCAAGTCAATTCTTCAGTAAATAAAAACATAGCCGTGAGGCAGATCATTTGGCAAAGATTTCAAATGCTGACCAGAACAAGTTCAAAATATTAGCATCAACATGCACTGGTTCAATCTCACACCATCAGATGCCACTTCGTCCCAAGATATTCACACAAGTGTAAATTTCATGCAACCACATAAGAGGGGTAGAAATAAGAGGGGTAGCTCACCGAGGGGGAAGCCGAGCCTACCACCGCGCCAAGTTGGGGAGGCCACTTGGCCACCCAGGCGACAACATCAGGTGGTGGTGGAGGTAGTCATGCAGGCCCAGGGTGGTCGTTGTAGTGGTCGTAGGCGATGACGATGTAGGAGGCGCGGGAGCCGGAGTTGGTGACCACCGCGGCCGTAACAGCAAGCCCTAACCACGACAAGGGTTAGCCGCGGTGCGCACGCAGGAACAAGGAGCGGCTTGGGACGCTTGGCGGTGGTCTGGGGCAGGCGGAGGCGACCAGGTCGGCGTCACGTCGGGGTGTGGCAGCAGCCGGGCCAGATCCAAGGGAGGCTAGGGTACCTGAGGCGCGCGCGTGGGGATGAGGTCAACCACCGCGGCAAGAGGAGATGATAGAGGATATGGCGGTGGAGCAGTGCCGGCGATCAGCGGCGGCGGAGTAGTGCCGGCATGCAGCAGCGCCGGAGGCGCCTTCGTTGGCCGTGGCGGAAGCTGCCGGCACCGACTCGCGTGCAGATCGAAAGAGGGAGGGAGAGAGAGGGGATCGAGTAAAGGAGAGATCGAGAGTTTTTTTTTTGAGCGGTAGAAGAGAAGAGAGATAGGAGTCTTTTCTTTTTGAGACAACCGAAAGATAGGAGTTAGACGTGCGGACTGAATTGATGTCTCTAATGGGCCGAGCCGAACTCATTTGCATCTCATGCTCCAACCGGGTGTTATCTCTGTCCAGTTCTCTCCCCCCTCCTCCCTTCCTCCCCCAGCCCCTTGAGAGTCGACCTTGTTCTCCGAGCCCTCCTTCGCCTCTTCTCCGGCGGCGCCACCGTCGCGAGACGGGGTGATGGAGGTGCTCTCTCTATACAACGTAGAGATAGGTTCTTTGGCTTCATGCCGGGTTTGGGCTTTGTGCCTGTAGATGGCGAGGTTCCTGATCTAGGCGGCAAGATCTGGGGCCAACTAGGGTTCTTCCTCGTTTTTATTCTTCTCCAATGGTGGGAGCAGAGGAAAACGAAGAAGACCATCGCCTTTTTACATAAGACCGCGTGTTTCTGCCTTTTGTTCTGGGTGGTCTTCTGCTTGTTTTCCTCCTGCTGGCCGGCCGTGGTGGCGAGCGGAAGGAGGAAGACGGAGAAATCTCCTTCGGATCTACTGAGCAGAGAAGGGTTTCTGACCCGACGCTTCGACGAGACGTCGGTCAGTCGCTGCTAGGGCGTGCTGTTGTGCTTCCATGGTGGGAGCAGACAACGCTTTCCCTTCAGGCGTGCCCTTCCAATAATCGTCGCCATCGTCTTCGTGATGGTCTCTCGGTGCTGCGTATCCACTTGGCCGGCCTCGGTGGCGAGGGAGTGGGAGGCGGCGCGGTGGTGGCCGCCGCGACGGAAGCTTCTTCCTGTGGAGATCCCAAGCAACGGCAAGACGCCGAAACTATTCTTGGCCGACGCGGCTGCTCCACGCTTGGCGGGGTCCAAGCTCTATCTTCTTCCATGGTCGAGCTTGCGAAAGAGGGTGCGCTCGGGCCTCGTTGGAAGATCTTCTCCGACCATGATGCGGAATTCATGGCTGGCGTCGCCCCAAGTGGCTCGCTCCCCGGCGGCGGCGCTGGTTCCGGCGTCTGGAGGCCTGTCGGCGGCGATGTTGACCTTGGACTTGATTTCTTTTTATCCTTTTGCTCCAGGGTCTTGGTTGTAATTTTTGAGCCCTTATCCTTTGTAGAGCATGCGAATAGGGGCCTATGTGTAATTGTGTACCCGCTGGATATTGAATGAAGCTTCCTGGCCCTTCGGGGCCTCACCCGTTCAAAAATATCTCATGCTGCAACCGGTCATGCACTACCTGATTTCAAGAATTATTCTAAAAAATAAACCTGATTTCAAAATTTGATATTAAAATAAAAACTACTCCATCTTGCTCATATTAATAGTCTCAAGTTTGTCTAGATACGAATGTATTTAGTTTTTTACTTAACTAAATACGTATGAATCTAGATAAAATTTCAACCGGCGTCGTCGGGCGTCCTCCTGGATGCCGAGGAGGATGGCCGGCTCCTCGTCGTCTTCGGCCTCGACGTCACGTTTGTCCTGCTCAACGTCCTCGCCATGGTACACGGTGCCGCTCCAGCCGGTAAAGAGGGAGCCGGAGTCCCTAGTGCGCTCACCGTCACGCACGTGCTCTCGTGGCATCGTCATCAACGAGCGCTGAGCGGCGTCACCACCGAGAGGCTACATGTGCCTGGTGAGGCCGAAGAAGGAGCCCACGTGTTCTCGCCGAGGGTCGCCAACCCGGCGGAGTGGGTTGTCCCCGTCGATGAGGATAAATTCCTCCTCAAAATGGTGATGGAAGCATCGTTAAACAACATCTCGTCGATAAGGGAGGCCAACGTGTGCGCCTGGTCTAGGCATCTGCAGGCCGAGCGTGAAGCCGCACATGGCGCTCGCTGGCAGCGCGCCTACAAAGAAGCGCCGCTCGTCGTCCTCAATGACGAGACCGGACCTTCTCACAGTCGTGGCGTTGCGGCGACACCGGTTAGGGTAGCTCCCGACCACCACAGTCGCCGAGCAACAACGACGACACACTGAACGCCGACTACACCGTCTTTTACCCAAATTTGGCATGTGATTGGCGCATCATCATCATCTAATTTCGATTTTTTTAAGTTTTTCTTAGCCTACTGCGGTCAAAATTCGGTTATATGTCCAAATTTAACATAATATGTACGAACTTGCCTATATTTTAATGCAATCGCCTAAATTAGACTAAGTATCGCCGTGTTTTGTTGAATTTTGGCCAAAGCCGAAAACTCGGCCTGTGATCGCGACTGGGGTTCGGCAGTTCTAGACCGAATGTTTCATTCATACGGCGCTAAATAGTGCCGGATTTGGATATGAAAACGCCGACCGAGTGGAGATGGTCTTATAGTATGTGCAATTTATACATGGCATACAAAACTTGCTCCAAAAGGGATATATGCAGTTACTGTATTGAGAGAAGTAAACGTGAGTGTGCTTTTTTATGTCCAAAGCAATACCATATACTGATCCCTCTAAAAACTATGTATAAGACAAACTGCCGTATACTCCCTCCGTTTGGAAATATAAAATGTTTTAGATTTATGAATAAGATGTATCTAGACACCTTTTAGTCTAGATTCATTTGAACATATACACTAAAACATGTCTAGATACATCTCCTTTAGAAACCTAAAACATCTTATATTTCTAAACGGGGGAGTAGTATAGAGGTACACCGGGTCGCACCTAGAAAAGTGCTAGCAGGGACATCACGCGAGTACACGTAGGTTAATTCCAACGTGAGTTGACTAAATCTTTTTACACTCTAACATGTTAGATCTGGTATCAGTAGTACACGTCCTTCCAACTGTGTTAAATTAAAGTTATAGTACTAAGTTTTTTTACACTCTAGCATGCTAAATTCAAGTCGGGAGTAAGATTAGCATCTTGAGCGTGCTTCAGAACTATGTCACCAATTTATGTGCTACGAGACAATTCTCCCCAAGATTATAAAAACAGCCTCTCCTTTTGCGGAATCGCAGCAACAAATCAGAAAATAGGCAACAGAATCTTATACGTATAATAAATGCGCACCACATATCCAAACCCCTTTCAAAGTAGTACGCCCCTTTCACAAACGTCTCCCGGTAAGTTTCCACCAAAGGAAACCTTGTTATTCCCAGGCGAAATGGAGCTTAGAAGCTGTATAGCGACAAGCAACCGAGGTGAAGGGGGGTGTCAATGAAGCATTTACCCGAAGATGTTGACTCGGAGTCGTTGGCTGAACTCGACGAAGAGGCCGTACGTCCGGCCGAGGTTGGCCGCGTTGCCGTGGGAGTAGAGCAGCGTGGTCGATACCCGCGCGTGGTGCACGTAGACCCCCCACGATCTCGTTCCCGCGACGCGTGCGGAGGCACACCACCTATGTAGCGTCCTCCTCCTCGGCGGCGGCGCCAGCGCCGGAGGAGGAGTCCCGAGATCGTTGCCAATCCTTGTCGACACTGTTCTGAATTGATACTGATCATATGTCCTTTTTATTCATGTTCCATCTAGTTATAGTCAGGTTTTGTTTAGATGTCAGTTTTCTAAATATGTTCTACTTTATAGCTACTGCCTACTGATATGAAATGTAGGATCCTTTCCTGCGGGTATTGGACCTGACATCCATTTGAGCACTGCAATCTATGTTTAACAGTAGTTATGCCTCTAATACTATAAAAGTGACACTAAAGGTTTACCTTTAGAGGCATTTTTTATACTGTCTCTAAAAGTTAACCTTTAGTGGCACTTTTGTTGATATGCCTCAAAAAAGTTTTGTCTACATGTTTTAAAAGTGCCACTAAAGTTTTCGCTTTAAAGGCATTCTCGATATTGCCTTTAAAAGTTAATCTTTAGAGGCACTTTCGTAGGACTGCCTCGAATTATTTTTGCCTATACGTGATAAAAATGCCACCGTAGGTTAACATTTAGAGGCATTTTTTATATTGTCTCTAAATGTTAACCTTTAGTGGCACTTTCATAGAATTGCCACAAAAGGTTTTTTCCTACACATTATGAAAATGCCGTAGAAGATGAACTTTTAGAGGCACTATATTTTTTGCCTTCAAAGATGAACTATTAGAGGCACTAAAGGTTAACATTTACAAAATGCCACTATAAAAGTGCCTTGGAATCCGGAACGTGACGTAGTGTCTCTCACTACAAGTAACCTCTGAAAATAAAGGAGTAGGCTGCAGAGCTTCACCGTGCCGAGACGGCCGAGGAGTCGCAGAGATAGTTCAAAAGCTATTTCGCCAAGATGACGGACGTTTTTTTCGTCTCATTTTTTAGCTGACATTTTCGCCTCTTGGAAGTGCATACTGATGACGACGAACGGACCAACCGTGTGCACCGGGAAAAGCTATGGGTGCGTGCGTGCGGTAATAACCGGCCTCGCCTGAAAAGGAGAAGAAGCTATAGCCTGGTCGGGTCCGGTGGAATCCAGTGAGGGTCCGTGCCTGGCGGTCACAATAACAATACCTTGGGAAGCAAGGACCGATGAACGCAGAAAAAAAGGCGGCCACGGCCTATCCTTTTGCGCATGCACCGGCCATGTCGTCTCTACCGGAAGTCCGGAACGATCCAACATTGAATACTTCAGGCATTCCATCCAGGAATATTCGACAGGGGCGCGTGTCTATATATACAGTATAATAATTGAAAGAGAATTAGTGGTGATGCATCGCTGGAGTCCGTGCTGATAGATAGCGAAGGCGTACGTGGACAGAGTGTGTAGAACTGTCGAAGAAACAGTCCATGATTTCGACCAGCTCCGAATTCCCGTCATCATCACAACAATCGTCTTGCACTGCGTCACCGCCGGGCACGCCACGCTACAGAGCCAAACAGATACACACATACTACGCATGCATGCAGGATCAGATGAGATCGGGCTGTTATCTTGACCACAATCGATCCTCCGCATTGACAGCCTGGTCAGTGTGTGTAGACTTTAGAAATTCAGACGATGGTGATCGGTCGCTCCTCCCGTCGAACCGATGATAAATTACGACGGGATTGTTTGCGAGGCCCTACCGCAAGTTGTGGTATCCAAAGGCCTGCAATTATTTGTATCATGTCCTGATCAGATATGTTAGGACTCGTGAACGATCTCTCTACAAGGGTTTTAAAAGTTTAGAAAACAGATACTAGCTAGCTGTGAGTGCAGCATGACTACATGAAGATGAACTAATCACCGGCCGGTGCATATTCGATAACAGCAGCCGCCTGCCTGCCTGCACTGCACATATACATATACCCAACAAAAGTCGCGATACCTGCACGTACGCGGCCATGTATTTTTTAAGACAAGTCTGAAAACTTTGACAGCAGCTGACAGACATTTTCTTAAGGACCCAAAACGTCATGTACGCCTGTCATATCCCTCCCCGTCTCTCGCGTCACCTGACAAGGATCTTCGAATCCTGCGGCACGGCTCGATGACAGAAAGCTCGATAGAATTATTAGCTTAGTGAGTGGTGCTGAATATGTACAGATCGACGAGTCGTCACTTCGCCGTCGCAGTGTCGTTGAAACCATCGGCTTGGTGAAACGTGCGGCGATTTTCAGCTCCAGAAAGGAGTGGGCCGGCGGCGTTGGGGGAGTCAAGCACACATGCACGCCATGGGCGCTTTCAGGTAGGGTCGGGGCGGTGCAAAATTTTCCACCAGAGAATGACACACTAAGCAAGGAGTGTGCGTGCCGGTGTATCTGGTCCAAACTGAGCTAAGCTCGACAACTGACCTGGAACGGCCAAACAATTTTACCACTCCAGAGAACTAGCTAAATGGATCAAAAAATTAGGTTTGCTAGTAAATCTAGCAGCCTCATACTCAAATTCGTGGTCCCAGTCACCTAGATGATCTTTTTTGTTGCGTTGACTCTCGGGTTTTATTCAATCATCGAACCTGCACTATCAGCCTGGATACTGATCGTGAGGAAGTTTGGTACAGAGTTCATCCAACAATCGGACTCATCCTGCTGGCTAGCTAACTTGGCTCAGAGGTGAGCCGATGTGTTGGCGGAACGGTTTACATGTTGAATAATAAGGATAGGCGCTACGACGGAGCGCAAAACTGCGTGCGAGTCCCAGAGGTTCACTACCTCTAAGCAATCAACTTCCAAAACCACTCGCGAAATTCTCTTAGTTTGGCAAAGATCACCCCTAGCAATTGCCAATAGATTGAGGCTTTTTACCTTCCCTAAGTGACATCGCTTCGGCAATCAATGGATCCGACACTCCCGGTAGAGGTTTGCACCAGGCGCCGATGAAGCGGTCAGCAGATCGTGCCACTCCACCTGCTCCACCCTTCCTTGCTTCGACAGAAATACCAGCGTCAGTATTTACCTTGATCCATCCGGTGTCAGGTGGGCGCCATCCATGTCCCGGCAGGATTTTAGTAAATTTCTGTGGGAGCTCGAGGATTGCCAATGCATCTCTCGTCATTCTCAAGGACTGCACTGGATCAATGCTGCCCTTATTGTGAACAATATTATTCCTCGACGTCCAAATAGACCACATAACTGTAATGATCTTAGAGGGCTCCTCTTCATTGAACATTGGATCACAGATAATGTCACGTGTCCAACTCCCAGGGTGCAGATTTGGAAGTCTCAGCTGAAGCAAACTTCTCGCCTCCTCCCAGAACCTATGTGCATGCGCACAATGAATCAAAGCATGCATAATATCCTCATCTGCTGCAACGCAGACTTTGCATCTTGCCAAAGGTGCAATGTGCCGATAATGCAAACTACCTTCGACGGGTAGAATGCCGCGAAGTACCCGCCACCAGAACACTCTCACCTTCGGAACTACATGTAGCTTCCATAAACGACTCCACAACTGTGTATCAGAGTTCGAAGACTCCGTCACCGTCCCTTCCGCTAGAGAACTCAGCTCGTTACGCGTCACTAGAGATTGGTACGCTGTTTTTACAGTGTATATGCCATTCCTTTCTAATCCCCATGCCCAGAAGTCATCGCCGCCTCCTCGACGGAGAGGTATGTTCAAAATCGCATCCGCTTCTGGCGCAATAAAATTCCTCTGAATAAGCTCCACCTTCCATGACCAGTTCTCTGTATCTATCAAGTCAGAAACCCGAGTCAGCTCTGGTTCACCAGGTAGTGGTTCACCAATCTGAACCGAGGGCGTCATAGAAACTAAGCCAGGGATCCATTTATCTGTCCAGATTGAAACTGATTGTCCATCCCCAATTCTCTTCAAAAGGCCCAAAGACAAAGCCTCTCTGCCAGCAACAATTGCTCTCCATGTTGCAGACGATCTGCTAGGAACAGTAGCATGCATGAAATCAGTTGCTGGAAAACATTTGGATTTCAGAACTCGGGCACACAAGGACTTTGGATGTGTGATTAACCTCCACCCATGTTTGCCAAGTAATGCTAGATTGAATAACTCCAAGTCTCTAAACCCCATTCCTCCCTTGCACTTTGGTGATGCTAGTTCCTTCCATGCAATCCAATGCATTGACCGCCGATCAATAGAGGAACTCCACCAATATTTTGCCATATAAGAAATTAGTTGTCTACACACTTTCTTCGTCAGCAAGAAACAGCACATACTGAAAGTTGGAATAGACTGAATCACCGATTTTAGGAAGACCTCTCTTCCCGCACTAGACACCATCCTCTTTGTGCTTCCCTGAATTTTGTTGCGGATCCTTTCACCTAGGTGATTGAAAGTACCGCTCGTAATTCAACCCACAGCCATTGGGAGACCAAGATACCTTTCATTAAACGCCTCAACTGGAATATTCGTCAAATCCTTTAGTTCCTGGCGGCATACGTAAGATGTGTTTGGACTAAAATATATAGAGCTCTTCTCTCTATTGACACGTTGTCCCGAACACTGCTCATATATCCGCAGAATTTCGTTCAGCCTGTTTGCGCTCCGATGTGTAGCTTTCATAAAAATCAGACTATCATCCGCAAACAGCAAATGGTTGATCCAGGGCGATCGTACACTAACCCTGATGCCTCTATCAACTGTATTCCCTCCAAACAAGTTCAATAGCGTTGAAAACCCCTCTGCACAACATAAGAAGAGAAACGGTGACATGGGGTCACCCTGCCGCAATCCTCTAGATGGTGTGAAATAAGGCAGTAGCTCTTCATTCGTCCTTATTGTGAATCTGACCGAAGTCACGCACTTCATAATTAGCCTGACAAACCTGACACTAAATCCCAGCTTCAACATAATTGCCTGGAGATAGTGCCACTCGACACGGTCATAGGCTTTCATCATGACAAGTTTCACCGCACTCACATAATTCTTCCCCTTGTTCCTTTTTTCTCATCGCATGCACACTTTCATATGCAATTAGAACATTGTCTGTTATGAGCTTACCAGGAACGAAGGCACTTTGCTCTTCTCCAATAATCTCACCCAGAGGCACCCTAGCTCTATTAGCAATACATTTGGAAGCGATTTTGTATAGAACCGAGCAAAGAGAGATTGGGCGATATTGAGACAGACGTTGCGGATGTCGTACCTTAGGTATAAGAGTAATCGAGGTATCATTTAAACCCTCGGGTAGATCTCCGCCATTCAGAAAAAGGAGAACAGCCGGCGTCACATCATTTTGTAAGAGGTTCCAGTGCCGCTGGAAAAATCCCGCCGTAAACCCATCCACCCCTGGTGCTTTAGATGGCGCCATTTGAAATAGCGCTCGTTTCACCTCTTCCGGTGTAAATGGTTTATCAAAATCCACATTCATGTCATCGGTCACTCTTCTCTTCTGGGAACAAGGTCCAATAGATCCTCCATTGGTTTATACCCTTGAGACAAATAAAGGGCTTGGTAGAATCCCTGTATCTCCTCACAATTCTCCTCCCAAGTCTCACACTTCGTACCATCCGTACGTTCAAGTTGCGAGATATTATTAGCTCGCTTCCTTTTAGCCATGTGAGACTGGAAATATGTCGTGTTGCGATCACCATCTCGTAGCCACTGCACCCGAGATCGTTGTTTCATCCAAATCTCCTCCTGATGCAATGTAGCCCACAACCGTTTCACAATGGCCTTCTCTTCATCAGAAGGTCCTCTACCAAAAGATCGGCCCCGTAGGCGATCAAGCTTCTCACGTAGCTTGCGTCCCTTACGAGCCAAATAGCCAAACTCCTTCGCACCCCAAGTGCTCAAATTTAATTGCATAACATTCAGTGCATGCACCACGCCTCCAAGACCATCACGACCAGCTCCCTGCTGCCATGTATCAAGCACTAGCTTATCATAATCGACGTGGGTTTGCCAAACGTTTTCATAACGAAACTGCCGGCCTCCTCTGCCTCTCCTCTCGGCCATACGCTCTCGAAACTGAACCAAAACAAAGCAGTGGTCCGATTCCGTAGTGACAATATGCCGAACTGAACTATGTGCAAACCTGCTCACAAAATCATTATTTCCAAAAGCTCGATCCAGCCTGGCTTTTACATTGAAAACACCCTGCTGACCATTATCCCAAGTATATTCTACTCCTAACCAACCAAGGTCCGTGAAGCCACACTCATCAACGACCTGACGGAATGCCCTCATCTGCCATTCTGGCCGAGCAGCTCGTGAGAAATGCTCAGAAGCATATAACATCTCATTAAAGTCACCCATGCACAGCCATGCAGAATGTTCAATTGCGTAAAGAGTTCGGAGAAATCTCCAGCTATGATGCATGTCCTCTGCTCGAGGAGCTCCATAGAACCCTGTGAAACGCCATTCGAATGCATTCTCCTCATCTTTCTTCACTTTTGCATCAATATGGCACGTACTGAAATTCTTTATATCAACCAACATCTCAGCCGTCCAAAACAGTGCTATTCCACCACTTAAACCCACACTCGACACACCATAGAATCCCGAGAAGCCAAGATGATTTTTCAAGCTCTCAACCCTCTCATTCGAGATTTTTGTCTCCATTACAAAGAGAAGACTAGGACCTTCCTGCTTCACGACATTGCGAAGCTCCTGAACGGCCGGCTGGTTCCCAAGCCCCCGACCGTTCCAACTCAGACAACTCATTGTGATAGGCAGGGCTGCGCCGCAGCCTCTGCCATATTCTCCGAGCTCGTTGGTGTTGGTTTCTTCTTCTTAGGGTCCCTTTCCTCCAAACCACCGCCACCATGCTCACCCGTTTCAGCATTAATAGTCCCTACCGCAGCCTCATCTCCACCATCGCCTGCAGGCGAATTGGTGAGCATTAGCGGTGCTCCCGCTCTCCGATAAAATTGTTGCGGAGCGTCTGCTTTACGCTTTGGATTGGGATTCTTCTTTACCGGAGAGTTCACCTCTGTCCTCTTTCCACCATCAGTGCTTGATTCCCGGGTTTCAGCCCTGTCATTGTATGAGCGGCTCTGTTCCCCGGCTGACTGATCACTATACGTACGCCTCCTATCATCTGGCGCACGGAGGCCTCTACCAAAAGGCAATTCCCCCTTAGCATCACGTGTACCAGGTGTCTTGCACACCAGATCAGAATGTCCTACACGCCCACAAGAAAAACAGAAGTGTGGGATCTGTTCATACTGGAGATCATATTGATCCACACACTTACGGCGAGCTGAATCAATCAGAATCCATCTCCTCAATGGTTCTGCAACGTCAACTGTGACCCGAGCACGAAGAAATCCTCCTACAAGGTCAAACTGCACCTCCCTTGCATTCTTATCAATCATCTGAGCCACCGAAAGCCACCATTTTTTGTCCCTCAGATTGAATGCCAGATTCAAAACCCTAACCCACATCTGCAGTTTATCAAACTTTAATTCCGTGGGCTTCATGCACTCCTCAAACTCTGTCAAAATCATAGCATTCTTGCTCACATGCCACGGTGATCCCTCCCACACCCAATCCCGATCTTTCTGTGTCGCAAACTCAGCAACAAACACGTTCTCCCCCATAGATCGGAATTGCAGACCTTTCGGGTTCCCCCATGCTGGTCGAAGGGCACTAGCAATGGTTTGGATGTGGAACGTTGATCGGTGCAGTACCTTCCCAGCTAGAAACCACTTCCTCCCAGCCTCATCTTCTCGATCATCAATCACCAACGGAGTAGCCTCCTCCTCAGTAATATCCAATCTCCCCAGCTCCTCTTCCAGTCTCGCAGAGCGGGGAGACAGCGCCTCTGCCTCCTTCACCTTGCCGCGCTCCGACGAGGACATCCTCGCCTGTGATCCCCTTCGCCCCGCCGATGAGATCAGCGGGCGCCACCGTATCGCCACGAAACCCTAATCGCCTAACAGGAGGCTCCGAGGGTTACAGGAAAGTATGTTTGTGCGATATCACGTGGCAATTGCTTGCCCGATCGATTGAATCACCTAGATGATCTCACTCGCCAATTTTGCCGAGACGGAGCCACGGAGGAGTCGCAGACTTCACTTGTACGTCACGCGGCCTCTATTCAAGGAGAAACACACGCGAACCAGGGGAACATACGTGGACTGATCGCGTGTGCCAAACTAGCAAACCGCCCGGGAACAATTAATGCAGGTGCGCTAGCAGCATCTTTGGCTGGATTCAGCGTGCATCTGATCCGTCAGATCGAGCGGCCTCCACTTTAGAAACCAAAAATTGTAGGACGTGTCTATTTTGTCTATTCCCTCCGTCTGCAAATAAGTATACTTCTAGTATTGAGAAGTGTCGAACCAGGGGAAGGTGGACCGATCGCTTGTGCGGATCTAGCAAACTGCCTGGAAATAATTATCTCTTTGTGCCACTATGACCGATTCAATACTGATTTTTGTCATTTGACTGATCGAAACTCTAATTTTTCCACTACTCATTTACGACTCTTCTCAATTTTGCCATTCCGTCATATTTTCACCGTTAGTCTATAATCATTATTTTCATTTTAGTTTTCCATCCTTTTCTATTTATTTTGTATCTCACATGATTATTTTTTGTATGTTGTCATCTCTCTTAGCATTGTTGGTCCATATGGCTAACATGAGCAGGTACTGCACCAAATCTTTTTTAGCATTGCTGCTTATTTTACCGCTCATTAAACTGATTAGCCTTGGCATATGGCGGCGACAAAACCATAAATACGACTCCTGAATGACACTGATGCGATATGCCGAGGTCATACGTCATAGAATAGGTAAAAAATCTGTCACAAGTTTCACTGAATGGGTAAATTAAAGTACTTTATGTTATGTAGGGTAAATATTGTCAAAAATGTAAATTAGGGGGTCAAAAATAAAATTAACTCTAAAGAGAAAGGGGTGAAAAACCTGAAATGGCAAAACTGATTATAGACTAACGGTGAAAAGATAACAAAATGGCAAAATTGAGAAATGTTGTAACGGAGTAGTGGCAAATTTAGAGTTTTGATCGATCAAATAGCAAAACTGAGTATTGGGTTGGTCATAGCGGCAGAAATGATAATAACCCAAATAATCAGCATCTTTGGCTGGATTCAGCGTACATATGATCCGTCGGATCGAGCGGCCTCCACTTTAGCAACCAAACTGTAGGACGTACTCTATCTTGTCTAGTGTAGTACTGTCTTGGGGTATTTCGACAGATGGGAAGTAGTCCAAAAACTCTCGCCAAGACACGGACATTTTCGCCTTTTGGAAGTGCACTAGTTAGTTGCTCGTGCGTTGCCACGGTATAAATAAACTTTCTTATAAAGAATAAAAAAATACACTATAATTTCTGCCATAGGAAACATATCATGTTTTATTCCGCTATGGCATATGGACTATGACGGGTTGCCACAAAAGTTGTTTAAGACAACAATTCTTTAGAAAAATAGGAGGTGCATCTTTGTTTCACATTGTTGTATTCTCAAACTCAAATGAATCTATCTTGCAAATTCCTCTCACCATTAAACGCCTCACCTTAGTATAGAAAATGAAGATGCAAATGTACAGAAATGGGAACACTTTCCACTTGATCCCATCCATGAACGGTGGTCAAGGAACGACCGATCATGATGATATGGATAATGAATGAAGGACATGCATCTATGGTCAATGTGACAATGCAACCCCAATATTCAATAACAAAATGGAATGCCCTTTTTTCAAAAATGGCAGTGGGACATAGATGGAAAACTGGTTTCGCCTCTAGCTCAGCTTAATATCCCTTTGCAATCGACTCCGCATCTATACAAAAAGGAATCTTGGAAAAAAAGGACAGTGGTAAGGAATTACTATACTGTATTAAATTTGTTGTCTATAGGTCCTGGATATAAAATTAGCACACGGCACACCAGAACAGTAGTATTTTTTTTCTTTTTTTTCAAATTAGGTGTGTATTAATCAACACGGGAACTGTGATTACAGGAGTTCTTACAATCATCAAGGATCGTTTCCAACACACATGAAGGAACCGTACCCACCAGCACACACACACCCGACTCATCTGTACTAAACTTTGCTAACAAATGCGTAGAAAGGTTTCCTGATCTATTTATCTTGGTAATTTTTGAACCTCGGCAAGCCATGCAGTAGGAGTCTTGCTTCAGAAATGATCCTAGCTATGGCAGATTTGCTCTTTCCAGTTACGTTTAGTTCTTGTACTGCTGAGAAATAATCAGATTCCAAGTATGCTGTCTTGTCCGCTGAATTAATGATGGCTTTGATTTCTCCCAAAGAGGCCAAAGCTTCAGCATATTCAGTGGTCATGCCATGCATTAGAGGGCCCCAAGCAGATACAGTGACGTTGCCCTCTTCATTACGAATTACAACCTCGCTTGATTCTTTCCTCTGTTTTGGCATCCCATCTAAGAAGGTCAATAGTGAGTTTTTTGCCTTTGCAATCATCAATCGTGCCCATTTACCTGAAAGGATGTAAAATATGATTGCAAAAATACATTGTTTGATGCCACACTTACCATTGCCAAATATTGAATTATCCGCATATGACAGGTTCGCCACCAAAGAAAAAGCAATTTAGCTCTCATTTCTTCACTGCATTGATCGATGAAGACAAGAACCCAATCTATTCCTGAATAGGAGAAGATATTTTCCACAGGTAAATTCCATGGTTCTCTCAAACAGTTTCGAAAAGCCTTCTCTTTCATTCATTTTACCATGGCATCATGTGCCAATCCGGTTACATGCCACAGATGATGTGCCTTCTATGTCTATGGACCTATACACCAAGACTGTCTGAGGCTAATTTCCATGTAAACACTTTTACTTTCGGTGGAACTTTCATCTTCCAAATTAAACTCCACAATCCTCTCTCTCCATCTGGATTGTTGCTTGTGGATGCTTGCTTTTCCTTTGTTTGTAATTCCAGTGATATGTTTCATGGTGAGTGGATAACCTTTGCACAAGCCAGAAATTGGTTCATCCTAAAATATATGAGTATATAGCAGGGCAAATACACTTCCTAAAACGTTCTTTGCCATCCTAGTTGCACTGAAACTTCACCAACCATCTATAAATTCGTTAGATTGTTCAAGTATAGGTCAGTTAGGAAGATCAACTCTAATGAAATTCACAAGTAAAATAGAGAACTTATTGCGATTGAAGCATTTAGTTACCATAACTATGTCTGTATAAGCACGAAGGAGTAGTAAACAAGTACTGATCTGATAGGGCAGGCTTGCGACATGGGGTGCATACAAGACTAAACACTAACAGATTTTGGTATGGCCCGGCGAGAAAATAGACATCTCGATTGACAAAATATTGAAATCTGATTTGGTGTCCTGGACAACAAACATTCTAAGGTTATGTATCAGGAAAGTTCGTTTTCCTCTGAAACGCAATATGCTTGCAGACTACTCATATTATATTATGCTTTCGTTATCATTTATCAACCCAACTAACCTACAGCTGAGGAGGAAGCACCGCCATCGCCATTTTCCTCGACGCTGCCGCATATCTGCAGAACCTAGCAGCAGTAAAAACAGAAGCAACAAAGATTGGCGGCGCGCTTCTAGGATAAGGTGCCACACAACACCCATCCCACATATCAAACAATGTCCTCCGCCCCCAAATCGCAAAGCTTGGCTACATGTTCGCTGATAAACTTTCAAGTTTCAGAAAAGAAATCTAGCAAGAATGGTGGATGGCTACTCACCTTTCTGTTGCATGCATTCTAGAAATAGACGCAATTCCGCAATCCAACTGCAAGAATATTATGTGAAGACCAGTCCACGAGGTTGAGGTAGAAATCATCCTGCAACACATCCAGCACCTAGAACAACAACAAAACTCCATTACAATTTTCAGTATATAGTCTTCAAAAATAAAAACGGAGCATTTATGCATGACAGTAATTCAAGAGACTCTTGAAACAAGGTAGCCCAAGATGAAAGATTTGTTAGGAATAGACAAGTTGTATTCCTCTGGGGTCCAAAGGCCACAATATATAGTACAGGTACAAGTGCAAATATGCAGGAAGCCCCTAACATATGGGGAAACTAATATACAAATATATACATCTAACACCCCCCCTCAAATTCATGGTGGATCCACAACACTAAGTTTGGAGAGTAAGAAATTATGCTGCGCTCTGGTATGTGCCTTCGTAAAGAAATCCGCCAACTGTAAATCTGAAGGCACATACTGAAGCGCAACAACCTGAGCCTGCACCTGAGCACATGTATAGAAAGCATCAACACCAATATGCTTGGTAAGCTCATGCTTGACCGGATCACGTGCAACACTAATAGAACTTGTATTGTCAGACAAAACCAGAGTGGGTGTGGTAATAGAGACCCCAAAATCCGCAAGTAACCACCGTAACTAGGTCACCTCAGCAGTCAACAAGGCCATAGCACGCAACTCAGCCTCAACACTCGAACGGGAAACCGCTGTCTGTTTCTTCGACTTCCAAGCAATGAGCGAACCACCAAGAAACACACAGTAAGCAGAAAGTGAACGGCGATCCAAAGGATCACTCGCCCACGTAGAGTCTGAATAGCACTGGAGCTGGAGGGAGCTGGAGCGAGGAAAAAAAAGGCGATGAGTGATCGTACCACGAAGATAACGAAGAACACGGAGAAGATGACTATAGTGAACATTGGTAGGAGCAGAAACAAACTGACTCAGAATATGAACAGGATAAGAGATGTCAGGACGAGTGACCACAAGATAAACAAGACTCCCAACAAGATGACGATAACGCGTCAGATCAGGAAGAGGATCACCATCAGTAGGTTGAAGCTTAACATTAAGCTCCATAGGGGTCTCAATAGTGCACTCATCCCCAAGAGCAGCACAAGCAAGAAGATCCTGAATTTACTTTTCCTGAGAGATGTAAAATCCATCAGAAGTGGAGGGAAACTCAATCCCAAGAAAGTATCAAAGAGGACCAAGATCAGTCATAAGAAACTGATCACGAAGACGAGCCTTAACAAAGGCGATATACTCAGAATCATCACCAGTAATGATCATATCATCAACATAGAGAAGAAGAGTGCGTCCACGAGGAGAAGTGTGAACAAACAACGCTGGATCATGAGCACTAGGGGAGAAACCAGCAGCAGTCACTACAGAAGCAAAGCGCTCAAACTAGGCACGAGGGGCCTGTTTGAGGCCAAAAAGAGAATGCCGAAGACGACGAACCATCCCCTCAGGAACAGAATACCCAGGAGGAGGCTGCATATAAACCTCCTCACTCAACTCACCATTGAGAAAGGCGTTCTGAACATCAAGCTGGGACACAGACCAGTGACGAACAGAAGCAACATCAAGAAGAGTACGCACAGTGGTCATATGAGCCACAGGAGCAAAGGTCTCATCATAGTCACGACCATGCTCCTGCTGAAAACCACGAGCCACAAGACGCGCTTTATAGCGCTCAAGAGATCCAATAGAGCGGGTCTTTATCCTATAGACCCACTTACACATGATAGGACGAACACCGGGAGGAGGAGAAACAAGATCCCAGGTGCTAGTGCGCTCAAGCGCAGCAATCTCCTCAGCCATGGCCAGCTGCCATCCAGGGTGATGCTCAACATCCCGATAAGAAGTCGACTCAGAGGCAACAGAAAGACCATACTGACTAGGAGAGTAACGGTTGGGGGCACGATACTGACGAACAGGACGAGTAGAGGTAAGCTCATTAAAGGAAGACGACTCAGGAGACGACGATGAAGAAGAAGGAATAGCAGAGGAAGACTCCGGAGAACAAGGAGAACTAGGAGAACTAGACAGAGCAGAGGAGGACGGTGTCGAAGAAGGGACATCAGGGGGAGGAGATCCTGAAGAAGACACAATAGGAGTAGAAGGAGGTGTGTCAGGAAAGATAAGAAAAGAGATATCTTCCACCGGGTAGGTACCAGCGGTGGGACGAGGATAGAAAGGACGTGTCTCATCAAAAATAACATCACGAGAGATACGCATCCGACGACCAATAGGGTCCCAACAGCGATAGCCCTTATGCTCATCACTGTATCCAAGGAAGACACACTCAACAGACTGATCGGTCAGTTTGGTGCGTTCGCGAGGAGCAAGGAGAACATAGCAAACACAACCAAACAAGCGAAGCATGGAGTAGTCTGGAGACTGTCCAGATAGGCGCTCAAGAGGGATACCACCCTGCAGAGTGACAGAAGGCTGAATATTGATGAGGTAAGTTGACGTAGCGACAGCCACAGCCCAGAAATGCGGCAGAAGAGAAGAAGCAATCATCATGGCACGAGTGGTCTCGAGAAGATGGCGATGCTTACGCTCAGCAATGTCATTCTGGGCATGTGCGCCAGGACAGGAGAACTGAGCAAGGGTGCCCTGCTCAGCAAGAACACCACGCAACATCTAGGAGATATACTCACCAGCAGAATCAGCACGAAACACACGAATGAGGGTAGAATATTGAGTACGGACCATGGCCGCAAAACGCTGATATATGGAGAGCACTTCACTGCGAGAGCGCATAAAATACAACCAAGTGTACCGAGAAAATCATCGATGAATAAAATATAGTAGCGATGGCCCCCTTTCGAAGCGAAAGGAGCCAGACCCCAGACATCAGAATGAACTAAATCAAAAGGTCGCTGAGATACAGACGCGCTAGTAGGATAGGGAAGCTGAATCTGTTTACCCAACCTACAACCCTGATAATGTAAAGACCCATCTCCTGAGACAGACCCCAAAAGACCACGATGAACTAAAGACGACAGGCGAGAGTTACACATGTGACCAAGAGGATGATGCCACTGCTGAAAGGAGCTGGTAGCAGAGGCGACGACCGGAGAAGAACTGGCAGATGAAGTGACAGTGGAAGGAACACGCAACCAGTCTAACTCCCAAAGTCCTGAAGAGTCACGGCTGCGAGGGACAACTCCAACCAGGTCCTGTGTGCGATGGTCCTGGACAACACAAGAATCAGCATCAAGAATGACGCGACAACCAGAGTCAGTAAGCTGGCTAGCAGAGAACAAATTCATCTTAAGACGAGGAACATGAAAAATACCAGGAACATAAAAAGAAGAAGTAGAAAGGGTGACCCGACTAGAAACAGGAAGAGAGGTACCATCAGCCGTGAAAACACGAACATGAGAAGGGAGAGAACGAAGAGCGGACAGAAAAGAAGACTCAGAGGTCATATGAAAAGAAGATCTAGAATCCAGATACCACGGGGACGTACCTGACTGTGTAGAAGGTGGTGGTCGCGCAGTGCCTGAAGAAGCAGTCACAGAACCAGCAGTGCCTGTCGAAGAAGAGCCTGTAGCAGCAAGCAGACCGCGAAGACTCCTGATAATGTCCTGATCAGAGAGAGCAACTGTTGAAGATCCGGAAGGAGCTGCCTGCCCACGATCCTGGTGCTGCTGACGTAAACTGGGATCCCGTGTATAACAGGTGGGCCAACTGTGGCCATCCTTATTACAGTAAGCGCAGTGACGAAGAGAACCATGGCGACCCTGACCACGAGTCTGCTGGTGCTGACTCTGACCCTGAGACTGCTGGTACTGACTCTGAGCCGGACCTAGAGGAGTGGGTAGTATCAGCGGCGGCACAGAGGACCACAGCTGAGTCGAGGGAGCAGACGGCATAGGAGGACCACGAGTAGCAAGCACAGATGGAATCGCAAGAAGACCAGCACCACGGAGACGGGTCTCCTTAGCCCGAAGCTCAGACAACACCTCAGAGAGCGGAACACGACCACGAGCATTCAGCTGAGCACGCCGGGGCTCAAACTCCTGGCGGAGCCGAGACAGAAACTCATAGATGCGGTGAAACTCCAAGTCCGAGCGCACAATCTGGCAGCACGAGCATGTGCCACAAATAGCAGTACGGAGAGAGTCAAGCTGACGCCAGATAGAAGCACTCTGAGTATAGAACTCATCAATAGTGGAATCACCCTGCTGAAGAGCATGCTCTTGGCGAACCACTGACGGGTAAAGAGCATCTCCAGACGGCTGATAGCGCTGACGAAGATGTGCCTACTGAGCGGAAACAGTAGGGAGACTCATGAACTCAGCATCATACTAAGGCACAACACTGGAGGTGAGAACAGCAGCAACACGGGCATCCTCATCGACCCACTGAGTGTAGGCAGTCAGAGCGTGGCGATAGGTCTCGAGATCAGCAGAGTATTGTTTGAACTTCAGCTCATAAGCAGCAACAGCACTATCATCGGCACTCTGAGCAGCATCTTTGGCCTCCTGAGAAGCATCAGCACCAAGAACAATCGGCGTCGGCGGAAGAGGAGCCACAGGAGCAGGGGGCACGGCGGACAGGAGACCTCGCCGGAGAGCACACCCCAAAGACGGAGACCGCGCATGTGAATGCGCATAAAGGCAGCGAAGTCAGGATAATTCGCGCCATCGAAGATCACCGGGCGGCGAGGAATCACAACATAGCCCGATGCAAAAGACATCTCTCTCTCTCAATTTTTTTTAACAGATCTAATCAACTCGCACCAGCAGACAGAGACCAGCCAAAATCCGTCGAAATTCCGGCAAACCAGGACAAGGGGCGGTGCCTAAGAGCTGGGGGAGGCCAATTCCAACCGCCAGGGATTGATTGCCGGTAGTGGTGGCGGCTGGCGGCAACAGAGGTGACAGCCGGCGGCGATCTGGCGTGAACAGAAACACGGGCAGAGCCTGGGAGCGGGTTGGGGGCGGGTGGAGCGACAAGGTGGGACGGGGCAGAGAGGCCCAGCACCTGATGGGATCTGCGGATCGACGGGGTGAAGCCTGGCGGGCGAGGCGGGCGAGTCGTTGGGTGAAGCAGGCGGGGCGGGCACAGCAGGCGAGGCGGGCAGGTCCGATCCAGGAGCAGCTCAATCCGACCTGGGAGATCGGCATGCCTGCTCCGATCTGGGAGATCGGCCTGGCGAAGATCAATCGCAGAAATTGACGAGCAGAACTAGGAACTCCACGCAAGCGGCCAGAACGGGAACCAGCGGTGGCCGGGGCGAGCTGACGGCGGCGGCGATCACAAGAAGAGGACCGGTGGGCACGGGAACCCTAAAACCAGCTCTGATACCATGTTAGAAATAGACAAGTTGTATTCCTCTGGGGGGCCAAATGCCACAATATATAGTACATGTACAGGTGCAAATATGCAGAAGCCCCCTAACATATGGGGAAACTAATATACAAATATATACATCTAACAAGATCGAATATCCGCCCCGAGAGAAGCACCAGGTGAATCAAGAAGCGGAAGAACCTGTTGGAGATATGCCCTAGAGGCAATAATAAATGTAGTTATTATTATATCTTTGTGTTTATGGTAAATGTTTACATTCATGCTCTAATAGTATTAACAAGAAACATTAAAACTTGTGTGATTTGTAAACTAAATTAGAGTCCCTAGTAAAGCCTCTTCTTAATACTAGCTTGTTGATTAATAGATGATCATGGTTTCTTGATCATGAACATTTGAGATGTTGTTAATAACAAGATCATATCATTAGGAGAATGATATGGTGGACATACTCCTATAGATAAGCGTAGCATAAAGATCAAGTCATTTTAATGGTTCAATTGCTATAAGCTTTCTGGTACATAGTAACCTAATTCCTTCGGCCATGAGATCATGCTTATCACCATCACCGGAAGGATGCTTTGATGACATCAAACACCACACCATAACTGGGTGGCTATAAAGGTGGTATTGAGTGTTCGGAAAGTATGGGTTGAGACACATGGATCAAGAGTGGGATTTGTCCATCCATATGACGGATAGATATACTCTGGGACCTCTCAGTGGAATGTCATCTAATTAGCTTGCAAGCATGTGACTGGCTCACAAGGGATCACATACCACGGGAACAAGAAAAGAGTACTTATCAGTAACGAGGTTGAACTAGGTATGCATAGATACCGACGATCAAAACCTCGGATAAGTAAATTATCGTGTGACAAAGGGAAATTGGTATCGTATGTAAGTGGTTCATTCGATCGCAAAGTAATCATAGAAATATGTGGGAGCCATATGAATTTCCAGATTCCTCTATTGGTTATTGTTCGGAGAAGTGTCTCGATCATGTCCGCATAATTCACGAACCGTAGGGAGACACACTTAAGGATTCAATGTTGTTGAGTAGTTATGGAATGATGAGTAAGAGACTAAATGTTGTTCGGAGTCTCGGATGGGATCCGGGATATCACGAGGAGATCCGGAATGGTCCGGAGAATAAGATTCATATAAGGAAAGTCCTGTTTCGGAGTTGGGGAATGATTCCGGTGTTTTCATCAGGAATGTTCTAGAAGGTTCCGGAAGGTCCGGCACTCTGGAGGGGAAGGGTACATGAATGTGTCATGACAATGTGGAATGGTTGCATGATGTACTAGGTATCATGGCTGAGCAAAATAAAGGGATAAATCAAATCCTAGTTTGAAAAGTCAAACGCCAATTTGAAAAGTCAAACGACAGTTTTGCTTGGTGGAGGGAGAGTAGGAAACCTACTTGGGGAGGAGTTCCTCTCCCTCCACCCGCCGGCCAAGGTGTCCGACTTGGGGGAGGACTCCCTCCCCTTGGCCAGCGCCCTCCCACCTATAAAAGAAGGGGCAGGGGTGCCCCTCTAGCCTACACCTCTCTCCACCAAAACCCTAGCCCTAGCCGCCGGCCACCACAAGTCGCCGCCGCCCTAGGTTTGCCCTAGACGCCGAGTTGGGGCTCTCCCCAAGCCCTAGCCGCTGGCCTAGTCTCCTCCCTTGGTGCCTCTAAACCCTAGATCACCAAGGCCTCTCTCATAGTCCTCCATACTCGCTCCGGCTTAAGGCGAAGCCCTGCGAGATCTCACATCTACTTCCGGTACCACGCCGTCGTGCTGCCGGAATCGCGAGGAGAGTGCTACAACCTCCGCTGCCTGCTGGAACAAGGGAGAGGAAGGTCTTCATCGAGTACCGAACGTGTGACCGACTGCGGAAGCGCTGCCGGAACGCAGCGCCGGAAGGATCGTCTACACGATCTTGAGATCGGCAAGAGTACGGCTACATCACCCACGAGAATCCGCTCTCGTTAACCGCTTTGGAATCTTCGAGGGTGAGTTTCTCTATTGACTCGTTGCTACAATCTAGTAGATAGATCTTGGCTTATTTGTTTGCATGCGGTAGAAATTTTTTATTTTCCATGCTACGAACCCCAACAGAACCCTAATGCTTCATTTGGATGTTTGCATTGGGAGGTTTGGTATTATATTGGCTTGAAAGTCAATATCCCAAGACATTGATATTGAGATTGGATACCAATATTTCTGTTTGGATGCTTTGTTATTTGAATGCAGACCATATATTGAGGTCAAATGCGAAAGCTTGTTTGGATGGTCAATGTGATGAATTGCAGTTGTATGAGAGTGTGACCATATACAGTTTTCATAATATTTTCTATATAACATTTGAATATATTTGAAAAATTACACACTAAAATGACAAAGAAGTAACTCAATATTACAATATTCCTCAATTTTCTATCGGCTGAAGAATGCAAACATATGAATCAACATACCTCAATACTACAAAAAATTGCAGCTGTCATATATGTGCTCTGTTCCATCGTCAATCTACAGTTGCATCAAGTCCACCTCAAGAGATGCATTGGAGCCACCTTCTTCTGACAGGGGCGGTTTACCGGGTAGACTTCGTATGGCTTGAGCCTACCCTGTATTTTTAAGAAAAGAATGGCAAATATACATGCTAGTGTTGTTCCACCATGAATTGGAGTTATTTCTGCATGTTCGTTCAACAGGATGAAGAAAGGGAAGCAAACAAACTGTTTCTTTGGACCCTTACTCTACAAATAGGGCACATGGTGCTTTAGGACCGACCAGATAATGGCCCAAAAAGAGATGGAGAGATATAGAATGGATTATATCGCTATTTTTGGGAGGCTGGTTCTATGCACGCATGCACGACGGTACGGCTGAACTGATAGCATTCTTGTTCCTGCTAAGCTGCTAAGAATTGCCGGAAGACATATCCACGCAGACAGCACGGCGATCAGGTCCTCATGGGGACCTTCAACCGTAAACCGAACAGAGTTCACCACGAGCATCTAGAGCGCGACAAATAATTAGAGTACTCCTTCAAACTATGCCCACCATATCCCTAGTTAACCAGAGCACTCCAAATTCCAACTGAGTAGAACATTCCCATCCAGTCAGCTAAGGCATATCCAAAAGCTGATGCCACCATGTTAGGCAAAAAGGAATCCAACGGATTTTGACCTAATAATGGTATGCGTTGATACATGGATCTGAAATGCACAAGATCATATCACTTTTGTTGGTCAATTTAGCTTATCGATTCGTAATTTGAGCCTAACCTACAATTTTAGTCTAGAATTGCCATAGAATCTAAAAGACCGATCAAGGGTAGATCCATAGAGGGGACATATATGGCATACCTGGGTTTCAACATCATAGCTTCGGGTCGCTCGGGCAGGCCACAATCAGCAGAAGGTAGGGGAGGACGCGGACAGCAGCATCTCAGGCAGTCAACCATCATCAGCAGGGGGTTGTGGATCCGGTCAGGGAGAAACTGCTGGAAGTAGGGGATCTGGTGGCGCGCGGAGTCCTCCTGGAGATCGATGAATCGGATGGGAGCAGCAACATCGGCATCAGGCACAACTTCAGTGGGGTCGGCCTCTGCCGAGCACCACGACAAGGCCGATGGGCCGTACATGTAGAGAGGAGAGGGCGGCGATCCCGAAAGAGAGGTGAGGGCGGCCAGGATCGCCGTGCCTGCGCCGGACGGTGGGTGGTCGCCATCTCATTACCCTCACCTCCGCAAGGTTCTTGGCGCCCCATACCTGCAGAGTACAGATAGATAAGTGTATCGGCGGGGGACGAGATCCTGGGGAAGGGAGGCGGTAGGGTGGCGATGTCGGGCCCCATAGAGGAAGAAAGCGGGAGGGCGACCGTGGTATACATGCGCCACCGCGTTCCTGTTCAGTTGCGAGAATAAGAGACACTAGTGGGAACAGCCCCATTGGTCCCGGTTGGTAAGGGGCTTTAGTCCCGGTTACCCAACCGGGACGGGGCAATCGGGACTAAAGCCCCAACCTTTAGTCCCGGTTGCCCCACCAACCGGGACAAAAGGGGGTACACGTGGCCGCGGCAGAGGGCGAGGGGGATGGAGCAACCGTCCCGGTTCATAACACGAACCGGGACAAATAACCCTCTGTCGCGGCAGAGATTTGACACATTTCTCTGCCGCGGCAGAGAATTCATTTTGGCAACTTTTGTTGCCGCGGCAGCATTTTGGCCACTTTTTGTGCCACAACAGAGAATTCATTTATGTTGTTTTATTGTTTATTTAGTGTTTTGCACTCATCAATGAAGGAACCATTATATTACAAAAGATCATCATGACAATATTACATTCGATACACGGATCGAGTTCATGCACTACATACAAAAGTTGCTCTTTGTACAATCCCTGTTGTTTATACACACCCGAATAGTATTCCCCTTTTGGGTTTAGGACTTCTGCATCCAAGAATCCCGCCAATTCCTCCTGAATTGCTCGTACGCGATCCTTTGGCAGAAGACTGTCCCGTAGACGTTCGATCTGATTTAAAAAAGGAGTCAGCCTATATGAATGAAACTAAACACAATTTGATGGTAATTAAAAACTATAGAAATTGTTTACGTACGTGGAGTTGTTCTGAATTTCTGTCCTTCTCACAGCACGTCTGCCGGATGAAATCGCAAACATAGTATCCACATAGATTGTTACCTGGTCCCTGCGTCAGGCACTTTACGAGAATATAGTTCAATCAAAATAATAATCAAGCATGATAATAACGGTATCAAAACTAGAATCAAAGAAATGCGCGGATATAGCTAGTGGTGCTTATATCTAGTGTTTAAAATGTAAGCTCCGCTTTCCAAACACCCCTAGCCTTGTTGGTGAACCGTTTCCAAGCGCTGCCCGGCGAAGAAAACGAATAAAAGAAGTTATTAATTACTTGATATCATAAAATTCACGAACATTGCCGATATAGTGTCGTAATGATTAGAATTACCGCTGGAGAAGCATCTGCATGTCCTTCCACTGCTCAAGGGGTTTATGTTTCGAGTCCATGACTAGTACACGCCCTTTGTCAAGTTGAATGATTAACAGAATATAGTGGAAGCTGCGAATGCATAACTAATCAATTATATACTTAACATCGAGTAAGCGAAATAGAAAGTGTATACAAGTCAATAACACTCACTCGAAGTTGTAAGGAAATAGTATTTCCCTTCTGGTTTCTTGAAACCTTAACGCGTGTACTATGTTATCCTCTGTATCCTGGGGGCATGTTTTGAGATTAGCTTGATGAACCCAATATGGGTCAATGAAGCCAATGTCATAGATTTGTCCTATGCTGCATTCGAATCTTCATTCTGTATATTACAGTATGATTATATACATGCAATAAACAAGGTGAGATAGCTGGAGACTAAATTAATTACAGAATTAGTACTTACAAACAATAGGCACTGATGATTGATTTGTCCAAGGCGTCTTGATTGAATAATTGAAATAGTTCATCAAATTCAATGGATATCATGCCATCTATTTCTTTCCCATAATGCTTTTTTGTAACCTTCAGCACTATCCAGTTAGCCCCGGCCTTTGTGGCATGCATGTACCAGTTATGCAATCTTCGCATTTTTGTTAGAAGATTATTTACCTCCTCAGGTTTGACGAGAGGTTTGCCGTACTGGTATTTGTATGCTACTCCACTCACGGGGAAGTACTCTAACTGGGATAAGTACTGGGCAATACTCATACCTTGAGCAGCGGCAGCATCTCCGTATTATGCAACTACCTCTGGATCATACTGCTCTTCGGCCCCATATTTGCTCGATCCCACATTGGTATGGGAAATCACCTTGAGAGGGGTGCAAGACTGTTTTGCTTGTTCTCCGAGCTGGGCAATAGTTTTCGCGCTTGCATCAGTACTGCTCTTCAAGGCTTGTTGTGCCGCATGTGACTTGAGAATAGAACGCTCATAGTTTGATGACAGCTTTGGCTTGGGTTGATGAAGAGTCTTTAGCATTTTCAACACTCTGGCTTTTTCTTCTTTGGTGCTGGGGAACTCTAGCTCTTTCGGCCGCCTCAGCTTAGCGAAAAACGCTGTCGTTTCCGCATCAACGATAGCCATAGTCTCCTCTTCAGACAGTCATAAGCTCTCTTGGGAGGAACCTTTGATACTTTTGGAAGAGGCTCTTGTTTACGTTTCGGCGATCGCTTACCACGACGCAGAGTAGCAGTACGCTTTTTATCCTGAGGCGCCAGTGATGGCTGCCACGGTGATGGCTACGCCGGAGATTGGTGAGGCGACGGAGACGGGTGAGGCGACGGAGCCGGGTGAGGCGACGAAGACGGCTGCCGCGGCGGCGACGACCTCGCTGGAGACGGGTGAGGCGGCGGCGAAGATGGCCTTGGCGTGTGATTTCGAAGCACGATACATTTCTTTGGCCATAGAATGGTGACGTTTGTTGCGTCTCCCAGTACAGTCACATACCCTTCACCTGCAGGGTAGTCAAGATCCAAAACTTCAAAGGTGGGCATGATTTCATCCACCCCGACAACATCGTAGCCCTGTGGAACCGGACGATAGTGGTAAGTTGGTGTGGGTCCAATTGGTAAGGCATAGCCGAACGCCACCTTCATTGATATGTTCACAACTTTGACATGTAGCTCGCAGTGTGTCATCTCTGTGATATCATCCACTGGGTAGCCAATAGGAGCCATCGTCGGTGCATCATCGTCATCGCCATTGTCATCACCCGGGACCTCGGTGGAAGACACACTGCTTTTTCGATTATTCGATAGGCCGGTAGCATCGAATGCAGTGTGTTGCTGAGATGGGCCGGTAGTACTTTGCTCTTTAAGTGCGTTAATTTCATCTTGTTGTTGCTTTAATCGTTCTTCAATTAAACGCATTCGCTCTTTCTGACTATTTGCTTCAACTTCCACCCTGTCCTTTCTCCTCTGACGGCTTCTATCAGGATATTTCTTCCTCTCTCCGGGAAACCCAGTCCTCCATGGTTGGGAGCCTCTTGTGCCTCGTGTTCGTCCATCATGTTCCTTATTTCCAAGGGCGAGTGTGAGCTCATCATTCTTTCTATCGGGAATGAAGTCCCCATCTTTAACAGCCTGTACTGCTTTTCTCATCCTCTCGATTGGCAAGGGGTCTTCTTTATGTCGTATGTTATATATACACCTCCCTTCCGAGTCCAACATGCCCCCCATGCCCGTAAAACCAATTCCTTGCACGTTCTACCCAATCGTCTGTCTCTGGGGTGATCTTTTTAGCACGCAGTTCATTCTCAAGTTTCTCCCACTTAGGAATGTCAGCCCTGTAGCCACCTTGCCCCATAGTATGGTGATACTTCTTGTTAGCAGCATTCAGCTTATTTGTTGCAGACATTTTCTTAGCGTTTTCTGATGTCTTGTAATTCCCAAACTCAGCCTAGAATGGTTTTATCTTCTCAAACTGAACCTTCTTGAAATCCGGAGTATTCTCTTTCATGACATAGTCAAGGTGCAATCTTTTCTTCCAGTTGGTGAAACACTGGGCCATCTTCTTCATAGCCCACTCCCTGACCTTAGCCTTCATGGCTCTCCCATGTTCTAAGGCGTCCTCAACTGGATCCTCCGCATTTGGATCCATCTCTATCTTCAGTAGTTTGAAATTAAGCATGAGCCTCTTCCACAGTAAATCGTTGGCCTTGTTAGGGACAAACAAACATGTTCCCTCTTCTTCCGCATCAGCATGCCTATTCCAATTTTGAATGGTTATCGGGATTAAGTCCCTAACGATTATTCTGCATTGTGCCACAAATTTGATTGCGACAACTTCGGGAGCCGTCGGTTTGCCGTCTTCAGCGATATCTTCGATCCTGGACCTCTCATGGTCTTCCAACTTTTTGGTTGGGCCTCGTCCGCTCTTTTCAGTAGATTTGTTCGATCCGGAGGGCTAAAAGAAGAAAGATTGTCGTTACTATTTCTATATAGATAACAGATGATTAATTAATGAATTAATTATATTACATGCACCTCACCAGAGCGGTCGTCTTCTCGATTACACAAGGCATCGCCTTCTCCCTCGCGGAAGGCATCACCTTCAACCTCAAACAAGTCGTCTCTTCTAGCAAAAAGAGGATCACCCTCACCGAAGTTGTTCAGAAACGTCGATACATCTAAATTTTCTTCCCCGCGGATCATACCTTGGATCAACTCTTCCTTTTCTTCGTCTCTGTCGTGTGGGTACATATTTTCTGCATAGGTGGAAAAACAGACAAGTCAAAGCGGCTAAGGGAGAATGTTTGGTACGGTGTTGAGAGATATAAACCCTAATTCAGAGAAACCCTAATATATACATACATACACAATAATAAAAATGAATTTACAATATCAGAAACCCTAATTCGGAGAAACCCTCGGGATCGGATCCTATCGCGAATAACCAATACCGGAAAGAAAAGTGACAATCAATACATGGCATAATACAATGCGCAATCAATATGTACATCAGCACAGGGGGTAGTTTTTCATCGGGTCTGGGGCTACCCACAGTGACTGACCAGTGGGGCCGAAGACTAATAATACCTAACTAATTAATAAACCTAATAATACCTAACTAATAATAAACCTAATAATCCAAACTAATAAACCTAATATGCTAGGAGCAGTGGAACAGGTAATATAAGCTCAAAGGGAGTAATGCAACATATAGGACACTTTATCTATCGATAAAAGACCATAGTAGAATCATATGCATCATGGCAAGAATTGAAATGCTTTCGAAATCATATGATTATATCATGGAGGGGCTATGCTTGCCTTTGCCTATTGATAGCCGAAACCAGAGCTTCAGGATCCTTGTACTTGACTTGATTACAGTTGTTCAAGTATTTGTCTTCGAGCTTCGACGGTGTTGATCTCTGGCTTCGATCTCGATCTCGATATCGTATTCTACCGGGAAGAACCAAACATCGGAAAGAAAGGGAAACAGTCAACACATGGCATCGATGCAATGCTCAAGCAAGTATGATGATATGACAAGTTGAATTGCATTGAAATGTAACCCTAAAGCATGCTCGACAATTAATCGGGGTTCCGAGGGGTGAAAACCCTAACTCGGAGAAACTCCGGAACACATGAGAGGGGTGGATTTGTTCTTCTAATTAAACTTGTCATTTAAGTTGTTGAACAATGCATGATTATAGCTTAGATAGCTAGGTTTCATTTTTCTGAACATTTTGATATATTATTCATATTTTTCTGACTTATAGATTAAAAGTTATTGAATTTATAAGATTATAATTATTTCTAAAATTATTAAAAGCTGGTTAAACTTTTTACACCGCATGCATACCTAGCCACGGTGACTGACAGAGGGGCCCAGAGCCACCTCAGCAGCCACACAAGCAAAATTGGTTCAGGGGCATTTTTCACTCGGGGTGGGGCTAGCCAGAGAGGCTGACCTGTGGGCCAAGGCCACAGGCAAGCCACGCAGGCAAAGTGGCTCCCTGGCTGGGTCGCGCTGACGCACGGGTGACGTCACGCCGGCGGTGGCTTGCAGGACGGTGACGGGGAACAACGTTAGGGGGCGATCTAGGGCGCGTGCGTGCGCGCGTTAGAGAGAGGAGGTTGAGGCGAGCCAAAGAGTAGCGGCGCCGCCTACAAAAGGTCACCGGAGAGGGAGCACGACGACGGTGAGCGGCGGTGGTGGCAGGTGGTCGACGGGGAGGAGGAACCAGAGCGAGAGGGGGCGAGAGAGAGGGTCCATGAGAACCAGCAGCTCACGAGGTGTGCGGTCGTGGTGTCGGGGAGGCGAGGCGAGGTCGGGAGCCGGCGAATCGACGGCGGCGGTTGTCGGGCTCGAGGGTCGTTGGCGACGATTGGGAGCGAGCGGGGCCGATTCCTTCGGGAAGAAGCCTCGGGGCGACGAGGCGAAGCTTCCTGCACGCTTGGCTGGGCGAGGGGCGGTCGGTAGGGCGTGCACGCCAGTGGGATAGCCTGACGGTGTCGTGCATGAGAAGAGATTGTGAGATGGGGAAGAAGAAGAGGAGGGGCACCCAGTTATAACCAAAGACCTTTTGTCCCGGTTGGTGGCTCCAACCGGGACTAAAGGGTCATACGTCCCGGTTGGAGCCACCAACCGGGACGTATAGTTCAATTTTTTTTCATCAGCCCAAGGGGCGCGCGCAGGGGCCTTTAGTCCCGGTTGGTGGCTCCAACCGGGACATATGGCCCTGTTTTCAAATTTTTTCAGGAATTTTCTCTCTCTTCCCGCCTTATTTTTTATTTTGGAGTTTAAATTTGTAATGTTTTTTAAATGATAATTACTTTGGAACTTAGAAAAACTTTAAACATAAAAAGTGTTTGAATTTGAATAACTAATTCAAAACCATTTTCTGTTTTTAAAAATAATTAATGTAACCATTTAAAATATGAACCATTTAAAATTAAAAATGAATTAACTTATATTTTTTGAATATTAATTTGGAATTTAGAAAAACTTTAAACATAAAAAGTGTTTGAATTTGAATAAATAATTCAAAACAATTTTCTGTTTTTAAAAATAATTAATGTAACCATTTCAAATATGAACCATTTAAAATAAAAAAATGAATTAACTTATATTTTTTGAATAATAATTTGGAATTTAGAAAAAATTTAAACATAAAAAGTGTTTGGATTTGAATAACTAATTCAAAACCATTTTCTGTTTTTAAAAAATAATTAATGTAACCATTTAAAATATGAACCATTTAAAATTGAAAATGAATTAACTTATATTTTTTGAATATTAATTTGGAATTTAGAAAAACTTTAAACATAAAAAGTGTTTGAATTTGAATAACTAATTCAAAACCATTTTCTGTTTTGAAAAATAATTAATGTAACCATTTAAAATTAAAAATGAAATAACTTATATTTTTTGAATATTAATTTGGAATTTAGAAAAACTTTAAACATAAAAAGTGTTTGGATTTGAATAACTAATTCAAAACCATTTTCTGTTTTGAAAAATAATTAATGTAACCATTTAAAATATGAACCATTTAAAATAAAAAATGAATTAACTTATATTTTTTGAATATTAATTTGGAATTTAGAAAAACTTTAAACATAAAAAGTGTTTGGATTTGAATAACTAATTCAAAACCATTTTCTGTTTTTAAAAAATAATTAATGTAACCATTTAAAATATGAACCATTTAAAATTAAAAATGAATTAACTTATATTTTTTGAATATTAATTTGGAATTTAGAAAAACTTTAAACATAAAAAGTGTTTGAATTTGAATAAATAATTCATAACCATTTTCTGTTTGAAAAAATAATTAATGTAACCATTTAAAATATGAATCATTAAAAATTAAAAATGAATTAACTTATATTTTTTGAATAATAATTTGGAATTTAGAAAAACTTTAAACATAAAAAGTGTTTGAATTTGAATAACTAATTCAAAACCATTTTCTATTTTTAATTTGGATTTGAATTAACTTATATTTTTTTATATATTGATGGGCGGGAAAAAAGGATGGGAAATAATGGGCGGAAAGAAAATTTTATTAGGATAGAACTGGAATTAAAGTACATAAAGCAACTAACACAAAGTTACATACAAGAACTCAAAATTAAGATACATGGCCAGATTAAGCCACAATCGGCCGAACTTGCTTTGCAATGTTGGAGTGATTCAGTCATGCTCCTACCTACACATGTAATACTCGCCACTATAGTCGTCGTACTCGCCGCGGCCGTCATCGCTGTCGTCGTCGGGGTCGCCATAGTTGAACCTTGAAGGCTGAGTACGAGTGGGCTGGACTTGAGGGTAGCGCAGGCGGGGGCTAGAGTCGGTGGCCGTGTCGTAGGCCATGACGCTCTGGAGAGTTCGACCGCGCCACCACAACCGATGGCCGACCTCGTTGAAGTTCGGAGGAGGTGGGCCGTCCTCCTCGTGCCTGGCGAGCGCCCTCTCACGCCGATCCACGAAGAAGGCTTCCCAAGTCGGGAAATAGTCGGGATGCCATCTGGGATTCCTCCGCTGCTCCGGCGTGAGCTCGAAGTAGTAGTGGTTCGTGATGGCCATCCGGCACGCCACACCTAGAGGGACAGGAGGAACCGGCATGCCTCCGGCGCTCAGCATCCAGCCGACGGGGACACAGTAGCCTGGCGGGCAGGGGTAGTTCGAGGCGCAAAGCGCCTCCGCCTCCCTAGGAGTTAGTGCTATGGTGGAAGTCATGGAAAAGAGTGATGAGGTTGCATATATGAGTCTAGAGATGTGCAATGACAATGGAGGCCAACCCTACACATATATATATAGTAAGAAATGGCAGGAAGATAACTGGAGGGAAGAACTAGCGGGAAGAACTAGCAGGAAAAACTGGCGGGAAGAAATGGCAGGAAGAACTGGCGCGAAAAAATGGCGGGAAGAAATGGCGGGAAGAAAATGGCGGGAAGAAAAATGGATCATTTATAACTTGCATTAGATCTCTGAAGAAACCTCATATTGCGAGTCCAAAAATGATTTTATCAAAAAATCACGGGTGATAGATCATGTACATGTAGTACAAATCGGACCCACTTCCTACCGATTCGGCAGACATTTGTCCTTTTTACCCGGGATGGACGAAAACGTTTGAGATGTCCCGATTGGGAGATAGTCCATGTAAGGTGGTCTAGTATTTTAGGAAAATAGTACGGTAGCATTCTGAAACAGCATTTTGGTGGTTACTTCACAAAACGACCTTTTTTTTGCGCTCGGAAAATGGAAAAGGGCTTTTCCGTGCGACAGAAAGGAAAACTTCCTCTTGCAACATTGTTCTCCATACCAATGTCCACATGCATGCATAATATGGGCACAACATCACAAACTATTCCGTGATTCAGCACATAACATCGGTCATTTGGACCGAAAGCCATGAAACCTCGAACATGATAGGTCATTTTATGAAGGTTTTTTCGAGACATGATCAATATATCAAGTCTGGTATTTTCCTTTCAACTATGTCACATAATATGACACCACGCGAAGGATTTTCATTGTTTGGATTTTTTTTTGAATTTCTTATGCCCGTTTTGAATTTTTTGAATTTCTAACTATGGTCGAACCGGCGTGCATGAAGATAGGGGACGAGCATCGTTAGAACTTGCATTGGATCTCTGAATAAACCACATATTGCGAGTCTAAAAACGATTTTTTCAAAAAATCACGGGCGATAGATCATGTACCTGTAGTACAAACCGGACCCACTTCCTTCCGATTCGGCAGACATTTGTCCTTTTTACCCGAGATGGACGAAAAGGTTTGAGATGTCCCGGTTGGGAGATAGTCCATGTAAGGTGGTATAGTATTTTAGGAAAATGGGACGGTAGCATTCTGAAACAGCATTTTGGTGGTTACTTCACAAAACGATCCTTTTTTGCGCTCGGAAAATGGAAAAGGGCTTTTCCGTGCGACAAAAAGGAAAACTTCCTCCTGCAACATTGTTCTCCATACCAATGTCCACATGCATGGATAATATGGGCACAACATCACAAACTATATTGTGATTCAGCACATAACATCGGTCATTTGGACCGAAAGCCATGAAACCTCGAACATGATAGGTCATTTTGTGAAGGGTTTTTCGAGACATGATCAATATACCAAGTCTGGTATTTTTCCTTTCAACTATGTCACATAATATGACACCACGCAAAGGATTTTCATTGTTCGGATTTTTTTTGAATTTCTTATGCCCGTTTTGAATTTTTTGAATTTCTAACTATGGTCGAACCGGCGTGCATGAAGATAGGGGACGAGCATCATTAGAACTTGCATTGGATCTCTGAAGAAACCACATATTGCGAGTCTAAAAATGATTTTTTCAAAAAATCACGGGCGATAGATCATGTACTTGTAGTACAAACCGGACCCACTTTCTACCGATTCGGCAGACAGTTGTCCTTTTTACCCGAGATGGACGAAAAGGTTTGAGATGTCCCGGTTGGAAGATAGTCCATGTAAGGTGGTATAGTATTTTAGGAAAATGGGACGGTAGCATTCTGAAACAGCATTTTGGTGGTTACTTCACAAAATGACCCTTTTTTGCGCTCGGAAAATGGAAAAGGGCTTTTCCGTGCGACAAAAAGGAAAACTTCCTCCTGCAACATTGTTCTCCATACCAATGTCCACATGCATGGATAATATGGGCACAACATCACAAACTATATTGTTATTCAGCACATAACATCGGTCATTTGGACCGAAAGCCATGAAACCTCGAACATGATAGGTCATTTTGTGAAGGTTTTTTCAAGACATGATCAATATACCAAGTCTGATATTTTTCCTTTCAACTTTTTCTCATAATATGACACCACGCGAAGGATTTTCATTGTTCGGATTTTCAATATACTAAAGGTTCATCTTTAGTCCCGGTTGGAGGGATTTCGGCAGGCTGGGCCAGGCAGCCCTAATGATATGGGTGAGTGTCGACATTATGTCGTGCGGCGTGTATCTTGTCCCGGATGGTGTCACCAACCGGGACTAAAGATGAACCTTTAGTCCCAGTTGGAGACACCAACTGGGATAAAACACGAGTCAGCACTAATAATAGGGGTGAGTGTCGACATTATGTCGTAAGTGTCGACACTATGCCGAGCTGCTTGTACTATAAATAGGCATCCTTGTGAGTCCAGTCCTCCAGCCAGATTGAGGCATCTCCAATATTGTTTCTGAGAGCAGGGACACCACTAAGACTAGTTTCAGGGAGATGCCTCCGGATCCCAGTCCTCCGGCATCTCCAAGAAACTAGTCATAGAGGCACTCCCTAATATGTGAAATTAGTTAGGTCTCAGGTGTATTGATCTAGTTAGAGAAGTTACAAGCTGCAATATTGTTTTCGAGAGCAGGGACACCACTACGACCAGTTTCAGGGAGATGCCGCCGGATCCCAGTCCTCCGGCATCTCCAAGAAACTGGTCATAGAGGCACTCCCTAATATGTGAAATTAGTTAGCTCCCAGGTGTATTGATCTAGTTAGAGAAGTTACAAGCTGCAAGATGGTTTTCGAGAGCAGGGACACCACTACGACCAGTTTCAGGGAGATGCCGCCGGATCCCAGTCCTCCGGCATCTCCAAGAAACTGGTCATAGAGGCACTCCCTAATATGTGACCGCGTGCGTTTGGAGTTCAGATCTTAATGGTAAGTACGAATCGGGACAACTTCTTCATAGTCCCGGTCCAGCCACAAAACAGGACTAACACTCAAGACATTTATCAATATTAAAAACCGAGACTACAAAACCGGGACTAAAGGCCCCCCTATATATAGTCCCGGTCAAGCCACAAACCGCGAAAGATATCCTTCAGTCAAGCCACAAACTGCTAAAAACATAAACTAGAGTTACATAATATGAGCATGAACTTCTTGGCATATGTCCTTCCTTATGATCACTTCAGACGTAACCATGGAGCATCTTCTTTACTTAACGGAATGCTTGGGTCAGTTTTCACTGTGAAGGGCGGAGTTTCATCAAACTTATTATAATCTTCTGACATGTATGTCTTGTCCTCGATTGCCACGATGTTTCTTTTCCCTGAAAGAACTATGTGACGCTTTGGCTCATCATATGATGTATTCGTTTGCATATTTTTTCTTTTTTCGGTCTGGAGGACATGTCCTTCACATAGAAAACCCGAGACACATCATTGGCTAGGACGAATGGTTCATCTCTATAACCAAGATTGTTGAGATCCACTGTTGTCATTCCGTACAACTGGTCTATCTTTACCCCTTCCCCATTCAGGTTGACCCATTTGCAGCGAAACAAAGGGACATTAAAAGAGACTCCATAGTCTAGTTCCCATATCTCCTCTATGTAACCATAGTATGTGTCCTTTTGTCCATTCTCGTCTATTGCATCAAAGCGGACACCACTATTTTGGTTGGTTCTCTTTTTATCTTGGGCGATCGTGTAGAATGTATTCCCATTTATTTCGTACCCTTGTAAATTCAATACAGTAGAAGATGGTGACGTGGCCAACAAGTATAGCTGATCTCCAACAATGGTGTCATTCAAGAGATGTGTCCGCATCCAACCACCGAAAGACTTCATGTGTTCATCTGTAATCCATGATTCAGGCTTCCCCGGGTGTTTGGAGCGTACAATATTCTTGTGTTCCTCGATATAAAGAGCTGCCAAGGTGGAATTATGTAGAACTGTGTAGTGTGCTTTAGTTAAAGAATCTCCGTCCCTACATATCATTGCTTTCTTTCCCAGCGTGCCTTTTCTACTTAGTCTTCCCTCATGCCGCGAGTCAGAAACACCAATCGGCTTAAGGTCAGGAATAAAGTCAACACAAAACTCAATTACCTCCTCTGTTCCATATCCCTTGGAGATGCTTCCTTCTGGTCTAGCACGGTTATGAACATATTTCTTTAAGACTCCCATGAACCTCTCAAAGGGGAACATATTGTGCAGAAATACCGGACCGAGAATGGCAATATCTTCCACTAGGTGAACCAGGAGATGCGTCATAATATTGAAGAAGGATGGTGAGAACTAATAAGACATTGTACCTCATCCTTCTGTAACCTTGGCAGAATATCTGGATTGATTACCTTCTGAGATATTGCATTGAGGAATGCACACAGCTTCACAATGGGTAGTCGAACATTTTCCGGTAGAAGCCCCCTCAATGCAATTGGAAGCAACTACGTCATAATCACGTGACAGTCATGAGACTTCAGGTTTTGGAACTTTTTCTCTACCATATTTATTATCCCCTTTATATTAGATGAGAAGCCAGACGGCACCTTGATACTGTAAAGGACTTCAAAAAAGATTTCCTTCTCTGCTTTGGAAAGAGCATAGCTAGCACGACTTAAGTGACGCCCTTTATCCGTCTTGTTCTATATATGCATGTTCTTTGGGTCTTTCATAATTTGTTGGTCCTCCCTTGCTTCTGGTGTATCTTTTGTCCTCCCATACACACCTAGGAATCCTAGCAGCTTCACGCAAAGATTCTTCGTCACGTGCATCACGTCGATTGAAGAATGGACACGCAGGACTTTCCAATATGGCAGCTCCCAAAATATAGATTTCTTCTTCCACATGGGTGCGTGTCCTGTAGCGACGTCGTTCGGAACTGATTGACCGCCGGGACCCTTTCCAAAGATTACTTCTATGTCCTTGACCATACCAAATACATCATCACCAGCAGGGAGTTCAGGCTTCTTCCGGTGATCTGCCTCACCTTTGAAATGCTTGCCTTTCTTTCTTACGGGATGATTGGTCGGAAGAAATCGTCGATTCGCTAGGTACACAACCTTCTTGCATTTATGCAAATATGTACCTTCAGTCTTATCTAAACAATGTGTGCATGTCTTATATCCCTTGTTTGTCTGTCCTGAAAGGTTACTAAGAGCAGGCCAATCATTGATGGTTACGAAAAGCAACCCTCGTAGATCAAATGGCTCATGTTTGTTCTCATCCCACGCACGTACACCTGGTTTGCCCCACAGATGTAAGAGTTCTTCAACTAATGGCCTAAGGTACACATCAATGTCGTTGCCCGGTTGCTTCGGGCCTTGGATGAGCACTGGCATCATAATAAACTTACGCTTCATGCACAACCAAGGAGGCAGGTTGTAGATACATAGAGTCACGGTCCAGGTGCTGTGACTGCAGCTCTGCTCCCCAAAAGGATTCATGCCATCCATACTTAGACCAAACCATAAGTTCCTTGCGTCACCTGCAAAGTCTGGGAAGTCTCTCTCGATTTTTCTCCACTGTGACCCATCAGCAGGGTGTCTCAACTTCCCGTCTTTCTTACGGTCTTCTTTGTGCCATCGCAACAACCTGACATGCTCTTTGTTTATGAACATGCGTTTTAATCTTGGTATTATAGGAGCATACCACATAACCTTAGCAGGAACCCTCTTCTGGAGGGGCTCTCCCTCAACATCACCAGGGTCATCTCGTCTGATCTTATACCGCAATGCATTGCATACCGGGCATTTATCTAAATTCTCATACTCCTTACCGCGGTAGAGGATGTAGTCATTAATGCATGCATGTATCTTTTGCACATCTAATCCTAGAGGACAGAGAGTCTTCTTTGCTTCGTAGGTACTCTCGGGAAGTTCGTTATGTTTTGGAAACTTTGGCTTCATTAGTTTTAGCATCTTTTCAAATGAGGAGTCAGTTAAACCACACTCTGCCTTCCATCGCAACAATTCCAGTGTGGTACCGAGCTTTGTGCTGCCATCTTCACAATTTGGGTACAACAATTTCTTGTGATCTTCTAACATGCCCTCTAACTTCAACTTCTCATTTTCTGTTTCACAGTCTTGCTTTGCATCAGAAATGACCCTACCAAGTTCATCAGCCGGCTCATCTGATGTCTGTTCTTTACCTCCTTCCTCTCCATTGTCTTCCATTGCAGTATCACTGTATTCAGGAAACATATGATGATAGTTGTTATCATCATCTTCTTCTTCACCATCTTCCATCATAACCCCTCTTTCCCTGTTCTTGGTCCAGCAATTATAGTTGGGCATTAAACCTTTCATAATCAGGTGGCCACGAATGATTTTCGAGGAAGAGTACTCCTTGTTGTTCCGACATTGAACACATGGACAACGTATAAAACCATTCTCTTTATTTGCCGTAGCCACATCGATAAATTTATCCTCGCCTTTCATATACCCGGGTACACGCCCGTCACCGTACATCCATTCCCGACCATTCATCTGCATCATATAAGTAAGTTTATCAAAAACAGGACATCATAAATAGTGAAATGACCAATTCACGTCGACACATGCATTGTATCAATGACAGAAAAAAGATAAGATTGCTAACCTCGATCGAGGGAAATAAAGAGGAGAAAGCTCAAGTGTGTCTCGGACACCTTCTATATTTTTGTTCTATGAGAAATTGAACGGGATCATTCACTCAAACATTTCATCAAACACCTTGAATGCATGCATAGGGAAAAAAACTAGCACACCCCTCATACCTTCCACTAAAAAAAAAACAGTGGAGGCAGAGGGCTGGGGCGTTGCATTTATAGAGGGCGGAGCATACGTCCCGGTTTGGAACACAAACTGGGACTAAAGGTGTGTGCCAAGCCACGTGGCACACACTCAACCTTTAGTCCTGGTTTGTGTTATAAATCGGGGCGTATTCTCCCCTACCAACCGGGGCGTATGCCTCCCGACCCCGTGCCCGCTCGAACCGAGACGCGTGCCAGCATTAGTCCCGATTCGTGGCGAAACCAGGACTAATGCTGTTAGGAGACACGAACGAATAACTTTTTTCTACTAGGGAGAGGAAATCAACCGCGTTCCTGGACGGCGCAATGGGAGAGAACGTGGAACCAGTATGGACGGGACAGGGAGCAGCAAGCGAAGGCTCTGCGGTGGCTGCCGTGGCACTATCCGTGAATTGTTTTAATTTGATGGGCAAATTTAGAACGACGTACCACCATCTTGTCGTCCTTGTCTTTAAGGAATAGTAAAGATAATATGTACCCTGAAACCTGATGACGAACGCGGCAACCGTACAAGGCGTGGGCAAAGTATAGAACTGTAGAAGAAACAGTCCATGGGTTTGATCAGCTCGGCCGAATTACCGTTATCATGACAACAATCCTCTGCACTGCGTCACCGCCGGGCACGCTACACTACATGGCCAAACAGATACTCCATACTATGCATGCATGCAGGATCAGATGAGATCGGGCTGTTGTGATGACAACGATTCTCTGCATTGAGTTTGCGGTGACATCCCGATGTGTTTAGAGCATCTTCGCTCGTTGGCGAATTCATGCCGAAATTCGGATCTTTTTTAGTCGGATGAAAAAAGCTTTCCGCCGAGTTTCCTACTCGCGTTTCAAGACCGATTTTCCACGTTCGGCTAAATTTCAGTCGAGTTTGGCAAATTCAGACGTATTTTCTTAAAGATAGGCAAATATAGATGGATTACATCGAATTTAAACTAAAGTAATAGATAATAAACTAGAAAAACATTAAAAAGGCCGCCGCCCGAAGCCGTCGCCGTTCTACATGCTGAAGTTACGGTAGAACGCTGCGTAGCCGGGATCGGCCGTGCCATCATCCTCGCCGTCGTCGTCGTCGTCGCTCGGCGGCTGGGACGGGGGGAGCTCCCCTGGCCGGGGTTGCCGCACCTCCACGGCTGGTAAGAAGGGTTGTCCCCCTCGTCATCGTCGAGGACGAAGAGCGGGCGCCCTGGTAGACGAGCGCGCCCGGACAACGCCCGTCTCCGGGTCGCCTGCTCTTCGGCCTACTGCTACATGGGGTGGACGCGCTGCCGCTCCGTCTCCTCCCAGTCCGCCTTGTACCATCCCAGGATGTCCGGCTCAGGCTTCGGGTGGCGAAGGCGAAGGCGGCCAGTTGGAGCCGACAACGCTGGCACGCGTGGCTCACCGATGACGATGCCACGCGAGCGTGTCCGCGGCGACGAGCACACAGGCGAGACCGCCTCGCGCTTGACTGAACGCAGGCCGACGAAGGACCCGTCGGCGTACGGTGGGGCGTGGAGCCCGATGAGTGGGAGGCCGATGCGGAGGAGGCCGATGCGGAGGAGGAGGAGCTCATGCTGGCCATCCTCCTCGGCATCCAGTTCGCCGGAGGACGCCGCCCCGACCTAGCCGCCGGCGTGGTTGTGCGCGAGAAGCCGAGACGCGGCGTGTTCCCGGCGTTGATGTGCTCCAGCACCGCCTTCAGCGTCCGGCCTGGCGCGCTCCAAAAACATCGGCGACCGGCCGCGTTGTTGCGCTTCGGCGGCGACTCGTCCGACGGCCCCTCATGGCGGGCGAGATCCTGGGCGCGTCGTTCGACAAAGAACGTCTCCTAGTACAAGAGGTTGTCGGGGCTCTCGGCGGTGGCAGGATCATCCATGGCCGCGATGAACTCCTGGATCTCGTAGGGCAGTTCTTTCGGCATCGGTGCCGGCGGGATAGGGATGCCGCCAGCGCTAAGCTTCCACCCCGGAGGATTTCGCGTGTCCGGCAGCGCCATGTAGCCGGCTTTGTAGAGCAGGTGTGCCTCCCAAGCCTGGAGCGTGCGTCGGCCGAAGCCGTTCGCCGCCGCAAGGTTGCCGGGATACCGCTTGGCCATGGCTAAGTGGGTAAGGAGAGTTGTGTGTTCGCCGGCGTTGTGGGCTGGTGGACTGGGGAGCTGTGAGAGAGTGTGAGGAAGTCCGGCGACGGCACGGCTTTTATATGCCGAGATAGGCGGCGAGGGCAGGAGGGGTGTAGTGGCGAGGGCGGGAAAAGGGGAAACAATGGGACGTTCGTGCCCGCCGGTCCGTCGCGGGAGCCGAGGCGACGGCGGTGGCGCGGCAATTCGGCGACGCGTGGCCAAAGCGATGGGCAGTTATTGTTCGGCAGTCGCCGAGTGGTTCCGAGGATGTCGACGACTTGGCTTCCGTCGCTGACTCGGCGGGTCCTCATGCCGCTTCTTTTTATCTCCGAGTTTGCTGCGTCCGCGTTCCCAGGGCGTACCCGGGATACTGGGAACGACCTGGGTAGTCCGGACCAAAGTTGACGCAAATTCGAACGAAAACAGGTTCCTGGGTACGCGACTGGACACATTTTCGGCGTTCGGATCTAAATTCAGTGTCCGGATCGGCGTCCTGGGTAGGCGAGTGGAGATGCTTTTAAACTCTAGAACTTTAGATGATGATGATATAGCTCCAACTGTCCAAGGAATGATAAAAATACAACGGGGTTTGCGAGGCCCAACCGCAAGCTGTGCTACCGAAGTTTAACCCACGTCCGAGTGGAGATGGATTAAGACCTGCAATTATTCAACAACGTATGAAGTGCTGATCGGATGTTAGGACTCGTGAACGATCTGTCTACAAGGGTTTTATAAGTTTAAAAACATATACTAGCTGTGAGTGGACCATGACGTACGATATGAAGATGACCTAATCACCGGCCGGTGCATATTCGACTGTGTTCCATAACAGAAGCCGCCTGCCTGCACATATGGCATGTATTTTTTAAGAGAGAAGTCTGAAATCTTTGACAGCTGACAGACATTTCTTAACCCAAAAACGTCATGCACGCCGTCAGATCCCTCCCCGTCTCTCGCGTCACCTGACAAGGATCTTCGAATCCTACGCCAGGATCTTCGAATCGTCACTTCGCCGTCTGTCGTCGTGTCGTTGAAACCATCGCATTGCGAAACGTGTGCCAATTTTCAATTCCGGGGAGGAGTGGGCGGCCGGCGTGGGTGAGTCAAACACACATTTACGTCACGGGCGCTTTCAGGTAAGGTCGGGGCGCTGCAAAATTTTCCACCAGAGAATGACAGATTAAGCTGTAACAAAGAGTGACCACGCATTCCAATGTATCTGGTCCAACTGAGCTAACCTGCTCGGACTAGTAACATGGAACGGTCAACCTAGTTCTACCGCTCCAGAAAACTGGCTAAAGTTGATCTTACCCGCGAGCTAGTTCTGGAGTCTCCCAATTCGTATTTTTTGACAAATCTAATCAAACCGAATAAGTTCAACCAGCTTTGCCTCCTGAACAAAATTAAGTTGGAATCTGACCCCTCACGTCGACGTCACTTCAAACGGCGCCGATCTAACACATGTCGGCGATGGCGCCGAGCTAGCCACTAGGGTGGGCGTCTGACTGACGTGGCCGCTATATCGGCGCTGTTTCAAATGACGCCAACCCTAGGGTTATAGCGAATCGACCAGTTCCCTTTCTCCCCGATCGAGTCAAACCAGACAGCCGCCAGAAGCCGCCTCTGTTCCCTCTCTCGCAATGCCGGCCGGCCGCATCACCTACCGCCGCTCCTCCTCCGCTTTCTCCACCTCCGCCCACCTCCGCACCACCTCCCGCCGCTCCTCCACCTGCCCGCCCGCACGCCGACCGCCCGCACGCAGGTCGTCGGCCGCCCGCACGCACGCAGGTCGCCGGCCGCTCCGGCGTAGAGGATGGGCTGCCTCCCTCCGGCCTGGAGGATGGGCTGATCCTCTCCGACCATGTCCTCGTCCCTGACCTCTCCCCTCCGGCCGCGGGTAGCTCTCCCCTTCCCTCTCCGCTCTTAAATCCCCTTAGATGAATTGTAAAATAGGCCTCTTTGGTCCTATTTTAAAATAATTTGTACATTGTGAAAATGTTGTATGTAATTATACAAGTGTTAGTTAATTGTAATCATTCCACTTAGATGAATCATACAATGTAATTATATAATGTTGTATGTAAAATAATTTGTACATTGTGAAGCACATGTTCTAGTTAATTGTAATTATTCCACTTAGATGAATCATTGTAACATATGATGTAATTATACAAGTGTTAGTAATGTAGATACTTCACTTAGATGATATTGCTAAATGTTACATGTGCTTGACCTTGTAGGAGTTGTTTGTAGGATTTTTTTTGTAGGAGTGGTTTGTAGGATACATGTGCTTGAGCTTGTAGATATTTCACTTAGATGATATTGCTAAATGTTACATGTGCTTGACCTTGTAGGAGTTGCTTGTAGGATTTTTTTTGTAGGAGTGGTTTGTAGGATACATGTGCTTGAGCTTGTAGGATACATTGTGAATATTTTCGAGCTTTTAGGAGTTGCTAGATTGATTGGTATTGGCTAGTTTGTGTGTTGTAAGCATGTGCAACATATATGAATGATATTGGCTAGTTTGTGTAGGGTGATTGTAGCAAAATGAGTAGGTTAGAGCAATGGAGCAATGGTATTTTAGGGTGATTGTAGATGGCATGGTATTATTGGTTGCACATTGTCACATTTTGTTGGGTATTGCATTCTCTAATGGATGCTTTGGTATTTGTTTTGGCTATTAATATAGATGGCTTATGCAAAAGTCCTTCATGTGCATCACGGTGGGCGTGTTGTGCAATCGGATTGTGGTGTTGAGTTTGTGGATATGGCAAAGACAGTGATATTTTTCCCACTAGTCCTAGTCTTAGTGATGTTGTTGTCAAGGTTAGAGCCGCCCTTGGATGGAGTGACAAAGGCGATGGAGTTGTTTTGGAAGGAAGATATGATGCGGGTGGCTCTAGATCTTATACTGAGATGATCCCGATCAACGGTGACAACGAGTGGGATCTGTACAAAGAGCTAGTGGAGAACTCGCAAATAAAATCTTTGGTCGTGTTTGCCGTCAAGGGCACCGGGCATGCCCATATTCTCATCGACTTGAACAAGCGGCCCTCGGTTATCGAAAGAAGCAACGATGACCGTCCTGAGGATGTGTATGATGCGGGTCCAAGCCAACCGCCTGTGTGGGACACAGAAAATCAACAAGATGAAGATTACTTGGAGGAGATTATGGAGGAGCCCAGTTATGTTGAAAGAGAACGAGTAGAGATCATCGAGGAGAAAATGAATGTTGAAACCTTAGAGCCGATCGAGGAAGAGTTTGTAGCTGTCTCGCCAATCAACATTCCATCATCGCCTTGTGTACCTTTGGTGGCATCCTCGATGCTTCAGGGAGATCCATATACATATGAAGATGGCAATGAAGAGGACGAGGGGTATGAACATGCTTACGCTGCGGACTCGGACGATGATCGTTCGGTTCCCAAGTTTTCGGAGAAGTAGACCGATGCATTTGTCAAGGTGTGGGGCAGAGATCCTAGTGTTCATGAGTTCAAGGATGTTAAGGAGGCTCACCTAGCCGTGGTAGACTCGAACCTACGGGAGTATGGGCCGGAGCGGCCTAGACCCCTCACCGAAGACGAGTCACAGAGTCGACCTAGGGCACGGACTTTGATATACCCGGGGCTAAAATTCAAGGCTATGTTGGACATGCAAGTATGGTTCCAGGAGTACGCCGTAAGTCATCATTGACCCTACATAGTGTTCAAGTCCGACCAAAATGAAAGATATGTTTTGATATGCGAGAATGAAGATTGTCCATGGAAGGTATGGGCAAGGAAGAAGAAACCTGAAGGTTGGTGGAAGATAAGTAAGTATGAAGGCCCGCACACATGTGGCAATGCCATCCTGGAGGGAAACAAGAACCGGCAACTGACATCTACTTTTATTGCACACCGGTGTGCCGATGCCATCAAAGCTATGCCTACCCTGCAAGCGGCCTCTTTGGTCCAATTTGTGAAACTCATATTTGACTATCATATCAAGTATGGAAAGGCTTGGAGGGCTAAGCAAATGGCTATGCAGATGGTTTATGGTGATTGGGAGGAAGCATATGGGAGGCTCCCTAGGTTGTTGGCGGCGATGGCACATCGAAACCCTGGTATGACGCACATTGTGCAGCCCCATCCAATCGAGACTCGCACGGTCAAAGGTGTCAAGTACCAAGTGTTCCGTCGAGCATTTTGGTGCTTCCGTCCTTGTGTTGAAGCATTCAAGCATTGTCGTCCATTTGTTTGTGTGGATGGAACATTCCTTACAGGGAAGTTTAGGGGTACCCTTATTGTTGCTATCTCTTGCGACGCGGACAACCGATTGGTCTCGCTTGCCTTTTCTCTTGTGGAAAAGGAGGACATCGCCAGCTGGAACTGGTTCATGCACTTGGTGAGGACTACGATTGTTGGCCCCGGAAGAGAAGTCTGTGTCATTTCTGATCGCAATCCGGCCATATTAAATGCCATGAGGGGAGAAATACCTGGGCATCCCCTTGTTAGGCACCGTTGGTGCATAAGGAATTTGGCGGGTAATTTCTACCGTCTTTTCATAATAGAGAAATGACTGAGTATCTCCGTAGGCTTACCTTGGTGTTCGAGCCGGCTGTATTTGAAGAGATGTTCAATGAGTTGTATGGCTTGACAAATGAGAAGGGGAAGGGTTTTCTTAGGAAGAATTTGCCGAAGAAACACCTATGGTCTCAAGCTTTCGATCAGGATGGGGTTCGGTATGGTCACATGACAAGTAACATGGCCAAAATATTCAATAAGGTGCTAAAGGGTATCCGCATGCTACCGGTAACTGCCATCGCATCCTTTACTTTTGACAAGTGCAACGAGTATTGGGTCACGAGGAGCAACGAAGTCAAGGTGCTAATTAATGCTGACAAAAGATGGCCAAAGACTGTTGAAGAAGAACTTGGATACCAAGCCACGAAATCTCATGACCAAACATGGACTTGTTTTGATAAGGAGGTCTGGAAGTGTGAGGTTTCGGAGGTAGGAGGTACCAACTCAGGTGGTGAGCAGTATGGTGGTCGCAAATATGTTGTTGTGCTTGCTCAGTACTCTTGCACGTGCCAGGTGCCTTTACAGATCCATCTACCATGCTCTCATATAATAACCGCGTGTCATGCTCAGGCCGTGGACCCATACAACTCCGTCTCACGGTTCTACAATCTTGAATCGCTATATTGCACATGGGCTGGTAGATTCGAGCCTTACCTAGACATGGCCCAATGGCCTAAGTATACCGGGTCGGTGTACTTACCCGACAGCAAGCTAATGATCGACACAAAAGGGCGAAGAGCGACTAAGCGGTTCAAGATGGACATGGACCAATCCGATGGAGGGACAACCTTCAAGCGACCCCGTCCAAATGATGATTTTGTGGAGGACTCCGTGAAGAACCATTGTTCGGTATGCGACGAAGAAGGTCACAAGAACACAAAAAAGCTAAGTTGTGAGGATCAGAAGAAGAAACTAGCCATGGAAAAAGCAACGGAGGAAGCCGTGGCCGCTAGTAACCCATCATCAAGCGGGTGTGGTAGAGGCCCTAAGAGGCCTCGAGGGACTAGACATATGACAGGTTATCGCCGTCGTCCAAAGGTGATAGGGAAATTAGCCGAGGCATTACAACGGGCTAGAAAGGTTATATTTTGTCCTATAAATGTTTACTTCTGTTTTTAACACATTATTCTTGTTAGGTGTCCTCATTTATATTCTATAAATTATCTTTCAATTATAACTGCATGTTCCTGAAACTCACAAAAAAACCTTGTCTTTGCAGGATGGCGGCTCGGTACCATCTTCTTGAGGCGGAGTATGAGGAGAGCCACCGAGGTCGCATACTCTCGGAAACCCAGGTATACACGTATTGTCTAACATGATCATCACTAAATTAATTATTGTTCAGTATTACTGTTTATTACTTGCTTAACTAATGATAATCACTATATTGACAGGCTCTACTACCCCTTCGCATACGTGGACACAAGGTCAATACAGAGCAGATGGTTTTTGATGAGAGGTATACACCGTACTTATGGAGGGCGAATCTGATTGGCTTTATGACCATGATTGAGCGTGGGCTGCCGACCTACAACAGTGTCGCCCTTACAGCGCTAGTCGATAGATGGCACGTGGAGACACACACGTTCCACCTTCCATGTGGCGAGATGACTATAACTTTGCAAGACATGGCGATGTTGACCGCTTTGCCTATCTCAGGATGGGCTGTGACTGGAAAGATACAGGCAGACAGATTTAGGGACATGGTTGAAGAGCTTCTAGGAGTAAGGCCACCGGAGAAAATTGCTGGGACGAAGGGGAGCAAGACAGGTGGGCTGAGATTGACTTGGATAGAACACCACTTTGGGCATCTTCCCCTCGATGCCAACGAGGATACCGTATCACGGTATGCTCGAGCGTGCGTGATGTATGTGTTTGGGAAGGTTCTTTTTTCATACTCCGGGGGTAGCGACGTCTCATAGATGTATTTGCCTCTACTACGTGACTGGGACGATGCTGGGAGATACAGCTGGGGTTCAGCTGGGTTGGCTTACTTGCATCGACAGCTTGATGAGTCTTGTAGGAGGAGAAAGGGTACATGAAACATGGGTGGTTATGTTCTGGTCTTACAGGTTGGTTTACTTTGACCAACATAATTATTTGCATAACCATTTAGCTTTGCATAACCATCTAGCTTTGCATAACCTATTTGCTTCTTTTCAGGTTTGGAGCTGGCTTAGATTTTCCATAGGCCGACCCACCACCTACGCACCTAGGGATTGGGAACACCCGAACCAAGACCGTGCACCCACCGTTGTGTACTTTTATGAGGATGTATCTACCAAGTGGGGTCCCTCCGATAATATGTATCGGCAATACACCGAGGATTTTGACTCCTTGCGTCGGGGGCAGGTGAGTGTCATATCGATTTTTCTTAATGTATGTTGTCATTGTTGCCTAACATCTTCTTATTTCACTCATAGGTTACATGGCAGGTGTACACTGCGAGTGAGCTAGGCGAGGACTTTAACTTAAACCCGATGTGCACTCAAGACATGGATATGTGGATGAAGAGGTGCCCACTCATTTTCTTCTACGCGGTCGAGTACCACCTTCCACACCAAGTCGGGATGCAGTTTGGTAAGGTCCAGGAATTGCCCCCAGAGCACTTCTCCACCTCGTCTGATCTGCACAAGTAAGATCCCTTAAGCGCCAACGCCTTTATCCTGTCGCATATATGTTTCTCCTTGGTTCTTCATTGTCCCCTCTATGTGCTTTTTGGTAGGATTGATAGAAGGAAAAACAAGTCAATTACTGATTGGGAACATCATCACCGGGAGTATATCCGGAAATGGAATGACAAGGCATCTCATAAGGATATCCTCCAGCAGAGTTGGGATTATAACAGTTGCCTAGACTACTAGACATGGGCTACAGAAAGCTACTCGGGTTCATCTCAAGCCCAGCTAGACCAACATCGATTGCTTAGAAGAGGGATCCGACGAGCCAAATGAGTTTGATGAAGAGGTCCGGATGGACAAGCGTGTCGACCATGGCCCCGTGCGAAACCGTGTGGTAAGAACATAGTAATATCAAGCACTGAATTATTTGCTAGTTCTCGTTGATGATGTTCATATGTGTCATGCTTTGTAGGCCGGTGAGCTTGTAAGAGGTATCAAAGAAGCTGAAGTGGCGCTGAGGGTTACTCCAGGAACTCCAGTTGCCGAGTTTACTCTACGCAAGTGTCTCGAGGTAACGACTAGCAAAGTTTACAAGTTTGGCAAATGTACATATGTTTCCCGCTTGTTCCTTGTGCAAGTGTCTACAAGTTTGGCCAACACTTACATTGTTCTATTATGCAGAAATAGGTCAAACGTTCCCGCTCGTTGGTGTCTAGGCTTGGATGCCGAGATCCTACCGCTGTCATGACGAGTCTCCAGCCGAGCCCTCCAACTTCGGGTGGCAGCACATCCATGTACAACTCAGGTGACGGGACCTCCATCGACTCTGACACTCCATTGTCCATGTTCCGTGGAGATTCCTCCTCCCAAACTGTCCATTATGGTCCGGAGCCGAGTCAGCCAAGCCAATCACAAGGTATGCCTCGTAGGGGTTCTCGTGCGCGCCGCGCACCGGTTATTACAACCCCCGACACTGACGCTCTCAAACCACGTCGTAAGAAGGGTGTCGTCAATAAAAGGAAGGCGCAGTGAGACCTGCTTGTGACCATTGTGCAACCTGTTTGTGTTGATTGTGCAGACATGTTATGAAACTTGAACTATGTATGACTTGAACTATGTATGTGCAGACATATTTTGGTACCTACTTGTGATGAATGTGATGTGCTATATGTAATGTTGTGAATCTTGAACTATGTGATTGTTATTTGTCATCTATGAACTATCATCTATGAATTTGAATTATTATATGTGAATCTATGAATTTGAATTGTTATATGTGAATCTATGAATTTGAAGTGTGCACAGCTATCGGCGCCAGTTGAAATGGCGCCGACCAGTGCAACGTCGGCGCCACATCAAACGGCGCTGAACTTCGGCGCCTATTTGTGTCTTCGGCGCCACACCAGACACACAAGGTGCATTCGATCACCAAATCCAGCCCCAGCTGTCAGCGTGAAGGGAATATGCCCTGAGAGGCAATAATAAAGTGTTTATTATGTGTATTCCAAGTATATGATAGATGTTTATTTTGCATGCTATAATTGTATTAATACGGAAACATTAATACATGTGTGTTTGATAAACAAACAGAAAATTCCTAGTTATGCCTCTCTCATAAACTAGCTCGTTGATTAACAAGATGATCAAGGTTTCCTGATCATGGACATTGGATGTTGTTAATAACGAGATCACAACATTAGTGTAATGGTGTGATGAACATTCATCCAAAGTATAGCATTACGATCAAAGTCATTGAGTTTATATTGCTATAACAACTTGCGAAGTGATCCTAATCCTTAGACCATGAGATCATGTCAATCACTAACACCGGAAGAGTTTCTTGATAACATCAAACGTCACACCATAACAGGGTGATTATAAAGATGGGTTCAGAACTAATAAAGTGTTATGTTGAGGCCCATGGATCGAGAGTGGAATTTGTTCATCCCGATGACAGATAGATATACTCTGGGCCCTCTCGGTGATATCACATTGGTTAGCTTGCAAGCAAGTGATTTGATCACTAGAATGTTATATCATGGGAACGAGAAAAGAGTGCATGCCAGTAACGAGATCAAACTAGGTATGGAGATACCGATGATCAAATCTCGGACATGTAATATATCACGAAACAAAAGGATTAAGATACTAACATAGAAGGTTCCGACGATCACAAGAAAGTCATCGTTGAATGTGTGGGGGTTAATATGGGTCTCCAGATCCCGCTTTTGATTATTGATCCAAGAAGGGTCTCGATCATGTCCACATTATTCGCGAACCGTAGGGTGACACACTTAAGAGACACCGACATCCAATTGGAGCAAAACTTTCATGCCGGAAAGAATAACAAGCGCAGGAATTTATTTCACTAGATACTGAAACAGGTTTTCGGGTGAAGTTGCAGAAAGTGTTTTTGCATGTGAAATGAAATACCAGCAAGGGGTTATATGTGAATGTTTGTCATTAAAGTAATTGACAAAATTCTGAATAAATAAAAGGAGTTTTATTTCATAAGAGTTTGCATTAAATTTGGTGGAAATTTAATAGCAATTTTGAGTGGGATTTTGAGTGGAGGGAATTGAAAGGATTTTTGTGAGTGGAGTGTCCACCCACATGAATGAAGGAGGGGAGGGGGCAGCCCCCATGGCCGGCGGCCACCCCATTGGGTGCCCCCTCCTCCTATAAAAGGAGCCCCTCTCATCTCTCTCACTCACACCTCCTTGTGAAGGATCTCTCTCCCCCTCTAGTATTTATCCCCCATGGTCTCGGACTAGCGAGATACATGTTCTCGGTGGCTATTCGGCAAGAAAGAGTTGTGCTTCCGCTGCATCGCTGGAGCGAGGAGGCGGAGGTTGCTCGGTGCCTCGGACGTGTGTGCGAGCACGGATGCACCGCTAAGTTGCGGTGCTAAGGACTTCCTCTCGATCTTGAGATCGGTAAGAGATCGTCTACATCAACCACGAGTTCAGACTCGTTAAGCTTTGTCTATCTTCATGGGTATGTTCTCTATGGATTTACATCCTCCGTTGTTTGTATCTAGTAGATAGATCTTGGTACATAGTTGTTCCCATCATAGGAAATTTTTTGTTTTCTATGCTGCGAACCCTACAGTGGTATCAGAGCCGGATCTATGCGTAGATTCTTTACACGGGTAGTACACATATGAGTATGTGGGCGATCATGTTATTGCTTCTTAGTTGTATTTTGGATATTGGTGGCATAGTGAGATGAAGCGGTCCGGACAAACTTTACATGTCCTCGCACATGAGACCTGCTCCATGCTTGACATGCAACTAGTTTGTATAAGTGGCTAGCGGGTGTCTGTCTCTCCTACTATAGTCAATATCTAATTTGCAACGAGTTGTCAATAATTTGGTTATCCTCGTTGTGGTTCATGTTCGTAGGTAAGAACGGTTCTATCTTCGAAAGCCCTAAGCCACGTAAAACTTGCAATGGATAAATTAGAGACGTCTAGTTTAGATTGTTGCTAGGCTAGTGTTATGATATGGTGATGTTGTAAGTAGAAGTATGAGATGATACTCTTGCAACCCACATAATGCATAAGTTCCATAGACCTTGGCCTTACACATAGAGGTATGATAGTGATCATACCACGGTGCACATGATAGAGATCATATGTGGGAACCATATCATTTCACTTATAAACATGTGATGTTTGATAGCATCTTATATTTCTTGTGTGGCATTTTATTATCATAATAAGATGATCCCTCATTTAAATATCAAGATAAGAATGTGTTCTTCCTTAAGTATGCACCGATTATGTTTTCATCGTTCTAAGACATCACGTGATGATCGGGTGTTCTTGGATCCACGACCATATCTCGGGTGTAAGACAGTTACACACGCGAATACTAAGGTTCTTACTTGGTGAGCCTAGCATGTACAGACATGGCCTCGGAAACGGACCGAAAGGTTAAGCATGAGTCATATAGTAGATATGATGCCCATTTGATGCTCGCCTTTGAAGCTACACCGACTCACGTGATGATCGGACTTGGTGTAGTGGATTTGGTTCATGTAATCACCAAAAAGGCACGAGGATGTCGTTTTTGAGTGGGAGTTCATTCTTAATGTGGATTAGTTGAACTCAATCTATCGTAAACTTAGTCTAAACTTTACAAATTATGTTGTAGATGGCACCACCTGCTTTTAATTTCAATGTGTTCATGGAGAAAGAGAAACATGCAACAAACGGTAGAAACTTTACCGAATGGGCCATAAATTTGAGGATTCTCCTCTGTGCTGCACAAAAGCAATATGTGGTAGAAGCGCCGCTAGGCCCCCCACCGTTTGATGATGCCCCTGCCGAGGAGAAGAATGTCTATCAGACTCGTCAGGAGGACCACAACTTAGTTCATTGCGGCATATTGTATGGGCTAGAGCCAGACCTTCGAAAGCGTTTTGAAAACGGCAATGCATTTGATACAGTGGGTGAGTTGAAAATGATTTTCGACACGCATGCTGCTGTAGAGAACTACAATGCTTCAAAAAAGTTCTTTAGCTACATGATGGAAGAGCACAACTCTGTAAGTGAGCATGTACTCAAGATGTCGGGTTACGCGGATAAGCTTGTGTCCTTGGGAATATCGATTCCCATTTACTTAGGCATCCATCGTGTTCTGCAGTCTCTGCCACCTAGCTATAAGAGCTTCGTGATGAACTATAATATGCAAGGCATGAAGAAGTCTCTCCCCGAGCTTCTGTCAATGCTTAAAACTACAGAAGTGGAGATCAAGAAGGAACATCAAGTGTTGATGATCAATAAGAACACTAGTTTCAAGAAAGTCAAGAAGGGTAAACGGAAGGGAAGTAAGGGCGGCAAGATGGTTGCCGTGCCTGAAAAGAAACCCCGAGTTGGCCCTAAGTCTGATACCAAGTGCTATTATTGTAAGGGGACTGGCCACTGGAAGCGCAACTACCCCAAGTATTTGACAGACAAGAAGGCCGGCAAGGCGAACAAAGGTATATATGATATACATGTTATTGATGTGTACTTGACTAGTGCTCGTAGTAGCACCTGGGTATTTGATACCGGTTCAATTGCTAATATTTGTAACTCGGATCAGGAGCGACGGAACAAGCGACCGCTAGCAAGGGGTAAGGTCAAGATACGTGTCGGCAATGGATCAAGTGTTGATGTGATCACCGTCGGAACGCTACCTCTCCACTTGCCGTCGGGATTAGTAATAAACTTGAATAATTGTTATCTGGTGCTAGCACTGAGCATGAACATTGTATCTGGATCGTGTTTGATGCGAAGTGGTTATTCATTTAAATCCGAGAACAATGGTTGTTCTATTTATATGAATGAAATCTTTTATGGTCATGCACCAATGATGAATGTTTTATTTCTGTTAGATCTCGATAATAGTGTTACACATATTCATAATGTTGATGCTAAAAGGATTAAACTTAATGATGATATATCCGCATATATGTGGCACTGCCGTCTAGGTCATATTAGTGTTAAACGCATGAAGAAGCTCCATTCGGATGGACTTTTGGAATCACTTGATTTTCAATCATTTGATACATGTGAGCCATGCCTTATGGGAAAGATGACTAGAACGCCGTTTTCCGGTTCAATGGAACGGGCGACAGATTTATTGGAAATCATACATTCTGATGTATGTGGTCCAATGAGTGTGTCAGCGCGAGGTGGATATAGTTATTTTGTTACTTTCATGGATGCTTTGAGTAGATATGGTTATATCTACTTGATGAAACACAAGTCTGAAACCTTTGAAAAGTTTAAGGAATTTCAGAGTGAAGTGGAAAATCATCGTAATAGAAAGATCAAATTTCTACGGTCCGACCGTGGAGGAGAGTATCTAAGTTACGAGTTTAGCACTCATATGAAAGAGTGTGGAATTGTTTCACAACTCACACCTGCCGGAACACCATAGCGAAATGGTGTGTCGGAACGTTGTAATCGTACTTTATTGGATATGGTTCGATCTATGATGTCTCTGACGGACTTGCCGTTGTCATTTTGGGGTTATGCACTAGAAACTTCTGCATTCACTTTAAATTGGGCACCATCTAAATCCGTTGAAAAGACACCGTATGAATTGTGGTTTGGAAACAAACCTAAGCTATCATTTCTTAAAGTTTGGGGATGCGATGTTTATCTGAAGAAACTTCAACCGGATAAACTCGAACCCAAAGCGGAAAAATGCGTCTTCATAGGATACCCTAAGGAAACTATTGGGTATTCCTTCTATCATAGATCCGAGGGCAAGGTTTTTGTTGCCAAGAATGGATCCTTTCTAGAGAAAGTGTTTCTCGCGAAAGGTGTGAGTAGTCGGAAGGTAGAACTCGAAGAGGTTAATGAACCTTCTCTTCAAAGTATGGCGAGTAGCGCAGCGCCGGAAGTCATTCCGGAGTTGGCCTCACCAGTTGAAGAGGGAACTAATGATAATGATCTTGAAACTCCAAAAGAGAGTACTACCGGACCTCGCAGGTCTAGCAGGACACGTGCAGCTCCCGAGATGTACGGAAACCCTGTTATGAATTTCATGGTAGATGAAATTGATGACCCTGCGAAGCGATGATGAGCCCAGATTCCAACAAATGGTTAGAAGCCATGAAATCCGAGATGGAATCCATGTATGAAAATCAAGTTTGGAACTTGGTGGACTTACCTCACGACCGAAAGGCCGTGGAGAATAAATGGATTTTCAAAAGGAAAACTGATGCTAATGGTAATGTAACCGTCTATAAAGCTTGACTTTTCGCAAAGGGGTTTCGAAAAATTCAAGGAGTTGACTACGATGAGACATTCTCTCCTGTAGCGATGCTAAAGTCAGTTAGGATTATGTTAGCAATTGCTGCATATTTCGATTATGAGATATGGCATATGGATGTCAAAACCGCGTTTCTCAATGGTAATATTGAAGAAGAGTTGTATATGATACAACCAAAGGGTTTTGTCGATCCTAAGGATGCTAACAAGGTGTGCAAGCTTCAGCGATCCATCTATGGACTGAAGCAAGCATCACGAAGTTGGAATCTCCGCTTTGATGAGGTGATCAAAGAGTTTGGATTTGTCCAAACTTATAGAGAAGCTTGTATTTACAAGAAAATGAGTGGGAGCAATGTGGCATTTCTCATATTATATGTGGATGAAATATTATTGATCGGAAATGATATAGATCTTTTAAATAGTGTTAAAAGTTATCTAAATAGCAAATTTTCAATGAAGGACCTAGGTGAAGCCTCATACATATTAGGCATAACGATCTATAGAGATAGATCTAGGCGCCTAATAGGGCTATCACAAAGTACATACCTTGATAAGATTTCAAAGAAGTTTAAAATGGACGGAAGTAAGAAGGGATTCTTACCTATGTTGAAAGGCAAGACATTGAGTAAGACTCAATGTCCGGCTACGGCGGAAGAAATAGAGATAATGGACAAAGTCCCCTATGCTTCAGCCATAGGAACACTGGATAGGGGTCAAGAATATCCTTAAGTACTTGCGAAGAACTAAGGATATGTTTCTTGTGTACGGAGGTAAAGAAGAGCTCGTCGCTAAATGTTATGTCGACGCTAGCTTTGACACCGATCCGTATGACTCTAAGTCTCAATCCGGATACGTATTTCTCATGAATGGCGGAGCGGTTAGTTGGAAGAGTTCCAAACAACTTGTGGTGGCGGGATCAACAACGGACGTTGAATATGTTGCTGCTTCGAAAGTGGCTCAGGAAGCGGTTTGGATGAAGGAGTTCATATCCGAACTAGGTGTGGTTGCGAGCATGTTGGACCCAATGGTGATCTATTGTGACAACAATGGTGCCATTTCCAATGCCAAAGAACCTAGGTCTCACAAGAATTCCAAGCATATTAAGCGCCGGTTTCACTCCATCCGCGAGCATGTCAAGGATGGAGATATAAAGATTTGTAAAGTACACATGGATCTCAATGTAGCAGATCTGTTGACTAAAACTCTCCCTAGAGCAAAACATGATAAACACCATAACTCCATGGGTGTTAGATTCATCACTATGTAACTAGATTATTGTCTCTAGTGCAAGTGGGAGACTAAAGGGAATATGCCCTGAGAGGCAATAATGAAGTGTTTATTATGTGTATTCCAAGTATATGATAGATGTTTATTTTGCATGCTATAATTGTATTAATACGGAAACATTAATACATGTGTGTTTGATAAACAAACAGAAAGTTCCTAGTTATGCCTCTCTCATAAACTAGCTCGTTGATTAACAAGATGATCAAGGTTTCCTGATCATGGACATTGGATGTTGTTAATAACGAGATCACAACATTAGTGTAATGGTGTGATGAACATTCATCCAAAGTATAGCATTACGATCAAAGTCATTGAGTTTATATTGCTATAACAACTTACGAAGTGATCCTAATCCTTAGACCATGAGATCATGTCAATCACTAACACCAGAAGAGTTTCTTGATAACATCAAACGTCACACCATAACAGGGTGATTATAAAGATGGGTTCAGAACTAATAAAGTGTTATGTTGAGGCCCATGGATCGAGAGTGGAATTTGTTCATCCTGATGACGGATAGATATACTCTGGGCCCTCTCTGTGATATCACATTGGTTAGCTTGCAAGCAAGTGATTTGATCACTAGAATGTTATATCATGGGAACGAGAAAAGAGTGCATGCCAGTAATGAGATCAAACTAGGTATGGAGATACCGATGATCAAATCTCGGACATGTAATATATCACGAAACAAAAGGATTAAGATACTAACGTAGAAGGTTCCGACGATCACAAGAAAGTCATCGTTGAATGTGTGGGAGTCAATATGGGTCTCCAGATCCCGCTTTTGATTATTGATCCAAGAAGGGTATCGATCATGTCCACATTATTCGCGAACCGTAGGGTGACACACTTAAGAGACACCGACATCCAATTGGAGCAAAAGTTTCATCCCGGAAAGAATAGCAAGCTAAGGAATTTTTTTCACTAGATACCGAAACAGGTTTTCGGGTGAAATTACAGAAAGTGTTTTTGCATGTGAAATGAAATACCAGCAAGGGGTTATATGTGAATGTTTATCATTAAAGTAATTGACAAAATTCTGAATAAATAAAAGGAGTTTTATTTCATAAGAGTTTGCATTAAATTTGGTGGAAATTTAATAGCAATTTTGAGTGGGATTTTGAGTGGAGGGAATTGAAAGGATTTTTGTGAGTGGAGTGTCCACCTGCATGAATGAAGGAGGGGAGGGGGCAGCCCCCATAGTCGGCGGCCACCCCCTTGGGTGCCCCCTCCTCCTATAAAAGGAGCCCCCTCTCATCTCTCTCACTCACACCTCCTTGTGAAGGATCTCTCTCCCCCTCTAGTATTTATCCCCCAGGGTCTCGGACGAGTGAGATACATGTTCCCGGTGGCTATTCGGCAAGAAAGAGTTGTGCTTCCGCTGCATCGCTGGAGCGAGGAGGCGGAGGTTGCTCGGTGCCTCGGACGTGTGTGCGAGCACGAATGCGCCGCTAAGTTGCGGTGCTAAGGACTTCCTCTCGATCTTGAGATCGGTAAGAGATCGTCTACATCAACCACGAGTTCGGACTCGTTAAGCTTTGTCAATCTTCAAGGGTATGTTCTCTATGGATATACATCCTCCGTTGTTTGTATCTAGTAGATAGATCTTGGTACATAGTTGTTCCCATCATAGGAAATTTTTTGTTTTCTATGCTGCGAACCCTACAGTGGTATCAGAGCCGGATCTATGCGTAGATTCTTTACACGGGTAGTACACATATGGGTATGTGGGCGATCATGTTATTGCTTCTTAGTTGTATTTTGGATATTGGTGGCATAGTGAGATGAAGCGGCCCGAACAAACTTTACATGTCCTCGCACATGAGACCTGTTCCATGCTTGACATGCAACTTGTTTGCATAAGTGGCTAGCGGGTGTCTGTCTCTCGTACTATAGTCAATATATAATTTGCAACGAGTTTTCAATAATTTGGTTATCCTCATTGTGGTTCATGTTCATAGGTAAGAACGGTTCTATCTTCGAAAGCCCTAAGCCACGTAAAACTTGCAATGGATAAATTAGAGACGTCTAGTTTAGATTGTTGCTAGGCTAGTGTTATGATGTGGTGATGTTGTAAGTACAAGTATGAGATGATACTCTTGCAACCCACATAACGCATAAGTTCCATAGACCTTGGCCTTACACATAGAGGTATGATAGTGATCATACCACGGTGCACATGATAGAGATCACATGTGGGAACCATATCATTTCACTTAAAAACATGTGATGTTTGATAGCATCTTATATTGCTTGTGTGGCGTTTTATTAGCATAATAAGATGATCCCTCATTTAAATATCAAGGTAAGAATGTGTTCTTCCTTAAGTATGCACCGATTATGTTTTCGTCGTTCTAAGACATCACGTGATGATCGGGTGTTCTTGGATCCACGACCATATCTCGGGTGTAAGACAGTTACACACGCGAATACTAAGGTTCTTACTTGGCGATCCTAGCATGTACAGACATGGCCTCGGAACACGGACCGAAAGGTTAAGCATGAGTCATATAGTAGATATGATGCCCATTTGATGCTTGCCTTTGAAGCTACACCGACTCACGTGATGATCGGACTTGGTGTAGTGGATTTGGTTCATGTAATCACCAAAAAGGCACGAGGATGTCGTTTTTGAATGGGAGTTCATTTTTAATGTGGATTAGTTGAACTCAATCTATCGTAAACTTAGTCTAAACTTTACAAATTATGTTGTAGATGGCACCACCTGCTTTTAATTTCAATGTGTTCATGGAGAAAGAGAAACTTGCAACGAACGGTAGCAACTTTACCGAATGGGCCATAAATTTGAGGATTCTCCTCTCTGCTGCACAAAAGCAATATGTGCTAGAAGCGCCGCTACGCCCCCCACCGTTTGATGATGCCCCTAACGAGGAGAAGAATGTCTATCAGACTCGTCAGGAGGACCACAACTTAGTTCATTGCGGCATATTGTATGGGCTAGAGCCAGACCTTCGAAAGCGTTTTGAAAACGGCAATGCATTTGATACAATGGGTGAGTTGAAAATGATTTTCGACACACATGCAGTTGTAGAGAGCTACAATGCTTCAAAAAAGTTCTTTAGCTACATGATGGAAGAGCACAACTCCGTAAGTGAGCATGTACTCAAGATGCCGGGTTACGCGGATAAGCTTGTGTCCTTGGGAATATCGATTCCCATTTACTTAGGCATACATCGTGTTCTGCAGTCTCTGCCACCTAGCTATAAGAGCTTCATGATGAACTATAATATGCAAGGCATGAAGAAGTCTCTCCCCGAGCTTTTGTCAATGCTTAAAACTACAGAAGTGGAGATCAAGAAGGAACATCAAGTGTTGATGATCAATAAGAACACTGGTTTCAAGAAAGTCAAGAAGGGTAAACGGAATGGAAGTAAGGGCGGCAAGCCGCTTGCCGTGCCTGAAAAGAAACCCCGAGTTGGCCCTAAGTCTGATACCGAGTGCTATTATTGTAAGGGGACTGGCCACTGGAAGCGCAACTACCCTAAGTATTTGACAGACAAGAAGGCCGGCAAGGCGAACAAAGGTATATATGATATACATGTTATTGATGTGTACTTGACTAGTGCTCGTAGTAGCACCTGGGTATTTGATACCGGTTCAATTGCTAATATTTGTAACTCGGATCAGGAGCTGCGGAACAAGCGACCACTAGCAAGGGGTGAGGTCAAGATGCGTGTCGGCAATGGATCAAGTGTTGATGTGATCACCGTTCACTACAAGAAATGTGGCAAACTATGACCTTCTGATAGTGACCGTGAATAAAATTGTCATAGATCTATGACGATTTTGCACTAGATAGCCATAAGACGTTTGAAGGGGTAAAAACCTTGAAAAATTAAGACGTTTTGACTCCAAAACGTCATATTTGTCGTAGCTAAAATCGTCATAATCTGGCGGATGTATCCTACGACATATATTGTAGCTGATTACGACGATTTAAATTGGTCATAACGTCTAAAATAGAATAAAGTTGAAATGAGTAAGCATTTTCCCCAGCATTTTTATCTATGTGGCATGTCTATGTGTCAGTTTTTGCATATGTGGCATACCTATGTGTCAATATTTGGTTCCATTACACCCACAAATTGAACTCACACGCGGGAATAATAACCAAAAAAGGGGCTGCAGGGGGACTCGAACCGGCGACCTCCCCACTGATGAAAGGGACGTAACCACTAGACCAACACAACTTAGTTATTCCATACCCGCGCTCAAGCCTTTTGACTATCACCCGCGATCCAAACTGGGCCTGGCTGCCAGGTTCCCCCTAATGGGCCTCGCTGGGAAGGTGTATTTGGGCGAGCTTAATAGAAAGGCCGATCACGGTATCCTCTTGGGCCAGCTTAGAAAAGAAGGCGAACCATGGTATCCTATTGGGCCGACCTGGTCCTTTTCGCGTGGTATATTAGTTCCCGGGCCGACCTTGTCCTCTTGGGTTGGTCCGATTAGGATAGTTTTTTTCTTTGTTTTCTTTTTTCATTATTCTTTTGTATCTTTTGCATAAGATGTCCAAAAGAATTAATTTTCGTCTCTAAATTTTTATAAACTCATTAGAGCACCTTATGGTGTTAATTATCAATGCTTTGATTATTTAAAATGACGTTAGTATGTTTGGATTGTTTTTGAATTTTTTATGCCAGTTTCAAACTATGGTCAAAACGGCGGACACAAAGGTTCTTAGCTAGGGGCTGAGTCTCGCTAAACTTGCATTGGATCTCTGAAGAAATAGCATATTGTGAGTCTAAAAATGATTTTTGCCAAAAATCATGAGCATCAGATCATGTACATGTAGTTCAAACCGGACCCACTTCCTATCGAATCGGCAGGAATTTGTCTTTTTGCCAGGGGTGTACGGAAAGGTTTGAGATACCCCGGTTGGTACATTGTCCATGTAAGGTTGTCTAATATTTTTTTTAAATGTGGCGGTACCATTCTAAAACTGTCATTTGGTGGTTGCGTCACAAAACGACCCGTTTTTTGCGCTCGGAAAATGGAAATTGGTTTTTCCGTGTGTGGAAAAGGAAAACTTCCACCTGCAACATTGTTCTCCATGCCATGATACATATGTGTGCACAATATGGGCACATTATCACGAACTATGCCCTGATTCTAGCCATAACATTGGTCATTTGACCCGAAAGCCACGAAACCTCGAACATGATAGGTCATTTTGTGAAGGGTTTTTTTTAGACATACTCAATTTACCAAGTTTGGTATTTTTCCTTGAAATTATGTCACATAATAAAACACCACGCGAAGGATTTGCATTGATCGGACCGTTTTTTATTTTTTTATGCCCGTTTCAAACCATGGTCAAAACAGCGGGCATGAAGGTTCTTAGCTCAGGGCCGAGCCTCGCTAAACTTGCATTGGATCTCTAAAGAAGTAGCATATTGCGAGTCTAAAAAACATTTTTTCAAAAAATAATGGGCATCAGATCATGTACCTGTAGTTCAAACCGGACCCACTTCCTACCGAATCGGCAGGAATTTGTCTTTTTTGCCAGGGGTGTACGGAAAGGTTTGAGATACCCCGGTTGGGACATTGTCCATGTAAGGTGGTCTAATATTTTTCAAATGTGGCGGTACCATTCTAAAACTGTCATTTGGTGGTTGCTTCATAAAACGACCCGTTTTTTACGCTCGGAAAATGGAAACTGGTTTTTCCGTGCGTCGAAAAGGAAAACTTTCTCCTGCAACATTGTTCTCCATGCCATGATACATATGTGTGCACAATATGGGCACATTATCACAAACTATACCCTGATTCTAGCCATAACATTGGTCATTTGACCCGAAAGCCACGAAACCTCGAACATGATAGGTCATTTTGTGAAGGGTTTTTTGAGACATGCTCAATTTACCAAGGTTGGTATTTTTCCTTGAAATTATGTCACATAATTAGACACCACGCGAAGGATTTGCGTTGATCGGACCGTTTTTTATTTTTTTATGCCCGTTTCAAACCATGGTCAAAACGACGGGTATGAAGGTTCTTAGCTCAGGGCCGAGCCTCGCTAAACTTGCATTGGATCTCTAAAGAAATAGCATATTGCGAGTCTAAAAAACATTTTTTCAAAAAATAATGGGCATCGGATCATGTACCTGTAGTTCAAACCGGACCCACTTCCTACCGAATCGGTAGGAATTTGTCTTTTTCGCCAGGGGTGTACGGAAAGGTTTGAGATACCCCGGTTGGGACATTGTCCATGTAAGGTGGTCTAATATTTTTTCAAAATGTGGCGGTACCATTCTAAAACTGTCATTTGGTGGTTGCTTCAAAAAACGCCCCTTTTTTTGCGCTCGGAAAATGGAAATTGGTTTTTCCGTGCGTCGAAAAGGAAAACTTCCTCCTGCAACATTGTTCTCCATGCCATGATACATATGTGTGCATGATACGGGCACATTATCACAAAATATGCCCTGATTCTAGCCATAACATTGGTCATTTGACCCGAAAGCCACGAAACCTCGAACATGATAGGTCATTTTGTGAAGGGTTTTTTGAGACATACTCAATTTACCAAGTTTGGTATTTTTTCTTGAAATTATGTCACATAATAAGACACCACGCGAAGGATTTGCGTTGATCGAACCGTTTTTTATTTTTTTATGCCCGTTTCAAACCATGGTCAAAACGGCGGGCATGAAGGTTCTTAGCTCAGGGCCGAGCCTCGCTAAACTTGCATTGGATCTCTAAAGAAATAGCATATTGCGAGTCTAAAAAACATTTTTCAAAAAATAATGGGCATCGAATCATGTACCTGTAGTTCAAACCGGACCCACTTCCAACCGAATCGGCAGGAATTTGTCTTTTTCGCCAGGGGTGTACGGAAAGGTTTGAGATACCCCGGTTGGGACATTGTCCATGTAAGGTGGTCTAATATTTTTTCAAAATATGGCGTTACCATTCTAAAACTGTCATTTGGTGGTTGCTTCAAAAAACGCCCCATTTTTTGCGCTCAGAAAATGGAAAATGGTTTTTCCGTGCGTCGAAAAGGAAAACTTCCTCCTGCAACATTGTTCTCCATGCCATGATACATATGTGTGCATGATACGGGTGCATTATCACAAACTATGCCCTGATTCTAGCCATAACATTGGTCATTTGACCCGAAAGCCACGAAACCTCAAACATGATAGGTCATTTTGTGAAGGGTTTTTTGAGACATACTCAATTTACCAAGTTTGGTATTTTTCCTTGCAATTATATCACATAATAAGACACCACGCGAAGGATTTGCGTTGATCGGACCGTTTTTTATTTTTTATGCTCGTTTCAAACCATGGTCAAAACGGCGGGCATGAAGGTTCTTAGCTCAGGGTCGAGCCTCGCTAAACTTGCATTGGATCTCTAAAGAAATAGCATATTGCGAGTCTAAAACACATTTTTTCAAAAAATAATGGGCATCGGATCATGTACCTGTAGTTCAAACCGGACCCACTTCCTGCCGAATCGGCAGGAATTTGTCTTTTTCGCGAGGGGTGCACGGAAAGGTTTGAGATACCCCGGTTGGGAGATTGTCCATGTAAGGTGGTCTACTAATTTTAAAAAATAGGATGACAGCATTTTGGAACTTTTATTTCGTGATAGCTTCACAACGCAGCCTTTTTTTGAACTAAAAAAATGGTTTTTATTTTGCGACCAATCAAATTGCAGGAATCTGACTTCCACGGATCGGCCATCCTTGTCTGATCTAGATCGTTAAATTCTCATCCAAGGACCATACTTTTCTCAAACAAACACAGCACCCACTCTTCCGCTGCTAACCCTAGGCCCAGCTGCAGACCGAACCATCGCCACCTCTCCAGATTTGCCTCCAGACAAATCCTAACCTCACATAGCGACCCACATCCTCCATATCGCCTCCCCGTGCGCCGCCGATCTCCCCCGCCGAGCCTCAACTTGCGTCCCCGCACGCGACACCCTGCCTCCAAACCTATCAATCCCCGCCGCCACCCCTCCTCCGTGTGCACCGCCGCCACCCCTCGATCTCCGCCGCCACGACCTAACCTCCAGATCGCCATCACCTCCACATCCCATCGCTGCGCTCCCCCATCGTATGCACTTCCCTCCCCGTTCCACTCGTTCCTCAGATCCACATCCGCAAGCCCAGGAGGAGCCGCCACGGCCGGTGCTTCCACCCGCTGATCGGAGGACAAGCTCCACCTCGACCCAACGTCCGCCGCCGCCGTCTGGGAGGTGAAGAGGATGCAGAGTTCCTCCTCGCGGACACCAAGGCCGTGACCGGAGTAGGGAAACTAGCCGGTTGCCGGACACTACGGGAGGAGCATGTCGAGGGCAGAGGCGGCGGCATGGCAGGGACCAGAGGCGACGGCGCGGACCCCGACCTAGGCACTAGAGGTTGGAGCCTGCTTCTCCACCAAAGCTTGGATGGTATGGAGGTCGAGCTCGGTCTAGCGTCTCTGGTCTTGGCCATGGCAGGATGCTACAGATCAAGGACGGCATAGGTTCGAGGAGCAGCGGATGCTCTGGATCCCAACCATGTTGCGACACTTCCAGGTCGTGTCTCTCTCTCGCCCTACCTCGCCCCTATCTCTCGCGGGTCCTCTCTCAGCACCTCTCACCACTTCTTGAAACCTATATTTGATTTGGACATCACTTTCAGGTCTTTCCTGATGCCAAAAATTCAAATCATTCGAATTTTGGCCAAATATTTGATTTGCCTAGAAAAATCTGAAAACATTACAGTAAATCAAACACACTGATATGAATCTACAGTTCATTTTGTAGCACATTACGGGCACATATGGATCCTTAGACTGACATCTGAAGTTACTGTAAACTATGGCTATTTTCTAATTTTTCATGTGGTGTGACTTTCTGGCTTTCTCAACCAATTCCATATCTGTAACACACTTACATATGATCCCCTTTTTTATAACATACTACACACCACATACAATCCAATGCTTGTAGTGGTTGCTCAGTATATGTAAAATTCAGAGGAAGAAGCAACCAATAGATAAGGTTAGCAGCTGGGATTAGAGAAAGGAAGATGAGTCGAGCTCTGGAGTGGCTGCCGCCACGGCGCCCTCCTCCAGCAGTGCCTAGGTCCAGCCCCGCCCGCCTCCAGCACCGTGGCGACCTCATCCAGCAGTGGTTGTGCCCTACTCGAGCAGTCGCGCCATGCGAGCGGGGCCTGCAGCCACGAGCGCCTCCAGCCGCTGCGTTGCACAAGGGCGCCCTCCGGCACGAGCGCATCACTTTCAGGTTTTTTTCTTCACGTCTCCATACAGAGTATATGGGTATGTATTGGAGTATAAGTCTATATTTGGACTTGTATTAGACAAAAATGGCATAGGTAGAGGTATGATAAAGCTGGAGTGGCATATTCCCAACATTGCGTTTTGTAATGGCATTTTTCCAATCGGTAAAAGTTACAATGGCATGGATCCAATTAACCCTAGTTTTAAACATGTTATACATGATAAGACGTGACATGGGTTTCGTTTTGTGTAAGTTACCTGTATGACATCTGTGTTATCTGCGGTCTGAGACATGTGTGATTGAAATCTAATTGAAATGCTGCAGGGCAACTCCAGTCGGGCGTGCAGCAGCACAACTCTTACAATTCCCGAAGTAGTGCAATGTCTTATGTGGTAGCTCCTGGTTCCATATTGTACAATAGTATGTCATCTTTGTTTTCTTCAGCATGCCTTGTTCTCATGTACTGTGTCTTGGGATCATTCGTTCATACTATGTTGTATCATAATGAATCGTCTTTTTTCTCTAGACCATATTAATTCTTACCCCACACTAGGTGCGGCGTGTCGCCACACTAAATTCCCTAGTTAGAAATAAAATATCAACTTATGAATACTCAAATCTAATCCTCATTTTACTTATATAAAATTTCCAGTAAATAAATTATCAATAGAAGATCATAGTCTTGGTATGATCTTGTTCTTATCATAGAAGTGATATGTAGATTTGATCTATGTTATATTACACGATCTGTGTCATATAATTTGTCACTGTGTTGCTCAATAAAGCAATCCTTTACATAGGTACTCATACTGCTTTACCATATCTATTCTAGCCTTTTTTATTATGTTATTCTCTGTAATTGCCAGGTCAGTTCAAAGCATAAGAAACCAGTCGCACCAGCGGATGTGATACACTGTTGAAACAAGCCCCCTCTCGCAGTACAGGTCCCGTGACCACCTTGTCGAACTGGTGAGTTTCCCCACCCTTCCCTCGGTGATTTGTGTGTATGCCTTGGCAGAGCGAGCCATGATCTGTTTGATTCGTCCGCTTGGTGTGGTCTCGATGAGATCTAAATGGGCATTGCCTGTGTGGCCTCTGAAATCCGATGAAATATTTGGTCTATTGATTTCATAGTGAGGCAATGTGGCCTCTGAAATCCGATGAAATATTTGGTCTATTGATTTTATAGTGGTAATGTGTATATCAGTAAATCAGGCGTTCATACATTTTTATTCTGATTCACCAATGTGTTTGTTATTTCCTTAGCAGTTTGTAGTTACAACCTACTGTTGTTTTGCTCTTTGTTAAAATATTTGTTCCCGCTGTTACAATATATACGGTATACTTTCAACATCAGCATGTTTTCTTATTTGGGATGACATTGGCTGTTCTTTTTTGGACACATGAAAACTACTGCTGTAGTTCCTAATTTTTTAGACTAGAGTTATTAGGAAGCAAACTATGCTATTTATGATAAGCAGCAGAGATTCATAAGCAGATGCTAGTATAGTTAGGGACTGATGTATATAGTAACATAGATAGAAAAGGTCCATTTTTCATGTTGTAAACATTTGAAACCCTGTTGCGACAGAAAATAAAGGGAAGTATTGTTTATGTGGGCTAGGATAGTGCTTTATTTAATATCTAGAAACATGCACATTTGTTCTTTGCCTAACTTACTGTCCTATATGTGAAACCAGATGCCCACTTCAAGGATGATCTTGTCCTGGATAGTCTGGATGCAATGGAGGTTGTGATGGCCTTGGAAGAGGAATTTGGTTTCGAGATACCTGATGATGAAGCTGACAACGAGTAGCGAATCTGTCATGTTTACATCTATTGTATTTGCTGTCTTTTTGGTTATTGTGTCTCAAATTTGGCTGTTGTATCTGCTATCATGTTTATATCCGTTGTATCAGATATCTATATCTATTATGATGATCTAGCTATCATGTCATGTAATAGTGTTACTTATTAGCCTCGTGGCTGTTATGTTTAAATTCTGGATTATATACTGTTGTTTTGTGTGAACTATATATTTGGAAATGTTGTTGGGCTGGTTTGTACATTTGGGTCCGTACTAGATCTAAAAAGTCGAATACACCCTAAAAACAAGGCCATGGCCCATAGACACGACATAAAATAAAATGCTCTACAAATGGCCTAGGCACAAAACAGAAAAAGTCCAACATTATTGGGCCAGCCCATTTAGATCATTAAAATGGACTGGGCTGATTTTGATTTAAGACGATTTCATTTCGTCACAATTTTTCCACGTAGGATCGGCCACGTAGGATCTGAGCTGGCTTGGCTAGATGGTCCATGACGATATTAGATCATCATAGACATTATGACGATTTAATATCGTCATAGACGGTTATGACGATTTTACCAAATACGTCGTTATAGTTCATTTGCGACGCCCAGCTTTCGACGGTCTCAAAATCATCATAGAATCGTCATAAACGAACTATTATGACGATTTTGTGACGAAAATGGAGGGTCATATATAGCCAGATTCCTTGTAGTGGTTGGAACGCTAACTCTCCACTTGCCGTCGGGATTAGTAATAAACTTGAATAATTGTTATCTGATGCTAGCACTAAGCATGAACATTGTATCTGGATCGTGTTTGATGCGAAGTGGTTATTCATTTAAATCCGAGAACAATGGTTGTTCTATTATATGAATGAAATCTTTTATGGTCATGCACCAATGATGAATGGTTTATTTCTGTTAGATCTCGATAATAGTGTTACACATATTCATAATGTTGATGCTAAAAGGATTAAACTTAATGATGATATATCCGCATATATGTGGCACTGCCGTCTAGGTCATATTAGTGTTAAACGCATGAAGAAGCTCCATTCGGATGGACTTTTGGAATCACTTGATTTTCAATCATTTGATACATGTGAGCCATGCCTTATGGGAAAGATGACTAGAATGCCGTTTTCCGGTTCAATGGAACGGGCGACAGATTTATTGGAAATCATACATTCTGATGTATGTGGTCCAATGAGTGTGTCAGCGCGAGGTGGATATCATTATTTTGTTAGTTTCACAGATGCTTTAAGTAGATATGGTTATATCTACTTGATGAAACACAAGTCTGAAACCTTTGAAAAGTTTAAGGAATTTTAGAGTGAAGTGGAAAATCATCGTAATAGAAAGATCAAATTTCTACGATCCGACCGTGGAGGAGAGTATCTAAGTTACGAGTTTAGCACTCATATGAAAGAGTGTGGAATTGTTTCACAACTCACACCTGCCGGAACACCACAGCGAAACGGTGTGTCGGAACGTTGTAATCGTACTTTATTGGATATGGTTCGATCTATGATGTCTCCGACGGACTTGCCGTTGTCATTTTGGGGTTATGCACTAGAAACTGCTGCATTCACTTTAAATTGGGCACCATCTAAATCCGTTGAAAAGACACTGTATGAATTGTGGTTTGGAAACAAACCTAAGCTATCATTTCTTAAAGTTTGGGGATGCGATGTTTATCTGAAGAAACTTCAACCGGATAAACTCGAACCCAAAGCGGAAAAATGCGTCTTCATAGGATACCCTAAGGAAACTATTGGGTATTCCTTCTATCATAGATCCGAGGGCAAGGTTTTTGTTGCCAAGAATGGATCCTTTCTAGAGAAAGTGTTTCTCGCGAAAGGTGTGAGTAGTCGGAAGGTAGAACTCGAAGAGGTTAATGAACCTTCTCTTCAAAGTATGGCGAGTAGCGCAGCGCCGGAAGTCATTCCGGAGTTGGCCTCACCAGTTGAAGAGGGAACTAATGATAATGATCATGAAACTCCAAAAGAGAGTACTACCGAACCTCGCAGGTCTAGCAGGACACGTGCAGCTCCCGAGATGTACGGAAACCCTGTTATGAATTTCATGGTAGATGAAATTGATGACCCTGCGAAGCGATGATGAGCCCAGATTCCAACAAATGGTTAGAAGCCATGAAATCCGAGATGGAATCCATGTATGAAAATCAAGTTTGGAACTTGGTGGACTTACCTCACGACCGAAAGGCCGTGGAGAATAAATGGATTTTCAAAAGGAAAACTGATGCTAATGGTAATGTAACCGTCTATAAAGCTCGACTTTTCGCAAAGGGGTTTCGAAAAATTCAAGGAGTTGACTACGATGAGACATTCGCTCCTGTAGCGATGCTAAAGTCAGTTAGGATTATGTTAGCAATTGCTGCATATTTCGATTATGAGATATGGCATATGGATGTCAAAACCGCGTTTCTCAATGGTAATATTGAAGAAGAGTTGTATATGATACAACCAAAGGGTTTTGTCGATCCTAAGGATGCTAACAAGGTGTGCAAGCTTCAGCGATCCATCTATGGACTGAAGCAAGCATCACGAAGTTGGAATCTCCGCTTTGATGAGGTGATCAAAGAGTTTGGATTTGTCCAAACTTATAGAGAAGCTTGTATTTACAAGAAAATGAGTGGGAGCAATGTGGCATTTCTCATATTATATGTGGATGAAATATTATTGATCGGAAATGATATAGATCTTTTAAATAGTGTTAAAAGTTATCTAAATAGCAAATTTTCAATGAAGGACCTAGGTGAAGCCTCATACATATTAGGCATAACGATCTATAGAGATAGATCTAGGCGCCTAATAGGGCTATCACAAAGTACATACCTTGATAAGATTTTAAAGAAGTTTAAAATGGACGGAAGTAAGAAGGGATTCTTACCTATGTTGAAAGGCAAGACATTGAGTAAGACTCAATGTCCGGCTACGGCGGAAGAAATAGAGATAATGGACAAAGTCCCCTATGCTTCAGCCATAGGAACACTAGATAGGGGTCAAGAATATCCTTAAGTACTTGCGAAGAACTAAGGATATGTTTCTTGTGTACGGAGGTGAAGAAGAGCTCGTCGCTAAATGTTATGTCGACGCTAGCTTTAACACCGATCCATATGACTCTAAGTCTCAATCCGGATACGTATTTCTCATGAATGGCGGAGCGGTTAGTTGGAGGAGTTCCAAACAACTTGTGGTGGCGGGATCAACAACGGACGTTGAATATGTTGCTGCTTCGGAAGTGGCTCAGGAAGCGGTTTGGATGAAGGAGTTCATATCCGAACTAGGTGTGGTTGCGAGCATGTTGGACCCAATGGTGATCTATTGTGACAACAATTGTGCCATTGCCAATGCCAAAGAACCTAGGTCTCACAAGAATTCCAAGCATATTAAGCGCCGGTTTCACTCCATCCGCGAGCATGTCAAGGATGGAGATATAAAGATTTGTAAAGTACACACGGATCTCAATGTAGCAGATCTGTTGACTAAAACTCTCCCTAGAGCAAAACATGATAAACACCATAACTCCATGGGTGTTAGATTCATAACTATGTAACTAGATTATTGTCTCTAGTGCAAGTGGGAGACTAAAGGGAATATGCCCTGAGAGGCAATAATGAAGTGTTTATTATGTGTATTCCAAGTATATGATAGATGTTTATTTTGCATGCTATAATTGTATTAATACGGAAACATTAATACATGTGTGTTTGATAAACAAACAGAAAGTTCCTAGTTATGCCTCTCTCATAAACTAGCTCGTTGATTAACAAGATGATCAAGGTTTCCTGATCATGGACATTGGATGTTGTTAATAACGAGATCACAACATTAGTGTAATGGTGTGATGAACATTCATCCGAAGTATAGCATTACGATCAAAGTCATTGAGTTTATATTGCTATAACAACTTACGAAGTGATCCTAATCCTTAGACCATGAGATCATGTCAATCACTAACACCAGAAGAGTTTCTTGATAACATCAAACGTCACACCATAACAGGGTGATTATAAAGATGGGTTCAGAACTAATAAAGTGTTATGTTGAGGCCCATGGATCGAGAGTGGAATTTGTTCATCCTAATGACGGATAGATATACTCTGGGCCCTCTCGGTGATATCACATTGGTTAGCTTGCAAGAAAGTGATTTGATCACTAGAATGTTATATCATGGGAACGAGAAAAGAGTGCATGCCAGTAACGAGATCAAACTAGGTATGGAGATACCGATGATCAAATCTCGGACATGTAATATATCACGAAACAAAAGGAAGAAGATACTAACGTAGAAGGTTCCGACGATCACAAGAAAGTCATCGTTGAATGTGTGGGAGTCAATATGGGTCTCCAGATCCCGCTTTTGATTATTGATCCAAGAAGGGTCTCGATCATGTCCACATTATTCACGAACCATAGGGTGACACACTTAAGAGACACCGACATCCAATTGGAGCAAAACTTTCATGCCGGAAAGAATAACAAGCGCAGGAATTTATTTCACTAGATACCGAAACAGGTTTTCGGGTGAAATTGCAGAAAGTGTTTTTGCATGTGAAATGAAATACTAGCAAGGGTTTATATGTGAATTTTTGTCATTAAAGTAATTGACAAAATTCTGAATAAATAAAAGGAGTTTTATTTAATGAGAGTTTGCATTAAATTTGGTGGAAATTTAATAGCAATTTTGAGTGGGATTTTGAGTGGAGGGAATTGAAAGGATTTTTGTGAGTGGAGTGTCCACCCACATGAATGAAGGAGGGGAGGGGGAAGCCCCCATGGCCGGCGGCCACCCCCTTGGGTTCCCCCCTCCTCCTATAAAACGAGCCCCCTCTCCTCTCTCTCACTCACACCTCCTCGTGAAGGACCTCTCTCCCCCTCTAGTATTTATCCCCCATGGTCTCGGACTAGCGAGATACATGTTCTTGGTGGCTATTCGACAATAAAGAGTTGTGCTTCCGCTGCATCGCTGGAGCGAGGAGGCGGAGGTTGCTCGGTGCCTTGGACGTGTGTGCGAGCACGGATGCGCTGCTAAGTTGTGGTGATAAGGACTTACTCTCGATCTTGAGATCGACAAGAGATCGTCTATATCAACCACGAGTTCGGACTCGTTAAGCTTTGTCGATCTTCAAGGGTATGTTCTCTATGGATATACATTCGCCCGTTGTTTGTATCTAGTAGATAGATCTTGGTACATAGTTGTTCCCATCGTAGGAATTTTTTTGTTTTCTATGATGCGAACCCTACACGGCGCCATTTCATCTTGTGACGAACAGTGCAACGTCGGCGCCACATCAAACGGCGCCGAACTTCGGCGCCTATTTGTGCCGTCGGCGCCACACCAGACACAGAAGGTGTGTTGGTTCAACAAATCCAGCCCCAGCTGTCGGCGCCAGTTGGCGCCGAACTGTGCAAACTCGGCGCCAGATCAAACAGCGTCGTACCAAATATTTTAATTATTTGGTAACTATTCACTATAAGACTTGGAGTTCTCTTACAGAATATTTAGTTATTGGACAAACTGAGAATTACAAAACATACATGGTTCCCAACCTTATTCTTACAGGAACATAAATCTATGGTTCGCCACCTAAATTGCGAAGGTGCGTCTTCAGCCTTTCAATCTCCATATGATTGTTGTAAATTAGTACTCTAGCTTCCGGAGAGAACTCCTCGTCTTCGTACTGATAGTGGCCGCATCAGTACGCCTACCAATGAAAGATCATGCTATCAATAGTGAATATTGAGCCCTAACAATTGGCGATGTTAATTGCGCGTACCTCTGGTTTGGCACATATTGAGAATCTTCTCCCTGCATTCTCAAACGACCAATCATATTTGACCCTAACAATTGGCCGTGTTGGAGAACAGCAACGTATACCTGAAATACTTGGGTAACGATCAGGATCAAATGGATTGACCGAGCTACCTAGAAGAGCACGGTTTCTGGACTAGTAATTGTGATTTGAACGCAAGAGTGCATAGACATTTATAGTTAAAGGAAAGCAATGAATCAGTATTGTGATGAATTATTGCTCCTGCAACACTCACATGGTTACGAATCATTGAATCATTGATCACTCAGTGAATCATTGGACCATTGAAATTATTGTGCACTGAGTCACTGAGTCAGTGAATCATTGAATATTGAAATTATTGAGACTGAGTCAGTGGGTCAGTGATTCACTGAATCATTCTAATAATTGAGCACTGAAACACTGTGCAATGGAAATTATTGATCACTCAAACACTGAGCACTGAAACACTAAGCACTGTATCACTGAGAAAATCATTGTACTCCACACATCTCACTCAGCCATGTGATTTGGATAGCACAGTGCTGCTAGTAGTACTACACACTGTTTAGTGATAATGAAGTGTATCGTTGATGGTGACTACACACTGTTTACAGTGGCACTCAACGAAAAACAAACATACCCCATACAATACTTTAGAAATGTCTAGCTATATATATCACTCGTACACAATGTTTTCAGTTTCACCTACAACAACACAACAATGGCAAGCCTTCGACGATTTTGGTGCGACTGTAACTTTGGAGCTAGGCTATGCTATGATTGGAGGTTCCAAAATGTTGGCCGAAGGTATTGGGAGTGTCCTGAGGCAGACGGCCAGGTATGTACTTAAAACCACCATATTTACAAATATATAGCCTATCTGTGCTATATTTAATAATTGCAGAACATTTTAATAGGGGAATGGCCAATGTAGATTCTTCCAGTGGTGCGACGACCCGTTTCCTGTTGAAGCACGGGTCCTCATCATGGACCAACGTGTCGAGATAGAAAATTTGAAGGCACGTATTCGGGCACTCGGTGGGAGCCGTAGTATTGTTTTAATTTAGCCCGTGTGTAATATTTACTTATGTGCCATACCGTTATGTTCCGTAGAATTATGTTTCTCACTTTGTTTGCCGAAACACTTGTAACTTATTTATGATTCCTGAGATTAATAAATTAGCGGGCTAATCTTTCTCTATATATCCCTATATTACTTTTAAGTCTCGGCCGGTGTGTCCGTCATTCCTCCATAAATAGCACTCGGGTGGTTGTCTGTCTTCATATTCACTCCAATCAACCTCTCTCTATCTCTCCTAGTCAACTCCTCTCACTCTCTATCTCTCTGAGCCAACACCACTCATGGCCGGTGCAGGATCCTCTTCAAGGAAAGGGAAGGAGATAGCCTTTGAACTCGTAGGGCCTTGTAGTGGTACATTCCTCCCACCAGACATGCCACCGATGAATGAACTACATGGTCATGTTCCGTGGATCATACAGTGTGATTGCATGGTGGGATGCTGCTACATAGCTGATGAAGCCAAGATGAAGAGCGGTGGGCTTGGCGGAAAATGGGGATTTGTGTGCGGGCACGCCCGGGGTCCTGCACCCTATTTCGTAAGAACTCTCTCCTTTCTCAATTTTTTCACTAGGGGTAGAACTCTCTTCTCGCTCAATTTTAAGCTAAAAATTTATATTATTCAATAGGTGGGATCTCGATGCGACAAGGATTTCTGGTTTGAAGACCAAAGACAGTATGAAGTTTACTGGTATGGGGAAAAATATGTGCAGAAAAAAGAGCCCAAGGAGCTAGAGGACAAAAGAAAGGAAGAGCACAGACAGCACAACCAGAAAGCGTTCGAGGAATGGTGTGCTAAAAAGATGGCCAACAAACGAAACAATTAGGATGAGTACGAAAATTACTAGACACTCGTATTTTCTTTTAATTTAGTTTCCATTTCAAAAAGGTGCTCATGTATCTTCGATTTAGAGGGGTCAATGGTTTCCATTCCCCGAGCACCAGGAGCAGCAACAAATAAATTGTACCGTCTAGCAATTTATCATCATTTTGTGCTATGCAATGTACTTATCATCTCAGTAGAAAACAATATGAGCTGCAAATATTTCATCGACTGCATCATCTCAAGTACTCATTACAAATATAATTAAAACGGTGCCAAATTAGTTCCACAACTTACAACCAAGCCTAATACATGATGATATCAGAATGTGCTCAATAGTTAGTTCCACAGCTTCCACTTTGTGTTTTCCTTATTCAACCAAGCCTTGCTATCTTTCCACTCTTTCCTTCTCTTCTCTTCCCTTTGTTCTTCTTTAATCCTTGCCTCTTCTTCTTTCTTCCTTTTAGCTTCTAACTGGTACTTCCTTGCGCGCTCCTTCTGTGCTTTTTCAATCTCTTGCAACTCCAAGTTTATTTCATCCTCATGCTTCTTTTTCTGCTCATCGAAAACCTTCCAAGACTCATCTAAAGTTTCAGGCCCGTAAAGGGGACACCACCGTGTCATATCTTGACAGTGCTCACACCAAACAAGTGGAGGAGCCTTGGGTGTGGTCTCGTGTAATTTCCATTACTTAGGTGGAGATGGAGGATGACGCATAATGCGTTTCCACCTCTTGGCTGGTTTCGGGCCCAAGAATGCTAATATCCCATGAAAGAAGATAGTCATCATAACACTCGGGGTCATCGATCCACTGAAAGAAATAACATGTGCAATGTTCCTGTCAAATAAACTTTACCATATCAACAATCAACGATCAATCAAGTATGATAGATACCATGTCACAAGACAATAAAACTCACGCGTGTATCGGGGCAACAGTAGAATGCGCAGCCAGCTGTAGTGTGGTAGTTAGATTGTTGGATATGACAAGTTTTACCACAACAACAATTTGGTACCAGATATCTTGGTAGCACCGGACCATCTTTCGATGACATATTGGGATACTTTCCTTTGGTACTTTCCGCAAACTTCATCTGACGTGCAATCTCCGTCCATATGTCTAGAGAATCTACAAACATTGTGATAATTAACATAGCAAACAATATAGAAAACATTATTACTTATAATGTCCTAAGCTATATTATCATACAACTGGCTAATTTTTCCATTGAAGTGCTCCCCAGCTTAGCTAACACTATAGTAAACACTAAGACAAGCTCATATCCAATGCATACATACAATAGCAAACTCTATAGAAATGAATCCCTACAAATATATTTCCACATGTGCATATTTTGGTTTTGTCATATGTAAACTAAAATAGCAAACACTAAGACAAAGCTCCTATCAAATGCATACATACACTAGCTATAATTTATTCAAACAAATTTTATTTACAAAGAAATCTAAATAACATATCTATGATCTTCTAGGATTTCAACAAAAAAGAGATGAATGAGATGAAATTAGACATTCTAATAGGTGGAATCAAAGGGGATTTGAGAGAGATTACCTCTAAGAAGACTTTCCATGGTCTCAATCCAAGAAATCTTTGAGTTTCAACAAGATTTGAAGGGAAGGGCGAAAAATAGGAGAGAGAGCTTGTGGCGGATGGGAGGAGGAAATGGGAGGGCTGGGAAAAGGAAACTGGTCGATTCGCTATAACCCTAGGGTCGGCGCCATTTGAAACGGCGTCGTCATAGCGGCCACGTCAGCCAGGCGCCCACCCCAGTGGCTAGCTTGGCGCCATCGCCGACATGTGTTAGGTCGGCGCCGTTTGAACTGGCGCCGACGTGAGGGGTCAGATTCCAAATTAGTTTCGCCCGGGGGGCAGAGCTGGTTGAACTTGTTCAGTTTGGTCAGATTCATCAAAAAATACTCCCAATGCAATTTACTCTGATTTCATATGAGAACTCCATTTACATCTCGAGCAATAAAGTTGGATGTAACCGCAAAAAACAAGAGTTGGATATATATATATATATAGTGAAAAGATTAAATTTAACTTTTTTTAACAAGGAAATGCCTGGATCGGAAGGACCTAGATAGCTGCAGTTATATTAAGCTGTGGCATACAAATTACACAGGGACCCTGTAAGAAAAAAAAATACAACCATGTCCCTGTAATTGATAAAAAGGACCCCTATACTAGATATGGAAAACAACCGAGTCCGTCGATGGCCATGAGCGAGGTGCTCGACTGAACAGGGCCCCCAAAATCTATAGGCCTAGCTCTATTATCCATGAAAATCCGCCAAGTTGCTTCCTGATTTGCCCCCGAGAGATGCGCCTCCTGCCAATCGCTAGCAGCCTTGACCGTTAAGCCATGTCCCTACGACCCTACTCATCCCAGCGGCCAGCTCCATCTCCTAGATCGATTTATGCCAGAAAAAAGTCTCGATCAATTCCAATTCCATCAATGGTCGGCCTCACGCAAGAAAAAAAAGGTCCCAAATTGTTTGGATTCCATCCATGATCCACGATCTTGCAGATTGTAGTAGAAAATTTCCGTCACAATAATAAAATAAAAATACTCACTTGTCATTCATATGCAATTGGATTGTTTGAATTTATTTATATTAATACTTCTCTTGTGTATGTAATAGAAAGAATCATGAATTTCAGAAAAACCAAGTGTCAACCAAGTGCTGAAAAGTATTTTTTTTTCTGAAACTTAGGCCCATGTTTTGATTTTTGCACATGGGCCCCTAATTTCTGGAGACGGCCCTGAGTCCACCACTATCACCTGGATTCGAAGATGAGGAGTTTCAACGTGCAGCCAGCAGCACCTCCACCTAGGACTGCACTACTTTTGCCGCAGCCGCCGCAAGACACTACATGGAAGCTGCTTGATCTGTCTCTCTTTCAACATGCTTGCCGAGAGGAATGAGTTGATCAACGATGGTCTTCTAGCGACGAAATACCACACGGCTTCCTTTCACTTACTAGAAGGGTCAGCAGCTGGACGGCAGGATGTCGTCGAAAAGACACTGAGATTGACCGCCATGGAGGAGCAGCTAAGAAACTTCCCTAGTTTCATATACGACGGTATCAAAGCCAAATCATCTCAACAAAAGTCTAAACATCCATTCATGGCTAACAAGTAAAAAAATAGAGAGGAACAAAAGGCAAGGTCATGAGAATAAACCCAATGCAGAAAAGGTTAGAGATTGTGGAGGGCTTAGCTGTGAGTCTGACTATACACCTGCCCTGTAACCTAGTCCAGATTGGACCCATAGATCAAGATTTATCTACTGGTCCTGGCATTATCTTCCTCTTCGATGATACCATTTTTCATTTCCCAACAATCTATATACCCTATAAATAACCATATGGACTTGTACTTTCATTATAATCAAACATGAGGGGACAGGCACCCCCTCCAACTTCGAGGGCTATGGTAGAACTTGATGCCGGGTATGAGGATCTAAGGGATTTTGCAAGTCTGGAATCGTCGATATGAAGAGAGATTTGGAAATGGGTACTTCTACCAATGGCCGTCTCTTACCGGGAACTTCAAATTTGCATTTGCCTTGCGTTCGAGTTTCTCTCGGCGGTTTTCTTCATGGCATCTCCTAACATCTGAGTAGGACGCGTTGTGTTTGGACCGATTTTGAAAACATCTATGTGGTAAAAGCTTGTGCGTATCTTCGCTGAATCAATGACCTTGTTTATGTAGCAACCAAACCGTGAAAAAATACTGGTGTTCAAGGTTCAACTTTAACCATCCTTTTGGCCAACAAAATATAAGTTATGTGCTACACAAATTATGCCATAGTATTTGAATTCAAAAAAAAATAGAGCAATTTTTCTAAGATTTTTTTAATATATTGTGGGTCAAATCAATGATGAAAGTTGGTCACGCAAATCGAAGGATGACGGTGATTGTGGACGGAAGTAGTAATCTAAAAGGTGGCCAAATCGATCATTGGATCGACGATATGAGACTGAAGATACAAGGACGGCCGAAGCACACCTCCGCGTTGATAACGACGGCAATGTGCACGGGAGAGAAGCTACCCCAACACAACCCAATTGCGTGCGCGCGTGCGTAAGCAGCCTCGCCGGACGACGTTGATTCGTCCTGGCCGGACGACGCAGGCACTCAGCGATATATACCTTGCGGGCAAAGGATCACACACGAGCTCTAGCTTCGTACGTGCGCTCACCAACTTGCTCAGGAAAGTTTCGAGATCGTTCAGCTCATCCGTCCTTTGCCTCGAGAAATCGAGGTGGGTTTTGTAGAATAATAATAGTGGAAGAAGAATTAGTGGTGATATGCGCGTGCGACTGCTGGTGGTCCGTGCGAGGACAAACGTCGAGTTAACGCTGATAGCTACGCGCTCCTGGCCGGCATGACTAGTAGAATATAGGGCACAGTCCATCGACCAGCCCTGAATTGCCATGTCTTCGGGTCGAAGGAATTATTAGAAACCATACAATATAACTATTTGGATGACACACTATGAGTTTTTACAGGACCTCAATTTGCATATGGTATATTTGGATGCTGCAGAGTAAACATATGATATGAAATTTGGACACAGATAGTACATGAGAGAGAGAGAAGGGGGAGGGGGGATTAATGCATTTAATTTGAATCTCACAACAATATAGGCCTTTTGCAAAAATAATACTCCCTCCATTCTAAAAAGGATGTCTCAAGTTTGTTTGAATTTGGACGTATCTATATACTAAATAGTGTTTAGATACATTCAAATTTAGACAAACTTGAGACATCTTTTTTAGGACGGAGGGGGTATCATATGTTCTAATGTTACAAAGCGAACGGGCTCTACATGCTCGTACCGGTGTCCGGTGGTGTACCGTCTATGAATATTACTTCTATTCTATTGTTTGCGAGGATAAGACTGATTAATGTTTACTATTTCCAAAACGCTTTATCGATCTCCCGGCTTTGAGAGAACGCACATAATTCTTTGTGGGTCCAGCATGTCAACATCAAGTAAATAATCAAACTAGGTAAAACAGTGGCAACTAGATAAAACAGTCGTAGCTAGCTCATGTTAGGCGGGTTACAGGACACTGGGTCCAATTTAATTTTCTTCATATATTTGATCAATTTATAGTGTGTGAGACACTCCAAAATCATGATGAAAATTATGTGATATGTGTATAGTGACACCGAGTTAATTTTGCTTTGGGTCCACCATGGCTCGGAGTATGTATTATCAAGAACCACAGTTAGTTGGACAAAGTCAAAACAGAGAGGCCGAAGAGTAAAAGGTTCTTGACAATTAGATGATGGATGTACGTACATGGATTGGCAGCTGTCGGAAGAACGCGAAAGATGATCGTTATAATTGAAAACTCCATGCAGTTATAGAGCTGAGACTGTGACGAACATTAACAATGTATGTATAGGGTCGTACTCATGTGGTAGGACTGGTGAGCGAAGAAATCACAATGGAATAATTAAAAAAACTGTCCAAAACCTCGGAGACTTTTCACGTTTTCATCGACATCACCGGCTGAAAGCAACTCTCAGCTTAATTAGAGCTTCGGAGCTAAGGCTTTCTATTGGTAAATGGTAACATGCAGTGCACGAGGGACAAATCTATCCGCCTGAATTTTCATCTTCTTTCCACTGACGGGCTCAATCTCGTACAACTCGGTACTTTCTTTTCACCGTTGGAGATTTCTCGGTGAATTTTATGCCTTTGTGATTAACTCAGCTCGATCTGCTGCACCTCAGTATTTTGTTGTCACTATTGTAGATTACTCTGTGAAATTTAATCAAAGTCCAATCGCGGCAGTTCTGCTTGGTTCTTCACCGTACTACCATAATTTCATATCTGCCTTTTACAAACTTCTTTTTGGCAACTTGCACTTTACAGTAGACGTCTGCCGGATCACCGTGCAATCATTTTACAAGCATACGTATAACACACGTGGCACGCCGTCGGTCAGCTGACAGCCGGCAGGCTGACGAGCCCCGATCGACCGGCAGGCCGGCAAGCTAATAAACTACGCACAATATGTACATGGGAAATCTCCCTCGGCGGGGCGCGCGCGCGCGTGGATCAGAGGATGGCGCAGGAGTTGGGGTCCTCCTCCTGCTGGGCGGCGAAGAAGTACGGATGCGGCGGCGCCGGGTAGCCGTACCAGTACGGCGGGCACGGCACCAGCTGCTTGCTCCCGTCCTTGCTCTTGTCGCCGCCGTCCTTCTTCTCCTCCTTGGCGGGGCCGACGGAGAAGATCTGCGCCGTGGGGAAGAGCTTGGCGCGCAGCTTCTCCACGACGTCGACGGGGTCGACGGTGCCGACGACGGTCATCTTCTGCGCGGTCATGTCCACGGTGATCTCGTCGATACCTGAGAGGCGGAGACAGTTGTTCTTTGTCAGAAGAAATTCAGATAGGGATTACTTGCGTGCTATGATGAAAATTATGGCCAATCCTTTCCGGCCGTGAGAAGCGGAGCAAGGACAAAGTTAAGCAAGAGGGTACGGAAGGGAGGAAGATGGAAGTAGGGAGTACCTTGGAGGGCGGAGACGGTCTTGATGGCCTTCTGCTTCTGCTTGTTGTCATGCAGGTCCAGCTTCAGCACAACCTTCTGCACTCGACCATCCGGGGTCAGAAAACAAGACAAAATCAGCAGACCGGTCGAGCCAAAGCAGAGGCCGCAACTGAAATCAGAAAAGCAGATCGCAATTCAATCGACTGTAAGCAATCACCTTCATGGCGTAGGAGCCGGGATGGATGGATTTGGAAGGGCGGAATGAAAATGGGACGGCGTGAGGTGCTTGTGTCTGTCTGAGCAATGATCTGGGAGGCAAGGAGTGCCGGGGCATTTTATAGGCGCGCAGCCAGGGAGGGGTCAACAACATCCCGGCGTTCCACCGGTGAAGGTGGGGCCGGCGGCCCCCGTGACGGCAAAAGGGCGGTGGATACACGCACGCGAGCAACGTAAGCAGAGTTCAGCAAGGGGTTAGTGTAACGAAAACTTTTTTTACTACTTACTTCCACGGTTTCACCCATATTAGTTGATTTAGATTTGTCTAGATTCAAATGTATTTAGATATTTTTTAGTGCTAGATATATTCGAATCTAGATAAATTTGAGTCAACTAATATGAGTGGGAGGGAGTAACTGAAACTGAATTAAACAAGAACTGAAACTTAATTGAAACATTCGAACAGTTCGTGAATAGTTAAAAAATATTTCACAAATTTAGTTTCATTTTTATTTAAAATTTCAAAAAATTGGCAACACATGGATGACACTATGACACTATGCTGCCGTCATTGACTACATGGCATCCGCGTTCTCCGTTAGTGTAACCATGGTTAGAGACTTCACCCGCCCAACATTTTTCTCTACTCAATTCGCTTTCTCTCCTGCCAAGCGCTATCCTCCTTGAATGCCTCGCTATATTAAAGTATCAACCACATGGTATAACTAACGATCATGCTGGGAATGCAACACAACTAAGCCCAAAAAAAAGAGAGAAAAAGAAAATATAAACAAATGCCAACACTAGCATATTGATGAAACAAAGATAACCCGCAACCGTTACGTCCTTTAGAGTAGTCCCGCCATAATCCTAGCACTTTGTAACGCCGCGTATAAAACAATACCTTTACGAAGGAATGCAACAACGACAACGCTGCTACTTGGACTAATCCTAGGGTTTCCCATGGTATGCGAAAGGGAATGGGAAAGGATACACTTGACACCTTTCAGGAAGGAACGGCGACGCCCGTAGGCGTCACAGCCTAGATGCCGGACGATCTGACAAGAGTTTCTACCGACACCCAAAAACCATAACCCCGAACTATCTGTATCTCTCCACCAAAGTTGCCGCCCACTAACATGGGCCAAAACAGTCTTGCAATCAACATCGTGGTTTCACAACCACAATGCTGAGAAAAAATACATCTGAAACCGAGGGCGGCGATACCACAACCACACGGGAGGGAACAACCTCCACCACCATCGACGATAGCCGACCAGACGCAGCAGGGGAAAACTAGGCCGACACTGTTTCCTCCAAGTGCTAGTCTCCTCACATAATTCGAATTACACAGATTAGAGCATCTCTAGTCGTGTGAGCCAAACAACGCCCAAAGGCCATGCCATGGCATGCCCCAAAGACGTTTTTGGTCCGACACTGCCCAATAGCGTGTCCAGTGCCGAGGCCATCCCCACTCCACAAGGGACGTGCTCGGCACCCCGTATGCAAGGCACGGCCCGTGCCACCTAGGAAAAAGGTAGTCGGGTACCACCTGCTAACGTTCACCTAGAAAAAATACAGCCAAAACCGAAGGCGACAGTACCACAACCACACGGGCGGGAACAACCTCCACCACCATCGGCGATAGCCGACCAGGCACATCAGGGGCAAACTAGGTCCACACAAGCTCGATCGAGCTCAAACCAGGCCCATAATTCCCCGCCACCATGTTGCAGCAATGCGCTACCGTCACTGCCACCCACAACACGAGTTGCAACCTTCGTCTGCTGGTGGCATTGCAACCGAGCCTGAGCCGGCCCGACCATACCTAGATGGATCCCAAAGGGCCTAGATCTAGGTCGGGAGGGCACGCCGGCCGTGCTCCTGCCGCTCCATCCTACGGCCAACTGGCATGGCCGCCACCTGAAGCTAAGTTGGACCGCCGCCGGGCCGCAGTCCCGAGTAGAACCACAGGCGCCGGGAGGAGAGGAGAACCCTCCCCGCTGGCACCGCACGTGAAATGCCCCACGGCGGAAGGGGAGGAGTACTTTGAGGTGTTGGAATTATGCCCTAGAGGCAATAATAAAGATGTTATTATTATAATTCTTGTTTATGATAAAGTTTATATTCCATGCTAGGATTGTATTAAGCGGAAACTTTAATACTTGTGTGGTTTGTGAACAACACCGTGTCCCTAGTATGCCTCTATGGACTAGCTCATTGATTAATGATGGTTAAGGTTTCCTAACCATAGACATGAGTTGTCGATTAATAATGAGATCATATCATTGGGAGAATGATATGATGGATAGACCCAAACTAAGCGAAGCAATTAGATCGTGTCATCGTGTTCATCTTTGCGAAGCTTTTCTTATGTCAAATATTGTATTCCTTAGACCATGAGATAATACAACTCCCTGGTATTGAAAGAAAGCTTTGAGGTCATTAAACGTCATCCTATGAGAGGGTGATCATAAAGGTGTCTCTCAGGTGATCGAAAAGTACCTGTTGGGTTGTATGTATCGAGATGGGATTTGTCCCTCCCAAGTCAGAGAGATATACTTTGGGCCCACTCGGTAATCGATATCAACACCGCTTGCAAGAATGTGGTTAAGGAGTTAGTCACAAAGTGATATCGGATTACGGAACAAGTAAAGTACTTGCTATGAACGAGATTGAACTAGGTATGATGGTACCGACGATCGAATCTCGGGCAAGTAAAATATCATGGGACGAAGGGAATATAAATATGGGATTGATTGAATCCTGGCATCATGTTTCATCCGATATAATCATCGATGAATTTGTGGGAGTCAATATGGGTTTCCAGACCCCGCTGTTGATTATTGATATAAGATCATGTCTGCATGTTCTCGAACCCGAAGGGTCACACACTTAACGTGTCTCGACGCTAGGATAGATTGGATAATTGGTTTATGAGATTTTGTTCGGAGTCTCGGATGGGATCCGGGACATCACGAGAGGTTCCGGAATGGTCCGGAGAATAAGATTCATATAAGGCACTGCAGTTTTTGGAGTTCGGAATTGTTTCGGGTTAATCGGTATTGTACCGGAAGCTTCTAGAACCTTCCGGAGGGGGACCAACGTGGCCCCACCTGTCGGGAGGGGGCATGGGCCTATGAGGGAGTGACCTGGCCGCATTGGGCTAGGGGCACAAGGCCCCATAGGGCCCAGCCGGCCAAACCTAGGGGAAACCCTAGGGGAGCTTCTAGAAGGAGGGGGGGAACTTGCCCCCCACTCTTCCCTCCTTGGCCGCTGGCCTAGGCTTGGGGGAGGGGCTAGGGTTGGCGCCCACCCCTCTTTATAAAGAGGGCTGGGGGCGCACCACCCCCACACCTCGTCCTCAAGCCCTAGCCGCCCTGCTGCCCTCCTCTCTCTCTCCCTCCCGACTGCACGTAGGCGAAGCCCTGCTGCAGAACCACCACTTGCACCGCGTCGTCGCGTTGTAGATCCAATCCGTCTATCCACCATACTTGCTGGACCGAGGAAGGAGGAGACGTCGAGGTGCCGCACGTGTGCATCTCTCGGAGGCATCGCCACTTGCGGTGTTAGATCGGATCGGATCGCGAGGAGGAGAAGCGAGTACGACTACATCACCCACGTTCCGACGAACGTTCCGCTGTGCGAATCTTCAAGGGTATGAAGATCTCATCTAATCCCTCTCGTTGTTTGCATCTCCTAGATTAGATCTTGGCTTTCTCGTTCGCATCCGTAGAAATTTTTTGATTTACTATGCTGCGAAACCCTTCAGTGGTATCAGAGCTAGATCTATGCGTAGATGTGTTTCATGAGTAGAACACAACATGGTTGTTGCGGGCGTTGATGTTTTCTGTTGCAAGCCTCTTGTTTGTGTTCTTCTTATGACGCGGGATAGTGAGATTGAAGCGGTCCAGGCCAACTTTACGCGACGTCGTTCGCGAGACCGGCTCCGCACTTGACGTGTGGCTTGTTCCACACATGCGGCTGGTGGATGCCTGTTTCTCTCACTATAGTTGTCATGGGATTTACACCGGAGTTTGGCAACCATAATATCACCGTTGTGGCTTTCCGTAGGTAAGAATCGTTCTTAGCTTGCTACTCCCATAAGCCACGTAAAACATGCAACAACAAAGTAGAGGCGTCTAACTTGTTTTTGCAGGGAGTGTTTTCTGTGATATGGTATGGTCCAAGATGTGATGTGTGTATTGTATGCGATGATCATGTTTTGTAATGTTTCACGACTTGCATGTCGATGAATACACAACCGGCAGGAGCCATATGGTTGTCTTTATAATTGTGTATGACCTGTGTGTCAACTTCTTATACGCCATTTAATAGCTTTACTTTATCGCTAAGTAGTTAGCAATAGTTGTAGTTGCTATTCGTGGTGGAGGCAATCATGGTGGAGTGATGGAGATCATGCTGGCACGCACAAGATGGAGATCATTGCGCGAATATTGGCTATACCATGTCACATAAAGTTATATGCATGTGATGTTTATCCTTTTATGTATCTTATTATGCTTAGATCGCGACGATAGCATTATAAGATGATTCCTCACTTAAAGATCAAGATAAAACTGTGTTCTCCCCATGTATGCACCGTTGCGAAAGTTCGTCGTGTCCAAGCATCACGTGATGATCGGGTGCTATAGACTCTACGTTCACATACAACGGGTGCAAGCCAGTTTTGCACACGCGGAAATACTTGGGTCTAACTTGACGAGCCTAGCATGTACAGACATGGCCTAGGAACACATGAACCGAAAGGTTAAGCATGATTCATATGAATGATATGATCGACACTTCGTTGTCCACCATTGAAACCACATCTCTTCTCGTGAAGATCGGATTAGGTGTGGTGAATTTGGATCATGTTCACTAAACAACTTGAGGGATGTTGAATTTAGTGGGAGTTCATCTAGTAATTTGATTAAAAGTTGAACTAGTTATCATGAACATAGTCTAATTTGTACTTGCAAACATTGTAGATCAAATGGGTAAGTCCAACTTCAACTTCAACGTTTTTGCTGAGAAGGAAAAGCTTAGAAACAATGGGTCTAACTTCACCAACTGGTTCCGCAATCTGAGAATCATTCTCTCTGGCGGTCAAAAGGACTATGTCCTTGAGAAAGCGTTAGGTAACCCCCCTGCTGCAACTGCGCCGGCTGATGAGAAAGCTGTCTATCAGTCGCGCAAAGATGATTATGGTGTGATTAAGAGCACCATGTTGTTTGCTATGGAATCGGACCTTCAAAATCGTTTTGAAGACTATCCCGGGCCCTTTGAGATTCTTGAGGAGCTGAAAACTATGTTTCAGACTCAGGCCCGTTCTGAGAGATATGAGATCTCTGAGAAATTCTTTAACTGCAAGATGGAGGAAGGGAGTTCCGTTAGTGAGCATGCCATAAAGATGTCGGGCTACACTCAAAGCCTTGAGCAACTAGACTGCAAGATTCCAGAGGATCTCAAGATTGACAGGGTTCTGCAATCACTCCCTCCCAGCTACAAAAGTTTTGTAGTGACTCATAATTAGAATGGTTCCACTGATACGATCACCGAGCTCTTCGCAAAGCTGAAGGCTGCGAAGGTGGATATCAAAAAGGATAATCATGTGTTGATGGTCAACAAGCCCCCCACCTTCAAGAAAGGTAAGGGTGCAAAGAAGCCCTTCAAGAAAGGCGGCGGCAAGCGCGTTGCCCCTGCTGAGAAGAAGCTCAAGTCTGGACCCAAGCCGGACACTGAGTGCTTCTATTGCAAGGACAATGGTCACTGGAAGCGCAACTGTCCGAAGTACTTAGCGGATAAGAAGGCTGGCACCATCAAAGGTATATTTGATATACATGTTATTGATGTTTTCCTTACTAGCCCTCGTTGTAGTGCCTGGGTATTTGATACTGGTTCAGTTGCTAATATTTGTAACTCGAAACAGGAGCTACAGAATAGACGGCGGCTTGCGAGGGATGAGGTGACGATGCACGTTGGCAACGGATCAAGAGTTGATGTGATGGACGTCGGCACACTCTCCTTAGTTTTACCTTCGGGATTAGTTTTAAACCTTAATAAGTGTTATTATGTGCCTGCGTTGAGCATGAACATTATTTCTGGATCGTGTTTATTGCAAGACGGTTATTCATTTAAATCAGAGAATAATGGTTGTTCTATTTATATGAGTAACATCTTTTATGGTCATGCACCTGCTGTAAATGGTTTATTTCTTCTGAATCTCGAAAGGGATGAAACACACATCCATAACATTGAGGCTAAGAGATGCAAAGTAGATAGTGATAATACTACTTATTTGTGGCACTGTCGTCTAGGTCATATTGGTGTAAAACGCATGAAGAAACTCCATTCTGATGGACTTTTGGAGTCTCTTGATTTTGAATCATTTGACACATGCGAACCATGCCTCATGGGCAAGATGATAATGATGGAGCGAGCAACGGACTTGTTGGAAATCATACATACCGATGTATGCGGACCGATGAGTGTTTCGACGCGTGGTGGATATCGCTACTTTCTCACTTTTACCGATGACTTAAGTAGATATGGGTATATCCATTTGATGAAACATAAATCTGAAACATTTGAAAAGTTCAAGGAATTTCAGAATGAAGTGGAGAACCATCGTAACAGAAAAATTAAGTTTCTACGATCCGATCATGGAGGTGAATATTTGAGTTATGATTTTCTCACGCATCTTAAAGCAAGCAGAATCATTTCGCAACTCATGCCACCCGGAACACCACAGCGCAATGGTGTGTCTGAACGCCGGAATCGAACCCTATTAGATATGGTCCGATCGATGATGTCTCTTACTGATTTGTCGTTATCATTTTGGGGTTATGCATTAGAAACCGCTACATTCACTTTAAATAGGGCACCATCTAAATCCGTTGAGACGACACCGTATGAACTGTGGTTTGGTGCTAAACCTAAGTTATCATTTCTTAAAGTTTGGGGATGTGAAGCTTACGTCAAGAAGTTGATGCCGGACAAGCTCGAACCCAAAGCGGAGAAATGCGTCTTCATAGGATACCCTAAGGAAACTATTGGGTATACCTTCTATCACAGAACCGAAGGAAAATTGTTTGTCGTAAAGAACAGTTCCTTTCTTGAGAAGGAGTTTCTCTCGATAGAAATGAGTGGGAGGAAAGTAGAGCTAGACGAGGTTGTTGAACCTTCTCTTGAGTTGGAGAGTAGCGCAGCACCTGAAATTGTTCCAGTGCCGTCTGCACCAACAATTGAGGAAGCTAATGACAAGGATCATGAAGCTTCGGACGATGCTACTACTGAACATCGCAGGTCGACAAGGTCGCGTGCCCCTCCTGAGTGGTGCGGCAACCCTGTCTTGACTGTCTTGTTGGTAGAAGACAGTGAACCTACGAACTATGAGGAAGCGATGATGAGCCCAGACTTTGAGAAATGGCTAGAGGCCATGAAATCCGAATTGGGATCCATGAGCGAAAACCAAGTATGGACTTTGGTGGACCCTCCTAGCGACCGAAAGGCCGTTGAGTGCAAATTGATTTTCAAGAAGAAAACGGACGCGGATGGTAATGTTACCGTCTATAAAGCACGACTTGTCACGAAAGGTTTTCGACAAGTTCAAGGTGTTGACTATGATGAGATCTTCTCTCCCGTAGCGATGTTTAAGTCCATTCGGATTTTATTAGCAATTGTTGCGTTTCATGATTATGAAATATGGCAGATGGATGTCAAGACTGCGTTCCTCAATGGCAACATTGATGAAGAGTTGTATATGATGCAACCCGAAGGTTTTGTCGATCCTAAGGATGCTGATAAAGTATGCAAACTTCAGCGTTCCATTTATGGACTGAAGCAAGCATCTCGGAGTTGGAACCTTCGTTTTGATCAAGTGATCAAGAGCTTTGGATTTGTTCCAAATAGCTACGAAGCTTGTATCTACAAGAAAGTGAGTGGGAGCTCAGTGACATTTCTGGTACTATATGTGGATGACATATTGATTATTGGAAATGACATTAACATGCTTAACGATGTGAAGAGTTATTTGAACAAATGTTTTTCAATGAAAGACCTAGGTGAAGCTGCTTATATATTGGGCATCAAAATCTATAGAGATAGACAAAGACGCCTGATAGCTTTAAGCCAGAGTACATACCTAGACAAAGTTCTGAAAAAGTTCAGAATGGATAAGGCAAAGAAAGGTCCAGTGCCTATGTTTTCAGGTAAGATATTGAGCAAGGCTCAGTGTCCAGCTACGGTAATGATAGAGAAGCTATGAGCAAAGTGCCATATGCCTCGGCCATAGGTTCTATCATGTATGCCGTGCTGTGTACTAGACCGGATGTGTCCAATGCTCTTAGTTTGACGAGCAGATACCAAAGTGATCCAGGAGTGGAACACTGGACAGCCGTGAAGAACATCCTAAAGTACCTAAATAGGACTAAAGAAATGTTCTTAGTCTATGGAGGTGATGAACAACTCGTCGTAAAGGGTTACGTTGATGCTAGTTTCGACACCGACAAGCATGATTCTAAATCTCAGACATGATACGTTTATATTTTGAATGGAGGAGCTGTGAGCTGGAGAAGCTGCAAGCAAAGCGTGATCGCGGGATCTACAGTGAAAGCGGAATACATGGCTGCTGCAGAAGCGTCAAGTGAAGGAGTTTGGATCAGGAACTTCATCACTGAGCTTTGCGTGGTTCCAAGTGCATTGGACCCACTGGAGATATTGTGTGACAACACTGGCGCCATAGCACTCGCTAAGGAACCAAGATATCATCCAAAGACCAAGCATATCAATCGCAAGTTTCATATAATCCGAGATTATATAGCAGATGGAGATCTAAAGATTAGCAAAGTACATACAGATCTGAATGTCGCAGATCCATTGACTAAACCTCTTCCACGTGTAAAACATGATCAGCACCTTAGTGCCATGGGTGTGAGATTGTTGCCAAATGTAAACTAGATTATTGACTCTAGTGCAAGTGGGAGACTGTTGGAATTATGCCCTAGAGGCAATAATAAAGATGTTATTATTATAATTCTTGTTCATGATAAAGTTTATATTCCATGCTATAATTGTATTAAGCGGAAACTTTAATACTTGTGTGGTTTGTGAACAACACCGTGTCCCTAGTATGCCTCTATGGACTAGCTCATTGATTAATGATGGTTAAGGTTTCCTAACCATAAACATGAGTTGTCGATTAATAATGAGATCATATCATTGGGAGAATGATATGATGGACAGACCCAAACTAAGCGAAGCAATTAGATCGTGTCATCGTGTTCATCTTTGCGAAGCTTTTCTTATGTCAAATATTGTATTCCTTAGACCATGAGATAATACAACTCCCTGGTATCGGAAGAAAGCTTTGAGGTCATCAAACGTCATCCTATGAGAGGGTGATCATAAAGGTGTCTCTCAGGTGATCGGAAAGTACCTGTTGGGTTGTATGTATCGAGATGGGATTTGTCCCTCCCAAGTCAGAGAGATATACTTTGGGCCCACTCGGTAATCGATATCAACACCGCTTGCAAGCATGTGGTTAAGGAGTTAGTCACAAAGTGATATCGGATTACGAAACGAGTAAAGTACTTGCTGTGAACGAGATTCTACTAGGTATGACGGTACCGACGATCGAATCTCGGGCAAGTAAAATATCGTGAGACGAAGGGAATATAAATATGGGATTGATTGAATCCTGGCATCGTGGTTCATCCGATATGATCATTGATGAATGTGTGGGAGTCAATATGGGTTTCCAGACCACACTGTTGATTATTGATATAAGATCATGTCTGCATGTTCTCGAACCCGAAGGGTCACACACTTAACGTGTCTTGACGCTAGGATAGATTGGATAATTGGTTTATGAGTTTTTGTTCGGAGTCTCGGATGGGATCCGGAACATCACGAGAGGTTCCGGAATGGTCCGGAGAATAAGATTCATATAAGGCAATGCAGTTTTTGGAGTTCGGAATTGTTTCGGGTTAATCGGTATTGTACCAGAAGCTTCTAGAACCTTCCGGAGGGGGACCAACGTGGCCCCACCTGTCGGGAGGGGGCATGGGCCTATGAGGGAGTGCCCTGGTCGCATTGGGCCAGGGGCACAAGGCCCCATAGGGCCCAGCCGGCCAAACCTAGGGGAAACCCTAGGGGAGCTTCTAGAAGGAGGGGGGAAACTTGCCCCCCACTCTTCCCTCCTTGGCCGCCGGCCTAGGCTTGGGGGAGGGGATAGGGTTGGCGCCCACCCCTCTATATAAAGAGGGCTGGGGGCGCACCCCCCCCCCCCCCACACACACACACACCTCCTCCTCAAGCCCTAGCCGCCCTGCTGCCCTCCTCTCTCTCTCCCTCCCGACTGCACGTAGGCGAAGCCCTGCTGCAGAAACTCTCCACCACTTGCACCGCCCGTCGTGTTGTAGATCCAATCCGTCTCTCCACCATACTTGCTGGACCGAGGAAGGAGGAGACGTCGAGGTGCCGCACGTGTGCATCTCTCGGAGGCATCACCACTTGCGGTGTTAGATCGGATCGGATCGCGAGGAGAAGAAGCGAGTACGACTACATCACCCACGTTCCGACGAACGTTCAGTTGTGCGAATCTTCAAGGGTATGAAGATCTCATCTAATCCCTCTCGTTGTTTGCATCTCCTAGATTAGATCTTGGCTTTCCCGTTCGCATCCGTAGAATTTTTTTGATTTACTATGCTGCGAAACCCTTCATGAGGGGCTCACGGGAAGAAGGGGAAGAGGGAGACGTCATGGTCGCGTCGCTCTAGGATACGACATGGGGGGGAGGGGCGGGGAACTTGACTTTGGCTCTTTGCCATGTGTTTCCTCCAAGTGCTAGCCTCCTCACATAATTCGAATCACAAAGATTAGAGCATCTCTAGTCGTGTGAGCCAAACAACGTCCAAAGGCCATCCCATGGCATGCCCCAAAGACGTTTTTGGTCCGGCGCTGCCCAATAGCATGTCCGTTGCCGAGGCCATCCCCGCTCCACAAGGACGTGCTCGGCTCCCCGTATGCAAGGAACGACCCACGCCACATAGGAAAAAGGAAATCGGGTACCACCTGCTAGCGTTCAAGCCCTAGCACCACCAATTTGCCTCTCTTCATTGTCGTGCCTTGCCTACCACCGTCCTAAATTGTCGTCGCCGCTAGTTTGACGCCGTTAGTTCTTCTACACCTCCATCCCAACACTTCCCCATCACCTCTTGCCTACCTCGCCACCGGTGGTTGCGAGCCGCCAAGGCTCGCATGCGGCGGCCACTCCGCTCGCCCCAAGTTGTTCGGTGTTTCCTTCGCCAGGCTACATTTTTATAGTTCTTGCCTATCACACCGTCGCCGCCTCGGTTGAATAGTTATCTTTCATATCTCGCCTCCACCAAAGGATACTACCTAGCGGACAATATTTATTTAAGATGAGCAACATTTGTCAAGACAATCCGCAATCCAGTGATTCCAATGAAGTGTCACTTTGCTTCGCACGAAGGATGCGGAGCGTGCATTTGGTGTGATCCAAACTCGATTTGCTATTGTCAGGTACCCTGCTCTTACCTGGTCTCAACATCAAATATGGGAGATGGTAAACACTTGTGTGACCATGCACAACATGATCGTTGAGAATGAGCGCAAGACTCTGGTGATGGATGTCGACTCCTACGAGTGTTAGGGTTCTCTTGCCATGTTGATCACCAGGTGTCTGCGGATTTTGCTGATTTTCTTGCCATGCATAGAGAAATCCGTGACGCCCAAAATGATCTCGTGGAGCATCCGTGGAGGATCAGAGGTCAGACAATCGCGTTCGAGGCTTGATTTATTTGTGTTGTTTGAATTTATTGGATTGAATTTACTTGTATTGTATGAATTTATTTGAATTGTTGTAAAACATATGTATGGTTTGTGTGTCTCCAAACTCGGGCGCTTTTACCGGACGTCGTTTAGGAGACGCGACTAGAGATGCTCTCATTAGCCGTCAAGCACAGAATTTTGTTTTTGAACAAGATACACAACCGAAGCTAAGCTGACCGGTCCGAGGTAAAGCTAGCGAATGAGAGTGAACTTGGACCGAGAACCATACGGACATACTTACCCAGACCTTCTTCCTCGGTGGACTGAGAAGCATCAGCGCTGAGAACAATCGACGTCGGCGAAAGAGGAGCCACAGGAGCAGGGGGCACGGCGGACAGGAGACCTCGCCGGAGAGAACACCCCAAAGACGGAGACCGCGCATATGAACGCGTATAAAGGCAGCGAAATCAGGATAATTCGCGCCATCGAAGATCACAGGACAGCGAGGAATTGCAACATAGCCCGATGTAGAAGACATCTCTTTTTTTTTGAACAAATCTGGTCAACCCGCACTGGCAGGGAAAGACCAGCCAAAATCCGGCCAAATTCCAGCTAACCGGGACAAGAGGTGGTGCCTAAAGGCCAGGGGAAGACAATTCCAACCGCCAGGGATTGATTCCCGGCAGCGCTGGCGGCTGGCGGTGTGTGGCCCGCACCTGTGGGGCCCGTGCGTGCGGGAGAATGCCAGGCAGGGAGCAAGCGTGCGGGCAGGAGGTGGCGTGAGCAGGCGTGCGGGCGTGCGGGTGGGGCAGGGAGAACGCCAGGCAGGGAGGGAGGTGGCGTGCGGCGTGCAGCTTCTGGCGATCTGGCGCAGGGAGCAGGTGGTGCCAGGCGGGGGCGAGGGGATCTGGCGCGTGGCCCAAGGAGCAAACGTGTGGCCCAATCGAGAAGATCTGAGGGAGCAGGGCGCCGGGTGGGGCAGCGAGGAGTTGGCGTGCGGGATGAGGAGACCGAGGCGGCGCCCGATCTGGATATCGAGGCGGCGCGCGATCTGGAGGCAGGCAGGCGAGGAGGTCACCGATCTGCAGACCGGATCGATTTGAATACCGATCGGAACAGGCAACGAAGGCCAGAAACGAGGCGGCAACCGGCGGCGGCGACGACGGCAAGACCGTCGGCGACAGGGACGGTGGCGACTACAGCGACGAAGTTGCGAGTAGAAGGAGGCTAACCTAGCTCTGATACCATGTCAAGCTTCATGCACTAGCCAACACAACCAAAAGTCCGAACTGATGGAAAGAGATGGTACAATCCACTTATACACTTTAACAGTTGAGTCACTGCTTGGACTCGGCCAGTCGGGCCCATCCATGGTTAGTGTGTGGCCATGCGGGTGTGGCGCGGTCGCAACGACTTGCCGATCGAGTCGTCGTACACGTCCGGTACGGCGTACGGGGTGTGGCTTGATTGCGAAAATCTTGACTGACTTTTGGAGCGAGCCGCTGAGCTCGACGTACGTACGCCCGCCGCTGGATCTTCCTCGCTGACAGTATATCACTGACACCCTTATCGAATTGGGTTCAGAGTTCACTCAGACCGACCAGCAGCACCACAAGAAGCGAACGGAAGCGAACCAAGAAAAAGAAACTGGATCTTGGCTGAATTCGGTGTTTTTCCCAGTCGAACGACCGAATGGCCTCCACTTTTAGAAACACAACTTTTATGACGAGTCCCCGCCTCAAGGCTTGCCATATTCTGAAATTTCGTGAGAGAGGAAGATGCATGTTCCAAAGGTTTGCCATCCTTTTTTCCTACCTAATCATAATAATCCTGATGAAAACGGCTGATGCACCGGAAAGTCTACGCCACTATAGGCGCTTCAAAAACCCATCATCGGCCTCACCAAAAAAAAGAGAAGAATTTGCTAATTAAGCACGGTCCATCGCCGTCACATCGTACATGCATGATACCTTGCTAACGAAGGATCGGCTTCGAAAAGGTGGATACGGGCCCAATCCGTCGATCGCATCCTGGCGCCCAATCCGTCGCACCAACCATTTTCGTCGCTAGTACTTGCTACTAGAACGATTCAACTTTCAAGTTTGAACGCTGTCCGGTCTTCCATCCATCGAGAAACCGATCGATCGTCAGGGCGTGTTTCTAAAATAATCCAAATGCAAGAATTAATTAGTGGTGATTGCGTTGCAGGGAGTCCGCGCGAGGACAAGTCTGGAGTCCACACTCACGCTGGTGATAGCTACCTGGCACGACCGGAGCGGGTAGAAACAGTCCCTTGACCTGGCTGGCAGGGCACGCCGGAGCCATACATACAGATACTATGAGATATCTGTCCGGTGTCTGCAGGCGCGGTGTTTCAAAAACAGAGAGGCGGCCTTTCTTGACCAAATATTTTCGGGGTTAAATTAATCACGTGTATCCTTGACGCTAATCTCACGTTAACTGACCAAGATCTTAGGGCATGCTTTTGGCTTCTGCATCGGTTGATACATACGGTCTTTATTTAAAAGATCTTAGGACATGTACAGTAGTAATACATCAGCCGTCGCCATCAAGGATTTCTTATGAGGTGGAGGAGGGAGGTAGAGGAGAGAGAGAACGAGCTCGTCTGTACTTTTGCAGACGGTCGAATTGCGTGAAAGTCGCTGACAACCGACTCCTTTCTTCCCGTTGTATGCGTGGGATCGGTAAATCTTGGGTTCATGGTTTTGGGAAGAAGCGTCGTTTCAGAACGACCAGTTAACTATTTTTCAGATAGCAAAGAAAAGGTCTCATTGTAGAGGAGGTTTTTACTGCCGTCTAGAGATGAGGTGGAGGCAGGGGTTTATTACAGACGGACGCTAACTCCACGAATGTACATGCCCTTAGGAAGATCCATGGCAAGCAGCTCACTAGATGCGCAACGTCGATGACAGAAAAGAAACCCGGTTTTGCTACATCTCGGTTGACTCTCCAACCGTTGTGGTTGCATCGTGATTTGTGCACCCAAGAGTTTTCCTTCGAATCAGGCTGTCGTCCCGTTTTATAAATAAAGCCACACACGAGTACAAGATCCAACATAGCATTCGGCACCGAAGCACCCAAGAAAACGGAGAAAAAGGAAGATCCAGATATGCTGGGGCCACGGCACAAACATGCCCGACAAAGAGGAAACCAAAAAAAGGTGGGGAGGACATGAGAGGACATCCTCTAGGGCTGCTCCTCCGGATCAGCAACCATGAAGCGTCGCGTCACCGCTCTCAACGCCCGAAGCGACTCGTCGAGGTGCTCCCGGTCCCGCTGCCTAGAAAACGGGTACCGCTGTTGAAGGTAAGCCAAGAAATCAAAAACAAAGTCAGAAGCCCGGTGCGGGAAAATCCGCTCAATCACCGTTTTATTTCGAATATTCCACAAGGTACAGGTTAGAGCCGCAAACATAAGTCGGAAGAGGTGGCGCCTCTGTCCCGACCAGTTTGCCTCGGTCTTAGGATGGGCCCAGGGCTTCCCCGATAAAGAACCACGAAAACTGAACAGCGGGACGTGAACATTATGTGGGTACAAATCTCCGGTGTCCCACATAGCGGACACAACCCATCGCCAGGCCCGTTCCGTTTTGACACCTCCACCCCTAAGGGGAGGCGATCCCGAAGAAGCTTTCACACAAAGATCCTCTAACTCAGCGGGGTAGGAGCCTTCCACATATGTGACGTCCACGGAAGTTCCAGACTCTGGAAAAGGGTCCTATACGCCAAGCTAACAGAAAAGGCTCCCGAAAGATACTAGCGCCAAGACACCCCGTCCCTTCGCGAGGAGAGGGATGGGGGCAGGGCGCCCCGCAACCTCCCAAAGTCAGCAGCTTCGGCGGCACTGAAGGTCCTATGGAAGGGACCGGGATGGTTGCAATTGCAGCCTAAAATATCTCATTTAGGCATGAGTTACACCGGAAATTGATGATGTCATCTACTCAGGAATTAATTTAGTTGTCGATGAACCGAGGATTGGTCGCGTCCGAAAATAAATTGCATAGCTGAATAATATGCTATCACATGAGACATCTTTTATCTGTACTTGTAGAGGCAGTCAACTGGACAAACAACAAAATATGAACTGCTAACGAGAACTAACGAGACAGCAAAACATGCACGACAAGCACTAACATAATGAAGCATGAAAATCATCACCTATCTCACAAGGTCTATCTGCTGGCTGTTATAAAGAACCTTGCTTGGCTAGAAGTCTCACATTGTTTGGCTAGCAGCGGTGCTAGGAAGGGGAGGAAACCGACTAGGGTGGCTAGCTGGATGATACGTCGGAAACGTATCTATATTTTTTGATGCTCCATGCTTGTTTTGTATCTACTTTGCTTTGTCTACACTTTGAGGTGTTTTTATATCTTTTCTGGAACTAACCTATTAACAAGATGTCACAGTGCCAGTTGCCTATTTTCTTCTGTTTTTGGTTTCAAAAAGGCAGAAAATCAATATTCTCGGAATTGGACGGGACAAAAGCCAAAGTCATTATTTTCCCCGGAGCAACACGGAACCACGGAGCAGAGCCGGAGGGGGACATAGGGTGGCCAAACCCCCTAGGCACGGGAATATCATATGTAAGTGGTTCATTCGATCGCAAAGTAATCATAGAAATATGTGGGAGCCATATGAATTTCCAGATTCCTCTATTGGTTATTGATCGGAGAAGTGTCTCGATCATGTCCGCATAATTCACGAACCGTAGGGAGACACACTTAAGGATTCGATGTTGTTTGAGTAGTTATGGAATGATGAGCAAGAGACCGAATGTTGTTCGGAGTCTCGGATAGGATCCAGGATATCACGAGGAGATCCGGAATGGTCTGGAGAATAAGATTCATATAAGGAAAGTCCTGTTTCGGGGTTGGAGAATGGTTCCGTTGTTTTCATCGGGAATGTTCTAGAAGGTTCCGGAATGTTCGGCACTCCGAAGGGGAAGGGTACATGAATGTGTCATTACAAGTTGGAATGGTTGCATCATGTACTAGGTGTCATCGCTGAACAAAATAAAGGGATAAATCAAATCCTAGTTTGAAAAGTCAAACGCCAATTTGAAAAAGTCAAACGGCTATTTTGTTTGGTGGAAGGAGAGTAGGAAACCTACTTGGGGAGGAGTTCCTCTTCCTACACCGCCGGCCAAGGAGGCCGAGTTGGGGAGGGACTCCCCTCCCCTTGGTGCGCCCCCTCCACCTATATAAGGAGGGGCAGGGCTACCCCTCCAAACACACAACACCTCTCTCCTCTAAACCTAAACCCTAGTCACCGGCCTCCACCATTGTCGCCGCCGCCTCCTAGGGTTTGCCAAGTCGCCGAGTTGGGGCTCCCCTCTTGCCCTAGCCGCCGGCCTAGCTCCCTCTCCTTGGTGTGTCTAAACCCTAGATCACCGAGGCTCTCTCATAGTCCACCATACTCGCTCCGGCTTAAGGCGAAGCCCTGCGAGATCTCCCCTCTACTTCCGGTACCATGCCGTCGTGCTGCCGGAATCGCGAGGAGAGTGCTACAACCTCAGCTGCCTGCTGGAACAAGGGAGAGGAAGGTCTTCATCGAGTACCGAACGTGCGACCGACTGCGGGAGCGCTGCCGGAACGCGGCGCCGGAAGGATCGTCTACACGACCTTGAGATCGGCAAGAGTACGACTATATCATCCACGAGAATCCGCTCTCATTAACCGCTTTGGAATCTTCAAGGGTGATTTCCTCTATCGACTCGTTGCTACAATCTAGTAGATAGATCTTGGCTTGTTTGTTTGCATGCGGTAGAAATTTTTTGTTTTCCATGCTACGAACCCCTACAGTGGTATCAGAGCCGTGTCTATATGTAGATCTGTTGCACGAGTAGAACACAATGGTCATTGTTGGCGGTGGTGCTTTTATTATCAATTGCTTCTTGTGTACTTTGCATCTTGCGGTATGATGGGATGAAGCGGCCCGGGCTAACCTTACATGACATCGTTCATGAGACTTGCTCCACGCTCAACATGCAACTTGTATTGCATAAGTGGCTTTGCAGGTGTCTGTCTCTCCCATTATAGTATAGATCCAATTTACAACGGGCACTTGATAGTTCAAGCATCAACGTTGTGGTTCTTGTTCGTAAGTTAGAGCGATACTTATTGAAAGCCCCAAACCACGTAAAATATGCAAAGAAAATTAGAAGCGTCTAACTTTGTTTTGCAGGGGTGTGCTGTGATGTGATATGGCCATGATTGTGATTATATTTGATGTATGCAATGTTCCTTATTGTAAGTTGGCAATCGGCAGGAGCCATATGGTTGTTTTTAAATTCTGTTAAGACACGCGTGTCTATTCAAAGTAGTTGTAATAGTTGAAGCTGGTGGACGACAACCATGGAGCGACGTCATTGACCTTGATGCAATGTCGGTGATGATGGAGATCATGTTCATGCTTAAAGATGGAGATCAGAAGCACAAAGAAGAAAGGCCATATCATATCACATATTATGAATTGCATGTGATGTTAATCCTTTATGCATCTTGTATTGCTTAGTTAACGACGATAGCATTATAAGATGATCCCTCAAGCACACAAAATTTCAAGTTTTAAAGTGTTCATCCTTAGTTAGCACCGTTGCTAAAGCTTGTTGTTTTGAAGCACCACGTGATGATCGGGTGTGTTAGATTCTGCAAGTGTATACAACGTGAGCAAGCCAGTTTTGCTCATGCGGAAGCTAAGGTTTGATCTTGACGAGCCTAGCATGTACAGACATGGTCTCGGAACACGGATCACCGAAAGATAAAGCATAAATCATATAGTAGATATGATGAACATGTCGATTGTTCGCCATTGAAGCTACATCAACTCTCGTGATGATCGGTTTTGATGTGGTGGATTTGGTTCGTGTGATCACTAAAACAATGTGAGGGATATTGTTTTGAGTGGGAGTTCACCTAGATTAATTTAACTATTAATTAGAACTCAATTTGTCATAAACTTAGTCTAAACTATTGCAAATATGTTGTAGATCAATGGCGGCCCCTACCATCAATTTTAATGCGTTCCTAGAGAAAGAAAAGTTGAAAAACAATGGAAGCAACTTCGCGGATTGGTTCCGCAATTTGAGGATTGTCCTCAATGCTGGTAATTTGACCTATGTGCTGGATGCACCGCTGGGTGACCCGCCTGCAGCCACTGCTACCGATGAAGTAAAGAATGTTTACCTCACTCGGAAGAATGAGTACTCCACAGTTCAGTGTGCTATCTTGTATGGTTTGGAATCGGAGCTTCAGAAAAGGTTTGAGAATTCAGACCCACATGATATTGTCCGTGAACTCAAAATGATATTTGAGGCTCACGCGGCAGTTGAGAGTTATGAGGCTTCTGAAAAGTTCTTTAACTGCAAGATGGAAGAGGGCAGCTCCATCAGTGAGCATGTGCTTAAGATGTCTGGGCACGCAAACAAACTCCAAAGTTTGGGTATAGTGATTCCTAATTCTTTGGGGATACATCATGTCCTCCAATCACAACCACCAAGTTATAAGAACTTTGTGATGAACTACAATATGCAAAACATGGACAAGACGTTGCCAGAACTCTTCTCCATGTTGAAATCTGCAGAAGTGGAGATCAAGAAAGAGCACCAAGTGTTGTTGGTTAATAAGACCACCAAATCCAAGAAAGGTAAGTCTAAGCAAAAGGGACACTTCAAGAAGGGTGGTAAGAAAGTTACCGCACCGACGAAGAAGACCAAGGCTGGACCTAAGCCTGATACTGAATGTTTTTACTGCAAGCAAGAGGGTCACTGGAAGCGGAATTGCCCAAAGTACTTGGCGGATTTGAAGAACGGCAACATCAAGAAGAAAGGTATATCCGATATACATGTTATTGATGTGTATCTCACTAGTACTCGTAGTAGTGCCTGGGTATTTGATACTGGTTCGGTTGCTCATATTTGTAACTCGAAACAGGTGCTGCAGAATAAACGGAAGGTAGCGAAGAACGAGGTGACGATGCGCGTTGGAAACGGATCAAAGGTTGATGTGATCGCGGTCGGCACGCTACCTATTCATCTACCATCGGGATTAGTTTTATACTTAAATAATTGTTATTTGGTGCCTGCGTTGAGCATGAACATTATATTGGGATCTTGTTTATTGCGAGACGGTTACTTGTTTAAGTCTGAGAATAATGGTTGTTCGATTTATATGAGTAATATGTTTTATGCACATGCACCTTTGATAGATGGTCTATTCTTATTGAATCTCGATATTGGAAATACACATATTAATAACATTGAGGCTAAATGTTTGAAATTGAGCGATAACTCGACCTATATGTGGCACTGTCGTCTTGGTCATATCGGAGTGAAGCGTATGAAGAAACTCTATTCTGATGGACTTCTTGAATCACTTGATTTCGAATCACTTGAAAGATGCGAAGCATGTCTGATGGGTAAAATGACTAAGACTCCATTTTCTGGTTTGATGGAGCGAGCTATAGACTTAATGGAAATCATACATACCGATGTGTGTGGACCAATGAGTGTAGCATCGCGCGGTGGTTATCGTTATGTTCTTACCTTCACGGATGACTTGAGTAGATATGGGTATATCTATTTCATGAAACATAAGTCCGAAACTTTTGAGAAGTTTAAGGAGTTTCAAAGTGAGGTAGAGAATCAACGTAACAAGAAGATTAAATTTCTACGTTCTGATTGTGGAGGTGAATATCTGAGTTACGAGTTTGACGAGCATTTGAAGAAATGCAGAATAGTTTCACAATTGACACCACCGGGAACACCACAGCGTAATGCTGTGTTCGAACGTCGTAATCGAACTCTCTTAGATATGGTTCGTTCTATGATGTCACTTACAGATTTACCGCTATCATTTTGGGGTTATGCATTAGAAACAGCCGCATTCACTTTAAATAGGGCACCATCTAAATCCGTTGAAACGACACCATATGAATTATGGTTTGGGAAGAAACCTAAATTGTCGTTCCTTAAAGTTTGGGGTTGCGAAGCCTATGTAAAGAAGTTATAGCCGGACAAGCTTGAACCCAAAGCGGAAAAATGCGTCTTCATAGGATACCCAAAGGAAACTATTGGGTATACCTTCTGTCATAGATCTGAAGGCAAAATCTTCGTTGCCAAGAATGGATCCTTTCTAGAGAAGGAATTTCTCTCGAAAGAAGTGACTGGAGGGAAAGTAGAACTCGACGAGGTTGTTGAACCTTCTCTCGAACTTGCGAATAGTGCAGCACCGGAAGAAGTTCCTGTGGTGCCTACACCAATAAGAGAGAAAACTAATGATGATGATCATGAAACTTCAGTTGAAGTTGCTACAGAGCCTCGCAGGTCAGCGAGAACTCATACCACTCCTGATTGGTATGATCCCGTTTGAGTGTCATGTTGGTGGACAACACCGATGGCCCTGAGACATATGAAGAAGCGATGATGAGCCCAGATTCCAATAAATGGCAAGAAGCCATGAAATCCGAGATTGGATCCATGTACGAAAACCAAGTATGGACTTTGGTGAACTTACCGGATGGCCGGAAGGCTGTCGAGAACAAATGGATTTTCAAGAAGAAAACAGATGCTGATGGTAATGTAACTGTCTATAAAGCTCGACTTGTCGCAAAAGGGTTTCGACAAATTCAAGGAGTTGACTACGATGAGACTTTCTCACCAGTAGCGAAGCTAAAGTCTGTGAGGATTATGTTAGCAATCGATGCATATTACGATTATGAAATATGGCAGATGGATGTCAAAACAGCGTTCCTCAATGGAGACATTGATGAAGAGTTGTATATGATGCAACCCAAAGGTTTTGTCGATCCTAAAGATGCTAACAAGGTATGCAAACTTCAAAGGTACATATATGGATTGAAGCAAGCATCCCGAAGTTGGAATCAACATTTTGATAAGGTAATCAAAAGTTTTGGTTTTATACAAACTTATGGAGAAGCTTGTATTTACAAGAAAGTGAGTGGGAGATCTGTAGCATTCTTAATACTATATGTAGATGACATATTGTTGATTGGGAATGATGTAGACCTTCTTAATAGTGTCAAGGAATATTTGAATAATAGTTTTTCAATGAAAGATCTTGGCGAAGCAGCTTACATATTAGGCATAAAGATTTATAGAGATAGATTGAGACGCCTAATATCATTGTCACAAAGTACATATTTGGACAAAGTTCTAAAGAGGTTTGGAATGGAAGATAGCAAGAAAGGGTTCTTGCCCATGTTGCCCAATACGACCTTGAGTAAAACTCAAAGTCCAGCAACGACAGAAGATAGAGAAAGGATGAGTAAGACTCCCTATGCCTCAGCCATAGGATCTCTAATGTATGCCATGCTATGTACTAGACCCGACATTGCATATGCTGTTAGTTTAACTAGCAGATATCAAAGTGATCCAGGAGTGGATCATTGGACAGCGGTCAAAAACATCCTTAAGTACTTGAGAAGAACTAAGGATATGGTTCTTTCTTATGGAGGTGATGAACAGCTCGTTGTTAATGGTTACACCGATGCTAGTTGGAATACCGATCCGGATGATTCTAAATCACAATCTGGATACGTATTTATTTTGAATGGTGCATCAGTTAGCTGGAGGAGTGCAAAGCAAAGCGTTGTGGCGAGATCTTCAACTGAATCGGAATACATAGCTGCTTCGGAGGCTTCACAAGAAGCGATATGGATGAAGGAGTTCATTACAGAGCTTGGTGTGGTTCCAAGTGCGCTGGACCTAATGTCTATCTACTGTGATAACATGGGCGCCATAGCCAATGCGCAAGAACCAATGTCACACAAGAAGCTGAAGCACATCAAGCTACGTTTTCACGCTATTCGAGAACATGTCCAAGATGGAGACATAAAGATTTGCAAAGTACACACAGATCTGAATGTGGCGGATCCGTTGACTAAACCTCTCCCGAGGGCAAAACATGACCAACACCAAACTGCCATGGGTGTTCGGTATATTACCATGTAATCTAGATTAGTTGACTCTAGTGCAAGTGGGAGACTGTTGGAGATATGCCCTAGAGGCAGTAATAAATGTAGTTATTATTATATCTTTGTGTTTATGATAAATGTTTACATTCATGCTATAATAGTATTAACAAGGAAACATTAATACTTGTGTGATTTGTAAACTAAATTAGAGTCCCTAGTAAAGCCTCTTCATAATACTAGCTTGTTGGTTAATAGATGATTGTGGTTTCCCTATCATGAACATTGAGATGTTATTAACAACAAGATCATATCATTAGGAGAATGGTATGATGGACATACTCCTATAGATAAGCGTAGCATAAAGATCAAGTCATTTTAAATAGTTCAATTGTTATATGCTTTCTGATACATAGTAACCTAATTCCTTCGACCATGAGATCATGTTTATCACCATCACCAGAAGGATGCTTTGATGACATCAAACACCACACCATAACTGGGTGGCTATAAAGGTGGCATTGAGTGTTTGGAAAGTATGGGTTGAGACACATGAATCAAGAGTGGGATTTGTCCATCCATATGACGGATAGATATACTCTGGGCCCTCTCGGTGGAATGTCATCCAATTAGCTTGCAAGCATGTGACTATCTCACAAGGGATCACATACCACGGGAACAAGAAAAGAGTACTTATCAGTAACGAGGTTGAACTAGATATGCAGAGATACCGACGATCAAAACCTCGGATAAGTAAACTATCGTGAGACAAAGGGAAATTGGTATCATATGTAAGTGGTTCATTCGATCGCAAAGTAATCGTAGAAATATGTGGGAGCCATATGAATTTCCAGATTCCTCTATTGGTTATTGATCGGAGAAGTGTCTCGATCATGTCCGCATAATTCACGAACCGTAGGGAGACACACTTAAGGATTCGATGTTGTTTGAGTAGTTATGGAATGATGAGTAAGAGACCAAATGTTGTTCGGAGTCTCGGATAGGATCCGGGATATCACAAGGAGATCCGGAATGGTCCGGAGAATAAGATTCATATAAGGAAAGTCCTGTTTCGGGGTTGGAGAATGGTTCCGGTGTTTTCATCGGGAATGTTCTAGAAGGTTCCGGAATGTCCGACACTCCGGAGGGGAAGGGTACATGAATGTGTCATTACAAGTTGGAATGGTTTCATCATGTACTAGGTGTCATCGCTGAACAAAATAAAGGGATAAATCAAATCCTAGTTTGAAAAGTCAAACGCCAATTTGAAAAAGTCAAACGGCTATTTTGTTTGGTGGAGGGAGAGTAGGAAACCTACTTGGGGAGGAGTTCCTCTCCCTCCACCGCCGGCCAAGGAGGCTGAGTTGGGGAGGGACTCCCCTCCCCTTGGCACGCCCCCTCCACCTATATAAGGAGGGGCAGGGCTAGCCCTCCAAACACACAACACCTCTCTCCTCTAAACCTAAACCCTAGCCGTCGGCCTCCACCATTGTCGCCGCCGCCTCCTAGGGTTTGCCAAGTCACCGAGTTGGGGATCCCCTCTTGCCCTAGCCGCCGGCCTAGCTCCCTCTCCTTGGTGTGTCTAAACCCTAGATCACCAAGGCTCTCTCATAATCCACCATACTCGCTCCGGCTTAAGGCGAAGCCCTGCGAGATCTCCCCTCTACTTCCGGTACCACGCCGTCGTGCTGCCGGAATCGCGAGGAGAGTGCTACAACCTCCGCTGCCTGCTGGAACAAGGGAGAGGAAGGTCTTCATCAAGTACCGAACGTGTGACCGACTGCGGGAGCGCTGCCGGAAGGATCGTCTACACGATCTTGAGATCGGGAAGAGTACGACTACATCACCCACGAGAATCCGCTCTCGTTAACCGCTTTGGAATCTTCGAGGGTGAGTTCATCTATCGACTCGTTGCTACAATCTAGTAGATAGATCTTGGCTTGTTTGTTTGCATGCGATAGAATTTTTTTGTTTTCCATGCTACGAACCCCTACAATTACCGTTGTTGATTCCCATGATGAGGAGGGAGTAGTTCTTCCTTAAGGCTAAGGGCTCTACCGGTAGCTATGTGTTCATCTCTCTCTCTCTATTCATGATCTTGTGGTCATGAGCTTTGTAATCAAGTAGATCTACCTTGCTACTCAAGTGCTTCAATAGATCTCTGCTCTCCCCATGTGTGTGAAACTGACAGCGTGCACGCCATGGTGGCACTTAGGTTTGAGTCTACATAAAACTCTTTGTGCTTTAATAGATCTATGCTTTTCCCCACGTGTGTGAAACTGACAACGTGCATACCGTGTGTGGCATTTTGGCTAGATTGAATATTTGTTATGAGTTATGTTTGGAGTTGGATGTCTCTATAAAATTGTGGTGTTTGTTGGAACCATCTAGCGCTTAAGGTGACAGTGTGGGGTTATCTAGATTGGGGAAGGTGGACTCTGAGGATGCGGTGACCCAGCATACCACTGCATGTGTAGTACACTATAGTCGTGGACATGACATCCACAGAACACCGTTCCGTAAATATCACATCCCTTAGAGTGGTACAACAGAAACATTGCGGGTCCATATTACAAAGGTACACGCATTATTATTATTACAATACCGGAAGTTCAAGACTTCCAAAAGATCCAACTTACAAACCAAAATATAAGATGTTCAGCGGAAATTTAACAGTAACAACTCTGACTAGGAGTGGGGCTCAACAGCTTATTTTATAGAGTTCATGCTGCTCGGCTCTGTTAGTTACTACTAAATAGACCCTTAAGTGGACTCGTTTTCATCGACACCGTAACAGATCTCGTAGTTCATGCCTTCAACTCCTCCGGATAGATCAGGTTCCTCGTAGAACACTTCTTCTTGGCATTCGGCTGCATACATTGGCACGTGTTTGGAATCCTCAGAGTCTAAGCAAGGGATCAAAGGAAAGAATGAGTAATAACGTTACCCAACAAGTTCATTATATGCAAGGTGGGAAGTTTGATGCTCTAAATACCACCTCGGATTATAAATCCTTGGCACTATGCAGTTTTTGTAAATCTTTCTTCAAAGATTGATTTTATTCTAAAAGACTATGACAATCAGCCTTCACAGGTTGACTAGAACTTTCATGGAATTCCTTTCCTGCTGCGTTTGTAGCTCCTTCCCGGAACAGGGAGTAACAAGTTATAGTTCTTACAATCTGCAGAGGTGCGTTACTTTACCCATGAGAGATCAACTCCTTGTTGCACAACCGGGCGTACTTTCCCGTCCACAATTCCATGATGTGGGGCCCAGTAGTTGGTCCAAGCCAATCACTACCCCCTTCGCGACCCCGCATGCCTCCTTGGTGTACACCATGCCCACATAATGAATTACGGCAATGGTTTGTACAAACCGTTAGATGCCAGAACTATCGTGGGACGTTGAGGGTTCCCACCCATATGCTGCATATTCTCTACGAATTACCAATTAATATGAACGCTACGAGGATAACAGCCACGACCTGCACATCCGGCTTCATGCGAGAGGAAGAAGATACAGCTGACTTCTCTGTCCCATTCCAAATCTCATGGATAACGCGTAATATACGGCGCTAGAATCATTGATGTCAAGGGTTATTAAGCCCCTACTTGATCATCATTGTTGCAATTAGAACTCTAAGTTCTATTGCTCCATCATATCACCACTTAGGATGATATCTATAATTTCTTTATTTGTGAAAATAATATTTTCTTTCTTTTATAACATATATGATAACACACAATTTGCAATTACTTTGATAAAGACTCTTCAAAGGACATGAGCAAGTGATGAACTTGCCTTGTGATGGCAAGGTAGTGAAGTCTGATGCTTGCATTGGACCTTGAGCTTCTAGTTCTACAAAAACATCATTATTGCCCGGTAAGGACAATATTTAAAAAAGCAAAATGATTATGCAAGTAATGTAATGCATTATTTAAATTTATATGCATTTACCCCCAAAAGTTCCTTTTTTAATAATAAAGGATTTATAAATATTTCTTTTTAGTATTTATAACATATATTGAGTTATTTTATTTTATTTCTCTTTATTTGACCTTTATTAATTTAATAATTCTTTAAGGAATTATTAATTATACATTAAATTTTATTACTAAATATTTATTTAGTATTTTTCAAAAATACTATAATATTAGTAAATAATGAAAGTGATTTTTATTTATTTTTATCACCTTTCAATAATTTTGTAAAATTCCATAAGGAATATTTAAATTACAAAATTCTTATAAAAATTTTAATGTCCAAAATTTGATATCTTATTTTATTTGGACAGAATGGATTATTGTGAATCCAAAAATATTTTATTTATAATTTTTGGACTTTTATTTTATTTTCTATAATTTTATTTAGGTTAGGGGCATTTTGGTCTTTTCTAATTGATCAAAAGAATTATTAAATAACTTGGGATGGCCCCTTGGGCTTATTGGGCCGAGGTGGCCCAATAGGGCAGGGTCAAATGACTACCCCAAAGGGTTTTGGCCCACCCAGCCCACACTGCCTCCTCTCTCTCCCTCGACCTTATCTCCTCCTCCTCTGACTCGCCCCCGTGGCCGGCGATGCCGCCACCGTCGATTATCGCCGTCGTCGGCCATTCTAGCCGCCGCCGTGGTGCGAGTTGGGGTTGTCGACGATGCTTGTTCGTTCTATCCACTTGGATTTGACTTTGGGGCTTCCCTGTGGTCAGTCCACCCCATTCGCGAACCCTAGGGTTCGAAAAAGATGTTGTCGTCGTCGCCGCGATCCCGCCTGCGGTGGTGTGCTGGTCTTGTGCGCTGCTGCTGCCGCCTCCGTGGCAGGTGCAGGTTGCAGCGCCCCTCTGGGTGCTCCCTATGCCGCCGCGGTTCGTCGGCCCCTCTGCTTCCTCTTCGATGCATCAGCGAGGACCTCGGGTAAGTGGTCTCTGTGGTGTTTGTCCATGCTACTGCCTTGATCCTTTTTGGTGTGTAGCTAGTGGCTTCTGATGTTGAGTGATTATGTGCTAATTGGGTTCATCTCAGAATTAGGGTTCATAATCCCCTGTTGATCATATCTATGATGTTTTAGATCAAGTGTTGATCAGATTTGATCCTGTGAAATGATTGCTTGCTGCAGTTAAGGATTGATAGTAGCTTTGATGTTACTAGTTGCCTATTAGATTGGTCCTAGTGGTAATTCACCATGATCCATGCTAGTTGTTTCAATCAAATCCTTAATTGGATTATGTTGTTGATCTGAGGTTTACTCTACTGTCAGATTACTCATACTGACAGTAGTTTTCTCTCAGTGGTTGATTACTGCAATCATAATATGGTTTTGTTTGAGATGATACGCTCTTAATCAAATCATTACATGTAATGATTTTCTGTGGATGTATAGATTCCTTTTAAATGTTGATTCCTGGCACTTAGCTTCAGGGAAATGATATATAATGATTTGTCCCTTTTCATGTGGGAACTAAGCAAAGATGACTTTAGCTCATTAAGAACTTGTCCTTGTGATGCCATTGTATTTTTGCACACAAGTGATTAGGTTTTTATTTCTGGGCTTAGTTCGATTATGCTTGGGATTAGAATTGATAAGATGATATGGAAGCTTTTATTATTATTCCTGCCTATGATGTGGGTCTGAGGCTCTAGGATTTAATTCCTAGTTAGTTGGGCAATAATTTGTTTAAATCTTATAGGATCAGGGGTACCACTCTCTTTTTGAGAGATGTGCCCTGATCTGATAGGATCAAATGAAAATGATCTAAGTTGCAAAAATAACACTGAACCCAGTGATGCTGGTCTGAGGGTTTAGTGTTTGTGGTTGAGCTTGATTTCTTATCCTTATACTTGAATTCTCTAGGATAGATTCACCCCTCTTGGGTGCATATTGGGAGATCATTACATAAAGCAACACATGCTTTTGTTTAGATATTCTGATGAAAGCATGTGATGGTTTTATGAGACTCACCACAAGATTTGATGATGGTGTAGTAGATTGTTGATCTTGAGCTTGGTCAGGATCTTGATTTGCTTTAACTGTGCTCCTGAGCTTGCTCTTGAGCTTGCCTGCTCCTCCTAGCTCCTGGTCTTGACCTTGCTATCCACCAGATCCATCACCCTCCTTATGTCACCATCCTGGTGATGTTTGGGTTGATCTGGGCGGTTGGTTTGGTTGTTGTTCTTGGTTGAACTATTGTTCACCCTGGCTGTGCTGGTGTGTTGTGTAGTCGAGTGGTGCACTGAGGTGCTTTTCCTCGGCTGTGCTGTGGTTTTTGTGATCCTGGTTGTGCTTGTGTGGTCGACAGCACACCATCTACATGCTTGTGTGTGTGCAGTCTGTGTGCCTGCTATGCACATATGGATAAGTTCAGATAATTTGAACTTACAATTACCAATCTACTTTTTCTCTGGCTGATGAACTGGTCCCTTTTGGCTGTCATTTGCATTTTGGCTTGAATTTATGAAAGATGAGATCTTTCAGATTGGTGAAACTTGCCCCTTTTTAACATTTCTCAATGATGAGATTGTCAAGTGCATCTCACTGACATATCTGAGAGAAATATACTAACACTAATCCTATTTTTTCTGTTTGATCTTTGTTTTGCAGGTACAAAGATAAAGATGAAGATTTAGTATGGTTTTAGATATAGGATAGTTAGTAGAGATTTAAATGTAATTTTCTTAATCTTTTGTAATTTGTCTTTTATAATTCTTGTAATCTTTATTTGGTTCATTTGTAATAAAGATTATATATTTATTAATAAAGAATATTTTATTCAATATTTTATTCTTTATTCTTGTGTGAATTGTAAAGTTTGGAATAACTTCAGTAAGTTATTCTTTGTAATTTGTTTGTGAATAAGAATGAACTTCATATACCATATTACTTTTAATTAAGATTTAAGTTCTAATACTTTTCTCTTAATTAGTTTAAGATTCAAATCTTATATCAAAATTATTTAAATTATCAAACACTTATGTTTTAAAAATTCAAACTCATTTCCAAAACACACAAAATTCCTTTAAGATCATATCAAAGTTTATAGCAATCTTCCTTTAAGAGTAAACCTACTCTCAAAGTAAGAAAGAAACTTTGATCCCTCAAGGTTTTTATTTGGCGAAAATTTTACTCACATTTTCTCAAATGAATGCATGCAACAATACATATTCCTAAATCTACCCTTCGTTAGGTCCTATATGTTGGGATGTTACAGACTTCCCCCCTTAAATTAAACTTCATCCCGAAGTTTGTGGAGATGTACCTGAATAGTTCTGGATAAGATTTTCTTAAATCCTCTTCCTTCTCCCATGTGGCTTCCCTTTCAGGGTGATGTTCCCATTGTATCTTGCAATATTTGATTGCCCTATTCCTCAATATTTTCCAATTTTCTTCTAGAATTTTGCAGGCTTTTCAATATAAGTCAGGTCTGCTTGTAGTTCTATCTCTTGATGTGTTATTGCATCATCAGGAACTTTCAAACATTTGCGAAGTTGTGACACATGGAAAACATTATGCACTTGAGCCAATCTTGAGGGTAACTCTAAAGCATAAGCTATAGTTCTGTTTTGACTCAGTATCTTGAATGGTCCAATATATCTTGGACTCAATTTCCCCTTAACTCCGAACCTTTTTACTCCTTTCATTGGACTTACTTTCAAATAGACCATATCTCCCACTTCTGCATGCCATGATCTTCGACTTTGATCCGCATAACTTTTCTGCCTGCTCTGGGCTATTTTCAGTCTATCCCTGATCTTATCAATGATGTCTTGTCTCTCCTTGATATAATCGGGCGCAAATTCTTTGCTGCTTCCAGGTTCATACCAACATATTGGTGATCTACACCTTCTTCCATACAGAACCTCATATGGAGCTGTCTTCAGACTACTCTGATAGCTATTATTGTAAGAAAATTCTGCCAATGGTAGGTGATATTCCCATGTTCCTCCAAAATCTAATGCACAGGCCCTCAACATGTCTTCTAGTATTTGATTTGTTCTTTCAGTTTGACCTCCTATCTCAGGATGATATGCCGTACTGAAATCTAACTTGGAACCAAGTGCTTCATGCAATTTCTTCCAAAATGCTAAAGTAAACACCGATCCTCTATCAGTTACGATCTTCTTGGGTACTCCATGCTTACTTACTATCTCTTTGACATAAACTTCAACTAACTTCTCTGTATTATCTTTTTGATTCACTGGAATAAAATGTGCACTTTTAGTGAGTCTGTCCACTATTACCCATATCATATCCTTCTTTTTTGGTGTCATAGGTAATCCTGTGATAAAATCCATGCCTATTTCCTCCCATTTCCATTCAGGAATTTTTAAGGGTTGTAGTGGTCCTGCTGGATTTTGATGTTCAACTTTCACCCTTTGACAAGTATGGCACTCAGCTACATATTTAGCAATATCTCTTTTCATGTTATTCCACCAGAATAGTTCCTTTAAATCCATATACATCTTAGTACTCCCTGGATGTATAGAATATGGGGTAGCATGTGCTTCTTTGAGTATGACATTTCTGATCTCAGTCACATCTGGAACACATAAACGATCTTGGAACCATAAAGATCCATAATCTCCAAGGCAAAAAACTGATTTTTGCCCTTGAGATATCCTCCGAATTTCCTCAGCAATAAAAAGATCTTCTTCTTGACGTCTAAAAAATTCTTGCTTAAGATCACTGTCATGTTCTGCAACTACCTGCATAGTCGCTAATCCTCCAAGAACCTCTGTCCTGATGAATTGGAGTTCTAATCTTTCCAAGTCCATTTGTAACTCTTTTGGTAACTCTCTGTTGCTAGGCTGAATATCTGCACTCTTTCTGCTTAAAGCATCTGCTACAACATTTGCTTTTCCTGGGGTGTAATTGATTGTTAGATCATAATCCTTGATTAATTCCAACCAACGCTTCTGTCTCATGTTCAATTCCTTTTGAGTGAAGAAATATTTGAGACTTTTATGGTCAGTGTATAACTCACATCTGGCTCCATAAAGAAAATGCCTCCATCCTTTCAGTGCAAAAACTACTGCTGCTAACTCTAAATCATGAGTTGGATAGTTGACTTCATGTGGTTTCAATTGTCTTGAACCATAAGCAATTACTTTCCGATCTTGCATTAATACACAATCCAAACCTTCTTTATATGCATCACAGTATACGGTGAAATCCTTCCCTGTTTCAGGAACTGCTAAGATTGGAGCTGTGGTTAATCTCGTTTTCAACTCTTGGAAACTTACTTCACACTTCTCATCCCACTTAAATGGTGTATTCTTCCTTAATAATTTGGTCATTGGTCCGGCTATTTTGGAGAAACCTTCAATGAATATCCGATAATAACCAGCCATTCCTAAGAAACCTCGAATTTGTTTCACATTGGTTGGTGCAGTCCACTCTAGTACCGACTGAACTTTAGATGGATTCACAGCAATCCCATCTTTACTGATCACATGACCGAGGAATTCTACCTCATCTAACCAGAACTCACATTTACTGAACTTAGCATAAAGCTTATGTTCTCTTAAAGTCTGTAATGCTATTCTCAAATGGTCAGCATGCTCTTCCTTATCCTTGGAATATATTAGAATATCATCAATGAAGACGATGACAAACTTATCCAAATATGGCATGAAGATCTTGTTCATCAGATTCATGAATATTGCCGGTGCATTGGTCAAACCAAACGGTACCACCAGATACTCATGGTGTCCATATCTTGAAACAAATGCTGTTTTTGGAACATCTTCCAGCTTGATTTTTATTTGATGGTATCCAGATCTTAAATCAATCTTTGAAAATACTCCAGCTCCTTTCACTTGATCAAACAAATCTTGAATTCTTGGAAAGGATAGTTGTTCTTGATCATCATGTTGTTTAGATTTCTATAATCACCACACATCCGTCTTCCACCATCTCTCTTATCCACAAAAATTACTGGTGTTCTCCATGATGATACACTTTCCTGAATAAATCCTTTTCTTACTAACTCATCAATTTGCTCCTTGAGTTCTTTCAACTCCTTAGGTCCCATTTTATATGGTGCCTGAGCTATTGGTGATGTACCAGGTATTAGGTCAATGGTGAACTCTATCTCCCGGTCTGGTGGCATTCCTGGTAATTCTGTTGGAAAAACATCTTGGAATTCATTAACTACAGGAATTTCTTCTAATTTAACTTCTTTCATTGAATTCAACTACAGATCCACCATGATATGACTGTGTTTATCTGCCTGGTAAACTATCCTTGCTCCACTTGGAGTTTTGATTGAGACAGTTTTCTCCTCACAATTAATCTGAGCTCCGTGTTCCATCATCCAATCCATCCCCAGAACTACTGCAATTCCCTTCAAAGGAATCACATAAAGGTGTGCGAAATATGTACAACCACAGATCGAGATAACCTGGTCTTGTTTTATGTGGCGTACAATCACATTCCCTCCTGCCGTAACTACGGTCATAGGACGTTCTAACGTTGCCCTTCTAATCCCGAACTTATCACAGAATTCTTCAAAAATGAATGAAGCAGTTGCACCAGTATCAAATATAACTTTGTCGGGATTGGTAAGGATATTAAGCGTACCTATTACTGCATGCTCCGAATTATCCACCTCCTCGAGGGTTGCACAGTTCAGTTTTCCGGTAGGTCGGTTTCTCTTGCCGTTATTGTTCTTGCCATTGTTTCCTCCTTTATTGGGATGTCCATTTCCTCCACTGGCTTGTACTCCTCCCTTGGTAGGACATCCTCACGGTGGTTTACTCGGACAATCCGTCTTGATATGCCCCTTCTGACCACAACCGTAACAGATCACTACAGGATTTTTGCACTCCCTCTAGAAATGCCCTGGAATCCCACAGTTGTTGCAGATAACATTCCTTCTCGGATTAGATTGATTTCCACTACTGCCCTTGTTATTGTTATTGTTGTTGTTGCCATAATTCCTATTCCGGGGTTTGAACTCCAGGTTAGGTTTAGGTTTGCTTGCCTGAATTCTCTTGGTTTCCTTTTTGGCTCTCTTCCTCCGGTCCTCTTGGACATTCTTGTAATCATCTTCAAAAGTAATGGCTGCATCCAACAACTGCTGATAAGTTTGCTTATTGGCTAACCTTAGTTGCATCCTTACAAACGGATTTAATCCATGCAAGAAAGGTTTCTTTCTCTTCTCTTCAGTGTTAACATCCTCCTCAGCATAACGAGACAGTTGGCTAAACTCCCGTATGTACTTCATGACACTAGTATATCCTTGTTGGAGCTCCTCAAATTCTCTCTGCTTCAACTCCATGACACTTTTCGGAACATGATATTCACGGAACCTCTGCTTGAACTCCTCCCAGGTAAACTCCCTTCCTGGTTGTTGCATAGCTAACTGATTTTCCCACCAAGATGGTGCAGGTCTAGTCAGCAGATGAGTTGCATACCTTAATTTTTCCTCATCATTGCAACCTACAGTTTTAAGCTTCCTTTCCGTATCTGCTAACCAGTCTTCTGCATCCATTGGTTCAGGAGCTGATGCAAAAGGTAATGGCCTTGCATTCTGGAAATCAGATAAACTTACTCCTCCCCCTTCAGGTGCCCTCTAATTTGCTCGTCCCAGCAGCTCTTCCATGAACTTGTTCTGGGTCTCTTGCATCATTTGCATACATTGCATAAAATTCTGTCCCATTAACGGCCTCATTGGTGGTGGTGGTGGTAATGCTTCTTGATTTGCTGCATCGACATCAGCCTTTTCCTTGGCCTCTCGCTCCATCCGCTGCTGCTCATTTTCCATTACTACACCCGTATCCATGACCCTCTAGTCCTGCAACATAAAGCGAATACTCATAATTACATCATGCACATGTGTTCGGAGCTCGACTTTACGCACAGAACTAGTCACACAATGAAAATCCAAATATGCATTTTACATTTTTACATAATATCCTAATGATACAAAGTCATTACAACATATACCAAATTGGTGTAATCGCACAACTATCTTATTACTTGGGGTACAAAACACGGTACTTGATACTACTAACTAATTGTCTTATTCTAGTAGTAACTACGCTCATCGTACATGCCTGATGTCCAACCGTGATGACGTGTTGTTCGTCGCACAATTTATGGAACATATGGCCTTCCAGAAGGAACATACTCTGTATCTGAAGTGTCAGGACTTGAGTCATTACTCAAGCTGAGCGCATTGACTCCCTCCAGCTCAGCTGAAAAGTCTTCAGAAACATATTCAACATTATCTCCAGCCTGCATCTCCTGAGCTTCATCTCTAGAGTTGTTAACAGGATACGCAGATCCTGCTGCTCCCTAGGTGCTCTCGTGGACAAGATAATTGAATAATGGATAATGTATATTCCCTGGGCTTTGAGAAGATGTTGATGATTCAAACACTCTTTCCTCAGGATCTTCTTCATCCTGATCATCTATTGACATGGTATTTCTACTTCTGTTATTAGGATTCATCCTTGCACCAATCCAACTAGATTGTCCAACATTTCTGTCAGAACCATCTGTGGACATCTAGTGTCCATGAGATCCATTATATGATCCCATCCTCCAACCATCTGAATTCTCAATAGGAAGTTCTAAGTCAGAACCATCCTCCGAGCCCTGTGGTACTGCATACCGCATATCTATAGTAGGATCATGTGTAGGTTCAGGTCTTGGTGAATAAGAATATGGTATAAAAGATTCTGGATCTATCAGTATATCCTTAAAGATAGGCGTTGCACTACTACTTGCTTCTTTCTCTAACTGGGATGCTAACTGCTTCCTCCTTTCCGGATCAGTAAGATCCTCTAACATGTCATTTTTGTCTTCAACAATCACTTGATGAGTCTTATAAAAAGACGCAACGAGTGTCCAGTATCTATCCATGAACTTGGAAGATAACTTAGGATGCTTCTTAACCAACTTAAGATGATCTGGTATAGGCTCTGAGTCTATAGAATCATGAGGTATCACAGAAAATATGCTACCTTCTAGCTCCTTGGTTTTCTGCTCCCGGATATTAGTTATTTCCTCCACAACAACAACATGATAGGCTGCTAAATGACTCCTACCTTCTCCTATGGGTAGATCGTGGTACAGTCCAAGCTTCTCTAGAAGTTGGATACTCACACGATACTTGGATAACATCCGGCCATCAAGATAAGTGCTAGTGTTCACTGGGATTCTAGTTGGACAATTAAAAAGCTTTAAAAGTTGACGAAGTTGGTCTGCAAATGATCCTTGATAATCATCAAGAGTCTCCTCTTTCCTTACCAAAGTCTATTTTGGAAACTTTGGTGCCATATCTCTGTATATCAGAAAAATAATTTTAATTAGTATCAAATAATATATTGCATCATAACAAAGAATTATCGTACTAAAATATATAACGAATATTCTCATTTGAATACCCATTATATTATTTTTAGAGAATTCTTTATCGTTGCCAAATTTCCTACAGGTAATACCCTTAACTAGGTTTCCAACCTAAGGTCAAAGCAATTTGCTCTGATACCAACTGCGGTGACCCAGCATACCACTACATGTGTAGTACACTATAGTCGTGGACATGACATCCACAGAACACCGTTCCATAAATATCACATCCCTCAGAGTGGTACAACAGAAACATTGCGGGTCCATATTACAAAGGTACACGCATTATTATTATTACAATACTTCCAAAAGACTTCCAAAAGATCCAACTTACAAACCAAAATATAAGATGTTCAGCGGAAATTTAACAGTAACAACTCCGACTAGGAGTGAGGCTCAACAGCTTATTTTATAGAGTTCATGCTGCTCGGCTCTGTTAGTTACTACTAAATAGACCCTTAAGTGGACTCGTTTTCATCGACACCGTAACGGATCTCGTAGTCCACGTCTTCAACTCCTCCGGATAGATTAGGTTCCTCGTAGAACACATCTTCTTGGCATTCGACTGCATACATTGGCACATCTTTGGAATCCTGAGAGTCTAAGCAAGGGATCAAAGGAAAGAATGAGTAACAGCGTTACCCAACAAGTTCATTATATGCAAGGTGGGAAGTTTGATGCTCTAACTACCACCTCGGATTATAAATCCTTAGCACGATGCAGTTTTTGTAAATCTTTCTTCAAAGATTGATTTTATTCTGAAAGACTATGACAATCAGCCTTCACAGGTTGACTAGAACTTTCACGGAGTTCCTTTCCTGCTGCGTTCGTAGCTCCTTCCCGGAACAGGGAGTAACAAGTTACAGTTCTTACACTCTGCAGAGGTGCGTTACTTTAGCCATGAGAGATCAACTCCTTGTTGCACAACCGGGCGTACTTTTCCGTCCACAATTCCATGATGTGGGGCCTAGTAATTGGTCCAAGCCAATCACTGCCCCCTTCATGACCCCGCATGCCTCCTTGGTGTACACCATGCCCACATAATGAATTACGGCAATGGTTTGTACAAACCGTTAGATGCCAGAACTATCGTGGGACATTGAGGGTTCCCACCCATATGTTGCATATCCTCTACGAATTATCAATTAATATGCATGCTACGAGGATAACAGCCACGACCTGCACATCCGGCTTCATGCGAGAGGAAGAAGATACAGCTGACTTCTCTGTCCCATTCCAAATCTCATGGCTAACGCGTAATATACGGCGCTAGAATCACTGATGTCAGGGGTTATTAAGTCCCTACTTGATCATCATTGTTGCAATTAGAACTCTAAGTTCTATTGCTCCATCATATCACCACTTAGGATGATATCTATAATTTCTTTATTTGTGAAAATAATATTTTCTTTCTTTTATAGCATATATGATAACACACAATTTGCAATTACTTTGATAAAGACTCTTCAAAGGACATGAGTAAGTGATGAACTTGCCTTGTGATGGCAAGGTAGTGAATTCTGATGCTTGTACTGGACCTTGAGCTTCTAGTTCTACAAAAACATCATTATTGCCCGGTAAGGACAATATTTAAAAAAGAAAAATGATTATGCAAGTAATGTAATGCATTATTTAAATTTATATGCATTTACCCCCAAAAGTTCCTTTTTTAATAATAAAGGATTTATAAATATTTCTTTTTAATATTTATAACATATATTGAGTTATTTTATTTTATTTCTCTTTATTTGACCTTTATTAATTTAATAATTCTTTTAGGAATTATTAATTATACATTAAATTTTATTACTAAATATTTATTTAGTATTTTTCAAAAATACTATAATATTAGTAAATAATGAAAGTGATTTTTATTTATTTTTATCACCTTTCAATAATTTTGTAAAATTCCATAAGGAATATTTAAATTACAAAATTCTTATAAAAATTTTAATGTCCAAAATTTGATATCTTATTTTATTTGGACAGAATGGATTATTGTGAATCCAAAAATACTTTATTTATAATTTTTGGACTTTTATTTTATTTTCTATAATTTTATTTAGGTTAGGGGCATTTTGGTCTTTTCTAATTGATCAAAAGAATTATTAAATAACTTGGGCTGGCCCCTTGGGCTTATTGGGCCGAGGTGGCCCAATAAGGCATGGTCAAATGACTACCCCGAAGGGTTTTGGCCCACCCAGCCCACACTGCCTCCTCTCTCTCCCTCGACCTTATCTTCTCCTCCTCTGACTCGCACCTGTGGCCGGCGATGCCGCCACCGTCGATTCCCGCCGTCGTCGGCCATTTTGGCCACCGCCATGGTGCGAGTTAGGGTTGTAGACGACGCTTGTTCGCTCTATCCACTTGGATTTGACTTTGGGGCTTCCCTATGGTCAGTTCCACCCCATTCCCGAACCCTAGGGTTCGGAAAAGATGTTGTCGCCGTCGCCGTGATCCCGCCTGCGGTGGTGTGCTGGTCTTGTGCGCTGCTGCGGCCGCCGCCGTGGCAGGTGCAGGTTGCAGCGCCCCTCTGGGTGCTCCCTGTGCCGCCGCGGTTCGTCGGCCCCTCTGCTTCCTCTTCGATGCATCAGCGAGGACCTCGGGTAAGTGGTCTCTGTGGTGTTTGTCCATGCTACTGCCTTGATCCTTTTTGGTGTGTAGCTAGTGGCTTCCGATGTTGAGTGATTATGTGCTAATTGGGTTCATCTCGGAATTAGGGTTCATAATCCCCTGTTGATCATATCTATGATGTTTTAGATCAAGTGTTGATCAGATTTGATCCTGTGAAATGATTGCTTGCTGCGGTTAAGGATTGATAGTAGCTTTGATGTTACTAGTTGCCTGTTAGATTGGTCCTAGTGGTAATTCACCATGATCCATGCTAGTTGTTTCAATCAAATCCTTAATTGGATTATGTTGTTGATCTTAGGTTTACTCTACTGTCAGATTACTCATACTGACAGTAGTTTTCTCTCAGTTGTTGATTACTGCAATCATAATATGGTTTTGTTTGAGATGATACACTCTTAATTAAATCATTATATGTAATGATTTTCTGTGGATGTATAGATTCCTTTTAAATGTCGATTCCTGGCACTTAGCTTCAGGAAAATGATATATAATGATTTGTCCCTTTTCCTGTGGGAACTAAGCAAAGATGATTTTAGCTCATCAAGAACTTGTCCTTGTGATTCCATTGTATTTTGGCACACAAGTGATTAGGTTTTTATTTCTAGGCTTAGTTTGATTATGCTTGGGATTAGAATTGATAAGATGATATGGAAGCTTTTATTATTATTCCTGCCTATGATGTGGGTCTGAGGCTCTTGGATTTAATTCCTAGTTAGTGGGACAATAATTTGTTTGAATCTTATAGGATCAGGGGTACCACTCTCTTTTTGAGAGATGTGCCCTGATCTGATAGGATCAAATGAAAATGATCTAAGTTGCAAAAATAACACTGAACCCAGTGATGCTGGTCTGAGGGTTTAGTGTTTGTGGTTGAGCTTGATTTCTTATCCTTATACTTGAATTCTCTAGGATAGATTTACCCCTCTTGGGTGCATATTGAGAGATCATTACATAAATCAACACATGCTTTTGTTTATATATTCTGATGAAAGCATGTGATGGTTTTATGAGACTCACCACAAGATTTGATGATGGTGTAGTAGATTGTTGATCTTGAGCTTGGTCAGGATCTTGATCTGCTTTAACTGTGCTCCTGAGCTTGCTCTTGAGCTTGCCTGCTCCTCCTAGCTCCTGGTCTTGACCTTGCTATCCACTAGATCCATCCCCCTCCTTATGTCACCATCCTGGTGATGTTTGGGTTGATCTGGGCGGTTGGTTTGGTTGTTGTTCTTGGTTGAACTGTTGTTCACCCTGGCTGTGCTGGTGTGTTGTGTAGTCGAGTGGTGCACTGAGGTGCTTTTCCTCGGCTGTGCTGTGGTTTTTGTGATCCTGGATGTGCTTGTGTGGTCGACAACACACCATCTGCATGCTTGTGTGTGTGCAGTCTGTGTGCCTGCTATGCACATATGGATAAGTTCATATAATTTGAACTTACAATTACCAATCTACTTTTACTCTAGCTGATGAACTGGCCCCTTTTGGCTGCCATTTGCATTTTGGCTTGAATTTATGAAAGATGAGATCTTTCAGATTGGTGAAACTTGCCCCTTTTTAACATTTCTCAATGATGAGATTGTCAAGTGCATCTCACTGACATATCTGAGAGAAATATACTAATACTAGTCCTATTTTTTTCTGTTTGATCTTTGTTTTGCAGGTACAAAGATAAAGATGAAGATTTAGTATTGTTTTAGATATAGGATAGTTAGTAGAGATTTAAATGTAATTTTCTTAATCTTTTGTAATTTGTCTTTTATAATTCTTGTAATCTTTATTTGGTTCATTTGTAATAAAGATTATATATTTATTAATAAAGAATATTTTATTCTTTATTCTTGTGTGAATTGTAAAGTTTGAAATAACTTCAGTAAGTTATTCTTTGTAATTTGTTTGTGAATAAGAATGAACTTCATATACCATATTACTTTTAATTAAGATTTAAGTTCTAATACTTTTATCTTAATTAATTTAAGATTCAAATCTTATATCAAAATTATTTAAATTATCAAACACTTAAGTTTTAAAAATTCAAACTCATTTCCAAAACACAAAAAATTCCTTTAAGATCATATCAAAGTTTATAACAATCTTCCTTTAAGACTAAACCTACTCTCAAAGTAAGAAAGAAACTTTGATCCCTCAAGGTTTTTATTTGGCGAAAATTTTACTCACATTTTCTCAAATGAATGCATGCAACAATACATATTCCTAAATCTACCCTTCATTAGGTCCTATATGCTGGGATGTTACATAGGAGTGCTGTTATAGCCCTACCGATGATTAGAGTGTCCAACCGGAGAGTAGTTAAGAGTAGTATCATGAAGAGAGGATATTTATATGAGAGAGTGTTCACTAGTGAAAGTATGATCCCTAGGCCTTGTTTCTAAACATTAAAACACCGTTTTCATCTAGATATGTTGCGTGTTTGCTTGCTTTAGTCTTTACCTCACCGTTAAGCTATTTTCTGGCACCGTTACCACTTGTATTTCACTATCTCTTCGTCGAACTAGTGCACCTATATTGGGTGTGTTGGGGAAACAAGAGACTTCTTGTATCTTGATTGCAGGGTTTCTTGAGAGGAATACCTTTGACCACTTCCTCCCTAAGTTCGATAAACTTGGGTAATCCACTTAAAGGAAACTTGCTGTTGTTCTATAAACCTATGCAATTGGAGACCCAACAACTGTCTACAAGAATAGAAGTGCGTAGACATCACTGGACGAGCGGGAGAGGAACAAGATGATGATCTGGACGACGACCGAGATGTCGAAGTAGGGGAGGAGGGCGACTGGGACGGCGACAAGCCGGGCAACCACCAAGAGACACGCCAGTAGCGGGACGGTGAAAGAGAGCGGAATGAAGCGCTGACGGTGTCAGAGATGGCTGCGGACAGGGGAGGTGACTGGGGCATGTCGAGTGCCTCACCTTGTCGTTGTTCATCTACGAGATGTTGAGGTGAAACCGTGGGTCGTACCCATTGACCCAAAGGGCCAGTCAAAGCTAACTCCATTGGTCGAAAATCGTTCAAGGCCGACCCTTGCGCCCGAATGGCCACAAAATTTTGGGCCGGTTAAGTAAGCCAGTTGGCCGACCTGGCAAATTTCCATTTTGAATAATAGACATTGTTTTTGAAGTACGTGTCGAGGAATCGTTCCTCGCTATTGTGTTTATGACTGAAACATGGCATTGTGATATAGGTGCCTTGACCCAGGCCCGGTCCTAAGATTTTTAGGGCCGAGGACGAAAGTAGAAATCGGGGCCCTTAGACCATCTCGAGTGTAGTGTTATTGCTAGGAGTCAGGTTGAGATTTTTGGTACTTACGCTGGAATCATCCTAGCAAATACATTTCGGTCATTTTTGATACTTACGCTCGAATCCCGTCCAATCTTAGCAAATACATTTCGGTTGACAACGAAGCTATTGTCAGGTATCTTAACTAGCTCTTTCCGCAGGAGCCGATTTGAATGTCTATGATTTTTATTTTTAGTATTTCTTTAAATAGCCTACGCATCGATGCACTCGTATCTTTACTATTAAATGTAAATGGGAGTTGGTGACTCACTTTGGACATCAAACATTAGGACAATCACCACCGTTAAATATCCCACAAACAAACCCACCAAACATTAGAGCAATCGTGACCATCCGATCGATCCGCTGCCAACCACGCTATCCGTGCATAACCGGAGATGCACGTCACGCACCTCCCTAGCCAGCCTACAGCAGAAAAAAGACGTCTCTCCGCTCCCCGAAACCCTAGGCTGAGCGCGGCGCCGCTGCCCCATTCCCTTCCTACCCGCCCCCCGCCAGCCCCCACTGCACGAGCATCGCTGCTCACACATCAAGGCTGCTCGGAATCGCCTCCACCCTCGCCGATGATCCCTCCTGCACCTACCTCCTCCCGTTGTTCCCCGTCCTTGCTAACGCCGACTGCCGCAGCCGCAGCCACCGATGCTCCGGAGCTCCGTACTCTCCAAGATCTGCCTCTCATCGTCGGCCGCCAGCTGCGCCTTCACATATTTCCGCGACTAGGCGCCGTCCGCTGGGACCCCCGATGGCGCCGCCGCAGACAAGCCCGGGGAGCTCGACTTCGATGACAGCCACGGTGGCGCGCGAGTGCCACAGGGAGGATGCCCGTGCCGGCGCCCGTTGCCTTCCTCCTCGGCCTCCATCACACCGGTAAGTCTATTCTATGAGCTCGATTTCATGGCCTGCAGGGAACATCTGTTCTATGAGTTTTTTCAGGGTTCCATGATCAGCAAAAACTAGGGAACTAACTTATGGGTTCCGGTTGCATCACTGATCAGGAACCAAAAAATCAGAATAGATAATGTTGAAATATCAGAGGAAAAATAATTTGTTAAAGGTAACACTTTTCCGGTTCTTAGGTAGGTTGTGCATCAGAGATGAAATCATGTGCTAATTTTAAATTCGCATTGGACGAGCACATGCATCTTTTTTTTCATAATCTTGTTGGTCGCATGTATTTGTTTCCCTGGAATCTCCACTGAACTAATTAGATACTCCCTCTGTCCCAAAATAGATGTCTTAGGTTTTTTAAAATTTGGATGAATGTAGATACTAAATAGTGTCTAGGTTCATCTAAATTTTGACAAATTTGAGACATCTATTTTGGGACGGAGGGAGTACATTGGAATTTTCTCTCCTTGGATCTTCCGTGTAATGCACCGATTCAGACAGATTTAGTTAGACCAGGACGTCATTACCTGCTTCTCTATGGTTGGGAAAGTGTTTTTATTTGATTAGGTAACCAGTCCCTGAAATATTTTTGGATAGAATGTAACTTGGACTTTCTAGCTAACTCTTATATTCAAGAGCTTAGCCGATATTGCATACCGGAAAGGAGAATATTTTAGCCATCATCATCCTCTACGCAATGTTCTGCAGGTCCTCCTCCCTCTCTCTGTTTGTAGATGGGGTTGAGTTGACACTGAACCTAATTTATGAAGTAATATATGTTGTATGAATTCTCAGCCTTTTGGAAAAAAATGCATTTAGACAGTGCTCCACTATGGACAGCCTTTCTTATAGCTTTCCACTAATGTTAATATTTCACTGAAAATTTCCCTCCCCATAACAGATTGTTTCATCTCTTTTACATCGGAAGGTTGGAGAATATGCAGCCTTCAAATAAGAGGTTGTTGATTTTTATGCCAGGTGAGCATCTTTCAGTTTAATGCTAGAGTCCTAATATTTCACTTCACTTAGCTTTTGAGTCCTGATATTTCAGTTTCTGACCTTTTGAACATATGCCTCCAAAATATGTTCTAACAAAAATTGCCATCTAAGTCCAATGATATTTGTACACATCATCAAGTATATCCTTCTATGTTCTATGTTCCGAATTACTACTGCAGTGCATTTTACGTCCCTCTTATAATTATTGTGATCTTACTCACCGATATTTGCTTACATTTGAGTATATATGCTTCCCATGTTATTATCCGTCACAAATGTTATGTTTAATCTGTAACTTATTATCATAGTAGTTTTTGATATTGTTGCATATTGGTTTACACCTTAGAGAGGACCTACCAAATATGCATCCGTTGCACCGAATTAATCCTTTAACTATCATCCTTAACAAATCACATGTTCAATCGGTAGCTAATTATATCATAGTAGTTTCTTATTTTCTGGGCCTGTTGCTTATTGGTCTTACAACATTGAGAGGAGAATTCAAGAAGCAGCCAAACATACATTTTTGCATGGTGACAAACTTAGATTGCAGAAAGTCACCAAGTGTTCAAAACCAGAAAAGCAAATCGCAGAGTGAACTTGCTAGGAAACAATTGCCTAAATCAACAAACGTTCAAGTATTGGTGAGAGCCTTTATATATTCATGTATTGTTGCATGTTTCCTACATTAAAAACTCTACTTATCTTATGGTGTCGTATCAATGTAGTTTACTTCATCAACAAGCTGTTGTTTATCACAGTGGGTCACTAAGCCGCATCTCACAAAAAACAACACCATGTCACCCCATCCGAAGATCCCGGAATTATTTGAGAGTAAACTTTACTTTGGTTGATATAGCAGATAATGTGCCCGACACAATGTGAAGGATCAATCATGTACTATCATTCTCTTGGGCGACGAAGACCTCCTGTGCTTCCTCTCCTTGACGGCGGCTACTTCCTGAACAGCTTGATGATGACGGGTCTAGGCCCATCATTCCAGGTGCTTGTGTATTTCTAATCATCGCATCTCAAAATATGAACTATATTCCTAATAAATTCTTGTATGTCAACCAAGCATGAATTATTCTGAATTGTTCAAGTATTTCCTTTGTAATGTTTAGGGAGGAGTATAGTAATTGTTCAAGCATGAATTATTCTGATCATATTTAAGTATGGATAGGTGGGTAGACATATTTTGACTTGGGATCAATCAACTGATTGATTCTTGAGAAAATTGTGTTGATCACATTCCAATAAACTAGCTTGGTTGATTTATCTTTACTATTATAAAAGCAAAGTTGCGGTGGTGTGTGGTGTCACACTTCTGTATAATTACAAGAAACATGCCACCCCACACTTTATCGTTTGGCTCACAAACAGAATGTAGCCAAAATTTCTCCTAGAATCATGGATCTCTTGTTAGCGGTTATATTTATTTGGTCAAAACATTGAGATATAACCGCGCGCCGCCAAAAGATTACTACCCTTGCGCCGTCGTACCACGGCCCACACTCTGCACCTATCGGCCACCACATCCAAGCAAGGAAGAAGCATGATGCCGCCGCGGGCGCCCCTGTCATTCCCGTCCTTGGACCCCGCCGCCAACGCCGCTGGTTCTCCTCGGATACGAAAACACATCGCTCTCCAGGATAATACAAAGAAAACTGTAGCACGAAGTCTGCTCCAAGCGACAAGGGCGGCCGAGTGTGCAATGGCGACGCTGGTCGTGGAGGCGTCAAACTCATGCCGTTGGCATCCCATCACTGCAGCGCCAACTCCCTCGCTCGATGACCCGATCTCTTCCTCCTGCTCTGGTATGTCACCCTGCCTCTAGATCCTCCCAATGCGCCAACCGTCCTCCCCTACTGAGTTCTCAGGCGCCCTTTGCCCGATCCCACCCTCCTCCATAGATCTTCCCTCAACCACACCAGCCACCCCATCATCTCCCACGCCGACGCTCAGGTGGACGCGCTGGGTCATACGCGTCTGCCGGTCATCTTCCTGCCACCTTGCCTCACTAGGGTTCCACACGCGCAGAGTTCTCGCCGGTGCCGATGTCGCTGGTTCTCCCACGAGTATCCCCGCCAAGATCTTCCCGCATGTGTAGGCGGCGCTAGCAATGGCCACGAATTCGGCGGCGCCATACGTGGACTCTGAGGCGTTGGCCCGAGGAAACATGCAGGTGGCGGCGGCTTATGACGTGCTGCGCCGGCAGGGTGTGCTGCGGCAAGGGCTTGACACGCAAGGGCAGGGGTGGCATGTTTCGTTCGTCCGTGTGCAAGAGCTGTCGTCCACATCCTCTAGCAGACACTACTATCCTATGCCTGATTTCAGGTCTCAGTTCAATTATATTTTGAGGTTTCAGCAATGCTATCTTAGCACCACCTGAACCGTGTGATGGGTGCTAGAGTTATTTTGTAGGTTAGAAATATGTAGTCGTTTTGACTACACCTTGCATGATTTTTCTTTTATCAACATGACCAGATAAGTCCAAGTGATTGGTGGCGTGACTATGCAAGCAATATATTTATCTTTTATATAACCATATTTGGGAGCTGATTTCCATGGACTGGCTAATCGGGATCAGCAAATGTATTGCGTTCTTCTGAGTTCACATTTTCCATCCCAAACGCAGGATAAGGTTCTTCATCTTCCTTTATCTCTTACATAATTTAATGGAAATTTTTATGGGTAGAGAGTTTCATAAATTATCTACCTGATCTATCATCTGGCCTGAATTATATTTTTGCAGGTTTCAGCAAGGCTTAGTATCAACAATATAGGATTTGGAGTTATCAGAAATGGATTCTTATTATTAAGATGGTATACAATTGGTGATGCTAGAATACTGAATGATTCTTTTTGTTCAAGAATTGGCCTGTTTTGAAAGGTCTAAGAGGATATGCCGATTTCTTACGAACTGTTGGTATTGACGATAGACAGTAGATTCCTTTGTCAACAATGCCAAAGATGATGTGGACAAATCTATAAAAGGTTTCTCATTGATTGAAGATGCTATAAATTCTTTACATGAAGGAAAGGTAAGAGAAAATAAATACCTCTTTTTTTGAACAAAAAATAGTTTCGTCATGCATGTAACTCTTGGACATGGGCCCTACTTGATCATGTCCATATGGATACGGTTACAACATGCACAGTTATACTTAAAAGATATTTATAACATTATTACCACCTAAAAACTCCATTATTTGCTTATTTTCTAGATTGCAAGGTGAATCACACCTGCCTATTCTGCCAAGGAACCGTAGTTCTACTATCAGTAGTTGAGTACATTCACATACTTCTTTGCTTGGATTTCTTTTTGGATTTTCAAGGTTGCCAAAAAGGACTAGCATTTCTTTTACATGTCAAGGGAGCAAATTTATTTGTGTAACTCAAAATAATATGATGAACAAATTCAGGTTTCTCGCATTTTCATGAAGCAAGTTTATTTGTCTTACATAAAAATTCAGAGTAGGACTTCAGGTAAATGAATGCATCATCACTATTTCAAATGTGGTCGACTTTAACTGCAAACTTAACTATTCATTCTTCTCCACTTTGTTATTTCTATTGTTGTAGATGACCAAAACGATGAGATGAAGGGGATCTTGTCATGGCAGCTAGCCTAGAATCAATTGCATCTGTGATAGGAAATTGTTCCAGGATCATCTTGGTGAACATGAAGTAAGAAAATCTAGAAATATTGATTATTCCTATGATGTCTCCAGTCATGAAAATTGAGACATTCAAGCTGATGTGGCAATAGTGACAGTGGTAAAAATCCGATGTTTAATAGCTTTTATGTACGCACTAGATGATCACCGGTTCATAATCCTTAGTTACAACAGTAACTTGAAGCATTGTTTTACCTTTCTATGCAGGACACATATGCACATGAGATTGGTCTTTGGTTTGTTCAAAAACTTATTATATTTTGTGAACACTCAATATGTATACTGTTAAACTGTGAAGTGGAATTTGTTGGTCCAGTTCAGTACCTTCATTTGATTGTTTCATACATGGAATTTCTTGTTTCCTGCATTTCTCTTCTAAAAAAATCAAAATATCTGTTAAAAGAATATAGAAATGTATATGAGAACAAGGTGCTCTCCCATGTCTCACCTACCACGCCCTGCTGAGAGTCGCCTCCTCTGCTCCATTTTCATCCCTTTCCTTATTTCTCTCCGGTAGAATCTATGTTGTAATTAGACGGATTTTATTTTTCTGTAGATGTTATGTGCTTTAAGACATAGAAACACCTTTTCGTGTGTCTTTTTGTGATCTTTATCTATATTCTGTGATTATTTCTGATCAATTTATCGATATATCTATTAATTTATCATCAGACACGTATGTTGTGATACTATTTTTTATTTTTGCTTACTTCCGACTCTATGGAAGCTTGACATGACCGGTTATCGTAATAATACAATTTCTGAGCAACCTGACAAGAAGATCCATCAAAGTATCATGGTTCAATTTCTTTTTTCTTTATTTTCTTCTGGCTAGGCTGATACTATATGCAATATTGCATCAAGATTCAAGATCACATACATTCACCTACTTAGAAAATATTAGTAGGTGCGGATAGAGTGGGAACGCGTGACAAGATGTCTGGCTCTAAGGTGTGTTGCCATGTGTTCTAAGCAACATATGCAGTGGGACTTGCACGACATTGTATACCAGAAGTTTCAGGCAAATATCAATTTTGAATTTTCCAGGTACGATGACTATTCCCCACACCTTGAGCCCATGAAACTGTTTTGAGCAATGAGCACCATCAAATGGCCAGTCCCATGCTTGTTTTGAACCCTCTCAATGTAGATATATGTTAGATAGGGTAACACAATTTTAGGATTTATCACTTGTTGACTCATAGGCCGTTCCACCTGGTTATAGTGTTGTATTCTCCCCAAATACCTTCTGTTGTGTCTGATCATTATTTTTTCTGCTAATGTTGGAATTGATATTAAAAAGTCCGGTACAAAATTCAGAAACAACACTCCAGGCAGTATCTTTCTATGGACTTGGTGGAGTAACTATGATTTTCAACATGCTCTTTTTGGTTTTGATTGGATAAAAGCTTTTGGAGGAGCCAGCATTTTACCAACTTTATTTTGATTGCCCCCTCTACATCCAGTGTACTGAAATTCCTAAGTGTTTCCTCTGATCTACTATTATAGGAGACAATATTTTTGGTCAAGCATATGCTTGGGTTGTAAGCTCGAGTTAGTCTTTTTGACTGTTCATGTTGGTACTTGTGTTTTCTGTAGGACAAAGACAACTGTGACATGGCGGTGTGCTGCTATTGATTCTCTTTGCATAGATGACACACTCAAGTGGGCTTCTTTTACTGGAATCCTACTCCTGAATTAGTAGCGGGGCATGTTGATTAGCACAATGCTGCTTGAAATTCCATTTGGTTCATGTTCAACAGTTGATAGATAGACCTATTTCTAACAACGTCCCACACAATTTGGAGCAAGGAAAAAGGTACATAACACAGTGTTTTTAACTTAACTTTTGTATAACATTGCACTTTCTCAAACATGTCTAAATTGTAAATTGGTTCAGGTTCTCTTAGTAAATGAAGGTTTTATTACCAGAGCAAGTTGACTGACCCTCATTGCAAAATTCTCAAATCAAGGTGAATTATCATGTATCCTACTTTGACTTTTGGTGCATTGTTCGTGGATAGAATCTCTCTCGTCCGCACGAGCGCCTCGAGCACAAACCAGCAAAATGCCCTAAAAATATCTTCTATGCTTGTTACTATCAATACATAAACAAGTACATTAATTGTTGTACTATACCAGTGAGGAGGTCTATCCATTCCGATAGGCCACTTTGTTTTTATGTCTTTCATTTCTTTTCTCAAGTTAATTAATGATACTAATTTTTAATAATATACTTATAGCTCATGTAAATGTTTTGCTTTCCAAAACACTAGGGACAATATGGTTGCGTGCCACGACAAAGCAACACATAGAATGGTATGGTGGATCCAATGGTAGTGTGGAGTAAGGACGAGAGGAGTAAGGCAACACATTGATTTCCGGCAGGATGTAGACAGAAAAGATACACCTGAAATGTGGGACGCTGGTAAGCGTGATTACCAGGGAGGATATGACATTGGAAAAATAAAAATGCATAGCTATCTCTGACTATACACACAAACTCTGGTTTTATATTATTTATTATTTAAATAACTATATATTTACATGTGTAACCGGAAATAAATATTTTGAGAAACCGTAGCAACGCACGGGCATTCAACTAGTTAGCATTAAAACCTTTGACTCTAATATAAATCCAGTGATTTTTGCCCCTCAAGCGTGAAAACAAGAGCTTTTGTTTGAGATGTCCTAAATATATCTATTAAAATAATATTTAAGTGTATACAAAATCAAATATCATATAAGTTGCGCATATTAGTAATCACAAACAAGCGCGAAGATCCAAAAGATATTACATTAACTCAATAAAATTTGACTAATTATCCACCGAGCTCATAAATCCCAATGATATGTATGATATATCCCTAAGAAATATCCAACATACCTATTTTATCGATGGCCTTGTTGCATCAATGGAGACACAACAATAATCATCCATTCAACCTATGGTTGTATGGTGAAGATAGAGGCGACAGGATCCTATTTCCGATCTAGACTAACAGAAGAACAAGTTCTTCGAAAGGGAGCGTGAGCGTCGACAGTCATCGTTGTGCGTAGAAAAAATGGAACAATCTCCTTTTTTTCTAGGGTTAATGGAAAGACCTCCTGCGCGTTCGCGAGGCCTGCAACGAAAAGGCCTCTACTTCTCTCTCAAAAAAGAAGTCTTCTACTCCAGCCTTTTTTTCTGCGTTCTACTATTATTATGGTACCTGTTCACTTTGGGCCAGCTACTCAGGCTCGGTATGCTATATACTGCACACACACACATACAAAATCTAGGGACCCTGATTTTTCTGGGCCCGGGGCAGTTGCCCCTCCAGACCCCCCTCAGGGCCGGTCCTGATTCGACCAGCTTTCAACTCTAAGTGAGGTAGAGAGATGAGACGAGGAACATAATTTTTCAAACGCTTCGGTCACCCATAAGTTAAAGGACACCCCTACGCGTCCCCAGGGGATCGATCGTTTTCATCCCCCGGGTCCCCAGCCAAACACGTGTCCATTATTTTCTGGTTTAAACCCGCTTTTGCTACAAAACACCCGATTTTGCTACAAAATAACCCGCTTTTGCTACATGTAGCAAAAAACGGTTTAGCCAGGGGCACTGTATCATTTTCCTAAGTTAAATAGACGAAAGTTCTTTCATTGCTTAACTTCCCTAAGATTAAGGGGGCCATGGCCCCCTACTCTAAAATATTCCTTTGAAACATTCCTAATTTTTAGGCTATAATTTTAAATGTTACTCAAAGTTAAAGCATCATTGAATGAGAGTGGAGAAGGCATAGATTGTTATCGCGCAAGTCCAACTTCAGCACAATCGGGGTCGGTGTCGTGGCAATGGCAACCGATGTGTTGCAGTCTGTACCAGTTACTGTTCGAGAGAGGTGAAAAGGAATTCGGTGTTCATTCCTTTAAAGACCAAAAAGCGTTGACGGTCTCGCGAACATTGACGATGTAGGCGTACGACAACGCTGAACTCAAGGTCGTGCGGATGTACAAGCGACGAGCCACAACTGACGGCACCTCCGCAGTTCTACACGTTTCCGATGGAGATGACCTCCCATGGGCTCCGGTCCAGCGAAGCATCGAAAGAAGATTGATTCGAACTGAAAAAATATGTGTTTAACATCCTCCTTGCAAAACTTATCAGGTATTATTTGATCTTGGATAAGTACCAGTGTTCTCTTATTTTTGTGGGGACCACGGCTTTATTTTGATTTATATGGTTCCATCGTAATGATTTATTTTTGACAAAAAGAGGGTGGTAGAAGTATGTTTTTTTCACGAGAATTATTCTTATGTATCAACCGGCTACAATCATGGGCTATTCTATAAAATGTTGGAATTTACTTGTGGACCTTAGCCCTTATTCCAACTAAAATTTTGAAATTCTTAAGCCCCAAATACATGCATGCATGGCAAGAGATGGGACTAAAGTTTAGTCCCAAATTGCTAGTGAAAGTGTGTTAGACCATCTTATATATTAGAGTATTGCATCACTTAATAAGGTGTGAAAAGAAGAGAAACCCTCACGCACTCCTCCTACGACGCCGCTCGTCAAGACGTACGCGACTGGTTGCGAGAATCTCACCGAGCCGAGCTCATGTTTTCCATATCGTTTATATTTTGCTGTTCGGAAAAATTAATTATATATTAATTGTGAGTTATTAACGAACGGGTTAATCAACCGGCCGTCTGGATCGTGGGTTGTTGTCGACTCGGTCAATCTTGTTTGTTTGTATGGTGCATGTCTACTATGTGAATGCTAGTCAATCTTGAAAATTATTATGTCATATTTTATGTTTAGATTAAATTAATACAAAAACTGCTAATTATTTTAACATAAAATCCGCAATATTTGCTTTATGTGTCGTCTGTCACAATTCCTTCCGTCATGCTAATTTTGTATATATCTTTCCTTCTGTCTGTCAAAATCCGCAATATTTGCTTTATCTTTTCTCGTATGTCTTGGTTTGTAATAAACTAGCAGAGACCAGACAATGTAAGTTTTATGGAGTATTAAAGAATGTGAGGTATTTAGTCTTGAAGCTAACGCATTTAAAACTTACAACATCTCTAGCAGATACTGTATCCGTGGTACTAATTTTTTTTTGTCCAAAAAGCGTCGGCGCAAAACAGATATCGCATATGTATATCGCAAAACAGAATATATCCACGGATATTCTATTCCTGGACACACGAACCTGGATGGGTAGTATGGACAAAAATAACTCAAAATCAAAAGAATTTCACAAAATGACTCATCTGGAAAACTATTTTTCTAGACTAACCCTTTGGGTAACTCCTAACAGCTAGGCGCTACACTTTACAGTGTAGCACCTTTCAGCTAGACGCTATGCCCCCTGCCAGCGTGGCACCGCCTGGCCCGTCCCTGTCCCCAATCAGCTGAAACTAGTGTAGTTCAGGAGTGTAGCGCCTGTCTGATAGGCGCTATGCTCTGAGGTGTAGCGCCTATCAGACAGGCGCTACACTCTGACTTAGAGTTTTTCCCCGCCAGCGCCTGGGCGTCACATGGCCGGGTGGGGCCAGGGAGGGGCCAAACGGTGCCACGCTGGCATGGGCATAGCGCCTAGCTGTTAGGAGTTACCCAAAGGGTTAGTGCCAGTGAAATAGTTTTTCAGATGGGTCATTTTGTGAAATCCTTTTGATTTTAGTTTATTTTTGTCCATACTGCCATCTGGATGAGCCACGCCCCAGCTGCTCCGTGCAGACGCCCTGATTCATGTCACCGCCGGCCGGAATCGCGCCGTCTCCACCTGGTTTCGCCCGTTCCCGCCATCTGGAGTCACCTCCGATGCCGCTTGAGTCGCGTGCGCGCTTGCTCTGCTTGCACGCGTGCTCTGCTGCTCGCGCGTGCTCTACTGCTTGCTTGCTGCTCGCGCGTGCTCTGCTGCTTGCTTGCTGTTTGTGCATGCTCCCAACTCCGGTGTCTGACTTTCGGCGGTGACGGTGATGGCGGGATGGCCGGAATCGACCTCCGGTGGTCGACTTCGGGTGGCGGCGTTGAGGCACTATAGCTGAATATTTCTTCCAGTCAACCGCCTTTTTGTTTGCGGTAAACCGCATTGGAAGCCTCCATACGGAAAATATGCAACACCGAGCGCCGTAATTTTTATTGATGCGGTACAGTTTACATTATCTAGAAGAGCCAATTTTTTTACGTCGTACCGCAAACTGACAGTGATTTCGCAAAATGGGGTCGGATGAGTTATCTGCTAGACGTGATGTTACGCTTTAGGATGGATGGATTACCATTTCTATTTTTTTCTCGCCAAAAGGGCGCGCCTTGTTCCTCCTGTGCGATCATCATTGTGTAATCGGCCTCGCCAGAAAAAGAGAAGAATCCAGTGGGGATTGATTCATCGTCCCCGACACAATACCTTGCCAACGAAGAATCACCGTCGAAAACGTGGCTATGGCTATACTATATCCATGGTGCATCCTTGGATGCACCCGCGGCACCCACCAACCGTGTGCCTACTTGCTGAAACGATTCAACTAGGGACCCTCGCTCCGTTCTTGCGCTGAGATAAGATAATGACAAGAATATGCAGAATAATCGAGATAGAATTAGTGGTGACGATGCTGCCGCGACGACGGTCGGTGCGAGGACAAAGCTGGAGTGCCGATAGCTACCTGGCACGACCGAGTAGAAGTACTCCATTGAGGCATTGACCAGTTCTAGATATCATGGGTCGGCCACGTACACTTGCAGTACACGAGGATCCGACTTTGTTTGCTACTCCAGCTTTGTCAGATATACTTCCTCCGTTTCAAAATATAAGATGCTTTATATTTGTGAAGTAATTGTATTTAATTTTTTTAGTGTGTAATTCACTCTAAAGTTTGGTTAAAATACGTACTAAAAAAATTCTAGATACATTTGATTTATAAAGCTAAAACATTTTATATTTTAAAACGGAGGGAGTAGTATTGATACGCGGAGTAGTATTGACGGCGGCGTGGGCGACTAACTTTTGGAGGGCGGCGTTGCTGATCGACTTCTACGCGCAGAGGAAGGCGAAGAGGAAGACAACTCGGGCGAAGAGGTTGAGTCGCATTTTTTAACGCGAACGTGGACGCACTGATAACGTGACTGTGAGGCTGTTATTTCCATTTACGAAGCTTTTTTGGAATAAACTTTCTAATAAACCATTTTTTGAAGTAAGATCGTATATATTGAGCAACAGGCCGCCTCATAAAAACCCACTAGTCTCCTTAGGTACCCTGCTGCCTGTTGCTCTGAGTTTTTCTAATAAATATTTGCTACTATAAGTATACTGCAATAGCCCTTTGTTGGACGTCAGAAAACTCAGTCATCACATCGCGAGGCACACCTATGGGAAAAACAATCACCATGTGTCAATGCCACAACCACACACAAGCCCACATTGCAGAGGAAGAAAGCGGCAAGTGCCCTCAGCGGCCTCCCTGCCCACCAAGATTAAAGAGTAGAATAATAATTTAGATTCAAGCACTAAAGGGAAATGTATATATTATTGCAGTAGAGGAAGGAGCAGACCTGGGGCAGCCTCGCGTGTTGACCTCGCTGTTGGGCTGTGTCCGGGGTGGCGACCTCCTCCGAGGTTGGCTATGGCTCCCTGTCGAGCGCTGTTGTAGTGCATGTCCTTCGATTCGGGGGAGGGCAGCGCCGATCGTGGTGGGGGCGAAGAAGCGGCGATGGCTGCGGGACCAAGAGAGGGCTGCGACGGTTGGTACGTGAACCGGCAGCGCATGGAGGAAGGGAATGGGTCGCCGACGGTGTGATGTACGATGGGTGGTTGCACTAAGCCTGAGGTCAAGTGGGGGCTAGACGAATGGGGTGGAGCCGGAACCCTAGCTTCTGCATCCTAGCTCCATCGCCAAGAAGTGGTGTCGGAGTCGGAGAGGTGGGCACCGTTCGTTAGGCACACGTGCAGGAAAAACAACCACCATGTGCCAGTGCTCCAACTGATTTCCTTTCCAAAAGAGGCTTTGTAGCCTAAAAAAGCACAAATTCTTTCGACCACACACGCACAAGCCCACATTGCAGAAGAAGAAAGCGGCAATTGTCCTCAGCGATCCCTGCATACCAAGATTAAAGAGTAGAATAATTGCTAGTTACTCAAATTTTGAGTCTTCCTTGGTGCAATTTTGAGTTACTCAAATTCCAAATCAGCGTTTGATTTACATCTCAAGAAACAAAAGATATTTGGATATGAAAAGTAAAATATATTATGAATTTAAATCCTATTTGGTTCTCACTCTTTAGCCTCAAAACTGAGTTCTCCCTGTTTGTATCTTGAGTTGTTCCAATTTGATTTTCAAATTTCTAGGACCTGTGTGAGCGCATCAGATTCATGGGCATTAGCCAGATGGGCCGCACACCCGAGGCATGGCGTCGTGACCATGCCGGGCCGGTCCATCACTCGTGGGCTGGTTGGAGAGAGATCAGCAACGGCCACAACTCTGCCACTAGCCGATCCCCTCTCTCTGTCAAAAGAAAAAAAAACTACCCGCTCCCCTCCGGCGAAGTCCCCATGGCAGCGCCGCCCTCCTCCGGCGATAGGTGGCCGCCGTTGGAGTCCATCCCCGACGTCTTCAACCAGGTTTGTGGCCTCCTCTGTCTGCCTTCTCCTCCAATCATCGCTGCTACGACTGTCAATCTGACCGAACGCCTCGCTGCCACGCGCGCAGTTCATGTGGTCGCTGGGTGTGCCGCAGGGCGAGGCGGAGTTCCACGACGTGTACGGGATAGACGCTGACGCGCTGGCGATAGTGCCCCAGCCTGTGCTCGCCGTCGTCTTCTGCTTCCCCGATCCGCCCGAGGTACCTGACATGCTCCAGAAATTTGTTCAAGCGTCCAATCCCCACCTTCGCTTTCTTGAACCTAATGAATGCTTAGCGCTTATTGATTTGCATTGGTTGGTTTACCTGAGCGAAACTAGTAGGGTGATCATCTTGCTGTGTCCAATTTGAATTATACACACTCCTGCAATGCAAGCGTTGAGTTGGAACTTAGATGTTTCAAGGTGTATACTACTTAGCTAGCTGCATATGATAGTTTTGACTTAGGTGGTGTGTGTTGGACTAACTGTCTAACTTCATTGGTACTTACTAGTATTTCTCATTATTGACATACCAACATACCGTATTCAAATCTGATTATTTGCATGGATTATGGATTGTGTTGTACTTGTACATCGTCCCTTTTGATATTTCCCAGCATAGTACCACTAGAGAACGCAGTTATTATCTTGAATTACACACTCACTCCTTTGCTTTGATGCAGAATCCAACTAATCCCCCAGAGGAAGTCTTAGCCACTGCCACTGAAAACAAGGTGAGCAAATATATTCTATGCAAATTACATGACTGATATCTTTCCTTGATGTTGTATGAGTAGTAGTTGATCTCTCCATTATAGCAGGAACCTGACTGTTTTACATCAGACAACACATTTGCCTTTAACCATACATGTTTGTCTCATGCCTTGGTAGCAGGAAACATCGGATGATGTGTATTTCATAAAACAGATCGAATCATTAGGAAATGCTTGTGGAACTATCGCTCTACTTCATGCTGTTGGAAATGCATATTCAGAAAGTTTATGTAAGTTTGCTCTGTACTTCTATCCCATTGTTTTGCAACTCTTTCTGTTGCTGAAGTGAATAGGGGTCATTTAGGTTATAGCACTTTGCATGAAGGGGATGTGCAGCATGTAAAATCATGTACAACTTTTATGTTTGCTAATGTTGCTCATCATCTTTTACTAAAGGAAATTATGATGTCCTTTGTAGTGAAGAATTCATGCTTGGACTTGTTCTTCAAATCAACAGCCAGCATGGACCCATATGAGGTTCTTATTTCTTGATAGTCAGACCTGACCCTGATCACTTTCACATGTTTTTGCATTATTTTAATAATATTGTCTACTATACTTTTAGCGTGCAAGAGTTTTGGAGAAGGATGATGACATTGCAAGAGCTCACTCATTGGCTGCTAGTGCTGGTGACACAGAGGTACTGCTATTTGGCTTATATGTAGTGGGATCCTATCTCGGGAACTGAACTAATCATTACAGCAGCAAATAGATTGATGTGATTCTGTACAAAAAATACATTGATGTGTAGGGAATCGTAGAAATGATCATTGAACTTAAAACTATATACTCTAGTTTATTAGTTTATATGTAGTTTAGCATCGAAGGATGTTAGAAAATGTTGGAATAAACGGTCTTCCATTATTGTTTCATTCAGTATGAATGGAAAGACACAACGCTGTACCCAGTATGGTTATTAATGAGTTTCTAACAGACTACCATATGATTATCTTCCAGATTGATACATCCATATTTTACAGTTATCGATATTTGTGAACTAAAAATACAGAAAAAACTATAATCGTAGGATTTATTGTGAAACAGTATTTTCCTCTTTCCAGTGAGAACATTAATCTCTAGACTTGGGCTTTGGTTGGCAGCTCCCTGACGATGTAGAAGAGCATTATATCTGTTTCATGGCTCTCAATGGCAAGTCTTTTTTTTTTCTCAATGTGTTAGTCAGTTTTATTGCTTTTGGAGGATAGTAAGGAGTGTCATTATCTGTAGGAACACTTTATGAGCTTGATGGGATGAAGGGTGCACCAATAATGCATGGCTCCACATCTCCGGAAAGTTTACTGCAGGTATTACAAAAAAATGAAATAGGGACTTTATGTCCCATAGAATTGCCTTAAACTAATTGTATTGTAAGGCAAAATTTATCTTCGTCTTCACATGTGACAGCTTCTCAATTACTTGCTAATTCCCTCTTGGGGACGTAACATACTCTTCTATCTTAGTCTACCACGTAGAAGCATATGAGCCGAAACTTTACCTGGTTTTAGGGATACTCAATTAAGCTACTATCAGAATTATATTTTCCAAGTTATACCACAGGCCATCCTATGCCATGATAAATTTTACGTAAAAGCCTTAAGCAACAGAAAGCGGAGACCTGGATAGTTTTGATTGGACATAGCCATTTTCACAAATCAGCAACCAAATCAAGGATTCAGCACTATCAACCTGTGAATTGTTTGGTTAGTGGTTACTTGGAGTTGCACTTGTTCTGTGTCCCCCCTGCATGGCCTCCTGGGCCTGTGGGGCCTTAATAGAATGGGGTTGAAGGGCATATCGATAATTTGATACTGAGAAAGTGTATTCAGTTATTCCAGTGGTTATTTTACTGCTCATTTGCATTTGCAATTATATTTCTCCTGCTGAACATTGTTTATGCTTTGAATTAATCAGGATGCCGTGGATATCATTAAGGCCATAATGCACAAGATTCCCAATTCGGTCAACTTCAACATAATGGTGCTATCAAAAAAATCGAAGTAAAGGGATGCCAGTTCTGAAGTTGACAACTGACAGAATGCCACAAAAGGGTGAAGATCATCTGTTTCAGCAAACAATGCCAGCTTGTCACCCTTATGTGAGAACTTCTGACTAGTATTGCCATGTTATTTTAACTCTTTGAAGTTTGTTCATACTATTCCGTTTATCTTGTTATTCTGCATGCACCCACTTAACTACAATTCTAATTAACATTTATCTTTTTTTTTCAATACTTCCCAGCTGTAACATTTGATCTAACTTCCAGTTCTCAATGAATACAAATGGTTCTTATTATTTTCGTGTTATGATATTCTTCACTGTTTGGTTGTCTTGGTTGAAATCACATCATGGTCAACGAACCGGAGTAGCTTCTGTTTGAGCAAATTCTGTCTATGTCAACTGCCTAATTGTCCATTCTGCCATTGTTCATGGATAAAACTAAAACTGTTGCATTGTCATGGTAAGGAAGGTTTGTTGATTTACCTTTGCGGGCTTGTAGAAGCCAAGTCTATAGGAGTAATTTCCAAGTCTGTTAGAGAGATCTTGTAAGGAAAGCTACTGGAGCTTCTGAATTTTTAGCTAGTAGATCCATAACCAGTGGTCCATTGGCAAATAACCGACAAGCCCACACTGACTTCTACAAGTGCAGCTAGCATCGTGCAATATCAACTCCAATGCTGAAAACCAAGTTGTACCTTGAGGCGGCAAACCAACTTCCTATGATAATGCATCGCGTGTTCCACTTTCGCATGGGTAGACCGATCATAAGAATTCTCATGTTGGTCATGTAGAGATAATAATACTGCCAGTGGCACACCTTAAGGGATTAGACTTGAGGCCATATGGTACCGGTCTCACCACTTGAACACACTCCAGTACATAAACAGTGTTCTTCTAGCATCGATCGAGCTTGACAAACCCAGAAGAAGATGGCTAGTGTTTCCCCATTAATGAACCGGTCAATTCTCTTCCACTTTTTAAAATAAAATAAGGCAAATTGTCCGTTTTGTTCAAAAAAAAAAAAGAGTCAACGTGCCAACGACACTACACGACACACACCAAGTTGTGTCGGTTACCTGCATCTGCCGGCTGGAAGGATAGCCAGAAAATGGGTTTTTTGGCGCATTTCGGCCGGAATCCAGGTGCAACATATTTTACCTGGGAGCGAAGGGAACATGGATGGGTTGGGTGAACTGCCCCAACAACGCAGGAAGGATGCATTCGATCGAACATATTTTACCTGTTGGGCTGGCCCTGTTTCTTTTCCTAGGCAAAGAATTGACCATGTCCGAACCAGTCGCAACCATATCAGATCCTCACGATCCTGAATTAATAAATTATCACCGTACTACGTACTGATGGATTTTGAGTCTTGACTGACTACTACAGCTAGTATCAGTATCCAGCGGCGGGCACCGCAGGGTCGGCTCATTGCCGTGGTCTTTTCGGTCAGGTAGCGGTGGCAGTCCAACCATCGACACCCAAGCTCCTCTCGTGATAAAAGAACAGTCCACGTGTCAAAGCAGTCAGGTGAGGCGAGCCCCTCCTGCCCAGCTTGCTCGTCTCCGCTGGCAGGCGTGTTAGCAACTAGCAAGATTCATTCAACCCAAGTGTCCTAAACCCTGTGGTTGTGAGCCTGGAGAAAGGACATGGCTGGGGTGAACCAACCCAACGCAGGAGGGCTTGCATCTGATCGATATAACATATTTCACGTCCTGGGCTGGCTGGCTCTGTTGCTTTTTCTAGGCAGGAAATTGCCCATGCTCGAACCAGTCGCAGTGGTATCATATCCATATCATCCTGGCTTAACATATTAACTAGTAGCAAATATGCCCATGTGTTGCTTTTGGTAGGATTTTACTCATTCACTATCAGAAAAAAATTATACTTGAATTTTGGAAATGTACTTCTATGATCCATGACCTCATATAGGATTAAAGAATGATATATTTACGTATGGCATTTTTTTTTTGCAAAGATCAAAACACGTATCAAAAGTTCTTTTATAGGGCTGAGCACATTATAGTCATTATGCTGCTCCTTACAGGCCTAAAATATAATGTTTGTGCATTTCTGAAGAAGTGTTAAAGTGTGAAAGAAAATCTAAATAAGAAATAATTAATTCAGAGTTGATGAAGAGGTATCTATGATCTTAGTGTAATAACAAATAATTTCATGTAGCAGCATGTATGTACATAAATAGCTCTTGTTATTAATTCACTAATCTCGTTTGAAATAAAAAAGAAATAAAGAGCTACCATGCATGAATGGCATTGTTACCCCAAATTCAGTCAAGCATACATCTACTTAAAAGATATCCACAATTACATATCACTCCACAACTGATCTTTTGGTCAAACTAAATTGTAGTTAATGCGACACGTGGAAGGAACATATAAGATAAATCTGGCATAGATATCATAATTTACATAAAAGGGATATCTTCATAATCACCATCCCTGTAAGAAAAAATGCACTTGTTATCCAATCTGATGTAGTAGAAATTAATTAGAGCATACCTTCCTTTATCGATCATGTAAAAGCTATTAGGGCATAACATTATTGTTGTTTTTCTTAGACAGAGATCATAATATGAGAATGGAAATACATGTGCACAAGGCCATATTTTCTACCTCCGTCGATTGCTAGGATAGGTGTTCTTACCGTTTTGCCAACTCGAAGTAGTAAACGAAGCTTGTCTTCTTGTACAAATACTGGTATAGGAGGCATTCTACCCATGGTGACAGGTGTCTCGCTATGAAATAAATGTAAACAAAGCATTAAGCATAAGTTAGTTACTCGGCATAGCATATTAACATTGCTTTAGAATTTAATACAAGTTAATATACTACATGTTCTAAATGATGACAGTGAAAAGGCCTATGAGAAATGTATAGAACATGGCACATACAGAGCTTCACCTGTCTAAAATTGTTTTGATGTTGTTACTCGTCCGAAGAAAGAGACCCATGTTGTCCTCTATCTGCAAGTAACTCAAAAATCCAGGCATAAAATAAGTTGTAGAGTGTGTGCCCCTGCCACGTTCATCATGTTCTTTAAAGTTACGAAGGCTAGCCATGAGTGTGACATGTTCCAACATAACTAAATGCTCGTGTATTTGTACTCAATGGCTGATGGCATTTTCTACATGATATCTATAATTGATTTTTCTGCACCAGCCCTTGGAGGCATAACCAAAGTCCTGTCATATTTCTCTTGATCAAAAGATCAAGAATCACTAAGGATAAAGTCATCAAAGAAAGGAAGGGATTAAGGGAAACTTAGTGGCCACGAAGTACCGACAATGCACCCAGAAAAAATGACACTTCTTTATCATATGTTGTTGATGCATGAAATTTTAATATGTAAGGTTGTGTCAAATATTCTTACATATATCGCATGTTTCATTATTTTCTTCGAAAATCCAAATAGTAGTATACTCTATTACTATAGCAGGAATATGATCATGTCCCTTTTTTGTGGAAGGACTAGTTTTGAGCACACATGATCATGAGGAATTTGATTTGTAAGATGTAAAACTAACAGTCACAATGAAATTCAGATGTTTGGCAGACACCGTTTGCTCCTAGACTGACACTTGGGTGCTATAAAAGGATGAATTTTAAGACCTGGAAATGGTTGGCATATAAACATACATACCTTGAATGTTCCAATATTTGCACCAATCTGGTTAAGTAACTGATTATTTTGCTCCAGGAGCTGCTGGTTTGAATTGTCCAAGATAGATACTGCTTCAAAAAGTGACAAAATGGGTGTTTCTTAGAAGAATTAAGGCATGAGGTTGATGGTGCTATAGAATGAATAGAGGGTAGCCTCGTCGGATGAAAAATGATCAATATGAGGTAATTCCATGCAACAACATTAAAGATGAAAACAAATGAAGTGAAAATCAATGGCATAAAACAATTAAAGCAGGAGTGTGCAATGTAGTGGAATCTTTGCCTCCTACAAGGACATACTAAGAACCTTCTGCTTCTATAATTTAACATTAGTAAATGATCTTGACAACCTTCAAGGCATTTCACATACAACAAGATTCTAGAAATGTGTGCGAAGTAATCAAAATCCTATGTTAAAAATGTGTAGCCTGCAAATGTTTCTACTCGCTTGTGTTTTGTGCTGCTTCTTCTTCACCTTTGCATTGTGATCTAGGAAATGACATCCAAATATAGAAACACACCAAGTGAAGGCATCACAAGGCTGCTTCGAGATCATGCTTTGTACCCAATACAAGCAAGCAAAAAATCAAGACCTTAAGCAAATGAAGTGTGTTTGAATTCTAAGAAATCGCCAATTTTAACAAGAGTATTCGAAGAAAGTTGTCAACCATTCACAAAATTTATGTTAATTCAGCAAAGCTGCCTTTTAAACCACGCGGGCAATGAAAATTACATAGAGAGATACACCGAGGATAGCTGGTTTCTAATAGTTTACGCCATTCAAAATCTAATGATATTTCTTTTTGATAATTTTGGACCAAACAACAACCAAAACTTAAAATATAAAGTGAGAACGATACATTACTTGTTTTTGAGAATGGATAATACATTACTAGGAACTAATAAACAAGAGCAGGAGAGCCATCAGAGTTCAGAGATAGGGACTAACCTCCCTTGGGAACTTGCCAATGCTGGTTTGGAATTCGCCAATGCTGATTTGGAATTCGTAACGGTATTAAGATTGGAGTCAAGTTGTTTATGGTTGCCATGTGAACGGTGTTGTCCTGTATTGGCTGTCCAAAAACCAACATACTACTTAAAATCGGATAATGAAATACTTTAGGGATTTCGGCATGGAGAATCTTTTAACACAAGATGATCACATACATAGAATCCTAGGAGTAAAATTCTTAAAATTTTCTTAGCAATTTATATTTTAATTTTGTTGAGAATGAAATAAAGCTCAGATTCAAAATATAAGCAGTTTAATATATTGACACATTCAAAGTGAACTCTGTTAAAACCACTCGTGCTGTTCAAAAGTATATGACTTGCTAGGAAGCGTGACGCTAAACGTATCTAGAATCTACCACTAAAATATTATGAAAAATAATTTCATAATATACCACTTTGTAACGTCACACTTGCATGTTCATATAAAAACTAAGAAGTTCTAATAGAACTTGCACATTGGAGACTATGCAAACTCTAAAACTTGATATATTCAAAAATAAAGGGAGTATGTCGTTTGAACTTACTAGTATTATGGACCAGAGGTAGTATGCAGAAAAAGGCTCTAGTGTCAAAACGGGTTACGGGTATGTGAGAGTGAAGCGGCTAGCGTCATGGGACTCCTAGCTGTGTTACCGTAGGACAAAACCCCATACCCTAGAAACTCTGAATCAAAGTAACAAATCCATAAACTCTCCAATTTTGAACATACCTGGACACTTTCCATCGCATGAAGCCTGTCAATTATATCTCGTACACTAGCTGGTCTCTTACTTGGATTGAAGTCTCTGCACTCTATAGCTATCTCGTAGCACTGTTGTATTTGTTCGCATTGTGTGTTTCGTTGTGATCCCTCCAACCTACCACTCCAACTTTCAAGTACCTAAAAATTGCAGTGATGTGATATGGTCTTGAGTGGATCAGAAACATTTTCCTATATAGGAAACTCAAGTATGTATAGTATATACCGAGAACATACATTCAAGCATCAAAGTAACACCACAAAATCTCTAAAATGTACAATATGTTCCCGTAGATTGTAGTCAGATCTATCAAGATGTAAATTGCAATCTCAGGAATGATGCATCAAAGTAACAACAAAATTCTCTAAAAAGTCATATGGTGAGTCCATTCTCTTGCAGAATTTTTTTGTCTCCACTAATAGGCGTGCTTTCAGAAATGATATTATGCAATATTTCAACTAAAACTAATGACAATATGCGAGGTAACGCATAACAATTATTTTAAAGGCGATCCTTAGTCAAAATATAATTTGAGTTCTTTTAATCTTTGTTACAATGGCACATATTGTTCTCACATCCCCAATAGCTTGATACCCCTTATGTCCGGTCAGTATTTCTGTGATAATAACCCCAAGACTATACAAGTCCGCGCTGCGTGCAATTACACCCCCTTCACGAACTTCTGGTGCCAAATATCCTCTGTATGAAAAAATAAAGCTCAGATCGATTAATGTACGGAGAGAGTGCAACTGGGATCACATAACTTAAAACGCCGAGCTTCAAGAGGAGTGGACTAGCTTACATTGATCCAAATATATTTTTGGTTATCTCTCGAGTTTGGTTTTCAGCAAAGCATCCTGACAATCCAAAATCAGTAATTTTTGGTATCATGTTGGTGTCGAGGAGTATATTGGCAGGTTTCAGATCCAAGTGAACAATATTATTCTCATGAAGGTACCGCAGACCCGCACAAATCCCTTTGATTATCTTATAGCATGTTCTCCACTCACGACGTGGATCTATATAAAGAGAGAGATGTTATATGACACATTATGCAATCTGTACTATATGAAAAAAATAGAAGAAAAGTTAGAGGCCACATGGTCCTACCGATTATATACTTTTCGAGACTCCCATTAGCCACGTACTCGAAGCAAAGCAATCTTTGTTGTACATCAGCCATGACAAGTTTTCCATCGTACCTTTCCATACTTCCTTGTGTGTCAGCACAGTACCCCAGAAATCTTACAACATTTTTGTGCTTTACCTGCATGAGGCATTCAACCTCTCGGTGAAATTGCTTTTCATGCATATAAGTGTTGGATAACCTCTTCACGGCCACCGCCCTATGGCCAAGTATTCCCTGCATTAGGAGCATGCCTCCTCGTTAGCATGGATTTTAGTTTTCAGATCAAGCATGATTAATATCGGGACACTCGGTATGATGCATGTATACCACCTTGTAAACCACCGCAAATCCACCACTTCCAATCTCCTGGCTATCAGAGAAATCACTTGTGATGTCCTCCAAAAGTGATAATGGCAGGGCCTTGGGCTCTGCGGTTTCATCGACTAACATCTGCTCTAAGTCACATCGTGCAGTAGTAGCTTTCCAGTCCATTTCGGGTCAGTATGTAATTAACCTAGAAACAGGAGCACACATCTTATATCATGGGATGGAGTGAGTAATATCTGTCGACATACACTGAACAAATTAAGATTATTTACCTGTGTTATGCAAACAGTAAGCAGTAATTTTGATTCTGACCCTCCTTGTACACTGCAGCGACTCGAACTATCCTGGAACCCGTGTGGCTTGACGGCGCAGCCGCTGCAAATCGCGGTGGTAAGTTGGTCTGCGAGAGAGCTGGGACGATCGATGATGAATCCGCGGACACGTTTATTAGTGACTGAAGCTGGCGAGAAGACCAGCTGTAATTTGTGACTTCTCAGTGAAACGAAATTGATAATTATAGTACCTGGACAAGCCTTGCTGCTGCTGCCACCGCCTGGTGAAGTTGACGAATCTTCAGATTTACGTGCCTAGTGAAGTAGAAGGGGGATGGAGCTGGGGAAGATGAACTAAAGGTTGAAGGGATGCAATGAACACGTTTCAGGATATGGAGCTGTTTTTTCTCATGAACATGCGTGTGTGAACGTGTGTGGGGCTAGCAGCATCCCATTCCCTCAGAATGAATGGCACCATGGAGTGGAGATGCCCCGCGCGCGGCTGGAGCGATTAAAAGGAGGTTGAAAATCGTGGTACATCGTCTAATATTTTTCTAGCTACTTTGGCGCAAAAGCACGATCGCTCAGTCCCACTATGCACGGTCGACCATCGGATTCATTCTAAATCTAAACGAACCTACGTATTAAAATAAGTCTAAATATATTTGCTTTATAAAGCTAAAATGTCTTATATTTTAAATCGGATGGAGTATCTGATTACATGAGGAAGACTCTCTAACAAGTACTCCCTCCGTTTCATAATATAAGATGTTTTAGCTTTATAAAGAAAATGTATGTAGACTACTTTTAGTGTGTAGGTTCGAAGTAAATATATCTATGAACCTACACTAAAAAATAGTCTAGATAATTTTTTTCAGAAAGCTAAAACATCTTATATTTTGAAACGGAGGGAATAACAACCATACTATCTATCTATTATATACTAAAAGCAATATAAGGGTGTGTTTCGAGGCACGAGGTTCATCCACATAGGCCTTAAAAATATACTACCTTGATCTGCATATTAACGGTTCAGATTAAAAGATATAAAAGGTGTTACATAAAATATTAAACGTGTACACATGAACATATGACACGTAGTTCAAAAGGAAACTAAAATCTAGATCCCCGCACGTGAACTTCCATCCGGCCGTCTGAATTTTTCTTTTCAGAAATAAGGAAACAAAAATTAACAGGTCAGGATTTTTTTTGCAGGTAAAAGGTCAGGATTTAACTAGAGACTATTTCACCTAAGTCACCTAACATGATTGCAAATATGAAAATCCACATGTTCATTTCCCTAAAAAAACATGTGCTCATTTATTTGCGATTTAAGCTGACTAACAAGCAGCTACGGTACACTCTATTAAGTAGAAACCGAGGAGCTCCCAAACAAAAAGGTGTACGCAATTTCATTGGTATAGTCGGTACCGTCTACTACTAATTTCTAGAAGGAAAAAACGTTCCTTTGTAGTATTAGAAGTGGAGTTAAGTTATGCACTGGCTAGGATTTAACTACGGACTGCAAATACCAAGAGCCATGATGTCGTTTATATCTAGAAGGAAAAAACGTTCCTTTGTAGTATTAGAAGTGGAGTTAAGTTATGTACTGGCTAGGATTTAACTACGGACTGCAAACACCAAGAGCCATGATGTTGTTTATATCTGTTTGACAAGATTTAAGACGATAGAGTCATGCAAGGTACTACTAATATCTACCATCCGTTTTATTAAAGTGGAAACTGAATCGTGTTCCAAAAAAATATGGACATGATTTTGATTATAAAAAGAACCACTTAGGATAGCCAAACAAATTATATTTGTCGAGAAATGCAAAATGACAGTGACATGATCCTCATTATCCATTTTGATCAATTATATTATTTTCTTATATTCATAGCAGTGTAACATTCGTGCGGAAGCCCCGTCGCGCAACAACATACCTTAGTTGCTAGGGTAATTTACGTGTGGGGCCTAGCACATTACACTTTTGTTCTTCAGATCTGCATCTACACTGAAAACTTAGATTGCCATGGTGCCTAATTTGACACATTCAAGTGGTTTCTTCCCTTTATATAGGACGTAGGTGTAAGATATGTAACTACCTTCATTTAAATAAAGACATATATGTCGCACTGGAAACCGTAGAATCGTGGTATGGGAAATGCACATGCCATTTTGATCAATTATATCTAAAACACATATTTCATTAAATTCAAAATTTTGCACCAATCAGCTTTTTAGATGAATCCGAAGTTTATTTATTCATGAAATATATACAATAGATCAACTAAACTAGAGAGGTTTACCGTGGTTCAAAGAACATTGTGATGGCGAAAGATAAACCTAACCATTTGTCTTATTAATATCGGTAGAATAAATAATAGATTCTCTTCACATTAGATGTGGGTATAAGATATGTAAGTCCCTTCATCTAAAAAATAGACATATAAGTCCCACTAGAAATGTAGAACCGTGGCATGGAAAATGCACATGCTATTTTTTAAATGGAAAATGGTTGCTCTAGAATAATTAGGTTATAGAGCTAAAACACAGAAAGTAGTTCAAAAACATTTTTTCAAAATATTGCAAGTAGAAATTTTAACACTAATATGAACTTATTTACTCAAAAAATATACACAATAGATCAAAAACACTCAAAAGGTTTAACTATGATTTAAAGCACATAGGAAGCTCGGACGATGCACCCAACCATTTATCTAATTCACATGTGAACTAATTGTTTTATGCAAGCACATCTGGAAGTCAATATATGATGAGGGATAATGATTGCTCTCTAGGAGAAATATTTTGTTTTAGGAATTTTATATTATGTATTCATTTAGGTGTTAAGATAAACAAACACTAACTAAGCCTATTCCTATTACATCGATAATGAAATAGAAGAACCATTGTCCCTCGCTACCAACAATGGATACTATAGAGCCCTGACTCACCTGCCCTACCTTAAATTGCAGACATTCTCAATTTTAGTTTAATAGTACATCCCAATGGAACACAAATACCTTAGGAGTTAGTGTCTTTAGGTGAACTTGACTGGATGATTGAAATGGATGGAACATTAGCTTGACTGTCACCCATAAGTTATTCAATCAACTACAACAAACATGCTAGGGTGCATTCAATTTTCTTCTATTATTTTTTTATTTAAGGTTATTTCATTCCTTCCATTGAGCACAATGAGTGAAGTTGACTATTATTGAGTTCTAATATACAACATTAAGCATTTGCGCTTACTCGGTCAAAAAACTATATTGAAAGAATGATACACATATAGGAGGTAGTAGATATAGAGATATGTAGAGGTATAGACTCGGTGGCAAGATAATTAGCATGTGATTTCATAAGATAAAACACTAATATGACTAGGGAAAATTGATATCAGTATCAGTATATCACGAGCTTCCACGTTTTCCTATGATATTACCAAAAAAATACACTTTTATCTCAGCTTATATTTTCTAATCCTATACAATTTAAAAGGACATGTCGTGAAACTATGTTGCCAATTTTGTGTAGTCATATGATATTGCATAAAAATACATGCGAGCAAGAGTGTGCTACAACTATTTTGGAGTGGGGAAAGCTGGGCACTGAGTCAAGGATAATATGCATCTAAAATATTTCCTCGGTTTCAAATAATTGTCATTTTAGAGAAGTTAATCGAAACTTATTTACCTTTAAAAAGGTTGCGAAATCCAAATAAATAAGAAGGTTGCGAAATCCAAATAAACTTCAACACCCACTCTCATGTGTTGCTCGACAATTCCTGGGCATAAATAGAATGAGGGGAAAACAATTTCTACGTTTAGAGTGCTAAGACATGATCCCAAGACATCTACTCGGACATCATATTAAGTTCAAATTGGCAGTCGATAGAACCAAAAGTTAAAACTGATGGAGAAGGATGGGTAATCCACATATCATTCAACAAGTTATATTAGAACAAAGGTAGTATGTTGAGTATTTTAAAACAATGGAAGACCGTCACATGTTTCAGATTGGTGGAAGTAAATGAGGGAAAATATTTCACATGTAAAATGAAAACTCTTATTGTTTAGTTGGCTTCCGAGGACAAAGTAGTTTTATTTGATTTGTTAAGAAAATTTATTTTCATATCCATTACAAAGATCATATAGTCATCATGTGGTATTTTCTCAAGTAGAACCTAAATGCAAATATATAATTTTGTTTTCACATGTAAATAGAGATGATCCCAATCTGAATGATAAATCTTACAAACATCACAACGGATTAGATATATGGTGCTTTCGAAAATGGAATTATCATAATTCGTAAATGTTGAAGATGGTTAAAGATGGTATACCAAAATTCATTATTTTATTTAGCACTATGTTTATAGTAACAATATAATATTATTACTTCCAATCAAATAATTTGAATATTTATAAAATTGCAAATTAGCTACTCAAACACTTTCAACACGCTAAGGATTTTGCCCTCGCAAATGCGAGGGCCACTATGCTAGTTGATTCATAAACAACACACAGATTAGTAGCAACTAAGAACTACTTCCTCTTGCAAATTATAAGACGTTTTGGTAGGCTAGAATAGCTTACTAAAATATCTTATAATTTGGAACGGAGGTAGTACTATATTATATGGGAAAAAAGTCACACTATCTTGATTAGCACTTCGTTCTAAACCAAACCCTAATGCTACCTATAAAGAAACGAAGTGATTGATCTCAATTTATGATTCTACTAGTGCTGGGCAAAGCCGGCCTTCTCAAGGTTTGAGACGCCTTGTTTGGTTACATGAGACGCATGTTCGCGTGAGAAGGCGTATGTACAACGCTTTGGACAGTAATAACCGCATGTGCCTAATCTCACGACGGTTAAGGCAAATAATGGTTGGTTGGCTACGTATGTTGATTCTAACCCCACCCCACGCGCGCGCACACACACAAAGTTGCTTCTCACATGTCTTGAATTCTTTGTATAATCTTGAGAGTATTTGTTTTTATCGCAAGCATATGATATCTTCAGTAACTCGTCCAAAAACTCCGTGGAAAAAATATAAGGAGAATAGTACTTGATGTGGAAAAAAATAAGAAGAAAATGGTACACCATATTAAAAGGTCATTGTCCCTTTGTTAAGCCATTTGAGAAACCTTACAACGGAAAAAACAATAAGCAAGTTTAGAGAACAATAAATATGTCTTATATACTTTCTTAAAAAACCCAGGTATGACATATAATCTTGTGTTAATTTTAAGAAGGGGCATTTGTGATGTTAATATTATTTTGGTATCCGTGAAGGCAAACTAGAAAGTAAGAATTTGCCCTCCGGCAACTACAACCCCTCCATCAACCTCCAAACATATTTATGGGCATCCGATCATCTTCCTGCGTACTCCCTTCCGAGACAAGGGATGCTTCGCACTACCATGAAGCAGCCTCGAGAGAGGTGGAATGGCGCAAGCAAAATAATATTATTTTGTAATGCTCCGATACCATCTCTAATGACCTCATCCGATAAGGTGAAGGTCTCTATGATTACGGTGCTAGTCCCTGGGTCGAATTGCTAGCATCTAAAGTTTAAGATAAAACACCAAGAAACAAATGTCATTATTACATCACATATCAAGGAATAAAATAGTTCACTACAACTTGCATAGCTCATGGCTAGCTTATTTTCAGAGTTCACAACGAAAAAGAAACATATCATGGAGTCCCTAGGTTTTCATATGTCACAGATAAACATGTTGATTGGAGACTCCTAACCATAATCACCACATCTCACTCATCGTCAGAATAACATGCAACATGATAGGTTACAGCCACAAAGGGTGATACCAAATTTATATATCAGAACCTATCATCTACATGAATATTTGGCTAAGTGATGTTTTGGCTGAATTTGCTAAACAATTAATGTGGATGATGGTTCTAATATATACATTTGGTATCACTTGCCAATACATTCAATGTATTAACCCTCTCTGGCTGCAACCTATTATGTTGTAGGTTATTCTGACGATGAGTGAGGTGCGGTGATTAGGTTACGAATCTTCACTTAACATGTTCGTCTGTGGCACATGAAAAACTGGGGACTCCATGCTATGTTTTTCTCGTCGTGAACTCTGAAATAAGCTACAAAGAGCTATGCAAATAGTAATGTACGATTTTATTTCTGGATATGCTATATGATAATGACATTTATTTTTTGGTATTTATCTTAAACTATAGGTGCTAGTGATTTGATCTAGGGACAAACACTGCAATAATCACAAGGACCTTCATCTTACCGTACAGATGGTATCAGAGCATTGCGTTTCCTGTGGGTTCGTGACCCTACGAATTGGACAAAGACCCCTTAAAAGAATAGGAGGGCACTTTATTCCCAAGTTATTTACGCACATACTATTTTGTAATTTCTTTCCTTATCAGCCTGTTTTGTTTTTAAATCTCTTCCATTCCAACTTAAAGATGAAGAACTTCAGCTACATGTACAACACCACCGAGGACCTCAAACTTGAGAACTCGTCTTCTCGATATCATTAACATATTAGCTCTATCTATCCATACCATCAAGGGAAGCTGGTTGAAGAAGTTCTAGAAGGAACCTGGGCGCGAGTCTGAACCTCAAACTGAAGCCATAAAGTTAAAGCTAATCCACGATGAACAAGAGCCTCAACGTCGCCATGCGAGAACTGATACGTCGCTTTTGCGCACGCCACATCCCTGAGCTCAGGAACCACTACTCCTATCCCTTTGGAAGATGCGATGAGAATGGAGAGCCTTTTGAGTACGTTAGTGGTCCAAGGAGACCATCAAGCCTATGCGACAATACTTACAGGACTTGGAAATTCTTATCAACGACCTTGATAACGATAGAATCAACGAACTACTTAGCAATTATGAACTATGTCCCCAACTCATGGAGAAGGACAAGACATTCCAGGATCAAGACCTTGCATGGAGGAGAAATCCGAAGAACGTACGGGTCAAGAACCAGGAGAAGAGAGTTCATGAGAGGAATAAGGCCCAGTTCTTTTGGTGGCTTCTTCGAGAAGCCGCCCTACCCCCAGCTTCCTGAGAAAGCCGGTTCTAAAATTTTATGAGGCTTCCAAATTAGTTTAGGCTTAACCACTTTGGAAGCCTCATAATTTTTTTGAACCGGCTTCCCCAGGAAGCTGGTGGTAGGGCAGCTTCTCGGAGAAGCCGCCAAAAGAACTGGGCCTAAGAAGATGACGGAGATGGGGGAGGAACTAGAGAGCAACGACTTTGAACTAGAGGCGGACCGTGACTATTTTGTATATCCACGTACTCTCTTAAGTCATTATTAAGCCAATCTTTTTTCGGTGCTTCCTAGCTGCAACATTTGATCTAACTTCCAGTTCTCAATGCCCGCAAATGATTTTCTCCTGATTTTTCAGCTAACGGATGCATGACCAGTGCTCTTTTGGCAACTAACTGACAAGTCCAGCTGACGTTTACAAGTGGAGCTAGCGTACATCGCGCAACATTGACTCCGCTGCTGAAAACAAGTTGCACACCCTGAGGCTGCGAATCGCATGTAGAAAGAACATCTTACGTATGATAATCCTATTCTGTGGTCTGTGTGTGGGCAGATGAACCAAAAGAGGAATTATTGTTCTCAGCTTACTTAAAGAAGAGCAAAAGGGGATAGATCATATGGAATAATCCTAAACAGTGCAGGCTGTGGCAATTTAGGGGATTAAACTTGTGGCCATATGGCACCGTTCTCACCAGTTGAACACTAGGATAAGTAGAACAAGTGTTCTTCTGGTACAATCCACACGTCTGGATCAGAAGAGCCCATGGATCGAGCTTGACAAAAACTCGCAAGAAGATAGCTAGTGACTCACAAACGACGTGCCAACTGCTGCCAATGATAGTGCTACCGCAGTAGTACACACCAATTGTCGGTTACGTGTATTTGCCGGCTGGGTGGATGGTCCAAAGGGGAATTTTGGCGCGCTTCGATCGGCCGGAATCCAGGCGCAAGAGGGGCTTGGGAGGCAGCAGATTCATCCGAATCCGACCCCAGTGTCCTAAACCCCGGGAGCCGAGCGATCAGTGGGTGTGGTGGGTGGGGTGAACCAACCCAACGCAGGAGGGATGCAGCCCTATTCGTATAGTAACAAGTTTCACCTGCTGGGCTGGCCGGCGGCGTTGCTTCTCCTAGGCGAGGAATGTCCCATGTTCGTATTGTAGGATCCTGACAATAATATTATACTGTCGTGCTGCTCCCAAGTCCCAAGTAGTACTACTAGTACGGTCAGTTTCACCTTTTACGGGGGCTGGGTGGGCTGGACGAGGGATAAGTACGATTGCATCTAATGGCTTAAATACGTTCTTCTTAGATTAGGCCCAAGTGGCCCAGCAGTTGTAGTTCATCAGAAAAAATGGAACGGGAAACTCCAAGGAATCCAGAATAAATTCCACGACTCAAGGAACAGGAACTTTGTAGCCTTGGTCGTCATGGAGGTGGCGTTCATCTCGGGGATCAGATGCACACAAGCGCTAGCTTTGGAGCGGCGTCACCGGCCACTGCACGACGTGGTGTTGCAGCCATGCGGCAGGCGTCCGAGGCAGCGCCGACCAGCCGGGATCCACAGGGGTAAGATTCGTCGTGGGGCAGCGGACGAGCAACTAGTTCCACGTCTTGGAATCGAGAGAGATGATGGCTTCGGGGAGGTAGTCAACAACGCGATGACTCGTCGGAGCCGGCCGGAATCGACCCGCGACGGAGGCACAAGGAAGGGGATCGTAAGTGGAGCATGCGGTTGAGACGAGGATGAAAAGCAAGAATTTTATTTTTTTTGACAACACACCGCGGTCTGGTACACCATGATGTCTAGATGGGCTCTACTGGGCCATCCTCTTTTGCGTACTTGCATCAACAAGGTCGCAGTATGATCGTACTGATCAGGTTTTTTACATCGGTATAAAAGCTTATGGACCATAGGATTGAAAAAATGAATAGATAATATTTATTTAAGGGTACCATAAAAGGCCTCGGTGGTACTCTATACTGGCTCCATCCATCCACTGAGAAAAATCTTCCCGTGGGCGCGTGAGAGCAAGAGTCCACGTGTAAAAAAACTTAATAGTAGAATCTACCATAAGAGTACTATCTTGTCTTGGATGCTTTTTTTTGTTGGTACCAAACTCTAAAGTTCGGCGCCACATTCGTTCCGCTGATAATGACATATACTTCCTCTGTTTAGAAATATAAGATGTTTTAGGTTTATGAAGAAGATGTATCTAGACATCTTTTAGTGTCTAGATTCATATATCTCATTCACAAACCTAAAACATCTTATATTTCCAAAGAGAGGGAGTATATAAGAATGAGAATACCTTGCAGCAATGCCAAAACCGGAAACCCATCTCCAGCACACTGCACTAATAGCCTCTCTTACCGTGGGTTCAGATTTCCCCACGTGAAAACAAGTATTATCCACACGTAAACCTCCATATATACACCAAGCAGCAAACAGCACCTACTTGCCACTCTTATATATGTGAGACATACAAAAGTAGCTTTTGTTGCTATTTTTATGACAAGTGAAATTAACAAGTCGAAGTTGGAGATTGTCTTCTTCTTGCAGGAGAAATATTCCCTTTTGCTTTCAATTTGTCTTATGCCACTCCAGCTTTCACTAAAGCCATTATTTGCATGTCGACCCTTACTCTTCTTGTTGCTTCCTTAATCTCGAGCATAAAGAGAAGAGGCAGCGATATGGAGCATTGTTGGGGAAAAGACGCTTAGTAACATCATGCTAAGAGATTAGGCTTGTAATTTTCAGCCTTGACTTTATGCCAAGGTTTGGTTTGTAAGACCTCTTTAACTTTTTCTTAATCAATGAAAATAATAAATCTTTTGCCTTGTTTCAAACAAAATATGCCCATGTTCATGGATAAACCAAAATTGTGAGTTTGTCACGGAAAAGAAAGTTTGTTGATTTACCTTTGACTAGTCCCGCACGCAATTGACAACTGCCTCCCTCAACCTTCCATCTCCCTCACCACCTCCTCCCTCACCAGCGGTCCTGGCCTGATCAACGCATCTTCCTTTGGGACGACCATGGGACCAACCTCCAAATCCGCTACGAGTGGAATGTTGTGCCATCACTACAGCAGGCGTAGGCCACAGTGGCAGGCCCTGCTCACCTAAGGGCGGAATTGAGCCTTAGGTTGTTGCATCGCGTGCAGCAGATGACGATCGTCGGGGCAGCAGACCTGGGTCGGTGGTGGGAAGCGATGACTAGTTCTCGTGCGGGTGGTGTGGCTATCATGCTCGAGTAAGATGGTGGTCCTAGTACCCCTCTTGCCCAAGTAGGCAATCTACTTGATCTTTATCCTCCCCCAATGGACCGTTGACATGTTCCAAAAAAATTTGTCGAACATCTACAAGGATTGGCGCATGCCCCCACCCCCTGGATATTTGGGTCGGATGGGATCCGATCGAGTCCATATTATAATCCTATATGGCTTCAAGAGGGCATGGCACGAGCCTTGATGTCTGTTGACACCATGCCAATGTCTTGATTCCCATGATGTAAACAGATGTAGAGAATGTCAGGGCGGCTGCGATTTCAGGACTAGAAGTAAGGCGGAAGTTGTATTGGATATGATGAAGACTTTGCTTCATAGACTGGTGTCCGGACATAACTTGCAGGGTGATGTTCCCATACATTCTGGATATGTGATACTTGTGAGCCTGGTGTTTCGTGTCTTGCAGTAGCATCCTTGACGATGCTCTCATCCATTCTGGTTGCTATCTTTGGCAGTGGTTTGTGTGTTGCTACTGTGAGGGATTGATCGCCGTCAGAGGGATTCTTTGATCTCTTCTTATTTTTGTTACTGATTGTGTGCATATTTATCTTTCGGACATTTTGTTGATGCATAGGCTGAGTGTAATTGCTAACTTCGTGATATTAATATGTTTCATTTGTCAAAAAAAAAAGAATGTTTTGGTAGGCCATTTTAGTCCACTAAGAGCATCTCCAACCGAACTCCTATAATTTAGAGGAGTAAAAGCCTCCCTATCCTTTAAAAGAGAAATTTTGCTCCTTAAAAAAGTGAGGTTCCTAGTCAAACTCATATTTTTAACTCCCTAAAATTTCAACATAATTGTTGCAATTGAGCACATAAATACATAACAATATGTAATATAAGATTCACAATTCATATAGACCAATAGTATATTAGTCATACCAATCGATGGTATCATCATAATACCTGACAAATAGTTTTTTCCTATGTGATAAATTGTTGTCAAAGTGACACATACCGACCACCTAGACATACATGATAAACCTAGTGTTCTAGTTATGCATTAGAGTGCATAACTAGAATGTTCCACCTACCCATAAGTGATGATACCGATCTAACTTCTCCACTTGAAGTTGAATTGTAAATCTCATGGATTTGTTCCTGAATGCTTGTATTTGTTGGTTAGCTCCATTCTCTTTGAACAACGCCTCATTAACAAGTGTTTGTTGATGCCATACGAAGTACAAATCATTGTCTTCATACTCCTACCATTTATTTTGTTTGTTTGTTCTTCCTCATAGAGATACGAATTTTAAACAAAAAAAAGAAAATGAAACACATTGGCCATAGAGGTGGAAATGGGAAAAAGTTCACAAAAACTAGGGCCAAAATTTACCTTCTTTCCATGCTCTCAACCGGAGAAGAGGGGGTGCGGCCTGCGCCAATGTAGGCGTCAATTCTGACGCTCCAACGATCTCCGCAATATCCATAGAGGCGTTGTTTGCTGGAGATGGAAGCAAACCTAAAGCCGGTGAGACTCCATTGAGGAAGACATACCAGGACGTGTGCGCGGTAGAGCGGATCCATCTGAAACGCGGCGGTACCATGGCCTAGGTTCATCGAATTTTCCGCCAGCGATGATGGATTTGTAGGTGGAAACCTTATGTCGTGTTGCTCCATTCCAGCGATGGCAGAAAGCAGTGGCGAAGCAGAGTGCTTCAGGAGGGCCGGTAGAGCCGTCGGGGGAGGCAGCAGCTGGGTGCCGTGGGGATGCATGGCTGCGCGTGGGGATGGGGAAATATTTGCTTTGCGGGGTCACGACCGAGTATCTTTAGGAGTCGCGGACACCGACTCCTAATTCTTTTGCTCAGTTGATACGAGTTTCGCTAGGTGCGGTTTAGAGGGGACAATGGGATTTTTTCTCCGTTGACCGGTTTTAGGGGTTCGGTTAGAGATGCTCTAAAACATCTTATAGTTTTTTTAGTGCAACCACGTATTTTATTCATGAAAAATCAAGTTACAAGATGCAACATGTGGAAACTAAAAGACAAACCGAAATAAAATGATTATCCTAAAAACTTTGCAAATAAAAACCTAAGAGAACATGAAATACAAGATGATCCCTAATGTTTTCTGCAATTTTCCAAGTTAGCGGCCGCCGCCAACTCCAATGCCACCGATACGCACACCGGAAGGGACGCCGAGCCTCCACCATTGACATATCCAAAAAAAAGCACCACCATCAATTAGGCTTTATGAGTGGTTGAACAAACCTGCTGCATGGTCTTTGTAGCACGTTAACCAGGGGACGGTCTCTGTAATGTCTTGAACCAAGATATACCACCTCCCATTAACGAAGTCGAAGAAAAACGGCAGATCCACCACCTATCCTCACTCTAGAGAAACTACCTCGTATCGACCGCTAACGCCGCCGTGGTTAACAATGGACGCTAGGGACAAATCGAGAAACTGATATTGCCAGATCTGAAGAACTGCGAGAAGACCAAGTTGTTCATCTAAAGAATCGACCAGCACATATTGCCATCATCTGCGAGACACCGCCGTGAAGATCGACACCAGTGTGTGAGTAGAGTTGAGACACGAAGTCCCCCCTCCCTACTACCGCCGAATCAGCAAGCGGAAGAAAGGGAACCAACGCTCTCACCGGCTAAGATCTAAAGGGAGAGAGTTGTCACCGTCGCCTATTACGCAAGTGAGCAACCCGTAGCCCGTCCTATACGATTGAACAAGTTCCCAAGTTTTGTACAGAGATCTTTTAACGGAAGCTAGCAGAGTGAGCATCTCATGAATTTTCAGCTAGTATATCCATAACTAGGGCTCTTTTGGAAACTAATTACTACTAATTGACAAGCCCACACTGACCTGGATAAGTGGAGGTAGCGTCGCGCAATGCTCACTCCAGTGCTGAAAACAAGTTGCAGCTGGAGGCGGCGCACGTCTGCAAAAAACAACTTCCAGTGATGATGCTAATTTTTGTCTCCCTTCCGCATGCATGGGAGATCAATCATAACAGGAACGATTCTTCCCATATCTTAATCGTGGAATATTAATCAGTATAGCCAGTGACAATTTGAGGGATTAAATTTGAGGCCAAATGGCACCGTTCTCGCCACTTGAGCACACTAGAATACACGAACAGTTTTCTTCTAGTACAATCCAGAATTCCAGACCACAAAACTTTGCGTCCGGATCGGAACAGCCAGAGCCCACCGGTCGAGCTCGACGACAGACTCACGAGAAGATAACTCACGAGCTTTGTTTTTGATTGTCACGTTTATAAAAGTTTAAGCCTCTAGTTTCTCTCACGTCTATTTCTGCATATGCAATCTAAATCATTCCAAAATAAATCAAAACAAGTAAAATATAATCCGAGAAAATAGTATAAACACATAGTGCATCATTACTATAACTGCCTATCGTGCCCTTGTTTATGGAACATGTTGAAATATTAGGCATAATTTTCATGATTAATTTCAGAATATTAAGCATGAAAAAACCAGGTACTAGCTCATATAACTCAAACATACTAGATGTACTAAACAACAAGATAAACGGAAATAAACATCAGATAAACATGTACTCGCAGAACATGATGAATAACCAAACAGGAGCACGTAGCACGTACCGTTCGGTTGTCGTAGCAGAAACTTTGGGAAAGACTGATCGAAGCAGACGGCGGTAGGCAGCACCGCCCGACTTGGATGGAAGACGACACGCGATGGAGAACTCGAGCAGTCGCGCGGAGCACGCTTTCCAAAAACCTTATTCACCCTCTCCTGTACAGGATCACAAAGGCGAGTGGTTCCGGAGACCTGCTCTCCCGTCCGCTGGTGCACGCCGGCAAGCGGGGTGGAGTAGACTACGGTGGCGGCGCAATCAGAGAGGATGGCAAAACCCTAGATTGGTTTTCGGCGCGACCCGAATAAGCTAATTGCGCGTGCGTCGTGACGAGACGGGCGGGCGGATGTCGTCGGAGGAGGAGCGCGCGCGTGTATCTCTCTTATTGCCACTCACTTACAAAGTGGGCTAATTTTTTTTAAATAATACTTTTTTTTATTCATTTTCACAAATAATACGCAAATTTAGCAATTTTCATTTCTGTCCGTCCGTCGTCCGTTCAACGGACGACGGAGCTCCTTCGTTGGTTGCGTGGACGACAGATGTGTTCGTCCTTTGAGCAGACGATACAGGTTGGTCGTCCCTTGAAGAGACGACATGATCTGTCGTCCTTTGAGCAGCCGACGCCCCAGTGCTCCCGCCGCTAAATAATCTTCGCTAAATAATCATCCGCTCCTCGGCAATCCTTCGCGCCGATTTTTCCCGCCGGTACTCTCCGCCATTTTTTTCCGCCGTTACTCCCCGCAAATTTTTCACGCCAGTAATCCCCGCCCTTTGTTCCCGCCACGACTTCCCGCCCTCTTTTTCCCGCCACGACTCTCCGCCCTTTTTTCCCGCCTATTCGGTTCGGTGCCTCTATAAATCCGGGCAACGGGATGTATCCTTTAACCCAGTTCATCTCTTCCTCCTCTTACTCTCTCATTTCCCTCTCTCCTTTTGCTCTCGCATTTTCCTCCACTCCTCTCCACTATGACCGACGCGTCTCCCTGGCCTGTAGATATGTCCATTGGGCTTTTCTTCATAGCCAGAACTGTTGAGATAGGCGATAAACCAGCCGACTGGGATACGTTGGTATCAAACCATGATGCTCTCGTTATACTTGGTAAGTCACTTCATCGAAGAGGGTGGAAACTGAAGACCCCAAATCAGGTACGAGCAGAGCTTCTCAGGATCAAGGCAAGGTGGGACAAGCTCACCTTCAAGAGTGAAGCTCGCATGATGGAGGTGGCTAATACACCTTGGTCCTGGATAGAAGATAGCGAAGATGAGGATGATATCTTCATGCCGCCACCGGTTGGAAGGAAGGCAAGAGCTGAGTGGGACAAGAGACAGGAGAAGAAGAAAGAGCAGGCCAAGAAGAGTCAAGCTGACATGACGGAGCAGGTTGTGGCACGTAGGGCCTGGATAGAAGAGAGCGAAGATGAGGATGATATCTTCATGCCGCCACCCGTTGGAAGCAAGGCAAGAGCTGAGTGGGACAAGAGGCAGGAGAAGAAGAAATCGCAGGCCAAGAAGAGCAAGTGCGAGGGATCGTCCAAGAGAAAGGGCGAGGCATCATCGAAGGGAAAGGCATCATGCTAGGGATAGATATGACTCTTATTTATGTACCGCAAGTTATGTTGAACTATGTTGCAAGTTATGTTGAGTAGTTTGTCGAATAAAATCATGAAATAATAGAATGATGTCTCATACATAGATAGGTAAAAGACTGATACATAAGTAGATATCACTGGTGTCGACGACGAGGTGGCGGAGGCCTCGGTGTACTCCATCCATATCTGTGGGGTGGCATCACATCACGGCGAGGTGCAGTTGACCCTTCACCTTGATCCTATGTATTCTGTGTGGGGATAGGTGGTGGAGTACCTGGCTGATACTGACTAAACCAGTCTACCTGCTCGTGCTGTGTCTGCTGATGACGGTCGTCAGTACTGTCCCATGTAACGGAGTCTCCTGCTAGTGTACAAGAAATTAAGTACTGAACAATGGCATACTGCATCTAATAATAGTAGGAAGGGACACGCTTACCATGAGGATGAGATTGTGGTCGATAAGCAAAGTCCATGTAGGGGGTCGGCTGCTGATGCTGCCATTGTTCGAAAGTAATCTGGTTCTGGTGCAACTGGTCGATATTAAACTGCGATTGCTGCCATGGGTCAGAAGTAAACTGTGATTGCTGCCACCCCGAGCCTCCAGCCTGGTCTGGAGGTGGTGCTCTCGGCGGCGCCTGCTGTGAGAGTCGTGGACGAGGCCCGTGGCGGAGTGGTGGAGAAATATGCTCCTCGTGCCGTCCCGAGCCTCCAGCATGGTCTGGAGAAGGTGGCTGCTCCATGGATCGACGTGGGGCGCGCTCCTCCACCGAGTGACGCGGTGGGCGCTGCTGCGTGGATCGACGTGGGGCGCGCTCCTCCACCGAGTGACGCGGTGGGCGTTGTGCTTCTCGGTGTTGAACGACGTCTGAGACGCTGGTGCACGTGATGGACGCGTAGATACGCCGCAGCTTCTCCTCGACCCGCCGGGCAAAGGACTGAGCCTGCTGACGGGGCACAAGAGGAACGTTCGAAAGCAATCGTCCGTACTGAGCCACCTCAGTCTGTAGCTCCCACGTCATATCGGCCTGCATTTGTCTCATAGTTAGGTATGCACTACATAGGCACTCATGTTGATTATGCTCTAAATAAAGTACTTACCGCTGACTGTCTGGACTCCAGTGTTGACTGGCTAGGGTATATCTCATCGTCATGTGCGTGTGGAATGGGACGTAGTCGTGTCATCGACATGTACCTCTGTAGGTATCCGTGGAATAGCTCCATATCAAACGGGCAAGCGTGCCACACTTGTGTTGGTGCATTCTGCCACTCGTTGACGTAAATCCCCACCCGTTGGAGCCATTGAGTGGCGGTCTTGCTACTTTTCCGAGAGTACCTGTCATTAGAATTTGTTAGACCATCATTAAAGAACATAGATGAAGTATAAGATGCATTCCTTATGTACATATATTTACTTACGCGTGCACGACATCTGGAAGGGGAACATCCGGACGCGGGGGATATACCATCTGGCAAAGACCAAACTGTCGCATGACCCTCTATTGAGACATCTCCTCAACTTGGCAATCAAAGATGATCTTCGATGTAGTCAGCCAGTACTCTCGATCTCTAGTGCACATAATAGATAACCCGTCGGGATATCGTGTGTGTCGTGTCTGCAGGGTGTACGGCTCCCAAATCACGACATCCTCTTTCAGTGTGTCGAACTGCTCGCTGAACGATGGATAGCATCTAACGACTTGCTCTCCCGCGAAACGACACTGCATGACAAAATAGTTGTTAGTAACTTTCATATTGTAGTACCAGAAGTGCAATTTATTAAGACATTACACTGACCTTGCGACGGGTCCAGTGAGTGCCAAATGTAGGAAAATCAATTTGCTCTTCGTCGAACAGCAGGTCAGAGTGGTAGACAATTGTTTCATGTTCCTGGTTGCCGACTATTTGGTTGACACTTACATCTGGACGGCCGATAGGGAACCTCTCCCACGACCACAGTTGCAGCAACAATGGGCATCCTAGCAAGGCAGAACTGTCCTTGGTTAACTGGCAAGCATTGCACATACCTCGGTACGTAGCTGCTAAGACAGCTGAACCCCAACTCCACTGTGTGCATTCTTCCTGGCACGTCGCCTCCGCGATCCCTCTAGCAAAATGGATTTATCGCGCACTAATGGTCGACACGTGGTTCTCAGTGAACATCACCTTCTCGAGCAGCCACATAAGGTATGCCTCCAGGCTGCGTGTAATCTGTGGGGCAGTCATCGGAGTGGCCGGGAACCCAAACCTCTGTATCTGCATTGGCAAATAGAACAATTTTCAGTACATGATACTTCTCCAACAAAATAGAACAAATAAATGAAACACACCTGATACTGCTCCAACCATCCAAATTTTGGCCCATGATTGTCATGGCCAAAGGCCAGAGCTCCATCACGGATGCCAAAGAATCGTTGGGCCATGTCTTGGGCCCAATTTGCCGGTGGATCCACTGGGCCTATGGGCACGCCAGCCAACGGAAGTCCCAGCAAGTACGAGACGTCCTGAAGGGTAGGAGCCATCTCTCCCCATCGAAAATGGAAAGTGTGAGTCTCGGGCCTCCATCGATCCACCAAGCACGTGAGCAAAGACGAGTCGTACTGTAAGCGACTAGTCTGGAACCCAAGTTGTCGCCCTTCTATCTCCTCCATACGAGTGGCCTCAACCAAACGAACGAATGGTAAGAGCCCAGCCCACTTCAATCTACATAAGAAGAAAGCAGAACAGTTTAGTCACATTGGCCCATAAATATCCCAACAGCAAGAGAAATAAATGTCACATGCCTCTGAAGCCAATCAGGATATATGCACCAGTTCGAAATGGGAGTGCGAGTCACTAGGTGCTTCAAGGACCCCGGGTTAGCATCCAGTACCGTCGATCGGTGCTTTCTATCTATGTCAGCATTCAGCAAAGATCCCGCCATCTGCACATTAGTTCCACACATTTTACAAATTTAAGACATAGTTCCACACATTTTACAAATTTAAGACATAGTTCCACACATATTACAAATTTAAGACATAGTTCCACACATATTACAAATTTAAGACATAGTTTCACACATATTACAAATTTAAGACATAGTTCCACACATATTACAAATTTAAGACATAGTTCCACACGTCTAGTTTCTTCCTCTGCCTCTTCTTCCTCGGCTGCCACGTCCACGAGGAGTAGCTCCACCAGTCCCGAAGATGTGGCAAGTGGTGTCTATATGACCAAATTGATTACACAGAAAACATTGCCTAGTAGGGCCTCCGGCTTCAGATTCATCCATATCATTACGTATGCGGACACATTGTCGCCTTCCTCTTCCTGTCCTCATCAGTACAGGATCTGGGATGTAAACCCTTTCACCTGGATTTACTTTATTGAAATTTCCCCATGCCCTATATCCCATCATCTTGCCTGTCCACGTATTGACCACCGCGTCCTTAAGGAAATAAGGAGACACAAACGAGATCGCATCCATACCCATCAGCCCGCATGCAGCTAGTACATGAGAGCAAGGCAAATGCAACAGCTTGGATTTATTGCACGTGCACTCACACGTTGGCCAGGCTTCGTTGCCTATCCTCACCTCCTGTGTCTTTACCTCTTCTCCTGTTCCAATCCGGTTGGAAGGGAGGCGTACCTCGAACCTTCTTTCCTGATTACCGATGGCGATGACATGCATGGACCGAGCCTTCTCCATCTTGGCATCCATGTAATGCATGATCTTTGAACAATACCTCGTGTTTGGGTTGTTCATGATATGCATCTGAGCCATCTGGAGTCTGTCTCTGAAATACTTCAGAGTTCCGGTGAAAATACACTCCACAATGGCTGTTAATGGTAGAGCCCTACTTCCTCTCAAGATAAAATTGTAAGTTTCAGCCAGATTTGTAGTCATGACGTCAAACCTAGCACCATGAGTGTCATGCAGCAGAGACCACCTCTCTACAGGCTCGTGTTGTATCCATTCCTGAAAATTTTTAATCCTTCTGCCAGGCCTTCTCCTAGTACCGGGTTGGTCAAATCCTGGCAAGTCACAAAGGGCAATGGGTTCTTCCTCCGGTGGTGATGCTCCTGTTGTTGCCTGTGCAGCTAACGCTGCTGCATGAGCCGCGACCGCTGCTGCTCTAGCTGCTATCCTCTGAGTCACATGTTTTTTAGTGAAGTCATCAAGATAGCCACGACACTTGATATACTTCCACTCTTGGTTCTGCTTGCAAAGCTTCTTGAATAGGTTCATAAGAGCTTTGTTCCTGAACTGTGAGAAAAAATTGGCCCCTAGATGCCGCATGCACCAACGACTCTGCATGTCCAGCCATGGAGTTACTTCATCAGGAGTGGGCTGTGTGAGCTTCTTTATCGCGCTTAGTATACCTGGATGCCTATCATGAAGCACGCATACATTCGGTGTATCTCTCACAATTGCTATCTTCAGCTGCCTGAAAAACCATACCCAACTCTCGGTGTTCTCGCTCTCCACGAAAGCAAAAGCAAGTGGAACCACTTGATTGTTTCCATCTTGGCCTATGGCAGTCAATATCTGACCCCTATACTTGCCAGTGAGAAATGTACCATCCACACAGATGACTGGTCGACAGTGAGTGAAAGCTTCTATGCATATAGCAAATGAGAAGAACACTCGATGAAGTACCCTCAAATTAGGTTCATGTGGCAATGTAAAGTGTTGGATGTCCACGTAGGTGCCTGGATTCCTAGCCTGCAGTGTCTGGAGCATCCTAACAACACAGTCATACCCGTCTCGAAACGAACCAAACCTTGCCTCCAGTGCCCTTTGCTTAGTCCTCCAAGCCTTCCCGTATGAAATATTGTAGCGGAATCTGACAGAAACTTTGTTAATGATAGCTTTCACCCCCATGGCTTTGCCCTCCACTATCTCTGTGTACAACAGTCTAGCCAGGAGGGTTGACATGAGGTTACGATGGTCCTGAAGGACACTTTCAAGTGTGCATGTGTGCATCACAACATCGGTGACCTTCCAGTTTGTGTCATACCTAGGGACATGGGCATGCACCCTTGCAGGACATCCAGCTTTCTCGCAAACCAATGTCAAATATTGTTGTGATGACACCTTCGTTTTCATGACCCGTTGCATGGACATTGACCACTCAACAATTGCTTCCTGCAGATGTCTCTTGCTAGGATATAATGCACCCAGAGAGATGTTGTTCGCGTGATAATGCCACGCCGAATCATGCCCATCGTTCACAGTCATTGCTGCTGTGTTGTCATTATTCCATGATGCCGGAATAGGTTGGTCGATCTCTTCTTGATCAGACTCGCTAGAATCATCAGCCGTATCACTGTTGCCTTCTGAGTCTTCGTCTTCCATTTGATGTTGCAACAAACCATCATATATCTCGTCCTCATCAGCTTCGCCACTGAATATGTCTTCCCTTAATCCTTCACCACCGTCCTCTGATACATAACCATCACCCCCGGTGTGTGCATAGCTACTGTGACCTGATTCATATCCGCCGCCACCCTCTTGGCCCTGACTACTCTGGCTATGATCATAACTACCTCCAGCATGACCGGTCTGACTACTCTGGCCATGATCATAACTACCTCCAGCATGACCGGTCTGACTACTCTGGCCATGAGCATAACTACCTCCAGCATGACCGGTCTGACTACTATGGTCATGATCATACCCAGCCTCTTTCACCACAGGTAACACTAAGAGACTGGGGTTAACTTCTCTTTTCTGGCAAGCTTGCACAAATTTGACCCATTTCTGTTGCGCTTCTATTGGCCTTAAATAAAAATTAGGGGTTTGCCTTGACTTAGTCCATAAAGCATGCACACCGACGGTATGGGTAGGAGGGAGCCCTAAACGAACACATAACCAATCCTTCAACTGAGTAACGGGCACTGTTTCAGGATTCTGAAGCACTTCATCCATAAATATAAACTCGCTCAAATCAACTCCGTGCTGGTTTATTCTGACGGAACCAGGACCATACAAGAACCTAAATACTACATTATTTGACATGATTTTTGACCTAAAAAATACCAAAAATAGTCAAAAACAGGTACATTGACACATAATACTCTACAAATATCTTGCATCTAACAGACCCCATCAAACGCTACCTATGCACATACACACATGACTGCAATAAGCAAGAAATTAGGGTTTACCCTTGAAGCGTGCGAAGTCCTGCCGTGCAGCTGCCTCAGGTCAACGGATCAGCACCTCCACCATGCACCTTCCTCAAGTCCCAGCACCAGCCTCCACCATGGCCATTGCTCAACAAGAAGCTAAGAACACCACCAGATCTCTCCACCAAAGCGCCTCAAATCACTACACCAGGCTATCCCATTAGTAGATCGGAACTCTACTAGCTTGCTAATGTGTTAGAGCAGCGAGTTTAGATAGAAATCTAGGCTACAAATCGGTGCAACGGCTGAGAAAATGAGAGCAAGCGAGAGAGAAAGAAGAGCTAGCAGACGGGCGAGCTGGAAATGAGAGCAAGGAGACGATGGGCACGGGCGGGCGAGCTAATATAGCCGGGGCGCGTCGTCCGTTCAAGGGACGAAACGGCCGTCGTCCGTTCAACAGTCGACGCGGCTGACCCCTGGCACCCCGACAGCTCGGTCGTCTTTTGAAGAAAAGACGACAACTCCGTCGTCCGTTGAACCGCCGACAGTCAGATCCCTGCCACCGACACGCTTGGTCGTCTTTTGAACAAAAGACGACATGTTTGTCGTCCGCGCAACCAACTAAGGAGCTCTGTCGTCCGTTGAACGGACGACGGACGGACAGAAATGAAAATTGCCAAATTTGCGTATTATTTGTGAAAATGAATAAAAAAATGTATTATTTAAAAAAAATTAGCTACAAAGTGGTGCAACACTCCATCTTATAAGGTGGTGCAACTCTCCTTCAACTTTCTGTGTGGGACTAAACTTTAGCTTTCACTCCACTTTCAAGTGAGCTGCCACAAACATGGGCCCAAACACATATGGGCTGCCACAAACCTGGCCTTTGAAATTTAGGGAAAATTTGAAATGTACATGGACCTATTTATTTTAGCCCATTATTTTTAACAGAACAAACTGAAATTGTTACATCTTCATGGAAAAGATATAATATTTGTTTATTTATCATTATATTGATAGCTCGTACTCCCCTCATTTCTAAATATAAGATGTTTTGGTTTTTTCCTAAAAACGTATGTATCTAGACGTCTTTTGATGTTTAGGTTTAGAGTAAAATGAGTAAACCAAAACACTAAAAAATATCTAGATACATGTGTTTCAGAAAAAACTAAATTACCTTATATTTTGAAATTGAGAGATTAGAACCTAAAACCGTAGGAATAATTCTCATGTCATGTAAAGAGAGATCTTACCAAAAGCTACCAGAGCTTCTCCTAAGTCTCTAGCTACTTGATCCCTAATGGTCTTTTGGCAACTACTCCGTCCGTTCCAAATATAAGATGTTTTAGCATTTTATTAAATACACATGTATTTAGACAGCATTTTAGTATGTATATTCACTATTTTACTTCGAACCTATACACTAAAAAGCGTCTATATACATATGTTTTAAAAAAACATCTTATAATTTGGAACGGATGGAGCTAGCGTTGTGCAATATATATTTGCTCCATCATTGAAAACTAGTTGCACCTCGAGGCGGCGAACTATGAAAAAACAAACTGCTTATGATAATGTTAATTTTTTCCTGACGCATGGGTAGATTAGTCACAAGAGGAATTATTCTTGGCTTAATCATGAAAACCCTTTTGAAAAATGCTTTTGCGCCTATTTATAGATAAAGCCACGAGGCTGAACCGATACATAGTGATGAGAAAATCCTCATACATGCAGGTCAACACATAAACGACAAATGAGATGGCTTATACCATCAACTCGAAGTCACACATGACAACCAGATGCCACATCTAACGCTAGGCGAGCTAGAATACCGAAGAATTTGAAGAAGAGCTTCACGCCAAGACGATGACTCCATAGTGTTGCACCCGGATGGAACCTAAGCTCCCAGCGACTCCCCAAGAGGGCAACGACGTGATACATCACCGTCACTGAGCCCGCGGGGCTAGGGTTTTCATTTGGAACCCAGTCACAGAGAGGATACAAAAAACAACGCCCTCAAGTGCGCAGTGGCACCCGTAGGCATCACTGTCGCAGGTTCCAAGCGTGGAGCTTTTCGCTCAGATCCTCATGTGTGCCGTCAAAAATAACAAGCACCAACCCCAACCTAAGGGAAGGCCCACCTTTCTAACATGATGCCTCCAGAGCTTGAACAATGTGTCGCCCACACCGACACTAGGACCATCAATTACCAACCCCCTCCCATCCATATGGCCAAATGGAGGTCCACCACCGTTGTAATACTGCCTGCGGAGGACACCCACTCAAACTCTCCTTCCAGGGCCGCTGCCCCGGCATTCGCGAAATCAAACCCGTGGCACGAGAGACAACACACCGCTAGCCAGATCCAAGCCAGCCTGGCTCGGATCCATGTAGCAGGAGGACGACATAGATGCAATAGGAAGGCTTATGCGGACCCTCTGTGGTGCCTGTTGGTCCCACCCCGCATGTCGGTTGCCAGATCTAGGCCCGTCAGGCCAGGACCTGGTCTCCGTCCACAACGCATCCTAGCGGAGGAGTCTGTCCTCCACTGCCAGGGATGGCTGCTGGCTAGACGCGAAAGTAGGAGTACACTAGACCCAGGTTGGTCTTGGTCGGGCTCGTAAAGCCCTCGCCGCCACGATGCAGCACCAGGTCGCCACTGCCTACCCACCTGAGCTTGCACAGTGACAAGCGCCACCGCAAGGAACGCCTCTGTGCGCCATCATCAACCAACGATTCGGTCCGTCGGTCTTCAGACACACCACCGGTGAGGGAACAATCCCGTTTAGCCCCCCAATGCGGGTGGGTAGAGGAACTCCCGCTGCTGCCAGCCTGCTCGGGCTTTGCCCGGAAGCTCCCGCCGATGGAGAGGACAGAGTGGGGAGGAGGGATCTAGGGACCCCCCCCCCCCCCCCACCCGCTCACGGGAGCGATGCGAGGGGGTCGTGGACGAAGGGGTTTCTCCTTTCTGAGTCCAGGTAGGGGAAGTTTTCTTAATCATGGAAACCTAATCAGAGGAATCTTGTAACGAAAGCTACCGGAGCTTGTTCTGAATTTTCAGTTACTAAGACCCCAAGTCTTTTGGCAGCTAACTGGCAAGCCCACACTGATCTCGACAAGCGGTATTCATTCCAGTGCTGAAAACAAGCTGCACCACACAGAGGCGTCGAAAGTGTGCAGAAAACAACTTCCTACGATAATGCTATTTTGCATTCCCCTTCCGCATGGGTAGACAGATCATAAGAGAAACGATTCTCATCTTGATCATGGAATCTTTAATCAGCACGGCTAGTGGCAATTGAAGGGATTAAACTTGAGGCCATATGTCACTGTTCTTGTCACTTAACACACTACAATACACACACACAGTGTTCTTGTAGTAACATCCACGGCAAGAAACCATGCGTCCGGATAAGAATAGCCCATCGGTCGAGCTTGACAAACCCACAAGAATATAGCTAGTGCTTCACAAACCATGTCCACGTAGAACGGACGGGTGGACCTGAGCGGCCAGAAACCTGATTAATGAAGCAAATCACACAATCGGTGCTATGTGTCATACGCATGTCCATTTTCATTAAAGGTGATGGTTATGTGACACCGCTGCTCCAAATGTGACTGTTTTTTTGTCAACGAGTTGCACCACCTTAATTGAGGCAGCTAGCGAACGTGTGGAAAAAACTACCCCTCTTATGATAACGATATTTTGTGTTCTACTTCCGCATGGGTTAGATTGATCATAAGAGAAATGATTCTCATCTTAATCATGGAAAGCTAATCAGTGCTGCCAGTGGCCTGACGAAAGCTACCGGAGCTCCTCCTGAATTTTCAGCTACTAGACCCATATAAAATTGGCGGTCTTTTGGCAGAGCTAACTGACACTATATGACACTATCTCGATAACTGACGATGATGCTCACTCCACCTCTGAAAATAATTAAGTTCCACCACGAGGCGGCGGACGTGTGCAGAACACAGCTAATTCCTACGATAATGCTATTCTGTGTTCCGCTTCCGCATGGGTAGATGCATGGATCATAAGAGGAACGATTCTCAGCTAGCTTGATCGTGGAATCTTAATCAGTACGGCCAGTGGCAATTTAAGGGATTAAACTTTGAGGCCATGCATATGGCACCGTTCTATCTCACAACTTGAACACTAGCATATACACAATGTTCTTCTGGTACCATCCACGGCAGGAAACCCGTGCGTCCGGACCAGGAAGAACCCACTGGTCGAGCTTGACAAACCCAGCATAAGATAGCTACTCCCTTCGTTAAATATAAGATGTTTGTCCTTTACAAATCTAAAACATCTTATATTTCCAAACAGAGAAAGTACTTGCTCACAAACAACGCGTCAATGACCTACAATACACTACTCTACCAAGTTGTGTTGGTTACCTGCGTTCGCCGGCGGAATGGATGGCCGGAAAAGATGAATTTTGGAGCACTCTCTGGCGGCGCGGCGGCCGGTGGGGTGGGGGTGAGCCCCTCCTGCCCAGCTTCGGCGAATTCATCCAATACGGGAAACTTTTTATATTAATATGATTTAATCAATAAAGCGCGGAGTTGAGTCCCAAAACCCTCGGAGCTAAGCAAGGAGAGGAGAACATGGGTGCGGTGGGTCGACCCAGGAGAGGTGCATCCGATCCGATCCCATCCGTACGATAGTATAACATATTTCACCTGCTGGGCTGGCCGGTCGGCTGGCGGCGTTGCTTTTCCTAGGCAAGCAAAGCAATTGCCCATGCTCCAACCAGTCGCAGTCGTGAGTATCAGCATCCGGTGGAGTCAGGAACCGGTGAGGGAGATTATTCGGCTACTCGTACTACAAGCTCTTGATGACATCCGATCCGTTTTTACACTTCTGGATGACTTCTGTTGTTCCATGAGATAAAAAATATTTTCATTTTCATTAATTAGAGATTTAAAAAGAGTGTGAGCTGCTCCTTCAATTCATAGAAAATTGCGCACATTGCAGACGCCATTTTTTTTGTCGAAATGGGGGCAGATCACCACAGCCTCTGCATCTAAAAGATGCACGCAACCTGTTTTATTATATTATTATTTTTAATATCTTACAAGAGTGATTACAAAGATCAAACGAAGCTTACCAAAAAAAAGCAACAGCTCGCTAAACCTACAACACCGATGAAGGAGTGTCCACGAACAAGAGCAATATCCCTAACATCACACCAACATTGCGGCTGTCATGGAACATGACAAGACCGTTGTTGTGCATCTCCACACACATTGTTGAGAAGAGAACGTCCATCGAGACTTTTAGCAAGATATGTATCATTGAATATGTGATTTAGTTATGGAATTATATATTCATATTGTTCATACTATATTGTCCTTAGTCATCGAGTTTGTGCTGGACACACAACTTAGACTAATGTGAAAGTTGGCTGATAACTTGGTTTCATTTTTCATGGGCATGATGATGCTATTCCGATTTACACGAATTCGACTAAAGAGTTTAGCGAGTCGGACTAACCCATATTGAGATACAACGAGTAATTCGTCATTTGTATATATCAATCAATATAATCTTAGACCTGAGATTGTCGCACAATCCGAGTTATGGATAAACTCACTTAGGTTATGTCAAATGTTGTTCCTTCACAAGGAAATTATAAAAGGAATAGTTTGGGGCGGCTGCGAATCAAGCTGCGTGATGTGGATAACTGATATGAGATTTTCCCCCCTCTAACTGGAGAGATATTCTCTAGACTCTCTCAGGTGATATGATTTAAAAAGCACGTAGTAGGATGAATCACATATCACGGATCGAGAAAAGAGTTGAGCTATTAAAGGGATGACAATAATTTGCTTATAGCTCGACAAGGTATATCGTGTGTGGAAGGGCTTTAGACATAAGTCGCATTAAAAAGATATGTCGTCATGATTCTATGGCACTTGGGAGTCGTCACGTTCTACTAGGAGCGGTGTCGGTTTAATCGAGTGTGAGTCGGACTCAAATCGTTTCCAAGTCGCCATGAGCCTGCGGCCTCACACACTCTCATCCGACCGAGAAGTATGTCGGTTGGGTTGGATTGGACCTGAACCATACACAGACTGAGTCAATGAGTTGTACTCGTAGTAATCAGAATAGGGCATTAGTGAATGGGCCAAAAATGTTGTGTAGGCCGCTGTCACTCCCTATATAGAGTGGGGAGCACGATGCCCAAGGGACACGGTTATACACTTCCATGCCTTGGGAACCCTAGTCTCATCCAGTCCAGCAGCCGTACTGGACCTAGCAGTCCACCACCGGTGCTCCTCTTCATATATGTCCATACCGGTAGAGGTGATGTACGTTCAGCACTTCGATGATCCTGGGATCGGATCAGATCGAATCAGATCTTGGGGCTGCACTGGTTTAACGTGCTTCATCGATAATCCGCACATGCGCGTCTAGTGGTAATCTTCATGGCATTCTACCTCGTCTAGATATTGGGAGTTCCATATAGAAAAGTTTTTGTTTATCTCTATGCGACCCAACAGCTCGCCCTTCACATGTCGGTTCCAACTCTATAACAAACAACGAAGCACTAAAAGGCCCTCGAACATGCTTACAAAGCCGACTATCAAAACCCATGCCTTGACCCAACTCTGCTCAATGTCGTCATCATTGACAAGCACACCGTCCCACCAAAATGGATCCATGGAGGTCACGGGGTGTGTGACATGGAACTGTTTGCCATCCTTCGATCCTAGAGAAGACTAGGGTTTCCCCGGGATTGAGCGGATGAAAGGGAAAGCACAATGACTTAGATAACGAAGGCGTGCCCATTCCACGCTGCTACCTCACTGTCCAAACTAGATCGAACGGCTTAGCTCTGAGGAGACTAGGATGTGGCCAAGCAGCGAGGAGGCATGTCGGGGCGAACCACTAAATCACTAGCAACATGTATCGAGCACTTCAGACGCCAGCTATATAGACCCTTTGCACCATCCCGCAAGGAGGCAACCCAGTCGCCACGCTCTCCATGAGGCCTTAGCCCATGGATATCATCTAATGCCGGCAAGGAGAATGCATGTGGAGCAAGGAGAGGATTAGGTTTTTCGCTCAAGTTGCCCCAAGGGGCCAGTCACTACCTTTAGATCGAAAGGAGAATACTATTTTCCAGCATCATAATGAAAAGATGTAACAATGGTATTTGATAGTTCTTTATGGCATAAGTTCATAATAGGAAGCTCTCGGCCCCAGGGAAACAACGAGGGAGAAAATCCATCGCCGCCACCTCAGCCTCTCCATCCTCCCTCTCGCCGCCATGGTGGCAGTGGGGCCCACTTCCAATAGCAGTAAATGGTCCGCTTTGCTCGCTCGGTGTCGGTGGGTCCTCTTGCTCGCCCGAGGCGAGATCGATTAGCTTTTCGGCGAGGGGAAGTTGGTACAGCGGCGAAAGAACACCGAGAAGGAGGCCTAGCGGTGTTTCTGCGTGGTTCGCAAGGGCGTATTCATAGTGGTCGGCTCGCGGCGGATCTAGATCTCGTGCCCATACCTTGTGGGTCAACCCCTCGCCGGCGCTCCTGGTTGTGCGGGTGGTGGGGATACGGTGTGGATGTGGTGGTGTGTGGCCATTGGGGTGCGCGGGGATCGCCTGATGGTGTGCAGGTGCTTGTGCGATGTCCTGGTATGGCTGAGGCCGTCGGGCGCCTCGGCTCGCAAGGTGCAAGGATGTCGCGATGGCGGTCCTCGGGAGCATCTGCCGTGGCGGAGAGCACCATGGAGTGAGGTGTTGTGATGTTGTTTCTTGCGGAGGTGGTGGTGGTGGGTGGCGGCGTTTTGTAGGGCATGCATTGCTTCAACAGGCTGCGACGACTTTGGTTTTCGTGAGCTGCGGGTGCAAGCCTTGCACCGACGTCACTCAATGCCGATGATGTGGTTTCCTAGGACGCACCTCCTCTCCTTGGAGGCATGGTCGGGGAGCCCCTCACCTCCCTCGTCGTTTGGGACTCGGGCTCTCCGGGTGAAAACCTAAGTTTCGGCCTTTGTCGAAGCGGTTTCCGTGCAGTATTTTGTATTATCTGGCCACTTCAATTCCGCTTGATGAAAAGGCAAGAGCCCCTACTGTGTTTGCCAAAAAAACAAAACTGCATAAAAAAGTTGCTGTTGTGCATCCCCAAAAGGAGCTGCCTTGTCAGCTCGGGGCGATTGCCAAAACCGGGAAACCCAGCTCGTCCCCGCTGCACTGCACCGCGGGTTCAGTTCCGCAGGGAGAAAACAAGCATTATCATCTGCCCAGCGCGAGGAGGGACGCAACTGGACGAGAAGAGAAAGAATCTCACACACGCTCGCCCACAGCTGGTGACCACTACTGCCCGTGCGCTCGTCTCATCTGGACGTAGATACACCGCGCCGTACGCACGCACGTACTGTACGCAACCGGGGCCTGCTCCTGGACCGGAACCGGAACCTGAGCCGCGCGGCGTCGTACGGGGAAGTAGGGAAAAGGAAATCCAACCGGTTCTGGGCTGTCAAAACGGGGAAGCAAAGTCTACGTGCAACGGATCCCTGTCAAAATGGGCAGCGGCAGAATCGCGTCCCGTCGCGGTGCGGACGGTTATCTCCCATCCGCCATCCCTGCAGTCTCTCTGCTCTGCTGCTCATTGCTTCCTTCTTCCTCTGCTGCTGCCACTGCTTCTTCTTCTGCTGCTGCTGCTGCTCGTGCAGATTCATCAGCCTATAAATCAGATTCTTGGATTCCACATGGAACGCACCGGAAGCGTCTTGGACGAACAAGCAGCGGTGTCTGCACTCTGCAGAGAGAGCGATTCGTCGTCCACCGGTCGATCAGCGGCTGTCCTGCCTGTCGTCGAGAGCTTGACGAAGGAGACGAGGCATGCCTGCTGCCGTCTCCGGGCGCCTCTTGGCCAGGAACATCAACATGGCGAGCAGCCACCGCCACCGCCACCACCACCAGCAGCAGCACCAGTACCAGCCGCCGGTGCGAGCGGCGTCGCGAGCATTGCCGGTGATCAACATTGGCCGGCTGGGGGACAAGGACCCCGCCGCGCGGGCGCTCGTCGTCCAGGACATCGCGCGGGCGTGCCGCGACCGCGGCTGCTTCCAGGTTCGTGTCGATGGATTATGCACTGCTTCTCACTACACTCTGCATATCCTTTGGTCCTCGACAACACTGTCACCTGACACTGAACCAAAAGTACCAAACGACGACACCTCTTGCATCGTCATCAGTTAAAAAAAGAACAGGTGCAGTTATAAGATAGATGACTGACTCGTTTTATTCATATTCTTTCCTGTCGACGACACTAAGTTAACTTCAACATAGCACACGGTACATGCTACGCTACGATGGCAATGCTGACAGACACGGTATAATTAACCTGCAGGTGGTGAACCACGGCGTCAGCAAGTCCGCCATGAGCGGCGCCCTCGAAGCCGCCTGGGAGTTCTTCGACATGCCCTCGGAGGACAAGGAGGTGTTCGCGTCCGACGACATCCGGGGACCGATCCGGTACGACACCAGCGCGAGGGACGGGATCAGCAAGTCCAGGTCGTTCCTCAAGCACTACGCCAATCCCCTCCAAGACTGGATCAACTTCTGGCCTACCCAGCCGCCAACATACAGGTACCTGACCAAACCTGCAGACACATTCCATCCCATTTTTCACAATAAGTGTGTATCATATTGTACTAACTTGTGAAGAAATTATGTGTATATCAGAAAGAAAATGGGAATGTATGCCGTGGAAATACAGAGGCTGTCAGTGCAACTGATGGGAGCCATCGTGCAAGGCTTGGGATTGGGGCCAATGTACCTGCAGGAGAAGCTCGAAACAGGACTGCAGTTCATGGCCCTGAACCACTACCCTCAGGGATCATCGCAGGCAGGCGACACCGTCGGGCTGGCGCCGCACTCCGACTACGGCTTCATCACCATCCTGCTGCAGAGCTCCCCGGGGCTCGAGGTGATGCACCACGACGACGATCACTGGACGCCGGTGCCGGCCATCCCGGGTGCCCTCCACGTCCATATCGGCGACCACCTTGAGGTGCTCAGCAATGGCCGGCTCCGGTCACTTCTGCACCGGGCAATCCTGAATACCGACGAAGCCAGGATCTCCATTGCGAGCCTCCATGGGGTTGCCATCGACGAGAAGGTCGATTGCGCCGAGGAGCTGGTGGACGAGAACCGGCCGAAGATGTACAGGGAGAGCAGCTTCCATGACTTCCTCGACTTCCTGCCCACGAATGTCGAGACGTACAGGAGGTTCGTGGAGACCCTCAAGATCGACACAGCTTAGAAAAATAATACGAGTAATGGTTCTGCTCCAACAGGTTACTTTGCTACTACAAATAAGGGAGTATGGTATCAGCAGAGCTGGATAGACGTGTGATTAGCGAGGTTGCCTTTTATTTCCCCTTTTCTTTCTTTGGAGAAATGCGGCATAGCTGCATCTCTCTTCCATCAAAAGGAGGTTCAAAGGAACCTTGCAAGGTTCTTCCCCGTGTTTGGTCCTACACCATGTGTTGTGTTGGTCAGTGCAGTCCTATGTATCAGTTAGTTATTTTGTACTTCGGATTTTTTCCACATCAGATGTATTAATTGTGCTATTTAATACAATCTAAAGAATGACATTCACTCAGTTCTGATTTGTTCCATGGAAATAAAAGCCTGATTTGAGTGGTATGTCCGATTGAATCCTACTTAATTAGGAAACTATAGGAATTTGGATCAAGATGTGTTTGATACGCACAAAACTAAAGATATTCTAGCATGGGGTTGGAGCCTGTGAAATTTTCCTCAGTCAAAAATCATAAGAATTTCAATCCTGCGAATCGAACAACCATAATAGGAAAACATCGGTGGAAACAGCCCTATAGGTCCCGATTGGTACGGGGCTTTAGTCTCGGTTGCCAGCTCTAACCTTTAGTCCCGGTTACCCCACCAACCGGGACTAAAGGGTGCACACGTGGCAGCGGCAGAGGGCGAGGGGGGTGGAGCATCACGAACCGGGACTAATAACCTTCTGCCGCGGCAGAGATTTGGTCCATTTCTCTGCCGCGGCAGAGAATTCATTTTGGCACATTTCGTTGCCGCGGCAGCATTTTCGCCACTTTTTGTGCCGCGGCAGAGAATTCATTTAGGTTGTTTTATTGTTTATTTAGTGATTTGCACTTATCAATGAAGGAACCTTATATTACATCATGAATATCATGACAATATTACATTTAATACACGGATCGAGTTCATGCACTACATACAAAAGTTGCTATTCGATGCTACCGGCCAATTCCTTCAAAGTTGCTATTTTTACAATCCCTGTCTATATACAGCCGAGTAGTATTCCCCTTTTGGTCTAGGACTTCTGCATCCAAGAATCCCGCCAATTCCTCCTGAATTGCTCGTACGCGATCCTTTGGCAGAAGACCGTCCCGTAGACGTTAGATCTGATTTAAAAAAGGAGTCAGCCTATATGAATGAAACTAAACACAATTTGATTGTAATTAAAAACTATAAAAATTGTTTACGTACGTGGAGTTGCTCTAAATTTCTGCCCTTCTTATCGCACGTCTGCCGGATAAACTCGCAAACATAGTATCCACCCTGGTCCCTGCGTCAGGCACTTTACGAGAACATAGTTCAATCAAAATAATAATCAAGCATGATAATAACTGTATCAAAACTAGAATCAAAGAGATGCGCGGATATAGCTAGTGGTGCTTACATCTAGTGCTTCAAATGTAAGCTCCTTTTTCCAAACACCCCTAGCCTTGTTGGTGAACCGTTTTCAAGCGCTGCCCGGCGTAGAAAACGAATAAAATAAGTTATTAAGTACTTGATATCATAAAATTCACGAACGTTGCCGATATAGTGTCGTAATGATTAGAATTACCGCTGGAGAAGTATCTGCATGTCCTTCCACGTCTCAAGGGGTTTATGTTTCGAGTCCATGACTAGTACACGCCCTTTGTCAAGTTGAATGATTAACATAATATAGTGGAAGCTGCAAATGCATAACTAATCAATTATATACTTAACATCGACTAAGCGAAATAGAAAGTGTATACAAGACAATAACACTCGCTTGAAGTTGTAAGGAAATAGTATTTCCCTTTTGGTTTCTTGAAACCTTAACGCGTGTACTATATTATCCTCCGTATCCTGGGGGCTTATTTTGAGATTAGCTTCATGAACCCAATATGGGTCAATGAAGCTAATGTCATAGATTTGTCCTCTGCTGCATTCGAGAATCTTCATTCTGCATATTACAGTATGATTATATACATGCAATAAACAAAATAATATAGCTAGAGACTAAATTAATTACAGAATTAGTACTTACAGACAATAGGCACTGATGATCGATTTGTCCAAGGCGTCTTGATTAAATAATTGAAATAGTTCATCAAATTCAATGGATATCATGTCATCCTTATCTTTCTCATGATGCTTTTTTGTAACCCTCAGCACTATCCAGTTAGCCCCGGCCCTTGTGGCATGCATGTACCAGTTATGCAATCTTCGTATTTTTGTTGGAAGATTGTTTACCTCCTCAGGTTTGACGAGAGGTTTGCCGTACTGGTATTTGTATGCTACTTCACTCACGGGGAAGAACTCTAAGTGGGATAAGTACTGGGCAACACTCGTACCTTGAGCAGCGGCAGCTTCTCCGTATTGTGCAACTACCTCTGGATCATACTGCTCTTCGGCCCCATATTTGCTCGACCCCACATTGGTTTGGGAAATCACCTTGAGAGGGGCGCAAGTCTGTTTTGCTTGTTCTCCGAGCTGGGCAACAGATTTCTCGCTTGCATCAGTACTGCTCTTCGAGGCTTTTTGTGCCGCATGTGACTTGAGAATAGAACACTCATAGTCTGATGACAGCTTTGGCTCGGGTTGATGAAGAGTCTTTAGCATTTTCAACACTTTGGCTTTTTCTTCTTTGGTGCTGGGGAACACTGGCTATTTCGGCCGCCTCAGCTTAGCGAAAAACGCTGTCGTTTCCGCATCAACGATCGCCGCAGTCTCCTCTTCAGTACAGTCATAAGCTCTCTTGGGAGGAACCTTTGGTACTTTTGGAAGAGGCTCTTGTTTACGTTTTGGCGATTGCTTACCACGAGGCACAGTAGCGGTACGCTTACGCTTTTGACCCTTAGGCGCCGGCGATGGCTCCCGCGGCGATGGCTGCGCCGGAGATTGGTGAGGCGACGGAGCCGGGTGAGGCGACGAAGACGGCTGCCGTGGAAGCGACGACCTCGCTGGAGACGGGTGAGGCGGCGGCGAAGATGGCCTTGGCGTGTGATTTCGAAGCACGATACATTCCTTCGGCCATAGAATGGTGACGTTTTTTTGCGTCTCCCAGCACAGTCACATCCCCTTCACCTGCAGGGTAGTGAAAATCCAAAACTTCAAAGGTGGGCATGATTTCATCCACGCCGACAACAGCGTAGCCCTCTGGAACCGGACGACAATGGTAAGTTGGTGTGGGTCCAATTGGTAAGGCATAGCCGACCGCCACCTTCATTGATATGTTCACAACTTTGACATGTAGCTCGCAGTGTGTCATCTCTGTGATATCATCCACTGGGTAGCCAACAGGAGCCATCGTCGGTGCGTCATCGTCATCGCCATTGTCATCACCCGGGACCTCGGTGGAAGCCACACTGCTTTTTCGATTATTCGATAGGCCGGTAGCATCGAATGCAGTGTGCTGCTGAGATGGGCCGGTAGTACTTTGCTCTTTAAGTGTGTTAATTTCATCTTGTTGTTGCTTTAATCGTTCTTCAATTAAACGCATTCGCTCTTTCTGACTATTTGCTTCAACTTCCACCCTGTCCTTTCTCCTCTGACGGCTTCTATCAGGATATTTCTTCCTCTCTTCGGGAAACCCAGTCCTTCATGGTTGGGAGCCTCTTGTGCCTCGTGTTCGTCCATCATGTTCCTTATTTCCAAGGGAGAGTGTGAGCTCATCATTCTCTCTATTGGGAATGAAGTCCCCGTCTTTAACAGCCTTTACTGCTTTTCTCATCCTCTCGATTGGCAAGGGGTCTTCTTTATGTCGTATGTTATATATACACCTTCCTTCCGAGTCCAACGTGCCCCCATGCCCGTAAAACCAATTCCTTGCACGTTCTACCCAATCGTCTGTCTCTGGGGTGATCTTTTTAGCACGCAGTTCATTCTCAAGTTTCTCCCACTTAGGAATGCCAGCCCTGTAGCCACCTTGCCCCATAGTATGGTGATACTTCTTGTTAGCAGCATTCAGCTTATTCGTTTCAGACATTTTCTTAGCTTTTTCTGATTTCTTGTATTCCACAAACTCAGCCCAGAATGGTTTTATCTTCTCAAACTGAATATTCTTGAAATCGGGAGTCTTCTCTTTCACGACATAGTCAAGGTGCAATCTTTTCTTCCAGTTGGTGAAACACTGGGCCATCTTATTCAAAGCCCACTCCCTGACCTTAGCCTCCATGGCTCTCCCATGTTGTAAGGCGTCCTCAACTAGATCCTCCGCATTTGGATCCAGCTCTATCTTTGATAGTTTGAAATTAACCATGAGCCTCTTCCACAGTAAATTTTTGGCGTGGTTAGGGACAAATAAACATGTTCCCTCTTCATCCGCATTAGCATGCCTATTCCAATTTCTAATGGTGATCGGGATTAAGTCCCTAACGATTACTCCGCATTGTGCCACAAATTTGGCTGCGACAACTTCGGGAGCCATCGGTTTGCCGTCTTTAGCGACATCTTCGATCCTGAACCTCTCATGGTCTTGCAACTTTTTGGTTGGGCCTCGTCTGGCCTTTTCAGTAGATTCCTTCGATCCGGAGGGCTAAAAGAAGAAAGATCGTCGTTACTATTTCTATATAGATAGCAGATGATTAATTAATGAATTAATTATATTACATGCACCTCGCCGGAACGGTCGTCTTCTCGATTACACAAGGCATCGCCTTCTCCCTCGCGGAAGGCAACACCTTCAACCTCAAACAAGTTGTCTATTCCGGTAAAAAGAGGATCACCCTCACCGGAGTTTTTCAGAAACGTTGATACGTCTAAATTATCTTCCCCACGGATCACACCTTGGATCAACTCTTCCTTTTCTTCGTCTCTGACGTGTGGGTCCATATTTTCTGCATAGGTGGAAAAACGAATAAGTCAAAGCGGCTAAAGGAGAAAGTTAAGTACGGTGTTGAGAGATATAAACCCTAATTCATAGAAACCCTAATATATACATACACAATAATAAAAATGAAGAGAAACCCTAAACCCTAAACCTAGCTACAAAAAGGAAACCGTGTAGTAGATAGGTAACTCTAGCTAAAATCAACTAAAATCAATATTCCGGAGTTCCGAGGGGTGTAAAACCTAGTTCAGAGAAACCTCGGATGCACATGAGAGGGGAACATGAGTATAAGGCTACAAAAGGGAAACTATCCGAGGGGTATTAATGATTCCTTATCTAAGATAGGGCTACCCACATCTGATCTCATCTCATCACGTTCTCCTGTCATACTAGATTCTCTGCATCTGATACATCATCTGGATGGTCCAGAACTGACAGCTATGCATGGCTAAGCAGACACAGGTACAAGCTCTAGCAGTGTACACAAGCCAAACCTAGTTATGCTAGGAGCAATGGATCAGGTAATATAAGCTCAAGGGAGTATGCAATAGATAGGATACTCTATCTATCGATAAAGACCACAGTAGAATCGTATGCATCATGGCAAGAATTGAAATGCTTTCGAAATCATAGGATTATATCATGGTGGGGCTATGCTTGCCTTTGCCTGTTGATAGAAGATAAATAGATCTTCGGAAGCCTTGTACTTGACTTGATTATAGTTGGTCAAGTATTGTTCGTCGATCTTCTATGGTCTTGATCTCGGTCTTCGATCTCGATCTCGATATCGTATTCTACCGAGAAGAACCAAATCACCGGAAAGAAAGGGAAACAATCAACACATGGCATCGATGCAATGCTCAAGCAATGATGATGATATGACAAGTTAATGTGCATTGGAATGTAACCCTAAAGCATGCTCGACAAGTTAATCGGGGTTCCGAGGGGCGCAAACCCTAACTCAAGGAACTCCGGAATCACCTGTTAGGGTTACTAGGGTGTTCTAATTAAACTTGTCATTTAAGTTGTTGAACAATGCATGATTATAGCATAGATAGATAGTTCTCATTTTTCTGAACATTTTGGTATATTATTTGTATTTTTCTGAATTACAGATTAAAAGTTATTGAATTTACAAGTTTTATTCAAATTCTGAAATTATTAAATCAAATGTTTAAACCTTTTGCACCATAGTAACAACTAGCCATAGTGGCTGACAGGAGGGGCCCGGAGCCACCTCAGCAGCCATGCAAGCAAAGGGGAAACAGGGTCATCTGTCACCAGAGAAGGAGCTAGCCCTAGAGGCTGACTGGTGGGACCAGGGCCACGCGAATGCCACCTAGACGCCACGTTGGGCTCGCCGGAGACACGTCAGACGGTGATGGTAGGCAGCGGAGGAGAGCAAGCGGGGCTGCGGGACTTGGCGTGCTGGAATCAGCGCATCCAGGCGGACTCAAAATTGGCGGCGCCGCCCTCTGTTGGTTGCCGGAGCAGGTGGTACAACGATGGCCGACGGCGGCGAACGGGATCTAACGGCGCAGGCATGAACTACAGCGAGAGGGGAAGGAAGGAGGCATCCAGAAGGTTCGCTTGCTCACCCTGAGCGCGTGAGGTTGGTCGGAGAGAGCGCGGGAGGTCGAGCGGATCGACGCCAGCGAGCACGGTCGGGGTCGAGGAAGACGGAGTCGTGGGCGACGACTGGTGCGCGCACGGACGGAGGCGGCGGTGCTGGCGGATGGAACGCGCGGACTCGGGCAGCCTGACGGCGTCGGGGGCGGCGAGCTCGGGCAACCTGCCGGCATCGGGGGCGGTTGTGCGCGCGCCGGTGAAGCAGAGAAGTGAGATGGGCAAGGGAAGAAGAAGAGGAGGCGCGTAAGTTATAAACGAAGGACCTTTAATCCCGGTTGGTGGCTCCAACCGGGACTAAAGGGGCATACGTCCCGGTTGGAGCCACCAACCGGGACGTATACTCCAATATTTTCAGCAGACCAAGGGTTGGCGCGCAGGGGGTCTTTAGTCCCGGTTGGTGGCTCCAACCGGGACATATTCCCTGTTTTCAAAAAAATTCAGGTATTTTCTCTCTGTTCCCGCCTTATTTTTTATTTTGGGGTTTAAATTTGTATTGTTTTTAAATGATAATTAATTTGGAATTTAGAAAAACTTTAAACATAAAAAGTGTTTGGATTTGAATAAATAATTCAAAACCATTTTCTATTTTAAAAAATAATTAATGTAACCATTTAAAATATGAACCATTTACAATTAAAAATGAATTAACTTATATTTTTTTAATATCAATTTGAAATTTAGAAAAACTTTAAACATAAGAAGTGTATGGATTTGAATAAATAATCCAAAACCATTTTCTATTTTTAAAAAATAATTAATGTAACCTTTTAAAATGAATTAACTTATATTTTTGAATATTAATTTGGAATTTAGAAAAACTTTAAACATAAAAAGTGTTTGGATTTGAATAAATAATTCAAAACCATTTTCTGTTTTAAAAAATAATTAATGTAACCATTTAAAATATGAACCATTTACAATTAAAAATGAATTAACTTATATTTTTTTAATATCAATTTGGAATTTAGAAAAACTTTAAACATAAGAAGTGTATGGATTTGAATAAATAATCCAAAACCATTTTCTATTTTTAAAAAATAATTAATGTAACCTTTTAAACTGAATTAACTTATATTTTTGAATATTAATTTGGAATTTAGAAAAACTTTAAACATAAAAAGTCTTTGGATTTGAATAAATAATTCAAAACCATTTTCTGTTTTAAAAATAATTAATATAACCATTTAAAATATGAACCATTTACAATTAAAAATGAATTACCTTATATTTTTTTAATATCAATTTGGAATTTAGAAAAACTTTAAACATAAAAAGTGTATGGATTTGAATAAATAATCCAAAACCATTTTCTATTTTTATGTCGACATTATATGGATTTTTTTTGAATTTATTATGCCCGTTTTGAATTATCTGAATTTCTAACTATGGTCGAACCGGTGTGCATGAAGATAGGGGACGAGCATCGTTAGAACTTGTATTGGATCTCTGAAGAAACCACATATTGCGAGTCTAAAAATGATTTTTTCAAAAAATCACGGGCGATAGATCATGTACCTGTAGTACAAACCGGACCCACTTCCTACCGATTCTGCAGACATTTGTCCTTTTTACCCGGGATGGACGAAAAGGTTTGAGATGTACTGGTTGGGAGATAGTCCATGTAAGGTGGTCTAGTATTTTAGTAAAATGGGACGGTAGCATTCTGAAACGGCATTTTGGTGGTTACTTCACAAAACGACCCGTTTTTTGCGCTCGGAAAATGGAAAAGGGCTTTTCCGTGCGACAAAAAGGAAAACTTCCTCCTGCAACATTGTTCTCCATACCAATGTCCACACACATGCATAATATGGGCACAACATCACAAACTATGCCGTGATTCAGCACATAACATCGGTCATTTGGACCGAAAGCCATGAAACCTCGAACATGATAGGTCATTTTGTGAAGGTTTTTTCGAAACATGATCAATATACCAAGTCTGGTATTTTTCCTTTCAACTATGTAACAAAATATGACCGGGACTAAAAATATTTTTCGCCATTTCCCACCTCTTCCCGCCAAGTTTTCCCGCCCTTTCCTTTCTACTAGAGCTTTTAGTCCCGGATGTAGTCACTAACCAGGACTAAAGATATTTCCCGCCATTTTCCAAAGCTTCACGCCAAGTTTTCCCGCCCTTTCCCTCTATATTTAGGGTGATCGTGCCATGGCTATCCACACATCCACACCTTCCTCTCTTAGAACAATGGACAACGCCTACTAGGCCATTCTGACCCTCGAGGAGACCGAGGCGCTGTGCGCCTCCAACTACCCTTGTCCGCCGGGCTACCGGCCGCCCGCCGGCTGGATGCTGAGCACTGGAGGGGTTCCTTTCCCTCCTATCCCTCAAGGTTCCGCACGCCAGGCGGCCATCACAAACCACTTCTACCACGAGCTCACGCCGGAGCAGCGGATGGATCCCCAGTGGGATCCCGACAACTACGACACCTGGAATGCCTTCTTCACTAATAGGCGGGAAAGGGAGCTCGCTAGGTACGAGGGTGATGGACCGCCACCGGTGAACCACAACGAAGCCGGCCGTCGTCTGTGGTGGGCGAACCGTACTATCATCGGAGTGATGCGCTACATCGCCGGGGGAGACCATCCTCTCCTACGGTGCCCACGAGTCCACCCGCCACAGGCCCCACACTGTCCCGGCGGTAGCAGCATCGTCTTCCAGGAGACCCCTCTCCCGCCCGCCGTGAATCCGAGGCTGGAATGGCCCCTGGTATATGCCATGGATGGGCTGAGGATCCCCGGAGTGGCAGGTGACGATGACGATGATGATGACGACGACGATGAAGACCCTGAAGCTGCGTACTATAGGACTAGGCATGATTATGACTAAAGGGGGCGGCTTTAGTCCTGAGTGTTAGCTAGTCCCGGTTTGTCCCAGTTTTTAATATTAATAAATGTCTTGAGTGTTACCTAATAAATAGAGGGAAATGCCTATATAAAGAGAGGGTTCATCTTTAGTCCCGGTTGGAGAAACCAACCGCGACTGAAGGGATTGCATCAGAGTGGGCCAGGCAACACTAATAATAGGGGTGAGTGTCGACATTATGTCGTGCGGCTTGTACCTTGTCCCGGATGGTGTCACCAACCGGGACTAAAGATGAACCTTTAGTCCCGGTTGGAGATACCAACCGGGACTAAAGATGAGTCAGCACTAATAATAGGGGCGAGTATCGACATTATGTCGTGAGTGTCGACATTATGTTGTGAGTGTCGACATTATGCCGAGCTGCTTGTACTATAAATAGGCATCCTTGTGAGTCCAGTCCTCCAGCCAGTTTGAGGCATCTCCAAGATGGTTTTAGAGAGCAGGGACACCACTACGGCCAGTTTCAGGGAGATGCCGACGGAGCCCAGTCCTCCGGCATCTCCGAGGAATTGGTCATAGAGGCACTCCCTAATATGTGAAATTAGTTAGCTCCGAGGCGTATTGATCTAGTTAGTGAAGTTACAAGCTGCAAAATGGTTTTCGAGAGCAGGGACACCACTGCGACCAGTTTCAGGGAGATGCCGACGGAGCCCAGTCCTCTGGCATCTCCGAGAAACTGGTCATAGAGGCACTCCCTAATATGTGAAATTAGTTAGCTCCGAGGCGTATTGATCTAGTTAGAGAAGTTACAAGCTGCAAGATGGTTTTTGAGAGCAGGGACACCACTACGACCAGTTTCAGGGAGATGCCGCCGGATCCCAGTCCTCCGGCATCTCCAAGAAACTGGTCATAGAGGCACTCCCGGTCCAGCCACAAAACGGGACTAACACTCAAGACATTTATTAATATTAAAAACTGAGACTACAAAACCGGGACTAAAGGCCACAAACCGCGAAATATATCCTTCGGTCAAGCCATAAACCGCGAAAGACATGAACTAGAGTTACATAATATGAGCATGAACTTCTTGGCATATGTCATTCCTTATGACCGCTTCAGACGTAACCATGGAGCATCTTCTTTACTTAACGGAATGCTTGGGTCAGTTTTCACTGTGAAGGGCGGAATTTCATCAAACTTATTATAATCTTCTAACATGTCTGTCTTGTCCTCGATTCCCACGATGTTTCTTTTCCCGGAAAGAACTATGTGACGCTTTGGCTCATCATATGATGTATTCGTTTGCATATTTTTTCTTTTTTTCGGTCTGGAGGACATGTCCTTCACATAGAAAACCTGAGACACATCATTGGCTAGGACGAATGGTTCATCTCTATAACCAAGATTGTTGAGATCCACTGTTGTCATTCCGTACAACTGGTCTATCTTTACCCCTTCCCCATTCAGGTTGACCCATTTGCAGCGAAACAAAGGGACCTTAAAAGAGACTCCATAGTCTAGTTCCCATATCTCCTCTATGTAACCATAATATGTGTCCTTTTGTCCATTCTCGTCTATTGCATCAAAGCGGACACCACTATTTTGGTTGGTGCTATTTTTATCTTGGGCGATCGTGTAGAATGTATTCCCATTTATTTCGTACCCTTGGAAATTCAATACAGTAGAAGATGGTGACGCGGCCAACAAGTATAGCTGATCTCCAACAGTGGTGTCATTCAAGAGATGTGTCCGCATCCAACCACCAAAAGACTTCATGTGTTCATCTGTAATCCATGATTCAGGCTTCCCCGGGTTTTTGGAGCATACAATATTCTTGTGTTCCTCGATATACGAAGCAGCCAAGGTGGAATTATGTAGAACTGTGTAGTGTGCTTTAGTGAAAGAATCCCCGTCCCTACATATCATTGCTTTCTTTCCCAGCGTGCCTTTTCCACTTAGTCTTCCCTCATGCCGCGAGTCAGAAACACCAATCGTCTTAAGGTCAGGAATAAAGTCAACACAAAACTCAATGACCTCCTCTGTTCCATATCCCTTGGAGATGCTTCCTTCTGGTCTAGCACGGTTATGAACATATTTCTTTAAGACTCCCATGAACCTCTCAAAGGGGAACATATTGTGCAGAAATACCGGACCGAGAATGGCAATCTCTTCCACTAGCTGAACCAGGAGATGCGTCATAATATTGAAGAAGGATGGTGGGAACACCAATTCAAAACTAACAAGACATTGTACCACATCCTTCTGTAACCTTGGCAGAATATCTGGATTGATTACCTTCTGAGATATTGCATTGAGGAATGAACACAACTTCACAATGGGTACTCGAACATTTTCCGGTAGAAGCCCCTTCAATGCAATCGGAAGCAACTGCGTCATAATCACGTGACAGTCATGAGACTTCAGGTTTTGGAACTTTTTCTCTGCCATATTTATTATCCCCTTTATATTAGATGAGAAGCCCGACGGCACCTTGATACTGTAAAGGACTTCAAAAAAGATTTCCTTCTCTGCTTTGGTAAGAGCATAGCTGGCACGACTTAAGTGACGCCCTTTATCCGTCTTGTTATGTGTATGCATGTTCTTTGGGTCTTTCATAATTTGTTGGTCCTCCCGTGCTTCAGGTGTATCTTTTGTCTTCCCATACACGCCTAGGAATCCTAGCAGGTTCACGCAGAGATTCTTCGTCACGTGCATCACGTCGATTGAAGAGCGGACATGCAGGACTTTCCAATATGACAGCTCCCAAAATATAGATTTCTTCTTCCACATGGGTGCGTGTCCTGTAGCGACGTCGTTCGGAACTGATTGACCGCCGGGACCCTTTCCAAAGATTACTTCTATGTACTTGACCATACCAAATACATCATCACCAGCAGGGAGTTCAGGCTTCTTCCGGTGATCTGCCTCACCTTTGAAATGCTTGCCTTTCTTTCTTACGGGATGATTGGTCGGAAGAAATCGTCGATTCGCCAGGTACACAACCTTCTTGCATTTATGCAAATATGTACCTTCGGTCTTATCTAAATAGTGGGTGCATGCCTTATATCCCTTGTTTGTCTGTCCTGAAAGGTTACTAAGAGCAGGCCAATCATTGATGGTTACGAATAACAACCCTCGTAGATCAAATGGCTCCTGTTTGTTCTCATCCCACGCACGTACACCTGGTTTGCCCCACAACTATAAGAGTTCTTCAACTAATGGCCTAAGGTACACATCAATGTCGTTGCCCGGTTGCTTCGGGCCTTGGATGAGCACTGGCATCATACTGAACTTACGCTTCATGCACAACCAAGGAGGCAGGTTGTAGATACATAGAGTCACGGTCCAGGTGCTGTGACTGCAACTCTGCTCCCCAAAAGGATTCATGCCATCCGTACTTAGACCAAACCATAAGTTCCTTGCGTCACCTACAAAGTCTGGGAAGTCTCTCTCGATTTTTCTCCACTGTGACCCATCAGCAGGGTGTCTCAACTTCCCGTCTTTCTTACGGTCTTTTTTGTGCCATCGCAACAACCTGGCATGCTCTTTGTTTCTGAACATGCGTTTCAACCTTGGTATTATAGGAGCATACCACATAACCTTAGCAGGAACCCTCTTCCGGAGGGGCTCTCCCTCAACATCACCAGGGTCATCTCGTCTGATCTTATACCGCAACGCATTGCATACCGGGCATTTATCTAAATTCTCATACTCCTTACCGCGGTAGAGGATGCAGTCATTAATGCATGCATGTATCTTTTGCACATCTAATCCTAGAGGACAGAGAGTCTTCTTTGCTTCGTAGGTACTCTCGGGAAGTTCGTTATGTTTTGGAAACTTCGGCTTCATTATTTTCAGCATCTTTTCAAATGAGGAGTCAGTTAGACCACACTCTGCCTTCCATCGCAACAATTCCAGTGTGGTACCGAGCTTTGTGCTGCCATCTTCACAGTTTGGGTACAACAATTTCTTGTGATATTCTAACATGCCCTCTAACTTTAACTTCTCATTTTCTGTTTCACAGTCTCGCTTTGCATCAGAAATGACCCTACCAAGTTCATCAGCCGGCTCATCTGATGCCCGTTCTTCACCTCTTTCCTCTCCATTGTCTTCCATTGCAGTATCACTGTATTTAGGAAACATATGATGATAGTTATTATCATCATCTTCTTCTTCGCCATCTTCCATCATAACCCCTCTTTCCCCGTGCTTGGTCCAGCAATTATAGTTGGGCATGAAACCTTTCATAATCAGGTGGCCGCGAATGATTTTCGAGGAAGAGTACTCCTTGTTGTTCCGACATTGAACACATGGACAACGTATAAATCCATTCTCTTTGTTTGCCGTAGCCACATCGATAAATTTATCCACGCCTTTGATATATCCGGCTACGCGTCGGTCACCGTACATCCATTCCCGACCGTTCATCTGCATCATATAAGTAAGTTTATCAAAAAACAGGACATCATAAATAGTGAAATAACCAATTCACACCGACACATGAATTGTATCAATGACCTAGAAAAGATAAGATTGCTAACCTCGATCGAGGGAAATAAAGAGGAGAAAGCTCAAGTGCGTCTCGGACACCTTCTATATTTTTGTTCTATGAGAAATTCAATGGGATTATTCACTCAAACATTTCATCAAACACCTTCAATGCATGCATGAGAAAAAACTAGCACACCCCCTCACACCTTCCACCATTCGAAAAAACAGAGTGGAGGCAGAGGGGGCTGGGGCGTTGCATTTATAGAGGGCAGGGGGTCTTTAGTCCCGGTTGGAGCCAACAACCGGGACTAAAGGTGCGTGCCAAGCCACGTGGCTGTGGCCAAACCTTTAGTCCCGGTTGGTGGTTCCAACCGGGACGTATTCCCCCTTACCAACCGGGACGCATGCCCCCTGGCCCCGTGCCCGCTCCAACCGGGACGCGTGCCAGCATTAGTCCCGGTTGGTGGCGCAACCGGGACAAATGCTCCGAGGGGTCGCGAACGGATAGCCCTTTTTCCACTAGTGTAAGAATCCAAATCGTATAAAAAATCTAAGAAATTCCTTTGGAACAAAGGAGCCCTAAAAGTGGATAACTTGTGCATGCCCAAGTTTGTCGTGTTAATCTATGAATTTTAAAGCCAAGAGGTTAAGGGACAGCTAAAACTAATGGATATGCTTCCTATCTGAGATTCACGCGATCTTGAAAACAACAAATAGAAAACTAATGGATATGCTTCCTATCTGAGATTCACGCGATCTTGAAAACAACAAATAGAAAAAATACGGTATCGAAATGTTCTGCATGAAAAGATGCAGGACATCTGATCGTACTGCCCTCTGTCAGCTTTGTTATGGATGGATTAATAATCACATATCATGGGTAAGGCGCTCTTAAGCTAGGTTGGCACATATCACAATGACGCGGACTCGGATGACATGGGGGAAGCTATTCCCCTTGGCAGGTGACTATTAATCCACTTACTGTGTCAATTTTGTACTCCAAAAGATTACTTAGAAGTTTGACCGGAAGGAATTTTCTATCAAAAATAGAGTGCAAAATGAATTATTAGGAAATGTTTCTAACGATTTGAATCTTGTTAATCAAACCACCTCTAAAGAAAAAATACTTAGGATTAAATTCTCAATCAAGACTCCATGATCTGGAGAGACGAGGGCCTTGTTCAGTTATCCTCTAATCGCCAAGGCAATTAGCTTGTACCAGGAATCTATTATCCTCCAGGTCACGGAAATTCACCTCACGTGCCACTGCCCAGGCAAACCTGAGTCTCTTCTTTAAGGAAGTAGCGCTGAAAGGCTTGGTAGTTAGCAAGCGCAAAATAGCCACTTGGCACTCTCCTTCAAAGAATCCACCTCTTCTTTCGACGAAAACCCCGTGATGTCCTCCCCTTTAAGGTTCAGGCTCCATAGAAGTTCCTCGATCGTCACTGTTGCCTCCTCCTAGGGCCCTTTGTCGCTCATTCCCTCCTTCTCAGCGCCGCCACTGTGGCCCAATCTAAAACCCTAGCACCCAAAGCGGAAACCAAGGCCAGGCAGTCGACCAGGTTGACCCCTTAGTCATTCCGAGAAACCGATCAACACCAGGGTAAGAGGACGGCCTGATTGTGGTGGGAAAGACTGCCAGCTGTCGGTGATCGCCGTAGGAAACCCTAGTTGCCTAGGTAGAGACGCCCTCCACATATATCCTTTGCACTGATAAGTACTTTATTGAAATATATATATATATATATATCAAGGGACCTTACATTTTAGTTTCACCTTGGGCTTCCAAAATCTAAGGACCGGCCCAACTCGACAACTTTATCATGTCGCATTTTTTTCAAAATTATAATCCACCATATATAGGCTTAAAGATTCGATGGCTTGATATGCCAACGTTTGTTCCCTATAACTTTTTCTTTTGCAGTGACACTATAAATTTTATTTTCCTTTAACTTTTTTTTCTATGCTTGCTGCCTGTAATTGTGTTTTTGTTTTTTGAGGAACATTGCTTTCGAGTTTGGCTGGTCTTTTCATTAGACCAGCCTGGAAAGTAGTCCAGGCGGCCCGTCGTGTTACGGTGTTAGGCTTTGAGTTCAGCCCAGCACGGCTTTTCGGGCCATTCCAGACCAGCCCTGGAGTTGCGGCCAATGCGGGGAGGATCAGAAGCTCCTCTCCATGACAAAAAAAAAACTCCCGGCGCAGGCGATTCCATTGGCACGCCGCGGGAAATGGCTCAACGGCCGGGGCGGCGGCGGCCCGGGATCTCGCCGCCGGTACCGGTACGTCCCGATGCATCCCCATCCTGAACCGCGGCTGGAAGTGCTTCCTGGCGACGGCACGGCACGGGTTAGTGGAAGCCGGCCTTATCCGCCCGCCGCCGCTTCTTAACCTCTGGCGCCGCCGTCCTGTAGATCTCCCCACCCCCACCGATGCTGAGTCCCCCGTAGACGGGTTCTTCTCGAGACGCTGATACGGCGTTTGAGGCCGCCAACGCGAGGAGAACGAGGTGGTTGGTCCGGAGGAAGATGGGCGAGGGCACGGCGGGACGTGTTTGTGCAGTTCTGTTGGTGTGTAAGCTTGCAGTGGGTCGCATGGTCCTCGAATTCTTTAATTTTCATGGTATATGTGCCAACATCTAACAAGTGGGGATCTCTGTAGACAGGGTTTAGGGGCCATCCCCGATTATTCCCCTGGTGAATAGTACTCCGGTCATTCGCCACTCTGATTGGACTCTTCCAGCGCCTGAATGTGCTGCTAAGGTAGGCTCCTCTTCGTCTTCATAATTCTCTTCATTTCCAAACAATAGTACATTGGAGGAACTGCACTGCAACTGTGTTCGCGCTGTTTTAACTCTGCAATTCCAAACGACCTGGTAATTGATGCAAGACCTGTTCATTTCCAAACAACGCACCAGATCCTTTCTAACTGAATTTGCTAGTGTGAGACCTCAGTGTTGAACTTTTGATTCTGTTCCCTCCGGAAATTTCATAAATTTGCAAATCAACTAAATTAGATGTGTCACAAAAGGAGAGACTGGCATACTAAGAATTGGCGTTTTTCAATAGTGGTACTAGTACAAGTGTCATGCCTTGGAATGCCGATAGTAAGAGTGGCATATATCTGTTCATGCGGCATCTATCTAGAGATAAAATATTGAAAGAAGTGAGGAAGAAATCATTCATGTCGTAAGGACTTCCCCTAGAATTTTCTTTTGAAGAAGAAAAGAATTCATTCATGTGTAACATGAAAGTTTAAACAATAGTACAATACATCTTACTGGATAAATTTACATGGTAGATTTTCTTTACCAATTACAAACCCATTATAATAATATAGAATGATGAAAGGGAAAAACAACATGACAACAGACAGCTAATACATCACGTAGAATTATTACAGATAACTAATCCGAAAGAGATAGAGGTGAACCTTTGTAAGCGTAGAGCTTATCATAGTACTTGCTTTTGGACTTCAAGTAAAGCTTATACCCTAATTAGTAATTATGCTCCTCACATCGCAATGCTCTCAAGAAAGTTCCTGTCCTTGTTGTCCATGTTACTTGTGAGATAATCTAGGAAGTCGTTGAAGCTGCTCTCTTTGTACTTTTCGGGATTTTGTTCATCCACCAGCTCTTTGGCGCAGGAGACCTTCTCATGCAGTGCAAAACCAAGGATGCTAGCTATAGAGATCCTTTCTTCTTCAGGATTCAGAAGTGCACGGTGCACAACAGTCTTTACTCGACCGTTACTCAGAACTTCCATGTAGTCTCCTACGTGGACATGCAATGCATGTGGAAGCTGCTGTACCACTTTCCAGCTGTTGCTGTTGCGGTCAACGACTTCCAGACCCCGACAACTTGTGAGTAAGATGGTAATAAATCCGTAATCAGAATGTGGTGCCAGCCCTATTGCTACATCACCTTCTGACTCTTTAGGGTAGCAATTCACTGACATTAGCTGCAATCCTTCCTGAAACTTCTCATGTTGATAATCCTTACCCAATCCCAGGCCTTCAAGTATTGCCTCCATGAGTTGCAAAGCCACCCTTCTTACTTGAACAGAAAAATTTCCCATGTGTTCCCTGTTTTCAGCAAACAAAAATGGAGTTATTCGGCTCTTACAGACATGCACATTTAGTTCTGTAGTTTGAGATTGTAAGATGGTCTTTTACCTGTAGGTTGGTGGCTTTTCTGGCCAATATTGCATCCAATCACTGAGAGGGTGAGCATAATGCTTTATGAATGCCCGTGACATACTAATGCCATCCTTTGAGCTGGTGTCATATCTAACAGGCTGCTGAAGGTCGTCTGATGCAAACTGTTCCTTTATCTCACTTGGCAGTTTGAAGAAATCTAAAGCTGCTTCAAAAGCACCATCCATGACAGATTGATTGATCCCATGATTTATAACCTGCAAAATGGAGGAATCATCAGAGACTGGATACACAGATGAGCTTTTTATGTTTGCTCACCACCTGCTAGTTAGTCTCTAACAAGGGTTCTAGGAAAAGGCAGTAGCTTAAGTTCTCCTATTATGTAGTTGCTTAATCAGAAGAAGAAACATTCTGACAAATATTTTTCTCTCTTCAGTTTATGTTTTAGTCTTTAGTCCTTGAGTACCATGACATTCATTATGTTTGAAACTTGAAGCTTAAGCACTTTTATATCACAAAAGACACATTTTGTATCAATCGTTTTTTATTTCTCTTAACGGAATGTCACCTTGTCAGAAAACACACCCTAGTAATACTGTTGCTTCCTTGTTGTGCCTACATGGACCCAAGTACAATAATGCCATAGTTCAAACCAGCCATTAATGAGTAGGCTTTGACTTGGTTACAGGTTTACAGCTTTGACCAACCGTCGACAAATAATGAAGAAAATACATGCTTGTACATGTTGACTGTACTCACTTTCTATGACATATTGCACTTACATTAAATTCATGAAGCTGGATTTATTTTTTTGAAACAAGGCAAAAGACTTGAAAGATGGATTTACAGATAAAGAGAAATTTACATAAAGCGCAATGCTTTCAGGATATGTGCACATAAAGAAAAAATTAAGAATGCGACAAGGACAGGAATATCAACAAGTCGTGAGTACTAAAATGAGCTTCATCTACTCCCTCCGATCCATATTAATTGACTTTGATTTGGCAAAATTTGAATGAACCTATATACTAAATAGTGTCTCGATTCATTTAAATCTAGACAAATTTGAGTCAATTAATATGGGCCGGAGGGAGTAGTAATTTTGTCATTCCCATGAATACTGAACTACTGAAGGGCGAAATGGCTATTGAATGTCCTCGCTTCATGCTATTTGTTAGTTTCCCTGCAACCAAACGACATAAGGAGCTGGCCATCCTCCGCTTGGTCTAGTTTCAGATAGTCGACATTGCCTCATACACTTACGAGTGCGGTCTGTTATACTCTATATACACGTAATTATACACACAACTCAAACTCCTCATTGGGGGGGCAAAACTGGGAATGGAGCTCATCAAACCATGTGGCTGAGTATAGGAAAGACTGCTCCTGTCAGAATCTTCTGAATGTACTAACAAATACGATGCTGTCACAACTAGCTGCAGGATTTCAAAGAAAGTCCTCCTAGCCTTTTCAGAATGTTTCTGCAACGACAATTCTAGTTTAATTTTCTCATGTTTCCATGTACAGGACAGCTTCGTTGGTCAGCATTCCAGCACAGTGTGCGCAAGTGGCAGTGTTAACCATCGGAGTTTGGACAATGCGAGAAATACCAAGGTAAAAGTATAAAAAAAAGCAACATATGTTGTCGAGGAGCATACCTGGAAGTACCCGAGATCCTGGCATACTTTGGCGATATCTTTCACCACGCCGGACCGTGTCTCGGGTTCAAGGGTGAGGTGACCGAGGTTTATCACCGGCATTGGTGTGGGGTGGAGGTCGTCGGACGGCAGCTGTCCCTGAGGGACACTCCTTGAGTCGTCAGACATGTTGACTCACGACTTTCCAGGCACCAGAGTCCAACCTGAACCTCACTATCTGGAGTCAGAGCAGGATGTGAAGTTAGTGAGACCTATGGCCTATGGGGTAGCATCTACATCTACTTATAGGCAGCAGCTCCATTCCAGGTACGCAGGATACCGCTTTTTGCATCCCTCTGCAGGCACGGCAGTACGGTATTATGCAACCTTCTCACCTGGACAGTGCTCTGCTCGCTCCAAATGAGAGGTCCATCCATGCATGCACTTGGCAATATTTTTAATGGTCCAGGGGAAGCTGCCACAGGGGGCCTCCTACATTGGGAATATGCATGTCGCCCTGTGTGCCGCCGCATAAGCAAATTGGAGTATCTTAATGCTACCTCTTTCTTAGCTACTTTATTGTTTAGGATACAGCAAGGAATGAAAATAATAATATTATCATAGAGACACAACTTGTTTCTGCCAATGTTTTTGATGCTGTCCAGGGGGTGCTCATGGAAGCTGGAGTCCTCATCGGAACCTCGGGCTATATTTGTTTAGTCCTGGTGATCCCTGCTTGCAAGTGCCAGGCTAGGTCCCAAAAAGTCCGGTTTTGGCGGTTCTCACCTCTCATCCGAATTCTCCACCTGCTTACGCGTGCGGTGCAACTGGGATTTTTCGTGGGACGGTATCGTATGGGGAATAATGGAGGCGAGTGGTTTCCGCTCGTGTGTTTCTGGTGCCTGTCCAGGAGGGGCTCCTGGAGACAGGGCGGGTGCTGCTGGAAGCTGCTGCCCTGAATAGAAGATCCGGTGCAGAAGCTTGACAGGCGCCGAGAAAAGCTCTTTTTGGCGCGATGTCGTGTTTGTATACTCCAGTTTGCAGTTTGCAGACGGTGGACGCAAATGTGCCGCGTCACACCTTAATTTTTTGGATAAGAATCATCCCTACTTCTATCAACGTGTATCAGATATTGTAGTCTGCCAAGGAACTCTTTGTAACTATTCCCTTCATTCCCGTATCTATGGCTTGTTAGATTTTGTTCAGGCGAAGCTTCGAGTGAGAATTATTACTTTACTAGTATGTGGTTTTATATAATATTATATAAAACTTGTATCACTAGATTCATTATAGGCCATGTGTTAGCCAGAAACTGGAGTATATTTTTTGTCGAAGTCTCTGGAGTACTTTTTAGTTGTTGAAGCTCGTAGTAGCAGAAGAACTTATTTCAGAAGGATATCACTTCTATAAATGCGACAAAGCCAGTCTCATTAGTTTTTTTGGTAACATGGCAGTAGTACTTTATTTTCATCTCCAGCAACATTCAGTAACAAACAACAACGGAACTAAAAAGAAATACTAAGTGTGATGAGTGAGTGCCGCCCTTTGGACGGCGTGGAGTTGCGCTCTTGGCCTGCCGCTTGGCCCTTCTTCTATGAACGCCCTTGTTCTATGAAACCGTTCCAGATAAACAAAACAACATGACTCAAAACAAAAGCCCAGACCCCTCAAGCCTCTGTTCGTTCATGTTTCCAATATTCTATGAGGTAAAATCTTAATCATTCAAATTCAAGTGGTTACACCTAATACTTGACATTCCTAGAGAGAGTTAACATTGTGAGTTACTACTAGTAGTGTTATTTGAAGAAATCATCCGAACAAATATTTGGCATTCTAAGACAATTTTTTTACATTTGTATTTTTAAATGTGTATGTACAAAATAAAGTTTTATGCATTTACTGGACCAGAGCTTTGTGGCTAAACCTTTTTTGCATAATGGACGCGTGCCAACCACCGTCCCTAACCAGCGTGTACTCTCCGCAATGTTCATAGGACCAGATCATCAAACTCCTTCTCGTTGATCTCAAGCATATCGACAATAGAATCATTTCTGGGATGGGCACAAGATCCACCTATCGCCGAGCCCTCCCTCCAGGATCCTCCGATGAGCATCGCACTGAAAGTTTGCCAGACCCCACGTTCTGCTGACTACCGGTTGATTTCGCCAACGAATCAACCTCCGACATGACTGTGGAAACCCCAGCAACGACGCTTGTAGGGACACAGACCAGGCAAGCAGATTGTGGTCCGCCTATAAGCTGGAGAGGAACTGAGCGAGCGCATGAGGCAAGGGGAAGATTGACCAGGAATTGTACCAAAATCTGATCGGAACACGGTGTGGACAAGGACTTGCCGCTAGAGCGCCTAGGGGAGGACAAAACCCTAAAGGGTACGTGTTCTACTACTTATACAAGAATGAGTGAACTATTATGTAGAAAAGGTGCATAATTCGATTGATATTGAAAATATATGTATTTATGGTGGTGCAATACATTATACTCTCTCAGTTTCGTAAATCTTGTGATGATTTTACTTTAAATTTAATTTAAAATCAAGACAAAAGTATGGAATAGAGGGGTACAAAAACTTGCAATCGAAGTTTAGTTCCCTTCCATGCTTTTTACCACAACTTTTAGTTCTACTACTTGTCAACATGATGGAAATTTTAATTGACACGATCGATTAGTATATTTCCTTTTGATAAGATCGATTATTAGTCTCTCCATCTCAAAGTAGCTATAGAAAAATTGTCTAAATTTAAATGTATTAAATAGCATCTAAATTTTGATAAATCTTGATACACCTATTTTGAGACGGGAAGAAATAGTACTCTCTTCGTCTCAAAATAGATGTCACGGATTTGTTAAATTTTAAATAAATCTAAATACTATTTAAGACATAGATTTATTCAAATTTTAATAAATTTACGATATCTATTCTAAAAAGGAGGGAGTACTAGTATTTTAGAAGGAAACGGAATCGATTTTCTACCTACCTAATACAAAACCTGCTTCACCAACCGTTGTAAGTCCATAGTTTGGCCCCACGGAAGCCGAGTGGTCCCCTTCACGACAGAGAGACGAAAAAAAAAGAACACGCGAGAAGAAAGAAAAGTGGGGCAGAAGATGGAGGCGTCCGCCGACGCGGCGACGGCGGCGGCGGCGCGGACGCTGCGGTGGGCGGGCCGCCCGGGGCACCTTGGAGGCGTCCCGCGCGCCGCGGTGATCGGCGCCATCGGCACAGTCGCTAAGGCTTACGTGACGCTGCTCAACACCACCACCGTCCACAACGCGGACGCGCTCCACCGCGTCGTCAAGTCGCGGCCCCCCGGCACGCCGCTCCTCACCGTGAGCAACCACATGTCCACGTATGTCCCCTCTCCGTATCCGACTCTCCCCGCTACCCCATCTATTAGTCTTACTGTTTGTGCTCTGGAGCTAGATTTAGGGGGAGAGATCGGCTGTGCTGTGTTCCTAAGTACTTCTGATCTGTCCTTGTGACAGCACCTGGTTCCTACATCTGTGCCGATTGCTTGGTCGGTAACCTGAAATTGGAATCATTCACTGTTGTCATTTACTTTAGGATTGATGCCAAGTATTCAATCGTGTCTGCATTGAGGTTTAATGGTTTACATCATGTAGTGGATTTCTATCCACCATTAGAACTCACATATTTCTGAAGCACCGGAAGTCTTGCAAGGCGCTGTGTCCACATTGTGTGCAGATACAGTTCGGAGTTGCGGACAAACCTCAGTCCTCAGCATGCTTCCGCGTGTTAGGCTTTAACTTTGAGAATCGTTGAAATTTTAGTAAAAGCAAAGTTTTAGCATTGCACGCTTGATAAGTGTTCATATTCTCACTGTATTTTTGTACATGCCACATTGATTTAGTGTAGATTACTGTTTGCGTTTAATGAAACTGCATTTTTCTATTTGCCATGAAATGTGTATGCAAAGGACAAGACAGATCTATCTTATTTAAATGTTTGTATTGCACACATGTCGTGTAGAGGTGTTACTGGTAGTTAGTTACAAATTAGTTATATGTTCTGTTTGCTGTATATGATTCTTGTGTGTCCAGAGTTTTTGTGACCTTGAGGTTATCCTGTACTTGTTTGTACAGGATAGATGATCCGTTTATGTGGGGATTCAAGGGTTTCCCTATTACAGATGCAAAGCTTGCAAGATGGGTGCTGACAGCTGAAGATATCTGCTTCAGGAATGCATTCATGTCTTACATGTTTCGTGTTGGTGAGACTCCTTGTGACTCTGATTTTAGATTGCATATATGCACTGATTTGTATGGTCAAATGATTAGTCAGTTTGGTACATTGTCACGTAGTATCATGTAGGCCTAGTTATCTTCCTGAAACATCACTTTCAGTAGTACCGCCATGTGTTGTGGAGCACGCTCTGGTGTAGATTATAGCCAATTTCAAGATAGGAAATGTTGCTTTGGTGGAGCCTTTTTATGGCATCCTTTAGTTAAGTGTCTAATAACCCCATTTAATCCAGAGGCCTTTTTCACTTTCATGTATGTTGTGTGCATTTTAAATGCCAAGAACTGTCATGGTTTTGAAATTCTGCTAACAAGCTTCATAGATATTTTATTTATCTAAGAGGTCCTGATTTATCGCACTCACTACTACTCCCTCTGTTCCATAATATAAGCCTTTTTAGCAAGCTGTTTTAGCTTTCTGAAAAGGCTTATATTGTGGAACGGAGGTAGTAACTATTATGACTAGCTTTAGAGAGATGACTAAAAAATCAAACTTTTCTAAGCATTTTGCTTGCCGTTAAATTACATGTCTCTTTTTCAGTACCTCATATCAAATGATATGAGATGATACTTGCCATGATTTGTGGTATTAACACAAACGATGATAAGCTATCCAACATCTATGTTATCTGATCTCTAGTTCAATTGCTTCTTTAGGGTTCAGTGCTTGTGTTTTTGTTATCTTTTTTCTGGTGTTCTCCTTATCTTTGCATTTTCAGGATTTTGTTGCAATGCTGCATTGGTATCGCTGTGCATCAAATAATCTGACAATCTTGTTACTGAAAAATAATTGTATGACAGGGAAATGCGTGCCGATCACAAGAGGGGCTGGAATCTATCAAGAGCATATGAATGAAGCCCTCAAAGTGCTTAGTTCTGGAGGCTGGGTATGGACATATTATTCATTTCAGCATCAATTAGTCTGTCATTAACTGACGGTGTGCTTATGTTTACAAATACTGGCCTTTATTTGATCGTAAACTTCGTCATGACATATTCAAACAGTTGCATTCATTCCCTGAAGGAAAAGTAGCCCAAGATCACCAGCCAATCAGACGATTGAAGTGGGGAACTGCCAGTCTTATTGTGCGGGCACCTGTAACTCCAATAGTTTTACCTGTCATTCACACCGGTTTTGAAAAGGTACATCGAAATCTTTGTGCCTCTGAGATACCATCATTTTTTTGTAGCTCTGGAAACCTGATTTATTTTCAGATGTGTGGTACTCTTAATGAAATGTGAATATATTGCATAGAGTATGCGTATGTTGATCTTCAGTTTTTCCTATTCAGTTGAACTACCTGACTCCCAGCACTTAGTCAGCCGTATCCCTTTAGATAAAAGTAAGATTTATTTTGCGTTGCCTTTAACATCTCCCTGCTGGACTGTAGGTCATGCCAGAGAAATCATTCTTCGGGCGCCGTCCACCATTGCCTCTCTGCGGCAAGCAGATACAAATCATCGTGGGAGAACCGGTAGAATTTGATCTGCCTAGCTTAAAGCAGGAAGCAGCAACGATACCCCAAGACACATCTTTTGAAAGGAAGGGCTGGCCAACCATCACGCCCGAGGGGCTAGACGAGTCCGCGCAGAGATGGCTTTACCAGAAGATGTCGGACAAGATCCGGTCTGTGATGGAGGGGCTGAGGAAAACACTTGTGAACCAGAAGCAGCATTGATCTGTTTGTTCTTTGACGATGGGTGCCGGCGAGGCGCCTCCAAGTTTTTTCTCAAAAGCCTTGTTGAATTGGTTAGACTACATCTTTTTTTACTACCGTAGCTAGTTTCAGCTGATGTTAACACAACGGTACCCATGGGGAGGCAGCAGTGAATGGGCATTAATTGTGGCTGCCTAAATGAACAATAGAAGCAGTTGAGATTATCAGGATGCGGATGTTTTTTCTTCTTTCAGTAATCTGTAATTTTTGAAGCAGCTGCTATCTGAAGAATTGGGAGCCTCAGATGCTGGAGAAGGGTTGGCTTATTCCCCCAGCGAGTGAGCAAACTGATCAGACACCCAATACTGCTGGAGAATGTCTAGCCTGCTGGAACCCTGAAGCTGCTGGAAATCTCAAGACACCAGGCGGCGCTGACTCTGCTAATCCCTCTTCTGATCGCTGGAGCAGATGAGCCAAAACCACATGAAGGGAAAAGGATCGCAGACAACTCCCACATCAGCACTTGATGCACCTTTTGGCTTTGTAAATTTAGGTTGGAAAAAGTCTAAAATAAACCTTGAATTCGTAGGCAAAAGCTAAATCAAATCTTGAACTTGTAATCCTTGAAATTGATACACCGAACTATTAAATCCTGGTCTATTTCCAACCCTAGGTCTGTTTGGCAGTCTAGGAAAACAACATACCAGAGCAGGATAACATGTCACTCTCATTGACAATACAGACCCACCGGTCAGATATGTAATCAATATCTAAACCTTATTTCTCTGGTTTTAGCCCGGATGGCTTCATCTTCTACCTCGGTACCGCGAGGCCGTCCTACGAACGAGGTGACATCTCGACAATTTCTTCTCACGGTTGTTGCGCGGCGGCGCGGTCATCTATCTCCGGCGGCCGCGTGGCACCTCTTCCGAAGCCATCCACATCCACGTGACGCATGGCCGCGCTTGGGCCAGTCGTGATCCACTTCCACGCGAGAAAAGAAAATAGGAAAAATAGCAATAAAACCAGTTTGACTTGCCACGTCAGCAAATCCCAGATGAAATGTCTCAAGAAATAGACCAGGATGTAAGACTTTAGTGTGCCAATTTCAGGAATTGCAAGTCCAGGGTTCGATTTAGTTTTTTTTGCATATGAATTCGGGGTTTGTTTTGGACTTTTTCTTTTCAAAACGCTTTGTTCGAATGTTACCGGTGACAAGGTCTCGTGGTATAATGGAACCTATACTGTAGTACTACTGTACTGGCCAGAGCAGCAACAAAATTTGCTTCGTTTGGGGCGGATCCGATGTCGCTTCCTGACATCATCATTCGCCTGCGAGATGTAGCAAGCTCAAGCTGCACCGCAGAATTGAAAAAGCTCAGGGAAGGCTCGCGTTTCGTTGCCATGGATGGCTAAGGCGATTTTTTTTTAAAATAATACAGATTTTTTAATATTTTCCAAATCTATTATGCGTTTTTTAGATTTTACAAAAGTAGTACTTTGTCGGTCTGGAGGAAGCCGATTAGTGCAATCGGCCTGAAGAAAGCCGACTGAGCGTCGGCCGTAGGGCCGTTGGGGCCCACGTCGGCCAATCAGCCTGGGGCAGGCCGACTGCCCCAATCTGCATAGGCCAAGCCGAATGGGATTGCTACAGGCCAATTTGAAAAACAAATGCTAATCGTTGTTGTATCATTTTAGGCGGCGACCCATAGCACTCCAGTCGGCTTGGCCCAGGCCGCGGCTTGCCCCAAGCCGATTAGGGCAATCGGCCTGCCCTAGGCCGATTGGGGCAACGCGGGCCCCAGCTCCCCACGCCCAACGCTCAGTCGGCTACCTGTTGGACGAGTGCAAAGCTGTCGGCCAGGCCCTGGACGATTGGCCCAGTCGGCTTGCCCCAGGCCGACAAAGTGCTAGATCTGTAATTTCTAAAAAACGTATAATAAAACTCAAATTAATTAAATAATCCGTATTATTTAAAAAAAAAATCGCGTAGATGCAGCACACTGGCTAGGCAGTGCAGCGCTGTCTCCTGCTGATGCTGCTGTAGTGCGGTGTGGGTGTAGGTTTTCCTCTTGAAGGTGACGCAACGCACGGCCATGGAGCCCAGCCCAGCCTAGCGTGGGAACTGTTTCCCCGTCTCAGCCTCCCTCGCCAGTCCCCAGTGCCACAGCTTCCCAGCCCGCTTGCCTGGCACCGTCAGCGGAGACCCCGAGCCCGATTCTGTTTCACGGCAAAACTACGTGACGCCCACTAATCGCCCCCGATCGATCGAGCCCGGCCGACACGCCCTGCCGTGAGATGAGCCCCTGCCCCTGCCCCTGCCCCTGCCGTGCCGAACGGTCGTTGGGCATAGCCGTCCAGAAACCACGAGTCCGCGCCCATGATTAAGCAGCATCGTGCGACGGCCACGTACGTCACGCGTCGCGTCCTAAATCCTAATCGTCTCATCATCAGATCTTCTCAAAAGAAAAGCATCTCATCGAGCGTCCGGCCAGTCCGAGCTCTCGGCCGCAGCGTCGCTATCGCCTGTCGGCGCATCTTGGCTTCGACTCCTGGGCTCGTTGAGCGAACTGATGATGGCACGCGCCACGTCGCTTTCTGCATTTCATGTCCGAACGTCCGTCCGTGAGTCCCCATCCAGGCCATATTCGGTGCCAATGCAATGCGATGCCACACTTCCATTTGGGGACTACACGCTGAACCGCCACTACTAGAGTAGCGAGAATTTAGGTGCCGTGGCATTCCTACCAGTGCAAAAGTGACGCGCAAGTGATTTTTTTTGTACTCGTATAACCAATTAGCAAGTGCAAGAACGTGATGAGGCTATAAGAGCATCTCTAGCAGAAAACTCGTGAAACCACAAAAGTGTAAACCGTAAAACTTGGAACCCAAAAGTCATTTGCAGTAAACCGTAAAAGTCGTTTGCAGTAAACCGCAAACCTATTTTACGGTAAAATAAATTATCTCAACAAAACTGATCTCATATATCTATACCGGAAAACGAAATATTTCATCGTCTTCTCACAGGGTTGTCTTGCTCGCAGGCGTGTAGGTCCCTTGCGCACGTCCTCTGCCTATCCCTCGCTCACGTTCCGCCGCAGCTTGCATGCGGCCGGCCAGCGAGCTGCTGCTGCTGCTCTAGGCAGAGACCATAGCAGCCACAAACTGATAATAATTGTGAGAGTCAAACCTACTGTCCAGAAATAGAAGATTGACCCCGGAATCGAGACTCCTCGCCATGGAATCGACCTTCATTAGCGGTGGCGGCGGGAGCGGTTGGTGCTGAAATTTGTGTCCCATGGAGTGTTGACCGGTTTGTGGTTTACATTAAAAACAGACTTAGAAACTGGATATATTCGGTATGCAGAGAAGTTATGCGTTAGTTATGATTTTGACCACTTTTACGGTATCTGTTATGTCTATTTTCTCAGCCAAAACTACAAAAGTTTGCAAAATTTACAGTGTTGGCTACTTTTACGTTATTAGCTAGAGATGCTATAAGACTTGGACAAAACAATACTACATACTGGTTTCTTTGACCGAAGAGTGAACTAATAATGCAAAAGATATTTGTTACTCCCTCCATTCCGGATTATAAGACTAATACGTATTTTAAGAAAATAGTTTGACCAATTTGATCAACAATACATGACTTATATGTCACAAAAATTGTACCATTAGAAGCGTATTTTGAATATGAATCTAATGGTATAATGTTTGTTAAATATAGTTTGTATTTTGTTGACTAAATTTACTATCAAACTATTTTTTCAAAATACGTATTTGTTTTATAAACCGGAACGAAGGTGGTATGCAGAACAGGTCATTCAAGACTTTATTTGGATTCAGTGGCGGAGGCCGGATAGTGACTTAACAGGCTGAACGTGCTAATTTCTCAATTAGAGGAGGCCAATTAAACAATTTTTCTCTAAATTCTTCCTTAAATCAGTGTTAAATACTCCTATTTAACTTGTTGTAGCATGCAATAGGGGGTGTCAAGGCCCTTCTCGTCCCACTAGCTTCGCCACGGGTTTGGATACGAATCCTGATTTATAATTTCTACTAGTAAGTAATACTTTCTTCTCTTTTCCAAAAAAAAAAAGTAATACTTCCTTCATTCAGATAATTGATTAACTTTTTCTAGATTTGAATGTATCTATACATATACTAATATGCGTCTAGATAACAAATACTTTAGTTCACAAAAAAAATACTTTATACCTACTAGTAATTTGTCGAACATTGAAATGCTCGTGCATCACTTCATTTGGAACGGAGGTTGTACTGACCAAACTATCGGTGCGGCCGGTCGTTGCTAGCCAGCGGTTGGCTCTAGTTACAGCTGCAGCTCCTTGGCAAAACTTGAAGTGAGCTTCCCGAGCTGCCTCGGCGGTCTTGACTTGCTAGCTGCATGCGACCCACGATATGCTGTGGATAATGACAGCGTATGTGATGCTGACTTGGAACTAGTTCGATCTGTTCTGGGTGATGATGCACTGCACACCTTTGTTGCCCGATAGCTTTCGCTGTCAATACGGCATAACATAGGTCTTCTCGTCCGGCTTTTCACGTGGTAGGCCTGCCTCTAATTTCAAAAGGACAATCCAGCAGTGTTGAAGTGTATAAGTGGATTGCACTAGCCTCTGCATAAGTTCGGACTTTTGGTTGCGTTGGCTAGTGCATAAAGTTTGACATGGTATCAGAGGCTAAGTTCTCGAGTTCGAGTCCTGTGTTTCGCAATTTATTCTAAAATTGTTGTTGACCTCTCTGTGCCCACGTATAGACTTCTTGAGTCATACGTGAGTTTCGCGCGCTGTCGCTCTCTTCCGGTTGCACGTGCTGACTTCTCCCTGCCACACGTGAAAGGGTGTTGAAGTGTATAAGTGGATTGCACTAGCCTTTCCATAAGTTCGGACTATTGATTACGTTGGCTAGTGCATAAAGCTTGACAAGCAGAATAAATAAAAAGGAAGTCACATCGCATGATGACCTATAGACCATTGCATTACCTCGATAGGTAGATTCTTGGTGTACTTTTTTTTTAGAGGAAAAGGGATTACTCCCTCAGCTACATTTTATTAAAAATAAGACCATCCGAGTTCAAAACTATAGAACACACACGAAAAGCTAAAAGATCCAGTTACGAAAAGAAAAACAGCTAAACTAGAGTTTCAAAAACTCCTTACAACCCAACCAGGATAACACAAAACAACCCATAACACCTAGTGGAGGGGGGAGGGGGGACCCTGAAGAGCAAATCGTCCCAAGACAACGTGTACCGAAGAGGCACTGGACTTGGTGCGCCTTCAGATATTCCATCGATGCTCTCTCAGCGTGGTTGGAAGAGGCACTGGACTTTCAGGTGGAGATCCATTCGAAGCCAGTACATTTCAGTTCGTCGGGAGCCCCAGAGGCATTTTTAGGTTGTTGGTCATCCTATTCGTGAACACGTCCAGACTCCCTCCATCCAGCTCTTTGAAGGGAACTTTCCAGTTCCGAAGGTACAGGAGGACGAGCCGCCATATCTGTTTCATATTCACCCAGGAACATGCATTCAAGACTAAAGTATTTCTACTGTTCCAAATACTCCAAAGAATCGTCGAAGACACAACATTAAAGTGCATATATCTCTTATTAGCAATCCATTTCGAAGCAATCGAAAGAAAACTATCTACTGTGATATCAAATACTTCAAACACATCAGCCCACAACAATCTAGAGACAATGCATTCAAAGAAAAGATGATTCACAGACTCAATCTCATAGCAAAGATTATATTCTAAAGGTTTAGGGATCCCTCTAGCTCTCAAATTATCCCTAGTCATAATTTTGTTCTGAGAAAAGAGCCATAAGAAGACCTGAATTCTAGGAGGAATTTTTAGAGACCAAACTGTAGGCAAAAAACTGGAGTAATCCCCCTAAAATTAATCACAGCATACATGAATTTAGAGGAATACTTAGAGAAATACACCCCAGAAGTTTCATATTGCCAAACAAGTTGGTCATCTGAATCTTGTAAGCAGATAGTGGTTGCAATATTACTGAGATCTAACCATTGAACCATACTTCTAAAATCACATCATAAAACCATCATAATTGTAGCTAAATCTCCATTTTGACATCACTTTTTATTAGGTATTAAAATGTAGTACTTCCTCCATTCTAAAAAAGATGTCTCAGATTTATCTAAATTTAAATGTATCTAAACACTATTTAATATATATATATAGATTCATCTAAATTTGAATAAACTTGCAATAAAATTTTTTTAGGACGGAGAGAGTAGTTAATTTCAAAGTTGTCAAAAAAAACATCCAATCGGACATTGATCGCGAATTAACATCGATTATGACTAGTGGGTATCACCTATTGGCTCACGTGGCAAAATTTATTTCTTTCAAATGTAAGCACCTGTAGCGGCCCAATTAATTCGCGAGAGCATCGCTCGAACAACCAAAATGTGCCTCATCTCATCGGATCTTAAAAGAAAAACAAAAAATTGCATCTCATCAAGCGTGGAACCTGAGCTCTCTAATAGTCTGATGCGGTGTCGCTGTCTGCGCATCTTGGCTTCAACTCCTCCTGGGATCGGGTCGGGCTAGAGTAAAATTCACCGTTGGTACCTAAACTTGGCATTTTTTTTAATACGGTCATCGATTTTAGAAATATGTAATTTACAGTCACTAAATACGGCGGATGTGTTATAACAGTCACTGGCGTCTGTACTGAATTCTGTATAGAGATGTGTTCGCTTACTTGGCTACCGAGTTGACCCAATTTGTCAGCCTCTACTACACATACATGAATTATCTTACAATATTAAAAATCAGAAGGGCTCAAGCGCAAAGTGCCAAAGGGATAAGGGTAGTCTTCTCCTCTAGCTCCGGCGTCCGGTGCTGCCCGTCCCACCCCGGCGCCACCCTCCCCGCCCTCGCGCCTCTCCCCTCGCCCTCCCTGCGCCGGCGCTGCTCCCTCCATACCTCCCTGTGCTGGCGTTGTCCCTCTCTATCTCGGCGCATCCTGCGGCACCGCAGCGAGGAGGGAAAGACGAGGAGGAGGTGGCCGGAGCTGGGCGTCCGACCCCGTGCTCGTGCTATTCCGTGAGGGCGGCGTGAGGAGGCAGGGTCGCCGGTGAGGAAGGGGGCGGTGCGGGCGTGGGAAGGAAAGGGTCGACATGGGGAGGAAGGGAGCTAGTACGGGCGTGGGGAGGAAGGGTCGCCGACAACCTCCTACTCTAGCGCGACTCCGGCAGAAACCACCGGTGTCGAGGACGGGGTCTAGCCGGAGCACTAGCCGGGCGTGGTCGCGGAGCCGAAGCCGTCGCCCCTCCCGTTCCACGCTTCCCATGGTGGACAGAAGAAGTGGAGCAGCGGTTGCTCCCTCTTCCTCTCCACTGCGGACAGAAGAGGTGAGGCGGGGGCACGGCCGGCGACACCATCCTGAAAACGGGCGGCGCAGCCACAACCTGAAGATCGACGACCGGGGTCTGGTGGTGGTTTGGTGGAGTCGGGTGGGGGTAAAAAGAGGAGAAAGAAGGAAAGTGTGACACTGACAGATGGGGCCAACCTGACAATCTGGACCAGAGGATCCTACATGTTAGTCTTTAGGCTTGAGCTTGATTTAGAGGAGGGCTTTTTTACAAAAAAGTTAGACCGTTTAACACCCGTTGAATACATTGCTATCAAAGGCCTAATGACCGTCATGACACTTCCATAGTATTTAGTGACCGTAAATTACATATTTTTAAGATTAATGACCATAAAACAGGTGCCAAGTTACTAACGGTAAATTTTACTCGTCGGGCTAACTGATGATGGCACGCGCCACGTCGCCGTCAGCATTTCCTGTCCGAACGTCCGTTCGCCAGGAAAAATGCTAGACTTACGAAAAATCTCTACGGATTGGGCTTACGGACGCTGCCGTGGCCTGTTTCCCACGTTCCTATTTGATCAACCATTCCGAAAAAATCTCTTGTGATTGCACAGCTAATCTCCACGTCTGTCCGTAGCTGTAATCCGTAACAAAAATGCCCGTAAGTGTAGCATTGCTCGCCTCCGTCCGCCAGTCCCCATCCACGCAATATTCCGGTGCCGATGCAATGCAATGCCACACTTCCATTTGGAGGGCTACACGCTGAACCTGTACTACTAGTGTCTAGTAGCGAGAATTTAGGTGTCGTCGCATTCCTAGCAGTGCAAAAGCGACGCGCATGTAGTACTCCGTATAACTAATTAGCAAGTGCAAGCACGTATCAGGTTAACGGTTATAACTAATAATGCATGAACGAGATATTTGTTATATTCCCTGCAATCTTAAAATAGTTGTCTCAAATTCGTTAAAATTTGGATAAATTCAGACACTATTTAGTATATATAGATTCATCTAAACTTTAAAAAACCTAAGACATCCGTTTTAAGACGGAGGGAGTACTATATAAAACAGATCATTCAAAACTTTGCTTGAGGACGAAGAATTGAATGATATAATTTGTACAGCATAACAAATATTACTCCCTCCGTCTCAAAATAGATGTCTCAAATTTATTAAAATTTGTATGAATCTAGATGATGTTAATATATATAAATTTATCCAAAAAATTTAAAAAAATTAAGACGTCTATATTTTAAGATAGAGGGGTTACCTCCTTAAGTTACTAGTCAATGTTTGAAACTGAAATGCGTCAAAATAGATGTCAAAATAATATTTGTTATATTCCCTGCGATCTCAAAATAGATGTCTCAAATTCATTAAATTTTTTAATAAATCTAGACACTATTTTTTTTTGAGATAAAAATCTAGACACTATTTAGTATATATAGATTCATCTAAATTTTAAAAAACCTAAAACGTTTATTTTAAAACGGAGGGAGTACTAGATAAAACAGATCATTCAAAACTTTGCTTGAGGATGAAGGATATAATGATATAGTTTCTACGGCATAACAAGAATCACTCCCTCCGTTTGAAAATAGATGTCTTAAATTTATCAAAATTTGAATGAATCTAGACGATATTAGTATATATATTTATCCGAATTTGGAAAAAAAACTTAAAACGTCTATATTTTAAGATAGAGGGAGTGCCTCCTTAAATTACTACTAGTCAATGTTTGGAACTGAAATGCGTCCTGCGCCACATCATTTGGAAGAGCACGGAGGTCGTACCGACCGAAATAGAGTATATATGTCGGTCGGTGCGCCCGGTCGTTGGGTTGGCTCTGGTACAGCTAGGAGCTATAGCTGCTGCCTTGGCAAAACTTGAAGTGAGGTCCCCGAGCTGTCTCGGCGGTCGGTCTTGAGTTGAGTAAAACTTGAAGTGAGCTCCGGACGCTCCCGTGCTAGCAGCCGCGACACACAACAAGCTGTTGATGATGATGACAGAGTACGTACGTGATGCTGACTTGGAACTAGTTCTCCCTGCAGCTCGATCTGTGTTCCCCGTGATGATCCACTGCACTGCACACCTTTGTTGCCCGATAGCTTTCGCTCTCAATGCGCCAGGGACATATACATAGGTCTTCTCGTCCGGCTTTTTCACGTGGTAGGCCCGCCTCCAATTCCAAAAGGACAAGCCAACGGAATATAAACAAAAAGGGAGTCGCATCGCATGATGACCTACACACAGACCGTTGCATTACCTCGATAGATACTCGTTTACTTTTTCGCTAAGAGCATCTTCACTCCTTGGTTGAATCCAGCCCGAAATTTGGACCAACTTTGGCCGAACGGCGCATGTTTTCGGCCTTTGTACGTCCAGTTTTCCACTCGCGTATCCAGACCGAGTTTTCGGGTCGCCCGTTTCCGCTCAAATTCGGTTCAAGTTCGTCCAGATTTCGTCATAGTTTGTCATACAATGAATACAAAACATTTTAAAACCAAAGTTCGGCGAAATTTTAAACAGAGTACGGCGTAAATGTAAACATAGTTCGGCCAGAAGTGAAAATACAACATATTTCGGCCAAGTTCGGCCTAGTTCACGCTGGGCATCTATGACGTGTTGCCCCTCCGTATCCATAGGTGCTCAACGAGATCATCCTGCAGCTGTTGATGCATCGCCGGATCTCGGATCTCCTGACGCATTGCGATGAATGCAGCCCAGGTTGGAGGTACCTGGTGATCAGGCTTAGCAAGAGGACCCTGTCTGTAGTATGGCTCGTCCTCCTCGAGCAAACTCACTGTATCCTTCCTCTCTTCCTCAACGATCATGTTGTGCAAGGTCATACAACAGTTCATCACTTCCCACATCTGATCTTCGACCAGGTCATAGCAGGAAACCGGACAACTGCAAACCTTTGCTGGAGCACACCAAATGTCCGCTCCACGTCCTTCCTGCAAGCTTCCCGTTCCTTGGCAAAGTGAGAATGCTTGGGGAGCATTGGGCTTAAGATAGTCTTGACAAATGTTGGCCATCTTGGATAGATGTCATCTGCTAGATAGTATCCTTTATTGTAGTGGTGCCCACTGATCTCAAATTCCACGGGGGGAGCATGACCCTCACCAAGCTTGGAAAATAAAGTTGAGGAGTCGAGGACATTGATGTCGTTGTTGGATCCTGCCATGCCAAAGAAGGAGTGCGAGATCCAAAGATCATGTGTAGCAACTGCCTCAAGTATCACAGTGCAACCTCTTTTGTGGCCTTTTTACATTTCTTGCCATTCAAATGGACAGTTCTTCCACTCCCAATGCATGCAATCTATGCTTCAAAGCATACCAGGAAATCCTCTACTTTCATTGACTGCGAGGATCCGAGCAGTGTCTTCAACAGTGGGTGATCTCAAGTACTGTTTTCCGAACACTGCAATCACTGCCCTGCAGAACCTGTACAAGCAATCAAGTGCGGTGGACACGACGATGCGGAGATAGTCATCGGCACTATCAGCCGGCGCTTCATATGCAAGCAACCTCATCGCCATGGTGCACTTCTGAAGCGAGGAAAACCCAACCAAGCCGGTGCAGTCCTTCTTGCAAAGGAAATATGGGTCGAACTCCCTGATGGCATGCACGATCTTGAGGAAGAGCTTCCGGCTCATCCTGAAACGGTGGCAAAACACGTCCTCTCCATGGAGTGGTTGGTCGATGAAGTAGTCGGTGTACAACATCGAGTAGCCCTCTATCCTTTGTCTCGCCTTGCACTTCCGGTGACCTGGCGCCGAACCACCGCGCTTCGGCTTCGCCATCTGTATGTACAGCTGGGCGAGCGATGCGAGGATCTGCAAGTGCTCTTCACCTTCGGCGACCTCGACGCTCTCCTCCTCTAGGAGTACGGCGAGCATCTCCTCGTCGTCAGAGTCCATGGCGAGTATCTCGTCCTCGTCGGAGTCAAAGGCGAGTATCTCGTCGTCGTCGGAGTCCATGGCCGAATCCGGCCAAATGCCGAACACTTGGCGGGCGTGGTGGTGGGAGCACGTAGCGAAGCAGAGCTACGGCGAGGCTAGGTCGGCGAGATCGGCGGCGGGAAGGCCTGGTGGTGGGCGGCAACTACGACGAACGTAGCTAGAGGCGTGGGTATGTCTCGGCGCGCAAGAGCTCTGTCGGCGAAGTCATGGCGAAAGGGGGCGCTGGGAGCTCTTCGCGGCAGTCTGGGCGAGTGGAGTGGGTGGGAATGGGAATGTCTCGCTGACAGAGCTAGCCCACGCCCTTTTTGCGGCGTCCGGCGTTCCCAGGGCGTACCCGGGAACCTGGGTTCGACCTGGGTAGGCCGGACCAAAACACGCCGAAATCTAGAGGAAAACATGTCTCTGGATACGCAATTAGGCCGATTTTCGGCGTCCGGATCGACTCCTAAGTAGACGAGTGGAGATGCTCTAACATCCTATTTGTAATAGTAATTTCTAGAGTTAAATCCATCGTTAGTCATCGAACTTGCTTAGCAAAGTCAATACGATCATTGTACAATGAAAATACAAATTTACGGTCACTGAAGACGCGTTGGAGCGTCACTCGCAGTCACCGCTCGCGGCGTAGCAATGTATTTGATGACGTGGCGAACTACGAGGCCCACCATCAGGTGACTTAACATATACATAAAGAATAAACAGGTATGTGAGGGCTTTTTTGCAAAAATGTCATCCCCTTCCTCGTCCGTGTCTCTTCTCTGTCCTCCCCTGACATGTCCCCGACCCCAAATTAATCTGTCGACGCCACCGCTGATGGAGCACACCGGCGGGCTCCCCTTCCCTCTGCAGGCACGCTCCCCCATCTTCCCACGCCGGCGCAAGCTCCCTTCCTCCCTAGCTCCCTTCCTCCCTATCTCTCCGCTAATTCCCCTTCCTCCCTTCCTCCCCGCTCCCCTATTGCTCGTCGTTGGCATGTCCAACGTAGAGCTCCTTCATCCATGTCCTACAAATCCTTGCCCGTCCCTTCACGCCGGCGCAGGAGGCCACAAAAGAAGCTGCTCGGGAGGTCCCGCCTCCCACACCTGTGCTCACCCGCTGCCGCCTTGACTAGCTTGGATGCACCGCTGTTCTTCACACCCGTCCGGGCGCCGTTGTCAAACGCCATGGAGCTCCCCGCCTCCGTCGCCCTCCGCTGCCGCTGATAACCGATTCAAGATCCAGCATCCCCGTTCATGATAAGTACAGGAAAAATCCAGTCCATGCCAAAGCAGTGGCGACTTCTCAATTTGATTCTGATGTAACTGAACTAACTATACTGTACCATGGAGAGCTAGAGACAGCAGATACAGAGATGTAAATAAATATATAGAGAAGGTCAAGTAGTCTGGTTCCCGTGGTTTTGAGCCAGCTGCTTAGCAATAGAACGGCCAACACCAAACCGTCGCTATGTCCACGGTTTGCTGTGCTTCATTTTCGCCGCTCCACATCGAGCACCCATTTGACCATGGGGTAAGATTCGTTCGTTCCTCCCCGTTTCCCTCTCCCTCTTTCAGCCCTGCAACCAGTCCGACACCCAGTTTACCGTGGGGTAAGATCTGCGCGCAAGCGGTCCAAGGGAGGGAGGAGCAGCACGGCCAGCGATGGAGCTCCGGCGTAATGTACAACATTACGGCAGGTCTGGTTGGGATGGGGAAGAGAGGAGAGGCAGAGAGAGGATTGCGTGGGTGAGACTGGTAAGTGGATCCCACTGCTTACTTTGACCACCGCCCTCAGATAGGTAGATTTTAGGGATGTTTTTGCAAATGAAGCATAACTAGAGACTGATAGCGGGTCCCAGCTTGCCACATCATCAAATACATCTCTATGGCGGGTGCGGTGACCACGAGTGAGGCTCCCACACATCTTCAATGACCGTAAACTCGTATTTCTGTTGTACAATGGCCGTATTGGTTTCTCTAAGCAAGTTCAGTGACTAACGATGGATTTAACTCTAATTTCTAACCGAAACCGAGCTAGTGCTCGTGATCTCGTGTGTGCAAGCTAGCAAAAGGGCAGAATCTTGCAAGGCACGGACGCTCGCTGGCTGGCTGGCAGGCTGGCCACGGTCGGTGGACCAAGCCCCCAATATGTTCTTCTTCACCTCACCTGGCTTTACTCGTGTCAGAATTAATGGTGGAGGATGAACCAGCGCGCGAGTGCTAATAACGCCGTCTTGCCTAGTAGTAGTACGGGAAACATTTTTCTTCGTCTTACGGTCCAAAACAGTGAGCACTAATTGCGCCCGTTTACTACTCTGCTACTAGTACCAGGGCCCAAACTGAGGGAATCCAAGTATCCAACGCGTTTGGGAATGGAACAATCTCTGTAGATGGCCGTACCGTGCGAGGGACCGTTGTTTTTATTGGCGTTTCACGTGTACGTTCCCCGTTCAGCACGTCCGTACAGCAGCAGAACAGTGCGCCGCCCGTGCTACTGTGACACCTACACGTACATGGCGTACATAGGTGACGGTGTGTGTTCTGGCACAGGAAAAGGCCGGCTAGCTGGCGGACCACGTCTATGCGCACGATACTACGGCTCCATCTCTCGTTTCATCCCAAAAAATCGAGTTAATAACGTAAAACCACCATGATTGTAGCTCAATCTCTATTTTGATACTGTATCACTTTTTAAATCTAGCAGTAGTCAATCTCTATAACATTGGTCGCGAATTAACAGCGATTCTGACTAGTGGAACCCACCTATTGGCTCACGTGGCAAAATTTAAACAATTTCCTAAGATACAAATATTTAAAGTAAATCAAAATTATATATAAAAAATAAAAAATGCTGGCCCCTCCTCTACTGCATGGTCGGTCGCCCCTCTATCGTGTCGACGGTCACCCTTCTATCGTGCCGGCGGCTACCATTTCCCGCCTCAGTTTGCCCTGTCGCCGCCTCGGCTAGCCTCGCCCTGCCCCGGCCTACTCCGCCTCGCCTCAGCCTTCTCCTACCCTCGCCACCGCCTGACCTACTCCTTCCCATCGCGGCCTGCCCCGCCACCGGCCTCGTGCTCTACCTCTGGCGACGGGAGGCAGCTCGCCGGAGACAGGATGACAGTTCGGTGAGAGAAAAGGAAAGAAAAGGGAGAGGAAAGAAGATGAATCTGACAAGTGGGACCCATGTCCACCTCAGCATTTGTCCATCTTAATTGTCGCATCAGCCTGACATGTGGGCCCGGTTGGTCAGAGATCATGTCAATTCGGGTTTAGAGGCACATAGGTGCTTTTTTTTGGGACGATCTCAAAATAATGTGGTAGGTTTTCTACCCCAAAACGAAAAGTGGTACGAAAATACAGATTTAGCTACAATTAATTTATGACCGCTACTAACGCCGCTTGTACTACCGTCAAAGGATACTAGCGCCAGGTCGCTATCTGCATTTCCACGTATGTCCGCCAGTTCCATCCACTCCACGCACGACGCACCAACCAGCGACAAGAAGCCTAGCAGGAGAGGAGAGCTCGGTCACCTTCCCCGCCTTTCTCGTTTTTTCCACCAGCCCCCTTGAGAGTCGACTCTAGTCAACCGGCCCGATCTGAAGCTCCCGTCAACGGCGACGCCGGCCGGCGGAGGCGGAGGAGAGGAGCTGGACTAAGTAGAGTAGATGGTAGGTGTAGATGTTGTAGTTTTTGTGCCATAGTGCCGACTGGGAGTAGGTCGCCGGGCTCCATCGGCCGGGTCCGGTGCGTCCTTTGCTTCGTCTTCCTCAGCACGCTTCTCTGGTGGCAAGAGCGGCGGCGCGGTGGAAATTCGGAGTGTGGCATCTCCGCCAATAAGGCCGTCTTCCTCTCTTCTTGGAGGCCGCCCGTTCTGATGTCTTGCCGCGGTGTCAGGCGGTCGTCGGAAACACTCTGGGTCGTGCCATCGAGGTGGTGGCCAGGCGTAGGATGCGGATCTGGTGAATCCCCCTTCAATAAGCGGTTCTGCTCGGCGTGCCTTCCTCGCTACCATCTTCGCTCGCCTCTCCAAGCCCGTGGCAGGAGCTTTGGATCTGACGGTGAGCCTGTTTTCCTGATGCGATGTGGGTATGCCTTTGCTGCTCTGGTTCTTCTGTTGGATTCGCTTTCCTTCTTCTCTTCAAGCGTCAAGGCAGCGATGGATGAAGAAGCTGTCGAATTGGGCGATGGGCTGGAGCGGTGCTGGAGTTCGAGAACCATCCTGATTCGGAGCATACCTTCTGCTTCTTTCAAGAAGCCGAAATTATTGGCCAAGATGGCCTTATTTACACCGGTGAGCTCCGGCAAGATTTCAACCTCCACCGAGAGGCCCTTTTCGGGCGTAACTGTTGAGGGTGTCGCCAGGCCAGAGGCAAGTGGTTGCGTCACCGCCCCTGACCATGACTGCAACATGCTAAGCTCGCTGCTCCATAGTGGAGAAGAGGAAGGACTAGATTGTAATTCTCAATCTCTTAGCAAGGTCCTTTCTACATATGCTAAGGACCTATGTGTTATTTTCTTATTTTATGAGATCCTTTGTAATCTTTATACCCCTCCACTGTTGTTTTAATATATGGTTCTAGCCCTTTCGGGGGCACTCCGCCGTTAAAAAAAATCCACTCCACGCTATGTTCATGTGTCAATGCAATGCAACGCCACACTTCCATTTGGCGGCTACACGCTGAACCCCCACTACTACTAGCGAGAATTTATGGTCTCGTTTGACTTGAAGGTTTTTAAAAAGATTTTTGAAAGATTTTGTTTTTACAAAATACTTTCAGATTGATCGTTTGATTCAAAGGAATTAGAATCCTTAAGAATTCTTTCAAAGAATCCATTCGCTTCTTTCTTATAGTAGGAAAATTCCGATCCAGTCCAATCTTATTTTGATATTCCTTTGCTTTTCATATGATTCAAATGCATATTTGAACCAGATTTTTGTACTTTTTTATTTCTGTACGATCATCCACTCTCGAATCTGACTTTCGCCCCGTTATATTAATATAGCCATCGCCGATACAACGATAAAGCTGTTGGGCAGCAGCACAAACTCGCCCAAACGAAAAGTAAGAGAAGCAAAAAGAAAAACAAAGCAAGCCAAGGCAGGTCGACTAAACGAAGATGGCTCGCCACCTCTGCACCCTCCAACAGATTCCTACCGCAAACCTTATCTACGGAACGCCGCGTATCAAGCAACACCTTCAAAAAGGACTACAACGATAACGACGTTGTTGCTCGTACTTGTCCTAGGGTTTCCGCCGTACGCGAAGGTGAGAGGGAAAGGGGGTACATCCGAAAAAGCTCAATGTGGCTTCCTGACAACATCATTCGCCTGCGAGATGTGACAAGCTGCACGGCAGGATAGAAAAAGCTCAGGGAAGCCTCGCGTTTCGTTGCCATGGATGGACAAATTAAATAAAAATAATCTAAAGTCGTAAGAAATTCAAAGATTAACCCTATTTAAAAACAAATTCAAACGGAATAACCCTTTTCTGCCACTCCCGCCTGCGCGGCGCCGTAGCCTCCTGTGCAGCGCCAGATAGGAAGGCGCCGCAGGCCTGCCACGCTGGCCAGCAAGGGTCAGGCGTCGCATAGCTGCCACGCTGGCTCGCGTGTGCAGCGCCAACGAGCCTGGCGCCGCACGCCAGCCTGCTGCGCCTCTCGGGCTGGTGCGGCACACCCTGCCACGCTGGCTCCGCGGGCCCCAGCACCTTAAGTGCAGCGCCAATCGGGGTGACGCCGCACCCACCTGTGTCGCGCCATGGTGGCTGGCGCCGCACACCTGGAGCCCTTAAGCTCGCGCCGGGTCGGCCCAGCCCGACCCTCTTCTCTCTTTCCTTGCTTTCTTCTCCCCTAAGTGAACACAGACATGGCGGCGGCTAGGGTTGATGCTTCCCTCCTCTAATCCCTCCTCCAATTGCTCAGATCTTGAAGAATCTCTCCCTGGATCTTGTTCTTCACCACATCCCCCAGGTATTTGTCCAAGAAATCTCTCATTTTGCCCTAAAGGAAACCCTAGCTTGGCAATATTCTTGCTTATTAATAATTGATAATTGTTAGTAGTAAGTAGTAGGAATTGTTAGTAGTAATTGTTGTGGATAATAATGTGGGATAGTATGTTTTTGTTATAGATTGAAAATTATTGTTAGTAGTAATTGGTAAGAATTTCTTATGTACATTTTAGTTATAATTTGTTGTTATAATAAACGATAATACTAGAGTTTATTGATATAGTAATTCTTCATATACTTGTTAGTTTCATACTAGGAAACTTCCATACTATGAATTCTCCATGTAATTGTTAGTTGTAAATTTTTTTCATAACTATTGGAACCTTTGTCACATAGAGATGCTCATATAGAAAGAATTGTTTATATATTTTGCTCTCATAGATGTTCACATATATAGTTCTACTTTTTTAATTAACTAGGATGTCGGAATCGGAATCGGAAGAAGCCCGTACACCACCCCATGTACAAACCGGGTTCGTAGAAGGCATGTCGCTTCTTGAGCCGTCGTATGACAAGGTTCACCATGGCCGCATTCTTGCCGAGGGGATCAAGGTAAGAAAAAAAACCTCGAAATCATTATATGTTTCTCAAGTTGGATGGACATGTTATAATCGAGCTTCTATGTGTGCAGCCTCTTGTTCCCCTACGACTTAGGTATCACGGGCATTTCCAAGAGATGATGCGGTACGATGATCGGTACATGGTGCACATCAAAACGCTAGGATTGCTCCCATTCATCCATATGGTCAATCGTGGTTCACCGCACATGAATCCTGCTGCTATCACCACGCTCGTCGACCGGTGGAGGCCGGAGACGCATAATTTTCACCTCCGTACCGGTGAGATGACCGTCACTCTGCAGGACATGTCCATGATCCTTGCACTCCCTATCCAGGGGGGTCCTCTGTGTATTAACACAGGCTCCGACGGCTGGCGTGAGCGGATGTGTGGCCTTACCGGTGGTAAGTGTCCTGGTGACACTATAAACTCAAAGGGGGAGAAATTAAGAGTCACAACCGGTGCTACTTTTAAGTGGATAGCACAAAACTTTAGTACATGTCCTGAGAATGCTAGCGATGATGAGATTATTATATATTCCCGTGTGTATGTGTGGTATGTCATCATGAAGACTATATTTGCTGATGGTAAGGGCAACATGGCTCACTGGCACTGGCTGAAGGCCTTAACTGTGATGGATAAAAAATGGAGCTGGGGTTCGGCGGCATTAGCCTTCTTGTACCGGCAGGTAATGGGGTGTTTCTATTTTTCCCCTATTTACATATGTTCTTCCAACTTATGCATGACTAAGTTTGTTTGCTTTCTTGTGTAGCTGGACGAGGCTTGTCGAAGGACTGGGGCTGAGGCTTATATCGGTAGTCCGTTGCTACTCCTCTCAGTGTGGATGTGTGAACGCTTTCCAGTTGGTAGGCCAAAACATATGCCTTCCAAACCCTATAGTGATGGCGGGGAAAGGTTGAAGTGGCCCACATGGGCTTACAATTGGGAAGTGGTCTCAAAGCCTCCAACCGACCTACAAAACGCGTACTTGAGATACACCAATGAGTTTGACAACCTTCTTCCGGAGCAAGTAAGAATTTTTGAACATACAACGTTTAGCATTCCTTTCAAGTGCTCTTCTCATTGAACTATCTTGTTTGCGATTAAGGTTGTATGGGAGGTATATGGTCCTAGGGACAATTTTGGCATTGTGTCCTTCACCACTACACTTCCCACAACGAGATCTCTCACGAGGTTCTTGAAATTGGTCGTTTCCTGATTCCCGCGCACCGACATGTCCCCATCCGTCCATGTCACTTCTAAAACGCTTTGTCTTGCGTCTACCACATTTAACAACCTTCCATTCCGGATGGGGCCATAGTTGGAGTCCATGGTACTCCGGCCATTGTGATTGGTCAAGGTATGGATGAAATCTAGGAGCCCATGTATCTTTTGTCTCCATGATAGAGAACTCGGACTCTCTAACGGTGCGCTCGTGATTATAATCCACATGGCGTTTTCGAGACGCACATAGCAAGTGAGAACAAGCTAGATGGAGCAACAACGGCCTTCCGCATGTGCAATCACAATCCCTTAGTGAGACCTTAAAGGCTCGGCCTCCGTGTTAGACACCATCCGAAGTGGTTCCTCCAGGCTCAACCACCTGGTAAATGAGCTCGTCGTTATCAAAAACAGTGGCAACTTGGGAGTCCGCTTTCCTTGACTAAAATGTCCTCCAATCATCAACCCTAGGTGGGAACTCATACTTGTACTCCTTCTTGTTTGTCCCGCAATTTGCTTATCGGTTTCAAGTGAGTAGTTCAGAAAATATCCATTTAACTTGTCAAATATGTATCGGACTATTGCTGTGACGGGCAATGCACGAACACCTTTAAGGACCTTGTTGAAGGCCTCTGCCATGTTGCTTGTCATTTGACCATAACTCCGGCCATCCTCATCATAAGCACGTGCCCACTTGTCACGGAGCTGAATGTGCTTATTGAGAAACTCTTGACCCTTGGAATCGAGTTTTTTGTTGTTCCACAATCTGAGATATAGATTTGTGAAACGTCGGTCCGTGAAAGCAAGACAACAATCTTGAAGATCATCAGCCAACTCCTTGCTCTTACATGCCCTATAGAAGTTGGAACAAAAATGTCTCATGCACCATCGGTGGTGCAAAGGAGGATGCCCGGGAATGTCTATCGTCACCGTGTTGAGAATTCCTTGATGGCGATCCGAGATGACACATATTTCCCTATCAAGAGGTAAAACCTTTGTTCTCAAAAGACGGAAGAACCACTCCCAATTAACATTGTTCTCCGCCTCTACCAAAGCAAAAGCCAAGGGAAGCAACCGGTTGTTTGCATCATTTGCTATTGCAATCAAGAGAGTGCCACGGAACTGCCCAGTCAAGAAGGTGCCATCCATGGAGATTACCGGCCTACAATGTTCGAAGCCCCTCACACATTGCTCGAATGACCAAAAAGCACGCCCAAATATTTGAACATTTCTTTCATTACGAACCATCGTTTCGGTGCCATATGGCTCAACCACATGAACCATGCCCGGGTTAGCATCGGCCATTGCTAGCAACAACCTAGGGATTCGGCTGTATGATTCTTCCTAACCACCATACAACATCCTGAATGCGGCTTGCTTCGTCTTCCATGCCTTCTCGTACTTCACCTCATAGTGAAAGATTGCTTCCACGAACTCCATGACCATCTTGATGGTCATTGTCGGAAGTGAAGAAATTTGGTTTGAAAGCCTAAAGGCGAGAAACTCAGAGGTCAGTTGTCGGTGCTCGTGCTTCACATCTTTGCCATCCACCCTTTTTCCATGGCACATGTGCGTTGACACGCAGCTTGAAATGCGCCAATCAGGCCCCCCTTGTATGGTCTTGCCCGCACTATCCAAGGACAACCATCATCTTCGCATTTAACCGTGTAACGCTTCTTCACGTCCGAGTGAACCACCGTGAAAGGGCGATGATACCTAATAGAGAAGTCCTTGATCCATTGCTTAAGTTCCAACAATGTGGCAAACCTCTGTCCTTTTGAAATCCCATTCTTCTCGTGACTAACATCCCGATAGGAAGTTGGCCTTGGTCCAAGCACTACACCCTTGCCGCCATCAACCGTGGCTTCATCCGCTAGACTAAGATCACGAAACAAGGGTACCCGATGATCCCTGCCCAATACCTTCTCATGCACTTCGGCCTCATCCTTAGTGAACCCCTCCTCATCAACTTATTCATCGGGACCATCTCATCCGAGTCGGATACATACATTCGAGAAAACGGGATGTCATGATCCATGTTCTCTTGTATATGATATAAGTCTAAATTTCCAATAGTATTGTCACAGAGCTCAACCTCCCTCTCACTATCCTCATACTCATCATTCTCCTCTTCCAATGCTTCATCTTGATTCTTTGAAATGGGGCTCAGAGATGTCCTCAATTCATCTTGTTGTGTCAAAGGAGGCTCAGTCAATTCCTCTTGGTTCATGGGTGGAGGACTCCGAGCTTCATATGGGGAGGCAACCGGTATGATACTCCTTTGCATATTACCATCAACCTTTTTCGTGGCAAATAACTCAAGAGCTTTGTCTTGTGATTCGGCCACCACTTCCTTGTATGCAAACCAACGTTGCTCCGAGCTGATACGCATTGTCTTCCAACGGTTGTGCATCCCAAATCCCACATTGTGCCTACCCTCCAACTCAACAACATCACTAGGATCCATCCAATTCAAATCTACCCGAATTTGTTGCAACACCTCCGCATAGTTTGGACTACGATCAAACACCAAGTCAATCTCATCCGGGTGTGGCTCAATATTGCCTCTCAAGAAAGCTTCCTTGTCCATATGATGAACATGGACAATTCTAGCCATCCCTAAAATAAATATAAGAACATAACGGTACATAAATTAAATAAGTATCTATGCCAAAATTTACACTAACAACAAGCTCATACAGCCATGTCCTAACCCTAACTCTAACCCTAACCCTAACCCTAACCCTAACTCTAACCCTAACCCTAACCCTAACAATATTATCTATATACATGAAGGTTTAATATACCAATTCTAACTCTATATATCAACCAAAGACCTCATTGCTCCATAGAAATTTACATATCCAATTGGTGGCCTAGCATTTGGAGGAATTTCTCAATCTAGGGACAAATAACTTAAAATTTGCGGATGAAATTGAGGGGAGAAGAGGAAAATACCTTGGTGAGGCTATTGGGGAAGAAATCCCCTAAGTTTTTCTTCAAATCTTGGGGTTTTGAGTGGAGATTGGGGAAGAGTGAGCCCTAGCCGCCGTCGTCGTTCTAAGTGGTGAGGGGAGAGGAAAGCAAGGAAAGAGAGAAGAGGGTCGGGCTGGGCCGATCCGGCGCGAGCTTAAGGGCTCCAGGTGTGCGGCGCCAGCCACCATGGCGCGACACAGGTGGGTGCGGCGCCACCCCGACTGGCGCCGCACTTAAGGTGCTGGGGCCCACGGAGCCAGCGTGGCAGGGTGTGCCGCGCCAGCCCGAGAGGCGCAACAGGCTGGCGTGCGGCGCCAGGCTCGTTGGCGCTGCACACGCGAGCCAGCGTGGCAGCTGTGCGGCGCCTGGCCCCAGCCGACCAGTGTGGCAGGCTTGCGGCGCCTTCCTATCTGGCGCTGCACAGGAGATTGCGGCGCCGCGCGGGCGGGAGTGGCAGAAAAGGGTTATTCCGTTTGAATTTGTTTTTCGAATAGGGTTATTCTTTAAATTTCTTACGACTTTAAGTTATTTTTATTTAATTTACCCTATGGATGGCTGTAGATGCAGCAGAGAGGCCACATACAAGAGAATCACATACACACACGTGACCTGACGACTGCGGCGAGCAGCCCTGTCTCCTGCCGCTGCTGCTGCTGCTCTAGTGCTGTGTGGTGTAGGTTTTTTTCTCTGAAAGTGACGCCACACACGGCACGGCACGGGAGCCCAGCCCGGCAGAATGAACAAAAATAATCCAAAAAAATAACAATTTTACGAAATAAACTCTGGCCAAAAGAAATTCACGGAACTAACCTATTTGCAACGCCATACGTGGTGGCGTCGCACCCTGAAGAGCGGCGCCAGCACGTACGGCGTTGCAAAAAGGGTTAGTTCCGTGAATTTTTTTTGATCAGAGTTCATTTCGTGAAATTGTTTTTTTTTTAATTATTTTTGTCCATTCTGCCGCCCAGCCTAGCGTGGGAACTGTTCCCCCGTCTCAGCCTCCTCGCCAGTGCCACGGCTTCCCAGCCCGTGCCCTGCCTGCCTGGCGTCGTCAGCGGAGACTCGGGCCTCTCTTTTTCTTGGGCGAAAAATAGACCCCGGTTTGTTTCAGGGCCAAACTTCGTGACGTCCACTAAGGGCACGTGCAGCATGAGACGTTGCTAGACTCATGCTAAGAAAATTACTAGACTCAAGTCTAAGAAACAAAAAGTGCTCCACCGTTTAGACATGTAAAGACCCCAGCAACCAGAATAGATAGAATCAGTATAAAAAATCTACCATACACTGATAAGTGGGCCAGTCTGACACATGATTCCCTTAGACATATGTCTAGTACTAGACTCGGAGTCTAAGAAAACTTAGCTAGACTCACCTCCTCCAGTGTTTAGACATAGGTCTAAGACTAAAAAAATTCTCTTAGATTAGCCTTTTCACCATACTGCACATGCTCTAATCTCTCCCGGTCGATCGAGCCCGGCCGACACGCCATGCCGTGAGATGAGCTCCTGCCCTGCCCCTGCCGTGCCGAACGGTTGTTGGGCCAGCCATTGAGACACCACGAGTCCGCGCCCATGATTAAGCAGCAACGTGCGACGGTCGCGTCATTTGTCGCGCCCTTAGGCTGGTCCTAGTGGTAGTATCATACTACAAGTATTATACATATGATACTAGTGTATGATACCATCTTTATAGTATATGGTATAATATGGTAGTATCATACTATACTATATGATTTGTAGAATCTTTACAAGATTTATTTGTATGAGAATTTTCAAGGTTTACGTGCTATGATACGTATCTATAGATACTCTAACCATCACTTTCTTTATTAATTGTCATGTAATCAGATTTTTGCCAACATGACATTCATGATACCAGCTATGATATTCTCATTAAAACCAGCTTTAATCCTTGACGGACCCTTGCTGCCATACTTACTGCACTAATTAACTCGCCACATCCTTATTGTCGGCTACGCTGCCCGACCAACATCAGTCCCACTCTACTATTAGCTTAAGGCCCTGCTTGTTTTATCGTTGGAAAATGGTAGGACTCCCCCGAGGCATCGATCCCCGGGTCCTCGTTCTCTAAGCGTTAGCACTGAGCCCGTTTTATCACGTACGCTACAGCCCTTGTTTTCTACGGGTGTGTTTGATAGCTCGGGCCATTTCAGAATCAATATCTCTATTGAGCCAAACTGACTTCAATATGTCTGAGTTGAGATTTTGGCATGTGTTTGGTAGTACATGTCTGTTGAGAAATTCTGAATCATCCGTTGTTTGGTGGGTTGTATGTGTTAAGATATACACAAAGGGTCTAAAATATACACAAAAACAACTGAATACACAAATGAAATGCAATCGGTTCTCTATATACATAAATAAAAACAATCAGACCCCTGTATACACAAATAAAAAGCCATCGAGTCCCTGTGTATACACAAATAAAAATCAATCGGGTCCCTACGCCGGCGAGCTCTGTCCAGGGAGCTCCGGCGGAGATGCAGGGCTGGCCGTGGCGGGCCTAGCGGGAGGTGCGAGGTCGCTGGGTGCCGGCTACTCGAGCTTCGTCTGTGAACATCCATGGCGGCACAGCACAGCACAGGGAGGCAACGCGAGCGCAGCACAGGGAGGCGACATAAGTGCTAGCGGAGCATAGGGGATGCGGCGTGAGGAGGCGGCTAGCCGTGGCCGTGGCCCTGGCTGGCCTGGCGGCGAGGAGGCGGCTGGCTGTGGCGGGCCTGGCGGCGATGACGCTTGTCGAGGAGGCGGCGGCGGCCCTCGTCGAGGAGGAGGCTGCTGGCCGTGGTGGGCCTGGCGTCGGCGATGTGGCGTCCAGCATCTATGGCGGTGCTCGGTGGCGTATGTGGCCGTGTGCGGCGGTGGGCGGCGACTGGTGCTTCGGGAGGAAGAGAGGGGCACAGGAAAGAGAGAGGAGAATGGGGAGGAAGGAGTGCGGGGGGCGGGGGTCTGGGGGTGGGAGGGCCCACCCGGTTGCGTTCTCGCGGGGCGAACACAGCCGAGCTGAGGAGAGAAGCTCGACCTCAGCCTGGCTGAGACGCGTTTTCGGGATGAGGTGAGCATAGCCCAATGGATTGATCCGGGCTAACAAACAACCAATTTGCTCTCAATTCTTGGTTGGGAAGGAATCTCACGGGTAGACTGGGCTACCAAACACACCCTACGTGTCTGTACTGGCCCCAAGAAGCAGCTTTGTCACGTATGCTGCAGCGCGTCGCTCACACGCGCCTGCAGATCGCATATCCGCCGCGTACCGGCCCGCCTCTTGGTCGCGCCGCCTCGTCTCCTGGCCGAGCCGCCCCGCCTGCAAGTCGCGCCGTCCCGCCTGTAGGTCGCGCAACCACGTGCCCCTAGCCGCTGCAGCCCGCGCCGCGCGCCGCCTCAGCTCTCGCTGCCACGTCCCCAGCGGCTTCAGGGAGATGGAGCCACCCGCCATGGCTGCCGTCCTAGGGAGCCTCGCTGCTGCGCCTCCTTAAAAATCTCGCCCTGCCCCGCGTTGCTACGTACGGCGTCAAGACTTGCTACATATGGTCGAGAGTGGTGCTCCAAGCGGCATGGATGTTTGCTACCGGACGGCAATGAAGAGTCGTGATGCGATGTGTCTTTGAGATTTTGCTACAGGGCGATGCTACAATAGTAGCAAATTTTTGCTATTTCTGTTCTATGTTTTTGCTATAATAGCACAAAATATTTGCTACAATATTTTCGACCAAAGTGCTAGCAAAATCGGTTTTGCTACAGCAGCCACCGGCGATATCGTTTTTTTGCTACATTAGCATTTTTTTTTGCTACCGCAGTTTTGCTACAATAACGTAAAGTTTTTGCTACACGATCTCCAGCGAGGTCTACCGGCGAATACCTCCGGCGAGTCTTCGGCAAGGTCAGATATGCTACATTAGGGCAATTTTTTTGCTACACGGTCACCGGCGAAGTCTCCGGCGAAATCTCCGGCGAGGTCCAGCCTGTTTTTCTATTTTTTAGATCAAACCGTTTTTTGTTATATGTAGCAAAAGCGGGACTATTTATAGCAAAAAAAAAGCTAGTTTGTAGCAAAAATGGGATTGATGGCTTTTTTGAAGACACGTGTTGGCATGAGGATTTTAAAGAATTATCTTCCAAAGAACGCGTAGTACGACCCTTTATCGTTTCGGTTACAGATCAGGTCCAAATGTTACGATGCATACCGGAGTTTTAGATGAACCAATCTAGGTCCGTAATATTTAACTGCTAAAGTACAGTAAAACAATCGGGACCTACTCCATTTGTTTCAGATAAGCACCTGTAGCAGCCCAATTAATACGCGAGAGCATCGCTCTCGAACAACCAAAATGTGCGTCTCGTCTCATCAGATCTCAAAAGAAAAGAAAGAAATACATTGTCGCTGTCGGCGCATCCTGGCTTCGACTCCTGGGCTCGGGTCGGGCTCGCTGAGCGATCTGATGAACGTCGCTGTCTGCATTTCCTGTCCGAACGTCCGTCCGCTTGTCCCCATCCACGCCATATTCCGGTGCCGATGCAATGCAATGCCGCACTTCCATTTGGGGGCTACACGCTGAACCGCCACTACTAGTAGCGAGAATTTAGGCGTCGTGGCATTTCCTAGCACTGCAAAAGCGACGCGCATGTACTACTCCATTTTTTTCCTTCCGTCTAACCAATTAGCAAGTGCAACCACGTGATCAGGTTATAAGACTTGGGCAAAACAATACTACCTCCGTGCGGGGTTTTTTCCATAAAACTTAGTACAGACACCTACGCTCATAAAAACATACATACACTTCCTATGACGCACGCAGGTACAATCTACTCATGTGAGCATCTCTAAAAAACTGAGTCCGAGAGACTGATCGTCAGGGATTGAGATTGACAAAGTCACTAGAAACGTCTCGCTTTCGATGAGAACATCGTCTTCCACTGAAAAATATTCCGTACTTTATAAAACACCAAAGTATCAAAACCAAGATTTGTATTCTAGCGGTTCGGGATGTCATCGCCCTCCTAACCATCCAATCACGGGTTGGTTCTCACCTTCGTGCAGTTTCTTTGACGGAACAGCTAACTAATAATGCATGAGACATTTGTCATACATAATAGGTCACTCAAAACTTTGTTTGGATACGAATTCAGTGATGTGATTTCTATAGTACAGTATTAAACAAACACTTTGTACTACTTCTTCCATTTCAAAATAAATAACTTGGATTTGTATTCGCAAACCCAAATCAATTAATTTCAGGATTGAGTGGGTACCATCTCCATTCGGTTTATAAGACAAATTAGTACTTTGAAAAAAATTGATCATAAATTTTGTCAACAAAATACAAACTATATTTAACAAAAATTATACCATTAGATTCATATACAAAATACGTTTTTAATGGTATAATTTTTATGATATATGATTCATATATTGTTGATTAAATTTATGATCAAACTATTTTTTTAAAATACGTATTTGACTTAACCAGAATAAAGGTAGTAGTTAAAATTACTGGTCAAAGTCGGACACTGAAATGCATCGTGCGTCACTTCATTTGGAACAGAGGTTGTACTGACCAAACTATCGGTGCGTCCAGTCGTTGCTGGCCAGCGGTTGGCTCTGGTACAGCTATGAGATAGCTGCTCCCTTGGCAAAACTTGAAGTGAGCTCCCGTGGATCGCGACAGCGTGACGCTGACCTCGAACTAGTTCTCCTTGCAGTTCATTTTCCTTTACGGAAAAAACAACTCTTTAATATGCAGTAGGGCATTTTCATATGGCCGACCTATCAGGTTGATCCAAATGGTCTGTTTCTATCAGTTTAGATCGGGTCGCGGTCGATTTGGAGAGGGGGTCCGGCCTGTATGGCCGCGCATAGCGGCCTGACCCATTATCCGCGCCTGGCCATCGCCAACGCCGACGTATTTCCAGTGGCTTCGTGCCGCCACGTCGTCTTCCGCCTTTCTTTCTCGTCGCTTCGCGCGAATTGTGCGTTCCCGTCGTGTCCAGGTGCAACCATAAATTGGGGAGGCCGCCGAGCTATCTACAATTAGACCTGCACCACCGACAGCACAAAAAACCACCATGCCTGGGCGTGAGTGTTGACCCGACGAGCATCCCAACCCCAACGCCGGCAGAAAAGAGGGGCCAGAGCAGCCGTGGTGATTGTCGAACCCGCCGTTGCCACGACGCTCTCACTACAACTAATACATGACCACCGACGAGCGCTTCTCGTTGGAGGTGATGAACCGCGTCTTTCTGCCGGAGCACCGCTGGCGTCTTGCACTCAGGGAAGTGTGTGACAAACTCCGCGAAGCATTGCGGGCTGATGGCTAACGTGGAGCCTGTTGGGAACCCCAAGAGCAGGGTGTGAAGCAGCACAACAGCAAGTTTTCCCTCAGTAAGAAACTGAGGTTATCGAACCAGCAGGAGGAAGTAAATATCACACAGGTGTTGCAAGCAACGCGGAAACCTGCACAACACAAACTCAATATTTTGCCTCAACGAATCAGTGAGGTTGTCAAGCTCACCGATTTGCTATAACAAAGGATTAAATGTATAGTGTGGAAGGTAATGGTTTACAGCAAGTAAACAGGTAACAGTGGGGGATGTACCAATGGTAAAGATTGAACCGGGGTTCATAGTTCACTACAGGTGCTCTCCTTAGATAAACAATATGGCATGAAGGGTAAACAAATTACAGCGGAGCAATTGACATGAACTGAGCAAGGCATACTAATGCAATACCAGACAAAAAGATCCTATGAGATTCGATTTGGAAATACAACAACATACATAGACCGCCATCTAACTGCATCTATGACTAGAAGTCCACCTTCAGGTTATCATCTGACCCCCCTCTAGTATTAAGTTGCAAGCAGAAAACAATTGCTTTAAGCAAAGTGTGTAAGGTAAACAATCCTCTTGTTCCATGAACAAGAGACCGTTGTTTTCTTCCTAGTGGCAACAACACATCTACAACCGAAGAGATTTCTATCACTTTCCTTGGAAACTAGAGGCATGAACCCACTATCGAGCATAAATACCCTCTCTTGGAGTCACTAGCAACTACTTGGCCAAGATTGCTACCAATTAACAACGAAGAGCATGCAAGATCACAAACAACACATACATGATAGAATCATAAAAACAAAACCAGTAATCAATCTCACATAGTAATCTCAATATCCATCGGATCCCCGCAAACACAAAATGCATGATTACAAATAGGTTAGATCTTGATCATGAACGGAGCTCACAAGATCTATACATGAAAGCACATGGAGGAGATACAACCATCTAGCTACTACATGGACCCATAGTCCAAGGTGGAACTACTCACGCTTCATACCGAAGAAAAGGCCTCCGGGATGATCTCCCCTTCGGCAGGGTACCGGGAAGAATTTTAGATCCCCCCGATCTAGGGACGACGGTGGCGGCGGCTACAGAAGGTTTCGTGGAGTTTTGATCGGGTGTCTAGGGTTTTTGCATCTGGGCTTCTTATAGGCGAAGAGGCGAGGCTGGGAGGCGGCCAGAGGCCCCACACCCTACCCAGGCGTGGGGTGGGCCCACCCGCGCCTAGGGGGGTCTGGCCGCCCTGGTCCGCTTCTTCGTCTCTCCTCCGGACTTCGTGTTGCCCACGGTAAAATATTGACTTTGGATTTTGTCCCGTCCAATTCCGACAATATTGATTTTCTGCCTTTCTGGAACCAAAAGCAGAAGAAAACAGGCAACTGACTCTGTGGCAACTTGTTAATAGGTTAGTATCAGAAAATATATAAAAATACCTCAAAGTGTAGACAAAGCAAAGCAAAGTACATACTAAACAAGCATGAAGCATCAAAAATTATAGATACGTTTCTGACGTATCACGTGCCAATCCCGACGATGCGTACCTACGTGCCCGTCACTCCCAAGCCGAAGAAGAGTTGCAGACGCAGGACGTGATCTAACGCTCCCTCAGCATAGAATGGGGGCGTTTCCGACCCATAGGCGGCGCCTAGTTAGAATGGCCAATGTCGGCCGATCCGTAGGCTACCCGTTGTACTCTTGTTTTTGTAAATATATGTGACAGTCGGATATTTTTTTATTGCAAATGACCAATGCCAACATTCATACACCATACATGGCGCGCGCAACCTAGCCTACTCGTCGGAGTCGGAGGATTCAGAGTGGTAGGAGCGATTGTTGAAATTTTGGCCCAAATAGCCTAGCCCATTTTCCATTCCAATAATTCCTGAAAATCTTAGAGGCGCATGTGGCCCATTCATGCATGGCAAGAGGTGGGATAAAAGTTTAATCCCACATTGCTAGTTGAAGGAGGTTTTCACCAGCTTATAAGGGAGGCTCTCCTACCACTTGGTAAAAGGATGAGAAGGTGAAGGAGAGAGTCCCACACACGCGCTCCTCCTTCTCCGCCGCCCGCCACGTCACGGCGCGCGCGCCGCGGGTTGCGGGAATCTTGCCGAGCCGAGTTCTTTTTTGCCACGCATGACTGTTATTTAAACGGGTGTGCAGAATTTGAATAGTCTGCTAATGGGTTTTAAATACGACTCAGTGGAGGTTTAATTCGAACTAAGTGGAGGCTGTTTGGCTTCGGTCGCTGCCTGTTCGTTTCCTCTTCCGACGTCGCATGTTGGTCTGTCTACCCGTGCCTATAAGAGCGAAAGGTCGCTCCATTCCTCCGGATCTACCAGAACCATCGCCTCCAAGTTTCAGAGCACTGAGCTGCCAACAGTTCTTCCCCATCCCGTCTTGTGGCGTGCACCGCGAGCCGGGACAGTAGGCCTCCGGAACCCCGCTGCTTCGAGTCCTGTACGGGAGAAGGGCGATAAGGTTTTTGGGGAGAGCTATCGGCGCGACTACTGGCTTCGTCACGGACTCCATCACGGAGAGCGACTGCGGCGACGTCACGGACTCCATCACGGACTCCAAGTGGCTTTGTTGCTTCTATGAAGCCACCTGTGTTCGAAGGTGTGAATTACAAACGATAGCGTGCGAGAGAAGTGCTCTGGTTTCAGACCATGAGCTGCTATAACGCCATCTATGGCGCACCTGAGGGAGAACTTAATCCCGCTCAGGAAGAGGCGTTCCAAAATCTTGATACCACTTTCAAGGCTGCCCTGATCAGCATTCTTGGCAATAATATTGTCGATTCATATCTGTCATTTAGCAATGGCAAGGATATGTGGGATGCGCTCGAGAGAAAATTTGGAGTCTCCGATGCTGGCAGTGAGCTGTATGTCATGAAACAATTCTATGACTATAAGATGGTTGAGGACCACCCCATTATGAAGCAGGCTCATGAGATACAGTCACTTTTCAGGGAGCTTGAGCACTTCACTTGTGTGTTACCGGACAAGTTTGTTGCCGCAGACATTATTGCCAAACTTCCCCAGTCATGGAGGAATTTTTCTACTTCTCTGAAGCACAAGAGACAAGAGTTCTCCGTGACGGATCTCATTGGGACTATTGATGTGGAAGAGAAGGCAAGAGCAAAAGACACACGTGCTCGAGGTACCGAGGGAGGTTCTAATGCCAACCTGGTACAGAAAAGGAACTTCCAGCCTCACAAGTTCAAGAACAAAGGCAAGTTTGATAACAAAGGAAAGTTCGATGGAAAGAACAAGGCCTCACAGTCCACCAGCTTCAAGAAGAAGACTGATAAGAGGAAAGGTGCTTGTTATGTGTGCGATGATCCTAATCATTGGGCTCCTGCTTGTCCCAACCGCTTTGACAAGCGTCAGCATGGGAAGGGCAGCAAGACTTCTAATGTTGTCATGGGCGACATTGAGATGAAAGATGTTGGGTATGGTATATTACCTATTGTTCTTTCATTATGTCATTCTCCTAATTGGTGGATTGACACGGGCGCTAATGTACATGTCTGTTATGATATTTCTATGTTTTGTTCATCTCAGGTCAGAGGGACTCAAACCGTGCTGATGGGGAACGGCTCGCATGCTTCTGTTCATGGTGTTGGTACTATCGATCTGAAGTTCACTTCGGAAAAGACCGTGCACCTGAAGAACGCGCATCATGTTCTCTCAATAAATAAAAATCTTGTTAGTGGATCTCTTCTGTGTTAAGATGGCTACAAGATTGTATTTGAGTCCAATAAATTTGTAATTTTGAAGTATGGAACCTTTGTTGGTAAAGGCTATGAGTGCGGAGGCTTGTTCCACTTATCTCTGTCAGACATTTGTAATAAAGTTGTTAATCATATTTACACGAATTTTGAATCAAATGTCTGGCACTCTCGTCTTTGTCATATTAATTTTGGTTGTATGACGCGGCTAGCCAAAATGAATTTAATCCCTGATTTCACAACTGTTAAGGGATCTAAGTACCAAGTCTGCGTGCAAGCTAAACAACCTCGCAAGTCACATACGACTGCAGAAGTGAGAAATTTAACACCACTAGAGCTCATACATTCTGATCTTTGTGAGATGAATGGTGTGTTGACAAAAGGTGGAAAGAAATATTTCATGACTTTGATCGATGACTCTACGAGATATTGTCATGTGTATCTTCTGAAATCAAAAGATGAGGGTTTGAGTTTTTTCAAAATCTATAAAGCTTAGGCAGAAAATCAACTTGATCGAAAGATTAATAGGCTTAGGTCTGATCGTGGTGGAGAGTATTTTTCCAACGAGTTTGATTCCTTTTGTACGGAACATGGCATAATTCATGAGAGGACGCCTCCCTACTCACCCCAGTTAAATGGAGTAGCCGAAAGAAAGAACCATACTCTAACAGATTTGGTTAACGCCATGTTAGACACATCGGGTCTTTCTAAGGAATGGTGGGGGAGGCACTATTGACCGCGTGTCATGTCCTAAACCGAGTTCCCACAAAGAACAAAGAAATTACTCCATTCGAAGAATGGGAGAAGAAAATATTAAAACTCTCTTACTTACGTACTTGGGGTTGTTTGGCAAAAGTTAATGTACCAATCCCCAAGAAGCGCAAGCTTGGACCAAAAACCATTGATTGTGTTTTTCTAGGCTATGCTTTTCATAGCATTGGTTATAGATTCTTGATAGTAAAATTTGAAGTGCCTGACATTCATGTCGGTACAATCATGGAGTCGACTGATGCGACTTTCTTTGAGGATATCTTTTTAATGAAGGATAAACCTAACTCATCAAATACGGAGATACCTAGTTCATCTAATCAGGAATTTGTTACATTCTCTGAACCTACCATTCCAATTGAACACTCTGAAAGTCCTAAGGAGGATGATAATGAAATTCCTAAAAGGAGCAAGAGACAAAGTACTGCAAAGTCTTTTGGTGATGATTTCATTGTGTACCTTGTCGATAACACTCCCACTTCCATTTCAGAGGCTTATGCATCTCCTGATGCTGACTACTGGAAGGAAGTTGTTTATAGCGAGATGAATTCCATCTTAGCTAATGAAACATGGGAGATCACTGATTGTCCTTATGGGTGCAAACATGTAGGATGTAAATGGGTGTTTAAGAAGAAACTAAGGCCTGATGGTACTATTGAGAAGTACAAGGCAAGGCTTGTGGCCAAGGTTATACCCAAAAGGAAGGTGAAGACTTCTTTGACACTTACTCACCTGTAGCAAGGTTGACCACCATTCGAGTACTACTTTCTTTAGCTACGTCACATGGTCTTCTCGTTCATTAAATAGACGTTAAGACGACTTTTGTAAATGGAGAGTTGGATGAGGAAATTTATATGAATCAACCAGATGGTTTTGTAGTAAATGGTCAAGAAAGAAAGGTGTGCAAGCTACTGAAGTCTTTATATGGTCTTAAACAAGCACCTAAGCAGTGGCACGAAAAATTTGATAAAACCTTAACCGCTGCAGGCTTTGTTGTAAATGAAGCTGACAAGTGTGTATACTATCGCCATGGTGGGGGCGAAGGAGTTATTCTGTGTTTGTATGTTGATGACATACTGATCTTTGGGACCAACCCTACTGTAATTGAGGAGGTCAAGGATTTCTTATCTCAGTCTTTTGAGATGAAGGATTGAGGAGTAGCTGATGTTATCTTGAACATCAAACTATTGAGAGATGATGATAGTGGGATCACACTGCTTCAGTCTCACTATGTGGACAAGATTTTGAGTCGCTTTGGGTATAGCGACTGCAAGTCTTCTCCAACACCGTATGATCCTAGTGTACTACTTCGAAAGAATCGAGGCACCGTTAGAGATCAATTGACATACTCTCAAATAATTGGCTCGCTTATGTACTTGGCTAGCGCGACAAGGCCTGGCATCGCGTTTGCTGTTAGCAAACTCAGTCGATTTGTTTCAAATCCTGGAGATGATCATTGGCAAGCTTTTGAAAGAGTCATGCGCTATCTAAAAGGCACTGCAAGCTATGACATTCACTATACCGGGTATCCTAGGGTACTGGAGGGTTATAGTGATTTAAATTGGATATCTGATGTTGATGAGATAAAGGCCACGAGTGGATATGTGTTTACACTTGGTGGCGGCGCTGTTTCTTGGAAGTCTTGCAAGCAGACCATCTTAACGAGGTCAACTATAGAAGCAGAACTCACAGCACTAGACACAGCCACTGTTGAAGCAGAGTGGCTTCGTGAACTCTTGATGGACTTACCTATGGTTGAAAAACCTATACCCGCAATTCCAATGAACTGTGATAATCAAACTGTGATTATTAAGGTGAACAGTTCTAAGGATAATATGAAGTCCTCAAGACATGTGAAGAGGAGACTAAAATCTGTCAGGAAAATGAGAAACTCCGGAGTTATTGCATTGGATTATATCCAAACATCTAAGAACCTGGAAGATCCCTTCACAAAGGGACCATCACGCAATGTGATAGAAAATGAATCGAAGGAGATGGGTATGAGACCCACACTATGAGTTTTCCATAGTAGCAAACCAATCTATGTGATCGGAGATCCCGTGAATTAGAATTGGGAGACAAGCTGTTGGTAGACTAAGATGAAAGTATCCCCACTTTAATGATCACCACTCCGTGAAGATGCAATACTTTCCTATTCTACACGACAGGTTGATTTTATCTTAATGTGTTCTAAATGGTTTAATCTTAAGCAGAGATGTTGTCCTGCAGAACATCTGTTGAAGAACACACCTATATGAGTCTGACTGTCAAACGTCGTAGTCTATGAGAGTTGGATGCTCTCTAATAAACTCATGAAAGGCCATGGAGTATGACGCATAAGCTCCACCCGCGGGGAAGTCCCACGGTAGCCCAGTATCGGTCAAGGCTTCGTGTGAAGCTAGGTTGCAGCAAACTTGCAGTTCAAGGCATAGTCCAGTGTCCAAGTCGCAGCCTAGTGTAGCATAGAGTTTTAGGTGGAAGTTCAACTTAACAGTCTCCACTACAGTACCGGTATATAAACAGTGTTTTGAAACCAAAGGCAAATTAATGTGCCTCTGGGATCTGGTGGGGGATTGTTGGAATTTTGGCCCAAATAGCCTAGCCCATTTTCCATTCCAATAATTCCTGAAAATCCTAGAGGCACATGTGGCCCATTCATGCATGGCAAGAGGTGGGACAAAAGTTTAGTCCCACATTGCTAGTTGAAGGAGGTTTTCACCAGCTTATAATGGAGGCTCTCCTACCGCTTGGTAAAAGGATGAGAAGGAGAAGGAGAGAGTCCCACACGCGTGCTCCTCCTCCCCCGTCGCCCGCCTCGCCTCGTCACGGCGAGCGCGCGACGCGGTTTGCGGGAATCTCGCCGAGCCGATTTCTTTTTTGCCACGCATGACTGTTATATAAACGGGTGTGCAGAATTTGAACAGTCTGCTAATGGGTTTTAAATACGACTCAATGGAGGTTTAATTCGAACTAAGTGGAGGCTATTTGGCTTCGGTCGCCGCCTGTTCGTTTCCTCTTCCGACGTCGCCTATTCGCCTGTCTACCCGTGCCTATAAGAGCGAAAGGTCGCTCCTTTCCTCAGGATCTATCAGAACCATCCCCTCCAAGTTTCAGAGCACTGAGCTGCCAACAGTTCTTCCCCATCTCGTCTCGTGGCGTGCACCGCAAGCCGGAACAGTAGGCCTCCGGAACCCCGCTGCTTTGAGTCCTGTACGGGAGAAGGGCGATAAGGTTTTTGGGAGCGCTATCGGCGCGACTACTGGCTTCATCACGGACTCCATCACGGAGAGCGACTGCGGCGACGTCTTTCCCGACGAGGACTTCTTCCCCGACATCAGCACCCTTTTCATCGACGACATGGCCAACGACGGTTCCAACGCCGGCGGTTCCTCTTCTGCTACTGCCGTATATATCTTCTTTCTCAATCTTGTTCTGATCATATCTAAAGTGTTACGCCTTGCAGTTTGTTTGGTTATATGCCTTAATATGTATTCACTATTTCACATGATTAGTATGTTGCCTATTATTCTAATCATGTTTTATCTAGCGTTTATTATGGATAATTCGCTTGGTAAATTGCCTTATTTTCAATAGTGATGGCACATGGTGTGGTCAAAAACGCTGACGTTGAACTTTCCTTCGCCGTTGTACTTGAAGACAACGATGTTGCCCGCTTCAATCTGGTGCGAGCGGGCAAATCACTCCCAGCCGTTGCCGAGATACATCTGACTGAGGTAGTCGGACTGCAGGTCGACTGGTACCTGCCAGTCCTGAAGCCGATTGCTCGCAGCATGGCGAGTGAGTGTCGTCGCGTCGCCATTGATGGTGCAAGCTGTCGCCGGTCAGCCTTTCGCCAGCGTCTCTGAATCGCTGCTACGGTTGCGTCTGAACCGGTGCCGCTGACCGTGTTTGAAATCAATACTGCGAGTCAACGTGGCTGACGGGTGGGCCAGTAGCACGCGTGGGAACGACGTTCGCGTTATCCGCGCGTGTTCGAGCCGACGTAACCTAACCCAAATTAGATGCATGGCTGTGTCAAACCGGACGTGTTTCTCCGAATGGGTCGCCGCGCTAAGACGTCGTGCATGTCCCATGTGTCCGCGCGGACTAGTTTAGGCTTGCTTAGACGGGATGGATGGAGATGCCATGTCGTTGCCCGGTAGCTTTCGCTCTCAATGCGGCATAGCGGCATAGGTCTTCTCGGCCGGCTTTTCACGTGGTAGGCCTGCCTCCAATTCCAAAAGGACAAGCCAGCGGAATGAACAAAAAAGGGAGTTCCTCGCGTCATGACCTACACACAGACCGTTGCGTTGCCTAGATCTCGTCTAGTATCACTTTTTCATATCCGAGCCGAGGTGGTCGTGTGGAGTAGATGAATCTTGTGAGGCACGGAGGCTCGCTAGCCCCACACACAGGATCTTGCTTTCTCGCGGTTACTCGTGTCGGAATCATGGATGGGCTCGTGCTAATGCAGAGAATTGGCCCCTCATCACATGATCTTACGTACGGAAACTATTGTTTCTCTCACATGGTTCAAATAGTGGATGTTGCAGACAGTGTGGAAATGGAGGGGCTAAATGTAGTGCCTTACTAATTATAAAAAAAATCAGAAATCATATTTACAAGCATCAAATTTTTTGGAAAAAAGTTTGAACGTAGCCGATGATGCGCGTATTCCAACGAGGTTGCAGAATTTCAATGCGAAATTCTTTATACATTCTAGGCTACGCAAACGTGGCAAAATCAGGCAAATTTTATAGTTTTGAAACGTGCACTTTTTGCTACACTTAGATCCACACTTTTATTTATCATTTTTGTGTAGCCTTCGCAAAAAAAAAGGTGTACCATAAAATATGAATTATTTCATATTAAGATTTTACACGTTTGTAATGTACATCATTGGTACGTCCAAGATTTTCTGTGTGTTGAATTTTTCTTTTCTTTTAAAAGTATGACCTATGTGTGCAAATAGGACATGGATATATATACATGTGTTGAATTTTTCTTTTTTTCTTTTTTGACATTTGAAAAATGTCTTTTTTAGCGGGTCTCTAACCTTTTCTTTTAGTCTGCACTACTGGTTATTTTTTATGGAAGGATCTCTAACTTTTTTTTTTTACAATTAGAAAGGGTTTCTAAGAGAATCTTCATTTGCGAGCCCTAAACGTTGTCCGGCAACAACGTCAGATTGGTCGTTTGGGGCACGCTTCTCTTCAACCGCGCCTCAAAGGCAGCTCTTTATGGTTTTTTTAATAAAAAGATAGAAAATTTGAATCAAAACACAAATAGTTGGCCATAATTCAAAATCCTGCCCACATATTACAAACATAGTTTAAAGGTAAAAAAATTCATATAATTCAAATAAACTGAAGTGCAACTAGATCAAGCTCGGTTCTCATGTGATCGCCTCTCCTTTAAGCCTACACAGATGTTCTATCAAATCATTTTCAGTTGGTTATAGACAACCTCGTCACGAATTTTCCTTATGCATGGTGAGAAAATCAACCCAATGTACCGACATCTGGTGATCAACATCGGCAAGCGGACCCTGGAAATCATATGGGCGATCATCATTCATTGGATGTTCGCGCTAGAGGGTTGGTGATCGTCTTCACATATATTGACCATTTTGAATAGATGCCAACGGCTAGGTAGTACCTTTGGTATATGGATGGTCATTGATCTCATAGTTACACTCTGGAGCATGACATTCAGTAAGTTTCGCAAACAACGGGAGTATTAATCTAAGGTGTAAGACGGGTTGCCTACCCGGATCCTCGGTCCCTCCTGACATGAGAGTTTGTAGCCCTTCAATTTAAGGGAAGAAACATCTTAATTGTTCATTTGGGATAGTGCTCTAGAACTTTACTTATCGTAAACGGTGCCTCATTTCTGTCACGGGTGGCCCCACATCAATATGTTGCATTCTCGGCAAAATAGTCGTTGTATAGCATGTCATGTCCCTTCATCTCCTGCATTGGCTTGTTCTTCGGTCTCCCAAACGATGAACCTCCATGTTTGGGAGCGGCATTGTTCAGCTTATTCGGTTGTAGTTGTAGTAGACAAGCGAGGATTGTCAAGTGACCCTCTTCATCGGCGGCGACATTGGCCTCTTCATCCATAAATGCTTGCATCATCATCTCACTGTTGTTTTCCATAACCTATCCATCATAGAAGAAGTAATCGATCATGTGACGAATGAGGGAAGGAGCCTACCGAGGCAAACGACTGAACATGTTGTGCGCAAGGCGGGCGAGAGAGGTCGCGAACGGCTAGAAGAACCGACGAGCATCGAACAACGAGAGGGCGGGCGTCAATAGGAGGGAGGGCGAGCTTCGCAGTGAACTCTTGACACTGAATGGGTGACGGCGATTTGGCAGGGTTGGAGATAGGGAGAGAGGCATGACAATTGGTAGGAGGAAGAAAATGAGGCCGGTTCGATAGCAAGTGGTGCCCGTCTGTCCGCATCTCACGTGGCATCGTGCGCGTCTTGTGTCTCACGCACCTAGAAAGTTCCATGTGGCGTGGGGTTGTCCTATGCGTGTTGGACAACCTATAGACCGCGTCGGACGAAACACAGCCTCAAGAAACATGGCTTGGCAAGATGTCGTGTTCTAGCCGCTTGGGAACCCTTTGTAGCATCTCTAGTAGACACTGTAGAATGGACAAACCACTAAGGGTATGTTTGATTCAAAGGATTTTCAAAGGTATTCTATAGGATTCCAATCCATAGGACTTTTTTCCAATAGAATGTGTTTGATTCAAAGGAATAAATCCTACAAAATTCCTATGCATTGATTTCCTACACTACAATCATATAGGATTTCTAACAAGAGGCGAGACCTCTTGGAAAAAATCCTGTATGTCTATGACAACTATGACATGTACCTAAACCCTATAAAATTTCTATGACATGTACCTAAAACCTATAAAATTTCCTGTGTTTTTCATGCGGTGCAATCAAACATCTTATCTTATCGATTCCTGCATTTTTCATTCCTGTAGGATTCTAAGTGTCATGCCATTCTATGCCTACACTTTTCCTATTCCTGTGTTTTACAAATCCTTTGAATCAAACAAGCCCTAAAGTTTCAGCGAGTTTATGGTATTTGGATCTTTTTTTGGCCGCACCAGATCCCATAATCTCGTCCCGTCCTGTAATTTTCTAGTCCACCAAAACTCGAGCCATCCGTCGCTAATTCTTTTGTCCCTCACATGATTCCTAGGTCACAACCCGAGCCTATTGCCTTCACATTTCCCTTCCTCCACCGCATCGCCATTGTGCAAATCCACATCTCACGGTAGATCCCGCTCGCACAAGATGTCATCGTACCACCGGCCAATCGGACTCGGAGGTGGCAAAATCAGCCATGCCAGCAGTTCCCGTGGTCGTGGAAGCACTGCCTCCGATAAGGAGCGGCAGTGCCGCATCCGCTCAGACGGGGTGAGGAAGCGCAATGCCCGGCGCTACCTCATCCACGGCCATACGGAAGCGCAATGCTCGTGCGTCTAGAGCGAGGAGGTTATGGTGGATTATGTGGTGGATTTAGTGCAAATTAAATTCTACGTGCTCCATCTGGACCAGCAGCAGATCGAGCACGGCGTCCTGCCAAAAAGTCACGTTCACGTCGATAGGCTGGAAGGCATAGCGCTAGTGCGCGCACAAGAAACAAATTAAACCGGCCGGTAGGACAAGGATACGGTGCGACGGAAATTCGAGAGCGACCGTTTTCATAGGATACTATCCCATGATCGTCGTTCGTCGGCTTACCGCTTCGCTAGAGGCTTACATGTGGAGCTTGCAGGGACCTGGACGGCTCGGGTCCAAAAAAACCCCAGGTTATTTTTTTTGGCCGGACTAGCCGAGGATCGTCGTGATGATGTGCTTGGTTAGTGAGCTTCCGTCTCACACGTGATTGGCATAGTACTGATACGGAATTGTTGGATTTCTAATTTATCTTAGGGGAATGTGATGTAAGCGTGGAACAGGTGAGATGTCGCACAACATGAATCAATTAAATCTGTATGAATCACTTATTCACGAATCAACTCTAGAGCCCCTTTGCAAATAAAAACTACCCCCTCCGATTTTAAATAAGTGTCGAAGATGTAGTAGAAATTTTGTACTAAAACAATACTACTAAATCATCGACACTTATTATGAATCCGCGGCAGTAAATACTGTTGATAATCTGCATAATATGGATTTGTAATCAATTATTAAGATCCCGAATTGGCCATGCCAGTTACTAGAGGGGTGGGCAAATGAGTAAAGCAGACTCGAAATATGCCAAATTCCGTGGGTCAAGTGACATCATAGTTTCGGCAAAAACAAGTTCAAATTGTTCAAATTCTATACGACAATCTTTAGATGTTTTAGGAAGTATGATGTACTAATGTCACAACGGTCATGTCCTAGCACCAGCACTATCTCATCTCGACCTAGGCCAAAACAAATCAGAGCCTTCAAAAGGCCAGAGGAATTGCGTCTAGCATGCCTCAAGTTGTGTGCATGAGGGTTTTAGGCGGTTGATTGGTGGCCAACGTCTTGCCGGGCCGAGAAGATGACTAGGGTTCACTCTTGAGTTGAGGTGACGGACACAGAGAGGGAAGGAAGGGTGTTAAGCTACCGGATACGCAACCACCTCTACTACTTCGATACTCAATCCACATTGCTCATATAAAAGATTTAGGAAGTTTTAAGGACTGGGAGATGGAAGAATTCGGGGTAGGGAGCAAAGAGGAGGGGGAGAGAGAGACCTAGAGTTCTATCAATATAGTTGGCTAAACAACAAAAGAAAAATAGAGCACACAACCGACTCATATAGGACCCGACAGTGCCGACAGAACTCCAGATATTCATCTTCGTCTTGTCTCTGCTTCCTTCTGGATTCCTTGGACCTAGGGTTCGTAACAAAGGATGAACTAGGTCAAGGTAGAAAGATGGTTCATTTTTAAAAGATAGAAGAGGGTTCTTGATAAGATAGGCCTCAATGGAGTGCATTGGCCGTGTACGACCGAACCGTTACGTGTGCTAAGCAGGAGGCCAGAGGCGGCGACTCCTCAAGGAAAACCCATCTAGGGTTCCATCCCTCCACTGGCGAGGTTGCCGGTCCGTTCCGTCTCCGGTGGCCTTAGGGCCTTGGAGGTGCGACGGATCACGGCTCTTGTTGGCGAGAGGTTTTTGTTCTTCGTTTAGTCTGCTTTTTTGTGTTTTTTGGGAAAGGTAAGACGATGACTACTTACTGAAGTCGGAATAAGTTTCTCCCTCGCTCTATCCTCGCTACGGTGGTACGTCTAGTGCCGACGATGAGCGCGTGGAGTCGTGTGTCCGGCTGATCTCCTGGGATCTGGTTGATTTTCGTGTTAGTTGGTGCAATTCCAGGTTAGTCTCTTCCAATCTACGGATGTCATCATTGGCGGCGGTTGCTGCTCTTGTGCGCTGGTTCTTTGAGGCCTTATTACAATGACTTTTCGTCTGTCTACTTCAACAAGCTCTACTATGACAAACTTTGCCCGCCTTCTGTGATGGAGGGGCCCTTCTGTGATGGAGGGGCGAGGACGGCGGCGCACCTTCGGCTCGTGCTAGTGTCTGTAGTCGTCGCTAGGTGGTCCATCGATCTATCTATAATTTTTATTACTTTTAGACCTTTTTATACTATTGTGATGAATATTAATAGATCGGTGAAATTTCGAAAAAAAAAGTGCGTTGGCCTCTTTTTTTGTTCTGAGACGTGCATTGGCCTCTTGAGCACGTTTAGTCTTCACTAATAGTACAGCTAGTTGACTTAGCGGGTTTATGTAACCAAACGAGTACCTGACCGGTCGTCCCTACACACCGCACCGCCCTCCTCGGCTCTGTCCCTCCATTATTTTCTTCTTTAGAAATGACTGAAGTCGAATTCTTAAATTCCGTTTCTCAGCCGCACGGCAACACAGCGCGAAAATCAAAACGCGAAATGGAGGAGTAATTCCCTCTCACCCCCCTCCGCGTGATTTCTTTAATCAGCCTCCTCCTCCTCCTCATCCTCGCCAGCCACTACTACTCCCCTCCCCCCCCGTCTCCTCCTCGTGAGCCCCTCTCCTCTCCGTCCCCACCTCCTCCTCGCTCCCCCCTCCCCTCGGATCTCGCCCTGCCGGCCGCAGCCGGACGCGGCGGCGACCCGGTCCTCGACCCCAACCGCGTGCCGCCGCGCCTAGTTATACCGCCGCCCGCCCGCCGCAGGCATTGCGGGAGGGATCTGCTCCATTTGTCGCTCTCTGCTCGCCTTTGGTAGGTGCCGGCGCGCACTGTCCCTCCGCACCTCTCTGGTTAACCTCACGCTGGAGCTTGGAATCGAAGCCTCTGCTCGCCATTTCCCGCGCCTCTGGATCTGACTGACTGACCGGAGCCCCCCGCTGCTCCGCGCCGGTGGGGGTCAGAAGCGGTGACTACTGCTCGGTGGATGAGACGAGCTGAGGTCGAGGTCTGACAGGCACCGTCCGTCCGTCCGTCCCTGCTGCTGCGGAGGCCGAAGGGCTGAGAGGCGAGATGGCGGCCGGCGGCGTGGGCCCCGCCGCGCAGCTCGGCGGCTCCGGGCACAACGGAAGCAACGGCGGGGCCGCCTCCGCCGCCGCCACGCCGCTGCACGGCTCCGCGGCCGCCAGCGTCAACGGCGACGGCTACGACAGCGACGGCTACAACTTCGCGCCGCCGTGAGTACCAGCCCAGCCCCACCTCCCCCCGCCGTCTCACGTGTGCTTTGCAGAGCTGTCCCGAATTCGTGCTAGCCACCGACCAGATTAGATTTCGTGTTGCTGCTTCCGTATGCTCCTCGCCTCAGGTTTTGAATTTTTCTATTGTTGTTCCATAACCGAAAAGTTTCCCCGCCTGGTCTAAAAAGTAGACGAAAAGTTGGGTTCAGACTGAGATTTCATCTACATGTCGCTATAGTTGGTTTTGCTTGCTGCCTTTGTAAATTGCAATCCTGGCCTACCTCGCTGCTTGTTAAATGGTTTAGTTACCAGTTTAATGGTTTATTATCTCGAATTGGAGACGTTCTGCATTCTCCCATTTCATTACCTGATGATAACTTGTAGTGATATATCTGCTCTCTGGGCTACTTTTTTTCAGTACTCCGTCGACTTTGTCCATGTCCATACCTCCGGAGCTTGCTGGAGCAATCCCGCTCATTGATAGGTTCCAGGTAACACGTCTCCCTCATTCTAGCATACCCAGTGTTGTGATGTATTTCGTGCCAATTCCAAAAGGAAGAGAGAAAATCTCATCGATGTTCTCAAAACAGTTGGTAGCTGTGTGGTGCATATGCTGGTTTACGAAATGCTAAGACATAACACATTGTTCTATTGATGTTCGAGACGTCCAGAATTTTGTTCTCTCTGCAATCTGAGGGTAGGTGGGGGATTTGTAGACTAAGGTTGCTGGGCAAAAGGGTTTTTGTCTATTTCCTACCTAGTCCTGCTCTCCATCCATTTACATAGACAGTAGCAGTTATCCTTTAATATTTGGTTTGGTCTCTTACTCTATCACAATGTCAAGTATTGTTAATCAATCTATTGATGCACCGAAACATTTCAGTAGGAGGATTTGGTTTATTAATTTACAATTATTCATCATCAACTAGTAAGCATTACTATGGTTCCCATAGTCACATTGTACCTTGTTAAAAGTAGTGCCGAACTATAACAGGTGGAGGGATTTCTCAAAGCAATGCAGAAACAGATCCAATCATCTGGGAAGCGTGGATTTTTTATTAAAAAATCTGTGGGTCCGCAAGTTCGTGAGAAGTTCACTTTGGAAGATATGTTGTGCTTCCAGAAGGTAATATTATTGAACCCGATTCCCCTGTATGAGATTGTTTGGCTGCAATCTGATTCCTAAACATGTTCTCTTACTATGTTTTTAATATCATATGCAATCTGATGTCATTTTGTTTTATTTATTTAATGCTTCTTTATTCTCTCTTTGGCAGGATCCTATTCCAACTTCCTTACTAAAAGTAACTAACGACCTTGTAAGCCGCTCAATCAAATTATTCCATGTCATATTAAAGTACATGGGCATCGATTCACCTGCCATAATAAGTTTGGAAGAAAGAATCGAACTTGTTGCAAAGCTTTATAAGCATACCTTGAAGCGTTCTGAACTTCGAGACGAGCTCTTCGCACAGATTTCTAAACAAACACGTAACAATCCCGATCGGTAAGTGATGGGCTTCTCATATATGACAAGCATCTGTTAATTTCAGGCTTATTTTAGGAATCATAATTTTATATTTTTACAGGAGTTGGTTGATAAGAGCTTGGGAGCTAATGTATTTATGCGCATCTTCCATGCCACCAAGCAAAGATATTGGGGCATACTTGTCTGAGTATGTTCACTATATTGCTCATGGAGCCACAACTGATTCTGATGTTCGAGTTCTAGCATTGAACACACTGAATGCATTGAAACGGTCGGTTAAGGCCGGCCCACGGGTCACAATTCCTGCACGGGAGGAGATAGAAGCTCTTTTAACCAGCCGGAAGCTTACGACAATTGTATTTTTCTTGGATGAAACATTTGAAGAGATCACCTACGACATGGCAACAACTGTTGCTGATGCTGTTGAGGTAATCCACATTTCGCCTAAGCTATGGGTTTGGAACTGATACTTATCAAATGTCCCTTTATAATAATGTACCTATTCAGATCTGGAACATTAAATTGCACTGGGAAACTCCCCCACTGTTCATCTTAAAAAAAGATCTATATCATTGTTTGGTGGTGTATAAGTTGTCACTTCATGTATAACGATGATGATATTAATGAAGTAATGGGCCTGGGTAGTCACAACTTATAGAGTTACCACCTATGTGCACAAGGTTCGTTTAATTGATTTTTAGTTTTGTTATTACTTTTGTGCTCATGACTATTTTCTTTCAGATATATTCTTAAAAGTGCTATAAACAAGGATGCATTTAATGCAAGTCATCCGTTCATAGATTGAATGTACATTTGGCCGGAACCATTCAACTATAGTCAAAATAGAACTTGTGATACAGCATCTGTGGCTGGATTCTTTTGTATGTAGCTCATTGCTACTAGGTGTGTATCTACATGTTGCTCTATTCAGAATTTCAGATACCTCATGACCGAGTCTAACCCACCTTGTAGAATTAGGCTCTAGGTAGGTTGTCAATATGAACTTTGACCAATTCTAAAAAAAGGGTTTGCCCCTTTCTGCCACCATTCAACACTCTGGGAAGTTAGTAGTCACAACTCACATGCACCTTCTTCTACTCCCATAGTAGTCACAAATATTATGAACTCTACTAGTAAGGTTTGCTATCATTGAGTGGATCATTAGTTGACTTCAGTTCATTACATCTAGTTTCTGGTCAACCAAATAGTGGATAGTCAACCATACTATAACATCCCAGTATGGCTCCAAACTGGGTTGCAGCGTCTCATTTATGTACTTGGAAGTTGTAAGTTCTAAGTAAACAAAATATGCTATTATTACAGGAACTTGCTGGCATCATCAAACTTTCAGTATATTCCAGTTTCAGTCTTTTTGAATGTCGAAAGATTGTTAATGGATCAAAGTCTTCAGAAGTTGGCAATGGTATTTCTTTTCATTCTCAAGTTGCATGCTTCCCCCTTCATTCTGACTTAGTGCATATGGGCTTGATATTGCGTGGTTGAAGGAAATATATGAATCAATGAAGATTTTCACACAGCACATGCTTTTCTTTCTTTATTTTGGCATGCAGAGGAATACATTGGATTAGACGATAACAAATACATTGGTGACTTGCTATCTGAATTCAAGACTGCCAAGGATCGCAACAAAGGAGAAATTTTGCACTGCAAGCTTGTATTTAAGAAACGCCTCTTTCGTGAGTCTGATGAGGCTGTGACTGATCCGATGTTTGTTCAGCTATCATATGTCCAGGTACTGGTTTGCGTAGCCAGTTGAAGAGCTTACAGTGACATGCAAGTATTCTTGCTTTGCACTAACTAATGTCCTTTATCTGCAGTTACAACATGATTATATTTTAGGAAACTACCCAGTAGGCAGGGATGATGCTGCACAACTCACTGCTCTGCAAATATTGGTTGAGATTGGATTTATTGACAATCCCGAGTCCTGTGTGTACGTAATTCAAAAGGCTCTGTCTGATCTCTTATTTTGTTTGTCAATGTAGTCTTTTTCAATAATAATTCATCATATCTCTTTGCTGAGATGCCATTTTTCTTCTTGCTAGTGAATGGATATCTCTTCTAGAGAGGTTTCTACCTAGACAAGTTGCAATTACTAGAGCAAAGCGAGACTGGGAGCTCGACATCATCTCACGATATCAGTTAATGGTATTCATCTAGCTGTGCAACTTTATGCTATTACATAGCAACCTTAAATGCATCATAAATCATACAATTTACTATTGTTTACTTGATTTTCAAATTTCAACACATCTGTCTGATTTACCTCCATTTTGTGCACTGTTTATAACACCGAGTGTATTTGTAGATGCATCACACATGTTACTAACATGCAACAAAACGATATTGTTTTTAATTTTAAGTTAATTTGAGTTTTCTCAAGATAATAGTTTTGATGCAAGTGCTGACAAAATATTAAATTGTACGATCTGAATTCACATTTGCAACCACATGTGATACCTCAAACACCTAAATATTTCACATTTGCATCCAGGAACACTTGTCAAAAGATGATGCAAGGAACCAGTTCCTCAGAATCTTAAGGACTCTTCCATATGGCAATTCAGTTTTCTTCAGCGTTCGGAAAATTGATGACCCAATAGGACTTTTACCTGGAAGAATCATTTTGGGAATCAACAAACGAGGGGTAGGATGTCTTACCATATGGTAAAAATAGTATATTTGTTCTACTAATGGAAGCTAATTTTGTAATTCTGCTTTGATGCAGGTTCATTTTTTCCGTCCGGTTCCCAAGGAATATCTTCATTCTGCAGAGTTGAGAGACATAATGCAATTCGGGAGCAGCAATACTGCTGTTTTCTTTAAGATGCGAGTTGCTGGTGTCCTTCATATCTTTCAGTTTGAAACTAAGCAGGTAATTTTTAAGCCTCACAGGAGATAGTACATCAGCATTTTTGCCATCTTGATCTTGTTATATCATATAAAACTGTTAAATAACCATTAATTTACCATGCCAAAATAACCAAGTGCTTGTATTGTTTAGGGTGAAGAAATATGTGTAGCACTTCAAACACATATAAATGATGTGATGCTTCGCAGATATTCAAAAGCGCGCTCTGGCTCTGCTACCAGCACGGTTTCTCAAAATGATGTTTCTCTAACAGATAAGTCACCAACTGGTGAAATGTATGATAAACGTGTCCTAGAACTTTCAAAAGAAGTTGACGAGTCTCAGAAGAAAGCAGACCAGGTGAGTTACTTTATTCATAAAGAATGAGTAATGGTGTTGTATGGTGATTAGAGTTCAGAACTTTATGAGCAATGACCTATTACCGAGTAAACATTGTTCTAGCATGCTAAAATTTTCTGTATTCGTGTAACACTAAATCCAAATCATTGCCTTACCAATTGGATTGCGAAATATAGTGAATGACCCGCTAGTAAAAAGTTTTATTCATGTTACTATAAATATGTGATATTTTTTAGCTAGTTATTACAATTAGCTTTTATGCACAAGTTTATAGTGTGCCCAAGCGTTTTTGCAATTTTCAGTTCATGACTTCTTTCATAGAGTTGAAGACTGAAATTGCAGTACTCCCTCCGGTCCATATTAATGGCCTTGACTTTATCTAGATTCTTATGTATCTAGGTATTTAGACTAGATGCATCCGAATCTAGACAAAATTGAGGCCATTAATATGGACCGGAGGGAGTAATAATTAGGTGATGCTTTTTGAATCTGACTATCGTCTTACATTATATTGGAAAATGTGTCATTATCTTGTTTAGCCATCTATCTAAGTACATGATTCTCCTTTTTCATTGTTAGTTACGAGAAGAGTTAGAAAGGAAGACAAAGCAACAAAGAGAGATGCAAGAAGAATTGGAAGGGCTAAGAGATACCTTACAATCTGAACGACATATCATTAAAGAAGTAACAAGTGAGCGGGATAATCTAAAATCTCTATGTGATGAAAAGGATTCTTCTTTGCAGGTATGGTAATATGCAATTTGCATAGTTCAAATTGCTTGAATCATCTAACTCTATTTTATTAGGTTGCGTTGGTGGAGAAAAGTAGACTGGAGACCAAATTAGAAGTGTCTGGAAACCATTGTGAAAGAGATACTTTGACAACCGTAGGCAGCGTCAACAGTAGCATTGAGGTATTTTATGCAATCATGTACATCCAGAGTTGAGTTTTGCAGGATGGCCTGCTTCTACCTTCTGTGGCCAAGCTTATATTTCCAAACTTTCCATTGTTCATTGATTTATCTTATATTTGAAAAGATGCTAACTAAGCTTGAGGAGGAGTTGAAATCATGTCAAAAAGAGCTTGATGCCACAAAAGAAATTTCAAAGAAGTTGATGATGGAAAGGAATATGCTCGAACAGAAGATTCAAAGGCTTGAAAGAGCAAAAATTGAAGAGGTTTTTTGTTAATCATCAAACATTCTCTTTCCTGTTCTGAATTTTCACAGAGAATACTTTACCCCCTTCATATTTCTGAAAAGATGGTTACTTTTAACTATGCAGAAAAGTACAATGGAAAGAATCTACGAGGATGAATGCCGTAAGTTAAAAGATCATACAACTAAATTGGAGCAGAAGTTGGCAAGTACAACGCACTCCTTAAATGTTGCTGAATCAACTCTTGCCTCGAGAAATGCCGAGGTAGATACATTGCAAAATACTCTCAAGGAGCTTGATGAGTTAAGAGAGTTCAAAGCGGTATGTGTAATGCATAATAGCTACACTCAGTGTTTCTTAGGTTCTATAAAAATTCACATACTTCTGTTTTGCATCATTTCAGGATGTCGACAGAAAGAACCAACAGACCGTTGAGATTCTTAAAAGGCAAGGAGCACAGTTGGTTGAGCTTGAAGGTCTTTATAAGCAAGAACAGGTTTTGCGAAAACGTTACTACAATACAATTGAAGGTAAAATATATTATTCACACACTATTAGGTTACTTTGCCAATAACTTGATTATCAATCGAGTTACAATTTTTCACAGATATGAAAGGAAAAATAAGAGTGTTTTGTCGATTGCGTCCTCTAAACGACAAGGAGCTTTCCTTAAAGGATAAGAATATTGTGTGCAGTCCAGATGAATTTACAATTGCACATCCGTGGAAAGATGATAAGTCAAAACAACATCTATATGACCGTGTTTTTGACGCACACACTACTCAAGAAGATGTATTCGAAGACACGAAGGTAACATATTTCTGAATTTAAGTTTCATTTAACTGTTTTGATGTAAATTGTGTTCCTGAGAATGTTCACTGCTGGTTTTCATATGTTTTTGTTGAATGTGCTGCAGTATCTAGTACAATCAGCTGTCGATGGATATAATGTCTGTATATTTGCTTATGGCCAAACTGGTTCTGGGAAGACCTTTACTATATATGGTTCAGAAAACAATCCTGGTCTTACTCCAAGGGCAACGTCAGAACTTTTTAGGGTGATAAAGCGTGATGGGAACAAATATTCATTTTCATTGAAGGTAAGAAATATTTTTCATGTTCATTGAATGATTTCATATGGCATAAATACATCTATTCTCTCTGGACTAAATATAAGTATAATTTTGAATGTTTATGAAATGATTTGTTCTGTTGTCTGTTGGCAGTTCTGTGTTGATTATTACATGGTTTGGGAAGCTTAGCAGATTCTTACTTGATTTTTTAAACTTAATTTAAATTACGACTTTAGTTATCTTCATTGACTGTAATCACTAATCTGTATCATACAATTCCCAGGCATATATGGTGGAACTTTATCAAGATAATCTTGTGGACCTGTTGTTGCCGAAAAATGCCACGCGACAGAAATTAGAAATAAAAAAGGACACCAAGGTATAAAAGCTCATTCCTCGTATGCATCTGACTTCACATTTTTCATACAGTTCGCTAGACTTAATGATCATCCACTCAGCCTATAATTCTTTTATATTTGCATTTAGCTCTTCAAAAAGACAAGTTACAAATTTTCCTGTTTGACTTTTCTTTTGTGCTGTTGAGGAACAACTTCTGTAGGTGTTAACTAATGTTTGCTATCTTGGTTTACTTTTATGTGGATAATAGCCTACTCTTAACATCTATCTAATGATGACCACTAATTTGGTATTGTTGGAGACTGTCATAGGAGATCCTGGAATATTCCAGTAAGTGTTAGTATAGTAGTGCTGTCCTAGGACTGCCTGGAACATTCCAGTGAATGTAGAGTCTAAGTTAGTGTCCTACTAGATTCTAGAGTATTCTGGTGTACTAGTAAAGGTGTACATAGGTTCAGCTATATATATTAGAGGGTGTGGAGGTCCAAGGGACTAGCCCATCCAGAAATTTTCCCCCAGAACCAACATGGTATCAGAGCACAAGGTGGAGGTGCTGCTGGTTCCTGGAGGTGGCCGACAGTGAATCACCAAGTGCTGGAGCTCGTGTGTGTGGAGGTGCCCTGCTGGAGACACGGCGGTGGAGCAGGGGGGCGAGCTGTAGGTGAGGCTCAGTGGTGACTCTAGGAAGAGGAAAAGGCTAGACCGGTGGCCAGCAGTGCGCGTGTGGTGAGGAGAACTAGCGGCGCTGCAGCAAGTTGGAAACAACAGAGGATTAGTGAGGAGGACGCAATTGAAGCCATCGGCGGCTTGGTGGCTTGGTGCAGAGAAGTAAACCCTGCCCTTGGACGTGGTTGACTTGGTGTTGCAGGGAGAGTTGCTGCTACAACAGGGAAGAGAGGAGAAGGAGCCAGAGCAGCTGTAGATAGTTAGCAGCATTTGCAAGGAGTGGACCGGAGGCTCACAAAGAAGTCCAAAAGAGTGCGTGCTAAGGAGAAGCAGAGTTCGTGCAGCAAGACACATAATAAAGGGAGAACAAGAGGGCATAGTGGTGCTCCAAGAATGGGAGAGAATCGAAATATTGAGCAATTGCTCGATAAATTGGCTGAACTGTTCAAGGCAAAAGACAAGGACACGTTGATTTTGACTGCCAAGGGATCAGGGGAGGTGCTTGAATTCTCGACCAAAGATCTGGAGACATTGAGGAAAACAAATAGGAGTGCGGAAAGAGCCAATCAAAGTGGGAAAACAACAGTTCTTGGCAATTTTGTCAATCTTGCACAAATTGAAGAAGGTATCTCAAATCAGGCTCCTACGTTAGATGAAACTTCTTGTTCAAATTGGATATTAGACTCGGGAGCAACTACACATGTCATGGGTAGGTGGAGTGAGTTTGCATCATATGCTCCACATCCACCCATGCATAAAGAGACCATTCAAACAGCTGATGGAACTTATCAAACTGTCAAAGGTGTCGGCACAGTGAAATGCACTCCGTCAATTACATTGTCTTCGGTCTTATATGCTCCATCATTTCCGGTGAGTTTGGTGTCTATGAGCTCCTTGGTGGATGATATTGATTGTCGAATCATCGTTGATCGATACAATTGCATAATTGAGGAGAGGAAGACCAGAAGGAGGCTTGGGATCGGAGTGAGACATAAGGGACTATGGTACTTAGATAGACAAGAAAGTGATGGAGCATTGTGCACCGCTCTGACAGTTGCAAGTAATGATGAGGCAAGGGTGATACTCAAACATTGTCGATTGGGCCATATGTCCTTTGATACTATGAGTAAGGTATTTCCTGAAGAGATGAAGATGGTGGATAAAGACAAACTTGTGTGTGATGCATGTGAGTATGGAAAACACACAAGGACATCATATGTGAGTCGTGGACTCCGGAGCACATCGCCCTTTGTGCTGATTCACTCTGATGTCTGGACGTCTCCTGTGGTCTCTGTTAGTGGAATGAAGTATTTTGTCACATTCATTGATTGTTACTCTCGGATGACTTGGATATATCTCATGAAACAAAAAAGTGAGGTGTTCGCATGTTTCAGGGACTTCTATGCATATATCCAAAATCGTTTCAACATTGGTGTTCAAATTATCAGGACTGACAATGGGACAGAGTATGTGAACCATGAATTTGGCAATTTTCTTTCAGAAAAGGGAGTACTTCATCAAACTTCGTGCCCTGATACTTCTCCACAAAATGGAGTAGCTGAGAGGAAGAATCGACATCTGCTAGAGGTAGCTCGATCACTTATGTTTACTATGAATGTGCCTAAATTCTTATGGAGTGAAGCAGTTATGACTGCTACTTATCTAATCAATCGGATGCCATCAAAAGTTCTTGGGATGAAGACTCCGTATGAAATGATCTATGGGAAAAATGAGTTCATTGTTCCTCCAAAGGTATTTGGATGTACATGCTTTGTTAGGGACCACAGACCTTCAGTGGGAAAATTAGATCCACGTGCTGTGAAGTGCATCTTCATTGGATACCCATCTGGACAAAAGGGCTACAAGTGTTGGAGTCCTAGTGAGCGGAGAACATTTGTGAGCATGGATATGACATTCAGAGAGTCTGAGCCGTTCTATGGAGAGAAGACGGATCTCAGCTCATTATTTGACTTTGACTCTCCTAGCACAAGTAATGCTAGTCAAGAGGGGGAGAGTGAACCACTCAGGACAAAGGAAGATGAACCATCGAGATTTGTGCTTGATTCAATTCCATGTCCTATGAGTGAAGAGAGATGGATAAAGCCAAATGAGGAACAAAATTTGAGGGTGTATACAAGAAGACAACCTATGGATAAAGAGAGATGGAGAAAACCAAATGAGGAAGAAAATTTAAGGGTGTATACGAGGAGGCAACCGCATCAACAACAGGGCCAAACAAATGGTGAGATCCAGCTGCAGGGGGAGCAACATCAACAACAAATTCCAGGGGTCGATGAAGTTGACTCATCTGAGAGTGTGCCATGTGTCACTGATGATTCATTGGATCTACCCATTGCCTTAAGAAAAGGAACCCGAGCTGGAGCTAGAAAACCTCCAAATTGGTACCGGGAGGAGCATGACATAGCTAATTATGTATCATATACATCCCTATCTACGAACTACATGGCCTTCATCGCATCATTGCAATCTGTGGTGATTCCAAGAGACTGGAGAGTAGCAAAGCAAGACCCGAAGTGGCGTGAGGCCATGATAGAGGAGTTAAATGCTCTCGAAAGGAATAAAACTTGGGAACTTGTACATCTTCCAGCAGGAAAGAGAGCTGTTGGGTGTAAATGGATCTACACCGTGAAACAGAATCCAGAAGGGAAAATTGAAAGGTACAAGGCAAGACTAGTTGCGAGAGGATATAGTCAAATATATGGGATTGACTATGATGAGACATTTGCGCCGGTGGCAAAGATGAACATGGTGAGGATCCTAATCTCATGTGCAGCTAACTTCGGGTGGCCTTTGCATCAGTTGGATGTCAAGAATGCATTCTTGCATGGAGATTTACATGAGGAGGTATACATGGAGATCCCACCTGGTTTCTCCACTCCTAGAACATCAGGGAAGGTATGCAGGTTGAGAAAATCTCTATACGGCCTCAAGCAATCTCCGCGGGCATGGTTTGATAGATTTAGACGAGTTGTATGCGGTATGGGATATAAGCAGTGTAATGGGGATCATACGGTGTTCTATCGGCACTCAAATAGCCAGATTACAATCCTTGCCGTATATGTTGATGATATCATAATCACCGGAGATGATGAGGTGGAGATATCACGGTTGAAAGACGGCCTACGCAAAGAATTTGAGGTGAAGGACCTTGGCCAACTCAAGTACTTTCTTGGCATAGAAATTGCTAGATCTCCCAAAGGGATTGTTCTCTCCCAGCGAAAGTACGTATTGGACTTGCTTAGTGACACAGGCATGCTTGGGTGTCGGGTTGCATCAACACCTATCGATCAAAACCACAAATTATGTGCCGAATCTGGAGAACCAGTGGATAAGGAGAAGTACCAAAAGCTTGTTGGAAGGCTCATCTATCTATGTCACACAAGACCTGATATTTCATATGCAGTGAGTGTAGTGAGCAGATACATGCATGATCCTAGGAGTGGACACTTGGATGCGGTCAATCAAATCCTCCGGTATTTGAAGGGTAGTCCAGGAAAGGGACTATTGTTCAAAAGGAATGGTCATCTAAATGTGGATGGGTATTGTGATGCTGACTGGGCAAGTTGCTTGGATGATAGGAGATCCACATCTGGTTATTGTGTATTTGTCGGGGGAAATTTAGTGTCATGGCGAAGTAAGAAGCAGCTGGTGGTTTCTAAGTCAACAACTGAAGCTGAATATAGAGCTATGTCGCAAGGTTTGAGTGAGATGTTATGGGTGAGGAATCTTCTTTCAGAACTGAAAGTGTTGAGAAAAGGCCCTTTAAATTTGTGGTGTGACAACAAGTCGGTGATCAACATCGCAAACAACCCTGTTCAACATGATCGAACCAAGCATGTGGAGATTGATCGCTTCTTCATAAAGGAGAAGTTGGATGACGGTATAATTATGATAAATCATGTAACCTCTAGCGAGCAAATTGCAGATTGTTTAACTAAAGGATTAGGAAATAAAGAGTGCAGTTCAGCTTGTAACAAGATGGGAATGATAGATATCTATCACCCATCTTGAGGGGGAGTGTTGGAGACTGTCATAGGAGATCCTGGAATATTCCAGTAAGTGTTAGTATAGTAGTGCTGTCCTAGGACTGCCTGGAACATTCCAGTGAATGTAGAGTCTAAGTTAGTGTCCTACTAGATTCTAGAGTATTCTGGTGTACTAGTAAAGGTGTACATAGGTTCAGCTATATATATTAGAGGGTGTGGAGGTCCAAGGGACTAGCCCATCCAGAAATTTTCCCCCAGAACCAACAGGTATGCTCCTTAATAAAACTGTATTATTTCGAATAACTATGGCTGGAGAATAGTACTGCCTCCGGTCCAAAATATAAGATGTTTTAGCCTTTTTCTGAACGCATGTATCTGGACGTCTTTTAGTGTGTAGGTTCACCAATTTTGCTCCGAACCTACACACTAAAAGTCGTCTAGGTACATGCATTCCAGAAAAAAGCTAAAACATCTTATATTTTGGAACAGAGGGAGTAGTGGTTAGGGAACATCATTTCCACCTGCACAATTCTGTTGGGAAATGCAGAGTGTGTAGTCACTTTCCTTTGTTAACATGTGGAAGCGTTTCTTTCATGAATGGTAGATATGTTGTATTTCTATGGAGCTACTTAACTTATGGTTTTCTTTCTAGGGTGTTGTTACTGTTGAAAATGTTACAGTTCTGAACATTTCAAGTTTTGAAGAATTGAGCGCTATAATCACAAGAGGTTCTGAGAGAAGACACACCGCTGGAACAAATATGAATGATGAGAGCTCAAGATCTCATTTAGTCCTTTCAATCATTATTGAAAGTACAAATCTCCAAACTCAGTCTTATTCAAGAGGAAAGGTAAGATAAGATGAACTTGAAAAGTTCATGTAAAATTTTGGTTGAGTCTAGTAAATAGCACATTTTTATTTGATCTATCATTTCCAAAAAATGTTGGTCTACCTTAAATTGTCAACCTGCATAAGATTGTTCACCCACCATATTATTGGCTGTACATCAATTTACTTGGCCTTATGTTTTTGCAGTCATTTGTTTTGACTATTCCTAGTTTAATGGAAGTTGTTTTATTTTCCTTCTGAAAATGTGGTGTCTTGACGTACTTGCGTACTTTATCTAGCTGATAAGCAAGCCATGTTTTCATAAGGTTTATCTTGTTTTGTTTGTTTGATACGATTCATCAACTATAAAAGGTAGCATTTCAAGGTGCTAATTTATTTTTCTTAATAAATTACTAACACTGACAGTGTTATTCTGTACGTGACAGCTAAGCTTCGTGGACCTTGCTGGTTCCGAGAGAGTGAAGAAGTCTGGTTCAGCAGGAAAACAATTAAAAGAAGCACAAAGCATCAATAAGTCTCTTTCTGCATTGGCTGACGTTATTGGTGCTTTATCTTCTGATGGGCAACATATACCTTACCGGAACCATAAGTTGACAATGCTTATGAGTGATTCACTTGGAGGCAATGCGAAAACCTTAATGTTTGTGAATGTTTCACCGGCAGAGTCAAACTTGGAGGAGACTCACAACTCACTCATGTATGGATTTTTATTGCTTTTATTTACTCTTTGCATTTTTTTACATAGCTTTTGCTCTCTGCATCGCTCTGATTGTCTTCTCAGAAAAGTTTGACTGAATTTTCTTTGGTTATATGATAATTTATGTCTTGCATCATATGCGTACCTCCTGTGATAATCTAAGTTTCTTATATCACATATGATAATCTATTTCAAATACCCTCTGTGATAATCTAAGTCTCTTCTATCATATATTATGATAATCTATTTCATATGCTTTCTATGATAATTTATGATAGCTTCGTTTGGTTCCATTGTTTTGGGACTTCACTTTTTAAAATTCCATTCCAGTTTAGCCCTTTCATATGACATCAATTTGTGGCCTTGTAGGTATGCTTCACGAGTGCGTTGCATTGTCAATGACACGAGCAAGCATGTTGCCCCAAAAGAAATCATGCGGTTGAAGAAGTTGATTTCGTATTGGAAGGAGCAAGCAGGTAAGCGGAGCGAGGGTGATGAACTGGAGGAAATACAGGAAGAGAGGATATCAAAAGAGAAAGCAGACACTCGGTTGACCACGTGAGAGTGATATATCATCTCTACGGTGACCTCCCCCTGTTTTGCATTCTTGCGCTATTCGCAGAGGCGATCAACGATCTTGAGAGTGATATATCATCTCTAGTGACTTCCCCCTGGTTTGCATTCTTGCGCTACTCGCAGAGGTGATTGGTGATCTCGAGCACTCGTGACGCCGGAACACCTCTCTGATGGCCATCTGGCGGGATATTCACCAATTGTATAGTTTCATATTAATACTTTGGCAGCGGTGCCTGTTTGTACAAAGAGATTAGTACACATTCATAGGAGAAGGGAGTAACAGAGCTTAGGAGTAAATCCCTTTGTTTTTTTTTGGCCATCTTAGCAGAGATTACCAGTGTTACTATATTAGCATCGATGATGAAATGGCTGCCAAATGTTGTAGGCTTGTGCATTTTGCACATTTGTGGAGATAAAAAAATAGTAGGTCGCCTCTGATATAAGCCTACATATGTAGTGTTAGGCATCTGTCCCCTCGTATCGCCTGGTTCTGTCTTGGTGTGTGCAATTGCTGATGCGTGACGCCATCTTATGTTGGTTATTATGTTAAAAAATCAGCTCAAATAAGTGCTCAGAGTAGTTCAAGCGCAAATTGCGGAACAGGTAAACTAATGGTATAATCAATTCCACAGCCTAAATATATAGTCGATTTGTAATTAACACCAGAGCAGAACGCGCACTATTTGACAGTGTAGAAACCCATCTCTGTCAGAGAACTGGTAAGCATAACGATAACCTTCGTGGACCTTGAACCGGAGGCATGTTGCTGTTGCCCCAAAAGAAATCATGCAGTTGGAAGGAGCAATAAACGGAATGGAGATACATGAGTGAGATATCACTGCCGATGCATTCCCTGGTTGCATTGCATTCCTGCAGCATCCTCAGTAGCGATCAATGCCAGTCCCCAATAGCCTTTGAGGAGACTGTTTTGATGTGATTGACAATGTTGCACACCAGTTGTATAGTTACAGATTATACTATTATGGCAGCAGCGCCTGTTTTGTACAAAGTGACGCTAGTACACATCCATAGAAGGGAGGAAGAAGAATTCTTAGGAGAGATCAATTTTTTTTGCTATCTCAGTATAGATTCTTCTGTCGGGGTGGTGATCACCAATGTTAGCATGTACTATGATGAGGCTGTTCTGAAGAACTTTGTCATCTCAGTAGAGATTCTTCTGTCAGGGTGGTGATCACCATTGTTAGCATGTTACTCCCTTTGTTTCAAAATGTAAGATGTTTTAGTTTTGTAAACGAAGTGTGTCTAACTCCTTTTAGTGTGTAGGTTCATGTAGGTTTGGAGTGAACCTACACAGTAAAATGAGTCTAAATACACATTTTTCACAAATCTAAAACATCTTATACTTTGAAACGAAAAAAGGGGTTCTGATACCACTGGTGATCTCACATACACGCAACCCAACAAACAGGGACCAGTTTCCGCTGAACCCTCGATTTTGGCTCCTGGTTTGAGTATCCTTCGCAGCATCAGCTGCCTGAGTACTTCTCTGTTTCTTATCACTTACCACTAGGAACAACATAAGCATGCCAATTTACACACTTGCAGGTAGATTTCCCAGTTATTGCATCTTCCCTTACCGTGCCATGCTTGGATACGTTACCATCCATCAAGAAAAACGTAGCACATGCAATGAACTATCTGCGGATGATAAAATACAGCTATGTCCTGGTTGCCCACCATGGTTCAGTTTCGAACTGGCAAACGAGAACTATTGGTGGTACAAGTAGATTCTAGACAAATAACACCATAATTAAGTCAGAAGAATTTGACAGCATAAAACAAGATACAATGACTTGCATTTTAAACACAAAGATTACAATAACTTGGAACAAAAAAGATTACAATAATTTAGCAATAAACAAAAAAAATACAAGCACTGCCTTGAAAAAAGAGTGCCACTTCCATAAGGGAGGAAATGATAAACAAGTTTATTAACACTCCCCTTCTCCATGGGACAAGAACCATCTAGGCCTACCAACAGAGCAGAAAAGCAGATGTCAGATCAGTGAGTACTGAACTACTAACTAAATAAATAAATACGATCAAAACAGAGAAGAAAAAATATGATCAGATACAAAACAGAAAGATATAGTTAACGGGCTACTGAATCAGCAAAAAGAACTGTCTTTGTATTCTTGACCTAATATGTACAAGTTCACAAATGGTAACAGTTGAAAAAATTAAGTCCACCACGATATTTGCTAGTTACTACTCCCTCTGTTCCCTTTTTATAGGACCTTTTGGCAACCATATGCATTCTTGACCTAATATGTACAAGTTCAAAGATGATCACAGTTGACAAAATTAAGTCCACCACTATCTTTGTTAGTTACTACTCCCTCCGTTCCCTTTTATAGGACTTTCTGGTAACCAATTAAGCCTGCAAAAACGACTTACAAAAAGGAACAGAGGAAGTACAATACAGTCTGCAGAAGAACTTCGTTAGCAATAGGTGTGTGTTTGACTCCCCAACAATACAAAAACCTATGCACACCTTGGCAAAATCACTTGCATTTTCTCTTCTATAACAAAATTCGACATTGGCGCAAAAGTACCGCAGATGATAAAAGTGATCATATTGCAGTGGCGCTATCAGAACAGTGTCACATGCATGCTAATTACAAATAGAGCAAGGAGAAACTTCCTCACGGGGCTGTGATGCTCGGACAACTGGCTGACAAGACAGTAGATGCTAACAAGAAGGATGCTCTAGTGTGGATCTGGAACAGAGAGGAGACATCAAGGCACTTGTTTCTTGTGTATGCCTTCAGCAGCACCTGTTGGGCAATGATTTTGGTGTTGCTTGGCAGCTACAGCTTGGCATGACAGAGCAGAGATGCATCAGGGGTAACGGAATTTCCGCATGCCATTTACTTTAGGTTTTCACACTTGAGGTGTATTTGGAAGCAGAGAAACAGCAAGTTATTCAACAACATGCTGCCCTGCCAGGAATTCCTGGTTCATCCAATTAAGAAGGACCACAAAATTATCTCTTTCAGATTTTAGACAATTCAAACTGAGTTCCATTTAGCCAGCTTGCAAGTTATAACACCTCCTGTTGTAAGTATTTTGCCCCGAATATATACAATAGAGGAATCATAGCAGCTCTATAGTTGTAACTACAGTGTTATTCACAAGTTGTAAATACAAACAGAAATTGCAGCAGCTTATAAAGACTTGCACATCTCAATCCTGAGATGTTTGTGCACCCCGAATGGTATGTTGTGTATATCAAATATAATCAAAGGTTAAAAGAAAAGGTTGCCCTACTGATACTATATTAATTGTCAGTTTGTAACGAGTGTCACTGTGATGGAAAGGTATTCCAGGTCGTCATACTCACCCCCTGTCGCCACTTTTTCTTCACCTTCCAATCGGGTTGCAGCTCCCCCTGATAAAGAAGTGCCCCTTTGTTCCTACAAGAATGGGAGTAATAACAATTAGCACAAAGGCCCAACTAAGTTACAACAAAACTGGGAAACAACTCACTCACCAAGTAGCACGGTGGCAACAGGTGAAGATATGGTAGATGAGGCTACAAGGACTTGGTACACCACCGTTGTCTATGACGCATCCATCCGCTGTGGGCATCCATGTTATACTGCCCAGGTGGTATTGCCCAAGATAATATTCTTTGGGATGGAGAAGTACAACAGAGTCACCCACAATGGTAGGGTGCACTCTACTGCTCACACTCAAGACCCTTTCTTCAACAAAGAGAGCATTTCCTCCAATGCTAGTTACCGGGACAATTCTGTCGAGGATAATATCAGCTAGTCTGTAAACCAGGACATGTGACGAATGCCTACCATTACGGCCGATCACGAGGATCTCTGAATCACATTCTGCAAGGTGGTAAGGGACCTGAAGTTTTCCTGCCGGACATGTGGCAATCAACTTTGGCTCCGGCAGAAAACACAAACCACCTGAGCCTGCCATATCCTCGTCTTGGGGCAGATCGATTTCAAAAATCTGCAGCTCGCTGTAAAATGTGGGACAGCGCATCATGTATATCTTGCCTCGGAATGACATTGGCCTCCAAAGGTGTGATATGGACCATGTTGAGAGTTTCCATTGCTGGTCAATGGTGTTGGCACAGGCTACCCGGGCCAAATTGAAAAGGGCAATCATGACAGTGACAACTCCATCCGCGCTCACTCTGAATGAGGTAGCACTGACGGTCCTGTGAAAAGACCAATTCAATATCTGATGCTGCATGGGGCTCAACCCTGTTCTGAGTGTTGCGAGTGGCGGGAGCTCTACAATGTCGCCGGTGAAGGGGTGGAGGAGGCGGACGGCAGTGTCCTGGTCCCGCTGCAGCAGCAGGAGGCCGTCGACTGAGTCAAGAATGCAGTGGCTGCTGAAAAGTGGGAGCCGGGCGCGAACCAAGGCGCCTGTGGATAGGCTGAAGAAGCGGACGTACTTGCGCAGCTTGCCATGGCCGGGGTGGAGGCCGTGGCCCTCGGGCAGCATCATCCACCTACGCGGGTGGAAGCGCGGATCGAGGACGCCGCGGCCTCGTGGGCAGACGGTGCTGGATCGCCAGTGAGGGCAAACGGCGCGGAACCGGACATAGTCGAGCAAGTCACTAGCCAGTACCCGCCAACCGATCAGGCGGACCAAGTCATCGTGCAGAGACGCCCACGAAGATTCGTCGGATTGCAAGGTGGAAGCACCGTCGGTGGCGGCGTGACGGCGCTTCCTGCTGCACGCAGCCATGGCCGAAGGGCGCTTCCGATTCATCGATGATGACCTGACTTCACTCACCCGGATAACAGATCTCGTTTGAAAAAGCAAGAGAGATCGAAGAGAAATAGGTCAATCATACCCTGGAAGAAGAAAAGAAAACAAATTGTTTCGGCGCACCAACGGGCTTGAGGTCCGGTTAACGGCGACGCGAACCGTCGCAGATCCACCATAGCCGGTGGCTAGTGGAGGAAGAAGAAGTGGAAAGCGGGGACTTTTATTATTTCTGAGGGACAAAGGGGAAATTTTAGATCGATACTCTCTCCATCCCACGTTAAAAGTTTAATTAAAAATATACAATATAATATAAACATATGTGATATAAAATGTATATATTATTAAAATATATTTCAATACAATTATAATAATATTAAGTTGCACCGTAAAAGTTTATAGTTGTATCAAACTATTTGGTCAAATATTGTATAGTTTGACTTAATAAAATCTTATATGCAACCTAAATTGGGATGAAACGAGTATATGAAGAGAAAATCGCAAGGCGGTCCTAATTCTTTTCACAGAGCTTCACTTTGGTCTTAAATCTTTAAAATTGCACGTGTATGTCCTAAACTTTTATAAGTGATTCACGCGAGGTCCTATTTGGTTTGACCTGCTTATGTGGCGCTTTGATCATTGCCACATTGACAGTAGGACCCAGAATGGATACTGGCCAGCTATCTATATTTGCGAAAAGGCCCTCTAGTTCATATTTCTTGAGCCATAGCACCACCGTCTCGTCGTGACACTCGTCCTCGGCGCTCGCCTACCCCTCGCAGCTCGCCGCGGAGACCGACACCGCGAGCTGGTGGCCTGCCGCAGGTGGGTGCAATGACGAGCTGATGGATCTGTCAGGTTCCTGTGCGCGCACGACGCTGAGCTCGACGGCATCCTCCCGTGCCCCATCAGGGACCTCCACAGCGGGCGAGGCCATGCTCGTCGAGCCATGAGGATGGTGTTGCTCACTGCCGTCCGCCATGCTCATCGTCGACGCCCCCATGGACGCGCACATTCTCCATGAAAGTGGCCAAGTACCGACGGGCTCGCAGCAAGCCCCTCGCACCGCCAGAGATGGTAACATGGTCATGCACGCACGCACCTCCTCCTCCATGTCCATGGCCATGCCGCTGGACGTCGCATGGTGGCCACAGTGCGGGCAAGATCAAGATGGTGATGGCATCCCGCTCCCGCTCATGTCGTGCCCACACTGCTGCTTCATGCTCGCGGCCACCGTGCTACAGTAGCTGCGCCCACCATTCCTTGTTCTCGCTCCCATAGGCGCCTCCCTTGGTCGTCTTATACGTCCACTGTAGGCCACACGTGTGGTGCGGCCGAGCCCGGATACCCTTGACGACGCTGCCGCACTACCGGCTTCCTCAATGGTGAAGCAGGACACCCGCCTCCTGGCCACCTCGCACGCGCCACCGACCTAGCTCTAGGGGGCTTTTCGCAAATATATATGTTTGGCTGGTGCCCATTGTGGGCCCTACAGTTGACATGGCAGTGGTCAAAACGCCACGTGGACTGGTCAAAATGGTCCAAGAAAAATAGGACTTCAGATAAATCACTTACGAAAAATTTAGGACTTAGATGTGCAATTTCAAAAATTTAGAACCAAACTGAAGCTAGTGAAAAGAATTAGGACCGCTCGTGCAGTTTTCTCATATATAAACAAAGGGACTCTTAACAATACCCGGGACGGGCTGCCGTGCCGCCGCACAGGACACGAATTCCTCGCATCAGCCAATAAGGACAGCACACCCCACGCAGGGGCGATTCAAATCGTTCGTTTTGATCCGGATGGTCGATCACACGGAGAGAATTTGTGTCGCGGTCCGGCTTGCATGGTCAGAACGGCTAGCGGCGCATGTTTTTTAAGAGAGCTAGCGGCGCAGGTTAGTTGGTCATTTGACTAACTATTTTCACATTTTAGCACAAAATGTATATAAATATACAAGTTGACAAGAAAATAAAGTGTCTAACATGTGGCATTGCCCTCTACGCATCGTCAACAAGCGCCAGTTCGTTCCATATATACAAAAGAAGACAAATAGCATACATTTTTTTTCAAAAAGGACAATTTTCTCCCAAATAGCAAACGTTTATACCATTGCCTTTCAAGCATCGCGTACCCAGATGAACTTTTGCTTTCTCTCGATCCAAGCCCTTTAGGTGATGCTGTCCAAGTCGGGGTGCATGATGACATTCTCCTCAGCCATGATTTTGGTTTTGGCCTCCAACAACCTAGACTTGACATCGGCTTCCTTGGCCTTGGCCTCGTCCTCCATGATCTTGGTCTCGGTCTCCATAAGTCTAGCCTTGGCATTGGCCTCGTCCACCATAATATATCTCGTTTGGAGATCAACAAAGTTGTTGGTGTGGCCTCTTTCTCTTTGCGTTTCTTCTCTTTGTCATCATAGTATTGTCGAAGAGTACGCCATGGAGGGGTTCTCATGGAGCGTTGAGAGAGAGATGGAGTAAGGCAGTGAGTTGGCAGGTACGAGGTAACAAAGTTTACTCAGGTTCAGATCCCACGACGGTGGCGAAATCCTACTCCTGCTTCCAATCACTATAACGATAATACGCCGGGTTATAGATATTGTAGGATTCGACTATGCAAAGTTGTCTATCCCTTATAAATACGCCAAAACCTAGGGTTACAGGGTAAAATCCATACTAGACAAGTTACAGAGTCGTACACTAATATTAACTAGCCTTCGTGTCTTGCACTCCAAGGCCCTGGCTTCGTCTATGTCGGTACCGTAGCCTTTGTGTTATTTCGGCATGGGTCTCCCTTCTAAATCTTTCTAACTAGGTCGTCTAGTAGGCCATGGGCCGTGCTACCACCGTGAGCCACCCGAGTTATTCAGAATAAAGATATGCTATAGTGATACTCATTATGCATATCCCCAATAGTAGCCCCTGGAGAACTTTAAGATCCACGTCGTCTTGTTGTTGATTCGTGAAAGCCCTGTCTAGGTGATGGCGGGGTACCTAGGAAGAAAGCCTCTCTCCAAATAGCATTCTAGTGCTTAGCAAGTTCATAGACCGTTTGAGGGATACCTAGGAAGAAATCCTAGGTTAGATATTTGTATCTACTTTTTCACTGTCAAGAGGGAGTCGGGCATTGTCAAGGACAAGCTTGCCAACTGCGGGACTATTAGTTTTAAGATCCACCCGAATTAGAGATTCCCTGACATTGTGGGCACTAATCTGTCAAGAATTGGCAGATGACGTACTTCTACAGACCGGATATACCCCGGGAGGGCCGCGAAGCTAAATATACTGACTTCGTGGATGGTGGTACTGCAGAGTCTGCCAACTAGCGAGTCAAAGCCATTCTCCCCTCTGACAAAGAAGCATCCCGCATCATAAGGTAGATAGAATGGCCCATCGACACAGGATTGACCGGCTTGGACCTGGCCATGTGTTGGTTCACAAGGTGGATTCAACCTCTGCAACATTGCTCCGGCTTGATGCATATGTACACTGGAGAAAGGAAAGATCCTCTCCAAATTTCTCAAGACAGCTTCTGTAGTGATACCATCAAGATACACATGAAGGATATGGTCAAGGGGAAGGACAAGAAGCGCGGCTTCAAGATCACCTATGATATACTCGAGAACAGCAAGTGTCCATAGGTAATGTATACCTTGTATCATTTATACTCCAAAGCTTCCAGCTTGGTTCCATTAATCATATTACTAACTTGACCTTTTTATAGCTTATGAGCCTGGCCGAGGAAGACATGGCTCCTCAAGTGTATGATCCAAAGCATAAGGATATCCTGGTATTGTCGGACTATGAGGCCGCCAAGGATCAACCAACTCCGGCAACGAGAAAGTGTAAGGGTCTCGCCTTTGATGGTGCTGTGAGTAACAAGAAAAAGAAACCGGAGATCAGGATGTCCAAGAGATGCACCGCCCCTTTGGAGGCAGAAAAATAAGAATCGTTGCCAACATTCCATTGGCCAAAGCACCCACTGCTATATACGTTGAAGGATATATGCCCTAGAGGCAAATAATAAATGGATTTTTATTATCATATCTCAATTAGTTCATAATAGTTTCATACCATGCTATAACCGTATCAAGTGGAAACATTGATACTTCTGTGCTATGTATACAAACCAAGTCCTTGGTAGCCTCTATTTATACTAGTTCATCGGACAACTGATGATGAAGGTTTCCTGATCATGGAGCATTTGTGCCAGTTGACAATTAAGTCATATCATTAGTGAATGATGTGATGGACATTACCCAATATAAGTACCAAAACACGGTCAATTCACATGGTTCATGGTTGCAATAGTTAGAAACAAAGTATCCTACTCCTTTGACCATGAGATCATACTAATCACTATCACTTGAGGCATCTTTGACTACATAAAATGCCATGACCATAAATGGGTGATCATAGTTGTGCATGTTGTGTATTCTAGAGGGATATGTTGAGGCTATGCATCAAGTTCGGGATTTTTTTGCCCGCGTGGCGGGAATATACACAAGGCAGACTCGGTGAGGTTACATCCATAATGTTGCAACATGTGACTGGGTCATTAGGATGGAATATCACGAGAACAAGCAAAACAACACTTGTCGGTGACGAGATTGAACAAGGTATAGTGATAGCGATGATCATATCTTAGACAATTCAATATCAAAGTAACAAAGTGAATTGGACTCGACGTTTACGGTTCAAGCGCCATTGAACATCGTGGAATGCATAGGGGTCATTATGGGCATCCCGGTCCTACTAATGATCATTGACATGAGTGGTGTCTCGATGATGTCTGTGTTGTTCCCGAACCGTCGGGGTATCACACTTAAGGGTACGATGATGCTTGGAGATCATTATGGAATTGCCAGAATCACGGGATGAAAGAGAAGAGAAACCGGAAGTGTTCAGTGAGAGAACCGGAATCATTACGAGAGGATCTGAAGGTGTCTGGAGTGAGCCGAAAGGTGTTTCAGGTCAAAAGGGATTCAAAAATATGTATTTCATATTAATTATTAGAATTAATAATAAATATATATTTAAATTAAACCGGGCAAACTTCCCTTGATGGGGTTCATTGCATAGAAAACATTTTTTCCTATGCTTGTAACTGCCGAGATTGAATCTAGGCGATACTTGTAACGATTACAGATGGACTCACCCTCGTAGGCTGTAAGCGGGAAAACATTCCTGCAAACAAACACGGTTGATGTATATGTACACGACTTTCCTCAAGGACGTGCAGATGATCAGCGCCACAAATGGGAAGCGCCTCGCAATCGGTCACACGTACGGTGCACCAACGACTTCCAAACCCTCGCTCCAGCCGGACAACAGAAGTAGCGGATCCCTAGGAACTCCAACAACTCTACGCCATGGTAGTGGTGGTGGAGGGAAAGGTTTAGAGTAGGGCTGCACCAAACACCTTTTCTAGTGGCAATGGACAAGGCAGGCAAGGGGGAGAATATGCCAACCAAAAGGCATATGAGAGAGGCTTATGAGAGTGTGTGAAATGGAGGAGGAGGCCACCTCCTTTTATAGGTGAGAGAGGGTAGCCCTCTCCCTTGGACGGCACCAAGGAGGTGCCCCCTCCCCTCTTCTCATTCATGTGAATACTCCCTCCACTCACATAGTTCTCCACTCCACTTTCTCCCATTAAATCTTCACTCAAAAACCAAAGTCTTTACGGTTAAAGCACTTTAGTTCCTTTTTTTAATGCAACTAAATTTAATGAACACATCAATATTTTGATCCCTTGCTTTGTTTCGATACCCCGAAACTATTTTGGCAGATTCAGCAGAACAATTTTCTACACCAGAACATTTTTCTGCGATGTCCACTGACTTCCCCTATGTTCCCTATCTGCTCAAATACGTCGACTAACCTTAAGTGTGTCGAACTATGTAGACATGATTGAGACTTTATCCGATTAATAATCATTAGCGGGACCAGGAGATCCATAATGACTCCCACTAGTTCCACGAAGATCTCATGATCGTCCGAACCTCTTTCACTGTAATCAAATTCCTTTTGTCTCGCAATATTTTACCTGTCCGAGATCTGATCACTTGGTATCAACCATACCTTGTTTAATATCGTTCCTGACAAGTACTCTTTGAAGGGTTCGCAACATAGAAAACAAAAAATTTCCTACGATGGGAACTATGTACCAAGATCTATCTACTAGATACAAACAACGGGCGGATGTATATCTGTAGAGAACATACCCTTGAAGACCTACAAAGCTTAACGAGTTAAACTCGTGGTTGATGTAGATGATCTCTTGACGATCTCAAGATCGAGAGGAAGTCCTAGCGCCGCAAAGCAGCAGCGCATCCGTGCTCGCAAACACATACAAGACACCGAGCAACCTCCGCCTCCTTGCTCCAGCGATGCAGCGGAAGCACAACCCTTTCTTGCCGAATAGCCACCGGGAACATGTATATGTGTCTCGCTAGTCCGAGACCATGGGGGATAAATTCTAGAGAGGGAGAGAGATCCTTCACGAGGAGGTGTGTGAGAGAGAGGGAGAGGGGTGCCTTTTATAGAAGAGGGCGGGGGAACCCCAAGGGGGTGGCCGGCGCATGGGGGCTTCCCCTTGCCCTCCCCTCATTCATGTGGGTGGACACTCCACTCACAAAAATCTCTTCAATTCTCTCCACTCAAAATCCCACTCAAAATTGCTATTAAATTTCCACCAAATTTAATGCAAACTCTCATTAAATAAAACTCCTTTTATTTATTCAGAATTTTGTCAACTACTTTAATGACAAACATTCACATATAACCCCTTGCTAGAATTCCATTTCACATGCAAAAACACTTTCTGCAATTTCACCCGAAAACCTGTTTCGGTATCTAGTGAAATAAATTCATGTGCTTGTTATGCTTTTCGGCATGAAACTTTTGCTCCAGTTGGATGTCAGTGTCCCTTAAGTGTGTCACCCTACGGTTCGCGAATAATGTGGACATGATCGAGACCTTTCTTCGATCAATAATCATAAGCAGAACCTGGAGATCCATACTGACTCCCACACATTCAACGATGACTTTCCTGTGATCGTCGGAACCTTTTACGCTAGTATCTTAATCCCTTTGTTTCACGATATATTACATGTCCGACATTCGATCATCGGTATCTCCATACCTAGTTTGATCTCGTTACCGACATGCACTCTTTTCTCATTCCTGTTGAAAGGATACAAATGTCGCCTAGAGGGGGATGAATAGGCGATTAAAACTTTTCAGAGAGTGGCTCAACAAAGGCGGAATAAAACTAACGTTTACTTTGTTAAGCACAAAACCTAGAACAATCTAGGGTTCACCTATGTGCACCAACAACTTATGCTAAGCAAGACAAACAACTATGTGATAGCAAGATATATACTTCAAGCACGAAGTCTATCACAAAGTAAAGTGCATAAGTAAGATCTCGGGTATAGAGATAACCAAGGCACGCGGGGACGGCGATATTTTACCGAGTTCCTCCCAACATGGAGTACGTCTCGTTTGGAGAGGGGGTTGTATCTAACCACCTACGCCACAAAAGGCCTCCCTTATTCTCTGGTGAATCTCACCCCAACGGGATTGATCCACGCTTCCACTATCGGTGCTCTTGTCGGTGGCAACCGGAACCTCTCACAAGGTTGGGGCACTTCTCCACAACTTAATTGGAGTCTCCCAACAAACGCCACCAAGGCCGCAAGGTTGGGACACTTCTCCACAACTTAATTGGAGGCTCCCAACAAATGCCACCAAGGCCTCAACCTGCAACACAACAAACCGTCTAGGGTTCCAAGAACCCAAGAGTAAGAAGCTTCTCACCTTTCACTCAAATGAATCCTCACCGAGAACTCAAACCGATGCACCAAATGCAATGGCAAGAACACAAGAAGTGCTCAAATCCTTCTCTCCCAAATTCCACCAAAGCTACAAAATCTTGTGGGGGAATATAAGAGGAAGAACAATGGAGGAAATCCACAAAAGACTCTAAGATCTAGATCCCAAGATGTTCCCCTCACTTAGAGGAGAGATGGATTGGTGGGATTGTAGATCTAGATCTCCTCTTTCAAATCCCTAAAGTATATGCAAGAATCAAGGGAGGGATTGAAGGGGGAGCAAGCTCAAGAGGGTCAATAATTGAGGAGAAAGCCTATAAAACTCGAGCTCGGACATTGGGGAAGAAGGGCCCCTTTTTATAGGCCCACAGATTTCTGCCCATTGGGGAAAAGTCAGACCGGAGACTCCGGTCTACACCAGAGATTCCGGCCTAACCTCCGGACTAGCCTCTGGACCACCTATCAGACTGTCCCAGGCTAAATTTTGGAACCCCCGTCCGGGGGTTTCTGCGGAGATTCCGAACCACACCGGAGACTCCGGTCCAGCCAGACCGGACACTCCGGACTGGACCAAATAAGAGGTAAACTTCAAATGGCGATATCTAGAGTTTGGAAACTCCGATTGACACGAAACCAATTTTGTTGGAAAGAGAACAACAAGATCTATCCAACAAAAAATGCAATATAATATTGGATACCACCAAGTGATAACATTTCACGTATTATAATGTGAGATACCTCCCTTAGTGAGAAACCGAAAAACCTCAAGGATCAAAAACGCAATATAATATAAAAGGGAAATCTGTTTTTTGATGAACTAGAGATTGTTATGAATATTACCACAAGCTCTAGAACCTCACATGGATAAGATCCAAATAACAACCAAGAAAGGATGATGCTAAGTATGCAAAGGTTTGAGCTCTCTCGGAAAGATATGATCGAGTTACTCACTTGAGAGCCCCTCTTGATAGCACAGTTATCTATCCTATAAACCGGTCTCCCCAACTAACACCACGAGACCGGTAAGAAGGAAACCCTATCAATATCATACCTTTGCCTTGTGCATATTCCACTTGATTATGATGTAGACGGTCTTGTCCTTCTCAGGATGGAACACCTTTCTTGATTGCTCTTGTACGCACTTGCTTGATGAAGACTTGCAAGTTACTCCCCCATACAACATGGGGAAACCTTTACTTTGACCTTGTCTTCCTCGATCCATGATCACCGAGGATGGCAAGCTTTAAGCATGAGATCTTCTAGATATTGCACATCTTTAGCTTGCACATCATTTCTTCTTTTCTTCACTATGTCGATGCCTTGAAGGTACACCAGAGATATTACTCCATCTTATTCTTCAAGACATACTTGCCATAGGTTTAACTCTCACATGACCAATATGTGGATCATTCTTTGAACACCTTGGTCACCACATGATCCTCTTCACTTCTTCTCCAAACCTTGAAGCCAACATATGGTTCAAGCATTGACTATGGACAATTCCTACAAGTACAACTCGATCTAAGCATTAGTCCATAGAGATTGTCATTAATTACCAAAACCACACATGGGGGCCCACATGTTCTTTCACCCGTGATATAACATTCCAGTGATCAAATCACTTGCTTGCAAGCTAACCAATGTGATATCACCGAGAGGGCCCAGAGTATATCTATCTGTCATCGGGATGAACAAATTCCACTCTTGATCCATGAGACTCAACATAACACTTTAGTAGTTCTGAAGCCATCTTTATAATCACCTAGTTACGGTGTGACGTTTGATGTCATTAAGAAACTCTTCCGGTGTTAGTGATTGACATGATCTCATGGTCTAAGGATTAGGATCACTTTGTAAGTTATTATAGCAATATAAACTCAATGACTTTGATCGTAATGCTATACTTCGGATGAATGTTCATCACATCATTACACTAATGTTGTGATCTCGTTATTAACAACATCCAATATCTATGATCAGGAAACTGTGATCATCTTGTTAATCAACGAGCTAGTTTATGAGAGAGGCATAACTAGGAACTTTCTGTTTGTTTATTAAACACACATGTACTAATGTTTCCGTATTAATAGAATTATAGCATGCAAAATAAACATCTATCATATACTTGGAATATACATAATAAACACTTTATTATTGCCTCCCAGGGCATATTCTCTTCCGTCTCCCACTTGCACTAGAGACAATAATCTAGTTACATAGTGATGTATCTAACACCCATTGAGTTCTGGTGTAGATCATGTTTTGCTCTAGGGAGAGTTTTAGTCAACGGATCTGCTACATCGAGATCCGTATGTACTTTGCAAATCTTTTTATCTCCATCCTTGACATGCTCGCGGATGGAGTGAAACCGGCGCTTAATATGCTTGGAATGCTTGTGAGACCTTGGTTCTTTGGCATTGGCAATGGCACCATTGTTGTCACAATAGATCACCATTGGGTCCAACGCGTTTGCAACCACACCTAGTTCGGATATGAACTCCTTCATCCAAACTGCTTCCTGAGCCGCTTCCAAAGCAGCAACATATTCGGCCTGTGTTGTTGATCCCGCCACCACAGGTTGTTTGGAGCTCCTCCAACTAACCACTCTGCCATTCATGAGAAATACGTATCCGGATTGAGACTTAGAGTCATCCGGATCGGTGTCAAAGCTAGCGTCGACATAACACTTAGCGACGAGCTCTTCTTCACCTCCGTATACAAGAAACATATCCTTAGTTCATATCAAGTACTTAAGGATATTCTTGACCGCTTTCTAGTGTTCCGAACTTGGATCCAATTGGTACCTAGTAGTCAAACTAATAGCATGTGCCACATCCGGTCTTGTACATAGCATGGCGTACATTATAGAGCCTATGGCTGAAGCATAGGGGACTTTGTCCATTATCTCTCTTTCTTCCGCCGTAGCCAGACTTTGAGTCTTACTCAATGTCGTGCCTTGTAACATAGGTAAGAACCCCTTCTTGCTTTTGTCCATTTTAAACTTCTTTAAAATCTTATCAAGGTATGTACTTTGCGATAGCCCTATTAGGCGCCTAGATCTATCTCTATAGATCTTTATGCCTAATATGTATGACGCTTCACCTAGGTCCTTCATTGAAAATTTGCTGTTTAGATAACTTTTAACACTATTTAACAGATCTATATCATTTCCGATCAATAATATGCCATCCACATATAGTATCAGAAATGCCACATTGCTCCCACTCACTTTCTTGTAAATACAAGCTTCTCCATAAGTTTGGACAAATCCAAACTCTTTGATCACCTCATCAAAGCAGAGATTCCAACTTCGTGATGTTTTCTTCAGTCCATAGATGGATCGCTGAAGCTTGCACACCTTGTTAGCATCCTTAGGATCGACAAAACCCTTGGGCTGTATCATATACAACTCTTCTTCAATGTTACCATTGAGAAACGCGGTTTTGACATCCATCTGCCATATCTCATAATTGAAATATGCAACAATTGCTAACATAATCCTACCTAATTTTAGCATCACTACGGGAGAGAATGTCTCATCATAGTTAACTCCTTGAATTTGTAGAAACCTGTTTGTGACAAGTCGAGCTTTATAGACGGTCACATTACCATCAGCATCAGTTTTCCTTTTGTAAATCAATTTATTCTCCACGGCCTTTCGGTCGTGAGGTAAGTCCACCAAGTTCCAAACTTGATTTTCATACATGGGTTCCATCTCGGATTTCATGGATTCTAACCATTTGTTGGAATCCGGGCTCATCATCGCTTCTTCATACGTCGCAGGGTCATCATTTTCACCAACCATGAAATTCATGACAGGATTTCCGTACAGCTCGGGAGCTGCACGCGTCCTGCTAGACCTGCGAGGTTCGGTAGTACTCTCTTTCGGAGTTTCATGATCATTATCATTAGTTCCCTCTTTAACTGGTGAAGCCAACTCTGGAACAACTTCCGGCGCTGCGCTACTCGCCATACTTTGAAGAGAAGGTTCAATAACCTCTTCGAGTTCTACCTTCCGACTACTCACACCTTTTGCGAGAAACTCTTTATCTAGAAAGGATCCATTCTTGGCAACAAAAACCTTGCCCTCGGATCTGTGATAGAAGGAATACCCAATAGTTTTCTTAGAGTATCCTATGAAGACGCATTTTTCCGCTTTGGGTTCAAGTTTATCCGGTTGAAGTTTCTTTACATAAACATCGCATCCCCAAACTTTAAGAAATGACAGCTTAGGTTTGTTTCCAAACCATAATTCATATGATGTCTTTTAAACGGATTTAGATGGTGCCCAATTTAAAGTGAATGCAGCGGTTTCTAGTGCGTAACCCCAAAATGACAACGACAAGTACGTCAGAGACATCATAGATCGAACCATACCCAATAAAGTACGATTACGATGTTCCAACACACCATTTCGCTGTGGTGTTCCGACAGGTGTGAGTTGTGAAACAATTCCACACTCTTTCATGTGAGTGCTAAACTCGTAACTTAGATACTCACCTCCACGGTCGGACCGTAGAAATTTGATCTTTCTATTACGATGATTTTCCACTTCACTCTGAAATTCCTTGAACTTTTCGAAGGTTTCAGACTTGTGTTTCATCAAGTAGATATAACCGTATATACTCAAATCATCCGTGAAAGTAACAAAATAACGATATCCACCTCGCGCTGACACACTCATTGGACCACATACATCAGAATGTATGATCTCCAATAAATCTGTCGCCCGTTCCATTGAACCGGAAATCGACGTTCTAGTCATCTTGCCCATAAGGCATGGCTCACATGTATCAAATGATTCAAAATAAAGTGATTCCAAAAGTACATCCGCATGGAGCTTCTTCATGCGTTTAACGCCAATATGACCTAGACGGCAGTGCCACATATATGAGTTTAATCCTTTTAGCATCAGCATTATGAATATGTGTAACGTTATTATCGAGATCCAATAGAAATAAACCATTCATCATTGATGCATGACCATAAAAGATTTCATTCATATAAATGGAACAACCATTGTTCTCGGATTTAAATGAATAACCACTTCGCATCAAACACGATCCAGATACAATGTTCATGCTCAGTGCTGGCACCAGATAACAATTATTCAAGTTTATTACTAATCCCAACGGCAAGTGGACATGTAGCATTCTGACGGCGATCACATCAACGCTTGATCCATTGCCAACACGCATCTTGATCTCACCCCTTGCTAGCGGTCGCTTGTTCCACAACCCCTGATTCGAGTTACAAATATTAGCAACTGAACCGGTATCAAATACCCAGGTGCTACTACGAGCACTAGTCAAGTACACATCAATAACATGTATATCATATATACCTTTGTTTGCCTTGCCGACTTTCTTGTCTGCCAAATACTTGGGGCAGTTGCGCTTCTAGTGGTTAGTCCCCTTACAATAGTAGCACTCGATATCAGACTTAGGTCCAACTCAGGGTTTCTTTTCAGGCACGACAACCTGCTTGCCGCCCTAACTTCCCTTCCGTTTTCCCTTCTTGTCTTTCTTGAAACCAGTGTTCTTATAGATCATCAACACTTGATGTTCCTTCTTGATCTCCACTTCTGCAGTTTTAAGCATTGACACAAGCTCGGGGAGAGACTTCTTCATGCCTTGCATATTATAGTTCATCACGAAGCTCTTATAGCTATGTGGCAGAGACTACAAAACACGATGGATGCCTAAGTCAATGGGAATCGATATTCCCAAGGACACAAGCTTATCGACATAACCCGACATCTTGAGTACATGCTCACTTACAGAGTTGTGCTCTTCCATCATGCAGCTAAAGAACTTTTCTGAAGCATTGTAGCTCTCTACAGCAACATGTGTGTCGAAAATCATTTTCAACTCACCCATTGTATCAAATGCATTGCCATTTTCGAAACGCTTTCGAAGTTCTGGATCTAGCCCATACAATATGCTGCAATGAACTAAGTTGTGGTCCTCCTGACGAGTCTGATAGACATTCTTCTCCTCGTCAAGGGCATCATAAAAAGGTGGGGGGCCTAGCAGCGCTTCTATCACATATTTCTTTTGTGCATCAGAGAGGAGAATCCTCAAATTCATGGCCCATTCGGTAAATTTGCTACCGTTCGTTGCAAGTTTCTCTTTCTCCATGAACACATTGAAATTAAAAGTAGGTGGTGCCATCTACAACAGAATTTGTAAAGTTTAGACTAAGTTTATGATAGATTGAGTTCAACTAATCCATATTACGAATGAACTCCCACTCAAAAACGACATCCCTCGTGCCTTTTTGGTGATTACATGAACCAAATCCACTATACCAAGTCTGATCATCACGTGAGTCGGTGTAGCTTCAAAGGCGAGCATCAAATTGGCATCATATCTACTATATGACTCATGTTTAACCTTTCGGTCCGTGTTCTGAGGCCATGTCTGTACATTCTAGGCTCGCCAAGTTAGAACCTTAGTATTCGCGTGTGTAACTGCCTTACACCCAAAATATGGTCGTGGATCGAAGAACACCCGATCATCACGTGATGTCTTTGAGCGACGAAAACATAATCGGTGCATACTAAAGGAAGAACACATTCTTATCTTGATATTTAAATGAGGGATAATCTTATTATGCTAATAAAACGTCAAACAAGCAATATAAGATGCTATAAAACATCACATGTTTATTAGAGTTCTGGTGTTGATCATGGTTTGCCTTTGGGAGAGCTTTAGTCAATCGATCTGCAACATTCAGATCGGTATCTACTTTCAAATCTCTACATCATCATCCCGAACATGTTCATGGATGGAGTTAAACCAGCGCTTTATATGCTTGGAATTCTTGTGATACCTTGGTTCCTTAGCATTGGCTATGGCACCATTGTTGTCACAATAGATCACTATAGGGTCCAAAGCACTTGGAACCACACCCAGTTAAGAAATGAAATCTTGCATCCAAACTACTTTCGTCACTCCTTATTAAGCAGAGATATATTCCGCCTCCATTATAGATCTCACAATCACCGGTTGCTTCGTGCTCCTCCAACTTAACGTTGCACCATTCATCAAAAATACATATCCGGATTGTGACTTAGAGTCATCCAGATCGGTGTCGAAGCTAGCATCGACGTAACACCTTGAGACGAGCTTTTCTTCACCTCCATATATGAGAAACATGTCTTTATTCCTTCTTAAGTACTTAAAGACATCCTTGACTTCCTTCCAATGTTCCAAACCTGGATTGGATTGGTACCTACTATTCAAAATAACAACATGTGCCACATTTGGCCTTGTACATAGCATAGCATACATAAGAGAACCTATGGCTGAGTCATAAGGGACACGGTCCATTATTTCTTTATTTGTTGATGTCGCTGGACTTTGAGTCTTACTCAAAACCGTCCCTTCAAACATCGGTAAGAACCCCTTCTTACTTCCGCCCAGTTTGAACTTCTTCAAAATCTTGTCAAGGTATGTACTATGTGACAATCCTATTAAGTGTCTTGATCTATCTCTATAGATCTTGATGCCTAATATGTATGAAGCTTCATCAAGATCTTTCATCAAAAACTTACTATTTAAATAATCCTTTACGCTTTTCAAAAGTTCTATGTTATTTCCAATCAACCATATGTCATCCACATATAAGATTCGAAATACAATATAGCTCCCACTCACAAATACAAGCTTCTCCGATGGTTTGTACAAATCCAAAACCTTTGATGACTTTATCAAATCGTAGATTCCAACTTGGGGATGCTTGCTTTAGTCAATAGATGGATCGCTGAAGTTTGCATATCTTGTTAGCATCCTTAGGATCGACGAAACCTTTTGGTTGTATCATATACAACTCTTTCCCAATGTTTCCATTAAGGAACGTTGTCTTGACATCCATATTCCAGATTTCATAATCGAAAAATGCAGAAATTGCTAACATAATCCTAACAGACTTTAGCATCGCTACCGGTGAGAAAGTCTCATCGTAGTCAACTCCTTAAATTTTTCGGAACCCCTTCGCGACAAGTCGAGCTTTATAGACGGTCGCATTACCGTTAGCGTCCGTTTTCTTTTTGAAAATCCATTTATTCTCGACGGACTTTCGGTCGTGAGGTAAGTCTACCAAAGTCCAAACTTGGTTATCATACATGGATTCCATCTCGGATTGCATGGCTTCTAGCCATTTGTTGGAATCCGGGCTCATCATCGCTTCATCATATGTTACAGGGTCATCACTTCCATCTGACATGAAATTGAGGACCGGATCACATTATAGTTTCAGAGCTATACGTATCTTGCCCGACCTACGAGGTTCGGTAGTACCCTCTCTTGGAGTTTCATGAGGAGGAGGAGGTACCTCATCATCATTTCCTTCTTCCATTGGCGGAATCAACACTGGAACCGATTCTGGCTCTGCGCTACTCTCCACTTGTGGAGGAGGAGGTTCAATAACCTCGTCGAGTTCTACCTTCCTACTACCCACACCTTTCGAGAGAAACTCTTTTTCTAGAAAGGATCCATTCTTGGAAACAAACACTTTGCCTTCGAATCGGTGATAGAAGGTGTATCCAATTTTTTCTTTTGGGTATCCTATGAAGACACATTTTTCCGCTTTGGGTTCGAGCTTATCAGGTCGAAGTTTCTTCACATAAGCATCGCATCCCCAAACTTTTAAAAATGACGTCTTAGGTTTGTTACCAAACCATAATTCATACGATGTTGTTTCAATGGATTTTGATGGTGCCCTATTTAAAGTGAATGCAGCGGTCTCTAATGCATGACCCCAAAATGACAATGGCAAATCTATAAGGGACATCATAGATCGTACAATATCCAATAAGGTTCGATTACAACATTCAGATACACCATTACGATGTGGTGTTCCGACGGGAGTGAGTTGTGAAACAATTCTACATTGTCTCATGTGTGTGCCAAACTCGTAACTAAGATATTCTCCTCCATGATCGGATCATAGAAACTTAATATTTTGGTTATGATGATTTTCTACTTCACTCTGAAATTGTTTGAACTTTTCAAATGTTTTTGACTTGTGTTTCATTAAGTAAATATACCCATATGTACTTAAATCATACACGAAGGTCACAAAATAACGATATCCTCCATGCGAAGACGCACTCATCGGACCACAATCGATATGTATTATTTCCAACAAGTCAGTCACATGCTCCCTTGTTTCGAAGAACGGAGTTCTAGCCATCTTGCCCATAGGGCATGGTTCACATGTTTCAAATAATTCATAATCAAGTGATTCAAGCAGTCCATCAGAATGGAGCTTCTTCATGCGTTTACACCAATATGACCCAAACGGCAATGCCACAAATATGCAGAAATATCATCATTTAACTTAATTCTTTTGGCATTCACATTATGAATATGTGCACTACTAATATCAAGATTCAATACATATAAACCATTCAACATAGGTGCACGGCCATAAAATATGGTATTCATATAAAAGGAACAACCATTGTTCTCCGATATAAATGAATAACCGTCTTGCAATAAACATGATCCAAATATGATGTTCATGCTCAATGCAGGCACATAATAACAATTATTAAGTTTTATTGTCAATCTCGATGGTAGATGAAGTGGCAGCGTCATGATGGCGATCAAATCAACCTTCGATCCATTGCCTACGCGCATCGTCACTTCATCCATTGCTAGTGGTCGACTATTCCTTAGTCCCTATTTCAAGTTACATATATCAACAACCGAACTGGTATCAAATACCCATGTACTACTTCGACTACTAGTAAGGTACACGTCAATAACAAGTATATCATATATAACTTTATTCACTTACCCGGCCTTCTTATTTGCCAAGTAATCTAGGCAGTTCCATTTCTAGTGACCACCCTTCTTGTAGTAAAAGCATTCAGAATCAAGCTCCGGGCCTCCCTTTGTCATGGTATTGCCGACGAATACGCCATTTAGGGGTCCTCACAGAGCGTGTTTAGAGACATGGGGGAAGGCGGCGAGTTTGCGGGTGTGAGGTAACACGGCTTACCCAAGTCCAGATCCCACAATAGTGGCAGAATCCTACTCCTGCTATAAATCACTATAATGGAAATACGCCGAGTACAGAGATAGGTTCGCCACACATAGAGATGAGATCAACAATCATAAACATTGTATTGTAAATCATGAGATTGATAGTAATAGTCTTACAATGTCGCCATTAGAGATGAGATCTACTATTACAAGTGGTGGACTATGGATATGGTGGTGGAGAAGGGTTTGTGAGATTGGATCTAGATCTATTCCTCCGGCAGCTCTTCAGTGTTGTGTTTTCGTGTTATCCTCCTCTCGTTTCTCGTCAGAGAGGTCTCTTTATATAGGGGTCCCTTCACGAAAGTTGTTCTGTTTGACATTGCGGTGTTGGTGGAAACTATACGGCCGGAAAAATATTCCCGTTGTATAGTTGGTCGTTAAAGCCTCTGTTTGCTCTTCACGACCCCTGGTTTCTTTGGGTTATTGGAAATCTCGTATCTTTGACTTTAATTTTGTGATTCCCATCATCAAACGCCATTTCCTATGTAGGAAAAAATAGAAAGACATGATTGCATAGCCCATTGATCATTAGGCATTAGTGGCAGGATTTGAGAGATATTTCATCAAAAGTATGAAAATATCTAGCTTAAATGTGGATGTAGATGGATATATTTCATAGCCATCATGAGCCTCATGCAAGTCCTAGCAATCGAGCAAACATGGACTTAACCATACATCAAGTACCCGGTGAGCAAGCAGCTGTCGGATGACCCAACTAACACCAGGCAGATCGCGTGACGATCAAAAGCATTCACCGTCATCAACGGCGAACTATACAAATGAAGCATCATCGGAGTACTCCAATGGTGCTTCACCAAAAATGATGGGAAGTCCATCCTCCTCGACATCCACGAAGGCACCTGCGGCCACCACGCTGGCAGTCGCGCCCTAGTCGCCAAGGCTCTACGAGCTGGCTTCTACTGGCCAACTACGATGCACGATGCTAAAGTAGAGAAGTGCAACGCCTGCCAGCGGTTCGCTGATAAACCACATGTGCCTGGATCAGAGCTATGGCCCATACCATTGTCCTGGCCCTTCGCCCAATGGGGACTCGACATGGTCGGCAAGATGCAGAAATCCTCACCCGGAGGCTTCATTTTCGTCCTGGTAGCAGTCGACAAGTTCACCAAGTGGGTTGAGGTGATGCCCGTCACTAACCAAACTGGTGCATTCGTGGTCAAGTTCTTCCAGTCCATTATCTACAGGTTCGGGGTGCCTCACAACATCATCACCGACAACGGCACAAACTTTACCTCGAAAGAGTTTTGAGACTTCTACGAAGCGCTCGGCATCAACATCACATATGATTTAGTAGAGCACCTGTAGACCAATGGTTAGGTCAAAAAGGCCAATGGCCTTGTCTGCAATGGGATCAGGAAATGACTCCTTCACCCTCTCGAACGATTGGCGGGAGCCTGGACAGATGAACTACCTTCCGTCCTATGGAGCCTGCGCACAATGCCAAATAGCGCAACATGCTACACACCTTTATTCATGGTGCACTAAGCAGAAGTAGTACTACCTGCAGAGGTACGCTACAAAGCCCCAAGGGTTGTCGCCTATAGCAAGGCAGAATCAATAGCCGCACTCGAAGATATTGTCGATCTGTTGGACGAAGCACGTGACATCACTGCTTCTTGTTCGACAGTGTATCAACAGAGCCTTCGCAACTACCACAGCCGACGGTTGTGCCTGTGATCCTTCATCGAAGGAGACCTCGTCTTGCGGCTCAAGCAAAAGGGGCACCTGAAGCTCGAATCACCATGGGAAGGCCCCTATGTGGTCATTGAAGTCATACCAGGTGGTGCCTATCGCTTCAAGTACGTCGCGTCAGGAGTAGCATACTCCAACCCTTGGAACATTGCACAACTGCGACGTTTCTATAGGGGTCCGTAGCATGGAAAACAAAAAATTCTATCGCATGAACATACAGAAGCCAAGATCTATCTACTACATTGTAGCAACGATTTGATAGAGTACTAACCCTCGAAGATTCCAAAGCGGTTAACGGGATCGGATTCTCGTGGGTGATGTAGTTGTTCACTTGCCGGTCTTAAAATCGCATAGACGATTCTTCCGGCGCTGCATTCCGGCAGCTCTCCCGCAGTCGGTCACACGTTCGGTACTCGATGAAGACCTTCCTCTCCCTTGTTCCAGCAGGCAGCAGAGGTTGTAGATCTCTCCTCGCGATTCCAGTAGCACGACGGCGTGGTGGTGGAAGTAGAGGGGAAATCCCGCAGGGCTTCGCCTATGCGGGAACGGGTATGGTGGAGTGGAAGAGGGCCTCGGCGATCTAGGGTTTAGAGGGCCGAGGTTTAGAGGTTGCCGGCGGCTAGGAGAGGTCCTAGGCGGCGGTGACTTGGGAGATCCCTAGGGCGGCAGCAACTTGGGGTGGTGGTAGCCAAGCTAGGGTTTGTGGTGAGGGGTAGGGGCGCCCTACCCCTCCTTATATAGGTGGGAGAGGCGGTTGGAGGGAGGGAAGTCCTCCCCCAACTCCTCCACTTGGGCCGGCGGCAAGGGGAGGGAGGAATCCTCCCGTAGGTAGGATTCCTTCCCTCCCTCCACTAAACAACCATGTTGGGATTTGACTTTTCAAATTGGCGTTTGACTTTCAAACTAGAGTTTGATTTCTCTCTTCCCATTGCCCAGCCAAGTGACCTAGGACATGATGCAACCATTCCACTTTGGTATGACACATCCATGTACCCTTCCCACTTCGGAGTGATGGACCTTCTAGACCCTTCTAGAACATTCCGGTGAAAACACTGAAACCATTCCCGAACTCCGGAATTATACTTTCTTTATATGAATCTTATTCTACGGACCATTCTGGATATCCTCGTGATATCCTGAATCCAATCTGAGACTCCGAACAACATTCGGTCTCTTACTCACATTCCATATCTACTAAACAACATCAAATCCTTACGTGTGTCTCCTACGGTTCGTGAATTATGTAGACATGATCGAGACATTTCTTTGATCAATAACCAATAGAGGAATCTGTAAATTCATATGGTACCAATTTCCCTTTGTCTCGCGATACTTTACTTATCCGAGGTTTGATCGTCGGTATCTTTGCATACCTAGTTCAACCTCATTACTGATAAGTACTCTTTACTCATTCCTGTGATATGTGATCCCTTGTGAGCTAGTCACATGCTTGCAAGCCAATTGGATGACATTCCACCGAGAGGGCCCAGAGTATATCTATCGTCATATGGATGGACAAATCCCATTCTTGATCCATGTGTCTCAACACATACTTTCCGAACACTCAATGCCACATTTATAACCACCCAGTTACGAAGTGGTATTTGATGCCATCAAAGCATCCATCTGGTGATGGTGATTAACATGATCTCATGGTCGAAGGATTTAGGTTACTATGTATCTGAAAGCTTATAGCAAACAAACTATTGAAATGACCTGATCTTATGCTACGCTTAACTATAGGAGTATGTCCATCACATCATTCTCCTAATGATATGATATTGTTATTAATAACATCCAATGTTCATGATTAGGAAACCATAATCATCTATTAATCAATAAGCTAGTATTACAAAGAGACTTTACTAGGGACTCTTACATGTTTACAAATCACACAGATATTAATGTTTTCGGTTAATACAATTATAGCATGAATGTAAACATTTATTATAAACACAAAGATACAATAATAACTACTTTTATTATTGCCTCTTGGGCATATCTCCAACTGTTTCTATCCCTAGTTATTTTTACTTAGAATAAGGCTATTTAGCCGAACTCTGTATCCCCAACTGTGCAATGAATAAAAGCTAAGTTCCTTGGACAAATACAATTTTCCTTGTGCATACCTTTATTTCATTCAATACGCTCGGGGGTTGTGCCTCACCTTACGACTTCGTCGGCTCATACATTAAAACGCATTCACCTGAGTAGCTGACCACGTCAAGCTAACAAAAAGAACATGCAAACCTTACAGCATCACATGCTAAATACATCTTGTAAATTTTACAAAGGACGACAAAGGCCCATCAGAAAATATACAAATTTTACATAGTCATTTACAATTTTCACAGGAAAATCATCCGCGACGAAGAAGCACATTAGTGCGCTCACCAAAAAGACGCACAATATCCTCGGCATGACATGATACCGCCGCGTAATGAGGACGCATATTCTACGCCATGCCATCCGGAGGGGCGTGCGGCCCCACTGCTATATCAACCAAATCTACATCTGGTCAAAGTAATCGAACAAGGGCCAGCGCCGCCTTGGCACCCGCAACAAGCTGATGGTGCACAAGTCCACGCACGACGTCCGCACTTTGAAACGGTAGATAGTAGATTGAATATCAGTGGGAAGGAATGGACCGGGGTCCACAGTTCACTAGAGGTGTTTCTCCATAATATAGATAACATGTTGGGTGAACAAATTACAGTTGGGGCAATTGAGATATTGAGAATGCATAATAATGCATGTACATGGCATGATGATTTCTATGAGATTCGTTTGGGCATTACAACATAATACATAGACCATAATCCAACTGCATCTATGACTAATAATCCACCTCCGGTATATCATCCGAACAACCCTCGGGTATTAAGTTGCAAGCAAGAGATAATTGCATTAAGCAAAGTGTGTAAAGAAACAATACAATTGCCCTTGGACAAAGGATTGTTGTTTTCTCCCTAGTAGCAACAACACATCTACAATCTTAGAGGTTATTGTCACACCCCCAGCTAGAGGCATGAACCTACTATCGAGCATAAATACTCCCTCTTAGAGTCACAAGCAAATACTTGGCCAGAGTAACTACTAGCAACAGAGAGCATGCAAGATCACAAATAACATACACATTATAGAATCAATAATCAATCTTGACGTAGTACTCAATATCCATCAGATCCCAATAAACACAACATATAGGATTACAAATAGATGATCTTGATCATGATAGGCAGCTCACAAGATCTAAACATGGTAGCACAAAAGAGGAGAAACAACCATCTAGCTGCTGCTATGGACCCATAGTCCAAGGATGAACTACTCACGCATCACTCCGGAGGCTGGCATAGTGATGAAGAAGGCCTCCGGGATAATCTCCCCTCTCCGGCAGGGTGCCAAGAAGAGCTTCGGATCCCTACCGATCTAGGTACGATGGCGGCAGCTATGGACTTTTTCATGGATTTCTGATCATGTACTTAAGGTTTTCTCCTCGAGGGGTTTATATAGGCGAAGGGCAAGGTCAATGGATGCCCGAGGGGCCCACACCATGCCCAGGCGCGGCTAGGGGTGGACCCGTGCCCAGGGGTGGTGTGGCCACCTCAGTGCCCTCCATCGTCTCTGCTTTGGACTCCGTCTTGTGTCAGAAAAAATAGGAACTTCGGGTTTGGTTTCGTCCAATTCTGAGATTATTTCTTTACCAGCTTTTCTGAAACAAAAAACAGTAGAAAACAGGAACGGACACTCTGGCATATTGTTAATAGGTTAGTTCCAGAAAATGTATAAAATGCCTCAAAGTGTAGACAAAATATAAGATATTTGATACAAAACAAGCATGGAGCATAAAAAATTATAGATACCTTTACGACGTATCACAGTCCATATAGCCATGAAGGATGACCTCACGCGCTTCAGCACCTGCAGCACTTGATGGACGCGATCCTATACTGTCGCGACTACGGTCGCTCGAGCGCAGTCCATCCAGAAGAACCCTCCAGCCTCGAGCTCCAATTGGGTGAGGCGGTTGAGTCGAATGGCAACACAATCTTTATCCTCCCGCGGAAGTAGATTGACAACTGCGACGGGCAACAGGTCAGGAGGCACTCATGGTGATGTTAGTCGAAAAATAGCGAAAGGCGCTCAATGAACACTTACATTGTAGTTGTGCACCGATTTGCCAAAATTCCTCGAGCAAATACTCCTCCCTAGCAACAGCTCGCTTCGTTTTCGACTTCTAGACGTCGGCGTGACCCCGGATGATTAGGGCATCTTTCTCTAGGCTTCGGATGTGATCGTGCAGTAAAGGCAACTGCGACGCCTCGCTCGTCGTCAGATGAACATGATCCAAGGCAAGTGCCTGAGTCACTGAGTCAACATTTGAAGGGATCTAAGAGGCGCACAAATAACAAGTGCAAAGGACAGAAGTGGAAGCATATATTTACATCAAAAACAACCACCATGTGGTAGCATCCAAGTCATTGTTACAAGCACTATGGCAAAAGCAGATCGAAAACTATAAAAGCAACTGCGCAACAGAAGGACTTTACGGGGCAACGACATCTGGAGCAACTTCGGACTCCGAGGCTCTCGCCTTGGCCACCTGCTGCTGCTCTAGCGCGTAGGTGGATAGCGGATCAATCAGGCTAGGACCATAATGCTTGCAGCGCGAAGCGTATGAGGCAAAGGCTACCTCGGTGTCGTCAGCCGCCACAAGCATCTTGGCAGTGATTTGGCCTAGGTTCAGCTGCGCGCTGGACACCATCGCCAGGCCAAGGGTTGCACCCACACCCTTCTGCGTCTTCTTGTAGTCCGTAGGTGCGTCACCAGCGCCTTCGCCAAGGAGTCGATGTCATCAAGGGATATGCCCGTGGGGAAGATCTTCCGGTAGAAGCGACCGAGGACCTCCTTGGCCCTGCCCAGCGTCTCAACGGTGGAGCTGCAACAATCTTTGACTGCAGCAACAACATACGCGAGAGGCTCCCCATGGTCCATGGCATTGCAATCAAACACAATGCCACTGGCATCTGAAGAATATGGGATGAAGGAATACTCAGATCAGGAAAAAGAGGCAAACAAAAATCCAGGAGAAGAAGAAAGAATGGCGACTCACCTGATAGCAACTTGGCAGCAGCCATGAGCTGCTTCTTCATTGCCTTCTCCCGGGAGGCAGCATCAACTATTATTTGCTTCTCGCGCTCTTGGGCCTCCTGCTTGTAGCGCCTGAGGGCTTCTGCATCGTCCTTCGCCTTAGTCTCCGCCTGGATTTCCTCTTTCCAAGATCATCCAGTTTGCGGAGGGCGTTGTTATTCTCATCTGCCAAGAGAAAACAACATAAGAATAAGAAGACAAACTAAGACATGAGCAGTCGCAACAAGATAGGATGTTCAACACTTACCTTGGAGCTGCTGAAGGCTCTCCTCCAAAGACATGTACTGTTGTCCAATGCATTGCAAGTCACGCATGACGGGCTACAGTAAGAAAACAACAGACAGAAAAGCAGAAGACGACTCGAGGGCTTGAGCATAGCACTCGCGTAACACTTACATGGGCACCCTAAGACTTCGAAGGAGCAGCTTTTGTCTTCCGAGCAACAACTACGTGAGTCCTTGGCTTTGAGGAGCTCGACGCTTCATCGCCGGAGTTGGCCGACATCTTTGGGGAGGCCGCTGCAGCCTCAGTACTCACAGCCTTCGACTTCCCAGCCATGTCATCAAGTCCTTCCTTGAAGGATTCATCTAAGGAGTTCCTCCCGACACAGTCTAAGAGAGCACGTTAGTCAAAGAACCAAAGGGCTAAACACTTAGCATTCTAAAAACACAAGGGTACCAAGAAACTTACAAAGGAATGTCAAAGAGGTTGACTAGTAGAGCCTCTTTCTTCTTATTCTTGGACGGAGGCTGAGGAGCCACCGCTCGAATAGGAACGGCTTTAAAGGGGGAGGAAGCGTCGTCCCCCAGGTCATGCTGCTCCAAATGAGCAGGCCCTTGCGGGGTCAATGGCGTCGAGGCATACGAGCTCTGGGCTCTCTTTAGAGAACGCTCGTCGCTACGCTCGGGGGCTTCATCACCTATAGGTGATTGAGCTGGGGGCAGTAGACTCTGACTCCGCGTCTCCACCATCTGGCGTCGCCGAGTACTCCTCGGGAAGAGGTGGGAGCATGCCCGCAACACTCAGATCCTACACACCCAGAGAGAATTTTGAATCAGTTAAGTGATCAAGCAAGAGGACTATCGATAGATACAATTCTTGAAAGCATCAAAGGTTCATACCTGAGGAACTGTGTTTCGTGCACTGAAGGGCGCAGTCGACGACTTCGCAGGTAGAGGCTCATCGGCCTTGTACTTGAGCAGAGGCCAGAGCAAGGTGTCTAGTTCTGCAACAACATCTCCTCCTTCGTCACCCTGGTAGGGTCGTTGGCGCCAGTGTATTGAAACATCAGATGAGCCCTCGCTTGGAGGGGCTGCACCCGACGCTTGAGGAACGTCCGGATGATGTCGACTCCGGAAAATTCTCTGCCTGACACTAGCTAGAGTGCTTCAACTCACTTGTACAGCTGCTCCATCACCACGGACTCACCCGCAAGAACCTCGTTCTACCACGAGCGCTTGCGAGATATCATCTTGTTGGCGTCAAATGGAGCCAGGCCATAGTGCTAGTTGTCGAACTTGGGGTCGCGAAGGTAAAACCATTTGTTGCGCCATCCTTGGATAGACTCGCAAAGAGAGAAGGATAAATACTGAAGGTTGGGGCAGATGGATACCCCGCACCCGCCCAATTCATATACTCCCTGGGAGACCGACTGCCTCTTCAGGGAATAGAGCTTCCTGAAGAGGCCGAAGTGCGGATCGATTCCGATCCAACACCCGCACAACATGATGAATCACGCAATGTGCAGAATGGAGTTGGGCGTCAACTGATGGAGTTGAAGACCGTAAATAAAAAGAAGCCCATGCAGAAAGTCATGGGCAGGAAGGGAAAAGCGTCGAATGAGGAAGGCAACAAACCTCTCGGGAGGATGAGGAATTACCTCGTTGGTGGGGATGATGGTGTCGCCCTTCTTTGCTGAGATAAGGTGCGACTCGCGAAGGCAGCGCAAATTATTATCCCTCACGGTTGATCGTCACCAGTTGTCGTTCGTGACGCGGCCAGCATTGGAGTTTTTCCTGGCCGCAGCCGTGGTGCTCGTCCCGGCAGCGGCGACAGACTTCTTCGACTTGCCCATCTTGCTAGCGCGGCGCACAACACGATGGGCACGAAAGAATGAAGAGGGGAAACACGAAGAACATCCAGTGCCACGCAAGATCTTAGGAAATGGAGGAGGTAGATTGACAGAGAAACATGAGAGTAAGCAGCAAAGGGAAAAAATGTCGCAGTTACTCACGGTATAATGCAGAGTCGTCGATCCATTAACCCTAGCACGTGCCCCTCCATCACGCCGTACACGTGGCGGGCATCACCCGAACTGTCGCGAGCACGCCGTCCACTACGCGCAGAAAACAAGGAGACGTCGTAATTGCCGCGTAAACTACGCGTGACTAGTAAAATCCTGGCCAGTAAATGGGACCCATGGTCGTCTCGTCACATCACCTCTATCACCGAGGCGGTTGAGATCACCAGGCATCAGCAATGACGTCAACATCTCGCAAAGAAGAAAAGCTAGCAACGGTCAGATTCTTTCGACTAAAGGCAGGAGTAGTCACTCGAGTGTACGACTCAATCGAATACTCGGGGGCTACTCCTATCAGGAGTGCTGGTAGCGCACCTGAAATTATGACATAAACTTCTTGGGTTAATCACATCATTAAGGTTCGAGTCCTTCTCTGAGTCTACGACTCACTTACGGACTCGGAGGCTACTCCCATAGGGAGCTTAGTCACCCGAAGAGTTTTCAGATAGTTGTATTGCATGACTGACAATTTAAAGTTTCTGCTCGAGTCCGCGACTCGAACAGACACTCGGATGCTACTCCCATAGTTAGCGCTGGTCGCGCATCCTATGAACCATTCGAGTGAGGTCCTTCGGATCCTCCATGACCAATGATAAAAACGGATCTTAAAACAATTGGCAACTTTTTCCAAAATAATGCTAAGAGGGATACCATCTTCTTAGTCATCTGAAACGCCTCCGTGGCGATGAACTTTTGGATGTTGTGTCTACGCCGCAAAGATAAGACCTACAGATATCATCCGATGGCCTGGTATCGCACTTGACTGTGCTCTGCCAGTAACATGTCGTGTCAGCATGCACGATAAAAAATCCCAATGGGCGCGTTGGGTACGTAAACTTAAAACCCTGGAATTCGACTCCTATAATACCTCCGCGACCTCAGTCAAATTATGCCAGCAATTTTCCGGATTCGAGTCCAGGGACTCGATTCTATATAGACCATGTTGTTTTGTCTAAGGACAGTTAACTAGCCTTGATCTGTCGGGATAGTCAGGCACGTGTATCAACTATCCGTATGAACCAGCATATTAACCCGAAACATGTTTGGATAAGTAACACTCGAAGGACTAAATAGTCTCGAGTTGAATCTACGATTCGACTGAAAACTCGGGGGCTACTGACATGGATATACCCTATGGGTACCTGATGTTAGCCTACCTAGTCCAGCTCGATGGAAGCCCATGATGAAAGCCTACTACAATCGTGAAGCCCAAGGAGACTTCGGATGGCCCAAGATCAGAGAGAGTTCGGCTTCTTAAAAGACACGACTAACTTAGGTAGGAATTCAAAGGGATCAACTCTAATCTGTAACTGACTCGACCTATCCCGGGACCTAGCCTATCTATATAAAGGCCTAGAGGGCACGACGAGAAGGGGCACCTCATAACCCTAGCACACACCTCACTCCAGATTGCATCTGCGTACCCTTGTAATCATCGACATCACCATCAATCAAGAATAGACAAGCAAGAGTAGGGTTTTCCCTCCGATGGCCTGAACCTAGGTAAACCTCGTGTCCCCATGTTGCGAGTCTGTTAGCCGTTCTGCGATCTCCAGCCATCCCTCCTTCTTCAAAATCCACGTCCATAACAATGGGCATTGACGAGTCGAACCCTCATCAATTACACATTGCGAAACTTGGATTTTTGAAATTAAAGATATGCTGAAGTAAACACAACATAAGACAAGTCACAGGCAACACAAGGAACATGAGCAAAATGAAGTCAACATATCCATATATAGGCTTGTGTTAGCTAAACAATACTAGCAACATGAATAATACATATTGTGGATTTTGATTCGGTTGACGAGGTAGACACTGAGCATGTTGCGCATCGTTTTGTCACATAATTATATTTCCTACGACTAGACGAAGAGGCGGAAATGACACATCACTACTAGCACGGCAGTCCATGCGTCCTCTAATTGCTTATTAATACCACATCACTGGTAAAACAACAAATGGTAGGAAGCTAATGGTGCAGATCTCAACACACATCGTACAGTATGTCAAGGGGGGCAGCTATCCCCCTTGGCAGCAAATCCGCAGTCATTGTGATTCGATCCTCTAGGTTTGTTTACAATGACGAAGATGATTTTTTACTATTATATGTAATGTTGATTTTTTTGAGTAAATTTATTTAAAAATATCATGTTCCAACAAAACATTTTTTTTCGAGAAAGCCCAAGTGTATTAATCCAGCATCCTTACAGAACCAACCTCGAAGGATAAGAAAATTTCAAACAGGTCCTTAAGGATAAGGAAAACCACGGAGACAAAGAAGACGTGCCGCCGACGCGCCACCGCCGCTCCTCCTCTGCAACCTTGGATCAGACGGAGTCCCATGGCGGTCGGGAAGTCGACGAACCTCGAACCCGAAGGGCCTCCACCTTGTGACGCCGCCATCATCCTTGAACTAGATCTCCACACCTGCAGCTTCCAAACCATGAACAACCGGAGCCGCCGCCCACGGGCTCCGGCACGGGAAGGAGGCGCACAACATCTCCATCGAGATGCGAGCACCCAGAAGGAGGCAGAGAAGCGGCCGGGCTCCGCAGAACCCCACCACCGGAGAAGATCTCCGCCACCACAAACCACACCGACAACACCTTCCTCTCCACGGCGCAGCCAGCGAGCAACCCACTCAAACCTAGCTATATATAGGCGAGAACCATGGTTTCCCCACCCTCCCTCCACCGAAGCGGCCAGCGGAGGAGGGGGGACCCGGAGTAACGCCACCAGCGAATTGGATCGGACGGGGGATGAAAAAAGTCTCCTCTCCTACTGTAGCGGGGGAGAGAGAAGAGCCAAAGGTTCTCTTGTTGAGATATGTTCCAACAAAACATATCTCAATAATTAATACTAGAACTTGCATGGAAAATTCTTATCTCTTCCAACTTTCCACTTAAGGTTCTTACGGTTATTTTCAAACATTCTTTGCATTCTTACATGGCAGCTAACCATCATCGAGGCTGCCATCGGTTTGTCGCCCTCCCACATCCATCTCACTATCAGTAGTGAAATTCATCTTTATTTTGTAAAGTCTTTTTTGTTATTCAAAAAGGTTTTTATTTTTGTCCCCTCCTGGCATTCATTGCATTATGCAAAATAATGATTTTCAAACACATACTCTTGAATAATGATCTTTCATACACATATTATTGATATAAAGCACATGTTAAATGATCTTATTTTGGATCAAAAAGAAATTCATTGGCAAGAAAAATTAGCGTGCATTTTTCTTCAGGATCAAACTAATTTTTTTGCATTCTTGGAGAACATTAATGAACAGGGCAAAAATAATAGTATGTAGTTAATATCACAATAACTAAGGTTTTCTAGGAAACAAGTGTCACTCAACATGCTCTCTAAAAATATTTATAATCATTTGACACTTAATGTGTGATCGTTTAGAGTCCTAGTGATTGAAAAACTTATTGTTAGACCTATGCAATAACACAAATTGTAGAAACCGTACAAACCGGTTAATGCTGGGTTAGTTCATTTGCCTTCACAAATCCATTTCCCAATTCCGAGCTAGTGCAAAAAAATGAACGAACCCAAACCGTACAAACCATGAAACCTTTTTTGCACAGACCTATTTATTGTAAGTTAATTAAGTTAGTACATTTAGATTGATTGGAATATACTAGTTTCTTAAATTTGGAGCCGAGGTTCTATGAATCCATACATGTTGATAAGCCTTATTTGTTATGGCCAGATTGACTACATTTTTTATCTAGCAATGACCTACATTCGTGCAAATCGAGCAATGGCCTTCTTTCAACCACATGTATACTTAAATTAGGTATATCCTAAATGGGATTGGTTGTTGCAGCAATATAATTCACCTAGGAAGTCCTGATTTAGTATCAAGCTTGACATGCTGGTACAAGATGAGGAGTGGAATATACATTTATGTAGAAAATCACCGAGCTTAATTCTACTAGCAAGATAGAAAATTATTGTCACGACTTGACAACCTAGAAATTTATGGAGACTTTAGAGACCACACTTGGGCATAACTCAGCTCCTTTTTTTTTACATATATATGTCTACAATTTGGATATATACAAGACAACCTGTTGTTTAGTGCCTTCCTCTACTATGGTACATTCATGGGCATATCTGAGCATTGTACCTAATATCTCTTATCTTGATTTGTTGCTTGTTTGGTCCTTAGCTGGAACCTATCTACACTATTAGATTTTTTACATCCATCAAGATTTTATACATATATTTATATATTATCTTGTATCTAGAATATTTTCTAAAAAAAATCCAAAACTAAATGTGTTCCTTGTATATGGTATGAAACATACCTCGTTAATCCATGGTAAATTCTACTCCCTTACGACTTCCCACTCAACTCTCTTGCTTTGCTTTACGTAATTACCTTAGATTCCCCCATGACAGATAACTACTCCCTCCGTTTGGAAATATAAGATGTTTTAGGTTTGTAAATGAGATGTATCTAGACACCTTTTAGTGTCTAGATTCATTTGAACCTATACACTAAAACATGTCTAGATACGTATCCTTCACAAACCTAAAACATCTTATATTTCTAAACGGAGGGAGTAGTTATTCAAGACGGCTCAAGTCTGGGTTGTTGATTTCTTAATAATCTGAAAGCAAGATGTTCAGAGGTTGATTTTGTGTTGTTAGACCGATGATGATGAAAAAGGGGATTCCTCTGAACCTAGCCACGTGGAATTATTTTTAGCGGATTTTCTCACGGGGAGTTGAGGTGGTGTGCCCTTGGCCAACGGCATTGGACCAACAAGGCCTTTGCAGACCGTATGCTTTGCCTGGTCCGGCCTGCTGAAAGGTAAAAAATAATCGTGAAGACTGAAGAACACGGACATATTCCTCTGAATTTTCCACCTACCGGTTTGAATACCTGATCGAGGTGGGCACCAGGGCAGGGGAGGCGGCGAGAGCAATTCGGTTCCTCTCCCAGCCGATCGGAACTGCAGGTGGATCGATCGATCAAGTCGGGATCCACGCGCTGCCGCATACACCGGAGAGAGGCAGCCGGCGGTGGCCAAGGCCAGGGCGGCGGCACCTGAGATGCAACGCCTTCTCGATCGTCGCCTGCCCTGAGCTCTCTGCTTCGCTGATGCTGCTGGATATATAACATTATCAACAGACATAATCAAATTCGCTGCGACTGTATTTGATCCAAGAGCATATATACTGACGGTTCAAACAGGCAAGATCGAATTCGACTTCTAGCCAATCCACAAAGATACTAATAATCCGAGGACCAATAGGATGAAAACTTGAGTTTCAGATGTCAAAATAACAGTACTCGGTATATATATAACAAGAACGACCAACATGTAGAAAAATAAACTTAGACAAACTTCCACATGGTTTTATAACAGTACTGATATTTCAAATATGTACAGGTTGTTCCATTTCTGCAAATGGATTAGCAGTTTCTAACTAACATCGATCGGTCCCTAGACCCTACTAAGACTGTGAAGAGTTTGCAACTAGTAGCACGGAATGAATGAACGAAACCGATTCAATTCAATTCATTCGTACCTTGCGCGCTTCCGCGAGGACGCTTCGTCTTCCTCGCCAGCAGCAAAACCGTCCTCCTCGTCATCGTCCGGCGAGGCTGGATCCACCACGCCGGCCGCCGGTTCGGCGCAGCCGTCGTCCGCAACAGGGAAGTCGCCGAAAAAGTACTCGTCGCCGGCAGCAAGCTCCTGATCCAGCGCCACCGGCTCTGCATCGCCGAAGCCGTCGTCCACAACATAGAAGTCGTCGTCGAAGTAGTAGTCATCAGTGGCAAGCTCATCCTCCGCTCCCACCGTCTCGGCATCGTCGGCGGCGGCATCCGCCCCTGGCTCGGCGCAGCCGTCGTCAGGAACATAGAAGTCGTCGAAGAAGTAGTCATCGTCCAATTCCTTGTCCGCTCCTATGTCGGCGCCGGCCTCGGCACAGCCGTCGTCCGCAACATAGTGATCGCCGAGTAAGTAGTGCTCATCGGTGGCCAGATCCAGATCCTCCTTCGCCGCCGTCGGTACAGGTCCAACGGACTCGTCGTCATTGTGGTCGTCCTCCATGAGGAACCTCTCCAGCTCGCTCACGTACCCCAACATCTCGCGCCCGTCGTCGCCGCTGTCCCCGGCCGGCTCCGACTCGTCGGTCACCACGGAATCCGGCGAGCTCTCCCTCCCGTCACCGCCGCCACTGTCATCCAAACCCGAACCGAGACCGACGTCCTTGCCGGCGGGCACGGCGAGGAAGGACGCGACGTCGGCGCCGTCCCAGAACTCGTCGAGGTCGAGGTCCATGTAGCCGAACCAGTCGAGAGAGCCCAGGTCAGAGTCGAGGTCCGGCAGGGCGGCGGCGAACGCTTCTCCTGATGAGATGTCCATATGGCGATGCAAGCTACCGAGAGAGCGCTCTTGAGAGTTTTGAAATTGTGACGGGGGCGTCGATGGAGTAGAAGCGGAGGGGATTATATAGGAGCTAGCGGGGGAAAGGATAGTAGAAGCTGAGGAAGGAGAGGTGACGTGGCCGAGGTCGGTTCGTCGTCGTCATCGTGCCGCGCGCGGTTTCTTACCGCGCAAGGCTTGGGTGTATACGGTTCCGTCTCCGGGAAGCTTCCGGCCGCTGTGGAAGGAAGGAAAATTAAAGCGCGCACGTCCCGATCGGGAAACAGAATTTGGTGCCAAAATTTCGTATGGCGGTTTGATCGGGGCGGCATCTGATACGGAGACGGGGGAGGCGTCGGATGGGGATCGATCGGCTCCCGGATCAACGGTGGGGGTGCCCCAGAGATCCGATTTTCTCTAGAGTTTGTACGTGACGTGGAACGTTGCGCTGAACGCGCCGCGCATAGCCTGGAGTTCTTTTCCAGATGGAAACACGTACAGGTGCGCACCGACTCGGCACGCCCCCGCGCGCAGAGTGCTACATGAAAAGTTTTCGAACTTCTAGCGTCGGTTCTCAACGTTACCTTTTTCCTTCCGAACAAAACAGACGTGGATTAGTTAGGCGCGTACATTATTATGCACACATACCACCACAACCAGTCCACAAATACCACCACCAGTACAACGTCTACTACTCCCCTCTATCCCAGTTTATAAAAATTGCACGTATACCTAGCATGATGAGCTATACAATATAAATTATATAATACAAAAATTATACCATCAGAAAATATAACATTTAAAGTTTCTAATAATATAGTTTTTATCATATGTAACTCATGCTAAGTTGGTTAATTTGTCAACCTAGAAATACGTGTAAGTCTTATAAACGTCTTATAAACCGAGACTGGGGGAGTACTAAATTAAAACGTCGATGAAATCACCATTGAGTATCAACAAAAAATTGTCTCATAGGCGCATATATAGCATCGTATCTGAGATGTTATCCTTATATATATAGGCTAGAAGTATAACGCCCTCCTAGCCATCCAAACACATAATGTTTTTTTTAAATAAGGATTTTGTAGATTCTAATTATAACTAGACAAAGTAAGAGTACATTGCATCAATTGTATTGATTGAAAACTAAAACAATTATTGCAAACAGTGGTTCTCCATGAACACGGGGAAAAATATTTAAGTTAAGTATGTACCTTTAAATTTTGCTTCTTGGTACACCTACCTAGGAACCTCAAACGTTATCAATGGCTAATGCAAGATCGTCATTCTTCACTGCCATGCTATCGGGACAAAAGACCGAGAGTGCACAAAAGACAGAATCTCTACCATAACACACTCGGCACCCCCCTGAAAGAACAATGTGGGCCCCATGTGTGGTTTTGGTAATTAATGACAATCTCTATGGACTAATGCTTGTATCAAGTTGTACTTGTAGGAATTATCCATAGGCAATGCTTGAACCATATGTTGGCTTCAAGGTTTGGAGAAGAAGAAAGTGAAGAGGATCAAGTGGTGACCAAGGTGTTCAAAGAGTGATCCACAGATTGGTCATGTGAGAGTTAAAACTATGAAGATCTCATGCTTAAAGCTTGCCAACCTCGGTGATCATGGATCGATGAAGACAAGGTCAAAGTAAAGGTTTTCCCATGTTATATGGGGGAGTAACTTGCAAATCTTCATCAAGCAAGTGCGTGCAAGAGCAATCAAGAAAGGTGTTCCATCTTGAGAAGGACAAGACCGTCTACATCATAATCAAGTGGAATATGCGCAAGGCAAAGGTATGATCTTGATAGGGTTTCTTTCTTACCGGTCTTGGGATGTTAGTTGGGGAGACCGATTTATAGGATAGATAACCGTACTATCAAGAGGGGCTCTCAAGTGAGTAACTCGATCATATCGTTCAGAGAGAGCTCAAACCTTTGCATACTTTGCATCATCCTTTCTCGGTTGTTATTTGGATCTTATCCATGTGAGGTTCTAGAGCTTGTGGTGTTGGAGATATGCCCAAGAGGCAATAATAAAGTGGTTATTATCATATCTTCATGCTTATGATAAATGTTTACATACCATGCTATAATTTATTAACAGGAAACATTAATACTTGTGTGATTTGTAAACATAAAAGAGTCCCTAGTAAAGCCTCTTGTTAAACTAGCTTGTTGGTTGATATATGATCATGGTTTCCTGATCATGAACATAGAGATGTTATTAACAACAAGGTCATATCATTAGGACAATGATGTGATGGACATACTCCTATAGTTAAGCGTAGCATAAAGATCAAGTCATTTAATATAGTTCATTTGCTATAAGCTTTCTGATACATAGTAACCTAATTCCTTCGACCACGAGATCATGCTAATCACCATCACCGGAAGGATGCCTTGATGACATCAAACACCACACCGTAACTGGGTGGCTATAAAGGTGGCATTAAGTGTTCGGAAAGTATGGGTTGAGGCACATGAATCAAGAGTGGGATTTGTCCATCCATATGACGGAAAGATATACTCTGGGCCCACTCGGTGGAATGTCATCCAATTAGCTTGCAAGCATGTGACTGGCTCACAAGGGATCACATATCACGGGAACGAGAAAAGAGTACTTATTGGTAACGAGGTTGAACTAGGTATGCAGAGATACCGATGATCAAAACCTCGGATAAGTAAACTATCGTGAGACAAAGGGAAATTGGCATCGTATGTAAGTGGTTCATTCGATCGCAAAGTAATCGTAGAAATATGTGGGAGCCATATGAATTTCCAGATTCCTCTATTGGTTATTAATCGGAGAAGTGTCTCGGTCATGTCCGCATAATTCACGAACCGTAGGGAGACACACTTAAGGATTTGATGTTGTTGAGTAGTTATGGAATGATGAGTAAGAGACCGAATGTTGTCCGGAGTCTCGGATGGGATCCGGGATATCACGAGGAGATCCGAAATGGTCTGGAGAATAAGATTCATATAAGGAAAGTCCTGTTTCAGAGTTGGGGAATGATTCCGGTGTTTTCACTAGGAATGTTCTAGAAGGGTCCGGAAGGTCCGGCACTTTGGAGGGGAAGGGTACATGAATGTGTCATGACAATATGGGATGGTTGCATCATGTACTAGGTCACTTGGCTGGGCAAAATAAAGAGAGAAATCAAATCCTAGTTTGAAAGTCAAACACCAATTTGAAAAATTCAAATGGCAAGTTTGCTTGGTGGAGGGAGAGTAGGAAACCTACTTGGGGAGGAAGTCCCCTCCCTCCACCCGCCGGCCAAGGAGGCCGAGTTGGGGGAGGACTCCCTCCTCCCAACCGGCCACCCTCCACCTATATAAGGATTCGATGTTATTGAGTAGTTATGGAATGATGAGTAAGAGACCGAATGTTGTTCGGAGTCTCGGATGGGATCCGGGATATCACGAGGAGATCCGGAATGGTCCGGAGAATAAGATTCATATAAGGAAAGTCCTGTTTCGGAGTTCGGGAATGATTCCGGTGTTTTCACCAGGAATGTTCTAGAAGGGTCTGGAAGGTCTGGCACTCCGGAGGGGAAGGGTACATGGATGTGTCATGACAATGTGGAATGGTTGCATCGTGTACTAGGTCACTTGGCTGGGCAAAATAAAGACAAGAAATCAAATCAAAGTTTTAAAGTCAAACGCCAATTTGAAAAAGTCAAATCTCAAGTTTGCTTGGTGGAGGGAGAGTAGGAAACCTACTTGGGGAGGAAGTCCCAGTCCCTCCCACCCGCCGGCCATGAGGAGGAGTTGGAGGAGGACTCCCTCCTCCCCAAACCGCCTCTCCCCTCCTATATAAGGAGGGGTAGGGTGCCCCCTCTCCCTACACCAAAACCCTAGCTCTAGGCGCCACCACCCCTCCAAGTGATGCCGCCACCTAGGGCTCCTCAAGTCGCCGAGTTAGGGTTTCTCTAAACCCTAGCCGCCGGCCAAGCCAACCCCCCTTTGGTGCCTCTAATCCGTAGATTCCCAAGGCTCTCTCATACTCCACCATACTCGCTCCGGCTTAAGGCGAAGCCCTGCGAGATCTCCCCTCTACTCCACCATACCACGCTGTCGTGCTGCCGGATTCACGAGGAGAGTGCTACAACATCCGTTGCCTGCTGGAACAAGGGATAGGAAGGTATTCATCGAGTACCGAACGTGTGACCGACTACGGAAGCGCTGCCGGAACACAGCGCCGGAAGGATCGTCTACGCGATCTTGAGATCGGAAGTGTATGACTACATCACCCACGAGAATCTGCTCTCGTTAACCGCTTTGGATCTTCGAGGGTTAGTATTCTATCGACTCGTTTCTACAATCTAGTAGATAGATCTTGGCTTGATCATAGATTAGATCTTGATTGTGTGTTCACGTGGTAGAATTTTTTTGTTTTCCATGCTACGAACCCCTACAGTGGTATCAGAGCCGTGTCTATATGTAGATCTGTTGCACGAGTAGAACACAATGGTCATTGTGGGCGTTGATGCTTTTGATGTCGATTTCTTCTTATGTACTTTGCATCTTGCGGGATGGTGGGATGAAGCGGCCCGGGCTAACCTTACATGACATCGTTCATGAGACTTGCTTCACGCTTGACATGCAACTTGTATTGCATAAGTGGCTTTGCGGGTGCCTGTTTCTCCCAACATAGTTAAGATTCAATTTACAACGGGTGATTGACAATACTAGTATCAATGTTGTGGTTCTTGTTCGTAAGTTAGAACGACACTTATTGAAAGCCCCAAACCACGTAAAACATGCAAAGAAAATTAGAGGCGTCTAACTTTGTTTTGCAGGGGTGTGATGTGATGTGATATGGCCATGATTGTGATTATATTTGATGTATGCAATGTTCCTTATTGTAAGTTGGCAACCGGCAGGAGCCATATGGTTGTCTTTAAATTCCGTTAAGACCTGCATGTCTATTCAAAGTAGTTGTAATAGTTGAAGCTGGTGGACGACAACCATGAAACGGCGTCATTGACCTTGACGCCATACCGGTGATGATGGAGATCATGTTCGTGCTTGAAGATGGAAGCACAAGAAGAAAGGCCATATCATATCACATATTATGAATTGCATGTGATGTTAATCCTTTATGCATCTTGTATTGCTTAGTTTGCGACGGTAGCATTATAAGATGATCCCTCAAGCACACAAATTTCAAGTTTAAAGTGTTCATCCTTAGTAAGCACCGTTGCTAAAGCTCGTTGTTTTGAAGCACCACGTGATGATCGGGTGTGTTAGATTCTGCGAGTGTATACAACGTGAGCAAGCCAGATTTGCTCATGCGGATGCTAAGGTTTGATCTTGACGAGCCTAGCATGTACAGACATGGTCTCGGAACACGGATCACCGAAAGGTAAAGCATGAGTCATATAGTAGATATGATGAACATGTTGATTGTTCGCCATTGAAGCTACATCAACTCTCGTGATGATCGGTTTTGATGTGGTGGATTTGGTTCGTGTGATCACTAAAACAATGTGAGGGATATTGTTTTGAGTGGGAGTTCAACAACAATATGATTAAGAGTTGAACACTATTTATCATAAATTAAATCAAAGTGAATTTGCATAGTTGTTGTAGTCATTGGCATCATTTTACCACCTTGCGCTTAGTTTTAATTGAGATGATAGAACTATAGAATTCTGGTTAGTTACTTTACGAACTGGTATCGTATTGTTTTGAAGTGTTAATCTAAAGTTTAAAAGTCCCATTACAAACTTTCAGTAAGTTTCGATTACTCCGTTAAGTTTAATAGTTGGTATTAAATCAAGAGTAACAATTCCAGTGTTAGTATATAAGTATCATGTTTATCTCCATGATTCTTGATACTCGAAAGATAGTTTCAATATCAAGGTAATCTAGGAGTTGAAAGAGTCGTTTCAGAAACCATCATGTATGGAAGATATTGCGATATCTGAAAGGATGTTTTGGTTATAACATGATAGAGTATAATATGGCAAAGGTTGTGTTCTCATATTTGATGAGAATTAAAAAAATGTTGGAGACACTAGTTGTCCTAATTATCCAAAAGGTTTTTGGAGAGCAACATTATACTCGCAATTCACCGTTATAAGCTAAAGTAGCTTGATCATGAATAATTCCATGATAAGGGTGAATATTTGATGTGGGTAAAATGTTTACTACACCAAGAGATTACTAAAGAAAGGAATTTGAAAGAACACCAAACATTTGATGATGGTGATCTACTTCAAAGTGCAAGTCCAAAGACATTGGTATTTAACTATACATGCTTTGGACTATGTGGCTCCACTATTGATGTTGATAGATTCTTTCAAAAAAGAAAAAGAAATACTGAAAGAGAATCTCATAAATATATGGCAGAAAAGAAAAGACTAGAATTGTCCAGCTTATGTATATAGAGGATATATGCGTTATGGCTGTATTCTTTGCTTGTTAAATAATGTGGTTCTTAAGTATTGGATATTGAATTTGTTGGTATGAATCATCATACGAAACAACAGAATTCATGAACTGCAATGGCCTAAGTAACTAGCAAAAGAATATGTGATGATGTTCATCGAGAACAAATAAAGGGTTATTGTGCTGCTCGTTAAACATCAAATCTTGCCTTCAAGATTTGTTTTATCAGGTATTATGAGAACAAAAGGGTTGTTCAAATAATTGCCGTAATCCATAAAAGATGGATGATTTACAAATCTCGTTGGAGAAATCACATCCATAAAACTAGTGCTAAAAATGTCGAAAGACAAATTGATTGAAAGATCACTTAGGAAGTGACATCGCCGTTTAAATTATATTGGAAAGAAAACATGAAGAAACTCCATGTGGATGGAATTTTGGAGTCTTTTGATTTTTGATCAAATGACGCTTGTGAAACTTTCCTAGAGATAATTAAAACTTCGTTTATAGGCCGAAAGGGAACAAATGACTAGCTTATTGGAACTTGTACATATTGTTGTATGAAGTCCATTATGTGTAGTCAAGAGCGATGGATTTCAACTTCATATGCTTTCTCCGAAAATTTGAGTGAATATATGAATATTTACTTAATAAGGATGTAGTATGAAACATTTGAAAAGTTCAAAGACTTTCAAGATGAAGTACAAAATCATTGTAACAAGAATATAAATAGTTTATGATAAGATTATAAAAGAAGATATTTGAGTTACAAAGTTTAGCATAATACCTAAGATTTAAGGAATCGTTCCGTGGATTTGCATTTCCCGAAACACCATAAGAGTATGGAGCATTCGAGATATGTAATTAAAACCTTGTTTGACATGGTAAAATCAAAGGTGTAATTTATAAAACTGCCATTATATTTTAAAGATTAAAAAACTTTAGAGACTACCGTTTTTCCACTGAAAATAGCTCCATCATAATCCGTTGAAATGACACTATATAAAGTTATGGTTTGGGATTAAACCCAAGTTGTCCTTTTTTTGTTGGAGATATGCCCTAGAGGCAATAATAAATATAGTTATTATTATATATCTTTGTGTTTATGATAAATGTTTGCATTCATGCTATAATAGTATTAACAAGGAAACCATTAATACTTGTGTGATTTGTAAACTTAATTTGAAGTCCCTAGTATAGCCTCTATACTTCACTAGCTTGTTGGTTGATTGATGATGTGGTTTCTTTGTCATGAACATTGAGATGTTATCAACAACAAGATCATATCGTTAGGAGAATGATATGGTGGACATACTCCTATAGACAAGCGTAGCATAAAGATCAAGTCATTTCAATAGTTCAATTGCTATATGCTTTCTGATACATAGTAACCTAATTCCTTCGACCATGAGATCATGCATATCACCTTTGCTGGATGGATGCTTTGATGTCATCAAACACCACACCGTAACAGGGTGGCTATAAAGGTGGCATTGAGTGTTCGGAAAGTATTGGTTGAAACACATGGATCAAGAGTGGGATTTGTCCATCCACATGACGGATAGATATTCTCTGGGCCCTCTCGGTGAAATGTCATCCAAATAGCTTGCAAGCATGTGACTTGGTCACAAGGGATCACATATCACGGGAACGAGAAAAGAGTACTTATCAGTAACGAGGATGAACTAGGTATGCAGAGATACCGACGATCATAACCTCGGATAAGTAACATATCGTGAGACAAAGGGAAATTGGTATCGTATGTAAGTGGTTCATTCGATCGCAAAGTAATCGTAGAAATATGTGGGAGCCATATGAATTTCCAGATTCCTCTATTGGTTATTGTTCGGAGAAGTGTCTCGATCATGTCCGCATAATTCACGAACCGTAGGGAGACACACTTAAGGATTCGACGTTGTTTGAGTAGTTATGGTATTATGAGAAAGAGACCGAATGTTGTTCGGAGTCTCGGATGGGATCCGGGATATCACGAGGTGATCCGGAATGGTCCGGAGAATAAGATTCATATAAGGAAAGTCCCGTTTCGGAGTTCGGGAATGATTCCGGTGTTTTCATCGGGAACATTCTAGAAGGTCCCGGAATGTCCGGCACTCCGGAGGGGGAAGGGTACATGAGTGTGTCATTACATATTGGAATGATTGCATCATGTACTAAGTATTCTTGCTGTCCCAAATAAAGGATTTATTTAAATCCTAAATTGAAAAGTCAAACGGCTAGTTTGAAAGTCAAACGGCAGTTTTGGGAAGTGGGAAAAGAGGAGGAGAGGTGGAGGCCGAGTTGGAGGAGGGTTCCTCCCCTTGGCCGGCGCACCTCCCAAGGCCGAGTTGGGGAGGAACTCCTCCCCTTGGCCGGCCAGCCCTCCCACCTATATAAGGAGGGGCAGGGCTCCCCTCCTAACACACAAGTTTCCTATCCTCTAAACTAAACCCTAGATCTAGACCCCGGTTTAGAGCTATTCGGTTTAGAGCCTTCTAATTGGTTTAGAGCCCTCTAATTGGTGTGTCTAATTACTAGACCACTAATAGCCTCTCTCATAAGCTCCACCATACTCGCACCGGCTTAAGGCGAAGCCCTGCGGGATTTCCCCTCTACCTCCGGTACCACGCCGTTGTGCTGCCGGAATCGCGAGGAGAGTGCTACAACCTCCGCTGCCTGCTGGAACAAGGGAGAGGAAGGTCTTCGTCGAGTACCGAACGTGTGACCGACTGCGGGAGCGCTGCGGGAACGCGGCGCTGGAAGGATCGTCTACGCGATCTTGAGATCGGAAAGAGTACGACTACATCACCCACGAGAATCTGCTCTCGTTAAACACTTTGGAATCTTCGAGGGTGAGTTATTCCATCGACTCGTTGCTACAATCTAGTAGATAGATCTTGGCTTGTTTGTTTGTATGCGATAGAAAATTTTTGTTTTCCATGCTACGAACCCCTACAGTGGTATCAGAGCCGTGTCTATATGTAGATCTGTTGCACGAGTAGAACACAATAGTCATTGTGGGCATTGATGCTTTTATTGTAGATTGCTTTTTGTGTACTTTGCATCTTGCGGTATGTTGGGATGAAGCGGCCCGGGCTAACCTTACATGACATCGTTCATGAGACTTGCTCCACGCTTGACATGCAACTCGTTTTGCATAAGTGGCTTTGCGGGTGCCTGTTTCTCCTAGCATAGTAAAGATCCAATTTACAACGGGTGATCAACAATGCTAGTATCAATGTTGTGGTTCTTGTTCGTAAGTTAGAACGACACTTATGGAAAGCCCCAAACCACGTAAAATATGCAAAGAAAGTAGAAGCGTCTAACTTTGTTTTGCAGGGGTGTGCAGTGATGTGATATGGCCATGATTGTGATTATATTTGATGTATGCAATGTTCCTTATTGTAAGTTGGCAACCGGCAGGAGCCATATGGTTGTCTTTAAATTCTGTTAAGACCTGCGTGTCTATTCAAAATAGTTGTAATAGTTGAAGCTGGCGGAAGACAACCATGAAGAAGCGTCATTGACCTTGATGCTATGCCGGTGATGATGGAGATCATGTTCGTGCTTGAAGATGGAGATCGGAAGCACAAAGAAGAAAGGCCATATCATATCACATATTATGAATTGCATGTGATGTTAATCCTTTATGCATCTTGTATTGCTTAGTAGACGACGGTAGCATTATAAGATGATCCCTCATGCACATAAATTTCAAGTTCTAAAGTGTTCACCCTTAGTATGCACCGTTGCCAAAGCTTGCTGCTTCGAAGCACCACGTGATGATCGGGTGTCTTTGATTCCGCGGGTGAATACAACGTAAGCAAGCCAGATTTGCTTATGCGGAAGCTAAGGTTTGATCTTGACGAGCCTAGCATGTACAGACATGGCCTCAGGAACACGGATCGCCGAAAGGCAAAGCATGAATCATATAGTAGATATGATGAACATGATGATTGTTCGCCATTAAAACTATATCAGCTCTCGTGATGATCGGTGTTGATGTAGTGGATTTGGTTCGTGTGATCACTAAAACAATGTGAGGGATGTTGTTTTGAGTGGGAGTTCACCTAGTTTAATTTCATTAATTAATTTGAACTCAATTTGTCATAAACTTAGTCTAAACTATTGCAAATATGTTGTAGATCAATGGCAGCCCCTACCATCAATTTTAATGCGTTCCTAGAGAAAGAAAAGTTGAAAAACAATGGAAGCAACTTCGCGGATTGGTTCCGCAATTTGAGGATTGTCCTCACAGCTGGTAATTTGACCTATGTGCTGGATGCACCGCTAGGTGACCCACCTGCAGCTGATGCTACCGATGAAGTAAAGAATGTTTACCTTGCTCGGAAGAATCAGTACTCCATAGTTCAGTGTGCTATCTTGTATGGTTTAGAATCGGAGCTTCAGAAAAGGTTTGAAGAGTCAGATCCATATGATATTGTCGAGGATCTCAAATTAATCTTTGAGACTCATGCGGCAATTGAAAGTTATGAAGCTTCTGAAAAGTTCTTTAACTGCAAGATGGAAGAGGGTAGCTCCGTCAGTGAGCATGTGCTTAAGATGTCTGGGCACGCAAATAAACTTCAAAGTTTGGGTATAGTGATTCCTAATACTTTGGGAGTTTACCGCATCCTCCAATCACTACCACCAAGTTACAAGAACTTTGTGATGAACTACAACATGCAGAACATGAACAAAGAGTTGCCAGAACTATTTGCTATGTTAAAATCTGCAGAAGTGGAGATCAAGAAAGAGCACCAAGTGTTGATGGTCAATAAGACCACCAAATTCAAGAAAGGCAAGTCTAAGCAAAAGGGACACTTCAAGAAGGGTGGTAAGAAAGTTACCACGCCGACGAAGAAGACCAAGGCTGGACCTAAACCTGAAACTGAGTGCTTTTACTGCAAGGGAGAAGGTCACTGGAAGCGGAATTGCCCAAGGTACTTGGCGGATTTGAAGAACGGCAACATCAAGAAGAAAGGTATATCTGATATACATGTTATTGATGTGTATCTCACTAGTACTCGTAGTAGTGCCTGGGTATTTGATACTGGTTCGGTTGCTCATATTTGTAACTCGAAACAGGAGCTGCAGAATAAACGGAAGCTAGTGAAGAACGAGGTGACGATGCGCGTAGGAAACGGATCAAAGGTTGATGTGATCGCGGTCGGCACGCTACCTCTTCATCTACCATCAGGATTAGTTTTATACTTAAATAATTGTTATTTGGTGCCTGCATTAAGCATGAACATTATCTCAGGATCTTGTTTATTGCGAGACAGTTACTTGTTTAAATCCGAGAATAATGGTTGTTCGATTTATATGAGTAATGTGTTTTATGCACATGCACCTTTGATAGATGGTCTATTCATATTGAATCTCGATAGTAGAAATACACATATTAATAACATTGAGGCTAAACGTTTGAAATCAAGCGATAATTTGACCTATATGTGGCACTGTCGTCTTGGTCACATTGGAGTGAAGCGTATGAAGAAACTCCATTCCGATGGACTTCTTGAATCACTTGATTTTGAATCATTTGAAAGATGCGAAGCATGTCTGATGGGTAAAATGACTAAGACTCCATTTTCTGGTATAATGGAGCGAGCTACAGACTTATTGGAAATCATACATACCGATGTGTGTGGTCCAATGAGTGTAGCATCGCGCAGTGGTTATCGTTATGTTCTTACCTTCACGGATGACTTGAGTAGATATGGGTATATCTATTTCATGAAACATAAGTCCGAAACTTTCGAGAAGTTTAAGGAGTTTCAAAGTGAGGTAGAGAATCAACGTAACAAGAAGATTAAATTTCTACGTTCTGATCGTGGAGGTGAATATCTAAGTTACGAGTTTGGCGAGCATTTAAAGAAGTGCGGAATACTTTCACAATTGACACCGCCGGGAACACCACAGCGTAATGGTGTGTCTGAACGTCGTAATCGAACTCTCTTAGATATGGTTCGTTCTATGATGTCACTTACAGATTTACCGCTATCATTTTGGGGTTATGCATTAGAAACAGCCGCATTCACTTTAAATAGGGCACCATCTAAATCCGTTGAAACGACACCGTATGAATTATGGTTTGGGAAGAAACCTAAATTGTCGTTCCTTAAAGTTTGGGGATGCGAAGCCTATGTAAAGAAGTTACAGCCGGACAAGCTTGAACCCAAAGCGGAAAAATGCGTCTTCATAGGATACCCGAAGGAAACTATTGGGTATACCTTCTATCATAGATCCGAAGGCAAAATCTTCGTTGCCAAGAATGGATCCTTTCTAGAGAAGGAATTTCTCTCGAAAGAAGTGACTGGAAGGAAAGTAGAACTCGACGAGGTTGTCGAACCTTCTCTCGAAATTGCGAGTAGCGCAGCACCGGAAGAAGTTCCTGTGGTGCCTGCACCAATAAGAGAGGAAGCTAATGATAGTGATCATGAAACTTCGGTTGAAGTTGCTACAGAGCCTCGGAGGTCAACGAGAACTCGTACCACTCCAGATTGGTATGATTCCGTTATGAATGTCATGTTGGTGGACAACACCGATGACCCCGAGACATATGAGGAAGCGATGATGAGCCCAGATTCCAATAAATGGCAAGAAGCCATGAAATCCGAGATTGGATCCATGTACGAAAACCAAGTATGGACTTTGGTGGACTTACCGGATGGCCGGAAGGCTGTCGAGAACAAATGGATTTTCAAGAAGAAAACAGATGCTGATGGTAATGTTACTGTCTATAAAGCTCGACTTGTCGCAAAAGGGTTTCGACAAATTCAAGGAGTTGACTACGATGAGACTTTCTCACCGGTAGCGAAGCTAAAGTCTGTGAGGATTATGTTAGCAATCGCTGCATATTATGATTATGAGATATGGCAGATGGATGTCAAAACAGCATTCCTCAATGGAGACATTGATGAAGAGTTGTATATGATACAACCCAAAGGTTTTGTCAATCCTAAAGATGCTAACAAGGTATGCAAGCTTCAACGGTCCATCTATGGATTGAAGCAAGCATCCCGAAGTTGGAATCAACATTTTGATAAGGTAATCAAAAGTTTTGGTTTTGTACAAACTTATGGAGAAGCTTGTATTTACAAGAAAGTGAGTGGGAGCTCTGTAGCATTCTTAATACTGTATGTGGATGACATATTGTTGATTGGGAATGATGTAGACCTTCTTAATAGTGTCAAGGAATATTTGAATAATAGTTTTTCAATGAAGGATCTTGGCGAAGCAGCTTACATATTAGGCATAAAGATTTATAGAGATAGATCGAAACGCCAAATATCATTGTCACAAAGTACATATTTGGACAAAGTTCTAAAGAGGTTTGGAATGGAAGATAGCAAGAAAGGGTTCTTGCCCATGTTGCCCAATACGACCTTGAGTAAAACTCAAAGTCCGACATCGGCAGAAGATAGAGAAAGAATGAGTAAGACTCCCTATGCCTCAGCCATAGGATCTCTAATGTATGCCATGCTATGTACTAGACCCGACATCGCATATGCTGTTAGTTTAACTAGCAGATATCAAAGTGATCCAGGAGTGGATCATTGGACAGCGGTCAAAAACATCCTTAAGTACTTGAGAAGAACTAAGGATATGGTTCTTTCTTATGGAGGTGATGAACAGCTCGTTGTTAATGGTTACACCGATGCTAGTTGGAACACCGATCCAGATGATTCTAAATCACAATCTGGGTACGTATTTGTTTTGAATGGTGCAGCAGTTAGCTGGAGGAGTGCAAAGCAAAGCGTTGTGGCGAGATCTTCAACTGAATCGGAATACATGGCTGCTTCGGAGGCTTCACAAGAAGCTATATGGATGAAAGAGTTCATTGCAGAGCTGGGTGTGGTTCCTAGTGCGCTGGACCCAATGTCTATCTACTGTGATAACATGGGCGCCATAGCCAATGCGCAAGAACCAAGGTCACACAAGAAGCTGAAGCATATCAAGCTGCGTTTTCACGCTATTCGAGAACATATCCAGGATGGGGATATAAAGATTTGCAAAGTACACACAGATCTGAATGTGGCGGATCCGTTGACTAAACCTCTCCCGAGGGCAAAACATGACCAACACCAAACTGCCATGGGTGTTCGGTATATTACCATGTAATCTAGATTAGATGACTCTAGTGCAAGTGGGAGACTGTTGGAGATATGCCCTAGAGGCAATAATAAATATAGTTATTATTATATATCTTTGTGTTTATGATAAATGTTTGCATTCATGCTATAATAGTATTAACAAGGAAACCATTAATACTTGTGTGATTTGTAAACTTAATTTGAAGTCCCTAGTATAGCCTCTATACTTCACTAGCTTGTTGGTTGATTGATGATGTGGTTTCTTTGTCATGAACATTGAGATGTTATCAACAACAAGATCATATCGTTAGGAGAATGATATGGTGGACATACTCCTATAGACAAGCGTAGCATAAAGATCAAGTCATTTCAATAGTTCAATTGCTATATGCTTTCTGATACATAGTAACCTAATTCCTTCGACCATGAGATCATGCATATCACCTTTGCTGGATGGATGCTTTGATGTCATCAAACACCACACCGTAACAGGGTGGCTATAAAGGTGGCATTGAGTGTTCGGAAAGTATTGGTTGAAACACATGGATCAAGAGTGGGATTTGTCCATCCACATGACGGATAGATATTCTCTGGGCCCTCTCGGTGAAATGTCATCCAAATAGCTTGCAAGCATGTGACTTGGTCACAAGGGATCACATATCACGGGAACGAGAAAAGAGTACTTATCAGTAACGAGGATGAACTAGGTATGCAGAGATACCGACGATCATAACCTCGGATAAGTAACATATCGTGAGACAAAGGGAAATTGGTATCGTATGTAAGTGGTTCATTCGATCGCAAAGTAATCGTAGAAATATGTGGGAGCCATATGAATTTCCAGATTCCTCTATTGGTTATTGTTCGGAGAAGTGTCTCGATCATGTCCGCATAATTCACGAACCGTAGGGAGACACACTTAAGGATTCGACGTTGTTTGAGTAGTTATGGTATTATGAGAAAGAGACCGAATGTTGTTCGGAGTCTCGGATGGGATCCGGGATATCACGAGGTGATCCGGAATGGTCCGGAGAATAAGATTCATATAAGGAAAGTCCCGTTTCGGAGTTCGGGAATGATTCCGGTGTTTTCATCGGGAACATTCTAGAAGGTCCCGGAATGTCCGGCACTCCGGAGGGGGAAGGGTACATGAGTGTGTCATTACATATTGGAATGATTGCATCATGTACTAAGTATTCTTGCTGTCCCAAATAAAGGATTTATTTAAATCCTAAATTGAAAAGTCAAACGGCTAGTTTGAAAGTCAAACGGCAGTTTTGGGAAGTGGGAAAAGAGGAGGAGAGGTGGAGGCCGAGTTGGAGGAGGGTTCCTCCCCTTGGCCGGCGCACCTCCCAAGGCCGAGTTGGGGAGGAACTCCTCCCCTTGGCCGGCCAGCCCTCCCACCTATATAAGGAGGGGCAGGGCTCCCCTCCTAACACACAAGTTTCCTATCCTCTAAACTAAACCCTAGATCTAGACCCCGGTTTAGAGCTATTCGGTTTAGAGCCTTCTAATTGGTTTAGAGCCCTCTAATTGGTGTGTCTAATTACTAGACCACTAATAGCCTCTCTCATAAGCTCCACCATACTCGCACCGGCTTAAGGCGAAGCCCTGCGGGATTTCCCCTCTACCTCCGGTACCACGCCGTTGTGCTGCCGGAATCGCGAGGAGAGTGCTACAACCTCCGCTGCCTGCTGGAACAAGGGAGAGGAAGGTCTTCGTCGAGTACCGAACGTGTGACCGACTGCGGGAGCGCTGCGGGAACGCGGCGCTGGAAGGATCGTCTACGCGATCTTGAGATCGGAAAGAGTACGACTACATCACCCACGAGAATCTGCTCTCGTTAAACACTTTGGAATCTTCGAGGGTGAGTTATTCCATCGACTCGTTGCTACAATCTAGTAGATAGATCTTGGCTTGTTTGTTTGTATGCGATAGAAAATTTTTGTTTTCCATGCTACGAACCCCTACATTTTTAACATTGGTATGCTATGCATAAGAAAGATGTTTGCAACCAAAGTCGGATGAACCTGTCTTTGTATGTTATTTCAAATAAATATTAAGTATTCCTCCATAACACCGAAGACAAAAGTGTTTGTCGCTTAGAACGTCAAGTTTCTTTGAGAAGGAATTTTTCGTGAAAAGATAAGTGGGAGGATAATAGAACTTTGATAAGGTTAAAAGAACCTTAGCTATATGTGCAAAGTTGCGCAGCACCGAAAAGTGTTCCGGAGGCAGCAACAATGCTCATGGCTCACGTGCCTCAAAGGTTGTGGTTACGGAGGTCAAAGTTTCTATTGAATCAAGTAGGTCGGGTAAACAATCAAATAGCAAGATTTGAGGGTTGAATCATTATTTGAAAATAATGAACGAACTACATGCAAAGAAGCGATAATGGGCCCTGACTCCATAAAATAGCTTGAAGCCATAAAATCCGTGATAGTACCATACACGAGAAATCAAGTTTTAAACTTGAAGGACCCTCGAGAAAGGTGTAAGACCTTAGCGTTGTGTTTGGATCTATAAAGAAATAGACATGGATGTTTCACATCTATGAAATAGTCGACATGTTGGGAAAGAGTTCACAACAATGTTTAAAGGTTGACTATGACAAGATTTGATCTTTCATAGCGATATTTAGTCTAGACGGATTAATGTAGCAACCACTACATATAATTTTGTTATGTGGTAGTTGAATAAGCAAAACAAGTTCTTCTAATAGAATTGTTACCTAAGACATGTGCATAACACGGTCCATATGGTTTTGTTAATTCAAAGGATGCTAAAAGCAGATGCAAAATTCAATGGTTGAAGTAAGCATTGCGGAGTTGGAATCTTCACTATGATGAAACTGTTAAAAGAGTTTAAATTCATCGGAGACGATGAAGATGCTTGCATTTGCAAGAAATTAAGTGGGAACGCTGAGACATATTTCTAATACATTATGTGGAGGACATATTGTTGATTGGAAATGATCTATCTTTTATTAACACATATTAAGAATTTCATCCCGATGAAAGACTTAGGCAAAACCCAAATATTTGGCATCAATAGACGTTAATATGGTTGTGCCAAAAGTACATAGATGATGTATTGAATGAGTTCAATATAGAAACTACAAGAAAGGTTCTTGTCGTACATATAAGATTGAATGAGTTCAATAATGATGATATATTCAAGTGTATTGACACTTGGTAAGTGAAACAAAGATTCAAGTATAGATTGATACTTGATGTATGAAATCACAAAGAGTATTTATATCAATCATATTATGATATGTACAAATCCAGATATGTCCTATGCTCTAAATGTTATGAGCATATACCAGAATGATTCATAAGATGATCATTGGACGATAGTAAGGATATTCTTATGAACTTTTGAAAGAACTAAGAGTATATTTATTTTGTAGAAGTGGCAAACAGATGATTAGTTCATTGTAAAAGTACTACATTGATACTAGTTTTGTCACAAAGTACAAATTAAGTTTATCTCAATCTAAACTAAGGGTGGCACAATATAATGGAAAGTAAGTTCCATAATGGATTTGGATGAGTTCCAAAGTAAAGACATTGTGACAGATACTACAACAAAAGGCTAAGTATATGACTGCTATAATAGCAGCAAAAGAGGGCATTTGTGTCAAGTAGTTTGTTATGAAACTAGGTGTGGTTCACAACGGGATAGTACTATGAAGATATATTGTACGACAATATTATCAACACGTTTTAACCCCAAAGAACTAAAGGTCTCACCAAAGGACCAAATTTATACAAAGCCATCTCATTAGAGAATGAGTGATGCGTAGAGACGCAAAGACATGCAATTACACACGGACCTGGAAGTGTCAGATCCGGAGATCAGTTGACCACTAGCAATCGTGTACATACAACACCGGAAAGCCATAGGTGTTGAATACACAAAGGTTTGAAACTAGATTATCGACTCTAGTGCAAGTGGGAGACAGTTGGAGATATGCCCAAGAGGCAATAATAAAGTGGTTATTATCATATTTTCATGCTTATGATAAATGTTTACATACCATGCTATAATTGTATTAATAGGAAACATTAATACTTGTGTGATTTGTAAACATAAAAGAGTCCCTAGTAAATCCTCTTGTTAAAATAGCTTGTTGGTTGATATATGATCATGGTTTCCTGATCATGAACATAGAGATGTTATTAACAACAGGGTCATATCATTAGGAGAATGATGTGATGGACATACTCCTATAGTTAAGCGTAGCATAAAGATCAAGTCATTTAATATAGTTCATTTGCTATAAGCTTTTTGATACATAGTAACCTAATTCCTTCGACCATGAGATCATGCTAATCACCATCACCGGAAGGATGCTTTGATGACATCAAACACCACACCGTAACCGGGTGGCTATAAAGGTGGCATTAAGTGTTCGGAAAGTATGGGTTGAGGCACATGAATCAAGAGTGGGATTTGTCCATCCATATGACGTATAGATATACTCTGGACCCTCTCCGTGGAATGTCATCCAATTAGCTTGCAAGCATGTGACTGGCTCACAAGGTATCACATATCACGGGAACAAGAAAAGAGTACTTATCGATAACGAGGTTGAACTAGGTATGCAGAGATACCGACGATCAAAACCTCGGATAAGTAAACTATCGTGAGACAAAGGGAAATTGGTATCGTATATAAGTGGTTCATTCGATCGCAAAGTAATCGTAGAAATATGTGGGAGCCATATGAATTTCCAGATTCCTCTATTGGTTATTGATCGGAGAAGTGTCTCGGTCATGTCCGCGTAATTCACGAACCGTAGGGAGACACACTTAAGGATTCGATGTTGTTGAGTAGTTATGGAATGATGAGTAAGAGATCGAATGTTGTTCGGAGTCTTGGATGGGATCCGGGATATCATGAGGAGATCCGTAATGGTCCAGAGAATAAGATTCATATAAGGAATGTCCTGTTTCGGAGCTCGGGAATGATTCCGGTGTTTTCACCAGGAATGTTCTAGAAGGGTCTGGAAGGTCTGGCACTCCGGAGGGGAAGGGTACATGGATGTTTCATGACAATGTGGAATGGTTGCATCGTGTACTAGGTCACTTAGCTGAGCAAAATAAGAGAAGAAATCAAATCGAAGTTTGAAAGTCAAACGCCAATTTGAAAAAGTCAAATCTCAAGTTTGCTTGGTGGAGGGAGAGTAGGAAACCTACTTGAGGAGGAAGTCCCACTCCCTCCCACCCGCCGACCATGAGGAGGAGTTGGAGGAGGACTCCCTCCTCCCCAAACCGCCTCTCCCCTCCTATATAAGGAGGGGTAGGGTGCCCCCTCTCCCTACACCAAAACCCTAGCTCTAGGCGCCACCACCCCTCCAAGTGCTGCCGCCACCTAGGGCTCCTCAAGTCGCCGAGTTAGGGTTTCTCTAAACCCTATCCGCCGGCCAAGCCAACCCCCTTTGGTGCCTCTAATCTGTAGATTTCCAAGGCTCTCTCATACTCCACCATACTCGCTCCGGCTTAAGGCGAAGCCCTGCGAGATCTCCCCTCTACTTCCGACACCACGCCGTCGTGCTGCCGGATTCACGAGGAGAGTGCTACAACCTTCGCTGCCTGCTGGAACAAGGGAGAGGAAGGTCTTCATCGAGTACCGAACGTGTGATCGACTGCGGAAGTTCTGCCGGAACGCAGCACCAGAAGGATCGTCTACGCGATATTGAGATCGGAAGTGTACGACTACATCACCCACGAGAATCTGCTCACGTTAACCGCTTTGGATCTTCGAGGGTTAGTATTCTATCGACTCGTTGCTATAATCTAGTAGATAGATACTGGCTTGATCATAGATTAGATCTTGATTGTGTGTTCACGTGGTAGAATTTTTTTCCATGCTACGAACCCCTACATGTGGTAATATTCATAACAAGCCCTAGTTCATCAAAAACGGATTTTCCTTTTATACCATATTGCGTTTTTGATCTTTGAGGTTTTCCGATTTCTCACCAAGAGAGGTATCTCACTTAATAATACATGAAATGTTCTATCTTGGTGGTATCCAATATTTTCACTTTTTGGGTACCTCTTGTTGTCCTCTTTCCAACAAAATTGGTTTCGGGTCAATCGGAGTTTCCAAACTCTAGATATCGCCATTTGAAGTTTGCCTCTTATTTGGTCCAGACCGAAGTCTCCGGTCCAGACAGCTTCTATATCTCAATCACGTAGTATTTTCTACTATAAAAACCATGGTATTGATCGTCAAAAAAGATATTTTAAAACCACTCTTATGTAGAATCCGCCAAAGGCAAGGAGAATCGAGAAAAAAGGAAAATAAGCTATAGGTTTTGTAGGATGATTGATCCATGCATTATGTATTTATATGTTTTTTGTTTTGAGTCAGTCATGTGTTGGGTTGCCGCTCGGTGGTTACACAACCCCCTCCTGGTCAGGGCGATGCTATATGCCGCTCAAAGCGGTGCAACAAGCACACGCAGTCTGAAGGAGCACAGTAACTAGGCAGGCCCTGCTAGAGATTCCATATTCTTTCTTTTTTATGGATTTTATTTAAACTCTAAAAATTCAGACTATAATGATTTAAGAACTGTTAACATTTTCAAATATTTGTGAAGATTTTTTAATATTGTATAAACAAGTATTCAAAATTATGAAGATTTTTTTAAAAATATCATGAATAAGATTTCAAAAATCATGAACTTATTTCAGGAAAACCATGAACCAAAAATTTAAAAACATGAAAAAATTCAAAAATCATGAACCCAATTTTATAAATCATAAACCAAATTTAAAAAAACCATGAACCAAAATTTGAAAATAAAGTAATTGTTTTTTAAAAAATGAACATTCTTTTAAAATACAATAAACTATTTTATTAAAATGTAAACAGAAAGAAAATAAAAAAATAGAAGAAAACAACTTGATGCGTACTGGGCCTGCCCAATAAGAGGTGCGGCCTGTGCGGCACTAGCCGCCTGCGCCGTCAGTGGGCAGCATAAAGCATTCCCGTCCTGGTCACGCGCTCTCCGCGCGCAGGTGCTGATGCAATGGGGAAGTTCTTCTTTGTTGGCTCGATCGATCCTCTCCTCACACGATCTGAAACCATGGTGGGCAGGTACGTGTGGACGCGCATTGGCGCATGGGATACCCGAGCACGAGCTTCGGGCCGCTACCTCTCGAAGCCCCCACCACCCCACCCAACCAACCACCTCGTACGTACGTACCGCGGGCGCAGACGGATTCCTCTCCTCCCCCGCACGCTCGCGCGGTCGTCAGCTCCGCTCGGCCGCCACCGCAACGCCCCGGCCAGGCAAGCAGGCTGGCTGTTGGCGCGCTTGCACGTACGGCGGTGACCTGACTGACTATACCCGCGCGCGGCGTACGTCGGTCGGGGTCACACGAAAAGGTATGCCGCGCCTCGCAACGGCCGGCCGGACGGCTTGCATCACCGGCGGGACGGGACAGCCAACCGAACCGATCAATCGAGTGTCAGTGTCAGCCCAAGGTTCGCGCGCCTCACCTGCTGCATGTCCAGGGCTCGTCTCTCCCTCACCTGCTCTGCTCTCGCCCACCGCCGGACGCACGCACGCACACGCGCACGGCGATCGAAGAACAGAAGAAGCACCCCGATTCCCGACTCCGACCGCGTGACCCCCGCCCGGGCTAGCGACTCTGCCGCGCGCGTACGTGGCCAGCTGGAATGCAGTGCGAAGAGATCACTCACGCACTACTCGTTACCGGTAGAGAAGATCGATGAGAGATGTCAATACAGAGCCTGCTTCCGCCTGGAAACATGGCGACGACCGGACCCACATCTCGGCCTAATAACAGCCACTTGCAATTTGTTTTTCTAATTCAACTTCCCCCCCAAAAAAACTGCTCAATTCCATCTTGGAGGCGCAAATTAAACTAGACATGCATATATGTATGTATGCTCCATTATTGTTCGTGCATGCACTCCGCTGCGCTAAACGAGGTCTCGGCCGTGCACGTACGGTGCGTCCAACTTAATTATCTACTCCTCCAAACGGATTAGTCTCCACTAATTATTATTGTTACTCGTATAAAAAATAGGCTTCCTACGACAAGTCAGAGTACCGGGGAGAGGCTAGCTCCTGGCTTCGCCGACCGGAATACCGCTAGCATATACTACCACCATCCTATATTCATATCCAGCAAAGATGGTCACATCAATCCTCTGCTACCGGACATCGACGACTCACGCGCTGCCACCATAATCTAGTCCATATATATAACCGCGAGGATTAATGTCAGCTAATCGCCGCCACTTGCATGCAACACGGCGGGCCCTGTCATGCCGACTCACAACTACACGGAACGGAACCACTGACAAGGACGTACACGCCACCCAGAGATTAGCAAATGGACGAGAAAAACGAGGGCGCCGATCGTTGCAGCGCGTCGTCACGTCAAAAATTAAACACATTTAGTACAGGGTGTCGTCGGCTCGTGTGGTGATCTTCTAATCTCAGCGCGCTCTCGTACGTCGTGTGTGTATCCATGAGGCAAGTATGAAAGCGTGCGAAGCCATATGCGTTCGAAATGGCTTGATTTGTTGATCAATTCACGGGGTAACAGTACTAGTTATTCTTTGGATATATAGGGTTGTTCGCCTGCTCTGGTCCGTGGACCAACCCGGTGAAGTCAACCCTATTGTTTTCATATACCCAACTAAAAGTCAACCACATTGCCCTCTTTTACTACCGATAAAAAAAAGAAGTCAGTCATAATCTTTATCAAAAACAAATTAGCTAGCTAATTAAGATAACTTGCTCCGTCTTTTCAAGGGCTGAACGTCCGGGATAACCAGCTACTAGTATATATTGCTGTGCAGGCACACATCACAGATTAGTGTACACTTGCCTAGAGTTGCTGTCCCTCGTTTAACAAAAAAAAGTTTGCTGTCCTTGGAAAATATCTCAGTGTACACTTGCATGCGTATATTGATTGTCCAAAAGTTTTCCCATATGAGAGGTCCCTGTCACCTCGATTATGACTTTGAGCAGTGACAGAACCAAGAATTATTCAAAGTCTGGATAAACAATGTGATTTAAGGATAATGATATTCACTCCGATCCATATTACTTGACTTGGATTAATCTAGATTTGGACGAATCTAGACACTATTTAGTATATAGGTTCGTCTAAATTTTGACAAATTCAAGTCAAGTAATATGGATCGAAGAGAGTACTATTTTTTATCAAATTGCTATAAAATTAGGTTTGTCGGCCGGCCGAAAGCCTAGGCGGCTGCCCGGGCTTAGGGACGGCTAGGTCCGCCTATGACTTTGAGCACTAGTCTTCCCTTCAATAGTATTTCTATTTTTTTCCATTTTTTTTTTGTCAACTTGACCCCTCTAGGTTTAAAGCATGGGTCGCTCACTAAGACCAAAAATCATTACTCAGTCGGTCTTAAAAATGTATCCTGAATGCATATTTCGGACCCAACTCTGACTATCAATTAATTAAACCTGCAATATTGTACGTTAGCATGTGCTATAAAATTTATATCATCGAATTTGCATTTGAGAAAAAAATTATGACTTCAACTTTAACTATCAACCAGAACAATATTATTGTAGGTTATGTGGCATAAAAATTATATCGACGGGTTTGAGTTTGAAATAAGATTATCGTTCTAGAGTAGTAGTACCGTACTAGTTTAACTTCTACGGGACGGTACAAAAAGAGCAATGAAATATAGCGGAAACCCAATACGGTCCGGGGGTGCAAATGAAACTATTGTTTAAAAATATATTTTAAAATGTTAGAAAATTTAGAAGAAAAAACACACGTCCATCCAGACGTTTTATGTCCGCACATAAGTTTTAGAGAAAAAAAGAATATTTTTTGTATCCCGTGTAAAATGACATTTTCGATGCTCCAACACGACTATTTACAGACTTGTTTTGTGCTTTTATACAAGCCATATAAAATGTTCTTTTCTCTCAAAAACTTGTATCAAAACATAGAATGTATGGATGACCATGCAAAATTTTCTTTCAGAATTTTTTTATATTTTGAAATTTATTTTTGATAGGTTTATATGCTCCCGTGATTTTTTTGGATAGGTTTATATGCTCCCGTGATAATCGGCATAGCGTATGCCCATTTGCTAGGTTTATACATTGACATTTTGAATTGTTTTAATAATAGGTTTATATGCTCCCGTGAGTCAAACTCTCATTAGAGCCTTTCCTCGCAGAAAAAGCATATAATTTTAGAGCATTTATAAAAGTGATGCTACTAAGCAAGATACAACATTAAATCGTAATATTTTCCCTACGATCTTATCACCGAATATGCAGCATTGATTTCAGATAGCACGAGATCTCAAAAAAAGATTTGCTATGGCATGCATGGACGTGTATATCTGTTCCGATAGCAAAGAAAAAAAAATAGCTTCCTGTAACGGTAGAAAAAAGGAAGGCCTATTTCAAAATAGGAAACAGTACAACGAGAGAAATTAATTTAATTGAAATAAATGGAATTTTCCAGAACGATGTACTACCTGATTTGGATATGGATCAATCCCTTCAAAAGCGGCAGCTATATAACTAGGACGGATTTGCTGCTTCTAGGTTCATAGCTTTTTTTCTTTCGAAAATTCTAGGCTCATAGCTGCATCCCTGATTTTTCCTTTTTTGTTTAAAAAGAATAAATCAGAAGTAGTAGCACCTCCAAGTTCAGGAAGATCTGAAGAAGCACGGATGAACATTGTACCATTGTGTTAAAACGAGACAAAATTCAGAGTAGCACATGAAGATTATATGCTCATAAAATAAATATATGTGTATATGTTTTAAATCAAAAGAATATTCCTAAACATCATTCGAGTATTCCTCAACATATGCTGCATCTTAGGAAGCGGTTGGCTTGCATAGAATTTCAGAATGCAGAATATCAGTTGAACACGTGTGTAGAAAAAGAAATGACAGGCATTAAATCTAGGCAAATCTTTGTAAATATGGTAAACGTACTAAATTAGTGCGGAAATTATACACTACCACGAATTAATTGTAATAATTTATATATCCTAAAATAAATGACTTAGATTTGTTCACATTCGCATGTATCTAGACACGCTTAGTACGTGAATACATAGAAATCTAGAAAAATCCAAATAAGTTATTTTGAGACGTAGAGAGTATATACATCTCTATGAAAACCGTTGGATGGAGGTAGCCACAGCATCCGACGGCTGAGAAACCCGGGCGAGTCTATATAAACTTCCTCAGGCAGTCAGGCCGCAGCCTCCTCTTCAGTCCTTCCTAAAGCCACCGTCTTAATTCCTCGCATCTCTGGAGGATGGCACCGCACTCCTCCGCCGTGAAGCACCCGTCCCGCGCGGCGCCGCCAACGGCGATGGGCGCCATCGCGAAGGGCCCGCCGCGGAAGATCAGGATCGTGCACGTCGTGGAGCCTACGGTGATCAAGACGGACGCGCGGCAGTTCCGCGAGCTCGTGCAACGGCTCACCGGGAAGCCGCCGAGCGGCGTCAGGGGCGGAGGAGAGGGAGCGTCTTCGTCTTCTTCCGCCGAGAGTGCCTCCGCGGATTCTCCGTCCCGGGAGGCGGCCCGTGGCTCCGGCTCGTCGCCCGACCGCGCCGTCGTCGCCCCGGCGGCCGTCAAGGCGGAGGTGAAGGAGGAGGAGGAGGAGGACATCGCGCCGCGGGAGGAGGAAGTGTTCGCGCACGCGTTCGGGGAGGGGCTGGGGGACACGAAGGACTGGGGGATGACGGAGATCGCCAAGGCGGCGGTGAAGGAGGAAGTGGATGGACTCGCCGGCGCGTTCGGGGAGGTGGACGACAAGTACGAGTACGACGCCTTCTTCCACGGCATCGACGACTTCCTTCTCAGCAACTTCCAAGAGGACGGCTTTTGTCTCTGATCCATCAGCCGCTTGCCATTAGAGCTAAGTCTGAAATTTTTGCCCCCAGCCTCTCTGTCGCTGTAAGTTGCTATTGTATTTAGGATGAGGATGATGTTTGCCTCGATCGACCAGTGGAGATCTCCCAGGAAGAAGCCTTAAATTAAACTAGATATTTGATGATCCCAACCTTCCTTGTTTATTTGTTCTTCTGACTGAATTTGAGGGAGACACAAGCTCTGATCTGACAGTTAGGATATGGTAGAATTCTTTGCAGTGTCCGACTGTAGGGATTTGTTAGGTGCAGGGATAACCTTGCGCCACAAGTCCCATGGGGAGAATTAAAAGATCAAGATGCGGTGATACAAAAAGCTCTTTCAGAAATAACATGAACTGAACATTTTTAGTTCAGGTAGAATGTACAGTACGTGCCCTCTATCTAGCTACTGAGTAGCTTTGCTGAACTTCCCGTGCTAGAAACCTTGAAATGACAGCGTTTTACTGTCGTCCCAACTTACTATGATGTGCTTTTGATGAGAATAAGAGAAATTTAGATCACCAATCCGGAAGAGCCAATGCATAGCTGCCATGTGGACCCAGGATCAACATTTTGTTCATGTTGGATGTTTCTATTTGGGACTTTTTTCTCTTTTTGCAATCCGTGCTTCTCTCGCCCCGTTTTATAAAAACAAATCCATGTTGCTCTAGAAACAGGATTTACCTTTTGAGATTCATGTTTCTGTTTGAGATACTGACCAAGTTGATGTGCGCTGGTGCTATTGCGAAGGTAAAGCAAGACGTCATTTTCTTTTATGCACCTCTGCACTGATGCAAGCAGGTTACAGGGTACTCGAATTATATCAAACAATTTCACAAGTGGTGACAGTTTTCTCAGTAGACGAGGAAGGGAGGCCAGCTCAAAGCTGTTTGCTTCCCATTTTCAGATCAAAATTTTCATCTTATTTCAATGGTTGCTAATGCTAACTATAGAATAGCTCAACTCCAGAAGAGCAGTATCTACTCTAGCCAGCAACCAAAGCGAGCTAAAGAAAGTTTACACATTCGAGTGACTGCTCACAGCACTACTGTTTTCATGTATGTGCAAACCTGAAAAATGGTCAAACAGTTTATCTGATGCTCTAGTTTGGTAAGAACATTAGGTGCTCCAGCAGCATCTCTGATCTCTGATCTCTGATAGTCTAAATGACAGACAACACAAGCATGAGAAGTTGAAACTTTTTCGTTTCTTTAAAAATATTAGCAAGGGGGTAAGTATCAGATGTGCAACCATCCATTTTGTACTTATATAAATTCACTTGTTAAAACAAAGGATTCAGAGCAAAACTTATCTCCAGAGAAATTTGGTGGATAGTGACGCGTTGAGGGTCACATCAAGTTGGTAGACTGAATAGATGACCAGCATCCTAAACTGCGAATGATGTTGCCATAAAGCACACCTTATGCATCATTTTTGACAAAAACTTGATGTGTATGTGCAACTTTCTTCCTGTCTCGCTGCTTACCGGATAAGCCCATTCTCCAATTGAACTCTGTGGAAATAATGATGATATGCCTGTGTTACTGTGTAGCATTTCCAACTCAGCCTGTCATCAGCTTTTATTTTTCCTGGAATCAGTGTGTTTATGAACCATGAATCGAGCTCGAACAGTTGACTGAGCTCAAACTTGTTTTTACAGCTCCTAACTCTGATGCCAACTTGTTATCGTTATTCAAAACACAATGTTGAAACAAGACACATTTTAGCTACCTCTACTAGTCATATCTGTGTTTTTTTTCTTTGATAACTTCTTCCATGATTTCTAAAAAGAATCCTATTTGTGGAACTCAAAAAATTCTGGAAAAACACACAAAAAAATCCACATATAATATATGAAGTAAGTTTTGTCGAAGTATAGTCATATTTCATCTGCACCCAAAAAAATACAAAAGTGAGGATCAAAATCGTGCATTTTTCTCCCTTTTAGATCCACATTTTTTTTATTTTTGTATAGCCCAAAATGCAGCATGTTATTTAGCAAAACTTTGCATAGCCCAAAATACATATCGGTATGTATCCACACGAAAAAACTGTTTTTTTTTAAAAACTTTTACATAGAATTTATTTATTCTTTGTTAATGGCTATTAGCCCAGGCTCTAAAACGTGCTATTTTTTTAAAATAATACATTTTTTATTTAATTTCATAAATAATATACGAAATCCAAAAATTGCAAATCTAACGGACCGTCGTCCGTTAAAAAGACGAAGGTGGTGGTTCGTCTTTCAAAAGACGAAGGGGGTGGTTCGTACGTACGTTCGTCTTTTGAACGGACGAACCTCCCCCTTCGTCTTTTCCGCCACTCTTTTCAACGGACGACGGTCCGTTAGATTTGCAATTTTTGAATTTCGTGTATTACTTGTGAAATTGAATAAAAAAATATATTATTTATAAAAATTTAGCCTAAAACGACGTGCTCCGTTTCTGGGCCTCGTTTGTTACAAAAACGAGATAAGGACGGGGAGGAGACCTGTGTGGGCTGGGCGACAGAATTGCTCATTGCTGGACTCCATTTCAGAGTATCGCGTGTGTTTGCGGCTGGATCAATATTCAATATTCATGCGTGATTCTTAAAAAAAATTCAATATTTATGCGTCTATATATATTCCCCTGACCCATATTAATTGATTTGGATTTGTTCAAATTTGAACAAACCTATGTACTAAATAGTGTCTAAATTCATTTAAATTTAGACAAATTTGAGTTAATTAATATGGGTCGGAGGGAGTATATACTTTTTTTAATCCTATGGAAAGCGTGTCTCCCAAGCTCCAGTGCTCCCTTCATTGAAAAATTTAAAAACCATATTTAAAACTTAAAAAAAACTATAAAAAATTTAGATTTAGTCAACATTGTATCCTACAAGCATGAAAAACCGCAACTTAAAATTCTTTACTTTGTGGGATACACAAAAACGATTTTTTATATAATTTAGAGATGTAAAACTATGCATACCTAGATCCACACCTTTATCATTTTCTTCTGTCTCATAATATAAAGTATTCCCTTCGATCTAAATTAATTGACTTACATTTATCTAGATTTGGATATATATATAACAATAAAATATGTTTAAATACATACGAATCTAGATAAATCGAAGTCACTTAATTTGGGTCAGAGAGAGTATTTTAACGTGATACTTTACACGTTTGTGAGATAAATCACTGCCTATGCCCTTTTCTAAGAATTTTTTTAAGCTCAAAAATATGATTTCTGACTTTTTATAAAACCAGGATCACTAGTGTCATTGTGCACCAAATGTTCGCTCGGAATCCTACTCCCTCAGTTTAGAAACATAAGACATTCTTAACTTTATAAGATTAATATATCTAGACGTCTTTTAGTGTATAAATTTACTATAACCTTTACAAACATAATATATATAAAAAAATACATTCAATTCATAAAGATAAAACGGTGTCTTATATTTATAAAAAGAGGGAGTACAAGTCTATGTTTCCACTTGCATCCCACACGGGCACACATTGTTGCATAGTCGCTGCATGTATACGATCGCACCCTGATCCGACGCACGGACGCGGCTGTGTTGCGTCCGAAAGGACAACAAACGAGCCGAGCGGGCTGGCCAAACCGGAAGTTCCTACATGACACGTGGGCCACTCCATTTTGGTGGGTCCCGCCCAGACGCGTAGGGAGAGTTTGCCGCTTCTCCAACTCCGTTCTTTCCCGCTTCGTCCCGGGCTCCTGCTACCGCTCGCCTGGACCTGGTCCGCATGAACCAAGGTGCCGCGCCCAGATGGTATGGCCCGCACGGCAGCGAGGCAGGGCGCGCTCAACGTCGGGCGTACGGTACACCGCCACCACGAACCACGTGAGGGAGGCGCGATAGGAGGATCCGATGCTCTGGCCAATGTCTTACGCGATCCGATCCAAACCGTGTGGGAAGTTTTTATTTTCTCATGTAGTACAAATTATTACTCAATCCTATATTTTTATTTTTCAATCACGTGCTGCAAACGACCGTTTGGGACACAATTATAGCAGGCTACTGCTGCTGCTGCTTCGAGAATCCAACCCTCTAAAAAGAGTATACTCACGAAACACTCCAAATCTGAGCCAGGGTACGATCCACAAAAGAAATTAAATGTTTTCAAATGTTGTACACATGGTTTATGTACCGTGTACATGTAATAATTTTTTGGCACATGAGCATAATGTTAACATATTGTTCCGTGTTCTTGCGATGACACGAAGGGTTTGCCGCGCCATATCGGTACACGTAAGACATGTTTCTTGCCATTCCACGATTCATCACGCATTTCTCAATATGCGTAACCGTGTCTCGAGAATCTAGATCTCAAAATTTATTCGATCGACCTATCAGATCGGCCGTTCGGATGGTCTTAATGCGATGTGCTCGATGCTTTCCCTTTTTCGAGAGATCCCTTAGCTGTCCTCCGCCGATCTCATTATCTGTCCTCCGTCGATTTCATTATCTGTCCCGCGGGTAAGATTTTATGACTTTCAACGGTAATATCGTGGCGGCTTTTTCAACGGTAAAATCGTGTGAACACACGCCACAATACGCATCTCTAGCTCACATACCATGGTTGTCGAATCGCCGGCGGATGGTTCTAAATCTAGATTATTCCAATTTGCAAAATCTATAGATTATTTTCTAAAACAAACAAACTGCCTAAATACAAGCCAAAAAACCCCTATAAAGCCCCCACAAAAAACACACGAGGTAGAAGGAGGAGGAGAGAGACTCGCAGCGGCACGAGTTGTTGTTGAGTTGGTTTTCCCTCTTCGCCTTTTCCCTCTCTTCTTCCCTCCCTCCCTTCCCCCGCCCCCTCTCTCCTCCTTGTCCCCAAAGCCAAAGCTTCCCCCCGCTTCCCTCCTCTCGCCCCGGCTGGGCGAAACCCTACTCCCCGCCCGCTCGCCGCGGCTCCTCCGGGGCGCCATGGACGGCTCCCCGAGCCTCCCCCTGCCGCGCCCGGCCGCCACCCATCCGCCCCCTGTCCCGCAGCAGGTCTTCATCCGAAGCCCCGCGCCGCCGCCGCAGCAGCCGCCGCCGGGCGCCGTTCCCGCGCCAGCTCGCGTGCACTACTACCGCGCCCCGTCGCCCATCCCCCTGTACTCTCCGCGGATCCCCGGGCCCCGCTACATCGCCGCAAGACCACCGACGCCGCCCCCTCCTGCTGCCGCCGCCGCCGCCCCTTCCATGGCGCCCCCGCGAGCGCCCCATCCAGCTCAACCCGCCTCCGCGCAGCTTCCTCCGCTACCGCCGCAGACATCACACGAGGCCGGCATGGCGCCACCTCCGCCGGCGAGGAGGAGAGGCAGGCCCAAGTCCAAGGTGCCGGTAAGTCAATGGAAAAGCCTATTGTTCATTGTTGTTCCGGTCAATCTGTAGCTAATTGCGGTGATTGTGTGCCCTGGAATTACGTGGATTCTAGTGTTCATCTACCACATTCGATCATTCAGTTCTGGGCGCACTGAATCATTAGACTCAACAGGGGACTGTATCTGTATGTTAGCTGGGTTGGGAACTTGGGACGTTCAGCTTTAAGTTTACTCCAGGAAGAGTTTCTGACAAATAGCATCTCAATCGATTGCGCTCACAGGATCATACAGTCCTTGAATGGTCCTGTGGGTAGTTGTGATGCGTTTGTCAACTCTTCTTCCATGACTAAGGGCAACAATGTTATGTTCCGACCGATAGCTATGCGATTAATATCCACACTTATGGTCTAGGTAATCCGTGCTATATTGAGCTCTTTACCATGTTCAAACTAAACCTGCACTGTGGAGGGTGAACATCGAATTGCTGTCTATCTGTGTTAGTGCGAGGGATCATCTTAGGTTGAAGGCAATTTAGTAAATCAACCATGCGTAGGTGAACTTTAGTTTACGTATGCATCCCCATTTACTGTTCTATTCAGCTTACCTGTGTCTCTGGCTTAGAAATTGTCGTGTGAATGTGTTCAGCATGAGTATGTTGTATGTAATGTTGGAGTATTGTAACACTCGGACTGTCTGGAATTGTTATCCAGCTTGCCTAAGTGTAGTTATATTGATGGGTTTAGTCTCACTCTCACTGTAACTTGTAGTAACATATAATGCCTGCTGAGTCTACACCGCACATAGCATATCCAGGTTAACGTCGGTGCAGGAAGCAAGACAAAGGGGCTAAGTATTATGCTATGCATTTTTTAGCATGCCCCACAGTGTGTTGGTTATTGAGTGATTTTGGGCCCTGGGTGGTACAAGGATGCATAAATCTCAAATTATGCTGTGATAGAATTTGGATCACCTTTACTACTTAGCCATACGAGACATACACTTTCATGATATTAGGAACTTATATAGTGAAAAACTATGCACATCCTTTTTAAAAAAAAAAATTGTATCCTAGTAAAGGTTTTATACTTGTTGAATCGCTTTGATCATCCCCTCATTTAAATATCTTTTTTCAATTTAAGTAGCACGTTATATATCATTTCAAGGCTCATGGATGTCATAATTGATCTTTAGAAATGACATAGTATTCCAATGAAATTATGTAATCTGTTGATCTTCGTTATCTACTTAGCCTACTATTATGATATGAGTGTTGCCAACATCTTCCCGTAACTGCTTCACACGTTTTAGGAGAATGAGCAGAAAAATGGAAGGAAAAATGCCCAGCTCGAAGCCAGCAAAGCACAGACTGAAGAAGAGCATCATAAGGAGTGTACCACCGGACCAATAAAAGGTATCAAGCGACTAAAACCACTAAAGGGTTCATCACATAGTCATGGAGCAACTGAAGGTGCGCTCTTGCTTACATTTTATTTTATTTTACATAATGTCTGATGTGCATCACTGTGGTCAATTGATGATAAAATTCCAGTTTGCCATTTAACCAAATGGGATCATATAATGGTCATTTATTGTCGGCTTCATTTTTCCTTTCAGGATTTTCGGCAAACAGCTGCCGCTATGACAGTTCACTAGGTAAAGTATGTTATGATTCTTCCAAAGTAAAAAAAGGAACGTTTGTTTGTTACTTATTATTTGCATGTCGTTAGGTCTGCTGACGAAGAAATTCATCATCCTGCTTAAAGGAGCACAAGATGGAAACCTTGATTTAAATAAAGCAGCTGAGACATTGGAGGTCTGATTTAATACACAGGAATAGAAAAATGCTTTGCACTATCATAGATCTTGTCTTTTGTCATTGTCTGGAGTTCAGTTTCTTAACGTCCTGTTGTTTTATGTATCTCTGTAGGTGCAAAAGAGGAGGATATATGATATAACAAATGTTCTAGAAGGTATAGATTTAATCGAAAAAGGCCTAAAGAATATGATTCGTTGGAAGTAAGTGTCACATATTTCTGCTTTTGATTCATTTTCCCGGTCATAGCTTTTTACTGATGAAATAAGTACATCAAAAGGGGATTTGACATGGTACTGCCTAAGGAGATGGAGCGCCGAACTTCTGCACTGAAGGTACATTATATCTTTGGTGCTAGTTTCATGCTATATAAACATGCCCTGTGTATGCATAATTATGCTTTACTTTATTTTTCATTATTGTAGGGGGAGGTTTGTTTTCTCATTTTTCTGCTGTTACCTGTATTCCCTGATCTTAAATTAGTTATGATGTCAACGATTGAGTTGATGCAACACGCTCAGCTTTGTAAATATCTTACCCTTAGGAAATGTCCAAGTCCATGTTAACATATCATAGATCTGAGTTAACCAGAAGGCATAAAGCCTGATATCAGATTTTCAATACTCCATCTCAAGCACAGTTTCGGACTAGGGGCTTTCTGCCTTTAATCAAAGTCCAAAGTATTGTCTACAAAATAAAGTTCTTTTTCCATGTGTAAACAAAATATAAATAAGCATGGCCATCTTCTAACAGCTTGTCAGTCAACCTGAACTTAGCATTATTATCCTACACTTCTCTACAAAGTTTCATGTGACTATATATCTTATAACTTTTTGTTGAATTGTGGTATTTTACAGGAAGAAATTGAGTCATCATACGATGAAGATTGCAGGCTGGATGAGGAAATACGGTAAGTTCTTTCCACAGAAACAATCAAAATACCTGATCCATCCTCCTTTGACGAATAGTTACTGGTTTGGCAGGAAACTACAAGAGAAAATGCATGCCCTGAAAGTAGATAAGGACAAAAGAAAGTAAGGTTCTCGCCTCTTATATTCACAAACAATCTTTTATGTTGCTATGATCATTTCAACTGAGTTTTTGTGTATTTTTGTTTAGGTTGTTGTATCTTTCGAAGGAAGATATTTGTAAGATTCCTCACTTTCAGGTAAGGAAGTTTCTGGATTCATCTTTGTTTTTTCTTCCTATATAATTATAAAGACATGTCAACAACTTACCCAATGAATGCAGGAATCCACTCTTATTGCAATAAACGCTCCTCATGGAACCTGTGTTGAAGTCCCAGATCCTAACGCGGTACGCAATCTATAGTTGCATTTAGCTATGTGATTGTAACTAATGGATTTGTGTGGCTGCTGACACTACTTCATTTACTAGGATATGGACATCTGCATGGACTTGGAATCTCAAGAAAAGCATTACCAGGTTATCTTGAGAAGTTCGATGGGTCCCATCGATTGCTATTTAATAAGGTAAACTGCCGTCTGTAGCTTATAGTAGAATTCATACTCAATCATTAACTAAGCGGACATATTTGTACCAGTGACCATCTGAAGAAATCCAACCCAGAGCAGATGGCACCTGACAGTTCAGATTCCACGTTCGCTGCTGGAAGTTCTCAAGCTCCTCAGCAGGTGGATTCTCATCCAAGTCAGGCTCCCGAAAAGGGACAGAGCAACATTGACCACGCACATTCATCAGAACCGTCGACAGTGTCCGGCATCCTGAGAATCGTACCACCAGATCCTGATGTAAGGAATGCTACTAAAACATCATCACAAACCAACCAATCAGATGGATGATGATCACTGTTCTTCCTTTTGCAGATTGACGCTGATTACTGGTTCGCTTCTGATGTCGATGCTACTGTGACTGATATATGGGGCAGTTAGTTGACGGACCATTGGTCTGCCTCTTACATAGAGAAACAGCAATGGCTCTGCGATGCACAGTTTTGCATTGATGGAAGAACCTGAGCCTGGATCAGTAGGCCACCTTCGGCGGTGGAAGCTCTGTTCCAGACTTTCGGTTGGTCGGTGAAGGCAAAGAGAAATACAGTGTAGGAAGTAGATCTTGTACATTGGCAGGATGGTTTTAGCTGGTACCTTCTGGTACATCCATACTTTTGCGTTTAGGCTCAGCAACCCTGCAATAGGTTCGAGCCTTTCATTATACTGGCATTCATTAGAGGAACTGTGTCTGTGTGTATACCAAATTAGAAAGGCAACACAGTTCAGAAGAAGGCCAACACCGGTTGGTGTATGTTATTTTATATTCATATGGTCTTCTGCCCCCTGGAGGAGCGGCATTGATGTATATCCTGAGTGGCAACCTTGATTAATGATTACACATAGCATATCAGCAAAGGTTGCTCAAAATGTTTATCACTTGGTAGGTGTTTTATTTTTGGTAAAACCTTTTTGTGCCAAGTTTGGTCATTCTCAGGCAACTGAACATTTTGCAAATCATGGTAGTACTATTTTATGGATTTATCTATGATCATACGACGGCGCAGAATGCTGATCAGATGGGAGGCTTTGACGTGATGACACGGTGGAAGTGGCCGTGTAGTCATGGAGACAGGAAAGGTGGAGAGGAATGGGCGCTGCCGCCAAATAGAGTAGTGTGGGACTCTGGGGGATATCAGTCACGCTTGGTTGTGTGTGTTATTTTGCATAGAATGGAGTGAATAAATTTGTACTCGCTCCGATCCATATTAGTTGACTCTAATTTATCTAGATTCATATATATATCTAGTCTAGATATATCTGTATCTAGACAAAGTTGATTCAACTAATATGGGTCGGAGGGAGTATTTGAAATAAAAATACCTTTGGACCGTCTATATTGAGGAATTTGGAGGCAGGGGACGATGAGTAGCAAGTCTGGGGAGGAACTGAGCGGGGTTCGAACCGTTTGTCTCGTCTCGTCCCCCTGCGGGTGACGGGGCGAGCGTCGCCGCGCTCCCCTCCCCCGACATCCCTCTTCCCTCCTCCCCCTGCCGCCATCGGTGCGCATCGCTGGGCAAAGCCCGGGCAGGGCCGGCGGCGGCGGGCGCTCTTCTCCCGGCGGCGGTTAGGGGGCGCGGGACCATTCCCCGGCGGCGGCGCGCCATGACGGACTCGGCGGGGTTCTGCAGGACGGGGCGTCTGCGGCGGCTCCATGGCGCAGGGGTGGTGGGCAGCGCGACTGCGAGGTTGGCGAGGCCGCAGGTGCGCAGGTTGGGCCTGATCTGGGCCGTGCGGGCTCCGGCCGGGGCCCTCGGTCGCCGGCAAGCGGCGAGCAGCAGCAGGCTCCCCCGGCGGTGGCTGTGTGGCGGCAGGCCCCTCGGCATGGAGGGGGACGGAGGCTCTGGGGGTGTTCCCATCGGTGACCCTTGCCAGGCTCGATCTGGGCCAGATTGGGCCTGATCTGGGCCAGGCGGCCCCTTGGTCACCAGCGGGTAGACGCCTCCTCCGGGCTGCGAGACGGCTAGGATTCTAGATCTGGGCCAAGCGGGACTGGATCTGGTGGTGTCCTGGTCTCCGTGCTCGGGGGGGTCTCGTGGGCAGCACGGGGCTGCTGTGTTCGTCACGCTCGTCTCTTAGCGCCCTTGCGGGTCTAGGTGGTGTTTCTCAGACCGATGGTGGTCCGGAAGTCCCGGGTGAGCGCGGCGATGATGGTGCTGCCTCTTGGCGGCAGGGATCGATGGTGGCAGTTGCTCCCCTGGTGGACAGATCAGTAGGGGCTAGTGTGGGGTTGGCGTGGTCGATGGTTCCCTTGCTGTAGTGTGGCGGTGGGGCTTCACGGGCCCTCGGGGGCTCGCTCGGGCCGGGTGGGCCTGGTTTGCCCTGCAACTGTACCCGGTTGGCTACCACCTTCTAGTGGTGGAGGTAGTTCCCTCCCGCGCATTGTTGTCCCAACAACCCCGCCGAAGCTTGCTCTTTTCTGTCCTACCGGCCTTACTTCGTGGGTCACGGTGCGACGGCGGTGGCGGCTGCAAGACCGTGGGAGTGCATTGGCGGGCGACGAGCTTGGTGGTGCACTGTGTTAGCGTCCGGGAGTGTGTTTTTTCTGAGGGGTCGGGAGAAATCCCTCTCTTCTTGGCACCGACGCGGTGATGCCTGCGGGTGCCACCATCCTTCCTGAAGGGCGTCGGGTGTACCTCTTCCCCACCTCCCGGAGTGCACCGAGGGAAACCCTAGGACCTGTCCGGGCAGCAGCGTCATCATCGTCGCTTTCCTTCTTGGAGGTGTTGCTTGGTGCGTGGCACTTCGTAGTGCTAGGAATGCGGTGGAACTTAGTTGGAGGGCGCAACGGTTGTGGGTCGTCATCGTTTTTGTCAAGCCGCTGTTATCGGCTTTGTTTTTTTTGTTTCTCTTTGTTATTTCTTGGACGATGTGCTGTCTGGCCCAGCAGCGGTCTCAACCGGTTGCTATATTTATATAGCTGGGCATATGCCTGTTTCGAGGAGGAGGACCGTCTATATTGATGTCCAACTTGAAGGCGCAGTTTGATTTCTTCATTGCAACTCTACAATTCTGTGATCACCTGAGTTTGGCATGATACTTTTTTTTGGAAATTATGGGTTTGAGGATAGTGGCGTATGCTGAAATGCCACTCTTTCATGTCCATATGATTAATTGGAAAATGTCAATTTCATCATACATGTATGCCATATTTCCCATATTGCCTCGTGATCGAGTAGTGACACTGAGAAACAGTTTTCATATGTTTATTCAAGTCAAGACTCAAGATCCACAGGTCCTGATGGGAAGTCCCATCCCACCTGAAATCCTACCACAGGAATACATACCACGTATCAAGAGAAACACAATGTGCATATGATTAATTGGAAAAAGTCAATTCAAGATCCATATGATACATACCACATATCAAGAGAAATACAATGTAGGTCGGTTGGCTGGAGTTCTTTATACCTACTCCGGGGGTCAACTGCTCATTCATCGAGAGGATTGACCACATGGCCGAGGAACAGCACCGTGCTGGTCATCTCCTCAACAATCGCGAACAAGAAGGGCCGATCCGCCACGAAATCCACCGGAGGCCGTGGTAAGCTTCCACTCTGAGACATCACCACGGCCGTCGCTGCCGCGGCCACGGTTCCCAGCTCGTCCACCTCGATGGTGGCCTTGTGGTACACCCCCGAGATGAAGAGCCCGTTCCCGCCTCTCACCATGCCCGAGAAGTCGCCGCCTCCGAAAGCTCTCTTGACTCCAAGATTGCGCATGTCGTCCGATGCCTCGAACTTGAAGGTGAACTTGAACTTCGGGACCATGAACCGCCCGACGGGAACCTGTGCCGCCGGCGTGTGTCTCTTGATGAACTCCGGCGTTGCGGCCGCCTTGCCGTAAAGATCGGCGAGGCTGAGAGTGACGACGTCCCGGTCCGGGAGAAGAAGAAGCATGTAGAACGCAGCCTGCGGTCGCACGCGGTGGTCGCCGTCGTTGTTGTAGGGCAGCTTGAGGGCCCTGAAGCCCGGGTAGACCGCGACTTGCTGCTTGAAGTCGAACCGGCCTGTGGTCATGAACGGAACGCGCACGACGGTGCCGTCCGGGGTGTGGAACGGCGCGGTGAAGGTCGCCGACGGGTCGAACGGCTGGGCCCATGTCCCCTTGAAATAGAGCGCGTTGGCGAGGACGACCACCGTGGATGAGTCGACGGATCCCTGAGGGAGGACGTCGCGGATGAGCTTGTTCGTCGCGTTCTCCACGAAGTCGTTCACGCGCTGCCTCGCCTTCTCGGGGTCTGAGACGAAATCCACGGATTCCGCCGTGGCTGCGTGCCTCGACGCAGCGGTGGCCATGAATTCCGGCTGCAGCACCTGCCCCAGGCCGACCCACACGCCGCAGGCGAAGGACGTCTGCGTCAGCCCGTCGAGCTTGCCTACCAGCTCCATCGCCGGGGCGCCGTGCAGCTCGTCGAGCGACGCTGCCCCGAGGAAGCCCAGGAGCTCCTGAAGCGTTTCGCCCCGGGCGCCGGCGGCCACCAGCGCGAGCGCCGCGTGGATGGACAGCGGCGAGACGATGGAGTTGCTTCCCCTGGTCGCCGCCCGGACGCCGGCCTCCCTGGCGAGAAGCAGCTGGCTCGACGCCTTGCCGTCGCTGCCTGTCATTATGTCACCACCTGGAGGCGCCTCGGCGAAGTGTCCCGCCGTGGCGAGCATGGCGGCGGGTGCTTGCGCGTGGCTGTATGGGTAGTGGTGGTGGAGGTAGCTCTCGCCGCTGCAAGGGCAACGTTGGGCGCAGTCAAGCGGGCGCCGCGAGGTCATTGATCTGAACTCGACCTGCGACCGCCATGCGGCAAACAGTGTCAAGGAGAGGACGACCTTCCACAAAGGCGACATCCCAGCCCGCTATGTAGCTATCAAACTAGCGAGTTGACCTTTGAGTCCAGTGTCCATCCATCGACAAGATGTACGAACATGTATATAGAAGAAGTCAGGATAGGCGCACTCTCGGTACGGTTCTCAACTCTCAAGTCAACCACCGTAACAAACCATCAAAAACCAGTATCGGTTACAACTTACAAGTTAGCTAGCATAACATGCCACCATGAGTTGTCAGAATATTTTCCCATGTCCTCCCGTTGTGATTGGTTAGCTAGTACTGCACCACATAGATTCACCAGAATCTTCCATGTAATACCATGAGCATCTAAAATGGTAGAGAAAACAACATCAATTCTCTTATATTCTCCATGTCATCTATACACATTGCAAGTCTCCTGTAACCCTCCCTCCCATTGCGACCCCTAGGCGCCGCCGGAGGGTCCCCAGATTCAGGCGCCGCCGACCTCCCTCCTACCGATCCCATCCCCCCACCGCTGCCGTCGGCGTCGGCCGTGGTGGCGGCGGACCCCTAGTACCTAAGGTGCTAAGGGTGGAGGCTGCGGCAGTCTTCTTCGAAGGGGCGCCGCCGATGGAGCGGGTCGGTGACATGGTTATACCCTACGAGTACGTGACTTCAGCATACCTGGTCCAGCCTAAGAAAGGCCCACAGCAGACATACGCTGGCCCATGAAGATTTTCGGGTGGCCAAGGCCCATGACGCCTTCGGATCCTTGGAGAGCAAGACTAGCATAGATAGAAAATTCAAAAGGATAAAACCCTAGAACCTGTAACCGACTAGGATTATGCCCGGGACCTGCCTAAGTCTATATAAAGGCCAGAAGGGCATGTCCTAGATCTCTCGACTCGTACTTTCGCACACGCACCTCCACGCCAGATCGGATCTGCGCACCTGTAACCTTCGGTTCCGCCGTAATCAAGAGCAGACAAGAAGGAGTAGGGTTTTCCCTCCGGGGGCCTGAACCTGGGTAAATCTCGTGTCCCCTGGTTGCTTGTCTGTTAACCGTTCCACGATCTCCAGCATCCCCATCTTCTCCAAAACCCAAGTCCATAACAATGGGCATTGACGAGATTAAACCTCGTCAATTGGCGCCGTCTGTGGAAATCGGGGTTGCTGATTGTGCGATCGTGACGGTCCCGACCCGATCGATCTACAACTCTGCGGCGACGGAGAATCACCTCCTCTTCGGCGCTTTCGACTTCACCGCCCACTCGCCGGCCACCATGAAAGATTTCGAGCCCGTAGGCGACGGACTCGAGATCCTATTCGGGAGTTTCTGCTTCCAGGTGGGTCAAACTGGCACCCTCCGTCTCCCTGAGCGGGTGCCCCTACCATCCATTAGGCCCGCCTCGTGGGCTCCACACCCTGTGCTACGCACATCACCATCAACAGATGAGTTTTACGACAGCATCAGCTGTAACTCCAATCTGTGTGATCCACCTTCGGATGAGGGGACCTACGGTTCCGGATCCGAAAGCTGCGGCAGCAGCCGACCAATCTGCGAGCGCTATCTATGCGCCGCAGTCATCCAGGGCGACGAGGAAACACCTAACCTTCCGCCCAACCGAAACGGCGGAAACGGCGAAAACAGAAGAAGCCAGTCCCCCCACCCAACGGGGAAAACAACGGCCACGTCATACAACTTAGCAAAGAAGGATGGGTCCAAGCACGCCGTGCCGTAGCAGGCGACATAGTCCTACCTGCAGACGCCTCACGTGAACTACTGATGGCATACCACTTCCTCCTCATCGAGGAGCACAAGAAGCAAGTCAAGATGCAGGAGACACTCGACAAACGCAAGCAAGCAGCCTCCGAGTCCAGCGCGCGACGAGCTGCGCTCTCCGCCATGGCACCAGGCTCTAGCACAAACGGAAACCAGGGAAACAAGCATCGCTCTCGGGTGGAGAACATGGATCCCAAGGAGCGCCGTGACGTGACCCGAACTCTCCACACATCGTTCATGGAGATGGACGCTGACGGCAACATCATCCCGAAGACACCGCAAGCTGCGATCATGGCAGCCACTGCATATCTCGCGGCCCACCCACCTCCAGAGGGGGACCCGAAAAGAGCCATGCATAAGTCCGCACTCACCGGACTCGGACTCGTCGGAGCTGCGCTCCACGAAGACGCTCCTGCGGAGCCGAAGAAGAAAACTCCGGCCAGGCGCGACCGAAGCCCCACCCCTTCATCCGAAGAAGAGGAGGAACACGACCTTCCTCGAAGGAAGAAGATCTCGCATCACCGTAAACGCGACTACGACGCCAGAGACACGCTTACACAATGCAAAATCGACAAAGCACGAGCCAAACATGCATGCTCGTCTGAATCCGAGATGGACGAAGACGAAGGAGAACCCTGCGGAGCTCGATGTTTCAGCAGATCTGTTCGGCGAACACAGATGCCACGCAATTTCAAGCTTCCTTCGGATACTCCGAAGTTCAACGGCACGCAAGATCCAAAATCCTGGCTCAGCGACCATCTGTCATCCGTCAAGCTGCACGGAGGTAACAAAGAAACCGCCATGCCATGCCTTCAGCTGCAGCTGACAGGCGCGGCGCGGGTCTGGCTCAGCAGCCTATCATCATGATCCATCCGAAGCTGGGAGGAGCTCGCTTACAGCTTCATCCGAAATTTCAAGGGCACTAGCAAGAGGCCCGCCTCAATCGAAGAGTTGCGAGCCTGCACTCAGAGAACGGGTGAATCTATTCGCTCGTACATACTACGCTGGTCTACAACCAAGAACTCCGCAGCACACATCTCCGAAGAGAGGGCCATCGACGCCTTCAGGGACGGCGTCAAACGCCAAGACTTCAAGGAGGAGCTTGGGCGCGTCAATCCCAAGACACTCGACCACCTCATGGACATCGCCAACAGGTGGGCGGACGGCGAAGATTGCATTCACCGAGCACAATCGGATGAAGAGGATGACTACGTCCGAAGACAGGAACGCCGTAGCAAGAGGAGATCGCGCGTCTACGAGGACCGCGACGGTCCCGACATGGTCGCGGACGGCTACGCCGACCGCCGCAACGACAACAGCCGCAACAACGGAGGATACCGCGGCAGAAACACCCGCGACAACGGACGCCCAGTGCAGTCGTGGCAACGCCGCGACCGCGACAACGGACCTTCAGCATACGACAAACTTTCGGGTCCATGCACCATACACTTCTACATCGACAAACAGGATGGCAAAAAGAAAGCCAGCCACATGCTCAAGGACTGCCGTGAGTTCCAGAAACTCAGCGAAAGCATGGTGCAGATGAGGCAACAAGCCCCAATCCCTGCGTTTGGAAACGCACCCGTGCAAGGAGAAATAGCGCCCGGAGCTCCTCCACCGCCGCCTATTGGAGGCCCAAACCATCCAGTCGCACCGGCACAGAACAACGCTGGGAACGGGTACCCCCCACCAAAAGGAGCATTAAACATGATCCAGAAGGGGCGCCCCACGAATAGAGTGCAGAAGAAAATCACCCGACAAATCAATTTGGCCGTGGCAACTCCGCCTGCAATCCCTGAGTACCTCAGCGGATCGGAGTCCTGCATCACATTCACTCGCGTGGATCACCCTTGCCAGATCCCTCGCCCAGGTCATGCTGCCCTGGTGTTGGAGGCGCAGATCGGAGGCTTCGAGATGAGTCGCGTCTTCATGGACGGCGGCAGTGGCATCAATCTAATGTTCGCAAGCACTCTAGCAGCAATGCGGATCCCACAATGCAGCCTGGAATAGTCAGACACAACGTTCCACGACATCGTCCCAGGGAAGGGCATATTTCCCCTAGGCAAAATAGGGCTCGATGTCATCTTCGGGAAGCCGGACAACTTTCGGCAGGAGCGACTCGAATTCGAAGTGGTGGACTGGCCGTCGCGATACCACGCCATCCTGGGGCGTGTAGAATTCGCAAGGTTCCTGGCCGTCCCACACTACGCATACCTACTACTCAAGATGCCAGGACCGAGGGGCGTCATCACGATCCACGGGAGCTTCACCGATCGGACCAATGCGACAGGGATTTCAACAAAATCTCCCAGTCTTTCGGCATGCAGGACGAGCTTGTAAGGCTCCGCGAGGTGACGGACAACGGGGCACCCCCAGTCACAAGGCAGAACGCACCTGACATGTCCTTTGACTCCACCGTCAACACCAAGAAAGTGCAGGTCCATCCGACGGATGCCTCCAAGACGGCGCTGATCGCCAACGACCTCAGTCCCGCATAGGAAGGCGCGCTCATCGAATTCCTCCGTGAGCGCTAGGAAATCTTCGCCTGGTGTCCTGCGGACATGCCAGGAGTTCCCAGGGAATTCGCCGAGCACGCACTCAACGTCTTTCCAGACACCAAGCCAGTCAAACAGTCCATCCGGAGACTGTCCGAACCACGAGCCGAAGCCATCGGCAAGGAAATCAACAGATTACTCGCAGCAGACTTCATCAGGGAAATCAAGGAAAGCGAGTGGCTGGCAAACACATTCATGGTCCCAAAGAAGGACACGGACATCCTGCGGATGTGCGTGGATTTCACGTCACTAAACAAGCATTGCCCAAAGGACCACTTCCCTCTTCCTCGGATCGATCAGATCATCGATTCGACTGCAGGTTGTGAGAAACTCTCCTTCCTCGACGCCTACTCAGGCTATAACCAGATTCGGCTCAAGGTCGAAGATCAAGAGAAAACGGCGTTTATCACACCGTTCGGAGTATTCTGCTACAACACAATGCCCTTCGGGCTAAAGAACGCAGGTGCCACGTACCAGCGATGCATGCAGGCCTGACTCAAGGGCCAGATCGGTCGCAACGTCCAAGTCTATGTCGACGACATAGTAATAAAAACCAAGGAGGCAAGGACACTTATCGACGATCTCCGCGAGACGTTCGATAATCTTGATCGCTACAGGATCAAGCTCAACCCCGAAAAATGCGCCTTCGGCGTCCCATCGGGTCAGCTGCTTGGGTACTTTATCTCTCAGCGAGGGATCAAGGCGAACCCGAAGAAAATCAGAGCCATCATGGAAATGGAGAAGCCGAAAAACCTTAAAGGCGTCCAACAGCTCGCAGGGCGAATAGCGGCGCTAAGAAGATTCATCAGCCGCATGGGCGAGAAGGCCCTGCCATTCTACCAACTGCTGCGCAAAGCAGATAAATTCGAGTGGACGCCAGAAGCCAACGACGCATTCGAAAGCCTCAAGCGGCTCCTCTCCACCTCGCCCGTCTTGGCCACGCCAAAGGAGCGCGAGCCTCTGCTGCTGTACATATCAGCCACACATCAGGTGGTCAGCACCGTACTAGTGGTCGAACGACCCGAAGAGGGCAAGACCCACGGGGTCCAACGCCTAATCTACTACCTCAGCGAGGTACTCACTCCAACAAAACAGAGGTAACCTCACTACCAGAAACTCGCCTACGGCGTGTTCATGACGGCTCGATGATTGAGCCACTACTTCCAAGAACATCAGGTGATGGTCGACAATGAGGCACCCCTGAACAGCATCCTAAATAACCCGGAGGCCACAGGACGCGTGGCCCTGTGGGGCATCGAACTGTCACCTCTGGACATCGTCTACGAGAAGCGACTCGCAATCAAATCTCAAGTCCTTCCGGACTTCCTGGTACATTGGATGGAGCTGCAACTGCCAGACACCCCAGACATGTCGCAGTCATGGACGATGCACTTCGACGGCTCCAAGAGAGAAGCCGGAGCAGGAGCAGGGGTCATACTGACCTCCCCGCAAGGCGACAAGATGAAGTACGTCCTCCGGATGAAATTCCGAGCCTCCAACAACGAGGCCAAATACGAAGCCCTCATCCATGGCATGAGGATGGCAAAGATATGCGGCGCAACGCGCCTGGTCATCTATGGTGACTCCAACCTCGTCGTCCAGCAGACGATGAACGAGTGCGACGCACACGCCGAAAACATGATCGCGTACCGCGCGCTCTAGAACGCACTCGAAGGAGAATTCGACGGCTGCGAGCTTCGACACATCGGAAGAGAAAGCAATGAGGAAGCCGACAGACTTGCCAACATCGGCTCCACTTGCGCAAAGGTGCCACCAGGTGTGTTCCTCGAACAGATCTGCGTGCCGTCCATCAAACGGAAATTCCCCAAGGGATCACCCGAAGAAGCAGAACACTCGGGGGCTACGCTACCCGAAGGTCATGAAGGACCCGAAAAATTGGACACCGAGGTCGCCATGGTCAACCTAATGCAGGTCATGGCAGTCGAAGAAGCCTGGACGCGCCCATACCTCCAGTTCCTGTTAAATGGAGAACTGCCTGACAACCCGACAGATGCCCGACACATATCTCGTCGGTCAAAAGCTTTCACCATCATCAACGGCGAGCTGTACAAGCGCAGCATCACGGGTGTCCTACAATGGTGCGTCACCATCGACGACGACAAAGCCATACTCCAAGACATCCATGAGGGCATCTGCGGCCACCACGCAGGCAGCCGCTCCCTTGTCGCCAAAGCTCTACGAGCAGGATTCTACTGGCCAACGGCCATGAGCAACGCAAAGGACATCGTCCGAAGATGCAACGGATGCCAATGGTTCACCGACAAACCGCACGCACCTGGGTCCGAGCTTAGACCCATACCCATAGGTTGGCCTTTTGCTCAATGGGGCCTCGACATGATCGGCAAACTGCCAAAATCCTCAAAAGGGGGACACGTCTTCCTGCTGGTTACAGTCGACAAATTCACCAAGTGGATCGAGGCCATGCCGGTCACCAACTAGAAAGGCAAAACTGCCGTCAAGTTCTTCGAGTCCATTGTCTACAGGTTCGGCATACCGCACAGCATCATCACCGACAACGGATCGAACTTCATCTCCGAGGAATTCTAGGACTTCTGCGAAGGCCTTGGGATCAACATCACGTACGCCTCAGTGGCACACCCACAAACGAACGGGCAAGTGGAAAAGGCCAACGGCCTAATCGGCGCTGGCATCAAGAAGCGCCTCATGAGTTCACTCGAACAAAAAGCTGGAGCCTGGACGCAAGAGCTACCATCCGTCCTGTGGAGCTTACAGACTACGCCAAACAGCTCCACCGGCTACACACCGTTCTTCATGGTACACAGAGCTGAGGCCGTGCTACCAGCCGAAGTACGCCACCAGGCCCCACGGGTCGTCGCTTACGACAAAGCCGAATCCACGATTGCACTCAAAGACGCCGTCGACACACTCGATGAAGCACGAGACATTGCAGCAGCTCGATCAGTGGTGTACCAGCAAAGTCTCCGCAACTATCACAGCCGCCGGCTGCGCCCAAGGTCCTTCGTCGAAGGAGACCTCGTCTTGCGACTCAAGCAAAAGCGACCGAATAAATTCGAGTCACCATGGGAAGGACCCTACGTCATCACCGAAGTCATCCCAGGTGGCGCCTATCGCCTCAAGCACGTGGAGTCTGGAGTCGCATACTCCAACCCATGGAATATCTCGCACCTGCGACGATTCTATCCGTAGCAACCTACCCCCTTTACTTTCAATAAGGCTTTCAGCCAAGGCTATCCAGCCGAACAATGTATCTCCTCCATTACGATATAAATAAAGCTAAGTGTCTCGCCCCAAAACTTCGGTTCGCTATTTTGCAACTTTACTTTATGCTACAAACACACTCGGGGGCTCCCCCACCTCACGATGTCATCGACTGAGGATCAAGCGTGTACACCTGAGTAGCTGACAACGTCAGGCAAACGAAAAGGACACGTACTCAATCAAAGCACTGCATGCTCACAAACCTTTACAACAAGGGGCATAACACGCCCAGCCGAAATATACAAAGTTTACATCTATCTCTTTTTTTCAGGTACTACCTATTCTGAAGAATAACCTGAGCACGCTGCTCAAACAAATCTACGACCTGTTCGGCATACTGCCTTACAGCTGCGTAATGTGGACGCATGTCCCACTCACCACCATCAGGCTGAAGAGGTGGCCCAGCGGCCACAGCAGCCAAATCTACGTCAGGCCGGTGCTGCCTCACACGGGACAAAGCAACCTTCACTCCTGCGACGAGCTGTTGCCGCACCAACTCCTTGACATTGTTTACGTTCCGAAACTTCGACAGCAGACCTGCAAGGCTTGTCGGTACGACATCCAAAAGGAACATGACGTGCAGCACCGAGGCAAGCGATGTCTGCACTTGGCGAAGCACTCGAGAAACCTGGTGCACACGATCCTGCACCGTAGCCAGAGCCACGACGCGGTCACGATCCATCCAGAAGAAGCCACCGGCCTCCATGTCCTGTTGAGTCAGACAATTGACTCGAACAGCGACACGCTCCTTCTCTTCCCTCGGAGCAAGGTTCGCACCTACGACAATTGCAACAAATAAGCGCAAGGCCAGCAGGCTCACCCGAAAAACCAAGCTACAGCTCGAACCAAAGAACAACTTACACTGCAGCTGCTCGGACAGCCGAACCAGTTCCGCCATCAAGTACTCCTCTCTGGCTGCACCACGATCTTCCTTGGACTTCCAAACGTCGGCATGACCGCGTAACCCGAGCAACTCCCTCTCCAGACTACGCACACGATCCCGAAGAAAGGCGAGTTGAGAAGGGTCATCCAAAGACGGTCGCCGCTGCACTACGGGTGAGGCATCAACATGGTCAGCACCCGAAGGAACCTAGAGCAGCAGAAAAAAAAGGGGACACAAACATTCAGACAATGGCAGAGCACAACTCAGAAGAATTCATTAAACATATAAGGCCACTACGTGGCACAAAGATGGTGTTCTTCAAAATATTTACAGCAAAAGCAGACTACAAACTATCCTACGTCTACAAAGCCTAAGATGCGGCACCCTGAGTCGCCTTGGAGCCGGACTGCCTAGCTTTGGCCCCGCCCTGCTGCCGCAGTGCATACTCAGACAACAAATCAATGAGCTTGGGCCCATATCGTTTGCAGCGAGCGGAGTAGGCAGCAAAAGCTACCTCGGATCCATCCGCAGTCGTCGGCATCCGGGAGGTGATCTGGGGCAGGTCCAGCTCCGCTCCAGCCGCCAAGACCATCGCCAGCCCGACGGATGCGCCGATGCCCTTCTGCTTGCGCTTGTACTCCGCAGGCGCTTCGGCTGATAAATCCTTCGCCAGGGCATCCACATCATCGAGGGCCACGCCCTTAGGGAAAAGCTCCCTGTAGAAGCGGCCAAGGACCTCCTTCGCCTTGGCAAGGGAGCTGACGACGGTGCTGCAGCGGTCTTTGACCGCCACAGTAGCATCATCTAGAGCACTCCCGTGCTCTAGAGCACCGCGGTCAAACTCGATGCCTGCGGCATCTGAGATATAAAAAAAGAGAAGACATGAAGAAAGGCAGCACAGAAGAGCAAAGGAAGCATGAAGAAACAGGCAGAAATATAGTACTTACCCGAAATAGCCTTGGCAGCAGCCATGAGCTTCGCCGCCACCTTCCTCTCGCGTGCAGCCGCAACAGTGGCCAGCTGCTCCTCACGGTCCGCGGCCTCCTGCTGCAGATGCTCTTTCGCTTCGGCTGCCTTAGTTAGCTCTAGCTCGAGGCGTTCTTTCGCACCAACGGCAGCCTCGGCCTTCTTCTTGAGAGCGTCGACCTCACGGAGAGAACTATTATGCTCCTCTGCATTCAAAACAAGAAACGTCAGGAAGCAGGACTGGACTAAACGAAAAAGGCACCCAAAGGCGAATAGATACCTTGAAGCTGCCGAAGGTTAGCCTCCAGCACCAGACGCTCCTGCACCAGCCGCTTGGCCTCCTGCATAAAAGGCTGCAGACAAAGGAAATAGCAGTAAGAAAAGGACTTGGGGGCTACGCCCAACACAAAAGAGTAAAAACAATATCAGCACACGAAGACACTCGGGGGCTCCCCCCGTGACATGAAGCAGAAAAACTTACATGCTCTGATGACGACTCCGAAGGCCCGCCTGCGAAATTCTGAGGCGCAACCACCTGCACCTCTTGCACATGAGGATCTGGAGCGGCGCCTCCCGAAGTCGCCACCGTTTGAAGAGGAGGAGACGCAACCTTCGACTCCCCCATCATCTCCCGCCCACCATCACTGGAGGAATCGTGGGACGAATGCCTGCATACGAACCAATCAGCACAAGTGCAAAAATCATAAAGGAAAAAGGACAGTAGCACAACAAGAAACTTACGAGCCGAGCGAGCTCAGGTCGAAGATAGGAGGAGCCTTTCGGGCTCTCTTCTCCTCCTTTTTCTCTTCCTTCTTCTCCTCTTTCTTTTCTTCCTTCTTCCGCTTCGCTGGCGGGTGCGGCGCTACAGCCAGCACAGGAATGGTAGGAATGGGAGAGGAAGAATCCCCATGACCGTCACTATGACGCTCAAGGCCCAGAGGGTTCCTGGGAGTCGGAGGAGTCGAGGCATCCGAAGACTCGCTGGAGCTCTGTGCTCGCTTGCGCGTATGATCCTCACTCGACTCATCGGCATCCTCCGCCGGAGATCGCGCCGACGGCAGCTCGGACACGGACTCAACCACTTCATTATCCGGGGCAGCCGGAAATAATTCGGGCAATAGAGGTACCATGCCTGGCACTTTGAAGCTCTGCAAAATCAGAAGGAACTTTGTTAGCAAACAAAGGAAATAAATACGCAGCCGACAAAAAGCACTACGTGCATAAATCTACACCTGCGGTACGGCCAACGTCGAAGAAAATGGAGGAGTTAGCGACTTCCCCGCGATTTCTTCTCCGGCCTTGAACTTCAGCAGCGTGCGAAGGGCCCTGTCAAGATCCCCCTCGGAGATTTTCTCAGCCGAAACCCTCGTCGGATCACGGCGCCCAGAATAAAGAAATATCGGATGCGCCCTTGCTTGGAGAGGCTGCACCCGACACTCAAGAAACGTCTGGATGATGTCCACGCCGTTCACCTCCTTCTCCAGAATCAGCTGGAGATCCTCCACCCGATGGTAAAGGGCCTCCATCTCCGCCTTCTCACCGTCCAAGATTTGGTTTTTCCAAGACCTTTTCGGCTCAATCATTTGGGAGGGGTCAAAGGGAACAAGACCAAAATCTTGCTCGGGCACTACGGAGTCGCGGATATAAAACCATCGCCTCTGCCAGTACTGGACAGATTCGGACATGGAAAAAGAAAAGAAGAGAAGATTGGGACTAAGGGAGATGATGCAACCCCCAATGGGATACACACCATCTGAACCAGATAACCTCTTCACGGATAGAGCTTCCGGAAGAGGCCAAAGTGCGGCTCAATGCCAAGCCAGCACTCGCAAAAAGTGATAAAACAAGCAATGTGGAGAAGAGAATTGGGAGACAGATGATGAAGCTGAATCCCATAGAAGAAGAGCAGTCCACAGAGGAAGTTGTGGACTGGAAAAGAAAACCCGCGCATAACGAAGGCGAGAAACATAACCCGATACCCAGATGGGGGACGGGGGATTACCTCATTGCCGGGGAGTTTGACGGCCTCCCTATCTTGCGGGATCAGGCCCCGCTCGCGAAGCTTGCGGAGATCGCTCTCCCGCGTCTCTGATCGCCGCCAGCCACCATCGGTGACACGAGTAGCGGTGGCGCCTTTCTGTCCTCCGGCGGCGCTGGTCCCAACGGCGGACGAGGACTTCTTGTATTTCCCCATTGTGCTACGACGGCACCGGCGGTGAAAACACAAAGACGACGATGGAAATGTGAAGGAAATCCTAGCGCCCAGCAAGAATCGCTAGAGCACAAGGAGGCAGTGAAAACAAGAACTGATGCGGTGAAAACAAACCGCGGCTTTCCCCAATGATTATAACAGCGAAGACGACGCACGGCAGCCGTCCATCCAGAAGACCTAATGCCAATGGCAGATCTGACCGTACACGTGTCAACATCACAACGAACCATCGTTACCACGCCGTCCACTACGTGCGGAAATCGAGGAGACGCCATAATTATCTCCACGCCGCGCGTGACCGGTCAATTCAAAGTCAGCAAGTGGGACCCACGTTCGTCCAGTCAAGTCATCTCTGGCGCAGCAGACGCTTGAGGTCATCGATCGTCAGCACTGACATCATCAAAAGCTATACTAGCACAACCTACAATTCTTCGGCTCCACAGCTAAGAGTACTCACTCGAATCTTCGATTCGACTAAATACTCGGGGGCTACTCCTATCAGGAGCGCTGGCCGTGCACCCGAAAGACGAATAAAGACAAAGTATTTCTCTGAGTCCTACGTAGAGTCTACGACTCCACTACGGACTCGGGGGCTACTCCCATAGGGAGGATGGGTTTAAGCATCCGAAAATTTTTCGAGTCCTACGGACTTAACAACTGAACAATGCCTGAACTAAAGTCTCCGCTCGAGTCTACGACTCGAACAGACACTCGGGGGCTACTCCCATAAGGAGCGCTGGTCACGCACCCTATGAAATCTTCGACTGCGATCTTTCGTATCAGCACGCAAAAACTTTTTGGCAACTCTGCCCCAACAAAATGCTGAGTGAGCGACAATCTCCTTGGCCACCCGAAGCACCTCTGTGGTGACAAATGTTCGGATGCTGCGTCTGCGACGCAAAGATAAGACCTGCAGATATCATCTGATGGCCTGGCAACGCACCTGACTGCGCTCTGCTAGTATAAATCCATGCCAACAGGCGTGATGAAAAATCCCGACGGACGCGTTGGGTACATCAATTAAAAATACTGGAATTCCACTCCTGTAAGTCCTCCGCGGCCTGAGTCGAATTACGCCAGCATATGTTCCGGGTTCAAGTTAAGGGACTCGAACCTGATGAAGATCGTGTTGTTTCGTCCTAAGACAGTTAACTGACCCTGATCCGTCGGGTGAGTCAGGCACATGTATCAACAATCCCTACACACATATACTGTTACTACCCAGTTGCACCCGAGGGATTGAAGAGTCCTCAGCCGAATCTACGATTCGACTGATCACTCGGGGGCTACTGACATGGTTATACCCTACGAGTACGTGACTTCAGCATACCTGGTCCAGCTCAAGGAAGGCCCACAACAGACATACGCTGGCCCATGAAGATTTTCGGGTGGCCAAGGCCCATGACGCCTTCGGATCCTTGGAGAGCAAGACTAGCATAGATAGGAAATTCTAAAGGGTAAAACCCTAGAACCTGTAACCGACTAGGACTATGCCCGGGACCTGCCTAAGTCTATATAAAGGCCAGGAGGGCATGTCCTAGATCTCTCGACTCGTACTTTCGCACACGCACCTCCACGCCAGATCGGATCTGCGCACCTGTAACCTTCGGTTCCGCCGTAATCAAGAGCAGACAAGCAGGAGTAGGGTTTTCCCTCCGGGGGCCTGAACCTGGGTAAATCTCGTGTCCCCTGGTTGCTTGTCTGTTAACCGTTTCACGATCTCCAGCATCCCCATCTTCTCCAAAACCCAAGTCCATAACAATGGGCATTGACGAGATTAAACCTCGTTAGTCGGGGACGGTGGCCAGGGCGGTGGGTGCTCTTGCAGCTCCTTGCAGGCGGCGACATCAGCCGTGGGCCTAGGGCGTCCACCTAGGCCCGTCGTCTTTCAGACGACACAGATTGAGGGCTTCGGGAGGAGGAGGTTTCATGGTGGCAGCATTGGAGGCGATCTTGTGAGGATATTCTTGGCAGCGCTGACGTGCGGCGGCCATGACGGAGGCAGCTACACGCTGGGTTCTGGCGAGCCGCTTCGATGGCATATTGGACTGTCTTTACCTCTACCTCCGGCTGGTGGCGAGAGGGCTGCTGGCTTGGTTTGAATAAAGGGGATGGTCCTAGGGTTCATCTCCCGCCAAGACAAAGACCCGCTTGATGTTTGTCCCCATTGATCTGGTTGTAGTGGCGTGTTCCGGAAGGCTCCGCCGACGAACTGTACAGTGCGCATATGCCGAGAGATCGCTGGATCGGGTGGGATTCAGTCGTGTGCACCCATGTTTTTACTCTATCCGTTTGAGTTCAGATGGAGTGCTTCGAAGCTCCGTTGGTTAATAATATCATGGGGCATGTTCTCGTCGCATGGTGCCGACAGAGAATGTCATGAAGACCGAGATCTGAGGACTGACAATGGTGGTTCGAGTTCGGGTGCTGATGAGGAATCGGCTTGGCGACTCGTGACTTAGAACAGTGGTATGCAAGCGGGGGCGATAGTACAGGTGAAGTTCATGGTCCTATCTTTCATGGTGAAAACACAGGGTGTGGCCTTAATTGGCTGTGCCTGGCAATGGCCTTGTTGAAGGTATTGTTTTGAGAGCGTGGACTTTTTTCAGGGTAAAAACCTAAATTTTTGATCGAGTGATGACGGTGTTTGTGCACTGTTCCCTTCTTGGAGGCGTCGTTTGCGGTGACCCAGCATACCACTGCATGATGTAGTACACTATAGTCGTTGACATAACACCAGTGAAACACCGTTCACTAGTATCACATCCCTCAGAGTAGTACAACAGAAACACAGCAGGTCCAAGACATGACTATAGGTTACAACTGGATTGTTTACATAAGATCCAGAGAACACTCTAGGTTAAAGAGAGAGAAAGAAACTTCTTACAAAGAAGAATCAGAATAAATCACTCAAAACTATCATACTATTAAGACTAGTATTTTAGCTAATGGTCTGGTATTGCTGCTAATGCAATACACTAAAGAAAATAGGTTCTATGGCTAGATATTATATTCTTATCTAATCCGTAACTTCGTCTTCACTTGAGTTGATGTATATGTTGACTTTCTTGTCTTCGTTGAAGAGCTTTAGCTTTTGATGATGATTCCGGGAGCATAATTTGATGTAGATGTCGTCTTAAAGGCTTCAGAATCTAGCAAGGGTTAAGAAGATACGTTGAGTACGAGCGTACTCAGCAAGTTCACTATAAAAGGAGTGTTTGATGCACTATATCTACGGCCACAGACCGTAGGTCGTAGGCAATGCAAGTTTTCGTAAATATTTCTTCAAAGGTTGCTTTTATTCTGAAAAGCTATGTCCGTCAGCCTTCACGGGTTTACCAGAACTTTCATGGAGTTCCTTTCCCGCCGTTTTCGCAGCTCCTTCCCGGAACAGGAAGTAACAAGTTACAATTCTTACACTCTGCAGAGGTGCGTTACTTTACCCATGAGAGATCTTAGCTTTATTGCACATCTGAATTGCAGGTTCGTTCACACTTCCTTGGTGTGAGACCCAGACTAAGATCCAAGCCAATCACTGCCTTGTTCGCAACCCCGCATGTCTCCTTGGTGTACGCCAGCCCACCTATTGAATTACGGCTATTGGCAGTACAGACCGTTCAGATGTCGGAACTATCATGGGACGTTGAGGGCTCCCACCCATATGCATATACTCTACGAATTACCAATTAATATGCATGCTACGAGTGATAACAGCCACGACCCGCACATCCGGCTCCATGCGAGAGGGAAAAGATACAGCTGACTTCTCCGTCCCATTCCAAATCTCATGGTCAACGCGTAATATACGGTGCAAGAATCACTGGCGACATTGGTTGTTAAGTCCTAGATAATATGTTCCTTTACCACCGGAACTCTTATAGTAGGTTATTACCTCATGATAAAAAACCTATAATCACATTATTATGAAAATAGTGTTTTCTGTCCTTTTTTAAATGCAGGTGATGACAACACTGGATTTGCAAAATACTTTACAGAAAATAATCAAAAGACATGAGCAAGTGTGAACTTGCCTTTTTGTGATTGCAAGATTATGCACTCACGGTCTACAAGACAATATAAGATCCAATATCTGAAATCAACACCATTGGTCCGGTAAGGACTAATGTTTAAAGAAGCAAGATGCTTTTATGCATAAGTTATGTAATGCAATTTCGTAAACTCGAATCTCGGGGATAATGTTGATCTAGGGTTTGGATACTGGAAATGGTTTATTTGGAACGTGTTGCCCTTTTAGATTAAGTTTCACACTTGTGCTTCTTATTAAGGCTTGTGAGTGTGCGTGAAACAATCATGTAATTACAATAGCATAAAACAATGAGATACATACAAATGTGAAATGCTACTCAAGATTTCTTATATAAGAGTGGTTGTTTGAAGTGGCAAAAAGAATAACATTTGAAGAAAAGATTTCTTTTCTAAGGTCTAAACAATATTTATGGTTAATCAGAGGTGGTCGATGTTGTTTGTGCTTGCTTGAATAGTTTGGATTTGAGATGCTTTATAACTTAATTATAATAGACCAAAGTTAACTATAAAATACTTACAAAATCCTTAGCATGGTATTTGGAAATATTGTAGACTAAACTTAACTTTAAAGACATAGATGGGTTTAGGTTATATTGTTTATGATATTTGTATCTTGTTCACTTTATAAGGTTTCTTAGTTACTTTAAGAATAGTATTACTTTTATTTGTGTAGTGACTTCTTAAATTTATAATGGAATAGAATCATTTACCTTCTTGTGAATGAATGGTTATAGTTTGTAAATAAGTAAACAATATTATTTACTACTTATGAATTAACTATAGTGTTTTGATTTGTTTATAAACTTGTGGTTGAAGTAATTAAAGGGGTTTTATTTAATCCCAATTATTCTTGAAGATTTTATACTTAATAAGGATATTTTTAGGAAATAAATTACATATATATAGTTGAATGATAATTCAATAAAATTGTATTTAAAATGTGTTGAACCAATTAGACCTTACATTATAAATATTAAGGAATAATATTACTTATTAGACCTAAATTGACAATTTTAGAAATATTAACAAATTTTATTTACCCTTATATGAATTAATAACTCAGGAAATATGTTTAAATTTAAGTTATTAGAGTATTTAAATTTTTATTTAACTCAAAAGTGGAATATTATATTTTGAACATGTAGGTATCATTTTTATGATCATTTTGGTTTACATTTATTTTTGTGACTTATAAATAATAAGATATGATTTTTACAAGGTTTACTATTTTTATAAATACTTAATAAATAATAAATATTTAATTAAGTGAAATAATAATGCATGATTATAGTTTTAAATTATAGTTCTTATTTTTCTAAGATTTTTGGTATTTTATTTATATTTTTAACATTTACTAATATTAAAATATAATTTATCAAAGTATTAAAACTTATAAAATATTTATTAAATAATAATTATTTAAATTGTTAACGTAATAATGTTTGATAATAGTTTTAAGTTATAGATTTTATTTTTCTACAAATTTTCATATATTATACACATTTTTCTGAATTATAAATCCAAAGTTATTAATTAAACAAGTTTTAATCACTTTATTACATTTCAGGAAATATTTGTATTTGATTTTATAATGTTTTATCTAATTTCTAAACAGAGAACATGTTTTTGTACCAATACAGAACCTACCCAAGATCACTGACCAGTGGGCCACTGGCCACGTCACAAACTTGGACCTAGCAAATACATTTGTTACCAGGCTAGTTCTTACTCACAGGGAATAACACATGGGCCAGGGGCCTTGTCACATGCCACATGGGCAAAGACTGGTCAAACGAACTGACTCGACGCAAGCATGACGTCATCTCGCTGGTGATCCTCAGGTGTCTAGCAGCGGCGGCGATTCAGCGAAGATTGGCAAGTGTGGTTGTTACAGCTCGAAAGAGGACACGCCAGGGAACCTACTAGCAGCTGCGCCGCTCGGATATGGTCACCGGAGGATGGATGGCGATAAGGTATGGCGGCGGCGGTTACAGATGAACGTGGTGGGAATGATTCCAGAAGCAATAGAGAGATTAGAGAGGTGCCCGAGAATCAGCAACTCACCAGCATTGTAGTGGAGGGCTTAGTGTGACCGGAGGTGGTCGGAATCGATGGAGACGACGGCGGAACACGTCGGAGATGGAGGTGTTGATTGGCGCGATTAGAGCTCCTTCGTCTTGTGCTTCGTGGGGCAACCGAACCAGATGATCAAGTGAATCCCAACTGCGGCCTCATCGGTTCAAGGGAAGCTCGGAAACGACGGCGACGAGCGGCTTTGACGACTAGGTTTTCAGCGGATAAGGGAGAACGAGGGAGGAAAAGAATTGGATTTCGTTCTTTGTGGTTACGGGGTCCTTATAGGCTCAGAGAGAGGTGGCTCGCATCTTAGGGCACGACGATCATCACGGCGACGACGGACGCCTCCGGCGGAACCACGCGGCAGCTGCTCCCCGTCGTCCTTTTGTCTAAACGAAGAAGAAAGGAGGAAAATGGATGAAGGGGTACTGGGCCGGTGCCGAGTAGCACTTGGGCCAGATGGATTGCGGTTGGCTGCTCGCGAGCGATGAGTAAGAGAGAGAGGAACTGGGCCATGGCCAGATCTGATTCCTCTGTTATTTTTTCTTTCTGTTTGTTTTTCTTTTTCAATTTTTATTATCTGTTTTATTTTCTAACCCCTTTATTTAAGCAATAATTTAGACTTATCTTTATGGAATTCCTTACTAATACTTGCAGCAATGATATATGGTATTTAAAATCCTTTTATGAGTTTTTATTATATAATATTATCACTTCTTTATTTTCTTTATATATACCTATACTTTTCTTTTTAGTATTATTTGTAAGGCTTTAGATATGAATTTACTTTATCTAAAATTCATAAACTTAATAAAGAATGCATTTCTATTAATCCATGAGTTTTGATTCTTATTGATTTATGATATTAAAGAAACTTTTATATATAGTGATCCTTCATTATTATTTGATACATAAAGTTTTGAGTAATTAATATGGTTGATATAATTCTCATAAATTTAAGAAATAGCAATGTATATATTTTGTGATAGCTAACATAGAAGTTAGGGTTTGAATTCCAAATGCTTATCCTAGGTTTTAGGGTACTTACTATACTTACATTCTTTTGTTAATGTGAATAAAGATTAATGGCTAAACACATTGTCTTTATGTTTGTGATCTTTAATGATATCACCCTTTAGAATAGAAACTTATTATCTGGAATGTCTGATGGAAAAGAATTGATAAAGATAACTCCTAAGCACATATGGTTATGATGGTTGAAAATGACAAAGATGTGCTTAAGTGATTTAATATAGGAAAATACTCCTATAATCCAATGTTGCTCTAGCATCATCTTAGTCATACTATCTTGCCTCTACTTAACTCCAGTATCTTATAAACAAACTTTACATCATATCATGGTGATTTGTCAGGGCTAATCTAGAATCATATCTATACTAGGGTTCAATCATGTTCTATCCACCAATGTCACTTATACATGATATAAGCATTCAATCTTGGTGACTAAAGCTTGGTCATTATAATCCTTTGATCATTTATGACTTAGGTTTCCAGTTGGCTAATCGAGGCTTCCACCCATACAACTTTACAGTTGTATTATAATTATCTTATGTTTATCTCTATTGGATTAAGAGATATAATTTATTGACTATACCTACTTGATCCAATAGGATTACTCCTGGTAACTATCTTCAGGATTCATCCTTGTAATCTTCTTTACTACCATAGAATTATATATTCTAATAACTCTTCTATCATTTCAGGAGTGAGTTAACTCCATCAACTATCATATTGATTTGATTCTTTTCCAACACTCCCATCCTATAGATGATATCTAAAACTAGTATTACTATTTACCTCTTCTTACTTCTTTCTCTAAAAGACTAAAGTGAATGCTATGATAAGGACAAGAATTGCTAGGTCAAGAATTGATAGGTTAAGAATTGGTGAATCAATAGTTCATTACTCAACATTGATGAACAACATATATTGGAATATGATTCCAATAGGAATGGTAAAGATTGATATGGGCAGAAAGGTATATGGTGAATGATCTTGACTTGGTTTCCTTCCTACTCAACCTTACTAAAGAGTTAAGGTTAGGTATTACCATGATCCTCATGGGATAAGTAGATGAGATTAAGATAGATCAAGATTTAGTTGTTACATTCCTATTACTTAAGTTATGTTTATAACTTGGTATTCATGGTTTTTGTAATGAATACTGGGATATGATTACTTAAGGATCAAATACAATCCATTAAGTAATGCATTAGGGTTTAACTTTTATTACATTTGATATACCCTCAGATCAAATCTCCCTTACCCAAAATAAGGTTTTAGCAAAGGTCATATTGAAACTTATCGCAGTCAACTTGATGATCTACTTCAATTCCATCAAGTTGAGAGAAGCTTCAATCACTTTGACAAGTTTTATTCAAAAGCGCGAAAATTATTCAGTTTTTCTATGCATGAATGCAAAGCACACATCTATGTTCAGCTTATTTCTAAGCTCTAATGCTAGGATGTTACATTGTTTTTGGAGAATATGAACTTCTGGTGCTGTGTTGGTGGTGGTAGTGAAAGAACATGTGGCCCCCCATGTGTGGTTTTGGTAATTAATGACAATCTTTATGGACTAATGTGTGTATTAAGTTGTACTTGTAGGAATTGTCCATTGATATTGCTTGGAGCATGTGTTGGCTTCAATATAGATGAAATGAGAAGAAGATGTGTTGTGCAAGCTCAAAATGTGCCATCGATAGAAGATCTCATGTTTGATGCTTACCATCCTCGGTGATCATGGATCGATGATGAGAAATCAAGAAAGGCGTTCCATCTTGAGAAGGTCAAGTTCGTCTACATCGAGCTCAAGTGGAATGCTCAAGGCAAAGGTATAATCTTGATAGGTTTTCCCTTTTGTCGGTCTCATGTTGTTAGTGGGAGACCGGGTTTAGGATAGATAGCCGTGCTATCAAGAGGGGCTCTCGAATGAGTAACTCGGTCACATCGTTCGGAGAGATCTCAAACCTTTGCATATTTGCATCATCTTATTTGGTTGTTATTTGGTCTTGTCCATGTGAGGATATAGAGCTTGTGGTAATGTTCATAACAAGCTCTTGTTCATCAAAATCGGATTTCCCTTTTATATCTTATTGCATTTTGATCTTGGAGGTTTTACCGGTTTGTATTTTAGAGATAGGTAAAACCTTACATTATTTGGTTCTTACTCATGTGAGGATTTAGAGCTTGTGTTAATCTCCATGACAAGCTCTAGTTCATCGAAAACGGATTTCATATGCATTTTCTATTACGTTTTTTATGTTGGGGGTTTTATCGGTTCGTCTTTTTGAGAGAGGTTAAACCTTTTGTCATTTGAATCTATCCTCCCTTGCTGGACTATGATGTTTCTTTGCATGATATTGTAGAGCTTGTTGTCCTCTTCGAAACGAGCCCAAGATCATCAAAATCGAAGTCCGGATGCAAAAGTTATGGCCGTTTTCGTTCAGGGGTGACCGGTAGTACCGGACCAGTGTCCGGTAGTACCGCCCCTTAGTACCGGTTGGTACTGAATAAGGTGCGTTTGGCGTCCTGGGATCCCTAGGGAATGTCCGGTAGTACCGGGCAAAAGTCCGGTAGTACCAGAATTCATGTTTTTGGGCTTTAACGGTTGGATTTTGGGAGGACCTATTTAACGGGCCTTCTTCCCCAATGGTTCCTCAACTATTCTTGCAAGTTTTCCCCTCCATTGTTGACCTTTCAAAGCTTGCTATCTCTCAATCCCTCCAATGATTCTTGCCCATATTTGAGTGGAAGAGAGAGGAGATCTAGATCCACATTTTAACCAAACCAAAACATCTCTTTGTGAGTGTATCCTTGGGATCTAGATTTTGGGGGGATTTTGTGTTCCTCTTTGATTCCTCCTCTCTTGTCCCCCCAATAGCTTTAGTAGCTTTGTTGGAACTTGAGAGTGAGGGATTCGAGCACCTTTATGGTGTTCTTGCCATTTGCATTCGGTGCATCGGTTTGAGTTCTCCCCGGAGGATTTGGTGAGTGAAAGTTGAGAAGCTTTTTACTCTTGGGTTCTTGGAACCCTAGACGGTTTGTTGTGTTGTAGGTTGAGGCCTTGGTGGCGTTTGTTGGGAGCCTCCAATTAAGTTGTGGAAAAGTTCCCCAACCTTGTGACGTTTGTTGGGAGCCTCCAATTAAGTTGTGGAGAAGTGCCCTAACCTTGTGAGAGGTTCCGGTTGCCACCGACAAGTGCACCGATAGTGGAAGCGTGGATCGATCCCGTTGGGGTGAGATTCACCGGAGAATAAGGGGGACCTTTTGTGGCGTAGGTGGTTAGATACCACCCCCTCTCCAAACGAGACATACTCCATGTTGGGAGGAACTCGGTAAAATATTGTCGTCCCCGCGTGTCTTGGTTATCTCTATACCCGATCTCTTACTTATGCACTTTACTTTGTGATAGCCTTCATGCTTGAAGTATATATCTTGCTATCACATAGTTGTTTGTCTTGTTTAGCATAAGTTGTTGGTGCACATAGGTGAACCCTAGATTATTCTAGGTTTTGTGCTTGACAAAGTAAACGCTAGTTTAATTCCGCCTTTGTCGAGCCACTCTCGGAAAAGTTTTAATCGCCTATTCACCCTCCTCTAGGCGACATCTGTATCCTTTCAGGTAGTACTGCTGTTTCAATGAATGAGGAAATGTAGCGGGACTTTTCTTTTTTATAGTTCTTCTTTCTTTTTTGACTGTGTGTATCCATATGGACGTTAGGGCAATGTGTTGTTGCAGAGGCTGCGTGTAATTGTTATCCTCTGATATTAATATATGCTCCTTTCCAAAAAAATGTCATCTATACATGACAAAAAGGAAATACTTTAACAAATAAAGTAGACGATCTTGGAGGAAAAAGAAATGTGTGGAATAGATTATATCATAAATATAAGAAAATACCTTGGAGAAAAACAGTAATGACCATAGTATAACAAATGCAAAATGAAATATATAAATATATAATGCACAACACATGAAAAGATATATTGATTGTGATGATGATCTTACATGAGACTATTTATGAGATGCACCGTAATAAACTAAGCGGGTTTATTCTCAAAATTAATTTCGAGAAAGCATACGAGAAGGTAAGTTTGGAGGGGGTTTTCTTTCAACTAGTTTAAGTGAACTGAAAGCTTTTTTTTGCGACCAAAGTGAATTGAAAACTGTCTTTGAAGGTAGTGTGGTCATTAAAATCAACGATGATGTGCCCCACAAAAAAAGTAAACAATGATGTGCGTCACTATTTCTAGAAATGAAGGGCCTCCAACCTCCTATACTTTTACATATTACTATATGGCGGATATGCTCTCCATCAAGGTTACTGAGCATGCTATGACCAGATTAGCAAAGTGATCCCCACCTATTAGATGATGGTTTATCCATTCTTCAACATGCTGACGATACATTTATTTTTTATAAATTGCGATTTAGGAAAGGCTAAAAATCTCAAATTGTTACTATTCACTTTTGGGCAGATCTAGCTAAAGGTTAATTTCTATAAGAATAAATTATTCGGCTCTGGTGATGCTATAGATGTCGAGACACAACATGCATAGTGAATCATGAACCCGCCTTGATGGTGCGCTCACGGGAGAATAAGGTGAGATCTTTATGAAGTTTGTGGACTTTGTGGTGTCATTTCCCTCCAACATAAACTTACTTCCCTCAAAAGAAAAGAACTACGAGAATTACATCTCTGCGTTTACTCTTTAGTTATCTCGTTCCTTAATTACTTTGTCCTTACTTGTTTACTTGTATATTGCCATAGATGATTGTCACGTAGTTGCATTCTAGACAATCTACTTTCTTTATAAGCCTAGATTGAGAAATAAATAAATAAAATTGGTAGTCGCATATACACCCACTGCCTCTCTAGTCGACCGAATCGATCCTGTTAGCAAGTCATTGCTGCTATGAATTAAGTCACTAATTTTTTTTACAGCTTACTGAAACAAAATTTAGAATTTATTAAAATTCACATTCAGAACAAAAGGCACTACAAGATCAAATAAGGACCTGATAGGGAAATATCTTCGCTAAGATCCAACGACCAACTATGCAAGATACCGCTTCAAGAAGATCATACGGCTCCGAGTGGTCGTCTTCATCTAATTTACTAAACTTTCCAGCTTAAGTTAATTAATTGTATTGTTTATGATGTAATAACATTTTATTTTTTATTATGTTCTTTCCCCACTAGCAAGGGACGATTTCTGTTTTTTTTTGTCCACGCACACACCAGAAAAGTCACTCCCTCTCTATCACCGAAATTTCTGTGCAGCGTCGAATAACACGGTGGCCCTCGAGCAGGGAAGTAGCTTTCTGAAGAGAACTAGCCGGCTGCGCGTGAAGAAATCGCCGTGCAACTTCCTCCAGTCTGTGACAACTGACGCGAACCCAAAAATTAATGGCGCTGGTTGAGAATTGAGACCCGTCCAACGTCCCGTCGGTATCAAATGCAAGACTTGAATCTGCCCGCCACCGCGTCGTGCTGTGCGCAACCACCCTTCTTAACTAACAGCCCCTCCGTCCGTCGCCTCCTCACTAGCTGCGAACGGACGCGCACATACTCCTCGATCGCCTGCAGCTAGCTTGTTGCGAGTTTGCGGATGGATCGGCGGCGGCCGGAGCCGGAGCCGGAGCCGGCGGCCATCGACATCACCTGGGTGTCTTGCCGGGGCGTCAGATCCTCCCTCCCGTTCCACACGCCGTGCCTCTACGCGTCCGTTTGCGTCACCTCGTCCGCCTGCGGCCGACGACGCCCGCACCGCGTCAAGACCCCCACCGACCGCGCCGGCGGCGAGAACCCGGAGTGGGACGACCGCCTGCGACTCCACTTCCCCGACGACGCCTCCCCGGCCTCGCCAGCGTCAGATCAAAAAGCAGCGCGCGCTGAGGAGGACCACGGCGGCGTCCTTGTCGTCAAGTTCGAGCTCAAGGCGGAGGTGGCCGTCCTCGGCGACGTGCTCGCCGCCTCGGCCGTCGTGCCGGTCTCCGACCTCGTCGCCGACGGCAGGACGCGCCGCGTCTCGTACCAGCTTGCCGCGTCATCTGACGCCAGGCAGCACAACGGCGTCATCTCCTTCTCGTACGCCTTCCGATTCCAAGACGACGGCGAGCAGGACGAGGACCGCAGGAGCAACGGAGAGCCTCTCACTCCACCTTCCCCGGTCTCTCCCGCTCCCGCCTCGGCGTCGTCCGGGATGTACCCGGTGCTAGACTGGCCGCCGATGGAGCAGCTCGCGGTTTATCCGCCACTGATGGAGCAAACCGCAGTTTACCCGCCGTTGACGGCCGCTGATACCGTGCGCTCGAGGTACGACTACGCTTCTACTACGCCACCGCAGACTCCGGTACAGCCGGCTGCGATCTACCCACCATCGACGAGGGAGTTGTCGGCCCGTGGCATTTACCCGACGGTGGGAGAACCAGACAACAGTCTGTACCCGTCGCTGGACCTTGATCCGGTGATCTGTTACTCCCCGGCGACGGTGCCGTGCTACGGTGGTGGGTTCAGGTATCCAGCTATGCCGGATCATCGTGACGCCCGGTGTCTGTACAGTTGAAACTTGTTATGCTCGCTCGACCGTGTACTTGTGTCGCCCTCCTGCCTGGAGGTGGAGGATGCTGGCGGCTTGTGATTTGTGTGTACTTCATGTGTAATGTTTTATTTTTCACTGTGAAATGATAAATGGGAGCGATGCATGGCTCCTTTGATTGAGAAAACAATGTCGACAGTGTAGAAAAGACATCAATTGCCTTGCCTGCTTTAGGTTAGGCCATAAGCTTCGAAGCTGTCCCATGACCATGAGACAGGTATTGCTCTTATTGATGATCTGGGGTTGTTTCCAAGGATTCGCTGCAAAAATGCTACGAGTAGGAATTTGGTCATTCTGAATCGAGCTGTTTCAGCCGAAAGCAATGGGTTAAAAAAAAGGAAAAAATTCCTCCGGAAAAGATATTTTGCCGCTTGACGTTTCGCCTCATTCAGACCTGCCTTACTTTCATCAGAGAAGAAGGAGATGATCAGAGCTTTTCGGTTCCAGCTTTCCCCTGTTTCATGTCCTTTTGGGGATAGTTAACGAGACAAGTTTATACCAGAACAATCCTTCCTACTGCTACGCTACAGATTCCGAGGAAGAAATGATATCTGCTGATGGACGAATGATATCTGAATTTTTATCTGGTTGCGAAGAGGAGAGGCTTGGCTGCAGTTTTTGAGTCAGATGGTTCAGAGGCTCTGCGGTTAGTCATCTACTGGTATTGCCGTGCTGAACCCTACACCAAGCCACTCGTGCACCATTCAAGAGATTGTTGATGAAAGTCCAGATAATTAATGCTTTAGTCTCTGATGTTTTACCTGCAGATCAAATGACAGTGAACGTTGATAGTGTTTCTGAAGCTGGTACAGGTGGTTCTGTGACTCACCTGTCGGCCACGTCTGCTGCTGAAAGCTACTACACCTAGAGGGCATTTCAGACTTGCCTGCCGATGGAATGGGGAATGAGGATGCCTTGGGGTGTTGTTCTGAACCAAACTTCAAGCCTGGGAGCGATGACTGCCCAAGATTCAAATATGCTGATTGCAACTGCTTTGGGCGCCCAGTTCTTCTGCTCCAGTTCCTCTTTCCAGTGTGGCCTACGTTGTGGTCTTCACAGTGATAAAGATGGCTATGTAGAGTTGGCGCTGCCGAATCATCCTTCCCGTCGCAAGGTGTGACCTCACCGAGGACAAACTTCGTCACGAGAGATCTACTTAGCTCGATCTTTTCATCATTTTGCTACCTCAATGCCACCCCAAACTTTTCATAATAATTTTATTTGGTCTGTGTTTAATTGGAACATCCGTGGTGTAAACGACCAGGACAAGTGGCCTGTTCTTAAGAGCAAGATCGATGAAAGTGGGGCTCCAACTATTTGCTTGCAAGAGACTAAAAAAATCTCCATTTGATAATAATTCTTCTATTGGCAAATTTGTTCCTCGCCGTGCTGATCAGTTTGTTTGTGTGCCATCTAATGGTGCATCTGATGGCATTTTAGTTCTCTGGAATAGCAAAGTTTTTTATGCCAGACTTTGTGTGCAAGAATATTTTGGAGTTTGGATTGAGTTTCCATCATTGGTCTCTCCCTTCCAGTGGATACTAGTCAATCTTTATGGTCCATGTGTAGAGCCAAGACATTCTGAATTTGTGGCATAGTTGTATTATCTCAATATTCCTATGAATGCTCATTGCTTATTACTTGGAGACTTAAACTTTCAAGTTCAACGATACTATTATAAACCATCTGGCTAAGCCCGCTTGGTCATTGCTCCTTCCTATGACGGTTGGTTTTCCCAATTTTTCAAACACCTTCGGTTTTCTCACTTTTTTTGTAGCTATTCTGTTAGTTTTTCGACTTTGCGGGTTTTCTATTTTTGAAATAATTGAAAAATATATAATTGAAAATTTTCAATCTATTTTTTTTCAAATTTCTGCTTTTTTTAAATCTATTCATTTTAAATATTTTCAAAATATGAACAATTTTGAAATCTGAACATCTTTTTAATCCAAGTATTTTTTCCCAAAATCTGAAAATGTTTTCAACAAATTCGAAATATGAACAAAATCAAAATGTTAACATTTTCAATGTCTAAAAATATTTTCAAATCTGTACATTTTTTAGAATATCTAAAATAAAGTAAAAGAAAAATAATAATAATAAATAAAAAGAATATTTCTCTTCTGAACTGGGCCTGACCCATTAATCACATGATTAGGCTAACTGGCCTCGCTGGTGTGTGTGGTGTGGGCTCCTTGCGCCGGAATTAGCGGCATATATGATTTTCTGATTCCCGCTCACGGCCTTTATTTCTTCATTGAACGCTCCCAATGTTGCCCAAGATAAACAAGTACATGTACGTTTTTCTTTTTTCCCTTCATTTTCCGTTTCAAAATAAAATATTATTAATTCTTATAAAACTTTAAAACACGAACAACTTAGAAAAAGCATATTTTTTTTCCAAACGAACATTGTCATTATCAAAACATTTTTTTTGAAAATAAACATTTTTCAATGCCGAATGTTTTTTTAAATAAATATTTTTTCAAGAATGGAACATTTTTTAAATCGAATATTTTCAGTGTGAACATTTTAAAAACCAAATGGTTTTAAAAATTGTATAATTTCAAAATTGTTCGAATTTGAAATTACAGTAAAGAAATAGAAACACAGTCAAAAAGGAGCAAAAAAATGGACCAATACGGGAAAACCACAAAATACCTAAAAACGGTTGCAAATGCTTCTTTTTTACATTTCCCTCCGAGATGCTTTACAGATTTGTTTGAACCAAGTTAATCAATACTGCAGTGCACCACTTCACCCCACAATTGTTACTCAAAGGAAAAATAAATAAATAAACAAGCGTACTGTACTCTGCTCGACTCTTTCCGGTGCTACTTGGTGGACCTACAAGAAAGATCTGATATATGTTTCTTTGACAAAAACATTGGACGGTTTGTGTGTGCATTTTTCATTATTTTAATATAGACGATCCATCGAGTGTTGTGGCCCTCCAGTGTTTGAGGAGGCAAGATTCGAAAAGATACTTACGTCATAACCGAAAAGATAGAAAACAATTCCGGTCCATTTTGATGGTTAACCAGGGTTGATGGGTGACCTGGAGGCTGGAGAGCAAAGGATAATAATACGGCCGATAGACTCAGGATGAAACGGTCTCCCTTCTGATTCGAACAATAAACCATATTTTTTATTGTAGAAGCTTTCTACGACAACCTCAATGTACGTTTGTAATTACACTTTCTTTTTTGCTTCATTATTTTTTTCGTTCATCTCTCTTCTCAGATGCTTTACAAACAAAAATACTGTAGCACAGTAGTTTCCAATAATCAGGGAAACCCTTCTTTTTTATGAATACAACACACACGTTTTTTAAGACAAATCATCGACGTAAGTGTTGATCAACCATATCCCAATTATGTTATACAAAATTGAAATTATTGAATTCGTATTGGAAAATCGTTTTAATGATATGAACTTTTCATCAAATAGTTCACGTATACTTTGTCACAATTACCATAGGTGCACCACACCTACGGAAAGAAAAAATTGGAATCCATAAACGCCTTCTACTCCGTTCAACTGCTGTTGTTGGTCACATTTCATTTGATCTGGATGAGAAGAAAGATCCGATATATGTCCGTGGACAAAGACATTCTAGGATTGTTTGGACATTTTCATCATTTTTAATCCTACACTTGTCGGTTTGAGGAGATAAGATTTCGGGAGAGATACGTATCGTCGGAATAAACAAGATAGGAAAGGGCGGCATAGTCCTCGGATCGTGGGTGTGGGAGGGTTCCGAATGCCTCGACTGTTGCTTTACTTAAACCCCGAAGCGGTCTTCCTCCTCTCACCGATTCTGTCTCTCTCTTCCCCGTTTCACTAATGGCGACGGCGCGCAAAGTCTTGGGCAGCAAAGAGTGAGGCCCGACCCTACCGACTTCCCCGTGCAACCCCGCCCCCGTTCCCGGCAGGCCACCGCCGTTCGTGCCGAGCTCCGGCCATGGGGGCGGGGCCGGACCGTCCAGCGGGGACGCCACCCCGCCCCCGGGCTCGGCGCCGCGGCGCGGCTCGTCCAGATCAGGCCCGAGCACATCCCGTGGACTCGCCGCCCCGTCCCGGAACCCGGCATGCTCTGGGACTGGGGACGGACCGCCTCCACGCTAGGCACGCGCCAGCCGTGGAGCCGTACGAGTACAACGGTAATCCATTGTCAACTTTCATCTACTTGTGTGCTGCGCTTGGATCCGCGGTGATCATCTGGCTCTGCCAAAGCCCGCCGCCGTCGCCTTCGTACGGCTCGCTGCAGGGCTACCGAGGCCTCGCCGCCGCGGTCGTCGCCGCTCTGACTGTCATCCTTTCCCGGAGGCATCCGCCCCGTTTGGCTGATCAGGAACTCCCTGACAGACCCAACCAGACACTGGCGGCTCCAACTGCACGGACTCTACCCCGCCTCACTCTCACTGGGAACATACTGGACGCGGTCGTCGTCGCTGCCGCCATCCGCAGCTCCATGGCAGACATCACCCGCCCGTGTCCCGCCGTCAGTCCACCCCGAGCTGACTCGTCTGACTCCGACGACGGAAGGTCCAGCAGCAACGGCGAGGAAATGGCCAACTACTGGTACACCTCTGTCCACCTTCTGGAGGCAGGAGCTGCTCGTCTCATCGTCCCTGGCTTCATCCGGCAGCTGGAGGAGATGGTTCGAGGCTTGCCTGAAGCTGATGCAGTGGAGTTGCTTCGGAGAGCGTTCAGAGATGCCAAGAAATCTGATAGTATCTTCTGCTACAGGTATGGGCTAATTAATTAATGGATTTATTTTCTACTTTCTGTTCCACATAATTTGGTACTCCAGTACTTAATTTCGCCTCTTATCTGCGATGATGCCACAATGACTGTATTGTTTTTTAACCTACGGAAGAAAGTCCAACTTTTCTGCTTTGACCCGTTGCAAAAGCTTACCTTCTTTAGCCTGAAAAACTTTGGAATCATTACCGCTAAATGCTGAATCCGTCTGCTTTACCTCCCTGGGCACATGATTTCTTAGTTTTTCTGTTTTTGCTTTCTTATTACTTGGCATGCTGACATGCCAATGTGTTGGCATGTATAAAGGGGCACTACTTGCCCGCCACGTGTTGTCTGAGTCAGCTCAGAAATGTCCAGGATAGGACCAGGAATCAAAGTAAAAAATGGATTCAGTAGCACTACTACAAAATTAAGGGCAATCAGCTTTAGAGTTGAGGTTGAAAAATACTCCCTCTGTTTCAAAATATACGATGTTTTAGGTTTGTGAAGAAAATGAATCTAGACTTCTTTTAGTGTGTAGATTCATCCTAAAGTTGAGTGAACTTACATACTCAAACAAGTCTAGATATATTTTCTTCATAAGTTTAAACATCTTATATTTTAAAACGGAGGGAGTATTTTTTTGTACTAGTTCAGGATTGATAGCTGGTATTTGCTACTACAATGGCACTACCGGAACAAATATATTGAGTACGTAGTAGATATTTCAATCACGGGACACCCTAGAACCAATATGATTGCTACAGATAAGAGTACCTTGGGCGCTTTTTAATTGATATATATCGATATATGATACTTTCTGAAACTGCATAGGCACTTTTGCACTACATTCTGAACTTTGAATTTTGTCCACGATGACAGATTATTCGATGTAGTTCAGAACCAATGCACCATCTGTTCTGATCCTCATGGACTGACAGACCCATTAGCTGGGACTTTGGTCATGACGGCGAAGATTACCACAAAACTTCTTCGATTGATCTCGTTCGAGCTGGACGAGCAGAAGTGGTTATGTCAGGAGGTGAAGAAGGAATGCTTTCGGGAGATTGCCGAGCAATCTGTAGAGAAGCTCCTTGATGTCGCAGTTTCATTGAGCAATGAGAGGTTTTCTGCAGATCATCGTCTGACCATCTTGGACGCACTTGTCGATGTCCTGTACAACATAAGTGACTTGCCTTTAAGCAGACCTGATGAGTTCACTCCTAATCAGTTTGCTGATTTACTGAACTTGCCTCTCAAAAGATATGGGCCGGTCCATAATGTGGTTGCTCATACCTTTTGTAAGATGGTTGTTGATTTCGGAGAAATGCTTGAGGCGACTACAGCTGACACGCGTAGCAGCAGCAGCAGAGCATGGGCCATTCATCCGTCAACTGTTCTTCTTGTACGGTACATGGAATTTTTCAACCGCAACGGCGAGACAATGCGGGCAGTTCTTGGCACCGGGGATTGCACAATTGAGCTTGCCATGATTAGCTCTTGGATCTCCAAACTCGTCAGAGATGGCAAAACAATGTTCCCAGATAAGATATTCCAGGCAAGGGGACAAAGGTACATCTTCAGCCTGAATAACATCTTTTGTGTCTATCAAATGAGGTATCATCCACATCCTGGAGGATTCCTTTCCGAACTAGAACTGCAGAGTCTCCGTTCGCTGATTGATCGATATATCAAGAGCTACCTTGAGGAATACTGGGTTCCACTTGTGAGACATTTGATTGTTGATTCTCTAAAGATGCCGTGCCGTTCGTCCCTGGAAAGTTTTCTTGACGAGTTCTTCGGCATCTGTGATAGCCAGATGACATGGAAAGCTCGAACTGAGCTCAAGAAGGTGCTGCGTGAACAGATAGTGGAACTGGTTGTCCCAAAATATGAAATCTTCTTGACGGTACTGAAGCAGGAAATTCCTGGTTCCCGCTGCCCCTGCTGGTCAAATGGGGGCACGTCTGAGAAACCAATGTATACCGCTGCGTGGCTGGAACATGTGATCAGGGGATTCTTCGAAAGATAAAGGCTGGGACCTGGGAGGAAAGGGCACTATACTTGTAACATAAGTCGTATATAGCATATTTCTAAAGTATTTTGTATGGTTAACCGGCTGTGATGCCAAATGCTCCATCTGTGAGGTATTTTGAGGTCATAATAAGCCTGCTTGTAGTAGTAGCAAGATTCACGGCTGGTGTGGTGTATAGGGTTTCTTATGCGTATGTAAAACAGATAACTTTACGGTTTCTGCTCTATGTATAGTTCTACTGTCTGCATATGTATTCGGTTTTCAATGAAAAGTTTAAACATCAAACCAAATGAGATTTTTCTATGTGAACATTTTTATGCACTTTTCCATGTATTTTTTTCTTGTGAACTTTTATATAACATTTTTCTTGTGTACTTTGTTTCAAAGATGACGCTACTAGAGGGGAAACAAGACCATGAAAAAGACAAAAACGGATATAACGGAAATAGTACGAGAACAAAACAAAAGAAAGCTACTTAGAGCATCACGCTCCAACAGGTTTTGGGTGTGCCAAACGAAAAAAGGCATGCATCGACAACCCCAACTTGGGCAACCCACCAATATGTCCTACACTCCCTTACCGCCCCCAACCCACAAGGGCGGGCTGGGGCTGTCGGCAACATGCGCCACGTCAGAGCGCCCGTATGGCCCCCCTTTGTCAGCCACTCAATCGTACCCTATACCCTTGTTTCCATTTACTCCTAATTTTCACCGCTCATTTCTCCCCTTGCTCCCGTGTTGCCGCTCTGGTTACCATCCAGCCCAAGACGTCATCGACCTTCGTGGCTCTCCTCGCGTGGTTCCAGTGTCCAATGTCCTTCTCGTGATGAAACTTCGTGGTATTTTTTCTGAAATTAATTGGTGCCAAGAAAGTCCCTAAAACAACAAAATACGAAAAATGAGGTTTTTTGTCTCCTAGAAATTAAATACCAAAAGTCCAAAACACGGAACTTTGCAAAAAAGTCATGTAAATCATATAAAAGATGAACAAAGATATAGCAATGCAAATAAAAATATAAACTACTCTTATATGTGGCTATTATGATGGTACAAAATGCAAGTATCACTTGGGCGCCGGGGCGACGAAGGATGGCTCTTGCGGCTGGGCCGACAAAGCACCAATGACTAGCAGGACGCCATGGTTTCACAGGTGCTTCCTCTCCAACTTGCCGCCAACCGCAATCATGTGGGCAACGGATCTGGCGGTTGGGGAACCCAAGCCAAATCCAGCGGCGGGACTTGGCTGTTGAGGTGGCGCAACCTCACCAGTGGCTGGCGGAAGCTCGAGGCGAGGACCATGGGTTCAGATGCGGTGAGCTGCGGTGCCGGAGAGCGAGTGGGGAGGGTGATCGGCGGCGACGGCGGCATGGACGCGGGAATGGGGAATGGTGAAATGTCCCTCCTGCGTGAACAACTCAAGCTGTACACGGCGCGCTAGGTTCGACCTCCCGCACCACGTATGTAGGGGTCGGGTCGAAGGTTTCTCCATGGACCGTAAAAAAAGTACACTTTTCACCATTTTACAGGATATGCTAGTCCACCACTTTTCCGTCGAAACCTAAAACTAGCGGGTTTTATATAGCTTTCGCATGTTTACGGTTTCTATTAGAGATGATTTAACAATTCCCATCTTCGGTTCGTCCTAATTCTGCCGAATTCTGATTATCAGTTCTTGGTCTCGCCGATTTTATTTCTCAGGGTCCTCGATGCCCAGCAACCAGTTCTTGATTATCAGTTTTTGATTATCAGGAATACTTTCCAATTCCACCCCTTTCACCTGGGATGCCCAGCAGGCACGTGAGAGCAATGATCACTCCTGTGATGAGCTGACTGCACCAAGTCTCATGTATGAGTTGTACTAGATTCGTTGCTGCTACGGATGTCCAGAAATGTACGAGACAAGAATGCACCTAAAAGAACAGACACAGTGAACAAACTGCTTGTCGTCCAGAGCAAAGGCATGGTGGTGTCGTCCAGTCAAAATGCTACCAGCAAGTACGATGACGCCGACTATTATTTGTCATCATCCACGGGCCGACGGGCCAACCCACGCTCGGGCCCCTTTCGCTCTAGATTAGCACGTGATCGGGCTCGCACGACACCTGCTCTGCGGGTGGAGGCATGCGGCAGCGCCACTGGAGGTGCCGCGAAATGCACCCCGCCGCACAACAAGCCGGCGGCGCGGTGACCGGCGGGAGTCAGGCTAAGAGCATCTTTAGCAGTTCCCGTAAAACCGTCGAAAACCGAACTTTTCCAATTACATACAGACCGTGTTTAGTTTTTGGCGTAGATTAGAGTCCGTATACTACCCCGGACTGTAAAACTTATTCGATGGCCCGTTTAACCCCCCGTTGAACCACATATCTAGGGATCGGAGAGGATGACCCAAACGGAAACCCTATCCCTTCCGCCGCATGCCCTCTCCTTCTCCGCCGCCACCAAGCCCCTCCAGCACCCAAATCCGTCCGCCTCGCCGCCCCATTTGCTACGCCGCTGCCGCCAAACAACCCGCCTCGCCGCCATGCACCCTAACAGTGCCTCGAGCAAGCGCCTCATCGGCTCGCGCGGCCAGCTCCTCAATTCGGAGGTGGAGCTCAAGCGCAACCGCAACATCGGTGCCAAAAAGCATGCGGCGCTTCGGTTTGTGTCTTCGCCGCACATGTCAGCCTCTCTTCTCTCGTACGCCCTCGCATGGTACATCAAAAGCGCCCCGTCGTGGGCGGGTTCATCGCAGCTGAGCTCGCCGTCTCTGTCGAGCGATAGCTCCGGGTATCGCGATTACTCGACGCTTGGAGAGAGTGAAAGCTCCGACGAGAGCGTCGGCAGGACGGTGATCCCGTGCGACTTCGTCGGCTTCGATGAGGCGGAGCAGCGCGCGGTGGCGTGCCTTCGCCGCCGCTCGGAGCGCCAGCACCTGCACGCCGTCGCCAAGGAGGAGAAGGAGCTCGTGGACACGCTCCGCCTCATCGAGCGCCAGGAGGCGGAGGAGCGCGAGGTGGAACGCCTCCGGCGTCAACAGGCGGAGAAGACTGAGTGGCGACGTCGTCTCCGCCGCGTCCGTTAACACGCAAGGCTCCATACGAGCCAGATTTTGGTAGCTAGATGCGCGCCTTCATCTTTTTTTTCAAAAAGGAGGTGAAAACCCCCGGCCTCTGCATCGAGCGATGCACAAAGCCTGCTTTATTAATTATTCACTAAACCTTACAAGGAGAAATACAAAGATCAAACCGAAATCCACCAATCCTAGCGATCATCGCTACACCTAAACATATGAGGAGGATGCCCATGAACAGGGCCATTTGTCCTGACATCACACCGACGCGCCTCATCTAAGAAACCGATAGCTCAAACTGTCGCCCATTGACGCGCAAGGAACTCAAACCGGTCCGGCAGACCCACAGTAGTCGTCGTCGCCATCTTTCGCAATCCCATCTTCAGGAGAGATCAATGCATAGCCCAAGCTAGGCCAACCATCAACGCCACCTCGACGTCAGACAGCTCCACCGACCTGTGCGAGTCCAACAGGCCATATGCATCACCGAGACTCTGCGACACCTTGCCGTCGAGACTCGTCGTCTTCAATGCCACCGATGAAAGACCGCTCCACCTTATTCCTTCTGCATCCAGCACTTGCTCCAAGAACGATGCCCTCAAGAGGGAGACGACGCTGAACGCGCCGCCATCGTCTGATCCGGGAAGGCCCAGATCTAGGGTTTCCCCCGGAGCAGCTCGAGCGACGAAGAGACAAAGGTTGCAAGGTCGATGCCTCCAACAAGGTTACGGCGCAACAACGCCGCCATCGCCCGCCGTCAACGAGTGAGAGCCCGGTTTTCACCGGATCCCCCGCCTCTCGACACCCACAGCCGGCTGGATCTCCGCCCATTCGTGCAGATCGGCTCCGCACTAGCCTCCCAACCGCGCCGCAACTGGCCGAGGCCAGAAGCACCGGATCTAGATGGGAATCGAGATCCACGACCAGCCTCCTCCGCCCGAGAGGACGAGCCAAGGACGGCAATGGCCGCCGCCTGGTCCAGATCGCCGACCGACCACCGCGCCCGAGCACATCCTCTGGTGCCGCCCCAGCATCCCGTCGAAGTCCTCGTCACCCCCCTCCCCTAGCGCCTTCGACACCAGGGGCCGCCGCCACCGCAGCCACGCCGGCGGCAGCGGCGGAAGGGAGACAGGAGATGGAGGGAGAACTTGGGCGGCGGTGGCGGGGCCCCCCGGCGGCGCCTTGGGGCACGCCGCGGGAGGGAAGGGGGACGCGCCTTCATCTAGGTTACTTTTGTGATCGAATTTTATAAATTATGTAAAAATCGAACTCTGAATCGTGTTGTTATTTCCTGTTCTTTTCAGAATTTTGCCACGAAGACAGTTATCTTTAAATTATTTAGTTTTAGTTTACAGGTTCTGATCGCTCCCGTGTTTGCAACTGAATCCGTATTATTAATACCCTGTATCACCGATTTTACATGCCACGTTTTAGGTACACTGCTACATGCTCTGAGTGGTCGAGAGGTTGCGCCACGCTAACCGTCCAGTCCAATGCTACCGGCACGACAACGACATGTCAAGAACCACCATTCGCCTATCATATCCGGTCCGACCCACCCACGCTCGCCCCCTTGCGCTCTCGCTTAAGACGTGATCGGGCTCGCACGAGTCACGGAACCTGGTCTGTGGATGACTCCGAAAGCTGATTATTCCGTCCCAAATATTCAGATAATCCTAATTAATGTTGTGCTATTTCCTAGCATACCAAGGATTTAAAGCTGAATTCGGTACTGAAACTATTCTATTAGAGCCTGGTTCTAGTATTCCCACCGAAAAGAGTATCCTTTTATACCTCTACGGGAATCCTCGTGACAGATATTTTGCTGAAATAATGCTGGTACCTGTATCGTTGGATCCTCCGCAGTTTTACTCGGTCGCCATGGGTCCTCACCCGTCGTTGTTGCTTGCAATTATATTTCTTTATGCCTAGGCATTACAGGTTCTTCTCCGACGATTGGGTGGACCTCCCCGGCCGGAAAATGTACGATAAAGGTCACTATCATCGTATCCATAAGTTCATGGACGTGCGCACGCTCATCAGAGTTAAATAATTAAGAAGCAGACTAGCTGGTACTTCCTCCTATTATATTTTTTTACTGTCGGAGAAAAATGTGTCTTATTATGCGTAAAGCCTCATTTTCCCGTCAAAGACGGAATAAAATACTGTCTTATCCTTTACGCCTTCTAGAACCAAATCGATCGAAACGTCACGTCCGCATTTCGGACACGGACGCGACGCGCCATCCCATCCCATCCCCAAGTTAAGGCAGCTACACGACGCATGTGTATTTCATCTTTTTCACAGGAAAGGGACATCTCATGCATGGACTCTACGACAGATTCTCAAATATATATTCTGTTAACGATCGAGGACCTTGAGGTGGTCGCGGTTCTTGACGACGACCTTGAATTGGCGCCCTGGCGATCGAGATCCCGGCCGTGGGGTGTGCTGTGTGCATACGTACCTAGGCGTAGCTGCACGATGTCGCCGCCCACGACCACGATCGATGTACTAATATATCGCTCCGATCGAGCCGATCGAACCCACCCGAGCGCCTAGCTCCACCGACCTTGTTTGCGTGTTCTTGAATCTTGAGAAAAAAAAAGAAAAAAAATACAGAAATAACACTTAGGCGATCCTAGATTTATTGAGACACTATGTGTACTTCTGTGGACTGAATGTTGGCAAAAAAAAAAACGTACCCTTGAGCTGCTCGATGTTGTAGCACCGCGGCACTGGTACCGGCTGTGTAGACTCGATCGATCAATCTCATAATACTCGTACACTAACTTTGCAGTTTGCACCTGCAGGCTGTGCCGCTGTGGTTGCCTTGCTGCTGCTGCTGCTGCTGCTGCTGCTGCTGCTGCTGCGTGCGTACGGCGTTTAATCAAATGGGCACGTGCATTCACACTTCGTTCGATCGACCGACGAAAAGTCAAGAGGAGACAGAAGTACGTAGTCGTGAGCTAGCTCTTCTGATTATCGACTTCCATAAATGATGGCCTCGCCGACGTTGATCGGTCGATTGACTAGTTTCCATAAATGATGGTACGTCAACGTTGTCTGCGTGATGTAAACCAGCTGAAGCTAGTTTGTTTGGGGCCTTCTGCGTGCACTCTCGGTGTCTCACCGCCGGCTACCACGGCGACGACGACGCACACGGAGAGACGTCGCGACGCCACCGTAGACCGTACCGCCGGTGCACGGTGTGCAGACGAAACGAAACGAAGCACGCACGCGCGGGTTCTTCGTGAGCCAATGCCAGAGGTTATGGCATCTTCGCCGGTCCAACCCACTCGGTTGTTCTAAAACGTGTTTGTTTGGATTGGACCACGGTTATTTTTGGATTAGGATCTAGTCTGTCCGTCCGAACGTGTCCATCTTGAGATCCAAGAACAAGGATAGCTTCACGAGTTCGTTCTGACTTCTAGCTTTTAAGAAAGCTTTTGCTTGTATGTGACAGTGGGTGTAACATCCATCATACTCAAACAGAAGGTTTGCTTATCTAGCTCCAAGACAGTTAGAATCATTTATTTACAGAACCTGGGTTTGCACCTACTGAGGAGGAGAAAGGGCCGACGACCCATACTAGAACTCCAAGATAAGATCTAGTCGATCTGACGACCGAGGCCTTTAATAAGGTCCGGTTGTGCCAACGAGTTCTTCTAGTTATGAATCGCCGTAGGGAGGTAGCATTACATTTGTATTTTTTAATAGAGCTCCTCATAGAAATGCTTGGACATCATCAACGCCGGCGTATTTTCAGTGTCTTCCCGCCACCACGCTGTCTCCCGTCTTTCTTTTCTGTCACTTCCCGTCAGTTCTGAGCGTTTCCTGCCGCGTCCAGGCACAACGATAAAAAAAGGAGATCACCGAGATATCTTCGACCAGACCCGCACCACCTCGAGCACAATACCACCATGCATGGCCGTCGTCGCCGGCCCGACGAGCTCCGTGGCAACCCAGACACCGGCAGAGAAGAGGTGCCCAAGCGCTCGTTACCGTCATGGTGGCTGAACCCGCCGGTGGCACCTGACGTGTTGCCCCGCATATATTTCATATCCCATTGCAGTCGCGGCGCTCTCACTACGACTATAACAGGACCACCGACGAGCGTTTCTCGTTGGAGGTGATGAACCGCATCTTTCTGCCGGAGCACCGGCGACGTCTAGCGCTCAGAGAAGTGTGTGACAACCTCCAGGAAGCATTGCGAGCCAATCCCGATGACACGTACCTGCGTGCCCACCTCCCCCAAGCCGAGAAAGAGCTCCAGACGCAGGAAGCGATCTACCGCTCTCTCAGCGAAGAATAGAGTCTTGTCGACCCGCCGTTGCCCAACGCCATAGGCGACGCATAGCTAGGATGGTGTTGTAGTGTTGTTTGTAATATATTTGGCAGTCGAATAAATCTTTTCATTGCAAATGTCCGGTGCCCACATTGCTACATCTTACAAGGCGAATGAAAATGGCCTAGCCTACTCGTCGGAGTCGGGGTCGGAGTGGTAGCAACGATGGCACATGGTGTTGTCGAAGACGCTGACGATGCTTCGCCGTCGTACTTGAAGACGACGATGTTGCTCGCTTTGATTTGGTGTGTGCGGGCAAAGCACTCCTAGCCGTCGCCGAGGTACAGGATGAGGCGGTGGTCGGACATCAACTCCACCGGGTACCTGGTGGTCCTGAAACCATTCGCCCTCAGAAAGACAAGATGGGGCAGTGGGTTGGCGACCAGCGACATGAATTTGCGGGGGAGGAGCAGCCTGTCAGGCGTCGTTCCGAAGTGGATAGCCACGGCGAACTGGATGCCTGGGTCGACCTCGTTGGGCGACGACGTCGTTGAGGGAGAGATTGGTGGCGCGCTGCTTTGGCCGCGTCCTCCGTGCCTCCCTCGACGCCCACGAACGACACGCCCTCCCCTCGATCCATTGCCGCCGGCCATGGCTAGTTACCGGTAGTGGAGAACAAAAAGAAGGAGGAGAGTGTGGTGTCGTGTGGGGGAATACTGCCGCGGGCGCCAATCTAAAAGGACCAGCATCGGATGCCGGCATGGAGGCCGGAGATACGACATTGAAGTGTCCAGTCAGTCAGTGCGTCGTCTCGTCGCCATTGATGGCACAGGCTACCGCAATTGCGCCTGAATCGGTGTCGCTACACGCGTCTGAATCAATGCCGCAGTGGCTGACCGGCGGGCCAGCGACACCAGTGGGCAGGACACGCCTCACGTCTGCACGATTCCGAGCCGACGCAATCATTTCTCAGATTTGATGCACGGATGGGCCGAGCCGGACGCGTTCATCCGGATGGGTCGTGCCACTGGGGCACCACGCATGTTCTGCGTGTCCGCGCGAACTAGTTCGGACGCGCTTGGACGGGTTGGGTCAAACCGGTGGAGATGCCCTTAGGCCATCCCCAACGGCCCCCGCATTTTGGACAACATTTTGGTACGAATCGATCCGTTTGCGGGGGTGGAGGACAGGCCATCAGGGCTCAGCCCGGTTGCGGTGTCCTGTGACCCCAACGGCCTCTCACTCGCAAAAAAAGTGCAGAAAAAACGAGGACAAAAATAATTAAACATATAACATAAAAAGGTCCTTGTCCTGGCCCCCCGGTCACAAAATATACAAAAGAAAAGAAAAAGCACCAATATTATGGGGTGCCTTGGCATGCAAGGGAGGCGAGGCGGCGGGCATTGCTCCTGGCTGGCCGGCTCCCTGGTCCTGCGGCTACGCCACCTACTCCTCGTCGTCGTCGTCGGCGGTGAGGTCGATGAAGACCTGCGGCAGGGGCCACGCGCCGGCCTGGGCTGGAGCAGGAGGTGGAGGCGGTGTCGGGAGCACGAGCGGCATCTGGGCCTGCGCGGCCGCCCAGGACTCGTGCAGCGCCCGGGCGGTGTCGTCCCACTTCTTCTTCTCCTCCAGCTGGGAGGCAAGGATGGCGGCCTGGAGCTCCTCCTCCTCCTCTGTCATCGGCCGACACTGCCGCTCCGACCCCTCCTCCTCCATCTTGACCACCACCAGCCGGGGCGGCTCCGATTCTTCCTCCGGCTCCGGCCAGGGCCACCTCGGACGCGACAGTGTCGGCGCCCCGGTAGCGCGACCAGTCCGGGATTCCGGGCTGCAGCGGCGGGAAGTGGAGATCGCCGTCTTTGTCGTCATCCTCCACGCCGGAGTCCTCCTGGGACCCCTCCCAATAGTCCTCGTCGTCGTCGAGGGTCTCGAGGTAGGCCTCGATGGCCTCGCGTCAGGTTGCGTGCTCCGCCTCGAACCACCAGTCCTAGACTAGGGAGTCGATGGCGTAGGCCGGATCCCGCCGCAGATCTGGAGGGAGGAAGGCCTGGCGCCAGCAGATCTCGCGGTGGCGTGCAGGGCCCGACATGTGGATGGTCGCCACCGGCACGGGGGCGCCGTTGAGGTGCCACCCCGCTGGTAGATGGACGTCCGGCCACGGGCAGGGCATGCCTGCCTCGACGAGCGTGCGCGCGGCCCTGAGGCTCATGTACGCGCTGCTCGGAGCGCGGGCACGGCGGCGGGTGCGGTGGCGGGCCGCAGAAGAAGGACAAGGAGCTGCTTCGGGGCGGCGAGTGAGAGACGGAATGGCGGCCACGACCGCCGCCAGTGGAGGAGCCGGCCTCGTGGTCGTTCTGGCCACACTGAAACCAGGACTTCCAGTTGTCCTTCGTCATTGCAGCGGCGAGGGCCGGCGAGGAGGAGCTTTTCGGTGAGGAGGGAGCGGCTAGGGTTTTAGGGTTTGGAAGTGGGGACTAGAAGTGGAGAAGAGTGTGGACTGGATGTGAATGGGGACGACACGGTCCCATTAAAAGGACACGGCCCTTTTCTCGGACACCGCCAGGTGGGGTCCGAGGAAGACTCGGCTGGACCGCGTCGAACGAGGCCGGCGTCCGAGCTACCGTAAACCAGCCACAGGTTTTCGCCTGGTCTGCGCAGAATCGAACCCCGCCGCGCTGTCCAATCCGAGGGGTCGTTGACCTTGGACTCGGTTCAGAAGGGCGAGATGGGATACGCGGCGTCCGTTTGCTGGGTGGGGGTTTGGGATGGCCTTAGGATTCCATGAAGGTAACACGTCATCGACTCATCGTTGGGCCTGGGTGTCGCCCACCAATTTCAGCGGATGCCACTCCGATTATTAAAATAAGTGACTGGTGCGACCGTGCGTGAAAACTGAACTAGGACGACGAAATCTCGTTGAATTGGAGAAAAGAAAAGAACCTGGATGATGGGATCCATCCAGGCGATAGGCGTGTACCGCCCTGATGGCTGTAAAGGAAGGAAGATTCTGACGCGAGTCGGAGTGGGCCCTAGCCGTGCGTTGGTCGGCTTCACACGCCCCCGTCAACGGGGGACCCCAAATTTGCCTCTGAACCATGCGTGATAATCTGCTACCCCTCGTTACCTCGATATATCTCTTGCAATTGTAATCGCACGACGATGCAGGTGTAGCTCTCCCTATCACTATGTCACGGACTATTTTTTTAAGGCACCTTGCTATAGGCATTTCTACAATATGCCTAGAAATAGTATTTTTGTGGCACTTTTCGAAAATAGCCTAGAAAAAACGATTTTTAGTGGCATTATTCAGGATTCCCTGAAAAAGTAAAATTTATTGGGCACTTTTAAAATTGCCTGCAAAATATATTTTTTAAGACACTTTGATTAGTGTCTGAGAAAATAGCTTCACATTTATCGGTCAGCATTACTTCACCTTTTCTGAAACGACAACACCATCAAGTCAAACCATCAAGCCAGCACGAGGACGATCCAGAAAAATAAAACACGACTCTCCCGACCATGGCGCCGGAGGTGTCGGGATATGCTATATGAGTATCCTCATAGAATGTCTCCTATCCGGATAAGCCGGGTGGCCTACAGTTGGTACCATGGCTCATGGCCTGCTGGGCGGTCCAGTTAGATGGATCCAGAAGAGAGGCCCCTGCCGAATAAAGGAAAGCTACGGAGGAGTTACCGACGTACCCGGAGCCTTGGAGTGCAAGACACGTTAGATCAGCCGTGTACCGTCTGTAACCTGTCCGGCTAGGACTTTACCTGTAACCCTAGGACCTGGCGACTATATAAGTCGGGCATATGGGAGCCTTTAGGGCACGACACAACCCATATCGCGCACAGCGAACCAATCCCTGTAACTCGGCATATTGTCCTTATAGTGATTTATAGCAGGAGTAGAATTCCGCCACTGTCGTGGGATCTGAACCTGGGTAAGCTGTGTTACCTCGTACCCGTCAACCGTCCGCCTTCCTCCACGTCTCTAAACACGCACTGTGAGGATCCCTCCATGGCGTACTCGTCGGCAATACCACGACAGTTGGCGCCCACCGTGGGGCAAGAGGCGCTTCAGGCTCTACAGCGGACGAGGACCAAGATCTTCGCGGGAATCGGTGAAACCGTAGCTATCGGTCACGTTCTCTTCTCCGGCAATGTTCCGATCGTCCCTCCTGACGAGTTCTAGATCCTGGCGAAGATGAACCCTACGCGGTGCTCGATCGTCCCTATCGGAGACATCCACCTCTTCATCGGCGAAACCGACTCGGGCACTAGTTCCCTAGGAGTCGGAGGAGCATCAAGACCCGCACGGACCGCCTACGGGCAGGATACGTTCGCGGAAGGATCAAAGTCGGATCTCTCTCTAGAGTTTGCCGGCAACGATTGGAAAAGTTTAAGGCCCACCCAAACCGCCTCTATGCAGGATATAACGGTGGAAGATCACTGCAGATCCGCCGGCTTCGCCCGTGCATCTAGACAGCAGAGATCCAAGTTCGTCGGCGTGGTGACCATCTTCGATCTGGCGCGGTGCGTTCAGAGAGAGAGGGTGAAAACCCCCGCGATTACCTTGCCAGATGGCTCCGTATACGGGCCGACCTGGCGCATTACCCCAATGATGATGCCATGTATCACTTTGTGAAAGGACTGGACCACGGAACACTTCTCCGACATTCGCTAAGGCGGCAGCAGGCTTCAGGACGCCTCACCTTCGAAGGCATGGTGCACACCGTCAACAACTACGCAGAGGCTGAGGAGGCAGCCCAAACAGCGCTTGCGCTCATTGACGGAGCTCCCCAGCCACCGCCACCACCGCCTTCGATCGTCGTCCATGCGCTATCGCCACCGCCTCCAATAGTCGTCGCTACAGTGGCACCACCACCCCCAGTCATCATCGTCGCTGTCGCACTGCCACCGCCCATCATCGAGGAAGCCTCGGCACCCTTCGACTCTGTTCTTGACGCGCTCTACGCCGACATTAGCGCTTACTCGGAGGAGATAGACTTCAGCCCGGATGAGCTAGACTCTGCTATGCAGGAGATGGAGGAGGATTTCCAACACGACGAGCAGGCCGACAAGGCCGTTGATAACCCACAAGTATAGGGGGTGTATCATAGTACTTTCGATAATAGGAGTGTCGATCCCAACGAGGAGTAGAAGGTGCTGAACAGTGGTATGGAGCAGGAAATCCCTGTGAATACTTAGCAAACGGATTTTTAGTGGTTTTCTGACAAGGCAAAAAAACAAAGAGCAACTAACAGAAGTAACGAACAAACGGAGCAAGTGGCCCAATCCTTTCTTAGCAAAGGACAAGCCAGTGGAAATACTTATAAGGACCAGACGTTCTCGAGGACACATGGGAATTCTATCAAGTGCTTTCGCTGCAAATAGCTGAGTACTCTTCTTTGGTGTTTGTAAGTGTTGTGTGGGTGAACCTGTGCTAACATACTGCCCTTCCTAGGACTAATACATACTTGTGATTAAAACCCCTGCAAACATCCGTAACTACAGGAAGGTAATTAAGATATAAATCTAACCACAGCCTTAAACTCTGAGATCCTACACTCCCTTGTGCAAAGGTGTACTAAGGGGGGTTCAGGTTTCTGTCACTCCGGCAAGCCCGCGATTAGTAGCCAAATACACAATGCATCCCCCTAGGCCCATAAATGGTGAAGTTTCATGTAGTCGACGTTCACATGACACCACTAGAAGAATAACACCACAACTTAAATACTAAACCATTGAATAATAACTCATCACAGATTCACTACTAACAACATGACTTCTCCCATGTCCTCAAGAACACAATGAACTACTCACAAGACATCATATGGATCAAGATCAAGGATGATATGATAATGGATAACAATCTGAACATAAACAATAATCCAATGGTTCCACTCACAAGCATCAACTACAATAGTAATTAACACCGGGAAAGTTTCCCCTAAGAACTAAAGCAATATCCAACACAATTGTTACAGCAGGACAGAGTGGTGATGATGGTGCTGATGGTGTGGATGATGATGATGCTGATACCGATGAAGCCTAGCTTGATGATGGTGTTGATGGTGACGGTCTCCCCTCTCCGGAAAGGAATTCCCCCGACAGAAATCTGTCTGCCGGAGAGATCTTTCTCTCTCGGTGTTTTTCGCCCCCAGAGGCGGCGGAAATCTATATGTGGTCGCCCCCTGTGTATTAGGGTTCCGAGGGGAAGTTATAGGCAAGGGGGAGAGTCGGAGGCTGGGCAGGTAGGCCACACCTTCCCTAGGCGCGGCCTCAGGTGGGACCACGCCTAGGAGGGTGTGGGCCCCCTGCGGCCCCCCTTCGCTCCTCGTTCTGGCTTCCTTCGTCCTCAGGTAAAATAATACGTTTCCATATTTTTCTGATATTTTTATGATCTTCGTGAAATTGCACCGAAACGACTTCTTTTCCATCAGAATCCAGACTCCGGCAGTCCATCCTCCAAGAATCATCCAACATGCATAAATAGATGAAAAGCCATAAGTAATACCTCATAATAAGACAAATATCAATGAATAGAGGTAAATTATGATATAGAATGGTGATGCAAATTGGGCGTATCAACTCCCCCAAGCTTAGACTTCGCTTGTCCCCAAGCGAATACCGAGATCAGTAAACATGTCCACAGGTTGATGGAGTGAAGTGTAGATAAAAGAATATGAACAAGAAGCATCACACTTACCATTGCATAACTCATAGAAGAAAGCAACTCACCATTATATAACTTAGCTTGCAACCAAGCACAACAGTCACACTAGAGATGCATAAAGATAAATCATAATTGGAATTGGCAAACTTGTTCTTGGTCAGAGAACACCTGGCAAACAGTTTCACACCAAACTTTTTGTAGAAGTTTCAAAACAAGAGCACTCTTTGCTCAAAAAGGTTTTTCACAAGTGAAGACTTTCAAAGTAATACTCAATAGATAAGAGTTTTGTGCAAACAAGGAAGATAAAGAACATGATTGAATAAATCACCATATGAATGCTTGAAACACAACAACTCAAATGCTTGCTTGAGATAGAGAGGAAATAGGTTTACTGACTCAACTTGGAAGTGGGAGAAAGGTCCCTTCTTAGAGGGAAGCATGGATTACAAGTCATAAAGAGCTTCCAAAATATTGTCGTACTTACTAGCTTTGAGCCCTCATTACCCCTATCATAAGCATCTTGAGATGGTTAAGGTTAAAGTGAACAAAGATGGAGTATATGCTTGACGAAATATAAGTTGGCAATCTCATGTCCCTTGAATATGAGGGCCACTCCTCATGCTACTCAACTTTTGGACCCAGGCAAGTTCTTGTCATTGTAAGTACTTGCACATCATCGAGAATCGCCAACGGGGTACCCCTTGCACATGGTACAGGAGCTTTCCCATAACCAAAATGACAAGGCAAGCAGACAGTATGCATCTCAGCGATATTTTTTTACTATGTGTATATTTTTTATTGAGGATGCTTCACAGAATGCTCACTATGGTGGTGCTGCAAGTTTCCACCATGATTAGGCATGGCTTAGGCTAGCGGCCCAGGCGTTTCTCTAACACAAAGTACAAACTCCATGGACTCACAAGTTCCCCTCTCATTTCACATTGTTGACATCCATAGACAAAAGAGCACAATATCAACTGTGTACAACAAGGTACAAGTGCAATGTTGAAAACGTTACCCGTGACAGCACGGTTCTGCTAATCCCAAGATATAGATGCAAGCATATACAACTTTGATGTCCACAATGGTTCAAGTTTATTAGGGGCAAGAAAATAAAGTGTGCCATCAAGTTCGTGAGAGCTTTACTAACTAGTTTTCACATAACAAAATACTTTTTAATTCGCAAGGTAGATGAAGCTTGAGAATTTGCTTGGAATAGCAATAGCTACTAGGTAGATATGGTGGACACAAATGGAAAAAGTTTGGTTCAAAGGGGTTTGGAAACATGAGAAGTATGCCTTCTCAAAGCAGGTTTTTGGCTTGTAAGGCTGGGTAGCAAGCAAGAGAGTTGAAAGAAACAAGCAAACATACAAGTAAAAAAGCCAAACATGCAAGCTTCCTTGAAGACACAAAATATCTTAAATAAAGAATACTAAGCTTATGAGGAAGGCGCTAAGTTGGATCGAGATTTGGCCAACGCGCAGAAGTCTATAGAGAAAGCTAGAGCCATGGAGGCCGAGTACAAGACTCTACTCTAGCAGCAGAAGGCTAAGAAAGCTCCAGCTCGCTTCATCAACGATCCTGGTGTACGGAGAAACCTAGGATGGCCCCCCTTGAAGCCGCCACAATCAAAGCCATACATTGACAGCGAGGGCAGGCAGGTGATGCCCACTCCTCTTCTAAACCTCGCCGTCGCCAGGACCCTTCTGGAGCAGGATAGATCACCCGCGGCCGTGGAGCAGGTCTATGACCTTGTGGCCAAGGCGGTGAAACAACAGGAAAAGGACACCTCTCAGAGGCTTGAGTCGGACCCAGCGTTTTGCCAGTCTAGTCAGCATAAGCCGCCAAGGGATCGATCTCCTCAGCTTATGATACGCTCGGGGGCTTGGCGCAAGATCTCCGAGTACTTCATCATGGATTCCACCGATTTGATGTTGATTTGGAGGGGCTTGGCTATCTCCTTGGCCTTCTTGATGGCGGTGCTGATAAAGTTGTCGGCAAGGACCATGCATTCCTTTGGCGGAGGAGGCGCCTGTGTTAATCCAATAGGAGCTACAATTTTGGCAATGGAGCAAATGAGTTCAATAGCAAAAGTTCAAAGTATCTAACTTACAGAAGTACAAGACGGAGAATCACTTACCAAAGATGCTAGCCTCAGCCTGCTGGAGTGTATCCGCCATCGAGTCCCGTTCTTGTCGGAGGATCTTGTATGCTTCAAAATTGTGTTGATTCTGCTCATCGACAGCTTTCTTCTGCTCTTTGAGCATTGCAATCTCCTCCTTCAAACGGTTGATTTCGGTGTTGGCGGACTCCTGCAGGGCTTTCATGGAATCCTCGTGCATCTTCAGCGTATCCTTTCTCTCCTGCTTAAGGATCTTGTTTTCGCTATCCAGCAACTCAATGTGCTTGGATTGCTCAACAATATCCTTGGCCTTGGCAATGGTTTCTGCAAGTCAGAGAAATGACAATACATAGTGAGTACTCGGAGAGTGCTGGCACAAGACCAAGTCGGAGTACTCGGAGAGTCGCAGTTTTACCCTTTTCGGCTTCCAGTTCTGCGCGCATCTTGTGGAACTTCTCGTTGGCGACACCCCTCCGAGCATTCTCATTTCGTGGAAAGAAGATTTAAAGCTGTTTAGTCTACTTGGAGCATCTAGCCGGATAACTATCCACCTAGAGGGTTGGGGGCTACAATGAGAGTTTTAAACTTGACAATATGCTCTAGTTTTTCTTTAAGCATCTAGTCAGAACTCATTCAGTTTTCAACTAGAAGCTTGGGGGCGACAGTATAAAGTTTTTTAACTCAGTCATATGCTTAGTCTTTCTTTAAGCATCTAGTCGGAACTAATTCAGTTTTCAACTAGAAGCTTGTGGGCTACAGTATTGAAATTTACAAACACTGCGTATGCTACTCTGAAAGTATCTAGTTGGAATAATTCATTCAAATTACCTACTTGGGGGCTACAGTGAGAGTTTTCTACCTTAGTCACTCTTGGAGCATTCAGATGCAAAGACCTATGGTTTTCCATCTAAAAGCTCGGGGGCTACAGGGGGATACTACTTATGAAAAGCAAAAGGCAAGAAAAAACTTACAAGTGTGATGATCTTGAGATTGGTGGCGCTCTCGGCAAATATTTTGTTGAAGGAAAGGCTATTTCCTCGCAGAATATCATCTTGCCCGAGGAGCTCCTCAAGGCCGCAGGTTGGAGAAGTCGGGGCTGCACCAGGAGCCAGAGTATAGCTACTCGGCGTAAGCGCCGGGTAGACTATCTTTGGAAATTGTGTGGAAATCCTAGGTGCAGAGACGCCGCCTTCGGCAGACGTTCCGCCTTTTGCCATCGCCTTGCCGCTACCGATGACATTCTTAGCCGGAGCTTCAGCCATTGTGGTTGTGGTACTTTCTTGTGTCGCCTGCTCGCCGAAAACGACGAGCTCCATGGAGACAACTGGATCCACTTCAATGATGGAAGAGCCAGATGCATCTTTGGCGTGAGAGCTTGTCGGTGCAGCATCAGGCTAGACGCTGGGAGTGGTAGGGGCGATGGCGGGAGATGCTAGGTGCGGTACATCTCGCTGCAGCATATCTTTAATGTGTTTAGAATCCCCCGATGTTTTGGAGGTCTTCTTCAAACTCAAACCAACTTTCTTCCTGAGACGTACAAAAGTATAAGTATAGGAACAAGGTGAGCAATGGACAATGTCGGAGAAAAATAAGCTTACACAATAGGGGGTGCTTTGGTAAAAGGGATCACAGTAACTCTTCTTTTTTCCGCCCCCAGGGCGGCGGTAGTCTTGTTGGAGGCTCCACCCTCCGTCTTCTTCTTCTTGCCTCCGTCGGCAGCGTCAGAGGTGGATCTCTTCCGCTTTTGCGCAAGCGAGACATCGTCATCGGACATGACAGTGACTTCCTTCATCTTGGGGTCGTAGATTTGGACAGCCATGCTATCCTCCTCTAGACTGCTGAGCTGTTAAGTGAAATCCCAAAGTGTTAGATGAGGTTGTAATGGCTAGACGGAATAACTGGAGTATATGTCATACACGGAAAATAAACATGTACCTTTGGGCACTTGCTCTCTTCGAACATGTCATAGGTGATGGTGAAGATATGCTTCCTGTCCTTCACCTTGAAGATGTCCTTGAGACGGAGCTTGACGGAGTCACTTGAGAAGTTGTCCTCAGAGATGCGGAGGCTATCTTTCCTCTCCTTCGTGTACTCGTGCATCAGCTTTGAGCGGTGCTGTAGAGGCTGGATCCGCCTAACAAACCAGCACATGGCCAGGTCCAGTCCGGTTACACCCGTCTCCACAAACCACTCTATCCGCCTTATTGCGCGGGAGGCGTCGTTGTCGGAGGGAAGGGTGGCCTGGGATATCCATGTCGGGGCTTCGGCAGCGGCTCCGTCGACAAAGTCCGGATACGTTGCTTCTCGGCCAGCCAGAGGGATATCTGGGCCGTAGAAGTACGTCCTTTGCTAGTTCTTGCAGGACTCATGGCCGACGATGTTGGGGAACCGTCGGCCAGGACGGATCTTAAAGCTAATCGTCCCACAGTTCCTGAGCTCGTCCTTGCCAGCTCCGGCTTCCCTCTTGACGGTAAAGAAGTAGATAAAGAGATCTAAACTAGGCCTAATCCCTAGGTAACCCTCACAAAGCGCTGCGTAGTTGAACCTGGTAACAGTTGAGGACAACTAGGAAGAAATTGGAGATGGTGCAGGGAAACGCCGCGTACCAATTGTGCTTTGAGGTACACCTTCTCTCCAGCTTAGGGAGAAGGGGTGACCTCGCCGGCCGGCGCCGCCCGCTAGACCAGTCCCTCCGCCGCGTGGAGGTAGCCTTCGACGACCAGCTCCTTAATATCACTGTCTGTGATATCGGAGCCGCACCAATCCCCTTGTGGGAGTCGCCTTCTTCCTCCAGCAGCTCTAGCGCCGCTAGAATTTGGTCGCCACCGGTGGATTCCACCATCGTGGATTTTGGCAGCACCAAGCCCTCTGGGGGCACCTGAATGGAGCCCGCCGGCTTCGCCGCGGCATCGTCCGACGCTGCCATGGAGGGAGAAGAGCTGCTGCTCGCCATTGAATTAGGAGGGGAGGTGACTGAGAAGATTGGGTGGCTAGGGTTTTCGCGTGCGCGCGGAGGGCTCGAGGAGAGGCTCGCAGGAGGAAGACGATGACGTAGGAGAGGAATGAGGTGAAAAGTAAAAATCCACCACAATTGTAATTTGTAACTCTTGGCATCAAGATTCGTGCAAAGTGATCGAGTGGTCGGCGCGTGGACGACGTGTGCTGATGGGGATATGCCGAATGGGGTATACCCAGCAGGACGTTTCCTACTGGCCCAAGCTGCCAGCGAGTGGGCCTGCAGGACGGCGACTGGATCAAGACTCAACAAGGAGCCAGGTGACTAGAAGTTGAAGGCCCAGAAGCATAGCTAGGCCTAGTCGGATTAGGTCAAGTATCCACCGAATCCTTAACTAATTCGGTTGTAGATTTGTAAACCCTAGCGAGGTGAGCCTATACAAAACTCCCTAGGGTACACATAGAGGACACGTTCCATCATACACCCCCTGTGACTCGCCGCCTAGTCGTCGAGCTCGCCCTTGTACTCTCTCAATTATACAATCTAGCAGGAGTAGGTCTTTACCCTCCGGGGGGATGAACCTGGGTAAACCCTTGTGTCTCCGCCCTCATCTCGCACCATAGATGGCAGGCCGCCCTTGGCCCTCATTCTACTACTCGCTGCCAATTGCAGCATCTGTCGTGGCCATTCCCACGACAGTGGCACCCACCATGGGGCCTGGCCGGTCAGTCCGGTGTTATGCGGCGAGATCTAATCTACCAATCAACGAGACGATCGCCACCGGCCGCATGATCGTGATCGACGAGATCCTTCAGATCTTGCCGAGCAGCTATGTCCCGGTGACACGCCCCGTCACGCACAGCGTGATCATGCCGGTCGGCACGATCAGCCTCTTCGTCGGCTTCACCGACGTCATCGTCTCGGAGGATTCGGCTCGCATCCGCGAGTCGCCACCACGGGATCGACTCTTTGAGAGTCAGGTCCGCACCATACACCGCATCGCCTTCGAGTACGACTCGGGCAACAGCAACGTGGTCGAGACCAACGCGGCCGCGGACGACGTGGACCTCAATGACGACGCCAACTCGGCAACCCCGGCATCAGCCGCCGGATCCATTGTCGCCGCATCACCCGCGGGCTCCACCACCCAAGTCTCCAACATGGCGGACTTCAAGTATCCTTCCATCCTAGGGATCTTCGACTCTGACTCCAGGTCAGAGAACTCCGGCGATCTCCACGACGGATCCTGTCACTACGTCGCGACCTACATGGCGAGCGGCACGGAGGCCCCGCCAGACCCCTTCTCCACACCGATCCTGCCGACCACGACGACGACGGAGGTCGAGGAACTATGTCTGTGACTGGTGGAAGGATATTTGCAAACTCTTTCCTATATACAGAGGCATTGCAAAATGTTCAGTGCATAAGGGCGATTCTGTTCTATTTTGGAAGGATGACTGGTTGGATGGAATTATTTCTGAACAATTCCCCAGAATTTATTCTTATTGCCTCAATGAAGATGTTTCTGTCCAGGAATTTTTAATTGCAGATAATCTGGCACACAATTTTAATCTCCCTCTGTCTCCAGAAGCAATGGAGGAACTTAGGCAAATTCAGAACTTATCTCTTCACATTACCTTAAATGCTGCAACTGATGATTCCTGGAGTTATGATTGGGGAACAAATTATACTTCACATAAGTTTTACAAGCATTGCTTTAGGAATGTGATTACTCATGAGGCTTTTAGGTGGATTTGGAAATCGAAATGTACACCTAAAGTTAAATTCTTCTGCTGGCTTCTTTTCTCTGACAGATTAAATACCAGAGACATGTTAAGAAGAAGACACTGTCATCTCAATTCTGGGTATCTTTGCCCTATTTGTGGACAAACTGAAGAGACTGCTGAACATTTGTTCATAAAGTGTGACTTTGGTAAATCATGCTAGCTTTCTTTTGTTATATAATGGAACACTGCTAGATTGGATTAGCCGGGCTAAAAATAACTGGAATCAACCTTTATTCATGGAGATATTTATGGTGGCTTCTTGGAACATTTGGAAGGAAAGGAATGATCTTATATTCAACTCAGTTATACCTTCCCTAATCTCCTGGAAAACTAGATTTTCGAGTGATTTCTCTCTTCTGGTTCATAGAACCAAGTCTGATCTGCACCCTACCATTCATAGTATAGTCAGCAATTTGTAATTCTTATTTTTTGACCATTTGAAGTCACCTTGACTTCTACTTTACTCTATAATTATGTCCCAAAAGTAATGAAAAAAGGAGAAGGCAGTAGAACCCCCTGAGGGTTCTCTACTGTCATAACTGCTAAAAAAAGGTAATGGCGCAGGAGCTCTCACGCTACCACCAACTCCGCATCAGGTCGCGCCCTGAACTTCGACGATGAGAGCGACCCAGCCCGCGTGGCCGATCGCGCGATCTGCGAGAACGTGACACCAGGAGGAAGCGCCCGACCACCACCAGGCGCAACGGCGAACGGTGCTCCCCCGCCACCACCCGACCACATGCCCCCCGGTACCAGCCGAGGATCGTGATATTCTCACGAGAGCGGGACGCGAATGGCCTCCCGCTATTCTCGACTCCGATGGACAACGCCATCGCGAGTCGAGCCGCGGTCGAGAACATCAACGTGACTGGGGAAGGCGCCCTGAAGATCCAGTACGCCAAGGCCTTACTCACCAAGGCCGTCGAGCAACAAACTACGGGAGCCGACTTGCATGGGCGCATGTACTCGCACTCGTCAGGCAGCAGGGCAGCCTCGAGCGGCCGCCCAACGATGGCAAACACCCTCAACTGCCCACCACCCAAGCCCCTGTAGCTCCAACCCCGACCCGCACACGCGGCACTCTCCACCAACGACCCGCGACCGAAAAACAACTTTGTCGCTGCCAATGGGCAACCAGTCGACGCGTGGACCCACATCATCAACAACCAGAGCTGGCGCGTATGCCAGCCTGACGACTTGAGGCACACCCTCACTAACCGCCGCGACGGCGAACCAAGGGGATCACTCAGCCGAGTCGGCCCTCAATGCTTCGGACCAATGATCTGAGGCGAAAAATACACGGCGAACTTTAAAGCGCTGAAGGAGATTGAGAAGTACAACCCCTCATACGACCCGTCTGTGTGGCTGGACACATACCTCATGCCAATGGGAATCGCCGGCCACACCGACCTACTAGCCGCTCGCTACCTCCCCCTGATGATGGACGGAGCAAGCCGACAATGGATCAAAACCCTCTCCGCGGATAGCATCGAGTCCTGGGAGGACATGCGCGACGCCTTCGTCAGGCACTTCGAGGGTTCCTACACCCACGCCACCACCATCGAGGACCTGGAGCGATGCGTACAGGGACCCCGCGAGTCGACCCACAGCTGGGTCCAGCGCTGGAAGGACCTGTGGTTCAATGCGGCCGGCATCCACCCGGACACCGTGATCCACTACTTCAAGACCTCGTGCCGCTATGATCCCTTGGTCGCCAAGCTCAAGCGGGTGTACAAAACACTCGACAACATACCGGACCTCCTCGAGATCGCCAAGCGGTACGCGGAGGAGGATCCGAACCAAGAAACCGATGATGAGTCGGGAGGAAACCTTCGCACGAACGACCACGACAATGGGAGACGACCCGAGCTACGCTACAGCAACACTCGCCTCACCGGCAAGTGCAACGGTGACGGGTGAGGTGACTTCGTCGCTAACGTCGGCTACGCGCCACGCGAGCCCAAGAGCTTCCACCGCGACAGAGGCCGGCGCCACGACAACGGCAACTACAAGGTGAAACCAAGGTTCGACCCCGTGGCTCTCCTTAACCAGCCCTGTGTGTTCCACAGCAGGGAGGGGAATCCTGCCATGCACAGGACCGCCGACTGCCACTCCCTGAAGGAGATCGAGAAGGCACGACGCGCACGGGAGGACCCCAACAACCACCCGCCGAACGGCGGGGCATTCAGCAACGATGTGGGATCGCTCCACACCTTCACCGGGTTCAGCACCAAGCACGAGAAGAAGGTCATCGCCCACGCCGTCGCCGTCAATGCGGTGTCCCAGGTTGACGTCCCACGCTTCCTCAACTGGTCCGAGCAGCGGATCACCTGGAGCCACGAGGACCACTCGTCATGGATCGAATATCCGGGGCGAGTCGCCTTGGTGGTCAAGCCCAAGGTGGGAGACTACTGGCTCCCCAAGACGCTGATGGACGGCGGAAGCTCCATCAACATTATCTACCTAGACACGTTCAGGCGACTGCGGCTCCCGCAGTCGATGATCGAGATGACCTACACCACCTTCCACGACATCGTCCCCGGTCAGAAGGCATACCCGATCGGCAAGGTGACGCTGCCAGTCACCTTCGGCACACCAGCGAACTTCCGCATCGAGCGGATCGTATTCGAGCTGGTGCCCTTCAACAGCCCCTACCACTGCGTCTTGGGGCGGTAGGTGTTTGCCAAATTCATGGCAGTGCCCCACTACGTGTTATACACGATGAAGCTCCCAGGGCCGCTCGGCATCATCACTGTCCACGGCGACCCCGACATGGCCGCAGAATGCAAGGCCAAAGGCGCCGAGCTTGCCGATGCCGTCATAGCCGCAGAAGCCAACCATGCGGAGGAGCTCGCCAAGTACATGAGCGGGGTCAACAATGGCGACCCCGCAATACTCAAGAAGCCCAACTCAGAGGGCGGCGGCTCCACGCCTTCGAGGCAACGACGCACACTCGCTCCATCGAGCTGGTCCCAGGCGACTCCATCCAGACGGTGACGATCGAAACATGCATGAGCCCAGTATAGGAAGGCGCGCTCATCGAGTTCCTATGTGAGAATCGCGACATCTTCGTATGGAAGCCTTCCGACATGCCTGGTGTCCCGAGAGAACTCGCTGCACACAAACTCAACGCCGACCCCGAAGCGCGACCCATCAAGCAGTCGCTGCGGCCCTTCAATGAAGAGCGCCGCCGAGCAATCGCCGAGGAGGTACATCATCTACTCGCTGCAGGCTTCATTCGGCCAACTAAATACTCCAAGTGGCTGGCAAACCCAGTCCTGGTCGAGAAGAAAAATGGGACCTGGAGAATGTGTATTGACTACACAAACCTCAACAGCGCCTGCCCGAAGGAGCAGTTCGTCCTCCCGCGGATCGATCAAATCATCGACTCAACCACGGGCTCGGAGTCGCTGTGCTTCCTTGACGCCTACTCTGGTTACAACCAGATCAAAATGGTAGTCAAGGACGAGGAGAAGATGACATTCATCACGCCATTCGGAGCATTCTGCTACACCGCTATGACCTTCAGCCTCAAGAATGTCGGGGCGACCTATCAGAGGTGCATGCAGGAGTGCCTTGCGAGCCAAATTGGCTGCAACATCCACGTCTACATCGACGACGTGGTGGTTAAGTCCACTCGCTAGGGCGATCTACTCGCCGACCTGGCAGAAACCTTCGCAAACCCGCGGAGGTATAAGATCAAACTAAACCCAGGAAAGTGCACCTTCGGTGTACCTACTGGACAACTGCTGGGGTACGTCGTCTCCAAACAAGGGATCGAGGCGAACCCCACCAATATCAACATGATCGCCTGGCTCGGCAAACCCGAGTGCCTGCGCGACGTCCAGAAGTTGGCCGGGCGAGTCGCGGCTCTCAGTCGCTTCATCCCCCAGCTAGACGAGAAGGCGATGCCTCTCTACCGCCTAATGTGCAAGAATCCCACGTTCCAGTGGGACAAGGAGGCAGACGACGCGTTCCACGCACTCAAGGAGGTGCTACTCGCGGCCCCGCTACTCGCCGCCCCCGTCGACAAGGAGCCCATGCTCGTCTACGTCGAGGCCTCTGAGCGAGTCGTCAGCGCCGTCATGGTCGTCGAACGACCAGAAGAGGGCAAGGAGCGCCCGGTTCAGCGACATGTCTACTACATTAGCTAAGTCCACACCGAGTCACGCCAGCTCTACCCGCAGTACCAGAAACAGGTATATGCGGTCTTCCGAGCCCAGCGGCTACTGCCGCACACTTCCACGAGCACCCAATCATGGTCGTCTCCTCAACGCCATTGCAGGACATCATCCGCAACTGTGAGGCGACCGGGCGAGTCGCAATGTGGGCCATGGAGATAGGAATTCACAACATCAAATACGAGCTGCGCAAGGCAATCAAGTCGCAGGCCTTGGCAGACTTCCTCGCCGACTGGGAGGAGGCGCAATAGCCAGAGAAGCTGCCGTACCTCCACTACTGGTCGTTGTACTTCGATGGCTCCAAGAACGCAGACGGCGCAGGGGCAGGGATCGTCCTCACATCTCCTAAGGGTGACAAGCTACTCTACGTCCTGTACCTCCACTTCACCCCCTGCACCAACAATATGGTCGAGTACGAAGCACACCTCCATGGCATGCGAGTAGCCAAGGAAATGAACATCAATCGCATGCGCTGCTACGGCGACCCCGACCTCGTTGTCGGGGAAGTCGCTGGCACATGTGACGCCGTCTCCCCCACCATGGCGGCATACCGCCGAGCAGTGGACCAGCTGGGAGGCTACTTCGCCGGCTACTCCGTCGAATGGATCGATCGGCGCAAGAATGAGGAGGCTGACGCCATCTCTCGCATCGGGTCGGCTCGCCCCAGGCCACCCGCCAGCATCTTCCTCGACACCATCACCAAGCCTTCCGTCTCTCTCCCGAGGGAGATCGACATCGAAATTCCGCTGCAAACAGAAGCAGCCCTAGTCGCCATGCTCGCCGAGCCAAGCGACTGGACTGTGCCATAGTCGCCTACCTTGAGGGAGGCCCCCTTCCCCGCTGACGAGATGGAGTCCCGGATGATAGTACGCCGCTGCAAATCCTTCGTCATCATCAACAGCGAGCTCCACAAGCGCATCGTGACTGGCGTGTTCCAACGTTGTACAACCCGCAGAAGGTCGCAAGATCCTCCAAGACATCCACGGCGGCGACTGCGGCCACCACGTTGGCACTCGGTCCCTGGTCGCCAAAGCCATGCGACACGGCTTCTATTGGCTCACCGCGCACACCGACGCGGTCGACATCGTCCAACGCTGTGTCGGATGTCAGAAATACGCCAATCAGACTCACGTCCCAACCTTGGCGCTCAATACCATCCACATCACCTGGCCATTCGCCGTGTGGGGCATGGACATGGTGGGCCCCTTCAAGAAGGCCCCTTCCGGCTTCACCCACCTCCTAGTCGCAGTCGACAAATTCACAAAGTGGGTGGAGGCCAAGCCAGTCCGAAAATGCGACTGGCTTTCCGAGCCAAGACGACCGCATTCGCTTCCAACAGTGACCCAGTCCTCCACATCCTTGGCGCAGCGACTCGAACGACCAAGTACCACACTCGGGGACTTACGCAAGTCCAAACCCGAGCGACTAGGGAAAAACGTCAAGTATGAGAGCGCGTCCTGGACTCGCCATGCGACTGATCCTGCGGATCAGGTGGAGCGACGCGCCTAATACAACGAGCCTCGTCCTCACCTACCTTGGGCATGCGAGTAGAATGTCCAAGTACCATGCTCGGGGACTCGGCTACCTGACCCCATTCACGCCCGGGAAAATGGCCAAGTACAGAGCACCTCTTGGGGTCGCCACGCGACTGGCTTTTCAAGCCATGGCGAGTTGACCTCCACTTACTAACAATTTAATAACATACATACACGCAAAAACGAGGTAAACCCCATAAAAGGGCGGACGCGCTCGGGGACTCGCATAACCCATAATCAACTCAAAAATTGACAAAAGCATCTTTGCATTCCTTAAGGTACAAAATCTGTTCGCTTGCAAGTGCAGTTACATATCTATTATAACTAACACCACTCGGCAAACTAATTTACTCTGCAGGCTTCGACGACGAGGCGCCACCACTCCCGCGGACGCGGATAAAGGGAACCCACGGGTGCGAGGGGTACGTCGTGAGAACACCCGCCATGGCCGCTCGAAACGGCTGCTCCACCTTGAAGCCGTGGTGTGCTGGCTCGGGGTCGTTCGGGGCAACGACCATCTCCTGGTACGGAATGAGGTCGCCCATCGCCCATACCCGGTCGGAGTACACCGCATCCCGCTCGGTTAACTTCAGCACTTCAGAAATCTCGACCGCGCCCATCGATAACAGGTACCCACTGGTGACGTCGTCAAGGTCGAAGTCGTCGGGGAAGTGCGCGAGCCCAAGGCTCAACGCAGTCGCGGCACCACGGCAGAAGGCCGACCGTGACATAAAATCGACAACAGCCGGGGCCTTCTCCAGGTAGCTCCAGACCACGACGAGGTTGCTAGGAATCACCTCCGTTGGCGAAATCTCCTGAAGGTATGCGCGAATGCAAGTCGCTGACAGATCGGCAGAGTCAACCAGCGTGGTGACACACTGCCGCGCGTCATAGGGCTGCGCTTCAGCAACATCATCAAGAATCCTCCCTGCAACGCACATGCAGACAGTAAGTAAGGCTACAACAAAGCAAAAGCGACCCGCACGCTCGGGGACTCGCCAGTCATTCAACAGAACAAAGAACTCACCAATCAAAGGACGGCAGGCCCCTGCAACGAAATCTTGAAGACAAGAGAGGTCATCCTGCAGCCCGGCGACGAGCGCGTCGGACACCTTCTGCTCTTCGGCAGCAGCAGCGACGTCCGCCTTGGCCCTCCCATCGGCCGAGGTCGCCTCTGCCTTCGCGTCCTTGAGCTCCCATTCCAAGTCGGCAATCCGCTTTTCCGTGGCGCTCAAGGAAGATTGGGCAGCCGTCAGGTCGCTCACAGGGACCATTCCCTCATAGTCCTTCTCCACCATGGTCGCATGACCCTCTACGTCAAAAAAATCATGAGTACGAGATTTGCAAAAGACGTCGTCAACAAGTGTGTCAAGCACTCACCAGCAGTCGCCCGAAGCTGCTCGTTCGTCCCCTGAACGGAGCAGAGCTCCTTCTCCAGACGCCCCTTGGCAGCCAATCTTTCTGCCGACTCGCGCTGAAGCCCCTGCAGAACAGTAACAAATCAGAAAAACAATTGCAAAGTGCCCATCTTCTGAAATTCAGTGACTAGTCACTCAGGGACTGGACAACAAAGAAATTCTTAAGTGCTTAGCCGCTGAAATTCAGTGACTAGCCACTGGGGGACTCGACAGTGAAATCAATAAGGATCCGACCGCTAAAATTTAGCGGCCAGATCCTCGGGGAGTGGACATACCTGGATGGTGGCACCTAGCATGTTGTGGAGCTCCATTGCTTCCACCGACGAGAGCCCGAGAGGAGTGCGCCCGCGACGTTGGTCGCCTTCCGTGCCAATGACCTCAGGCACCTGGCCCGATGGCGCTGAAGCACTTGCCGCGGAGGCCCTCGCTACAAAGCGAGGGAACGTCACTACCGCTGCTCCCGCGACACTCGAGGTCGGGCCTGCCGCCCCGACTGACACCACGGGTTCCTCCCGTTGCGACCCCGCGTCCACTATGGCCTTCAAATCCGCATCCGCTCCAGTCGGAGCCTCGCTTGGGGCAACCGCCGGCTCGTTCGAGATTGTGACGACCTTGTCGCCCTTTGCCCTCTTCGCGCCCTCAACGGGCGCCACGACTTCGTCGCCTTTCCTCTTCTTCGAGAGGTCGACCTGTGCCCCCGAGACACCCAATGGAACCTTGGCCACCGAGGGATGGCCTATCTTCTTCGCACCAGTCCTGCAATACAGCGATCTCAGCAAGTTCGTCGGACCAACATAAGTCAGCTGCCCAATTCAAAGCGGTACTCACTTGGTGACTGGGATGAAACGAAGGCCGGTTCGAATACTTGTCGGCTTCTCCAGCTCCAGCCCCAACGACCGGCTGAGGCCAGTCTCGAGCACGGTCTGGTCCTAGGATACCGAGGGCTTCCTTGAGGATGAAGCCACGGCAGGAGGGTCCGCATCAGTCGCCATAGGCGCTCAACTTGGCGGCGAGGCGCCCGCGGATGAAGCGGCCCCGAGCCCGGTGACGGCGGTGAAGGGTGGTGGCAGTGATGCCAGTGGCACCTCGCCCTCTACCACGACCGCGTCGGCTGCCGCAGTTGCCCGAGACGGTGCGCTGGCCCAGCCTCTTTGGCCGTGGTGGTAGCCTTGGAGCTACTCGCAGATTGAGGCAGTGACGCCGGTTAACCGGCCCCTTCTTCTTCTGCGGCGACTTCTTCTTTGACGGCGTAGCCATGCGCCGCGGAGTGTGTTTAGGGAGCTCGGCATCGTCGTCCCCGTCGTGAGCCTCGAGGCTCCTGCTGGCCTCGAGCTCGCGTTGCTGTTGCCCATGTGTCTTACGGACCGTGGGTGCAGCGATCTCCACGGCTTCGTCATCATCCTCCTTATCATCGTCATCGCCATCGTCGACATCGTCGTCTTCGGCATTACCCTTGTCGGACAAGGATTCATTCTCGTCCTCGGCAGGATCGGTGGAGTTTTCGTCATCAAGAGGTGGAAGCCAGCCTTCCACCACTTGGAACAACTGCAAGGTTAAAATGCGATTAGCACGAATCGCGACTGCATATCTGCGACTGCGAAATGTACAAGAAAGCAAGGACTTACTGTCGGAGCCTTGCGATTCGTGGTGTAAGGGGCGACCCCGGCCTTCGTGTCGAGGTATTCCGCCTCGGTGATTTTCTTTAGGGCCAAGGTGTAAACATTGAGCCCCCACTCAACAGTGCAGGACTTCGTCGGGTCATCCTTGCCCGTATACTGGTACATGTAGTGGGCGCGACTGGCCAAAGGCACTAGTCGCCGCCCAAACCAGCAATTGTACAAATTGATGGTCTGGAGGCCCTTCTTCTACAAGCTGCAGATTGTCTGCATCATCTCATCAACCACCATCCGCTGTTCATGCAGAAGCTTGGCGACTTGGAGCCGACGTGGCTCGGGCCGGTCGGCGAAGTACATCGGAAGCACCACCTTGTCGTCCGGCGGCGACTCGGTCACGTAGAACCAATGTTTTTTCCACTTGTTTGCCGCCTTCTTCGACAGCATCAGATCGAATAAGGAGGCCTTTTGACTTCAACTGAAAGGTGAGGCCGCCTGCGGCCAGCGTCGGGCTGACTGCCTCTTCGCGTCCGATCCTCCCGTGGAACAGATCTTGCCACAGGGGGAAATACAACCGGTAGCCTAGGTAGCATTCCCAAAATGCTACAAAAATGGCGAGTTGCTCGATGCTGTGCGGTCCTAGGTCTGATGGCTGGATGCCGTAGTAGGCGCAGAAGCGGCGAAAGAAGAGGGAGGTGGGGAATCTGAGCCCCCTCTCCGGGTGGCTGGTGAAGCAGATGAACTCTCCGTCACGCGGATCTGGCACCACCTCTCCGGCCATGGGGATGCGCCACCTCCCGGCGCGGAGAATCCCTGCTTCCTCGAATGATTTTAGCAGCATCTTCGTGCATTTGGATCTCCCCCATGGCTCCATCGGAGGTGCCATCAGTTGGAGGATCTAGGGTTGCGGATCGCTCTAGGTCGCTCTGATCGCTAATGAGGAATGGAAGGCTAGGAGACGCGCGAGATCGTAGGAAATGTGGGGATGACCGCTAGTCGCCCTTCACTCCCCTTATATAGCGCTGGTTACCCGCCATTTTCGGAGAGCCGTTACCGCGCGGTGATTACGCCGATATTACCGTTGGATTACCCAACGGCTAGTTTGACCAACACCGAGGGTCCAACTTCGTCTACTCGACTCGCCAGTTTCGCCGACTCGACTACTCGCCGACCCATTCGCCGTGATGCGATTCGACTGGTCGCCGTTATTGTGACTATGATAACAAGTTCCCTCTTTCATTCAGGGATTCCACCGCCGATTCGACTGGGTGTCCGAATTGGACCCGCATACTCCGACTGCCAAAGAACACCTGCGACGATTCAGCGACGGCCTCGGGGACTACTGATGGGGATATGCCGAATGGGGTATACCCAGCAGGACGTTTCCTACTGGCTCAAGCTGCCAGCGAGTGGGCTTGCAGGACGGCGACTAGATCAAGACTCAAGAAAGAGCCAGGCGACTGGAAGCTGAAGGCCCAGAAGCATAGCTAGGCCCAGTCGAATTATGTCAAGTATCCTCCGAATCCTTAACTAATCCGGTTATAGATCTGTAAACCCTAGCGAGGTGAGCCTATATAAACCTCCCTAGGGTACGCATAGAGGACACATTCCATCATACACCCCCTGCGACTCGTCGCCTAGTCGTCGAGCTCGCCCTTGTACTCCCTCAATAATATAATCTAGCAGGAGTAGGTCTTTACCCTCCGGGGGGCCGAACCTAGGTAAACCCTTGTGTCTCTGCCCCCATCTCGCACCGCAGATGGCAGGCCGCACTTGCCCCTCGTTCTACTACTTGCTGCCGATTGCAGCATCTGCCATGGCCATTCCCACGACATGTGCGGGCGTGTGCGCGGAAATTTCGCCACGTTCCCAATCGCCGCCGCTAACGGTTTGTATCCTTCGCGCGGGAAAAACGGGCATGATTGTATTCTCTGCATGTGTGAGTCACGAGGCGTCGCTGACCTATGTCCACGTCGCTCTAGCTGACACAGGCAGGTGAGCCATCACATTGGAATATTCCGGCATGGACGGATCCAGTCCGGCTACGAGAAGAGTATGATGGAAGATTCAGCAGTTCTCCGACTTACAAGTTGAAGACGGAGAAATCTTGCAGGGTTCTTGGGAGGACTACAAGATATTGCTTGACGATTTGCCGACATGCATCTAGACGGAGCATTCAACCTGAAGAGGCAAGACGGCGCAAGATCTCGGAGTTCTCCGGGGGCTATAGTTGGGGATATGCTATATGGGTATCCTCATAGCATGTCTTCTATCCGGATAACCCGGGTGGCCCACAGTTGGTAGCATGGCCCATGGCCTGCTGGGTGGCCCAGTTAGATGGATCTAGAAGGGAGGCCCATGCCGGATAAAGGAAGGCTACGGAGGAGTCACCGACGTACCCGGAGCCTTGGAGTGCAAGACACGTTAGATCAGTCGTGTACCGTGTAGGACTCTGTAACCTGTCCGGCTAGGACTTTACCTGTAACCCTAGGACCTGGCGACTATATAAGTCGGGCCTATGGGAGCCTTTAGGGCACGACATAACTCATATCGCGCACATCGAACCAATCCCTGTAACTCGGCGTATTGCCCTTATAGTGATTTATATCAGGAGTAGGATTCCGCCACCGTTGTGGGATCTGAACCTGGGTAAGTTGTGTTACCTCATACCCATCAACTGTCCGCCTTCCCCCACATCTCTAAACACGCACTATGAGGACCCCTCCATGCCGTACTCGTCGGCAATACCACGACAGGAGGCGCCGCCGGCCTGATCTCCTCTCTCCGGTACCCTCTCTGACGACCGCCACCAGATCCGGCCACCCCACGACGTCCTCCGTCCACCCTCCCTGCGTCATGTAGCGGCACAGTCTATTGACGCCGCGGCGACGTTGCTGCTCCCACAACTTCCGTCGATGATCTCATGGCCGCGACGGCGGCTACCCAGGCTTCGCCGCCCACCGCTCCTGCTCCCGCCGCTCCCGCCCTTGCCGCGGCTAGGAGAAGGGGCCTCGACGCGAGGACACGGACAAGGCGTGCCCCGCTGCCTCCGCGTGCTCAGAGGTCAGTGCTCCGCCTCTCGAATCGGAATCCATCTTGTTTGCGCGCAGGAGGGCACGAGGTGGCACGGTGGGTCTGAGCTCTGAGCGTTCGTACGAATCGATCGAGGAGAGTTAGGGGTAAAGGCGATGGAGGACGGGGTGTCTGATGTTGACACGGCTGCTTCTACCGTGGTGAAGGATCTGCATGCTGATTGTCGCTTATTCAGAGTTGAATGTGTTCTGTCAGTGATCTGGAATACCATTTGAAGAGTATTTTACATGCTATTTGAAGAAATTTTGATTGACATCCATGGGACAAACCTGAAGTCAGTCTAGTACATCTGGTATTGTTTTGAAAGTTGATGACATCTACTTTCTCTGATGTAGTACTGCAGTAGTACCATAAAATATTGTTCTCTGGCTACAATTTACTTCCTATTCTGTGAACTGTATTTTTACTTCCTATTAAAAGAATTGTTTGGATATTTTTCTGGCATATAATTTTACTTGATGTTCTCTAATGTTCCTGAATATTGCAAACATTTTCTGGGCTGTATCTTTATCCTGATTTGTTGTATGGTGCATGATATGCATTGGTCTTGCACTCCCTTGAGATCGATGATCTAAGAACCAGCACTCTTGGTAGCTGCTAGCCACTATTCAAACATTACTGCGTACTAAATAAACAATGCATGTAGCCTAGCAATCTAACATCATGAAACGTATAGCCTAAGTGTGGACTTCATCTTTGATAATAAATCCTTAGATGTCTAGCTACTTTAAGGTGTTAGTCGAATATCAATTGCTATCTCCTTATCCATCGTACCCTATTGCAGACTCTCAGAGCTGCCACATTAGCTTATTAGCTTATCATCCGAGTCACAATGGATCGCTTCTATGTGTCTCTGGCCTCGGAGGCGAAAGAGCAGCTTAAGTTCGACCATGTCCTGGACGATGACAATGACCAGGTTAGTCATCCCTTGACATCCACATGTATTTTGTCAACTGGATTAAATTCTTTGCCGAGCAATATGCATAGTACCTTGTGACTGAGTGAAGTTCTTGGATGTTGTTTCCGAGTCCTTAGTTAAGGATTCGTGCATGTCTTGTTGTTAGCAGGTGTGTGTGAAGAGTTGCTAGCAGCAACATATCTTTGTTGCTACCTTATCTTGGTGTTCTCCTTGTACATCGTTATTGACTTGTAGGCATCTGGTTATTTTCCTCGTTGCTCCAGAGATATAATGTTTAGGCATCTAGGTTGGTATGGTCTGAATTTGTATGTTAACTAGGTTGTATGGTCTGAATTTTATTCTTACTGAAATTTAAAAACTGCACTTGATGTTAACCGAACGCTTCTATCTGATGTAACTGCACTAACACATAAATATGCAGTAAAACTGAATTATATGTATTTTGCTAAGAGTGCTATTGTCTTATTTGATCTATGAATGTGATATTGTCATGGTTCAAAATATGCTACTATCTTTGAATAAAGTCATATTGTAGTGATCTTTTGAGCTTTATGTTTCTAGGATGAGAAGAAGCGACATGAGAAAAGGATGGAGCAAGGCTACTAGGCCAATATGTTGACGGATGCTATTGTGAAGCATGTACAATCGCAACATTTCAGAATTATGTAGTTCCAAATGACCGGATTTAATTATGTAACTTGTATTGAACAAACGATGGAACTTGAGTGATGTTTTAAATGGATTAACTAAAATGCTACGTCCTATTTAGAATCATTATTTGTTCATCATAATATATATGAAACGAGCCTACAATAGCTTGAATTCATGTTGAAAGTGCTTGAAAATTATTGCCTTTAATTATTTTTTGAGGCACTATTGTATATTACCTTAAACTTTTTTGAGGCATTTTGAGAAGTGCCTAAAATTAATTTTATAGGCATTTTGGGAAGTACCTAGAATATTTTTTGAGGCAAATTTTAAAGTGCCTCGAAAAATATATCTTTTAAGGCATTTTTAAAAGTGCCTTAAAAAATCTACTTTTAAAGACACTTTTTAATAGTACCTTCAATGATTTTTCTCTACCCTATTTGATTTGGCACTTTATTTTATTGCCTTTAAAGATTTTTAAAGGCATTTTCCATATTTTCTAAGACACTCTTTTGTGCCCCAAATAATCGTCCGTACACTTGTAGTGTATGTACCCGTTTGTGGCCTGCGGTGCAGCGTGCCACCGCCGCCCTGATTCGTCTCCAACGCGTCCTCACCAAGGTGAAGTCGGCGTTGACGCGCCCCCGATTTGTTTTGTAGCGTCGCAAGTCAAGAAAGCTGGTGGCATAGCTGGCCCGTCAACAAAACGCCGCTACAGACGAGTGCTAGTACCATTTAGCAAAATACCCAACCTTATTATCATCACGGAAAAATCCTTCTGCAGCACACGTTATCGTCAGCAGGAGATAATACGATGTTTATTTTAGCTAGGGGGCACAAGACAACAACGATGAGGTTCCTACCGTGGGAACGTGGGGATGCACCACCGTGTGCAACCGAGTACTACTGACTACTGAGCTTGTGCTGCATCTCGTGCAATCTGGACATAACTATATACTGTAACTACTAAATCATGTTACGAAACCATAAGTAAGCCTTTGCTCGAATCACAGCTCGAGAAAGGCATGTGTTTGGCTATAATATCAATGAGAGTTGGAAACAAAGTATAGTACTCACTCCGTTCAAGAATAGATGTGTTAGATTTTTTAAATTTTAAATAAATCTATATACTAAATAGTGTATAGATTTATTCAAATTTTTATAAATATGAGACATCTATTTTACAACGGAGGGAGTACTAAGTAGTATTCATGTGCCGTGTGCTATTCATATCTACGTTTTGAACTTAGGTTCGAATTTTTGGGACATAGGAGTACTCCGTAAAAGTATCAGGTTGTGTTTATTTCTCGATTCTTTTCGTTTTTTTGCAACAACTACTAGAATGTCTTTTCGGTTTGCGCACAACAGGACACAGTGGCGCTCCGAGGCACGCAAACAAAAATGGGAGGGGTCGATCGCCGTCGTCTCCGCAGGCGTCTGCTTCAGATGTCACCCACCAACTATTCATCCCCCTCCTCGCGCCCGCGTCGGCTACTTCACCCTCCCTCTGCTCGCGCCCCATCGCCTTGTGCTCCTCCATCCCCTCGATCCCCTCGCGCTCAAGCCTCGGCGGCGACGGCGAGGCAAGCCGAAGACCGGGCTGAACAGATGGAGGCGGCGAGGGATGACTCCAGGTTCGGGTACGTGTGCATCCATCACGAATCCCTTTCTTCTTCTTCTTCTTCTTCTTCTTCTTCTTCTTCTTCTTCTTCTTCTTCTTCTTCTTCTTCTTCTTCTTTCGCTAGTGCTGTCGTCGTTCCGCCTCCGCGCCCAGTTTTCGCACCCCGCGGCCTGCGCGCCTCCCTCCCGTGACGCCGCCGCCGCAGCCGAAGGCGGAGACGCGCGCTTCCGTCAACAAAACCGATTTGCGTCAACAAAATTCCATCCGATTCACCCGGCTCGAGCGCGTCGGCAACTTCACCCCCTCTCTCTGCTTCGGAGCTCCCTCTGCTTCCGCCGCTCCACCCACTCTCCATTCGCGCTGCGCCCGCGGGTACGAGGATGGCGACGGCGACGCAGGGCGCGGCCGCGCCGAACCCGGGGAGGCGGTGCGGGATGACTCCTTGGACATGTTTCGAGGATCGCTTGATCCCGCCGCTACCATCGCCAGGTTCTGGTACGCGCGGATCGATCGCGAATCCCTTTCTTCTTCTTGTTTCCGTTCGCGAGTGCCGTGCCTCCGCGGTCCGCGCCCCTGTTTTCGCAACCGGAATGCGCGCCTCCCGTGACTCCTACGCCGCCCAAGGCGGAGAGACGCGCGCTTCCGCCTACCGTTCCTTGACCCGACGCCTCGTAGCTTGCCGCCTTGCGCATGTTGAAGCGCCGCCGAAATGCTCGGGTCGGTGCCCGGGTCCTGCTGTGTGCTGAGCCCCTGTCCGAGCCGCCCTGCGCGCTGCTGTCGGCGCCGATGAACACGACGTCCGCAGTGCGGCCAGCCACCTTGCTCGCTCGCTCGCACGGCCCTGCCTCTCTCCCAGTTCGCCTCGCCTCGTTGCCCGACACCAGGCTCTCGCCGCGCCGCACGGCCCTGCATCTCCCCGTTCGCCTCGCCTCGATCGGTGCCCGCCACCAAGCTCTCGCCGCGCACCCTACCGCCCGTCTATCAACGCGCCACCCGCTTGTTCGGCGCGGCCGCGACATTCGAGCCCGTGTGTCGCCGAAGCAGTTAGTCCCGGTCCCCTTCGCGGCCATCAGTAGAGCAGAGCAGGTGTGGTTCGTGCCCGAGCACGTGCTAATCGATAGTGGACGAGTGATCGTCGTCGTCATCGTCATGGCAGCATTGGTCGACTGGACGGCACCACCGCCACGCCTCGGCTCGAGACGACAACGGACATTGAGCCCCGCCGGCGGCGCTCGACGCGCGCGGCCGGGGCAACGATTAGAGTCCGTGCGTCGCCCAAGCTGTTCGTTCGGGGTCTCCATCGCGGCGGCGCGTTCGGTCGGTTCAGTCGTGCCAGTTTCATTTTAGGTACATTCGTGTCCGGTCCGACGTGATCGGCGTCATGTTTTCTACTAGTATTTAGCTTTCTTCTTCCGAAAAGAAAAGTTTTTTTTAGCTTTCGTTGTTGGGAACCAGGCATCAGGGAACTGTCATGTGTGGCAATTGCGATTCTTTAATGCCCGGCTATTATGAGAAAAGTTGCCGCTGGCAATATTGGGGTGATGATAGCGATGTGTTTAGTTGACGACGGGGCTCTGCTCCATGGTCCATGTCTGCTCCACTTTTCGTTTCCTGTCGTTCGGTTCCTATAATTGTTTTTCTATATGGGAGCTCAGGCCCACTATATCTATATCTATATATCCCTAATAATATAATAATAAAGAAAGTAAGGTTTCTGTCAACGGTCCGTCATATTGATTTGCCCCTGCAATTCAGAGGTATTTACAGGCACTGCCACCGCTTAGTCAAGTTCAGTTTTTTTTCTGGCCAAGCAAACGACACGGAACAAGCATTTTTTTTTGGCCGAGCGAACGACACGGAACAGGCCGCCGAATCCCCTCCTTCCAGTGACTGCATCTTCATCGCCTACTTTGTCCACCAGCGGCGCCGTCCTCCTGCTTCTCCACCGGCAGCGCCGCCCTCCTGCTCTATAGGCCAGGTTGGAGTGCAACCTCACCTCCCCTTCCTCCTCCGTCGGTAGGAGCGACCCTCTTTCCCACAAGCACAGGCGGATGGAGGTGTAGGGAGCACAGTGCACGGGTCGGCAACTTCGTCTTTGCCACTGTCAGGATAGAGGAACAGAGGCGAGCTCTCCAGGCGGCATCGTTTGCGGCTGGAATTCAAGTACTCAACACCAATGGCTGATGTTGCCCTGTATCCATGCGAAGAATATAGTCAGAGTATTCAAGATTTTGCTGCAGGATCCGTGATCTAGATTTATGGGCAGAGCCAGCCGCAGAGTTCCAGATCGTCATCGTCCTAAGCCGCGGACGAGCTACGAAGACCAAGAGTCTAGGACCCTCCTCCTCCGCCAACAACAGTGACTAATTGGGCTAAGTCTAGCTTGAAAAGGAGATTCGCGTGCGATGCTGCTCATGCTCTGTTGATTTGATTTCAGCCAAGCTGGCTTCCCGTGTGCTAGATTCAGAGGCTCGGGTGGAAGAAACAAAAAAGAGAGCAGAGTTTTAGGTCGTTTTAAAAGTATTTATTGAAAATCATCTTAAAATTGATTTTCTTTGACTGCACTTAGTAGGGCGCCGTAGACGCACGGGTTTTGTACTAGTATACTCCTATTTAAAAACAAAACCCCTCTCTCATCATTTCACCTTCACGCACCGTCCAGCTCCAATTTCTCGCTGTCTCATTTCGCATCCATCCTGCAAAACCCCTCCTCTCTTCTATCCGTTCACCTGCACGCACCGTCGGTCCTGTTACATCTCGCTCTTCTCCGTTTCTGCTCCTCTAATCGCATGGGTGTTTGTAGTCCACTAATGACCTGTTCCCTATATTAATTCCTAAAGCATGCGGCTCATTTAGTCAAACGGTTCCTAACATGATCCTTTCGACAGATGTGGTGAGGTTGCATGTGATCTCCACAAGATGGAGAAGGATTTGAACGGAACATTCTGCTTGGACATCCATAACTGCAACGAAGCGACGATTCATCCAGCAAATGCCCTTCTCATTCAGGCCCTGCAGTTGTGTTCTGACAGCACAGTACTTTGGGATCACATGCTCCATTGCTGGGCATCCAAGCTCGAGGAAGACGCAGAGACGGTGTTCCGACGTGAAAAGGGTCGAAAACACATCTTCCTCCTTAACAACACGTATGATGTGTGGCAACTGATGCGCCGTCCAGGAGCAGCTTTTGCAAGCAAGGAGCTGATGGGTAAGCTCGTTTCGCTGATCCAGCCATACAAGAAGAGCTTCTTAGCTGAGAGCTGGGTTCCTCTGAACGATACACTCCATGCAAACTTGGATGAGTTCACTGCCGGATTTGTTGCCGCCTGTGACTACCAGAGGGCATGGAAGGTCAAGGCTGAGCTCAGGTACGATCTGCGAGAAGAGATCGTGGATTTGATTGTTCCGCCATACGAGGCTGCACTGCAGGTGCAGGCAAACCGAAGCAGGCTTTCAGTTTCAGGGGTGCTCCGAGCCATTGCGGGGAAGAAGAAACAGAAGAAGTGTACTGGTGAGGACCTGAAAAAGGAGATTGGAGCATTGTTTGAAGGATGAACAGCCATAGCTGCTAATTGGGGAGGAGGGGACACCGGTCAGTGGACACGGCAGGTTGCATCTGGCGTCTCAGAAATAAAATGGCTTGCTGCCATAAGCTTGCTAGTTTTATTTGTGCATGTGTGCTATTTTTTTCTTGGCAATGGTGCCTTTTGTATTATATTTTAGTTTCCATACTCCCTAGCAATACAGATGCCATCTTGTTGGAATTAGAAGGTAGAGCAGTCATCAAACCATGAGGTATATGGGTAGATAGAAGTATTACTGAATTAACTGTTTTGTTGTGTAACTCATTGGACAATTTGTAGATGTGAACAAAATGAGCACACGATATTCTTCTGTAACAAACAAGGTAGCGCTCCTTTTTTCTTTGTTGGAGAATGTTTGCTACCACAACCTGAATTACATGTGTATTCGCCGTGCCTGTGCCTCGCTTTCTTATTCCTTCATTAGTGAATCAATCTGGTATATAACATTTCAGCGCATTATTGCTGTAAAGTCTAATAAACCGGTATGGAGGAAGTAGTAGATGGTACTACTTGGTAGCAGGTTGTTATTTATGATCAGACAAACCTCTAAAAAACATCAGAAGAAACCACCAGTTATTATGATCAGACAAACCCAAGCAGAGTTTCAGTTTCAGGGGTGCTCCGAGTCATTGCGGGAAAGAAGAAACAGAAGAAGTATACTGGTGAGGACCTGAAAAAGGAGATTAGAGCATTGTTTGAAGGATGAACAGCCATAGCTGCTAATTGGGGAGGAGGGGACACCGGTCAGTGGACACGGCAGTTTGCATCTGTCGTCTCGGAAATAAAATGGCTTGCTGCCATGAGCTTGCTAGTTTTATTTGTGCATGTGTGCTTTTTTTTCCTTGGCAATGGTGCCTTTTGTACTATTATATATTAGTTTCCATACTCCCTAGCAATACAGATGCCATCTTGTTGGAATTAGAAGGTAGAGCAGTCATCAAACCATGAGGTATATGGGTAGATAGAAGTATTACTGAATTAACTGTTTTGTTGTGTAACTCATTGGACAATTTGTAGATGTGAACAAAATGAGCACACGATATTCTTCTGTAACAAACAAGGTAGCGCTCCTTTTTTCTTTGTTGGAGAATGTTTGCTACCACAACCTGAATTACATGTGTATTCGCCGTGCCTGTGCCTCGCTTTCTTATTCCTTCATTAGTGAATCAATCTGGTATATAACATTTCAGCGCATTATTGCTGTAAAGTCTAATAAACCGGTATGGAGGAAGTAGTAGATGGTACTACTTGGTAGCAGGTTGTTATTTATGATCAGACAAACCTCTAAAAAACATCAGAAGAAACCACCAGTTATTATGATCAGACAAACCCAAGCAGAGTTTCAGTTTCAGGGGTGCTCCGAGTCATTGCGGGAAAGAAGAAACAGAAGAAGTATACTGGTGAGGACCTGAAAAAGGAGATTAGAGCATTGTTTGAAGGATGAACAGCCATAGCTGCTAATTGGGGAGGAGGGGACACCGGTCAGTGGACACGGCAGTTTGCATCTGTCGTCTCGGAAATAAAATGGCTTGCTGCCATGAGCTTGCTAGTTTTATTTGTGCATGTGTGCTTTTTTTTCCTTGGCAATGGTGCCTTTTGTACTATTATATATTAGTTTCCATACTCCCTAGCAATACAGATGCCATTTTGTTGGAATTAGAAGGTAGAGCAGTCATCAAACCATGAGGTATATGGGTAGATAGAAGTATTACTGAATTAACTGTTTTGTTGTGTAACTCATTGGATAATTTGTAGATGTGAACAAAATGAGCACACGATATTCTTCTGATACAAACAAGGTAGGGCTCCTTTTTCTTTGATAGAGAATGTTTGCTACCACAACCTGAATTACATGTGTATTCGCCGTGCCTGTGCCTCGCTTTCTTATTCCTTCATTAGTGGATCAATCTGGTATATAACATTTCAGCGCATTATTGCTGTAAAGTCTAATAAACCGGTATGGTACTACTTGGTAGCAGGTTGTTATTTATGATCAGACAAACCTCTAAAAAACATCAGAAGAAACCACCAGTTATTATGTATTGTATTCTGCGCGACTCTATCCGATACTAGTAGTGGGCAGATCTAAAAGAAAGATCTTATACGCTTTGGCTGACAAAAACATTGGACGAAATGTGTGGCCACTTCATCATTATTTAAAGGTATGCTACTTGCAAGACCATAACCCAGAGACGTCCGTCCAGTGTTTGAGGAGGCATAAGGTTCGTAAAGATACTTCTGCCACATGTTCCGCATAATTTGGTACTTTCATCTTTGATGATCTCACTCATGAGCATCTGCTGTTGCACAATTACTCTATTATATTGTTTTATCTACAGAAGGAGGTCCAACTTTTCTACTTTGACCCGTTGCAAAAGCTTACCTGTTTCCCTTGAAACTTTGAAACCGGTTACCGCTAAATCCGTTTGCTTTACCACCAGGGCATATGATATTGCTCTGAAGTTTTCTGCTTTATCTTTTATTATCTCTGTTCTAAAATATGTGGGACATTTCTGTTCATTTTAGTAGGTTATTTTAGCCTACCAAAATATTTTATGAGGAGCCAATGGCTGACACGTATAAGTGACACTACTTGCCCGCCACATATCGTCTGAGTCAGCTCAGAGATGTTTAGGATACGACATGGAGTCAAAGTAAATGGATTGAATAGTGCAAGATCTGACGTGTTGTGAGAAAGTCTCCGCTCTAAATTCCCCGTATTTTGGGCAGGAAAACGATGACGAAATCTTACATCCAAAGTAGCGAACGGTGTGAAATTTTAATCCTCCAAATTCTGGTGGTTTTTTTTCATTTTGTTAAGTCTAAAATATAAGGTATTTTGGGTTGAGATTTACTCCATCCTTCCCATTTTAGAAGGCCTATTAGTTTTGGTCAAAGTCAAACCTCATAAAGTTTGATCAACTATATAGATAAATAGATCAACATCAGCAACATAAAATGCATATAATAAGAAAATATATTTTCATAATGACTCTAATAGCATTGAGATGATATTGTAGAGATTGATAATTTTATTTAATAAATTTGGTCAAAGGTTATAAAGTTTGACTTTGATCAAAACTAATATGCATCCTAATTTAGAAAGGAGAGAGTAGTATCTAGGTAGAGTAAATCATTTATCTATATGTACGATTCCAGTACCACGGCCACATGGAGAACAACATGGCGGCGAGTCCGGCGGCCACCAGGGAGGAACTCCCCTCAAATTCAGTTGTCTTTCTTCGTCTCTTATTTATTTTTCCGATTCTCCGGTGTACTGTAGTACTGCTGCTCGGTGAGCTTGACTGCCGTCGTACAACTAACGTGGGTGTGTATTTTGTAGAGAAAAACGTCAGTTTGGTCTATGAAATTGCCATGGATATGCGTTTTGGTCACAAGCTTGCAAACCGTGAATTCTAGATCCTAAAGTTGCCACGCGCGTGCATTCTGATCAAACCGTGATAGTGCCATCAAAACGACTGTTAAGACAACAAGTGAGTACCACGTATGAGGCATATCTGGCTGTAATATAGTGGAAAACCCTTGATTTTTTGCCCCTTAATTAAATTTTATCATATAATGGATATTTGGAGCAGGTTTAACTTTATGTAATGGATATTTCTAGCAGGTTTAAATTTAAATTCGGTTAGATTTTAGTGTTTAATCTATATTTCAAGCATTTTTTGAGAAACACAGTACAGACGCGGACGCTCCTAATGTGTACACACATTCACCCCTATGAACACATGCACGTACACCCTACCCCTATGAACACCTTCGAGAGACTGAGCCGACGGGTCTTGAGATTGACGAAGTCATCACAGGCTCCTCTCTATCGGCGAAAACGTCGCCTTCCACTAAAAGAATATTCCGCATTTATGAGACACCAAAGCGTCAAACCTGGACTCTGGTGGGCTAGGGTACCACTGCCCTCCTAACCATCCAACCACGGGTTGATTCTCATATTTCAAGCATTTTAAATTCAATGATGTAACATCAGGCTATAGATAAATATCAGTTACGATCATATAAAAATTTGCATGATCTACCCATAGATAGCATACTGTACATAGATATTTTAAGCATTTGATAAATTTGATATGCAATCTAGTCAAGAAATATGGATAGAAGTATGCAAAATTCGATAAATTTCATATGAAATTTCATATGGCGCTGTAGCCATCTTCCAGGAGGGAGGCGACGCGGCTCCATCGCCGACCTATCGACGGGCGGCGGTGGACCTCGAATCGAGCTGTCCCCTATGCATTGTCTCGCTAGGTTTGTCTTTTTGTTTTACATGGGCTGCTCTGGTTGGGGATGGGACGGATCGCTATGTTTGTCTTTCTTCTTTTTTACATGGGTTGCTTTGGTTGGGGACGGAATATTGAGCTAGGACGGTGTTTTTTGCATAGTATCACATCACATGTGTTAACACAACGGCACCGACATGCCACGTCATCATGTTCTGGCATGGTTTCGACGACACCTTCACGGACTGACCAGAATACACGAGTGTGGCAACTTCATGATCCAGAATTCACGATTTGCAAGTTTGTGACCAAACCTTAACATCCGTGGAAACTTCATAGACCAAATTGGTGTTCTTCTCTATTTTGTATTGCTATAAGGTTGTTCCAGTTTTCGTTCTTCGGTTCGCATCGATACCTTAGATTTGTGGCATTTTTTCAGGTAAGAAGACAAAGGCAGGCACATACTTCTTTTGGAGGTTCGTTACTCTATACTCCGTTGTTCTTTTTTTATGTTTTTTCATGTCATTTTGTTTTCTGTTATCTTAGTTTCTGCTCATGTTTTGTATTTCTGTTGGCATTGTCAATAGGTTCATCTGTTGTTTTATGCTTTGTGCCCCTTTTTGTTTGCATCTCTAACTCGCAGTTCAGCGGTGCTGTTGCCTCCGTATGGTCTGACACAGCCACTTCGGTTTGCATTCATATGTGGGTTTAGGAACGGTGCATTCATTCAGTTTGATATAATTGTTACACCTCAGGTTATCTAGAAAGTTTTGTTTTCTCACACTTCTATTGCATCGATATGTTTGTAGAAGAATGTAGCTTAATTTTTTACGGTCTTAAAGCAATATTTTCCACTTCAGCTACTCCAGCTTTCTTTACCGGGGAAATTTTTGGGCTGCAACCAGAGCACACCGCTAGAGAGGGTAAGCAATATCACGGATTAATTCGTTGTGCTTGATTTCTGATTTCCTCTTGGCTGTATACAGACTCCAATGGAAAAATTAAATTTGTTTACTAAAACTGGAGTGCTGATTCAAATGTTTCAGATGGTCTAAAAGTTTGCCTTTATCAGCGTTTACAAAGCATTCAGGTTTTGTACTTTGTTGACGTTGTTGGGCTTTACTGTTCGTTCGTTCGCTATTCTGGTGGTAACCATCGACTCTCTCTATCGTTTTCTTGCATTATGCAGTTGTACCAAGTGTTTTTGTTTTAGTTATGTTTTAATTGTTGGGCATTGCTTAGTTAGTTCTTTTCCAAATTAATAGTATGTTAGTCTTACTGTTTAGGTATTTTGATTCTTCTCCTTGGTCCAGTTGTGTTATGGTTGCTTAGCTGAATGAAATTCTGCAAAATTAGAGCATGTAATTTGCGGAACCATCACTCTAACTGGACCAAGGTAAGTATCATTTAGACATGGCATCTCATTTACACACTGCTAGAAGCATGAATCAGTTTGAGTGATAACTCACGACAATTTTATTGCTCTTTTGGCAGCTGTCCAAATGATTAGTTAGTATTGTACTTATGAGAACACATGGAGAGAAAGTGTATGAATACATAATAACCACGTTAGTCGTCAGCTTCAGTTCCTTCTCAAGAATGATTCAATAAGCAAGGAGATTGAGCATAGGCTAGTGTTCGTGTGTTCTGCCCATACTACATATTACCAGATTTGAAGAACATCACGCAGTTTGTCGTGTTTGATTTGTTGATACTGTTATTGGTACCTCCCAGATTTCCTTCATTGTAATGCATGAAGGAATATTGCCACAATTTATTAGGGGACCATGAGCTTAGCTGCCATACATGACAAATGCTCAAAATCTATAAGAGACCCACGATGTAAAACTGGGTGGCATACCTGATTCTACGCGACCCGGTGGGGCGGTGGGGCGACACAGAGCACAGGGACAGCGCCGAAGCTTGGCCGGCACCAGCATTGATATCGTATTCATTGGAGTTTACTTTTCCCGTTTTGCTCCGCTTGTCACCGTTGGGTGTTTAGTACACCCGAGCTCTCTAAACCGTGATTTATGGCTCTCTTTGGATCGATTTTTGAGTCATGTTCGGATGTATCAGCTGGCTCTATGTATTATTCTTTTCTGGAGTGTTCATCTTCTGGTGCTATGTTGGGTAGTTTTTCTTCACATGGGCTTTCTTTTCTGATGCACGTTATTGCTCCCTGACATTTGTGGTGATGCATGTGCTCTTAATTTTTCCATGGTTACTTCAGGATATTATACACTTATGATCACCTTACAGCTTCTATCCGTTCGCTGTTTCAGAGAAATCAACCACATCATGTTTAAAGGGAAAATTCCTGCTCATGGAACATCTAATGTAAGTCTGCAAGTGGGTCTGCACATGCTTTATTTATCATATAAGTAACTTGATTTTCAGGTTTTTTTACTTAAATTGATACGTCTAAATGGTTAAACTGATATTCAGTGCAATATTGCTATTTTCGTAGGAACCGCCGCAGGTTCTCTCTTAAATAGTTGTTATGTTGTGGCAATACAAGAGGTGCTCCTAACGGTGGACTCAGAGATTTGGTGATGCAAATAAATTTCTACCGGTTGCTGCAATTCCATTAAACAGAGGTGGTTTTGTATCGGCCTTTGCTATCTATTTAGCATTCCTCCTATTAGTCTATTACATGTAGCCATTTGTTGGATAATTGTTTGGTGGTTCCTTCTGTTGAATGTCATGTCAAAAATAGCTCTCACTGTTGCAATACACCTATTGAATATTTCCTAGCTCCGTCGCCACAATGAACCTAAACTTCATTTCAATTAGGATGAAAGGGAGTACACGCTACCCAGTTGCAACTATCGCTGTTTTTATGACTTCTACACTGTAGTTTTGTAATTGTTAAACGCTTGAAAGCAACTTCCATATTCTAGAAAAATGGTTCTGAATGTATTCATGGATTTAGATAAAACCCTTTTTTATCAGGTAATGATCGATGGTCTTCTCTGAACATATGTGACTTAAATGCAACACTTTATGGACATTCAGCTTTACCCATTAAAGGTTTTTTACATTAGTGTCTGCAATGGTTTAAACATTGCACTAACCCAAAAAAATTATTGCGTAAATCCTAAATAACTGAATGGTGTACTATTATCCAGTTAAGTTAATAGTGTATGCCATATTATTAAAATGTATGCTTTGGGAAACAAGTTGTTATACTAACCCTCCATACACAAGAAGCTAATTCCTTTTTCTATTCTAGCTTCCAAAAGAGCCCATTTATGGCGCATGAACTTTTAATACTAGTACGATTGTTATTTTCCTTCCACCCTTGCTGTTTGCTATTTTAAAGACACGGAAGTGTAATGAGGTGTCCAAATGTATGTTCATATAAAAAAGCTTACTAATGCAACTGTAATAGCAGTGGCAGAGCACAGGTTAAAACTTTGGTATGGCGAAGTCATGCACCGTGGGCTAAAGAGATGCAAAATTTTGAGTAATAACCGTTACGCTCTATTGAGTTGTAATAAGTATGGCCTAATTAAGGTATAGCTTGCTATAATAGGTCCTCCGCCACTGTGTAATAGCACGTGGTCCTGGCCGATGTTTGCTATTTTAAAGGTAAGTATGAGAATTTGTAGGTCGATGTTTTAATACATGTGGTGATCTAGACTGTAGTTTCACTAGAATAGGGCGTGTTCTAGATTTAAGAGTCTTTAGAGTTCTTCTAATACTACTTTCAGTTCTCACTCCTGAATTCTAGATGAATAAAACGTTTTCAGTATTTCTTGCTGTATCATTTTTTTATGAACTGTTCAAAAGTGAAGCATGTTTGCACACCACAAATTCAAGGGTCATATACATCAAAAAGTCACCACCACAGGCTGCGCCAAGTTTCCTAGTACTACTGTACAACGGGTATGATCGCCAACTGATTGATGAGTACAACGGGTATGATCGCCAACTGTCCTAGAATAAAATCAATACATAAAGAAGGATTGGACATGATCCCCAATTGATCGATGAGTAGGTACGGCACATACTGGCATACCAGCACAAGGCGTCGCCCTGCCGAGCATCTTCCAGTCGCGGGGCCGCATCAACGGGCAGCTCTAATGAACCCATTCCGTTGAGCCCGAGACGAAGAAGACACCGGCATCCCAAACTTCCAGTGACTGGATGAGTGGATGCAGGAGGTGTCGATCGTTTGGGTGGCTGCCCTCCTCCTGGCCGTCGTCGTCGCCACTCCAGTTAGAATCGGCTCGGCGCTGCATGAGGGAGGGGATCGAGCGGGCCCCATGGACGAGGGCGACGCGGAGGCCGGCGATCACCGCCTTGACTTGGGCGGGGTCAAAGAGGCCCGGAATGCGACGGGAGGGGATCGCGTAGATCTGATCGGCCCGCAGGTACCTGGGCAACAACCATCTTACGATGGCGAGGAGTCTCCTGGAGGCCTCCGGGCAGGGCAACGAGGATGTAGGAGGCGTAGAGAGACCACCTTGGCCCCAAGGCCTGGTTCTGGGCAGAAGGGATATAATCCGACATCCTCGCTGCTCACCGCCGCCGCCCACTATTGGAGGGAGAGACAGAATGGATCAGTTTGGAAACGTGGCGAGTATTTCAAGCTTCAGTACAATGGTGAAGATATCCCTTTTAACTTCCACAATTCCCTCAAAGTTTCATCACCCTGCAAAAAAATAGATAAGCATCAGATATTTCTAAGAAAATTGAACAGGGCAAGATATCACAAAGAAGTAAGGCATCATTTTTAGGTTGGAAGGCCTCCAACTGACCGCAGGTTAAAGGATGGTGGCCACATCAATAAAGTCGTTTGCCTGTATAATGGTAACTGCTATAACTTCCATCTTTAATTGCAATAAAAGCTCTCTTCTGCACCTAGCCTTTTATACTTTTCTATAAGAGTTTTTGCACTAAGCTGCACACTTATTTCTTCCGAACTTTCCAATCGCTTCGTAGTTTTCTTAAATCAAGTACTACTATATTAAACACTTCTACAAAAATGCAAATCGGGCAAGGACAGGATTAAACGGATATGGCTCGACTGGAACTGAAATTCGATATAAGCTGCAAAAGAACCCCAGTTTTGACAAGGTCCAGGATTTCATCAGGGCACGCACAATCGGCCAGCAAAGCAAGGGTGGGCAATTTGATCCCACTCGGGCATTTGAAGCAATTAACAAGAGTAGTTTCTCCCAGCCAATAATGATATAAGAAATTGCATGCAGATGTTTGTAAATTTCTCATGAACCTGCAGGAACAAATAAAAAAAATACAAATGGAAAATAAGAGAGCCGAAATTCACATATACCTGCCAAATATTCTTTCACTGAATCAATACAGTAGGTACTATTGCAAAGTAATGTCCGTTCCTATTTCTTGATTGGCTGGACAACTCTGGGTGACACCCAATTATATGAAGTGTTTCTAGTGAGGATGGCAGACCACATGCTGGTAAAGATTTGAGCTCTGAGCAATAAGATATTCGCAGCACTTTGAGAGATGATAGGCTCCTAAAGTTCAACGGAAATGATGCTGCTGTTACTTTAGGGCACCTCTCGATCACCAGATACTTCAGTGAATCAAAAGACTGTAGCGATGACATAGACTGAAACAACCGACAGGTCCGTATGGACAACTCAGTGAGCATTGTGCTAAACCTAAGTGTTTCCGATGCTGGAAGAGATGTTATGTTAGGAAGGTCTATTATCTCCAACGAGGACAGACAAGGCAGAGCCTGGAGAAACCTACTAAATTTCTGGTCCGTAACATTACACCGAGAAAGCTGCATCCTTTGTAGAGAAACAAAGGACCCGATTTCTTCAGTAGCAATGACTTCTTCAGCACCACTTATATTTAAGGCTGCAATGGCTTCTACATGCTGTTTACTGAGTAACCCGTTGAAGTCGAGAGAAGTTGTGAATACATCCAGCTGGAACTTCTCTGAAGTCGAAGAAAAAGGTGCAAGCCTCATATATGGTATTAATCGTGTACGCTCAATGGTAATTTCACGAGTAGATGGAAAGAACGGAGGAATTTCGACTAATTTTGGACAATCCATTATAACTAATCTTTCAAGGCATGGAAATGATTTTCTGTCTTCTCTTCCGGACCAGTCATGCAACCTTGGGAAATCATCAAATTCAAGGAATTTTAGGGATGGAAATGCCACATCACCAGTGCCATAAAACTCATGTCCTATTCGTTCAACTGCACACAGCTCCTTCATGTGTAAGTACCTGAGTGACCCCAAATGCCCCAGTGGAGGAAGCATGGCCAAACTCCTGCAATTGGTAAGGTTCAAGGAACACAGCTGCTGCAATGACTCTAGCCACTTGGGAGTTTCGGTACCACAGTACCTTCTAATATTTAGTACCTTTATGCCTTGGTGCGGCTGTAGGCCCTCAAGTACCTTTGCATCAGCAGGCAGGGGGTTATTTCTACTAGCGGAGCTCCATTCCAAATTCAGAGAACTAAGATATGATTTCTTGTTCAACTCAGCTTTACAGGCTTCTTCATAGCTTGAAACATTTTCTAGATTTTTTATTTTGAGCAACCCACGGAGACCATTGATGTTTCTCAACTCTTCTACTTTATGCCCTTCCCTCTTCTCAACATGGAGCTCAAGTGATCCCTGAAGGTTAGCTAGCCGACCAATGCCCATCAATCCAGCAGTATACTTCGTTTCAACAAGAAGGTGCCGCAAATTGACAAGCATACTAATGCTTGCAGGAAGCTTATCAAGGGAACATTTCCCAGTGAAGCACAATGTTTGCAGATTCAGGAGCTTGCCAATCGACTCAGGAAGCCTCTGGATGGAGCCATGGATAGATAGGTAACGGAGGTGCAGTAAGTTATCAATGCATTGGGGCAACTCTTCTAGGATACAGCTGCTGATATCCAGGACACGCAAATGTTTTGACTTCTCTAGGAGACATTTTAACTTCACAGAAAAATCCTCTTGGAAGCAACTGAAGGAGAACGGAAGTGATGGTTGAATTAACAAAGTGCGCAGCTTTTCGAGCCCGCAGAAGTTTGTGAGACCAGGTAGGCTGTTCATGGTGACCGACACATGGCGAACTGTTGACGGGATGTCACAGTTCATGCCATCCTCAATGCGAAAGCAGTCCTCCGCTGCAACAGACTTTGCAAGATCATGAAGTAACCCGTGCACCAAGTAATACGTCTTGGGTCCAACCTTGATTTCTTGGAAAAGTGAGCGTGAAACAAGTTGATCAAAGTATTCTCTAGCTATGTCTTCTATCCTTTTCTTAGCCCTGCCTTGCGGTTGAACAAAACCCTCGGCAATCCAAAGCCAGGACAACTGAGCTGGATCAAACTTATAGCCTGGTGGAAACAAACTGCAATATGCGAAGCACCGCTTGAGGTGTACCGGCAGGTATATATAGCTCAAGCGTAGGATAGGGAAAACATCGTTGTCTTGTAATCCTTTTTTCATGATATTCATCCACTGATTTTTGCTCCTTGTATCTCCCAGCAAACCTCCCACCAGCTTGGCAGCCAAAGGCGATCCGTTGATTTTTGCAGCAATTTGCTTCCCAATCAGCTGGAGGTCTGGACAGACATCCTCGCTATCACTCGGAAAAGCATGTTGCTTGAGCAGGGCCCAGCAATCGTCGTTATTTAGCGGATTCAGGGTGTGGAGCTGCGATGTGCCAAGGGAACGAGGCACCGTGCCTGTGCGAGAAGTCACCAGAATTCTGCTCCCAATATCTGCAGACTGTAGAGGAGCAAGCATATCCAGCCAGATATCATCCGTGCTGTTCCATACATCATCGAGAACAATCAGATACCTCTTGGATGTAATGAATCGACGGAGCTCGGACTGAAGCATTTGAACATCCACTATCTTCTCAGCAGAGCCATCCCAAGATGGCTGGGCCGAGCTTAGGATCTCAGATGTGAGCTTCATTAGGTTGAAACTAGTGGAAACAGAGACCCAACATCTTACATCAAAATGCTGCCTGACTTCTGTATCGTCGAACACCATCTGGGCGAGTGTTGTCTTCCCAATTCCTCCAGCACCAAAAATAGAGACCGTCCTGTCAGGTGCAGCAGCCTTGCCGCGTGGGTGGATGAGCATTTGCACTATGTCATTCTTCTCCTTGTCGCGGCCAAATACCTCAGCCTGATTTATGGGAGGAAAATGAGAAGTTAAATGTTCTGACAATCTGGATTTAACTAGAAGCTTCACAGTAGAGGAAGTTAAACATGCTCTCTTTTCAATGAAATTAAACACAGCTCATGGCCCTGATAATATTTGCATTGGGTTTTTCCAGCACTGTTGGGATATTGTTAAAACTGACATTATGTAATCCCTCCGTCTCAAAATAGATGTCTGAGATTTGTCTAAATTTGGATGTATCTACTAAATAGTGTCTAGATGCATCCAAATTTAGACAACTTTGCGACATCTATATTGAGACAGAGGGAGTATATGTTTGAGAAATTTTGTATTGGTCAATTGGATGTGCAAAGGTTGAATTATGGAGTGATTACCTTAGCCTAAGCTGAATGTTGCTAATAAAATTCAACAATTTCATCCAATTTGTCTCCTTAGATGCATCTATAAGTTGATAACTAAAACTCTTTTTTTAAGGTTGGATCCTTATGCTGATAAATGTTTAGTGTGCAACAAAATGCTTTCATAAACAAAAGAAACATCATTGATGGTATCATGTCCCTTCATGAAATAATTCATTTTACTCGTGTGAAAAAACAAGTGGGTATTGTTTTGAAGCTCGATTTCGAGAAGGCATACGACAAAGTAAATTGGAATTTTTTGTTGGATTGTCATAGGCTGAGGGGTTTCTCTATTTTGCATAATGGTACGGTGTCAGTGAAAATAAATAATGTCATGGGATCCTATTTCCAGAGTGCAAAAGGGGTTCGACAAGGGACCCTTTGTCCCCTGGTTTGTTTAATATGGCTGGTGAGGTCCTGAGAAAAATGGTCATTCAAGCTGAAAAAAATGGCTTGATTGTTGGCTGAGCGGACCCAAGGTCCCTCAAGCCCAGGCGACCGCCCAGGCTTGCCGGCGGCACCGCAGCTTGTGTTACATGACTTCGAACAACAATTTTATCTGAAAAATCGCACCATAGGTACGTTTGCCCAGGCTTCAAAAAGTTTCTGAGTCCACCAGGCTCCTGACTTGATTCCTAATGGAGTAGCTATTCTTCAATATGCAGACGATGCGGTCATGTTTACTACTCCCTCCGTCCTCAATTAAGTGAATTCAGTTTATCTAGATTTGTATGTACCTTTCAACTAAAATTTGTCTTGATACATGCGAATCTAGACAAATCCAAGTCAGTTATTTGAGGACAGAGGGAGTATTAATTTGAAACAGGTAGGTTTGGTACATCCTATATCTGTTTACCTCTATTTGCTGCGTTATTCATGAATAGTGCCACCACGGGCTAAATTTCCCGAACCGTTTTTTCCCTATTACGTGGTCCTAATAGCATGTCAAAAAAAGGATCCTAGTAGCCAGCGCTCTTCACCAAGGCCTGAGCTCGCCACCCAGGAATGAGCGGACAGCCGCCGCCCGCGGCTGTCTCCAACCCCAAGCCATAAGCGTGGCTTCAACGTCACCATTCCCTCCATAGCCAGCGCCACGGGTCTCCGTTATAGTTCCGACGAGAGCGAGTGCTTCCTTGATCATTGCCCGGCTATCATCCATGCCACGCAGAGGCTCAATTCCTCAGCCAGCGCCTACGAGGACCCTTCCCTAGTGATGCACTCTCTTGTGACCCCTCCAACCCTCACAGCATTTACCTACCCTTCGCCACGCCAGCTTCTAGCGGTCTCCTTGCAAGATCCTGGCCAGTGTAGCATGTAATGTACTGTGCAATGTTAGGATTCTGTAACTCCCCTTCAGTTCTTATTCCAGGCAGTGTCAACTGACCGAACATGAAGTTTCGGTATGAACCCCTGCTACCAACTTTCAATACCCTGTTCCATACTGAAGTACCGAATTTTGAACACTGTGTCTATTCACAACTAAATCATCTACTCCCTCTGTTCCAAATATAAGATGTTTTAGCCTTTTTCTGAAATGCATGTATTTAGACATCTTTTAGTGTATAGGTTTGGAGTAAGTTCTTATTCCAGGCAATGTCAACTGACCGAACATGAAGTTTCAGTATGAACCCCTGCTACCAACTTTCAATACCCTGTTCCATACCGAAGTACCGAATTTTGAACACTGTGTCTATTCGCAACTAAATCATCTACTCCCTCCGTTCCAAATATAAGATGTTTTAGCCTTTTTCTTAAACACATGTATCTAGACGTCTTTTAGTGTATCGGTTTGGAGTAAAATGAGCAAACCTACACACTAAAAGATGTCTAGATTCAAAAAAAGTCTAAAACATCTTATATTTTGGAACGGAGGGAGTAAATTAAATGTCCGTTCACAGATGAATAGACCCATTGATGGCATGCCGTACAACTGGGCCGTGATCTACTGGATTTCTTTTGTTCAGCAAGTACTGTAACAGTTTCCTTGACCCAAATGAAACTATTCCAACCATCTGCCAATAGTAATTGTTAGCACAGTTCTATGCCATCTACAGACCTTTGTCCCCTTTGGCGTCAATTACTACTGAACCCTGCCCAAAAAGATACTGCACTGATTGTCTTCAAAGTATGCCCAACAACTAAAATTACAACAATTTTCACAGTTAATTAAAATCGTGAGTTTCAGTTAAACGTGGTACTGTGCCACTAATCACTATAGGATATTATGAAATTGTACGCCGAGAACTTGTGAAAGGCGACATGTTAATGATTAAAAATCACTTTCACTCATGAACCTGACAAAGCTGTCAATTTAAAATTACTCCTTTACTTTTTTGAACTCATGTCAGGGTTAAAAATAAACTTCCTAAAAAGTAATGTTTTCACAATCAATGGAGATAACAATATTACAGGCTTTTATGCTGATATGTTCAATTGTCCGGTTGGAAATTTACCTATAAAGTATTAGGGGTTCCTGCAACTTTTGCTGCCCTCAAAACCTTGACTGCAATTTGTTGGATGAGAAATTCATCAAAAAGCTGGCTTTCTGGATATGTGATAATGCTTCCTCTTGGGGTAGCTTCATCGTTTTTAAGGAAGTAAGGAAGTAAGGCGGTCTAAAGCACCCAGGGACCTTTTCACCTTTTAAGCACTTAAAGCATAAGACGAAGCTTTGATGCCTTAGACACATAAATATATATCATATATGGCAACCAGATAGGAGATTTAATAACTAAAATTAACATAAGTTCAACACAAGTTACATAACATAATAATGACTAGAACCTAGAAGTTCATGGAAATTATCTTGTCCAGGTGACGAAACGATGTCTCCGAACTTCAGCTTCATCGTCCTCATCTAAATATTGCTCATAGCTTTAAACTTCCTTGTGTTTAAGAAGTAGCTAATCTCTTTCCTGATTTCAACGGTTGCCCCGGGACAATTATGCACTTCACTAGATGTTGGAGCTGCAACTCCCAGCTCCTCTCTTCTCTCTCACAATCTCTCAGAATACACACGCACACTACACCAAGGAAGAATACAAAGGTTTTGCCGAGACTCGCTTCCTTGGCACTCACAAATGTTGCATTGTTTTATCTGCCCGCAGGCAACTCCTTTTCATTATGCAGTGCCAGATTTATATACAGTACAAAGACTTGGCAACATGCAACCGCTACTCACACATGACCACATCCAAAGCACCTTGGAATCGCTCCATGATTCAGATGACCCAGCCAGCATGCACTACTTGACTCGGCTAAACACACAAACTAGCCTATGTGTGAATCAGACTACTAGATAAGTATAGAACTAACTAACCATACACTAGCTTGCATGTACACACATGGACACGTCTTTACACGTGCATAGTGCCGCAGCTACTACTACAAGCATGACTCACACCTAATCATCTAAACTAAGCACTAATAACAAGACTAGTTACAACACTAGAACCCCCTGAAAGGTGTTGCTTGAGCCATGTCGCTCCAGCATGGAATCTCTGGCCGGAGAATGTGTCCGAGTTGGCCCAGGACGACGCCCTACGCGCCTAAGCTACACTTCAGGCGCCTCAGAGCTCCAAGGCGGACACCTTCCATTGATTTCTAAGGCGAGCACGACGCCTTGACGTCCGAGGGCGCTCTCATGCCTAAGCGTCGCGTGACGCCTTAAAAACCATGGGTAGATTGACTCTATTGCAATCCTGTTTGACAGGAATTCCGTCTTATTATATGTCGATATTTTCCTTAAATAAGACTTTTATTAAGAAATTGACTAAACATATAAGGAGTTTTTTCCGGAAATGTATAAGAATAAAAAGAGAAGATATCATATGGTTAAATGGAAAAGGATATGTCGATCAAAATCCAAAGGTGGGTCAAATGTGAAAGATTTGAGAAAACAAAACATCAGTTTATTGGTGAAATGGTGCTGAAAATTGGAAACTCAAGATAGTTTATGGCAAAAAAATTGTGAGAGCAAAATATTTGCACAATAAAACTGTTGCCACTGTGAAGACAAGATTTAATGGCCAAGCTGGAAAGATTTATTGAAAATAACGGATTTCTATTTTAAAGGGAGAAAATAATTTTACATAATCTATTTTGAAGGGAGAAAAATAATTATACATAAAGGAGATATTGTGAGATTCTGGAAAGATTCCTGGCTGGATGGGGCAAGCTTACAGGAATCTTATCCGTTGCTCTTTGACATTTGTCGAAAGCCTGATAAAATCTTCCTACGATGTGTTCAGATGAACTTTAATATTACTTCCAGGCATTGTTCAAGAATTCAGCCGACTAATCAGTTAAATGGCCATTTAATCGCTTACCACATATTCTGAGTGTTAAGTGGCCAGGGCGATTAAATGGCATTTAATCAGCTGTCAGCCTGATTAATCATCATCGATCAGGTAACTGGAAGGGGCAGACCAAGGCCAATATTTGGCCCTGTGACCCCGCCCAACCCCCTCCCGCTGCCAAATTGCTTGGGTTTGGGCTCCTCCCGCCCCTTGATGGGAGCATGGTATAATACTAGAACGTCAAGGTTACAATTCTACCTCTTGTCTAAGCTTTTTACATGCCTACAATAGCATATTTTAGTATATTATATAGCTGGGAGCATGGTATAATACATAAAAACTATATATATAGCTGGGAGCATGGAATATATTGGCATTTGCCTATTTAATCGACCAATTAATCCAGTTAAATGGCCGATTCACCGATTAATCGCTACTCACAAGCCGAGCGAGCAGTTACCAGTTACCGAATTCCTGAACAATGCTTTCAGGAGAAGGCTGAGCCCTGACCTGATGGCAGTGGCAATATATATTGAGTAGGCATCAAGCTGTTCCTATATCAGATGATGTTGATAGGGTTACTTGGTCACTCAATCAGAAAGGTACCTTCACTACTAAATCCATGTATAAGCGTTTGGAGAAGAATATTGCTGGTCCAAACTACAATTTGATCTGGATGGCAAAGATACCTTTGAAAATTAAAAAATTCTTATGGCAAGCAATGTACAATGCTATTTTGACAAGGGACAACATGAAAAAAGGAAATGGACTGGTAATCCAACTTGTTCTTATTGTAATCACGATGAGAGTAGGGATCACTTATTTTTTATTTGCACTTCTGCAAAGTTTGTGTGGGGTATCATTGGAGCAGTGCTTCATACTAATACTTGTCCCAAATCAATGTGGCAATGCTTAACCTGGATGCAGGTGTTCTGGCGGGGAGGGCGAAAATTTCATACTCTTCTTTTGGCTGCTGTTTGCTGGTTTTTAGAGCATCTCCACTCGTCCACCCCATACGGCGTCCCGCGCAGCTTGATTTTGAGCCGTATGGGGCGGCCGAATAAGTTCACGATTTGGGGGGGAGGGGGGGCGCTGACTCCCAGCCATGCCCTCCATACAAAAAATAATCAAACATTCAAACACTTCAATTTACATTCAAACACTTCAACTTTTACATTGAAAGGAAAAGATAAACTAACGCCTCTGGCGGCCGAAGGCGCTGCTCTCCCCAGCAGGGCGCGGCGGCGGCCCTCTGGCGACACCCCACATGTCAAACAGCGAGTTGTATCCCGCTAGCTGCATCTCAGCCTCCTCTTTTGCTCGGTCGCGCCTGGTATGCAAGTCAGCGTCGCCAGGCTCTCTACGCAACGCATAGAGGAAACGCTTGTGGATGTCGTCAAGTTCTTGCAGCCGGCGGTGCTCCGGCAGGAGAACTTCGCGGAAGATGTCCCACCCGTAAGGCTCGCCAGTGGTCCGATAAGCTGGCCCATGGGGTATTGGCGGCCGCAAAAGCGCAAAAGCGCTCGTCGGTCCTCACGTCGAATACGGCGGTTGGTCACCCGTTGTTCGAGTGGCTCGTCGGACTCGGGGCCGGAACTGGCCCAGCCCAGCTCGTCGGTGTTGGCAATGCCGGAGTCGTCGGAGTCGATCCACTCCATGTGGGAGCACTCTGAGTCGGTGTGGTTGGGTCCAGGGGGGCAGGAACGGGTGCCACGGCTCTCCTATGGACGGTGGGCGAGGCGGGGAACGACGGCGTCCAGGCATGGTTGTGCGCCGGCCCTACTGGCGAAAGCAGCAACTCCTGCCGCTGCCCTAGATATTGCGAGAGAGGGTGTGAGGTCTGGTCATGGTGTAGATCTGCAATGGAGATGGCCGCCGTGCCTACATATAGCGAGAAAAGGGTGGGAAGAGCATGGTGAAAGAACGCGCTGGCGAGCAATTTCACCACCGCATAGCCGGTGACGAGACAACGCTCGGGAGACGAGCCGTCTATCTCACTGCCAGGGCTGGCTCGCGTCGTTTTCATCTTCAGCCGGCGCCCCTGCTAGCCCCCCCCCCCCCCCCCGGGTTTGGTTCGGCCTAGGGGCGACGGCGTGAAGAAAAGATTGGGGGGACCGGCTGGGCGTGATTTTGTGAGCTGGCACCCCCGATAGCCCTTTAGGGGGGGCTTTAGGGCCCTACGATGCTCTTATAGACCACCAGAAACAAAATAACTTTTGACCAAAATCCCCTGTGTCTATTGCTAGGCAGGGATGCACAAGGAAGAAGAGAAAGGAGCTATTAGGGTGGGAACTGATCAGTTACTCAAGAAAAGAAGACTCAATTATTCGTTGGTGAGCAGAGAGGATCTTCCTTCAATGGCAAGGCAACAAGGTGGGGTGCTGATGATCGAAGAGGGTTGAAGTCTTTGGTTCCCTGAACTTCTGTTGGTGTTGGTATTGGTATTCTGAGTTTCCTGAAACTGTGTTACTTTTGTAATATGAACTTGTAGGTAGGACCCATTCACAGAGGTTTCCTGTTAGTCTCCTCAAACGTGCTACCAGTTTCTTTTTCTTTTCCTTTTCCTTTTATTTTGTTTGTATTGTATATATCAGACCGTTATTTCCGTTGAGCAATTAATGCAAAAGGGGTAGCTCGTTTGGGGAAAAAATACCTTAGGCTGAAGGATTTCCCTTCCCGAATCAGGCGGCGGCGGTGGAGGCGGCAGCGAAGTGGACGATGGGCCTGCGCCCTTTTGTAGCAGATGGCCAATCCTGCGAGTTTCTTCATTCACAACTTTGACGTCCCTCATGATCTTGCCTAGTGGTTTCGGCGCAAGCAACCCAAGCAGGCGGTTCCAACAATAGCATAGAGCAGGAATCAGCTTGAATTGATGGCTCATAATCTTGGCTCGCCGGGCTACGGTGCAGCACGCGAGTATCATGTCCTGGAGGTCGTCGATGAAGTAGGTTGCATCCCTGGCCTGCAGAGCCAGCGCCTTGTCTCCAGCGCGCTGTGGCTCGGCTCCGGCGGACATGAACCAGATCTTGAGCATGTACACCTTGAGCACCTCCAGATCGAGGCCGACGAGCTTCCACCCCCAGCTCCTAGGCACACATTTCCCGTCGCGCGATTGGATCTGGGCGGCCAAACCCTCCATGGCCTGAGAAACAGAGCCGACCAGCTTCGGCGCCTCCGCCAGTTCGGCAGGTTCCAAGCCGGCAGCTGACGCTAATTCCTCCATCTCCTCCTCTCTTGGTGATTTGCTTTTGGTGGGAGATTTGGATGGTCGTAGGCGGGAAGGGAGATGGTGCTTACGCGCGAGCTTATCAACACGACCCCAATTCTAAGTCAACGAACGATATACTCCTTCCGTCCAAACGTATCACCTTCCTCGAAGTTTCCGTCGGATGCCGTGTCGTCTCACGTCCTTTTTAAAAAAAAAATCAGTGTCGTCTCACGTCTTTATTTTGACATTTTTGTCTCCTCTCTCCCTTATGCTACTACCTCATTTGATTAGACGAAACTTGATTTTGGTCTAAAAATGCCAAGTTTTTCACTCGCGTTCTCAGGCCGAGTTCATATGTTCGGCTAAATTTCAGTCGAGTTTGGCAAATTCAGTCATATTTCATTAAAGATGGCGAACATAGGCGGATTACATCGAATTTAAACTAAGGTAGTAGATAATAAACTAAAAATACATTAAAAAGGTCGTTACCGTGGCCTTCGTCGATGCCGTCGCCGTTCTACATGCCGAAGTTGCTGTGGAACGCAGTGTAGCCGGGATCGGCCCTGCCGTCATCCTTGTCGTCGTCGTCGCTCGGCGGCTGGGCGGGCGGGAGCTCCCCTGGTCAGGGTCGCCGCACCTCCACGGCTGGTAAGAAGGGCCATCCTCCTCCTTGTCGTCGAGGACGAAGAGCGGGGCGCCCTGGTAGGCGAGCGCGCGCCCGGACAACGCCTGCCTCCGGGCCGCCTGCTGCTGTAGGCGGTGGACGCGCTGCCGCTCCGTCTCCTCCTAGTCCGCCCTAGACCATTCCAGGATGTCCGTCGAGGACGGATCCACCAACGGCGGCTGCGGCGCCGAGTCGCGGAGCGACTGCTCCAACGCCATCCTCAAGGCGCTATCTTCGGGCGGCGTCGAGCCGGCTCAGTCTTCGGACGGCGAAGACGAAGGCGACCAGTAGGAGCCGACAACGTCGGCACGCGTGGCTCGCCGATGACGATGCCGCGCGAGCGTGTCCATGACGGCGAGCGCACAGGCGAGACCGCCTCGCGCTTGACTGGACGCAGCACCGACGAAGGACCCGTCGGCGTACGGTGGGGCATGGAGCCCGATGAGCGGGAGGCCGAGGCGAAGGAGGAGGAGCTCAGGCTGGACATCCTCCTTAGCATCCAGTTCACCGGAGGACGCTTCCCCGACCTGGCCGCCGGCGTGGGTTTGCGCGGGAAGCCGAGATGCGGCGTGTTCCCGGCGTTGATGTGCTCCAGCACCACTTTGAGCGTTCGGCCTCACGTGCTCCAAAAACGTCGGCGACCGGCCGCGTTGTTGCGCTTCGGCGGCGAATCGTCCAGCGTCCCCTCGTAGCGAGCAAGCTCCTAGGCGCGGCGTTCAGCGAAGAACGTCTCCCAGTACAGGAGGTTATCGGGGCTCTCGGCAGCGGAGGGATCATCCATGGCCGCGATGAACTCCTGAATCTCGTAGGGCAGTTCTTCCGGCGTCGGCGCCGGCGGGATAGGGATGCCGCTGGCGCTAAGCTTCCATCCCGGAGGATTCCGCGTGTCCGACGGCGCCATGTAGTCGGCCTCGTAGAGCAGGCGCGTCTCCCAAGCCTGGAGCGTGTGCCGGCCGAAGCCATCGCCGGGATACCGCTCGGCCATGGCTAAGTGGGGAGGGAAGAGTTGTGTGTTCGCCGGAGTTTTGGGTTGGTGGGCTGGGGAGCTGTGAGAGAGTGTGAGGAACTCCGGCGAGGGGTACGGCTTTTATAGGCCGAGGTGGGCGGCGAGGGCGAGAGGGGTGTAGCGGCGAGGGCGGGAAAAGGGGAACGGCGGGAAGTTACACTACTAGAAAACTAACTATAGATAAACAGACCTTCTGTGGCGCATGGTTCTGACCATGCGCCATAAAAGTTGTCCAGTGGCGCATTTCATCAAATGCGTCACAGAAGTCTTCACACTTCTGTGGCGCATATAGAAAAAATGCGCCACAGAAGTTCGAACTTCTGCACATATGTTCACATGCGCCACAGAAGTTGACGCATATGGACATATGCGCCATAGAAAGCTCCGGTGAACCCTAGCACAGAATCTCATTGACTGTACTCTGACCAACATTCTGTGGCACATATGACCATATACGCCACAGAAGTTCATCTTCTGTGGCGCGTATAGAGGCATGCGCTACAGAAGTTGGAGTAGGAAAAACAGATTCTACCCCATCGCCTTTTTAGCCTTGCAAAAAATAATAGAAAATAAAAAACACTTCAAAAAATAAAATTCTTTTACATAGTGATAGATAATATGTTCTAGTTTGTAGGAAAATTAACAAACATGCATTTCGACTTTTTATAAAAAAAAGTTTATGTCATGGTAAAACGGCTGTAACTTTGCATACGATGTCGGAAAAATCCGTATAATATACCAAAATGACGAGAACGAGATTTTGCATCCGCTCGCAATCAAAAATATTCTATTAAACCAAAAATATTCAACACGTGAGCTACCTGTACGAGGATCTAGCACCATGACGTCAATACCAATATACTATCTGCAATCATAGCCGCAGTAAGAAAGATTTTTTTTTAAACAAACCTTGAATTCGTATGCAAAAGCTAAATCAAACCTCCAACTCCTAATTCCTGAAATCGACACTCTAAGGTCCCGTTTGGTAGCTAAGTATTTTCTAAGTATTTAACATATACTTCAGTTTTTAGAAATAACATAGTTTTAGATACTTTGAGGTGTTTTGGCTCTAATGAAAAGTACAGTTTTAAATACTGCATTATTGGCAATACTGTGGTATTTTCGTTGTATCTAAAAAAGAGCCCTGGACCTCTCTTTTTTTGAAACTGAGAAATGCTTTCTTCTTCCGCTTCTTTCACTGTTACTGCAGGCCACCGCGCCATCTTTTCCAAAATCTGTCGATGTGCAATCCATCTTCCTTGGATCACTAGCTAATCCAACCTGATGCCTCCTCCACGAGCGTTGCTAGCTGAAATCAATCAAAAAACAGCGTACGGGGTACTTGCCGGAAAGTATTCAAACAAGTTTGTCCTGTGGCAGCAGCCTTCCCCTCCTCTTATTTCTTGCTACGGTTGCTCAGAGAGATCGGCTCGTGCCCTGCCCTGAATCACGCCATGGCAATCCAGAACTTCACCGGACGGTTCTCCTCCATAGAACAGAGCAACTAAATACCATAGTACATGCACATTTCCAAACACCTCGGATTTTTGGACAAAACGGAAGAAAAATGTGGTTTCCCAAAACTGTGGTATTTCATTGCCGGGCGTCCGAATACTGCGGTTTAGACATACTATGGTTTTGGAAATACTGAGCTGCCAAACGGAGCCTAAACTTAGTAATCCTGGTCTATTTTAAACCTTATACCTATTTGGCGTACCGGGAATTCCACAATCCCGGCCGGGATTGCGTGCTACTTTCACCGACAGTTTAGACCCATTTGTCATATCTATCCCCTTCCTAGATCTCTCGCATCTCACTTTCCCTAACCCGTGCTCTGTTGTGCATGTGAGTGAGATTGCATCGGTGTTAGCCATGTCGAGCAGCGTTCAGAGTAGGGCGAGATCCTCCGCTCCTTCCCCAACTCCGATCGAAACTCCACGACTCACCGGAGTACCAGCATACCACCTTGCAGAAAGCAGCGCCTCCTCGTCCCCAATCATTAGATTTTCCGGAGGCGGCGGTGAACACGCGGGGCTAGGATTAGCCGAGGAGAGCGACCAGTACATAGCTGGCTCGATTTGCTTCTCTGCCTTGATGTTGGCCATTAAAATTCAAGACGCATAAGATAGCTTGACATGTTTGGGCTGGTTGATTTTGGTAGTAGTCAATTCGTATTCACGCTTTGTGCTAGCTTTCCGATTAATCAGATCAAGTGCTATCTATCCAGCCTTGTACATAGAAAATCAATCAAGCTACCATGGACCGCGCTCTCTAACCTCCTACGCGCCCTGCCGTGTCGGTGTAAGAGCGGCAGCGAAAGCTCCATTATTGCGCCGGCCTCCGTGGAGTCGCCGCAGCGCCGCGTTTCGGGCTCACCATCGACAACGGCCAAGGTCACAGGGGCTGCCACTGCTCGATCGTGTGGGGCGGAGAGAGACACACGCGATGCAAGGGCAGAGGCGCCAGGGCACGCGGTAGCCGCCATCGGAAGGTCGTGGGCGAGAAAGTCAAAAGGCATGAAGATGATTTGGTAATAAATTGAGCTAATAACACTAGGCATACACAAACTTGTCCGGTGGGTGCATTTTAGTACAACAACTTGCAAACTGTGATTAGGTGGTACACAAACTTGCTTAGTGGGTGCAAATTGGTCCAAAAGTGCTCTGGTGCTAATGTTAGAGTTAATCTTGACCTAGTGCGGTTCAGTTAATCTAAGTATGTGTTGAGTCTAATTAGGTAAGTGTTCTTGGTATTAGTAGTGCATGCATGCACGTGAGTCTACCAAGGTAAGTCAGAGTTGGGTTCCAAGTACTGATCGGTTTAGAGTCCGAGTTGTACTAGGAGGTCATGTACGTGTACTCTAGTCATGTTCTAGTCTGAATAGGATTGGAACTAGCTAGTCTGGTTTGAGTCGGTTATGTGTTGCCTGGCCGTGTATATATACACACCAGGATCTAAGCTTGTAACATATCGTGAGAATTGAGAAGAAAATAAAGAAAAAGAACGGACACGACACGTGCCCTTGGCCATAAGATTTTTCGAGCGTGCTTGTTTGTCTAGTTTGATGTAGTCGATCTGTGGGCAAATTCTAACAGCTAACACGTGGCGTTGTTACTTTTACGAAAAACTCCTCTGATTAACACAAATCTATAAAGAGCTAGTCTTTCGTAGATCCCTTTTACATGTTGCGCTGAAGGCGTTTGACGAAATATCCATTGCTAGCGCCGTGTAGCACAGATTACACGTCTAGGTATTGAACTACGAGCACCATGGTCACGCACTAACGTTGTCCAGGAACTCCTCAAGGGCCTCCTGGGTGTCCACTTGCATTTCAGTCTCTGCCTGTCGATATGGTGCATGTCGACCTCCGTTGCGCCGTCCGGAACCAGGATGCGGAGCGTGCAACGCAGGCCCCCGGCCCCGCGCTTGTTTTCCTGTCCAAGCAGGCTCTCCGTGCACCGTCCCGACCCGCTGTCCTTGACCAGGGAGAAGAGAAGATGTGCACCGTACCGTGTTGAGCTGAGCATCCGTTCCTTCGTGTCCTGCCCGGACACCCAGGAGAATTGCGTCCCGTGGCGGCCACGCCCATCAGTGGCGTCCCGAGAATGACCTGATGCTGCAGCCTGTCAAGCACCTCTAGCTTCCTTGTGACTACCAGGTTGGAGCTCATTGCCACCATGCCGATACAACTCTTCCCCACCTCGCATCGGTAGTGTCCCTGCCAGTAGCTTCTCCGCTTTGAACTTGCAGAGTTACACCCCGTCAGTACCACCGCATGTACAAACAGAGAAACATGTTGTTTGATAAACAATTTGTATAGAAGCATTGTAAACTGAAACTGAATCGAGCGCACACAACTACATATGTACGTAGTACAATTTGCAACAAGATACTCAACACGGACAAAAGCACGATCAACTTGAAACTAATTTATTATGCGATGATCGATCAGCTCTTCATTCACAATTTACATATAGAGGCCACAAAAGTAAATCCATGATCAAGTGGTACTGCACGCACTTCATCCATAATTCTCATGCATCAAGCACAGGAAGGTGTTCGGTTCACCGCTTCAGACTGAGACACGAGTAGCAGCTAGGAAACTAGCGAAACGAAAAAGAAGAGCAAAACGATGATATAATCATGGCTAGGTGATCGATCGATCTCAATCGAGCACCTCAAGGTCACTGTACTCGGTGCTGGAGATGGCGTTGGCCATGAGGACTGACGGCACGAGCTCGTGTGTTGTCCCTGCTCTCTGACCGGTAGAGCCGACGGGACGCCGGTGTCCAGCACATAATCTCCGGCCACACACAGGTGTCAGCACGAGAACGACAAGGAGAGCCTGGGCGTGTTCACCGCGGTTTCCAGGGCGCGTATCCTTGTGGACCTCGTCGAGCGGGATGGCGCGGCGACGGGGAGGGACAGGGCGAATGCAGCGTCCGATGCTCTATCTCCTAATGGTCGGTGGCGGCGAGACCTATGGCCGTTGGAAGCAGCAGGCAGCTGCGAGTCATGGCGCAGCATTGAGGAGGACGACAGATAACCCCGGTGTTCAGACTTCTCAACCTCGTGATGGTCGGCGGCTAGGTCTTCGGTCCCGTGAAGGAGTGGACCAGGGCGGCGTGGAGACGTGGAGTAGTAGGGGTAAGGATTTGACGACGGCCACGACCCAACGCAGTCGCGTATAGAAGGGAAAATACAGAAAGGTCACATGTATGAAAGAAAATTTCTTCAAGGTTCTGTATGGAAAAGTAGCAATGCCGCGTGTCAGCACCAGAGCGCTTTTGGACCAATTTGCACCCACTAAGCAAGTTTGTGTACCACCTAATCACGGTTTGCAAGTTGTTGTACTAAAATACACCCACCGGACAAGTTTGTGTATGCCTAGTGTTATTAGCTCTAATAAATTTATCCGGAGAAATTAACTTTCCCAAGAAAACGGATCGGGGGTTTGCGAATAACCGGGGCGGAATTTGAAACCGTGTTAAATTGAGCTCAACATAGGAGAGATGTAGGCCATTTGATTATCGATGTTTTACGGCTGAGATTGATCGTATCCCGGCCTTTAATGGTGTATAGAGATGTAGAGATAGAGATAGAGATGTAGAGATGTAGAGATAGAGATGTAGAGATGATTGTATCCCAACAAGTTTGAGCCTTTAATGGCGTAGAGATAGAGATGTAGAGATAGAGATACTATATTTTTTATTGATCTTTCTTCATGTTATTATGAAAGTACTATTGTTGTTTTAGTTTTAAATTAGTAAAACAATTACTAGTTTTTCTTATATGTGCTCATATTCATAACTTATAACAATCTAAACGAGCTGCTTGCGAGCTACTCATGCGTTTACCAAGTCGAGCAGAGTTTTAAATATGAGCTCGTTGTCGGGGATATAACCCCAGGTACCCCAAAGTCGGGGTATAAATAGATATCCATGAAGGAATAAAGGATTTGAGGAAAGACATATGGGAAGAAAAATACATATATGAATAGAAAAACAAGACACGAAGAGAATGAAATAATAGAAGTAATAGACATATATGAGTAAAGAAATAAGGCACAAAGAGAATAAGATAATAGGAAAAAGAAAAAGGCACCACTAGGCCGAATTATGTCTAATTCGGCCTTATACTAGTGCTACTAAACCATATTTGCCCCCCTTGGGCAAAATTACCAACTTGCCTGGCTGGGCCGAGTTACCCAAGCCGGCCCACCGGATCCTCGCCTTGTCACCACCTCGCTATCTCCCGCCAGCGGTGCCGACGCCTCCTCGCCGAAGTCCCCGCCTCGCCACCAAGCTGACCTACTGGCACCAACACTCCCACGACTGTTTCCCCCCGACGCCATCTCAATGCCTTCGCTCCCTCGCCAGCATATCCCGGGTGGACCAGATTTGGCCCACCACGGGATCAATAACGCACCCCGCATTCAACTTCGACGCCCCCAGCTACATTCAGTGGATCCCGGGTGGGCCGAATCAGGCAAACCCCGGCCCACCGCGGGTCCCCCTCGCCAGACCGGCTCCCGACTGGGCTACATCGCATGGACCAGGCCGAATGAAGCATCAATCCGGCTGGGCCTCTTCTGAATAGTTCGTCCAAGGAGAAAATAACCCGGCTGGGCTGCATGTTGTATCAGTCGGCTGGGTAGATGGATAATTCGGCTGGGCCTAAAGATAATTCGGCTGGGCCTCATTCTCTTGCTATTTTGACCAGGCCGAATCAGCCAGGCAGCTGGCCGAGTTACCACCTCTTACGGGGCGTCTGGGCCGAGTTATTCCGCCCCATACGTCCTCTTATTTACCTCCAGGTGCTTCCTCGACCTCCACGAGAACATGCCAACGGTTCAGGACAAGGACTACAAGTATCGTGTCAGTCTTGGGACGCCCGTGACTCAGACTGACACATGTCATAAGGAATATGCCCTTGGCATCTTAGGAGATGCTAGGGAATATGCCAAGCATCTCCAGAGATGCCAAGGCATATGCTGAGCATCTCAAGAAGATGCTAAGGCATATGCTGAAAAGATACCAAATGTATGAAACAAGCCTTCTCCCTTGGGCTCCCCTTTATAAGGAGCACCAAGGGGATCTTTCAAGAGGAGGCCCCGAAGGGATCCTCCCCTCTCTGCTCAATAGGAGCTCTCCTTCTTCTTCTTCCTCCACTCTCACAGAGAGATCTAGATAGAGGCATAGGAGATACAGCTCAAGGAGCATGATTGTAGCCACAAGTATGGCAAGATTATAAAAGATTAGATGCAGAGAAAGAGGTGTTATCTCCACATGAGAGCCTCAATCCTAGATACATTATATTTCTCTTTGTTCATACGAGTGCAGTCTTCACTGCATCATCCCTCCCCGGATTCCTCCACGTCCATCGGTCACAACTTTAGCCTACTCATGGCATATGCCGTGATACCACCACGACATTTGGCGCCCACCGTGGGGCCTCTTAGTGGCGTTGGTTGTGTTTCCATCCGGACGGGAGCATCTTCATCAACCTCTTTCTTATAGAGCTCCTTCAGCTCCTCCAAGCAAACAGAGAACAGAGAGGTAAGCGCGGAGACTCTCCAAGTCTGACTCAGCAAGGCAGGTAAGACTCAGCAAGAATGACTCAAACTCTTCTCCAAGCATACTGTAAGTATCAGGTAACTCAGCATGGCAGGTATGACTTAGCGAGAATGACTCAAACACTTCTCCAAGTATACTGTAAGTACCAGATAACTCAGCCACCAACACTCGATCTTTCACCCCGTGGAGAAAATAACTTAACCCGGGGACTAGCCAACGTATCCGTAGAGTCACCTTTAGATTGAGAGAACATTATGTTGATTCAAATCAGTATTTCACCAGCTTATTTATGATTCGGATAGGATTTGAGTCAGCTTATTTATAATTCGGATAGAATTTGAGTCAGCTTATTTATAATTTGGATAGAATTTGAGTCAGCTTATTTATAATTCGGATAGAATTTGAGTCAGCTTATTTATAATTCGGATGGAATTTGAGTCAGCTTATTTATGATTCGGATAGGATTTGAGTCAGTTTATTTATGCTTTGAATTGACCTTTAACTCAGCTCACCATCCAGCTTATTGATGATTCAGATAGAAATTGAGTCAGTTTATTTATGCTTTGGATTAACATTTAACTTAGCTCACCAGCCAGCTTATTGATGATTCGGATAGAAATTGAGTCAGTTTATTTATGCTTTGGATTAACCTTTAATTCAGCTCACAAGCTTATTGATGATTCAGATAGAATTTGAGTCAGCTTATTTATGCTTTCGATTAGCCTTTAACTCAGCTCACCAGCCAGCTTATTAATGATTCAGATATAATTTGAGTCAGTTTATTTATGCCTCAGATTAACATTTAACTCAGCTTAGTAGCTTATCTCTGATTCGGACTAACATTTTATTCAGCTTGCTAGGGTATATTATAATTCGAATTTGTATTCGGAGTTGGCGTACTAGCTTATCTCTAATTCGGACTAAAGTTTGATTCAGCTTTATGTTATGTCTCGGATTGATATTTCACTATCTTGCCAGGTCATCTCGTATCTCGGATGACTATTTGCCAACTTATCATATCTCGAATATATATCTCATATCAACATCTTGAATCAGATCTCTCAGCGATTAGCCCTATTATCATATCCCAAAACTTAATCTTGGATCTATATCTCGGATCCATATCAAAGGCAAATTGACATCATCTCATCGGATCAAATTATATCTTGGCAAATAGATGACTCAGATTTGGAATCAGATGACTCGGATTTGAGTCATATAACTCGGATTTTGAACCAGATAACTCAGATTTGAGACATAAGTCAAATATGAGTAAAGTAACTCGGATTTGAGTCATATAACTCGGATTTGAGTCATATAACTCGGATTTTGAGCCAGATAACTCAGATTCGAGACATAAGTTAAATATGAGTAAAATAACTCGGATTTGGAAACAGATGACTCGGATTTGAGTCATATTGACAAGGTTTGATCTCGTCAATGCCCATTGTTATGGACTTGGGTTTTGGAGAAGATGGGGATGCTGGAGATCGTGGCACGGTTAACAGACAAGCAACCAGGGGACACGAGATTTACCCAGGTTCAGGCCCCCGGAGGGAAAACCCTACTCCTGCTTGTCTGCTCTTTTATTACGGCGGAACCGAAGGTTACAGGGTGCGCAGATTCGATCTGGCGTGGATGCGTGAAAGTATGAGTCGAGTTGTTGATCTTTAGATCTGTCTATTGTGTACGTCGTCGTCGTCTATTGTCGTTGTCTCCTCCTCGTTGGACCCTCCTAGCCTTTATATATGGGGAGGCTAGGTCTCGGGTGCCAATACGAGTAGGTTACAAGTTGTATTCAAACTCTAGTCTTGAGGTATCCTTGTCTTGTGCGGTTTGGAGTCCGTGTCCATATGTGCTTCGTGCAGCCGAAACGTCTTGGGCGTCCTGGACCTCGGCAGATCGTCGAGTGGGCCTTCCTTCGGGCTGGACCAGGTAGGCTAACGTCGGGTACCCGTAGGGTATAACCATGTCAGTAGCCCCCGAGTGTCCATCCGAAACGTAGATTCGGATGGAGACTTAGTTGTCTTGAACCTTGTATTTGAATGTCGCAGTCGAAAGTTGTGTCGAGTGCGAAGCACTTCACCCGGAAGTTCATCGGGTCAGCTGAATTTGTTCGGCTGTTGTAAAGGAATCGACATCATGGACGTAGTCAACACAATGGACTATAGGGTGCGCGACCAGCGCTCCCTATGGGAGTAGCCCCCGAGTGTCTGTTCGAGTCGTAGACTCGAGGAGAGACTTTAATTCAGCCGTTGTTTACTTCAGGTCCGTAGGACACAATTTTTTTTCGGATGCTTGAATCAATCCTCCCTATGGGAGTAGCCCCCGAGTCCGTAGTGGAGTCGTAGACTCGACGTAGGACTCGAAGATCTTGCGTGTGCGCGACCATCGCTCTAGTTTGGAGTAGCCTCCGAGTGTCTGGCGGAGTCGTAGACTCGGGCAGAGACTCGAGTCTTGTATCTTGTAGACGCAGTGGACAATCTCGCGGGCGTACCGCTGACCCGAAAGTACATCGGGTGCGCGACCAGCACTCCTGATAGGAGTAGCCCCCGAGTGTCTAGTCGAGTCGCAGACTCGAGTGGAGACTCATGCGAGGACAAATCACTGACCCGGAAGTGCATCGAGTCAGCGTCGCGCCTGTGTAGCATAAAGTGATGCAACCATCCGAGGAGGGACTCGACTCGGGTCTTGATTGTATGGCGTAGCCAGTTCTTTTGTCAACTCCTGTTGGAGGACCTAATAGAATAGCTCGACGCGGTCGATGTCCTTGTAAGCTGCAGAAAACATAAAGAATTGTGAAGTACTTGTATCTTGTAAAGAATATTTGCCTGTCGGCTTGTACAGTAAGATTTTGGTGCCGATCGAGTCGACACTTTTGCACTGTATGCTAGGCATTTTCATTAGCCTGATTACCGTTAGTCTCAGTACCTTGCCGAGGCACTCGAAGTTCAAGGATTCGACGATCAGGCAGAATCAGCTACTCGGGCTGTCGCGTTCGAGGTGCTCGAGTGCGTGGAGCCGATGGCACATTAGGTTACTCGAAGAGGGAGCAACCCCCGAGTGTTTCGAGTGCGAGTTAAAAAAGGAAATCAGCTCTGAGTAGAGGGAAACTTAGCTTTATTGGTAGTTGTCGTGGATGAAGTCGACGCGGTAGCGGGTTGCACGCAGACGTGGTCGACGCGGCGAACCACAATCATAACGGCGACGGGTTTCTGAAGTTAATGGTGGTAGAGAGCTCCGCATCCGAAGATTGTCGGCATCCTAAAGATGTATCGGGTCATCGCAGCCGAAAGCCGCATCGGGTTACTGATGTCGAGGGAGCCCCCGAGTCGAAGACCACATCGGGTCACCGCAGCCGAAAGCCACAACAGGTCGATGTTTTCGCCTTTTTGCCGTTTCGATTGGGCGGCGGGTTAGGCGTTTCCTCGTCGGTTTGGATGATTGCGGCGCACAGATAGCGCCTGCAGATTGGTTGGCTGCTGCCGCAGCTTTCGGATTCGGAACCGTAGGTTCCTTCATCCGAAGGTGGATCGCACAGATCGGAGTTGCAGCAGCTGCTACTGTAGAACTCATCTGTTGATGGTGACGTGCGTAGCATGGGGTGTGGAGCCCACGAAGCGGGCCTGATGGACGGCACGGGCATCCGCTCAGGGAGGCGGAGGGTGCCAGTTTGTCCCACCTGGAAGCAGAAGCTCCCGAACAGAATTTCGAGTCCGTCGCCTACGGGCTCGAAGTCCTTCATGGTATCCGGCGAGTGGGCGGTGAAGTCGAAAGCGCCGAAGAGGAGGTGATTCTCCGTCGTCACGGAGTTGTAGATCGATCGGGTCGGAACCGTCACGACCGCACAATCAGCAGCCCCAATTCCCACAGACGGCGCCAATTGACGAGGTTTGATCTCGTCAATGCCCATTGTTATGGACTTGGGTTTTGGAGAAGATGGGGATGCTGGAGATCGTGGCACGGTTAACAGACAAGCAACCAGGGGACACGAGATTTACCCAGGTTCAGGCCCCCGGAGGGAAAACCCTACTCCTGCTTGTCTGCTCTTTTATTACGGCGGAACCGAAGGTTACAGGGTGCACAGATTCGATCTGGCGTGGATGCGTGAAAGTATGAGTCGAGTTGTTGATCTGTAGATCTGTCTATTGTGTACGTCGTCGTCGTCTATTGTCGCTGTCTCCTCCTCGTTGGACCCTCCTAGCCTTTATATATGGGGAGGCTAGGTCTCGGGTGCCAATACGAGTAGGTTACAAGTTGTATTCAAACTCTAGTCTTGAGGTATCCTTGTCTTGTGCGCTTTGGAGTCCGTGTCCATATGTGCTTCGTGCAGCCGAAACGTCTTGGGCGTCCTGGACCTCGGCAGATCGTCGAGTGGGCCTTCCTTCGGGCTGGACCAGGTAGGCTAACGTCGGGTACCCGTAGGGTATAACCATGTCACATATAACTCGGATTTTGAGCCAGATAACTCAGATTCGAGACATAAGTCAAATATGAGTAAAGTAACTCGGATTTGAGTCATATAACTCGGATTTTGAGCCAGATAACTCAGATTCGAGACATAAGTCAAATATGAGTAAAATAACTCGGATTTGGAAACATATGACTCGGATTAAAACTTACCCAAAAGGGTTATGACCAGTGCCCAAGAAGGCCAGAAGTCAAAAACTTACCCAAAAGGGTTATGACCAGTGCCCAAGAAGGCCAGAAGTCAAAAACTTGCCCAAAAAGGTTATGAGCAGTGCCTAAAATAGCCAGAAGTCATTACTTACCCAAAGGGGTTATAAGACCAGTGTCCATGAAGGCCAGAAGTCATATCTTACCCAAAAGGGTTAAAAGACCAGTGCCTATAAAGGCTAGGTATCACGTACTTACCCAAAAGGGTTATGGGACATAGAAGTATACAACCAAAATATATTAAGTCGGAAGATAACTCTGAGAATATTTGAATTTGAAGCCTATGCATGACTCTACGAGTCCCACATAGCCTCGGGGACTAATGTTGGGGATATAACCCCAAGTACCCCAAAGTCGGGGTATAAATAGATATCCATGAAGGAATAAAGGATTTGATGAAAGACATATGGGGAGAAAAATACATATATGAATAGAAAAACAAGACACGAAGAGAATGAAATAATAGAAGTAATAGACATATATGAGTAAAGAAATAAGGCACAAAGAGAATAAGATAATAGGAAAAAGGAAAAGGCACCACTGGGCCGAATTATGTCTAATTCGGCCTTATACTAGTGCTACTAGACCATATTTGCCCCCCTTGGGCCGAATTACCAACTTGCCTGGCTGGGCCGAGTTACCCAAGCCAGCCCACCGGATCCTCTCCTTGTCACCACCTCACTATCTCCCACTAGCGGTGTCGACGCCTCCTCGCCGAAGTCCCCGCCTCGCCACCAAGCTGACCTACTGGCGCCAACACTCCCACGACCGTTTCCCCCCAACGCCATCTCAATGCCTTCGCTCCCTCGCCAGCATATCCCGGGTGGGCCAGATTCGGCCCACCACGGGATCAATAATGCACCCCGCATTCAACTTCGATGCCCCCAGCTACATTCAGTGGATCCCGGGTGGGCCGAATCAGGCAAACCCCGGCCCACCGTGGGTCCCCCTCGCCAGACCGGCTCCCGACTGGGCTACATCGCATGGACCAGGCCGAATGAAGCATCAATCCAGCTGGGCCTCTTCTGAATAGTTCGTCCAAGGAGAAAATAACCCGGTTGGGTTGCATGTTGTATCAGTCGGCTGGGTAGATGGATAATTCGGTTGGGCCTAAAGATAATTCGGCTGGGCCTCATTCTCTTGCTATTTTGACCAGGCCAAATCAGCCAGGCAGCTGGCCGAGTTACCACCTCTTACGGGGCGTCTGGGCCAAGTTATTCCGCCCCATACGTCCTCTTATTTATCTTCAGGTGCTTCCTCGACCTCCACGAGAACATGCCAACGGTTCATGACAAGGACTACAAGTATCGTGTCAGTCTTGGGATCTTAGGAGTTGCTAGGGAATATGCCAAGCATCTCCAGAGATGCCAAGGCATATGCTGAGCATCTCAAGAAGATGCTAAGGCATATGCTGAAAAGATACCAAGCGTATGGAACAAGCCTTGTCCCCTAGGCTCCCCTTTATAAGGAGCACCAGGGGGATCGTTCAAGAGGAGGCCCCGAAGGGCTCCTCCCCTCTCTGCTCAATAGGAGCTCTCCTTCTTCTTCTTCCTCCACTCTCACAGAGAGATCTAGATAGAGGCATAGGAGATACAGCTCAAGGAGCATGATTGTAGCCACAAGTATGGCAAGATTATAAGAGATTAGATGTAGAGGAAGATGTGTTATCTCCACATGAGAGCCTCAATCCTAGATACATTATATTTCTCTTTGTTCATACGAGTGCGGTCTTCACTGCATCATCTCTTCCCGGATTCCTCCACATCCATCGGCCCCAACTTTAGCCTACTCATGGCATATGTCGTGATACCACCACGACACTCGTTCTGTAAGCGAGCCGAGTCGAGCTAACTCGTTAGTTGAACGAGCTTTAGCGAGTCGAGCCAAGTTGGTTCGGCTAGGCTCGAATTTCAGCCCTAGTTCCTGGGTAAGCGACTGAGCTGATTTTCAGCGTCCGAACCTAAATTCGGCGTCCGAATCGGCGTCCTGGGTAGGCGAGTGGAGATTCTCTTAAGGTGTGAAGAAAGATCCTATTAAAATTCTATTTTTAGTTTATGTCAAAATTTAGTGTAATTTTTTCTTAAAAACTGAATTTTAGCAAATAAACTAAAGGTGGTATTTTATGGAATTCCACTTCACATCCTATAATGTAGTAAGTAGGAGTATTTAAAACATCTCCAAGAAAAACTGTAAAAGCCACGCGTGACAAAACTGCTAATTTTGCGTGCTCGCACGCGAGCTCCAGCAAACGCGGAAAAAAGTGTACGCTAATTTTTTTCTATGTGTGGTATTTTGTGCAATCACGTGTCCGGCTGCCTCCGTAAACTTTCCCCTCTGAAAAATCCTCTACTCCCCGCCGCCCATGTCCCCTGGCCGCCTTCGGCGCCCCGACACCTTCGCTTTGTCGAGGCCCGTTGAGCACCTCCGTGCGAGGCCAAATGATACCTTCACAGAAATCCACGTCGTCACCTGACGATGTGCACCTACGCCACCGCACACGAGGCTGCCCGCGCGACGACACGGCGGCTTGGCACCTCGCCCGGCCGGCGCGCGACCGCAACTTCAACGACGTGAACTCTCGTGCCAAGGCGGAGTTCCTAGCGGGGCCTCCATGCCTTATCACCGCCGAGGACCGCCTGCAGCACCGTCAACAGCAGCGGTGGCTCGTCATCGCCAAGGCCGACGAGCGCGCCATGGCGGCTTGGAAGGCGTAGTTTTAGGAAGACGTGCAGGCGGACCGAGAAGATGACCTTCATCATCGCGCAGCTTGAGGACCCAGAACCATCCCTTCGACGACAAGAGTTGGGGTGATCTCTGGACCAACAGTGACCAGACCACCTCCGATGGGGGTGAAGCGTAGATTTTAGGGTTTTAAGTTTGTGCACTATATTCTCAATTTATGCAACGTTTGTTTGAACCATGTTCTATGTAATATATTTCTAGTCTATTTTTAGTTTATTTGTTTTTTGACTTTTTTTGATCTTTGTTTGAGACAATTTTAAGAAAAAAATGTTTTCGGCTCTCTATTTTGGAGCGTCTGGTGAAGCGTTGCCTCCAGCGCACTACAAAATACAGCGCCCGGTGCAGCAGCAGCCACCTGGGCATGCTAAAATGATATATCACGCGTTGTAAAGCAATTTTACATCGTCAAAATATAGCGCGCATGTTGGAGATGCCCTTAGACTAGATACATATGATCTAAATAAAAATAAGGTCATTAATAAGGACCAGAGGGACTACTATATATAAGGATCTAAATTAAAGACGCTGTATTTCCGATTCGGTGCACGAAAACTAAGGGAGTGTTTGTTAATGAACCAAGTGGAATGGAATTAAAGCGTTTCATCCCGCGCCTATTTCTATGATTTGTTCGATAAAAGGAATGGACATGGCACACCGTGTCCCCACTCATGAGCCAGCACGTTTGCGAGGGTTTGAGACAAGAGCTTGGGCAAAAGTGATAAAAAGTTTAGAGGCTGAAAAAATAAGTACAACTAACAAATGAGGGACACCAATGAAGAAATCCCATTACATAATACTACCTCAAAAGATATGAGGGATTGTCACTAGGAAATAGTAATACATGCATTTATTTATCCCGAGTGAGGTAAAAAAAGGTAAAAGTCATAATAGGACCCTAGACTTTCTACCGCTCTCTAGTTTCATACTACCATGTTACTCCAACTAATACATATATTTCCCCTCTCATGCCCCGTCAGACTTAGTTGAATCAAAACAAATAATCAAGAACGGGGTACATAATATGCAGTTACTCGTACATCAAACACAATCTGAAAATTCCAATCTCATATACTCAATTCATAAAACCAAAGATCCACCACAAAAGGGATTACAAAGAGATGGTCATAATCATGTTGGACAACTCATATGGCGTTAGAACACATTGATAACATGAGAGAGATAGAACAAGCTACTTCCGTAAACTCATAGTCTCGGGGTGAACTACTCCCTCTTTATCATGGTGATGTTGGATATGTTGTTAGAGAGGTTGGAGATGCGAGCCACCGTGCTCCGGCGGTATTTTCCTCTCCAATCTCCACATGATCTCCTCTGTTTTGTGTTTCTGTCTCTGTGGTGCGCCGTACTCCAAAATCACGATCAAGGAATTATATATGATATAGACTAGTGTTAGAGTACACCATGGTTAGGTATTAGAGTAGACCATGGATTCCTATATTTGGAAGTTTAGGATTCTATCTCTACTAGGCTACGTCAACATCGAGTTGACTACTGCTATAACCGCCTTTTACTATTTTATTACTCTCGTGACTTCCCCCAGGCTCAACGACGACACTGACCACAACTACATCAACCTCAACGACTTCATCCACGGCGACTATATCACCAACGTTCAAATAACACCATCGACCACGACTATCACGACTACGACACCCTTACTCTTGGCTACATTGACATCGGTGATACGTCGGAAACATATCTATACTTTTTTATGCTCCATGCTTGTTTAGTATCTACTCTGCTTTGCTTTGTCTACACTTTGAGGTGCTTTTTACATGTTTTCTGGTACTAACCTACTAACGAGTTGCCACAGTGCCAGTTGCCTATTTTCTGCTGTTTTTGGTTTCAGAAAAGTTATTAAAAAAATATTCCCGGAATTGGACGGGACAAACGTCAAAGTCAATAACTTTCCATGGGGAAGAAAAAGTCCATAGCGGAGCCGGAGAGGCGGGCTAGGGCGCCGAGACCCCCCTAGGCGTGGGTGGGCCCCGCCCCGCGCCTAGGCAGGGTGTGGGGCCCCTGGCCACCGCCTTGGCCTCCCCCTTCGCCTATAAGAAGCCCCCGATGCAGAAACCCTAAGCACCCGATCAAATCTCCACAAAACCGTCTGTAGCCACCGCCACCATCGTACCTAGATCGGGGGGATCTGAAGTTCTTCCCAGCATCCTGCCGGAGGGAAGATCATCTCGGAGGCCTTCTCTCCGGTATAATCTACACACTAAAATAAGTTTAAATATATTTTCTTCACAAACCTAAAACATCTTATATTTTAAAACGGGGGAGTAGTTGTTATACTAATTTATTTTTCTAAAATTTTCTCATTCTTTTATAATTAGGTTTGTTAACTTCTTAGTGATGGTTCTGCCATCGTGAATGGTGTTATGATGTCTGCATATCTGAAGATTTAAGCTCCATGATTTTTAGAGCCTTTGGTTGCTTGACCATTCCCGCTGGATGGGGCTCATATTAATGGCCTCAACTTTATCTAAATTCGTATGTATGTAGCTAAGTATTTAGATTAGATTTATTCGTATATAGGCAAAGTTAAGACCGTTAATATGAATCGGAGACAATACATAATTTTATCTAAACAATTGTTACAGTTGTTACTGTAGTGCTCACTGACCACCACAGTTAGCCATGCTAAAGTTTTTTAGTGGTGGCAACTAAGAAGTAGTACCACCCCTTCTCTGAATCTTATACTTTATCTAGATTCATTATGTATCTAGTTAAATATTTGGACTAGATGTATTTGTATCTAGACAGAGTTTGAGACTATTAATATGAATCGAAGAGAATGCATAATTTTATCTGAACAGTTGTTAGTGGTGGCATGCTAAAGCTTTTTAGTGGTGGCAACTGGGAAATAGTACCACCCCTTTCCAAATCTCATGTACTACTAGTAAATGACGCAGACGTACATGACACAAGCCATCCGCGGCGTCCGCGCATGCTCTGTCCACCGTCACGTTGGCCGTTGCGCGAGACAGAAAGAGGAAGAAGCTACCAAAGAAGAGGGGCAGTTCAAAAAGAAAGAAGAAGAAGAAGAAGAAGAAGAAGAAGAAGAAGAAGAAGAGGAAGAGGAGGAGGAGGAGGAGGGGAAACATCTCAAAAAGAGTCAAAATCAAAACCCGTGTCAGTGCGGATAATCTCCTTTCCACCGGAGGTTCCCCAAAATAACACCTACCCTCGTCAAAATCAAAACCCAGACAAAATCACGCCCAAACCCTCCCCACATCGCTCCTTGCGCGTTCGTTTCCCTTCCCCACGCCCCCTCTGCCATCCTCCGCCTGCGAGGAGCCAAACCAGCGCCGGCGACCATGCCTGAATTTTGGTGCGCCGGATCTCTCAATCTCTCCTGCATTTCGGATCTTAATTGTGCTTCGGCTCTTCCGCCGCGCCCTTTGCACGCCGCGCCGGGGGGTTTCCTTCCCCTCCACCTCGCGCCGCCGGTCGCCCTCGTCGTCTTCTGGTGGCTCTGGAGGATCCGGCTTCCTTTCGAGCTGTTCGCTGGCCGCGGAGACGACCACCTCCCCGCGATTCTGGAGGAGCAGCCGCCCCGCGCCTGGACCCTGCTTCACGCGGACCGGGTGGGGGACGCCGCCGCCGCCGTCCGGGGCGTCCTGGAGAAAAGCATCCGTCCAACCCCCCTCAGTCCCGGGGGGTCACCCCGCGCCAGCACCGACGGATACTTCCGGTACCCGCAAATCAAGTACTATCTTGAAGTCGAAGCGGTTCGAGGAGTCCGTCTGTTCGACTCCAAGGCCATGGAGGAAATGGCGCGGGGCTTGCCTTACGCCGTCGAAATGCTCAGGCAAGCCTCCATCCAGTACGACGACCCTATCCGCAGGTAACATTTTATCCTCTTTGTCTCTTTATTTCTTTCTGTTTCAAGTACCCGACAGAACGCACTGAACTTTCGCCCTGTCATCATCACTGCTTTCAAAGATTGTCCTGGTCAGCAGCATACACTGTCTCTGTTGCTGTGTTAGCTTTAATTAGGAATTATTCTCGATTCGCCTTTCCATTTTCGTTGCGAGTTTAACGACAATGCTGCTGATGCCTTACTGTCTTCATTCACTGAAACATTCAACATATTTACTTGATCAATGGGATTGAGCAGTGAGTTTCTTTTTGAAGGTAGTACAGGTATTCATCCCGGCCCAAGATGTAAACCTCCAGTGGTTTAGCATAGAGGTACAGCCATAAGCTGTTGCAAAGTTTCAGCCAAGTGTAAAACCTTAAATAAGCTTGAAACATAAAGCTCGAGATGCACATATGCTTTGCAGCAGTGGGTTGCCGTACAGCTCTTCGTTTTATCCACACACACTCACACACACTGTATGTTTGGCTGTTAAATTTTGTTCCATTGATGAAATGGTAAATGGGTACCAACATCCAATCCAATGACCAATCGTTTAGTCCAAAATGTTGTATTCAGACGCCATATGGCCTTCATGTTGCACCATTTGATAGCCGATGTCATTTTTCTTGATGATATATCATGCAATGTGTAGTTTCTATATCTGTACGTCGGGGGTGCCCAGTCCAGTCCACTTCAGCGCACACTGATGCCACGCATGTCGTGGGAATTTTGCAGAACATGATGCTAAAATAAAAGCTGAAAAATCTACTAAATTACTGGAACAAACACATATGCAACAATTAACTTTAGCAAGAAAAGTATTTTGAACTTAATTAACTTTAGCTTTGCCATGGTGGCTCTGGTATATAACAAATAAATATGCAAGTGATATCCACTTTCGTACAATTTGTACTTATCACATAAGCATTCAATTCTCTAGTCTAGAGCCACACGTGGACTGTAATACTACCTCCATTCCGGTTTATAAGGCAAATCCGTATTTCGAGAAAATAGTTTGACAGTAAATTTGGTCAACAAAATATAAATTATATTTAACAAAAATTATACCATTAGATTCGTATTCAAAATACGCTTTCGATGGTATAATTTTTATGATATGTGATTTATATATTATTGACCAAATTTACGGTCAAACTATTTTCTCGAAGTACGTATTAGCCCTATAATCCGGAATGGAGGGAGTACATCCATGTCCAACGCTGAAAGTGAGTTTCTAATAGGATCAATCAGATACTGATTACTTTTATGTTGTGCGTGCATAATAAAATGAACTAAAATTAAGACTCACTTGTTCTTCGAATCACAGCAATATGTGTGAGCAATTGAACATCAATAGTAAGCCATTGGCTTAGGTATGTACATTAAATAGTGCTGAAATGTATGAGTGCCCCATAGACTGAGATTTAGCACGGGAGAAAGTATATCTTCGAGAAAAAAAGATGGCAAAGTATGCCGTATGATAGATTAAAAATACTAAGATTTTCTTACCAATCTCATTTTCTTACCAGTCACATCTTCTTGCCAATATCATACTGGATTATTAGGTGTGTGAGACACAATTTTCTCAGTTGACAGCTGATGAGTTGACCACAATTGCACAGAACACCCATCTTGGAAGATGGGAGTACAGATCTTCCTACAAAAATCAACAACACTACATGGTCCATATACATACATATATGGGATAAGAATAGATAAGAGTCGACAAAAACAGCGACGGACAGCATGGGTGGAGAGGCAGAGAATGTGTGTTCAGCGACCAATTACAGGAGGTGTTGCTAGTTAGACTTGGTCGAAGTGCACTGCCTGGTGCGTGCTAACTTATCTTTTTTAGCAAAGATTACTTGATTACTATAGATCACGTCAAGTCCTAGCAGAAGACACAAAGGTGGAAGATGTAGCCATGCCCGCGCTTGATTTCTCCATTTAATAGAAAGCAAACACCTAGTGATATAGAATTGACCTGACAAACAACTGTGGCGACGACCGCACGGAATGGCCATTGCCTTCGAGGACGATCACCTATGCTTCTAGCGCTTCTTTGCCAGCTGGATCCATGGAGATGATGTACAAGTGTGGTGAGGTGATGGCCCAAATCCAAGAGTCGTCGGTCTCATCAGTTACAGGCTCCATTTATGCATGGAGGTGGTAGGCGGGGGAGCATAAAGAGGCTGCCATTTGCTTGCCCGCCTCATCAGTTACAGGCTCCGATCGGTTTGTTTCAGAGCAGAGGTAGCGTTGCAGTCTGCTCTAGATAGCTGAAGAGATGGATACTCCTAAGGAATTAAAACAGTAATGGGACCTATGTGGGCCGTTTGCTCCAATTTGCTGAGCGTACTAAACCTACAAGGAATTTCCAGAGTCAAAACCGAAACGAACTAACAACTAAACGACAGTTTCTTCGCTGAGTGAAAAAGCTTGCTGACGTGGGATGCTGCAAACTAAAAAAAACTATTAGAGAAAACATACAGGCCCACCTGATGACTTGGACAGCTTGCATGTTGAGAGAAATCACTTAGTGGGTTGCTCCAATTTAGGTATTATTATAGATACCACTTCCAAGCTTTGCAATCTTATTTTCTCCATAAAACAAATAACACATATACCACTTCCAAGTTTCGGAGTACATTGGCCTTTCATGTAGCCTATTAAGCGTTGCTTTCCTACCATTGCTAGAAATTCTACTTTTACATGTGAAATCCTGTATTATGTTTTTTGCAATATGTAAAATCCACCATGGTACTAGCGTAGGCATCTAAGTTATTGCAAATGTATGGTTCATAATAACATCAACCATCTTGTTCAAAATAACAGCAACCTCAAGAATAAATGCATGCTGATGATATAGAACTTTTCTCATTCAAAACGATTAAGTTAATTTAATTGACTTGTGTCAGTAATTGACCAAGTAGTGTCCGAGTGAGTGACTACATCAAGTGCCACCCTTACTCTTAAGTTTAAATCACAGGCTGCGTCTGCAGTCATATTTTATACCATACATTGTGTAGTTTCTCATGATATATCATACAGTGTGTAGTTGAATTGATTTTTCTTGATGAGGATGAGAGTGCCTTCGATGATTTACAATTTCAGCAGGGCTCTCTGAATGTTTCAGTGCACGTTGCAATAGATTCTGATGTTTGAATCTTTTCCATGAAACAGATTGTCTGATGTTGCTTGGAATCCATCAATTTTCCATGCAAATCCTTGTGGGTTGGTCACAGAATCAACTGATATAGTCATCAAGTTGAAAATCGCTACTGCAGTTGTCTGTTTGATAGGGCAAGAATTGAATGGGCAGAATCCACAATTATGTCAAGAAGTAAGAGAAGAGTGTTTTGCATTGGTTGCTGGGCAATCTGTTGAGAAGCTCCTTGAGGTAGCACGTTCATTCAGTGATGCAAGCTGGTGTGCTTGCCATATTAAGGAAGTGCTGACTATCTTTGATGCACTCATTGATGTCCTGTACAATGTACATGGCTTACCTTTGAACAGATATGATGAGGTTGTTGTTACTTTGAGCAAGATGGTTGATGCTTTGGGTGTAATACTTGGTGGAACTATAAGTGACATCGATAACAGTGAAGAATCTACCATTCATCCAGCAACTGTTGTTTTCAAACAAGTCCTGGAACTTTTTGGCAGCAACACAGATATCGTGCAGTCAATTCTTGTAACTGGAGATCGCACCATTGATCCTTACTCTCACATGTTTCATTGCTGGGCACGCAAGCTCGAGGAAGATGCAGAAAGGATATGCCAAGGTCAAGAAGAAGGTCAAAAATGTCAAAGACAGATAATCCTCTTGAATAATGCTTATGACGTTTGGCAGATGATGCGCTGTCCAGGAGCATCCTTCTCCAACGTAAAACTGATGAGTAGCCTCATTTGTAGGATCCAACAATACAGGAAGAGCTACTTTGATGAATGCTGGGTTCCACTTGTAGGGCCGTTAAAGAGGGAAGATTATCTGAGGAACCCACGCCGTTCATCCCTGGATGAATTTTCTCGAGGATTTGTTAGTATCTGCTGTCACCAGATGACCTGGAAGGTTGTACCTGCTCTTAGGTACGAACTGCGAGACGAGATAAAGAATGCAGTTGTTACACCATACAAGGCTTTCGTATGTGCACTGCAGGCAAATCCAGCCAGACGTTCAGTGTTGGCCTATCTACTGAAGCCATTCGTGGGACGGAAGAAAAATCTAAAGGATCATACTGTTGAGCAGTTGGAAAATAATATTGATCAAATTTTTGAAGGATGAAAAGACAGCTAAATGTAAATGTGTGCCTGCCATGAGCCTACTTGTTTAACCTGTATATTTATCTCCTTAGGAGGTATTGTTGAGCTGTTGGAAAAGAATATCGAGCAAATTTATGAATGCTGAAAAGATGGCCATTCCTGGGAGTTTATGATTTTTCTCACGGTGGAGCTATGTACTGCTTTTTTCTAGGATAATTCAGTAGTTTTTGAAGTGTAAATGTAAATGCCATGTGCCTACTTGTTTTAGTGTTTATATTTAGGGACTGTTTAGTTTCTAGTCACACTTTGCTAAGCCTAAGTTTGGCAAGTGTGGTAGACACAAAAGTGTGGCTAGGAAATTGGAGGCCACAAAGTGTGGCAAAAAATTTACTCTATGACAAGTGGCCATAGGGACAATAAAGCGTGGCAACTTTAAAGTATGCAAAGAACCAAACACCTAGCAAATTGCCAAACTTTGGCTTTGCAAAGTGTGCAGGGAACCAAACACCCCCTTAATCTCCTTAGGAGGACCATAGGAATACGAAAAGTCTATTCTCTAACATAGACATTTTTTAAAGTGTACACAGCATTGCGTTGGAAGAATGCATGAAGGCGTTTCCTTTCAAAGTTTCAGCATCCTGAGTCCTGACGAACAGAAAGGCCATTTCTGATCTGAAGTTGCTCCTCTGGACGCACCCTGTCCTGAATCACCCTACTGAGACAGACAGCAGCGTGGCTATTGTCTCCATAGATCTTCTCCAAGGGATCGATTCGACGCCTCCTTCGACCTTCATGAACTCTCGCTCAGACATACCATGCCACCGTCTGAGGAGTTCAGTTGATATGCTTGCTGGCTAGTATTTCTTCAGAAAAGCCGCAGTCTCCATCCAGTGGAATGAGTTGCTTGATGACGACTTTGTTTCCAAGGAAGCTCCGACGTCCATCATTCCAGATTCGGATGAATTGCATAGTTTTGCAGCTTATGCGATCTGATTCCTCTGACAATCGTGTCATCCTCCTGGACTGAAGAGCTGGAGGTTCAGTAGCAATCCGGCAACTGAGGAGTACTATTATTGACTGTCTTATGTCTCACACGAAGTGGTAAACGGTGCTCTTTGAGCAGATATCCATCCACATTCATCGGAAACAGGTTGAGATTGTTGTGACAGACACAGACCACTGAGGAATAGTAAGAGCAAAAGGTGAATTTAGTAATTTAGTGAAGGGAAGATTTGGAACCGGTGGGACTGAAGTTTGCTTCAAATTTCATACTTACAAGGTAATGCAATGATCTTGAAAGGCTTGTCGTAATATAGTATCTAGATATTACTGATTCTACTTTAAAAGGTATACTTTTTTTTTCCTGCTTCCTAACTCGAAACCCTGTAAAAGGAACTTGCACAGAGGTACAGAGTCTGTCCTACATGTTCAGTGTTTATCGTACCTCTTGCCTATGTTTCATGTTTTTTTTATAGTGAATGCCTAGAAGATGAGGATGTTAGAAATTGGTACAAGTCTTTCGGTATGTTAGTACCACTTTCCTGCATATATATATATATATATATATATATATATATATATATATATATATATATATATATGAGCTTTGTCTTGACAAGTCAGTCAAATGAGCTAATTACTAGTGAATAATCCCACTACTAGAGAAAAGGCTATAGGAGACATGCTTATGCGAGTCACATTTAGCATATGCGCCTCCTATAAAAATAGGCGAGGCGCACTTTGCGATATGCGCCTCTAGTATAAAAATAGGCGAGGCGCATATGATAAGAATGCGCCTCCTATAATCCCTGTACGGACAGAATCTAGCAACCCCATATTATGCGAGGCGCATTCTAGTCATATGCGCCTCGTATATATCAGATAAGCGAGGCGCATATGGACAGAATGCGTCTCGCATATTCTGTGTGGGCCCGCGTGTTGGTAGGTGCACGAATATGCGAGGCGCATATGGCTATATGTGCCTCCTATATTTGATAATATGCGAGGCGCATATTGCCATATGCGCCTCAAGTAACTCATGCGGGCCCGGGCGCTGGTAGGTGGCCGCATATGCGAGGCGCATATTGCTATATGCGCCTCCTATAGTTTGAATTATAGGAGGCGCATATTGTGCAATATGCGCCTCGCATAAGCTGGCACCACTTTTTTCCAGCTTTTTGCACATGGAGGCAACTACCACCCCACTCACTTGTGTCACTTCTTCCTCCTCCGCCAAGACAAATCTGGTCGCCCCCCTCCTCCTCCCCACCTCATTTCCCCCATTGATTCACCATAGAAGCTTGCTCAACATCCATTGGTTGACACCCATATGTAAGTGAAGTCTTTTGCTCCTCTAGATCTACAACATGTCCATTTACTTCTCCTCCGGCTCTCTTGCGCAAGTCGTTGTTGGAGGAAGCGTGAAGGCGTTGCTTGCATGTATGCGCGTTATCGGAGACACCGACTATATGATTGTGTTGTGGTGCTACTTTTTGTGCAGGGATTTCATTTGAGATGTCAATGTTTCGCCGGAATGTCGATTTATTTCTTTTCCGGCGAATTTCTGGCACTCGCGGATGTCCTCTTTTTAGGGGAGGTCATGCCGAATTTTTCCGGCGATCCACGTCCATATATGCTCTAATTATTCTCTTGCTCTTTGTACCACGCAGGCGGCCATGGTCCGACCACTGATCAACAAAGCCCGCGTGGATAGGTGGATGACATGCGCGAGGGCCGACATGGAACGTGCAAACAAGACAGAGATAAGATGTCCATGTCGGGACTGCAAGCTGATGTATCTGATAAGGCATGATTCCGGAATGCTGGAGTCGCACCTGCTTCGACGTAGTTTCATGGATGGCTACACTCGATGGATACGTGATGATCACGAAGATCAAGATGCCAGTGATGATCACGAAGATCAAGACGCCAGTCACGATCACGAAGATCAGGGTGGTGGTACTGGACATGGACACGAAGATGATCAAGGTGGCGTCAGGCATGGACACGAAGATGATCAAGGTGGTGCCGACCATGATTCGAGCTGGTTGCGAGACCCTCATGTCCAAGATCTGCTTCTCAAGGAGACGAGTAACGCCAGAGCCGCCGGTAGAGAGAAGGCTAAACTGGAGCAAATGGAGAAAGACGCGGTCACTCCATTGTTTGACGGATGCAACGACGGGGATACCCGTCTAAATGTAACGCTTAGGGCTCTGGAGATGAAGGCGAAACACAAAATGACCGACGAATGTTTCGACGACAACATTGTATTCTGGCATGATATTCTTCCCAAGAAGGGGAACACATGTCCGACTAGTATCGCTGAGGCGAAGAAAGTCGTGTGCCCTCTCAATCTACCGCACGTGAAATACCACGTCTGCATAAATGATTGCATCATCTACCAGGGCGAGGACGCGGAGAAGACCATGTGTCCGGTGTGCAAGACCTCTCGATACAAGAGAGGGACCAAGAAAGCTCCTAGGAAGGTGGTGTGGTACTTTCCTCTAACTCCTCGTTTGCAGCGGTATTTCGCAGACCCTAAGGAAGCACAGCTCATGCGCTGGCACGCGGAAAGAAAGAGGCCGGAAGACGATGATCCGGAGAAGGAGGAAATGTTGAGGCACCCTTCGGATGCTTGCCAGTGGAAGGCGTTGGACCTACAATATTACCAACATTTTGGGAAAGAGTCAAGGAACCTCAGGCTGGGCGTGAGCACTGACGGACTCAATCCGTTTGAAAGCCAGAGCAGCACACACAGCACCTGGCCCGTGTTTGTATGGATCTACAACCTCCCTCCCTGGTTGTGCATGAAGAAGAAGTACGTAACCATGAGTATGCTCGTTCAAGGGCCAAAACAACCTGGTACAGACATCAATCTGTATCTCACGTTGTTGAAAGAGGAGTTGGCCACGTTATGGGAAGAAGGAGCCCGTAAATGGGATGCCTCGAGACAAGAGTACTTTGACATGAGAGCGGCGGTGATCACGACTGTGCAAGACTATCCTGGTTACGGATACTTCTCGGGGCAGGTGGTCCAAGGATTCTATGGGTGCGTTAGGTGCAAGGATAATACAACGTACCGCCAGCTACAGAAAGATCCCGGGTCTGGGAAAACCGTGTTCCTTGGGGCTCGGAGGTGGCTTCCCAAGAATCACGCCTGGAGAAAGCTAGGACATCTGTTCGATGGGACGATCGAGCTCCGAGGAATCCCACACCAGAAGAGTGGCGCGGAAATCTACAAGCTGTTGAATAACTGGAAGGAGTGCTCTGTGCCAGGAAAGACCCAGAAGAAGCCAGAGCCGTTGCTGAAGGTATGGAAGGCGAGGTCTGTTTTTTGGGACTTGCCATACTGGAAGATCCTCTGCGTGCCTCATAGCCTTGATCTCATGCATATCACGAAGAACGTGGGCGAGAGTCTGCTTGCCACCCTCCTTAACACCGACAAGACCAAAGATGGGCCGAAGGCAAGGAACGACTTGAAGCATATGGGCATCAGGGATGAACTTCAACCACCACCTAGCGATGATGAGGAGGAGGACGAGGTGGAGGAGACAGAAACACAGAATAGCCGTCGTCGCAAGGGGAAAAAGGTTAAGAAGGGAGAGGTCAAGCTCAAGGCCTCATGCTTCACTCTGAGTAAGAAGGAGGCCATACAGTTTATGAAGTGCCTCCTCGGAGTCAAATTTCCGAACGGCTACGCGGGGAAGATAAGCAGATGGCTAGACGAGGCGAAGCAGCACTTCAGCGGGATGAAGTCTCACGACGTCGCCGTGCTAATGACGCAGGTACTCCCGGTCGCGATCCGAGGTATAATGGACAAGCACATCCGTGAAACACTGTTTGGCCTCTGCAACTTTTTTGACGTCATCTCTCGGAAGTCGATAGGCATTAAGCAGCTCACGAGGCTACAGGACGAGATCGTGGTGATAATGTGCGAGCTCGAGATCTATTTCCCCCCCCGCTTTCTTCGACATCATGCTTCATTTGCTTCTCCATGTCGTGGAGGATATCGTCCAGCTCGGTCCTGCGTTTCTGCGAAGCATGATGCCGTTTGAAAGGCTCAATGGACACATCAAGGGATACGTTAAGAACAAGTCCCGTCCAGATGGAAGCATAGCAAACGGCTTCCTGGCCGAAGAGTGCATCTCTTTCTGCTCGAACTTTCTACAAACCGAGACCCCTCTTGGTATGCCATTCAACAAGCACCTCGGGAGGCTCGCTGGATGGGGTCACCGCGAGGGTCGACGTGCAAAGCATGTCGACATGGAGGGCCAAACCAAGGACTTTGAAAGAGCAAACCTGGTCGCACTGCAACACCTGCAGGTGGTTGATCCATACATACATGAGCACAAAGAGTTTATCAAGAAGAATTACGCTGATCAGGGGCGCCAGGTCCCGAGGGAGGAAGATGTTATCAAGGAGCACAACTCCGGTTTCACGCGGTGGTTTAGGGAGAAGGTCATAGCTAATCCACCGCAGGGCGAGTACTCGGAGGAAGATAAACTCATATTCTCATTGTCACAGGGCACCTCGCACAACCTCATGACCTATCAGGCTTACGATATTAACGGATACACGTTCTACACCGAGGAAAAAGACAATAACTGCGATTACTAGAACTCAGGGGTAACAGGGATATTCTACACCGACGATATCCCGGAAATATACTACGGAAGGATCGAGGAGATTTGGGAGCTCGACTATGTTACGGAGAAGGTGCCGATGTTCCGTGTCAGGTGGGCCAAGAGCGTCGAGAAAGAAGACCGGTATTTCACCACGATGGTTATACCGTCAAAGACCACCAGCGCGAACGCACCCGCAAGAAATGAGCCTTGGGTTTTGGCTAGCAAAGTCGACCAATGCTGGTACATCAAAGACCCGTCAAAGCCTAGCCGGGTTGTCGTCAGGAGAGGCAAAAGGAACATTATCGAAATGGACGGAGTCGTCAACGAGCAAGACTTTGACCAGAACGGCGACCCGAAGATAGAAGATGGGTATGGCAACCAAACACCGTACACCACAACCCTACCTAAGAAAGGACTTCCGTTCAAGAGAAGTAGTGAAGATGTCCCGGACCTAACCTATGCAACCGCGACAAAGAAGGGCAAGAAGACGACCATTGTCAAGAAACGCTAGCGCGCTCCGACCATTGTCAAGAACCGTCGTGTGTGTGGCCTACTATTATGTATCAAAACATTCTTAATTTTCATTATGTGTGTGTTATAATAATATTGCATTGAGAATATTATGTATCGACAAGAAACATTCATTGAGAATACTCACTTTTGTTGTTTTAGCAATATTTGAATATTTAAAATATTTATAGTATATTCTATAGTTCATATTTGTATGCTTTTACATGAAAATTGGCCTTTAAAAAAAATTCCAAAAAATTGGCCCCCTTAGGATTCGAACTTGGGTGGCCAGCAGTGAAGGACAAGGCATGTTACCACTAGGCTGCTATGTGATAGTTGATAGAAACTTGCGCACTGCCCTATTTGTCTAGGAGTGCATATTATGCGAGGCGCATTTAGCCCAGATGCGCCTTGCGTAATATTATACGAGGCGCACTTTGCGATATGCGCCTCGCATAACCGGCACACATCGACCAAGTCACACAACGCTAGCAGCTAGTACAGACACGACTTCACATATCTCAGAGAAGGAGCCCGACACCGTGGAGGAGCCTGACGCATCGATCGAAGCCGTCGCCGCCGTGGAGGAGACGCCCCGTGAAGGAGGAGCTCGCCGCCGCCCCGTGAAGGAGGAGCTCGCCGCCGCCCCGTGGAGGAGGAGCCCGCCGCCGCCGCCGCCACCCACGCCTCTTCCCCTCTCTCCGGTGAGTCCCCACCCCCCCACCCACCCACGCCTCTTCCCCTCTCCTCCCCTTCTAAAATCATTTCCTCCTCTTCCTACTCCTTCCTCCCCCACTGCTCTCCGCGCTGCAACTACAGATCTACTGCAGCCAGCGGCCATGGTCGTCGTAGGGGTCATGTGGTTGATGTGCATGGGGATGAGGAGCCACTGTTTCTGAGGCAGGCGCCCAAACATGATTCTCTGATTCTCTGAACCGGCGCCGGCATGTGGAGCGGCGGCGGGAGGGGGAACGGTGGCGGATCCCTAGCCCTCCCCTAGCCGGCTTGTCCCTATCCCTCCTCTTCCCCTTCTATTCCTCTCAGTCCAGCAAATTTCTCCATTGTTTTGTTGCCTAAAAACTTGATCTGATTCAACTGCAAAATTCCAAAAGATTTAGTAGCACGTGAGTCCAACTGAAGGTACAAACTTCATATTCTCTACACCTAGTTTGTTGTGTGCATACGAATTTGTGAACAAGAACAAAACTTAGTGGGCGTATGCAACTACAGAACTATTGGTTTGATAGTGAACAAGAACTTAATGGGCGCATTTTTGAGAGAATGCTTCCATCACTCAGACTACCCTGTCTGAATTTCTTTATATTTTAGTGGCTCATTTCTATTTTGTGCAAGAAGGTTTTGTATTTTCTCTGCCCTTCTAGTATTGTGTTACAATATCAGGATCGAGTCAGTTACTTTCTGTTTGCAGATCATGCTCAGAATTCTTTTGCCCTATGGAGTGTAGACTGCATTTGATTAGCCACTACAGCGGTTTTGCTGTAGAACTACTGATGATATAGTCAGTTGTTGGGAAAATGTTCTGTAAATGACCAGTTCCTTTTCATCCTTAGTTCATGTGGCATGGTAGTTGGCTGGTGTAGATCTTAGAAAAGAAATGAAAGACAATAACGTTCCATTTCTTTGCTTACTGAAAGTGAGATTGAGACCTCACAATGTAAATCTATATCTAGATAAAACCTGCCTCAGATGATACATAGATAATCCCCTATCTAAGCACAGGTAGTTCATGCTCAGGTTGTAGCTAATTTTCTTGCCCAAGGTTGGACTATAGGAATTGTTGTAGCTATAATTCAGTCGATTCTAGTTTATAGAAATATTGGAACAACCTAGTTTGGTGACCAGTAGTGCTATAGTTTCAGATCAGTAGCTCCTGGTAACTGTACTATTTTCTCTGATTTGGTGATCAGTAGTGCTTTCACATCTTTGAAGTCATGCTTGCCATCTGTATTATTGTACTACTAGCTTAGAGAGTGTAAAACCATGAAGATATATCTGTATTATTTAGCACCTGGTGTTGGAGGATTTCAGTATTTGAAGAGAACCTTTTCTGATACACCTGTTGTTCTAATTTGTGTATACAGGGTTGTTCTGATACACCTGTTGTTCTGATTTCAGTATTTCAGTATGTATGGGTTGGTGCCTCTGTGTATACAGGGTTAATTTATGTATACAGGGTTGGTGCCTCTGTGTATGTATGGCCTGGAGCATGATATATATACATGGTGTTTGTGTATGTATGCTAGCAAAATGGCTGTGATGATGGCAGTTGATCCTTTTTGTGCAGGTTTTTCTTTTTGAGTTGCCAATGTTTCGCCGGAATGTTGATTCATTTCCGTTCCGGCGAATTTCTGGCACTCCTAGACATAGAAAATTAGCAAAGTTCATGCCAAAATTTTCTGTGAATTTTTGTGCTTATTAGTTTCATTTATTTGTGTGTTTAGAAATGTCGGATCCAGGCCCTTCTAGCCAGAAGCCCTTTTGGGAGCAGCAGGAGGAGATGGAATCCCTAGAGGCCCCGGAATTTGTTCCGCGGGACGACGAGATGGAGGAGGACGAGGATACCTCGTCGGGCAATGAGGAGATGGGGGACGCCGATGGCGACGCCACTACCACTGATGGCGGCGGTGAAGCTACTATAGACGGTGGTAGCGCATCGAAGAAGTCTCGGAAGGATCGGACCCCGATCGTGGTCGACCTCAAAAGGTCCATCATCACAAGTGTGAGCCCTAAAGGTGCGCCTTTGGAGCCAGAAGAATTTGTTGGGGGTTACTCTAACCAGCTCGCGGCAATCCTCCAGAACACCGTCACGATCAACATGGAGAACCTGAAGGCCGAAGAGAACAAGGGTTTCCTCATCCAGCTTTTCCGGAAGCTGCACGCAGGATACGTGTTCCCAGGTGATGAGGAAAACAAGTATAATAATGACAATCTCAAAGGGAATCCGGTGAACAAGTATGCCCTCGGGAGGATGACCAAGGCCTTGTCAAATTGGAAGGCTCGGGTGAAGAATCTGATTTTCGAGGAGAAGCTAAGTTATCCAGAGCTCGTCAAGAAGGAGCCTCTGGTCAAGGAAGAAGACTACAATGTTTTCAAGGCCAGATGTAACTCCGCCTTGGGCAAGGCCAGGACTGAGAAGGGCAAGAATATGAGATCCCAAAACATTGGTACCCACCATCTCGGCTCCGGCGGTTATAGAGCCGCGAGACCCAAATGGGATAAGGAGGACGCCGACGCTCGTGCAAAGGGGTTGACACGTCCCTTTGACGACATAAAGGAGGAGCAGGCAAAGAACTTCGTCAGGGCCCGGTTTGCCCCGCCGAAGAAAGAGGGTTCTGATTATTTTTCGGAGCCCGCCGGCCCCTTTGCTCCGAGGGTGACGGACTTCATGCAAAAATATGTAAGTAGTTTGCATGCAAGTCGATTAATTGCATTCATGATTAATCAATGAAGTCCAGTTTTCTGATCAAATGCTTCGCGTTCCTTGTGCGCAGGACGAGGAGTGTAGGAGCTCCTCATCCCAGGGGTCAGCGCCACCGCCTGTCGCCAAGTGGGACACCACTTTTAATAGGGCGCTGAACCGGACCAAGAGTGTCGATCCCCTGGCGGCCCCGTCGGCTGGTCGTGTGGTCGGCTTTGGCGGCATATCATGGTCCGAGTACTATGGCACCCCGGAGCGGAAGGGCAAGAAGGCCGAAAGCGCCGAGGTAAAACTCCTAAGGGAACAGGTGGAAGCCTTTCCAAATATAGTCCAAGATGCCGTGAACAAGGCTGTGTCGGCTGCCGAGACAAAGTTCCAAGAACAAGTCCAGACACAAGTCCAGTCACAAGTCCATTCACAAGTGAACGAGAAGCTCAACACCATCCTTCCCGTCTACATGGAAAAGTACAACAAGTGGCAGAAGGGTGGTAAACGGGGGCCGCCACCGGTTCCCAACCTCAACAGCGCCCAATCGGACAATGTGGCGCGGCCGGAGGCGTTGGTGACTCCTCCAGCAGGGCTGGTGGTGGTGGAGACTCCTCTAGCTCCGGAGCTTAACTTGCCCACTGCGGCGAAGGCGCCGGCCCGCACCACCGTGCCATCAGGCAGCCACTCCGCCACTTGCGTGGTCAAGCCTGTCGGCGTCGGTGCCTCGACATTGGCCGAGTTTGACGCCCTCAAGGTAACTAACTAATTAAAGCGAGAGTTGGGAGGCTCAACCACACCGATGACTTGATCTCTGTTTTTCTAACGCTCGGCCTACATGTCGATCTTTCGCAGGGAGACACTCCTTGCACTCTAATGCATTGGGTGGGCGGCCAGTTGATGGATGTTGCCAAGGGTACTATTGTTCAACCAGAGAACCGCAAAATGCACAATGTCACAATGCCACCTGACATGATGAGGGTCAAATACAGTATGGTGCTTCCGGGCTACGAGCAAGTGGAACCTCCCTCTCAACCTCAAGGATGGGATGATGAGGACACGGCAGCGGTCCTCAATACCGGCTTCGGCTACTTGTACCTATGGCCGAAGAGCCAGATCCGTTTGGGGACAGAGGACCAGCTCAACATCACCCTAGAGGCAGCACAACCAGCACATGATGAAGACTTCGAGATGGGAGACTTGGACAACATGGCACAGAATCCCGATGATGATGAAGAAATTGAACCGAACTACGGTGACCAGTTTGTTAACACAAGGTTTTTTGATTTGTATGAGCCGGGACCATCAGGCACACATCAAGTTGCCGAGACCCAACCAGCACTAGCGAAACCCCCTTGCAAGGTGCGTCTCTTCCCAACTAGTCAGGAGACGCTGCCACCTGTCCCCTTCACCGAGCCTCCAAGGCCAGTAGTTCCTTTGATCAGCCCCGACACCCTCCATAAGACGGCCGGTGAGGTGAACGCAGTGGCCGAAGCCGTAAAGAGCAAGAAGGGTCGCAAAAGGAAGCCTAAGGGTGATCGGGGCCAGGATCCAAATCCTCTTTTCCGGGACGGCGCTGTGGGGCAAGCCAGGAATCAGCAGCACGTGGCAGGTGTACCGATGATGTGTAAATCGATGCTCGAGGTCGCAGGCTCGCATATGCGTAGTATTCATTATGGATGTCTCACAATTGAGCAGTGCCGCATTCGCGACAACGATCAGTCGTACCTCGTTTTCAAGGCTAAGGTGCCTTCTCATATGCCGTGCTTCGTCACTGTACCCCCCGGGGATATCTTCTACGTGCGGCATACCGACCTGTTTGACATGTTGAACGGGTTTCGACTGCACAATACCCTGGTCCGGCTGTTCTCCCTCAATATGGCCATGGAGATCACCAGAGACAAGATCCCAGGCATCCAGATAGTGGATCCCTACTTCATGCGTGACGCCGTCCTGAAAGATGCTGAGGCCATAGATCTGGCGACCGACTACCTCTCAAACTTCCTGCAAACATACTCGGACAAGGATGTGATTCTCCTTCCCTACCATCCCATCACGGAGGATGATCGGACATGCTGTGTGCTCATAAGCTTGAATTTGAAACACTCGACAGCCTTGTACCTCGACTCAAACAGTGCGATCCAAAAAAAACTACACCAATATCAAGAAAATTCTTGATGGCGCTCTCACCGGCTACGTCGCAGCAGGAGGCGTCAAACCGGCAAGGCCACATGTAAAGTTCGGCGCGCACGTGTTTCGCCACACGACGAAGTTTGCCTGCGTCAAGCAGCCGCCTGACAGTGGGAAGGATGCCTTCTACGCCATTTACCACATGAAGGCGCTCTTCAATGACATGGAGACCAAAACGCTGCCATCTGACCTCGTGAAGTGGGCTGAAAAGCTTGCATGCATACAGGCTCGCAACCTCAGGCAACACTTCTTCAACATCCAGGAGGAGATCGCGACAATCGTGTACCAGGGAGTCATAAACGCCGGAGGCACCTTCCACGGCGGCTATACACCGTCCAACAGGGAGATAGACGAACGCTTAGCGCAGCAGGGTGACGGCAGGATGTTCATGCAAATGGCGAAAACTCGGTCGGGCTTCATCAATGCCCCCCCAAAGCCGACTCAAGAGCCGAAGAAGACTTCATGATTGCATTGCCTGGGTACCTAGCTGTTAGTTCCGAACTCGTGTTGTAACCTCTTATCACTATGTTAAACTTGCCTAGCAAAACCTCTAGAATATGTTTCGTCAACCGTTGAACTTGATTGTGAGAGACACTAGCTAGTTATTTGTGTTACGAACTATTTTAAGTGCTTGTTGCTTTTCATTTGTCATTGCTTCCCTACTTTCTTGTGGTTTGCTTTCTTTGTCTTTCTTCAAAATGCCGATGATTAGAACGTGTTGTGGTGTCACGTGTATGACTATGCCGCTGTTCGATCTTGTGTGCCAAGTAGACTAGTAATTTGGGCATATACTCTACTTGCCGCACAAGATCGAACAGCGAGCATTGTTATTTCCATGCCCAATCTAAGTATGAGGCACTAATCCATGTCATTCTTGGTTTGCTTTTTTTTGGTCTTTTTTCGAAATGCCGATGATTAGAACGTGTTGTGGTGTCACGTGTACGACTATGCCGCTGTTCGATCTTGTGTGCCAAGTAGACTAGTAATTTGGGCATATACTCTACTTGCCGCATGAGATCGAACAACGAGCATTATTATTTCCGTGCCCAACGTAAGTATGAGGTACTAATCCAAGTCATTCTTGGTTTGCTTTTTTTTGGTCTTTCTTCGAAATGCTGATGATTAGAACGTGATTTCTTACATTTTGTTGCACCCATATATATATATATATGCATGATTCTATCTTGTGAACTGCTAGCTATTGCTTTCCACTAACATAAGTAATATCATCTTTATTATGTGTAGGAGATGCCGAGGTGTTATGTCGTGTACGTCGGTCGGGTTCCAGGTGTGTACGAGGAGTGGAAAGACTGCCAGAAGCAAGTGAACAACTTCTCGAGCAACAGCTACCAAGGCTATGAGAGTAGAGAGGTGGCGGAAGAGAAGTGGAGGAGGCATGGAAGAAAGAAGTGGAGGAACTTCCTCGTGATCACCACCTTGTTGCTCTCATGGTAGGTTATGTGTTCTACTTCATCTAGGTAGAGCTACGTCGTTGGAGTTGTAATGTGATTGTGAACTTGTACTCGAAGGTGTAATGTGATTGTGAACTTGTACTCGGAGGTGTGAACTTGTGGCACAAACACTTGATGTATGAACTTGTATGTCATGATTGATGTGTAATGTATTGTATTCATGTTGGTTCTATTATGCTTTGGCAAATTGCAAGTTTCTGAAAAATTCTGTGCTCTTTATACTGTATTCTGGACTAGATTGTATATTTGAATATCTGTATATTATTATTTATAGTGGTCTGTAAAACTTGAATTTCGAAAATATTACCGGAGGCGCATATAGGATACTATAGGAGGCGCATATACTATAAATATCCGAGGCGCATTCTGAAACATATGCGAGGCGCATATCGATATGCGCCTCGCATATGTGAAGTATAGGAGGCGCATATCATATGCGCCTCGCATAAGAAATACCCGAGGCTTGAAGCTAGAGGCACATGTGATATGCGCCTCGGATAGGCTTTTTGGTGCGCCTCGCATAGGCTTTTCTCTAGTAGTGTCCAACTAGCAAGATGGCCCTCGCATTGCATCCTTTTAGTATGTTGAAAAGTTATCCAGAAACAAATTAATGATTACTTAATAAATTATAAAATAGACAATAAAACTATATCTATATCATGAGTACTAAAAAAGCAAAAAAAAACTTAAAAATATAGATTGCAATGCACATGCAATTAAATCCTAAATAACTAAATCCGTGGATGACTTAGAAGTGTATTTGATTACATAATGGAATATACATAAATATTATTGACCACAAATATTTTCCAAAAATCATAGACCCAAAGAAAGTTCTTTCATATAGTCCGATCAGTAGAGAAAAGTAACATTGTTAATCATACGCATTTAAAAATCTCAAAGGAACATTTTCGACGGAACATTTATCCGATAATCCCTTCGAAAACTCATTAACTGAAGGTACCCCTAATAGCTGATCAAGAACTTTGAACTTAATGTGTATCTTTCGCTTTATGTAACATTTAGAAAGTACGATATATGATAGAAAAGAGATAAACAATAGAGTTCAGAAAGCATGTGCTACTGGAATCCAAATATTGGGTGTTACTTGACAGCAATAGCCAAAGTTGAGGTCATTGGACTAAATATGTTATTCCAGATTTGATTCAAAAGATACTCAAAACACTAAAGATATCACTCAAAAGCTCTAACTACTCATGTGACACCACTGTAATAGCTTAAAGACTTATTTTGAAGGCAGCGATTTTTTTTTTGACTATCTACTATGAGGCAAAAGCCCCACAACCTCCACCTTTATTAAGCAAAGAGAGTATTTACAAAAAACTTAAAGAAAACTCAAAAAAACACTACTTTGTACATCCAAACACCCTCCTAGTGAAAGGAGAGAAAGAAAGAAAGAAAAATAAAGCCTACTGTAAAGTAGCAATCCAAGCAATCAGCCGTTCTCGATGAGTTTTTTTTCATTTTGTGGCTTTGTAGAGTAAGATCAAACACAAACTGATTTTTCCAGGAAGCAAATTGAGGTCTGATGTTCCAGAAGATCTGAGCATTCCTCACTTTCCAGATATTCCAACAAGTAATGAACACCACTTCGGCAAAGAAAGGCTGGTTAAAAGATTTCCTAGCTCCTTGTGCAATCTGAAAACAATCATTACCAGCACCCCATTCCACCTGAAGATAGTTCCATATCCGAACACCGAAGTTACAGTTAAAAAACAGATGATCCCTGTCCTCATGATGGTGCCTGGGGCATAACACACAATCATATGTATCAGTAACATTCCAATGTCTCCTCTGGATCATGTCCCGAGTGTTCGGCCTCATGCTTCACTCTGAGTAAGAAGGAGGCCATACAGTTTATGAAGTGCCTCCTCGGAGTCAAATTTCCAAACGGCTACGCGGGGAAGATAAGCAGATGGCTAGACGAGGCGAAGCAGCGCTTCAGTGGGATGAAGTCTCACGACGTCGCCGTGCTAATAACGCAGGTACTCCCGGTCGCGATCCGAGGTATAATGGACAAGCACATCCGTGAAACACTGTTTGGCCTCTACAACTTTTTTCACGTCATCTCTCGGAAGTCGATAGGCATTAAGCAGCTCACGAGGCTACAGGACGAGATCGTGGTGATAATGTGCGAGCTCGAGATCTATCCCCCCCCTCCCGCTTTCTTCGACATCATGCTTCATCTGCTTCTCCATGTCGTGGAGGATATCGTCCAGCTCGGTCCTGCGTTTCTGTGAAGCATGATGCCGTTCGAAAGGCTCAATGGACACATCAAGGGATACGTTGGGTCGACATGCAAAGCATGTCGACATGGAGGGCCGAACCAAGGACTTTGAAAGAGCAAACCTGGTCGCGCTGCAACACCTGCAGGTGGTTGATCCATACATACATGAGCACAAAGAGTTTATCAAGAAGAATTACGCTGATCAGGGGCGCCAGGTCCCGAGGGAGGAAGATGTTATCAAGGAGCACAACTCCGGTTTCACGCGGTGGTTTAGGGAGAAGGTCATAGCTAATCCACCGCAGGGCGAGTACTCGGAGGAAGATAAACTCATATTCTCATTGTCACAGGGCGCCTCGCACAACCTCATGACCTATCAGGCTTACGATATTAACGGATACACGTTCTACACCGAGGAAAAAGACAATAACTGTGATTACTAGAACTCAGGGGTAACAGGGATATTCTACACCGACGATATCCCGGAAATATACTACGGAAGGATCGAGGAGATTTGGGAGCTCGACTATGTTACGGAGAAGGTGCCGATGTTTCGTGTCAGGTGGCCCAAGAGCGTCGAGAAAGAAGACCGGTATTTCACCACGATGGTTATACCGTCAAAGACCACCAGCGCGAACGCACCCGCAAGAAATGAGCCTTGGGTTTTGGCTAGCAAAGTCGACCAATGCTGGTACATCAAAGACCCGTCAAAGCCTAGTCGGGTTGTCGTCAGGAGAGGCAAAAGGAACATTATCGAAATGGACGGAGTCGTCAACGAGCAAGACTTTGACCAGAACGACGACCCGAAGATAGAAGATGGGTATGGCAACCAAACACCGTACACCACAATCCTACCTAAGAAAGGACTTCCGTTCAAGAGAAGTAGTGAAGATGTCCCGGACCTAACCTATGCAACCGCGACAAAGAATGGCAAGAAGACGACCATTGTCAAGAAACGCTAGCGCGCTCCGACCATTGTCAAGAACCGTCGTGTGTGTGGCCTACTATTATGTATCAAAACATTCTTAATTTTCATTATGTGTGTGTTATAATAATATTGCATTGAGAATATTATGTATCGACAAGACACATTCATTGAGAATACTCACTTTTGTTGTTTTAGCAATATTTGAATATTTAAAATATTTGTAGTATATTTTATAGTTCATATTGTGTTTGGACAATGCTTTTACATGAAAAATGGCCTTTAAAAAAATTTCCAAAAAATTGTTAACCTTAGGATTCGAACCTGGGTGGCCAGCAGTGAAATAGGACAAGGCATGTTACCACTAGACTGGTGTGTGTTTGTTAATAGAAACTTGCGCACTGCCCTATTTGTCTAGGATTGCATATTATGCGAGGCGCATTTAGCCCAGATGCGTCTCGTGTAATATTATACGAGACGCACTTTGCGATATGCGCCTCGCATAATCCGGTATAGATCAAAGTCGTCACGCACACGCCCAGAACCTTTCTTTACATCTCACGCACGCGCGCCGCGTCTCACATCTCAGATCGAAGCCGCCGCCGCCCGCCGTCCACGCCCGGAGCAGCCCGCCCGCCGGACCTGCAACCTCAAGGCGCTCGTCGGCCGCGACTTCCTCCCGCGCGGCTCCGACATCTGCACGCGCCGCCCCCTCGTGCTCCAGCTCGTGCACCAGCGGCAGCGCCCCGCCGGCGTCGACTCCGCCTACCCGCCCGCCCTCCTCCCCTCCTCCGCTTCCTCGTAAGCTCCTCTGTCCCTCCCCGCCTCCACTTGTTCCCCACACTGAGATCACTCTCAGTCCATCATTGTCCTTCTTGTTTTAGTGGTTGCAGATGATTGTTGCTAAAAGTTGCAGATGATTGTTTAGTCGTGGTTTTAGTTTGATGGAAAAGAAAGAACAGCTGAAAGAATAGGGTGCCAGACTTGAATTTTGCCCATGAGTTAGTTTGATGGAAACTGAAAGAATAGGGTTTGATTGAGGGTTTGCTTCGCTCTGTAAACTAAGTATCTCTCCTATTTGGATATGTGAGCATTTTATGAACTCTCGCATACGAGTTCAATATATTGTAGATAGACTGAAGTAATTTTGTCACGAAGATGCATTCTATCTTTCTGTAGTCAGATGTCGTTGCAATGTTAAACAGTGAGAGTGTTGTTCTTCCTGAGCCTAGTCATCCTGCGTACTTCAATCTAAGGGTGTCTAAGGTACATGAATTGGTTAGTGTTGTTGTTCCATGCAGTAATAATGATGTAACCATCACCGCGGAGCAAGATGGTAGATAGTTGATCACCTGGTTTCAGTTGTTAATTAATGAAAGAACTAGCAATCAGACTCATGTGAGTTGTACAATAACTGCAAGAAGACTGCACATGTTTTAACTAAAGTATAGTAAATACTAGTACTATATATATTCTCGTAATATTTATAAAGTAGAATATTTCAATTCCTGTGTGCTTTCATGTGTATCAGTGTATCGCGTCTACATGGAAAGCAGACTCTCGAGGATATCCCTGCTAGTTCCAGTATGTTAGGTTATAGAGAATCATGATCTGTTGGTATTTTTTTCCCTAGAAAAACTGGAAGTTGATTATTCTGTGTTTTCTTTGCGTTTCAATCTTTGCGCCATATCTGTATGTAGCGTCAAGGGCTGCATGCCAGAAACTGACATTTTGTGGCTTGTATGAGAATTCTCCAAGTTCTGTGTTGTAGTCTGCTTAATGTTTCCTACCGTCCATCAGACCATGATGTATGTTAAACTGCACCAGGATACTGTATGTATGGCACTGATCCGATATATGTATGTGTTGGTGTATGCTGGCAGAAAAATGGCTGTGTTTGTGTATGCTGGCAGCAAAATGGCTGTGATGATGGCAGTTGATCCTTTTTGTGCAGGTTTTTATTTTTGAGTTGCCAATGTTTCGCCGGAATGTTGATTCATTTCTGTTCCGGCGAATTTCTGGCACTCCTAGACATAGAAAATTAGCAAAGTTCATGCCAAAATTTTCTGTGAATTTTTGTGCTTTTTAGTTTCATTTATTTGTGTGTTTAGAAATGTCGGATCCGGGCCCTTCTAGCCAGAAGCCCTTTTGGGAGCAGCAGGCGGAGATGGAATCCCTAGAGGCCCCGGAATTTGTTCCGCGGGACGACGAGATGGAGGAGGACGAGGATACCTCGTCGGGCAATGAGGAGATGGGGGACGCCGATGGCGACGCCACTACCACTGATGGCGGCGGTGAAGCTACTACGGACGGTGGTAGCGCATCGAAGAAGTCTCGGAAGGATCGGACCCCGATCGTGGTTGACCTCAAAAGTTCCATCATCACAAGCGTGAGCCCTAAAGGTGCGCCTTTGGAGCCAGAAGAATTTGTTGGGGGTTACTCTAACCAGCTCGCGGCAATCCTCCGGAACACCGTCACGATCAACATGGAGAACCTGAAGGCCGAAGAGAACAAGGGTTTCCTCATCCAGCTTTTCCGGAAGCTGCACGCAAGATACGCGTTCCCGGGTGATGAGGAAAACAAGTATAATAATGACAATCTCAAAGGGAATCCGGTGACCAAGTATGCCCTCGGGAGGATGACTAAGGCCTTGTCAAATTGGAAGGCTCGGGTGAAGAATCTGATTTTCGAGGAGAAGCTAAGTTATCCAGAGCTCGTCAAGAAGGAGCCTCTGGTCAAGGAAGAAGACTACAATGTGTTCAAGGCCAGATGTAACTCAGCCTTAGGCAAGGCCAGGACTGAGAAGGGCAAGAATATGAGATCCCGAAACATTGGTACCCACCATCTCGGCTCCAGCGGTTATAGAGCCGCGAGGCCCAAATGGGATAAGGAGGACGCCGACGCTCGTGCAAAGGGGTTGACACGTCCCTTTGACGACATAAAGGAGTAGCAGGCAAAGAACTTCGTCAGGGCCCAGTTTGCCCCGCCGAAGGGGGTTCTGATTATTCTTCGGAGCCCGCCGGCCCCTTTGCTCCGAGGGTGAAGGACTTCATGCAAAAATATGTAAGTAGTTTGCATGCAAGTCGATTAATTGCATTCATGATTAATCAATGAAGTCCAGTTTTCTGATCAAATGTTTCGCGTTCCTTGTGCGCGGGACGAGGAGTGTAGGAGCTCCTCATCCCAGGGGTCAGCGCCACCGCCTGTCGCCAAGTGGGACACCACTTTTAATAGGGCGCTGAACCAGACCAAGAGTGTCGATCCCCTGGCGGCCCCGTCGGCTGGTCGTGTGGTCGACTTTGGCGGCATATCATGGTCCGAGTACTATGGCACCCCAGAGCGGAAGGGAAAGAAGGCCGAAAGCGCCGAGGTAAAACTCCTAAGGGAACAGGTGGAAGCCTTTCCAAATATAGTCCAAGATGCCGTGAACAAGGCTGTGTCAGCTGCCGAGACAAAGTTCCAAGAACAAGTCCAGACACAAGTCCAGTCACAAGTCCATTCACAAGTGAACGAGAAGCTCAACACCATCCTTCCCGTCTACATGGAAAAGTACAACGAGTGGCAGAAGGGTGGTAAACGGAGGCCGCCACCGGTTCCCAACCTCAACAGCGCCCAATCGGACAATGTGGCGTGGCCGGAGGCGTTGGTGACTCCTCCAGCAGGGCCGGTGGTGGTGGAGACTCCTCTAGCTCCGGAGCTTAACTTGCCCACTGCGGCGAAGACGCCGGCCCGCACCACCGTGCCATCAGGCAGCCACTCCGCCACTTGCATGGTCAAGCCTGTCGGCGTCGGTGCCTCGACATTGGCCGAGTTTGACGCCCTCAAGGTAACTAACTAATTAAAGCGAGAGTTGGGAGGCTCAACCACACCGATGACTTGATCTCTATTTTTCTAACGCTCGGCCTACATGTCGATCTTTCGCAGGGAGACACTCCTTGCACTCTAATGCACTGGGTGAGCGGCCAGTTGATGGATGTTGCCAAGGGTACTATTGTTCAACCAGAGAATCGCAAAATTCACAATGTCACAATGCCACCTGACATGATGAGGGTCAAATACAGTATGGTGCTTCCGGGCTACGAGCAAGTGGAACCTCCCTCTCAACCTCAAGGATGGGATGATGAGGACACGACAGCGGTCCTCAATACCGGCTTCGGCTACTTGTACCTATGGCCGAAGAGCCAGATCCGTTTGGGGACAGAGGACCAGCTCAACATCACCCTAGAGGCAGCACAACCAGCACATGATGAAGACTTCGAGATGGGAGACTTGGACAACATGGCACAGAATCCCGATGATGATGAAGAAATTGACCCGAACTACGGTGACCAGTTTGTTAACACAAGGTTTTTTGATTTGTATGAGCCGGGACCATCAGGCACACATCAAGTTGCCGAGACCCAACCAGCACTAGCGAAACCCCCTTGCAAGGTGCGTCTCTTCCCAACTAGTCAGGAGACGCTGCCACCTGTCCCCTTCACCGAGCCTCCAAGGCCAGTAGTTCCTTTGATCAGCCCCAGCACCCTCCATAAGACGGTCGGTGAGGTGAACGCAGTGGCCGAAGCCGTAAAGAGCAAGAAGGGTCGCAAAAGGAAGCCTAAGGGTGATCGGGGCCAGGATCCAAATCCTCTTTTCCGGGACGGCGCTGTGGGGCAAGCCAGGAATCAGCAGCACGTGGCAGGTGTACCGATGATGTGTAAATCGATGCTCGAGGTCGCAGGCTCGCATATGCGTAGTATTCATTATGGCTGTCTCACAATTGAGCAGTGCCGCATTCGCGACAACGATCAGTCGTACCTCGTTTTCAAGGCTAAGGTGCCTTCTCATATGCCGTGCTTCGTCACTGTACCCCCCGGGGATATCTTTTACGTGCGGCATACCGACCTGTTTGACATGTTGAACGGGTTTCGACTGCACAATACCCTGGTCCGGCTGTTCTCCCTCAATATGGCCATGGAGATCACCAGAGACAAGATCCCGGGCATCCAGATAGTGGATCCCTACTTCATGCGTGACGCCGTCCTGAAAGATGCCGAGGCCATAGATCTGGCGACCGACTACCTCTCAAACTTCCTGCAAACATACTCGGACAAGGATGTGATTCTCCTTCCCTACCATCCCATCACGGAGGATGATCGGACAGGCTATGTGCTCATAAGCTTGAATTTGAAACACTCAACAGCCTTGTACCTCGACTCAAATAGTGCGATCCAAAAAAACTACACCAATATCAAGAAAATTCTTGATGGCGCTCTCACCGGCTACGTCGCAGCGGGAGGCGTCAAACCGGCAAGGCCACATGTAAAGTTCGGCGCGCACGTGTTCCGCCACACGACGAAGTTTGCCTGCGTCAAGCAGTCGCCTGGCAGTGGGAAGGATGCCTTCTACGCCCTTTACCACATGAAGGCGTTCTTCAATGACATGGAGACCAAAACACTGCCATCTGACCTCGTGAAGTGGGCTGAAAAGCTTGCATGCATACAGGCTCGCAACCTCAGGCGACACTTCTTCAACATCGAGGAGGAGATCGCGATAATCATGTACCAGGGAGTCATAAAAACCGGAGGCACCTTCTACGGCGGCTATACATCGTCCAACAGGGAGATAGACGAACGCTTAGCGTAGCAGGGTGACGGCAGGATGTTCATGCAAATGGCGAAAACTCGGTCGGGCTTCATCAATGCCCCCCAAAGCCGACTCAAGAGCCGAAGAAGACTTCATGATTGCATTGCATGGGTACCTAGCTGTTAGTTCCGAACTCGTGTTGTAACCTCTTATCACTATGTTAAACTTGCCTAGCAAAACCTCTAGAATATGTTTCGTCAACCGTTGAACTTGATTGTGAGAGACACTAGCTAGTTATTTGTGTTACGAACTATTTTAAGTGCTTGTTGCTTTTCATTTGTCATTGCTTCCCTACTTCTTGTGGTTTTCTTTCTTTGTCTTTCTTCGAAATGTCGATGATTAGAACATGTTATGGCGGATCTGGTGTGCCAAGTAGACTAGTAATTTGGGCATATATATTCTACTTGACGCACAAGATCGAACAACGAGCATTATTATTTCTGTGCCCAGCGTAAGTATGAGGTACTAATCCAAGTCATTATTGGTTTGCTTTTTTTTGGTCTTTCTTCGAAATGCTGAGAACGTGATTTCTTACATTTTGTTGCATCCATATATATATATGCATGATTCTATCTTGTGAACTGCTAGCTATTGCTTTCCACTAACATAAGTAATATCATCTTTATTATGTGTAGGAGATGCCGAGGTGTTATGTCGTGTACGTCGGTCGGGTTCCAGGTGTGTACGAGGAGTGGAAAGACTGCCAGAAGCAAGTGAACAACTTCTCGAGCAACAGCTACCAAGGCTATGAGAGTAGAGAGGTGGCGGAAGAGAAGTGGAGGAGGCATGGAAGGAAGAAGTGGAGGAACTTCCTCGTGATCACCACCTTGTTGCTCTTCATGGTAGGTTATGTGTTCTACTTCATCTAGGTAGAGCTACGTCGTTGGAGTTGTAATGTGATTGTGAACTTGTACTCGAAGGTGTAATGTGATTGTGAACTTGTACTCGGAGGTGTGAACTTGTGGCACAAACACTTGATGCATGAACTTGTATGTCATGATTGATGTGTAATGTATTGTATTCATGTTGGTTCTATTATGCTTTGGCAAATTGCAAGTTTCTGAAAAATTCTGTGCTCTTTATACTGTATTCTGGACTATATTGTATATTTGAATATCTGTATATTATTATTTATAGTGGTCTGTAAAACTTGAATTTCGAAAATATTACCGGAGGTGCATATAGGATACTATAGGAGGCGCATATACTATAAATATACGAGGCGCATTGTAAAACATATGCGAGGCGCATATGATATGCGCCTCCTATACTTCACATATGCGAGGCACATATCGATATGCGCCTCGCATATGTGAAGTATAGGAGGCACATATCATATGCGCCTCGCATAAAAAATACCCGAGGCTTGAAGCTAGAGGCACATGTGATATGCGCCTCGCATAAGCTTTTAGGTGCGCCTCGCATAGGCTTTTCTCTAGTAGTGAACTAACCAGAATTCTATAGTTCTATCATCTCAATTAAAACTAAGCGCAAGGTGGTAAACGGATGCCAATGACTACAACAACTATGCAAATTCACTTTGATTTAATTTATGATAAATAGTGTTCAACTTTTAATCATATTGCTGTTGAACTCCCACTCAAAACAATATCCCTCACATTGTTTTAGTGATCACACAAACCAAATTTACTACACCAAGTCCGATCATCACGTGACATGATATAGTTTCAAAGGCGAACAATCATCATGTTCATCATATCATCTATATGACTCATGTTTTACCTTTCGGTGATCCGTGTTCCGAGACCATGTCTGTACATGCTAGGCTCGTCAAGATCAAACCTTAGCATCCGCATGAGCAAATCTGGTTTGCTCACGTTGTATACACTCGCAGAATCTAACACACCCGATCATCACGTGGTGCTTCGAAACAACGAGCTTTAGCAACGGTGCTTACTAAGGATGAACACTTTAAAACTTGAAATTTGTGTGCTTGAGGGATCATCTTATAATGCTACCGTCGCAAACTAAGCAATACAAGATGCATAAAGGATTAACATCACATGCAATTCATAATATGTGATATGATATGACCTTTCTTCTTGTGCTTCCGATCTCCATCTTCAAGCACGAACATGATCTCCATCATCACCGGTATGGCGTCAAGGTCAATGGCGTCGTTTCATGGTTGTCGTCCACCAGCTTCAACTATTACAACTACTTTGAATAGACATGCATGTTTTAACGGAATTTAAAGAAAACCATATGGCTCTTGCCGGTTGCCAACTTACAATAAGGGACATTGCATACATCATATATAAACACAATCATGGCCATATCACATCACAACACACCCCTGCAAAACAAAGTTAGACGCCTCTAATTTTCTTTGCATGTTTTACGTGGTTTGGGGCTTTCAATAAGTGTCGTTCTAACTTACGAACAAGAACCACAACGTTGATGTTTGAACTATCAAGTGCCCATTGTAAATTGAATCTTTACTATGATGGGAGAGACAGACACCCGCAAAGCCACTTATGCAATACAAGTTGCATGTCGAGCGTGGAGCAAGTCTCATGAACGATGTCATGTAAGGTTAGCCCGGGCCGCTTCATCCCACCATACCGCAAGATGCAAAGTACACAAGAAGCAATTGATAATAAAAGCACCACCGCCCACAATGACCATTGTGTTCTACTCGTGCAACAGATCTACATATAGACACGGCTCTGATACCACTGTAAGGGTTCGTAGCATGGAAAACAAAAAAATTCTATTGCATGAACACACACAAGCCAAGATATATCTACTAGATTGTAGCAACGAGTCAATAGAGTACTAACCCTAGAAGATCCAAAGCAGTTAACGAGAGCAGATTCTCGTGGATGATGTAGTCGTACACTTCCGATCTCAAGATCGCGTAGACGATCCTTCCGGCGTTGTGTTCCGGCAGCGCTTCCGAAGTCGATCACACGTTCGGTACTCGATGAAGACCTTCCTCTCCCTTGTTCCAGCAGGCAGCGGAGGTTGTAGCACTCTCCTCGTGATTCCGGCAGCACGACGGCGTGGTGTCGGAAGTAGAGGGGAGATCTCGCAGGGCTTTGCCTTAAGCCAGAGCGAGTATGGTGGAATAAGAGAGGGCCTTGGCAATCTATGGTTTAGAGGCACCAAGGGGGGCTGGCTTAGCCAGCGGCTAGGGTTTGGGGAAACCCTAGTTGGCGACTTGGGAGATCCCTAGGCGGCGGCAACACTTGTGGTGGAGGCGCCATGAGCTAGGGTTTAGGTGTGAGGGGTAGGGGCAGCCTACCCCTCCTTATATAGGTGGGAGGGGCCGGTTTGGGAGGAGGGAGTCCTCCTCCAACTCCTCCTCATGGCCAGCGGGTGGAGGGAGTGGGACTTCCTCCCCAAGTAGGTTTCCTATTCTCCCTCCACCAAGCAAACTTCGGATTTGACTTTTCAAATTGGCGTTTGACTTTCAAACTTGGATTTGATTTCTCTCTCCATATTGCCCAGCCAAGTGACCTAGTACATGATGAAACCATTCCACATTTTCATGACACATCCATGTACCCTTCCCCTCCGGAGTGTCGGACCTTCCAGACCCTTCTAGAACATTCCTGGTGAAAACACCGGAATCATTTCCGAACTCCGAAACAGGACTTTCCTTATATGAATCTTATTCTCCGGACCATTCCGGATCTCCTCGTGATATCCCGGATCCCATCCGAGACTCCGAACAACATTCGATCTCTTACTCATCATTCTATAACTACTCAACAACATCGAATCCTTAAGTGTGTCTCCCTACGGTTCGTGAATTATGCGGACATGACCGAGACACTTCTCCGATCAATAACCAATAGAGGAATCTGGAAATTCATATGGCTCCCACATATTTCTACAATTACTTTGCGATCGAATGAACACTTACATACGATACCAATTTCCCTTTGTCTCACGATAGTTTACTTATCCGAGGTTTTGATCGTCGGTATCTCTGCATACCTAGTTCAACCTCGTTACCGATAAGTACTATTTTCTCGTTCCCGTGATATGTGATCCCTTGTGAGCCAGTCACATGCTTGCAAGCCAATTGGATGACATTTCACCGAGAGGGCCCAGAGTATATCTATCCGTCATATGGATGGACAAATCCTACTCTTGATCCATGTGCCTCAACACATTCTTTCCGAACACTCAATGCCACCTTTATAACCACCCAGTTACGGTGTGGCATTTGATGTCATCAAAGCATCCTTCCGGTGATGGTGATTAGCATGATCTCATGGTCGAAGGAATTAGGTTACTATGTATCAGAAAGCATATAGCAAATGAACTATATTAAATGACTTGATCTTTATGCTACGCTTAACTATAGGAGTATGTCCATCACATCATTCTCCTAATGATATGATCCTGTTGTTAATAACATATCTATGTTCATGATCAGGAAACCATGATCATATATTAACCAACAAGCTAGTTTAACAAGAGGCTTTACTAGGGACTCTTTTATGTTTACAACTCACACAAGTATTAATGTTTCCGGTTAATACAATTATAGCATTGTATGTAAACATTTAACATAAGCATGAAGATATGATAATAACCACTTTATTATTGCCTCTTGGGCATATCTCCAACAAGAAACTATTTAAATATTGCATACCCCACCTTTGTTTTCATGTCGTCGCCTAAACGCCGCCTAGGCGAGTTAGGCGGGCGCCCAGTGAAAAAAGGCATCGCCCCGCTCGTCTTGGCATCGACTGGGGAGGTTGGGTCACTCGCCCAGGTAAACTGGTGGCAATTTTGAGGGGAATCGGAGGGAATTGACGTGTACATGTGTGGGCTAAGACAAATCGAGTGGGAGGGAGAGGAAATTGACCGCTCCAGAAGCGAATCGAACGGGAGGGAGACGGAACCTGAGCCGCCAGTCCGTCGCCATTGCCAATCTGCACCGCCGTTGTCGCCAAGTTTCTTAGTTTGCTCCACCTCCGGTAAGTCTCCTTCCTCTGCTTCTCTCCTCTGCCTCCATATCCATGTTTCTCTCGTGCCGCCCCTCTCGTACCTATGCTCCGGTGCTCTTCCTGTCATGTATTGCCCCCCTTTGTTCCTCCCTATCCCGACACCCCCTCTGCAGCTCTACTCCTCCTCCGTGTGTTGCTCTGATCCTTCCTCTCCAGCTTCCCCTCTACAATGACTTCTGGACAAAGAACAAGTTAGCAAAAACTGAAACAGGAAAGCATGTGTTTGAGGTTATGATGTCAATGACATTTTGGAATGTTGTGGAAGATTGCATAAGAGCATCACACCCTGTTCTAATTGTATTGAGGCTAGTTGATGGTGATGAGAATCCAGCAATGCCGTAGCTTACAGCAGCCATGTACATATGCAAGAAGAAACTCAATGAAAGCTTCTCAAGAAAGCCGCCATTGTTGGACAAGTTAAAGCAGATTTATAGGAAATGTTGGGATGATCAAATGATGCAGAAGTTACATGGGGCTGCTTTGTTCTTTAATCCTGGCCGGTTCTTTAACATAATGGAAAATGATCCTGACTAAGCACAAACCTTGAGGATGACATTTAATCAAGTGGTGACAAAAATGATGGATGATGGATGGTGATGAGGATATGATTGCAACTATTGATGTGCTAGCTGATGAATACCAACAATTTCATGGTGATTGCTTCGATACCAACGTAGCTATCAATGGAAGGAAAAGAAAGACCACATAAGTTTCTTTCTCTATCATTTATTCATTGATTTCAGCTTGAAGTTATACATGTCTCATGTTTGATATATGGCTGCTCCCATTTTTTTAGTTGATTGGTAGAAGTAAAATGGTGGTGGCCAAGCATTGCCACTCACTAAGGTTGCAAGGCGTATAGTCGGTCTATGTGTATCAGCCTTTGTTTGTGAGCGCAATTGGAGCACCTTTGAGAGGGTGAATGGACAAGTCTCTTTTGGTTGTTTCTAATTTCAGAATTCTAGCAATTAGCAAGTGGTTCAATTATGGGCTGTTGTTTCATGTTAATTTCAGATCCACGACAAGAAGAGGAACAAGTTGGGACATCCGAAGTTGGATGATCTTTCCTACATATCTTTCAATAGCAAGATGGAGAGATTTGCTAGGCTTCACCATGAAGGTAATAAAGTTAACCCTCTCTTCCTAGAAAATTTCCAATGGGACAATGAGTGGGTTGGTAAGGACGCCGAAGTAGTTCAGGTTCAGCAAGTGCACGAGGAGGATGATCTCACATGGGACCAAGTAGATGCTGCTACCACTACATCATCATCACTTTTTCGTCGTAATCAACCTAGGGTGGGAATTACTATACTAGACGTGCACCACAAAATGTAGATGAGTTAGATCAAGATCTCTTCATTTGTGATAATGAAGATGTTGATGGTGATGTGGTGGGCGCCGAGGGTACTCAATCTCAGCCTGATGGTGGTGAAGATAATGAGGTTGATGGGGACAACTCCGATTCTTTGGAGTATGATGCAATTGACCACTCGAACGTTTTGATGTCCTTGCTTTGGACAACTCCCATTATACTACTATATCCAGTTAAAAGGTAAAAGCCAAAACCAAAAGTATCTATTTCGGTGTTTTTGTGACTTATAATCCGAACTCTAAAAGCTATATTTAAACCCAACCAAACATGCTCGATTCATACCTGGATCATAGAGCGGGTCGACATGTAGTTGCAGTCTAGCATAGTGGGAGGCCAAGCGAAACGGTGTCGGCGGCCGCTTGTGGATGGAGCAGAAGAGGACAATGACTATGTATGTGAGTCGACGTCATCCTTGCAGTAACCCAATACACCACTGCATGTTGTAGTGGACAAATCATTGATATAACACTCATGAAGTATCGATTCACAAATAGTATATCTCTCGGAATGGTACAACATAAACATTATGATTTGTAAATTTTACATGTTTCTTAACAACAACCAGAAATATACAGAAGATTTGAGATCTTCCTTGCTTCAATAAGGATTCACAGTTGAATGGAAAGCCAAACTATCTATCTTGAAAATCAATGGTACCAGTAAGCTTAGTACCATTAGATCTCAACAACTTATTTGAAGTAATCCTATGTTGCTTGCTCATCTATTTTATTCTATCATGTCTGATCTTCTACTTCTTCTCCATCTTCATCTTCAACTCCGTAAACTATACCATAGTCGATGCCTTCAATGTCTTCTGAATAGTCTGGTTTCTCATAGTAGACTTCGCCTTAATATTTGATATTCTCGGAAACCTCAATGCAACTCTCAAAATATAGCAATGGTTTTAGAAGATATAATCACTATAAGAAAAGTCACCATCCGCAGCGGATTGGTCGTGCACATGCCACGTCTTCACTATTTTTCCTGTGGTAGATGAATTTTTTTTTGTTTTCGAGGCACCCTACTGCCATAGAATCATTAGAAACGTGACATAACCTCGGCAAGGCCCTGGTAGATCTTAGAATTTTGATTCCTCACATGATTTTGACTTTGCTCGATGCCACCGAAGTCTTTTAAAGCTCGTGGGTCCATGATGTCAATGTCTCCAGCGAACTTTTTTTTTATCACGTCTCCCTTTTTTGAACTTAATAATATTGCTCGAAACATCAGCTGTTTGGTCAGGCTATTGGGTCGCCTGTTTTGCCCGCATGTGCCTCTTGCCTGTCCTGTGTAGCCTCACAAAATGGCGAGCACTAGCCACGAATTCATCCTCCGAAACTTGGCAGCTTGCCGGAATCGGTTCCTACCGAGGCGACTCGAAGGAAATTGGCAAAGACTCGGTCAAAATTGAAGCTCGGCGGTGAACGATTTTACCAGAGTCACGACTCAAGGAGGTTGTACGGCGGGGCGATGGTGGGGAATCCGGCTGATTTGTGCCTTGTATAGTGCCCTCTCGACAAAATTTTAGGCCTAAAATCGCTAAAATTTTAACAGTTTGATGGTTTCAAAGGATCTGTTAGTGCTGCTCTTAAATTATTGTTTGTGACGGGTATCCACGGAAACCACAATGAAAGTTCACACGGATGTAGTTTCTGAAATGATCGATTTGTCGATAAATGAAATTAGTGAAAGCAATGTGACGTTAAGAGCATCTTCGTTTGTTGGGCGTTTTCAGACCGAAATTAAGATCAAAATAGCGTCGACCAGAGCTATTTTTTGGCCTGGAAACACCCATTTTTTTCACTCGCGTTCTTAGGTCGCCTTTTTTCTATCCAAATTCGGCTCAAAATCGACTAGTTTTCGGCACAATTCGGCATAATATGAATACATGGCAAAGTTCACCCTAGTTCAGCACTAATTTAACATAGTTCAACATAAAATTAAACATAGTTCGGCATACAATGACAACACAACATAGTTCGGCCTAGTTCGGCAAGTTTATGGTCGGCATCTATGTGTTGCCCCTGTGTATCCATAGGTGATCAACCAGATCATCCTATAGCTGTTGATGCACTACTGGATCTTGGATATCCTGACGCATGGCAATAAAGGCAACCCAGGTTGGAAGCACCTGGTTATCATGATCTGCAAGAGGTCCATGCCTGTAGTATGGCTCGTTCTGCTCGACCAAACTCGCTGGGTCCTTCCTCTCATCCTCAATGATCATGTTGTGCAAAGTCACACAACAGTTCATCACTTCCCACATCTGATCTTTTGACCAGGTCAGAGCAGGAAACCGAACAACTGCAAACCTCGGTTGGAGCACGCCAAATGTCCGCTCCATGTCCTTCCTGCAAGCTTCTTGTTTCTTGACAAACTGAGCATGTTTGGGGAGCAATGGGTTTGAGATAGTCTTCACAAATGTTGGCCATCTTGGATAGATGCCATCTGCAAGATAGTATCCCTTGTTGTAGTGGTGCTCGTTGATCTCAAAGTCCATAGAGCAAGAATGACCCTCAACAAGCTTGGTAAAGATATTTGAGGAGTTGATGACGTTGATGTCGTTGTTTGATCCTGCCATACCAAAGAAGGAGTGCCAGATCCAAAGATCATGTGTAGCAACTGTCTCGAGTATCACAGTGCAACCTCCTTTGTGGCCTTTGTACATTTCCTGCCATGCAAATGGACAGTTCTTCCACTGCCAACGCATGCAGTCTATGCTTCCAAGAATCCTAGGAAATCATCTGCTTTTATTGACTGCGAGGATCCAAGCAGTGTCTTCAGCAGTGGGTGTTCTCAAGTACTATCCCAAACACTGCAATCATTGCCCTGCAGAACCTATACAAGCAATCGATGGCGGTGGACTCAGCCATGCAGATATAGTCATCGACACTGTCAGCCGACGCTCCATATGCAAGCAACCTCATCGCCATGATGCACTTCTGTAGTGAGGAAAACCCAGCCATGTTGGTGCAGTCCTTATTGCATACGAAATAGGGGTCGTACTCCCGAATGACATGCATGATCTTGAGAAAGAGCTTCTGACACATCCTAAAACGACGCCAAAACATAGTCTCTTCATGCAGCGGCTCGTCGACGAAGTAGTCGGCGTACAGTAAGCAGTAGCCCTCCATCCTCTGCCTTGCTTTGCACTTCCGGCGACCCTTCACCGAACTTCCACGGTTTGGCCTTGTAGTCTGCATGTACAACCGGGCGAGAGAGGCGAGGATATGCATATGGTCTGCATCTTCGACGGCTGTGGCGTTCTCCTCCTCCAGCAACACGGTGAATATCTCCTCGTTGTCGGAGTCCATGGCCGAACTGGCAAAACACCGAACAGTTGGAGGGCGAGGTGGCGAGAGCTCGAAGCGAAGCCGAGCTACGTAGAAGCTTGGTGGCGAAAGATGGTGTAGGCCGAGGGGAAATGGCGGCGATGGCGGCGGGCCTAGCTACAGGTGTGGATACGGCTCGGTGTGGTGAAGCTTCGCCGGCGAAGGCATGTCGACATGTCAGCTGGGGGAGCTCTTCGTCGCAGAGAAGGCGAGTGGAAGTGGGGAATGAGGTTGTCTTGCCGACAGGGTTGGCCCACACCCGTTTTCGCTTCTTCCGGCGTTCATAGGGCGTTCCCAGCGCCTCGGGATCGGCATGGGAATTCCGGACTAAAGTTGGCCTAAATTCAAACGCGGCCGGACCAATTTTCGGCATCCAGACGAAAAAATCGCCCCGAAAACGGCGTCCTCGGAAGCAGAGTGAAGATGCTCTAAGATTGGCCTGGCTATTAATTTGTGAAGCAAGCCATCGTTAAGCACTGCCCTGTCGGTTCTTGAAAGTTTTCAAGCTAGCTGCTCTCATGTAGTGGGATCCGTGTTTACGTGTCGTCTAGGTCAACTCAAATTCGATGGTAAATCTGATTCTAGGCTAAATCGAGTCCAATCATAAGTACTTCCTCTATTTCATAATATAAAAAAGAGTGTATAAACTATTTTTAGTGTGTGACCAGGAGTGAACCTACACTAAGGCCTTGTTTACTTCGCTAGTGTATATACGGCTCTAGTAAGGGATTATTCTAAATCCCGCAAAATACCGGAGTCCGTTTACTACGCTGGGTCTGGCTGGGATAATTCCAGCATATCCCCATGATTTCTTTCTGTTTTTGTCTAGATTAAAAACTCTCTTCTAAGGTAGAGTATATTTAGAAAAGAGTATTTAGGGGTTTGAAGATTATTGGGTGGACATCAAATTCCATATGTTCTGAAAACTTTAGTGGATAAAAATATGAGAGAAATAATCAAAGCCTAAAAATACACTTATTTTACAAAGCTAAAAAAATTGTATTATAAAGGGAAATGATTGGCCTCCCCCGAGGGATTCATCCCCGGGTCTTCGTCCCGCACAGCACGAGGGTGGGCCCTGCCCACATTCTATCTTATCTACGAACGCCTTATCCTTTCACCGAGATGAAAAAAATCCCCTGGCACATCTCGTCCTCGCCTGAAGCTTGCTCTGCCACACCAGCCGCCACCCTACCGCCGGCCTTTACTGCCACTGGTCGCCGGAGACTCCAGCTCTCTTTGCCGCTGGCCGCTCCCTCCGCCTCAACCGTCGAAGAGGTCTCGCGAGCTCGCCCGTCGCCGCCTCCACACCTGCAAGCACGCCCGTGCCGTCCGGTCTCGGCGCTGAGGTCAGCTGCCGTGCTATTGGCTTACCTTCTTGCGTGCTCGCCGTCGCGCCCGCATGGTCACCCCGCCTGCGCTGCCATGCGCAAGCTCGCTGCTCGCCATGAACTGCCATGCCGGGTTCCTGCTACAATGCCGATCTCCGGCGAGAGTTGCTACAGGCCCACTATTCATGATTTACGCTATGTCTGAGTTTCTACCACCGTTCTGTAGTTTCGCTACACAATTCTATAGTTCCGCTACAATATCTTCGACGGGTCTCCGTTGATGTCTTCAACAAATTCAGTTTTGCTATCTTAGGATAATATTTTTTGCTACAACCATTCCATGTTTTTGCTACTCTCTCCGTCCCGGTTTAAAGGACACAATTTGCAATTCTCTTGGCCCTAGGTGTTTTCTAATTGGTCCATTTATAGTGTAGAGAAGAACATGCATGAGAAGAAGAAGAGCATTCACATGCCATGCAAAGTGTTCACACATGTGCATGCAAGCATTTTGTTCTTTTCACACTGAAGTAATTATAGAAATTAAATGCTTTTGTGTCTAAGTATTTTGGGATTGCATGTTTTGCAGATTGTGTCCTTTAAACCGGGACGGAGGGAGTATAATACTTCAATGTTTTTGCTACGAGGTGTTCGACAAAGTCTCCTGGCGGAAGTCTTCGGTGAGGTTTTGCTACATCAATACTTTTTGTTTGCTACCACCATTTTATGGTTTTGCTATAATAGCGTAACGTTTTTGCTACACGGTCGAGGTCTATCGACGAAAGCCTCCGGTGAGGTCGGATATGCTACATTAGCACAACTTTTTTGTTACACGGTCGCCGGCGAGGTCTCCGACGAGGTATAGTCTATTTTTCTATTTTTAGACCGAACAGTTTTCTACTACATGTAGCAAAAAGCGGGACTATTTGTAGCAAAAATTGGTATGTTTATAGCAAAAATAGAATCTGAGGCATTTTGGACACCTGTCAGCAGGAGGAAAACGCTTAGTACTATCATACTCCCTCCATCCGCAAATAAATATACTTCTAGCTTTTGCCTAAGTCAAAATTTATCAAATTTGACCAATTATATATATAAATATAACAAGAGATATTAAATCAAATTGACATATTATGAAACTAAATTTGAAAACATATCTATTATTACCAATTTAGAGTCATAAATATTTCTACGTTTTCCTATAAAATTAGTCAAACTTTACTAACTTTGATTTAGGACAACATAGAAATACACTTACTGAGAAAGTATTATAAAATGGAGCGAGTACACAGATTAAATTATGCGGGAATCTAGCCACCGAACAACTCTGCCTATTTATAACTCTTAAACATTTAAGACTTGGCCACAAGCGACATGGGGCAGCGTCTGGAGGAAACTTCCCGGAAACTTCGCGGAAGCTCACAAGCGACATGGGGCAGCGACATGCGGCATCTGCCAGAGACTACGGGACACGGAAGTTGACTTGGCCGCGTCTAGTTGTGACGTGGGAGTAGGTAGTTGTACGCTGGCGTCAGCTGGTGCTGCTAAGACGTTGGGGCCTGCTAGACTGGCGACCACACGCTCCAAATCTCAAACCAAACGCGCTCAAGCTTTTACCAAGAAGAAGAAGAAGAAGAAGAAGGAGGAGGAGGAGGTCAAGTGAGTCCATGGAGGAAGCTGCGTCGTGTGGCGTCTTGGATGCTGCTAGGTTGGCGGAGGAGGCGCCGAAGCTGGTCCGGTCGGCTTCTCGGGCCATGGAGGGACTGGCCACGGAGATCAAATCGCGCGACGGGGGCCCTCGGCCTAGGTGGCGCGGGTGGAAGGTGCGCGGCCCCGAGCTGGAGGTTCTCGAGACCTATATGCTCGAGATCTGGGGCATCTCTGCCGGCGCTGAGCCACAGCGTGCCGGTGACAAGGCGCTGGCTCTGCAGGCCAGGGACACCGTCTACTTCATCCAGCTCCTTCAAGACATGATCGAGTACGGTAGACTTCAGTCCACTCCTAGTAATCAATCCACTGAGCACCTTCCCGCTCTCAAGTGGTGTGGTTGGAACCACTTTCTTCCATTGTTTGCGTCGAAACCACCACGCAGGATCATAAGGGGCATCAAGGTTGTGAATCAAGAAACTCTCAAGATTGGCCATCTGCTGGAAAAGGGCGCGGCAGATCCGCCGCAGCTTCTGGTGCCTGATTCAGGCAGGGAAATTCTCCAGAGGGTGATGATAGTTGGGCGCGATAAGGAGAGGGGTGATATTCTGCAGATGCTCATCCAGCCATGCTCCAAGGCTGCTCCGGAGATGATTATCTCCGTTGTCGGTGTCGGAGGAATTGGGAAGACCACACTCGCTCAGATGGTATTCAACGATGCAAGAGTTGACCAGCATTTTGGTGTCAAGTGTTGGGTAACTGTCTCCACTAGTGCCAACAAAATGGACCTCATAGCAGAGATGTTAAGCTCAGCCCAACCAGCTTGGGATGGCTCCACTGAGAAGATGCTGGATTTTCAAATGATTCTGTCCGAGCTCCGGCGATTTGTTGCTTCCAAGATGTGCCTGATTGTTCTTGATGATGTATGTAATAGCACAGATGATATTTTGCTGGACATCCTTACTGCTCTACAGTCTGCAGATACTGGGAGCAGAATTCTGGTGACTTCTCGCATCAACACGGTGCCTCACATGCGGGGTGCATCGCAGATGTACACCGTCAATCCGCTAAGCAGCGATGATTGCTGGGCCCTGCTCAAGGAACATGCTTTCACAGGTGATTGCCAGAATGTCTGTCCAGATCTTCAGCTGATAGGGGAGCAGATTGCTGCAAAACTCAATGGATCGCCTCTTGCTGCCAAACTGGTGGGGGCTTTGCTGGGAGATAGGAGGAGAAAAGATCACTGGATAAAAATCAAGGAGACAGCACTACAGGATCACGCTCTTTTCCCTGCCCTACGCTTGAGCTATAAGTACCTGCCGATGCACCTCAAGCGATGCTTCACATATTGCAGCTTGTTTTCACAGGACTATAAGTTTGATCCAGCACACTTGTCCCGCCTTTGGGTTGCCGAGGGTTTTGTTCAACCACGAGGCAAGCCTGAGAAAAGGATGGAAGACATAGCTAGAGAATATTTTGATCAGCTCCTTTCACGCTCTTTCTTCCAGGAAATCAAGCTTGGACCCAAGACGTACTATTTGGTGCATGACTTACTCCATGATCTTGCAAAGTCTGTTGCAGCAGATGACTGCTTCCGTATTGATGATGGCACAAACTGTGACATCCCGTCAACAGTGTGCCATCTGTCCGTCACCATCAACACTCTACCCGGTCTCACAAGCTTCCGCGGGCTAGAAAATCTGCACACCTTGTTAATCCGACCATCACTTCCGTCCTCCTCCAGTTGCTTCCAAGAGGATTTTTCCTTGAATTTAAAAATTATCCTAGAGAAGTCAAAACATTTGCGTGTTCTTGATCTCAGTGGCTATAACTCCAAAGAGTTGCCCTGTTGCATTGATAACTTATTGCACCTCCGTTACCTATCTATCCATGGCTCCATCCAGAGTCTTCCTGAGTCGATTGGCAAGCTTCTGCATCTGCAAACACTGTGCTTCACCGGGAAATGTTACCTTGAGAAGCTTCCTGTGAGCATTAGTATGCTGGTCAATTTGCGGCACCTTCTTGTTGAAACAAAGTATACTGCAGGATTGGCGGGAGTTGGTCGACTAGCAAACATTCAGGGGTCACTTGAGCTCCACCTTGAGAAGAGGGAAGGGCGTAAACTAGAAGAGTTGAAGAACATCAATGGTCTCCGTGGGCTACTAAACATAAAAGGTCTAGAAAATGTTTCAAGCTACGAAGAAGCCTGCAAAGCTGAGTTGAATAAGAAACCATATCTTCATTCTCTGAATCTGGAATGGAGCACCGCTAGTAGAAATAACTCCCTGCATGTTGATGCCAGGGTAATTGAAGGCCTAAGGCCGCACCAAGACATAAAGGTACTTAATATTAGAAGGTATGGTGGGTCTGCAGCTCCCAGTTGGCTACAGTCACTGCAGCAGCTGTGTTCCTTGCACCTTACCAATTGCAGGAGTTTAGCCATGCTTCCTCCATTGGGGTGTTTGGGATCACTTAAATACTTACACATGAAGGAGATGTGTGCAGTTGGCCGAATTGGACATGAGTTTTATGGCACTGGTGATGTGGCATTTCCATCCCTAAGCTTCCTTGAAGTTGATGATTTCCCAAGGTTGCATGACTGGTCTGGACTAGCAGACAGAGAGTCATTTCCATGCCTTGAAAGGTTAATTATAATGGATTGTCCAGAATTGGTCAAAATTTCTCCCTTCCCAACTACTCGTGAAGTTACCATTGAGCGTACACGATTAATTCCATATATGAGGCTTGCCCCTGTTTCTTCAATTTCAGAGAAGTTCCAGCTGGATGTATTTGCAACTTCTGTCGACTTCAACGGTTTACTCAGTAAACAGCACATAGAAGCCATTGAAGCCTTAAATATAAGTGGTGCTGAAGAAGTCATAGTTACTGAAGAAATGATGTCCCTTGTTTCTCTACAAAGGATGCAGCTTTGTCAGTGCAATGTTACGGACCAGAATCTTAGTAGGTTTCTCCAGGCTCTGCCTTGTCTATCCTCGATGGAGATAATAGACCTGCCTAGCGTAACATCTCTTCCAGCATCTGAAACACTCAGGTTCAGCACAATGCTCACTGAGTTGTCCATACGCAACTGTCAGTTGTTTCAGTCTCTGTCGTCATTGCAGTCTTTTGATTCACTAAAATATCTGGTGATAAAGAGATGTCCTAAAGTAACTGCAGCAACATTCCCGTTGAACTTCAAGAGCCTTTCATCTCTCAAGGTGCTGAGAATATCATACTGCTCAGAGCTCCAATCTTTACCGTCATGTGGTCTGCCATCCTCACTAGAAACACTTCACATTATTGGGTGCCACCCGGAGTTGTCCAGGCAATCAAGAAACATGAAAGGGCATTACTGTGAGAAGCTTGCAGTAGTACCTACCGTGTTGATTCAGTGACGGAATATTTTGCAGGTATATGTAAATCTCAACTCTCTATCTCCTTTTATGCTTGTAGTTTTTTATATGTTCCTGCATGTTCATGAGAACTTTACAAACATCTGCATGCAATTTCTTATAGTCTTATTGGCTGGGAGAAATTCATACTTATAACAATTACTATTTTTAGTTACAGCAGGGAGAGATGGCACCTCAAATACCTGGGTTGAATTGTTCGTGCTTGTTTTTTTGCTGGCCTGTTGTACCTGCCCTGATGAAATCCTTGACCTTGTCATAGGGTTTTTTTCGTAGCTCATACCAAATGTCCATTCCAGTCAGCTATATTCATATCAAATGTCCTTGTCAGATTTGCATTTTTATAGAAGTGTTTAATATAGTAAGTATGTGATTAATAAAACTACCAAGTGATGGGAAGTTCGGAAGAAATAAGCATGCAGCTTAGTCCAGAAACTCCTATAGAAAATTATGAAAGCCTAAGTGCAGAAGGGAGATTCTTTTGCAATTAAAGATGGAGGTTATAGCAGTCACCGCTATATTTATGCTACAACTTGTTTGTTATGGCAAGCATCTTTAACCTGCAGTCTGTTGTAGGTTTCCAACCTAAATATGCTGCCTTATGCATTGACTTTATCTGACGCTTATCTATGTTTGCCAGGGTGATGGAACTTTGGGGGAATTGTGAAGTTTAAAAGGATATCTTCACAATTATACTGAAGCCCAAAATTCAAATGAGCCTGTGCTTTCGGCATTTGCGAACCTGTAAATTGGTTTCTCAGATCTGCCTCACCGCATCCCCTTTAACCAACAAGGCCAGGCGAACTAGGATTTTCCTGCAGTGCATTTAAGAAGCTTGCATATTTTTGAACAATAAAATCCATTACCTTTTCATACAGTCTCTCCTTAAGCACTGTTAGAACACTAATCGAGGGAGAGAAGACGACCTGGTGTGTTCTCGCTCAGGTCGTACCGAGAAAACGGTTCATTCGGCACGAGAGTCTCACCGTGTGCAATGCGGTGGCATTTGGACGTAAATAGCTGGTTCGCGGATTCTTGGGAAGCTGGGTACCCTGGCTTCTCCCAATCGTGAAGAAATTGGTGAAGCTGGCTGGCTGCCACGGGAAACGGCTTAAAATCAAGTTCTTTTCAGCTTAAGCTTATTTTCACCATTAAGTTGTTCAAAAGCTCCAAAAGAACTGGGTCTTTTTTTTTTGACATGAAAGAACTGGATAATGAAGTAAGAGACGTGAGTGTGTTCTTCCTTCTTGAAGAAGAATGCGACTTAGTCGCAGTTTTTATTTCATATCTTGACATGGTTCTGCCAATGTTCTCTATTCATGTAGTACTCTGCTTGTTGATGATTTGGCCTCAGTTGCGCCACATCAACACTAATAAGACTATGGTTGTGTGTGCATCCGTGGATGGGGAGTCCGGGAGGTATGCCGTGTATTTAAGGTGCTCGTAGTGCTAACAAGCTTCTCCAAGAAAAAAATGTTCTTTCTTGTTTCAGTCAGAAGAATGTGTGCTAATTTTCCTTTAGATTTTCAACTTGTCAGGCTGAGCCATACATGAGAATAGAAAGAAAACTGTTTCTCTGTATATACTTCTAACCTACACTCATGGTCTGATAGTTACAACTGCTACCTTCTATTGCCAACCAAATGGCTTTGTGGCTCTGGTCTCTAAAACTATTGCAAAGTGACATCTGCATTTCTATGACATCTAATAATTACATATACTACAAAAAAACCCTTTCCAAGGGAGAAAAATATACATACACAAATATATTAACAAGTTCATGGCAGGAAACAATTTAATTCCTAACATAATGAATGCAACTGCCGTGTACAAGTCCAGTGCCCTCTGCTCCCCAGTTAGCTAGCTGCTCATCCTTCAAATAACATCTGTATCTCCTCTTCCAGTTCCTTACCAGTATACTTTGGTTTCTTGTTTCCTCCAATATCGTCTGAACAGAGCACGCCTGAAAGTTGGCTTTGGTTTGCCTGTAGTGCAGATGAGGCTTGCTTCGGTATCCCCCCCGAGGGCGATCGAAGAGAAAAACCGGGTCTGGGTGTTTCGACGGTGTGTCCCGGGTTAGTTTAGGAGCCGGTTTAGCGCTGTATATTTTTTGTATCGGTGTACGTATCCGTTTTGTATAGGGCGTGATTAGGGGAAAAAAAAGTTTAGGTCCCACGTTCTAGTGGTGCTGTTACTCAGAACCTCTACGCAGAGTAGCGCCCTTGTGAGATTCACGGCGATCCGACCGGCGGCGTAACCCTAGCAGCCGACGAGATCGCACCTCATTACCGCTCCTCTCTCCTCTAGACACGGCGGCACCCTAAGACGCGGGACAGACCTCATCGTCGCTCCTGTCCTCTAGAAAAATTCGAGATCGGAGCACCTCCAGATCGTATGAGTCTAGATCGCAGCACTTCCAGATCGGAGACGATCTGGACCTAGTACGCGTCAGAGGTGAGATCTCGTCGGCTGCTAGGGTTCGGTGACGGCTCCTCCTCCTACTCCTCCGTGTTGTCATAAGATAATTCCGACTCTCATGGTTTCTAGTGGTTGCAGATAATGGTGGATAGCAGTGGTTCAAGTATGATGGAAGAAGATGACGAGTAGTTGGACAATGAGGCCGAGTCCTCTCACCACCATGGATCAGATTCCGAATCCTCTGACCACCATGGATCAGATTCTCATGTAGATGGGCACGTCCATCCTGATGATGCATCAGACGAAAATGTGAGTGGCCTTGATTTTATGTGGTGTACTAGTAATTGCAATGAAGACAACAAAATAAAATTATGTTCATTTTTATTTGTGTTGTGTAGATTGAGTTAGAAGTTTCTAATGAGGAGAACGATTCTGAGGTATTGGACAGTGAGTACGTGAATAAGGTATGTGCATTATTGTAGATATATATGTGGATGAAATTAGTTGCATCAAAATAGAACTTACCATTATTTTCGTATTGAATTGTTCAGTTAATAGTTAGGAGTGATAAAAGTTTTGACTACTATGGTGATTCAGACTTGGAGACATGTGATAATGTTGAGGTATGTGTTTCATATTTTATGTGATATATATACCCAAGTTATACCATTGTACTAATAACTTATGTGTTATATGTTATGGATTTGTAGGTGGTTGGGAATGTTCTTAAAGAGAAAGAATATAAGGGGGAATGTGACAGGGATATTGGGCATCCAGGTGAAGAGCGGGAGAAGTATTGGAAAATAATGGATATGACTTTTGTTTCTGAACCTGCGGCTTATTATTTTTACAACAGCTATGCTAAAGACCATGGATTCAGCATAAGAAAGGGCAGGTATAAGGAAAACAAAAAGGCATCGCATGATATACGTAAGAGGCAGTTCGTATGCTCCAGGGAAGGGAAACGTAGTAGCAAATGCTTGCCTTTGGAAGGCAGAAAATACAAGCCAAGAGCAGAATCTCGTTGTGGATGCACAGCGCAACTGGTCGTGAAGCTAGATAAATCTAAAGGTGTTTGGTGTGTTGAGAAGTTTGATGACAAGCACAATCATATTTTAGCTAGACCTGATGAGGTGCCTTTTCTTTGGTCTCATAGGAAGATCAAAGATTTCCAAAGAGCGGAGATATTAGCAATGGCAGCTAGTGGGATTAGAAAGCATATGATCATGAGTTCTTTAATCAGCAAGTACGGTAGATATAATCAAGTTGGATTCACGAGGAAGGATTTGTATAACATGTGTGCTAGAGAGAAAAGGAAGCTACTTTCAAGCGGCGATGCGGCCACGGCCATCGGCATTATGCAAAGCAGGAAGGAAAAGGACCCTGACTTTTTTTATGATCATCAGCTTGACGATAAGGGACGTTTGAAATGTCTCTTCTGGTGTGATTCTCAGTCACGTCAGGACTACCAAGATTATGGTGACGTTTTGGTGTTTGACAGCACCTACAAGATGAATCGATACGGTATGTCTTTTGTTCCGTTTGTCGGCCTGAACAATCACCGGAAGACTACCGTATTCGGGTGTGCCATCATATCAAACGAGACCGAGGATACTTATGCTTGGCTCCTGAAAACATTTTTGAAAGCAATGTGTCAGAAGAGGCCACGGTCTATAATCACGAATGCGGATGGTGCGATGATGAGAGCGATACGAAGTGTATTACCAGACGTGTGGCACCGTATTTGTACATGGCACATTGAAAAGAACATGTGCAAGCACCTAAGTTCCAAATCATTGCCAGAGTTTCGGTCTCTATTATATTACTCCACCACGAAGGCCAAGTTTGAGGAAGGATGGCACGCATATGTGAGAAAATGGCAGACAGATAAGACAAAACTGTGGCTAAATAGAATGTACAAGAAGAAGCACCTGTGGGCGGCTGCTTACCTCGCAGATGGATTTTGGCTAGGGATGAAAAGCAACCAGCGTAGTGAAAGTCTCAACTCGTCCCTTCATCTTCACCTCGATTATGGGATGACGCTTGTGGATTTAATTGTGCACTATGAGAATGCCATTGTACGTATCCGAAAAACAGAGGCGCGAGATGACTGCACGGCTTCACAGACTATGCCTGTGATTGTTACCAAATGGCAGCAAATTGAGTTAGCAATGGCCAGCACATTCACCCCAGCTAATTTTTATATCTTGCAGGATGATCTTCGTAAGATTGAAGGCATGACGACTGTAGAAAAAAGTGGGGGAATAGAAGATTCGGCAAGGTATCTTGTGGCATGGTCAAATAACCGACGCCATAATTTTTCTATGGACTATACACCAAACAATCCAGCACAAAGTATAGATTGCAATTGCCGGAGGATGATACGTAGAGGAATATCTTGCAAGCATATTCTGTTTGTGTTGACGGAGCTGAAATTGGTTGAACTATCAAGGTGTATTGTTCTTGCACGATTCTCAAAAAATGCCAGAAGTGGGTTACCTTCGATGCGCACGAGCGATCTGTTTGGCTGGGGATTTGCTGGGGCAGAGAAGCGAAGTCGGTATTCCGAGCTCAGTGTGATGTCGTCTGAAGCATTACATGTAGCCTGCAATAATCCTGAGTTGTACAAACAAGTAAAGATCTTGTACCAGAAAATTATATCGAAAAAAGTGGCGTACGATGCAGGAGTACATGGTCCAAGAAATTCCATTAATACTGATGGAGGACCTTCTGCAAGTGCAACTACTCCAATAGTGATCCTGCTAAAGTCAACACAAAAGGTGCTCCGAAGGGAAAGAATAAAGGAAAGAGCAATGTTATGAGTAAAAATGGTAGACCACTCGGGTATGATGAGAAAAAGCGGTTAAAGTTGTGTAGCGCTTGCAAAACGCCTGGACACAACAAAAATAGTGTGAAATGCAAACTCCATCACAGGTAACCACTATATTTAATTTTGGCATTAATTATTGTAATGTAGTTATTTATGATTTTTGTGTTTGTAAACTGCAGGTATCTTGCAGAAATGTTAGTTCGATGTGAGCAGCAGTAACAAAGTATGCTGACGAGAGGGAGCTCATCATCATGATTATCCGGAAGTGAAAAAGATCATAAATAGTAGTTGAGAATTTTATCTTGTTTATGAGAACGTTGTTTGGTTATATTGATTGGTTGTAAGGCTTGATTAGGGACATAATAGCGACATGTGGGTATTATGTTTATTTATCTTGATTGGTTATCACGAAATTAAGCTGGATTGATGTTCCAATCCGTTTTGAAGAAAACAATGGCTATGTATGAATGGTTGTTGCTAAAGTTTCCAAAAAAATAATGATGAAAACTTGATGTGTAAAGTTGTCGTGGCAGGAAAACAAGGCAAAACGTGCCGCGGCAGAAATCTGGCAGCCCTGTCGCGGCAGAAAAAACAGCCTTTTCTGTGCCGCGGCAGATAGAATTTTCCGCGTCCCCCTCGTCTGCTGCGTCAGCCGACGCATGTGGCGACGTACGGAGCGGGGACAGAGTGGACCCTGGCGGCCCTGGCGACGTACGGTGCGGGGACCGTGTGGAGAGGACTGGGCGGGAACTGGGGGGACCGAGGTGACGCGGGAGCAGACTCCCCCTGGTCCCAGCGTGGAGAGGAGGGAGGCGTCAGCACCGGGGACACCGAGTCGCGCGCAGCTCCTGGATCCGGCGACGTGGCACGCGAGGAGTCGACGCGCGGAGGTGGAACCGAAGCACCTGAGACAGAGGGGGACCGGGCAGAGGACGACGGTCCCACAGAATCTGTCTCGGTTGTTGCAGCGTTTTGACTTGTAGCGACTGTTTGTTTAGATGCAATATTTGATGTAGTATATGGGTTGTAGGCTCTCGATTCCGGTGCCGTTTGTTCAGACAAACTAGCAGGCATGTGAAGAGCTGGAACCTGAAGGGGATCAACGGTACGAACTATATGTAAATATGTATCATTAGTATGCAAAATAGATCCACTAGATGGTGATATTGCTTGCTCTGTTGAAACATGGACTAATAAACACAAAATATTGAATATGTTCACACCAGGAGTAATAAACACAAAATATTGAATATATTCACACCAGGAGTAATAAACACAAAATATTGAGTATAAACCCAAAATATTCAGTATATTTTACAAGCATGTCATGGTAACATAGGAACAAAAAAACCTGTAGGGTAGGAAACCTTCTACGAGACTAAAACCCAACCTACAATCCATAATTCGTTCCTCAGGTTTTCATGTGTTTGGCCGCCTCAAGAACCTTGGTTCTGATAGTGCAGATGTTTGAAGGGGACAGAACAACCTGAGCAACCTTCAGTCTTCTGTTATCATTCACTGTGGACTGCATTGACAAATCTAAGTAAGTACAAATATTTTTGGTACAGCTGGTCGGGTAGTGATAGTTAAAAGAATATGCAAACCTGCAAAATTTCCCTAGTCATTTTATCGCCATCCCAGTGTTCCATACACTCCAACACAAATAAGCCACATGAATTTCTGGGACACAGGAAAAGAACTAATTTTATTTTGCATGATGGATAACATGAAATATACAAGGCAAAAAAAAGTAAACTAAACTCACACATCTCTTTGTCGAGCCAATTCATAACGTTTTATAGGCCATTTTGATACGTCGGGGTATTGTGATTTTATAATCATGTTAGTTTGTTTTATGTCATACGCTATTTGATATCTCTGAAAAATACAAAAATTATTGTAATGTACACAAGTATTAAGGTAGTACATGATAAAGTTAAGAGAATAAATTACCATTGTTTCAATTATTTTCTCCGTTGTAGATAAAGAGTACAAAGAGTCGAGAACTTGAAATTCTTGTTTCGGTATGTGCATGACTACTGTCGTCCAATGCGCGTCATTTATATTTAGAGGGAAATATATCTACAGAAATTGAAGAATGTAATCAACAAAACACTTTTCAACATACAAATGATGTACGTTCTAATTACCTTATTTCGCAAGAAATATTCATCCATGAATCTTCCAATTGAGCCACTTTTGGACATAGTGAAGTCCATGTTATGCTTGGATTTTTTCGCTTCTTCTAAAGTTGTACCCTTCTTCACAAGGAACGTTGTTCTTAATCCACTGAAAAGGTACCGATCATGTCCCACACGAAGTGACAAATCTCCAATGTATGTCTATTAGCTGTAACCATAAGAGGAATTAATTTTATCAGAGTGGTAACATTATTATGTATTAGCATGATATAAAATAATCGTAACACAGTACAACTTACACGATCGCTAACCCACTCATGGTCCAACACATCTTTAAGCTTTAATGAATTCAACATAATTCCATTTGCATGTTGGTAAACAACCTTTTTACCATTCGATTCATCCTTACATGCGTTTTCAACCAATGTCACGGCTGCTTGTATTTGCTTAGCAGTTAGGACTCGTGTAACATCATCTTGGTTTACAAATAATCCTACGAAAATGGTTAAAAAAACTCATTATAACTACATAAAGATATAAATAGTAGGTACACATTAAATAATTGTCAAATCTATTTGTAGGGAACGCATGCATCGGTTGAAACTAATTCCTCAGCATGCATGCATAGTGCCAATATGTGTTCCTACTTGCATGCACATTACTCACAAACCGATTCACATGGATGAATGTGAAAGGAAAGAAAGAAGATTGTACTAGGCTAAAACGCCACAATTATTCAGTAATAAATGGCTATGCGCCTAAACCAGCATTCCTAGTGAAACTGCATGAAAAATGAAAGGTGCCGTGTAAACTGAACCAGAGGGAGTACTTTTCTTAAGTGCACGATGTTTGGGGGGCTCATATCCCACGTAACCTTCAAGCTTTGTAGAAATTTTGCGCTTACGTTTCCCCAAACCTTGTTCTGGCTCATTGTTAACGTCCAACTTACTATCGATGCTGTTGGAATCGTCTGACGCATTTGCTCCATCCAGCTCTTTCCCATTTTTGCTAATTCCGTACATTTCCGATGGAAGGTCTGACACGGCTTTTGTAGAAATATCAAGCACTAACTCTGGGTTGGAAGGTGTGCTGCCTATTGCGTCTTTACAACCATCCTTATGTGCGCCATCGTCGGGCGTTGCATTACCATTCAATCCAGTGTGTTTCATTGAATCAATAGTTTCCTTAATAATCTGATCAGCATAAGCACCTGCACTCTCTTTTCCATACCAAAATTCTTTTCCTGGAAAAGAGGATCCATTATTCAATGATAGGTTGTCATCTCCATTTTCAACTTCTTTGCTTTTGTACATAATTCCATTTTTATTCAACTTGACAATTAATTCCTGAAAAATTAAATGGAAATATATAATGTACTCGTAGGCTATCAGATATAAAAATAGAAACTCTCAATAGTACATGCAATAACACGGTGATTACCTGTGCATATGAGTCCATCATTTTTTTGACGATTTTCTCCATTGTTGACTCCATCCTATTCATTGTTCGCTCCATCACTCGATCCATCACTCGCTCCATCATAGACTCCGTCAGTACCTCCTGCACGTTTTTAGTAGTTTTTTGGTTTGAATTTCTGGCTACAGCCTTCCTAGCCGAACTTGCCTTAGGCTTGAGAACAGGCGCCGGTTTATTTAGCATTTCAATCCTATACTCCAACGTTATATTATCTTCAACCTGATACATACAGATTAGTAGAACTCAATGTTATTAATCAAAGTAGAGGCGTAAGTTTTTTAACATAATCACATGATATATATACAGATGATATTAGAAACATGGATCGTTATCAGAATAGGTCCTTCACCCCGACCATGATCACAGTCCATTGTATCCCTGATCCTAGCAGCATCATCTGTCCAATTACGCATGAGTGGTCTCAAGGACAAACTTGGATTCATCCTACAAGGATCATCTACATGCTTGACCTTCTCCCAATAAACATACTGCATGTGAACCAAGTGTAATGTTAGTGCATCATAAAATAAGATGACTACCATATTAAAAATAATGTTGAGAAAATATTTAATACCTGTATTAAAGACAAATTTTCCTTAGGCCACTGCCTAATTTGTTTATATCTAGTTACAAGCCTGAAGTATACAATGAGATGATGTACCGTGAACTCACTCCAATTAATGGTGGACATACGGTCTAGGTCCTCCATTAGTACCCAATAATCCTTCGGTACAATCCTCTTAGTCATAGGCGCCAGGACTGTACCAAGGAGAACAAGGGCAGATTTGCGGAGGAAGTCATCGTCCGCAGCTTTACTCATGACAATATCAGCTATTAAATCTTCAATAACAATGTTGCCAGTAGTTGCGCTGAGAAAATGTGGTGGAATACGGGACTTTCCGTCTTCACCTTGCTCATCAATTATACGATTAGCCTACAGATCATAGTTTCGTAATCCATAAATGCACTCTGCATCTTGTGCAGTCAATGCAAATTTGTCTTTATTAGACAGGACAAAAGTGCTAGACTCATGATCATAAATGTGAAACATGTACTGCAGCAAGACAACTCGCATCCGAATTGGTGGAATTTGTAACATACTTCGCATATTTGATTCCATAAATTTGCTACGTTGTTGACTTGTAAAATTGCCCACAAGTCTACACCATATTTCAACAGAGCAAGCAATATCACCATCCAGTTCCATCACGCTGCAAGAAAAATCACCATGACAATAAAAAACAAGTGTAAAGTTAGTGCATGCATGTGTTTATACTATGTAAAGAAAATTGTTGGCATATATATAATATATATATTACATATCGACAAAATTACAACTAGCACTAGGGATCATACTCAATTACAACTAGCACTAGCTAAATGCCCGTGCTTTGCTACGGAAATACAAATAAATGTATAAAATAAAAGTAGTTCATATCACTTATCTCATTTGACTCGTTACCTCATTAATTATTTATTTTACAAAAAACAAAAGTCTCATGTTTAAAGATAAAGATATGCAAAAGTTCTCCTGAATAAAGAAAAAATGGTTATTCACAACAACCATCGGTACTTGACATTTGAACAGACATTCTGTGCCCAAACGTACGTAGACCAAGCTTCAGACCATCAAAATAAATCATATCATATTTGTTAAGGTCTGTCTACTTGAAAATATACTTTATGGCAGCCACTTCTTATACACAAAGGTGCTCAACTATGACATATGGTAAACAAATCTGTGAGGAAGTTTTTAGAAAGAGGTCTAATGTGAAACAGGATCCTCAGGTTGTCAGACCGAGGCATAACCTAAGTGCATGTTTTCTTAAAACTACTCATCATAGAGAATATTTGAAATAACTTTGCTAGTTGTAAATTACCTGATGCATCAACCATGACATGGTAATAAAGTACATCGAAGTGGAAACAATGCCAATTTAAAAAATAAGTACGCTTGTTCTAACTTTTCGTTCTAACTTCTCGTCATGGTCATATTGGAAAACCAAAAGATTCGTCAGGCTTGACTCCCAACTCAATCAGCTGCTCATGAAGAAATTTTGCATCATCTTTACTCCCGGCATGCGATCATAGATCTACGTAATTAGTGCGGCTAAACCCCGGCCTCTCTCCTAGTAATCCCCACCACCGCTGCACCCTACCATGTTACCACCGCCGCCACAGATCAAAACGTCCCCCTGGCCCCGCCAACCCCTCTCTGCACACCGCGAAGTCATGCGATCATAGATCTACGTGATCATAGATCTAGGCACACAGAGATACGGTGCATGCGATCATAGATCCATGCGATCATACCTGATGGGCCGCCGCTGTACTTCTCTCGCGTGCCGCCGTTATACGAATGGCGCACTCCGCCGAGTCGCCGCAAGGTTGAGACGGTCGCTCCTCAAAGGAGTCAACTCGAAAGGCGGTTGTAAACTAGGACAGATAAGACGGCGGTAGGGCGACGATGTAGTCACGACGTGGTCGTGCCTATCTGACCCACCACGTTGCTGCGCGTATGACTAAAAAAATGTGAAAACGATCCTAAAGGCCCAATTTAGGCCGACGTACGCAGTACATTAATTGGCAAAAAAAATCATGAATTTTTTTTTGATACTCTAGAGGTTGGGTTCCACACACTGGCCTAGCTCAAGCCCATTACAGGCGAACTAGACCAGAGTAGTACTGCCTAGCGGCCCCAGAGGTCAGCCCATTACAGGCGAACGATACCAGGTGAATCGGATTTGTTTTTTGAGAGGAGCTCGAGGGAGAGCATCGATCGAGGTATATAAGTTGGTCGTCCTCGCCTTCAACTAGCGAGGTGGGAATAAAACTCCCACCCACATCGGCACCGCGGGCAGCACGCGTACACGGGCCGATTTACTGCCGGCCCACCACGATGCGGCGCTGCGACGGGCACGGGAGATGGCTCAGTGCTTAGGTTGTCTCGCTCGGCCTGATTATCACGTACGTTTATTTATTTTTTCCTCTTATTTGTTTTTCGTTTTTCCATTTCTAATTTCTGTTTCAATTTAAATCAAATGATTTCAAAACTCAATTTGATTTTAAACCTTTACGAAACCTTTTAAGTAGGTTTCATCTTATTTTTTACTGTGTTATTAAATCCACTCAATTATAATTTTCTTGTTATTTAATATTTATCTATTATTAGGTATTTTCTCTTTTTTCAAATTAAATTTAATATGATTCAAACCCATATAATTTTTTACAAATAATCCTTTATTCTCTACCAATAGATCCATGGTTAAACCACATCCTGTGGGCCTAAAAATGATTTTTCCCAAAATATTAGAGGTTCCAATTGTGTAGCTCTAGTTCAAATTTTCCATGTTTTCTCATATTTGACCAAACTTTGACTTATGGTACAAATTGAGCAAAATAGGAATTAAAGACCACCAAAGTGGTTATGTTCCCACCAAATGTCCCCATCTACCTAAACATGCTGGTGAAACAAAGGTTTCAACTATAAATTTTGTACTTCCTTCACAAATATAGCTGAATTTTGAATTTTAAAATGGAAAATGGTATTTAAAAGCATACTTGCTGACAGACACCAAAAGATGAAATGTATGCCATGCCAAGACACACCTCCCTGCCAAGTTTGAGTCAATTCTAAGAAAGTATGACATGGAGCTGGCCATGTCCTACGAAATTTGGGTACACACCCATGAGACTCACACTTGGAACCAAGAGTGAGATAGCAAACTCATCTTTGCTTCCACAAACTCAAGGTTTATTATTTTTCATTCTAACTAGGGTACAATCTAAGACCAATGGACAAGGTTTCACTATTTTTTGATTTTTTGTGATTTTATACTGCCAGGTCAAAGTCTGGTCAAATTTTGCGTCGAACACCGAGTAGCCATATGGATGAACCTAGCTGATCTACCAATATATCCATGGTTAAACCACATCCTGTGCGCCTAAAAATGATTTTTCCCAAAATATTAGAGGTTCCAATTGTGTAGCTCTAGTTCAAATTTTCCATGTTTTCTCATATTTGACCAAACTTTGACTTGTGGTACAAATTGAGCAAAATAGAAATTAAAGACCACCAAAGTGGTTATGTTCCCACCAAATGTCCCCATCTACCTAAACATGCTGGTGAAACAAAGGTTTCAACTATAAATGTTGTACTTCCTTCACAAAATATAGCTGAATTTTGAATTTTAAAATGGAAAATGGTATTTAAAAGCATACTTGCTGACAGACACCAAAAGATGAAATGTATGCCATGCCAAGACACACCTCCCTGCCAAGTTTGAGTCAATTCTGAGAAAGTATGACATGGAGCTGGCCATGTCCTATGAAATTTGGGTACACTCCCATGAGACTCACACTTGGAACCAAGAGTGAGATAGCAAACTCATCTTTGCTTCCACAAACTCAAGGTTTATTATTTTTCATTATAACTAGGGTACAATCTAAGACCAATGCACAAGGTTTCACTATTTTTTGATTTTTTGTGATTTTATACTGCCAGGTCAAAGTCTGGTCAAATTTTGCGTCGAACACCGAGTAGCCATATGGATGAACCTAGATGATCTACCAATAGATCCATGGTTAAACCACATCCAGTGGGCCTAAAAATGATTTTTTCCAAAATATTAGAGGTTACAATTGTGTAGCTCTAGTTCCAATTTTCCATATTTTCTCATATTTGACCAAACTTTGACTTGTGGTACAAATTGAGCAAAATAGAAATTAAAGACCACCAAAGTGGTTATGTTCCCACCAAATGTCCCCATCTACCTAAACATGCTGGTGAAACAAAGGTTTCAACTATAAATTTTGTACTTCCTTCACAAAATATAGCTGAATTTTGAATTTTAAAATGGAAAATGGTATTTAAAAGCATACTTGATGACAGACACCAAAAGATTAAATGTATGCCATGCCAAGACACACATCCCTGCCAAGTTTGAGTCAATTCTGAGAAAGTATGACATGGAGCTGACCATGTCCTATGAAATTTGGGTACACTCCCATGAGACTCACACTTGGAACCAAGAGTGAGATAGCAAACTCATCTTTTCTTCCACAAAATCAAGGTTTATTATTTTTCATTCTAACTAGGGTACAATCTAAGACCAATGCACAAGGTTTTACTATTTTTTGATTTTTTTTGTGATTTTATACTGCCAGGTCAAAGTCTGGTCAAATTTTGCGTCGAACACCGAGTAGCCATATGGATGAACCTAGCTGATCTACCAATAGATCCATGGTTAAACCACATCCTGTGGGCCTAAAAATGATTTTTCCCAAAATATTAGAGGTTCCAATTGTGTAGCTCTAGTTCAAATTTTCCATGTTTTCTCATATTTGACCAAACTTTGACTTGTGGTACAAATTGAGCAAAATAGAAATTAAAGACCACCAAAGTGGTTATGTTCCCACCAAATGTCCCCATCTACCTAAACATGCTGGTGAAACAAAGGTTTCAACTATAAATTTTGTACTTCCTTCACAAAATATAGCTGAATTTTGAATTTTAAAATGGAAAATGGTATTTAAAAGAATACTTGCTGACAGACACCAAAAGATGAAATGTATGCCATGCCAAGACACACCTCCCTGCCAAGTTTGAGTCAATTCTGAGAAAGTATGACATGGAGCTGGCCATGTCCTATGAAATTTGGGTACACACCCATGAGACTCACACTTGGAACCAAGAGTGAGATAGAAAACTCATCTTTGCTTCCACAAACTCAAGGTTTATTATTTTTAATTCTAACTAGGGTACAATCTAAGACCAATGCACAAGGTTTCACTATTTTTTGATTTTTTGTGATTTTATACTGCCAGGTCAAAGTCTGGTCAAATTTTGCGTCGAACACCGAGTAGCCATATGGATAAACCTAGCTGATCTACCAATAGATCCATGGTTAAACCACATCTTGTGGGCCTAAAAATGATTTTTCCGAAAATATTAGAGGTTACAATTGTGTAGCTCTAGTTCAAATTTTCCATGTTTTCTCATATTTGACCAAACTTTGACTTGTGGTACAAATTGAGCAAAATAGAAATTAAAGACCACCAAAGTGGTTATGTTCCCACCAAATGTCCCCATCTACCTAAACATGCTAGTGAAACAAAGGTTTCAACTATAAATTTTGTACTTCCTTCACAAAATATAGCTGAATTTTGAATTTTAAAATGGAAAATGGTATTTAAAAGAATACTTGCTGACAGACACCAAAAGATGAATGTATGCCATGCCAAGATTTATAAGTTTGCTTGTTCAGTTATGTAGCTCTAGTTCAAAATTTTGCTTGTTCAAAATTTATAAGTTTTCTTGTTCAAAATTCATATTTGACTATGATGGTGGTGTGGTCTGTCGCTCGGAAGATAATATGCTACCTCGTTCTGCTACTATGATGCAGCAAGGTCGCCATATGTGATTCTCAAAAAACATAACATATTTTTCAAATAACAAGTTCAAACATAATGGCAAAAGTGCAAAATAACAGGTATTTTCACACACATTTTAACAGGACAGATTCAGACCGTCATAGATAACTAAAACGTTAGATTGTTCACAACATCCAGAGCAAAAGAGCACCTTCATCACAGGAAAGTGCACCAAAAGATCATACCTACCATGTCCAAAACTAGCAAACATAGACTAGATGTTCTTACATAGCATACATAACATTCCAAATATTCAACACCTAACTAACAACTACACCAAGTCTGCCTGGACAAGCACCTCCCACAGAGCCTTATGTTGAGCCTTCGCACGAGCATCTGAACTGTCCTTGGCGAGCTGCTAAACGTGCTGCAGCAGGTTCACAAGCATCCCACCCCTAGGCTCCCTTGGATGGTATGGGCACCTGTACCTGTTATTCACCACATATGGGCCGCGGTTGTTTGCTTGCGGCTGGATCACTTCCTTCTGAATGAAGGAAATTTCATTCCTCTTGTCCACAGACTCAGCACTGTCCTGCGAGTCAAACTACAATGCACACAACAAACATTCAATCTTACAAAATGCAAAAAAAATATTACAAAATGAATGTGCAATGTAATATAATATGTAAAAAGTTGAATTTATCACCGAAAGTGGGCTTCCATCCTCCTGGAACTCATATGGATCAATGTACTGTACCTCCATATTAAAACAAACAGATGCAAAGTTAATTGTTTCAGACTTTGTAATAAACTATATATATGAAAAAACAAATGGATAACACAAATCTATATGGACATAATTGGTCAACAATACGCATTTCCTATCAAAGGATAATCTTGACAAGCCCATAGATAAAATCACAGGCTTTAAGCAATAAACCAATAACATATTCCACTTCAAAACCCACAAAATTTAGCTGAAGATGTATTAACATGCATCATATGAAACAAACCACTAGGAAAGAGTAAACTAGGACATGTGGTAACTTGCATCACATGAGACCACGTGGTAGAAACACATAAGCACCATGCAACTTATCTAGGCATCAACCTAGAGAAAACATCATGAACAACATATAAGCAACACTGGCCATCATACAGGAGACTTCGAAAGCAAGGTTTCCCATCTACACACCAACAAGGAAACTAGAAACACCCAAAAATTGATTTAGAGCAAGATGGTGAGCTAGAGAAACTTGGAAACATGCCAAACATCTAGGGGATGTACAATAACCTTAAAAAGTAGGCTATTCAACATCCAAAAAAACAAGCTACAATTCAACAACATGGTTGATTAGCTATATCAAGTTCGTAGCAGCAGTTCATCTAAGTTTACATAGACAGGTCACAAGTATCTACACTAGATAGCTAGCAACATATGGAAATAGGATGGAATAAATCTAGAAGATCATGTCATAACACTTATGCACCATCAATATCCTAGGGACAATAATGAATGTTATTATGTATTTCCATCTTCATTATTAATGCTTATATCTTTATGCTATAACTTCTGTAGATAGCTAGCAACATATGGAAATAGGATAATCAAAAAGTTTTTGTTTATCGGTAAATTGGAAAATTATGATTACTGAGGGTTCAACAGTGGGATTTTCTCCTCTGTGAATGCAGAGATAGCCGAAAATGGCCTTCAAACGCTATTTTTAAGAATTACTGTGAACTCCTAAATGATAAATAGATCACATTACATCATTTAACAATATCTGGCTTTGATCCAATCCAACCATTTTCATTACAATAGGAAATTCCATCATCTAACATATCACCGATTCCGGATCACGCGGCTAATAGATAAATACAAGACGAAGGGGAAAAACTATGGTTTCAATCAATCTAGAAAAATGATGCTTAGGCGGTAGATTCGCCCCCGCCTAAGTACAAACCCTAACTACAAATCAAAACCCTAACCACAAACCCAAAGTACAAATCAAAACCATAAATACGAACCCTACAATCTAAAAGAGACCGTCAAATTTAACTCACCCGAGGCTCGCCAACATGCACTGCAGGCTTCGCGATGCCAGGCTCCACGATGGCAGGATCCACGATGCCAGGCACCGCCACGGCAGCCACCACCACAGAAGTGATCTCCACGTCCTGCACCGCCACCTGCGCCCCCACATCCGCCACAACGAGATCGCCGCCCGCCAAGATATCGTCGCCCACCACCAGATCCACGACCGCCCGGGCCTCCTCCGACACCACCTGATCCAGATCAGCACCGAGAGCGGACTCGGCATCGCCCTCCTCCGGCACCACCTCCAGCTCGTCTCCCGCCTCCTTCTTCCTCTTGCAAGAAGAAGAGCCTCCCACATCCTCCTCCCTCGCCCGCTTCCGCTCTAGATCAGCAGCGGGCGCCATCATCTCCACCCCCGCCTCCTTCTCCTCCGCAACCGCCACGGCCACCTCCACCTCGTGCACCACGGCCTCGCCCTTCTCCTCCCTCTTCTGCAGATCCGCGGCGGACACGGCACGGCCGCAGCCTTCCATCGTCGTAGTTGGAGAGAAGCCGATGCGGCGAGGCAACCCCGGTGGCTAGTGCTGGGTGTGGGCGGTGGGAGTGGGTAGGTGAGATCTTTTGCCAAATCCAGATGGGGAATGAAACGTCGAAGGGGGGCGGACGGTTCGGCTGTTCCTTATATACGAAGGGGGAGGATGACGACCGCACATGGATACACTCGTGCGTATATCGATACACTCGTACGTATACGTCAAGTGGGTATACGGTCACGTATACGGACCGGTTAATACGACTTCCACCGGCCCGTGACGAACCAACAATCACCCTGAACCCCACCCAGACCCGGTTTTTCTCTTCGATTGCCCTCAGGAGGGGATACCGAAGCACAGATGAGTGCAGATAAGAAAGCCTCATACGGTGGAACAACCAAATCCACTATCTCGTCTCGCATTTTGTACCTAAGCTCAGCTGTTCCATGTCCTCTGGTTATCACAAGTGGCAAAAAATTTGGCAGTAAACTCATCCAAGTTTAAATGGTGTGTGTTGTTCAGAGGAACCCAACACTCAGCCATGTAACTCTTCTTGTATCGCTGGATCATTGAAATGAGCCTACTCACCAGTTCAGCACTGGAAAATAATGCTCCTGCATGCCTCATGATTTGCAAGACACCACATGTGTTATTCAAGAGGAACATGTCCTTTCGACCCTTTTCGCCTTGGCACATCATCGCTGCATCTTTCTCGAGCCTGGATGCCCACCAATCAAACATGCGGGAGTAGTGTTCACTGGTGTAATCTCCAGTGGCAAGTACTGAATGCACCATATATGTGTTGCTAGAGAAAGACTGCAGGGCATCTATGAGAACACCATTAGCTGGATGAATTGTAGATTCGTTGCTGCTATGGATGTCCAAAAATATTCCTCTCAAAGCCTTCTCCATCTTGTTAAGATTACTAGCAACCTCACCACATCTGTTCAAAGGCAGGTTGCCCTGTTAAAAACCAAGTCAGATAAGCAACATTACTAAATTGGGGGAGAAGCATTCACTTTTTCCTTGTTGTGAGGTTTTGCATGTGGAGGTAGAAATTAGTACTCCCTCCGACCCATATTAGTTGACTTGGATTTGTCTAGATTCGGACATACCTAGACATGTTTTAGTATTAGATACATTCAAATCTAGCCAAATTCAAGTCAATTAATATGGGTCGGAGCCCGACTATAAACACCCCATGCGCCGTCTTCAGATAACCCACAAAGGGAAACTCCGCGAGTGACAAGGCCACAACTTCATCGTTTGCGGGCGAAGAACCAATGTGAAGAACTGGTTCTGGACCGTAGTTGTTAACTACCGAGAACCGAATTATTTAGACCCATACCCAACTTGCTTCAAAGTAAATCCAAACCAAACCCAATTGTTGTCATGTTCCGACAATAACAACCCAAACTAATTTGACGTAGGACACGAAGCCGAACTGTTTCACCCGGTCAAAGAAAAACCATCGCCAGATTTAGATGGCCCGCCTAAGACAAAGCCTGCTACATATTCTACAATCGACATCCCGCATGTCTCATAGCCCAGCCCATTAGAGAATTGCAATGATTAACCCTACTCTCAACAAAAAAAAAAGAAACATGACGCGATCCTCCTCTCTTGAACAAAAAAGCCATTTTTTTTAAAAGAGTATATTTAATATTACAGGATACCAATTACACCGTGTCTCTGCAACAACACATGCCCTAACGACTCTACGAATGCACACAATCCAGAAAAAGAAAGAAGAATTACAAAAAAAGGAAAGTCCCGCTACAGATAACTAATTCTCAAAGTAACGACAGTGACACCATCAAACAACACCAGAAGTCCTCCACTCTAATAATAACGCTTTCAAGAAGGAAACAGTGTCCAAGCGCTGTCGTTGTTCGATCAAAGATCATAGGTTTTCACCCTGGAGAAAGTTCTTGCTTACAAAACAATGACTTTAACAAGGTCATTGCCAGGCACAAACAGTTAAGGCCAGACCTTGGATTTTTACCCTGCAAGATAAGACTGAGAACTCCCCATGTGTCGCCTTCCCACACCAACAGTCGCTGCAACGAGTCCTAGATCACGCAGCCAGATCTCCGTCCGCATCTGACTTCACCATGGCTCTAAAAATGGCGCTTGGTGGGAACAAACAACAGAGCTTCGCAACGCTCCCGTTGAAACCAAACGGCTAAAAAAACAAGATGCGCATGACCGAATACCTTCCGATCCAGCAATCTCCAGGCATGATATGCCCATGGGAGTTCGTCGTGGAGCCTTTCGAAACGCGCCTCTTCAGACCAGTTCAACGAAGGCAGACATCAAGCAGATCTTTATCTTCGTGCGGAAGAAACCAAAGGATCAGCATATTTATTAGATTCGACACAGCGATCCCCACACCGCCGGCCGGTTTCCGGAGAACGGATCGAGCAGGCAATTGGAGAAAGAGAGCCGATCTAGGTCTTCCAACGGAATCCCATCGCTGGCACCTCCTCCACCGGATCGCCACCCGCGCCACTCCTAGTCATTGTCCAGCACAAACCATACTCATTGATTCACACAAAAAAAAACTACTCCTAGTCATTGTCCAGATCTCGTTCTACCAGACACGACCCTTCCCCTTGAGTAAAAAACGCAAATGAACTCCCAACGCGCTGCCGCAATGGCCGCACAGGACATGAATGAACTGCTCCGATGTCACTTCTCCATCCTCGTCGGATCCACGTCGCCGCTTCGCACCACGTCAGCGTTGCGGTAGATCTCAAGGCGGATCGTAATCAATCCTCCTCTCCTCTCCCCCACCCACCCACGCCTCCGGTCTCCGGAGCCGTGTCGACCTGCGTGGTGAGGAAGCGGACGACGCGAGCACGCGCTGCGCAGTAGCCTAGTTGCTCGGAGCGGCGAGCAATGGCCCGGGGAGTAGCGGCAACTGGTCGCAGGTTTGTCCGCAGTGCCAGAAAACTCGCCCGCAGGAGCGCGCGGCACGGGAGGCAGGCTTCGCGGCGAGAGGCGGGCGGCGCGAGCACGCGCTGCGTGGTAGCTTAGTTGCTCGGCGCGGCGAGCAAAGACCCGGGGGTTAGCGGCAATTGGGTGCGGCTTGTCCGCGGTGCGGCGGGCAAGGCGCCGCAATTGGGTGCGGGTTGGCCGAGGCGAGCCACGGCAATTGGGCAACGGGTTGCCGTGGCGGCGCGCAGGTCGGATTCCGAAACAGGGCGCGGACGTGCCGAATGGAACCAAAACGAAGCAACGGGCAGATCGATCGATGCATACATGTACTGTACATACATACCTGCCGGTGCCGATGGTAGCAGCGGGATGTAGTGGTCCTCGAGGTCGAGTCATGTCCATGGAGCCATCCCCTCCCGCCTCCATTGGTTCAGCCCGGCCGCCTCGCTTCGCCGTGAGACCGTCGTCGCTGCCGCTGGAGCTGTACGGATCGGCTAGGCGACGCACACGGTAGAGAAGAGGTATGCGCGCGAGCCGTAGGTGTCGCTCGTGGGAAAAAAAAATTGCGGATGGATGGGGTGGGGGAGCCGCGGGTTTCGTTTTCATAACTCTCTTTACGCGGTCGCCGGCGCCGCGTTGTTCTACTCGTTTCCTAAACTGTGGTGAACTACTGACTGTGTTCATTATTCCCCCAAGAGCGAAAAATACTTGGATGCAGATGGACACTGTATATGCTTGTACCCTTACTGCTGAGAAAGTAAACTAAACCAGGAGCTCGCACAGTGCCACTGGTGTCAGCTAACACCAATGGAATACAACATAGCCGAATACATGACTATTGTTTAATTCTGATGGTTGTGTTGTTAGATGAAAGGCAACGTTGTAGGTTGTTATTGTCCAATCTATCACCAAAATTAAATACATGGCTATTATTGAACCTTGCAAAGAGTCTATTTGGTTAAAGGATTTGTTCGTTGACATTTACTGTGATGATTCTCGTATTACTTTGTTTTGTCACTCAAAGTAAAATGTATCTTACAAAAGGTCAGATGTTTCATAAGAGAAAAAATCACATTGATATCAAGTACTACCACTTTATTAAGGACATTGTTGTTTAAGGTAAATTAAAGGTATGCTAGATCGGTACTTATGATAATCCTGCTAATATGATGACAATAAAGTTGTTACTATTGCAAAGTTTGGACTTTGCTCAAATTTAGTTGGTTAAACTGATTAGCTCAACTGGCTATTGGCCATTTTTTGATTGTTTAGGGAGATGTTTTTGTTGATACTATAAAAAGAAATTTGTCCCTAATTAATAAATTAAGACAAAAATCCCCCCTCCCAAACATTTGTACTAGTAACTGCAAATTGTACGGTATTATTCTCGTGGCTTAGAGCATCTCCATGGGCATCCCCAAATCGTGTCCGGCAATGCAAATGTCGGACACCTATGGGGGTCGTTGGGCACCAATGCGGAAAATTTTTGGAGGATCCCACACCGGTGCTTCCCCAAACTTAATTCCAAATAGAAAAAAAATTGATGATGCGCTGGAGAAGGGGAAGAAGAGACCGGATATGCTAAGAAAGTCACACTTGGGGGTCTCAATAGTGATATCAGTAGTCGAAGTGCTGGTTGCCGGTGGAGATGTGGAAGAAGAGGTCGGATATGTTTCACTCTCTGCAACAGTAGGTATTTAAGGGCCCTATTGGGCTTACCAGTGGAGATGCTATTAAACAGCACCCGAAACTTAGGCACTCTCGGGCCTCGGGTAGGGATAGGGCTAAAGTGCTGGTTGCGGTACCATTGCAGAGAGCGAAACACGCCTAGATTGTACAAGGCACGTCTAGTGTTTGGTTTTACTCCCTCCATTTAGAAATACAAGGTATTTTAGGTTTGTGAAAAAAAATATCTATATAGCTTTTAGTGGGTAGATTTATTTAAATATACACTCTAAAAGGTGTCTAAATACATTAGTTTCACTAATTAAAAATTATATGTTCAAATCGGAGCGAGTAGATTCACATGATATGTCCAGAACTGCAGATACGACGGGATATGGTTTTGCCTCTCCAGCAGCGTCGCCGCCTTTGCAGTGAGAATTGCGTCATCCCGACTGACGCAAGAGAACGTCCATTATAATCAGCGTGGGCGCCATCCAGATTCTTTTGTCTCTCCCTAAGATTTCGTTGTCTGCTATACTTTTCATGCTGACCGGCCGGCCGGCGTAGATCCGCAAGGAAACGGCACACGCATCCGCTAATCCCTTGTTAATTACTGTCTAATACTTCCTTCGTTTCAAAATATAAGATGTTTTAGTTTTATGAAACAAATATATCTAAACTATTTTTAGTATATAGGTTCACTCATGTTTAAAGTAAATTTACACCCTAAAACAAGTCTAGATACATTTTCTTTATAAATCTATAACATCTTATATTTTAAAACGGACGGAGTATATCTAAAACCAAGGGGCATATAGTAGTATTTCACTATAACAGTGCAAGTGATTACCCAAAAAATTAGTGCAAGTGATTGGCGGGTGGCGATGCAGAATAATTGCGTGGTACTTTCATGTAAAAGTCCATCTGTTGAATCTGCAGCCGGTGCGATTGTGGCAGCGCGTGACGGCCTGGCGGGTGAGATACGACAGCAGACGGCACCACGGTTGCACGCCTGGCGGTTCGAACTTGGTTCAGCTGGTTTGAGCTCGATATACCGGTCATAACGCTTGTCAATCCGTTCCAAAAATTAAGGCTTATATTTTTTTTCAAAAATTAAACTATATAAAATTTACAACATGAAATCCATACAGTTTGATACATCATGAAATATAGTAGGTGCGTTTTAGTCCTAAAAATTGCATAATAGGGTCATGTACTCCCATTAGTTGCTAAATTGGTGCAAAACTAGTCCCAATCATCAAGAGCTCGACATGTGGCATGCCATGCTGGCTAATGGTGCACGGATATTTGCAGGAAGGTCCTAGTTTTGTTTAAATTCACAGTTTAGCCCTCCTACGTACATTGGTTATAGGAGGCGCCTTCTTTCCTTTTTCCTTATCGTATTTTCTCTCGGCGCTCGCTCGCCGTGCTCGTCGTCTTCCTCCACGATGATCTCGTCAAGATGCCACCCGATCCACGGTGCAGTGAGTGGCAGGATGAGGTGCCTTAAAGCTCTGACACCCTGTTTCTCCTAGTTTTGTGTTGGTTTTTGTGGGTTTAAGCACCGCCGTTTGCGTGCTCATCGACATTGTTTTTCATTCAATTTTCCTCCGGTATGGGTGAGAGATTAAGTTGTTGCGCTTTAAGGTGCCCGCACACTTGCAAGACGGATCCGCTTAGTCGGATGATTAGAGTCGCCAATACGTTCGATCGAATAATGTATAAGGTCTTACTCGGGTGTCTGAAAGAGTAAAGGTGATGCACCTTAATGTGTTTCGTGGAGGCCGATCTTACAACACAATATGCAAAATAGTAAGCCGAAGCTTTTTAAATCAGAAGCCATAATTTCTTAGGGGGAGCCCATATGAGATTCCAGCGGCTATTGCCTTAGTTGGTTGGCGTGACCGCCCAAACACGATTGGCGATCCTTCATAATGTAAAATCATAGAAGAAACGACAAGGGTTAGGTAGTCGAAAGTAAGGCGAAAAGTAAGATAGAAAAGTAATGTGTTGAAATTAACGATTAGGTGTATTGTGTGCTTAATTTTAATCGGCCAACACCCCTTATAATTTATATGAGTGACTAGTATTTCAGTGTAAGACTAGGAGACTATTACACGAGTACAATATAACTCTTTAGTGGGAATTTTAACTCTAAACTAGGTAACTACCGTCGGCTTCGTATTGGATCCAGTATCCAAGCATCTGTTGACTTCTTGCGAAGTTCCTTTCCTTCCGTGTTGGCGTATTCGTCATGGTCTTCGAGTTTTCTTATCGGCGGTGTCGTGGTCTTCGAGTTTCCTTGCCAGCGACGCCATGGTCTTCGAGTTTCCTTCGCGCCACCCGGTGAACTTGGCAGTGTTGCTCAATGCGGCATCCATGTACGGTCTGGCTATTGGGTTCGATATGTCAGTCTCTCATTAGAAAAAATATGCACATAATGGACATCTTATTTTCGCTCGTGCGTCTCGATGAGCTTAGCAACGTTGCTCGATGCGGTAGTCGTGTATGCTGGGGCCAGATGTTAGCCTCTCTATACGGCAAAGTCTATATGTTGGACCTTTTTTTTTGTCGTGGCCGATGTTTTGACGTTGCCAATGTTGCTCGTTACAAACGTGTTTGGTCTGACTGCTAGGTCCCCGATGCCAGTGTCTCTGTATAAATATGTTAGATAATTTGTTACGCATGATTGCTTGCTAATTAACTTTTATTTCTGAACCCGCCCATTAAACATGACCTTGTAAAGGTTAAGGAGCGCCACAGGACGGTGTGGGTCGACGATATCATCCTTTCGGTATAAAAATATTGCTACAACAAAAAATATAAAGTACATAGAATATATACATATACACATGCCTAGGATTTACACTCGAGATTCAACTCACTTGAACTACGATGCGTTGCCACTACGCCGTATAGAATAGATGATGTCATAATGTCAAATTTTCTATACTAACTACAACTTATGTATTTGCCTTCTTAAATTTGTTTGTATGTCCAAGTTTATATCTCTTAAAATAAAAGAACAACACTCCTAGCATCTCAAATAAAAATGCTACATATTGGAGTGGTTCTAGAAAACTTAGGTAGCCGAAGATTTTTTTAGATTGTGCAAAAATGGCCAAATAAAAGATTCTAGGCTATATTTCATGGGCTCTTCTCTGTTACAAGAGCTGGTTTGACAATAAATTGCTCCTTATGTGGAATACCAGATCACAACAAAAAGGGACATTGTAAATATGTCCAATAAGAGCAAATGGCTAAACCGACAAATTGTTCAAGTAGAGAGGGAAGATTATGATGATCCTTATCCCTCATAACCCAAGCTCAAGAAATGATCCTATACATGTAAGGGAAAGCATGGTGTACACCATGGGCCATGAGGTACTTTTTCCTACCTTTTGTAAATTGTGAAAATAATGTATATTATTCCTGTCATGATATTATGTTTACTGGATAGTTCTTTTCTAGGAGAGAGTGCATGCGGGTACTAACAGGTCCTACCGCCTTCTTCGTGGAGAAAGTTAATTTGTTGATGCAGCTAGAGATTTAATTCCAGTAGCTACAGTTAAGGAAAAACAACTATGAGAGGGAAAGGCAGGGCAAATAAAAATTCAAATACAAGGGGAAGATATACTAGGTGGGAAAGAAGTGGAGGCAGGGGAAGTGGTATAACAACAAAAAGAAGCACTCATGCTTCAACTACTTCAAATGCAACAAGAAGAGATGGCACTCACCTTCCTATACCAGATCTCAATGTTCCAGCTGAGGAACGAGAGGAAGTACAACTTACCCAGAATGCACATGAAGGATGCTGTGAGTTTGAGTGCACAAGTTACTGTGAAAGTTATATGTTTGATTCTTATTAGTTTGTGATATCTCAATGTATCAAACTAGTGGTACTACTGAAGTATACAAATATCATACTGTCAAAATAATTGTAATACTGACTATTTGAATCTGTTGGTAGTCAGTTGCTCAATTTACCGATTTCACTATTGCATTGCACAAAGAAGTACATTACTATCATTACTAAAACCACAAAATGGATTTTACTACATCAATTTCAGACAAAAACCCTGGTTGCACACACACATAATGCACACACAGTGCTATCACTAAGCCTATATCCTTCTTGTCCCCCATCTGAGTTCTAGTTTGTGATGTCTTTCCATACTTTTCTTTTCTTCATTCATCTTCTTGATCACAAGCTCCAACTGGAATAGTTCTGCATTAGATTCAGATTCTCCTCTTGTACATCAGAAACAATGCTCATGCTAACAGCCTCCTTCTCCTTCAATTTTGGTTGTATTTTGATATGCCCAATTGGCTCCAATTTCATAGTGGACATCTAAACAAAAAACAAAAAATTGATGCAAAACATACAAGATATCAACGAAAATTGAGCTAGGGAAGAGCCAGCTTACGGGAGATGTGAAAGTTGGGTCCCTGTTGGGGATATGCTATATGGGTATCCTCATATCATGTCTCTTATCCGACTAACCCGGGTGGCCCATAGTCGGTAGCATGGCCTATGGCCTGCTGGGCGGCCCAGTTAGGTGGATCCAGAAGGGAGGCCCATGCCGGATAAAGGAAGACTATGGTGGAGTCATCAGCGTACCTGGAGCCTTGGAGTGCAAGATACACAAGACTAGTAATAGACGGTGTAGGACTCTGTAACCTGTCTGGCTAGGACTTTTTCCTGTAACCCTAGGATCTGACGACTATATAAGTCGGGCCTATGGGAGCCTTTAGGGCACAATCTCTAACGATAACTTAGACTCTCTAGTCACCTCGCACAACAAGCCTAATCTCTATAACTCGGCGTATTGCCATTATAGTGATTTATAGCAGGAGTAGGATTCCGCCACCGTTGTGGGATCTGAACCTGGGTAAGCTGTGTTACCTCGTACCCGTCAACCGTCCACCTTACCCCACGTCTCTAAACACGCACTGTGAGGACCCCTCTATGGCGTACTCGTCGGCAATACCACGACAGTTGGCGCCCAACATGGGGCAAGAGGCGCTTCAGGCTCTTCAGCGGGCGAGGACCAAGATCTTCGCGGGAATCGGCAAAACCGTAGCCATCGGTCGCGTTCTCTTCTCCGGCAACGTAACGATCGTCCCCTCCCCCCTCGATGAGTTCTGGATCCCGGCGAAGACGAACCCTACGCGGTGTTTGATCGTTTCTATCGGAGACATCCACCTCTTCATCGGCGAAACCGACTCGGGCACTAGTTCCCTGGGAGTCGGAGGAGCATCAAGACCCGCACGGACTGCCTACGGGCAGGATACGTTCGCGGAAGGATCGATGTCGGATCTCTCCTCGGAGTTTGCCGGCAAAGATCGGAAAGCATCAAGACCCGCACGGACCGCCTACGGGCAGGATACGTTCGCGGAAGGATCGATGTCGGATCTCTCCTCGGAGTTTGCCAGCAAAGATCGGAAAAATTCAAGACCCACCCAAACCGCCCCTGTGCAGGATATAAAGGTGGAAGATCACTGCAAATCCGCCGGCTTCGCCCGTGCGTCTAGACAGCAGAGATCCAACGTCGGCGTGGTTACCATCTTCGATCTGGCGAGCTGCGTTCAGAGAGAGGGCGAAAACCCCCGCGACTACCTCGCCAGGTGGCTTCGTATACGGGCCGACCTGGCCAATTACCCCAATGATGATGCCATATATCACTTTGTGAAGGACTGGACCATGACACGCTTCTCCGACATTCTCTAAGACGGCAACAGGCGTCAGGACGCCTCACCTTCGAAGGCATGGTGAACACCGTCAACAACTACGCGGAGGCTGAAGCGGCAGCTCAGACAGCGCTTGCGCTAATTGACGGAGCACCTCCGATTCAGCCACCACCATCGCCTCCGGCCGCCATCGTCGTAGCAGCACCACCACCCCCAGTCATCGTCGAGGCTGTTGCACCTCCACCGCCCGTCATCGAGGAAGTCCTGGCACCCTCCGACTCTGTCATTGGCGCGCTTTATGCTGATTTCAGTGCAGATTCAGAGGAGATAGACTTCAGTCCAGAAGAGCTAGACTCCGCCATGCAGGAGATGGAGGAGGAGTACTCGCGCGACGAGCAAGCTAATAACACCGTCATGTCTCGAGGGGTGTTCGTCACCATCGGGACAGCGATGGATGAAGACCAGCCCGGGCAAGCTCCGCCTACGGCGCTGGATAAGGGGAAGGGGTCAGTTATTGCTGCTGACAATGATCGCGCAAGAGTCATGCCTCCTCCGCCTAATCCAGTGCAGCAGCCGTAGGAACTCGGCACTGGTCCGAGCAACAACAACACCGCAAACTTGCCGCCTCCAGCATCCACGTCGGCAGCAGCCCATGTTACCCCAGCTGATAGAGTGATGTACGGCAATCTCCTCGTTGAGCCACTAACTGTTGATCATATCCGGAACGTGACTCAGCTTGACGAGAAGCGCCATCAGCTACTAGAGGAAGCGCAAGCCATCGCGTAGCAAGGCGCTAAACTAGATCGAGATCTGGTCAACGCGCAGAAGTCCATAGAAAAAGCTAGAGCAATGGAGGCCGAGTACAAGACTCTGCTCCAGCAGCAGAAGGCTAAGAAGGCTCCGGCTCGCGTCATCAACGATCCTGGCGTACGACACAACCTAGGATGGGCTCCCTCGAAGCTGGCCCAGGCCAAGCCATACATTGACAGTGAAGGCAAGCAGGTGATGCCCACCCCACTCCTTAACCTCGCCGTCGCCAAGACCCTTCTGGAACAGGATAGATCGCCTGAGGCAGTAGAGCAGGTCTATGACCTAGTGGCCAAGGCGGTAAAGCAGCAGGAAAAGGCCACCTCTCAGAGGCTTGAGTCTGACCCAGCGCTCTGTCGATCTAGCCAGTATAAGCCGCCAAGGGACAGATCTCCTCAGGATGTCGGATCACGGACGGGTTCATCAGAACAAAGACGGAGGGATGCGCGCAACAGGAAGGATGCTATCCCCATATCCTCCGACCACGGATAAAGAGCCCAACCTCGTCGCCCATCGCCACCGCCCCGATCCCCCCGACGTCAGGAAGACTACAAGGCTCACCATCGTACGGATATGCCCCCACCAAAGCAGTGTGTCATTGTCATCCGCGACAATGCGGAGCAGACCCATCATGATGGAAATCACAACGAAGGACATAAGAGCAGGTCGCGCCATGACCCTCCGCGTGTTGGAGATATGCCCTAGAGGCAATAATAAATGTAGTTATTATTATATCTTTGTGTTTATGATAAATGTTTACATTCATGCTATAATAGTATTAACAAGGAAACATTAATACTTGTGTGATTTGTAAACTTAAATTGAAGTCCCTAGTAAAGCCTCTATATATATCACTAGCTTGTTGGTTAATAAATGATTGTGGTTTCCCTATCATGAACATTGAGATGTTATTAACAACAAGATCATATCATTAGGAGAATGATATGATGGACATACTCCTATAGATAAGCTTAGCATAAAGATCAAGTCATTTTAATAGTTCAATTGCTATATGCTTTCTGATACATAGTAACCTAATTCCTTCGACCATGAGATCATGCATATCACCTTTAACGGATGGATGCTTTGATGACATCAAACACCACACGTAACTGGGTGGCTATAAAGGTGGCATTGAGTGTTCGAAAAGTATTGGTTGAGACACATGGATCAAGAGTGGGATTTGTCCATCCATATGACGGATAGATATACTCTGGGCCCTCTCGGTGAAATGTCATCCAATTAGCTTGCAAGCATGTGACTGGCTCACAAGGGATCACATATCACGGGAACGAGAAAAGAGTACTTATCAGTAACGAGGTTGAACTAGGTATGCAGAGATACCGACGATCATAACCTCGGATAAGTAAACTATCGTGAGACAAAGGGAAATTGGTATCGTATGTAAGTGGTTCATTCGATCGCAAAGTAATCGTAGAAATATGTGGGAGCCATATGAATTTCCAGATTCCTCTATTGGTTATTGTTCGGAGAAGTGTCTCGATCATGTCCGCATAATTCACGAACCGTAGGGAGACACACTTAAGGATTCGACGTTGTTTGAGTAGTTATGGAATTATGAGAAAGAGACCGAATGTTGTTCGGAGTATCGAATGGGATTCGGGATATCACGAGGAGATCCGGAATGGTCCGGAGAATAAGATTCATATAAGGAAAGTCCTGTTTCGGAGTTGGGGAATGGTTCCGGTGTTTTCACCGGGAATGTTCTAGAAGGTTTCGGAATGTCCGGCACTCCGGAGGGGAAGGGTACATGAATGTGTTATATCAAGTTGGTATGATTGCATCATGTACTAGGTGTCATCGCTGAACAAAATAAAGGGTTTAATCAAATCCTAGTTTGAAAAAGTCAAACGGCAATTTGAAAGTCAAACGGCTATTTTTGGGAAGTGGAGAGGGAGGTGGAAACCGAGTTGGGAGGAGTTCCCCCCTCCACCGCCGGCCCACCTCCAAGCCGAGTTGGGGAGGGACTCCCCTCCCCTTGGCCGGCCCCTCCACCTATAAAAGGAGGGGCAGGGCTCCCCTCCTTGACACCCAACACCTCCACCTCTAAACCCTAAGCCGCCGGCGCCGCCACCTGCTGCCGCCACCGCCGCCCTAGGGCAAACCGCCGCCGCCGCCTAGCAACCCTAGCTGCCGGCCAAGCCTCCTCCTCGGCGTGTCTAAACCCTAGATCGTCGAGGGCTCTCTCATAGTCCACCATACTCGCTCCGGCTTAAAGCGAAGCCCTGCGAGATCTCCCCTCTACTTCCGGTACCACGCCGTTGTGCTGCCGGAATCGCGAGGAGAGTGCTACAACCTCCGCTGCCTGCTGGAACAAGGGAGAGGAAGGTCTTCGTCGAGTACCGAACGTGTGACCGACTGCGGGAGCGCTACCGGAACGCAGCGCCAGAAGGATCGTCTACGCGATCTTGAGATCGGGAAGAGTACGACTACATCACCCACGAGAATCCGCTCTCGTTAAACACTTTGGAATCTTCGAGGGTGAGTTATTCCATCGGCTCATTGCTACAATCTAGTAGATAGATCTTGGCTTGTTTATTTGTATGCGATAGAAATTTTTTGTTTTCCATGCTACGAATCCCTACAGTGGTATCAGAGTCGTGTCTATATGTAGATCTGTTGCACGAGTAGAACACAATGGTCATTGTGGGCGTTGATGCTTTTATTGTCGATTGCTTCTTGTGTACTTTGCATCTTGCGGGATGTTGGGATGAAGCGGCCCGGGCTAACCTTACATGACATCGTTCATGAGACTTGCTCCACGCTTGACATGCAACTTGTATTGCATAAGTGGCTTTGCGAGTGCCTGTTTCTCCTAGCATAGTTAAGATCCAATTTACAGCGGGTGATTAACAATACTAGTATCAATGTTGTGGTTCATGTTCGTAAGTTAGAACGACACTTATTGAAAGCCCCAAACCACGTAAAACATGCAAAGAAAGTAGAGGCGTCTAACTTTGTTTTGCAGGGGTGTGCAGCGATGTGATATGGCCATGATTGTGATTATATTTGATGTATGCAATGTTCCTTATTGTAAGTTGGCAACCGGCAGGAGCCATATGGTTGTCTTTAATTTATGTTAAGAACCGCGTGTCTATTCAAAGTAGTTGTAATAGTTGAAGCCGGTGGACGACAACCATGGAGAAGCGTCATTGACCTTGATGCAATGCCGGTGATGATGGAGATCATGTTCGTGCTTGAAGATGGAGATCGGAAGCACAAAGAAGAAAGGCCATATCATATCACATAGTATGAATTGCATGTGATGTTAATCCTTTATGCATCTTGTATTGCTTAGTAGACGACGGTAGCATTATAAGATGATCCCTCATGCACATGAATTTCAAATCATAAAGTGTTCACCCTTAGTTAGCACCGTTGTTAAAGCTTGTTGTTTCGAAGCACCACGTGATGATCGGGTGTGTTAGATTCCGCAAGTGTATACAACGTGAGCAAGCCAGATTTGCTCATGCGGAAGCTAAGGTTTGATCTTGACGAGCCTAGCATGTACAGACATGGTCTCGGAACACGGATCACCGAAAGGTAAAGCATGAATCATATAGTAGATATGATGAACATGTCGATTGTTCGGCATTGAAACTATATCAACTCTCGTGATGATCGGTGTTGATGTGGTGGATTTGGTTCGTGTGATCACTAAAATAATGTGAGGGATATTGTTTTGAGTGGGAGTTCACCTAGATTAATTTAAATATTAATTAGAACTCAATTTGTCATAAACTTAGTCTAAACTAGTGCAAATATGTTGTAGATCAATGGCGGCCCCTACCATCAATTTTAATGCGTTCCTAGAGAAAGAAAAGTTGAAAAACAATGGAAGCAACTTTGCGGATTGGTTCCGCAATTTGAGGATTGTCCTCACAGCTGGTAATTTGACCTATGTGCTGGATGCACCGCTGGGTGACCCGCCTGCAGCTGATGCTACCGACGAAGTAAAGAATGTTTACCTCGCTCGGAAGACTCAGTACTCCACAGTTCAGTGTGCTATCTTGTAGGTTTAGAATCGGAGCTTCAGAAAAGGTTTGAGAATTCAGACCCACATGATATTGTCCATGATCTCAAATTGATCTTTGAGACTCATGCGGCAATTGAGAGCTATGAGGCTTCTGAAAAGTTCTTTAACTGCAAGATGGAAGAGGGCAGCTCCGTCAGTGAGCATGTGCTTAAGATGTCTGGGCACGCAAACAAACTTCAAAGCTTGGGTATAGTGATTCCTAATGCTTTGGGGATTTACCGTGTCCTCCAATCACTACCACCAAGTTACAAGAACTTTGTGATGAACTACAATATGCAAAACATGAACAAGCAGTTGCCAGAACTGTTTGCTATGTTGAAATCTGCAGAAGTGGAGATCAAGAAAGAGCACCAAGTGTTGATGGTCAATAAGACCACCAAATTCAAGAAAGACAAGTCTAAGCAAAAGGGACACTTCAAGAAGGGTGGTAAGAAAGTTACCGCGCCAACGAAGAAGACCAGGGCTGGACCTAAGCCTAATACTGAGTGTTTTTACTGCAAGGGAGAAGGTCACTGGAAGCGGAATTGCCCAAAGTACTTGGCAGATTTGAAGAACGGCAACATCAAGAAGAAAGGTATATTCGATATACATGTTATTGATGTGTATCTCACTAGTACTCGTAGTAGTGCCTGGGTATTTGATACTGGTTCAGTTGCTCATATTTGTAACTCGAAACAGGTGCTGTAGAATAAACGGAAGCTAGCGAAGAACGAGGTGACGATGCGCGTGGGAAACGGATCGAAGGTTGATGTGATCGCGGTCGGCACGCTACCCCTTCATCTACCACCGGGATTAGTTTTATACTTAAATAATTGTTATTTGGTGCCTGCGTTAAGCATGAACATTATATCGGGATCTTGTTTATTGCGAGACGGTTACTTGTTTAAATCCGAGAATAATGGTTGTTCGATTTATATGAGTAATATGTTTTATGCACATGCACCTTTGATAGATGTTCTATTCTTATTGAATCTCGATAGTGGAAATACACATATTAATAACATTGAGGCTAAACGTTTGAAATCGAGCGATAACTCGACCTATATGTGGCACTGTCGTCTTGGTCACATTGGAGTGAAGCGTATGAAGAAACTCCATTCCGATGGACTTCTTGAATCACTTGATTTCGAATCACTTGAAAGATGCGAAGCATGTCTGATGGGTAAAATGACTAAGACTCCATTTTCTGGTATGATGGAACGAGCTACGGACTTATTGGAAATCATACATACCGATGTGTGTGGTCCAATGAGTGTAGCATCGCGCGGTGGTTATCGTTATGTTCTTACCTTCACGGATGACTTGAGTAGATATGGGTATATCTATTTCATGAAACATAAGTCCGAAACTTTCGAGAAGTTTAAGGAATTTCAAAGTGAGGTAGAGAATCAACGTAACAAGAAGATTAAATTTCTACGTTCTGATCGTGGAGGTGAATATCTAAGTTACGAGTTTGGCAAGCATTTGAAGAAATGCGGAATACTTTCACAATTGACACCGCCGGGAACACCACAGCGTAATGGTGTGTCCGAACGTCGTAATCGAACTCTCTTAGATATGGTTCGTTCTATGATGTCACTTACAAATTTACCGCTATCATTTTGGGGTTATGCATTAGAAACAGCCGCATTCACTTTAAATAGGGCACCATCTAAATCCGTTGAAACGACACCGTATGAATTATGGTTTGGGAAGAAACCTAAATTATCGTTCCTTAAATTTTGGGGTTGCGAAGCCTATGTAAAGACGTTACAGCCGGACAAGCTTGAACCCAAAGCGGAAAAATGCGTCTTCATAGGATACCCGAAGGAAACTATTGGGTATACCTTCTATCATAGATCCGAAGGCAAAATCTTTGTTGCCAAGAATGGATCCTTTCTGGAGAAGGAATTTCTCTCGAAAGAAGTGACTGGAAGGAAAGTAGAACTCGACGAGATTGTCGAACCTTCTCTCAAAATTGCGAGTAGCGCAACACCGGAAGAAGTTCATGTGGTGCCTGCACCAATAAGAGAGGAAGTTAATGATGATGATCATCAAACTTCGGTTGCAGTTGCTACAGAGCCTCGCAGGTCAACAAGAACTCGTACCACTCCAGATTGGTATGATCCCGTTATGAATGTCATGTTGGTGGACAACACCGATGACCCTGCGACATATGAGGAAGCGATGATGAGCCCAGATTCCAACAAATGGCAAGAAGCCATGAAATCCGAGATTGGATCCATGTACGAAAACCAAGTATGGACTTTGGTGGACTTACCGGATGGCCGGAAGGCTGTCGAGAACAAATGGATTTTCAAGAAGAAAACAGATGCTGATGGTAATGTTACTGTCTATAAAGCTCGACTTGTCGCAAAGGGGTTTCGACAAATTCAAGGAGATGACTACGATGAGACTTTCTCACCAGTAGCGAAGCTAAAGTCTGTGAGGATTATGTTAGCAATTGCTGCATATTATGATTATGAGATATGGCAGATGGATGTCAAAACAGCATTCCTCAATGGAGACATTGATGAAGAGTTGTATATGATGCAACCCAAAGGTTTTGTCGATCCTAAAGATGCTAACAAGGTATGCAAACTTCAACGGTCCATCTATGGATTGAAGCAAGCATCCCGAAGTTGGAATCAACGTTTTGATAAGGTGATCAAAAGTTTTGGTTTTATACAAACTTATGGAGAAGCTTGTATTTACAAGAAAGTGAGTGGGAGCTCTGTAGCATTCTTAATACTATATGTAGATGACATATTGTTGATTGGGAATGATGTAGACCTTCTTAATAGTGTCAAGGAATATTTGAATAATAGTTTTTCAATGAAAGATCTTGGCGAAGCAGCTTACATATTAGGCATAAATATTTATAGAGATAGATCAAGACGCCAAATATCATTGTCACAAAGTACATATTTGGACAAAGTTCTAAAGAGGTTTGGAATGGAAGATAGCAAGAAAGGGTTCTTGCCCATGTTGCCCAATACGACCTTGAGTAAAACTCAAAGTCCGACATCGGCAGAAGATAGAAAAAGGATGAGTAAGACTCCCTATGCCTCAGCCATAGGATCTCTAATGTATGCCATGCTATGTACTAGACCCGACATTGCATATGCTGTTAGTTTAACTAGCAGATATCAAAGTGATCCAGGAGTGGATCATTGGACAGCGGTCAAAAACATCCTGAAGTACTTGAGAAGAACTAAGGATATGGTTCTTTCTTATGGAGGTGATGAACAACTCGTTGTTAATGGTTACATCGATGCTAGTTGGAACACCGATCCGGATGATTCTAAATCACAATCTGGATACGTATTTATTTTGAATGGTGCAGAAGTTAGCTGGAGGAGTGCAAAGCAAAGCGTTGTGGCGAGATCTTCAACTGAATCGGAATACATGGTTGCTTCGAAGGCTTCACAAGAAGCGATATGGATGAAAGAGTTCATTACAGAGTTAGGTGTGGTTCCTAGTGCGCTGGACCCAATGTCTATCTACTATGATAACATGGGCGCCATAGCCAATGCGCAAGAACCAAGGTCACACAAGAAGCTGAAGCACATCAAGCTATGTTTTACGCTATTCGGGAACATGTCCAAGATGGGGACATAAAGATTTGCAAAGTACACACAAATCTGAATGTGGCGGATCCGTTGACTAAACCTCTCCCGAGGGCAAAACATCACCAGCACCAAACTGCCATGGGTGTTCGGTATATTACCATGTAATCTAGATTAGATGACTCTAGTGCAAGTGGGAGACTGTTGGAGATATGCCCTAGAGGCAATAATAAATGTAGTTATTATTATATCTTTGTGTTTATGATAAATGTTTACATTCATGCTATAATAGTATTAACAAGGAAACATTAATACTTGTGTGATTTGTAAACTTAAATTGAAGTCCCTAGTAAAGCCTCTATATATATCACTAGCTTGTTGGTTAATAAATGATTGTGGTTTCCCTATCATGAACATTGAGATGTTATTAACAACAAGATCATATCGTTAGGAGAATGATATGATGGACATACTCCTATAGATAAGCGTAGCATAAAGATCAAGTCATTTTAATAGTTCAATTGCTATATGCTTTCTGATACATAGTAACCTAATTCCTTCGACCATGAGATCATGCATATCACCTTTAACGGATGGATGCTTTGATGACATCAAACACCACACCGTAACTGGGTGGCTATAAAGGTGGCATTGAGTGTTCGGAAAGTATTGGTTGAGACACATGGATCAAGAGTGGGATTTGTCCATCCATATGACGGATAGATATACTCTGGGCCCTCTCGGTGAAATGTCATCCAATTAGCTTGCAAGCATGTGACTGGCTCACAAGGGATCACATATCACGGGAACGAGAAAAGAGTACTTATCAGTAACGAGGTTGAACTAGGTATGCAGAGATATCGACGCTCATAACCTCGGATAAGTAAACTATCATGAGACAAAGGGAAATTGGTATCGTATGTAAGTGGTTCATTCGATCGCAAAGTAATCGTAGAAATATGTGAGAGCCATATGAATTTCCAGATTCCTCTATTGGTTCTTGTTCAGAGAAGTGTCTCGATCATGTCCGCATAATTCACGAACCGTAGGGAGACACACTTAAGGATTCGACGTTGTTTGAGTAGTTATGGAATGATGAGAAAGAGACCGAATGTTGTTCGGAGTCTCTAATGGGATTCGGGATATCACGAGGAGATCTGGAATGGTCCGGAGAATAAGATTCATATAAGGAAAGTCCTGTTTCGGAGTTGGGGAATGGTTCCGGTGTTTTCATCGGGAATGTTCTAGAAGGTTCCGGAATGTCCGGCACTCCGGAGGAGAAGGGTACATGAATGTGTTATATCAAGTTGGTATGATTGCATCATGTACTAGGTGTCATCGCTGAACAAAATAAAGGGTTTAATCAAATCCTAGTTTGAAAAAGTCAAACGGCAATTTGAAAGTCAAACGGCTATTTTTGGGAAGTGGAGAGGGAGGTGGAAACCGAGTTGGGGAGGAGTTCCTCCCCTCCACTGCCAGCCCACCTCCAAGCCGAGTTGGGGAGGGACTCCCCTCCCCTTGGCCGGCCCCTCCACCTATAAAAGGAGGGGCAGGTCTCCCCTCCTTGACACCCAACACCTCCACCTCTAAACCCTAAGCCGCCGGCGCCGCCACCTGCTGCCGCCACCGCCGCCCTAGGGCAAACCGCCGCCGCCGCCTAGCAACCCTAGCTGCCGGCCAAGCCTCCTCCTCGGCGTGTCTAAACCCTAGATCGTCGAGGGCTCTCTCATAGTCCACCATACTCGCTCCGGCTTAAAGCGAAGCCCTGCGAGATCTCCCCTCTACTTCCGGTACCACGCCGTTGTGCTGCCGGAATCGCGAGGAGAGTGCTACAACCTCCGCTGCCTGCTGGAACAAGGGAGAGGAAGGTCTTCGTCGAGTACCGAACGTGTGACCGACTGCGGGAGCGCTGCCGGAACGCAGCGCCGGAAGGATCATCTACGCGATCTTGAGATCGGGAAGAGTACGACTACATCACCCATGAGAATCCGCTCTCGTTAAACACTTTGGAATCTTCGAGGGTGAGTTATTCCATCGACTCGTTGCTACAATCTAGTAGATAGATCTTGGCTTGTTTGTTTGTATGCGATAGAAATTTTTAGTTTTCCATGCTACGAATCCCTACACCGCGTCCGACAAGCAACCGCGACAGGCGTGAGGCGTCGCAGGAGGGTAACAGCAAGAAGGCTAACCCACTGCCACCTCCGCCTCCGTCGCTACCAAGCAGTCACCATGGCGGAGGAGGCCCGCGTCGTTCGCGCAGCCCATCCCCTATTGACAAAAAGAAGAAGAACCCGGAGCCGTACGACGCATGTTCGCGGATCAATAAGATCCACGAGGCCCGGGAAGGACCATTCCTGGGACCACGTTGCTTTGGACCTGCAATACGAACCGCAACTTACCTCAAAGGTTTCCGGATTGACAAGACCATCAAGCCCTATGACGGCACCGCCAAGCCTGCCACATGGTTGCAGGACTACGGCAACGCGGTGGAGATTGCCGGAGGCAACCCCAACATCGCCGTCAAGTACCTCCCGTTAATGTTGGCGGACACGACCCGTCGATGGATCGACGACTTGCCGGAGAAATCTATCTACAACTGGTTGGACATGCAAGAAGCGTTCACCAAAAACTTTGAGGGTACATAAAAGCGTCCCTGCACTGTGGGCGATCTACAGCGGTGCGTGCAAGAGAAAGACGAGACATCTCGCGCCTACCTCTCCCGCTGGCTAGATATGAAGAATTCATGCGCAGGAGTGCACGCCCAGACCGCCATGGCCGCCTTCATCGATGGGTTGGAAAGGGGCACGTTGCTCCGACATAAGCTGAAGCGCTTGCAGGACAATCATCAGCTTGACTTGAATCAAATGATTCAGTTAGCTAGTGAGTTCGCAGCTGCCGACGACGACGCTCGTGGCTCTTTGCCGGCAACGGCCGTTCCAACTCAAGCTAGGAGGAACAGCAGTACAAAGCGGAAAACCGCTCCAGAAGAAAAGCAATCTACCGACATGGTCGCCATGACTTTTGCAGGACCAGGAGAAGGCGGACAACGTGGCCGAGGTAGGGGAGCAGGCCGCGGGAAGCAGCGAGGAAGTGAAACTAACTCGGCACCGCTCCGCGTTCCCCAAACCTACGAAGAGTACCGCGATATGCCGTGCCTCGTACACCTCGACGCCAACGGCAAGGCCACCCATACCAATCGACACTGCAAGTTCGTCAACGACCTCAAGGAAGACCCGGAGTCCGGCTACAAGCGAAGTCGGAAGAATAGACCACGAGGCAAGGGCAAGGGGAAGAAGAAGGAGGAGGAGTCCAAGGATTCAAGTGATATGGACGAGGACGTTGACCCCAAGCACGCCGCCAAGAGCGACGACAAGGGCAAGAACCCCTTCGCAAAGAAGGCCCCAGTCTACCACACTTTCCTTGGCACCCCCACTGTCCGACAACAGAAGACCTCTTTAAGGATCCTGATGGCTACTCCCCCCCCAGTTCCTCAATACCTGCGCTGGTCGGACATTCCAATCACTTGGGACAGGACGGACCACCCAGACCTTGTGCCCACGGAGAACCAGTACGCCATGGTCATCAACCCATTGATTGACGGCGTGGAGTTCACCAAGTGCATGGTGGATAGTGGAAGCAGCATCAACATCATGTACGTGGATACACTGCAGAAGATGAACTTGATGGAGGCAAACCTAAGAAGGACCAACACCGTGTTCCACGGCGTAGTGCCTGGTCGGGAGGCTCGGTCCCTTGGGTACATCACACTTCAGGTAGCCTTTGGCGACGTTAATAATTACCGCCAAGAGTGCATGACCTTTGAGGTAGTCCCCTTCAAGAGTGTGTACCACGTCATATTCGGCCGCGACATATTCCACACGTTCATGGCCAAGCCATGCTTCGTCTACAACAAGCTCAAGATACCCGGACCAAACGGTGTCATCACCGTATCCGGAAGCTTTACCAAGGCAAGGGACTACGAGATCAATGAAGCAGCCATTGCAGAAGCTGTCCTCTACAGCGAAGAATTCAAGGAGATCCAGAGCAAGGTCGATGACTCAGAGATGCCCGCGTCGCAGAAGCAGATCTCCGACTCCGCTCCTGCATTCAAGGCCGCCATCGAGACCAAGCCGGTGGAACTTGTGGTAGGCGATGCCTCCAAGGTCACCGCCATTGGGACGAACCTGGATCCCAAATAGGAAAGCGCGCTCGTCGAGTTCCTCCGTGAGAATAGGGACATCTTTGCCTGGCAACCTGCCGACATGAAAGGTGTACCTAGGGAACTTGCCAAGCACAACTTAAACATAGATCCAAAATGTAAACCAGTGAAACAACCTCTACGACGCTTCGGAGATGAGAAGAGACGCGCCATTGGCAAAGAGATAGCTAGGTTACTTAAGGCTGAGTTTATCTGAGAAGTCCTTCACACCCGATGGGTGGCCAATCCTGTACTTGTCCCCAAAAAGGGAACCAATGAATTAATAATGTGCGTTGATTACACCAGCTTGAACAAAGCATGTCCCAAAGATCCGTTTGCTTTGCCTCGCATTGACCAAGTCATTGACTCGACGGCTGGCTCGGAACTTTTGTGTTTTCTCGATGCATACTCAGGATACCACCAAATCAAAATGAGGAAGTCGGACCAATTGGACACTTCGTTCACTACCCCTTACGGCATGTTTTGCTATGTCACGATGCCCTTTGGGCTGAAAAACGCAGGTGATACCTACCAGCGGACAATGCAACGTTGCCTTCACGACCAAATTGGTCGGAATGTTCACGCCTATGTGGACGATATAGCGGTGATGTCTAAAAAGTCAAATGACTTAATCTTCGACTTAAAAGAAACCTTTGATAATCTCCAGAAATACAGCATGATGTTAAACCCTAAGAAGTGCGTCTTCGGGGTTCCAGCAGGCAAACTGTTGGGCTTCATCGTTTCCCAGCATGGAATCGAGGTCAACCCGGAGAAAATCAAGGCCATCTTAAACATAAACCGTCCGACATGCCTAAAGGACATCCAACGACTAACAGGTTGTGTTGCAGCAGTTAGTCGGTTCATCAGCCGACTTGGAGAGAAGGCTCTGCCGCTGTACAAGTTGCTGAAGAAGGCGGACAAATTCACATGGACGGACGAAGCAGATGCAGCATTGAAGCAGCTCAAGGAGATTCTCTCCTCAGCGCCCATCCTTGCAGCACCTGAGCCTGGAGATCCCCTGTTAATTTACATGGCGGCAACCAACCGGGTTATCAGCATCGTCGTCGTGGTAGAGCGGAAGGAACCAGGCTATGAGTACGGAGTTCAACGACTAGTTTACTACGTAAGCGAGGTCTTGACGGAGTCCAAGCAGCGTTACCCGCACTACCAAAAGATTGCTTATGGAGTGTTCCTTGCTTCTCGGAAGTTAAGGCATTACTTTCAAGAGCACCCAACAACAGTAGTGAGCAAGACTCCACTGTTCGACATCATCAACAACAGCGACGCTACAGGAAGGGTCGCAAAGTGGGGCATTGAACTTGCCGCCTTCGAAATCACCTACAAGAGACGCGACGCTATCAAGTCACAAGCCTTGGCGGATTTCATTGCAGATTGGACGGAAATGCCAGATGCTACTCCGTTGCCAGAACCAGAGTACTGGGTGATGCACTTTGACGGATCAAAGTTGCTCAATGGCTCGGGGGCTGGTGTACTGCTATAGTCACCAAAAGGAGACAAGCTATACTACGTTCTGCAGATCCACTTCGAGGCTACAAACAACATGGCGGAGTATGAAGCACTCATTCACGGACTGCGTGTAGCCAAGGATATTGGCATCAAGAGCATAGTTTGCTGTGGAGATTCCGACTTGGTTGCCCAGCAGGTGGCTGGCACCTGGAATGCGCGGAACCCTATGATGGCGGCATATCGCGACGAAGTGGACGAGATAGCCAAGAGCTTCTTGGGCTACGAAGTCAAGTATGTGCCTAGGGAGCAAAACGAGGCGGCTGATCTACCGTCTAAGCTTGGATTAGGGCGCAAGCAAATTCCACCAGGAGTTTTCCTAGAGCATCTGCGCACACCATCCGTGAAGGGCGCCGACATCGACAACCCAGATAGAGCTGACTCTTTCGTCAACATGGTGACAAAGATCCCTCCGGCTTGGACAAAACCGTTCATGGAATATCTCGAACACAGAACTTTGCCTGATGACGAGGTCGAAAGATGGCAAATAGTACGACGAGCAAAGGGTTATACCATAATCAATGGGCAACTCTATAAAAGGAGCACTACTGGTGTATACCTAAAGTGCGTCTCCCAGCTAGAAGGTATGGAAATCCTACACGAAATCCATCTCGGAGATTGCAGGCATCACGCCGCTCCTCGATCGTTGGTCGCGAAAGCCTTCCGGAAAGGATTCTACTGGCTGACCGCAAAGACGGACACCGATAAGCTGGTTGAGACATGCACAGGATGCCAGTACTATGCCCGACAACCACATGTTCCTGCTGAAGAATTGCGAACAATACCAATAACTTGGCCGTTTGCAGTCTCGGGGCTAGATATGGTGGGACCGTTACAAACGGCACCGTGTGGGTTTACGCATCTGCTTGTAGCAGTTGACAAATTCACCAAATGGATAGAAGCTAAACCCATTAGAAAGCTTGATGGGGCAACTGCCCTCAGGTTTGTCCGGGATCTAGTGGTGAGATTTGGTCTCCCACATAGCATCATCACCAACAATGGAAGCAACTTGTCACTCGGAGAAGTGGAGGCCTATTGCTGGGACAAAGGCATCTGACTTGACCTTGCATCTGTGGCACACCCACAATCCAATGGTCAAGTCGAGCGAGCCAATGGATTAATTCTGTAGGGAATCAAGCCACGTCTTGAGGCACGCTACATAGAGCAGCTAGAGCCTGGGCGGAAGAATTGCCATCTGTGATGTGGAGTTTACGAACTACACCCAACAGATCCACCAGCTACACCCCCTATTTCATGGTATATGGAGCAGAAGCCATCCTACCTTCCGACATCCTCCACGATGCACCAAGAGTTGCCGCCTACGACGAAGATGACGCTGAAGAATCCAGACGCCTAGATGTGGACCTTCTCGAGGAGGAGCGCGTTTTGGCATGCCAAAGATCCGCCATCTACCAGCAGAAGCTACGCAGCTACCATAGTCGTCGCGTCCGGCATCGCTCGTTTAAAGAGGGGGATTTGGTGCTCCGACTTAAGCAGAAGAAGTCACACAAATTATCCCCGCCATGGGAAGGACCGTTCATCATAAGCAAGGCGCTGCTCAATGGGTCTTACTACCTTGTCGACAATCGTGAACTCAAGGATAGGCCCAATGAGGATCATAAGCGTAAGCGACGTGACCCGGATGATGACTACCCGGAGCTTGATCGGCCATGGAACATAGCACAGCTACGTCCTTTCTACACTTAGCATTTTTTATCTAATCATGTACCTCTTATATGATCAATGAAATAAAGCTCTTTGATTCACTCATATTGCTGAGTCTTTTACCTCCTTTAGTGTTCATTTTTGGATCATATAAACCTTTATGCACAAGCTTTGCGATTGCACTTGTGAAAATTCCGCCTACGGGCGTTAGCTTAAGTTTTCTGGTCTACACGTTCTTTGTTGTTTTTATGTGGATTCTGGAGTAGTGACTTTTGGCACTTATTGTCGGCGATTTTGAGCTAAGGTTATTGACGGTGCCATTGGGTATCATCACCTAAGCGCATGGTTCCGACAACGAGTCTTCTGACTCACGAAAAGTCAAGCATAAAAACCAGAGTAATGGATGATAAGCCAGCACTTGCTTAAAACATATATACATACTGGGCATTAATTCTTAAGTAGCAGGATACGACAACCACTGTTTTCCGCCTTAAGATTACATCACCAAGTTTTTTCAATGCACATTCCAGAGGTGAAGCAAGAATTACAAAGTGTTTTTCACTCCTTGGGTGCAGGGGACTTGGAGGCCGCATCATCACCAGCCGAAGATTCACCCTCAGCGTCGCCACTGTGAGGAGACTCGGAGGATTCAGGGTCGGCGTTGTCAAGAAAGTTCCTAGGCACGAAGACGTCGACGTCCACCAACTCGGCAACCCTGGTGTCATAGCCCGCGAGTGATGACATGATGGCTTCGTGATCGATATCCTTGCCGTCATCATCCACGTCGGGGATGCCAGATGTCACCGTGTCGATGTCGGCACCTTCATAGTGCGCCTTCACCATGGATAACGCCATCCTTGCGCCAGCCCGTGCACATGAAGTTTTCCAGCTTGCGATACGCTCGGGGGCTCGACGCAGAATCTCCGAGTACTTCACCATGGAGTCCGAGGCCTTGATGTAAATCTGCAGGGGTGTGGCAATCTCCTTGGCTTGGGTGATGGAGGTGTTGATGAAATTGCCGGCAAGAATCATGCATTCCTTGTCCGAAGGCGGCGAGCGGGTTAAACCCAGGGGCGCTGAAAATTCCGACAATGATTGCATGAGTTCAAAAATTCTAAGCACCCAGACTACAGAGCTCCAAGGCGGAGGATACTTACTGAAGATGCTGGCCTTAGCCTGCCAGACGACATCCGCCAAGGATTCTTTCTCTTGTTGGAGGAGCTTAAACGCCTCGCTATGGCGAAGGTTTTGCTCATCGGCAGCTTGCTTCTGATCCTTTAGGATCGCAAGCTCCTCCTTCAAGCGATTGATCTCAGCGGAGGCGGAGTCCTGCAGGGCTTTCATGGAATCCTCGTGCATCTTCAGCATCTCTTCCCTCTCCTTCTTAAGGATCTTGTTCTCGCTGTCCAGCTGCTGGATGTGCTTGGACTGCTCGACAATATCCTTGGCCTTGGCTACATGCTCTGCAAGTCGGAGAAAACAAAGTACACCATGAGTACTCGAAGAAGGAAGGCACAAAATTAAGACGGAAATGCGCAAAAAGAAAACAGACTCTTGTTTTTGATGATCTGTTCCTTCAAGATGGCGGTTTTACCCTTTTCAGCTTCAAGGTCCGCGCGCATCTTCTGGTCCTTATCATTGGCCATTCCCCTTCGAGCATTCTCGTTCTGTGGAAACAAATACAAAGTCAAGTCGTTGTTCAGTCTACTTGGAGCCCCTAGTCGGAGATTTTCCATCTAGGTGCTCGGGGGCTACAGCGAGAGTTTTTTAACTTAGCAATATGCTTAGCTTTTCTTTAAGCATCTAGTCGGAGCTCATTCAGTTCTCAACTAGAGGCTTGGGGGCTACAGTATAAAGTTCTAACTCGAAAAATGCTTAGCTTTTCTTTAAGTATCTAGTCGGAACTAATTCAGTTACAACTAGAAGCTTGGGGGTTACGGCACTTAAAAATATAAACACTGTGTATGCTACTCTTAAAGAATCTAGTCGGAATAATTTCTTCCATCTAAATACTTGGGGGCTATAGTGAGAGTTTTTCTAACTTAGTCACTCTTAGAGCATATAGATGCAAAACCAATGGTTTTCCGTCTACATCCTCGGGGGCTACAGTGGGATTCTCATATAAAATGCAAAAGGTAAAGTAAAACTTACAAGTGCGATGATCTTGAGGTTTATAGCACTCTTGGCCAGTAGCTTGCCAAAGGAAACGCTGTTACTTCGCAAGATGTCTGCTTGACGGAGTAGCTCCTCAAGACCGCACGTCGGAGATGACGACACTCCTCCAGGAACCATAGTTGTGCTACCCGGCGTAAGCACCGGGAAGATAATCTTCGGCAGTTCTAAGGGTTTCTGGGGAGCAGAGGCGCCGCCTTCGGCAGAAGTACCAGCACCCACCACCGCCTTGCCGCTACCGATGACATCCTTAGCCGGAGCTTCAGCCATTTGAAGAGCAGCGCTCTCCTGCGTCGCCTGCTCGCCGACAATTGCGAGTTCGGTAGAGGCGCCAGAATCCACTTCCATGGCGGAAGGGCCTGGTGCCTCCTGGGTTTGGGAGCTTGTCGGAGCGGAGGAGGGCTTGACGGCAGGAGTAGCAGGGGCGATGGCGGGGGAAGAGTCGCGATGCAGCATCTCTTTAATATTTCTAGAAGCCCCAAGAGTCTTGGTGGACTTCTTGAGGCTGGTTGTGGCTTTCTTCCTGAAACGTGCAAAATGCATAAGTACAGGAATAAGACAGATAAATGAGACAATGTCGGAGAATAAGAAGCTTACACTAGGGGGGGCGCTTTAGCAAACATCCCGGTGTCTTTCTTCTTTTCCGCCTCCAGGGCGGCAGTACTCTTTTTGGAGGCTCCACCCTCCGTCTTCTTTTTCTTGCCTCCGTCGGCAACGTCAGAGGTGGAGCTCTTCCGCTTTCGCGCCAACGGGACATCATCATCGGACACGACCGTGACTTCCTTCATCTTGGGATCATAGATTTGGGCAGCCAGGTTGTCCTCCTCTAGATCGCTAAGATGTTAAGTAAGAAATCATTGTGTTAGACAAGATGGTATTAACAAGACGGAAAAAATGGAGTAATGTCATACATGGAAAATAAATGTCTACCTTTGGGCACTTTCTGTCTACGATCATGTCGTAGGTGAGGGTGAAGCCACGCTTCTTGTCCTTCACCTTGACGGTGTCCTTGAGGCGGAACTTGACGGAGTCGCTCGAGAAGTTGTCCTCGGAGATCCGGAGGGAATCCCTTCGGTCGCCGGTGTACTCGTGCATATACTTCGTGCGGTGCTACAAAGGTTGGATCCGCCTGATGAACCAGCACATGGCTAGGTCCAAGCCGGTCAGACCCGTATCTACGAACCACTCGATCCGCCTTATTGCGCGGGAAGCGTCGAGGTCGGAGGGAAGGGAGGCATGGGACCACCACGTGGAGACTTCAGCGGCGGCTCCATCCACGAAGTCCGGGTACGTTACTTCTCGGCCCGCCAAAGGAATGTCGGGGCCATAGAAGTACGTCCGTTGCCAGTTCTTGCACGACTCGTGGCCGACGATGTCGGGGAACCGCCGGCCAGGACGGATCTTGAAGCTTATGGTGTCGCAGTTCCTAAGCTCCTCCCTACTGTGTCCGGCTTCATGTTTGACGGTGAAGAAGTATACAAACAAATCTAACCTAGGTCTAATCCCTAGGTAACCCTCACAAAGTGTCACGAAGTTGCTAAGCACTAAGATGCTATTGGGGGAGAGGTTGTGGGGTTGGACCTGGAAGTGATTCAAGACGGACAGAAAGAAGTGGGATATGGGCAGAGAAACACCGCGTACCAATTGCGCCTTGAGGTACACCTTCTCTCCGGCTTGGGGAGAAGGAGTCACCTCGCCGGCTGGCGCCGACCGCCAGGCGAGCCCCTCCGTCGCGGGGAGATAACCTTCGGCGACCATCTCCTGGATGTCGCGCGTGGTGATGTCCGACCCGCGCCAATCGCCTTTGTGCGAGTCAGGCTCCTCTTCCAGGGGCTCCAGCACAGCCAAGTTATGGTCGTCGCCGGTGGTTTCTATCACCACCGACGCGGGTATGACCAGACCCTCTGGGGTACGACGACGGAGCTCGCCGGCTTCGCCGCGGCTTCGCTCGACGCCGCCATTGATGGGGATGAACTGCTGCTGGCCATGGATGAAGGAGAGGGCACGACTGGTGCAGAAAGCGAAAGCTAGGGTTTCTCGAGGTTTTCACGGAGAGCTCGAGGAGGCGCGCGGCTGGAGGAAGAAGACGATGACGCGAGAGAATGGGGTGAAAAAGTGGCAAGTGTCCCACGGTCACTATTTATCTTACTCTGCGTCAAGATTCGTGAAGCTAATCGAACGGTTGCCGCGTAGACGACGTGTTCGTGAACGTGCGCGGTAATTTCTCCACGTCTCCAACCGTCGCCGCCAACGGTTCGTATCGCTCGCGCGGGAAAAGCGGATATGATTATGTTCTCTGCATGTGTGAGTTACAAGGCGTCGCTGACCTACAGCCTACGTCATTATAACTGACATGGTAGATGAGCCATCCCATCGAAGATTCCGGCGTGGACGGATTTAATCCGACAACGGGAGCGTACGGTGGAAGATTCAGCATTTCTCTAACTTACTCATAGAAGACGGAGAAAACCTTTGCAGGGTTCTTTGGGAAGACTACAAGATATTGCTTGACGATTTGCCGACATCCATCTAGACGGAGCATTCCACGAGAAGAGGCAAGACGGCGCAAGATCTCGGAGTTCTCCGGGGGCTACTGTTGGGGATATGCTATATGGGTATCCTCATAGCATGTCTCTTATCCGACTAACCCGGGTGGCCCATAGTCGGTAGCATGGCCTATGGCCTGCTGGGCGGCCCAGTTAGGTGGATCCAGAAGGGAGGCCCATGCCGGATAAAGGAAGGCTACGGTGGAGTCACCAGCGTACCCGGAGCCTTGGAGTGCAAGATACACAAGACTAGTAATAGACGGTGTAGGACTCTGTAACCTGTCCGGCTAGGACTTTTTCCTGTAACCCTAGGATCTGACGACTATATAAGTCGGGCCTATGGGAGCCTTTAGGGCACAATCTCTAACGATAACTTAGACTCTCTAGTCACCTCGCACAGCAAGCCTAATCTCTGTAACTCGGCGTATTGCCATTATAGTGATTTATAGCAGGAGTAGGATTCCGCCACCGTTGTGGGATCTGAACCTGGGTAAGCTGTGTTACCTCGTATCCGTCAACCGTCCGTCTTACCCCACGTCTCTAAACACGCACTGTGAGGACCCCTCCATGGCGTACTCGTCGGCAATACCACGACAGTCCCAGAGAACCTCTCCGGTGACCTTTGCCTAGTTGCCTTCATCCGCCCGATTCCAGCATCCTCTACCCATGCCCTCCTGCCTCGCCCAGAATGTTGTTCTAATTGTGTTGCCGCTGGCTCTCATTGTGCTACTGCTCGCTACGATCGCGTCGTCGCTCCTACTTGGTCGCCACCGGGAGAAATAAGGGTTAGGGATTCAGGGGAGCATAGGAACATAGGAGTAGTGGATGCAGATATTTCTTTTAGTCTAAAAATGAACCAAAACGCAATTTCCAAAAAAGCTAGGGGGTTATCAACAAAAATACCATGTGTCATTAGCCGCCTGCCACATGTTGAGCTCAACGATTAGACTAGTTTTGCACCAATTAACAACTAATGGGGCTACCTGTCCCCATTCTGCAACTTTGGGAGTAAAATGCACCTAATTGACTACTATTGGACCTCTTGTATTTAGCTGAGTTGATTTGCTTCAACGCAGGCGGCCACGTTGACCGGTGTTGTTCACCCGCCCTTCACTTGTCTCCAACGTGATCTCACCGGCGAAAGGAGGTTTTCATGCCATGTATTTGTTCGTAGCTAGCGTCCCATCCACATCAACAAAAGCGCTATAACTGTGACTCCGCTCTAGAAGAAAACGGTCAGAGTGATAGTACTAGTACTGAATTTACCAAGATGCCCACCTTTGACCTTATCATCAGGACGAATTCCTCCCCATCCAGCCATCCTATCACAGATTCGTGGTTAGTAGAAAATTATTAGAAAGCGATGTTTAGATTAGGCGCGGGAGGGTGACCGCGATGTCTATATTTCTGTCATGTTGCACAATTGTGAGATTACATTTAATCCACCGCCCACAAACAAAACAAAAACAGTTTTAGTCTTGATAGTCTGAAACTCTCAATGAAGCTAATTCACCGTAGTTTTAAACTTTATATCAACTAGTACTCTTATCAATGCCTTTTTAAGTTTTTATGGAACTTACATCCTATTTTGCACTCCTACTACACACTCTATTGTGGATCCGGGTGAGGATTTTCCGGAACACAGCAACACGTCCATCCAACAGCATGATGCCACGTTCATCCGTAAGTTTTGTCGGTAAGGCCCCGCTTGTTTCATTGTTTAATATACCGGTCAGATCCGAATGTTACAGAGTATGCGCAGGTTTTAGTGGGACCTCGATTAGTTCGTAAATTTACACCCATTTTTAGCTAAAATCTAGGAAACCAAACGGAGCCTAAGCACAGCAGATGTAGGATTATCGAGAAAAAATTATCACTTTTTTTAACAATTTCGAGTGCGCGTTTTCTGTTTCCTCCACAGGATACACACAAGCTCAGAACTTTAAAAAGTACTGGTCCTAGAGAAATTATAAATTCTGAGGAGTGAAGAGGTCGCCGTCTTCCAGAGCGACGTCTGCTAGCCTGGTTGGTAGATAGTATAAAAGACGCACGCCGTCCTCAGACTCATTCGATCAGCGATCCCCCCACCACGCATCCACACGCACCACCGCCGCCGCCGTCCCAAATTGCACAAACGATCCCAGCTAGCTCCACCCCTCTCGCTCGCGCGCCGCCCCAAACCAGTCGTACCACTCCGGCGCAGATCGGCGCCCCGGGGCTGAACTAATGGAGGCGGCACGGGATGTCTCCATGGACATGTTTCGAGGATCGCTTGATGCCGCTGCTAGCGTCGGAAGGTACGTGTGCATAAACCACGAGGCTTTTCTTCTTCTTCTTTTGGTGTTGGTGTTGCCCCTGCCATGTTTCCCCCTCCGCGCCTGGCGTTGGCTCACGGCCTGCGCGCCGTCCGTGACGCCATCGTCCCCGCCTTGACGCGCTGATCGTGCGTCGCCTCGTTGCTTGCCGCCTAGGGCCTTTACTTTGATGCGCCACCGTCCCTTCCCTCCTGCCCAGCACGCTGCTCTTCGGCCGGTCCGAAATCCACAGGGCCGCCACCGCTCCCGGAGACGCCCGACTGCCCCCCTTGACACGCAGATCGCGCGCCTGGAGCCTTGACGCGCCGCCGCCCCTTCCCTCCTGCCCAGCACACTGCTCTTCGGGCGGTCCGAAATCCGCAGTGCCGCCAGCCACCCCGGCAGGAGACCAAAGGTGCGAGGCGGAGCACGCGTCCTTGACGGACGCGCCCTGCTCCGCGGCGGCTTTAGGCGTATGTCCCTGGCGTTGTGCCGCCCAGCACGTCGCTGAAAGCGCCTGTCCCGACGCCGGAATGCGCTTGCCCAACACGAGCGCCAAGGTGCACGCCCACGACGTGCCGGGTCGCCTCGCCGTCAGCCACCAGTCTCTCGATCACGGCGCACCCGGCCCCCCGACGACGAGGTGCGCGACGGCGACGCAGAACGGAGGCCATCGGCCGGGACAGCCGAGGCGACAGCGGCAGCGCTATGGCGGCCAAACTGGACGCCGCTGCGCGCCCGGCTCCGCAGCACCGCGCGCGTGTGGTCGGGTCGATCGATGTCGCTGCTGGAGCAGGCGGACAGCCAGTGGGTCGAGCCGACGAGGACGAAGATGATGACGCCGGCGGGTACAAGGGCGGCGCAATCGCGGATGAGGAGTATGCACGGCAAGTCGGCAAGGGGCGGGAAGAGGAGGAGATGCTGCGTGTGCACAGGTGCGCGCACCTGGCCGCCCCGCTTGTCCTCCGATCGATCGACGAGGTGCCGGTGTGTGTGTGTGTGTGTGTGGTGTGAACCGTATTCCGTGTGAACGCGCGGGTGGGGCCACTCGGACGAAGGCTGGTCGCCGTCGTTACCTTGACTGGCTGCACTGCATTGAGCTGGACGGTACCATGCCTAAACTCGGGCCACAGATACTTCGACGTGGCGACACTGACATGTGGGTGCCACGTAGTGCGACCCCGCCGACTGTCAGTTCAAAGTTACCACAGGGCAGCGCACGGCTCGACTCGAGACAACAAAGATTGAGACAGGCCGGCGGTGCTCGATAGCAATTTGTTTTATTACAATTTGTTACCACGTAGGTGCAATTTGTTTTATTACATGTCATTACTGTTGCGGCGTGTTCGTGGGTTCAGTCATGTTCACTTTTAGGTGCAGTCGTGTCTGGTGCGACGAGATGACAAGAACGAGGGGCCTGCATCTCATGTTTTTTACTTTTTTGTTGTTGAGACTGATGTAAGTGGCACACCATTTAATCCTGCGTAATATCGTTTATTTGTATTTTAGTTCAACAAAGTTTGTTTTTTCTAAAACAAAGAACTAAGATTTTGAATAAACAGGACTTGCGGATGCCATTTAAGTGCCATTTACATCCAACGTGGACAGTTCCACTTGCAAATTACGTTGGCAGCCAAGCCTCCTGGGAGGTTAACAGTCGAGGTCTGACCCTTATCCCCGCCGTGCCACAATAATCTTGCAAATATGAGTTGGTAGCCTCTCAATAATTATGCAAAGACGATTGGTTGCATCAGTTCTCAATTTCTTCTGTCGGCTTTTAAAGCAACTCATCTTTGCAAAGAGAGGGGTGCTTATTAAATGTAAGCACAAACCGCATTTAGTAGCACTAGGAAGCACTGTGTGAGCACTGGGACTGCTCCGAGGCGTCAAACTTGAGAGGGGTAAAATGAATCGTTGCAAGGGGACTTCAATGGCACCTCTGGAAACAAATCCCCAAGGCCCTCTTTGATTTGAATGCTTTCATTAGAATTTTGGAGGACTGAAATACTTAGGAATCTTTCGATGTGTGCTGTTTGAGGACATACATATCAAGGGGTGTTTGTTGTTGGCCAACTACTTAGTAGTAATTTCTACTCAACATACAAAATTTTGCAATATTGGGCAAAATGGCCTGGCAACTTATCAACATGTGCAAAACCACAATCACAATTTAGGTGCATTGGGCACTTAATTTTGGGGCAAATTAGAATTAACTAATTTCTATAGCTCAAAACTTGCAATAAGGGCACAACGATGATTTCTTTCCGAGATTAAATGTCTTTTCCCCGCATTTAGTACTACTGCTTATCTGAAATGTCTTTGAACAGATGCGGCGAGGTCTGTTGTAATCTTCACGAGATGGAGAAGGCTTTGAGAGGAACAATTCTGCACATTCACAGCAGCGACGAATCCACAATTCATCCAGCAAATGACCTTCTGGTACAAGCCCTGCAAAATTTGGTGCGGTCAGCACGCCACACCACCAATGAGCATTACTCTCACATGCTTCATTGCTGGGCATCCAAGCTGGAGGAAGATGCAGAAATGGTCCGCCCAGGTGAAAATGGTGGAAAATACATATTCCTCCTGAATAACGCATGTGCTGTTCTGCAAATGATGCGCCGTTCCGAGGCAACTTTTGCCAATGAAGAACTGGAGAGTTGGCTCAGCTCAATGATCGAGCGATACACCAAGAGCTACATCAACGAGTGTTGGGTTCCTCTGAACAACACACTCTGTTTAGACTTGGATGAGTTTACTGCCAAATTTCTTGCCACCTGTGGTAACCAGATGACATGGAAGGTCGCAGCTGAGCTCAGGTACCAACTGCGAGAAGAGATAGTGGATTTGATTGTTCCACCGTATGAGGTTTCCTCATTTGCACTGCAGGCGAACCGAAGACGATTTTCAGGGGGGCTCTGTTCGTTCAGACGAGTCATTGCAGGAAAGAAACAGAAGAAGTATACTGGCGAGGAACTGAAAGAGCAGATAAGAGTGTTATTTGAAGGATGAAAATCTAGCTAATGGTAATGGGGAAAGAGAGGACACTGGACTTGTAAATGGCCGTTGCATTACCAGAATGCAGTGGCTTGCTGCCATGAGCTTGATAGCTGTATCTGTGCCTGTGTATTTTTTGTCTTGGAAATGGGCACCTTTTGTATTTCCTCAGTCCAAAATAATGATTTGGATTTATCTAGATTTGTATCTAGACACATACGTAGGTACATATCAATCTAGACATACTTTAGTAAGTATGTACATATGTATCTAGACACTACCACTTTTGCGCATAATCGTCACAAAAAACAACCACTTTTGTGTAACCCTTGTCTTAGCTCTAGTTAATCACGATTCTGGATAGATCTGGCCCACATAGGTGCTGACATGGCATGGAGCATCAGTCGGAGAGACAGACAATAAACTCATTACATATATTTGGGTCTTTTTGCAAAAGTGTGTGGGATCAACCTGCTAGATCCCTCCCCTCCTCTCTCCGCCTAGTGGACCCCGCCAGTGAGGTTATCCCTAACCCCCAGCCACACACACCATGGCAGCAACAATCAAAATCGATCCCCGATTCGCGCCGCCGCCGGCCGTCTCCCCGCTTCCGCCCGCCGATCGCCTCGCTGCTCACCGCGCCGCCCGCCGGTGGCCAGTTGCCGCCCCGTACCGCAGCTCGCCCAGCAGCTCGGTGCCGCCCCGCTCCGCCCCGCAGCTTGCCAGCAACTCGCTGGTCGTCACGGAAGGGCACGGGAAGAGCTCGACGAGGATGGGTTAGCGGACACCGGTGGCCCCCTAGCGGAGAGATGACGACGCACGACAGAGTCGGCCTGCGGTGGGAAAGGACGACAGTGGCGCACGTGGTGGCGCCCTGGCGGAGGACGGCACACAACGGGAACGCAGCCCGCGATGGGCACGGCCGGCGACGGCGCCCCGTGGTGGAGCATGAGCGCCTCGAGGTGGTCTTTCTGGCGTCGAGGTGGCCGGAGAAGGAGCAACAGCCGGTGGCCACCAAGGTCTCCGGCCATGGCATGTGTGGCTGTAATTTAGGGACGGCCTGACATGTGGGGCCCACTTAGCAGAGATAGAAAGGAGAGAGGAAGTGGCAGAGATATTTTACAAAGGACTATTTTACAAAATGCCCCATGCCATGTCAGCACCTATGTGGGCCAGATCTGTCAGAATCATGATTAACTGGAGCTAAGACAAGGGTTACACAAAAATGGTAGTTTTTTGCGGTGATTAGACGCAAAAGTGGTAGTGTTTTGAAATTTTCATGAATTGTGGTAGTTTTTTAAAGTCATTGCCTCAATTGTGGTAGCAAAATGCAATTTTCTCTCAAATAGACCAAGATAAGACCGAAACACCAATATGAATTCTAGTCTTGGATGCTTTATTCATTTTATTTAACCAATTCTCAAACATATTTGTTATGTTAGCCAGAGAGGAGAGATTATAAGTAAATTTCACTATACACAAAAAAAATGAGAAAAAGGGCACAATATAAACTAAATTTCTAGCTTAAGAGCAAGTAGTACCTTCCAGGCCATCTGGCGATGGCAGATACTAACAAATCCTTGGAAAAATTCATCCAAAAGTGCACGCCGTGAGCTTTTCAAATATTCTTCCTTAAGCAGAACCCAACATTAGGTTGGGGGTGATACACAACCCCACTGCTTGCAATGAATTCCTAGGATAGCTTCAATCAACATATATGTATAGGAAATAAAACAATTGAGCACATACTCAAATGACGCAAGGATTTACATAGAAAAACGTCCTCAAGGTGAGGAGGAAAAAACACACGGACCAACCAGTTCACGCATGCTTCCCTATAAGCAAGGTACAAAGAGAGTCTTATCTATAAAATCTAAAGATGTACAATACACTCAGCACGTTGCCAACCGGCAACAAATACAACAACAACAACCACTTGAAAGAAAGATTATAAAGCAGAGATATCATAGTTTCTATCATCTTCGGTAATCATAAAACTACTTTTAAACCACATATTCAAACAACACCAAACTTAGTAGACAAGCATATATACGAGTTCCCAACATACACACCAAATTTCATCTCAATCGGACACCATTTTCTTGCCCAATCTGTTCGTCTACCAAAACTGCTTTGTGCTACAACTTTAGCAGTTTGAATGACTAATCCGCTTCCAAATCTGACGCTACACTAACCAAAATCTCAAACCATCTAACTAGATTGAAGTATCCAAAATATGGAATAATCTCACCGAGTTTGGAGTCAATCCAGGCACAATCGAGCCTCCAACCACTGGCTTGAAGAAAGAACAGCCAAAACTCAAAAATCTGAACAGAAATCACCTCTACTTCTTCTTCCTCTCCTCTAACTGGGTTGTGTTGTTATTATGTTCTCTCATCCTCTCATATCAGCCTCGATAGCTTGCTTATCCCACTTTATCTCTTACTCATCCACCAAGGGTGGTAGGGATTTCTTTTCTAGTCCTCTCTCAAGGAGCACCTCAGCTGTTGGATGCAAACCTCGATCGACGGTTGAAATGTATTGGCTCATGGGCTTATAGTTGGGCTGCAAACACACCTCCATGTGGAGGGACATGTACCAACAAACTCCACATCCTGACATCATGGAGGGTCTCACTGCCCATCGTAAATTATGCTAGATACCTAATGGCATACCTCGAGCTTTTCCCTTGTCACCACCTTGGTTAACATATCAGCCCCATTGTCATTTATCTACACCTTATCAATTTGTATTTGCATGGAATTCAACACATGTCGAATCCAATGATAGCATACATCAATACTTCAACCTTGAATTAAAACATGCATTCTTATTTAGATGAATAGCACTTTGGTTGTCACAAAACAACACATACTTGTCTTGCTCAAAACCAAACTTGCAAGCCAATCATTTTAGCCACATTAGCTCTTTGCCCGTCTCAGTTACTGTGATGAACTCGGACTCAGTTGTGTTTAGTGCCACACACTTTTGCAACTTTATTTTCCATGCCACTGCTCTTCCGAATGAATAATCAAATAACCTGAAGTAGACTTCCTTCTATTGACATCTCCAGCCAAGTCTGAATCTGAATATAAAATTGGTTTGGGATCACTACCACCAAAGCAAAGCTTCGCATTAGTAATGCCCCAGAGATACCTAAGAATCCACTTCATGGATTCCCAATGTGGTCTTTTTGGATTGGACATAAATATGCCCACAATACTAACTGCTTGAGCAATGTGAGGCCATGTGCACACCATAGCATACATTAAACTCCCAGCAGCTGAAGCATAAGTATCTTTCTGCATTTCCTTTTACATATCTTCAGTGGAGGGACATTGCTTTTTACTAAACTTGAAATGAGCTGTAAGTGGACATCTCACTTCATTTGCCTTGTCCATTTTGAATATGCAAAGTCATTTCTCAATATATGTCTCTTCAGACAAGTACAACTTGTTGGATTTTCTGTCTCTTGCAATTCTCATGCCGAGAATACACTTTGGTGGACCTAAATATTTCATGGCAAAACTTTTACTTAACTCTTTCTTTAGTCTGTCAATTCTTGCAGCATCGAATGCACTCTCATAAAGCATCGAATGCACTCTCATGCTTGCCAAGAAAAGAATATCAATCTAACTACACATTGCATAACATATCATGAGAAACCAAACAACTTAAAGGCATATACAATAAGATCCATCAGGAGATGTTTTCCAACTGAAGATTTCACCAACATATATGCATGAAATGTATATGTGACCCAAACTACTATAAGTACAATTGAAACAATGCAACCTCATGACATATTATATACTACAAACAAAATACAAGGTTGTATCGTGCCACCGCATTAAGCGACAACCAAATTATTTTAGCAATAAGATCTACAATTCAAAATAAGGTCACGCATGAGATTGCTAGCAAAAGAAAGTTTAAAGTCTGTGTCAAACATGACTCGGAAAACAACTCTCGTAGTTGATCAATGGTGCTTTTCTTATCTAGACTAAGGTGGGAGAGTCTCAAGACCTAGGCCAACTAAGCATATTATCATCTAGCACGTGGTAGGGGGAGTTTTTAGGGATAAAAGAACGAGGACGTGGTAGGGAACAAGATGGGTATGTCTGTCAGGTGTCGTTACTGACCGAAGGCAATAATAGTCAATTGTATTGATAGATTTATGTTGTGTATTGTGTTATTACATTGTGAACCCTTGGGCTATTTATATAGTACTAGAACACTTGGGGACTAAGAAACCTAGTAGAGATCGAATCCTAAACTACCAAATATATCAATCCGTGATCTACTCTAATACCTAACCGTGATGTACTCTAACACCCCTAGTCGGATCAGTAGTGACGCGAATAGAAGGAGCATCGCGGACGGTCCGACTAGAGCATAAGCCGAAGGCGCCGACTGGAGAGGATGCCGGTGGATGATTTCCCTTGTTGCCGATTGATAGCCCTCGTCGACGTGGAGTCTCTTCTTCTTTGTTCCCTGGAAACAAATCCAGAAAACTTGTTGTCTGACAGAGAGGACTTCGTTGGAAACCCCAAGAGCAAGGTGTGATGAGCACAGCAACAAGTCTTCTCTCAGTAAGAAACCGAGGTTATCGAACCAGAAGGAGGAAGGAAACGTCACACAGGTGTTGCTAGCAACGCGGAGATCTGCACAACACAAACTCAAAACTTTGCCCCAACGAATCAGTGAGGTTGTCAAGCTCACCGGTTTACTATAACAAAAGATTAAATGTATGGTGTGGAAGTTAATGGTTTGCAGCAAGTAAACAAGTAACAGTGGAAGATGTATCAATGGTAAAGATTGGACCGGGGTCCATAGTTCACTAGAGGTGCTCTCCTTAGATAAACAATATGGCACGAAGGGTAAACATATTACAGCAGGACAATTGACAGGAACTGAGCAAGACATAACAATGCAATTACTAGTCAGAAAGATCCTATGAGATTCGATTGGGCAATACAACAAGATACATAGACCGCCATCCAACTGCATCTATGACTAGAAGTCCACCTTCAGGTTATCATCCGAACCCCCTTCAGTATTAAGTTTCAAGCAACAGACAACTGCTTTAAGCAAAGTGTGTAAGGTAAACAGTCCACATGTTCCATGAACAAGAGACCGTTGTTTTCTCCCTAGTAGCAACAACACATCTACAACCGAAAATATTATTGTCACTTCCCTTGGAAACTAGAGGCATGAACCCACTATTGAGTATAAATACTCCCTCTTGGAGTCACTAGCAACTACTTGGCCAAGATAGCTACTAACAACGGAGAGCATGCAAGATAACAAACAACACAGACATGATACAATCATAAAGACAAAATCATTAATCAAACCAACATAATAATCTCAATGTTCATCGGATCCCCGCAAATACAACATGCATGATTATAAATAGATTAGATCTTGATTATGAACGGAGCTCACAAGATCTATACGTGAAAGCACAAAGGAGGAGATACAACCATCTAGCTACTACTCCAAACCTAAATGAACCTCGTACTAAAAGAAGTCTAGATACATTTGCTTCACAAAGCTAAAACATCTTATATTTTAAAAACAGAGGGAGTATAATTCAGAGCCTCGATAAAACAACATAGCATGGTCAATGTAAGGAATGATAGGCGTGCGGTACAGTGATCAGATCTAGGCAACACTCAATAGAACAAACAACACGCTAACGACTAAGCGAGCTCACCTACCTTACAGAACCATGGACAAACAGCTAGCTCAACAAAGCAGCATGATCCATATCCATTGATAAACTCCAACGGTATCTCGTTCGCCATCACAAAAGGACATCGTCTATTAAAACTGATCTTGCATCTGCCAAACAATGAATCACCAAGGTAAACTACTGATGAATGCATCACTCCCGCATGATCACTCCCTCATTGTTGCTGTCACACAGTAGTTGGCATACGGGAACAAATTTTTTTTTTTTAAAATGAGCATAAATTAATATCAAGAGATACCAGTTACACTCAGCCTCTACAACAACGCAATACCCTATTGGCATTACGGATGCACACAACCAATAAAAAAGAAAAAAAATAAAAGACCCGCTACAGTGTTCCGGTCCTAGCAGCAAAAGTACAACCACCACCAATACAACACCTGAACTCCATGCTCTTTAAAAGCGACGCCTCCAAAAAAGGAACAATGCACAAGCGCTATTGTCGCCCCATCAAAGATCGTAGGTTTTCACCCTGAAGATAATATCTGCTCTCAAAACAATGTCTTCAACAAGGCCATTGCTAGGCATAACCAGCTAAGGCCAGACCTTAGATTTTCACCCTGAAAGGTAAGATTCTGAACTTCACCTATATTGTTGCCCCCACTTACATACTGATGTTGTGAAGTCCAGAACACCAAGCAAGTCCCTTAATAATGCGGCGACTCGAACCTCCATTGATAGACCTCCAACCTGGCCTTCATGATATTCTCCTCCTCTGACTTCACCTTGGATCAAAAGTCGCCTGGTGGCAACAAAGGACAGAGCTTTGCGTCGCTCCCTCCCGAACCAAACGATCAGAATAAAACATGGGTGCGCACGACCGAATACCACCCGATCCAGCAAACTGCAGGCATAGGAGCGCTAGTACATTCGCAGGCAGAGCCTTCCTGAACTCTCCACTCCGACCAGATCAAGGACCAGCCTCAGGAAGGTATTCATCTTCGCACAAGAGGAACCCTAGGTCAGCCACCTTTATTCGATTGGCCGACCAACTCCGACGGGAGAGAAGGCCACCACCACCATGCCTGGGCTCGTAGCCCTAGGTGACCTCGTGAAGCCGGACGAACCCAGAAGCCATCACATCGCCGACGACGGCAGATCCGACAGTAAATGGCTGAGATCTGGCTCGTGGCCATCTCCTGCTCCTGCCTTCACCATCTAATGGAGGATGAGGCCGAGAGGACACATTAGCACCGCCCCCTGCCGACAAACTTCCGTCGTCGTCCGTCGTCATCGTCCTTGACGAGCCACCGTCCTAGGTCTCGGACGTAAGGAATGTTCGTTGTCGCCGCACCATCGAGGCTTTGCCTGGCGACGGAGCCGGTGGCGGCGGGTTGGGGGGGAGCGGGGCGGAGTAGTTCGGGGCGGCCGAAGGCTTCACCCCGGTGCGGCGCGGGCGCCGTCGCATGGGGTTTGGGAGGGGATAGGTTTTAAATTGCAGAAGGGATAACAAATACAAATAAATTTTCTCTTTGTGCATTTAGCCGATCCATAGATGAAAGAAACCGATCAAATTTCTTTCGGTATTTGAATGGATAGTCCATGAAATTTGGAGACAAAGTGAGACTTCTGGTAGCTCCGGTATTGAATTGAGATGAGAAATATATATCATCATGGGCGAAGCAATAAAATGGCAATCTATCAACACATGGTATGTTAAGGATGAAAAAAAACTCCGTACGCAAAACTATGTAGGCTGAACACCAAGTGGATGGTTATGCTATATATCATTTTAACATTATGTTATGGTTTGGATCGTATGTCAATGCATAGACTATATCCCTCTGCATCATTGATGGAAAGCATATCCGAGAAACAACATAAAGTACCTGAACCGTGCAGTACAAAACATCAACCGAAGCATAATAGAGAAAATGTGAGAAGCGTCTACTCACCTTGCTTTCCAGACTCTTTTATCTTCTCTACTAGTACGGATGGCCGTCACCGTCCACCCTTTTATCTTCTCTAGTACGGATGGCCGTCACCGCCCATTCACTGCTCGTCATTGTCGATGTACAATACTCTTGCCACTACTCTTTCTATGCCAAGTATTCAGGTGAAAGAAGTGATGGAGGCATGAGGCTACCAAATATAAGTGAACTTGCTTTCTCGTTGTTCTAGTTTAAATGGTGAGTTTCTTATGGTTTTTGGTTTCTTTCTTGAGGACGATCAAGGTTTAAACTTGGAGATATTAATGGCTGTGAAAATAGCCATCTTTATTCATGTTAAATATTATATTAAGTCAAGCGATTGATAAAATATCTCTCTACCTTGTCACTAATAATTTATTGTTCCAAATATATGCAAATCCTTGTTTTAAATTGTGATATGGAGGAAATCACTCTTTTATGGTGAAATCTTGAGCAATCAAGAATCACATGCTGCCAACACCACCAAGTAAACCAGGGTCAAATGAGACTTTCAGAGGTGTTAACAAGCATTCACTACTGGAAAAACCATCTTCGGTTCGATCTGAATAAAGCCAGTAGTCCTGGCCCGTCACGAACCGCGACTAGTGCTAGCACTAGTCCCGGGCCGTGAGGCCTCCAACGGCTAGAAATGGCCATAGACACTAGTCCCGGGCCGGACCAGAGCTCTAGTCCTGGTCCGTAATACGGCCCAGGACTAATAAGCTGGAGCGGGCCAACGACTCTTTTCGGGGACTATTAGTCCCGGGTCGTATCACGGCCCGGGACTAGTGTCCATCAGTATATATACAGCTTTCTGTCACCTGCCCTAAAGAATATGGTGGCCATTTTTCTCAAAGAAGCAAGAGAGTTTATGCCATTTTTTTTCTTAAGATTTGTCAAGATTTAGTTTGCAACACCTAAATCCAAAGCTTTAAAAGGTTAGAACTTCATTCTTTCATCTCTTATTGCTACTTTAGCTCTATAATGCTCTAGAAGTATAGAGATATGGATCAAATGCATGCATGCTCTAGAAGTAGCTAGAAGAATTTTGATATATATGTGTAACAAATTTTGATTAGGCACATAGTTACTGAAAATTGAAATGTGTAATTTTAGAGTTTCAGAGCTTAGAATGGAATGAGGTTTTCACTGATAGAACAATAATAAAGCTCCACATTTATCATGTTGATTGTTTTCTCCAATTCACAAATTGGTGCATGTAAATTTTTTTCAAAATTCAAAATTAATGCTCTAGAAGCTCTCAATATAACTTGTAATAATTTTATCATGTTGTGTAATGGTTTTTGATATACTTTTACTATAATGCAGATGGTCCGGGAATGGATGTACGGTACTGACCGACGCTCTGGCGAGTTTATTAATGGCGTGCATGAATTCATCCGTGTTGCTGATGCAAACAAGCACAATGGTTTTGTATTCTGTCCATGTAATGGATGTAGGAATTAGAAGGATTACTCTGACTCAAAAACCCTTCACAGCCACCTGTTGAAGTTCGGCTTCATGCCCAGTTATAATTGTTGGACCAAGCACGGAGAGAGAGGGGTCATAATGGAAGACAATGAAGAAGAGGAGGAGGATGACAACTATCATGGTTTCCCTGAGTACGGAGATACTTCCATGGGGGATGCTGAAGGGGAGGATGAAGAAGAGACACATGATGAACCCGCTGATGATCTTGGTCGGACCATTGCCGATGCACGAAGAGATTGTGAAACTGAAAAGGATAGGGAGAAGTTCAATCACATGCTAGAGGATCACAAAAAGTTGTTGTACCCAAATTGCGAAAATGGTCCTATAATACCACGGTTGAAACGCTTATTCAGAAACAAAGAGCACGCCAAGTTGTTGCGATGGCATAAAGAGGAACGTAAGTCAGATGGGATGTTGAGACACCCCGCTGATGGGTCGCAATGGAGAAAAATCGATAGAAAGTACCCGGACTTTGCAGATGACGCAAGGAGTTTAAGGTTTGGTCTAAGTACAGATGGCATGACCTTTGGGGAGCAGAGCTCCAGTCACAGCACCTGGCCCGTGACTCTATGCATCTATAACCTTCCTCCTTGGTTGTGCATGAAGCGGAAGTTCATTATGATGCCAGTGTTGATCCAAGGTCCGAAGCAACCCGACAACGACATTGATGTGTACCTAAGTCCATTAGTGGAAGAACTTTTACAGTTGTGGCACGAACCCGGGATACGCGTGTGGGATGAGCACAAGTAGGAAGAATTTAACCTCCGAGCATTGCTTTTTGTAACAATCAATGATTGGCCTGCTCTTAGTAACCTTTCAGGACAGTCAAACAAGGGATACAATGCATGCACACACTGTTTAGATGAGACTGAAATTATATATTTGGAACATTGTAAGAAGAATGTATACAATGAGCATCGTCGATTTCTTTTGGCCAAGCATCCCTTAAGAAAGAAAGGCAAGCATTTCAACGGTCTGGCATGTCACCAGACGAAGCCTAAGGAGCGTACTGGTGCTGATATATTTGATATGGTCAAAGATTTGGATCAACTGGTAACCTTTGGAAAGGGTCCTGGAGGAAAATCTGTTCCGAAAGACGCTGAAGGACACGCACCCATGTGGAAGAAGAAATCTATATTTTGGGAGCTACCATATTGGAAATTCTTAGAGGTCCGCTCTGCAATCGATGTGATGCATGTGACGAAGAATCTTTGCGTGAACCTGCTAGGCTTCTTGGGCGTGTATGGGAAGACAAAAGATACACCGGAAGCACGAAAGGACCATCAACGTATGAAAGACCCAGATGGCCTGTATCCAGAATGGTTTCAAGGTCATGCCAACTACGCTCTTACCAAACAAGAGAAGGAAATATTTTTTGAATGCCTAAGCAGTATTAAGGTCCCGTCTGGCTTCTCGTCGAATATAAAGGGAATAATAAATATGGCAGAAAAAAAGTTCCAAAACCTAAAGTCTCATGACTTCCACGTGATTATGACGCAAATGCTTCCGATTGCATTGAGGGAGCTTCTACCAGATAATGTTCGAGTACCCATTGTGAAGCTATGTGCATTTCTCAATGCAATCTCTCAGAAGATAATCAATCCTGAAGATCTACCACGGTTACAGAATGATGTGGTCCAATGTCTTGTCAGTTTTGAGTTGGTGTTCCCACCATCCTTCTTCAATATTATGACGCACCTGCTGGTTCACCTAGTCGAAGAGATTTCCTTCTCGGTCCTGTATTTCTACACAATATGTTTCGCTTTGAGAGGTTCATGGGAATCTTAAAGAAATATGTTCGTAACCGTGCTAGGCCAGAAGGAAGCATCTCCAAGGGCTATGGAACAGAGGAGGTCATTGAATTTTGTGTTGACTTTGTTCCTGACCTTAAGCCGATTGGTCTTCCTCAATCGCGGTATGAGGGGAGACTGAGTGGAAAGGGTACTCTAGGAAGGAAATCAATAATATGTAGGGACAAACATTCTTGCACCAAAGCACATTACACCGTTCTACAGAATTCTATCTTGGCAGCCCCATATATCGAGGAACACAAGAAAATCTTATGCTCCAACAACCCTGAAAAGCATGACTCTTGGATTAGAGATGAACACATGAAGATTTTCAGCGGTTGGTTGCAACATCTCATCAAAAACAACACTCTTGGAGATCAGCTATACTTGTTGTCTAGGTCACCATCTTCGACTATATCGACTTTTCAAGGGTACGAGATAAATGGGTATACATTTTACACGATAGCCCAAGATAAAAAGAGCACCAACCAAAATAGTGGTGTCCGCTTTGATGCAACAGACAACAATGGGTCAAAGACCACATATTATGGTTACATAGAGGAGATATGGGAACTTGACTATGGACCTACTTTTAAGGTCCCCTTGTTTCGGTGCAAATGGGTCAAGCTGACAGGAGGATGGGTTGAGGTAGACAAGAAATACGGAATGACATCGTTGGATCTCAACAATCTTGGGTACTTAGATGAACCATTCGTCCTAGCCAATGATGTGGCTCAGGTTTTCTATGTGAAGGACATGTCTACCGAACCTAGAAAAAGAAAAATAAGAAAAAGAATACATCAGACGATGAGCCAAAGCGCCACATAGTTCTTTCAAGAAAAAGAAACATCATGGGAGTGGAGGACAAGACAGACATGTCAAAAGATTGTGATAAGTTTCATGAAATTCCGCCCTTCGCAGTGAAGGATAACCCAAGCATCATGTTAATGAATTAAGATGCTCCATGGATACGGCGGGATCAGAAAGGAACACACGCGAAGAAATGATATGTAATAATTGTAACATTTTATGAGTGAAGATGCTCCATGCATGTGTCCATTTTTATAGTGTTAACTGCAAACAATCTTGAGTGTGTTAATCCCGTTTTGTGGCTGGACCGGTGAAAGAACATGTTGGCCCCCCTATGTGTGGTTTTGGTAATTAATGACAGTCTTTATGGACTAATGTGTGTATTAAGTTATACTTGTAGGATTTGTCCATTGGCATCGCTTGAAGCATGTGTTGGCTTCAAGGTCGATGAAATGCAAAGAAGATATGTTGGGCATGCTCAATATGCGAGGTCGATGATGAGGAATTAAGAATGGCGTTCCATCTTGAGAAGGGCAAGACCGTCTACATCGAGCTCAAGTGGAATGCTCAAGGCAACGGTATAATCTTGATAGGTTTTTCCTTTGGCGGTCTCACGTTGTGTGTGTGAGACCGGGTTTAGGATAGATAACCGTACTATCAAGAGGGGCTCTCGTATGAGTAATTCGGTCACATCGTTCGGAGAGAGCTCAAACCTTTGCATACTTGCATCATCGTATTTCGTTGTTATTTGGTCTTATCCATGTGAGGATATAGAGCTTGTGGTAATCTCCATAACAAGCTCTTGTTCATCAAAATCGGATCTCCCATATATATCTTGTTGCGATTTTGATTAATGCGGTTTTTCGGTTTCTCACCAAGTGAGATATCTCACATTATTCTACTTGATACTTTCTCACTTGGTGATAATCAATATTTCCAACGCAATTGGAATCGGGTCAATCGGAGCTACCATTTAAAAGTTATAACTGTTTGATTATTTGCCGTTTTTAATTCTAAAAAGAAAAAGAAAAACTGTGTTTCTGGGCCGACCGGTACTACCGGGCCCAGTACCGGTCGCGCCTGGCAGCGCGTAACTCAACTCCTGGCCCATGCGATAGTCCTGGCCGGCCCTACCGGCCTGTGCGGTACTACCGCCCCATGCGGCCGGTAGTACCGGGCCGCCCACTCCCCGGCCCAGGTACACCAGCCCAGATCTCCCACTCACGCCGCTCGCCTTGGCATGATCTGCTCCTCGCGCGCCGCCTCCTGCTTCGCGCATTGACCCGTGCCGGCTGCTGCCGGCCCCACCTCGCGCGACCGTCCGCGTCCCGCCGCGATTACCTGCCTGCGCGCCTCGCCTCGCATCGCGCGCCCGCTCCCGCTCGCCCCCAGGCCCACCACCTCGCCCGCCCGCGTGTGGCGCTGGATCTGCGCGCTCGCCCCGCCTAGCCCCACTGCTGCCTGCTGGCTCGGGTGCACTGCTGCAGCTTCTCGGGCTCGCGAGCCAGTGCTGCAGCTGCTGGCCCCGCTCCCCTGCGCGAGTAGAGGCCTGCCACGTTGACAACACTCGCTCATGCCCGCTCCCTGAGCTCGCCCGATGACCCGATTTGGGTGGTTCGTTCGCATTTACGGGGGCTGGTGCGGTAGTACCGGTTCAAACCGGTACTACCGGACCGTCCAGGAATTTTGCCTCAACGGCCAGATTTTGCCCGTGTCTTTAAATAGCTTCACCCCTTTGTCTTTTAGTAGGACTTACTTCTCCTTATCTTGTCCAAGCTTTGCCTCCATTTGCTTTACTCTTTAAGCTTGATTTCTACACACCCCTCCATTGATTCTTGCATATATTTGAGGGGTTGTTGGAGGAGATCTAGATCTACGTTTTGACCAAACCAAAACATCTCCTTGTGAGTGTATCTTTGGGGATCTGGATTTTGGGGGATTTTGTGTCTCTCTTTGATTCCTCCTCTCTTGTTCTCCCAATAGCTTTAGTAGCTTTGTTGGAACTTGAGAGTGAGGGATTTGAGCACCTTTGTGGTGTTCTTGCCATTTGCATTTGGTGCATCAGTTTGAGTTCTCCTCGGAGGATTTGATTTGAGTTGCTCATTGGAGCTTGTCCCTCTTGGGTTCTTGGAACCCTAGACGGTTTGTGGCCTTGGTGGCATTGTGGCCTTTTGTAGCGTTTGTTGGGAGCCTCCAATTAAGTTGTGGAGTTGTGCCTCAACCTTGTGAGAGGTTCCGGTTGCCACCGACAAGTGCACCGATAGTGGAAGCGTGGATCGATCCCATTGGGGTGAGATTCACCGGAGAATAAGGGAGGCCTTTTGTGGCGTTGGTGGTTTGATACCACCCCCTCTCCAAACGAGACGTACTCCATGTTGGGAGGAACTCGGTAAAATATCGGTGTCCCCGCGTGCCTCGGTTATCTCTAGCTCTTTACTTATGCACTTTACATTGTGATAGCCTTCGTGCTTGAAGTAATATATATCTTGCTATCACTTTGTTGCTTGTATTGCGTAGCATAAGTTGTTGGTGCACATAGGTGAACCTTAGTTGTTCTAGGTTGTGCTTAATAAAGTAAACACTAGTTTTATTCCGCCTTTGTTGAGCCACTCTAGGAAAAGTTTTAATCGCCTATTCACCCCCCTCTAGGCGACATCCATATCCTTTCAACGGGACTAAAGGAGGGTCTTTAGTACCGATTCATACTTACCATTAAGATCTGATCTCCAAACACGTGATGTCACATATTAGGGAGTGCCTCTATGACCAGTTTCTCGGAGATGCCGGAGGACTGGGCTCCGTCGGCATCTCCCTGAAACTGGCCGTAGTGGTGTCCCTGCTCTCGAAAACCATCTTGCAGCTTGTAACTTCTCTAACTAGATCAATAAGCCTGGGAGCTAACTAATTTCACATATTATGGAGTGCCTCTATGACCAGTTTCTCGGAGATGCCGGAGGACTAGGCTCCGTCGGCATCTCCCTGAAACTGGCCGTAGTGGTGTCCCTGCTCTCGAAAACCATCTTGGAGATGCCTCAAACTGTCTGGAGGACTGGACTCACAAGGATGCCTATTTATAGTACAAGCAACTCGGCATAATGTCGACACTCACGACATAATGTCGACACTCACCCCTATTATTAGTGCTGACTCATGTTTAGTCCCGGTTGGTGTCTCCAACCGGGACTAAAGGTTCATCTTTAGTCCCGGTTGGTGACACCATCCGGGACAAGGTACAAGCCGCACGACATAATGTCGACACTCACCCCTATTATTAGTGTTGCCTGGCCCAGTCTGCCGCAATCCCTTCAGTCGCGGTTGGTTTCTCCAACCGGGACTAAAGATGAACCCTCTCTTTATATAGGCATTTCCCTCTATTTATTAGGTAACACTCAGGACATTTATTAATATTAAAAACCGGGACAAACCGGGACTAGCTAACACTCAGGACTAAAGCCGCCCCCTTTAGTCATAATCATGCCTAGTCCCATAGTACGCAGCTTCAGGGTCTTCTTCGTCATCGTCATCATCATCGTCATCGTCACCTGCCACTCCGGGGATCCTCAGCCCATCCATGGCATATACCAGGGGCCATTCCAGCCTCGGATTCACGGCGGGCGGGGGAGGGGTCTCCTGGAAGACGATGCCGCTACCGCCGGGCCGATGTGGGGCCTTTTTGTGGCTCTATGGCGGGTGGACTCGTGGGCACCGCAGGTGAGGATGGTCTCCCCCGGCGATATAGCGCATCACTCCGATGATAGTACGGTTCGCCCACCACAGACGACGGACGACTTCGTTGTGGTTCACCGGTGGCGGGCCATCACCCTCGTACCTGGCGAGCTCCCTTTCCCGCATATTAGCGAAGAAGGCATTCCAGGTGTCGTAGTTGTCGGGATCCCACCGGGGATCCATCCGCTGCTCCGGCGTGATCCCGTGGTAGAAGTGGTTTGTGATGGCCGCCTGGCGTGCGGAACCTTGAGGGACAGGAGGGATAGGAACCCCTCCAGTGCTCAGCATCCAGCCGGCGGGCGGCCGGTAGCCCGGCGGACAAGGGTAGTTGGAGGCACACAACGCCTCGATCTCCTCGAGGGTCAGAATGGCCCAGTAGGCATTGTCCATTGTTCTAAGAGAGGAAGGTGTGGATGTGTGGATAGCCATGGCGCGATCGCCCTAAATATAGAGGGAAAGGGCGGGAAAACTTGGCGTGAAGCTTTGGGAAATGGCAGGAAATATCTTTAGTCCCGGTTAGTGACTACATCCGGGACTAAAAGCTCTCGTAGAAAGGAAAGGGCGGGAAAACTTGGCGGGAAGCGGTGGGAAATAGCGGGAAATATCTTTAGTCCCGGTTTGTGACTACAATCGGGACTAAATGGATATTATATTAAGATTCTTTATATTTTCTGATAATAATATACATATTATTTGTGTTATTTGGATTATTACAATAAAAGATATGATTTTCCAAAGTTTTTATATTTTATTTGAATTAAAAAAAGAAAATTTACAAATGAAATAATTTATAAATTATGCAAACAGATAAATGGATATTATATTAAGATTCTTTATATTTTTCTGATAATAATAGACATATTATTTGTTTTATTTGGATTATTACAATAAAAGATATGATTTTCCAAAGTTTTATATTTGATTTGAATTAAAAAAAGAAAATTTACAAATGAAATAATTTATAAATGATGCAAACATATAAATGGATATTATATTAAGATTCTTTATATTTTTCTGATAATAATAGACATATTATTTGTTTTATTTGGATTATTACAATAAAAGATATGATTTTCCAAAGTTTTTATATTTGATTTGAATTAAAAAAAGAAAATTTACAAATGAAATAATTTATAAATGATGCAAACAGATAAATGGATATTATATTAAAATTCTTTATATTTTTCTGATAATAATAGACATATTATTTGTGTTATTTGGATTATTACAATAAAAGATATGATTTTCCAAAGTTTTTATATTTGATTTGAATTAAAAAAAGAAAATTTACAAAAAAACAATTAGTCGCGGGTCATGGCTGGACCCGGGACTAAAGGGTGCCTGCGCGCGTGAAAACGAAGCGGCCGAAAAAACCCTTTAGTCTCGAGCCGTGGCTTAACCCGCGACTAAAGGGGGGTCTTTAGTCGCGGGCTAAGCCACGGGACGGGACTAAAGGGTCTTTAGTCCCGTCACGTGGCTTAGCCCGGGACTAAAGGGGGCGTCCCTATATATTCTGCGTTGTCCATTGTTCTAAGAGAGGAAGGTGTGGATGTGTGGATAGCCATGGCGCGATCGCCCTAAATATAGAGGGAAAGGGCGGGAAAACTTGGCGTGAAGCTTTGGAAAATGGCGGGAAATATCTTTAGTCCCGGTTAGTGACTATATCCGGGACTAAAAGCTCTCGTAGAAAGGAAAGGGCGGGAAAACTTGGCGGGAAGCGGTGGGAAATGGCAGAAAATATCTTTAGTCCTGGTTTGTGACTACAATCGGGACTAAATGGATATTATATTAAGATTCTTTATATTTTTCTATTAATAATAGACATATTATTTGTTTTATTTGGATTATTACAATAAAAGATATGATTTTCCAAAGTTTTTATATTTGATTTGAATTAAAAAAAGAAAATTTACAAATGAAATAATTTATAAATGATGCAAACAGATAAATGGATATTATATTAAGATTCTTTATATTTTTTTGATAATAATAGACATATTATTTGTTTTATTTGGATTATTACAATAAAAGATATGATTTTCCAAAGTTTTTATATTTGATTTGAATTAAAAAAAGAAAATTTACAAATGAAATAATTTATAAATGATGCAAACAGATAAATGGATATTATATTAAAATTCTTTATATTTTTGTGATAATAATAGACATATTATTTGTGTTATTTGGATTATTACAATAAAAGATATGATTTTCCAAAGTTTTTATATTTGATTTGAATTAAAAAAAGAAAATTTACAAAAAAACAATTAGTCGCGGGTCATGGCTGGACCCGGGACTAAAGGGTGCCTGCGCGCGTGAAAACGAAGCGGTCGAAAAAAACTTTTAGTCTCGGGCCGTGGCTTAACCCGCGACTAAAGGGGGGTCTTTAGTCACGGGCTAAGCCACGGGACGGGTTTAGTCCCGTCCCGTGGCTTAGCCCGGGACTAAAGGGGGCATCCCTATATATTCTACGCGCCAGGGCAGGTGCTGCCCAGCACTTGGCAATCTCGACGCAGCGAAGACGAAGACGAACACGCAGGGGAGGTGCTGTCCGCCGCCGCCGTGCCACTCCGCTCCGCCGTCGCCGTGCCGCTCGGCCGTGCCGCTCCGCCACCACCGCTCCGCCACCGCCGCTCCGCCGTCGCCGCTCTGTCATGCCGTGACGTGCCGCCGCTCCGCGCCGATGCATCCTCGCCTCCGCACGACGACGACCGCCTCTCCGCGCGCGTGCCGCCTTGTCGCTGCGCGCCGCCGCCTCGCTGCCACCGTGCCGCCTCGCCGCCCCTCATCGGTGAGCTCGATCGAGAGGCCGCGCGTGCGGGTGGTTTTTTATAGTTTTTTTTATAGTTTTTTGTTATAGTTTTTTGTATAGTTTTTTTATAGTTAGGTTTATTATAATTAGGATTATAATTAAGATTATTAGGATTGTTATAATTAGGATTATTATAATTAGGATTATTAGGGTTTTTGTTATAGTTTTTTCTATAGTTTTTTTATAGTTAGGATTATTATAATTAGGATTATAATTACGATTATAATTAGGATTATTATAATTAAGATTTAGTTATTAGGATTAGTATTAGGATTATTATAATTAGGTTTATTAGGTTTTTTTTGTTATAGTTTGTTTCTATAGTTTTTTTATATTAGGGTTTTTTGTTTTAGTATTAGGATTATTGTTTTAATTAAAATATTAGAATTAGGATTAGGATTAGGATTATTGTTTTAGTTATTTTTTGTTGTATTTATTAGGATTATATTGTTTTATTTATTGTTTTATTAGGGTTATTTTTTTGTTTTAGTTATTATGATTATTGTTTTAGCACAAATAATATTAGGATTATTATAATTAGGATTATATTGTTTTAGTTATTAGGATTATTGTTTTTTCTAACCTGTTTAACTCTCTTTTTGTTATAGATAATTAAGTCATGGATCCATCCGAAAATCCTGGTCGCATCGGTGGAGGTTTTCTTCAGGGCATGATAAGAGGTGAAATTCCTCTTAATATTACTACCGGCGCCGAAGATATTTTGCTCGAGGAAGACATATCCTCATATCTGAATCCATCCGGTGATGGACTAGAAGAAAACCTAATGTACCAAGGGGAAGACCGGATGGACGAAGGGCAAACAAATAACAACAATAATGATGGCCCCTCGACAGGATCCGGCGAGGTACATATATATATATAAAGTCTCGTGTTACCTCTATTCATTAACTGATCTAGATATATATTAATCACTCTCTCTTCTTCTTTTAGCCCACCGGATCGAAGCAATCGACAGCTCGAACGAAACGAGGGCCGAACAAAAAGTTGGATGGTAATCAGAGGTTCACCATCGAAGAAATAAATGATGATGGTGAACCGATTGCTCCAGAGAAGCACCGGAGGATGTTTATAAATCAACGTGGGGTGCTTGTTAGGGACAACCTGCTGATCACCATCCAAGAATGGAATAAGTCAAAGAAAGCCGGTGAAGAATCCAACAGCTATGTCACTGATGATGCCAAAGATGACCTTTGGCAGAAGCTCATAGCGCATTTTATACTACCTCCAGAGTATGAGGAATTTGAGGTAGATGGTATTACCCCAAGGCCGGGTGGGCTTGAAAATAGAGCGAAAGTCAAGGAGTGGGCACTGAGCAAGATGGCTGAACTATACCGGAACCACAAGAAAAGTTTATACGCGAAATATGTTGCGAAAAAGAAAACTCCAGACTTCAAAGGAGTAAACGAGAAGTTGAGAGAACAGTGGCCCGATTTTGTACAGTACAAGCAATCTGATAAAGCAAAGGCAAAGTCGGCAAAGAACACATTAAATGCTGCCAACAAGAAATACCATCATAAAATGGGGACAGGTGGCTACAAGAGTGCCGTTTCTAAGTGGGAAACTATGGAGAAGGAAATGAGGTCTCGAGGCGTCACTCCTGGTACAGATGGATGGCCCGAGAGGTCAAAGCACTGGTGGTACGGGCACGGGGGATCCTTGGACCCAGAAACAGGGAAGACATTATTTCATGAGAAAATTCTAAAACCCTCCCAAGAACTTATTAAAGCAATGAACGATGCTCAATTGGGATTGTTCCGTCCTGAGAGAGAGAACGACAAGCTGACACGCGCCCTAGGGAATCCTGAAAAGGGAGGACAAACACGAGGCAAAGGCGCCGGTGTCTCGTGGAAGAAAGGGTTTCCTCAGTACGATGCCAGTTACAGAAGCCGTCAGAGAAATAAGGACCGGGAGGCAGACCGGATCTCCAGGGTAGAGCAGGACCTAGCTGATCTGAAGAACCTCATGCATGAAATTAGCCAAAGGCCGCCGTCGTCAACTCACCCGCGGTCTGATGATCCTGCATTGGATCTTAGCCAACGGAGAAGCAGCGTGGCTTCCACGGAGGTCCGTGCTGATGATCAAGCACTGCTGGATGATGCACCGGCTCCTCACTACCCCGTGGATGATGTCAGAGAGATGGCACAATGTGAGCTACATCAGCCAATGAACAACCTGTCCTTCAAGGTAGCGATCGGCACTGCTTTACCTTCTTTACCTGGAGCACTCCACCATTCACTTCCGATTCCACCAGGCTATGCTCATCTCACGGTGGATGACATAGTGGAGGATTTTGTGGACCTAGAGATTGAAATCGCTACGCCTGAAGGCCTTACGAAACTAGGAGATGTCAAGCGCAACATCATTCTATGGAATAAGAAGTACATCAAGTTTCCAGGCTCGGCGCCAAGGCCACCGACTCCAAGTGATCCAAATCCACCCCGCATCGAATATCGTCAACCTCCAAGTCCACCCCAACCCGATTATCGCCAACCTCCAAGTCCACCCCAACCCGATTATCGCCAACCTCCAAGTCCACCCCGCCCCGCTTATGATCGCCGCAACAGGAGTACATCAACTCGATCTCCGCCTCCGCCTCCGTGCAATACTACTACCTCGTCGAAGAAACGGAAGTTCGACGGTCCCCCGCGCCCCACATCGAAGAAAGGTCAAACGCCGAAGATAGTCGATATCCCGCCGGCTCTTCCAAAGAGACCTTATGACAAGACCGATGAGGAAACTAACGCGGATGTGGCTGCCCAATTTAAGGTGCATTTTGCACCCAAAAAGCCTGAGCCAAAGCCGGTATATAACGAAAAAACCAAAAAGTGGCCTAAGTCCTTTCTAGAGCAACCATCCCAGATATCGATGAATCTGGAATCAGACTATGACCGGGAGATTATTAAGCAAGCACATAAGAAAAAAATCACAAGTGCAAAAAGCGGGAAGCAAGTTGCCCAGCTCGGAGCACAGAAGAATCAATCGGTCGCCCCACTCAAAGTCATTTCAGACCTCAACAAGGCCTTCAGAGCTGAAATGGATATGGACATGCAAATAATGGACCCTAGAGCCCGTAATAATGCTGCACTTATGGGAATCACTGTATCGCAGGCCAAAGCACTTGCTAACGAAGCAAATATGTCTCTTGGTCAATATTTAGGCTATGAAGATACGCCAGTGGGTCAAATAGTACGGCAGTATGTCCAAGGGGAGCCTCTAGTCAGTAATGAGGAGCTCACGCGTTTATCCACACATATGCGAAATCTGCACGAATGGTACATGTCACAAGCACAAAAAAAGCATCAGAAAGATTGGTTTCCGGTGGACGTTAGAATGGAGCATCACTTAAAACAATACTCGATACAGGTTCAAATGACCGAACTGTTTCAGTTATACAACCAGCGCGCCCTCGACAAATCTATCATTGGTTGCTACTGTGTGTAAGTTATTTATTTCTATAATTAAGTTTGTAGCTTTAGCTCGTTCATTGCATTTAATATATTATCCTAACTATATATCCTTTTGTATGATGATATTATATTCTGCAAAATGAAGATGCTTGAATGCAAAAGAGTTAGAAGATACGATGTTGGGTTCATTGACCCATATATCGTTAATGAATATACGTTAAAGAATCACCCCAAGGACATGGAGGAAGACCTGTGCAGATTCTTAACCGAGAATAATTTTGTTAAGGAAATACTATTTCCTTACAACTTCAAGTGAGTGTTTATATCTTGTACACATTTTATTTTTGCTTACTCGATAAGTTATATATGCATGTATGCCTATGTAAACGTCCGCAGATTCCGCTGGATCTTGCTAAACATTCAAGTTGACAACTCCCTAGTTGAAGTCCACGACTCATTAAGTTGGGACCAAGAGCAGTGGAGCGACATGAAAGCAATGCTCCATAAGTAATTTCAATCATTATCGCATTATATCGTCCTCTTTCATTCATTTCCTTATATCAAGTAACTAATAAATCCTTTGTTCATTTTCTTTGCCGAGCAGGAGTTTGACACGGTTCAGACATAAAATATCAGGTCTATTCAAAGAGGTGCTAACTTATAAAATGGCAAAGAGTTTACAGCAGCCACCGGGAACTCATTTATGTGGATACTACGTCTGCGAGTACATCCGCGAGTTGACCAGTGAGCGGAAAGTTGACTCACATTATATTTATGATTTGCGGGAGAAACTAGAGCCAGACCAGCGCATAAGAGCAATTCAAGAGGAGCTGACGGGATTTATGAAGAAGGAAGTCCTTGATGTACATGAAGAGCATTATGCGGATGACGTGGAACTCGATTTGCCTTAGTCATCTCCATGTAGCTCATATGATATATATATTCGTCAATGACCATGTAATTTCAAAACATTTCTTCCTTTTGATATGATTGATTATATGTATGCTTGCAAGGGATCGATTAATTATATAAATGCATTGACGTGTAGTGTGTATGTAGTAGCGTATAATATGTATACTGAAATATATGTTTGAATTATAGTGAAACACAAAACGAAAAAGGAACGAAATGGCAAAAAAAAGGAAATACACAATCTCTGCCGCGGCAGAGAAACACACAATTCTCTGCCGCGGAAGGAAACCTTCTAGTCCCGGGTGGTGTTACGGCCCGGGACTAGAGCGTTTCCGCCCCCCGCGGCGCTGAAACAGCCACGTGGCTGTTATCAGTCACGGGCCGTAGCGAGCCAGGACTAGAGGGGGGCCTCTAGTCCCGTTTTCGCAGTCCCGGACCCAAAACCGGGACTAGAGCCAGTTGCGGCCCGGGACTGGAGGCCCTTTTTCCACCAGTGATTGGTACATGCGGGGCTTGCCCGTATCGTCTGCCCGTACCACGTGGTGGCGGCTTCACCGAGTCAAACCAGACAACTTTATTGAAGGGACTATATATTTTGAGACTCCCAATCGCCTCACAGAGAGCCACTCCACTCACAGATTGCATCTGAAAACACATCGAGAAATATCCACCACTTTACTACCACCATAGTTCATCATCTCCATCTACACCTCCATCCATAGACATATCCATAACTTTATTCCAGATCTTCTCGTGGTTGGCGAACATTATAAGGATATTTGGTATTGATCTAAGTAATTCTACAATGTTTTCTATCCTTGATTTTATTAAGAGTGAGTTGTCCTCGCAGACTGCGGGTTGGGAAATAGCATCGCAGCAATTATGTGCATCTAATTACATGGGAATATTGTATGGTGATTGCATAGCAGATTTGTATTTATATCATTGTCTCTTACCTCAATCCAAGGACTTGTTAGGTACCCAAGACCTCGAGGATTGATCAATGTTTGAGGTGAGATGTGTGGTAAAAGGCTCCTACGCATGAAACCCAGTGACAACAAGAGGAATACAGTAGTCGTTTAGTGACCCACTTAGGAACAACAACAACATCACTGATCTTAATGCTTTGGCATGTATTTTACTTAATAATCGTGCATAGCACGGTGCTTCGTAGGACCACGAGACTTTATACATGCTTTGGCATGTATTTTACTTAACAATTAGACCACGAGACTTTATGTTTTGCCTGTGGCTCGTAGGGATTTTATCATTTACGGATGTGTTTTTCTCAAATCCTATCTTTATTAGATTATTTACACATGAATATTCTTATTTATCTTTATCCCATATGTATGCATAGTTGCAGGTGAAACCTGAACCCTCTCCTATCTCCATCCATTGATACAACCCGATAACAAAATAAAACTTGCATACGCTTCTTAACATACCACAATTGTTTCCCAATGTTCGATTAAACCTATGTCTTCTAGGGAAAAAGCTACTATACTGCATCTGTAATACAGATTGAATGTATCAATGGCACAACACGGGCTCATACTGGAAGAGATGCGGGCGCCTCCGCCGAGCTCTGCTGCACCTACATTCTCCGCCTCTCCTACCACGACCACCACCACGTCGATTGCGGCCACTGCTTCGCCTGACTTTGCCCCTGTGTCATCCTCTACACCATCGCTGTGCTCTGTTCCCGTGGAGGAGGATCCTTCTGCTATGGCAGAGGACCCTACTGCTTGAGATTTTCGCAGCCGATATGTGGCTGGTTTGATCGACATACTGCCGAATTGGGCGAACTTGTGCCTATTTTTGGTAGAAGGAAATGAACTTTCAAAAATATCGCCAATGTGTGAAGTGTTGGGGAGCCAAACTTGAGGGCGTGAATGGGCGAACGCACCACCCCAGGACAAAAAGTTGTCAGTGGAAGTGCCTAAACTATACCTCCGGGTTCCTAGGGTCAAAAGACTGGAGATGCTCTTATCCTGGCCCATCCCAAAAAAACTAGAAAATGCAAATACACTATTTTGCAGAACGGTATTCGATGGACTCAACCCTAATAAGGGTTAATTGGTAATTAGCGTTGGGTTCCCAACGTAGAAAACAAAAAATTTCCTACAATATGAACAACTAAGCACCAAGATCTATCTATCTAAATACAAGCAACAGGTGGAAATACATCGATAGAGAAACCACCCTTGAAGACCGAAAAGCTTTATGAGATTGATTCTCGTGGATGATATAGTCGTACACTTACCAATCTCAAGATCGTGATGAAGTCCAGCACCAGCAAGTCCAACACCGCAAACCAGAAGCACATCTGTTATTGCACACACGTTCAACACCTCGACAACCTCCGTTCCTCGCTCCAGCAAAAGCAGCGGAAGCAGCAGATCCTTTTAGAAAAAAGAACGAGAACATGTATTTCGCTAATCCGAAACCATGAGGAATTTACTAAAGGGGGAGAGCGATCCTTCACGAGGAGATATACTTGTGAGAGAGGAGAAGGGCTCCTTTTATAGGTGGAGGGGGCAGTCCCAAGGCCATGGCTGGAGGCCAAGGTGGTTCCCCCACCTCTCCCTCGTTCATGTGGGTGGAAGCTCCACTCACATAAAAACCTCCCCACTCACAATTCCATTCACATGCAATAATTTTCCACCAAAATTAATGTCATTTCTCATTTAATAAAATTATTATTTATTTTATTCAGAATTTTGTTAATTATTTTAATTAACAAGCATTCGCATAAAACCCCTTGCATAACTTTGATATTACATTTAATTTGAAACCAATTTTAGCAATTTGACCTGAATTTTTTTGGTGTCCATAGAAATAATTCCAACACATTCAAAATCTTTCTCTGGTATTATATCTGCCCCAATTGGTGTTTTTTTGAAAGGAATGTGGTAAGGGAAGCCCCTACAGCGAGTTTGTTTTTGAAATAATAAGAACCCAAATCTGCATTTGTGAGGACTTGAACCTGGGTGGCTGGGTTGTACATCCACTTCCCTAACCAAGTGAGCTAGGCTCACTTCTTGCCCCAATTGGTGTTGGCATACCTTAAGTGTGTCACCCTACGGTCGCGAATAATGCAGACATGATCGAGACCCCTTTCCGATTAATAATCCGTAGCGGGACCTAGAGATCCAGACTAACTCCCACACATTCAACAATGATTGTGAGAACTTTTGATGTCGTACCTGAATTCTTTGTCTCACGATATATTACATGTCCAAGATTCGATCATTGGTATCCCCATACATAGTTTAATCTTGTTACTGACAAGTACTCTTTTCTCGTTTCCGTGATATAACACTTCTTATGATCAAATCACTTGCTTGCAAGCTGTTATTAATGTGATATCACCGAGAGGACCCAGAGTATATATATGTCTCCGTCGTCGTGATGGACAAAATCCATTCTTGATCCATGAGCCTCAACATAACACTTTTAGAGTATCTAAACCCACCTTTATAGTCACCCTGTTATGATGTGGCGTCTAATGTTATCAAAATACTCTTCCGGTGTTAGCAATTCACATGATTTCATGGTCTAAGGATTAGGATTACTTCATATGACTTATTATATCAATGTAAACATAATGACTTTGATCGTATTACTATATTTCGTGTGAGTGTTTATCACATCATTCCACCAATGTCGTGACCCTGTTATTAACAATATCCAATGTCTATGATCAGGGAACCTTTGATCATCTTGTTAATCAACAAGCTAGTTTATACGAGAGGCATCACTAGAAACTATTATTTGCTTATTAAACATGTACACATGTATTAACGTTTCCAATTAATACAATTATATCATGAGAAATAAAAATTTATCATAAATATGCAATAAGGTAATAACCACTTTATTATTGCCTCTCGGACATATTCTCTTCAATGAGATGAGAGTATCCTAGGGTAGTACTCCCCGGGGGCAATTTACACGAGCATGGTCGATCCCCTCCCCATGGAGGAGATCCACACGTAGGCCCCTATCCACACGTTAGTTTGGACAACAAGGGGGAGACAGAGGGAATCACACATGATCAGAAAAGCAACAGAAAGATCTAAATTTCTTGGCACGATCATAAAACGTGCAAGCAAAACCTAGGTATCTTAGAAAAATTGTATTCCCTCCCTCCAGCAAAGGATGTTGGAGCCATAGTAAAAATTTGATTTTGCGAAATAGCCCCTAAAACATTCAAACATTTCAAATTAGGCCTTCTTGTTTGAATTTCAAACTAAAATTTGGTCTCATCTCTGTTGTCCTTGATCAATCTGGGATCAACATCGTCCTCGATCGATCTAGAATAAGCTCGATATCGCTTAAGGAATCAACGAACACGAGGGGGGCGAGGTCATCAAATACATAGATCAATCGATCTGGGATCACTGTCACCTGTCGTGATCGTCGTCGACCACAAAGGTCGTGGCGCTCACACTCTCTCTACTGGCCAGCTCCTGCTCCGCAGACACCTCTGCTTTGTTGTCCTGCTCGCGGCGCCACACCCGACCACACCGCTGGGCTACTCGCGGTGCCGCCCAGAGCTTTCCGTCATCCTCAATGTCCTCCTTATGCTGTTGCGCCACCGGTACTCCAGTGGAACATGATGCACATCTAGCCTCTACACTGCACCGTCGACATGCGCATGTTGACGGCTCAACACGACACGTGATGCATCATCTTGTGGACATCATGATGCCTCCTTCACTATAGTGTTACCCAAAAACGTGATGATCTCCATCCATGTGGGTCAGCATTGGCATCTTTGTTGCCGCGAGTACCAAGGTGTTGTTGTGGGATCTATGTAGTCGTGTTTGAAGAAGACCGAATAGGTTTTGGAAGTTCCAACTCACATGCTCGTGCCAAGTCGAGAAGATCTCAGAGAGTACTCACAATGGATCGGAAGAAGTATGTGTCTCGTACAATCCATTCTTTGATTATTTTAATTTGGCATTTTTTTGTTTTTGGGCATGTGCATCCTTGATGTCGAGACTTGCTCTAGTCATTATGTTGTTGCAGATGCTGAGTGTATTTGATATATTGCAAGGACTGAGTGTATTTGATATCTTTTTGATATAAATATATTTTCTTTCTCGAGAAAAATACCAGATATATTTGCAAATCAAGCAACAAAGAAGTGAAGCATGATGAGTACAAAAGTATATTTTAGGTGATGGCAAGCTTCTTCGAGATACAGAACAGATTTGGGCTCATTATTATTTTGAACTTGTCCAATGAACTACATATAAGAACAAAAACAGAGCTGTACTTTATATGCTTCAAACCTACATATCATGATCTGTTAATGGCTGTATTTTCTACTTCCCATGGGGCATAATTATACAAGCATAATTATACAGGAAGAAATACAACTTCACTTCTAATACGATAAATGTAACAGCCTTGTAAGTCCAGCGTCCTCTCCCTCTTACTCCTGTGGGCCACTAGCACTACGGCACACCGGCTCTTTGCCGTATGGGCAAATAGACGTTTTTTGGAACATGGCAAAGGCTTTGGCGTGTCTATACACACGGCAAATGCCACACGGAAACGTTCGCCACGGCAAAGATCCTTCGTCGTGTGTTTTCTAAATAAGACACGGCAAAAACTTTGCCGTGTGTCTTACGCGTAGACACGGCAAAGTAAAGTGAGATGACGGTTTCCGCGGAGATGACGGTGTCTATTCTTTGACGTGTCTCTTTCGATCACCCATCCTAACAATAATCTAGCTCTAGCACACTTAACTTCTTCGTTCCATTCGAATGAGCTTCCGAGAAATAAATCATACCTTATCGATAATACTTTCATATCAATCCTATTAACTCTTGGACCATGATGTCACACATCTCAGTTTTAGATTCCAAACAATTATTTAGGTAAACAATAATGAATAAGTAATAATAATCTTGAATCCAAATAAAAAATGAAATGAAATGATTTTATTTCCTTTTTCTATTTAATATGGAATAATTCATATATTTAAATCCGTAAATCGGAATTCGACAAATAAAATGTATAAATCGATCAGAAAAATGTGAGGAATCCAAATATGACATCCATACAATATTGTGAAATATGGTGTGGTATCATTTTGAATTAGCCATTTGGTGGTTGCTTCATAAAATCCCCTGTTTTATGTGATCAGAAAAATACTTTTTGGTGCAACGAAAAGGAAACTTTTCTCCCGCAACGTTGTTCTTCATCCCATGATGTACATGCATGCACAATATGGCACCACGCGAAGGTTTCACATTGTATCGATCGTTTTTTATTTTTTTACGCTTCTTTTAAACTATCGACAAACTTTGTCGAATGATGGGTATGAAGATTCTTAGCTCGGAGTTGAGCCTCTCTAAACTTGCATTGGATCTCTGATAAAATAACATATTGTGAACCTAAAAATGATTTTTGTAAAAATCATGACCATCAGATCATGTACCTGTAGTTCATATCTGACCCACTTCCTGCTAATTCGATAGGAATTTGTCTTTTTCACCTGGGGTAGACGAAAAGATTTGAGATCCCCTGTTGGGACAGTGTCCATTTAAGGTGGTCTAGTATTTTTAAAAAATGGGGTGGTAGCATTTTGAATTATCCATTTGGTGGTTGCTTCACAAAATCCCCCTTTTTTGCGCACGGAAAATGGAAAATGTTTTTTGGTGTGACGAATAGGAAAACTTCCTCCTGCAACATTGTTCGCCATCTCATGATGCATATGCATATACAATATGGATACATTATCACAAACTATGCATTTATTATAGCCATAACATTGGTCATTTGATCCGAAAGCCAGGAAACCTCGAATGAGATAGGTCATTTTGTGAACTTTTTTTCAGACATATTCAATATACCAATTTTGATATTTTTTCCTCTAACTATGTCACATAATATGGCACCACGTGAAGGTTTCGCATTGTTTCGATCGTTTTTGGATTTTTTATGCCTCTTCTAAACCATCGACAAACTTTATCGAACGACGGGTATGAAGATTCTTAGCTCGAAGTTGAGCCTCTCTAAACTTGCATTGGATCTCTGATGAAATAAAATATTGTGAACCTATAAATTATTTTTATAAAAAATCATGACTATCAGATCATGTACATGTAGTTCATATCTGACCCACTTCCTACCGATTCAGCAGAAACTTGTCTTTTTCACCTGGGGTGGACGGAAAAGTTTGAGATCCTCCTATTGGTACAAAGTTTCCATTTAAGGTGGTCTAGTATTTTTGAAAAATGGGGTGGTAGCATTTTAAATTATCCATTTGATGGTTGCTTCACAAAATCCCCCATTTTTTGCGCTCGGAAAATAGAAAATGACTTTTGGTGCGGCGGAAAGGAAAACTTCCTCCTGCAACATTGTTCGCCATCCCATAATCCACATGCATGCACAATATAGGCACATTATCACAAACTATGTCTTGATTCTAGCCATAACATTGCTCATTTGACCTGAAAGCCAGGAAACCTCGAATGAGATAGGTCATTTTGTGAAGGTTTTTTTGAGACATATTCAATATACCAAGTTTGATATTTTTTTCTTCTAACTATGTCACATAATATGACACCACACGAAGGTTTTACATTGTTTCGATTATTTTTGAATTTTTATGTCGGTTTTAAACTATGGTCAAAACGGCGAGCACAAAGATTCGTATTCAGCATAAATATCTAATATTTGAGTTTAGATAGATAGATCTCATTTTTTTGGCAAATTATGATATATTATTTATATTTTTTGAATTAGAATGATTTTTATGATTTTCCTAAAAGTAATGTGATAAAAGGAAAAAAAGAAAAAAAAGACTTTGCCGTATATACTGCAGAATACACACGGCAAAGGCTCTTTGTCGTGTATACTGCGGAATACACACGGCAAGGGCCGACGATGGCACACGGCAAAGAGGCCACCGTCTACAACCGTTAGCTCCTCCCCGTCAAGTGGACCTGTGGGGTCGCGGGTCCCACCTCGTTGCCGTGTCGACGCCTATGCCGTGTGCCGCTGTCGACTTTGCCGAGTGTTTTTTCTTTGCCGTGTTCCTTTGTGGATTTTTGCCGTGTATATGTCTTTGTCATGTTCTTTTTTCGAAATTTGCCGTGTTCGTGTACTTTGTCGTGTGTTTTCTGGGTTACACACGGTAAAGACAAACGTTACCGTATTCCGGTCTATTTGGCACCCGGCAAAACCGTGTCTACACGGCAACGATATATTTTCCCGTAGTGTAGCTGAGGCTTCGTTTATCCTTCAAACAACTCGTTTATGACCTTTTCCAATACCTCAACAGTATACTTCTTGTTTGCCCAAAAAAAAGGTATACAGTCTTTTGTTTATTCTTTCCGTGCACTACTTGTTTTATCCAATACAATAAGGATCTCTAAAAGTCACGATTTGCCTCAACTGCAAGTGCAACCAAGGAATGTACTAGCTCAGCTGTAACTTGCCATCTGGTAAATTTATCCACACGACATGAGTTGTTTAGAGGAACTCAACACTCCTCGTAGTAGCTCTTGTATTGCTGGATCATTGAAATGGTGCTCCTTGACAGCACATCATTTGCCAAACACCATGTGTGTTATCCAAGAGGAATATATACCTTAAGCTTCCAGCCCTCCACCTTTTCACCTTTTTGGCATATCCATTAGGGATAATTATTGCTTTGTCATTAGAGGTCGCGGAGTACTCAGTTTTGCCACTAGACGAAAACTGTGCTCAGTTTTGCCACTACTTCGAGCGCAGCTATTATGGCGAGGACAAAACGGCGAGTTTTGGGAGGATTCCGTCTGGTGGCATTAGTGAAAGTGGGTCCAGAGGTGGGACCGTACAGCGACGCAGCCAACGGTAACCCCCGCTCCCGCCAAACCGCTGATTCAACACCACCCTCCCGCCCCGCTCCGGCCACCACCACTAGCGCCGCTAGCCCCTGCGCCGCCACCAGCCCCTGTGCCGCCGCCAGCCCCTGCGCCGCGCGCGGCTGTCCCGCGTGGCTACCTTCTCCACCGCCACCGGCACCTGCTCCAACGGATCCTGATTCAGCACCACCCTCCGCCCCCGATCCGGCCACCACCACGAGCGCCGCCAGCACCTGCGCCACCGCGCATCCGTCCCGCGTGGCTACCTGCTCCACTGCCACCGACACCTGCTCGAGCGGAAGCTGCTGCGCTGTCAGTGCGCCCACAACCTGGTGAGGCTCTCGTTCCGCCAGTGCGCCCACAACCTGCTCGACGAAATGGCGAACGACGAAGACGACCTTGGCGAGGCAGGCATCGGGCCGGAGACCCGTCGCGTCCACGACTGGGTTCCTGAGGGGTAAGTCTTGTTGAAATATAGCCTTATTGCGCAGTGCAACCGCCGTTTTGATTTTACCGAGCGGTTTATTTTGTTGTGCTCATTTGCGTCTCTGTTTTTTGTGGGTTAGGATGGAGTTGCGGTTTGCATTCTTGGTGAACATTAGAAGGGAGAGGTTCATAGTAGATGCAAAGGATCAAAAGAAATTCCAAGGAGGGTTTGATTATCGGCTGCCGATGGATTGTAATTGGAGTTTTCGACAATTTGCGGAGGTAATTTGCGGCCTATATCCTTGGGGTTTGCATGACGAAGTGGAATTCAAATACTATGATGGGAGTAGTGAATGGGTGACAATTACCAATGATGGAGAGCTCGCTATCATGTTTGCTAAGCATAAGGAGAAAGGGCAATTTCAAGTGAGGCTGCAAAATGATGTGGTTGTGCCGGCAGTTAGATCATCTCTGGCAGATTCATCTCGTCGTAATGGCAGGTCTAGCCAGACCAGTTCAGCTAGGGAGATTCAGTTAGTGCACGTCGACGTGGTGGCTCGTCAAGCGTGGGCACCGGCAGCAGGCTTCCAAGAGAAGTGGAGCCTGAATACATAGATGATGAAGAGAGGTTATATTCTGATGTTGTTCAGAATTTATGACGGCCATGTCGAGCTGAAAACCGAGATGAGGGTGACAATGACGCTTTTTTGATTGATGATGAGGAGGGCGAGGAGGAAGACCTTGCACCTGTTGAATGGGACCCTGAGAACCCTCAGATGGAACAAGGGTCCATCTTTGCATCCATGAGTGAGTGTAGAAATGCACTTGTGACATATTGCATCAAGGCAGAGCGTACATTTGAAGTTGACAAGAGCGATATTGTCCGTTACAGAGTTCACTTTCCAACTGAAGAATGTCCATGGAGGATGCACGCATCTAAAATGCGAAATAGCACGAATGTTCAGGTCAAAGTGAACCCTTTTAGGCACACATGCCTAGAATCAACCCTTAGAAAGGAAACAATCAGTAGGGCCAAGTCAAGATGGGTGGGGGAAGAAGTAAAACGGTGGGTTACAGAAGACCATCAAGTGGGTACAAAGGAGTTGCAGAAGAAGCTCAAAGAAAATTTCAAGATAGAGGTACCATACATGAGGGTTTTCAATGGTAAACAACATGCTATGGACTCTATTTATGGTAATTGGCAGAACAGTTTTAAACTGTTGTACTCATTTAAGGCTGAGGTGGAGAAGACCAGCCCAGGTAGTATTGTAGATATTTACCACCACTCTGTGGAGTACACATTGAGGGGAGTGACAATGACAAAGGAATGCTTTAGGAGGGCTTTTGTCTGCTTTGAGGCTTGTCGCCGGGGTTTTTTGGATGGCTGCAGGCCCTATTTGGCTATTGATGCTACCTTTCTCACAGGGAGGTTTAAAGAACAGTTAGTAGCAGCTTGTGTAGTTGATGGACACAACTTTGTATTTCCAGTTGCTTACGGTGTGATTGAGGCAGAATCTGAGGAGAGCTGGACTTGGTTTTTGCAGAATCTGCGTCGGGCTATTTCACATCCCAATGGGTTGGTAATTCATACTGATGCTTGCAAGGGTTTAGAAGTGGCCGTGGACAATGTGTTCCCTGGAGTAGAGCATAGGGAATGCATTCGTCACCTTGCTGCAAATTTTGGGAAGAAATTCAAAGGAAAGGTCTATACCGACAATTTGTGGCCAGCATCTTTGACTTGCAGTGTGAAGAAGCACAACTATCACATGAGGTAGTTATACAAAAATGATAAAGTGAAGGAATACTTGGAAACACACCACTCCAAGTTATGGGCAAGAAGACAATTCAGTGAACTGAGCAAAGTTGACTATGTGCACAATAATATTGCAGAATCTTTCAACTCAACGATCCGGAAACTGAAGAGTCTTTATTTGGCAGATTTGCTTGACAAGATAAGGATAGAATATGTTCAGAAGTTTCTTGTTCGTGCAGGAATAGCCGAGGCAAAATTCATGGGCCACATTATCATCCCATCCGTGATGAATGAATTAAAGCAGAAAACAAGAGGCTTGAAAATGTACATGACTCGTTGCTCGACTACCACAACAGAGGTATCATTTTTGGATAAAGAGAAGAGGGAATGGAGATATCCAGTGGATTTATAAGCTAGAACTTGCAGTTGTAGGCAATGGCAGATAACTGGGTTGCCATGCATTCATGCCTTGTTTTTTAGCACTACTCTCTCAGGTCAAGCAGGGAACATACAACAGTATGTGTATGATTACTACTCTGTTGCAAGGTTCAAAACCACATATTCACATGCCTTACCTGCTTTGGAGGGAAAACAACAATGGGATATAGTGGACCCTGGTTTCAATCTATGTCCTCCAGTTCTGAAAAGAGCAGCAGGTAGGCCGAGGAAGAGTCAAATAAGACCTCGCGGCGAAGGAACTAGACTTGGACCAAGGAGGCGTAAGTGCACAAGGTGTGGTGGGGCAGGTCATTTTGTTAAGTTATGTGATAATGCAGTATATCCAGCGTTCGGAGAGCGTTTCAACAGTGATGAGCAAATGGAGGATCCCAATGATGAGCAAATGGAGCATCACCGGTTACCAGAGCAGTCCTTAACTCTACCAAACCAAGCGGTCTAGGGTTCGAGTCCCTAGTCGCACCCATTTTTTTTTCGTTTTTTCACCTTTTCATTGTTCCCTTATTTTGCATCAAGGAAGAGGGCAGCTAAAATATGATAAAATTACTTAACTTACATCTTTGAAATTCATCCCAAATTCAAGGTTATAAGTTCATACTATTTTAAGGTTACAAATTCATCATAAATTCATGCCTTTCCATTCAATGTCAACATTACACCTAGTGCGATTACAATCCCAAATACAACTGCCCAAATGTAATTGTAAATCTGTGATTGATCTTCCAGCTTACTAATCTTCTGGTTCATCCTCCTTAGCTCTATAGCTACCTCTCTGTCAATGCGTGCTCTGCCTCCGTCCTCTGTCTCTTCTGCAATAGCTCGCGCGTCGGCCGATGCAATCTGTGGCATGATGGGCAACCATTCTTCGTGCTCATCTAGCAGCTCATTAATTAGTGTCTGGGCCAGAACATCGACCCAAAGAAAGAAGCATTTTCTCTGCAAGCACATACCAAAAAATATCTGCAAGCATTTTATATTTGCTCAAATATCCCGACCACAAAAATAGTGAAATTGCCCTGGTTCTTACCCCCTTCTCGCTGCACACATAGAACGGACGATTGGTGTTCTTCGGTGTGCGCGAGATCCTCCGATCAACGGCCGCCCGGCACCGCAGACAGAGCAAGATCGGCATCTCCATGCGCGTCGGAACGTCGAACCGCGAGGTGGCTCGGGAGCTAGAAGAAGACATGGACCACGGAGCGGAAGAGGATCTGAACGCCGCCGCGCACAACCCCTCTGGCTCTAACAGAGAGCTGCGCCCTCCACAGCTCCCGTCGGCGGAGGCGCTCCCCGTCGGCGGTGCCCTCTCGGTCGCCGCTCTCGGCTCGTAGCTACCAAAACGGGTCGCCCCTCCCACCTCTGCGCGTGGCCGCCTCCTGCTCACCCGCTCGGACCGATGCGAACTTCAATTTTGCTCAGCGATGCAAGCTCCGGCGGCGCGTTCCGGCGTTTTTAAATAAAACAGAGCAACGGTAGCATAGTGGGTCCCACAGCTCTCCGCCTGGCCCCACCTTGTAAATAAAACAGAGCAAGCAATGGTCACCTTTTCAAATGTTTCTCCGCCTGGCCCCACCTAAAATGGCCGAGTCAAGGGTGTTGACCTGACGGAAACGGTAGATTCACGGAATGAGTTGCTGCACATAGAATAAGGCAAAACTGAGCACCATTCAGGTCTAGTGGCAAAACTGAGTTCAACATGACCTCCAGTGGCAAAGAAATAATTATCCCTATCCATTAATTCTGCATCTTCCTCGAGCATAGCTACCCGACAATCAAACATGGCAGAGTAAGGTTCAACGGTGTGATCTCCAGTGCCAAATATTACAACAATCAGGTAGACACAGTAGTAGTACTATTATTACAGCCAAATATTACAGCGTAGTAGCACGGAACTTAAAACATTCAGCGTCATACGACAAATCCCATCGGTTATCGCGGGTAAATGAAGAAAACATGTGTTGCAAAACTTGCACCTACTCTCTCGGTTTTATAATTTTTGTCATTGTTTTAGTTTAAATTTAAACTAAAACCATGACAAAAATTATGAAATGAAAGGTAGTTAATTAGGGAATTTGCAGGTAGAGACACCGTCGCTAAACTTGGCTGGCAGGGTCCCCGGAGTGATGCGCGCGCATCCCCTGACGCTCAGGCGGATGGGACCTCCGCAGCAACCAAGGCCCGACAAGGAGGAAAGCTCTGGGCAGTCGACGATGCTTACATCGCTGAGCAGAGGGAACGCATCCCTCGGCATATCATCCCACGCCACTAGTACCCGCATGTCCTCCAGCAGGATCTTCTTCAGCTTGGGGAACGCACCGCCGCCGCAGAAATCGTGGTTAATCCTCTCAATTGATGTCAGCTCCTTGATATCCAGAATCTCCAGGGACGGGAGCCCGCCGAGGGCAGGAAGAGCCTTCAGCTTCCTGCAGTTCTTGAGGTACAGGCGTGTCAGCTTCTCCAGTCCACTGAACCAAGCAGAGGTCGGCGACGTCTCCCCAGGGTACCTTGTGATACGCAGCTCATGGAGATAGCGGTGAGGCTTGAGACCTTCCAGAACGGCCGCCGCTGGGTCGACAGCGGCGGCGGCAGCAGCAGCAGCAGCAGCAGAGCTTCCAGCGGCAGGTATATAATCAACTTGCCGCAGATTCGGAGGCCCCCATTCAAGTTTTAGGATCTTGACTGAAAATTTTGTTCCGAGTTGAGCCTCCTCAGCTTCCTTCTTGCTCGCCACAGCGTCGAGGCCCTTTATGCTCAGCATCTCTCCCAGGGAGTTCATCCCGGCCAGCTCCGACACGCTGTGCCCTTCCTTTTCGGATCCCCGAATGACCTGGAACTCTATGGATTCTCGCAGTTTACTCAGCCTTCCGATGCCACTTATGCTTGCGATACAACCTATTTTTTTCTTCGTGTTACTTTTGTGGCCGACACTCAATGTCTGGAGAAACAATAGCCTGGTGACTTCAGCACATAGATCACTACTGATGGTGCTAGGAAGACCTAGGTACCTCACATGCTTCAGTTTTTTGATGTTTTTTGGCAGTTGAGTTATGCCCGTCTCTGTCAAATCCAGCACTCTCACACCCTTGAATTCTTTGAGTATATCTTTGTCAATGGAGGGTGCTGGATCACTACCAGTACCATCATCCTTTAGGACTAGCAAGGTCCGCAGATTGCCGAGTCCAATGGAGCGCGCCTTGAGCTGATCAAGATAGCCGCTGGTAACTGACATGTGGCGAACCGTTGCAGGGATCTTAGCACTGTCGCTAGAGATACTGATGCAATTCCTGGCAGAGGCCAGGCGTAACATCCAATGGATCTGCTCATGAATCACGTAATGTTGGTCTTCTTTACGCACGCCTTCGCCTTGTTGTAAGTGGAACAAGGAACGATCAACCAGACTGTTGAAGTAGCCTCTAGCAACATCTTCCATGCTGCTCGTCCCAGCCAAAGGATTGGCATTCTCCTCAACAAAACCAAGAGCCATCCACATTTTGGTCAACTTCTCAGCCTCAAACCTCCAGTTGTCCGGGAATATGCTGCAGAATGAGAAGCAACGCTGCAAGTGCGGTGGCAGATGGTGATAGGTGAAGAGATGGCCTTTGAACACGCTAACCATGTGCTGATCGATGGTATTCAGGATTTCATCACGCCGTCCGTCTGTTGTGGTTTGTTTCCTCAACTCCTCGCCAATCTCCAAGGCCGCTAACGGGGATCCCTTGAACTTGAGCACCTGGGTGTTAAGCACTTCATGGATCCTTCTTTGGCTACCATCAGTCATAAGCTTCGCGGTGTGGTTGAGCAGAAGTTTGATATCCTCGGAATTGATCCCATTCAGGACGATGCTTGCCTCTGCATCCAGTGTGGTCGAGCAAATCTTGGCTCGAGTCGTCATTACAATTCTGCTACCATCACCAAGCAAGGAGCGCAGTCCGTTCCATGCAAATTTTCTTTCCAGCTCGCCGGTCGCACATTCGTCGTTCCATACATCATCGAGCACAAGCAGGCACTTGTCTGACGACAGGAGCTTCTTGAGCTCCGTCTGAAGGCTACAGATGTTCATCTCGTCAACTGATTTCGCGCCGACAGCGGACTTCCAAATCTCTGCTAGGAGGTCGAATTCAGTCTTCTTGTCGTAGGCAGGCACCCATACGAGCCGATGAAAATCGCCCTTGACGTCACGGAATGCCTGGCGAGCAAGCTCCGTCTTCCCCATCCCTCCATGGCCGATGATGGCAATAACCTTCTTCTCGGTGTTGCCGCAGTCCCGCAGCATGGAGACTAGCTGTTCATACTCGGCGCCGTACCCGAAGAAGAGCTTCTTATCCCTCACCGGATCCTGGCCCGTGCCTGCAGATCGACCGGAGTGGACTTCGTTGATGGGAAAAGGAACAGCGATGAGGTCCTGCGCCTTCTCACGAAGGCCCACTAGATTCTTGAGCACTGCATTCAGCTGGTCCAGTAACGGAGCTTTGCTTGACGAGGTATTTGTGGATTTCTTGCTATTGCTGGCACCACCGCTGCGCTTCTTTAGGTTTTTGGCTGCCTCGAGCTCAAGGATATGGGACTCGAACAAGTCCAGGATCTCCTCGGCGTCATGAATGGCATCCTTGAGCTGCCATAGACTGGTGAGCCTGGCTGGGTCTTGGACGAAGCCTCCCATAACAGCTGGACGGAGGAAGCAGGACTTGATACCGTCCAATACTTTCGCCAGTTCCAGCAACTTCTTCACCTTGCCCCTACTCAGTTTGTACTTGCTGTAAGCGCAGGATCGAGCTACCTCCATGAGCTTCGAGATGTGAGGTGACACGAAGTACCCCAACACCGTAACTCCAATTGCTACTTCTCCCACTACCACCATGGTTACGCGCCCGCAGCTGTCACCTCGCCTGCCAATTATTGTGCAACTACGAATTAATGGCGAAGAAACGACAAGATCTACGAGCAGTCTTACAAGAGGATATATGAAACCAACGAATTCTACAAAAAAATAATTTTGTGCAAATTCAACAAACCGAAGTGTGTATTAGGAGTACCTTCAAATTCACAAGAGCAAAAGCTAGCAGACCGGAAGTAATGCTAGCAAGTCGATCCTCCTAGTGCCAAGTAGGGATGAATCTGCCAACGCCACTACCGATCACCACAGCTCGCCAGGAAGCTCAAATATGATTAGATCTACTCATGCTGGCTAAGCTAAGGTAGAGAAAGAGACAGAGTGAGCAAGAGAGTACACATGTGAGTACAGGAAGGAGGAGGGTGACTCCATCCATGAAGACTAGTCGAAGTCAAGTCAACCGTTAGACAGATCATTTGGTTTTTTCATTGAGCGCGAAATGATTGGAGACGTCCCTGCGGCCATGTGGGCTGCGGTTGGTTGTCCACAAGAGACATAATCCAAGGAGCAGGCCGGTGCCAGTGGCTGTCCAACGACGACTAACCACGTCAATTTTTATCAGGGATGATCTCGTTTGAGCTAGTGCTATTAAATTGGTGGTTCTGGTTTTTGCCTGCAATATCGTATCATTTTCATAGGTTCCTATTCTTTCGTCCGCGCGTCACTTTAGTCCTATTAAACTGCACACACAAGTTCTATATGTTTTATAAGTGAGCCATGAGAGGTCCTAAATTGGTTCTACCACCGTTGACGGCTGCCACGTAGGCTGCGGGGCAGTTTGGTGAGAGTTTTCCCGCGGCTGACGGGTATGTTTTTCAAATAAACCCCTATAACTACCTGCTTTCCCATTCCACATCCCTTAGGTCTCTCTCTCTCTCTCTCTCTCTCTCTCTCTCTCTCTCTCTCTCTCTCTCTCTCTCTGCTCTCTCGCCCCCGCTGCAGCACCATGAACAGCTCGGCGAGCTCGTCTTCTGGCACTAGGCCGAGGAGGAAACTAGCTTCCCCCTCCCTGGCATCTATTGCACTCGCAGCTGCGGCTATTGCGCCGAAGGAGAAGCTGCCATTGGTGCCATGTCCCTGCTATGGAATTCGGCCGCCTCATCTCTTAATCAAGCGCAAATCCAGGAAGAGTCTTCTACAAATTCCCTAATAATCGTGTAAGTTCGCTGGTTGATGGATTGCACACTGTTTTGGCTGCAGTTTTCAGGGTTTTTATGAGTTTTGGCTGATTTATGGCACAGGTTGGTCTTAATCCTTGCAACAACTTCTACTGGGAGAGTGGTGAAGATAGCTATGCTGATTTTCTACTCATGAATGGTTATATTGTTGATGCAATTGAAGAAAAAGAGGAGGAGAATGTAAATGATGGACTGAAGATGATGAGTGGGGTGATGCAGAAGATGGATGAGATCATTAAGTTGTGCAAATTAATTGTTGCTGGCATTGTTGTACTGGTGTATGCTGTACTTTCTAAATGATGGATGAATGAATGTAATGGATAAATGATGGATGAATAAATAGATTGTTTGATGCTGGAAGTTGTTAATTGTCCAAAGACGATAAGTAGGCAGATAAACTGTCATTACAACAAGCATAAAGGGCTAGTTTTGGGACCAACAGGTTTGGTTGAAACCAGAGCTACAACTTAGCATCAGGTTTCTAACAAACCTATTCAAAATATGACAAACCAAAATACTGCAACCTAACTACTAAGCATCGGTTCTTTCTAGAGGTAGGCTTCTTCCTCTGCCTTGGTAAACCTAGTGTCCTGGTACCTGCCTTGGAGGTGGGATATTTTCTCTGCAGCTGACTATGAACTGACTCTTAGGTAGAGGACCTGCTGGTGAAGTCTAGGACATTTGTGTTGTTGCTTTCTATAGATCAAGTTCAGCAGTAGTTATTGAAAGAGAAATGAGGAACTTGATTATCAATTGAATTTCATATAACTGACTCACTTGTTCCTATAGAACTTGCATAACAGTGGATGTTGTGATGCCATAGCTCATTGCCGATGATGTTGCACTTGTGGCAGTGTGTGGCATTATTTGTTTCTACACAAATATGACAAAATGTCAGATATAGTTCTAGTATGCAATCAAAAAAGAGAATTGGTAGTATTTTACCTTGGAACCGCACTTCCTTTTTATTGGCATTTTCTTAGGAGGCTGTGATTGATCTTCATTATCAAGAAATACTACCAGAATGGGCTCAGGGTGATCTGCTTGCTCCTCTGTTGCTGCAGTTGTTCCATGTGTATGTTGCCCAGCTGGTGCTTCTTTCTCCTCTCTTGGTGTTGTTCCATGTGAATGTTGCCTAGATGCTGCATCTTTGCAAGTGCTGGACATTTCCTCTTGTTGTAGCAAGTTTCATTGCACACACTACAATGTCCAATGATGCCATGCCTTCTGATCCTTGTGCCACCTTCCTCCTCTAGTGGGCATTTCCTTCTATTCTTATTAGGCCTTCCCACTTTCTTATCATATTTAGGTGGATTTATTTCAAGGCCATTCATTTTCTTCCAACCTATAGGATCATTATATGGCATGATTACCCCACTGTAAGTTGATTTGAAGGCATCTAAACTGTAGCATTTGTGTACACATGTTTCAGGTTTTATCCTTTCATGCCTCATGGTTGCACAGGCATGTCTACATGGAATTCCATACAAATGCCAAGCCCTAAAAGAGCATTCCATCTTCCCAATGCTCACCTCATATTCACCATATAACCCATTTACTTAAAAAAGATCTTTTGTTGCAGGCAATGCTTCATAATTGTTGGCAAAGTCAATAGTTTTGTCTAGTTTTTTCCTTATCTTAGGACAAATGGAGCCACACATTTCATCTAGTTCCTTCCTTTTGCTAAAAAACCTAAGAATTAATTGATCTTTAATTTTTTCAAACCAGTAACTATAGGCAGTTCTCTAGCATCAAGTATAATTTTTTTTGGAAATGGGCTCTTTATTACTTAACAGTAATTTTACACCCGGCCTCTGCATAGCTAGGATGCACACAGCCGATCAACCACATAGTCTCGGACCAAAGCAATAAAAACAGGATTACAAAATAATGTAAATCAAAACACAGTTCTCCAAACTAGCTAAGGAAGATCTATCTGTAGCGCTTGCTGCCATCCATGCCGGGAGAAGATATCCCGCGCCGTATCCTCCAACCGCCTACAGCCCTCCGCAAACAAGTCGCGGAACTCCATACGTTGTAGAGAAGTCCATGATCGGAGGACAGTCATGGCTCGATAGATAACCTGCAAGGGAGAAGATACAACGTTATTAAAAATCTTGTCATTTCTACATAGCCAAAGCGACCAAATAATGGCAAGCGCTTCCACCCTAAATAAAGTCCCATATTTATCCTCAATCACATTCATCCAGTTGCCAAATACATTGACTACCGATCTAGGAGGAGATAAACTAGAGTCTATTTGGATGATTGACCATATAGCACGAGCAAATTTACAATGGCGTATTGTCTCATTATTGGTGAAAAAATACGCATTCGGTGCTACCATGCCAATTCCTCCTAACAAGATTATCTTTTGTGAGAATCACCCCTTTACGGAGATACCAAGCGAATATCTTCATTTTAAGGGGTATCCTCATCTTTCAAATTTTACTACGACTGGAATATTAGGTTGGATCAAAGCTCTATAAAATGAATCAACAAAAAATTTACCACTATGTAGTAATTTCCATTTGAATTTGTCCATGCCCTCAGATAGCTGTATCCTGGATAATCTTACTAAAATATTATTCCAAGACACCAGTCTAGGACCTAAGAGACTTCTTCTGAAAGACACATTAGGAGGATTGGTTTCCATTACCTTAGCGAGAGTATCCCCTTTGTGCCTAACGATCGAATATAGAGCTGGATATTATTCACGAAGAGAATTTTGGCCAAATCATTTATCTTCCTAGAACGTAATCTGTGAACCATCCTTAGTATTAAAATTGTCAAACCGGAAGAAATGCTTTTTGGAAGCCGTTAGCCCAGCCCAAAAGTGTGAATCACCTGGTTTTCAAACATAGATAAATACCTACATAGATAAATACATAAAAATTAATAAAGGCATCAAGTATATACCTACATACTAGGAATCGCCAATCATAAAGAAACTCACTACTTGAATACTTCCAGAAACCATTTCCAACTGTTTGTGTCTTCCACTTCAACAATGGCAATGGCCAGAGGGTATATGCAATCGTTCGGATCAACTCCCATGGCTGCAAGCAACACACCACCAAATTTATTTTCATGTGGCAGACATCAATACCTATAATAGGCCTGCAACCTGTCATAAAGCCTCTTTTGCAAGCATCCAGTGACATATAACAATATTGAAACACACCAGCATGTGCATTGACAAACATAGTGCTTCCTGGATTTGATCTTCTAATTTCAGCAGCAAAATCTCATAGCAAATTATACTATGCCAGTTCATCACCATGAAATTGCTTCAGTGCTAGTTCATTTTTGACGTAATGAACACCAACTCTCTGCCTCACAAAGTATTCCTATATTGCTCCTCTAAGCTCAATAACTGACATACAAACCATTCCAATTCTTTCATATTCTCTGGCCTCCACCTTTGGAGCTTAACTTTCTTCTTCAACTTCTTCCTTCCTTGCTTGTCCTTCACTTCCACTTCATCTCCTGAATCTGCCTCTCAAATGTTTAAACCTTCAAGCTCCTCCAAATCTGCATCTGTGTCATAATCACTGTCTTCATGACATTTGCTTCTATTCTTTTTGTTTTCCTCATATGTTTCATCTATCCATTCATCAAACAAATTGTCATCATCTGCTTCTAGCTCATTTTCAGAGTCCACCCAATCAAAATCAAGATCACTGTCTTCACTGCAATGTACTTCCTCTTCTACATATAGCTTCTCCTGCTTCTTCTGGTCCCATGGCCATCATGTTGTTGTTGCTTTGATGCATTGCTACTACATGCTGTTGATGTGCCCTTATTTTTCTCAGACATTGGGCTCAACACTAAAGGCAATTCAGGAGATCCACATATCAAAACATCATCAATAGCTACAACTGTGCCAGTATTCAGATTCTTGTGATCCACAAACAACTAAAAATACTAAAATTTTGGCTCCAAATCCGTAAAAAAAATCACCATAATTTATTTCTACGGTGAACTGATCTTCAAATACTCCTACGTAGCACAAAAATCATCATTTTTGGGGCTGGAACTACCTACTGTTCGAATTGGGGATTTTGGGTTCAGAGAACTCACGTAGCGCGGCGGAGCATCGCCTGGCTGTCACATCTTCGGGCCCTTTCCCACGATGGGCTCCATCTTCGAATCCTCCTTTATCACGGCGACAGCCGCTGCGAGATCGTCGCCGGTGTCGTCAACTTCCTAGCACCACCGCCTCCAAATAGCCGCCTGTGTCGCGGGATACAACACCGAGAAGTGGAATTGGTCGAGGGGGTGTGGTTGTGACGACAAATGATAGGAACGGGGATTTTTGCAAAAATGTAGCACCGGTCATTGCCGCCGTTGGGCCCCACAGCCGACGTGGCAGCCGTCAGCGGTGGTAGAACCAATTTAGGACCTCCCGTGACGCACTTAGGAAACATATAGGACTTGTGTGTACAGTTTAATAGAATTAGGACTAAAGTGACGCGCAGACGAAAGAATAGGGACCGCTGGTACGTTTTTCTCAAAAAAAGGACAAGGTGCCTGGATCGTACATCTCAACAACGTTGTCGTCCCTTAGAAAATTTACATGACTTATATATCAAAGTCATAATGACAATATCTACCATATATACATAACAACATCAATCAAAGGGATTAGATTTGAACTAGGTCAGTTAGCTAAAATATGTTACATCTATTGAGCATGTAATATATATGGTACTATATGATATATGTAGTACACCAACCGTATTGTAATGCCGCGGGCTTTTCCTGACCTACATAACACGCACTTGAACTCTCCAACGACTTTATAATTCCGTCTTGTATCACAGCCACCTCTTCCTGTCTAACTATCCAATCTAAAAACCCAATGGGATCGAATTCTTCGCCCTTGTGTTGCTGGCCCATCATGTTTGCCTTGATGAAATCCTAGACCATGTGTAGTTTGGATTTTTTTTATAGAACCATGAAGAGATGGGAAGAAATAAACATGCATGGGAAGGAAGTTATAACAAATTACCGTTATACTTAGGCAACAACTTTATTATGGTAACCATCTACTTAGGCAACAACTTTATTATTATGGTAACCATCTTTAATCTGTAGCCCTTTGGAGGTCTCTAGCCTAAAAATTTGTGCAATTACTTCCCTGTGATATCTTACTCTGCTTAGTCTTGGGAGAAATATCTGATGGTAATCTATGTTTGCATGATACTAAAATTTCGAGGTAAAATTAGAGGTCATGGTTTTGAATTACCAGCTTCGCTTTCGAAGTTCAAAGGGAAATATTATTACAAAGGTGAGAATCAATAACAACCATCTCCCTAAACAATAAGGAAAACACTTTCGATGCCAATATCCACTTGGCCTAATCATTTAAACCAACCAAATTAGAGCATAGGTCAAACTTAGCAATTGAAACATGTTTAGTCATCGTATCAATAGGATCCCCATGAGTACTGATCTTGCATATCTTTAGTTTAACTTAGCAACAATGTCTCTAACAAAATGGTACATGGTATCAATGTGATTTATTAGCGCATGGAACATCTGATCCTTTGTAACATATATGGCACTTTGACTATCAAAAAACAAATTATTACAAGAATCATCTCAACAAAGCTCAATAGACAAACCTTTCAGCCAAACCGATTATTTAAAAGCTTTATCAATAGCCATGTATTCGGCTTTAGTGGTAGATTTGACGACAACATCCTACAACGTTGTCTTCCACCTAAAAACACAACCACCAACATTAAACACATAACCTCTGAGAGGTCTTCTCTTATCTAAATCAGCAGCAAAATATGAATCCACTTAGCCAACGAGTCTCTCACCAGTCCCGCCAAACTTCAAACAAGTAGTGGAAATGTCATCAAGGTACTTGAAAACCTATTGAATATCTTTCCAATGTTCTTTACTAGCACTATCCATGTATCTAATGATTAAACTCATAGCATAAGATAAATCAAGTCGTGAGCAAACCATGGCATACATCAAGGAACCAACAACACTAGAATATAACACCTTTGACATGTACTCAAACTCTTCATCAGTAGTAGGACATTGATAAACTACCAACTTAAAATGAGGAGAAATAGGAGTACTAATTGACTTTGCACCATGCATATAAAAACAATGAAGAATTTTCTCAATGTAACTTTGCTGACTAAGAAATAACAAACAAGATTTCTGTCTTAGGTAATCTCCATATAAGATCTTCTTAGTAGCACCAAGATCCTTCATCTCAAACTCACTACTTAGGCATGCCTTCAAAGTAGTGATTTCTTTCTTGCTTTTTGTAGCAACCAATATATCATGAACATATAACAACAAGTACATATGTATTCCATCAACAAATTTAATATAGACACACTATCATATTGTGACCTCATAAAACCATTTGAGATCATAAATGAATCATACCTTTTGTACCATTGTCTTGGAGATTGCTTCAAACCATAAAGTGATCTCTTCAATTTGCATAGAAATTTTTCCTTACCAGGAACTATGAACCCTTCAGGTTGGTCTATGTATTTCCTCTCAAGATCTCCATGCATAAAAGTAGTCTTTACATCTAACTGCTCAAGCTCAAGATCACGCAGAGCCACAATACTAAAGAATATACGAATAGAACTATGATCTACAACTGGAGAGAAGACAACATTATGATCAATACCTGGTTCTGACTATAGCCCTTATTAGCTACTAACCTGCTTGCCTTGTACCTCGAAGGCTCATTAGGATACAAACCTTCCTTTATCTTGAATATCCACTTGGATTGGACCACCTTATTTTGTTTAGGAAAGAGCACAAAATCTCATGTGCTATTTTTATCAGGCGACGACATCTCCTCTTGCATAGCAAAAATCCACTTCTCACGATTATTGAATGCAATGGCTTCATTGTATGTAGCAGGTTTAGAATCGTTCTCGACCTATTCAGCACAACTCAAAGCATAATGAACAAAATTTACCTCTTTAATTAAACAAGGACGAGAACCTTTGTTATGCCTCGATCTATCAACAAAAATAGACTCATGTGGCTGCTGCAAATAGTAGGTAAGTGATAAGAAACATAATCATCAATATTTTCCTAATATGTATATTGAACAACAACATGGTTTCCAATAGTTTCTTGCAGGTGATCCACCTACACGCTAAATTTTCCTCTCCAACGGGAACGAGAAAGGGATTTGAAGGCAAGTTGCCATGATACATAACAAATTCGTTGAAAACAATACTCATACTCAACACTTCTACAAAGTGGCATGTTTTAATCCATAGCTTTGTGTCGGGAGGTCGTTTGGCTATTAAAGTTAACATGATGATGTTGACAAATAGTTCTAGACAAAGGAATGTCTAAGAAAAGGTGGCCCATTATCACTAATGTTATTCAATATAGTGGCTGATATGCTATTCGTAATGATGCAACGCAAAGTCCGGTGGCCAAATTTAAGGTGTAATTCCTCATTTGGTTGGTAGTGGATTATCTATCTCACAATATGTCAATTATACAATCCTATTTATAGAACATGATATTGAAAAGGCGAGAAATTTGAAGATAATTCTATCAGCTTTCGAGCAACTCTGAGGTCTGAAAATTAATTTGTACATGAGTGAATTATTTTTCTTCAGCGCGGCTCGAGACGAGACCAATCTGTATGCTAGGTTACTTGTCTGCGAACAAGGAAAGTTTCCAATTAGTTAATTGGGTATATTGATACATTATTAGAGACTTACAAATGTTGAATAATGGAAACTTGTTGAGGGGTGACTATAGTTAAGATTAAACAGTTGGAAAGGTAAAATGTTATCCTTAGGAGGAAGATTACTTCTCATCAACTCAATACTAAGTAACATGGTATTGTATATGATATCCTTCCTCCAAATAACAAAAGGGCTCTTGAAATGATTGAATTACTTCCGATCAAGATTATTTTGGCAAGGTGACAATGATAAAAAATAAATATCAACTGGCTTAGTAGAGTGTCGTCAGCCGCCTCAAAGAGCAGGGTGGGCTATGTATTCATGATCTTTATGTCAAGAATACGGTCCTTCTTGGTAAATGGATCTTCAAGTTACTTAATGAAGATAGGGTATGGAAAAATCTCCTTAAATGAAAATAGGTTGACTCAAATGGATTGTCCAGGGTATATTAGAAACCTGGTGGTTCACATTTCTTCGCTGGTTTAATAGTTATGAAGAAACATTTCTTATGCTTTGGATATTTTTCAATTAAGGATGGATCAGAAATACGTTTTTAGGAGGACAAGTGGCTAGGCAATGCTACATTTCGAGAATACTATCCTATTTTTTATGATATTGTTCATCATAAGGGTGATACAATCGCCACGTTTATGGAGTCTTCTCCTCCAAATGTGATGTTTAGAACATATTTACTTGGACCGAGGTTTGTTTCCTGAAATGCCTTGCTTTAGCGTTTGGTGTTAGTCCATTTAACACTTGGTCATGATGAATTTCGTTAGAGTCTATATGAGAATGGTAATTCTCAGATGATTCTATGCACAACGTACTAGTCCAGCAAGACTTACGAGTTGATAATAATAGGAAAATCTAAAAGATGAAGATAGCTCTAAAGATTAAAATATTTGCTTGCTATCTTTGTCGTGGGGTTATTCTTAAAGACAACCTTGTTAGGTAGAATTGGCATGGAATTACAAAATGTGTTTTTATCACCATGATAAGACAATCAAGCATATGTTTTTCCAATGCAATTTTATCCGTCCTATATGGCCAGTCATGCAACTTGAAGTTTGTATCCACATAATAGTGTTGCCAATATTTTTGGGACATGGCTACATGGTATAGATCACAAGTACATAATTTTTCTTACGGTGGGAGCATATTTAGTCGTTGTGGCTATGTAGAAATGATAAAAAAAAATGATAAAAAATTTCTCTCTTGCATGTTATCTACCAGTGCACCAATACGCCCCGTTTTATGGTCATCTCTACAGCGTGTAGGGTCTCACGACATGTTTATGGAGGTGTCTACACAACTTTGGGACATGGCGAGTGACTTTTTTAGCCAACATAGCTGGAAATGTAATCTCTATATTGGCCCTTCACCAACTTCGACGTTTTGCAATTTCTCATTTCAATATGTAATTCATCTTTTTTCCATTTTATTACTTACAGACTTGTGTCGGTCGTGAGAATCCTAGTTATACAGAGTCGGGTGTAATGCTTAAAAGAGCTAAATACACATGTAGTTCCACAACTTTCCTATTATCTGCAAACTAGTCCCACTAGTTGTAAAGCGTGAAGTTCTACAATGCTACATTTCATCATGGAATTCATTGTGAACCTTTTTTTTCTCCTTGGATACAAGTTGTTGGACTAGGACTTAGCCTGTTACAAGTTGTAAGACTAGTTTACACATCCTATACACGTTGTAGGACTATGAGTGTATTTAGCTCTACTTAAAACTTTTTAAGTAATAAAGCGTCATTTATCAAAAGAATATTGTTACATTAATCTTTTGAGTTTCTCTGATCACGAAGAGAAAGCCGAGGCTTGCTCCTGTAGGTGCATGGAGGATGTTAGGTCAAGTAGTATCATTTGCAAAAACAAAAACAAAATATATATATATAGAGAGAGAGAGAGTAGGATCATACTTCCAATTCTTATTTTTAGCAGACTGGTTAAGGATGTGCATTACTAGGTGAATACAATCAGGTTTCTTCACCACTTAGATAATTGGTGGGAGAAAATTTTCAGATAATTGTTCGGCAGTTGTTCATTTTGGAGGTGAAGGAAGCTCCCTACCCCTATGGGTAGATGGGAACCGGGGGGAGGGGCATGAATTTGAGTCGCTCATGTGTGGTCTGCGTGTCAACGACTCAAAGTCACTAAAAATCTGGGACATTACAACATCTCTGACAAGTGACCTATAATAGACTCCACATCGCTTGGGGGGCGGGGGACAAATGTCTTGAACTCCCTCTGTCTTAAAATAACTGTTTTAGATTTGTCAAAAATTATCTAGATACTATTTAGTATTCCCTCCGACCTAAATTAGATGATCAAATTTATCAAGATACAAATGAATCTAATATTAAATCATGTCAAGATACAATCAAATTTAATCAACTAATTTGGATCGGAGAAAATATATAGATTCATCTAAATTTGATAATCTGGAGACATCTATTTTAAAGAGAGAGAGAGTATATTTTATCGGGATGATGTATAATTTTCGGACAGGTGATACATTATGTCACATCCCCTGGCGATGTAAAACCCAACGCGTGAAGCCCCAACCGCCACGCTCAATGTTCACCGCCGCAGGCTCCTCTCGATCTCCTTTCTGCTGCTGCCGTCGTCGGCTGATTTCCGCTCGTGGGCTTGCTCCTGCTAGGCCGCCGTCTCCTCGCTCGTCTGCTCGGCCGCCAATTTGCCGGATTTGGAGGCATTACGGTGGTGGCTGGCACGCGCCCGCCATCTCGATTCACCTCGACGTGCTGGCCTCGGCCACCAAGCCGCCGCTCGGAGCCGCTGGCGCTGGAGGTCGTCCGGCTCCTCCGAGGACACGCCGCTCAAGGGCCACCGCTCGCGCCGGACCCGTCCCTTGCTTCCGGCGTCGCCCGCCCTACCTCTCTGCATCCGTCCCTAGCCGACGGAGCCGCCGGCCTGCCTCGAGTGTGTGCGGCCCGCACCGAGGAGCTTTCCACCGTCCCCGCCCTCTCCGTCGCCCTGGCCCCTGCCGCCAGCTCTGATTCTTCCTCAATCGAGCTTTCTGCTGCATCCCCATGTGGTATGCATCTAGGGAGGAGCTGCCATGGCTAAACTTTGAACTGCATCAAACTCTGCTTTTATTCTAAAAAAAGTGGAACCCCCATGACCTCCTGAGCACGTTCATACCCTCGGTTACCGCTGGCGGGTCTCGCCGGCGACGCAATCATCGATTTCATGACCTCTAGTAGCCCCTGTTCTTCTGAACCTGAACGTCAGTTCAGTTTTCTGAACGACAGAGAAGTTGTTGTCTGTTGATCCTTATTTAGCTAGCCCCGTAGCCCCTCTACTATTTTCTTTTCCTTTGAGTCCAATTCAGTTAACCACGCGTCAAAAATCAACTTCTGTCCACTACATCTAACCGCACATACCAAATTAAAATTAATTCGTTGTTGATATGTTTGTGGTGATCTTGCATAGTTAAAATTTAGGAGAGAAGGGCGGCAGCGGTGCCTTATTTTGCATCACCTAGTACAGCAGCAGTGTCCTACAATTAGGGATGTAAATGACACTTAAATGGCATCAGAAAGTTCCGTTTATTCAACTTGTTATGTTCTTTGTTTTTAAAAACATAAATTTTATTGAACTGGAGTACTAATAAACGGTATTACGCGGGATTAAGTGGTGTGCTGCTTACATCCCTACCTACAATACATCACCTGAAAACCCCAAAACCGCACAAGTAATGTAAACCCCCCATTTTAGTAATACTATATAATTTTTACATCATCTATTTTGAGTGTCCTTTAATACATCATCTGTTAGAGTTGTTCTTACGTCAACTATTGCCGGCAGGGGAAGGGGATAGGGGGCTCCCTGATATCAGTACAGGAGAAAATATCTGGTGGAATCCAACTTTCTTGAGCGGGGTTGGAGGGAACTACTCCTACATAGGATCACATGGTTGGTCCCTCTGTGTCTTACTTAATACCACCTCTGTTTTTAAATATAAATCATTTTGGTAGTTTAGTATCTAAATATACAACGTTTTGGTGGAGTAGTTTAAATTGAACTGACAAAATGTATATATTTAGAAACACAGGTACTGTTTCTGTAAGTATCTTCTTTATGCAATACGCATTTGCTATTTATTCTGATGGAATTGTTTCATTTGTTGCGCCCCACAGTTTCATGTGCGAAACTGTTTAGTTTCAGACTTCGATAATGTTTCTGGTTCTGTCAGTACCATTGTAACTTCAGGACTTATGTCCTCTGAGGAATAAAAGTTGGAACTTATGCTCCTCCAATTTAAGTTCCACTATGCTGGGCGTTGTGACACTGGAAAAATGAGAAGCGGAATGGCCCGTGAACTAAACAATCTCAAGCAAGGTACATTGCGCCTCACAGCTAACGCTGTTTTCTAGTACAATACACGCATCAAAACGGACGACGCACCAAAGAGCTCATGCATTTCTAGTTAGAACTATACATGGAACAGAAGCAAAACTGTAGGTTCCTATTTGATATTTACATACACGTAACCAAAAAAAAAAACTATACATCACAAACCCCACCAGCTCTAATACTAACAGCAGAATAACCTGAAAGTATTACATAGATGAAACAATATGGCAACACGATTGGATCACCAGACAAAATGTTCTCTAAATGCTAATACATCATAGGTGGCTGGTGGCCCCTGGTTGCTAGCTGTTATCTTTCAAAGATCTCCATAATCATCAGTTCCAATCGCTCGGCAGAACACATGGCTTTCTCAGATCTGGATCGGGACATCCACTTCAACAAAGGACTGTGGGAACTTCGCCTTTCCTGCAATGCCTTTAAGAAGTTCGCATATTTGGGAACAATTAATTTCACTATCTCTTGACGGAGTGTCTTTTTAAGCTCAGTTTGAACTTTCCAAGTCATCTGGCTATCACAGATACTATAAAATTCTTCCATAAATGAATCCACGGATGAACGGCATGGCTTCTTCAGGGAATCACCATCCAGATATGACAGCATAGGTGGAAACCAGTATTCCTCAAGGTACCTCGCGATGTATTGGTCTACCAGTGAAACTAAATTACTCACGACACTTGGAGGGAGTAATCCTGGATGGCACTTCTTCTGCAGAACATTATATATGTTGTTCAAGAAGAATATGTACCTTTGTCCCTTTTCCTTTTCTTGGAATTCTATTTCTGCAAATTCCTTGAGCTTGGATATCAAACAGTTGAACATGTCAGAGCAAGGGCCAGTGCTGTAATCTCCGGATTCAAGTATTGACTGCACCATATCTCTGTTGCGACAGAAGAATTCCAGGACTTGTATGAAAACAAAGGTTGCTGGATGAATAATTGATTCTCGGGTTGATTTTTTTCTGCTACAAATTACAGTCCTCTGAATTACACCTTTGAAAGCGTGCACCATCTTATTAACAATACCAGCAACCTCACCAGATCTGCTGAAAGGCAAGTCTTTTATATTGAATAGGACATCAACAAGTGCGTCAAAAACAGTGAGCATTTGTGAAATATGGTCAGCAGACCATATTGCATCACTGAATGAACAGGCAACACCAAGGAGCTGCTCTAAAGGCTGCCCAGCTACCTCTGAAAAGTATTGTTCCCAATTCTGCTCATGTAACTGTTGCTTACTTAAACCAACAAGTTTGGTAGTAATTTTGAGCCTCATGATCCAAGTCTGTGTTGTTTCACTGGTCAACCCACGAGGACCTGCAAAGGCTTCTGCGCCCGCCTTAAGGATCCATGAATTCTCATGTACATCAGACAGTCTGTAACATGGACAAGATTCAAACTTCAGAATATACTACAAAATGCATACATACAAGGTTTCTGGAAGTTACGTATAAACTATAAAGCATCAAAGAAACAATTCTCCTCATCAAGAACATCGATTGAACTACACAGCAGGATATATCCCAATAAGAAACCTCATAATGTAAAGACAAACAAAATATGATTGACTAGCTTCAGATACTTTGGAAGTTATATGTTTCCATAATATATACCTGGTTTAAAGCAGGGCCTTGCTTAAAACCTACAGCTCTGCCTTTTGGTTTGAAGCAGCTCAATGTGGCCATCTACCTCGCTTTTTAATGACATATGGCTTGGATAACCTCACACAGATGATAATGCCTGGTTATCTGCAATAAATATTCTATACACTGTTACTGTGATGCATACGTATGCTTTCTTTTTTTCTTTATGTAGGATGATTGGTATTGAGAATGTAAGTATTATCACCTACTGAAAGGCTTCAACTAACATTGTTTCTCTACGTATTTTTCTTCTTTCCATATCTGCTAATTTTAACTTGTTCAGTGTAAAGATTAATTACCACTGGCACTAATTTAAAACATCTACTATACGCTTCTTAGTGAATTAAAATATTGCAAAAACAAAAGGATTTGCCCTTATTGCAATATTTTGATATGGAAGTAGAAATTGGTAGTGAACTACCTAGAAACACAGTATGATAGGAGAATGGGGCACAGTAAGCCATAGGAAAAGGAATATTCCTCAAAAATATAATGTTTTAGCTTGTTAGACTATTGGCTCTTTGGTCTTTTGTTTCCCCCTTCCTCGTTTTTGGGTTCTCTGGTCCACCCCCTGTAAAGTGTTCTCTGCCTTTTTATAACCTTTTACTGTGATGCTGAGTTCATGTGGGTCATTTTGGAGTCCAAAATTCCAAACCAGTTGAAATGAGAAGAGTTGGTGGACGCACAATAAGATTATCAGCAAGAAAGCTTGATAGTTTGCATTAGACTGGAAATTCACTAGGCAGCAGTTTCTTTTATCCATGATTCGCTGGCATGTTACCCTCGAGAAATACATTTGCTACACAAAATTTAATTTCTGTGTACGCAATAACAAGCAAAAGCTCTGGGTAGTTACAAGGAAAACTTGGGAACTGTGATTAAAGCGAGAAGTTCTTAGTGCAGCCTCAGCAGAATTGTTTTCGGAGAGAACAGGCAGGAGGACTGCCATACTTACATTAACCAACAAGATAAAGGTGCAATACAACAGAAAGAGGCAAACAGCTAAAACTGTGTGCTGAAGAGCAGCAATAGACAACCACCCTATAAGAAAAGATACATTAGGCAACTGCACATGGCATGGTCACACGACCAAGCATTCTATCATACTCCATGGCTCCTCACATCCTCCATAGCACACTTTCTTCAGACATGGCAAAGATAAGTAGATAATGTCCTGGGTTCTTCTGCTTATACTACTGGACACACATTTGTTCCTTCTTTCCACACCGCCCAGGACATTAAAATCAAGGTGTCGAAAACCTTTTAGATGTGGTGTTAGAAATCAGTGTGGTGTGGAGAAACTGTATGTTCTTGGCATTCTAGATGGCTTCATGGCCAAGCGCCGAAAGATATAGCACCAAATTAACCTGACTGCCATAGAAAGAACAGGGAAGTACCCGAAGAGGGTGGGAACGGAAGTTGGTTTATAGAATGTAAGAGAAATAAGGCTATGGATATGCACGGCATGCTGTGTACCCCAGGCCCCAAGCGTGCAATAGCTGGACATAGCAGTTTACCCTGCTTTGAACATCAACATTTGCAAGACGGGTGGGGATGCAACTTTCGGATTGGAAGAAACCGCAGGCTTACTAAGACCGGATATCTAAATTCTGTTGGGCAAGAGTAATTGTTTACTGTGTACCAATTGCGAAATGAGGATTTCAGTAATAGTTGAATAGATTGTGGTTCTTGTGTACCGAATGCGATTTGTTTGTGAATTGTGATCAGTTAAGAACATGTAGCTGCTTGTATTGGACACTGAAAAGCAGATCACACAAAAAACATGCAGAACCGCCAGAACACAAGCACAACAGACACATGCAGAGAGAGGAAAGGAGCCCTGTTTGTGGGGGAAAGAAAGGCACGGGAAAGAACCGTGCTCCGGGTCCAAAGTAACCAAAACTGGTACCGTCGGAGGACATGATCACCACCAGTTGATTGATGATGAGTACTAGTACGTACGGAATCAAATCAGACATACTACTACAGACATGGACATATACAGAAAGAACGAGCGGTCCGTACCGAATCGAGTAAAAAGGTACTAGCAGTACATGGGAATGAAATCGAAGAGAACAAATGAAGGATTGGTGAGGGGCGCATACAAACCTGTGCACGGCGTCTCCTTGTCGAGCATCGGGGAGCGAGCCGGGGAGGAAGAAGAGACGGGGATCCCCTGCTTCGAGCGACTGGATGAGCGGGTACCCGTGGTGCCGATTTCTGGCGCGGCCGCTCACGTCGTCGTCGCTCGAGTCGGAGTCGGACGAGTCGACCCGCGGCATCTTGAGAGCGTCGATCGACCGCCTCCCGTGGACGATGGCGAACTCGAGGACGGCGGTGGCCGCCGCCACCTGCGCGGGGTCCAAGAGAACGGGAACGCGATGGGGCGGCGGGTTCTCCCGGGTCAGGCCCGGCGAAGGGCGCGGATCCATGGATAACCACCTGGCGAGCTTCGCGGGAGCCCGGGCGATGGTGCCTCCCCGCAGAGCGAGGACGAGGGCGAGGGACAAGAAGCGGGCGAGGGCGAGGAAGAAGGTGCTGTGGAGATACAGCCTTGGGCCCCACGCCTGATTCTCGGTGGGAGGGATGCAGTTCATCATGCTGCCCCCCGCCGTCGCCGGCGGCGGCGGCGAGCGATGATTTGCGTTGGGAGGAGGAGGAGGAGGAGGAGGGGACGGCAGGGGAGATTCAGAGTGGGGGGATGGGGCGGCGCTTGGGGGGTTTATGTACTCGCTAGTCTCTCCGCACCACATGACCGTACCAGCAGTCAAACTTTGAAATGGAGCGACAGACAGGCGGCGATGCCGACAGTGCGGCCGCTTACGTGTAATAACTCTGGATTCGGATCGGTCCGAGGTGTTCTCCGTGCTTGCTTGCTTGCGACCGATGTCCTTTCCGTACGACCACGTTTGCCATATGCAGTAAGCAGTACTAGACTGCCATACTTACAATTTCCCAACGTTTGTTGGGATTTCGCAAACAAAAAAGAAGGTGTTTGGAGATTGTTTCAAACGAGGTTGGAGTAGCTACGACATGTCTTGTTTTCTTTGGTGGACGTGTTTCTGCGCGAAAACCGAACAATTTTAAGGAAAAATAGGTGCAGGAAAATCATTTTTCAGACTCGCCTGAAGGAGTAGTACCACTACCACTCACTCAAAAGCAACACGAAACTCGAACTAGTACTCCACTGGGAATCCAGTGTATCTAGAAGCTCATCGAGCTACAGTACTAACCAGTAGGCTCAATGAGTCAAAAGCGACACCAACCAATAGAGAAGCTCATCGAGATACTGGTGGTATCACATGACAGCTCTCTCGGAGAAATACTCTCAGTTTTCATTTTTTTTTAAAAAAAATATTCTTCCCGCTCGTTGCATGCCGTCCGCTGCTGTGTCGATCGATACATAGCATCTAGAACGTTTCACACACGTGGATAAGCAAGCAGCCACACGCGCATGCGCTAAGCAACGACTCGTCACGCTCACGCCCACAACATCGAGCCCCCGCAGAAGTAGCTAGCTTTCCCAGGAACCCCGCGAGGGGGCTTTCCCTTTCCTTGGTCTACTTGATGAAAGAAAAGGAGAGCTACTACTAGTAGTAGTACTAGAGGAGAAGTGAATCAAGCGATCTACTAGTATACTAGTGCGACTATCAGCGGGACACACGAGTGTACACTTTCCCGACGACGGATATGATTACTTGCATAATCAAAATATCCGAGAGGAACGGATATAATTCGTGCATTATAAATATAAGAAATGGATTCCTTGGATTTTTCTAATAAATTTAGACATATTATTTATATTATTTGGAGTTATATAGTTAAAGTTATGAATTTCCAAAGTTTTTGTATAATTAATAAAATAATTTATTATAATTAATAAAATAATTTATATTTTTTGTATATTTTAATTATATAAAATAATAAATAAAGTTTGTAAAAAAAGATTCAAACAATTCTGAGCACTTTTCGTATTTAAACTTTTTCCATTTAAATTCGTATTCAAAAGTTATGAAGGTTTTAATAGTGTCAGAGACTTCTGCGTAATTTTCTGTCAAATCTTGAGGATCTGCATGCAAAACGACAGACGACACGTCGTCTCCTGTTGCCACGTGGCCCTGACAGGTGTGCCCGCGCGTCTTAGGCAGTGTCAATTCGCTATCAGAGTGCAATCAATGCACATTGCTACAATCAGAGTCAAATGTGGTATCGTTTGCGATTCGAGAGCGACTGGTATGAAATGGAAAATTTGACATACAAAGTGATAGTTTTATGCTATCAACTCTCTTACATTAGACAATCATGTGTGTCACACAACTTTGTACAAATAAACCCGCAAGAAATAAAATTACAATTTCAATCTTGGCAGGACTTGTGCCTCGTGTTATCCATCATCGTCCTCTACCACAACCATAGCATCGTCAAAAAAAAAAGAGACGAACAACTGCCATACCAAAATATGAGAGAGCAACTTTACATACAATAGCAAACCAATCTTTGGTTGGATGGTTAGGAGGGTGGTTGTACCCCAACCCACCGGAGTTCAACCCACATGTTTGAAATTGTGTGTTGCATAAATGGCGGAATATTTTTTTAGTGGGAGGCGATGTTCCCGTCGACAGCGAGGTGCGCATGGTGACTTCGTCAATCTCAAGACCCGATCCGCCGGCTCAGTTTTTCGGAGGTGCTCATAGGGTAGGGTGTGCATGTGTGTGTTCATAGGGTGGGTCCATGTACGTGTTATGAGCGTCTTCGATTGTACTGTGTTTCTAAAAAAAAAACTTTACATACAACAATGCTTTTTCAGTCGATAAACCAGGCCGTTCGCGAGGGATGAGACCAAGACGTTGTGACATGTTGGCCTAAGATCTTTTTCGTGGTCACCGGAACTTCATCTGATACAATCGAAGACAAGAAACGTCGCCTCCCGCAGTCATCCACACATAAAAAATAAGACACCAAACACAAATACAACAGCTCCGATCAGATGATCACCACCTACGAGTGTCGATCGTGGATCACGAATCTCACCGGATCTTGATTGGCAAGACGACCGGGCCATACGCCATCTTGCGCGAGATCCGCTGGAAAAAAAGGCTCACCTATATCCGCAAAGATATTCGTCACGGCCGTCGCCATCGAGGCGCAGCTCTCTAGCACACTCCGGTCAGTGGCTTCTAGTAATACGCTATTTATTTATTGAAACTGGTAGTACGACGCGGATTTTTTTTTTCGTGGTAAGTACAACGAGGATTACTAATTTGGCTGACAGGAAAAGGTCGGACTTCTTTTTCGTCGATAGTGAAAAAGCAGGCGGTCAATGAAAGAGAGAAGAAGAAGAAGCTGCTTCTCAAGGATCTCGTTATATTCTTCGTTTTTTTAAGGTGTTTTATACTGTACATCTTTATTTTAACGCCAGCATCTTGTTTGTAATAAAAAAAGTTAGCGATCTTGCTTTTTATTTTCGAGTGAAAGAAAATGAGGCATGGTGCAGTGCGTTTCACGATTGTGGGAGAACTGATGGCGCGGAGTAGGCAAAAGCCCAGACATTTTTAATTAGGGAGTATAATTATTTGGTTTAATGCGATGTGATCATCATCATCTCGAGATAGCAAACGAGTTTAGACCGTCCATCGGTCACCCTGGGATACATTAGGCGGCCAGAATATGATTTTCAGGGATTATTAGGAGCTAGCAAAAAAAGAGCATATAGTACGTGTGCGCGAGGTGTTTAACTAAATTGGCACGTGCACGTGCGTGTTCACGAGCTCTCACAATTGACTTACATCATCTATGGCTCTTTGTTCAAACGAGAAATCTATGGCTTTAATCCCTTGGTGCGGACGGACGGACGGACGGACGGTACGGTCGGTGGAGGCGCGCCGGCTCGACCGGCGGACGGCTGGGCGTCGCGGATGGCGACATCGTGCAGCTACGTAGACACACATCCTTCAAGGGTTCCGCCCATCGTTGTCGTCAAGATTAAAGAACCGCGCGGGACCACTTCAAGCAGGTCGTCCTCAATCAAGACCGAAGAATATATTATGCCGTGTTCTGCGACATGTCTCTTTCGTGTGAAGTAAAATGAAATACCGCTAGCGCGCCCGTCGTGTATGTGACTCGGTGCAGCATGTCTAGCGGATCACGTAAGAACGTAGAGACCGTAAATTAACCGCTCATTCGGTTTTGGACGAAAAAGCCGCCGAGCAGCATCTCTAGGGGATCCCGTAAAAACGTAGAGACCGTAAAAGTTATAAAAACGTTCAAACTGTACAAAAAATTAAGGGGAACAAAAAACAACAGCGCAACTTCCATATTCAAGGTTTTCATGGACAAATCGAGTGTGCCCTATATATGTTGCTTGGCTTGGTGCCACTAAAGTTCCAGCATGGTCCGGTGCCGTTTTGTCACGTCTCAAACTGGCTAATTTTCGCTAAACCACCCCAAATTCTGGCGAATCTAGTCAAAATTTTGGTGATTCACGGACCATGGAGCCAATTTCACTGCAGCGACCGGAGACGGGTGGAGCTTGAGCTTCACTGCAGCGATCATAGAAGAGCGGAGTGGGACCTGGTCGGGTCGGGGTCGAAGAAGGGCTGGACAGAGCGGGGTAGCATATCTAGAGGCGTGGGCATGTCTCAGCGTGGAGGAGCTCCGCCAGCGAAGTCATGGCGACAAATGCGCTGGGAGCTCTTCGCCGCAATATGGGCGAGTGGAGTGGGGCGAATGTGACCGTCTCGCCGACAGAGCTGGCCCTCGCCCATTTTCACTGCGTCCCCGGGGCGTTTTCAGGAACCTGGGTATGGCCTGGGAAGCCCGAACCAAAGTTCGTCCGAATCCAGACGAACACAGGTTCCTGGGTACGCGAATGAGCCGATTTTCGGTGTTCGGACCTAAATTCGACGTTCGGATCGGCGTCTTAGGTAGGCGAGTGGAGATGCTCTTAGTGCCCATGTCCTACGCGTCATGTAGTATATAAACAAGCAGACGTGAACCCTAGCCGTCACCCATAATTAGATGATATCTTCCTACATGTGCACCACTGTTCCATCTATCTGTGCTACCCTCAGTTACTCCATATGCCGCCAGCAGCCTGCACGGTCGTCTGGACGAGCATGTCTCCGGAACCCCATATCTTTGGTCCTGCACCGAGAGGGAGGCGATAAGATTTTTGAAGAAATATCTCGGTGCAACTACCGAATTTCATCTTCGTCATGTACGTCTAACTTACTTGACTCAATCGCCATGTTGGACACCACCACCAAAAAAGCTGCTGATGTTGCCGTCGCCCATCCCGGAGGCCCTGATGTTTCGTCGATAGTATAAATTGCACGTGTTTTTTTACCTCCTCGTATTTCCCATGTTGATTACACGTATATATGCTAGGTTTTTACTTGCGTATAGGTTGCATGTCTATTATGTATATGCTAGTCGATCATGAAAATTGTACCGTCATGATTTATATTTAGATTAAATTAATATAAGAATACTAATTATTTAATAATAAGATGGTGACGAGAGAAAGAATTAAAAATAGTTGTCCACATGTGGGGCCTACAGGATACGGGTCTATTTTACCGTGTCTATTTTTTCTTTTGGCTAGTTTACCATCCGAAAATCTGTTTACGATTAAGTAGATGCTAGCCGCGCTCCGCGTCGCGCCCGTGTCCCAGCAAGCGGGTGTGGCGTAGCGTGAGGTAATCCATGGGTTTGGTCGTGCTGGCCAGCCTGCTTTCACACGCACGCAGACGCCGTTGAAAATGGTTAGCGTGAGGGTGCCGGCGGAAATCCAGTCGCCTGATTCTGATTCGCCTCACGGTTCTCGCGCGCTCAACGCGATAGATACGTCTACGGACAATACCAATATACTCTATATCCATAACGCTCGTCATCTCACACGCGCGTCCCCCAAAAGAAACGGGTCAGATATAAACAGTTCGTTGAACATTTTACTTCACCAGCTGCCTTGAATGGTAGGGTGGCTTACGGCAGTTTATTATGACGGAAAAATTACAAGGAACTGAGATGAAGTAATAATAATAATAATAATAATAATAATAATAAGAAGAAGAAGAAGAAGAAGAAGAAGAAGAATCGTTAAGGGAGAATTAAACAGCTGTACAGCATGAATACGCGACCACCAACTGCTTGCTGGCAACCACTCTACCATCTAGTCTGCTTGTACTTGATCAACTTGTATTTTATCTTATCTAAACATTATTACTCCTACACGCGACAAATGTAACAGACTTGCTGCTTCTGTAAAAATTGTGGGTGTATACAAGTACATCGACGACCCAGCGTGACCACGTTCGTGTACTTAGGCCATGTACACTGCTCAGCGCTTAGATAGACGCCTGAGTGAGCCAAAATATATAAATCCCCAAACATCATTTTATTAGCTATAAGCATGGCCCTTAATTTGGTCGCTATTTGGATTAGAAAAACAGAAAACCGACGCTTTCAGCTTTACCTCTCCAACACCAAAGGCTTTGCGGTGGAAGCTTAAATCGGTACGCTAGGCCTCGTCCGAGTCTCAGACTCTTTTTTCTTTGCGCCCCTGGCTAGCGTCCGCAAGCTCGTCTAACCTGTTCGTGCAAAAATAAAATGTTTTTTTTTTCATAAAAACATAAAAAACTTTGTGTATTGATTCATTAATAGAAAAGGAATTTGATTTACAAGCATAAGAGAAGACCGATACACCCATATATACAATACACCCAACACTCAAAACAAGACTACGGCTAACGTCGAAATCCGTCAAGTGCTTCTCTAGGACGCCGCAGAGTGAGCTCCTCCGCCGAACAGAACTCTTGCTGATGAAAGTCGCAGTGCTTGCGCATCGTCGATATCGCTAGGAGCATGCCATTCACAGTCAAGATGGGTCTCACCTAGATCCCGCGAGCCATCCAGGCTCACCCAAATCTAGGGTACGCCATCGGCGCAGTGGCTATCTCCCTCAAGCCTCAATAAACTTACTAGCATGCAGTCTTCACCGACCCGCCATCAACCACAGAGGCCAGCCAACCACTGGACACCTGGAGGCTTGCTTGCACCGTCCGGGAAGGATCCCCGTCGCGCAAGCCATTAGCAATACCACTCGAGAGGCCAACACTCCATCTGCACTAAGACGCCGCATGAGGCCAACACCGAGGACCATGACAATAAGCTATGACTCGTACTAGGGAATAAGGTTTCCAAGATAACACTGTTGGAGATATGCCCAAGAGGCAATAATAAAGTGGTTATTATCTTATCTTCATGCTTATGATAAATGTTTACATACCATGCTATAATTGTATTAACCGGAAACATTAATACTTGTGTGATTTGTAAACATAAAAGAGTCCCTAGTAAAGCCTCTTGTTAAACTAGCTTGTTGGTTACTATATGATCATGGTTTCCTGATCATGAACATAGAGATGTTATTAACAACAGGGTCATATCATTAGGATAATGATGTGATGGACATACTCCTATAGTTAATCGTAGCATAAAGATCAAGTCATTTAATATAGTTCACTTGCTATAAGCTTTCTGATATATAGTAACCTAATTCCTTCGACAATGAGATCATGCTAATTGTTGGAGATATGCCCTAGAGACAATAATAAATGTAGTTATTATTATATCTTTGTGTTTATGATAAATGTTTATATTCATGCTATAATGGTATTAACAAGGAAACATTAATACTTGTGTGATTTGTAAACTTAAATTGAAGTCCCTAGTAAAGCCTCTATACATCACTAGCTTGTTGGTTAATAAATGATTGTGGTTTCCCTATCATGAACATTGAGATGTTATTAACAACAAGATCATATCATTAGGAGAATGATATGGTGGACATACTCCTATAGATAAGCATAGCATAAAGATCAAGTCATTTTAATAGTTCAATTGCTATATGCTTTCTGATACATAGTAACCTAATTCCTTCGACCATGAGATCATGCATATCACCTTTACCGGATGGATGCTTTGATGACATCAAACACCACACCGTAACTGGGTGGCTATAAAGGTGGCATTGAGTGTTCGGAAAGTATTGGTTGAGACACATGGATCAAGAGTGGGATTTGTCCATCCATATGACGGATAGATATACTCTGGGCCCTCTCGGTGAAATGTCATCCAATTAGCTTGTAAGCATGTGACTAGCTCACAAGGGATCACATATCACGGGAACAAGAAAAGAGTACTTATCGGTAACGAGGTTGAACTAGGTATGCTGAGATACCGACGATCATAACCTCGGATGAGTAAACTATCGTGAGACAAAGGGAAATTGGTATCGTATGTAAGTGGTTCATTCGATCGCAAAGTAATCGTATAAATATGTGGGAGCCATATGAATTTCCAGATTCCACTATTGGTTATTGTTCGGAGAAGTGTCTCGATCATGTCCGCATAATTCACGAACCGTAGGGAGACACACTTAAGGATTCGACGTTGTTTGAGTAGTTATGGAATGATGAGAAAGAGTCCGAATGTTGTTCGGAGTCTCAGATGAGATCCAGGATATCACGAGGAGATCCGGAATGGTCCGGAGAATAAGATTCATATAAGGAAAGTCCCATTTCGGAGTTGGGGAATGCTTCCAGTGTTTTCATCGGAAATGTTCTAGAAGATTCCGGAATGTCCGGCACTCCGGAGGGGAAGGGTACATGGATGTGTTATGTCAAGTTGGTATGATTGCATCATGTACTAAGTGTCATCGCTGAACAAAATAGAGGGATTAATCAAATCCTTGTTTGAAAAGTCAAACGCCAAGTTTGAAAGTCAAGCGGCTATTTTTGGGAAGTGGAGAGGGAGGTGGAAACCGACTTGGGGGAGGAGTTCCTCCTCCCACCGCCGGCGCACCACCAAGCCGAGTTGGGGAGGGACTCCCCTCCACTTGGCCGGCCCACTCCACCTATAAAAGGAGGGGCAGGGCTCCCCTCCTAGACACAAGTTCCTACACCTCTAAACCCTAGCCCCAAGCCGCCGCCGCCTCCATAGCCGCCACCGGCCCTAGGGCACTCGCCGCCGCCGCCTAGGTGAAACCCTAGCCGCCGTCCTAGCCCCCTCCTCGGCGTGTCTAAACCCTAGATCTTCGAGGGACTCTCTCATACTCCACCATACTCGCTCCGGCTTAAGGCGAAGCCCTGCGAGATCTTCCCTCTACTTCTGGTACCACGCTGTTGTGCTACCGAAATCGCGAGGAGAGTGCTACAACCTCCGCTGCCTGCTGGAACAAGGGAGAGGAAGGTCTTCGTCGAGTACCGAACGTGTGATCGACTGCGGGAGCACTGCCGGAACGCAGCGCCGGAAGGATCGTCTACGCGATCTTGAGATCGGGAAGAGTACGACTACATCACCCACGAGAATCCGCTCTCGTTAAACACTTTGGAATCTTCGAGGGTGAGTTATTCCATCGACTCGTTGCTACAATCTAGTAGATAGATCTTGGCTTGTTTGTTTGTATGCGATAGAAATTTTTTGTTTTCCATGCTACGAATCCCTACAGTGGTATCAGAGTCGTGTCTATATGTAGATCTGTTGCACGAGTAGAACACAATGGTCATTGTGGGCGTTGATGTTTTTATTGTCGATCGCTTCTTGTGTACTTTGCATCTTGCGGGATGTTGGGATGAAGCGGCCTGGGCTAACCTTACATGACATCGTTCATGAGACTTGCTCCACGCTTGACATGCAACTTGTATTGCATAAGTGGCTTTGCGGGTGCCTGTTTCTCCTAGCATAGTTAAGATTCAATTTACAACGGGTGATTAACAATGCTAGTATCAATGTTGTGGTTCATGTTCGTAAGTTAGAACGACACTTATTGAAAGCCCCAAACCACGTAAAACATGCAAAGAAAGTAGAGGCATCTAACTTTGTTTTGCAGGGGTGTGCTGTGATGTGATATGGCCGTGATTGTGATTATATTTGATGTATGCAATGTTCCTTATTGTAAGTTGGCAACCGGCAGGAGCCATATGGTTGTCTTTAATTTATGTTAAGACCCGCGTGTCTATTCAAAGTAGTTGTAATAGTTGAAGCCGGTGGACGACAACCATGGAGAAGCGTCATTGACTTTGATGCAATGCCGGTGATGATGGAGATCATGTTCGTGCTTGAAGATGGAGATCGGAAGCACAAAGAAGAAAGGCCATATCATATCACATATTATGAATTGCATGTGATGTTAATCCTTTATGCATCTTGTATTGCTTAGTAGACGACGGTAGCATTATAAGATGATCCCTCATGCACATGAATTTCAAGTCATAAAGTGTTCACCCTTAGTTAGCACCGTTGCTAAAGCTTGTTGTTTCGAAGCACCACGTGATGATCGGGTGTGTTAGATTCTGCAAGTGCATACAACGTGAGCAAGCCAGATTTGCTCATGTGGAAACTAAGGTTTGATCTTGACGAGCCTAGCATGTACATACATGGTCTCGGAACACGGATCACCGAAACGTAAAGCATGAATCATATAATAGATATGATGAACATGTCGATTGTTCGCCATTGAAACTATATCAACTCTCGTGATGATCGGTGTTGATGTGGTGGATTTGGTTCGTGTGATCACTAAAACAATGTGAGGTATATTGTTTTGAGTGGGAGTTCACCTAGATTAATTTTATTATTAATTTGAACTCAATTTTTCATAAACTTAGTCTAAACTATTGCAAATATGTTGTAGATCAATGGCAGCCCCTACCATCAATTTTAATGCGTTCCTAGAGAAAGAAAAGTTGAAAAACAATGGAAGCAACTTCGCGGATTGGTTCCGCAATTTGAGGATTGTCCTCACAGCTGGTAATTTGACCTATGTGCTGGATGCACCGCTGGGTGACCCACCTGCAGCTGATGCTGCCGATGAAGTAAAGAATGTTTACCTCACTCGGAAGAATCATTACTCCACAGTTCAGTGTGCCATCTTGTATGGTTTAGAATCGGAGCTTCAGAAAAGGTTTGAGAATTCAGACCCATATGATATGGTCGAGGATCTCAAATTGATCTTTGAGACTCATGCGGCAATTGAAAGCTATGAGGCTTCTGAAAAGTTCTTTAACTGCAAGATGGAAGAGGGCAGCTCCGTCAGTGAGCATGTGCTTAAGATGTCTGGGCACACGAACAAACTTCAAAGCTTGGGCATAGTGATTCCTAATGCTTTGGGGATTTACCGCGTCCTCCAATCACTACCACCAAGTTACAAGAACTTTGTGATGAACTACAACATGCAAAACATGAACAAGACGTTGCCAGAAATCTTTGCCATGTTGAAATCTGCAGAAGTGGAGATCAAGAAAGAGCACCAAGTGTTGTTGGTCAATAAGACCACCAAATTCAAGAAAGGCAAGTCTAAGCAGAAGGGACACTTCAAGAAGGGTGGTAAGAAAATTACCACGCCAACGAAGAAGACCAAGGCTGGACCTAAGCCTGATACTGAGTGCTTTTACTGCAAGGGAGAAGGTCACTAGAAGCGGAATTGCCCAAAGTACTTGGCGGATTTGAAGAACGGAACATCAAGAAGAAAGGTATATCCGATATACATGTTATTGATGTGTATCTCACTAGTACTCGTAGTAGTGCCTGGGTATTTGATACTGGTTCGGTTGCTCATATTTGTAACTCGAAACAGGTGCTGCAGAATAAACGAAAGCTAGCGAAGAACGAGGTGACGATGCGTGTGGGAAACGAATCAAAGGTTGATGTGATCGCGGTCGGCACGCTACCCCTTCAACTACCATCGGGATTAGTTTTATACTTAAATAATTGTTATTTGGTGCCTGCGTTAAGCATGAACATTATATCGGGATCTTGTTTATTGCGAGACGGTTACTTGTTTAAGTCCGAGAATAATGGTTGTTCGATTTATATGAGTAATATGTTTTATGCACATGCACCTTTGATAGATGGTCTATTCTTATTGAATCTCGATAGTGGAAATACACATATTAATAACATTGAGGCTAAACGTTTGAAATCGAGCGATAACTCAACCTATATGTGGCACTGTCGTCTTGGTCACATTGGAGTGAAGCGCATGAAGAAACTCCATTCCGATGGACTTCTTGAATCACTTGATTTCGAATCACTTGAAAGATGCGAAGCATGTCTGATGGGTAAAATGACTAAGACTCCATTTTCTGGTATGATGGAGCGAGCTACGGACTTATTGGAAATCATACATACCGATGTGTGTGGACCAATGAGTGTAGCATCACGCGGTGGTTATCGTTATGTTCTTACCTTCACGGATGATTTGAGTAGATATGGGTATATCTATTTCATAAAACATAAGTCCGAAACTTTCGAGAAGTTTAAGGAATTTCAAAGTGAGGTAGAGAATCAACGTAACAAGAAGATTAAATTTCTATATTCTGATCATGGAGGTGAATATCTAAGTTACGAGTTTGGCGAGTATTTGAAGAAATGCGGAATACTTTCACAATTGACACCGCCGGGAACACCACAGTGTAATGGTGTGTCTGAACATCGTAATCGAACTCTCTTAGATATGGTTCGTTCTATGATGTCACTTACAGATTTACCGCTATCATTTTGGGGTTATGCATTAGAAACAGCCGTATTCACTTTAAATAGGGCACCATCTAAATCCGTTGAAACGACACCGTATGAATTATGGTTTGGGAAGAAACCTAGATTGTCGTTCCTTAAAGTTTGGGGGTGCGAAGCCTATGTAAAGAAGTTACAGCCGGACAAGCTTGAACCCAAAGCGGAAAAATGCGTCTTCATAGGATACCCGAAGGAAACTATTGGGTATACCTTCTATCATAGATCCGAAGGCAAAATCTTCGTTGCCAAGAATGGATCCTTTCTAGAGAAGGAATTTCTCTCGAAAGAAGTGACTGGAAGGAAAGTAGAACTCGACGAGGTTGTCGAACCTTCTCTCGAAATTGCGAGTAGCGCAACACCGGAAGAAGTTCCTGTGGTGCCTGCACCAGTTAGAGAGGAAGCTAATGATGATGATCATGAAACTTCGGTTAAAGCTGCTACAGAGCCTCGCAGGTCAACGAGAACTCGTACCACTCCAGATTGGTATGATCCCGTTATGAGTGTCATGTTGGTGGACAACACCTATGACCCTGAGACATATGAGGAAGCAATGATGAGCCCAGATTCCAATAAATGGCAAGAAGCCATGAAATCCGAGATTGGATCCATGTATGAAAACCAAGTATGGACTTTGGTGGACTTACCGGATGGCCGGAAGGCTGTCGAGAACAAATGGATTTTCAAGAAGAAAACATATGTTGATGGTAATGTTACTGTCTATAAAGCTCGACTTGTCGCAAAGGGGTTTCGACAAATTCAAGGAGTTGACTACGATGAGACTTTCTCACCAGTAGCGAAGCTAAAGTCTGTGAGGATTATGTTAGCAATCGCTGCATATTATGATTATGAGATATGGCAGATGGATGCCAAAACAGCATTCCTCAATGGAGACATTGATGAAGAGTTGTATATGATGCAACCCAAAGGTTTTGTCGATCCTAAAGATGCTAACAAGATATGCAAACTTCAACGGTCCATCTATGGATTGAAGCAAGCATCCCGAAGTTGGAATCAACGTTTTGATAAGGTGATCAAAAGTTTTGGTTTTGTACAAACTTATGGAGAAGCTTGTATTTACAAGAAAGTGAGTGGGAGCTCTGTAGCATTATTAATACTATATCTAGATGACATATTGTTGATTGGGAATGATGTAGACCTTCTAAATAGTGTCAAGGAATATTTGAATAATAGTTTTTCAATGAAGGATCTTGGCGAAGCAGCTTACATATTAGGCATAAAGATTTATAGAGATAGATCGAGACGCCAAATATCATTGTCACAAAGTACATATTTGGACAAAGTTCTAAAGAGGTTTGGAATGGAAGATAGCAAGAAAGGGTTCTTGCCCATGTTGCCCAATACGACCTTGAGTAAAACTCAAAGTCCGACATCGACAGAAGATAGAGAAAGGATGAGTAAGACTCCCTATGCCTCAGCCATAGGATCTCTAATGTATGCCATGCTATGTACTAGACCCGACATTGCATATGCTGTTAGTTTAACTAGCAGATATCAAAGTGATCCAGGAGTGGATCATTGGACAACGGTCAAAAACATCCTTAAGTACTTCAGAAGAACTAAGGATATGGTTCTTTCTTATGGAGGTGATGAACAGCTCGTTGTAAATGGTTACACCGATGCTAGTTGGAACACCGATCCGGATGATTCTAAATCACAATCTGGATACGTATTTATTTTGAATGGTGCAGCAGTTAGCTGGAGGAGTGCAAAGCAAAGCGTTGTGGCGAGATCTTCAACTGAATCGGAATACATGGCTGCTTCGGAGGCTTCACAAGAAGCGATATGGATGAAAGAGTTCATTACAGAGCTGGGTGTGGTTCCTAGTGCACTGGACCCAATGTCTATCTACTGTGATAACATGGGCGCCATAGCCAATGCGCAAGAACCAAGGTCACACAAGAAGCTGAAGCACATCAAGCTATGTTTTCACGCTATTCGAGAACATGTCCAAGATGGGGACATAAAGATTTTCAAAGTACACACAGATATGAATGTGGCGGATCCGTTGAGTAAACCTCTCCCGAGGGCAAAACATGACCAACACCAAACTGCCATGGGTGTTCGGTATATTACCATGTAATCTAGATTAGATGACTCTAGTGCAAGTGGGAGACTGTTGGAGATATGCCCTAGAGGCAATAATAAATGTAGTTATTATTATATCTTTGTGTTTATGATAAATGTTTATATTCATGCTATAATGGTATTAACAAGGAAACATTAATACTTGTGTGATTTGTAAACTTAAATTGAAGTCCCTAGTAAAGCCTCTATACATCACTAGCTTGTTGGTTAATAAATGATTGTGGTTTCCCTATCATGAACATTGAGATGTTATTAACAACAAGATCATATCATTAGGAGAATGATATGGTGGACACACTCATATAGATAAGCATAGCATAAAGATCAAGTCATTTTAATAGTTCAACTTCTATATGCTTTCTGATACATAGTAACCTAATTCCTTCGACCATGAGATCATGCATATCACCTTTACCAGATGGATGCTTTGATGACATCAAACACCACACCGTAACTGGGTGGCTATAAAGGTGGCATTGAGTGTTCGGAAAGTATTGGTTGAGACACATGGATCAAGAGTGGGATTTGTCCATCCATATGACGGATAGATATACTCTGGGCCCTCTCGGTGAAATGTCATCCAATTAGCTTGCAAGCATGTGACTAGCTCATAAGGGATCACATATCACGGGAACGAGAAAAGATTACTTATCGGTAACGAGGTTGAACTAGGTATGCTGAGATACCGACGATCATAACCTCGGATGAGTAAACTATCGTGAGACAAAGGGAAATTGGTATCGTATGTAAGTGGTTCATTCGATCGCAAAGTAATCGTAGAAATATGTGGGAGCCATATGAATTTCCAGATTCCTCTATTGGTTATTGTTCGGAGAAGTGTCTCGATCATGTCCGTATAATTCACGAACCGTAGAGAGACACACTTAAGGATTCAACGTTGTTTGAGTAGTTATGGAATGATGAGAAAGAGTCCGAATGTTGTTCGGAGTCTCGGATGAGATCCGGGATATCACGAGGAGATCCGGAATGGTCCGGATAATAAGATTCATATAAGGAAAGTCCCGTTTCGGAGTTAGGGAATGGTTCCGGTGTTTTCATCGGAAATGTTCTAGAAGATTCCGGAATGTCCGGCACTCCGGAGGGGAAGGGTACATGGATGTGTTATGTCAAGTTGGTATGATTGCATCATGTACTAAGTGTCATCGCTGAACAAAATAGAGGGATTAATCAAATCCTTGTTTGAAAAGTCAAACGCCAAGTTTGAAAGTCAAACAGCTATTTTTGGTAAGTGGAGAGGGAGGTGGAAACCGACTTGGGGGAGGAGTTCCTCCTCCCACCGCCGGCGCACCACCAAGCCGAGTTGGGGAGGGACTCCCCTTGGCCGGCCCCCTCCACCTATAAAAGGAGGGGCAGGGCTCCCCTCCTAGACACAAGTTCCTACACCTCTAAACCCTAGCCCCAAGCCGCCGCCGCCTCCATAGCCGCCGCCGGCCCTAGGGCACTCGCCGCCGCCTAGGTGAAACCCTAGCCGCCGGCCTAGCCCCCTCCTCGGCGTGTCTAAACCCTAGATCGTCGAGGGACTCTCTCATACTCCACCATACTCGCTCCGGCTTAAGGCGAAGCCCTGCGAGATCTCCCCTCTACTTCCGGTACCACGCCGTTGTGCTGCCGGAATCGCGAGGAGAGTGCTACAACCTCCGCTGCCTGCTAGAACAAGGGAGAGGAAGGTCTTCGTCGAGTACTGAACGTGTGACCGACTGCGAGAGCGCTGCCGGAACGCAGCGCCGGAAGGATCGTCTACGCGATCTTGAGATCGGGAAGAGTACGACTACATCACCCACGAGAATCCGCTCTCGTTAAACACTTTGGAATCTTCGAGGGTGAGTTATTCCATCGACTCGTTGCTACAATCTAGTAGATAGATCTTGGCTTGTTTGTTTGTATGCGATAGAATTTTTTTGTTTTCCATGCTACGAATCCCTACACTAATCACCATCACCGAAAGGATGCTTTGATGACATCAAAGACCACACCGTAACTGGGTGGCTATAAAGGTAGCATTGAGTGTTTGGAAAGTATGTGTTGAGGCACATGGATCAAGATTGGGATTTGTCCATCCATATGACAGATAGATATACTCTGGGCCCTCTCGGTGGAATGTCATCCAATTAGCTTGCAAGCATGTGACTGGCTCACAAGGGATCACATATCACGGGAACGAGAAAAGAGTACTTATTGGTAACAAGGTTTAACTAGGTATGCAGAGATACCGACGATCAAACCTCAGATAATTAAAGTATCGTGAGACAAAGGGAAATTGGTATCGTATGTAAATGGTTCATTCGATCACGAAGTAATCGAGAAATATGTGGGAGCCATATGAATTTCTAGATTCCTCTATTGGTTATTGATCGAAGAAGAGTCTCGATCATGTCTGCATAATTCACGAACTGTAGGGAGACACACTTAAGGATTCGATGTTGTTTAGTAGATATGGAATGTGAGTAAAGAGACCGAATGTTGTTCAGAGTCTCGGATGGGATCCAGGATATCACGAGGAGATCCAGAATGGTCCGGAGAATAAGATTCATATAAGGAAAGTCCAATTTCGGAGTTCGGGAATGATTCCGGTGTTTTCACCGGAATGTTCTAGAAGGGTCTAGAAGGTTCACCGATTCGGAAGGGGAAGGGTACATGGATGTGTCATGACAAAGTGTAATGGTTGCATCAAGTCCTAGGTCACTTGGCTGGACACTTGGAAGAGAGAAATCAAACTCTAATTTTAAAGTCAAAAAGGCAGTTTGAAAAAGTCAAATCCCAACATGGTTTCCGAGTTAGGGAGGGTTTCTGAGTTAGGGAGGGTTTCCACCTGGGTTGGGACACCCTTGGACGCCCCCACCTATATAAGGAGGGGTAGGGGCGCACCCCAAGGTATCCCCTTGCCCTAGGCACCCAAGAAACCCTAGGTTGGCCGCCGCCCCCCTCTCTAGTTGCGACCAATCTAGATCCCCTCTAAACCCTAGATTGTCGAGGCTCTCTCTACTCCAGCATACTCGCTCTGGCTTAGGCGAAGCCCTGCGGGATCTTCCCTCTACTTCCGACACCACGCCCTCGTGCTGCCGAAATCGCGAGGAGAGAGCTACAACCTCCGCTGCCTGCTGGAACAAGGGAGGGGAAGGTCTTCATCGAGTACCGTACATGTGACCGACTGCGGGAGCGCTGCCGGAACGCGGCGCCGGAAGGATCGTCTATGCGATCTTGAGATCGGCAAGTGAACGACTACATCACCTACGAGAATCTTCTCTCATTAACCGCTTTGGATCTTCAAGGGTTAGTACTCTATCAAATTGTTGCACCGATCTAGTAGATAGATTTTGGCTTGATCATAGATTAGATCTTGATTGTGTGTTCATGTGGTAGAATTTTTTGTTTTCCATGCTATGAACCCTTACAAACACCTCCATGGAGTGTACGACGTCGAAGACGCCGTCATCGCCCGATCTGGCAAGCCACATCTGGGGTTTTCGCCCGAGGCGAGGGAGGTGCCGAAGCTCCTCGATGACGCCTCAATAGGAAACGACACCCACAGGCGTCGTCACCAGCTCAAAGGCAGGGCTTTGCCTGAGGCTTGGTACCTTGTTCCCGCAACCGAGCACCCTACTCCTCACATGGAGCCCCCCGTGCTGGCCCTTGGAGGAGTCACCGGCAGGATTGCACACAACCATATAAAAGAAGCATCGTCGGTCACCCATCACCGCCAACCCCGCCACCGGTGTCACAAAACACCCCGAGACGCCACACCAAGAAGGTGTTGGGATCCACTTGACCCAGCCAAAGCAGCAACATCCCTGCGCTCAGGGCCAGGGAGGACGACCAAGGGGAAGTGGGGGGCCGCACCCGGACGCCGGCACCGGCGCTGTTGCTAGCAACATCGCCCAGGCGACCCAACCTGCGCAAAACAAGGCTCACGCGCACACCCAGCGCATGGGCCAGCAGGCTAGGACCCGCACAACCTCGATCGAGCCAAATGGGCCTAGATCTAGGCCAGTCGGCCCGCCCCGCCCGCTGCCGCCTCCCTGCCTCCACCACCGCCGTCGTCCGGGACCACTCTCTCAACCTCCACTAGTCGGCCGACAGTCCGAGGGGGGACCGCCAGACCAGATCTGGCCGCCGCCTGCGGGAGGAAGGAGGAGGGAGCCACACAGGCCCCATGCACCGAGAGACCCACCCTTTGCCTGTCTGGACGCCGACACCACCGCGGCGCCCAGCATCCAGCATCGTTAGGCACACCCGCCCCGGTCTGCAGCCACAGGACATGGAACAGCATGCCCGCCCAGGACCATCTGGGCCGCGAGCGAGCCCAGCACTCGCTGTCGCCGCCGGTATAGGTGCCTCCTCTCGACCGTTTAGTTACCTCACTAGTTCTAGGGTTTCAACCCCCACCACGGTGTTGTCCTCTGGTGACCCAGTGGCCCTCTCCTAGTGCTCTGGTGATGCGGTGGTGCCTAGCGCCACCATCCTTTACCTGTGGCTTCCATAGTTGCGGCATGGCGCGGGTTGCAGCGCCTGCTGGTGCTCCCTGTGCCGCCGTGACTTCTTCATCGGCTAACCTTCTGCTTCCTCTTCTTAAATTCAGCGAGGACTGATAGCGGCCAACAACTGTCGTGGGACGCTTTGTTGGAAACCCCAAGAGCAAGGTGTGATGAGCACAGCAGCAAGTTTTCCCTCAGTAAGAAACTAAGGTTATCGAACCAGTAGGAGGAATGAAACATCTCAAAGGTGTTGCAAGCAACATGGAAACCTGCACAACACAAACTCAAGACTTTGCCCCAACAAATCAGTGAGGTTGTCAAGCTCACTGGTTTGCTGTAACAAAGGATTAAACGTATGGTGTGGAAGATGATGGTTTGCAGCAAGTAAACAGGTAACCGTGGAAGATGTATCAATGGTAAAGATTGGACCGGGGTCCATAGTTCACTAGAGGTGCTCTCCTTAGATAAACAACATGGTATGAAGGGTATACAAATTACAGCAGGGCAATTGACAGGAACTGAGCATGGCATAACAATGCAATACTAGACAAAAAGATCCTATGAGATTTGATTGGGCAATACAACAATATACATAAACCGCCATCCAACTGCATCTATGACTAGAAGTCCACCTTCAGGTTATCATCCGAACCGCCTTGATACGTTGGAAACGTATCTATAATTTTTGATGCTCCATGCTTGTTTTGTATCTACTTTGCTTTACTTGTCCACACTTTGAGGTGATTTTTACATGTTTTCTGGTACTAACCTATTAACAAGTTGCAACAGAGCTAGATGCCTGTTTTCTGCTGTTTTTTGTTTTAGAAAAGTTAGTAAAGAAATATTCTCGGAATTGGACAGGACAAAGGATAAAGTCAACTACTTTCCATGGGGAACAAGAAGTCTAGAGGAGAGCCGGAGGGGCCAGCCAGGGGGGCCAGACCCACGCCAGGCGCAGGGGCATGTGGGTCCGCGCCTGGCTAGGGTTTGGTGGCCCTGGCCACCTCCCGATCTCTCCCCCTATAAGAAGCCCCCGATGCATAAACCCTGAGTACCCGATCAGAAATCCACGAAACCGTCTGTAGCCGCTGTCACCATCGTCCCTAGATCGGGGGGATCTGAAGTTCTTCCCGGCACCCTGCCGGAGGGGAGATCATCCCGGAGGCCTTCTCTCTGGTATGATGCGTGAGTAGTTCCACCTTGGACTATGGGTCCATGTAGTAGCTAGATGGTTGTATCTCCTCCTTTATGCTTTCATGTATAGATCTTGTGAGCTTCGTTCATGATCAAGATCTAATCTATTTGTAATCATGCATGTTGTGTTTGCGGGGATCCGATGGATATTGAGATTATTATGTTGGTTTGATTAATGGTTTTATCTTTATGATTCTATCATGTCTGTGTTGTTTGTGATCTTGCATGCTCTCCGTTGTTAGTAGCTATCTTGGCCAAGTAGTTGCTAGTGACTCCAAGAGGGGGTATTTATGCTCGATAGTGGGTCCATGCCTCTAGTTTCCAAGGGAAGTGACAATAATCTCTTCGGTTGTAGATGTGCTGTTGCTACTAGGGAGAAACCAACGGTCTCTTGTTCATGGAACATGTGGACTGTTTACCTTACACACTTTGCTTAAAGCAGTTGTCTGTTGCTTGCAACTTAATACCAGAGGGGGTTCGGATGATAACCTGAAGGTGGACTTCTAGTCATAGATGCAGTTGGATGGCGGTCTATGTATACTGTTGGATTGCCCAATCAGCCCCATAGGATCTTTCTGGCTTGTAATTGCATTGTTATGCCTTGCTCAGTTCCTGTCAATTGCCCTGCTATAATTTGTTTACCCTTCATGCCATGTTGTTTATCTGAGGAGAGCACCTCTAGTGAACTATGGACCCCGGTCCAATCTTTACCATTGATACATCTTCCACTGTTACCTGTTTACTTGCTGCAAACCACCATTATCTTCCACACCATACATTTAATCCTTTGTTACAGCAAACCAGTGAGCTTGACAACCTCACTGATTCGTTGGGGCAAAGTCTTGAGTTTGTGTTGTGCAGGTCGCCGTGTTGCTTGCAACACCTATGTGACGTTTCCTTCCTCCTACTGGTTCGATAACCTCGGTTTCTTACTAAGGGAAACTTGCTGCTGTGCTGCTTCATACCTTGCTCTTGGGGTTTCCAACGAAGCATCCCACGATAAGTACTGGGCGCCATCAAGCTATTTTCTGGCGCCGTTGTCGGGGAGGCTAAGAACGTCTTCACTAGGGGAGTCCTTCACTTCCTACCTCTTTACTTTGTTTTTAGTTTGCTTTGTTTATTTTGCTTGGTTTTGTTCGCCTCTTTTCAAAAAACCCAAAAAAAATTAGTCTAGTTTGGTTTGCTTGCCTTATTCAAAAACACAAAAAAATAGTTCCTGCTCTAGTCGCCACTTTGCTCTAGATCACCATGTTGGTCCCCAAGTTCGCCCTGAAAGATCTTGCAATAGGTAGTGGCTCCATAATTGGGAAAGATAATACTGAAGAATTCTTTAATTATGTTAGCAAGCATGAAGATATTGAGGAAAAATATATAGCAGAGCTTGCTCCTAATTATGAGATTGCTGCAGCTTCTTTAGTTCATATGTTGGAGCCTTAACCCCTTCATACAATTCTTGTTCCTAAAACTAAAAGAAGATAAGAATGTTAAAAAAAGGGAATTCATCCTTGAAACTTTATCAACAGAATTCCATGATGTTGCTAGGGAAGCCAAAAAGGTTTTTGAACGTTTCAATATGCTAGGTTCAAGTGTAGATGGTGTGGGTATTTTTTATAAAACTAAGCCTAGATAAGAATTCAATATACCCATACCCTTTAAACTTGTTGGAATGCATGAAGCCTTTGAAAAGAACTTTGATTGGATTGCCCCTGAAAATCTTTTTGATGAAGGTAGTAGACCAAAAAGAGATGAGAAAGAATCCTCCAAAACCCATTTGGATGAGATACCTTTCGTAGTTGAAGATTTTGCAAGTATGAATGTTAATGCTTCTTCATTTGAAAATATTTGATTCTTCTTGCTTCTTGTGCCTAACTTAAAGGCGTTAAAAAAAGTAATTGTTGGGAGATAACCCAAGAGTTTCCTTGAGTCTTGGAAGTTATTACTTCTGTAATGACCTCTGCTTATCCTTTTTGTTTGCTTTTTGTGCCAAGAATGACCTCTAATGAAAGGGAAGTAACATTTCGGGAGTTGCTGTCCCGAAACAGATTTCTGTCCTCCACCCAAAAAAATCTTGAGGAGGCTCTGTAACTCGGATTGAGCACAAAATTTACGAATAAATCCCCCAGTATGTTAGATAACTTTAGTTAGTTCAATACTTTTTGATTTGAGCAATATAAGATGTTTGAAAAAAATCGTTTCTACCAGCTGGTCTGTTTTGACAGATTTCTGCCATTATTTGCATTTGCTTCTTATTGATTCCTTTTTAAGTTCTCTTCAGGTAAATTGAGATTTTTGAAGGAGTTACTACAGTATTTTGTGTTTTTAGTGAAAAGCCTTGCTGTTCCAAAGCTTTGCCAGTGGTCTAATATCTTTTGAATAAGCTAATGTTGCTAATGAAGATTGTGTGAAGTTTTGTATGAAGGAAAAATTTCAGGTGTGGAGAGAGAATGATGCAATGAGATGAAGAATGGACAAAATCTCAAGCTTGGGGATGCCACCATGGTGTCACGCCAAGAAATATCCAAGAGGTACAAGCGTCAAAGCTTGGGGATACCCAAGGCATCTCCTTCTTTATCAATAAAAAGCTCAGGTATGTCTAGACACTTCGTTTTTATTGTTTCATGCACAGTTGTGTTGTTCTTGGATCGTATTAGTTTTAGTTTGCTTTGCTTAGTTTATTTAGTTTGCTTGAATAAAGTAGTTTGGACCCCCATTCTCGCTGTGTTGTTTTGCAAATAAGTTTGCTTGGTATTTGGAAAGGAGTAGTAAGTTCTTGCTTGAAGTACAAGAGGAGCTTGCATTGACTGTGACTTAGACTTTAGCATGACATGCTAGGTATTTTTTAGCATTATGCTTAGTGATTATTGCTGTAGCATGTTTTGCTCCAAACAATTGGGATTGCTTAGTGTGCCTTGAAGAAATTATGCGTTGTTTTGGCAAGCAAAAGCATAGTATTGTGGTATTCTCCTTTGATGTTTTGCTTGGGTTGACTTGGCACATGCTCACACCATGCTCTTACTCTCAGAAGTCACCATTAGCCTCTATGATCATTTAGTCCTTGACTTGTAGTACCACTCTATGCTTTGATTAGTATGCTTTGTTGCACTGCATGATTATGGCCATTATTTCTCTCTTAGTTGGTTGCTCCCAGTCTTTTGCTAGCCTCCGCTTGTATGAGTAAGTTATACTCATACTTCCAACTCCCAAAAAACCAAGTTATTCCAAAGTATCCACTATAAACTCCTATGCATGGTGTGTTACACCATTCCAAAGTATATTCTTGCTTTCAACTATCTTCCAATTAAAAACTATTTTGTTATGTGAAAACTTAGTGATTAAAGCCCTCATGAACTTGATGACACACTTTATTCTTTGCCCATAATAAACTTGAACCATTGTGACAACTTTGTTGTATATGCTTGCACTTATAAGTTGGAATTAGCAGAACCGTGCTGTCATGGGGAACGTTTTCAACATTGCACTTGTACCTTGTTGTACTCAGTTGATATCATGTTCTTTTGTCTATGGATGTCACCGGTGTGAAATAAAGAGGGGACTTGTAAGTCCATGGAGTTTGTATCCTGTGTTAGAGAAACGCCTGAGCCGCTAGCCTAAGCCATGCCTAATCATGGTGGAAACTTGTAGCATCACCATAATGAGCCATCTATGAAGCATCCTCAATAAAAAGCTACGCATATGGTAAATAAAAATATTGCTGAGATGCTCATTGTCTGCTTGCCTTGTCATTTTGGTTATGGGAAAGCTCGTGTACCATGTGCAAGGGGTACCCCGTTGGCGGTTCTCAATGATATGCAAATACTTATAGTGACAAGAACTTACCTCGACCCGAAGTTGAGTATGCATGAGGTGTGGCCCTCGTATTCAAGGGGCATGAGATTGCCAACTTATACTTCGTCAAGCATATACTACAGCTTTGCCACTTTAACCTTAACCACTTCAAGATGCTTATGATAGGGGCAATGATGGCTGAAAGCTAACAAGTACCATAATTTTTGGAAGCTCTTTTTGAAACTTGTAATCCCTGCTTCCTTTACAAAAAAGGCCTTTCTTCCACCATTATTGAGTCTCCACCTTCTACCTTTAGGCACCATTAAGAGAGCATAGTTGTCATTATGTGTGCAGTGTTCTAAAGCTTATTAATTGGTGCATATTCTGTTATTACTTGTTCTTGTGCTACTTGTTTCTAGTAACCCTTGTGAACTTTGTAGGTGTCCTATGCATCTATATTGCTACTCTATTAGAGACAAGCTGATTGCCACTATGCTCTGTTTTCTGCATGTGAAACAAATAAAAAAAATTCAATGCATGTTATTCATGATCTTTGTTTGTAGCTTGCCATGTTGCATGCATAGTTACTATGTCCTATTGTTAGAACTCCATCTTTCATGCACATGTTTAGAGTTCTTTGATCCCAGTTTTCAATGCTTGCAAATGGTTGGATCTTTATTGTGAGGGTCCATGTCACCTCAAAAATTATTCTTTTTATCACTTACCTACTCGAGGACGAGCAGGAGTTAATCTTGGGGATGTTGATACGTTGGAAACGTATCTATAATTTTTGATGCTCCATGCTTGTTTTGTATCTACTTTGCTTTACTTGTCCACACTTTGAGGTGCTTTATACATGTTTTATGGTACTAACCTATTAACAAGTTGCAACAGTGCCAGATACATGTTTTCTACTGTTTTTGGTTTTAGAAAAGTTAGTAAAGAAATATTCTCGGAATTGAACGGGACAAAGGACAAAGTCAATTACTTTCCGTGGGGAACAAGAAGTCCAGAGGAGAGCTGGAGGGGCCAGCCAGGGGGGGAAGACCCACCCCAGGCGCAGGGGCAGGTGGGCCCACGCCTGGCTAGGGTTTGGTGGCCTTGGCCGCCTCCCGGTCTCGCCCCTTTTCCTATAAGAAGCCCCCGATGCAGAAACCCTGAGTACCCGATCAGAAATCCATGAAACCGTCTGTAGCCGCCGTCACCATCGTCCCTAGATCGGGGGGATCTGAAGTTCTTCCCGGCACCCTGCCGGAGGGGAGATCATCCTGGAGGCCTTCTCTTCGGTATGATGCGTGAGTAGTTCCACCTTGGACTATGGGTCCATGTAGTAGCTAGATGGTTGTATCTCCTCCTTTGTGCTTTCATGTATATATCTTGTCAGCTCCGTTCATGATCAAGATCTAATCTATTTGTAATCATGCATGTTGTGTTTGCGGGGATCCGATGGATATTGAAATTATTATGTTGGTTTGATTAATGGTTTTATCTTTATGATTCTATCATGTCTGTGTTGTTTGTGATCTTGCATGCTCTCCGTTGTTAGTAGCTATCTTGGCCAAGTAGTTGCTAGTGACTCCAAGTGGGGGTATTTATGCTCGTTAGTGGGTTCATGCCTCTAGTTTCCAAGGGAAGTGACAATAATCTCTTCGGTTGTAGATGTGTTGTTGCTACTAGGGAGAAAACAAAGGTCTCTTGTTCATGAAACATGTGGACTGTTTACCTTACACACTTTGCTTAAAGCAGTTGTCTGTTGCTTGCAACTTAATATTGGAGGGGGTTCGGATGATAACCTGAAGTAGACTTCTAGTCATAGATGCAGTTGGATGGCGGTCTATGTATATTGTTGTATTGCCCAATCAGCCTCATAGGATCTTTCTGACTAGTAATTGCATTGTTATGCCTTGCTCAGTTCCTGTCAATTGCCCCGCTGTAATTTGTTTACCCTTCATGCCATGTTGTTTATCTAAGGAGAGTACCTCTAGTGAACTATGGACCCCGGTCCAATCTTTACCATTGATACATCTTCCACTGTTACCTGTTTACTTGCTGCAAACCACCATTATCTTCCACACCATACGTTTAATCCTTTGTTACAGCAAACCGGTGAGCTTGACAACCTCACTGATTCGTTGGGGCAAAGTCTTGAGTTTGTGTTGTGCATGTCTCCGCGTTGCTTGCAACACCTGTGTGACGTTTCCTTCCTCCTACTAGTTCGATAACCTTGGTTTCTTACTGAGGGAAACTTGCTGCTGTGCTGCTTCATACCTTGCTCTTGGGGTTTCCAACGAAGCGTCCCATGACAAGTACTGGGCGCCATCACCCCTCTAGTATTAAGTTGCAAGCAACAGACAACTGCTTTAAGCAAAGTGTGTAAGGTAAACAATGCACTTGTTCCATGAACAAGAGACCGTTGTTCTCTCCCTAGTGGCAACAACACATATACAACCGAAGAGATTTCTATCACTTCCCTTGGAAATTAGAGCCATGAACCCACTATCGAGCATAAATACCCCCTCTTGGAGTCACTAGCAACTACTTGGCTAAGATAGCTACTAATAATGGAGAGCATGCAAGATCACAAACAACACAGACATGATAGAATCAAATAGACCAAACCATTAATCAATCTGACATAGTAATCACAATATCCATCGGATCCCCACAAACACAACATGCATGGTTACAAATAGATTAGATCTTAATCATGAACGGAGCTCACAAGATCTATACATGAAAGCACAAGGAGGAGATACAATGATCTAGCTAATACATGGACCCGTAGTACAAGGTGGAACTGCTCATGCTTCATACCGGAGAAGAAGGTCTCCGGGATGATCTCCCCTCCGGCAGGGTGCCGGGAAGAACTTTAGATCATGTAACATCCCATCATTTAGGAACCAACGAAGGGTAGATTTAGGAATCTGTGCAATTGCATGCATTCATCTGTAAAAATGTGGGTAATTTTTTTGCTAAATAAAAACCTAAAGTAATCAAAGTTTCTTTCACTCTTTGAGATTAGGAATAGCCTTGGAGAATGATCATTATAAACTTTGATATGATCTTTGTGGATTAGTGTGTTTTGGGAAATGAAATTTGAATTCAAACTTGAGTATTGGATTTGATGCAGCCCGTCCTACGACCGCTACTACATCTACTCCCACGAGCTCCCCAAGTGGACCCATGACTCGCGCCCGAGCCAAACTCCTTCAAGCTAAGGTGAACTCGCTCCTCTCCTTGTGTGACTTCGACACACCCTTGGATGGCTTGCTACTTCATACCCATACACTGTGCATCATCAGGTACGAAGAGAAGGACCCAAGGAACGGAGGGGAAGCAACCAGTCGCTGCCAGACACCAGCGGTACTACCGGTTGAGACAACCGGTACTACCGCTCCCAGCGGTCCTACCGCCCCCAGCTACCGGACGCTCCAGGAAGCACCGCTCCACGCTCCAGACGCAAGCGGTACTACCGGTCCCGCGACCGGTACTACCGGACAGCGGTACTACCACTCCCTCCTACCGCTCGCCACTGACGCCTCCGACGGAAGCTCCAGGCCCTCAAGCGGTACTACCGCGCCCGGAGCGGTACTACCGGTTGCGACCGGTACTACCGGTTGCCGGACCGGTACTACCGGTCCTGACTGATCCTGTGCGCCTGAGTTAGGCCCTGTGCCTTGTAACCCTTTCCTATAATTTACCTTTTGTTCCGAAACTACCCCTGTTTTGTGGCTGGACTATATATAGCCCCCACCCTCTATTGTAAACCCTAGACTTGGATAATAATAGATATTAAGGAAACCCTTTGAGGAACTTATATCTATTGGTCTCATGCTCCTACCAAGGAGCACCGGATTATCCACCCCCCTCTTGGATCTTGCCTAGTGCGTTCAAGTTGTACAAGGCCTTGGGTTCTCGGTTTCTCGCCCCCAAGTCGTCAAGATCTCACCAAGCACCTCGTCCCCCGTTGTTGGCGTGGAGAGCGAGCTTCGCCCAACACCGATCCTAGGGATTATGTTGGACCGGTTGCCACCGGCGTGAGAGATAGGCGTGTATCGTGTTTTGGTGTGCCTGTGTTCGTGGTTTTCATCTCCTTCCTCGATTTCATCTCCCAACCACCGCTTTCCCCTCGTTTCTCGTGGAATTCGTGAAAGATCGGGCCAACCCTAGGGTTACCCCATAACAGGATTTATAATTTAAAATGATTTAGAATTATGTTTGAGTGATTTGATTTAATCAAGAATTAGCAATTAGTAACTAAAATTTTAAATAAATAACATAATCAAGAAAAAGAGTATTCATTCCATATATTTATTCAATAAATGAGTTACAAAATGCAACTTATGAAAATGATTAAGAATGTTTACAATAGTAAATGAAATAAAAGAAGAACCTTTATATATTGAGTAATATTACAATCTTTATTACAAAAGGATAAATAATGTTTACAAAAGAATAAAAATAAATATTACAAATGACTATTCTATAAAGAAGAAAAAGGAAAACCTAATCTAAGTCTTGAATCTTCAAGTTTGGTACCTGCAAAATAAAACACAAACTAAAAGAAAGAAAATTAAGGATTAAAATATGTTACTATCAGTATTGACAGTGAGTTGCACTATTCAAACTTTACAACACAGAGTAAACTTTAAGGGGCAAGTTTCACCGATATGAAAGAACTAAATCTTTTATAATTTTAAGCCATAAGTCAAATAACTCCAAACAGCAAGAAGGGGCAAGTTTCACCAAACAAGTAAGTGTAATCAGATAAAAGGTAACTTTCATTCCCTGAGCATATCCACAAGGTGCAGCAGGCACACAAGCAGCACACACACCTAAATGCATGGTCTATGCTGTCAGCACAGCAACAATAGCTCTTACAAACAAAACTGATCAGCACAGCCGTGGGAAGCAACCCCAACACCATTTCCTTGTTCATACACATCAATCACAGCAGCCAAACCAAACCAAACCAAACCAAACCAGATCACACCAACCACACCCTTGATCATCTCACCAAGATGGTGACATAAGGAGAGGGTAGATCAGGTGGACAGCAAGAACAAGGTCAAGCCAACAGGACCAAGAGGTGGAGAGCTAGATCAAGGACAAGTCCAGGAGCTGGAAGTAGCAGGAGTAGCATCAAGAGAAGCACCAGATCAAGCTAGCCACACAACCAGCAAGATCAAGCCAGAAGATCAACAAGTTGCAGCCCCAACAACTCCACTTTTGTGGTGAGTAGTAAAAGACCATCACATGATTTATCTGTCTAAGCTAGACAAGCATTCATGAGTTGTCTCATACTCAACTTCTCAGAAAAACACCCAAGTGGGGTGAGTCCATCATTGAAGTTTTTAAACACTAAAAAACAATCAGAAAACTATATAGATCCTAGCTATCATTGATCCTAGCTATCAGGCTATATCTTAAATTCCATGAATGAATATAGCTAAGATCTGAACTTCTAGGCACATCTCCTAAACATGAGTAGCACCTTAGAATTTCTACATCTTATGGATCTATATAACTTAATAAGCCTACAAATCATTTTTCCCAACTTTGACTCAGGAATCAGTGGCTGGTATCACTACCAGAACAGATCCATGAGAAACAACAAGAGAAGGACCTAGTCCCTAAACCTCAGACCAGCATCATAGGATTTAGGGATTCAAGGAAAGAAGTTCCACTTCTCTCTGATGCCAAGCTAATCTTAAGCTTAAACAAAATCAAGCCAAGTAATAGAACCTAGTCTTGTCTGCCATATTAGGATGGTGTTACAGGAACAACTTCTAAACCAAGCAGATTAGGCAGCTAGCTTTCACAGATACACTCATAGCCAACTATAAATCATTTTCCTGATACTAATCACAGGAATCATTTCCAGGAATATACATATATTAAACATCACTATAAGAGACAAGTTAATCTCAAACTGTATATGAATCCATAAGCCAATAGTACAGATACAGTGACTTCATCACTCAAAAATCACTGTCAATAACCAAGTAATTTCAGTGGTGAGCTCTCAAATCACTTGAATCTTTAAAGTAATGATTCTATAGTAAAATCATCATCTGAACCATATCAAATTAACCAGTGGAATCAATCTGGTAAGCCACTAGCATCACCAAAGCTAACCATAAGCAGTAATCCACAACAAGGAACCAATCATCATGCTTAGGGATCATCAATACATGATCCAAATCGTCATATATTTAATCAACAGAGGGATATGAACCCTACTCAGAACAAAAAAAACCTAATTAGGATCTGAACCCTAATCAGGACATGACCACTAGCCAGGAGTTGCCACTACAAACATATAGCCTAGGGTGGCATAGCACAGAGGACACGAGGGGAAGAAAGGACAAACTTACTGAAGGATGTTGTTGTTGGCGAGAAGAGGAAGCAAAGGATGTCGGCGAGCACGACGGCACGGGGAGCACCCCAAGGGGGCGCTGCGACCCACACCACGTTGAGGCGGCAACCACAGCCACGCCTGAAGGCGAGGAACACCACCACAGCACACGGGAGCAGCGGTGACAACACCAACACCACCCCAAACCCTAGGGTTCGGGACGGAGGCGGTCTGGCCACGGGGGGCTCTAGGTCCAAATCGAGTTGGACAGGAAGGTGGAGCAGGGTCAACAACCACCCCATGCATCACGGCAGCGGTGGAGGAGGTCCATGGCGGCGTGAATCGCCGGCGGTGACATCACCGACCACGGGGTCGGGGGAGGAGCAGGAGAGAGACGAGAACGAGAGAGTGACAGAGAGAGTGTGGGCTGGTTGGGCCAAGACCCCTTCGGGGAGTCATTTGGTTCTGCCCAATTGGGCCACAAGGGCCCAATAAACCCAACACAGTCAGCCCAATCACCTAAAGCCAGTTATTAATAAATAAGAAAAGACCAAAATGCCCCTGAATTTAAATAAATTCTAGAAAATCAAATAAAAATCCAAAAATTATAAATAAAATATTTTTGGATTAAAAATAATCCAATCTATCTAAATAAAATAAGAAATAAAATTTTAGGCATATAATTTTTATCAAGAATTTTATAATATATATATTCCTTATGGAATTTTATAAAATTAAAGAAAGATGATAAAAATAAATAAAAATCACTTTTATTATATACCAACATTGTAGTATTTTAGAAAATTTAGTAAACAAATAATTTATATATTTTGTTAATAATAATTCTTAAAGAAATTATTAAATAAGCAAAAGTTAAATAAAAGAAAAGGAAATAAAGAATACAATATTCAATAAATATTAATACTTTATAGTTATAAATTCTTTACTTATGAAAATAGTTTTATAAATTAAAATAATGGGGGAAATACACACCAAACTAAATTATGCATTACATTACTTTGCATAATCATTTTAATTCTTTAATTGTCCTTATCGGGCAATAATGATGTTTTTGTAGACATAGAAGCTCAAGGTCCAGTGCAAGCATCAGACTTCACTACCTTGCAATCACAAGGCAAGTTCATCACTTGCTCGTGTCCTTTGAAGAGTCATTATCAAAGTATTTGCAAATTGTGTGTTATCATATATACTCCAAAGAAAGAAAATATTATTTTCTCTAATAAAGAAAACTTAGATATCATCCTAAGTGATGATATAATGGAGCAAAAGAACTTAGAGTTCTATTTGCAGCAACAATAATCAATTAGGGATTTAATAACCCATGACATCAGTGATTCTAGCGCTGTATATTACGTGTTAGCCATGAGATTTGGAATGGGACAGAGAAGTCATATGTGTCTTCTTCCTCTCGCATGTAGCCGGATGTGCAGGTCATGGCTGTTATCACTCGTAGCGTGCATATTAATTGGTAACTCGTAGAGGATATGCAGCATATAGGTGGGAACCCTCAACGTCCCATGATAGTTCTGGCATCTAACGGTTTGTACAAACCATTGTTGTAATTCAATATGTGGGCATGGTGTACACCAAGGAGGCATGCGAGGTCGCGAAGGGGGTAGTGATTAGCTTGGATCACCTACTGGGCCCCACATCAAGGAATTGTGGACAGGAAAATACGCCCGGTTGTGCAACAAGGAGTTGATCTCTCATGGGTAAAGTAACGCACCTCTACAGAGTGTAAGAATTGTAACTTGTTAGTCCCTATTCCGGGAAGGGGCTACGAACACGACAGGAAAGGAACTCCATGAAAGTTCTGGTCAACCTGTGAAGGCTGATGGTCATAGATTTTTATAATAAAATCAATCTTTGAAGAAAGATTTACAAAAACTGCATGGTGCCAAGGACTTATAGTCTGAGGTGGTAGTTAGAGCATCAAAATTCCCACCTTGCATATAATGAACTTGTTGGGTAACGCTGTTACTCATCCTTTTCTTTGATCCCTTGCTTAGACTCTGAGGATCCTGAAGATACGCCAATGTATGCAGCCAAATGCCAAGAAGATGTGTTCTACGAGGAGCCTGACCTATCAGGAGGAGTTGAAGGAGTGGATTACGAAATCCGCTATGGTGTCGATGACAACGAGTCCAACTAAGTACCTTATTTAGTAGTAACCGACGGAGCGGAGCAGCATGCACCATATAGAATAAGCTATTGAGCTCAACTCCTAGTTGGAGTTGCTACTTTTGAATTCCACTGAAACACTTTATATTTTGGTTTGTAAGTTGAATCTTTTCGAAGTCTTGAACTTCTGGTATTGTAATAATAATAATGTGTGAATGTTTGTAATATGGACCCGCAATGTTTCTGTTGTACCACTCTGAGGGATGTGATATTTACAGAACGGTGTTCTGTGGATGTCATGTCGACGACTATAGTGTACTACACATGCAGTGGTATGCTGGGTCACCACAGTTGGTATCAGAGCAAATTGCTTTGACCTTAGGTTGGAAACCTAATAAAGGGTATTACCTATAGGAGTGTGTAGCAACGATAAAGAATTCTCTAAAAGAAATATAATGGGTACTCAAATGAGAATATTCTGTTATATGTTTTAGTGCGATAATTCTTTGTTATGATGCAATATATTATTGGTTACTAATAAAATATTTTTCTTATATACAGAGCTATGGCACCAAAGTTTTCAAAACAGACTTTGGTAAGGAAAGAGGAGACTCTTGATGATTATCAAGGATCATTTACAGACCAACTTCGTCAACTTTTAAAGATTTTTAGTTGTCCAACTAGAATTCCAGTGAACACCATAACCTATTATGATGGTCGGATGTTATCCAAGTATCATGTGAGTATTCAACTCCCAGAGGAGCCTGGATTATATCACGATCTACCTATAGGTGAAGGTAGGAGTCACTTAGCAGCATATCATGTTGTTGTTGTGGAGGCGATAGCTAATATCCGGGAGCATAAAGCCAAGGAGTTGGAAGGTAGCACATTTTCTGTGATACCTCATGACTCTATAGACTCGGAGCCTATACCGGATCATCTTACTTTGGTTAATAAGCATCCTAAGTTAGCTTCCAAGTTTATGGATAGATACCGAACACTCGTTGCGTCTTTTTATAAGACACATCAAGTGATTGTTGAAGATAAGAATGACATGTTAGATGATCTAACTAATCCGGAAAGGAGGAAGCAGTTAGCATTCTAGTTGGAGAAGAAAGCAAGTAGTAGTGCAAAACCTATCTTTAAGGATATACCTAAGATCCTGAATCTTTTACACCATATCCTTATTCACCAAGGCCTGAACCTATATATGATCCTACTATGGATACGAGGTACGCAGTACCACAGGGTTCAGAGGATGGTTCTGATTCAGAACTTCCTATTGAGAATTCTGATGGTTGGAGAATGGGATCATATGAAGGATCTCATAAACACCAGATGTCCGTAGATGGTTCTAACATAAATGTTGGACAATCTAGCTCGATGGGTGCAAGAATTAATCCTAGTAACAGTAGTAGAAATGCCATGTCCATAGATAATCAGGATGAAGAAGAAGATCCTGAGGAGAGAGTGTTTGAATCATCAACATCTTATCAAAACCCAGGGAATATACATTATCCGGTGTTTAACTATCTTGCCCAAAGGAGCACCTGGGGATCAGCAGGATCTGCGTATTCTGTTGACAACTCAAGGAATGAAGCTCAGGAGATGCAAGTGGGAGATAATGTTGAATATGTTTCTGAAGACTTTTCAGCAGAGCTGGAGGGAGTCAATGCGCTCAGGTTGAGTAATGACTCAAGTCCTGACACTTCAGATCCTGAGTATGTTCCTTCTGGAAGGCCATTTGTTCCACAAACTATGCGACGAACGTCACGTCATCACGGTTGGATATCAGACATGTATGATGAGCGTAGTTATTACTAAAAGCAGGCGGCTTAGTAAGAAGTATCAAGTACTATGTATTGTAATCCAAGAAAATAAGGTAGTTAGATAATGAGGTAGTGTTGTGATTATACCTATATGGTATATGTTGTAATGACTTTGTATTGTTAAGATATTGTAATGTATAATATGTGAAATGCATATTTGGATTTTCATTGTGTGACCAGTTTTGTGCGTAAAGTCGAGTTCAGAACACATGTGCATGATGTAATTATGAGTATACGCTTTATGTGCAGGACTAGGGGGTCGTGGATACGGGTGTAAAGACCGAATCTGAACAGCAGCGGATGGAACATGAGGCCAAGGAGAAGGCCGATGCAGATGCAGCAAATCAGGGAACATTACCACCACCAATGAGGCCGTTAATGGAGCAAAACTTTATGCAATGTATGCAAATGATGCAAGAGACCCAGAACAAGTTCATGGAGGAGCTGCTGGGACGAGCTGGAAATCAGAGGGCACATGAAGGTGGAGGAGTGAGTCTTTCTGACTTCCAGAATGCAAGGCCGTTACCTTTTTCATCAGCCCCTGAACCAATGGAGGCAGAAGATTGGCTAGCAGATACAGAAAGAAAACTGAAGACTGTAGGTTGCAATGATGAGGATAAATTGAGGTATGCAACTCATATTCTAACTGGACCTGCAGCATCATGGTGGGAAAATCAGTTAGCCATGCAACAACCAGGAAGGGAGTAAACCTGGGAGGAGTTCAAACAGAGATTCCGTGAATATCATGTTCCGGAAAGTGTGATGGAGTTGAAGCGAAGAGAGTTTGAGGAGCTTTAGCAGGGATATACTAGTGTCATGAAGTACATCCGGGAGTTTAGTCAACTGTCACGTTATGCTGAGGAGGATGTTAACAAAGAAGAGAAGCGGAAGAAGCGTTTCCTGCGTGGGTTAAATCCATTTGTGAGGATGCAATTAAGGTTGGCTAATAAGCAAACTTATCAGCAGTTGCTGGATGCAGCTATCACTTTCGAAGATGACTACAAGAACGTCCAAGAGGATAGGAGGAAGAGAGCCAAGAAGGAAACCAAGAGAATTCAGGCAAGTAAACCTAAACCCAGTGCAGAGTTCAAACCCCGGAACAAGGCCTATGGTAACAATAACAATAATAAGGGAAGTGGTGGAAATCAATCCAATCCTAGGAGGAATGTTATCTGTAACAACTGTGGAATTCCAGGGCATTTCTAGAGGGAATAAAAAAAGCCTGTAGTGATCTGTTACGGTTGTGGCCAGAAGGGGCATATCAAGCCCGACTGTCCGATCAAACCACCAGGTGGTTGGCCTACCAAGGGAGGAGGACAAGCCAGTGGAGGAAATGGACAGCCCAATCGATGAGGAAATAATGTCAAGAACAACAATGGCAAGAGGAACAGACCTACCGGGAAGCTGAATTGTTCAAACCTAGATGAGGTGGATAATTCGGAGCATGTAGTGATAGGTACGCTCAATATCCTTACCAATCCTAGAAAAGTTCTATTTGATACTGGTGCAACTACTTCATTCATTTCTGAAGAATTCTGTGATAAATTCGGTATTAGAAGGGCAATGTTAGAAAACCCTATGACCGTAGTTACGGCAGGGGGGAATGTGATTGTACGCCACATTAAACAAGATCATGTTATCTTGATCTGTGGTTGTACATACTTTGCAGACCTTTACGTTATTCCTTTGAAGGGGATTGCAGTAGTGCTGGGGATGGACTGGATGATGGGACATGGGGCTCAGATAAATTATGAGGAGAAAACTGTCTCAATTAAAACTCCAAGTGGAGCAAGGATAGTTTACCAAGCAGATAATCATAGTCATATCATGGTGGATCTGCAGTTGAACTCAATGAAAGAGGTCAAATTGGAATATATTCCTATAGTAAATGAATTTCAAGATGTTTTTCCAGCACAGCTACCTGGAATGCCACCAGATCGGGAAATAGAGTTCACTATTGATCTAATTCTAGGTACAACACCAATAGCTCAAGCACCCTATAAGATGGGACCAAAAGAATTAAAAGAACTCAAAGAGCAAATTGATGAGTTAGCCAGAAAAGGGTTTATTCAGGAAAGTGTATCCCCGTGGGGAACACCAGTAATCTTTGTGGATAAAAGGGACGGTGGAAGAAGGATGTGTGGAGACTACAGAAATCTGAACAATGGTACCATAAAGAATAAGTATCCTTTACCAAGGATTCAAGATTTGTTTGATCAAGTGAAAGGAGCCGGAGTATTTTCAAAGATCGACTTAAGATCTAGATACCATCAGATAAAAATTAAACCCGAGGATGTTCCAAAATAGCATTTGTCTCAAGATATGGACACCATGAGTATCTGGTAGTACCATTTGGTTTGACCAATGCACCAGCAATATTTATGAATCTGATGAACAAAATCTTCATGCCATATTTGGATAAGTTCGTCATAGTCTTCATTGATGATATTCTGATATACTCTAAAGATAAGGAAGAGCATGCTGATCATTTGAGAATAGCATTGCAGAATCTAAGAGAACATAAACTTTATGCTAAGTTCAGCAAGTGTGAATTTTGGATAGATGAGGTAGAATTCCTCGGCCATGTGATTAGTAAAGATGGAATAGCTGTAAATCCATCCAAAGTTCAATCAGTACTAGAGTGGACTGTACCAACCAATGTGAAAAAAACTCGAGGTTTCTTGGGGATGGCTGGTTACTATCGGAGATTCATTGAAGGTTTCTCCAAAATAGCTGGACCAATGACCAAATTGTTAAGAAAGAATACACCATTCAATTGGGATGAGAAGTGTGAAGCAAGTTTTCAGGAGTTGAAGACTAGGTTAACCACAACTCCAATCTTAGCAGTTCCAGAAACAGGGAAAGACTTTATAGTATACTGTGATGCATCTAAAGAAGGTTTGGGTTGTGTGTTAATGCAAGATCGGAAAGTGATTGCTTATGGTTCAAGACAACTGAAACCACATGAAGTCAACTATCCAACTCATGATTTAGAGTTAGAAGCAGTAGTCTTTGCGCTGAAAGGATGGAGGCACTTTCTTTATGGAGCCAGATGTGAGTTATACACTGACCATAAAAGTCTCAAATATTTCTTCACCCAAAAGGAATTGAATATGAGACAGAAGCGTTGGTTGGAACTAATCAAAGATTATGATTTAACAATCAACTATACTCTAGGAAAAGCAAATGTTGTAGCAGATGCTTTAAGTAGAAAGAGTGCAGATATTCAGCCTAGCAATCGGGAGCTACCAAAGGAGTTACAAATGGACTTGGAAATATTAGAGCTTCAATTCATTAGAATAGAGGTTCTTGGAGGATTAGCTACTATGCAGGTAGTTGCAGAGCAGGATAGTGATCTTAAGAACGAAATTTTTGGACATCAAGTAGAATATCCTTTCATTGCTGAGGAAATTGGGAGGATATCTCAAGGGCAAAAATCAGTTTTTCGCCTTGGAGATTATGAGTCTTTGTGGTTCCAAGATCGTCTTTGTGTTCCAGATGTGACTGAGATTTGTGAAGTCATACTCAGGGAAGCACATGAAACAGCATATTCTATACATGCAAGAAGTACTAAGATGTATATGGATTTGAAAGAACTATTCTGGTGGAATAACATGAAAAGGGACATTGCTAAATATGTATCAGAATGCCATACTTGCCAAACGGTGAAGGCTGAACATCAATGTCCAGCAGGACCATTGCAACCTTTGGAAATTCCCGAATGGAAATGGGAGGAAATTGGTATGGACTTCATCAGAGGATTGCCCATGACACCTAAATGGAAGGATATGATATGGGTAATTGTGGATAGACTCACTAAAAGTGCACATTTTATTCCGGTAAATCAGAAGGATAATGCCGAGAAATTAGTAGAAGTTTACATCAAAGAAATAGTAAGCAAGCATGGAGTGCCTAAAAAGATCGTAACTGATAGGGGATCAGTGTTTACTTCAGCATTTTGGAAGCAATTACATGAATCACTTGGTTCAAAGTTAGATTTTAGCACAACTTATCATCCAGAGACAGGAGGTCAAACAGAAAGAACAAATCAGATACTAGAAGACATGTTAAGGGCTTGTGCATTAGATTTTGGAGGTACATGGGAAGATCATCTACCATTGGCAGAATTTTCCTACAATAATAGCTATCAGAGTAGTCTGAAGGCAGCTCCATATCAGGTTTTGTATGGAAGGAAATGTAGATCACCAATATGTTGGTATGAGCATGGAAGCAACAAAGAATTTGCACCAGACTATATCAAGGAAAAGCAAGATATCATTGATAAGATCAAGGATAGACTGAAAATAGCTCAAAGTAGGCAGAAAAGTTATGCTGATCAAAGTCAAAGATCATGGCATCCAGAAGCAGGAGACATGGTATATTTGAAAGTAAGTCCAATGAAAGGGGTTAAAAGGTTCGAAGTTAAAGGAAAATTGAGTCCAAGATATATCAGAACATTTAAGATACTGAATCAGAACAGGACCATAGCTGATGCTTTAGAGTTACCATCAAGATTGGCTCAAGTTCATAATGTTTTCCATGTGTCACTACTACGTAAATGTTTGAAAGTTCCGGATGATGCAATCGCACACCAAGAGATAGAATTACAAGCAGACTTGACCTATGTTGAAAAACCCTATAAAATTTTGGAAGAAAACTGGAAAAGGTTGCGGAACAGGGCAATCAAATACTGCAAGGTACAGTGGGAACATCACCCGGAAAGGGAAGCCACTTGGGAGAAAGAAGAGGATTTAAGAAAAGCCTATCCAGAACTATTCAGGTACACTTCAACAAACTTCGGGACGAAGTTTAATTTAAGGGGGGAAGTCTGTAACATCCCTACATTTAGGAACCAATGAAGGGTAGATTTTAGGAATCTGGGAAATTGCATGCATTCATCTGTAAAAATGTGGGTAAAATTTTCGCCAAATTAAAACCTAAAGTAATCAAAGTTTCTTTCACTCTTTGAGATTAGGAATAGCCTTGGAGAATGATCGTTATAAACTTTAATATGATCTTTGTGGATTAGTGTGTTTTGGGAAATGAAATTTGAATTCAAACTTGAGTATTTGATTTATAATTTAAAAGGATTTAGAATTATGTTTGAGTGATTTGATTTAATCAAGAATTAGCAATTAGTAACTAAATTTTTAAATAAATAACATAATCAAGAAAAAGAGTATTCATTCCATATCTTTATTCAATAAATGAGTTACAAAATATAACTTATGAAAATGATTAAGAATCTTTACAATAGTAAATGAAATAAAAGAAGAACCTTTATATATTGAGTAATATTACAATCTTTATTACAAAAGGATAAATAAAGTTTACAAAAGAATAAAAATAAATATTACAAGTGACTATTCTATAAATAAGAAAAAAGGAAAACCTAATCTAAGTCTTGAATCTTCAAGTCTGGTACCTGTAAAATAAAACATAAACTAAAAGAAAGAAAATTAAGGATTAAAATATGTTACTCTCAGTATTGACAGTGAGTTGCATTGTTCAAACTTTACATAACAGAGTAAACTTTAAGGGGAAAGTTTCATTGATATGAAAGAACTAAATCTTTCATAATTTTAAGCCATAAGTGAAATAACTCCAAACAGCAAGAAGGGGAAAGTTTCACCAGACAAGTAAGTGTAATCAGATAAAAGGTAACTTTCATTCCCTGAGCATATCTGCAAGGTGCAGCAGGCACACAAGCAGCACACACACCTAAATGCATGGTGTGTGCTGTCAGCACAGCAACAACAGCTCTTACAAACAAAACTGATCAGCATAGCCGTGGGAAGCAACCCCAACACCATTTCCTTGTTCATACACATCAAGCACAACAGCCAAACCAAACCAAACCAGATCACACCAACCACACCCTTGATCATCTCACCAAGATAGTGACATAAGGAGAGGGTAGATAAGGTGGATAGCAAGAACAAGGTCAAGCCAACAGGACCAGGAGGTGGAGAGCTCGATCAAGGACAAGTCCAGGAGCTGGAAGTAGCAGGAGTAGCATCAGGAGAAGCACCAGATCAAGCTAGCCACACAACCAGCAAGATCAAGCCACAAGATCAACAAGTTGCAGCCCCAACAACTCCACTGTTGTGGTGAGTAGTAAAAGACCATGACATGATTTATCTGTCTAAGTTAGACAAGCATTCATGGGTTGTCTCATACTCAACTTCTCAGAAAAACACCCAAGTGGGGTGAGTCCATCATTGAAATTTTTAAACACTAAAAAACAATCAAAAAACTATATAGATCCAACTAGGATCTCAGAACAACCTCATTGATCCTAGCTATCAGGCTATATCTTAAATTCCATGAATGAATATAGCTAAGATCTGAACTTCTAGGCACATCTCCTAAACAGGAGTAGCACCTTGGAATTTCTACATCTTATGGATCTATATAACTTAATAAGCCTACAAATCATTTTTCCCAACTTTGAATCAGGAATCAGTGGTTGGTATCACTACCAGAATAGATCCATGAGAAACAACAAGAGAAGGGCCTAGTCCCTAAACCTCAGACCAGCATCATAGGCCTTAGGGATTCAAGGAAAGAAGTTCCACTTATCTCTGATGCCAAGCTAATCTTAAGCTTAAACAAAATCAAGCCAAGTAATAGAACCTAGTATTGTGTGCCATATTCGGATGGTGTCACAAGAACAACTTCTAAACCAAGAAGATTAGGCAGCTAGCTTTCACAGATACACTCACAGCCAACTATAAATCATTTTCCTGATACTAATCACATGAATCATTTCCAGGAATATACATATACATAACATCCCTATAAGAGGCAAGTTAATCTCAAACTGTATATGAATCCATAAGCCAATAGTACAGATACAGTGACTTCATCACTCAAAAATCACTGTCAATAACCAAGTAATTTCAGTGGTGAGCTCTCAAATCACTTGAATCTTTAAAGTAATGATTCTACAGTAAAATTATCATCTGAACCATATCAAATTAACCACTGGAATCAATCTGGTAAGCCACTAGCATCACCAAAGCTAACCATAAGCAGTAATCTACAGAAAGCAACCACTCATCATGCTTAGGGATCATCAATACATGATCCAAATCATCAGATAAATCAACAGAGGGATATGAACCCTACTCAGAACAAAAAAACCCTAATTAGGATATGAACCCTAATCAGGACATGACCACTAGCCAGGAATTGCCACTACAAACACATAGCCTAGGGTGGTATAGCACAGAGGACATGAGGGGAAGAAAGGACAAACTTACTGAAGGATGTTGTTGTGGGCGAGAAGAGGAAGCAGAGGATGTCGACGAGCACAGCGGCACGGGGAGCACCCCAAGGGGGCACTGCGACCCCCACCACGCCGAGGAGGCGACCATAGCCATGCCTGAAGGCGAGGAACACCACCACAGCACACGAGAGCAGTGGCGACGACATCACCAGCACCACCCCAAACCCTAGGGTTCGGGACGGAGCCAGTCTGGCCACGGGGGGGGGGGGGAGGGGGCTCTAGGTCTAAATAGAGTTGGACAGGAAGGTGGAGCGGGGTCATTAACCACCCCATGCATCACGACAACGGCAGAGGAGGTCCACGCCGACGTGAATCGCCAGCGGTGACATCGCCGACCACGGGGTTGGGGGAGGAGCAGAAGAGAGATGAGAACGAGAGAGTGTGGGCTGGTTGGGCCAAGACCCCTTCGGGGAGTCATTTGGTTCTGCCCAATTGGGCCACAAGGGCCCAATAAACCCAACACATTCAGCCCAATCACCTAAAGCCAGTTTTTAATAAATAAGAAAAGACCAAAATGCCCCTGAATTTAAATAAATTCTAGAAAATCAAATAAAAATCCAAAAATTATAAATAAAATATTTTTGGATTCACAATAATCCAATCTATCTAAATAAAATAAGAAATAAAATTTTAGGCATATAATTTTTATCAAGAATTTTATAATATATATATTCCTTATGGAATTTTATAAAGTTATAGAAAGATGGTAAAAATAAATAAAAAACACTTTTATTATATACCAATATTGTAGTATTTTATAAAAATACTAAACAAATAGTTTATATATTTTGTTAATAATAATTCTTAAAGGAATTATTAAATAAGCAAAAGTTAAATACAAGAAAAGGAAATAAAGAATACAGTATTCAATAAATATTAATACTTTATAGTTATAAATTCTTTACTTATGAAAAGAGTTTTATAAATTAAAATAATGGGGGAAAATACACACCAAACTAAATGATGCATTACATTACTTTGCATAATCATTTTGCTTCTTTAAATATTGTCCTTACCGGGCAATAATGATGTTTTTGTAGACATAGAAGCTCAAGGTCCAGTGCCAGTATCAGACTTCACTACCTTGCAATCACAAGGCAAGTTCATCACTTGCTCATGTCCTTTGAAGAGTCATTATCAAAGTATTTGCAAATTGTGTGTTATCATATATACTCCAAAGAAAGAAAATATTATTTTCTCTAATAAAGAATACTTAGATATCATACTAAGTGATGATATAATGGAGCAAAAGAACTTAGAGTTCTATTTGCAACAACAATGCTCAATTAGGGAATTAATAAGCCATGACATCAGTGATTCTAGCACCGTATATTACGTGTTAGCCATGAGATTTGGAATGGGACAGAGAAGTTAGTTGTATCTTCTTCCTCTCGCATGTTGCCGGATGTGCAGGTCATGGTTGTTATCACTCGTAGCGTGCATATTAATTGGTAATTCGTAGAGGATATGCAGCATATGGGTGGGAACCCTCAACATCTCACGATAGTTCTGGCATCTAACGGTCTGTACAAACCATTGTTGTAATTCAATATGTGGGCATGGTGTACACCAAGGAGGCATGCGAGGTTGCGAAGGGGGTAGTGATTGGCTTGGATCACCTACTGGGCCCCACATCAAGGAATTGTGGACGGGAAATTACGCGCAATTGTGAAACAAGGAGTTGATCTCTCATGGGTAAAGTAACGCACCTCTACAGAGTGTAAGAATTGTAACTTGTTACTCCCTGTTCTGGGAAGGAGCTACGAACGCGGCAGGAAAGGAACTCCATGAAAGTTCTGGTCAACCTGTGAAGGCTGGTGGTCATAGATTTTTATAATAAAATCAATCTTTCAAGAAAGATTTATAAAAACTACATAGTGCCAAGGACTTATAGTCTGAGGTGGTAGTTAGAGCATCAAACTCCCCACCTTGCATATAATGAACTTGTTGGGTAACGCTGTTACTCATCCTTTTCTTTGATCCCTTGCTTAGACTCTGAGGATCCCGAAGATACGCCAATGTATGAAGCCGAATGCCAAGAAGATGTGTTCTACGAGGAGCCTGACCTATCAGGAGGAGTTGAAGGAGTGGATTACGAAATCCGCTATGGTGTCGATGACAAAGAGTCCAACTAAGTACCTTAGTTAGTAGTAACCGACGGAGCCGAGCAGCATGAACCATATAGAATAAGCTATTGAGCTCAACTCCTAGTTGGAGTTGCTACTTTTGAATTCCATTGAAACACTTGATATTTTGTTTGTAAGTTGAATCTTTTCGAAGTCTTGAACTTCTGGTATTGTAATAATAATAATGTGTGAATGTTTGTAATATGGACCCGCAATGTTTCTATTGTACCACTCTGAGGGATGTGATATTTACAGAACGGTGTTCTGTGGATGTCATGTCAACGACTATAGTGTACTACACATGCAGTGGTATGCTGGGTCACCGCAGACCCCCCGATCTAGGGACGATGGTGGCAGCGGCTACATAAGGTTTCGTGGAGTTCTGATCGGGTGCCTAGGGTTTCTGCATCGGAGGCTTCTTATAGGCGAAGGGGCGAGCCAGGAGGGCCACTAGGGGGTCACACCCTACCCAGGCGCGGGGTGGGCCCACCCGCGCCTAGGGGGTCTAGCCGCCCTGTGGCGCCGCTCTGTATCGTCTTCTGGCTTCGTGTCGCCCACTATAAAATATTGACTTTCACTTTTGTCCCGTCCAATTCCTAGAATATTGATTTTCTGCCTTTCTAGAACCAAAAATAGAAGAAACAGGCAACTGGCACTGTGACAACTTGTTAATAGGTTAGTTCCAGAAAAGATATAAAAACACCTCAAAGTGTATACAAAGCAAAGCAAAGTAGATACTAAACAAACATGGAGCATCAAAAATTATAGATACGTTTCCGATGTATCAAGCATCCCCAAGATTAACTCCTGCTCGTCCTCGAGTAGGTAAGTGATAAAAAGAATAATTTTTGAGGTGACATGCACCATCAAAACGAAGATCAAACCATTTGCAAGCATGGAAAGCTGGGATCAAAGAACTCTAAACATGTGCATAAAAGATGGAGTTCTAACAATAAGACAAAGTAACTATGCATGCAACATGAAAGGCTACAAACAAAGATTGAATAACATGCATTGAAAAACGTTTGTTTGTTTCACATACAAAAAAACATGGTATAGTGGCATTCATCTTGTCCCTCATAGAGTAGCAAATAGATGCATATGACACCTTCAAAGTTCATAAGAGTGACTAGATACAAATAGCACAAGAACAAACAATATCACAATATGCATCAATCAATAAGTTTTGGGACACTGCACATAGAATGGCAACTATGCTCTCTTAATGGTGCCTAAAGTTATAAGGTGGAGACTCAATATAATGGTGGAAGAAAGGCCCTTCATAGAGGAAAGCAGGGATTTCAAGTTTTAAAAAGAGCTTCCAAAAATTATGGTACTTGTTAGCTTTCATCCCTCATTTCCCCTATCATAAGCATCTTGAAGTGATTAAGGTTAATGAGAACAAAGTGGAGTATATGCTTGACAAAGTATAAGTTGGCAATCTCAAGTCCCTTGAATACGAGGGCCACACCTCATACTACTCAACTTCAGTTACCAGTAAGTTCTTGTCATAGTAAGTACATGCATATCATAAAGAACCGCCAACGGGGTACCCCTTGCACACGGTACAGGAGCTATCCCGTAACAAAAATGACAAGGCAAGCAGACAATGAGCATCTCGGCGATCTTTTTATTTACTATGTGCATAGATTTTTATTGATGATGCTTCACAGAATGCTCATTATGGTGATGCTACAAGTTTCCACCATGATTAGGCATGGCTTAGGCTAGCGGCCCATACGTTTCTCAAACACAAAATACATAACTCCATGGACTTACAAGCTCCCTATTTATTTCACACCGGTGACATCCATAGACAAAAGAGCATGATATCAACTGAGTACAAAGTACAAGTGCAATGTTGAAAACGTTCTCCGTGACAGCACGGTTCTGCTAATTCCAACGTATAAGTGCAAGCATATACAAAATACATGACACAATGGTTTAAGTTTAGTAGGGGCAAAGAATATAAAGTGTGCCATCAGGTTTGTGAGGGCTTTAATCACTAAGTTTTCACATAACAAAATACTTTTTAATTGGAAGATAGCTGAAAACAAGAATATACTTGGAATGGTGTAACACACCATGCATAGGAGTTTATAGTGGACACTTTGGAATAACTTGGTTTCTTAGGAGTTGGAAGCATGAGTAGAGCTTACTCATACAAATGGAGTCTAGCAAAATACTGGGAGCAACCAACTAAGAGAGCAATAATGGCCATAATCATGCAGAGCAACAAAACATTACTAATAAAAGCATAGAGAGGTAATACAAGTCAAGGACTCAATGACCATAGAGGCTATGGTGACTTTTTCATAGTCATAACATGGTGTGAGCATGTGCCAATTCAACCCAAACAAAGCATCAAAGGAGAATACCACAATACTATGTTTTTGTGTGCTAAAACAATGCATAATTCTTTCAAGGCACACTAAGCAATCCCAATTGTTTGGAGCAAGACATGATACAGCAATAATCACTAAGCATAAGGTCAAAACAACACCTAGCTTGTCATGCATAAAGTATAAGTCACAGTCAATGCAAACTCCTCTTGCACTTATCAAGCAAGAACTTTCTACTCCTTTCCAACACCAAGCAACTTATTTGAAACAACACAGCGAGAACCTGGGTCCAAACTACTTTATTCAATCAAACTAAACAAACTAAGCAAAGCAAACAAAAACTAAGATGCTCCAAGAACAACTCAACAGTGCATAAAACAATAAAAATGAAGTGTCTAGACAGAACTGAGCTTTTTATTGATGAAGAAGGGGATGCCTTGGGCATCCCCAAGCTTTGACGCTTGTACCTCTTGGATATTTCTTGGGGTTACACCGGGGTGGCATCCCCAAGCTTGAGCTTTTGTCCATTCTTCATCGCATTACATCATTCTCTCTCTACACCTGAGATTTTTCCTTCATACAAAACTTCACACAATCTTCATTAGCAACATTAGTGTATTCAAAATATAATAGACCTTTGGGTTTAGCTTTGGAACAGCAAAACTTTTCACTAAAACACAAGTTACTGTAGCAACTCCTTCAAAAATCTCAATTCCCCAAAAGAGAACTAAAAAAGGAATCAATAAGAAGCAAATGCAAATAATGGCAGAAATCTGTCAAAACGGACCAGCAGCTAGAAACCGATTTTTTCAAAAATCTTATGTTGCTCAAATAAAAAATTGTTAAACTAACGAAAGTTAGATAACATACGGGGAGATTTATTCGTAAATTTTCAGCTCAATCCGTCTTACAAAGACTCCTCACGAATTTTTATGGTGGAGGACAGAAATCTGTTTCGGGATAGCAACTCCCCAAATCTTACTTCCCTCTCATTAGAGGTCATTCCTGGCACAAAAAGCAAACAAAAAGCATAAGGATAGGTCATTACTGAATTAATAATTTCCAAGACTCAAGGAAACTCTTGGCTTATCTCCCAACAAGTACTTTTCTTTAACGCCTTTAAGTTAGGCACAAGAAGCAAGAAATCAAGTATTTTCAAATGAGGAATTGAGATCAATACTTGCAAAGTCTTCAACTATGAGAGGTATATCATCCAAATGAGTCTTGTAGGATACCTTCTCATTTCTCTTTGGTTTACTACTTTCATCAAAAGGATTTTTAGGAACAATCCAATCAAAATTCTTTTCAAAGGTCTCATGCATCCCAACAAGCTTAAAGGGTATGTGTATCTTAAATTCATTTCTAGGCTTGGTTTTATCTGAAGTACCCACAACATCTAAACATGAGCCTAGCATATTAAAACGCTCAAAGACCTTTTTGGCTTCCTTAGCAACATCATGGAACTCTTTGAGTAAAGTTTCAAGAATAAACTCTCTCTTTTCAGCATTATTTTCTTCTTTTAGTTTTAGGAACAAAATTTGCATCATGGGGTTAAGGCTAACAAACCTAGCCTCCAACATATGAACTAAATAAGCTGCAGCAATTTCATAATTAGGAGCAAGTTCTGCTATAGATTTATCCTCAATATCCTCATGCTTGCTAACATGATTAAAGAATTCTTCAATATTGTCTTTCCCAATTATGGAGCCACTACCTATAGAAAGGTCCTTCAGGGCGAACTTGGAGAGCAACATGGTGAGCTAGAACAAGGTGGCAACTAGAGTAGAAACTAACTTTTGTGTTTTTTATAAGAAAAAGGAAACCAAACTAATTTTTTTGAGTTTTTGATAAAAAGAGGCAAACAAAACCGAGCAAAAGAAACTAAGCAAACTAAAAACAAAGTAAAGATAAAGGTTGAGGAGGACTCCCCTTGTGAAGACATCATTAGCCTCCCCGGCACCGGCGCCAGAAAGAGCTTGATGGCGCCCAGCAACTGTCGTGGGACACTTCGTTGGAAACCCCAAGAGCAAGGTGTGATGAGCACAACATCAAGTTTTCCCTCAGTAAGAAACCAAGGTTATCGAACTAGTAGGAGGAAGGAAACATATCAAAGGTGTTACAAGCAACATGGAAACCAGCACAACACAAACTCAAGACTTTGCCCCAATGAATCAGTGAGGTTGTCAAGCTCACCGGTTTGCTGTAACAAAGGATTAAACATATGGTGTGGAAGATGATGGTATGCAGCAAGTAAAAAGGTAATAGTGAAAGATGTATCAATGGTAAAGATTGGACCGGGGTCCATAGTTCCCTAGAGGTGCTCTCCTTAGATAAACAACATGGCATGAAGGGTAAACAAATTACAACATGGCAATTGACAGGAACTAAGCATGGCATAACAATGAAATACTAGACAAAAATATCCTATGAGATTCGATTGGGCAATAAAACAATATACATAGACCTCCATCCAACTGCATCTATGACTAGAAGTCCACCTTCAGGTTATCATCCGAACCCCCTCCAGTATTAAGTTGCAAGCAACAGACAACTGCTTTAAGCAAAGTGTATGGTAAATAATCCACTTGTTCCATGAACAAGAGACCGTTTTTTTCTCCCTAGTGGCAACAGGACATCTACAACCGAAGAGATTTCTGACACTTCCCTTGGAAACTAGAGGCATGAACCCACTATCGAGCATAAATACCCCCTCTCGGAGTCACTAGAAACTACTTGGCCAAGATAGCTACTAACAACGTAGAGCATGAAAGATCACAAACAACACCGACATGATAGAATCAAATAGACCAAACCATTAATCAATCTAACATAGTAATCTCAATATCCATCGGATCCCCGCAAACACAACATGCATGATTACAAATAGATTAGATCTTGATCATGAACGGAGCTCACAAGATCTATACATGAAAGCACAAGGAGGAGATACAACCATATAGCTACTACATGGACCCGTAGTCCAAGGTGGAAGTACTCACGCTTCATAGCGGAGAAGAAGGCCCCCGGGATGATCTCCCCTCCAGCAGGGTGTCGGGAACTTTAGATCCCCCCGATCTAGGGACGATGGTGGCGGCGGCTATAGAAGGTTTCGTGGAATTTTGATCGGGTGCCTAGGGTTTCTGCATCGGGGCTTCTTATAGGCGAAGGGGCGAGCCAGGAGGGACATTAGGGGGCCACACCCTACCCAGGCGCGGGGTGGGCCCACCCGCGCCTAGGGGGTCTGATACTTTGTTCAAAGGGGGCGGCCAGACCCACCCTAGGCGCGGGTGGGCCCCACCCCTCGCCTGGCTAGGGTTTGGCCCCTCATGGCCGCCTCCTCGGCCTCCCCCTTCGCCTATAAGAAGCCTCCGATGCAGAAACCCTAAGAACCTGATCAAATCTCCACAAAACTGTTTGTAGCCGCCGCCACCATCGTCCCTAGATCGGGGGGATCTGAAGTTCTTCCCGGCACCCTGCCGGAGGGGAGATCATCCCGGAGGCCTTCTCTCCGGTATGATGCGTGAGTAGTTCCACCTTGGACTATGGGTCCATGTAGTAGCTAGATGGTTGTATCTCCTCCTTTGTGCTTTCATGTATAGATCTTGTGAGCTCCATTCATGATCAAGATCTAATCTATTTGTAATCATGCATGTTGTGTTTGCGGGGATCCGATGGATATTGAGATTATTATGTTGGTTTGTAATGGTTTTGTCTTTATGATTCTATCATGTCTATGTTGTTTGTGATCTTGCATGCTCTCCGTTGTTAGTAGCTATCTTGGCCAAGTAGTTGCTAGTGACTCCAAGAGGGGGTATTTATGCTCGATAGTGGGTGCATGACTCTAGTTTCCAAGGGAAGTGACAATAATATCTTCGGTTGTAGATCTGCTGTTGCTACTAGGGATAAAACAACGGTCTCTTGTTCATGGAAAATGTGGACTATTTACCTTACACACTTTGCTTAAAGCAGTTGTCTATTGCTTGCAACTTAATACTAGAGGGGGTTCGGATGATAACCTGAAGGTGGACTTCTAGTCATAGATTCAGTTGGATGGCGGTCTATGTATCTTGTTGTATTGACCAATCGAATCTCATAGGATCTTTCTGACTAGTAATTGCATTGTTATGCCTTGCTCAGTTCCTATCAATTGCTCTGCTGTAATTTGTTTACCCTTCATGGCATGTTGTTTATCTAAGGAGAGCACCTATAGTGAACTATGGACCCCGGTCCAATCTTTACCATTGATACATCTTCCTCTGTTACTTGTTTAATTGCTGCAAACCACCATTAACTTCCACACGGTACGTTTAATCCTTTGTTACAGCAAACCGGTGAGCTTGACAACCTCACTGATTCGTTGGGGCAAAGTCTTGAGTTTGTGTTGTGCATCTCCGTGTTGCTTGCAACACCTATGTGACGTTTCCTTCCTCCTACTGGTTTGATAACCTCGGTTTCTTACTGAGGGAAAACTTGCTACTGTGCTCTTGGGGTTCCCAACTCAGCGCTCCTACATCAACTCAGCGCTGCATCAAGCTTTTCTGGCGCCGTTGCCGGGGAGGCTAAGGACGTCTTCATAAGGGGAGTCCTTCACTTCCTTTCTCTTTACTTTGTTTTTAGTTTGCTTTGTTTCTTTTGCTTGGTTTTGTTTGCCTCTTTCCATAAAACCCAAAAAGTTAGTCTAATTTGGTTTGCTTGCTTTATTCAAAAACACAAAAAAATTAGTTCCTGCTCTAGCTGCTGCTGCTGTTTTTGGCTTGCCCACCTTTGCCAAAATGGACTCTACTGAGAACACCAAGTTGTGTGACTTCACTAGCACCAACAACAATGATTTCCTAAGCACTCTTATTGCTCCACCTGCTCCTCATGCTACCTTTTATGAAATTAAGCCTGCTTTGTTGAATCTTGTGATGAGAGAGCAATTTTCTAGTGCTGGTTTTGATGATCATGCTGCCCATCTCAATAGCTTTGTTGAACTTTGTGAGATGCAAAAGTATAAGGATGTAGATGGAGATATTATTAAGCTCAAGCTTTTTCCTTTCTCCTTGAGGGGAAAAGCTAAAGAATGGTTGCTTTCTTTGCCTAAAAATAGTATTGATTCTTGGACTAAGTGCAAAGATGCTTTTATTGGAAAGTACTATCCTCCTGCTAAGATTATATCTATGAGAAGTGACATTATGAAATTTAAACAACTTGATAGTGAACATGTTTCTCCAGCTAGGGAAAGAGTGAAGTCTTTGGTTAAAAATTGCCCTACTCATGGACTCACTGCTTGGATGATTATCCAGACTTTTTATGCAGGTTTGAACTTCTCCTCAAGAAATCTGTTGGATTCCGCTGCTGGAGGTACTTTTATGGGCCTCACTTTGGGTGCTGCAACAAGGCTTCTTTATAATATGATGGTTAACTACTCTGAATGGCATGTTGAGAGAACTCCACATGGTAAGAAGGTAAATTCTGTTGAGGAAACTTCCTCTTTGAGTGAAAAGATTGATGTTATTATGGCTATGCTTGTTAATGGGAAAGCTCCTCTAGATCCTAATAGTGTTCCCTTAGCCTCTTTGGTTGCTCAAGAAGAGCATGTTGATGTGAACTTCATTAGAAACAACAATGCCTATAGGAATAGTTTTGGTAGCAACAACAATTATAGGCCTTATCCTCCTAATAATGGAAATCCCTATGGAAGCTCTTACAATAATGCTAGAAGTGCTCCCTCTGAACTTGAAGTCATGCTCAAGGACTTTATTAGTAAACAAACCACTTTCAATAAGACTATAGAGGAAAAACTTGTAACTGTTGAGAAAAATATATCCTCTTTGTCTGAAGCTCAGTCTTCCTTTATTAATAAAATGGCTGCTAAACCTGAAGCCATGGAAAACACCTTTGCTACTGCTCATGCCATACAAGTTACTATTGATGAAAATGTTAGGCTGTTAGCTCAACTCCATGCTAAGTGGGAAAGGGAAGCTGAAATTGATAGAAACAATAGTGTGTGCACCATCACCACTAAACCACAAGTAGTCCCTATTCCTCCTACTATGCCTAAGCCTATTGAGCCTACTACTAGCGATGCTAAGTTTGACTTTGATATTGATGGTTGCAATATTTCTGAAGTGATTATGTTCTTGCAAAAGCTTGCTAGAAGTCCTGATGCTAGTGATATGCATGTTGCTTTCACCAAACACATTACAGATGCTCTTGTTAAGATTAAGGAAGAGAAGCTAAAACACAAAGTTTCTATTCCTAGGAAAGTAGAAGATAGTTGGGAACCCATTATTAATATGCAAGTGAATGACTTTGATCACAAAGCTTCATGTGGTCTTGGTTCTAGTGTCTCTATTATGCCTAGGAAGAATTATGAAATGCTTGATTTGCCACCATTAGAAGATTGCTATTTAGATGTCCCACTCAATGATAATGCTAAGAAGAAACTCATGGGGAGTGTTAATGATGTTCTTCATTATGGTTAATAATTCTTATGTCCCTGTGGATTTCTATGTTTTGGATGTTGAATACAATGCTTCTTGTCATATTACTTTGGGAAGACCTTTTCTTAGAACAGTTGGTGCTATCATTGATATGAAAGAAGGCACCATTAAATATCATTTTCCATTCAATAAAGGTATTGAACACTTTTTGACCTCCCCTTATCCTTTTGTTTGCTTTTTGTGCCAAGAATGACCTCTAATGAGAGGGAAGTAAGATTTGGGGAGTTGCTGTCCCGAAACAGATTTCTGTCCTCCACCAAAAAAATCGTGAGGAGTCTCTGTAACTTGGATTGAGCTGAAAATTTATGAATAAATCCTCTAGTATGTTAGATAAATTTCGTTAGTTCAACACCTTTTGATTTTAGCAACATAAGATGTTCGAAAAAATGGTTTCTATCTGCTGATCTGTTTTGACAGATTTCTGCCATTATTTGCATTTGCTTCTTATTGATTCCTTTTTGAGTACTCTTTAGGTGAATTGAGCTTTTTGAAGGGGTTACTACAGTAGCTTGTGTTTTTAGTTAAAAGCCTTGATGTTCCAAAGATTTGCCAGAGGTCTAATATCTTTTGAATAAGCTAATGTTGCTAATAAAGATTGTGTGAAGGAAAATTTTCAGGTGTAGAGAGAGAATGACGCAATGAGATGAAGAATGGACAAAAGCTCAAGATTGGGGATGCCACCATGGTGTCACCCCAATAAATATCCAAGAGGTACAAGCGTCAAAGCTTGGGGATGCCCAAGGCATCCCATTCTTCATCAATAAAAAGCTCAGGTCTGTCTAGACATTTTGTTTTTATTGTTTCATGCACAGTTATGTTGTTCTTGGAGCGTCATAGTTTTTGTTTGCTTTGCTTAGTTTGTTTAGTTTTCTTGAGTAGTTTGGACCCCCGTTCTTGCTATGTTGTTTTGCAAATAAGTTTGCTTGGTGTTGGAAAGGAGTAGTAAGTTCATGCTTGAAGTGCAAGAGGAGCTTGCATTGACTGTGACTTAGACTTTAGCGACATGCTAGGTGTTGTTTTGACTTTATGCTTAGTGATTATTGTTGTAGCATGTCTTTTTCCAAACAATTGGGATTGCTTAGTGTGCCTTAAAGAAATTATGTGTTGTTTTAGCATGCAAAAGCATATTATTGTGGTATTCTCCTTTAATGTTTTGCTTGGGCTGACTTGGCACATGCTCACACCATGTTATGACTATGCCAAGTCACCATTAGCCTCTATGATCATTTAGTCCTTGACTTATAGTAACACGCTTTGCTTTGATTAGTATGCTTTGTTGCACATCATGATTATGGCCATTATGCTCTCTTAGTTGGTTGCTCCCAGTCTTTTGCTAGCCTCCACTTGTATGAGTAAGTTCTACTCATGCTTCCAACTCCCAAGAAACCAAGTTATTCCAAAGTGTCCACTATAAACTCCTATGCATGGCGTGTTACACCATTCAAAGTAAATTCTTGTTTTCAACTATCTTCCAATTAAAAACTATTTTTTTATGTGAAAACTTAGTGATTAAAGCCCTCACAAACTTGATGGCACACTTTATATTCTTTTCCCCTAATAAACTTGAACCATTGTGACAACTTTGTTGTATATGCTTGCACTTATAAGTTGGAATTAGCAGAACCGTGCTGTCACGGGGAACGTTTTCAACATTGCACTTGTACTTTGTACTCAGTTGATATCATGTTCTTTTGTCTATGGATGTCACCGGTGTGAAATAAAGAGGGAACTTGTAAGTCCATGGAGTTTGTATCCAGTGTTAGAGAAACGCCTGGGCCGCTAGCCTAAGCCATGCCTAATCATGGTGGAAACTTGAAACATCACCATAATGAGCTATCTATGAAGCATCCTCAATAAAAGGCTATGCATATGGTAAATAAAAGATTGCTGAGATGCTCATTTTCTGCTTGCCTTGTCATTTTGGTTATGGGAAAGCTCATGTACCATGTGCAAGGGGTACCCCGTTGGCGGTTCTCAATGATATGCAAATACTTATAGTGACAAGAACTTACCTGGACCCAAAGTTGAGTATGCATGAGGTGTGGCCCTCGTATTCAAGGGACTTGAGATTGCCAACTTATACTTCATCAAGCATATACTCCATCTTTGCCACTTTAACCTTAACCACTTCAAGATGCTTATGATAGGGGCAATGAGGGCTGAAAGCTAACAAGTACCATAATTTTTGGAAGCTCTTTTTGAAACTTGTAATCCCTGCTTCCTTTACAAAATGGCCTTTCTTCCACCATTATTGAGTCTCCACCTCATAGTTATCATTCTGTGTGCAGTGTTCTAAAGCTTATTAATTGACGCATATTGTGATATTACTTGTTCTTGTGCTATTTTTTCTAGTCACCCTTGTAAACTTTTAAGGTGTCCTATGCATCTATATTGCTACTCTATGAGGGACAAGCTGATTGCCACTATGCTATGTTTTCTGTATGTGAAACAAACAAACGTTTTTTAATGCATGTTATTTATGATCTTTGTTTGTAGCTTGCCATGTTACATGCATAGTTACTTTGTCCTATTGTTAGAACTCCATCTTTCATGGACCTGTCTAGAGTTCTTTGATCCCAGCTTTCAATGCTTGCAAATGGTTGGATCTTTATTGTGAGGGTGCATGTCACCTCAAAAATTATTCTTTTATCACTTACCTACTCGAGGACGAGCAGGAGTTAAGCTTGGGGATGTTGATACGTTGGAAACGTATCCATAATTTTTGATGCTCCATGCTTGTTTAGTATCTACTTTGATTTACTTGTCTACACTTTGAGATGATTTTACATGTTTTCTGGTACTAACCTATTAACAAGTTGCAACAGTGCAAGATGCCTGTTTTCTGCGGTTTTTGGTTTCAGAAAAGTTAGTAAAGAAATATTCTTGGAATTGGACGAGACAAACGTCAAATTAAATTACATTCCGTGGGGAACAAGAAGTCCAGAGGGGAGCCGGAGGGGCCGGCCAGGGCGGCCATACCCACCCCAGGCGCGGGTGGGCCCCACCCCGCGCCTGGCTAGGGTTTGGCCCCCCTGGTCGCCTCCTCGGCCTCCCCCTTCGCCTATAAGAAGCCCCCGATGCAGAAACCCTAAGAAACCGATCAAATCTCCATAAAACCATCTGTAGCCGCCACCATTGTCCCTAGATCGGGGGGATCTGAAGTTCTTCCTGGCACCCCACCGGAGGGGAGATCACCCCGGAGGCCTTCTCTCCGGTATGATGTGTGAGTAGTTCCACCTTGGACTATGGGTCCATGTAGTAGCTAGATGGTTGTATCTCCTCCTTTGTGCTTTCATGTAGAGATCTCGTGAGCTCCATTCATGATCAAGATCTAATCTATTTGTAATCATGCATGTTGTGTTTGTGGGGATCCGATGGATATTGAGATTATTATGTTGGTTTGATTAATGGTTTTGTATTTATGATTCTATCATGTCTGTGTTGTTTGTGATCTTGCATGACCTCCTTTGTTAGTAGCTATCTTGGCCAAGTAGTTGCTAGTGACTCCAAGAGGGGGTATTTATGCTCGATAGTGGGTTCATGCCTCTAGTTTCCAAGGGAAGTGGCAATAATATCTTTGGTTGTAGATGTGATGTTGCTACTAGGGAGAAAACAACGGTCTCTTGTTCATGGAACATGTGGACTGTTTACCTTACACACTTTGCTTAAAGCAGTTGTCTGTTGCTTGCAACTTAATACTGGAGGGGGTTCGGATCATAACCTGAAGGTGGACTTCTAGTCATAGATGCAGTTGGATGGCGGTCTATGTATATTGTTGTATTGCCCAATCGAATCTCATAGGATCTTTCTAACTACTAATTGCATTGTTATGCCTTGCTCAGTTCCTGCCAATTGCCCTGCTGTAATTTGTTTACCCTTCATGTCATGTTGTTTATCTAAGAAGAGCACCTCTAGTGAACTATGGACCCCGGTCCAATCTTTACCATTGATACATCTTCTACTGTTGCTTGTTTATTTGCTGCAAACCACCATTACCTTCCACACGGTACGTTTAATCCATTGTTGCAGCAAACCGGTGAGCTTGACAACCTCACTGATTTGTTGGGGGCAAAGTCTTGAGTTTGTGTTGTGCAGATCTCCGCGTTGCTTGCCACACCTGTGTGACATTTCCTTCCTCCTACTGGTTCGATAACCTCAGTTTATTACTGAGACAAAACTTGCTGTTGTGTTGCTTCACACCTTGCTCTTGGGGTTCCCAACGAAGTGCTGCATCACAGAGTGCTAGCATGGCTATGTGCTTATATCTACTATGCCTTTTTCCCTGGCGTCGATAGCTCTCCATTTCTGCATGTGTGACTGAACTGTGTACTTGTATGTTGTGCTTGTGGATCACCTCAAGTGGAAATATCTGATTTCTTTACTCTTTTACTTCTATCTTCCTTGGTGAAACTCTCCCCTATGGTTTATGATGTGGTATTGAAACCATTTAAATAAAAGAACATATACTATTCTTTTGGTGAAACTTGCCCCTTTCTTTTGAATTTTCTCAATGATGGATTGAAACAATACACCTCAATGTTAATATCTAAGAGCAATACTTCTAACATAACCCTTTCTTTTCTTTTAGTTTTCTTCTTTGTTTGCTTGCAGGTATATACTACTACAAAGAAGATCAAGAATATGTAGATGTAGGACTTATTTAGGAATTAGCATAGGTTTTTCCTTGTATCATTTTGTAATTTTCTATTTTTCTTCTATAAGGAACAATGTAATATATATTTATTATTCAATAAAGTTTACTTTATTCTTACTTACAATTTTTCATTTGTATAAGAATTTCTTACTTATTTGTATTCTTCTCAAATTGTAATTATGGTAAGAAAAGTATAAGAGTTTCTAATTATTTGTATATATCTATATTTCTATAATGTCTTAAATTTCTTTTACTTGTACCCTTTTTATATAATATAATACATAATACTTCACACTAAAATATTAAAATGTCCTTAAAAATAACCTCCTAAATGCTTTTAGTTTGAATCATTTCAAACGTAGTTTCAAAATTAAATGTAAATTTAATTTATTACCCCAAAATAACTCAAATTCCTAGAGATCATGTCAAAATTTATAACAATCACCAGAATGAGCTAAACCCTAACTCAACATAGTGAAAGAAACTTAATCTCTCTAGGTTTTTAGTTTGTGAAACAATTACCCCACTTTTATAGATGAATGCATGCACATGCACATATTCTTATTTCTACTATTCGTTGGTTCCTAAATTCGAGATGTTACGGTGGCCTCCAAGGGTCACGAGGGGGAGTGATGTTGATCAAATATACCACCTCTCCTATTCTGAGCGAGATCGACGTCCCCATCTTCACTTACTTCTTGGCGACATGGATGGTTCCACCACTGTCGCGGTTCTGTCATGCCTGGTTGGCGATATATGGCCTCTGCATTTTCCCAGCTGCACCCTAATGTGGTACTAGTGATGGCTACCATCGAGCACATGTGCGAGAGCTTCAGCAGAATCACAATGTTGGTGGCGCTCATTGGCCTCCGTCGAAGCTCGCCTCAAGTCACTGCTAGAGCCGCCACGAGAGGATGGATATGATGAGGAGCGCCGTGAAGACGGTGGAGAGACTCGACGCCAATGCGGCTAGTGTTCCCCATTTGTTAAGATAATTGCAATTCACCCCTTTTAATCAATTGTTACTTAATACTATAATAAACACATTTGGTACGATCCCTCAGATCATTTGGACCAAACAAAACATGGAATCACCCTACCATGGACCATCGAGTCCCCAAAATGTGGATGATTCCACCCCATCCCTACCAAATCAGCAAGCAAACACATGCTAATGTAGCTACATTTGGATCATGTAGGTGGGCATAGTCAGCACCGATGAGGCGCAATTATAAATGCTGAAATGAGACAACCGGGACAAGTGAGATCCTAATTTAACACTAAACTAAAATAGAATAAATGGGATAAGTATCATATATCAAATCTCACTAATTCCATTTAGTTTGAGTTAAATTAAAGGCGTGATGTGGGATCTCATTTGTCCCACTTGCTCCACCATGCAATCAAGCATGGTCAGATAGGTGCAATCGAGCATGGTCGAGATATGCACTACGTGGGAACATGGGTGTAAAGCGTGCAAATGAGATTCATCATCACATGTATCGATCGTGTGGTACATTTGACGCAATCGAGCATGTTCGGAGATATATGCAAAATGTAAGAGCACCCCCACTGGCATTCCTAGGAGGGCTTCCTCGAGCAGTTCTTATTCGGACAGCGAAATTTTGTCCATTCGTGTTTCCATGACACTTTTTTGTCGGATTTGACCCAACCTTTATTCGGCGCCCAGGCAAAACCCGACGCGCTGGGTGTCGCATGTGAATGCCGTATGGAAGGAAGAACGGGCAGGCCAGCCCTATCGGTAAGACATCCCAGTTTCTCATCGAGATTCGGCTCTCCCGTGACACAGAGCCCTCTCCACCCACCCTCGCCGCCATGTCTCCACCGGCTCTGCCCTGTGCTATCCCACTGACCCCAGGCCGATAGAAAGGTCCACCACCGTCGCAACATCCCCTCCCTCGCTACTCGCCTTGTTTCGCCTTCTCGGTGTCGCCGACAGCTCCGTTCTGAGCTCGTGCCCACCGCGCCCGCGAAGTGCTCGGTGTTTTGCCTACTCGGCCATGGACTCCGACGACGAGGATATGTTCGCCATGCTATTGGAGGAAGAAATCTCTGTATCCGCCAAAGATGAAGAGAATTTTCAGACCCTCGTCTTCCTAGCCAGAATATACACGCAAAATTCAGAGCCGAAGTGTGGAGGCTCAGTGAAGGGACGCCGGAAGTGCAAGGAAAGACATCGGATGGAGGGCTACTGCATGTTGTAGACCGATTACTTCATCGACAACCCGTTGCACGAAGAGGCTGTGTTTTGTTGCCGTTTCAGGATGAACCAGAAACTCTTCATCGAGATCGTGTATGTCATCCGGGAGTTCGACCCCAACTTCATATGCAAGAAGTATTGCACCGACATGGTAGGGTTTTCCTTACTACAAAACTACACGATAACATTGAGGTTTCTTGCATATGGAGCTCCGGGTGACATAGCCAATGACTATCTACGGATGGCCGAGTCCATCGCCCTTGATTGTTTTGTACAGATTCTGTTGAGCAATGGTGGTAGTGTTTGAGCCACTATACTTGAGATCACTCACTACTGAAGACACTTCTCGAATCCTCGCAATCAATAAAATAAGAGGATTTCCTAAGATGCTTGGAAGCATCGACTGCGTGCATTGACAATGGAAGAACTGTCCATTTGCTTGGAAGAGAATGTACAAAGAACACAAAGGAGGTTGTAGTGTGATATTCGAGGCGGTTGCTACATAGGATCTCTAGATTTGGCACCCCTTTGGCATGGCAGGATCAAACAATGATATCAGTGTCCTCCAATACTCTACTATCTTTGCCAAGATTGTTGAGGGTCATGCTCCCCCGATGGACTTTGAGATCAATGTGCACCACTACAACAAAGGATACTATCTTGTAGATGGCATCTATCCAAGATGGTCAATATTTGTAAAGACTGTCTCAAGACCCATGCTCTCCAAGCATTCCCACTTTGCCAAGGAATAAGAAGCCTGCAGGAAGAACGTCGAACGAGCATTTGGTATGCTCCAACAAAGATTTACAGTTGTCTGATTCCCTGCTATGGCCTGGTCGAAAGATCAGATGTGGGAAGTGATGAACTGTTGTGTGACTTTGCACAACAAGATCATTGAGGACGAGCGGAAGCATCGAGTGAATGAGGTCGAGCAGACGCAACCATACTACAGAAAAGGGCCTCTTGCAGAGCCTAATCATCATGTGTCGGCATCGTGGGCCGCCTTCACCGCTATGCATCAGAAGATCCGAGACCCTACAGTGCATCAACAACTGTAGGATGATATGGTAGAGCATATATGGATATGCAGAGACACCACATAGTTTGTTGTAATTTGTGTCTCAAGTTTGTTAAATTTATGTCGAACTATGTTGTGTTTCATTTTATGGCGAACAATGTTTTGTATTTATTTTTATCCCAAACTATGTGATCAAATTTATGTTTGTGTGAATTTGAGCTGAATTATGGTGAAATGTCGCCAAATCGTGAGTTGGAATTCAACCATTTTCAGACCGAAAGTTTAATCCATCCGGGGCCATTTGACTTTGGAATTCGGTCTGGGAATGCCTAACAGGTGGATGTGGTCTAAGACGAGAGTTCTTGTGTGACACTAGTAGCGCGTGCGTGCTTTCACAGGACAGTAGGACACAGCGCCGCGATCAGAAGCACGTAAACTAACTAAAAATTGTGAAGGTCGCCGTCGTCCACGGTGACGTCGGCCTCAGCTAGATTATTATACTTGACAAATAAGTACGTAGTACAAATCAAATTCGCGGCACCAAAAATTCCATTCGATTCAGCAGCGATCCCACCCGCCCGCGCGCCTCCGTACATGGACATGCTTCCAGGATCGCGTGATGCCGCTGCTACCGCCGGCAGTCTCAGGTACGTGTGCATCGATCACGAATCCCTTTCTTGCTGTTGTTTCCGTTCGCGAGTGCTGTGGTTCCGCGGTCCGCGCCGCCTTGCTTTAATTTGGCGCCCGGCCAGCGAGCCCCTGTCCGCGCCGCCCTGCACGCTGCGCCCGGCAACCGCTCGTCCACCTGTCGCCAAAAGCTACGCGTCCGAGACGGCCGCGGCGGCGCCTAGGAACTAGGCCACCGTGCCGGCGCGACGCGGCTCACTGGGTCGCTGCTTAATTGGCGCGCTTTGCCGGTCGCCTTGCCTGGCCACCGGCCTGTCGCCGCGCGCCCTACCACCCGCTCGTTCTCCGTGGCTTCACCTACCGCAGCCCGCCGCCGGCGACGGTGATCAGTAGAGCAGACAGCAGAGCAGGTGCGGTGCGAGGCCGAGCACGTGCCAATCGAGAGCGCATGGGGGGCGGCGAGCGTGGGTGGGGCCGGATGATGACGCGTGAACGAGTGATTGTGGTCGTCACCGTGACGGCAGCATTGGACCGCACGGCACCATGACAACGATTGAGCCCGGCCGGCCGGCGGCACTCGACGGTCGTGTCCGCGTGTCAATCGCGTCCGTGGCCTCGATCGTGGGTTCAGCCGTATCTGTTTCGTTTTAGGACAGGTGCGACGAGACGAGGAGAATCAGGCATCAGCGTAGTGTCATGTGAGACAACTGCGATTCCATTCTTTAATGGCCGGGCTATGAGAAAGTTGCCTTGTGGATGGTGATGGTAGTATTTCATCCATGATCCTTTTTCTTCGCAATATTTTAGTTTTTCGGTGGGAGCCCAATATGCATACATTAATTAAAGGACAGCCCTACGCGTCCGCCGGGGGATATGTGGTTTTTATCCCCCGGGTCCCCAGCCAACCACGTGTCCGTTTTTTGAATTCAAAATCCCGCTTTTGCTATATTTGCCCCGCTTTTGCTACATTATACAGAAAACGGTTCAGTCCAGAAAATAAAAAAACAGACTGGACCTCGCCGAAGATTTCGCCGGAGACCTCGCCGGCGACCGTGTAGCAAAAAAGTTATGCTAATGTAGCAAACCCGACCTCACCGGAGACTCGCCGGAGGCTTTCGCCGCTAGACCTCACCGGAGACCGTGTAGCAAAAACGTTACGCTATTGTAGCAAAAATGCAAAACGGTGGTAGCAAAAAATTTGTGCTAATGTAGCAAAAAGAACGACCTCGCCGGAGATATCACCAGTGCCTGCCGTAGCAAAACCGACTTTGCTGAGGGCTTTCGTCGAAAATGTCGTAGCAAATATTTTGTGCTATTATAGCAAAAACATAGAAGAGAAATAGCAAAAACTTGCTACTATTGTAGCATCACTCTGTAGCAAAATATCAAAACGCGTCAATTGGTCAGTAGCATCGTGACCCTTCATCTGTAGCAAAAATGATCACTTCCAGTAGCATTGTCGTCCTGCCTGTGTAGCACTGTGTCGGAAGAGAAAACTCCAGCGCAGAGGGGCGGCCATGGCACGGAGGTGTGGCGGTGGTACCTCCGGCGAGGGACGTACGTAGCAAACCTCCGGCGAGGGACGTACGTGTAGCACCGCCGCCGACCCCCATGTAGCAAACCTCGACGACGTACGTAGCAACGCTGGCCGACTGCGTGGAAGGACCAGAGGAGGAAGCGGTGGAGCTGGCCGAGGAGGAGGAGCACCTGGAGGAGCAGCCGCGGGAGGAGCAGCTCAGAGTAGCCCACCGGGAAGCCCATGGCGTCGATCTTGCCTTGCCTTGGAGATGGTCTGTCCCTCGAGGCGTGTGTGTGAGGTGTGCGTGTAGCGCTAAGCCTAAGCAGACAGGAGCACGAGGAGAGACGGGGTGATAGTGGCAGTGGTGGGGCACACGCACGCGCACGAGCAACGAGCGACCCGGGGGATACGATCTCCCGGAGAAGTCCTATCATTTTCCTTAATTAAAAATAAACGGAAACGTCTCTTCTCTATCCATTCCCACTGCAGCTCCCTCTCTGCTTCTCTCTCTCTCCTCCTCTAGAACTCCAATTTCTTGCGTCTGGGTTCGGATGTGTTGCGAAATTGAAGCTCCATTCCGTTGATGGTGTAGCGATTCAACGTGGCAACATGCATGGACAGTTCCACTTTTGCTAATCAGGAGGGGAGGGGCCACATCTCACATACGCCCGTTTTGAAATTTGAGAGGGTAGGATGTCCCGTTTTATAACTTATAAGAGGACTAAGTACTCCCCTCCGATCCATATTAGTTAACTTAAATTTGTTTAGATTGTATCTAGCACTAAAATTTAACTAAATATATTCATATCTCGATGAATCCAAGTCAACTAATATATGTCGGAGGAAGTACACAATTAAGGCGTCAAAATTTAAGAGGGTAAAATGAATCTTTAAAAATGACAAGATGACTGTAAATGCCTCTTTAATTTAATTCAAATGTTTTCATAACAATTTTTTAAGGACTGAAATACTTAGAAATCTTTGGACCGAAGCCGTAGCATAGAGTGTTTGTAGCCGGCCAAACTACTTACTAGCAATTCTAACGCTCAACATGCAAAATCTTGCAATAAGACAAAATTAATGGGCTGGCAACTCATCAACATGTGCAAAAACCACAATCAAAATTTAGGTGCTTTATGCACTAAACTTGATAGGATCAAGTGAATCTTTCTTTCACATCTCATTAAATAACCAACTCCTTTAAACGAGGGTAAACGAGCTAAGTGATTCCTGGATAGGCACATGAGCCATCTGGAGGAAGAAACGACCTTTACAACCGGACGACAAAAAGAATTGGGAGCAGTTCGTTTTTTTCTCCTTGGCATGTGTAGTGAAAACGACATCCATTTAATATTTATTATACGTATTAGAGTATAGGCGAATGGTCAACTGGCAAATACTATCAAGTCCAGTGTGAAAAAGGGAAAACGGTCAAACACGCCTAAAATATGGGAAAATGATCAATCGATACTCATCGCAGGGGTGTTTGTATTCTGCTAACTACTCTCTCCGTTTTAAAATATAAGACATTTTAGATTTGTAAAGATAATATATCTAGACTTCATTTAGTTTATAGGTTCACTCCAAATATCAGTGAACCTACACAATAAAAGTAGTCTAGATATATTTTCTTCTCAAACCTAAAACATCTTATATTTTAAAATGGAGGGAGTAGAATTTACAAATCTGTAGCTCAAAATTTGCAATCAGGACATAATATTGATTTCTTTCCTAGATTGAATCCTGAAGTATGTGATTTAAATTATTTAAATAGTCCGTAACAAGATCCTTTCATCAGAAGTGGCGAGGTTGCTCGTAATCTTCACAAGATGGAGAAGGCTTTGAGAGGAACCTATCTGGATATCGGTAGCGGCAACGAATCTACTATTCATCCAGCAAATGGCCTTCTCATACAGGCCCTCCAATTGTTCTATGATAACACAGATTTTGTGCAGGCTGTCCATCACACCAGTGATCCTTACTCTCACATGCTTCATTGCTGGGCATCCAAGCTCGAGAAAGATGTCAAGATGATGTGCCAAGGCGAAAAGGGTAGGAAATACATTTTCCTCTTGAACAACACATGTGGTGTTTTACAAATGATGTGCCGTCCAGGAGCAACATTTCCTATTCGAGAACTGGTGAGTAGGCTCAATTCATTGATCCAGCGATACAAGAAGAGCTACTTCGATGAGTGTTGGGTTCCTCTGACCAACACATGCCGCTTAAACTTGGATAAGTTTACTATCGGATTTCTTGACACTTGTGGTAACCAGAGGACATGGAAGGTTACAGCTGAGCTCAGGTACCAACTGCGACAAGAGATTGTGGATTTGGTTGTTCCACGGTACGAGGTCTCCTTATCTGCGCTGCAGACAAACCGAAGCCGACTTTCAGGGGTGCTCTGTTCGTTCAAACGAGTCACTGCAGGCAAGAAGAAACAGAAGAAGTATACCAGTCAGGAACTGAAAAAGGAGATAATGACATTATTTGAAGGATGAGCAACTAGCTAATTGGGGGAAGAGAGGATACTGGACACGGCCATTGCATTTCTCATATCAGTAATGAAATGGCTTGCTGTCCTGAGCTTGTACATATTTTTTCTTTTGAAATGGTTCCTTTTGTAATGGATTCCAAACTCATACAGATGTATTTTGTGATATTTGTAGAGACCAGAGTTACCGGGCCATTTTGTTGGAAATACTAGACCAGTTAAGAAACCATGAGGTGTAGGTTAGAAGTATATTAGAGCTTTGTTTATATTCTCATGAATGGCTTACTGGACAAGTTGAAAATATAAAAGAAAACAAGCATACATATTCCTGTGAGCTAAACAAGAAAGCACATAGTTGTTTCTTGGAGAAGTTTGCTAGCACAAGTGCACAACCAAAAAATACACGTTTGTCCTTACTATGCTTCAGTTTCTCATCACTTCTATATGTGAAAATGTCATGAAACCACAACTATTGGGAATAGCATTTCATGAAACCACGAGTGAATTTTTATTATTAGAAAACAATAACGACCGTTTTTTTAGGTAAAACATCATATATCACTAGTGGAAAACGGCCCTCTAGTCCTGCTTCCAGAAAGGCTCTAGTACCGGTTTTGCAACCGGGACTAGAGGTTCCAACCTTTAGTCTCGGATCAGTTACGAACTGGGACTAATGTCTCTGCACGTGACCATGCATGGGAGCGCGGGGGAGGGGGGGGGGGGGACCTTTAGTCCCGGTTCGTAGTACGAGCTGGGACTAGACGTTCTCTGTCACGGCAGGATTTTACAAATTCGGCTGCCGCGGCAAAATTATGGGGGTGATTTCTACCGCGACAGAGTTTTTTTTGGGAGTGGGAGGGGGAGGGGTTCTGCCGTGGCAGGAGGATCTGTAGAGGAGGGAGAGTTTTGGCGTAAGTGACGTGCAACGAAGGATACAATTACACAAAACATCGCCATGGTTATATAGATACAATTTGATTACATGGAGATCACAACCCGTCTATTTGATTAAATGGAGATCATTAAATCACTAGAATTTCTTGGTATGAAATTTTCCATTTGGGTTTATAACATGGTCAACCAAAAAGCCCGCCAATTTCTCTTGAATTGCTACCAAACGCTCCTTTGGTTGGAGATTCTTCCGCAATATTTCCAACTATATATAAAAGAAGGAGATCAATATGAATATCAGTCGTCATAACAAATATTATGAATGACACTCAACACAACTGATGGTAATAAATTCAAATTGTAAATATATTATTCACCTACATCTATAAATGTCGCTCCGTCCCGCTCACTGACCTCAGAGCGAATGAACTCGCACACGAAGTATCTACACAAATTAGTCCCTGGTGGCCGCCTCTCGCACTTTACGAGAATAGAATTCAATCAAATAATAATCAAGCATTATATAATGGTATTGAAACAAGAATTGAAGAGATGCGTGGACCTTGCTCGTACTACTTACTGATGAAAACTAAGTATATTTTCAAATTCACCAACCGTACTCTTGGTGAAATATTGCCAAACCATGTCCATTAAAAAATAAAGAATAAATAAGTTATTAGTTACTTGATATCTCAGGATATATATGAATGAAAAAGACCTATATAGTGCGATAATGAATGAAATTACCACCGGAGCACATCTTTAACAATTATGTACTCTGATTCGTCTTTCCTTAGTGAGTCCTTGATTTCAACTCTTCCAGCGTCAACTTCAATGATTAGCAAAATCCAGTAGAAGTTGCGCACGTTTATATATAAGTCAGTAACTCATCCACTTAATATCGAGTGAACAAAAGTGAATGTGTAAGTAACACTCTCACCCGTAGTTGTAGGTCACCCGTAGTTGAGGGAAATAATATTCTCTTTTTCTAATGTTGCCTCTTTATGAACCTTAGCAAGTTATGCCACGTCTCCTTGGAGTATTGCTTTACCAATCATCTATTAACTCGGCGTGGGTCGATGAACCCAGTGTCAAAGATTTGCTTTAGGTCACATTCCTCGCTTTTCATTCTACATAATAGCGTAGTAAGGATAAATACAGGCAATGAACAAGCTGACTTATAGACTTTATCATAGAAATAAATAAACCACTTACAAACAATAGGAAATAACGATAATCAAGTCAAGGGCATCTTGTTTGAATAACATATAGAATCGTTGAAATAAATTTGAATCTGGTCTTCACCACTGAAATGCTCATTTGTAACTCTCACAAGAAGCGATGATAATCGATCTTATTCCTCGCATGTAAAGACTTTCTTGTACCACTCATGTAGTCTTCGCATTTATGTTCCCGTATTCATATTTCCATGCTATTTCCATCCGCATGGGGATATGTCCGCCTAGCGTTTGATCAACATTCACTACAAGAAATGTTTTCTTCCGCAATGACTGGGCTAGTTGGTCGTCGTACAAGGCGCATCTCTCTACTACGAAGAAACCGCTAAAAACATGGAGGAAGCTCGACGGGCGCGTGGCAGAAGTAAGATTTCTGCTTCCTCGCGAGATGTATTTTTTGTGTGTGGGTCCCGGACATTAGTGACTCTAGCGGACCAAACTTTTCGGTCGCACCTTCCTGATTTGAACTTGATAACGTTGTTCGATGCCTCTTCCATTTAGTCAGGTTGTTGGGCCCCGCATGTCTGCCTCATATTAGAGAAATCGTGTGTATGATAAAAAAATTTCCTTTCCTATTCCGAACTTGATAGCGTCGCTCGATGCATCTGCTGTTTAATCAGGCATATGGGAGGAAACAACACGCAACCAATGCAATATTTCCTTAGGCAATTTTCTTAAGGACTCTCTCTCTCTTTGGATCTAGTGTGTGTGGTTCCAAGAAAAACTGTGCGTGTGGGAGATGACGTATCTTCGGCACGCCATCATGCTGCTTGATCCTTGTTCCATCAGATTTACTACCGCAACCCCGTCTGGATCAGGGAGACCAGGAGTCGTCGTGGAGCATTGTACGTGCGCGAAACCACATAGGTGCTGCCAGTTGGTGCACCTGAACTGTCATGCAGGGAGCAACACAACCTTGAAGTCGGCTATGCCGCCGGCGGCGAGGCCTCCTGGCGGTGACGGTGCTCCCTTACTCCCACATGGCAGTGCTAGGGTTTGGCAGCAAGGTTCGGCGGCGCGACACCGTGGAAATATGGCGATGGCTCGGCGCGACAATAACGACAGGGATGGGGGATTCCTCCATCCAGCGGTGATGTCCCTATAGATGCGGTAAGGTTTGGGCTTGTATTGACCTAGGTCGGCTAGGCATGTAGGGCCGAGTCATTGGAGGGAGGATGATGTGGTGGTGTCTAGCTGTGGTGGCTGCCTAGCACTGAGGTGGTGCCGGCAACAACAGTCTTGGCGGCGGTGGTAGTGGTGATACCGGTGGTGGTAGACGCCCTTCTCATATGATGGTCTTTCTCTCTCGGTGGTGGTGGCTAAAGCCTACATCTTTCATCCTCGTTCGTCATTTCTATCCCATCTCTGACAACTTGGGGGTCCCTAGTGTATGGTCAGGGTGAAATCCATGCTCGGCACTGGCCGATGGTGACCACGACGATGCCTGCGGGTGCCGTTTTCTTTCTTGGTTGTGTTCATGGCCTACAACATACCTCCCCTCGGATTCCAGGGGAAAACCTTTGGTTCAGTCCGCCGGACCAGGCGACAGCGGCGTCACGACGTCGTTATCTTCTTGAAGACATCTTCTAGGCCATCTAGGGAGCGGTTGATGTGACATTTTGATTCTAGGGACAAGGTGATGTGCTAGCGGTGTTAACCACTTCATAGGGCTTGGGATTTCGGGGGCAATGTACGACATGAGGGACACATCTTAGTCGATGTCTTCCCTGATCCCATCATAACCTATTTTCTTCTCGCCGACTCTTCTAGGCACACGAGTGGTTTGGGTTGCCTGAGTAAAGGCAGACCTGCGGTGGTACCTTGATTCGTGAAACGGCTCTCAAATCATTTGCTCCTCGCCATTCATGGTAAGATGTTGGGTTAGGCGAGTCGCCAGTTCCGAAATTCACTTTTAGAGCTTGAGTTACATGGAGTCTGGATTTTTTTTAAATGAAAACAACATTTTAGAGTTTTTTAAAAAATCTAAAAAAAGTTCTAGAGGTATATAATGATGTATTCTACCAAAATACGAAATGTCACCTGAAATACCTTATATTTTAGGCTTAACAAAATTGAAAACATTTACTGTAAGAGAATTTGGAGGATTAAAATTTTACACCGTTCACTACTTTGGAGGTAAAATTTCGTCATTGTTATCATGCCCAAAATACGGGGAACTTTGATCGGAGACTTTCTCATAACACGTCAGATCTTGTTCTATTCAATCCATTTACTTTGACTCTATTCTCCATGTCGTATCCTAAACAACTCTCAGCTGACTCAGACGACATGTGGCAGGCAAGTAGTGTACTGTCACTTATACGTGTCAACCCATTGGCTCCTCACAAAATATGTTGGTAGGCTAAAATAACCCACTCATATTAGTTGACTTAAGTTTGTCTAAATACAGATATATCTATCACTAAACTTGACTAAATACGTTTGAATCTGAATGTATGTAATAAACTACTGTAATATAATTCAGAGGAAGTACCAAAATGTCCCTTATATTTTAGAACAGAGAGATAATAAAAGATAAAGCAGAAAACTTCAGAACAATAAGATATCAGCCCAGGTGGTAAAGCAAACGGATTCAGCGTTTGGCGGTAACCGGTTTCAAAGTTTCAGGGGAACAGGTAAGCTTTTGCAACGGGTCAAAGTAGAAAAGTTGGACCTCCTTCTGTAGATAAAACAATATAATAGAGTAATTGTGCAACAGCAGATGCTCATGAGTGAGATCATCAAAGATGAAAGTACCAAATTATGCGGAACATAACGGATAAAATAAATCAATTATAAATTAGCGCATACCCGTGGCAGAAGTATCTTTACGAACCTTTTGCCTCCTCAAACACTGGACGGACGTCTCTGGATTCCGGTCTTCCAAGTAGCATACGTTTAAATAATGAAGTGGCCACACATTTCGTCAAATGTTTTTGTCAGAGAACACGTATAAGATCTTTCTTGTAGATCTGCCCACTACTCGTATCGGATAGAGTTGCGTAGAGTACAATACATAACTGGTGGTTTCCTCTGATGGTATTTTTAGAGGTTTGTCTGATCGTTCGGAATAATAAACACTCCCTCTGTTTCAAAATATAAAATATTTTATATTTATAAAGATAATGTATCTAGACTTTTTTAGTGTCTAGATTCACTGTAAATCTGAGTAAACCTATATACTAAAATTAGTCTAGATACATTTGCTTTATAAAGCTAAACATCTTATATTTGAAACGGAGGAGGTAACAACCTGCTACCAAATACCATCTACTATAGAACATGCCCTAGAGAAGGGATTTTGTTTCCGCCATAGAGAATTGTAAAAAAGAATTATTTGTAGGTGCCCCGCGTATTTTGTATTATTATCTTGTTCTGTTAATATGTTGACATTTTTTAAGAAGCTCTCTTCTATAATCTATCAATTAATACCCCTTTTAAAAAATTGAGAATCACATTTTTGAGGTCCAAAAAATCGGGAAGTAGCCGGTGATGTAAACCAAAAAACATAAAATATTAATTGGAAATAATGTGTATTTTGAGCTACACAAAAATGACAAAACTGTGGATCTGAGTATAGTGATTTCAAATCTTAAAAAAATCCAAACTTTGTCATTTTTTTTGTAACTCAGAATGCAATAGATTTTGATTTAAGATTTTACACGTTTGTGGGATACATCATCAGCTACTTTTAAGATTTTGTTTCACAATATTTTTGAAACTTGTAAATACACATGTAATTTAGGTTGTGGTAGCAAATATTCTCCAACAAAGAAAAGAAGCGCTACCTTGTTTGTATCAGAGGAATATTGTGTGCTCATTCTGTTTACATCTACAATTTGTCCAATGAGTTACACAACAAAATAGTTAATTCAGTATACTTCTAACCCATATACCTCATGGTCTGATGACTGCTCTACCTTCTAATTCCAACAAAATGGCATCTGTATTGCTAGGGAGTATGGAAACTAATATATAATAGTACAAAAGGCACCATTGCCAAGGAAAAAAAAGCACACATGCACAGATAAAACTAGCAAGCTCATGGCAGCAAGCCATTTTATTTCTGAGACGACATATGCAAACTGCCGTGTCCACTGACCGGTGTCCTCTCCTCCCCAATTAGCAGCTATGGCTGTTCATCCTTCAAACAATGCTCTAATCTCCTCTTTCAGGTCCTCAGCAGTATACTTCATCTGTTTCTTCTTCTTCGTCGCAATGGCTCGGAGCACCCCTGAAACTGAACCTCTGCCTCGGTTTGCCTGCAGCTGCAGTGCAGCCTGGTATGGTGGAACAATCAAATCCACGATCTCTTCTCGCAGATCGTACCTGAGCTCAGCCGTGACCTTCCATGTCCTCTGGTAGTCACAGGCGGCAAGAAATTCGGCAGTAAACTTGTCCAGGTTTGAATGGAGCGTATCGTTCAGAGGAACCCAGCTCTCAGCTAAGAAGCTCTTCTTGTATGTCTGGATCAGCGAAACGAGCTTACCCATCAGCTCCCTGCTTGCAAAAGCTGCTCCTGGACGGCGCATCAGTTGCCACACATCATACGTGTTGTTAAGGAGGAAGATGTGTTTTCGACCCTTTTCACGTCGGAACACCGTCTCTGCGTCTTCCTCGAGCTTGGATGCCCAGCAATGGAGCATGTGATCCCAAAGTACTGTGCTGTCAGAACACAACTGCAGGGCCTGAATGAGAAGGGCATTTGCTGGATGAATCGTCGCTTCGTTGCAGTTATGGATGTCCAAGCAGAATGTTCCGTTCAAATCCTTCTCCATCTTGTGGAGATCACATGCAACCTCACCACATCTGTCGAAAGGATCATGTTAGGAACCGTTTGACTAAATGAGCCGCATGCTTTAGGAATTAATATAGGGAACAGGTCATTAGTGGACTACAAACACCCATGCGATTAGAGGAGCAGAAACGGAGAAGAGCGAGATGTAACAGGACCGACGGTGCGTGCAGGTGAACGGATAGAAGAGAGGAGGGGTTTTGCAGGATGGATGCGAAATGAGACAGCGAGAAATTGGAGCTGGACGGTGCGTGAAGGTGAAATGATGAGAGAGGGGTTTTGTTTTTAAATACGAGTAAGTATATATAGTGGGCCTGGGCTCCCATATATATATAGAAAAACAATTATAGGAACCGAACGACAGGAGACGAAAAGTGGAGCACACATATATGGACCATGGATGCATTCCACATTGACACGTCGCGTCGCGTCCAAGGAGCAGAACCCCGTCGTCAACTAAACACATCACTATCATCACCCCAATATTGGCAGCCGCAACTTTCTCATAATAGCCGGGCATTGAAGGTTCGCAATTGCCACACATGACAGTACCCTGATGCCTGGTTCCCAACAACGAAAGCTAAAAAAAACTTTTCTTTTCGAAAGAAGAAAGCTAAATACTAGTAGAATACATGACGCCGATCACGTCGGACCGGACACGAATGTACCTAAAATGAAACTGGCATGGCTGAACGCGCCGCCGCGATGGAGACCCCGAACGAACAGCTTGGGCGACGCACGAACGAACCGGGGCCTTCCCGGACGTGCATCTTTCGGCGCTTGCTGGGCGAACGGCTTCCGGCGTGGCGAGCACGCGGGGCGCAGCGCAACGACCTGGCGAACCACGGCCGTCGGGGACGTGCACTAGGCGCCTGCTGGTCGAGCGGCTGCAGGCGTGGCGAGCGAGGTGGCTGGCCGCACTGCGGACGTCGTGTTCATCGGCGCCGACAGCAGCGCGCAGGGCGGCACGGACAGGGGATCAGCAGGACCCAGGCACCGACCCGAGCATAGCGGCGGCGCGCTTAAGGCGCTTCAACATGCGCAAGGCGGCAAGCTACGAGGCGGCGCGTCAAGGAACGGCGTCACGGGAGGCGCGCAGGCCGCGGGGTGCGAAAACAGGGCGCGGAGACGCGACGGAAGCGCGCGTTGTCTCCGCCTTCGGCGGCGGCGTCACGGGAGGGAGGCGCGCAGGCCGCGGGGTGCGAAAACAGGGCGCGGAGGCGGAACGACGACAGCACTAGCGAAACAAGCGATCCTCGAAACATGTCCAAGGAGTCATCCCGCACCGCCTCCCCGGGTTCGGCGCGGCCGCGCCCTGCGTCGCCGTCGCCATCCTCGTAGCCGCGGGCGAAGCGCTCGTCTCCGCCTTCGGCTGCGGCGGCGGCGTCACGGGAGGCGCGCAGGCCGCGGGGTACGAAAACAGGGTGCGGACCGCGGAACGACAGCACTAGCGAAACAAGAAGAAGAAGAAAGGGAATCGTGATGGATGCACACGTACCCGAACCTGGAGTCATCCCGCGCCGCCTCCATCTGTTCTGCGGCGAGGGTACGGGAGCAGAGGGAGGGTGAAGTTGCCGACGCGGGCGCGAGGAGGGGGATGAATAGTTGGTGGGGTCGATAGAATCTTTGTTGCCGCGCGCGAGCAGAGCAGAGGGAGGGTACCTGCGGCGACGACGGCGATCGACCCTTCCCAAATTTTATTTGCGTGCTTCGGAGCGCGACCGTGGGGCCTGATACTTTTACGGAAAAGAATCGAGAAATAAACACAACCTGATACTTTTACGGAGTACTCCTAAATGATGATGATATGAACAAAAAACTAAGTTCAAAATAGTAGCTAGATAAACAAAAAACTAAGAAATGATGATGATATGAACATCACAGCACGGCAGTCGGCACATGAATACACTAATACTTTGTTTCCAACCCCATTGAGATTATGCCCAAACACTTTCTTTTCTCGAGCTAGCAAAGGCTTATGGTTTCGTAACATGATTTAGTAGTACAGTAGTACTATATCTGTCCAGATTGCACGAGATGCAGCACAAGCTCAGTAGTACTACTACTCGGTTGCACATGGTGGTGTATCGCCACGTTCCCACGGAGGAGAACTCCCGGTCATCATACCTACCTCATCGGCATCATATATATGTTAATAATACTAATCTCCTGCTGATGATAACTTGCTGCAGAAGGATTTTCCGTGGTGATAAGGTTGGAGTATATTTTGCTAAATAAATGGGGTGCTGCTAGCTGATGGAGTAGTAGTATCACTTGTCTGTAGCGACGATTTGTTGACGGGGCAGAGCTGTGACGCTTTCTTGACTTGGGACGCTACAAGCAAATCGGCTTCACCGGCGAGGACGCGTTGGAGACGAGTCAGGGCGGCGGTGGCTGCTCGCAGGACGACAGGACACAAGGGTCGTCTCCCCGATCGGAGAAATTTGTGCCGGCACAGGTTTGGTTTGCTTCCTGCACTCGATCGCCTTTTGCTCACGCGGTGGAATGCTCGCGTCCAGGGATCTGTTCGCGTCCCCGCCACCGCAGATCGCTGAGCTTCAGCGGCACCTGCAGTCGATAATTCATGGAAATTGGCACGACGGGCAGCAGATTAATCACGCATGGTTCAGAGGCAAATTTGGGGTCCCCCGACCAACGCGGCTAGGGCCCACTCGACTCGCGTCAGAATCTTCCTTCCCTGCCTTCACAGACATCATGCATATCCGCTGGACTGGATGGATCCCATCAAATCAAGGTTATGTTCTTTTGTTTTCTCCAATCCAACCAGATATCGACCACCTAGTAGTTCGATTTTCAGAACGCTGACCGCAGAGTGTACGAGTACGACCGGGCGACGCACGCACGGTCGCACCAGTCACTTATTTTAATAATCGGAGTGGCATCCGCGAGTTAATTGGTTGGCGACGCCCAGGCCCAACGATGAGTTGACGACGGAGTTGTTAGCATAAAACTACAAATTTGATACTAGCTAAATTTCTGAAATCTATCAGTTTATGTCTTTCAGCAAAAATCTATCACATTTTGAGTTGGTTATCTCAAATAGCATTAAACACGTTTTGATCATGAATTGACACGTTTTCTAATAGGTTGGACCCACCTATAAGGCTGACGTGGCAAAATCTGAGCAATTCTTAGGCTAGAAATATCTAAAGTCTAAAGAAAAATTAAATTCATATTAAAAAGTCAACTTAATCCCCTGTGGCCACTGCGCGGCCCTCGCCACCAGCCACCGGCCGCCACGCCACCAGCCGTCGCGTCGCCACCCGCCATGCCACTGGCCCGCACCCATCCACCGTATGACTCCCAGGCCACCCAGCTGGCGTGCCCACGGGCCCCTCCGTCGCGCCCACAGGCCGACACCGTCGCGCAGCTGCCGGACACTGCAGCACCGCCGTAGGCCCTTATCCCCCGTGCCGCCACCGACCACTCGCGTACGATTTCCCACCGCCAGACTCTGAGGCAACCCCCGCCGTCGCGCCCATAGCCCCCCTCCCCCGTCGTGCAGCAATCGGAACTTGCAGCACCGCCGCAGGCCCTTATCCCCTGCGCCTCCACTAGCCACTGGCCCGCGCTCGCCCACCGTCAGACTCCCAGGTCTCTCCCGTCGCGCCCACCGGCCACCCTCGCCGCAGGCCCTTCTCCCCTGCGCCTCCCCTCGACTTGGAGCATGGGTCCTTCCGGCGGTGGGCGGGTGGAGCAAGAGGACATGGACGCGGTGCCATAGCCTTGGTCGTGAGCATGGGCCGAGCACGAGGCATGGTGGCGACGGCGAGCTCCGGCGATGGGGGAGGGGCGTGCGAGATGGAGCCATCGATGGAGAGCTCACCGCTGCGTTCTTGGGATGCGTGGCGCGGCGTGGGAAGGGCAGTCCGGCACGAAGGCGGCTCGACAACGAGCTCCGGTGATGGGGCGGGTCAGGCGGGTGGTTTTTATTTTACTTTTTTTTTCTTTTAGAATATCTAGATTTTTTAAATTGGACTGACAAGTGGAGCCCAGTCTAGCTCCTTGGTTTGGTCCTTACAGGTGGACCAGCCGCCACGTCAGAAACCGTGTCAATTCACGATTAAGACGTGTTTATTTAAGAAAAGCAACTTAAAATATAGTATATTTTTGCTGCAAAACAGAAATTGATAGAATTTTAGAATTTGGATATTAAACTGGCAGTTTTATGCTAACAACTCGTCCATGACGTGTTACTTTACTGTGGTGCTAATCTATGACGTTGGCTCACGAAGAAACCGCGCGTGCGCGCTTCGTTTCGTTTCGTCCGCACACCGTGCAGCGGCGGTACGGCCGGTGGCGTCGCGACGTCTCTCCGAGTGTGTCGTCGTCGCCGTGGCAGCCAGGAGTGCACGCACAAGGCCACAAACTAGCTTCAGCTGGTTTACATCACGCAGACAACGTTGACATTCTTAGTCAATCGATCGATCAACGTCGGCGATGTCCTCATTTATGGAAATCGATAATCAGAGGAGCTCACGATTACGTACTTGTCTCCCCTCTTGTGACTACGCAGTGTCAGTGCACGTGCCCATTTGATTAAACGCCTTTGAGCATCTTCACTCGCCTACCCAGCAGGCTGATCCAGACGTCGAAATTACGTCCAGACGCCAAAAATCGGCTCAGTCGTGTACCTAAGGACCTGTTTTCGTCCGAATTTCGGCGTGTTTTGGTCTGGCCTATCCAGGCCGAACCCAGGTTTCTGGGTACGCACTGGAGACGTCGGACGCTGCAAAAAAGGGCGTGAGCCAGCTCTGTCGGCGAGACAGTCCCATTCTCACCCACTCCACTCGCTCAGACTGCCGCGAAGAGCTCTGTCGCCATGACTTCGCCGGTGGAGCTCCCTCGCGCCGAGACATGCCCACGTCTCTAGATACGCTCGCCGTAGTTGCCGCCCACCTCCACGTCTTCTTCGCCGCCGCTTTCGCCGCACGAGCTTCTCGTAGCTCTGCTTCGCTGCGTGCTCCCACCACCACGCCCGCCAAGTATTCGGCATTTGGCCGGATTCGGCCATGGACTCCGACGACGACGAGATACTCGCCTTTGACTCCGACGAGGACAAGATACTCGCCATGGACTCCGACGACGAGGAGATGCTCTCCGTACTCCTGGAGGAGGAGAGCGCCGAAGGTGAGGAGCACTTGCAGATCCTCGCATCGCTCGCCCAGCTATACATGCAGATGGCGAAGCCGAAGCGCGGTGGTTCGGCGCCAGGTCGCCGGAAGTGCAAGGCGAGACAAAGGATAAAGGGCTACTGCATGTTGTACGCCGACTACTTCGCCGACCAGCCACTCCAGGGAGAGGACGTGTTTCGCCGCCGTTTCAGGATGATCCGGAAGCTCTTCCTCAAGATCGTGCATGCCATCCGGGAGTTTGACCCCTATTTCCTTTGCAAGAAGGACTGCACCGGCTTGGTTGGGTTTTCTCGCTTCAGAAGTGCACCGTGGCGATGAGGTTGCTTGCATATGGAGCGCCGGCTGACAGTGCCGATGACTATCTCCGCATCGCCGAGTCCACCGCCATTGATTGCTTGTACAGGTTCTGCAGGGCAGTGATTGCAGTGTTCGGGGAACAGTACTTGAGATCACTCACCGTTGAAGACACTGCTCGGATCCTTGCAGTCAATGAAAGTAGGGGATTTCCTGGTATGCTTGGAAGCATAGATTGCATGCATTGGGAGTAGAAGAACTGTCTATTTAAATGACAAGGAATGTACAAAGGCCACAAAGAAGGTTGCACTGTGATACTTGAGGCAGTTGCTACACATGATCTTTGGATCTGGCACTCCTTTGGCATGGCAGGATCGAACAATGACATCAATGTCCTCAACTGTCTTTTTCAAGCTTGTTGAGGGTCATGCTCCCCCTGTGAAATTTGAGATTAGTAAACACCACTACAACAAGGGATACTATCTAGAAGATGACATCTATCCAAGATGACCAACATTTGTGAAGACTATCTCAAGCTCAATGCTCTCCAAGCATTCTCACTTTGCCAAGGAACGAGAAGCTTGCAGTAAGGACGTGGAGCGGACATTTGGTGTGCTCCAGCAGAGGTTTGCAGTTGTCTGGTTCTCTGCTATGACCTGGTTGAAAGATCAGATGTGAAAAGTGATGAACTGTTGTGTGACCTTGCACAACATGATCATTGAGGATGAGAAGAAGGATCCAGTGAGTTTGCTCGAGGAGGACGAGCCATACTACAAACAGGGTCCTCTTGTCGAGTCTGATCATCAGGTGTCTCCAACATGGGCTGCATTCATCGCAATGCGTCAGAAGATCCGAGATGCAGTGATGCATCAACAGTTGCAGGATGATCTTGTTAAGCACCTATGGATACGCAGGGGCAACACGTCGTAGATGACCAGCGTGAACTAGGCTGAACTTGGCCGAAATATGTTGTATTTTTAGTTCTGGCCAAACTATGTTCAAAATTTCGCCGAACTTTGGTCTTAAAATGTTCTGTATTCATTGTATGACTATGCCAAAATCTTGACGAAATTGAGCCGAATTTTAGCGGATGCGGGTGTCCCAAAAACTCGGTCTGTGTACGCTGGAACTGGACATACCCAGATAGAAAAACTTGCGTCGTCCGGCCAAATTTTTCTTCAAGATTTCTGGCTGAGTTCGCCCAACAGTGGAGATGCTCTTACGCACGCAGCGGCAGCAGGGCGACCACAGCCTGCAGGCGCACAGTTAGTGTACGAGTATTTCGAGATTGATCGAGCCTATAGAGCCGATACCAGTGCTACAGTGCAGCGGTGCTAGAACCAGGACGACGTCGAGCAGCTGAAGGGTACTACGTACGTTATTTTTGTTTGGCCAACAAACACCGCACTCAGTCCACACAAGTACACATAGTGTTTCAAATCTAGGATTAAAACGAACAGAGTATCGAGGATTCGCATACGTGTTATTTCTGTATTTTTTTTCCCTTTTTCTTTTCAAGAACACGCAACCAACTGTTGGTGGAGATAGGCGCTCCGGCCGGCCGGCTCGATCGGCTCGGAGCGATATATTACATCAATCGTGGGCGGCGACGTCGTGCAGCTACGCCTACGTATACACGCCCCACGGCGGTCGCCCGGGATCTCGATCGATCGCCAGGCCAATTCAAGGTCGTTGTCAAGAACCGCGACCACCTCAAGGTCCTCGTTTACAGAAATGTATAAGTATTTGATAATCTGTCGTAGAGTCCATGAGATGTCCCTTTCGTGTGAAAAAAGATGAAATACTTAGGGCATCCACTATGTTGGCAATAAGGCTATCCATAAGAAAAAGTAGACTACAAGGAGTTCCATATACATAGTAGAGGCTATCAATAAGCTATCCATAAGCTCAAAACCTTAAGGGTGACTTACAAGCTTGTGGGTTGTCCATAAGCAATAAAATATTATTTTAACTTCTCCCCTCTCTCTTGCATGTGTGCAACTTTAACTGACACGTGAGGCCATCTTGTAGACAAGTTCAACTAGATACATTGTGATGTAATCAATGAGCTTGTGGTGTGGTATGTGGGTCCCAGCTTATGGACAAGTTTTTCTATATACATAGGTGATGCCCTCACCGTAGCTGCCTTAACTTGGGATGGGATGGCGCGTCGCGTCCGCGTCCGACATGCGGATGTGATGTTTCCATCGATTTGGTTCCAGAAGGCCTAAAGGATAAGACAGTAGGAGTATTTTATCCCGCCTTTGACGGGAAAAGGACGCTTAACGCATAAATAAGACATATTTTACTCTGACATTAAAAAATATACGAGGAATACCAGCTAGTTTGCTTATTTATTTACTCCGGTACTATTCCTATGTGACAAATGTAACGTGGGCAGATTTTTCTTGGGAGGATGTCGCTTCAACACGTCTCCTCCCCTGTTCCAACCCAAAGTTCTGTTTATGGCTGAACCATCTCGGTTTCCCCCCATGATGGTCCTCGCGGGTCAAGCGCGGGTCCTTGTCTTCCTCTGGTTTTGCATGCTTCCCCTTCACCTACCCCTAGAAACCCGCTTAGATTCCGTACTTCGCAGAGCTCCCTGCCAACGGCGGGACTTCTGGATTTTGGATCTGGGGCTCACCGAAGGCTGACCCTGGCGATTTCCGGAAATGCAGACGGGGGTTCGGGAGGCGAGTCGCGGGAGGTGGAGTGAGGGGGAGGTTTGGTGGCCTGAGTCCCCAACCACCCAGGCGTCTTCACGATGCGGTGGTCGCGGATTGGGACATTCGGCGAAGATGTTCACAGTGGAACCAGGCGGGAGGTCAGCGGGTTCGTGTGGGGAGTCGTTCAACCTCTACATCGGCTCCTTCGGTCCAATCCTCATCGATGCCGATCCAGTTCAAGCGAGGTCGACGGAGGAAGGTTCTGCGGAAGAGCATGGCGGTGAGCAAGCTCCTAAAGCGCACCGAACGGAATTCAGGGTTGTTGGAGATGGCTTCATCGGTGAAGGTTGTCAGGAAGAAGGGGAGGCCGAAGAGAGCATGCTCCCCGCTCTCTCGGTTCGAGCAGGTCCGCCATCAGGAACTACTGAGGGGGCTCGAGACTGTACCAGTTGCGTCAGAGTTCTCACGGAAGGAATGGTCGGCAGCACTTGCGCTCCTCGATCTCAATCTTCAGACGCCATTGTTTGCTACAATTCTAGAAGCTTTGCAGGAGGACTATATTCCTCGCCACCATGTTGCTCTACAAGCAGAAAAGCAGGACAACTAGTTTGCAGAGGAAGAAGGCATCAGAAGGGGAGATTCAGGCTCTGGAGGGGCGCAGTGGTCAGAGAGGGGGAAAATGAGTGGTGGTTGAGGGTAGGGAGGAAAGTCCCGAGGACTTTTTCTCCCAGCTCTGGGTGCCTGGAGATCCACACATCCATCTGCAGACATCTCCACCGCAAATTCAGCCTCTCCTGCTGGCCATTGGTATAAAACCCACCTCCCTGGAATCTAGGGTTCGTGTCCCTCTTACTCTGGTGCGGCACACGACGAGCAATACTCAGGTCTTTAGTGTCTAGGTCTTGATCTACCTCCTGATTTTGGAGTTGGTGTTGAGGAAGACAGGAGGGGTGACCGTGGAAGGGGAGGAAAAGGGCATGGTAGGGGCAACTCTGGTGGACAGGATCAGTGGCAGAATCAGCAGTTGCAACCTCCACCACAGGTGCAGCAGTAACAGCAAGGTATGCAACAAGGTCCGTTTGAGTTTGGTCAGTTCTCTCCGCAGTTCTTTGCTGGGAAAGCTCCTTTTGGCTTGCCCCTGGAGGTATGATCCCGCCCTGGGGTTTTAATGGCCCTTTCCCCCTATTCCAACCTCCTCCACAGTTTGGGAGTGGTTCTAACCAGTGGCTGGCCCCAAACAACAACACTCCTCAGCAACAGCACTCTCAGGGGGTGGATCAGGATGATGATACGTCGGAAACGTATCTATAAATTTTTATGCTCCATGCTTGTTTAGTATCTACTTTGCTTTGCTTTGTCTACACTTTGAGGTGTTTTTATATATTTTCTGGTACTACCCTATTAACAAATTACCACAGCGCCTACAGGGGGTGTGGGCCCCCTGGCCCTCCACCGACATTGCCTCATGCGCCTATAAGAAGCCCCCGGGGAGAAAACCCTAAATCATCCATCATACATCCAAAAAAGTTCCACAGCGCCGCTGCCACCGAAGGGGAGATTCGGGGGACAGAAAGTCTCCGTTCTGGTACCCTGCCGGGACGGGAAAGTGCCCCGGGAGCCATCTCCATCGATATCCATCGCCATATTCATCATCGTTGCTGATTCCCATGATGGGGAGGGAGTAGTTCTTCCTTGAGGCTAAGGGCTCTACCGGTACCTATGTGTTCATCTCTCTCTCTATGCATGATCTTGTTCTGGTCATGAGCTTTGTAATCAAGTAGATCTACCTTGCTACTCAAGTGCTTCATTAGATCTCTTCTCTCCCCATGTGTGTGAAAGTGACAGCGTGCACACCATGGTGGCACTTAGGCTTGAGTCTACATAAATACTCATTATGCTTTAATAGATCTATGTTTTTCCCCACGTGTGTGAAAGTGACAGCGTGCACGCCGTGTGTGGCACTTAGGCTAGACTACATATATATTTGTTATGAGTTACATTTTGAGTTGGTTGTCTCTATGAAATTGTGATGTTTGTTGGAACCATCTAGCGCTCAAGGTGACAGTGTGGGGTTATCTAGATTGGGAAAGGCGGACTTTGAGGTGTGCTGTTATAGCCCTACCATGGATTAGAGTGTCCAACCGGAGAGTATTTTAGAGTAGTATCATGAAGAGAAGATATTTATATGAGAGAGTGTTCACTAGTGAAAGTATGATCCCTAGGCCTTGTTTCTAAGCATTGAAACAACGTTTGCATCTAGATCTGTTGCATGTTTGCTTGCTTCCATCCTTTTGCCTTTAGTCTTTACCTCACCGTCAAGCTCCATCAAAGCTATTTTCTGGCACCGTTACCACTTGTATTTCACTATCTCTTCGCCGAACTAGTGCACCTATACAACTGACAAGTGTATTAGGTGTGTTGGGGACACAAGATACTTCTTGTATCTTGATTGCAGGGTTGCTTGAGAGGGAATACCTTTGACCACTTCCTCCCTGAGTTCGATAACCTTGGGTAATCCACTTAAGAGAAACTTGTTGTTGTTCTACAAACCTCTGCACTTGGAGGCCCAACAACTGTCTACAAGAATAGAAGTGTGTAGACATCAAGATATTTTCTGGCGCCTACTCACATCCTCTGGCGTGAGTGCTCAAAGTTATTTCCTTTAGATTCTGCAATTTTGTCTTTTTGTTTCTTGTTCTCACTAGTTAGGCTTAATGGAAAACAACAACAAAATTAGAGATCTTTATAGTATCTATCTTGAGTTAGGACATGAAGTGTTTGAAGAGAAAATTAAAAAACCTATGGAACTTTATTTGCATGTTAATAGCAATGTTATTAGTATGAACTCTTTGGACACCATTGTTGCTAATGCTATGGAAACGTCTAAGCTTGGGGAAGCTAGTTTTTATGAAAATGATCTTTTTAGTTCCCCAACTTTGGAAGATAGCTATTATATTGCTTATGATGATACCAAACCTCCAATTTATGATGATTACTATGATGAATATGATATTTTTAGTCCACCTACTATTGAGGATAAAATCAATTTTGATTACAATATGCCTCCTATATTTGATGATTATGGCGATGAGAATAATACTAATAGCTATTTTGTTGAATTTGCTCCCACTATGATTAATAAGCATGACTATGCTTATGTGGAGAGTAATAATCATTTTATGCATGTGGCTCATGATAAGAGTGTTTTATGTGATAGTTATATTGTTAATTTTATTCATGTTTCTACTTAAAGTTATTATGAGAGAGGGAAACATGGTTTTATGTATCTCAACAATATTAAGTTTCCCCTCTTTATGTTGAAAATCTTGAAGTTGCACTTGTTTTGTTTTTCTATGCTTGTTGCTTTGTGCTTTCATGACTTATTTATTTACAAGATTACTTTGCATAGGAAGTGGGTTAGACTTAAATGTGTTTTGAATTTTCTTCTTGATTCTCTCTTTTAAATCAATTCATATTTCTTATGTGATCATCTTCTCAAACTATCAAGCCTAAGTACTTGTTGGGAGATAACCCAAGAGTTTTATTGAGTCTTGGAAGTTATTACTTCAGTAATGACCTCTTCTTATCCTTTTTATTTGCTTTTTGTGTCAAGAATGACCTCTAATGAGAGGGAAGTAAGATTTGGGGAGTTGCTGTCCAGAAACAGATTTTTGTGCTCCACCGTAAAACTTCGTGAGGAGTCTCTGTAAGTCGGATTGAGCTGACAATTTACAAATAAATCTCCCAATATGTTAGCTAACTTTTGTTAGTTCAACACTTTTTGATTTGAGCAACGGAAGGTCTTCGAACAAATAGGTTTCTACCTGCTGGTCTGTTTTGACAGATTTCTGCCATTATTTGCATTTGCTTCTTATTGATTCCTTTTTTGGGTTCTTTTTGGGAAATTGAGCTTTTTGAAGGAGTTTATACAGTAGCTTGTGTTTTTAGTGAAAGTTTTTCTGTTTCAAAACCAAAACCCGAGGGTCTATTATCTTTTGAATACACTAATGTTGCTAATGAAGATTATGTGAAGTTTTGTATGGAGGAAAATTTGCAGGTGTAGAGGAAGAATGATGTAATGAGATAAAGAATGGACAGAAGCTCAAGCTTGGGGATGACACCTCGTGTCACCCCAAGAAATATTCAAGAGGTACAAGCGTCAAAGCTTGGGGATGCCCAAGGCATCCCCTTCTTCATCAATAAAAATCTCAGGTCTTTCTAGACACTTCGTTTTTATTGTTTCATGGATAGTTGTGTTGTTCTTGGAGCGTCTTAGTTTTCGTTTTTGGTTTTCTTTTGTTTAATTTTCTTGAGTAAGTTGGTTGGATCCCAGCACACTTCTTTTGGAGAGAGACACACCCTGTTTTCATTGTTTAGAACACTCTAGTTTTCACTCTTATTGTTTTGTGAGTGTTCTCTTTTGCTATCACTGTATTTTGCCTTAGTTTTCTTATGCTTTCAGCTTAGAAATTTTTAGTTCTTCTTTGTGGATTTGTGAGACAAACTCACTAATATTTATTGATTATCTTTGTGAGTTGTTTCAAATAAGTTGCTTGGTGTTGGAAAAGAGTAGAAAGTTTCATGCTTATAGTGGTACAAAGAGGAGCTTGCATTGACTGTGACTTAGACTTTAGCATGACATGCTAGGTGTTGTTTTGACCTTATACTTAGTGATTATTGATGTAGCATGACTTGTTCCAAACAATTGAGATTGCTTAATGTGCCTTGAAAGAATCATGTGTTGTTTTAGCATACACAAGCATAATATTGTGGTATTCTCCTTTTATGCTTTGTTTGGGTTGACTTGGCACATGCTCACACCATGTTATGACTATGAACAAGTCACCATAGCCTCTATGATCATTTAGTCCTTGACTTGTAGTACCACTTTATGCTTTGATTAGTAATGATTTGTCGCTCTGCATGATTATGACCATTATTGCTCTCTTAGTTGGTCGCTCCCAGTCTTTTGCTAGCCTCCACTTGTATGAGTAAGCTCTACTCATACATCCAACTCCCAAGAAACCAAGTTATTCCAAAGTGTCCACTATAAACTCTTATGCATGGTGTGTTACACCATTCCAAGTATATTCTTGTTTTCATCTATCTTCCAATTAAAAATTATTTTGTTATGTGAAAACTTAGTGATTAAAGCCCTCACAAACTTGATGGCACACTTTATATTCTTTTCCCATAATAAACTTGAACCATTGTGTCATCTATGATGTATATGCTTGCACTTATACGTTGGAATTAGCAGAATTGTGCTGTCACGGGGAACGCTTTCAACATTGCACTTGTACTTCGTACACAGTTGATATCATGCTCTTGTGTCTATGGATGTCACCGATGTGAAATAAAGAGGGAACTTGTAAGTCCATGGAGTTATGTATCTTGTGTTAGAGAAACATCTGGGCCGCTAGCCTAAGTCATGCCTAATCATGGTGGAAACTTGCAGCATCAGCATAATGAGCTATCTATGAAGCATCCTCAATAAAAAGCTATGCACATAGTAAATAAAAAGATCTCTGAGATGCTCATTGTCTGCTTGCCTTGTCATTTTGGTTATGGGATAGCTCCTGTACCATGTGCAAGGGGTACCCCGTTGGCGGTTGTCTATGATATGCATGTACTTACTATGACAAGAACTTACAGGTGACTGAAGTTGAGTAGCATGAGGTGTGGCCCTCGTATTCAAGGGACTTGAGATTGCCAACTTATACTTTGTCAAGCATATACTCCATCTTTGTTCACTTTAACCTTAATCACTTCAAGATGCTTATGATAGGGGCAATGAGGGCTGAAAGCTAACAAGTACCATAATTTTTGGAAGCTCTTTTTGAAACTTGAAATCCCTGCTTCCCTTTATGAAGAGCCTTTCTTCCACCATTATTTGAGTATCCACCTTCTACCTTTAGGCACCATTAAGAGAGCATAGTTGCCATTCTGTGTGCATTGTCCCAAAACTTATTGATTGATGCATACTGTTGATATTACTTGTTCTTGTGCTACTTGTATCTAGTCACTCTTATGAACTTTGAAGGTGTCCTATGCATCTATTTGCTACTCCATGAGGGACAAGCTGAATGCCACTATGCCATGTTTTCTATATGTGAAAATCAAACGTCTTTAAATGCATGTTATTCATGATCTTTGTTTGTAACATTTCATGTTGCATGCATAGTTTCTTTGTCTTATTTTTAGAACTTCTTCTTTCATGCTAATGTATAGAGTTCTTTGATCCTAGCTTTCAATGCTTGCAAATGGTTTGATCTTGATTGTGATGGTGCATGTCACCTAAAAAATTATTCTTTGTATCACTTACCTACTCGAGGGCTAGCAGGAGTTAAGTTTGGGGATGCTTAATACGTCAAAAACGTATCTATAATTCTTTATGCTCCATGCTTGTTTATTATCTACTTTGCTTTGCTTTGTCTACACTTTGAGGTGTTTTTATATGTTTTATGGTACTAACCTATTAACAAGTTGCCACAGTGCTAGTTTCCTATTTTATTCTGTTTTTGGTTTCAGAAAGGCAGAAAATCAATATTCTCGGAATTGGACGGGAAAAAAGCCAAATTCATTATTTTTCCCAGACCAACACGGAATCGCGAAGCAGAGACGGAGTAGGGCACCAGGGTGGCTGATGGCTTGCACAGCTTATGTGAGCCTGTTGGGAACCCCAAGAGCAGGGTGTGAAGCAGTACAATAGCAAGTTTTCCCTCAGTAAGAATCCACGGTTATCGAACCAGTAGGGGGAAGGAAATGTCACACAGGTGTTGCAAGCAACGCGGAGACCTGCACAACACAAACTCAAAACTTTTCCCCAACGAACAGTGAGGTTGTCAAGCTCACCGGTTTGTTGTAACAAAGGATTAAACGTATGGTGTGGAAGGTAATGGTTTGCAGCAAGTAAACATAACAGTGGAAGATGTATCAATGGTAAATATTGGACCGGGGTCCATAGTTCACTAGAGGTGCTCTCCTTATATAAACAACATGGCATGAAGGGTAAACAAATTACAGCGGGACAATTGACAAGAACTTAGCAAGGCATAACAATGCAATTACTAGTCAGAAATATCCTATTAGATTCGGTTGGGCAATACAACAAGATACATAGACCGCCGTCCAACTGCATCTATGACTAGAAGTCCACCTTCAGGTTATCATCCGAACCCCATCTAGTATTAAGTTGCAAGCAACAGACAATTGCATTAAGCAAAGTGTGTAAGGTAAACAGTCCACATGTTCCATGAACAAGAGACCGTTGTTTTTGTTAAGCTTCATGCACTAGCCAACGCAACCAAAAGTCCGAACTGATGGAAAGGGCTAGTGCAATCCACTTATACACTTCAACACCCCCTCTCACGGGTGACGGGGAGAAGTCAACACATGCAACCAGAAGACAGCGACGGCGTGCAAAACTCACGTATGACTCAAGAGGCCTATACGTGGATATGGAGGGGTCAACAGCAATTTTAGGATAAATTGCGGAAGCCAGGACTCGAACTCGAGACCTTAGGCTCTAATACCATGTTAAGCTTCATGCACTAGCCAACGCAACCAAAAGTCCGAACTGATGGAAAGGGATAGTGCAATCCATTGATACACTTCAACAGTTTTCTCCCTAGTAGCAACAACACATCTACAACCGAAGAGATTATTGTCACTTCCCTTGGAAACTAGAGGCATGAACCCACTATCGAGCATAAATACCCCCTCTTGGAGTCACTAGCAACTACTTGGCCAAGATATCTACTAAAACGGAGAGCATGCAAGATGACAAACAACACGGACATGATAGAATCATAAAGACAAAACCATTAATCAAACCAACATAATAATCTCAGTATCCATCGGATCCCCGCAAACACAACATGCATGATTACAAATAGATTAGATCTTGATCATAAATTATAGATACGTTTCCAACGTATAAACATCCCCAAGCTTAACTCCTGCTCGTCCTCAAGTAGGTAAGTGATAAAAAGAATATTTTTTGAGGTGACATGTGTAGGGGTTCGTAGCATGGAAAACAAAAAAATTCTACCACATGCACACAAACAAGCCAAGATCTATCTATTAGATTGTAGCAACGAGTCGATAGAAGCACTCACCCTCGAAGATTCCAAAGCGGTTAACGAGAGTAGATTCTCGTGGGTGATGTAGTCGTACACTTTCCGATCTCAAGATCGCGTAGACGATCATTCCGGCGCTGCGTTTCGGCAGCGCTTCCGCAGTCGGTCACACGTTCGGTACTCGATGAAGACCTTCCTCTCCCTTGTTCCAGCAGGCAGCGGAGGTTATAGTTCTCCTCTCGCGATTCCGGTAGCATGACAGCATGGTGTCGGAAGTAGAAGGAAGATCCCGCAGGGCTTCGCCTAAGACGGTGCGAGTTATGGTGGATTTAGAGTTTCCTGGTGATCTAGGGTTTAGAAGACCGGGAGGAGGAGGAGGTGTCGGCGGCGGCTAGGGCGGCGGCGACGAACCGGCGGCGGCGGCGCGGGTGTACAGAGGCTAGGGCTTGGTGTTTGGGGAAGCCCTCCCCCTCTATTTATGAGAGGGGGGCAGCCTTGTGAGATGTGGGTTTGAATCCAAACCCAAACCCAAGTTGGATTGAGAGAAGGACTCGTTCCTTCTTCCACTAGGAAATCATTGTTCCAGTTTGAATTTTGAAACTTCCCGTTTGACTTTCAATTTAGAGCTTTAATTCTCTCTTGCAAATGCTCACACCAAGTGACCTAGGATATGATCCAATCATTCCACTTACCCATGACACATTCATGGACCATTCCGATGAAAACATCGAAATCATTCCCGAACTCCAGAATCGGACTTTCCTTATATGAATCTTATTCTCCGGACCATTTCGGATCTCCTCGTGATATCCCGGATCCCATCCGAGACTCCAAACAACATTCGGTATCCCTACTAACATTCCATATCTACTAAACAACATCGAATCCTTAAGTGTGTCTCCCTACGGTTCGTGAATTATGCGGACATGACCGAGACACTTCTCCGATCAATAACCAATAGAGGTATCTAGAAATTCATATGGCTCCCACATATTTTTATGATTACTTTGCGATCAAATGAACCACTTACATATGATACCAATTTCCCTTTTTATCATGATAGTTTACTTATCCGAGGTTTTGATCGTCGGTATCTCTGCATGCCTAATTCAACCTTGTTACCGATAAGTACTCTTTTCTCGTTCCCGTGATATGTGATCCCTTGTGAGACAGTCACATGCTTGCAAGCTAATTGGATGACATTCCACCGAGAGGGCCCAGAGTATATCTATCCGTCGTATGGATGGACAAATCCCACTCTTGATCCATGTGCCTCAACCCATACTTTCCGAACACTCAATGCCACCTTTATAGCCACCCAGTTACGGTGTGGTGTTTGATGTCATCAAAGCATCCTTCTGGTCATGGTGATTAGCATGATCTCATGGTCAAAGGAATTAGGTTACTATGTATCAGAAAGCTTATAGCAAATGAACTATTGAAATGACTTGATCTTTATGCTACGCTTATCTATAGGAGTATGTCCATCATACCATTCTCCTAATGATATGATCTTGTTGTTAATAACATCTCAATGTTCATGATCGAGAAACCACGATCATCTATTAACCAACAAGATAGTATTATAAAGAGGCTTTACTAGAGACTCTAATTAAGTTTACAAATCACACAAGTATTAATGTTTCCGGTTAATACTGTTATAGCATGAATGTAAACATTTATCATAAACACAAAGATATAATAATAACCACTTTTATTATTGCCTCTAGGTCATGTCTCCAATAGTCTCCCACTTGCACTAGAGTCAACTAATCTAGATTATATGGTAATATACCGAACACCCATGGCGGTTTGGTGCTGGTCATGTTTTGCCCTCTGGAGAGGTTTAGTCAACGGATCCGCCATATTCAGATCTGTGTGTACTTTGCAAATCTTTATGTCACCATCTTGGACATGCTCTCGAATAGCGTGAAAACGTAGCTTGATATGCTTCAGCTTCTTGTGTGACCTTGGTTCTTGCGCATTGGCTATGGCGCCCATGTTATCACAATATATAGACATTGGGTCCAGCGCACTTGGAACCACATCGAGCTCTGTAATGAATTCCTTCATCCATATCGCCTCTTGTGAAGCCTCCGAAGCAGCTATGTATTCTGATTCAGTTAAATATCTCGCCACAACGCTTTGCTTTGCACTCCTACAGCTAACTGCTGCAGCATTCAAAGTAAATACGTATCTAGATTGAGATTTAGAATCATCTGGATTGGTGTTCCAACTAGCATCGGTGTAACCATTAACAACGAGTTGTTCATCACCTCCATAAGAAAGAACCATATCCTTAGTTCTTCTCAAGTACTTAAGGATGTTTTTGACCGCTGTCCAATGATCTACTCCTGGATCACTTTGATATCTGCTAGTCAAACTAACAGCCTATGCAATGTTGGGTCTAGTACATAACATGGCATACATAAGAGATCCTATGGCTGAGGCATAGGGAGTCTTACTCATCCTTTCTCTATCTTCTGCCGTTGCAGGACTTTGAGTTTTGCTCAAGGTCGTATTGGGCAACATGGGCAAGAACCCTTTCTTGATATCTTCCATTCCAAACCTCTTTAGAACTTTGTCCAAATATGTACTTTGTGACAATGATATTAGGCGTCTCGATCTATCTCTATAAATCTTTATGCCTAATATGTAAGATGCTTCGCCAAGATCTTTCATTGAAAAACTATTATTGAAATAATCCTTGACACTATTAAGAAGGTATACATCATTCACAATCAACAATATGTCATCTACATATAGTATTAAGAATGCTATAGAGCTCCCACTCACTTTTTGTAAATACAAGCTTCTCCATAAGTTTTTATAAAACCAAAGCTTTTGATCACCTTATCAAAATGTTCATTCCAACTCCGGGATGCTTGCTTCAATCCATAAATGGATCGTTGAAGTTTGCATACCTTGTTAGCATCTTTAGGATCGACAAAACCTTTGGGTTGTACCATATACTTCATCAATGTCTCCATTGAGGAACGGCGTTTTGACATAAATCTGCCATATCTCATAATAATAATATGCAGCGATTGCTAACATAATCCTCATAGACTTTAGCTTCGCTACCGGTGAGAAAGTCTCATCGTAGTCAACTCCTTGAATTTGTCGAAACCCTTTTGCGACAAGTCGAGCTTTATAGACAGTAACATTACCATCAGCATCTGTTTTCTCCTTGAAAATCCATTTGTTCTTGACAACCTTCCAGCCATCCGGTAAGTCCACCAAAGTCCATACTTGGTTTTCTTACATGGATCCAATCTCGGATTTCATGGCTTCTTGCCATTTATTGGAATCTAGGCTCATCATCGCTTCCTCATATGTCGTAGGGTCATCGGTGTTGTCCACCAACATGACATTCATAACGGGATTATACCAATCAGGAGTGGTACGAGTTCTCGTTGACCTGCGAGGTTCTGTAGTTACTTCAACCAAAGTTTCATGATCAACATCATTAGCTTCCTCTCTTATTGGTGTAGGTGCCACAAGAACTACTTCCGGTGCTGCGCTACTCGCAAGTTCGAGTGAAGGTTCAACAACCTCGTCGAGTTCTACTTTCCTTCCAGTCACTTCTTTCGAGAGGAACTGTAGAGGGAGTAACCTTTAAATAAGGTAGAGTCCCCTGTGTTTACAATGCTAGTCCCTGGATCAATAGCTAGCATCCACAGTTAAGATGTAACATCAAGAAACAAAGGTCATAATACAACTTTATAACCAGGAATAAAATAAATTATTACATCTTACATAACTCATTTGGCTATTACATTACATTGCAGCGGAATAACTATAAGTATGGAGTCCTTCATCTTCAAAGTGCCACAGGCAGACATGTTGGTTGTAGACTTTGTAATCCTAATCAACACACTTCACTAAAATAATCAAACCTGCAACATAACAAGTTACAGCCACAAGGGGTCAATACATTTGAATTGTATTGGCAAGTGATACCATAGTGGTATAGTGGAGTCTATCATCTATATGCATTTGGCTAAGTGGAGTTGAGGCTTGCATTGCTCAAAAATAGATTTTTCCTTAACATTTGAAAATACTAAGTTTTTGCTTGACAAAATCATTTTTCTCAATCAAAGATTTAAATCCTTTAACCCTTGTTCAAACCACAAGTTTTACTTAGAAGTTGGAGTGATGAGATTCTTGATTGCTTCCATGTCTTGATGCTCAAATTGTCCTTTACCAAGGACATGGCTAAGTACTTAGATTTTACACTCCGCAGAGGTGGTGCACTTTCCCCACAAGACTTGGTTTCCCAAGACAAGATCTTTCAGAAGCCTTCCCTTAGACCAAAATGGACGCGCTCCAACCTATCAAACACTACCACCAACTGTCCATATGGCTAAGTTCTTGCAACCTATATGATCAAGGCAGAGCCCATAATGCCAAGTGGCTGCACTTGAAGCTTCTCAACATTTGACATCTCAAATCTCTTTGTTCCTGGGTGGCATTCCACAAGTGTGATACACAAGGTTCACCAGTCCCCTGGCCTTGTGTAACCACTCAACACAAACCATTCCTTCCATTCCACCCAGGTGATTCATTCACTTATTTGTTTTATTAAACAAAACACAAGTCCTCAGACTTAGAAATTTTTTCCATAGCATGAATATATATTCCACCTTTGTTTTCTACTAGCTAAGCTAAGCATGATAGTAGTAGGAGTCTTAACTTAGGAAATATTCCACTAAGGTTTCATCTACTAGGTTTTCCTATAGCAAGGTTTATACTTAGCAAAATTCCATGCAAGTTTTACTTAGAGAAAATCACTAATGCATAGAGAAAGTAATGTGACAAAAAGTATGAAGCATCACTTGCCTTTTTGGTAGAGGGTATAGATTCACTCCTTGTCCTTGCAACAATCACACTCCTCAAGTCACTACAATTCAATCAAGCAAGGCACAAACTCAATCTACCAATCAAGCAAAACATCACATAAAATCATAAAGTCAAAGTAATGCATGCAATCATGCCAAGCTTTGTTTTGTTTGAAAAAGTGGTTCCTAATGGGTCATAAACATTTGAGAACCCCTATTGGTCATTTTGTAAGGTGGCAAAGTCATTTGCAAAAGTTTTCACTTTGTAAACCATTTTCAAAACAAAGTATCATTTTATGTGGTGTAGAAATATTTTTACTAAGGCATTAACCCATAGGGTTCACCAAATATGTTTTCAAATCACAAAACTTGGGGTTTGGGGTTAGTGAGTTTAAAACAAAACATTTTCCAAAGGTTTTCTTCCAAAACAATTTTTAATAAATAAACCACATTTCTATTTGACTAGAAATGGTTTTAAATCAAAGAATCATTATTTTGTTTCACCAAATTCATTTTTGAATCCACAAAGTGTTTCCCAATGTTAGGTTCAAATCACACCATTTGCCCAAGATTTCATCCCCAAATTCATTTTTAAACAATTTTCACACCCTTAACAAGCATACAAATGTTTCTGCAAAAACAAACATTTTTCCAGAAGCTTTTTGCTACACAATGGGCATGGTTGGCTAGGGCTTGTTCCACTGATTCCATTGATATAAAATTTGTAAAATTTGGACGTGTGGTTTGAAAGTTACAAGGGTTTCAAAATGGCATTTAAATCTGGTTTCAAAATCTGTTTTAATCAGAAACTGGCCACGTGGCTGTTCCTGATTGGACAATAACGGTTCGCTCGGATCGGCTACGGGGTGCGTTGGATCTAACTGGAAACGTGCGGCACAGATGGACGCGTACCGTTTCGATCAGATCTAATCCTAGCCAGATGTTTCTCATCCTACGGTTCAAAGCAACTAGGCCAAGGACGGGCGGCGCTTGACAGCTGCGCGCGGCGGCGACGGTCAGACGACGGCGGGGTCGATGCTACAGGAAGCGAGGGAGGAAAAGAATGTGCTCACCGTGTTCGCAGACGCCTGGGGAAGCTCAAGGAGGCACTGACTGGCGAAGGGGCGCACGGAGGTGAGAGTAATGGCTCGCCGGAGTGGAGCTGCGCCTCGGCCTTGCTCAGTCGTCGTCGAGGACGGTGCTAGGGATCACTCGGAGGCAAACGAAATGCACGGTCAGATGCGCCAAGACACGGCGAAGGTGTGTGCGTGAACGAGAGGGGTCGGGGTAGTCTGGTTTACCAGAGGGAGGTCGTCGGAGAAGAGCCAGATGGCGGCGGTGCTGGAGGTTGTTGTTGCCGGGGCTCAGGGGCGCCCGCGGGTGAATGGAAAGCGCCGGGAGAAGCGCCAGGGCTAGGGGAGTATGTGAGTGTGCTTAAGGATGAGAGGGATGGCAGGACACGGCCGGAATTCTCGCCGGAGCGTTGTCGGAACAGAGGGAGTGTAGGGCAAAATTCCGCGGCCTGGGGGCATGTTGAGATGGGGGAACAGAGGGGAACCAGAGAGGAGTCACTGGCGTTTATCACTGCGTGGTCACGGCGAGGTTTAATCCATCCATCAACACGAATTCACGGGAATTAACACGGCAGTAAACGGCGAGGAACGGTCGACGCGGTGGAGACGATGAACAGAAAAGGGTGGGGCATACCTGTCAGCGAGAAAGGAGGTGAGGGGGAGGGGTCCACTTGTCAGCGTCCTCGCGGGTTGCTTCTGCGGTGAAGAAAAACGGTTCGGGGGAGAAAAAGGAGCTGGGCTGTTGGGCTGGGCCAGACTGTTCTCACATTTTTTTCTGTCTGATTGTTTTATCCTTTTCTATTTTCTATTTACTGATTTGAAATTCAAACAAACAATTCAATCAACCAAATCAATTCAAACAAACACCACACTTCACAACTTTGAACTTGGTTCTGTTCAGTAACATAATCCAAAATTCCAAAATAAAATAATATTTTTATTCATTTTAGGATCCATTCATTATTTAAATAAAATGGACCTTTAGTTATTTAATCAAATAGGGTTTGATTTATTTAATAAAATCTTCATTTGAAATCCAAATACTTTCAAAACCAAATCAGTTTATTTGAAAGTAAAGAATACTTGGGAAGCTTGTTTAAAATAAAATAACATTTTTGTTATAAGGTCCATTAATAATTAAATAAAATGGGCCTTAGTTATTAAATAGGATTTGTTTTATTAAAACTTTATTTTGAAAACTAAAATAGTACCAAACCATTCAGTAGGTTTTATTTGAAAATATAAAATACTTGGAAAACTTATTTTAAACAAATAAACAAGTTTTTATGGTTTAGAAATAATAAAACCTTTATTAATAAAAACTTGGATATTAAATCCTTATTACTTTATTTAAATAAACCTTTATTATTTTTATCAAAACAAAATGTTTTATTTTCAAAAGCTTGGCCAAGGTTTAATTTGGCTCTATAAAATAATCTTTATTTATAAACCTTCCTTTTCATTTTGAGAACCAAATCCTTTTATAAAAAGATTTCAAAGTAGTAATAAACTATTTTTTTATTTTTCCTTTATTAAATATTTATATTTTTAATCCCTTTAGGATTTATTTGACCCAAATTGGTTTGAAGGTTTCCAATTGGATTCAAAAGTTTTCTTCTGGCTCTGAAAATCAACAAAGTTTTATTTTATTCATTTATTTTTCACATTACAAGATTTGGAAAATCTTGGGATGTGACAGGCTACCACCCTTAAAATAAATCTCGTCCCGAGATTTGGGGAGGCTAGGGTTACAAATAGGCTCAAAACATCTAGGGTACTACCACCCTTAAAATTTATCCAACTAATTTACATATTGGCCTTCTTGGGATCCTGGGGAAATCTTCTCTGGGCAAACATCTGCATAGTGTCCTTTGTTTTCACACTTGACTCATGTGACAAGGCTGAGATCCTTCATAGGCTTGGTTATCTTGTTCTTCATCTTTTTTGGACAATTGTTTACATAGTGCCCTAGTTCCTTGCATTTGAAACACATCACTTGGCTGATATCTTTTTTTTCCTTTGGTATCATTGCCTCTTGTTTGTTTCTTTGGTTCTTCTTCTTTTCTGGGCATTCATTGGCATAGTGTCCCATCTCTTTGCAATTGAAACATTGCACTTGAGTAATATCTTCCTTGCTATGGTTGGGGCATTTCTTCTTCTTTTTAGGTCTCTCCAAAGCTAGGAGTTCTTCTAGTTCATGTTCTTCATAGGTGGGAGATCTTTCTCTCTTCTTGGGGCATTGATCTTCATGTTCCTTGCATGTATGATCCTTGTCTCCACCAATATTGTTAGCTTGGGTTCCTTCTAGATTAGCATCTTTGTCATCCTTGTTGTCATTAGCTCTTTGGGAATAGTTTTCTCCCATGTTGATCATTTGAGTAACCAATCCTTGCAGCAATTGGGATTGAAGTTTCAAAATCCTTTGTATGGCTGGGTCTAGTCCATTGTTGTTGGCTAAAAGCTGAGTTGTCTCTTGGCTCAACTGGTTTTGGGTTGCTATGAGTTCTCTCATGTTGTCCTCTTGGTTGTTGTTGTTGTCATCAACCTTGATGTTGGAGTTTCTTGGAGAAGTCATCTGTTTGGGTTGGATTGGGATTAGAATAGGCAAAAATATTTCTAAGGGGAGTAGTTCCAATCACACACATCACAATTCACACAAGCAATGTGCAAGTAATCACAAACAAACATTTCCACTCAAACAACAAAGTTTAAGCTTATTTTTAGGCAACCAAAAACATTTTTGTTACACCACTTAAGTTGGTGTGTTTGACTTAACTAAAATATGGTGGTCCATCTATATGGTTCACTTGTGATCTTTCCATCCTTCTTGGTTGATTCTCCTTGAACAAAATCTTTGTATCCTTGGAGAAAATTTTCTCATGTCTTGGTCACAAAACTTCAAAGGTGATGATGGCTTCTTCTAAGTTGTGTTTCCTTAGTCTCCAAATCTTGAGCAAGATTTCCTTGTCTCTCTTGTAGTCCTTAGTAGTATCCAAGTTGGAAGTCCTTGGTGAATATGCTGAAGATGTTGAAGTCATTAGAGTTGATGAAGTCCTTTGCACATGGTGTAGTCTTTGGCCATGGGGTAGGTTTTTCCATCAAGTTGAAGTAGAAGAGATGTAGAGTTGAAACCAAAATGGTTGAGGAAAGAGTTTACAAGATTGTTTGTAAATAAGTTTTGGAACAAATACAACTCCTATTTTTTTTCTAAGGGGTTTTGTCCAATCCTAGGGTTACAAATCCTACAGGCAACACAATGCTCTGATACCATCTGTAGAGGGAGTAACCTTTAAATAAGGTAGAGTCCCCTGTGTTTACAATGCTAGTACCTGGATGAATAGCTAGCATCCACAGTTAAGATGTAACATCAAGAAACAATGGTCATAATACAACTTTATAACCAGGAATAAAATAAATTATTACATCTTACATAACTCATTTGGCTATTACATTACATTGCATCGGAATAACTATAAGTATGGAGTCCTTCATCTTCAAAGTGCCACAGGCAGCCATGTTGGTTGTAGACTTTGTAATCCTAATCAACACACTTCACTAAAATAATCAAACCTGCAACATAACAAGTTATAGCCACAAGGGGTCAATACATTTGAATTGTATTGGCAAGTGATACCATAGTGGTATAGTGGAGTCTATCATCTATATGCATTTGGCTAAGTGGAGTTGAGGCTTGCATTGCTCAAAAATAGATTTTTCCTTAACATTTGAAAATACTAAGTTTTTGCTTGACAAAATCATTTTTCTCAATCAAAGATTTAAATCCTTTAACCCTTGTTCAAACCACAAGTTTTACTTAGAAGTTGGAGTGATGAGATTCTTGATTGCTTCCATGTCTTGATGCTCAAATTGTCCTTTACCAGGGACATGGCTAAGTACTTAGATTTTACACTCCGCAGAGGTGGTGCACTTTCCCCACAAGACTTGGTTTCCCAAGACAAGATCTTTCAGAAGCCTTCCCTTAGACCAAAATGGACGCGCTCCAACCTATCAAACACTACCACCAACTGTCCATATGGCTAAGTTCTTGCAACCTATATGATCAAGGTAGAGCCCATAATGCCAAGTGGCTGCACTTGAAGCTTCTCAACATTTGACATCTCAAATCTCTTTGTTCCTGGGTGGCATTCCACAAGTGTGATACACAAGGTTCACCAGTCCCCTGGCCTTGTGTAACCACTCAACACAAACCATTCCGTCCATTCCACCCAGGTGATTCATTCACTTATTTGTTTTATTAAACAAAACACAAGTCCTCAGACTTAGAATTTTTTTCCATAGCATGAATATATATATTCCACCTTTGTTTTCTACTAGCTAAGCTAAGCATGATAGTAGTAGGAGTCTTAACTTAGGAAATATTCCACTAAGGTTTCATCTACTAGGTTTTTCTATAGCAAGGTTTATACTTAGCAAAATTCCATGCAAGTTTTACTTAGAGAAAATCACTAATGCATAGAGAAAGTAATGGGACAAAAAGTATGAAGCATCACTTGCCTTTTTGGTAGAGGGTATAGATTCACTCCTTGTCCTTGCAACAATCACACTCCTCAAGTCACTACAATTCAATCAAGCAAGGCACAAACTCAATCTACCAATCAAGCAAAACATCACATAAAATCATAAAGTCAAAGTAATGCATGCAATCATGCCAAGCTTTGTTTTGTTTGAAAAAGTGGTTCCTAATGGGTCATAAACATTTGAAAACCCCTATTGGTCATTTTGTAAGGTGGCAAAGTCATTTGCAAAAGTTTTCACTTTGTAAACCATTTTCAAAACAAAGTATCATTTTATGTGGTGTAGAAATATTTTTACTAAGGCATTAACCTATAGGGTTCACCAAATATGTTTTCAAATCACAAAACTTGGGGTTTGGGGTCAGTGAGTTTAAAACAAAACATTTTCCAAAGGTTTTCTTCCAAAACCATTTTTAATAAATAAACCACATTTCTATTTGACTAGAAATGGTTTTAAATCAAAGAATCATTATTTTGTTTCACCAAATTCATTTTTGAATCCACAAAGTGTTTCCCAATGTTAGTAGGTTCAAATCACACCATTTTCCCAAGATTTCATCCCCAAATTCATTTTTAAACAATTTTCACACCCTTAACAAGCATACAAATGTTTCTGCAAAAACAAACATTTTTCCAGAAGCTTTTTGATAAACAAAGGGCATGGTTGGCTAGGGCTTGTTCCACTGATTCCATTGATATAAAATTTGTAAAATTTGGACATGTGGTTTGAAAGTTACAAGGGTTTCAAAATGGCATTTAAATCTGGTTTCAAAATCTGTTTTAATCAGAAACTGGCCACGTGGCTGTTCCTGATTGGACAATAACGGTTCGCTCGGATCGGCTATGGGGTGCGTTGGATCTAACTAGAAACATGCGGCACAGATGGACGCGTACCGTTTTGATCAGATCTAATCCTAGCCAGATGTTTCTCATCCTACGGTTCAAAGCAACTAGGCCAAGGACGGGCGGCGCTTGACAGCTGCGCGCGGCGGCGACGGTCAGACGACGGCGGGGTCGATGTTACAGGAAGCGAGGGAGGAAAAGAATGTGCTCACCGTGTTCGCAGACGCCTGGGGAAGCTCAGGGAGGCACTGGCTGGCGAAGGGGCGCACGGAGGTGAGAGTAATGGCTCGCCGGAGTGGAGCTGCGCCTCGGCCTTGCTCAGTCGTCGTCGAGGACGGCAATAGGGATCACTCGGAGGCAAACGAAATGCACGGTCAGATGCGCCAAGACACGGCGAAGGTGTGTGCATGAACGAGAGGGGTCGGGGTAGTCTGGTTTACCAGAGAGAGGTCGTCGGAGAAGAGCTAGATGGCGGCGGTGCTGGAGGTTGTCGTTGCCGGGGCTCAGGGGCGCCCGCGGGTGAATGGAAAGCGCCGGGAGAAGCGCCAGGGCTAGGGGAGTATGTGAGTGTGCTTAAGAAGGCGAGGGGTGGCAGGACACGGCCTTAATTCTCGCTGGAGCGTCGTCGGAACAGAGGGAGTGTAGGGCAAAATTCCGCGGCCTGGGGGCGTGTTGAGATGGGGGAACAGAGGGGAACCAGAGAGGAGTCACTGGCGTTTATCACTGCGTGGTCATGGCGAGGTTTAATCCATCCATCAACGCGAATTCAAGGGAATTAACATGGCAGTAAACGGCGAGGAACGGTCGACGCGGTGGAGACGATGAACAGAAAAGGGTGGGGCATACCTGTCAGCGAGAAAGGAGGTGAGGGGGAGGGGTCCACTTGTCAGTGTCCTCGCGGGTTGCTTCTGCGGTGAAGAAAAACGGTTCGGGGGATAAAAAGGAGCTGGGCTGCTAGGTTGTTGGGCTAGGCCAGACTGTTCTCACATTTTTTTCTGTCTGATTGTTTTATCCTTTTCTATTTTCTATTTACTGATTTGAAATTCAAACAAACAATTCAATCAACCAAATCAATTCAAACAAACACCACACTTCACAACTTTGAACTTGGTTCTGTTCAGTAACATAATCCAAAATTCCAAAATAAAATAATATTTTTATTCATTTTAGGATCCATTCATTATTTAAATAAAATGGACCTTTAGTTATTTAATCAAATAGGGTTTGATTTATTTAATAAAATCTTCATTTGAAATCCAAATACTTTCAAAACCAAATCAGTAGGTTTTATTTGAAAGTAAAGAATACTTGGGAAGCTTTTTTAAAATAAAATAACATTTTTGTTATAAGGTCCATTAATAATTAAATAAAATGGGCCTTAGTTATCAAATAGGATTTGTTTTATTAAAACTTTATTTTGAAAACTAAAATAGTACCAAACCATTCAGTAGGTTTTATTTGAAAATATAAAATACTTGGAAAACTTATTTTAAACAAATAAACAAGTTTTTATGGTTTAGAAATAATAAAACCTTTATTAATAAAAACTTGGATATTAAATCCTTATTACTTTATTTAAACAAACCTTTATTATTTTTATCAAAACAAAATGTTTTATTTTCAAAAGCTTGGCCAAGGTTTAATTTGGCTCTATAAAATAATCTTTATTTATAAACCTTCCTTTTCATTTTGAGAACCAAATCCTTTTATAAAAAGATTTCAAAGTAGTAATAAAATATTTTTTTATTTTTTATTTATTAAATATTTATCTTTTTAATCCCTTTAGGATTTATTTGACCCAAATTGGTTGAAGATTTCCAATTGGATTCAAAAGTTTTCTTCTGGCTCTGAAAATCAACAAAGTTTTATTTTATTCATTTATTTTTCACATTACAAGATTTGGAAAATCTTGGGATGTGACAGGAACTCCTTCTCTAGAAAGGATCCATTCTTGGCAACAAAGATTTTGCCCTCGGATCTATCATAGAAGGTATACCCAATAGTTTCCTTCGGGTATCCTATGAAGATGCATTTTTCCGCTTTGGGTTCAAGCTTGTCGGGCTGTAACTTCTTTACATAAGCTTCGCAACCCCAAATTTTAAGGAACGACAATTTAGGTTTCTTCCCAAACCATAATTCATACGGTGTCATTTTAACGGATTTAGATGGTGCCCTATTTAAAGTGAATGCAGCTGTTTCTAATGCATAACCCCAAAATAATAGCGGTAAATCTGTAAGTGACATCATAGAACGAACCATATCTAAGAGAGTTTGATTACGATGTTCGGACACACCATTACGTTGTGGTGTTCCCGGAGGTGTCAATTGTGAAAGTATTCCACATTTCTTCAAATGCTCGCCAAACTCGTAACTTAGATATTCACCTCCACGATCATATCGTAGAAATTTAATCTTCTTGTTACGTTGATTCTCTACCTCACTTTGAAATTCCTTAAACTTCTCGAAAGTTTCGGACTTATGTTTCATGAAATAGATATACCCATATCTACTCAAGTTATCCGTGAAGGTAAGAACATAGCGATAACCACCGCGCGATGCTACACTCATTGGACCACACAAATCGGTATGTATGATTTCCAATAAGTCCGTAGCTCGCTCCATCATACTAGAAAATGGAGTCTTAGTCATTTTACCCATCAGACATGCTTCGCATCTTTCAAGTGATTCGAAATCAAGTGATTCAAGAAGTCCATCGGAATGGAGTTTCTTCATACGCTTCACTCTATGACCAAGACGACAATGCCACATATAGGTCGAGTTATCACTCAATTTCAAACGTTTAGCTTCAATGTTATTAATGTGCGTATTACTACAATCAAGATTCAGTAAGAATAGACCATCTATCAAAGGTGCATGTGCATAAAACATATTACTCATATAAATCAAACAACCATTATTCTCGGATTTAAACAAGTAACCATCTCGCAATAAACATGATCCGGATATAATGTTCATGCTCAACGCAGGCACCAAATAACAATTATTTAAGTATAAAACTAATCCCGATGGTAGATGAAGAGGTAGCGTGCCGACCACGATCACATCAACCTTTGATCCATTTCCAACGCGCATCGTCACCTCGTTCTTCGCTAGCTTCCGTCTATTGTGCAGCACCTGTTTCGAGTTACAAATATGAGCAACCGAACCAGTATCAAATACCCAGGCACTACTATGAGTACTAGTGAGATACATATCAATAACATGTATATCGGATATACCTTTCTTCTTGATGTTGTCGTTCTTCAAATCCGCCAAGTACTTAGGGCAATTCCGCTTGCAGTGACCCTCTCCCTTACAATAAAATCACTCAGTATCAGGCTTAGGCCCAGCCTTGGTCTTCTTCGCCGGCGCGGTAACTTTCTTACCGCCCTTCTTAAAGTTTCCATTTTTCTTAGACTTGCCTTGCTTCATGAATTTGGTGGTCTTATTGACCATCAACACTTGGTGCTCTTTCTTGATCTCCACTTCTGCAGACTTTAACATGGAGAAGAGTTCGGGTAACGACTTGTCCATGTTTTGCATATTGTAGTTCATCACAAAGTTCTTGTAACTTGGTGGTAGTGATTGGAGGACACGGTGAATCCCCAAAGCATTAGGAATCACTATACCCAAGCTTTGAAGCTTGCTAGTGTGCCCAGACATCCTAAGCACATGCTCACTGACGGAGCTGCCCTCTTCCATCTTGCAGCTAAAGAACTTTTCAGAAGCCTCATAACTCTCAACTACCGTGTGAGCCTCAAATATCATTTTGAGTTCATGGACAATATCATTTGGGTCATGGTTCTCAAACCTTTTCTGAAGCTCCGATTCCAAACCATACATGATAGCACACTGAACTGTGGAGTACTGATTCTTCCGGCCGAGGAAAACATTCTTTACCTCATCGGTAGCTTCAGCTGCAGGCGGGTTACCCAGCGGTGCATCCAGCACATAGGTCAAATTACCAGCATTGAGGACAATCCTCAAATTGCGGAACCAATCCGCAAAGTTTCTTTCATTGTTTTTCAACTTTTCTTTCTCTAGGAACGCATTAAAATTGATGGTAGGGGTCGCCATTGATCTACAACATATTTGCAATAGTTTAGACTAAGTTTATGAAAAATTGAGTTCTAATTAATAGTTAAATTAATCTAGGTGAACTCCCACTCAAAACAATATCCCTCACATTGTTTTAGTGATCACACGAACCAAATCCACCACATCAAAACCGATCATCACGAGAGTCGATGTAGCTTCAATGGCGAACAATCAACATGTTCATCATATCTACTATATGACTCATGCTTTACCGTTCGGTGATCCGTGTTCCGAGACCATGTCTGTACATGCTAGGATCATCAAGATCAAACCTTAGCTTCCGCATGAGCAAATCTGGCTTGCTCACGTTGTATACACTCACAGAATCTAACACACCCGATCATCACGTGGTGCTTCGAAACAATGATCTTTAGCAACGGTGCTTACTAAGGATGAACAATTTAAAACTTGAAATTGTGTGCTTGATGGATCATCTTATAATGCTACCGTCGTGAACTAAGCAATACAAGATGCATAAAAGGATTAACATCACATGCAATTCATAATATGTGATATGATATGGCCTTTCTTCTTGTGCTTCCAATCTCCATCTTCAAGCACAAACTTGATCTCCATCATCACCGGTATGGCGTCAAGGTCAATGGCGCCGCTTCATGGTTGTCGTCCACCAGCATCAACTATTACAACTACTTTGAATAGACATGCAGGTCTTAACGGAATTTAAAAGACAACCATATGGCTCCTGCCGGTTGCCAACTTACAATAAGAACATTGCATACATCATATATAATCACAATCAGGGCCATATCACATCACATCACACCCCTACAAAACAAAGTTATACGCCTCTAATTTTCTTTGCATATTTTACGTGGTTTGGGGCTTTCAGTAAGTGTCGTTCTAACTTACGAACAAGAACCACAACGTTGATGTTTGAACTATCAAGTGCCCATTGTAAATTGAATCTATACTATGATGGGAGAGACAGACACCCGCAAATCCACTTATGCAATACAAGTTGCATGTTGAGCGTCGAGAAGGTCTCATGAACGATGTCATGTAAGGTTAGCCCAGGCCGCTTCATCCCATCATACTGCATGAGGCAAAGTACACAAAAATCAATTGATAATAAAAACACCACCGCCCACAATGACCATTATGTTCTACTCGTGCAACATATCTACATATAGACACAGCTCTGATACCACTGTAGGGGTTCGTAGCATGGAAAACAAAAAATTCTACCGCATGCACACAAACAAGCTAAGATCTATCTACTAGATTGTAGCAACGAGTCGATAGAAGCACTCACCCTCGAAGATTCCAAAGCGGTTAACGAGAGCAGATTCTCGTGGATGATGTAGTCGTACACTTGTCAATCTCAAGATCGCGTAGACAATCCTTCCAGCGCTGCATTCCGGCAGCGCTTCCGCGGTCGATCACAAGTTCGGTACTCGATGAAGACCTTCCTCTCCCTTGTTCCAGCAGGCAGCAGAGGTTGTAGTTCTCCCCTCACGATTCCGGCAGCACGACGGCGTGGTGTCGGAAGTAGAAGGAAGATCCCGCAGGGCTTCGCCTAAGCCGGTGTCTGTTATGGTGGATTTAGGATTTCCTGGTGATCTAGGGTTTAGAAGACCGGGAGGAGGACGAGGTGTCGGCGACGGCTAGGGCGGCGGCGAGAACCGGCGGCGGCGGCAGCGCGGATGTAGAGGGGCTAGGGCTTGGTGTTTAGGGCAGCCCTCCCCCTCTATTTATGAGAGGGGGCAGCCTTGGGAGGGGTGGGTTTGAATCCAAACCCAAACCCAAACCCAAGTTGGATTGAGAGAAGGACTCGTTCCTTCTTCCACTAGGAAACCATTGTTCCAGTTTGACTTTTCAAACTTCCCGTTTGACTTTCAATTTAGAGCTTTAATTCTCTCTTGCAAATGCTTACACCAAGTGACCTAAGATATGATCCAATCATTCCACTTACCCATGACACATTCATGGACTATTTCACTTCCGGATCGGTGAACCTTCTAGAACCTTCTAGTATCTCCGATGAAAACATCAAAATCATTCCCGAACTCCGGAATCGGACTTTCCTTATATGAATCTTATTCTCTGGACCATTCCGGATCTCCTCGTGATATCACGGATCCGATCCGAGACTCCGAACAACATTTGGTATCCCTACTAACATTCCATATCTACTAAACAACATCAAATCCTTAAGTGTGTCTCCCTACGGTTCGTATGGCTCCCACATATTTCTGGAAATAACCAATAGAGGAATCTGGAAATTCATATGGCTCCCACACATTTCTACGATTACTTTGCGATCGAATGAACCACTTATATACGATACCAATTTCCCTTTGTCTCACGATAGTTTACTTATCCGAGGTTTTGATCGTCGGTATCTCTGCATACCTAGTTCAACCTCGTTACCGATAAGTACTCTTTTCTCGTTGCCGTGATATGTGATCCCTTGTGATTCAGTCACATGCTTGCAAGCTAATTGTATGACATTCCACCGAGAGGGCCTAGAGTATATCAATCCGTCATATGGATGGACAAATCCCACTCTTGATCCATGTGCCTCAACCCATACTTTCCGAACACTCAATGCCACCTTTATAGCCACCCAATTACGGTGTGGTGTTTGATGTCATCAAAGCATCCTTCTAGTGATGGTGATTAGCATGATCTCATGGTCGAAGGAATTAGGTTACTATGTATCAGAAAGCTTATAGCAAACAAACTATTGAAATGACTTGATATTTATGCTACGCTTATCTATAGGAGTATGTCCATCATACCATTCTCCTAATGATATGATCTTGTTGTTAATAACATCTCAATTTTCATGATCGAGAAACCATGATCATCTATTAACCAACAAGCTAGTATTATAAAGAGGCTTTACCAGGGACTCTAATTAAGTTTACAAATCACACAAGTATTAATGTTTCCGGTTAATACTGTTATAGCATGAATGTAAACATTTATCATAAACACAAAGATATAATAATAACCACTTTTATTATTGCCTCTAGGGCATATCTCCAACAACATGCACCCTCACAATAAAGATCCAACCATTTGCAAGCGTTGAAAGCTGGGAACAAAGAACTCTAAACATGTCCCTGAAAGATGGAGTTCTAACAATAGGACATAGTAACTATGCATGCAACATGACACGCTACAAACAAAGATCATGGATAACATGCATTGAAAAACGTTTGTTTGTTTCACATACAGAAAACATAGCATAGTGGCAATCGGCTTGTCCCTCATAGAGTAGCAATATAGAGGCATAGGACACCTTCAAAGTTCACAAGGGTGATTAGAAATAAATAGCACAAGAACAAGTAATATCACAATATGCATCAATTAATAAGCTTTGGAACATTGCACACAGAATGACAACTATGCTCTCTTAATGGTGCCTAAAGGTAGAAGGTGGAGACTCAATAATGGTGGAAGAAAGGCCTTTTTGTAAAGGAAGCAGGGATTACAAGTTTCAAAAAGAGCTTCCAAAAATTATGGTACTTGTTAGCTTTTAGCCCTCATTGCCACTATCATAAGCATCTTTGTAAGGGTCCCAACCCTTAAATAAGGTAGAGTCCCCTGTGTTTACAATGCTAGTCCCTGGATCAATAGCTAGCATCCACAGTTACGATGTAATATCATGATACAAAGGTCATAATACAACTTTATAACCAGGAATAACATAATTTTATTACATCTTACATAGCTCATTGGCTAATACATTACATTGCAGCAGAATATCTATAAGCATGGGGTCCTTCTTCTTCAAAGTGCCACAGGCAGACATGTTGGTTGTAGACTTTGTAATCCTAATCAACTCACTTCACTAAATCAAACAAACCTGCAACATAACAAGTTACAGCCACAAGGGTCAATACATTTGAATTGTATTGGCAAGTGATACTATGGTAGTATAGTGGAGTCTATCATCTATATGCATTTGGCTAAGTGGAGTTGAGGCTTGCATTGCTCAAAATAGATTTTTCCTTAACATTTGAAAACACTAAGTTTTTGCTTGACAAAAACATTTCTCCCAATCAAAGATTGAAGATCCTTTAACCTTGTTCAACCACAAGTTTTTAACTTTGAAATTTGAATGATGAGATTCTTGATTGCTTCCATGTCTTGATGCTCAAATTGTCCTTTACCAGGGACATGGCTAAGTACTTAGATTTTACACTCTGCAGAGGTGGTGCACTTTCCCCACAAGACTTGGTTTCACCAAGACAAGATCTTTCAGAAGCCTTCCCTTAGTCCAGAATGGACGAGCTCCAACCTATCAAACCCCTACCACCAACTGTCCATTTGGCTAAGTTCTTGCAACCTATATGATCCAGGCAGAGCCCATATTGCCAAGTGGTTGCACTTGAAGCTTCTCAACATTTGACATCTCAAATCTCTTTGTTCCTGGGTGGCATTCCACAAGTGAGATACACAGGGTAAGCCATGAAAATGGGCCCTGGTAACCACTCAACAAAATCCTTCATAGGCTGGTTTATATTGTGCTTCATCTTTCCTGGACAGAAGTTTACATAGTGGCCTAGTTCCTTGCATTTGAAACACATCACTTGGCTGATATCTTTCTTTTCCTTTGGTACCATTGCCTTTTGTTTGTTTCTTTGGTTCTTCTTTTCTAGGCATTCATTGGCATAGTGTCGCATCTCTTTGCAATTGTAACATTGCACTTGAGTAATATCCTTGTTGTTAGGGTTGGGGCATTTCTTCTTCTTCTTTTTGGGTCTCTCTAAAGCTAGGAGTTCTTCTAGTTCATGTTCTTCAAAGGTGGGAAATCTTTCTCTCTTCTTGGGGCATTGGTCTTCATGCTCCTTGGACGTATGATCCTTGTCTTCACAAATAATGCAAGCTTGGGTTCTCTCTAGAATAACATCTTTGTTATCCTTGTTGTCATTAGCTCTTTGGGAAAAGTTTTCTCCCGTGTTGATCATTTGAGTAACCAACCCTTGCAACAATTGGGATTGAAGTTTCAAAATCCTTTGTATGGATGGGTCTAGTCCATTGTTGTTGGCTAAAAGCTGAGTTGTCTCTTGGCTCAACTGGTTTTGGGTTGCTATAAGTTCTCTCATGTTGTCCTCTTGGTTGTTGTTGGTGTCACCATCCTTGATGTTGGAGTTTCTTGGAGAAGTCATCTGTTTGGATTGGTTTGGGATTAGAATAGGCAAAAGATTTTCTAAGGAAATAATTCTAATCACACACATCACAATTCACACAAGCCATGTGCAAGCAATCACAAACAAACATACCACTCAAACAACAAAGTTTCAAGCACATTTTTAGACAACCAAAAAAATATTTTTGTTACACCACCTAAGTTGGTGTGTTTAACTTAACTAAATATGGTGGTCCATCTATATGGTTCACTTGAGATCTTTCCATCTTTCTTGGTTGATTCTTCTTGCATGAGATCATGGTTTCCTTTGAGAAAAACTCTTGGTCACAAAACTTCAAGTGATGTGGGCTCCTTCTAACTTGTCTTTCCTTAGTTTCCAAATCTTGAGTAAGATTTCTTGTCTCACTTGTCCTTAGTGATATCCAAGGTGGAAGTCCTTGGTGAAAATGTTGAAGATGTTGAAGTCATTAGAGTTGAAGATGTCCTTTGCACATGGTGAAGTCTTGGGCCATGGGGTAGGCTTTGTCCATCAAGTTGAAAACAGAAGAGATGTAGAGTCAAACCAAAATGATTGAGGAAAGAGTTTACAAGGTTGTTTGTAAATAAGTTTTGGAACAAATACAACTCCTATTTTTCTAAGGGGTTTTGTCCAATCCTAGGTTTACAAATCCTACAGGCAACATAATGCTCTAATACCATCTGTAAGGGTCCCTACCCTTAAATAAGGTAGAGTCCCCTGTGTTTACAATGCTAGTCCCTGGATCAATAGCTAGCATCCACAGTTAAGATGTAATATCAAGATACAAAGGTCATAATACAACTTTATAACCAGGAATAACATAATTTTATTACATCTTACATAGCTCATTGGCTAATACATTACATTGCAGCAGAATATCTATAAGCATGGGGTCCTTCTTCTTCAAAGTGCCACAGGCAGACATGTTGGTTGTAGACTTTGTAATCCTAATCAACTCACTTCACTAAATCAAACAAACCTGCAACATAACATGTTACAGCCACAAGGGTCAATACATTTGAATTGTATTGGCAAGTGATACTATGGTAGTATAGTGGAGTCTATCATCTATATGCATTTGGCTAAGTGGAGTTGAGGCTTGCATTGCTCAAAATAGATTTTTCCTTAACATTTGAAAACACTAAGTTTTTGCTTAACAAAAACATTTCTCCCAATCAAAGATTGAAGATCCTTTAACCTTGTTCAACCACAAGTTTTTAACTTTGAAATTTGAATGATGAGATTCTTGATTGCTTCCATGTCTTGATGCTCAAATTGTCCTTTACCAGGGACATGGCTAAGTACTTAGATTTTACACTCTGCAGAGGTGGTGCACTTTCCCCACAAGACTTGGTTTCACCAAGACAAGATCTTTCAGAAGCCTTCCCTTAGACCATAATGGACGCGTTCCAACCTATCAAACTCTACCACCAACTGTCCATATGGCTAAGTTCTTGCAACCTATATGATCCAGGCAGAGCCCATAATGCCAAGTGGCTGCACTTGAAGCTTCTCAACACTTGACATCTCAAATCTCTTTGTTCCTGGGTGGCCATCCACAAGTGAGATACACAAGGTCAACCATAGACATGGGCCTTGTGAACCACTCAACCAAAAACCACCAAGCAATTACCATTCCACCCAGGTGATTCATTAACTTAGTTGTTTTATTAAACAAAAACACAAGTCCTCGGACTTAGAAATTTTTCCATAGCATGAATATATATTCCACCCTTGTTTTCTATTAGCTAAGCTAAGCTTGATAGTAGTAGGAATCTTAACTTATAAAAATGTTCCACTAAGGTTTCATCTACTAGGTTTTCCTATAGCAAGGTTTATACTTAGCAAAATTTCATGCAAGTTTTACTTAGAGAAATCACTAATGCATAGTGAAAGTAATGGGACAAAAGTATGAAGCATCACTTGCCTTTTTGGTAGAGTATAGGTTCACTCCTTGTCCTTGCAACAATCACACTCTTCAAGTCACTACAATTCAATCAAGCAAGGCACAAACTCAATCTACCAATCAAGCAAAACATCACATAAAATCATAGAACCAAGATAATGCATGCAAGCATGCCAAGGATTGTTTTATTTCGAAAAGTGGTTCCTAATGGGTCTTAAACTTTTGAAAACACCTAATGGTCATTTTATAAAGTGGCAAAGTCATTTGCAAAAGGTTTACAATTTATAAACCATTTTCAAAACAAGGTATCATTTTATGTGGTGTAGAAATATTTTACTAAGGCATTAATATATAGGGTTCACCAAATATGTTTTCAAACCATAAAACTTGGTGTTTGGGGTCAGAGATTTTAAAACAAAACATTTCCCAAAAGTTTTCTTCCAAAACCATTTTTAGTAAATAAACTATATTTTTATTTGACTAGAAATGGTTTTAAATCAAAGAATCATCCTTTTGTTTCACCAAATACATTTTTGAATCCACAAAGTGTTTCCTATGGTCAGTAGGTTCAAATCAATCCAATTGCCAAAGATTTTATCCCCAAAATCATTTTTGTACAATTTTTACAATCTAAACAAGCATACAAAAGTTTCTGCAAAAACAAACAACTTAACAGAAACTTTTTACTAAACGAATGGCATGGTTGGCTAGGGCTTGTTCCACTGATTCCATTGATATAAAGTTTGCAAGATTTGGACGTGTGGAACTAAAGTTATGGAATTTACAAAATTGAATCTCTAATAGATCAAATTTTGTCTTTTAAATCAACTACAGGCCACGTGTCTGTCTCTGATTGGACGAAAACGGTTCGCACGGATCGGTCGGCGTGGAGCGTTAGATCTAACTGAAAACGTGCGGCACAGATGGTCGTGTACCCTTTCGATTGGATCTAATCCTAGCCAGATGATTCGCATCCTACGGCTACAACGCGTTTTGCCAGGGACTGGCGGCGCTGACGGCGGCTGCGCGGCGGCGCGGCTCTGTCGATGACGCTGCCGACAAAATAGGAAGAGCGGGGAAGAGTGAGGTTGCTCACCAGGTTCGCAATGAAGCACTGATTCTTGTTGTTGCTTTGGTTGGCCAAGGGGAGCACGGAGGTGACGATAATTGCTCGCCGGAGTCCGTGCTTCCGTCAGGCACGCTCGGCCGTTGTCGGGAACGAGGCTACAAGGCACGCCGGTGTAAAACAGAGGGAGGGTTAGACACGTGCGAGGAAGGAGAGTATGCTAGTGTCCACTAGAGAGGAGGGGCGGTCAGGGATTACCAGAGGAGCTCATCGGAGTTGACCTAGCCGTCGGTGGCGCTCAGACGAAGACGGAGGCGAGGCTGTGGGGCATGCGTGGGCGAACGGAGACCACGGGCAGGTGCGTGAGATGATGGGGATCAAGCTGGTGTGAGCTAGGAGGTAGGAGGGGGTCGGGGCTTGCCGGAATTTGACAGGGAACTCGTCGGTGGTAGTGAGGTTTCGAGCAAAAATTATGGACAGCCTGGGGCTCCAGTGGTGTGATGACTGGAAGGAAAGGGAGAGAGGAGGGAGGCGAGTTCACGAGCATCATCACTGGGCGGGATTAGTGCGTCATTTAGGCGAATTGAACACGAGTAAACGACGCTGGAAACGACCGGAGTGAGGGGAAAGAATTGGTCGCGCGGTTTGAAGACGACGCCAACGTGGCTGTGGGTCCTCTTTGATAGTGAGATAGAGAGAGGAAGAGTGGGTCCAGGCTTGCAGCGAGTGAGAGAGAGAGGGAACGAGGGTCCACCAGTCATTGGCTTAGTGGGTTTCTTTCGCGGTAAGGAAAACGTTTCGGGGGGCGAGGGGATAGGTGGGCTGGACTGGGCTGCTGGCCTGGTGAGTTGGGCTGGGTCCTTTGCATATTTTTTTTGTTCTGAATTCTTTTTCCTTTTTCTAATTCAATTTCTATTTTGAAATTCAAACAATCAATTCAAACAACTTCCACCAAACTTTGTAATTGAATCTGGTTCTGTTTATCAACATAAACCAAATCCAAAATAAAATAATAATTTTTTTATTTTAGAGTCCATTTATAATTAAATAAAATGGACACTAGTTAATAAGTTAAAAGGGTTTTAATTTATTTAAAAACTCCATTTGAAATCTAAATATTTTCAAAACCAATCATAGGTTTTATTTGAAAATAAGAGATACTTGGAAAACTTGTTTTAAAATAAAATAACACTTTATTTTAGGGTCCACTAATAATTAAATAAAATGGACCTTAGTTATTAAATCAAATAGGATTTGTTTTATTTAAATCTTTATTTTGAAATCTAAAATAAACCAAAAACACTTCAGTAGGTTTTAATTGAGAATATAAAATACTTGGAAAAACTTATTTAGAAATCAGTTTTAGTGTTTATTTAAAATGGGAAAAGCTTTTACTTAAATAAAATTTCGATATTAAATCCTTATTATTTTATTTAAACAAACCTTTACTATTTTAATCAAAGCAAAACCTTTTGTTTCAAAAACTTGGCCAAGGTTTAATTTGGCTCTATAAAATAATCTTTATTTATAAATTCACCCTTTTCTTTTGAAAACCAAAACCTTTTATTAAAAGAAACAAAATAGTAATTCTAAATATTTTTATTTTTCCTTTATTCAAAGCTTATCTCTTTTTTAATCCCTTTAGGATTTATTTGTTCAAAATAGGTTTGAAGATTCCCATTGGAATTCAAAAAGTTTCTTCTCACCCTGAAAATCAACAAAGTTTTATTTTATTCATTTATTTTTCACATTACAAGATTTGGAAAATCTTGGGATGTGACAGGCTACCACCCTTAAAATAAATCTCGTCCCGAGATTTGGGGAGGCTAGGGGTTACAAGTTGGCTCAAAAGCATCTAGGGTACTACCACCCTTAAAAAAAATTCCAACTAGTTTACATCTTGGCTTGCTTGGGATCCTGGGGAAATCTTCTCTGGGCAACATCTGCATAGTGTCCATTGTTTTCACACTTGAAACATGTGACAAGGCTGAGATCCTTCATAGGCTGGTTTATATTGTGCTTCATCTTTCCTGGACAGAAGTTTACATAGTGGCCTAGTTCCTTGCATTTGAAACACATCACTTGGCTGATATCTTTCTTTTCCTTTGGTACCATTGCCTTTTGTTTGTTTCTTTGGTTCTTCTTTTCTAGGCATTCATTGGCATAGTGTCGCATCTCTTTGCAATTGTAACATTGCACTTGAGTAATATCCTTGTTGTTAGGGTTGGGGCATTTCTTCTTCTTCTTTTTGGGTCTCTCTAAAGCTAGGAGTTCTTCTAGTTCATGTTCTTCAAAGGTGGGAAATCTTTCTCTCTTCTTGGGGCATTGGTCTTCATGCTCCTTGGACGTATGATCCTTGTCTTCACAAATAATGCAAGCTTGGGTTCTCTCTAGAATAACATCTTTGTTATCCTTGTTGTCATTAGCTCTTTGGGAAAAGTTTTCTCCCGTGTTGATCATTTGAGTAACCAACCCTTGCAACAATTGGGATTGAAGTTTCAAAATCCTTTGTATGGATGGGTCTAGTCCATTGTTGTTGGCTAAAAGCTGAGTTGTCTCTTGGCTCAACTGGTTTTGGGTTGCTATAAGTTCTCTCATGTTGTCCTCTTGGTTGTTGTTGGTGTCACCATCCTTGATGTTGGAGTTTCTTGGAGAAGTCATCTGTTTGGATTGGTTTGGGATTAGAATAGGAAAAAGATTTTCTAAGGAAATAATTCTAATCACACACATCACAATTCACACAAGCCATGTGCAAGCAATCACAAACAAACATACCACTCAAACAACAAAGTTTCAAGCACATTTTTAGACAACCAAAAAAATATTTTTGTTACACCACCTAAGTTGGTGTGTTTGACTTAACTAAATATGGTGGTCCATCTATATGGTTCACTTGAGATCTTTCCATCTTTCTTGGTTGATTCTTCTTGCATGAGATCATGGTTTCCTTTGAGAAAAACTCTTGGTCACAAAACTTCAAGTGATGTGGGCTCCTTCTAACTTGTCTTTCCTTAGTTTCCAAATCTTGAGTAAGATTTCTTGTCTCACTTGTCCTTAGTGATATCCAAGGTGGAAGTCCTTGGTGAAAATGTTGAAGATGTTGAAGTCATTAGAGTTGAAGATGTCCTTTGCACATGGTGAAGTCTTGGGCCATGGGGTAGGCTTTGTCCATCAAGTTGAAAACAGAAGAGATGTAGAGTCAAACCAAAATGATTGAGGAAAGAGTTTACAAGGTTGTTTGTAAATAAGTTTTGGAACAAATACAACTCCTATTTTTCTAAGGGGTTTTGTCCAATCCTAGGTTTACAAATCCTACAGGCAACATAATGCTCTAATACCATCTGTAAGGGTCCCTACCCTTAAATAAGGTAGAGTCCCCTGTGTTTACAATGCTAGTCCCTGGATCAATAGCTAGCATCCACAGTTAAGATGTAATATCAAGATACAAAGGTCATAATACAACTTTATAACCAGGAATAACATAATTTTATTACATCTTACATAGCTCATTGGCTAATACATTACATTGCAGCAGAATATCTATAAGCATGGGGTCCTTCTTCTTCAAAGTGCCACAGGCAGACATGTTGGTTGTAGACTTTGTAATCCTAATCAACTCACTTCACTAAATCAAACAAACCTGCAACATAACATGTTACAGCCACAAGGGTCAATACATTTGAATTGTATTGGCAAGTGATACTATGGTAGTATAGTGGAGTCTATCATCTATATGCATTTGGCTAAGTGGAGTTGAGGCTTGCATTGCTCAAAATAGATTTTTCCTTCACATTTGAAAACACTAAGTTTTTGCTTAACAAAAACATTTCTCCCAATCAAAGATTGAAGATCCTTTAACCTTGTTCAACCACAAGTTTTTAACTTTGAAATTTGAATGATGAGATTCTTGATTGCTTCCATGTCTTGATGCTCAAATTGTCCTTTACCAGGGACATGGCTAAGTACTTAGATTTTACACTCTGCAGAGGTGGTGCACTTTCCCCACAAGACTTGGTTTCACCAAGACAAGATCTTTCAGAAGCCTTCCCTTAGACCATAATGGACGCGTTCCAACCTATCAAACTCTACCACCAACTGTCCATATGGCTAAGTTCTTGCAACCTATATGATCCAGGCAGAGCCCATAATGCCAAGTGGCTGCACTTGAAGCTTCTCAACACTTGACATCTCAAATCTCTTTGTTCCTGGGTGGCCATCCACAAGTGAGATACACAAGGTCAACCATAGACATGGGCCTTGTGAACCACTCAACCAAAAACCACCAAGCAATTACCATTCCACCCAGGTGATTCATTAACTTAGTTGTTTTATTAAACAAAAACACAAGTCCTCAGACTTAGAAATTTTTCCATAGCATGAATATATATTCCACCCTTGTTTTCTATTAGCTAAGCTAAGCTTGATAGTAGTAGGAATCTTAACTTATAAAAATGTTCCACTAAGGTTTCATCTACTAGGTTTTCCTATAGCAAGGTTTATACTTAGCAAAATTTCATGCAAGTTTTACTTAGAGAAATCACTAATGCATAGTGAAAGTAATGGGACAAAAGTATGAAGCATCACTTGCCTTTTTGGTAGAGTATAGGTTCACTCCTTGTCCTTGCAACAATCACACTCTTCAAGTCACTACAATTCAATCAAGCAAGGCACAAACTCAATCTACCAATCAAGCAAAACATCACATAAAATCATAGAACCAAGATAATGCATGCAAGCATGCCAAGGATTGTTTTATTTCGAAAAGTGGTTCCTAATGGGTCTTAAACTTTTGAAAACACCTAATGGTCATTTTATAAAGTGGCAAAGTCATTTGCAAAAGGTTTACAATTTATAAACCATTTTCAAAACAAGGTATCATTTTATGTGGTGTAGAAATATTTTACTAAGGCATTAATATATAGGGTTCACCAAATATGTTTTCAAACCATAAAACTTGGTGTTTGGGGTCAGAGATTTTAAAACAAAACATTTCCCAAAAGTTTTCTTCCAAAACCATTTTTAGTAAATAAACTATATTTTTATTTGACTAGAAATGGTTTTAAATCAAAGAATCATCCTTTTGTTTCACCAAATACATTTTTGAATCCACAAAGTGTTTCCTATGGTCAGTAGGTTCAAATCAATCCAATTGCCAAAGATTTTATCCCCAAAATCATTTTTGTACAATTTTTACAATCTAAACAAGCATACAAAAGTTTCTGCAAAAACAAACAACTTAACAGAAACTTTTTACTAAACGAATGGCATGGTTGGCTAGGGCTTGTTCCACTGATTCCATTGATATAAAGTTTGCAAGATTTGGACGTGTGGAACTAAAGTTATGGAATTTACAAAATTGAATCTCTAATAGATCAAATTCTGTCTTTTAAATCAACTACAGGCCACGTGTCTGTCTCTGATTGGACGAAAACGGTTCGCACGGATCGGTCGGCGTGGAGCGTTAGATCTAACTGAAAACGTGCGGCACAGATGGTCGCGTACCCTTTCGATTGGATCTAATCCTAGCCAGATGATTCGCATCCTACGGCTACAACGCGTTTTGCCAGGGACTGGCGGCGCTGACGGCGGCTGCGCGGCGGCGCGGCTCTGTCGATGACGCTGCCGACGAAATAGGAAGAGCGGGGAAGAGTGAGGTTGCTCACCAGGTTCGCAATGAAGCACTGATTCTTGTTGTTGCTTTGGTTGGCCAAGGGGAGCACGGAGGTGACGACAATTGCTCGCCGGAGTCCCTGCTTCCGTCAGGCACGCTCGGCCGTTGTCGGGAACGAGGCTACAAGGCACGCCGGTGTATAACAGAGGGAGCGTTAGACACGTGCGAGGAAGGAGAGTATGCTAGTGTCAACTAGAGAGGAGGGGGCGGTCAGGGATTACCAGAGGAGCTCATCGGAGTTGACCTAGCCATCGGTGGCGCTCAGACGAAGACGGAGGCGAGGCTGTGGGGCATGCGTGGGCGAACGGAGACCACGGGCAGGTGCGTGAGATGATGGGGATCAAGATGGTGTGAGCTAGGAGGTAGGAGGGGGTCGGGGCTTGCCGGAATTTGACAGGGAACTCGTCGGTGGTAGTGAGGTTTCGAGCAAAAATTATGGACAGCTTGGGGCTCCGGTGGTGTGATGACTGGAAGGAAAGGGAGAGAGGAGGGAGGCGAGTTCACGAGCATCATCACTGGGCGGGATTAATGCGTCATTTAGGCGAATTGAACACGAGTAAACGACGCTGGAAACGGCCGGAGTGAGGGGAAAGAATTGGTCGCGCGGTTTGAAGACGACGCCAACGTGGCTGTGGGTCCTCTTTGACAGTGAGATAGAGAGAGGAAGAGTGGGTCCAGGTTTGCAGCGAGTGAGAGAGAGAGAGAGGGAACGAGGGTCCACCAGTCATTGGCTTAGTGGGTTTCTTTCGCGGTAAGGAAAACGTTTCGGGGGGCGAGGGGATAGGTGGGCTGGACTGGGCTGCTGGCCTGGTGAGTTGGGCTGGGTCCTTTGCATATATTTTTTTTGTTCTGAATTCTTTTTCCTTTTTCTAATTCAATTTCTATTTTGAAATTCAAACAATCAATTCAAACAACTTCCACCAAACTTTGTAATTGAATCTGGTTCTGTTTATCAACATAAACCAAATCCAAAATAAAATAATAATTTTTTTATTTTAGAGTCCATTTATAATTAAATAAAATGGACACTAGTTAATAAGTTAAAAGGGTTTTAATTTATTTAAAAACTCCATTTGAAATCTAAATATTTTCAAAACCAATCAGTAGGTTTTATTTGAAAATAAGAGATACTTGGAAAACTTGTTTTAAAATAAAATAACACTTTATTTTAGGGTCCACTAATAATTAAATAAAATGGACCTTAGTTATTAAATTAAATAGGATTTGTTTTATTTAAATCTTTATTTTGAAATCTAAAATAAACCAAAAACACTTCAGTAGGTTTTAATTGAGAATATAAAATACTTGGAAAAACTTATTTAGAAATCAGTTTTAGTGTTTATTTAAAATGGGAAAAGCTTTTACTTAAACAAAATTTGGATATTAAATCCTTATTATTTTATTTAAACAAACCTTTACTCTTTTAATCAAAGAAAAACCTTTTGTTTCAAAAACTTGGCCAAGGTTTAATTTGGCTCTATAAAATAATCTTTATTTATAAATTCACCCTTTTCTTTTGAAAACCAAAACCTTTTATTAAAAGAAACAAAATAGTAATTCTAAATATTTTTATTTTTCCTTTATTCAAAGCTTATCTTTTTTTAATCCCTTTAGGATTTCTTTGTTCAAAATAGGTTTGAAGATTCCCATTGGAATTCAAAAAGTTTCTTCTCACCCTGAAAATCAACAAAGTTTTATTTTATTCATTTATTTTTGACATTACAAGATTTGGAAAATCTTGGGATGTGACAATCTTGAAGTGGTTAAGGTTAAAGTGGCAAAGGTGGAGTATATGTTTGACGAAGTATAAGTTGGCAATCTCAAGTCCCTTGAATACGAGGGCCACACCTCATGCATACTCAACTTTGGGTCCAAGTAAGTTCTTGTCATTGGAAGTATTTGCATATCATTGAGAACCGCCAACGGGGTACCCCTTGCACATGGTACAGGAGCTTTCCCATAACCAAAATGACAAGGCAAGCAGACAATGATCATCTCAGCAATCTTTTTATTTACCATATGCATAGCTTTTTATTGAGGATGCTTCAGAGATATCTCACTATGGTGATGCTGCAAGTTTCCACCATGATTAGGCATGGCTTAGGCTAGCGGCCCAGGCGTTTATCTAACACAGGATACAAACTCCATGGACTTACAAGTTCACACTTCATTTCACACCGGTGACATCCATAGACAAAAGAGCATGATATCAACTGAGTACAAAGTACAAGTGCAATGTTGAAAACATTCCCCGTGACAGCCCGGTTCTGCTAATTCCAACTTATAAGTGCAAGCATATACAACAAAGTTGTCACAATGGTTCAAGTTTATTAGGGGAAAAGAATATAAAGTGCACCATCAAGTCCGTGAGGGCTTTAATCACTAAGTTTTCACATAACAAAAATAGTTTTTAATTGGAAGATAGTTGAAAACAAGAATATACTTGGAATGGTGTAACACACCATGCATAGGAGTTTATAGTGGACACTTTGGAATAACTTGGTTTCTTGGGAGTTGGAAGCATGAGTAGAACTTACTCATACAAGTGGAGGCTAGCAAAAGACTAGGAGCAACCAACTAAGAGATCATAATGGCCATAATCATGCAGTGCAACAAAGCATACTAATCAAAGCAAAGAGTGGTACTAAAAGTCAAGGAATAAATGATCATAGAGGCTAATGGTGACTTGTCATAGTCATAACATGGTGTGACCATGTGCCAAGTCAACCCAACCAAAGCATCAAAGCAGAATACCACAATACTATGCTTTTGCATGCTAAAACAACGCATAATTTCTTCAAGGCACACTAAGCAATCCCAATTGCTTCGAACAATACATGCTACAACATTAATTACTAAGCATCAGGTCAAAACAACACCTAGCATGTCATGCTAAAGTCTAAGTCACAGTCAATGTAAGCTTCCCTTGCACTTACAAGCAAGAACTTACTACTCCTTTCCAACACCAAGCAACTTATTTGCAAAACAACACAGCGAGAACGGGGGTCCAAACTACTTTATTCAAGAAAACTAAACAACCTAAGCAAATCAAACAAAAACTAAACGCTCCAAGAACAACACAACTGTGCATGAAACAATAAAAACGAAGTGTCTAGACAGACCTGAGCTTTTTATTGATGAAGAAGGGGGTGCCTTGGGCATCTCCAAGCTTTGACGCTTGTAACTCTTGGAAATTTATTAAGGTGACACCATGTGGCATCCCCAAGCTTGAGATTTTGTCCATTCTTCATTTCATTGCATCATTCTCTCTTTACATCTGAAATTTTCCTTCATACAAAACTTCACACAATCTTCATTAGCAACATAAGCTTATTCAAAAGATATTAGACCTCTGGCAAAGCTTTGGAACAGCAAGGCTTTTCACTAAAAACACAAGATACTGTAGTAACTCCTTCAAAAATCTCAATTCACCTAAAGAGAACTTAAAAAGGAATCAATAAAAAGCAAATGCAAATAATGGCAGAAATCTGTCAAAACAGAACAACAGGTAGAAACCGATTTTTTTGAACATCTTATGTTGCTCAAATAAACAAGTGTTGAACTAAAGAAAGTTATCTAACATACTAGGGGATTTATTCGTAAATGTTCAGCTCAATCCGAGTTACAGAGACTCCTCAAGAATTTTTTTGGTGGAGGGAGGAAATCTGTTTCGAGACAGCAACTCCCCAAATCTTACTTCCCTCTCATTAGAGGTCATTCTTGGCACAAAAAGCAAACAAAAAGGATAAGGAGAGGTCATTACAGAAGTAATAACTTCCAATACTCAAGGAAACTCTTGGGTTATCTCCCAACAAGTACTTTTCTTTAACGCCTTTGAGTTAGGCACAAGAAGCAAGAAGAATCAAGTATTTTCAAATGAGGAAGCATTAACATCAAACCTTGCTTTCAAAGGGGGAGCAAAGAGCAACTTATCTATTCTCATTGGGAAGTGTTCAATACCTTTCTTAAATTGAAAATGATATTTAATGGTGCCTTCTTTCATATCAATGATGGCACCAACTATTCTAAGAAAAGGTCTTCCCAAAGTAATAGGGCAAGAAGCATTATATTCAACATCCAAAAAATATAAATCAACAGGGACATAAGCATTATTAACCATAATGAGAACATCATTAATACTCCCCATGAGTTTCTTAGCATTTTCATTGAGTGGGACATCTAAATAACAATCTTCTAGTGGTGGCAAATCAAGCATTTCATAAATCTTCCTAGGCATAATAGAGACACTAGAACCAAGATCACATGAAACTTTGAGGTCAAAGTCATTCACTTGCATATTAATAATAGGTTCCCAACTATCTTCTACTTTCCTAGGAATAGAAGCTTTGTGTTTTAGCTTATCTTCCTAAATCTTAACAAGAGCATCTGTAATGTGTTTGGTAAAGGCAACATGCATATGACTAGCATCAGGACTTCTAGAAAGCTTTTGCAAGAACATAATCACTTCAAAATTATTGCAACCATCAATATCAAAGTCGAACTTGGCATCACTAGTAGTAGGCTCAATAGGCTTAGGCATAGTAGGAGGAGGAATAGGGACTACTTGTGGTTTAGTGGTGATGGTGCACATACTATTGTTTCTATCAATCTCAGCTTCCCTTTCCCACTTAGCATGAAGTTGAGCTAACAGCCTTACATTTTCATCAATAGTAAATTGTATGGCATGAGAAGTAGCAAAGGTATTTTCCATGGCTTCAGGTTTAACAATCATTTTATTAATCAAAGAGGACTGAGCTTCAGACAAAGAGGATATATTTTTCTCAACAGTTAAAAGCTTTTCCTCTATAGTCTTATTGAAAGTGGTTTGTTTACTAATTAAGTCTTTGAGCATGACTTCAAGTTCAGAGGAGGCAATTCTAGCATTATTGTAAGATTTTCCATAGGAATTGCCATTATTAGGAGGATAAGGCCTATAATTGTTGTTGCTACCAAATTTTTTCCTATAGGCATTGTTGTTGAAATTGTTGTTTCTAATGAATTTCACATCAAATTGCTCTTCTTAAGCAACCAAAGAGGCTAAGGAAACACTATTAGGATCTAGAGGAGCTTTCCCATTAACAAGCATATCCATAATAACATCAATATTTTCACTCAAAGAGGAAGTTTCCTCAACAGAATTTACCTTCTTACCATGTGGATCTCTCTCAACATGCCATTCAAAGTAGTTAACCATCATATTATCAAGGAGCCTTGTTGCAACACCCAAAGTGAGGCCCATGAAAGTACCTCCAGCAGCTGAATCCAACAGATTTATTGAGGAGAAGTTCAAACCTGCATAAAAAGTCTGGATAATCATCCAAGCAGTGAGTCCATGAGTAGGGCAATTTTTAACCAAAGATTTCATTCTTTCCCATGCTGGAGCAACATGTTCACTATCAAGTTGTTTAAATTTCATAATATCACTTCTCATAGATATAATCTTAGCAGGAGGATAGTACTTTCCAATAAAAGCATCTTTGCACTTAGTACAAGAATCAATACTATTTTTAGGCAAGAAAGCAACCATTCTTTAGATTTTGCCCTCAAGGAGAAAGGAAAAATGTAACATCCCTAAAATCATGTTTCAAAACTCATGCATATCATCCATGCATCCATGATCATGTAGAGTTTCATTTCAAAAATCAATTCAAAGACAGGAGCATATGTGCTCATTATTTTATGTGATCAGCATTAAATCAAATGCTCCTCTCCAATGAGAGATTGTTTGTTCATGAACCAAACCTTGTTGCTCTCAGATTATATTGCTTGATTGCTAGTGCTTAAACCAAAATTTACAAAACAAATATGGATTTTAAAACCATTTCCAAAACTTGATCAAACCAAGTGCTATGTCACTATTTATTTTATTTGATCAAAAGAACCAAGTTAGTACAGAGAGACGACATGTTTTTATGCCCAGAATTGTGAGTATTGCACTCTACAAAAATCCTGAAAAGGTTTGAATTCAAAGAGATTTTGAAATCATTTGAAAAAGGTTCCTGGAAATTCATTCAGAAAAAGAAAAATAATAGGGAAAAGGAAAAAGGCTGGCGCCAGGCTTTTGGCCCAACAAGCGAAACAAGCCCAACAACCAGCCCACCCGGGTTTCCCTCTCCCATCTGTTTCTCACCGCGTTCGCGCATACCCTCTCGCTGACAAGTGGACCCTATGACCACATCACTCCGTCGTCCCCAAATTTCCGCCCGCAGACCACGTCGCCACTGTCGTTGATGCCGATAATGTCGCGGCGTAATTAGCCTTGAATCTGCAAGCGTTTCCTGTCGCGCGACTGCCTACTTAATGAAGGGTTTCGCGGCATAGTAAATCAAAATTTTCTACGGATGCGAACAGAGGGAAGCCAAGATCTAATCTAGGAGATGCAAACAACGAGAGAGATTGGATTAGATCTTCATACCCTTGAAGATTCGCACAGCGGAACGTTCGTCGGAACGTGGGTGATGTAGTCGTACTCGCTTCTCCTCCTCGCGATCCGATCCGATCTAGCACCACAAGTGGCGATGCCTCCGTGAGATGCACACGTGCGGCACCTCGACGTCTCCTCCTTCCTCGGTACAGCAAGTATGGTGGAGAGACGGATTGGATCTACAACGCGACGGCGCGCTACAAGCGGTGGAGAGTTTCTGCGGCAGGGCTTCGCCTACGCGCAGTCGGGAGAGAGAGATCTGGAGGGAAGCAGTATGGCGGCTAGGGTTGAAGGAGTGGGGGAGGAGGGCTGCGCCCCTGCCCTCTATATATAGGGGGCTGGCCGGCCCCCTTGGCCCCTCCTCCAAGCCCTAGGGCGACGGCCCCAAGGGTTGGTGTGGGGGGCAAGTTTTCCCCTCCTTCTAGAAGGTTTCCCTAGGGTTTTGGCCGGCTGGGCCTATGGGGCCTTGTGCCCCTGGCCCAATGTGACCAGGGCACTCCCTCGTAGGCCCACGCCCCCTCCCGACAAGTGGGGCCACGTTGGTCCCACTCCGGAAGGTTCTAGAAGCTTCTGGTACAATACCGATTAACCCGGAACAATTCCGAACTCCAAAAACTGCACTGCCTTATATGAATCTTATTCTCCGGACCATTTCGGAACCTCTCGTGATGTCCCGGATCCCATCCGAGACTCCGAACAAAAACTCATAAACCAATTATCCAATCTATCCTAGCGTCGAGACATGTTAAGTGTGTGACCCTTCGGGTTCGAGAATATGCGGACATGATCTTCTATCAATAATCAACAGCGGGGTCTGGAAACCCATATTGACTCCCACACATTCATCGATGATCATATCGGATGAACCACGATTCCAGGATTCAATCAATCCCATATATATTCCCTTCGTCTCGCGATATTTTACTTGCCCGAGATTCGATCGTCGGTACCGTCATACCTAGTTCAATCTCGTTCACAGCAAGTACTTTACTCGTTCCGTAATCCGATATCACTTTGTGATTAACTCCTTAACCACATGCTTGCAAGCGGTGTTGATATCGATTACCGAGTGGGCCCGAAGTATATCTCTCTGACTTGGGAGGGACAAATCCCATCTCGATACATACACCCCAACAGATACTTTCCGATCACCTGAGAGACACCTTTATGATCACCCTCTCATAGGATGACGTTTGATGACCTCAAAGATTTCTTCCGATACCAGGGAGTTGTATTATCTCATGGTCTAAGGAATACAATATTTGACATAAGAAAAGATTCGCAAAGATGAACACGATGACACGATCTAATTGCTTTGCTTAGTTTGGGTCTGTCCATCATATCATTCTCCCAATGATATGATCTCATTATCAATTGACAACTCATGTCTATGGTTAGGAAACCTTAACCATCATTAATCAATGAGCTAGTCCATGGAGGCGTACTAGGGACACGGTGTTGTTTACAAACCACACAAGTATTAATGTTTCCGCTTAATACAATTCTAGCATGGAATATAAACATTATCATGAACAAGAATTATAATAATAACATCTTTATTATTGCCTCTAGGGCATAATTCCAACACTTAAGCCCCTCTTCCTCTCGACCATTTCCCCTATCAAAGCTAGCCAGGAGCGCCACCAGGCTGCTAGTATTTGCTCTTATACCGCCGCAGACAGAACCAACTCCGGCGAAGTATTCCGGTAAGCCTAGTGCTCGCACCTACTCCTCTTTCACCCTGAAGTGATCCTCTGATCCTTGCGCACCTCCTGATCTCCTTTGTTCATCTGTTTGTGATCCAGAGTGTCGACTTCGACGAGTACTGTGAGCATCCGACGCTGTCTCCATCTCCGACGAGAGATTGAGGTAAAAGCCGACCGCCTCGCGCCTTCTACTTGACACTGTCAGGTTCGCCTGAGCGTTGTGCACTCGCTGATACCCTTGGTTTGTGCTAGGGTGGCCAGTAGCGTTGTATTCATTGCCGTCCGAGCAAACCTGACACTGCCCTCAACTCCGACGAGCCCCAGCAGCCTCTGCAGCATGCCCCGCCCACGCCAACAACACCTTGAGCTTCGTCGTGCTTCCGCGAGTCTGGTAAGCCACTGCTTGACCCTTAGCCCCCTCTGGAATCACCAGTGCGTCGCCGGCAGAAGCACCACCGCCACCAGCAACCATTTGCGCTGCCACTGTTTGGTCAAAGCAGCAACCACCGTTAGATCTGCATCGTAGGGATTAGATTAGAACGGGAACGAACCGTTTTCTTTAGATCTGGCGCGTTGGATCTAACTTGATCCTACGGTGTGGAAGCATGATCCTGAGTGAAGCGGTATCGTCCAATCAGGAGACGCCGCGTGGCACGAGTTCTGTTTTTTAAAATTTTGAATTAGATCTATTAGATGTTTGATTTTGTTTAATTCATAACTTTTGAATGCCACGTCCAAATTTGACAAATTTTATATCAATGGAATCAGGAGAGAGATCCCTTTCCATTTATGCAATGTGTTTAAAGTTTTGTTTATGTTAAAATGGTTTTATTTACAGAAACATGTGTAGGTCTATTTTGTGTATAACAAATATTTAGGAAATGTTTTAATGTTTAAATAAAGGTTGTTTGGCAAGTTTTAAACTTGATTATGATTCAGTACTGTGCACATGCCTTGTTGAGTATAGAAAATCATCACATATCATATTGCATGCATCCATATATTTTTGCTTGTATTTATTTTGTATGTGATTTGGTGCTATGATTTTATGTGTAGATTTTGGTGCAAATAGTGATTGTGATTGTGAGGAGTGTAGATACTATCCAAACTACCAAGGCAAGTGGTGCTTCATGATTTATTCCTATGTTTTCAATTATGCATTAGAAATATTTTGCTAGTCTTGCATGGATATTTTTAATCTATATGCTATGCTTGGGAAATCCTAGTAGTTGTAGAATTACTAGAAATATTTTTAATCTCAGCAATCTTTTTATTTACGAGATGCATAGATTTTTTTGAGGATGCTTCATAGATATCTCACTATGGTGATGCTGCAAGTTTCCACCATGATTAGGCATGGCTTAGGCTAGCGGCCCAGGCGTTTCTCTAACACAGGATACAAACTCCATGGACTTACAAGTTCCCACTTTATTTCACACTGGTGACATCCATAGACAAAAGAGCATGATATCAACTGAGTACAAAGTACAAGCGCAATGTTGAAAACGTTCCTCGTGACAGCACGGTTCTGCTAATTCCAACTTATAAGTGCAAGCATATACAACAATGTTGTCACAATGGTTCAAGTTTATTAGGGGCAGAGAATATAAAGTGTTCCATCAAGTTCGTGAGGGCTTTAATCACTAATTTGTTAGGAAAAGACCTCACCAGGTTGCTAGATACGTTGGTAGTGGTGCCCCAGGTCTAGGTTTTTACCACATTGATATCCCTGAAGTGGTTTCTACTCCAATTGCTTCTACCAAGAACTATGGGGTTGTGCTGATTGAGGAGGGGTCTCTGTCAGCTACTGAGATTGCTGAGGAGTTCTCAAAAATCTACAAGACCAATTGGCCATGGCATATTAGGGAGCTAGGGGCAGATAATACTTTCCTGGTTAAGTTTCATCCTCACATTTCTGTTGAGAAGGTGATAGGATATCCAAAATTTCGAGTGTCCAAGACAGGTGTGTGGGTCAAGGTTGAGGCCTGGAATGATGACCCTAAGCCAGTTGAATCTTTGAAGAAAGTGTAGATTATTATCACTGGCCTTCACACAAAATGGTGTGAGTGGAATACCCTTGACCAAGCTGTCTCTGCTTGTGGGATCCTGGAGGATGTGGATTGGCTCTCCATCTTCAAAGATAATGCTAAGGAGGTTAGGGCCCTAATTAAGTGCAGATATCCTTCCAAGCTACCTATTGGGAGATTTTTTGAGTTCAACAACCACCTTTTCCAGCTGGGGTTTTCTTTGGATGTGTCATCTCCTATTCTGGATGATGAGGATGATCTTCTCACTAATGAGTTAAATGATCATAGGAAAGAGAATGAGGATTGTGCTGCAGGTGGAAATGAGAGAGGGGCCTCCAAGGATAATAGTGGTTTTAGGAATCCTGGTCCTAATCAGTCTTAGCAGAACAGGAGTGGTCCTCAATCTGGGGTGATGGTTCTTCTAGGGTTAGGATGGTAGGTGATTACAATGCTGCTACAACTGTTTTCAAGCTGCTCTTGCAAAAAGGTTTTGTCAGTATGGAGAGTATTAAGTTGGGGCAACAAGAGATTACTTCTGAGAATGTGGCTTTAGAAGATCATAGTTTCTGGGCTGCTGAGCAAGAAGAGAGGATGGTCTATGGTAAAGCCAATGAGGATAACATAAGTGCTCAGATAGGTGCTTTGCCTGAGGACATCATGCCTGTTTTTACTAGCTCTTTGTATGGGGAGAAGGTGCTGGGAACAAAAACAAAAAGAAGCAGAAAGTTTGGGGCCCTGTACAAGCTGTCAGGCAAAGTGCAAGGGTGGATAATTCAAAAGACATTCTGGAAAAAGCTATGGATTCGAAGAAAGTTGCAAACCTAGATCCTCCAAAAACCATGAAAGGTATAATGAATTCAAACACTTCTAATGTTTTAGCTGTTCCTGATATTGAAGTAGTTTCTAAAGATATAGGTGTAGTTTTTCCCTTAGATGATGTAATTGCTAGTGGCAGCATCTCTTCCAATTATTTGCATAATGATGAGGATTTGGAAGTTATAGTTGATGATTGGATAGAAGTAGTTAACAGATCTCGGGGCAAGCACCCTAAGAAGAAATTCCAATGATTTGTGCTTTTTGGAATAGTAGGAGTATTTCTGCTCCTGGTAGACAGAAGTTTTAGAGGATAATATATTTCCTTTAAGTGTGGATTACATTGGTTTTCAGGAGACTAAGAAAGATAGTTTTAGTAATACTTTTTAAGGAATATTTTAGGGAATAGAAACTTTGCTTGGAACTTCCTGCCCTCTATTGGAACTGCAGGAGGGATCCTAGTAGGAGTCAATTTAGATCTGTTTGATGTAATTTCCTGGGACATTAAGTCTTTCTCTATTAGTGTTGTTCTTAGAAATAAGATTACTGATGTTATTTGTAGAATTAATAATGTGTATGGTTCTGCTTATGAGGAAAATAAGCAAGAGTTTATTTCTGACTTCATGAGCTTTTTCTCAATTGGGATGGTTTAGCTTTAATTGGGGGAGATTTTAATCTAGTTAGATCCCCTGAGGATAAGAGTAATAGAAATGTAGACTATAGATGGGTAGATAAATTTAATGCTTGGGTGGAGCTCTGGGCCTTGATGGAGATTGGCCTCTCTGGCAGAGCTTTTACTTGGGGCAACAATCAGGATGATCTTATTATGAGTAGAATTAATAGAATCTTTTGATCCATTCAATTTGATGCTAAGTTTCCTTCGGCCAGTGCTAGAGCTTTGCCTAGAGTTGGTAGTGACCACACCCCCATCATTTGGGATTCGGGGGAGGGTCAGGTGCTTAGGACTAAAAAAAATTAGGTTTGAAAAATGGTGGATTAGTAGGCCAGACTTTATAGACATTGTGACCAAAGCTTGGTCCCTTAGAGTGGATAGCTCTAACATTCTAGATATTTGGCAGAGTAAAGTTTGCTGTTTCAGAAGATTGGCTAAGGGCTGGAACATTAACATAGAGGCGGCTCTCAGAAAGGATAGAAGGGCTCTTATGGTGGAGTATGATGAGTTGGATATTAAATCTGAGACTTATTTGCTCTCTACTTTAGAGAAAGAGAGATTAGATGCTATTTTGAGGGATTTGAACTCCTTCTGGGTGCTAGAAGAAATTAAGGCTAGACAGAGATCTAGAGACAGAAACATTTTAGAGGGTGATAGAAATACAGCCTATTTTCATGCTGTTGCTAACAAGCGTAGAAGGAAGAAGTTGATTCATATTTTAGATGGTCCTGAGGGCCCTGCTACCGAGATTAGTGATATGTTGAAAGTAGCCACTTACTATTACCAAGATCTCTTTAAAAAGGAAGATAGACCTAACATTCGTTTAAGTCAAGACTTTTTTAGCTTAGATGAGAAAATTAGTGTAGAAGATAATTTGATTTTAAAAGCTCCTTTTTCTAAGGAAGAGATTAAAACTGTTGTGTTTAGTTCCTATGGGAAAGGTGCTCCTAGACCAGATGGCTTATCCTTCCTATTCTATCAGACTTACTGGGGCATTATTAAAACTGATCTTATTTGTATGTTCCAGTCTTGGTTTGAGGATAGGTTGGATATTTACAGGCTTAACTTTGCTATGATTACCCTAGTTCCTAAATAAAATGATGCGATGTCTATGAAAAAGTTTAGGCCTATTAGCTTGTTGAATTGTTCCTTTAAAATTTTCACCAAAGTTCTTACTAACAGACTTGCTAAGGTGATTGATATGGTCATCTCTATAAACCAATCTGCCTTCATCAGAGGGAGATTTATCCTAGAAAGTGTAGTTACTGCTCATGAGGTCATTCATGAGGTCCATAGGAAGAAGGAAAAAGGTCTAGTCCTCAAAATATATTATGAGAAATCCTATGATAGGGTTAATTTAGATTTTATTTTTGAAATTTTAGAGCTTAGGGGCTTTGACCCTTTTTTTCATTAGATTGATTAGACAGATTTCCCAAGGTGGGTCCATTGGAGTTAAAGTTAGTGATGTAGAAAGTGAATTTTTCCTGACTGGTAAAGGTCTCAGACAAGGGGATCCCATTGCCCCTCTTTTGTTTAACATCATGATTGATGTTTTTGCTAGAATGCTCTGTAGAGGTACCAGGTCAGGGGCGATTAGGGGTCTTTGCTCTGATTTTGTCCTGGTGGTGTACTTTGTCTTCAGTATGCAGATGATACTCTGCTTTTCTTAGAAAATGATGAAAGGGTAGATGTCAATCTTAAATGCATCCTTAACTGTTTTGAACAGATCTCTGGGATGCGAATCAATTATGCTAAGAGTGAGCTCATCCCAATTCATCTGGAGGTTGAGGAATGCCAGCCTTTCATTGATATTTTTCAGTGTGTTCTAGGTAGGTTTCATGTGAAGTATTTAGGTATCCCTCTACATTTTGATAAGCTTAGGAGGGAAGACCTACAACCTTTGATTGAAAACATTCTCCATAGAATTACTGGTTGGACAGGGAAGCTTCTTTCTTATGCTACTAAGAGAGTCCTTATTCAAGCTTGACTTTCTAGCATTCCTATTTATTTACTCTCCTTCTTCAAGTTTCCTAAATGGGCTTTGAAAATCTTAGATTCCCACCGAGCTAATTTCTTTTGGAATGATGAGGAGGGAAACCACAAAATTCATCTAGCTAATTGGGCCTCTGTTTGCATGAAGAAAGAATTTGGGGGTATGGGCATCCCTAACCTCAAAGATTTGAATTTGTGCTTACTAGGTTCTTGGGTTAAGAGATATATCCAAGGGGAAGGGACCCTTTGGAGAAAAGTTATTGATGCTAAGTATCATACTAGATCTCCCCATATTTTATGTTGTAAAGATATTCATCCCTCTACTTTTTGGAAAGGGGTTATGTGGGCTTCCAGGGCAGTGTCATTAGGATATAGATGGAAAGTACGTAATGGTAGACACATTAGATTTTGGGAGGATATTTGGTTTGGCAACTCCCCTTTAGCCACCGAGTTTTGGGATTTATACATGATCTCAAACCAATAAACTAAAACTAGACATGATCTGTGGGATGGGTCCCAACTTAGATGTGACTTTAGAAGGATTTTTTCTGATGAGATGATGGTACAATGGTTAGATCTTAGTAATATTGCAGACACTATATGTTTTCAGGAGTCGGATGATCAACTTGTCTGGCAATATGAAACTTCTAGGGTTTATTCCTCTAAATCTATGTATGCCGTGATTAACTCTAGAGGAATTACTCCAGTTTTTTTGCCTGCAGTTTGGTGCCTCAAAATTCCCCCTAGGATTTAGGTCTTCCTATGACTATTTTCCCAAAACAAAATTATGACTAGGGATAATCTGAGAGCTCGTGGAATACCTAAACCTTTAGAATGTAATCTTTGCTCTGAGATTGAATCTATGAATCATCTATTCTTTGAATGCATTGTCTCTAGAATGTTGTGGGCTGATGTGTTTGAAGTGTTTGATATCACAGTAGATAGTTATCTTTCGATTGCTTCGAAATGGATTGCTAATAAAAGATAAATGCACTTTAATGTTGTGTCTTGTAAGATCCCTCTCTATATAAAGGTAAGGATCCCTGTGATTGCAATGCTAGTCCCTGGATCAATGCTAGCATCCACAGTTTAAGATGAAGTACACAAAAACAAAGGTCATTATTACATATCATTCCAGAGACAAACATAGTCTTTTACAAACTCCATGGCCACAGTCCTAATACAAGAGTTCAAATATATAATAAGATAAATAAGTCTTCATCTTCATGTGCCATAGGCAAGCATGTTGAGTGTAGACTCATAACCCCTAATCACCATCAGAATAACCTGCAACATCACAAGTTACAGCCACAGAGGGTCAATACATTGGAATAGTATTGGCAAGTGATACCTTAGAATAATATTGGCATCTAGTTACTACATGCATTTGGCTAAGTGTAGCTTAGGCTTGCTTTGCTCAAAATAGGTTTTGCCTATTAGTTGAAAACACTAAGTTTTTCTTTGATAAAACTTTCCCAAGGAAACACCAATAGAAATTGGTGTACCTTCACCCTTGTTCAACCACAAGTTTTTACTTAGAAATTGGAATGAGGAGATTCTTGATAGCTTCCATGTCTTGATGCTCAAGTTGTCCAATACCAGGGACATGGCTAAGTACTTAGATTCTTCCATCTGCAGAGGTTGTGCACTTTCCCCACAAGACTTGATTTTCACCAAGATAGGACCTTTCAGAAGCCTTCCCTTAGACCAAATGGACACGTTCCATCCCATCATCCCACTACCACCAACTGTCCAAATGGCTAAGTTATTGCAACCTATGTGATCTAGGCAGAGCCCATATTGCCATGTGGCTGCACTAGAAGCTTCTTAACATTTGGCCTCTCAAATCCCTTTGTTCCTGGGTGGCTTTCCACAAGTGAGATACACAAGGTAAACCATAGACATGGGCCTTGTGTAACCACTCAACACAAACCATTCTTTCCATTCCACCCAGGTGTTTCATTCACTTAGTTGTTTTATTAAGCAAAAACACAAGTCCAATGACTTAGAAATATTTTTCATAGCATGAATATATATCCACCCTTGGTTTCTACTAGCTAGGCTAAGCATGGCATTGATAAGTATCTTAACTTAGAAATTTCTAGCAATTCTACAACTACTAGGATTTCCCAAGCATAGCATATAGATCAAAATATTCATGCAACTCCTATACAAAATATTTCTAGTGCATTGTTGAAAAACATAGGAATAAAATCATGAAGCACCACTTGCCTTGGTAGTTTGGGGAGTAGCAACAATCTTCACAATCACAGTCACTATTTGCACCAAAATCTACACATAAAATAATGGCACCAAATCACATACAAAATATATACAAACAAAAATATATGAATGTATGCAAAATGCCATGTGATGATTTTCACCAAACAAGACAAGTGCACAGTACTGAATCTTAAACAAGTTCAAAACTTGCCAAATAAATCTTATTTGAACAACATAACATTTTTCAAATAAATACTATGCACAAATATGCCTACATTTGTTTCTGCAAAAATAGCCATTTTTACAGAGGCAAAACATTAAACACATTGCATAAATGGAAAGGTTTTTCTTTCCTGATTCCAATGATATAAAATTTGTCAAATTTGGATGTGGGAATCAAAAGTTATGAATTTTTCAAGTTTAAACATCTATTAGATCTAAATTCTATTTTTAAAACAAAGGACTGGCCACGCAGAGCTCTCTGATTGGTTGATACCGATTCGCACGGATCGACTAACATGGACCGCATGATCTAAAAGAAATCGCACGGCCAGATCTGTCCAGTACCCCTTCATTAAGTGATCTATTTCCACGCATCCGATCTAGATCTAATGGCGCACGATTGCTTGACCAAGGATGGGCGGCGCGCGACGGTGGCTGGCGGCGGCGAGCTCGGGCGATGATGTTGCCGGCGATACAGGAAGCGAGAAAGGTCGTGGTTTAGCTCACCGAGTTCGCGTCACGATGCTGATGCTCGAGGTGGTCTTCGTTGGCGAAGGGGCGTGTAGAGGTGGTCGCTGGAGCTCGTCGGAGTCGTGCGCGGCGTCGGGTGCTTGCAGACGTCAATGTTGCCGAGGCTCTGCGTCGCCCTAGCACGGACAAAATGTATCAGGGGGTGCGCAAGGTCACGGTGAGTAAGATGGTTTCAAGGAGAAGACAAGGGGCGCTCGATTTTTACCGCTATTGCTCGTCAGAGTTGAGCGGCGGCTCTGGTGGTTGCGGGCGTGAACAAAGACGGCAACCTGGGTCACGAGCAGGCAAACCAGGGGTGTTAGCAGATGCACAAGGACATGGCGGTCACGCTCGTTTGAACCAGAAGCAGAGGGGCGGTCGGAGCTTACCGGAATCGCCCACCGGAGTGGCTCGGTACAGCGGCGGTGCAAGCACGATTGTGGGTAGCCTGGTGGCAGAAATGGTGCACCGAGTGAGGGGAAATGAGCGGAGAGGGGAGGGGGTTAAGTAGGCAGGGGGCTCGACAGGAAACACATGTGGTTCAATGGCAATTAGGCCGCACGATCAACGCCAGCAACGGCTAGCGGCGACGTGTTCTTCGCGTGATTTGGGGAAGACGACTGTGACGTGGACGGGGCCCAGTAGTCAGCGAGGGGGGGGGGGGTTCTGCGCGGGTGAGGAAAAACAAAGAGAGGAGTGGCCCGGGTGGGCTGCTTTGCTAGATGGGCTGGATTGGTGGCGCCAGGCCCAGTTGGGTTTTTAAAACCTTTTTCTAATTCAATTTTCTGGAATCAAGTTCAAATGAATTTAAAAGCACTTGAATTTCAAATCTTTCTGGCCTTTTGTAATAAGAATCCTGTGTAAATTTGAGTATTAAACCATGCTGCCTTGCCGGACTTGCATGGTCCTTTGAAGATTTTAAAATAACAGTGCCTTAGCACAAGGTTTGATGAAGATTTAAAAATGGTTTTTAAAACCATATTTGTTTTGGAAATTTTTGTCCAAGCTTGGAACTCATCCAACCAATCCTATGAATTCAAACAATGGTTTTTAAAACAAATATCCTCTCTCTTGAGAGTGGCATTAGATCAAAGCTTGCTCACATGAAATAATAGCACTCAAGTTTCTGTTTCTTCCAAAAGAGTTTGAAATTTGATCCCTAAAATGATATGCATGCATGAATGATATGCAATCTTTGAAAACATGATTTTAGGGATGTTACAAATCTAACCCCCTTAAGGTGAATCTCTCCCTCGAGATTCGGGTTGGCTAGCAAATAGGTGAGGGTGGTCTTTCCGAAGATCATCTTCTCTTTCCCACGTTGCTTCTTCTTTGGAATGATGGTTCCATTGAACTTTGCAGAATTTGATAGTCTTTGTCCGAGTAACTCTTTCTGCAGTCTCAAGAATCTTGATAGGTTTCTCTTCATAAGTGAGGTCACCCTCCAATTGGACCTCTTCCAAAGGTATAGTATCCTTTAAAGAAGTCTCTTCCATTTCTGGATGGCATTTCTTTAGCTGACTCACATGAAACACATTATGAACGGTAGAAAATGATTCTGGCAATTCAATCTCATAAGCTACATCTCCTTTATGACTCAGAATCTTGAATGGTCCAACATATCTTGGGGCCAATTTTCCTTTGACTCTAAACCTCTTCACTCCACGAAGTGGTGACACTCTAAGATAAGCTCTATCATCCACTTCATAGGTGACTTCTCTATGCTTAGGATCTGCGTAGCTCTTTTGTCGGGACTGTGCTATCTTCAATCTGTCTTTAACTAGCTTGACTTTCTCTTCAGCCTCTTTGATTAGTTCTGGTCCGAACAAACTTATTTCTCCCACACCATTCCATAGCAATGGGGTGGTACACTTTCTCCCATAGAGAAACTCAAATGGTGCCATCTCAATACTGGCTTGATAGCTGTTATTGTAAGAGAATTCTGCGTAAGGCAGACTTTCATCCCAACTGGCTCCATAGTCTAGGGCACATGCCCTCAACATATCTTCAAGAATCTGGTTGGTCCTTTCTGTTTGTCCATCAGTCTAAGGATGAAATGCAGTGCTAAATTCCAACCTCGTTCCCAATGATTCATGTAGTTGCCTCCAAAAATGAGAAGTGAATTGAGTTCCCCTATCAGACACAATACTCTTGGGTACTCCATGTAGACATACAATTCTACTCATATAGATCTTGGCTAACTTAGCACTTGTGTAGGTTGTCTTCACGGGTATAAAATGAGCCACTTTAGTTAAGCGATCCACTACTACCCAAATAGAATCATATCCTGACCGGGTCCTTGGCAATCCGGTAATGAAATCCATGCCAATCTTGTCCCACTTCCAATCAGGAATAGGTAGTGGTTGTAACAATCCTGCTGGTTTCTGATGTTCCGCTTTCACTCTACTACATACATCACACAAAGCAATATGTTCGGCGATGTCCTTCTTGAGATTATTCCACCAAAATCTTTCTTTCATATCCATGTACATTTTGGTGTTACCCGGATGAATGGAATACGATGAGTTGTGTGCTTCTTGTAAAATCAGTTTCCGAAGTTCCGGATCTTGTGGAACACAGATACGTTTTCCATGCCATAAGGTACCCTGTTCATCTTCATGGAATCCTTTGGCTTTTCCCTTGCCAATCTTTTCCTTAATCTCTTCAATTTCCTTATCTGTCTTTTGGGCTTCTTTGATTTTGTCCAACAAAGTGGGTTGAACATCCAATGACATGAGATGTCCTTCAGGCACAATCTCCAATCTGAGATCTTTAAATTGGGCACACAGATCATCTGGCAATTCTCCCTTAGTAAGGCCATTCACAAAAACCTTACGGCTTACAGCATCCGCTACAACATTTGCTTTACCGGGGTGGTATTGCAGACTCAAGTCATAGTCCTTGATGAGTTCTAGCCATCTTCTGTGTCTCATGTTAATTTCTTTCTGGGTGAAGATATACTTCAAACTTTTGTGATCTGTGAACACTTCACATCGCTTTCCCAAAAGGTAGTGTCTCCATGTTTTGAGTGCATGGACAACAGAGGCTACACCTAAATCATGAGTAGGGTAATTTACCTCATGAGTTTTGAGTTGTCTCGAGGCATAAGCCACAACTTTCCCTTCTTGCATTAGTACTGCACCCAATCCATGATGAGATGCATCACAATACACTTGGAAATCCTTCTCCAAATCTGGCAGACATAGACTGGTGTTGTCACTAGTATCTTCTTCAATTCTTGGAAACTGAGTTCACATCCTTCAAACCAAGCAAATTTCTTGTCTTTCCTTAGCAATTCTGTCATAGGCTTAGCTACCTTGGAGAAATTCTCGATAAATCTTCTGTAGTATCCTGCCAAGCCAAGGAAACTACGAACCTCTTTCACCGACTTAGGAGATTCCCATTCAGTTACAGCTGAAAATTTAACAGGATCAACTGCTACACCATCTCCCGACACAATGTGTCCAAGAAAACCAACTTCATTTAACCAAAATTCACACTTGCTGAATTTGGCATACAGCTTATGCTCTCTAAGCTTCTCAAGTATCAAACGTAAATGTCCTTCATGCTCTTCTTTGCTCTTGGAGTAGATCAAAATGTCATCGATGAAAACGACAAAAAACTTATCAAGGAACTCCATGAACACCTTGTTCATCATATTCATGAAGTAAGATGGTGCATTGGTCAAACCAAATGGCATCACGGTATACTCATACAATCCATACCTAGTGGTGAAAGTTGTCTTAGGTATGTCTTGTTCTCTTATCTTGAGATGGAAATAACCTGACCGGAGATCAATCTTTGAGAACACACAAGCTCCTTCTAACTAATCAAACAAGTCATTCATTCTAGGCAAAGGGTATTTGTTCTTGATTGTCACCTCATTGAGTGAACGGTAATCTATGCATAACCTTTGACTTCTATCTTTCTTTTCCACAAACAAAACTGGTGCTCCCCAAGATGAAGAACTTGGTTGGATAAAACCTTTCTGCAACTGTTCTCCAAGTTGTTTCTTGAGTTCTTTCAGTTCATCAACTGACATCTTGTACGGTCTCTTTGCTATTGGTCAAGATCCTGGTAGCAAGTCAATAAGAAACTCCACATCTCTATCTGGTGGCATTCCTGGCAATTCTTCCGGAAACACATCAGGATATTCACTCACAATAGGCACACTGTCTATGCTAACCCCCTTAAGAGAATTTAGCTTACTCCTTTTCGATTCAAAGTTGGTTTTGAATCTGATCCTTTTGTTTTCTGGAGTTGTGAGTGAGACAGTATGGTTGGCACAATCTAGCACTCCCTTGTGCTTAGTCATCCAGTCCATTCCCAAAATGACATCCAATCCTTGGGAGTTTAGGATTATCAGATTAACGGGAAACTTATACTTCCCAAACTCTATGACTAGATCATGACATCCTGAGTTCACTATCATTTCTCCGCCAAGAGAACTTACTTTTATAGGACACCTAATAGTTTCTACCGGCAGTTCATTTCTTTCAACAAATGCTCTTGATATGAATGAATGAGATGCACCAGTATCAAAGAGAACAAATGCTGGAACAGAATTAAGTTTGAACTTACCAGCAACAGCATCAGGTTCCTCATAGACTTCCTCCACATTGATGTGGTTCACTTGTCCCTTTTGGAAAGGGTTGGGCTTGTTGGGTCCTTCAACTTTCTTTTCTGGGCATTCATTTGCATAATGCCCCATCTTATTGCACTTGAAACATTCAACCTGACTAAGATCCTTCTTGACAGGCTAGCTTCCACTGCCACTTCACTTTCCATTGTGGTGGCTCTTATATCCACTCTTGTGATTTTTGTACTTGTCATTGTCATGACTACGGTGATGCTTGTTGTCATGATGACGGTTGTGGTTATGGTGGTTGGTGTACTTTCCATGCTTGTGGGATCCAGAATTCCCACTATCATCATAATGGGAACGCTTGTGACACGATCCCGAGCTGTGCTTATCAGAGTTGTGCTTTCTCTTCCTGCTTTCAACTTGTTTCATCTTGCTCTCCAAGATGGCTGCCTTGTCACAAAGAGACTGGTAAGTGGGGACATAGGCCACAGATAGCTACAGGTTCAGTTCATCGTTCAGTCCTTCGAGAAACTTCTCTCTCCTCTTAGCATCAGTGTCAACTTCATCCGGTGCATAACGCGCCAGATTGTTGAACTCCTCAATATACTCTGCCACGCTGCGGTGGCGCTGCTTCAAGTTATGAAATTCCTTCTTCAAACTCATCACTCCGGATGAGATATGAGCAGTACGGAAACCATCTTCAAAGATAGCCCATGTTACATCCGCAATGGGAGTGGTGATTTGGAAGTTATCCCACCATGTAGCTGCGGGTCCTTCCAACAAGTGTGCTGCAAATCTGACCTTCTCTTCATCAGTACAGCCAACAGTTACCAAATCCTTGTTCACAGAGCATAGCCAATCATTGGCCACCATAGGATCAGTAGTTCCTGAGAACTTTGCTGGCCTCAGTCTTAAGAACCTGGTAAGCATGTCAAAACCCGGTGGATTGTTCTGATTGTTGTTGTTATTGTTATTGTTGTTGTTGTTGTTGTTCTGGTTCTGTATGAACGTGGTCATCATCTGCATCAGCTGCGTCTGAGCTGTCATCATCTGCTGCATCTCAGGGGTGATATTGTTGTTGTTAGGGTTGGGATTGGCACGTCGGGGAGGCATCTGTGGTTTTCAATAAGGATAAGAATGAGATACCCATAGATGCTTAACATGCACAATACATCACATAACAATCACCAAACATGCATCATAAAAAGTTCAACAACATAGACAACAAGTTTCGAAAAGTAAACACACAAATAACAAGCCATCCACATGTTGGGTGGTCATTGCGACTCAATAATCAAAAGCATGGTAAATAAATGGTAAATGAGTAGTCATCACTACTCCTCTGCATCAACCTCCTCATCAACAAGTGTAAGACCTGCATTCTCCATTGCGGTCTTGTATTCCTCGACATTGGTGGTCAAGGCCTCTACTTTGGCTTTGAGATCCCTCTTCTATGCACGAAGCCTCTCAATCACACCTTGCTGATGCTCGAGCTCGAAGTCCTTGGCCTCTAGTTCTGCAGTCATGTCTCGAATCCTCTTGTTCCTATCTTGGACTCTCTTCTCTTGACTCTTGAACTTTCTATCCTGACTCTCAAACTTGGCCTCCATTTCCTTGACTATCTCATCTTGCTCAGCGAAGAGCTTGTCCTTCTCACAAAGCTGCACCTGGAGTTCGTCATTGCTAAGCATGACGTTGGTCCTATCAGTGTCTAGGTGCCTAAGAAGAACCTCTAAGTTCTGGAGGTACAGACGAATCGGCTCTGCTATCTCTCTAGCAGTATCCTCGAAGTCAATGGCCTCACCATCCTCGTCACGTCTACCGAAGGCGTGGAAGTGAGTACCTCTAACCTCCCGAGAGTGTCTCCCTATCAAGCATCCAAGCAAATCCTGCATGACTACCTCTAGGCCTCTCTCCTTGTCATCATGCATGAGCTTGAAGGTGATGGCCTCCGTGGCTGGTTCAGTCTGGCGTCCTGGCTGAGTAACCTTGAAGCCCCAAAGGTCCTTTCTCTCGAACTTGGTGAGGGGAAGCATCATGATGGTAGGAAGTGGGAGATTGAGCACACTAGTGAGCTCAATAAGACGAGTGCCAAAATGAGTTCCCTTGAACTCTTCAGCCGTGCTGATAGTAACATTAGGCATCTATTTTATAAGATAGAAAAAGTTAGAATCAACATACATAGAGATGAATCACAAGACTGCAGGGTTTCGTAGCATGGAAAACAAAAAATTTCTATCGCATACAAACAAACAAGCCAAGATCTATCTACTAGATTGTAGCAACGAGTCGATGGAATAACTCACCCTCGAAGATTCCAAAGCGTTTAACGAGAGCGGATTCTCGTGGGTGATGTAGTCATACTCTTCCCGATCTCAAGATCACGTAGACGATCCTTCCGGCGCTGCGTTCCGGCAGCGCTCCTGCAGTCGGTCACACGTTCGGTACTCGACGAAGACCTTCCTCTCCCTTGTTCCAGCAGGCAGCGGAGGTTGTAGCACTCTCCTCGCGATTCCGGCAGCACAACGGCGTGGTACCGGAAGTAGAGGGGAGATCTCGCAGGGCTTCGCCTTAAGCCGGAGCGAGTATGGTGGAGTATGAGAGAGTCCCTCGACGATCTAGGGTTTAGACACGCCGAGGAGGAAGCTTGGCCGACGGCTAGGGTTGCTAGGCGGCGGCTTGACCTAGGGCGGCGGCGGCAGCAGGTGGCGGCGCCGACGGTTTAGGGTTTGGAGGCAGGGATCTTGTGTGTCTAGGAGGGGAGCCCTGCCCCTCCTTATATAGGTGGAGGGTCCGGCCGGCCAAGGGGAGGGGAGTCCCTCCCCAACTCGGCTTGGTGGTGCGCTGGCGGTGGGAGGAGGAACTCCTCCCCCAAGTCGGTTTCCACCTCCCTCTCCACTTCCCAAAAGTGTCGTTTGACTTTCAAACTTGGCGTTTGACTTTTCAAACAAGGATTTGATTAATCCCTCTATTTTGTTCAGCGATGACACCGAGCACATAATGCAATCATACCAACTTGATATAACACATTCATGTACCCTTCCCCTCCGGAGTGCCGGACATTCCGGAACTTTCTAGAACATTCCCGATGAAAACACCGGAACCATTCCCCAACTCCGAAACGGGACTTTCCTTATATGAATCTTATTCTCCCCGACCATTCCGGATCTCCTCGTGATATCCCGGATCCCATCCGAGACTCCGAACAACATTCGGTCTCTTTCTCATCATTCCATAACTACTCAAACAACGTCGAATCCTTAAGTGTGTCTCCCTACGGTTCGTGAATTATGCGGACATGATCGAGACACTTCTCCGATCAATAACCAATAGAGGAATCTAGAAATTCATATGGCTCCCACATATTTCTATGATTACTTTGCGATCGAATGAACCACTTACATACGATACCAATTTCCCTTTGTCTCACGATAGTTTACTTATCCGAGGTTATGATCGTCGGTATCTCTGCATACCTAGTTCAACCTTGTTACTGATAAGTACTTTTTTCTCGTTCCCGTGATATGTGATCCCTTGTGAGCCAGTCACATGCTTGCAAGCTAATTGGATGACATTTCACCGAGAGGGCCCAGAGTATATCTATCCGTCATATGGATGGACAAATCCCACTCTTGATCCATGTGTCTCAACCAATACTTTCCAAACACTCAATGCCACCTTTATAGCCACCCAGTTACGGTGTGGTGTTTGATGTCACCAAAGCATCCATCCGGTAAAGGTGATATGCATGATCTCATGGTCGAAGGAATTAGGTTAGTATGTATCAGAAAGCATATAGCAATTGAACTATTGAAATGACTTGATCTTTATGCTATGCTTATCTATAGGAGTATGTCCACCATATCATTCTCCTAACGATATGATCTTGTTGTTAATAACATCTCAATGTTCATGATAGGGAAACCACAATCATTTATTAACCAACAAGCTAGTGATGTATAGAGGCTATACTAGGGACTTCATTTGAGTTTACAAATCACACAAGTATTAATGTTTCCTTGTTAATACTATTATAGCATGAATGTAAACATTTATCATAAACACAAAGATATAATAATAACTACATTTATTATTGCCTCTAGGGCATATCTCCAACAAAGACAAGGCATCACATGCATATCTTTGACAATCAAAACACTCAAGTCATGGCATACATAAATCCATTACAAGCACCCAAGGTTCAACTTATTTTAAACAACATTTTTGGGAAATATAAAGATAAGTGTGGTGGTCCAACTAACGAAGTACGTTACAATCCCATCTCACTTGCCAGGTTGGCTAACAGGGCATCCCTAGAGGCAATCTGTCTATCCTGATCACATGACTCCATTGCTAAGTCTATGATGTCCTCCCTTAAACTTTGGTTGGTATCCTCTAACTCTTGGGTATGCTTCTTTTCTTCCCTAAGGTCATTCTGGGTGTTGAGCATTCTGCACTTGATTCTATCACCAAGTTCTTTGATGGCCTTCCAAGCTGCATCCCTTGCTGAATCAAAGAATGTGGTGTGCATCACTGAGTTGGTGACCATGCAGAATCCTGATTCCTTGTGGTTGTCTTCCTTGTTTTTATACAAGTGAAGTTGCACCCACCAGTATTCAACTCCTTCATCCATCACAGGAAAACCTTTGTACACAGCTGCACCATGTATTCCCATGGCAACCATGAGGTCCTTGAGAGCTTTTGGGAATTCTGTCTCACATTCCAAAGTCATAGTCACGAGTGGTCCCTTCCTCACGGCTTCGTTGATGGAGTTCATCTACAAATAGAGATGAGAAAGAAGATTAGAAAAGTTTACGAGAAGAAAAGACAAGTGTGGAAGTTGTTGAAAATTTTCCTTAGTGGTTTCCAATCCTAGGGTCATAATCCTACAGGCAACACAGTGCTCTGATACCATCTGTAAGATCCCTCTCTATATAAAGGTAAGGATCCCTGTGATTGCAATGCTAGTCCCTGGATCAATGCTAGCATCCACAGTTTAAGATGAAGTACACAGAAACAAAGGTCATTATTACATATCATTCCAGAGACAAACATAGTCTTTTACAAACTCCATGGCCACTGGCCTAATACAAGAGTTCAAATATATAATAAGATAAATAAGTCTTCATCTTCATGTGCCACAGGCAAGCATGTTGAGTTTAGACTCATAACCCCTAATCACCATCAGAATAACCTGCAACATCACAAGTTACAGCCACAGAGGGTCAATGCATTGGAATAGTATTGGCAAGTGATACCTTAGAATAATATTGGCATCTAGTTACTACATGCATTTGGCTAAGTGTAGCTTAGGCTTGCTTTGCTCAAAATAGGTTTTGCCTATTAGTTGAAAACACTAAGTTTTTCTTTGATAAAACTTTCCCAAGGAAACACCAATAGAAATTGGTGTACCTTCACCCTTGTTCAACCACAAGTTTTTACTTAGACATTGGGATGAGGAGATTCTTGATAGATTCCATGTCTTGATGCTCAAGTTGTCCAATACCAGGGACATGGCTAAGTACTTAGATTCTTCCATCTACAGAGGTTGTGCACTTTCCCCACAAGACTTGATTTTCACCAAGATAGGACCTTTCAGAAGCCTTCCCTTAGACCAAATGGACGCGTTCCATCCTATCATCCCACTACCACCAACTGTCCAAATGGCTAAGTTATTGCAATCTATGTGATCCAGGCAGAGCCCATATTGCCATGTGGCTGCACTAGAAGCTTCTTAACATTTGGCCTCTCAAATCCCTTTGTTCCTGGGTGGCTTTCCACAAGTGAGATACACAAGGTAAACCATAGACATGGGCCTTGTGTAACCACTCAACACAAACCATTCTTTCCATTCCACCCAGGTGTTTCATTCACTTAGTTGTTTTATTAAGCAAAAACACAAGTCCAATGACTTAGAAATATTTTTCATAGCATGAATATATATCCACCCTTGGTTTCTACTAGCTAGGCTAAGCATGGCATTGATAAGTATCTTAACTTAGAAATTTCTAGCAATTCTACAACTACTAGGATTTTCCAAGCATAGCATATAGATCAAAATATTCATGCAACTCCTATACAAAATATTTCTAGTGCATTGTTGAAAAACATAGGAATAAAATCATGAAGCACCACTTGCCTTGGTAGTTTGGGGAGTAGCAACAATCTTCACAATCACAATCACTATTTGCACCAAAATCTACACATAAAATAATGGCACCAAATCACATACAAAATATATACAAACAAAAACATATGAATGTATGCAAAATGCCATGTGAAGATTTTCACCAAACAAGACAAGTGCATAGTACTGAATCTTAAACAAGTTCAAAACTTGACAAATAAATCTTATTTGAACAACATAACATTTTTCAAATAAATACTATACACAAATATGCCTACATTTGTTTCTGCAAAAACAGCCATTTTTATAGAGGCAAAACATTAAACACATTGCATAAATGGAAAGGATTTTCTCTCCTGATTCCAATGATATACAATTTGTCAAATTTGGTCGTGGGAATCAAAAGTTATGAATTTTTCAAGTTTAAACATCTATTAGATCTAAATTCTGTTTTTAAAACAAAGGACTGGCCACGCGGCGCTCTCTGATTGGTTGATACCGATTCGTGTGGATCGACTAACATGGACCGCATGATCTAAAAGAAATCGCATGGCCAGATCTGTCCCGTACCCCTTCGTTAAGTGATCTATTTCCATGCATCCGATCTAGATCTAACGGCGCACGATTGCTTGACCAAAGATGGGTGGCGTGCGACGGTGGCTGGCGGCGGCGTGCTCGGGCGATGATGTTGCCGGCGATATAGGAAGCGAGAAAGGTCGCGGTTTAGCTCACCGAGTTCGCGTGACGATGCTGATGCTCGAGGTGGTCTTCGTTGGCGAAGGGGCGCGCAGAGGTGGTCGCTGGAGTTCGTCGTAGTCGTGCGCGGCGTCGGGTGCTTGCAGACCTCGATGTTGCCGAGGCTCTGCGTCTCCCTAGCACAAACAAAATTTATCAGGGGGTGCGCAAGGTCACGGTGAGCAAGATGGTTTCAAGGAGAAGACAAGGGGTGCTCGATTTTTACCGCTATTACTCGTCGGAGTTGAGCGGCGGCTCTGGTGGTTGCGGGCGTGAACGAAGACGGCGACCTAGGTCACGAGCAGGCAAACCAGGGGTGTTAGCTGATGCACAAGGACGTGGTGGTCACGCTCGTTTGAACCAGAAGCAGAGGGGCGGTCGGAGCTTACCGGAATCGCCCGCCGGAGTGGCTCGGTACAGCGGCGGTGCAAGCACGATTGTGGGCAGCCTGGTGGCGGAAATGGTGCGCCGAGTGAGGGGAAATGAGCGGAGAGGGGAGGGGGTTAAGTACGCAGGGGGATCGACAGGAAACGCCTGCGGTTCAATGGCAATTATGCCGCGCGATCAACGCCAGCAACGGCCAGCGGCGACGTGTTCTTCGCGTGATTTGGGGAAGACGACTATGACGTGGACGGGGCCCAGTAGTCAGCGAGGGGGGTGGGTTCTACGCGGGTGAGGAAAAACAGAGAGAGGAGTGGCCCGGGTGGGCTGCTTTGCTAGATGGGCTGGATTGGTGGCGCCAGGCCCAGTTGAGTTTTTTAAACCTTTTTATTTTTCTAATTCGATTTTCTGGAATCAAATTCAAATGAATTTAAAATCACTTGAATTTCAAATCTTTCTAGCCTTTTGTAATAAGAATCATGTGTAAATTTGAGTATTAAACCATGCTGCCTTGCTGGACTTGCATGGTCCTTTGAAGATTTTAAAATAACAGTGCCTTAGCACAAGGTTTGATGAAGATTTAAAAATGGTTTTTAAAACCATATTTGTTTTGGAAATTTTTGTCCAAGCTTGGAACTCATCCAACCAATCCTATGAATTCAAACAATGGTTTTTAAAACAAATATCCTCTCTCTTGAGAGTGGCATTAGATCAAAGCTTGCTCACATGAAATAATAGCACTCAAGTTTCTGTTTCTTCCAAAAGAGTTTGAAATTTGATCCCTAAAATGATATGCATGCATGAATGATATGAAATCTTTGAAAACATGATTTTAGGGATGTTACATGTCTTCGGCGATTCTGTGGAGTATCTGAAATAATAGAAATAGTTTAGTTTTTAATATTTGTTCCTGGGTTAATATGAAACAGATCTGGCGGCTCGTCCTTCTGTATCTTCGGAACTGAAAAGTTCCCTTCAAAGAGCTGGATGGAGGGATTCTGGAAGTGTTCATGAACAAGATGATCAACAACCTAAAAATGCCTATGGACTCCCGGCGAGCTGAAATGTGTTGGCTTCGAGTGGATCTCCACCTAGAAGTCCAGTGCCTCTTGAAACCATGCTAGGAGGGCAACGGTGGAATACCTGAAGGCGCACCCGGAAGAAGAAGACTCGGTGCACGTTGTCTTGGGGTGATTTGCTTTGTCAGTGTTCCCTCTACCTCCCCTCTCTGAGCGATTTGGGTTGTTCGTGTTATCTTGTTTGGGTTGTTTAGGAGTTTCTGTAACTCTGGTTTAGCTGTTTTCTCTTCTCGTTCTGGACAATTTAACTTTCGTGTGGTGTTTTGTAGTTCTGAACTTGGGTGGTCTCATTCTAATAAAATGGGGATGAGGAAGTGATCCCTTTTCATCTAAAAAAATGTAACGTGGGCATGCATCAATGACCGAGCGTGTGCACGTCCATGAACTTATATATAAGTGACCAGTATTTGGGTAGAGACGATTGAGATGGATACAATGGTAGAGTTTCCGGGGAGGTCCTCCCAATCGTCGGAGAAGACCATGTAAGAGCATCTTCACCCGTGTTTCCACGACGGTGTTTACAGGACGTTTTTCTCGTTCGAGCGGCGAATTTTCGCCCAATCGTGTTTTTAGGATGTCGGTTTCGTCTGGATTCGGCCTAACTTTTGTCCGGACTTTCTAGGCCGATCCCGAGGTCCTGGGAGCGCCGGACTAAGCAAAAACGATGGTGGTCCAACACTGTCGGTGACTCTAGGCCGAACTCCCGCCCTTTTCTTCTTCCCCTCCCGCCTTTTCTTCCTATTTCCACCAACTCCCGCAAGTTCGCCGAGCTCCCGTCCGCCATGCCACCCAAGGATTTCATCAAACACCGATCCAACCTCGGGGAACCGGAGGAGAAAAAGGCGAGGAAACCGAGAGCATCGGCGAAAAGGCCAGATGGCTTGACCAACACCGAGTGGCTGGCCCTTGTACAGAAGAGGAAGGTCGAGTCGGACGGCCGCAAGGACATGAAGGCGAGGACGAAAGCGGCGAAGGAGCTCGCCGAGTCCCAGGGGCTCGCCGGTGATCAGGCGATAAGGACAAAGCAGCCAGCATCGTCGCGTGCGACGATGTCACGCGAGGCCGGTCGTCCCCCCGCAGTACGTTGCCCACATGGGGAGCTAGCCAAGCGTCGGATCGCCGGCCGGGTTCTCGCCGATCTCGCCGGCCGGCTTCCAGCAGAGCCAGGCAAACCCGTGGCAGAGGTACTCCTCGTATCCCGAGTTCGATGGCGGGTTCAAAACGAACATGTTCTTCCCCTGCCCCATGCCTCGCCCTCCTTCGGCCTTCAACGTCGACATCAACGTCCCCTACTCCACCTCTCTGGCGTACGCAAGCCTTTCGTTGTCAATGCGCCGCCGCCCACTTCCGTTCGGTGGCAGCTCCTCGCCCGCAACCTTCGGCGAGGCCAACACGCACAACGTGTTCGGTGGAATGTTGGTCGAGGCGTACATGCAGGACATCATCGCCCAAGGTTCGGCTTGCACCGGCAACCCCTCCTTCTTCACTCAAGAATAGTCCCGGGCCAATGCCGAACACGACATCGAGTCTCAGGATTTTGCCACGGCCAGGCCGAGCATATGTAGGCCGAGAACGTGGAGGACGCCGAGGGGGATGCCTTGGCTCCAGCAAAAGGCAAAGGCAAGAGGAAGCCAGGCACGTTGGTGCTAGTCACGGATCAAGTGGACGGTGCTTGAGAACATTTGCCTCGCCGACGCCTGGAATTCAGTGAGCATGGATCCCATCACCGGTGCCAACCAAAACTCCGACAACTACTGAAAGCGTGTGAAGCTAGCGTTCGACGAGCGTAGCCTTTGTGACCCGAAGTATAGCAAAATTCACATGGAGCGAGGGGAGAAATCCATGACCAACCATTGGGGGATCATCCAGCAGGCGTGCTATGGAGGAGGTCGAACACACACCCGTCAACGGTGAAAACATGGACAATAAGGTAGTTCGCCGAACACTAACCAAGGGTATGACGAGCTCAAGCCTATCTTGACACACTTTGTCTTGCATTTGCAGCTCCTTCGTGCACTCGGCCTATATCGGGACGACACAAAGATGGAGTTTAAGTTTCACCAAGTGTTTATCATGATCGAGAACTGCGAGAAATAGTTGGACACTCGCAAGACCCTCGCCAAGACCAAGGAAGGCGTGTACAACCCGGAGGCTCCTCCCCTGCTGTCGGCGAAGGAAGGCCGGAGGTCGGCCAGAAGAAGGTGAAGATGCTCAAAGCCACTGGACCTCCCGCCGAGCGCCTCCACGCTTATATCGAGAAGTGCATCGCCGATACCAAGGCACATGCCGAGAAGAGGATGGAGAAGACTGACGAGAGGTGGGCACAACTGCTCCAGAACCAATACTGCAAGCTCGACCACCTCAAAGCCAACTTCGTCGCCAAGAAGAGAAACACGGATCTCGAATTCCTCATGGGTGACGAAGACACGTCGACGATGAGCAGGTCGGTCAAGGCCTGTTAGATGGTGCGCCGCAATGCCATCCTTTTGGAGGACAACGCTGACATCACGCCAACATCTGCGTCGAACGCCTCCGTCGCCGCTGCTTTGCCGAGCTCTGCTTCCACCTCCTCCAACCAGTCGGCCGGCCACGCCGCCGGTACGCCCAACCCCGTCGCATCGGACACGCCGGAGGAGCCCATCCCCATCGACGACCGATCGCCGAGCCATTTTTATCTAGTTCTGTAATAATTTTGTCGCCGGACTTTTTTGGCGTACTTTTGTCGAACACATTTGGCTGAGAATTCGTCGGCGGAAACGATAAAATTCAAATATTTCGCCTTTTTGCTTCGCCTGATAACATGGCCTTGGAAATGCGAGTGAGAAATTCGGACTTGTTTTGTCTGACCGTCGTTACATCCAGATTTCGGTTTAGGAACGTCTAAGGAGTGGAGATACTCTAATGCCCAGGCATAAAGAAATTGCAAGCAACAACGACGGGTGAGGACCCATGGCGGCCGAGAAAAATTATGGGGATCCAACGATACAGGTAAATACAGTACTACCAGAATTATTTCAGCAAAATATCTGTCACGAGGGTTCCCCGTAGGGGTATAAATAGATACGAGTAGAATAATTTCAGCACCTTAGCCTGATTCCCGCCGGTCGCCGCGCCGCCCGCTTGTTGTGCGGCGGCCGGGGTGCATTTCGCGGCTCCTACAGTGGCGCTGCCGCATGCCTCCACGGCCACCCGCAGAGCAGGTGTCGTGCGAGCCCGATCACGTGCTAGTCGAGAGCGAGAGGGGCCCGAGCGTGGGGTGGGCCCGCGGGAGCGTGCATGATGACCATCGTACGTGCTGGTAGCATTGAACTGGACGGCACGACAAGCAGTTTGTTCACTGTGTCTGTTCTTTTAGGTGTATTCCTGTCTGGTGCCACGAGATCATCACGGCCAGGTCACCCGTTTCGTGCGGTGTGATATCTGTTTTTTTTAATCAACAGAGATATTCTTCCCGGTTCCATTTCATATCCGATTCTATTGCCCGGAGGGATACCGCGAGTGGGAAAGATGAATACACTGTTTTCAAATTACAAGAGGGCTTTCTTATACCGTCTCTGAAAATAAACCCAAAGGTTCTCTTGATCGCGATGGGGTACCGCTGGCAGTCGGCTAGAGTGACTAGGATATTATTTTGGTCACCAAAGCATGCGATTTCAATTGTTTCAAATGGTCTGTAAATAAAGGCGTGACCCAACTTTTGAGCAGGTCTGGCGAGGTTGCTTGTTATCCTCACAAGATGGAGAAGTCTTTCAGATGAACATTTCTGGACATCCGTAGCAGCAACGAATCTAGTACAACTCATACAAGAGACTTGGTGCAGTCAGCTCATCACAGCAGTGATCATTGCTCTCACGTACGAGTGAGTTCCTTATCAGCACTGCACTGCAGGCTGACCGATGCCGACTGTCAGGGGTACTCTGTTCGTTCAAACATGTAACAGCAGCTGCAGGAAAGAAGAAACAGAAGAGGTATCCTGGTGCACGGCCGGTCCGAGATTTTGAGGACCCGGACGAAATGAAAATTTGGAGCCTTTTTATTTGCGGGGGGAAATTTGGATCCCTTAATATATGCATCATAACACTAGTAGTAAATGAATACTATGTGTAAAAGATATGTTGTTAATAACACAATAGCACTAAAATGCATTCAAAATATCAAATAATTTATACATATCACGTTGGTTTTATCTAAGCACCAGTATCACTACCACAAAAACTGTGAAAATCTCCTCTTGGTTATTATTGTTCCAACTCATCCAAGTTTTGCTTTTTTTTTTCCTTTTATCACTACCACATGGATACTTCTTTGGACAACATGATAACATATAATGTTGGAAACAAAATTATATCGAATGTTGATTGGTACATACGTGAAAGGTATATATATATATATATATATATATATATATATATATATATATATATATATATATATATATATATATATATAGAGAGAGAGAGAGAGAGAGAGAGAGAGAGAGAGAGAGATCAGGGTACAATATTACATACCTCAGATTGATCAAATCGGTGAGTGTGTGTACCATAAAAAAATGGTTTGGCATATTCTCGCCATCGAGGACCTAAAGAATTAAAATCGGCAAGACAAAGAACTGATAATCACAATTAGAACGAACCAAAAATTGAAATTGTTAGAGCATCTCTAATAGAAACCGTAGACACACGAAATTGTATAAAACTGCTAGTTTTAGGTTCCCGCCGAAAAGTGGCGGACTAGCATATCCCGTAAGGCTGAAAACTGTTCATTTTTTAGGGTCAGTGGAGAAACCCTCCACCCGACCTCTGCATACGCGGTGCGGGAGGCCGAACCAAGCGTGTCTTGTACTGTCGAGATGTTCGCGCGGGAGAGACATTTCAGCATTCCCCTTTCCTGTGTTCGCTCCGTCCCCGATCTCCCTCCCCATTCGCTCGTCGACGCCGCTGCTCACCGGATCCGAACCCATGGACCTCACCAAGCTTCCGCCTGCCGCTGGTGAAGTCGCGTCACGTCAATAACCAAGTCCCGCCGCCAAATTAAGCTCTGGTTCCTGGTCGCCGGATCCATTGCACATATGATTGCGACCGGTGGCAAGTTGAAGAGGAAGCGCTTGGGCAACCACAGTGTCCCGCTAGTCACCGGTGCTTCGTCGGCGGCCCAGCTACAAGAGCCATCCGCCATCGCTCTGGCGCCCAAATGATACTTACATTTTGTATCATCGTAATAGCCACGTATAGTCACATATAGAACTAGTAGTTTATAATAGCCCAAGCGGTGCGGGAGGCCGAGATCAGACCGTGTCCAAGAGGGAGGAACACCACACAGCGCGCTTCCACGGCCCGAACTGGACCACGTGAGCTGACGAGCATCGTTGCAAAACGTGTGGCAGCAGCGCCACACCTACCCTGCCTCTGACCCACCTGCCAGCTTGTTTCCCTCTTACTTTTTTTTAAGTAGTTTCCCTCTTATTTACGATAGGACTTGCTTTTGGAACCACACGAACTCTGTATCCCCTTCCTCCTGCTTCTGTTTTCCTAGCCCTTTTCTATGAATCCTTCTTACTGCTGAGAACTGAATCGTGTATCTGAGATATTGTGGTGAAACTCTGTGAAGTAATCGAGAGTGTCATCTGGGTACTTAACAGATTTTGAATACGCTTTTCCGGAATCTTCTGCGTCCAGTTTTTTATATCTAAATCATATGTGTTGAGATTCTTTTTTTTTAAATGTGAAACTTCAAATTTTAGAACTTACTATGCCGATGTGTCTAGCTTGATACGTTTGGTATCTATTATATTGCTAAGACAGATAGAAAATGAACGGCAAATCCCTCAACAAAAAAAATGGAATAGTGAAGGTCTAACATTGTAATGCACGTGTGGATCGAACTGCCAAAAATAGATAGTTGAAGAGTAAACAATCTTTTAGAATCTTAGAGTAGATACAACTCTTATTCGGTGAATAAAAATATAGGTTTATCTTTTTTTACAAATATAATAATAAATACAGTAGTAGTAAGAAATTACTCCTTCCGTTTTAAAATATAAGATGTTTTAGTTTTGCAAAAAAAAAAATTATTTTAGTATATATGTTTACTCATGTTTGAAGTGAATCTAGACACTAAAAAAAGTCTAGATTCTTTTTTTCATAAACCTAAAACATCTTACAGTATATTTTAAAACAGACGGAGTACTAATTAGCTTCCCATCTCCTCAGAAAAGCCAACCCGTTCATAGAATGGTCCATAGCAGAGTTCAGATGCCTCATGCTCATGTGCGCGTGAGTAGCACTTACAAGAACCGAAAATGCTCATCTGATCTCGTGCACAGATGAGCTCGTTTTCTAGACCACTCATTTTCGTTGAGATTCGTAGTATCCCGAAGCCTGCAGCTGTGGGCCCACCTCTCTGCACATCTATTAATGTGCCACATGACTTACGGGCGTTAATTTTTTTTGACGGGAGTGGATTTGTCGCTTCTGCATGTGCGATGGGGCAAGGAGAAGCAGCATGACCCAGGAGTTGGCGCCGGCTGGGCCGCTGGGGTGGTCGTTGAGAGGGACACCATGGCAAAGGCATGAGTTGACGAGGTCGAGGCGACCGCTGCTGGCTGGCGGCAGTGGAAACTCCGGTGGCGCAGAGCAGAGCGCTGTTCCCGTCTCCAGAGCAGAAGCCGACCAAAAAACCTCGCGCTTAATTTCTTTGTTAAGGATTATAAGATCTATGGACCACTTTAATAGAATTAAAAAAATTAATAACTCATCCTCTTGATTACTACATGCACCAAGAGTTATACATGCACCAAAAGAGTACATGCATAAGAGAAGAGAAAGAAAATAAAATATCATGCATTGAAGGAGAGATGGTAATAAATAAGAAAGTACTTATAATTTTTAATATTTTAAAAAAACTTTTAGGCCTTATAATCCCTAACGGAGGGAGTAGAGCAGAAGCTGACCCCCCATCTCAGCAGGAGATGAGCAGAATCCACGGCGAACTAGTTTCTGAATCTAGCTAGTACATAATTTTAGGCCATCTGTACCATTGGTCCAGCACTTTTTCCGTCAAAAACAACTGAAAGCTTTGGCCCACCATAGTCCAATTAGGAAACGGGTGCATATGTGCTTGTGAGCCAAAACGCCTTGTCCTTACAATACATCTTATATTTTGGATGAGGAGGTACTATATATGAGAATAGAAACAGAACTGGGATGTTTCTTCATATATGCTTCACACCTATATATGATGGTCTGTTAGCCGCTCTATATTTTCTATTTCAAGACGCTATGTTAGACAAAAAAAAGGCTTATGTATTTGCTATATCCTCTAATATAAAAAGGAAGAACCCTTTACAACCGGCATTTATACAGGAACAAACACAACATAATTTCTAATATGATAACTTTAATGGCCCTATAGAAGTCCAGTGTCCTATCTCCCCCTCTCTCCCAGTGAGCCATCATGTAGGTGTTTCATCCTTCAAACAAATCCTTTATGACCTTTTCTAATCCCTCAACTGTAAGCTTCTTTTGTTTCTTCTTTCCTGCCATTAATCGTTTTAACCAATAAAGTATCTTCGGAAGTGGGCTCTGATTTGCTTTAAGTGCCAGTAAAGAAAGCTCATAAGGTGGAAGAATCAAATCCACAATCTCCTGCCGCAGTGTGTACCTGAGCTCAGCTGTAACTTTCCATGTCATCTGGTCTTTGCATATGGTATGAAAGACCGAGGTAAATTTGTCCGGATGGCATGGGTTGTTCAGAGGAACCCAACACTCATGGAAGTAGCTTTTCTTGTATTGCTGGACCATTGAAGCAAGCCTACCCGACAGTTCTAGTAGATTGGAAAAGGGCGCTCTTGGACAGCGCATCGTTTGCCAAACATCATATGTGTTATTCAAGAGGAATATGTAACTTCGGCCTTTTTCACCTTGGCCTATCCATTCTGCATCTTCCTCTAGCTTAGATATCCAAAAATCAAACATCACACTGTAAGGTTCAACGGTGTAAGTCCCAGTGCCAAATAAAATTTCCATGGATTGTATAAGAAGTCCATTTCCTGGATGAATGGTAGATTCATCGGTATTATGGATGTCCAGAAGTATTTGTCCGAAAGCATTCAATATCTTGTCAAGAATACCAGCAATTTCAGCAGATCTGTTAAAAAAAATCTTGTTATGAACCATTCAAATCATTTGAAACACATACTATAGGATTCAATCAAGGAAATTTGAGGAGTGTTTGATCATTTTCCTTTTTGTTTCTTATTACTGTAATTAATCATAATCCCTACATGCTATGATAATGTGCCAATTGACCATTTTTGCCTCGCGTAAACAGTTTTTCACCACTCATGGCAACAAGAAAAGAACAAACGGCCGCGAGTTCCTTTTTCCTGGTATTGCAATGATCATCGGTTCTTCCGCCAGATGGCACATGTGCGTCTCTAGGAATCACTAGGGTAGTAACCCGTTGCTTGTGTGATAAAGTTTAGAATTTTCTTTCTGATTTATTTCTTTGAGAAGTGAAGGGAAGGAAGATTTACTTGATCCTATCAAGGTCAGTGTCCGATTAGGCACCTAAACATTGTGGATTGTGGTTTCACACGGGTTGATAAGTGGCGAGAGCCGCCGTATATATCAAAGAGACTCTCTCCGCGTTCCAACTTAATTTTGTGTCACTGACATGTAGGGCGTCCAGGTGGAGGAGCCCACGTGTGAATGAAGGAAACACAAAGCCACTCTGACTTTAAGTCAGGAGAATCTAATTCGGTCCCGCCTGCTCAATCCCCTCCACCGCGCGGCTCTACTACTACTGTACTACTAGTACTCTTGAAAAGAACATACAGTGCAGAATGGAGTAATTGGGAACACAGGGAAGAAACGATTGGTGAATGGTGACTAAGGCTTACCTGTCGATGGTAGCATTGACGAAGGCCGGAGCAATTTCAGCCTCCCGGCCTGCTTCGTCGCCGACGTCCTCCTCGTCGCTGGCACGGGTCGAGCCACTCCCCTCCGTCTCGACCTGGGGTGGCGTGGTGGGGCTGTCAAGATCCTCTGGCTCTGGAGTCGCCGGGATCTGGTCGGGCACCCCATCAGGCAGCTGCTCCAGCAGGGGCCGATGCAGGTTCCTCAGGAACCAGAAAACGAGGGCCACGGGCGCGGCGACGGCGAGGGCGATATAAATCTCCGGCGAGAGGCACGGACAAGGCGCTTGTTTCGGGATGAAAGGCAAGTATCGCGGGCAGCAAACATCGGGCATGGTTCGCCGGCGCGTGGGATTTTTTATTTTTTTTTAACTTGGTGGGCTTCTTTTTTATGGAGGGAGGTAAGAACAGGATTTGGCTGGATGTTCCAGATCGTGCAGGGCCTTTATATATGTTCTGGGTGCGGGGTGGGACAAGGGTGGTGTGGCCGTGGGGAGTGGCGCGGGGGAGGTTGAGACTGTGCGGCGCGGAGGGGCAGGAGGCTTCCGGGTAGTTTCCTTGTCCTCGTTCGTTCCCTTTTTCTTCAGCAGTTTTCCCTTCCCTGTCTCTGGCAGTCTGGCATAACCGCCGTTCTCCGATTCAGTCGACGCGGCGCAGATGGACTCGTCTCCCAGCTGACAAAAGTTCAGGCCCATCGTTTTATTAGGTTGATGAGAGTTGAGACGCCCTCAAGGTCCTGGTTGCGCTTGCGCCTCATGATATGGTAAATTAAATAAAAATAACCCAAAGTCCTAAGAAATTCAAAGATTAACCCTATTCGAAAACAAATTCAAACGGAATAACCCTTTTCTGCCACTCCCGCCCGCGCAACGCCGCAGCCTCCTGTGCCGCGCCAGATCAGACGGCGCCGCAGGCCTGCCACGCTGGCCGGATGGGGCCAGGCGCCGCACAGCTGCCACGCTGGCTCGCGTGTGCAGCGCCACCGAGCCTGGCGCCGCACACCTGCGTGCTGCGCCTCTCGGGCTGGCGCGGCACATCCTGCTACGTTGGCTCCGCGGGCCCCAGCACCTTAAGTGTGACGCCAGGCGGGGTGGCGCCGCACCCATCTGTGCCGCGCCATGGTGGCCGGCGCCGCACACCTGGAGCCCTTAAGCTCGCGCCGGGTCGGCCCAGCCCGACCCTCTTCTCTCTTTCCTTGCTTTCCTCTCCCCTCACCACTTAGAACGGCGGCGGCGGCTAGGGCTCACTCTTTCCCAATCTCCACTCAAAACTCCAAGATTTGAAGAAAAACTTAGGGGATTTCTTCCCCAATAGCCTCGCCAAAGTATTTTCCTCTTCTCCCCTCAATTTCATCCGCAAATTTTAAGTTATTTGTCCCTAGATTGAGAAATTCCTCCAAATGCTAGGCCACCAATTGGATATGTAAATTTGTATGGAGCAATGAGGTCTTTGGTTGATATATAGAGTTAGAATTGGTATATTAAACCTTCATGTATATAGATAAGATTGTTAGAGTTAGGGTTAGGGTTAGAGTTAGGGTTAGAGTTATGGTTAGGGTATGGTTGTATGAGCTTGTTGTTAGTGTAAATTTCGGCATAGATACTTATTTAATTTATGCACCGTTATGTTCTTATATTCATTTTAGGGATGGCTAGAATTGTCCATGTTCATCATATGGACAAGGAAGCTTTCTTGAGAGGCAATATTGAGCCAGACCCGGATGAGATTGACTTGGTGTTTGATCGTAGTCCAAACTATGCGGAGGTGTTGCAACAAATTCGGGTAGATTTGAATTGGATGGATCCTAGTGATGTTGTTGAGTTGGAGGGTAGACACAATGTGGGATTTGGGATGCACAACCGTTGGAAGACAATGCGTATCAGCTCGGAGCAACATTGGTTTGCATACAAGGAAGTGGTGGCCGAATCACAAGACAAAGCTCTTGAGTTATTTGCCACGAAAAAGGTTGATGGTAATATGCAAAGGAGTATCATACCGGTTGCCTCCCCATATGAAGCTCGGAGTCCTCCACCCATTAACCAAGAGGAATTGACTGAGCCTCCCTTGACACAGCAAGATGAATTGAGGACATCTCTGAGCCCCATTTCAAAGAATCAAGCTAAAGCATTGGAAGAGGAGAATGATGAGTATGAGGATAGTGAGAGGGAGGTTGAGCTCTGTGACAATACTATTGGAAATTTAGACTTATATCATACACAAGAGAACATAGATCATGACATCCCGTTTTCTCGAATGTATGTATCCAACTTGGATGAGGATGGTCCTGATGAAGAAGTTGATGAGGAGGGGTTCACTAAGAATGAGGCCGAAGTGCATGAGAAGGTATTGGGCAGGGATCATCGGGTACCCTTGTTTCGTGATCTTAGTCTAGCGGATGAAGCCACGGTTGATGGCGGCAAGGGTGTAGTGCTTGGACCAAGGCCAACTTCCTATCGGGATGTTAGTCACGAGAAGAATGGGATTTCAAAAGGACAGAGGTTTGCCACATTGTTGGAACTTAAGCAATGGATCAAGGACTTCTCTATTAGGTATCATCGCCCTTTCACGGTGGTTCACTCGGACGTGAAGAAGCATTACACGGTTAAATGCGAAGATGATGGTTGTCCTTGGATAGTGCGGGCAAGACCATACAAGGGGGGCTTGATTGGCGCATTTCAAGCTGCGTGTCAACGCACATGTGCCATGGAAAAAGGGTGGATGGCAAAGATGTGAAGCACGAGCACCGACAACTGACCTCTGAGTTTCTCGCCTTTAGGCTTTCAAACCAAATTTCTTCACTTCCGACAATGACCATCAAGATGGTCATGGAGTTCGTGGAAGCAATCTTTCACTATGAGGTGAAGTATTGGAAGGAATGGAAGACGAAGCAGGCCGCATTCAGGATGTTGTACGATGGTTGGGAAGAATCATACAGCCGAATCCCTAGGTTGTTTCTAGCAATGGCCGATGCTAACCCGGGCATGGTTCATGTGGTTGAGCCATATGGCACCGAAACGATGGTTCGTAAAGAAAGAAATGTTCGAATATTTGGGCGTGCTTTTTGGTCATTCGAGCAATGTGTGAGGGGCTTCGAACATTGTAGGCCGGTAATCTCCATGGATGGCACCTTCTTGACCGGGCAGTTCCGTGGCACTCTCTTGATTGCAATAGCAAATGATGCAAACAACCGGTTGCTTCCCTTGGCTTTTGCTTTGGTAGAGGTGGAGAACAATGTTAATTGGGAGTGGTTCTTCCGTCTTTTGAGAACGAAGGTTTTACCTCTTGATAGGGAAATATGCGTCATCTCGGATCGCCATCAAGGAATTCTCAACGCGGTGACGATTGACATTCCCGGGATCCTCCTTTACACCACCGATGGTGCATGAGACATTTTTGTTCCAACTTCTATAGGGCATGTAAGATCAAGGAGTTGACTGATGATCTTCAAGATTGTTGTCTTGCTTTCACGGACCGATGTTTCACAAATCTATATCTCAGATTGTGGAACAACAAAAAACTCGATTCCAAGGGTCAAGAGTTTCTCAATAAGCACATTCAGCTCCGTGACAAGTGGGCACGGGCTTATGATGAGGATGGCCGGAGGTATGGTCAAATGACAAGCAACATGGCAGAGGCCTTCAACAAGGTCCTTAAAGGTGTCCGTGCATTGCCCTTCACAGCAATAGTTCGATACACATTTGACAAGTTAAATGGATATTTTCTGAACTACTCACTTGAAACCGATAAGCAAATTGTGGGACAAAACAAGAAGGAGTACAAGTACGAGTTCCCACCTAGGGTTGATGATTGGAGGACATTTCAGTCAAGGAAAGCGGACTCCCAAGTTGCCACTGTTTTTGATAACGACGAGTTCATTTACCAGGTGGTTGAGCCTGGAGGAACCACTTCGGATGGTGTCCAACACGGAGGCCGAGCCTTTAAGGTCTCACTAAGGGATTGTGATTGCACATGCGGAAGGCCGTTGTTGCTCCATCTAGCTTGTTCTCACTTGCTATGTGCGTCTCGAAAACGCCATGTGGATTATAATCACAAGCGCACCGTTAGAGAGTCCGAGTTCTCTATCATGAAGACAAAAGATACATGGGCTCCTAGATTTCATCCATACCTTGACCAATCACAATGGCCGGAGTACCATGGACTCCAACTATGGCCCCATCCGGAATGGAAGGTTGTTAAACGTGGTAGACGCAAGACAAAGCATTTTAGAAGTGACATGGACGGATGGGGACGTGTCGGTGCGCGGGAATCGGGAAACGACCAATTTCAAGAACCTCGTAAGAGATCTCGTTGTGGGAAGTGTAGTGGTGAAGGACACAATGCACGGAGTTGTGCAACACAAGGGAAGAGGGCAAAGGGAAATGAAGCAAGCACAAGTGGCCCCATCCGAAATGAAGCAAGCAAGCACGGGTTTACGGGCTTCTTCCGATTCCGATTCCGACATCCTAGTTAATTAAAAAAAGTAGAACTATATATGTGAGCATCTATGAGAGCAAAATATATAAACAATTCTTTCTATATGAGCATCTCTATGTGACAAAGGTTCCAATAGTTATGAAAAAAAATTACAACTAACAAGTACATGGAGAATTCATAGTATGAAACTAACAAGTATATGAAGGATTACTATATCAATAAACTCTAGTATTAACGTTTATTACAACAACAAATTATAACTAAAATGAACATAAGAAATTCTTACCAATTACTACTAACAATAATTTTCAATCTATAACAAAAACATACTATCCCACATTATTATCCACAACAATTACTACTAACAATTCCTACTACTTACTACTAACAATTACCAATTACTAATAAGCAAGAATATTGCCAAACTAGGGTTTCCCTTAGGGAAAAATGAGAGATTTCTTGGACAAATACCTGGGGGATGTGGTGAAGAACAAGATCCACGGAGAGATTCTTCAAGATCTGAGCAATTGGAGGAGGGATTAGAGGAGGGGAGTATCAACCCTAGCCGCCGCCGCCATGTGTGTGTTCACTGAGGGGAGAGGAAAGAGGGGAAAAGGAGAAGAGGGTCGGGCTGGGCCGACCAGGCGCGAGCTTAAGGGCTCCAGGTGTGCGGCGTCAGCCACCATGGCGCGGCACAGGTGGGTGCGGCGCCATCCCGCCTGGCGTCGCACTTAAGGTGCTGGGGCCCGCGGAGCCAGCGTGGCAGGGTGTGCCGCGCCAGCTCGAGAGGCGCAGCAGGCAGGTGTGCGGCGCCAGGCTCGGTGGCGCTGCACACGCGAGCCAGCGTGGCAGCTGTGCGGCGCCTGGCCCCAGCCGGCCAGCGTGGCAGGCCTGCGGCGCCGTCCGATCTGGCGCGGCACAGGAGGCTGCGGCGCCGCGCCCCCGTGAGTGGCAGAAAAGGTTATTCCGTTTGAATTTGTTTTCGAACGGGGTTAATTTTTGAATTTCTTACTACTTTAGGTTATTTTTATTTAATTTGTCTCATGATATCTCTCTCTTTTAAAAATAAACGGACACCTGATGATAATTAGGTACTCCAGTAGAGTATATATACGTCACTGGCAAATATGCGGTTTTCTCTGGGGCGTCGGTCTTGCCAGGGTACAACGTTGACACTTGAGGGCGCCACGATTGCACGGCTTCAACATCTGCTTTGTGCGATGCCTTCTTGAGCGAGCGTGCAAGTGAGATCGAACGTCAAACCTGCCCTCCCTCTCGAGCCAACGCGTAGGCCTATCTTTTTTTTCCTTTCCAGTATTGCCGCTTGCTAAGGTATTGTATAAATCGTATCTGATAATCCTGGTGTGTTGTTGTGTAAACACTTTATATATAGCGAAGTTTTACTAGAAGACGTCGTGCTTTTTTCTTCTTTTATTGAAGAGAGGTTTCTATGTTAAAATTTTGTGTCCCCCCAAGGTATCTCGTTTCCATTCTTCTATTTACTTGTCATATATGTTTATAACATTTTTGACCTCCGATCCGAAAGTCCACCAATAACCACCAACTTTGGTACAAAGCGTTATAACATTTTTTTTTTTGCCTAAACGCTTCTAGTCGTTCTTTTCACACGCCAACGACCCCACCACAAATCGACTTTGTAAACATCTCCATCGTTGCCAAGCTCGCTGCCCTCCGACACTGGCCCACCTATCCTGTCTCCCCAGCCGCAGTCGTGCTGCCCGGCGCGGTGGTGGACTTGTCATTTTGACTGAGGGGATTCTGTTTGATGTTCGAGGTCGCGTGCTTCTCCTTCTCACAGAGTCAGATAAATGTCTGTCGTCCGTGTTTACTCCCAGCCGGCCGGTGTGCGAGAAGATGATTCTCTTGTGATGTGTGGGTGGGTTTGCTAGCTGAGCTTCCAGGCAGCTTCCTTGGCTTCGCGTTTGCTCCCAAACGGTGTGAGATGTTGACCACCAGACCACAGACCGTGCCCAACGAGGCTGAAGCAAAAAAGGAACAGGCCACGAAATGGATTCACTAACACTAGGACACGGTAGGGCTTGTAGGAGCACTTTGGGAGGGACACTTCTTCAAAGTGTCCTAAATCTCTAATTAGAGGCACTTTGAGCTAAGTGTCCCCAATTATGTGCACTATGTTCAATTTTTTCATCGGTTTTTACGAGGTATGGCTCTATCATTATACGGGCGCTGACATTCTCTATCATATTATAAGATTGAAATGTGTTGTCAGCTCTGCTTACTTTTTCATGGTTCAAATCTCCTCGTATTTTTCTTGTTGAATATTTTTTTGACAAAGAAAATATTTTAATATCCAAAAATACCAATTACATTTAGCCTCTGTACCAAAAAAAAAAAGATGTCCAAAGACATCTGAGATGCACATAACTAAAAACAAAAGGAAAAACAAAGACCATGTTGCGGTGCACAACCACTCGCAACAGAAGCACTCTAATCACAACCGACTACAACATGCGTACTATAAACTAGCCTCTTCAAAGGAAATATTTTAATATCACGAAAATACCAATTACATTTAGCATTTGTACCAAAAAAAATGTCCAAAGACATCTGAGATGCTCATAATCAAGAAAAAAGAAAAGAAAAACAAAGACCCTGTTGCGGTGCACAACCACTCGCAACAGAAGCACTCTAACCACAACCGACTATAACATGCGTACTACAAACTAGCCTCTCCAAAAGAAACACCTCCAAGAAGAAAACAATACACATGCGTTGTCGTCGTCGCTCGATCGAAGATCTTGGGGTTTCATCCTGAAGAAAGCCCGAGTTTGCAAAACAATGCCTTCAACAAGACCATTGCCAGGTACAACCAATGAAGGCCAGACCTTAGGCTTTTAACCTAAAAATAATGGTTCGATACTCGAGGAGCACCACTAAAAATGCAGTCCGCTTGTGTTGCCTCCCCCGCTTGCCAAGGGTGCATCTACAAGTTGCCGAACATCCGACACAAAGGGAGAACAAGTGTCGCATTGTCTTCATTACAACCAATACCCTTTCTTCCAAAACCAACCTCTGATCGCAGCTACCTGAGTGTATCTATCTCTATCAGCTTCATGAAAATCTATGTGAAGACATGTCCCGCATGGTACCGACTAGCATATGAAGCTTTGTGCCTCGCCCACAAAAGGGTGCATACGACCGCATTGATTCCGCTCTAGATATCTAGTAGAATCTAGTGCCAAACTGCGAAAATCTCCAAGAGGAAGACCGAAACCCGATGATGGCCCAATCGAGGAGACAGATTTGGTAGATCGACGACTTGGTGCTTGAAGAACAACATGGCCAAAAACCACCTTATATTCAGACCGATCCAGCAGTCCCTACACAGTCAGCCAACTCTCAGCAATCAGATCAAGCACGCCGACCTATGGCCTAGACGAGCCCAAGGCTGACCCCAGATCAGGCCCTTGCGCCGCGAGGCCCGTAAGTATTGCTCCGCTGCCACCAGCCCACATCGGCACGCCCGCATCTTCTTCTTCCGTGCCTCACAGTCGCATGTTGGCAAGCTCCGGGCATGTATGCATAATATGAACACATTATCATAAACTATACCTTGAGAAAAAATAGGTCATTTGACCCGAAAGTTAAGAAATCTCGAATGAGATAGGTCATTTTGTAAAGGTTTTTTTCAGACATAATCAATATACCAAGTTTGGTATTTTTCCTTGTAACTATGTCACATAATACGACACCATACAAAGGTTTCGTATTGTTTTGATCGTTTTTTTATTCTATTATGCCCGTTTTAAACTGTATATAATCTTTTATGTTTCACTTAATTTTTATTTACAAATGTATAATATTTGAGTGTAGATAGATAAATCTAATTTTCTGCAAAAAATCATAACTAAATCATAACTATATTTTTAAAGTTTAATGAGGTAAAAGAAAAAATAGCTACGCCAAGGACAGCCGTCGGCGTATGCTACGCCGAGGGCAGCCGTCGGCGTAGCATAGGATATGCCAAAGGCAATTCTACACCAACGGCTGCTTGGCGGGGCTGGTCTGGACAATGGCTACGCTGATGGCCCCAACGTTTGGCCGTCGGCGTAGCTTCCTATTTCTGTAGTGAAATCAGGTTGCACGCTCTTGCACGTTTGGCTCTATATTTTTCTTGCAGCACGCCTCATATACGTTCATACATGTATGTTTTTCTTTTTCTTTAATATTTGTTCTTATCTTTGTGATTATTAATCTATCAATCTAAACATTTTTCAAATATTTCATAAAAAAGTGAGCTAAATCGTTAACATTTTTATAAAATTGCAATAATGAATATTTTTTCTAAACTCATGAACAAGTTTTTGAAAATCATGAACTAAATTTCAAAAATTCATGAACAAAATTTAAAACTCATGAAATAATTTCAATAAAATCATGAACTAAATTTAAAAAACCATAAACCAAATTTCAAAAATCATGAACCAAATTTAAAATCCATAAACCAAATTTCACAAATCATGAACCAAATATCAAAATCAAAAACCAATTTAAAGAAAATCATGAACCAAATTTAAAAACATTTTTTTTTGAAAAAGTGCCTTTTTTCCAAAAATATAATAAACACTGTTCGGTAAAAAGAAAACAGAAAACCAAAAACAGAAAGAGAAAAAAAAAAACAGAAAAACACAGGTAATGGGCCGGCCCAACAGAGGAGTTCCCCTGTGTGGCTCGAGCCGGCGGCTGGACAATTAGCATTTTCGCTTCAGCGTCCGTCAAATTTCCAGCGAATTGCGGCTTAAAGGTTGGGGCTTGTCCCGATTCTCCGACTGAACGATTCAGTTAAGGAATAAGCATTGTGTATACTCACGCCATCACGCGTGCGCCTCCTGAATTCCCGATCGGCTCCCAATTGGAAGAAATGAAAATAGAACGGATTAATAGATGATCCATCGATCTAATTCGACCCGATCAGGTCGCCTAGAAACACCGACAAACATGGGTGCCAGCGCCCCTCACAGGAGCGCAAGGTTTCGGTTACCGGGCGGCCGGTAACCCATTTTACCGACACCCAGTAAATTGGTTTTTCAAGCAAAAAAAACCAGATATGTTTGAATTTAGTCCATATTCGTACGATGTTTGGAAAATTGGGTAACCGGACTTTTAAATTTTCTTGATTTTAAATTTAAATTTTATTCAAAGTTTCCGTCCGATAATTTCCGGTAACCATGGTAACCTAAAATATTGACCACCCTCGGTAAAATTTTCCAATCCGATAGCCGAAACCTTGCCATTGCTCATTCTCTCTCTTGGGTCCCGTCGCCATTAAAAATTGATCTGTTGATTGAAGTTTTAGGGCATGTTTGATTCAAAGGATTTGTATAGGAAATTTGTAGGATTAAATCCTATAGGAAATTTTCCTATGATATTTGTTTGATTTGTAGGAATGATTCCTATAGGAAACTTTCCTAGGAAATCCTTTGCACTAGATTGCATAGGAAATCTAACATCCACTCAAAGCTCTTTCTTAGAATCCTTTGATGGAATCAAACAAACTTTGTTGCATGTGGGTTCCTATAGGATTGAAGTGGACATGACATTGCAATTCTATGGTTTTCCTATTCCTTTGTTTTTCCTATCCTATGAATCAAACAAGCCCTTACCCTCCGCGCAACTATCGATCGGGAGGCCGTTCCAGGTTTGGTCAGTTGGTCTTGTTGAATTATTCTTTATTCGATCTTGCTATACTGATAAGTGAAAAACCAATGAGTGTTTCAATTCAATCCTAATACAACACGTAATATTACCTTTTTGGTTTATAAAGCACAAAGCATCTTGTCCTCTACTCCCCCATTTAAAAATATAAGATATTTTAACATTTTTGAAACGAATATATCTAAACCTCTTTTAGTGTGTAGGTTCACTAGATATATTAGTTTTATAAAAGCTAAAATATCTTATATTTTGAAACTAAGTGAATAGAAAGATAAGTTATGATCCCGGTGCTTCAAATCGTAATAAGGAATTGAAATCATTGTTTCATATATTTCTAAATATTATAAGAAATACCAGATACCATAGCCATGTCCGCCTAAATCTATTATTGTTTCCCAATGAATGACATGTTTTTGAATAGCAGAGGTCTTCGAGACTTGGCTAAACACTTATACATTGCACTATGTTCTAGGGAACACAATTTGGATTTTGTGGCTATCTCCGAAACGGGTAGACGAGAATTTTCACAAACTATACTAGATCGCCTATCATGCGGTATAGATTTTGTGTGGCATTCTCATCCATCCAGGGGACGGTCTAGGGACATTTTACTTGGCGTGCGGTCAGACACCATGGATATATTAGCTATTGCGGAAGGGGAGTTTCATATTAAACTACACATCCGTAACAAAGCTGATAATTTCGTGTGGAGTCTGGTTGCTGTGTATGGTGCGGCTCAAGAGGCTTTCAAGGCCGATTTCCTTCGAGAATTGGTGAACTTAGCAAAAGATAATCCGTACCCTATTCTTATAGGTGGTTTTAACCTGCTTCGGTTCCCATTTGAGAAGAGCAAAGGCCGCTTCGACGATCATTGGCCCTTCCTTTTTAACGTTGTCATTGACAGTCTTGATTTGAAGGAAGTAAACATGATTGGTCGACAATTTACTTGGGCTAATTATTTGGCGGAACCAACATACACGAAACTTGATCGAGTACTGATGGACTCAGAGTGGGAAGATCACTTCCCTCTAGTTTCGGTACGCGCTCTAGAATGTATTGAGGCTCTGTCAAATCATGCTCCCATTTTGCTAACCACTGGTTTACCATTACCACGTTGTGGCCGTACTTTCAAATTTGAGCTTGGATAGCTGCTTCGGGATGGTTTCCATGATATGGTGAAAGCAGTTTGGGGAAAGGCCGGTCGCTGGTGATACCCCAATCCAGAGATGGAATAATAAAGTGCGTTTGACACGGAAACATCTCGGGGGTTGGGCGCGTCACACTGCTGGTATTCTCAAAAAAGAAAAACTTAGACTTTCAGCTACTATTGATGGCCTTGAAGCTTTAGCAGAAACCCGGTTGCTTACTCCACAGAAAATTGAGCTAAAAAGCCAATCAAATGCGGAGATGGCCCGGTTACTGCGCGAGGAGGAACTCAAATGGTATCAACGTTCTAAATGACAATTTATTTTGCATGGGGATTCGAATACTAGATACTTCCACAGTGTAGCCAATGGCAGACACAAGAAGAAACGTATTCATTCCTTAAAGCATAATGACGAGTTGATTGAAGGACATGAGCAACTAAAGTCTTACATTACGAATTATTATAAGGGTTTGTTTGGGTATCCGAAGGAAGGCACTTTGTCATTGGATGAATCCCAAATTAATGATATAACCCAAGTTTCTGCGGAGGAAAACAACTACCTGACTGCTCCCTATTCTGAGGAGGAAGTCAAATTAGCTGTTTTCCAAATGGAGCATAATAAGGCACTTGGTCCGGATGGTTTCCCCGCTGAGTTTTACCAAACTTTTTGGGATGTAATCAAACCAGATCTCTTGAACATGTTTAGTGCTTTACATGAGGGTCAAATTGATCTGTTTCGGTTGAACTTTGGTGAAATCATCTTACTGCCTAAGGTTAATGAAGGATAACGGATCCAACAATATAGAACGATCTGTCTTCTTAATGTTAGCTTCAAGATTTTTACCAAGGTTGCCACTATCAGGTTGAATTCTGTGGCTGATCATGTTGTTAGGCCTTCACAAAACGCCTTCATGCAAGGTAGACACATTTTGGATGGTGTGGCTACCTTATATGAAACGGTTCATGAACTCCATAGAAAGAAATTGAATGGGGTAATTCTAAAAATTGATTTTGAGAAAGCTTATGATAGAGTTAATTGGTCCTTTCTACAACAAGCTCTTAGAATGAAAGGTTTTTCAGCGGATTGGTGCTCCTTGATCGAAAGCTTTGTAGTCGGAGGTATTGTTGCCATCAAAGTCAATGACAATGTTGGCAACTACTTTCAGACTAAGAAGGGGCTAAGACAAGGAGACCCATTATCGCCCATGCTTTTCAATTTAGTAGCTGATATGTTATCCATCTTGATTGAGCGTGCTAAGTCTGATGGCCAGATTGAAGGTGTGATCCCTCATCTTGTAGATGGGGGGGTATCTATACTTCAATATGCAGACGATACAATTCTTTTTATGGAACATGATCTTGAAAAAGCCAAGAATCTGAAACTCATACTTTCGGCTTTTGAGCAGCTTTCTGGATTAAAAATTAATTTCCATAAAAGTGAATTGTTTTGTTTCGGCGAGGCCCAAGAGGAGGTTGGTATTTATAATGAACTCTTCGGCTGTTGTCACGGCACTTTTCGGGTCAGATATTTGGGTATTCCGGTACACTACCGAAGGCTTACAAATGCTGAGTGGAAAATTGTCGAGGAAAGATTACAGATACGTTTGAGTAGTTGGAAAGGCAAACTTCTCTCTATAGGGGGAAGACCGGTGCTCATCAACTCAGTCCTTAGTAATATGGTTTTGTTTATGCTTTCTTTTTTTCAACTACCAAAAGGTGTCTTAAAAAGGTTAGATTATTTCCGATCAAGATTCTTTTGGCAGGGAGATAATAAGAAAAAGAAGTATAGGCTGGCTAAATGGAGTGTTTTGTGTAGACCCAAAGAACAGGGTGGGCTCGGTATTCATGATCTAAAGGTTAAGAATACAACCCTCCTTAGTAAATGGCTCTTCGAGTTATTAAATGAGGACGGGGTTTGGCAAACTATTATTAAAAGAAAGTATATTGGTTCAAAGGCATTGTCCCAAATGGTTTGGAAACCTGGTGACTCTCACTTTTGGGCTGGTCTAATGGCGTCAAAAAAACATTTTTTACGCTTCGGGACTTTCTCTATTAATAATGGGACGCAGATAAGGTTCTGAGAGGATAAATGGCTAGATAATGCTACCCTTCGAGAACAATATCCTTCGTTATATTCTATTGTTCGTTATAAGGAGGAAACGGTTGCCACAGTGCTCGAATCATTCCCACCAGATATAACATTCAGAAGGGATCTAATTGTTTCTAGACTTGACTCTTGGATCATGTTGCTACATCGTTTGGCACATGTACAAATGTCGGACGAGCCAGATGTATTCCGATGGAATCTAACTAAGAACCGGTCCTTTTCTGTTAGCTCTTTGTATGATGCTTTAGTCCAGCCGTCTATTCCGGTGGTAGATAATAGGATGATCTGGAAGATGAAGATACCTCTTAAAAACAAAATCTTTGTTTGGTATCTTCGTCGTGGGATTATCCTTACAAAAGAAAACCTTATTGAGCGGAATTGGCATGGAAATCCTGGGTGCGTGTTCTGTCACCATGATGAGACAATCAAACACCTATTTTTCCAATGTAGTTTTGCTCGGTCTATATGGTCAATCACCCAAGCAGCTTCAGGCTTGTATCCACCACGTAGTATTGCCAACATTTTTGGGAATTTCTTACATGGTATTGATAACAAGTACAAAAATCTTCTTATGGTCGGAGCGATAGCCATTATATGGTCGCTATGGCTATGTAGAAATAATAAAGTTTTTAATGATATAAACTGCTCTCTTCTGCAGGTTCTCTACAGGTGTACCCATACCCTTCGGGTTTGGTCGACTTTGCATCGTGCGGAATATCGCGATCTCTTCATGGAGGTGTGTACGCGGCTGGAGGATACGGCACGGGACTTTTTTACCAGACATGGATGGCAGCATAATTTTCGGATAGACCTGCCCTCTACACCCTAGGCGTTTTTACAATTTCTCAGTTTGATATGTAATTCGTCTGTATCTTTCATTTTATGTTTGGACCATGTGGATTGGTGTCGGCTGTGTGCATCTATATGCAGAGGCCGGGTGTAAGTTACTGTCTAAGTAATAAAGACGCCCTTTATTGAAAAAAATGTCTCCAGTTGCACAGGGGCCCCAATTTCTAGAGATGACCCTTTATTTGGAGCAGAACTAAAGTTGAGCATTCACTTTGCTCTGCTTTGTGACCCTCTTTGCTCTATTTTCTGATCAATTTTTTTATCAAAAGCTCAAAGATCCCGACTTTAAATAAATGTAGCCCCAAACAGCCAAGGTTACAAAGTGTTGATTAACACCTAACCGGCAACAGATACATGCAAAAAAAGATAAAAATATGAAGCACAACTTGAACAATGAGGCCTTCGTTCAGCTTCGTGATCTGATCAGAGAAGAATCCATGTCGGTGAAGAAGCACGCAATTGAGGAACTCATGCCATCGTCAACCTCGAGAGGGACAGTCATGTGCAATGCCATCCATTTGCACCTCCAAAGAAAACACCTTGCCTTCTAGCCCTTGATCGAAGGGCGCCACACCTGTTAGGAGGTGGAGTAACTCACCCTGAGCACACATGGGAATTGACATACACGTTTCCATGGGGATGACTCCGGGCACTACCGCCTCTAGGCCGCCACCCAGAAACTTCACTGCTGCCCGCAACACCAACCACAATGACAATAAGCAAACTGCCAAGAGTCAATGAAGACACGGTGATAAAGATAGCGCAGTGGCACATGGACTAGCCAAGAGTCACATTCTAGCTCAAGCACTTGTAGGCTGCTGCTGATGGAGAGGAGAACCCTTCTCCTCTCGCCTGGCTCGAGGCGGCCGACCCATCAGTGAGAAAACAAGTCCCACGGAACAAGATCCCCCCGAACACTTGGCCAACCACATCACCACCACACGAAGAGAGAACAACCGCTACTAGTTACCAACTACCCACCACCGAGGTCGTCCACTAGCCCCTCTATCTAAAGGCGGCACCTTCAAAAAAGGTACGATGCTGGAGCGCCGCTGCCCAAACCGAAGCTTTTAGGTTTCATATGAGACTTGCCGGTTAGGGAGGAGGAGAATAAACCTCGATGTTTCCTCCGGGAAGGAGAACGAGGCCCATAGCTTCCTCAACATTGTGGCAATCGCCGTCAGCCAAGGGTTTCCCCTAGTCAACCCCGCCACAGGCCCACTGAGCAACCGCCGAAATGAGGTCCATGGCCATGGAGGGGAGACGAGAAAGGCTGGTTGGAGGAGTCCTCTTTAGATATTGTGCTGGAGGCCGAATGACGCGATCTTTACACCATGACCATGCATGTCACCGCCTCACCACTCACGCAACCGAGGAGCCGATAAGCTGGAAGGACGACCACTACATGCAGTAGGGTCCACGCCATCCACTCCGCCCAGGGCCGCCTCCCTAGTGTACTAGAACCCTCCAGCACAGGAGTTCTCCACCCTTCAATTGCGCGAGAGCCGATATGCAAGGTCTGGATGCATCCTTCACTAGAGTCGTGTGCCTTTGTTCGGCGGCCCTCCGCGGGCGACGCCGAGGCGGAGGAGGAGGGGGTAGATGGCGGCAGGGCTTCTTCAGCACCAGGAGGGAGAGGTTAACATGACTCGTGATACTATGCAAGAACCTGTGGGCGGTTTGTTAGTAGATAGCCAAGATGAGACAGTAGATGCATTTCAACCAATGGAGTAGCTGCCTACAAGGATCGCCGGTTATAGGATCACATGGACTACGTTCCCTGGTACCAAAAGCACGTTCTAGGTGATATTCTCAGCTGAGTTTTGCCCTCTTAGTCTCCTACAGGAGGCGTTGCGAGGGGAGTAATGGGGAGGATCCTGGTGTGCACGTCTCTCCTCTCACGAGGGCCACCGCTAAGGGAAGGGGCTATGGCTTTCTGCTCAACTTGTTGCATAAGTGGTTGTTCCTGGCCCCTTGAAGTGTGGAGGGGCAGATGAGTCACATATTTGTGTTTGTTGTTGTAATACATACTTTTTCTTGATCTAGCCTGGGTATCAAACAATCGAAAGTGGGAGCAAGGGACAAAGGTACGTGTATGTCCGTAATACTAATATTTTCAGATTGGCCAGCTGGCACCATTAGAACATATATAATGGTTATATCTTAGTTATATCTTAGCAATGTCACATAGAATGATTGGTAATATGGAGGAGAGAGAAAAAATGAGGGTTATTTTCTCTTAGTTAAGAGATATCCCTTCTCAATAATCTCTCTCACTGAATATAGGAATCTTGGTAAAACGGCAGGCAATTTGATCCTAGTGTCCGTGCTTAGCGCTCGCACGGTACATGTTTTTAGCAAGACCTTGAGAGCTGGTGGGATCTGTGGTGTATAGTTTTTCTGTTAGGTGCATGTAGTGAGGTAGGTGGATGTAATACTATAGAGAAACGTATAGTTCTTTTTTCTTTTACAATAGAAACATACAGATTTGTTTCTGTTCCATGTATAACATAGTTCTAGGACGCTGCTACGTTTAGACCGGTTGCTAGATTGTAAAATTCGATGGGATTTCGACAATGATGCATGCATGTGTGTTAGAAAACACGTCGGGTCCCAAGAGGTGTGCATGGGTTGGACTCGGTATTAAACATAAGAGGACAAAAAAGATGACGTCGTCAAGAATTAAATGCGGGAATCTAAATATTCAAAATGTTTTATAGGTCAAACCGTTTATCGGATTTAGGATCCGTTTTCACCGTTAGACTAACCGCGACAAGATCTTCAAAACTATATCCCATGTCGATATGCTTCGAAAACTTTTTTTCGAACCAAAAGGTTATCCACGCGTAACACGTAAGTTATCCAGGTTGTGCTATATAAATTATCCATCAGATAACATATAAGTTATCCACCATATGAATGGGTTATGTGTTTGAGTTTTTATATGCGTACAAAAACACAAATATGAACTTCTCCGATTTAGAATTCATTTTCACGAGTCAACAACTACAAAGTACCGCTATCCTAACATCTAGGCTACTGTTCAAATCAATCAAATAAGTCTATTGCACATGTAATTAACTAAAATGGAGGTAACCAGGACTTAAGAAATATAGTTGCCACAAAGAGAACTAAAATTCCTGAATTTTTTACAAAGTTACTCATAGAGATAAACAAAAAGTTATTGATGATATTGTACAATAATTATCTACCATTAACATGAGAGTTATCCATGCTCCAGCATATAAGTTATCCACCTAATAACATGTAAGTTATCCACCACTATAAAATTTAACCCAGAGATAGAATATAAAAGTTATTCTAGCGATTCGGCTTTAAGTATAAATTGTTTAAAAAAATTAAATTTAAGCCTCTTTTGCATACGATATAATAAAGGAGGTCTTATGCCTACCCATCAACCACCCTAAGTTGTAGTGAACAAATGTAACAAGCAACCAATAGTCTAGCGGCTCGGCTTTATCGTCGTTGCCGCTATCGCGGCGTATGATTGACGAAGCATCGAACGGTGTTAGTGTGCCAAGACTTCGTCGCAACGCATCGATGACGATAAAGTCTCGGTATTCTAACACCTAGCTACCATGTCCAAATTTAAATTAGCACGTACCTCACATTTAATTAACCAAACTAATATAGATGGGGCAACCGAGGTTTTATGAGGCCAAAAAATAAATAAAAAGTTACCCACGTGAGAAATATGAGAACGTCTCGACCCAACCCGTTTATATGTTGGATAACTTATATATTTTAGGTGGATAACTTACATATTATGACATGGATAACTCACTTGTTAGGGATTGATAACATGAGATCTACTCGAAGATCTCATCGCGGCTAGCCTAACGATGAAAACAGATCCTAAATCGGACAAATGGTTTAATCTAGAAAACATTTTAAATTTATGATTTGCTTCTTAGCTGGCTTTGATTTGGTTTATGGCATGCGGACACCGGACAGTGCTATATGCGCGTTCGTCGAGTTTGGATTTTTTCAGACATGTCGCTATCTAGATTTTCCGTAGTTCTAACTATAAAACGCGACTGTTGGCTATCGATTGGGTTGAACCTTCGGATTACTGGAATCTGGTGTAGTGTTCTTCCATCTAAAAAAGTATTTTTCAGCGGGGACTGTTGTTCTAGCACCTGGGCTTGCAACGAGTAAATGGCCCAAAGAGAAGAATAGAGCCCGCAAACTACATGTGGTCCAGTAATTATGGATGGCATTGTTATGGGCCTGGAGCGTTATTTGCATCTTAAACCATACGAGATGATCGTTTCATTCGGTTCTCAAAAACATTTAAAAAATATCGATTCATCCATAAACCTGGCGATTTGGCCGGCGTTCGTCTTGATCGATCGCCGTCGCTCTACGCCGCCGGCCAGCGGTCACCGGTAGAAGCCTCGGTCCCTTCGTCGAGCACAAGTGCTACTGCCGCAGACCGATCAATCATGAGTACTCGCCTGTCAATCTTGCTAGTAGTTTTTGTTGCGGTGGTTGAACCTCCTACTATTTGGTCACCGGTGGAGAAGCAGCTGTTTTTCCCCAAATCATCCCGCTGATTTCAAGCGCTGGCCAAAAGTTAAAAGAAAACAGGATTGGTGTTAACAAATTCTTTTTACCCGACGTGCGCTGCTACTACTTTCTTTTTGTTTCTGGGAAAGAGCTTCATGTCAGTATGTCATCCTAGAGTAACTCCAACGGCCGCCTTAACATCTAAAAAGAAAAACGGCCCGCGTTAAAATTTGGCGTGCTAAAAACCTAGCACAGGATCTCAAAAAAAAAAAAAAAAAAAAAAAAAACCTAGCACAGATATAGCATGCGCTGGCTGGCGTTTCACCCGAGACGCTATTTAGCAGCTCGCCACAAGTAAGTAAAATATGGCACGCTAAAATAACTCGTTGAAACACATATTTTCACATATCTACACCAAACAAAATTCAAACAAATTAGAAAAAATAGACTGAAAATATACTAGATATATTTTACATAGGTGCATCAAACAAAGTTCAACATAGTGCAACCCTACATTCTACGTCAATGTCTAGGACGAAATCAGATTCGTCCTCCGTCGAGGACTCCATCGGTATCGATAAGAACTGGTCTAGTCAGCGGTTGTCGTCGTTGTTGTCTACGGGCCGGCTAGCTGAGCCTCAATGAGCACCTGACGGCGTACCTTGTTGGCCCTCCTCGCCCGGCGGCATGCCTTGCATTCCTTCCTCTGCGCGCAGAAGGCCACCTCAACGTCGACCTCCTCCAGGAAGTGGGCAGCCCACTCCGTCCTCAGGCGCTCGTCCTCCTCGGCGTGGTAGAGGTGCCGAAGCCATGTGGCGTGGCGCCGCTTCTCCTCGGTGACGAGGCGCATCGATGTCGCGAGCAACTCCGCCTACTCGTGCGTCCACACATCGTGAAAATTCACTTGTGTGCGGGAGGGGTTGTGAGTGGTGCACGGCAAGCGGGCAAGATGGAGAATTTTGGCGTGGGAGTGAACCTTCAGCGGCGGTTGAGCGGTGTTAAAAAATATATAGTCTAGCCATTTCCATCAGTTCGGACTTTGATTCAGATGCTAGTGCATTAATTTAATATGATAGCAAAGTCAGGATGTCTCAAATTTAAACTCTGGCTAACACATTATTTAATCTACTCCAAATAATTGCGCCCCGGATTATCCACGTCTAGTGTCTTTCCATTTATTCAGCCTAGACATGAGGGGCCGAATGCCACGATATCTTGCGCGACAATTTTTTTTTGAGCGCGCACGATTTTGACGCGGCTGCTCGAGCTGCTTCCACGCGCTAAAATAGCTATTTTACCCAGTCAAAGTCATGTACTCTAGGAAAAACATATAGCATAGGAATACTCTGTTTCGGAGATAGCAGTAGGTTTCTGTTAACAAGGGTATGAGAGTAGCAGCGTCCCCAGTCGATTAAAAATGGAGATAACATGTGCCGCCAAATTTGCACGCAGGGAGGTATACCTCTAGTAGTTGAATTTGCAGGTAGAGACACCCTTGGGCAGGGTGCCCGGAGTGATGGCCGGACATCCCTTGACGCGCATCTCGGGGGGACTTCTGCTCCACTCGAGGGCGAGGCCCGACAAGGACAGCTTTGGGCAGTCGATGATGCTTATGTCGCTGAGCACAGGGAATGCCCCTTTGGGCATATCATCCCATGCCACTAGTTCCGGCATGTCATCTAGCACGATCGTCTTCAGGCTCGGGAATGCGCCGGGGCTGCTGCTGCCGCAGAATCCGCCATCGATCCTCTTGACAATGGTCAGCTCCTTCATATCCAGAAGCTCCAGACATGGGAGCCCGCCCAGAGCAGGAAGAGCCTTCAGCCTCCTGCAGTTCCTGAGGTACAGGCACGTCAGCTTCTCCATCGCCACCAGCCAGCTCGGAAACGTCGTCCCAGGGTACCTCGTGATGCGCAGGTCACGGAGGTCGCAGTGAGGCTCCAGACCTTCGAGGACCGCCGCGGCCGCGTCGGTGGGTCCTTCGTTGACATGCCGCGGATCCGAAGCCCCCCATTCAAGTTTCAGCACCTTGACCTTACCTTTGCTTGCCAGCCGAGCCGCCATGGCTTCCTCCTTGCTGGCGACGGCGTCGAGGCCCCTTATGCCCAGCGTCCCACTCAGATAGCTCATCTTCGCCAGCTCCGACACGCCATGCCCTTCTTTCTCCGACCCCTTCATGACCTTGAACACGATGGATCCTTGCAGTTTGACCATAGACCCAATGCCGCTTATGTTAGTGATGCAATCCGTGTTGATGTCGAGGTGTCGCATGTTGACGAGCCTGTTCAAATTTTTCGGGAACTTCTGGAGCTGACAGGTATGCTCCTTCCTCCTCCCATCGTTGCTGCTGACACTGAAGGTCTGAAGAAACAACAGCCCGGTGAGCTGCTCACAGAGAGTCCTCATGGTGCTCGGAAGACCGAGGTACCGCACATGTTTCAGCTTGCCAATAGTTCCTGGCAGCTGAGTTAGCCCCGTCTGTGTCAGATCCAGCACTCTCACGCCCTTGAACAGTTTGAGTACACCTTTGTCGATGGTGGTCGTATCACCACCACTGCCATCAGCATTCTTCAGAATCAGCAAGGTCCTCACATTGTTGAGCATCGTTCTACATTCCTTGAGCTGATCAAAGCAGGCGCTGGTGACGGACAAATGGCGAACTGTTGCGGGGATGCTTCTGGGGGCAGAGATGCTGATGCAGTTCTTGGCAGAGGCCAAGCGTATCATCCAATGGATCTGCTCATGGATCACATAGGTCGCTTCTCCCCCTCCTGCTCCTTGCTCAACTTCTTGGAACAAAGAACGGCCGACCAGACTGTCGAAGTAGCCTCTGGCGATATCTTCCATGGTCAGACTCGGACCCTCCTGTTGGGGGGCCTCCACGAAACCATGGGCTATCCACATCCTGGTTAACTTCTCCCGCTCGAACTTCCAATTGTCTGGAAATATGCTGCAGAACTCGAAGCAACGCTGAAGGTGTGGCGGCAAGTGGCGATAGGTGTAGAGATGGCACGATAGCACGCTGCCCAGGTGTTGCTCGATGTCCTCTAGGATTTCGCAGCACTTGTTGGGACTTGTTGGGGACCCCTTCAACTCGTCACCAATCTCCACAGCTGCCAACGGGGACCCCTTCAACTTGGGTACCTGCTTGTCTAGCAGATCCTGGATCTTGCTACAATGAGTCCAAACATTGGCCGCAGTGTCGTTGACAAGACGTGTGATCTCGTCGGGTTTCATCCCATCTAAGAAGATGATGCTTGCATCTGCTTGGAACGTTGTCGAGCAAATCTTGGCCCTAGTGGTCATCACGATTCTACTTCCACCTCCGGCGAAGCGTGTAAACGACTGGAGCGCATGCCATGCATGCTTCCTGTCCACCTCGCAGGTCGCCGATTCGTGGTTCCACACGTCGTCGAGCACGAGAAGGCACCTCTTTGATGCCAAGAGCTTCTCCAGCTCATTCTGGAGGCAAGTAACGTTCATCTCGCCGACGGGTCTATCGCCGGCAACGGACCTCCAGATCTCTTGCAGGAGCTCGAACTCGGTGTTCTTGCTATAGGCGTGCACCCATATGCGAAGATCGAACTTGTCTTCAGCGTCGCGAAATGCCTGGCGGGCAAGCTCCGTCTTCCCCATCCCGCCATGACCGACGATGGCGATGACCTTGCTCATGCTGTTGCCGTCCGGCTGCTGCTCCAGCATGGAGTATAGCTGGTTATACTCATCATGGTACCCAAAGAAGCTCCTCTTGTCCCTTACCGGGCTTGGGCCCGTCTCTGCTTTTCTCAACATGGAGCTCTGCCGGAGCTGGGGGAGCTCCCTCGCCTTCAGACGGGTCTTCTCTAGATTCTTGAGCACTTTCGCCAGCTGAGCCGACAACGAAATTCTGTTGGATCTTATGCCATCGATTAGGCCGTTGGTGGCCTTGATCTCTAGCACGAACTGGTCGAGGAGCTCCTCGGCGTCATGGATGTCATCTTTGAGCCGCCACAGGCCATCAAGCCTTGATTGGTCCTGTACAAAGGTCGTGCTGGCTTGGTCGAGGAGGTGCTTGATTTCCTCCAGCTCCTGCGCGAGTTTTCCCAGCTTCTCCTTGTTGCCGCTGAAGACCTTGTACCTGCTGACTGCACAGTCTCGTGCAACCCTCATGAGCTCGGCGATGTTAGGCGTCACGAACCACCCCACCACTCCAACCGCAACGGCTTCTACCACCACCATGATCCACCCAGGCGAATGGTTTTTGTACCTAATGGAGCCATTTCATAAGAGATCCATACAAATTACTCACAGATCTCAAAATAAACAGTATTTCGTGGAGGCTACAGACATGGCATGGATCGACGGGAGAGGCCTCACCGCTAGGTACCGGAGCTGGTGAAGTTTCCGGGCCGTCGAGCTTGGTGATGCTGCTTCCAGTTCTACGACGATATGCCAATTAGTAAATGTATGTATGTAACTCGACTGCAGCTATGGATCTTGCTCCCCTAAAAGAAAAAAAGAAAAAAAAGAAGAATCTAACAGGAAGTAGGAGTACCTGTGAATTCAGACCACTGAGAGCACGGACATGCACACAGCTGCTTGCCAGTCCAGTCCTTCTATGAATGTAAGATCTATCTCCCACTTCCGTATAGCTGTAATACGGTCGAGACTTCCTCATCTTAGAAGAGGGGAGTACAGAGTAGGCGTAGGATGAAAGGACGACTAATCAAAGTCAAGTCAACTAATCAAAATGTGGGGTACATGCATTAATGATGCATGTCTAGCAGCACAAATTAAATAATTGTTCTTGAGTTTGATATTCCACGACAGACAAAATTTGGACTGCTTGGCGACGCTGACTGGCTAACGATGATTACAGAGAGCCTCGTTAGTGAGCGACCGCGTCCAAGATTCTTTTATACTGGTTGGTAAGGCCTTGATCACATGTCACATCTCCCGCCATGTCATCTTTCTCTCCCTCGCTCCTCTCGAAAGGTCTTCGTAGGTCTATCTCCACATGTCTCTTCTTTTCTAGATCCAATGCATTACGCCTGGCTTTAAATTGGTAAAGTGGAAGGGCCATTTCAAAATGCTCAAACATAGCTTGCAAGCAGTGCATACGAACAGAAAAAAATGCATATATACTAAATCAGCGACATTTATTATGGATCAAAAAAAGTAGCATATCAATGGATCATAACATCTAAAATAAACGGATGTAATTCATGCATAATGGATGTCAGAAATGGATTGGTTGGTTTTTATAATAAATTTAGATATATTATTTATATTATTTGGAGTTATATAACTAAAATTATGATTTTTTAAAGTTTATAATGGTAGACTGTTTTGTACATACCATATATATGTACCAATATCAATCGATCATAACATCCAAGAGAAACGGATCTGATACATGCATGAAGGATGTCAGAAAAGGATTTGTTGGATTTTTCTAATAAATTTAGACGTATTATTTATATTATTTTGAGTCATATAACTAAAGTTATGATTTTTTTAAAGTTACATTATTAATAGAAGCATTTTTAATTGTTTGCATATTTTAGTCATCTGAAATAGTGAACCAAGTTTATATTCAAAATATTCAAACATTTTTTAGAACTTTTCATATTAAAAGTTTTTTCATTTGAATCCGTAGTTATGAACGTTTGAAATAAATAGTTTTTTTAAAATACTATGAGGCGCCAGGGACCGTGCATAATTTCATTCTAGAACTCGAGAACCTGCATGTAAAATAGCAGTCAACGTGTTTACCCACGACGTCAGCCCGACAGGTGGGTCTGTTAGTTTTGGTGTCAATTGACTCTCAATTCTGTCTTAGTGCGAATTGCAACAAATCTACCGAAAAGTGGCCACTTGCACTTTTTTTGTAAAGTGATGGTTATTCGAACTTTTCGCTGAAATATGGTGTTTTATGCTAATAACTCTTTGTTATGGATCAGAGAGAGTAGCATATTTCGAACATTGAGATCTTCATCCTAGCCCGCGATCTCACTAGAGAGGAAGCAAAGTCTTTGAAGAAAACCCACTCCTTGTTCGACCGACGGAAGGCAAAACACTGTTGCAATGCCATCTATTTCCTCCTCCAAAGAAATTCCTTATTCTTTCCCTGGATTGAAGGGTGTCATACCGCCAGGAGATAGAGCAGCTCACCATGGGACATGGATGGACATTGATAGACGTAGTGCCAAGAGAGAGGACACCAAGAACTAGCGTCTCGACGCACAACAACCTACAAACGCAGACGCCGTCCACAACACACATCGTAAGACACAAGCTGACTGACAATATCAGTGAGAATTCACAGTGTAAAGGAAGGGTGATAACACCACCATGCACGGCAAGAATCCGCATTCCCGACTCATCTTCGGGGAGTTGTCCCACAAGAAAGAAGGTACCTTCGGGGAGGAGGAGCACCACAAGAAGTCTTGGCTAGCCACAACATCGGTACCACATCACCATTGAAGATAAAAATCAACTATAGTTATGCCCATTGTCGACATCGTGATGCCTCCATAGAGTTCTTGTCCTCCTTTCCTGTCTTTTCCGCGAGGCCCGTTTTTCCGGATTCGCTTGTAACCAGACTCTAGGTCCTTCTTCAGGTCCTTGACAAACTTGCAATTGCGGTTAGTGTGAGTGGCTTTGCCATTCTCATCCATATGGACGTAACATGTCATATCCCGGTATTACTCATATGACTGGGAACATGGGGCGTAGCAGGTGTAGTTTCACTGTTGCGCTGCTACCCACGACCACCTCCCGGCCACATCCACATTGTCCGCCTTCGCCTCTGCCAACGAATGTCATGGTGACCACGTCGGTGGTTTGTTTCTCTTTAGGTGGATTCTTCTGCTTGTTGTTGTTATTTTTCTTGGTTTGGTTGGGAATTGCTATTGCAAGGAGGCTGCACTGAGCATCGTTGTCGGTTGCCACGATTTCGCTGGCGGTGGCAATCATTGCATTGAGATCAAGCTCACCTTTGTCATGGACGTGCTTCGGTGTATGCCGGAGCAATGAGCCTCATTCCAAGCCATCGATGAAGGCCGCCATAGCGGTTTGATTGTGTACTCCCGCACAAGAATTTTTCATGTCCATTCAACTGGAGAGAAAGTTCTAGGATGATTCATCATTTTCTTGTACATAGCGTTGTAGGTCACCGATAGTGCAGGGACGTTTCTACGTACCTTCGAACTTTTTGGTGAACGCTTCATGCATGCCCAACCAGTTGTAGATAGATTTCTCCGACAAGTCATCGAAACCATTGGGGGGCCATACCGGTGAGCATAAGTGGGAGGTACTTGACGGCCACGTTGGGGTTTGCCTAAACCGGAGCGGGTGTGGTGGATTAGAGAGAGCCTCGACGTCTAGGGTTTATACACCAAGAGTAGGAGGTGGCGCCGGCGGCTAGGGTTTAGGCTAGGCGGCGGAGCTTTAGAGGGCTAGGGCACCGACGGCTAGAGGGGCAGGCAGCGGCCTAGGGTTTGGGGTGAGGGCCAAGGGGGCGCCTCACCCCCTCCTTTTATGGGTGGGAGAGGCGGCTAGGGGGAGGCCGAGTCCTCCCCCAACTCCTCTTGGTGGCTGGAGGTAAGGAGGGAGAGGGAGACCTCTACCTTGTGTTTCCTTTCCCTCCTCCACTAGGATTTAGACTTTCCTTATTTTGGGATTTGACTTTTCAAACTAGACTTTGACTATTCAAACTAGAGTTTGAATTCCACCTCCTAGCCTTGGCCGACTTGACCTAGGACATTATGCCGCCACCCCCACTTGGGTATGGAGCATCCATGTGTCCCCCCTCCGGGTTGGTGGACCTTCTAGAACCTTCCAGAAGATTCCGAACACCGAAAACATTTCCGAACCTCGGAATTGGACTTTCCTTATATGAATCTTATTCTCCGGACCATTTCAGATCTCCTCATGATGTCCTGGATCCAATTCAAGACTCCGAACAATATTCTGTCTCCAACTCATTTCCATATCTATTAAACAACATCGAATCCTTAAGTGTGTCTCCCTACGGTTTGTGAATTATGCAGACATGACCGAGACACTTCTCTGATCAATAACCAATGGAGGAATCTGGAAAATTATATGGCTCCCACATATTTCTACGATTACTTCGTGATTGAATGAACCATTTACATACGATACCAATTTCCCTTTGTCTCGCGATACTTTACTTATCCGAGGTTTGATCGTCGGTATCTCCAATACCTAGTTCAACCTCGTTACTGATAAGTACTCTTTACTCGTTCCGTGATATGTGATCCCTTGTGACCTAGTCACATGCTTGCAAGACAATTGGATGATATTCCACCGAGAGGGTCCAGAGTATATTTATCCGCCATATGGATGGACAAATACAAATCCTGATCCATGTGCCTCAACACATACTTTCAGAATACCTAATGCCACCTTTATAACCACCTAGTTATGGAAGTGTTTGATGTCATCAAAGCATTCATCCGGGGATGGTGATTAACATGATCTCATGGTCGAAGGATTAGGTTACTATGTATTTGAAAGCTTGTAGCAAACAAAATCTAAATGACTTGATCTTATGCTATGCTTACTGTAGGAGTGTGTCCATCATATCATTATCCTAGTGACATGATCTTGTCATTAATAACATCTAATGTCCATGATCAGGAAACCATGATCATCTATTAATCAACAATCTAGTTTAACAAGAGGCTTTACTAGGGACTCTTTTATGTTTACAAAACACACAAGTATTAATGTTTCCGGTTAATACAATTATAGCATGGCATGTAAACATTTATCATAAACACAAAGATATCATAATAACCAATTTATTATTGCCTCTTGGGCATATCTCAAACAGTCTCCCACTTGCACTAGAGTCAATAATCTAGATTACATTATGATGTACCTAACACCCATGGCGTTCTGGTGTTGGTCATGTTTTGCCCTAGGGAGAGGTTTAGTCAATGTATCTACTACATTCAGATCTGTGTGTACTTTGCAAATCTTTATGTCACCATCTTGTACATGCTCGCGAATAGCATGAAAACGTAGCTCGATATGCTTTAGCTTCTTGTGTGATCTTGGCTCCTATGCATTGGCTATGGCACCCATGTTGTCGCAGTAGATGGCCATTGGGTCCAACGCACTAGGAACCACACCAAGCTACGCAATGAACTCCTTCATCCATATCGCCTCTTGTGAAGCCTCCAAAGCAGCTATGTATTCTTATTCAGTTGAAGATCTCGCCACAATGCTTTGCTCAACACTCCTCCAACTCACTGTTGCACCATTCAAAGAACATACATATCCAAATTACGACTTAGAGTCATCGAGATCAGTGTTCCAACTAGCATCAGTGTAACCGTTTACAATGAGTTGTTCATCACCTCCATAAGAAAGAACCATATCCTTAATCCTTCTTAAGTACTTTAGGATATTTTTGACCGCTATCCAGTGATCTACTCCTGGATCACTTTGATATCTGCTAGTCAAACTAACAGCATATGCAATATCTGGTCTTGTACATAGCATGGCATACATGATAGATCCTATGGCTGAGGCATAGGGAGTTTTTATCATCCTCTCTCTATCTTTTGCCGTAGCTGGACTTTGAGTTTTACTCAAGGTCGTATTTGGCAACATGGGCAAGAACCCTTTCTTGCTATCTTCCATTCCAAACCTCTTTAGAACATTGTCCAAATATTTACTCTGTGAAAGCGCTATTAAGCGTCTTGATCTATCTCTGTAAATCAATGCCTAAAATGTATGCAGCTTCGCCAAGATCCTTCACTGAAAAACTATTATTCAAATAGTATTTGATACTTTTAAGAAGTTCTATATCATTCCCAATCAACAATATGTCATCCACATAAAGTACTAGGAATGTTACAGAGCTCTCACTCACTTTCTTATAAATACAAGCTTCTCCATAAGTTCGTATAAATCCAAAGCTTTTGATCACCTTATCAAAACGTTGATTCCAGCTCCGGGATGCTTGCTTCAATCCATAGATGGACCATTGAAGTTTGCATACCTTGTTAGCATATTTAGGAACGACAAAACCTTAGGGTTGTACCATATACAACTCTTCATCAATGTCATCATTAAGGAACGCCGTTTTGACATCCATCTGCCATATCTCATAATTGTAATATGCAGCGATTACTAATAAAATCCTCATAGACTTTAGCTTTGCTACTGGTGAGAAAGTCTCATCGTAGTCAACTCCTTGAAGTTGTCAGAACCCTTTCGCGACAAGTTGAGCTTTATAAACGGTTACATTACCATCAACATCTGTTTTCTTCTTAAAAATTCATTTGTTCTCGATAGCCTTGCGGCCATCTGGTAAGTCCACCAAAGTCCGCACTTGGTTTTCGTATATGGGTCCAATCTCAGATTTCATGGCTTCATGCCATTTGTTGGAATCTGGGCTCATCATTTCTTCATCGCATGTCGCAAGGTTATTGGTGTTGTCCACCAACATGACATTCATAAAAGGATCATACCAATTAGGAGTGGTACGAGTCCTTGTCGACCTACAAGGTTCCGTAGTAACATTGTTCAAAGTTTCGTGATCATTATCATTAGCTTCCTCTCTTATTGGTGCAGGCGGCATAGCAACATCTTCCGGTGCTACACTACTCTCAAATCCGAGAGAAGGTTCGATAACCTCGTCGAGTTCTACTTTCCTTCCAGTCACTTCTTTCGAGAGAAATTCCTTCTCCAGAAAGGATCCATTCTTGGAAACGATTTTTTTCCTTCGGATTTATGATAGAAGGTATACCCAATTGTTTGTTTAGGGTATCCTATGAAGAGACATTTTTCCGCTTTGGGTTCAAACTTGTCGGACTGTAACTTCTTTACATAAGCTTTGCATCCCCAAACTTTAAGGAACAACAACTTAGGTTTCTTCCCAAACCATAATTCATAAGGTGTCGTTTCAACGGATTTAGATGTTGCCCTATTTAAAGTGAATGCGGATGTTTCTAATGCATAACTCCAAAATGATAACAGTAAATCTATAAGAGACATCATAGAACGAACCATATTTAAGAGAGTTCGATTACGATGTTCGGACACACCATTACGTTGTGGTGTTCCCAGCGGTGTCAATTGTGAAAGTATCACAAAAATTTAATCTTCTTGTTATGTTGATTCTCTACTTTACTTTGAAATTCTTTAAACTTCTCGAAAGTTTTGGACTTATGTTTCATGAAATGGATACCCATATCTACTCAAGTAATCCGTGAAAGTAAGAACATAATGATAACCACCGCGCGATGCCACACTCATCGGGCCGCACACATTAGTATGTATGATTTGCAATAGGTCTGTAGCTCGCTCCTTCATACCAGAGAATGGAATATTAGTCATTTTTTCCATTAGACATGCTTCGCATCTTTCAAGTGAGTCAAAATCAAGTGATTCAAGAAGTCCACCGGAATGGAGTTTCTTCATACGCTTCACTCCAATATGACCAAGATGACAGTGCCACATGTATGTAGAATTATCATTCAATTTCAAATGTTTAGCATCTATATTATGAACATGTGTATCACTACTATCGAGATTCAATAAGAATAGACCATCTATCATAGGTGCATGACCATAAAAGATATTACTCATATAAATCGAACAACCATTATTCTCGGACTTAAACAAGTAACCGTCTCGCAATAAATAAGATCCAGATATAATGTTCATGCTTAACGCAGGAACCAAATAACAATTATTTAATTATGAAACTAATCCTGATGGTAGATGAAGAGAGAGCGTGCCGACAGCGATCACATCAACCTTGGAGGCATTTCCAACGCGCATTGCCACCTCGTCTCTCGTTAGTCTTTTCTTATTCTGCAACACCTGTTTCGAGTTACAGATATGAGCAACCGAACCAGTATCAAATATCCAGGCACTACTGTGACTACTAGTAAGATACACATTAATGACATGTATATCGAATATACCTTTCTTCTTCATGTTGCCATTCTTCAGATCTGCTAGGTACTTGGGGCAATTCCGCTTCCAGTGACCTTCTCCCTTGCAGTAAAAGCACTCTATATCAGGAATAGGGCCATCTCAGGTCTCCGTTTCAAGTGTAGCAACAGATTTGCTATCCTTCTCGAAGTTACCCTTGAGCTCACCCTTTTCCTTCATGTCTACTTCAACAGCCACCAAAGTGGCAGCAAGTTTAGTGAGCGATCCAGTCGCACCACTTATCTTGTAATTCAGCACAAACTCTTTGTAGCTAGGTGGGAGCGACTGCAAAACTCTATCCATCACAAGATCAACTGGGATGACATATCCTAGTGTCTTGAGACATTGAACATAGTGCATTATCATCATGATGTGATCTTTCATAGAGTTATGTTCCTTCATCATAATACTAAAGAACTCGCTAGAGATCATATATCTTTCAGCAAGGATGTGGCTCTCAAACATGGCTTTGAGTTCCTTCACCATGGCAGCAACGATGCTAAGTTTAAAGCATTCTTGGAGTGCAGGCTCCATCGACATAAGGCTCGCATATTTCACAAGATTGTAGTCATCAAGATTTGTGTTATACACAATGTGCTCATCACGAGATTGGGTCACCTAACGGTGCATCCAGCACATAGGTCAAATTTCCAGCATCGAGGACAATCCTCATGTTACAGAACCATTCTGTGAAGTTGCTTCCATTGTATTTCAACTTTTCTTTCTCTAGAAACGCATTAAAAACGGTGGTAGGGGTCGCCATGATCTACAACATATTTGCAATGAGTTTAGACTAAGTTCATGATAAATTGAGTTCATATTGAATACTTAAATTAACTAGGTGAAATCCCACTCAAAACAACATCCCTCATATTGTTTTAGTGATCACACGAACCAAATCCACTACACCAAGTCCGATCATCACGAGAGATGATGTAGCTTCAAAGGCGAACAATCAACATGTTCATCATATCAATCATATGACTCATGCTTTACCTCTCGGTATTCCGTGTTCCGAGACCATGTTTGTACATGCTAGGCTCGTCAAGGTTAACCTCAGTATCCTCATGTGCAAATCTGACTTGCACCCGTTGTATGCACACGTAGAATCTATCACACCCGATCATCACGTCGTGCTTCGAAGCGACGAGTCTTAGCAACGGTGCCTACTAAGGATGAACACTTTATTACTTGATATTTAGTGAGAGGGGTCATCTTATAATGCTATCATCGCAATAATACAAGATGCATAAAAAGGATAAACATCACATGCAATTCATAATATGTGATATGATATGGCCTTTCTTCTTGTGCCTTCGCTATCCATCTCCAAGCACGAACATGATCTACATCATCACCGGTGTAGCGTCAAGGTCAATGGCACCGCTTCATGGTTGTCCTCCACCAACAACAACTATTACAACTACTTTGATGAATAGACACAAGTATTTGCATGTTAGAGGCCTCTAATTTTATTTGCATGTTTTACGTGGCTAGGGCTTTTGCATAAAAACCGTTCTAAGTTACGAACATGAACCACAACATTGATACAAGTATTGTCAATTGCCCATTGTAAATTGAATCTTCACTATGGTGGGAGAGACAGACGCCCACAAAGTCACTTGTGCAATGCAAATTGCACGTTGAGCGTGGAGCAAGTCTCATGTATGATGACATGTAAGGTTAGCCCGGGCCGCTTCATCCCACCATCCCGCAAGATGCAAAGTACATAAAAAGCAATCAACAAAAAAAGCATCAACGCCCACAAAAACTTTTTGTTCTACTCGTGCAACAGATCTATGCATAGACATGGCTCTGATACCACTGTAGGGGTTCGTAGCATGGAAAACAAAAAAATTATATCGCATGAACACACAAATGCCAAGATCTAATCTACGAGATCGGTGCAGCGAGTTCATAGAGTACTAACCCTCGAAGATCCAAAGCGTTTAACAAGATCGGATTCGCGTGGTTGATATAATCGTTCACTTGCCGATCTCAAGATCGCGAAGACGACCCTTATGGCACCGCGTTCCGGCAGCGCTTCCGCAGTCAGTCACACGTTCGGTACTCGATGACAACCTTTGATACGTCGGAAATGTATCTATAATTTTTGATGTTCCATGCTTGTTTAGTATTGTAACATCCCAAAAATCATGATTTCAAAGTTTGCATATCATCCATGCATTCATAATCATTTTAGGATCATTTTCAATGTTATTTCAAAAACAGAAGCATTTGAATGTCTGTAATTTTATGTAAGCAAGGCATTAGCCTTATTGCTACCCTTGAGAATGAAAAACACTTGTTTTGATCAGTAGGGGTTTGATCCTAAGTTTGAATGTTAATCTCCAAATTTTTTGACAAGTTTCAAATCAAGGTATGAATTTTTAAAACCATTCTTATGCCTTTATTAAACAAATGGTAAAGGCACTGTTTTTATTTAAATCCCATTGGGCTAAGGTATTTTGAGTGAACAACTTTGTTCTGCAGCCAATAAGGTACGAATTCTACTTTACAAAAATTCGGAACAGTTTTGAACTCAAACCCATTTGAAAATCCTTTGAATTTGATTCCAGAATATCAAATAAGAAAAAGAAAAGACAAAAGAATAGGAAAAGGGTCGGCGCCACTCTTCCAGCCCAACAGCAGATGCAGCACGCGAAGCCCAACCGGCCATTCCCCTTTCCCCCTCTCTCTCACGCGTGCAACTCTACCCACGGTCACTGACGCGCTGACCCCACACGCCAAGTCATCATCTTCCCCGAAATCACGCACCCGCGACCAGCTCCGGCCGTTTCCTCCCCCATCACTGCCGTTGAATGCGCGAGTTATTGCCGTTGATTCGCCGAGTAACTCCTCGCCTAGCTCCGGCTACTTAAACCCCACAGTCCCCGCTCCATTTCCCCCCAACCAATTCCCTCTGAATGCCACCAGGCAGCTCGCTTTTCTCTCCACAATGCCGCTGTTCTGACGAACTCCGGCGACCGATTGTGGTAAGCCTCGTGTGCGCCTCGCTCTCTGGTTCATGCAAGCTTGTCCTCTATCACCTTGCGCATCTCCTAACGTTCGCCGTTTGCTTTATTTCGCACCAGAGCGTCGCCTTCAACAACGACCGTGAGCACCCGACGACAGGCTTCACTCTGATGAGGAATACCCACCGTGTCCGTGCGCCCCAACCTTGTCCAGCTGCACGTTGAGCTTCGCCGTGTCTCCGCGACCTTGGTAAGCACCAGCCCCCTCGCCCTGGCCCTCTGGTCTCGCCGGAACATTACCGGCAGACGCGCAGCCGCCACGGTAGCCATTTGTGCCGCCCGCTGTTGGTCAGAGCAATGTGGTCCGCTGGATCTAGATCCAGCGGATGAGATTAGATCAACCCGTGAAGGGGTATGCGCAGATCTGGGCCATGCTTAGTTAGTTAGATCCAACGGCCCGCGAGCGTGATCCAGTGCGAACCGGTACCAGCGAATCAGAAAGCGCCGTGTGGCTACAGTTTAAATTTAAAATCTGGAAATAGATCTATTAGTTGTTCAAACTTGCAAAATTCATAACTTTTGATCCACATGTTCAAATTTTGCAAATTTTATATAATTGGAATTAGGAGAAATAATTCCATCCAATTATGCACTTTGTTTAATAAATTGCATCTATAAAATGGGTTGTTTTTGCAGAGACATTTCTAATCTTATTTTGTATATAAAAATTGTATGGAAAATGTTCTAGGGGCCAAATTAATTTTATTTAGTGTATAATTGTTTTGTTTATGATTCAGTACTGTTTCACTTGTCTTGTTTGATTTAGAAAAATCATCATATGGCATTTGCATGCATTCATATATTTTTTCTTGTATATTTTTGATATGTGAATTTGGTGCTATCATTTTATGTGTAGATTTTGGTGCTAATAGTGATTGTGGTTGCTACTCCCCCAACTACCAAGGCAAGTGGTGCTTCATATTTTTGTCCCAATATTTTTACTATGCATTAGAGATATTTTGTATAGGGCTTGCATGAATATTTTGCTAAGTATCTATATGCTATGCTTGGGAAATCCTAGTAGTTGTAGAATTTTTAGAATTTTCTCTAAGTTAAGATACTTGCTATTTGCCATGCTTAGCCTAGATAGTAGTAACCAAGGGTGGAATATATATACATGCTATGGAAAATATTTCTAAGTCTTTGACTTATGGTTTTGCTTAATAAAACAACTAAGTGAATGAAACACCTGGGTGGAATGGTAATTGCTTGGTGGTTTTTTGGTTGAGTGGTTACACAAGGCCCATTTCTATGGTTTACCTTGTGTATCTCACTTGTGGATTGCCACCCAGGAACAAAGGGATTTGAGATGCCAAATGTTAAGATGCTTCTAGTGCAGCCACATGGCATTATGGGCTCTGCCTGGATCATATAGGTTGCAATAACTTAGCCATTTGGATAGTTGGTGGTAGTGGGATGATAGGTTCGAACGCGTCCATTTGGTCTAAGGGAAGGCTTCTGAAAGGTCCTGTCTTGGTGAAAATCAAGTCTTGTGGGGAAAGTGCACAACCTCTGCAGATGGAAGAACCTAAGTACTTAGCCATGTCCATGGTATTGGACAATTTGAGCATCAAGACATGGAAGCTATCAAGAATCTCCTCATCCCAATTTTCTAAGTAAAACTTGTGGTTGAACAAGGGTGAAGGTTCACCAATTTCTATTGGTGGTTCCTTGGGAAAGTTTTAGCCAAACAATAACTTAGTGTTTTTCAACTGATAGGTAAAACCTATTTTGAGCAAAGCAAGCCTAAGCTACACTTAGCCAAATTCATGTAGTAACTAGATGCTAATATTTTACTAAGGTATCACTTGCCAATACTATTCCAATGTATTGACCCACTATGGCTGTAACTTGTGATGTTGCAGGTTACTCTGATGATGATTAGGGGTTATGAGTATACACTCAACATGATTGCCCGTGGCACATGAAGATGAAGACTTCTATTTTATATTGTTAAGTTAAACTCTTGTACTAGCCTATGGCTATGGAGTTGTAAAAGACTATGTTATCTCTGGAATGACGATGTAATAATGACCTTTGTTTCTGTGTACTTCATCTTAAACTGTGGATGCTAGCAATTGATCCAGGGACTAGCATTGCAATCACAGGGATCTTTACCTTTATAAAGGTGGGATCTTACAGATGGTATCAGAGCACTGTGTTGCCTGTAGGATTATGACCCTAGGATTGGATTAGAAACCACTAAGGAAAAAATTTCAACCATTTCCACACTTGTCTTTTTCTTCTCGTAAACTTTTCTAATCTTCTTTCTCATCTCTATTTGTAGATGAACTCCATCAACGAAGCCGTGAGGAAGAGACCACTCATGACCATGACCGTGGAGTGTGAGACAGAATTCCCCAAGGCCCTCAAGGACCTCATGGTTGCCATGGGGATACATGGTGCAGCTGTGTACAAAGGATTCCCCGTGATGGATGAAGGAGTAGAGTACTGGTGGGTGCAACTTCACTTGTACAAAAACAAGGAAGACAACCACAAGGAATCAGGATTCTGCATGGTCACCAACTCAGTAATGCACACGACATTCTTTGACTCTGCAAGAAATGCAGCATGGAATGCTATCAAGGAGCTGGGTGATAGACTCAAGTGCAGAATGCTCAACACTCAAAATGACCTTAGGGAAGAAAAGAAGCATACCCAAGAGTTAGAGGCTACCAACCAACGTTTAAGAGAGGACATCATAGACTTAGCAATGGAGTCATGTGATCAGGATCGACAAATTGCCTCTAGGGATGCCCTGTTAGCCAACTTGGCAAGTGAGATGGGATTGTAATGTACTTCGTTAGTTGGACCACCACACTTATCGTTTTATTTCCAAAAAAATTATCTAAGTTATGTTGAACCTTTGATGCTTATAATGGATTTGTGTATGCCATGACTTGTGTGATTGTTGCCAAAGATATGCTTGTGATACTTTGTCTTGTGATTTTTCTCTATTGATGTTGATTCTAACTTTTCTCTATCTTATAAAAAATAGATGCCTGTTGTTATTATCGACACGGCCGAAGAGTTCAACGGAACTCGTTTTGGCACTCGTCTTATTGAGCTCACTAGCGTGCTCAACCTTCCGCTCCCTAGCATCATGAAGCTTCCCCTCACCAAGTTTGAGAGGAAGGACCTTTGGGGCTTCAGAGTCACTCAGCCCGGACGCCAGACAGGCCAACCACGGAGACCATCACCTTCAAGTTGATGCATGACGACAAGGAGAAGGGCTTAGATATAGTTATGCAGGAGTTACTTGGGCGTCAGGTAGGGAGACACTCTAGAGAGCTTAGAGGTCTTTACTTTCACCCCTTCGGGAGATGCGACGAGGAGGGTGAGGCTATTGAGTTCGAGGATGCTGCTAGAGAGACGGTGGAGCCGATTCGCCTGTACCTTCAGGACCTAGAGGTTCTTATTAGGAACCTAGATACTGATAGGACCAACGTCATGCTTAGCAATGACGAGCTCCAGGTGCAGCTTCGTGAGAAGGACAAGCTCTTCGCGGAGCAATACGAGATAGTCAAGGAGATGGAGGCCAAGTTTGAAAGCCAGGACAGGAAATTCAAGAGCCAAGAGAAGAGAGTCCAAGACCGAAACAAGAAGATCTGGGAGATGAAGGAAGAGCTGGAGGCCAAGGAATTCGAGATCGAGCACCAACAGGGTGTGATTGAGAGACTTCGCTCACAGAAGAGGGCTCTTAGGTCCAAGATAGAGGCCTTGACTACCAGTGTCGAGGAATACAAGACCGCTATGGAGAATGCAGGTCTTACACTTGTTGATGAGGAGGTTGATGCAGAGGAGTAGTGATGACTACTCATTTATCTTTCATTTACCATGCTTATGATTATTGAGTCGCAATGACCATCCAACATGTGGGTGGCTTGCTATGGTGTGTTTATTTTTACAAACTTGTTGTTTACGTCGTTTGAACTTTAAGTTATTTTGATGCTTGTTTTGGTGATTGTCTATGTGATGTATTGTGCATGTTAAGCATCTATAGGTATCTCATTATTATCCTTATGAAAACCACAGATGCCTCCTCGACGTGCCAACCCCAACCCAAACAACAACAATGTCACCCCCGAGATGCAGCAGCTGATGATAGCACAGGCACAGCTGATGTAGATGATGACCACTTTTATGCAGAATCAGAATAATAACAACAACAATAATAACAACAACAACAATCAGAACAACCCACCAGGATTTGACATGCTCACCAGATTCCTAAGACTGAGGCCTGCAAAGTTTTCAGGAACTACTAATCCCATGGTGGCCAATGATTGGCTACGTTCGGTGAACAAGGATGTGGTAACTGTCGGCTGCACCGACGAGGAGAAGGTCAGGTTTACAGCACATCTGTTGGAAGGACCAGCAGCTACTTGGTGGGATAATTTCTAGATCACCACTCCCATTGAGGATGTAACTTAGGCTATCTTTGAGGATGGTTTCTGCACAGCTCACATTTCATCCGGAGTGATGAATTTGAAGAAGAAGGAGTTCCATAACCTGAAACAGCGTCACCGCAGCGTGGCTGAATACATTGAGGAGTTCAACAATCTGGCGCGATATGCACCGGATGAAGTTGATACTGATGCCAAGAGGAAAGAGAAATTCCTCGAAGGACTGAACGATGAACTGAATCTGCTGTCGTGGTATTGCCGACGAGTACACCATGGAGGGGTCCTCACAGTGCGTGTTTAGAGACGTGGGGTAAGGCAGACGGTTGACGGGTACGAGGTAACACAGCTTACCCAGGTTCAGATCCCACGACGGTGGCGGAATCCTACTCCTGCTATAAATCACTATAAGGGCAATACACCGAGTTACAGAGATAGGTTCGCTGTGCGAGGTTGTATGAATCGATACTAAGTTGTCTATGATTGTGCCCTAAAGGCTCCCATAGGCCCGACTTATATAGTCGCCAGGACCTAGGGTTACAGGGAAAAGTCCTAGCCGGACAGGTTACAGAGTCCTACACCATCTATCACTAGTCTTTTGTATCTTGCACTCCAAGGCTCCGGGTACGCTGGTGACTCCACCGTAGCCTTCCTTTATCCGGCTTGGGCCTCCCTTCTGAATCCACCTAACTGGGCCGCCCAGCAGGCCACAGGCCATGCTACCGACTATGGGCCACCCGGGTTAGTCGGATAAGAGACATGCTATGAGGATACCCATATAGCATATCCCCAACAGTAGCCCCCGGAGAACTCCGAGATCTTGCACCGTCTTGCCTCTTGTCGTGGAATGCTCCATCTAGATGGATGTCGGCAAATCGTCAAGCAATATCTTGTAGTCCTCCCAAAGAACCCTGCAAGTTTTCCTCCGTCTTCTATGAGTAAGTCGGAGAAATGCTGAATCTTCCATCGTACGCTTCCGTAGTCGGATTAAATCCGTCCATGGCGGAATCTTCGATGCGACGGCTCATCTACCATGTCAGTTATGACGACGTAGGCCTAGGTCAGCGACGCCTCGTAACTCACACATGCAGAGAACGCAATCATATCCGATTTTCCCGCGCGAGCGGTACGAACCGTTGGCGGCGGCGGTTGGAGACGTGGCGAAATTACCACGCACGTTCTCGAACACGTCGTCTATGCGGCAACCGTCCGATTAGATGCACGAATCTTGACGCAAAGTAAGATAAATAGTAACCGTGGGACACTTGCCACTTTTTCAACCTATTCTCTCGCGTCATCATCTTCTTCCTCTAGCTGCACGCCTCCTCGAGCTCTCCACGGAAAACCTCGAAGAAACCCTAACCTCTCCTTGCATCCGTCGCACCCTCCCTGTCCTCCATGGCCAGCAGCCGCTCCTCCCCATCGATGGCGGCATCGAGCGAAGCCACGGCGAAGCCGGCGAGCTCTGTCGTCGTGCCCCCAGTGGGCCTGGTCATCCCCGCGTCGGCGGTGATTGAAACCACCGGCGGTGACCACAATCTGGCGACGCTAGAGCCTCTAGAAGAGGAGCCAGACTCGCACAAGGGCGACTGGCGTGGCTCGGACATCACCGGCCGCGACATCCAAGAGATGGTCGCCGAAGGCTACTCCCCACGATGGAGGGGCTCGCCTGGCGGGCAGCGCCGGCCGGCGAGGTGACACCTTCTCCCCAAGTCGGAGAAAAGGTGAACCTCAAGGCTCAGCTGGTACGCGGCGTTTCTCTGCCCATCTCCCACTTCTTTTTGTCCGTCTTGAACCACTTCAAGGTCAAACCCCATAACCTCTCCTCCAATAGTATCTTATGCTTAGCAACTTCGCGGCACTTTGTGAGGGTTACCTAGGGATTAGGCCTAGGTTAGACTTGTTCGTGTACTTCTTCACCGTCAAACATGAAGCCGGACATAGTAGGGAGGAGCTTAGGAACTGCGGCATAAGCTTCAAGATCGGACCTGGCCGGCGGTTCCCCGACATCGTCGGCCACGAGTCATGCAAAAACTGGCAGCGGACGTATTTCTACGTCCCCGACATTCCTTTGGCGGGCCGAGAAGTAACGTACCCGGACTTCGTGGATGGAGCCGCCGCTGAAGTTTCCACATGGAGATCCCATGCCTCCCTTCCCTCCGACCTAGACGCTTCTCGCACAATAAGGCGGATCGAGTGGTTCGTAGAGATGGGTTTGACCGGCTTGGACCTATCCATGTGCTGGTTCATCAGGCGAATCCAACCTCTGCAGCACCACGTGAAGTTCATGCACGAGTACACCAGTGATCGAAAGGATTCCCTTCGGATCTCCGTGGATAACTTCTCGAGCGACTCCGTCAAGCTCAGTCTGAAGGACATCGTCAAGGTGAAGGATAAGAAGCGTGGCTTCACCATCACCTACTACATGTACGTAGACGGCAAGTGCCCAAAGGTAGGTATTTATTTTCTGTGTATGACATTGCTCCAGTTTCTCCGTCTTGCCAGTGTCATCTTATCTAACACGGTGATTTCTCACTTAACAGCTTAGCGATCTAGATGAGGACAACCTGGCTGCCCAAATCTACGATCCAAAGATGAAGGAAGTCACGGTCGTGTCCGACGACGATGTCCCGTTGGCGCGAAAGCGGAAGAGCTCCACCTCTGACGTTGCCGACGGAGGCAAGAAGAAGAAGACGGAGGGTGGAGCCTCCAAAAAGAGTACTGCCGCCCTGGAGACGGAAAAGAAGAAAGCCACCAGGATGTTTGCCAAAGCGCCCCCTAGTGTAAACCTCTCATTCTCTGACATTGTCTTATTTATCTGTCTTATTCTTGTACTTATGCATTTTGCACGTTTCAGGAAGAAAGCCACAACCAGCCTCAAGAAGTCCTCCAAGACTCTTGGGGCATCTAGAAATATCAAAGATATGTTTCATCGTGACTCCTCCCCCGCCATCGCCCCTGCTACTCCTGCCGTCAAGCCCTCCTCTCCTCCGACAAGCTCTCAAGTCCAGGAGGCACTAGGCCCTTCCGCCATGGAAGTGGATTCTGGCGCCTCTACCGAGCTCGCTGCTCTTCAAATGGCTGAAGCTCCGGCTAAGGATGCCATCGGTAGCGGCAAGGCGGTGGTAGGAGCTGGTACCTCTGCCGAAGGCGGCGCCCCTGATCCCCAGAAACCCTTCGAGTTCCCGAAGATAGTTTACCCGGCGCTTCTGCCGAGTAACACAACTATGGTTCCTGGAGGAGTGTCGTCATCTCCGATGTGCGGTCTTGAGGAGCTACTCCGACAAGCAGATATCTTGCGAGGAAACAGCATTTCCTTCGGCAAGCTGCTAACCGAGAGCGCTACAAACCTCAAGATTATTGCACTTGTAAGTTTTTACTTTGCCTTCTGCATTTCATACGAGTATCCCACTGTAGCGCCCGAGGATGTAGACGGAAAACCATAGTTTTCGCATCTATATGCTCTTAGAGTGACTAAGTTAGAAAAAACTCTCACTGTAGCCCCCAAGCATTTAGATGGAATGAATTACTCCGACTAGATGCTTTAAAAGTAGCATATATAGTGTTCATTATTTTCAATGCTGTAGCCCCCAAGCCTCTAGTTGTAACTGAATTAGTTCCGACTAGATGTTTTAAAGAAAAGCTAAGCATATTGCTAAGTTAAAAATTCTCGCTGTAGCCCCCGAGCATCTAGGTGGAAAATCTTCGACTAGAAGCTCCAAGCAGACCAAACAATGATTTAACTTTGTACTTGTTTCCACAGAACAAGAATGCTCGGAGGGGCATGGCCAACGACAAGTACTAGAAGATGCGCGCAGATATTGAAGCTGAAAAGGGTAAAACTGCCATCTTGAAGGAACAGATAATCAAAAACAAGAGTCTGTTTTCTCTTTTGCGCATTTCTGTCTTACTTTTGTGCCCATAATCTCCGAGTACTCACTGTGTACTTTGTTTTTCTCCGACTTGCAGAACATGTCGCCAATGCCAAGGACATTGTCGAGCAGTCCAAGCATATCCAGCAGCTAGACAGCGAGAACAAGATCCTGAAGGAGGAGAGGAAAGAGATGCTGAAGATGCACAAGGATTCCATGAAAGCCCTGCATGATTCTGCCTCCGCGGAGATCAATCGCTTGAAGGACGAGCTTGTGATCCTAAAGGATCAGAAACAAGCTGCCGATGAGCAAAACCTTCGCCATAGCGAGGCGTTTAAGCTCCTCCAACAAGAGAAGGAATCCTTGGTGGACACCGTCTGGCAGGCTAAGGCCAGCATCTTCAGTAAGTGTCCTCCGCCTTGTATTTCTGTAGTCTGGATACTTAGAGTTTATTGAACTCATGTGCTCCTTGTCAAAATTTTGTAGCTTCCTATGGGTTTAACCCGCTCGGCTCCTTCGGACAAGGAATGTATGGTTCTTGCCGGCAACTTCATCAACACCGCCATCGCCCAAGCCAAGGAGATTGCCAAGCCCCTCCAAATTTATATCAAGACCTCGGACTCCATGGCGAAGTACTCAGAGATTCTGCGCCGAGCCCCCGAGCGTGTCGCGACCTGGAAGGCTTCATGCGCACGGGCTGGCGCAAGGATGGCACTGTCTATGGTGAAGGCACACTATGAAGATGCCGACATCGACACGGTGACCTCTGGTATCCCCGACGTGGATGATGACGGCAAGGAGATCGATCACGAAGCCATCCTGTCATCACTCGTGGGTTATGACACCAGGGTTGCCGAGTTGGTGGACGTTGACGTCTTCGTGCCCAGGAATTTCATCGACAATGTCAGCCAAGATTCTTCCGAGTCTCATCACAGCGCTGACGCCGAGGGTGATTCTCCGGCTGGTGATGATGCGGCCTCCAAGTCTCCTGCGCCCAAAGAATGAAAAACACTTTGTAATTTCTGTTTCACCTTTGGCGTGTGCACGGAAGAAACTTGGTGATGTAATCTTAAGGCGGAAAACAATGGTTGTCGTATCCTGCTAATTAAGAACTAATTCCCACTATGTATATATTTTTTAAGCAAGTGCTGGCTTATCCATTACTTTGGTTCTTATGCTTGACTTTTCGTGAGTCGGAAGACTCGTTGTCGGAACCATGCGCTTAGGTGATGATGCCCAATGGCACCGTCAATAACCTGAGCACAAAATCGCCGACAATAAGTGCCAAAAGTCACTACTCCAAAATGCACATAAAAACAACAAAGAACGTGTAGACCAAAAAACTTAAGCTAACGCCCATAGGCGGAATTTTCACAAGTGCAATCGCAAGACTTGTGCATAAAGGTTTTATATGATCCAAAAATGAACACTAAAGGAGGTAAAAGACTCAGCAATATGAGTGAACCAAAGAGCTTTATTTCATTGACCATATAAGAAGTACACAATTAGATAAAAAATGCTAAGTGTAGAAAGGACGTAGTTGTGCTATGTTCCATGGCCGATCAAGCTCCGGGTAGTCATCATCCGAGTCACGTCGCTTACGCTTATGATCCTTGTTGGGTCTATCCTTGAGTTCACGATTGTCGACAAGGTAATAAGACCCATTGAGCAGCGCCTTGCTTATGATGAACGGTCCTTCCCATGGTGGGGATAATTTGTGTGACTTCTTCTGCTTAAGTCAGAGTACTAAATCCCCCTCTTTAAACGAGTGATGCCGAACGCGGTGACTGTGGTAGCTGCGTAGCTTCTGCTGATAGATGGTGGATCTTTGGCATGCCAAAACGCGCTCCTCCTCGAGAAGGTCTACATCTAGGCGTCTGGATTCTTCAGCGTCATCTTCGTTGTAGGCGGCAACTCTTGGTGCATCATGGAGGATGTTGGAAGGTAGGATGGCTTCTGGTCCATATACCATGAAGTAAGGGGTGTAGCCGATGGATCTGTTGGGTGTAGTTCGTAAACTCCACAGCACAGATGGAAATTCTTCCGCCCAGGCTCCAGCTGCTCTATGTAGCGGCGCCTCAAGACGTGGCTTGATTCCCTGCAGAATTAATCCATTGGCTCGCTCAACCTGACCATTGGACTGTGGGTGTGCCACAGATGCAAGGTCAAGTCAGATGCCTTTGTCCCAACAATAGGCTTCCACTTCTCCGAGTGATAAGTTGCTTCCGTTGTCGGTGATGATGCTATGTGGGAGACCAAATCTCACCACTAGATCTCGGACAAACCTTAGGGCAGTTGCCCCATCAAGATTTCTAATGGGTTTAGCTTCTATCCATTTGGTGAATTTGTCAACTGCTACAAGCAGATGCGTAAATCCACACGGTGCCGTCTGTAATGGTCCCACCATGTCTAGCCCCCAGACTGCAAACGGCCAAGTTATTGGTATTGTTCGCAATTCTTCAGCAGGAACATGTGGTTGCCGGGCATAATACTGGCATCCCGTGCATGTCTCGACCAGCTTGTCAGCGTCCGCCTTCGCGGTTAGTGTAAGATCCCTCCTTTGTAAAGGAAAAGGATCCCTGTGATTGCAATGCTAGTCCCTGGATCATTGCTAGCATCCACAGTTTAAGATGAAGTACACAGATACAAAGGTCATTTATTACATCCATTCCAGAGATAAAACATAGTCTTTACAACTCAAGGCCACAGGCCTAATACAAGAGTTTTGGAATAAGTAAATAATTATAAGTCTTCATCTTCATGTGCCACAGGCAAACATGTTGAGTGTAGACTCATGACACCTAATCCTCATCAGAGTAACCTGCAACATCACAAGTTACAGCCACAGTGGGTCAATACTTTGGAATAGTATTGGCAAGTGATACCTTAGTAAATTTTAAGTGGACTATATTACTATATGCAATTTGGCTAAGTGTAGCTTGGCTTGCTTTGCTCAAAATAGGTTTTTCCTATTAGTTGAAATCACTAAGTTTTTCTTTGTCAAAACTTTTCCCAAGAAACCATCAATAGACATTGAGGTCCTTCACCCTTGTTCACCCACAAGTTTTTACTTAGAAGTTGGAGTGATGAGATTCTTGATAGCTTCCATGTCTTGATGCTCAAGTTGTCCATTGCCATGGACTTGGCTAAGTACTTAGATTTTTCCATCTGCAGAGGTTGTGCACTTTCCCCACCAGACTTGGTTTCACCAAGACAGGACCTTTCAGAAGCCTCCCCTTAGTCAAATGGACGCGTTCCAACCTATCATCCCACTACCACCAACTGTCCAAATGACTAAGTTCTAGCAACCTATGTGATCCAGGCAGAGCCCATATTGCCAAGTGGCTGCACTATAAGCTTCTCAACACTTGGCCTCTAAAATCCCTTTGTTCCTGGGTGGAAATCCACAAGTGTGATACACAAGGTAAACCATAGCCATGGGCCTTGTGTAACCACTCAACCAAAAACCACCAAGCAATTACCATTCCACCCAGGTGTTTCATTGACTTAGTTGTTTTATTAAGAAAAACATAAGTCCAAGGACTTAGAAATATTTTCACCATAGCATGTATATATTTTACCAACCCTTGTTTGCTACTAGCTAGGCTAAGCATGGCATAGATAGTAACTTAACTTAGAAATTTCCTAGCAATTCTACAACTACTTAGGATTTCCCAACATGGCATTTGGCAAAATAGTAACATGCAAGTCTTAGCAAAATACTTCTAATGCTTGTGTAAAATATATAGGGATGGAAATATTCATGAAGTACCACTTGCCTTGGTAGTTGGGAGAGTAGCACTCTTCACAATCACAATCACTAGCACCAAAGTCTACACAAAGAATGGTAGCACAAAATTACACACAATTCATATACAAACATAAATATATGCATGCATGCAAAATGCTAAGTGATGATTTTTAAAACCCAACCAAGAAAGTGCACACTACTGAAACATAAACAAGTCAAAAACTTGCTAAACCAAGTTTATTTGATACTTAAACAATTTTCTAAACAATTCATATGTTCAAAATAGTCCTAAACAAGTTTCTGCAAATAAAATCATTTTAACAAAAACTAAACATTAAACACATTGCATAAACAGAAAGGGCTTGTCTCCCTGATTCCAACGGTATAAAATTTGTCAAATTCTAACGTGTGGATCAAAAGTTATAGCTATTTCAAAATTGGATCTAAATCTGATTCAAATCTGTTTTTTAAACTCAAACCCTAGCCACGCGTCTGTTTCCTATTGGCCCGTACCGGTTCGGATGGATCGAGCTCTGTGAGCCGTAGGATTTAAGTCAGATCTGGTGGCTCAGATGCGCGCATACCTCTTTGCTTAAGTTCTAATTTCAGCCGTAGGATCTACATCTAACGTTCCTGAACGCCTTGACCAAAGATGAGCGGCGCTAGCGGCGGTGACTGGCGGCGACGCGTCTATCAGCGGCGGCGCTGGCGTTCTAGGTCGCGCGGGAGTGGGGGAAGAGGCTTACCAGAACCGCGGTGGTGTGCTGAAGCTCAACGTGACGGTGGCTTGGAAAGGGGCGCACGGGGTCGTCGGAGATTCCTCGCCGGAGTTCGCGAACGCGTCGGGTGCGGCTGCTGTCGTCGTTGGCGAGGTTCTGCGTCGCGCTAAGTCAAAAGGAGGGCACCGTTAGATGCGCAAGACGATGGGGGTCCTAGGCGTATCAGGCAGAGGGCAAGGGGCGGCTGGTACTTACGGGGAGAGGTCGCCGGAGTTCGTGCAGAGAGCGGCGGCGCTCGGTCGAAGTCGTTGCCGAAGCTACAGACCATGCGAGAACAAACAGGGTGTGCCAGTAGATGCGCAAGGAGTTGCTGAGCTTGATAGCATGAGTCAGGGACAGAGGGGGACACGGTGCTCACCGGAATTCATCGGCGCGGTCGTCGGAACAGCGGCGGCGTCGAGCGAGTTGCGAGCAGCCTGGGGGCATGAAGGGGAAATTGGTTGAGGGGAAATGGTCGCGAGAGAGAGGGGATTAAGTAGCCAGAGGCTCGACAAGAAACGCCCACTGATTCAATGACATTTACCTCGCGGAATCAAAGCAGCAACAGGCAGCGGCGGAGTTCGTCCACGGGATTTTGGGGAAGACGACGATGACGTGGACGGGGCCTGCTTGTCAGCGAAATAAGCAGAGAGGGAGTGGGGTCCGAGCGTCAGTGACCGCGTGGGTGCGTCTACGTGTGCGAGAGAGAAAGAGGTGGTCCGGGTGGGCTAGCTGGGCCGGTTTTGCTGTTGGGCTAGAATAGGAGCGCCTGGCCCTTTTCTTTTCTTTAAACCTTTTCTTTTTCCAGAATGAATTTCAGGAATGGTTTTCAAATGATTTCAAACTCTTTTTGAATTCAAATCTTTTTGGGATTTTTGCAATGTGCAACAGTCACAAAACTTGGCATAAAACCATGTGGTCACTTTGAGTTAGCTTGGTTATTTTTGGAAAAACAAAATAACAGGGACAATGCACTTGGTTTGCAAATGTTTGAAAATGGTTTTTGAAACCATTTCTATTTTGTAAAATTTGTTCAAATTCCACACTCAATCCAATCAACAAGGAAGACAAACAATCTAGGTTTAAAACATTCATGATCTCAAATGGGGATGGCCATTTGATTTGAGTTTGCTCACATAAAATGATAGCACTATGTGCTTCAGTTTTCTGAAATGAGTTTGAAATTGATCTCAAATCTATATGCATGTATGAATGATATGCAATCTTTGAAATCATGGTTTTAGGGATGTTACAGTTAGCCAGTAGAATCCTTGCCGGAAGGCTTTCGCTACCAATGATCGAGGAGAGGCGTGATGCCCGCAATCTCCGAGATGGATTTCACGTAGGATTTCCATACCTTCTAGCTGAGAAACGCACTTTAAGTATACACCGGTAGTGCTCCTTTTGTAGAGTTGCCCATTGATTATGGTATAACCCTTTGCTCGTCGTACTATTTGCCGTCTTTCAACTTCGTCGTCGGGCAAAGTTCTGTGTTCGAGATACTCCATGAACGGTATTGTCCAAGCCAGAGGGATCTTTGTCACCATGTTGACGAAAGGGCCAGCTCTATCCGGGTAGTCGATGTCGGCGCCCTTCACGGATGGTGTGCGTAGATGCTCTAGGAAAACTCCTGGCGGAATTCGCTTGCGCCCTGATCCAAGCTTAGACAGTAGATCAGCCGCCTCGTTTTGCTCCCTAGGCACATATTTGACTTCGTAGCCCAAGAAGCTCTTGGCTATCTCATCCACTTCGTTGCGATATGCCGCCATCATTGGGTTCCGCGCGTTCCAGGTGCCAGCCACCTGCTGGGCAACCAAGTCGGAATCTCCACAGCAAACTATGCGCTTGATGCCAATATCCTTGGCTACACGTAGTCCGTGAATGAGTGCTTCATACTCCGCCATGTTGTTTGTAGCCTCGAAGTGGATCTGCAGAACGTAGTGCAGCTTGTCTCCTTTTGGTGACTGTAGTAGTACATGTTGGAGATATGCCCTAGAGGCAATAATAAATGTAGTTATTATTATATCTTTGTGTTTATGATAAATGTTTACATTCATGCTATAACAGTATTAACAAGGAAACATTAATACTTGTGTGATTGTAAACTAAAATAGAGTCCCTAGTAAAGCCTCTTTATAATACTAGCTTGTTGGTTAATAAATGATTGTGGTTTCCCTATCATGAACATTGAGATGTTATTAAACAACAAGATCATATCGTTAGGAGAATGGTATGATGGACATACTCCTATAGATAAGCGTAGCATAAAGATCAAGTCATTTTAATAGTTCAATTGCTATATGCTTTCTGATACATAGTAACCTAATTCCTTCGACCATGAGATCATGCTTATCACCATCACCGGAAGGATGCTTTGATGACATCAAACACCACACTGTAACTGGGTGGCTATAAAGGTGGCATTGAGTGTTCGGAAAGTATGGGTTGAGACACATGGATCAAGTGTGGGATTTGTCCATCCATATGACAGATAGATATACTCTGGGCCCTCTCGGTGGAATGTCATCCAATTAGCTTGCAAGCATGTGACTGGCTCACAGGGATCACATATCACGGGAACGAGAAAAGAGTACTTATCAGTAACAAGGTTGAACTAGGTATGTAGAGATACTGACGATCATAACCTCGGATAAGTAAACTATCGTGAGACAAAAGGAAATTGGTATCGTATGTAAGTGGTTCATTCGATCACAAAGTAATCGTAGAAATATGTGAGAGCCATATGAATTTCCAGATTCCTCTATTGGTTATTGTTTGGAGAAGTGTCTCAATCATGTCCGCATAATTCACGAACCGTAGGGAGACACACTTAAGGATTCGATGTTGTTGAGTAGTTATGGAATGATGAGTAAGAGACCGATTGAACCTCCTCCAAAGGTATAGTATCCTTCAAAGAAGTTTCTTCCATTTCTGGGTGACATTTCTTAAGCTGACTCACATGAAACACATTATGGACAGCTGAAAGAGATTCTGGCAGTTCTATTTCATAGGCAACCTCTCCTTTGCGACTTAGAATCTTGAATGGCCCAACATATCTTGGTGCCAATTTTCCTTTGACTCCAAATCTTTTCACTCCACGAAGTGGTGATACTCTAAGATAGGCTCTATCACCGACTTCGTATGTGACTTCTCTACGCTTAGGATCTGCGTAGCTTTTCTATCGGGACTGTGCTATCTTCAACCTGTCCTTAACCAATTTGACTTTCTCTTCTGCTTCTTTGATAAGATCTGGCCCGAATAAACTTCTTTCTCCCACACCATTCCATAACAATGGGGTGGTACACTTTCTTCCGTAGAGAAACTCAAACGGTGCCATCTCAATGCTGGCTTGATAGCTGTTGTTATAGGAAAATTCTGCGTAAGGCAGACTTTCATCCCAACTTGCTCCATAGTCTAAGGCACATGCCCTTAACATGTCTTAGAGAATTTGATTAGTTCTTTCTGTTTGTCCATCGGTTTGAGGATGAAAAGCAGTACTGAATTCCAACCTCGTTCCCAATGACTCATGTAGCTGTCTCCAAAAATGGGAAGTGAATTGGGTTCCCCTATCAGACACAATACTCTTGGGCACTCCATGTAGACATACAATTCTACTCATGTAGATTTTGGCTAACTTAGCACTCGTATATGTTGTCTTTACAGGTATGAAATGAGCCACTTTAGTTAAGCGATCTACTACTACCCATATGGAATCATATCCTGACCTGGTCCTTGGTAATCCGGTAATGAAATCCATACCAATTTTGTCCCACTTCTAATCAGGAATAGGTAGCGGTTGGAGCAAACCTGCTGGTTTCTGGTGCTCCGCTTTCACTCTACTACACACATCACACAAAGCAATATGTTCAGCGATGTCCTTCTTGAGATTATTCCACCAAAATCTTTCTTTCATGTCCATGTACATTTTGGTGTTACCCGGGTGAATAGAATACGGAGAGTTATGTGCTTCTTGCAAAATCAGTTTCCGCAGTTCCGGATCTTGTGGAACACAGATACGTTTCCCATGCCATAAAGTACCCTGTTCATCTTCATGGAATCCTTTGGCTTTTCCCAAGCTAATCTTTCCTTTCATCTCTTCAATTTCTTTATCAATCTTTTGGGCTTCTTTGATCTTGTCCAACAAAGTGGGTTGAACATCCAGAGACATGAGATGTCCTTCAGGTACAATCTCTAATCTGAGTTTTCTAAATTGAGTGCACAGATCATCTGGCAATTCTCCTTTGGTAAGGCCATTCACAAATACCTTACGACTTAGAGCATCCGCTACAACATTTGCTTTACCGGGGTGGTATTGCAAACTTAAGTCATAATCCTTGATAAGCTCTAACCATCTTCTTTCTCTCATATTGATTTCCTTCTGGGTGAAGATATACTTCAAACTTTTGTGATCCGTGAACACTTCACATCGTTTTCCCAAAAGATAGTGTCTCCATGTTTTGAGTGCATGGACGACAAAGGCTAACTCTAAATCATGAGTAGGATAGTTTACCTCATGAGTTTTGGGTTGTCTCGAGGCATACGCCACAACTTTACCGTCTTGCATAAGTACTGCACCCAAACCTTGATGAGATGCATCACAATATACTTGGAAATCTTTTTCCAAATCTGGCAGACACAGGACTGGGGCTGTCACAAGTCTCTTCTTCAATTCCTGAAAGCTGAGTTCACAACCTTCAGACCAAGTAAACTTCTTGTCTTTCTTTAACAGTTCAGTCATGGGCTTAGCTACCTTTGAGAAATTCTCAATGAACCTCCTGTAGTAACCTGCTAAGCCAAGGAAACTACGAACCTCTTTCACATTCTTGGGAGATTCCCATTCGGTCACAGCTGAAACCTTAGCAGGATCAACTGCTACACCATCCTTCGTCATAACATGACCAAGAAAACCAACTTCCTCCAACCAGAACTCACACTTGCTGAATTTAGCATAAAGTTTATGCTCTCTCAACTTATCAAGTATCAAACGCAAGTGTCCTTCATGTTCTTCTTTGCTCTTGGAGTAGACGAAGATGTCATCGATGAAAACGACAACAAATTTGTCAAGAAATTCCATGAACACCTTGTTCATCATATTCATGAAGTATGCTGGAGAATTGGTCAAGCCAAAAGGCATTACGGTATACTCATACAATCCATACCTTGTGGTGAATGCTGTTTTAGGTATATCTTGTTCTCTTATCTTGAGTTGAAAATAGCCTGACCTTAGGTCAATCTTTGAGAACACACATGCTCCTTCAAGCTGATCAAACAAGTCATTTATTCTAGGCAAAGGATATTTGTTCTTGATAGTTACCTCGTTGAGTGAACGGTAATCTATGCATAACCTTTGACTTCTATCTTTCTTCTCCACGAATAAAACTGGGGCTCCCCAAGATGAAGAACTTGGTTGAATAAATCCTTTCTGCAACTGTTCTCCAAGTTGCTTCTTGAGCTCTTTCAGTTCATCAACTGACATTTTATACGGTCTCTTTGCTATTGGTCCAGACCCTGGTAGCAAATCAATAAGGAACTCCACATCTCTATCTGGTGGCATTCCTGGCAGTTCTTCCGGGAACACATCTGGATATTCACTCACAATTGGCACACTGTCTATGCTAACCCCTTAAGAGAATTTATCATACTCCTTTTTGCTTCAAAGCTGGTCTTGAATCTGATCCTTTTATTTTCTAGAGTTGTGAGTGAGACAGTATGGCTGGCACAATCTATCACTCCTTTGTACTTGGTCATCCAGTCCATTCCCAGAATGACATCCAATCCTTGGGAGTTTAGAATTATCAAGTTAACGGGAAACTTATACTTCCCAAATTCTATGACTAAATCATGACATCCTGAATTCACTATCATTTCTCCACTAGGAGAACTTACTTTTATAGGACACCCAATAGTTTCTATCGGTAGTTCATTTCTTTCAACAAATGCTCTTGATATGAATGAATGAGATGCACCAGTATCAAAGAGTACAAATGCTGGAATAGAATTTAGTCTGAACTTACCAGCAACAGCATCAGGTTCCTCATAGACCTCCTCCACATTGATGTGGTTTACCTGTCCCTTCTGGAAAGGATTTGGCTTGATAGGTCCTTCAACTTTCTTTTCAGGGAACTCATTTGCATAATGCCCCATCTTCTTGCATTTGAAGCATTCAACCTGACTGATGTCTCTTTTAACAGGCTGACTTCCACTTCCACCTCCATTACCACTGTGGTGGCTCTTATGTCCACTCTTGTGGTTCTTGTACTTGTCGTTGTCATGACTGCGATGATGCTTGTTGTCATGACGGTTGTGGTTGTGGTTCTTGTTGAATTTCACATGCTTGTGGGATCCTGAGCTTCCGCTGTCATCATAGTGAGATCGTTTGTGAGACGATCCCGAGCTGTGCTTGTCGGAGTGCTTTCTCTTTCTACTCTCGACTTGCTTCATTTTGTTCTCCAATATTGCAGCCTTGTCACAGAGCGACTGATAAGTGGGAACATATGCCACAGCCAATTGCAGATTCAGCTCATCATTCAAGCCTTCAAGAAATTTTTCCTTTCTCTTGGCATCTGTGTCAACTTCATCCGGTGCGTAACGCGCCAGATTGTTGAACTCTTCAATATATTCAGCCACGCTGCGGTGGCGCTGCTTCAGATTGTGGAACTCTTTCTTTTTCAGGCTCATTATTCCTGATGAGATATGAGTAGTGCGAAAGCCATCCTCAAAGATAGCCCATGTCACTTCATCTATGGGAGTGGTGATCTGGAAGTTGTCCCACCAAGTGGCGGCTGGCCCTTCCAGCAGATGTGCTGCAAATCTGACCTTTTCAGCATCCGTGCAGCCCACGGTTACCAAGTCCTTGTTTACTGAGCGTAGCCAATCATTGGCCACCATGGGATCAGTCGTTCCTGAGAACTTAGCTGGCCTCAATCTCAAGAACCTGGTGAGCATATCAAAGCCCGGAGGGTTGTTGTTGTTATTGTTGTTGTTGTTATTGTTGTTGTTGTTATTGTTGTTGTTGTTGTTGTTGTTATTGTTTTGGTTCTGGATGAATGTTGTCATCATCTGCATCAACTGAGTTTGAGCGTTCATCATTTGCTGCATTTCTGGAGTGATGTTGTTGTTGTTGTTGTTGGGGTTTGCACGACGGGGAGGCATCTGTGGTTTGTTCAAATAGAGATAAGAATGAGATACCCATAGATGCTTTCATGCACATTACATCACATAAGCAAACACAAACATGCAACACAAGATAAAAGTTCAACAACAAGATAACAAGTTCACAAAGTAAAACACACAAGTAGCAAGCCATCCACATGTTGGATGGTCCAATAACAAGTTCACAAATAACAAGTATGATAATAAAAGATAAACGAGTAGTCAAGTCTACTCATCGGCATCAATCTCCTCCTCGACAAAGGTAAGACCTGCGTTCTCCATCGCGGTCTTGTTCTCCTCGATAGTAGTGGTCAAGGACTCGATCTTGGCCTTGAGAGCCCTCTTCTGGGAACGAAGCCTCTCGATCACCGTCTGCTGCTGCTCTAGCTCGAAGTCCTTGGACTGCAGTTCTTCAGTCATGTCCCGGATCTTCTTGTTCCTATCCTAGACACGTTTCTCCTGACTCTTGAACTTCCTGTCCTGGGTCTCGAACTTCGCCTCCATTTCCTTGACTATCTCTTCCTGCTGCGCGAAGAGCTTGTCCTTCTCGCGAAGCTGCACCTGGAGCTCATCGTCGCTGAGCATGACATTCGTCCTGTCTGTGTCCACGTGCCTAATGAGAGACTCTAAGTCCTGGAGGTACATGCGTATCGGCTCTGCTGCGTCCCTCGAGTTGTCCTCGAAGTCGATGGACTCTCCGTCCTCATCACGTCTTCCGAAGACGTGGAAGTGAGTGCCTCTAACCTGTCGGGAGTGTCAACCTAGCAGACATCCTATCAGGTCCTGCATAACTACCTCCATGCCTCTCTCCCTGTCATCGTGCATAAGCTTGAAGACGATGGCCTCCGTAGTAGGCTCTGTCTGGCGTCCGGGCTGGTTCACCTTGAAGCCCCAGAGGTCCTTCCTCTCGAACTTGGCGAGGGGATGCACCATGATGGTGGGAAGAGGGAGATTGAGCAAAGTGGTAAGCTCAACGATACGAGGACCAAAGCGGGTAACCTGGAACTCCTCAACAGTGCTGATGGTAATAGGCATCTATTTATAAGATAGAAAAGTTAGAACAATACAATTCAAGATAAAACAAAAGACATGACATCACATACATATCCTTGGGAAGGAAAACACACAAGTCATGCATACATGAAACCATTACAATAAACAAGGTTCAAACTTAACTTAAGCAACATTTTGGAAAATAAGGTGATAGGTGGTGGTCCAACTAACGAAGTACGTTTACAATCCTATCTCATTGGATCTGTTGGCTAACACAATGTTTCTAGAAGCAATTAGCCTATCATGCTCACATGATTCCATCACTAAGTCTATAATATCTCCTCTTAAGGTTTGGTTGGTAGCTTCCAACTCTTGAGTATGTTCCTTCTCTTTCCTTAGTTCATTTTGGAGATTGAGCATCCTGCACTTGACTCTAGCACTAAGTTCCTTGATAGTCCTCCAAGCTGCATCTCTTGCTGACTCAAAGAATGTGGTGTGCACCACAGTGTTGGTGTACATGCAGAATCCTGTTTCCTTGTGGTTGTCTTCCTTGTTTTTGTACAAGTGAAGTTGCACCCACCAGTACTCAACTCCTTCATCCATCACAGGAAAGCTTTTGTACACAGCTGCACCATGTATTTCCATTGCCACCATGAGGTCCTTGAGAATTTTGGGAAACTCTGTCTCACACTCCATGGTCATGGTCATGAGTGGTCCTTTCCTTACGTCTTCGTTGATGGAGTTCATCTATAAATAGAGATGAGAAAGAGAAGATTAGAAAAGTTTACGAGAAGAATAGACAAGTGTAGAAGTAGTTGAAATTTTTTCCTTAGTGGTTTCTAATCCTAGGGTCATAATCCTACAGGCAACACAGTGCTCTGATACCATCTGTAAGATCCCTCCTTTGTAAAGGAAAAGGATCCCTATGATTGCAATGCTAGTCCCTGGATCATTGCTAGCATCCACAATTTAAGATGAAGTACACAGATACAAAGGTCATTTATTACATCCATTCCAGAGATAAAACATAGTCTTTACAACTCAAGGCCACAGGCCTAATACAAGAGTTTTGGAATAAGTAAATAATTATAAGTCTTCATCTTCATGTGCCACAGGCAAACATGTTGAGTGTAGACTCATGACACCTAATCCTCATCAGAGTAACCTGCAACATCACAAGTTACAGCCACAGTGGGTCAATACTTTGGAATAGTATTGGCAAGTGATACCTTAGTAAATTTTAAGTGGACTATATTACTATATGCAATTTGGCTAAGTGTAGCTTGGCTTGCTTTGCTCAAAATAGGTTTTTCCTATTAGTTGAAATCACTAAGTTTTTCTTTGTCAAAACTTTTTCCAAGAAACCATCAATAGACATTGAGGTCCTTCACCCTTGTTCTCCCACAAGTTTTTACTTAGAAGTTGGAGTGATGAGATTCTTGATAGATTCCATGTCTTGATGCTCAAGTTGTCCATTGCCATGGACTTGGCTAAGTACTTAGATTTTTCCATCTGCAGAGGTTGTGCACTTTCCCCACCAGACTTGGTTTCACCAAGATAGGACCTTTCAGAAGCCTTCCCTTAGTCAAATGGACACGTTCCAACCTATCATCCCACTACCACCAACTGTCCAAATGACTAAGTTCTAGCAACCTATGTGATCCAGGCAGAGCCCATATTGCCAAGTGGCTGCACTATAAGCTTCTCAACACTTGGCCTCTAAAATCCCTTTGTTCCTGGGTGGCAATCCACAAGTGTGATACACAAGGTAAACCATAGCCATGGGCCTTGTGTAACCACTCAACCAAAAACCACCAAGCAATTACCATTCCACCCAGGTGTTTCATTGACTTAGTTGTTTTATTAAGAAAAACATAAGTCCAAGGACTTAGAAATATTTTCACCATAGCATGTATATATTTTACCAACCCTTGTTTGCTACTAGCTAGGCTAAGCATGGCATAGATAGTAACTTAACTTAGAAATTTCCTAGCAATTCTACAACTACTTAGGATTTCCCAACATGGCATTTGGCAAAATAGTAACATGCAAGTCTTAGCAAAATACTTCTAATGCTTGTGTAAAATATATAGGGATGGGAATATTCATGAAGTACCACTTGCCTTGGTAGTTGGGAGAGTAGCACTCTTCACAATCACAATCACTAGCACCAAAGTCTACACAAAGAATGGTAGCACAAAATTACACACAATTCATATACAAACATAAATATATGCATGCATGCAAAATGCTAAGTGATGATTTTTAAAACCCAACCAAGCAAGTGCACACTACTGAAACATAAACAAGTCAAAAACTTGCTAAACCAAGTTTATTTGATACTTAAACAATTTTCTAAACAATTCATATGTTCAAAATAGTCCTAAACAAGTTTCTGCAAATAAAATCATTTTAACAAAAACTAAACATTAAACACATTGCATAAACAGAAAGGGCTTGTCTCCCTGATTCCAACGGTATAAATTTTTTCAAATTCTAACGTGTGGATCAAAAGTTATAGCTATTTCAAAATTGGATCTAAATCTGATTCAAATCTGTTTTTTAAACTCAAACCCTAGCCACGCGTCTGTTTCCTATTGGCCCGTACCGGTTCGGACGGATCGAACTCTACGAGCCGTAGCATTTAGGTCAGATCTGGTGGCTCAGATGCGTGCATACCTCTTCTCTTAAGTTCTAATTTCAGCAGTAGGATCTACATCTAACGTTCCTGAACGCCTTGACCAAAGATGAGCGGCGCTAGCGGCGGCGACTGCGGCGGCACGTCTATCAGCGGCGGCGCTGGCGTTCTAGGTCGCACGGGAGTGGGGGAAGGAGCTTACCAGAACCGCGGTGGTGTGCTGAAGCTCAACGTGACGGTGGCTTGGAAAGGGGCGCACGGAGTCGTCGGAGATTCCTCGCCAGAGTTCGCGAACGCGTTGGGTGCGGCTGCTGTCGTCGTTGGCGAGGTTCTGCGTCGCACTAAGTCAAAAGGAGGGCACCGTTAGATGCGCAAGATGATGGGGGTCCTAGGCGTATCAGGCAGAGGGCAAGGGGCGGCTGGTACTTATGGGGAGAGGTCACCGGAGTTCGTGCAGAGAGCGGTGGTGCTCGGTCGAAGTCGTTGCCGAAGCTACAGACCATGCGAGAACAAACAGGGTGTGTCAGTAGATGCGCAAGGAGTTGCTGCGCTTGATAGCATGAGTCAGGGACAGAGGGGGACACGGTGCTCACCGGAATTCGTCGGCGCGGTCGTCGGAACAGCGGCGGCGTCGAGCGAGTTGCGAGCAGCCTGGGGGCGTGAAGGGGAAATTGGTTGAGGGGAAATGGTCGCGAGAGAGAGGGGATTAAGTAGCCAGAGGCTCGACAAGAAACACCCAGTGATTCAATGCCATTTACCTCACAGAATCAAAGCAGCAACGGGCAGCGGCGGAGTTCATGCGCGGGATTTTGGGGAAGACGACAATGACGTGGATGGGGCCCGCTTGTCAGCGAAATAAGCAGAGAGGGAGTGGGGTCCGAGCGTCAGTGACCGCGTGGGTGCGTCTGCGCGTGCGAGAGAGAAAGAGGTGGCCCGGGTGGGCTAGCTGGGCCGGTTTTGCTGTTGGGCTAGAATAGGAGCGCCTGGCCCTTTTCTTTTCTTTAAACCTTTTCTTTAAACCTTTTCTTTTTCCAGAATGAATTTCAGGAATGGTTTTCAAATGATTTCAAACTCTTTTTGAATTCAAATCCTTTTGGGATTTTTGCAATGTGCAACAGTCACAAAACTTGGCATAAAACCATGTGGTCACTTTGAGTTAGCTTGGTTATTTTTGGAAAAACAAAATAACAGGGACAATGCACTTGGTTTGCAAATGTTTGAAAATGGTTTTTGAAACCATTTCTATTTTGTAAATTTGTTCAAATTCCACACTCAATCCAATCAACAAGGAAGACAAACAATCTAGGTTTAAAACATTCATGCTCTCAAATGGGGATGGCCATTTGATTTGAGTTTGCTCACATAAAATGATATCACTATGTGCTTCAGTTTTCTGAAATGAGTTTGAAATTGATCTCAAATCTATATGCATGTATGAATGATATGCAATCTTTGAAATCATGATTTTAGGGATGTTACAGTTAGCCAGTAGAATCCTTGCCGGAAGGCTTTCGCTACCAATGATCGAGGAGAGGCGTGATGCCCGCAATCTCCGAGATGGATTTCGCGTAGGATTTCCATACCTTCTAGCTGAGAAACGCACTTTAAGTATACACCGGTAGTGCTCCTTTTGTAGAGTTGCCCATTGATTATGGTATAACCCTTTGCTCGTCGTACTATTTGCCGTCTTTCGACTTCGTCGTCGGGCAAAGTTCTGTGTTCGAGATACTCCATGAACGGTATTGTCCAAGCCGGAGGGATCTTTGTCACCATGTTGACGAAAGGGCCAGCTCTATCCGGGTAGTCGATGTCGGCGCCCTTCATGGATGGTGTGCGTAGATGCTCTAGGAAAACTCCTGGCGGAATTCGCTTGCGCCCTGATCCAAGCTTAGACAGTAGATCAGCCGCCCCGTTTTGCTCCCTAGGCACATATTTGACTTCGTAGCCCAAGAAGCTCTTGGCTATCTCATCCACTTCGTTGCGATATGCCGCCATCATTGGGTTCCGCGCGTTCCAGGTGCCAGCCACCTGCTGGGCAACCAAGTCGGAATCTCCACAGCAAACTATGCGCTTGATGCCAATATCCTTGGCTACACGTAGTCCGTGAATGAGTGCTTCATACTCCGCCATGTTGTTTGTAGCCTCGAAGTGGATCTACAGAACGTAGTGCATCTTGTCTCCTTTTGGTGATTGTAGTAGTACATGTTGGAGATATGCCCTAGAGGCAATAATAAATGTAGTTATTATTATATCTTTGTGTTTATGATAAATGTTTACATTCATGCTATAACAGTATTAACAAGGAAACATTAATACTTGTGTGATTGTAAACTAAAATAGAGTCCCTAGTAAAGCCTCTTTATAATACTAGCTTGTTGGTTAATAAATGATTGTGGTTTCCCTATCATGAACATTGAGATGTTATTAAACAACAAGATCATATCGTTAGGAGAATGGTATGATGGACATATTCCTATAGATAAGCGTAGCATAAAGATCAAGTCATTTTAATAGTTCAATTGCTATATGCTTTCTGATACATAGTAACCTAATTCCTTCGACCATGAGATCATGCTTATCACCATCACCGGAAGGATGCTTTGATGACATCAAACACCACACTGTAACTGGGTGGCTATAAAGGTGGCATTGAGTGTTCGGAAAGTATGGGTTGAGACACATGGATCAAGTGTGGGATTTGTCCATCCATATGACAGATAGATATACTCTAGGCCCTCTCGGTGGAATGTCATCCAATTAGCTTGCAAGCATGTGACTGGCTCACAGGGATCACATATCACGGGAACGAGAAAAGAGTACTTATAAGTAACAAGGTTGAACTAGGTATGTAGAGATACTGACGATCATAACCTCGGACAAGTAAACTATCGTGAGACAAAAGGAAATTGGTATCGTATGTAAGTGGTTCATTCGATCGCAAAGTAATCGTATAAATATGTGGGAGCCATATGAATTTCTAGATTCCTCTATTGGTTATTGTTTGGAGAAGTGTCTCGATCATGTCCGCATAATTCACGAACCGTAGGGAGACACACTTAAGGATTCGATGTTGTTGAGTAGTTATGGAATGATGAGTAAAAGACCGAATGTTGTTCAGAGTCTCGGATGGTATCCGTGATATCACGAGGAGATCCGGAATGGTCCGGAGAATAAGATTCATATAAGAAAAGTCCTGTTTCGGGGTTGGAGAATGATTCCGGTGTTTTCATCGGGAATGTTCTAGAAGGTTCTAGAAGGTCCGACACTCCGGAGGGGAAGGGTACATGAATGTGTAATAACAAGTTGGAATGGTTGCATCATGTACTAGGTGTCATCGCTGAGCAAAATAAAGGGATAAATCAAATCCTAGTTTGAAAAGTCAAACGCCAATTTGAAAAGTCAAACGGCAAGTTTGCTTGGTGGAGGGAGAGTAGGAAACCTACTTGGTGAGGAGTTTCTCTCCCTCCACCGCCGGCCTTGGAGGCCGAGTTGGGGGAGGACTCCCTCCCCCTTGGCCGCGCCCTCCCACCTATAAAAGGAGGGGCAAGGGTGCCCCTCTAGACCTACACCTTGCCCCACAAAAACCCTAGCCCTAGCCGCCGGCCCTCTTGCAGCCATCGCCGCCCTAGGGAAAACCCTAGCCGCCGACTTGGGGCTCTCCCCTTGCTCTAGCCGCCGGCCTAGCCCTCTCTACTTGGTGCCTCTAAACCCTAGATGGCCAAGGCCTCTCTCATAGTCCACCATACTTGCTCCGGCTTAAGGCGAAGCCCTGCGAGATCTCCCCTCTACTTCCGGTACCACGCCGTTGTGCTGCCGGAATCGCGAGGAGAGTGCTACAACCTCCGCTGCCTGCTGGAACAAGGGAGAGGAAGGTCTTCATCGAGTACCGAACGTGTGACCGACTGCGGGAGCGCTGCCGGAACGCAGCGCCGGAAGGATCGTCTACACGATCTTGAGATCGTCAAGAGTACGACTACATCACCCACGAGAATCCGCTCTCGTTAAACACTTTGGAATCTTCGAGGGTGAGTTATTCTATCGACTTTTTGCTACAATCTAGTAGATAGATATTGGCTTGTTTGTTTGTATGCGGTAGAAATTTTTTGTTTTCCATGCTACCAACCCCTACAGCACTCTAGCCCCCGAGCCGTTGAGCAACTTTGATCCGTCAAAGTGCATCACCCAGTACTCTGGTTCTGGCAGCGGAGTAGCATCTGGCATCTCCGTCCAATCTGCAATAAAATCCGCCAAAGCTTGTGACTTGATAGCGTCGTGCCTCTTGTAGGTGATCTCGAAGGCGGCGAGTTCAATGCCCCACTTCGCGACCCTTCCTGTAGCGTCGTGTTATTGATAATGTCGGACAGTGGAGTCTTGCTCACTACTGTGATTGGGTGCTCCTGAAAGTAATGCCTCAGCTTCCGAGAAGCGAGGAATACTCCATAAGCTATCTTTTGGTAGTGCAGGTAACGCTGCTTAGACTCCGTCAAGACCTCGCTCACATAGTAAACTGGTCTTTGAACTCTGTGCTCATAGCCTGGTTCCTTCCGCTCTACCACGATGATGATGCTGATAACCCGGTTGGTTGCCGCCATGTAAATTAACAGGGGCTCACCAGGTTCGGGTGCTGCAAGGATGGGCGCTGAGGAAAGAATCTCCTTGAGCTGCTTCAATGATGCATCTGCTTCGTCTGTCCACGTGAATTTGTCCGTCTTCTTCAGCAACTTGTACAGCGGCAAAGCCTTCTCTCCAAGTCGGCTGACGAACCGACTAACTGCTGCAACACAACCTGTTAGTCGTTGGATGTCCTTTAGGCATGTCGGACGGTTTATGTTTAAGATGGCCTTGATTTTCTCCGGGTTGACCTCGATTCCGCGCTGGGAAACGATGAAGCCCAACAATTTGCCGGCTGGAATCCCGAAGACGCACTTCTTAGGGTTGAGCATCATGTTGTATTTCTGGAGATTATCAAAGGTTTCTTTTAAGTCGGAGTTAAGTCGTTTGATTTTTTAGACATCACCGCGATATCGTCCACATAGGTGTGAACGTTCCGACCAATTTGGTCGTGAAGGCAACGTTGCATTGTCTGTTGGTAGGTAGCACCTGCGTTTTTCAGCCCAAAGGGCATCGTGACATAGCAAAACATGTCGTACGGAGTAGTGAACGAAGTGGCCAATTGGTCCGACTTCCTCATCTTGATCTGGTGGTATCCTGAGTATGCATCGAGAAAACACAAAAGTTCCGATCCAGCCGTCAAGTCAATGACTTGGTCAATGCGAGGCAAAGCAAACGGATCTTTGGGACATGCTTTGTTCAAGCCGGTGTAATCAACGCACATTCTTAATTCATTGGTTCCCTTTTTGGGGACAAGTACAGGATTGGCCACCCATCGGGTGTGAAGGACTTCTCGGATAAACCCAGCCTTAAGTAACCTAGCTATCTCTTTGCCAATGGTGCGTCTCTTCTCATCTCCGAAGCGTCGTAGAGGTTGTTTCACTGGTTTACATTTTGGATGAATGTTTAAGCTGTGCTCGGCAAGTTCCCTAGGTACACGTTTCATGTCGGCAGGTTGCCAGGCAAAGATGTCCCTATTATCACGGAGGAACTCGATGAGTGCGCTTTCCTATTTGGGGTCCAGGTTCGTCCCAACGGCGACGGTCTTGGAGGCGTCGCCTACCACAAGTTCTTCCGGCTTGGTCTCGATGGCGGCCTTGAACGCAGGAGCAGAGTCAGAGATCTACTTCTTCGATGCGGGCATCTCTGAGTCATTGACCTTGCTCTGGATCTCCTTGAATTCTTCGCTGTAGAGGACAGCTTCTGCAACGGCTGCTTCATTGATCTCGCAGTCCCTTGCCTTGGTAAAGCTTCCGGATACGGTGATGACACCGTTCGGTCCGGGTATCTTGATTTTGTTGTAGACGAAGCATGGCTTGGCCATGAACGTGTGGAATATGTCGCGGCCGAATATGACGTGGTACACGCTCTTGAAGGGGACCACCTCAAAGGTCATGTGCTCTTGGCGATAATTATTAACGTCGCCAAAGGCTACCTGAAGTGTAATGCACCCAAGGGACTGAGCCTCCCGACCAGGAACTACGCCATGGAACACGGTGTTGGTCCGCCTTAGGTTTGCCTCCGTCAAGTTCATCTTCTGCAGTGTATCCAGGTACATGATGTTGATGCTGCTTCCACTATCCACCATGCATTTGGTGAACTCCACGCCGTCAATCAATGGGTTAATGACCATGGCGTACTGGTTCTCCGTGGGCACAAGGTCTGGGTGGTCCGTCCTGTCCCAAGTGATTGGAACCTCCGACCAGTGCAGGTATTGGGGAACTGGGGGAGAGTGGCCATCAGGATCCTTAGAGAGGTCTTCTGTTGTCGGACGGTGGGGGTGCCAAGGAAAGTGTGGTAGACTGGGGCCTTCTTTGCGAAGGGGTTCTTACCCTTGTCATCGCTCTTGGCGGCGTGCTTGGGGTCAACGTCCTCGTCCATGTCACTTGAATCCTTGGACTCCTCCTCCTTCTTATTCCCCTTGCCCTTGCCTCGCGATCTGTTCTTCCGACTTCGCTTGTAGCCGGACTCCGGGTCTTCTTTCAGGTCATTGACGAACTTGTAGTGTCTATTGGTATGGGTGGCCTTGCCGTTGACGTCGAGGTGTACGAGGCACGACATATCACGGTACTCCTCATAGGTTTGGGGAACGCGGAGCGGCGCCGAGTTGGTTTCACTTGCTCGTTGCTGCCCACGGCCTGCTCCCCTTCCTCGGCCATGTTGTCCGCCTTCTCCTCGTCCTGCAAAAGTCATAGCGACCATGTCGGTAGATTGCTTTTCTTCTGGAGCCGTTTTCCGCTTCGTACTGCTGTTCCTTCGAGCTTGGGTTGGAACGGCCATTGCCGACAAAGAGCCACGAGCATCATCGTCGGCAACTACGAACTCACTAGCTAACTGAATCATCTGATTCAAGTCAAGCTAGTGATTGTCCTGCAAGCACTTTAGCTTATGTCAGAGCAACGTACCCCTTTCCAACCCATCGATGAAGGCGGCCATGGCGGTCTGAGCATGCACTCCTGCACAGGAATTTTTCATATCCAGCCAGCGGGAGAGGTAGGCACGAGATATCTCGTCTTTCTCTTGCACGCACCGTTGTAGATCGCCCACAGTGCAGGGACGCTTGTATGTACCCTCAAAGTTCTTGGTGAATGCTTCTTGCATATCCAGCCAGTTGTAGATAGATCTTTCCGGCAAGTCGTCGATCCATTGACGGGCCGTGCCCACCAACATTAATGGGAGGTACTTGACGGCGACGTTGGGGTTGCCTCCGGCAATCTCCACTGCGTTGCCGTAGTCCTGCAACCATGTGGCGGGTTTGGCGGTGCCGTCATAGGGCTTGATGGTCTTGTCGATCCGGAAACCTTTGGGGTAGGTTGCGGACCGTATTGCAGGTCCAAAGCAGCGTGGTCCCAGGTATGGTCCTTCCCGGGCCTCGTGGATCTTATCGATCCTTGAACGTGCATCGTACGGCTCCGGGTTCTTCTTCTTGTTGTCAACAGGGGATGGGCCGCGTGAATGACGCGGGCCTCTTCCGCCATGGTGACTGCTTGGAGGCGACGGAGGTGGAGGTGGTGGTGGGTTAGCCTTCTTGTTGTTACCCTCCTGCGACGCCTCGCGCCTGTCACGGTTGCTTGTCGGACGCGGAGGGTCGTGGTGTGACCTGCTCTTGTGTCCTTGGTGGCGCTCTTCATCATGATGGGTCTGCGCCGCGTTGTCGCGGATGACGATGCCGCACTGCTTTGGTGGGGGCATATCCGTACGATGGTGAGCCTTGTAATCTTCCTGACGTTAGGGGGATCGGGGCGGTGGCGATGGGCGGCGAGGTCGGGCTCTTTCTCCGTGGTCGGAGGATATTGGGATAGCATCCTTCCTATTGCGCACATCCCTCCATCTTCGTTCTGATGAACCCATCTGTGATCCGACATCTTGAGGAGATCTGTCCCATGGCGGTTTGTACTGGCTAGATCGGCAGAGCGTTGGGTCAGACTCAAGCCTCTGAGAGGTGGCCTTTTCCTGCTGCTTTACCGCCTTGTCCACTAGGTCATAGACCTGTTCTACTGCCTCAGGCGATCTATCCTGCTCCAGAAGGGTCTTGGCGACGGCGAGGTTAAGGAGTGGGGTGGGCATCACCTGCTTGCCTTCACTGTCAATGTATTGCTTGGCCTGTGCCGGCTTCGAGGGAGCCCATCCTAGGTTGCGCCGCATTCCAGGATCGTTGATGACGCGAGCCGGGGCCTTCTTAGCCTTCTGCTGCTGCAGCACAGTCTTGTACTCGGCTTCCATTGCTCCAGCTTTCTCTATGGACTTCTGCACGTTGACCAGGTCTCGATCTAGTTTAGCGCCTTGCTCCGCGATGGCTTGCGCCTCCTCCAGCAGCTGCTGGCGCTTCTCGTCAAGCTGAGTCATGTTCCGGATATGATCAACGGTTAGTGGCTCGACGAGGAGATTGCCGTACATCACTCTATCAGCTGGAGTAACATGGGCTGCTACCGACGTGGATGCTGGAGACGTCAAGTTTGCGGTGTTGTTGTTGCTCGGACCAGTGCCGAGTTCCTGCGGCTGCTGCACTGGGTTAGGCGGAGGAGGCATGACCTTTGGGCGATCATTGTTAGCAGCAATAAGTGGCCCTTCCCCTTTTCCAGCGCCGTAGGCGAAGCTTTCCCGGGTTTATCTTCATCCATCGCTGTCCCAATGGTGATGAACACCCCTCGGGACATGACGGTGTTGTTAGCTTGTTCGTCGCGTGAGTACTCCTCCTCCATCTCCTGCATAGTAGAGTCTAGATCTTCTGGACTGAAGTCTATCTCCTCTGAATCTGCACTGAAGTCAGCGTAAAGTGCGTCAATGACAGAGTCAGAGGGTGCCAGGACTTCCTCGATGACGGGTGGTGGAGGTGCAACGGCCTCGGCGATGACTGGAGGTGGTGGTGCTGCTACCACGATGGCGGCCGGAGGCGGTGGCGGCGGCTGCTGAGCCGGAGGTTCTCTGTCCCTGAGCGCAAGCTCCATCTGGGTTGCCGCGTCAGCTGCCGTGTAGCTGTTGATGGTACTCACCATCTCTTCAAGGGTAAGGCGTCCTGTTGCCTGCTGCCGACGTAAAGAATGTCGGAGAAGCGTGCCACGGTCCAGTCCTTCCACGAAGTGATACAAAGCATTATCATCAGGGTAATTGGCCAGGTCGGCCCGTATACGGAGCCACCTGGCGAGGTAGTCGCGGGGGTTTTCGCCTTCTCTCGGAATGCAGCGCGCCAGATCGAAGATGGTTACCACGCCGACGAACTTGGATCTTTGCTGTCCAGACGCGCGAACAAAGCCGGCGGATTTGCAGTGATCTTCCACCTTTATATCCTGCACATGGGCGGTTTGGGTGGGCTTTGAATTTTTCCGATCTGTGCCGGCAAACTCCGAGGAGAGGTCCGAAATCGATCCTTCCGCGAACGTGTCATGCCCGTTGGCGGTCCGTGCGGGTCTTGATGCTTTCCGATCTTTGTCGGCAAACTCCAAAGAGAGATCCGACATCGATCCTTCCGCGAACGTATCCTGCCCATAGGCGGTCCGTGCGGGTCTTGATGCTTTCCGATCTTTGTCGGCAAACTCCGAAGAGAGATCCGACATTGATCCTTCCGCGAACGTATCCTGCCCGTAGGCGGTCCGTGCGGGTCTTGATTCTCCTCCGACTCCCAGGGAACTAGTGCCCGAGTCGGTTTCACCGATGAAGAGGTGGATGTCTCCGATAGGAACGATCGAACACCGCGTAGGGTTCGTCTTTGCTGGGATCCAGAACTCATCGGGGGGGACGATCGGAATGTTGCCGGAGAAGAGAACGTGGCCGATGGCTACGGTTTCGCCGATTCCCGCGAAGATCTTGGTCCTCGCCCGCTACAGAGCCTGAAACGCCTCTTGCCCCACGGTGGACGCCAACTGTTGTGGTATTGCCGACGAGTACGCCATGGAGGGGTCCTCACAGTGCGTGTTTAGAGACGTGGGGTAAGGCGGACGGTTGACGGGTACGAGGTAACACAACTTACCCAGGTTCAGATCCCACGACGGTGGCGGAATCCTACTCCTGCTATAAATCACTATAAGGGCAATACGCTGAGTTACAGAGATAGGTTCGCTGTGTGAGGTTGTATGAATCGATACTAAGTTGTCTATGATTGTGCCCTAAAGGCTCCCATAGGCCCGACTTATATAGTCGCCAGGACCTAGGGTTACAGGGAAAAGTCCTAGCCGGACAGGTTACAGAGTCCTACACCATCTATCACTAGTCTTGTGTATCTTGCACTCCAAGGCTTCGGGTACGCTGGTGACTCCACCGTAGCCTTCCTTTATCTGGCTTGGGCCTCCCTTCTGGATCCACCTAACTAGGCTGCCCAGCAGGCCACAGGCTATGCAACCGACTATGGGCCACCCGGGTTAGTCGGATAAGAGACATGCTATGAGGATACCCATATAGCATATCCCCAACATCTGCAGCTATCGGTTGCCTATGTCCCAACCTACCAATCACTTTGTGACAAGGCTACCATTTTGGAGAACAAGATGAAACAGGTTGAAAGCAGAAAGAGGAAGCAAGCTCTGACAAGCATAGCTTGGGATCATCTCACAAGCGTTCCCATCATGATGATAGTGGGAGTTCTGGATCCCACAAACATGGAAAGTACAACAACCACCACAGCCACAACCGCCATCATGACAACAAGCATCACCGTAGTCATGATAATGGCAAGTACCACAAGAGTGGACACAAGAGTGGACACAAGAGTCACCACAGTGGAGGTGGAAGTGGCAGTTATCCTGCAAAGAAAGATATCAGTCATGTTGAATGTTTCAAGTGTAATAAGCTGGGGCATTATGCAAATGAGTGCCCAGAGAAGAAAGTTGAAGGAGCCACCAAGCCCAACCCTTTCCAGAAGGGACAAGTAAACCACATCAATGTGGAAGAAATTTATGAGGAACCTAATGCTGTGGCTGGTAAGTTCAAACTCAATTCTGTTCCAGCACTTGTTCTTTTTGATACTGGTGCATCGCATTCATTCATATCAAGAGCATTTGTTGATAGAAATGAACTTCCAGTTGAAACTATTGGGTGTCCTATAAAAGTAAGTTCTCCTGGTGGATAAATGATAGTGAACTCAGGATGTCATGACCTAGTCATAGAGTTTGGGAAGTATAAGTTTCCCGTTAATTTGATAATTCTAAATTCCCAAGGATTGGATGTCATTTTGGGAATGGACTGGATGACTAAGTACAAGGGAGTGCTAGATTGTGCCAATCATACTGTCACACTCACAACCCCGGATAATAAAAGGATTAGATTCAAGACTAACTTTGAATCAAAAGGGAGTAAGCTAAATTCTCTTAAGGGGGTTAGTATAGACAGTGTGCCAATTGTGAGAGATTATCCAGATGTGTTTCCGGAAGAATTGCTGGGAATGCCACCAGATAGGGATGTGGAATTTCTGATTGATTTGCATCCAGGATCAGGACCAATAGCAAAGAGACCTTACAAGATGTCAGTTGATGAGTTGAAAGAACTCAAGAAACAACTTGGAGAACAGTTGTAGAAAGGATTTATTCAACCAAGTTCTTCATCTTGGGGAGCACCAGTCTTGTTTGTGGAAAATAAAGATAGAAGTCAAAGGTTATGCATCGATTATCGCTCACTCAATGAGGTGACTATCCAGAACAAATATCCTTTGCCCAGAATCAATGACTTGTTTGATCAGCTAGAAGGAGCCTGTGTGTTCTCAAAGATTGATCTCCGGTCAGGTTATTTTCAGCTTAAGATAAGGGAACAAGCCATACCTAAGACAGCTTTCACCACTAGGTATGGATTGTATGAGTACACCGTGATGCCATTCGGTTTGACCAATGCACCAGCTTACTTCATGAATATGATGAACAAGGTGTTCATGGAATTTCTTGACAAGTTTGTTGTCGTTTTCATCGATGAAATTTTGATCTACTCCAAGAGCAAAGAAAAGCATGAAGGATATTTGCGTTTAATACTTGAGAAGCTTAGAGAGCATAAGCTATATGCTAAATTCAGCAAGTGCGAATTCTGGTTGAATGAAGTTGGATTCCTTGGACACATTGTGTCAGGAGATGGTGTAGCAGTTGATCCCGCAAAAGTGTCAGCTATAACTGAATGGGAATCTCCTAAGTCAGTGAAGGAAGTTTGTAGTTTCCTTGGCTTGGCAGGATACTATAGAAGATTCATTGAGAATTTCTCCAAGGTAGCTAAGCCAATGACGGAGTTACTAAAGAAAGACAAGAAATTTGCTTGGACTGAAGGATGTGAACTCAGTTTCCAAGAATTGAAGAAGAGACTAGTGACAGCACCAATCTTATGTCTGCCAGATTTGGAGAAGGATTTCCAAGTTTATTGTGATGCATCTCATCATGGATTAGGTGCAGTTCTGATGCAAGAAGGGAAAGTTGTGGCTTATGCCTCGAGACAACTCAAAACTCATGAAGTAAATTACCCTACTCATGATTTGGAGTTAGCCTCTGTTGTCCATGCACTTAAAACATGGAGACATTATCTTTTGGGAAAGCGATGTGAAGTGTTCACAGATCACAAAAGTTTGAAGTATATATTCACTCAGAAAGAAATCAACATGAGACAAAGAAGATGGCTAGAACTCATCAAGGACTATGACTTGAGTTTGCAATACCATCCCGGTAAAGCAAATGTTGTAGCGGATGCACTAAGCCGTAAGGTATTTGTGAATGGCCTTACTAAGGGATAGTTGCCAGATGATCTGTGTGCCCAATTTAGAGACCTCGGATTAGAGATTGTGCCTGAAGGACATCTCATGTCATTGGATGTTCAACCTACCTTTTTGGACAAAATCAAGGAATCCCAAAAGACGGACAAGGAAATTGAAGAGATTAAGGAAAAGATTGGCAAAGGAAAAGCCAAAGGATTCCGTGAAGACGAACATGGTACTTTATGGTATGGAAAACGTATCTACGTTCCGCAAGATCCGGAGCTTCGGAAACTGATTTTACAGGAAGCACACAACTCACCATATTCCATTCATTCGGGTAACACCAAAATGTACATGGATATGAAGGAAAGATTTTGGTGGAATAATCTCAAGAAGGACATCGCTGAACATATTGCTTTGTGTGACGTATGTAGTAGAGTGAAAGCGAAACATCAGAAACCAGCAGGATTGTTACAACCACTACCTATTCCTGATTGGAAGTGGGACAAGATTGGCATGGACTTCATCATCGGATTTCCAAGGACCAGGTCAGGATATGATTCTATTTGGGTAGTAGTGGATCGCCTCACTAAAGTGGCTCATTTCATACCCGTGAAGACAACCTATACAAGTGCTAAGTTGGCCAAGATCTATATGAATAGGACTGTGTGTCTGCATGGAGTACCCAAGAGTATTGTGTCTGATAGGGGAACCCAATTCACTTCTCATTTTTGGAAGCAACTACATGAATCATTGGGAACGAGATTGGAATTCAGTACTGCTTTTCATCCCCAGACCGATGGACAGACAAATAGGACCAACCAGATTCTGGAGGATATGTTGAGGGCATGTGCCCTAGACTATGGAGCTAGTTGGGATGAAAGTCTGCCTTACACAGAATTCTCTTATAACAACAGCTATCAAGCTAGTATTGAGATGGCACCGTTTGAGTTTCTCTATAGAAGGAAGTGTACTACCCCATTACTATGGAATGGTGTGGGAGAAAGAAACTTGTTCGGGCCAGAACTAATCAAAGAGGCTGAAGAGAAAGTCAAGCTAGTAAAGGACAGATTGAAGATAGCACAGTCCTGACAGAAGATCTACACAGATCCTAAGCGTAGAGAAGTCACCTATGAAGTGGGTGATAGAGCTTATCTTAGAGTGTCACCACTTCGTGGAGTAAAGAGATTTGGAGTCAAAGGAAAATTGTCCCCAAGATATGTTGGACCATTCAAGATTCTGAGTCGTAAAGGAGAAGTAGCTTATGAGATTGAATTGACGGAATCATTGTCTGCCATTCACAATGTGTTTCATGTGAGTCAGCTAAAGAAATGCCATCCAGAGATGGAAGAGACTTCTTTGAATGATACTATACCTTTGGAGGAGGTCCAATTGGAAAGTGATCTCATCTATGAAGAAAAACCTATCAAGATTCTTGAGACTGCAGAAAGAGTTACTCAGACTAAGACAATCAAATTCTGCAAAGTTCAATGGAACCATCATTCCGAAGAAGAAGCAACATGGGAGAGAAAAGATGACCTTCGGAAAGACCACCCTCACCTATTTGCTAGCCAATCCGAATCTCGAGGGCGAGATTCACCTTAAGGGGGTTAGATTTGTAACATCCCAAAAATCGTGATTTCAAAGTTTGCATATCATCCATGCATTCATAATAATTTTAGGATCATTTTCAAAGTTATTTAAAAAACAGAAGCATTTGAATGTCTGTAATTTTATGTAAGCAAGGCATTAGCCTTATTGCTACCCTTGAGAATTAAAAACACTTGTTTTGATCAGTAGGGGTTTGATCCTAAGTTTGAATGTTAATTTCCAAAAATTTGGACAAGTTTCAAATCAAGGTATGAATTTTTAAAACCATTCTTATGCCTTTATTAAACAAATGGTAAAGGCACTGTTTTTATTTAAATTCCATTGGGCTAAGGTATTTTGAGTGAACAACTTTGTTCTGCAGCCAATAAGGTACAAATTCTACTTTATAAAAATTCGGAACAGGTTTGAATTCAAACCCATTAGAAAACCCTTTGAATTTTATTCCAGAAAATCAAATCAGAAAAAGAAAAATACAAAAGAATAGGAAAAGGGCCGGCGCCACTCTTCCAGCCCAACAGCAGATGCAGCCCACGAAGCCCACCCGGCCATTTCCCCTTTCCCCCTCTCTCTCACGCGCGCAACTCTACCCACGGTCACTGACGCGCTGACCCCACACGCCAAGTCATCTTCTTCCCCGAAATCACGCACCCGCGACCAGCTCCGGCCGTTTCCTCCCCCGCCACTGCCGTTGAATGTGCGAGTTATTGCCGTTGATTCGCCGAGTAACTCCTCGCCCAGATCCGGCTACTTAAACCCCACAGTCCCCACTCCATTTCTCCCCAACCAATTCCCTCTGAACGCCGCCAGGCTGCTCGCTTTTCTCCCCACAACGCCGTTGTTCTGACGAACTCTGGCGACTGATTGTGGTAAGCATCGTGCGCGCCTCGCTCTCTGGTTCATGCAAGCTTGTCCGCTATCACCTTGCGCATCTCCTGACGTTCGCCGTTTGCTTTATTTCGCACCAGTGCGTCGCCTTCGACGACGACCGTGAGCACCCGACGACAGGCTTCTCTCCGACGAGGAATCCCCACCGTGTCCGTGCGCCCCGACCTTGTCCAGATGCACATTGAGCTTCGCCGTGTCTCCACGACCTCGGTAAGCACCAGCCCCCTCGCCCTGACCCTCTGGTCTTGCCGGAACATCACCGGCAGATGCGCAGCCGCCACGGTAGCCATTTGCGCTGCCCGTTGTTGGTCAGAGCAACGTTCCGCTGGATCTGGATCCAGCGGATGCGATTAGATCAACCCGCGAAGGGGTATGCGCAGATCTGGGCCGTGCTTAGTTAGTTAGATCCAACGGCCCCTGAGCATGAACCAGTGCGAACCGGTACCAGCGAATCAGAAAGCGCCGCGTGGCTAGAGTTTAAATTTAAAATCTGGAAATAGATCTATTAGTTGTTCAAACTTGCAAAATTCATAACTTTTGATCCACACGTTCAAATTTTGCAAATTTGATATCATTGGAATCAGGAGAAATAATTCTATCCAATTATGCACTTTGTTTAATAAATTGCATCTGTAAAATGGGTTGTTTTTGCAGAGACATTTCTAAGCTTATTTTGTATATAAAAATTGTATGGAAAATGTTCTAGGGGCCAAATTAATTTTATTTAGTGTATAATTGTTTTGTTTATGATTCAGTACTGTTTCACTTGTCTTGTTTGATTTAGAAAAATCATCACATGGCATTTGCATGCATTCATATATTTTTGCTTGTATATTTTTGATATGTGAATTTGGTGCTATCATTTTATGTGTAGATTTTGGTGCTAATAGTGATTGTGGTTGTGAAGATTGTTGCTACTCCCCCAACTACCAAGGCAAGTGGTGCTTCATATTTTTGTCCCAATATTTTGACTATGCATTAGAGATATTTTGTATAGGGCTTGCATGAATATTTTGCTAAGTATCTATATGCTATGCTTGGGAAATCCTAGTAGTTGTAGAATTGTTAGAATTTTCTCTAAGTTAAGATACTTACTATTTGCCATGCTTAGCCTAGCTAGTAGTAACCAAGGGTGGAATATATATACATGCTATGGAAAATATTTCTAAGTCTTTGACTTATGGTTTTGCTTAATAAAACAACTAAGGGAATGAAACACCTGGGTGGAATGGTAATTGCTTGGTGGTTTTTTGGTTGAGTGGTTACACAAGGCCCATTTCTATGGTTTACCTTGTGTACCTGACTTGTGGATTGCCACCCAGGAACAAAGGGATTTGAGATGCCAAATGTTAAGAAGCTTCTAGTGCAGCCACATGGCATTATGGGCTCTGCCTAGATCATATAGGTTGCAATAACTTAGCCATTTGGACAGTTGGTGGTAGTGGGATGATAGGTTGGAACGCGTCCATTTGGTCTAAGGGAAGGCTTCTGAAAGGTCCTGTCTTGGTGAAAATCAAGTCTTGTGGGGAAAGTGCACAACCTCTGCAGATGGAAGAACCTAAGTACTTAGCTATGTCCCTGGTATTGGACAATTTGAGCATCAAGACATGGAAGCTATCAAGAATCTCCTCATCCCAATTTTCTAAGTAAAACTTGTGGTTGAACAAGGGTGAAGGTTCACCAATTTCTATTGGTTGTTCCTTGGGAAATTTTTTTGCCAAACGAAAACTTAGTGTTTTTCAACTGATAGGTAAAACCTATTTTGAGCAAAGCAAGCCTAAGCTACACTTAGCCAAATTCATGTAGTAACTAGATGTTAATATTTTACTAAGGTATCACTTGCCAATACTATTCCAATGTATTGACCCACTGTGGCTGTAACTTGTGATGTTGCAGGTTACTCTGATGATGATTAGGGGTTATGACTCTACACTCAACATGCTTTCCTGTGGCACATGAAGATGAAGACTTCTATTTTATATTATTAAGTTAAACTCTTGTACTAGCCTATGGCTATGGAGTTGTAAAATACTATGTTATCTCTGGAATGACGATGTAATAATGACCTTTGTTTCTATGTACTTCATCTTAAGCTGTGGATGCTAGCAATTGATCCAGGGACTAGCATTGCAATCATAGGGATCTTTACCTTTATAAAGGTGGGATCTTACAAGTATCTACTTTCTTTGCTTGTCTACACTTTGAGGTGCTTTTTACATGTTCTCTGGTACTAACCTATTAACAAGTTGCCACAATGCTAGATGCATGTTTCTGCTGTTTTTGGTTTCAGAAAAGCAAGTAAAGAAATATTTTCGGAATTGGACGGGACAAAAGCCAAAGTCAATTACTTTCCGTGGGGAACAAGAAGTCCAGAGGGGAGCCGGAGAGGCGGGCTAGGGCGCCCAGACCCCCTAGGCACGGGTGGGCCCTGCCCCGCGCCTAGGAGGGGTGTGGGGCCCCTGGTCTCCGCCTCGGCCTCCCCCTTCGCCTATAAGAAGCCCCCGATGCAGAAACCCTAGGCACCCGATCAAATCTCCACGAAACCGTCTGTAGCCGCCGCCACCATCATCCCTAAATCGGGGGGATCTTAAGTTCTTCCCGGCACCCTGCCAGATGGGAGATCATCCCGGAGGCCTTCTCTCCGGTATGACGCATGAGTAGTTCCACCTTGGACTATGGGTCCATGTAGTAGCTAGATGGTTGTATCTCCTCCTTTGTGCTTTCATGTATAAATCTTGTGAGCTCCGTTCATGATCAAGATCTAATATATTTGTAATCATGCATGTTGTTTGTGGGGATCCGATGGATATTGAGATTATTATGTTGGTTTGATTAATGGTTTTGTCTTTATGATTCTATCATGTATGTGTTGTTTGTGATCTTGCATGCTCTCTGTTGTTAGTAGCTATCTTGGCCAAGTAGTTGCTAGTGACTCCAAGAGGGAGTATTTATGCTCGATAGTGGGTTCATGCCTCTAGTTTCCAAGGGAAGTGACAATAATCTCTTCGGTTGTAGATGTGTTGTTGCTACTAGAGAGAAAACAACGGTCTCTTGTTCATGGAACATGTGGACTGTTTACCTTACACACGTTGCTTAAAGCAGTTGTCTGTTGCTTGCAACTTAATATTGGAGAGGGTTCGGATGATATCCTGAAGGTGGACTTCTAGTCATAGATGCAGTTGGATGGCGGTCTATGTATCTTGTTGTATTTCCCAATCGAATCTCATAGGATCTTTCTGACTAGTAATTGCATTGTTATGCCTTGCTCAGTTCCTGTCAACTACCCTGCTGTAATTCGTTTACCCTTCATGCCATGTTGTTTATCTAAGGAGAGCACCTCTAGTGAACTATGGACCCCAGTCCAATCTTTACCATTGATACATCCTCCACTGTTACTTGTTTACTTGCTGCAAACCATTTCCTTCCACACCATACGTTTAATCCTTTGTTACAACAAACCAGTGAGCTTGACAACCTCACTGATTCGTTGGGCTAAAGTCTTGAGTTTGTGTTGTGCAGATCTCTGCGTTGCTAGCAACACCTGTGTGACGTTTCCTTCCTCCTACTAGTTCGATAACCTCGGTTTCTTAATGAGGGAAGACTTCCTGCTGTGCTGCTTCACACCTTGCTCTTGGGGTTCCCAACAGACTCCACATCAAGAACCAAGTTCTCTGGTGCCATCAAGGAGTCATCAACCTTCCTCTCCCTTGTTCCAATAGGCAGCGGAGGTTGTAGATCTCCTCGCGATTCCAGCAGCACGACAGTGTGGTTGTGGAAGTGGAGGAGTAGATACCACAAGGCTTCTCCTAAACTGGAGCGGGTATGGAGGATTAGCGATCCTCGGTGGCTAGGGTTTAGACACCAAGGGGAGGAGGTGGCTCCGGCGGCTAGGGTTTAGGCTAGGCGAAGGTTTAGAGGGCTAGGGCTTCGATGGCTAGAGGGGCCGGCGGCGGCCTAGGGTTTGGGGTGAGGGCCAAGGGGGCGCCTCACCCCCTCCTTTTATGGGTGGGAGAGGTGGCTAGGGGGAGGCCGAGTCCTCCCCCAAGTCCTCTTGGTGGCCAGCAATGGAGAGAAAGGGAAATCTCTCCCTTGTGGGTTTCCTTTCCCTCCTCCACTAGGATTTAGACTTTCCTTATTTTGGGATTTGACTTTTCAAACTAGACTTTGACTATTCAAACTAGAGTTTGAATCCTACCTCCTATCCTTGGCCGACTTGACCTAGGACACTATGCCGCCACCCCCACTTGGGTATGGCGCATCCATGTGTCCCCCCCTCCGGGGTGGTGGACCTTCTAGAACCTTCCATAAGATTCCGGTGAAAACACCAAAAACATTTCCGAACCCCGGAATTGGACTTCCCTTATATGAATCTTCTTGATAAGTGCAGCAGCACTTCGTTGGGAGACCCCAAGAGGAAGGTATGATGAGCACAACAACAAGTTTTCCCTCAGTAAGAAACCGAGGTTATCGAACCAGTAGGAGGAAGGAAACGACTCAAAGGTGTTTGCTAGCAACTTGGAGACCTACACAACACAAATTCAAGACTTTCCCCAACAAACAGTGAGGTTGTCATTCTCACCGGTTTGCTATAACAAAGGATTCACTGTATGGTGTGGAAGGTAACAGTGGTTTGCAACAAGTAAACATTACCCGTGGAAGATGTATCAATGGTAAAGATTGGACCGGGGTCCATAGTTCACTAGAGGTGTTCTCCTTAGATAAACAAACATGGCATGCTGGGTAAACAAATTACAGCAGGGCAATTAACAGGACTGAGCAAGGCATAACAATGCAATACTAGACATCAAGATCCTATGAGATTCGATTGGGCAATACAACAAGATACATAGACCGCCATCCAACTGCATCTATGACTAGAAGTCCACCTTTGGATTATCATCCGAACCCCCTCCAGTATTAGGTTGCAAGTAACAGAAAACTTCTTTAAGCAAAGTGTGTAAGGTAGACAATCCACTTGTTCCATGAACAAGAGATCGTTGTTTTCTCCCTAGTAGCAACAGCACATCTACAACCTTAGAGATTTCTGTCACTTACCTTAGATTAAATAGAGGCATGAATCCACTATCGAGCATAAATACCCCCTCTTGGAGTCACTAGCAACTACTTGGCCAAGATAGCTACTAACAATGGAGAGCATGCAAGATCACAAAAAACACAGATATGATAGAATCAATAAGACAAAACCATTAATCAATCTGACATAGTAATCTCAATATCCTTCGGATCCCTGCAAACACAACATGCATGATCACAAGATCTATACATGAAACCTGTAGTCTAAGCTGGAACTACTCACACTTCGTACCGGAGGCTGGCATGATGAAGAAGAAGAAGGCCTCCGGGATGATCTCCCCTCCGGCAGGGTGCTGGGAAGAGCTTCAGATCCCCTGATCTAGGGACAATGGTGGCAGCGGCTACAAACGGTTTCGTGGAATATTGATCGAGTACTTAGGGTTTAGGCATCGGGGGCTTCTTATAGGCGAAGAGGCGAGGCTGTGAGGCGGCCAAGAGGCCCACACCCTGCCCATGTGTTGGCTAGGGTGGGCCCACGCCTGGGTGGGGTGCAGCCACCTTGTGGCTCCCCTCCGTCGCTCCTCTAGACTCCGTGTTCTCCTCGGTGAAATGTTGACTTTGGCTTTTGTCTCGTCCAATTTCGAGAATATTTCCTTACTATCTTTTCTAGAACCAAAAACAGAAGAAAACATGCAACTAGCACTATGGCATCTTGTTAATAGGTTAGTACCAGAAAACATATAAAAACACCTCAAAGTGTGGACAAAGCAAAGCAAAGTAGATACTAAACAGCATGGAACATAAAAATTATAGATACGCTTCCGACGTATCAAGCATCCCCAAGCTTAACTCTTGCTCGTCCTCGAGTAGGTAAGTGATAAAAGAATAATTTTTGAGGTGACATGCACCATCAAAATCAAGATCAAACCATTTGCAAGCAATGAAAGCTAGGATCAAAGAAATCTAAACATGAGCATGAAAGATGGAGTTCTAACAGTAAGACAAAGTAACTATGCATGCAACATGAAAGGATACAAACAAAGATCATGAGTAACATGCATTGAAAAACGTTTGTTTGTTTCACATACAGAAAACATGGCATAGTGGCATTCAGCTTGTCCCTCATGGAGTAGCAAATAGATGCACAGGACACCTTCAAAGTTCATAAGAGTGACTAGATACAAATAGCACAAGAACAAGTAATATCAACAATATGCATCAATCGATAAGTTTTGGGACAATGCACATATAACTAAGAATGGCAACTATGCTCTCTTAACTGGTGCCTAAAGGTAGAAGGTGGAGACTCAATATAATGGTGGAAGAAAGTCCCTTCATAAAGGTAAGCAGGGATTTCAAGTTTCAAAAAGAGCTTCCAAAAATTATGGTACTTGTTAGCTTTCAGCCCTCATTGCCCCTATCATAAGCATCTTGAAGTGATTAAGGTTAAAGTGAACAAACTATGGAGTATATGCTTGACAAAGTATAAGTTGACAATCTCATGTCCCTTGAATATGAGGGCCGCTCCTCATGCTACTCAACTTTACTCACCTGTAAGTTCTTGTCATAATAAGTACATGTGTATCATAAAGAACCGCCAACGGGGTACCCCTTGCACATGGTACATGAGCTATCCCATAACCAAAATGACAAGGCAAGCAGACAATGAGCATCTCAGTGATCTTTTTATTTGCTATTTGCATAAGTTTTTATTGAGGATGCTTCACAGATTGCTCATTATGGTGATGCTACAAGTTTCCACCATGATTAGGCATGGCTTAGGCTAGCGGACCAGGCGTTTCTCTAACACAAAATACATAACTCCATGGACTTACAAGCTCCCCTTTTATTTCACACCAACGACATCCATAGACAAAAGAGCATGATATCAACTTGGTACAAAGTACAAGTGCAATGTTGAAAGTGTTCCCCGTGACATCACGGTTCTGCTAATTCCAACGTATAAGTGCAAGCATATACAACATAGACGACACAACGGTCCAAGTTTATTAGGATCAAGAAAAATAAAGTGTTCCATCAAGTTTGTGAGAGCTTTAATCACTAAGTTTTCACATAACAAAATACTTTTTAATTGGAAGATAGCTGAAAATAAGAATATACTTGGAATGGTGTACACACCATGCATAGGAGTTTATAGTGGACACTTTGGAATAACTTGGTTTCTTGGGAGTTGGAATCATGAGTAGAGCTTACTCATACAAGTGGAGGCTAGCAAAATACTGGAGCAACCAACTAAGATAGCAATAATGGCCATAATCATGCAGAGCGACAAAACATTACTAATAAAAGCATAGAGTGGTACTACAAGTCAAGGAATAAATGATCATATAGGCTATGGTGACTTGTTCATAGTCATAACATGGTGTGAGCATGTGCCAAGTCAAACCAAACAAAGCATCAAAGGAGAATACCACAATACTATACTTTTGTATGCTAAACAATGCATGATTCTTTCAAGGCACACTAATGAATCCCAATTGTTTGGAACAAGTCATGCTACAACAATAATCACTAATCATAAGGTCAAAACAACACCTAGCATGACATGTTAAAGTCTAAGTCACAGTCAAAGAAAGCTCCTCTTGCACTATTTCAAGCAAGAACTTTCTACTCCTTTCCAACACCAATCAACTTATTTGAAACAACACAGCGAGAACGGGGGTCCAAACTACTTTATTCAAGAAAACTAAGCAAAATAAGCAAAGAAAAAAAACTAAGACGCTCCAAGAACAACACAGCAGTGCATAAAACAATAAAAATGAAGTGTCTAGAAAGACCTGAGCTTTTTATTGATGAAGAAGGGGATGCCTTGGGAATTCCCAAGCTTTGACGCTTGTACTTCTTGTATATTCCTTGGGGTGACACCGGGGTGGCATCCCCAAGCTTGAGATTTTGTCCATTCTTCATCTCATTACATCATTCTCTCACTACACCTGAAAATTTTCCTTCATACAAAACTTCACACAATCTTCATTAGCAACATTAGTGTATTCAAAAGATAATAGACCTTTGGGTTTAGCTTTAGAACAGCAAAACTTTTCACTAAAAACACAAGCTACTGTAGCAACTCATTCAAAAATCTCAATTTCCCAAAAAGAACCCAAAAAGGAATCGATAAGAAGCAAATGCAAATAATGGCAGAAATCTGTCAAAACAGACCAGCTGGTAGAAACCGATTTTTTCGAAGACCTTTTGTTGCTCAAATAAACAAGTGATGAACTAAAGAAAGTTACATAACATACTAGGGGATTTATTCGTAAATTTCAGCTCAATCCAACTTACAGAGACTCCTCACGAATTTTTATGGTGGAGCGCAAAAATCTGTTTCGGGACAGCAACTCCCAAAATCTTACTTCCCTCTCATTAGAGGTCATTTTTGGCACAAAAAGCAAACAAAAAGGATAAGGAGAGGTCATTAATAAAGTAATAGCTTCCAAGACTCAAGAAAACTCTTGGGTTATCTCCCAACAAGTACTTTTCTTTAACGCCTTTAAGTTAGACACAAGAAGCGAGAAATCAAGTATTTTCAAATGAAGAAGCATTAACATCAAACCTTGCTTTCAAAGGAGGAGCAAAAAGCAACTTCTCTCTCCTCATAGGGAAGTGTTCAATACCTTTCTTGAATGGAAATTGATATTTAATGGTGCCTTCTTTCATATCAATGATGGCACCAACAGTTCTAAGAAAATGTCTTCCCAAAGTGATAGGACAAGAAGCTTTATATTCAACATCCAAAACATAGAAATCAACAGGGACATAAGCATTTTTAACCATAATGAGAACATCATTAACACTTCCCATGAGTTTCTTCTTAGCATTATCATTAAGTGGGACATCCAAATAACAATCTTCCAAAGGTGGCAAGTCAAGCATTTCATAAATCTTCCTAGGCATAATAGAGACACTAGAACCAAGATCACATGAAGCTTTGAGATCAAAGTCATTCACTTGCATATTAATAATGGGTTCCCAACTATCTTCTACTTTCCTAGGAATAGAAGCTTTGTGTTTTAACTTCTCTTACTTAATTTTAACAAGATCATCTGTAATGTGTTTGGTGAAAGCAACATGCATATCACTAGCATCAGGACTTCTGGCAAGCTTTTGCAGGAACATAATCACTTTAGAAATATTTCAACAATCAAGATCAAAATCAAACTTAGCATCACTAGTAGTAGACTCATTAGGCTTAGGCATTGTAGGAGGAGGAATAGGGACTTCTTGTGGTTTAGTGGCATCCATATTGGTGGTGGTGATAGTGCACACACTATTGTTTCTAGCAATTTCAGCTTCCCTTTCCCACTTAGCATGAAGTTGGGCTAACAGTCTAACATTTTCATCAATAGTAACTTGTATGGCATGAGTAGCAGCAAAGGTACTTTCCATGGTTTCAGGTTTAGCAGCCATTTTATTAATCAAAGAGGATTGTTCTTCAGACAAAGAAGAAATATTTTTCTCTACATTCAAGAGATTTTCCTCCATAGTCTTGTTGAAAGTGGTTTGTTTACTAATAAAGTCTTTGAGCATGACTTCAAGTTCAGAGGGAGCACTTCTAGCATTGTTGTAGGAGTTTCCATAGGTATTGCCATTATTAGGAGGATAAGGCCTATAATTGTTGTTACTACCAAAATTATTCCTATAGGCATTATTGTTGAAATTGTTGTTTCTAATGAAGTTCACATCAACTTTCTCTTCTTGAGCAACCAAAGAGGCTAAGGGAACATTATTTAGATGTAAGATCCCTCCTTTATAAAGGAAAAGGATCCCTGTGATTGCAATGCTAGTCCCTGGATCAATGCTAGCATCCACAGTTTAAGATGAAGTACACAGAAACAAAGGTCATTATTACAGCCATTCCAGAGACAAACATAGTCCTTTACAACTCCATGGCCACAGGCCTAGTACAAGAGTTTAAATAAGTAATAAGATAATTTAAGTCTTCATCTTCATGTGCCACAGGCAAGCATGTTGAGTGTAGACTCATGACTCCTAATCATCATCAGAATATCCTGCAACATCACAAGTTACAGCCACAGTGGGTCAATACATTGGAATAGTATTGGCAAGTGATACCTTAGTAGAATATTGGTGGACTATATACTATATGCAATTTGGCTAAGTGTAGCTTAGGCTTGCTTTGCTCAAAATAGGTTCTGCCTATCAGTTGAAAATACTAAGTTTTTCTTTGTCAAAACTTTTCCCAAGGAACCACCAATAGACATTGGGGTCCTTAACCCTTGTTCAACCACAAGTTTTACTTAGAAATTGGGATGAGGAGATCCTTGATAGCTTCCATGTCTTGATGGTCAAGTTGTCCTTTTCCAGGGACATGGCTAAGTACTTAGATTCTTCCATTTGCAGTGGTTGTGCACTTTCCCCACAAGACTTGATTTTCACCAAGACAGGACCTTTTAGAAGCCTTCCCTTAGACCAAATGGACGCGTTCCAACCTATCATCCCACTACCACCAACTGTCCAAATGGCTAAGTTATTGCAACCTATGTGATCCAGGCAGAGCCCATATTGCCAAGTGGCTGCACTAGAAGCTTATTAACATTTGGCCTCTCAAATCCCTTTGTTCTTGGGTGGCTTTCCACAAGTGAGATACACAAGGTAAACCATAGAAATGGTCCTTGTGTAACCACTCAACATAACCCATTCACAACCATTCCACCCAGGTGATTCATTCACTTAGTTGTTTTATTAAGTAAAAACATAGTCCAAAGACTTAGAAATATTTTATCATAGCATGTATATTTCACCCCCCTTGGTTGCTACTAGCTAGGCTAAGCATGGCATAGATAAACATCTTAACTTAGAAATTTTCTAGCAATTCTACAACTACTAGGATTTCCCAAGCATAGTATATATATATAAATCCAAAAGTTTATCCATGCAAGTCTAGCAAAATATTTCTAATGCATATTTGAAAAACATAGGAATAAAATTATGAAGCACCACTTTCCTTGGTAGTTGGGGGAGCAACAATCCTCACAATCACAATCACTATTTGCACCAAAATCTACACATAAAATGATAGCACCAAATCACATACAAAATAAATACAAGCAAAAATATATAGATGCATGCAATATGACATGTGATGATTCTCTATACTCAACAAGACAAGTGCACAGTATTGGTTCATAAACAAGTTCAAAACTTGCCAAACAAACTTTATTTGAACACTAAAACATTTCTTAAATAATTAATATACACAAAATAGACCTACACATGTTTCTGTGATTAAAACCATTTTAACAGAAACAAAACATTAAACACATTGCATATTTGGAAAGGGCTTTATCTACTGATTCCATTGATATAAAATTCATCAAATTTGGACGTGGGAATCAAAAGTTATGATTAAAAGAAGTTTAAACATCTAATAGATTCAAATTCTGATTTTAAATCTAAACCCTAGCCACGCGTCATGTTCTGATTGGTGCGTACCGGTTCGGGCGGATCGATCAACGAGAGCCACACGATTTAAGTGAAGATGCACGGCCAGATCTAACGCGTACCTCTTCGACACAGATCTAATCTTACTCGTCAGATCTAAATCCTACGGCCCTAATCTAACTGACCACAGACGGGCGGCGCTAACAGCGGCGACTGGCGGCGGCGCGTCTGTCAGAGCTTCTACCGACGTTCTAGGTTGCGCGGGAGAGGGAGAAGGGGTTTACCAAGTTCGTCGTGTGCTGCGGATGCTCAAGGTGGCGATGGTTGGTCAAGGGGCGCACGGACACGGGAGCACGAGCTCGTCGGAGTTACTGGCGGCGTCAGGTGCTCTCTGTCGGAGTCGAAGGCGACGCTCTGGGATGCGAGGATCCAAACGAAAAGTGTTAGCAGATGCGCTAGACGCAGGCGAACAAGCTCGCGTGATTCAGAACCAGAGGGGAACACGGGGCTCACCGAATTTTGTCGCCGGAGTTGGAGACGTCGTCGAAAACTTGCAGTGCTTGATGGAGTCAACGACCTGGGGCAGTACAGGGTGAACCAAGGATGTCAGAAGGTGCGCAAGGATGTTGCGAAGCAGTCTGCATGAACTAGAGAGGAAGGGGCGCACGGAGCTCACCGGGATTGGTCGCCGGAGTGGGTTTTGTCTGCGACGGTGTGAGGGCGATTACTGGCAGCCTGGGGGCGCTCTGTGCTCGGGGTCTGGGGGAAACGGAGAGGGGATAGAGGGGGTTTAAGTAGGCGAGATGGGGGCGTGAATCACTCCAGCATTGAACGGGAATTGACGACGCGAATCAAACAGGAAACGCTCAGCGTGATTTGGGGAAGAACACGTCGCCGGGGTGGGGAAGAAGACCGTTGCGCGGGCCGCGTTGTCAGTGAGAGAAGCAGAGGGGAGGTGGGGTCCTTGCGTCAGCGACCCTGGGGGTGTGTCTGTGGGTAGAGTAAAACGATTCGCGGGAGGGGTAGATGGGCTAGGTTGGGTCGAATTGGGCTGGTTGTGCCTGTTTGGCTTATTTTTTTCTCCTTATTCCCTTTTCTTTTTCTGTTTGATTTTCTAAAACTGATTTCAAACTCCAATTTCAAATCTGTTTGATTTCAAATCTTCTCTGGACTTTTGTACAGTGAATCTTGCACTCAAATAAGTGTCAAACCTATCTGTTTATAAAAACCAACTTGGGTCATTTAAGAAATATAATAAAACCAAGCCATTATGTGATATAATATTTGGCATAATCTTGGTTTTATTTCATACTTTGTGTGGAAACTTTATTCAAGATTTTGAAACCACTTATGTTTGAATTCAAAACACTACTGAATAGCAAGTAGCCCAAAGTCTATAGTGTTCATACATAAAATAATGAGCAATATATGCTCCTGTTTTTTTTAAAATGATTTTGAAATGAAACCCTAAATGATCATGGATGCATGGATGATATGCATGAGTTTAAAACATGATTTTAGGGATGTTACATTATATCTAAAGGAGCTTTCCCATTAACAAGCATAGCCATGATAACATCAATCTTATCACTCAAAGAGGAGGTTCTTCAACAGAATTTACCTTCTTACCATGTGGAGCTCTCTCAGTGTGCCATTCAGAATAATTAACCATCATATTATCAAGGGATTTTGTTGTAGCACCCAAGGTGATGGTCATGAAGGTACCTCCAGCAGCTGAATCCAATAGGTTTCTTGAAGAGAAGTTCAAACCTGCATAAAAAGTCTAGATAATCATCCAAGCAGTAAGTCCATGAGTGGGACAATTCTTAACCAAATATTTCATTCTCTCCCAAGCTTGAGCAACATGTTCATTATCAAGTTGTTTAAATTTCATAATATCACTTCTTATAGATATAATCTTAGCATGAGGGTAGTACTTTCCAATAAAAGCATCTTTGCACTTAATCCAAGAATCACTACTATTTTTAGGCAAAAATAGCAACCATTCTTTAGCTTTTCCTCTCAAGGAGAAAGGAAACAACTTGAGCTTAATAATATCTCCATATACATCCTTATAATTTTGCATCTCATAAAGTTCAACAAAGTTATTGAGATGGGCAACAACATCATCAGAACTAGCACCAGAAAATTGCTCTCTCATCACAAGATTCAACAAAGCAGGCTTAATTTCATAAAAGGTAGCATCAGGACCAGGTGGAGCAATAGGAGTGCTTAGGAAATCATTGTTTTTTGTGCTCACACAACTTGGTGTTCTCAGCAGAGTTCATTTTGGAAAAAGAAGAGCAAGCCAACAGTAGCAGAAACAACTAGAGCACGGACTAATTTTTTGTGCTTTTGATAAGAGAAAGCAAACCAAACTAAACTAATTTTTTTGGATTTTTTGATAAAAAGAGGCAAACAAAACCAAGCAAAAGAAACTAAGCAAACCTAAAACAAAGTAAAGAGAAAGGTTGATAAGGACTCCCCTTGTGAAGACGTCCTTAGCCTCCCCGGCAACGGCACCAGAAAAAGGCTTGATGAGTGCAGCAGCACTTCGTTGGGAGACCCCAAGAGGAAGGTATGATGAACACAGCAACAAGTTTTCCCTTAGTAAGAAACCGAGGTTATCGAACTAGTAGGAGGAAGGAAACGACTCAAAGGTGTTGCTAGCAAATTGGAGACCTGCACAACACAAACTCAAGACTTTGCCCCAACGAACAGTGAGGTTGTCAATCTCAACGGTTTGCTGTAACAAAGGATTAACTCTATGGTGTGGAAGGTAGCAGTGGTTTGCAACAAGTAAACGGTAACAGTGGAAGATGTATCAATGGTAAAGATTGGACCTGGGTCCATAGCTCACTAGAGGTATTCTCCTTAGATAAACAAACATGGCATGCTGGGTAAACAAATTACAGCAGGGCAATTAACAGGACTGAGCAAGGCATAACAATTCAATACTAGACATCAAGATCCTATGAGATTCGATTGGGCAATACAACAATATACATAGACCGCCATCCAACTGCATCTATGACTAGAAGTACACCTTTGGGTTATCATCTGAACCCCCTCTAGTATTAAGTTGCAAGCAATAGACAACTACTTTAAGCAAAGTGTGTAAGGTAAACAATCCACTTGTTCCATGAACAAGAGACCGTTGTTTTCTCCCTAGTAGCAATAGCACATCTACAACCTTAGAGATTTCTGTCACCTCCCTTAGATTAAATAGAGGCATGAACCCACTATCGAGCATAAATACCCCCTCTTGGAGTCACTAGCAACTACTTGGCCAAGATATCTACTAACAACGGAGAGCATGCAAGATCACAAACAACATAGACATGATAGAATCAATAAGACAAAACCATTAATCAATATGAAATAGTAATCTCAATATCCATCGAATCCCCGCAAACACAACATGCATGATTACAAAAAGATGAGATCTTGATCATGAACGGAGCTCACAAGATCTAGACATGAAAGCACAAAGGAGGAGATACAACCATCTATCTACTACATGGACCCGTAGTCCAAGGTGGAACTACTCACGCTTCATACCGGAGGCTGGCATGATGAAGAAGAAGGCCTCCGGGATGATCTCCCCTCTAGGAGGGTGCCTGGAAGAGCTTCAGATCCCCCCGATATAGGGACGATGGTGGCGGCGACTATGGACGGTTTCGTGGAATATTGATCGGGTACTTAGGGTTTAGGCATCGGCGGCTTCTTATAGGCGAAGAGGCGAGGCTGGGAGGCGGCTAGGGGGGCCACACCCTGCCTAGGCGCGGAGGGTGGGCCTGCGCCTGGGGCGGTGTGGCCGCCCTGTGGCTCCCCTCCTTCGCTCCTCTGGACTCCGTGTTCTCCTTGGTGAAATATTGACTTTGGCTTTTGTCTCGTCCAATTCTGAGAATATTTCCTTAATAGCTTTTCTGGAACCAAAAACAGAAGAAAACAGGCAACTGACACTGCAACATCTTGTTAATAGGTTAGTACCAGAAAACATATAAAAACACCTCAAAGTGTAGACAAAGAAAAGCAAAGTAGATACAAACAAGCATGGAACATCAAAAATTATAGATACGTTTTTGATGTATCACTTATTCTCCAGACCATTCCGGATCTCCTCATGATATCCTGGATCCAATCCGAGACTCCGAACAACATTCGGTCTCCAACTCATTTCCATATCTACTAAACAACATCGAATCCTTAAGTGTGTCTCCCTACGGTTCGTGAATTATGCATACATGATCGAGACACTACTCTGATCAATAACCAATAGAGGAATCTAGAAATTCATATGGCTCCCGCATATTTCTATAGTTACTTCTTGATCGAATGGACCATTTACATATGATACAGGTTTACCTTAGTCTCGCGATACTTTACTTATCCGAGGTTGATCGTCAGTATCTCCAATACCTAGTTCAACCTTGTTACTAATGACCCACAAGTATAGGGGGTGTATCATAGTACTTTCGATAAATAGGAGTGTCGATCTCAACGAGGAGCAGAAGGTGTTGACTAGTGGTATGGAGCAGGAAATCTCTGTAAATACTTAGCAAACAGATTTTTAGGGGTTTTATGATAAAGCAAAGAAACAAAGTGCAAGTAATAAAGACAACGAACAATTGCAGCAAGTGTCCCAATACTTCCTTAGCAAAGGACAAGCCGATGGAAATACTTATAAGGACCAAATTTTCTCGAGGACACATGGGAATACTGTCAAGTGCTTTCGCTTCAAATAGCTGAGTAGTCTTCTTTGGTGTTGTAAGTGTTGTCTAGGTGAACCTGTACTAATGTATTGACCTTACTTGGACTAATACATACTTGTGGTTAAACCCCCTGCAAGCATCCGCAACTATAGTAAAGCAATTAAGATATAAACCTAACCATAGCCTTAAACTCTGAGATCCTACGCTCCCTTGTGCAATGGTGTCCTAACGAGGGTTTAGGTTTCTGCCACTCCGGCAACCCCACAATTAGTAGCCAAATACACAATGGTTTCCCCTAGGCCCATAAATGATGAAGTATCATGTAGTCGACATTCACATGAAACCACTAGAAGAATAGCACCACAACTTAAATACTAAACCATTGAATAATATATCAACAGTTGTATTCAAACCATTTAGATCATCGATTTAATTTCACACACCGTTGAGCATGGATCTCCTCCCACCCCCACCGTGACACCCACCTCCCCTCCGGCGATCTCTCAACTCCGGCCATCTAAACACAAATCTGAGCCATGCAATCTACTCCACTCACTCCAAAACCCTTCTGCTGGCCATCATGGCTTCACCCACCATTTCATTCCCCCTAGATCTTGAATCTGGTTTGGTTTTTTCAAAAAAAGTGATGAACCTTTATTCCACTCCAGTTCATCCAATCTTTGCTGAATCTGGATTTTCTCTGGTGGTTTCATTTGGCAATGCAAAGTTTGATCTATCTTGTGCTAATATTGGTATGGCTCTCTCGGCATGTCTCGGTGCTGATTGGGACAAACTTCGAATCGCCCCCTTGAAGGGTAGGGTTTTCATATTTGATGTTTGTTTGAAGGCCATTGGGTTCATGATCATCAAAATGAGATCTTACAAATCCAGACAGTTCACATGCTACTTTGATCTATGGAGCAATGGTGGACCAAATTGGAAACGTGAGTTTAATCTCTGGTGTGAGGAAGAAGATAGACAATGGACTCTCGTGCAACACAGGAGGAAGAGGATTCATCATGGATCCACCCATGAACAACTCAACCATCAAGGTACATCCACTATCACATCCTCTACAAAATTTCATTTTCCACTATCTTGGTGCAAATCTTGTTCCCGTTGGGCATAGAGATTCGTATGTTGACGTGGCTCGATCTCACCATGGTACACAACTTTTAAATCCTGAACATGCTCATGATCATACATCACGGAGTGAGATCCAACAATCCAGGGATGGATTATCCAATCGTCAAGTATCTCTTATTGGAGTTTCACCTGAACTGCCAAATAACTCGGATTTGCCCATTTATGAACACGTCATTAAACCATTTAATTGCACACGTTGCCTGGCTGTAAATGACCATCTACATGCAGATTGTCGTAACCTTGTTCGTTGCCGTCAATGCTACAATTATGGGCACATCTCCCGATCATGTCTATCATCGCTAACAAGAAAAATGTTTTATCGGAGAATATCTAGTGTTACTGTTACACCTAACTCTGACACATCGACTTCTCCAGAACCAGCACCTCAATCTCCCCCCCACACAAACCCCAGTTTGCTCATCGGCGGTGGCAATGGCGAACTATCCAGTCGACCCTGCACCCCACGTCCCCCCTGGCATGACTGCTATCCCTCCTGGTCCTCTTCGTACCCAAAGAAGCTACGTGTTCCTGGGTGGGGACTCTCCCATCTATGCTGATGATTGGGCCGTCGCCACCGTCACACCTGAACCTGATGCTGCTGAACACATCGGCTCTGTTGCAATCATCGGTGAGTTTCTTCATGGACTTGGCTTGCAAGTACGCAGTACATCTAAGAGTGCAATGGGTACTGCTCTGTTTTGGTTTGCTACTGTCACTGATAGAGATGCTGCAGTTCTGGGTAGTCCTTATCAGATAGGAGAAAGTACTCTGAGGATTGTTAATGAGGACTCTGGTATCAATCGTAGGGCTTTTATTTTTACTCATGACATCTGGTGCATGCTACTCAACTACCCTCAGCAACCTTGGGATCCGGAATCTGTGATGAAAACATTTATCCCCTTTGGTAGATTTCTTGTCTGGAATAAGGATTTGTCAAACAAGTCTAGAATTCTGGTTAAATTTCATGCTTATGACATTGATACCCTTCCCCTGAGTGTGGTGATTGGTAAGACTGTGGCCGATGATGGCAATGGAGACTCCTGGACATGCCCCATGATCCTACTTTCTTCTACTCTGCTTGGTGCTAATGCTGGTGATGAGGACCCCCTGCCTCCTGATGGTGGTAACCCTCACCCCCTGCCCATGGTTCATCAGGGTTTTGGCATGATGCTCAACATGATCATGTGATGGAGGAAAATGTAGCTGACAATATAAATGTTGCACCTGTACATGCTGCAGTTGGAAATGCTGCTCCTGCAGCCAATGTTCAAAATGAGGCTATTGCCAGCCTGGAGCCTGCAACCCCACCATTACAGCCTGAGGTTCCAGAAAACCAGAATATGCCTGCTGCTGAACTGGACCCAATTGCTAACCTTTCCAGTCTGCTTGTTAGCCTGATGGGTGGTGAAGAACATGCAAACTTTCCTAATATTGCTGGTAGCACTATCACTGGTGCTAAAGTTCAGATGAATGAGTCTGTCAAAGTGACACTGGAGATCAATACTGTCCCACCCAATCAACAAATCACCTTGCAGCATGATATTCAGATGGAGACAAACAATGCTTCATAGGTGGTGGACAACAACAATGCTGCAGTTGATGGAGCTAGTCCAAGCTTCATTCCTGTCCCTACAGATAGCTCTGACAGTGTTACTGTTATTCCCAAGCCTGATAACTTCCCCAAGAGTAAAAGGAAGAAGCCTGAACCTAGCTCTGTCAAATATGTCAGGAGAAGCTGCAGGATTGCAAGTCTCAATGCAGGTTTCAAAAATAAAGCAACTGCAGATGAACATGCCTCCAATGCCCAAGTCACTCCCATGAAACTTTCTGGTCACTTTGAAGCTATAGTCATGGACAACAACAGTGCACCCCCACCAATCCTCCCAGCTGATACAATCCAGGCTATTGGTACCAGCTTCTGTCAGATTCCTCCTGGGGAGGTTTCTGCTGCAAACCTGAACTATGACAGTTCTAATAATAGTGCTTAATCACTATTTCACTATGTCCAAGAGCATAGACAGTAGATGCTCTATTATCCTAGGATTTTATTCCAGCCTTTATCATGTAAGGTCACTGTGTCAGACTCATTTTGTTTATCATCCAAAGTCTCTGGTGTGTGCAGAGCAAAACATTTATCTTATATTATCTGGGTTGTACTATCCTATTTTTGAGATGGTTTTATCCTATCTGGTCTGCAATGATCTCCTACTCAACATTTACTTTTGCCCTCTGCCTATGTGCATGAAAACCATGATATTTGTCGGCTGGTCACATCTATACACACAATATACTGATCATCACAGATATAAAAACAAATCCCTCTTGTCATGTATTATCACCCATGATATACAGTACTTGTATATCTGTTTCAGCAAACTTTAGTTTGTTTCTAATGAGTAGACAAATCAAAATACTAGACTGGAACATTAGAGGTGTTAACTCACAGGAAAGATGGGACGACCTTGCTGACAAAATCAATCAGAGCAATTGTAATATCATATGTTTACAGGAAACTAAGAGGGAAACTTTTGAGTGTAATTACATCAAAAAATTCTGTCCTAGAAGACTAGGGCAGTTTGCATACCAACCTTCCATTGGCAATTCTGGTGGATTGATCATTATTTGGAATGGGAACATGTATAATGGCACTGTGATCAGCCAATCTTCCTTCCACCTGACTGTTAAGATGCAATGTAATCTTACTAATGAGGAGTTTTACATCACCAACATTTATACCCCATGCACAAGTGATGGTAGGGCTGATTTTATTGACTGGTTCTTACATGTTGACTCATCTATCTTCAAATTATGGATAATTATGGGAGATTTCAATATGATCAGAAGCTCTGAAGATAGAAATAGAGCAGGAGGCAATACTTCAAATATCCACTCTTTCAACTCCATCATTCAGGAACATGATCTTGAGGAAATACCCCTTAAAGGGAGAGCATTTAGTTGGTCAAATATGCAACAACAACCTCTACTTGAAAAACTTGATTGGATTTTTACATCACATGAATGGACCACTACCTTCCCCAACACTATGGCCACTCCATTGGCTAGACTGGGCTCAGACCACATTCCTATATTGATACAAATCAGTACTGAAATTCCAAAATCAAATTTATTCAGATTTGAAGACTATTGGTTGGAATTTGAAGGTCTATCAGATATTGTGGAAAATAACTGGGTCAATAAAGGAAGGTTCAAGAATGATGCACATGATCTGTCTGCCAGATTCAAAAACTTGAGGCATGCTATCAAAAAATGGAGTAAATCCCTATCCAACCTCAACATTGTCATTGATAACTACAACTTTGCTTTATCACTTTTGGATGGTCTTGAGGAGCAAAGAACATTATCTGTTCCTGAGACAAATTTCAGACATATCATAAAATCTCATCTGGCCAAACTGTTGGAAGCTAAAATAAAATATTGGAGGAAAAGGGCTAATATTAGGTGGGCTAAACTTGGTAATGAAAATACCAAGTTTTTTCACTCCATTACCACAAGGAACTACAGGAACAATTATATTGCTGCTCTACTGGATGAACAAGGCAATGAAATTACTGACCATGATCACAAAGCTGCTCTATTATGGAGTTCCTTCAGAGATAGGCTTGAAAGAACATCTGAAACTGTAAAATCCCTAAAATCATGGTTTCAAAGATTGCATATCATTCATGCATGCATATAGTTTTGAGATCAATTTCAAAACCAATTCCAAGAAAACAGAAGCACATAGTGCTATCATTTTATGTGAGCAAACTTAAATCAAATGGCCATCCCCATTTGAGAGCTTGAATGTTTTAAAACCAAGTTTGTTTATTTCCCTTGTTAATTGGTTTGAGTGCAAAGTTTGGAAAAAAAATTACAAAATAAAAATGGTTTCAAAACCATTTTCAAACATTTGCAAACCAAGTGCAATGACACTGATATTTTGTCTTTCCAAAAATGATCAAGCCAATTCAAAGTGGCCACATGGTTTTATGCCAAGTTTTTTGACTGTTGCACACTACAAAAATCCAGAAAAGATTTGAATTCAAATAGAGTTTGAATTCATTTGAAAATCATTCCAGAAAATCAAATTAGAAAAAGAAAAGGAATAAAGAAAAGGAAAAGGGTCGGCGCTACCAATCTGGCCCATCAGCAGAAGCAGCCCAGCTAGCCCACCCGGGTCCCCTCTCTCTCTCTCTCGCACGCGCAGACGCACCCATGCAGTCACTGACGCTCGGACCCCACTCCCTCTCTGCTCTATTCGCTGACAAGCGGGCCCCGTCTAGGTCGTCATCGTCTTCCCCAAATTTCCGCGCACGAACACCGCCGCTGGCCGTTGCTGCGTTGATTCCGCGGTGTAATTGGCATTGAATCACTGAGCGTTTCTTGTCGAGCCTCTGCCTACTTAAGTCCCTCCCTCTCGCGGACATTTCCCCTCACCCAATTTCCTCTCCACGCCACCAGGCTGCTCGCAACTCGCTCGACGCCGCCGCTATCCCGACGACCTCCGGTAGCGAATTCCGGTGAGTTCCGACCGCCCCTGTGCCCCTGGTTCAAATGACTGTGCCCAGCATGATCTCGTGCATCTCCTGACACCCTTTGCTTGCCTGCTCGTGACCCAGGACGCCGTCCCCGTTCGTGCCCGCAACCGACCGAGCCGCCACTCAACTCCGACGACCAATTACGGTAAGCAGAGCGCGCCCCTTGATCTCTCTCGCATGCAAGGTTGTTCGCCACTATCTTGCGCATCTTCTAAGCCATATGGTTCGTGCTAGGGCGACGTGGAACCTCGGCAACAACTTCGACAGCAACCACCCGACGCCGTGCACAACTCCAACGAGCTCCCCCAGCCTCTACAGCACGCCCCTTGACCAGCCGACACCACCTTGAGCATCAGCAGCCCTTTGCGGTTCTGGTAAGCACCCTCTCCCCTCCCCGGATGACCTAGAACGCCAGCGCCGCCGCTGACAGACGCGCCGCCGCCAGTCGCCGCCGCTAGCGCCGCTAGTCTATGGTCGAGGCAACAGCAGCCGTTAGATGTAGATCTGGCGGTTTAGATTAGATTCGAGCGAATCGTTTTCTTCGAATCTGGCGCGTTGGATCTGACTTGATCCGACGGCGCGGAAGCTTGATCCTGAGCGAATCGGTATCAGCCAATAGGAAACAGACGCGTGGCTAGGGTTTGTTTAAAAACAGAATTTGAAATCAGATTTATATCGAAATTTGATTTAGCTATAACTTTTGATCCACATGTTAGAATTTGACAAATTCTATACCGTTGGAATCAGGAGAACAAGCTCTTTCTGTTTATGCAATGTGTTTAGTGTTTAGCTTCTGTTAAAATGATTTTATTTGCAGAAACTTGTTTAGGACTATTTTAAGCATATGAATTGTTTAGAAATTGTTTTAGTGTTAAATAAAATTAGTTTATCAAGTTTTTGACTTGTTTATGATTCAGTACTATGCACTTGCTTGGTTGAGTTTCAAAAATCATCACTTAGCATCTTGCATGCATGCATATATATTTTTGCTTGTATATGACTTGTATGTGATTGTGGTTATATTCTTTGTGTAGACTTTGGTGCTAGTGATTGTGATTGTGAAGAGTGCTACTCTCCCAACTACCAAGGCAAGTGGTACTTAATGAATATTTCTATCCCTATATTTTATACAAGCATTAGAAATATTTTGCTAAGTCTTGCATGTTACTATTTTGCCAAATGCCATGTTGGGAAATCCTAAGTAATTGTAGAATTGCTAGGAGATTTCTAAGTTAAGTTACTATCTATGCCTTGCTTAGCCTAGCTAGTAGCAAACAAGGGTTGGTGAAATATACATGCTATGATAAAAATATTTCTAAGTCTTTGGACTTATGTTTTGCTTAATAAAACAACTAAGTCAATGAATCACCTGGGTGGAAAGGGACTTGATTGGTGGATTTTGGTTGAGTGGTTACACAAGGCCCATGGCTATGGTTTACCTTGTGTATCTCACTTGTGGAAAGCCACCTAGGAACAAAGGGATTTTAGTGGCCAAGTGTTGAGAAGCTTCTAGTGCAGCCACTTGGCAATATGGGCTCTGCCTGGATCACATAGGTTGCTAGAACTTAGCCATTTGGACAGTTGGTGGTAGTGGGAATGATAGGTTGGAGCGCGTCCATTTGATCTAAGGAAAGGCTTCTGAAAGGTCCTGTCTTGGGAAACCAAGTCTGGTGGGGAAAGTGCACAACCTCTTCAGATGGAAAAATCTAAGTACTTAGCCAAGTCCATGGCAATGGACAACTTGAGCATCAAGACATGGAAGCTATCAAGAATCTCATCACTCCAACTTCTAAGTAAAAACTTGTGGGTGAACAAGGGTGAAGGACCCCAATGTCTATTGGTGGCTTCTTGGGAAAAGTTTTGACAAAGAAAAACTTAGTGTTTTCAACTAATAGGTAAAACCTATTTTGAGCAAAGCAAGCCAAGCTACACTTAGCCAAATTTGCATATAGTATCCAGTCCACCTAAATTATACTAAGGTATCACTTGCCAATACTATTCCAAAGTATTGACCCACTGTGGTTGTAACTTGTGATGTTGCAGGTTACTCTGATGAGGATTAGGTGTCATGAGTCTACACTCAACATGTTTGCCTGTGGCACATGAAGATGAAGACTTATACTTATTTATTCATTTCAAACTCTTGTATTAGGCCTGTGGCCTTGAGTTGTAAGAACTATGTTTATCTCTGGAATGGATGTAATAAATGACCTTTGTATCTGTGTACTTCATCTTAAATTGTGGATGCTAGCAATGATCCAGGGACTAGCATTGCAATCATAGGGATCCTTTTCCTTTACAAAGGAGGGATCTTACAGATGGTATCAGAGCACTGTGTTGCCTGTAGGATTATGACCCTAGGATTGGAAACCACTAAGGAAAAAATTTCAACTTCTACACTTGTCTATTCTTCTCGTAAACTTTTCTAATCTTCTCTCTCATCTCTATTTGTAGATGAACTCCATCAACGAAGCCGTGAGGAAAGGACCACTCATGACAATGACTTTGGAGTGTGAGACGGAATTCCCCAAGGCTCTCAAGGACCTCATGGTTGCATTAGAGATACAAGGTGCAGCTGTGTACAAAGGTTTTCCAGTGATGGATGAAGGAGTGGAATACTGGTGGGTGCAACTTCACTTGTATAAAAACAAGGAAGACAACCATCAGGAAAAAGTATTCTACATGTTCACCAATTCAGTGGTGCACCCTACATTCTTTGAATCAGCAAGGGATGCAGCTTGGAAGACCATCAAAGAACTTGGTGATAAGGTCAAGTGCAGAATGCTCAACCTCCAAAATGATCTAAGGAAAGAGAAGGAACATACCCAAGAGTTGGAAGCTACCAACCAAACCTTAAGAGGAGATATTATAGACTTAGTAATGGAGTCATGTGAGCAAGATAGGCTGATTGCATCTAGAAACATTGTGTTAGCCAACAGATCCAGTGAGATAGGATTGTAAGCGTACTTCGTTAGTTGGACCACCACTTATCACCTTATTTTCCAAAATGTGACCTTAAAATAAGTTGAACCTTGGTTGTTGTAATGGTTTCATGAATGCATGACTTGTGTGTTTTGTCTTTTGTTTTATCTTGAATTGTGTTGTTCTAACTTTTCTATCTTATAAATAGATGCCTATTACCATCAGCACTGTTGAGGAGTTCCAGGTTACTCTCTTTGGTCCTCGTATCGTTGAGCTTACTACTTTGCTCAATCTCCCTCTTCCCACCATCATGGTGCATCCCCTCACCAAGTTTGAGAGGAAGGACCTCTAGGTCTTCAAGGTCAACCAGCCCGGACGCCAGACTGAGCCTACCACGGAGGCCATTGTCTTCAAGTTCATGCACGATGACAGGGAGAGAGGCCTTGAGGTAGTTATGCAGGATCTGATAGGATGTCTGCTTGGACGACACTCCCGACAGGTTAGAGGTACTCACTTCCACGCCTTCGGTAGACGTGATGAGGATGGAGAGTCCATCGACTTCGAGGACACTGTGAGGGATACAACGGAGCCCATTCGTCTATACCTCCAGGATTTGGAGTCTCTCATTAGGCACGTGGACACTAACAGGACCAACGTCATGCTTAGCAATGACGAACTCCAGGTGCAGCTTCGCGAGAAGGACAAGCTCTTCGCGGAGCAAGATGAGATAGTCAAGGTAATGGAGGCAAAGTTCGAGACCCAGGACAAGAGGTTCAAGAGTCAGGAGAAGCGTGTCCAGGATAGGAACAAGAAGATCCGAGACATGACTGAAGAACTGCAGTCCAAGGACTTTGAGCTAGAGCAGCAACAGACAGTGATTGAGAGGCTTCGTTCCCAGAAGAGGGCTCTCAAGGCCAAGATAGAGACCTTGACCACTAGTGTTGAGGAATACAAGACCGCGATGGAAAACACAGGTCTTACCATCATCGAGGAGGAGATTGATGCCGAGGAGTAGATCTGACTACTCACTTATCTTTTATTATCGTACTTGTTATTTGAGAACTTGTTATTGGACCATCCGACATGTGGATGGCTTGCTACTTGTGTGTTTTAGTTTGTGAACTTGTTATTTTGTTGTTGAACTTTTATCTTTGTGTTGCATGCTATGTGTTTGCTTATGTGATGTATTGTGCATGAAAGCATCTATGGGTATCTCATTCTTATCTCTATTGAACAAACCACAGATGCCTCCCCGTCGTGCAAACCCCAACCCCAACAACAACAACAACATCACTCCAGAAATGCAGCAAATGATGAACGCTCAAACTCAGCTGATGCAGATGATGACAACGTTCATCCAGAATAAAAACAACAACAATAACAATAATAATAACAACAACAATCACAACAACAACAACAACAACCCTCCGGGCTTTGATATGCTTACCAGGTTCTTGAGATTGAGGCCAGCTAAGTTCTCAGGGACGACTGATCCCATGGTGGCCAATGACTGGCTATGCTCGGTAAACAAGGACTTGGTAATAGTGGGTTGTACGGATGCTGAAAAAGTCAGATTTGCAGCACATCTGCTGGAAGGACCAGCCGCCACTTGGTGGGACAACTTCCAGATCACCACTCCCATAGATGAAGTGACATGGGCTATCTTTGAGGATGGCTTTCGCACTGCTCATATCTCATCTAGAGTGATGAGCCTGAAAAAGAAAGAATTCCACAATCTGAAGCAGCGCCACCGCAGCGTGGCTAAGTATATTGAGGAGTTCAACAATCTGGCGCGATATGCACCGGATGAGGTTGACACCAATGCTAAGAGAAAGGAAAAATTTCTCGAAGGCTTGAATGACGAGCTGAACCTGCAGTTGGCTGTGGCCTATGTTCCCACTTATCAGTCTCTCTGTGACAAGGCTGCTATTTTGGAGAACAAAATGAAGCAAGTTGAGAGCAGAAAGAGAAAGCACTCCGACAAGCACAGCTCGGGATCGTCTCACAAACGATCTCATTATGATGACAGTGGAAGCTCAGGATCCCACAAGCATGGGAAATTCAACAAACACCACAACCACAACCGTCATGACAACAAGCATCACCGTAGTCATGACAATGACAAGTACAAGAACCACAAGAGTGGACATAAGAGCCACCACAGTGGTAATGGAAGTGGAAGTGGAAGTCAGCCTGTTAAGAGAGACATCAATCAGGTTGAATGCTTCAAATGCAAGAAGATGGGGCATTATGCAAATGAGTGCCCTGAAAAGAAAGTTGAAGGACCTATCAAGCCCAATCCTTTCCAGAAAGGACAGGTGAACCACATCAGTGTGGAGGAGGTCTATGAGGAACCTGATGCTATTGCTGGTAAGTTCAGACTCAATTCTATTCCAGCATTTGTTCTTTTTGATACTGGAGCATCGCATTCATTCATATCAAAAGCATTTGTGGATAGAAATGGGTTTCCAATTGAAAACACTGGGTGTCCAATTAAGGTTAGTTCTCCGGGTGGAGATATGATAGTAAGTCTTGGATGCCAGGATCTAGTGATAGAGTTTGGAAAGCATAAGTTTCCAGTAAGCCTGATAATCCTAGATTCCCAAGGACTGGACGTAATATTGGGAATGGACTGGATGGCTAAATATGAAGGAGTACTAGATTGTGCTAATCGAACTGTTGCACTCACAACCCCGGAAAGAAAACGGATTAAATTCAAGTCTAACTTTGAACCAAAGGGAAGTAAGCTAAATTCTCTTAAGGGGGTTAGCTTAGACAGTGTGCCAGTTGTGAGTGAATATCCGGATGTGTTTCCGGAAGAATTGCCGGGAATGCCACCAGACAGGGATGTGGAGTTCCTTATTGATTTGCTACCAGGATCTGGACCAATAGCAAAGAGACCATACAAGATGTCAGTGGATGAACTGAAAGAACTCAAGAAGCAACTTGAAGAACAGTTGCAGAAAGGATTTATTCAACCAAGTTCTTCATCTTGGGGAGCCCCAGTTTTGTTCGTGGAGAAAAAAGATAGAAGTCAAAGGTTATGCATAGATTACCGTTCACTCAACGAGGTAACTATCAAGAACAAATACCCTTTCCCTAGAATCAATGACTTGTTTGATCAGCTAGAAGGAGCTTGTGTGTTCTCAAAGATTGATCTCAGGTCAGGTTACTTTCAACTCAAGATAAGAGAACAAGACATACCTAAGACAGCGTTCACTACAAGGTATGGGTTGCATGAGTATACCGTAATGCCTTTTGGTTTGACCAATGCTCCAGCATACTTCATGAATATGATGAACAAGGTGTTCATGAAATTCCTTGACAAGTTTGTTGTTGTTTTCATCGATGACATCTTAGTCTACTCCAAGAGCAAGGAAGAGCATGAAGGACACTTGCATTTGATACTTGAGAAGTTAAGAGAGCATAAACTTTATACCAAATTCAGCAAGTGTGAATTCTGGCTGGAGGAAGTTGGATTTCTTGGTCATGTTATGACAAAGGATGGTGTAGCAGTTGATCCTGCTAAAGTTTCAGCTGTGACTGAATGGGAATCTCCCAAGAACGTGAAAGAGGTTCGTAGTTTCCTTGGCTTAGCAGGTTACTACAGAAGGTTCATTGAGAATTTCTCAAAGGTTGCTAGCCTATGACTGAATTGCTAAAGAAAGACAAGAAGTTTACTTGGTCTGAAGGTTTTGAACTCAGCTTTCATGAATTGAAGAAGAGACTTGTGACAGCACCAGTCTTGTGTCTGCCAGATTTGGAAAAAGATTTCCAAGTATATTGTGATGCATCTCATCAAGGTTTGGGTGCAGTACTTATGCAAGACGGTAAAGTTGTGGCTTATGCCTCGAGACAACTCAAAACTCATGAAGTGAACTATCCTACTCATGATTTAGAGTTAGCCTCTGTTGTCCATGCACTCAAGACATGGAGACACTACCTTTTGGGAAAGCGTTGTGCAGTGTTCACAGATCAAAAAAGTTTGAAGTATATCTTCACCCAGAAGGAAATTAAGATGAGACAAAGAAGGTGGCTAGAACTTATCAAGGACTATGACTTAAGTTTGCAATACCACCCCGGCAAAGCAAATGTTGTAGCAGATGCTCTAAGTCGTAAGGTATTTGTGAATGGCCTTACCAAAGGAGAATTGTCAGATGATCTGTGTACCCAATTTAGGAAACTCCGATTGGAGATTGTGCCTGAAGGACATCTCATGTCTTTGGATGTTCAACCCACTTTGTTGGATAAGATCAGAGAAGCCCAGAAGACTGATAAGGAAATTGAAGAGATCAAGGAAAAGATTGGCAAAGGAAAAGCCAAAGAATTCCATGAAGATGAACATGGTACTTTATGGCATGGAAAACGTATCTACGTTCCACAAGACCCGGAGTTGTGGAAACTGATTTTGCAAGAAGCACACAACTCTCCGTATTCTATTCATCTGGGTAACACCAAAATGTACATGGACATGAAAGAAAGATTTTGGTGGAATAATCTCAAGAAGGACATCGCCGAACATATTGCTTTGTGTGATGTGTGTAGTAGAGTGAAGGTGGAACATCAGAAACCAGCAGGTTTGCTTCAACCACTACCTATTCCTGATTGGAAGTGGGACAAGATTGGTATGGATTTCATTACCGGTTTACCAAGGACCCGGTCAGGATAAGATTCTATTTGGGTAGTAGTGGATCGCCTAACTAAAGTGGCTCATTTCATACCCGTGAAGACAACCTATACAAGTGCTAAGTTAGCCAAAATCTACATGAGTAGAATTGTATGTCTACATGGAGTACCCAAGAGTATTGTATCGGATAGGGGAACTCAATTCACTTCCCATTTTTGGAGACAGTTACATGAGTCATTGGGAACGAGGTTGGAATTCAGTACTGCTTTTCATCCTCAAATCGATGGACAAATAGAAAGGACTTATCAGGTTCTTGAAGACATGTTGAGGGCATGTGCCCTAGACTATGGAGCAAGTTGGGATGAAATTCTGCCTTACGCAGAATTTTCTTATAACAACAGCTATCAAGCCAGCATTGAGATGGCACCGTTTGAGTTTCTCTACGGAAGAAAGTGTACCACCCCATTGTTATGGAATGGTGTGGGAGAAAGGAGTTTATTTGGGCCAGATCTTATCAAAGAAGCCGAAGAGAAGGTCAAATTGGTTAAGGACAGGTTGAAGATAGCACAGTCCCGACAGAAAAGCTACGCAGATCCTAAGCGTAGAGAAGTCATCTACGAAGTTGGTGATAGAGCCTATCTTAGAGTGTCACCACTTCGTGGGGTGAAAAGATTCGGAGTCAAAGGAAAATTGGCACCAAGATATGTTGGGCCATTCAAGATTCTGAGTCGCAAAGGAGAAGTTGCCTATGAAATTGAACTCCCAGAATCTTTGTCAGCTGTCCATATTGTGTTTCATGTGAGTCAGCTTAAGAAATGTCATCCAGAAATGGAAGAAACTTCTTTGAAGGATATTATACCTTTGGAGGAGGTTCAATTGGAAAGTGATCTCACCTATGAGGAGAAACCTATCAAGATTCTTGAGACTGCAGAAAGAGTCACAAGTACTAAGACTATCAAGTTTTGCAAGGTACAGTGGAATCATCATTCCGAAGAGGAAGCAACATGGGAAAGAGAAGATGATCTTCGGAAAGACCACCCTCACCTATTTGCTAGCCAAACCGAATCTCGAGGGCGAGATTCACCTTAAGGGGGTTAGATTTGTAACATCCCTAAAATCATGGTTTCAAAGATTGCATATCATTCATGCATGCATATAGTTTTGAGATCAATTTCAAAACCAATTCCAAGAAAACAGAAGCACATAGTGCTATCATTTTATGTGAGCAAACTTAAATCAAATGGCCATCCCCATTTGAGAGCTTGAATGTTTTAAAACCAAGTTTGTTTGTTTCCCTTGTTGATGGTTTGAGTGCAAAGTTTGGACACAATTTTACAAAATAAAAATGGTTTCAAAACCATTTTCAAACATTTGCAAACCAAGTGCAATGACACTGATATTTTGTCTTTCCAAAAATGATCAAGCCAATTCATAGTGACCACATGGTTTTATGCCAAGTTTTGTGACGGTTGCACACTACAAAAATCCAGAAAAGATTTGAATTCAAATAGAGTTTGAATTAATTTGAAAATCATTCCAGAAAATCAAATTAGAAAAAGAATAGGAATAAAGAAAAGGAAAAGGGCCGGCGCTACCAATCTGGCCCATTAGCAGAAGCAGCCTAGCTAGCCCACCCAGGTCCCCTCTCTCTCTCTCTTGCACGCGCAGACGCACCCATGCAGTCACTGACGCTCGGACCCCACTCCCTCTCTGCTCTATTCGCTGACAAGCGGGCCCCGTCCACGTCGTCATCGTCTTCCCCAAATTTCCGCGCACGAACACCGCCGCTGGCCGTTGCTGTGTTGATTCCGCAGTGTAATTGGCATTGAATCACTAAGCGTTTCTTGTCGAGCCTCTGCCTACTTAAGTCCCTCCCTCTCGCGGCCATTTCCCCTCACCCAATTTCCTCTCCACGCCACCAGGCTGCTCGCAACTCGCTCGACGCCGCCGCTGTCCCGACGACCTCCGGTAGCGAATTCCGTTGAGTTCTGACCGCCCCTGTGCCCCTGGTTCAAATGACTGTGCCCAGCATGATCTCGTGCATCTCCTGACACCCTTTGCTTGCCTGCTCGTGACCCAGGACGCCGTCCCCGTTCGTGCCCGCAACCGACCGAGCCGCCACTCAACTCCGACGACCAATTACGGTAACCAGAGCGCGCCCCTTGATCTCTCTCGCATGCAAGGTTGTTCGCCACTATCTTGCGCATATTCTAAGCCATCTGGTTCATGCTAGGGCGACGTGGAACCTCGGCAACAACTTTGACAGCAACCACCCGACGCCGTGCACAACTCCGACGAGCTCCCCCAGCCTCTACAGCACGCCCCTTGACCAGCCGACACCACCTTGAGCATCAGCAGCCCTCTGCAGTTCTGGTAAGCACCCTCTCCCCTCCCCGGATGACCTAGAACGCCAGCGCCGCCGCTGACAGACGCGCCGCTGCCAGTCGCTGCCGCTAGCGCCGCTAGTCTATGGTCGAGCCAACAGCAATCGTTAGATGTAGATCTGGCGGTTTAGATTAGATTCGAGCGAATCGTTTTCTTTGAATCTGGCGCGTTGGATCTGACTTGACCCGACGGCGCGGAAGCTTGATCCTGAGCGAAACCGGTATCAGCCAATAGGAAACAGACGCGTGGCTAGGGTTTGTTTAAAAACAGAATTTGATTTAGCTATAACTTTTGATCCACACGTTAGAATTTGACAAATTTTATACCGTTGGAATCAAGAGAACAAGATATTTCTGTTTATGCAATGTGTTTAGTGTTTAGCTTCTGTTAAAATGATTTTATGTGCAGAAACTTGTTTAGGACTATTTTGAGCATATGAATTGTTTAGAAATTGTTTTAGTGTTAAATAAAATTAGTTTAGCAAGTTTTTGACTTGTTTATGATTCATTACTATGCACTTGCTTGGTTGAGTTTCAAAAATCATCACTTAGCATCTTGCATGCATGCATATATATTTTTGCTTGTATATGACTTGTATGTGATTGTGGTTATATTCTTTGTGTAGACTTTGGTGCTAGTGATTGTGATTGTGAAGAGTGCTACTCTCCCAACTACCAAGGCAAGTGGTACTTCATGAATATTTCTATCCCTATATTTTATACAAGCATTAGAAATATTTTGCTAAGTCTTGCATGTTACTATTTTGCCAAATGCCATGTTGGGAAATCCTAAGTAATTGTAGAATTGCTAGGAGATTTCTAAGTTAAGTTACTATCTATGCCTTGCTTAGCCTAGCTAGTAGCAAAAAAGGGTTGGTGAAATATACATGCTATGATAAAATATTTCTAAGTCTTTGGACTTATGTTTTGCTTAATAAAACAACTAAGTCAATGAATCACCTGGGTGGAAAGGGACTTGATTGGTGGATTTTGGTTGAGTGGTTACACAAGGCCCATGGCTATGGTTTACCTTGTGTATCTCACTTGTGGAAAGCCACCCAGGAACAAAGGGATTTTAGTGGCCAAGTGTTGAGAAGCTTCTAGTGCAGCCACTTGGCAATATGGGCTCTGCTGGATCACATAGGTTGCTAGAACTTAGCCATTTGGACAGTTGGTGGTAGTGGGAATGATAGGTTGGAGCGCGTCCATTTGGTCTAAGGAAAGGCTTCTGAAAGGTCCTGTCTTGGGAAACCAAGTCTGGTGGGGAAAGTGCACAACCTCTGCAGATGGAAAAATCTAAGTACTTAGCCAAGTCCATGGCAATGGACAACTTGAGCATCAAGACATGGAAGCTATCAAGAATCTCATCACTCCAACTTCTAAGTAAAAACTTGTGGGTGAACAAGGGTGAAGGACCCCAATGTCTATTGGTGGCTTCTTGGGAAAAGTTTTGACAAAGAAAAACTTAGTGTTTTCAACTAATAGGTAAAACCTATTTTGAGCAAAGCAAGCCAAGCTACACTTAGCCAAATTTGCATATAGTATCTAGTCCACCTAAATTGTACTAAGGTATCACTTGCCAATACTATTCCAAAGTATTGACCCACTGTGGCTGTAACTTGTGATGTTGCAGGTTACTCTGATGAGGATTAGGTGTCATGAGTCTACACTCAACATGTTTGCCTGTGGCACATGAAGATGAAGACTTATACTTATTTATTCATTTCAAACTCTTGTATTAGGCCTGTGGCCTTGAGTTGTAAGAACTATGTTTATCTCTGGAATGGATGTAATAAATGACCTTTGTATCTGTGTACTTCATCTTAAACTATGGATGCTAGCAATGATCCAGGGACTAGCATTGCAATCACAGGGATCCTTTTCCTTTACAAAGGAGGTATCTTACAGAAACTGAGATGAGGTTTGACCTGCAGAGCCTTATTTCCCCACATGATCTCACATCACTAGAAGAACCATTTACCCAATCAGAAATTGATGATATTATCAAATTAATGCCAAATGATAAATCACCTGGATCTGATGGATTTAATGGTTACTTCATGAAAAAATATTGGAGTATCATCAAAGCCCAGTTATACAATCTTTGCAATAGATTTCACTCTGGGGAACTTTACATTGACAACATCAATACTGCATACATTGCACTCATTCCAAAAATTCCAAACCCCATGAAGCCTTCTGATTTCAGGCCCATCTCACTTGTTAGCATGGCACTCAAGATTCTGACTAAACTTATTGCCAATAGAATATAAAACATTATTATCCCAATTATCAGCAAAAACCAATATGGGTTTATCAAATCTAGAACAATTCAGGATTATCTGGCATGGGCATTTGAATACTTGCACATTTGCCATAGATCCAAGAGAGAGATAATCATTTTAAAACTTGACTTTGAGAAAGCTTTTAACATGATAGAATATAATACTATCATCACCATGCTTAAGCACTTTGGATTTGGGGAAAAGCTCATTGGATGGATTAGCAAGATACTTAATAGTGCTAACACTTCTGTGATCCTAAATGGTGTCCCTGGTAAAAAATATTAGATGCAAGAGAGGTGTCAGACAGGGTGACCCATTACCACCTCTATTATTTGTTGCAACTGCTGAACTTCTACAAATTATTGTGAACCATGCCTGGCAGACTAATGAGTTAGATCTACCTGTTGATAATGCATATGGGCAGTATTACCCAATTCTTCAGTATGCAGATGATACATTGCTCATCTTGCCTGCTATTCAGGAACAACTCACCTATCTAAAGAATCTGCTGATGGATTTCTCCAAATCAACTGGACTTAAAATAAATTTTCATAAATCCTCTATGGTTCATATCAGTATGACTGCTGACAGATGTAGAACATTTGCTGATAGTTTTGGTTACAGACTTGAATCTCTGCCATTCACTTACCTGGGTCTTCCAATGGGTACAACTAAACCTTGTGTCAATGATGTTACACCATTGATCAGCAAAACTGATAAAAGGTTGGCTGGCATTTCAAATTTATTATCCCACTGCTCAAGAGTTGTTGTCATCAAATCTGTGATATCTGCTATGCCTAACCATATTATGTGTGCCATGAAATTGCAATACACACATATTGATCATGTGAACAAATCTACAAGAACTTTTCTTTGGCATGGGAATGAAACTGAAAAAAAAGGTAAATGACTGGTGGCATGGGACAAGGTTTGCCTTTCCAAAAAGGCAGGGGGACTAGGAATATTGAACTTGAGACAACACAACAAGGCAATCATGATGAAAAACCTTTACAAATTCTTCAACTGTCTGGATATTCCTTGGGTCAAACTTATCTGGCAAGCATACTATCAGAATGGTTCCCTACCAGATCACAATACACTCAAGGGATCTTTCTGGTGGAGAAACTGCCTCTCTTTTCTGATAGACTTCAAGAATATGACTACTATTGTGCCTGGCCAGGGAAACAGTACTATGTTATGGCATGACAAATGGCATGACACCGAACTATGCAACAAATTCCCTGAATTATTTTCATTTGCCAAAAAGCCAAAAATCAGAACTGGGGAAGCCAAGCAATTCCAGCTTGCAGGGGAGTTATTGAATTTGTTCCAATTGCCACTATCTCTTATTGCTGAAAACCAGATGAGTAGTCTATGTATAATCCTCCAAAATTCAAATGTTCTTGAGAAAGACAAATGGACATTTCCATGGGAAGGAGACAAATTCTGTACAAAAAAGGTATATGACCTCCTTATCAAAGCACCTGATGCACCAAAGCCCTTTGAATGGATTTGGAAATCTCCATGTCTTCCCAAGCATACGTTCTTCTTTTGGCTGCTACTAAATTATAGATTAAATACCAGAGAACTCCTTGTCAGAAAAAATTTCAACATTGAGGAGGACACTTGTGTACTATGTGAGGAAAGCACTATTGAATCTGTTGAACATCTCTTCTTCAGATGTGACTTTAGTCAAAATTTCTGGTGGAAACTTGGAATTGAATGGAATACTGACTATCCATTGATCAATATGATTCAAGAGGCACATGATAGAACATTGGATCAGTTCTTCAACATCACTATGATGACAGGCTGCTGGAGCTTATGGAATCACAGTAATAACATCATCTTCGAGCAACACACTAGATGCATGGATAATTGCTATAGCATATTCAAATTACCAGTGGCTGATATTAGACATAGAATCAAACCCAATTTACTAGATGGCATGCAAATGTGGTTAGATACTTTGTAATTTTTCTGTTTTCTTTGTGATTCACTTTGTGACTCACATCATGTACAGTGCCCTATTTATAAAATGAAAAATGACACAGTGGGGGACTTCCCCACTGTCTTTGTGTCAAAAAAAATCAACACAAATCCACTACTAACAACATGACTTCTCCTATGTCCTCAAGAACTAAACGAACTACTCACAAGACATCATATGGATCAAGATCAAAGATGATATGGTGATGGATAACAATCTGAACATAAACAATAATCCAATGGTTCCACTCACAAGCATCAACTACAATAGTAATCAACACCGGGAAAGTTTCCCCTAAGAACTATGCAAGTATTCAACACAATTGTTACAACGGGATGGAGTGGTAATGATGGTGCTGGTGGGATGGAGTGGTGATGATGGTGCTAGTGGAGATGATGGTGTGGATGATGATGATGATCCCGATGAAGTCTAGCTTGATGACGGTGTTGATGGCGACGATCTCCCCTCTCCGAACGGAATTTCCCCGGCAGAAATCTGTCTGCCGGAGAGCTCTTTCTCTCTCGGTGTTTTCCGCCCCATAGAGGCGGCGGAATCTTTCTATGGCCGCTCTCCGTGTTTTAGGGTTTCGAGGGAAAGATATAGGCGAGAGGGCGGAGCCAGAGGCGGGCCAGGTGGGCCACACCCCCTGTAGGCGCGACCTAGGGGTGGACCGCGCCTAGGGGTGTGGGCCCCCTATGGCCCATCTCCGCCTCCCCTTCTGGCTTTCTTCGCCTTCTAGGAAAATATGATTTTCCAAAGTTTTTCTGGTATTTTTCAGATCTTCATGAAATTGCATCAAAACACCTCTTTTTCCATCAGAATCCTGACTCCGGCAGTTCATCCTCCAAGAATCATCCAACATGCAAAAATAGATGAAAAGATATAAGTAACACCTCTTAATAAGAAATATATCAATGAATAGAGGCAAATTATGATATAGAATAGTGATGCAAATTGGACGTATCAACTCCCCCCAAGCTTAGACCTTCGCTTGTCCCCAAGCGAAAACTGAGCTTAGTAAACAAGCCCACAGGTTTATGGAGTGAAGTGTCGATAAAAGAATACGGACAAGAAGCATCACACTTACCATTACACAACTCATAGAAGAAAGCAACTCACCATTATATAACTTAGCTTGCAACAAGTATAGGAGTCACAATAGAGATGCATAAAGATAAATCATAATTGGAATTGGCAAACTTTTGTTCTTGGTCAGAGAACAGCTGGCAAACAGTTTCACAAAAATCTTTTGTAGAAGTCTTCACTATAGGAGTACTCTTTCCTCAAACATAAAAGGTTTTCACCATGATGGCTTTCAAAGAAATACTCAATAGATAAGAGTCTTGTGCAAACAAGGAAGATAAAGAACATGATTGAATAAATCATCATATGAATGCTTGAAACAAAACAACTCAAATACTTGCTAAGATAGAGAGGAAGTAGGTTTACTGACTCAACTTGGAAATAGGAGAAAGGCCCTTCATAGAGGGAAGTAGGGATTTCAAGTTCATAAAGAGCTTCCAAAAGATTATGGTACTTACTAGCTTTGAGCCCTCATTGCCCCTATCATAAGCATCTTGAGGTGATTAAGGTTAAAGTGAACAAAGATGGAGTATATGCTTGATGAAATATAAGTTGGCAATCTCATGTCCCTTGAGTATGAGGGCTGCTCCTCATGCTACTCAACTTTAGTTACCGGTAAGTTCTTGTCATTGTAAGTACATGTGTATCATAAAGAACCGCCAACAGGATACCCCTTGCACATGATACAGGAGCTATCCCATAATAAAAATGACAAGGCAAGAAGACAGTGAGCATCTCAATGATCTTTTTATTTGCTATTTGCATATGTTTTTATTGAGGATTCTTCACAGATTGCTCACTATGGTTATGCTGCAAGTTTCCACCATGATTAGCCATGGCTTAGCCTAGTGGCCCAGGCGTTTCTCTAATACACATACATAACTCCATGGACTTACAAGCTCCCCTTTTATTTCACACCGACGACATCCACAAACAAAAGAGCATGATATCAACTGGATATGTATCCATAAGTGTTGAAAGCGTTCCCCGTGACAACACGGTTCTGCTAATCCCAACGTATAGATGCAAGCATATACAACTTCGATGACACAATGGTTCAAGTTTATTAGGGGCAAGTAAGGTGTGCCATCAAGTTTGCGAGAGCTTTACTAACTAGTTTTCACATAACAAAATAATTTTTAATTCGAAAGATAGATGAAGCTTGAGAATTTTCTTGGAATAGCAATAATGCTAATAGGTAGATATGGTGGACACAAACGGCACATGTTTGGTTCAAAGGGGTTGGATGCATGAGAAGTATGCCTTCTCAAAACAGGTTTTTGGCTAGCAAGGCTGGGTAGCAAGCAAAAGAGTTGAAGGAAACAAGCAAACCTACAGGTGATAAAGCCAAACATGCAATCTTCCTTGAAGACACAAAAGATCTTAAATAAATAATACTAAGCTCATGAGCCAATCAAGAAAGAAAATAAATGATACAAAATATTTGTAAGCGTTTTCTCTTTTCCTTTCAAACCTCAAAAAGTGTTGCTACTGACCAGAGCTCGGTTTGCCAAAACCAATTTAGATCTACTTGATGCTCCAAAAGTGGTACCAATACTGATCAACAAGATCAATCATATAATAGATATTGCAAACTAAAATAAGAAGTGCAAAAAGTAAAAGATGAAACTTCTCATTAATATTCCTTAAAGGCACTCACACATACATAGATAATCAACTAAAGGAGAGATACTTCCACATGCAAACCAACCTATAAGATAACTTCTCTACTAAAGATATGAATCTACTAAAAAGGTAAAAGATAAAAGATAATGATGTGATACCGCGGCATTCCCCCAAGCTTGGAACAAGCCAAGGGGATGCCAAACCTGATGAAGAATTACTCCTTCGGTGGTGGTGGTGTTCTCTTGATAAGTTCCTCAATCAGTTTCCTCAAATCCTCAATCTCGAAGGTTAGAGTACGAATCAACTCCGAATTTTGCTCAATGCGGTTCATGATCATATCGGACCGAGAGTCCCAATCCTTGGTACTCTTTCCCCACTCTTCCTTCTTAGTGTGTTCCTTTCCTGCATGGTTAGAGCAAGGCAAATCCCAAACCGAGGGCAAGTTCCCTTTGGGCACTTGCTGGTATTGTTGCTCATGTATAAGAGTATGAAAGGGATTCTTGGTACGTGGAGGAGGTGACCATGGAACGAAGACAAGACGTGGAGGTTTCCCTCCTATAGACATATGTGATGTCCTCCTAAGCTTGGTAGGATTTGCCACCACTCCAATGCTTGCAACGGTAGCGCGGGTGTCCGGATGCTCATCCTCCTCCATGTCTTCTTCATCTCCTACCAAAATCTCCTCCTCCTTGGGGTTTTTAGGATCATATTCCTTGGGCTTCTTGCCTTTGTCTTTGGCGGAGACCATGGTGCTCTAAACTTTGAGAAGATTTCCTGACAAAAACAAATCGAAACGAAAACACGATGAGAACACGATATACAAACCTCGGGGGATCCGTGGGGTTATATATTACAAAGTTTCAAAGCATAAGGAAGGTACTGGTGCAAAAATGAGGCGGATACGGAGCTCATGGGGCTCACACCCCCTCCAGGCGCGGCCAGCTGGGGCCCGCGCCTAGGGTGGGTGTGGCCACCCTGGCCTCCGTTTCCTCATCTGTTTCATTTCGTAACCTTCCGTATGTAATAAAAACATCAAAAATATAAAAAGATAAGGTTTTCACGAACCTTCTGTTTTCACCACTTTTACCTATTCAAAGACGAACTCTGCAGATTCCTTTTCTCCTTCTCCTGGAAATTCCCTTCATATAGGGTCTTACAAACCTCAACAGCAACATTAGTGTATGCAAAAACAATAAACCTTTAGGTTCACACTTCAACTGAAATCCATCAAAACAAAAGCTACTGTAGCAACTCCTTTCCAAAAACCCAAAAAGAATCTGGAAGGGAATCAATATAAGAGGCAAATGCAAATGATGGCAAAAATTTGTCAAAACAGACCAGCAGGTAAATATTGATTTTTTCGAAAACCTTCTGTTGCTCAAATCAAAAAGTGAAAAACTGATGAAAGTTGGGTAACAACTTGGAGAACAAGAACAGAAAAATACAGCTCCATCCGAAGTACTGAGCTCCTTCACGAATTTTTACAATGCAGCACAAAAATCTGTCCTAGGACAGCCACTTTTCACAACTCCTCTACTTCTCAAAAGTAGTTGATCTTGACACAAAAACTAAAAGGATAAGGAGCGGTTATTACTGGGGTAATAATTTCCAATACTCGACAAAACTATTGGGTTATCTCCCAAGAAGTAGTTTTCTTTAATGCCTTGAAGTTAGGCTTGAAAATTTCAAAGATGCTCACATAGGAGATAACTATCTGAAGTGAAAGAGAACATCAAGAAGCAAATAACTAACACATTTGAGTCTAACCCACTTCCTATGCATGGGGGTATCATGAGGAAACAAATTGTTGAAACAAAAAGCCACTAGCATAGGAAGACAAAACAAATGCAACTTCAAATCTTTCAACATAAAACGGGGAAACTTAACATTATTGAGATGCATAAAACCATGTTTCCCTCTCTCATAATAACTTTCAGTAGCACTTTGAATAAAGTTGACAATATAAATGTCATAGGAAACAACTCTATCATCAGGATGAGCATACTTACAGTCATCAAAAAGAGATCCAAGGTCATAAACTGGATCAATAGAAGCAAGTTGTTCCATCCTGAAATCTTCATTAGGCAAACTATTTCCACAAGGAGCTTTACAAAATTTGGAAAAGTTAAACTCATAATAATCTCCATCAAACTTAGCTAAAACTTTTTCCTTTTTACAATCTATAATAGCTCCACAAGTGTTCAAGAAAGGTCTACCAAAAATGATAGGACAAGTTTTACTAGCTGCTGAATTAAGCACTAGAAAATCAGCAGGATACTTAATCTTACCGCAGAGGACCTCCACATCTCGTATACAATACCAACAGGGCAACTGGTTTCCTTCTTAGCAAGGTGAATAACCACATCAATGTCCTCAAGCTCACAAGGACCAATTTCATGCATAATTTCCCTGTAAAGCTCATAATGAATAGCACTAGAACTAGCACCAATATCACATAAACCATAATAGCAATGATCACCAATTATAATAGAAAGCACAGGGACACTAGCTTTACTAGGATGAGAGATAATATTAGAAGTGTATTCACAAAATACAATGTGCTCATCCTCTATATTTCTAGTGACAAGATCTTTCACGATCGCTACCACAGGTTCAGTATTCATTCGCTCATTAGGTTCCACAGCTTTATTTGTACCTTTATTATTCGCACTAATTATCATAGAGTACTCCTTTACCTTAGCTGGGAAAGGTGTATCGTAGTACTTTCGATAAATAGGAGTGTCGATCCCAACGAGGAGAAGAAGGTGTTGACTAGTGGTATGGAGCAGGAAATCTCTGTAAATACTTAGAAAACAGTTTTTTAGGGGTTTTCTGATAAAGCAAAGAAACAAAGTGTAAGTAATAAAGACAACGAACAATTGCAGCAAGTGGCCCAATCCTTTCTTAGCAAAGGACAAGATGGTGGAAATACTTATAAGGACCAAACGTTCTCGAGGACACATGGGAATAGTGTCAAGTGCTTTCGCTTCAAATAGCTGAGTAGTCTTATTTGGTGTTGTAAGTGTTGTGTGGGTGAACATGTGCTAATGTACCGACCTTACTTGGACTAATACATACTTCTGATTAAACCCCCTGCAAGAATCCGCAACTACAGGAAAGCAATTAAGATATAAACCTAACCACAGCCTTAAACTCTGAGATCCTACGCTCCCTTGTGCAATGGTGTCCTAACAGGGGTTCAGGTTTCTATCACTCCGGCAACCCCACAATTAGTAGCCAAATACACAACACATTCCCCTAGGCCCATAAATGGTGAAGTATCATGTAGTCGACGTTTCACATGACACCAATAGTAGAATAGCACCACAATTGTAAGATCCCACCCTTATAAAGGTAAGGATCCGTGTGATTGCAATGCTAGTCCCTGGATCAAATGCTAGCATCCACAGTTTAAGATGAAGTACACAGAAACAAAGGTCATTATTACATCGTCATTCCAGAGATAACATAGTCTTTTACAACTCCATGGCCATAGGCCTAATACAAGAGTTTAATCATAACAATATAAAGTAGAAGTCTTCATCTTCATGTGCCACAGGCAAGCATGTTGAGTGTAGACTCATAACCCCTAATCATCATCAGAGTAACCTGCAACATCACAAGTTACAGCCATAGTGGGTCAATACATTGGAATAGTATTGGCAAGTGATACCTTAGTAGAATATTAACATCTAGTTACTACATGAATTTTGGCTAAGTGTAGCTTAGGCTTGCTTTGCTCAAAATAGGTTTTTCCTATTAGTTGAAAACACTAAGTTTTTCTTTGGCAAAACTTTCCCAAGGAACCACCAATAGAAATTGGTGATCCTTCACCCTTGTTAGAAAATTGGGATGAGGATATTCTTGATAGCTTCCATGTCTTGATGTTCAAGTTGTCCAATACCAGGGACATGGATAAGTACTTAGATTCTTCCATCTGCAGAGGTTGTGCACTTTCCCCACAAGACTTTATTTTCACCAAGACAGGACCTTTCAGAAGCCTTCCCTTAGACCAAATGGACGCGTTCCAACCTATCATCCCACTACCACCAACTGTCCAAATGGCTAAGTTATTGCAACCTATATGATCCAGGCAGAGCCCATAATGCCATGTGGTTGCACTAGAAGCTTCTTAACATTTGGCATCTCAAATCCCTTTATTCCTGGGTGGCAATCCACAAGTGAGATACACAAGGTAAACCATAGGAATGGGCCTTGTGTAACCACTCAACCAAAATCCACCAAGCAATTACCATTCCACCCAGGTGTTTCATTCTCTTAGTTGTTTTATTAACAAAAACCATAAGTCAAAGACTTAACAATATTTTTCATAGTATGATTATATTCCACCCTTGGTTGCTATTAGCTAGGCTAAGCATGGCAATAACAAGTATCTTAACTTAAAGGAAATTCTAACATTACTACAACTACTAGCATAGCATATAGATACTTAGCAAAATAATCATGCAAGTCCTATACAAAATATTTCTAATGCATAGGTAAAATATTGGGATAAAAACATGAAGCGCCACTTTCCTTGGTAGTTGGGAGAGTAGCAACAACAATCTTCACAACCACAATCACTATTAGCACCAAAATCTACACATAAAATAATAGCACCACATTCACATATCAAAATATACAAACAAAAATATATGAATGCATGAAAATGCCATGTGATGATTTCTCTAAATCAAACAAGACAAGTATACAGTACTGAATCACAAACAAGGCAATTATACACCAAATAAACTTTATTTAGTCTTTAAATCATTTTTCAAATAATTTCTATACTCTTATTAAGCCTATAGATGTCTCTGCAAAAATAATCAATTTTACAGAAGTAAAACATTAAACACATTGCATAAATGGATAGAATTCTTTCTCCTGATTACAATGATATAAAATTTGCAAAATTTGAACGTGTGGATCAAAAGTTATGAATTTTGCAAGTTTGATTCACTAATAGATCAAATTCAGATTTTTAAATCGAATAACAGGCCACGCGGCAACATCTGATTGGACGATACCGCTTCGCACTGGATCATGCTCGCGGACCGTTAGATCTAAATTAAAACCAGCGGCTCTGATCTGCCCGTACCTCTTCGGCCTGCATCTAATCTACACCACTGGATCTAGATCCAGTGGATCAAAATGCTCTGACCTAAAACCGGTGGCGCAGCTCGTTGCTGGCGGCGGCAGCGTTGCTGCCGACGATGCTCTGGTGGTTCTAGGAAGCAAGGGATGAAATAGAGGGGTTTACCGAGCTCGTGGGGTCGTCGCGGTGCTCGAGGTGGTCGAGGGAGGGACAGGGGCGCACGGACTCAGCCGATATTGCTCGTCGGAGAACTTACAGCCGTCAGTTACGGTTGAGCGTCGTCGTTGGTGAAGATACAGGTCACGCCTAGCCAAAAGTATGGTGTCGTTAGACGCGCACAAGTCTAGCGAACACGTGAGCAACAAAAAGAGAGAACGGGGCGATCGGGGATTACGGGGAGAACTCACGGGAGTGGACGCGGTCGTCGGTGGCGCTCTGGTATTGACATTTGCGAGGCTCTGGATGGTCCTAGCATGCACCAGTGGGGTTAAACGATGCGCAAGGTTGTAGAGATCACACTGGCAAGACCAATAGGCAAGGGGCGGAGTGTGCTCACCGGAATTCACCGCCGGAGTTCGTATGTGCAGCGGTGGAGTGAGCTCAAATACGCGCAGCCTAGGGCGACTGGGTGTGGGTGTTTGGGGGGAAAGGACCGCGGCGAGGTGGTGATTAAATATCCAGAGCAGGGGCGAAGATTACGCGCTGCATCAATGTAATTGATCACGGCAGTGAAGAGGAGGAAACGGCCGTCGACGACGTGTTCTCGCGCGGGATTTGGGGAAGATGACGATGACGTGGAGAGGGCCCATCGATCAGTGGCTGCGGGGGTAGGTTCTACGCGGATGAGAGAAGGAGCAGAGGGAAATGGCTCGGGTGGGCTTAGTGGGCTGGGTTCTGCGCTGGGCCAAATTGGCAGCGCCGGCCTTTTCTGCTTTCTTTATTCTTTTTCTATTTCTATTTTGATTTTCAGGAAACATTTTCAAATGATTTCAAATGTGTTTGATTTCAAATTCTTTCTGGATTTTTTTGTAAAGTGAAAATTGTACACATTTGGTTGCAGAACAATGTTGTACACTTCAAAATAATTTGGCACTTTGGAATTTTAAAATAAACAATGTTTTTACACATTGCTTAATAAAAACAAAGAAATGGTTTAAATTTGTTTCTTTGTTTTGAAATCTTTGTCCAAGCTTTGGAATTTATCAAACAAACCCATGAACAACATCTTTGGTTTAAAACAAATAATCTCTTATTAGAGAGTAGCATTGGATCAATGCCTTGCTTACATAAAATAATAGACTTACAAAAGCTCCTGTTTTGTAATGACTTTGAAAATGATCCTGAAATGATTATGAATGCATGGATGATATGCAAACCTTGAAATCATGATTTTAGGGATGTTACAACTACTTAAATACTAAACCATTGAATAATATCTCAACACAAATCCAATACTATCAACATGACTTCTCCCATGTCCTCAAAAACTAAACAAACTACTCACAAGATATCATATGGATCAAGATCAAAGATGATATGGTGATGGATACCAATCTGAACATAAAGAATAATCCAATGGTTCCACTCACAAGCATCAACTACAATAGTAATCAACACCGGGAAAGTTTCCCCTAAGAACTATGCAAGTATTCAACACAATTGTTAGAGCGGGATGGAGTGGTGATGATGGTGCTGGTGGAGATGATGGTGTGGATGATGATGATGATCCCGATGAAGTCTAGCTTGATGACGGTGTTGATGGCGACGATCTCCCCTCTCTAGGAAGGAATTTCCCCGGCATAAATCTGTCTGCCGAAGATCTCTTTCTCTCTCGGTGTTTTCCGCCCCACAGAGGCGGTGGAATCTTTCTATGGTTGCTCTCCGTGTTTTAGGGTTTCGAGGGGAAGATATAGGTGAGAGGGCGGAGCCAGAGGCGGGCCAGGTGGGCCACACCCCATGTAGGCGTGTCCTAGGGGTGGCCCGTGCCTGGGGGTGTGGGCTCCCTGTGGCCCATCTCCGCCTCCCCTTGTGGCTTTCTTCGTCTTCTGGGAAAATATGGTTTTCCGGTATTTTTCTGATCTTCGTGAAATTGCATCAAAACACCACTTTTTCCATCAAAATCCTGACTCCGGCAGTTCATCCTCCAAGAATCATCCAACATGCAAAAACAGATGAAAAGGCATAAGTAACACCTCTTAATAAGAAATATATCAATGAATAGAGGCAAATTATGATATAGAATGGTGATGCAAATTGGACGTATCAGTTACCGATAAGTACTCTTTACTCGTTCCGTGATATGTGATCCCTTGTGACCTAGTCACATGCTTGTAAGCCAATTGGATGACATTCGACCGAGAGGGCCCAGAGTATATCTATCCGTTATATGGATGGACAAATCCCACTCTTGATCCACGTGTCTCAGCACATACTTCCAGAATACCTAATGCCACCTTTATAACCACCTAGTTATGGAAGTTGTGTTTGATGTCATCAAAGCATTCATCCGGGGATGGTGATTAACATGATCTCATGGTCGAAGGATTAGGTTACTATGTATTTGAAAGCTTGTAGCAAACAAACTCTAAATGACTTGATCTTATGCTACGCTTACTATAGGAGTGTGTCCATCATATCATTCTCCTAATGACATGATCTTGTCATTAATAACATCTAATGTCCATGATTAGGAAACCATGATCATCTATTAATCAACAAGCTAGTTCAACAAGAGGCGTTACTAGGGACTCTTTTATGTTTACAAAACACACGAGTATTAATGTTTCCGGTTAATACAATTTTAGCATGACATGTAAACATTTATCATAAACACAAAGATATAATAATAACAATTTATTATTGCCTCTTGGGCATATCTCCAACATGTCAACCCCAGCGACCCACATGGTACTATGTTGTCCGGATGACCGGACTAAAGCATTATGGCCAAGAGTAAGGTTCTTACCAGGCCTTGTAGATCTTATCGAGGCATTATCGTGCATCGAACGGTGCCTGGTTATGTCTCTGCCTATTGCCTTCATGAGGTGGAGATTTATGCCTTGAGTCATGAGATATGTGTGGTCCTCCGCCATGATGGTTCCTTGGAGGCGACGATGGCGACGGTGGTGGTGGATTAGCTCTCTTGCTTTCAAGGCTTGCGAATCACTGTGCATGCCGTGCTTGTTGGGCAGGCGGTGGGCATCGTGACTATCATTGCCCATCCGTCTATCATTATAGTTGTCGTGGCCTCCGCCCTAGTGCGCCTGCTATGCTTCATGAATGATGATGCCACCCTATGGGTGTCTCGGAGGTGGCATGCTGGTATGATGATGTGGTTGATCTTCCTCATGAGGCCAGGATTGCCAGGGGCACAGGGAATCATCGAGGCTGGCCCTTGTCTCCTTTGCTGGAGGAAATTGGGATAGAGCATGTCATGTTGCTTGCTTTACTTCGCCTTTGTTCCATAGAACTGGTGTGCGATCCGACATCCTAAGCAAGGTTGAGATCCGCCCCTGTGTTGGTTCTGAGCACTATACTAGCAAAGCTCTAGATTGGTCTCGATCCTTTGATAGGTGGCCTTTTCTTGTTGCTTGACGGCCTTGGCAACTAGGTCATAGACTTCATCAACCTCTATAGGTAATTTATCCTGCTCCAGCAGTGTTTTGGCGATGACTATGTTCAAGGAGTGTGTTGGCATGACCTTCTTTCTAGCCTTATCAATGTAAGGGGTAGCCATTGGTTTCTCTTCCCTAGTCAGATCCCATCCCAATCTTCGCTTGACGCATGGTCTTCGATGATGTGTGCGGAAGCTCGTACTGCTTTCTACTATGCGAGCATCTTCTTGTACTCTGCTTCCATCGATTTTGCCGCCTTGATGGAGGCCTTCGCCTTATCTAGGTCCTTGTTGAGCTTCGTGCTCTGCTCCGAAATGTACTTGGCCTCCGCAAGGATCGCTTGGCGCTTCTCATCTAGCTGGACGACGTTCCGGATATGTTCCACGGTCAGCGGCTCTGCGAGGGTTTCTCCATAGATCACCTGGTCGCCAGAGGGGGCATGCCGGTGGTGGAGTATTTGCTTGATTTGTACCGCTGGGTATAGTAACCAGTCTGTGCGCTTGCTGCGGGGGCATGGCCTTTGCTGAATCCATAGGATCTACAACATCCTTACAGGCGGCTGCAGCCCTCCTTGCATCGTCTACGGCTGGTGGAGCTGCTCCAGCATATGGGTTCTCCTGATTTTCTTCAACCACATTTACAATGGTCATGAGTACCAGATGGAAAGTGATATCTTGCTCATTGCATTCCTCACGATCAAGTTCTTCCTCGAGCTCCTTCATGATAGCTTCGAATTCCTCCGAGTTGGTTGGGTTGCTCCCATAGTCCATGTCACCGATGTTGGTGTAAAGTGTATCTAAGACTGATTCAGAGTTTTTGCCGACGGGTTCAGAGCTAGATCAGGATCCTGAAGTGATGTAGCCAATGAAGCAATTTTTTCCAGCAGCGGCAGAGCAAGTGCTTAGAGTGACCATGTCAGCCTCGGCGAAATTGTTAACAGTTGCGATCACTTGGCTAGAACTGAGTCGCTGCACAGCCTCCTGCCGCCTTAGCGCATGCCAGAGAAGTGTACCCTTCTCGAGTCCTTCGATGAAGTGGAACACGGTCTCCCGCTCGGAGACTCTCTCGACGGAGTTTTTCAATCTAAGCCATATGGCTAGGTACTCACGTGGTGTTTCACCAGGCCTCTATACATAGTGTGACAGATCGAAGACACTTAGGACACCGACGAAGTGTGACCTCTGGTCACTTGGGGGAGCCAATCGGATCCGCATTGGTCTTCCACCATTATATCCTGCACATGGAAAGTTTGGGTGGGCATTGATTTGTTGAGATCCAGGCCGGCAAACTCCATAGAGAGATCCGAGCCTGATCATTCTTCCGCGATCTTATCCAGCCCGAAGGCGGTCCATGCGGGCCTTGAAGTATGTCTGACTTTCTTGGAGCTAGATCCTGAGCCGGTTTCACCGATGAAGATGTGAATGTCCCCGATCGGGACGATGGAGCAGCAGATAGGGTTTATCGTTGCTAGGATTCAGAACTTAGGGACGATCAGAACGTTTCCAAAAAAGAGAACACGCCCGATGGCGATGGTGGCACTGATTCCCACGAATAGATTGGGTCTTGCCAGGTGTAGGGCTCGAAGCGTCTCTTGCCCCATGGTGGGTGCCAACTGTCGTGGTATTGCTGATGAGTACGCCATGGAGGGTTCCTCACATAGCAATATGAGAGGTGGGGTAAGGCGGCGAGTTGGCGGATACGAGGTAACACATCACCTAGGTTCATATCCCACAACAATAGTAGAATCCTACTCCTGCTATAAATCACTATAAGGACAATACGCCGAGTTATAGAGATCATATGGTTCAGTGCGCGAGGTTGAGTTGTGCCTTAAAGGCTCCCAATAGGGCTGACTTATAAAGGAGTCAGGACATAGGGTTACAGGATAGAGTCCATACCGGACATATTACAGAGTCCTACACTAACACTAACTAGTCTTTGTGTCTTGTACTCCAAGGCTCAGGCTTCGCCTATGTCGGTACCATAGCCTTTCTTTATTCAACATGAGCCTCTCTTCTGAATCCTTCTAACTAGGCCGCCCAGCAGGCCATAGGCCTTGCTACCAACTGTGGGTCACCGGGTTAGACGGAATAAGATCATGCTATGGTGATAGCCATTATACATATCCCCAACATTGATGAGTAGCTTGAGATTCTAGGTCGCCAGCCTAGAACCGATGGGCTAAGACATCATTTTTATAGTTCAGGCCGCTTAGACCATTTGTTAAGTTTGCATAATAATAGCATAACGTGCCTTCCTTTTTTGGTGTTTGTGATTAGTGACCTCTGCTTGTAATATTTTGGTTCTCTGCTCAGTTATGAGCTCTCTGAAATAGTTATTGTATTGTAGGACCGATGTTTTTTTTGGAAAATAGTATATATTAATATCACGGGATACCAATTACACCGAGCCTCTGCAACAACGCATGCCCTAGCGGCCTTACGGATGCACATAGCCCAGAAAAAAGAAAAAAAAATACAAAAAAAGAGTATATATTAATAGTTATTGTATCATAGGATCAATGTTATGTTATCGATTCTGTCACTGTAAAATCTCGAACTCTAGGTTAGGTTTGTGTCAGATTATGGTCTAGGATTTGTCTAACCCTAATCGTGGGATGTCACAATAATGCACTAATTTTTTTGAACAAGTAGAACTGAACCAACAGAATCCAATTGATTAATACATGAACTAAATCGAAAATAATAGACAATCTTTTGAAGATGCCGGAGCCAACGAAGACCTGACCTAGACATGTTTAGATTGCAGGTAGGAAAAGTTTATAACCACTTATCAATATCACATAGACATTTGGTTTCCACCATCTTCTCTAATCAATCACTTGTTGGGTCATTATTTCTTCACAAAGATTAAAAAAAATTACATGTTATACATTGTGTATCATACATGAACCAAAATAATAAATATAAAGAGTTATAAACAAACATGAAAAATGAACGCCTTTAGGTAACCAAACAGCTCCCAGATCGTTAATTCAGTGCAGCAACAGTGTGCTCATCAATCAAGTTGGGTCTAGCTCACGAGGACACCCCAGGCAGCTCGCTCCTTCACACGCCAGTTATCTGCACCCGGTCTGTGTTCGTATGTGCCTCGACTGCTCTCAAAAAAAAAAAGACTGCGGTTGCTCGGAAGACCGAGCCCTCACCGATCTTCTTGAGTATCTAAGGTAGATGGAAATATCAGTGCTAAGGCCCGATTCCATGTTGTGCAACAATCCGATGAAGACACATATGATTATGGGCTCGGTTCCAGTTGGGCTCGGCCCGCAGATGGAGGCAGACCAAGCCGAGCTTGTGTAGGTGGACGACGGCGGCCTCGTGCTGGCTCGGGCTCGGCCTGGTCCAGCTCGGCGGCTCGTCAATTTTTTTTGGAATTTTATGGGCTGTGGCTGGGCCAATTCTTTTCCTTCGCTGGCATCCTGGTTGTCGACTCGGTCGTTCCTCGCTTCGCTCGCCTCCTCCGCTCCTCACGTTCCTGCCTCGATACGAAGCCATCACCGCCGCCCATACCGATGCCGGCCGGCCGCTGACCCTCGTCTCGGCCTCGCCCCTCCCGGACCTGGTCGTCAGCAGATCGAGCGGCAGCACCGCAGCAGCCAGCAAAGGTACGCGCTCCCCTCCATTTTTTCGCTGTTTTGATGCAATAGGTGAATAGTATTAGGAGTATTTGTACTAGAACATGTAGAGAGCAGCCCCTAACATGTAGGGGATTTATTTGTACCGATGCAATAGGCCTAGGGTAAGGAGTACTGATTTGTACCGCTATTTATTAGTGTACTACCATTTAATGGGAGTGCGGTTCCCCGTCCTGTGCCATCTCCGCGTCCTCTGAGAATTTTCGGGTGGATCAGTGGGACTTGCTCTTCTGCCGCACCTTTAATGAGATGGAGACGGAGGAGTTTCAAGCCCTGTTGGAATCCCTTCCGGCCTCTCTCTCCGAGGAGCAGGACGTGGCCTCCTGGCAGCTCCTTCCCTCGAGGGATTTCTCAGTGGGCTCGGCCTATAGGGCCCTGTTTCAGGGCCCTGAGCTGCGGTGGGCGGCCCCTCTTTGGAAGGCTCCCCTCCCCCTTAGTATTAGGATCTTTGTTTGGCAGCTCCTTCGTGACCGCCTTCCCTCGGGAACGGAGGTCGCCAAACGTAATGGCCCTGGCGATGGCCGTTGTCCCCTATGTGGGACCTCGGAGACGTGCGCCCATATTATGGTTTCTTGCTCAGCAGCGCAGTTTTTGTGGAGTTTTATTCGTGAGGCTCTGGGTTCGGCGTGGCAGGCGCAAGAACTGGGGGAGTTCCTGCGGTCCCAGGCCACCAGGACCGGTGGAGGTCGCCGGCTCTTTTGGCTCCTCTTTGTGGCTTTGTCGTGGACCCTTTGGAATGTGCGCAATATAAGATGGTGATTGAACGTGTGTTTCCCACCCGGGCAACTGACTCTATTTTCGCTTTGCTTGCCTTCTTACAGAAGTGGTCCCCCTTGGTGCAGCAGCGTGATCGGCCGGCTTTCGAGGCCTCCCTTCAGGCGCTGAGGACGGCGGCGTTCCCCTTCTCGGCGCCGCCGACCCCTCCTTCGCCGCCTCCTGCGTCGTCCTGTGGGCCCTACCGTGTCACCTTCTTTTGCTTTTTCTCCTTGGGCAGTGATGTGCTGTGGCCCCAGCGATGTGTGACCTGTTTTTTCTTTCCTTTTGGCCTCGGCCATGGTGGTTGTATGTCCGTTTGTGTACTTGGGATTGTGCTTTCACTGGTAGAAAACGCCCCATGCGTCCCGGTTGGTAAGGGCCATTAGTCCCGGTTGCCCAACCGGGACGGGGCAATCGGGACTAAAGCTCTAACCTTTAGTCCCGGTTGCCCCACCAACCGGGACAAATGGGGGCACACGTGGCGGCATCAGAGCGCGAGGGGGGGTGGAGCATTAGTCCCGGTTTGTAACACGAACCGGGACTAATAACCTGCTGCCGCGGCAGAGATTTGGCCCATTTCTCTGCCGCGGCAGAGAATTCATTTTGGCACATTTTGTTGCCGCGGCAGCATTTTCGCCACTTTTTGTGCCGCGGCAGAGAATTCATTTAGGGTTGTTTTATTGTTTATTTAGTGATTTGCACTTATCAATGAAGGAACCTTATATTACATCATGATGACAACATTATATTCAATACACGGATCGAGTTCATGCACTACATACAAAAGTTGCTATTCGATGCTACCAGCCAATTTCTTGAAAGTTGTTATTTTTACAATTCCTATTGTCTATACACAGCCGAGTAGTATTCCCCTTGTGTGTTTAGGACTTCTGCATCCAAGAATCCCGCCAATTCCTCCTGAATTGCTCGTACGCGATCCTTTGGCAGAAGACCGTCCCGTAGACGTTCGATCTGATTTAAAAAGGAGTCAGCCTATATGAATGAAACTAAACACAATTTGATTGTAATTAAAAACTATAGAAATTGTTTACGTACGTGGAGTTGCTCTAAATTTCTGCCCTTCTCATCGCACGTCTGCCGGATGAACTCGCATACATAGTATCCACATAGATTGTTACCTGGTCCCTGCGTCAGACACTTTACGAGAACAGAGTTCAATTAAAATAATAATCAAGCATGATAATAACTGTATCAAAACCAGAATCAAAGAGATGCGCGGATATAGCTAGTGGTGCTTACATTTAGTGATTGAAATGTAAGCTCCTCTTTCCAAACACCCCTAGCCTTCTTGGTGAACCGTTTCCAAGCGCTGCCCGGCGTAGAAAACGAATAAAATAAGTTATTAAGTACTTGATATCATAAAATTCACGAACGTTGCCGATATAGTGTCGTAATGATTAGAATTACCGCTGGAGAAGTATCTGCATGTCCTTCCATGTCTCAAGGGGTTTATGTTTTGAGTCCATGACTAGTACACGCCCTTTGTCAAGTTGAATGATTAACAGAATATAGTGGAAGCTGCAAATGCATAACTAATCAATTATATACTTAACATTGAGTAAGCGAAATAGAAAGTGTATACAAGACAATAACACTCACTCGAAGTTGTAAGGAAATAGTATTTCCCTTTTGGTTTCTTGAAACCTTAACGTGTGTACTATATTATCCTCCGTATCCTGGGGGCTTATTTTGAGATTAGCTTCATGAACCCAATATGGGTCAATGAAGCCAATGTCATAGATTTGTCCTCTGCTGCATTCGAGAATCTTTATTATGCATATTACAGTATGATTATATACATGCAATAAACAAAATAATATAGCTGGAGACTAAATTAATTACAGAATTAGTACTTACAGACAATAGGCACTGATGATCGATTTGTCCAAGGCGTCTTGATTGAATAATTGAAATAGTTCATCAAATTCAATGGATATCATGTCATCCTTATATTTCCCATGATGCTTTTTTGTAACCCTCAGCACTATCCAGTTAGCCCCGGCCCTTGTGGCATGCATGTACCAGTTATGCAATCTTCACATTTTTGTTGGAAGATTGTTTACCTCCTCAGGTTTGACGAGAGGTTTTCCGTACTGGTATTTGTATGCTACTTCACTCACGGGGAAGAACTCTAACTGGGATAAGTACTGGGCAATACTCATACCTTGAGCAGCGGCAGCTTCTCCGTATTGTGCAACTACCTCTGGATCATACTGCTCTTCGGCCCCATATTTGCTCGACCCCACATTGGTTTGAGAAATCACCTTGAGAGGGGCGCAAGTCTGTTTTGCTTGTTCTCCGAGCTGGGCAACAGATTTCCCGCTTGCATCAGTACTGCTCTTCGAGGCTTTTTGTGCCGCATGTGACTTGACAATAGAATGCTCATAGTCTGATGACAGCTTTGGCTCGGGTTGATGAAGATTCTTTAGCATTTTCAACACTTTGGCTTTTTCTTCTTTGGTGCTGGGGAACTCTGGCTCTTTCGGCCGCCTCAGCTTAGCGAAAAACGCTGTCGTTTCCGCATCAACGATCGCCGCAGTCTCCTCTTCAGTACAGTCATAAGCTCTCTTGGGAGGAACCGTTGGTACTTTTGGAAGAGGCTCTTGTTTATGTTTCGGCGATCGCTTACGACGCATAGTAGCGGTATGCTTACGCTTTTTATCCTGAGGCGCCGGCGATGGCTCCCGCGGCGATGGCTGCACCGGAGATTGGTGAGGCGACGGAGCCGGGTGAGGCGACGAAGACGGCTGCCGCGGCGGCGACGACCTCGCTGGAGACGGGTGAGGCGGCGGCGAAGATGGCCTTGGCGTGTGATTTTGAAGCACGATACATTCCTTCGGCCAAAGAATGGTGACGTTTTTTGCGTCACCCAGCACAGTCACATCCCCTTCACCAGCAGGGTAGTGAAGATCCAAAACCTCAAAGGTGGGCATGATTTCATCCACGCCGACAACAGCGTAGCCCTCTGGAACCGGACGACAGTGGTAAGTTGGTGTGGGTCCAATTGGTAAGGCATAGCCGACCGCCACCTTCATTGATATGTTCATAACTTTGACATGTAGCTCGCAGTGTGTCATCTCTGTGATATCATCCACTGGGTAGCCAACAGGAGCCATCGTCGGTGCATCATCGTCATCGCCATTGTCATCACCCGGGACCTCGGTGGAAGCCACACTGCTTTTTCGATTATTCGATAGGCCGGTAGCATCGAATGCAGTGTGCTGCTGAGATGGGCCGGTAGTACTTTGCTCTTTAAGTGCGTTAATTTAATCTTGTTGTTGCTTTAATCGTTCTTCAATTAAACGCATTCGCTCTTTCTGACTTTCTGCTTCAACTGCCGCCCTGTCCTTACTCCTCTGACGGCTTCTATCAGGATATTTCTTCCTCTCTTTGGGAAACCCAGTCCTCCATGATTGGGAGCCTATTGTGCCTCGTGTTCGTCCATCATGTTCCTTATTTCCAAGGGCGAGTGTGAGCTCATCATTCTCTCTATCGGGAATGAAGTCCCCATCTTTAACAGCCTTTACTGCTTTTCTGATCCTCTCGATTGGCAAGGGGTCTTCTTTATGTCGTATGTTATATATACACCTCCCTTCCGAGTCCAACGTGCCCCCATGCCCGTAAAACCAATTCCTTGCACGTTCTACCCAATCGTCTGTCTCTGGGGTGATCTTTTTATCACGCAGTTCCTGCTCAAGTTTGTCCCACCTAGGAATGCCAGCCCTGTAGCCACCTTGCCCCATAGTATGGTGATACTTCTTGTTAGCAGCATTCAGCTTATTCGTTTCAGACATTTTCTTAGCTTTTTCTGATTTCTTGTATTCCACAAACTCAGCCCAGAATGGTTTTATCTTCTCAAACTGAATATTCTTGAAATCGGGAGTCTTCTTTTTCACGACATAGTCAAGGTGCAATCTTTTCTTCCAGTTGGTGAAACACTGGGCCATCTTCTTCAAAGCCCACTCCCTGACCTTAGCCTCCATGGCTCTCCCATGTTGTAAGGCGTCCTCAACTGGATCCTCCGCATTTGGATCCAGCTCTATCTTCGGTAGTTTGAAATTAACCATGAGCCTCTTCCATAGTAAATCTTTGGCGTGGTTAGGGACAAATAAACATGTTCCCTCTTCATCCGCATTAGCAGGCCTATTCCAATTTCTAATGGTGATCGGGATTAAGTCCCTAACGATTACTCCGCATTGTGCCACAAATTTGGTTGCGACAACTTCGGGAGCCGTCGGTTTGCCGTCTTCAGCGACATCTTCGATCCTGAACCTCTCATGGTCTTGCAACTTTTTGGTTGGGCCTCGTCCGCTCTTTTCAGTAGATTCCTTCGATCCGGAGGGCTAAAAGAAGAAAGATCGTCGTTACTATTTCTATATAGATAGCAGATAATTAATTAATGAATTGATTTATATTACATGCACCTCGCCGGAGCGGTCGTCTTCTCGATTACACAAGGCATCGCCTTCTCCCTCGCGGAAGGCAACACCTTCAACCTCAAACAAGTTGTCTACTCCGGTAAAAAGAGGATCACCCTCACCGGAGTTGTTCAGAAACGTTGATACGTCTAAATTATCTTCCCCACGGATCACACCTTGGATCAACTCTTCCTTTTCTTCGTCTCTGACGTGTGGGTCCATATTTTCTGCATAGGTGGAAAAACGAATAAGTCAAAGCGGCTAAAGGAGAAAGTTAAGTACGGTGTTGAGAGATATAAACCCTAATTCAGAGAAACCCTAATATATACATACACAATAATAAAAATGAAGAGAAAGGGAAACCGTGTAGTAGATAGGCACATCGTCGAACCCACATGCACCTAAGTTGCTTGACAATGTGAATCGGGTCTGGGGCTACCCATAGTGACTGACCAGTGGGGCCGAAGACCAATAATACCAAAGTAATTAATAAAGCTAATAATACCTAACTAATAATAAACCTAATAATCGAAACACCGAAAAGAAAGGGAAACAATCAACACATGGCATCGATGCAATGCTCAAGCAAGTATGATGATATGACAAGTTAATTTGCATTGAATGTAACCCTAAGACATGCTCGACGATTTAATCGGGGTTCTGAGGGGTGAAAACCCTAACTCGGGGAAACTCCGGAACATATGAGCGGGGTGCATTTGTTCTTCTAATTATACTTGTCATTTAAGTTGTTGAACAATGCATGATTATAGTTTAGATAGATAGGTTTCATTTTTCTGAACAATTTGATATATTATTTGTATTTTTCTGACTTATAAACAATAAGCTATTGATTTTACAATATTAAATCATTTTCTGGAATTAAAAAAAAGGCAAATAGTTTTTACACCGGGGCGCCCCCTAGCCAGTGAGACTGACAGAAGGGCCCCAGTGCCAACTCAGCCTCCACGCGTACAGATCATTTTCCTACCACAGAGAAGTCTACCCACTGAGGCTGACTGATGGGCCCCAGGCCACATCAGCTGCCACGCGAGCACGAGTGACGTCAGCACGACGTCACGCTGGCGGTGAGCTCCCAGGCAGCGGCAGCGGCGGCGATAGCGGGCACCCCTGGACGCGCGGATGGGCGCGTTAGAGAGAGCGCGATGCAGGGAGAAAGGGAGTGGCGGCGCCGCTCCTTGTTGGTCACCGGAGCGTCGCCTCCGTCGAGCTCGAGCGGCGGCGTCGTCGGGCACACGCGGGGAAAGTAGTACAGGAGGAGAGGGAGAGAAAGAAGAACACCGTGAGGATCAGCAGCTCACCAGGAACACGACGGAGGTGGTGGCGAGGCCGGGCGAGCTCGGGAGACGCCGGAATCGACGGAGGCGACGCGCGGACGGAGCTTCCAATCCAGGCGATTGAGGTCACGCGCGAGGGGGAAAAGTAGTAGGGGCGCGCGTGGACGGAAGCAGCGGCGGTGGCGGACGAAACGCGCGGGTGGCGACGAGCTCGGGCAGCCTGCCGGCGTCGGGGGTGCGCGCGTCGGTGAGAAGCAGAGAAGTGAGATGGGGAAGAAGAAAGGAGACGCGTCAGTTATAAACGAAGGGCCTTTAGTCCCGGTTGGTGGCTCCAACCGGGACTAAAGGGGCATACGTCCCGGTTGGAGCCACCAACCGGGACGTATACTCCAATATTTTCAGCAGACCAAGGGTTGGCGCGCAGGGGGTCTTTAGTCCCGGTTGTTAGTCCCGGTTGGTGGCTCCAACCGGGACATATTCCCCTGATTTCAAATTTTTTCAGGTATTTTCTCTCTGTTCCCGCCTTATTTTTTATTTTGGGGTTTAAATTTGTATTGTTTTTTAAATGATAATTAATTTGGAATTTAGAAAAACTTTAAACATAAAAAGTGTTTGGATTTGAATAAATAATTCAAAACCATTTTCTGTTTTAAAAAATAATTAATGTAACCATTTAAAATATGAACCATTTACAATTAAAAATGAATTAACTTATATTTTTTTAATATCAATTTGGAATTTAGAAAAACTTTAAACATAAGAAGTGTATGGATTTGAATAAATAATCCAAAACCATTTTCTATTTCTAAAAAATAATTAATGTAACCTTTTAAAATGAATTAACTTATATTTTTGAATATTAATTTGGAATTTAGAAAAAGTTTAAACATAAAAAGTGTTTGGATTTGAATAGATAATTCAAAACCATTTTCTGTTTTAAAAAACAATTAATGTAACCATTTAAAATATGAACCATTTACAATTAAAAATGAATTAACTTATATTTTTTTAATATCAATTTGGAATTTAGAAAAACTTTAAACATAAGAAGTGTATGGATTTGAATAAATAATCCAAAACCATTTTCTATTTCTAAAAAATAATTAATGTAACCTTTTAAAATGAATTAACTTATATTTTTGAATATTAATTTGGAATTTAGAAAAACTTTAAACATAAGAAGTGTATGGATTTGAATAAATAATCCAAAACCATTTTCTATTTCTAAAAAATAATTAATTTAACCTTTTAAAATGAATTAACTTATATTTTTGAATATTAATTTGGAATTTAGAAAAACTTTAAACATAAGAAGTGTATGGATTTGAATAAATAATCCAAAACCATTTTCTATTTGTAAAAAATAATTAATGTAACCTTTTAAAATGAAGATAGGGGACGAGCATCGTTAGAACTTGCATTGGATCTCTGAAGAAACCACATATTGCGAGTCTAAAAATGATTTTTTCAAAAAATCACGGGCGATAGATCATGTACCTGTAGTACAAACCGGACCCACTTCCTACCGATTCGGCAGACATTTGTCCTTTTTACCCGGGATGGACGAAAAGGTTTGAGATGTACCGGTTGGGGGATAGTCCATGTAAGGTGGTCTAGTATTTTAGGAAAATGGGACGGTAGCATTGTGAAACGGCATTTTGGTGGTTACTTCACAAAACGACCCTTTTTTGCGCTCGAAAAATGGAAAAGGGCTTTTCCGTGCGACAAAAAGGAAAACTTCCTCCTGCAACATTGTTCTCCATACCAATGTCCACACACATGCATAATATGGGCACAACATCACAAACTATGCCATGATTCAGCACATAACATCGGTCATTTGGACCGAAAGCCATGAGACCTCGAACATGATAGGTAATTTTGTGAAGGTTTTTTCGAAACATGATCAATATACCAAGTCTGGTATTTTTCCTTTCAACTATGTAACAAAATATGACACCACGCGAAGGATTTTCATTGTTCGGATTTTTTTTGAATTTATTATGCCCGTTTTGAATTATCTGAATTTCTAACTATGGTCGAACCGGTGTGCATGAAGATAGGGGACGAGCATCGTTAGAACTTGCATTGGATCTCTGAAGAAACCACATATTGCGAGTCTAAAAATGATTTTTTCAAAAAATCACGGGCGATAGATCATGTACCTGTAGTACAAACCGGACCCACTTCCTGCCGATTCGGCAGACATTTGTCCTTTTTACCCGGGATGGACGAAAAGGTTTGAGATGTACCGGTTGGGAGATAGTCCATGTAAGGTGGTCTAGTATTTTAGGAAAATGGGACGGTAGCATTGTGAAACGGCATTTTGGTGGTTACTTCACAAAACGACCCGTTTTTTGCGCTCGGAAAATGGAAAAGGGCTTTTCCGTGCGACAAAAAGGAAAACTTCCTCCTGCAACATTGTTCTCCATACCAATGTCCACACACATGCATAATATGGGCACCACATCACAAACTATGCCGTGATTCAGCACATAACATCGGTCATTTGGACCGAAAGCCATGAAACCTCGAACATGATAGGTCATTTTGTGAAGGTTTTTTCGAAACATGATCAATATACCAAGTCTGGTATTTTTCCTTTCAACTATGTAACAAAATATGACACCACGCGAAGGATTTTCATTGTTCGGATTTTTTTTGAATTTATTATGCCCGTTTTGAATTATCTGAATTTCTAACTATGGTCGAACCGGTGTGCATGAAGATAGGGGACGAGCATCGTTAGAACTTGCATTGGATCTCTGAAGAAACCACATATTGCGAGTCTAAAAATGATTTTTTCAAAAAATCACGGGCGATAGATCATGTACATGTAGTACAAACCGGACCCACTTCCTACCGATTCGGCATACATTTGTCCTTTTTACCCGGGATGGACGAAAAGGTTTGAGATGTACCGGTTGGGAGATAGTCCATGTAAGGTGGTCTAGTATTTTAGGAAAATGGGACGGTAGCATTGTGAAACGGCATTTTGGTGGTTACTTCACAAAACGACCCTTTTTTGCGCTCGGAAAATGGAAAAGGGCTTTTCCGTGCGACAAAAAGGAAAACTTCCTCCTGCAACATTGTTCTCCATACCAATGTCCACACACATGCATAATATGGGCACCACATCACAAACTATGCCGTGATTCAGCACATAACATCGGTCATTTGGACCGAAAGCCATGAAACCTCGAACATGATAGGTCATTTTGTGAAGGTTTTTTCGAAACATGATCAATATACCAAGTCTGGTATTTTTCCTTTCAACTATGTAACAAAATATGACACCACGCGAAGGATTTTCATTGTTCGGATTTTTTTTGAATTTATTATGCCCGTTTTGAATTATCTGAATTTCTAACTATGGTCGAACCGGTGTGCATGAAGATAGGAGACGAGCATCGTTAGAACTTGCATTGGATCTCTGAAGAAACCACATATTGCGAGTCTAAAAATGATTTTTTCAAAAAATCACGGGCGATAGATCATGTACATGTAGTACAAACCGGACCCACTTCCTACCGATTCGGCATACATTTGTCCTTTTTACCCGGGATGGACGAAAAGGTTTGAGATGTACCGGTTGGGAGATAGTCCATGTAAGGTGGTCTAGTATTTTAGGAAAATGGGACGGTAGCATTGTGAAACGGCATTTTGGTGGTTACTTCACAAAACGACCCTTTTTTGCGCTCGGAAAATGGAAAAGGGCTTTTCCGTGCGACAAAAAGGAAAACTTCCTCCTGCAACATTGTTCTCCATACCAATGTCCACACACATGCATAATATGGGCATAACATCATAAACTATGCCGTGATTCAGCACATAACATCGGTCATTTGGACCGAAAAAGCCATGAAACCTCGAACATGATAGGTCATTTTGTGAAGGTTTTTTCGAAACATGATCATTGTTCGGCAGACATTTAGTCCCGGATGTAGTCACAAACCGGGACTAAAAATATTTTCCGCCATTTCCCACCTCTTCCCGCCAAGTTTTCTCGCCCTTTCCTTTCTACTAGAGCTTTTAGTCCCGGATGTAGTCACTAACCGGGACTAAAGATATTTCCCGCCATTTCCCAAAGCTTCACGCCAAGTTTTCCCGCCCTTTCCCTCTATATTTAGGGTGATCGTGTCATGGCTATCCACACATCCACACCTTCCTCTCTTAGAACAATGGACAACGCCTACTGGGCCATTCTGACCCTCGAGGAGACCGAGGCGCTGTGCTCCTCGAACTACCCTTGTCCGCCGGGCTACCGGCCGCCCGCCGGCTGGATGCTGAGCGCTGGAGGGGTTCCTGTCCCTCCTGTCCCTTAAGGTTCCGCACGCCAGGCGGCCATCACAAACCACTTCTACCACGAGCTCACGCCGGAGCAGCGGATGGATCCCCACTAGGATCCCGACAACTACGACACCTAGAATGCCTTCTTCGCTAATAGGCGGGAAAGGGAGCTCGCCAGGTACGAGGGTGATGGCCCGCCACCAGTGAACCACAACGAAGCCGGCCGTCGTCTGTGGTGGGCGAACCGTACTATCATCAAAGTGATGCGCTACATCGCCGGGGGAGACCATCCTCGCCTACGGTGCCCACGAGTCCACCCGCCACAGGCCCCACACTGTCCCGGCGGTAGCGGCATCGTCTTCCAGGAGACCCCTCTCCCACCCGCCGTGAATCTGAGGCTGGAATGGCCCCTGGTATATGCCATGGATGGCCTGAGGATCCCCGGAGTGGCAGGTGACGATGATGATGACGACGACGATGAAGACCCTGAAGTTGCGTACTATAGGACTAGGCATGATTATGACTAAAGGGGGCGGCTTTAGTCCTGAGTGTTAGCTAGTCCCGGTTTGTCCCGGTTTTTAATATTAATAAATGTCTTGAGTGTTACCTAATAAATAGAGGGAAATGCCTATATAAAGAGAGGGTTCATATTTAGTCCCGGTTGGAGAAACCAACCGCGACTGAAGGGATTGCTGCAGAGTGGGCCAGGCAACACTAATAATAGGGGTGAGTGTCGACATTATGTCGTGCGGCTTATACCTTGTCCCGGATGGTGTCACCAACCGGGACTAAAGATGAACCTTTAGTCCCGGTTGGAGACACCAACCGGGACTAAAGATGAGTCAGCACTAATAATAGCGGTGAGTGTCGACATTATGTCGTGAGTGTCGACATTATGCCGAGCTGCTTGTACTATAAATATGCATCCTTGTGAGTCTAGTCCTCCAGCCAGTTTGAGGCATCTCCAAGATGGTTTTAGAGAGCAGGGACACCACTACGGCCAGTTTCAGGGAGATGCCGACGGAGCCCAGTCCTCCGGCATCTCCGAGAAACTGGTCATAGAGGCACTCCCTAATATGTGAAATTAGTTAGCTCCGAGGCGTATTGATCTAGTTAGTGAAGTTACAAGCTGCAAGATGGTTTTCGAGAGCAGGGACACCACTGCGGCCAGTTTCAGGGAGATGCCGACGGAGCCCAGTCCTCCGGCATCTCCGAGAAACTGGTCATAGAGGCACTCCCTAATATGTGAAATTAGTTAGCTCCGAGGCGTATTGATCTACTTAGTGAAGTTACAAGCTGCAAGATGGTTTTCGAGAGCAGGGACACCACTGCGGCCAGTTTCAGGGAGATGCCGACGGAGCCCAGTCCTCCGGCATCTCCGAGAAACTGGTCATAGAGGCACTCCCTAATATGTGAAATTAGTTAGCTCCGAGGCGTATTGATCTAGTTAGTGAAGTTACAAGCTGCAAGATGGTTTTCGAGAGCAGGGACACCACTACGACCAGTTTCAGGGAGATGCCGACGGAGCCCAGTCCTCCGGCATCTCCAAGAAACTGGTCATAGAGGCACTCCCGGTCCAGCCACAAAACGGGACTAACACTCAAGACATTTATTAATATTAAAAACTGAGACTACAAAACCGGGACTAAAGGCCACAAACCGCGAAAGATATCCTTCGGTCAAGCCACAAACCACGAAAGACATGAACTAGAGTTACAAAATATGAGCATGAACTTCTTGGCATATGTCATTCCTTATGACCGCTTCAGACGTAACCATGGAGCATCTTCTTTACTTAACGGAATGCTTGGGTCAGTTTTCACTGTGAAGGGCGGAATTTCATCAAACTTATTATAATCTTCTGACATGTCTGTCTTGTCCTCGATTCCCACGATGTTTCTTTTCCCTGAAAGAACTATGTGACGCTTTGGCTCATCATATGATGTATTCGTTTGCATATTTTTTCTTTTTTTCGGTCTGGAGGACATGTCCTTCACATAGAAAACCTGAGACACATCATTGGCTAGGACGAATGGTTCATCTCTATAACCAAGATTGTTGAGATCCACTATTGTCATTCCGTACAACTGGTCTATCTTTACCCCTTCCCCATTCAGGTTGACCCATTTGCAGCGAAACAAAGGGACCTTAAAAGAGACTCCATAGTCTAGTTCCCATATCTCCTCTATGTAACCATAATATGTGTCCTTTTGTCCATTCTCGTCTATTGCATCAAAGCGGACACCACTATTTTGGTTGGTGCTCTTTTTATCTTGGGCGATCGTGTAGAATGTATTCCCATTTATTTCGTACCCTTGGAAATTCAATACAGTAGAAGATGGTGACGCGGCCAACAAGTATAGCTGATCTCCAACAGTGGTGTCATTCAAGAGATGTGTCCACATCCAACCACCGAAAGACTTCATGTGTTCATCTGTAATCCATGATTCAGGCTTCCCCGGGTTTTTGGAGCGTACAATATTCTTGTGTTCCTCGATATACGGAGCTGCCAAGGTGGAATTATGTAGAACTGTGTAGTGTGCTTTAGTGAAAGAATCCCTGTCCCTACATATCATTGCTTTCTTTCCCAGCGTGCCTTTTCCACTTAGTCTTCCCTCATGCCGCGAGTCAGAAACACCAATTGGCTTAAGGTCAGGAATAAAGTCAACACAAAACTCAATGACCTCCTCTGTTCCATATCCCTTGGAGATGCTTCCTTCTGGTCTAGCACGGTTATGAACATATTTCTTTAAGACTCCCATGAACCTCTCAAAGGGAAACATATTGTGCAGAAATACCGGACCGAGAATGGCAATCTCTTCCACTAGATGAACCAGGAGATGCGTCATAATATTGAAGAAGGATGGTGGGAACACCAATTCAAAACTAACAAGACATTGTATCACATCCTTCGGTAACCTTGGCAGAATATCTGGATTGATTACCTTCTGAGATATTGCATTGAGGAATGCACACAGCTTCACAATGGGTACTCGAACATTTTCCGGTAGAAGCCCCCTCAATGCAATCGGAAGCAACTGCGTCATAATCACGTGACAGTCATGAGACTTCAGGTTTTGGAACTTTTTCTCTGCCATATTTATTATCCCCTTTATATTAGATGAGAAGCCCGACGGCACCTTGATACTGTAAAGGACTTCAAAAAAGATTTCCTTCTCTGCTTTGGTAAGAGCATAGCTAGCACGACTTAAGTGACGCCCTTTATCCGTCTTGTTATCTGTATGCATGTTCTTTGGGTCTTTCATAATTTGTTGGTCCTCCCGTGCTTCAGGTGTATCTTTTGTCTTCCCATACACGCCTAGGAATCCTAGCAGGTTCACGCAGAGATTCTTCGTCACGTGCATCACGTCGATTGAAGAGCGGACACGCAGGACTTTCCAATATGGCAGCTCCCAAAATATAGATTTCTTCTTCCACATGGGTGCGTGTCCTGTAGCGATGTCGTTCGGAACTGATTGACCGCCGGGACCCTTTCCAAAGATTACTTCTATGTCCTTGACCATACCAAATACATCATCACCAGCAGGGAGTTCAGGCTTCTTCTGGTGATCTGCCTCACCTTTGAAATGCTTGCCTTTCTTTCTTACGGGATGATTGGTCAAAAGAAATCGTCGATTCGCCAGGTACACAACCTTCTTGCATTTATGCAAATATGTACCTTTGGTCTTATCTAAACAGTGGGTGCATGCCTTATATCCTTTGTTTGTCTGTCCTGAAAGGTTACTAAGAGCAGGCCAATCATTGATGGTTACGAATAACAACCCTCGTAGATTAAATGGCTCCTGTTTGTTCTCATCCCACGCACGTACACCTGGTTTGCCCCACAACTTTAAGAGTTCTTCAACTAATGGCCTAAGGTACACATCAATGTCGTTGCCCGGTTGCTTCGGGCCTTGGATGAGCACTGGCATCATAATGAACTTACGCTTCATGCACAACCAAGGAGGCAGGTTGTAGATACATAGAGTCACGGGCCAGGTGTTGTGACTGCAGCTCTGCTCCCCAAAAGGATTCATGCCATCCGTACTTAGACCAAACCATAAGTTCCTTGCGTCACCTGCAAAGTCTGGGAAGTCTCTCTCGATTTTTCTCCACTGTGACCCATCAGCAGGGTGTCTCAACTTCCCGTCTTTCTTACGGTCTTCTTTGTGCCATCGCAACAACCTGGCATGCTCTTTGTTTCTGAACATGCGTTTCAACCTTGGTATTATAGGAGCATACCACATAACCTTAGCAGGAACCCTCTTCCGGAGGGGCTCTCGCTCAACATCACCAGGGTCATCTCGTCTGATCTTATACCGCAACGCGTTGCATACCGGGCATTTATCTAAATTCTCATACTCCTTACCCCGGTAGAGGATGCAGTCATTAATGCATGCATGTATCTTTTGCACATCTAATCCCAGAGGACAGAGAGTCTTCTTTGCTTCGTAGGTACTCTCGGGAAGTTCGTTATGTTTTGGAAACTTCGGCTTCATTATTTTCAGCATCTTTTCAAATGAGGAGTCAGTTAGACCACACTCTGCCTTCCATCGCAACAATTCCAGTGTGGTACCGAGCTTTGTGCTGCCATCTTCACAATTTGGGTACAACAATTTCTTGTGATCTTCTAACATGCCCTCTAACTTCAACTTCTCATTTTCTGTTTCACAGTCTCGCTTTGCATCAGAAATGACCCTACCAAGTTCATCAGCCGGCTCATCTGATGCCCGTTCTTCACCTCTTTCCTCTCCATTGTCTTCCATTGCAGTATCACTGTATTCAGAAAACATATGATGATAGTTGTTATCATCATCTTCTTCTTCACCATCTTCCATCATAACCCCTCTTTCCCCGTGCTTGGTCCAGCAATTATAGTTGGGCATGAAACCTTTCATAATCAGGTGGCCGCGAATGATTTTTGAGGAAGAGTACTCCTTGTTGTTCCGACATTGAACACATGGACAACGTATAAATCCATTCTCTTTGTTTGCCGTAGCCACATCGATAAATTTATCCATGCCTTTGATATACCCGGCTACCCGCCGGTCACCGTACATCCATTCCCGACCGTTCATCTGCATCATATAAGTAAGTTTATCAAAAAACAGGACATCATAAATAGTGAAATAACCAATTCACACCGACACATGAATTGTATCAATGACCTAGAAAAGATAAGATTGCTAACCTCGATCGAGGGAAATAAAGAGGAGAAAGCTCAAGTGCGTCTCGGACACCTTCTATATTTTTGTTCTATGAGAAATTCAACGGGATTATTCACTCAAACATTTCAACAAACACCTTCAATGCATGCATGAGAAAAAACTAGCACACCCCCTCACACCTTCCACCATTCGAAAAAACAGAGTGGAGGCAGAGGGGGCTGGGGCGTTGCATTTATAGAGGGCAGGGGTCTTTAGTCCCGGTTGGAGCCAGCAACCGGGACTAATGGTGCGTGCCACGCCACGTGGCTGTGGCCAAACCTTTAGTCCCGGTTGCTGGCTCCAACCGGGACGCATGCCCCCTTACCAACCGGGACGCATGCCCCCTGGCCCCGTGCCCGCTCCAACCGGGACGCGTGCCAGCATTAGTCCCGGTTGGTGGCGCAACCGGGACTAATGCTCCGAGGGGTCGCGAACGGATAGCCCTTTTTTCCTCTAGTGTTTATTTATAAAGCGGGGCGCGAGCCTGATTCGAGAGTTTTGTACACTAGTTTAAGTGGTAATTTGTGCACTGATTTTTGTACAAATTTGTACTTGTAGTGAGCACACATGGACCCGAAGCAACTGAGAACAAGGAGAAGACACTCTCCTTGCTTTATGGTGGAGTCCCGACGTCGAGTAAGATGAAGGGCAAGGACGGCAACAACGGCAAGCCGTGGTCTAAGGCGAACCCAAACATAGAGCTTATCCATCCGAGTGATGTACCTCACTCACAATTGTTAAAACACCCTCCTCCACCTCATCATCTACCTCTCGCACATTTCCAAAAACCCATAGCCGTCCGGAAGACCTCTTATGTATCACCATCGGAATCGGCGGTGAGTAACTTGTCAAAGTAACAATCATATGTATGCTAATTTATGGTCCATGATTGTTTATGGTCCTATCTTTTTGAATTGTTCTAATAGGAAGAGGAGATGGATGTTGATGAGGAAGAGGAAATGTATCAACCCAATGAGGAAGATGAAGACGATGACAACTCTTTTGTTCATAATTATTTTACTATATATTAGTTCTACATACACTTACTTGAAACCCTACCACGATAGTATTTCGCGTATTTCCTTGCCAAAAGTTGCTGATAGTGATACACCAATGGCTTCCGGTGTAAAATAATAGTGAACCTAAACGCCACCAGTGCAAGTATTAGTGGTGGTGTTCAATTGACACACCACCGGTAAAAATATAGTGGCCACATACGCAGGACACCGATAGTTGTTACCAGTAGCGTGACATTGATGGTGTGCCACCTGAACGCCACCAACACCCTTTTTGAAACGCCGCAAATAAGGTTTTTCCTACCGTTGACACAAAAATGTTAAAATTATAGATATGAGTGTAGTAATTTCAAATCTAAAACAAATCCAAACTTTGTCATATTTGCGTAGCTCATAATATAAAACATTTTAAGTTAAGATTTTGCATGTTTGTGTGATACACCATTAGCTACATTTAAGATTTTTTTTCACTTTTTTTTGAAACTTGTAAATATAGTTTTACTTTTTTTAATATGTAGGGATCACTACAGTTCGGGATCCAAAAGGACTTTCCGACAGAAGCGAGGATTACTATCTGTAGAGGAGGCTCGGCGGAATTTATATATTAATCTCATTGAAGCTATGTTAGACGAGGTAGGACACAGGAACCCTAAATCATTGGCACAAGCATGAAGATTGCGGCAACAGTTATATGTATCTTGGATTGCATTCCCCTTGGGTGAGCCTGGGTTCCCATTTGTAAAAAGGGTTGGAGTAGGTTTCTTGTCTTGCACTCAAGTCTTGTACATTTTTCTTTGTTAGTACTCTCCAAGTTAGACTACGATTCATCCAGAAGTTCGGGTGCAGCACACGGATCAATATTCTTTTCGGTGGGCTTTCTAACAGACGTTAGCTTGGGTAGTTAGCCACCTAGGTAGCAAATCCGTGTTGAACATGAAAATATATGTCATAATAATACACCTAATGATACAAATTTGATCACAGTGCAATTCAACTTAAGATTAAATATAGTTAGTGTTAAAAATATTATAAGTGAGAGATTAACGAGTCAACCAATTCAAAGGTTTAATTTTTTTGAAAAAAAACTCTAGTCACACAAATCAAGACTACATGTCCTCCGTCCCCCGCTCCGGAAAGCGTCCACGTGGTGCCCTTTAGTCCCTACGAACCAAGACTAGAGATAGGGCCTCTAGTCATGAATTCACAGTCCTAGTGTGAAACCAAGACTAAAAACCCTTATAAATCAGGACTAAAAACCCGTTTTATACTAGTGGGAGAGAGTAATATTTTTCTACTCCCTCCGTCTAGAAATAACTGACTTGAGTTCGTCTAAATTTGAATGTATCTAAACGCACTTTAGACAAACTTAAGTCAGTTATTTCTATATGGAGGAAGTAATAGTTTTGGTCGAAGTTGTTTGACATCTGTCATATGTTACGGAAAAAGTGGTTTGCAGTTTACCATAAACCACTTTTGCAGTACCAAATTCATCGGCGTAGAACAGGTACCGAATCAAATACTGCAAATTAAGAAACAGTTTGTCACCAAATCGATCATAAGTTCATACATAGGGGGATAGTTTGATATTATATATTGTCATATTTACACAACAAATCGATATTGATGCGGCATCGATGCAAACCCTAGCGCAAACCTAACCCTACATGTGGTAACTACTCACCGGAGCTCGCTGTCGCAGTGCCACGCCTACTCGCTGTCGGAGGAGTCAAATTCGTTGGAGCAGTCCACGACAAAGAAGCTGAGGCACGCCTGATACTCGCGTAGGGAGCGGCGCATCGTACGGCGGACCTCGTGCTTCTCCGCGTCACGCTCAACTCGGCGGCGCTTGGCGCGGTACCACACATCGGAGACGATCGTCCCAAACGAATTAAACTTCACCCCGCGGACGTCGTCGCCCTCCATGGATGCGTCGTCGCCAAAGGAGTCAGAGTCATTGGAATCTGCGACGACATGGGCCACATGCGGCGAAGAGGGCACATGCGCGGGCGTGGCAGCCAGAGCTAGTTGCGGCGCACGGACAACAGTTGTGACCATGCAAGAGCCGGCCGCCTCCGCGTCGTTGTAGCCAGGGCGGAAAGCCCGGCCCAAGCCAGTGACAAAGTGCACTGTGGTCTAGAGCTCCACGAGCATGCGCGACCTCCGAGCGCCAGCGAGCGGCCTCCTCCGCGGAGATTGGCGACACGCGAGCTCGGCCGCTCGAGCTCCTGCCACGGCTCGGAGAAGCGCCGCCACAGCCGGCCATATTGCGGCACGATTGGCTGACCATGGGTGCGGGGAGGGCTGATGCGGCGGTGGGCGACGACGATTTGAGCTAGGGCGACAAACGGCGGCGAAATCGGTGTCGATGGCGTGAGCTCGGGCGAGCTTCTGCGCATGGGGAATGGGAGAAAGAGTGTTGGGGATATGCTATATGGGTATCCTTATAGCATGTCTCTTATCCGGCTAACCCGGGTGGCCCATAGTCGGTAGCATGGCCTATGGCCTGCTGGGCGGCCCAGTTAGATGGATCCAGAAGGGAGGCCCATGCCGGATAAAGGAAGGCTATGGTGGAGTCACCAACGTACCCGGAGCCTTGGAGTACAAGATACACAAGACTAGTAATAGACAGTGTAGGACTCTGTAACCTGTCCGGCTAGGACTTTTCCCTGTAACCCTAGGACCTGGCGACTATATAAGTCGGGCCTATGGGAGCCTTTAGGGCACAACCTAGTATCGATTCATACAACCTCGCACAGCGAACCTATCTCTGTAACTCGGCGTATTGCCCTTATAGTGATTTATAGCAGGAGTAGGATTCCGCCACCGTTGTGGGATCTGAACCTGGGTAAGCTGTGTTACCTCGTACCCGTCAACCGTCCACCTTCCCCCACGTCTCTAAACACGCACTGTGAGGACCCCTCCATGGCGTACTCATCGGCAATACCACAACAGTTGGCGCCCATCGTGGGGCAAGAGGCGCTTCAGGCTCTTCAGCGGGCGAGGACCAAGATCTTCGCGGGAATCGGCGAAACCGCCATCGGTCGCGTTCTCTTCTCCGGCAACGTTCCGATAGTCCCTCCCGACGAGTTCTGGATCCCGGCGAAGACGAACCCTACGCGGTGTTCGATCGTTCCTATCGGAGACATCCACCTCTTCATCGGCGAAACCGACTCGGGCACTAGTTCCCTGGGAGTCGAAGGAGCATCAAGACCCGCATGGACCGCCTACGGGCAGGATACGTTCGCGGAAGGATCAATGTCGGATCTCTCTTTGGTTTTTGCCGACAAAGATTGGAAAGCACCAAGGCCCGCACGGACCGCCTATGGGCAGGATACGCTCGCGGAAGGATCGATGTCGGATCTCTCTTCGGCGACAAAGATCGGAAAAAATCAAGGCCCACCCAAACCGCCCCTGTGCAGGATATATAGGTGGAAGATCACTGCAAATCCGCCGGCTTCGTCCGTGCGTCTGGACAGCAGAGATCCAAGTTCGTCGGCGTGGCTACCATCTTCGATCTGGCGCGCTGCGTTCAGAGAGAGGGCGAAAACCCCCGCGATTACCTGGCCAGGTGGCTCCGTATACGAGCCGATCTGGCCCACTACCCCAATGAGGATGCTATGTATCACTATGTGGAAGGACTGGACCAATGGCACGCTTCTCCGACATTCTCTAAGATGGCAGCAGGCGTTAGGACGCCTTACCTTTGAAGGCATGGTGAGCACCGTCAACAACTACGCGGAGGCCGAAGCGGCAGCTCAGATAGCGCTTGCGCTCATTGACGGAGCCCCTCCGATTCAGCCACCGCCACCACCGCCTCCGGCCGCCATCTTCACAGCAGCACCACCACCTCCAGTCATCGTCGAGGCCGTTGCACCTCCATCGCCCGTCATCGAGGAAGTCCTGGCACCCTCCGACTCTGTCATTGACGCGCTTTATGCTGACTTCAGTGCAGATTCAGAGGAGATAGACTTCAGTCCAGAAGAGCTAGACTCCGCTATGCAGGAGATGGAGGAGGAGTACTCGCGCGACGAGCAAGCCAACAATGCCGTTATGTCCCGAGAGGTGTTCGTCACTATCGGGATGGCGATGGATGAAGATCAACCCAGACGAGCTCCGTGTACAGCGTTAGAAAAGAGGAAGGGGACACTTATTGCTGCTGACGATGATCGCGCAAAAGTCATGCCTCCTCCGTCTAACCCAGTGCAGCAGCCGCAGGAACTCGGCACCGGCCCGAGCAACAACAACACCGCAAACTTGCCACCTCCAGCATCTACGTCGGCAGCAGCCCAAGTTACTCCAGCTGATAGAGTGATATACGACAATCTCCTTGTCGAGCCACTAACCGTTGCTCATATCCGGAACGTGACCCAGCTTGACGAGAAGCGCCAACAGTTGCTGGAGGAAGCGCATGCCATCACGGAGCAAGGCGCTAAACTAGATCGAGATCTGGTCAACGCGCAGAAGTCCATAGAAAAAGCTAGAGCAATGGAGGCCGAGTACAAGACCTTACTGCAGCAGCAGAAGGCTAAGAAAGCTCCGGCTCGCGTCATCAACGATCCTGGTGTACGGCGCAACATAGGATGGGCTCCCTCAAAGCCGGCACAGGCCAAACCATACATTGACAGTGAAGGCAAGCAGGTGATGCCCACCCCACTCCTTAACCTCGCCGTCGCCAAGACCCTCTGGAGCAGGATAGATCGCCTGAGGCAGTGGAAGAGTTCTATGACCTAGTGGCCAAGGCGGTGAAGCAGCAGGAAAAGGCCACCTCTCAGAGGCTTGAGTTTGACCCAGCGCTCTGCCAATCTAGCCAGTACAAGCCGCCAAGGGACAGATCTCCTCTTGATGTCGGGTCCCAGACGGGTTCATCAGAACAAAGACGGAGGGATGCGCGCAACAGGAAGGATGCCATCCCCATATCCTCCAACCACAGAGAAAAGGCCCGACCTCGTCGCCCATCGCCATCGCCCCGATCTCCCCGACATCGCGAATATTACAAGGCTCACCATCGTGTGGATATGCCCCCACCAAAGCAGTGCGGCATCGTCATCCGCGACAACGCGGAGCAGACCCGTCATGACGGAGAGCGCAACCAAGGACACAAGAGCAGGTCACGCCATGACCCTCCGCGTCCGACAAGCAACCGTGATAGGCGTGAGGCGTCGCAGGAGGGTAACAGCAAAAAGGCTAACCCACCGCCACCTCCGCCTCCGTCACCACCAAGCAGTCACCATGGCGGAGGGGGCCCGCGTCGTTCACGCAGCCCATCCCCTGTTGACAAAAGGAAGAAGAACCTGGAGCCATACGATGCGCGTTCGCGGATAGATAAGATAGACGAGGCCCGGGAAGGAACTTACCTGGGACCACGTTGCTTTGGACCTGCAATACGGTCCGCAACTTACCCCAAAGGTTTCCGGATTGACAAGACCATCAAGCCCTATGACGGCACCGCAAAACCAGCCACATGGTTGCAGGACTATGACAACGCGGTGGAGATTGCCGGAGGCAACCCCAACGTCGTCGTCAAGTACCTCCCATTAATGTTGGCAGGCACAGCCCTTCAATGGATCGGCGACTTGCCGGAGAAATCTATCTACAACTGGTTGGACATGCAAGAAGCGTTCACCAAGAATTTTGAGGGTACGTACAAGCGTCACTGCACCGTGGGTGATCTACAACGGTGCGTGCAAGAGAAAGACGAGACATCTCGCGCCTACCTCTCCCGCTGGCTGGACATGAAGAATTCCTGCACAGGAGTGCACGCCCAGACCGCCATGGCCGCCTTCATCGATGGGTTGGAAAGGGGCACGCTGCTCCGACATAAGCTGAAGCGCTTGCAGGACAATCACCAGCTTGACTTGAATCAGATGATTCAGTTGGCTAGTGAGTTCGCAGCTGCCGATGACGATGCTCGTGGCTCCTTGCCGGCAATGGCCGTTCCAACTCAAGCTCGGAGGAACAGCAGTACAAAGAGGAAAACCGCTCCAGAAGAAAAGCAATCTACCGACATGGTCGATATGACTTTTGCAGGACGAGGGGAAGGCGGACAACATGGCCGAGGAAGGGGAGCTGGTCGTGGGCAGCAGTGAGGAAGTGAAACCACCTCGGCGCCACTCCGCGTTCCCTAAAACTACGAGGAGTACCACGATATGCCGTGCCTCGTACACCTCGACGCCAACGGCAAGGCCACCCATACCAATCGACACTGCAAGTTCGTCAACGACCTCAAGGAAGACCCGTAGTCCGGCTACAAGCGAAGTCGGCAAAACAGGCCGCGAGGCAAGGGCAAGGGGAAGAAGAAGGAGGAGGAGTCCAAGGATTCAAGTGACATGGACAAGGACGTTGACCCCAAGCACGCCGCCAAGAGCGACGACAAGGGCAACAACCCCTTCACAAAGAAGGCCCTAGTCTACCACACTTTCCTTGGCACCCCCACCGTCCGACAACAGAAGACCTCTCTGAGGATCCTGATGGCCACTCTCCCCCCAGTTCCCTAGTACCTGTGCTGGTCGGAGGTTCCAATAACTTGGGACAGGACGGACCACCCAGACCTTATACCCACGGAGAATCAGTACGCCATGGTCATCAACCCTTTGATTGACGTCATGGAGTTCACCAAGCGTATGGTGGATAGTGGAAGCAGCATCAACATCATGTACCTGGATACACTGCAGAAGATGAACTTGACAGAGGCAAACCTAAGGCGGACCAACACCATCTTCCACGGCGTAGTTCCTGGTTGGGAGGCTCGGTTCCTTGGGTGCATTACACTTCAGGTTGCCTTTGGCGATGTTAATAATTACCACCAAGAGCGCATGACCTTTGAGGTGGTCCCCTTCAAGAGCGTGTACCACGTCATATTCGTCCGCGACATATTCCACACGTTCATGGCCAAGCCATGCTTCGTCTACAACAAACTCAAGATATCCGGACCAAACGGCATCATCACCGTATCCGGAAGCTTTACCAAGGCAAGGGACTGCGAGATCAACGAAGCAACCGTTGCAGAAGTTGTCCTCTACAACAAAGAATTCAAGGAGATCCAGAGCAAGGTCGATGACTCAGAGATGCCCGCGTCGAAGAAACAGATCTCTGACTCCGCTCCTGCATTCAAGGCCGCCATCGAGACCAAGCCGGTGGAACTTGTGGTAGGCGATGCCTCCAAGGTCACCGCCATTGGGACGAACCTGGATCTCAAATAGGAAAGCGCGCTTGTCGAGTTCCTCCGTGAGAATAAGGACATCTTTGCCTGGCAACCTGCCGACATGAAAGGTGTACCTAGGGAACTTGTCGAGCACAACTTAAACATTGACCCAAAATGTAAACCAGTGAAACAACCTCTACGACGCTTTGGAGATGAGAAGAGACGCGCCATTGGCAAAGACATAGCTAGGTTACTTAAAGCTAGATTTATCCGATAAGTCCTTCACACCCGATGGATGGCCAATCTTGTACTTGTCCCTAAAAAGGGAACCAATGAATTAAGAATGTGCGTTGATTACACCGGCTTGAACAAAGCATGTCCCAAAAATCCGTTTGTTTTGCCTCGCATTGACCAAGTCATTGACTCGACGGTTGGCTCGGAACTTTTGTGTTTTCTCAATGCATACTCAGGATACCACCAGATCAAGATGAGGAAGTCGGACCAATTGGCCACTTCGTTCACTACCCCATACGACATGTTTTGCTATGTCACGATGCCCTTTGGGCTGAAAAACGCAGGTGCTACCTACCAGCGGATAATGCAACGTTGCCTTCACGACCAAATTGGTCGGAATGTTCACGCCTATGTGGATGATATCGCGGTGATGTCTAAAAAGTCAAACAACTTAATCTCCGACTTAAAAGAAACCTTTGATAATCTCCGGAAATACAACATGATGCTTAACCCTAAGAAGTGCGTCTTCGGGGTTCCAGCCGGCAAATTGTTGGGCTTCATCGTTTCCCAACGTGGAATCGAGGTCAACCCGGAGAAAATCAAAGCCATCTTAAACATAAACCGTCCGACATGCCTAAAGGACATGCAACGACTAACAGGTTGTGTTGCAGCAGTTAGTCGGTTCATCAGCCGACTTGGAGAGAAGGCTCTACCGCTGTACAAGTTGCTGAAGAAGGCAGACAAATTCACGTGGACAGACGAGGCAGATGCAGCATTGAAGCAGCTCAAGGAGATTCTTTCCTCAGCGCCATCCTTGCAGCACCCGAGCCTAGTGAGCCCCTGTTAATTTACATGGCGGCAACCAACCGGGTTATCAGCATCGTCGTCGTGGTAGAGCGGAAGGAACCAGGCTATGAGCATGGAGTTCAACGACCAGTTTACTATGTAAGCGGGGTCTTGACGGAGTTCAAGCAGCGTTACCCGCACTACCAAAAGATAGCTTATGGAGTATTCCTTGCTTCTCGGAAGCTGAGGCATTACTTTCAGGAGCACCCAATCACAGTGGTGAGAAATACTCCACTGTCCGACATCATCAATAACAGCGATGCTACAGGAAGGGTTGCGAAGTGGGGCATTGAACCTGCCGCCTTCGAGATCACCTACAAGATACGCAACGCTATCAAGTCACAAGCCTTGGCGGATTTTGTTGCAGATTGGACGGAGATGCCAGACGCTACTCCGTTGCCAGAACCAGAGTACTGGGTGATGCACTTTGACGGATCAAAGATGCTCAACGGCTCAGGGGCTGGTGTATTGCTACAGTCACCAACAGGAGACAAGCTACACTACATTCTGTAGATCCACTTCGAGGCTACAAACAACATGGCGGAGTATGAAGCACTCATTCACGGACTACGTGTAGCCAAGGATATTGGCATCAAGCGCATAGTTTGCTGTGGAGATTCCGACTTGGTTGCCCAGCAGGTGGCTGGCACCTGGAATGCGCAGAACCCTATGATGGCGGCATATCGGGACGAAGTGGACGAGATAGCCAAGAGCTTCTTGGGATACGAAGTCAAGTATGTGCCTAGGGAACAAAACGAGGCAACTGATCTACTCTCTAAGCTAGGATCAGGGCGCAAGCGAATTCCCCCAGGAGTTTTCCTAGAGCGCCTGCGCACACCATCCGTGAAGGGAGCCGGCATTGACAACCCGGATAGAGCTGACTCTTTTTTCAACATGGTGACTAAGGTCCCTCCGGCTTGGAAAAAACCGTTCATGGAATACCTAGAACACGGAACTTTGCCCGACGACGAAGTCGAAAGACGACAAATAGTACGGCGAGCAAAGGGTTATACCATAATCAATGGGCAACTCTATAAAAGGAGCACTACTGGTGTATACCTAAAGTGTGTTTCCCAGCTAGAAGGTATGGAAATCCTACGCGAAATCCATCTCGGAGATTGCGGGCATCACGCCGCTCCTCGGTCGTTGGTCGCGAAAGCCTTCCGGCAAGGATTCTACTAGCTGACCGCGAAGGCGGACGCCGACAAGCTGGTTGAGACATGCATGGGATGCCAGTATTATGCCCGACAACCACATGTTCCTGCTGAAGAACTGCGAACAATACCAATAACTTGACCATTTGCAGTCTGGGGGCTAGACATGGTGGGACCATTACAGACGGCACCTTGTGGGTTTACGCATCTTCTTGTAGCAGTTGACAAATTCACTAAATGGATAGAAGCTAAACCCATTAGAAAGCTTGATGGGAAACTGCCCTCAGTTTCGTCCAAGATCTAGTGGTGAGATTTGGTCTCCCACGCAGCATTATCACCGACAACGGCAACAATTTATCACTCGGAGAAGTGGAGGCATATTGCTGGGAGAAAGGCATCCGACTTGACCTCGCATCTGTGGCACACCCACAATCCAATGGTCAGGTTGAGCGAGCCAATGGATTAATTCTGCAGGGAATCAAGCCACGTCTTGAGGCACCGCTACATAGAGCAGCTGGAGCCTGGGCGGAAGAATTGCCATCTGTGCTGTGGAGTTTACGAACTACACCCAACAGATCTACCGGCTACACCCCTTACTTCATGGTATATGGAGCAGAAGCCATCCTGCCCTCCGACATCATCCACGATGCACCAAGAGTTGCCGCCTACGACGAAGATGATGCTGAAGAATCCAGACACCTAGATGTGGACCTTCTCGAGGAGGAGCATGTTTTGGCATGCCAAAGATCCGCCATCTATCAGCAGAAGCTACGTAGCTACCATAGTCGCCGCGTTCGGCATCGCTCGTTTAAAGAGGGGGATTTGGTGCTCCGACTTAAGCAGAAGAAGTCACACAAATTATCCCCGCCATGGGAAGGACCGTTCATCATAAGCAAGGCGCTGCTCAATGGGTCTTACTACCTTGTTGACAATCATGAACTAAAGGATAGACCCAACGAGGATCATAAGCGTAAGCGACGTGACCCGGATGATGACTACCGGGAGCTTGATCGGCCATGGAACATAGCACAGCTACGTCCTTTTTACACTTAGCATTTTGTATCTAATTGTGTATCTCTTATATGATCAATGAAATAAAGCTCTTTGGTTCACTCATATTTCTGAGTCTTCTACCTCCTTTAGTGTTCATTTTTGGATCATGTAAAGCCTTTATGCACAAGTCTTGCATTTGCACTTGTGAAAATTCTGCCTACGGGCGTTAGCTTAAGTTTTCTGGTCTACACGTTCTTTGTCATTTTTATGTGGATTCTGGAGTAGTGACTTCCGGCACTTATTGTCGGCGATTTTGTGCTCAGGTTATTGACGGTGCCATTGGGCATCATCACCTAAGCGCGTGGTTCCGACAACGAGTCTTCCGGCTCACGAAAAGCAAGCATAAGAACCAAAGTAATGGATAAGCCAACACTTCCTTAAAAAATATATACATGCTGGAAACTAGTTCTTAAGTAGCAGGAAATAACAACCATTGTTTTCCGCCTTAAGTTACATCACCAAGTTTTTTCCGCACATACACCAAAGGTGAAACAAATATTACAAAGTTGTTTTCTCATTCCTTTGGCGCAGGAGACTTGGAAGCAGCGTCGTCACCAGCCGGAGAATCACCCTCAACATCAGCATTGTGGTGGGACTCGGAGGAGTCTTGGTTGACGCTGTCGATCGTGTTCATGGGAACGAAGACGTCGATGTCCACCAACTCGGCAACTCTGGTGTCATAACCCGCAAGTGACGACAGGATGGCTTCATGGTCAATCTCTTTGCCGTCATCGTCAACATCGGGGATACCAGAGGTCATCGTATTGATGTCGGCATCTTCGTAGTGTGCCTTCACCATTGAAAGCGCCATCCTTGCGCCAGCCCATGCACATGAAGCTTTCCAGCTTGTGATACGCTCGGGGGCTCGGCGCAGAATCTCCGAGTACTTCGCCACGGATTCCGAGGCCTTGATGTGTATCTGGAGGGGCTTGGCAATCTCTTTGGCTTGGGTGATGGCGGTGTTGATGAAGTTGCCGGCAAGAACCATGCATTCCTTGGCTGGAGGAGGCGATCTGGTTAAGCCCATAGGAGCTGCAAATTCCGACAAGGAACGCATGAGTTCAACAATTTAAAGTATCCAGACTATAGAAATACAAGGCAGAGGAAACTTACTGAAGATGCTGGCCTCAGCTTGCCAGAGGGTGTCCGCCAAGGATTGTTTCTCTTGTTGGAGGAGCTTGTACGCCTCGCCATGGCGGTGATTCTGCTCATCGGCAGCACGCTTTTGATCTTTCAAGATCGCGATCTCCTCCTTCAAGCGGGTGATTTCCTCGGCGGCAGAGTCCTGGAAGGCCTTCATTGATTCTTCATGCATTTTTAGCATGTCTTCTCTCTCCTTTTTAAGGATCTTGTTCTCGCTGTCCAGCTGCTAGATGTGCTTGGACTGCTCGACAATGTCCTTGGCCTTGGCAACATGTTCTACAAAGTCGGAGAAAACAAAGTACACAGTGAGTACTCGGAGAATAAAGGCACAAAAACAAGACGGAATGCGCAAAAAGAAAACAGACTCTTGTTTTTGATGATCTGTTCCTTCAAGATGGCAGTTTTATCCTTTTCGGCTTCAAGATCTGCGCGCATCTTCTGGTACTTGTCGTTGGCCATGCCCCTCCGAACATTCTCGTTCTGTGGAAAAAAGGAAAAAGGTTAAACCGTTGTTTAGTCTACTTGGAGCATCTAGTCGGAAATTTTCCACCTAGACGCTCGGGGGCTACAGCGAGAGTTTTTTACTTAGTAATATGCTTAGCTTTTCTTTAAGCATCTAGTCGGAACTAATTCAATTCTCGATTAGAAGCTTGGGGGCTACAGTATAAAGTTTTTAACTCGGAATATGCTTAGCTTTTCTTTAAGCATCTAGTCGGAACTAATTCAGTTACAACTAGAGGCTTGGGGGATACAATATTGAAAATTATAAACACTGTGTATGCTACTCTTAAAGCATCTAGTCGGAATAGTTCATTCCATCTAAATGCTTGGGGGCTACAGTGAGAGTTTTTTCTAACTTAGTCACTGTTAGAGCATATAGATTCAAAACCTATGGTTTTCCGTCTACATCCTCGGGGGCTATAGTGGGATACTCATATGAAATGCAAAAGGCAAAGTAAACTTACAAGTGCGATGATATTGAGGTTTGTAGCGCTCTCGGCTAGCAGCTTGCCAAAGGAAACACTATTTCCTTGCAATATTTCTGCTTGTCGGAGGAGCTCCTCAAGACCGCATGTCGGAGATGACGGTACTCCTCCAGGAACCAGAGTTGTGTTACTCGGCGTAAGGGCCAGGTAAACTATCTTTGGGAACTCAAAGGGTTTCTAGGGAGCAAGGGCGCCGCCTTCGGCAGAAGTACCATCTTCCGTCACCGCCTTGCCGCCAACGATGGCATCCTTAGCCGGAGCTTCAGCCATTTGTTGAGCAGTGCTCTCCTGCATCGCCTGCTCGCCGACAACAACGAGTTTGGTAGAGGCGCCAGAATCCACTTCCATGACGGAAGGGTCTGGTGCCTCCTTAGCTTATGAACTTGTCGGGGCAGACGAAGGCTTGACGGCAGGGGTAGCAGGGGCGATGGCGGGGGAGGCGTCGCGATGCAGCATGTCTTGATATTTAGAGAAGCCCCCAAAGTTTTGGAGGTCATTTTTTATGCTGGTCGTGGCTTTCTTCCTGAAACATGCAAAATGCATAAGTACAGGAGCAAGACAGATAAATAGACAATGTCGGAGAATGAGAAACTTACACTAGGGGGGGTGCTTTGGCAAAAATCCCGGTGGTTCTTCTCTTTTCCGCCTCTAGGGCGGCGGTAGTCTTTTTGGAGGCTCCACCCTCCGTCTTCTTCTTCTTGCCTCCGTCGGCAGCGTCAGAAGTGGAGCTCTTTCGCTTTCGCGCCAACGGGACATCGTCGTCAGACACGACCGTGACTTCCTTCATCTTTGGATCGTAGATTTGGGCAGCCAGGTTGCCCTCCTCTAGATCGCTAAGTTGTTAAGTAAGAATTCACCGTGTTAGACAAAATGACATTTGCAAGACGGAAGAGCTGGAGTATATGTCATACACGGAAAATAAAAACCTACCTTTGGGCACTTGCCGTCTACGAACATGTCGTAGGTGATGGTGAAGCCACGCTTCTTATCCTTCACCCTGACGATGTCCTTATGGCGGAGCTTGACGGAGTCGCTCGAGAAGTTATCCACGGAGATGCGGAGGCTATCCCTTCTGTCGCTGGTATACTCGTGCATGTACTTCGCACGGTGCTGCAGAGGTTGGATTCGCCTGATGAACCAGCACATGGCTAGGTCCAAGCCGGTCAAACCCGTCTCTACAAACCATTCGATCCGCCTTATAGCGCGAGAAGTGTCGAGGTCGGAGGGAAGGGAGGCTTGGGATCTCCATGTGGAAACTTCAGCGGCGGCCCCGTCCGCGAAGTCCGGTACGTTACTTCTCGGCCCGCCAGAGGAATGTCGGGGCCGTAGAAGTACGCCTGCTGCCAATTCTTGCAGGACTCGTGGCCGACGATGTCGGGGAACCGCTGGCCAGGTCGAATCTTGAAGCTTATGGTGCCGCAGTTCCTAAGCTCCTCCTTACTATGTCCAGCTTCACGTTTGACGGTGAAGAAGTACACAAACAGGTCTAACCTAGGCCTTATCCCTAGATATCCCTCGCAAAGTGCCGCGAAGTTGCTAAGCACTAAGATACTATTGGGGGAAAGGTTATGGGGCTGGACCTTATAGTGGTTTAAGACAAAGAGGAAGAAGTGGGAGATGGGCAGGGAAACGCTGCGTACCAGCTGAGCTTTGAGGTACACCTTTTCTCCAGCTTGTGGAGAAGGTGTCACCTCACCGGCCGGCGCCGCCCTCCAGGCGAGCCCCTCCGTCGCGGGGAGGTAGCCTTCGGCGACCATCTCTTGGATATCGCGGTCGGTGATGTCCGAGCCGCACCAATCGCCCTTGTGCGAATCTGGCTCCTCCTCCAGTGGCTCTAGCGCCGCCAAATTTTGGTCGTCGCCGGTGGATTTGATCATCGCCGATGCGGGGATGACCAGACCCTCTGGGGGCACGACGACTGAGCTCGCCAGCTTCGTCGCGACTTCGCTCGACGCCGCCATTGATGGGAAGGTGCTGCTGCTAGCCATGGGGTGAAGGTTGGGTGCGACTGGTGCAGATGGGAGCTAGGGTTTTTTCGAGGTTTCTCGCGGAGAGCTCGAGGAGACGCACGGCTGGAGGAAGAAGATGACGCGAGAAGAATGAGGTAAAAAGTGGAAAATTCCCCACGGTTACTATTTATCACCCTCAGCGTCAAGATTCGTGCAGCTTGATCGGACGGTTGCCGCGTAGACGACGTGTTCACGAACGTGCGCGGAAATTTCGCCACGTCTCCAACCGTCGCCGCCAACGGTTCGTATCGCTCGTGCGGGAAAATCGGATATGATTGCATTCTCTGCATGTGTGAGTTACGAGGCGTCGCTGACCTAAGCCTACGTCGTCCTAGCTGACATGGGTAGATGAGCCGTCACATCGAATATTCTGACATAGACGAATTCAATCCGACTATGGAAGAGTACGATGGAAGATTCAGCATTTCTTCGGCTTACAAGTCGAAGACGGAGAAAGCCTTGTAGGGTTCTTTGGGAGGACTACAAGATGTTGCTTGACGATTTGCCGACATCTATCTAGACGAAGCATTCCACGTGAAGAGGCAAGACGGCGCAAGATCTCGTAGTTCTCCGGGGGCTACTGTTGGGGATATGCTATATGGGTATCCTTATATCATGTCTCTTATCCGGCTAACCCGGGTGGCCTATAGTCGGTAGCATGGCCTATGGCCTACTGGGCGGCCTAGTTAGATGGATCCAGAAGGGAGGACCATGCAGGATAAAGGAAGGCTACAGTGGAGTCACCAACGTACCCAGAGCCTTGGAGTACAAGATACACAAGACTAGTAATAGACAGTGTAGGACTCTGTAACCTGTCCGGCTAGGACTTTTCCCTGTAACCCTAGGACCTGACGACTATATAAGTCAGGCCTATGGGAGCCTTTAGGGCACAACCTAGTATCGATTCATACAACCTCGCACAACGAACCTATCTATGTAACTCGGCGTATTGCCCTTATAGTGATTTATAGCAGGGTAGGATTCCGCCACCATTGTGGGATCTGAACCTCTGTGTTACCTCGTACCCGTCAACCGTCCGCCTTCCCCATGTCTCTAAACACGCACTATGAGAACCCCTCTATGGCATACTCGTCGGCAATACCACGACAAAGAGGATGCGGTTTATCGCATCCGAGGCCTCCCGTCCCGAATATATGTAAGACGGACTGGCCATTTTGCGGGAAACACCAAAAATATTCATGGTACGACCGTTTTACGGTATCTGAAAATATCACTTTGAGGCCCTGGTATTACATATATTGGCGCAAAAATATGTGGGCAGCCAGATATATAGTATCTGATAGAGATGCTCCAAGAGACGTTAACCTGTGTAATAGTCACCTACTACGTTGGTTTCAAAATATAAGATGTTGCGGAAAACCAGAAGGAGTCGGAGTCGTTCCTCAGACCAGAAGTCTTCGTATACGCGCAAAACGAGAGCTGCTCGGCACCTTCGTGTTGCGGAATATTCGCGCTTCTCTTTTCTCACGGCAAAACGCCAAAGCTTCAGAGTAGACCTAGAACAAGTCAGGAAGCAGCGAAGATGGGGTGATGGCGGAGTTTTCGTGTTCCGCTTGCGTGGGTTTACGCGTCCGTCGACTAGAAAAACAGTACGCAGGGAGTAGTAATTATTAAGGCTTGCACGAGAGGACTCTGACTTTTCAAGCCTCAAATTTCACGCGGCAACTTGTGGTATATATGTAGCCATGGCCAGATCGCTCCTCTCATAAACCAACCATCCTTGTCCCTTCCCGCCGCGCCTGCGTCGTCCACACCTCTCCGATTCCGGTGTCAGTCGCAACCCACAACTCCTAGTCCCAAGCTTGGTGGCGGGACCCACTCCATTGCAGTATTCCTCCTCTCGCTCATCCAAAATGGTGAAGTTCACCGACGCAGACGCGGCGGCCGCCGTCTCGCTCGAATCCGCTGCTCTGGCGGAGGCGCCGGAGCTGCTCCGCTCGGCTTTCCGGGCACTGGCCTCCCAGATCCGGTCCTGCGACGGGAGCCATCCGAAATGGCCGCCCAGGGCCGGCGGCAAGGTCGCGGCTGCCGAGCTGGAGTCGCTCAAGACCAGTACGCCCCACCTCTGGTTGGCCTCCGCCGGCGCGGACAATGCGCTGGCGCGGCAGGCGAGGGACGTCGCCTACCTCGTCCAAGACCTCCAGGACAGGATCGAGTACCGCAGGCTCCAGTCCGCCCTTGCCCCGCGCACCAAGATCCTCAGCCGCAATCGATTCAACCGGCTTCCCGCTCCGCGGTGCCCGTGGAACCGCTCCGGTGCAGACAGGGCCATGAGGGACATCAGAGCTGTGAGCCAGGAAACTCGCAGGCTTGGCTATCTGTTGGACAAGGCCCAATGCCAGTCGTCCGATCCGCCGCCGCATTCCGTCAGGAAAAATCACCAGACGGTGGCGGTATTCAGGCGCGACAAGGAGCGGGATGACATCGTCAATCTGCTCATCCAGCCGTGCGGCGGCGAGGTTGCTGCCGCTGCTGCACCAGCGATGATTGTCTCTGTTACTGGTGCTGGAGGAATCGGGAAAACCACCCTCGCCCAGATGGTGTTCAACGATGCAAGAGTTGGGCACCATTTTGATGCAAGATCCTGGGTGTCAGTTTCCTCCACTTGTTCCAACAAAATGGAGCTCGCAGCAGAGATTTTAAGATCGGCCCAACCAGCCTGGGATGATGGATCTCATGATGAGAAGAAGACGGTGGATTTTCAGATGCTACAGTCAGAGCTCCGTCGGTTCGTGGCATCCAAGCGATGCCTGATTGTTCTAGATGATGTGTGTGAGAGCACCGCTGAGATCTTGCTGGACCTCCTCACCCCCCTACAGTCTGCAGATATCAGGAGCAGGATTTTGGTGACTTCTCGCACGCCTCACACGCTCTGTGCCTCGCAGCTGTACACTGTAAATCCGCTGGGTAGCGGCGACGGCTGGTCCCTGCTCAAGGAACATGCTCTTCCCAGTGATGCAGAGGATGTCCATCCAGACCTGCCGCTGATCGGGAGGAAAATCGCCGCAAAAATCAATGGATCACCTCTGTCTCTCAAACTGGTGGGAGGGGTGCTAGGAGCTACAAGGAGCAAAGCGCAGTGGATGAATATCTTGGAAACAGGATTACAAGATGACACTGCCTTACTCTTGAGCTATAAGCACCTGCCGGGACACCTCAAGCGATGCTTCGCATATTGCAGCTTGTTTCCACAGGGCTATAGGTTTGATCCAGCGCACTTGTCCCGCATTTGGATCGCGGAGGGTTTTGTGAAAGCACAGGGCAGGGCTGACAGACGGATGGAAGACATTGCCAGAGAATACTTTGATCAGCTCCTTTCACGCTCATTCTTCCTGGAAATCAAGCTTGTTGGACAAAAGATGTACTACGTGGTGCATGACTTGCTCCATGATCTTGCAAAGTCTGTTGCGGCAGAGGACTGCTTTCGCATTGAGGATGGCACGAGCTGCGACATCCCGTCAACGGTGCGCCATCTGTCGCTCACCATGAACAGTCTACCTGGTCTTGCAAACTTCAGCGGGCTCGATAATCTGCGCACCCTGTTGATCCAAAGATCAGTTCCGTCCTCCAGTTGCTTCCAGGAGGATTTTTCTGTGAGTCTGAAATGTCTTCTGCAAAAGTCAAAGCAATTGCGTGTTCTTGATCTCAGTGGCCTCAACTTGGAAGAGTTGCCCCAGTGCATTGATGGCTTATTGGGCCTCCGTTACCTATCTATCCATGGCTCCATACAGAGGCTTCCTGAGTCAATTGGCAAGCTCCTGCATCTCCAAACATTGTGCTTCACTGGGAAATGTTCCCTTGATAAGCTTCCTGCAAGCATTAGTATGCTAGTCAACCTGCGACACCTTGTTATTGAAACAAAGTATACTGCAGGACTGGTGGGCATTGGTCGGCTAGCTAACCTTCAGGGATCACTTGAGCTCCATGTTGAGAAGAAGGAAGGGCTTAAAGTGGAAGAGCTGAGGGACATCAATGGTCTCCGTGGGTTACTCAAAATAAAAGGTCTAGAAAATGTTTCAAGCTATGAAGAAGCCTGCAAAGCTGAGTTGAATAAGAAACCATATCTTCACTCTCTCAATTTGGAATGGAGCTCTGCTGGTAGAAATAATCCCCTTACTGCTGATGCCAAGGTACTTGAAGGCCTACAGCCGCACCAAGACATAAAGGTACTTCATATTAGAAGGTATTGTGGCGCCAAAGCGCCCAGTTGGCTACAGTCACTGCATCAGCTGCATTCCTTGCACCTTACTAACTGCAGGAGTTTAGCCATGCTTCCTGCATTGGGGCAATTGGGGTCACTCAAATACTTACACATGAAGGAGATGTGTGCAGTTGACCGAATTGGAAATGAGTTTTATGGCACTGGTGATGTGGCATTTCCATCCCTAAGCTTCCTTGAAGTTGATGATTTCCCAAGGTTGCATGAATGGTCTGGAATAGCAGACAGAGAGTCATTCCCATGCCTTGAGAGGTTAATTATAATGGATTGTCCAGAATTGGTCAAAATTCCTACCTTCTTCCCAGCTACTCGTTAAGTTACCGTTGAGCGTACACGATTAATACCATATATGAGGCTTGCCCCTTTTTCTTCAATTTCAGAGAAGTTCCAGCTGGATCTATTCACAAGTTCTGTCGACTTCAACGGGTTACTCAGTAAACAGCACATAGAAGCCATTGCAGCCTTAAATATAAGTGGTGCTGAAGAAGTCATTGCTACTGAAGAAATAGGGTCCTTTGTTTCTCTAAAAAGGATGCAGCTTTCTCGGTGCAATATGACGGACCAGAATTTTAGTAAGTTTCTCCAGGCTCTGCCTTGTCTGTCCTCGTTGGAGATAACAGACCTGCCTAACATAACATCTCTTCCAGCATCAGAAACACATAGATTCAGCACAATGCTCACTGAGTTGTCCATACGCAGCTGTCAGTTGTTTCAGTCTCTGTCATCATTGCAGTTTCTTGGTTCTCTAAAAAATCTGGTGATCGAGCGATGCCCTAAAGTAACTGCAACATCATTTCCGTTGAACTTTAGGAGCCTTTCATCTCTCAAAGTACTGAGAATATCACACTGCTCAGAGCTCCAATCTTTATCGGACTGTGGTCTGCCATCCTCATTGGAAACACTTCATATTATTGGATGCCTCCAGGAATTTTCCAAGCAATTAAGAAATAGGAAAGGACATTACTTTGAGAAGCTTGCAGTTGTACCTAACGTGTGGATTCAGTAATAGAATATTTTGCACCTATAGGAAATTATGGAAACCTGAGTGCAGAAACAGAGGTTCCCTGTAATATCATTGTGGAAATTCTGGGAGTTATAACAGTTACCATTGTGCTTAGGAAACAACTTCATTATTGTTGTAACCATCTTATCTGCAGTCCTTGGGAGTCCTCCAGCCTGAATCCTTGCGTAGTTGCTTCCCTGTGATATCTTGTTCTGCATCTTGACAGAAATATATGATGGTAATCTATGTTTGCGGGATGCTGAAATTTTGAAGTAAAATTGGATGGTACAAGTTTGAATTATCAGCATGTCTTGTGAAGTTCAAAGGGATATCTTCACTTTTGTACCGAAGGCCAAAATCCAATTCGACCTCTGGTGTGGCAAATTACCAAAAAACAAAAGGCGGCAAAGCTTGGCTGGACAGAGCTGGAGGATCCTGCCATAGTTTTTGCACCTTTAGAGCCCGACACTATGTACAACTTTTTTTTTCCGGATGATGTATACTTTTTACTACTGGGTTCATGCAGTCTTTGATTTTAGAGCAGAGCATTTGATGTATTTTGTTGATTTTTACATTCTGTGAGTTACTCGTGAATCATATTGGATACTTGGAGTTGGGAAAATCCTTGAGGTTTGGAGGTTCTCTGTGTTGAGATTATTCATATCGGTATGTACATAATGGTGTAGCCAGCCTTAATAGAAGGCCTACCAAGGGCATTATAGTACGGGTCTATAAGACTAAAACTACTCCTTGGGTGCTACTCATAGTATGTCCAAGCCTTGCTGAGTCATCAGATTATGATCATGCCCCAGAGGGAGTTCTCTATAGTGATTTTCGTGCGTTCATTTATCTAAACTTTGTTTTGGTTAAGTTTGAGTTTTGCCTTGTGGTTGTAACAATATAGGCTGAATCCAGGCATTTCTGGCAGGTGATGTCGCTGAGCCTATTTCATAATGGAATCAAGGCGTTCCATTTAAAAAAAGCTTCGCTCTCTCAAATTATGTTATGGTAGAAAAAAAAGGAGAAATAGTAGTCGCATACTAAGCTAGGTGTAGAGTTTATATTACCCAGCGCATGTCCATTATGTGAGAATGGTAGCAACTACAAACGACAAAAGGGTACTGGGTTATTGATTGTACCTACTCTAAAAAGGTGCTTGATCTGCTTGATTTGGCAAAGAAAGTTCAAAATTTTCGTCCGCCTAGACCTGTTTCTTTCTTATTTCGTGGATGTGGAACTTTATTATTCGGTTTCCATTGACCCTCCAAAGAATAAACATCCTTGTGAAATTCCTTGTGAGCTATTCTAGCAGATGAGGGCATCATTGTGAGGTTGTTATGCCATCCCAAGTTCCCAGCCAACACACTAAGATGATGGACTGGAGGATACACAGGCAAAGAATTTTGGGGAGGCCGTTTAGAAGAAAAAAACACATTCGGAGGAGGATAAAAATGGGTCATGTACTAACTGTTAGAATATTGCTCCCCTAAAAAAACTGTTAGAATTTAGCTTTTATTCTCATTACAAAAGAATATAAGGACAGAAAGGGACTGCACAGCTAAGCGCTCATACATTTCTAGTTAGAACTATACATGGAGTATATAACTGTAGGTTTACTATAGTACTATGTACACGTATCAAAAACCTATACATCAGAGAACACATGTATAAATGCCCCAACCCTGTACAAGTCTGTTGGCTGGTGCATCCCTGGTTGCTGCCTGTCACCGTTCAAACAATCCCCTGATCACCTGTTCCAAATGCACAGCAGTATACACTGGCTTCTCAGATCTGGCTCGCCGCATTCCCTTTATCCATGACGAGTGTGAACTTCGACTTTCCTGCAGTGCCTCTAAGAACTTCACATATTTTGGGACAATCAATTTCACTATCTCTTCACGAAGTTTCTCCTTAAGCGTAGTTTGAACTTTCCAAGTCATCTGACTATCACAGATGCTAAAGAATATTTTCATAAATTTATCCATGGATGAACGGCGTGGCTTCATCAGAGAATCACCATCCAGATATGACAGCATAGGTGGAAACCAGTATTCGTGAAGGTAGCTCACTATGTTTTGGTCAGCCAGTGACACTAAATTACTCATGATAGTGGGAGGGAGTAATCCTGGAGGGCAGTTCTTAACATAATATATGTTATTCAAGATGAATATGTACCTCCGTCCCGTTTCTTGGAAATTTTTGTCTGCACATTCCTTGAGCTTGGGTATCAAACAATTGACCATGTCAGAGCAAGGGCCAGTGTTGTAATCCCCAGATTCAAGTATTGACTGCACCATCTCACTGTTACGATAGAAAAATTCCAGGGCCTGTATGAGAACAAAAGTTGCTGGATGAATAGTTGATTCTTTGCTTATACGGATCTCATTTGAAGTTCTCTCGATAACACCTTTGAAAGCATCCTCCATCTTATTAACAACACTAGCAACCTCACCACATCCGCTGAACCGCAAGCCTTGTATATTGAATAGGACATCAACAAGTGCATCAAAAACAGTCAGCATTTGTGAAATATGAACATCAGACCATCTTTCAGCACTGACTGAACGTGCAACAACAAGGAGCTTCTCTAAAGGTTGCCCGGCTACCTCTGAAAAGCATTGTTCCCAATTCTGCTCGTGTAACTGTTGCTTACTTAAACCAACAAGTTTGGTAGTAATTTTGAGCCTCATGATCCAAGTCTGTGTTCTTTCATTGGTCAACTCACAAGGACCTGGAAATGTTTCTGTACCTGCCTTGAGGATCCACGGGTTCTCTTGTACATCGGACAGTCTGTAATATGGACAAGATTTAAAGTTCAGATATACTACAAATGCATAGAAACAAGGTTTGTGTAATATGTTTCTGTTTTGTCATAATAGCAGCGATATCCAAACTAGTTGAAATGAAAAGCATTGGTGGACCCACAGTAAGATTTTGAGCGAGAAGGCTTGATAGCTTACAGTCGACCGGGGATTCACTGGACAGTAGCTTCTTTTAGGAAAGATTAGCTTCCCAGTTTCCCCTCGAGAGATACATTTTGCTACACAAACTGAAATTTGTGTGTACAGAATAACAATCAAAACCTCTGGGTAGGTACCCACATAATTTGTGAACTGTGATAAGAGTGAGCAGATCTTATTTGCGGCCTCATCATAGTCGGGGATTTTTTTCTGTTTGTAGAGAACGGGCAGTAGGACTGCCCATACTTTCATTAAGCAAGAAGATAAAGATTCAATACAGCAGAAAGAGTTAGAGCTATGTGCTGAAGAGCAGCAACAGACAACCACTCTACAATGAACAATACATTAGGCAACTACGCGCGGCATGATCACATGACCAAGCATTCTATCATACTCCATGGCTCCTCACAACCTCCACCGCTCCCCTTCTTCAGAGATGGGCAAACACAAGTAGATAACGTCCTGGTTCAAATGAACACGCGTTTGTTCCTTGTTTTCTAAAGAACCCAGGAGACTAAAATCACAGTATCGAAGCCATTTTGGATGTTCCGTCAGAGATCGCAGCGTGGTATGGAGAGTCTGCATGTTCCTGGCATTCTACATAGCTTCTTTGGCAAGCACCAAATTAACCTAACTGCCACAGAAAGAACAGGAAGGTATCTGACGAGGTTGGTAATGGAAGTTGGCTTTTAGTATAAGAAAAAATTAACACTAGAAGACGGTGATTGGACGTGCTGGTGTTCCTCTGGCTTCAAATTGCTGAAAACTGATATGGAGCAAGGAGCAAAGAAGTGATTGGTTTGAACTGGTCACCATATGGGGAATACTCTGCAATCTACATACTACAAGGAGGATAGTTTTCCAAGTAAAACTCAGACATTATTAGAAAGCATCGACATTAATTTTGTATATTTTTTATCTGTATTAATTTTAAATAGTTGGTAGCACAAATCAGGATGCTTGGGGTGGAGTCAACTGAAATAGGGATAGGCTGCACGGCCTGCCGTGTCCCCCAAGAGCACAAAATGCTGGACATGACAGTTCATCCTGCTTTGAACATCAAGATTTGCAAGACAGGTGGTGGATGCAAGATTCCAGTTCGTTAAAAGCGCAGGCTTATATCATAGAAATAGAAAAAGGAACCCTTTTGTTTGTGGAAAATGACAGGCACAGACAACAAAACCGAACTGGGGTCCCTAGTATAGTACCCAAAAGCGCTACCGTTTGAATTGATCACAGCAAGACTGCAAGTACAGCCGACATGGTGACCAACTAATTGACTGATGAGTGAAAAGGGCACTACTGCAGTCTACAGCGGAATGAAATCAATCAAACAGGAAGAAGGAACAAACCTGTACACGCCGTCGGGGAGCCCTGGAACGGTTCCGGCCGAGCCGGGGACGAAGAAGAGAGGGGAATCCCCTGCTTCCAGCGACTGTATCAGTGGATACGAGATGTGCTGGTGGTTGCGGTGGCCGCTCTTGTCGTCTGCTCGGCGCTGCGCGAGGGAGGGGATCGAGCGGGCGCCATCGACGATGGCGACGCGGAGGGCGGCCACCGCCGCCGCCACCTTCTCGGGGTCCAAGAGGCCCGGAACGAGGCGGGGCGGATTCTCCCGGATCTGGTCGGCTCCGTCCGGCGAATGGCGCCGATCCATGGATAGCCACCTGACCATGACGCGCAGCTTCGTGGGAGCCCGCATGATCGCGCCTCCGCGCAGAGCAAGGGCGAGGGAGAAGGAGCTGTAGAGAGACTGCCTCGGGCCCAGAGCCGGGCCCAAGGCCTGGTTCTCGGTTGAAGGAGGGATGCAATCCGCCATGCCACTCCGCCACTACTGCCGCCGGCGGCGGCGAGAAATGGTCTGCGATGGGGAGGAGGAAGGAGAGAAGGAGGAGGAGGACGGGAGGGGATTCAATTGGAATGAGGATTGCCGAAGGGAGCGGGGTTTATCTGCCAACAAACCCTCTCTTGCTCCCAGCTCGGCCGGCTCCACTTGGCAGCAGTCAAAGATAGGGACAGGCAAAGGTCGAATGAGGATGTTCCGTGCGATTATCGATTTGCTCTGACGATGCCACCGTCCTTTCGTACGACCAGGACCGCCTGCTCCATCACTTGTTTTCAGGGTAGCAACGGCATCTCTATTCCTTGGTCGTTCCATCCTGAAATCTGGACTTAAATTTGGCCGGACGAAACAAGTATCGGTTTGGGAATGTCGAGTTTTTCACTTATGTTCTCAGTCTGTGTTCCTAGGCAAAGCAAAAAAAACATTTGAATTTTATCGTTCCCACCAGCGAACTCGACCAAATGTGTTCGACAGAAGTACGCCCCAAATGTTCGCGAAAAATTATTACAGAACTGGATAAAATGGCTCGGTGATCAGTCATCGATGGGGATGGGCTCCTCCGGCATGGCCGATACGACGGGGTTGGGCGTATCGGCGGAGTGGCTGGCCGACTGGTTGGAGGAGGTGGAAGCAGAGCTAGGCGAAGCAGTGACGGCGAAGGCATTCAGCGCAGCTCTCCTGGAAGTCGGCCGGCGATATCGGCGAGAACCCCGCTGGCGAACCGACGCTTGGCTGGCTCCCTAGTGGGCGGCGTACTGCGAGGGGGGAGGGGGGACGGTCGGCCTCGTTACGCCGCTGCCTGCTTCGCCCTCATTGCCTGATCTTCGGCAAGCCCCTGCGCCTCGGCGAGCGCCTTTGCCACTTTCCCCCTTGTCTTCCTGTCCTTGCGACCGTCCGACTCGACATTCCTCTTCTGCACAATGGCCAGCCACTCGGCGTTGGTCAAGCCGTCCGACCTCTTCGCCGGCGCTCTCGATTTCCTCGCCTTTTTCTCCTTTGGTTCGCCGAGGATGGATCGGGGTTTGATGAAACCCTTGGGTGGCATGGCAGGCGGGAGATCGGCGAACTGGCGGGAGTTGGGGGGAATGGGAAGAAAAGGTGGGAGGAGAAAAAGAAAAGGGCAGGACTTCGGCCTAGAGTCACCGACAGAGCTGGCTCACCGCTATTTTCGTTTCGTCCGGCGTTCCCAGGAACCCGGGATCGGCCTAGGAAGTCTATATCAAAGTTGGGCCAGATCCGGACGAAACCGGCATCCTGGGAATGCGACTGGCCGAAAATTCGCCGTCCGGAAAAAAACCCGCCTAGAAATGTTGTCCTAGGAACATGGGTGGAGATGCTCTAAGCGCATTTCCAACGGCTCATCACAAAGCAGATAGTCATTTTAATAGTTTTGGTCCGTTTTGCGGGTAGGGATGACCGATCCTGAGTTGTTATCCGCTTAGGTCTGTGATGCGCGCGCGCACACACATATATATATAACACACATATATAACACACACACACACATATAACACACACACACACATATAACACACACATATATAACAAAAGTTTTGAAATTAAATTAATGGATAGTTCACAACAAATAGAAGTGCATGTCCGAATCAAGTTTACGCAATCAAAATACATGAATTAAAATTGAAATGAAAAGAGAAAGAAGCTAGTTATTCGTCCTGCCATTCGGTTGGTTTCTCACAAATCTCCACATATGGTCAACCAAATCATTCTAGAGGTTGTTGCAAGTTACCCGATCTCGAATCTCATGATGCATCTGCAAGAATTGCGCAAAACTAGATGGTGCACCAGGCTCGGGTTCAACCAATTATTGTTGAAATTCCTAGACTTGGTCATAAATGCGTTCATCACGCCCAAGGCCTGGTTCTCGGTTGAAGGAGGGATGCAATCCGCCATGCCACTCCGCCACTACTGCCGCCGGCGGCGGCGAGAAATGGTCTGCGATGGGGAGGAGGAAGGAGAGAAGGAGGAGGAGGACGGGAGGGGATTCAATTGGAATGAGGATTGCCGAAGGGAGCGGGGTTTATCTGCCAACAAACCCTCTCTTGCTCCCAGCTCGGCCGGCTCCACTTGGCAGCAGTCAAAGATAGGGACAGGCAAAGGTCGAATGAGGATGTTCCGTGCGATTATCGATTTGCTCTGACGATGCCACCGTCCTTTCGTACGACCAGGACCGCCTGCTCCATCACTTGTTTTCAGGGTAGCAACGGCATCTCTATTCCTTGGTCGTTCCATCCTGAAATCTGGACTTAAATTTGGCCGGACGAAACAAGTATCGGTTTGGGAATGTCGAGTTTTTCACTTATGTTCTCAGTCTGTGTTCCTAGGCAAAGCAAAAAAAACATTTGAATTTTATCGTTCCCACCAGCGAACTCGACCAAATGTGTTCGACAGAAGTACGCCCCAAATGTTCGCGAAAAATTATTACAGAACTGGATAAAATGGCTCGGTGATCAGTCATCGATGGGGATGGGCTCCTCCGGCATGGCCGATACGACGGGGTTGGGCGTATCGGCGGAGTGGCTGGCCGACTGGTTGGAGGAGGTGGAAGCAGAGCTAGGCGAAGCAGTGACGGCGAAGGCATTCAGCGCAGCTCTCCTGGAAGTCGGCCGGCGATATCGGCGAGAACCCCGCTGGCGAACCGACGCTTGGCTGGCTCCCTAGTGGGCGGCGTACTGCGAGGGGGGAGGGGGGACGGTCGGCCTCGTTACGCCGCTGCCTTCTTCGCCCTCATTGCCTGATCTTCGGCAAGCCCCTGCGCCTCGGCGAGCGCCTTTGCCACTTTCCCCCTTGTCTTCCTGTCCTTGCGACCGTCCGACTCGACATTCCTCTTCTGCACAATGGCCAGCCACTCGGCGTTGGTCAAGCCGTCCGACCTCTTCGCCGGCGCTCTCGATTTCCTCGCCTTTTTCTCCTTTGGTTCGCCGAGGATGGATCGGGGTTTGATGAAACCCTTGGGTGGCATGGCAGGCGGGAGATCGGCGAACTGGCGGGAGTTGGGGGGAATGGGAAGAAAAGGTGGGAGGAGAAAAAGAAAAGGGCAGGACTTCGGCCTAGAGTCACCGACAGAGCTGGCTCACCGCTATTTTCGTTTCGTCCGGCGTTCCCAGGAACCCGGGATCGGCCTAGGAAGTCTATATCAAAGTTGGGCCAGATCCGGACGAAACCGGCATCCTGGGAATGCGACTGGCCGAAAATTCGCCGTCCGGAAAAAAACCCGCCTAGAAATGTTGTCCTAGGAACATGGGTGGAGATGCTCTAAGCGCATTTCCAACGGCTCATCACAAAGCAGATAGTCATTTTAATAGTTTTGGTCCGTTTTGCGGGTAGGGATGACCGATCCTGAGTTGTTATCCGCTTAGGTCTGTGATGCGCGCGCGCACACACATATATATATAACACACATATATAACACACACACACACATATAACACACACACACACATATAACACACACATATATAACAAAAGTTTTGAAATTAAATTAATGGATAGTTCACAACAAATAGAAGTGCATGTCCGAATCAAGTTTACGCAATCAAAATACATGAATTAAAATTGAAATGAAAAGAGAAAGAAGCTAGTTATTCGTCCTGCCATTCGGTTGGTTTCTCACAAATCTCCACATATGGTCAACCAAATCATTCTAGAGGTTGTTGCAAGTTACCCGATCTCGAATCTCATGATGCATCTGCAAGAATTGCGCAAAACTAGATGGTGCACCAGGCTCGGGTTCAACCAATTATTGTTGAAATTCCTAGACTTGGTCATAAATGCGTTCATCACGCTCATCTTCAATGATTATGTTGTGCATGGCTACGCAAGCCGTCATTACTTCCCACATTATGTATTTTCTCCAAGTTTTAGCACGGTGTCGCACTATAGCCCAGCGAGATTGGAGCACACCAAAGGCTCCACATCCTTTCTAGTGGCCTCATGTTCCTTGGCAAACCTCTTTTGTTTCTCTTCGGTGGACTTGCGAATGGTCTTCACAAAGGTAGACCAGGTAGGATAGATAGCATCTGCAAAGTAATATGCCTTGTTGTACGTGTGGCCTCGCAGCTGAAAGTTCACACGGGGAGCGGTGCCTTCTATAATCCTAGAAAACACATGGTACCTCTGAACGACATAGATGTCATATGGGAACCAGCCATGCCAAAGAAAGAGTGTCAACTCCAATGATCATGGGATGCAACAGCCTTAAGTATGACTATGCACCCCTTAGAATGTCCTTTATATTGCCCCTGTCAGGCAAACAGACAGTTCTTCCACTCCTGGTGCATGCAATCTATGATTTCAATCATTCCTGGAAACCCTCTGGTTTCGTTGAAAGCCAAGAGTCGGTGAGTGTCGACAACATTGGGTGCCCTCAAGAATTCTTCACCAAAAACCTCCACCATAGCTTTGCAAAACTTGTACATTGATTCTAGATAAGTGGACTCGCTCATGCGCAACTACTCGTCAACACAATCAAAAGCTACTCCATAAGCAAGCATGTGAATAGCGGTGGTGCACTTTTGGTAGGAGGTGAAGCCGAGCTTAACGGTCGCATATTTTTTCAAAGAGTAATCGTCATGATCCCTCACTCCATAACGAAGAAGACGCATGAATACCTTCCTTGACATAGGAAAGCGCTGCGGGAAAAGGACAGGAGGGTACCAAGTGTCGGTGCGATGGAAGTAGTCCCAAAATGACCGGCAACTCCGCAACATTCCAGCACCACGGGCCTGGACCTTGATCGAGCCACGGTACATTTGCTTTGTGCCCCCATAATGTCGATGGAGGAGCGCGGCCACGGACAGCAAATCTCACTGTCATCGCCGAACTCGTCGGAGGACGGCGCGATGTAGTTCTTGAAGTCCTCATCCCCCTTGTCGTCCATGGTTTGCACGATGAAACGGATGAGCTCAATCCTGCGTACCAAGACGAGGATGGACACGACAAAGGGTCAAATAGGTGGCGTGCGGCCTAGGAGAAGGCCGAGTTCGATGTGGTGACTGGCGAGATATTCGGGTACTATCCGGTCTGATACCACGAGCGTCCGCCTAAGGCTCCCAAAGCATGCTTCGTAGGACTTCTAGGATGCGACAACAAGCGGGCAAGAAGGAGAGCGGACGGCAATTGCTACAGCTGCTTCGCTACTCCGGTGATACTAGGCAGGCCAGGAGCTTCAATGCAAGAGGCATGCGAGAGGCGGAGGCAACAGGAGAGACAACAGGGGGCTGGCGGTGGCCTTCTTGGAGGGACAGTGGCGTGGTGGCGGCGACGGGGGGTGGGAGAAGGTGGGGAAGAAGGGACTAGGATGCACGTTTGTGGCTGACAGGAGGGCCCGGGTGGGGGAAGGGGAGGACACCACACGAACACACGAGATGTGTGTGCCCCTGCAAACCCAGGTCAATTTTGGGCCCGGTTTGCGCCAAAACGGATCGATCCGGTGTTGTGTCGCGATTTACGGGTGCGCGTTGGGTCGTGGCCTCAATCCGGAAGGACAGGATCAGACCCGCGTGGTCATTTGCGGGGTCATTGGAGGTGCCCTAATAAGGTGTTATCGTGTTGAGGTTTAGCTTCTACCCTTGTAAGATTCCGTCTAATGGTTTTGTTTCAGATCTTATGTTATTATTGTTTGCCAGAGTGCCGAATCGTCAATACGAGTCGTGAAAAACAAGTACTGAGTAAAATGTTAGGGCAGCCCGAATTACAGGACATACTTAGAAAATCTCAATGATGACTTTAAACAGCCCAACATTGTAAAATAACCGCTCATTTTCCGTCTTCGTAAAAATCTGCCGCTCTAGTGATACCCGTAAAAGGTGCCAGCCCTTATTTTCTAAGGGTGATTGTGAATTCCCCCCAACGGTCGGTGCATATGAGAAGCGAGGGGCCGAACCGAGCGTGAACCCTAACTCCCCCACGAATATTGGGACGCCGATATTTCCTATTACCCTCTCCTCCTTCCGCCCGTCGCCGCCGTTCCCCCCGCGCCCCTTCCTTTTTGGCGCGTTTTGCCGGTGCGCTGCCCCGGGGCCGATACATCTGGTCATCTCGGAACCAGTACTCGTTCTTCCCGTCGCCGCCATCGTTCCTGTCGAGGTATGTACTCGTTTGATCTCCCACACGGCTTGAGTCTATGGATTTTGACGGTAGTCTTTGATTGATTCAGATGAGTTCGTCGCTGATGGAGAGCGAGCAGTTCTATTTCAAATCCTCCTCCGATGATGATGATTTGGACATCAACGAGTTGCTCCACGACGATGACGCCGAGCAGCTGGCCATCGTCCTCGCCGTCAAGGAGATCGAGGATAGGTGGAAGATGTTGAACATGCGGCATGGATCGGTACATGGACGTATTTGTCTCACGTGCAATCGCTGGCAATGCCACCACTTGCTGATGCAAGATTACTTCGTCGAGGTACTAACCTACCCCCTGCATCTCTTCCGTAGAAGGTTTCGAATGCTGCGAGAGTTGTTTGTCAAAATCGTAGAGGCTTGTGAAGCCAACAACACATACTTTTAGCGCCGTAGAGACTGTAGCGGGGTGCTTGGGTTTTAGCCCGTACCAAAAAATCTCCACAGCTATGTGCGTGCTTGCATATGGCGTGCTTGCAGATTATTACGATGAGTACCTTCACATTAGGGAAGATACAACCATTGAATATGTTCGGAGGTTTGCAAAGCTTATCATCTGGCTGCTCGGTGAGGAGTATCTTCGAGCTCCCAACAAGGAAAATACAAAAATATTGATGGAAAAGAACCTTGAGAGGGATTGGCCTGGCATGCTTGGCAGTGTGGATTGTATGCACTGGAAGTGGACGAATTGCCCAAAAACTTGGCAAGGGCAATACTACGGTAAAAGCTGTGATCCAACTATTCAGCTTGAAGTTGTGGCATCGGAAGACCTACGGATTTGGCATTTTTTTTGTTTTGCCGGATCACTCAATGACATCAACATCTTGCATCGATCCCATCTGTTTGCAAGCCTTGCCAATGGAGACACACCTGCTTGCAATTACAAAGTCCCGAAGAATGACTACACGATGGGCTATTAGCTGATGGCATATATCTAGATTGTGCAACTTTAGTGAAAACCATTCCTGATCCTCAAACAAGGCAAGAAGCTTTATTTTTCAAGGCACAAGAGGCAGTCTAAAAGGATACCGATAGAGCTTTTGGTGTTTTGCAAGCTAGATTGTGCGAGGTCCTGCTCGTTTCTGGGACATTAAAACCCCTAGGAACATCATGACATGTTGTGTCATTCTTTACAACATGATCATCAAGGAAGAGAGATGGCTATACTTGAAGTGCTTCTATGACAACGTTGGGAGCTGAGTGAAGCCACAAAGAAACCAAGACCATCTTCAAGCTTTTCTTGACTCGTACAAGACAACTGAACACGAGGGCACCTATAAGCAGCTCCAAAAAGATCTGATCGACCACCACTAGGCGAGACATAGTCACATTTGGCCTATGTTCGAACTAATTGTCTAATCATTTGTTTGTAAACTATTATTGTAATTTGATTTCTATCATAACGTACTATCGATGATCATTTGGTTCTATCTATTTGTTCTTTTTTTTTATTGAATCAATTTTCATATGATTTGGTATGGAAAATGTTGAAATTTCTGAAATCCTGAGTTTACCATTCTGAAACTGCATCGGCGCAGAATGGTACCCGCAAACTTGACCCGTGAAAGAGAATATTACCAAACTCGATCCGTGAAAGAGAATGGTTGAGTTTGCGGGCACCGTTCTGCGCCGATTGTTTCGTGAACTGTAAAGCCATTTTTCGTCGCCTGTACCCGTGTTTTACAGTTCATGAGTTTACAGTCTGGTTAGAGATGCTCTTACACTACTACTAGAGCAAAACTAGCGGCTAATCCAAATTGACAGGAGCCGCGGGTATAGTTGACTTGAAAATCTTACATATTTGATCGTTTTATTTGAGAAGATGCTCACATAAGAAATATAAATTGAAGTAAAAGAGAGCATCAAGAAGTAAATTTGAAACACATTTAAATCTAACCCACTTCCTATGCATAGGAATCTTGTATGCAAATAAACTCACAGAGAACAAAGTTACAGGCATAGGAAGATAAAACAAGAGTAACTTCAAAACTTTTAGCATATAGAGAATTGTTTTGGTACCATGAAAACTTCTACAACCATATTTTTCTCTCTCATAATAATTTTCAGTAGCCTCATGAATAAACTCAACAATATAACTATCACATAAAGCATGCTTTTCATAATCTACAAACATATAATTTCTATCAAGCTCAAAAATAGTGGGATTAAAATCTTCAAACCCATTTTTAACAATTTTATAATAGGGTGAGTGGTCATTCAATATAGGATCGTCATCTAGAGCTTTATCATAAACATTTTCTAAGCAAAACTCTTTAGTACCATGCATTTCGAAGTTGGGTCATCAGGGTAGAAAAGGGTGATATCTCTATCATTGACCTTCTGAAGGGGTCTCGCGTTCATCTCCATGCCCTTCACAGGATAAATTCAACAAACAACTATGAGATATAGACTTGGCTTTCTTGAAAAAAAAGGTTGGACAAGTGAATTATGGGAAGAACTTAATTACATCATGGACGGCGTCGGTGAGAAGCTTGAGTTGGTCACTCGACACGGTGGCGACCTGCAAAAGGATGTATGCATTACTCGTAAATTAATACTTCATGCATCCTAGTATGATATAAAGTGTTATTATAACCAATCCGTGCATGAGTATATTATGTTGGTTGTCCATATTATGGGATGCATGGAGGGAGTATAATACACTAAATATGGTCGGTAATATGGCCCTGCAGAAGGCACGCTTTGCCGGTGGTTGTCCTTCTACTAAACAAGATACTTCCTATGTCCGCAAATAAGTGTATTTTTAGGTTTGTCCTAAGTTAAAGTTAGTAAAGTTTGACTAATTTTATAGAAAAACGTGGCATTATTTATGACTCTAGTTTGATACTAGTAGATATGTTTACAAGGATCAGACCCGCGTGGTCATTTGCAGGGGGCATTGGAGGTGCCCCAATAAGGTGTTACCGTGTTGAGGTTTAGCTTCTACCCTTGTAAGATTCCGTCTAATGGTTTTGTTTCGGATCTTATGTTGCTATTGTTTGCCAGGGTGCCGAATCGTCAATATGAGTCATGAAAAAACAGTACTGAGTAAAATGTTAGGGCGGCCCGAATTACAGGACATACTTAGAAAATCTCAATGATGACTTTAAACAATCCAAAATTGTAAAATAACCGCTCATTTTCCGTCTCTGCAAAAATCTGCCGCTCTAGTGATACCGTAAAAGGTGTCGGCCCTTATTTTTAAGGGTGACGGTGAATTCCCCTCAACGGTCGGTGCATATGCGGAGCGAGGGGCCGAACCGAGCGTGAACCCTAACTCCCCCACGAATATTGGGACGCTGATATTTCCTATTACCCTCTCCTCCTTTCGCCCGCCGCCGCCGTTCCCCTCGTGCCCCTTCCTTTTTGGCGCGTTTTGCCGGCGCGCTGCCCCGGGGACGATAGATCTGGTCATCTCGGAACCAGTACTCATTCTGCCTGTCGCCGCCATCGTTCCTGCCGACGTATGTACTCGTTCGATCTGCCACACGGCTTGAGTCTATGGATTTTGACGGTAGTCTTTGATTGATTCAGATGAGTTCGTCACTGATGGAGAGCGAGCAGTTCTATTTCAAATCCTCCTCCGATGATGATGATTTGGACATCAATGAGTTGCTCCACGACGATGACGCCGAGCAGCTGGCCATCGTCCTCGCCATCAAGGAGATCGGGGATAGGTGGAAGATGTTGAACAGGCGACGCGGATCGGTACATGGACGTATTTGTCTCCCGTGAAATCGCTGGCAAGGCCACCACTCGCTGATGCAAGATTACTTCGTCGAGGTACTAACCTACCCTCCGCATCTCTTCCGTAGAAGGTTTCGAATGCTGCGAGAGTTGTTTGTCAAAATCGTAGAGGCTTGCGAAGCCAACTACACATACTTTTAGCGGCGTAGAGACGGTAGCGGGGTGCTTGGGTTTTAGCCCATACCAAAAAATCTCCGCAGCTATGCGTGTGCTTGCAGATTATTACGATGAGTACCTTCGCATTAGGGAAGATACAACCATTGAATCTGTTCGGAGGTTTGCAAAGCTTATCATCTGGATGCTCGGTGAGGAGTATCTTCGAGCTCCCAACGAGGAAAATACAAAAATATTGATGGAAAAGAATCTTGAGAGGGATTGGCCTGGCATGTTTGGCAGTGTGGATTGTATGCACTGGAAGTGAAAGAATTGCCCCAAAACTTGGCAAGGGCAATACTGCGGTAAAAGCTGCGATCCAACTATTTAGCTTGAAGTTGTGGCATCAGAAGACATGTGGATTTGGCATTTTTTTGGGCATTCCGGGATCACTCAATGACATCAACATCTTGCATCGATCCCATCTGTTTGCAAGACCTGCCAATGGAGACACACGTGCTTGCAATTACAAAGTCCCGAAGAATGACTACACGAGTACTATCTAGTTGATGGCATATATCTTGATTGTGCAACTTTAGTGAAAACCATTCATGATCCTCAAATAAGGCAAGAAGCTTTATTTTCCAAGGCACAAGAGGCAGTCTAAAAGGATACTGAGAGAGCTTTTGGTGTTTTGCAAGCTAGATTGTGCGAGGTCCTGCTCGTTTCTGGGACATTAAAACCCTAGGAACACCATGACATGTTGTGTCATTCTTTACAACATGATCATCGAGGACGAGAGATGGCTATACTTGAAGTGCTTCTATGACAATGTTGGGAGCTGAGTAAAGCCACAAAGAAACCCCGACCATCTTCAAGCTTTTCTTGACTCGTACACGACAATTGAACACAAGGGCACCTATACGCAACTCCACTGGTTGAGGTATGACCACATTTGGCCTATGTTCGAACTAATTGTCTAATCATTTGCTTGGAACTATTATTGTAATTTGATTTCTATCATAACGTACTGTCGATGATCATTTGGTTCTATCTATTTGTTATTTTTTTATTGAATCAATTTTCATATGATTTGGTATGGAAAATATTGAAATGTCTGAAATCCCGAGTTTAACATTCTGAAACTGTATCGGCGCAGAATGGTACCCGCAAACTTGACCCGTGAAAGAGAATATTATCAAACTCGATCCGTAAAAGAGAATGGTTGAGTTTGCGGGCACCGTTATGCGCCGATTGTTTCGTGAACTGTAAAGCGCGCCGATTGTTTCGTGAACTGTAAAGCCATTTTCCGTCGCCTGTACCCGCGTTTTACAGTTCATGAGTTTACAGTCTCGTTAGAGATGCTCTTACACTACTATTAGAGCAAAACTAACTGCTAATCCAAATTGACAGAGTTGACTTGAAAATCTTGCATTTTTTTTTGACAATCAATACCATATATATTTATACTGACAAATAGTATATGGTAGAGATACACAAGCCGACTTCAGCGTTTACAAAATAAAGTCTAAAAGAAAATAAGCAACTCTTCGAGGTCTTCAAATTCTTCTTCTTCCATGACACGATCTTGTACTTTCCTGAAGATAGCCGAAGAAACATGAACAGACCTGTAAATACCAATGATGGTTCTCCCATAATTTTAATTTGAGCCGCAGTGCACGCAACCATTAAAGTAATCAACCAATATCGGCAAGAGTACCAATACGAGTATTCTAGGGAAAATAAACCGAACAGCCTGGTCGACGTCGCCGGGGAGCCGAGAGTACGAATCACCATTGTCGAAGACGTAGCAGCCGGGACAAATATTGCGAGGATAATCATCCTTGCGACAACCTTGAGAAAAGCTCCAAAACCCATCTGACGAAGCAAGATCTGAAAGACCGTACCTATATATAGAACTTGAATCTTATAGCACCATCATTAACGCCGGGAAAAAGATCTCGTCGTCGCAGGAAGGACCGAAGATCTCTTATTATGAACGATGCCATCTCCATTGACATAGATGCCAACAAAAAGATGCCTACCAAACCCTAATCAAATCTTTAAAAAACACTACTTTTATTGAAAACTCCACCCATAGATCGGATTTCCCACCCCTCCTACCGGCTAGGCCGGCCGGAGAAGGAGGAACCGATCTATGGAGGAGGCAGAGATGGAGACGGCGGCTAAGTCAGAGAGGCCACGTACGGGAGGATCATCTTAAAAGCTAGTTCTTGAAAATCTTGCATATTTGATCGTTTTATTTATGGCAGAAGATGGTTTGATTCCTTTTCCAGACTGGCGGCAGGACGTCACCTAGACGTGCTTTTGCTTCTTCTTCTATTTTTATATATAAGTGACGTGATGTTCAGCCGTCCCAAAAGGCCGGGGATTACCTGACGTATACCCAGCATTATTATTAGCAAATAGTAGAACCAAAGTACTCAAAAGCAACTTGAAGTACTCATATACTATATTAATAATAAGTCAGCCAAAAGTAAAACTACTTGGATGCTAAACCAACCAATAGGCTCGAGGTCAATAATTGAATATCTTATCCACCGGGCTCCAGATGCTCGATCCATCCAGCTAAGCTAGTGTACTAGTAGTATATCGATCACATGTCGACATTCTTTTTTTCTCTGAAAACAAAAATACAGTACACTAGTTTATTTTTCCATTCGTCCAGACATGCTGTCACTAGAGGAAAAAAGGCTATCCGTTTACGACCCCTCAGAGCATTAGTCCCGGTTGCGCCACCAACCGGAACTAATGCTGGCACGCGTCCCGGTTGGAGCGGGCACGGGGCCAGGGGGCATGCGTCCCGGTTGGAGCCACCAACCGGGACTAAAGGTTTGGCCACAGCCACGTGGCGTGGCACGCACCTTTAGTCCCGGTTGCTGGCTCCAACCGGGACTAAAGACCCCCTGCCCTCTATAAATGCAACGCCCCAGCCCCCTCTGCCTTCACTCTGTTTTTTCGAATGGTGGAAGGTGTGAGGGGGTGTGCTAGTTTTTTCTCATGCATGCATTGAAGGTGTTTGTTAAAATGTTTGAGTGAATAATCCCGTTGAATTTCTCATAGAAAAAAAATATAGAAGGTGTCCGAGACGCACTTGAGCTTTCTCCTCTTTATTTCCCTCGATCGAGGTTAGCCATCTTATCTTTTCTAGGTCATTGATACAATTCATGTGTCGGTGTGAATTGGTTATTTCACTATTTATGATGTCCTATTTTTTTGATAAACTTACTTATATAATGCAGATGAACGGTCGGGAATGGATGTACGGTGACCGGCGGGTAGCCGGGTATATCAAAGGCGTGGATAAATTTATCGATGTGGCTACGGCAAACAAAGAGAATGGATTTATACGTTATCCATGTGTTCAATGTCGGAACAACAAGGAGTACTCTTCCTCGAAAATCATTCGCGGCCACCTGATTATGAAAGGTTTCATGCCCAACTATAATTGCTGGACCAAGCACGGGGAAAGAGGGGTTATGATGGAAGATGGTGAAGAAGAAGATGATGATAACAACTATCATCATGTGTTTCCTGAATACAATGATACTGCAATGGAAGACAATGGAGAGGAAAGAGGTGAAGAACGGGCATCAGATGAGCCGGCTGATGAACTTGGTAGGGTCATTTCTGATGCAAAACGAGACTGTGAAACAGAAAATGAGAAGTTGAAGTTAGAGGGCATGTTAGAAGATCACAAGAAATTGTTGTACCCAAATTGTGAAGATGGCAGCACAAAGCTCGGTACCACACTGGAATTGTTGCGATGGAAGGCAGAGTGTGGTCTAACTGACTCCTCATTTGAAAAGATGCTGAAAATAATGAAGCCGAAGTTTCCAAAACATAACGAACTTCCCGAGAGTACCTACGAAGCAAAGAAGACTCTCTGTCCTCTGGGATTAGATGTGCAAAAGATACATGCATGCATTAATGACTGCATCCTCTACCACGGTAAGGAGTATGAGAATTTAGATAAATGCCCGATATGCAACGCGTTGCGGTATAAGATCAGACGAGATGACCCTGGTGATGTTGAGGGAGAGCCCCTCCGGAAGAGGGTTCCTGCTAAGGTTATGTGGTATGCTCCTATAATGCCAAGGTTGAAACGCATGTTCAGAAACAAAGAGCATGCCAGGTTGTTGCGATGGCACAAACAAGACCGTAAGAAAGACGGGAAGTTGAGACATCCTGCTGATGGGTCACAGTGGAGAAAAATCGAGAGAGACTTCCCAGACTTTGCAGGTGACGCAAGGAACTTATGGTTTGGTCTAAGTACGGATGGCATGAATCCTTTTGGGGAGCAGAGCTGCAGTCACAGCACCTGGCCCGTGACTCTATGTATCTACAACCTGCCTCCTTGGTTATGCATGAAGCGTAAGTTCATTATGATGCTAGTGCTCATCCAAGGCCCGAAGCAACCGGGCAACGACATTGATGTGTACCTTAGGCCATTAGTTGAAGAACTCTTACAGTTGTGGGGCAAACCAGGTGTACGTGCGTGGGATGAGAACAAACAAGAGCCATTTAATCTACGAGGGTTGTTATTCGTAACCATCAATGATTGGCCTGCTCTTAGTAACCTTTCAGGACAGACAAACAAGGGATATAAGGCATGCACCCACTATTTAGATAAAACCGAAGGTACATATTTGGATAAATGCAAGAAGGTTGTGTACCTGGCGAATCGACGATTTCTTCCGACCAATCATCCCGTAAGAAAGAAAGGCAAGCATTTCAAAGGTGAGGCAGATCACCGGAAGAAGCCTGAACTCCCTGCTGGTGATGATGTATTTGGTATGGTCAAGGACATAGAAGTAATCTTTGGAAAGGGTCCCGGCGGTCAATCAGTTCCGAACGACGTCGCTACAGGACACGCACCCATGTGGAAGAAGAAATCTATATTTTGGGAGCTGCCATATTGGAAAGTCCTGCGTGTCCGCTCTTCAATCGACGTGATGCACGTGACGAAGAATCTCTGCGTGAACCTGCTAGGATTCCTAGGCGTGTATGGGAAGACAAAAGATACACCTGAAGCACGGGAGGACCAACAAATTATGAAAGACCCAAAGAACATGCATACAGATAACAAGACGGATAAAGGGCGTCACTTAAGTCGTGCCAGCTATGCTCTTACCAAAGCAGAGAAGGAAATCTTTTTTGAAGTCCTTTACAGTATCAAGGTGCCGTCGGGCTTCTCATCTAATATAAAGGGGATAATAAATATGGCAGAGAAAAAGTTCCAAAACCTGAAGTCTCATGACTGTCACGTGATTATGACGTAGTTGCTTCCGATTGCATTGAGGGGGCTTCTACCGAAAAATGTTCGAGTACCCATTGTGAAGCTGTGTGCATTCCTCAATGCAATATCTCAGAAGGTAATCAATACAGATATTCTGCCAAGGTTACAGAAGGATGTGGTACAATGTCTTGTTAGTTTTGAATTGGTGTTCCCACCATCCTTCTTCAATATTATGACGCATCTCCTGGTTCATCTAGTGGAAGAGATTGCCATTCTCGGTCCGATATTTCTGCACAATATGTTCCCCTTTGAGAGGTTCATGGGGGTCTTAAAGAAATATGTTCATAACCGTGCTAGACCAGAAGGAAGCATCTCCAAGGGATATGGAACAGAGGAGGTCATTGAGTTTTGTGTTGACTTTATTCCTGACCTTAAGCCGATTGGTGTTTCTGACTCGCGGCATGAGGGAAGACTAAGTGGAAAAGGTACGCTGGGAAAGAAAGCAATGATATGTAGGGACGGGGATTCTTTCACTAAAGCACACTACACAGTTCTACATAATTCCACCTTGGCAGCTCCGTATATCGAGGAACACAAGAATATTGTACGCTCCAAAAACTCGGGGAAGCCTGAATCATGGATTACAGATGAACACATGAAGTCTTTCGGTGGTTGGATGCGGACACATCTCTTGAATGACACCATTGTTGGAGATCAGCTATACTTGTTGGCCGCGTAACCATCTTCTACTGTATTGAATTTCCAAGGGTATGAAATAAATGGGAATACATTCTACACGATCGCCCAAGATAAAAAGAGCACCAACCAAAATAGTGGTGTCCGCTTTGATGCAATAGACGAGAATGGACAAAAGGACACATATTATGGTTACATAGAGGAGATATGGGAACTAGACTATGGAGTCTCTTTTAAGGTCCCTTTGTTTCGCTGCAAATGGGTCAACCTGAATGGGGAAGGGGTAAAGATAGACCAGTTGTACGGAATGACAACAGTGGATCTCAACAATCTTGGTTATAGAGATGAACCATTCGTCCTAGCCAATGATGTGTCTCAGGTTTTCTATGTGAAGGACATGTCCTCCAGACCGAAAAAAAGAAAAAATATGCAAACGAATACATCATATGATGAGCCAAAGCGTCACATAGTTCTTTCAGGGAAAAGAAACATCGTGGGAATCGAGGACAAGACAGACATGTCAGAAGATTATAATAAGTTTGATGAAATTCCGCCCTTCACAGTGAAAACTGACCCAAGCATTCCGTTAAGTAAAGAAGATGCTCCATGGTTACGTCTGAAGCGGTCATAAGGAATGACATATGCCAAGAAGTTCATGCTCATATTATGTAACTCTAGTTCATGTCTTTCGCGGTTTGTGGCTTGACTGAAGGATATCTTTCGCGGTTTGTGGCCTTTAGTCCCGGTTTTGTAGTCTCAGTTTTTAATATTAATTTCACATATTAGGGAGTGCCTCTATGACCAGTTTCTCGGAGATGCCGGAGGACTGGGCTCCGTCGGCATCTCCCTGAAACTGGCCGCAGTGGTGTCCCTGCTCTCGAAAACCATCTTGCAGCTTGTAACTTCACTAACTAGATCAATACGCCTCGGAGCTAACTAATTTCACATATTAGGGAGTGCCTCTATGACCAGTTTCTCGGAGATGCCGGAGGACTGGGCTCAGTCGGCATCTCCCTGAAACTGGCCGCAGTGGTGTCCCTGCTCTCGAAAACCATCTTGCAGCTTGTAACTTCACTAACTAGATCAATACACCTCGGAGCTAACTAATTTCACATATTAGGGAGTGCCTCTATGACCAGTTTCTCGGAGATGCCGGAGGACTGGGCTCCGTCGGCATCTCCCTGAAACTGGCCGCAGTGGTGTCCCTGCTCTCGAAAACCATCTTGCAGCTTGTAACTTCACTAACTAGATCAATACGCCTCGGAGCTAACTAATTTCACATATTAGGGAGTGCCTCTATGACCAGTTTCTCGGAGATGCCGGAGGACTGGGCTCCGTCGGCATCTCCCTGAAACTGGCCGCAGTGGTGTCCCTGCTCTCGAAAACCATCTTGGAGATGCCTCAAACTGGCTGGAGGACTGGACTCACAAGGATGCATATTTATAGTACAAGCAGCTCGGCATAATGTCGACACTCACGACATAATGTCGACACTCACCCCTATTATTAGTGCTGACTCATCTTTAGTCCCGGTTGGTGTCTCCAACCGGGACTAAAGGTTCATCTTTAGTCCCGGTTGGTGACACCATCCGGGACAAGGTACAAGCCGCACGACATAATGTCGACACTCACCCCTATTATTAGTGTTGCCTGGCCCACTCTGCCGCAATCCCTTCAGTCGCGGTTGGTTTCTCCAACCGGGACTAAATATGAACCCTCTCTTTATATAGGCATTTCCCTCTATTTATTAGGTAACACTCAAGACATTTAATAATATTAAAAACCGGGACAAACCGGGACTAGCTAACACTCAGGACTAAAGCCGCCCCCTTTAGTCATAATCATGCCTAGTCCTATAGTACGCAGCTTCAGGGTCTTCATCGTCGTCGTCATCATCATCGTCATCGTCACCTGCCACTCCGGGGATCCTCAGCCCATCCATGGCATATACCAGGGGCCATTCCAGCCTCGGATTCACGGCGGGTGGGAGAGGGGTCTCCTGGAAGATGATGCCGCTACCGCCGGGACAGTGTGGGGCCTGTGGCGGGTGGACTCGTGGGCACCGTAGGCGAGGATGGTCTCCCCCGGCGATGTAGCGCATCACTCCGATGATAGTACGGTTCGCCCACCACAGACGACGGCCGGCTTCGTTGTGGTTCACCGGTGGCGGGCCATCACCCTCGTACCTGGCGAGCTCCCTTTCCCGCCTATTAGCGAAGAAGGCATTCCAGGTGTCGTAGTTGTCGGGATCCCACTGGGGATCCATCCGCTGCTCCGGCGTGAGCTCGTGGTAGAAGTGGTTTGTGATGGACGCCTGGCGTGCGGAACCTTGAGGGACAGGAGGGACGGGAACCCCTCCAGCGCTCAGCATCCAGCCGGCGGGCGACCGGTAGCCCGGCGGACAAGGGTAGTTGGAGGCGCAAGCGCCTCGGTCTCCTCGAGGGTCAGAATGACCCAGTAGGCGTTGTCCATTGTTCTAAGAGAGGAAGGTGTGGATGTGTGGATTGCCATGACACGATCACCCTAAATATAGAGGGAAAGGGCGGGAAAACTTGGCGTGAAGCTTTGGGAAATGGCGGGAAATATCTTTAGTCCCGGTTAGTGACTACATCCGGGACTAAAAGCTCTAGTAGAAAGGAAAGGGCGGGAAAACTTGGCGGGAAGAGGTGGGAAATGGTGGAAAATATTTTTAGTCCCGGTTTGTGACTACATCCGGGACTAAATGTCTGCCGAACAATGAAAATCCTTCGCGTGGTAGTCCATAGTTAGAAATTCAGATAATTCAAAACGGGCATAATAAATTCAAAAAAATCCGAACAATGAAAATCCTTCGCGTGGTGTCATATTTTGTTACATAGTTGAAAGGAAAAATACCAGACTTGGTATATTGATCATGTTTCGAAAAAACCTTCACAAAATGACCTATCATGTTCGAGGTTTCATGGCTTTCGATCCAAATGACCGATGTTATGTGCTGAATCACGGCATAGTTTGTGATGTTGTGCCCATATTATGCATGTGTGTGGACATTGGTATGGAGAACAATGTTGCAGGAGGAAGTTTTCCTTTTTGTCGCACGGAAAAGCCCTTTTCCATTTTCCGAGCGCAAAAACGGGTCGTTTTGTGAAGTAACCACCAAAATGCCGTTTCAGAATGCTACCGTCCCATTTTCCTAAAATACTAGACCACCTTACATGGACTATCTCCCAACCGGTACATCTCAAACCTTTTCGTCCATCCCGGGTAAAAAGGACAAATGTCTGCCGAATCGGTAGGAAGTGGGTCCGGTTTGTACTACAGGTACATGATCTATCGCCCGTGATTTTTTGAAAAAATTATTTTTAGACTCGCAATATGTGGTTTCTTCAGAGATCCAATGCAAGTTCTAACGATGCTCGTCCCCTATCTTCATGCACACCGGTTCGACCATAGTTAGAAATTCAGATAATTCAAAACGGGCATAATAAATTCAAAAAAAATCCGAACAATGAAAATCCTTCGCGTGGTGTCATATTTTGTTACATAGTTGAAAGAAAAAATACCAGACTTGGTATATTGATCATGTTTCGAAAAAACCTTCACAAAATGACCTATCATGTTCGAGGTTTCATGGCTTTCGGTCCAAATGACGGATGTTATATGCTGAATCACGACATAGTTTGTGATGTTGTGCCCATATTATGCATGTGTGTGGACATTGGTATGGAGAACAATGTTGCAGGAGGAAGTTTTCCTTTTTGTCGCACGAAAAAGCCCTTTTCCATTTTCCGAGCGCAAAAAACGGGTCGTTTTGTGAAGTAACCACCAAAATGCCATTTCAGAATGCTACCGTCCCATTTTCCTAAAATACTATACCACCTTACATGGACTATCTCCCAACTGGTACATCTCAAACCTTTTCGTCCATCCCGGGTAAAAAGGACAAATGTCTGCCGAATCGGTAGGAAGTGGGTCCGGTTTGTACTACAGGTACATGATCTATCGCCCGTGATTTTTTGAAAAAATCATTTTTAGACTCGCAATATGTGGTTTCTTCAGAGATCCAATGCAAGTTCTAACGATGCTCGTCCCCTATCTTCATGCACACCGGTTCGACCATAGTTAGAAATTCAGATAATTCAAAACGGGCATAATAAATTCAAAAAAAATCCGAACAATGAAAATCCTTCGCGTGGTGTCATATTTTGTTACATAGTTGAAAGGAAAAATACCAGACTTGGTATATTGATCATGTTTCAAAAAAACTTTCACAAAATGACCTATCATGTTCGAGGTTTCATGGCTTTCGGTCCAAATGACCGATGTTATGTACTGAATCACGACATAGTTTGTGATGTTGTGCCCATATTATGCATGTGTGTGGACATTGGTATGGAGAACAATGTTGCAGGAGGAAGTTTTCCTTTTTGTCGCACGGAAAAACCCTTTTCCATTTTCCGAGCGCAAAAAACGGGTCGTTTTGTGAAGCAACCACCAAAATGCCGTTTCAGAATGCTACCGTCCCATTTTCCTAAAATACTAGACCACCTTACATGGACTATCTCCCAACCGGTACATCTCAAACCTTTTCGTCCATCCCGGGTAAAAAGGACAAATGTCGGCCGAATCGGTAGGAAGTGGGTCCGGTTTGTACTAAATTCCAAATTAATATTTAAAGTTTTATTCAAATCCAAACACTTTTTATGTTTAAAGTTTTTCTAAATTCCAAATTAATATTTTAAAAATATAAGTTAATTCATTTTTAATTTTAAATGGTTACATTTTTTTTTTTTTAAAAATAGAAAATGGTTTTGGATTATTTATTCAAATCCATACACTTTTTATGTTTAAAGTTTTTCTAAATTCCAAATTAATATTTAAAAAATATAAGTTAATTCATTTTTAATTTTAAATGGTTACATTAATTTTTTTTAAAAAATAGAAAATGGTTTTGGATTATTTATTCAAATCCATACACTTTTTATGTTTAAAGTTTTTCTAAATTCCAAATTAATATTTAAAAAATATAAGTTAATTCATTATTAATTTTAAATGGTTACATTAATTATTTTTTAAAAATAGAAATTGGTTTTGGATTATTTATTCAAATCCATACACTTTTTATGTTTAAAGTTTTTCTTAATTCCAAATTAATATTTAAAAAATATAAGTTGTTTCATTATTAATTTTAAATGGTTACATTAATTATTTTTTAAAAATAGAAATTGGTTTTGGATTATTTATTCAAATCCATACACTTTTTATGTTTAAAGTTTTTCTAAATTCCAAATTAATATTTAAAAAATATAAGTTATTTCATTATTAATTTTAAATGGTTCATAGTTTAAATGGTTACATTAATTATTTTTCAAAACCGAAAATGGTTTCGAATTAGTTATTCAAATTCAAACACTCTTTATGTTTAAAGTTTTTCTAAATTCCAAAGTAATTATCATTTAAAAAACATTACAAATTTAAACCCCAAAATAAATAATAAGGCGGGAACAGAGAGAAAATAACTGAAAAAATTTGAAAACAGGGGAATACGTCCCGGTTGGAGCCACCAACCGGGACTAAAGAGCCCCCTGCGCACGCGCCCCTTCAGCTGCTGAAAATTGGACTATACGTCCCGGTTGGTGGCTCCAACTGGGACGTATGCACTTTTAGTCCCGGTTGGAGCCACCAACCGGGACGTATACCCCCTCCCCTTTATATAACTTCTCTTCTTCTCTGCTTCTCTTCTCTGCTTCTCATCGACGATGCCGCCAGGCTGCCCGCGCCTCCGCCTCCGGCCGCCACCGCCGCACGCTCCCCGTAGCGTCTCCTTCCCCGACGACCGCCACCCGCGTCTCTTCCCACCGTCGACCGCGCCGCCCGCGTCTCTTCCCGCCGACGACCGCGCCACCCGCACCCTTCCCCCACCGCCGCGCGTCAGGTACAACGCCCCTCCCTGCCTCTGTCCTCCCCCTTCCTCTGCTGCTGCTGGTGGGCGCGGCGGCTTCGATCGGGTGGTGCACCGTCGCCGGCGTCGTTTCCTCCACCGCCGCGTCCTCCTTGTCCACGGCCATGGCGGCCGCGTCCTCCTTGACAGCGGCGGCGAGGTGGCTCCGGGCCCCACCTCTGTTTCCCCTTTGCTTGCGTGGCGAGGTGGCTCCGCGTCCTCTGTTTCCCCTTTGCTTGCGTGGCTGCTGAGGTGGCTCCGGGCCCCACCTGTCAGCCACTATGGCTAGTTCTTACTATGGTGCAAAAGGTTTAAACATTTGATTTAATAATTTCAGAATTTGAATAAAACTTGTAAATTCAATAACTTTTAATCTGTAATACAGAAAAATACAAATACTATACCAAAATGTTCAGAAAAATGAGAACTATCTATCTATGCTATAATCATGCATTGTTCAACAACTTAAATGACAAGTTTAATTAGAACACCCTAGTAACCCTAACAGGTGATTCCGGAGTTCCTTGAGTTAGGGTTTGCGCCCCTCGGAACCCCGATTAACTTGTCGAGCATGCTTTAGGGTTACATTCCAATGCACATTAACTTGTCGTATCATCATCATTGCTTGAGCATTGCATCGATGCCATGTGTTGATTGTTTCCCTTTCTTTCCGGTGATTTGGTTCTTCTCGGTAGAATACGATATCGAGATCGAGATCGAGATCGAAGACCGAGATCAAGACCATAGATAGATCGAAGACCTTTTGTAGCCTTATACTCATGTTCCCCTCTCATAGCCTTAGGGTTTAGGGGTTCTCTTCATTTTTATTATTGTGTATGTATATATTAGGGTTTCACCTTCGATCCAGAAAATATTCGTTAGCCGCTTTGACTTATTCGTAACTTTCTCCTTTAGCCGCTTTGACTTATTCGTTTTTCCACCTATGCAGAAAATATGGACCCACACGTCAGAGACGAAGAAAAGGAAGAGTTGATCCAAGGTGTGATCCGTGGGGAAGATAATTTAGACGTATCAACGTTTCTGAACAACTCTGGTGAGGGTGATCCTCTTTTTACCGGAATAGACAACTTGTTTGAGGTTGAAGGTGTTGCCTTCCGCGAGGGAGAAGGCGATGCCTTGTGTAATCGAGAAGACGACCGCTCCAGCGAGGTGCATGTAATATAAATCAATTCATTAATTAATCATCTGCTATCTATATAGAAATAGTAACGACGATCTTTCTTCTTTTGGCCCTCCGGATCGAAGGAATCTACTGAAAAGAGCAGACGAGGCCCAACCAAAAAGTTGCAAGACCATGAGAGGTTCAGGATCGAAGATGTCGCTGAAGATGGCAAACCGACAACTCCCGAAGTTGTCGCAACCAAATTTGTGGCACAATGCGGAGTAATCGTTAGGGACTTAATCCCGATCACCATTAGAAATTGGAATAGGCCTACTAATGCGGATGAAGAGGGAACATGTTTATTTGTCCCTAAACACGCCAAAGATTTACTGTGGAAGAGGCTCATGGTTAATTTCAAACTACCGAAGATAGAGCTGGATCCAAATGCGGAGGATCCAGTTGAGGACGTCTTACAACATGGGAGAGCCATGGAGGCTAAGGTCAGGGAGTGGGCTTTGAAGAAGATGGCCCAGTGTTTCACCAACTGGAAGAAAAGATTGCACCTTGACTATGTCGTGAAAAAGAAGACTCCCGATTTCAAGAATATTGAGTTTGAGAAGATAAAACCATTCTGGGCTGAGTTTGTGGAATACAAGAAATCAGAAAAAGCTAAGAAAATGTCTGAAACGAATAAGCTGAATGCTGCTAACAAGAAGTATCACCATACTATGGGGCAAGGTGGCTACAGGGTTGGCATTCCTAAGTGGGAGAAACTTGAGCAGGAACTGCGTGATAAAAAGATCACCCCAGAGACAGACGATTGGGTAGAACGTGCAAGGAATTGGTTTTACGGGCATGGGGGCACGTTGGACTCAGAAGGGAGGTGTATATATAACATACGACATAAAGAAGACCCCTTGCCAATCGAGAGGATCAGAAAAGCAGTAAAGGCTGTTAAAGATGGGGACTTCATTCCCGATAGAGAGAATGATGAGCTCACACTCGCCCTTGGAAATAAGGAACATGATGGACGAACTGTAGGGTTTCGTAGCATGGAAAACAAAAAAATTCTACCGCATACAAACAAACAAGCCAAAATCTATCTACTAGATTGTAGCAACGAGTCGATGGAATAACTCACCCTCGAAGATTCCAAAGTGTTTAACGAGAGCGGATTCTCGTGGGTGATGTAGTCGTACTCTTTCCGATCTCAAGATCGCGTAGACGATCCTTCCGGCGCTGCGTTCCGGCAGCGCTCCCGCAGTCGGTCACACGTTCGGTACTCGATGAAGACCTTCCTCTCCCTTGTTCCAGCAGGCAGCGGAGGTTGTAGCACTCTCCTCGCGATTCCGGCAGCACAACGGCGTGGTACCGGAAGTAGAGGGGAGATCTCGCAGGGCTTCGCCTTAAGCCGGAGCGAGTATGGTGGAGTATGAGAGAGCTCCTCGGCGATCTAGGTTTTAGACACACCAAGGAGGAGGTGCTAGAGCCGGCGGCTAGGGTTTGGGGCACCCCAAGTCGGCGGCTAGGGCAACCCTGGGAGGTGGCGGCAGCAGCAGGAGGTGGTGGCGCCAATCTAGGGTTTTGGAGGAGAGGTACTTGTGTACTAGGAGGGGCAGCCCTGCCCCTCCCTTTATAGGTGGGAGGCGCGGCCAAGGGGAGGGGAGTCCCTCCCCAACTCGGCTTGGAGGTGGGCCGGCGGTTGGAGGAGGGAATCCCTCCCCAACTCGGTTTCCCACTCCTCCTCCTCTTTCCAAAACTTGTCGTTTGACTTTCAAACTAGCCGTTTGACTTTTCAAATTAGGATTTGAATAAACCCTTTATTTTGGACAGCAATGACACCTAGTACATTATGCAATCATTCCAACTTACAATGACACATTCATGTACCCTTCCCCCCCGGAGTGCCGGACATTCCGGAACCTTCTAGAATGTTCCCGATGAAAACACCGGAACCATTCCCCAACTCCGAAACGGGACTTTCCTTATATGAATCTTATTCTCCGGACCATTCCGGATCTCCTCGTGATATCCCGGATCCCATCCGAGACTCCGAACAACATTCGGTCTCTTTCTCATCATTCCATAACTACTCAAACAACGTCGAATCCTTAAGTGTGTCTCCCTACGGTTCGTGAATTATGCGGACATGATCGAGACACTTCTCCAAACAATAACCAATAGAGGAATCTGGAAATTCATATGGCTCCCACATATTTCTACGATTAATTTGCGATCGAATGAACCACTTACATACGATATCAATTTCCCTTTGTCTCACGATAGTTTACTTATCCGAGGTTATGATCGTCAGTATCTCTGCATACCTAGTTCAACCTCGTTACTGATAAGTACTCTTTTATCGTTCCCGTGATATGTGATCCCTTGTGAGCCAGTCGCATGCTTGCAAGCTAATTGGATGACATTTCACCGAGAGGGCCCAGAGTATATCTATCCGTCATATGGACGGACAAATCCCACTCTTGATCCATGTGTTTCAACCAATACTTTCTGAACACTCAATGCCACCTTTATAGCCACCCAGTTACGGTGTGGTGTTTGATGTCATCAAAGCATCCATCCGGCAAAGGTGATATGCATGATCTCATGGTCGAAGGAATCAGATAACTATGTATCAGAAAGCATATAGCAATTGAACTATTAAAATGACTTGATCTTTATGCTACGCTTATCTATAGGAGTATGTCCACCATATCATTCTCCTAACGATATGATCTTGTTGTTAATAACATCTCAATGTTCATGATAGGGAAACCACAATCATCTATTAACCAACAAGCTAGTATTATATGGAGGCTTTACTAGGGACTTCAAATTAAATTTACAAATCACACAAGTATTAATGTTTCCTTGTTAATACTATTATAGCATGAATATAAACATTCATCATAAACACAAAGATATAATAATAACTACATTTATTATTGCCTCTAGGGCATATCTCCAACACGAACACGAGGCACAAGAGGCTCCCAACCATGGAGGACTGGGTTTCCCGAAGAGAGGAAGAAATATCCTGATAGAAGCCATCAGAGGAGAGGTTTAGTCAACGGATCCGCCACATTCAGATCCGCAACAGTCTCCCACTTGCACTAGAGTCATCTAATCTAGATTACATGGTAATATACCGAACACCCATGGCAGTTTGGTGCTGGTCATGTTTTGCCCACGGGAGAGGTTTAGTCAACGGATCCGCCACATTCAGATCTGTGTGTACTTTGCAAATCTTTATATCCCCATCTTGGATATGTTCTCGAATAGCGTGGAAACGTAGCTTGATGTGCTTCAGCTTCTTGTGTGACCTTGGTTCTTGCGCATTGGCTATGGCGCCCATGTTATCACAGTAGATAGACATTGGGTCCAGCGCACTAGGAACCACACCCAGCTCTGTAATGAACTCTTTCATCCATATCGCTTCTTGTGAAGCCTCCGAAGTAGCCATGTATTCCGATTCAGTTGAAGATCTCGCCACAACGCTTTGCTTTGCACTCCTCCAGCTAACTGCTGCACCATTCAAAATAAATACGTATCCAGATTGTGATTTAGAATCATCTGGATCGGTGTTCCAACTAGCATCGGTGTAACCATTAACAACGAGCTGTTCATCACCTCCATAAGAAAGAACCATATCCTTAGTTCTTCTCAAGTACTTAAGGATGTTTTTGACCGCTGTCCAATGATCCACTCCTGGATCACTTTGATATCTGCTAGTTAGACTAACAACATATGCGATGTCGGGTCTAGTACATAGCATGGCATACATTAGAGATCCTATGGCTGAGGCATAGGGAGTCTTACTCATCCTCTCTCTATCTTCCGCCGATGTCGGACTTTGAGTTTTACTCAAGGTCGTATTGGGCAACATGGGCAAGAACCCTTTCTTGCTATCTTCCATTCCAAACCTCTTTAGAACTTTGTCCAAATATGTACTCTGTGACAATGATATTTGGCGTTTTGATCTATCTCTATAAATCTTTATGCCTAATATGTAAGCTGCTTCGCCAAGATCCTTCATTGAAAAACTATTATTCAAATATTCCTTGACACTATTAAGAAGGTCTACATCATTCCCAATCAACAATATGTCATCCACATATAGTATTAAGAATGCTACAGAGCTCCCACTCACTTTCTTGTAAATACAAGCTTCTCCATAAGTTTGTATAAAACCAAAACTTTTGATTACCTTATCAAAACGTTGATTCCAACTTCGGGATGCTTGCTTCAATCCATAGATGGACCGTTGAAGTTTGCATACCTTGTTAGCATCTTTAGGATCGACAAAACCTTTGGGTTGCATCATATACAACTCTTCATCAATGTCACCATTGAGGAATGCTGTTTTGACATCCATCTGCCATATCTCATAATCATAATATGCAGCGATTGCTAACATAATCCTTACAGACTTTAGCTTCGCTACTGGTGAGAAAGTCTCATCGTAGTCAACTCCTTGAATTTGTCGAAACCCTTTTGCGACAAGACGAGCTTTATAGACAGTAATATTACCATCAGCATCTGTTTTCTTCTTGAAGATCCATTTGTTCTCGACAGCCTTCCGGCCATCCGGTAAGTCCACCAAAGTCCATACTTGGTTTTCGTACATGGATCCAATCTCGGATTTCATGGCTTCTTGCCATTTATTGGAATCTGGGCTCATCATCGCTTCCTCATATGTCTCAGGGTCATCGGTGTTGTCCACCAACATGATACTCATAACGGGATCATACCAATCTGGAGTGGTACGAGTTCTCGTTGACCTGCGAGGCTCTGTAGCAACTTCGACCGAAGTTTCATGATCATCATCATTAGCTTCCTCTCTAATTGGTGCAGGCACCACAGGAACTTCTTCCGGCGCTGCGCTACTCGCAATTTCGAGAGAAGGTTCGACAACCTCGTCAAGTTCTACTTTCCTTCCAGTCACTTCTTTCGAGAGAAATTCCTTCTCTAGAAAGGATCCATTCTTGGCAACGAAGATTTTGCCTTCGGATCTATGATAGAAGGTATACCCAATAGTTTCCTTCGGGTATCCTATGAAGACGCATTTTTCCGCTTTGGGTTCAAGCTTGTCCGGCTGTAACTTCTTTACATAGGCTTCGCATCCCCAAACTTTAAGGAACGACAATTTAGGTTTCTTCCCAAACCATAATTCATACGGTGTCGTTTCAACGGATTTAGACGGTGCCCTATTTAAAGTGAATGCGGCTGTTTCTAATGCATAACCCCAAAATGATAGCGGTAAATCTGTAAGTGACATCATAGAACGAACCATATCTTAGAGAGTTCGATTACGACGTTCAGACACACCATTACGCTGTGGTGTTCCCGGCGGTGTCAATTGTGAAAGTATTCCGCATTTCTTCAAATGCTCGCCAAACTCGTAACTTAGATATTCACCTCCACGATCAGAACGTAGAAATTTAATCTTCTTGTTACGTTGATTCTCTACCTCACTTTGAAACTCCTTAAACTTCTCGAAAGTTTCGGACTTATGTTTCATGAAATAGATATACCCATATCTACTCAAGTCATCCGTGAAGGTAAGAACATAACGATAACCACCGCGCGATGCTACACTCATTGGACCACACACATCGGTATGTATGATTTCCAATAAGTCCGTAGCTCGCTCCATCATACCAGAAACTGGAGTCTTAGTCATTTTACCCATCAGACATGCTTCGCATCTTTCAAGTGATTCAAAATAAAGTGATTCAAGAAGTCCATCGGAATGGAGTTTCTTCATACGCTTCACTCCAATGTGACCAAGACGACAGTGCCACATATAGGTCGAGTTATCGCTCGATTTCAAACGTTTAGCCTCAATGTTATTAATATGTGTATTTCCACTATCGAGATTCAATAAGAATAGACCATCTATCAAAGGTGCATGTGCATAAAACATATTACTCATATAAATCGAACAACCATTATTCTCGGATTTAAACAAGTAACCGTCTCGCAATAAACAAGATCCCGATATAATGTTCATGCTTAACGCAGGCACCAAATAACAATTATTTAAGTATAAAACTAATCCCGATGGTAGATGAAGGGGTAGCGTGCCGACCGCGATCACATCAACCTTTGATCCGTTTCCCACGCGCATCGTCACCTCGTTCTTCGCTAGTTTCCGTTTATTCTGCAGCACCTGTTTCGAGTTACAAATATGAGCAACCGAACCAGTATCAAATACCCAGGCACTACTACGAATACTAGTGAGATACACATCAATAACATGTATATCAGATATACCTTTCTTCTTGATGTTGCCGTTCTTCAAATCCGCCAAGTACTTTGGGCAATTCCGCTTCCAGTGACCTTCTCCCTTGCAGTAAAAGCACTCAGTATCAGGCTTGGGTCCAGCCTTGGTCTTCTTCATCGGCGTGGTAACTTTCTTACCACCCTTCTTGAAGCGTCCCTTCTGCTTAGACTTGCCTTTCTTGAATTTGGTGGTCTTATTGACCAACAACACTTGGTGCTCTTTCTTGATCTCCACTTCTGCAGACTTTAACATAGCAAACAGTTCTGGCAACTGCTTGTTCATGTTCTGCATGTTGTAGTTCATCACAAAGTTCTTGTAACTTGGTGGTAGTGATTGGAGGACACGGTAAATCCCCAAAGCATTAGGAATCACTATACCCAAGCTTTGAAGTTTGTTTGCGTGCCCAGACATCTTAAGCACATGCTTACTGACGGAGCTGCCCTCTTCCATCTTGCAGTTAAAGAACTTTTCAGAAGCCTCATAGCTCTCAATTGCCGCGTGAGTCTCAAAGATCAATTTGAGTTCACGGACAATATCACGTGGGTCTGAATTCTCAAACCTTTTCTGAAGCTCCGATTCTAAACCATACAAGATAGCACACTGAACTATGGAGTACTGATTCTTCCGAGCAAGGTAAACATTCTTTACTTCATCGGTAGCATCAGCTGCAGGTGGGTCACCCAGCGGTGCATCCAGCACATAGGTCAAATTACCAGCTGTGAGGACAATCCTCAAATTGCGGAACCAATCCGCGAAGTTGCTTCCATTGTTTTTCAACTTTTCTTTCTCTAGGAACGCATTAAAATTGATGGTAGGGGCTGCCATTGATCTACAACATATTTGCAATAGTTTAGACTAAGTTTATGACAAATTGAGTTCAAATTAATAATAAAGTTTAATCTAGGTGAACTCCCACTCAAAACAACATCCCTCACATTGTTTTAGTGATCACACGAACCAAATCCACCATATCAAAACCGATCATCACGAGAGTTGATATAGTTTCAGTGGCGAACAATCGACATGTTCATCATATCTACTATATGATTCATGCTTTACCTTTCGGTGATCCGTGTTCCTGAGACCATGTCTGTACATGCTAGGCTCGTCAAGATCAAACCTTAGCTTCCGCATAAGCAAATCTGGCTTGCTTACGTTGTATACACTTGCGGAATCTAACACACCCGATCATCACGTGGTGCTTCGAAACAACAAGCTTTAGCAACGGTGCATACTAAGGGTGAACACTTTAGAACTTGAAATTTATGTGCATGAGGGATCATCTTATAATGCTACCGTCGTCTACTAAGCAATACAAGATGCATAAAGGATTAACATCACATGCAATTCATAATATGTGATATGATATGGCCTTTCTTCTTTGTGCTTCCGATCTCCATCTTCAAGCACGAACATGATCTCCATCATCACCGGCATAGCATCAAGGTCAATGACGCTTCTTCATGGTTGTCGTCCACCAGCTTCAACTATTACAACTACTTTGAATAGACACGCGGGTCTTAACAGAAATTAAAGACAACCATATGGCTCCTGCCGGTTGCCAACTTACAATAAGGAACATTGCATACATCAAATATAATCACAATCATGGCCATATCACATCACTGCACACCCCTGCAAAACAAAGTTAGACACCTCTACTTTCTTTGCATATTTTACGTGGTTTGGGGCTATTAATAAGTGTCGTTCTAACTTACGAACATGAACCACAACATTGATACTAGTATTGTTAATCACCCGTTGTAAATTGGATCTTAACTATGCTAGGAGAAACAGGCACCCGCAAAGCCACTTATGCAATACAAGTTGCATGTCAAGCGTGGAGCAAGTCTCATGAACGGTGTCATGTAAGGTTAGCCCGGGCCGCTTCATCCCAACATACCGCAAGATGCAAAGTACACAAGAAGCAATCGACAATAAAAGCATCAACGCCCACAATGACCATTGTGTTCTACTCGTGCAACAGATCTACATATAGACACGGCTCTGATACCACTGTAGGGGTTCGTAGCATGGAAAACAAAAAAATTCTACCACATACAAACAAACAAGCCAAGATCTATCTACTAGATTTAGCAACGAGTCGATAGAATAACTCACCCTCGAAGATTCCAAAGTGTTTAACGAGAGCGGATTCTCGTGGGTGATGTAGTCGTACTCTTTCCGATCTCAAGATCGCGTAGACGATCCTTCCGGCGCTGCGTTCCGGCAGCGCTCCCGCAGTCGGTCACACATTCGGTACTCGACGAAGACCTTCCTCTCCCTTGTTCCAGCAGGCAGCGGAGGTTGTAGCACTCTCCTCGCGATTCTGGCAGCACAACGGCGTGGTACCGGAAGTAGAGGGTAGATCTCGCAGGGCTTCGCCTTAAGCCGGAGCGAGTATGGTGGAGTATGAGAGAGCTCCTCGGTGATCTAGGTTTTAGACACACCAAGGAGGAGGTGCTAGAGCCGGCGGCTAGGGTTTGGGGCACCCCAAGTCGGCGGCTAGGGCAACCCTGGGAGGTGGCGGCAGCAGCAGGAGGTGGTGGCGCCAATCTAGGGTTTTGGAGGAGAGGTACTTGTGTACTAGGAGGGGCAGCCCTGCCCCTCCCTTTATAGGTGGGAGGCACGGCCAAGGGGAGGGGAGTCCCTCCCCAACTCGGCTTGGAGGTGGGCCGGCGGTTGGAGGAGGGAATCCCTCCCCAACTCGGTTTCCCACTCCTCCTTCTCTTTCCAAAACTTGCCGTTTGACTTTCAAACTAGCCGTTTGACTTTTCAAATTAGGATTTGAATAAACCCTTTATTTTGGACAGCAATGACACCTAGTACATGATGCAATCATTCCAACTTACAATGACACATTCATGTACCCTTCCCCCCCGGAGTGCCGGACATTCCGAAACCTTCTAGAATGTTCCCGATGAAAACACCGGAACCATTCCCCAACTCCGAAACGGGACTTTCCTTATATGAATCTTATTCTCCGGACCATTCCGGATCTCCTCGTGATATCCCGGATCCCATCCGAGACTCCGAACAACATTCGGTCTCTTTCTCATCATTCCATAACTACTCAAACAACGTCGAATCCTTAAGTGTGTGTCCCTACGGTTCGTGAATTATGCGGACATGATCGAGAAACTTCTCCGAACAATAACCAATAGAGGAATCTGGAAATTCATATGGCTCCCACATATTTCTACGATTACTTTGCGATCGAATGAACCACTTACATACGATATCAATTTCCCTTTGTCTCACGATAGTTTACTTATCCGAGGTTATGATCGACAGTATCTCTGCATACCTAGTTCAACCTCATTACTGATAAGTACTCTTTTCTCGTTCCCGTGATATGTGATCCCTTGTGAGCCAGTCACATGCTTGCAAGCTAATTGGATGACATTTCACCGAGAGGGCCCAGAGTATATCTATCCGTCATATGGATGGACAAATCCCACTCTTGATCCATGTGTTTCAACCAATACTTTCTGAACACTCAATGCCACCTTTATAGCCACCCAGTTACGGTGTGGTGTTTGATGTCATCAAAGCATCCATCTGGCAAAGGTGATATGCATGATCTCATGGTCGAAGGAATCAGATAACTATGTATCAGAAAGCATATAGCAATTGAACTATTAAAATGACTTGATCTTTATGCTACGCTTATCTATAGGAGTATGTCCACCATATCATTCTCCTAACGATATGATCTTGTTGTTAATAACATCTCAATGTTCATGATAGGGAAACCACAATCATCTATTAACCAACAAGCTAGTATTATATAGAGGCTTTACTAGGGACTTCAAATTAAGTTTACAAATCACACAAGTATTAATGTTTCCTTGTTAATACTATTATAGCATGAATATAAACATTCATCATAAACACAAAGATATAATAATAACTACATTTATTATTGCCTCTAGGGCATATCTCCAACACGAACACGAGGCACAAGAGGCTCCCAACCATGGAGGACTGGGTTTCCCGAAGAGAGGAAGAAATATCCTGATAGAAGCCATCAGAGGAGAAAGGACAGGGCCAGAGCGAATGCGTTTAATTGAAGAACGATTAAAGCAACAACAAGATGAAATTAACGCACTTAAAGAGCAAAGTACTACCGGCCCATCTCAGCAGCACACTGCATTCGATGCTACCGGCCTATCGAATAATCGAAAAAGCAGTGTGGCTTCCACCGAGGTCCCGGGTGATGACAATGGCGATGACGATGATGCACCGACGATGGCTCCTGTTGGCTACCCAGTGGATGATATCACAGAGATGACACACTGCGAGCTACATGTCAAAGTTGTGAACATATCAATGAAGGTGGCGGTCGGCTATGCCTTACCAATTGGACCCACACCAACTTACCATTGTCGTCCGGTTCCAGAGGGCTACGCTGTTGTCGGCGTGGATGAAATCATGCCCACCTTTGAGGTTTTGGATCTTCACTACCCTGCTGGTGAAGGGGATGTGACTGTGCTGGGTGATGCAAAAAACGTCACCATTCTATGGCCGAAGGAATGTATCGTGCTTCGAAATCACACGCCAAGGCCATCTTCGCCGCCGCCTCACCCGTCTCCAGCGAGGTCGTCGCCGCCGCGGTAGCCGTCTTCGTCGCCTCACCCGGCTCCGTCGCCTCACCAATCTCCGGTGCAGCCATCGCCGCGGGAGCCATCGCCGGCGCCTCAGGATAAAAAGCGTAAGCGTACCGCTACTGTGCGTCGTAAGCGATCGCCGAAACGTAAACAAGAGCCTCTTCCAAAAGTACCAAAGGTTCCTCCCAAGAGAGCTTATGACTGTACTGAAGAGGAGACTGCGGCGATCGCTGATGCGGAAACGACAGCGTTTTTCGCTAAGCTGAGGCGGCCGAAAGAGCCAGAGTTCCCCAGCACCAAAGAAGAAAAAGCCAAAGTGTTTAAAATGCTAAAGAATCTTCATCAACCCGAGCCAAAGCTGTCATCAGACTATGACCGTTCTATTCTCAAGTCACATGCGGCACAAAAAGCCTCGAAGAGCAGTACTGATGCAAGCGGGAAATCTGTTGCCCAGCTCAGAGAACAAGCAAAACAGACTTGCGCCCCTCTCAAGGTGATTTCTCAAACCAATGTAGGGTCGAGCAAATATGGGGCCGAAGAGCAATATGTTCCAGAGGTAGTTGCACAATACGGAGAAGCTGCCGCTGCTCAAGGTATGTGTATTGCCCAGTACTTATCCCAGTTAGAGTTCTTCCCCGTGAGTGAAGTAGCATACAAATACCAGTACGGCAAACCTCTCGTCAAACCTGAGGAGGTAAACAATCTTTCAACAAAAATGCGAAGATTGCATAACTGGTACATGCATGCCACGTCCGCCGGGGCTAACTGGATAGTGCTGAGGGTTACAAAAAAGCATCATGGGAAAGAAAAGGATGACATGATATCCATTGAATTTGATGAACTATTTCAATTATTCAATCAAGACGCCTTGGACAAATCGATCATCAGTGCCTATTGTCTGTAAGTACTAATTCTGTAATTAATTTAGTCTCGAGCTATATTATTTTGTTTATTGCATGTATATAATCATACTGTAATATGCAGAATGAAGATTCTCGAATGCAACAGAGGACAAATCTATGACATTGGCTTCATTGACCCATATTGGGTTCATGAAGCTAATCTCAAAATAAGCCCCCAGGATACGGAGGATAATATAGTACACGCGTTAAGGTTTCAAGAAACCAAAAGGGAAATACTATTTCCTTACAACTTCCAGTGAGTGTTATTGTCCTGTATACACTTTCTATTTCGCTTACTCGATGTTAAGTATATAATTGATTAGTTATGCATTCGCAGGTACCACTATATTATGTTAATCATTCAACTTGACAAAGGGCGTGTACTAGTCATGGACTCGAAACATAAACCCCTTGAGACGTGGAAGGACATGCAGATACTTCTCCAGCGGTAATTCTAATCATTACGACACTATATCGGCAACGTTCGTGAATTTTATGATATCAAGTATTTAATAACTTATTTTATTCGTTTTCTTCGCCGGGCAGCGCTTAGAAAAGGTTCACCAAAAAGGCTAGGGGTGTTTGGAAAGAGGAGCTTACATTTGAAGCACTAGATGTATGCACCACTAGCTATATCCGCGCATCTCTTTGATTCTAGTTTTGATACAGTTATTATCATGCTTGATTATTATTTTGATTGAACTCTGTTCTCATAAAGTGCCTGACGCAAGGACCAGGTAACAATCTATGTGGATACTATGTTTGCGAGTTCATCCGGCAGAAGTGCGATGAGAAGGGCAGAAATTTAGAGCAACTCCACGTATGTAAACAATTTCTATAGTTTTTAATTTCAAACAAATTGTGTTTAGTTTCATTCATATAGGCTGACTCCTTTTTTTAAATCAGATCGAACGTCTACAGGACGGTCTTCTGCCAAAGGATCGCGTATGAGCAATTCAGGAGGAATTGGCGGGATTCTTGGATGCAGAAGTCCTAGACCCGAAAGGGGAATACTATTCTACTGTGTATAGACAATAGGGATTGTAAAAATAGCAACTTTGAAGGAATTAGCCGGTAGCATCGAATAGCAACTTTTGTATGTAGTGCATGAACTCGATTCGTGTATTGAATGTAATATTGTCATGATGATCTTGTGTAATATAAGGTTCCTTCGTTGATAAGTGCAAAACATTAAATAAACAATAAAACAACCTAAATGAATTCTCTGCCGCGGCACAAAAGGTGGCGAAAATGCTGCCGCAGCAACAAAATGTGCCAAAATAAATTCTCTGCCGCGGCAGAGAAATGGGCCAAATCCCTGCCGCGGCAACAGGTTATTTCACGCTCTGATGTCGCCACGTGTGCCCCATTTGTCCTGGTTGGTGGGGCAACCAGGACTAAAGGTTGGGGCTTTAGACCCGATTGCCCCGTCCCGGTTGGGTAACCGGGACTAAAGCCCCTTACTAACCGGGACCAATAGGCCTCTCTGCACTAGTGTGTATCATCTCTCGCGTGGCTACGTAGCCGTCACACGTCACGCGGATTGGCGTCACTCCCACAAAATCGAGCCCCCGCCGCCGCCGGCAGGCACCGGCTACTTTTCAAAGGGAATCGGGGAGGAGCGAGCTTGCTTAGAGAGGAAGCCACCGAGTGTGCCTCTGAATTCAGCGGGACAAACAACACGTACTCCATGAAGATTCCCCCTCCCGCCAAATCTTTTTTTTTTGTTTGCCTCCGAATCAGATTGGACCGCCCAGCGAATATGCCACGTGACAACAGAATGTCAAGGCATCCGAATCATCTCCGACGCATCTCCAGCTGAACGCTTCTACTATACCATTTCGCCTCCGAATCTCCGAAACCAAGGCGGCGGCCAAAGGCCAGTGCGATCTGATTTGACATAGGATTAGTTTATTTATAGGAAAACCACCGATCGGCGAAAATCTGGAAACCATCTTCCTAGGTCGTTGGATGGCTAGTGGATGGAGCGGATCAAAGGTGGAACTCCTCATCAACAACTGAACCCCGTTTCTCCCTTGTCTCTTCCAAATTACCTGAAATAATCGGGAGGTATTTTCTCATGTTTGCGAACTATCCTATCCATACCAGCGACGCCCTGTTCCAACAATGTTGTCATGATGACGAGCATGACAACAACTCAGCAGGAAGTATGATGACTTGCGGTCGTGGCACTCCCCGCATGCCGCCGACGGATGCATCGCCCCATGGTACAGGGCCCGGCAGCGGGCAGCTACAGCACAGCGCCCACGTGGCCAGGCATCCCATTTAGATGAATTTAGACACTATTTAGTATATAAGTTTATTTAAATTTTGATATATTCAAATAATTAATATGGGTCGAAGGGGGTAGAATGCAAACATCAATAAATCATACATGGATCGTCACCAGTTCATTGCGCCTTTGCCGAGTGCCAGCTCGCTCCAAATATGGCGACGGGTTCAGAGTCGCTTCTTGGACCTTGGCAAGCATTGCGACAAAACTTTCGAGAAGTGTCTTTTTGAGTTGACTGCTCACACGAGACTATTTTTCCAACTGAAAGGGCCATATACTTGGAATTTGTATCTCTGATCGCATATGTGATATCATGACAACACGGACACTGTTGCGGGTATATAGAGGGAATTGTTAGAAGGAATAGGTGCAAAAGTTGTCATTAAAAAAATGAAGCTTTTTTTAGGGAAAAACATGAAGCTGGACGTAAGAGAACTGTGACGTGCCATCGAAAGAAACTGGGCCCTATATAGTTGGGCCGAGCCACTAAAGGCGGGGAATAGGCCAAATTTTATTTGACACTTAAGGCGTCATCTATGCTCACTACGCGTACTCTTTTCTCTTCGTATCGCTGATTATGGGTCGAGCCTATTTCTCGTTTTTGAGCGAATGTTCTCCCTTCTCTCGCTGTGACAGGTCTTGTAATGCTCCGGTCGGTTATATTTTTCTTCTTCGAATGTTTTTACCAGTTTTCTTCCTGTGACACGTACACACTTGCGTTTTTTTTTCTATTTGTAAATTTGACATCAATAAATGTAAACGATAGTAGTAACTCTCTCTTTTTTTATAGTCAATCGGTAGCCACCTAGATTCTAGAATTCTGCTAATTTAGTTCAATAATCCGGTATGGAGGGAGTACCAATTTAATGGAGATGAAATCGTTCGAGTGGGAAAGTAAAACATAAATGAAAATACCAATAAAACTTTCATGTGTCCATCTATTCATTTCTTTGATCTCAAAATATGGCGTGGTCTGCTTCACACACTCGTCTTGGAGATTCGTGGCAGCTGTCACATTGGTCCGTGCTGAGCAACACTCGTGTGCTACATTGTAAACTTTTTCTGGACCTGTTACCGCGCGCATGGCATGTCTCACGTTTCGTTAAACAGGTGTGTGCAAACTGCTGCCAAGTGGCTGAGTCGACCACATGTGTATGCATGGCCCAAATCATGATAAGGGACCAAAACTCAATTGAAAGAAAACGTGCATGCCATGACCTACCTCACTCAATTATTGGATACGTACGTGCTACCACGTGCACGTGTATGCAGTAGGAAATCTTTGTCGGGATCTGACTATCTCACTTAGCTTGTGCTAGCGCGCGCGTACAGATCGGCAGCGTGCAAGTTGCACAAAATTAAGCGAGGGCAATTGCACAAAATAATCTTTACTGTGAGAGTGCCTTCTTTCTTTTCTTGAAAGAGGACAGTTTTCACGCAAGAATATTCAAACTAGAACAATGTTTACATGTGTGTGTGCATGGTTCAAATATATGCGAAGTATAGGATGATGTATCCTTAAATGCTTTGTATGTTCTTCGCAAAAAAATGCTATGTATGTAGTTTTATCATGGATACGTATATTTTTCTTGAGATATGGCTTCATACACCATTAGTTGTAGCATGTCATCTAATATGGGATGCATGGTCACTTCACATTACCTCATTTTTTTTGTTCCTGGTCTAAGCTGATGAAAGTAAGAACACACATCCTATGACTAGAGAAAAAATAGATGCTCCGTAAACAAGAAATAAGTCTGTTGCTGATACCAATGAGAGAGAGCATGTCCTGCAGTTTATTGGCATAGCGAGATATGCTCTTTCTCGTTGAACGTGGAGATGAAATACTCCTCCAAAAATGAACGGCCATGTTGTTGCCACAAATACGTACAAGAGCATCCAATTTTGAAACAAATATGCATATAATTTCTTCGTGAGCGATTTGCATATCTATCTTGTTCAGTAATCGTGACGATTTGTACGATCTTTATGGACGATGGTATTTCCCTAGCTCATTTCCTCTCGTTGAGTAGTACGTACAATCTTCTTCTCTACTAGTTTGATCTCTAGCGCGCTATCTTATTCAAAGAACAAGAATACATAAATAAAAATAGAAATTGAGAAGAATAAAACACTAGGCATAAAGATGACAACGATACAACATAACAATGTGGCATAGTGGATTGGATCTGATGTCCAGTGACTAAAGAAATATAACGATAAGCTAGAGCATATCTTGGCAACAACATGACATCACCGTAAGGCCAACCCTTTATTGAAATAGAAAGAAAGAAATCACAAATAAGATGTCACATTAGATTGGACACATGATATCCAGTCAATTTATTATTGAAGCAGACAACAACAACGATACATCCATGATTTGGACTTAATTAAAGAACTAACAATTAATGCGTAGTAAAGTCGAAAACCATCCTGCTTGCTTGGTGCAGAGACACGATAGATCGTTTCCATGGCATCACACTTGGTCGTTGCCAACCACAACTGAGGGCATGAAAAAAATATATAGTTTGCATTAGAAACAACTACCTGCCAACAACAATAAGCTACTCGAAAATTAAGGTATGTAATGTAATGAGATTATCTTACATTATTCTTTATTCAGGCCGTATTAGGCTAACTAATGATCAGCAACAGCGTAGTAGTGTTCACGGTGGTCATCGGGGTAGAAAAGGCTGATATCTCTGCCATTGACCTTCTGAAGGGGTCTCGCGTTCATCTCCATGCCCTTCACATGACAAATTCAACAAACAACTATTATGTAAAAAAATCAACAAACAACTATGGGATCTAGACTTGGCTAGTTGGCTTTCTTAAAAAAAAGATTGGACAAGTGAATTATTATGGTAAGAACTTAATTACATCATGGATGGCGTCAGTGAGAAGCTTGAGTTGGTCACTTGACACGGTGGCGACCTGCAAAAGGATGTACGTAAATTAATACTTCATGCATCCTAGTACTATGATATAAAATGTTATTATAACCAATCCATGCATGAGTATATTATGTTGGTTATTGTCCATATTATGGGATGCATGGAGGGAGTATGTATAATACACTAAATATGGTTGGTAGCCATAAACAAGGTACAGGCGTAGGCGTAGGCGTAGATACCCTGTTGATGACAGTCCAGATGACCCCCTCGTCACATGACGGCGTGGTGAGGGAGCCCATGTAGCGGTAGTAGGCTTGGCCGTCGCCCCTGGCGTCCCAGGGGTCCACCACGCCGGCATTCACCTCCTTTTCCTTGGTCTCCGCCAGACTCCGCAGGTAAGGCTCCAGCTGCATGCATGGATGCAATTAGCGGATTAGCTTACTGCCTCCGATCCGGTCTGGTTTAATTATTAGGCGTCTAATGGCCGGCAGCAGATGGATAATGAAGATTGGAGAGACGTAGCTAGCTAGGTACCTGGTGCAGGAAATTATCGTCGCGCCCGCCGATCTCGTAGAGGAGGCCGATGACGGCAGCCTTGTCGTCGGCGCTCATGTGAACCATGTGGAGCTCCATGTCGTAGCGGCGGCCGTCTACGGTGTGCTCGCTGGGGGAGTGCCAGTGCAGCTGCCTGAGGTGGTACGCGGTGCCGTTGATCCACAGGGTCCCGGCCGCGGCGGCGAACTTGACCTGGATGTCGTGGCCGCGGTTGACGAGGGAGGCCTCGGCGGGGCGGTAGGTGTGGTTGAGGTAGGTGAGGTCGCCGGAGGCGGAGGCGGAGAGGGGGAGGTCGATGGGCGACTGCATCCGCCCCGTTCCGCACGTCGCCCACTCCTCCTTGATATTGCCCCAGTTCTCTGGCCCGTTCTCGGATCCGGAGACGTAGCTGAACTCCAGTTCATCCTCTTGATGCAACAACAATTCCAGCCCAGATTACTTGATGGTCCAAGAATTAATCAAGACATGCATTGGAGTAATTTGCATGCGGGTAAGTCAGCTAGCGCGGTGGAATTAATTAGTACTACACCATAGAAGATAAATTTGCGTTCCATAGAGGCTAGAGCTAACCTGTTTCTTGCTGGGCTCTGGCGGCAGGGACGACGGCCAAGAGCAGGAGAAGGAGCTGCAAGGCCGAGACCGCGAGCTGGTGGCGAGCTGAACGCATATTGCTCTCTGTGTTGTGTGACTCTGCCCTGCCTGCTGTCTAGGTGGGTTACTGAACGGGGGCAGGGGATAGGGGCCTATATATATTCTTTGAAAAAGGTAAGGAGAGGAGCCGCACCAGATCCTTATACATCGATTCAGCGAGCAGTGATCTATCCAATTCATCAGTCAAAATTAGTGTTATTAAGAGGAGGCGGCTATGTCTTAAAATCGGAATAAGATACTCTCTGTCCTATTCTGTTATGGTGGTCCGTTTAGCATCGACGGAGGGCGCGTGGAGTCATGTGTCCGACGGATCTCCTAGGATTCGATCGTTTTTTGTGTTCGTTGGTGTAGACCAGTTTCTCCCAAATTACGGTTTTCATCATTGGTGATGGTGTCTGCTCTAGTGTGTTGGTCCTTATATGGATCTTAGCACGACGATTTTCCTTCTATCTACTACAAGAAGCTCTAATACGACAATCTTTGCCTGGCTCCAGTGAAATAGGGGAGAGGACGGTGACGTGCCTTTGGCTCGGCTAGTATCTGTAGTCATCACTAGGTGGTCCAAGGACCTATTTCTAATTTTTATTACTTTTGAGACTCTTTGTATTATTGTTGATTATTATTAATAGATCGGTGGAGTTTTCACAAAAAAATTACTGTTATTAAGGATCTGGTGCGCTGGTCCTTAGGAATTTTAGCACGATGACTTCCCGTCTATCTATTACAAGAAGCTCTACTACGACAATCTTTGTCCGGCTTCGGTGATGGAGGGGCGACGACGGTGGCGTGCCTTTGGCTCGCGCTAGTGTCTATAGTCATCACTAGGTGGTTCAAGGACCTATTTCTAATTTTATTTTTGGGTAATCTTTGTGCTACTATTGATTATTATTAATAGATCGATGGAATTTTTTTAAAAAAATACTGTTATTATTAGTTGGCATAAAGATACCCCAATATGCTATACGGCCATCCCTGCTGCATAGTCGGCGGCAGCGTCCTCCTCTCACGTCTCTCTAGTGCAACGCCGCTGAATATCGGGGCCGCGTGAGGGGGTGCTCTTCCGTGGTGGCTATCTGAGCGAGAGATAAGGAGAGTATATCACTAGATGATAAGTTGTCGCATGCTTTTGAATTTTTCATTGGTTGCTTTTTGTATCGACCTTATGTGATACTTGAGATGTGATGTTTTTTAATCATCATTGGTTGATATTTGTATCGATCATATCGTGATCCTTGACATGTAATGTTTTTAATCTTTCATTAATTGATATTCTTACGTGACCCTTGAGATGTAATGGTTTATTTATGAACTTCCTTATAAAACCGACTGTGTAGAGGCCAGGATGCTTATCCCATTTCCAGAAAAGAAAACCTACAAGGAGTGTGGGAATGAGGTTATATCACCTACGACTTCTATACCTTGGAACCATAGTTTTAAAAAACGGATCGGTGAGAGAATCGGTGAAACGACTGGTTCACTGGTCGGATCACCGAATCTGGTTCGATGGCAACAAAAAAACAATATTTTTAGTTAAAATCTAATCAAATTTCGAAATAAAATAACCATAAAAGGAATATGTAGGGTATATTTCCATGTGTAATCACAAAAGATGGTGAGCCCAAGTGATATTTGGGCTTAGTTGATGTTATTTCTTCCTAAGTTTGATTCATGATGCAACATATTTTTTCACTGATTTTTTGCTGTTGGACCATTGCTCTTAACAAACCGATGAGGTTGTTGGTTCGGGTTTTCTATGATCGGACCACCCAACCGGTCCGTTTTTAAAACTATGCTTGGAACATGCCTGAGGCAATCAAAGCAAATTTGTACACCTTAAAATACTATCACGCATTGATGGATCAACATGGTGTGGTAGATCATGGAAAACGTCCTTTGTACTAGTAGGGGTGGAAGTGGACAGTTCGGCAGACCCAGTGGAAGGTAGCCTGATTAGTGCACTGAACACATGGTTAATGATTGATGAGTATGTAAGTACATGACTAGTGATTCAGTTGGACGACACGGACAGGTCTCGGTGCCGTTGCCGCACGGACGTCCGCCTGCATCGCTAGTGTCTACTCATGTGCGAAAATATGACGAACAAGGATATAGTATGAGATGAGATAGGAAAACGACGTGTCTAAGTCTACCCATGTAGGAAATGTCGTGTGAGAAGGGGAGAGAGAGACACGACACGGCCATTTAAAACATCAAGAACATTGACAGTTCTTCCGAAAGGAGCGGTACCGAGCGCTCTTGCCCTACTCTCCCGAGGCGCTCTCCCTCCTTCCTCCATCATTGTCGCCAGCGAGGAAGGGTCGGGCCTCTCCCCCTCTTCGGTAGCGGTGCTCCTAGGACGCTCATGGTCCAGAGTGCGAACTGGGTGGTTACTCGCGGCGGCGCTTGTTCTCTTTGATGGGGCGACTACAGCAGAGGCATCTGCAAAAATGGACGCTGACGGGAATCTCCCGGCTCAGATCTAGGCGCATCAGTCCCTGTCCGGGCCTAGGCGGGCCGACGTGTCGGCGGGCTGCATGGCCTCCTGGAGATGGTGGCGTTGATGTTGCTCAGACAAGGGATGGTGGCGGTGCGAAATGCTTGCTGCAGCAGGATGGTGGGGGCTTTATGGGCCCCATATGTGCACCAGTCAGGCCTGCCTAGGCATGGTGTGCCCCGGTTGTTCTGTCTGGTTGGCTACCGACTCTTGGTGGTGGAGGTTCTTCTCTCCCGTGTGGCTGCTCTACTACTGCACTTCGTTCGGCGTTGTCTGATGCGTCCGTCTTGCAGGTCGTTCTCCATGGATCACGAATATTACTTAATGGTCCAAGAATTAATCAAGACATGCATTGCAATTTGCATGCGAGTAATTCAGCTAGCCGCAGTGGAGTTATTTAGTATAGAGATAAATTTGTGTCCGAGAGAGCCAACCTATTTCGTGAGGCGGTGCTCTTCCGTGGTGGCTATTTGAGAGAGAGAGAAGGCGAGTATATTACGAGATGTTTAGTTGCCGCATGCTTTTAAATCTTTCATTGGTTGCTATATGTATCGACCTTATATTTTTAATTTGTATCGATCTTATGTTTATGTAATCCTTGAGATGTAATATTTTAAATTATGAACGTAATCCTTGAGATGTAATGTTTTTAAATTATGAACTTGCTAATAAAACAGCGCGTTTAGAGGCCAGGATGCTCATCCCCATTTCAGAAAGGAGTGCGTGAATGGTGTTCACCTACAGGCTACGACTGATACACCTTGGAACAGGCCCAAGGCAGCCAAAGCAAATTTGCACACCTTCACCGTATTGTGACATGCTATATCAGCCTATCACGCAGTGATTGACCAACATGGTGTCGTAGATCTTGGAAAACGTACGTCGTGTCTACCCATGTGGAAAATATGACGAACAAGGGTATATGAGATGATGAGATTGGAAAACGACGTGTCTAAGTCTACCCATGTGAACGTCGTGTTCTACTTTCACGCAAGTGACAAGCGTCAAGACAGAGTGAGCACGATACTACTTACGGCCTATATATGATGCAAACTTCCAAGTTGTCGATCACATGCATGCATGGACCAAATAAACGATGGTAAGAATCAAGATCACATTCATGAACCGTAAATTGGTGGTACGCACCAAGCCTGCAACAAGGCGACACCGACAATAATCAATTGGACCTGCTAACATTTGTACACACGCACACACGCACACACGCATACGCACGCACGCACGCACGCACGCACGAGCGAGCGATTTGTACAAAAGTCTTTTCACCCTTCAGTACCAGCCAAGTCGTGCTTCAATGGGGGACTCGCTTCAATGGTGCCTTTACAGTTCCCAAGCGAAGTTTGATTTGCAATGCAAATTTAGATTTCACGCACGTGAGGTGAGACTTCCTAGCTAGCTGGGGCAAATGGACGGATCAATCGGCCAGCCAACTCGTGCAGATTGATCATTTGATGTTCGTCCCCGCGTCAGTTGCATATACTATCCGAATTGAGTTTAGTTCCTGATGCAATCGTCTTGCGTACAAAGCTAGTGAAACAACCCAGCGAAGAAATAAACCCAGCAAATCAGCCAAGCCTCTCTACAGATGTGACGACATGCAACAAAAGCGTCTAGAGAACCCACCGGCGACCGACCAGGGCGTTGAGGAGGGTAGTCAGCTCGCCGACGGCGACGTCGAGGAGGGTGGTCTTTCCGTGGGTAGAGCGCTAGCTCGTAGTTGCTCTGCCGGGCAAGCAGCTGGAGCGATTGTGCCGTCGACGGTTTAGGAAGAAGGGATCAGTTTTGTGGACTAGGTTATCAGTTTGGTCTCGTTGCGTTGAGACTCGTCGACGCTCAGTTCATCTCTTTTTTCTATTCGTCCATTCTTGTTCTTTAACGGGGGTTCCTTATATTTCTTTTTAGTAGAATTACAGGTTGGGGCTGTTGGGCCAAATCTGTCTCACCAGTCACCCGTGCCGTCAGATCAAATTATGCTAGTTATATTTAAGGAGTAGTAAAAAATAAAGTTGTCTTTCCCAAATATCAACACTTCTGCTTTGAGGCAATGTGTTGGAAATTTAATTGTTATGTAGTGTAGAGATGGAAAATATTGATAGCTAAAATGGTATATGAAGAACCAATCAATGATGAAAATTATAACAATACACTCTCGCATCCAAAAAGTTCACAATTTCCATTTTGTCGAGAAGTTCACTTTTTTGTCAAGAAATCCATTCATATGTAGGGTAAATTCACCTTTTCACCGGAAAAGCATTACTTTTTGTTAGGCTGGTCCTAGTGCTAGTATCATAAGGTGTATCATTCATGCCAACTTGGCAAAAATCTGATGTGGCACCATAATTAATGAAGAGAGAGGTGGTTAGTGTATCATAGGTAGATACCGTATCATAGCACGTAAAGCAAGAAATCATAATGACAAGTAAATCTTCTACACATATTTTACATAGAGATTCTACAAATCAATAAATATATTATTACTATGATACTACTATATGATACAATGCACTAGAGACATAGTACTCCCTCCGTCCTAGAGTGTAAGTCACAATTCTCTAATATCTTGGCCCAAGGCTTAACGTGATTGGGGCTGAAATTGTGACTAATTAGGCCGGACTGTGATGCTTCGTATCTGGTACAACCAATAAAAACAGCTCATAATTACTGCATGCATGATGGATGTGCCAAACCGATGCATGTGGAGGAGAGAAAGGTGTGGGCTGCATGTGCTAATTAACTCCAATTAATGCAAAATTGTGCCTTATTTGCTTCATATGTGGGACAATCTGAAAATGAGATTGTGACTTACACTCTAGGACGGAGGGAGTATCATGCACTAGTATCATATGCATGATACTAGTAGTATGATACTACCACTAGGACCAGCCTTAGGGTGGTCCTAGTATAAGTATCATACCTGCTAGTATCATGCATGCCATGTTGGCAAAAATCTAACGTGGCATAACAATTAATAAAAAAATAGATGGTTAGAGTATTATAGATAGATACCGTATCATAGCACGTAAAACTAGAAAATCCTCATGCAAATAAATCTTGTACTCAATTTTGTATTGAGATTCTACAAATTATTAAATATAGTACTAGTATGATACTATCATATGATATCATACACTATAAAGATAGTATCATACGCTAGTATCATATGCATGATACTAGTAGTATGATACTACCGCTATGACCAGCCTTAGAAGTCTACTTCTTCTATGGGAAAGCTTATTTTTGCTGGATAGTTCGCTTTTTAATTTTTTTTATAAGGGAATTACTTATAAGACATCATCCCGGGAGTCTACTAATTATCTGCATGTGAGCACTTCACGAGTGGATGCATCATATCCTCTTTAGCTGAAAAACAAATTTTAGAAGCGTGTGCTAGCTCAGCAATGGTTAGCAAGAAGCTCGGTTGGTTGGGGTCTGCGTCAATCTAGTGGAGGTAGGCGTCGTGCCTCGTGGGAGGCAGAGGACTGTCAAGGTAAAGAATGAAGAAGACCATATCTACACCGCACATTTTTTTTGTTTGAGCCCGTAAAGGATTATGGAATCAACCCACCGTCCAAAATATTGGCACTTCTGCATTGTAGAAGAAGTACTTACTATTAAAAAAGAGAAGTACTATTCTCTCCTAGCCATATTAGTTGATTTGGATTTGCTATATAGGTCGAAGGAAGTACGTACCATAATTTTTGATAATTTTATATCTGACATGTACATGGGTCGGGAATTAATTAAAATGGAAAAAAGTGCAACGTACTTATGGTGTTCTTTCAGTCTTTACATTTCCCACGGCCTCGACAACATCATGAGTGACATCAAGAACGACTATGGTGTTGTTGCAATGATGACCTTCACTGTCAGGACATCAGCCAAAATAAAGACCGGGCCGGTAGTTTAGCAATGGGCCAAAGCATCTTAAATCCAACAGTAATTGAGGGCCTATAACAGCAACATGGGCCATTTATTTTCTCTACTATTCTTTTGTTACATTTTGCAAAGACCGGGCCAGGGGCCTGTATATGGTCCCGCTGACGGTCTGCCTATGATGACCTTCCCGGTTAACACATGTTTCTTATTTTCTTGTTTGCGCTAGTATTTGGTCCATATACCGATCTACTAGATGTGTTTGCTTTATCGTATATGATTAGAACTACTAGTGTTGATTTCGGTAATTAATCTGGTAAGTGGCTTAATAACCTGACATCAACTGGCAGAAACCTATGGATTCACGGTAGCTATGATGTTCTCCAAGTTCGACACTTTCTACAGAGGTTTGTCTTTGCTTTTCTATATGGACAGAAAAATAAAAGGAAAAGGATACACTTTCTCCGGGGATCATGTGTTTCTATCCCCCGGATTGACGCATCGCTCGTGCTCTCCATCGCCCGCCTTTTTTGCATGCAAGACACGTGCTCGGTCATCCCCTACCTTATCTTCTTCCCCCAGCGAGAGACAGTCACCCATGTAACCACCACACCATTGCTACTCCCACCGTCCAGGCAGAGGCGCTCGTCGCCGCCCTGGCCCCCATCTCCCCGCCGCCACCGCGCTCACTATCTCCCCGCCACCGCCCCTCCTTGATGAGAACAGACGTGCTGCTTCCAAGGGAGGCGACCACAACGGCTGCGAGCCCTATCGCTGCAGGGATGCCCCGACGTTCAGGTCTGGTGATAACAAAGCTCGTCCTCCGGCCTGAGCAATGAGGCGCGGCCATGGCTTCTACTTCAAGGAGTTGGGCAGGTCTGCTACAAGGAGAGGCCGGGAGAGGGCTCACCGGCGCCAGAGATCTTCCCTCTCCGCCGCAACTCCACGCCGCTCCACTGCCTACACCTCGCCGGAGCACCGCATCTCCCTACACCTTGAGGACGACGTGGCCTGCCTTCCCGCCATGGCCTCGCTCCGACAGAGTTGCACAATGACGCGCCGGCGTTGCTACCCAAGGACACCGGCGTTGCTACCGAAGATCACCAGCGCTGCTACGTACGTCGTCAAGATTTGCTACATGGGGTCATCAACAATGCTACATGCGGTCGGGCGGTGGTGCTACTAGTGGCGTTGTGTTTTGCTAAATGCGACTGACGACGATGGTATAATAGTATAAATGCTTTGCGCAAAGTTGGATTTTGCTATAATAGGACATTTTTTTTGCTATAACCGTTTAGTGGTTTTGCTACAATGGCGCAAAAATTTTGCTACAAGATCTTCAACGAGGTCTCTCGATGAAATTCTCCGACGAGATCGGGTTTGCTACATTAGCACAACTTTTTTTGTTACATAGTCTCTGGCAAACTCTCCGACGAGGTCTAGTTTGTCTGTCCTTTTTCTAAACCAAACCATTTTCTGCTACATATAGCAAAAACGGGAGTACTTGTAGTAAAATCGGAACTATTTGTAACAAAAGCCGAATGGAGGAACGAAAAAAAATCTGACTTGTAGTATAAATGCTTTGCGCAAAGTTGGATTTTGCTATAATAGGATATTTTTTTGCTACAACCGCTTAGTGGTTTTGCTACAATGGCGCAAAGATTTTGCTACAATGGCGCAAAGATTTTGCTACAAGGTTTTCGGCGAGGTCTTTCGGTGAAAGTCTCTGGCTCTGACGAATTCTTTGGTAAGGTCTAGTCTGTTTATTCTTTTTCTGGACCAAACCATTTTCTGCTACATGTAACAAAAGCGGGAATACTTATAGCAAAAACGGAACTGTTTTATAGCAAAAGCGAAATGAAGGGGACGGAAAAAAGATGTGGCCGTCGATTTGAGCAGGTCAGACGGCTAAGGACCCGGATGAAAACTTTCCATCCGTGAGAGCAGGGATGCGATAACACAGTCCAAAATAAAACGCAAGAGTGTCCCTTGGCGCTAGCCAAGCGGTCGGGCATTGTGCCGCTAGCTGGGGTTAAAAGGTGGTTCCAGTTTTCGTCGTCCATGTCCACAGACGGAAACGGCACAGAGATGGAGACGAATAAAGACTTCTCTTTTTGTCCGAGAATCCTGCATCGCTCTCGCCGGCGCGGACACAATGAACGGTTGCCTCACATGGTGTGCACGGTGGGGTTAGGAAATTCTTTTGAAGGGAACCAGTGGAATTAGGATAGATATGACATGATCAGTCAGGTATTGTGCTTTGTCATTTGATGGTGATCTTTTAGGATATGGTTCCATGGACGGAATCAGCTAAGGAGGTTGTGGGATGGCCTCTCTCACGGTGTTCATTTGGTTGGAACCTGTGTGGAGAGTGGCGACTCTCGCGGCCCTCGGGAATAAAGCTCAATCGAGGCTACTGGTGTCCCTTCGTTCTTAGGATGTTCCTCACCCTCCTGGCCGGCCGTGGCGGCGAGGGGAAGGATGGAGGCGTATGAATGTGGCTTTCTCTGCTACGGCGAGCGGAACACGTGGTTGGCACTGAGGCGGGCGTGATCTTTGGCCGGCATGGTGGCCCATCTTCTTTCTCCACTATGGAGGTCAATCGAATCCTGCGCCGGAGCTCGTCCCCTCCTTGTCACCAAGTGCTTCGTCCCCGGGGGCATATGGGTGGCCGGCGAAAGTGGTTCTTCATCGGAAGAGAGTTTTCGAGCGTCTTCCTCTCGTACCTCGGTGGCAACACCTTGAGGTCGCTGGCAGCCGGTGGAGGATGCTTCTCCCAGGCACCTGATTGCTTTTCTTTTTCTAGTGCTAGGGGGATTTTGCAAGAAAAGAGGTCTTATCTTCAATGTTTAGGTTACTCAGCGTGATAGTTAAAAAAGGGTCTCTTTGTAATTTTGTACCTTGCCACGTATCAGTCAATGCAGCTCTAGGTCCTTTGGAACCGTTCCTCGTTCAAAAAAACACAGGTGGTGTGCAAATGTACACCTATTATTTTTTGAGACGAGAAAGTATGTCCAAACCTAATACTTTCTTCTTCTAAAATAATTGACTTACGTTTGTCTAGATTCACATGTATCTATATATACTAAAACATATCAATACATGCAAATCTAGAAAGATCCAAGCACTTATTTCAGCACCGAGGAAGTATAAATTCCTACTAAAACATAGCTCAAAACCTAAGTTAGTCTTATAACTAGTTAGTAAAACTTTAATCCCCTTACTCTGTACACTCAAACCAAATCTGTTGCCTCCGCCCCTGTATGGTCTCTTCTTCTCCAGGTGCACGGACTCCATTCTGTTCATTTTGTCTTGTCTTGGATTTTGATTGGCTCACCCCGTGCTGTAAGACGTTAGGCCAGAAAGGAGACCGGCTTTGAATTATCAAAATCAGAACGACAAATATACAGGGTGCTGAAAGATCAATTTACATGCCACGAACAACGAATAAACGGAAAATAAACAGGAAACACAGCTTGGGCTTCGAGATCTTCATCCATCAAACATTGAGAAGCACACCATGGGAGAAGCCCGTTTTCCTCAAGCCCTGAGTCGTTGATACCGTGGTGCCATCTGCCTCTGCCTCCGAAGAAGATCACAACCTTCTTGCCCTGATTTGAAGGGCGCCGCACCGTCGACCGTAAAGCAGCACCCCCAACAATTCCGTGTTTATGTTATGATCATTTACTTTTCTAACTGGAAAGTCAGTATGACAAATTTTGTCCACAAACCAAACGTGCAAGTCAGCACAGCAAGACAAAAAAGGTCAAGCATGTAAAATCCTAAACTACATCACTCTGAATTTTAGCAGGTCATCTTTCTTATTCTAGAACACAATTTTTAGCAGATATAAATAAGTCGTATCCTTAGTTTAATCCCATGAATCATTCCAAGGAACCGGGGTCAAGGGTGTATATTTGGTTACCATACATAGGGCGTTTCCAAATAATTGGGGTCAACATGTCTCCAGGACACATGGTTTGTGTCAAAGTCAAATCCATCCACATGTCCAATATAAATAGTCTCAACCTACCACCAATTTGTAGCTAAAGAAAAGACCAACCCACTCGTGCGTAGCGTCGCTGCGGTCCGAGGCCGCACCGCACCGCACCGTCGAACACCTAGCAGGCAGTCAGCCATGGCCCTCCACCTCCTCACTCCTCCCCTCCCCAGCTCCACCCCGTCTCCCCTCCCGCGCCGCCGCGCCTCCCCCTCCGCCTCGGCCTCCCTCGCGCACCCGCTCCGCCTCCGCTCCCGCCTCCGGCTAACCAACCCCGCCTCCCGCCCCGCCCCCGGGACCCGCCGCGCCATGTCCGCCATCCGCAGCTCCCTCATAGAACCTGACGGCGGCGCGCTGGTGAACCTCGTCGCGGCCCCCGACCGCCGCGCGGCGCTGCGGGCCGAGGCAGAGGCGCTCCCGCGGGTGCACCTGAACGCCGTCGACGTCGAGTGGGCGCACGTGCTCGCCGAGGGCTGGGCGTCCCCGCTCCGCGGCTTCATGCGCGAGCACGAGTACCTCCAGTGCCTCCACTTCAACTCCCTCCGCCTCCCCGACGGCGGGGGCATCGTCAACATGTCGCTCCCCATCGTGCTCGCCGTCGGCGACGCGGACAAGGACCGCATCGGGGCCGCGCCCGACGTCGCGCTCGCCGGACCCGACGGCGAGCTCCTCGCCATCCTCCGCAGGTTCCCCCCCTTCTCTTCCCCCTCCCACAGTTCCATCCAGTCTTGTACGAATTACGGCTGCCCATTCCATCCATCTCCATGTTCATCCGCGTTTCATTTCGATATATTATTCCATTCCCGTAATTCGGGGGAATGTAGCAGCATGCGTTGCAGGTTCAGCGAATTATCTTTTTTTTTACATAGGAAACTCTCTCACAGGTTCACATCCACTGAATGTGGCACCTGCTATCTTTCTCATTGCTCGAAAGCATTTGCCGTCCTTCCATTGTGGGATAATCTTAGTCAGGCATCTTATCACCGTAGGGGTATTTTAGTGAAGCATCTTAGCTTTGCTGTCTGCTCGTTCTAGTCCACACTTTGGCAGCTTTGGGGGACCATCGCACCTAGCGCCAGTGGCAACTTAGCAAAATCTCAATGGATGAGAATGTCTAGAGAAAAAGTTGTTGCTGTCCTTGACGGCGCTGTCGCTTTCCCGTCATGTCCCTCTCATTGTGATTGCATATTGATTCTCTTGTGATGCGTATTTGACCTCGTGGTTAATTAACAGCTTGATTTTAGTAGCTCCCTCCATGGATGCTTACGTGACCAGTCATCCATTGCTATTGGTTCTCTTTTCTCTGTTTTGGATATAGCATCACGTGTCTTACTAATTGACATAATTTCATTTTCAAATCACATTATTTCATTTTCACGGTGATTACTGGAGCACTGATTCTTTTATCTTCAGGCTACAAATTGACATTATTTCAAATCACATGGCATGTTCTCCTCATTTCATTTTCCCCTTTTTTCTGGACCATGAGCAACCATATCAGAGTCCTAGCTACTCATTTCTTCGACATAGCTATAAGTTACAGATATAGTTATATCCATAGTACAAATCAGGTTGAATTATAATGTCCAGATATATACCGTCCCCACAATTTTCCAATGACTGACCAGTTGTCGGTCTACTTTTCTTGAATTCAAACTTTATTAAATTTAATTGGAATTTCTTACAATTCAACTCCAAACAACATACTATCTCCTTTTCCTTAATAATCATACAAGAAACATGACAGTTCTGAATTCTGGGCAAAAATCGGTCAACGGTCAGGGACCTGGGCACCGCTTCTCTAATCCTGTATGACTTGTATGATTTGGTGGAATTAAGCTTAGCATAGCTTTCCTTCAGGGTAAAATTTGAGCAAAGTTGACTTACTAACTACCGTTCTAAAGTGAGGCTGTGAATTTTGATAATTGAATGAGAAGGACACTACTGGATGTGACATGCTGGTGAGGAATATGCCCAAGAGACGGTTCAAAGATACATTTACTGTTCCCAATTCCCCTTTGCTTGAAGCACACGATGATAACTTCATTGATTAACTCTCACGTGAATATTTTGGTCTACAAACTACAATAGTCTATAATAAATCTGATTGTACAAAAACAGTTTTATGTGCTGATTTCTCACATAATATTTGCATAAGCTGCTTTTTGTTTGGAAACTTCTGGACCATGAAGTAGCAATCATGTCTAGATTTTCATCATGTGAAGATATTTTTTACAAATCCATGTCATTGTTAGTTGTTACCCTCTGTTTTTTTTCCTTCGTGGCAAATAGTTCCTTTTGAAGTGAATTTAACTTGTATGGCAGTAGCCGCCAATCATACTACGATCGTAAATCATACTGATAAAACTTTAGTAACATCGTGACAGCATCTTCATGATTAATGAAATATTTTTCTTGTGGTATTACGTTTGTGTCCTTCTAACAAGACTTTTTACTGATATATACATTGTTCTTTTGTCAGTGTTGAAATATACCCTCACAACAAAGAAGAAAGGATTGCAAGAACATGGGGGACAACTGCGCCTGGTTTACCTTATGTAGATGAGGCGATAACATCAGCTGGGAACTGGCTCATTGGTGGTGATCTGGAGGTGTTGCAACCCATCAAATATAATGATGGTCTTGATCATTACAGGCTTTCACCCCAGCAACTCAGGGACGAATTCGACAAGCGTGGGGCTGATGCTGTATTTGCATTCCAGTTGAGAAATCCAGTCCACAATGGTCATGCACTGTTGATGAATGACACTAGAAGACGTCTCTTGGAAATGGGCTTCAAGAATCCCATTCTACTTCTACATCCTTTGGGTGGTTTTACCAAAGCTGATGATGTCCCACTGCCTGTTAGAATGGAACAACACAGCAAGGTATTCATTTTGTTTACACACATTGTACCAGTTAGAATAATTGAATATTCAAAGTTTAACTTGGGTGTATCACAGGTCTTAGAAGATGGAGTCCTTGACCCTGAGACTACTATAGTGTCAATATTTCCCTCTCCAATGCATTATGCTGGTCCAACAGAAGTGCAGTGGCATGCAAAGGCACGAATTAATGCCGGCGCTAATTTCTACATAGTGGGTCGTGATCCAGCTGGGATGGGACATCCAACAGAGAAGAGGGATCTGTACAACCCAGACCATGGGAAGAAGGTCCTAAGCATGGCTCCCGGATTGGAGAAACTCAACATACTGCCCTTCAAGGTATTTGATGCCCAGAGGCTTCCTTCCACATTTAAGATTGCCATCATATCCTGTTTTTTCTTTTGTTGAATTAACCTCCCAGCTGTACATCATATTGTTTGCACTTTTGAATTTCTAATGTCTTGAATACATGTTGAATGTTTTATCGTATTTTGCGTGTGTTATTTGTTTGTATCCTTCCACTACTGCTCCACTTTACAAAAAAGATTATTTGTTCCAGGTAGCAGCGTACGATATGGTGGCAAAGAAGATGGCTTTCTTTGAACCTTCACGTAGTAAAGATTTTCTGTTCATCTCAGGAACCAAGGTAAGCGTTTAATCACATTTATTTTCAGGGAAGCAATGTTTATGCTAGCAACCCGGACATAATTATCTGCTGCTAACAACTAATATACAAATCAATTAGATGCGCACTTTCGCCAAAACTGGAGAGAACCCTCCCGATGGTTTCATGTGCCCCGGTGGGTGGAAAGTCCTTGTTGACTACTACAACAGCTTGCAAACTGAAGGAGCTGCTGCCGCCGCTGCCGCCGCTCCTGCTACTGTATGAGACAAGCTGTTGATGCCGTACGGCTATGAGGTTACTATTCATCTGCCAGAATTCATGAATCTGAAGATTTTCGGATCGTTCTCCTTTGTTTCTCTGAGTTTTTTGTAGAATATAGTTGATTGATGTTTTCAAATCTTCCGGTCGTTTAATTTTTTATCTTAAGGAGATTTTGAAACTTGGCACTGAAACTCACAAGAGTAGACGGGTTATGCTGTAACCCGCAAAGTGTTATTATCCTGTAACTCCTACAACTAACCTATAGCCAATAAAAAATGTTTATGGAAATTGTCGAGGCCATTGATGGTGGTGCTCATCCAAGGTTCATGTAACTATGACAGTTAAACTATCCAAAAAGAATGTTTATAACAATTATGTAAGCACTGTTGGTGGTGCTCATCCAAGACCACACTGCATTTTGTTTTGGCAGATTATGAAATAACTGAAATCATGATCATTCCTCCTAGCTAAAACATGCAGAACTACTATGTACGTCGGTACTCGGTAGAGGGATATATAGTTCTCCCTCTTGCCATTCACTTCAATATGCCTTGGCCCTTACTTAGTTCACACAGAACTAGTACTATTGTGGTTTTTGGTTTTTGTGTCGAGTATCCTTCCCTCATAGAAACATTTGTCCCCATTTGCACGTCGCCATATACGGGGATGTCGTGGTGTAGCTAGATAGGAGCCGAGTGATCTTGACACCTCTTCTATCATGAACACCGGCGTCTGCCTCTCTAAAGACCATCTCTGCTCTCCCCTTCTTCGCGTCGTACATGAAGGCCATCTCCATGTCTTCCGCTCTACAGACCATCTCTTCTTTCCCCTTCTTCATGTTATACCTGCAGATCGTATCATTGTATGGATACTTATCCACAGCTTTCACGTAGTAGATGCAGTCGCCATGGATGGACGGGAACTTGCTGGCGTCGATAGACACGCTCTTACAGAGCCCAACAAAGATTGCACGGTCATCACCAATGATCTTCACGGGCCCGCTCACGTTCCTACACGGGTCGACCTTGAAAACCTCCATGCCTCTGGTTTCATGTTTAAGGACCATCAATGCTTCTCCATCCGACTCGACCAGAACGCCATGGTGCTGACGGAACATCTTGATCTGATCGGAAGAGAACCTCTCGAGTAGATCATCCTCCAAGAATGGGCACCCCATCGGACCATAGGCACCGTTGCCGATTGCTTGCCAGATCAGACGACGATGGAGCCAGTTCTCGTGGCTAACAGAGACGTGCTTACCGTCGAGATCTGCTCTATGCAGCTCACCACATCGGTCACTGAGCACGAGAGTGGGCGGTGAACCCAAGACGGTGGAGGTGCTCCTCTTTATGAAGACATTCGTGGACAACCCCATGAAACAGGACAGGTAACCGGTGAAAGGGTTGAGGATGTGCACGGCACCAGGGTCGATCTTGTCTTTCAGGACAAGGAAGCCACCAAAGGTGGCTGCAACTTGGTATTTGCTGAGCAGCGGCATGTCCTTGCGGTGGAAACGGCCGGTTGAGGTATGCACGAAGAGGTGGGAGCTGTGGCTTCCGTCCTCGCGGAAGACGATCCACCGGCAGGGCCGAAAGCGCACGTCCCACGTGTTGGTCGGGTCGTCGGTGGCATGGCGCCAGTCACGACAGACGGCGCGAAAGCCCATGTAGTAGTCGATGTCGTTGGTGGCAAGGAAGCAGTCGGCGATGTGGCTGACGAGCTCGGGCGGGAGAGAGGACCAGCACGGACCGACATCCATGGTCGTAATGGAGGACTCACGCGGACTTGTGTTAGTTCGTTCAGGTTGCTCTGGCTTCAAAGATGGAAGTGTATCGTTGGGAACCCTTTTGTGCCAAAGGAAAAACGACTATTAACGGATTTAGCACCGATTCAGGTTTGGCGCTTGGGCAAACAAACTGTAGACTTTTACGTGCCACCGTCGGCAGCGCGGCGGCGACGGATGCCAACGGGTCGGGAGCTGTGTGGCGTCCGGGAGGAGGTTTCGCTTCGCTAATATCTAACGGCAAGCTTAACGGGGCTGCACGCGGGTGCTTATGGGCCGCCGACTCGTTTCCTTTTCCAACTTGAATAGTACTCCCTCCGTTTCAAAATATAAGATATTTTAGATTTATTAAGTAAATGTATCTAGACTTGTTTTAGTATGTAGGTTCACTCAATTTAGAAATAAATTTACACACTAAAAAAAAGTTTAGATTCATTTTCTTTACAAACCTAAATCATCTTATATTTTGAAACGGAGGACGTATACAATAAAGCGTTTTGCCTCAGTGTGGAGTCCGGCTTGAACTTGTTTCCGGTGATCAACATAAACCGGTCTTGTTAATTAATTCCTACTTTTCTTTGGATTTGCATCACGGCTCATTCAGCTTGAATGTTACATGGATTGCAACTTGAAAAAAAAATAGGCTGGTTATAGAGTAAAAAAATGTTCACGTGGTGCATAAAACCGTCAATATAGTACTCCCTTCGACCTATATTACTTGACTTGAATTTGTTAAAATTTAGATAAATCTGGACACTGTTTAATATATAGGTTCATCCAAATTTTAACAAATTAGAGTCAAGTAATATGGATCGGAGGGAGAAAAAGAAATGATCACGTAATACAAAATTACAAGGTGACCTAGACGCTGTAGTAGAGCATAATCGCATCTACATAGCATCAAAGAAAAACGTCACATACCACCACGAGAGACTCCGCTTAGAGCATCTCCACTCGCCTAACCAGGACGTCTGTTAGGACGCCGAATTTTAGTCCGGACGCCGAAAATCGGTCCAATCACGTACCCAGGGACTTGTTTTCGTCTGGATTTCGGCGTGTTTTGGTCCGGCCTACCCAAGCCGTACCCAGGATCCCGGATACGCCCTGGGAACGCCGGACTCAGCGAAAACGGGCGTGGGCCAGCTCTGTCGGCGAGAGAACGCACCACTCCCGCCACTTCGCTGAGCTTCCGCCCTTTTCTTCCCTCCTCCCGCCTTTCTTCCCTATTCCCCCACCCCTGCCACTCCGCCGAGCTCCCCGCCCGCCATGCCACCCAAGAGCTTCGTCCAACCCAGATCGATCCTCGGCGAGGGTCCGGCGGAGAAGGCGAGGAAGCCGAGAGCACCGCCGACCAAACCGGAGGGCATGTCCACCGTCGACTGGGAGAAGAAGGAGCAGGCTAGGCAGATCTCGTCGGCTGAGCGGAAGGACAGGAAGGAGAGGGCAAAGCTCCGGCAACAGCAAGCGGAGGAGGAGAAGGCGATGGTGAAGGCGGCGGCGGAAGAACAGGCGATGGTGAAGGCGAAGCAGGCGGCGGCGACGCGTTCGGCGTTGATGGCCACGCCGTACCCGCCACACTGGGGAAGCCAGGCGAGCGTCGTTTCACCCGCCGGATTCTCGCCGATCTCTCCGGCTGGCTTCGACTCGCCACACTGGAGAGCCAGGCGACCGCTCGGCAGAGGTACTCCTCGTCGCCGGAGTTCGGTGGCGGCTTCGACCTGAACGTGATCTTCCCCTGTCCGGCGCCGCGCCTTCTTTCGGCCTTCGGCGTGGACATCAACCTCCCCTACTCCACCTCTCCGGCGTACGCAAGCCCCGCTCTGCGCCGCAGACCTCTGCCTTTAGGCGGAAGCTCGGTGCCCTTCGGCGAGGCCGACGCGCGCAACCTATTCGGCGGAATGCCGGGCGCACTTCCGGCCGGCATGACGCCCGATGCATACATGGAGGACTTAATCGCAACATGCTCGGCCTCCAACCACCCCTCCTTCTTCACGGAAGAGCAGACCTGGGCCGACGCCGAGCACGGCATCGAGTCCCAGGACCTCGCCGACATCGATGCCGAGGAGACCCAGGTCGAGCAGACGCAGCCAGAGGACGCCGAGACTGAGGCGAAAGGCAAGAAGGGGCAGAAGAAGCCGGGCACTTCGGCGAACGCTCGGCTCAAATGGACCGTGGCCGAGGACACTTGCCTCGCCGAAGCTTAGAAGACGGTGAGCATGGATCCAATCACCGGTGTGAACCAAAATTCCGACAATTATTGGCAGCGTGTGAAGGCAGCATTCGACGTGCGAAGCATGTGCGACCCAAAGTATCGCAAGATCCACATGGAGCGAGGGGAAAAGACAATAACTAACCATTGGGCGATGATCCAGACTGCGTGCAGCAAGTGGCACAGCTGCGTGGAAGAGGTCGACCGCACACAAGCCAGTGGGGAGAACATGGACAACAAGGTACTCGCGAACACTATCTTTGTCGTGCACTCTCTTCCATTTTGACAAACTTGACACACTTTCATTTTGCAGCTGCGTCGTGCACTTGCTCTGTTTCGAGAGGACATGAAGATGGAGTTCAAGTTCCATCATGTCTTCGAGCAAATCGAGCATTGTGAGAAGTGGCGGGACACTCGCTTGAGTCTCTCCAAGAGCAAGGACGGCGTCTACAACCCCGAGGCCTTGGTAGCTGCTGCCAGCGAAGGAAGACCTGAGCTCGGCCAGAAGAAGGCGAAGATGCTCAAGGCCGTTGGACCTCCCGCCGAGCGTCTGCAGGCTTCGATCGAGAAATGCATCGCCGACATGAGGGCGCAGGCCGAGAAGAGGGCTGAGAAGAGCGAGGAGCGCTGGAAGAAGTTGATTGATACACAAGGGGAAAAGGTGGCCCTCATCAAGGCCAACCTCGCCGAGAAGAAAGCCAACCTCGCCGAGAAGAAGGCCAACTACGCCGCCAAGAAGCGCAACACGGACCTCGAGTTCCTCATGGGCGGCGAGGACATGTTGAAGATGAGTTTGCCGGTCAAGGCGTGTACATGGCGCAACGCCAGGCCATCCTGCAGGGCATGATCACGGCTTCCCCTTCCTCTGCGCCGAATGTGTCTGCGCCGAACGCCCCCACGTCGATCTCTGCTTCGACTTTCTCTGACCCGGCGGCCTTCGCCGGCGAGACGGACAACAACGCCGCGTCGGCCACGCCGCAGGAGCCCATCCCCATCGACGACTGAGAGTCGTTTCCCCTGTTATGTAATAAAAATCTGTCGCCGAACTTGTGGGCGTATGTGTCGAACACTTTGTGGCCGAGCGCTCGCCGGCGGGAACGATAAAGATTCAAATATCTCGCCGTTTTTGTGTTCGCCTGGGTACTCGGTCTGGATACGCGAGGGGGAAACTGGGTGTATCCAGGCCGAAAACTTGCGCCGTCCGACCAGAAAAAGGTCTGAATTTCGGCCTGAATTCGGCCAGGAGTGAAGATGCTCTTGAGTTGGACGACCTCCTCGAGAAAATCCCCCTACACCTACCCCACGGTCATCATATCTTGCCAAGGTCTCCCTAGTTTGTCCTCGCTCTATCGGTGGAATGGGAGATTGAAAGTAAAAGTTTCCTGACCATTGAGACTTTCCTTCCTTTTTTAGGCCGGCCAATCTGTAATCGTAGAAATATGACTTGGTGTCTGTTTGGTAGCAAAGTATTTTCAAAGTATTCCAAGAATACCACAGTTTCTATAAATACTTTAGGGTGTTTGGCAGCAAGAAAAAACTATAGTTTTAATACCACGGTATTTCCAAAACTATAGTATTTTTTAAGTAATTAAAAAAGAGCTCCCAGCCTCTTTTTTTCAATACTGAGAAACGCGAGAAAAAGAAGGTTCATTCGCTTCAATACCACGGCAAGCAATCTAGCAAAGTCATATTGGCGGTGTTGCATGGTTTCAGCTTATATTGATGTAGGCTGCCAATTACGGTTCACGTTGTTATACACCTTTCCGAACTCACACAAGCCGATCACCAAAAACCGTATCCTCAGGGATTACACAGAAGCTAACCTATTCGATTAAAATTCTAACAGAGGACATGTTGTTCGTGTGCTCATCTGAATACTCCACCAACTACCCAAAGGCATTAAGAACGTAGCAAAAGATACAGCGCCAAGAAATGCATTTGCCAAACACCCTATGATTTTAATAATACTTCAAAATACTGTAGTATCTACATACTGCAGTATCTCGTGCCCAAGTGGTGAAATGGTTTTGAAATACTTTGGTTTAACTAAGACTGAGCTGCCAAACTGAGCCTTGATGATCATAAGGAGTAACAAACGTCATTTATTTCATAGTGTAAAAACTACCATCCTAGCATAACCTCGAGGACTTCCCACTCATTTTTTTGTTCTTTCAATTGATTGAGGTGATTGCAGTAACTACAATGAAATGACGGGTAAGATCATCTCCAAACCTCAATTTCAACACAAATTTCGAGCTTACTCCTCTTATTTTTCACCCGAGACCTCATTGAATACTCATTTGTCTCCACTCTGGACCCACATAATTACATCCCCACTACACACTTCCATGCCACAACATTGCTACTATTGTTGGGGCTTCCTTAGCTGCCACCGTGGGATCGCCGCCCTCATCGATAGGGATGAGACATTTGTATCACTAGATGATGCCCCACAGGTAAGGATGGCAATGGAGCGGGTTTGGACGGATATATCAAAACCAAATCCAAATCCAAATCCATCAACCTCACTCTAGCCCGCCCACAAAGATATTCATGGGCATGGATGTCGCCCCAGATCCAAACCCGCCGGATATCCATGTATCCATTGGTTTACGCACTATATATATAATCATAACAACATTCAACATAACTTCGATATTATAGCAAATTTTGACAGCATTTCAGCATAACATGCGTCCATTCTTTCCCACTTGCGCCAATACGTCTACTCAGCAGTAGCAGCGACAAGCTCTTCAATTAGAAAATCAAGGTATGGGTGAGGGGAAAAGGGGGACGTCGGCCAGTACAAGGATGTAGGGAATTAGGGAATTCTTACCGTCGGGGAGGTCGTCGAGGACAGGACAACCGCCGACAATTCTTGTAGTCGGGAAGGAATGCAGGAGGGGCAGTCGCCAGTGATTCCTAGCGGAGGAGGAATAGGGGTGGCAGTGAGATCGGAGGTGTCGCCGGTCCGCTAGGTTGTGTACTAGCCTGCCAGTATCCTAGGAGGGGATGCATGGCTGGCGCTCTGCTGCTTCCCCTGACGATTGCCTCGTCCGTATGTAGGGAGTGATTAGGAAAATGGAATAGGTAGGGATTGAGATAATAAGAGTAATTATCTAGGATTAGTACTTAGGTGGGCCTTTGGGCCTAGGTCTTAAAAGTTGGTTCATTAGGCATTTTAGTGAGTAATATGGCATATGTAAAAAAATGTCTCGCTGACATGTGGGTCCCATGTTTCTGCCGGGTATCCATCAGATATCCATGGAGCGAAATCACTACCCATGCCCGCCCCATGAATTACAGGATATCCGCCCCATAAAATCCGCGGGCGTACTTAGTCCTCCATACCCTTACCCACCGGGTCGGATATCCGTGGATACCCGGATCCGTGGATAAAATTGCCATCCTTACCCACAGGGTGTTGAGTAATTCGCAACAAACAATTCCTCAACAAAAAGAAGTTAAAGCAATCAGGAATAGTTCTCCAGAGGACCCAAGTTTTATTTAGAGTCAATGATTCCAAATTGTGTGCAAAAGTGCATGCTACTATGCATACCAACTAAATAAGTGTCCTACCATTCTCTATGCATTCTTGTGTTACAAATATTGCTCATGTCAGAATGGGATGAGAATGGCTATCGCAAGAATTGAAATGATAAGTGATACTCTTTGTGTGCAGATAAATGTGGTAATACACAACAATAAATAAATATGTGTTTAAGATCAGCAATAAGATTGTCTATCTATACGAGACAACTCAATTGCTTACTTCTATTTCCAATGTTAGGGCCAAGTCTTTGTTTTTGTTGCTAGCACCATGTGGACATTATTGGTTATTACTGGCCTTTACAAAATTATCCTTGACAAAAATTACATGTTTTTCATATAACTATGTATGCTCTTGTAAATAATAGGTATGACCGTTACATGAAGCTAGATATGCTCTTGAAAGTGTGATGTAAACTCTGAAGATGACTTCAACACTATATAAACTAATAAATTCTGAAGACGACTTCAATACTGTATATACTCTGGACCAGTATTGTTTTTTTTAAATACCTGAGTAATACAACTGTGGTGCATGAAAATAGTTTTATCTAACCCATAAGGCTTTTGTGGCACATATGCAAAAATACGCCACTCAAATTAGCCATGTGGGCCCAGGATGCACCAAAGGACTCAATTGTACCAAATTCTTATCTGACTGCGGTCGTGTCGCTAAACTGTGCGGGATAGTACAATCCTGTGATATGCTCACAACTGCAGCCGTCTCCCTCGTGAAGAACGTGATTTGAAATCCAATAATGCTACACGATTGTTCTTACGGAAACTACTTACGAGGCAGATCCGCCGCCACCTAGCGTAAAAGTACAGTAAGTAGTGTCGGATGAGCTCAATATTAAAAGACCAGGATTGCTGAACCATGATTATGCAAGCAGCTCATGCATGCACCAATGGGCAGCAACGACGAGCACATGGAAGAAGCTGCTGCCGGCACCGTTCGGATCGTATCCCGCCGCATGGTCCGGCCATCGAGGGGCGGTGCTCAGCCGCCGCCACCGGAGGACATCCACCTCACGCCGTGGGATCTCCGCCTCCTCACCATAGACCACATCCAGAAGGGGATCGTCCTCCCCAGTGGCGAAGGACGAGAAAAAATTAAGGTCGGACAAACTCTAAGGTATAAAAAATATGATGTAAAAAATCAAAAATATATCAATACAATGGTAATAGCATAATTAGTTGACCACAAATTCAAACTTGTTTCAATAGTTCAATTGACCACAAAATCACAAATTATAGCTGTCCCCTTTGAAGCTGCAGGTTTCTTCCCCTTCTTGTCTATCTCTACCACAAATTTGCGGGGCCTAGAGGCCACTAATAGGAAGGAGCATAACCCTATATTTTAAAGCAGTGTCAGAAATTATAACTGAGATGAGAAGGATCCCTAGCCGGGTGAACCGTGTCACCGTGAGAATTTAAAATCTAAGAAAATGAGAAGGTTGAAGGAGGATTATGGGGAGGGCGGCCTGATCGGCGGGCAGTTTTTCCGGCAGGGAGTAGATTAGTAGAAGACGGCGGCGTTCCTCCTGCTCGTGGCTCGAGTCCAAGACTCGTAGGCTTCAATCTCTCCGGGGTGAAGACAGGAAGGGGCTCCGGCCACATACGCACACGCGATCAGGGGGCCTACTGCTCCCTAGTGCGCGGCCCAGCAAACGGCCAGTACGGCCGAATTCCCTCCAACATAGCCCATTTTCTATTTTCGTACTCCCTCCGGCTCATATTAATTGACTTGAAATTATCAAAATTTAGATGATCTATATACTAAATAGTGTCTAGATTTATCCAAATCTAGACAAATGTAAGTCAATTAATATGGATCGGAGGGAGTAGTAGTTAGAACTGTATGTAGGTTGAATAGAAGCTTATATATATGCAATTTTTTGCAAAAAATCAAGGTAGGGCAGCTGTGCCCAAAGAGGTCCTTCGCCCCTGGTCCTCCCCAAGCCCCCTGTCGGCTGCGAGCGTCTCGTCGACACCCTCACGTCCTCCCTCGAACGTGCCCTCAGCCGGTACTACCACTTCGCCGGCCGCCTCGCCGTCGAGGAGCACGGCGACGGGACGCTCACCGTCCCGCTGCGCTGTACCGGAGAAGGCGCCGAGCTCGTCCATGCCGCGGCGCCTAGCGTGGCCGTCGCGGACATCGTTGGCTCGACGTACACCCCGTCGCCGCTGGTCTGGGCCTTCTTCCCGCTCAACGGGGTGCTCGACGCCGACGCGGCCATCGAGGCGCTTCCCGTGCTGTCCGCGCAGGTCACCGAGCTCGATGACGGCGTCTTCCTCGCCGTCTCCATGAACCACTCCGTCGGCGACGGCACCTCATTCTGGGAGTTCTTCAACGAGTGGTCCGAGATCCACAGAGGCGGCGACGGCACCATCCTCTCAGAGAACGGCGGCTTACTACTACAAAAGATGGCAGTCTCGAAGAAGAAGCAGGCGCCGCAGGTGCACGGGAGGTGGTTCGTCGAGACGAGCCCCGTGCCGATCCGCCTGCCGTTCAGAAAGCTGCAGCACGTCCTCCGGCGGTTCGAGCTCCCGCCCGTGCGAGAAGGCTTCTTCACCTTCTCCGCCGCCAGCGTGAGGCAGCTCAAGGCGAGGGCGAACGAGGAGATGGCCGGCGTCGCCACCAGGACCATCTCCTCGCTGCAGGCCCTGCTCGCGCACGTGTGGCGGGCGGTGTGCCTAGCCCGGCGCCTCCCGCCGGCGCAGGAGACGTTCTACGCCGTGATAATCGGGTGCCGCGGGCGCGTTCGCGGCATCCCGCCTGGCTACGTGGGCAACGCCGTGGTGCCTGGCAGGGCCGCCTGCGCCGTCGGCGAGATCCTGGGAAATGGGCTGGGCTGGACGGCGTGGCAGCTGAACCGCGCCGTGGCGTCGTTCGACGAGGCGGCCCTGAGAGAGTTCCTTCGCCTCTGGGTCCGGGAGCCGACGTTCTCGTTCACAGGGAATCTGTCGGCGGGCGGCACCGGGCTGGAGACCGGGAGCTCGCCTCGGTTCGACGTGTTCGGGAACGACTTCGGGTGGGGGAGGCCGGTGGGCGTGCGGAGCGGGCTCGGCGACAAGACGGACGGGAAGGTGACGGTGTTCGAGGGCCCGGAGCGGGGAGGGAGCATGTCGCTGGAGGTGTGCGTGGCGCCCAACGCGCTCGAGAGGCTCGTCGCCGACAAGGAGTTCATCGACGCCGTGAGCCTGCCGCCGGCGGTGTACGTGTCGCATTAACACGCCACGTTCAGATCCACCGAAGTCCTCGAGATTGCGATCAGCCATCAACATTTTTTCTTGCAGACGGCGACTAGACAAATGAAGGTGACTGTATTTCGAGTGAAAACATGCATGATTTGTTGGATATGTGTCATTGTCTGAAAGGATCGGAACTACTGTACTCCTACACTTCAAATAATCTTACTCGGTACTTCGACCCATAGATTCGTTGTTGGTTTTTAAACATACGAGTGCATTGATGCACTTCTGCATGGCTAAATCATTTTGAAAAATTGCGTGTCCGCATTCATTCGACTCGATCTAATCTAATAAACCGGTTAGTAATCAGGTGAACTTTAATAATTATCTATTCCCTCCGTCCAGAAATAACTGACTTGAGTTTATTTAGATATACATGTGTATATACATTAAAGGAATAATCTAACCAGAGACGCCGCGCGGGGTGGAAGTCGTGCGGCGGGTGACGTCAGGTGACGCAGACGACCAAATCGTGCACGACGGACCGGCACAGAACGACGCCGTTTCTTCTCTCCCTTGTCGTGGCCTACATGGCACAGAACGGCGCCGCTCTCCCCGTGATCGTGGCCTACGTGGCACAGAAGGTGGGACCAACCGAACGTGGGACCGACCTGTCTGTGGCAGTGTGTTTGAATTTGGGGGGGGGGGGGGGGTGGTGCCGTAGAAATTTATTCAGGTCCTTTTTTGTCTGTGAGAGCACAGTTGGGGAGGCGAATCCGCCGGCGACGCTTTCGCCGCTCGTCGTCGCTCGCTCGCTGCTCGCCGCCGGCGACCGACAGATCCGTGCAGCCCTTCCGGTGGTGAGTTCATCCCGCATCCTTTTTTACCGTCACTGTCCCGATGTGCTCTGCTCGCGCCGCCGCCGATGCGCTCTGAGCCCGCGGGAGGCGCCGCGCCGGTGCGCTCTGCTACCACCACACGCGATGCGCTTTGGTACCATCGATTCGCCACGCCGATGTGCTCTGCTACCACGGGAGGCGCCGCCGCGGATGCGCTCTGTTCCTCGCGCCGCCGATGCGCTCTGAGCCCGTGGGAGGCGCCGCCGCCGATGCGCTCTGCTCGCGCCGCCGCCGATGCTCGTAGTTGGGTGGCGTTTTGTGACCTGTGGGGAGGGGGTAGCTCGTCGTTGTGTTTCCGCCGCTCTCCCTGACCAATCCCCCTCTCTCTCACCAATCTCCTCCCCCTCTCCATAACTACCAGTATATGGTTGGGGTGACGGTTTTTGTTAGTTTGCTAGTTTTTGAGTGGATGGTTCTGGTTGTGATGTGACGGTTTTTGCTAGTTTGCTAGTTTTTGAGTGGATGGTTCTGGTTGTGATCTGTAATATTGCATTCTAGATGGTCGATTTGTGTGGGTGGTTCTTCATTTTTGTTCCCGATTAGTTTTTGGGTGCTAGGTTTTCATTTTGTTTTGGTGGGTGCAAGTAGTATGCAAGAGATACATCATTTAGTTTTGATCGCAGGAAACAACATCATTTAGTTCTTGTGTTTTGAATGGATCAAAAGTGTAAAGTGCAAGTGTAAATGGGTAAGCCAAGTGGTAGAGGGGATTCAATTCATATGCAATAGCCATAAGGAGTTTTTTGGGGGTTGAAATTAGTGTGTAGGTAGCAAGTGGTTGAGGAATTTGTGTGGTTGTTTTTTATCAAGTATGAATTATTTCTGTTTTTTCATCAAGTATGAATAATCTGGTAGTCATTTTTAAAATAAAATTGTAGTTATGTTGTATAAAATCTGGTAGTTTTATAAGGAAAGCTATGTTGAATAAGCTTCTAGTTGTTCATATATAATCTGGTAGTCCTTCTACAATAAACTGGTAGTTGTATACACATATTCTGGTAGTTGTTTTATAAGTAAATCTTTTATTTGAAGAAGATGCTAGTTGTTTTATATATAATCTGGTAGTTACTTAAAATTAATCTGGTTTATAAGTAACCTGATTTTGGATGTCATTCTTTTTAGTTAGTAGAGATTTGTATTTAATATGGTAGTTCAACTATGATGAATCTGTTAGGCTCTCCTACATAATCTGGTAGTCATACAATCTGAAAGTTTTTTGTATATAATCTGGTAGCTTTTTTTTCTAGATAACCAAGATGGTATGGCTCGGAGAAAGGAAAAACAATGGGATGCTATGATTGCTCGGCATGGAAAAGTTGCAAGAAAGAAGCGTATTGTAAGTTAGATGTGTTGTAATATTAATTTATTTTTTAAAGCTACTTTTTATTATGTTGGTATCTGCATTTAGTTTAGGAAAAATTTACTAAGATGCACTGCATGTAATACTATGTCATTTTTTATCTTGAAAACCTGGTAGCTATGGCAAATTAACATGATAGTTGTGTACTAAATTAGCCTGATAGTTGCATTTCAAAATCTGGTAATTGATCTTAAATTAGCCTGATAGTTATGTGAAAGTAATCTGATAGCTGCATTTAAAAATTCCGGTAGCTATGTTAAAGTAATCTGATAGCTGCATTTAAATAACCTTTTTTTCTTTGTTGATAGGTTTTCGCTGGAGAAAGGAACAAGGCCTCGCCGGCACCTATCTTAAAGTTGTACAAGAGTTTAACTGACGATCAACGCAATGTCATAGTATCCATGGGGCATGGTAGTTTCCTTGATATCAAGTGTGAGCAGTTGCACAATCCTGTCATTTACTGGTTTGCACAATGTTACGATCCGGCTAGGCGATCTTTTGTAATCTCTCGCCATGGAGTGATCCCTTTGACAGAGGAGTCTGTCCATGATATGATTGGGCTGCCATGTGGACAGTTGGCTGTCAAATACTATGTACATTATGATTTGGAAGCTGAGATTGCAGCAAGGCTTTTTCCTGGTGAAAGTAGTAGGACAAAAGTTTCTGAAATTGGCAAGAAGATAGCTTAGTACAAGGAGGCAGATGAAACATTTAGAGAGCTTTGGATGTTGTTCATTACATCGACAGTTGTTGCTCCTACTACTGATACTAGAATGAGTAACAAATGTTATCCAATGCTGGTACGTCACTATTTGTTACATTTTTTACAGCTCCATTTAAATTCTTTTTGAGTTTTATAGATCTCTATATACATGTTCCTATTTTTTTAATCTTGTGATCTAATGTTTTTATTTAGGGAGATGTAGGGCAAGCTCAAGAAATGAATTGCGCAAGTTTATTGCTGATGAACTACACAAGCACCTATCCAACAAAAAATACACAAAAGGGTGTTTGTTGTATTGCATGGTGAGAGTTTCTATTCATATACAGCAGCCTTTTTTACTTTTTACCTGGCATCCTATAGTAATATTTATGGTAGTCATGTGTTTTTTCTGGCAGCCAAGGCAATTTTATCTGGTAGCCTCATAGCTTGTTACTTATTTACCTGGCATCCTACTGTAATTTTGTGGCAGGCATATGTTTTTTATGGTAGTCAAGTCAATTTTCTCTGGTAGCCAGATAGCTGTATCACTTTTGTTGGAATTATGCCCTAGAGGCAATAATAAAGATGTTATTATTATAATTCTTGTTCATGATAATGTTTATATTCCATGCTAGAATTGTATTAAGCGGAAACTTTAATACTTGTATGGTTTGTGAACAACACCGTGTCCCTAGTACGCCTCTAAGGACTAGCTCATTGATTAATGATGGTTAAGGTTTCCTAACCATGGACATGAGTTGTCAATTGATAATGAGATCATATCATTGGGAGAACGATATGGTGGACAAACCCAAACTAAGCGAAGCAATTAGATCGTGTCATCGTGTTCGTCTTTGCGAAGCTTTTCTTATGTCAAATATTGTATTCCTTAGACCATGAGATAATACAACTCCCTGGTATCGGAAGAAAGCTTTGAGGTCATCAAACGTCATCCTATGAGAGGGTGATCATGAAGGTGTCTCTCAGGTGATCGGAAAGTATCTGTTGGGTTGTATGTATCGAGATGGAATTTGTCCCTCCCAAGTCGGAGAGATATACTTCGGGCCCACTCGGTAATCGATATCAACACCGCTTGCAAGCATGTGGTTAAGGAGTTAATCACAAAGTGATATCGGATTACGGAACGAGTAAAGTACTTGCTGTGAACGAGATTGAACTAGGTATAACGGTACCGACGATCAAATCTCGGGCAAGTAAAATATCGCGAGACGAAAGGAATATATATATGTGATTGATTGAATCCTGGCATCGTGGTTCATCCGATATGATCATCGATGAATGTGTGGGAGTCAATATGGGTTTCCAGACCCCGCTGTTGATTATTGATAGAAGATCATGTCTGCATATTCTCGAACCCGCAGGGTCACACACTTAACGTGTCTCGACGCTAGGATAGATTGGATAATTGGTTTATGAGTTTTTGTTCGGAGTCTCGGATGGGATCCGGGACATCACGAGAGGTTCCGGAGTGGTCCGGAGAATAAGATTCATATAAGGCAGTGCAGTTTTTGGAGTTCGGAATTGTTCCGGATTAATCGGTATTGTACCGGACGCTTCTAGAACCTTCCGGAAGGGGACCAACGTGGCCCCACCTTCCGGGAGGGGGCATGGGCCTATGAGGGAGTGCCCTGGCCGCATTGGGCCAGGGGCACAAGGCCCCATAGGGCCCAGCCGGCCAAGAGAGGTTTAAACTCTAGATAGAGCTTCTAGAAGGGGGGTTTCCTTGCCCCCCACTCTTCCTCCTTGGGGCCGCCGGCCTTGGCTTGGGGGAGGGACTAAGGCTGCGCCCACCCCTCTATATATAGAGGGCTGGGGGCGCACCAACCCCCCACACCTTCCCCTCCAACCCTAGCCGCCCTGCTGCCCTCCTCTCTCCCTCCCGACTGCTTGTAGGCGAAGCCCTGCTGCAGAAATTCTCTACCAATTGCACCGCGCCGTCGCGTTGTAGATCCAACCCATCTCTCCACCATACTTGCTGGACCAAGGAAGGAGGAGACGTCGAGGTGCCGCACGTGTGCATCTCACGGAGGCATCGCCACTTGTGGTGCTAGATCGGATCGGATCGCGAGGAGGAGAAGCGAGTACGACTACATCACCCACGTTCCGACGAACGTTCCGCTGTGCGAATCTTCAAGGGTATGAAGATCTAATCCAATCTCTCTCGTTGTTTGCATCTCTTAGATTAGATCTTGGCTTCCCTCTGTTCGCATCCGTAGAAAATTTTGATTTACTATGCCGCGAAACCCCTCAGTGGTATCAGAGCTAGATCTATGCGTAGATGTGTTTCACGAGTAGAACGCAACATGGTTGTTGCGGGCGTTGATGTTTTCTGGTGCAAGCCTATTGTTTGTGTTCTTCTTATGACGCGGGATAGTGAGATTGAAGCGGTCCAGGCCAACCTTACGCGACGTCGTTCGCGAGACCGGCTCCGCACTTGACGTGTGGCTTGTTCCACACATGCGGCTGGTGGATATCAGTTTCTCTCACTATAGTTGTTATGGGATTAACACCGGAGTTTGGCAACCATAATATCACCGTTGTGGCTTTCCGTAGGTAAGAATCGTTCTTAGCATCTACTCCCATAAGCCACGTAAAACATGCAACAACAAAGTAGAGGCGTCTAACTTGTTTTTGCAGGGAGTGTTTTCTGTGATATGGTATGGCCCAAGATGTGATGTGTATAATGTATGCGATGATCATGTTTTGTAATGTTTCACGACTTGCATGTCGATGAGTACACAACCGGCAGGAGCCATATGGTTGTCTTTATAATTGTGTATGACCTGTGTGTCAACTTCTTATACGCCATGTAATAGTTTCACTTTATCGCTAAGTAGTTAGCAATAGTTGTAGTTGCTATTCGTGGTGGAGGCAATCATGGTGGAGTGATGGAGATCATGCCGGCATGCACAAGATGGAGATCATTGCGCGAAGATTGGCTATACCATGTCACATTAAAGTTATATGCATGTGATGTTTATCTTTTTATGTATCTTATCATGCTTAGATCGCGACGGTAGCATTATAAGATGATTCCTCACTTAAAGATCAAGATAAAACTGTCTTCTCCCCAAGTATGCACCGTTGCAAAAGTTCGTCGTGTCCAAGCATCACGTGATGATCGGGTGCTATAGACTCTACGCTCACATACAACGGGTGCAAGCCAGTTTTGCACACGCGGAAATACTTGGGTCTAACTTGACGAGCCTAGCATGTACAGACATGGCCTCGGAACACAAGAACCGAAAGGTTAAACATGAGTCATATGAATGATATGATCGACACTTCGTTGTCCACCATTGAAACCACATCTCTTCTCGTGATGATCGGATTAGGTGTGGTGAATTTGGATCGTGTTCACTAAACAACTTGAGGGATGTTGAATTTAGTGGGAGTTCATCTAGTAATTTGATTAAGTTGAACTATTTATCATGAACATAGTCTAAATTGTACTTGCAAATACTGTAGATCACATGGCCAAGTCCAACTTCAACTTCAACGTTTTTGCTGAGATAGAAAAGCTTAGAAACAATGGGTCTAACTTCACAAAATGGTTCCGCATTCTGAGAATCATTCTCGCTGGCGGACAAAAGGACTATGTCCTTGAGAAAGCGCTAGGTGACGCCCCTGCTATAGATGCGCTGGCTGATGAAAAAGTTGTTTATCAGTCGTGCAAGGATGATTATGATTTGATTAAGATCGCCATGTTGTATGCTATGGAATCGGATCTTCAAAATCGTTTTGAGGAGTTCGCCGGGCCCTTTGAGATTCTCGAGGAGCTGAAAAACATGTTTCAGACTCAAGCCCGTTCTGAGAGATATGAGATCTCTAAGAAATTCTTTAACTACAAGATGGAGGAAGGGAGTTCCGTTAGTGAGCACGCCATTGAGATGACGGGCTACACTCAACGCCTTGAGCAACTGGACTGCAAGATTCCAGAGGAGCTCAAGATTGACACTCCTAGCTACAAAAGTTTTGTAGTTGATCACAATCAGATTGGTTCCACTGATATGATCACTGAGCTCTTTGCTGAGATGAAAGTAGCGGAGGTGAACATCAAAAAGAATAATCATGTGTTGATGGTCAACAAGCCCTCCCACCTTCAAGAAAGGTAAGGGTGCAAGGAAGCCCTTCAAGAAAGGCGGCGGCAAGCGCGTTGCCCCTGCTGAGAAGAAGCTCAAGTCTGGTCCTAAACCGGACACTGAGTGCTTCTATTGCAAGGACAAGGGTCACTGGAAGCGCAACTGTTCAAAGTACTTAGGGGACAAGAAGGCTGACACCATCAAAGGTATATTTGATATACATGTTATTGATGTTTTCCTTACTAGCCCTCGTTGTAGTGCCTGGGTATTTGATACCGGTTCAGTTGCTAATATTTGTAACTCGAAACAGGAGCTACGGAATAGACGGCGGCTTGCGAGGGATGAGGTGACGATGCGCGTTGGCAACGGATCAAGAGTTGATGTGATGGCCGTCGGCACGCTCTCCTTAGTTTTACCTTCGGGATTAGTTTTAAACCTCAATAAATGTTATTATGTGCCTGCGTTGAGCATGAACATTATTTCTGGATCTTGTTTATTGCAAGACGGTTATTCATTTAAATCGGAGAATAATGGTTGTTCTATTTATATGAGTAACATCTTTTATGGTCATGCACCTATTGTGAATGGTTTATTTCTTCTAAATCTCGAAAGGGATGAAACACACATCCATAACATTGAGGCTAAGAGATGCAAAGTAGATAGTGATAATACTACTTATTTGTGGCACTGTCGTCTAGGTCATATTGGTGTAAAACGTATGAAGAAACTCCATTCTGATGGACTTTTGGAGTCTCTGGATTTTGAATCATTTGACACATGCGAACCATGCCTCATGGGCAAGATGATCAAAACCCCGTTCTCCGGTATGATGGAGCGAGCAACGAACTTGTTGGAAATTATACATACCGATGTATGCGGACCGATGAGTGTTTCGACGCGCGGTGGATATCGCTATTTTCTCACTTTTACCGATGACTTAAGTAGATATGGGTATATCTATTTAATGAAACATAAATCTGAAACGTTTGAAAAGTTCAAAGAATTTCAGAATGAAGTGGAGAACCATCGTAACAGAAAGATTAAGTTTCTACGATACGATCGTGGAGGTGAATATTTGAGTTATGATTTTCTCACGCATCTTAAAGCAAGTGGAATCGTTTCACAACTCATGCCACCTGGAACACCACAGCGCAATGGTGTGTCTGAACGCCGGAATCGAACCCTATTAGATATGGTCCGATCGATGATGTCTCTTACTGATTTGCCGTTATCATTTTGGGGTTATGCATTAGAAACCGCTGCATTCACTTTAAATAGGGCTCCATCTAAATCCGTTGAGACGACACCGTATGAACTGTGGTTTGGTGCTAAACCTAAGTTGTCGTTTCTTAAAGTTTGGGGATGCGAAGCTTACATCAAGAAGTTGATGCCGGACAAGCTCGAACCCAAATCGGAGAAATGCGTCTTCATAGGATACCCTAAGGAAACTATTGGGTATACCTTCTATCACAGAACCGAAGGCAAAGTGTTTGTCGCAAAGAACGGTTCCTTTCTTGAGAAGGAGTTTCTCTCGAAAGAAGTGAGTGGGAGGAAAGTAGAGCTAGACGAGGTTATTGAACCTTCTCTTGAATTGGAGAGTAGTGCAGCACCTGAAATTGTTCCAGTGCCGCCTGCACCAACAATAGAGGAAGCTAATGACAAGGATCATGAAGCTTCGGACGATGCTGCTACTAAACGTCACAGGTCGACAAGGTCGCGTGCCCCTCCTGGGTGGTACGACAACCCTGTCTTGACTGTCTTGTTAGTAGAAGACAGTGAACCTACGAACTATGAGGAAGCGATGATGAGCCCAGACTCTGAGAAATGGCTAGAAGCCATGAAATCCGAATTGGGATCCATGAGCGAAAACCAAGTATGGACTTTGGTGGACCCTCCTAGCGACCGAAAGGCCGTTGAGTGAAAATGGATTTTCAAGAAGAAAACGGACGCGGATGGTAATGTTACCGTCTATAAAGCACGGCTTGTCGCGAATGGTTTTCGACAAGTTCAAGGTGTTGACTATGATGAGACTTTCTCTCCCATAGCGATGTTTAAGTCCATTTGGATTTTATTAGCAATTGCTGCGTTTCATGATTATGAAATATGGCAGATGGATGTCAAGACTGCGTTCCTCAATGGAAACATTGATGAAGAGTTGTATATGATGCAACCCGAAGGTTTTGTCGATCCTAAGGATGCTGATAAAGTATGCAAACTTCAGCGTTCCATTTATGGACTGAAGCAAGCATCTCGGAGTTGTAACCTTCGTTTTGATCAAGTGATCAAGAGCTTTGGATTTGTTCCAAATTGCTACGAAGCTTGCATCTACAAGAAAGTGAGTGGGAGCTCGGTGACGTTTCTGGTACTATATGTGGATGACATATTGATTATCGGAAATGACATCAACATGCTTAACGATGTGAAGAGTTATTTGAACAAGTGTTTTTCAATGAAAGACCTAGGTGAAGCTGCTTATATATTGGGCATCAAGATCTATAGAGATAGACAAAGACGCCTGATAGCTTTAAGCCAGAGTACATACCTAGACAAAGTTCTGAAAAGGTTTAGAATGGATAAGGCAAAGAAAGGTTCAGTGCCTATGTTGTCAGGTAAGATATTGAGCAAGGCTCAGTGTCCAGCTACGGTAAATGATAGGGAAGCTATGAGCAAAGTGCCTTATGCCTCGGCCATAGGTTCTATCATGTATGCCATGCTGTGTACTAGACCGGATGTGTCCAATGCTCTTAGTTTGACGAGCAGGTATCAAAGTGATCCAGGAGTGGAACACTGGACAGCCGTGAAGAACATCCTAAAGTACCTAAATAGGACTAAAGAAATGTTCTTAGTCTATGGGGGTGATGAACAGCTCGTCGTAAAAGGTTACGTCGACGCTAGTTTTGACACCGACAAGGATGATTCTAAATCTCAGACAGGATACGTGTATATTTTGAATGGAGGAGCTGTGAGCTGGAGAAGCTGCAAGCAAAGCGTGATCGCGGGATCTATAGTAGAAGCGGAATACATGGCTGTTGCAGAAGCGTCAAGTGAAGGAGTTTGGATCAGGAACTTCATCACTGAGCTTGGCGTGGTTCCAAGTGCATTGGACCCACTGGAGATATTGTGTGACAACGCTGGCGCCATAGCACTCGCTAAGGAACCAAGATATCATCCAAAGACCAAGCATATCAACCGCAAGTTTCATATAATCCGAGATTATATAGCAAATGGAGATCTGAAGATTAGCAAAGTACATACAGATCTGAATGTCACAGATCCATTGACTAAACCTCTTCCACGTGTAAAACATGATCAGCACCTCAGTGCCATGGGTGTGAGATTGTTGCCAGATCTAAACTAGATTATTGACTCTAGTGCAAGTGGGAGACTGTTGGAATTATGCCCTAGAGGCAATAATAAAGATGTTATTATTATAATTATTATTCATGATAATGTTTATATTCCATGCTAGAATTATATTAAGCGGAAACTTTAATACTTGTGTGGTTTGTGAACAACACTGTGTCCCTAGTACGCCTCTAAGGACTAGCTCATTGATTAATGATGGTTAAGGTTTCCTAACCATGGACATGAGTTGTCAATTGATAATGAGATCATATCATTGGGAGAACGATATGGTGGACAGACCCAAACTAAGCGAAGCAATTAGATCGTGTCATCGTGTTCGTCTTTGCGAAGCTTTTCTTATGTCAAATATTGTATTCCTTAGACCATGAGATAATACAACTCCCTGGTATCGGAAGAAAGCTTTGAGATCATCAAACGTCATCCTATGAGAGGGTGATCATGAATGTGTCTCTCAGGTGATCGGAAAGTATCTGTTGGATTATATAATCTGGTAGCTTTTTTTTCTAGATAACCTGGATGGTATGGCTCAGAGAAAGGAAAAACAATGGGATGCTATGATTGCTCGGCATGGAAAAGTTGCAAGAAAGAAGCGTATTGTAAGTTAGATGTGTTGTAATATTAATTTATTTTCTAAAGCTACTTTTTATTATGTTGGTATCTGCATTTAGTTTAGGAAAAATTTACTAAGATGCACTGCATGTAATACTATGTCATTTTTTATCTTGAAAACCTGGTAGCTATGGCAAATTAACATGATAGTTGTGTACTAAATTAGCCTGATAGTTGCATTTGAAAATCTGGTAATTGATCTTAAATTAGCCTGGTAGTTATGTGAAAGTAATCTGATAGCTGCATTTAAAAATTCCGGTAGCTATGTTAAAGTAATCTGATAGCTGCATTTAAATAACCTTTTTTTCTTTGTTGATAGGTTTTCGCTGGAGAAAGGAACAAGGCCTCGCCGGCACCTATCTTAAAGTTGTACAAGAGTTTAACTGACGATCAACGCAATGTCATAGTATCCATGGGGCATGGTAGTTTCCTTGATATCAAGTGTGAGCAGTTGCACAATCCTGTCATTTACTGGTTTGCACAATGTTACGATCCGGCTAGGCGATCTTTTGTAATCTCTCGCCATGGAGTGATCCCTTTGACAGAGGAGTCTGTCCATGATATGATTGGGCTGCCATGTGGACAGTTGGCTATCAAATACTATGTAGATTATGATTTGGAAGCTGAGATTGCAGCAAGGCTTTTTCCTGGTGAAAGTAGTAGGCCAAAAGTTTCTGAAATTGGCAAGAAGATAGCTTAGTACAAGGAGGCAGATGAAACATTTAGAGAGCTTTGGATGTTGTTCATTACATCGACAGTTGTTGCTCCTACTACTGATACTAGAATGAGTAACAAATGTTATCCAATGCTGGTACGTCACTATTTGTTACATTTTTTACAGCTCCATTTAAATTCTTTTTGAGTTTTATAGATCTCTATATACATGTTCCTATTTTTTTAATCTTGTGATCTAATGTTTTTATTTAGGGAGATGTAGGGCAAGCTCAAGAAATGAATTGTGCAAGTTTATTGCTGATGAACTACACAAGCACCTATCCAACAAAAAATACATAAAAGGGTGTTTGTTGTATTGCATGGTGAGAGTTTCTATTCATATACAGCAGCCTTTTTTACTTTTTACCTGGCATCCTATAGTAATATTTATGGTAGTCATGTGTTTTTTCTGGCAGCCAAGGCAATTTTATCTGGTAGCCTCATAGCTTGTTACTTATTTACCTGGCATCCTACTGTAATTTTGTGGCAGGCATATGTTTTTTATGGTAGTCAAGTCAATTTTCTCTGGTAGCCAGATAGCTGTATCACTTTTGTTGGAATTATGCCCTAGAGGCAATAATAAAGATGTTATTATTATAATTCTTGTTCATGATAATGTTTATATTCCATGCTAGAATTGTATTAAGCGGAAACTTTAATACTTGTATGGTTTGTGAACAACACCGTGTCCCTAGTACGCCTCTAAGGACTAGCTCATTGATTAATGATGGTTAAGGTTTCCTAACCATGGACATGAGTTGTCAATTGATAATGAGATCATATCATTGGGAGAACGATATGGTGGACAAACCCAAACTAAGCGAAGCAATTAGATCGTGTCATCGTGTTCGTCTTTGCGAAGCTTTTCTTATGTCAAATATTGTATTCCTTAGACCATGAGATAATACAACTCCTTGGTATCGGAAGAAAGCTTTGAGGTCATCAAACGTCATCCTATGAGAGGGTGATCATGAAGGTGTCTCTCAGGTGATCGGAAAGTATCTGTTGGGTTGTATGTATCGAGATGGAATTTGTCCCTCCCAAGTCGGAGAGATATACTTCGGGCCCACTCGGTAATCGATATCAATACCGCTTTCAAGCATGTGGTTAAGGAGTTAATCACAAAGTGATATCGGATTACGGAACGAGTAAAGTACTTGCTGTGAACGAGATTGAACTAGGTATAACGGTACCGACGATCAAATCTCGGGCAAGTAAAATATCGCGAGACGAAGGGAATATATATATGGGATTGATTGAATCCTGGCATCGTGGTTCATCCGATATGATCATCGATGAATGTGTGGGAGTCAATATGGGTTTCCAGACCCCGCTGTTGATTATTGATAGAAGATCATGTCTGCATATTCTCGAACCCGCAGGGTCACACACTTAACGTGTCTCGACGCTAGGATAGATTGGATAATTGGTTTATGAGTTTTTTTTCGGAGTCTCGGATGGGATCCGGGACATCACGAGAGTTTCCGGAGTGGTCCGGAGAATAAGATTCATATAAGGTAGTGCAGTTTTTGGAGTTCGGAATTGTTCCGGATTAATCGGTATTGTACCGGAAGCTTCTAGAACCTTCCGGAAGGGGACCAACGTGGCCCCACCTTCCGGGAGGGGGCATGGGCCTATGAGGGAGTGCCCTGGCCGCATTGGGCCAGGGGCACAAGGCCCCATAGGGCCCAGCCGGCCAAGAGAGGTTTAAACTCTAGATAGAGCTTCTAGAAGGGGGGTTTCCTTGCCCCCCACTCTTCCTCCTTGGGGCCGCCGGCCTTGGCTTGGGGGAGGGGCTAGGGCTGCGCCCACCCCTCTATATATAGAGGGTTGGGGGCGCACCAACCCCCCACACACCTTCCCCTCCAACCCTAGCCGCCCTGCTGCCCTCCTCTCTCCCTCCCGACTGCTTGTAGGCGAAGCCCTGCTGCAGAAATTCTCCACCAATTGCACCGCGCCGTCGCGTTGTAGATCCAACCCATCTCTCCACCATACTTTCTGGACCAAGGAAGGAGGAGACGTCGAGGTGCCGCACGTGTGCATCTCACGGAGGCATCGCCACTTGTGGTGCTTGATCGGATCGGATCGCGAGGAGGAGAAGCGAGTACGACTACATCACCCACGTTCCGACGAACGTTCCGCTGTGCGAATCTTCAAGGGTATGAAGATCTAATCCAATCTCTCTCGTTGTTTGCATCTCCTAGATTAGATCTTGGCTTCCCTCTGTTCGCATCCGTATAAAGTTTTGATTTACTATGCCGCGAAACCCTTCAACTTTTTTACTTGGCATCATAGTGTAATTTTTTTGTGGCAGCCATGTTTTTATTTGTTTAAGGCAAGCCAATTTATATCTGGTAGCCACATAACGTTATGATTTTTTTGTCAAATTTGCAGTTGCGATACTTTTCTGCTCTCGATACCGATGATATGGATCTTGGGTTTGAGCATTCACAGTTTGCTATTAATTGCTGGACTAAAGATGCAATCGATGTACTTGGTGAAATGGATGCGCAGGAGTTTGATTCAACCATTTTTGGATGCATGAAGGTTAGGAATTCTTGTGTTTTGCCTTTTCTTTGTTCCTTTTTTGTGCCTCTTTTACATGTTCCTGTTTTTTTATTTGTTTATGTAACATCACCGCCTCCACATTTTTTTGCAGCTAAGGGACGAATTCAAAGATGATTTTGCTAGGAAAATGGGTCTTTTTGGGGGGCTAGATGGTTTTGATGCTTGGATGAATCTTAATATTCATGCTACATGCAAGGAGAAGGTGCTGATATTTTTATATTACGTACTAGTTAATTAAATTCATGGTATGAAACTTTTTTTGTTGTCTAACTTAGTACCTTTTTTCAGCAAAAGATCAAAGCTTTCAATCTCATGCAAACTTTTGCATCTAGGCTTAATAATCTTTTGAGCAACCTTATTCAAGGTTTGACTGAGTCAGATGAAACAGAAGAAAATGAGGATGCTGCACATGTTGATGCTCAAGAGCCAAATGTAGATGAAGAAAATGATTCTTCTTCATCAGATTCAGATGAGGAAAATGAGAGAAATGAAGATGATGCAGAACCTAGTCACCGTGCAAGCACTAGAATCATTTCTCAAGCATTCGGAACACCAAACAAATCCAAATCAGTGGCTAGTACAAGTGCATCTCCTCCTGCTATGCACTCTCAAATCAAGGTTCCATCATTTAGTGACACTGATGCTTCCGACAGGAGTGAAGGACATGCTTATTTTTCTGTCGATTCCCCGATGGATTGCACCCAACAAGCTGAACAAGAAATAAAGGGAGATGCAGCATGTCTTGTAGCAAGGCTAAGTGCCATGAAGGAGCAACCACTTAAACCAAAATCCAGTGAATTGGACATGCATAACAAGATCAAGTGTTTAGTTGCAGAAGAGCTCAGGATCCCTATCAACAAGTGTTCTGAAGCAGGAGATCCCATTGGCACAGATAATTCAACAACTGAAATTGAAGAGAATGTTTTGAAGAATCCAAAAAGGAGGTAAGATAGTCCAGCTGTTTATGCTGGCAACCTAGTGTAAATTCCATGGCAGTTATATCTAAGTAATCTGGCAATTTTGTCTTCTTAAATCTAAGTATGTCTTCTTAATGTTTGTTGAAACCTGCTACTCAATTACTACTTACATGATAATTGTTCAGAATGAATATGGCACTTAAACCTTCTGTTATTTTTCTGGCAGCAACCTGATAAGCCAATGTATTTTTTATGGCAGTAGCAAGTATTTAATATGGCAATTAAATATTTTTTTCCTTTTTGCTGCAAGTCCATGTTTATAAAAACCTAGTAGTCAAGTTATTTTTACATGATAGTTGTTCATAATTAATCTGGCAATTAAACCTGGTTTTTACTTTTTTTATACTACAGCGCTGATTCAAAGAAGGTTCACGAGCAGTCCGGGGGTAGCAATAAAGCACAAAATTCTCATGTATCTGAGAGTGTGAATACCAATAAAAGGTGTGGTTTTTTGAATCTTATGGGATTTTTTGCAATCAACTTTTTTTTCCTTATAATATGTAAGATATATAGTTTTTTTGTCTAACATCCCGTTTTGCTTTTTTTGCTTTTTTTTTGCCTGTAGGAAACGGCCTAGTTTGTCAAGCAACACACCTTCAAGGAAATCTCCTAGGCTTGCTCAGATTCAAAATACGAAGAACCCCAGTACTGATCATGTTATTGATGCCAAGTGCAAGTCTACTAGCTTATCTCCAACCATCGAGGATGGGAAGAGTTCAAATTCAGCTTTTGTGGTGTCACCTACAGTTATCAACAATCAAAAAGATACTACTGCTGCGAGGATCCGTGATGGGAAGTCAATGAACACTGCTATCCCAATTTCCCCTGCTGCCACAAAGATGTCATCAGCTAGCAATCCTGCAACACTTTCTGTTGGCAGCCAAAAAACCAATTCAGGCGATGGAAAAAAACAAGACCAATGCAATCCAGATATCACCAACTGTTGACAACTTGAAATCAAAAACAGCTATAGCAAGTGAGAACATGTGCAGAACCATGGTGGTTTCACCGGTAGCACAAGGTACATTCCCTAGAGGTTGGAGCAGCTATTACAGGCCATGGAAGTTGTCCCCTTTAGTTGGTGCTCAATTGGGAATTCCTGGTTTTCTTAGTGGGCAACCAGTTGCAGTACCACCAAAAATTCAAGAACTTGTTAGAGGTTTGTCTGAATCAGTAACAAAGCAAGGAGTGTTGCCTAGGGATGATGAAACACATGCAAGCACAGCAGAAGGTACTTCTAGGAAAAGGAAATATATGGATGCAGGAGGTCCATCTACTATTTCAAACAGAGATAACCGTGTGGGAATATTTACACCTCCATGTTTCAACTTGGGGTTTAGTTCACAAGAAGATTCCGGTAATGATTCTCCAATGGATTGCACAATCTCTACCAAGGAACATTTGATGCCCGTATTTGCGCAAGATGTTGCTCCAATATCTTGGGCAAACCCACAAGGTAACATCTTTTGGTAGTATGATAATAAACATGCATGGTCTTTGTATAAAGCAAATATTATGCTAATATCGACTAATATAAACCTTTGTAATTTTGTTTTTTCTCTCAAAATTTTGCATCTGATAACTATGTGTTCAAAACATGGTAGTTATCACCTTTCGATAAAACATAGGAATAAAGTTTAATCATCTGGTAACCTAGTTTAAATAATCTGAAAGCCAATATTATTTAATTAGGTAGCCGCATTTTTTGCCATAATTTGTGTGCTATGATCAAGTTTTTTTACATGCAAGCCAAGTGTATATAGGATAACTGTTTTTGATAATTTGTTTGTTGCTGTACACAGAAGTAGCAAGCAAACCTGTTAAAAAAACATGCACTAAATCTGATTTTGAAGAATTCAAGCTGTCAAAGGAGCTAGAAGATTACATACTCAATAAAACTGATTTCCTTAGTGAGGAAGGTGCGGCAGAGCTTAATAAGTATGAGGATTATTGTAAAGCATTCTCGAAAAGGAGGAGAGAGTTGATAAAAGCTGCAGCCCCCGCAAGCACCATGGATGATACCGCAGTTCAAAGCATAGCACCAAAGGTGCAAGCTCACAAAGTGAGGGTAAAAAATGCGTCCCGTTTCCTGGTGTCTCCTTTTGATAACTTGATCAAAGTCAATTCAGACCAGGAGAATGTATACCAGAAGATAATGCTGAGCAGCAAACATACAAGGCCGAGTCAATCCAACTTGAAAAGGTAAACATAATATATGTTTTCTAGTAGTTGTTTTTATATATTCTGGTAGTTATTCTTATATAATCTGGTAGTTGTTCTTATATAATCTGGTAGTTCAAATATATATGGCAGTTATTTTTTGTCACAGTTGTTGAAATATATATGGTAATTGTTCAAATATAATTGGATAGTTTTGTTCACATTTATCTGGTAGCTATTGCACTAAAGGGAAAATCTAATGGTAGCTGCCACACGTTGTACGGAACCCGAGCCGTCCTTCTGCACACACTCTAGAAAAATTATGTGGTGCCCCCGGTTAGCACTTCAATCCACTAAACACATTTTTAAGGTGGTAGCTGTTCAAACTTAATCTGGTAGTTGTTCCTCTTTTGTTGTGGTAAATTTTCATTTTTAATCTGATAGCTGTTTTTTTATCTTTGTAACATGGTGGTTGTTCATGCTTAATTGTTTTCATTCCTTCTTTTTAAACTAGGTACCAGATTATAAAATACACAGACAGCTGGGTTGTAACAGGCGACTTGGCTGATTCTATACACGTTAGGGGTAAATTGTCAAATCACTGCATGGAAGTTGGTATTGAGTACCTGCGCCGTACAAACAAAGTGGAGGGCAAGATGATAATGTCATATCAGCTCTCCACTTTTTTGATTATTGGACAGTTTCAGAAGAAGATTGTTGTTTCTTATTTCAAAAGAAGATCAGATTACTCCCTCAGTGTAATGAAACAGGTTAGCATCTACTCTGAAATTAGTAGCAAGCTTTTAATTACCATATTAGCAGTGCTAAGTTGCCTGTTTTCATCAGGTTAATTGCCATATTACCAATGTTAAGTTGCCTGTTTTAATTCAGAGAAGTTGCCTGTTTAATTCACATTAGTTACCTGTTTTTCTCTTGTCTGTTTTTCGTCCAGATTTATTTCCCAGTCCTTGAAGAGGTTAGCAGAGGAACTAAGGAAGGCAATCACTGGTATTGCTTGTCTATGAACTTTCAAGCTGAAAGGTTTGAAGCACTTGACTCCATGCGTGGCGAAGGTAGTGAAAGTCTCACTAAACATGCAAACGCTCTAATCAGTAAGATCAAGGCTTTATGGAAAATTCATTATGCCACCTCAAAGGTCCAAATACATGATTGGGAACTTACAATTATCAATGTGTCAGTGCAGGAAAATATGTATGTAAACTTTTCCTCTGTCTTTTTTATTTCCAGATTAGGATTTCTGAATTTTTTATGTTGCAGTTTCTGTTTCTAGATAATATTGATGTGTTTTTTGTTTTTCACCTTTTGTAGTTTCAATTGTGGTTTTCATGTGCTGTACAACATCGAGTATTGGGATGGGCAGAACATTCCACAAATTGGCAAAGGTGATGCTTATAAATTGAGGAGGATTATACCATACAAGTGGATCACTGCTGATTTCAATGAGGAAAAGGACAACTGGAGGGAAAATTTGAACAACAATGTATTCGGTAAAACTACAATTCTCCATACACCATGCATTCACAATGTCTTTTACAACATGAAACAACAACATACATTCGCAATGTCTTTTACAACATGAAACAACAACAAAATGTAGAACATTAGTAATTGTTTATGTGGTAATGCAGAGGGCTTTTTTATTTCTGGTTTGGTAGCTGCGATCTTTCTGGGCATGTTCTTAAATCATGTTCCGTCGAGCCACATTGTTTGCATACACGGAGTTCCTTCCTGCCAATGTTCAGTGCATTCTCGAATACATACTTTCTCTTTCTTCCTTTTGTGTTTGATTTGTGGGGATCACGTATGTTAGCATGGGATGTTTCCGAAGATGCTGCAGTGGTTGGAGGTATTATTGGGTCTGAACTTGTGAAGTTAGGACTGTTAGTTTCCCTAGGACCATATGTGTGTGTTGATGACTTTGGAGCAGCCTTCTTGCGTTTGGTTGGATGTGTTTCTGGCCTAGATTTTTGATGTTGTTCAGTCATACTTGTTGTAGTTGCATCTTGCTGATTTCTCTGGTTGTAGTATGTTGTGAAGAATTTGTTGGGAGGGCAGAATTAGCAGCAGCTTTTTTTTTGCTCTTTTCTCCGTCTCTCTCTTTAGTGTAGCCAAATCCTTCTTCATATTTTTTAGATGCATACTTATTATCTTCTTCCCATCATCTGTTTGATTTCCATATAGTGCCATGCTTTTGAACTCATTGCACATTGTTGCCAGTGACATCTTCTTCCTTGACTCCTCCGGCAGCTCCGCTGGTTTGCCTGGTATTTCTTCCACTAAATTTTCCTCTGCGCTCCAAGTCCACCTTTTAAGAATGTATGCCGGTGGCATCACTGTCAATCCTATATATAACATGGTCGTCATGTGGAAAAGCAAAAATAGTAGGGTAGCATAGTTAGTATGTTTCTGAAAAACATAATATGTGAAAACTAAATAAATTTTTAACTATGTTCATTTTTAATCTGGCAGTTTTTTCATATGATTTTGCAAGCTACTATATTTTTTAAAACCTGGCAATCATTTATTTTCCTAACAGGTAACTAGCAATAGTTATTCTGGGAACTGACAACAAGTTTTTAATTTACCTTTAGAATGTGACAGCAGACTATGCCATCCCTCTCAAATTTGCAGCATTGACATTTGTACTCACTATTTTCATGGTCTGTATAAACTTGGTAGTTTCTGTTGTGGTATGTGGGCACAAACTTTGTGATGCATTCAAGTGTGTAAATACGGTCAGCAGTCTGTACTATGTTGTAGGACATTGTGTATAGCATTTCTTTCTGAAAACGGTTGTATATGCCACGCATGTACACTGTTGACAAGTGATGTTCAATTGGGTGCCAGCACCATGTCTTAGCTGTAGTTAGGGATGAGTCTGCTTCTTCTTTGTTTTGTGCTTTCATTATCTTTTCTTGGATAGCATATTGCTGAAAAACTCGAGGACTGAGTTTGAAGGACTAATGTATTGTTTTAGCACTACATTAAACCCTTCACTCCGTTGGGTTGTCTGCATGAATGGGTAAAAGGAGTGCATAAAGTATGCAGGGACCCAGTAACTTATTTTCTCATACAGTGCCAGAAACTTAGTATGTCCTTGCAAGCCAAACTTTTGTATCATGTCATTCCACCTCTCTTCAAATTCCTCTGGTGACAGGCTGCAATTTAGGCAATCATTGATCACTTCTCGTAGGCCAGGAATCCTTGCAACTAATGGCCCAATCTCTTCTGTTGCCTTGTCAACTATATGCCAACGATAGTTCCTATGCCTAGTGTTTGGAAACTTGTTATCTATTGCTGACCTCATTCCAAAATCCTGATCTGTGATTATATTTTTTGGAGCTACACCATCCATGGCAATTAGAAAAGTTTCAAATAGCCAGTCAAAACTAGAACTGAGCTCATTCCTTAAGAACCCACATCCAAGCTGGATAGATTGCCCATGATTGTTTATGCCTATAAATGGAGCAAAAGGCATCTTATACTGGTTTGTACGGTATGTTGTATCAAAAGATATGCAATCATTGAAGTGTTTGTATGCTCTTCTAGCAGCTACATCTACCCAAAATAAGTTCTCAACCCTGTTTTCATCATCAAGCGTGAATCTGTAATAAAAATCATTATCTCGCTGCTTCATTTCATCAAAGTAAGTAAATGTATCTTGCATATCTGTGTACTTGTTCTCAGCTCGAATTGAAGCTCTGAAGTTTGCCATGTCTTTTGGTGTATACGGAACTCCTTCAAGCGACTCATAGAGTGTAGCCATAACTTGCATCATCCTACTTGTTTCCATATTCACCGAATGAAGAACTTTGATGAAATCTTGGTCCTCCTGCGGGATTTTTCTATGTGACCGTAGGAATCCTGTTAGTGACCATTTGTTAATCAGCGGGTGATTGTGCTGATCACAAAACTCCGTCACAACCCAGCTGCCATCCCTAAACTTGATCATCATTCGAGCTTGGCAGTTAGTTCTTGTGTTTGTACTCCTATTCCTCTCCGGCACAGCAGGCTTAGGATTTTGAGTGTCTTCATGTTCTTTTTTCTGGTGACCTGCCTTGTGACAAACAAGTGTTGCACTTATGTACCCTCCAGTTACTTCTAACTTCTTCCTGTAGTTGTACCTAATGCCAAATCCCTTCCTCCGCGCATACATCTTGTAGTGCCTTTCAGCTTCCTCCAATGTATCGAACCTCATGTGTGTAGTTGGCGGCTGGGGTGTAGAAATGACTTCTGGGATGCCATCATTACCGCTGTTTTGTTCTGCCGGAGGTGTGTGAGCAGTACTTGACTGTGGTAGACTCATGTCAGGGCCAGTAATTCCAAGCGAACCACCCCTAGGAAGTGTTTCTTCATTGTTTGCACCAAAGAGTATGATATCTGCATATTTTTTTGACATTAGTATGAAGCACAATAGAATTCTAATGTAGAAAGCTAATTTTGGTAAAACAGTCTGATAGTTATGCATGCATAACCTGGTAATCAGTCCATAAACAATCTGGTAATTCTGGTAGTTCTACATGTACCAAGCTAATTTTGGTAGTTATGCATGTATAACCTGGTAATCAGTTCATAAACAATCTGGCATTTCTGTTTTTTTCTAGCTTTTTGTCTGAATAATCTACTAATCATTTCATAAGTAATCTGGCAGTTCTGTATGTATAACCAGGCAATCATTTGATAAATATTCTGGTAGTTTTTTGAATTTCCATCTTTGTCTTTAATAACCTGGTAATCATTTCATAAATAATCTGGAAGTTCTGCATGTATAACCTGGCAATCATTTTGATAAATATTCTGGCAGTTTTTTGAATTTCTATCTCTGTTTTTAATAACATGGTAATCATTTCATAAATAATCTGGCAGTTCTGAATGTATAACCTGGCAATCATTTGATAAATAATCTGGCAGTTTTCATTTTGTTTATGAGTTTTTACTATTCTATGTCAACCACATATATACCTTCATTATTCAGTGCTGCAGTCAATGACACATCACCATTAGACCCATCCATCGCTAACATCTGATCTATATCCATGGTTTTTCTTCTATGTACCTGCAAAGTGAATTGTTTTTGAATTTGGTCAAATTCATAATGCTTACTCTTTTTTCAATGTAGGAAAGACAAGTGAATTTTCAACATTGATGCAACATTTAAGTAGATAAAAGGTTGAAGTTTATCATTCACATGGAAGCATATGCAATTTTCTATGTGCAAAGGTTGAAGTTTATCATTCACATGGTTACAGCACAAGCATGGAAATATTTCTGTCATGATATACCTAGGATGTGTTTGGATACATGTTATCCTTATTTCTTTTGCAGTTTGTTAAACTACTATTAGTACCCTCTTTCTTGGACATGTATCTTGTTTGTTTGATGATATGAAAACTTTTGTGAGAGAATCCATCTTCATATTTTTCTACATGTTCTTGTTCTATGTGTGTTTTATGCAATAGAGGTGAAATTTATGGAATTAAGGAACAGAGGGGATGGGGAGAAGGGATGGGGGAGAGGGGATGAAACCTGTTCTTTTACTCCATTAGTTTTTTCTGTAGGCAGAGGAATTTTTTTGCTCGTCTATGGCTTCAGATCTAGTTCTGTATTCTTGAGGGAGAAGAAGGTTGGAGGTGGCCGATGGGAGTTGTTGGAAAGGACAATGCAAAGGACAAGAGATGGGGGAGACCGGGAGAGGGGGATGGGTTTTAGTGGTTGGCAGTGTGGGTTGGCAGTACAACTGTCCTAGGCTGGCCCAGGAGTCAGCTGTCATGGGTAGTCGTAGATGCTGTGCATGTTGCTGGCCTGTCCTTTTTTTCACGTGAGCTGACAACCGCCGCGCGGGATTGGAGTTGTGCGGCGCCGCGTGTTAGCACAGTCCTACATTAAAATATATCTAGATGCAATTTAGACAAACATAAGTCAGTTATTTATAGATGGAGTATAAAACTTGCCAACCATGGATTAACACACCACGTTCGTATTGCAATAATCACACGTTTTTCTTGTAGACGACGATCGACTAGACAAACGAAGGTGACTGTATATTTCGAGTGAAAACATGATTCGTTAGGGTGTCATTGTCTGAAAGGATTGGAACTACACTTCAAATTATGAACTGTATGTATGTACTTGTTCTTTGACCCATCATAACAAGTCACATCACATATGTTCCAGCCATGTGGTGCCGAGAAACACAATCAGTAGTAAAACTTTCAGAACAATTGAACTCAATGAGATGGAAAAAATAAACACTGAACATATATTTCTGGTTAAGTTGAGAACTCAATGGTCAGAAAGTCAAATAGAAGACGACCACCAAGCAAAAGAAATATACACCGGTACATTAATTGTGCATGTTCGCATATTTCCTAAAACTATCAAGGCAACGGTTCCTGGCCCGAGCACTTCATAACATAGGTAACTTACAATTTTTGGTAAGTGTTCGTCATCTCGGTTGACGTTGTTATAAATAAACCAGGTAGATATTTTGTTCAAATACATAGAGCCGATCATTTGATTCCCGTTCCTTTGCCTCACGGTCTCTTCTCTAGGGACGTTTGCGTTATGACCCGCATGTTGAAGCAAATCTACCATATGAGGAGGTTCCCAAAGTAGAAGACGATGAAGAAGAACAACAAGAAGGACCGAAGTATAAGCAACAACACGTATGAGAACTTGTACATGCTCAAAGGCAACATTCAGAATATGAGCAGCCTCTCCATCAACCTTCAAGATAACACCGCACACCTCTCCTTCCAATTTAACCATTGGAGTGGCCAATGGAACATCAAGGGCTTTCCTCCACCGCCACAATGAGCATCAAGAGGGCTTGCAAAAGCCTAATCTTGGATGTGTTCCCTAAGCAATTTATTTATGTAATAATAAGGTTGTACTTCAGCTTCAGTGAGCTTTGAAACACTCGTGTTGGGCTCGTTCCAACTCTTCATTTTTTGTTTCGTTTTCGTTTTTAATACCTTTTTTTTCGCCAATCCTTCTTTTCTTTAAACCCAACACTAGTAAGAAAAGGCTTATAGCAGTCATTTTACTAATGGTGTCTAAAATAAAATGGGCGCCATCACTACAAGGCAAAATAGTCATGGAGTTCGGAAAAGGCAAACGCCACCACTACGTCACGTGGCCAACCATAGCGGGGAAACTTGATGGTGCACGTCTTAACTATCCGATTTATGACAAATAACTTTGTTTGCTTTGGTTCGTGTCTTACAAATTTGGCAACATTACCTTTGGCTCAAAGAGTTTATCATACACTCCGACCATGAGTTGTTGAAATATCTTAAGGGTCAAGCTCATTTGAGCAAAAGGCACGCGAAGTGGGTTGAATTTATGAGTCCTTTCCCTACATTGTCAAGTACAAGAAGGGCAAATATAATGTGGTTGCAGACGTTTTTCCCCGCAAAAACACTACCCTCCTCACGCGCCTTGAAGTGAATGTTGTGGGTCTTGATGACATCAAAAATTCGTATTCTTTCGACCTGTTATTTGGTCCAATATTCGCTAAGTGGTCAACTCACAATGGATTTCGTGACTTCTATTTGCATAATGGCTTTCTCTTTAAACAAAACAAGCTTTGCATTCCGAAGTCATCTCTCCAAATTTTGCTATCCCAAGATTATCATAGTGGAGGCTTGATGGGTCACTTTGATCATGACAAGATACATGACATGTTGTCTACCGATTACTTTTGGCCTAAGATGAAAAGAGACATGGAGCGCCTCGTCCAACGACACACAACATGCTTACAAGCTAAGTCCAAGTATAACATTTGGTCTTTATATGCCTTTACCTATTCCATATGCACCTTGGTCGGATATAAGTATGGACTTTGTGTTAGGATTGTCTAGATCAAAATATGGCCACGACTCAATCTTTGTGGTAGTGGGTCGCTTTTCTAAAATGGCACATTTCATTCCTTGCCATAAGACCAATGATGCTTCACGTATTGCAAATTTGTTTTTTAGGAAAATTGTTCGTCTTCATGGTGTACCAAGAACAATTGTCTCTGACCACGACGTCAAATTTATGAGTTACATGTGGAAGACACTCATGGCCAAACTTGACATAAAGCTTCTCTTCTCGTCTGCTTCGCACCCTCAAACCAGTGGACAAACTGAGGTCATCAAACGAAGCTTTGGCACTCTACTTCGAGTATTGATCAATAAGAACCTCAAAGAAGAGTGTATTCCACACGCCGAGTTTGACTACAACCGTGTCAAGCACTCTACAACAAGCAAGAGCCTATTCATGGTCATCTACAGATTCGAGCCCATGACCGCGCTCGACATGCTACCACTACCCCTTCATGAACACACAAACATGGACATCGACAAGCGTGCCCAAACCATGAAGAAACTACATGAAGAGACATGATCTACTATTGAGCAACAAGTTCTTTGTCAAGCATCACGACTCAACAAGAACAAAAAGGAGTTGATCTTCAAAGAAGGTGACCTTATATGGATACACCTACGAAAAGACCATGCTTTCCACATGAGCGTGACTCCAAGCTCAAGCCAAGAGAAGATGGCCCCTTCAAAGTCCTAAAGAAGATCAATAAAAACGCCTACGTGATCGACATCCCCACTTCCAAGTACCTAGTGAGTAATACGTTCAATGTGGCAGACCTCTAACATTCCATGGAGATGAGGAACATCAAGACGGTGAAGAGTCAAGGACGACTCTTTCCCAAGAGGGGGGAGAGGATGTAGGGCGCGACATCGATTTTTGTTGTACATATGGTGTAGCCCGTCCTATGAACATCCCTACATCCTCTTTACCAAGTCCCCCAAGTGGACCGATGGCTAGAGCTCGAGCCAAGCTTCTTCATGATAAAGTTAACTCGCTCCTCTCATCGTGTGATCTCGACTCGCCTTTGAATGGCTTGCTACTTCATTCTCATACTTTGTGCATCCTAAGCTACGAACCCCATGAAGAATAGTCAAAATAAGGAACCAAGCAATCACAAGAATAAGTCATAGCTCAATCCGGCGACAGAACCAGCGAACCGGAACCCACGCCAGAATCACTAGGACAAACCAGCGCCAGACTTGGTGAGCCGGAACCGCTGCCGAAATCGCCTCCCCAATCTAGCGCCAGACCCGGCGGACAACCCCCTGTTTCGATGCCCCGTCGAAACCAGCACTAGAACCTCAAGTTGGATAAGGCCAAAATGAACTAGAGCCAGCCAAAATGTTTCAGCGACAAACCCGACACCGCAGAACTTCAAGTCGAAACTCCCTGAAGTCAAGTCAACTGTTGGGCTTGGCCCATGTAATACCCTATTTCGTCCAGACTTTACCTTTTGTTCCCAAACTACCCATATTTTAGTGGTTAAACTATAAATAGCCCCAACCTCTATTATAAACACTAGACTTGATATTAGACTAAAAGAAGACACCCCTTGGAGGATCTCTATCTACTTGGTCTCATGCTCCTTCATGAGGAGCACCTAATATCATCACCTCTTGGATTTTGTCACCGTGACGTTCAAGTTGTACAAGATCTATACCCTTGCATGATCGCGAGTGTATATGCCAAGATCTCACCAAGATCCTTGTCCCCACCATTTGGGTTTGAGAGAGAGTCTTGCCTCCTAGGGATTGTGTTGGATCGGTAGCCACCAACGTGAGCAAAAGGTTTGTATCGCGTTTATGATTTGCGTGAGTTTTCCCCGCGTGTTCTTAGTGTGTGTTCATCGAGTTCATCCTCTTCCTCCCCCTCCCTTAGAATTCATCGTGAATCTCTCGAGAATCGTGAAAGATTGGCCAACCTAAGGGTTACCCCCTAACAACATATGTAGATCTTGATGATCAAAACCTCCCCCTTATGTATGAATCTGGTGCCCATTGATATTTTTAAACATGCAATTATGTTTTTAGTGCATCCGTTCGACCCTAACTATTTTCATACCGCAAACCAAGTTTACAATACGCGAGTTTACGATTTCTGCTAGAGATGCTCTTAGAGCACTTACATGTGGCCTCACAAGACTGTCAGAGCCCTTGAACCGGATCACGTGACAACTGATCCATTCCCGTTAGTTCCATTTTTAGTTCATATCGAGCCTCCTACAAGCCTGACAAAGTTGAAAGAAAGAAAAACTCTAAAGCACCTGCTAGGCAGGCCCCACAGGTCAGCCAGAACACCAACCGGGCCTCGCCTCAGGTCGTCATGGGCTACAGCAATAGAGTGGCTAGGGCTTGGGCCCTCGGACCCAGAAGTCCTCTTCACCCCGTGTAATCCAATCCACTCTCCGGCGAGCACCTTCATGGGGTCGCCGCCGTGCCTCCGCACCAGGCTGCTCCCCTCCGCGCCTCCGCGCATCAGCCGCGGCGCGTTCTCCGCCTCCGCTGCCGCCGCCGGACGCATTCGAGTCCACTTCGCCCGTCGCGCGCCTATCGCCGCCTCTCTCGGTAATCTCCCACTACCCCTTACCATTTTCTCTTCTATCCCTTGCGCTGCTCGCCTGAAGCAGTAACCGTTAATTGACCCGTGGCATTGGATAACAATCAGTTTCCAAGTCTGCTCCGGTGAAGTTTACACTGCCCTATTCTGAATTTCCTATCAGTTTCAGTTTTCTGTACAGAATTCCAACCTCCCGCTGATTCAATTGCACCTAGTAGGTGTTATTGTTTCCTGTAAGTAGAAGGACGTAGCTGTCATCGTATAAATTGTGAAAAAAGTTCGGACCAGCTCAACCCAAACCAACATACCCCCAGCTATATACATGATGTTGCTGTTGGTGTATAGGTGTGGGCGTGTGCATAGCTTCAGCATTGTCTTTTCTTTATACGCGTGCTGATAGATAATACGCAATAAGGACATGACACTGACTACATGAATTTAGGATGCAAGAACAGGACTTCTGAGAAAATCACGTGATCAAGCTAGCTCGCACGGCCTGCACCCTGGCAATAACTATCACTGTACCCATTTTTTTCTTTGGCAATAACTATCACCTGTATGTGGCAATTTATGGCCTTGAGTAATTATGGATGGTTTATCAAGAGATATCTAACAGATTTACCTATCAAAGTTGTCTAGATTCTGTGTGCTGAATGTTATATAACCGGTGGAGGCTCTAGTATCGTCTTATTTATCTCCAAATGTTGAGCTCCACAGTGATGCTTCCAACTAAGTGACCTTTTATTATTTTGCTCTTCAATACTGCTAGGCGTATCTCATGATACAGGGGTCACAATGCCTGGCACCAACATTGTTACACAGAATGATTTACTGATCGTGGGCCCAGGTGTGCTTGGACGACTGGTAGCTGAGAAGTGGCTAAAGGTATGAGTAGCTGTGGTCGATACAGTAACTCTAAGAACCTCTTTACTGCATCAACCTGTTAAACATAATCTTGCCTGTCAAAACAAGCGACATGATAACATCTCTTACGTTTATCCTTTCCCCTTTGGATGACTTTTTGTAATGCTAAATTTCTAGGCGAGGATGTAAAATTGAACCACATTATCAAATTGTCTAATTAAGTACTCAACTTCATCTTCTATAGGAACATCCAGGCTGCAAAGTTTTTGGCCAGACTGCAAGCACAGATCATCACAGCGAGCTAACCGATATTGGCATCATTCCCTCCTTGAAGGGATCCGCTATTTCTCAAAAGGCTCCATATGTTATTTTCTGTGCTCCTCCATCTCGTTCTGATGATTATGCTGGTGATTTGAGGTAAGTGACTGATTGTAATGATGATTCCATCCAATAGATTCGGTACAAATCTAGAACAAATAAAATTGGAACCATTGGTACCTGTCTCTAATTTGTGGTTACTTCCTGATTTCTGGCTGTTTGGGTTGAGGTCTCATATTCAAACCGACTAGCGTCGAAACTGAAGTTTTTGAAGCATGGAAGTTTAATTGCTGAGGTAAACATACTTTCAAATTTTTTTTGCTGAGGTAAACATTAGGGCACATGAACCATAGTCATTGTTCAAGAATTCGGCCGATTAACTGGCCAGTTAATCGCTATTCGGAGGGTCACTGAGTAGCCGATTAACGCCGATGAACTGGAAAATCGGCCGATTAACTGGAAAATCGAGCGATTAATCGCTACTCAGCAACCGACCGAGCAGCTACCAGTTACCAAATTCCTGAACAGTGACCATAGTGAACACTGGTTAAGAGAACACTCACATAATGACATTTATGTTGATGGATGTATGTATGGTAGGGGATGGTGGCATGAATAGTGAGTGAGGCTGGTAAGCAATCTGAGATGATGGCTGACCAAACATTATGGAGATGGTCATGTAACTGCAAGGTTCTGTGGTGGACATGTCAGAGTTACTAGTGATAGTATAAGTATCAAAGTTCTGTGTGGAGTAACAAAGGGAAATGCGTGGTGTAACATGGTTGAGCCAGGACTTTCTGGTGTTTTGGTATTTCTAAATAAACTAGGTGATTTTATCTGGATTCTGATTCAGTTAGATGTGTACATATTTCCACGGGCTTTCATATTGTCATAATATTATTTTACAAGTAATTATTTACATGTACACTGTGCTTGGAACAACTAACTCCACTAGGCCTTTATGATTACCAAAAAACTTCCACAGAATAGATAGTTTCTTCTATGTATAAATTGTACAGGATCTCTTTTTACTAGTATTATATGCAAATGGGTGCCAGCAACCTTTTCTGATGTCAACACCTCCCTGTGCATCACCAATTTGGTTTGTAGGATTTTCCATTGTTCATGAATTACACAAGTTTTGCATCTCAATGAACTGATAGAAAACAACTTGATTAGTTTCACTACAATATTATGTAATGTGCATCTGTCTTATGCTAAACAAATTGCATATCATGAACATGTGATGCATTCTCATTTCAGAAAATGCATGCAGAGTGGCTGCCTCAAATTGGAGCGGTGAAGGTTCTTTCTTGTTTACATCAAGTACTGCTCTCTATGACTGCAGTGACAACAGATTGTGCAACGAGGTATTACTACTAGACAACATATTCTGCATAATCATAGGTGTCTACCAGTTCTGGTACTTTTAGCTGAGAAAGGTCCAGTAACTGAAACAAACTCACAAGTTATAGTAATATAGTTGCAACTTAAGATTTATTATAGTTCACAGTAGAAGCATTTCTTATACCTAGAAACACACAACTACCTCCTAATATTTTTTTTTCTCTTGTGCAGGATTGTCCATCTGTTCCAATTGGCAGGGGTCCTCGTACCGATGTCCTTCTTAGAGCTGAAAATGTTGTGCTGGAGGCAGGAGGCTGTGTTCTCAGGCTTGCAGGACTTTATATATCCTCAACTTATAAATATTACGTGTTCAAGAGTGCAAGCATAAACCCAGTGCTTTTATGCAATATAAGATGAATAGAACTGGTACATAACTTCCTTGACCAGGACACACAAAATAGATAGAGGCGCTCATTTTTTCTGGTTGAGGAAGGGTACACTGGACTCACGACCAGACCATATTATCAATCAGATCCATTATGAGGTTAAATGAGCTTAGAAATTTTCCTCATATTCGTCTCCTTATACTAATTTTTTTATGTTATGGGGACGATGTGGTGTGTACCGTTCAGTTCACATCTTGTGAGCTGTAATCTTATGTTGTAAACTTATTATGTTATTTTCAGGATGCTGCGTCCCTTGCAATTGCCATAATGAAAAAGAGACCTCGGGGTCGTATCTTTTTGGGCTGTGACAATAAGCCTCTTTCCAGGTTAGTGCTAAGCCGCCTGTTTACATCAACTGTGTTTTCATGTAGCCCTCTTTTTTGTTGGTGTATCATGGCTCTACTGACAGCCAAATGGGCAACTCATTCTGTCTGTTATAATGAATAAATTTGTCCTTTGTAGGCAAGAAATAATGGACTCTGTTAACAAAAGTGGAAAATTTGACACGGAATTTCAAGGTTTTACTGGTTAGTTGTGTACCTGCTCCAGCGTGACATGTTTTGTGCGCATACATTAACCATTTCTCAGATAATCTTCAACCGAACTTTACTTCAGGCACCGATGGTCCATTAGGGAAGAGGATGGAGAATTCGAAAACTCGGGCTGATATTGGTTGGGAGCCCAAATACCCAAGCTTCATGGAGTTCCTTGGTGTCAGTAATTAATAGCCGCGTGCACACGATGAATCAAGGGGATCGTAGGGATACCAGCGGTTTTTGTTGCCCCAGCAGTCTTAGAAAACATGCAAACACCGCACAGTTGAACAATGTGTATTTGTGTAGCTCGGTGGTCATCCTCTGTTAAACATTATGAGCATTGGGTTCTGAATTTTCACTGAATATCTAATGTCTCCTTCGTCTGTCTCATTTCCGTTACTTCCGGTTTCAGTGTTCATTTTGCACGTACTTCTGAGTACAGTTCTGAAAGATACTACTTAGGGTGCGAGGCGGGTTTGTGGGGAACATAATTTCACTGGCTAGTATAAATTGTACTACATGCATAGATTAAAACTTGTATACAAATTTTACTGTGTGTAGCTGTCTGAGGCTAAATAATTTGTCCGCAAACCCGCCCCGCTTGACACCCTAATACTACTCCCTCCTGCCCACATTAATTTACTTTGATTTATCTAGATTTGAATGAATCTAGACACCATTTAGTATACAGGTTCATCTAAATTTTGACAAATCAAAATCAATTAATATGGATCGGAGGGAGTACTAATTTTAATGATCTGAAAGATGGTAATTTGGGTTTCCTGGTTTCTGGTACTGCATATATAGCTTGCACATATTAGGGTGCTCCGCTCACATACCATGAACTGTAAGTGGTTAGCGGCTTAGCGCGATCTGTTAACATCAGATCAACTCCGAGTTGCTTCTTTTTTGACTTTGTACGCCCATAGGCATACATTACTTGTATTTATAACCGTAACAATACAAGAAAGATACCAATACAAGCAAAAGAAAACAAGGAGAAAACAAACGGTTGGAAAACTACAAACCGTACTAAGAACCCAAATCCTTCGTCGTCGCCGGAGAAGAAGAAGATCAACAGCAGCTGGTCCACACTTTGGCACTGAAGAAACCCCTAACCATGAGGCTTTAAAGAGCCGCAATAACCACCAGCCCCATAAGACTGGATCTAGCCTGCTGCTAAGAAACATCGGCCGGAGGAGTCCTCCAAGCATCTTCAACGCCGGATCCAGGGCCAAGGCCACCCCGCCTATCAAGCGGCCAGATCCTCCACCATCCACCACAAACCAGCAGCAATCCGCACCGCCGCACTCCAAGGCCGTCAGGACCAGATCGGCGGCAAGATCAACACCACACAAAGCCGGAGCACGCGCCCGGCGAAGACCAAATCCCACAGGCTTCTCGACGCCGCAAACGTCGTCGAGATGGGGTTGAAGCCGGGGTACCTTTATTCGATGTAGCGCATCCACCATCATCTGAGTTGCGCCACCACGACACCACAGAAACACTAACTTTGGGACCTTGTTGAACGCCGAGCGTAGGTCCTGGGTCCCCACCCCCTCCCGCCCGCGCGAGCGAAAGCGGAGGAGGCGAGGACCCGTCGATCACCGACGGGGAGGAGGCGGCGGCTAGGGTTTTTTTAGGGAGGAGGAAGAGACCATATCCGTGGGGCGGTTTGTTACCGGACCTCCGAGTTGCTTCTTGATAATAACTGATGTTTGGTCAAACTGGTACCATCTGAAATTTTCGACTGAAACCATGTTAAACGATGACACCCCAACAACCAATCAAAGACCTCTCTCAAAAAAAAATCAAGGAAAAATGAATCGGACTCCGAACCGGCCTAGAGCCATGAAAACCGTGTACCGACCTACCGGCTACCTGATCTGGCCATAAAACCAAAGCCTCCCGTGAGACCGTGACTCAAAAGTGTAAACAAAAAAAAACGACTTGCGATGGCGATGCCTCCGCCGGCGGCCGCCCGAGCTGTGGCGGCGCATCGACGTGCGCTCTCTGCCCGCTGTCCCGCCCTTCACCCGGCGGGCCACGCTCGAAAATGTCATGCGGGCTGCACTACGGCTCAGTGCGGGGCAATGCCACACCTTCTTGGGAGCTGGCCTCCACGACGACCAATTAATCTTGCTCGCTCAGAGGTACGTACTCCTCCGTTTTAAAATATAAGATGTTTTAGATTTGTGAATCAAATGTATCTAGACTTGTTTTGGTATATAGGTTCATTCATGTTTAGAGTGAATTTAGACACTAAAAGAAGTCTAGATATATTTTATTCACAAACCTAAAACATCTTATATTTTGAAACGGAGGGAGTAGTACTTAAGATGTTTTGCTCTTAATTAATCCTGATCTATCTTTTCGGGCCATGTACGTGTGCAATTGTTTGGTTCATGTACTCCCTCCGTTAGGGATTATAGGGCCTTAGAGCTTTTTTAAAATGTTAGGAATTATAAGTCATTTCTCATTTATTACCATCTCTCATCCAATGCATGGTCTTCTTTTCCTTTCTCTTCGCTCATACTTCCTCTGTTTGGGATTATAAGTCTGGCGCGAATAACTAGGTTGTCAATTTAAACAACAAAATATAAATAATATAGTATAAAAATTATATCATTAGAAACTTTATAGGTTATATTTTCTAATGGTATAAATTTTGTGATATACAAGTTATATTTTATTGGTCAAATTAGTAACCTAGGTATGCGCGTAGGACCTATAATCCCGAACAGAGGGAGTACATGTATAACTATTGGTGCATGCAGTAATCAAGAAGATGAGTTATTGCTTTTTTTAATCCTATCAAAATGGTCCATATGCCTTATAATCCCTAACAGAGTGAGTACTAGGCAAATTAAAGAATTATTATTATGCAACCTAAATTTGTTTGGATAGTAAAACAAAGAAATAAAAGCAATTTATATCTGCTGTGCAAAACCTTACACACAATCAAATATGAGAGTTTTTACCGCCTCACATGAAAAAAAAAAAGAGTTTCAGCAATTTTGTTTTTGAACTATAGCACTAGGGTCTAGGGTCGTCCACCCAAAATTGTTTGGTTCGTGGAAACTATGCTACAACCTAAATTTGATTTTGGGTCGTAAAAGAAAGAAAGTATACAATATTGCATGTGCGAAACCGTACACAGTAACCTTCTGCATTCTAAGAAATGTTAGGAGCTGCTATATACGAAACATTCTCTTGCACCCACTAATTTTTCTTTTCTTCATTTCTGCTCAACAAATAAGAGAGTTTACCTGCTCAGTTATAAAAGTAGATATCTCACAGTTTTGTTCTGAACTTTTTATCTAGGCAGATCTTTTAGTTGATGGTATATTAACATTAATTAATAACATCTTGTAGGGCGCCTTCACTGAAGATTCTTCAACTCAGAAGTTGCCATTATATCTCCAGCGTAGGAATTGCAAACACAATAAAGAAGCTCCCTCTGCTTGAGGAGCTTCAGTTTTTTTACTGCCTAGACTATGAACAAGTGCTCGAACTGGTCGCAAAAGGTTGCCGACGCCTGAAGCACTTCATTCTTGTCCAACAAAAGTGTCACTCCTATCATGCGCCTAAGGATGATCGAATAGCCTTTGCAATAGCAAGGATGCACGGGCTATGTTCCTTGATTCTCGTCGGTGATAATCTTGGCAATGAAGGCCTCATAGCCATCATTGACAGCTGCCCCCACCTAGAGTATCTTCAAATTCGTGAATGCCGCAACATCCATATGGATGGTAACCTGACGAAGAAGTGTGCCTGGATCACCATGGATTACAAGTACTTTCCGCCATCTGACCCTTGTATTTGTTGTTACTTTTCTCCAACATCTTGGTTCACAGGGTTCAGCGATGATGACTACGACCCCGACGATTACCATGATCTTTCTCTTTATTCCTACCTTGGTGACGAGATTGACGGTGCCGATTTTGAGGAGCATGAAAGGATCCTTGATGTGAAAAGCATGCGTAGATACTTGAGCTAATTTAATGATGTACTCTCCCTCCGTTTTAAAATATAAGATGTTTTAGGTTTATGAAGAAAATATATTTAAATTTATTTTAGTGTGTAGATTTACTCTAAATCCAAGTGAACCTATATACTAAAAGTAGTCTAAATACATTTGTTTCATAAAGCTAAAGCATATTATATTTTAAAATGGAGGGAGTAGATTTGAATGTTCTCATGTGAGTTTTTGAATGCTCCCGACGCCTTGCCTTCTCAAATGTATGGTAATTTCTTGTTGCTTCGTTCCAGCCGCAATTTTTCTTCACGAGGATGAGTTTTGTTTGTCTTATTAGCCTGCGGTGTGTGCAAGGTCCGATCGTCACAAGATGTATAACCTTCTGAAATAAATTAGTCTCGAGTGACCATGTTTTCCTTCATTTCGAAAACTACAAAATACCAGGAATTTACCTTGTGTCACCACGTTTGCCAGGAGCATTGTGTGGGAGCACATGGCGAAGACCTTATTTGCTGAGGGCCAACAAAAAAGGAAAATGATAATCATCCCTCGGACGATGGCATCGTCCGTTTCGCCCGGCCACACCATCCCATCCTCCCTGCTCGCGTGTCTCCTCCCTCGATGTGCCCACCAACCCCCGACCCGCTCCTGATCCCTAGCCCCACCTCCTCCCAGGCGCCCGCCGCCGTCTTCCCCTCGCCGCCCCACCTCGCTCGCTCGCCCTATGACCGCCGCAAGCTCACCACCCTGCCTTTCTCACCCGAACCCCGGCCTCCTTCCGGCCCAAGCTCGAGCTCCCATCCGCCCCGCGTGGCGCCGCCGCTGCCCTGTTTGCCGAGCGCCTTCTCGCCCAGCCAAGCTCCGCTACGTCGCTAAGCCTCCACCGCCCTGCGCACCGGCCTCCGCCTCCCCGCCCCTCTACCTCCATGGCCTAGGGTTCCTCCATAGGTGGCAGCTGCTGCAATGAAAGATGGCGCTGCTCCCTGCCACGTTGGAAATTTTTGCTACCCATGGTGGTCAAATTTGCTACATACGGTAGTCGGCGTTGCTACATATGACGGACTATTTTGCTACATAGAATGTTTTTGTGGCAATGTCTTCGACGAATTCGTTTTTTGCTACATTTGTTTTCTGATTTCGCTATAATATCGTAATTTTTTTGCTACGCGACATTCCCGGTGAGGTCTCTGACGAGGTGTCTAGAAAAGTCTTCGGTGATGTCTCCGCCGAAGCTAGTTTTTTGCCATATTAGAAGAACTTTATCGCTTCAACCGTCTTGTGGTTTTGCCACATCAGTGTCAAATTTTTGCTACAAGGTCTCCGATGAGAGTCACCTGCGAGTTTTTCCTGATGATGTCTCCGGCGAAGTCTGTTTTGCTACATTAGCATATATTTTTTCTGCATGGTCTCCGGAGAGACGTTCTATTTTATGAAACGCACCATTTTTTGCTTCGGAAGCAAAAGCGGGAATATTTATAGTATAAAAGGGGTGTTTTGCAGCAAAAACGGGATTTGGAGCGATTTTATGGGACATGTGGCGCGTAGAGGAGCAGGACGATGGGAAGCTCCCATCGTCCGAGGGACGCCTAGTGCGCGCCAACAAAAAACCTTTCCGCGTTGAAGAAATACACAGTAAAACAAACACACGGGAAAGGAAATGGTACAATTGACCACTCAAGAAAGTGGCACGAGTCAGGAAGCTATCCTACCGACTTGATTTTCCCGAGTCAATGAGAGGTGTGCCTAGTGTGTTCCATGTCTCAATGTATAAAGAAGCATTTTCATATTTCTGAATGACATATAACCATGGAGACAATTAGAATTAAACAAGATTTAACCTTTGAAGTTTGTCCTACGAGGATAGCACAAGAGTCCATGAGAGTGACGAGGCATTTGACGACTCAAGTATGTGAACGTTCTTTGGTCGAACACAATCAAGCATGGGTGACTTTAGAGCTTGAGACTCGCATGCGCGAGAAAGATTTCGAATTACACATGGTTGGCCTATGATCTATGATTATCTTTTAAACTGCTATGAATAGTAAAGTGGGAAAGAATTCGGGGTCAAATTATGTCCAGGGGGTAAGAATGTAATACCCCGATTTTTTATGCTAACTATTTATTCTTGTTTAAGGAAGTAAACAAGACCTTAGAATATTTAATTATGTCCAGAAATAGGGAGTTAGAGAAAATAAAAGAAAAATGGAACAAAAGCAAGGAAAATAGTGTGTACTATTGTTTGTACTACTCATGACGTGTTCGAATCGCCCTGAAGCAGCGATCAATTGCTCTTTGTAGTATTTGTGGTACAATGCTAGTCACGTTTTCTTTATCCTGACGATAAAAACAAAACAAACGGGATAGGCTTTGGTCCCGTATATTCAATCTGGACTTGTAATATATGGTTGCTCTCCTCCGTATACTAAGTTCAGGTTGGACTCCGCGCGCCGTCACCCATGTGCCCTAAATTTTCCTGTGCTGGTTTCCTGATACATCATGGCTGGAACATATTTGATGTGACTTTGTTTTGGTGTCCTACACCTACATACCATGAGCCGTAAGCAGTTAACATATCATCCTAGGAAAAAACATCTTACTGAACCGGTACGAGACCTAGAGAGCTCTCCCAGGAGGCGGCGGCAAAACCCATCTACGGTTCCTTCCTTCTGCCGGCGACGCCACCGGTCCGTCCTGTATTCGGCGGCCTTAGGACCTTGGAGGCGTGGCGGACCACGGCCCCTCGCCGACGGGAGGTCTCAGTGTTTTGTTTAGACTATTTTTAGTGTCTTTTTTAGGATGTTGAGGCGGTGGCTATGTCTTGAAGTCATAATAAGGTATTTGTTGAAAATATAAGCAAATTACCATAATATTTAATCCGAAATAAATAATAATAAATCATGACTATAAGTGCTGGAATTAATCTAATCATGTATAGTAGCAGAATAGACGAACAGATCATATTCAACCAGAATAAGCAGATCACATCTATTCCAAGAGCTAGTACAAGAAACTGCAACAGAAACTGAACTAGATAGGAACAGATTACGTACGGTGTTGGAGGAGGAATCGGGTTCGCGTTCAGGTTGGGGTTGAGATTCGCGTTGACACCAGTGTCGTCAGCCATGGCGTCGATGTAGAGGCTGCTGATGTCCGGGAAGAAGTCCTCGTCGGGGAAGGAGTGGTCGGTGGACGTGATGCCGTCAGTAGTCGCGCAGACGCGCTCCCCAAAAACCTGTTCGCCCCTCACCCGTACAGGTTCACGAGAGACGGTGGTTCCGGAGGCCTACTGTCCCGTCGTCCGGTGCACGCCGGAAGAGGGGATGGAGAAGGTGTAGCGGCGGCGCAAGGTTCTGGAGGCAGAGAGATGTGTATTTTCTCGTATTAGGGTTTTCGCCTAAGGCCGTTTATATATAGGCGCCGGTCGGGTAAGACGTGGGGCGTAGCCCACGTCCGAGTAGTAACAGCCCACGTTTCCGGAAAGACCGGAAACGGCTGACAAAAAATAACTCGCACAATAATTTTCCCGAGCAGCAAAAAGATAAGATCAGCACCGAGACACAATTCCGCAAACCGCGGCGCGCGCGCGCGCATCGTGACGAGGCGAGGCGGGCGGCGTAGGAGGAGGAGCGCGCGTGTATGCCACTCCTCTTCACTCTCTTTAGGAGGTAGTGAAACACTCCACTATATATATTGGTCCAACTCCCTCTAAACTAGTAAGGTGGGACTAAACTTTGGTGCCACCCCTTGCTAGGCATGAATGGACCAAGAGAATTTCAGAATTTGTATTAGGCTATGGGCCAAGGCCCACACCCAAATTCCAACAATCCCCCACAAATTCTCATAGGCACATATCATCACATGACATCAATCAGTTCCAGAGCATTGTTTATATACCGGTGCGAGGTGGAGACTGTTAAGTTGAACTTCCACTTAGAACTTCATGCTACACTAGATTGCAACTTGAATAGTGGACTATGCCTTGAACTACAAGTTTGGTGCGCACTAGTTTCACATATGGTCTAGACCGATACAGGGCTGCCGCGAAGCTTCTCCGCGGTTTGGAGCTTATGCGTCATACTCCATGGCCTTTCATGAGTTTATTAGAGAGCACCCAACTCTCACGGACTGCGACGTTTGACAGTCAGACTCATATAGGTGTGTTCTTCAAAAGATGTTCTGCAGGATAACATCTTTGCTTAAACAAGCCACTCAGAACACATTAAGGTAAATACCAACCTGCCATGCAGAATAAGAGAGTATTGCATCTATACGGAGTGGTAGTATGCTGTAAGGATACTCTCCTCCCAGTTGACCAACAGCTTGTCTCCCAACCCTACTTCACGGGATCTCCAATCACATAGAGCGGGTTACCACTGTGAGCAACTCAAAAAGTGGGTCTCAAACCCATCTCCCTTGATGCATTATCTATCACATTACGTGATAAACCCTTTATGAAGGGATCTGCCAGATTTTTAGATGTTTGGATATAGTCCAATGCAATAACTCCGGAGTTTCTCATTTTCCTGACAGATTTCAATCTCCTCTTCACATGTCTTGATGACTTCATATTGTCCTTAGAACTGTTTATTTTTATGATCACAGTTTGATTATCACAGTTCATAAGGATTGCGGGTATTGGTTTTTCAACCACAGGTAAGTTCATCAAGAGTTCACGAAGCCACTCTGCTTCAACAGTGGCTGTGTCTAATGCTGTGAGTTCTGCTTCCATAGTTGACCTCGTTAAGATGGTCTGCTTGCAAGACTTCCCAGAAACAGCGCCACCACCAAGTGTAAACACATAACCACTCGTGGCCTTAGTCTCATCAGCATCAGAAATCCAGTTTGAGTCACTATACCCTTCAAGTACCCTTGGACACCCGGAGTAGTGAATCCCATAGCTCGCAGTGCCTTTCAAATAACGCAAAACCCTTTCAAGGGCCTGCCAATGAACATCTCTAGGATTTGAGACAAATCGACTCAACTTGCTTACAGCAAAGGAGATGTCAGGCCTTGTAGCGCTGGCTAAATACATAAGCGAGCCAATAATCTGAGAATATCTCAGCTGATCTTTAGCATCCTTAGGATCTCCCTGATTCTTTCGAACCAACACGCTAGGATCGTATGGTGTAGGAGAGGATCTACATTCGCTATACCCAAAACGACTCAAGATCTTTTCCACATAGTGAGACTGAAGCAGTGTTATCCCACCATCATCATCTTTCAGCATCTTGATGTTCAATATCACATCAGCCACTCCTAGATCTTTCATCTCAAAACAACGAGATATAAAGTCTTTGACCTCATTGATAACATTAAGATTGGTCCCGAATATCAGTATATCATCAACATACAGACAAAAGATGACTCCCTCGCCCCCACCATGGCGATAGTACACACACTTGTCAGCTTCGTTTACAATAAAGCCTTCATCAGTTAAAGTCCTTTCAAACTTCTCATGCCACTGATTAGGTGCTTGCTTAAGACCATACAGAGACTTCAGTAACTTGCACACCTTGCCTTGTTGACCATCTATCACGAATCCATCCGGCTGATCCATATAAATTTCCTCATCTAACTCTCCATTTAGGAAAGCCGTCTTAACGTCCATTTGATGAACGAGAAGATCATGCGAGGCAGCCAAGGATAGCAGTACTCGAATGGTGGTCAATCTAGCCACAGGTGAATAAGTATCAAAGAAGTCTTCGCCTTCTTTCTGGGTATAACCCTTGGCAACAAGGCGTGCCTTATACTTCTCAATAGTACCATCAGGTCCAAGCTTCTTCTTAAACACCCACTTACATCCTACAGGTTTGCACCCATAAGAACGATCAGTAATTTCCCAAGTTCCGTTTGCTATGATGGAATCCATCTCACTGCGAACGACTTCTTTCCAGTAGTCAGCATCTTGAGATGCATAAGCTTCTGAAATAGAAGTGGGAGTATCATCCACGAGGTATACAATGAAATCATCACCAAAGGACTTCGCAGTCCTTTGTCTCTTACTTCTGGTAGGAGCTTCACTGTTATCCTCCACAGGATTATCAGGGTGTTCTATCGAAATGGTGGGTTCAGGAATTGTGATTAATTCTTGACTAGATAAACTAGGCATCTCCTGATTTGATGAACTAGACGAATATTTCATGGGAAAGATGTCTTCAAAGAAAGTCGCATCATTCGACTCCATGATTGTACCAACATGCATGTCAGATACCTGAGATTTCACTATCAAAAATCTATAGCCAATGCTATGAAATGCATATCCCAGAAAGACACAATCCACGGTTTTTGGTCCAAGCTTGCGCTTCTTGGGTATCGGCACATTCACTTTCGCCAAACAACCCCAAGTTCGTAAGTAGGAGAGTTTCAGCCTTTTCCTTTCCCGTTCCTCAAATGGAGTAATGGTTTTGTTCTTTTTGGGAACACAGTTTAGGACATGACACGCAGTCTTTATCGCCTCCCCCCACCATTCCTTGGATAGACCCGATGTATCTAACATGGCGTTAACCAAATCAGTTAGACTACGGTTCTTTCTTTCGGCCACCCCATTTGACTGAGGTGAGTAGGGAGGCGTCCTCTCATGGATAATACCATGCTCCGCACAAAAAGAATCAAATTCGTTGGAAAAATACTCTCCACCACGATCAGACCGAAGTCGCTTAATCTTTCGATCAAGTTGGTTTTCTGATTCAGCTTTATAGATTTTGAAGTGATTAAAAGCTTCATCTTTAGATTTCAGAAGATACACATAACAGTATCGAGTGGAATCATCAATTAAAGTCATGAAATATCGCTTTCCACCTTTTGTCAACTCACCATTCATCTCACAAAGATCTGAATGTATTAGTTCCAGTGGTGCCAAATCTCGTACCTCGGCAGTCTTGTGAGACTTGCGAGGTTGCTTAGCTTGCACACATACTTGACACTTGGAACTTTTGACAGTAGTAAATTTTGGAATTAAATTCATATCGGCAAGCCGCGTCATGCACCCAAAATTTATATGACAAAGTCGTGAATGCCAAATATTGGATTCACTATCATTGCAAACATGATTAATAACTTGAGTACATAAGTCTGACAAAGATAAGCGGAACAAGCCTCCGCACTCATAACCCTTTCCAACAAATTGTCCACACTTAGAAATTACAACTTTATTGGACTCAAAGACTAACTTAAAACCATCTCGACACAGAAGAGATCCGCTGACGAGATTCTTATTGATTGAGGGAACGTGCTGCACATTCTTCAGCTGTATGATCTTCCCCGAAGTAAACTTCAGATCCACCGTACCAACACCTTGAACAGAAGCACGTGAGCCGTTTCCCATCAGCACGGAGCCAGCCCGTTCGACCTGATAAGAAGAGAACATGGAAATATCAGCACATACATGTATATTTGCACCAGTGTCTATCCACCAATCAGGTGAATTACAAACTGAAAGAACAGTGGGAAATATACCATACCCAGCATCCTTCATCTCAATATCACCAAGGACAACATTAGCGGACTTGCCACTATTTCCATGTGAACGCTTGTCAAAGCGATTGGGGCAGCTAGGAGCCCAATGATTAGGATCACCACAGACATGGCAGGATCCTTTCTTCTTATACTCAGTCTTCTTCTTGAAGTTGGTAGTCTGTGCGGCCTTGTTTTTGCCATCAAACTTTCCTTTGCCATCAGACCTGTTCTTATTCTTGAACTTGTGGGACTGGAAGTAGTTTTTCTGCACTACATATGCGCTAGAACTTCCATCAAAGCCTCGAGGACGTGTATCTTTTGCTCTCGCCTTTTCTTCAACATGAAGAGATCCGATGAGATCCGAAACAGAAAACTCATGTCTCTTATGTTTCAAAGAGGTAGAAAAGTTCCTCCAAGAAGGAGGAAGCTTGGCAATAATGCCTCCGGCCACGAACTTGTCCGGTAAGTTACACTTGAACTGCTCGAGTCCTTTGGCAAGGGACTGTATCTCATGAGCCTGATCCACGATGGGACGGTCATCAGTTATCTTGTAGTCATAGAATTGCTCCATGATATACAGTTCAGTGCCAGCATCCGAAACACCAAACTTGGCGTCCAGTGCATCCCACGCATCCTTGCCATTATCAAATGACATATAGGTGTCAAGAATGTTGTCACCAAGAATATTGAACAAAGCCCCCATAAACATGGTGTCGACTTTCTGAAACGCTTCCTCCTGAATAGGAGAAAGGTCTCCCTCAGGTTTGCCAAGAGTGGCGCTATAGCAGCCTAGGTTTTTCAACCATAGAACTGCTCTCGTGCGTCATCTCTTATAATTGACACCGTCAAAAGGAGGCGGCCTTGTAGCCGCGGCTAAACCAGTTGAATTCAGTTGCCTATAATCAGGTTTTTGGATTGTTGAAAATATAAGCAAATTACCATAATATTTAATCCGAAATAAGTAATAATAAATCATGACTATAAGTGCTGGAATTAATCTAATCATGTATACTAGCAGAATAGACGAACAGATCATATTCAACCAAAATAAGCAGATCACATCTATTCCAAGAACTAGTACAAGAAACTGCAACAGAAACTGAACTAGATAGAAACAGATTACGTACGGTGTTGGAGGAGGAATCGGATTCGCGTTCAGGTTGGGGTTGAGGTTCGCGTTGACACTAGTGTCATCAGCCATGGCGTCGATGTAGAGGCTGCTGATGTCCGGGAAGAAGTCCTCGTAGGGGAAGGAGTGGTCGATCGACGTGATGCCGTCAGTAGTCGCGCAGACGCGCTCCCCAAAAACCTTATCGCCCCTCACCCGTACAGGTTCACGAGAGGCAGTGGTTCCGGAGGCCTACTGTCCCGTCGTTCGGTGCACGCCGGAAGAGGGGATGGAGAAGGTGTAGCGGCGGCGCAAGGTTCTGGAGGCAGAGAGATGTGTATTTTCTCGTATTAGGGTTTTCGCCTAAGGCCGTTTATATATAGGCGCCGGTCGGGCACCAAGGCACAATTCCGCAAACCGCGGCGCGCGCGCGCGTCGTGACGAGGCGAGGCGGGCGGCAGAGGAGGAGGAGCGCGCGTGTATGCCACTCCTATTCACTCTCTTTAGGAGGTAGTGAAACACTCCACTATATATATTGGTCCAACTCCCTCTGAACTAGCAAGGTGGGACTAAACTTTGGTGCCAACCCTTGCTAGGCATGAATGGGCCAAGAGAATTTCAGAATTTGTATTAGGCTATGGGCCAAGGCTCACACCCAAATTCCAACAATCCCCCACAAATTCTCATAGGCACATATCATCACATCACATCAATTAGTTCCAGAGCATTGTTTATATACCGGTGCGAGGTGGAGACTGTTAAGTTGAACTTCCACTTAGAACTTCATGCTACACTAGATTGCAACTTGAATAGTGGACTATGCCTTGAACTACAAGTTTGGTGCGCACTAGTTTCACATATGGTCTAGACCGATACAGGGCTGCCGCGAAGCTTCTCCGCGGTTTGGAGCTTATGCGTCATACTCCATGGCCTTTCATGAGTTTATTAGAGAGCACCCAACTCTCACGGACTGCGACGTTTGACAGTCAGACTCATATAGGTGTGTTCTTCAAAAGATGTTCTGCAGGATAACATCTTTGCTTAAACAAGCCACTCAGAACACATTAAGGTAAATACCAACCTGCCATGCAGAATAAGAGAGTATTGCATCTATACGGAGTGGTAGTATGCTGTAAGGATACTCTCCTCCCAGTTGACCAACAACTTGTCTCCCAACTCTACTTCACGGGATCTCCGATCACATAGAGCGGGTTACCACTGTGAGCAACTCAAAAAGTGGGTCTCAAACCCATCTCCCTCGATGCATTATCTATCACATTACGTGATAGACCCTTTATGAAGGGATCTGCCAGATTTTTAGATGTTTGGATATAGTCCAATGCAATAACTCCGGAGTTTCTCATTTTCCTGACAGATTTCAATCTCCTCTTCACATGTCTTGATGACTTCATATTGTCCTTAGAACTGTTTATTTTTATGATCACAGTTTGATTTATCACAGTTCATAAGGATTGCGGGTATTGGTTTTTCAACCATAGGTAAGTTCATCAAGAGTTCACGAAGCCACTCTGCTTCAACAGTGGCTGTGTCTAATGCTGTGAGTTCTGCTTCCATAGTTGACCTCGTTAAGATGGTCTGCTTGCAAGACTTCCAAGAAACAGCACCACCACCAAGTGTAAACACATAACCACTCGTGGCCTTAGTCTCATCAGCATCAGAAATCCAGTTTGAGTCACTATACCCTTCAAGTACCCTTGGATACCCGGAGTAGTGAATCCCATAGCTCACAGTGCCTTTCAAATAACACAAAACCCTTTCAAGGGCCTGCCAATGAACATCTCCAGGATTTGAGACAAATCGACTCAACTTGCTTACAGCAAAGGAGATGTCAGGCCTCGTAGCGCTGGCTAAATACATAAGCGAGCCAATAATCTGAGAATATCTCAGCTGATCTTTAGCATCCTTAGGATCTCCCTGATTCTTTCGAACCAACACGCTAGGATCGTATGGTGTAGGAGAGGATCTACATTCGCTATACCCAAAACGACTCAAGATCTTTTCCACATAGTGAGACTGAAGCAGTGTTATCCCACCATCATCATCTTTCAGCAGCTTGATGTTCAATATCACATCAGCCAGTCCTAGATCTTTCATCTCAAAACAACGAGATAGAAAGTCTTTGACCTCATTGCTAACATTTAGATTGGTCCCGAATATCAGTATATCATCAACATACAGACATAAGATGACTCCCTCGCCCCCACCATGGCGATAGTACACACACTTGTCAGCTTCGTTTACAATAAAGCCTTCATCAGTTAAAGTCCTTTCAAACTTCTCATGCCACTGCTTAGGTGCTTGCTTAACACCATACAGAGACTTCAGTAACTTGCACACCTTGCCTTGTTGACCATCTATCACGAATCCATCCGGCTGATCCATATAAATTTCCTCATCTAACTCTCCATTTAGGAAAGCCGTCTTAACGTACATTTGATGAACGAGAAGATCATGCGAGGCAGCCAAGGATAGCAGTACTCGAATGGTGGTCAATCTAGCCACAGGTGAATAAGTATCAAAGAAGTCTTCGCCTTCTTTCTGGGTATAACCCTTGGCAACAACGCGTGCCTTATACTTCTCAATAGTACCATCAGGTCTAAGCTTCTTCTTAAACACCCACTTACATCCTACAGGTTTGCACCCATAAGGACGATCAGTAATTTCCCAAGTTCCGTTTGCTATGATGGAATCCATCTCACTGCGAACGGCTTCTTGCCAGTAGTCAGCATCTTGAGATGCATAAGCTTCTGAAATAGAAGTGGGAGTATCATCGACGAGGTATACAATGAAATCATCACCAAAGGACTTCGCAGTCCTTTGTCTCTTACTTCTGATAGGAGCTTCACTGTTATCCTCCACAGGATTATCAGGGTGTTCTATCGAAATGGTGGGTTCAGGAATTGTGATTAATTCTTGACTAGATAAACTAGGCATCTCCTGATTTGATGAACTAGACGAATCTTTCATGGGAAAGATGTCTTCAAAGAAAGTCGCATCATTCGACTCCATGATTGTACCAACATGCATGTCAGATACCTGAGATTTCACTATCAAAAATCTATAGCCAATGCTATGAAATGCATATCCCAGAAAGACACAATCCACAATTTTTGGTCCAAGCTTGCGCTTCTTGGGTATCGGCACATTCACTTTCGCCAAACAACCCCAAGTTCGTAAGTAGGAGAGTTTCAGCCTTTTCCTTTCCCATTCCTCAAATGGAGTAATGGTTTTGTTCTTTTTGGGAACACGGTTTAGGACATGACACGCAGTCTTTATCGCCTCCCCCACCATTCCTTGGATAGACCCGATGTATCTAACATGGCGTTAACCAAATCAGTTAGAGTACGGTTCTTTCTTTCGGCCACCCCATTTGACTGAGGTGAGTAGGGAGGCGTCCTCTCATGGATAATACCATGCTTCGCACAAAAAGAATCAAATTCGTTGGAAAAATACTCTCCACCACGATCAGACCGAAGTCGCTTAATATTTCGATCAAGTTGGTTTTCTGATTCAGCTTTATAGATTTTGAAGTGATTAAAAGCTTCATCTTTAGATTTCAGAAGATAGACATAACAGTATCGAGTGGAATCATCAATTAAAGTCATGAAATATCGCTTTCCACCTTTTGTCAACTCACCATTCATCTCACAAAGATCTGAATGTATTAGTTCCAGTGGTGCCAAATCTCGTACCTCGGCAGTCTTGTGAGACTTGCGAGGTTGCTTAGCTTGCACACATACTTTACACTTGGAACTTTTGACAGTAGTAAATTTCGGAATTAAATTCATATCGGCAAGCCGCGTCATGCACCCAAAATTTATATGACAAAGTCGTGAATGCCAAATATTGGATTCACTATCATTGCAAACATGATTAATAACTTGAGTACATAAGTCTGACAAAGATAAGCGGAACAAGCCTCCGCACTCATAACCCTTTCCAACAAATTGTCCACACTTAGAAATTACAACTTTATTGGACTCAAAGACTAACTTAAAACCATCTCGACACAGAAGAGATCCGCTGACGAGATTCTTATTGATTGAGGGAACGTGCTGCACATTCTTCAGCTGTATGATCTTCCCCGAAGTAAACTTCAGATCCACCGTACCAACACCTTGAACAGAAGCACGTGAGCCGTTTCCCATCAGCACGGAGCCAGCCCGTTCGACCTGATAAGAAGAGAACATGGAAATATCAGCACATACATGTATATTTGCACCAGTGTCTATCCACCAATCAGGTGAATTACAAACTGAAAGAACAGTGGGAAATATACCATACCCAGCATCCTTCATCTCAATATCACCAAGGACAACATTAGCGGACTTGCCACTATTTCCATGTGAACGCTTGTCAAAGCGATTGGGGCAGCTAGGAGCCCAATGATTAGGATCACCACAGACATGGCAGGATCCTTTCTTCTTATACTCAGTCTTCTTCTTGAAGTTGGTAGTCTGTGCGGCCTTGTTTTTGCCATCAAACTTTCCTTTGCCATCAGACCTGTTCTTATTCTTGAACTTGTGGGACTGGAAGTAGTTTTTCTGCACTACATATGCGCTAGAACTTCCATCAAAGCCTCGAGGACGTGTATCTTTTGCTCTCGCCTTTTCTTCAACATGAAGAGATCCGATGAGATCCGAAACAGAAAACTCATGTCTCTTATGTTTCAAAGAGGTAGAAAAGTTCCTCCAAGAAGGAGGAAGCTTGGCAATAATGCCTCCGGCCACGAACTTGTCCGGTAAGTTACACTTGAACTGCTCGAGTTCTTTGGCAAGGGACTGTATCTCATGAGCCTGATCCACGATGGGACGGTCATCAGTTATCTTGTAGTCATAGAATTGCTCCATGATATACAGTTCAGTGCCAGCATCCGAAACACCAAACTTGGCGTCCAGTGCATCCCACGCATCCTTGCCATTATCAAATGACATATAGGTGTCAACAATGTTGTCACCAAGAATATTGAACAAAGCCCCCATAAACATGGTGTCGACTTTCTGAAACGCTTCCTCCTGAATAGGAGAAAGGTCTCCCTCAGGTTTGCCAAGAGTGGCGCTATAGCAGCCTAGGTTTTTCAACCATAGAACTGCTCTCGTGCGTCATCTCTTATAATTGACACCGTCAAAAGGAGGCGGCCTTGTAGCCGCGGCTAAACCAGTTGAATTCAGTTGCCTATAATCAGGTTTTTGGATTGTTGAAAATATAAGAAAATTACCATAATATTTAATCCGAAATAAGTAATAATAAATCATGACTATAAGTGCTGGAATTAATCTAATCATGTATACTAGCAGAATAGACGAACAGATCATATTTAACCAAAATAAGCAGATCACATCTATTCCAAGAGCTAGTATAAGAAACTGCAACAGAAACTGAACTAGATAGGAACAGATTACGTACGGTGCTGGAGGAGGAATCGGGTTCACGTTCAGGTTGGGGTTCGCGTTGACACCAGTGTCGTCAGCCATGGCGTCGATGTAGAGGCTGCTGATGTCCGGGAAGAAGTCCTCGTCGGGGAAGGAGTGGTCGGTCGACGTGATGCCGTCAGTAGTCGCGCAGATGCGCTCCCCAAAAACCTGATCGCCCCTCACCCGTACAGGTTCACGAGAGGCGGTGGTTCCGGAGGCCTACTGTCCCGTCGTCCGGTGCACGCCGGAAGAGGGGATGGAGAAGGTGTAGCGGCGGCGCAAGGTTCTGGAGGTAGAGAGATGTGTATTTTCTCGTATTAGGGTTTTCGCCTAAGGCCGTTTATATATAGGCGCCGGTCGGGTACACGTCCGAGTAGTAACAGCCCACGTTTCCGGAAAGACCGGAAACGGCTGACAGAAAAATAACTCGCACAATAATTTTCCCGAGCAGCAAAAAGATAAGATCGGCACCGAGGCACAATTCCGCAAACCGCGGCACGCGCGTCGTGACGAGGCGAGGCGAGGCGGGCGGCGGAGGAGGAGGAGCGCGCGTGTATGCCACTGCTCTTCACTCTCTTTAGGAGGTAGTGAAACACTCCACTATATATATTGGTCCAACTCCCTCTAAACTAGCAAGGTAGGACTAAACTTTGGTGCCACCTCTTGCTAGGCATGAATGGGCCAAGAGAATTTCAGAATTTATATTAGGCTATGGGCCAAGGCCCACACCCAAATTCCAACAATCCCCCACAAATTCTCATAGGCACATATCATAACATCACATCAATCAGTTCCAGAGCATTGTTTATATACCGGTGCAAGGTGGAGACTGTTAAGTTGAACTTCCACTTAGAACTTCATGCTACACTAGATTGCAACTTGAATAGTGGACTATGCCTTGAACTACAAGTTTGGTGCGCACTAGTTTCACATATGGTCTAGACCGATACAGGGCTGCCGCGAAGCTTCTCCGCGGTTTGGACCTTATGCGTCATACTCCATGGCCTTTCATGAGTTTATTAGAGAGCACCCAACTCTCACGGACTGCGACGTTTGACAGTCAGACTCATATAGGTGTGTTCTTCAAAAGATGTTCTGCAGGATAACATCTTTGCTTAAACAAGCCACTCAGAACACATTAAGGTAAATACCAACCTGCCATGAAGAATAAGAGAGTATTGCATCTATACGGAGTGGTAGTATGCTGTAAGGATACTCTCCTCCCAGTTGACCAACAGCTTGTCTCCCAACTCTACTTCACGGGATCTCCGATCACATAGAGCGGGTTACCACTGTGAGCAACTCAAAAAGTGGGTCTCAAACCCATCTCCCTCGATGCATTATCTATCACATTACGTGATATACCCTTTATGAAGGGATCTGCCAGATTTTTAGATGTTTGGATATAGTCCAATGCAATAACTCCGGAGTTTCTCATTTTCCTGACAGATTTCAATCTCCTCTTCACATGTCTTGATGACTTTATATTGTCCTTAGAACTGTTTATTTTTATGATCACAGTTTGATTATCACAGTTCATAAGGATTGCGGGTATTGGTTTTTCAACCACTGGTAAGTTCATCAAGAGTTCACGAAGCCACTCTGCTTCAACAGTGGCTGTGTCTAATGCTGTGAGTTCTGCTTCCATAGTTGACCTCGTTAAGATGGTCTGCTTGCAAGACTTCCAAGAAACAGCGCCACCACCAAGTGTAAACACATAACCACTCGTGGCCTTAGTCTCATCAGCATCAGAAATCCAGTTTGAGTCACTATACCCTTCAAGTACCCTTGGATACCCGGAGTAGTGAATCCCATAGCTCACAGTGCTTTTCAAATAACGCAAAACCCTTTCAAGGGCCTGCCAATGAACATCTCTAGGATTTGAGACAAATCGACTCAACTTGCTTACATCAAAGGAGATGTCAGGCCTCGTAGCGCTGGCTAAATACATAAGCGAGCCAATAATCTGAGAATATCTCAGCTGATCTTTAGCATCCTTAGGATCTCCCTGATTCTTTTGAACCAACACGCTAGGATCGTATGGTGTAGGAGAGGATCTACATTCGCTATACCCAAAACGACTCAAGATCTTTTCCACATAGTGAGACTGAAGCAGTGTTATCCCACCATCATCATCTTTCAGCAGCTTGATGTTCAATATCACATCAGCCACTCCTAGATCTTTCATCTCAAAACAACGAGATAGAAAGTCTTTGACCTCATTGATAACATTAAGATTGGTCCCGAATATCAGTATATCATCAACATACAGACATAAGATGACTCCCTCGCCCCCACCATGGCGATAGTACACACACTTGTCAGCTTCGTTTACAATAAAGCCTTCATCAGTTAAAGTCCTTTCAAACTTCTCATGCCACTGCTTAGGTGCTTGCTTAACACCATACAGAGACTTAAGTAACTTGCACACCTTGCCTTGTTGACCATCTATCACGAATCCATCCGGCTGATCCATATAAATTTCCTCATCTAACTCTCCATTTAGGAAAGCCGTCTTAACATACATTTGATGAACGAGAAGATCATGCGAGGCAGCCAAGGATAGCAGTACTCGAATGGTGGTCAATCTAGCCACAGGTGAATAAGTATCAAAGAAGTCTTCGCCTTCTTTCTGGGTATAACCCTTGGCAACAAGGCGTGCCTTATACTTCTCAATCGTACCATCAGGTCTAAGCTTCTTCTTAAACACCCACTTACATCCTACAAGTTTGCACCCATAAGGACGATCAGTAATTTCACAAGTTCCGTTTGCTATGATGGAATCCATCTCACTGCGAACGACTTCTTTCCAGTAGTCAGCATCTTGAGATGCATAAGCTTCTGAAATAGAAGTGGGAGTATCATCCATGAGGTATACAATGAAATCATCACCAAAGGACTTCGCAGTCCTTTGTCTCTTACTTCTGATAGGAGCTTCACTGTTATCCTCCACAGGATTATCAGGATGTTCTATCGAAATGGTGGGTCCAGGAATTGTGATTAATTCTTTACTAGATAAAGTAGGCATCTCCTGATTTGATGAACTAGACGAATCTTTCATGGGAAAGATGTCTTCAAAGAAAGTCGCATCATTCGACTCCATGATTGTACCAACATGCATGTCAGATATCTGAGATTTCACTATTAAAAATCTATAGCCAATGCTATGAAATGCATACCCCAGAAAGACACAATCCACGGTTTTTGGTCCAAGCTTGCGCTTCTTGGGTATCGGCACATTCACTTTCGCCAAACAACCCCAAGTTCGTAAGTAGGAGAGTTTCAGCCTTTTCCTTTCCCGTTCCTCAAATGGAGTAATGGTTTTGTTCTTTTTGGGAACACGGTTTAGGACATGACACGCAGTCTTTATCGCCTCTCCCCACCATTCCTTGGATAGACCCGATGTATCTAACATGGCGTTAACCAAATCAGTTAGACTACGGTTCTTTCTTTCGGCCACCCCATTTGACTGAGGTGAGTAGGGAGGCGTCCTCTCATGGATAATACCATGCTCCGCACAAAAAGAATCAAATTCGTTGGAAAAATACTCTCCACCACGATCAGACCGAAGTCGCTTAATCTTTCGATCAAGTTGGTTTTCTGATTCAGCTTTATAGATTTTGAAGTGATTAAAAGCTTCATCTTTAGATTTCAGAAGATACACATAACACTATCGAGTGGAATCATCAATTAAAGTCATGAAATATCGCTTTCCACCTTTCGTCAACTCACCATTCATCTCACAAAGATCTGAATGTATTAGTTCCAGTGGTGCCAAATCTCGTACCTCGGCAGTCTTGTGAGACTTGCGAGGTTGCTTAGCTTGCACACATACTTGACACTTGGAACTTTTGACAGTAGTAAATTTTGGAATTAAATTCATATCGGCAAGCCGCGTCATGCACCTAAAATTAATATGACAAAGTCGTGAATGACAAAGACCATGGCGTCGATGTAGAGGCTGCTGATGTCCGGGAAGAAGTTCTCGTCGGGAAAGTAACAGCCCACGTTTCCGGAACGTCTGACAGAAAAATAACTCTGACAGAAAAATAACTCGCAGCACGTTTACGGAACGTCTGACAGAAAAATAACTCGCAGCAAAAAGATAAGATCGGCACCGAGGCACAATTCCGCAAACCGCGGCGCGCGTCGTGATGAGGCGGGCGGCGGAGGAGGAGGAGCGCGCGTGTATGCCACTCCTCTTCACTCTCTTTAGGAGGTAGTGAAACACTCCACTATATATATTGGTCCAACTCCCTCTAAACTAGCAAGGTGGGACTAAACTTTGGTGCCACCCCTTGCTAGGCATGAATGGGCCAAGAGAATTTCAGAATCTGTATTAGGCTATGGGCCAAGGCCCACACCCAAATTCCAACAGTATTCCCCATTCTATCCTTGTTCCGGTGGTGCGTCTAGCATCGACGGAGGACGTGTGGAGTCGTGTGTCTGACAGATCCTTTGGGATCTGGTCGTTTTTCGTTGGTGTGTTTTGAGGTGATCATTCTCTTCCGATCTACGTTGGTCATCTTCGGCGACGGTTTGCTCTGGTGCGTTGGTCCTTTGGGGCCTTAGCACGACAACTTCTCGTCTGTCTACTACAACATGCTCTACTATGACAAGCTTTGCCCGACTCCGGTGATGGAGGGGCGAGGACGGCGGCACGCCTTCGGCTCGTGCCAGTGTTTGTAGTCGTCGCTAGGTGGTCCATTGATCTATTTGTAATTTTTATTACTTTTAGGACTCTTTGTACTGCCGTTGATGATTATTAATAGATCGTTGAAATTTCGCAAAAAAAAACATATCGTCGTAAGAGGGGTTTTTTAAGACAAGATTTTATTTCTTAGAAGCATAGTACAAATAAAATAGGTGTGAATGAGACCATGCATGAGTGTTTCGAGAGCTGTCCAATACAGTACAGATGCTAGCATTGTGCCTGGTATATTGACACAAGAGAAATAGACATGAAAAGTCCGCATACATGGACTTGCTGTACAAGCTAAAAGTGTGATACTGAGTTCAGGTTCTATGTAGTACTTCTTACGATGGACAGTGAGCTTTCAGTTAGTAGGATGAACTGAGAAGTATTTTTTTTATGGAATGGTACGATGGACGTTCATTCACCGCAATTCCCATTGCTTGGTAACACGGAACAAAGGCCCATTCGTCCAGCACTGCTACAGAAATCAAGATGCAGCAGCGCTGGCCCATCAAGACCGGGCCACCGACCTACTGCTCTCCATAAAACCAAGCCCTGACTCGGATGTGTCGCCAAAAAAAGAAAAAATACCCAAAGCCTCGCCTCGATAACGCTCCACATCGCCATCCCGATGCCTCCGCCGGCGGCCGCTCGGAGGAGGGGGCGAGCCAGGAAATCGCCGGCGTTCCACGTCTCGGTGTTCCACTGCATGCCGTCGGAGCCATGGGAGCCGTGGGAGAGGGACTGGGCGGATCTGCCCGCGGACGCGATATCGTGCGTCCTCCACAAGCTAGACCTTATTCAGGAGCTCCTACTCGGCGGCGTGGCGGAGGTGTGCCGCTCCTGGCGCCGCGCCGCGCGCCAGGTGACATGGTTGTACCCTACGGGTGCGTGACCTCAGCATACCTAGTCCATCCCAAGGAAGGCCCACGGCGGAAGTACGCCGGCCCATGAAGACTTTCGAGTGGCCCTGGCCCATAACGCCTTCGGATCCTTGGAGAGCAAGACTAGAGTAGATAGGAAATTCAAAGGGGTAAAACCCTAGAACCTGTAATCGACTAGGACTATGCCCGGGACCTGCCTAAGTCTATATAAAGGCCAGGAGGGCACGACCTAGATCTCTCGACTCATACTTTCGCATACACACCACCACGCCAGATCGAATCTGCGCACCCTGTAACCTTCGGTTCCGCCGTAATCAAGAGCAGACAAGCAGGAGTAGGGTTTTCCCTCCGGGGGCCTGAACCTGGGTAAATCTCGTGTCCCCTGGTTGCTTTTCTGTTAACCGTTTCACGATCTCCAGCATCCCCATCTTCTCCAAAACCCAAAGTCCATAACAATGGGCATTGACGAGTCGAAACCTCGTCAATTGGCGCCGTCCGTGGGGAATGGGGCTGCTGATTGTGCGATCGTGACGGTCCCGACCCGATCGATCTACAACTCTGCGGCGACGGAGAATCATCTCCTCTTCGGCGCTTTCGACTTCACCGCCCACTCGCCGGCCACCATGAAGGATTTCGAGCCCGTAGGCGACGGACTAGAAATCTTGTTCGGGAGCTTCTGCTTCCAGGTGGGACAAACTGGCACCCTCCGCCTTCCTGAGCGGGTGCCCGTGCCATCAATCAGGCCCGCCTCGTGGGCTCCACACCCTGTGCTACGCACATCACCATCGACAGATGAGTTCTACGACAGCAACAGCTGCAACTCTGATCTGTGCGATCCACCTTCGGATGAAGGGACCTACGGTTCCGGGTCCGAAAGCTGCGGCAGCAGCGGACCAATCTACGAGCGCTACCAATGCGCCGCAGTCATCCAGGAGCAGCAAACGCCTAACCCGCCGCCCAACACGAACCCCAACCCGCAGGACAGAAACGGCGAAAACGGCGGGAACAGAAGAAGCCAGTCCCCCCATCCAACGGGGAAAACAACGGCCACCTCATCCAACTTAGCAAAGAAGGATGGGTCCAGGCACGCCGTGCCGTAGCAGGCGACATAGTCCTGCCTGTAGACTCCCCACGTGAGCTACTGATGGCATATCACTACCTCCTCATCGAGGAGCACAAGAAGCAAGTCAAAATGCAGGAGACGCTCGACAAACGCAAGCAAGCAGCCTCTGAGTCCAGCGTGCGACGAGCTGTGCTCTCCGCCATGGCACCCGGCTCTAGCACGAACGGAAACCAGGAAAACAAGCACCGCTCTCGGGTGGAGAACATGGATCCCAGGGAACGCCGTGATGTGACCCGAACTCTCCACACATCGTTCATGTATGGATGCCGACGGCAACATCATCCCGAAGACACCGCAAGCTGCGATCATGGCAGCCACTGCGTATCTCGTGGCCCACCCACCTCCGGAGGGGGACCCGAAAAGAGCCATGCATAAGTCCGCACTCACCGGACTCGGACTCGTCGGAGTTGCGCTCCACGAAGACGCCCCTGCGGAGCCGAAGAAGAAAGCTCCGGCCAGGCGCGACCGGAGCCCCACCCCTTCATCCGAAGAAGAAGAGGAACACGACCTTCCTCGAAGGAAGAAGAGCTCGCATCGCCATAAACGCGACTATGACGCCAGAGACGCGCTTACACAGCGCAAAATCGACAAAGCACGAGCCAAACGTGCATGCTCGTCTGAATCCGAGATGGACGAAGACGAAGGAGAACTCTGCGGAGCTCGATGCTTCAACAGATCTATTCGGCGAACGCAGATGCCACACAATTTCAAGCTTCCTTCGGATACTCCGAAGTTCAACGGCACGCAAGATCCAAAATCCTGGCTCAGTGACCATCTGTCATCCGTCAAGCTTCACGGCGGCAACAAAGAAACCGCCATGCAATGCCTCCAGCTGCAGCTGACAGGCGCGGCGCGGGTCTGGCTCAGCAGCCTATCATCAGGATCCATCCGAAGTTGGGAGGAGCTAGCTTACAGCTTCATCCGAAATTTCAAGGGCACCAGCAAGAGGCCCGCCTCAATCGAAGAGTTGCGAGCCTGCACTCAGAGAACGGGTGAATCTATTCGCTCGTACATACTACGCTGGTCTACCACCAAGAACTCCGCAGCACACATCTCCGAAGAGAGGGCCATCGAAGCCTTCAGGGACGGCGTCAAACGCCAAGATTTCAAGGAGGAACTTGGGCGCGTCAAGCCCAAGACACTCGACCACCTCATGGACATCGCCAACAGGTGGGCAGACGGCGAAGATTGCATTCACCGAGCACAATCGAATGAAGAGGACGACTACGGCCGAAGACGGGAACGCCGCAGCAAGAGGAGATCGCGCGTCTACGAGGACCGCGACGGACCCGACATAGTCGTGGCCGGCTACGCCGATCGCCGCAACGACAACAGCCGCCACAATGGAGGATACCGCGGCGGAAACTTCCGCGACAACGAACGCCCGGCACAGTCGTGGCAACGCCGCGACCGCGACAACGGACCCTCAGCATACGACAAACTTTCGGGTCCATGCACCATCCACTTCTACATCGACAAGCAGGATGGCAAAAAGAAAGCCAGCCATATGCTCAAGGACTGCCGCGAGTTCCAGAAACTCAGCGAAAGCATGGTGCAGATGAGGCAACAGGCCCCAATACCTGCGTTCGGAAACCCACCTGCGCCAGGCGAAATAGCGCTCGGAGCTCCTCCACCGCCGCCTATTGGAGGCCCAAACCAACCAGTCGCACCAGCACAGAACAACGCTGGGAACAGGTACCCCCACCGAAAGGAGCACTAAACATGATCCAGAAGGGACGCCCCACGAATAGGGTGCAGAAGAAAATCACCCGACAAATCAACTTGGCCGTAGCAACTCCGCCTGCAATCCCTGAGTACCTCAGTGGATCGGAGTCCTGCATCACATTCACTTGCGCGGATCACCCTTGTCAGATCCCTCACCCAGGTCATGCTGCCCTGGTGCTGGAGGCGCAGATCGGAGGTTTCGAGATGAGTCGCGTCTTTATGGACGGCGGCAGCAGCATCAACCTAATGTTCGCAAGCACTCTAGCGGCAATGCGAATCCCGCAATGCAGCCTGGAACAGTCAGACACAACGTTCCACGACATCGTTCCAGGGAAGGGGATATTCCCCCTGGGAAAAATAGGGCTCGACGTCATCTTCGGGAAGCCGGACAACTTCCGGCAGGAGCGACTCGAATTTGAAGTGGTGGACTGGCCGTCGCAATACCACGCCATCCTGGGGCGTGTAGCATTTGCAAGGTTCCTGGCTGTCCCACACTATGCATACCTACTACTCAAGATGCCAGGACCAAGGGGCGTCATTACAGTCCACGGGAGCTTCACCCGATCGGACCAATGCGACAGGGATTTCAACAAAATCTCCCAGTCTTTCGGCATGCAAGACGAACTCGTAAGGCTCCGCGAGGTGACGGACGACGGGGCACCCCCAGTCACAAGGCAAAACGCACCTGACATGTCTTTTGACTCCACCATCAACACAAAGAAGGTGCAGGTCCATCCGACCGACGCCTCCAAGACGGCGCTGATCGCCAACAACCTCAGCCCCGCATAGGAAGGCGTGCTCGTCGAATTCCTCCGTGAGCGCTGGGAAATCTTCGCCTGGTGTCCTGCGGACATGCCAGGAGTTCCCAGGGAATTCGCCGAGCACGCACTCAACGTATTTCCAGACACCAAGCCAATCAAGCAGTCCATCCGGAGACTGTCCGAACCACGAGCCGAAGCCATCGGCAAGGAAATCAACAGATTACTCGCTGTAGACTTCATCAGGGAAATCAAGGAAAGCGAGTGGCTGGCAAACACAGTCATGGTCCCAAAGAAGGACACGGACATCCTGCGGATGTGCGTGGATTTCACGTCACTAAACAAGCATTGCCCAAAGGACCACTTCCCTCTTCCTCGGATCGATCAGATCATCGATTCGACTGCAGGTTGTGAGAAACTCTCCTTCCTCGATGCCTACTCAGGCTATAACCAGATTCGACTCAAGGTCAAAGATCAGGAGAAAACGGCGTTTATCACCCCGTTCGCAGTATTCTGCTACAACACAATGCCCTTCGGGCTAAAGAACGCAGGTGCTACGTACCAGCGATGCATGCAGGCCTGCCTCAAGGACCAGATCGGTCGTAACGTCCAAGTCTATGTTGACGACATAGTGATAAAAACCAAAGAGGGAAGAAAACTTATCGACGATCTCCGCGAGACGTTCGACAACCTTGATCGCTACAAGATCAAGCTCAACCCGGAAAAGTGCGCCTTCGGCGTCCCATCAGGTCAGCTGCTTGGGTACTTCATCTCTCAGCGAGGGATCGAGGCGAACCCGAAGAAAATCAGAGCCATCATGGCAATGGAGAAGCCAAAAAACCTCAAAGGCGTCCAGCAGCTCGCAGGGCGAATAGCGGCGCTAAGCAGATTCATCAGCCGCATGGGCGAGAAGGCCCTGCCATTCTACCAACTGCTGCGCAAGGCAGACAAGTTTGAGTGGACACCAGAAGCCAACGATGCATTCGAAAGCCTCAAGCGGCTCCTCTCCACCTCGCCCGTCTTGGTCACGCCAAAGGAGCGCGAGCCCCTGCTGCTGTACATAGCAGCCACACACCAGGTGGTCAGCACCGTACTCGTGGTCGAACGACCCGAAGAAGGCAAGACCTACGGGGTCCAGCGCCCAATTTACTACCTCAGCGAGGTACTGACACCAACAAAGCAGAGGTACCCTCACTACCAGAAGCTCGCCTACGGCGTGTTCATGACGGCTCGATGGCTGAGCCATTACTTCCAGGAGCACCAAGTGATGGTCGTCAACGAAGCACCCCTGAACAACATCCTGAATAATCCAGAGGCCACAGGACGGGTGGCCCTGTGGGGCATCGAGCTGTCACCCTTGGACATCGTCTACGAGAAGCGACTCGCAATCAAATCTCAAGTCCTTCCGGACTTCCTGGTACATTGGATGGAGCTGCAGCTGCTGGACACCCCAGATATGTCGCAGTCATGGACGATGCACTTCGACGGCTCCAAGCGAGAAGCTGGAGCAGGAGCGGGAGTCATACTGACCTCCCCGCAAGGCGACACGATGAAGTACGTCCTTCGGATGAAATTCCGAGCTTCTAATAATGAGGCCGAATACGAAGCCCTCATCCACGGCATGAGGATGGCAAAGATATGCGGCGCAACGCGCCTGGTAATCTACGGTGACTCCAACCTCGTCGTCCAGCAGACGATGAATGAGTGCGACGCACACGCCAAAAACATGATCGCGTATCGCGCGCTCTACAACGCACTCGAAGGAGAATTTGACGGCTGCGAGCTTCGGCACGTTGGAAGAGAAAGCAACGAGGAAGCCGATAGACTCGCCAACATCGTCTCCACCTGTGCGAAGGTGCCACCAAGTGTGTTCCTCGAACAGATCTGCGTGCCATCCATCAAGCGGAATTCCCTAAGGGATCACCCGAAGAAGCAGAACACTCGGGGGCTACGCTGCCCGAAGGACATGAAGGACCCGAGAAACTGGACACAGAAGTCGCCATGTTAAACCTAATGCAGGTATGGCAGTCGAAGAAACTTGGACGCGGCCATACCTCGAGTTCTTGTTAAATGGAGAACTGCCTGACAGCCCGACAGATGCCCGACGCATCTCTCGTCGGTCAAAAGCCTTCACCACCATCAATGGCGAGCTGTACAAGCGCAGTATTACGGGTGTACTACAATGGTGTGTCACCATCGGTGACGGGAAAGCCATCCTCCAAGACATCCACGAGGGCATCTGCGGCCATCATGCAGGCAGCCGCTCCCTAGTCGCCAAAGCTCTACGAGCCGGATTCTACTGGCCAACGGCCATGAGCGACGCAAAGGACATCGTCTAAAGATGCAATGGATGCCAATGGTTCGCCGACAAACCGCACGCACCCGGGTCCGAGCTCAGACCCATACCCATAGCCTGGCCTTTTGCTCAATGGGGCCTCGACATGATCGGCAAATTGCCAAAGTCCTCGAAAGGGGGACACGTTTACCTCCTGGTCACAGTCGACAAATTTACCAAGTGGATCGAGGCCATGCCCGTCACCAACCAAAAGGGCAAAACTGCTGTCAAGTTCTTTGAGTCCATTGTATACAGGTTCGGCGTACCACATAGCATCATCACCGACAACGGATCAAACTTTATCTCCAAGGAATTCCAGGACTTCTGCGAAGGCCTTGGGATCAACATCACATACGCCTCAGTGGCACACCCCCAAACGAACGGGCAAGTGGAAAAGGCCAACGGCCTAATCGGCGCTGGCATCAAGAAGCGCCTCATGAGTCCACTCGAACGGAAAGCAGAAGCTTGGACGAAAGAGCTACCATCCGTCCTATGGAGCTTACGGACCACGCCAAACAGCTCCACAGGCTACACACCGTTCTTCATGGTGCACGGAGCTGAAGCCGTGCTACCAGCCGAAGTACGTCACCAAGCCCCCCGGGTCGCCGCTTACAGCGAAGCCGAATCCACGGCTGCACTCGAAGATGCCGTCGACACACTCGATGAAGCAAGAGACATAGCAGCAGCTCGATCAGCGGTGTACCAGCAGAGTCTCCGCAACTACCACAACCGCCGGCTGCGCCCAAGGTCCTTCGTCGAAGGAGACCTCGTCTTGCGACTCAAGCAAGAACGACCGACGAAATTCAAGTCACCATGGGAAGGACCCTACGTCATCACCGAAGTCATCCCAGGTGGCGCCTACCGCCTCAAGCACGTGGAGTCTGGAGTCACATACTCCAACCCATGGAACATCTCACACTTGCGACAATTCTACCCCTAGCTACCTATCCCCTTTACTTTCAATAAGGCTTTCAGCCAAGGCTATTCAGCTGAACAATGTACTACCTCCATTACGATATAAATAAAGCTAAGTGTCTCGCCCCAAAACTCCAGTTCATTATTTGCAACTCATACTTTACGCTGCAAACGCACTCGGGGGCTCCCCCCACCTCACGATTTTGTCGACTGAGGATCAGACGTGCACACCTGAGTAGCTGACAACGTCAGGCAAACGAAAAGGACACGTACTCAAACAAAGCACTGCGTGCTTACAACAAACAAACCTTTACAAAGGGCACAACACGCCCGGTCGAAATATACAAATTTTACATTTATCTCTTTAAAACAGGTACTACCTATGTTGAAGAATAACCTGAGCACGCAGCTCAAACAAATCTACGACCTGTTCGGCATACTGCCTTACAGCCGCGTAATGTGGCCGCATGTCCCACTCACCACCATCCGGCCGAAGAGGTGGCCCAGCTGCCACAATAGCCAAATCTACATCAGGCCGGTGCAGCCTCACAAGAGACAACGCAGCCTTGACTCCAGCGACGAGCTGTTGCCGCACCAACTCCTTGACATTGCTCACGCTTCGAAACTTTGACAGAAGACCCGCAAGGCTCGTCGGTACAGCATCCAAAGGAAACATGACGTGCAGCACCGAGGAAAGCGATGTATGCACTTGGCGAAGCACCCGCGAAACTTGATGCACACGATCCTGCACCTTCGCCAGAGCCATGGCGCGATCACGATCCATCCAGAAGAAGCCGCCAGCCTCCATGTCCTGCTGAGTCAAGCAATTGACCCGAACAGCGACTCTCTTCCCTAGGAGCAAGGTTAGCACCTACGGCATTTGCACAAAATAAGAGGAAAATCCAATAGGCTCACTCGAAGAATTGAGCTGCAGCTCGAAACAAAGAACAACTTACACTGAAGCTGCTCAGACAGCCGAAGCAGTTCCGCCATCAAGTACTCCTCTCTGGCTGCACCACGATCCGCCTTGGACTTCCACACATCGGCATGACCTCGCAACCCGAGCAACTCCCTCTCCAGACTACGCACACGGTCCCGAAGAAAAGCGAGTTGAGAATGATCATCCAAAGATGGCCGCAGCTGCGCTGCAGGCGAGGTGTCAACAGGGCCGGCACCCAAAGGAACCTAGAGCAGCAGAAAAAGAAGGGACACAAACATTTCAGACAATGGTAGAGCACAACTCAGAAGAATTCATCAAAGATATAAGGCCACAACGTGGCACAAGGACTGTGTTCTACAAAATATTTACAACAAAAACAGCCTACAAACTATCCTACGTCTACAACACCTAAGACGCGGCACCCTGAGTCACCTCGGAGCCAGACTGCCTAGCTTTGGCCCCGCCCTGCTGCCGCAGTGCATACTCAGACAGCAAATCAATGAGCTTGGGCCCATATCGCTTGCAGCGAGCAGAGTAGGCATCAAAGGCTACCTCGGATCCATCTACAGTCGTCGGCATCCGGGAGGTGATCTGGGGCAGATCCAGCTTCGCTCCAGCCGCCAAGGCCATCGCCAGCCCGACGGACGCGCCGATGCCCTTCTGCTTGCGCTTATACGCCGCAGGAGCTTCGGCTGATAACGCCTCCGCCAGGGCATCCACATCATCAAGGGCCACGCCCTTAGGAACAAGCTCCTTGTAGAGGCGGCCAAGGACCTCCTTCGCCTTGGCAAGGGAGCTGACGACGGTGCTGCAGCGATCTTCGACCGCCACAGTAGCATCATCTAGAGCACTCCCGTGCTCTAGAGCACCGCGGTCAAACTCGATGCCTGCGGCATCTGAGACAAAAAATAAGGAAGAAGACATGAAGAAAGGCAACACAGAAGAAGACACGAAGCATGAAGAAACAAGCACAAATCCAGCACTCACCCGAAATATCCTTGGCAGCAGCCATGAGCTTCGCCGCTACCTCTCTTTCACGAGCAGCCGCAACAGTGGCCAGCTGCTCCTCACGATCTGCGGCCTCCTGCTGCAGACGCTCTTTCGCTTCGGCTGCTTTAGTCAGCTCTCGCTCGAGGCGTTCCTTCGCGCCAACGGCGGCTTCGGCCTTCTGCTCCGATTGACCAAGGCTCTTCTTGAGAGCGTCGACCTCACGGAGAGAAATATTATGCTCCTCTGCATTCAAATCAAGAAACGTCAGAAAGCAGGACCGTAATAAACGAAAAAAGCACCAAAAGGCAAATAGGTACCTTGAAGCTGCCGAAGGTTAGCCTCCAGCACCAGACGCTCCTGCACCAGCCGCTTGGCCTCCTACACAAAAGGCTGCAGAAAAAGAAAATAGCAGTAAGAAAAAGGACTTGGGGGCTACGCCCAACATAAAGGAGTAAAAGCAAAATTCGCACATGAAGGCACTCGGAGGCTCCCCCCGTGGTACGAAGAAGAAGTACTTACATGCTCCGACGGCGACTCCGAAGGCTTGCTAGCGAAATTCTGAGGCGCAACCACCTGCACCTCCTGCAACGGAGGATCCGGAGCCGCGCCACCCGAAGTCGCCACCGTCTGAGGAGGAGGAGACGCAATTTTCAATTCCCACATCATCTCCCGCGCTCCATCACTGGAGGAATCGTGGGAGGAATGCCTGCATATGAAGCAATCAGCACCAGTGCAAAAAATCATGAAGGAAAAAGGACAATAGTACAACAAGAAACTTACGAGCCCAGTGAGCTCAGGTCGAAGACAGGAGGAGTCCTTCGAGCTCTCTTCTCCTCTTTCTTCTCCTCCTTTTTCTCTTCCTTCTTCTCTTCCTTCTTCCGCTTCGCTGGCGGGTGCGGCACTACAGCTCGCATAGGAATGACAGGAATGGGAGAGGAAGAGCCTCCATGACCATCACTATGATGCTCAAGGCCCAGAGGGTTTCTGGGAGTCGGAGGAGTCGAGGCATCCGAAGATTCGCTGGAGCTCTGAGATCGTTTGTGCGTATGGTCCTCACTCGACTCATCGGCATCCTCCGCCGGAGATCGCACCGACGGCAGACACGGACTCCACCACTTCATTATCCGGAGCATTCGGATACTTTTCGGGCACTGGCGGCACCATGCCCGGCACTTTGAAGCTCTGCAAATCCAGAAGGGACTTTGTTAGCAAACAAAGGAAATAAACATGCAATCAACAGAAAAACGCTACGCGCACGAATCTACACCTGCGGTACAGCCAACGTCAAAGAAAATGGAGGAGTTAACGACTTCTCCGGGATTTTTTCTCCGGCCTTGAACTTCAGCAGCGCGCGAAGGGCCCTGTCAAGATCCCCCTCGAAGATTTTGTCAGCCGAAACCCTCGTCGGATCACGGCGCCCAGAATAAAGAAACATTGGGTGCGCCCTCGCTTGGAGAGGCTGCACCCGACGCTCAAGAAACGTCCGGAAGATGTCCACGCCGTTCACCTCCTTCTCCGGAATCAGCTGGAGATCCTCCACCCGACGGTAAAGGGCCTCTATCTCCGCCACCTCGCCGTCCAAGATTTTGTTTTTCCAAGATCTTTTTGGCTCAATTATCTGGGAGGGGTCAAAAGGAACAAGACCAAAATCTTGCCCAGGCACTACGGAGTCGCGGATGTAAAACCATCGCCTCCGCCAGTACTGGACAGATTCGGACATGGAAAAGGAAAAGAAAAGAAGATTGGGACTAAGGGAGATGATGCAACCCCCAATGGGATATACACCATCCGAACCAGACTGCCTCTTCACGGAATAAAGTTTCCAGAAGAGGCCAAAGTGCGGCTCAATGCCGAGCCAGCACTCGCAAAAAGTGATGAAGCAAGCAATGTGGAAAAGAGAGTTGGGCGACAGATGGTGAAGCTGAATGCCATAGAAAAAGAGTAATCCACGGAGGAAGTCGTGGACTGGAAAAGAAAACCCACGCATAACGAAGACGAGAAACATAACCCGATACCCAGATGGGGGACGGGGGATTACCTCATTGCCGGGGAGTTTGACGGCCTCCCTATCTTGCGGGATCAGGCCCCGCTCGCGAAGCTTGCGGAGATCGCTCTCCCGCGTCTCTGATCGCCGCCAGCCACCATCGGTGACACGGGTAGCGGTGGTGCCTTTCTTTCCTCCGGCGGCGCTGGTCCCAACTGCAGATGACGATTTCTTTGATTTCCCCATTGCGCTACGGCGGCATCGGTGGTGAAAGCGCAGAAAGGAAGATGGAAATGTGGAAGGAAATCCCAATGCGCAGCAAGAATCACTAGAGCACAAGGAGGCAGTGAAAACAAGAAATGGTGCGGTGAAAACAAACCGCGGCTTTCCCCAATGATTATAACAGCGAAGACGACGCACGACAGCCGTCCATCCAGAAGACCTAACGCCAACGGCAGATCTAACCGTACACGTGTCAGCGTCACAACGAACCGTCGTTACCACGCCATCCACTACGCGCGGAAATCGAGGAGACGCCGTAATTATCTCCACGCCGCGCGTGACCGGTCAATTCATGGTCAGCAAGTGGGACCCACGTTTCGTCAAGTCAAGTCATCTCTGGCGTAGCAGACGCTTGAGGTCATTGATCGTCAGCAATAATGTCATCAAAAGCTATACTAGCACCAACTAAAATTCTTCGGCTCCACAGCTAAGAGTACTCACTCGAATCTTCGATTCGACTAAATACTCGGTGGCTACTCCTATTAGGAGCACTGGTCGCGCACCCGAAAGACAAGTAAAGACTAAATATATCTTCGAGTCCCACGTCGAGTCTACGACTCCACTATGGACTCAGGGGGCTACTCCCATAGGAAGGATGGATTTAAGCATCCGAAAATTTTTGTGTCCTACGGACTTAACAACTGAGCAATGTTTGAACTAAAGTCTCCGCCCGAGTCTACGACTCGAACATACACTCGGGGGCTACTCCCATAGGGAGCGCTGGTCGCGCACCCGATGAAATCTTCGACTGCGATCTTTCGGATCAGCATGCAAAAACTTTTTGGCAACTCTGCCCCAACAAAGCGCTGAGTGAGCAACGATCTCCTTGGCCACCCGAAACACCTCCGCGGTGACAAATGTTCGGATGCTGCGTCCGCGACGCAAAGATAAGACCTACAGACATAATCTGGTGGCCTGGCAACGCACCCGACTGCGCTCTGCTAGTATGAATCCGTGCCAACAGGTGCGACGAAAAATCCCGACGGACGCGTTGGGTACAAAAATTAAATTCACTGGAATTCTACTTCTATAAGTCCTCTGCGGCCTGAGTCGAATTACGCCAGCACATGTTCCAGTTTCGAGTTGAGGGACTCGAAACTGAGAAAGATCGTGTTGTTTCGTCCTAAGACGGTTAACTGACCCTGATCCGTCGGGTAAGTCAGGCACACGTATCAACGATCCCTACACACATACTGTTAATACATAGTTGCACCCGAAGGATTAAAGAGTCCTCAGCCGAATTTACGATTCGACTGATCACTCGGGGGCTACTGACATGGTTGTACCCTACGGGTGCGTGATCTCAGCATACCTAGTCCAGCCCAAGGAAGGCCCACGGCGGAAGTACGCCGGCCCATGAAGACTTTTGGGTGGCCCTGGCCCATAACGCCTTCGGATCCTTGGAGAGCAAGACTAGAGTAGATAGGAAATTCAAAGGGGTAAAACCCTAAAACCTGTAACCGACTAGGACTATGTCCGGGACCTGCCTAAGTCTATATAAAGGTCAGGAGGGCACGACCTAGATCTCTTGACTCATACTTTCGCATACACATCACCACGCCAGATCGAATCTGCGCACCTTGTAACCTTCGGTTCCGCCGTAATCAAGAGCAGACAAGCAGGAGTAGGGTTTTCCCTCCGGGAGCCTGAACCTGGGTAAATCTCGTGTCCCCTGGTTGCTTGTCTGTTAACCGTTTCACGATCTCCAGCATCCCCATCTTCTTCAAAGCCCAAAGTCCATAACAATGGGCATTGACGAGTCGAAATCTCGTCACCAGGAGCCCGAGCTGTGACGGCACATCTACGTCCGCTTCCTGCCCGCTGTCCCACAGTTCACCTGCCGTTCCACGCGCGCAAATGTCATCTGGTCTGCCTTATGGCTCAGCGCGGGGCAGTGCCACACCTTCTTGGCCAACAACCTCGACGATGACCTCTTCATGTTCCTCGCCAGACAGTAAGATCCTTTGTTCTTAATATAACCCTCCCCATGTTTACGCCAAATTAGAGGATGGATAGATGTCAACGTCAGTATGATATTTCAGTAGTAAGTAATAAGAGAGAGTGAGAGACTGAGAAAGTAGTCATAAACTCATATTCGGGCCATCGATTATAATCCAAATTTCTTCTAATTTGAAGTTTTAAAGAAAAGTTATATGCACATGTTCAACAATTATGTACGATCTAGTAGTACCAAATTAACGAAGTGCTTACCTTGTAAAATATTTTCCTGAAATTGTGTACTAATTACTGGACTAATATGCCTTAATCCATTCGAACAAATCAAGATAGGTAACCTAGGTATACCGCTGTACCTTCAAAATTGAGTGCTTGAGTCTTGATACTCTCGGGTCTCAGCTAGGATGATCCCCGGACTGCATGGCAAAGTTCCATGTTGTATGCAGGATCAACAGCGCTGCGCTCCTGTGCTGATCTGAGTGCTCACGCGCCAGCACAGAAGCAGCAGGGAGGTTGCGAGTGGCGCTGCCACCATAGAGCCTTCGATCTCAGGCTGCAAGTGGGTTGGTATTATGCGGGTAGACCACATAATAAATGCGGGTAGTCGCGGCACCCGCAATACCCACATAATCATAGGCCAAGCATAATTAGGTATTAAGTTAGCTATCAAGAAAGTAAGTCGGACATGTCTGCTTGTGCGTGTACATCGATTGCATCTTATCTCTACAATCTTTTCTTTTTGTGACATGACGCACAGCCAAATCTGCTACTTCCTCCGATTAAAATTATTTGACTCTGATTTGTATAAATTCGATGTATATACACATGTTTTGTATTTCCTCGGTCCTAAAATAGATGTCACGGGTTTGTCAAAATTTGGATGAATCTACATCTAAATAATGACTAGATTCGTCTAAATTTTAACAGATCTAAAACATCTATTTTAGGCAAAGAAAATATTAGATAGTATATCTGAATTTAGTCAAATGTGAGTCAACTAATTTAGATTAAAAAAATATTACTCTCTCCGACCCATATTAGTTGACTCAACTTTGTCTAGATACGGATGAATCTAGACTAGATACAATCTACAAAGTTGAATCAACTAATATGGGTCAGAGGAAGTACTTAGTTTGCGATTCTACCGGCCACCGGCACACGCCCTATCTATCACGTACTACTGCTAGTGTTAGAAAGCATACTTGTGGTGCGTCTGCTTGCTGGAAATGTGGGAAGCTCACCGAAAGCAGCTGAACGAGAAACAGTTTATGTGGGGTATGTGGATATGACGGGCAACCGGCGTACCTCCACATAATATTTCCTCCAGTCCGCGGGATTCAGCTAATGAGTTTATGCGGGGCGGGCTTTGCGGCGCCGCGGGCCTCCCGCCACCGCTTGCACCCTGACTTCGATCTATGGTTCCTGCCCCCACGATCATTCGAACGATTGATCATGTAATCCAGATGGGATCTTTTTTTTGCCAAATGGGCTTTGATATGCGTATACGATATGGATTAGTGTCATGTTTAGGCCTAAACACTAATTATGTACTGGGGTGGGGGGTTGCTAGCTCCCTGTATCCGCCCTTTATTATTATTTTACAACCTTAATTTGTTTGGATAGTATAAACAAAGAAAGGACAACACTTCGTGTGCAACAATTTAGACGGTCAATAGAATAGAAACTTATGCTATGAAATGTTTTTTCTTAGACTGTAATACTATGAAATGTTGCAGAGGCCTGGGCTATGCTCCCATGTTGAAAAATATGCTATGAAATGTTGGAGCTGATATTCTCTTGCACCCTCCAATTAATGTTTTTTCTTCACAAAGATGAGAGTTTGCTGGCTCGCTTGAAAATTTGAGATTTCCAACAATTTTCATTTCATCTTCAGAGCTGGGCAGATCTCTGGATTGATGGTATACTCATATTAATTTCATCTTTCATCAGGACGCCTTCACTGAAGAGCCTTTATCTTAGCCGTTGCCATCAAATCATCTTCAATGGAGGATTTGCGAAGGGAATAAAGAAGCTCCGTCTGCTTGAGGAGCTTACCCTTGTTAACTGCTACCCTGATGAACAAGTGCTCGATCATGTTGCAGAAACTTGCCGATGCCTGAAGCATGTCAGAATTATCCATGAAGCCTGCCACTCCTATCGTATTAAGCAGCCTACTGATGATCAAAAAGCTTTCGCAATTGCAAGGATGCAAGGGCTATGTTCCTTGGAGCTCGTCAACGATAATCTCGGCAACATAGGCCTCACAACCATCATTGACAATTGCCCCCACCTAGAGTGTCTTACCATTCGGGAATGCAGCAACATCAGCATGGATGCTAACCTAAGAGCGAAGTGTGCGCGGATCATCATGGATTACGACGAGTAGTTTCCGTCATCCGGACCTTGTAGTTCTTGCAGTTCTCCAATGTCTTGGTTCACTAACGATGACTACGACTACGATGATTACCATGATCTTTCTCTCTATTCCTACCATGGTGACGAGATTGACGGCGCCGATTTTGAGGAGCATGACAGGCTCCTTGACGTCAAGGGCATGCGTAGGTACTTGAGCTAATCTAATGGAGTAGACTCGGATGTTTTGCTTCCTTTTGTTTTCAAATGTATGCACGTTTGTTGCTTTATTATTCTAGATGCAACTTCTCGTCACGAGAATCGACTTTTTTTCATGGTGTTTAGTGCCTAGCCTCCGGTGTGTGCAAGATCTGACCGCCATAAGATATATATGAACCTTTGGAATAACATTGCCCCGACATATTTTTCCTTCATATCTGCAAGAACGAGTTTCAAAACATCATCATAATCCGTATGTGAAGTGCCCTGGACGAATATGTTTCTTAGTGTGGCATCATGGAACCGTAGGCTCTTAATTGATTATGACATGGTGGTAAACAGTGTCGGACCTTGAACAAAATCGGAAGGGGGGCCAAATCACGGGCTGACGTGTAAAATATGGGAATCTTTAATCGTACAATTACAACAAATTTCAATTTGCAACATTTTGAGAAACAAGAATTGAGCGTGTCCACATTGTCTTGCAAAAAACATGTTTGGCATCAATTTTATGTAATAGTTACTCTAAGATAAAATTTACCAAAATGTAACTGTACCATGGAGTTAGGCATCATAGAACACTTGAATTGAGTTATTTCTCTTTTGTGTGGAATCATTTAAATATGCTAAACTAGTTACCCTAGTTGTATGATGCCTTGTTGCTATCAAAAAATCAAGTAGGTCTCACCTCTAAACAAAACACTTGAATTAGTCACCAATTTTTAAATAAAACATGCATATCCCTAGGTCATGCAAAGTTGCAAACAATTCCATGTCCGGAAGCTAGGATTCCTGTATTATCATATCCAACCTGCACCTGCATATCCGTGTCATCTGTTACAAATAAATCCAATTGAATCAAATTGTATACAAATAAATCCAACATCTAGCTAGTGGCGACGAGGATTTCCAATTATTTCCCTTTTTCTAGGGAAAATGATCCCCTCACCTGGGGTTACTATTATTTCCATCGTCCGGGTGCGCCTACGAACATGGCCCCCATATACCTTATCTTCTCCCCTGATTCACCCCACGCCCGCCTCCTCCTCCCTCTTTCCCCGGTCCCTTCCCCCTCCGCCTCTCCCTCCCGGTTCCCTCCTCACCTGAAGGCAAGGCTGGCACAACCAAGGACGACGAGGTCTCCGGCGGGTCACCGGGAATGTACTCGACACGGGGCTCATCAACGAGTCAGAGGTGTTGGCCTTCGATGATGAAGACCTCAGCCTCGACATTGGCACGTTGTGGAAGCTCCCTGCCCCTCGCGGCCTTCTCCTTCGTTGGTGCGCGCGCTGGTGGTGGTGCTCCCTGCTGCTGCGAGCGGCAGTCTCCGATGCTCCCCCAAACCCTAGATTTTCTAGCGTCATGTTGTCGCCGGAGATGGAGTCCACGGTGGACATGCTCATCTGGGAAAGAGCAGACATGGTTGTTGCGACCATGATGTCGGATTCTACAGCCATGGCCTCTAGCGATGGCAATGCGACCTAAGATGTCCAGTGGTGCTACAACAGTCTCCGGTGTTTGCTAATCTAGTTGACCGGTGTTGCTACTTTTGTTGTGTGTCGACGCTACAAGCATTTTGCTACCTTACATATTTTTTTTTGCTACTATTCATATTTGATACTTTTATATAATTTTTTGCTACAACCGTTCTATGGTTTTGCTATGAGGTATCCGGTAGAGAGGTTCGGTAAGTCTCCGACGGTGTCATTTTTGCTACGTTAAGACAACTTTTTTGCTACATTTGTTCTCCTAATTTGCTACAATTGCACAATGTAATTGCTACGAAGTCTCCGGTGAATCCAGCTTTGCTACATTGGGGTATTTTTCGCTACAAAATCTTTGGTGAGGTCTTTTTTTTCTATTTCTAGGGCCAAACTTTTTTTGCTACATATAGCAAAAGCGAGACATTTTATAGTAAAACTGGGTTATTTGTAGCAAAAGTGAGAAGAGATGGTAGTTTTGAGACTGTATCGCGCTATCGACCAGGAGGATCCGGAACCAATATCCCCGGAGAGGACGTGTAGTGCTACCCTTTTTCTAGCTAGTACACACCAATCCAATTCCACGGCAGCACATCCAGTTTGACTCAGTTCGTGTCCAATTCGATGACGAGGCGGGCGGCCGGGTGCGGCCGCACAGGCCTACCTCGGTGCGCACTGTGATGCTCACACCTGATGAGTACCAGCCGTCGGGGACGAGACGACCAGCCGGAGAGAGATCCCCTTTCCGGCGGCAGGAAGGAGCTCCGGAACAAGACGAGGGAGCCGGTGGATCTCGACGTAAGATTTTGGTGAATAATAAATAAAGAAGTATGTATGCATTATTTTACGGTTTTGCTATTTCTCAAGTTATTTCTCAGTCATCTTGTTCACCGTTGGATTTTGGTTCCAAGATTCGATTGAGCCATCTGGTTGCAGTTTTTTATTTATAAACCATGCATGTTTCTATTCGATTGAGCCAGCCACGTCAGTCGCATGAGAAATAGTCGCCTGAGACGTAGGCGTTTCCCGTACGTAGGTGAAACACAAACCACCCATTCTGCACGTCGGTACTCGGTAGATGGATATATACTTCTCCCTCTTGCCGCATGCATTTTGTGCTGTTGCATTCAGCCATGCATTCACTCAGTGGCGGACCCAAGAATTTATTGAAGCCTGGGCGCGCCACAACAGAATATTTTTTTCTTAAATAAATAAGCATAATATGGAGCAAATATTATTTTCATGGTACTTCTAATGCAAAAACGCAGATACAATACATACAAGTTCACAAAACATTCAAGTGTTCATTCTTGAGCTTGTTACGCAAATTTGATGATCTTCATTACCGAAAAATCCCTCTCAGCCGATGCCGTTGACACCGGTAAAATGTATGGGCCATTTTTTCTCATACAAACACTTTTTTAAACGGTGCGAACTCTTTTTTAATTGTATGGATGGTTTTTTATTATATGAAATCTATTTTCACCCCTCCCCACCCCGAAGACTATTGGAACATGTTCTGGAGGTAAGATGGTGAACAATACCAGAACCTCATGAACATTTTTTGGAACTTGTGAACATTTTATTTAAAAAATGAACATACATTTGAATAGACATGACCTTTCTTTAAACATGAATAATTTTTGTAATGCATCAATATTTTTGTTGTTATTAGTTTATAAATACATGCAAATTTAGATAAATCTACGATATCCTAAACTTTTCTACGGAGGGAGTACATGTTTCCCGGTCACTAGAATGAACGCAACAACAATGAAAGATAACGTGGGGAGAAAAAAACACTAGAATAAAAAAAGATTGGCGATCCACTTGTCTTCCGCCAGAAATTTCATGTTGGTCTTGGGGTTTACGCGGAAGTTGACGTGAGCCAGAAGAGTAGTAATACTGCTAACGTATGGGAACCCCAATGAAGTGGCTTGCTGCCTTGATTTTTTGGGGACAAAACGAATCATTGTGTGTGTGCAAGCCATGGCCCACGGACCACTAGTCTGCACAGCCCACAGCTAAACGAGTTCGCCTACCGCAAGAAAAAAAGTCTGATCGGTTTTGTCCCTGGCGGATTGAGATTTGCCAGCTGAAATTGATCCCGTGCAGGCGGCAGGCGACGGCGAAGCCCGGGCAAGCGCCGGGCAACAGGGCCGCTGTGTCCGCCAGTGCATTCACTTCAATATAGCCTTGGTCCTTGGTCAATTCAGTCAGAACTAGTACTATTGTGGTTTCTGGTTTTGTGCCGCGCGAGTATCCTTCGGTCGTCATAGAAACATCTGTTCATGTTTGCACGTCGCCATATACGGGGATGTCGTGGTGTAGCTAGATAGGAGCCGAATGATCTTGACACCTCTTCTATCATAAACACCTCCGGTGTCTACCTCTCTCCAGACCATCTCTGTTCTTCCCTTCTTTGCGTCGTACACGAAGACCATCTCGGTGTCTTCCGCTCTACAGACCATCTCTTCTTTCCCCTTCTTCATGTCATAACTATAGATCATATCATTGTATGGATACTTATCCTCGGCTTTCACGTAGTAGATGCAGTCGCCCTGGATGGACGGGAACTTGCTGGCGTCGATAGACACGCTCTTACAGAGTCCAACGAAGATTGCACGGTCGTAGCCGATGCTCTTCACGGGCCCGCTCACGTTCCTACATGCGTCGACTTTGAAAACCTCCATTCCTCCGGTTTCATGTTTAAGGACCATCAACGCTTCTGCATCCGACTCGACTAGGAAGCCATGGTGCTGACGAAGCATCTTGATCTGATCGGAAGAGAACATCTTGAGCAGATCATCCGAGAATGGGCAACCCATCAGATGGTAGGCACCGTTGGCGATTGCTTGCCAGATCAGGCGACGATGGAGCCCGCTCTCATGGCTAACAGAGATGTGCCTACAGTCGAGATCTACTCTATGTAGCTCGCCGCATCGGTCACTGAGCACGAGAGTGGGCGGTGAACCGAAGACGGTGGAGGCGCTCCTCGTTATGCGGACACTCGTGGATGACGCCATGAAACAGGACATGTAGCCGGTGAAAGGGTTGAGGACGTGCATGGCAGCATGGCCGGTCTTGTCTACAAGGACAATGAAGCCACCTTTGGTAGCTGCAACTTGGTCGAATTTGCTGAGCATCGGCATGTCCTTGCGGTGGAAACGACCGGTTGAGGTATTCACAAAGAGGTGGGAGCTCTGGCTTCCCTCCTCGCGAAAGACGATCCACCGGCAAGGCTGAAAACGCACGTCCCAGGTGTTGGTTGGGTCGTCGGTGGCATGGCGCCAGTCATGACAGACGGCGCGGAAGCCCATGTAGTAGTCGATGTCGTTGGTGGCAAGGAAGCAGTCAGCGATGTGGCTGACGAGCTCGGGCGGGAGAGAGGCCCAGCATGGACCGACATCCATGGTCGTAATGGAGGAAGACTCACACAGAGCACGTACGGCGTCGTGGAATTTTACGTGCCACCGTCGGCAGCGCGGCGTGGTTACCTTGGAAGGGCAGCACGTACGGCGGCGGTGGCGGTGGCAGTGGCGGCGTAGATGCCAACGGGTCTGGAGCTGTGTCGCTAGTGGCGTCCGGGACGAGGTTTCGCCTGGCTGATATGATAAGGGCCGCGACTCGTTTCCTTTTCCAACTTGTACAATATAAAGCGTTTTGTCTCGGTGTGGAGTCCGGCTTGGACTTGTTTCCGTCTTCAGTGATCAACCATATATAAACCGGTCTTGTTAGTAATTAACTCCTACTTGAGCGAAAATTAAGTTAGACCTGGTCAACACCAGAACAGTTGGATTCGCAAAGAGAAGAAAAAAATTCTAGATACTCAATATCTTATCCCCGACCTAGGGCTTTGGCGACGCCAGGGAAACTAGGGTTTTGCTTCCTCTATGCCGGATCCTTCTCCGGCACGTACGGAGTCTGTCTTGAGCCCCAATCGGTTTGATCTGGTCGGGTAGGGACTAGGGAGTGTAGTTGAGGGCCTTGTTTCAGTTCTCCGATGAAAAGCTTCCTAGGGTTTCAAACGGGGGTTTCAATCTCGTTTTCATGGCGAGTCCTTCGAACTCGTCGAATCAGGCCAGTGGATCGAGGATTAAGAAAGCGGAGGTCATCGATGCCATTCTCCAGCGGTTGGGTGTAGAGGAGGACGAGACTGATACCATGCTGCAGCGGTTGGGTATATTGGATCGAGGATGAAGAAAGCGGAGGTGACAGACATCTCCATGGTCGTAAAGGAGGACTCACACGGAGCTGTGTTAGTTCATAGGGTGTCAAGTGGGATCCCACCAAAATCCCACTTCTAGTTCATTTGCCAAAATCTAGTGTAAATTTTTTCTTAAAATTTAAACTAAATTATAACAAATGAACTAAAGGTGGGACTTTGGTGGAATCCCACTTGACACCCTATTAGTTCATGCAGGTTGCTCTGTCATCGATTCAGGTTGGGCACTTGGGCATGCGGCGCTACTGTGGCTGCATGTAAAAACAGTGGAATTTTCTTCCAGTCTGAGCTTGGCAGTCGCAAAAAAGGACCTCATCGCTTTGAGGCGAGGTTGCTTAAGTAAGAGGGCTTCCACCAGGTAGTTGACGATGCTTGGGAGGTAGCTGGAGCTGAATCGGGTGGAGTCATGGGCCTCCTAGGCCGGCTCCATACAACCATCCATGCATGGGACTCAACCATTTACGACAACCGAAGAAGAGGCTTCGGAAGGCCCAACGAGAAGTGAATGAGGCGTTAATAAATGGGCAGATTACGGACGAGAGCGAGACCAATGCAAAGGAAATGTCCAATCTCATCGAGCTATTACTAGAGCAAGAGGAAGTGTACTGGACGCAACGATCCAGGGCCAACTGGATCCAACATGGGAACAGGAACACTTCGTTTTCTCATAATTTTGCATCGGCTCGTCGGAAAAAGAACTTGGAAAGTAGAAAGATGAGAATGGAAATTGGGTAGAAGGTACTCGAGATCTAAAACTCTCCGTGCTTCATTATTTTGCTAACATCTTTACCTCTGAGATTCAGGCAATTGATCCGGAGGTGTTAGAAAAAATACAACCTAGAGTTACCCATGCAATGAATGAGAAACTTCTTGCTCCTTTTTCGGTGGAGACATGACTAGGCATCGGATGCCGATACTAGAAAACCATCGGACTAGTACATTGCCATAGGATGTGAATCACATAGAGCGTCCGATTGGGCAACAGAAACAAGTGCAACCTAGTTGTTGACTAGTTTCTGTGATGCTTCACTGTTGTAACCACTTCCGTATATCACACTAAATCTCACAATTCAGAGTCTTTTTTTTTTGGTAATTTATTTCTCGCCAGTAAATAACGACTTTTTAAGATGTATTTTCCAAAATACTTGGAAGCATCATTGGCAGGAATCACCTCTCTCCATGCATCGAAGCATTAGTTTTCAGGGCGTTTGACTCTGGAAGCATCATTTTTCTGGTGTGACAGAGCATATTGCTCCTGATTTTGAGAAACTAATTATTCTGGATTTCAAGGATACTAATTACGATTTAGACATCTCGTTTGCTTCAGGTGTAGTTTAGATTTGGTTCGGATGTAAATGAATTTGCTTCTTTATGAAAGAAATTCTTTTCTAATGTAAAAATACTTTTCAGTGTAGAAAGATTATGTTTCCTCCCACCAAAAAAATTGCTTCCGCTGTGAATGATTTTGCTTCAATTTAATATAATTTTTTGTCTAATTCGTAAAATTCATCTCCGTCAACTAGATAAATGCTTCAAAAAAAATACATGTTGTTTCCGTTGACTAGAGAAATGCTTCCAATAAAATAAATATTTATTTCTGTCAATAGTGAAATTAAACAAACTATGGATAGGCTTCAAAATAAATAATAAAATGCTCCTAGTAAATAGGGAATTTGCTTCTGTACATATACGCCTGAGTTGTTAGTCATGTTTTCCTTTGATCGATCATGCTAGTACATGCTTCCTAGTTCCTACTCGCTTCCTATGTCGCTACCCTCAGAGATGCTCCTGAAGAGTCTAAGACTGGAACAGCCACGCCGCCACGGGAATGAGCCCAACGTCGTGACTCAGAGCCTGAGCAACATTCTAGCGGAATCGGTCAATGACCCACTGATTCGGAAGCAGCCGCCGAAACACCACCACCTTCTATCGCCGCCCACCTCTGCCGTCCCGGTCAATTCTTCCCTACCGACGTCCCCTCGCGTCTGAGCTTCATCCGTGCTGGCACACGAGGACCTAGACCATATGGTAGCGGCATTGTGGGATATCCATGGCAGAGCGGAGAGGAATATGTGCACGAGGACAGGCGGACGGCTAAAGAAGCAGAGCAAGGCGAGATGTGGTGTGAGTAAGAGGAGGGGATCGGTGGGGTGCATCCTACAGCTGGTCGCTTGATTAGGGGATGTGTTTCCGGTATCTCTCAATTAGTGGAGGCTTTATAGCACCGTGTGTATTAATTGAATAAGAAAACTGATTCGAAGGAAGCAACAACAAGCGTGGGATTGAGGAAGCAATCAACGTCTCTAGAGTGGTCCGAGGAAACGACTCACATCGGCCTCCGTTGTATAGTCTTTACCCATGAATAAGGCTCCTTTTTCGGTGAAGGACATGAAGAAGGCAGCTCACATTATTGGAGACTATAAAGCCCCTAGGACCGCCCGATGGCCTGCATGCAATATTTATAAGAAGTCTTGGAGTTTATGTTGGGAAGAGATCACACAAGAAGTTTTGAATGCATTGAATACGGGGCAGATTCCTGAAGGATGGAATGATACCACACTGGTGCTAATTCCCAAGGTGAACAATCCAAAATTGGTCACTCGGTTCCATTCAATTAGCCTATGCAATGTGATTTACAAAATTACTTCCAAGATGTTGGCCTTGAGACTGAAGGAGATTTTGCCCGAGGTAATTTCTCTTATGCAGAGTGCATTTGTTTCTGGTCGTCTTATTACTGATAATGTCCTGGTTCCGACTGCACATAACCGACACTAGTAGAAAACAGGCTATCCGTTCGCGCCCCATAACCGTGACGCAACCGGGACTAATGCTGGCACGCGTCTCGGTTCGAGCGGGCACGGTGGCCGGAGGCATGCGTCCCGGTTTGTAACACAAACCAGGACTAAATGTTGGGTGTCAGCCACATGACGTGGCACACATCTTTAGTCCCGGTTTGTGTTACAAACCGGGACGTATGATCCCGCCCTCTATAAATACGACGCCCAGCCCTCTGCCTCCCCTCTGTTTTTTATTGGTGGAAGGTGTGAGAGGTGTGCTAGTTTATTTTTTCCTATGCATGCATTCAAGGTGTTTGATGAAATGTTTGAGTGAATGATCCCGTTCAATTTCTCACAGAACAAAAATATAGAAGGTGTCCGAGACGCACTTAAGCTTTCTCCTCTTCATTTCCCTCGATCGAGGTTAGCAATCTTATCTTTTCTCTGTCATTGATACAATGCATGTGTCGATATGAATTGGTCATTTCACTATTTATGATATCCTGTTTTTGATAAACTTACTTATATGATGCAGATGAACGGTCGGGAATGGATGTACGGTGACCGGCGTGTACCCGGGTACATTAAAGGCATGGATAAATTTATCGATGTGGCTACGACAAACAAAGAGAATGGTTTTATACGTTGTCCATGTGTTCAATGTCAGAACAACAAGGAGTACTCTTCCTCGAGAATCATTCGCGACCACCTGGTTATGAAAGGTTTCATGCCCAACTATAATTGCTGGACCAAGCATGGGGAACGAGGGGTTATGATGGAAGACGGTGAAGAAGAAGATGATGATAACAACTATCATCATATGTTTTCTAAATACAATGATACTGCAATGGAAGACAATGAAGAGGAAGGAGGTGAAGAACGGGCATCAGATGAGCCCGCTGATGAACTTGGTAGGGTCATTTCTGATGCAAAGAGAGACTGTGAAACAGAAAATGAGAAGTTGAAGTTAGAGGGCGTGTTAGAAGATCACAAGAAATTGTTGTACCCAAATTGTGAAGATGGTAGCACAAAGCTCGGTACCACACTGGAATTGCTGCGATGGAAGGCAAAGTGTGGTCTAACTGACTCCTCATTTGAAAAGATGCTGAAAATAATGAAGTCGAAGTTTCCAAAACATAACGAACTTCCCGAGAGTACCTACGAAGCAAAGAAGACTCTCTGTCCTCTAGGATTAGATGTGCAGAAGATACATGCATGCATTAATGACTGCACCCTCTACCGCGGTAAGGAGTATGAAAATTTAGATAAATGCCCAGTATGCAATGCATTGCGGTATAAGATCGGCGAGATGACCCTGGTGATGTTGAGGGAGAGCCCCTCCGGAAGAGGGTTCCTGCTAAGGTTATGTGGTATGCTCCTATAATACCAAGGTTGAAACGTATGTTCAGAAACAAAGAGCATGCTAGGTTGTTGCGATGGCACAAAGAAGACCGTAAGAAAGACGGGAAGTTGAGACACCCTGCTGATGGGTCACAGTGGAAAAAAATCGAGAGAGACTTCTCGGACTTTGCAGGTGACGCAAGGAACTTATGGTTTGGTCTAAGTACGGATGACATGAATCCTTTTAGGGAGCAGAGCTGCAGTCATAGTACCTGGCCCGTGACTCTATGTATCTACAACCTTCCTTCTTAGTTGTGCATGAAGCATAAGTTCATTATGATACCAGTGCTCATCCAAGGCCCGAAGCAACCGGACAACGACATTGATGTGTACCTTAGGACATTAGTTGAAGAACTCTTACAGCTGTGGGGCAAACCAGGTGTACATGCGTGGGATGAGAACAAACAGGAGCCATTTGACCTACGAGGATTGCTTTTTGTAACCATCAATGATTGGCCTTCTCTTAGTAACCTTTCAGGACAGACAAACAAGGGATATAAGGCATGCACGCACTGTTTAGATAAGACTGAAGATACATATTTGCATAAATGCAAGAAGGTTGTGTACCTGGCGAATCGACGATTTCTTCCGACCAATCATCCCGTAAGAAAGAAAGGCAAGCATTTCAAAGGTGAGGCAGATCACCGGAAGAAGCCTGAACTCCCTGCTGGTGATGATGTATTTGGTATGGTCAAGGATATAGAAGTAATCTTTGGAAAGGGTCCCGACGGTCAATCAGTTCCGAATGACGTCGCTACAGGACACGCACCCATGTGGAAGAAGAAATCTATATTTTGGGAGCTGCCATATTGGAAAGTCCTACGTGTCCGCTCTTCAATCGACATGATGCACGTGACGAAGAATCTTTGCATGAACCTGCTAGGATTCCTAGGCGTGTATGGGAAGACAAAATATACACCAGAAGCACAGGAGGACCAACAAATTATGAAAGATCCAAAGAACATGCATACACAGAACAAGACGAATAAAGGGCGTCACTTAAGTCGTGCCAGCTATGCTCTTACCAAAGCAGAGAAGGAAATCTTTTTTGAAGTCCTTTACAGTATCAAGGTGCCGTCTGGCTTCTCATCTAATATAAAGGGTATAATAAATATGGCGGAGAAAAAGTTCCAAAACCTAAAGTCTCATGACTGTCACGTGATTATGACGCGGTTGCTTCCGATTGCATTGAGGGGGCTTCTACCGGAAAATGTTCGAGTATCCATTATGAAGCTGTGTGCATTCCTCAAAGCAATATCTCAGAAGGTAATCAATCCAGATATTCTGCCAAGGTTACAGAAGGATGTGGTACAATGTCTTGTTAGTTTTGAGTTGGTGTTCCCACCATCCTTCTTCAATATTATGACGCATCTCCTGGTTCACCTAGTGGAAGAGATTGCCATTCTCGGTCATGTATTTCTACATAATATGTTCCCCTTTGAGAGGTTCATGGGAGTCTTAAAGAAATATGTTCATAACCGTGCTAGACTAGAAGGAAGCATCTCCAAGGGATATGAACAGAGGAGGTCATTGAGTTTTTCATTGACTTTATTCCTGACCTTAAGCCGATTGGTGTTTCTGACTCGCGGCATGAGGGAAGACTAAGTGGAAAAGGCACGCTAGGAAATAAAGCAATGATATGTAGGGACGGGAATTCTTTCACTAAAGCACACTACACAGTTCTACATAATTTCACCTTGGCAGCTCCATATATCGAGGAACACAACAATATTGTACGCTCCAAAAACCCGGGGAAGCCTGAATCATGGATTACAGATGAACACATGAAGTCTTTTGGTGGTTGGATGCGGACACATCTCTTGAATGACACCACTGTTGGAGATCAGCTATACTTGTTGGCCGCGTCACCATCTTCTACTATATTGAATTTCCAAGGGTATGAAATAAATGGGAATACATTCTACACAATCGCCCAAGATAAAAAGATCACCAACCAAAATAGTGGTGTCCGCTTTGATGCAACAGACAAGAATGGGCAAAAGGACACATACTATGGTTACATAGAGGAGATATGGGAACTAGACTATAGAGTCTCATTTAAGGTCCCTTTGTTTCGCTGCAAATGGGTCAACCTGAATGGGGAAAGGGTAAAGATAGACCAGTTGTACGGAATGACAACAATGGATCTCAACAATCTTGGTTATAGAGATGAACCATTCTGTAGGGATCGCAGCATAGAAAACAAAAATTTTCCTACGATGTGAACATCTATGTACCAAGATCTATCTACTAGATACAAGCAACGGGTGGATATACATCCATAGAATACATACCCTCGAAGACCGAATAGCGTTAACGAGGTTGTACTCGTGGATGATGTAGACGAACGCTTCCGATCCAGCACGATCGTGATGAAGTCCATCTGGTCCAGCCGGTCCAGCACGATCAAGTCCAGCACGATCAAGTCCAGCACCTCAAAGCAGTGGTGCATCCGTGATCGCACACACGTACGGGTACCTCGACAACCTCCGCGCCCTCGCTCCAGCGAAGCAGCGGAAGCAACAAATCCTTCCAGAAAAAGCCACCGGGAACATGTATCTCGCTGATCCGAGACCATGGGGAAATTCTAAAGGGGGGAGAGAGATCCTTCACGAGAAGGTGTGCTTTGAGAGGAGGAGAGGGGGGCCTTTTATAGGGGAGAGGGGGGCACCCAAGGGGCATGGCGCCCAGCCATGGGGCTGCCCCCACCTCTTCCACATTCATGTGGGTGGAGCTCCCACTCAAAATGAAAATCCTCCACTCCCATTAAAAAGCCTCCACTCAAAAATCCACTCACATGCATTAAATTTCCACCAAATTTAATGCAACTCTCATTTAAATAAAACTCTTTTATTTATTTATTCATAATTTTGTTAATTACTTTAATTAACAAACATTCACATAAACCCCTTACAACATTTCAATTTCACATGCAGAATCAGTTTCAGTAATTTCAACCGAAACAGTTCCGGTGTCTAGTGAAATAAATTCCTGCGCTTTCCTTTTCTTTTTCTGGCATATCATTTGCTCCGAATGGTGTCGGTATCCCTTAAGTGTGTCACCCTACGGTTCGCGAATAATGCGGACATGATCGAGACCCTTCTCCGATCAATAATCAGTAGCGGGACCTGGAGATCCATACTGACTCCCACACATTCAACGATGACTTCTGTGATCGTGTGAACCTTTTTACGCTAGTATCTTAATCCCTTTGTTTCATGATATATTACATGTCCGAGATTCGATCATCGGTATCTCCATACCTAGTTTGATCTCGTTACTGACATGCACTCTTTTCTCGTTCCCGTGATATAACATTCTAGTGATCAAATCACTTGCTTGCAAGCTAACCAATGTGATATCACCGAGAGGGCCCAGAGTATATCTATCCGTCATCAGGATGAACAAATTCCAGTATTGATCCATGGGTCTCAACATAACACTTTAGTAGTTCTGAAGCCATCTTTATAATCACCCAGTTACGGTGTGACATTTGATGTCATCGAGAAACTCTTCCGGTGTTAGTGATTGACATGATCTCATGGTCTAAGGATTAGGATCACTTCGTAAGTTGTTATAGCAATATAAACTCAATGACTTTGATCGTAAAGCTATACTTCGGATGAATGTTCATCACATCATTACACTAATGTTGTGACCTCGTTATTAACAACATCCAATGTCCATGATCAGGAAACTTTGATCATCATGTTAATCAACGAGCTAGTTTATAAGAGGGGCATAACTAGGAACTTCCTTTTTGTTTATTAAACACACATGTATTAACGTTTTCGTATTAATACAATTATAGCATGTAAAATAAACATTTATCATAAATAAGGAATACGATAATAACCACTTTATTATTGCCTCTCAGGCATATTCCCTTCAGTCTCCCACTTGCACTAGAGACAATAATCTAGTTTGAAAACTTTGTGTATTGAACACCTATGACTTTCCGGTGTTCCAAATACGTAATTGCAAGTGGTTAACATAATCTACGGATCTGACACTTTCAGGTCCGTGTGTATTTGCATGTCTTTGCGTCTTCACGCATCACTCATTCTCCAATGAGATGGCATTGTATAAATTTGGTCTTTTGGTGAGACCTTTAGTTCCTTGGGGTTAAAATACGTCGATACTATTGTCACACAATATATGTTTAGTGTTAGCCCGTTGCGAACCACACCTTAGTTTGATAACAAACTACTTGACACAAATTCCCTCCTTTGCTGCTACTATAGCAGTCATATACTTAGCCTTTTATTGTAGTATTCGTCACAATGTCTTAACTTTGGAACTCTTCCAAATCCATCATGGAATCTCCTTTCCATTACATTGTGCCACCCATAGTTTAAATTGAGATAAACTTAATTTGTATCTTGTGACAAAACTAGTATCAATGTAACTCTTTACAATGAACTATTTGTAATTGTTTGTCACCTCTACACAAATATATTCTTAGTTCTTCCAAAAGATCATAAGAATATCCTTACTATCGTCCAATGATCATTTTATGATTCATTCTGGTATATGCTCATAACACTTAGAGCATAGGACATATCTCGATGTGTACATATCATGGTATGATTGATCAAAACATTCTCGTGATTTCACTCATCAAGTGTCAAAGCACTTGAATCTTGTTTCACTTATCAAGTGTCGATACACTTGAATCTTGATTCAATTTCTTTCCATGCGACAAGAACCGTTTCTAGTCGTTTCTATATTGAACTCCTTCAATATCTCATATATGTACGTTTGTCATAAACATATTAGCATCACAGTCTATCCACTATAGACATTCATGCTAAATATTCGGGTTTTGCCTAAGTCTTTCATCGAAATGAAATTCTTAACCTTTGTCAATAAAAGATACATCATTTCTAATCAACAAGATGTCATCCACATAATGTATTAGAAATGTGTCTCAGCGCTCCCACTTAATTTCTTGCAAATGCAAGCATCTTCATTGTCTCCGGATGAAAACCCCTTTTCATCACGGTGAAGATTCCAACTCCGCGATGCTTACTTCAACCATTGAAGTTTGCATGCCCTTTTAGCATCCTTTGAATTTAACAAAACCCTTTGGACCGTGTCATGTACACGTCCTAGGTAACCATTCTATTAGAAGAACTTTGTTTTGTTTATTCATCTACCGTATACCAAATTATATGTAGTGGTTGCTACTTTAATCCGTCCAGACTAAATATCGCTATGAAAGATCAAATCTTGTCATAGTCAACTCCTTGCACATTGTCATAAAATACTTTACGACATGTCGACTATTTCATAGATTTGAAACATCCATGTCTGTTTCTTTATAGATCCAAATACGACCGATAGGTTTTTACACCTTTCCGGAGGGTCTTCCAAGTTCAAAACTTGATTTCTCGTGTATGGAACTATCACGGATTTTATGGCTTCAAGCCATTTGACGGAGTCAGGGCCCATCATCGCTTCTTTATATGTAGTTGGTTCATCATTGTCAAACAATAATGATTTACTCTCAAATCTCAGCATTTGATTTGTTTATCCGACCGACTTGATTCAATAAGAACTTAGATCTCCGTGACCACAACCTTTGAGGCACATAAGCTATGAGCATTATGGCAGCCTTCGGAACGATTTCCGGCGCTGCGCAACTCAGCACATTTAGCTAAGGTTCGTTAACCTTATCAAAGTTCTATTGTCCTCCCACTTAACTTTTACGAAAAATTCCTTCTCCAAGAAACTTCACGTTTCATGCGACAGACCCTTTTGTCCTTGGTGTTATGAAGGAATAACCAATTGTTATTCGAAATAACCTACAAAGACATGCCCATCCGACTTCGGTTGTAAACATCTTACTTATGTTTAGCATACCAAAATTTAAGAAATGACAACTTGGGTTTTACCCCAAACCATAACTTCCATGGTGTCATTTCAACGGATCAAGATGGAGCTCTTTTCAGTGTAAAAGCGGTAGTCTCTAAAGCTTTAATCTTTTAAAACATAATGGCAGTTTTATCAATAACACCTTTGATCCAACCATGTCAAACAAGGTTTTATTACAAATCTCAAACACTCCATATTCCTATGGTGTTTCGGGATATGTAAATCTAGGTGTTTTGCTAAACTTGCAACTCAAATAAATCCCTTTATGATAAAACCATAATTCATTTATTTTCTTGTTACACTTGTAACTCAAACAAATTCCTTATGTTAAAATCATAAACCATTTATTTTCTTGTTACAATGATTTTCCACTTCATCTTGAAAGTCTTTGAAACGTTTTTCAAATATTTCATACTTCTTTCTCATTAAGTGAATATTCACTCAAATTTCCGGAGAAAGCATATGAAGCTGAAATCCATCGCTTACGACTATACATAATGGACTACATACATCGATATGTATAAATTCCAATAATTTAGTCGTTCGTTCTTCTTTGGCCTTTGAACGAAGTTTTAATTATCCCAAGGAAAGTCTCACAAGCGTCACTTGATCAAATCAAAGACTCCAAAAATCCATGAAAATGGAGTTTCTTCATGTTTTATTTCCAATATAATTTAAACGGTGATGTCACTTCGTAAGTGATCTTTCAATCATTTGTCTTGCGACATTTTAGCATTAGGTTTTATGGATGTGATTTCTCCAACTAGATTTGTAAATCATCCATCTTATATGGAATACGGTAATTATTTGAACAACCTTTGTTCTCATAATACCTGATTCAAATAACAATTATTAAAACAAATCTTGAAGTCAAGCTTTGATGTCAACAAGAAATACAAACAACGGTTTGTTTGTTTTCGATGAACATCATCACATATTCTTTTGCTAGTTAATTAGGCCATTGTGGTTCATGAATTGCGTTGTTCCGTATGAAATTTCATACCAACCAATTCGGTATCCAATACCCAAGAACCACATTATTTAACAAGCAAAGAATACAACCATAACTTGTATATCATCTATATACCTAAATTGGATATTTCCAATCTTTTCTTTTCTGCCAAGTATATTTTATAGATTCTCTTCCAGCATTTCCTTTTTCCTTTTTAAAAGAATCTATCAACATCAAAAGTGGCGCCATATACATGACACATAGTCCAAAGCGTGTATATTCAAATAATAATACCTTTGGACTTGCACTTTGAAGTAGATCACCATCATCAAATGATCGGCGTTCTTTCAAAATCCATTCTTTAGTAATCTTTTAGTATAGTAAACACTTTACATACATCTTCTATTCATTCTTATCATGACGACTTTCATGATCAAGCTACTGTAGCTTATAAAGGTGAATCGTGAGTATAATGTTGCTTTCCAAAATCCTTTTTGGATGATTAGGATGTCTAGCATCTCCAACCTTTGTAAATTCTCATCCTATATGAGAACACATATTATACTCTATCATATTGCAACCAAAACATTGTTTCAGATATCGTTATATCTGCCACACATGATGGTTTCTGAAACAATTCTTTCAGCTCCTAGATAAACTTGATATTAAAACAATCAAGAATCATGGAGGCAAACATGATACTTAAGATACTAACACTGGAATTGTTACTCTCGATTTAATACCAATTATTAAATTTCACGGAGTAAATAGAATTTTGCTGAAAGTTTGCAATAGGACTTTAAACTTTAGATTGACACTCAACACAATACGATACCAGTTCGTAAAGTATATATCCAGAATTCTATAGTTCTATTATCTCAATTACAACTATGCATAAGGTGGTGAACGAATAACAATGACTACAACAAATTATGCAAATTCACTTTGATTTAATTTATGATAAATTGAGTTCTACTAATCCAAATTAGAAATGAACTCCCACTCAAAAACGACATCCCTCGTGCCTTTTTGGTGATTACATGAACCAAATCCACTACACCAAGTCCGATCATCACGTGAGTCGGCGTAGCTTCAAAGGCGAGCATCCATATGCTCATCATATCAAAACATATGACTCATGCTTAAACTTTCGGTCCGTGTTTCGAGGCCATGTCTGTACATGCTAGGCTCGCCAAGTAAGAACCTTAGTATTCGCGTGTGTAACTGTCTTACACCCGAGATATGCTCGTGGATTCAAGTACACCCGATCATCACGTGATGTCTTGAAGCGACGAAACATTGTCGGTGCATACTTAAGGAAGAACACATTTTTATCTTGATATCTAAATGAGGGATCATCTTATTATGCTAATAAAACGCCAAACAAGCAATATAAGATGCTATCAAACATCACATGTTTATTAGTGGAATGATATGGTTCCCGCATATGATCTCTATCATGTGCACCGTGGTATGATCTCTATCATACCTTTATGTGTAAGGCCAAGGTCTATGGAACTTACACGCTATGTGTGTTGTAAGAGTATCGTCTCATACTTCTACTTACAACATCACCATATCATAACACTAGCCCAGCAACAATCTAAACTAGACGCCTCTAATTTATCCATTGCAAGTTTTACGTGGCTTAGGGCTTTCAAAGATAGAACCGTTCTTACCTACGAACATGAACCACAACGAGGATAACCAAATTGTTGACAACTCGTTGCAAATTAGATATCGACTATAGTAGGAGAGACATACACCCGCTAGACACTTATGCAAAACTAGTTGCATGTCAAGCGTGGAACAGGTCTCATGTGCGAGGACATGTAAAGTTTGTCCGGGCCGCTTCATCCCACTATGCCACCAATATCCAAAGTACAACTAAGAAGCAATAAAATGATCATCATCGCCCACATACTCATACGTGTACTATCCGTGCAAAGCATCTACGCATAGATCCGGCTCTGATACCACTGTAGGGATCGCAACATAGAAAACAAAAAATTTCCTACGATGTGAACATCTATGTACCAAGATCTATCTACTAGATACAAGCAACGGGTGGATATACATCCATAGAATACATACCCTCGAAGACCGAATAGCGTTAACGAGGTTGTACTCGTGGATGATGTAGACGAACGCTTGCCGATCTCAAGATCGTGATGAAGTCCATCTGGTCCAGCCGGTCCAGCACGATCAAGTCCAGCACGATCAAGTCCAGCACCTCAAAGCAGTGGTGCATCCGTGATCGCACACACGTACGGGTACCCAGACAACCTCCACGCCCTCGCTCCAGCGAAGCAGCGGAAGCAATAAATCCTTCCAGAAAAAGCCACCGGGAACATGTATCTCGCTGATCCGAGACCATGGGGAAATTCTAAAGGGGGGAGAGAGATCCTTCACGAGGAGGTGTGCTTTGAGAGGAGGAGAGGGGGGCCTTTTATAGGGGAGAGGGGGGCACCCAAGGGGCATGGCGCCCAGCCATGGGGCTGCCCCCACCTCTTCCACATTCATGTGGGTGGAGCTCCCACTCAAAATGAAAAGCCTCCACTCCCATTAAAAAGCCTCCACTCAAAAATCCACTCACATGCATTAAATTTCCACCAAATTTAATGCAACTCTCATTTAAATAAAACTCTTTTATTTATTTATTCATAATTTTGTTAATTACTTTAATTAACAAACATTCACATAAAACCCCTTACAACATTTCAATTTCACATGCAGAACCAGTTTCAGCAATTTCAACCGAAACAGTTCCGGTGTCTAGTGAAATAAATTCCTGCGCTTTCCTTTTCTTTTTCTGGCATATCATTTGCTCCGAATGGGGTCGGTATCCCTTAAGTGTGTCACCCTACGGTTCGCGAATAATGCAGACATGATCGAGACCCTTCTTCGATCAATAATCAGTAGCGGGACCTGGAGATCCATACTGACTCCCACACATTCAACGATGACTTCAGTGATCGTGTGAACCTTTTTACGCTAGTATCTTAATCCCTTTGTTTCACGATATATTACATGTCCGAGATTCGATCATCGGTATCTCCATACCTAGGTTGATCTCGTTACCGACATGCACTCTTTTCTCGTTCCCGTGATATAACATTCTAGTGATCAAATCACTTGCTTGCAAGCTAACCAATGTGATATCACCGAGAGGGCCCAGAGTATATCTATCCGTCATCGGGATGAACAAATTCCACTCTTGATCCATGGGTCTCAACATAACACTTTAGTAGTTCTGAAGCCATCTTTATAATCACCCAGTTACGGTGTGACGTTTGATGTCATCGAGAAACTCTTCCGGTGTTAGTGATTGACATGATCTCATGGTCTAAGGATTAGGATCACTTCGTAAGTTGTTATAGCAATATAAACTCAATGACTTTGATCGTAAAGCTATACTTCGGATGAATGTTCATCACATCATTACACTAATGTTGTGACCTCGTTATTAACAACATCCAATGTCCATGATCAGGAAACTTTGATCATCATGTTAATCAACGAGCTAGTTTATAAGAGAGGCATAACTAGGAACTTCCTTTTTGTTTATTAAACACACATGTATTAACGTTTCCGTATTAATACAATTATAGCATATAAAATAAATATTTATCATAAATAAGGAATATGATACTAACCACTTTATTATTGCCTCTCGGGCATATTCCCTTCACATTCGTCCTAGGCAATGATGTGTCTCAGGTTTTCTATGTGAAGGACATGTCCTCCTGACCGAAAAAAAGAAAAAATATGCAAACGAATACATCATATGATGAGCCAAAGCGTCACATAGTTCTTTCAGAGAAAAGAAACATCATGGGAATCGAGGACAAGACATGTCAGAAGATTATAATAAGTTTGATGAAATTCCGCCCTTCATAGTGAAAACTGACCCCAAGCATTCCGTTAAGTAAAGAAGATGCTCCATGGTTACGTCTGAAGCGATCATAAGGAAGGACATATGCCAAGAAGTTCATGCTCATATTGTGTAACTCTAGTTCATGTTTGGCCAGGATATCTTATGATGTTTGCAATTTTCCAAGTTTAATAAATGTATTAAGTGTTAGTCCTGGTTTGTGGCTTGACCAGGACTATATATAGGGGGCCCTTTAGTCTCGGTTTTGTAGTCTCGGTTTTTAATATTAATAAATGTCTTGAGTGTTAGTCCCGTTTTGTGGCTGGACCGGGACTAAACGGGGCCTTTACTCCCGATTCGTAGAACGACTTTTCCGAACTATGAAGAAGTTGTCCCGATTCGTACTTACCATTAAGATCTGATCTCCAAACGCGCGTGGTCACATATTAGGGAGTGCCTCTATGACCAGTTTCTTGGAGATGCCGGAGGACTGGGATCCGGCGGCATCTCCCTGAAACTGGTCGTAGTGGTGTCTCTGCTCTCGCACACCATATTGCAGCTTGTAACTTCTCTAACTAGATCAATACACCTGGGAGATAACTAATTTCACATATTAGGGAGTGCCTCTATGACCAGTTTCTTGGAGATGCCGGAGGACTGGGATCCGGCGGCATCTCCCTGAAACTGGTCGTAGTGGTGTCCCTTCTCTCGCACACCATCTTGCAGCTTGTAACTTCTCTAACTAGATCAATACACCTGGGAGCTAACTAATTTCACATATTAGGGAGTGCCTCTATGACCAGTTTCTTGGAGATACCGGAGGACTGGGATCCGGCGGCATCTCCCTAAAACTGGTCGTACCCTGCTCTCGAAAACCATATTGGAGATGCCTCAATCTGGCTGGAGGACTGGACTCACAAGGATGCCTATTTATAGTACAAGCAGCTCGGCATAGTGTCGACACTTACGATATAATATCGACACTCACCCCTATTATTAGTGTTGACTCGTGTTTTGTCCCGGTTGGTGTCTCCAACCGGGACAAGGTACACGTCGCACGACATAATATCGACACTCACCCCTATCATTAGTGCTTCCTGGCCCAGCCTGCCGAAATCCCTCCAACCGGGACTAAAGATGAACCTATCAATGTTGTTGTGCCCATATTATGCATGCATGTGGACACTGGTATGGAGAACAATGTTGCAGGAGGAAGTTTTCCTTTTTGTCGCACGGAAAAGCCATTTTCCATTTTCCGAGAGTAAAAAACGGGTCGTTTTATGAAGTAACCACCAAAATGCTGTTTCAGAATGCTACTATCCCATTTTTATAAAATACTAGACCACCTTACATGGACTATCTCCCAACCGGGACATCTCAAACCTTTTCGTCCATCCCGGGTAAAAAGGACAAGTTTCTGCCGAATCGATAGGAAGTGGGTCCGGTTTGTACTACAGGTACAAGATCTAGCGCCCGTGATTTTTTGAAAACATCATTTTTAGACTCGCAATATGTGGTTTCTTCAGATATCCAATGCAAGTTATAACGATGCTCGTCCCCTATCTTCGTGCACGCCGGTTCGACCATAGTTAGAAATTCAAAAAATTCAAAACGGGCATAAGAAATTCAAAAAAAATCCGAACAATATAAATCCTTCGCGTGGTGTCATATTATGTGACATAGTTGCAAGGAAAAATACCATACTTGGTATATTGACCATGTCTCGAAAAAACCATCACAAAATGACCTATAATGTTAGAGGTTTCATGGCTTTCGGTCCGAATGACCGATGTTATGTGCTGAATCACGGCATAGTTTGTGATGTTGTGCCCATATTATGCATGCATGTGGCCATTGGTATGGAGAACAATGTTGCAGGAGGAAGTTTTCCATTTCGTCGCACGGAAAAGCCATTTTCCATTTTCCGAGCGCAAAAAACGGGTCGTTTTGTGAAGTAACCACCAAAATGCTGTTTCAGAATGCTACCGTCCCATTTTCTAAAATACTAGACCACCTTACATGGACTATCTCCCAACCGGGACATCTCAAACCTTTTCGTCCATCCCGGGTAAAAAGGACAAATGTCTGCCGAATCGGTAGGAAGTGGCTCCGGTTTGTACTACAGGTACATGATCTAACGCCCGTGATTTTTTGAAAAAAATCATTTTTAGACTCGCAATATGTGGTTTATGCAGAGATCCAATGAAAGTTCTAACGATGCTCGTCCCCTATCTTCATGCACGCCGGTTCGACCATAGTTAGGAATTCAAAACGGGCATAAGGAATTCAAAAAATATCCGAACAATGTAAATCCTTTGTGTGGTGTCATATTATGTGACATAGTTGCAAGGAAAAATACCAGACTTGGTATATTGATCATGTCACGAAAAAACCTTCACAAAATGACCAATCATGTTCGAGGTTTCATGGCTTTCGGTCCAAATGACCGATGTTATGTGCTGAATCACGGCATAGTTTGTGATGCTGTGCCCATATTATGCTTGTATATGGACATTGGTATGGAGAACAATGTTGCAGCAGGAAGTTTTCCTTTTCGTCGCACGGAAAAGCCATTTTCCATTTGCCGAGCGTAAAAACCGGGTCGTTTTGTGAAGTAACCACCAAAATGCTGTTTCAGAATGCTACGGTCCCATTTTTCTAAAATACTAGACCACCTTACATGGACTATCTCCCAACCGGGACATCTCAAACCTTTTCGTCCATCCCGGGTAAAAAGGACAAATGTCTGCCGAATCGGTAGGAAGAGGGTCCGGTTTGTACTATAGGTACATGATCTAACGCCCGTGATTTTCTGAAAAAAATCATTTTTAGACTCGCAATATGTGGTTTCTTTAGAGATCCAATGCAAGTTCTATTTTCAGACATTGGTATGGAGAATAATGTTGCAGGAGAAAGTTTTCCTTTTTGTCGCACGGAAAATCCATTTTCCATTTCCGAGCGCAAAAGAAGGGTCGTTTTGTGAAGTAACCACCAAAATGCTGTTTCAGAATGCTACCGTCCCATTTTTATAAAATACTAGACCACCTTACATGGTATATCTCCCAACCAGGACATCTCAAACCTTTTCGTCCATCTCGGGTAAAAAGGACAAATGTCTGCCGAATCGATAGGAAGTGGGTCCCGTTTGTACTACAGGTACATGATCTAACGCCCATGATTTTTTGAAAAAATCATTTTTAGACTCGCAATATGTGGTTTCTTCAGAGATCCAATGCAAGTTCTAACGATGCTCGTCCCCTATCTTCATGCACGCCGGTTCGAACATAGTTAGAAATTCAAAAAATTCAAAACGGGCATAAGAAATTCAAAAAAATCCAAACAGTGTAAATCCTTCACGTGGTGTCATATTATGTGACATAGTTGCAAGGAAAAATACCAGACTTGGTATATTGATCATGTCTCGAAAAAACCTTCACAAAATGACCTATCATGTTCGAGGTTTCATGGCTTTCGGTCCAAATGACCGATGTTATGTGCTGAATCACGGCAGACTTTGTGATACTGTGCCCATATTATGCATGTGGACGTTGGTATGGAGAACAATGTTGTAGGAGGAAGTTTTCCTTTTCGTCGCACGGAAAAGCCATTTTCCATTTTCCGAGCGCAAAGAACGGGTCGTTTTGTGAAGTAACCACCAAAATGCTATTTCAGAATGCTACGGTCCCATTTTTATAAAATACTAGACCACCTTACATGGACTATCTCCCAACCGGGACATCTCAAACCTTTTCGTCCATCCCGGGTAAAAAGGACAAATGTCTGCCGAATCGGTAGGAAGTGGATCCGGTTTGTACTACAGGTACATGATCTAACGCCCGTGATTTTTTGAAAAAAATCATTTTTAGACTCGCAATATGTGGTTTCTTCAGATATCCAATGCAAGTTCTAACGATGCTCGTCCCCTATCTTCATGCACGCCGGTTCGACCATAGTTAGAAATTCAAAAAATTCAAAACGGGCATAAGAAATTCAAAAAAATACGGACAATGTAAATCCTTCACGTGGTGCCATATTATGTGACATAGTTGCAAGGAAAAATACCAAACTTGGTATATTGATAATGTCTCGAAAAAACCTTCACAAAATGACCTATCATGTTCGAGGTTTCATGGCTTTCGGTCCAAATGACCGATGTTATGTGCGGAATCACGGCATAGTTTGTGATGCTGTGCCCATATTATGCATGCATGTGTACATTGGTATGGAGAACAATGTTGCAGGAGGAAGTTTTCCTTTTCGTCGCACGGAAAAGCCATTTTCCATTTTCCGAGCGCAAAAAACGGGTCTTTTTTTGAAGTAACCACCAAAATGCTGTTTCCGAATGCTACCGTCCCATTTTTCTAAAATGGTAGACCACCTTACATGGACTATCTCCCAACCGGGACATCTCAAACCTTTTCGTCCATCCCGGGTAAAAAGGACAAATGTCTGCCGAATCGGTAGGAAGTGGGTCCGGTTTGGACTACAGGTACATGATCTAACGCCCGTGTTTTTTTGAAAAAATCATTTTTAGACTCGCAATATGTGGTTTATTCAGAGATCCAATGCAAGTTCTAACGATGCTCGTCCCCTATCTTCATGCACGCCGGTTCAACCATAGTTAGAAATTCAAAAAATTCAAAACGGGCATAAGAAATTCAAAAAAATACGGACAATGTAAATCCTTTGTGTGGTGTCATATTATGTGACATAGTTGCAAGGAAAAATACCAGACTTGGTATATTGATCATGTCACGAAAAAACCTTCACAAAATGACCTATCATGTTCGAGGTTTCATGGCTTTCGGTCCAAATGACCGATGTTATGTGCGGAATCACGGCATAGTTTGTGATGCTGTGCCCATATTATGCATGCATGTGTACATTGGTATGGAGAACAATGTTGCAGGAGGAAGTTTTCCTTTTCGTCGCACGGAAAAGCCATTTTCCATTTTCCGAGCGCAAAAAACGGGTCTTTTTTTGAAGTAACCACCAAAATGCTGTTTCCGAATGCTACCGTCCCATTTTTATAAAATACTAGACCACCTTACATGGACTATCTCCCAACCGGGACATCTCAAACCTTTTCGTCCATCCCGGGTAAAAAGGACAAATGTCTGCCGAATCGGTAGGAAGTGGGTCCGGTTTGGACTACAGGTACATGATCTAACGCCCGTGTTTTTTTGAAAAAATCATTTTTAGACTCGCAATATGTGGTTTATTCAGAGATCCAATGCAAGTTCTAACGATGCTCGTCCCCTATCTTCATGCACGCCGGTTCAACCATAGTTAGAAATTCAAAAAATTCAAAACGGGCATAAGAAATTCAAAAAATATCCGAACAATGTAAATCGTTTGTGTGGTGTCATATTATGTGACATAGTTGCAAGGAAAAATACCAGACTTGGTATATTGATCATGTCACGAAAAAACCTTCACAAAATGACCTATCATGTTCGAGGTTTCATGGCTTTCGGTCCAAATGACCGATGTTATGTGCTGAATCACGGCATAGTTTGTGATGTTGTGCCCATATTATGCTTGTATGTGGACATTGGTATGGAGAACAATGTTGCAGCAGGAAGTTTTCCTTTTCGTCACACGGAAAAGCCATTTTCCATTTTCCGAGCGCAAAAAATGGGTCGTTTTGTGAAGTAACCACCAAAATGCTGTTTCAGAATGCTACGGTCCCATTTTCTAAAATACTAGACCACCTTACATGGACTATCTCCCAACCGGGACATCTCAAACCTTTTCGTCCATCCCGGGTAAAAAGGACAAATGTCTGCCGAATCGGCAGGAAGTGGGTCCGGTTTGTACTATAGGTACATGATCTAACTCCCGTGATTTTCTGAAAAAAATCATTTTTAGACTCGCAATATGTGGTTTCTTCAGAGATCCAATGCAAGTTCTAACGATGCTCGTCCCCTATCTTCATGCACGCCGGTTCGACCATAGTTAGAAATTTTAAAAAAATTCAAAACGGGCATAAGAAATTCAAAAAAAAACCGAACAATATAAATCCTTCGCGTGGTGTCATATTATGTGACATAGTTGCAAGTATAAATACCAGACTTGGTATATTGATAATGTCTCGAAAAAACCTTCACAAAATGACCTATCATGTTCGAGGTTTCATGGCTTTCGGTCCAAATAACCGATGTTATGTGCTGAATCACGGCATAGTTTGTGATGCTGTGCCCATATTATGCATGCATGTGGACATTGGTATGGTGAACAATGTTGCAGGAGGAAGTTTTCCTTTTTGTCGCACGGAAAAGCCATTTTCCATTTTCCGAGCGCAAAAAAGGGGTCATTTTGTGAAGTAACCACCAAAATGCTGTTTCAGAATTCTACCATCCCATTTTTCTAAAATACTAGACCACCTTACATGGACTATCTCCCAACCGAGACATCTCAAACCTTTTTGTCCATCCCGGGTAAAAAAGACAAATGTCTGCCGAATCAGTAGGAAGTGGGTCCGGTTTATACTACAGGTACATGATCTAACGCCCGTGATTTTTTGAAAAAAAACATTTTTAGACTCGCAATATGTGGTTTCTTCAGAGATCCAATGCAAGTTCTAACGATGCTCGAAAAAACCTTCACAAAACCCTAAACCCTAAACCCAAGTTTCTTCCCGCCATTTTTCTTCCCGCCATTTCTTTCCGCGATTTCTTCCCGCCATTTCTTCCCATAATTTTCTTCCTGCCATTTCTCAGTACATATATGTAGGATTGGCCTCCATTGTCATTGCACATCTCTAGACTCATATCTGCAACCTCATCACTCTTTTCCCATGGCTTCCACCATACTACTAACCCCTAGGGAGGCGGAGGTGCTTTGCACCTCGAACTACCCCTGCCCGCTGGGCTACTGCGTCCCCATCGGCTGGATGCTGAGCGCCGGAGGCATGCCGGTTCCTCCTGTCCCTCTAGGTGTGGCGCGCCGGATGGCCACCATGAACCACTACTACTTCGAGGTCACGCCGGAGCAGCGGAGGAATCCCAACTGGCATTCTGACTATTTCCCGAGTTGGGAAGCCTTCTTCGGGGATCAGCGGGAGAGGGCGCTCGCCAGGCACGAGGAGGACGACCCCCTCCTCCGAACTTCAACGAGGTCGGCCGTCGGCTGTGGTGGCGCGGCCGGACTCTCCAGAGCGTCATGGCCGCCGACACGGCCGCCGACTCTAACCCCCGCCTGCGCTACCCTCAAGTCCAGCCCACTCGTACTCAGCCTTCAAGGTTCAACTACAGCGACCCCGACGATGACAGCGACGACGGCCACGACGAGTACAACAACTACAATAGCGAGTATTACAGGTGTAGGCAGGAGCATGACTGAATCACTCCAACATTGCAAAACAAGTTCGGCCGATTGTGACTTAATCTGGCCATGTATCTTAACTTTCAGTTCTTCTATGTATCTTAATCTTCAGTCGTGCTTTATGTAACTTAGTGTTAGTTGTGTTATGTACTTTAATTCCAGTTCTATCGTAATAAAATTTTCTTCCTGCCCATTATTTCCCATCCTTTTTTTTCGCCCATTAATATATAAAAAATATAAGTTAATTCAAATCCAAATTAAAAACATAAAATGGTTTTGAATTAGCTATTCAAATCCAAACACTTTTTATGTTTAAAGTTTTTTCTAAATTCCAAATTAATATTCAAAAAATATAAGTTAATTCATTTTTAATTTTAAATGGTTACATTAATTATTTTTAAAAACAAAAAATGGTTTTTAATTAGTTATTCAAATCCAAACACTTTTTATGTTTAAAGTTTTTCTAAATTCCAAATTAATATTCAAAAAATATAAGTTAATTAATTTTTAATTTTAAATGGTTACATTAATTATTTTTAAAAACTGAATATGGTTTTGAATTAGTTATTCAAATCCCAACTCTTTTTATGTTTAAAGTTTTTCTAAATTCCAAATTAATATTCAAAAAATATAAGTTAATTCATTTTTATTTTTTAATGATTCATAGTTTAAATGGTTACATTAATTATTTTTAAAAACAGAAAATGTTTTTGAATTATTTATTCAAATTCGAACACTTTTATGTTTAAAGTTTTTCTAAATTCCAAAGTAATTATCATTTAAAAAACATTACAAATTTAAACCCCAAAATAAAAAATAATACGGGAAGAGAGAGAAAATTCCTGAATTTTTTTAAAAACAGGGTCATACATCCCTGTTGGAACCACCAACCGGGACTAAAGACCCCTGCGCGCGCCCCTTGGACTGATGAAAAAAAGGTGGAGTATACGTCCCGGTTGGTGGCTCCAACCGGGACGTATGACCCTTTAGTCCCGGTTGGAGCCATCAACTGGGACGTATACTCCCTCCTTTATAACTTGCACGCCTCTTTTTCTTCTTCCCCATCTCATTCATTGAATCGCGCACAAGAAACACAACGACGCCGGCAGGCTGCCCGAGCTCGCCGCCGCCACACCATCGCCTCCGTCCGCGCGCGCCCCGGCCGCCTCCGTCTGCGCAAGCAGAGGGCTCGAGCACACGCCGCTGTTGCCGCGCCTCCGTTGCCGTTGCCGCCCAACCCCGAAGAGGTTTGCCGCCGTCCATCAGCCCGATTCCAACCTCGCCGTGCTTCCCCGACCCCACCACCGCGCTCAGGGTGAGCCACCGGTCCTCTAGGACCCTTCCCTTCCTTTCCTTCCTCTCTAGTTTTCTCTAGCCTCGAGCGCCGCCGTCGACCACCGCCAGACCTCGCCGTAGACGTAGCTCCGGCGACCAAATAGGAACGGCGCCGCCTCTATATCGTTCGTCGTGCTATGCTGGTTCGAACGCGCACAGCCCCGCAGTCCCGCGCGCTCCCCAGGGTCGCCGTCGACCACCGTCCGCCGCACCGCCCGTCGTGGTGACGTGGTGCTCGAGTGGCTACCGCGTGGTGCCCGCGTGGCCTCGGTCCCACCTGCCAGCCTCAGAGGCTAGGTGCCTCTGCGGTGCAAATAGTTTAGGTTAGGGTCTAACCCCGTCAAGCCCTGGTTCAGGTCCCACCTGTAGGGGTTCGTAGCATGGAAAAAAAATTCTACCGCATGCAAACAAACAAGCCAAGATCTATCTACTAGATTGTAGCAACGAGTCGATAGAGGAACTCACCCTCGACGATTCCAAAGCGGTTAACGAGAGCGGATTCTCGTGGGTGATATAGTCGTACTCTTGCCGATCTCAAGATCGTGTAGACGATCCTTCCAGCGCTGCGTTCCAGCAGCGCTTCCGCAGTCGGTCACACGTTCGGTACTCGATGAAGACCTTCCTCTCCCTTGTTCCAGCAGGCAGTAGAGGTTGTAGCACTCTCCTCGCGATTCCGGCAGCACGACGGCGTGGTACCGGAAGTAGAGGAGAGATCTCGCAGGGCTTCGCCTTAAGCCTGAGCGAGTATGGTGGACTATGAGAGAGGCCTTGGCGATCTAGGGTTTAGAGGCACCAAGGGAGGAGGCTAGGCCGGTGGCTAGGGCTTGGGGAGAGCCCCAACTCGGTGGCTAGGGCAAACCCTAGGGCGGCAGCGACTTGTGGTGGTCGGCGGCTAGGGCTAAGGTTTTGGTGGAGAGAGGTGTCGGGAAGAGGGGCACCCTTGCCCCTCCTTTTATAGGTGGGAGGGCGCCGTCCAAGGGGAGGGAGTCCTCCCCCAAGTCGGCCTCCTTGGCCGGCGGGTGGAGGGAGAGGAACTCCTCCCCAAGTAGGTTTCCTACTCTCCCTCCACCAAGCAAAACTGTCGTTTGACTTTTCAAATTGGCGTTTGACTTTTCAAACTAGGATTTGATTTATCCCTTTATTTTGCTCAGCCATGATACCTAGTACATGATGCAAACATTCCACATTGTCATGACACATTCATGTACCCTTCCCCTCCGGAGTGCCGGACCTTCCGGAACCTTCTAGAACATTCCCGATGAAAACACCGGAATCATTCCCCAACTCCGAAACAGGACTTTCCTTATATGAATCTTATTCTCCGGACCATTTCAGATCTCCTCATGATATCCCGGATCCCATCCGAGACTCCGAACAACATTCGGTCTCTTACTCATCATTCCATAACTACTCAACAACATCAAATCCTTAAGTGTGTCTCCCTACGGTTCGTGAATTATGCGGACATGATCAAGACACTTCTCCGAACAATAACCAATATAGGAATCTGGAAATTCATATGGCTCCCACATATTTCTACAATTACTTTGCGATCGAATGAACCACTTACATACGATACCAATTTCCCTTTGTCTCACGATAGTTTACTTATCCGAGGTTTTGATCGTCGGTATCTCTGCATACCTAGTTCAACCTCGTTACCGATAAGTACTCTTTTCTCGTTCCCGTGGTATGTGATCCCTTGTGAGCCAGTCACATGCTTGCAAGCTAATTGGATGACATTCCACCGAGAGGGCCCAGAGTATATCTATTCGTCATATGGATGGACAAATCCCACTCTTGATCCATGTGTCTCAACCCATACTTTCCGAACACTCAATGCCACCTTTATAGCCACCCAGTTACGGTGTGGTGTTTGATATCATCAAAGCATCCTTTCGGTGATGGTGATAAGCATGATCTCATGGTCGAAGGAATTAGGTTACTATGTATTAGAAAGCTTATAGCAATTAAACTATTAAAATGACTTGATCTTTATGCTACGCTTATCTATAGGAGTATGTCCTTCATACCATTCTTCTAATGATATGATCTTGTTGTTAATAACATCTCAATGTTCATGATAGGGAAACTACAATCATCTATTAACCAACAAGCTAGTATTATGAAGAGGCTTTACTAGGGACTCTTATTTAGTTTACAAATCACACAAGTATTAATGTTTCCTTGTTAATACTATTATAGCATGAATGTAAACATTTATCATAAACACAAAGATATAATAATAACTACATTTATTATTGCCTCTAGGACATATCTCCAACACCACCTGCCTGTGTGGAGGCTGAGGTGGCCACGGGTCCCTCTATCAGCCACTGTGGCTAGCAGTGGCCTCGGTGTAAAAAGGTTTTCAGTTTTGTTTAAATTCAGAAATGATTTAATTAAATCCAGAAATTGATATAATATTGTAAATTCAATAATTAATTAATTATAACTCAGAAAAATACAAATAATATATCCAAATGTTCAGAAAAATGAGATCTAACTATTTAATCTATAATCATGCATTGTTCAACAACTTTCAAGACAAGTTTAATTAGAGAACAAAATCAACCCCTCTCATATACTCTGAAGTTTCACCGAGTTAGGGTTTTCACCCCTCGGAACCCCGTTTAAATTTTCGAGAATGTCCTAGGGTTAATTTTCAATACAAATTAACTTGTCATATCATCATCCTTGTTTGATCATTGCATCGATGCCATGTGTTGATTGTTCCCCTCTCTTTTTGGTGTTCGGTTCTTCGCGGTAGAATACGAGATCGATATCAAATACCAAGGTCAACACCATCCAAGATCGAAGATTTCTTGATAGCCATCGTATTGTAGATGCTTAGCCATGATATTAGTTGTCATAGAACCCAGTTGAATCGATGTTGCACCTAGGGTTAGCCGGTGTGTCCTCGCCAGGGCATCCCGAACCCGAGGGTTGATTGATTGCCGCCTTTATTTCCGGTATTGGTTCTTCGCGATAGGATCCAAGCCTGATGGTTTCTCCTAATTAGGGTTTCTGATATTCTAAATTCATTTTTATTATTGTGTATGTATATATTAGGGTTTCTCCGAATTAAGGTTTATATCTCTCAACATCGTACCTAACATTCTCCCTTAGCCGCTTTGACTTATCCGTTTTTCCACCTATGCAGAAAATATGGACCCACACGACAGAGACGAAGAAAAGGAAGAGTTGATCCAAGGTGTGATCCGTGGGGAAGAAAATTTAGATGTATCGACGTTTCTGGACAACTCCGGTGAGGGTGATCCTCTTTTTGCCGGAAGAGACGACTTGTTTGAGGTTGAAGGTGATGCCTTCCGCGAGGGAGAAGGCGATGCCTTGTGTGATCAAGAAGACGACCGCTCCAGCGAGGTGCATGTAATATAATTAATTCATTAATTAATCATCTGCTATCTATATAGAAATAGTAACGACGATCTTTCTTATTTTAGCCCTCCGGATCGAAAAAATCTACTGAAAAGAGCGGATGAGGCCCAACCAAAAAGTTGGAAGACCATGAGAGGTTCAAGATCGAAGATATCGGTGAAAACGGCAAACCGATTGCTCCTGAAGTTGTCGCAAACAAATTTGTGGCACAATGCGGAGTAATCGTTAGGGACTTCATCCCGATCACCATTCGAAATTGGAATAGGCCTGCTGATGCGGAAGAAGAGGGAACGTCTTTATTTCTCCCTACCGTTGCCAAAGATTTACTGTGGAAGAGGCTCATGTTTAATTTCAAACTACCGAAGATAGAGTTGGATCCAAATGCGGAGGATCAAGTTGAGGACACCTTAGAACATGCGCGAGCCATGGAGATGAAGGTCAGGGAGTGGGCTATGAAGAAGATGGCCCAGTGTTTCACCAATTGGAAGAAAATATTGCACCTTGACTATGTCGTGAAAGAGAATACTCCGGATTTCGAGAAGATTCCGTTTCAGAAGATAAAACCATTCTGGGCTGAGTTTGTGAATTACAAGACATCAAAAAAAGCTAAGAAAATGTCTGCAACGAATAAGCTGAATGATGCTAACAAAAAGTATCACCATACTATGGGGCAAGGTGGCTACAGGGCTGGCATTCCTAAGTAGACGAAATTTGGGGATGAACTACGTGCTAAAAAGATCATCCCACAGACAGACGATTGGATCGAACGTGCAAAGAATTGGTTTACGGGCATGGGGTGACGAGGTTTGATCTCATCAATGCCCATTGTTATGGACTTGGGTTTTGGAGAAGATGGGGATGCTGGAGATCGTGGAACGGTTAGCAAACAAGCAATACGGGGACACAAGGTTTACCCAGGTTCAGGCCCCCGGAGGGAAAACCCTACTCCTGCTTGTCTGCTCTTGATTATGGCGGAACCGAAGGTTACAGGGGTGCGCAGATGCAATCTGGCGTGGAGGCGTGTATGCGAAAGTATGAGAGAGAGATCTAGGTCGTGCCCTCCTAGCCTTTATATAGACTCAGGCAGGTCCCGGGCATAGACCTAGTTGGTTACAAGTTCTAGGGTTTTACCCCTTTGAATTTAATATCTACGATAGTCTTGCTCTCCAAGGATCCGAAGGCGTCATGGGCCTTGGCCACCCGAAAATCTTCATGGGCCGGCGTACATCTGCCGTGGGCCTTCCTTGGGCTGGACCAGGTGTGCTGAGATCACGTACCCGTAGGGTATAACCATGTCAGTAGCCCCCGAGTGATCAGTCGAATCATAGATTCGGCTGAGGACTCTGCAATCCTTCGGGTGCAACTATGTATTAACAGTATGTGTGTAGGGATTGTTGATGCGTGTGCCTGACTCACCCGACGTATCAGGGTCAGTTAACTGTCTTAGGACGAAACAACACGATCTTCCTCAGGTTCGAGTCCGTTAACTCGAACCCGAAACATATGCTAGCGTAATTCGACTCAGGCCGCGGAGGACTTACAGGAGTGGAATTCCAGTGATTTTAACTGATATACCCAACGCGTCCGTCGGGATTTTTCATCGCGCCTGCTGACACGGGTTTATACTAGCAGAGCGCAGTCGTGTGCGTTGCCAGGCCATCAGATGATATCTGTAGGTCTTATCTTTGTGTCGCAGACACAGCATCCGAATGTTTATCACCGCGGAGGTGTTTCGGGTGGCCAAGGAGAACGTTGCTCACTTAGCGTTTTGTTGGGGCAGAGTTGCCGAAAAGTTTTTTGCATGCTAATCCGAAAGATCGCAGTCGAAGAATTTATAGGGTGCGCGGCCAGCGCTCCCTATGGGAGTAGCCCCCGAGTGTCTGTTCGAGTCGTATACTCGAGCGGAGACTTTAATTCAGATTGTTCAGTGTTAAGTCCGTTGGACACAAAAAAAATTCGGATGCTTAAATCCATCCTCCCTATGGGAGTAGCCCCCGAGTCCGTAGTGGAGTCGTAGACTCGACGTAGGACTCGAAGAAATAGTTCGTTTTTATTCATCTTTCGGGTGCGCGGCCAACGCTCCTAATAGGAGTAGCCCCCGAGTATTTAGTCGAATCGTAGATTCGAGTGAGTACTCTTAGCTTTGAAGCCGAAGAAATTGTAGTTGTTGCTAGTATAGCTTTTGATGACATCAGTGCTAACGATCAATGACCTCAAGCGTCTGCTGCGCCAGAGATGACTTGACTGGACGAACGTGGGTCCCACTTGCTTACCTTGAATTGACCGGTCACGCGCGGCGTGGAGATAATTACGGCGTCGCCTCGATTTCCGCGCGTAGTGGACGGTGTGGTAACGGCGGTTCGTTGTGATGCTGACACGTGTATGGCCAGATCTGCCGTTGGCGTTAGGTCTTCTTGATGGACGGCTGTCGTGCATCGTCTTCGCCGTTATAATCATTGGATAAAGCTGCAGTTTGTTTTCACCGCATCGATTCTTGTTTTCACTGCCTCCTTGTGCTCTAGGAGTTATTGCTGCGCGCTGGGATATCCTTCCACATTTCCTTCTTCCCTTCTGCGCTCTCACCGCCGGCGCCGCCGTAGCGCGATGGGGAAACCGAAGAAGTCATCATCTGCGGTTGGTACCAGCGCCGCCGGAGGGAAGAAAAGCGCCACCACTACCCGTGTCACCGACGGTGTTTGGCGGCGATCCGAGACACGGGAGAGTGACCTTCGCAAGCTTCGCGAGCGGGGCTTGATCCCGCAGGATAGGGAGGCCGTCAGACTCCCCGGCAACGAGGTAATCCCCCGTCCCCCCGCTGGGTATCGGGTTATGTTTCTCGCCTTCGTTATTCGTGGGTTTTCCTTCCCAGTCCACGACTTCCTTCGTGGGCTGCTCTTTCTTTATGGCATCCAACTGCATGATCTTTCCCCCAATTCTCTTCTTCACATTGCTTGTTTTATCACTTTCTGCGAGTGCTGGCTCGGTATTGAGCCGCACTTTGGCCTCTTCCGGAAACTTTATTCCGTGAAGAGGCAATATGGTTCGGATGGTGTTTATCCCATTGGGGGTTGCATCATCTCCCTCAAGCCCAATCTGCTTTTCTTTTATTTTTCCATGTCCGAATCTGTCCAGTACTGGCAGAGGCGATGGTTTTATATCCGCGACTCCGTAGTGCCTGGGAAAGATTTTGGTTTTTTTCCTTTTGACCCCTCCCAAAAGATTGAGCTGAAAAGGTCTTGGAAAAACAAGATCTTGAATGGCGAGGTGGCGGAGATAGAGGCGCTATATCGTCGGGTGGAGGATCTCCAGTTGATTCAGGAGAAGGAAGTGAATGGTGTGGATATCATCCGCACCTTCCTCGAGCGTCGGGTGCAGCCGCTCCAGGCTAGGGTGCACCCAATGTGCCTTTATGCTGGTCGGCGTGATCCGACGAGGGTTTCGGCTGAGAAAATCTCCGAGGGAGATCTTGACAGGGCCCTTCGCTTGCTGCTGAAGTTCAAGGTCGGAGAGGAAATCCCGGGGAAGTCGCTGACTACTCCGTTTTCTGCTTCGCTTCCTGTTCCACAGGTGTAGATCCGTGCGCGTAGCGCTGTTTTTTGACTGCATTGTTTTGTATTTGTTTGCTAACAAATTGTTCTTCTCTTGTGCAGAGCTTCAAAGTGCCGGGTATGTCGCCTCCATTACCCGAAGTATATCCGGATGCTCCGGACAATGATTTGGTGGATTCCATGTCCGAGCTGCCATCGGCGCGATATCCGGCTGAAGATGCCAACGAGTCGAGAGAGGACCACACTCGCAAAAGATCGTGGAGCTCCAGCGAGTCTTCGGATGCTTCGACTCCTCCGACTCCTAGGAATCCTCTGTGTCTTGAGCGCCATAGTGATGGGCATGGAGGCTCTTCCTCCCCTATTCCTGCTATTCCTGTGCGGGCTGTAGCGCCGCACCCGCCAGCGAAGCGGAAGAAGGAAGAAAAGAAGGAAGAGAAGAAGGAAGAGAAGAAAGAGGAGAAGAGAGTCCGAAGGACCCCTCCTGTCTTCAACCTGAGCTCGCTGGACTCATAAGTTTCCTCTGTACTGCTTTTCCTATGCTGTTGACTTTGTGCTTGTGCTAATTTGTCCTTGTGCAGGCACTCTTCCAACGATTCCTCTGGTGATGGTGCTCGAGAGATGATGGGGGAGTCGAAAGTTGTGTCTCCTCCTCCTCAGACGGTGGCAACTTCTGAGGGCGCTGCTCCGAACCCTCTTCTGCGAGAGGTTCAGGTGGTTGTGCCTCAGAATTTTGCTAGCGGACCTTCGACGTCGCAAATGGATCATGTAAGTCTCCTGCCACGGGGGAGCCCCCGAGCGTTTGTAAAAGAGTTTTCTTGTTTTGTTCTTCGAGTCTCGGGGGGAGCCCCCAAGCGTTTTCGTGTGTGTATCTTGCTTCTGTTCTTTTCTGGTGGGCGTAGCCCCTGAGTCCTTTTTCTGACTGGTAGGTCTTCTTCCTGCAGCCTTTTGTGCAGGATGCCAAGCGACTGGTGCAGGAGCACCTGGTGCTGGAGGCCAGCCTCAAACAGCTTCAAGGTACTATTATACCTTTGATGTTTGCTTCTTCGTATATTCTTGTCCTGTTATCTGACACTTGTACTTTTTGGATGCAGAGGAGCATAACACCTCCCTGCGTGAGATCGATGCTCTCAAAAAGAGCCTTGGTCAAGTGGATAAGAAGGTCGAGGTCGCCGTTGGTGCGAAGGAGCGCCTTGAGCTGGAGCTGGCTACTGCGGCCGAGGCTAAGGAGCGCCTGCAATAGGAGGCCACGGACCGTGAGGAGCAGCTTGCCACTGCTGCGGCTGTGCGTGAAAGAGAAGTGGCTGATAAGCTCATGGCTGCTGCCAAGGCTGTTTCGGGTGAGTATCTTCTTTTGCCCCTTTTATTTTTCTTGTATTTCTTCTGGGTGTTTTCTTCATTCCTTTTCTTTATTGTCTCAGATGCCGCAGGCAATGAGTTTGACCGCAGCGCTCTAGAGCACGGGAGTGCTCTAGATGATGCTACTGCAGCGGTCGAAGATCGCTGCAGCACCGTCATCGGCTCACTTGCCAAGGCCAAGGAGGTCCTTGGCCGCTTCTACAAGGAGCTTGTCCCCAAGGGCGCGGCTCTTGATGATGTTGACGCTTTGGCGGAGGCGTTGTCAGTCGAAGCGCCTGCGGCGTACAAGCGCAAGCAGAAGGGCATCGGCGCGTCCGTCGGGCTGGCGATGGCCTTGGCGGCTGGAGCGGAGCTGGACCTTCCCCAGATCACCTCCCGGATGCCGACGATCGCGGATGGATCCGAGGTAGCCTTCGCGACCTATTCTGCTCGCTGTAAGCGATATGGGCCCAAGCTGATTGATCTGCTGGCCGAGTACGTGCTACGGCAGCAGGGGGAAGCCAAAGCGAGGCAATCCGGCTCCGAGGCGACTCAGGGTGCCTCGTTGTTGGAGATATGCCCAAGAGGCAATAATAAAGTGGTTGTTATCATATCTTCACACTTATGATAAATGTTTACATACCATGCTATAATTGTATTAACCGGAAACATTAATACTTGTGTGATTTGTAAACTAAAATAAGAGTCCCTAGTAAAGCCTCTTGTTAAACTAGCTTGTTGGTTAATATATGGTCATGGTTTCCTGATCATGAACATAGAGATGTTATTAACAACAGGATCATATCATTAGGAGAATGATGTGATGGACATACTCCTATAGATAAGCGTAGCATAAAGATCAAGTCATTTCAATAGTTCAATTGCTATATGCTTTCTGATACATAGTAACCTAATTCCTTCGACCATGAGATCATGCATATCACCTTTACCGGATGGATGCTTTGATGTCATCAAACACCACACCGTAACAGGGTGGCTATAAAGGTGGCATTGAGTGTTCGGAAAGTATTGGTTGAAACACATGGATCAAGAGTGGGATTTGTCCATCCACATGACGGATAGATATACTCTGGGCCCTCTCGGTGGAATGTCATCCAATTAGCTTGCAAGCATGTGACTTGGTCACAAGGGATCACATATCACGGGAACGAGAAAAGAGTACTTATCGGTAACGAGGTTGAACTAGGTATGCAGAGATACCGACGATCATAACCTCGGATAAGTAAACTATCGTGAGACAAAGGGAAATTGGTATCGTATGTAAGTGGTTCATTCGATCGCAAAGTAATCGTAGAAATATGTGGGAGCCATATGAATTTCCAGATTCCTCTATTGGTTATTGTTCGGAGAAGTGTCTCGATCATGTCCGCATAATTCACGAACCGTAGGGAGACACACTTAAGGATTCGATGTTGTTTGAGTAGTTATGGTATTATGAGAAAGAGACCGAATGTTGTTCGGAGTCTCGGATGGGATCCGGGATATCACGAGGTGATCCGGAATGGTCCGGAGAATAAGATTCATATAAGGAAAGTCCCATTTCGGAGTTGGGGAATGATTCCGGTGTTTTCATCGGGAATGTTCTAGAATGTTCCGGAATGTCCGGCACTCCGGAGGGGGAAGGGTACATGAATGTGTCATTATAAGTTGGAATGATTGCATCATGTACTAGGTGTTCTTGCTGTCCAAAATAAAGGGTTTATTTAAATCCTAAATTGAAAAGTCAAACGGCTAGTTTGAAAGTCAAACGGCAATTTTGGGAAGTGGGAAAAGAGGAGGAGGTGAAGCCGAGTTGGGGAGGGAGTCCTCCCCAAGCCGGCGCCCCACCCAAGCCGAGTTGGGGAGGGACTCCACTCCCTCCCCTTGGCCGGCCAGCCCCTCCCACCTATATAAGGAGGGGCAGGGCTCCCTCCTAGCACACACAAGTTCCTATCCTCTAAACTAAACCCTAGATCTAAACCCCGGTTTAGAGCTATTTCGGTTTAGAGCTTCTAATTGCACTAGCCTTCGGATTAGAGCCTTCTAATTGGTGTGTCTAATTACTAGACCACTAATAGACTCTCTCATAAGCTCCACCATACTCGCACCGGCTTAAGGCGAAGCCCTGCGGGATCTCCCCTCTACTTCCGGTACCACGCCGTTGTGCTGCCGGAATCGCGAGGAGAGTGCTACAACCTCCGCTGCCTGCTGGAACAAGGGAGAGGAAGGTCTTCATCGAGTACCGAACGTGTGACCGACTGCGGGAGCGCTGCGGGAACGCGGCGCCGGAAGGATCGTCTACGCGATCTTGAGATCGGAAAAAGTACGACTACATCACCCACGAGAATCTGCTCTCGTTAACCACTTTGGAATCTTCGAGGGTAAGTTATTCCATCGACTCGTTGCTACAATCTAGTAGATAGATCTTGGCTTGTTTGTTTGTATGCGATAGAAAATTTTTGTTTTCCATGCTACGAACCCCAACAGTGGTATCAGAGCCGTGTCTATATGTAGATCTGTTGCACGAGTAGAACACAATGGTCATTGTGGGCATTGATGCTTTTATTGTCGATTACTTCTTGTGTACTTTGCATCTGGCGGTATGTTGGGATGAAGCGGCCCGGGCTAACCTTACATGACATCGTTCATGAGACTTGCTCCACGCTTGACATGCAACTTGTATTGCATAAGTGGCTTTGCGGGTGCCTGTTTCTCCTAGCATAGTTAAGATCCAATTTACAACGGGTGATCAACAATACTAGTATCAATGTTGTGGTTCTTGTTCGTAAGTTAGAACGACACTTATTGAAAGCCCCAAACCACGTAAAATATGCAAAGAAAGTAGAGGCGTCTAACTTTGTTTTGCAGGGGTGTGCAGTGATGTGATATGGCCATGATTGTGATTATATATGATGTATGCAATGTTCCTTATTGTAAGTCGGCAACCGGCAGGAGCCATATGGTTGTCTTTAATTTATGTTAAGACCCGCGTGTCTATTCAAAGTAGTTGTAATAGTTGAAGCCGGTGGACGACAACCATGAAGAAGCATCATTGACCTTGATGCAATGCCGGTGATGATGGAGATCATGTTCGTGCTTGAAGATGGAGATCGGAAGCACAAAGAAGAAAGGCCATATCATATCACATATTATGAATTGCATGTGATGTTAATCCTTTATGCATCTTGTATTGCTTAGTAGACGACGGTAGCATTATAAGATGATCCCTCATGCACATAAATTTCAAGTTCTAAAGTGTTCACCCTTAGTATGCACCGTTGCCAAAGCTTGCTGCTTCGAAGCACCACGTGATGATCGGGTGTCTTTGATTCCGCGGGTGAATACAACGTAAGCAAGCCAGATTTGCTTATGCGGTAGCTAAGGTTTGATCTTGACGAGCCTAGCATGTACAGACATGGCCTCAGGAACACGGATTACCGAAAGGTAGAGCATGAGTCATATAGTAGTTATGATGAACATGTTGATTGTTCGCCATTGAAGCTGCATCAACTCTCGTGATGATCGGTTTTGATGTGGTGGATTTGGTTCGTGTGATCACTAAAACAATGTGAGGGATGTTGTTTTGAGTGGGAGTTCACCTAGATTAATTTAATTATTAATTAGAACTCAATTTATCATAAACTCAAAAGTGAATTTGCATAGTTGTTGTAGTCATTGGCATCCGTTTACCACCTTGCGCTTAGTTTATAATTGAGATGATAGAACTATAGAATTCTGGTTAGTTACTTTACGAACTGGTATCGTATTGTTTTGAAGTGTTAATTTAAAGTTTAAAAGTCCTATTGCAAACTTTCAGTAAGTTCCGGTTACTCTATAAAGTTTAATAATTAGTATTAAAACAAGAGTGACAATTCCAAGTGTTAGTGTTTGAGTATCATGTTTGTCTCCATGATTCTTGATATTCAAAAGATTCTCTTAATATCAAGGTTATCTAGGATCTGAAAGAGTTGTTTCAGAAACCATGATGTGTGGAAGATATTGTGATATCTGAAACAAAGTTTTGGTTGCAACATGATAAAGTATAATATGGCAAAGTTCATGTTCTCATATTTGGATGAGAATTTGCAAAAGGTTGGAGACACTAGTTGTCCTAATCTTCCAAAAGGTTTTGGAGAGCAACATTATACTCGCAATTCACCGTTAGAAGCTAAAAGTAGCTAGATCATGGATAAGTCCATGATGAGGGTGAATATTTGATGTAGGTAAAATGTTTACTACACCAAGAGATTACTAAAGAAAGGAATTTGAAAGAACACCAAATATTTGATAATGGTGATCTACTTCAAAGTACAAGTCCAAAGACATTGGTATTTAACTATACACGCTTTGGACTATGTGTCATATGTATGACTCCACTATTGATGTTGATAGATTCTTTCAAACAGAAAAGGAAATACTGAAAGAGAATCTCATAAATATATGGCAGAAAAGAAAAGACTAGAATTGTTCAGTTTAAGTATATAGATGATATACATGTTATGGCTATATTCTTTGCTTATTAAACAATGTGGTTCTTAAGTATTTGATACTGAATTTGTTGGTATGAATCGTCATACGAAACAACACAATTCATGAACTACAATGGCCTAAGTAACTAGCAAAAGAATATGTGATGATGTTTATCGAGAACAAATAAAGGGTTATTGTGTTGCTCGTTAAACATCAACGCTTGCCTTCAAGATTTGTTTTATCAGGTATTATGAGAACAAAAGGGTTGTTCAAATAATTGCCGTAATCCATAAAAGATGGATGATTCACAAATCTCGTTGGAGAAATCACGTCCATAAAACTAGTGCTAAAATTGTCGAAAGACAAATTGATTGAAAGATCACTTAGGAAGTGACATCGCCGTTTAAATTATATTGGAAAGAAAACATGAAGAAACTCCATGTGGATGGAATTTTGGAGTCTTTTGATTTTTGATCAAATGACGTTTGTGAAACTTTCCTAGAGATAATTAAAACTTCGTTCATAGGCCAAAATGGAACGAAAGACTAGCTTATTGGAACTTGTGCATATTGTTGTACGAACTCCATTATGTGTAGTCAAGAGCGATGGATTTCAACTTCATATGCTTTCTCCGAAAATTTGAGTGAATATATGAATATTTACTTAATAAGGATGAAGTATGAAATATTTGAAAAGTTCAAAAGACTTTCAAGATGAAGTGCAAAATCATTGTAACAAGAATATGAATAGTTTATGATAAGATCATAAAGGAAGATATTTGAATTACAAGTTTAGCATAATACCTAAGATTTAAGGAATCGTTCCGTGGATTTGCATTTTCCCGAAACACCATAAGAGTATGGAGCATTCGAGATATGTAATTAAACCTTGTTTGACATGGTAAGATCAAAGGTGTAATTCATAGAACTGCCATTATATTTTAAAGATTAAAAGCTTTGGAGATTACCGCTTTTCCACTGAAAAGAGCTCCATCATAATCCGCTGAAATGACACCATATAAAGTTATGGTTTGGGATAAAACCCAAGTAGTCTTTTCTTAAAACATTGGTATGCTATGCATAAGAAAGATGTGTGCAACCAAAGTCGGATAAACCTGTCTTTGTATAAATGTTAAGTATTCCTCCATAAAACACCGGAGACAAAGTGTTTGTTGCTTAGAACGTCAAGTTTCTTTGAGAAGAAATTTTTCGTGAAAAGTTAAGTGGGAGGACATTAGAACTTTGATAAGGTTAAAAGAACCTTAGCTGTATGTGCAGAGTTGCGCAGCGCCGAAAAGTGTTCCGGAGGCGGCAACAATGCTCATGGCTCACGTGCCTCAAAGGTTGTGGTCACGGAGATCTAAGTTCCTATTGAAACAAGTAGATCGGGTAAACAATCAAATACCAAGATTTGAGGGTTGAATCATTATTTGAGAATAATGAACCGACTACATACAAAGAAGCGATGATGGGCCCTAACTCCGTCAAATGGCTTGAAGCCATAAAATCCGTGATAGTTCCATACACGAGAAATCAAGTTTTGAACTTGAAGGACCCTCGAGAAAGGTGTAAGACCTTACAGTTGTGTTTGGATCTATAAAGAAGTAGACATGGATGTTTCACATCTATGAAATAGTCGACATGTTGGGAAAGAGTTCACAGCAATGTTCAAAGGTTGACTATGACAAGATTTGATCTTTCATAGCGATATTTAGTCTAGACGGATTAATGTAGCAACCACTACATATAATTTGTTATGTGGTAGTAGAGTAAACAAAACAAGTTCTTCTAATAGAATGGTTACCTAGGACGTGTGCATAACACGGTCCAAAGGGTTTTGTTAATTCAAAGGATGCTAAAAGAATATGCAAACTTCAATGGTTGAAGTAAGCATAGCGGAGTTGGAATCTTCACTATGATGAAACTGTTAAAAGAGTTTAAATTCATCGGAGACAATGAAGATGCTTGCATTTGCAAGAAATTAAGTGGGAGCGCTAAGACATGTTTCTAATACATTATGTGGAAGACATATTGTTGATTGGAAATAATGTATCTTTTATTAACACATATTAAGAATTTCATCCCGATGAAAGACTAAGGCAAAACCCAAATATTTGGCATCAATAGATGCTAATATGGTTGTGCCAGAAGTACATAGACGAGATATTGAATGAGTTCAATATAGAAATTACAAGAAAGGTTCTTGTTGCACAGAAAGGATTGAAAGAGTTCAATGTTGATGATATATTCAAGTGTATTGACATTTGGTAAGTGAAACAAAGATTCAAGTATAGATTGATACTTGATGTATGAAATCACAAAGAGTATTTATATCAATCATACTGTGATATGTACAAATCCAGATATGTCCTATGCTATAAATATTATGAGCATATACCAGAATGATTCGTAAGATGATCATTGGACAATAGTAAGGATATTCTTATGATCTTTTGGAAGAACTAAGAGTATATTATTTGTAGAAGTGACAAATAGATGGTTAGTTCATTGTAAAAGTACTACATTGATACTAGTTTTGTCACAAAGTGCAAATTAAGTTTATCTCAATCTAAATTAAGGGTGGCACAATATAATGGAAAGTGAGTTCCATAATGGATTTGGATGAGTTCCAAAGTTAAGACATTGTGACAGATACTTCAACAAAAGGCTAAGTATATGACTGCTATTATAACAGCAAAAGAGGGCATTTGTGTCAAGTAGTTTGTTATCAAACTAGGTGTAGTTCACAGAGGGATAATACTATGAAGATATATTGTGCGACAATATTATCAACATGTTTTAACCCCAAAGAACTAAAGGTCACACCGAAAGACCAAATTTATACAAAGCCATCTCATTAGAGAATGAGTGATGCGTAGAGACGCAAAGACATGCAATTACACACGGACCTAGAAGTGTCAGATCCGGAGATCAGTTGACCACTAGCAATCGTGTACAAGAAACACCGGAAAGCCATAGGTGTTGAATACACAAAGGTTTGAAACTAGATTATTGACTCTAGTGCAAGTGGGAGACTGTTGGAGATATGCCCAAGAGGCAATAATAAAGTGGTTGTTATCATATCTTCACACTTATGATAAATGTTTACATACCATGCTATAATTGTATTAACCGGAAACATTAATACTTGTGTGATTTGTAAACTAAAATAAGAGTCCCTAGTAAAGCCTCTTGTTAAACTAGCTTGTTGGTTAATATATGGTCATGGTTTCCTGATCATGAACATAGAGATGTTATTAACAACAGGATCATATCATTAGGAGAATGATGTGATGGACATACTCCTATAGATAAGCGTAGCATAAAGATCAAGTCATTTCAATAGTTCAATTGCTATATGCTTTCTGATACATAGTAACCTAATTCCTTCGACCATGAGATCATGCATATCACCTTTACCGGATGGATGCTTTGATGTCATCAAACACCACACCGTAACAGGGTGGCTATAAAGGTGGCATTGAGTGTTCGGAAAGTATTGGTTGAAACACATGGATCAAGAGTGGGATTTGTCCATCCACATGACGGATAGATATACTCTGGGCCCTCTCGGTGGAATGTCATCCAATTAGCTTGCAAGCATGTGACTTGGTCACAAGGGATCACATATCACGGGAACGAGAAAAGAGTACTTATCGGTAACGAGGTTGAACTAGGTATGCAGAGATACCGACGATCATAACCTCGGATAAGTAAACTATCGTGAGACAAAGGGAAATTGGTATCGTATGTAAGTGGTTCATTCGATCGCAAAGTAATCGTAGAAATATGTGGGAGCCATATGAATTTCCAGATTCCTCTATTGGTTATTGTTCGGAGAAGTGTCTCGATCATGTCCGCATAATTCACGAACCGTAGGGAGACACACTTAAGGATTCGATGTTGTTTGAGTAGTTATGGTATTATGAGAAAGAGACCGAATGTTGTTCGGAGTCTCGGATGGGATCCGGGATATCACGAGGTGATCCGGAATGGTCCGGAGAATAAGATTCATATAAGGAAAGTCCCATTTCGGAGTTGGGGAATGATTCCGGTGTTTTCATCGGGAATGTTCTAGAATGTTCCGGAATGTCCGGCACTCCGGAGGGGGAAGGGTACATGAATGTGTCATTATAAGTTGGAATGATTGCATCATGTACTAGGTGTTCTTGCTGTCCAAAATAAAGGGTTTATTTAAATCCTAAATTGAAAAGTCAAACGGCTAGTTTGAAAGTCAAACGGCAATTTTGGGAAGTGGGAAAAGAGGAGGAGGTGAAGCCGAGTTGGGGAGGGAGTCCTCCCCAAGCCGGCGCCCCACCCAAGCCGAGTTGGGGAGGGACTCCACTCCCTCCCCTTGGCCGGCCAGCCCCTCCCACCTATATAAGGAGGGGCAGGGCTCCCTCCTAGCACACACAAGTTCCTATCCTCTAAACTAAACCCTAGATCTAAACCCCGGTTTAGAGCTATTTCGGTTTAGAGCTTCTAATTGCACTAGCCTTCGGATTAGAGCCTTCTAATTGGTGTGTCTAATTACTAGACCACTAATAGACTCTCTCATAAGCTCCACCATACTCGCACCGGCTTAAGGCGAAGCCCTGCGGGATCTCCCCTCTACTTCCGGTACCACGCCGTTGTGCTGCCGGAATCGCGAGGAGAGTGCTACAACCTCCGCTGCCTGCTGGAACAAGGGAGAGGAAGGTCTTCATCGAGTACCGAACGTGTGACCGACTGCGGGAGCGCTGCGGGAACGCGGCGCCGGAAGGATCGTCTACGCGATCTTGAGATCGGAAAAAGTACGACTACATCACCCACGAGAATCTGCTCTCGTTAACCACTTTGGAATCTTCGAGGGTAAGTTATTCCATCGACTCGTTGCTACAATCTAGTAGATAGATCTTGGCTTGTTTGTTTGTATGCGATAGAAAATTTTTGTTTTCCATGCTACGAACTCCAACACTCGTCTTAGGCGCTGTAGCTGTAGGATAGTTTGTAATTTTCTTTTGCTGTAATTATGTTCAAGAAAACAAAATCCATGTGCCACGTAGTGGCGTTTATCCACTTAATGAATTTTGCTGAGTTTTGTTCTTCGCTGTCTGAGTGTTTATGTCCTTTTCTTTTCTGCTGCTCTAGGTTCCTTCGGGTGCTGATCCCGCTGACACCCCGCCTGCAGCACGGCAGCGGCCATCTTTGGATGATTCGTCACAACTTGCTTTTCTTCGAGACCGTGTTCGTAGTCTTGAGAAAGAGTTGCTTGGGGTGCGTGGTCACGCCGATGTTTGGAAATCCAAGGCAGATCGCGTTGCAGCCAGAGAGGAGTACTTGATGGTGGAATTGCTTCGACAGTCTGAGCAGCTTCAGTGTAAGTTTTTTCGAGCTACTGCTTATTTCTTCGGATGCGTATGCTGGCCTGGTATCTTACTTTTCTGCGAGTATCGCAGGTGCTAACCTTGCTCCGAGGGAGGAGAAGGAGCGTGTCGATGTTCGGGTCAATTGCTTGACTCAACAAGACATGGAAGCTGGCGGCTTCTTCTGGATGGATCGTGACTGTGCCATGGCTCTGGCAACGGTGCAGGATCGCGTTCACCAAGTATCGCGGGTGCTTCGCCAAGTGCAGACTTCGCTCTCGTCGGTTCTGCATGTGATGTTTCCCCTGGATGCTGTGCCAACATCCCTGTTCGGCCTTCTGTCTAGATTTTAGAGCGTGACTCGTGTCCAGGAACTGGTGAGGCAGCAGCTCGTCGCAGGGGTGAATGATGGAGATATGCCCAAGAGGCAATAATAAAGTGGTTATTATCATATCTTCATACTTATGATAAATGTTTACATACCATGCTATAATTGTATTAACCAGAAACATTAATACTTGTGTGATTTGTAAACATAAAAGAGTCCCTAGTAAAGCCTCTTGTTAAACTAGCTTGTTGGTTAATATATGATCATGGTTTCCTAATCATGAACATAGAGATGTTATTAACAACAGGGTCATATCATTAGGAGAATGATGTGATGGACATACTCCTATAGATAAGCGTAGCATAAAGATCAAGTCATTTTAATAGTTCAATTGCTATATGCTTTCTGATACATAGTAACCTAATTCCTTCGACCATGAGATCATGTTAATCACCATCACCGGAAGGATGCTTTGATGACATCAAACACCACACCGTAACTGGGTGGCTATAAAGGTGGCATTGAGTGTTCGGAAAGTATGTGTTGAGGCACATGGATCAAGAGTAGGATTTGTCCATCCATATGACGGATAGATATACTCTGGGCCCTCTCAGTGGAATGTCATCCAATTAGCTTGCAAGCATGTGACTGGCTCACAAGGGATCACATACCACGGGAACGAGAAAAGAGTACCTATCGGTAACGAGGTTGAACTAGGTATGCAGAGATACCGACGATCAAAACCTCGGATAAGTAAACTATCGTGAGACAAAGGGAAATTGGTATCGTATGTAAGTGGTTCATTCGATCGCAAAGTAATCGTAGAAATATGTGGGAGCCATATGAATTTCCAGATTCCTCTATTGGTTATTGATCGGAGAAGTGTCTCGATCATGTCCGCATAATTCACGGACCGTAGGGAGACACACTTAAGGATTCGATGTTGTTGAGTAGTTATGGAATGATGAGTAAGAGACCGAATGTTGTTCGGAGTCTCGGATGGGATCCGGGATATCACGAGGAGATCCGGAATGGTCCGGAGAATAAGATTCATATAAGGAAAGTCTTGTTTCGGGGTTGGAGAATGGTTCCGGTGTTTTCATCGGGAATGTTCTAGAAGGTTCCGGAATGTCCGGCACTCCGGAGGGGAAAGGGTACATGAATGTGTTATATCAAGTTGATATGATTGCATCATGTACTAGGTGTCATCGCTGTACCAAAATAGAGGGTTTATTCAAATCCTAGTTTGAAAAAGTCAAACGGCTAGTTTGAAAGTCAAACGGCTAGTTTTGGGAAAGAGGAGAAGGAGGTGTGAAACCGACTTGGGGGAGGAGTTCCTCCTCCCACCGCCGGCCCACCTTGGGTCCGAGTTGGGGAGGGACTCCCCTCCCCAGGCGCGCCTCCCTCCACCTATAAGAGGAGGGGCAGGGCTCCCCTCCTAGACACACAAGTTGCCTCCCTCTAAACCTAAACCCTAGCCGCAGCCTAGGGTTTTCTCCCAAGCCGCCGAGTTGGGGCCTCTAATTGCCCTAGCCGCCGGCCTAGCCCCTTCTAATTGGTGTGTCTAAACCCTAGATCACCAAGGCTCTCTCATAGTCCACCATACTCGCTCCGGCTTAAGGCGAAGCCCTGCGAGATCTCCCCTCTACCTCTGGTACCACGCCGTCGTGCTGCCGGAATCGCGAGGAGAGTGCTACAACCTCCGCTGCCTGCTGGAACAAGGGAGAGGAAGGTCTTCATCGAGTACCGAACGTGTGACTGACTGCGGAAGCGCTGCCGGAACGCAGCGCCGGAAGGATCGTCTACGCGATCTTGAGATCGGCAAGAGTACGACTACATCACGCATGAGAATCTGCTCTCGTTAACCGCTTTGGAATCTTCGAGGGTGAGTTCCTTTATCGACTCGTTGCTACAATCTAGTAGATAGATCTTGGCTTGTTTGTTTTCATGCGGTAGAAAAGTTTTGTTTTCCATGCTACGAACCCCTACAGTGGTATCAGAGCCGTGTCTATTTGTAGATCTGTTGCACGAGTAGAACACAATGGTCATTGTGGGCGTTGATGCTTTTGTTGCCGATTGCTTCTTGTGTACTTTGCATCTTGCGGGATGGTGGGATGAAGCGGCCCGGGCTAACCTTACATGACATCGTTCATGAGACTTGCTCCACGCTTGACATGCAACTTGTATTGCATAAGTGGCTTTGCGGGTGCCTGTTTCTCCCAACATAGTTAAGATTCAATTTACAACGGGTGATTGACAATACTAGTATCAATGTTGTGGTTCTTGTTCGTAAGTTAGAACGACACTTATTGAAAGCCCCAAACCACGTAAAACATGCAAAGAAAATTAGAGGCGTCTAACTTTGTTTTGCAGGGGTGTGTTGTGATGTGATATGGCCATGATTGTGATTATATATGATGTATGCAATGTTCCTTATTGTAAGTTGGCAACCGGCAGGAGCCATATGGTTGTCTTTAAATTCTGTTAAGACCCGCGTGTCTATTCAAAGTAGTTGTAATAGTTGAAGCTGGTGGACGACAACCATGGAGCGGCATCATTGACCTTGATGCAATGCCGGTGATGATGGAGATCATGTTCGTTCTTGAAGATGGAGATCGGAAGCACAAAGAAGAAAGGCCATATCATATCACATATTATGAATTGCATGTGATGTTAATCCTTTTATGCATCTTGTATTGCTTAGTTCACGACGGTAGCATTATAAGATGATCCCTCAAGCACAAAATTTCAAGTTTTAAAGTGTTCATCCTTAGTAAGCACCGTTGCTAAAGCTCGTTGTTTCGAAGCACCACGTGATGATCGGGTGTGTTAGATTCTGCGAGTGTATACAACGTGAGCAAGCCAGATTTGCTCATGCGGAAGCTAAGGTTGATCTTGACGAGCCTAGCATGTACAGACATGGTCTCGGAACACGGATCACCGAAAGGTAAAGCATGAGTCATATAGTAGATATGATGAACATGTTGATTGTTCGCCATTGAAGCTACATCAACTCTCGTGATGATCGGTTTTGATGTGGTTGATTTGGTTCGTGTGATCACTAAAACAATGTGAGGGATATTGTTTTGAGTGGGAGTTCAACGGCAATATGATTAAAAGTTGAACACTATTTATCATAAATTAAATCAAAGTGAATTTGCATAATTGTTGTAGTCATTGGCATCTGTTTACCACCTTGCGCTTAGTTTTAATTGAGATGTTAGAACTATAGATTTCTGGTTAGTTACTTTACGAACTGGTATCGTATTGTTTTGAAGTGTTAATCTAAATTTTAAAAGTCCTATTGCAAACTTTCAGTAAGTTCCGGTTACTCCATGAAGTTTAATAATTGGTATTAAAACTAGAGTGACAATTCCAAGAGTTAGTGTATGAGTATCATTTTTGTCTCCATGATTCTTGATATTCAAAGGATTGTCTTAATATCAAGGCTATCTAGGATCTGAAAGAGTTGTTTCAGAAACCATGATGTGTGGAAGATATTGTGATATCTGAAACGAAGTTTTGGTTGCAACATGATAGAGTATAATATGGCAAAAGTCATGTTCTCATATTTGATGAGAATTTGCAAAAGGTTGGAGACACTAGTTGTCCTAATCCTCCAAAAGGTTTTGGAGAGCAACATTATACTCGTGATTCACCGTTACAAGCTAAAAGTAGCTTGATCATGGATAATTCCATGATGAGCGTGAATATTTGATGTAGGTAAAATGTTTACTACACCAAGAGATTACTAAAGAAAGGAATTTGAAAGAACACCAAAAATTTGATAATGGTGATCTACTTCAAAGTGCAAGTCCAAAGACATTGGTATTTAACTATACACGCTTTGGACTATGTATCATATGTATGACTCCACTATTGATGTTGATAGATTCTTTCAAACAGAAAAGGAAATACTGAAAGAAAATCTCATAAATATATGGCAGAAAAGAAAAGACTAGAATTGTTCAGTTTAAGTATATAGATGATATACATGTTATGGCTATATTCTTTGCTTATTAAACAATGTGGTTCTTAAGTATTTGATACTGAATTTGTTGGTGTGGATCGTCATACGAAACAACACAATTCATGAACTACAATGGCCTAAGTAACTAGCAAAAGAATATGTGATGATGTTCATCGAGAACAAATAAAGGGTTATTGTGTTACTCGTTAAACTTCAAAGCTTGCCTTCAAGATTTGTTTTATCAGGTATTATGAGAACAAAAGGGTTGTTCAAATAATTGCCGTAATCCATGGATGATTCACAAATCTCGTTGGAGAAATCACATCCATAAAACTAGTGCTAAAAATGTCGAAAGACAAATTGATTGAAAGATCACTTAGGAAGTGACATCGCCGTTTAAATTATATTGGAAAGAAAACATGAAGAAACTCCATGTGGATGGAATTTTGGAGTCTTTTGATTTTTGATCACATGACGCTTGTGAAACTTTCCTAAGAGATAATTAAAACTTCGTTCATAGGCCAAAAAGGGAACGAATGACTATCTTATTGGAACTTGTACATATTGTTGTACGAAGTCCATTATGTGTGGTAAAGAGCGATGGATTTCAACTTCATATGCTTTCTCCGAAAATTTGAGTGAATATATGAATATTTACTTAATAAGGATGAAGTGTGAAATATTTGAAAAGTTCAAAGATTTTCAAGATGAAGTGCAAAATCAATGTAACAAGAATATAAATAGTTTATGATAAGATCATAAAGGAAGATATTTGAGTTACAAGTTTAGCATAATACCTAAGATTTAAGGAATCGTTCCGTGGATTTGCATTTCCCAAAACACCATAAGAGTATGGAGCGTTCGAGATATGTAATTAAACCTTGTTCGACATGGTAAAACCGAAGGTGTAATTCATAAAACTGTCATTATATTTTAAAGATTAAAAGCTTTAGAGACTACCGTTTTTTCCACTGAAAAGAGCTTCATCATAATCCGTTGAAATGACACCATATAAAGTTATGGTTTGGGATAAAACCCAAGTAGTCCTTTCTTAAAACATTGGTATGCTATGCATAAAAAAGATGTGTGCAACCAAAGTCGGATGAACCTGTATTTGTATAACTGTTAAGTATTCCTCCATAAACACCGGAGACAAAAGTGTTTGTTGCTTAGAACGTCAAGTTTCTTTGAGAAGGAATTTTTCGTGAAAAGTTAAGTGGGAGGACAATAGAACTTTGATAAGGTTAAAAGAACCTTAGCTATATGTGCAAAGTTGCGCAGCGCCGAAAAGTGTTCCGGAGGTAGCAACAATGCTCATGGCTCACGTACCTCAAAGGTTGTGGTCACGGAGATCCAAGTTCCTATTGAAACAATAGGTCGGATGAACAATCGAATACCAAGATTTGAGAGTTAAATCATTATTTGACAATAATGATCCGACTACATGCAAAGAAGCAATGATGAGCCCTGACTCTGTCAAATGGCTTGAAGCCATAAAATCCGTGATAGTTCCATACACGAGAAATCAAGTTTTGAACTTGAAGGACCCTCGAGAAAGGTGTAAGACCTTACAGTCATGTTTGGATCTATAAAGAAATAGACATGGATGTTTTACATCTATGAAATAGTCGACATGTTGGGAAAAAAAGTTCACAACAATGTTCAAAGGTTGACTATGATAAGATTTGATCTTTCATAGTGATACTTAGTCTAGACGGATTAGTGTAGCAATCACTACATATAATTTTGTTATATGGTAGTTGAATAAACAAAACAAGTTCTTCTAATAGAATTGTTACCTAGGACATGTGAATAACATGGTCCATAGGGGTTTTGTTAATTCAAAGGATGCTAAAAGCATATGCAAACTTCAATGGTTGAAGTAAGCATCGCGGAGTTGGAATCTTCACTATGATGAAAATGTTAAAAGAGTTTAAGTTCATCAGAGATGATGAAGATGCTTGCATTTGCAAGAAATTAAGTGGGAGCGCTAAGACATGTTTCTAATACATTATGTGGAAGACATATTGTTGATTGGAAATAATGTATCTTTTATTAACACAGGATAAGAATTTCATCTCGATGAAAGACTTAGGCAAAACCCAAATATTTGGCATGAATAGACGCTAATATGGTTGTGCCAGAAGTACATAGACGAGATATTGAATGAGTTCAATATAGAAACTACAAGAAAGTTTCTTGTCGCACAGAAAGGATTGAATGAGTTCAATATTGATGATATATTCAAATGTATTGACATTTGGTAAGTGAAACAAGATTCAAGTATAGATTGATACTTGATCACAAAGTGTATTTATAACAATCATACTGTGATATGTACAAATTCAGATATGTCCTATGCTCTAAATGTTGTGAGCATATACCAGAATGATTCATAAGATGATCATTGGACAATAGTAAGAATATTCTTATGATCTTTTGGAAGAACTAAGAGTATATTATTTGTAGAAGTGACAAATAGATGGTTAGTTCATTGTAAAAGTACTACATTGATACTAGTTTTGTCACAAAATACAAATTAAGTTTATCTCAATCTAAACCAAGGGTGGCACAATATAATGGAAAGTAAGTTCCATAATGGATTTGGATGAGTTCCAAAGTTAAGATATTGTGACAGATACTACAACAAAAGGCTAAGTATATGACTGCTATAATAGGAGCTAAAGAGGGCATTTGTGTCAAGTAGTTTGTTATCAAACTAGGTGTAGTTCACAGCGGGATAATACTATGAAGATATATTGTACGACAATATTATCAACATGTTTTAACCCCAAAGAACTAAAGGTCTCACCAAAGGACCAAATTTATACAAAGCCATCTCATTAGAGAATGAGTGATGCGTAGAGACGCAAAGACATGCAATTACACACGGACCTGGAAGTGTCAGATCCGGAGATCAGTTGACCACTAGCAATCGTGTACATACGACACCAGAAAGCCATAGGTGTTGAATACACAAAGGTTTGAAACTAGATTATTGACTCTAGTGCAAGTGGGAGACTGTTGGAGATATGCCCAAGAGGCAATAATAAAGTGGTTATTATCATATCTTCATACTTATGATAAATGTTTACATACCATGCTATAAGTGTATTAACCGGAAACATTAATACTTGTGTGATTTGTAAACATAAAAGAGTCCCTAGTAAAGCCTCTTGTTAAACTAGCTTGTTGGTTAATATATGATCATGGTTTCCTGATCATGAACATAGAGATGTTATTAACAACAGGGTCATATCATTAGGAGAATGATGTGATGGACATACTCCTATAGATAAGCGTAGCATAAAGATCAAGTCATTTTAATAGTTCAATTGATATATGCTTTCTGATACATAGTAACCTAATTCCTTCGACCATGAGATCATGTTAATCACCATCACCGGAAGGATGCTTTGATGACATCAAACACCACACCGTAACTGGGTGGCTATAAAGGTGGCATTGAGTGTTCGGAAAGTATGTGTTGAGGCACATGGATCAAGAGTGGGATTTGTCCATCCATATGACGGATAGATATACTCTGGGCCCTCTCGGTGGAATGTCATCCAATTAGCTTGCAAGCATGTGACTGGCTCACAAGGGATCACATACCACGGGAACGAGAAAAGAGTACGTATCGGTAACAAGGTTGAACTAGGTATGCAGAGATACCGACGATCAAAACCTCGGATAAGTAAACTATCGTGAGACAAAGGGAAATTGGTATCGTATGTAAGTGGTTCATTCGATCGCAAAGTAATCGTAGAAATATGTGGGAGCCATATGAATTTCCAGATTCCTCTATTGGTTATTGATCGGAGAAGTGTCTCGATCATGTCCGCATAATTCACGAACCGTAGGGAGACACACTTAAGGATTCGATGTTGTTGAGTAGTTATGGAATGATGAGTAAGAGACCGAATGTTGTTCGGAGTCTCGGATGGGATCCGGGATATCACGAGGAGATCCGGAATGGTCCGGAGAATAAGATTCATATAAGGAAAGTCTTGTTTCGGGGTTGGAGAATGGTTCCGGTGTTTTCATCGGGAATGTTCTAGAAGGTTCCGGAATGTCCGGCACTCCGGAGGGGAAAGGGTACATGAATGTGTTATATCAAGTTGATATGATTGCATCATGTACTAGGTGTCATCGCTGTACCAAAATAGAGGGTTTATTCAAATCCTAGTTTGAAAAAGTCAAACGGCTAGTTTGAAAGTCAAACGGCTAGTTTTGGGAAAGAGGAGAAGGAGGTTTGAAACCGACTTGGGGGAGGAGTTCCTCCTCCCACCGCCGGCCCACCTTGGGTCCGAGTTGGGGAGGGACTCCCCTCCCCAGGCGCGCCTCCCTCCACCTATAAGAGGAGGGGCAGGGCTCCCCTCCTAGACACACAAGTTGCCTCCCTCTAAACCTAAACCCTAGCCGCAGCCTAGGGTTTTCTCCCAAGCCGCCGGGTTGGGGCCTCTAATTGCCCTAGCCGCCGGCCTAGCCCCTTCTAATTGGTGTGTCTAAACCCTAGATCACCAAGGCTCTCTCATAGTCCACCATACTCGCTCCGGCTTAAGGCGAAGCCCTGCGAGATCTCCCCTCTATCTCTAGTACCACGCCGTCGTGCTGCCGGAATCGCGAGGAGAGTGCTACAACCTCCGCTGCCTGCTGGAACAAGGGAGAGGAAGGTCTTCATCGAGTACCGAACGTGTGACCGACTGCGGAAGCGCTGCCGGAACGCAGCGCCGGAAGGATCGTCTACGCGATCTTGAGATCGGCAAGAGTACGACTACATCACCCACGAGAATCTGCTCTCGTTAACCGCTTTGGAATCTTCGAGGGTGAGTTCCTTTATCGACTCGTTGCTACAATCTAGTAGATAGATCTTGGCTTGTTTGTTTGCATGCGGTAGAAAATTTTTGTTTTCCATGCTACGAACCCCTACAGTGAAGGCTGGGTTGTCCCTTGTTAGGCTGCATAGACCTGATGTAGATCTATCTGTTGTAGCAGCTGGGCCGCCTCTTCGGCCGGATGGTGGCGAGTGGGATATACGTCCGCATTATGCGGCTGTAAGGCAGTATGCCGAACAGGTCGTAGATTTGTTTGAGCAACGTGCTCAAGTTATTCTTCAGAATAGGTAGTACCTGTAAAAGAGATAGATGTAAAATTTGTATATTTCGACTGGGCGTGTTGTGCCCTTTGTTGTAAAGGTTTGTTTGTTGTGAGCACGCAGTGCTTTGTTTGAGTACGTGTCCTTTTCGTTTGCCTGACGTTGTCAGCTACTCAGGTGTACACGTGTGATCCTCGTTCGATGAAATCGTGAGGTGGGGGGGCCCGAGTGCGTTTGTAGCATAAAGTAAAGTTGCAAATAGCGAACGAAATTTTGGGGCGAGACACTTAGCTTTATTTATATATTAATGGAGGTAGTACATTGTTCGGCTGAATAGCCTTGGCTAAAAAGCCTTATTGAAAGTAAAGGGGTAGGTAGCTATGGGTAGAATCGCCGCAAGTGTGCGATGTTCCATGGGTTGGAGTATGCGACTCCAGACTCCACGTGCTTGAGGCGATAGGCGCCACCTGGGATGACTTCGGTGATGATGTAGGGCCCTTCCCATGGTGACTCGAATTTCTTCGGTCGCTCTTGCTTGAGTCGCAAGATGAGGTCTCCTTCGACGAAGGACCTTGGGCGCATCCGGCGGCTGTGGTAGTTGCGGAGACTCTACTGGTACACCGCTGATCGAGCTGCTGCTATGTCTCTTGCCTCGTCGAGTGTGTCGAAGGCGTCTTCGAGTGCAGCCGTGGATTCGGCTTCGCTGTAAGCGACGACCCGGGGGGGCTGGTGGCGTACTTCGGCTGGTAGTACGGCTTCGGCTCCGTGCACCATGAAGAACGGTGTGTAGCCGGTGGAGCTGTTTGGCGTGGTACGCAAACTCCATAGGACGGATGGCAGCTCCTTCGTCCAGGCTCCAGCCTTTTGTTCGAGTAGGCTCATGAGGCGCTTCTTGATGCCAGCGCCGATTAGGCCGTTGGCCTTTTCGACCTGCCCATTCGTTTGAGGGTGAGCCACTGAGGCGTATGTGATGTTGATCCCGAGGCCTTCGCAGAAGTCTTGGAATTCTTTGGAGATGAAGTTCGATCCATTGTCGGTAATGATGTTGTGCGGTACTCCGAACCTGTAGACAATGGATTCGAAGAACTTGACGGCGGTCTTGCCCTTTTGGTTAGTAACCGGCATGGCCTCGACCCACTTGGTGAATTTATCGACTGCGACCAGGAGGTAAACGTGCCCCCCTTTCGAGGACTTTGGCAGTTTGCCGATCATGTCGAGGCCCCATTGAGCAAAAGGCCAGGCTATAGGTATGGGTCTGAGCTCTGACCCGGGTGCGTGCGGTTTATCGGCGAACCGTTGGCACCCGTTGCATCTTCGGACGATGTCCTTTGCATCGCTCATGGCCGTTTGCCAGTAGAATCCGGCTCGTAGAGCTTTGGCGACAAGGGAGCGGCTGCCTGCGTGATGGCCGCAGATGCCCTCGTGGATGTCTTGGAGGATGGCTTTCCCATCACCGATGGTGACGCACCTTTGTAGTACACCCGTAATACTGCGCTTGTACAGCTCGCCATTGATGATGGTGAAGGCTTTTGACCGACGAGATATGCGCCAGGCATCTGTCGGGCTGTCAGGTAGTTCTCCGTTTATCAAGAACTGGAGGTATGGTCGCGTCCAAGTTTCTTCGACTGCCATGACCTGTATTAGGTTGACCATAGCGACCTCTGTGTCCAGTTTCTCGGGTCCTTCGTGTCCTTCGGGCAGCGTAGCCCCCGAGTGTTCTGCTTCTTCGGGTGATCCCTTGGGGAATTTCCGCTTGATGGATGGCACGCAGATCTGTTCGAGGAACACACCCAGTGGCACCTTGGCGCAGGTGGAGCCGATGTTGGCGAGTCTGTCGGCTTCCTCGTTGCTTTCTCTTCCGACGTGCCGAAGCTCGCAGCCGTCGAATTCTCCTTCGAGTGTGTTGTAGAGCGCGCGATACGCGATCATGTTTTCGGCGTGTGCGTCGCACTCGTTCATCGTCTGCTGGACGACGAGGTTGGAGTCACCGTAGATGACTAGGCGCGTTGCGCCGCAGATCTTTGCCATCCTCATGCCGTGGATGAGGGCTTCGTATTCGGCCTCGTTGTTGGAAGCTCGGAATTTCATCCGGAGGACGTACTTCATCTGGTCGCCCTGCGAGGAGGTCAGTATGACCCCGGCTCCTGCTCCAGCTTCACGCTTGGAGCCGTCGAAGTGCATTGTCCATGACTGCGACATGTCTGGGGTGTCTGGCAGCTGCAGCTCCATCCAATGTACAAGGAAGTCCGGGAGGACTTGAGATTTGATTGCGAGTCGCTTCTCGTAGCCGATGTCCAAGGGTAACAGCTCGATGCCCCACAGGGCCACGCGTCCTATGGCCTCTGGGTTATTCAGGATGCTGTACAGGGGTGCCTCGTTGACGACCATCACCTGGTGCTCCTGGAAGTAATGGCTCAGCCGTCGAGCCGTCATGAACACGCCGTAGGCGAGTTTCTGGTAGTGAGGGTACCTCTGCTTTGTTGGCGTCAGTACCTCGCTGAGGTAGTAGATTGGGCGTTGGACCCCGTGGGTCTTGCCCTCTTCGGGTCGTTCGACAACTAGCACGGTGCTGACCACCTGATGTGTGGCTGCTATGTACAGCAGCAAAGGCTCGCGCTCCTTTGGCGTGACCAGGACGGGCGAGGTGGAGAGTAGCCGTTTGAGGCTTTCGAACGCATCGTCCTCTTCGGGCGTCCACTCGAATTTATCTGCCTTGCGTAGCAGTTGGTAGAATGGCAGGGCCTTCTCGCCCATGCGGCTGATGAATCTGCTCAACGCCGCTATTCGTCCTGCGAGCTGCTGGATGCCCTTGAGGTTTTTCGGCTTCTCCATTGCCATGATGGCCCTAATTTTCTTCGGGTTCGCCTCAATCCCTCGCTGAGAGATGAAGTACCCAAGCAGCTGACCCGATGGGACGCCGAAGGCGCACTTTTCGGGGTTGAGCTTGATCCTGTAGCGATCGAGGTTGTCGAACGTCTCGCGGAGATCGTCGATGAGTGTTCTTGCCTCCCTGGTTTTAATGACTATGTCGTCTACATAGACTTGAACGTTGCGACCGATCTGGTCCTTGAGGCATGCCTGCATGCATCGCTGGTACGTGGCACATGCGTTCTTTAGCCCGAAGGGCATTGTGTTGTAGCAGAATACTCCGAACGGTGTGATAAACGCCGTTTTCTCCTGATCTTCAACCTTGAGTCGAATCTGGTTGTAGCCTGAGTAGGCGTCGAGGAAGGGGAGTTTCTCGCAACCTGCAGTCGAATCGATGATCTGATCGATCCGAGGAAGAGGGAAGTGGTCCTTTGGGCAATGCTTGTTTAGCGACGTGAAATCCATGCACATCCGCAGGATGTCCGTGTCCTTTTTTGGGACCATCACTGTATTTGCAAGCCACTCGCTTTCTTTGATTTCCCTGATGAAGTCTGCAGCGAGTAGTCTGTTGATTTCTTTGCCGATAGCTTTGGCCCGTGGCTCGGATAGTCTTCGGATGGACTGCTTGACGGGCTTGGTGCTGGAAAGACGTTGAGTGCGTGCTCGGCGAATTCCCTGGGAACTCCTGGCATGTCCCCAGGACACCAGGCAAAGATTTCCCAGCGCTCACGAAGGAATTCGACGAGCACGCCTTCCTATGCGGGGCTGAGGTCGTTGGCGATCAGCGCTGTCTAGGAGGCATCCGTCGGATGGACTTGCACCTTCTTCGTGTTGACGGTGGAGTCGAAGGACATGTCAGGTGCATTTTGTCGTGCGATTGGGGGTGCCCCATTGTTCGTCACCTCGCGGAGCCTGACGAGTTCCTCCTGCATGCCGAATGATTGGGAGATTCTGTTGAAATCTCTGTCGCATTGGTCCGATCGGGTGAAGCTCCCGTGGATTGTGATGACGCCCTTCGGCCCTGGCATCTTGAGTAGCAGGTATGCATAGTGTGGGACAGCCAAGAACCTTGCGAATGCTACACGCCCGAGGATGGCGTGGTACTGTGATGGCAGTCCACCACTTCGAATTCGAGCCGTTCCAGTTGGAAGTTGTCCGGCTTGCCGAAGATGACGTCGAGCCATATTTTGCCCAGGGGGAATATGCCCTTCCCTGGAACGATGTCGTGGAACATTGTGTCTGATTGTTCCAGGCTGCACTGCGAGATCCGCATTGCTGCTAGAGTGCTTGCGAACATCAGGTTGATGCTGCTGCCGCCATCCATGAAGACGCGACTCATCTCGAAACCTCCGATCTGCGCCTCCAGCACCAGGGCAGCATGACCTGGGCGAGGGATCTGGCAAGGGTGATCCGAACGACTGAACGTGATGCAGGACTCCGATCCGCTGAGGTACTCAGGGATGGCGGGTGGAGTTGCCACGGCCAGGTTGATCTGTCGGGTGATTTTCTTCTGCACCCTATTCGTGGGGCGCCCCTTCTGGATCATTAGTGCTCCTTTCGGCTGGGGATACCCGTTCCTAGCGTTGTTCTATGCCGGTGCAAGTGGTTGGTTCGGGCCTCCTACAGGTGGCGGTGGAGGAGCTCCATGCGCTATTTCACCTGGCGCGGGTGCGTTTCCGAATGCAGGGATTGGGGCTTGCTGCCTCATCTGCACCATGCTTTCGCGGAGCTTCTGGAACTCACGGCAGTCCTTGAGCATGTGGCTCGCCTTCTTTTTGTCATCCTGCTTGTCGATGTAGAAGTGGATGGTGCATGGACCCGAAAGATTTTCGTATGCTGAGGGTCCGTTATCGCGGTCGCGGCGCTGTCATGACTGTGTTGGGCGTCCCCCGTCGCGGAAGTTTCCTCCGCGGTATCCTCCGTTGTTGCGGTTGGCGTCATTGCGGCGATCGGCGTAGCCGGCCGCGACCATGTCGGGTCCGTCGCGATCGTCCTAGACGCGCGATCTTCTCTTTCTACGGCGCTCTCGTCGTCGACCGTAGTCGTCTTCTTCTTCCAATTGTGCTCGGTGAATGGAGTCTTCTCCGTCAGCCCACCTGTTGGCGATGTCCATGAGGTGGTCGAGTGTTTTGGGCTTGACACGCCCAAGTTCTTCCTTGAAGTCTTGGAGCTTGACGCCGTCCCTGAAGGCGTCGATGGCCCTCTCTTCGGAGATGTGCGCTGCGGAGTTTTTTGTGTTGGACCAGCGTAGTATGTACGAGCGAATGAATTCGCCCATTCGTTGAGTGCAGGCTCACAATTCTTCGATTGAGGCGGGCCTCTTGCTGGTGCCCTTGAAGTTTCGGATGAAGCTGTAAGCTAACTCATCCCAACTTCAGATGGACCCTGAAGATAGGCTGCTGAGCCAGATCCGGGCCGCTCCTGTCAGCTGCAGCTGAAGGCTTTGCATGGCGGTTTCCTTGTTTCCGCCGTGAAATTTGACGGACAATAGGTGGTCGCTGAGCCATGCCTTTGGGTCCCGTGTGCCGTCGAACTTCGGAGTATCCGAAGGGAGCTTGAAATTGCGCGGCATCTTTGTTCGCCGAACAGATCTGCTAAAGCATCGGGCTCCGCAGAGTTCTCCTTCGTCTTCGTCCATCTCGGATTCAGATGAGCATGCACGCTTTGCTTGCACATTGTCGATTTTGCGCTGTGTGAGCGCGTCTCTGGCGTCATAGTCGCGGTTGCGGTGGCGCGAACTCTTCTTCCTTCGAGGAAGGTCATGTTCCTCTTCTTCGGATGAAGGGGTGGGGCTGCGGTCGAACCTGACCGGAGCTTTCTTATTTGGCTCCGTAGGAGCTTCCTGGTGGAGCGCCGCTCCGACGAGTCCGAGTCCGGTAAGTGCGGACTTGTGCATGGCCCTCTTCGGGTCCCCCTCTGGAGGTGGGTGGGCTGCGAGGTACGCAGTGGCTGCCATGATCGCAGCCTGTGGCATTTTCGGGATGATGTTGCCGTCGGGGTCCATCTCCATGAAGGATGTGTGGAGAGTTCGGGTCACCTCACGGCGCTCCTTGGGATCCATGTTCTCCATCCGAGAGCGGTGCTTGTTGCCTTGGTTGGCGTTCGAGCTAGAGCCGATGCCCATGGCGGAGAGCGCGGCTCGTCGCGCGCTGTACTCTGAGGCTGCTTGCTTGCGTTTGTCAAGCACCTCCTGCATCTTGACCTGCTTCTTGTGCTCCTCGATCAGGAGCAGGTGGTAGGCCATCAGCAGATCCCGAGAGGAGTCTGCAGGCAGGACTATGTTGCCTGCCACGGCGTTGCGTGCCTGGGCCCATCCTTCTTTGCTAAGGTGGATAACATGGCCATTGTTTTCCCCTTCGGGTGGGGGGGACTGGCTTCTTCTATTCCCGCCATTTCGATCTAGCGGGTTAGGTGGCGGGTTGGGTGTTTGCTGATCCCCGTCGGCCTGTATGACTACATCGCATTGGTAGCGCTCGTAGATTGGTCCGCTGCTACCGCAGCTTTCAGATCAGGAACCGTAGGTCCCTGCATCCGATGGCGGATCGCACAGATCGGAGTTGCAGCTGCTGCTGCCATAGGAATCATCTGTTGATGATGTTGTGCGTAGCACGGGGTGTGGGGTCCATGAAGCGGGCCTGATTGATGGGAGGGGCACCCGCTCAGGGAGGCGGAGGGTGCCAGTTTGCCCCACCTAGAAGCAGAAGCTCCCGAACAGGATTTCGAGTCCGTCGCCTACGGGCTCGAAGTCCTTCATGGTGGCCGTTGAGTGGGCGGTGAAGTCAAAAGCGCCGAAGAGGAGGTGACTCTCCGTCACCGCAGAGTTGTAGATCGATCGGGTTGGGACCGTCACGACCGCACAATCAGCGTCCCCAGTTCCCACAGACGGCGCCAATTGACGAGGTTTGATCTCATCAGTGCCCATTGTTATGGACTTGGGTTTTGGAGAAGATGGGGATGCTGGAGATCATGGAACGGTTAGCAAACAAGCAACACGGGGACACAAGGTTTACCCAGGTTCAGGCCCCCGGAGGGAAAACCCTACTCCTGCTTGTCTGCTCTTGATTATGGCGGAACCGAAGGTTACAGGGGTGCGCAGATGCAATCTGGCGTGTATGCGAAAGTATGAGAGAGAGATCTAGGTCGTGCCCTCCTAGCCTTTATATAGACTTAGGCAGGTCCCGGGCATAGACCTAGTCGGTTACAAGTTCTAGGGTTTTACCCCTTTGAATTTCCTATCTACGATAGTCTTGCTCTCCAAGGATCTGAAGGCGTCATGGGCCTTGTCCACCCGAAAATCTTCATGGGACGGCGTACATCTGTCGTCGGCCTTCCTTGGGCTGGACCAGGTATGCTGAGATCATGTACCCGTAGGGTATAACCATGTCATGGGGGCACGTTGGACTCGGAAGGGAAGTGTATATATAACATACGACATAAAGAAGACCCCTTGCCAATCGAGAAGATGAGAAAAGCAGTAAAGGCTGTTAAAGATGGGGACTTCATTCCCGATAGAGAGAATGATGAGCTCACACTCACCCTTGGAAATAAGGAACATGATGGACGAACACGAGGCACAATAGGCTCCAAACCATGGAGCACTGGGTTTCCCAAAGAGAGGAAGAAATATCCTGATAGAAGCCGTAAGAGGAGAAAGGACAAGGCGGAAGTTGAAGCAGATATTCAGAAAGAGCGAATGCGTATAATTGAAGAACGAATAAAGCAACAACAAGATCAAATTAACGCACTTAGCCAACAAGGTACTACCGGCCCATCTCAACAGCACATGGTGGTAGAAGCTGCATTCGATGCTACCGGCCTATCGAATAATCGAAAAAGCAGTATGGCTTCCACCGAGGTCTCGGGTGATGACAATGACGATGACGATGGTGCACCGACGATGGCTCCTGTTGGCTACCCAGTGGATGATATCACACAGATGACACACTACGAGCTACATGTCAAAGTTGTGAACATATCAATGAAGGTGGCGGTCGGCTATGCCTTACCAATTGGACCCACACCAACTTACCACTGTCGTCCGGTTCCACAGGGCTACGTTGTTGTCGAGGTGGATGAAATCATGCCCACCTTTGAAGCTTTGAAGCTTGACTACCCTGCAGGTGAAGGGGATGTGACTGAACTAGGAGAAGCAACAAACGTCACCATTCTATGGCCAAAGGAATGTATCGTGCTTCCAAATCACACGCCAAGGCCATCTTCGCTGCCGCCTCACCCGTCTCCAGCGAGGTCATCGCCGCCGCGGCAGCCATCTTCGTCGCCTCACCCGGCTCCGTCGCCTCACCCGTCTCCGTCGCCTCACCAATCTCCGGCGCAGCCATCGCCGGCGCCTCAGGATAAAAAGCGTAAGCGTACCACCGCTACTCTACGTCGTGGTAAGCGATCACCGAAACGTAAACAAGAGCCTCTTCCAAAAGTACCAAAGGTTCCTCCCAAGAGAGCTTATGACTGTACTGAAGAGGAGACTACGGCTATCGTTGATGCGGAAACGACAGCGTTTTTCGCTAAACTAAGGCGGCCAAAAGAGCCAGAGTTCCCCAGCACCAAAGAAGAAAAAGCCCGAGTGTTCAAAATGCTAAAGACTCTTCATTAACCCGAGCCAAAGCTGTCATCACACTATGAGCGTTCTATTCTCAAGTCACATGCGGCACAACAAGCCTCGAAGAGCAGTACTGATGCGAGCGAGAAATCTGTTGTCCAGCTCGGAGAACAAGCAAAACAGTCTTGCGCCCCTCTCAAGGTGATTTCCCATACCAATGTGGGGTCGAGCAAATATGCGGCCGAAGAGCAGTATGATCCAGATATAGTTGCATAATACGGAGAAGCTGCCGCGGCTCAAGGTATGAGTATTGCTCAGTACTTATCCCAGTTACAGTACTTTCCCGTGTGTGAAGTAGCATACAAATACCAGTACGGCAAACCTCTCGTCAAACCTGAGGAGGTAAATAATCTTCCAACAAAAATGCGAAGATTGCATAACTGGTACATGCATGCCACAAAGGCCGGGGCTAACTGGATAATGCTGAGGGTTAAAAAAAAGCATTATGGGAAAGAAATAGATGATATGATATCCATTGAATTTGATGAACTATTTCAATTTATTCAATCAAGACGCCTTGGACAAATCGATCATCAGTGCCTATTGTCTGTAAGTACTAATTCTGTAATTAATTTAGTCTCTAGCTCTCTCACCTTGTTTATTGCATGTATATAATCATACTATAATACGCAGAATGAAGATTCTCGAATGCAGCAGAGGACAAATCTATGACATTGGGTTCATTGACCCATATTGGGTTCATCAACCTAATATCAAAACAAACCCCCAGGATACGGAGGATAATATCGTACACGCGTTAAGGTTTCAAGAAACCATAAGGGAAATACTATTTCCTTACAACTTCGAGTGAGTGTTATTATCTTGTATACACTTTCTATTTCGCTTACTCGATGTTAAGTATATAATTGATTAGTTATGCATGCGCAGCTTCCACTATATTCTGCTAATCATTCAACTTGACAAAGGGCGTGTACTAGTCATAGACTCGAAACATAAACCCCTTGAGACATGGAAGTACATGCAGATGCTTCTCCAGCAGTAATTCTAATCATTACAACACTATATCGGCAACGTTCGTGAATTTTATGATATCAAGTAATTAATAACTTCTTTTGTCGGGGGTGTACCCCCGGGTACCCTAGAGTTGGTGCATAAGTTATTCGATAGAGTGCTAAGTTAGTCAATTAAGAAACATGAAATATAAATAGAATAGAGAAAAAGATAAGAAAAGTACACTTGGGCCGACTCAGCATTAATTCGGCCCAAGTGAGAAGCCCCCAGGATCTCCTCTACACGCAACGGGCCGAATTAAAGCTACAGGAGCCGAATCAGCCAAAACCAGACCATCCATGCCGGGTGGGCCGAACTAATCACCTCGGCCCACAACACCACCGCCTCCTCCAGCCAAACCACTCCTCACCAAGTCGCCCGGGTGGGCCGGAACCAGCCGTCGCGGGCCTACAAACCCCGGTCGTCCCCGTCCTCCTCCCCCGGGTGGACCGGCACGGACAGCTCGGCCCACCGCGGGGCCTCGTTCGGCGAACAGCCTCGAGCCAGGCTCCCCCCAGCAAACCGCCGAGTCATCCCGGGTGGGCCGACGTCGGCTAAGTCGGCCCACCGCGGGGCTCCAGCATCCGGCCAGGCCGGCCGCTCCCCCTGGGCTACAACCTGCATCAAGAGACAGATCAGATCTGACCCGGGTGGGCTCCTCACCTCGCTGCCCCGCATGGGCCGAAAGAAGAAGACCTCGGCTGGGTCGCCATCTCCCCGCCTGGGCCGAACTAGGCCCCAGGCCGGCTCCCCTCTAGGCCGAATAGCCACTAACCCGGCCGGGCCACCAAACAATCCAGCTGGGCCCTTGTTTCCTGCAATCAAGACCAGGCCGAATCAACTAGGAAGCAGGCCGAATCACCGCTTCGTCTGGGGCGTCTGGGCCGAGTTATTTCAACCCGTACGCCCTCTTATTTATCTCCAGATGTGCTCCTAACCTTCACAGCTACACGCCATCTATCCAGGACAACTCCACAAGCGTCGTGCCAGTCTTGGGACGCCTCTGGCTCAGACTGGCACATGGCATAAGGAATATGCCATAGGCATCCAAGAATATGCTAAGGAATATGCCTTAGCATCTCCAAAGATGCCAAGGCATATGCTGAGCATCTCCAGAAGATGCCCGGAATATGCTGAGCATCTCCAGAAGATGCCCGGAATATGCTGAGAAGATGCCAATCGTAGAGAGCAAGATTAGTCCCCTGGGGTCCCCTTTATAAGGAGCACCAAGGGGATCGTTCTAAGAGAGGCCCCGAAGGGCTCCTCCCCTCTCAGCTCAATAGGAGCTCTCCTTCTTCTTCCTCCTCCACTCTGATAAAGAGATCTAGATAGAGGTATAGGAGATACAGCTCAAGAAGCATGATTGTAGCCACAAGTATGGCCAGATTATAAGAGATTAGATGTAGAGAATGAGGTGTTATCTCCACTTGAGAGCTTCAATCCAATATACATTGTATTTCTCTTTGTTCATACGAGTGCGGTCTTCACTGCATCATCCCTCCCCGGATTCCTCCACGTCCATCGGCCCCAACTTTAGCCTACCCATGGCATATGCCGTGATACCACCACGACATCTTTTATTCGTTTTCTTCGCCGGACAACGCTTGGAAACGGTTCACCAACAAGGCTAGGGGTGTTTGGAAAGAGGAGCTTACATTTCAACCACTAGATGTAAGCATCACTAGCTATATCCGCGCATCTCTTTGATTCTAGTTTTGATATCGTTATTATCATGCTTGATTTTTTTTGATTAAACTCTATTCTCGTAAAGTGCCTAACGCAGGGATCAGGGAATAATTTATGTGGATACTATGTTTGCGAGTTCATCCGTCAGACGTGCCGTGAGAAGGGCAGAAAATTAGAGCAACTCCACGTACGTAAACAATTTCTATAGTTTTTAATTACCATCAAATTGTGTTTAGTTTTATTCATATAGGTTGACTCCTTTTTTAAATTAGATCGAACTTCTACGAGACGGTCTTCTGCCAAAGGATTGCATACGAGCAATTCAGGAGGAATTGGCGGGATTCTTGGATGCAGAAGTCCTAAACCCAAAAGGAGAATACTATTCGGGTGTATAAACAATAGGGATTGTACAAAGAGCTTATTTTGTATGTAGTGCATGAACTCCGTGTATTGATTGTAATATGTTCAACACTTGGATTTATATTGTCATGATGATCTTGTGTAATATAATGGTTCCTTTATTGATGAGTGCAAAACACTAAATAAAAAATAAAACAACATAAATTAATTCTATGCGGCGGCACAAAAAGTGGCCAAAATGGTGTCGCGGCAAAAAAAGTTGCCAAAATGAATTCTCTGCCGTGGTAGAGAAATGTGTCAAATCTCTGCCGCGGCAGAGGGTTATTTGTCCCGGTTCGTGTTACGATCCGGGATGGTTGCTCCTCCCCCTCGCCCTCTGCCGCGGCCACGTGTACGCCCTTTTGTTCCGGTTGGTGGGGCAAGCGAGACTAAAGGTTTGGGCTTTAGTCCCGATTGCCCCGTCCCGGTTGGATAACCGGGACTAAATGCCCTTATCAACCGGGACACATGAGGCGGTTTCCACTAGTGTGAAACCGAAAACCCAACCGAAAAAACCTAACCGCAACCGAATTTCTGGTTTTTCTGGTTTATGGTTAAGGTTACAGTTAGCAAATTTGCAAACCGAATGCACTTCAGTTATTTCAGTTTATAACCAAAAACGTGGTTAAACCGAATAAAACCGATTAGCCTAGCTAAACAAAGAATTTATCGTTTTAAGCAAAGTCCAACTTCACGTCTATGTCTTATATAGAGTTTAAAGTGATTTTATGAAAGAAAAATGATTCATTGTGGTGGTTTGATCTTGTGGTTAATTGTTGTCTAGTGTGTAGGTGGTGAGTTCAAGTCCTACTAATTCTCATTTTTTATTTAACCATAATTTTTTATCTTTTATTTATTTCTCTTGAAATACGTTCGGTTGGGTTATAAAAGATACAAAACCAAAATAAATGTCTATAAAACTTAGTTGTTGTTTTAAAAATCGCGTCAACTTTGGTTAGTTAGGTTATTACCGAAACTGAACCTAATTTGTTCGGTTATTATCGAAACTGAACCGTATTTTTATACAAAAACGTATTTACCAAAGTATTAAAATCGTATTTACCAAAAACTGTATAAACCAAACCGATTTAACCAAATTAACCGAATGCGCAGCCGGAGTCCTGGTAGCTTATGAAAATGTTCATGCTATTGAAAATAAGAGATGGGGGAACAATGAAAGGCATGTAGTTAAACTTGATATGTATAAAACATATGATAGAGTTGAATGGATTTTCCTGGAAAATATGATGAGGAGATTGGGTTTTGATGAGCGTTGGATCACCTTAATGATGGTTTGCGTTAAGTCGGTAAGATATCAAGTGGGATATAATTCTGAAGAAACCGACATGTTTATTCCAACTAGGGGACTCCGTCAGGGGATTTTCTCTTTCCATATTTGTTCTTGCTATATGTAGAGGGGTTATCAGTCTCTTGTTGTATGAAGAAGAAGTTGGTGGCATTGATGGGTAAGGGTGTGCAGAAATGCACCGTTAGTTTCATATCTACTATTTGTTGATGATTCCTTGATCCTCATGGAAGCTGATATGAATAATGTAACTTCCTTACAATGAGTGTTGTATACGTACTATGATAATTCGGGGCAACCGGTGAGTTTATGAAAGTCGAGTATATTTTTCTCTCCCAATACTAATGTGCTTATGAGAGCTGAAATCTGTGAGACTCTCCATATTAACACGAAAGCCCTCTAATAGATATCTAGGCCTCAATGGTTGGGGCTAATAGAAGTGACTATTTTGAGCATTTATTGAGAGATGTATTCAGACAATCAATGGTTGGAAGGAGAAGCTTTTATCCATTGGGCGTAAAGAATTTTTTCTAAAGGATGTTGTCCAGGCTATTTATGTCTATGCCATGTCGATTTTCTTAGTCCCAAAAGGTGTATGCATGATGAATGCTATATCCAAATTTTGGTGGGGAGATGATGACAATAGTAATAAGATGCATTGGCTAGTATGGTGAAAATTGTGCTACCTGAAGAAGAAGTAGGTATGGTGTTTAGATATTTTCATTCAAAGCAGGTTTGGACACTTGTTAATAAGATAGACTCCCTCTGTGCTAGAGTGCTACATGCAAAATATTATCCGTATGGTGACATCCTAAAAGCTGGACCAAAAGCAGGCTCATATTACACTTGGTAAAGCATATTGGCTGGAGTTTCAACTTTTGAAAGAGGTTATGTCTAGAGAGTTGGCAATGGAGAGAAAACTAATATCTAGAGTGATCCTTGGATACCGGCTAGCCCTAATAAGAAGGTGTTTTATCTCAAAGAGGGGTGCGGTTTATACCAAGGTTGGTGAGCTTATTGATCCTATGACTGGTCACTGGGATGAGAATCTCCTAGTTTCGCTATTTGGTGTCATTGATGTTCGTTGCATTCTACAAATTCCTCTCCACAATCATGTGTTCAACGATTTTATAGCTTGGTGATACGTCCAAAACGTATCTACTTTCCTGAACACTTTTGCTATTGTTTCTCCTCTAAACTTGTGTGATTGGATACAACTAACACGGACTGACGCAGTTTTCAGCAGAATTTCCTTGGTGTCTAGTTTTTGTGCAGAAAATCAACTTTTAGGAAAAATCCCGAAAAATACGCCAAAAATCCTATTTTACCAGAAGACTCACGGAGCCAGAAGATGAGGCAGACGTGGGCCACGAGGGGCCCACACCCCCTGGTCGCGCAGGCTGGGCCTAGCGGCGCCTAGAGGGGGTGCGGCCACCTCGGGCACCCCTAGGCCTCCCTCTTCGTCTACTTAAAGCCTCCTGACCTAAAAACTCCGAGGGGTTTGACGTTTTTCCACAAAGAGTTCCGCTGCGCCGCCACCACCAGAAACCGCGATTCGGAACCAGAAACTCCGTTCAGGCCCCCTGCCTGGACGAGGATTTGGAGGATATCATCGCCATCATCATCACTTACGCCTCTCCATCAACCATCCATGTTTCCCCCATCCATGAGTGAGTAATCCCCCGTTGTAGGCTATGGGGATGGTAGGGATTGGATGAGATCTATCATGTAATTGAATAAGATTGTTAAGGCATGGTGCCTAGTATCTCTATTTGTGTTATTTGACTTTGTTGCAACTTGTTATGCTCAATGCTTGTCACTAGGGCCCGAGTGCCATGATCTCAGATCTGAACTTGTTATTGATTCATGATGATAGTATTGTTTGTGATCTTATCTGCAAGTTATGTACACATATCATTGTCCGGAACCAAAGGCCCCTAAGTGATAGAAATTGGGATAACAGGAGGGGATGGCTATGATATGAGGATCACATGTGTTCACGGAGTGTTAATGCTTTGCTTTGGTACTCTATTAAAAGGAGTACCTTAATTGCCAGTAGATTCCCATGAGGCCCCGCTGCAACGGGCTGACAGGACAAAAGATGTTGTACAATTTCTCATTGCGAGCATGTATGACTATATATGGAACACACGCCTATGATTGTTTAGTACTTGGATGCTTTATCTTATTTATCTACAAATGCCCTAGATCTTGAAGTTATATGAATAGTCTCGTCCATGCAACGCCCGTCCATCCATCCCTATGCCTATCGTACTCAGTGAGGCCCCTGCTGTTTGCTACTATTGTTACTACTGCCTTTGTTTTACTGCTGCTGTTACTTTGCTATTGCTACTACAAAATTGTTGCTACTGATAAACTACTATGAGCAAGACTATTTCCAGGTACAGCTGAATTAACAACTCAGTTGTTAAGGCTTATAAGTATTCTTTGGCTCTCCTTGTGTCGAATCAATAAATTGGGTTATACTACCCTCGAAGACTGTTGCGATCCTCTATACTTGTGGGTCATCACTTGGGGAGCAACAAAACATGGCAAATATACTATCCTCTCAGGCTATTATCTATAGTGGCGTCATTAGTTTGTCCCGTCAGCGGGTCATCTTAATATTCCTAGCACTATCACTACTAACCTGGTTTGGAAATTTCTCTAGAGTTTGAAAAGACCAAATAAAGTGAAGATTTTCGTATGGCGATGATGATGCTCGACGTGGCACTTCGTTGGTAACCCCAAGCGTAGGGTGTGAAGAGCAAGCAGCAAGTTTTCCCTCAGTTGAGACCGAGGTTATCGAACCTTAAGGAGGAAGGAAACATCACACAGGTGTTGCAAGCAACGCGGAGACCTGCACAACACAAACTCAAGACTTTGCTCCAACGAATCAGTGAGGTTGTCAACCTCACCGGTTTGCTGTAACAAATGATTAAACGTATGGTGTGGAAGGTAATGGTTTGCAGCAAATAAACAAGTAACAGTGAAATATGTATCAATGGTAAAGATTGGACCAGGGTCCATAGTTCACTAGAGGTGCTCTCCTTAGATAAACAACATGGCATGAAGGGTAAACAAATTACAGCAGGGCAATTGATAGGAACTGAGCAAGGCATAACAATGCAATTACTATCAGAAAGATCCTATGAGATTCGATTGAACAATACAACAAGATACATAGACCACCATCCAATTGCATCTATGACTAGAAGTCCACCTTCAGGTTAACATCCGAACCCCCTCCAGTATTAATTTGCAAGCAACAGACAACTTCTTTAAGCAAAGTGTGTAAGGTAAACAGTCCACATGTTCCATGAACAAGAGACCGTTGTTTTCTCCCAAGTAGCAACATCACATCTACAACCGAAGAGATTATTGTCACTTCCCTTGGAAACTAGAGGTATGAACCCACTATCGAGCATAAATACCCCCTCTTGGAGTCACTAGCAACTACTTAGCCAAGATAGCTACTAACAACAGAGATCATGCAAGATCACAAACAACACAGACATGATAGAATCATAAAGACAAAACCAATAATCAAACCAACATAATAATCTCAATATCCATCGGATCCCCGCAAACACAACATGCATGATTACAAATAGATTAGATCTTGATCATGAACGAAGCTCACAAGATCTATACATGAAAGCACAAAGGAGGAGATACAACCATCTAGCTACTACATGGACCCATAGTCCAAGGTGGAACTAGCATCATACCGGAGAGAAGGCCTCCGGGATGATCTCCCCTCCGGCAGGGTGCCGGGAAGAACTTCAGATCTCCCCCGATCTAGGGATGATGGTGGCGGTGTCTAGAGACGGTTTCGTGGAGATTTGATCGGGTGCTTAGGGTTTCTGCATCTGGGGCTTCTTATAGGCGAAGGGGGAGGCTGAGGAGGCGACCAGGGGGGTCAAACCCTACCCAGGCACGGGCCTACCCCTGGCCGCGCCTAGGAGGGGTTGGCCGCCCTGGCACGCTTCCTCGTCTCCCCTCTGGACTTCTTGTTCTCCACCGAAAGTAATTGACTTTGACGTTTGTCCCGTCCAATTCTGAGAATATTTCTTTACTAGCTTTTCTGAAACCAAAAACAACAGAAAACAGGCAACTGACACTATGGCAACTTCTTAATAGGTTAGTACCAGAAAACATGTAAAAAGCACCTCAAAGTGTAGACAAGCAAAGCAAAGTAAATACTAAACAAGCATGGAGCATCAAAAATTATAGATACGTTTCCGACGTATCAGGCGGGCGCTGCATGGAATCATCACTTTAAAGGTAATTATGTACAACCGACACATTGGTGATTCGGGTGGATGTCCTATATGCAATCAAGGTCCGGAGGATATATCACATTTAATATTCCAATGCCAAGCGACTAAGGATATATGGGAGAATATTGGGGTATCAGAGATCATTGTTGAAGTTGCTTTACTGGATTGGTCAAGGTATACGGTTCCAAAAGATCTTCTCCGGTGACAGGATAATACCCTTCCAGGTTTTAATGATATCGGGCTAAAAGAAACTATTAGTGCATGCAACTAGTACTTATGGTCCATCAAAAGGCAAAGGACGCACAATGAGCATGTGGCGGCGGTTTATTAGTGTAAGATATCCATCCTATTGCCAATTCATCGAGATCTCTAAAGCCAATGGGAAGCAGGGAGGCGGCAAGATGGTCAAGACCTACTCCAAGACACATAAAATTGAACGTTGATGTGTCATATCATGCCGATGCTTGTGCTGCTTCAGCGGGTGCAATCCATCATGATTATCAAGGACGGTTTGTGGCGGCTTCAAGCCTCTTCATACCACATGTGGCCTCGGCGGTGATGGCATAAGCCATTGCCATGAGAGAAGGACTAAAATTGGCAAACAGTCTCGAATTCGCAAGGATTCAAGCGGAATCGGACTCTACTGATGTCATTGATGCATGCAAAGGACATGATAGGTGGTGGAGCGAGGCATCTGCAATCTAGGCTGGCTGCATTTACCTTATGGCGTTGATCAGAAGTGTGTATTTTACTCACTACCCGCGGGATGCTAATCAAGTGGCTCATGATCTAGCTAGAGATTGCTTTGTTAATCGCTTATCTTGTAGTTGGGTTGATGATCTCTCTAGTTTTATATTGAACAGTTTGCTAAATGATGTAACTATAATTGCTAATTAATAAAGCCATTGTTCCCCTAAAAAAAGAACAGTTGGACTTGCATCACGACTCATGCATCTTGAATGTTACATGGATTGCAACTGGAAAAAATAGTTTGGTTGTAACGTATAAAAATGTTCATGCGGTGAATAAAATTGTTCATGTCTTCGGTGATCAACCATATAATAATATCGGTTTTGTTAATTAATTCCAATTGGAACAAGAATTAAGTTAGACCTTGGTCAACACCAGGACAGTTAGCATTTGCATCACGACGCATGCAGCATGAAGGTTATATGTGTTGCAACACTGAGAAAAATAATCTGGTTGTAAAGTAAAAAAGTGTTCACATGTGATTATGAAAATTGTTCATGTAGTAAAAAAATGTTCATGTAATACAAAATTATAGGGTATTCGAGACGTAGAAGTGTAAAATTACCATTAAATTAGATCGAAAAAACCTGTCACATGCCACCACGAGAGACTCCGCCCAAGGTGGACGACCTCCTCCATAAAATCCTCCTACACCCCTCCAACCTTGGTCGTATACGATTTTCTTCCTCGTCTCTTGCCCTGGTCTACCTAATTTGTCCTTGCTCCACCAGTGGAACGAGAGCTTGAAAGTACAAAAAAATCCCGACAATTGAGATTTCCCTTCTTGTTTTGGACTAATATCTGATACTTCCTCTGATCCATAATAAGTGTCACTCATCTAGTATAAAGTTTGTACTAGTTTAGTACAAACTACACGACACTTATTATGAATCGGAGGGAGTAGTAGAAATATGACTTGATGATCTCACAGGTGCTGATACTTTTAAACCGGATTATGGATATAATATAATATCATTTTTCATAGTAGATCTAGGTTTAATTGAACCTTAAAAAACAACGCTAATAAGAATAAAAATAAGGACACGTCCACAAGACTTTGGTTTTTTACCTTTGTTTATCGGACCAATCTAGTTTATTTTATATTGTGGGTTGAATCAATATGTTGAGATATGCCAAGGTTGAATATCCACATGCAGCTACACATCATATAGGGTAAATGATAATAATAAGCATAGTCGTATGTAAGGTTCCAATAAAGATAATCTTTTGTGGGCAACACATCCTAATATATCAGAGCCCCTGAGAGGCCACATACATAGCAGTAGTCTTTTAATACAACCGAGTGTTCCGCGAAGCACCGGGTTACAAATGATTATTAACTGTAGAACACATATTAGGGCACTAAGTGGTGATGTTGTTGTGATCCCGAATGGATCGCTAAGCGAAGACCGTACTACCCTTGCTATCACCGGGATTCCTATAAGATCGCCGCTAGCCAAGTATCTCACCTCAAGCCTTGATCGATCTCAGGGGGTCTTGGGTACCTACAAGTCCAAAAATCGAGGCAAGAGACAAAGAAACAAATGATACAAATCCCTCTTACAAACCAATACACAATTCTCACATAGATTAGATACACATAAACGCTGCGAGGTTTCTCCCCAACCCGTAGCCAGTGAGGACTACTCACTCATAACAATAAGATCAAGGATAGAAAACATTATGCAATGCTTATATTAAAATCAAATATTCTTACAATGATCACCGAATCACAAGGAGATCTCAATTACAAAGTAATAGCTATGGATAATGGAGAGTATAGGGGATGGAAGGGATGAACTATGATGTGGATCTCCTTTGGTGGTGTTGTGCAATCTGATAATGGCGGCCCTCTACATGGCGGCTGGGACCTTAAAATATATAGGAGCCTTCACGAGAGTTGTAGGGTTTGACGAGACGAAACCGCCGCCACCCCGTACGGTCATACGGTACGGGTGGGGCGTACCAGTGGTCGTTATGCTGCCTGGCGCCTGGTATTAGCTCTAGAAATACTTGGTCGTCAATACTTCCTCGAAATTATCATTTATGATTCTAGATTTCGCAATAAAAGTGTGATTTCCTGCACAACATAAATCAAAGAAAGGTTTTGTATATCTTTGTAATAATTAGTCATTAATGGCAAATCAAGAGATAATAATGTCAATTGCTTAACAAAAACAATATTTAAACACAGAGAAAGATGACGCTTTTTGGAGCCATCAGGTGCATAAGGAGTCAAGAACGTCATTTATTTCATAGTGAAAAAACTTCCATTTCATCTCACCATAACCTCAAGGACTTCTCACACATTTTTTTTGTTCTTTCCATTTATTGAGGTGATTGCGTCAACTACAAAAAAAAATGATGTGTCTGATTATCTCCGAACCTCAATCTCAACACAAATTTCGAGCTGAACACCGCAAGCCCTCACTCCCCTTATTTTTCATTCAAGGCCTCGATGAATACTCATCTAATACTCATTTTTCTCTGCTCTAGACCCATCTAACTGTATCCTGCTACACACTTATCCATGCCACAACATTGCTACGATTGTTGGGGGCTTCTATAGCTACTACCATGGCCTCGAAGTCCTCATCAACGCGGATGAGACATTGTTATCACTAGATGATGCCCCATAGGGTGCTGAGAAATTCACAGCAAACACTTCCCCGACAAAAGGTAGTTAGAGCAATTAGGTATAGTTCTCCAAAGGACCCCAGTTTTATTTAGAGACAATGATTCTGAATTGTGTGCAAAAGCGCATGCTACTATGCTGAGATGAAATGGAATTAAGTGTCCTACCATTATCTATGTATTCTTGTGGTACAAATATTGCTCATGTCAAAATGGGATGAGAATAACTATCCCAAGAGTTGAATTACAAGTGACTCTTTCGTGTGCAGATAAATGCTCGAATACACAGTGGTAAATAAAGATGTGTTTGAGATGAGCAATAGGATTGTCTATCTATATGACACAAATAAATTTCTTACTTCTATTTCCAATGATAGCGCCAAGTCCTTGTTTTTGTTTCTAGAACCATGTGGAGATTATTGGTCATTAATAGCCATCACAAAATGATCCTTAACAAATACTCCCTCCATCCCATTATAAGTTGCGTACAGTTTCTGATCCGAATACCAAAAGAGCCGATTTGCTAAAAAAAAGCATACGGAACTACCCTCCACACCCTGCCCATGCCAACGACCAGACTCCTCTTGCCTTAAATTGCATGTAAGTATGTTTCCTCTTTCTTCTCTCTCATCCCGCATGCAACCACTCATTTAACACCAAAAAAGCATGCAACATCAATTGTGGAGGGGTAGAAAGGTCAAGATTAGGCCAGTGCCAATGCGTCGTCTCTAAATGCCGTATCCAGCTAAGAAACGGATGTCTAAGATACTACCACCACAATGCACTGTATCTATCTCTTGTATCTTAAGGATTTACTAGCAGATCAGTTTGTGGCATAGTTAAACTACAACTTACTTTGTGGCCTCAGACCGATGACAATGGGCGTTTCTTGACACAATTTCATAGGTAAAATGCTGACATGACGGTCTAATTAATGAGGGAAGAGAGAATTGTTGTAGTATGTAAGCAAAGAACCGGCTCTTAGCTCACTAACCGAGATGGCTTTAATGCAAAATTTATCCGGTGCTCCAATATAGTCTCTCAGACCTCGAATAGACTGCTGCATGTCCGTCCGATTGGGTGAGCTGCCGGGTTGCTGAGGCCACAAAGTAAGCTGTAGTTTAACTATGTCACAAACTGATCTGCTAGTAAATCCTTAATATACAAGAGATAGATACGGTGCATTGTGGTGATAGTATCTTAGACCTCCGTTTCTTAGCTAGATACGGCATTTAGAGACGATGCATTGGCACCGGCCTCAGCAACCCGGCAGCTCACCCAATTGGACGGACATGCAGCAGTCTATTAGAGGTTTGAGAGACTATATTGGAGCACCGCATCAATTTTGCATTAAAGCCATCTCGGTTAGTGAGCTAAGAGCCGGTTCTTTGCTTACATACAACAGCTCTCTCTTCCCTCGTTAATTAGACCGCCATGTCAGCATTTTACCTATGAAATTGTGTCAAGAAACACCCATTGTCACCGGTCTTAGGCTCCTCTACAAGATACGCAACATAATATGGAAAACCCTGAAAAAACTAATACGCAACTTAAAATGGGATAGAGGGAGTATTACTTGTTTTTCATATAACTATCTATGATCTCGTAAATAATAAGTATGACCTTTACATGGAGTTAGATGTTCTCTTGATAGTGTGATGTAAACTTTGAAGAAGACTTCAGCACTACATAAATTGAAAAAAGCATCTATGCTGGATTTCTCTGATAAATCAAGCACACCCATGCATAACTCGTAAAAAAGCAACATGGCATATAGGTGAGGCAGATGAAGCTGATTTATATTGGTTTGCGCAAGGAAGGGGATGGAAAACCATGGTCATCGGGTCGATTTGCTAATAAATGAAGAGACACCATGCATAAGCAAGCAAATGAGTTCTAATTACAATTCTGAGTGCAGTGGAAAGCCAATGGCCGGTTCGAATCCATCAAGAGCGAGAGAAGAACTAACGAAGGATGAGAGAGTCACATTGAAGTGCCTCACATGGAATTAATATAAGCAAACAAAAAATAGAAGGGGTCTAGACACATGAAAGGCATTAGTAACAAGGCAATTGTTCTTGGTATGCATGCATGAGATGATGTGGCCATGCGTTGGATGATGTAGTGGGACCGGAGGTGGCATAGCTGCATGTTTATAAAAATATATTTGTAGGCATAATTAGACGATACCCCGGGCATCGTTGTGGAATATTTGTTCAATTATTTTTAGAAATATGTACAATAAAAGTAGTAGAAACTAACTGAACTAAGTCCACGATTCCCACATTTTGCTCTTGGAAACAATAATATTGTTTATGTTGTCAATTCTTCTGCTTAATACTGGTAGATATAAAATATATCATCATTTCTTCTGACGGAAATGGATAATCAATTACCCGCTCGACCAAAGAAAATATTGTAAATGTTAATTGTGAGTATTTAAATGCCTTGACTCAATATTGTCAAAGAGAATATGCAGATGAACTCACAAAATACAGTTACCACATTATTGTACGCATTTCTTATTTTTATTGCCAAAATGGAATTTTTTTGTTCAAATCGATTGGTAAGCCATCCATTAAAAGCGAGAAAGCAGTGAATTGAAAATTGTGTTGTCATGATCTGTTAAAGCATGGAACGAACAACAAAAGGAAGACAGTAGACGAAGATAAGATCACTTACATGTAAGTGTGGGGACATCAATAGTTTAATTGTAGATTCCACTTAACTCTCTATTCTGAGAAAGGAAGGAAAACACATATTAGTTTAGAATATCCAAGAAATTAAAAATATAAGTGAAACGAAATATGGGAAAGGAAGATCAAGGACCATTCGCGGTGCTTACAAGATCAAATTCACACTGATATAAACATCAATCTGATGAGACTTTTGCTGCATGAACAACTTGTAAACTTTGGGAGAACAACCGTTGCCCTCTTGGGCCGGTTGGGTACATGTTAAATATGCTAGGAAGAGCCCCTAGCATGGCGTATACAGGGAGGATACGTATATGGTGGTGTACTACACCATCACATATACATATCAATATTACAACTCTAACACCCCCCTTAATCTAAACCTGGGAGAGGTTGAGATTACGTTTAAACTCATCTAATTTCTTAGAACATAACACTTTGGTAAAGCCATCTGCAATCTGATCCTTGCTAGATATAAACCTAACATCAAGTAACTTATTTGCAACTTGTTCTCTAACAAAATAAAAAATCAATCTCAATGTGTTTGATACGAGCATGAAAAACTGGATTAGCAGACAGGTAAGTGGCACCAAGATTATCACACCAGAGACATGGTTTTTCCTTGAGTGTAACTCCAAGTTCTCTTGCTAGTGATTCAACCCATATAAGCTCAGCCGTGGCATTTGCAAGTGCTTTATATTCAGCCTCAGTGCTTGACCTGGACACAGTAGGTTGTTTCCTGGCACTCCAGGATATGAGGTTGGGACCAAAAAATATTGCAAATCCACCAGTAGAACGCCTGTCATCAAGATCACCTGCCCAGTCTGCATCTGAAAATGCACTAAGAAGAGTTGAACAAGATTTTTGAAAGGTTAGGCCAACCTTTCTTGTACCTTGTATATACCTCAAAATTTGTTTGACCGCAGTCCAATGTGTAGTTGTAGGTGCATGAAGATATTGACAAACCTTGTTTACTGAAAACGATATGTCAGGTCTAGTAAATGTTAAATATTGAAGCCCACCGACAATACTCCTGTAGTGTGTCATATCTTCAGGACCAAGAGGAGAGCCGTCCGTCAAGGACAATGTATCAGTGGTAGATAAAGGTGTTGGGCAAGGCGTGCAAGAGCTCATACCCACACGAGCAAGCAAATCTAAAGCATATTTTTCCTGAGTCAAAAGCAAGCCATTGGACTGTTTGTGAGCCTCAAGTCCTAAAAATAAATGCAACTCTCCAAGATCCTTAAGAGCAAAATCAGAGATGAGATTATGAAGAAGTGCAGAGATAGCCTGATCTGAGGAACTGGTCACAACAATATCATCCACATAAATAAGTAGGAACATAGTGATACCTGACTTATTGAAAAGAAATAAGGATGTATCAGCTTTAGAAGGTATGAAACCAAGGGTATGAAGCTTGGCGCTTAATCGTGAGTACCAAGCACGAGGAGCCTGTTTCAAACCATATAGAGCTTTGTCAAGTTTGCACACATGTGTTGGAGCAGCGGAAGACACAAAACCTGGTGGTTGTTTCATATAAACCTCCTCTTCCAGAACACCATGTAGAAACGCGTTCTTAACATCTAGCTGCCTGAGACTCTAATCTCGAGAGACTGCTATAGATAAGACAAGTATGATGGTAGCAGCCTTAACAACAGGACTAAAAGTATCCTCATAATCTATACCATAGCGTTGCTTAAATCCTTTTGCAACCAGACGTGCCTTGTACCTGTCAATGGAACCATCAGCATTTTTCTTGTCACGGTAAACCCACTTGCAGTCAATAATATTCTTATTGGGGCTTGGGGGCACAAGATGCCAAGTATTGTTGGCAATGAGAGCATTGTATTCTTCTTGCATGGCATTGTTCCAATTTGTATCTGCTAAGGCATCCTTTAAATTTGTGTGTTCTCATGTAGCTGCTAAAAGCCACCAGCGAATAGTCCCATCAGTCCCGGTTTTTGGCTGTGTAATGCCTCTTTGTAGTCGTGTTTGAATACGGGGAGTAGAATTATCCACAGAAGATCCTGCACCTGGATTTGGTGAAGCATCACCTGTCACAGGGGACAGCGGCACATCGGCGTTCGTGTCCGCCGACGCTGGAGATCGGATGCATGGCGACAGAGGCGGGTCCGGGGACAGCGATGCATGCTGGCCTGGCGAGGCGACCGACGACATGGGAGACGTGGTGGCTCGGCGTTGGTGCGGATCGCACGAGCGGGACCTGGCCCGGGAGTGGCGGGCCTCACAGGGAGACGTGGCAGGCGCGCATTGGCGCGGCTCTGGCGACAGCGACCGCGACGCGGCGCGAGACACCGCGCGCGCGTGATCCAAGGCTGATCGCTGGCAAGGATCAGCTCCGGGATCAGTGCTGGTCTCTTTTGTCCTTTCTTCCTCTTGTGTGCTGTTATTGCATGTACTGTTTGGACTGTTGTTTGCAGAATTTTGCTCAGAATTTGACACTGCTTCTTCGTGAACTGTTTGAGGAGGAACCTGCAAAGGGACAAGAGGAGGAACAATCTGCAAAAACTGGTCATTAGTATGCACACCCCTATCGAGGCAAAGGAGTATGGTCAGAAGGAAGCAAAAGGATTTCTTCACGAAGACGGCGACCAGCATTAGGATGTAGGGATGAAAAAGGAAAGACATTTTCATCAAAGACAACATTACGAGAAACATAAACACGGCCAGTAGTGATATCTAGACATTTAACTCCTTTATGCAAGGGACTGTAGCCAATAAAAACACACTGTTTGGAACGAAAAGATAGTTTACGTGTGTTGTAAGGAAGAAGATTGGGCCAACAAGCACAACCAAATACACGTAGTGGTTCATAGTTGGGTTTGATTTGAAGTAATTTTTCTGTGGGTGTCAGAAAATCAATGACCTTGGAGGGAAGCAAATTGATAAGAAAAGTGGCAGTAATGAAAGCATCATCCCAAAACTTGAGAGGCATAGATGCATTAGCCAGAAGCGCAAGTCCAACTTCAACAATATGGCGATGTTTATGTTCAGCGAAGCCATTTTGTTGATGAGCATGAGGACAGGAGACATGATGAGTGATGCCTACGCGCTAAAAGAAACCATGGAGTTTTTCATATTCACCTCCCTAGTCAGTTTGCATTGTGATAATTTTCTTATCAAATTTTCGTTCAACATATTGTTAAAAATCAAGAAACACTTGATACACATCTGACCTTTTTTTAAACAAATAAATCCATGTAAACTTGCTATAATCATCAATGAAACTCACATAATAGGCATGTTTCCCTACAGATAAGGGAGCAGGTCCCCATACATCAGAAAAAACCTGTTCCAATGGAACAGTTGATACACTAGTTGACACAGGATAGGGCAACTGATGACTCTTAGCCTGTTGACAGGGGTCACATACATAAGAGTTTGTGTCTGGAGTATGGGCCAGATTATTTTTCCTAATTATTTGCTGAACTGTAAAGGATGAAGGATGCCCTAGACGACGATGCCAGGTGGAGGATGAAGGCTTGATGGTGACAAGTGCACGCTTGGATGATGGACCAGTGGAGACAGGAACAAGGGGGTAAAGTCCACCGGAGCAAGGGCCTCTAAACAGGATTTCCTGTGTGTCCTGATCCTTAATCAAGAAAAAGAAGGGGTGAATTTCAATAAAGGCATTATTGTCTAGGGCAATTTTGTGGGCAGAAAGTAAATTCATGGATGAACTAGGAACATGAAGAATATTATTGAGATGCAATGAACTATGCGGGGTGTGCAAAACAGAATGAGCAATGTTAGCAATTTCCATACCTTGCCCACTAGCAGCATGAACACGATCACGGCCTTGATAATTTTCATGAATCTGAAGTTTGTTGAGCTGTCCTGCTACATGGTTTGTTGCACCAGTGTCCATGTACCAGTTAGTGTCAACACCATAGGCACCTTTTTGATGATCATTGGGAGCATCGTCATCGTCATCATCCATAGCGCCACCAACAGTCGCCGGCAGCATGACCCTCCTTTTTGCAAATCTGACAAAAAACTCCCTCCTGGAATGGTGTGGCAATGCGGCCACGATTCTTGCGCCCCCCCTTGGACCGCCGTGGCTGGTCAGGACGAGGAGGAGCAGGGTGCGGTGGAGGGTTAGGCGGGCGATATGGTGGGTTTGTAGGGCGCATTGGTGGTGGTATGTAGGGGTAGTAGGTAGGAGGCATGAAGTATTGAGGTTGTGTGGGATATGTAGGAGGCATATATGGTGGGGGTGTGTGGGTTTGGGTCGGATATGTATAGGGAGGATTGTAGGGTTGTGGCGGCGGTGTGTATGGATGGGTTGGTGGTGTGTAGGATGGAGGCTGATAGGGTGGTGGCTGGTATGGTGGAGGTTGGGTAGGTGGTGGTGGTGGGCATGGAGGCGCACCCCCATAAGAAGAAGGGGGACGACGAGAGGCAGCATTAATAGAAGATGTAAAATTTCCTGGCGCCTGTCCAGTAGCAAGTAGCATGGCATCCCGACTTTCACAGGCTAGAAGCTGAGCACACATATCATTGAGAGAGGTGGAGGGAACAGCATTAATAGCAGCAACAAGATTGTTGAACGAGCCATCAAGGCCATTCATGATGTAATCCTTCAACTCATCATCATCAACAGGCTTCCCAGCAGCAGCAAGTTCAGATGCAAAACCTTTCATCTTGGTAACGTACTGTTGCGCAGTCATGTCGAGCTTTTTTGTGTTGGTAAGGGATCCTTGAAGTGTAGACACCCGAGACTTGGATTGTGTGGCATATATGTCATGAAGAGCACGCCACACATCAACAGCATGGTGAAGGCCGAAAACATGTGGAAGAACATCCTCTGACAGAGAATTGACAAGAAAACTGACCACTTGTTGATCCTTGATGATCCACTCATCATAGCTTGGATTTGGAACAAAGAACTTTTTATGATTGTCATCTTCAGCTTCAATCTTTTTTGGCGGAGCCCGATCGGTCCCCTCTAGGAGTCCCATGACTCGAGCAGCACGCAGGGTAGGTAGAGCCTGTGTCTGCCAATAGCGAAAATTCTCACGAGTAAGCTTCATGGCGGGTGGGGCACCAAGGGTGGATGACCCCGGCGTGGAGTGGGAGGACGACGCCGTCATGATCCTGGAACAGGCGGTGGAGAAGAACGAAACAGAAGGAGCCGATCGGACTGCAAAGAAGCAACACGATCGGATCTAGGGTTTTGTAGGGTTTTGGTGGTGTGGGATCGTGGTTGTAGAGGGGCAGCCGCAAGGAGAAGAGGAGCGGCGGCGACAAATCCTGGTCCTGTCCTGCAAGTCCTGGTCCTGGGAGATCCTGGTGACGCGGCGCAAGGGCGCCGGCGGCGAAAGCGGCTAGAGGTGTGGAGGAGGAGGGGCCTCTGATACCATGTAAACTTTGGGAGAACAACCGTTGCCCTCTTGGGCTGGTTGGGTACATGTTAAATATGCTAGGAAGAGCCCCTAGCGTGGCGTATACAGGGAGGATACGTATATGGTGGTGTACTACACCATCACATATACGTATCAATATTACAACTCTAACACAACTTAGCTTCTATAACCATAGTAATCTAAACATAGACTAATTTTTAGGACTAAAAAATTTTTAGGACTAAAAGTTATCCCTAGAAATCTTTTAATCCAATGCATGCCTGCAAAACCGAAACACACACTAAAGGAGGGAGGCTGAGAGAGAGGTGCTCCCACAGATAGTACAATCTGTGTCAGAAATATTCATTTGATGCAACAAAAGGGAAAGGCTTATATGCTCTATCCCCACACGATTATTTAATTATATGGTATCTGTAGCAAATGGATGCCTGCAAAACTGAAACACACAATAAGAGAGGGAGAGTGAGAGAGAGGTGATCCCACAAACAGTACAATTTGGGTTAGAAATATTCATCTGATGCAACAATAGGAAATCGACTATATGGTCTAGCCCCACATGACTATTTAGTTATATGGTATCTGTAACAAATGCCTACCTGCAAAACTGAAACACACACTGAGAGAGGGAGACTAGGAGAGAGGTGCCCCCAAAAAAGTAACGTTTGTGTTAGAAATATTCATTGGATGCAAAAAGGAAATCGATTATATGCTCCAGCCCTGTAGAATTGCGGAATATTATCTGTATTGATATTGCTTGTAGTGATTACAACGTGAGCCCTTGGGCTGTTTATATAGTACTAGAAGACTTGGAGGGCAAGAAGACTACTAGAGATATAATTGGATTACAAACTTAAACTACCAAATATAGTCCAAACCGTGATATACTCTAACACTCCCCCGCAGTCAGATCGGTAGTGACACGAACGGTCTGACTGGAGCATAATCCGAAGACGGAGATGGAAGAGGATGTCGATGTCGATGTAGCCGGAAGTAGGGCGTTGTAGTCGTGGTCGATGATGCCATTGGTGATGTAGTCGCCGTTTGATGAAGTCGATGAAGTTGATGATGTTGTTGTGTTGTGGTCGATGTCGTCGTTGAGCCGGGAGAATTCGCCGTAGTGGTTGAAGTAGACGTAGTTTGAGAAGTAGCTCGACCTGCAATGCCGAGCTTGCCAGACTCGGGAGCGTGTCGGGGACGAAGGCACGCGTCGGTGTTGCCGATACCGAACGTGCGAAGACAGGGACCACCATGAGCCATGCGCGCCAGAGCCGGAGGGAGCAGCAGGGAAATTCTCCGTGAACGGTCGGTGCATAGAAGTTGTCCGCCGATTTGTCGGAGTAGATGAAGTAGTTGCAAGAAGAAAATAAATTTAGTGCAAAATAAAAATTAGACTGCGACTCTGGCGGCGAGGTCGTGGTGGACGAAGACGACGAGGTAGATGTTGATGACGATTAAACTGTTGCGGTAGTTGATTTCGGGGATTAGACCCGTATTTTCCGCTTGTATGAGCGCGGTGTCGCTCGAGTAGAAGAACTTGTTGGCGTTGACGATGACCATGATTGGTGGTGGCGGCGACGATGTGACGATGTTGTTGGTGTAGATGGTTGTCGGCGATGATGACCACGGAAGATGAAGGTGGAGCCCTTTGTTGATGGCGAGGCGCGTACTCGGGGACGTGCGTCCCGGTCGATGATGGCGAAGACGGGCCGGCGTGATGACGACGTGAGGATGGAGAAGCCGACGCAGCGCGTGAAGGCGTCCCTTGGGGCGCCGCGCGGAGCCTCCTTGGCACGATCGTTGACGATGATTTGCCAGAGATGAGTCGACGCCAAGGTTGAAGTAGAGGCGCGTGATGACGACATGTGGTTGTAGACGACGCAATCCGATCTATGATCGGCGAAAGAAGAAGAAGCGCCGGTCAAGCGGCCGGCGAGAAAAATTTGGCGGAGTAGGATCTAATCTACTATTGCGCAGCCCCCGGCGGAGAAGGATCTCCCCGGGGGCAGCGCGGCGGAAGCGGTGGCTAAACCCTAGGCGGAACGAACCGCTCTGATACCATGTAGAATTGTGGAATATTATCTGTATTGATATTGCTTGTAGTGATTACAACGTGAGCCCTTGGGCTATTTATATAGTACTAGAAGACTTGGGGGGCAAGAAGACTACTAGAGATATAATTGGATTACAAACTTAAACTACCAAATATAGTCCAAACCGTGATATACTCTAACAAGCCCCACACGGTTATTTAATTATGTGGTATCTGTAACAAATGCCCGCCTGCAAAAAAAAACACATGCAAGTATGTAAGAATCTAGCAATCCACACATCATTAGGCTATAAGAGAAGACTTTACTCATGCATCACTATATTTTAATTCGTGTACCAACTCAAATAGAGAAACGTATTGGGGAATTAACACACTCCAACATGATCTAAAAATAGGCAGAGAAATAAGATATAAACTTTAGCACCACTCATGTATTAAATCTACGGATTGTTTCTTAAGCACGGAAGGAAACATATGCATCAAACATATATGTCTTAGTAACGGACAAGTCTTGAGGTTATCTTATCACACAAGTAGCTGATTTCTGCAAGTAGGTAGGACAAGTGTTTGCTCTCAGCACATAGATGCAGCAACAAGCAAATCAACACATAGGGACACAAATCCTTTTTACGTGGAAAACCTCTCAACTTGAGAGGAAAAACCATGGGCTAAAGCTAACCAAATCTTCTTCCACTATTTATCAAACTAGTTGAATACCCGTGCTTTGCCACAGCGTCTTAATATTTTCTATCAGAGACGAGGTCAAGTACCTCCACCTCGTGCGTCGCTCGCTCGAGCTCGCCCTAGACCTGCTTCCCGCGGGAATCGCGGTCGCCGGCGAGCCCCTACTCATGGAAGATGCCGTCGATGAGCTCGTCGTGCTGAGATCAACGGGCCTCCGCCTCGGCGATGCTCCGCTGCTGGATGACCTCGACCCAGCGGTCGAAGGAGGCGTCGCGGAGGGCATAGTCGGCCTCCGTGACGACCCGGCCCTTCGGGAGCTCCTCCTCCTTCACTGGCGGTCGGCGAAGTCCTCGACGCGCGCGAGGAGCTCCCCTCCCCCCGGCAGGCGCGGATGCAGGCGCCGAACTCCTCCATCTCGCGACAGAGGAGCGCGGCCGGCACCGATGAGCGAAACTTCTTGTAGTGCAGGGCGGCGCGCTTGCGCGCCCCGTCCGAGCGCACGCACCGGCGGCGCTCCTCCTCCGCGGGCGTCAGGCGACAGAAGCGCGGTGTGGAAGCTCCCCGACGGTCCATCGTGTACTGGATCGACCAGATCTGCTACGGCCGGCGAGAAATTGCTCGCCGATGCTCGATGATATGAGCGATGGTGCACGGCGGAAGCTTGGAGGAGACGGTGGCGAAGAAATATATCGTGACCTAAGAAACGAGCTCGAAACCGGGATTTATGGGTCGAGGGGGTCGATTCCCAGGCGCCCGAAAAAATTCCCAGGTCAGGCCGTGTTTACGATGTCTGTTCTGGTCAGATTTCGCGACCCGGCCTGAGAAACCACCGAAATTTTCTAGGTCCGGTGTTTTTTGGGTGTCTGCTAGAGATGCTCTTAACTGGATCCCACGCCTTGTAAGTACACGTAAATGATCGCGTGTGGCAGCACATTCTTTCTAAAGCGAATAACACGCATACCTGCAGAGAATAATGTAATAACCATTAGACACAATTAATCGTTTGGACATGTATATACGAAGTTCTTGTTTGATGCTCCTGTCATAACATGGAACACCGGGACATTCGATGTGACAATGCTCACCCACAGAGGGACAATTCAGATCTCTAAACCCCTGTGTATATCTGTAAGCATGCTTTGAAGACTCCTTTCGAACACTTCGCCAACAGCATGATACCACGTAGAAGCAATAAATTCTTTGTTCTCCAGGTGGCACACAAGCTCGGTCCATTCTAGGCCTCCGCTCGGTTCAATCACAAAACCGGTCGCCTCTTCCGATATGCAAGGAGGATTTGTATCCCTTAGTCGTTCCACAGCATGAACCGACAGGGTTAGTTTCAATAAAATCGGTCATTGGGAGTGCCTGTAAAATCAGCTATCATTAACCACGTCAGGCTTCGGCACAAGCAATTTGTTGACAGTTTGCCTAGGTATATTTATACAGAACCTGTACGCACAAAAGATAACAGAAATGTCTATCTAGATACGCTTCACATACAGGCTGAATGTATATATCCTTGGCAGCCCAGTTGCAGCAGCAACTCGTTGTCACTTCATGGTCACGGCTAACAGACCCTCATTTATTTTTGACGCGATCTGCAGACACATCATAACATGGCCTCCCGTTAAGTCGACAGAAAGCATAAACGAAGGTAAAAAAAGATCAGGGCTAAAACGTCAGATACCCGGTTTGTGCTGTATCTGGCCCCTCAGAGAAAATCTTCTTCACTGGCGCCACTTTCTCTCCTGCGTTGCATCCCTGCAAACAAAGGCACGTTGTTAGCGACCCAAAGGCCAGCCCACGCTCAACCAGTGTATTTGGAGGACCAAGGCCTCTCTCGGCCCAAAAGCCACGACTGAAGAGAGAGGTTTGCCCAGCTATATAAGCTGGTGTCGGCCTCCTTCAACTAGCGAGGTGGGACTAAACTCCGGGTGCGTTCCACCGGACCGTCCCCAGCCGTGCCACCCGTTTGAGTGCTGACATCCCATCCTCCTAATCAGGAGCGATGCAGATCGCCACACACCTAATAGCGGTGCGCACGCTGGCTCTGATACCAGATGTTAGCAACCCAAAGGTCAGCCCACGCTCAACCAGTGTATTTGGAGGCCCAAGGCCTCTCTCATCCCAAAAGCCGCGACTGAAGGAAGAGGTTTGCCCAGCTATATAAGCTGGTGTCGGCCTCCTTCAACTAGCAAGGTGGGACTAAACTCCGGGTGCGTTCCACCGGACCGTCCCCAGCCGTGCCACCCGTTCGAGTGCTGACACACGTTCGTGACCAAACACAGCGTATGGTCACTACAAAGACTACACAACAATAAACCTTTTCTTCTTCAGGCTTTCAGCAGACATGGCCCCAGTATCGATATCCAGCTTCTCTACATCACCATCAGCTGCTTCCTGAATGTCACGAACAGCCTAGAAAGAAGCAAATACACATTGCTAATCATGCAAATCTAAAACACACATACACAGCAGAGCGAGCTAACACCGAAAAGCTGGAACCACAAAGGCACAAAGACCAAATTTTAATCTATATGCTGAAAGCTAAAGACGTCTAGGTTTAGATCCCCAAAGCAAGAACCAAAAAGACATATGTAAGACCAAATTTTGTCTTTTTCTTTCTCCTTAAGGAGTTCTTTTTTATGTAAGGTCTCCTAGCAGGTTTAGGCTTTCTTTTGGTCATCTAGGTCAGGCTTTTCGGCTTCTCATGCTATTTTCTTTGGCCTTTTCTCTTCTTAATATATAACATGCAACTCTTCTGCATGGTTCGAAAAAAAGAACCAAAAAGACATAGGGACCAGATTTTGATCACAATCGAGAAACCAAAGCGTCTAGATTTAAAATGTTAACATCGCCCAAATCAAACCAAATATTCTAGCACGCAAAATAGCATAGTGCATACTCTTTTTCTTCTCATTTCTAAAGCTAGGTTCAAGAGAAACTCACCAGTACATCCTCAGGAGGCGTGGACCCTTCAATCAGATCATCAACACGTTGCTTGGCTGCAGGCGTACCAGACACCACCTCCTCGGCAGCACCCACCCCCACGGTAATTCCAGAATGAGTGATATCAGCATCGCCTGTGTACCAATAGACAAAACAAAAACACCAGTCACATAACATCTCAGTGTACTCGCGAAACCACTATAAGATAGTGCAGTACAACAAATACACCTTCAGTGTACGCCCTGGAACTTCATAGAACCCAAGCCTCCAAAGCGATGGGCTGTGAACCATCACACACAGGTTCTAGACAAGCAGCAAGGCTCTGGCCTCCAACAGCAACAGTATCCTTAGCCACTGTAATTGTAAATGTTGCAACATTATCTGTAACAGCAGTCTGAGGCGCACTTGAGGAAGAGCCTTCGGAAGAAAACTTCCATGTATTCTGAACCTCCCTCGGTGTAGAACTTGAGGACTTGAAAATCAATAGAGGTCCAGCGAAAAGAGAACCGAGACACCACCACGTCAACACATAACAGCTTCCAACATGTTTCAATCTTTCATTTCCCTTTCCTTCATCTTTCCTTTCGTATTTGCTCCTCTATATTTTGATGTCACCCTATTAACTGTCATTATTAAGTCCGGTTAATCTGGGGGGGGGGGGTAATTCTAGTCATCTGATATGATCATCTAATGGCATAAGTGTGCTCTCCTAACCCACCAAGGAAATCACACTATTGTATTTTTCATGCTTAAATAATTTATTAAAATTCTAAGAAACAACACGGCATGGGAACCAACATATAATTCATGCAGAGCAGTCAACAGTCTTTTAATGTTATATGCACATTCTCCATACATTTAGATGTGCATAAGTTGCATCTTCCCAGATTGGAGAGCATTAGTTTGGTGAACGGGCACCAAAGAGGTCTTTAATTATTATCTATACCAAATAATAAAGAACGAAGTGTTTCTTCCGGTCCAACACTTTTTTGGACGGGTTTGTCCCTCTCAGTTCGGGTATATTACACGTTGTGCCACCTTTAAGTCAAACCCCCAAAATGTTTTTTCCTGTTTTCGTTTCCATCCGCCACGCTCCTAGGCTTGACGACAGGGAAACCATGAAACCATGAGCTGCCGGATTGCTTCGGATGGGCCTCCTATGATGGTACGGTATAGCTAGGCCGAGCAAAGCTACTATGGTCATGTTTTTTTTTGGTTCGATGACTGGGCCGTTGCGGTGACGGATTTCTCTTAACTGCGCAGGCGTCGATGATAGCATCGAATAGTCCCACCTCGCTCTTGTATACTATAAATCTCACCAGTTCATATAGGTTCTCACGGTGCTTCAAATCAGCAAGCTAATCGGGAACCAAATAAGCAGCACTACCGTTGATCCATCTCTGAAATCAAATGAGATAAAGAAATTAAACAGGGCCGCTGGCGGCTTGTGGAGGTGCTGGGTCGGCTGGTCTCCGGGAGAGGACAGCGGGGAGAGGACGGCGGAAGGGTTCCCGTGGCGGCGCTGGTGAGGGGAAGCAGAGGAGGCGGCGGCGCCTCCTACAGAGGATTGGAACGAGAGAGTTGTGTGTGAGCGGGCTGGTTGGTGGAGATGTCACTGTGCGGGTTTGGGTTACGTGGCCGGGGTCGTGTCCACCAGGCGTGTAGTGCGTGTGTTGTGACCGGGAGCACGCGTGACCGTGTCGTGTGCGACGGGGAAGCTCTCACTTTCTTGGTTCGCCGCTTTCTCCTTGCCCTCTTCCTTTGCTACGTTCAAACCATGTAGTTTGATGACGGTGCCTGGGAATAAATAAAGCTCCTGTAGTTTGATGACGGCAAAAGCCATGTTGAACCCAGGTTTTTGTGGGCCTTGACGGGCTGCCGATATTACACAATATTGCATGTATAAGAAACTTTTACAATTTTATTAGTAAAAAGTAAACTGATGGCCTATATTAGATGTGGTATAAAAATGCTTAGCAACCATTTCGGATATTTCATCAAATTGTTGTCAATATTCATTTTCACTCTCTGATATGTTCACTCATGAAATTCTCAAGATATAGAAATGCCTCATGTACCAAATTGGTGGGTAAAGTTGGATTCTTTTCAAAATCGACCATTCTATTCTAAACTCACATCGACATAGGTTGAAATTGATGGGAATTCTTTGGTAAAGAGGCCTCGGCATCGCCGATGTTGCACGGAGCAGATGATCGAACGACACCTCATATATATATCCCAATTTCTTGCCCAATGATTTATTTGACTTCGCCTACTTCATCTACTCCCTAGCTCCAAGGATGACGATGACCTTCATGGAGGAGGGTGAGTTGTCGATATCCGCGCATGTAATTGCCGATGCAGAATAATTTGTATCACTTGGCCTGGTTGAAGCGACAGATAGAGTAGGCGACGGTGTCAGCCGACATGTATGTGGATGCGTTGAAGTTGCCATGTGGATTTTATGAAATTCATATTTGATTACGTACAAATTAAATATATAAAATATTATTTGATTTGATTTAGAGTGACACCTTAGCAACGCACGGGTTTTGTGCTAGTTATTTTTAAAAATCAATTTTAAAGATTCAAAAATGGGTTGTAGATAATGATTTATAATACGTGGTGCAAAAAATAGTTTGGAAAACTTTGTATTCTGGTCTTAGAAAAAAAAAGACAAATTTTCATATCTGGACATAAACTGTGCAATTTTGAATGCCTTCGTTTTTCCAAAATTTGTCATATTTATCTTTTTTGTTGCGTCCAAAATACAAAGTATTTTTTTATTAAAAATTTGCAGACATGTTTTTTTAATATTATTGGCTACACGTATATATTTTTTACGAATTTTTTATGCTTTTTAGAAAAAATAAAAACAGGCTCCATGAAGCCCATCCACCAATGTCATTTTCCGATCTTCCCAATTGCTATTATCCTCTTTTAGATCAGAAAAAATGCTATTACCCTCTTGATTTTGGGCATGTTGTTTCGGGTATTAAAAAGCTTACAGATTCAATACTCAGACCGTTCAGGGGATGCACAATTATCCACATGGACATAGCACGATTTATAGTTCAGGGAATACACAATTATCCACGCCTTTAGAGATACACAATTATGCAGAAGAGGATACAATGTATACATCGATATGTGAGCACTTCTTTGCGGTCTCTGTTTTGTCTAATAGCATCAACCTTGTCAATTAAAGACATGAGAAATTCCCACATCCTAAATTTTCATAAAATCAGTCATGCAAAGAGAAATATATTGTTTACGTCATAAAATAAAACATTCCATTTAGCGTGTGACTTGCATAGAGAGCAAACTTATAAATGCAGGATCGGGAAAAAGACCTACCCACAGCCCAAAGCGCTGTGAAAAGCATTGCATCATAGCTGCAATCCTTTTGGCATGTTTATTCAGCAAAATAATGTTTATTTAATAAGAAATTCAAGCAAGGTCTCCTGGTGGACTGGCTCTCCAAATTATACTGGTTGTCTCCAAACAACCGCCACTAAATTTAAATCATCACTTCATCCAATAAAATAATAGTACAATCCTTGTGGTGGCATCGGTGTCGCAGTGTAGTGGTAGCAGGGAAGGGATGTGTTCCTGGAAAATATCACAAAATATCAGTTTACCACCCTAATCAAATTAGGCACAACAAATAGCATTCAATCTAACAAAAAGAAAAATCATCAAGGATCATGATTTGGGTGTTTTGGTAGCTAAATCCAAGCGGTAACAAAAAGAATTCTACAATACCCCAGATCCCAGTTTTTCCTTTGGAAGATACAAAACAGTACTACGGTATCACAAGTCGTAAACATTTCCTTCCTTGCCACTTGTCTTGACGCTATTACATTTGTAAAAGCAGTGTAAGATTAAGTACTACAATATCTGCCAAATGATAAAAAGAGAATTCAAGGATTATATTGTGTTTCCATTATAATCTTACAGGAGATGGCATATTATATTTGTTGATTTTCGAACTACATTTCTGTTCAACAGTGTATGATACTTGGCTCTCCCTAAGATTCAGAAAGTTTACAACCGAATGATGGCATAGTAAGATTTTTGTAAGCTTCTTAAGACCACAAACAAGATGCCCAAAATCTAGAGAATCTGAGCAATTGGGAAGATGCAACTTATTCACATTTGAATATATGGAGCAATTAACAGGGTATAATTACGGCTTGTAAACAAGCTACCAAAACAGCAGAGGAAGTCAAAACATATATCCTAACTGGAAGCTTAAAAGATATACTATGATATGTAAACTTTAGGAAGATGAAGTTTTCTCGGTGCAACCAAAACGCAGCCAAGAATAATGCTAGTTTTGTAAGATTTTTAGTGTATATGGAATCCGCACAAAACAAGCTGGAACACACATGCCATCCACACCACAGAAATCTTGCAAAGCTAGAATTTATGAACAAAAAAAAAGATCATGCAAAGAATTAAGAGGCTCAACGGCACAATAGAATAAATAAAATCCATAGAAAAGGTAATGTGTTTTACCCTGTATAGATATCTTACTATCATGTTGGAACTAACATAGTAACATAATGCTAGAATGCCCAGTTTCTTCCTTGATGAATGGTTGCTCACATTGAAGTTCAGCCTAGCATAAGCAGATGCAAGTTCAGTACCAAGAACAAGATACAGCCCTGCCACAACTGAAAAACACGTGACACACATCAAATTATTTTGTCAGCAGCTCCAAACAACAAGTGACAAGAAAAATGTTCACTGGCAGTGATACTCAGACCAGGGCATGCAACTCTATCCCCTGCCAATTTGTGGTCTTGGTGAAGGTAAGCAATTGATTTCCTTATGTAAGAACATCAGATTTACCACCAATCAAATCAATAAACTAATGCAAAACAGGCTGAGTAGTAGTTTCATAGCTGCATGCTTTAATTTGCAAAAGTGAAAGGCTAGTGAGAATTGAAACTGTAAGTAAAAGTAATGATTTTAGACCATTGGAAGTACCATACGAGACTCTACGTAAAAATAATACTGACAAGGCATGTGTTGCATCTATATATAAAGAAGCTGATGATACATCCTGGAGATGTACCTAAATTTACAGTCACAACAGCTTAAGTTCATCCAGCTTTTTATTTCATATAATTGACAGTTTAAGTTCATCCAGATTTTTATTTCATACAATTGACAGCTTACAAGGCTCCAAGTAAAAAGAAATACTCCTACTAACCAGGCATGTGTTATATCTACAAACAATTAAGATGAGATGGTATGCAGGAGATTCAACATGAAAACGAGTACCAAATCAGAAAAACAATGCAAACCATTGAGATTAGAAAATCACAGTGTAGTCCTCCTTCTGGCATCCTCCATGTAGCCGTCAGATCCAGCCGTACACGCCTCCTTCCGTACACCGCCTCCTGCTAAGGGATGCGTCGAGGAGCTCCTAGATTATAAAGCAGCTACAACTGCAGGCCCTTGTCTAGATCCGCGATTCCTAACCGCCAGGACAACTACCTCGATTGTGTAATTAAATTTGATGAAACGACCCAAGTGCTTCAATTTCTCCATGAAAAAATCTGTAGGCAATTTTCTCTGCATAAACTGGACCAAGAAACTATGTGTAAAAACAAATTTGAGAAAAGATCATGTAAAATCTTTCAGTGGCATGGAGTATGCAAGTGCCAAATTCCTTAACCAAAGAACGCGACTGACGTCGGGGCCGCCGTTCACGCCGCATGCCGCTCCACCCTCAACCGTGGTGGCCGCTCCAAGTGCCAAATTATCCCTTAGTTTCCCTAGAGACCATTCGATAGCTCCTCAACAGAGGTAAGGGCAGGGAGCAGCTGCGACCCATGGATTGCTTTCTCCAATCTTCGGCGCAGGGACACGGCCCCGAACATCATAGGCCGAGGGTCTTCCTGATGCTCACGGGGACAGCTAGGCAGAGAGAAGCAGAAAGATCGAGCGCCCACCAGAACTTGAGCGGTGCGGGTTCCTGCGGCGGTGGCGGCGAAGAGTAGATGCTATGCAATGGCGACTACGAGGGCTTGAACAGGGACATGATCAACGGTTGTTGGGGCGGAGGCGGCACCTCAACTGGGAGATCCGTCACTGCCGTGGTGGAGGAGGAAAGAGGAAGCAGAGTCAGCGGGGGAGACGCTTGCGCTCGCTGCGCTGGGAGGCGAGAAGGGGGATAGAGGAGGGCAATGTGCTGGGAAGTTGCGGCGGTGCGTGGAGGATTCCCAGGACGTGCATTATTTTTTCTCTCCAGAGAGTAGAATCGTGCATAGTGGGGTAGTTGTTCGTGGCTGGTTTTTACTGATTATTTGCAGGATTTTTTCTCACAAGGGAGAGGCGACGTACCACCATCATTTTCACTTCTTCTTTAATAAATAGTAAAGATGGGAATACAACTTGTTTTTCTCAAGAGAGCACTAAAATCTCATACGCCAAGATAAACATGCATCTTGGATGCCAAAAGATTTGGGACACATGAGATAGGGATTGGAACAATCTCACCAAATATGGTGGAGCCACGGTCTGAAAGAGACAAGGTAGTGGATCTAGATATCACGACCTTTTGGGCAGAGCCTGGTGCTTGATTTAGCCTCTTCCTTCAACTTCTTATTCTCTCCTTCTCTCTTGGTTATCTTCTCCAATGGAGGCTAACCTAGATTTTTGTCACGCCATCTAGTGGTGGTTGGATGGGAGGCTTATCATACCCTTCCCTCATGTGCAATGCCCAAAATGACCGTTGGTCATAACCCTAAAGATTGGTGGGCTCTTGCACCTGTTTAGGTCGTCTAAAAGGCTTCAATAAGGACATCTCCTCACACCACACACGAGGAGGATACCCAGCACAGCATGCTGGAGCATTTGGTTGTCCAAAAAAAGTACTACATATATGGTGTAGGTAGAAACAAAATAGTAGTTTACAAATGATAGGAATCTGATACACGAATAAATCAAACAGGAACATAGTTTGTTACCTATGAGAGATAAGGGGCTAATAAACACATCATCGGGTTAATATGATCTCATAGGGTAGAACATGTATACTAATTGCAGGTGGGAATTTTTCGAGAAGGCCGACCAAGATGGCATCGTGGTGTTCTTGACAACTGCCTATGATGATGACCTTGTGGAATTGAACCAAGAGAGGCAGCATCTATGAACAAAGCAGATCCAACTGGGGTTGGCCTAGATTTGGACAGTCGGAAACTATTCATCTGATGGAAATATATCCTAGAGGAAATAATAAATATATTATTATTATTCATATTTCAATTTCATAATTAAGTTTATTATTCTGTGCTATAATTGTATTAGTTCCTGATAATGTGTATTTGGAGAAAACCTAATACATGTGTGAAATAATAAACACCAATAAGATATCCCTAGTCTTGCCTCGAAGACTAGTTTGTGTATTATAAAAGTATAATGTGTTGTGGAGTTTCCAATGATATATGAGATCGGAGTTGTTGGGAGAACAACAATGATGGATAGACCCAACATGATATACCGTGAAAAGTATCATCAATATTTATTATCTATAGTTTCTCATTAATAATGTGTTGTCTTTACTAAGTTTCGTTCGACCGCGAGACACATGTGAACTTAGCTAGAATATAGACATAGCAATATTATTCAAACGTTGCTCTGAATAAGAGTAATCATAAAGTCCGTATTTGCTCTTACCGGACGGTACGCCAATTATTCATATGATGTGTTGTGGAAATTGCCACTCCTGACGATAGAGAGATACACTATGGGTCCACTCATGTGCTCTGATGTTCGTCATTGTCTGGTCGGACATGTGAACATGAACATTGATAGCACAATATGAGTAAAGTGTACATGCCAGGTAACGAGAATAACCTAGTGTTTTATCACGGGTAATGTAGAGTATCGACGAAGCAATACAACATGTATTGGATATAATAGTATAGTTCACACGGTAAAGATCTTCGTGTTATTTAGGGGGTTACTACGTGAATCAAGATACTGATAGTAATCATTGTCGCGAAATGAGTTTCAAACATATCCGCAAATATCTGAACCCACAGGGTCACACACTTAAGACGATTACAACATTTAGAATGTTAGTGGATTAAGATAGTTGAATGAAGTAGTCCCGAAAGGAAGTTTCAGAGTGTCTCCGAATATTTTGGAGGTGTTCGGGATATTGCCGAGAATGGACGGAATCATTCTGAACATGTTATGGAAGACATCGGTAATATTTTAGGAAGGTTCAGAATTAATTCAAATGAGTTCAGAATTATTAAGGTAAACTTCAAAATAAATAGTAACAATTAAAAGGTAATTATACCGGTGGTGGCACCATGGGCCGGAGGGTCCGCATGGGCCCCACTGGCCCGCGCGCAAGAAGGGAGATTGGAGAACTCTGGCCGAGTCGGCTAGAGCCTCCCCGTGGCCGACGGTGGGGGATGGAGGAGTTCATCGGGGACTCGTACTCTCAGGGTAGGGCAAGGGCACAAGCACACAAGTTTTAGAGAGCCAACGGCCCAACCCTGTTGCACCGACCTGCCGCCGCGCCCCCCGTCGTCGCCTTGGTGTCCCGGAGACCGTCTTCCTCCTCCTCGCGTTGTCATCATCATCGCGTGGATCTTGTATTTATCAACTCACCAGAGTACTCGTCTTCTACCTCTGTCTATATCCTTCTAGCTAGATGACGAAGTGTTGTCGAATCTTCATCGACACGTTCCTGCCTCGTCCGTAAGTTTAATCTCACTTTGACACGGTGTCGTTCTCGTTGCACGTGTGGATACTAGTGGAGGTGTGACACTTGGAGAACTTGATCGTTGGAGCCGTCCGTGGGATAATACATCTCCTCGTGACTCGCTAAGGCCAGTTGCGGGAATTGTCGTGGTGGTGGCACGGCAGATGCCATGGATAGGCTAAAGTATGGGGCCAATGGATGCTAGAGGGATCTGGGGAGGGAATATGTAGTTAATTCTACACACAAATGACCGACGTACAGATCTTTATTTCTCCTCTCGTGGACTACAAGTGCTCCTCGAGCTGTACGCAGGAAAAGAAGATGAACACTACAAGCCTAATGGTGTAGAAAAATGAGCCGATCCCTTCCTCAGTACCCAAGCCTCTCCTTATAAAGGGGTGTCTTGGCCTCCTCTAGGGCTGACGTGGCAAGCATATTCAAGAAATATGCTTGTCCTAATATAGTAACTCGGCGAGCTCCTTTCCGTGTCCCTCTTCTAATGACGGCAAAGTTCCAGAGAGCCCCACCTGCATGCCTCGGGTTCCAGGACTGTCACCTCCGTGACCTCCTTCTGCTCCTCTGCTGCTCTGCGCCTTGTCCTTTGCACTTGGCTCTGTTCAGATTCTTCCTAACCCAAGGCTAGGGTCTGACCTTAGGTTCTTCCTTCTCCTTCAAGCTTCGTGTTATTCGGCCCTGCCTTGCTTAACTCGGCTCGGCCTTCACGTGCATTTTGGCTTATTCGGACTTGCCCGGCCGACCTGACTCGTACGTCGGCCGAATTACGTACATCCCCTCTGGTAAAGGTCATGGTCATGCTTATCTCGGCCGAACTTTACATGATTCGGCCGATATAACCAGTAACTCGGCATAAGACCGGGGAAACTCCTTTTGGCTTCCCCCGTCTTCACCCTATCCGGGGTCACCCCCCAATATTAGTCCCCGAAGCTGGTGTGGTCCCGTCCGTACCTCGACCGGGTCACATCAGTTTCCCAATAGTCATTTCTCCTTATTTCCGAGTTACCCTCTCTTATCCGAGGTATCCGTGTAGCTTCTTGTGTACGCCTCATCCTACGTGTAACACTCATCATTATTTCTCTACTTTTTTGTTCCTCTACAGTTCCCGCTGACAACGCTGCAGTGTTTATTGCGCCTGTCGCGTCGGCATTGCGACGCCTCGCGCACCGCATCGGTCAGGAGGCCTGATCCTCTCCTGCGTCGTGTGGTCGTCGGTGTGGTTCCACTCAGCCGCGAGCGGTTACGCCGCATATACGATCTACACGGTTAGTGCCCGCACGCACGATCCCACTACCGCTAAGGCCACGCGGTTATAAAGAGGGGCACGGGGCTAGAGGATTTACTTTCCTCCTTCGCTCCTCGTTGCCCTTCTTCCTCCTTTCACCCTTGCGCCTGTTCGTGCTTCTGCGGCCGCGCGCTCATCGGAATATTCGACGGCGAGGTCCTAGTCCCTCTGCTCCGTCGACCTCGTCCCCGTACACTTGCTCCGGCGCCGTCGCCGGTGAGTTTTTCTATGGATTCATTCCCTAGATTTTTCTCTAAACGTGTCTGCCGCTCTCTAGGTTTCCCGCAGCAGTCTCTTTTCCGCTCCGCCGTCGTTCTCGCCTAGGACCACGACGGGGCCCTGCACCTCTAGGCTTTGCTCCGTCGCTAGTTTCTCTTTGGTAGATTCCTCCGGCGACCCTATGTCAAGCTCCATTAGCGGCGCGCTCATCGAGGATGACAATGCAACATCTGGTCCAGAGCGGGGCTCCTGGCAAGGTTCCACCGTCACTCGCCGAGAGATTGAGTGGCTAATCAGAACCCGCCGGATTCCTGCCGAGGTAGCCTGTCGCTTACCCGGCAGCGAATCTTCTCCCGTTCTTAACGAAGGTGAGTACGTCGTCTTTATGTCCCATTTCGCCTGTGGGTTTAGTCTTCCTCTTAGCGATTTTGCTAGGGAATTCCTTGATTACTTCGGCCTGCAGCCGCATCATATTCCGGCTAACGCCATTGCTTCTCTATCCGCTTTTATCTCGGCCTCGGAAGGATACTTCAGCCTCTGGCCGTCTGTGCATGTATGGTCCAAGTTCTTCCAGATCCGATCCAATGTCGTTCCAGACAAATCCCTTCAACCTTCCGAGAAACTGCTTACCCAGTGTGGAGCCGCGTCCATCACACCTCGGAGGAAATCCGAGTTTCCTCGCGTCACTGGTCTTGAGTCATGCAAGAAATGGCATAGATCGTTTTTCTATGTCAAGAATTCCGGGAAGGAAGACAAGATTCGGCTCCCTGCCTTCTCCATCAGCCCCCCTTCTAAGAAGAACTGGACTTATAATCCCAGGAAGAGCCATGCCCTGGCCGAGGCCTTTGAGATTCGGCTGAAGGAGCTGATCCGCGCCGGGTTACGTGGCGAGGATCTGATGACCACCTTCGTCAGCAGCCAGATCTGCCCTTTTCAGCAACGCACGCATAAGCTCTGCTATATGAGCGGACCCCTTGATCCCAATCGAGTCTCAACGGTTGAGCTCGATAATTATCTTATTTTCAAGCGTGTCCGAGCTATCTTTAAGACGGAGATGCCGGAGGATTGGACCTGGGGACTGAAGCCGTTCACCCGTGGGAACCCCCCCTCCCGAGGTAAATTCATGCATTTATGTTTTTCCCCCCAATGGCATTTGTGATTCCTTTTGCTAATTCCTTTGTCTCTTTTCTTGTAGAGATTTGCAGAGCAGAAGATTGAAGATGCCGAGGTATTGGCCCTCCCGTGGACCGCGGATCGGAACACCCCGGATAGCGGGGAACCTGACTCGGAGGAGTTCGTTCCCAAGTCGGACCTCGCTCCGGCTCGTGCCCGTGGCAAGACCTCGGCTCACAAGGAGGAAGGTGATTCAGACGACGTCCAAATTCTTGAGGTAGTTGCCGCAATGCCTATCTCTTATGCATTTTCGACTTCTACTTCCCCAGCTAATCAGGCTGGTCAGGTGCACGATGCCGAGCCTCTCGCCTCCCAACCTCCTGCTACCTCGCGGAAGCGTGCCGCTCCAACGGGTGCCTCCGAAGCCGCCCCCAAGAAGCAAACTAAAAAGTCATCCCAGCACCTTCCGAAGCGTAAAACTATGCCCGGAGTTACTAGGTACGCTCATTTTCATTTGTATTTCTTGTTTCTCTTTTTCCGTCCTTTGATTTGACTTTCTATGCTTTTGCAGCGCTCCTCTTTCTGTTAAGCCTAGTGGTCCAAGCATGACGAGTCATACTACTCGACTGCCTTCTCCTCTGCCTCCTGAAGACACCAGAGTTCCTAGTCCAGCTCGCGTGGACCCTCCTCCTGCTCTGAGTCAAACATTACCTCAGCAAGATGCACCCTTGGTTACCGTTGCTGATGCCAACGTAACCCGAACAGTTGATCCTCCTTCCGAACTCGCTGCCCCCATCGTGAACCCCGGAGTTTCCCCCGAGACTCCTTTGGCCCGCGCAGTTTTAACCACAACTCCAACTCCAGTCGAGGATATCACCATCTCGGCGCCCTCAGAAACTATAGTTCCTCCTGTTTCCAAAGACACCACCCCTAGTGCCGAGGTAACGGCTCCTGCTGACGCCTCTTCTAAGGCCAGGAAGGTCGTCGTCACCAAACCTTCCTCATCTCAGAAAGGGCTTGATAGCTCTTCTCAGCCTACAATTGCTGATGCGCTCCGCAAGGGGGTTTCTTCTGCCAAGACCATTGTCACCCCCGCCGCTGATACTCAGCTCGCTCTTCACAAGAGTCCCGCGGCGGCGGTGGTTACACAACACGTCCGAGGTAAAGTCCTGACTCGTACTGAGAGTGGGAACAGCCTCGGCTCGTTGGTTGAGTATGCCAATAACTGGAACGCTGCTGATCAGCTTGAGGGCAATCCAAGCAGTCAGCCATTTCAACTCTCCGACATCAGCAGTCGCTTGCATCTAGCTGCCAAGATCGTGCTTGACAGCGATAAGATGAACGAGGTAATTGTTTTTATTGACGTTCGATTAGTCATTCGAATGATATTATATATACTCTAGTCCCCGAAGCTTGCAAACGAATAACTTGTTATTCGTTTGGAAGCTTTATTAGGTTTTGCCTGTTTCGGTTTTGTCTTAGTGTTCGAATATCCAGTCATCCAGATCTGAGTTATGCTTTGCTTAATTCGGATCTGTCCTAGTGTTCAAATATCCAGCCACCTAGATCTGAGTCATGCTTTGCTTAATTCGGATTTGTCCTAGTGTTCAAATTTCCAGCCACCTAGGTCCGAGTTAAGCGTTGCTTGATTCGGATCTGGCTTAGCTTCGAATATCCAGCCACCTAGGTCCGAGTTAAGCTTTGCTTGATTCGGATCTGGCTTAGCTTCGAATATCCAGCCACCTAGGTCCGAGTTAAGCTTTGCTTGATTCGGATCTGGCTTAGCTTCGAATATCCGGCCACCTAGGTCCGAGTTAAGCTTTGCTTGATTCGGATCTGGCTTAGCTTCGAATATCCAGCCACCTAGGTCCGAGTTAAGCTTTGCTTGATTCGGATCTGGCTTAGCTTCGAATATCCAGCCACCTAGGTCCGAGTTAAGCTTTGCTTGATTCGGATCTGGCTTAGCTTCGAGTATCTCACTGCTATTTATTTTGTCTCTTAGGTTGCGCATGATCGGCGGACTGCCGAATTCCAAAGGCTGCTTTTCGCACATAAGAAATTGCAAGATAAGTATGAGAAAGTCATTCCCGTGGTGAAGAAATCTGGTAAGTTAACAAACTTTTGTATTGTCCCTAAAGTTCTTATTGTTTTGGACTTGAGGTGTTAGCTCATTTTGCTGGTGAATAGGTAATATCAACAATCTTAATATCCGTCTTGAGAAGAAAGTCAAGGCCCTGGAAGGTTAGTTACCCTTTTTCTTTACAGATTTCCGTTCGAAACTTATCCTAGGTTTCTTTTAACCTTTTGGCTTTGGTATATCCGAGTTACAAACTTTTGCAGCGTCACATCAAGAATGCATATGTCAACCGTTCGAAACTTATCCCAGATATGATGCTGCATTTTTTGGAACAAGCCGCTACTCACTCGGCGCAGCTGAAAGAGAAAGATGACGAGATAATTCGCTTGCGCGCCGAGGTGGAGTCCCTCAAGCTCTCTCAGAAGTCTGAGTTAGAGAAAGTTGACCAGGAGTTCTCCGAAGAGAAGAATCGGCTAGCTCTAAAATTGCAGAAAAATAAAGAACTCCTCGAGGCTGCCGAACTCAAGACACGGGCGATGAGCGAGGAGATCACTCGCTTTGAGAAGACCAAGGGTGATTGGGCTCAAGATCTTCAGATAATGCTGAGCTATATTCATCGTAAGCCTCTGACCGTGGCCGAGTTATCTTCTTCTCTTTCTTACTGTTGACAGATGTACTTTTATTTTGCGTAGACCATTTTCCAGAAGCTAAGCCTGTGAGCTCTAGAGCGGTGATTAATGCTCGTGTGCGCCGAGGTGTCCTCGCAGATGCGAGCCCAGAATACTCGATGGAAGACTACTTGGTTGCCATTGCGCTGTCGTTGGTCCGATGAAGATTATGGGCAGGGACTTGGTGCAGGCAGCCATCCGGGCCTACCATGTTCTCTGGCCGAATACTTCTGGAACTCCTGATATTGATGAGATCAAGATACTGGTGGAAAGATTGATGGCATCCCAGAACCAGTTAAATCTCTGGAGGGAGTCCGCTGGACGAGCTGGTGCTAATATGGCGCTCACAGTCGTTATGTCATGGTACGAGGATATTTCGCTCCATACCTTGATAAATTTGCGCACTGGCTCCCGTTGGGTTGAGGATCCAGAATTTGTCGCTCGCCGACAAGCTCGTGCCTTCCATCTTGTTGAGTATGCGGACGTGCATAACTGGATTGAAGGGCCGAGTTTCCTTTCTAACCCGGCGGATGACGTCGAACTCGAAGATGCCTCTGATGATAATTCTGTTGGAATTATGCCCTAGAGGCAATAATAAAGATGTTATTATTATAATTCTTGTTCATGATAAAGTTTATATTCCATGCTAGAATTGTATTAAGCGGAAACTTTAATACTTGTGTGGTTTGTGAACAACACCGTGTCCCTAGTATGCCTCTATGGACTAGCTCATTGATTAATGATGGTTAAGGTTTCCTAACCATAGACATGAGTTGTCGATTAATAATGAGATCATATCATTGGGAGAATGATATGATGGACAGACCCAAACTAAGCGGAGCAATTAGATCGTGTCATCGTGTTCATCTTTGCGAAGCTTTTCTTATGTCAAATATTGTATTCCTTAGACCATGAGATAATACAACTCCCTGGTATCAGAAGAAAGCTTTGAGGTCATCAGACGTCATCCTATGAGAGGGTGATCATAAAGGTGTCTCTCAGGTGATCGGAAAGTACCTGTTGGGTTGTATGTATCGAGATGGGATTTGTCCCTCCCAAGTTGGAGAGATATACTTTGGGCCCACTCGGTAATCGATATCAACACCACTTGCAAGCATGTGGTTAAGGGGTTAATCACAAAGTTATATCGGATTACGGAACGAGTAAAGTACTTGCTGTGAACGAGATTGAACTAGGTATGACGGTACCGACGATCAAATCTCGGGCAAGTAAAATATCGCGAGATGAAGGGAATATATATATGGGATTGATTGAATCCTGGCATCGTGGTTCATCCGATATGATAATCGATGAATGTGTGGGAATCAATATGGGTTTCCAGACTCCGCAGTTGATTATTGATAGAAGATCATGTCTGCATATTCTCGAACCCGAAGGGTCACACACTTAACGTCTCTCGACGCTAGGATAGATTGGATAATTGGTTTATGAGATTTTGTTCGGAGTCTCGGATGGGATCCGGGAAATCACGAGAGGTTCCGAAATGGTCCGGAGAATAAGATTCATATAAGGCAATGCAGTTTTTGGAGTTTGGAATTGTTTCGGGTTAATCGGTATTGTACCGGAAGCTTCTAGAACCTTCCGAAAGGGGACCAACGTGGCCCCACCTGCCGGGAGGGGGCATGGGCCTATGAGGGAGTGCCCTGGCCGCATTGGGCTAGGGGCACAAGGCCCCATAGGGCCCAGCCGGCCAAACCTAGGGGAGCTTCTAGAAGGAGGGGGAAACTTGCCCCTCACTCCTCCCTCCTTGGCCGCCGGCCCTAGGGCTTGGGGGAGGGGCAAGGGCTGGCCGCCCACCCCTCTATATAAAGAGGGTTGGGGGCGCACCCCCTCCCACACCTCCTCCTCAAGCCCTAGCCACCCTGCTGCCCTCCTCTCTCTCTCCCTCCCGACTGCACGTAGGCGAAGCCCTGCTGCAGAAACTCTCCACCACTTGCACCGCGCCGTCGCGTTGTAGATCCAATCCGTCTCTCCACCATATTTGTTGGACCGAGGAAGGAGGAGACGTCAAGGTGCCGCACGTGTGCATCTCTCGGAGGCATCGCCACTTGCGGTGTTAGATCGGATCGGATCGCGAGGAGGAGAAGCGAGTACGACTACATCACCCACGTTCCGACGAACGTTCCGCTGTGCGAATCTTCAAGGGTATGAATATCTCATCTAATCCCCCTCGTTGTTTGCATCTCCTAGATTAGATCTTGGCTTTCCCGTTCGCATCCGTAGAAATTTTTTGATTTACTATGCTGCAAAACCCTTTAGTCGTATCAGAGCTAGATCTATGCGTAGATGTGTTTCACGAGTAGAACACAACATGGTTGTTGCGGGCGTTGATGTTTTCTGTTGCAACCTCTTGTTTGTGTTCTTCTTATGACGCGGGATAGTGAGATTGAAGCGGTTCAGGCCAACCTTACGCGCCGTCGTTCGCGAGACCGGCTCCGCACTTGACGTGTGGCTTGTTCCACACATGCGGCTGGTGGATGCCAGTTTCTCTCACTATAGTTGTCATGGGATTTACATCGGAGTTTGGCAACCATAATATCACCGTTGTGGATTTCCGTAGATAAGAATCGTTCTTAGCTTGCTATTCCCATAAGCCACGTAAAACATGCAACAACAAAGTAGAGGCGTCTAACTTGTTTTTGCAGGGAGTGTTTTATGTGATATGGTATGGCCCAAGATGTGATGTGTATGTTGTATGCAATGATCATGTTTTGTAATGTTTCACGACTTGCATGTCCATGAGTACACAACCGGCAGGAGCCATATGGTTGTCTTTATAATTGTGTATGACCTGTGTGTCAACTTCTTATACGCCATGTAATAGTTTCACTTTATCGCTAAGTAGTTAGCAATAGTTGTAGTTGCTATTCATGGTGGAGGCAATCATAGTGGAGTGATGGAGATCATGCTGGCACGCACAAGATGGAGATCATTGCACGAAGATTGTCTATACCATGTCACATAAAGTTATATGCATGTGATGTTTATCCTTTTATATATCTTATTATGCTTAGATCGCGACGGTAGCATTATAAGATGATTCCCCACTTAAAGATCAAGATAAAACTGTGTTCTCCCCATGTATGCACCGTTGTGAAAGTTCGTCGTGTCCAAGCATCACGTGATGATCGGGTGCTATAGACTCTACGTTCACATACAACGGGTGCAAGCCAGTTTTGCACACACGGAAATACTTGGGTTTGACTTGACGAGCCTAGCATGTACAGACATGGACTCGGAACACATGAACCGAAAGGTTAAGCATGAGTCATATGAATGATATGATCGACACTTCGTTGTCCACCATTGAAGCCACATCTCTTCTCATGAAGAGCGGATTAGGTGTGGTGAATTTGGATAGTGTTCACTAAACAACTTGAGGGATGTTGAATTTAGTGGGAGTTCATCTAGTCATTTGATTAAGTTGAACTAGTTATCATGAACATAGTCTAATTTGTACTTGCAAATATTGTAGATCAAATGGCTATGTCCAACTTCAACTTCAACGTTTTCGCTGAGAAAGAAAAGCTTAGAAACAATGGGTCTAACTTCACCAACTGGTTCCGCAATCTGAGAAACATTCTCTCTGGAGGTCAAAAGGACTATGTCCTTGAGAATGCGCTAGGTGACGCCCCTGCTATAGATGTGCCGACTGATGAGAAAGATGTCTATCAGTCGCGCAAAGATGATTATGGTGTGATTAAGAGCACCATGTTGTTTGCTATGGAATCGGACCTTCAAAATCGTTTTGAAGACTATCCCGGGCCCTTTGAGATTCTTGAGGAGCTGAAAACTATGTTTCAGACTCAGGCCCATTCTAAGAGATATGAGATCTCTGAGAAATTCTTTAACTGCAAGATGGAGGAAGGGAGTTCCGTTAGTGAGCACGCCATAAAGATTTCGGGCTACACTCAACGCCTTGAGCAACTGGACTGCAACATTCCAGAGGAGCTCAAGATTGACAGGGTTCTGCAATCACTCCCTCCCAGCTACAAAAGTTTTGTACTGACTCATAATCAGATTGGTTCCACTGATACGATCACCGAGCTCTTCGCAAAACTGAAGGATGCGGAGGTGGACATCAAAAAGGATAATCATGTGTTGATGGTTAACAAGCCCCCCAACTTCAAGAAAGGTAAGGGTGCAAAGAAGCCCTTCAAGAAAGGCGGCGGCAAGCGCGTTGCCCCTACTGAGAAGAAGCTCAAGTCTGGACCCAAGCCGGACACTGAGTGCTTCTATTGCAAGGACAAGGGTCACTGGAAGCGCAACTGTCTGAAGTACTTAGCGGACAAGAAGGCTGGCACCATCAAAGGTATATTTGATATACATGTTATTGATGTTTTCCTTACTAGCCCTTGTTGTAGTGCCTGGGTATTTGATACTGGTTCAGTTGCTAATATTTGTAACTCGAAACAGGAGCTACGGAATAGACGGCGGCTTGCGAGGGATGAGGTGACGATGCGCGTTGGCAACGGATCAAGAGTTGATGTGATGGCCGTCGGCACGCTCTCCTTAGTTTTACCTTCGGGATTAGTTTTAAACCTTAATAAGTGTTATTATGTGCCTGCGTTGAGCATGAACATTATTTCTGGATCGTATTTATTGCAAGACGGTTATTCATTTAAATCGGAGAATAATGGTTGTTATATTTATATGAGTAACATCTTTTATGGTCATGCACCTGTTGTGAATGGTTTATTTCTTCTGTATCTCGAAAGGGATGAAACACACATCCATAACATTGAGGCTAAGAGATGCAAAGTACTTAGTGATAATACTACTTATTTGTGGCACTGTCGTCTATGTCATATTGGTGTAAAGCGCATGAAGAAACTCCATTCTGATGGACTTTTGGAGTCTCTTGATTTTGAATCATTTGACACATGCGAACCATGCCTCATGGGCAAGATGATCAAAACCCCGTTCTACAGAATGATGGAGCGAGCAACGGACTTATTGGAAATCATACATACCGATGTATGCGGACCGATGAGTGTTTCGACGCGCGGTGGATATCGCTATTTTCTCACTTTTACTGATGACTTAAGTATATATGGGTATATCTATTTAATGAAACATAAATCTGAAACATTTGAAAAGTTCAAGGAATTTCAGAATGAAGTGGAGAACCATCGTAACAGAAAGATTAAGTTTCTACGATCCGATCGTGGAGGTGAATATTTGAGTTATGATTTTCTCACGCATCTTAAAGCAAGCGGAATCGTTTCGCAACTCACGCCACCCGGAACACCACAGCGCAATGGTGTGTCTGAACGCCGGAATCGAACTCTATTGAATATGGTCCGATCAATGATGTCTCTTACTGATTTGCCGTTATCATTTTTGGGGTTATGCATTAGAAACCGCTGCATTCACTTTAAATAGGGCACCATCTAAATCCGTTGAGACGACACCGTATGAACTGTGGTTTGGTGCTAAACCTAAGTTGTCGTTTCTTAAAGTTTGGGGATGCGAAGCCTACATCAAGAAGTTGATGCCGGACAAGCTCGAACCCAAAGCGGAGAAATGCGACTTCATAGGATACCCTAAGGAAACTATTGGGTATACCTTCTATCACAGAACCGAAGGCAAAGTGTTTGTCGCAAAGAACGGTTCCTTCCTTGAGAAGGAGTTTCTCTCGAAAGAAGTGAGTGGGAGGAAAGTAGAGCTAGACGAGGTTATTGAACCTTCTCTTGAATTGGAGAGTAGCGCAGCACCTGAAATTGTTCCAGTGCCGCCTGCACCAACGATAGAGGAAGCTAATGACAAGGATCATGAAGCTTCAGACGATGCTGCTACTGAACGTCACAGGTCGACAAGGTCGCGTGCCCCTCCTGAGTGGTACGGCAACCCTGTCTTGACTGTCTTGTTGGTAGAAGATAGTGAACCTACGAACTATGAGGAAGCGATGATGAGCCCAGACTCTGAGAAATGGCTAGAAGCCATGAAATCCGAATTGGGATCCCTGAGCGAAAACCAAGTATGGACTTTGGTGGACCCTCCTAGCGACCGAAAGGCCGTTGAGTGCAAATGGATTTTCAAGAAGAAAACGGACGCGGATGGTAATGTTACCGTCTATAAAGCACGGCTTGTCGCGAAAGGTTTTCGGCAAGTTCAAGGTGTTGACTACGATGAGACTTTCTCTCCCGTAGCGATGTTTAAGTCCATTCGGATTTTATTAGCAATTGCTGCGTTTCATGATTATGAAATATGGCAGATGGATGTCAAGACTGCGTTCCTCAATGGCAACATTGATGAAGAGTTGTATATGATGCAACCCGAAGGTTTTGTCAATCCTAAGGATGCTGATAAAGTATGCAAACTTCAGCGTTCCATTTATGGACTGAAGCAAGCATCTCGGAGTTGGAACCTTCGTTTTGATCAAGTGATCAAGAGCTTTGGGCTTGTTCCAAATTGCTACGAAGCTTGTATCTACAAGAAAGTGAGTGGGAGCTCGGTGACATTTCTGGTACTATATGTGGATGACATATTGATTATTGGAAATGACATTAACATGCTTAACGATGTGAAGAGTTATTTGAACAAGTGTTTTTTAATGAAAGACCTAGGTGAAGCTGCTTATATATTGGGCATCAAAATCTATAGAGATAGACAAAGACGCCTGATAGCTTTAAGCCAGAGTACATACCTAGACAAAGTTCTGAAAAGGTTCAGAATGGATAAGGCAAAGAAAGGTTCAGTGCCTATGTTGTCAGGTAAGATATTGAGCAAGGCTCAGTGTCCAGCTACGGTAAATGATAGGGAAGCTATGAGCAAAGTGCCTTATGCCTCGGCCATAGGTTCTATCATGTATGCCATGCTGTGTACTAGACCGGATGTGTCCAATGCTCTTAGTTTGATGAGCAGGTATCAAAGTGATCCAAGAGTGGAACACTGGACAGTCGTGAAGAACATCCTAAAGTACCTAAATAGGACTAAAGAAATGTTCTTAGTCTATGGGGGTGATGAACAGCTCGTCGTAAAAGGTTACGTCGACGCTAGTTTCGACACCGACAAGGATGATTCTAAATCTCAGACAGGATACGTGTATATTTTGAATGGAGGAGCTGTGAGCGGGAGAAGCTGCAAGCAAAGCGTGATCGCGGGATCTACAGTAGAAGCGTAATACATGGCTGCTGCATAAGCGTCAAGTGAAGGAGTTTGGATCAGGAACTTCATCACTGAGCTTGGCGTGGTTCCAAGTGCATTGGACCCACTGGAGATATTGTGTGAAAACACTGGCGCCATAGCACTCGCTAAGGAATCAAGATATCATCCAAAGACCAAGCATATCAACCGCAAGTTTCATATAATCCGAGATTGTATAGCAGATGGAGATCTCAAGATTAGCAAAGTACATACAGATCTGAATGTCGCAGATCCATTGACTAAACCTCTTCCACGTGTAAAACATGATCAGCACCTCAGTGCCATGGGTGTGAGATTGTTGCCAAATGTAAACTAGATTATTGACTCTAGTGCAAGTGGGAGACTGTTGGAATTATGCCCTAGAGGCAATAATAAAGATGTTATTATTATAATTCTTGTTCATGATAATGTTTATATTCCATGCTAGAATTGTATTAAGCGGAAACTTTAATACTTGTGTGGTTTGTGAACAACACCATGTCCCTAGTACGCCTCTATGGACTAGCTCATTGATTAATGATGGTTAAGGTTTCCTAACCATTGACATGAGTTGTCGATTAATAATGAGATCATATCATTGGGAGAATGATATGATGGACAGACCCAAACTAAGCGAAGCAATTAGATCGTGTCATAGTGTTCATCTTTGTGAAGCTTTTCTTATGTCAAATATTGTATTCCTTAGACCATGAGATAATACAACTCCCTGGTATCGGAAGAAAGCTTTGAGGTCATCAAACGTCATCCTATGAGAGGGTGATCATAAATGTGTCTCTCAGGTGATCGGAAAGTACTTGTTGGGTTGTATGTATCGAGATGGGATTTGTCCCTCCCAAGTCGGAGAGATATACTTCGGGCCCACTCGGTAATCGATATCAACACCGCTTGCAAGCATGTGGTTAAGGAGTTAATCACAAAGTGATATCGGATTACGGAACGAGTAAAGTACTTGCTGTGAACGAGATTGAACTAGGTATGACGGTACTGACGATCAAATCTCGGGCAAGTAAAATATCGCGAGACGAAGGGAATATATATATGGGATTGATTGAATCCTGGCATCATGGTTCATCCGATATGATCATCGATAAATGTGTGGGAATCAATATGGGTTTCCAAACCCCGCTGTTGATTATTGATAGAAGATCATGTCTGCATATTCTCGAACCCGAAGGGTCACACACTTAACGTGTCTCGACGCTAGGATAGATTGGATAATTGGTTTATGAGTTTTTGTTCAGAGTCTCGTATGGGATCCGAGACATCACGAGAGGTTCCGGAGTGGTCCGGAGAATAAGATTCATATAAGGCAGTGCAGTTTTTGGAGTTCGGAATTGTTCTGGGTTAATCGGTATTGTACCGGAAGCTTCTAGAACCTTCCGGAAGGGGACCAACGTGGCCCCACCTTCCGGGAGGGGGCATGGGCCTATGAGGGAGTGCCCTGGCCACATTGGGCCAGGGGCACAAGGCCCCATAGGGCCCAGCCGGCCAAACTAGGGATAAACCCTAGTTGGAGCTTCTAGAAGGGGGGGGTTTCCTTGCCCCCCACTCCTCCTCCTTTGGCCGCCGGTTTTGGCTTGGGGGAGGGGCTAGGGCTGCCGCCCACCCCTCTATATAAAGAGGGCTGGGGGCGCACCAACCCCCCACACCTTCCCCTCAAGCCAGTCGCCCTGCTTCCCTCCTCTCTCTCTCTCCCTCCCGACTGCGTGTAGGCGAAGCCCTGCTGCAGAAACTCTCCACCAATTGCACTGCGCCGTCGCGTTGTAGATCCAACCCATCTCTCCACCATACTTGCTGGACCAAGGAAGGAGGATACGTCGAGGTGCTGCACGTGTGCATCTCACGGAGGCATCGCCACTTGTGGTGCTAGATCGGATCGGATCGCGAGGAGGAGAAGCGAGTACGACTACATCACCCACGTTCCGACGAACGTTCCGCTGTGCGAATCTTCAAGGGTATGAAGATCTAATCCAATCTCTCTCGTTGTTTGCATCTCCTAGATTAGATCTTGGCTTCCCTCTGTTCGCATCCGTAGAAAATTTTGATTTACTATGCCGCGAAACCCTTCAGTGGTATCAGAGCTAGATCTATGCGTAGATGTGTTTCACGAGTAGAACACAACATGGTTGTTGCGGGAGTTGATGTTTTCTGTTGCAAGCCTCTTGTTTGTGTTCTTCTTATGACGCGGATAGTGAGATTGAAGCGGTCCAGGCCAACCTTACGCGACGTCGTTCGCGAGACCGGCTCCGCACTTGACGTGTGGCTTGTTCCACACATGCGGCTGGTGGATGTCAGTTTCTCTCACTATAGTTGTCATGGGATTTACACCAGAGTTTGGCAACCATAATATCACCGTTGTGGCTTTCCGTAGGTAATAATCGTTCTTAGCATCTACTCCCATAAGCCACGTAAAACATGCAACAACAAAGTAGAGGCGTCTAACTTGTTTTTGCAGGGAGTGTTTTTTGTGATATGGTATGGCCCAAGATGTGATGTGTATAATGTATGCGATGATCATGTTTTGTAATGTTTCACGACTTGCATGTCAATGAGTACACAACCGGCAGGATCCATATGGTTGTCTTTATAATTGTGTATGACCTGTGTGTCAACTTCTTATACGCCATGTAATAGTTTCACTTTATCGCTAAGTAGTTAGCAATAGTTGTAGTTGCTATTCGTGGTGGAGGCAATCATGGTGGAGTGATGGAGATCATGCCGGCACGCACAAGATGGAGATCATTGCGCGAAGATTGGCTATACCATGTCACATAAAGTTATATGCATGTGATGTTTATCCTTTTATGTATATTATTATGCTTAGATCGCGACGGTAGCATTATAAGATGATTCCTCACTTAGAGATCAAGATAAAACTGTGTTCTCCCCAAGTATGCACCGTTGCGAAAGTTTGTCGTGTCCAAGCATCACGTGATGATCGGGTGCTATAGACTCTACGCTCACATACAACGGGTGCAATCCAGTTTTGCACACGCGGAAATACTGGGGTCTAACTTTACGAGCCTAGCATGTACAGACATGGCCTTGGAACACATGAACCGAAAGGTTAAGCATGAGTCATATGAATGATATGATCGACACTTCGTTGTCCACCATTGAAACCACATCTCTTCTCGTGATGATCGGATTAGGTGTGGTGAATTTGGATCGTGTTCACTAAACAACTTGAGGGATGTTGAATTTAGTGGGAGTTCATCTAGTAATTTGATTAAAAGTTGAACTAGTTATCATGAACATAGTCTAATTTGTACTTGCAAATACTGTAGATCAAATGGCTAAATCCAACTTCAACTTCAACGTTTTTGCTGAGAAGGAAAAGCTTAGAAACAATGGGTCTAACTTCACCAATTGGTTCCGCAATCTGAGAATCATTCTCTCTGGCGGTCAAAAGGACTATGTCCTTGAGAATGCGTTAGGTGATGCCCCTGCTGCTACTGCGTCGGCTGATGAGAAAGATGTCTATCAGTCGCGCAAAGATGATTATGGTGTGATTAAGAGCACCATGTTGTTTGCTACGGAATCGGACCTTCAAAATCGTTTTGAAGACTATCCCGGGCCCTTTGAGATTCTCGAGGAGCTGAAAACCATGTTTTAGACTCAGGCCCGTTCTGAGAGATATGAGATCTCTGAGAAGTTCTTTAACTGCAAGAAGGAGGAAGGGAGTTCCGTTAGTGAGCACGCCATTAAGATGTCGGGCTACACTCAACGCCTTGAGCAACTGGACTGCAACATTCCAGAGGAGCTCAAGATTGACAGGGTTCTGCAATCACTCCCTCCTAGCTACAAAAGTTTTGTAGTAACTCACAATCAGATTGGTTCCACTGATACGATCACCGAGCTCTTCGCAAAGCTGAAGGCTGCGGAGGTGGACATCAAAAAGGATAATCATGTGTTGATGGTCAACAAGCCTCCCACCTTCAAGAAAGGCAAGGGTGCAAAGAAGCCTTTCAAGAAAGGCGGCGGCAAGCGCGTTGCCCCTAGAGAGAAGAAGGTCAGGTCTGGTCCTAAGCCGGACACTGAGTGCTTCTATTGCAAGGACAAGGGTCACTGGAAGCGCAACTGTCCGAAGTACTTAGCGGACAAGAAGGCTGGCACCATCAAAGGTATATTTGATATACATGTTATTGATGTTTTCCTTACTAGCCCTCGTTGTAGTGCCTGGGTATTTGATACTGGTTCAGTTGCTAATATTTGTAACTCGAAACAAGAGCTACGGAATAGACGGCGGCTTGCGAGGGATGAGGTGACGATGCGCGTTGGCAACGGATCAAGAGTAGGGATGGCACCCGCAGCGTATGGGTGCGGGTGGAGACACCCCATACCCGTACCCGTTCTCCACGAGTCTACCCATCACCCGCACCCATACCCGTCAATGGGTGCAAGTTTTTCCCATACCCGTCACCCGACAAGGTTAGTGGATACCCGCGAGTTAAAATACCCGCATATACGTCACATCAAAATGAACAAAAAACTGTAGAAAACAACATCTAACAATATAATTTATAAGCATCAACACAAGTTCACAAGATCACACAAGAAAAGAGGTAATTTAACAGTATATAAGACTACAAAATAAGTATCACAATAAAGTATGTTATGTCAATTAATCCTAGAGATACTAGGCTGGAGTTACGGGAATGGATATCATCAATAGAGAAAAAAATGATGTGTGTGATGAACAATCATTAATATACCCTGGTAATGGCAATACTAGGCGTAAAATATGTGTGTTGTTTTTATCTATCGAGATTAATGGGACAAAATAGATTATCTAAATTAGATTTTTATATCAGATGGATACACGGGTATGGGTTGTATGATCCCATACCCGTACCCGTCACACCCGATGGGTTTAGAATTTACCCATTTATATACCCATGGGTATTTTTCTGTCCCAAACCCTTAACCTAATAGGGTTTTTACCCGCCGGGTAAATGGGTGATGGGTACCCATTGCCACCCCTAATCAAGAGTTGATGTGATGGCCGTCGGCACGCTCTCCTTAGTTTTACCTTCGGGATTAGTTTTACACCTTAATAAGTGTTATTATGTGCCTGCGTTGAGCATGAACATTATTTCTGGATCTTGTTTATTGCAAGACGGTTATTCATTTAAATCGGAGAATAATGGTTGTTCTATTTATATGAGTAACATCTTTTATGGTCATGCACCTATTGTGAATGGTTTATTTCTTCTAAATCTCGAAAGGGATGAAACACACATCCATAACATTGAGGCTAAGAGATGCAAAGTAGATAGTGATAATACTACTTATTTGTGGCACTGTCGTCTAGGTCATATTGGTGTAAAACGCATGAAGAAACTCCATTCTGATGGACTTTTGGAGTCTCTTGATTTTGAATCATTTGACACATGCGAACCATGCCTCATGGCAAGATGATCAAAACCCCGTTCTCCGATATGATGGAGCGAGCAACGGACTTGTTGGAAATCATACATACCGATGTATGCGGACCGATGAGTGTTTCGACACGCGGTGGATATCGTTATTTTCTCACTTTTACCGATGACTTAAGTAGATATGGGTATATCTATTTAATGAAACATAAATCTGAAACATTTGAAAAGTTCAAGGAATTTCAGAATGAAGTGGAGAACCATCGTAACAAAAAGATTAAGTTTCTGCGATCCGATCGTGGAGGTGAATATTTGAGTTATGATTTTCTCACGCATCTTAAAGCAAGCGGAATCGTTTCGCAACTCACGCCACCCGGAACACCACAGCGCAATGGTGTGTCTGAACGCCGGAATCGAACCCTATTAGATATGGTCCGATCGATGATGTCTCTTACTGATTTGCCGTTATCATTTTGGGGTTATGCATTAGAAACCGCTGCATTCACTTTAAATAGGGCTCCATCTAAATCCGTTGAGACGATGGTTTGGTGCTAAAACTAAGTTGTCGTTTCTTAAAGTTTGGGGAGCGAAGCTTACGTCAAGAAGTTGATGCCGGACAAGCTCGAGCCCAAAGCGGAGAAATGCGTCTTCATAGGATACCCTAAGGAAACTATTGGGTATACCTTCTATCACAGAACCGAAGGCAAAGTGTTTGTCGCAAAGAACGGTTCCTTTCTTGAGAAGGAGTTTCTCTCGAAAGAAGTGAGTGGGAGGAAAGTAGAGCTAGACGAGGTTATTGAACCTTCTCTTGAATTGGAGAGTAGCGCAGCACCTGAAATTGTTCCAGTGCCGCCTGCACCAACGATAGAGGAAGCTAATGACAAGGATCATGAAGCTTCGGACGATGCTGCTACTGAACGCCGCAGGTCGACAAGGTCGCGTGCCCCTCCTGAGTGGTACGGCAACCCTGTCTTGACTGTCTTGTTGGTAGAAGACAGTGAACCTACGAACTATGAGGAAGCGATGATGAGCCTAGACTCTGAGAAATGGCTAGAAGCCATGAAATCCGAATAGGGATCCATGAGCGAAAACCAAGTATGGACTTTGGTGGACCCTCCTAGCGACCGAAAGGCCGTTGAGTGCAAATGGATTTTCAAGAAGAAAACGGACGCGGATGGTAATGTTACCGTCTATAAAGCAAGGCTTGTCGCGAAAGGTTTTCGGCAAGTTCAAGGTGTTGACTACGATGAGACTTTCTCTCCCGTAGCGATGTTTAAGTCCATTCGTATTTTATTAGCAATTGCTGCGTTTCATGATTATGAAATATGGCAGATGGATGTCAAGACTGCGTTCCTCAATGGCAACATTGATGAAGAGTTGTATATGATGCAACCCGAAGGTTTTGTCAATCCTAAGGATGCTGATAAAGTATGCAAACTTCAGCGTTCCATTTATGGACTGAAGCAAGCATCTCGGAGTTGGAACCTTCGTTTTGATCAAGTGATCAAGAGCTTTGGGCTTGTTCCAAATTGCTACGAAGCTTGTATCTACAAGAAAGTGAGTGGGAGCTCGGTGACATTTCTGGTACTATATGTGGATGACATATTGATTATTGGAAATGACATTAACATGCTTAACGATGTGAAGAGTTATTTGAACAAGTGTTTTTTAATGAAAGACCTAGGTGAAGCTGCTTATATATTGGGCATCAAAATCTATAGAGATAGACAAAGACGCCTGATAGCTTTAAGCCAGAGTACATACCTAGACAAAGTTCTGAAAAGGTTCAGAATGGATAAGGCAAAGAAAGGTTCAGTGCCTATGTTGTCAGGTAAGATATTGAGCAAGGCTCAGTGTCCAGCTACGGTAAATGATAGGGAAGCTATGAGCAAAGTGCCTTATGCCTCGGCCATAGGTTCTATCATGTATGCCATGCTGTGTACTAGACCGGATGTGTCCAATGCTCTTAGTTTGACGAGCAGGTATCAAAGTGATCCACGAGTGGAACACTGGACAGACGTGAAGAACATCCTAAAGTACCTAAATAGGACTAAAGAAATGTTCTTACTCTATGGGGGTGATGAACAGCTCGTCGTAAAAGGTTACGTCGACGCTAGTTTCGACACCGACAAGGATGATTCTAAATCTCAGACAGGATACGTGTATATTTTGAATGGAGGAGCTGTGAGCTGGAGAAGCTGCAAGCAAAGCGTGATCGCGGGATCTACAGTAGAAGCGGAATACATGGCTGCTGCAGAAGCGTCAAGTGAAGGAGTTTGGATCAGGAACTTCATCACTGAGCTTGGCGTGGTTCCAAGTGCATTGGACCCACTGGAGATATTGTGTGACAACACTGGCGCCATAGCACTCGCTAAGGAACCAAGATATCATCCAAAGACCAAGCATATCAACCGCAAGTTTCATATAATCCAAGATTATATAGCAGATGGAGATCTCAAGATTAGCAAAGTACATACAGATCTGAATGTCGCAGATCCATTGACTAAACCTCTTCCACGTGTAAAACATGATCAGCACCTCAGTGCCATGGGTGTGAGATTGTTGCCAAATGTAAACTAGATTATTGACTCTAGTGCAAGTGGGAGACTGTTGGAATTATGCCCTAGAGGCAATAATAAAGATGTTATTATTATAATTCTTGTTCATGATAATGTTTATATTCCATGCTAGAATTGTATTAAGCGGAAACTTTAATACTTGTGTGGTTTGTGAACAACACCGTGTCCCTAGTACACCTCTATGGACTAGCTCATTGATTAATGATGGTTAAGGTTTCCTAACCATGGACATGAGTTGTCGATTAATAATGAGATCATATCATTGGGAGAATGATATGATGGACAGACCCAAACTAAGCGAAGCAATTAGATCGTGTCATAGTGTTCATCTTTGTGAAGCTTTTCTTATGTCAAATATTGTATTCCTTAGACCATGAGATAATACAACTCCCTGGTATCGGAAGAAAGCTTTGAGGTCATCAAACGTCATCCTATGAGAGGGTGATCATAAATGTGTCTCTCAGGTGATCGGAAAGTACTTGTTGGGTTGTATGTATCGAGATGGGATTTGTCCCTCCCAAGTCGGAGAGATATACTTCGGGCCCACTCGGTAATCGATATCAACACCGCTTGCAAGCATGTGGTTAAGGAGTTAATCACAAAGTGATATCGGATTACGGAACGAGTAAAGTACTTGCTGTGAACGAGATTGAACTAGGTATGACGGTACTGACGATCAAATCTCGGGCAAGTAAAATATCGCGAGATGAAGGGAATATATATATGGGATTGATTGAATCCTGGCATCGTGGTTCATCCGATATGATCATCGATGAATGTGTGGGAATCAATATGGGTTTCCAGACTCCGCTGTTGATTATTGATAGAAGATCATGTCTGCATATTCTCGAACCCGAAGGGTCACACACTTAACGTCTCTCGACGCTAGGATAGATTGGATAATTGGTTTATGAGATTTTGTTCGGAGTCTCGGATGGGATCCGAGACATCACGAGAGGTTCCGGAGTGGTCCGGAGAATAAGATTCATATAAGGCAGTGCAGTTTTTGGAGTTCGGAATTGTTCCGGGTTAATCGGTATTGTACCGGAAGCTTCTAGAACCTTCCGGAAGGGGACCAACGTGGCCCCACCTTCCAGGAGGGGGCATTGTCCTATGAGGGAGTGCCCTGGCCGCATTGGGCCAGGGGCACAAGGCCCCATAGGGCCCATCCAACCAAACTAAGGATAAACCCTAGTTGGAGCTTCTAGAAGGGGGGGTTTCCTTGCCCCCCACTCCTCCTCCTTTGGCCGCCGGTTTTGGCTTGGGGGAGGGGCTAGGGCTGCCGCCCACCCCTCTATATAAAGAGGTCTGGGGGCGCACCAACCCCCCCCCCCCACCTTCCCCTCAAGCCAGTCGCCCTACTGCCCTCCTCTCTCTCTCCCTCCCGACTGCGTGTAGGCGAAGCCCTGCTGCAGAAACTCTCCACCAATTGCACCGCGCCATCGCGTTGTAGATCCAACCCATCTCTCCACCATACTTGCTGGACCAAGGAAGGAGGAGACGTCGAGGTGCTGCACGTGTGCATCTCACGGAGGCATCGCCACTTGTGGTGCTAGATCGGATCGGATCGCGAGGAGGAGAAGTGAGTACGACTACATCACCCACGTTCCGACGAACATTCCGTTGTGCGAATCTTCAAGGGGTATGAAGATCTAATCCAATCTCTCTCGTAGTTTGCATCTCCTAGATTAGATCTTGGCTTCCCTCTGTTCGCATCCGTAGAAAATTTTGATTTACTATGCCGCGAAACCCTTCATGAACGTCGCAGGTCGACAACGTCGCGTGCCCCTCCTGAGTGGTACGGCAACCCTGTCTTGACTGTCTTGTTGGTAGAAGACAGTGAACCTACGAACTATGAGGAAGCGATGATGAGCCCAGACTCTGAGAAATGGCTAGAAGCCATGAAATCCGAATTGGGATCCATGAGCGAAAACCAAGTATGGACTTTGGTGGACCCTCCTAGCGACCAAAAGGCCGTTGAGTGCAAATGGATTTTCAAGAAGAAAACGGACGCGGATGGTAATGTTACCGTCTATAAAGCACGACTTGTCGCGAAAGGTTTTCGGCAAGTTCAAGGTGTTGACTACGATGAGACTTTCTCTCCCGTAGCGATGTTTAAGTCCATTCGGATTTTATTAGCAATTGCTGCGTTTCATGATTATGAAATATGGCAGATGGATGTCAAGACTGCGTTCCTCAATGGCAACATTGATGAAGAGTTGTATATGATGCAACCCGAAGGTTTTGTCGATCCTAAGGATGCTGATAAAGTATGCAAACTTCAGCGTTCCGTTTATGGATTGAAGCAAGCATCTCGGAGTTGGAACCTTCGTTTTGATCAAGTGATCAAGAGCTTTGGATTTGTTCCAAATTGCTATGAAGCTTGTATCTACAAGAAAGTGAGTGGGAGCTCGGTGACATTTCTGGTACTATATGTGGATGACATATTGATTATTGGAAATGACATTAACATGCTTAACGATGTGAAGAGTTATTTGAACAAGTGTTTTTCAATGAAAGACCTAGGTGAAGCTGCTTATATATTGGGCATCAAAATCTATAGAGATAGACAAAGACGCCTGATAGCTTTAAGCCAGAGTACATACCTAGACAAAGTTCTGAAAAGGTTCAGAATGGATAAGGCAAAGAAAGGTTCAGTGCCTATGTTGTCAGGTAAGATATTGAGCAAGGCTCAGTGTCCAGCTACGGTAAATGATAGGGAAGCTATGAGCAAAGTGCCTTATGCCTCGGCCATAGGTTCTATCATGTATGCCATGCTGTGTACTAGACCGGATGTGTCCAATGCTCTTAGTTTGACGAGCAGATATCAAAGTGATCCAGGAGTGGAACACTGGACAGCCGTGAAGAACATCCTAAAGTACCTAAATAGGACTAAAGAAATGTTCTTAGTCTATGGGGGTGATGAACAACTCGTCGTAAAAGGTTACGTCGACGCTAGTTTCGACACCGACAAGGATGATTCTAAATCTCAGACAGGATACGTGTATATTTTGAATGGAGGAGCTGTGAGCTGGAGAAGCTGCAAGCAAAGCGTGATCGCGGGATCTACAGTAGAAGCGGAATACATGGCTGATACAGAAGCGTCAAGTGAAGGAGTTTGGATCAGGAACTTCATCACTGAGCTTGGCGTGGTTCCAAGTGCATTGGACCCACTGGAGATATTGTGTGACAACACTGACGCCATAGCACTCGCTAAGGAACCAATATATCATCCAAATACCAAGCATATCAACCGCAAGTTTCATATAATCCGAGATTATATAGCAGATGGAGATCTGAAGATTAGCAAAGTACATACATATCTGAATGTCGCAGATCCATTGACTAAACCTCTTCCACGTGCAAAACATGATTAGCACCTTAGTGCCATGGGTGTGAGATTGTTGCCAAATGTAAACTAGATTATTGACTCTAGAGCAAGTGGGAGACTGTTGGAATTATGCCCTAGAGGCAATAATAAAGATGTTATTATTATAATTCTTGTTCATGATAAAGTTTATATTCCATGCTAGAATTGTATTAAGCGGAAACTTTAATACTTGTGTGGTTTGTGAACAACACCGTGTCCCTAGTACACCTCTATAGACTAGCTCATTGATTAATGATGGTTAAGGTTTCCTAACCATAGACATGAGTTGTTGATTAATAATGAGATCATATCATTCGAAGAATGATATGATGGACAGACCCAAACTAAGCGGAGCAATTAGATCGTGTCATCGTGTTCATCTTTGCGAAGCTTTTCTTATGTCAAATATTGTATTCCTTAGACCATGAGATAATACAACTCCCTGGTATCGGAAGAAAGCTTTGAGGTCATCAAACGTCATCCTATGAGAGGGTGATCATAAAGGTGTCTCTCAGGTGATCGGAAAGTACCTGTTGGGTTGTATGTATCGAGATGGGATTTGTCCCTCCCAAGTTGGAGTGATATACTTCGGGCCCACTTGGTAATTGATATCAACACCGCTTGCAAGCATGTGGTTAAGGGGTTAATCACAAAGTGATATCGGATTACGGAACGAGTAAAGTACTTGCTGTGAACGAGATTGAACTAGGTATGACGGTACCGACGATCAAATCTCGGGCAAGTAAAATATCGCGAGACGAAGGGAATACATATATGGGATTGATTGAATCCTGGCATCGTGGTTCATCCGATATGATCATCGATGAATGTGTGGGAGTCAATATGGGTTTCCAGACCCCGTTGTTGATTATTGATAGAAGATCATGTCTGCATATTCTCGAACCCGAAGGGTCACACACTTAACGTGTCTCGACGCTAGGATAGATTGGATAATTGGTTTATGAGTTTTTGTTCGGAGTCTCGGATGGGATCCGGGACATCACGAGAGGTTCCGGAATGGTCCGGAGAATAATATTCATATAAGGCAATGCAGTTTTTGGAGTTCAGAATTGTTTCGGGTTAATCGGTATTGTACCAGAAGCTTCTAGAACCTTCCGGAAGGGGACCAACGTGGCCCCACCTGCCGGGAGGGGGCATGGGCCTATGAGGGAGTGCCCTGGCCGCATTGGGCCAGGGGCACAAGGCCCCATAGGGCCCAGCCGGACAAACCTAGGGGAAACCCTAGGGGAGCTTCTAGAAGGAGGGGGGAAACTTGCCCCCCACTCCTCCCTCCTTGGCCGCCGGCCCTAGGGCTTGGGGGAGGGGAAAGGGCTGGCCGCCCACCCCTCTATATAAAGAGGGCTGGGGGCGCACCCCTCCCACACCTCCTCCTCAAGCCCTAGCCGCCATGCTGCCCTCCTCTCTCTCCCTCCCGACTGCACGTAGGCGAAGCCCTGCTGCAGAAACTCTCCACCACTTGCATCGTGCCGTCGCGTTGTAAATCCAATCCGTCTCTCCACCATACTTGCTGGACCGAGGAAGGAGGAGACGTCGAGGTGCCGCACGTGTGCATCTCTCGGAGGCATCGCCACTTGCGGTGTTAGATCGGATCGCGAGGAGGAGAAGCGAGTACGACTACATCACCCACGTTCCGACGAATGTTCCGCTATGCGAATCTTCAAGGGTATGAAGATCTCATCTAATCCCCCTCGTTGTTTGCATCTCCTAGATTAGATCTTGGCTTTTCCGTTCGCATCCGTAGAAAATTTTGATTTACTATGCTGCGAAACCCTTCAAATTCGGCCGACCAGGACGAGGATGAGGGCGACTCGGATACTTTTGGTGATTCCAGTGCAAGCTCGGATGGGGACGGCAACACGCGATCATCCTCCAAAGGGACTGGGCATTCTCAAGCTCAAGCTAATGTTTCTCAACAGCCTCGGGCTTCCCCCGAAGTCGCTCCTGGTTCTGTGGAGGGCGAAGCAACTTCGGCCGAGGTGACGTCTACCTCGGAGCGCCTAGTGCCTGACCAAGTTGCTGCCCCTTAGGTTCAAAAAGCTTTATGTTGTTTCTTATCCCCGGTATGCTGGGCGTATGATGTGTGTGAAACAATTGTCTGACTTTCTGTGTGGTATGAACCACTTTTGCCTTTTGCCACTGAGGCACATATGATGGTGATCGTTATTATTCTGTCTAAACTAATCTTGTTGGTTTAAATCTTTGCTTTGGTGGCCTTCAATTTCGTAAGTTCGGATTGTGTGTTTGCATTTGTCCCACCGTAGTTCGGCGTTTAATATTGCCTGACCTTTATAAATTTGACGGCTCAACCATTGTGTTCTTGATCTCTATCCGAGTTATAAATCTCGAAGCCCACATTTGGGGAAAGTGAAATAATATTGTTCTAGGTGCCAAAGTTTAATACCCATTTTTGTAACAAGGGACAATTGTGGGGCAATTCCCTAGTCAGTGCTCTAGAAATCGAGGTTTTAATGCCTAATTTGAGATAATGGATAATACATCATAGTCCCCGAGTTCCTTGCTCAAGGTCCTGAAGCTTAACACATAACTCAGGAAAAAATGACGTTGGGCAATCCCGGTGTCACTCCTCCAAGTGCATAACTCAAAGTGCCGAGGTTTAGTACCTACCTCAGAATGTGTAACAACATAGGGCAGTCCCCGTGTTACTGCTCTAGGTGCCGAGGTTTAACACATCACTCAAAATGCGAAATAACATAGGGCAGTCCCCGAGTTACTGCTCAAGGTGCTGAGGTTTAATACATAATCCAAAATGAAAAATAATATAGGGCATTCCCCGAGTCATTGCTCGAGGTGCCGAGGTTTAATACATAACCCAAACTCAAAAACAATATAGGGCAGTCCCCGAGTTACTGCTCAAGGTGTCGAGGTCTAATACATAATCCAAAATGAAAAATAATATAGGGCAGTCCCCGAGTCATTGCTCGAGGTGCCGAGGTTTAATACATAGTTGATACTTCGTCCTGAAGCGTCACTTTACAACGTGTCATAGATGACTCCTACGAGTAAAATGGACGAAGTAAAGCTATGTTCCATGGTCTTTTCGATTCTTCGCCGGCTTTGTCTGCCTTGTTCTTTTCTGGTGACTGAGCATCAATTAGGTAATATGCATCATTGTGCAATGCTTTGCTCACGATGAATGGTCCTTCCCATGGGGGTGATAGTTTGTGCATGCTGGCCGTGCGTTGCACTAACCGAAGAACCAAATCTCCTTCTTTAAACACTCTTGGATTGACTTTCTTGTTGTGATATCGTCGCAAGTCATGTTGATAAATAGCTGATCTTGATAGTGCCAACTCCCTGGCTTCTTCTAGCAGATCGACATCATCTTGCCGAGCTATCTCATTTACCTTAGTGGTTGTATACTGGGTAACTCTTGGCGAGTCGTGTATTATGTCGGCTGGAAGCACGACTTCTGCTGCATATACCAGAAAAAATGGTGTATACCCTGTTGACATGTTTGGGGTAGTTCTGAGGCTCCATAGTACTGCTGGTAGTTCCTCGATCCAACACCCTGCCGACCTTTGCAGCGGTTCGACGAGTCGTGGTTTTATTCCGGACAATACTAGTCCATTAGATCTTTCTACTTGCCCATTAGATGTTGGGTGATCCACCGAGGCGACATCTAGTCTTATGTGTTTTTCTTGACAGAATCTAGCGAAGGCCCCTTCAGCAAAGTTTGTGCCATTGTCTGTAATAACACTGTGTGGGTAACCATATCTCAAGATAATATCTTTGAGGAATTTTACTGCTGTGGGTCCATCACATTTTTTTATTGGTTTCACTTCAATCCATTTTGTGAATTTGTCGACCATGACTAAAATGTGGGTCATCCCGCCCCGGGCCGGTTTGAATGGTCCCACCATATCTAAGCACCATACAGAAAACGGCCAAGTAATTGGTATTGTTTTTAACTCGGACGATGGCATATGTATCTTGCTGGCATATCTCTGGCAACCGTTACATTTTTCCACCAGTTCTTTGGCCTCTTTCAACGCTGTTGGCCAATAAAATCCATGCCTGAATGCTTTGGCCACTAAAGCTCTGGAGGAGGCGTGATGCCCGCATTCTCCTTGATGTATATCTAGGAGAATCTCTTGGCCTTCCGCCGAATCCACACATCTTTGCAACACGCTTGTGACGCTCCTTTTATACAGCTCATTGTTTATGATTGTATAAGCTTTAGCTCTTCTCATTGTCTGTCTAGCCAATACCTCGTTATTCGGCAAAGTCGCATCTTTAAGGAAGAAAAATATGGGTTGCGCCCATGTTGGTATGATTCTCTCTGGGATCATCTCACTATCTATTTCCATATTTTCCGCCGACATAACTACCTCGGATTTTTCCATATCCATCCGTCCATCGACCGGGTTCACTTTCAGAAATTCCGGGTTACATTCTTTGTCAATTTCCATCGGCATACTATCTTCTCTTGATTTTGCCAGAATAAAGATGGATTCGGACTCTGGTGATGGTGTTATTGATGGTTTTCTCAGGTGCTCTAGGGCGATACCTGGGGAAATTGATTGCCTGGTTGATCCGAGTTTTGACAGCGTGTCTGCGACGTCATTTTCTGCCCGAGGTATATGATGAAATTCACATCCATCGAAGTATCCACTGAGTTTTTGCACATGGAACCTATATAAGGCCATATTGGCATCTAGCGCATCCCAATTGCCTGATACTTGTTGTACTACTAGATCTGAATCTCCGTAGCATAAGATTCGGCGTATCCCAATCTCTTTTGCCACCTTCAATCCATGGACGAGTGCTTCGTACTCGGCTACATTGTTTGATGCGGCAAAATGTATTTGCAGCACATATTTCAGCTGATCTCTTTTTGGCGAGGTTAACACTATTCCTGCCCCCAAGCCATTTCTCAGTTTGGAACCGTCGAAGTGCATCGTCCAATAATTCGGATCTGGTAATGGTGGCTCATATTGTACCTCGGCCCAATCCACGAAGAAGTCGGCCACAGCCTGAGATTTGATCGCATCTCGCCTATCGAATTGCGGAGCATAAGGTGACAATTCAACTGCCCATTTTGCTATTCGGCCGCTTGCATCTTTGTTGCTCAATATGTCGGCTATGGGTGCTTCACAGATCACTTTGATCGGGTGCTCTTCGAAGTAATGTTTAAGTTTCTTCGCTGACATGTATACTCCATATGCCATCTTCTGATAATGTGGGTAATTTTTCTTTGAGGCTGATAGTACCTCGCTTAGGTAATATACCGGCCTTTGTACTGATTTATCATCTTCAATTCGTTCCACCACGATCACAACACTTACTACTCTGTTTGTGGCGGCTATGTAAAGTAACATAGGCTCTTTTGACAATGGAGAGGCCATGATTGGCGCTGTGACCAACATCTTCTTCAGTTCATGGAACGCATTATCTGCTTGTGGTGTCCAAATGAACTTGTCAGATTTTTTCATCAGTTGATAAAGTGGTAATGCCTTCTCTCCTAGCTGACATACAAATCGGCTAAGCGAGGCCAAGCAACCTGTGAACTTTTGTACGTCATTTAGACATCTCGGCAATTCCATCCTTTCTACTGCTCTTATCTTAGTTGGGTTGGCCTCTATACCTCGGCTAGAAACGAGAAAACCGAGTAGTTTTCCAGCCGGTACACCGAAGGTGCATTTTTCCGGGTTAAGCTTCATTCAGAACCTTCTCAAGTTCGCGAATGTCTGCCGAATATCATCCAGTAGCGTTTTGCTTTCTTTGGTTTTGATAACCACATCATCTACATATACTTGTACATTTTTTCCTATCTGGTCATGCAGACATTTTTGCATACATCTCTGGTACGTTGCCCCTGCGTTACGCAGGCCGAATGGCATGGTGCGATAGCAATAAGCCTCGTACGGGATAATAAACGCAGTCTTTATTTGATCGGCCGGATTTAACCGTATCTGGTGAAAACCAGAATACGCGTCTACACATGATAACAGCTCACAACCAGCGGTCGAATCAATGACCTGGTCTATTCTAGGTAAAGGAAAAGGATCTTTTGGACACGCCTTGTTCAGGTTCGTGTAATCAATACACATTCGCCATACGACGGCTACATTTGGATCGTCCTTTTTCTTTTCTACCAACACCGGGTTTGATAACCAATCCGGATAAAGCACTTCCATGATGAACCCGGCCGCCAGGAGCCGAGCTATCTCATCCCCTATTATTTTTCTCCTGTCTTCGGCGAAGCGGCGGAGAGTTTGCTTCACCGGCCTTGCTCCTGGCCTTACATGCAGAGAGTGCTCAGCCAACTCCCTTGGCACACCTTGCAGGTCTTGAGTTGACCATGCAAAGATGTCCCGATTCTCATGGAGGAAGTTGGTGAGCTCGCCTTCCTATTTGGCATCTAGACCGGCACCAATAGTGATGGTGCGTTCTGGGAATTGCTCATCTATCTGGACTTTTTTCGTTTCTTTAGTCGGCTGGAAGGAAACGCTTCCATGTGGGTTGGCCAATGCCGGCATATTCAATTGCGCCGACTGAGCGAGAGCCGCTACCTCCTGAATCCTTCTTTTTTCTCTTGCGATCACCAATGACTCGGCCAGATTTGATCCGGCCGAGGCACATTCCATCGACTTCCTGTAATCTCCTGCTACTGTTATCACCCCTTGTGGTCCGGGCAGCTTCATTTTTAAGTAAGATATGTGGCAGCTGCTCATGAATTTGGCCAATGCTGGCCGCCCGAGTAAAGCATGATAACAACTCTCTAGATCCACTACTTCAAACTCCAAATTTTCTGCTCTGCAGTTATCCCTTGTGCCGAATAACACATCTACTCGAACCTTTCCAATGGGTTCGCATGAAAGTCCTGGCACTATCCCATAGAACGTGGTTCTCGTGGATTGCAGCATATTCTGTGATATTCCGAGTTTATGCATTGTATCCTTGTACATGATATTGATACTGCTCCCATTGTCAATGAGTACTTTTGAAAATTTCACATTAATGCTCGGTCCGACAAATGTCGGATCTAGTACGAGTGCGTACGACCCCGGATTCGACATTATTTTGGGGTGATCCTTTATGATCCAAGTTACTTCTTGATCTGACCAAGGCACATATCTTGGTACTGCCGGCATAACTGCATTTACTTCCATATGCCAGCGCTGTACACTTTGCCTATCTTGTTGTTCTGTTGTGAACACGCAATATGATTGATGATGTTCCCTGTAATCATTGCGTCCATTATTTCCTGGGTTCGTCCTTCCATCCTAACCCTGATTTATCACTTGATGCACTACATCTCTCCGGTCCGAGTTATCATACCTCGGGGGAGGAGGGGGTAACATTAGTTGTTGTGCATTTGCTCCAGTCAACTACGGCTGCTGCTGCTGATGTGCCTGGTGGGAAGGTGCTTGCATGCCCGCTGGGTTACCCATTGCATTTTTCATCCAGGCGCATTGCCGAGTTGTATGATTGGCCGGCTTGACCGGGTTTGGAGTGTGAAACTTACACGGTTGATCCAACATGGACTCAAACGTGTACTTCGGCCTTTCCTGCCATTGCTTCTTCTGTTCTGGTGTCCACTGTCTCTTCCCTTCATTCCTTGGTGTCCATTGCTGAGGACCATTCTTCTGCCGCTGACTGTTTACGTGACTCGGCTGATCTTGCACTACCGCTGTCACCTGATTGGAGGCATATATGTAATCCAGTCTTTCCTCTCTTCTTCTTCCTCTAAACTCATTGCGCCTCGATGACCCGGCCGCATCTCTTGCATATTGATCTTGATGCTCCCGATGATCTGCCGACATCAGCTCTGGTTGTGTCGGATCTCCCAATGCATACGAATCCGCTATCTTGATGGTTTCTGCCAAAGTGGTTGGCATATCTCTTTGCAGTCGCTTCCACAAGACACTGGCATAACGGCATCCTTGAGCGAACCAAGCTATCGCTTGTGATTCTATAACTCCCTCGCATGAATTCCTGAGGTTACACCACCGAGTTAAGAATTCTCTGTCTGTCTCATTCGGCCTTTGCTTGCACATGGCTAGCTGCTGCGGCCTGTTTGGCCTTTTTTAAGTACTGGTGAAGTTGCTGACAAACATCTCTTCAAAATCCAACCAACAGTTGATGCTGCCTGGAGGCAGATTATTCAGCCATACTCTGGCCGGTCCTTCCAGCATTTGTGGGACATATCTTACTGCCCATCACAAGTTTCCACTTGCTATTTTTACAGCAGTGGCATAATCAAGCACCTTCTAACAACTCGGACCGGTACAGCCGGTCCAATTTTACTCTTGCATCACTTGATTGCAAATCTCTGTACATAACCCTTTCCTGCATTCCATAGTGGTTATTCCCACCATGACCCGCATATTCCATATCTGAATAACCATCATTGTACCTCTCATTCACCTGATTGTGGCGAGCTGGTCTCACTTCTCTTTCCCGCCGAGGTTCATATCTCGGCTGAGGATTGGGCGGTGGATCTCTCCTTCCTTCTGCCGGGATATTATTCTCATGATTTCCTCTTCCGAGATCCCCATTACCTCGGCTTCCGTTGCCTTTGTCGGCACGGCCGGGGTTTCTTTCGCCACTATTACCTTGGCTGCCATTGCCCCTGTTTTCATTTGCTTTTCCGGCTATTACCGGATCATACGGAACAATTTGCTTATTTTTTTCCTGAAGTTACTGCTCTGTCTTTTCGCGCATTGTTTTCGGGTGAAGATGCTGCTGCCACAGATAGGGCGGGTGCTGCACCAGCCGAATGAACCATTTGTGAGGCACCAAGCCTTGCCGGGTCTGCCCTGAGCATTTCTTCATTTTGCTGGTTTGCAATGCGCACCAGTTCATTCACTCTTTCTTGCTGTTTCTGCCGGGCTTCGCCGGCCAGTCCTTCTAACTCTAGTGCAGCGGCATTTGCCGCCCTTAGGTTCTTTGCCGGGGTACTATACCTCTGCAAGCCTAGATCGAATGAATCTGCCTTATGAGTCTCATGCTCTTTATTGATATCATCCATGAGGTTCTTCCCTCTCAATCTTAATTCATCAACCCGCTCGGGGGCGACATCAAGCTTGTTTGCCTTAGCATATTCTCGCAGGGTCCTGTTTAAGGACTCCCGCAATGCCGACACCTTTTTTGCCTCTACCAGTACTTTTTGCCTGGTTTCTTCTAATTCTGCCTGAGCATTAGCCAGATCAAGTATCGGCGCTACATGCGTAGTCAGATTATCTATAGTTGCCTAGAGAATATTTTCTGGTCTTTCCAGAGGTGGTCATCTTACCCTTGGTGCCTTTGGGGTCGTCTCCCGCACCTCGGCTGGGTTGGCTGCTGAAGGATCTACCTCGGTGGGCGGTGGAGCTGCCTGCTTTGTGGTCACCTGCACTCCCGTTGTCGGATCCTTGCTTGATCTGGCGCCCGCTGCTCCCGCCTGCACCCCGGCTGCGACCATCACCTCGACGCTGCTGACGGGGCGCTCTCCGCGCGGACCGTTTGCGGCGCTAAGGGGGGGGGGCTCTCCTGCAACAATAACTTGGTGAGGATAAATGCCGGAGGTGTCGACGCCGACGTTGATCTGGTGCATGCCCAAGTTGATGAAGACGCCATTGCGGGGAGGAGCTTTTCCCGTGAAGCTGCCTGCGTTATCGCTGACATAGTCACAGAGATCAAATCTCCGGACTAAGCCAGAGACAACGCGCTCGCCAGTGTGGATGAAGTTTACCGTCCGGATCATGACTCCAGCTAGCACCGCTGCTGGCCCCACGGTGGGTGCCAACTGTCGTGGTGGTGGCACGGCAGATGCCATGGGTAGGCTAAAGTATGGGGCCAATGGATGCTAGAGGGATCTGGGGAGGGAAGATGTAGTTAATTCTACACACAAATGACCGACGTACAGATCTGTATTTTCTCCTCTCGTGGACTACAAGTGCTCCTCGAGTTGTACGCAGGAAAAGAAGATGAACACTACAAGCCTAATGGTGTAGAAAAATGAGCCGATCCCTTCCTCAGTATCCAAGCCTCTCCTTATAAAGGGGTGCCTTGGCTCCTCTAGGGCTGACGTGGCAAGCATATTCGAGGAATATGCTTGTCCCAATATAGTAACTCGGCGAGCTCCTTTCCGTGTCCCTCTTCTAATGACGGCAAAGTTCCAGAGAGCCCCACCTGCATGCCTCGGGTTCCAGGACTGTCACCTCTGTGACCTCCTTCTGCTCCTCTGCTGCTCTACGCCTTGTCCTTTGCGCTTGGCTCTGTTCAGATTCTTCCTAGCCCGAGGCTAGGGTCTAACCTTAGGTTCTTCCTTCTCCTTCAAGCTTCGTGTTATTTGGCCCTGCCTTGCTTAACTCGGCTCGGCCTTCACGTGCATTTTGGCTTATTCGGACTTGCCCGGCCGACCTGACTCGTACGTCGGCCGAATTACGTACATCCCCTCTGGTAAAGGTCATGGTCATGCTTATCTCGACCGACCTTTACATGATTCGGCCGATATAACCAGTAACTCGGCATAAGACTGGGGAAACTCCTTTTGGCTTCCCCCGTCTTGACCCTATCCGGGGTCACCCCCCAATAGGAATCGACGCACGACCAACCTCGTCATCAACAAACTTCCGCTAGTTCGATCTTTGAGGGTATGATACATTATCTTCTCCCTTAAATTGGATCTTGGTTATGCGCTAGAGATTTTTTGTTTTGCGTAGCGCGCTCCCCAATATCATCTACCATGGAGGGCACTTAGATTCATTGTGAAGGGCATCATGTTCCTTGAGGACAATTGTGGTAGAAGTAGAGGAATCAACTTGTCGAGAGGGGAGACACTTGTAGGTATTGATCTGTTGAACAACTATGCACCGATTTGAGAGGGGCAAGGGAACGACGATGACAACTAAAGGGAGATTGGATCACAATGGGCATTTATGTTGAGGGGATTGGAAGGGGCAAAAGTGGCGAGGTATTGAATTCAGGAAGGCTTAACGCATGAATAGGGTAGCCACGCTTGGGCTGCATCCACGGGCTGAGGTGGACGCGAGTTGGAGGATGTAATGGGACCACTGAGGTGGCATAGTTGCATTTTGAGAGAAATAAGGTAGTAGGGTTAATCTTCTTAGTTATATATGATACTTAGTGGGATGACCTATCTAGTCATTATAGTATATAGATATATAGGATATGAGACCTCTCATGGACTAATGCCATGTTGTATTCTCAAAATGGTTCCCAAACATTCTCTTTCTCTCTTGTACCTACATATCTCTATGTCTCGCTCACAAATACACATTCATTTCTATGATTTTTTCTATCATCAGTGTGCAACAAGACCACCAAATGCACTCACCACATCTTTCAATCTCTCACCTCCCCTCAGATTTAGCAATCAGCATGATCACCAAGCCTCTCCTAAGCCGCACCATAAGGTGACACATCAAAATAGAGACGCACGCTCTTCTCTCCACTCCGCGCTTCCTTGTATCTTTCCCAATCCACCACTCATCTCTAGCTCGCCGCCCACCTCGCTCCTCCACCGCGACGAACCGGGCTAGATTGGTGCAACCTAGCCTGCACCCACCCTAGATCCCCCTCATGGACAGCTCCCTCTCCACCGGATTGCAGGAACACAAAACCGACAAAGAAATTTCAAAGATTCTATTTCTTACGAATTTCTCCTATATCGTTTGGCTTATAGAGTTTGAAATGTATGGTTTATTTGTATGTCATGTTTTGCATGCAATTCAGAAAGAATTATTTGTGTTGAGTCCAACCACATCAATTTTTTCGTTGTTTTATATAACAACTATGTCATGCATATAATATTTTTGAAAAATTCATATGTTTTTTGTAACGTAATCAAACAACTTCCATTAAAAAAATCATGTTTTAGTTCCTATAAGATTCAAAAAGACGTCATGATCTAGTGTTTTTACTTAATTCAACTTTTTAGGATGATGTAAACCAATATTGTGGGGAAAGATAAACCCAAACCAACACTTTGACTCTAGAGAGTCAGCATTTTGGCACAATAATTGTATGTGAATCTAGACACTCAACAAAAATGTGTGTACATATAGTTGTGCGTGTGCTTGTACATGTCTACATACTCGGTGTTCTGAAAATAGAGAGAAAAGATAAACATCAACTAACGTGATTTGGCTCCCAGATCTAAATACACCTATTATTAAAAATGCATTTTATATGAATTTTAAAATATTAAAAAATTCTGAAAAAATCCCGGGTATGTGTCCGGACATGTTTTGTCTTGCAGCCAGAAGACATATTTTGAGGTATGTACAAAAAAGAGAAAAAAAAAGTCTTGCGAAAAACTATTTTGCAATACCAAAAATTGTCTTTTTACACGGTCAACATAAAATGTCTTTTTTCCCGTAAAACTTGCTGTACGGACATAGAATATCAACATGTACATCCGGATTTTCTTTTAATTCTTTTAACATTTTAAAGTACGTCCTTTTGGCGGTGGGTGTATCTAAACCTAGAAGCCAAAGTGAATTTCCGATCAACTAACACACTATGTGGTGTTGACGTAATATTTCATAGGCCACTCCGGAGGATCACATTTTGGTATATAATAGGTAGAGGGTTTTATACGTGAGGAGAGCAAAGTGCATTCGGAAACAGACTTTGTGAAAAAAATGAGGAAAATAGACAAAAGTTGCTAGGGTTCGACGCGGGAATGGACATGGATGGAGCGGTGGTGCGGGCGAGCGACACGGAGAAAGTCAACATGATTTCATCGTTTTTCAAAAAAGATTGAGGTTTTTTCTAGGGAAAATCATCCATCGGACATCTATTCTGAGACTGAGTGAGTACTATCTTTTAAATTGAAATATACTACTACTACTAGTACAAATTTAACTAAAGAAAATATAATATAACCTTGAAACCCAAGCTACACACAGACTACCGTAGGTGGAGAGAGGGAGAAAGAATATACTCTCCCATCTCCTCGGATCCCCTAGGCTACCTGCTCCCTCCCCAAATCTCCACTCCCAAATCAAATCCCCCACCACCTCCGCCTCCACCACCCTCATCCCACCTCACCTCACTCCCACCGCCGCCGCAAAGCGAAGCGATGGCCGGCACGGGCTCCTCCTCCGGCGGCGGCGGCGGCGGCGGGGGCAGGGAGGGCGACTGGGACTGCGGCGGCTGCGGCAACCGCAACTACGCCTTCCGCTCCCTCTGCAACCGCTGCAAGCAGCCGCGCCTCCTCGTCGACCCCAACACCCCGCGCGACTCCAAGTGGCTCCCCCGCGCCGGCGACTGGATCTGCACCGGTACACCCCGACCCACACCCCACCCCACCTCGCCTCACCTAACCCCCGTAGAAGCGCAAGCTTCCATTCATCATCACTGTTCTAATGGTAGGCTGAGTATGTGGCTGGTATCCGTAGTTTCTGTGTATTCCCCATCTAGGTTTGTGTTAACTTGAAATGAAGTGGAAAAAATAATCAAGGGTGGTAGAGCTGCCGGTGGTGTAGGCTTGTGTTAACTTGAGCTTAGTATCTCTGCATATCACATCGGAGGTTAATGGGTGTAGGCTTGTCCCATTATTATGTTGTGTTACTCCCTCCGATTCATATTAATTGACTTTGATTTGTCAAAATTTGGATGAACCTATATACTAAATAGTGTCTAGATTCATTCAAATCTAGACAAATTTGAGTCAATTAATATGGACCGGAGGGAGTAATTAATCTTGTTTAGGGTCGTTTGGGCTTGTTACAGATTAGGATAGAAGTCCTTGCAGTATTAAGGCTTTAGCTTAACATATATATAGGCCCAGTTCTTTTCCCGGCTTAAAAGATAAGCTGCCTCCTCCCCAGCTTCTCACATAAGCCACCTAGCTTATTACTCGAGGTTTCTAAATAAGTTATGGGATAACTAGTTTGGAAGCACCAACTAATAAGTTGGGTGGCTTATGAGAGAAGCTGGGGAGGAGCCAGCTTATTTTAGGCCATAGTTATATCTAATTGTGAGGTTTTGGAGGGTTGGGTAAGAAGTTTGCACTGAGAAGTGAATATGTTTTATTGATATATATTTTTTGTTTTGTGGCTCAAGTATAGAGCACACATTTGTCATCAAGGGGAAATGGGGCGTTTTTAGGAAGTATGGGCCATGCTAGTGATTGCTCACCTTTTGTGTCGGCACTTCTCAATTACCAATGTTGTTTATTTCATTTATTGAATATGCATGTCTGTAGATGACACTCCATTGAAGATCAACTTTACTGAGTAAATGACTAGTGTGTGTGTGCTTATTTCTTTTTTTGGGTTGTGCGTGATGGCTGGTTGGTGGTGTGCGTGTACTTCGGTGCGTTGTCGTGCTGCCTGGTGTGGTCGTTGGTTTATGCGGCAAATGGATGAATAGGTTGCAGTAACAATAATTATGCATCCAGAAAGAACTGCAAAAAGTGCGGTCTGCCCAAGGAGGAAGCAGCTATGCCATCAATGGGAGGATTGTTGCCAGCTTATGCAGATTATATGGCTAGGGTGCAGCAGATTGCGAATGCTGGCTACAAGATGAACTTTGGGATGCCTGGCAATTCAGCTTTGCAGCAGCAGCTACTTGCAAATGCAAACTGGCAATATGGGATGGCTGGTAGATATGGCATGCAATCTTCTGCTTGGCCATTCAGCGGCAACAGCACAAATCAGTTTCAAGCTGGTGCTCCAAAAGACTGGCGTAGTGGTGACTGGCTCTGTAGCTGTGGATTTCATAACTATTCATCTCGTACTCAGGTAATCAAATGTTGATAAGCTTGTTATGTTTTTTTGTTTTGTTTTGAAATTGCTTGTTCTGAAGATTTAATTCTCAAACTAGTCATTATTGATGTAGTACTGCCCTGCCTTCTGCTGTAATACATATATATGGACTTTGTGTGGGATAGCAAGTTATTGCTAACTCTAGTTTGGCCCTGATACTACCAGTTCTCAGGTCATCATTACTAGTATTTAATATGTCAGACCTTGTTTCTTTTCTTATCTTCTACATTTCTTACTTGCTTACTTACACTTTCAATCTTAAAATTGTTATTTGTTAGCTTGCATCTTACAAGGATATATTCCCTTCCTTGCTGTTTGTTGTCTGCTTAGATATCAACTCTAGTTTCAGGTTCTCTGTACTATGCCTTTTGTATATGGAGTGCACAATGTGCTTGACTATTTTCTTGTTATTCAACCTTTGACAGTGCAAAGAGTGTAATGCACCTGTCCCATCAGGCATGGCATCTACAACCATGAAAACCACAGGAGCAGATACTTCTAGTAAGATATCTCTGTTCTTTCATATATCTTTAAAACTCACGCTCTTAACCGAGAAAAATACACCTTCTGGTTCTAATGAGTAGAGAACTTCCTCATTTACTTGCCTTTCAAAAGGTTGTGTTCTGCTTTGCCACCACAAATATGCTAATTATCCTGATATTATATGCAAATTCAGAAGTACTGTTTTCACACGTGAAATATCCGTATAATTAATGGGTTAATGCGGGCAGATGTTTCTGTGTGACTTCTACATGATCAGCATAAGGTGTAAACCTCTAAAAAAAAGCTAACAGTAATCACACTGTTATCTCTTGTTTTCTGAATCTGTTGACTTGGCTGCTGTACTGATTCATGTAACGTAGTTTTATCATCTATTAACTTAACCATGTCTTGCTTATTCTAGTTTGCAGTGGCATTTTACATTTTAACTGTTATCAAGTATCAGTGTGTAACTTAATAATTATATTGAAAATTCTTATTGTATCAGCATTAGGTAATAAGCGTTTGGCATCAGAGGAGCTGGTTAATGACTGGGATAGTAAAAGGCTAAATCCAGGAAATGCTAATTATCCACTTTCAGACCGAGCTGTACAGACAGCTTATTCAGGGTATGACAATGGGAACTCAACGGCATCACCCTCTGGACAAGTTTCAGCGATGCCTGGTGTACTTGGACAAGGGTAATATTTCTCATAAATCATAAATTCTTATGTGACAAATTGAACACATGTAGTACTGTTTTCATTAAATTGGTCCTGTTGCATCTTAAGTCCCAGCAGGAAACCAAGTAGTACAAACATTGTGCATGTGATTTAGTGCATTATCTGCTCTGAAAATGTTAATATGCTCAAGACACTGGTCAGGGTAGCATCAAAAGGTTACTATACTTGTCTTGCAGTGTCATCTTAATTGATGTAACAATCTCCTGTGGAATGACAAATGGGAGAACAGTTCAAATGTGAAAGGGTTGTAAATTTTCAAGTGCGTGAGACTCACAAAAGATAAACTATAAAAACTGAATAAGAGATTATGTGCGCTGTTAAAGGGTCAATATGTAGGTGCAAGGTCAAAGGAGGTTATACATGAGCAGATCTAGTCAGAATCGTTGACAAACATCTATTTTTTTACCCTGTTGAGAAACATCTTAAACATATATGTTTTGTTGAAATATAAAATTTGAGATTGAATACAAAGTTATGCCACCATTTTTACCCTGTTAAAGCTAACTGAGTTTGTATGTTCTCGTGCCTTACCAGAGCAAAATGGCGCGAAGGAGACTGGCTATGCAGCAGCTGCAACAATCATAATTATGCATCTCGTGCATTTTGCAACAGGTATGGTATCTGGCCTCTTTTTGGCTCAGGCCCATGTCTATTAGTGTCAACATGCATCAAATTCGGCTGAATTGTCCATACATTAACTTTCTTCCCTTTTATAGAATGCATTTCTCAAGTGGTGAGGGTAGATAGGAGCTGTTTAGACCTGATTCGAGTTAAACTTGGACTCCAGATGCGTGGTGGTGCCTTGCCGGCAGCCACGCCTCATGGACAGACTTGTAGAGATTGTTTTATTCTTTCTTTAACTCTAAGCAGGCCATCTCTAACTTACAGAAACTAATATTATTTGAATAAAATCCAATTGTATCCAGATGCGTGGTTGCGCCTTGCCTGCAGCCATGCCTCATGGGCAGGACTTGGAGATTGGCTTACTTATAATGGGTACATGAGGTGGCTGACTTTGCTCCTAAGCAGGCCATCTCTAACTTATAGCAACTAATGTTAGTATTTGAATGAAATCCAATCGTAGTAAATGCTAATTTGAAGTAGAGCCAAATTTCACAAAACTACACGCAATGGCAAAACTATCACAAACTACACATTTAACTTTTCATTTCTTGGAACGCGCAGGTGTCGCCCTTGTGTATGGGTCAACTCATATTAGGTCAAGTTAGATCCCATACACCTCTTTAGCCAAACCAAATCCAATCAATATCTAACTCAGCCCAAATCTGTTGGGTAGTCATTCACTATGTCCTCGATTGGATCTGGATTTATGTATTCCACATATTGTTGTTTCAACATGAATCCACCATTACCTTGTTATCATTTTAATGCTTGATTGTGCCTTGAATGTGACAATCCATTCCCAATGGCTACTGCCTCCTGTTAAGTTTTTGCTCTTACCGCAGCAAGTTGATTTGTGGTTTTGACTGGGGAATAAAATCTCTTGTGTTGCAGGTGCAAATCTCAGAAAGAATCTTCAGTTCATCCTGGTGCGCTATAGCTTGCTTGTGCTTTTTGTGACTTTGTCATCCAAGTGTTGGAGTTCCCTGCCTCTGCTGCAGCTGATTAGTAGCTGTGCCACCAGGATTGTTGTTTGTTTGGGATTTTGCTTGCAGTGCTTACACTGCCGTTACGTCTGTCTGAGTCTAATATTGTTTATTGAAGCTTGCTTTTGCTTATGTCGCGCGATAGAATAAAATGTTCATGTATGTCAAGTGTACCATCTGAGTTGTTGGAACAATTTATTAGTTCATTAGTACCTTGACGGCTATGATGTAATGTAATGCTGGATTTGTAAATTTTGAGTGTTCATTCTGGATTTTATTATATTCTGAATTACTTTACCTTGTGATCCTGTTTTGCAGTTCTGTTCTGTTGTTAGCTATCTTGTTAATTTAGGAAATTATGGAACGTGTCAGTCGTTTGAGATATGATTAAAACCTTTCAAAGGAACAGTATATGTTAAGTTACGGACCTGTGAATTTTGGGTTGTTTGAAAATATTCACCAACTCTACAAAAAAGAGTTCACTGCTTGGCTTATATTGCCAGAGAATTTGTATCCTGCAAGGCTGCAAGTATGGAAATATGCTGGATTTTTTCTACTCACTCTGATCCATAATAAGTGTCGATCGGAGGGAGTATATACTATTGTTTATGGAGATGAAAGATATTGAATTCGTTCTTAGGAATTATGGATACACCTTTCCAGAAAATTACTGTAGATGTTTTTGGCCGGTGCCAACATTTGCTCCTGCTTTTAGCAAGGAACTTTACCTGATGGCAGCGATATAGCTCGTGAGAGTACATGCTCCCAGATGAGCAATAAATTCAATGTAAGGTGAGCACCACATTTGCACCTTAAAAAGTAAGAACACATGTTTCCAGGTGCAAGTTCGAATTTCCCATTTTACCCTATTTACAACCACTAATGAGCTGAGAAATGAAGACTTGACTAAAAATTGTGCTAACATGATAAAATCAAACGATCATCTGAATCTCACCACAAATCTTGTTGAGTTAATGTCAGCAACAGAAGCTGTGTTCTCCTCCCTAATGTATAACACTCACAGTTTGATCCAAATTCTACCAGAAGCCATTTTATTGTCGTATAGCGAGCAACAACGCATCTTTGGGTAGATATCCCCGTGTACATTCATCTACACTCTATAGTGGAATGTTCCAAAGAATTATGGTATATACACTGCAAATCCCTTGATGTTATCAATGCTATAGCTTGGGATCTCTGGATGAGTTGAATTCCAGATAGGCTTGCGCCAGCATTTCACCAAGCTGGAGTTGAGCTTCCGTGGAGAGGTGTAACTGATCATCGCTGAGCGGCAGGCCCATAGCATCAACATAAATCACATTATGAAGATTGACATTTTTCTGAGCTTCCCTCACAATTTCGGTGTAATTCCCCTCCCCTGATGCAAGACCAACCTGGAAAGAAAAATGATCATTATATAAAGGATCTTATTTCTTACTATGGATTGACAAATAAAAAATTTCACTGCTATATTTCTCTACAATGTTTTCACAAAGGGGACTGTGGAGTGTTGATCAAAGAATGGACAATAGCTTATGGAGAATCCAGTACCCCGAATTCAGATCACTTCTGCACAAGCTTTGTGAAACATGCTAGTACACCTTACAAACTTTTCAATCACAAATTATTCCCCTATGAACGCGCAGACGATTATAAAGCCTTGTGGAAATAAATGCAAGTATTGTCTATGAGAAATGAAATTTGCAAGAAGCCACACTTCTATATGATTGTACTCTCTAGTTCTGTTATGTTTCGGTACATGTAGTGATTAAAAAGATAACATTCACACAGATTCGGGATTCAACCAATGTCCAATATTCACAAACAACATCAGGCCAACAGATGCTACAGACAATGGAGTGAATGCAAAACCACTTCTTGGTGGTATACCTGGACGCCTAACTCGGGCCAGAAAGCTTGGCCCGAGCTTTCTGGGCTCGGAGCGAGCTGGGCTCGGCCCGTTAGTGCACCTAGACCAAGCCGAGCCTGCGAAGGTGGACCGCGGCGAGCTCGGGCTGGCTCGGGCTCGTTTGGTTCGCGATTTTTTTTTAAATTAAAAAAAGGACGAATTGAGTTATAAAAACCAAGATGGGCTGAAACATTTGGGGCCATTCGGCTGACTCCTGTGTTCATCTTCCTCCATGACACAGACAGGCATCTAACCTCCAGGTCTGCGCCGCCGCCGTCGCCGTCGGGTGTAGCCGCACCGGTGCAAGAGGACGCCGCTGGCCAGAATCCAGAGAACCCGAGACTCGCCGTCCCTCCTCCGCGTCGTGCTAGTCGCGCCTCCCCACCACGTGGCTCGCGAGCCGCACCGAGCCCCGCCACTGCTGCCCTCCGTTGCGCCGCCCCGCATCACCGCCGCTGCCTAGACGTCGCTGTAGATGACGGCCCCACCCATCAGCAACACACCACCACGTGGCTCGCGAGCCGCACCGAGCCAGACCGAGTTGGAGGGAAGCTCGGGCCGAGCTCCCTTTCATGGCTCGTCGGTGGCGGCGAGCTGGCTCGGGCTCGCTGGAAAAAGCTCGAGCTTTTGCCGGCTCGCCGCCGAGCTGGTTCGGTCCGGCTCGTGTCCAGGTATACTTGGTGGTAGCATGCCCTTGTTTAAATGTTTAGACATTTGGATTAGGGCCATAATAGGACTGGTCTATCGTAGTACTATCAGTAACATATTTAACTTGTCAGAAGTCATATTATCTGCTCATAAACACCATACATATAACCACATTGAGTCAAAGGCAAGAAAACGATGGCGATATAATTAATCATATAAAAGACAGATTGGTACTATGTGGTATGCTATTTAACACGTTGATTTGGGGAAGGCATATATCCAAAGATAGTTTGGCAAGATAAATTTGGTGCACAGCACTTGAAGTTATGGGCACTGTAGAAACAACAATTTCATTTACATCTGAATATCTGATTTTAGTTCCTTCCATGATTGCTACCACCAATTTGGTGGTGTTTGGCATTATGATATAGTTCTATTTTACATGCAACCAGATGGCAACTTTAGGTAGGACCGTAGGAGGTATTGTTTGTGGAAGGCCTGGTAGATTTTAGGCAACCATCACGAAACTCTGTCTGGTTGGCAGGCTCATCACTAAACTAAGGCAAGACAGAGTAGGTTAGAAGTCACATCTCACACTGGTCCAAAATCCTAGCACAGCTTGAAAACGTTGGTTGGATGCCACATGGCTGAGATCAAATTCCACAGGGAAAACTAAATGACTCCAGGGGATCAATAACTCATCATTCCCTCATCATACTTAGACTGTCACGACACCTAGTTTGAGTGGTCGAACCATTCCATTAATGCCCATGTGGAACTTGAGAAGCTTTCATTTAATGATTTCCAATCTATCTTGGTGATGTTTCGGCTCATGTCTCTGTCTTTGGTCAGAAACATGTTGAACTGGTCAGCGGTTATGTTATCCACTCATAAACACCATACATATAACCACATGGAGTCAAAAACAAGAAAAAATGATTGCAATATAAAAGAAAGGTCGGTACAAGGTGTTATGCTGCTCAACGTGTTGCTTTGCGGATGACATGTCCAAAGATAGATTGGCAAGATAGGTTGGTGCACAATGCTTCAAGTTATGGGTAATTTGGAACAAAAAATTTCCGTGTACATCTTACTTTTCTTTTCTTCCATGATTGCTAGCACTAATTTGTGGTATTTGGCACTACGATATAGTGCCATTTTACATGCAACGAGCTGGTGAGTTTAAGCAGGACTATAGGAGATACTGTTTGTGGAAGGCCTGGTAGCTTAAAGGAAGTTGTCTTTCCCAGTTAAGGTAGAGCATGGGCCAGTCGGGCTGGTAGGTTCACCACTGAACTAAAGCAAGTTAAAGTAGGTCACAAGTCACATCTCACACCGATCCAAAATCGTAGCAGAACTTCAAAATGTTAGATTGGACACGACATGACCGAGATCAAACTCAACAGTGTGAACTAACCGATTCTAGGGGATCCACAACTCATTGTTCCCTCATCATTATTAGACTGTCACGACTTCTAGTTTAAGTGGTTGAATCATTCCATCAATGCCCATGTGGAATTTGAGAAGCTTTCATTTAATCATTTGTAATCAATCTTGGTGGTGTTCCGACTCGTGTTTCTGTCTTTGATTAATATAATAAACCCACCAGTTGATTACCTCCCCCAGCTGGTGCTAGTGTTATGGGGATTGAGTTCTCTAGCTAGTAGTAGTAGTATCCTCAAATGATTACCTGCCCCAGCTGGTGCTAGTTTTACATGTGATTCAAGCCTAGATTGATAAGAATGTGTAAGAAAACAGTGCAGTAATAGTATGATCTGCTACTGGTTGACAAGTTTAGCATTTCCAAATATCAATTTTGTAACTTGTTGGTGGAAAAGGTGCTAGCTTTAATCTAAGTTGGAGCTTGAATTGGCTAGTGTGAGAAGCAACTGGTAGCTGAATTCTAGCTAACGCCAGCGGCCAGCGAACCAACCACATGGCGTGTGAGGGGGAAAGTCTCTGTGGCCCTGACCTGGATGACGGGCAGATTGGGCAAGCCCAGATCGGCCCTGAAATCGGCGACGAGCCGCTCCATCTTGCCGCCGTAGGACCGGGCGTCGTCGACCTCGATGGTGTCGCTCTCCCCCTGGAACCACAGCACGGCGCCGAGCTCCCCGCCGCCGTCCGCCACAGCGGCGCGCGTCCTGGCGACGGCGGCCTCGTACAGCGGCTGGCCCCTGGCCCACATCCAGATCCTGGTGCCGCCGACCGCGCAGGGGACCAGCCCGAGCACCACGGGGTCGCCCTCCCCGGGCTCAGAAACGGAGGACGGGGCCGATTCGGGTGAGGATGACAGGAGGACGCGGTGCGCGAAGGGCATGGCGGGGCCGAGGCCGCAGGTCTTGTGGGTGTCGATGTCGGCGTGGAGCGGCGGGGACGCGGCGACCCAGCGGCGGTCGGCGGCGAGGCGGAGGAGGCGCGGGTGCGGGAGGTAGGGCGGAGGGAGAGGGGCCGGTGGCGCCCCCCGGCCGGCCATGTTGGACTGGCCGGCCAGGAGGAAGAGCAGCTTGGGCCGGTGCGCGTAGGGCGAGGTGGGGGTCTGGCGGTGGGAGGGGAAGAGGAGGAGGCCGCTGGGAGGGGGAATGAGGAGGATGAAGGAGAGCAGCGCCGCCAACGCCAGCGCGCCCAGCAGCGGCCGCCGCGCCGGCTTCATCGCCACCGTGAGGACACAGGGGATGGGATCTTTTTTTCCGAGTGTATTTGAGAGAGCACGGGCGGTCGTTTGGTTGACCTGGACATTTCGTTACAGAGTGGAGTGCCACTAGCCTAGCCGGACACGTGCGCCGTCCAACCAGCGACGGACGGCTCAGATCCCCCGACTCGGGTGTACACACCCGTAAGGCCGTAAACCCATTTTTGGAGATTTTGTAGGATTGCTGATCGTGATTCTTTAGCAAAGGGATGTCTCTCTCTCGCCCGTGCGCAATGTGAGAATTGTTTTTGTTGCTCGAGTTGAACAAAACGGATTGGACGAAATCTTGAGCAATCATCTGTTCTTTATAATAATTATCAAAATCAAGAAGGAAAATCTCAAAAGCAATGTGGATACACGCCAAACTTTTTATACTATATGTATATGTATCTCTAAGGTCTGGCGTTCTCGAAAGCACGCGGTCAAGCCTTTTCATTTCCGATAGCCAACCATTCCTTCTATTTTAGAAAACAAATCCATATAAATTTACTAAAATTTCATGATATGTTAAATTTAATCAGATTTGTCGATAGAATGAACAGTATATTATAAATCAATATGATCCCTAACGACGAGAGGTAGATTACTACATGTTGGTGAAGAAGTGACGACAAAGCGGTACTTGTCAGCGCATCACCCTCTCGGGCGCATGACTTTCTCCCCTCTCCTCCCTCTTTCTTTCTCCTATAATGTTTGGTTCTGTCGAGGTCGTTTTGGGGAGACTAGGGAGAGACAAGAGAAACAAGAAGGAAATTATAAGGGGTATATTTTCCTCTTTGGGAAAGTGTCTTAGTTAGGAAGTGGTTTCATTACGTGCCACCTTGGTTCCAAACCATTTCGAACCAAACACACAATTAAACATGGAAAGGATGTATAGCTATTGAAATTACTTGCTCTTCTACAATCTACACTGTTCACTGCCAATGGGCCATGTGGGCCAGGCCAGACCATGGAATCGGGCTTCAGACCACCGGATTATGTCCTTCCAGGCTTCCAGCAATTGGAGGTCCTTGCTGAAAAAAAAGGGAGCACTACGCGTCCCCCGGGGGATATTTGCCTCTGATCCCCCGGGTTCTCGTGCTAACACGTGTCCACCTAAACCCGTTTTTGCTATACTCAGACCCGCTTTTACTATATAGTGCCTAGCTTTTGCTACACTGTAGCAGAAAACGGTTCGGCCCAGAAATAGAAAAACAAATTGGACCTCGTCGGAGATTTCGCTGGAATCCTCGTCGGAGACCGTGTAGCAAAAAAGTTGGGCTAACGTAGCATATTTGACCTCGCCGGAGACTCGCCGGAGGCTTTCGCCGGTAAACCTCACCGGTGATCGTGTAGCAAAAACTCAATGCTATTGTAGCAAAAAGCAAAACGGTGGTAGCAAAAAAGTTGTGTAAATGTAGCAGATCCGACCTCGCCGGAGACTTAGACGTCGCCGAAGACGACCTCGCCGGAGATCGTGTAGCAAAAACTCAACGCTATTGTAGCAAAATCACAAAATCACAACGCCGAACCTCCCAGCAACGCCGGCGGCCCAAGGTAGCAGAGCCAGCCGCCGTATATAGCAGAACTGGCCTCCGTCGGTAGCAGAACCAGCCGGCGTCGTGGTAGCACCGCCACTGGCCCTATGTACCATCACTCGTGACCTGTGGTAGCATCACCGGTGGCCTTGGGTAGCAGTAGCACCCATGGCGGCCGCTCGTCGCATCTTCGGCCAACTTTCAGCACGACGCCAGCTAGTAGCGGCCTCCGTCGCCGCCTGTAGCAACGTCCGCCAATGCATGTAGAAGCCGCCGACGCCTCGTGTAGCATCTACCGTTATCTCCCTGTAGCAACAGCCACCAGCGTATGTAGCAGCCGCCATCGCCGCCCATGACAGCCGCCGTCGCCCCGTGCAGCAAGCCCTCCCGCCCCTTGTAGCAAGCCCAGGGGACGGTTGTAGCGACAATAGCGGTGGAGAATTTTACCATCGCCTGCGTGAGCTACCACCGTCGAGGCCTGCCGTAGCAACGCCACAGGCCTCCAGTGGCAGGCACCACCACCCCTTGTAGCGACCAGCGCATGCGCTTGTAGCAAATAGGAGTCCTCACTTGAATCGTCGAGGTGGATGTGGAACCCTGGGGCGGCGGCCATGGCGTACGTGTCGAGGAGCACCGCCCCGAAGGAAGAATCAGTGGCAGGATACCGTGCAGCTTCGCCTCACCCCCCAGCTTCCGCACGCCAGCAGCTGCTGGACTCCGTCGCCTCTAGATATGAGTCAGGGGATGCAAGATGGGGTTGCTGTTGAAGTGTATAAGTGGATTGCACTAGCCCTTTCCATCAGTTCGGACTTTTGGTTGTGTTGGCTAGTGCATGAAGCTTGACATGGTATCGGAGCCTAAGGTCTCGAGTTCGAGTCCTGGCTTTCGAAATTTTTCCTAAAAATTGATGTTGACCCCTCTATGTCCACGTATAGGCCTCTTGAGTCATACGTGAGTTTCGCGCGCCGTCGCTCTCTTCACGTTGCACGTGCTGACTTCTCCCCGTCACACGTGAGAGGGGGCGTTGAAGTGTATAAGTGGATTGCACTAGCCCTTTTTATCAGTTCGGACTTTTGGTTGCGTTTGCTAGTGCATGAAGCTTGACAGTTGCCATATGGCGGCATGGAGGCGGCGCATTGGTGCGAGAGGAACGACCGTGGAGCTCCACCGTGAGAGCAGCGTTGGGGAGTCCAGGAGGGAGAGGAATGCTGGAGGAGGCGGAGGAAAATTCATAAAATTTGTGGCTCGCGTGAGCTTCTGTGAGGATAGGAAGGATAAGGCCAACGTGGGTAGATCCCATCTACGGCGATGTCCCATGGAAGTGGTGGGACACGTGTCGAGCATACGAGCCGGGGCGAGTCGCGTGCGACCCCCTGAGGAATCCTATATTTTCAAAAAAAAAAGCAATTGGAGGTACAGATCTCCGCTGCAACTCGTCCCTACAGTTCCCTGGTTTCCCCGAACAATGGGAGCCGCCGCTGAAGCGAAGAAGTGGGCGTGCGTCGCGGCGGAAGCTGTTGAGGAAGCCGAGAAGTGGGGAGTTGATAGCATAAAACTACCACTTTGTATGTCAAATTTCCCATTTCATACCAGTCGCTCTCGAAATCGCAAAACGATACCACATTTGACTCTGATTGTAGCAATGTGCACCGATTGCACTCTAATAGCGAATTGACACTGCCTAAGACGCGCGGGCCCACCTGTCAGGCTAACGTGGCAGCGTGAGACAGCGTACCGTCTGCCGTTTTGCATGCAGGTCCTTAAGTTTTGATAGAAAATAGCACAGAAGTCCCTGACACTATTAAAACCTTCATAATTTTTGAATACGAATTCAAATCGAAAAAGTTTAAATACGAAAAGTGCTCAGAATTGTTTGAATCTTTTTTTACAAACTTTATTTATTATTTTATATAAGTAAAAATATAAAAATATAAAAAATATTTTATTAATTATAAGAAATTATTTTATTAATTATACAAAATTTTTGGAAATTCATAACTTTAAATATATAACTCCAAATAATATAAATAATATGTCTAAATTTATTAGAAAAATTCAAGGAATCCATTTCTTATATTTATAATGCATGAATCATAACCGTTCCTATCGGATATTTTGATTATGCAAGTAATAATAATAATAAATGCGTGCCATTTTATTTATTTTATTGAGCCTGCCTAACTAGCTAAACCTGTGAGTTTTGGAGCCTCGCCTCCTGCTTCGTCTTGGGAACTCGCGATTTGGAGCTTCCCGAGCCGATCGAGGCAAGTGGCCACACCTGCCTTGTGCTGCTCGATCGATCTGTATCTGCTAGCGAGCGAGCCAAGATTCGTTGCTTCTTCACCCCACACGCGCACACGTCGCCGGCCATGTTGTCCACCGCCCGCGCGGAGAGCTCGCCAGGGTGCGGCCTCCGGCCCTTGTCTGACGCGCCGAGCCGTTCGCTGGTCTTTCTACCGGGCGGTGTCGGGAGGCGAGCTGCTGCCGGCTTCGGCGTGCACTTGGCGGTTGCGTGCCACGCAAGCTCGTCGAACCCCGCTGGCTGCCTCGAGGCGATCGCGCCATGGAGCGGCATCACGCGGCCAGCGCCACGGATCGTGGACGACGTCTCGCTGTTGTCCGCGCCGACCGTATCGTCCGAGGAGAGCGTGCGCCAGCTCGTGTTGAAGTAGGCCGCAGTCGCTGTAGCCGCCGCGGCGAGTCCACCGAGGACGGCGCGGCTCGCCGGGCGTGGTGACGCCGCCGCGCTGGACGCGGCGTTCGACCGATGCAGCGCCGTTGAAAGGATAGAGATGTCGCCTAGAGGGGGGGTGAATAGGCAATTTCAAAACTATTACGGTTTTGGCTTGATAGAATACGGAATTAAACTAACGTTTATTTTACAAGCACAAAACCTAAATACACTAGGCTCAACTAAGTGCACCAACAACAAATTAAGCTAAGCAAGATAGCACAAGATAAATATACCACAAGTGATAAGCAAGATATAAGTACTTCAAGCTCGATGGCTATCACAAGAAAAGTAAGCTCGGATATAGAGATAACCGAGGCACGCGGAGACGAAGATGTATTCCCGTGTTCACCACCTTTGGAAAGGGGACTACGTCACGTTGGAGAGGTGTGAGGTTCCACGAAGGATTTCTCACGCGCCACAAAGGCTCACCTTCTTCTCCGAGTCTATCCCACGAAGGAATTGGCCCTTTCCTTATGGCTAGCTTTTCCTCCACTCCGGAGATGGCAAGCTCCACAACCACTTCACAAGCTCCACGAAGGAGAAACCCGGGTCTCTTCACAATCTTCCACGAAGAGAACACCGCGATACCAACCGCCAAGCCAACTAGGAGGTCACCCTCCAAGAGTAACAAGCTCACGGTCTCTGACTCGAACAAATCGTAATGGAGAGCTCAACACTTATGCAAGAATGCAAAGCAAGACCACCAAGGGTGCTCAAATCCTTCACTCTCAAATCCCACCAAAGCAACAAGTGCTAGGGAGGAATTAGAGAGGAAGAACAATGGTGGAAGTCAACCAATGACTCCAAGATCTAGATCCAATGGGTTCCCCTCACTTAGAGGAGGAATTGATTGGTGGGGATTATAGATCTAGATCTCCTCTTCCAAAGCCCTCAAAAAGATGCAAGAATCATAGGAGGGAAGGGGGAGGAAGCAAGCTCAAGAGGTTCAACAATGGAGGTCAATTTCGTGGTCAAGAACACACTAAAACGTTGGGGGAAGAACCCCCTTTTATAGTGGAAAGCAAATATGGCCGTTGGAAGAAATCTGTGCGAACTCGGTTGAAAGTTCGGTTGGACCGGCTCCAGAACCGGACGGTCCGGTTCCTGGACCGGAAAACCGAACTTAAAACCGGAATTAGGGTCAGTACACAGTCTCGGATAGACTCGGTATAGAAAAACCGAAAATCCCGGTTTCAGATCCGGTTTTCCGGTCCTAACACCGGACCACCCGGTCTGGGAGCCGGTTGGACCGAATCCACAACCGGGATGAACCAGGCTTCACGAAAAACGCAATAACTTTTGCATCCGGACTCCGATTTTGATGATCTTGGGCTTGTTTTGACGAGGACAACAAGCTTTACAAGATTGTGCAGAGAAACATCATAGCCCAACAAAGGAGGATAGAACCAAATGAAGAAAGGTAAGAAGCCTCCCTAAATAAGAACCGATAAAACCTTCAAACTCGAAAACGCCATAGAAGATGCATACGAATTCCGTTTTCGATGAACTTGGGCTTGTTGAAGAGCTAGAAACAAGCTCAAGAACCTCACATGGAGAAACACCAACAAGCAACAAAATAGGAAGATGCAAAGTATGCAAAGGATTGAGCTCCCTATGACTATGTGATCAAGTTACACAACCGAAAGCCCCTCTTGATAGTGCGGCTATCTATCCTATAACCCGGTCTCCCAACAACCACCTTGAGACCGGTAAAAGGGAAACCTAGCAAGGCCATACCTTTGCCTTGCGCATCCTGCTTGATCTTGATGACAACGCTTCAAGCTCCACCCAAGCCAGAATGCAACACTTGATCATTGTTGCTTCGTGAAGACTCCTAATTTGCTCCCCATAGACCACTATAGGATAGATTCATTAATACATGTCTTCACATGTCCATTATCACCAATATGGACGACAAGCTTTAAGCAAATGATCTTCTCGAGATGCTTATCTTGAACTTGCCCTTCTCAACCTTGATGACGATCACCACTTGATGTCATCCTCTCATGGGCTATATAATATCTTCATTTTTGAAGCATGCCCATGGAAAGATACCTGTCCATATAGAAAATGCAAAGGCAAATATATAATGGATTAGTTCATGATGCATAATTGACAAGGCTTACCATACCACAATACCATGTGGTACATTCTTTATGCTTCATGTGTTGACCAACTTGAAATCACTCTTCACTCTTTGTATTGGTCAACCAAGTATCTTCTCGTGCTCCATCTTAATATCTTGAGGTACATAAGGAACTCTTCATTTGATTACATTCTCTAAATCTTAGTCAACCATAGCTCAACTAATGAGGCTATCATGACACCGACTTAGAGCCATATCTTGAATTCTTCTATTGAGATCACACTCTCAAGATCTTGCTCATATCATATTCTTCTCTTCAACTCGATGATTTTGATGCCAATACTCAAGGTATATCTTTATCTTCATGGCATCCATACTTGAATCCAACACATGGACTACAAGCATGACCTATGGAATATACCTTCATATAAAACTCATTGAAAACATTAGTCCATAGGGGTTGTCATTAATCACCAAAACCACACATAGGGGCAATTACCCTTTCAATCTCCCCCATTTTGGTAATTGATGACAATCACAACAAGAGGGTTTATATAATGAATATTAGAAACAAGTGCACAGCTTATCTGAGAATAAGTTGTATACAAGAGGTTATATTTGATATGGTTAAGTAACATAAAGATACTAGCCCATATCAAAACTGATTCTAATCACATAAACTACAACTAATGCATGAGATGTGAGTAGAACCAACATATATAGAGCAAACTCCCCCATATATGCACGTGTGATGATCTTGAATTTCATTGCATACATTGTTAAGCATAACCTTTGGGAGAGTTTCCACTATATATACAACCATGCAAAACATAATAAAGATGAAATGCATGAAAGGCAAACACTTAAGAATAAACCAATCTTAAGTAGAAAACCATTTCCCTTAAAACCTAAGTAGAAAACCATTTCCCTTAAAACCCTCTAAACTTCTCCCCCATTGACAACAAGTTCCAAAATGGATAACAAGGTTAGAAAGACAATATAGTATGAGTTCCTACACAAGGTGTGCATTACTCGTAATATGAGTGAAATCACATGCACATACCCAATGACGAACACTTGGAGGAAATCAAACTATATTGAGGATCAAGGATTGCTAAAAGAATAACAAGGTGAAGGAACTTCAACGGATGAAGCAAGCAATCAAAAGATCCAAATAATCAAATGGACAAATAGTGCTCTAAATGAAATAAGGAAGCTCCCCAAGGTTCGTGCATAAATTAGTTGTTTCATTTGAATACAATATGCACAAACATGGAATCCTCACTCCCTCTATATTATTTAGAACACAACCAAGATACAAGGATTAGATATAAACCAACACACTTGTCAAGACAAGCTTAAGTCCAAAAGAAACCAAATATGAGATATGAGTGTGTGAATATGCAATAAAAGTAAACCAAGCACTCATAAATCAAGACCTTACCAAAACCATTAAAAATCAAGAGGATAAGAGTGATGGTCGGAAAAGAGCGAGTATATCAAGGCGAGAGATTAACACTCTAGTGTATATGAGTTTCTAAGGGAAAAAAACATGAGAATAATCCACAAAGAAACATCCACACATAATAGGTTAATAAAAAGAATACATGATATCCAAGCAGAAGTCATAAGATATACCAAAAAGGATATTTTGCTTAAGTGCATATATAGCCCATGGCTCTATTTTATCTTATGGTATATCAATGAACTTCACCAAAGAAAAACAAAAAAATCTCAAAACCATCACAACTAACACTAAGGGAACTAATGCTAGTTGGGATACTTTGAGAAAGGCAACAAGTATCAAAAGGAATGATTCAATGCAATTTAAACAATATTGCACATGAGAGTACCTTGAGGAGTTGATATGCAATAAATTGCTAGAAGGCATATTTGGAATTGGTGAATCATGAAAATGATTTTATATACTCCCCATTATATGCATCATCTCAAATTACTCACATAAGCAATAAGGATACAAAGTCTTTCAAACATAATTGCAAGAATCGAACATTAACAAACAAATAAATTCATGCCAAGATGCAACCTACAAGAGATTGGATGGAAGAATAGTATGCATGAATAAGATACTTGTTATCGAGATAGCAATGGTATGATGTAGTAGATAAGAATTTTTAGATCATCCTAGCTTGGCTCCAATTAACATGTGGTGACAACACTTTCCTTATAGAAGAGACAAGCATCCATTGCATCTTCAATGTACCTAAAACAACATTCAAGTACATCTTGGTCCCCAAACTTATTGGGTCCAAAGTGGTTAGAATAACCACAACACATAGGATACACTCCATAAAAATATGTGCATATTCAGAGATGAAATTTGAATTTTATGCATATCTTAGCCGTTTAAGGATTTGATGGAGTATACCCTATATATTGGATCAAAGAAAGCAAAACATGATATAAGATATACATTTAGTAAACATGCATGCGCGATACTTTCAAGATCCAATGAAGATATACTTTGGACAAATCACCAAAAATATTCAAGAAGGCATACAAGGTGTGACAAAACACATTTGTTGTCCAAACTATATCAAAGAAACAAATCACCACAAGATTTGTTCAACAAAGTTCAACAAATGAACCGAGCAAAAACTATTAAGCATGAAAGATGAAATAAGAACACAAATGCTCAAAGATTTATCTCATTCAAGAAAATAAAATAGAGAATAAAGAATGAGATAACAAACTCCCAAAAGAGCAAGGTTTCAACAAATAAACCAAACCCTTAACACTTTTCACAATGGCACAAGGTTCCGAGAAGAAAATGTTTGTCTTCCACTAAAACACATTTGATAATAATCAAAAACATCATCAAAGAGATGTTCAAAAGCCAAGGAAGACAATGGGAGACACACCAAAATTTTGGAAGGAAAGTAAGGCAATAAGAGGTTAACTCTAAAGTGAAGATGATCCACAAATGCTACCACACACAAGTATATCAATTGTCGAAGACAATGAGTGTATTGGAATAGATTTCCGGTGGTATATTGCACGGATATTAAATATAAATCTTCACAATAAAAAGCATAGGATAGAAATAAAAAGATTAAGCACTATGCAAAGATAGAGATTCTTGATAGCTTCAACTAGTCACACAATCATGCAAAGCAATGATTAGAATAACTTGAAGCAAATGGTATCCCAAATAAGATATATAGATATGTATTTGAGAAAGACCGCACCAAGAATTTCTTACACAAACAAGGACCAAAAATACGAGCAATAAAAGCTTCTAACAAAAATAGGATCTTGTTTGAGCCAACATGCCACCTAGAAACAAGATAATCAACAATATCAACTTTAAGTGGCACTACCTCATATGTTCACATTTCCTAGGATTGTGATATGCAAAAGAAGCATATTACTCCCCCATAATGTGATATTCGTTTTTTATAAGAGGAAAAACAACCTCAACTAGAGATAATTAATGGACATTTAGAATTTGAATTTCTCATGAGTATGATACACCACATAGTGACTAGATAATCTTGCAATATCAATACTAAGTGGTAGTACTCATGTACACATATTTTAAGGTTTGAGAGATGCGCGAGGCATGTCACTCACCCAAAATGGGATGTTCCATTAACCACTCTAAAAGAGCCAAATAAGATATCATCAAGATGGATTAGAGGCTCAAAATAAAGCACACGAGTAAATGATGTGCCAAACACCTAGACATACTTGAATACACAAAATAATCAAGCATTAGGCACACCAAATACAAACACATATTTGGTACAAAACCAAAACATGTAAAGGGGGGAAGTAACTTACAATATAAATGAGTTAAGTACAAGTTACCGCAAAGAGGCACATTGGATAAGATAGGGAAATAATAATCCTTAGGACATGGCTTGATCAAATATAAAATATGAAGATCCCTTAATTCTTCATGAGTTAGCCAAGTCTCTAATGCCCTCCATAAACACCTATTGATCAAGTTTGAGCTAGTTGGTACCCAACCAAGTTGGGTCCTAAGAGGTTAGTCACAATAGGCTTGGCAACCCAAATTGTTCTTTTCTTGACACCACTTTGAGTTCCAACAAACTTGGCAAACACATTGCCATCCTTATCCTTCCTAAGATAATAATCATCATCAATAATGATAGGGTTAGACAAGGTACCGTTTGAACATGAAGAGGCAAAGTGCCCCTTCACACGACATATGTAGCAACAAGTGCTCCCCTTTCTCTTCTTCATTGATTTCTTGGCTTGGGGAGCATTATCTTGATTTTTCTTCGGAAGTGGCCTAACTTCAACTTGGGCTTGAACATGAACTTGTGGCCGCTTCCCTTGTTGCTTCTCACTCAAGTGCTTTTTCTTCAATGGACAAGATCTTACATGATGTCCTTCAACCTTGCACTTGAAGCAAATAATCTTGGCCGAATTCTTGACTTGGTTTTGGCCCTTCTTCTTGTTTATATTGGACTTGTTCTTGTTATTGGAGTTGAATCCAAGTCCACTTTTATCATTAGGGGATTTTTGCACACTCAAGATATTATCGAGTGTGGATTTCCCTTCATGACTCTTTTCCAAGTCATTCCTCAAGGAAGTGACTTGAGCCTTGAGCTCTTTGATTTCCTCTACATGGTTAGTATAAATACAAGTACTAGAGGAAGTAGAAGCTTCATTATTAGAGCAACAAGGCAAAGCAATTAATCCAACACAAGGTTTATCAATAGTATGGCTAGATGAATTACTAGGACTAGCACATGGCAAAATAGCATTTTGAGTAGAAGTTGTGCTAATGTACAAAAGAGGCTCACAAGATGCTACCTTAGTAATACTTGCCTCATGATCTAACTTTATCCCATCATAAGAGATTAGAAGATCATTATGAGAGCCCGAGAGCTTTTCGTGACTTTCTTCCAATTTCCTATACTTGTTAGTTAGCAACTCAAGTTGAGCCATTAGCTCAACATTCTCCTTTAGGATAGATGCTTCACAAGAAGTAGAGTTAGTAGCACAAGCATCATTAATGGAATTTTCCTTTTCAAGCTCATAAGATTCAATTTTTTGTGTGAGGAGACAATTAGTGTGCTTCTCCTCGGCAAGCTCTTGCTTAAGGAGATTGAATCTCCGACTCACATCATCAAGATGGAAATCCAACTCCTCTATGGTTCCCGTTTGTTTAGTTATGGTGTTCATAACGTGTTTGAGACAAGTAACGACCTTATTATTACCACGAAGAGAGGTACATAAAAAAGTCAACTCAAGCAAGAGAGCACTAGTATTCTCATCAATGTCATCATCAATATCATCATTATCATTGCTATTATCTTTACAAGATATATTGGGATTCAAAGTAGGAGATACCTTTGATCCTCTTGCCATAAGGCACATGTGAGCATGGGAGAATGAAGATGAGGATATTCTTGAATCTTCATTCATGATCATGTCTTGCTTCATAGAATGTTTTATTTCCTCTACATTGTTAGATAAACAACTAGAGGAAATAGAAGCATTTTGTTCATGGTAACAAGGAAAATCAAGCGTATCATCTACACTAGTACTCAAATAATTTCTAGATGATATACAAGGACTAGCAACACAAGGGGATATAGCATTATTGTTGCAAGAAGTGCTTAAGTCCAAAGAAGAAACATTGCAATGGGATAGAGATGAAGGATCATCATTAGCGAGCACAATATCAACATTGCAATTCCCAACACCACTCACCATATCTTTACCTTGTGTCTTGCCACACATTGGTGAAGTGGGTGAAGATGAGAACTCATCGCGGCCGGAGGTGGAAGCAACTTGGAGCTCTTCATGATGTGAAGGAAAAGAGATCTCCTCGGAGAAACCACCGACAATATTAGAAATGGAACCACCAAATATTTCTTTAAGCTTGGTCCACTTCTCATGAGACGACTTGCGCTTTACAATCGTCAAGAACAAATTAACTGTGGGGCTCAAAGAGAAAATAAGCTCATTAGATACTTGAGCTTCGAGATGTAAATTTCTCTCATCCTCTAAAGATAGATTTTGAGGATCCATAGGAGGAGAAAAACCTACATCTAGAAATCGCTCAATATTTGGACACAAGGTCCGAAGATTACAAAGCAAGCAATTTCTCCACAAAGCATAATTTGTGCCATCAAAGATAATTGTGTCATTGTGCACTATACTACTAGCCGACATCTTTACACTCTAGGCGGTGAAGCCTAAACAAGGAGAGACCTTGCTCTGATACCAATTGAAAGGATAGAGATGTCGCCTAGAGGGGGGATGAATAGGCAATTTCAAAACTATTACGGTTTTGGCTTGATAGAATGCGGAATTAAACTAACGTTTATTTTACAAGCACAAAACCTAAATACACTAGGCTCAACTAAGTGCACCAACAACAAATTAAGCTAAGCAAGATAGCACAAGATAAATATACCACAAGTGATAAGCAAGATATAAGTACTTCAAGCTCGATGGCTATCACAAGGAAAGTAAGCTCGGATATAGAGATAACCGAGGCACGCGGAGACGAAGATGTATTCCCGTGTTCACCACCTTTGGGAAGGGGGCTACGTCACGTTGGAGAGGTGTGAGGTTCCACGAAGGATTCCTCACGCGCCACAAAGGCTCACCTTCTTCTCCGAGTCTATCCCACGAAGGAATTGGCCCTTTCCTTATGGCTAGCTTTTCCTCCACTCCGGATATGGCAAGCTCCACAACCACTTCACAAGCTCCACGAAGGAGAAACCCGGGTCTCTTCACAATCTTCCACGAAGAGAACACCGCGGTACCAACCGCCAAGCCAACTAGGAGGTCACCCTCCAAGAGTAACAAGCTCACGGTCTCTCACTCGAACAAATCGTAATGGAGAGCTCAACACTTATGCAAGAATGCAAAGCAAGACCACCAAGGGTGCTCAAATCCTTCACTCTCAAATCCCACCAAAGCAACAAGTGCTAGGGAGGAATTAGAGAGGAAGAACAATGGTGGAAGTCAACCAATGACTCCAAGATCTAGATACAATGGGTTCCCCTCACTTAGAGGAGGAATTGATTGGTGGGGATTGTAGATCTAGATCTCCTCTTCCAAAGCCCTCAAAAAGATGCAAGAATCATAGGAGGGAAGGGGGAGGAAGCAAGCTCAAGAGGTTCAACAATGGAGGTCAATTTCGTGGTCAAGAACACACTAAAACGTTGTGGGAAGAACCCCCTTTTATAGTGGAAAGCAAATATGGCCGTTGGAAGAAATCTGTGCGAACTCGGTTGAAAGTTCGGTTGGACCGGCTCCAGAACCGGACGGTCCGGTTCCTGGACCGGAAAACCGAACTTAAAACCGGAATTAGGGTCAGTACACAGTCTCGGATAGACTCGGTATAGAAAAACCGAAAATCCCGATTTCAGATCCGGTTTTCCGGTCCTGACACCGGACCACCCGGTCTGGGAGCCGGTTGGACCGAATCCACAACCGGGATGAACCAGGCTTCACGAAAAACGCAATAACTTTTGCATCCGGACTCCGATTTCGATGATCTTGGGCTTGTTTTGACGAGGACAACAAGATTTACAAGATTATGCAGAGAAACATCATATCCCAACAAAGGAGGATAGAACCAAATGAAGAAAGGTAAGAAGCCTCCCTAAATAAGAACCGATAAAACCTTCAAACTCGAAAACGCCATAGAAGATGCATACGAATTCCGTTTTCGATGAACTTGGGCTTGTTGAAGAGCTAGCAACAAGCTCAAGAACCTCACATGGAGAAACACCAACAAGCAACAAAATAGGAAGATGCAAAGTATGCAAAGGATTGATCTCCCTATGACTATGTGATCAAGTTACACAACCGAAAGCCCCTCTTGATAGTGCGGCTATCTATCCTATAACCCGGTCTCCAAACAACCACCTTGATACCGGTAAAAGGGAAACCTAGCAAGGCCATACCTTTGCCTTGCGCATCCTGCTTGATCTTGATGACAACGTTTCAAGCTCCACCCAAGCCAGAATGCAACACTTGATCATTGTTGCTTCGTGAAGACTCCTAATTTGCTCCCCATAGACCACTATGGGATAGATTCATTAATACATGTATTCACATGTCCATTATCACCAATATGGACGGCAAGCTTCAAGCAAATGATCTTCTCGAGATGCTTATCTTGAACTTGCCCTTCTCAACCTTGATGACGATCACCACTTGATGTCATCCTCTCATGGGCTATATAATATCTTCATTTTTGAAGCATGTCCATGGAAAGATACCTGTCCATATAGAAAACGCAAAGGCAAATATATAATGGATTAGTTCATGATGCATAATTGACAAGGCTTACCATACCACAATACCATGTGGTACATTCTTTATGCTTCATGTGTTGACCAACTTGAAATCACTCTTCACTCTTTGTATTGGTCAACCAAGTATCTTCTCGTGCTCCATCTTAATATCTTGAGGTACATAAGGAACTCTTCATTTGATTACATTCTCTAAATCTTAGTCAACCATAGCTCAATTAATGAGGCTATCATGACACCGACTTAGAGCCATATCTTGAATTCTTCTATTGAGATCACACTCTCAAGATCTTGCTCATATCATATTCTTCTCTTCAACTCGATGATTTTGATGCCAATACTCAAGGTATATCTTTATCTTCATGGCATCCATACTTGAATCCAACACATGGACTACAAGCATGACCTATGGAATATACCTTCATATAAAACTCATTAAAAACATTAGTCCATAGGGATTGTCATTAATCACCAAAACCACACATAGGGGCAATTACCCTTTCAGCCGTGTGCAAGGAGTACGCCAAGACGTTCTACCTCAGTAATTAAGCCACTCAAACATCTTACGACGCAGTACTTATTAATACCCCGAATAATCCATGTTACTAATAAAAATGTTGATTTTCCTCCAGCGACGCAGCTGATGACGCCGGAGAGGAGGCGGGCGATCTGGGCCATCTACGGTAAGATCAATCGATGACATCATGTATTGAGACGCCACTGATCGGCATCGAGCTGACGGCGATCACGACGACGAGCAGTATGGTGCAGGAGGACAGACGAGCTGGCGGACGACCCGAACACGGCGCACACCTCCGCGGTGGCGCTGGACCGGTGGGAGTCGTGCCTCGAGGACGTCTTCGCCGGCAGGCCCTACGACATGCTCGACGCGGCGCTGGCCGACGCCGTGGCAGCGTTATGATTACGTCCCCCTCCACGGTGACACATTTATTATTATTATTACTTGCATAATCAAAATATCCGAGAGGAACAGTTATGATTCATGCATTATAAATATAAGAAATGGATTCCTTGAATTTTTCTAATAAATTTAGACATATTATTTATATTATTTGGAGTTATATATTTAAAGTTATGAATTTCCAAAGTTTTTGTATAATTAATAAAATAATTTCTTATAATTAATAAAATATTTTTTATAATTTTATATTTTTTAATTATATAAATAATAAATAAAGTTTGTAAAAAAAGATTTAAACAATTCTGAGCACTTTTCGTATTTAAACTTTTTCGATTTGAATTCGTATTCAAAAGTTATGAAGGTTTTAATAGTGTCAGGGACTTCTGTGCAATTTTCTGTCAAAATTTGAGGACCTGCATGCAAAACGGCAGACGGTACGCTGCCACGTCAGCCTGACAGGTGGGCCCGCGCGTCTTAGGCAGTGTCAATTCGCTATTAGAATGCAATCGGTGCATATTGCTACAATCAGAGTCAAATGTGGTATCGTTTTGTGATTTCGAGAGCGACTGGTATGAAATGGAAAATTTGACATACAAAATGTTAGTTTTATGCTATCAACTCAGAAGTGGGCGTGCGTCACGGCGGAAGCCACCGTGGAAGCCAAGCAGTGGGTGTCCGTCGCGGCGAAAGCCGCCGCGGAAGCCGAGGACTGGGCGTCCGTCGCGGAGAAAGCTGTCGCGGAAGGCGGGAACTGGGAGTCCGTCGTGGAGAACGCCACCGTGGAAGCCGAGAGGTGCGCGTCCGTCGCGGAGAAAGCCAAGGAGGAAGTCGAGAAGTGCGCGTCCGTCGTGACGAAAGCGGCCTCCGAAGCACACAAGTGGGCATCCATCGCGATCTCCGCCTCCGCCAAAAACAGGGCACTCGCCGTGGTGTCTCAGGTGAGGGTGAGGGCCTTCTCGTCTCCTTCTCGGTAACCCCAGACTCCGGTGCCCTACGAGGTCGGAGCCATGGAGCCCAACTCCCTGCTCGCCCTTCAGTTGAACCCCCTGCTTAAAAGCTGAAGAATAGTCCCTGATTTCATAAGATTGTGGTCAATCCGGTAGCTTCAGGACTCCACCCTCCGATCCCCATTGTGCCCTCCATAAATTTTCAGCCTAAAACTTGGTGCCTTGACAGCAAACTTTAAAATTATCTTTCAAGTCCCATTGCCCATCTCTGTAAATGTAAAGCATTTCATCTTACTTCTATCCCCATTAGCATGAACAGGAGCAATCGTGAGTTATCCAGTGGTTGTATTAAGCATTACTATGACCATTCTGTTTCTATTTTTAGGGCACAATTCATGTTCTTCCACTATTTCATTTGTAGGACAATGCAGGCATAAAGAAAGGCATGAAGAAGGAAGAGGGGGAGGAGGAGCTGGTCATCACCAACCCTAAGTTGGCCAATCTGATATATCACTGCTTCGTGAGCACAGCCAACTCATCTTTGCATCATATACCCTTGAATCCTATCTAGCCATGAGCAACATTGTCCAGAAGTTTGGGGGCATTTTTTTGGGACCACAGCTAGGCACTTAATTTCTTACGTTCTCCATCCTGCCGAACTCTAATCTTATGTCAAGTGCAAGAACCTTTGAAACATGAGGGTGATATTTATAATCCTGTGGGTGATAATCTTATGTCTTACATTGTCCAGTGTCTGTGGTGTCGCCTCATCATCGACCATGTTGGATCTGTCTTTAGAAGCCCGTTTTTGGTTACATGAGGGTGATATTTTCCAGGAGACCCTTGAAACATAGAAAGAGGGTTGTCACAACATCGAGGTTGTTAATTGGGATGGAGCTGCCAAAGGGGAGAATCACACAGTTTTTCTTTGTCTAAAACCAAAGTTTATGCTCCTTTAAAAAATCAAGTTCTATTTTGGCTAAAACAATGCAAAGGTTGTAAAACCAAGTTTATGCTCCTTTTGAAAAATCATGTATGCAGTATACTCCTTTAATTTGTTTGTAGCATCTACAGCACCTTGCACTTAAACTATTCTAGCCAAGTCGTTCCCATACTTGACATACTTTTTGTGGATTACCGTGATTGAATCATGGTAATAAAATCGCCAAGTTGTTCCCAGCCTACTCGATCTGGACTCTGGAGGACCAGTGGCTGTGTATTCAACAGCCCTGCCTGTTTACAGCATCTTAAGTCCAGGTTTCATACAAGTTGGTTCCCAAAAACTTTCCATTGTGAAGAACTGAAGAAAGCTAGTATTTCCCTTAAATCGGTATATTGATATTCTTGGGACTACTGAAAAATTCAAATGCACAAATTGGGTTTTCTAGTCTATAGGAGTGCTAAGTGTGCAGAACAGCTACGAAACTTTAAGCTTAAGTTAACTGCAAGAGCTTTTTGCTGCTTAAATTCTGTGTGACATCGCCTCACCATCTACTACATTGGACCTATCTTCGGAATTTTGTTTTTAGTACTATATGTGGAATTATGAAGGGGTATTTTCCAGGAGACTCTTAAAATATACAAGGGAGTTATTTGAATGTTGAGGTTGTGAATTGGGATGGAGCTGCAAGAGAACCACCTAGTTCCATTTCGCAAAAACGAAACGGTCACATTGTCTCTTTAGATTGCCTCTAACCAACAGGGCATTTACTGCACCACCAGGCTACAAACACTGGTGCTTTGCTGTTTGTGTGACATTTGAGATTTTTTCATGTGATTGAGAGTTTCCTCTCACCCTGTCAACGATACTAACATGTATATATATTCTCGTACTTTTGTGTCCTAGCTGAAGTCTGTATGCATTACTTCTGCCATTATTTCACAAACATTTTCACAAGCTAACCTGTTTTCCCCTTCTTGCTTCCTGCAGAACATTGGCTTCGTCTTGCAGGTCGTTCTTTTCATCGCTCATGTCCTCGTATACTACAACGCGAGCAACGTCTGGTGGCATGCTCTCGTAGCTGCTGCGATAGTGTCGCCTCTCTTCGTAGCACCCCTGTACTTCACGCCTGTGCTTAGAGACGTTTTCATCAGGGCATACGCTATGGCACCCTCTAACACGTGCAGCAGTGATGTCAGTAGCAAGCTGCTGCTCTCCGAGGAAGTGTAAGAAGCGTAGAAGGTGCACCATTTGGTATGCATGGGTGCTGCATGCGGCCTCATGTCTGGTTAAAGTTTAGCTTTGTGCGTGCACCTGGTAAACTAGGCATCACTCTAGGATGATTGACTTGGATGTAGTAGTTGACTCACTTATACTCCCTCCTTTTCAAAATATAAGATGTTTTAGCTTTGTGAACAAAATGTATTTAGACTTGTTTTAGTGTGTAGGTTCATTCAAGTTTGGAGTGAATCTACACACTAAAACAAGTCTAGATACATTTGCTTCACAAAGCTAAAACATCTTATATTTTAAAACAGAGGGAGTAGCTTTGATATGCTGGTGTGCTGTTTTCCCTATGGCCCGGCTTAAAGATGGAAATTGACATGCGTGCACTCTTGTGTGGTTTGTCTGGTAATTCTGAGGCCGGCGGGAGCTGCCAATCTTTGTGAGCTCATAGAGAGAAACAATTCAGCTCAATGCGTGAGATCATATTAACGCTCGGCCGCTAGGTAGAGCTTTATATTCTCTATCCAAGAACTCCTAGCTTAGTCCAGAAATACATTACCTTCCGAATTTACTCCATACGGTATGATCAAACAGTTAGCTAAGACACTCTGCGGCCTTGTTTGGATACGGCTCTATTATCGCGTAACCATCTAACAAACAAAAACTCTTTGGTTTCCACAATCCACGAAATCTGAGTTTTTGGAAAAAAAAAACAGATATTCATTGTTTTGTGGAAACGCGTTCATAAAACGCAGCGGCAAAACTCTCTGCGCAAACAAGCACTGCATTTATGCAATTGGGGATTTCAAACAATGGATTTTTGAGTTTTGGCAATAGAAAATATGTCAACAGGTTTAACGCCAAAATAATTGGGATTTCAAACAATGGATTTTTGAGTTTTGGCAATAGAAAATATGTCAACAGGTTTAACGCCAAAATAGTTGGGATTTCAAACAACGGATTTTTGAGTTTTGGCAAAAGAAAATATGTCATTAGGTTTAAGGTCAAAATAGTTTGTAAGAGGGCTAACCTCACACGACATGCTCATGAATGTTCGTTTTTGGGTGGATTTTATCATGCACTCATGTTATTTAGTTTTTTTTGCAATCAAAATCCAATAAAAGTCAAATATGGGTAATAAAATCCAACACGATTCAAATGCACCGCAACATTTTTGTTGATTTCATCTCTATTAATATATACTAGTCAGCTTCACGTGCCTTGCACATTAAAAACCAGTCATTATAAAAAACCCAGTAAGATGTCCTAATTTCCACTGAAAATGGCATCTTAGATGTTAAAGTTTGAGGTATTTCTAAAACATTGACACTTCTTTCTCATAAAGAATGTAAGTTGATGCTACGTGGTTGAAATTTTCAAATCTTATTCTTTTGTACATTTTTGATCTACTATTCTACCTGTCAAAACTCCAATCTTCTCGTTCGGCTCTGACTGCACGGAGAGCATAGGCACAAGCCGTGAATTTGTAGCATGGTTTAGACACGTGGGACTGCCAATGAAGTGACCAACCTCATTGTGGATATATGGGCCGAGTAAATTCATGTATACTTCTAGAATGAGGTAGAGAAAAGTGGTGCTAGTGTAGCTGCGAATCCAGTGTCCTGGGATGTTGGATGGTGTCCAATCAATGGTAGCAATTATGTTTTGATGACTGGATTCAAACTTTCAAAATTGGCATACTATATAGGAGTATAGATAATTATTTGGTTATAAAACATAAAGTCGACTTTCTCGCTAGTGTGGAATGTGATGTTGGTTCGAGCGATCTTTGCAACATAGTATTTAATAATTATTATTACAAGTCATTTTAAAACTTGAATTTATTGAGAGCGATCTCTTTAGTCGGTCCTTCATACATATCTCTAGATCAGTAACAATGCTTGTTAACAATACATAATAGTGGTCTACCGTTGTTTTCCTTTCTTGTTGCTCAGTAATTTATTTAAATTGTGCATTTGACTCATCTGTATTTACATTCTCGTAATTATCTAGCTAATTTGCTGATATCCGTGAATGAGAGTGCATTAGTACAAAAGTTCCTCCTAAATATGGTGGCGGTCGTGGCTAGACAATAACTAAGGGCGATCTGCATTGCACTTGCATTGGATAAGGGGTGGTGATTGGTGGAGTAAACATAGAAATTGCTGGAGACCTAGAAATTGATGGGAAAAAAAGCCACTTAAATTTATACTAAGCATTTTAACTTATATATAGCTTACTTGTAAGATCTTGAGTCGCATATTTTATTTTTAACTAACACAATTAAATACAATATATTTTGCCACTGCTTTGTAAGATACCGTTGGGGTTTAAGACGCAAGCCCAACTGCGCTATATTGAAATCATATTTGCCACCACATTTATGTTAGTTATTCACCATATGTTTGCTAATATAGTTTGTGCAAATAAACACATGTTATCTCGCTTATACTTTAGTATCGTTGAAATATCTTGATAGATTTATCTCAAGTCTAATGTGTCTAATCTTTTACTTCACAAAGATTTTTTTAGAGGGTATGATTGTTATCTTAGGTGCAAACAAATAGAAGCCTACATAGTGTATGCATTGTCTATATAGTGTCTTCAGGCCATCATTGAAATTGCTCTTTTATTATTCTTTTCGGGGATAATATGTCTTTCCTACTCATGGACTTCAATGGTTAGTTCAAAATGCATGTGTGTAATGTATTTGGTATGAAATTGATTTGCTTATAACAAATAAAAAGTAACTTATAACATAAGGTTAACTAGCAGGGAGTACTTTTTCCAGGGAGGGAAGATTCTTACTCCAATCAAGTTTCATTGAGTTTCTATTGTTTTCTGCCGTGGCTATTATCCGACATCTCATGAACTGGTAGTGTTTGGTCCAAAATATGTCCATGGCAAATGTTTCTTGTGATTGTCAGACATTGTTGATAGTGTAACGGGTGCAACGAAAAGAGATTTTGTTGTGCACAAAATTCAAGTGAATGCCTTCTATCCTTATCTAATGAGAAATAGTTGGATTTGAGCTTCCTTCCTGCTCTACGAGTATCAACATTTGGTTCTTTCTTCCCGAAACTATCAGCAAAAGAAGAAGTTCCCTTCCCAGGGATAGATATGAAGGTTCGTTTTATTTACAAGTCATCTTGATATCCTTACTTTGAGTTACAATGTTACAAATAACTTTTTTTCGGATCAAGTGGTGTTGTTTATTGGAGACGTTCTGTTACCGGTTACGGTTCACTTAGCTTTATTTCCAGCTTACATTTTCTTAGGTAGAAGGAGACCGCCGGGTAGGGTGAGAAGGAGGGAGAATAAGTTGGAGTATATATACACATCAATACATATTTTTATAAAGAAACGATACTTGGCTCTCATTATACAAACAAAAATTTATAAGGACCGACTATTTGGTTCAACCACTGAACGTGTATCGTACAACTCAGAATGGTTGCAATTTCCACTCCCTGAGTTTTTTTTGTCTCCAATAGTTGCCTTTGTGGGGGCTTTTGCACTCGGATTCGGGCCATAGACTTCTCAGGAAGGGAGCAATTGGTTGACCGAGCCATTTTTAAGCTCCCATGTAGCCTCGAGGGCATGTCGACGGAAAAAGAACCTCTGCGCTATGTTTTCCATTTTTTTGTCACGTGAATGCAGTGTAGATAGGCCCAACAGAAACTCAAGCACTAGTAGTTTGGTTGATTTTTTTTCCGAAATGGGGGCTGCCCCGGCCTCTACATCGATGCATGCAGCCTTTTATTTCATTATTATAGTGTCACGAGGTTTACAAAATTATTACATCATAGATCAGAAAGAGTGGCTATGTGAATCGGCCATAAAAAATGACGACATCATATGACACTGTCAACATGTTATCCTTAGCTCTATATGCCAGCTGGCAGCTGCACTTGTTGTATATATCCCATGCCATCAACTCTATCTGGTTGCATAGAGAATCCATCGCATGACGCTGCTCTAATGATCGTAAGCAGGACCACATGCAGATCCAGTGAGTAGCCTTGAAAATTACCAGCAGAAAAGAACAATTATTTGCATTGTTAAAGATTATATCATTTCTCTTATTCCACATAGCCCAAAGAAGCGCACATACTCCTACACGTATTTTAACTTTACCCTTTTTAGGCACATCATTTAACCAATTACCGAAGAGGTTACTGGTATTTTGTGGGGGTGAAATATTAAAGGATAAAGGCCAAATGAATGATCCGCCATCATATTTTTGCAAAAGGACAAGAGATGAATAAGTGATGTATGGTCTCTTCTTTATCACAAAATCAACATGTTTTCATCCCCTGCTATTTTTTTGGGGTAAGTTGTCTTTTGTGAGCATAAACCACATAAATATCTTAATCTTTAGTGGTACTTTTATCTTCCATATATATTTGCACAGAAAAAAGGTATTTTCATTCATCATATCTAAATACATTTATTTAACCGTGAATATGCCCGATGTCGTTAGACTCTAAACGAACACGTCGGGTTGTTGTGAAAGTTGCATTTCCATAAGACGATTTACCAAGTGCAGCCATATTCTCCATTTGTTGCCGGTCAATGTATGTCTAAAAACAATATTTATAGGTGATTGAGATAAAACATTATCCACTAGAACTTCTTTCTTTGGACAATATTATAAAGAGACGGATATTTTTGCGATAGGGGGAATCACCTAGCCATGTATCCTCCCAAAATCTAGTATTTTGGCCATTCCAAACTTGGAAGTAGCTTCTACTAAAAAAATCATCCTTGACCCTCAACAACCCCTTCTAAAAGGGAGAGTCGGAAGCATTTGGTTTCAGTTGGGGCAATGTTTTGGAGTGTAAATATTTATTGTGTATTAACTTTTGCCATACACCTTCGTTTAAAAGTTTGAATAGCCACTTACTAAGCAAACCTTTACTTTTTGGTTCCAAAACCTCAATGCCTAGCCCTCCTTGATCCTTCGGGCTACAAAGTAAGTTACACTTCGAAAGTCTATACTTTCTCTTGTGACAATCACTTTGCCAAAAGAACCTAGACTTGAAGAAATCAAGTCTCTTCCGTATCTCTATGGGTATTTCAAAAAAAAATGAGAGCATAAACATCGGTAGGATAGTAAGGACTAAATTTATCAAAACAAGAGGATCTCCATATGATAACATCTTGCCAATCCAACTTGCCAATTTTCTTTCAAACCGGTCTTCGATTGGTTTCCACTCCCCATTTTTTAGTTTTCTAAAATGAATTGGTATGCCAAGTATCTAAATGGGAATTATCATGCTTCACACCCAAATAGATTAATGTATTCATCTTCTCTTTCTTTTGCTTGTACAAAACAGAAAACTTCACTCCTGTGGAAGTTTATTTTTAATCCCGATAGTTGTTCAAAAATGCATAAGATCAATTTCATATTTAAAGCTTTCTTCAGGTTGTGTTCCATGAAAATTATAGTATCATCTGCATATTGCAAAATCGACACTCCTCCTTTTACTAAATGAGGGACGAGTACGTCTACCTGCCCATCTTCCTTCGCTCTAGAAATCATGATTGCTAACATACTGCTACTAAATTGAAGAGAATTGGTGATAATGGATCCCCTTGCCTCAATCCTTTTTGTGTTTGAAAATAATGATCTATGTCATCATTCACTTCAATACCAACACTACATTTGCTAACATATTGATGTATCCAATTGCACCATTGTGGATCAAAGCCCTTCATGCATAACACTTGTTGTAATAAGGGCTATTGTATTTTATCATATGCTTTCTCAAAATCATTTTTTAAGAGCACTCCATCAATTTTATTTCTACTCCCTCCGTTTGGGAATATAAGATGTTTTAGATTTGTGAATGAGATGTATCTAGACATCTTTTAGTGTCTAGATTCATTTGAACCTATACACTAAAATGTGTCTAGATACATCTCCTTCACAAAGCTAAAACATCTTATATTTTTAAATGGAGGGAGTATGAAGTTCATGAATGGTTTCATGCAGTATGAGCACACCCTCAAGAATGTGACGACCCGGCATGAGTAGTTTGGTTGAATACCTACTCAAATTCTAGACTCATCTATTATCCATATGGTAAACTAACCTCACACCATCAAACTTGAAACATTACGTCTATAAGCCTCGAAACAGAAAAGTTACAACACTATACTTGCATGAAATAACGAGATTAAAATAAATAACTATGTTGGAGCTATCTTTAGTAGTATGTTTTTAGTTGCATATATGTGAAATATGAAGGGAATATTTTCCAGGAGACCATTAAAATAAATAAGAGAGATATTTTTAAAATTACAATTGTGAATCTGGAGGGAGATGCCAGAGAGCTGCGTGGTTCCATTTCACAGAAATGAAACGACCACATTGTCTATTTAGATTGCCTATAACCAACAAAACTTTTGCAGCTTCGCTATTTGCGTAACATTTGAGAGTTTTCATGTGATTGAGAGTTTCCTCTCATCATGTCAGGGATACTAACACGTATAAATTGTCTTACTTCTGCTTCTTATCTAACTGTGTGTATTACTTCTACCATTTCATAAACATTTTCACAAACTAATCTGTTTTTTCCTTCTTGTTTCCTGCAGAACATTGCGTTCATACTACATAAGGATGGCAATTTTACCCACGGGTACGGGTACCTGCGGGTACCATACCCGCAGGGGTAGGATATGAGCATACTTTTATACCCATGGGTAATACTCATACCCTGCCCATTAATTCATGGGTACGGGCATGGGTATAGGGTTGTATCCATCATACCCTACCCATTTAGATTGTAGAACTTACCTATAGAGTTTCAACCTATGTGGCCGAGTAGCCTAGGGGAAATACGAGATTGTAATTTCTAAACTTTGATAATTGTCATGTACTCGTCTACCTATTAGAGAGTAGCGATACTTATGTTCTTGTCAAATATGATATTGATTAATGTAAAATTGTGAATAACTTTTTTACTATTGGTTCTACCCGTCGGGTACCCAACGGGTACGGATACCCGTCGGGTATGGGCATGGGTAAAGATTTATACCCGCGGATACGAGTATGGGTAAAGTTTTCTACCCATTGACTACACGGGTATGGGTATGGTATTGCTCTACCCTACCCATACCCTGCCCATTGCCATCCTTAATACTACACCATGGACCAAATAAGAGGGCACATAACTGCCGGTAAAAGTCCACATAAGAAGGCAATCGAGCTGCCAACACAAATTAACCGCCGGCACAAATAACACATGGCATACTTGCTGCCTGTAAAGATCGACAAGCATTGGCAATTAAACTGTCGGTAATGATCCGAACATATGCCGGCCCATTATCTGCCAGCACAACTCCATTCCCGCCCATAAACTGCCATCACATCTAGCGCGAGGGACCATGAAAATATGCGCGTGTGTTAGCCAATTTATTAGGCGCGGGGAGCAAAATATTGAAAAAAAAGAGCGCGTACTGCCCCGTTTATCTTATGCCCTAGACTTAGAAAAATCCCCAGTCTTGCCCATTGCCCTCCCTGTATGCGTGCTAGTGCTGTCATTTCTCTCTCTCCCGTCGGCCATCGCGCCTTTCCCCGCCACCTCTAATCTCTCCCCTCCATGGCTGTCACAACTCGTCGTTCCTAAATCCCATGGCCATCACGCTTAGCCGGGTGTGTTGACCTCATCCCTACCACCAGAAAGGAGATCACTGCTGTCTCTTCATCTCGTCCTCGAGCTCGTCCCTGTCGAGGGAACGGAGCTTGCCGTCATCTCCTCATCTCATCCCTGAGCTCCTCCCTATCGCTGGAAAGGACACTACTGAAAAAACCATCTTCGGTTCGATCAGAACAAGCCCAACAGTCCCGGCCCGTCACAAACCGCGACTAGTGCTAGCACTAGTCCCGGTCCGTGAGGCCTCCAACGGCTAGAAATGGACATAAGCATTAGTCTCGGGCCTGACCAGAGCATTATTCCCGGTCCGTAATACGGTCCGGGACTAATAAGCTGGAGCGTGGCAACAACTCTTTTCGCGGACTATTAGTCCCGGGTCGTATCACGGCCCGGGACTAATTGTCCATCACTATATATACAACTCCCTGGCCAGCTGCCCTAAAGCATATGGTGGCCATTTTTCTCAAAGAAAGCAAGAGAGTTCATGCCATTTTTTTTCTCAAGATTTGTCAAGATTTAGTTTGCAACACCTAAATCCAAAGCTTTTAAAAGGTTAGAACTTCATTCTTTCATCTCTTATTGCTACTTTAGCTCTATATAATGCTCTAGAAGTATAGAGATATGGATCAAATGCATATGCATGCTCTAGAAGTAGCTAGAAGGATTTTGATATATATGTGTAACAAATTTTGATTAGGCACATAGTTACTGAAAATTGAAATGTGTAATTTTAGAGTTTCAGAGCTTAGAATGGAATGAGGTTTTCACTGATAGAACAATAATAAAAAAACTCCACATTTATCATGTTGATTGTTTTCTCCAATTCACAAATTGGTGCATGTAAATTTTTCAAAATTCAAAATTAATGCTCTAGAAGCTCTCAATATAACTTGTAATAATTTTATCATGTTGTGTAATGGTTTTTGATATACTTTTACTATAATGCAGATGGTCCGGGAATGGATGTACGGTACTGACCGACGCTCTGGCGAGTTCATTAATGGCGTGCATGAATTCATCCGTGTTGCTGATGCAAACAAGCACAATGGTTTTGAATTCTGTCCATGTAATGGATGTAGGAATCAGAAGGATTACTCTGACTCAAAAACCCTTCACAGCCACCTGTTGAAGTCTGGCTTCATGCCTAGTTATAATTGTTGGACCAAGCACGGAGAGAGAGGGGTTATAATGGAAGACAATGAAGAAGAGGAGGAGGATGACAACTATCATGGTTTCCCTGAGTACGGAGATACTTCCATGGGGGATGCTGAAGGGGAAGATGAAGAAGAGACACATGATGAACCCGCTGATGATCTTGGTCGGACCATTGCCGATGCACGAAGAGATTGTGAAACTGAAAAGGATAGGGAGAAGTTCAAACACATGCTAGAGGATTACAAAAAGTTGTTGTACCCAAATTGCGAAAATGGTTTGAAAAAGCTGGGCAGCACACTGGAATTGCTGCGATGGAAGGCTGAGTGTGCTATACCTGACTCCTCATTTGAAAAGTTGCTGAAAATGATGAAGAATATGCTTCCAAAAGATAATGTATTGCCCGCCAGTACATACGAAGCAAAGAAGGTTGTCTGCCCTCTAGGTTTAGAGGTTCATAAGATACATGCATGCCCTAATGACTGCATCCTCTACCGCGGTGAGGAGTATGAGAATTTAGATGCATGCCCGGTATGCACTTCACTTCGGTATAAGATTAGACGAGATGACCCTAGTGACGTTGAGGGCGAGCCCCCCGGAAGAGGGTTCTTGCGAAGGTGATGTGGTATGCTCCTATAATACCACGGTTGAAACGCTTATTCAGAAACAAAGAGCACGCCAAGTTGTTGCGATGGCATAAAGAGGAAAGTAAGTCAGACGGGATGTTGAGACACCCCGCTGATGGGTCGCAATGGAGAAAAATCGATAGAAAGTACCCGGACTTTGCAGATGACGCAAGGAGTTTAAGTTTTGGTCTAAGTACAGATGGCATGAATCCCTTTGGGGAGCAGAGCTCCAGTCACAGCACCTGGCCCATGACTCTATGCATCTATAACCTTCCTCCTTGGTTATGCATGAAGCGGAAGTTCATTATGATGCCAGTGTTGATCCAAGGTCCAAAGCAACCCGGCAACGACATTGATGTGTACCTAAGGCCATTAGTGGAAGAACTTTTACAGTTGTGGCACGAACCCGGGATACGCGTGTGGGATGAGCACAAGCAGGAAGAATTTAACCTCCGAGCATTGCTTTTCGTAACAATCAATGATTGGCATGCTCTTAGTAACCTTTCAGGACAGTCAAACAAGGGATACAATGCATGCACACACTGTTTAGATGAGACTGCAAGTATATATTTGGAACATTGTAAGAAGAATGTATACAACGAGCATCGTTGATTTCTTTTGGCCAAGCATCCCTTAAGAAAGAAAGGCAAGCATTTCAATGGTCTGGCATGTCACCAGACGAAGCCTAAGGAGCGTACTAGTGCTGATATATTTGATATGGTCAAAGATTTGGATCAACTGGTAACCTTTGGAAAGGGTCCTGGAGGAAAATCTGTTCCGAAAGACGTTGAAGGACACGCACCCATGTGGAAGAAGAAATCTATATTTTGGGAGCTACCATATTGGAAATTCTTAGAGGTCCGCTCTGCAATCGATGTGATGCATGTGACGAAGAATCTTTGCGTGAACCTGCTAGGATTCTTGGGCGTGTATGGGAAGACAAAAGATACACCAGAAGCACGAAAGGACCATCAACGTATGAAAGACCCAGATGGCCTGCATCTAGAATGGTTTCAAGGTCATGCCAGCTACGCTCTTACCAAACAAGAGAAGGAAATATTTTTTGAATGCCTAAGCAGTATTAAGGTCCAGTCTGGCTTCTCGTCGAATATAAAGGGGATAATAAATATGGCAGAAAAAAAGTTCCAAAACCTAAAGTCTCATGACTGCCATGTGATTATGATGCAAATGCTTCTGATTGCATTGAGGGGGCTTGTACCAGATAATGTTCGAGTACCCATTGTGAAGCTATGTGCATTTCTCAATGCAATCTCTCAGAAGATAATCAATCCTGAAGATCTACCATGGTTACAGAATGATGTGGTCCAATGTCTTGTCAGTTTTGAGTTGGTGTTCCCACCATCCTTCTTCAATATTATGACGCACCTGCTGGTTCACCTAGTCGAAGAGATTTCCATTCTTGGTCCTGTATTTCTACACAATATGTTTCCCTTTGAGAGGTTCATGGGAATCTTAAAGAAATATGTTCGTAACCGTGCTAGGCCAGAAGGAAGCATCTCCAAGGGCTATGGAACAGAGGAGGTCATTGAATTTTGTGTTGACTTCGTTCCTGACCTTAAGCCGATTGGTCTTCCTCAATCGCAGTATGAGGGGAGACTGAGTGGAAAGGGTACTCTAGGAAGGAAATCAATAATATGTAGAGACGGACATTCTTACACCGAAGCACATTACACCGTTCTATAGAATTCTATCTTGGCAGCCCCATATATCGAGGAACACAAGAAAATCTTACGCTCCAACAACCCTGGAAAGTATGACTCTTGGATTTGAGATGAACACATGAAGAGTTTCGGCGGTTGGTTGCAACGTCTCATCAAAAACAACACTCTTGGAGATCAGCTATACTTGTTGTCTAGGTCACCATCTTCGACTATATCGACTTTCCAAGGGTACGAGATAAATGGGTATACATTTTACACGATAGCCCAAGATAAAAAGAGCACCAACCAAAACAGTGGTGTCCGCTTTGATGCAACAGACAACAATAGGTAAAAGACCACATATTATGGTTACATAAAGGAGATAATGGAACTTGACTATGGACCTACTTTTAAGGTCCCCTTGTTTCGGTGCAAATGGGTCAAGCTGACGGGAGGAGGGGTTGAGGTAGACAAGAAATACAGAATGACATCGTTGGATCTCAACAATCTTGGGTACTTAGACGAACCATTCGTCCTAGCCAATGATGTGGCCCAGGTTTTCTATGTGAAGGACATGTCTACCAAACCTAGAAAACGAAAAAATAAGAAAAATAATACATCAGACGATGAGCCAAAGCTTCACATAGTTCTTTCAGGAAAAAGAAACATCATGGGAGTGGAGGACAAGACAGACATGTCAGAAGATTGTGATAAGTTTCATGAAATTCCGCCCTTCGCGGTGAAGGATGACCCAAGCATCATGTTAATGAATGAAGATGCTCCATGGATACGACGGGATCAGAAAGGAACACACGCGAAGAATTAAAAAAAGAAAATTTACAAATGAAATAATTTATAAATGATGCAAACAGATAAATGGATATTATATTAAAATTCTTTATATTTTTCTGATAATAATAGACATATTATTTGTTTTTATTTGGATCATTACAATAAAAGATATGATTTTTCAAAGTTTTTATATTAGTTTTGAATTAAAAAAGAAAATTTACAAATGAAATAATTTATAAATGATGCAAATAGATAAATGGATATTATATTAAAATTCTTTATATTTTTCTGATAATAATAGACATATTATTTGTTTTATTTGGATTATTACAATAAAAGATATGATTTTTCAAAGTTTTTATATTAGTTTTGAATTAAAAAAGAATTTTTTAAAAAAAACAAACAGTCGCGGGTCGTGGCTGGGGTTATTGTTTTAATTATAATTAGCTAGGGTTATTTTTTAATTATTGTTTTAATTATAATTAGCTAGGGTTATTTTTAATTATTGTTTTAATTATAATTAGCTAGGGTTATTGTTTTAATTATAATTAGCTAGGGTTATTTTTTTAATTATTGTTTTAATTATAATTAGCTAGGATTAGGATTATATTGTTAGCTAGGGTTATTTTAATTATAATTAGCTAGGGTTATTTTTTTTGTTTTAGTTATTAGCTATGATTATATTGTTTTACCACAATTAGTATTATTGTTTTAGTGATTTTTTTGTTTTATTTTTTAAGATTAGAATTAGGATTAGGATTAGGGTTATTTTTTTGTTTTAGTTATTATGATTATTGTTTTAGCACAAATAATATTAGGATTATTATTTATTAATATTGTTTTTTCTAACCTGTTTAACTCTCTTTTTGTTATAGATAATTAAGTCATGGATCCATCCGAAGATCCTGGTCGCATCGGTGAAGGTTTTCTTCAGGGCATGATAAGAGGTGAAATTCCTCTTATTACTACCGGCGCCGAAGATATTTTGCTCGAGGAAGATATATCCTCATATCTGAATCCATCCGGTGATGGACTAGAGGAAAACCAAGGGGAAGACCAGATGGACGAAGGGCAAACAAATAACAACAATAATGATGGCCCCTCGACAGGATCCGGCGAGGTACATATATATATATGTATAAAGTCTCGTGTTAACTCTATTCGTTAACTGATCTAGATATATATTAATCAATCTCTCTTCTTCTTTTAGCCCACCGGATCGAAGCAATCGACAACTCGAACGAAACGAGGCCGAACAAAAAGTTGGATGGTAATCAGAGGTTCACCATCGAAGAAATAGATGATGATGGTGAACCGATTGCTCCAGAGAAGCACCGGAGGATGTTTATAAATCAATGCCGGGTGCTTGTTAGGGACAACCTGCCGATCACCATCCAAGAATGGAATAAGTCAAAGAAAGCCGGTGAAGAATCCAACAGCTATGTCACCGATGATGCCAAAGATGACCTTTGGCAGAAGCTCATAGCGCATTTCAAACTACGTCCAGAGTATGAGGAATTTGAGGTAGATGGTATTACCCCAAGGCCGGGTGGGCTTGAAAATAGAGCGAAAGTCAAGGAGTGGGCACTAAGCAAGATGGCTGAACTGTACCGTAACCAGAAGAAAAGTTTATACGCGAAATATGTCGCGAAAAAGAAAACTCCAGACTTCAAAGGAGTAAACGAGAAGTTGAGAGAACAGTGGCCCGATTTTGTACAGTATAAGCAATCTGATAAAGCAAAGGCAAAGTCGTCAAAGAACGAGTTAAATGCTACCAACAAGAAATACCATCATAAAATGGGGACAGGTGGCTACAAGAGTGCCATCCCTAAGTGGGAAACTATGGAGAAGGATATGAGGGCTAGAGGCGTCACTCCTGGTACAGATGGATGGCCCGAGAGGTCAAAGCACTGGTGGTACGGGTACGGGGGATCCTTGGACCTAGAAACAGGGAAGACATTATTTCATGATAAAATTCTAAAACCCTCCCAAGACCTTATTCAAGCAATGAACGATGCTCAATTGGGATTGTTCCGTCCCGAGAGAGAGAACGACGAGCTGACACGCGCCCTAGGGAATCCTGAAAAGGGAGGACGAACATGAGGCAAAGGCACCGATGTCTCGTGGAAGAAAGGGTTTCCTCTGTACGATGCCAGTTACAGAAGCCGTCAGAGAAAGAAGGACCGGGAGGTAGACCGGATCTCTAGGGTAGAGCAGGACCTAGCTGATCTGAAGAACCTCATGCATGAAATTAGCCAAAGGCCGCCGTCGTCAACTCACCCACGGTCTGATGGTCCTGCATTGGATCTTAGCCAACGGAGAAGCAGCATGGCTTCCACGGAGGTCCGTGCTGATGATCAAGCACTGCTGGATGATGCACCGGCTCCTCACTACCCCGTGGATGATGTCAGAGAGATGGCACAATGTGAGCTACATCAGCCAATGAACAACCTGTCCTTCAAGGTGGCGATCGGCACTGCTTTACCTTGTCTACCTGGAGCACTCCACCATTCACTTCCGATTCCACCAGGCTATGCTCGTGTCACGGTGGATGACATAGTGGAGGATTTTGCGGACCTAGAGATTGAAATCACTACGCTTGAAGACCTTACGAAACTAGGAGATGTCAAGCGCAACATCATTCTATGGAATAAGAAGTACATCAAGTTTCTAGGCTCGGCGCCAAGGCCACCGACTCCAAGGAATCCAAATCCACCCCGCGTCGAATATCGTCAACCTTCAAGTCCACCCCAACCCGATTATCGCCAACCTCCAAGTCCACCCCAACCCGATTATCGCCAACCTCCAAGTCCACCCCGCCCCGCTGACGATCGCCGCAGAAGGAGTACATCAACTCGATCTCCGCCTCCGCCTTCGTGCAATACTACTACCTCATCAAAGAAACGGAAGTTCGACGGTCCCCCGCGCCCCACATCAAAGAAAGGTCAAACGCCGAAGATAGTCGATATCCCGCCGGCTCTTCCAAAGAGACCTTATGACCAGACCGACGAGGAAACTAACGCGGATGTGGCTGCCCAAGTTAAGGCGCATTTTGCACCCGAAAAGCCTGAGCCAAAGCCGGTATATAATGAAAAAACAAAAAAGTGGGCTAAGTCCTTTCTTGAGCAACCATCCCTGATATCGATGAATCTGGAATCAGACTATGACCGGGAGATTATTAAGCAAGCATAGAAGAAAAAAATCACAAGTGCAAAAAGCGGGAAGCAAGTTGCCCAACTCAGAGCACAGAAGAATCAATCGGTCGCCCCGCTCAAAGTCATTTCAGACCTCGACAAGGCCTTCAGAGCTGAAATGGATATGGACATGCAAATAATGGACCCTAGAGCCCGTAATAATGCTGCACTTATGGGAATCACTGTATCGGAGGCCAAAGCACTTGCTAACGAAGCAAATATGTCTCTTGGTCAATATTTAGGCTATGAAGATACGCCAGTGGGTCAGATAGTACGGCAGTATGTCCAAGGGCAGCCTCTAGTCAGTAATGAGGAGCTCGCGCGTCTATCCATACATATGCGAAATCTGCATGAATGGTACATGTCGCAAGCAGAAAAAAGCATCATAAAGATTGGTTTCCGGTGGACGTTAGAAAGGAGCATCACTTCAAACCATACTCGATATAGGTTCAAATAACCGAACTGTTTCAGTTATACAACCAGCGCGCCCTCGACAAATCTATCATTGGTTGCTACTGTCTGTAAGTTATTTATTTCTATAATTAAGTTTGTAGCTTTAGCTCGTTCATTGCATTTAATATATTATCCTAACTATATATCCTTTTGTATGATGATATTATATTCCGTAGAATGAAGATGCTTGAATGGAAAAGAGCTAGAAGATACGACGTTGGGTTCATTGACCCATATATCATTAATGAATATACGTTAAAGAATCACCCCAAAGACATGGAAGAAGACCTGTCCAGGTTCTTAACCGAGCATAATTTTGTTAAGGAAATACTATTTCCTTACAACTTCAAATGAGTGTTTATATCTTGTACACATTTTATTTTTGCTTACTGGATGAGCTATGCATGTATGCTTATGTAAATGTCCGCAGATTCCACTGGATCTTGCTAAACATTCAAGTTGACAACTCCCTAGTTGAAGTCCATGACTCATTAAGTTGGGACCAAGAGAAGTGGAGTGACATGAAAGCAATGCTCCATAAGTAATTTCAATCATTATCGCATTATATCGTCCTCTTTCATTCATTTCCTGATATCAAGTAACTAATAACTCCTTTGTTTATTTTGTTTGCCGAGCAGGTGTTGGACACGGTTCAGACAGAAAATACCAGGTCCATTCAAAGAGGAGCTAACTTATAAAATGACGAAGAGTTTACAGCAGCCACCGGGAACTCATTTATGTGGATACTATGTCTGCGAGTACATCCGAGAGTTGACCAGTGAGCGGAAAGTTGACTCACATTATATTTATGATTTGCGGGAGAAACTAGAGCCAGACCAGCGCATAAGAGCAATTCAAGAAGAGCTGGCGGGATTTATGATGAAGGAAGTCCTTGATGTACATGGAGAGCATTATGCGGATGACGTGGAACTCGATTTGCCTTAGTCATCTCCATGTAGCTCATATGATATATATATATTCATCAATGACCATGTAATTTCAAAACATTTCTTCCTTTTGATATGATTGATTATATGTATGATTGCAAGGGATCGATCTTATATAAATGCATCGACGTGTAGTGTGTATGTAGTAGCGTATAATATGTCTACTGAAATATATGTTTGTTATAGTGAAACACAAATCGAAAAAGGAACAAAATGGCAAAAAAAAGGAAATACACAATCTCTGCCGCGGCAGAGAAATGTGGTGTTTCTCTGCCGCGGCAGGAAACCTTTTAGTCCCGGGTGGTGTTACAGCCCGGGACTAGAGGGTTTCCGCCCCCCGCGGCACTGAAACAGCCACGTGGCTGTTATCAGTCGCGGGCCGTTGCGAGCCGGGACTAGAGGGGGGGGGGGCTCTAGTCCCGTTTTCGCAGTCCCGGGCCCAAAACCGGGACTAGAGCCCGTTGCGGCCCGGGACTGGAGGCCCTTTTTCCACCAGTGGGAACTCGCCCCGGATCGTCGTGTCGTCCTTGAGCTTGCCTCCCTCCATGCCTGTGCGTTCACGGCCCACTTCCATGTCTAAGAGAAGCCTAAAGAAGCTTCAGCCGTAACTACCTTGAGGAATTCCAGATCTTGGCACTCTGAGCCACGGACGAGCATCACAACAAGGTGACGCCATCCCCTATGTTTAATCCTCTATATTTAATTTATATATGTGCGTGTCGCTATAGCAAAAGAATGGATAGCTTCTCCGTTGTTAACTGATGATATGTACGGGCCAAAAAATGAATAGTTTAGACTTCTCGGTTAAATATATTCCTGTGACTTGTGGTTACTTCTAATGTAGCTAGCTAGTAGTTGTATGGAATATTGTTTATCTGAATGCGCTACCTGTTTTAGTCAAATCCTATTACAAACTTCAGTTTCTTAATTGAGATTGGGGGTTGTCTTAATTGAGATTGGGTTGTCTGTTCATATGAAGGTTCTGCGATATTTTCCAATAGCAAAGAGGCTACAACGACTGTTCATATCAACAAAAAGTGCAAGAGACTGCAGATGGCATGACGAATGTCATACAAGAGATGGACTTCTATGGCATCCGACTGATTCTCCAGCTTGGAAGCATTTTGATGGTAGACACTCTATTTTTTCTAAATATAGTCGCAACATCAGGTTGATCATAGCAACGGATGGCTTTAATCCTTTTGGATCGATGAATTGTGCCTATAGTGTATGGCCTGTTATTGCAATTTCAATAAATCTGCCTCCTCCATTGTGCATGAAGCAACCTAACTCCATCCTCTCATTGTTGATTCCTGGTCCAAAGTCGCCTAAGAGAGATATATATGTTTTTCTAGAGCCTCTTATTAATGACCTAGATTTTCTTTTTGAGAAGGGCATCTGAACTTATGATGCATCTAAGTCTCAGTACTTTGATTTGCATGCTGCTGTGCACTCAACAATTTCAGACCTCCCAGGTTTAACAACTCTAGCAGGAGTTGTCACCTTAGGTGAGTATGGTTATCCCAAGTGTCACTCACTTACTTGCTCATCTTGGCTATCCAAAGGAAATAAAACTTGTTATATGGATCATCGTAGGTTCTTAGTTCCAAACCACATATTCAAAACAACAGACAAAGCATTTTTTGATGGCAAGGTGGAATATAGGACAACCCCTGAACCGCTTACTAGAGAGGAAGTGGATACCCTTACAAAAACATGGAGACTATATTTGGGAAATACCCTAATGGAAAGCAAACCAAAAGAAAATGTAAGCATGGAGATCCACCAAATTTTTTCAAAAAGAGATCCATTTGGTTTAGGTTGCGATATTGGAAAGACTTGCTGCAGCCTCCTAATATTGAAGCCATGCACATTGAAAAGAATGTGTTTGATAACACGCTTTTGGGCATCGATGGGAAAACAAAAGATAATATTAACTATCGTCAAGACCTGGAGTTGCGTGGAATAAGAAGCAAACTTCATCCTGTTCCAGTAGGAGACGATACATTTGATTTGCCTCCTGCCGCATATTCAATGAGCCCTGAGTTGAAGAGATTGTTTTGTCAAGTTCTAAAAGGAGCCATGTTCCCGTATGGTTATGCATCTGATATAAGGAAGAATGTCCATGTGAAGGATAAAAGGATTATTGGGCTCAAGAGCCATGACTTTCACATTATCTTGCAGCAATTGTTTCCACTAGCAGTTAGAAAAACGTTGCCAGTGGGAATTAGTGCCGCGCTAATCCATGTGAGTAGATTCTTCAAGAAAATATATGCTCCCGTCATTTGTGTAATTGATATGGAGAATCTAGAGGAAGAAATAGTTGAGACACTGTGTATTCTTGAGAAAATATTTCTACCAAGTTTTTTTTGATATGATGGTTCACTTGATGGTTCATCTTCCACTCCAAGTGAGGCTTGGGGGGGCAGTAAAGTATAGCAACACGTTCCCGATAGAAAGGTCATTTTTAAAACATGTTTGCATATATTCTTCAACTTCATTATAACAAATAAAACTGATACATGTTTAGTATATTTTTTATAGGTTTTTATGCAAAAGGCACATGTTCATACCAAAAGTCATCATGAATGGTCAATTGCAGAGGGCTACATTTTTTATGAGTGTCTTAATTTTTACGCTCGCTATCTAGAAGGATGTGAAACTAGAATTAACAGATTGGCCAGAAATGGTGCTCTCGAGTCCATGTCTAGCAGTATGCCTTTGTTTAATAGCAATGGTCGTTGTTTGGCCGGCAAGTATACTATTACCTTAGATCAAAATACATGGCTTCAAGCACATAAATATGTATTGTTCAATTATGATAACATATTTCCATACTTGAGGTATGTTATTCCCAATATTTTTATTCTAGAGTATGTGTTTGCATTCCTGATTGCTTTGCTTAATTTGCATGTATAATGAATTTCTGCAGAAAGCATCTTGAGTATTTGTCCTCAACTAGCCATCAAAAGTCCTTACAGATTGAAAAAATTCATCATGACAAGTTCCATGAATGGTTTAGGTTGCATGTGGCACAACTAGTTGATAGTGGTGAAGAAGTTTCCGAAGAGATCCAAACTTTAGCTAAGGGACCCTTATTTGTGGCAAGGACATATGGTAGTTATACCATTAATGGGTACAATTTCCATACAAAGTCTTATGACGAGGGTAGGCCTACCCAAAGCAGTGGGGTGGCTCTAGTTTCCCAGGTGTCCTCCTCTTCTAATGAAAGTAGAACATATTATGGTGTGATAACTCAAATTCTAGAGTTAGATTACGATCATAAAGGAAAAGTTGTGCTCTTCAAATGTGAATGGTTTGACAACCGTGTGCAAGATAAATGGGTTAAAGTTGATGGATTTGGTATCACAGATGTCAACCGCAAGCATCTAATCCACACAAGTGATAAGTTGAGTGATGCACCATTCATTCTTGCATCTCAAGAAACTCAAGTGTACTATGTTGAAGATCCTCGTGCCCCAAATTGGTTGGCAGTTAGACAACCAGCAAACCAACGATACCTGTATGATATGTTTGGCATGGGAGATGGGAAATCTGAACAAGCAGATGGACATACAATACATAATCTAGATCCTACTTCAACTATTAGCATTGACCTTAGAGATATACCACAAACCAAGACCGACATAGACGGAGTGCTTGTTTCTACAAAGAAGATGCCCAAGAGTGTGATGTTTACTTTCATTATGTCTTTACCTGCGTCAAATTAAATATAATTATAGTGCATAATATTGTTGCATCATATTTTTAGGAAAAATAATGGAAAGGGAAGAAGGGTTAAGCAAGCGGGCCACACATATTGTGATCCACGGGACACAACAGTGGTACAAAACTCTAAGAAAATTAATAATTTAAGGATTTCTACTCTTTCTGCTGATCTGACTGCATTAACCAAGACTGCACCTATAGAAAAACAAGGAAGGTGATGAAAAACTTCTTGATATTTTGCTATTCTTCATTTAGTTCTTCTATGCTTATACTTGTGTTGCCATTTGTAGAGAGCTTTAGAATTAACTATTCCAGAATCAACTCGGGTGCTTAGATCTCAATCAATTCTACCTGGCTCTGATAATGAAGAAAATGCTGAAAATGTGCTTGTTGACCAGCTAGAAGAGGATGAAGGTAGCAAAAATAATAATTTCTACTCCTTTGTTCTTACTAATCTTTCACATTTTATTTTTCTACTTGTTATTTTATTGTTGATCACTTGCTGATATTTTTCTATATACTATACCTTGCTTGGATGATCAACGGAACAATACAAGAAATGTTCGGAAACACACTAGAATGAACAATGTGTATGATAGAGCCAACAAACCACCAGTTCTAGTGTCTTTTAATGAAAAAGGACAACCAGATGGGGGAAATGCTTCAGAATTTAGCAACTTCACTGCAACACTTGTTAAAAGTCATATCCCTCTTGGACATGAGGACTGGAGACTAGTTGATGTTGAAAAGAAAACTGCATTATTGTCAACCTTAAGGGTATGGTCTAGTTATTGTTGCATGTATTTTGCTTCCTTGTTATGTAGTTGTTCAATAATTCCAATACATGCATTTCAGAAATACTATGTTCTTGATGACAAGCTCAAGGAATATGTCATGGGAAGTGCTCATAAGAAATGGCTAGATTTCAAAGCAGAAGTTTTTTAAGCCTGAAGAAACTAATGAAGAAATCTATGCTCTCATTAGGATCAAGGATAATAGAGTAAGTGAAGATGATTGTGAATGGCTTGTTAGATTTTGGAGAAGTGAAGAAGCCGAGGTAATGTTATTATGGTGTGTATTACACATGTTGTAGTTCGGTTCAAGTTTGGTTAGCTTATCTTTTGCTTCTGTTGTCATAGAAACAAAGTGAACAAGGAAAAAAAGGAACCGAAGTGAGCAGAAGGTATTGCATAAATCAGGAAGCAAGAGTTATGTCCGTGTAACCGCTGAAATGGTATATTAATGCTCCCTTTATTTCTAAACTTAGGATCAATTCGTTAATATGGTGTTGACTAGTACTATTTCTATACTTGTAGCACAAGGAGAAAGGATATGCTCCTCATAGAGATGAAGTGTTTGTTAGAACACACATGATAAAAAAGGAACTCCTTTGAATGCATAAATAACAAACGTAATTGTTTGTGCTTTATTTATTTATGTTTGTAAAAATTCTTTATATTTCCTATCTATAGATTCTCCTATCTTTTGAGCCAGGCTTACTAATCTATAGTATTATTTTAATGCTTATTGTAGAAGGACATACATGATGCAATTGAAGATCATCCCGAGCTCTTAGAAAAATCCATTCAACAAGGTGACATATTGTCACATGTTCTAGGGAAAGAGAGAAATGTATATGTTAGGTACATAGGACTAGGACCAACAGCGGGCACTCTTGGTATTCAGGGAGCTCAAAAGCTTAAATCTACAAAGCTCCAAATGGAAGAGCTGGAAGCTGATGAACTTATAAGGGATCATATAGGTGAATTTAGAGAAGATACCAAAGCTCAGATGGATGCCATGATGGAAGAAATGGCTGAACTAAGAAGGATGCTATCAAAATATATTGCTGGAAACAACAACAGTATGCATACCTATGAAACTCAACCTGAAGCTAGTGTAGGGGAGTATTCTCCTGCTGACCAATATCTTCATGATGTTCATAACATTGGTGAGGAAGATGTTGTGATGCAAGAGTTGAGGGAAGCACAACAACAATTTGAAAATAAGAAAGCATAAGCAACACTCTTGATTAGGAAGAAGAAGGAAGCAGCCTAACGACTAAACAATGAAGCTGGCATCCAACAAAAAAATAGTAAAGAAGCAGAACTACAGAAGAGGCAGGGAATGATCTACTACATAAAAATAAAGGAGAAAATCTGATGCAGAAGAACAAGGAACACACCTTTAAAAAGAACAAGGAACAGGCCTTGCAAAAGAATAAGGAAACAGAAATACAGAATAAGAAAGAGGCAATCGTTACACAAAAGAATCATTAGGTGACTTGGGTTGGGCCTTTTCTAGTCTAGTTTGTTAATTCTATAGGAAATCAAATGGTTGCTACTACTTCTTACTCTTGTTTGACAATTTATTTTGATGGAAAACAGGTGATTCTGTATAGTGTTATCCGTGATCATGGTACACCTGTGGCAAAATCTACCATTCTATCAACTGACAGGAATAAGATCGTAGGTGGTCATGAGCTTGGCACTGAATGTTGTGAAGTTGTCGCCGACTACATCATCAAGAGAGATGCCATATTGCCTCATCCCATTGGGAATATGATGACCATGGGGAATGCTCAAGGAAGAAGTATTGCTTGGCTCTATAAACATGTAGGATTGTTTTTCATTAGTTGCAATACCAACAATCAATGTTATCTGAAGTTTCTAACATATCTTTATTTCATATGCAGCTGGAGATGGACAAGTCCAAGACAAAGCAACAAGCCTTAACGCCACAGGAAGAATGAAATCCCAAGAGGTAATAAAGGAACTGCATGTTTCCTTATGCTCTACACAAAAACAAGGATTGAGTGTTGGTTATTAAGTATGCCTTATTATGTTCTTCATATATTGTAAGTAATCCGCTTCAAGGGATTCTGATTGTTTTCCTAGAATTAAATCTAAAATTATTGTGTTGGTATGGTCTACACATTAATTGTGAATCAGTTATCTTTGATGTTTCCTGAAGCTGTGTTTGCCTGGCCATAGTTTTATTATCTACCGTGAATCTTTAAGAAAGTGGGAAGGTCATAGAGATATTTTTTGATGTCCTGGTAGTTAATGTTGACTTGGTTAATTAGCTCCTCCGAGAATTTTGCACGTGAGCTGAGGCTTTTTCTTTTGCACGTGAGCTGATGTCTTTTCTTTTCTTTCCCTGAGAATTTTGAGCTGCGATCATGGACCATATCGGCATATGCAGCCTCGTACCTGCCTGGTATTTACATAGTTTTGTTTGTCAAGAAAACTACAAGAGTTTTCACACTGGCTGGCTGCTAGCTCATCACAACAACACTGCTATTTAGAATTTTGATTTTTATTTTGTTTGCTGGGAATTAGTTGGCTGGTTGGTGCGAGTAGAGAATAGTAGTACTTGATAAATTTTCCTTTACCTAACAGATGCATGGTTTTAATTTCTCACTTGATTCTTTGGCAACATTGCGCTTGTTTTTGGAGCTACATGTTAACAACTAAGTGTTGGCATACTTTCGTATGCACAATAGTTGTAGTAGATTCTTACTAACTCTCATCTCTCACTCTGTTTTCTTCGGGTTAATTAACAGCACAATCACCACAATAAGTAGCTCTGGGTGTTCCATGTACTATATGGATGCATTGTCATTGTCTTAGAATTTTTTTTGCAGTGTCATTGTCTCATAAACATACTTATGTACTACTGCTGTTCATTTTGTTGTCGGTTGAATACTTATGGCCTTGTGCACGCTAGATGAATTAGTTCATTTTGAATGTGACTTGTGGATGGACCATGCTTTATGAAGAAAATGTGACTTGTGGATGAAGTATTTATGGTCATGTTAGTAGAAAGTATGGTTGAATTATGTGTTTCAGTTGACATACAGTTGCATACTAGGGAGGCGGTTTGAGCCAGTTCTAGCCTGCCGGCAGATCCTTTGCCAGGATACTACTCCTAACTGCCGTGAGAAGTATCAAGTTTGCAGGCTCACAAGCTGCCTACACAACTAACTAAATTGCCGGGAGAAGTTCAATTATCCACAGCAAAGGTCTGCCAGTATAACTCATGCCGGCAGGTTAAAGGCTTGCTAGGCAAACAATTCACCTGCCGGGAATAGTAGCGAAACCACGACATGCGAACTGCTTGCAAAGATGGAACTTTGCCGGCAGGATTTGAGAGGGCGGGCTAGCCTGCCGGTGAAAACCCTTTGCCGGCAGTTTTGTTTCCCTCTTAGATGACTTTTGCCGGCAGCATGGTTGCCCTTAGGTTTGGTCCATGGTGTTGCACGTTGTCCTTTTCATCGCCCATGTTGTCGTTGATGTCTACGCACGCTTCTATTCTTGTATACAGTGTTGGGCCTCCAAGTGTAGAGGTTTGTAGAACAGCAGCAAGTTTCTCTTAAGTGGATTACCCAAGGTTTATCGAACTCAGGGAGGAAGTGGTCAAAGGTATCCCTCTCAAGCAACCCTGAAATCAAGATATAAGAAGTCTCTTGTGTCCCCAAAACACCCAATACACTTGTCAGGTGTATAGGTGCACTAGTTCGGCAAAAAGATAGTGAAATACAAGTAGTATGAATGATTATAAGTGATAATTGCAATCTGAAATAAAAATGGCAGCTAGCAAACATGTAACAAGACTGATTGCAAACGGTGTTTCAATGCTTAGAAACAAGGCCGAGGGATCATACTTTCACTAGTGGACACTCATCTTCTCTTCATTATGCTAGCCTGAACTACTCTCCGGTTGGATAACTCCAATCCATGGTAGGGCTACAAAAGCTCCCCTTAAAGTTCACATTCCCCATCTAGGTAACCCCACACTGTCACCTTGAGCGCTAGATGGTTCCAACAAACACCACAATTTCATAGAGACATCCAACTCAAAATATAACTCATGATATGTATTTCTGTAATCTTTAGCCTAACTGCCACATGGTGTGTGATGCGGCTCAATAGTAGAGCTTCGTTGGGAGACCCCAAGAGGAAGGTATGAGCACAATGGCAAATTTTCCCTCAGTTATGAAACCAAGGTTATTGAACCAGTAGGAGAAAGGAAACAACTCCAAGGTGTTGCTAGCAACTTGGAATCCTGCACAACACAAACTCAAGACTTTTCCCCAACTTACAGTGAGGTTGTCAATCTCACTGGTTTGCTGAAAACAAAGGATTAAACGTATAGTATGGAAGGTAATGGTTGCTTGCAGAAAGTAAACAATAACGGTAGATGATGTATCAATGGTAAAGATTGGACCGGGGGTCCACAGTTCACTAGAGCTGTTCTCCTTAAGATAAATAACATGACATGCTAGGCGAACGAATTATAGCGGGGAAATTGACAGGACTGAGCAAGGCATAACAATGCAAATACTAGACATTAATGATTCCTATGAGATTTGATTGGGAATTACAATAATATACATAGACCGCCATCCAACTGCATCTATGACTAGTAATCCACCTTCAGGTTATCGTCCGAACACCCTTAAGTATTAAGTTGCAAGCAACGGATAACTGCATTAAGCAATGTGTGTAAAGTAAACAATACAATTGTTCCATGAACAAAATATTGTTGTTTTCTCCCTAGTAGCAACAACACATCTATAACCTTAGAGATTCCTGTCACTTCCCGAGATTTAATAGAGGCATGAACCCACTATCGAGCATAAATACTCCCTCTTAGAGTCACTAACATCTACTTGGCCAAGATAGCTACTAGAAACAGAGAGCATGCAAGGTCCCTAACAACACAGACATGATAGAATCAATAATAAGACATGATAGAATCAATAATCAATTTGACATAGCAATCTAAATATCCATCGGATCCCTGCAAACACAACATGTATGATTACAAATAGATGATCTTGATCATGAACAGAGCTCACAAGATCTAAATATGATAGCATAAAGGAGGAGAAACAACCATCTAGCTACTGTATGGACCCATAGTCCAAGAGTGAACTACTCACGCATCATACCGGAGGCTGGCATGGTGATGAAGAAGGCCTCTGGGATGATCTCTCCCCTCCGGCAGGGTGCCAGGAAGAGCTTCAGATCCCCCCGATCTAGGGACGATGGTGGCGGCAGCTACAGACTGTTTTGTGGAGATGTGATCTGGTGTTTAGGGTTTTGGCATCGGGGGACTTTTATAGGCGAAGAGGCAAGGCAGGGAGGAGGCCAGGGCGCCCACACCATAAGGCGGTGTGCCATAGGGTAGGCCCACCCGGACCTAGGGTGTGGCGGCCTTGCATCCCTCCTTTGGCTGCCCTTCGGTCTTTGTGTTCTCCTCGGTGAAATATTGACTTTGGGTTTTGTCCCGTCCAATTCCGAGAATATTTCCTTACTAGCTTTTCTGAAACCAAAAACAACAGAAAACAGACAACTGGCACTGGGGCATCTTGTTAATAGGTTAGTCCCAGAAAATGTATAAAAATACCTCAAAGTGTAGACAAAGCAAAGTAAAGTTGATACTAAACAAACATGGAACATAAAAAATTATAGATACGTTTATGATGTATCAAGCATCCCCAACCTTAACTCCTGATCATCCTCGAGTAGGTAAGTGATAAAAAGAATAATTTTTTAGGTGACATGCACCATCATAATCTTGATCAAACCATTTGCAAGAATTGAAAGCTGGGATCAAAGTACTCTAAACATGAGCATGAAAGATGAAGTTCTAACAATAATACAAAGCAACTATGTTGCAACATGAAAGGATACAAACAAAGATCATGAATAACAATGCATTGAAAGACGTTTGTTTGTTTCACATATAGAAAACATAGCATAGTGGCATTCAGCTTGTCCCTCATGGAGTAGCAAAACATAAATGCATAGTACACCTTAAAAGTTCATAAGGGTGACTAGATACAAGTAGTTCAAGAACAAGAAATATCAACATTATGAATCAATCAATAAGTTTCAGGACAATGAACATAGAACTAAGAATGACAACTATGCTCTCTTAATTGGTGCCTAAGGATAGAAGGTGAAGACTCAATATAAAAGTGGAAGAAAGTCCCTTCAAAGGGAAGCAGGGATTTCAAGTTTCATAAAGAGCTTACAAAAATTATGGTACTTGTTAGCTTTCAGCTCTCATTGCCCCTATCATAAGCATCTTGAAGTGATTAAGGTTAAAGTGAACAAAGTATGGAGTATATGCTTGACAAAGTATAAGTTGGCAATCTCATGTCCCTTGAGTACGAGGTTCGTTCCTCATGCTACTCAACTTTAGTAACTGGTAAGTTCTTGTCATTGTAAGTATATGTGTATCATAGAGAATTGCCAATGGGGTACCCCTTGCCCCATGACACATGAGCTATCCCATATCAAAATGAAAAGGCAATGGACAATGAGCATCTCAGCAATCTTCTTATTTACCATGGGAAAATGGTGCTTTTTTCTCTTCTTTCCTCTTCTTTCCTCTTTTTTTCTTTTCTCTTTTTGTTTCTATCTCTCTCTTTTTTATAAGAAGAATGCTTCATAGATTGCTCACTATGGTGATGCTGCAAGTTTCCACCATGATTAGGCATGGCTTAGGCTAGCGACCCAGTCGTTTATCTAACACATATACATAACTCCATAGACTTACAAGCTCCCCTTTTATTTCACACCGCCGACATCCATAAACAAAAGAGCATGATATCAACTGGGTAGATATTTACAGATGTTGAAAGCGTTTCCCGTGACAGCACGGTTCTGCTAATTCCCAACTTATAAGTGCAAGCATATACAACATAGATGACACAATGGTTCAAGTTTATTAGGGGCAACAAAAATAAAGTGTGCTATCAAGTTTGTGAGAGCTTTAATCACTATTTTTCACATAACAAAGTGACTTTTTAATTGGAAGGTAGATAAAACAAGATTATACTTGGAATGGTGTAACACACCATACATATGAATTTATAGTGGACACTTTGGAATAACTTGGTTTCTTGGGAGTTGGATGCATGAGTAGAGCTTACTCAATACAAGTGGAGGCTAGCAAAAGACTGGGAGCGACCAACTAAGAGAGCAATAATGGCCATAATCATGCAGAGCGACAAAACATTATCAACTAAAGCATAAAGTAGTATCACAAGTCAAAAACTAAATGATCATAGAGGCTAAGGTGACTGGTTCATAGTTATATGGTGTGAGCATGTGCCAAGTCAACCCAAACAAAGCATTAAAGGAGAATACCACAATATTATGCGTTTGTATGCTAAAACAACGCATGATTCTTTCAAGGCACATTAAGCAATCTCAATTGTTTGGAACAAGTCATGCTACAACGATAATCACTAAACATAAGGTCAAAACAACATCTAGCATGACATGATAAAGTCTAAGCCACAATCAAAGCAAGCTCACTTTTGTACCACTATAAGCACGAAACTTTCTACTCTTTTCCAACACCAATCAAATTATTTGAAACATCACAACAAAAAGGGGTACAACTAATTTATTCAATAAAACTAAAACAAACTAAAACCAAAAAAAAAAACTAAGACGCTCCAAGAATAACACACTATGCATGAAATAATAAAAACGAAGTGTCTAGAAAGAGACCTGTGATTTTTATTGATGAAGAAGGGGATGCCTTGGGCCACCCCAAGCTTTGACGCTTATAACTCTTAATATTTCTTGGGGTGACACGGGTGGCATCCCTAAGTTTGAGATTTTTTCCATTCTTCATATCATTACATCATTCTTCCCCTACACTTGAAAATTTCGTTCATACAAAACTTCACACAATCTTCATTTGCAACATTAGTGCATTCAAAAGTAATAAACCTTTGGGTTTTGTTTCAACACAACAAAACTTCCATTAAAAACATAATATACTGGAGCAATTCCTTTTAAAAAGCTCAATTTACCAAAAAGAACTAAAAATATTGATAGGAGGCAAATGCAAATAATGGCAGAAATCTGTCAAAACAGACCAGCAGGTAAAAAACGATTTTTTAGAAGACCTTATGTTGCTCAAATCAAAAAGTGTAAAACTAACAAAAGTTATATAACAACCTGGGGGATTTACTCAGAAAATTACAGCTCAATCAGACATAAAGATATTGTTCACGAATATTTAGAGTGAAGTACAAAAATCTGTTTCGGGATAGCAACTTCCCCAAATCTTACTTCCCTCTTATTAGAGGTTATTCTTGGCACAAAAATCAAATAAAAAGGATAAGGAGATAATATTACAGAAGTAATAACTTCGAAGGCTCAAGAAAACTATTGGGTTATCTCTCAAGAAGTACTTTTCTTTAACGCCTTTAAGTTAGGCACAAGAAGCAAAAATCAAGTATTTCCAAATGAAGAAGCATTAACATCAAATTTTGCTTTCAAATAAGGAGCAAAAGGTAACTTCTCTCTCCTCATAGGGAAGTGTTCAATACCTTTTTTGAATGGAAATTGATATTTGATGCGTGCACCCAGTGTTGACGTGGGACACTTCGTTGGAACCCCAAGAGCAAGGTGTGCTGAGCACAGCAGCAAGTTTCCCTCAGTAGAAGCCGAGGTTATTGAACCTGAAGGAGGAAGGAAACGTCTCAAAGGTGTTGCAAGCAACACGGAAACCTGCACAACACAAACTCAAGACTTTGTCCCAACGAATCAGTGAGGTTGTCAAGCTCACCGGTTTGGTGTAACAAAGGATTAAATGTATGGTGTGGAAGGTAATGGTTTGAGGCAAGTAAACAAGTAACAGTGGAAGATGTATCAATGGTAAAGATTGGACTGGGGTCCATAGTTCACTAGAGGTGCTCTCCTTAGATAAACAATATGGCATGAAGGTGGTACGTCCAAAACGTATCTACTTTCTCAAACACTTTGCTATTGTTTCTTCTCTAAACTTGTGTGATTTGGATACAACTAACACGGACTCACACTGTTTTCAGCAGAATTACCTTGATATCTTATTTTTGTGTAGAAAATAAACTATCAAGAAAAATCCCGGAAAATATGCCAAAAATTATATTTCACCAGAAGACGAGACGGAGAGGAGGCCTGGGGGGCCCACACCCACCCCAGGTGCGGGCCCACCACTGGCCGCGCCTGGAGGGGGTCCAGGCACCCCCTCGGCCTCCCTCTGCGCCTATAAGTTGCCTTTCGACCTAAAAACCGAGGGGGTCGATAGTTTTCCAGAAAGAGTTCCGCTCCGCCACCGCCACCAGAAACCAAGATTCGGATCCAGAAACTCCGTTCTGGCACCCTGCCGGGACGGGGAATTTGGAGAGGATCATCGCCATCGTCATCACCAACGCATCTCCATCAACCACCAATGTTTCCCTCATCCATGAGTAAGTAATCCCCCGCTGTAGGCTTGGGGATGGTAGGGATTGGATGAGTTCTATCATGTAATCGAATAAGATCTGTTAGGGCATAGTTCCTAGTATCTCTATTAGTGCTATTTGACTTTGTTGCAACTTGTTGTGCTTAATGCTTGTCACTAGGGCCCGAGTGCCATGATCTTAGATCTGAATTTATATTGAATCATTATGATAGTATTGTTTGTGATCTCATCTCCAAGTTGTGTACACATATCATTGTACAGATCCAAAGGCCCCAAAGTGACAATAATTGGGACAACCGGAGGGGATGACTGTGGTGTGAGGATCACATGTGTTCACGGATTGTTAATGCTTTGCTCCGATGCTCTATTAAAAGGAGCACCTTAATTGTCAGTAGTTCCCTAGAGGCCCCGCTGCCACGTGCTGGCTGGACAGAAGATGTTGTGCAAGTTCTCATTGCGAGCACGTATGACTATATTTGGAGCACATGCCTAGGATTGTTTAGTACTTGGATGCTTATTATTATTTATCTGCAATGCCCTAGATCTTGAAGTTACATGTTTAGACTCGTCCATGCAACGCCCGTCCATCCATCCCTATGCCTACCGCACTCGAATCCCACTGTTACCGTTACTATTACTATTGCTACTGTTTCACTGTGAGCAAGAACTATTTCTAGGTGAAGCTGAACTGACAACTCAGTTGTTAAGGCTTGCAAGTATTCTTTGGCTCCCCTTGTGTCGAATCAATAAATTGGGTAATACTACTCGCGAAGACTGTTGCGATCCCCTATACTTGTGGGTCATCAAGACTATTTTCTAGCGCTGTTGCCGGGGAGCATAGCTTTATTTGTAAGTTCATTTAGATCTATTATTGTTCACTGCTACTCCTTTCATCATGGAGAAGTCTCGTGATGGAAAGTTCCCTATTTTACCATCCACTACAAGAAGAGGTACAGTCCTAAACACCTCTGCTGCTCTTGATTTACCGTATGTTATAAGTAAGCTTGTTACACCACCACCACATACACATGCTACACACACTGCTACTACTGCTGAGTCTGAAACTGCTTTTGATACTCATGATGTTACTTCTACTGTGCTTGATGCGAGTGGTTCACTAGGTCCTTTTCTAGATGCTACCATGGCTAGTATAGGAAATACCGAAACTCCTAGTGAAGACACTATTACACCTGTTAGCTCACCTGAGGCTAGTGAGAGTTATGATATTAATGATGGTTACATTGAGTTCACTGATGATTTTGTTGAAGAGTGCCTAAACACACATGGTACTAGTGCTATTAAGAGTCTCCTTGCTAGACGTACTATTATGCCTAAGTTGTCCTCTGATCCTAAGTTTGCCACTTCTCCCATAGATATTAAAGATGAAGACTATGATTTCTCTCTTGATTTATCTTTTTTAGATATTGTTGAGAAAGAACCTTTTTGTGGGACTGAAAATGAGAGTGATGTGGCTCATATGAATGAGCTTTCTACTATGAGTGCTTTGTTCTCTGATGATTTTAAGATGCGCAAGTACTTTGTTACTAGGATCTTCCCTTTTTCACTAAAAGGAGAAGCTAGGGCTTGGTTTAATAGATTACCTCCTGGTTCCATTGATAGCCCTGATTGCTTGATTGCTTCTTTCTTCTAGAAATATTTTCCTCCTAGTGCTAGACATGCTGCTTTGCAGAGACTTTTTGATTTTAAACAGGGAAAGAAGAGAAATTGCCTGAGTCATGGACAAGGTTCTGTGCCTTGATTCATGCACATCCTAGATGTCCATTACCTAAGAATGAGCTTCTTAATATTTATTATAATGGACTTCTGATGATTCTAGGACCTACCTGGATAGCTTTGCTGATTGTGTTTTCAGGAAAATAACTCCTACAGATGCTGAAGAATTAATGGCTAAGATAAGAAAGAATTATGAGGATTGGACTTCAACTGAGCTGAATGCACCTGAGCCTATCACTCCTGAACCAGTTATGCCTGAACCAATTCCAGCACCAACAACGAAGAAGAGAGGAGTTATTGCATTAAATGATGAAGTGATGAAGGAAGCTAAGAAGTGTCTAAAGGATAAAGGTATTAGAGCTGAAGATGTGAAGAATCTACCTCCTATAGAAAAATTATGTAAGACAATTCCCCACTCATCTACTATTGAGGTACACTCTCTCCAACACTTTGATGAAGGTAATATTCCTTATGGTAAGCCTCCTGATCAATGTTTAGAGGAACTTGACACATTTATTGTTAAGCAAGGGTATTTTAATAAACAAGTTCAGAATCATTTATTGGAAAACTCTGGAGCTATCCATGAGTTGAAAGATATTGTGGAAAGAACTTCTAATGATATTAAAATGCTTTGTAAACACTTTCAAATGGTTCAAACCCAACTTGATCAACTTGCTAAGGTGCAAAAGGATATGCTAGTTAATGCTTTAGGAAATAAACATGCTTATGGAATTAGAACTAGAAGTGGTGCAGCTACTTAAGATCCTTTATATCCTGAAGGACACCCTAAAAGAATAGAGCAGGATTCCCAACAAGGTGAAGATAGTGGTAGTCCTCGTAAGAGGAAGAAAAAGAAACATAAGATAGTTGAGGAACCACTTGAACCCGCTGTAGATCCTAATAGTATATTTGTCTCTAATGCTGAAACTGAGAGTGGTAATGATAGAAATGAGTCACCTGATACGGAGGAAGGTGAGGAAGAACCTGAGAAGCACACTAAGAACACTAGGTACACAAAGGAAGATTTTATTGCTAATAAACATGGTAAAGAGAGAGAACCTTGGGTGCAGAAACCTATGCCTTTTCCAGGTAAGAAACACAAGTCAAAGGAGGAAGAACACTACAACAAGTTTTGTGAGTGGATGAAACCTTTATTCTTGCAAATTCCTTTGGCTGACGCTATTAAGTTTCCTCCTTATTCAAATTATATGAAGGATATTGTCTCTAATAAAAGGAAGATCCCTAGTGAGGAGATTTGTACTTTGCTTGCTAATTACTCCTTCAATGGTAAGGTTTCAAGGAAACTTGGTGATCCAGCTATACCAACTATTCCTTGCTCCATTAAGAATAATTATGTTAGAACTGCTTTATGTGATTTGGGAGCTGGAGTTAGTGTTATGCCTTTTTCTCTCTACAAGAGACTCCAGCTAGAAAAGTTGATACCAACTGATATATCTTTACAAATGGCTGATAAGTCAACTACTATTCCTGTTGGTATATGTGAGGATGTTCTTGTTCAAGTTGCTCATAATTGCATGGTTTTAACTGATTTTGTTATGCTTGAAATGCCTGAAGATGATAATATGTCTATTATTCTAGGGAGACCTTTTCTTAATACTGCAGGTGCTGTCATCAATTGCAATCAAGGAAAAGTAACATTCAATATTAATGACAAAGAGCACACTGTCTATTTCCCCAATAAGGTTGTTAAGAGCTATTGCCTGAATTCCATTGAAAATATTGAGAGAATCAAGGTTGGAGAAATATATTGTTCCATTCCATAATAAAATTTTGAAACTATTATGATTGGGACCATTGCTATCAAGTATGAGGTAACATAATCACCTTGTGGAATGCAAGATTTTGCTTCATATAAGATTGTTTTGGTAACAAGACTTGATCAACCTTGTTAACAAAAGGATTTTAATGAACAAAATAATGTTTCCACAGTGGTTATACTTGATTTCTTTTACTTTTCTCCTTCCTAGTCTTTGCTTTAGCTTTAGTTTTGCTAGTTGTTTGCTTGTTTGAGTTACTTAGAGCTCCTGTAGTTTGGATTTTGGTTTGCTTTTGCTTCTTCTGAAAAAACTGTTTCTGCGAGAAAATCAATTTTCATACCCTGAAAATTGGCCAAAAATAAAGTTTCCCGAAAAATCCCAGAAAATTCAAAATAAATTTTTCCTCGAAAAAAGGGCCAGAGAGGCACCTCAAGTGACCTGGGGGCCACCCTAGGCCACCACACCCATGGTAGGCGCGGCCTACCAGGTGTCGGCGCCTAAGGGGGGGTCTGGCCCACCTGGGCCCCTCCAGGCTGCCTCCTCAAAGCCATCTTCTTTCTCTCTACCGAAAAACACCAGAAAACTTGCTCAAGCTCGAGTTCTTGCTGTTCTTTCTCGCGATTTTCGATCTCCTTGTTCAGCCCATCTCAAGTTCTGATTTTTTGAGGGATTGTTCCTTGGTATGTGCCTCCTCCACTTGTCCAATTAGATTTGTGATTGGTAGATTGTATCTTGAGTATTTTGCTGCTATAGGTGTCAGGTTGTTTTAGCTTAAATGCTTGTTCTATGCTTAGAAACTTTGTTTTGATGCATGTGTAGTCCTCTAGCAAGTTCCTATAGTAGTTGCTCATCATTTATCAACTTATAAATCACTTGGTTTGATGGTTGTTTAAAATTTCAGAAAAGTGAAGTCATGGACCATCATACATTTGGTGATATATTTGAGAGTGATGCACCTAGAAGGGAAAGGCTTCCAAGGTCATCTACCAGTACTAGACCCACATACAATGAGGATCTCATCACTCCGCGATTTGGTGACGAGGGAGATGAAGGGGATGCGCACCCCTCCACCTTTCCTTGCCAAACTTTCTTGCGAGTTGCTGGGATTCTTAACAATTTTATGACTTTGGTTCAGAGGGCTGGACTAACAAGTTACATTCAGGATGAGAGTGCACAATATGCTTTGCTTACTAAAACATTTGTGGAGAGTTTCTCCTTTACTAACAGCATGTTCAAGCCTGCTGTGTCTTTCAAAATGTATGGCATGGCTCATTCTATGACTTTGAAGCAATTTGCAAGGCCCTGGGACTTGGTACAGCTGGGTTATCAAAGAAGATTCCAGCTCTTCCCGCTGATTTGTTGGAGCTTTACCGAGGAATAACCAATGATGATGACCGCATAGCTCAACGAGGAAAGATAAAGAATATTCGACTCCCAACCATCAGGTATTTTGCTTACTATCTTGCCACCAGTGTTCTTGGTAGGGAGAACACTAGTAACATTTCCAACTATCAATTGGCCTTCTTAGCTGCTGCGCTCAACCATGGGGATAATTATAATCTTGGTTCTCTCATTGCTCATCGTTTAGCTACTAAGGGACCCATTTATGGGGGAATTATTGCTACTCTTGTTGCTGCTGCCTTGAACATTGCTGTTGATCCACATGATACAATTTTGGCTCCTCAGAGGCTTGATCTTGCTGCCATGAAGGTGCACCACTTTGTCACCACTAGCTCTACTCTTGAGAACTTGGTTTATAGAATGTTGTTTATTGACGGGGAAGAGAGAGAGACACCTCTACCCCAAACCACTGTGTTCAGTATTTCTCACGGACCTTGGTCACGCTCGAAGGCGGAGATGGATGACAAGCTGCGCTCTCTTAACTTCCATGGGCACTATCAGGAGGAAGCACCATCATACGGCCCCTTTGCGTATTACACAGGGGAGGGCTCGAGATCGTACCAGGACGAGGGAGCTTCCTCGACATATTACGGAGGTTCATCCTCTTGGACACCTTGGGATTGAGCCCCACTTAGGCCAAAAGCCTAAGATTGGGGGAGGTATACCGACATCACACTCATATATATATCATGTTCGGTCGGTTCTTTGTACATCCATTGTTTTTGCTTTCTTTTTGGTTTTTGTTGCTTCTTTCTAAAAACCCAAAAATACCAAAAATATTTTCGTCGTTTCTTTTGGTTTGTTTCTTTGCTTTGGTTTGCCTTAAAAGAAAAATCCAAAAATATTTTGCTTTGTTTGGTTTTCTTTGTTTTTGTTTGGTTTTTCTTTGTTTGCTTGTTTCTAAAAATTCGAAAACACCAAAAATATTTGTTGTTCTTCTTTGGTTTTATGAGTTCTTTGCAGGGTTCAGCCATCCACAGTGGATTTTGGTTTCAAGTTAATTACTCAAATTACACAAGTGAAGGGCAATAATGAAGATTAAGACAACTCGAGGTGTGGTAAGAGGCTGGTAACAAACTCTATTTGTTTCATTCTTGTACATATACTCTTCATTGTGAGAATGCTTAGCCTGTTTGTGTAAGGTGTATGTCATTATGGATGCTTAGTAGTTCTTGCTTGTCTATGATTAGCTCCAGCTTGCTAATAGTTTGTAGCATGTCATATGAATGTTTGCTTGCATTGTTTTATTCATACTTTGGTATGATATTATGGTATCCTCCTATGACGGTTCATGTGAATCGACTTGGCACATGCTCACGCATGCATATGACTAATCAATAGTCAGTAAGCCTCGATGATTTATTTTGCCTCAGATTTCTTGTATCACTTTCATGCCATAATTAGTCCTATTTTGTTGCAAGCATGATTATGACAGCTATTGCTCGCGTTTGTCGCTCCCTCTCTATTGCTAGCATTCACTTGCACTGAGTATGTGCTCTACCTGTGCTTCTAACTCCCCAAAACCAATATTGCCAGCTGTGTCCACCATACCTACCTATTAGCATCATTTGCTACTTCAGTGCATATTCTATATGCCGTGTTTTCTTCCAAAATAAAATGTTTGTTTGTTTTGAGAAAGTTAGTTAGTAAAGCTCTCGCAAACTTGATGGCACACTTTATTCCTTGCGCTTAATAATCCTAAACCATTGTGACCTGTCCATGAAAGTTATATGCTTGCAAATTATATGTTGGGAGTCATCAGAACCGTGTTGTCACGGTGAACGCTTTCAACACTTGTTGGATATCTCATCCAGTTGATTCCTTGCTCTTTTGTTTATGGATGTCGATGATGTGAAATAAAAGGGGAGGTTGTGAGTTCATGGAGTTTATACATTGTGTTAGAGAAACGCCTGGGCCGCTAGCCTAAGCCATGCCTAATCATGGTTGAAACTTGCAGCATCACCATAATGAGCATTTATGAAGCATCCTCAATAAAAAGCTATGCATATGGTAAATAAAAAGATTGACGAGATGCTCATTATCTTCTTGCCTTGTCATTTTGGTTATGGGAAAGCTCCTGTACTGTAGAGGTCCCAACCTGATAAGGTAGAGATCCCTGTGTTTATAATGCTAGTCCCTGGATCAATAGCTAGCATCCACAGTTTAAGATGTAATATCAAGAGCAAAGGTCATATTACAACTTTATCACCAGGAATAAAATAATTCATTACATCTTACATAGCTCATTTGGATATCTCAATACAATGGATCAAAAATATCTATATAGCATGGAGTCCTTCATCTTCAAAGTGCCACAGGCAATCATGTTGGTTGTAGACTTGTAATCCTATTCAACACACTTCACTAAGTTCAAACAAACCTGCAACATATTAAGTTACAGCCACACGGGTCAATACATTTGAATTGTATTGGCAAGTGATACTATGGTAGAATAGTGGTATCAATAATCTATATGCATTTGACTAAGTGGAGTTTAGGCTTGCTTTGCTCAAAATAAGGTTTTACTTATAAGTTGAAAACACTAAGTTTTTGTTTGTCAAAATCACCCAAGGCATGTACCAATAAATATTGGTGATCCTTTAACCCTTTGTTCAACCACAAGTTTTTAACTTATAAATTGGGATGAGGAGATCCTTGATAGCTTCCATGTCTTGATTCTCAAATTGTCCATTGCCGGGGACACGACTAAGTACTTAGATTTTACTCTCTCGAGAGGTGGTGCACTTTCCCCACAAGACTCGACATGCATCGAGACAAGAACTTTAGAAGCCTTCCCTTAGACCAAATGGACGCGCTCCATCCTATCACCCTCTACGACCAACTGTCCATCTGGCTAAGTTATTGCAACCTATATGATCCAGGCAGAGCCCATAATGCCATGTGGCTGCACTTGAAGCTTCTCAACATTTGACATCTCAAATCTCTTTGTTCTTGGGTGGCTTTCCACAAGTGAGATACACTAGGGTAGACCATAAATATCGGGCCCTGTGTAACCACTCAACACAAACCATTCTTACCAATTCCACCCAGGTGATTCATTCACATAGTTGTTTTATTAAACAAAACACAAGTCATAGACTTTGTATTATATCATAACATGAATAATCCATCCTTGTTTTCTAGTATATAAGCTAAGCATGGTAAAATGGCAAGTTTCCTAACTTAGAATAATTCTACTAAGACATCATATAGGATTTCCCATGGCATAGCTTATACTTAGGAAAAATATTCCATGCAAGTCCTACTCAAAATACCACTAATGCATAGTGAAAATAATAGGACAAAATGTATGAAGAACCACTTGCCTTTTTAGTAGATAATATGGTTCACTCCTTGATCTTGCAATGGTCACACTCTTCAAAGTTCACTACAATTCAATCAAGCAAGCACTTATTCAAACTAGCATTCAAACAATGCATGCAAGCATGCAAAAGATTGTTTTATTTGGAAGGGTGGTTTCTAATAGGCTATAAACATTTTAAAACACATATTGGTCATTTATAAAAACGGCAAAACCATTTGAAACCAAGTTAGTGAAAATGGGCCATTTAAATCATTTTTGTTTTGCTAGAATGATTTAAATCAAAGTAATATTTTGTAGAGTTAGCCAAATATGTTTTTAAACACAATTTTAGTGTTTAGGATCAAAGTGTTTAAAGCAAATCCATTTACAAGAGGTTTCACCCAAAAATCATTTTTAAATCAAAGTAACATTTTTATTTTACTAGAAATGCCTTTAATCAAAGTAATAACTTTCTAGGGTTAATCAAATATATTTTTAAATCCAAAACTTAGTGTTTAGGGTCAGAGATTTTAAATCAAACCATCTTCAAAAGGTTTTACTCAAAAATTATTTTTAAAACATAATCAACTATTTTTGTTTTACTAGAATTGATTTTATTCAAGGAATAATTCCTTAGTGTCACAAAATATACTTTTAAATCCAAAAGTTGGTTTTTATGGTCAGTAGGTTCAAAACAAACCATTTGCAAAAGATTTTACCCTAAAATCATTTTTAGAATAATTTTTATACTCAAAATAGGCCTAGATAAGTTTCTGCAAAAATACCTAAGTTTCCAGAAGCCAAATACTAAACTAAGGGCATGGTTGCAAAAATACCATTTGCAATTTTTGGCCAAGCAGACCAAAAGTTGTGGATTTTATAATTTTAAACAATCAAAATTCATTTCTAGAAATTTAAACAAACGGGACAGCCACATGTCTTAACCTTATTGGACGATACCGGTTCGTCTGGATCGACTGATGCGGTGCGTTGGATCTAACTTAAATCGCACGGTGCAGATCAATGCATACCATTTCGTTAATGAATCTATCGTACCCACAAGATCAAGATCTAACGGCTCACAGCATGCCAACCACAGATGGGCGGCACTGGGCAACGGTGAGCGGCGCGCGCTCGGGCTGCGGTGGTCCAGCCAAAACAGGAAGCAAGGGAGATGGAAAAGGGTCTCACCAGGTTCGCCGTGGAGTGTTGATGCTCGAGGTGGTCGCCGTAGACCAAGGGGCGCACGAGGTTGGCATGAATCGCCCGCCGGAGATGCTACTGGCGACGGGCACGCTCTGTCGCTAACGAAGGTGAGGATACAGGGCGCGGGAAGGCAAAACAATGAGTGCGTTAGACACGCGAGAGATAGGAGAGCATGTGAGTGTCAACCAGAGAGGAGGGGGCGTCTAGTGCTTACGGAAGAGGTCACCGGAGTGGATGCGGTCGATGGTGGCGCTCAGGCGAGGTTGTTATCGACGCTATGGAGCACGGGCGGGCGAGCTGGAGCTACTAGAAGGTGCGCCTGTCAATGACGATCAATCTCGTGGGAACCAGGGGCAGTGGGGAAGTCGGGCGTCGCTGGAATTCGTCGGGTAAGCTCGACAGAGCAGCGATGGTGTGGGCAGCGATTCGAGCAATCTGGTGGCTCTCTGGCAACAATGTTTGAGGGGAAAGGAAGGGAAGAGGGAGGTGGTTATGTAGGCGTGGTCGTGGGCGAGAATTTGGACGACATTGATGTGAATTGAAGCGAGGCATTGATCAGCAGAAAAGGCAGCAAGGCTAGGGGGAACGGGTCGCGGGGTTGAAGACGAGATGAGCTGGCAGTGTGGGTCCGCGCGATTAGTGAGGTTAAGGGTTGTGCTGCGGGTGAGAAAAGAAACAGGGAGAGAGGGGTTTCCCACGGGTGGGCTGCTAATGGGCCAGATTGGGCTGGGGTCCGGGGTAGGTTTAGTTGGGCTGGTCGTTTTCATTTTCTTTCTTTCCGTTTCTTTTTCTTTTTCTATTTCTGATTTCTGTTTTCAAATTCAAACACTCATTTGAATTCAGATTTATTTTTCAAACCTTTTCCAAACTTTCGGAATGTTTTAATAATGTTTATTAATGTATTTTAAAGTCCATTTTTGAATATTTTCTTATATTCTCTTATGGTTAAATATTTATTTAAAATAGACATTTGTCTTATTTAAATAAGATTTTAAATATGGTTCTAATTCATATTATTTTATTCAAATGATTTAAACATCTGTTTTAAATTCAAATGTTTCTCAAACCTTTTCAGTAGGTTTTATTTATTCATTAATGTGTTAAATAATTTACTTTGAATTATTTAAAATGTTTTAATATGATTTAATATTCATTTAAATTGGGCATTTGACTTTATTTTAAATAAAATTTCAATATGGTTCCAAACCATATAATTTATTTAATATTCTTTTTGGATAAATTTTAATCCACTTGGCTATTTTCAATTATTTTTCTCATGATTTAATTAATCATTTCTATTAGGGATTTTGTCTTTATTCAAAACAAATATGGTTTAAGTCCATATAAGTTTTTATTTAAATAATCTTTATTCCTTTATTTTATTTGGATTATCTTTATTCCATTTGCTTATGGATTTAATTCAAGTTTTAAATTGTCTTCTAAATAATTTTCTTGGGATTTATTATTTAGTTTAGGCAATTTGTCTTTATTTAAATAAAATTGGATATTGTTCAATCCTTATGATTTTATTTAAATAACCTTTTACTCCTTTTTATTATTCAATAAACTTTCATTTGTTTTATGGATTTGGCCAAGATTTTATTTGGCTTTTAATATCCCTTATTTATTTATTTATTTCTTTCTTTATCTTATAAAATCCATATCATTTTATTTATAGATCCAAAATTGGTGATTCCAATTTGTATAATTTTAATTAATATTTGTTTATCTTTTTAAATCCCTTTAGGATTACTTTGCTCCAGATTTGGTATGGATTTTTAGATAGGAGCTTTATTAGCCTTGGAAATTAATTCCTTTTATCTTTTTAAAATCATAAGTGTTTATTCATGGCTCCGAATTAAATGAAACCAATTTCCATGGTTTTATAATATTTTTGTTTATTAGTGTTTATCATTTATAAATGTTTGTTGGTAGATTTTTATATGGATCAAATCCATAGTCTTAGAGAGATCTTGGAAATGATTTTCTTCCATTAGGGTTCTGGTTTATTTTCCCAAGTGTTTAAATTTCAAGATACATTCATTAATGAATGCATTTCACTTGATTGAAAATTTGGTGAATTCCCTTTTCATTCAAATTTGTTCAAGAAGGGTTTTCATGTTTCCATTTAGAAGCAAAAAGTTTCTTTTCACCCTAAATTTCAAAAATTATTTCTTTTCTTTATTTATTTTTCACATTTCAAAATTTGGAAAATTTTGGGATGTGACAGGCTACCACCCTTAAAAGAAATCTCGTCCCGAGATTTGGGAAGGCTAGAGGTTACAAGTTGGCTTCAAGACCACTAGGGTACTACCGCCCTTAAAAAGGTTTTCAACTAGATTACATCTTGGCTTACTTGGAATCTTGATGTAGCTTCTCTGGATAGTTGTTGGCATAATGGCCTAGCTCTTTGCATTTGAAACACATTAATTGGCTAATATCCTTCTTCTTCTTTGGTATCATTGCCTCTTGTTTGTTTCCTTGGTTTTTCTTCTTTTCTGGACAATCATTGGCATAGTGTCCCATCTCTTTGCAATTGAAACATTGCACTTGGCTATTGTCCTTCTTGCCGGGGTTGGGACATTTCTTGTTTTTGGGTCTTTCCAAATCTAGGAGTTCCTGTAGTTCATGTTCTTCATATTTCACCACAAAGGTGGGAAATCTTTCTCTCTTCTTGGGACAGTTACTAGAGATAGGACCTTCTTCTCCATAAGAGTAGCAACACTTTGTGGTCACTTTGGATATGGCCTTATGAGGCATGGTTCTTATTTTGTCTTTATCCTTCTTGGTAGAAGGTGTTCCTTCATGGAGTTTTCCAAACATTTGATGCATTCCATCTTGTTTCATTTGTTGAACTATAGGATAGCTGGGGCATTGGATAGGGACATGATCATTTCCTTCACATAGGAAATAAGTAACTTGAGATGTGGGGCATTGTCTAGTTGGTTGTTCCTCTTAACAATTAGGGCATTGGTCTTTATGCTCTTTGTAAGTGTGTCCTTTATCTCCACAAATATTGCAAGCTTGAGTTCCTTCTATAATATCATCCTTGATATCATAGTTGTCACAATCTCCTTGGGAAAGGTTGCTTATCATGTTGATCATTTGATGGTTCATCCTTTGCAACAATTGGGATTGGGTTTCCAAAAACTTTTGTATGGCTGGGTCTAACTCATTGTTGTTGGCTAAAAAATGGGTTCTCACTTGATTCAACTGGGCTTGAGTTTCTAATAGGTGTTCTGTCATGTGCATCTCTTGGTTGTTGTTGTCACCATTCTTGTTGTTGAAGTCTCTTGGAGAAGTCATCTGTTTGGGTTGGATTGGGATTAGAGTAGGCAAAATATTTCTAGGGAAGAATTCTAATCACACACAACAATTCACACAAGCAATGTGCAAGCAATCTCAACAAACATTCCACTCTAACAACAAGTTTCAAACATATATTTAGGCAACAAAATATTTTTGCTACACCACATAAGTTGGTGTGATTGATCTAAATTAGACACTAGTATGGTGGTCCAACTATAGGATTCACTTGAGATCATCCCATCCTTCTTAGTTGTTTCTTCATGAATAATATCATGTTTTCCTTGGATAATTTTTTGCATCTTGGTCTCAAAAGTTCAAAGGTGATGATGGTCTAGGTTGTGTTTCCTTAGACTCCAAGTCTTGTGTAATATTTATTGTCTCACTTGTAGTCCTTAGTGATGTCCAAATTGAAGTCCTTGGTGAAGCTAAAGTTGAAGTCATTGGTGATGTTGAAGTCATTGGTGATGGTGAAGTCTTTTCTCATGTTGAGGTTTTTGCTCATGTTGAGGTTTTTGTCCAACAAGTTGAAATGGAAGAGATGTAGATTCAAAACAAAAAGGTTGAGGAAAGAGTTTACAAGATTGTTTGTAAATAAGTTTGAATAAATACAACTCCTATTTTTCTAAGGGGTTTTGTCCAATCCTAGGGTTACAATCCTACAGACAACACAGTGCTCTGATACCATATGTAGAGGTCCCAACCTGATAAGGTAGAGATCCCTGTGTTTACAATGCTAGTCCCTGGATCAATAGCTAGCACCCACAATTTAAGATGTAATATCAAGAAACAAAGGTCATATTACAACTTTATAACCAGGAATAAAATAATTCATTACATCTTACATAGCTCATTTGGCTATCTCAATACAATGTAGAAAAAAATATCTATATAGCATGGAGTCCTTCATCTTCAAAGTGCCACAGGCAATCATGTTGGTTGTAGACTTGTAATCCTATTCAACACACTTCACTAAGTTCAAACAAACCTGCAACATAATAAGTTACAGCCACAAGGGTCGATACATTTGAATTGTATTGGCAAGTGATACTATGGTAGAATAGTGGTATCTATCATCTATATGCATTTGACTAAGTGGAGTTTAGGCTTGCTTTGCTCAAAATAAGGTTTTACTTATAAGTTGAAAACACTAAGTTTTTGTTTGTCAAAATCACCCAAGGCATGTACCAATAAATATTGGTGATCCTTTAACCCTTTGTTCAACCACAAGTTTTTAACTTAGAAATTGGGATGAGGAGATCCTTGATAGCTTCCATGTCTTGATGCTCAAATTGTCCATTGCCGGGGACACGGCTAAGTACTTAGGTTTTACTCTCTCGAGAGGTGGTGCACTTTCCCCACAAGACTCGACATGCATCGAGACAAGATCTTTTAGAAGCCTTCCCTTAGACCAAATGGACGCGCTCCATCCTATCACCCTCTACAACCAACTGTCCATCTGGCTAAGTTATTGCAACCTATATGATCTAGGCAGAGCCCATAATGCCATGTGGCTGCACTTGCAGCTTCTCAACATTTTACATCTCAAATCTCTTTGTTGCTGGGTGGCTTTCCACAAGTGAGATACACTAGGGTAGGCCATAAATATCGGGCCCTGTGTAACCACTCAACACAAACCATTCTTACCAATTCCACCCAGTTGATTCATTCACATAGTTGTTTTATTGAACAAAACACAAGTCATAGACTTTGTATTATATCATAACATGAATAATCCCATCCTTTTTTTCTAGTAGCTAAGCTAAGCATGGTAAAATGGCAAGTTTCCTAACTTAGAATAATTCTACTAAGACATCATATAGGATTTCCCATGGCATAGCTTATACTTAGGAAAAATATTCCATGCAAGTCCTACTCAAAATACCACTAATGCATAGTGAAAATAATAGGACAAAATGTATGAAGCACCACTTGCCTTTTTAGTAGAGAATATGGTTCACTCCTTGATCTTGCAATGGTCACACTCTTCAAAGTTCACTACAATTCAATCAAGCAAGCACTTATTCAAACTAGCATTCAAACAATTCACCAGATAAAATAAAGAGAACAAAACAATGCATGCAAGTATGCAAAAGATTGTTTTATTTGGAAGGGTGGTTTCTAATAGGCTATAAACATTTTAAAACACCTATTGGTCATTTATAAAAGCGGCAAAACCATTTGAAACCAAGTTAGTGAAAATGGGCCATTCAAATCATTTTTGTTTTGCTAGAATGATTTAAATCAAAGTAATATTTTGTAGAGTTAGCCAAATATGTTTTTAAACACAATGTTACTGTTTAGGATCAAAGTGTTTAAAGCAAATCCATTTACAAGAGGTTTCACCCAAAAACCATTTTTAAATCAAAGTAACATTTTTATTTTAATAAAAATGCCTTTAATCAAAGTAATAATTTTCTAGGGTTAATTAAATATATTTTTAAATCCAAAACTTAGTGTTTAGGGTCAGAGAGTTTAAATCAAACCATTTGCAAAAGGTTTTATTCAAAAATTATTTTTAAACATAATCAACTATTTTTGTTTTACTAGAATTGCTTTTATTCAAGGAATAATTCCTTAGTGTCACAAAATATACTTTTAAATCCAAAAGTTGGTTTATATGGCCAGTAGGTTCAAAACAGACCATTTGAAAAAGATTTTACCCTAAAATCATTTTTAGAATAATTTTTATACTCAAAATAGGCCTAGATAAGTTTCTGCAAAAACACCTAAGTTTCCAGAAGCCAAATACTAAACTAAGGGAATGGTTGCAAAGTTCACATTTTTGTGAATCCAATGATATAAAATTTGCAATTTTTGGTCAAGCAGAACAAAAGTTGTGGATTTTACATTTTTAAACAATCAAAATTCATTTCTGGAAATTGAAACAGACGGGACAACCACGAGTCTTAACCTTATTGGAAGACACCGGTTCATCTGGATCGACTGATGCGGTGCGTTGGATCTAAATTAAATTGCACGATGCAAATCAATGCATACTGCTTCGTTAATGAATCTATCGTACCCACAAGGTTAAGATCTAACGGCTCATAGCATGCCAACCACAGATGGGCGGCACTGGGCAACGGTGAGCGGCGGCGCGCTCGGGCTGTGGTGGTCCGGCCAAAACAGGAAGCGAGGGAGATGGAAAAGGGTCTCACCGGATTCGCCGTGGAGTGCTGATGCTCGAGGTGGTCGCCGTAGACCAAGGGGCGCACAAGGTTGGCCTGAATCGCTCGCCGGAGATGCTACTGGCGACGGGCGCGCTCTGTCGTTGACGAAGGTGAGGCTACAGGGCACGGGGAGGCAAAACAATGAGTGCGTTAGACGCGCGAGAGAGAGGAGAGCATGTGAGTGTCAACCAGAGAGGAGGGGGCGTTCAGTGCTTACGGGGAGAGGTTACTGGAGTGGATGCAGTCGACGGTGGCGCTCGGGCAAGGTTGTTGCCGATGCTCTGGAGCACGGGCGGGCGAGCTGGAGCTACTGGCAGGTGCGCCTGGCAATGACGATCAATCTCATGGGAACCAGGGGCAGTGGGGAGGTCGAGCGTCGCCGAAATGCGTCGGGTAAGATCGACGGAGCAGCGACGGTGTGGGTAGCAATTCGAGTAGCCTGGTGGCTCTCCGGCAACAGTGTTTGAGGGGAAAGGAAGGTAAGAGGGAGGTGGTTATGTACGCGTGGTCGCGGGCGAGAATTAGGGCGGCATTGATGCGAATTGAAGCGAGGCATTGATCAGCAGAAACGACAAAGAGGTGAGGGGGAACGGGTCGCGGGGTTGAAAACGAGATGAGCTGGCAGTGTGGGTCCGCGCGGTCAGTGAGGTTGAGGGTTGGGCTGCGGGTGAGAAAAGAAACAAGGAGAGAGGGGTTTACCATGGGTGGGCTGGTAATGGGCCAGATTGGGTTGGGGTCTGGTGTAGGTTTAGTTGGGCTGGTCTTTTTCATATTTTTTCTTTCTGTTTCTTTTCTTTTCCTATTTCTAATTTCTGTTTTCAAATTCAAACACTCATTTGAATTCAGATTTATTTTTCAAACCTTTTCCAAACTTTTAGTATGTTTTAATACTGTTTATTAATGTATTTTAAAGTCCATTTTTGTATATTTTCTTATATTCTCTTATGGTTAAATATTTATTTAAAATAGACATTTGTATTTTTTAAAGAAGATTTTAAATATGCTTCTAATCCATATTATTTTATTCAAATGATTTAAACATCTATTTTAAATTCAAATGTTTCTCAAACCTTTTCAGCAGGTTTTATTTATTCATTAATGTGTTAAATAATTCACTTTGAATTATTTAAAATGTTTTAATATGATTTAATATTCATTTAAATTGGGCATTTGACTTTATTTTAAATAAAATTTGAATATGGTTCCAAACCATATAATTTTATTTAATATTTTTTTTGGATAACTTTTAATCCACTTGGCTATTTTCAATTATTTTTCTCATGATTTAATCAATCATTTCTATTAGGGATTTTGTCTTTATTCAAAACAGATATGGTTTAAGTCCATATAAGTTTTTATTTAAATAATCCTTATTCCTTTATTTTATTTGGATTATCTTTATTTCATTTACTTATGGATTTAATTCAAGTTTTAAATTGTCTTCTAAATGATTTTCTTGGGATTTATTATTTAGTTTAGGCAATTTGTCTTTATTTAAATAAAATTGGATATTATTCAATCCTTATGATTTTATTTAAATAATCTTTTACTCCTTTTTATTATTTAATAAACTTTCATTTGTTTTATGGATTTTGCCAAGATTTTATTTGACATTTAGTATCCCTTATTTATTTATTTCTTTATCTTATAAAATCCATATATTTTTATTTATAGATCCAAAATTGGTGATTCCAATTTGTATAATTTTAGTTAATATTTGTTTATCTTTTTAAATCCCTTTAGGATTACTTTGCTCAAGATTTGGTATGGATTTTTAGATAGGAGCTTTATTAGCCTTGGAAATTAATTCCTTTTATCTTATTAAAATCATAAGTGTTTATCCATGGCTCCGAATTAAATGAAACCAATTTCCATGGTTTTATAATATTTTTGTTTATTAGTGTTTATCATTTATAAATGTTTGTTGGTAGATTTTTATATGGATCAAATCCATAGTCTTAGAGAGATCTTGGAAATGATTTTCTTCCATTAGGGTTCTGGTTTATTTTCCCAAGTGTTTAAATTTCAAGATACATTCATTGATGAATGCATTTCACTTGATTGAAATTTTGGTGAATTCCCTTTTCATTCAAATTTGTTCAAGAAGGGTTTTCATGTTTCCATTTAGAAGCAAAAAGTTTCTTTTCACCCTAAATTTCAACAATTATTTCTTTTCTTTATTTATTTTTCACATTTCAAAATTTGGAAAATTTTGGGATGTTACAGGCTACCACCCTTAAAAGAAATCTCGTCCCGAGATTTGGGAAGGCTAGAGGTTACAAGTTGGCTTCAAGACCACTAGGGTACTACCGCCCTTAAAAAGGTTTTCAACTAGATTACATCTTGGCTTACTTGGAATCTTGATGTAGCTTCTCTGGACAGTTGTTTGCATAATGTCCTAGCTCTTTGCATTTGAAACACATCAATTGGCTAATATCCTTCTTCTTCTTTGGTATCATTGCCTCTTGTTTGTTTCCTTGGTTTTTCTTCTTTTCTGGACAATCATTGGCATAGTGTCCCATCTCTTTGCAATTGAAACATTGCACTTTCTATTGTCCTTCTTGCTGGGGTTGGGACATTTCTTATTTTTGGGTCTTTCCAAATCTAGGAGTTCCTGTAGTTCATATTCTTCATATTTCACCATAAAGGTGGGAAATCTTTCTCTCTTCTTGGGGCGGTTACTAGAGATATGACCTTCTTCTCCACAAGAATATAAAGTGTGCCATCAAGTCAAGGACTAAATGATCATAGAGGCTAATTATGACTTGTCAAAGTCATAACATGGTGTGAGCATGTGCCAAGTCAACCCAAGCAAAGCATCAAAGGAGAATACCACAATACTATGCTTTTACATGCTAAAACAACGAATAATTTCTTCAAGGCACACTAAGCAATCCCAATTGTTTAGAACAAGACATGCTACAACAATAATCACTAAGCATAAGGTCAAAACAACACCTAGCATGTCATGCTAAAGTCCAAGTCACAGTCAATGCAAGCTCCTCTTGCACTTCAAGCAAGAACTTACTACTCCTTTTCAACACCAAGCAACTTATTTGCAAAACAACACATCGAGAACAGGGTCCAAACTACTTTATTCAAGCAAACTAAACAACCTAAGCAAAGCAAACGAAAACTAAGACGCTCCAAGAACAACACAACTATGCATGAAACAATAAAAAATGAAGTGTCTAGACAGACCTGAGCTTTTTATTGATGAAGAAGGGGATGCCCAAGGCATCCCCAAGCTTTGATGCTTGTACCTCTTGGATATTTCTTGGGGTGACACCCTGGTGGCATCCCCAAGCTTGAGCTTTTATCCGTTCTTCATCTCATTGCATCATTCTCAATCTACACCTGAAATTTTTTCTGCATACAAAACTTCACACAATCTTCTTTGGCAACATTAGTTTATTCAAAATATATTAGACCTCTAGCAAAGCTTTGGAACAGAAAGGCTTTTTAGTAAAAACACAAGCTACTGTATTAACTCCTTCAAAATGCTTAATTCACCTAAAGAGAACTCAAAAAGGAATCAATAAGAAGCAAATGCAAACAATGCCAGAAATCTGTCAAAACAGACCAGCAGGTAGAAACCGATTTTTTCGAACATCTTCTGTTGCTCAAATAAAAAAGTGTTGAACTAACGAAAGTTAGCTAACATACTAGGGGATTTATTAGTAAATTGTGAGCTCAATCCTAGTTATAGAGACTCCTCACTAATTTTTTTGGTGGAGGACAGAAATCTGTTTCAGGACAGCAACTCCCCAAACCTTACTTCCCTCTCATTAGAGCTCATTCTTGGCACAAAAAGCAAACAAAAAGGATAAGGAGAGGTCATTACTGAAGTAATAACTTCCAAGACTCAAGGAAAATCTTGGGTTATCTCCCAACAAGTACTTTTCTTTAACGCCTTTAAGTTAGGCACAAGAAGCAAGAAGAATCAAGTATTTTCAAATGATGAAGCATTACCCCTCTTGTTCTTTCCTTTCTTACCTTTCTTCTTCTCTTTAGGGAAGATATGATTGCTTACTGGAGGATCAAAATGCATGATGCCTTTTCCCACATCTATTACTGCCCCAAGGTGTTTCAATAGAGATCTTCCAAATGTGACATGTCCTTTGCCTACACATTCAATAACAAGATAATCAGTAGACACCATTTTCCCTAAGAATTTTATAAACACACCTTCAGCTATTCCAATGGGAAATAAAGTGGCATTGTTGGTAAGATAGATTTCCTCTCCTCCTTCAGTAAGCCCCCAAAGACTCAAGGAATCATAAATATCTTTAGGCATGAGACAAAATTCAGACATGATATCATAGCGAGCATCAAAAAGTGTAGTGTTTATTGAGACTTTGATTGTAGGAAACCACTTTGAAGGCTCAGAATTTATGGGAACATAATCATGGTAATCCCTAAGCATGTGATAACAACTATTCATAGCATCAATACCGGTCTCAAGAGTGTTCAACCTAGCAAAAATATTTGTGAAAGAGGAATCAGACTTGCCAGGTGTACCATAAATCATGATTAATTTCTTTATGGCATCAAAAGCTTCATCTTTAATACATAGAAAAAAATCTTTCTCAGCCACAACATCCAAAGCATATCTATAACGAAGAGCAATACCGTGGTAGAAACTATCAATAACCAAGCTAAGGCCCACCTTAGGCTCAGTTTCCCTCTGTGAAGCAGAGATTCTGGACCAAGCTTCTTTAAAACTTTCTTCACTTTTTTTGCTTAAAAGTGGAGATTTCTACCATAGGGGAAATAGAGGTTGGTCCAAAACCAGGCATGGTAGCACCTAGAGTAGGAATTAATTTTTTGTGTTTTTTAATAGAGCAAGCAAACCAAACTAGACTAATTGTTTTTGGGCTTTTTTAAAAGAGGCAAACAAAACCAAGCAAAAGAAACAAAGCAAACTAAAAACAAATTAAAGAGAAAGGAAGTGGAGGACTCCCCTCGTGAAGACGTCCTTAGCCTCCCCGGCAACGGCGCCAGAAATCTTGATGCGTGCACCCAGTGTTGACATGGGACACTTTGTTGGAACCCCAAGAGCAAGGTGTGATGAGCACAACAACAAGTTTCCCTCAGTAGAGACCGAGGTTATCGAACCTGAAGGAGGAAGGAAACGTCTCAAAGGTGTTGCAAGCAACATGGAAACATGCACAACACAACCTCAAGACTTTGTCCCAACGAATCAGTGAGGTTGTCAAGCTCACCGGTTTGCTGTAACAAAGGATTAAATGTATGGTGTGGAAGGTAATGGTTTGCAGAAAGTAAACAAGTAACAATCAAAGATGTATCAATGGTAAAGATTGGAACAGGGTCCATAGTTCACTAGAGGTGCTCTCCTTAGATAAACAACATGGCATGGAGGGTAAACAAATTACAGCGGGGCAATTGACATGAACTGAGCAAGGCATAACAATGCAATTATTAGTCAGAAAGATCCTATGAGATTAGATTGGGCAATACAACAAGATACATAGACCGCCATCCAAATGCATCTATGACTAGAAGTCCACCTTCAGGTTATCATCCGAACCCCCTCCAGTATTAAGTTGCAAGCAACAGACAACTACTTTAAGCAAAGTGTGTAAGGTAAATAGTCCACATGTTCCATGAACAGGATACCGTTGTTTTCTCCCTAGTGGCAACATCACATCTACAACCGAAGAGATTTCTGTCACTTCCCTTGGAAACTAGAGGCATGAACCCACTATCGAGCATAATACCCCCTCTTGGAGTCACTAGCAACTACTTGGCCAAGATAGCTACTAACAACGGAGAGCATGCAAGATCACAAACAACACATACATGATAGAATCATAAAGACAAAACCATTAATCAAACCAACATAACAATCTCAATATCCATCGGATCCCAGCAAACACAACATGCATGATTACAAATAGATTAGATCTTGATCATGAACGGAGCTCACAAGATCTATACATGAAAGCACAAAGGAGGAGATACAACCATCTAGCTACTACATGGACCCATAGTCCAAGGTGGAACTACTCACGCATCATACCAGAGAGAAGGCCTCTAGGATGATCTCCCCTCTGGCAGGGTGCCGGGAAGAACTTCACATCCCCCCGATCAAGGGACGACGGTGGCGGCGGCTACAGACGTTTTCGTGGAGATTTGATCGGGTGCTTAGGGTTTCTGCATCGGGGGCTTCTTATATGCGAAGGGGGAGGCCGAGGAGGCGACCAGGGGCCCCACACCCCTCCCAGGCACGGGGCAGGGCCCACCCGCGCCTAGGGGGGTCTGGCCGCCCTGGCTTGCGTCTCCGTCTCGCCTCTGGACTTCTTGTTCCCCACGGAAAGTAATTGACTTTGGATTTTGTCACGTCCAATTCCAAGAATATTTCTTTACTAGCGTTTCTGAAACCAAAAACAGCAGAAAACATGCAACTGGCACTGTGGCAACTTGTTAATAGGTTAGTACCAGAAAACATGTAAAAAATCACTTCAAAGTGTAGACAAAGCAAAGAAAAGTAGATACTAAACAATCATGGAACATCAAAAATTATAGATACGTTTCTGACGTATCAATATTTAATGGTGCCTTCTTTCATATCAACAATGGCACCAATAGTTGTAAGAAAAGGTCTTCCTAAAGTAATAGGACAAAAAGCATTGCATTCAACATCCAAAACATAGAAATCAACAGGGACATAGGCATTATTAACCATAATAAGAATATCATTAACACTCCCCATAAGTTTCTTCTTAGCATTATCATCAAGTGGGACATCTAAATAGCAATCTTCCAAAGGTGGCAAATCAAGCATTTCATAAATCTTTTTAGGCATAATAGAGACACTAGAACCAAGGTCACATGAAGCTTTGAGATCAAAGTCATTCACTTGCATATTAATGATGTGTTCCCAACTATCTTCTACTTTCCTAGGAATAGAAGCTTTTTGTTTTAGCTTTTGTTACTATTGCTCCCGTTTCACTATTGCTGTTACTATTGCTCATGTTTCACTATTGCTGTTACTGTTGCTGTTGCTTTGCTATTGCTACTACAAACTGTTGCTACTGATAAACTTCTATGAGCAAGAACTATTTCCAGGTGCAACTGAACTGACAACTTAGTTGTTAAGGCTTGCAAGTATTCTTTGGCTCCCCTTGTGTCGAATCCCCTCGAAGACTGTTGCGATCCCCTATACTTGTGGGTCGAATCCCCTAAGAGGGATCCTTCACAAGTAAGGAGGTGATGACCCACAAGTATATGGGATAGCAACAGTCTTCGTGGGTAGTATTACCCAATTTATTGATTCGACACAAGGGGAGCCAAAGAATACTTGCAAGCCTTAACAACTGAGTTATCAATTCAGATGCACCTAGAAATAGTTCTTGCTCATAGAAGTTTATCAGTAGCAACAGATTTGTATTAGCAACAACAAAGCAACAGAAGCAGTGAAGCAGGAGCAATAGTAATAGTAGTAGCAAACAGTGGAATATGAGTGCGGTAGGCATAGGGATGGATGGACGGGCATTGCATGGACAAGTCTAAACATGTAACTTCAAGATCTAGGGCATTGCAGATAAATAAGAATAAGCATCCAAGTACTAAACAATCATAGGCATGTGCTCCATATATAGTCATGCGTGCTCGCAATGAGAACTTGCACAACATCTTTTGTCCTGCCAGCCCGTTGCAGCGAGGCCTCAAGGGAACTACTGGAAATTAAGATGCTCCTTTTAATAGAGCACCGGAGCAAAGAATTAACACTCCGTGAACACATGTGATCCTCACATTACAGCCATCCCCTCCGGTTGTCCCAATTTCTGTCACTTCGGGGCCTTTAGATCCGGAAAATGATATGTGTACACAACTTGCAGATAAGATCACAAACAATACTATCATAATGATTCAATAATAAGTCCCGATCTGAGATCATGGCACTCGGGCCCTAGTGACAAGCATTAAGCACAACAAGTTGCAACAAAGTCAAATATCACTAATAGAGATACTAGGCACCATGCCCTAACAATCTTATTCGATTACATGATAGAACTCATCCAATCCCTACCATCCCCATAGCCTATAGCAGGGGATTAATCACTCATGGATGAGGGAAACATTGATGGTTGATGGAGAGGCGTTGGTGATGACGATGGCGATGATCCTCCCCAAATTCCCCGTCCCGGCAGGGTGCCAAAACAAAGTTTCCGGTTCCGAATCGCGGTTTCTGGTGGTGACGGCGCGACAAAACTCTTTCTAGAAAAACGTCGAACCCCCGTTGGTTTTTAGGTCAAGAGGCATCTTATAGGCGAAGAGGGAGGCCGAGGGGGTGCCCGAGGTGGCTGCATGTCAACACCCGGATTTTTCAATCCTAGATGCCTGTTATGCCATACATCGCAATCCCAGGATTACCATTTTTGCGATACATAACAGAATTGGATACCATAGTACATCATCCATTACAAACGATACATAAGTTCTTACACAAATAGGGATCTCATGATCCGGTTCTTAATACAACATCAAGCAGCGGAATACGTAATACTAACGGTAGCGTAGGCGAAGCTCCATCTTCGGGGTCACAGGCAATGCTGACGATGGGAGATGATCCTAGTTGTCGTAACCTTCCTAGGTTCCATCCTCCAGGTACTCCTCTTCATAGTCTGGCCATGGGAATAGCCAGGGACAAAGCCATGAGTACTCTTTAAGCACTCGCAAACTAATACTAATAGGTAAAGGTGTTTTTCGGATAATAGGACACTAGGTTCTAGGGTTGTTTTGCAAAAGCCAGATTTATCTCTACTAAGTTCTAAAACTAGTCACAATTTTATAAATCCTAAGCGGGAGCTTGTGTTTCATATCACAACTCTGTTGTGGTCAAGTCAAAGTCTCAATTCATCTCACAGGTCATTTTGAAAAGTCTGACGGGGGAACAGTATGGCCACTCCAACTGTCCATAACCACGGACGCGGCTATTCGAATAGTTTGACACTCTGCAGAGATTGTACACTTTCACCACAACATTCGATACATCCGTCAGGAACAAATCCTGAATTCACCATACTCAGTATGCGGATAATCAATCCTAACCTTTCGATTACACGCCCTAGTATAAGCACCTCTCCTGTGAGTTTGGCCTCCCAACCATGACCAGTTGTCATCTTGGGTACTGCACAGGTGGACAATCTTCACAAGGTAGCCTCAGCTCAGACCTTGTCCGTGAGGGAACTAATACTAAGGAATATAAGTTTCCAGTCAAGCCCTACCCAATATTCGGGTATTGTGGTTGTACGATAAATTGGAATGGTATCGCATCTAGACAACCATCGGTTTTAAAAAGGGGTAAGGCTCATGCCTCAACATTTTCATTCACCAAAATCATCAGGTGTTCGGAAACACATGTCCAAAACATTTCAATAGAATGATCCATCATTCCAAGGTTTTCATAACCATTTTTCCACCAAGTATTCCCATCTAAAGTTGATCAAGTTTTATGCTTAGCACTAGCATCTACAGGTGGGGGTAGTAATGATGAGGGGTGGTAACTAGTGGAGTTTCAACTAAGTACAACCTTATGTCTCAGGCTGATGTCAAGGTTTCTAACTTAGGCCAAATTTTATGCTCTTTATGCAACCTTCAGCATCTTTCCAATATCTACCAGTCTCTTAAGTAAACTCTAAGTAAGCTTTGATAAAGAAATAGAGTAAGAAGCTTGCACATAAAACTAGGATTGGTTTATCAAGTGGGTGTGATCACATATGCTTAAAGCATAGTAACAAGTAGGGGTTTGTTGCATCAGTAGGGTATCCTGCAAGTGTTAGCTTGCATCAATGTCAATATAAGCTTGCCTTGTGCAGAGCAGTGGTTGAAGTTCTCCTCGGCTTCTTCTTCGTAGTATCCTCCTTCCTCCTCGTATCCTTGGTCGGTACTAGCGTCTATGAATAAATACGAGGTACACAATCACCAAACAATACTTAACTACTTGCAATCATCACACACAAAGGTCCTATGGATGATCTAGCATCATCCCTAAACTATGCATTTGAAAGTTTCTGGATGTCACAAAGTGGGCCTTGATACCTTGTCATGAGTACATTCAAGGGGTGAAAAGATCCATAAAAGTTTCGGTTAGATTCTGAAAGTTTGAGACAGCCAAAGTAGGCATGTGAGTTAAATTGGCCAAAATGACCATTCGTTTCATATATGTGTTTTGATTTACTTGTCTTTAGGAAAAGTGTGGGAAATGTTTTAGATGATGTTTTATTTCACCTAAGAAACATTTTACAAGCAATGGAACAAACAAACAAGGTGGTTTTAAATTGATTTCAAAATCCATGCATACACATATGCATGCATTCCTGATTTCATTTAGAAAAGTTTTTGTTAACCCTAATTTTGATGATTAGAATTTGATGATCCAAGCTTAGTATTTTTGGGATGTTACAAACCTTCCCCCCCTAAACAAAATCTCGTCCCGAGATTTGAAAAAGGACGAAAAGATTACCTAGGATTTGAAGAGGTCGGGAAACTCCGTCCTGCTGTGATCTTCGCGCTCCCAGGTAGCTTCCTCTTCTGTGTGGTTGCTCCACTGAATCTTGAGAAACTTGATGCTTCGGGTTTGGGTAGTTCGAAAAGCTTCTCCCAAAATGCGGATGGGTACTTCAGGATAGGTCAGGTCATCGTTGATCTCTATGGTCTGGTGATCGATATTCTTGAACACTTCGGTCTTCTCGGGGACTTCGAGACATTTGCGAAGTAACGAGATATGGAACACATTGTGCACAGCTGACATCTCTTCAGGTAGTTCCAATTGATACGATACTTCTCCTCGACGGTTCAGAATTTTGAAAGGTCCGATATATCTGGGGGCTAACTTTCCTTTGAGTTGGAAACGCTGCATTCCCTTCAATGGCGACACTTTCAGATAAACAAAATCTCCTATGTTGAAGGCGAGATCTCGACGTCTCTTGTCGGCGTAACTCTTCTGTCGGGATTGGGCGGTCTTGAGGTGCTCACGAATCTTGTGAACCTTCTCTTCTGCTTCTCGGAGGATGTCGGGTCCAAAAATCTGACTCTCTCCTACTTCCGACCAGTTTAAAGGGGTGCGGCACTTTCTTCCGTACATGAATTCAAATGGGGCCATTTGCAAACTGGCTTGGTAACTATTGTTGTATAAAATTCTGCAAACGGCAGACAGTCTTCCCAATTGGATCCATATTCTAGCACACATGCTCTAAGCATATCTTCGAGTATTTGGTTTACTCGCTCCGTTTGTCCATCGGTCTGAGGGTGATACGCGATACTAAAATCTAGGCGGGTTCCTAAACCTTCTTGGACTTTCTTCCAGAATCTCGAGGTAAACTGAGTTCCTCGATCCGATACTATATTCTTGGGGACTCTGTGCAAACTGATGATTCTAGCGATGTATAACTCTGCTAGCTTTCAAACTCTGATAGGTGGTTTTAACGTGCAAGAAATGGGCGACTTTGGACAATCTGTCCACTATGACCCATATAGAGTCATTTCCCCTACTAGAAGTAGGTAGTCCAGTGATAAAGTCCATTCCTACAGAATCCCATTTCCATTCCGGAATTTGCAAAGGTTGCAACAATCCAGCAGGTCTTTGATGTCCTGCCTTGACTCGCTGACATATATCACACTTGGCGATATAGCTTCCGATTTCTCTCTTCATTTTATGCCACCAAAATTGCTCTTTCAAATCTTGATACATCTTAGTTCCTCCGGGATGGATAGAATAAAGAGTATCATGAGCCTCCTTCAAGATAACTTCTTTCAACTCCGAATCCGCTGGTACACAAAGGCGTCCTTTGTACCACAGAACTCCTTCTTCATCCTTGGTGAATCCGGGTACTTTGCCAGTACCGATACGACGCTTGATTCCGTCGATACTGGCATTTCCCTTCTGCGCCTCTTTAATATGACTGATCAAAGTGGGCTGAAGTTCTATGCTAGCCAAAAATCCTTCACTTACTAATTCCATTCGAAAATCTTCCATCTCCTTGTGCAGACTTGGTTGCTCCTTCAAAATCATGGAGTTCAAGCGGCACGGCAATCTGCTAAGGGCATCGGCTACCACGTTGGCTTTACCAGGGTGATAGTGAATGTCTAGGTCGTAATCCTTGATTAGCTCAATCCATCTTCTCTGCCTCATATTCAACTCCTTCTGAGTGAATATATACTTTAGGATCTTGTGATCCGAATAAATCTCATAACGGTTTCCCATTAGGTAATGTCTCCATGTCTTCAGGGCTAGAACTACTGCTGCTAGTTCGAGGTCATGGGTTGGATAGTTTTGCTCGTGTTGCTTCAATTGTCTAGATAGATAAGATATAACTTTGCCTTCTTGCATTAGCACACATCCGAGACCAATCTTGGATGCGTCGCAATACACATCGAAGGTCTTCGTGATATCCGGCATGATTAAGATTGGGGCTGATATCAATCTCCTCTTGAGTTCTTGAAAACTCGCTTCACACTTGTCGGTCCATTCAAACTTCTTGTCCTTCTTCAGCAATTGGGTCATGGGTCGGGCGATACTCGAGTATCCTTCTACGAATTTGCGGTAATATCCCGCCAATCCGAGAAAAGCACGAACTTGGGTTTGAGTGGTTGGGGCTTGCCAATCTTCTACATCTTTCACTTTGGCAGGGTCAACGGCAATTCCTCCGGCTGATACGATGTGACCGAGGAATCCTACTTCCTGTAACCAGAATTCACATTTTCTAAACTTTGCATACAACTGATGCTCTCTAAGGGTTCCAAGAATGGTCCTTAGGTGTAGCTCATGTTCTTCTTCTGATTTGGAATAAATCAGAATGTCATCGATGAAAACAATGACAAACTTATCCAGGAAGTCCATAAAAATCTTATTCATGAGATTCATGAAATAAGCGGGGGCATTGGTTAATCCAAAAGACATGACTGTATACTCGTACAATCCATATCTGGTGGTAAAGGCAGTCTTTGGAATATCCTCTGCACGAATTTTGAGTTGATGATAGCCAGTTCTGAGATCAATCTTAGAAAACACTTTGGCACCGGTTAACTGGTCAAACAAATCTTCTATCTTGGGCAAGGGGTACTTGTTCTTGATGGTGACATCATTTAACTTCCGATAATCCGTACACAAATGCTTACCTCCATCTTTCTTGTCCACAAATAAGACAGGTGATCTCCATGGTGACGCACTTGGTTGAATCAATCCAATTTCTAGCATGGAATCCAGTTGCTTCTTCAGTTCTGCTAGTTCCGACGGGTTCATACTATAGGGTCTCTGGGCTATGGGTCCTGTTCCGGGGATTAGTTCGATGATAAACTCGATATCCCGATCTGGGGGCATAACGGGCAAAACATCAGGAAATACATCGGGGTATTCACAGACTATCCGGACTTGGTCAATGGTAGGTTGGGCTAGACTCTTGTTACACTTGAATTGGCGAGGTAAGGTTTCAGAGATATGCTCGACTGATATTCCGGTGGTACTGGTCATGGTGATGGCTTTCTTAGCACAGTCAATCAATCCCTTATGTTTGGACATCCAATCCATTCCTAGTACTACTTCCAAACCTTTAGTTCCGAGTACTATTAGATTAGCATAAAAATCTATGCCATGGATTCGGATAGGGACGGCTTTGCAAATTTGCCTAGCCACGTGGTTGATCCAGGAATTTGCACAATCATAACATGCTTTAGTTTGGTTGGTTGAATTTTACTAGTGCAGGCAAATTCTTCGGTGAAAAATGAATGCGAGGCACCAGAGTCAAACAACACTCTTGCAAGTACTGAATTAACAGAAAACATACCCAGCACGACGTTCGGCGCTTCCTGAGCTTCTTCAGCATGCATGAGAAAAAGACGGCCATTGCGGTTGAGTGAATTCCCTGGGGCAAATCTTCTCCCTGGCTGGACACGGCGCTGCTGCTGAGCTGGGGCGTTGGTATTGGGTGCGGTAGCATTCTTCTTGTCGTGGGAATGGTCACGGCAGATGCTGCAATCGGCAGCGAGTAGTAGAACGAGGGGCAAGGGTGGCCAGCCATCTGCGGTGCGAGATGAGGGCAGAGACACAGGGTTTTACCCAGGTTCGGCCCCCCGGAGGGTAAAGACCTACTCCTGCTAGATTGTATTATGGAGGTGGTACAATGGGCGAGCTCGGTGGCTAGGCGGCGAGTCGCTTGGGTGTATGATGGAACGTATCTCTACACGCCCTACAGGGAGGTTTATATAGGCTCACCTACCCTAGGGTTTACATATCTCAACCGATTCGGTTAAAGCTTTGGTACTCGTTTAACCTAATCCGACTAGGCCTATCTACTCGCCTGGGCCTTCAGCTTCCAGTCGCTCGGTTCCTTGCTGGGCTTCAATCCAGTCGCCGTCTTGCAGGCCCACTCGCCAAGTCTTGGGCCAGTCGGAAACGTCCTGCTGGGTATACCCCGGTAGGCACATCCCCATCAGTAGTCCCCGAGGCCGTCGTCGATTAGGCGTAGGTGGCTGCTGGCAGTCGAAGTATACGGCTTCAGAGTAGACATCCAGTCGAATCGTCGGCGGGCTCCTGTATAAAGGAGGAAACCAGTCATCCAGGTCACAGCTCTGGCGAGTCGAGCCGGCGAAACACTGTCATAGTGAGTGGGTCGGCGAGTCGAGTGGCTGAAGTTGGACCATCAAACGTGGTCAAACTAGCCATTGGGGTAATCCAACGGTAACTTTTTGCGTAATCATCGCGCGGTAACGGTTCCCTGATTTGGCGGGTAACATCCGCTATATAAGAGGAATGGCAGGCGATCAGAGAACCATCTTCTCACCATTTCCTCCGACTGTGCGCACCTTTTGCCTCCCTCCGCCTCGCGACCCAGCCAACCGGAAATCGTCCGACCCCCCTCAAACCTTTCCGCCATGGCCCTCTCCACCGAGCCTTGGGGTAGATCTAAATACACGAGGGCGCAACTGGCTTCCTTCGAGGAGGCCGGGATCTTGCGAGCTGGCTGCTGGCGCATCCCTGCGGCCGGAGAGACGACCCCGAATCCGCGAGAGAGGGAATTCATCTGCTTCACCAGCCATCTTGAACGGGGGCTAGGGTTCCCCACGTCCCTATTCTTCCGGCACTTCTGCGCCTACTACGGGATCCAGCCATCGGATCTGGGTCCCCACATCATCGAGCAGCTCGCCATCTTTGTGGCGTTCTGCGAATGCTACTTGGGCTGCCGGCCCTACTGCCCTCTATGGCAAGATCTGTTCCACGGACGGATCAGCCGCGAGGAGGCGGGCGACCCAATGCTAGCCGCGGGCGGCCTAACCTTCCAACTCAAGTCGAAGGCTTCATTCTTCGACCTGATGCTGCCTACCAAGGCAGCGAGCGACTGGAAGAAATCGTGGTTTTATGTAGCCGAGGCGACCCCGGAGGGCGAGACGACGATCCCGCGGTACTCCGCCAATCGATCCGAGCCGCGTCGTCTCCAAGTCGGCAAGCTCCCCAACGACCAGCGGATGGTCGTCGATGAGATGCTCCAGACCATCCGTGGTCTGAAGAAGAAGGGTCTTCAGACGATAAACCTGTACAACTGCTGGCTCGGGCGGCGGCTCGTCCCGCTAGCTCGGTGCGAGCACTACATGTACCAGTACACGGGCCGGGAAGACTCGACGAAGGCCTGCCTCGACGAGTGGAAGCTGGAGGACTACATCCCAGCACTAAAGAAAATCACCCATGCGGTGTACCTGGACGCACAGGCTGGGGTCGCCCCCTACACCGCAAAGCGTCCAGCCCCAACGGTAATCGCTTCACTTCGCTCGCAGTCGCAGTTTATGCAGTCGCGGTAACTCTAATTTCATCTTGTATTCATTGTAGCTATTCCAAGTGGTGGAAGGATGGCTCCCACCTTCGGACGACGAGAACTCGAGATCGTCCGTTCAGGACGTGGGCGAGTCGCCGCCCGCCAAGGGCGATGCCGGGAGTGACGAGGGCGACAGCGACGACGAGTCCGAAGAGGAAGTCGCCCCACTGCTCCGCAAGACCCGTGGGCAGCGTCAACGTGAGCTTGAGGCAAGTAAAAGCCTCGAGCGTCACGAAGACGACGACGAGCTTCCAGAAACCACCTCGCGCCGCTAGGCGACTCCATCGAAAAAGAAGAAGAAGGAAAAGGAGGTGAAGGCGCCTCCGAGGAAGACGAAGACAAAACCGACAAGGCCGGCCTCGCCGCCACATTCAGCGAGCAGTTCTGACGCCCCCAGCCTGGCCAAGGACGAGGCGCCGCCAACGACAGCCGCGTTGGACACGGCCACCATCGAGGTGCCCCTGGCGTCGATGCCTCCGCCATTCGCCCCAGTCTCTGGGTTGGGGGACGCCTCGGTCGCAGCGGCTTCGCCTCACAAGGAAGCTCATGCTGAAGACGTTCCAGAGGCTCCGGTTGTGGCCTCAACAACGAAGAAACTGTCCGTGTCTTGGGCACGCGACGTTATGGAAATGGGGCTCAGCCGCCGACTGGGCCCCGAACTAGAGAAGCCATCCGGCCTCCGTACGGGGCTGCGCTTCATTCCAGTCGCCAAGTGAGTACACTCTCCCTCCTTTGTCTTCCATAGCAACTCGAATTATATTGCTTACATGATTGTTGAACAGGACCGGGGTGAAGAGGATGGGCCACCCAACCGTGGCTAAGGTGCCTCCCGTCGCTAGCGAGGAGGATCCTTCCCGCAAGAGAAAGGCGGACGAGGTCGTCGTCTCTGCGGATGGCGGCAAGAAGGCCAAGGGTGAGGACGTCGTCACGATTTCTGACAACACGGCGGTCGCGCCAGCTGGACCCGTAACGGAGGCAGCCGCGTCCACGAAGGAGGGCGCTCCCTTGCCTGGAACGGCCGAGCCGACCTCCTTTGGGGCGGGTGCCTCTATCGCCACCTTCCCGCGCTTCATGACCAAGGCAGCCGCGGCGAGTGGAACTTCGCCCTCGAGCCACACTCCTGGGACCACCGACGCTGAAGTCAACCAACATCGTGGGCATACGCCGGCTCTCCTTGCGTCCGTGGACGCGATACAACTCCACAGCATGCTTGGCGCAGCCATCCAGGTACATCCAGTCCCCGAGGATCAGGTCGGTGCTTTGCAGCGGCCTGATTCTTTTAATGTCTTAACTTTATTTTTCGCATCCAGTCCCCGAGTGCGCACGCGCTGAATTTCAGCGGGTGGGCGCTTAGGAATTTGATTTGAGTGCCAGTCCCCGAGTGCGCACTCGCTGAATTTCAGCGGGTGGGCACTTAGGAATTTCTTTGAGTGCCAGTCCCCGAATGCGCACTCGCTGAATTTCAGCGGGTGGGCACTTAGGAATTTCTTTGATTGCCAGTCCCCGAGTGCGCACTCGCTGAATTTCAGCGGGTGGGCACTTAGGAATTTCTTTGATTAACCTTTTTGGTGATGTGCAGGGTCTGCAGCTTGAATCGGCTGACCGATTGGCAGCGAAGCAGCACGCGGAGAAGGAACTGGCCATCGTCCAGGAGGCGAACAAAGGGCTTCAGGCTGTTGCCGCGAAGGCATAGGAAGCTCGCCAGGGGCTTGTCCCCGCTAGTGAATTGGCGGCGGCGCGATTGGCTTTGAGTTCGGCTGAACAGCGGGTCGCCGACCTCGAGCGCAAGCTGCGGGAAGCGAGGGAAGAAGCGAGCTCGGCTGATGGGCGAGCCAAGGCCGCCATTGCAGCCGCCGAAGAGGATCGCAAAGTGTCGGATGCCCTTGTTGCTGGGCTTCAGGACGACCATACGTCGCTTCAATGCTTCATCACGGATCTCGCCCGCCCGTTGATTGGTAAGTGCGTCTGCCTCTTCCAGTAGTTGTGCCATTTGTGGTGTCCGTCGTATTCATGATTGTCTTCTACTCGCAGGTCGCATCATCGATAGCGCGGAAGAGGCAAGCTCGTTCGACGCGCGGCAGTGTGTAACCACGCTTGTCGACTCGGCAACATTGTCGGCGACGTGCATCCGTGCCTATCTCCAAGAGATATCGCCCACGGAGGTGATTCCCAGCGACCTCGTTGAGGTGTGGAAGTATTTGGAGAAGGCGCCTGTGGTCGTTGAGTTCATGACGCGGTCGGCGTTTCGGCGCGGAGCGGCGACGGCTCTTAGTCTTGGACTTGCCCACTTCCCCGAGGACTTCGACATCGACGATGTGACGAGTGGCTACCCGTCGTCGACTGGCGCGGTGGACCTTTCCGAGGTCCTCAAGTTGCAGGATCGCGCCGCAACATACTCGGAGCGTGTCTTGGCAATGGGCGACCTCCTTCCGTACCAGGAGACGGTCGTCGTGCCGAACGACCCCGAGCCGCCGCACCGTGACTTCAAGGTCGAGCAGCCTTTCCACGCGGCGATGGAGGGTGAGCTGACGACGTACCCGTCGAATCCGTACACGCCGTTCATCCGCAATCGCCGGGGTGTTGACGAGTCGTCGTCGAAGCCTGCAAAGTAGGGTAGTTTGCCCTAGGGCGTTAGGTAGCAGGTCTGCCATAGGGGCATATTTTGTAATATGAGACAATGCAACATGCTATCGAATGAGACATCGTGTCTATTTTGGTATTTGTCATGTGTTTGTGTTTGAGGTTTTGAACGAGTCCCCGAGCGCGTCCGCCCTTTTGTGGGGTTTACCTCGTATGTGATATGTTTGTTGTTTTTGCGTTTTGTTACTGTGGTCGACTCGCCCGGACTCAGAGAGCCAGTCGCTAGGCGACTCCCTTGAGCGCTCTGTACTTCACCATTTTCCCTTGCGCGAACGAGGTCGGGTGGCCGAGTCCCCGAGCGTGGTACTTGGTTGTTCCAGGCGCGACTCGAGGGTGGGTGAGGACTTAGCGCGTTAGTTTGAGCGCGTCACTCCTGCCTGGCCCGTGGGGTCAGTCGCGTGGCGAGTCCTGGGCATGCTCTCCTAGTTGGCGTTTTCCCGGGCCGCTCGTGATGAACTGGTCCTCAGTCCCCGAGCGTGGTACTTAGCCGTTCGAGTCGCTACACCAAGGATGCGGAGGAACATGGTCGCTATAAGAAGCGAAGGCAGTTGTCTTGGCTCGTAGAACCAGTCGGGCTAGGCGACTCCAATTGGGCTCTGGGTAGGCGTTTTTCATGGACGATGCAAGACCTGAGGTGACTCAGTGCTCCTGCACCGCACTACTTAGCCGTGCCGATCGCTGTACCAAAGGTTGACTTTTGCGGTTAGCGTAACGCTGTTATTACGAGTGCGAGTGGCACAAGACATGGAGAGTAGGCGCAATTTGCGGTAACCGTTTCTTTTTATTTCATAGCGACTGGAGAGTTCATATGTGGGGTTCTAGGCGTAGAACTTCCGTAGGAGGTTTACATTCCACGGTCGCTTGACGTCGAGCTCGCCGTCCCCGCGGACGTCGATGAGGTAGTAGGCGTCGTTGCCGAGTACTCGCCCGATGGCGAATGGTCCTTCCCACGGAGGGGAGAGCTTGTGCATGCCCTTCTTGTCCTGGATGAGGCGTAACACCAGGTCGCCTTCTTGGAAGGTGCGAGTTTTCACCCGCCGGCTGTGGTAGCGGCGGAGTCCCTGCTGGTAGATGGTTGTGCGTGACCGAGCTAGGTCACGTGCCTCGTCGAGTTGATCGACCCCGTCTTGGCGGGCGAGCTCGTTTGCGGCCTCCGTGTAGTGGACGACCCGCGGCGAGTCGTGCTCGAGGTCCGTGGGCATGACTGCCTCGGCGCCGTAGACCATGAAGAAGGGGGTGAATCCAGTCGACCTGTTGACCGAGGTGCGGATACCCCAGATGACAGAGGGCAACTCCTCGACCCAGCATCCGGCGGTGCGCTCGAGTGGTACTTGGAGTCGCGGCTTCAGGCCGTGGAGGATGCTTTGGTTGGCTCGTTCCGCCTGGCCGTTGGATTCCGGGTGGGCGACTGGCGCGAGGTCGAGCCGAATGTGGTGCTCTTCGCAGAATTCGGCCATGGCTCCTTTGGCGAAGTTCGTGCCGTTGTCCGTGATGATGCTGTTTGGGAACCCGTAGCGATATATAAGCTCGCGTAGGAATTTGGTGGCAGTCTTCCTGTCGCATTTCCGAACTGGCTTGGATTCCACCCACTTTGTGAATTTATCGACCGCGACCAGGAGGTGGGTGTAGCCGGAGGGAGCCTTCTTGAAGGGGCCTACCATGTCCATGCCCCACACAGCGAATGGCCAGGTGATGGGGATTGTTTTGAGCGCCGAGCTCGGCACATGCGTCTCGTTGGCGTACTTTTGGCACCCGGCGCACTGCTGGACAATGTCGACAGCGTCGGCGTGTGCGGTTGGCCAGTAAAAGCCATGCCGCATAGCTTTGGCGACCAGAGAGCGGGCACCGGCGTGGTGGCCGCAGTCACCGGAGTGTATATCATGGTGAATCTTGCGTCCTTCGGCGGGTTGGATGCAGCGTTGGAATACGCCGGTGACGCTGCGCTTGTGGAGCTTGCCGTCGATGATGGCGTAGGACTTGCATCGACGAGCGATCATCCGAGCTTCCGTCTCGTCTGCCGGTACGGTGCCGGCTTCCAGGTAGGCGATGTAGGGCTTGGTCCAGTCGTCTGGCTCGTTGACGAGTGCGACCAGGGCTGCTTCTGGTTGGAGCGGGACTCTGATGTCGATCTCCCTAGGGGGAGAGACTGACGGCTTGGTTATTGTGTCGAGGAAGACGCCGGCGGGTGGTGCGAGTCGAGCCGACCCGATGCGAGAGAGTGCGTCGGCCTCCTCGTTCTTCCGCCTGTCGATCCACTCGACGGAATAGCCGGTGAAGTGTCCGCCCAACTTGTCCAATGCTTGGCGGTACGCCACCATGGTAGGGGAGACGGCGTCGCAGGTGCCAGCGACTTGCCCTGCGACGAGGTCGGAGTCGCCGTAACAGCGTAGGCGGTTGACGTTCATCTCCTTGGCCGCTCGCATGCCGTGGAGTAAGGCCTCGTACTCGGCCATGTTGTTGGTGCAGGGTGTGAAGTCGAGGCAGAGGATGTAGCGGAGCTTGTCACCCTTTGGTGAAGTTAGCACGATCCCTGCTCCTGCGTCGTCCGCGTTCTTTGAGCCGTCGAAATGCAGGCTCCAGTAATGGAGGTATGGCAGCTTCTCTGGCTGCTGGGCCTCTTCCCAGTCGGCGATGAAGTCCGCTAGGGCCTGCGACTTGATCGCTTTTCGTGGCTCGTATTTGATGTTGTGGACGCCGATCTCGACGGCCCACTTGGCGACCCGCCCGGTCGCCTCGCGATTGCGGATGATGTCTTGCAATGGTGCTGAGGAGACGACCGTGATCGGGTGCTCCTGGAAGTAGTGTGGCAGGCGCCGTTGAGCTCTAAAGACCGCATATACCAGCTTTTGGTACTGCGGGTATCGCTGGCGCGACTCGGTGAGGACCTCGCTGATGTAGTACACTGGACGCTGTACTGGGCGCTCCTTTCCTTCCTCCAGTCGCTCGACGACCATCACGGCGCTGACGACACGCTCGGAAGCCGCGACGTAAACCAGCATGGGTTCTTTGTCGGTGGGGGCGGCGAGTAGCACCTTTTTGAGATCACGGAGCGCGTCGTCCGCCTCCTTGTCCCATTGGAAGGTGGGGTTCTTGCGCATCAGGCGGTATAGGGGCATCGCCTTGTCGCCCAGACGGGGGATGAAGCGACTGAGAGCCGCTACTCGCCCGGCCAGTTTCTGGATGTCGCGCAGGCACTCGGGTTTGCCGAGCCGGGCGATCGTGTCGATCTTCGTGGGGTTTGCCTCGATCCCTCGTTTGGAGACGACGTACCCCAGTAGTTGTCCTGCAGGTACACCGAAGGTGCATTTGCCTGGGTTGAGCTTTATCTTGTATTTCCGCAAGTTGGCGAATGTTTCCGCCAGGTCGGCGAGTAGGTCGCCCTGGCGAGCGGACTTTACGACCATGTCGTCGATGTAGACGTGGATGTTGCGGCCAATTTGGCTCGCGAGGCATTCTTGCATGCACCGCTGGTAGGTCGCCCCGGCGTTCTTGAGGCCAAAGGTCATGGCGGTGTAGCAGAAGGCTCTGAATGGCGTGATGAACGTCGTCTTCTCCTCGTCCTCGACAGCCATTTTGATCTGGTTGTACCCAGAGTAGGCGTCAAGGAAACATAGCGACTCCGAGCCCGCGGTGGAATCGATTATCTGGTCGATCCGTGGGAGGACGAACTGCTCCTTTGGGCAGGCGCTGTTCAAGTTCGTGTAGTCGATACACATCCTCCAGGTCCCGTTTTTCTTCTCGACCAGGACTGGGTTTGCCAGCCACTTGGAGTATTTGATTGGCCGGATGAAGCCTGCGGCGAGTAGACGCTGCACCTCCTCGGCGATTGCTCGGCGGCGCTCTTCATTGAAGGGCCGCAGCGACTGCTTGACAGGTCGCACTTTGGGGTCGGCGTTTAGCTTGTGCTCAGCGAGCTCCCTAGGGACACCGGGCATGTCAGAGGACTTCCATGCGAAGATGTCCCTGTTCTCACGGAGGAACTCGATGAGCGCGCCTTCCTATGTTGGGCTCATGCCCGTCCCGATCGTCACCGTCTGGCTGGAGTCGCCTGGGACCAGCTCAACGGTGCGGGTGTGCGTAGTGGCCTCGAAGGTTGAGGTGTTTGCACCCTCTGAGTTGGGCTTCTTGAGTATGGTGGGGTCGTCGTTGTTGACCCCGCTCGCGTACTTGGCGAGCTCATCGGCGTGGTTGGTCTCCGCCGCGATGACGGTGTCGGCGAGCTCAGCTCCTTTGGCCTCGCACTCGGCGGCCATGTCGGGGTCGCCATTGATGGTGATGACGCCGCATGACCCGGGGAGCTTCATCGTGTTGTACGCGTAGTGGGGCGCTGCCATGAACTTGGCGAACGCCTGGCGCCCCAGGACGCAGTGGTAGGGGTTGTCGAAGGGCACCAGCTCGAAGATGATCCGCTCGGTGCGGAAGTTTGCTAGTGTGCCGAAGGTGACTGGCAGCATGACCTTGCCGATCGGGTACGCCTTCCGACCGGGGACGATGCCGTGGAACGTGGTGTGAGTCGTCTCGATCATCGACTGCGGGAGCCGCAGCCGCCTGAAGGTGTCCAGGTACAGGATGTTGATGGAGCTGCCGCCGTCCATCAATGTCTTGGGGAGCCAGTAGTCACCGACCTTAGGCTTGACCACCAGGGCGACTCGACCTAGGTACTTGATGTGTGGCGAGTGGTCTTGTCGACTCCAGGTGATGGGCTGCTCCGACCAGTTGAGGAACTGGGGAACGTCCACCTGGGCCACCGCGTTGACGGCGACGGCGCGGGCGATGACCTTCTTCTCGTGTTTCGTGTTGAAGCCCGTGAAGGTATGGAGAGAGCCGGCCACTTTGCCGAATTTTCCGCCGTTTGGCGGGTCGTTGTCGGGGTCCTCCCGTGCTCGCCGTGCCTTCTCGATCTCCCTGAGGGTGTGGCAGTCGGCGGTAGTGTGCGTTGCGGGCTTCCCTTCCCTGCTATGAAACGCACATGGTTGGTTAAGGAGAGCCACGGGGTCGAACCTTGGCTTGGCCTTGTAGTTGCCGCCGTCGCGGCGTTGTCCTCCGTCACGGCGGAAGCTCTTGGGCTCGCGTTGCGCGTGCCCGGCGTTGGCGACGAAGTCGACTCGCCCGTCACTGCGGCGCTTGCCGGTGAGGCGAGTGTTGCTGTAGCGTAGGTCGGACCGTCGTCCGCTGTCGTTGCCGCTCGTGCGGCGTTGACCTCCCGACTCGTCGTCAGTTTCCTGGTTTGGATCTTCCTCCATGTACCGTTTGGCGATCTCGAGGAGGTCGGGGATGTTGTCGAGTGTGCGAGAGTGTCGCTTGAGCTTGGCGACCAGGGGCTCGTAGCGGCACGAGGTCTTGAAGCAATGGATCGCGGTGTCCGGGTGGATGCCGACCGCGTTGTACCAGAGTTCTTGCCACCGTTGGACCCAGTTGCGGGTCGACTCGCGGGGTCCCTGGACGCATCGCTCCAGGTCCTCGATGGTGGTGGTGCGGGTGTAGGAGCACTCGAAGTGTCTGACGAAAGCGTCACGCATCTCCTCCCAGGAGTCTATACTGTCCTGAGGGAGGGTGTTGATCCATTGCATGCACGTCCCCTCCATCATCATGGGGAGGTAACGGGCGGCTAGCAGGTCGGTGTGGCCCGCGATCCCCATTGCCATGAGGTATGTGTCGAGCCAGACGGCGGGGTCGTACTTTTCTATCTCCTTCGGTGCCTTGAAGTTTGGCGGGTACTTCTCGCCTCGGATCATTGGTCCGAAGCACTTGGGGCCGAGTCGACTGAGCGACCCCATGGGCTCGCCGTCGCGGCGATTGGTTAGGGTGTGTCGCAGGTCGTCGGGCTGGCGTGCGCGCCAGCTTTGGTTGTTGATGATGTGGGTGCGGGCGTCGATGGGTTGACCGTTGGCGGCGACGAAGTTGGTCGCTGGCCTTGGGTCGTTGGTGGAGAGTGCCGCGTTCGCGGGTCGGTGTTGGAGCTGCAGTGGCTCTGGTGGCGGGCAGTTGAGTGTGTTTGCTGCCATTGGGCGGCCGCTCGAGGCCGCCCTGCTTCCCGAAGAACGCGAGTATACTCGACCCTGCGAGTCGGCGCCCGCTCTTTGCTGCTCGACGGCCTTTGCGAGCAGGGCCCTGACGTATTGGATCTGTAGGGCGCCGTCGCCGGTGGCCGTGATGCTATCGGCTGTTGCTCGGCCTGCCACGAGGTTGTCCATCGGGGTGGAGAACAGTGGGAGGCCATTTGCGTCTCGCTCCCGTGAGGAGACTACTATCCGCGGCTGGTCCCTGGGGGGTGTGCGGTTGGGTGGAGACGGGGCGCCCATCGCCGTCGATCCTGGCGGGGGTCGGGCGCTTCCTCCTGGTGGCGCGTTCTCGCAGATCGCGCGCTCGGCCACGCGGGCCGGGTCGTTTTCATCGTCGAAGTTCAGGGCGCGCCCCTGAACGGTGGGGTTCAGGCGCGACCTGATCCGCTATTGGTGGTAACGCGATAGCTCCTGCGCCGTCACCTGCTCGAGGCGAAATTTTTCGCGCTCGGCTTGTTCCTTGCGCACCGCCTCCGCCAGTTTCAGGCGGAGTTCCTCGACCTCCGTTGCCGTAGCGTTAGGAGGGATTGGGGTGGAGAATGGATCCTCCGGCGGATCGGTGCCGGTCGCCATGTAGGTCGCAGCGTGGCGACCGGTTCCGTCGCGGAGGTCGGCGGAATTCTCCGACCCGGAGTCGAATTCGAAGATCCCAAGGATGGAGGGGTCCTCGAAGTCTCCCACGTTGGAGACCTGGGTGATGGAGCCCGTGGGTGAAGCCGCGGTGATGGACTCGGCGAGTGACGCCGGGGTCGCCGAATCGGCGTCGTCGTTGAGGGCCGCGTCTTCTGCGGTCGCTGAGTTTTCGGCCACGTCGCTGTGGGCCGAATTGTACTCGGAGGCAAGGCGATGGATCGTGCGGATCTGGCTCTCGGAGAGCCGATCGCGTGGCGGCGACACGCGGATGCGAGCTGAATCCTCCGAGACGATGACGTCGGTGAGGCCGACGAAGAGGCTGATCATGCCGATCGGCAGGATCACGCTGTGCGTGACGGGTCGCGCCGCCGGGACGTAGCTGCTTGGCAAGATTTGGAGCATCTCGTCGATCGCTATCATGCGGCCGGTGGCGACCGTCTCGTTGATGGGCAGATTGGATCTCGCCGCAGAACACCGGCCAGGCCCCAAGGTGGGCGCCACTGTCGTGGGAATGGTCACGGCAGATGCTGCAATCGGCAGCGAGTAGTAGAACGAGGGGCAAGGGCGGCCAGCCATCTGCGGTGCGAGATGAGGGCAGAGACACAGGGTTTTACCCAGGTTCGGCCCCCGGGAGGGTAAAGACCTACTCCTGCTAGATTGTATTATGGAGGTGGTACAATGGGCGAGCTCGGCGGCTAGGCGGCGAGTCGCTTGGGTGTATGATGGAACGTATCTCTACACGCCCTGTAGGGAGGTTTATATAGGCTCACCTCCCCTAGGGTTTACATATCTCAAACGATTCGGTTAAAGCTTCGGTACTCGTTTAACCTAATCCGACTGGGCCTATCTACTCGCCTGGGCCTTCAACTTCTAGTCACTCGGTTCCTTGCTGGGCTTCAATCCAGTCGCCGTCTTGCAGTCCCACTCGCCAAGTCTTGGGCCAGTCGGAAACGTCCTGCTGGGTATACCCCGGTAGGCACATCCCCATCACTTCTTGTTGGGGCACTCGTTGGAATAGTGGCCTTTATTTCCACAGTCATAACAGGTCACTTGTGACTTGTCCTTGGTTGCGACACACACAGCATTGCTTCCAGTCCTCGGGGCAGTGTTGGTGTTGGCGGTAGCATTGTTGGTGTTGAACTTGGGTTGGGCACGGGTGAAATTGCTAGAGTTGCCGGGGTTGTTGTGATTTCCTCCGGGTCTAGGGTTTCCATGGTTGGGGTAGGTCGTACGGGTCATAGGGGGTATGTTGGTTCTTGGGGCATATCCTGGAGATGGGTTGGGGCGATACTTTGGGGTCTGATGAGTTCCGGGTTGATGCATCATGCGACGCTTGCGGTTCTCATTGGCTTGGTTGATCTTTCCTTCCATCTGGATAGCAGAGTCGACAAGGGCTTCAATATCAGCAAAGGGGATATTGACTAACACCGTCTACATCTCGTCATGCAAACCATTCAGGAATCTTTCTTTCTTCTTGGCTTCGGTGTCTATCTCGTCCGGGGCATACCTAGCTAATGACAAAAATTTGTTACGGTATTCCACTACAGTCATCCTTCCTTGCTTTAGCTCTCTGAACTCGTCTCTCATTCTCTTGATCAAACCTGGTGGCACATGGGTTTTGCTAAACTTGACCTTGAATTCCTCCCAGGTCATCATCTGGCCTCGGTCATTGCACGAACACTGTTCCACCATGCCCTGGCATCTCCGGCTAGATAATGGGTGGCGAATAGGACTTTCTCGTTGGCTTCCACTCCGGCGACTTCTAGGTTGTTTTCCATGGTTTGCAGCCAATCATCGGCATCTAGGGGTTCTTCTGACTTGGTGAAAACGGGTGGGTTAGTATTCTGGAAATTCTTGAGCTTAGATCCATGGTTGTCCTGATTTCCGTGGCCTTGGTTGTTGTGGGCTAGCTGGGCTATCTGTTGCAGAGTGGCTAGATTGGCTTGACGTTCCGCTCTTTCAGCTTCGCGGTCAGAAGTCAACGTTTGCAGGATCTGCAACATCGGGTCCGGGGCTGAACCACTTCCTCCACGTGGCATCTGAAGATTGATATAGATCATTAGAAAAGAGGGAAATTTCTAAGGTCTTGGGTCTTTGAAAAGTTTTAAATGTTTGGCTCAGATTTTTCTGGAAACTTGATTTTTCATTCATTCACTCATAGCACACAGTATAACACACACCACAACAAAGAAAAACAGATGGTTTTAAGAACCATTCTGGAAACTACGATACAGTGGGACCGACTACTACTCACTACGCTAGTGCTCAGTGCTACTAATCCTCGGAGTCTGTGGCTTCATCATCTTCAGCATCATCGATGAAGGTGAAATCATCCTCATCGGTGAAGAAGTCCATGGCCTGATCCTCCAGAAAATCATCGTCATCGCTGAGATAAGAGTAAGGGTCTCCATGAAGATCCTCTCCGGCATTCTCCCTTTCCTCCAATTGCATGTCTCTCTCGTGGATGGTCTCCTCCAGAGATGAGATGAGGTGGCGAAGACGGGCAATAATGCGCTCTTTTTTGTCGAGCTGATGGCGGCGAGACTTGCGATCCTTTGCTAGCATGGCTATGTCTGATCCTTCGTCTTGATGATGGCAGACTTGTGGTTGCAATAGTCATGGCAGTTGTCCAACTCCTGCTGACGGTCATACATCATGAAGCTAAGGTGGTCCAATTGAGTCTTCAGCTCGGGGTGGTATGGGGCTTCCAGTGGTTATCCATTTGCATCACGTCTTGGGCAAAACTCAAAGCGAGTACCCTTGATCTGATTGATGCTCTGCCCACACAGACGGGAAAGAGCTTCCTGCATTGCTCTGGCAAGTCCATCGAGCCAGTTGCTTTCCCTCAAGGTAAACTGAATTCCCTCCGCAGTGGGAGGTTCAATCTTTCCTCTGAGACTTGCAACAATTAGCCACTGCAGATCTTCTCCTCCTTGATCATTGAGCTGAGCTCCAAAGAACTCGGGGTGCGGACGCTCCAGAAGTTCCGAAAGCTGATCCAGATCCCTCTCAAAGATAAGGTCTCCCCCATTCCCAAGTTGGTAAAACTTGCTGTACTTCATGTCCATCTATAAAAATAGAGGATGAGTAGATTAGCAGAGTGATCAAGTGTGTCAAAAATTTATGTATTTTGCAAGAGTTTTTGAGGAACATGAATTTTTAGGAAAGAATCAAAGAGATAAGAATGAGAATAGGTTTTTGTAAATATTTGTTTTCTGTGGTTTTGAAACTAAGTTTTTGATTCAAACGTCCAGTCTAACTAGGGTCTCCTATGGTCAGGATGGCTCTGATACCAACTTGTCAACACCCGGATTTTTCAATCCTAGATGCCTATTATCCCATACATCGCAATCCCAGGATTACCATTTTTGCGAGACATAACAGAATTGGATACCATAGTACATCATCCATTACAAACGATACATAAGTTCTTACACAAATAGGGATCTCATGATCCGGTTCTTAATACAACATCAAGCAGCAGAATACGTAATACTAACGGTAGCGTAGGCGAAGCTCCATCTTCGGGGTCACAAGCAATGCTGACGATGGGAGATGATCCTAGTTGTCGTAACCTTCCTGGGTTCCATCCTCCAGGTACTCCTCTTCATAGTCTGGCCATGGGAATAGCCAGGGACAAAGCCATGAGTACTCTTTAAGTACTCGCAAACTAATACTAATAGGTAAAGGGGGTTTTCGGATAATAGGACACTAGGTTCTAGGGTTGTTTTGCAAAAGCCAGATTTATCTCTACTAAGTTCTAAAACTAGTCACAATTTTATAAATCCTATAAGCGGGAGCTTGTGTTTCATATCACAACTCTGTTGTGGTCAAGTCAAAGTCTCAATTCATCTCACAGGTCATTTTGAAAAGTCTGACGGGGGAACAGTATGGCCACTCCAACTGTCCATAACCGCGGACGCGGCTATTCGAATAGTTTGACACTCTGCAGAGATTATACACTTTCACCACAACATTCGATACATCCGTCAGGAACAAATCCAGAATTCACCATACTCAGTATGCGGATAATCAATCCTAACCTTTCGATTACACGCCCTAGTATAAGCACCTCTCCTGTGAGTTTGGCCTCCCAACCATGACCAGTTGTCATCTTGGGTACTGCACAGGTGGACAATCTTCACAAGGTAGCCTCAGCTCAGACCTTGGCCATGAGGGAACTAATACTAAGGAATATAAGTTTCCAGTCAAGCCCTACCCAATATTCGGGTATTGTGGTTGTACGATAAAATTGGAATGGTATCGCATCCAGACAACCATCAGTTTTAAAAAGGGGTAAGGCTCATGCCTCAACATTTTCATTCACCAAAATCATCAGGTGTTCGGAAACACATGTCCAAAACATTTCAATAGAATGATCCATCATTCCAAGGTTTTCATAACCATTTTTCCACCAAGTATTCCCATCTAAAGTTGATCAAGTTTTATGCTTAGCACTAGCATCTACAGGTGGGGGTAGTAATGATGAGGGGTGGTAACTAGTGGAGTTTCAACTAAGTACAACCTTATGTTTCAGGCTGATGTCAAGGTTTCTAACTTAGGCCAAATTTTATGCTCTTTATGCAACCTTCAGCATCTTTCCAATATCTACCAGTCTCTTAAGTAAACTCTAAGTAAGCTTTGATAAAGAAATAGAGTAAGAAGCTTGCACATAAAACTAGGTTTGGTTTATCAAGTGGGTGTGATCACATATGCTTAAGGCATAGTAACAAGTAGGGGTTTGTTGCATCAGTAGGGTATCCTGCAAGTGTTAGCTTGCATCAATGTCAATATAAGCTTGCCTTGTGCAGAGCAGTGGTTGAAGTTCTCCTCGACTTCTTCTTCGTAGTATCCTCCTTCCTCCTCGTATCCTTGGTCGGTACTAGCGTCTATGAATAAATACGAGGTACACAATCACCAAACAATACTTAACTACTTGCAATCATCACACACAAAGGTCCTATGGATGATCTAGCATCATCCCTAATATTACAAGGTTAAGGCTTGATTTAATTCCTTTTATTTTTAGAAAAGTAATTTCTACTCATTTAAAAACTACTTAAGATTTAATATTCTCTAAACCAAACATGGGATCATGTTGACACATGTCATCACCACATATTGTAGTCCATGGGAATGTGATTTAAAGTGGTGTCACAATTTAATAAGGTTTTACCCCTTTTATTTTAATTAAATAAAGTGGCTAGAAATGCTTATGTAGCATTCTTTTATTCCTTGAACATTATTTCTGCAAGTAAACCTATATATTTTTATATATTCTGAAAGGTATGGTTAAATGTGATTTTGGAGAGTTGGAATCAACTCAAAAGCTATTATGGTTTAAATTTGAAAAATGTTTGAATGCAGAAAAGCTTCTGCCTTGTTATTTTTACCATGGGTGATCTATAGATCCAAATGACTTGAATCCAACGGGCTTGGATTCAGCATTCACAGACCTTTCCAACAAAATTGGTTTCATTCAATTTGGTGCACTGAATCGATCTGGGTTGATTTTGGAAGTTGGGTACACAAGTGTGTTTGAATTGAAATAGAAAAAGGTTTAATTTGAATAACTGGGATGCGCGGGAAAAGTTACTGGGCCGGCCTGCTAAGCGCAGTGCTCCCGCGGGCTACTTAAGTGGGTGTCCCCACTCGTCAGTGACACGGGGCTGGGCGAAGCGGTATGGGGCGACATGGATCGTTCGATCTAGTTCTAATCTAACGGTTGGGAGTCATCGTCGACACGAGACAACTCCGGCGAGAACAAAACCTAGCGCGGCTAGTGAGGGTCGCTGGGGGCTCACCGGGGTACTGGCGAGGGTCGGCGAGGCGGGAGAACGACGAAGTCGATGACGGCGAACTCAGGGATGGTCGCGGCAGCTCCTGGGGCGGCTCCAATCGCTGGTCCCTTCTTCTCCGGCAGCGGCAGGCTCCAGTGAAATTCCGACGAGGTGGTGCTCGCCTTGCTCTGAGAATGGTGTGGCACGATCAGTGAGGAGAGGGGAGTGAGATGGTGTGAAGAAATCGTGCGGGGGTGGCCTCTATTTATAGTCGAGCGAGGGGACCGTCGGGGCGCACGGTGAGCTCGTCGGGGGCGAGGTTACAGGCGGCTAATGGCATGGACAAGGGTAGGGGACGGTGCGGTGTCTCTTGGCGATGCTCAACGACATGGTCTCGAGTCATGGGGCGGTGTGGTTTGGTCTGGAACGGGCGATGCTCTGCGCGGCAGAGGCGGCGTCTTTGACGGCGGGCGGTGGCTGTGCGTCACAGGGCAACAAACGGGGATGTCTGGCGGTCTCCTGGGTCGGTGAGGATTGTGTATGCACGCGGCGAGGGCGGCGCGCGGTCTGTGGGTGATGGTCGAGGGTGGCGCTCTGGCGCACGCTCGGCATGGTCTGGGCGCGGCTTGTGCGCGTGTTCCAGGGCTTGCCAACGCTCGCGGGTGGGACATGTAGTGGCGGTGGACGGTGGGCTGCCTCCCAGACATGCTGGCTAGGCTTGCTGCTGCTCCTAGCTTGCTATCGACTATGGGGTGGCAAGAGGGTGCTTGGCTATTCACCATTGATGACAATGGCAAGCTCACAGTGGTGCCAGTGCCTGGCTAATCTTCCTAGATGATCTACTGAGTTGTGTGTGAGCTAAATGGGGAACCAGTTAGGCAAGAATCACTGCTCACAATAGTGTTTGATGTTTGTTTGATTTGTGTCTGCAACCTGTTTGATGAAATGGCCGCATGAAATCAAGTTTTGAATTTTGAAATGATTTTTGGTGGGTTTGCTAGATTGGTGCTGGTGAGTCTGCAGATGCTTGGGTTTTGAAAATTTGAGCTTTTTTTAGTAGTTTTTGAAAAAGTGGGATCTTCCCATATGATAAAGATTCAATTTTGAATTGTCATTTAAACTATGCATTTGAAAGTTTCTGGATGATCACAAAGTGGGCCTTGATACCTTGTCATGAGTACATTCAAGGGGTGCAAAGATCTAAAAAAGTTTCTGTTAGGTTCTGAAAGTTTGAGACAGCCAAAGTAGGCATGTGAGTTAAATTGGCCAAAATGACCATTCATTTCATATATGTGTTTTGATTTACTTGTCTTTAGGAAAAGTGTGGGATGTTTTAGATGGTGTTTATTTCACCTAAGAAACATTTTACAAGCAATGGAACAAACAAACAAGGTGGTTTTAAAGGATTTCAAAATCCATGCATACACATATGCATGCATTCCTGATTTCATTTAGAAAAGTTTTTGTTAACCCTAATTTTGATGATTAGAATTTGATGATCCAAGCTCAGTATTTTTGGGATGTTACACTGCAACCCCCCAGGCGCGGCCAGGCCTGGCCCGCGCCTGGCAGGGGTATGGGCCCCTCAGTCCTCCACTCCGTCTCGTACTCTAGCTCCATGGATCTTCTGGTGAAATAGGATTTTTGGCATATTTTCCGTGATTTTTCCTGATAGTTGATTTTCTGCACAAAAACTAGACACCAAGGTAATTCTACTGAAAACAGCGTCAGTCCGTGTTATTTGTTTCCAAATCACACAAGTTTAGAGGAGAAACAATAGCAAAAGTGTTTGGAAAAGTAGATACGTTTTGGATGTATCAACTCCCCCCAAGCTTAGCTTATTGCTTGTCCCCAAGCAATTCAGTTGAAAACTGAGTGCAATAAAAGAACTTTCACGAACACATTTGCTTCATATGATGTATATATTCTCAGCACAGGAGTAGATACTTAAACCATTCATAATAAGAAGTATGCAACTAAGTCTACCCAATAGTCATTGCAAGCTATGAAGAGAAACCAACTCAATAATAATAAGTAGCATGAAACATAAACATAAGCAATATTCCAATGCTCATAAGAAGGTATGATAGAGTGGTATATCGCTTGCCTTTGTTTGTAGAAAACAATATAAATGCCAAGGCACCTCTGAAGTTCAAGTAAAGACTAGAAGTAAAGATATCAGAGATACAAGCATCAAAGTCATGACATGATTAACCAAGTTTTGAGACAAACACAAGAGTGACAACTATGCTCTCAAGAAGGTGCTCATAGAATAAGTGGTTGACTCAAAAAGGAAGTGAAAGGGTTTTGAAAAGTTTGAAAGGCTTCCAAATGCTGAAAGTAAGGTACTCATTAGCTTTGAGCTCTCATTGACCCTATCATAGACATCTTTATATGGTTAAGGTGAAAGTGAGGTCCAATCTGAGTTATATGCTTCACAGACCACAAACTGGAAATCTCATGCCCCTTGAGTATGAGGGTCGCTCCTCATGCTACTCAACTTTAGTTACCTGTAAGTTCTTGTCATTGTAAATACATGCGTATCATAGAGAACCACCAACGGGGTACCCCTTGCACATGATACAGGAGCTATCCCGAGATCAAAATGACAAGGCAAGCAGACAATGAGCATCTCAGCAATCCTTTTATTTTCTATTTGCATAGGTTTTTATTGAAGATGCTTCATATATTGCTCATTATGGTTTGCTGCAAGCTTCCACCATGATTAGGCATGGCTTAGGCTAGCGGCCCAGGCATTTCTCTAACACACATATATATATAACTCCATGAACTCACAATCTCCCCTTTTATTTCACACCGATGACATCCGTAAACAAAAGAGCATGATATCAACTGGATATGTATCCATAAATGTTGAAAGCGTTCCCCGTGATAGCACGGTTCTGCTAACTCCCAGCCTATAATTTGCAAGTATATAACTTTCATGGACAAGTCACAATGGTTTAGGCTTATTAAGTGCAGGAAATAAAGTGTGCCATCAAGTTCGTGAGAGCTTTACTAACTAACTTTCTCAAAGTAGATAAACATTTTATTTGGAAGAAAACAAGGCATAGTGAATATGCACTGAAATAGCAAATGATGCTAATAGGTAGGTATGGTGGACATTGTTGGCAAAATTGGTTTTGCGGAGTTGGATGCACAAGTGGAGCTCATACTTAGTGCAAGTGAAGGCTAGCAATAGAGAGAGAGAGAAACAAACAAGAGAACAATAACTGTCATAATCATGCTTGCAACAAAATAGGACTAATTATGGCATGAAAGTGATACAAGAACTCTAAGTCAAAATAAATCATCGAGGCTTACTGACTATTGTTTAGTAATATGCATGCGTGAGCATGTGCCAAGTCGATTCACATGAAACATTTAGAGGAGGATACCACAATATCTTACAAAATTATGAATAGAACAATGCAAGCAAACATTCATATGACATGCTACAAACTATTTGCAAGCTAGAGCTAATCACAAGAAAGCAAGCACCACTAAGCATCCATAATAACATATACCTTACATGAACAGACTAAGCATGCTCACAATGATGAGTATATGTACAAAAATGAAAACAAATAGAGTTCGTTACCAGCCTCTTACCACACCTAAAGTTGTATTAATCTTCATTATTTCCCTTCACTTGTGTGACTTGAATAATAACATGAAACCAAAATCCACTGAGGACGGCTAAACCCTACAAAGAACTCACAAAACCAAAGAAGAACAACACATATTATTGGTGTTTTCGATTTTTTAAAGCAAGCAAACAAAACAAAATCTTTTTGGATTTTTTTATTTTAAGGCAAACCAAAGCTAAAAATCAAAGAAACAAACCAAGAGAAACAACAAAAATATTTTTGGTATTTTTCGTGTTTTGAGAAAGCAGAGACAAAAACCAAAAAGAAAGCAAAACTTGGATATACAAAGAACCGACGGAACATTATATATAGATGAGTGTGATGTCGGTATACTTCCCCCTAAGCTTAGGCTTTTGGCCTAAGTGGGGCTCAACTCCATGGTGACCAAGAAGGTGCACCTCCGTAGTACGACGAGGAGGCCCCTTCATCCTGGTAAGAGTTCGAGGACTCCCATGTGTAGTGCACAGAGGGGTCGTATGAGGGCGCGTCCCCCTAGTGTCCATGTAAGCCAAGAATGTGCAACTTCTCATCCATCTCCTCCTTGGAGTGTGACAAAGGTCCCTGGGAAATACTGAACAAAGTGGTTTGGGGTAGAGGGATCTCTCTCTCTTCCCCGTTAGTAAACAAGATTCTATAAACCAGGCTCACAAGGGTAGAGCCAGCAGTGACAAAGTGATGCGCTTTCATAGCAGCAAGATCAAGCCTCCGAGGAGCCAAAACTATATCATTTGGATCAACAACAAGGTCTACAGCAGCAACAACACGTGCAGCAATAATTCCCCCATAAATGGGTCCCTTAGCAGCTAAACGACGAGCAATGAGAGAACCAAGATTGTACCTAGTTTCATTGTTGAGTGTAGCAGCTAGGAAGGACAAATGATAGTTGGAAATATTACTAGTGTTCTTCCTACCAAGAACACTAGTGGCAAGATAATAAGCAAAGTACCCGATAGCTGGGAGTTGAATATTTCTTATCTTTCCCCGTTGGGCTCTATGGTCATCATCATTAGTTATCCCGCGGTAGAGCTCCAACAAATCAGCGGGTTGAGCTGGAATCTTCTTCACCGTCCTAGCTGTTGGAATTATGCCCTAGAGGCAATAATAAAGATGTTATTATTATAATTCTTGTTCATGATAAAGTTTATATTCCATGCTAGAATTGTATTAAGCGGAAACTTTAATACTTGTGTGGTTTGTGAACAACACCGTGTCCCTAGTACGCCTCTATGGACTAGCTCATTGATTAATGATGGTTAAGGTTTCCTAACCATAGACATGAGTTGTCGATTAATAATGAGATCATATCATTGGGAGAATGATATGATGGACAGACCCAAATTAAGCGGAGCAATTAGATCGTGTCATCGTGTTCATCTTTGCGAAGCTTTTCTTATGTCAAATATTGTATTCCTTAGACCATGAGATAATGCAACTCCCTGGTATCGGAAGAAAGCTTTGAGGTCATCAAACGTCATCCTATGAGAGGGTGATCATAAAGGTGTCTCTCAGGTAATCGGAAAGTGCCTGTTGGGTTGTATGTATCGAGATGGGATTTGTCCCTCCCAAGTCGGAGAGATATACTTCGGGCCCACTCGGTAATCTATATCAACACCGCTTGCAAGCATGTGGTTAAGGAGTTGATCACAAAGTGATATCAGATTACGGAACGAGTAAAGTACTTGCTGTGAACGAGATTGAACTAGGTTTGTCGTTACCGACCATCGAATCTCGGGCAAGTAAAATATCGCGTGACGAAGGGAATATATATGGGATTGATTGAATCCTGGCATCGTGGTTCATCCGATATGATCATCGATGAATGTGTGGGAGTCAATATGGGTTTCCAGACCCCGCTGTTGATTATTGATAGAAGATCATGTCTGCATATTCTCGAACCCGAAGGGTCACACACTTAACGTGTCTTGACGCTAGGATAGATTGGATAATTGGTTTATGAGTTTTTGTTCGGAGTCTCGGATGATATCCAGGACGTGACGAGAGGTTCCGGAATGGTCCGGAGAATAAGATTCATATAAGGCAAAGCAGATTTTGGAGTTCGGAATTGTTTCGAATTGTTCGGTATTGTACCAGAAGCTTCTAGAACCTTCCAGAGTGGGACCAACGTGGACCCACTTGTCGGGAGGGGGCGTGGGCCTACGAGGGAGTGCCCTGGCCGCATTGGGCCAGGGGCAGAAGGCCCCATAGGCCCAGCCAGCCAAGCCCTAGGGGAAACCCTAGGGGAGCTTCTAGAAGGGGGGAACTTGCCCCCCACTCGGAGGCATCGCCACTTGCGGTGTTAGACCGGATCGAATCACGACGAGGAGAAGCGAGTACGACTACATTAACCACGTTCCGTTGAACGTTCCGCTGTGCGAATCTTCAAGGGTATGAAGATCTCATCTATCCCCTCCCCCCTCGTTGTTTGCATATCCTAGATTAGATCTTGGATTTTCCCGTTCGCTTCCGTAGAAAATTTTGATTTACTATGCTGCGAAACCCTTCAGTGGTATCAGAGCTAGATCTATGCGTAGATGTGTTTCACGAGTAGAACACAACATGCTTGTTGGGGGCGTTGATGTTTTCTGTTGCAAGCCTCTTGTTTGTGTACTTCTTATGACGCGGGATAGTGAGATCGAAGCGGTCCAGGATAACTTTACGCGACCTCATTCGCGAGACCGGCTCCGCACTTGACGTGTGGCTTGTTCCACACATGCGGCTGGTGGATGCTAGTTTCTCTCACTATAGTTGTCATGGGATTTACACCGGAGTTTGGCAACCATAATATCACCGTTGTGGCTTTCCGTAGGTAAGAATCGTTCTTAGCTTGTTACTCCCATAAGCCACGTAAAACATGCAACAACAAAGTAGAGGCGTCTAACTTGTTTTTTGCAGGGAGTGTTTTCTGTGATATGGTATGGCCCAAGATGTGATGTGTATGTTGTATGCAATGGTCATGTTTTGTAATGTTTCACGACTTGCATGTCGATGAGTACACAACCGGCAGGAGCCATATGGTTGTCTTTATAATTGTGTATGACCTGTGTGTCAACTTATTATACGCCATGTAATAGCTTTACTTTATCGCTAAGTAGTTAGCAATAGTTGTAGTTGCTATTCGTGGTGGAGGCAATCATGGTGGAGCGATGGAGATCATGCTGGCACGCACAAGATGGAGATCATTGCGCGAAGATTGGCTATACCATGTCACATAAAGTTATATGCATGTGATGTTTATCCTTTTATGTATCTTATTATGCTTAGATCGTGACGGTAGAATTATAAGATGATTCATCACTTAAAGATCAAGATGAAACTGTGTTCTCCCCATGTATGCACCATTGTGAAAGTTCGTCGTGTTCAAGCATCACGTGATGATCGGGTGCTATAAACTCTACATTCACATACAACGGGTGCAAGCCAGTTTTGCACACGCGGAAATACTTGCGTTTGACTTGACGAGCCTAGCATGTACAGACATGGCCTCGGAACACATGAACCGAAAGGTTAAGCATGAGTCATATGAATGATATGATCGACACTTTGTTGTCCACCATTGAAACCACATCTCTTATCATGAAGATCGGATTAGGTGTGGTGAATTTGGATCATGTTCACTAAACAACTTGAGGGATGTTGAATTTAGTGGGAGTTCATCTAGTAATTTGATTAAGTTGAACTAGTTATCATGAACATAGTCTAAATTGTACTTGCAAATTTTGTAGATAAAATGGCTAAGTCCAACTTCAACTTCAACGTTTTTGCTGAGAAAGAAAAGCTTAAGAACAATGGGTCTAACTTCACCAACTGGTTCCACAATCTGAGAATCATTCTCGCTGGCGGACAAAAGGATTATGTCCTTGAGAAAGCGCTAGGTGACGCCCCTGCTGTAGATGCGCCGACTGATGAGAAAGTTGTTTATCAGTCACGCAAAGATGATTATGGTGTGATTAAGAGCACCATGTTGTTTGCTATGGAATGGGACCTTCAAAATCATTTTGAGGATTTCCCCGGGCCCTTTGAGATTCTTGAGGAACTGAAAACTATGTTTCAGACTCAGGCCCGTTCTGAGAGATATGAGATCTCTGAGAAATTCTTTAACTGCAAGATGGAGGAAGGGAGTTCCGTTATTGAGCACGCCATAAAGACGGGCTACACTCAACGCCTTGAGCAACTGGACTGCAAGATTCCAGAGGAGCTTAAGATTGACAGGGTTCTGCAATCACTCCCTCCTAGCTACAAAGGTTTTGTAGTTACTCATAATCAGATTAGTTCCACTGATATGATCACTGAGCTCTTCGCTAAGCTGAAAGCTGCGGAGGTGGACATCAAGAAAGATAACCATGTGTTGATGGTCAACAAGCCCCCCAGCTTTAAGAAAGGTAAGGGTGCAAAGAAGCCCTTCAAGAAAGGCGGCGGCAAGCGCGTTGCCCCTGCTGAGAAGAAGCTTAAGTCTGGACCTAAGCCGGACACTGAGTGCTTCTATTGCAAGGACAAGGGTCACTGGAAGCGCAACTGTCCGAAGTACTTAGCGGACAAGAAGGCTGGCACCATCAAAGGTATATTTGATATACATGTTATTGATGTTTTCCTTACTAGCCCTCGTTGTTGTGCCTAGGTATTTGATACTGGTTTAGTTGCTAATATTTGTAACTCGAAACATGAGCTACGGAATAGACGGCGGCTGGCGAGGGATGAGGTGACGATGCGCGTTGGCAACGGATCAAGAGTTGATGTGATGGTCGTCGGCACGCTCTCCTTAGTTTTACCTTCGGGATTATTTTTAAACCTCAATAAATGTTATTATGTGCCTGCGTTGAGCATGAACATCATATCTGGATCGTGTTTATTGCAAGACGGTTATTCATTTAAATCTGAGAATAATGGTTGTTCTATTTATATGAGTAACATCTTTTATGGTCATGCACCTGCTATGAATGGTTTATTTCTTCTGAATCTCGAAAGGGATGAAACACACATCCATAAAATTGAGGCTAAGAGATGCAAGGTAGATAGTGATAATACTACTTATTTGTGGCACTGCCGTCTAGGTCATATTGGTGTAAAATGCATGAAGAAACTCCATTCCGATGGACTTTTGGAGTCTCTTGATTTTGAATCATTTGACACATGCGAGCCATGCCTCATGGGAAAGATGATCAAAACCCTGTTCTCCGGAATGATGGAGCGAGCAACAGACTTGTTGGAAATCATACATACCGATGTATGCGGACCGATGAGTGTTTCGACGCGCGGTGGATATCGCTATTTTCTCACTTTTACTGATGACTTAAGTAAATATGGGTATATCTATTTAATGAAACATAAATCTGAAACATTTGAAAAGTTCAAAGAATTTCAGAATGAAGTGGAAAACCATCGTAACAGAAAAATTAAGTTTCTACGATCCGATCGTGGAGGTGAATATTTGAGTTATGATTTTCTCACGCATCTTAAAGCAAGCGGAATCGTTTCGCAACTCACGCCACCCGGAACACCACAGCGCAATGGTGTGTTTGAACGCCGGAATCAAACTCTATTAGATATGGTGCGATCAATGATGTCTCTTACTGATTTGCCGTTATCATTTGGGGTTATGCATTAGAAACCGCTGCATTCACTTTAAATAGGGCACCATCTAAATCCGTTGAGACGACACCGTATGAACTGTGGTTTGGTGCTAAACCTAAGTTGTCGTTTCTTAAAGTTTGGGGATGTGAAGCTTACGTCAAGAAGTTGATGCCGGACAAGCTCGAACCCAAAGCGGAGAAATGCGTCTTCATAGGATACCCTAAGGAAACTATTGGGTATACTTTCTATCATAGATCCGAAGGCAAAGTGTTTGTCACAAAGAACGGATCCTTTCTTGAGAAGGAGTTTCTCTCGAAAGAAGTGAGTGGGAGGAAAGTAGAGCTAGACGAGGTTGTTGAACCTTCTCTTGAGTTGGAGAGTAGCGCAGCACCTGAAATTGTTCCAGTGTCGTTTGCACCGACAATAGAGGAAGCAAATGACAAGGATCATGAAGCTTCAGACGATGCTACTACTGAACGTCGCAGGTTGACAAGGTCATGTGCCCCTCCTGAGTGGTACGACAACCCTGTCTTAACTGTCTTGTTAGTAGACGAGAGTGAATCTGCGAACTATGAGGAAGCGATGATGAGCCCAGACTCTGAGAAATGGCTAGAGGCCATGAAATCCGAATTAGGATCCATGAGCGAAAACCAAGTATGGACTTTGGTGGACCCTCCTAGCGACCGAAAGGCCGTTGAGTGCAAATGGATCTTCAAGAAGAAAACAGACGCGGATGGTAATGTTACTGTCTATAAAGCTCGACTTGTCGCGAAAGGTTTTCGACAAGTTCAAGGTGTTGACTACGATGAGACTTTCTCTCCCATAGCGATGTTTAAGTCTATTCGGATTTTATTAGCAATTGCTGCGTTTCATGATTATGAAATATGGCAGATGGATGTCAAGACTGCGTTCCTCAATGGCAACATTGATGAAGAGTTGTATATGATGCAACCTGAAGGTTTTGTCGATCCAAAGGATGCTGATAAAGTGTGCAAACTTCAGTGTTCCATTTATGGACTGAAGCAAGCATCTCGGAGTTGGAACCTTCGTTTTGATCAAGTGATCAAGAGCTTTGGATTTGTTCCAAATTGCTACGAAGCTTGTATCTACAAGAAAGTGAGTGGGAGCTCAGTGACATTTCTGGTACTATATGTGGATGACATATTGATTATTAGAAATGACATTGACATGCTTAACGATGTGAAGAGTTATTTGAACAAAAGTTTTTCAATGAAAGACCTAGGGGAAGCTGCTTATATATTGGGCATCAAAATCTATAGAGATAGACAAAGACGCCTGATAGCTTTAAGCCAAAGTACATACCTAGACAAAGTTCTGAAAAGGTTCAGAATGGATAAGGCAAAGAAAGGTTCAGTGCCTATGTTGTCAGGTAAGATATTGAGCAAGGCTCAGTGTCCAGCTATGGTAAATGATAGAGAAGCTATGAGCAAAGTGCCTTATGCCTCGGCCATAGGTTCTATCATGTATGCCATGCTGTGTACTAGACCGGATGTGTCCAATGCTCTTAGTTTGACGAGCAGATACCAAAGTGATCCAGGAGTGGAACACTGGACAGCCGTGAAGAACATCCTAAAGTATTTAAATAGGACTAAATAAATGTTCTTAGTCTATGGAGGTGATGAACAACTCATCGTAAAGGGTTACGTCGACGCTAGTTTCGACACCGACAAGGATGATTCTAAATCTCAGACAGGATACGTTCATATTTTGAATGGAGGAGCTGTGAGCTGGAGAAGCTGCAAGCAAAGCGTGATCGCGGGATCTATAGTAGAAGCGGAATACATGGCTGTTGCAGAAGCGTCAAGTGAAGGAGTTTGGATCAGGAACTTCATCACTGAGCTTGGTGTGGTTCCAAGTGCCTTGGATCCACTAGAGATATTGTGTGACAACACTGGCGCCATAGCACTGGCTAAGGAACCAAGATATCATCCAAAGACCAAACATATCAACCGCAAGTTTCATATAATCTGAGATTATATAACAGATGGAGATCTGAAGATTAGCAAAGTACATACAGATCTGAATGTCGCAGATCCATTGACTAAACCTCTTCCACGAGCAAAACATGATCAGCACCTTAGTGCCATGGGTGTTAGATTGTTGCCAGATGTAAACTAGATTATTGACTCTAGTGCAAGTGGGAGACTGTTGGAATTATGCCCTAGAGGCAATAATAAAGATGTTATTATTATAATTCTTGTTCATGATAAAGTTTATATTCCATGCTAGAATTGTATTAAGCGGAAACTTTAATACTTGTGTGGTTTCTGAACAACACCGTGTCCCTAGTATGCCTCTATGGACTAGCTCATTGATTAATGATGGTTAAGGTTTCCTAACCATAGACATGAGTTGTCTATTAATAATGAGATCATATCATTGGGAGAATGATATGATGGACATACCCAAATTAAGCGGAGCAATTAGATCGTGTCATCGTGTTCATCTTTGCAAAGCTTTTCTTATGTCAAATATTGTATTCCTTAGACCATGAGATAATGCAACTCCCTGGTATCGAAAGAAAGCTTTGAGGTCATCAAACGTCATCCTATGAGAGGGTGATCATAAAGGTGTCTCTCAGGTGATCGGAAAGTGCCTGTTGGGTTGTATGTATCGAGATGGGATTTGTCCCTCCCAAGTCGGAGAGATATACTTCGGGCCCACTCGGTAATCGATATCAACACCGATTGCAAGCATGTGGTTAAGGAGTTAATCACAAAGTGATATCAGATTACGAAACGTGTAAAGTACTTGCTGTGAACGAGATTGAACTAGGTATGCCGTTACCGACGATCGAATCTCGGGCAAGTAAAATATTCGCGTGACGAAGGGAATATATATGGGATTGATTGAATCCTGGCATCGTGGTTCATCCGATATGATCATCGATGAATGTGTGGGAGTCAATATGGGTTTCCAGACCCCGCTGTTGATTATTGATAGAAGATCATGTCTGCATATTCTCGAACCCGAAGGGTCACACACTTAACATGTATCGACGCTAGGATAGATTGGATAATTGGTTTATGAGTTTTTGTTCGGAGTCTCGGATGAGATCCAGGACGTCACGAGAGGTTCCGGAATGGTCCGGAGAATAAGATTCATATAAGGCAAAGCAGATTTTGGCGTTCGGAATTGTTTCGGATTGTTCGGTATTGTACCGGAAGCTTCTAGAACCTTCCGGAGTGGGACCAACGTGGCCCCAATTGTCGGGAGGGGGCGTGAGCCTACGAGGGAGTGCCCTGGCCGCATTGGGCTATGGGCACAAGGCCCCATAGGCCCAGCCGGCCAAGCCCTAGGGGAAACCCTAGGGGAGCTTCTAGAAGGGGGGAACTTGCCCCCCACTTCTCCCTCCTTGGCCGCCGGCCCTAGGGCTTGGGGGAGGGGCTAGGGCTGGCCGCCCACCCCTCTATATAAAGAGGGCTGGGGGTGCACCCCTCCAAAACCCCCTCCACAACCCTAGCCGCCCTGCTGCCCCTCCTCTCTCTCTCCCTCCCGACTGCGCGTAGGCAAAGCCCTGCCGCAGAAACTCTCCACCGCTTGCACCGCGCCGTCGCGTTGTAGATCCAATCCATCTCTCCACCCCACTTGCTGGACTGAGGAAGGAGGAGACGTCGAGGTGCCGCACGTGTGCATCTCTCGGAGGCATCGCCACTTGCGGTGTTAGATCGGATCGGATCGCGAGGAGGAGAAGCGAGTACGACTACATCAACCACGTTCCATTGAACGTTCCGCTGTGCGAATCTTCAAGGGTATGCAGATCTCATCTATTCCCCCCCCCCTCATTGTTTGCATCTCCTAGATTAGATCTTGGCTTTTCCCGTTCGCTTCCGTAGAAAATTTTGATTTACTATGCTGCGAAACCCTTCACTAGCTGTACCAAGACCCAGGATCTCACAAAATTTCTTCAATGTCATGGTGTAAGGCCTGCCATAAATTTTGAAAGACACATATGGCTTGAAAACATTGTTAGAAAAGGAGAAACTCTCCACAAAGGTTTTAGTAAGCGTAGCATACTGCAAGCTCTCATCCTGCATATAAATCGTTAGTCCAACCCTCTAAACCAAGGTTAGGAAATCATTGAAAATCCCAGCAGCCCACAAAAAGGTTGTACACGGAAAGGTGGAAGGGTGTGCATCCCCCTCATCTCCCTCGTCGCCAAATCGCGGTGTAATGAGAACCTCATTGTATGAAGGCTTGGCTCGGGAGGATGATCTTGAAGGCCTTGCCCTCCTAGGTGCATCACTCTCAAATATTTCGCCAAAGGTGTGGTTGTCCATGACCTGTTTTTCTGAAATGTTTAGACAAACATCAAACCAAGTGATTTCCAAGTTGATAAATGATGAGAAACTACTATAGGAACTTTCTAGAGGGCTACACATGCATCAAAATGAAATATCTAAGCATAGAACAAGCATGCAAGCTCACACAACCTGACACCTATAGCATCAAAATACTCAAGATACAATCTACCAATCACAAATCTAATTGGGCAAGCGGAGGAGGCACATACCAAAGAGAAATCCCTCCAAAAATGAGTAGCAAAGATGGGCTGAGCAAGGAGATCGAAAATCTGGAGCAAGAACAGCAAGAACTCGAGCTTGAGAAAGTTTTTCGGTGTTTTTCGGGAGAGAGAAAGAAGATGGCTGGGAGGAGGCATCTTGGAGGGCCACAGGTGGGCCACACCCCAGCCAGGCGCGCCCTTGGGGCTGGCCGCGGCACCAGGGGGTGTGCTGTCCTGGGGTGACCCCTAGGTCACTCCAGGTGTCCATCTGCCCCTTTTTTCGAGGAAAATTTTATTTTTAATTTTCTGGGATTTTTCGGGAAACTTTATTTTTGGCCAATTTTCAGGGTAAGAAAATTGATTTTCTCACAGAAAAGATTTTTCAGAAGAAGCAAAAGCAAAAAAAACAAAACTACAGAAGTTTTAAGACACTCTAACAAGCAAACAACTAAAGCTAACAAGATAAACAGCAAAGACTAGGAAGGAGAAAAGATAAAAGGGAGCAAGTATAACCATAGTGAAATAATTATTTTGTTCATTAAAATCCTTTTGTTAACAAGGTTGATCAAGTCTTGTTACCAAAACAATCTTATATGAAATAAAACTTTGCATTCCATAAGGTGATTATGTTACCTCATACTTGATAGCAATGGTCCCAATCATAATAGTTTCAAAACTTTCTTGTGGAATGGGACAATATATTTCTCCAACCTTGATGATCTCAATATTTTCAATGGAGTTCAGGCAATAGCTTTTAGCAACCTTCTTGGGGAAATAGATAGTATGCTCTTTTTCATTAATATTAAATTTTACTTTTCCTTGATTACAATTGATGATAGCACCTGCAATATTAAGAAAAAGTCTCCCAAGAATAATGGACATATTATCATCTTCTGGCATTTCAAGCACAACAAAATCAGTTAAAACCAAGCAATTATGAGCCACTTGAACAGGAACATCCTCACATATACCAACAGGAATAGTAGTTGACTTATCAGCCATTTGCAAAGATATATCAGTTGGTATCAATTTCTCTAACTGGAGTCTCTTGTAGAGAGAAAAAGGCATAACACTAACTCCAGCTCCCAAATCATATAAAGCAGTTCTAACATAATTATTCTTAATAGAGCAAGGAACAGTTGGTATACCTGGATCACCAAGTTTCTTTGGAACCTTACCATTGAAGGAATAATTAGCAAGCAAAGTAGAAATCTCCTCATTAGGAATCTTCCTTTTATTAGAGACAATATCCTTCATATACTTTGAATAAGGAGGCAACTTAATAGCATCAGTCAAAGGAATTTGCAAAAATAAAGGTTTCATCCACTCACAAAACTTGTTGTAGTGTTCTTCCTCCTTTGACTTGTGTTTCTTACCTGCAAGAGGCATAGGTTTCTGCACCCAAGGTTCTCTCTCTTTACCATGTTTATTAGCAATAAAATCTTCCTTAGTGTACCTAGTGTTCTTAGTGTGCTTCTCAGGTTCTTCCTCAACTTCCTTCTTATCAAGAGCATCATTTTTATCATTACCACTCTCAGTTTCAGCATCAGAGACAGATATACTATTAGGATCTACAGCAGGTTCAAGTGGTTCCTCAATTATTTTAAGTTTCTTTTTCTTTCTCTTGCGAGGACTGCCACTACTTTCACCTTGTTGAGAATCCTTCTCAATTCTTTTAGGGTGTCCTTCAGGATATAAAGGATCTTGAGTAGCTATACCACTCCTAGTTCTAATTCCATAAGCATGTTTATCTCCTGAGGCATTAACTATCATATCCTTTTGTACCTTAGCAACTTGATCAATTTGAGTTTGAACCATTTGAAAGTGTTTGCAAAGCATTTTAATATCATTAGAAGTTCTTTCCACAATATCTTTCAACTCTTTAATATCTCTAGAGTTTTCCAATAAATGATTCTGAACTTGTTTATTAAAATTACCTTGTTTAACAATAAATGTGTCAAGTTCCTCTAAGCATTGATCATGAGGCTTACCATAGGGAATATCACCTTCATAAAAGTGGAGACAGTGTACCTCAATAGTGGATGAGTGGGGAATTGGCTTGGATAATTCTTCTATAGGAGGTAGATTCTTCACATCTTTAGCTCTAATACCTTTCTCCTTTAGACATTTCTTAGCTTCTTTCATCACTTCATCATTTAATGTAGTAACTCCTCTCTTCTTTGGTGTTGGTACCGGAACTAGTTCAGGCACAACTGGTTCAGGAGTAATAGGCTTAGGTGTATTTAGCTCGGTTGAAGTCCAATCATCATAATTCTTGCTTATTTTAGCCATTAATTCTTTAGCATTTGTAGGAGTTCTTTTCCTCAAAACACAATCAACAAAGCTATCTAGGTATATCCTAGAATCATTAGTTAGTCCATTATAATAAATGTCAAGAAGCTCATTTTTAGGTAATGGACATCCAGGATGTGCATGAATCAAGGCACAGAACCTTGTCCATGACTCAGGCAATTTCTCTTCTTCTCCCTATTTAAAATCAAAAAGTTTCTGCAAAGCAGCCTGTCTAGCACTACGAGGAAAATATTTCTAAAAGAAAGAAGCAATCAAACAATCAGGACTATCAATGGATCTAGGAGGTAATCTATTATACCAAGCCCTAGCTTCTCCTTTTAGTGAAAAAGGGAAGATCTTAGTAACAAAGTACTTGCGCATCTTAAAATCATCAGAGAATAAAGCACTCATAGTAGAAAGCTCATTCATATGAGCCACAACACTTCCATTTTCAGTCCCACAGAAAGGTTATTTCTCAACAATGTCTAAATAGGATAAATCAAGATATAAATCATAATCTTTATCTTTAATATCTATGGTAGAAGTGGCAAACTTAGGATCAGAGGGTAGTTTCGGAATAATGGTACGTCTCTCAAGGAGACTCTTAATAGCACTAGCACCATGTGTGTTTTGGCACTCTTCAATAAATTCATCAGTAAACTCAATGTAACCATCATTAATATCATATCTCTCTCTAGACTTAGGTGAGCTAACAGGTGTAACAGTTCCTTCACTAGGAGTTTCAGTATTTCCTAGACTAGACATAGTAGCAACTTGGAAAGGACCTAATGAACCACTCGCATCAAGCACAACAGGAGTAACATCATGAGTATCAAAAGCAGTTTCAGATTCAGCAGTTGTAGTAGTGTGTGTAGCATGAGTATGTGGTGGTGGTGTAACAAGCTTACTTATAATAGACGGTGAATCAAGAGCAACAGAGGTGTTTAGGACTGTACCTCTTCTTGGAGAGGATGGTAAAATAGGAAACTTTCCATCACGAGACTTCCCCATGATGAAAGGAGTAGCAGTGAACAATAATAGATCCAAGTGAACTTACAAATAAAGTTATGCTCCCCGACAACGGCGCAAAAAAAATAGTCTTGATGACCCACAAGTATAGGGGATCGCAACAGTCTTCGAGGGTAGTATGACCCAATTTATTGATTCGACACAAGGGGAGCCAAAGAATACTTGCAAGCCTTAACAACTGAGTTGTCAATTCAGCTACACCTGGAAATAGTTCTTGATCACAGAAGTTTATTAGTAGCAACAACAAAGCAACAGCAGTAGTGAAGCAGGAGCAACACTAACAGTAGTAGCAAACAGTGGGATATGAGCACGGTAGGCATAGGGATGGATGGATGGACGTTGCATGGACAAGTCTAAACATGTAACTTCAAGATCTAGGGCATTGCAGATAAATAAGAATAAGCATCCAAGTACTAAAAAATCATAGGCATGTGCTCCATATATAGTCATGCGTGCTCGCAATGAGAACTTGCACAACATCTTTTGTCCTGCCAGCCCGTTGCAGCGGGGCCTCAAGGGAACTACTGGCAATTAAGGTGCTCCTTTTAATAGAGCATCGGAGCAAAGCATTAACACTCCGTGAACACATGTGATCCTCACATCACAGCCATCCCCTCCGTTGTCCCGATTTCTGTCACTTGGCCTTTGGATCCGAACAATGATATGTGTACACAACTTGCAGATAAGATCACAAACAATACTATCATAATGATTCAATAATAAGTTCAGATCTGAGATCATGGCACTCGGGCCCTAGTGACAAGCATTAAGCACAACAAGTTGCAACAAAGTCAAATAGTACTAATAGGGATACTAGGCACCATGCCCTAACAATCTTATTTGATTACATGATAGAACTCATCCAATCCCTACCATCCCCATAGCCTACAGTGGGGGATTACTCACTCATGGATGAGAGAAACATTGATGGTTGATGGAGAGGCGTTGGTGATGACGATGGATATGATCCTCCCCAAATTCCCCGTACCGGGAGGGTGCCAGAACAGAGTTTCTAGTTCTGGATCGCGGTTTCTGGTGGTGGCGGCGCAGTGGAACTCTTTCTAGAAAAATGTCGAACCCCCATCGGTTTTTAGGTCAAGAGGCATCTTATAGGCGAAGAGGGAGTCCGAGGGGGTGCCTGAGGTGGCCGCACCCCCCAGGCACGGCCAGGCCTGGCCCGCGCCTAGTAGGGGTGTGGGGCCCTCAGGCCTCCACTCCGTCTCCTACTCTGGCTCCGTGGATCTTCTGGTGAAATAGGATTTTTGGCATATTTTTCGTGATTTTTCCCGATAGTTGATTTTCTGCACAAAAACTAGACACCAAGGTAATTCTGCTAAAAACAACGTCAGTCCGTGTTAGTTGTATCCAAATCACACAAGTTTAGAGAAGAAACAATAGCAAAAGTGTTCGGGAAAGTAGATACGTTTTGGACGTATCAGGCCTCCAAGTGCAGAGGTTTGTAGAACAGCAGCAAGTTTCCCTTAAGTGGATTACCCAAGGTTTATCGAACTCAGGGAGGAAGTGGTCAAAGGTATCCCTCTCAAGCAACCCTGCAATCAAGATACAAGAAGTCTCTTGTGTTCCCAACACACCCAATACACTCCAGGCGTATAGGTGCACTAGTTCGGCGAAGAGATAGTGAAATACAAGTAGTATGGATGATTATAAGTGGTAATTGCAATCTGAAATAAAAATGGCAGCAAGAAAACATGTAAAATGACTGATTGTAAATGGTGTTTCAATTCTTAGAAACAAGGCCTAGGGATCATACTTTCACTAGTGTACACTCTCAATAAACACATAAATATCTTCTCTTCATTATGCTACCCTGAACTACTCTCCGGTTGGATAACTCCAATCCACGGTAGGGCTACAAAAGCTCTCCTTAAAGTTTGCATTCCCCATCTAGGTAACCCCACACTATCACCTTGAGCGCTATATGGTTCCAACAAACACCACAATTTTATAGAGACATCCAACTCAAAATATAACTCATGATATGTATTTCTGCAATCTTTAGCCTAAGTGCCACACGGTGTGCACACTATAAACTTCACACACGTGGGGATAACCGGAGATTACAATTAAAGCACTTGAGTAGCAGAGTAGATCTACTTAATTACAAATCTCATGGTCACAATAAGATCATGCATAGATAGAGAGACATGAACATTGTCAACACCCGGATTTTTAATCCCAGATGCCTGTTATGCCATACATCACAATCCCAGGATTACCATTTTTGCAAGACATAACAGATTTGGATATCATAGTACATCATCCATTACAAACCATACATAAGGTCTTACACAAATAAGGATCTCATGATCCAGTTCTTAATACAACTCAAGCAGCGGAATAACATAATAGTAAAGATAGCGTAGGTGAAGCTCCATCTTCGGGGTCACAGGCAATGCTGACGATGGGAAATGACCCTAGTTGTCGTAACCTTCCTGCGGTCCATCATCCTGGTACTCCTCTTCATAGTCTGGCCACGAGAATAGCCAGGGACAAAGCCATGAGTACTCTTTAAGTACTCGCAAACTAATACTAACAAGTTAAGGGGGTTTTTGTAGTAGGACACTAAGATCTAGGGTTGTTTTGCAAAAAGCCAGATTTACCTCTACTCGGTTCAGAAGCAAAGAAAGCTAGTTGAAGTTTTATAACACCTAAGTGGGAACTTGAATTTCATATCACAACTCTGTTGTGGTCAAGTCAAAGTCTCAATTCATTTCATAAGTCATTTTGAAAACATCTAATGGGGGAACAGTATGACCACGCCAAGTGTCCATAACCGCGGACACGGCTATTCGAACAGTTTGACACTCTGCAGAGATTGTACACTTTCACCACAACATTCGATACATCCGTCAGGAACAAATCCTGAATTCACCATAGTCAGTATGCGGATAATCAATCCTAACCTTTCAATTACACGACCTAGTATAAGCACCTCTCCTATGAGTTTGGCCTCCCAACCATGACCAACTGTCATCTTGGGTACTGCACAGGTGGACAATCTTCACAAGGTAGCCTCAGCTCAGACCTTGTCCGCGAGGGAACCCATACTAAGGTATATAAGTTTCCAGTCAAGCCCTACCCAATTTTCGAGTATTGTGGTTGTACGGTAAAATTGGAATGGTATCGCATCTAGACAACCATCAGTTTTATCAAGGGCTAAGGCTCATGCCTCAACATTTTCATCATCAAAATCATCTGGTGTTCGAGAACACATGTCAAAAAATTTCAGTAGAATGACTCATCATTCTAAGGTTTTCATAACCATTTCCACCAAGTATTCCCATCTAAAGTTGATCAAGTTTTATGCTTAGCACTAGCATCTACAAGTGGGGGTAAGTACTAATGAGGGGTGGTAAACAGGTGGACATTAATTAAGTTCAATCTCATGCCTTAGGATGACATCAAGATTATCTAACTTAGGCCAAATTTAATGCTCTTTATGCTACCTTCCAATATCCTTCTAGTATCTACAATTTACTATGTAAACTCAAAAAAAAGCTTTGATAAAGAAATAAAGTATAAAGCTTGTAAGTAAAACTAGGATTGGGTTATCAAGTGGGTATGATCACATATGCTTAAGGCATATAGTAGGCATTGTAACAAGTAGGTAGTAGCTTGCATAATTGCAAGTATAAGCTTGCTAAAGTAGGGTATCTTGCAAGTGTTAGCTTGCCTTGTACAGAGCAGTGGTTGAAGTTCTCCTCGGATTATTCCTCGTAGTATCCTCCTTCCTCCTCGTATCCTTGGTCGGTACTAGTGTTTATAAATAAATACGAGGTACACAATCACCAAACAATACTTAACTATTTTCAATCATCACACAAAGGTGTGCTATAGCTAATCTAGCATCATCACTTAACATTACAAGATTAAAGCTTTTGTCTTATTTATTTTAATTTGAGAAAAGTAATTTCTACTCATTGAAAAACTACTTAAGATTTAATATTCTCCAACTCAAACATGGGATCATGTTGACACATGTCATCACCACATATTTCAGCACATGGGAATGTGATTTAAAGTGGTGCCACAATTTAATAAGGTTTAACCTTTTATTTTAAATAAGTAAAGTGACTAGAAATGCCTATGTGGCATTCTTTTATTACTTGAACATTATTCCTGTAAGTAAACTCATATGTTTTTATATATTCTGAAAGGTATGATCAAATGTGATTTTTGACAGTTGGAATCAACTCAAAAGCTCTTATGGTTGAATTTTGAAAAATGTTTGAATGCAGAAAAGCTTCTGACTTGTTATTTTTACCAAGGTTGATCTACATATACAAATGATTTGAATCCAACGGGCTTGGATTAAGCATTTCAGTACCTTTCTAACAAATTGGTTTCACGCAATTTGGTTCATTCAATCGAGCTGGGTTGATTTTTGAATCTATGTACAAAACTATGTTTGAATTAAAATGGAAAAATCTAAATTCAAACTGCTGGGTTATGCGGGAGACGCTAATGGGTCGGCCCAGTGTCACTCCGCAGCGCGGGGCTCAGCTGACAGGGGGGTCTACCAGTCAGCGGCTAATAACGCGCGAAGCGGTACGGGGCTGTGCGGGTCGTTGGATTAGAGTGGAGATCGCCGGCTGGGGATCGTCGTCGACGACAGACCTGTCGCCGGCGAGCTCTAACCCTAGCGACTCAGTGGGGGTGCATAGGGGGCATACCAGGGCTCCAGCGATGACGGCGAGGCGGGCAAACGAACGGGTGGTCGTCAGCAAGATCAAGGACGGTCGAGGCAGCTCCGGGGGTGGTCGCAATCAGCGGCGCCCTTCTCCTCTAGAGGCGGCCTGCTCCGGTGAAATTCCGGCGAGCTGCTGCTCCCCGTGCTCCGGCTAGAGGTGTGGGACAATCAGTGAGGTGAGGGGATTGGAATGGTGTGCTGCAAATGGCTGGGGTGGCCTCCTTTTATAGGCTCAACGGCGAGACCAAGAGGGATGGGCAGGCGATGGTGGCGACATGGCTACGGGTTGCTAGAGGCATGGCTGGGGGTGGCGATCGACGCGCGGTCTCCTGGCGGTGCTCTAGGTCTTCAATGCGGGCTTAGGGGTGGTGGCATTTGGTCTAGAACGTGCGGTGCTCTGCGAGGTACCGACGGCGAACTTCGCGGCGTGCGGCGGCTATGGGGTATAGGCGATGAAACAAGCATGTCTAGTGGTCTCCTGGGACGGTGGGGTTCATGCTGGCGGGCGGCAAGGGCTCGAGGTGGTTGGGCTGAGTGGGAACAGCGAGTGCACGGTGGTGCGCGTCGGCATGGTCGACAGCAGCGCGGGCACGGTGTTCCTGGTGGTTCATGTCTCTGTCTTCGAGCTAGGGCTAGTCGAGAGGGGGCGGTGAGGCATGGGAAGCATGCCAGACAAGGTGGGCGCAGCTAGTTCTTCCTCTAGCTTGCTGTCCACATTGGGGTGACATGGTGAGGCTCGGCCTGCTCGCCATTGATGGAAGGCAAGCTCATAGTGGTGCTAGAGGTTGCTAACTAAGCTAGATGATCTACTAAATGTTTGCTGTGAGCTAGAGAGGGAACAAGTTAGGCCAATTTTACTGCACACTATAGTGTTTGTTTGATTTAAATCTGCAATGTGTTTGATGAAATGGCTGCAAGAAACTTCTTTTTTAATTTTTAAAAGATTTTTGGTGGGTGTGCTAGGCATGAGCTTGAAATTCTGTGGGTGCTTGGGTTTTGAAAATTGAGCTTGTTTGAGTGGTTTTTGAAATAGTGGGATCTTCCCATATGAGATAGATTCAATTTTAAACTATCATTTAAACTTAGCATTTGAATGTTTTTGGAAGATCACAAAGTGGGCCTTGGTACCTTATTATGTGTACTAACAAGGGGTGCAAAGATCCACCATTGTTTCTGTTAAGTTTTGAGTGCTAGGAATAGCCAAAGTAGGCATGATAGTTAATTTGGCAAAAATGACCATTCACTTCATTTATTCATTTTGAGTTGTTTTTCTTTGGGAAAAGTTTGGGCATGATTTAGATGATGTTTATTTCACCTAAGAATCATTTTACAAGCAATGAATCACAGAATCATGGCAATTCAAAAGAACTCCTCATTTAATACACCTACATATGAATGCTTTCATATTTTGAGATGGGAAAGTTTTTGTTAACCCTAAATTTGATGATTAGAGTTTGTTGATCCATGTTTAATATTTTTGGGATGTTACAAACCTTCCCCCCTTAAACAAAATCTCGTCCCGAGATTTGAAAAGGGACGAAAAAGATTACCTAGGATTTAAAGAGATCTGGGAACTCCGTCCTGATGTGATCTTCTCGCTCCCAGGTAGCTTCCTCTTCCGTGTGGTTGCTCCACTAAATCTTGAGAAACTTGATGCTTCGGGTCCTGGTAGTTCTGAAAGCTTCTTCCCAAATACGGATGGGTACTTCGGGATAGGTCAGGTCATTGTTGATCTCTATGGTCCGATGATCAATATTCTTGAACACTTCAGTTTTCTCCGGAACTTCGAGGCATTTATGAAGTAATGAGATATGGAATACATTGTGCACGGCTGACATTTCTTCTGGCAGTTCCAATTGATATGATACTTCTCCTCGACGGTTCAGAATCTTGAAGGGTCCAATATATCTGGGAGCTAACTTTCCTTTGAGTTGGAAACGTTGCATTCCCTTCAATGGCGACACTTTCAGATACACGAACTCTCCAATGTTGAAAGCGAGGTCTCGATGTCTCTTGTCGGCGTAACTCTTCTGTCTTGACTGGGCGGTCTTGAGGTGCTCACGAATCTTATGAACTTCCTCTTCTACTTCTCGTAGGATGTCGGGTCCGAAAATCTGACTCATTCAAAGGGGTGCGGCACTTCCGTCCAAACATGAATTCAAATGGGGCCATTTGCAAACTAGCTTGATAACTGTTGTTGTATGAAAATTCTGCAAACGGTAGACAGTCTTCCTATTTAGATCCATATTCTAACACACATGCTCTCAACATATCTTCGAGTATTTGATTTACTCGCTCCGTTTGTCCGTCGGTCTGAGGGTGATAAGCTGTGCTGAAATCTAGTCGGGTTCCTAAACCTTCTTGGACTTTCTTCCAGAATATCGAGGTGAACTGAGTTCCTCGATCCTATACCATGTTCTTGGGGACTCCGTGCAAACTGACGATTCTAGCGATGTATAACTCTGCTAGCTTCGAACTCTGATATGTGGTCTTGACTGGTAAGAAATGGGCAACTTTGGGCAATCTGTCAACTATGACCCAAATAGAGTCATTTCCCCTACTAGAAGTAGGCAATCCAGTGATAAAGTCCATTCCAACGGAATCCCATTTCCATTCCGGAATCTGCAATGGTTGCAACAATCCTGCGGGTCTTTGATGTCCCGCCTTGACTCTCTTACATATATCACACTTGGCGATATAGATTCCGATTTCTCTCTTCATCTTATGCCACCAAAATTGTTCCTTCAAATCCTGATACATCTTTGTTCCTCTAGGGTGGATATAATAAAGAGTATCATGAGCTTCCTTCAGAATAACTTCTTTCAACTCTGAATTTGCTGGTACACAAAGACGTCCTTTGTACCAAAAAACTCCTTCTTCGTCTTCGATAAATCCGGGTACTTTGCCTATACCGATACGACGCTTGATTCCGTCGATGCTAGCATTTCCTTTCTGTGCCTCCTTGATCTGGCTGATCAAAGTGGATTGAAGTTCTATGCTATCCAAAAATCCTTCACTCACTAATTCCATTCGGAAATCTTCCATCTCTTTGTGCAAACTTGGTTGCTCCTTCAAAATCATGGAGTTCAAGCGGCATGGCAATCTGCTAAGGGCATCTGCTACCACATTGGCTTTACCAGGGTGATAGTGAATGTCCAGTTCGTAATCCTTGATTAGCTCAATCCATCTTCTTTGTCTCATATTCATCTCCTTCTGAGTGAATATATACTTCAGGCTCTTGTGATCCGAATAAATCTCACAACGGTTTCCCATCAGGTAATGCCTCCATGTCTTTAGGGCTAGAACTACGGTTGCGAGCTCGAGGTCATGGGTTGGGTAATTCTGTTCATGTTGTTTCAGTTGTCGAGATAGATAGGATATAACTTTTACTTGTTGCGTTAGCACACATCCGAGACCGATCTTGTATGCGTCACAATACACATTGAAGGGCTTCGCGATATCCGGCATGATTAAGATTGGGGCTGAAATCAGTCTTCTCTTGAGTTCTTGAAAACTTGGTTCACATTTGTCCGTCCATTCAAACTTCTTGTCCTTCTTCAGCAATTGGGTCATGGGTATGGTGATACTCGAGAATCCTTCTACGAACTTGCGGTAGTATCCTGCCAATCTGAGAAATGCACGAACTTGGGTTTGGGTGGTTGCGGCTTGCCAATCTTCGACATCTTTCACCTTTCTAGGGTCAACGGCAATTCCTCCGGATGATACGATATGTCCGAGAAATCCTACCTCCTGTAACCAGAATTGACATTTTCTAAACTTGGCATACAATTGATGCTCTCTAAGGGTTCCAAGAATGGTCCTTAGGTGTAGCTCATGTTCTTCTTCTGATTTGGAATAAATCAGAATTCATCGATGAAAACAACGACAAACTTATCCAGGAAGTCCATAAAAATCTTATTCATGAGATTCATGAAATAAGCGGGGGCATTGGTTAATCCAAAAGACATGACAGTATACTCGTATAATCCATATCTGGTGGTAAAGGCAGTCTTTGGAATATCCTCTGCGCGAATCTTGAGTTGATGATAGCCAGTTCTAAGATCAATCTTAGAAAACACTTTGGCACCAGTCAACTGGTCAAACAAATCTTCTATCTTGGGCAATGGGTACTTGTTCTTGATAGTGACATCACTCAACTTCCGATAATCCGTACACAAACGGTTACCTCCATCTTTCTTGTCCCCGAACAAAACAGGTGATCTCCATGGTGACGCACTTGGTTGAATCAATCCAATTTCTAGCATGGCATCCAGTTGCTTCTTCAGTTCTACTAGTTTAGACGGGTTCGTACTATATGGTCTCTGGGCTATGGGTCCTGTTCTAGGGATTAGTTCAATGATAAACTCGATATCCCGATCTAGGGGCATACTGGGCAAAACATCTAGAAATACATCGGGGTATTCACAGACTATCCGGACTTGATCAATGGTAGGTTGGGCTATACTCTTGTTGCACTTGAATTGACGAGGTAAGGTTTCAGATATATGCTCGACTGATATTTCGGTTGTACTGGTCATGGTTATGGCTTTCTTGGCACAGTCAATTAATCCTTTATGTTTGGACATCCAATCCATTCCTAGTACTACTTCCAAACCTTTAGTTCCGAGTACTATCAGATTAGCATAAAAGTCTATGCCGTGGATTCGGATAGGGACGGCTTTGCGAATTTGCCTAGCTTTGGTGGTTGAACCAGGGATTTGAACAATCATAACATGCTTCAGTTTGGTTGGTTGAATCTTAATAGTGCATGCAAATTCTTCGGTGACAAATGAGTGCGATGCTCCAGAATCAAACAACACTCTTGCAAGTACTGAGTTAACAGAAAACATACCCAGTACGACATCTGGCGCTTCCTGGGCTTCTTCAGCATGCATGAGAAAGAGACGGCTGTTGCGGTTGAGCGAATTCCCTGGGGCAAACCTTCTTCCAGGCTGAACACGACGTTGTTGCTGAGCTGGGGAATTTGCATTGGGGCTGCGGCATTGTTCTTGGGGCACTCATTGGAGTAGTGACCCTTGGTTCCATAGTCATAACAAATCACTTGTGACTTGTCCTTCGCTGCAACAGGCACAACATTGCTTCCAGTCCTTGGGGGCAGTGTTGGTGTTGGTGGTGGAATTGTTGTTGTTGAACTTGGGTGGTGCACGGTTGAAATTGCTAGAGTTGTCGGGGTTGTTGTGGTTTCCTCCGGGCCTTGGGTTTCCACGGTTGGGATAGGTTGTACGGTTCATCGAGGGTCTGTTGGTTCTCGGGGCAAATCCTGGAGATGGGTTGGGGCGATACTTTGGGGTATGGTGGGTTCCTGGTTGATGCATCATCCGGCGCTTGTGATTCTCGTTGGCTTGGTTGATCTTTCCTTCCATCTGAATGGCAGAGTCAACAAGGGCTTCAATATCAGCAAAGGGGATATTGACCAACACCGTCTGCATCTCATCATGCAAACCATTCAGGAATCTTTCTTTGTTCTTGGCTTCAGTGTCGATCTCATCCGGGGCATACCTAGCTAATGACAAGAATTTGTCACGGTATTCCACTACTGTCATCCTTCCTTGCTTCAGTTCTCTGAATTCATCTCTCATTCTCTTGTTCAAACCCGGTGGCACATGGGTTCTGCTGAACTTGACCTTGAATTCCTCCCAGGTCATCAGCTGACCTCCGGTCATTGCACGAACGTTGTTCCACCATGCTCTTGCATCTCCGGCTAGATAGTGGGTGGCGAACAGAACTTTCTCATTAGCTTCCACTCCAGCGACTTCCAGATTGTTCTCCATGGTCTGCAGGCAATCATTTGCATCTAGGGGTTCCTCTCACTTAGTGAAAACAGGTGGGTTGGTGTTCTGGATATTCTTGAGCTTAGATCCATGGTTGTCCGGGTTTCCTTGGCCTTGATTGTTGTTGGCCATCTGAGCTATGTGCTGAAGGGTGGCTAAGTTGGCTTGACGTTCTGCTCTTTCAGCTTCACGGTTAGAAACCAACATTTGCAGGATCTGCAACATCAGGTCCAGGGATGAACCACTTCCTCCGTGAGGCATCTGAAGATTGAGATAGATCATGAGAAAAGAGGGAAATTTCTAAGGTTCAGGGACTTTGAAAAGTTTTTAAGGTTTGACTCAAATTTTCTAGCAACTTGCTTTTCATTCATTCATTCATAGCACACGATACAACACACACCACAACAAAGGAAAACAGATGGTTTTAAGAACCATTCTGGAAACTACGATACAGTGGGACCAAATAAAGCTCACTAACGCTAGTGCTCAAGTGCTACTACTCCTCGGAGTCGGTGTACTCATCATCTTCGTCATCGATGAAGGTGAAATCCTCCTCATCTATGAAGAAGTCTATAGCTTGATCCTCTAGAAAGTCATCATCGCTGAGATAGGAGTAGGGGTCTCCACGAAGGTCTTCTCCGGCATCCTCCCTTTCCTCCAACTACATGTCTCTCTCGTGGATGGTCTCCTCCCAATCCGTGATACGGTGGCGAAGACGGGCAATGATGCGCTCCTTCTTTTTGAGCTGACGGCGATGATACTTGCGATCCTTCACTAGCATGGCGAGGGTCTGATCCTACTTCTGGGCGATGGTGGACTTGTGGTTGGAGTAGTCACGGGCATTGTACAGTTTCTGCTGACGATCATACATCATGAATCTAAGGTGGTCCAGCTGAGTCTTCAGCTCGGGGTGATGTGGGGCTTCCAGTGGCTGTCCCATAGCATCACGCCTTGGATAGAACTCAAAGCGGGTACCCTTGATCTGATTGATACTCTGCCCACATAGACGGGCAAGAGCTTCCTGCATGGCCCTGGCAAGTCCATCGAGTCAGTTGTTCTCTCTTAAGGTGAACTGAATTCCCTCTATAGTGGGAGGTTCAATCTTTCCTCGGAGACTTGCAACAACTAGCCACAACAGATTGTCCCTCCTTGATCATTGAGCTGAGCTCCGAAGAACTCGGGGTGCGGGCGCTCCAGAAGTTCTGACAGCTGGTCCAGGTCACGCTCAAAGATGAGTTCTCCTCCATTCCCCAACTGATAAAACTTGTTGTATTTCACGTCCATCTATAAGAATATAGGATGAGTAAGTTAGTAAAGTGATCAAGTGTGTCAAATTTTATGTATTTTGCAAGAGTTTTTGAGGAACATGAATTTTCATGAAAGAATCCAAGTGATAAGAATGAGAATAAGTTTTCATAAATACTTGCTTCCTTTGGTTTTGAAACTAAGTTTTTTGATTCAAACGTCCATTCTAACTAAGGTCTCCTATGGTCAGGATGGCTCTGATACCAACTTGTCAACACCCGGATTTTTAATCCCAGATGCCCGTTATGCCATACATCGCAATCCCAGGATTACCATTTTTGCGAGACATAACAGATTTGGATATCACGGTACATCATCCATTACAAACCATACATAAGGTCTTACACAAATAAGGATCTCATGATCCAGTTCTTAATACAACTCAAGCAACGGAATAACGTAATAGTAAAGATAGCGTAGGCAAAGCTCTATCTTCGGGGTCACAGGCAATGCTGACGATGGGAGATGATCCTAGTTGTCGTAACCTTCCTGCAGTCCATCATCCTGGTACTCCTCTTCATAGTCTGGCCACGGGAATAGCCAGGGACAAAGCCATGAGTACTCTTTAAGTACTCGCAAACTAATACTAACAAGTTAAGGGGTTTTTTTGTAGTAGGACACTAAGCTCTAGGGTTGTTTTGCAAAAATCCAGATTTACCTCTACTCAGTTCAGAAGCAAAGAAAGCTAGTTGAAGTTTTATAGCACCTAAGTGGGAACTTGAATTTCATATCACAACTCTGTTGTGGTCAATTCAAAGTCTCAATTCATTTCATAAGTCATTTTGAAAACATCAGACGGGAGAACAGTATGGCCACTACAACTGTCCATAACCGCAGACGTGGCTATTCGAATAGTTTGACACTCTGCAGAGATTGTACACTTTCACCACAACATTCGATACATCCGTCAGGAACAAATCCTGAATTCACCATACTCAGTATGCGGATAATCAATCCTAACCTTTTAATTACACGCCCTAGTATAAGCACCTCTCTTGTGAGTTTGGCCTCCCAACCATGACCAACTGTCATCTTGGGTACTGCACAGGTGGACAATCTTCACAAGGTAGCCTCAGCTCAGACCTTGTCCGCGAGGGAACCCATACTAAGGTATATAAGTTTCCAGTCAAGCCCTACCCAATTTTCGAGTATTGTGGTTGTACGGTAAAATTGGAATGATATCGCATCCAGACAACCATCAGTTTTATCAAGGGCTAAGGATCATGCCTCAACATTTTCATCATCAAAATCATCTGGTGTTCGAGAACACATGTCAAAACATTTCAGTAGAATGACTCATTATTCTAAGTTTTTCATAACCATTTCCACCAAGTATTCCCATCTAAAGTTGATCAAGTTTTATGCTTAGCACTAGCATCTACAAGTGGGGGTAAGTACTAATGAGGGGTGGTAAACAGGTGGAGATTAATTAAGTTCAATCTCATGCCTTAGGATGACATCAAGATTATCTAACTTAGGCCAAATTTAATGCTCTTTATGCTACCTTCCAATATCCTTCTAGTATCTACAATTTACTATGTAAACTCTAAGAGAAAGCTTTGATAAAGAAATAAAGTATAAAGCTTGTAAGTAAAACTAGGATTGGGTTATCAAGTGGGTATGATCACATATGCTTAAGGCATATAGTATGCATGGTAACAAGTAGGTAGTAGATTGCATAATTGCAAGTATAAGCTTGCTAAAGTAGGGTATCTTGCAAGTGTTATCTTGCCTTGTGCAGAGTAGTGGTTGAAGTTCTCATCGGCTTATTCCTCGTAGTATCCTCCTTCCTCCTCGTATCCTTGGTCGGTACTAGCGTCTATAAATAAATACGAGGTACACAATCACCAAACAATACTTAACTATTTTCAATCATCACACAAAGTTGTGTTATAGCTGATCTAGCATCATCACTTAACATTACAAGATTAAAGCTTTTGTCTTATTTATTTTAATTTGAGAAAAGTAATTTCTACTCATTGAAAAACTACTTAAGATTTAATATTCTCCAACTCAAACATGGGATCATGTTGACACATGTCATCACCACATATTTCAGCACATGGGAATGTGATTTAAAGTGGTGTCACAGTTTAATAAGGTTTAACCTTTTATTTTAAATAAGTAAAGTGACTAGAAATGACTATGTGGCATTCTTTTATTACTTGAACATTATTCCTGTAAGTAAACCCATATGTTTTTATATATTCTGAAAGGTATGATCAAATGTGATTTCTGAGAGTTGGAATCAACTCAAAAGCTCTTATGGTTGAATTTTGAAAAATGTTTGAATGCAGAAAATCTTATGACTTGTTATTTTTACCAAGGTTGATCTACAGATCCAAATGATTTGAATCCAATGGGCTTGGATTAAGCATTTCACTACCTTTCTAACAAAATTGGTTTCATGCAATTTGGTTCATTCAATCAAGTTGGGTTGATTTTTGAATCTATGTACAGAACTGTGTTTGAATTAAAATGGAAAAATCTAAAGTCAAACTGTTGGGTTGCGCGGGAGACACTAATGGGCCGGCCTAGTGTCACTCCGCAGCGCGGAGCTCAGCTGACAGGGGGGTCTACCAGTCAGTGGCTAATAACGCGCAAAGCGGTACGGGGCTGTGTGGGTCGTTGGATTAGAGTGGAGATCGCCGGCTGGGGATCATCGTCGACGACGGGCCTGTCGTCGGCGAGCTCTAACCCTAGCAGCTTAGTGGGGGTGCATAGCGGGCGTACCAGGGCTCCAGCGACGACGGCGAGGCAGGCAAACAAACGGGTGGTCGTCGGCGAGCTTAGGGACGGTCGAGGCAGCTCTGGGGGTGGTCGCAATCAGCGGCGCCCTTCTCCTCCAGAGGCAGCCTGCTCCGGTGCAATTCCGGCGCGCTGCTGCTCCCCGTGCTCCGGCTAGAGGTGTGGGATGATCAGTGAGGTGAGGGGAGTGGAATTATGTGCTGCAAATGGCTGGGGGTGGCCTCCTTTTATAGGCTCGACGGCGAGACCGAGAGGGATGGGCAGGCGACGGTGGCGACATGGCTACGGGCTGCTAGAGGCATGGCTGAGGGTGGCGATCGACGCGCGTTCTCCTGGCGGTGCTCTAGGTCTTCAATGCGGGCTTAGGGGCGGTGGAATTTGGTCTGGAACGTGCGGTGCTCTGTGAGGTACCGACGGCGAACTTCGTGGCATGCGACGGCTACGAGGTATGGGCGATGAAACGAGCATGTCTAGTGGTCTCCTGGGACGGTGGACTTCATGCTGGCTGGCGGCAAGGGCTCGAAGTGGTCGGGTTGAGTGGGAACGGCGAGTGCACGGTGGTGTGTGTCGGCATGGTCGACAGCGGCACGGGCACGGCGTTCCTGGCGGTTCCTGTCTCTGTCTTCGAGCGAGGGATGGTCGAGAGGGGCGGTGAGGCATGGGCAGCATGCCTGACAAGGTGGGCGCAGCTAGTTCTTCCTCTAGCTTGTTGTCCACATTGGGGTGGCATGGTGAGGCTCGGCCTGCTCACCATTGATGGCAAGGCAAGCTCACAGTGGTGCTAGAGGTTGCTAACTAAGCTAGATGATCTACCAAATGTTTGCCGTGAGCTAGAGAGGGAACAAGTTAGGCCAATTTTACTGCACACTATAGTGTTTGTTGTTTGCTTGATTTAAATCTGCAAGGTGTTTGATGAAATGGCCGCAAGAAACTTCTTTTTTAATTTTGAAAAGATTTTTGGTGGGTGTGCTAGGCATGAGCTTGAGATTCTGTGGGTGCTTGGGTTTTGAAAATTGAGCTTGTTTGAGTGGTTTTTGAAATAGTGGGATCTTCCCATATGAGATAGATTCAATTTTAAACTATCATTTAAACTTAGCATTTGAATGTTTTTGGAAGATCACAAAGTGGGCCTTGGTACCTTATTATGTGTACTAACAAGGGGTGCAAAGATCCACCATTGTTTCTGTTAAGTTTTGAGTGCTAGGAATAGCCAAAGTAGGCATGATAGTTAATTTAGCAAAAATGACCATTCACTTCATTTATTCATTTTGAGTTGTTTTTCTTTGGGAAAAGTTTGGGCATGATTTAGATGATGTTTATTTCACCTAAGAATCATTTTACAAGCAATGAATCACAGAATCATGGCAATTCAAAAGAACTCCTAATTTAATACACCTACATATGAATGCTTTCATATTTTGAGATGGGAAAGTTTTTGTTAACCCTAAATTTGATGATTAGAGTTTGTTGATCCATGTTTAATATTTTTGGGATGTTACAAACCTTCCCCCCTTAAACAAAATCTCATCCCGAGATTTGAAAAGGGACGAAAAAGATTACCTAGGATTTAAAGAGATCTGGGAACTCCGTCCTGATGTGATCTTCTCGCTCCCAGGTAGCTTCCTCTTCCGTGTGGTTGCTCCACTAAATCTTGAGAAACTTGATGCTTCGGGTCCTGGTAGTTCTGAAAGCTTCTTCCCAAATACGGATGGGTACTTCGGGATAGGTCAGGTCATCGTTGATCTCTATGGTCCGATGATCAATATTCTTGAACACTTCAGTTTTCTCCAGAACTTCGAGGCATTTACGAAGTAATGAGATATGAAACACATTGTGCATGGCTGACATTTCTTCTGGCAGTTCCAATTGATATGATACTTCTCCTCGACGGTTCAGAATCTTGAAGGGTCCAATATATCTGGGAGCTAACTTTCCTTTGAGTTGGAAACCTTGCATTCCCTTCAATGGCGACACTTTCAGATACACGAACTCTCCGATGTTGAAAGCGAGGTCTCGACGTCTCTTGTCGTCGTAACTCTTCTGTCTTGACTGGGCGGTCTTGAGGTGCTCACGAATCTTATGAACTTTCTCTTCTGCTTCTCGTAGGATGTCGGGTCCAAAAATCTGACTCTCTCCTACTTCCGACCAATTCAAAGGGGTGCGGCACTTCCGTCCAAACATGAATTCAAATGGGGCCATTTGCAAACTAGCTTGATAACTGTTGTTGTATGAAAATTCTGCAAACGGTAGACAGTCTTCCCATTTAGATCCATACTCTAACACACATGCTCTCAACATATCTTCGAGTATTTGATTTACTCGCTCCGTTTGTCCGTCGGTCTGAGGGTGATAAGCTGTGCTGAAATCTAGTCGGGTTCCTAAACCTTCTTGGACTTTCTTCCAGAATATCGAGGTGAACTGAGTTCCTCGATCCGATACCATGTTCTTGGGGACTCCGTGCAAACTGACGATTCTAGCGATGTATAACTCCGCTAGCTTCGAACTCTGATATGTGGTCTTGACTGGTAAGAAATGGGCAACTTTGGGCAATTTGTCAACTATGACCCAAATAGAGTCATTTCCCCTACTAGAAGTAGGCAATCCAGTGATAAAGTCCATTCCAATGGAATCCCATTTCCATTCCGGAATCTGCAATGGTTGCAACAATCCTGCGGGTCTTTGATGTCCCGCCTTGACTCTCTGACATATATCACACTTGGCGATATAGCTTCCGATTTCTCTCTTCATCTTATGCCACCGAAATTGTTCCTTCAAATCCTGATATATCTTTGTTCCTCCGGGGTGGATAGAATAAAGAGTATCATGAGCTTCCTTCAGAATAACTTCTTTCAACTCTGAATTTGCTGGTACACAAAGACGTCCTTTGTACCACAAAACTCCTTCTTCGTCTTCGGTAAATCCGGGTACTTTGCTTGTACCGATACGACACTTGATTCCGTCGATGCTAGCATTTCCTTTCTGTGCCTCCTTGATCTGGTTGATCAAAGTGGGTTGAAGTTCTATGCTAGCCAAAAATTCAAAAGAACTCCTAATTTAAATACACCTACATATGAATGCTTTCATATTTTGAGTTGGGAAAGTTTTTGTTAACCCTAAATTTGATGATTAGAGTTTGTTGATCCATGTTTAATATTTTTGGGATGTTACAAAACATAGCTACCGGTAGAGCCCTTAGCCTCGAGGGAGAACTACTCCCTCCTCATCATGGGAATCAGCAACAGCGATGAAGATGGTGGTGGAGATCGATGGAGATGGCTCTGGGGGCAATTCCCTGTCCCGGCAGTGTGCCGGAACAGAGACTTCTGTCCCCCGGATCTCCTCTTCGGTGGCGGCGGCGCTGCAGAACTTTTCGTGGATGTATGCCGATTGTTTTAGGGTTTTCGCATCGGAGGATTTTTATAGGTGAAAGGGTGATGTCAGGAGGTTGACCAGGGGCCCATACCACTCCTCGGCGTAGCCAGGGGGTTGCCACTAGGGGGTGTGGCTGTCTCTTGGCCCTCCTCCAACTCTTCTTCGGTCTCCGTGTTGCATCTGGAAAAATAACGACTTTGGCTTTTGTTCCGTCCAATTCCGACAATATTTCTTTTCTGGCTTTTCTAAAACCAAAAAAGTAGAAAACAAGCAACTGACACTGTGGCATCTTGTCAATAGATTAGTTCCAGAAAATGTATAAAAATACCTCAAAGTGTAGACAAAACATAAGAAAGTTGATACAAAACAAGCATGGAGCATCAAAAATTATAGATACGTTCACGATGTATCATGGCTGCCCCCACCTCTTCTACATTCATGTGGGTGGATCTCCCACTCAAAAATGAAAAGCCTACAGGCGCTTTATTACTGGCGGTGTTGGGTCCAAAAGATGTCCATGATTTTGCTTTTTTATAACAGGCACTTTATTACTTAAAGTGTTTAAGCACTACACATGTATCTTCATTACTAGGATGCTCACAGTCACAATGCATGCTATCCTTATCTAAAGAGAATTAGTTGGATTCCTAGAGCTTGGCCTTCACGGGCACGATTAGCTAGTCGTCCGTATATACCATCTACGGGCTAGCCCCATATATGGTCAACATTATGAAAGCTTAAAGAAGTTAGTTGATTATCAAAGGAATACATTATACTTTATATTTATACTCTAAAGACTATGTGGATACATTGATAAATTAATTGGAAGTATCTAAGTTATGGATTTGTTAACAACCATAATAGCACCTCATGATTAATACAATTAACACATCATATCACATCACAAGTGTGTGTTACACAGACTCAATGGATAGAATCCTTTAACATAGAAATTATACCATGGTTGGTTGGTAGTTTGATCCGAACTTTCTCTCAGAAACTTAGTTTAAAAGACTATAAATCTTATTTTATAAGAAGTGGACTCTTTATAATACAATGTAAGGTCTCCGAGTGAAGGGCCCTAACCCCTAGCCTCGGATATGTGAATTGTGAGAAACACGAGAAAAACACCGAGTTAGATCTAGCCGTCACCCCTAGATCTATTGCTGCCCTGAACTCTATCAAGGTCTTCGTCAAATCAACATGTTCCATGTATTCCCTAGTAAAAGGTAGGAACTTTCTAGAAGGCCATGCGTCTTGGTACACAAATACGACATCTCATATGCACAAGCTCAATGGAATTATTTCCATCGTCCCAAAAAGATGTCGCAAATTTGTCACCTTTTTGTAGACAAACAGCCTAACTTTTCATCTTACTTCTAGGTCTTACCACTATTTGTATATAGGTACTTCAATATAATTTTTTATGATATTGTGAATCTTATTTCACATACATGTGGTTCAATTTTAATTATTTTAATAATAATACATAAATTAATTTGAAAAATTTAAAAATGTATAACAGTTGGAAATTTTAAAACGCCTACGCAAACTTTACAATATGGTGTAATGTATGTACAAATTTATATGTGCAATTAACAAAATAAATTTGGTAGCTACTTCACAAAATTCCTTTTTTGTAATCTGAAAAGAAAAAAGAAAAATCCCTGATAATAGGAAATTTTAGTTTGCATTTCTACTCACGGTTGTAGAAGGAACATATGTACCAATGCAAAACAGTCAGTATGATGACTATTGATTTGATATGGACATAGGCTTGGTCATTAGGGTTGAATTTTGGCCATAGAAGATCCTAACTTGTGAACCCATTTTGTGAAGCGTATTTTTTAAAACTTTGTCCAAATTGTGCCACACATTGCACTGATAATATGACTCCATGCCAACTTTCAGCCATTTGGACTACTTCTAGATACCGTTTTACATCATCTAAAATCACATGAAAGAACAAATGACAATTTTCCATAGAAAGCACTCAAAAATTCCACCCCTCTCGATCTTCCTACATTTGGTATAGGTACTTCAATATAATTTGCTATGTTATTCAACCTCATTTCACAGACATGTTGAAATTTGAATTACTTTCAATAATTACAAACTAATTCATAAAAAAAGGGAAAATACTAAACTATGTCTATAATAAAAATTGTAGATTTTTTAGATATTTTATAGTATAAACAAAAATATTTTTTTCGCGAAAACGCAAAAGCTTGCGTCTCGATTCATTGATAGAAAAAAAAAGTATACAACTGTACAAGCCTAAGAATAGGCCGAAACACCCGTTACACAAAACAGGACATGGCTGAGGCCGCTAGTCAACATTACAACACGACGCCACCACACAAACCCTAGACTAGATGCGCATAAGCAGCACCACCGCCCACCACCACAATGCTTCATCGTTACAACATGACCCAGCAGTCGTCAACCACCACCCGTCGAGTGAAACCATGCGACTAAACACCGCAACAGAGGATCCTCCGTGGTCCACAATCCTTGCCAAAAGGGTAACCAAACTAGCATGATGCCGAAGCTCCAAGGATCTACTCGCCAGAGTCAAAGCGTGCGCCATCACCAAGCGTGCCACCCAGGGCCATACAACCAAGAACAACACCGCAACAGAGGATCCTCCGTGGTCCACAATCCTTGCCAAAAGGGTAACCAAACTAGCATGATGCCGAAGCTCCAAGGATCTACTCGCCAGAGTCAAAGCGTGCGCCATCACCAAGCGTGCCACCCAGGGCCATACAACCAAGAACAACGCCTCCAAGAAGGGAGCGACGTCTGCAACGTCGTCATCATCCGATCTGGCAAGCCAGATCTAGGTTTTCACCCGAGGAACTGAACCACGAGGGATAGGGGATGAACCGATGCTTCTCGACAACGCCCCTAGGAGGGCAACGACGCCCGAAGGCGCCGCCATTATCGGCACCAAGAAAGGTTGAGCAGAGCTTTCGCCCGAAGCACCACGGTCACCACTCACGCATCGGCGCAACCTCCACGACCCGACAACAAGATCTTGTTGTCGACGACTCCGTATCAGCTTGAGAACCCGATTGACCCGCCAACCTTCCAGCGAAGGCCACCACATGATGCAGGTTCCAAGGCGATGAAGCACCGCCCGAGGTGGGAACCACCCGTATAAACAAAAATATAAATAGCATTTTGATAGTTTCTTCAAAAACATAAATTTTATACAGGAAGATATAGAATTAAAAAATAAACAACAAGACCAATGTTTTTTTTTGTGTTGAGATAACAACTCCAATGTTAATTCATATTACTTGTTATAATGGTGCAACGACGAAGACTTCTTCGCAGTCACTGTACGTCATTTATTGTGAGTAATAGAGAGGAGTCGCCCTTATGGATGGTTTACTTTTTCTTTTTTTCTTTTGTATATGTTTTCGGTGAACACATGAATACTTATTGTGAGATACACGGATATATTTTAGAACATTGTTTTTGCAAAACTTAAACATCTTTTTGACATGTACAAGCATTTTCCGAATATAGTAACCTTTTTAAAAATGCATGTCCATTTTCTTGAAATGCATTAACATTTATTTTGATCTAGGTGAACACTTATTTAGAACTCGTGAACATTTTCTTTGCAAAACGTGAGCATCTTTTGAATACACAGTAACAAATTAAAAAAATTCCTAGACTTTCTTTTGTATACATTTTTTGTTGAACCTATTTCATTTTTTTTTTTTTGCAATGGATGCTTTTTCGCGTACAAGAATATTTTCTAAAAGTTATATGAAAGTTCCTTCTGAGTACATGATCTTAATTTTTTATAGGTGAACAATTTTTATGGTATGCACTGTGATTATTAAATCTATTCTATAAAATTCATAGTAAATAAATATTTTTAGGTGATATGCGACTTGTGTTTGGACCAATCATGGATGCAAGAGTTGCAAGAACTATCACATGGAGCAGCAGACAAGCAGCCAGCTAGTGCCACTAGGTAGTGATGCATGCTACTCGGAGCAAGGCAACAACCGGGGTGGTTAGCCTGCAGCTATCAAACTCAATTGGATGCCCATCCATGCCTGTTATCCTAAATCATTGCACCTTTCAGGTTTGGCAAATGCGATCGACCATCGTACAAATTACTCCTACTTACTAAAGCTAGCTACATACACGCTCATTGGAGAGCTTAATTAGTTAGTATACTGTAGTAGAATTAGGAGTACCTACCTTAATTTATTTAGTATTTCCATCAACTTAAGCAAGATGCCTCCTCTCAAAAGCAGAGGTAGAAGTACCAATTAATTAAGTGCTCCTAGATGAACCACCAAGAATTGAAGAGAATCGTGGCTTGTCCAGTTCACTCACTCGCCCACTCCACTCACTCACCGCTCTAGCTACTCTCCACATCGGCCGAAGTTAGGTAGTTAGAGGCGACCGGCAGAAATCAAGGCGATGCCGACGGTGCGGCGGCGGAACCCGAACGTGCACGTGAAGGCGCTGGAGGGGATCGTCTCGGCCAACACCTTCCTCACGGTGGCCGTCTTCATCGGCATCACCGGCACCATCACGCCCTCCTCCACCGTGCCGCCTAACTGCGTCGCCGGCGACGACATCGTCCGCAACTTCTTCCTCTTCGAGATCCTCTCCTTCGGCTTCTACCTCCTCTCCAGCCTCGTCGCGCAGGGGATGAAGCTCTCCGTCACGCTGCTCGCCGCCGGCGACGACTTCTACGCCGACGGCGAGCAGAAGCCTGTCATGACCGACGACTGCGAGGAGATGCCGGCGTGGCGCGCCGCGGGGCCCCGGGAGCGGCGCCGCGCCGTGCTGCGCTACGCCAGGCCCATGATGCTGCTCGCCGCGGTCTGCTCCATCATGGGCACCTTCTTCCTGCTCCTCTCCATGATCGACGCCATCCAGCTCAAGTTCGGGATCCTCTCCTGCAACATCCCGATCGCCGTCGGCACCACGTTCGCGCTCTCCGTGCTCGCCGTGAGCGGCCTCATCTTCTACGGATGCACCGTCGCCTACGCGCTCACCAACTACCTGCCATGATGACCGTGACAGCTCACCACCTGCTTAGGCACGCAGCTGGCCCGTTGTTACATCTACATCTACTGCTTCATTCTTTCTTACCCGGCCCTGGGATTAGTCAATTCTACACCGCCTAATTTTTTGCATTTTCTGATCTGTGATCAATTAACTTCACCGCACGGTTCTAGAGTACTACTAGTACGTAGAAAATGTGTAAGTACTACATGATTATTTCAATGGGAGAGTCAGTAATTTTTCTGTTTCTTTTCTAAAAGTGAAGAGTGCATTTGAAGAAACTAACTGCATCGAGATCCACCAAAGTAAGCATGCAGATAGATTTTTTCCCAAATGGAGCTGATACCTAGGGTGGCACCCGCATAATAACCCGTAAAAGTAAATATAGGCAAAAAATCTCAAAAACTAGCAAAATTAATAAAGGATTAATTAAAAAACAGTGCCGTGAACCGGCCCATTTGACACCCTACTGATACCTCTCTGCATTAAAATAATGCATACAGACTTCTTTATTTATTATTCACCGAAAAATCTTATGTCAAGATCCACAGGCTCCTCGTCTCGTTCCCGAGCTGCTTCCTGCCGTCGAAAGGGAGCTCTCCCCGGCAGGTCGTCCCGTCCCCGAGGTAGGCCTGTGCGGCCGCACCCGGCCGGCCGCCTCGTCATCGACTTGGACACGAACTGAGACAAACTGGATGTGCTGCTATGGAATTGCATTGGTGTGTGCTAGCTAGAAAAAGGGTAGCACTACACGTTCCTCCGGGATATTTGTCCCGGATCCCTCTGGTCCATAGCGCGCTACGGTCCAAAAACAGCACCTCTTCTCACTTTTGCTACAAATAATCTGGTTTTATTATAAAATGTCTTGCTTTTGCTACATGTAGCAAAAAAGGTTCGGCCCTAAAAATAGAAAAAAAGACCTCGCCGGAGATTTTGTAGCAAAAAATATCCTAATGTAGCAAAACTGGATTCATCCAAGACTTCGTAGCAATTACATTGTGCAATTGTAGCAAATTAGAAGAACAAATGTAGCAACAAAGTTGTCTTAACGTAGCAAAAATGACACCATCGGAGACTTGCCGAACCTCTCTGCCGGATACCTCATAGCAAAACTATAGAACGGTTGTAGCAAAAAATTATATAAAAGTAGCAAATATGAATAGTAGCAAAAAAATAATATGTAAGGTAGCAAAATACTCGTAGCACCGACACACAACAAAAGTAGCAGCACCGGTCAACTAGATTAGCAAACGCCGGAGACTGTTGTAGCACCACTGGACGTCTTAGGTCGCATTGCCGTCACCAGAGGCCATGGCTATAGAATCCGGCGTCGTGGTCGCAACAGCCATGTCTGCTCTTTCCCACATGAGCATGTCCACCGTGGACTCCATCATCGGTGATAACAGGATGCTAGAAAATCTAGGGCTTGGGGGAGCACCGGAGACTGCCGCTCGCAGCAGCAGGGAGCACCACCACCGGCGCGCGCACCAGCGAAGGAGAAGGCCGCGAGGGGCAGGGAGCTTCCACAGCGTGCCAATGTCGAGGCTGAGGTCTTCGTCGTCGAGGGCCAGCGCCTCTGACTCGCCGACGAGCCCCGTGTCGAGTACATTCCCGGCGACCCGCCGGAGACCTCGCCGTCCTTGGTTGTGCCATCCTTGCCTTCAGGTGAGGAGGGAACCGGGAGGGAGAGGCGAAGGGGGAAGGGACCGGGGAAAGAGGGAGGAGGAGGCGGGCGTGGGGCGAATCAGGGGAGAAGATAAGGTATATGTGGGCCATGTTCGTAGGCGCACCAGGACGATGGAAAAAGTAGTATCCCCCGGAGGAGGGGATCATTTTCCCTAGAAAAAGGGAAATAATTGGAAATCCTCGCCGCCGCTAGCTAGATGTTGGATTTATTTGTATACAATTTGATCTAATTGGATTTATTTGTAACAGATGACAGGGATATGCAGGTGCAGGTTAGATATGATAATACAGGAATCCTAGCTTCGAGACATGGAATTGTTTGCAACTTTGCATGACCTAGGAGGCAACGAGCTTTTTTTTTTGAAATTCTAGGAGGCAACGAGCTAGGTGTAACAGAACCGCCAACCTTATACTTGTCTTGTGCTCACTGTAACTATGCAAGAAATAGTGTACACATATTCAGAACGGAACAACGATGGATGTTTCATCTTTGCCACCGTGTCGCCAAAAGCAAGTTTCACCTGATGACAAGCAGCAAACCAAGAACCTCCATATATCAGTTCCATACGCAGCTCATTATCATTACGCCAGACACTCACTTGTCTGCTCCACTTGTTTTTGCGAAATCAAAGAAAGCATGGTGGAGACTAATTTATTTCCACGGATCATATATGTTTTTACGGTTAATAACTAACAAGGGTCATATATCTTGTGAAGGTCGGATCTTCCACATTCACAGGCTAATACCATGAAGAGAAGTTGCGACCGGAACGAAGCAACAAAACATGAGCACACATTTGAAAGGGAAGGCACGAGCATTCAGGCACTCAATATACACCATGAAATTAGCTCAAGTACCTACGCATGCTCTTGATATCAAGGATCCTTTCATGCTCCTCAAAATCGGCACCGTCAATCTCGTCCCCAAGGTAGGAATAAAGAGAAAGATCATGGTAATCATCAGGGTCGTACTCATCATCGCTGAACCCTGTGAACCCTCTGAACCAAGATATTGGAGAAAAGCAACAACTACATGGTTCATATGGTAGAAAGTACTCGTTGTAACACACGATGATCTGGGTGCACTTCGCTGTCGATCAGGTTATCATCCATGGTGATGTTGCAGCAGTCACGAATGTTAAGATACTTTAGATGGGGGCAATTCTCAAGGATGGCTGTCAGGCCTTCATTGCCGAGATTATCACCGACAAGAATCAAGGAACGTAGCCTGTGCATCCATGCGATTGCCAAGGCTTTTCGGTCATCATCATCATCACGCTTAATACGACATAACTGACACCTACTCCTCCGGACAAGTGTGAAGTGCTTCAGGCGTCGGCACGCTTCTGTCACAAGGTCGATCATTTCTTGATCATCGTCACCATAGCAATCATCAAGTGTAAGCTCCTCAAGCAGAGGGAGCTTTTTTATTGCATTTGTGAATCCTCTGGTGGACATACAAAAGCAACTGCTAAGATGGAGGCTCTTCAGTGCAGGAGCCCTGCAAGATATAATTAATATTAATATAGCCTCATCCCAAAGATCTGTCTTGGCTTTCCAGTTGAAAAAAAAATTGCTGGAAATCTATTTTTTCATGTCAGCCAGTGAACACTCGTCTTTGTTTCCGCAGAACTGAAGAAAAGAATCAAGAGAATATATTTCACATTGCATAAAGTTCAAATGATTGTGTAATTTTACTACCCAAAAACACAAATTTAGGTTAGATATAATAGTCCTCTAATTGGGCACTCGACCGGGCCGAGTTTATTTGTTGAAAGTTGCATCATACTCCATTATTCCACTCGGTCTTGCTTCTAATGTCTATGACTACCATGTCCCACTCAGCGGCTCGGCGCCATTCAGCAAAAATAACAAGAAACACTCGATAAGCTAATGATGACGGTTGCAAGTACTGGCGGACCTTGGGCCAAATTTCTGGGGGGTGGGGGGGCAAATGGGTTGGGGGCGCGGAAATGTGAGCTGCAGCCTGATTTTAATGGACAAACAGACCAAATATCTATAAATAAAAGCCTGTTTCTTCATGGGCTTGGGGGGGGAGGGGGGCTTTTCGTCTCCAAGAAGGTCCGCCAGTGGTTGCAAGCACAACATATTCATAAGCTATAATTCTCGAAATATATTCCGAAAACCGGATAAATTAGGGACACCCTGCTCCGCAAGCGGCCGTGTTTGTAAGAGCGTCACTAACAGACACTGTAAACGGCCTAAATCCATAAAATTCCGGCGGATTTAAGTCGAGCTAGTTAACACTCTAAACGGCCGGCCTGTGTTCTTTTATCACGGCCCCGTGAACGGCCTGGCTCGACCCCTACATTTAGCGGTCGAAGCGGCGGACACAGGTCGCAACCTGCACTCACGAACCCTAGCCGCCGACTTCGGTTCCTAACACAAGTTCAGACGTGGCCTAAAACATAGGTCGGGAGATTATAAGAAGAAGAAGAAAACATCTTTACCGCTCGGCGAGGAGCATGAAGAGGTCATCATCCATGAGCTTGCCCAAGAAGGTGTGGCACTGTCCCGCATTGAGCCGTAAGGCATGCCAGGCGAGGTGCCAGACAGGGGACATATACCGCACGTCGATGTGCCGCCACAGCTCGGGCTCCTCGCGCGCGGTGCGGCGCCAGGAGCGGCACACCTACGCCACGCCGCCCATCAGGAGCTCCGCATGGCTCAGCTTGTGCAGGACGCAGCAGATGGCGTCCGCGGCGCAGTGGCATGAAGTTGAACACCGAGATGTGGAACGTTGGGGCTTTCCTAGCTCGTCCCCGGAGAGGCTGAGCGGCCGCTGGCAGAGGCATCGCGATCGCGATGTGGAGCGTTAACAAGGCGAGGCTTTGGTTCTTTTCTCTTTGACACTTTCGGACTTATTAATTTCGAGTCATGGCTTGGCCAGTAGGTCGGTGTCCTGTTTCAATTTTAGGGAGTGCCTAGATTTCAGGCGTCTGAGAACTTCTTATGTCTAAGTTGCAACTCATAACATTTGTACTAATTCTCAGTTGCAACCTAGTTGTAACTCATTAAATTCTCAGTTACACCCTAGTTGCAACTCATGTGTAACTTTCACTTTGCACGAATCACGAGGTAAATCGAACAGTGAAAAAAACGACTGAGACTTAGGAAGTTCTCTTATGCATGAGAACTAGCAAAACCGTTAACTCTCGTGCTCAACAATGTCCAAGAAAAATGGGGACAGTCCCACCCACATATATTATTTTATGCCATATGGGCCAGAACAGATGGGTTTTATGCTGTGTGCCAAGTAAACATTCACTACCCAGCCTTTGTGAGCCATTGATTTTTTCTGCGTGATGTGAATCTGATGGCAATGTAACATCTAACTGAAATTTTGAAATAAAAAATGCATTGAATCATATGGTATGATCCGATTCACAATCCATCTTCACTATTGGATTTGTTTGTATCGGCAAAGTCTTCCAAACTAGGTCCCATATGGGTATGTTCTGGTGTCGACCTTTCTTCACATGTGAGGCTCATTAGGCATGGGGCTGCCTTAAAAATAAAATAAAATAATATGTTTTATTATTAATTCAAAATAATCATACAGCCTTCTTTATATCTTATTCACCAAAAACTTACATCGAGATCCACCAGGGCGCCGCCACCCTGTCCTGCCGTCGGTTTATGATAGAGATACAGATAGACCCAGACTGCTCGGGCCGATGTGTTTTATGATAGAAATCTACGGATAGAGCTTGCAACGTTAACGTAGACCAACAAGTATGTGCAATTTAATTTTAGTATTTTTTTATTGGACAAATCAATACAAAAATCTCGACAAGTCCCTCTTCTTACTATGCCAGCGCAAAGGGGTATTCATTAAATTTGATGTTTCAAAATAAAACAGCTATTTTGCATCCAGGTTTCACCCGGTTAGACTTATTGTTGCAGAAAAATGGCACTTGTTGTACTATGCAAAAAAAAGGATCTCTTGGAACAGTTTGAAAAAGCAAGCTTACTCCAAGTGTATATAGTAAAGAGTAACCACACAACTACAAAAGTCTAACAAAATGGATACACGATCACATACAAGATAAGTGCATAAGGAGTAAATTTTATTCTGAAACATCATATTACATCTAGTGCGGAAACTTATAGAGATACATTTTTATTTTTCTAGCCGACGATTCAAGCCGAACTAATTCAGAATCAGTCTTCGACTCCTAGAGTCCAGTGGTAGCACCAACATATGAGTATGTGTTAATGATAGTTTAGAAGCAGAAAGCACAGAAGCAAGAAAAACCGTGTACACATATTTAGATGATGGGTATAGCAGACACGGGTATATGTCATGTTTACCTGGGGTATAGCTAGCAAACACAGATGGATGTTCATGTTTACCACCATGTCGTAATCAACTAAGAGCCTACGGTTCCATGATGCCACACTAAGAAACATATTCGTCCAGGGCACTTCACATACGGATTATGATGATATTTCGAAACTAGTTCTTGCAGATGAAGGAAAATATGTCGGGACAATGTTATTTCAAAGGTTCATATATATCTTATGACGGTCAGATCTTGCACACACCGGAGGCTAGGCACTAAACACAAGTTGCATCTAGAATAAAGCAAAACAAACGCGCATACATTTGAAGAAAAGAAAAGGCAGCATCCAGGCACTTGGCATCAGAACATCCAAGTCTACTCCACTAGATTAGCTCAAGTACCTACGCATGCCCTTGACGTCAAGGAGCCTTTCATGCTCCTCAAAATCGGCGCCGTCAATCTCACCAAGGTAGGAATAGAGAGAAAGATCATGGTAATCATCGTAGTCGTAGTCATCGTTTGTGAACCAAGACATTGGAGAACTGCAAGAACTACAAGGTCTGGATGACGGAAAGTACTCGTCGTAATCCATGATGATCCGCGCACACTTCGCTCTTAGGTTAGCATCCATGCTGATGTTGCTGCATTCCCGAATGGTAAGACACTCTAGGTGGGGGCAATTGTCAATGATGGCTGTGAGGCCTATGTTGCCGAGATTATCGTTGACGAGCTCCAAGGAACATAGCCCTTGCATTCTTGCAATTGCGAAAGCTTTTTGATCATCAGTAGGCTGCTTAATACGATAGGAGTGGCAGGCTTCGTGGATAATTCTGACATGCTTCAGGCATCGGCACGTTTCTGCGACATGATCGAGCACTTGTTCGTCAGGGTAGCAGTTAACAAGGGTAAGCTCCTCAAGCAGACGGAGCTTCTTTATTCCCTTCGCAAATCCTCCATTGAAGATGATTTGATGGCAACGGCTAAGATAAAGGCTCTTCAGTGAAGGCGCCCTGATGAAAGATAAAATTAATATGAGTATACCATCAATCCAGAGATTTGCCCAGCTTTGAATATGAAATGAAAATTGTTGGAAATCTCAAATTTTCAAGCGAGCCAGCAAACTCTCTCATCTTTGTGAAGAAAACGCATTAATTGGAGGGTGCAAGAGAATATCAGCTCCAACATTTCATAGCATATTTTTCAACATGGTAATGATCACTTGGTTAACTTGGTATTCAAAATTCCACGCAATTGTTAAGCATGTGCATATTACTTTTCTTTAAAACCTCAAATTACAGATGAAATTTGGCTTATAATCGATGGCACGAATATGAGTTTATGCCTACTTTCTCAGTCTCTCACTTTCTTATTACTTACATACTGACGTTTGACATCTGTCATTCAGCTGGCCTATAGATATAGAAAAATAGACATGTTTCTCACATTAAAAAAATTACTTCCTTCGCCCCATATTAATTGACTTGGATTTGTCTAAATTTAAATGTATCTAGACATGTTTTATTGCTAGATATATTCGAATTTGTCAACTAATAATGTGGGTGGAAGGGAGTAAAAAAAATTAAGGAGCTTCATCAATTACTATGTAGCAAAGGCTATCGAATTTTTTATGCATATTCAATTCCTGGCTAAGCCGTTGATAACCATCCGATCATCTAATTTGGCGTAAAGATAGGGAGGGTTATATTAAGAACAAAGGATCTTACTGTCTGGCGAGGAACATGAAGAGATCATGGTCGAGGTTGTTGGCCAAGAAGGTGTGGCACTGCCCTGCGCTGAGCCGTAAGGCCGACCACATGACATTTGCGCGCGTGGAACGGCAGGTGAACTGCGGGACATCGGGCAGGAAGCGGACGTCGATGTGGCGCCACAGCTCGGGCTCCTGGCGCGCGGCGCGGCGCCAGGAGCGGCACACCTCCGCCACGCCGCCGAGCAGGAGCTCCTGAATAAGGTCCAGCTTGTGGAGGACGCAGGAGATGGCGTCGGCGGGCAGATCCGCCCAGTCCCGATCCCACGGCTCCCATGGCTCCGACGGCATGCAGTGGAACACCGAGACGTGGAACGCCGGCGATTTCCTGGCTCGCCCCCTCCTCCGAGCGGCCGCCGGCGGAGGCATCGCGATCGCGATGTGGAGCGTTACCGAGGCGAGGCTTTGGGTATTTTTATGGAGGCTCCGAGTCGGGGCTTGGTTTTATGGAGAGCGGTACGTAGGTCGGTGGCCCGGTCTTGATGGGCCAGCGATGCATCTTGATTTCTGTAGCTGCGCTGGACAAATGGGCCTGTGTTCCGTGTTACCAAGCAATGGGAAATGCGGTGAATGAACGTTGGTTCCCTTTGCCGCGCCGTTGATCGTTTTTTTGTGTGTGTCCTGGATATGATGGCAATCTTACGACTGAAAAGATGAAGTTTTGATGAAATAGAAAATATTCTTCAGGCTCCTGACAAAGACATACTACTTCTCTGTTCATTCCTAAAAAGAAAAAGAATACTTCTATGTTCATTTTACTCACAGAAAGCTCACTGTTCATCGTGCTCCTGGGAAACTCAACTCGGTAGGATACTGTTTAGCTTGTACAGCAAGTCCGTGCATGCAGACTTTTCAGGTCTATTTCTCTTGTGTCAATACCAGGCACAATATGATAGCATCTGCACTGTATCTAAAGCTCTCGAAACACTCATCCATGAAAGCTCTCGAAACACTCATCCTGGTCTTATTCACACTCCTATCTGTACTATGTTTCTAACAAATAAAATCCAGTCTTAAAAAAATTAAGTCGGTAGGATAGCTTTGTGGCTCGTGCCACTTTCTTGAGTGGTCAATTGTACCACTTCCTTTTCCGTGTGTTTGTTTTAGACTAGTCACAATGGAAAGTATCATATAGTAGTATCATGCATATAATACTAGTATATTGTACCATCTTTATAATGCAGTACTCCCTCCGTTCTGATTTACTCTACATCTTAGAAAATATCAGACAAATTAGTGTTGCATTTATTAGTACTACTTAGATATCTGAACAACCAATCAAAGCTACCTTGAAAATAGTAACATCCAATAGAGAGAGTAGGACCACTTTGTTTTCTGTGTTTTTGTTGACTAAAAGCTAGAATGTAGATTATTTCAGAACAAATTTTAGGGCTAGAATGTAGACTATTTCAGAACGGAGGGAGTATCATGTAGTAGTATCATAGTCTTAGTGTATTTATTGTTTTGTAGAATCTCAATGTAAATTTGTGTACAAGATTTATTTGGAGTTAGTTTTTTTAGTTTTATGTGCTATGATACTGTATCTACTTATGATACTAACACAACCTCTTTCATCATTAATTGCAGTGACACATAAGTATTTTGCATGCATGTGGTGCATGATACTACCTATGATACCTTTATTGGGGCTAGTCTTACCGTGTATTTCTTTAATGTGGAAAGGTTTTTTGTTGGCCCTCGGCAAATAAGGTCTTCGCCATGTGCTCCCATACAATGCTTCTGGCAAAGGTGCCGTGACACACGGCAAATTCTTGATTTTTTGTAGTGACTTTTTCTTCCGAAATGAAGGAAAACATGGTCACTCGAGACTAATTTATTTCAAAGGGTCATATCTTGTGACGGCTGGACCATGCACACACCACATGCTAATTAATAATAACATGAAGAAAAGTCATCCTCATGAATAAAAATTGCGCGGCCGGAATGAAGCAACAAGGAATAATGAGCATACATTTGAAAAGGCAAGGCGCCGTGAGCATTCAAGCACTCACATGAGAACATTCAAATCTACGTCACTAAATTAGCTCAGGTACCTACGCATGCTCTTGACGTCAAGGATCCTTTCATGCTCCTCAAAATCGGCACCGTCAATCTCGTCACCAAGGTAGGAATAGAGAGAAAGATCATGGTAATCGTCGGGGTCGTAGTCATCATCACCGAAGCCGTCGAACCAAGATATTGGAGAAAAGCAACAACAACAAGGGCAAGATGATGACGGGAAGTACTCCTTGTAATCCACGGTGATCCAGGCACACTTCTTGGTCAGGTTACCATCCATATAGATGTTGCAGCATTCATGAATTTGAAGATACTCTATGTGGGGGCAGCTGTCAATGATGGCTATGAGGCCTTCATTGCCAAGATTATCACCGACGAGAATCAAGGAACATAGCCCGTGCATCCTTGCTATTGCAAAGGCTATTCGATCATCCTTAGGCGCATGATAGGAGTGACACTTTTGTTGGACAAGAATGAAGTGCTTCAGGCGTCGGCAACCTTTTGCGACCAGTTCGAGCACTTGTTCATAGTCTAGGCAGTAAAAAAACTGAAGCTCCTCAAGCAGAGGGAGCTTCTTTATTGTGTTTGCAATTCCTACGCTGGAGATATAATGGCAACTTCTGAGTTGAAGAATCTTTAGTGAAGGCGCCCTACAAGATGTTATTAATTTATGCTAATTAATAATACCATCAACAACTAAAAGATCTGCCTAGATAAAAAGTTCAGAACTAAACTGTCAGATATCTACTTTTAGAACTGAGCAGGTAAACTCTCATATTTTTGGAGCAGAAATGAAGAAAAGAAAAATTAGCGGGTGCAAGAGAATGTTTCGTATATAGCAGCTCCGGCATTTCTTAGAATGCACAAGGTTAATGTGTACGGTTTCGCACATGCAATATTGTATACTTTCTTTCTTTTACGACCCAATCAAATTTATCATAGTTTCCACGAACCAAACAATTTTGGGTGGACGACCCTAGTACGCTAGCCTAGCACTATAGTTCAAAAACAAAATTGCTGAAACTCTTTTTTTTTCTTTTTTCATGTGAGGCGGTAAACTCTCATACTATTTGATTGTGTAAGGTTTTGCAGTACAGCAGATATAAATTGCATGCGCTTTCTTTGTTTTACTACTATCCAAACAAATTTAGATTGCATAATAATAACTCTTTAATTTGCATACATGAAACCAAACAATTGCACACGTACGTACGTGGCCTGAAAACATAGAGGATTAATTAAGAGCAAAACATCTTACCTCTGAGCGAGCAAGATTAAGTGGTCGTCGTGGAGGCCATCTCCCAAGAAGGTGTGGCACTGCCCCGCGCTGAGCCCTAGTGCAGCCCGCATGACATTTTCGAGCGTGGCCCGCCGGGTGAAGGGCGGGACAGCGGGCAGAGAGCGCACGTCGATGCGCCGCCACAGCTCGGGCTCCTCGCGCGCGGCGCGCCGCCAGGAGCGGCAAACCTCCGCCACGCCGCCGAGCAGGCGCTCCGCAAGGCTCAGCTTGTGCAGGACGCACGAGATCGCGTCGGCGGGCAGCTCCGCCCAGTCCCGTTCCCACGGCTTCCATGGCTCCGACGGCATGCAGTGGAACACCGAGACGTGGAACGCCGGGGATTTCCTGGCTCGTCCCCTTCGGTTACGCCGCCGAGCGGCCGCCGCCGGCGGAGGCATCGCAATCGCAAGTCGGGTTTTTTTTGTTCACACTTTTGAGTCACGGCCTCACGGCAGGCCTGGTTTTATGGCCAGAGATAGCCGGTACTAGGTCGGTACACGGTTTTCATGGCTCTAGGCCGGTTCGGAGTCAGATTCATTTTTCCTTAATTAATTTATCTGTAGATTTTTTTTTTAGAGAGGTTTTTGATTGGTTGCTGGGGTACCAGTTTGACCAAACATTATCAAGAAGCAACTCGGAGCTGATCTGATGTTGTACGTCATAGGATGATAGGTTAACAGATCGCGCTAAGCCGCTAACCACTTACAGTTCATGGTATGTGAGCGTAGCACCCAAATATGTGCAAGCTATATATGCAGTACCACAAACTAGGAAACCCAAAATACTATCTTTCAGATCTGTACTTAAAATTACTCCGATTGAAACAGATGTATCTAGCACAAAAACTATACTATCATTGATAAGATATTTTATACATGAATCCAGCGGTATAATTTTTGCGGTATATAATTTATGTTTTAGGGAGTGCCTAGATCTCAGGCGTTTATGTTTTAGGGAGTGCCTAGATCTCAGGCGCCTGAGAACTTCTTATGTCTAAGTCGCTAACATCATCCTACTATTTGTGCTAGTTACAACCTAGTTGCAACTTATATAATTTATACTAATTCTCAGTTGCAACCTAGTTGCAACTCATTAAAATCCCAGTTACAACCTAGTTGCAACTCATGTGAAAGTCTCATGTTGCACGAATCGCGAGGTAAATCTAATGGCGCCTGAGAACTAGCAAATCCGTATGTTTTATTGACCAATTTTATGGTCATTCTTAAACTATGTGTTAGCCCAATAAACTGGTACTAATAGAATTAGTATCTTTCAAAACTGTACTCAGAAGTACGGGCGAAATGAACACTGAAACCGGAAGTAACGGAAATTAGACAGACGAAGGAGACATTAGATATTCAGTTTAAGTTCAGAACCCAATGCTCAGAATGTTTAATGACCACCGAGCTACACAAATACACACTGTTCAACTGTGCGGTGTTTGCATATCTTCTAAGAAAGACTGCTGGGGCAACAAAAAACCCTGGTGTAGCATGTCCCTACGATCCCCTTGACACTCAAGGTAAGAAGAACTGTTCATCGTGTGCACAAGCGGCTATTAATTACTGACACCAAGGAACTCCGTGAAGCTTGGGTATTTGGGCTCCCAACCAATATCGGCCCGAGTTTTCGAATTCTCCATCCTCTTCCCTAACGGACCATCGGTGCCTGAAGTAAAGGTCGGTTCAAGATTATCTGAGAAATGGTTAATGTATGTGCACCAAAACAGGTCACGCTGGAGCAGGTACACAACTAACCAGTAAAACCTTGAAATTCCGTGTCAAATTTTCCACTTTTGTTAACAGAGTCCATTATTTCTTGCCTGCAACAAAGTTCAATTTTATTCATTATAACAGACAGAATGAGTTGCCCATTTGGCTGTCAGTAGAGCCATGGTACACCAACAAAAAAGAGGGCTAGATGGATACACAGTTGATGTAAACAAGCGGCTTAGCACTAACCTGGAAAGAGGCTTATTGTCACAGCCCAAAAAGATACGACCCCGAGGTCTCTTTTTCATTATGGCAATTGCAAGGGACGCAGCATCCTGAAAATAACATAATAAGTACACAGCATAAGATTATAGCTCACAAGACGTGGACTGAACGGTACACCACATCGCCCCCATAACATCGATAAAAAAAATGAGTATAAGGAGACGAATATGAGGTAAATTTCTAAGCTCATTTAACCTCATAATGGATCTGATTGATAATATGGTCTGGTCGTGAGTCCAGTGTACCCTTCCTCAACCAGAAAAAATGAGCGCCTCTATCTATTTTGTGTGTCCTGGTCAAGGAAGTTATGTACCAGTTCTATTCATCTTATATTGCATAAAAGCAATGGGTTTATGCTTGTACTTTTGAACACGTAATATTTATAAGTTGAGGATATGTAAAGTCCTGCAAGCCTGAGAACACAGCCTCCTGCCTCCAGCACAACATTTTCAGCTCTAAGAAGGACATCGGTACGAGGACCCCTGCCAATTGGAACAGATGGACAATCCTGCACAAGAGAAAAAAAATATTAGGAGGTAGTTGTGTGTTTCTAGGTATAAGAAATGCTTCTACTGTGAACTATAATAAATCTTAAGTTGCAACTATATTACTATAACTTGTGAGTTTGTTCCAGTTACTGGACCTTTCTCACCTAAAAGTGCCAGAACTGGTAGACACCTATGATTATGCAGAATATGTCGTCTAGCAGTAATACCTCGTTGCACAATCTGTTGTCGCTGCAGTCATAGAGAGCAGTACTTGATGTGAACAACAAAGAACCTTCACCGCTCCAATTTGAGGCAGCCACTCTGCATGCATTTTCTGAAATGAGAATGCATCACAGGTACATGATATGCAATTTGTTTAGCATAAGAAAGATGCACATTGCATAATATTGTAGTGAAACTAATCAAGTTGTTTTCTATCAGTTCATCGAGATGCAAAACTTGTGTAATTCATGAACAATGGAAAATCCTACAAACCAAATTGGTGATGCACAGGGAGGTGTTGACATCAGAAAAGGTTGCTGGCACCCATTTGCATATAATACTAGTAATAACAGATCCTGTACAATTTATACATAGAAGAAACTATCTGTGGAGGTTTTTTGGTAATCATAAAGGCCTAGTGGAGTTAGTTGTTCCAAGCACAGTGTACATGTAAATAATTACTTGTAAAATAATATTATGACAATATGAAAGCCCGTGGCAATATGTACACATTTAACTGAATCAGAATCCAGATAAAATCACCTAGTTTATTTAGAAATACCAAAATACAAGAAAGTCCTGGCTCAACCATGTTACACCACGCATTTCCCTTTGTTACTCCGCACAGCACTTTGATACTTATACTATCACTAGTAACTCTGACATGTCCACCACTGAACCTTGCAGTTACACTTACACTACCGTGGCCATCTCCATAATGTTTGGTCAGCCATCATCTCAGATTGCTTACCTGCCTCACTCACTATTCATGCCACCATCCCCTACCATACATACATCCATCAACATAAATGTCATCATGTGAGTGTTCTCTTAACCAGTGTTCACTATGGTTCATGTGCCCTAAGGTTTACCTCAGCAATTAAACTTCCATGCTTCAAAAACTTCAGTTTCGACGCTAGTCGGTTTGAATATGAGACCTCAACCCAAACAGCCAGAAATCAGGAAGTGACCACAAATTAGAGACAGGTACCAATGGTTCCAATTTTATTTGTTCTAGATTTGTACCAAATCTATTGGATGGAATCATCATTACAATCACAGTCACTTACCTCAAATCACCAGCATAATCATCAGAACGAGATGGAGGAGCACAGAAAATAACATATGGAGCCTTTTGTGAAATAGTGGATCCCTTCAGAGAGGGAATGATGCCAATATCGGTTAGCTCGCTGTGATGATCTGTGCTTGCAGTCTGGCCAAAAACTTTGCAGCCTGGATGTTCCTATAGAAGATGAAGTTGAGTACTTAATTAGACAATTTGATAATGTGGTTCAAATTTACATTTTCGCCGAGAAATTTAGCTTTACAAAAAGATATCCAAAGGGGAAAGGATAAACGTAAGAGACGTTATCATGTCGCTTGTTTTGACAGGCAAGATTATGTATAACAGGTTGATGCAGCAAAGAAGTTCTTAGAGTTACTGTATCGACCACAGCTACTCATACCTTTAGCCACTTCTCAGCTACCAGTCGACCAAGCACACCTGGGCCCACGATCAGTAAATCATTCTGTGTAACAATGTTGGTGCCAGGCATTGTGACCCCTGTATCATGAGATACCCCTAGCAGTATTGAAGAGCAAAATAATGAGGTGGGAGGATGGGGATAGGGAAGGCTTGGAGTTGCCGACACGACGACGACATTGATCTTCTTTCCGAGACCTGCCACCCCCGATTTTCCAGGCCGCGGAGGTTGGCATGTAGCTACCGAGACTAACGGAGTTGGTTGGTAGTACATGTGAGTCGTCGCGACCTCATCAAGCTCCGCTGCAGTTGCCAGCAGAGACACTGCACCTTCGTCAACCACCTCATTGAGCTCCGTCGGGTCTAGCAACCCCTCAGACTCGGATCGACGGACTCATGCTCGCAAGTTGTTTGGTGATTTGGCCCGTCGACACTGTGAGTTAAAAAATGGCCGATGAGGATGAGGTTACAATATTCTTCTTCACGGAGTTCATCGATACGTCCGATGATGACTCCTCGGACGACGACTCGTAAGTTATGCTTGCAACTGCCATGTGAAGCCACGAGGAAGCGCAAAATGCCATTCCAGATTCAGAGGGTCGATCCCAGGTCATGAGATGCTCGACCAAAACAGAGTTGCAGGTCATATCCAACTCTAAAACGACTACTTCAACCCGTCGAATAAATCTTGAATTTTAATAATTGTAGCTTGAACTTAATTTGTGAACTATGTTAAATATGTCTCGAATTTCAAGGTCGTGCCAAGGTCTGGGACAGTGCTCGAGTGGGCACCTTCTCGGCGAGTAACATGTGTTGTCGGTCACCAAGACGCTCCCGGGGACGAACCACTTGGATGTGTAGCGGCGCCAAGCTCTGGTGGTAGGTTCTAAAAGAGGCCTCCGCCATGGAGGTTGCAAATAGCGGCCACTTCGGCCGAGGATAGCTTCGGCTCGCTTGACGTCGCTTGGAAGCACCATCAAGAACATCATCAATTCCCAGAGCTCCTCTACATCTATCGGTTGTGGTGCCGCTTCCACGCCACCATGGCCACCGGGAGGAAGAAGGAGCAATACAGACCTGCAAATCTAGAGAGAGCCAATCACAGTGCCTTTATTGAAGGAGCTGGGAGCCTTCCCCTCCATTGCCACCATCGGCTCTCCCCACGAGAGCACTGCTGCGATGTTGGAAGAGGCCACCCAGAGCTGTACGTGGCCCAATACGCCCAAATCGAAGCTTCGATGTCCCATCCTTATATGGTGGGATGCAAGGCTTGACATGCTCTGTAGGCTCCGTCGCCTGCCACCGACGAGGTGTGGCTGAGTAGATCAAGACCAAGGGCGTGGAAGATCTGTAGGCCATCGATCTCCACCCTAGCCTCATACGCCACATGGGCAAAACACATGAAATCTACTCCTACCACTACTAATAACAAAGGAGGCCTACCACCTACTACATCTCCTCGCCGGTTGCCATGGCTACCGGAGGGAAGGGAGGACAGGGGCGGCAGAGGTGGACGGGAGTCAACTCTCAAGGATGAGGTTGGGAGAGGTGGATGGGAAGTGGAGTTGTGTGTTTGATGTGTGTTGGGTAATAATTTGAAGTGTAGTTCCTATCCTTTCAGAGAATGACGCCCCAAATAACTCATTTTTTTTACCAAAAATAGGCGACCGTTCCTAACCTAGCTGCAAGCTCCAACGATGTTTTCCCTCGACTACACCAAGCCGCCGGTCCCTGCCTCCCCTATCGGTCGCTCCTGCGGCGGGAGGGGGTGGGGACCCCGGGCTCCGACCTTTAGTTAGGGTTGGCCTAGTGCTTCCTTGGGGCGCTGCTTCCATGGAGGAGACTATGTCGCGTTGGAATAATTTGCCCCTGTTCTTCCTCCATCTCGGCGCCGCTCCAACCGGTGGCGTCAGGGGGCAGGTGATCCGATCTTCTTGACGGTCTCTGGATTTAGTGAGATTCGTGTCTAGTGGTCGATTCGTCACTCTCGCATAATTACAGTGAGCACAAGTGTAAGGTTGGTGGTTCTGTTACAAGCTTGGGCCTATTCGCCTATGCCTATCAAAACCAAGACGGTAACTAACCATATGTCGTTGACCTGGTGACACACAGCTCGTTGCCTCCTTTCGATCTCCTCCCTATAAAATTCCGTACGTGATTTCTGGCCATTCAGTTCTCAACTTAACCTGATTCACCAGAAATATATGTTCAATGTTCATTTTATCCATCTTATTGAGTACAATTGTTCTGAAAGTTTTACTACTGATTGTGTTTCTCGGTACCACATGGCTGGAACATATGTGATGTGACTTGTTTTGATGGGTCAAAGAACAAGTACATATACATACAGATAATAATTTGAAGTGTAGTTCCAATTCTTTCAGACAAAGACACCCCAACGAATCATGTTTTCACTCGAAATATACAATCACCTTCGTTTGTCTAGTCGCCGTCGACAAGAAAAACGTGTGATCGCAATCTGGACGTGGCGTGTTAATGCGACACGTACACGTGACGCAATTAATGGCAAAAAAACGTCTCGACGATACAGGCATGCACATATATGCATGCTACACTGCCGGCGGCACACTCACAGCGAGTAAATAATTATTGAAGTTCATCTGATTACTAACCGGTTTATTAGATTAGGCGCATGATCATGTCGAACGTCTCTAAGTTTGTGGACATGATTTTTCGAAAAGATTTAGCCATGTAAAAGTTCATCAATGCACTCGGTATATTTAAAAACCAACAACGAACCTATGGGTCGAAGTACCGAGTACATGTTTTCACTCAAAATACAGTCACCTTCATTTGTCTAGTCACCGTCTACAAGAAAAAATGTTGATGGCTGATCGCAATCTCGAGGACTTTGGTGCCCGATTGGATCTGAACGTGGCGACATGTACAGTACAAGCTCACCTACATGTCATAACGCAAACGTCCCTCCTTGATAGAGATCAAGTGGAGATCGAGCGATCGGCTCTATTTGAACAAAATATCTACCTAGTTTCTTTATAACAATGTCACAATGTACAAGAGTAGCGAAACCCAGCTGACCATCACTTACCAACGGTTGTAAGTTACCTATGTTGATATGAAGTGCTTGGATGAGGAACCGTTTCCGGGGCAGTTTTAGGAAATATGCGAACATGCACAATTAATGTAACGGTTTATATTTGTTTTGCTTGGTGGTCATCTTCGACCATTGAGTTCTCAACTTAACCTGGATTTCACCAGAAATATAGTATGTTCAGTGTTCATTTATCCATCTTAGGCCCCGTTCGGCTTAACTTGGATTGTCCTGGTTTGACATGGATTGATGTGGTTTAAATCCCATCTAAGTCAAAATATCCTCTAATCCAATTCAATCCAGCTCAATCCAATCTAGTGGTGGATTAACCGAACATGGCCTTATTAAGTACAATTGTTCTGAAAGTTTTACTACTACTGATTGTGTTTGTCGGTACTACATGGCTGGAACATATGTGATGTGACTTGTTTTGATGGGTGAAAGAACAAGTACATACATACAGATAATAATTTGAAGTGTAGTTCCAATCCTTTGAGACAATGACACCCCAAGTCGAAATATGGAGTACAGTCACCTTCGTTTGTCTAGTCGCCGTCGACAAGAAAAACTTGTGATCGCAATCTGAACGTGGCGTGTTAACGTGACGCAATTAATGGCAAAAACGTGTCGACGATACAGGCATGCACATATATGGCTACACCGCCGGCGGCAGGCTCACGGCGTCCATGAACTCCTTGTCTGCGACGAGCCTCTCGAGCGCGTTGGGCGCCACGCACACCTCCAGCGACATGCTCCCTCCCCGCTCCGGGCCCTCGAACACCGTCACCTTCCCGTCCGTCTTGTCGCCGAGCCCGCTCCGCACGCCCACCGGCCTCCCCCACCCGAAGTCGTTCCCGAACACGTCGAACCGAGGCGAGCTCCCGGTCTCCAGCCCGGCGCCGCCCGCCGACAGATTCCCTGTGAACGAGAACGTCGGCTCCCGGACCCAGAGGCGGAGGAACTCTCTCAGGGCCGCCTCGTCGAACGACGCCACCGCGCGGTTCAGCTGCCACGCCGTCCAGCCCAGCCCATTGCCCAGGATCTCGCCGACGGCGCAGGCCGCCCTGCCAGGCACCACGGCGTTGCCCACGTAGCCAGGCGGGATGCCGCGCACGCGCCCGCGGCACCCGATTATCACGGCGTAGAACGTCTCCTGCGCCGGTGGGAGGCGCCGGGCTCGGCACACCGCCCGCCACACGTGCGCGAGCAGGGCCTGCAGCGAGGAGATGGTTCCGGTGGCGACGCCGGCCATCTCCTCGTTCGCCGTCGCCTTGAGCTGCCTCACGCTGGCGGCGGAGAAGGTGAAAAAGCCTTCTCGCACAGGCGGGAGCTCGAACCGCCGGAGGACGTGGTGCAGCTTGCTGAACGGCAGGCGGATTGGCACGGGGCTCGTCTCGACGAACCACCTCGCGTGCGCCGGCGGCGCCTGCTTCTTCTTCGAGATTGTCATCTTTTGTAGTAGTAGGCCGCCGTTCTCTGCGAGGATGGTGCCGTCGCCGCCTCGGTGGATCTCGGACCACTCGTTGAAGAACTCCCAGAATGAGGTGCCGTCGCCGACGGAGTGGTTCATGGAGACGGCGATGAAGACGCCGTCAGCGAGCTCGGTGACCTGCGCGGACAGCACCGGAAGCGACTCGATGGCCGCGTCCGCGTCGAGCACCCCGTTGAGCGGGAAGAAGGCCCAGACCACCTGCGACGGGGTGTACGTCGAGCCGACGATGTCCGCGACGGCCACGCTAGGCGCCGCAGCATGGACGAGCTCGGCGCCTTCCCCGGTACAGCGCAGCGGGACGGTGAGCGTCCCGTCGCCGTGCTCCTGGACGGAGAGGCGGCCGGCGAAGTGGTAGTACCGGCTGAGGGCGCGAGCGAGGGAGGACGCGAGGGTGTCGACGAGACGCTCGCCGCCGACAGGGGGCTTGGGCAGGACGATCCCCTTCTGGATGTGGTCTATGGTGAGGAGACGGAGGTCCCACGGCGTGAGGTGGATGTCCTCCGGTGGCGGCGGCTGAGCACCGCTCCATGGCCGGACCATGCGGCGGGATACGATCCGAACGGCGGTGCCGGCAGCAGCTTCTTCCATGTGCTCGTCGTTGCTGCCCATTGGTGCATGCATGAGCTGCTTGCATATAATCATGGTTCAGCAATCCTGGTCTTTTAATATTGAGCTCATCCGACACTACTTACTGTACTTTTACGCTACGTGGCGGCAGATCTGCCCGTAAGTAGCTAGTTTCCGTAGGAACAATCGTGTAGCATTATTGGATTTCAAATCACGTTCTTCACGAGGGAGACGGCTAGCTGCAGTTGTGAGCACATCACAGGACTGTACTATCCCGCACAGTTCTGGAAAATAATGGAAAACTCTACGCTGTTACTCCCTCCGTTTTAAAATATAAGATGTTTTAGATTTATGAAGCAAATGTATCTAGACTTACATAGGTTTAATCATGTTTGGAGTGAATCTTCACACTAAAATAAGTCTAAATATATTTTCTTCATAAAGAGGAAGTAGAAAAATGAGAGTGGCATGTTTTGGATTTGCCAGCGGTGTGGCTGTTATATTCTTTTGTCTTCAAGATTACACACGCTTTGCTATATATCGAGGAACCTACTGATTTGCCTATATCAAGTTTCGATGTCTTTGTTCTGTTTAGGTTTCTACTCCCTCTGTCCAAGAATAGATGTCTTAAGTTTTTAAATTTTGGATAAATCTATATACTAAATAATGTCTAAATATATCTAAATTTTAATAAATTTAAGACATCTATTTTGGAACGGAAGAAGTACTACTTTTCAAATCTGAGGGAGACGAGAGAAACACCTTTTTTTTTTTTGAAACGACGAGAGAAACACCTATGACCACCAAGGGCGAAGGCCATTGATGGAGGACTCGGCCTCATAGCATCTCCAAGTCCCGTCTTCTGAACGACGTTCGACGAAAGCGCCGGATCGGTCGCTTAGGGGACACCGCCGAGACGTGTCGTATTTGGGGTACGCCTATTCCTAGTCGTCTGTCCCAAACCAGCCGCTAAACATTAATTTCTTCACGGTTGTTTAATTGAAAATAAACAATAAAGTTCAGACGCCATCGGTTCAAAGTTTCGACCACATGTTTGCCGCGATCAATCACCAGCCAAAATAAATAGTACCACCACGCGAATGAACTAGTAAAAGAAACATTGCCGATCGCCGTCATCTATGGCTCCACTTTCAGATCAACGATATTCTTCTCGTGCACGCCATGGTCGTCTATCGCCGACGCCGACCCGATCGCGATCCTGATTTCGATGTTGCTTTTGTCGTTGTAGCTTCTACCGTCGTCAACGCCGCTACCTCTGGCGCCACCTTTGTTGTGGCAATTTCTTGTAGGATCATTGTGAGACCATGGCGCATAGCTTAATAGGATTGATAGTATACTTATACCAATAAGTTGTAACTTCTTTTTTGTAAGTTCATTTGAAAAAATTCTGAGGTTAAGCGTGTTTGGCATAGAGTAATATGAGGATGGGTGACCGACCGAGAAGTGGGTACCGGGTGCGTATGAGTGAGGACAACATACGCAGAAAAGACTAGTGTTGGTACATGGGGTTAGTCTAGAGATCCTATTGACCTGTCAGGAGTGACAGCCGCTGGTCCGGAGAGACCGGGGTGTTACAATCATGTTGCGGTAGTACATGTGCACCGCGAGCACGGGGGGAGGGGGGGAGGGGGTCCATCCTTGACATGTCAGCGGTCAAGATGAGGAAGTCCTCCTTTTTCTTCATGGATACCCTCTCCTTCTCGAGCACAATCTTCTTGTCTTGCTTGGACAATAAGGATTTCCACCTTTCATTGCTCTTCTCGGCCCGGATGAGCAAGTTCGACGAGACATCAGACCCTTTTTTGAGGAACTTGCGCTCATCAAACTCTTTTTATCCTACTCCCAATAGGCACCGCTAGTTCGAACGGTAGAAACGCCAAGCCTGCTTAGGCATGGTTGAGGTCGTCGGCCGGGAGCTGGTGCCCACAGTCGCTGAACGACGGGGAAAACATGCTAGAGCGTTGGGGGTGAATCCTCCCAGTGGGTTGCTATCGACACACTGAAGCGATGCGCTCTTGATAGGTGCCATCTAATGCGGCGTGCTCATCGCAGGGATCTCGCTGAAGAAGTGCGGGGAAGACGGCGGTGCGCTCCCCATACACAGCTTGGTACTCCCATGGACGCCACCATGGCCGACGGAGGCGCTCGCGGTGAGTGTGGCAATGTGTGCCCCATTCCTGAACACTGTTTTCTTCATGTCCGATCTCTTTCGACGTCCCCTATGCTCCACCATCGCGAACCAGCGGTGGACCTCGATTTCGTTTGCTGCTCCTACAACATGTTATCCGGCTTGACCCTGGTGAAAGAACATTTCATAATCCCTAGTGTTTTGTGTGTTAGATAACAATATCAAGGATTATTTAATGTGTGTTGAAGTGTTGCAGTTCTCTCTAAGGATAAAAGGAAAAGGAATCTGCCTTTGGGGGGCGGATAATCCGCCCCCGCCAGGGGCGGATAATCCGCCCCACCCTTTTCCCGGATAGGCGCAGGCCCCAAAAGGGGGGCGGAGTTTCGGCCGGATTTTCCGGCCCCGCCGGATAATCCGCCCCTCCTGCTCTTTGCTAAGGCACAAGCCCTAGAGGGGGGCGGAGTTTCGGCCGGACTTTCCGGCCACGCCGGATAATCCGCCCCTGGAGGGGCCCGGATAATCCCCCCCCCCCAAGGTCTTCATCAAGTTCTTCAGGCGCCATCCCCAGAGAGGGGCGGTTTTTCTCCCCGGAATATCCGCCCTGGTGGCGGAGTTTTCCCAGGGGCGGATTGTCCGCCCCTAGTGGGGGCGGATAATCCGCCCCCAAACTTGTTCAGCGGCCAGATCTATGCAGGGGGTATTTAAGCCTGCCTTCCCCCTCCTGCCAAATCTCTTGGTTCATTCGAAAAAGTCAAGATCTGATCTGCAACCTTCATCCAAGAGAGCTCCACCTAGATCCACCCAAAGGCCCCATCCCTTAGGGAATCGAAGGAGGAGAACTCGATCTTCATCAACTGCAATCAAGCGCTTCATCTCCTCTCCATTCATTTGGAGAATCACTGATCTAGTATTTCTTGCAAATACCTAGATCCTTGTTTTGTTTATATTGATAAACCTTGTTCTTGTGACAGCTTGTTGCATGTCGGGAGCCCCCAATTCAGTTGTGGGTGTCTGCCCCGGTAGCGTTGTAAAGGCACCGGTTCCCGCCTCGAAGGGTACCAATAGTGGAGAAGGTCGATCAGGCCTTTCGTGGCGAGATCCATCGGAGAATAGGGTGAGGCCTATTGTGGTGTGGTGGTATTAGAACCGCCCACTCCTCCAACGCAGATGTACTTCCCTTAACAAGGAAGGAACTGCGGTAAAACAAATCCCTGTGTCTCCGCGTGCTCCACTACGGTTCCCTCGCTCCTCTCTTTACGTGCTTAGTAGCTAGGTTTGCATATAGAGAAATTCTCGTAGTTACACATCTAGAGAATTTACTTTGTGTCAATCCTAAAATTGAAAAAGAACTAAAAATTGGGTAGCACCTATTCACCCCCCTCTAGGTTCCCATACGATCCATTTTAATTGGTATCAGAGCCCCGACTCTTATTTCGGGCTTAATTGCCTAAGAGAAGTATGGGTTCCAAGGTAGATGGGAGTGATGCTCCGGAGGTGGTCACCATGAACGATCTCAAGACATTGGAAACAACCTTGGTGAGTTCAGTGGAGGCTAAGATGGAAGAGATGCGTCAATTGATAATGCGTCTCTCCACATCCGCAGCATCACCTCCATCTAACTCTGAGGCTACCACTCCGCAATCCAAGGAAACGGGTAAAACCGATTCCAAAGATAACGAAGTGGTTGGTGATGACACTAGCAATAGCTCCTGCTCGAAAAAGTGTAGTGGTAAGGTGTTGGGGATATGCTATATGGGTATCCTCATAGCATGTCTCCTATCCGTATAACCCGGGTGGCCCACAGTTGGTAGCATGGCCTATGGCCTGCTGGGCGGCCCAGTTAGATGGATCTAGAAGGGAGGCCCATGCCGGATAAAGGAAGGCTACAATGGAGTCACCAGCGTACCCGGAGCCTTGGAGTGCAAGATACACAAGACTAGTAATAGACGGTGTAGGACTTTGTAACCTGTCCGGCTAGGACTTTTCCCTGTAACCCTAGGACCTGGCGACTATATAAGTCGGGCCTATGGGAGCCTTTAAGGCATAACTTCAGACAACCTAGTATTGATTCATACAACCTCGCACAGCGAACCAATCCCTGTAACTCGGCGTATTGCCCTTATAGTGATTTATAGCAGGAGTAGGATTCCGCCACCGTCGTGGGATCTAAACCTAGGTAAGCTGTGTTACCTCGTACCCCTCAACCGTCCGCCTTCCCCCACGTCTCTAAACACGCACTGTGAGGACCCCTCCATGGCGTACTCGTCGGAAATACCACGACAGTTGGCTCCCACCGTGGGGCAAGAGGCGCTTCAGGCTCTTCAGCGGGCGAGGACCAAGATCTTCACGTTCTCTTCTCCGGCAACGTTCCGATCGTCCCTCCCGACAAATTCTGGATCCCGGCGAAGACGAACCCTATGCGGTGCTCGATCGTTCCTATCGGAGACATCCACCTCTTCATTGGCGAAACCGACTCGGGCACTAGTTCCCTGGGAGTCAGAGGAGCATCAAGGCCCGCACGGACCGCCTACGGGCAGGATACGTTCGCGGAAGGATCAATGTCGGATCTCTCTTTGGAGTTCGCCGGCAAAGATCGGAAAAGTTTAAGACCCGCATGGACCGCCTACGGGCAGGATACGTTCGCGGAAGGATCGATGTCGGATCTCTCTTTGGAGTTTGCCGGCGAAGATCAGAAAAATTCAAGGCCCACCCAAACCGCCCCTGTGCAGGATATAAAGGTGGAAGATCGCTGCAAATCCGCCGGCTTCACCCGTGCGTTTGGACAGCAGAGATCCAAGTTTGTCGGAGTGGTTACCATCTTTGATCTGGCGCGTTGCGTTCATAGAGAGGGCAAAAACCCCTGCGATTACTTGGCTAGGTGGATCCGTATACGAGCCGACCTGGCCCACTACCCCGATGATAACGCTCTGTATCACTTCGTGGAAGGGCTGGACCGCGACATGCTTCTCCGGCATTCTTTAAGACGGCAGCAGGCAACAGGACGCCTTACCCTCGAAGAGATGGTGAGCACCGTCAATAACTACGCGGAAGCTGACGCAGCAGCCCAGATGGCGCTTGCGCTCGTTGACGGAGAACCTCTGATTCAGCCGCCGTCACCAGCGCCTCCGGCCGCCGTCGTCGCAGCTGCGCCGCCACCTCCAGTCATCGTCGCCGCTGTTGCACCTCCACCGCCCGTCATCGAGGAAGTCATGGCACCCTCCGACTCTGTTATTGACGCGCTTTATGCTGACTTCAGTGCAGATTCAGAGGAGATAGATTTCAGTCCAGAAGAGCTAGACTCCGCCATGCAGGAGATGGAGGAGGAATACACGCGCGACGAGCAAGCCAACAACACCGTCACATCTCGAGGGGTGTTCGTCACCATCGGGACGGCGATGGATGAAGATCAACTCGGACGAGCTCCGCCTATAGCGCTGGAGAAGGGGAAGGGGCCACTTATTGCTGCGGACGATGATCGCGCAAAGGTCATGCCTCCTCCGCCTAACCCAGTGCAGCAGACGCAGGAACTCGGCACCGGCCCGAGCAACAACAACACCGCAAACTTACCGCCTCTGGCGTCTACGTCTGTAGCAGCCCAAGTTACTCTGGCTGATAGAGTGATGTACAACAACCTCCTCGTCGAGCCACTGGCCGTTGCTCATATCCGGAACGTGACCCAGCTTGACGAGAAGCGCCAGCAGCTGCTGGAGGAAGCGCAGGCCATCGCGGAGCAAGGCGCTAAGCTAGATCAAGATCTGGTCAACGCGCAGAAGTCCATAGAAAAACCTAGAGCAATGGAGGCCGAGTACAAGACTTTGCTGCAACGGCAGAAGGCAAAGAAAGCTCCGGCTCGCGTCATCAACGATCCTGGTGTACGGCGCAACCTAAGATGGGCTCCCTCGAAGCCAGCACAAGCCAAGCCTTACATTGACAGTGAAGGCAAGCAGGTGATGCCCACCCCACTCCTTAACCTCGTCGTCGCCAAGTCCCTTCTGGAGCAGGATAGATCGCCCGAGGCAGTGGAGCAGGTCTATGACCTAGTGGCCAAGGCGGTGAAGCAGCAGGAAAAGGCCACCTCTCAGAGGCTTGAGTCTGACCCAACGCTCTATCAATCTAGCCAGTACAAGTTGCCAAGGGACAGATATCCTCTTGATGTCGGGTCTCGGACGGGTTCATCAGAACAAAGACGGAGGGATGCGTGCAACAGGAAGGATGCTATCCCAATATCCTCCAACCACGGAGAAAAGGCCCGACCTCGTCGCCCATCGCCACCACCCGGTCCCCCCGACATCGCGAAGATTACAAGGCTCACCATCGTACGGATATGCCCCCACCAAAGCAATGCGGCATCGTCATCCGCGACAACACGGAGCAGACCCGTCATGACGGAGAGCGCAACCAAGGAAATAAGAGCAGGTCACGCCATGACCCTCTGCGTGCGACAAGCAACCGTGACAGGCGTGAGGCGTCGCAGGAGGGTAACAGCAAGAAGGCTAACCCACCGCCACCTCCGCCTCCGTCACCACCAAGCAGTCACCATGGCGGAGGAGGCCCGCGTCGTTCACGCAGCCCATCCCCTGTTGACAACAAGACCTCAAGGAGTCCGACTACAAGCGAAGTCGGAAGAATAGACCGCGAGGCAAGGGCAAGGGGAAGAAGAAGGAGGAGGAGTCCAAGGATTCAAGTGACATGGACGAGGACGTTGACCCCAAGCACGCTTCCAAGAGCGACGACAAGGGCAAGAACCCCTTCGCGAAGAAGGCCCCAGTCTACCACACTTTCCTTGGCACCCCCACCGTCCGACAACAGAAGACCTCTCTAAGGATCCTGAGGACCACTCTCCCCCCAATTCCCCAGTTCCTGCGCTGGTCGGAGGTTCCAATCACTTGGAACAGGATGGACCACCTAGACCTTATACCTACGGAGAACTAGTACGCCATGGTCATCAACCCCTTGATTGACGGCGTAGAGTTCACCAAGTGTATGGTGGATAGTGGAAGCAACATCAACATCATGTAACTGGATACACTCCAGAAGATGAACTTGACGGAGGCAAACCTAAGGCGGACCAACACCATCTTCCACGGCGTAGTTCCTGGTCGGGAGGCTCGGTCCCTTGGGTGCATTACACTTAAGGTTGCCTTTGGCGATGTTAACAATTACCTCCAAGAGCGCATGACCTTTGAGGTGGTCCCCTTCAAGAGCGTGTACCACGTCATATTCGGCCGCGACATATTCCACACGTTCATGTCCAAGCCATGCTTCGTCTACAACAAACTCAAGATACCCGGACCAAACGGTGTCATCACCGTATCCGGAAGCTTTACCAAGGCAAGGGACTGCGAGATCAATGAAGCAGCCGTTGCAGAAGCTGTCCTCTACAAGCAAAGAATTCAAAGAGATCCAGAGCAAGGTCGATGACTCAGAGATGCCCGCGTCGAAGAAACAGATCTCCAACTCCGTTCTTGCGTTCAAGGTCGCCATCGAAACCAAGCCGGTAGAACTTGTGGTAGGCGATGCCTCCAAGGTCACCGCCATTGGGACGAACCTGGATCCCAAATAGGAAAGCGCGCTCGTTGAGTTCCTCCGTGAGAATAGGGACATCTTTGCCTGGCAACCTGCCGACATGAAAGGTGTACCCAGGGAACTTGCCGAGCACAGCTTAAACATTGATCCAAAATCCAAACCAGTGAAACAACCTCTACGACGCTTTGGAGATGAGAAGAGACGCGCCATTGGCAAAGAGATAGCTAGGTTACTTAAGGCTAGATTTATCCTAGAAGTCCTTCACACCCAATGGGTGGCCAATCCTGTACTTGTCCCCAAAAAGGGAACCAATGAATTAAGAATGTGCGTTGATTAAACTGGCTTGAACAGAGCATGTCCCAAAGATCCGTTTGCTTTGCCTTGCATTGACCAAGTCATTGACTCGATGGCTGGCTCAGAACTTTTGTGTTTTCTCGATGCATACTCAGGATACCACCAGATCAAGATGAGGAAGTCGGACCAATTGGCCACTTCGTTCACTACCCCTTACGACACGTTTTGCTATGTCACGATGCCCTTTGGGCTGAAAAACGCAGGTGCTACATACCAGCGGACAATGAAACGTTGCCTTCACGAACAAATTGGTCGGAACATTCATGCCTACGTGGACGATATTGTAGTGATGTCTAAAAAGTCAAATGACTTAATCTTCGACTTAAAAGAAACCTTTGATAATCTCCGGAAATACAACATGATGCTTAACCCTAAGAAGTGCGTCTTCGGGGTACCAGCCGGCAAATTGTTGGGTTTTATTGTTTCCCATCGCGGAATCAAAGTCAACCGGAGAAAATCAAGGCCATCTTAAACATAAATCATCCGACATGCCTAAAGCCATCCAACGACTAACAGCTTGTGTTGCAGCAGTTAGTCGGTTTGTCAGCCGACTTGGAGAGAAGGCTCTACCGCTGTACAAGTTGCTGAAGAAGGCGGACAAATTCACATGGACGGACGAAGCAGAGGCAGCATTGAAGCAACTCAAGGAGATTCTTTCCTCAGCGCCTATCCTTGCAGCACCCGAGCCTGGTGAGCCCGTGTTAATCTACATGGCGACAACCAACCGGGTAATTAGCATCGTCGTCATGGTGGAGCGGAAGGAACCAGGCTATGAGCACGGAGTTCAACGACCAGTTTACTATGTGAGCGAGGTCTTGACGGAGTCCAAGCAGCATTACCCGCACTACCAGAAGATATCTTATGGAGTATTCCTTGCTTCTCGGAAGCCGGGGCACTACTTTCAGGAGCACCCAATCACTGTGGTGAGCAAGACTCCACTGTCCGACATAATCAACAACAGCGACGCTACAGGAAGGGTCACGAAGTGGGGCATTGAACTTGCCGCCTTCGAGATCACTTACAAGAGACGTGGCGCTATCAACTCACAGGCCTTGGCGGATTTTGTTGCAGATTGGACGGAGATGCCAGATGCTACTCCGTTGCCAGAACCAGAGTACTGGGTGATGCACTTTGACAGATCAAAGTTGCTCAACGGCTCGGGGGCTGGTGTATTGCTACAGTCACCAACAGAAGACAAGCTGCACTACGTTCTGCAGATCCACTTCGAGGCTACAAATAACATGGCGGAGTATGAAGCACTCATTCACGGACTGCGTGTAGCCAAGGATATTGGCATCAAGCGCATAGTTTGTTGTGGAGATTTTTACTTGGTTGTCCAGCAGATGGCTGGCACCTAGAATGCGCGGAACCCTATGATGGCGGCATATCGAGACGAAGTGGACGAGATAGCCAAGAGCTTCTTGGGCTACGAAGTCAAGTATGTACCTAGGGAGCAAAATGAGGCGGCTGATCTGCTGTCTAAGCTTGGATCAGGGCGCAAAAGAATTCCGCCAGGAGTTTTCCTAGAGCATCTGCGCACACCATCTGTGAAGGGAGCCGACATCGACAACCCGGATCGAGCTGATTCTTTCGTCAACATGGTGACAAAGGTCCCTCCGGCTTGGACGAAACTGTTCATGGAATATCTCGAACACGGAACTTTGCCCAACGACGAGATCGAAAGACAACAAATAGTACGACGAGCAAAGGGTTATACCATAATAAATGGGCAACTCTACAAAAGGAGCACTACTGGTGTATACCTAAAGTGTGTTTCCCAGCTAGAAGATATGGAGATCCTTCGCGAAATCCATCTCGGAGATTGCGGGCATCACGCCGCTCCTCGATCGTTGGTCGCAAAAGCCTTCCAGCAAGGATTCTACTGGCTGACCGCAAAGGCGGACGCCGACAAGCTGGTTGAGACATGCATGTGATGCCAGTATTATGCCCGACAACCACATGTTCCTGCTGAAGAATTGCAAACAATACCAATAACTTGGTCGTTTGCAGTCTGGGGGATAGACATGGTGGGACCGTTACAGACGGCACCTTGTGGGTTTACGCATCTGCTTGTAGCATTTGATAAATTCACTAAATGGATAGAAGCTAAACCCATTAGAAAGCTTGATGGGGCAACTTCCCTCAGGTTTGTCCGGGATCTAGTGGTGATATTTGGTCTCCCACATAGAATTATCACCGACAACGGCAGCAATTTGTCACTCAGAGAAGTGGAGGCTTATTGTTGGGAGAAAGGCATCCGACTTGACCTTGCATCTGTGGCACACCCACAATCCAATGGTCAAGTTGAGTGAGCAAATGGATTAATTCTGCAGGGAATCAAGCCACGTCTTGAGGCACCACTACATAGAGCAGCTGGAGCCTGGGCGGAAGAATTGCCATCTGTGTTGTGGATTTTACGAACTACACCCAACAGATCCACCGGCTACACCCCTTACTTCATGGTATATGGAGCAGAAGCCATCCTGCCTTCCGACATCCTTCACGATGCACCAAGAGTTGCCGCCTATGACGAAGATGATGCTGAAGAATCCAGACGCCTAGATGTGGACCTTGTCGAGGAGGAGCACGTTTTGGCATGCCAAAGATCCGCCATCTACCAGCAGAAGCTACGCAACTACCATAGTCGCCGCGTTCGGCATCGCTCGTTTAAATAAGGGGATTTGGTGCTCCGACTTAAGCAGAAGAAGTCACACAAATTATCCCCGCCATGGGAAGGACTGTTCATCATAAGTAAGGCGCTACTCAATGGGTCTTACTACCTTGTTTAAAATCGTGAACTAAAGGATAGACCCAACGAGGATCATAAGCGTAAGCGACGTGACCCGGATGATGACTACCCGGAGCTTGATCGGCCATGGAACATAGCACAGCTACGTCCTTTCTACACTTAGCATTTTTTATCTAATTATGTACTCCTTATATGATCAATGAAATAAAGCTCTCTGGTTCACTCATATTTATGAGTCTTTTACCTCCTTTAGTGTTCATTTTTGGATCATGTAAAACCTTTATGCACAAGTTTTACGATTGCACTTGTGAAAATTCCGCCTACGGGCGTTAGCTTAAGTTTTCTGGTCTACACGTTCTTTGTCGTTTTTATGTGGATTCTGGAGTAGTGACTTTCGGCACTTATTGTCGGCGATTTTGTGCTTAGTTTATAGATGGTGCCATTGGGCATCATCACCTGAGCGCATGGTTCTGACAACGAGTCTTCCGACTCACGAAAGGTCAAGCATAAGAACCAAAGTAATAGATAAGCCAGCACTTGCTTAAAAAATATATACATGCTGGAAACTGATTCTTAACTAGCAGGACATGCAACATTGTTTTCCGCCTTAAGTTACATCAATGAGTTTTTTCCGCCTATGCACCAAAGGTGAAACAAATATTACAAAGTTGTTTTTCATTCCTTTGGCGCAGGAGACTTAAAGCAGCGTCATCGCCAGCAGGAGAGCCACCCTCGAAGTCGGCGCTGTGGAGGGACTCAGAGGAACCTTGGTTGCCGCTGTCGATGGTGTTCATTGGAAGACGTCGACGTCCACCAACTCAGCAACTCTGGTGTCATAGCCCGCGAGCGACGACAAGATGGATTCATGGTTAATCTCCTTGCCATCGTCGTCTACGTCGGGAATGCCAGAGGTCACCGTGTCGATGTCGGCATCTTCGTAGTGTGCCTTCACCATTGACAGCGCCATCCTTGTGCCATCCCGTGCCCATGAAGCTTTCCAGCTTGTGATACGCTTGGGGGATCGGCGCAGAATCTCCGAGTACTTCGCCATGGAGTCTAATGCCTTGATGTTTATCTGGAGGGGCTTGCGATCTCCTTGGATTGCGTGATGGCGGTGTTGATGAAGTTGCCAGCAAGAACCATGCATTCCTTTGGCGAAGGAGGCGGTCGGGTTAAACCCAGAGGAGCTGCAAAATTCCGACAAGGAGCGCATGAGTTCAATGATACAAAGTACCCAGACTACAGAAACCCAAGAAGAAGAAAACTTACTGAAGATGCTGGCCTCATCTTGCTAGAGGGTGTCCGCCAAGGATTGTTTCTCTTGTTGGAGGAGCTTATACACCTCGCTATGGCGTTGATTCTGCTCATCGGCAGCTCGCTTCTGATCTTTTAAGATCGCAATCTCCTCCTTCAAGCGATTCATTTCCTCGATGGAGGAGTCCTGCAGGGCCTTCATCGACTCCTCATGTATTTTCAGCATGTCCTTCCTCTCCTGCTTAAGAATTTTGTTCTTGCTATCCAGCTCTTGAATGTGCTTGGACTGCTCGACAATATTCTTGGCCTTGGCAATGGTTTCTACAAGTCGGAGAAAGCAAAGTACACAGTGAGTACTCGGAGAATATGGGCACAAAACCAAGTCGGAATGCGAAAAAGAAAACAGACGCTTGCTCTTGGTGATATGTTCCTTCAAGAAGGCAGTTTTACCCTTTTTAGCTTCCAGGTCTGCGCGCATCTTCTGGTACTTGTCGTTGGCCATGACCCTCCGAGCATTGTCGTTGTGTGGAAAAAAGGAATAAAGTTAAACGTTGTTTAGTCTGCTTAGAGCATCTAGCCGGAAATTTTCCACTTAGAAGCTCGGGGGCTACAGCGAGAGTTTTTAATTTAGCAATATGCTTAGCTTTTTTTTAAGCATCTAGTCGGAACTAATTCAGTTTTTGATTAGAAGCTTGGGGGCTATAGTATAAAGTTTTTAGCTCGGATAATATGTTTAGCTTCTCTTTAAGCATCTAGTCTAAACTAATTCAGTTACAACTAGAAGCTTGGGGGCTACAGTATTGAAATTTATAAACACTGCGTATGCTACTCTTAAAGCATCTAGTCGGAATAATTCATTCCACTTACATGCTTGGGGGCTACAGTAAGAGGTTTTCTAACTTAGTCACTATTAGAGCATATAGATGCAAAACCTATGGTTTTCCGTCTACATCCTCGGGGGCTACAGTGGGATACTCATATGAAAAGCAAAAGGCAAAGAAAAGTTACAAGTGCAATAATCTTGAGGTTTGTAGCACTCTCGGCCAGCAGCTTGCCAAAGGATTCGCTGTTTCCTTGCAAGATTTCTGCTTGACGAAGAAGCTCCTCTAGACCGCACGTCGGATATGTCGGTGCCGCACCAGGAACCATAGCAGTGCTACCCGGCATAAGTACCGGATAGACTATCTTCGAATAGGTTATGGCTTTCGTGGGTGCGGGGGCACCGCCTACGGCAGAAGTACCTGCTTCCACCACCGCCTTACCGCTACCGATGGCATCCTTAGCTAGAGCTTCAGCCATTTGGTGGGCGGCACTCTCCTGCGTCGCCTGCACGCCGACAACAGCAACCTCGGTAGAGGCACCTGAGTCCACTTCCATGGCGGAAGGGCCAGATGCCTCCTTAGCTTGTGAGCTTGTGGGGCAGACGAAGGCTTGACAGAGGGAGTGGTAGGGGCAATGGCGGGAGATGCGTCACGATGCAGCATGTCCTTAATATTTCTAGAAGCCCCCAATTTGGAGGTCTTTTTGAGGCTGGTCGTGGCTTTCTTCCTGAAACATGCAAAGTGCATAAGTACAGGAACAAGACAATTGAATAGACAATGTCGGAAAGAAAGAAGCTTACACAAGTGGGGGTGCTTTGGCAAAAGGGATCCCAGTAGCTTTTCTCTTTTCCGCCTCCAGGGCGGCGGTAGTCTTCTTGGAGGCTCCACCCTCCGCCTTCTTCTTCTTGCCTCCGTCGGCAGCGTCAGAGGTGGAGCTCTTCCGCTTTCGCGCCAACGGAGCATCGTCGTCGGACACGACCGTGACTTCCTTCATCTTTGGATCGTAGATTTGGGCAGCCATGCTATCCTCCTCTAGATTGCTAAGCTGTTAAGTGAGAAGTCACCGTGTTAGATGAGATGACATTTGCAAGACGGAAGAACTGGAGTATATGTCATACACGGAAAATAAATACCTACCTTTGGGCACTTGCCTTCTACGAACATGTCGTAGGTGATGGTGAAGCCACGCTTCTTATCCTTCACCTTGACGATGTCCTTAAGGCGGAGCTTGACGAAGTCGCTCAAGAAGTTGTCCACGGAGATGCGGAGGCTATTCCTTCTGTCGCTGGTATACTCGTGCATGAGCTTCGCGCGGTGCTGCAGAGGTTGTATTCGCCTGATGAACCAACACATGGCTAGGTCCAAGCCGGTCAAACCCATCTCTACGAACCATTCTATCCGCCTTATGGCTCGGGTAGCATCGAGGTCGGAGGGAAGGGAGGCCTGGGATCTCCATGACGAGGCTTCAGCGGCGGCTCCGTCAATGAAGTCCGGATACGTCACTTGTCGGCCAACCAGAGCAATGTCTGGGCCGTAGAAGTACGTCTGTTGCCAATTTTTGCAGGACTCGTGACCGACGATGTCGGGGAACCGCCGCCAGGTCGAATCTTGAAGCTTATGGTGCCACAGTTCCTAAGTTCTTCCTTGCTAGATCCGGCTTCACGTTTGACAGTGAAGAAGTACACGAAGAGGTCTAGCCTAGGCTTTATCCCTAAGTATCCCTCGCAGAGCGCCGCGTAGTTGCTAAGCACTAAGATACTGTTGGGAGAAAGATTCTGGGGCTGGACTCTGTAGTGGTTTAAGACAGAGAGGAAGAAGTTTGAGATGGGCAGGGAGACGCCGTGTACCAGTTGGGATTTGAGGTACACCTTTTCTCCGGCTTGGGGAGAAGGTGTCACCTCGCCGACCAGCGCTGCCGCCAGGCGAGCCCCTCCGTCGCAGGGAGGTAGCCTTCAGCGATCAGCTCTTGGATATCACGGTCAGTGATATCTGAGCCGCGCCAGTCGCCCTTGTGCGAGTGCAGTTCCTCCTCCAATGGCTCCAGCGCCGCCAGATTATGGTCGCCGCCGGTGGATTCGACCACCGCCAAAATGGGGGTGACCAGACCCTCTAGGGGCACGACGACGGAGCTCGCCGACTTCGCCGCGGCTTTTCTCGACGCCGCCATCGATGGGGAAGTGCTGCTGCTGGCCATGGAGTGAGTATGGGGTGACTGATGCAGATTAGGGCTAGGGTTTTTCGAGAGTTTTCGTGGAGAGCTCGAGGAGGCACGCGCTGGAGGAAGAAGATGATGCGGGGGAAGAATGAGGTAAAAAGTGGAAATTCCACCACGGTTACTATTTATCATCTCCAGCATCAAGATTCGTGCAGCTTGATCAGACGGTTGCCGCGTCAACGACGTGTTCCCAAACGTGCGCGGAAATTTCGCCACGTCTCCAACCGTCGCCGCCAACGGTTCGTATCGCTCACGCGGGAAAATCGGACATGATTGTGTTCTCTGCATGGGTGAGTTACGAGGCGTCGCTGACCTAAGCCTACGTCGTCCTAGCTGACATAGGCAGATGAGCCGTCACATCGGAAGATTCCGGCATGGACGGATCTAGTCCGGCTGCGGAAGAGTACGATGGAAGATTCAGCATTTCTCCGACTTACATATTTAAGACGGAGAAAACCTTGCAGGGTTCTTTGGGAGGACTACAAGATATTGCTTGACGATTTTCCAACATCCAACTAGATGGAGCATTCCACATTAAGAGGCAAGACGGCGCAAGATCTCGGAGTTCTCCGGGGGCTACTGTGGGGGATATGCTATATGGGTATCCTCATAGCATGTCTCCTATCCGGATAACCCGGGTGGCCCACAGTTGGTAGCATGGCCTATGGCCTGCTGGGCGGCCCAGTTAGATGGATCCAGAAGGGAGGCCCATGCCGGATAAAGGAAGTCTACGGTGGAGTCACCAGCGTACCCGGAGCCTTGGAGTGCAAGATACACAAGACTAGTAATAGACGGTGTAGGAATTTGTAACCTGTCTGGCTAGGACTTTTCCCTGTAACCCTAGGACCTGGCGACTATATAAGTCGGGCCTATGGGAGCCTTTAAGGCATAACTTCAGACAACCTAGTATTGATTCATACAACCTCGCACAGCGAACCAATCCCTGTAACTCGGCGTATTGCCCTTATAGTGATTTATAGCAGGAGTAGGATTCTGCCACCGTTGTGGGATCTGAACCTGGGTAAGCTGTGTTACCTCGTACCCATCAACCGTCTGCCTTCCCCCACGTCTCTAAACACGCACTATGAGGACCCCTCCATGGCGTACTCGTCGGCAATACAACGACATAAGGAAGGATACAATGAGGTTTCCCATGTGTATTCTCCTGATCCACCTATCCCTCACCCACATATACATAATAGGGGTGATCCACCCAAACTTTCTGCATCTACTTTTACTCAATGGCAATTTTTGATGAAGTCTCATGTGTGCAGTTCCTCCATTGAGTTGTGGAAAATCATCGAGAATGGCCTTCATGTTACAAATCCCAACAATCTCACAAGAAGAGAGGTTGTCAATAGCCAACTCAACGCTACTGCTCTACACATGATACAACTTGGTGTGGGTGACAAAGACATGCCACACATTCAACATCTTAGTACAGCTAAGGAAGTTTGGGATGCCCTCACCGAGCTCTTCATCGGAAATGAAAGTATGAGAAGGAATAGATATGATGCTTTGAGCAATGAAGCTGAAGGATTTTATATGTTGGATGGAGAAAATCACGAGGACATGTATAGGAGGCTCAAGGCAATAGCCACAACCTTCAGGAATCATGGTGCCTCTCACGTTGATGATGCGTGGATCAAACGCAAGTATGTCAGTGCTCTTATGCCATTTGAGCCCACAGATTTGAAAAGTCTCCAAGGTAGGCATAACTACCACCTTATGACATCCAATGGGTAATGCAAGAAATGGCCGCTTTCAAAGTGGCTGCCAAGAATGCCGAAGATGCTCGTGCACGAGCTATGGGGATGCAAAAGGGGGTCAACATGGCCTTGAAGACTAGTGTGACTGATCATGATGAATATGCCATAGAAGGTATGGACTTTCCCGAGGATATAAAGAGGATCCACGGACAATACCTAGCTCTTTATGCTAGAAACTTTTGGAAAGACCCGGCCAAGGCAAAAGCTGAACTAGAACGCAAGAGTGGAGCGTATGGAAGAAAATAAAATGGTCCCAAGCTAAGAACATGTTTCAACTATGGAGACCGGCTGCACTTTGTAGATGAGTGTCCATATCAAAGTAGGGAAGATAATGGAGGAAAACTCATTTTCAAAGACAAGTCAAAGGCTCCACGCAAGAAACAATTTGTAAAGAAGAATGCTCCTTTCAAGAAGCAACCAAAGATTGTTCTAGTAGCTCAAGAAGAATATTCTTCGGGAAGTGAAGATGAGGACGAGGATGATAGCTCTCAAGAGGTGGCTGCTATAGTCACCACATCTACATCAACATATCTCTTCGACTCTCCGAACGAAAACGTCATCAACAAGAATGCTACTTGTCTCATGGCAAGAAGTTCCGAGGTAACTAATTCTATTTCTTCTTTTCCTAAGGCTATGATTGACATGGATGATCCTACTAGTCTTAAGGTTAAAGAAGAGATTATTGCTTTGGACTATTTCTTCACTAACTTACAAGGTGAGCACAAAATACGTTTTGAAGCCCTTATGGACCAACTGGCCCAAAATGAAGCTCTCCTCGAAGAAAAGGGCAGAATTGAAAGGGGGATGCAATGGAAATTGCATCCTTAAAAAATGCTCTAGAAGAAGAAGAGGCTCGGGTTTCTCTTGAAGAGAAGCTTGAGTCCATTGAGGAGTCACATGAAGAAACTGTGGCTAAACTTGTTAAGGAACGTGACAATGCAGTCGCCAAAGCAAAGAAGGAAAAGATTGACTTTGGGGCTACTCATGATAGACTCTCCGAGGAATTGGAGAGACTTGACATCGCTCACAAGGCGTTGAAAAGCGATTTCTCCATTCTCAATGAGTCACATGATCAGCTCCAAATTCGATTGGCCAAGTATGATGTTCCTAGCACATCCAAGTCAACATATAGCCACAAGGAAAATGCTAGTGTGGAAGAAGAATTTGTCAAGGACATCACTCCCAAAGATAAGGGTGTTCTTGATGAAGTCCTTGGCAAGCAAAAGTCAAATCAAGGTAAAGAGGGACTTGGGTATGTCACCAAGTCCAAGAAGAAGAAAAACAAGAAGAACAAGACCAAGAATGTACAGTCAAAGACAAGCACCGCTAAGAAGACTGTCACAAAAGACAAAACTAACAATATTGGTTTTGTAGGGTCTCGCAATCCAAATTATGAACTCTTTTGTGATTATTATGGCGATGTTTATGCTTATTATGCCGGTCCTTTTGATGAATATGTTGCTTGGTCTATTTGGGTTCCAAAGACCCTTGTCACTAACATGAGAGGACCCATTGAAAAATGGGTACCTAAAACCAAGAAGTAATTCTCTTGCAGGGCTATGCTTGCTGTGGGTTGAAATGGGTGTTGGATAGTGGATGCACTAGTCATATGACCAGAAGCAAGGAGATCATCACGGAGATGCGTCCCAATCATGATAATATTACAGTCTCCTATGGTGATAAGTCTAAATCTCAGGTATTGGGTCTTGGCAAAGTTGTGGTCGCCCATGATATCTCTCTCGTGGACGTCATGCTTGTTGAGACCCTCGGTTACAACCTTGTTTCTGGTCGTGCCCTTGGCAAGATGGGTTTTGCTGTTTTCATTGATGATGATTTGGTGGTAATCTTGTGGAGTAAGTCTCTAAAGGTCGCTTTCGTTGGGTATGTCGAAAATGACCTGTATGTGGTGGACTTTTCGGGGAAAACCACTTCGGGTCCGATGTGCCTGTTCGGAAAGGCCGACGTGGGCTGGTTATGGCATCGCCGTTTAGCCCATGTCAACATGAGAACTTTGCAAAGTCTCCACAAGGGTGGCCACATCCTTGGACTAAAAGACAATGTCTCCTTTGCCAAAGATCGTGTTTGCAGGGCTTGTGTTGAAGGTAAAATGCATGACTCTCCCCACAAGAGGAAGACTATTGTGTATTCAAAGAGAATCTTGGAATTACTTCATGTGGATTTATTTGGCCCTCCGTCTCATGCCAGTCTTGGTGGGAATAAATATTGCTTGGTCATTGTCGATGATTACTCAAGATATACATGGGTCTATTTCTTCAAGCTAAAGAGTGAGACTCAACAAACGGTCATTGACTTTGCCAATGAAGTTCAGCGTCAACACAATGTTCCTATCTTGGCAATAAGAAGTGAAAACGGCTCCTAATTCAAGAACTACACTTTGAATGAGTTTTTAAGTGAAGAGGGGATAAGATATATATATTCCGCTGCGTACACCCCTCAACAAAATGGTGTAGCCGAGAGGAAGAACCGGACTTTGATGGACATGGCAAGATCAATATTGGCTGAATTCAAGTCTCCTTACAACTTTTGGGCTGAAGCCATATCCACCGCGTTTCACTCATCTAACCGGCTCTACCTCCAAAAGATTCTGGACAAGACGCCATATGAAATACTTACCGGTAACAAGCCCAATATCTCATACTTCAGGGTATTCAGCTATAAGTGTTTCTTTCTTGTTAAAGGTGTCCGCTTGTATAAATTTGAGTCCAAGGCTTTAGAAGGTATTTTTGTTGGTTACGGTACCGAATCCCACACTTATAGAGTCTACAAAAAGCTCACCGTGACTATTGTAGAATCTTGTAGTGTGGAGTTCGATGAAAATAACGTCTCCTATGTAGGGCAAGTTGATGTTTGTGATGCAGATGTTGAAATACCCCAAGATGCCATAAGAAGAATGGGCGTGGGATTTTTCCGCCCCATCGAGGAACCCCTTGTGGCGGATCGGGAAGGACAATGCTCCACTCAAGTGGATCCCTCATCTACACAAGATCAACAAGCCCCTACTGCTGGAGAAACCCCTACACCAACACCGCAACTTGCTGAAGATCATCAGTCTTCTGGGCAAAATGATAGTACCAGGCCGGACTATCCGCCCCCTCTAAGGGGCGAACAGTCCGCCCCTGGCACTCCAAATCGTTCCAGGGGATCAGAAGAGGAACAAATCAGTCAAGAAGACTCCAGGCCGGATTCTCTGGCCCCCGAGGGCGGATTATCCGGCCCTGGATCTCCCAGCATCGTCAGGCACTCTCAGGAAGAGGAGGTTGCAGCCACATTTCCCAAGCCGGATAGTCCGGCCCCACCAAGGGGCGTATTATCCGGCCCTGAAGAAAATGTTCAGTAGCAAGCTCCTCTTGTCAACTTAGAACAGGATCAAGGGCAAGGTAGTGGACAAGACAAGGATGCCAATGTTGAATCAACTCCTCCTAGAAACAATAAGGATATTGAGACTCGTCGCAAGGCTCGTGCCGATCAGAATCTTGAGCTTAGAGGACACATTCTTGACAAGGTTGTCGGTGATCTTCGAAGAAGGGTGTCTACTAGAAGAGAACTTGCAAGCTTTTGTGATCATCAAGCTCACATTTCTATGGTTGAACCGAAGAAGGTCTTTGATGCTCTTGAAGATCCCGATTGGGTTGTTGCCATGCATGAAGAATTAAATAACTTTGAGCACAACAAAGTTTGGAAGCTCGTAGAGAAACCCAAGGATTGCCGCAATGTTATCGGCACCAAGTGGATTTTCAAGAACAAACAAGATGAAAATGGCATTGTTGTGAGGAATAAAGCAAGACTCGTGGCTCAAGGATTCTCTCAAGTGGAAGCAATTGATTTTGGCGAGACTTATGCTCTTGTGGCTCGTCTTGAGTCCATCCGTATCCTTCTTGCCTATGTTGCCCATCATAATTTTAAATTACAGCAAATGGATGTTAAGAGTGCGTTTCTTAATGGTCCACTACATGAGTTGGCATACGTCAAGCAGCCCCCGGGTTTTGAGGACCCCAAATTTCTGAACCATGTCTACAAACTCGATAAGGCGCTCTATGGCCTTAAACAAGCCCCACGTGCGTGGTATGAGCACCTTAAAGAGCTTTTGTTAGACCGTGGATTCGAAGTTGGGCAAATCGATCCCACTCTTTTTACTAAGAAGGTTAATGGGGAGCTTCTTGTATACCAACTTTATGTAGATGACATTATTTTGGCTCTACTAACCAAGCTTTTAACGATGAATTTTCAAAGCTTATGACTGACAGGTTTGAGATGTCAATGATGGGTGAATTGAGGTTCTTTCTTGGATTCGAGATCAAACAACTTAGAGAGGGAACTTTTATTAATCAAGCTAAGTACATCCAAGATATGCTCAAGAGGTTCAACATGACGAATCTCAATGGTGTTGCTACTCCAATGCAAACAAAGTGTCATCTTGAGCTCAATCCCAAGGGTAAAGACATGGACCAAAAGGTATACCGATCCATGATCGGCTCTCTCCTTTACCTTTGCGCATCTAGGCCCGATATCGTGTTAAGTGCAGGAGTGTGTGCAAGGTACCAAGCCGCTCCTAAAGAAAGCCACTTAGTGGCGGTCAAACGAATCTTCAGATATTTGGTTCATTCCCCAATTTTTGGGTTATGGTATCCCAAAGGTTCAAGTTTCTCTCTATGTGGTTACACTGATTCAGATTAGGCCGGTGACAAAGATGATAGAAAATCAACTTCTGGTGCATGTCAATTCCTGGGCAGGTCTCTAGTGTCTTGGTCTTCGAAGAAACAGAATTGCATTTCACTCTCAACTGCCGAAGCTGAATATGTCGCTGCTGCAAGTGCTTGTACACAGTTATTATGGATGAGGCAAACTTTAAAGGAATATGGTGTCAATTATGACAAAGTGTTTCTATTATGCGACAATGAAAGTGCTATCAAAATTGCTTACAATCCCGTGCAACATACAAGAACAAAACATATTGAGATTTGCAACCATTTCATTCGGGATCATGTTTCTCGTGGCGATATTGCCCTATCCTTTGTGAGCACGAAGAACCAACTTGCTGATATTTTCACGAAGCCTCTTGATGAAGCAAGATTTTGTTATTTGAGGAATGAGCTAAATATCATAGATTCAAGGAGCTTGGCTTGACTACCCTTGCACACTCACTTACTCTTCTCATGTATTTGGTTTAGATGCGGGCATAAACATAGGGGGAGTGTGGTCCTAATTGATTGGGCTAACCCTCCCCCCCCATAATGCCGAAAGCAAGAAAAATCATTTCCCTTAATATCATTTAGTGATATGTGGGTTATTGATGAGCATTGGTTTTGAACTCAAGATACATCTTCGCGGTGTCATGCCATGCGCTCCAACATGGTGGCTTCGGCCACCGCCCTCTTCCTTGAGAAGATTTGGTTTCTAATGGCTCTCTTTGGATTTTCTTGCATATTTCTTGTTCTTATGGAAAACACACTCAACTTTGATTTTTGTTTGATTTGGTTCTTGCAAATTTGGGTGTGTAGTACCATATCAGTTTTTTGCTCTAAACCCAAGCCTTCTTTCCCTCCTTGAACCATCTATTCTTGCACACAAGTCCTCTATACACTATCGAGGGGTTTTGCAAGGGTGCTCCGGCCTGAATCTATTCTAAACAGAAAATTCAGAGGAGGGGCGGACTATCCGCCCCAAGTTGGGGGGCGGATTATCCGCCCTAGGCGAATTCTGTCTCTTAAGGGCTAGGTCGGGGAGGCCAGGCTCAAACAGAGCAGCCAGCCCTCCCCCAACCCTAGCTCTGCCCCCAGCCGCCGCCGGAGCTTCCGCCCCTCCCCGGAGTCGATTTGACCACCGGATTCTCCGGGCCCTCCCCGGATCTTCTTCACCTCGCCTCCGGATATCTTCTCCTCCGCGATTTTCCTCCAATGAGTGAGGGTAACTCCCTCATCTCTCTCCTTTTGTATGGGATTCATTATTTTTGGTGGAGATCTCGTTGTAGAAGATCCTTGGTGTTTTCCTTGCATGGTAGAATCAGTAGTATTGCAACCCTAGTGCCCGATCTGTTTTGCCATGGTAAATCTGGGCCATTCCAGAATTTTTCTGCGGGGGGCGGATTATCCGCCCCTACAGGGCCGGATAATCTGGCCTGGAGATTTACATCTAGTCTGGTTTGGTCCTGATTTCTGCAAGGCACGTCATTGGCTTATGGATTGTTTTTCTACTTTCTACCATTTCTCCTGGACTTGTGTGTGTGCTTATCTCCATGCTATCCCTCTCATGCTTTTCACAGGTGGTTACAAGGCTACTAAGACCTTCTCTCGTCGTCCCCGTGCCCGTTATCTCAAGCCCACTGCAGAAGGGACGTTCATTGACGAAACCGAAGTTAGCAGAGCAGCAAGAGAGGCTGAACGGATGGCAGAGGCAGGAAAGAAAACAAAGAGGACTGCATCTCGCAAGGGCAAACAGTCTCGGCCCAACTACAAGGCTATGGATAGTATTCAGTATGCCTCCATTTGCCAGACTGATTAATATGATGAGGCTGACAGTGATGGTCCCCCAGAGGACTCTATGTTTTGGAATGCCCACTTTCGGGCTATTCATGATGATGTGTATGCCACTCTCAAGCTTCGCCCCATGCACCCCATCAATATGACCGAGGCTCAATCCAAGGCAAGGCTCCTTGAGGCATTGGATGTGACCAACAAGATGGGGCTTCACCACCTTATGACTCTTCAATGCAACTATGATTCCTCCGTGGTGAGGCAGTTTTTCTCGACACTTGTGATTTGCGGTGATGAGCGCCACACCATGAAGTGGATGACCGGGACTACAATGATTCAGTCAGACTTCCCATTTTTGGGCAGGTTCTTGGGTATGCCTCCATGGCCATGACACTCCTTCTGGCCACCGCAACATTTCTCCACTAAAGCCATCCAAGGACATTGTGCTCGCCCCTTGTCTTACTTTTGATGGTATTGCTGGTACTTTCGCTGGACTCTCTCCCTTGTATGCCTCCCTTGTTGGCATATTTAGGGAAAGCATATCTCCTAGTGGTGGCAACAATGACAAGATCCGTGGCCACCTAGTTCCTCTCCTTGCTTTTGCTCACGAATGCGCCACTAATTCTAGTTTAGCCATAGGGTACAAACTGGATGTCATGGACTACATATATCATGAGATGACGGATGCTATGATCAACAGGCTCTCTATCCCATATGCTCCTTTCATTATGATGCTCATCAAGCATATGCTGCCCCTTGAGGATTTTGGCACTGATTTGGATGGTGTTCACAAGCCCAAGAAAATCTACAACAAGGCTCAGAAGACCCATCACCCTTCCACCGCCCCCGAGTCCTTCATGCGTGATGCACGGGCTAGTGGTCGTCGTTCCGCGGTGTCCCCAATGGAACGCGAGGTTAAGCAGCTCACTTGGTTCCAGCGGCACATCCTTTGCATGGGCATTGACACTCACAAGGGCCAATATGAGGCGTATCGGAGGAGCCATGAGAGGGATCACTCTCAACAGCTCATTCTTCACCATGTTTCCGGTGCCACTGGCCATCCACCTCCTCCCACTGCCTCGGAACCATATGCTCAGTGGAACACTTTAGGGATCAACTATGGTGAGCTCGAGAGTTGCCTGTTTCCTCCACCTTTGAGGGATCCTACTTCTCCAGCTGATGATGGTGATGATGAGTATGATGAAGAGGAAGGGGACGGGGATGACTACGACGAGGATGAGGAGGTGTGATCTTCTAGGGCGTTAGCATCGCTCTTCTTCCTTTTTGGCGTTTCGATGCCAAAGGGGGAGAAGTAGTTCTATTAGGTCTCGTGGATTTGCAAGGGTCGGGTGCAGGCACTTGTCTTTCAGTCGTTTTATTTTACGCGATGAACGCAACCTGAAGAAGAGGAATCAATCTAGCAAGCAACGTATTGATAAACAACACGCCTCAAAACCACAGCTCGATAATCCTTGATGAACACAAGAACCTCCGCAACAATCTCTAGAATCTGATAAACGGTATCGCCGTCCCCGGAGGGTCGTTTTATTTGCTTACTTGTGCCCTTTTAGCGTGAACTTATTTTTATTTGTGCGTGGTTTATGTAAGACTATGTCGTGCTTGACTCCGTTTGGACTTCTGGATTTCTGGATTTATATTGTGGGTATGCTCTCATGGAATTATGAATTTATCTATGGAGTCTATTTGATGGCATATAGAATCATGGGATTATCTAATGTATGCATAAATATTGTGGGATGTGCTTGGAGCCTGACAATCTAATTATTTTCCTTGGCTATAATCACATCCCGGTGGTATGACCTTGTTTCCTAACCCACCTTGTTTTAATTATCGTTACTATGAAAGTTGCATTCTCTCTAGTGTGTGTATTTGTATTCAAATGCAAATTGTAAATATGCACACATCTAGGGGGAGCCTCTTCCATTTTTTTAAGGTGGCGTTAGCCGGTTTCATTGCAAATCCTAGTATTGTCATCTAACACCAAAAAGGGGAAGATTGAAAGAACATTTCATAATCCCTAGTGTTTTATGTTTAGATAACAATATCAAGGATTATTTAATGTGTGTTAAAGTGTTGCAGTTCTCTCTAAAGATAAAAGGGAAAGGAATCTGCATTTGGGGGGTGGATAATCCGCCCCACCCTTTTCCCGGATAGGCGCAAGCCCCAGAAGGGGGGCGGAGTTTCGGCCGGATTTTCCGGCCCCGCCGGATAATCCACCCCTCCTGCTCATTGCCAAGGCGCAAGCCCTAGAGGGCGGGCGGAGTTTCGGCCGGACTTTCCGGCCACACCGGATAATCTGCCCCTGGAGGGGGGCGGATAATCCGCCCCCAAGGTCTTCATCAAGTTCTTCAGGCGCCATCCCCAAAGAGGGGGCGGATTTTCTCCCCGGAATATCCGCCCTGGTGGCGGAGTTTTCCCAGGGGGCGGAATGTCCGCCCCTAGTGGGGGACGGATAATCCGCCCCCAAACTTGTTCAACGGCCAGATCTGTGCAGGGGGTATTTAAGCCTGCCTTCCCCCTCCTGCCAGATCTCTTGGTTCATTCGAAAAAGTCAAGATCTGATCTACAACCTTCATCCAAGAGAGCTCCACCTAGATCCACCCAAAGGCCCCGTCCCTTGGGGAATCGAAGGAGGAGAACTCGATCTTCATCAACTGCAATCAAGCGCTTCATCTCCTCTCCATTCATTTGGAGAATCAACGATCTAGTATTTCTTGCAAATACCTAGATCCTTGTTTTGTTTATATTGATAAACCTTGTTCTTGTGACAGCTTGTTGTCATCTCGGGATCCCCCAATTCAGTTGTGGGTGTGTGCCCCGGTAGCGTTGTAAAGGCACCGGTTCCCGCCTCGAAGGGTACCAATAGTGGAGAAGGTGGATCAGGCCTTTCGTGGCGAGATCCATCGGAGAATAGGGTGAGGCCTATTGTGGCGTGGTGGTCTTAGAACCGCCCACCCCTCCAACGCAGATGTACTTTCCTTAACAAGGAAGGAACTGCGGTAAAACAAATCCCTGTGTCTCCACGTGCTCCACTACGGTTCCCTCGCTCCTCTCTTTACGTGTTTAGTAGCTAGGTTTGCATATAGAGAAATTCTCATAGTTACACATCTAGAGAATTTACTTTGTATCAAGCCTAAAATTGAAAAAAAACTAAAAATTGGATAGCACCTATTCACCCCCCTCTAGGTGCCCATACGATCCATTTCACCTGGGTGGCGGTGGAGCCTTGCGCGGCTTGCTGAAAGGCGCTTTCACGACCTCTGCACCGGCTTACTTCACGACCTTTGTTTCCTTCACACCCGTACCGGATAGCTTCACCGCTGCCCTAGGTGGCTTCGACGCCATGGCTGCAGGGAGGGTGGAAACAGAGATGCGTGTGTGGTGGCGGTGAGCTCATGACGGGAAAATAAATGATGACCGGGAGAACTGGAATGAATTTGAGTGGGTTGGGGTCATGTACCATACGATGTGTGGATGACATGGTTGTACTGCCACTCGCCTCGGCGCCAGAGCGTTTGTCAGGCGTGCCTGAAGCGTCCCCTGTGTAGCTGGGATGGCCTCGGCATGCCTGACAGTGTATTAAACCACGCCGAGCGAAAATGACCTTTGGGATACGCGACTAGGTGTGTGGCTCTGTCTGGCGTGCCCCAAGACCTTTAGGAACGGTTTGAGGGACGCGACTGGAGATGCTATCAGTCCACTGAAACTAGGTCTATACTATTCCATCGACCGAGTGCTCCGCGAACCTCGGGTGGAGGCTTGCGACAGATGAGGCAGAGTGGGAGCGCCAATCCCGGGTGGAGGCTCGCTATACATATTCTTTTTATCTTGTTAACATTTTCCTAAAGCCATAGAATATATTACAACCCGATAACATATATATATATATGAATCCATCTTTTTTCTAAAAGAACATGATTGGTTAGCGAAATGGATGTACAACCGAGCCATCTAAAAGAACATATTTGAGTTTTTATTATTTCAAAAATAAACTCGTTATAGGGGCTTTCCCCTACCGCTTTCATTTAAAAAAAACATGAAAAGAAATCTTGAACACATTTACTTTTTATTAAAAAAGAAATAAAAAGAAAAGATATTTTTGGTAGAGAAATAAAAAATAATGGAAAAGGAAGAAATTAAAAAGAAAAATTAACAGAAAAAAAGAAAAGGAAGCAAATAAATTTTAAAAAGAAGAAAAACATATAGTAAGAAAAAGTAGAAATAGGAAAGAATAAGAAACAGAAAAAATAAACAGGACGTGTTGTTCGTCTTCATCAGTTATAAACTCTAAACTTTTATTGTCAAGGATATGGAGTTAATTAATGTTTCGAAAAAGAAAATTGGCACTAATGTCGTTTCACGTGTTTCGGGACAAAGTGTTTTTTTTGGTCGAATACTTTTTTGGACAGGTTTATTCTCTCACCAAACTCCGTACTACTAACAAGGTCACCGGTAAATTAAAAAAAAAGACTCGGATTGATTACCCAAGTATGTACGTGTTACGTCCCCAAGCTGATCGGATCCAAACAAAATCAAAACACGGTGTAGCTTTTTTTGAGAGAGATAGCAAACAATGACCGTGCGTTGCACCGGGAGAGAACGTCGAGGAAGCTTACAAAGTTCTCGTTTGTTTTAATTAGTTCTTTCCAACTTATGTCCTTTGACAATAAACATAAAAAAATTCAACACTAATTTGAAGAAAATTCACCAATGGAGAAATTTAGAAATCTCCTATGAGTTCAATTTTTTCAAAAATACTCCAAATTCCAACACTAACTACTTGGGAAAACAATTCGTTATGTGTATTTATGGACTATGTAATAACATTACCTCCAGCTTAGATAAACCAAGCGATGTGGATGATAGTAATAACCCAGAACTAACTGAGCAAGGAGATCCGAGACCTTTACACAAGATTTCATGAAAATGCAAAACTCTGAGAATATTTACAAAATATAAGAAGGCACACAAAGTCTAGAGCTCGAACATGATTTCTATCAAAATAATTTCAGCTGCATTAAGAATTCGAAATTGCAAGCATAGTAATAATTGACAACCGGAACTCTTCTAAGAAAGAAATGTAAACCTATCTGAGAGGATTAACCAAAGTTGATCGAGCAAATGATGATTAACCAAAATTGATAGCAGAAACAAAGTGTCAATAATATTAAAAAAATAATGATTATGAAATTCATACTAATAATAAGAATAGAAATGCAGAGTGAGCTGCAACCTTATATGTCAAATTACTTTTACAAATAAAATATAATTACGAAAGTGAACATAAAAAACAAAAGCTAAATTAAGTAGAAAGGACAAAGTGAGACATCAACTGGCACTTTTTTTTTGCGGTAAACTGGCACTTTGTTGTATGTGCAGTTCTGCACCTCACGGGTAATATTGCAGCAATCTGCCCAACTCTTTGGCCCTAGCAAAGCTATTATCGATCTGCCTCACACATGATTAACTACAACACTGGAATCTATATGTGCAATTTTTAAGGATACAATCATTACACACCACCTAGATGAACCAAATGACCATTGAGATCATGTGTGGGACGCAACACACACCCACACATAGCGACACACACAGCGGCGCACCCGACCCACGCTGCTCACGCACGCAAGCGGGGCACCCACACAACCAACCCCGCACGTCTCTGGAATCCTCGCTCACCTACCCCGCGTCTCCCTCCTTCCTCCTCTCGCCGAGCGCCGCCGCCTGCTGCGAGCCCGACCTCGCCTGGTCCTCCATCCCCGAGCGGCCCTGCCTGCAAGCCTCCGCAGCACCCCTCCCTCTGCGTGGCCTCGCCCCGTCGCCTTCCTCTCCGGCTCGAGCGCCGCTCGCACCGCCCGTCCATGGCGCCGCCAGGACGTAGGCCTCCCGCCGCAGTCGCCCCGGGTCGACCCCATCTCTGTCAGTCGCTGCCCCTGGATCCCTCCCCTGCAGCACCACGCTCTGCCCTGTGCGCGTCCCCGAGCCCTTGCGGATCGCCTCGATCCCGAGCGCCGCTAGGAGCGTGCGCCCGCCGTACGGCATGCGCCTCTACGAACAGCACCGGCCACCACCTCGTCAAGCCTTCTTGCACTGCCATCCTCGACCTCCTAATCATCCTGTCCCAATCCCCATCCTTTTCCTTGCAGATCGGAGAGCGGAACTGAGTGCAACCGCGTATTCGCAGAACTCGACGGGCCAAGAGGGTTGCCCGGGAAAGGTGTACGCTTGGCTCCGTCTAGGCGCCCCTCTGCTCGCCCGCAAGCCGGCCCTGGTTGGTGGTCCATCGCGAGCGGCCCCGAGCCCGGTATTCCGCCGCGTGCACCCCTTGCTCGATCTGCTCCAACTCGAGGAGCGACAGCACGCGCATGAGCACCACTAGCCGCTCTGCTTGACGGGGCTGTCGCCAGCGTCACCAGAAGCCCTGTCTCCATCCGCCTGACACCTCGATCCAGCCTCCGCGCACAGCTCCGTCGGGAGCTCACCGGGGCCCGAGTTGGGAGGCGTGCAGGGAAGTTGGAGGTAAGGGAAAGAGGGTCGCTCCTACCACGGAGGAGGAGGAAGGGGAGACGAGGTTGCACTCCAACCTGGCCTATAGAGCAGGAGGGCGGCGCTGTCGATGGAGAAGCAGGAGGACGGCGCCGCCGGTGGAGAAAGTAGGCGATGAAGATGTAGGCACTGGTGGATTCGGTTCGGCGGCCTGTTCCGTGTCGTTCGCTCGGCCAGAAAAAAAGGCCGGTTGCTTGTCGTTCGCTCGGCCAGAAAAAAAAACTGAACTTGACTAAGCGGTGGCAATGCCTGTAAATACCTCTGAACTGCAGGGGCAAACTAATATGACGGACCGTTGACAGAAACCTTACGTACTTTATTATTAGGCATATAGAAAACACCGTGTAGCTATGAGCTACTACGATAGGAGTCTTGCAACCTTGCACGTGTGTCTCTCTATATAATTTGCTCAGCTGTCTCTGATTAGCTCGTGGCATTGCATCTAGATCGAGAGGGGATCGATTAATTACTTCTCGAGCCGAAAACATCTCTTGGCATGGCAATAATAGACACCAGCGGAAGATTACGCGGCGGTGCTGGGCATCGTCGGCAGCATGCTCCAAAACCTTCCCAGCTGCCAATGAATCACCGACCTAACATGATCAAAGTTCAGAGATAGTCATGTCAATTTCCTCACGCCGAGATGGTGGTTAGCACTGGCCTCAACGAAGCGTAACCATTAAAATCTGCGGCCAACGCAGCCAACGAGGCGACACCTACATGTCTGTGATCATGAACCTTAAACGTCGAGGGTAACCTCAGCTTTCGCCCCTCTGAAACGTGTTGGCGCGATCGCATGGCAAATTTGCAAGTCGGTGCACGGATCCAAACCTTCCATGGGACCCAGCATGAGGAGAAGTAGCTGGTACCGATCCGCGAGTACTCCCAACATTTTAGGCGGCACGGAGCAGCCGAGGAATAGCAGACGTCGAGCAGTTCAGGTCTACCTGAGACAGCTCTCCGTGTGGCGACAATGTACACGATGGAGAAACAGGGTCCAACAGTAGAGACCGGAGACCACGTCCGGCACCAGTTCACCGCAGTTCGAACGATTTCAAACTGGTGCCGGCAGACGGCACGATAATTATCTGATGATCTTAAGCCGGACGGTGCCAACCATGCTACTGTCATGGTCTAATGGTATCTAGCTAGGACTAACAGACGTCGAGCAGATGGTTTTTATGCCGCGACTAACACGATGGTAGCGGCATGCATTAGCTATATCAATTGTTTTTGAACTAGGATGACATATGATTTTGTGTGAATGCGTGTACAATGTACATACGGGTTCAACGGCAGAGGAAGGACAGTAATGTGACTGAGTAGTCTACATGTTAACTGGAGTAGTAGTCTGATTGTTTGGTTAATACAGCCGGGCGGCCCGTCGTCCGCTACCTATCTGCTGCCTCCAAGGATCCAGCTAAGATGAAAAATAATCAAGCGTCGTTTTTATTAGACCGGGTTCATTCGAAGCAATTTGACACAGGAAGCGTTGCAAATCAGCCCGAGGAAGAATAGTTGATGGATCCGAATAACTATTTTGTCATCCTTGCAAACCAGCCTGGCGAGGAATTCCAAGACGAGGTGGGAGGATGCCTGGAACATGCCGCCTGATAAGCATATTAAAATAGTGAGCTTGCTGCATCTGGTATTGTGAATCGGGAGGATTAACAATGTGGTAATGTCCCTTAATCTTGCTAAAATAGTAGGAATCGGTAATTACTATTTGGTTTTGTTGGTTACCTGAGCAAGTATGTCTATTTGAATCGGATGCAAGACACGGTGTAATCTATAGAAGAGATGTGTGTGTAGTATGTAAAACAAATGTTTGAGCAAAGAGTAACAATCCTGTAATGTTACTATATAAGTGAAATTTGGTCTTCAGTTTGTGACACGTATTGTACAAAAACTGAATAGTTCTCTATAGGCTTATGAAAAGTACGAGTTGTCAACACAGATGGTTGCTAGAGCGTTTGACAATTCATTTCATCTGGTGCTACGCAAGGGCAATTTTGCTAGTAGTAAGGTTCACAAAAAAAAATTGCTAGTCTCTATCTCTACTTCTCTACTTTTTATATATATCTAAAAAGAATATGGTGGTTCCGTTTTCTGCCATTCCGCACTATGTCGTCGTCCTTCGTCGCTCTCCTCTCCCCTCGCCCTGATTTTCTGGATCACATCCCGCTCCCGAACGATGCAATCACTTGCCCCATTAATGCACACGAGAAATCTCAGGAGACAATCAGGACGTGATACTAACTCCCGTTAATCTCTCCCAAATTAATGCGCCCTTGAAAAGCTCGGGAGACAATCCCCTAGGCCCTAACATACGTACGTCTCTCCCGACCAAAAATTCAGGACGTGATACATCTACTCCCGTTAATCTCTCCCAACGAAAAATCAGGTTGTGATCCCTTGCCTCCTCCGGTGCCCAACGAAAGGTGTACCGCTCTCCTATCCGGCGGCGAGGCAGCCGCGCGACCGGGAGCACACCAGGCGGTCCATTTTCTTCGTGTACACGGGCGGCCGCGCCGGGACGGCGAGGTCACGAGGCCGCTCTATTCGATGTAGAGCGGTGGAGTGGAGAAGGAGAGATACATGCCGTGTTCATCGTCGATACAGACTATGTCGACTGCCTCGAGTGTGTGGTCTTGGCCAGACGAACCTTCGGCATCAAGTTCATCCACTGCGGCATCCGTGTTGTCGTCCAGTGGGACGGCACCTCACGACTCCATCACCCACGCAATCCGGATATGCCCTATCAATTGCATCTCGTACAGTTTTCAGTTCGCTCCAGGTTTGCTGCTTTCTATGTCCACGGTGATCCAAATTAGATGGAGAACTACTACTATTCTTCGATTTGATTTCATATGTATGTGTTTGTGTATGTATCTTCATATGTCCATCTAGGATGGTTGAGACTTGAGAAGTCGGACCTGGGAGCACTTGAGTTCTTAACGGCCAAGCTGAACATGGCGCAGCCCAGGATCCATAACTCGACGTGGGGATGCTGAACATCTCCGAGGTCAGAAAGTTGAATGCGATATTCCATGGGATTGATCAAAGACCATGATGAGGCAATCCAAAATAATCCAATCCAATCCATCTGCTTCACGCTGGCAAGTACCGCTACTATTTAAATGCTCAGCTCAACTAATCTCATCAATATAATGGTGAGTGCATGAGTTAAGGAGCTCGTCGGTCTCCTACTTGTATATGGTCTTTTCATGAGATGCTAAGTTAGACAGGCGACATGTATTGTAGCAGCTGCCCTTGTTTTTTTATCTCATCTTTTATGCGAGATTACATTTCGTTTTTTGTTTTCAGATTTCTCGGTTCGTAATCTCTATATTTGGAAATTAACAATTGGTATTTTTTCATGTCTATGTTGATTAATGATTTCTTGACAAAGCATTAGCATACTAAGCTATTTGTTTTGTTTGTTTTAGGTCACATGCAGGTTCGTCCTTGCAAGTGGTAAAGCTTGTTGGTTGTCGAGGTTAGAGTGTGATTGGTCATATGATACATGAGTACTTAAAAGGATGGTTAAATTGTCTTAGTGATTTTTTAGAGAAATTAATGTGCAGAAATTGATAGAGTAAAGATTTTAGTTGGACTGACAATTGTAGTTGTATCAGCTGTAGTAGGAGATTGTTACGTCCGTGTTTTTTAATCTAGAGTAATATGTCACGATTATTCTATTCTCAACTGACCTAAACATTTTCCGAAGAAAACTACACGAAAAATTGTGGTGGTGTTGCCTTACACTCATGTGAAGTATAATTTGTGATCCTTTGACCAATGTATTTTGATTATTGGGTATACTTATAGTTCCCTAGCAATGCATGAGTATTTAGCTAGCTCGTTATTGAAACTTATTTATAAAAATATGTTTTTATTGTATGAAGTCAACTCACTCGAGGTATATAGTTTTGCAAATATATGTCTTATTTATTAGTTATCTGAAGTGATATTTCTTGCAAATGCCATCTCTTGTTTATTAGCAATGTGCACCGATACTTCTTACTATTTTTGCAAATATATCTCTTGTTTACTAGCAATATGCACTGATTTGTAACTAAATAAGCTCTGCTAACATCTTTTAGGGTCAGATTCTAAATATTTAACTCGGAGCTTGTGGTGGTCGTTGTGGTGATGGTGGTACGCCCTACTTTATATTATCACTATCGTACACGGATTTTTTTACCACACTTTTGAATCAGTGGAGACAAATAGTGTGTAGTGTGTGTTAATCAAACCGTAAGTATTTTTTGATCATTGTTTTATTTATTCATATTTTTGTGGGTAATATGTATTCGGTGGGGCTGACTTGGATAGAGTTAATTTTGGATGTGTATAACGTTTTGTTTCTCTAATCAGGTAGATACATGTGGGACCTAGAATGAAGCCAACCATCGGTCCCATTGCATCTCAGGTATTTGCATTTGTCAAATGTAGTGATATTGAGGAACAATTTTTGTGTTGCAACATATGTATGGACACTACCACACTAATCTGCTTTCCGTGGGCATGAAGTGGCATGACGATCAACATGGTATCGATGGCAGTAGCACAAGGCGCTTGCAATTTAGTCCACAAATTTTAGTTCTATTATCTTCAGATTTCAACGTTTCTTGGAGAAATATAGCTTAGTCATAGCCATGCATTACTCGAGTTAAATGTAAAATACTAAAAAAATAACCGCAGTAGCAGTTTACCACAATAGTGGGCTAAATTTATACTCTGCGCAAATAACATTACCTGGCATTGTGGCCAGTGTACTCACATTTGGGGAAGAGTAAGGAGAGAATGTGCATCTAGCACGACCATATTAAGCAACAATTTTTATTGCAACATAAAATGCTTGGCTTGAGATTTTCATGGATTGCATTTATTATTTATTAGGCCAAAATGGAGGTCATCTATCCAAATTACATGTTGCTTTGTTTCACTGTTGATGATCAATGCAAACACGCCAGGTGCTAAAAAAGATGTCTTATACGCCTTTAGCATCAACCATTCGGTTGGTAAATGCATTTTCCAGTTAATGTTATTTGTGATTAATTTCTAAGTGAGATGTTTGTTATTATTTGACCGACAAAAGAATGGCTATTCATAATATTTCTGTTTTGGTTTCTTGGTACCACGAACATTATTTAAACCAATAATTTTAATTGTATGTTTGGGTAAACCATCATAATTTTGCATGTTATACATAGATAATCGTATGAGATGTACATACTTTTGCTTTAGATTTTAGATGTTTTGACAGATTCAATGTAAACAATATTTCAGTAATTGGTGCATGTTTGTTTACATGAACTTTATAATTTATTAGCTAATACACGGTTTAAACTTCTTGTTGACATAGATGAGTTAAATTCGTGATTTTTCAATTAAGACATTTCAAATATAATTTTTTTGATAATTTGATGGGTTCCGCTGCAACGCAAGGGCACTTGTCCTAGTAGTAAGAAAAAGTAGAAACAGGAAAGAATAAGAAACAGGAAAAATAAACAGGACGTGTTATTCTTCTTCAGTTATAAACTCTAAACTTTTATTGTCAAGGATATGGAGTTAATTAAGGAGTATCTATTTGGCAGTCGACTGATTTGTAATTGGGCAACAGTCACATTTTGTAGCCTATGAACTAGCGACACGTGTTCTGAATGTGGTCCCCAAAAGTCCCCGGTGGAAATAGAAAATCACGTTCCAGCTGTTTTCTCTCTGTCTATTTTTTTTCTTTTTTCTCTGGTTTTTTCCTGTGTGGACCATCTTCTTGCTCCTCAAGTAAAAGCACATTTTCTTTCCCCTGCCTGGCGATCATCTTGTACCTCACGTAAAAGCACAGTAGAAAAAAAAGATTGGGGCATCACTCTCCCTCTCTCACATCTTAGTACCAGAGGAAAAGAATGGAAGAAAAAGATGAACAAGATCAAGGACCTCATCACTCAATGGATCAAGATCCACAAGGAAAATCTGCAGTTTTGGTTAATTTCAATCTTAGTCAGGTAACATCCCCTCTCCCCCTCAGCTATCTCAACCCTCCTTCCCCTCTCCCCCTCAATCTACTATCAGATCCTGCAAAAATAACAAGAAGTCATGAACTCTCTCCCTATTAGCTTGCCTCCAGCTAATTGGCAGGAAATTACAGGAAAAAATCACTTGAAAAAACAAAGACATAGAGCAGGTAAAAAAAAAGTTCAGATTCTTTGTAAAATCTTAAAGTTGTTTGTAAAAAATGATAGAAACAAACTACAGAAAAGTTGCTTAGTAAACATATACTCTAGGATACATGGTTTTTCAGACAAAAAGAACATAAAGCTGATGCTGGAACATGACTTATTTTTTTACATGTAACAGTAACAGTTACTTGAACTGGCAGAAAGATGAAGCAATTGCTAATATGTTCTCTTTTGCAGGATCAAGGATACACCCAGTTACTACATGATATGATTAACATGGGCAGTCAGGAAGATGTTCTTGATCAAGTAAGATTCAGTCAAAAAACTTCAAACTTAGCCTCTCTAGCTTATTCTTAACAGTGTGTCTCAACGAAAAAACAGGAAAACATCTCTTATCTGGAATTGCTCACAGGAAACAAATCATATAAGGTAAAAAAAAGTTGCTATGTCTCTGTTAAGCTACATATTATGTTATGTGGTTCATGCAAACATATTGTTACTTGCAGGCTGTAGAGCAAAAAACATCTGCTGATGCAAACATAACAACAAAAGGATTGCTCGGTGGGGATGTAGAGGTAAAAATATAACTAAGAGTAAAAACATTGATACACAAGAAAAGATTTTGACAAACTAACCTTCTTCCCTCATTCTTAGGCCTTTGTTTCTACGGAAAATGAACATACCAACAATACGGTTGATGACGTAAGCCCATGGGATATTGTCTTATTCAATAATATTCAACTTGATCAGGTGACTTTTCATTTTAAAATTACAAAAAAGGCATATTGAAAATAAATTAAGTAAAAAAGCTTCACTAACACAACCTTGTCCTTGTTCTTGTTCTTGCTCCAGATATCAAATATTGATCATGAAAATCCTCAAAGTGATATTGCTGCTGGATATGGAAATAAAAGTACAAATGATGGTCCTGAAATCAATACATCTGGGTCAAATACAATTGGTGCTGGTCAAACAGAAGATGGTGATGAGCAGGAATTTCTTACAGAGGAAGACATTGAAACTTTTTTTCCAAAATGAGCAGAAAGCAGCTGAAGAAGGAAACATATACAACATTGAAAGTCAGTTAAAGCCATACTTGAATCAACAATTCAAAAATAAATAGGAGGCACAAGATTTCTTCAATTTCTACTCTAGTGTTTCTGGTTTTTCCTCAGTCATTGTTGCATCATACAGAACTATCAGTAAGAAAAGAAATAATGAGATTACAAGATTTCACATGAAGTGCCATCGACATGGTAAGACTAAAGAGGTTGAGAGGGAGAAACTTGTACCACAGCGTCAAACCACGGTAATAATGCGAACAGAATGCAAGGTGGAAATGATAGCATCTGAAAAAGGAGGACCAGGAGGCTTCTGGGAAATAACTCGGTTAAACTTGGATCACAATCACGAGTTAGCTCCTAACAGCAGATTTTTTCGCTCACACAAGTATATGTCAGATGCAGAAAAAGATTTGATACGCACCTTGAAGAAGACCAATAACCCAACAAGGAAGATTGTCCAGATCTTGGCATACATAAGAGGTGGTATTGCATTACTGCCATACAACAAAAAAGCAGTCAGCAACTATGGCACACAAATAAATAGAGAGATTGAAAATACTGACATGATGGAAGTTGTTAAAATATTTAACGAGAAGCAAGTTGAAACGCCTGGTTTCTACTACTCATTTGAACTTGATGGTGAGAATAAGGTCAGAAGCATCTTTTGGACAGATCAAAGGTCGAGACTAAGTTATGAGGAGTGTGGGGATTGTTTAAGTTTTGATACCACCTTCTTAACAAACAAATACAATTTGCCTTTTGCTCCATTTGTTGGAGTGGGCCCTCATGGGAAAACAGCTCTGTTTGGTTGTGCATTGATCATAAACGAAACATCCACTACATTTGAGTGGGCCTTTAGGCAGTTTAAGACAGCAGTGAATGGTATTGCACCCAAGACAGTTATTACAGACCAAGCAAAAGCTATGGAAAGAGTAATTGACAAAATATTTCCTGATGCAGTGCACAGAGTTTGCTTGTTCCATGTCAAAAAGAAAGCTGATGAAAAAATAGGAACATGCTTTCAAGCAAATGAAGGATTGTATGAAGAGTTTCAGGACATAATTGACAACAGCTTAACAGTTGAGGAATTTGAAACTTTGTGGCAGCAAATGATAGAGAAATTTCAAGTGCGCCATATTACACACTTTGACACTATGTGGAAATCAAGGAGCAAATGGGCACCTGTCTATTTCAAAGATAAATTCTTCCCCTTCATACAAACTACGACACGTAGTGAAGGCATGAATGCCCTTTTCAAGCTAGGTGTTGGTGCAAAATTCAGTATCACAAGCTTCCTGCGAGAGTATCAAAGCATCCTAGATGTCATTTTGGATAGGGAGGATGAATGTGATCACAAGGTCAGGACTAAGAAAGTGGCAAATGACAAATATTGGTCAACATTATATATTGAAAGGCAAGCACACCATCTATATAACATCAGCATATTTAGGAAATTTCAGTGGAAGTTGGCTGATACATTCAGACTACAACTGGCTGAATATGAAAAGGACAAGATTTATTTGGTTTCACAAGTTGAAAACTATTATTTAAAAGAACATAGGACAAGAATTTACCTGGTGCAGGTGGATGGTGTGCAACAGGAGTATACTTGTGTTTGCTGCGGATTTCAGAAAGACGAAATTCTGTGTTCCCATATTCTGAAAGTTATGATCCATCTCAATGTTCCAGAACTACCAGGCAAATATATCATAGACAGGTGGCGAAAGAAAGAGAGGAAACAAATGGCTACTCTAAATGAAATGCCACAGCTTCAGGAAGAAACCCCGGGATTGAGATGTAACATGCTATCTAAAAGACTTGTTCGAGTAGCCTCAACTGCTTCAAAAACAGGAAAGAAAAGCACCTACTTACTACAAGAAATGATTAGGATAGAGAGGGTTATGGCTGAGATGGATGATGAGATAAATGAAACGGCTTCATTGGCAAGTACATCTACACGCACTATCACACACGTGCCGTCTGCAGGAGAAAGTTCTTCCAGTATTCAATTAAAAGATCCAGACATTGCAAACACATCAGGAAGGCCTAGGATGTTGACTATTAGAGAGGCTATCAAACAAAATAAATTCTATAGTTGCAGTCACTGCGGGTCCACAGCTCATACCAAAAAGAACTGCCCTAACCTGGATAAGGTGTATGACCTACCTAGAAGAAAAAGAGGAAGGTCGCAAAACTCAAGGAATCAAAAGAAAGGTAAGACCACCAAATTTTATAAATTAAACTCACTACTATATTGTAAATGCCATATGAGTCTAAAAGTTTTCCATTTTCAAAAATTGCAGCTGATGCTGTAAAGGCAAAGAAGAAATGAGGATGGTGCCTTGAAGGGGATACTAAAGAATAGGGATTTCTTCAAAGGAAAATTTTTACCAGTGAAATGAAAAGTCAGGAAATACATTCAAATATTTTAGATTAGAGTGAAGAGGAAACAACCAAAAGAATCCCTTGATTCTGCTGCTTGGATGTATTACTGTCAAAAAAGGACAAAAGAATTAAAGTTTTGATCGTTATATTAATCAAATGTTTCGTAAATACAGACAAAACTTCTACTGGTTATCATGTATGCCTCTCACCCCTCTTTTGTCAAAAAATATATATTATCATAAAAATACCAGCAGCTCTAAGTTTAGTTTTTATTTATGTTTTGATAAGAATGATAGAAACTGGAGTTTTGATATGAGAGGCGTTCCTTATAAGGGTCAAATTATAGATTTTTGTTACACATCCAGCGTTCCTTATTTTGCACCCAAGAAATTAAAAACAAAACTACTCATATGAAGGATCCACCATTATTTCTGAGCATATTTTCAGTGGCACAGCGCCATAAAAACTAGTGTACAGCGCCATAAAAGGTGAACCAAAATCAATATATTTTAAACCAAAATCAAAAAAAATGAATTAAATTTTGAAACTACTGTACAACGCCATAAAAGGTGAACCAGTTTCGACATTTAGCTCTCATTTTTAAGTTGTGTTTTGATTCAACCAAAATAGAAACAGTAAGACCATAATCTTGTTCTTTGATATAAACTTCTTCTCCAACATTGTGAAAACAAAAAGAACAATGGGGAAATAATTGCAGAAGAACATTTGAAAAACAAAAAAGAGATGAACTTCTTGGATATCCAACAGTATAGCAACACGAGTTTTTCCAAACTGTTCTTCTGAACACTAGTTTGTAGTACAAAAACAAAAAAAAAATCTCCACAAAGACTCTCAAAACACTAGGATATCCTTGTTAAAGATCTACAAAGAGAACACATATCTTCACTACGAATGTAACTATGTTTTCTTCTAACTTTGGTTACACTTTGGACAAACGCATAGACTACATGCTTCTGGGTTCAACAAAGTATCCAAGGCATAGTCTACATGCTCCTGGGATCAACAAGCATCATAAGTGTAGTCTAATGCATCCCAACCTGTGTAAAATAATATTGAATAAACAAAAAAACTTAGGGGAAATGGACCTAGGAAAAAATACAGTGTTGATATAGTTAATATTATGCATCATTCTTACATCACCAAAAAACTCTGAAACAATAGTTTTGTCGATGCTGTTATGTGGTGAGAAAAAGATCTCATTTGCAAGCTTAATCCTCAGATTTAGAACATCATCACTTGTGATGACATTCTGTAGGTTTACCCTTGGATTCTAAAGAGTCATTATCTTTGCAGCGAATATTCCGCAATCATCTCTGTGTTATATGTAAACATGATAAAGTAAATAAAATTATATGATAGAATGTTACAAAATAAAAACAAAAAACAGGGAAGAAAAATAATGAAGAAAACAGTACAAGTTTAAGAAATCTTACGTGTTGGCTTGCCTTGGCACAGTAGGGTAAATAACTTGGAATTCATTGAAATTTATAGGACGAGACATAAGAGGGGACACAATCTACTCCCATAATTTGACAAAATTTTGAACCTGAAATTTCATATCCAAAAGATTAAAATTTACCATGCTTGTTTTGTATTGAGAAAATATGATGAAAAAATAAGCTAACAATTTACTAACCAGTGTATTGTCAATGATGATGTGGAAATCAGAATTTGAGCTATATAGAGAATCTAAGAAAGCAAAGTATTTCGCCTTCAAGCACACTGCAAAGACAAACCAATGCTCTTCGATGCATATGGGGAATGACAACTGTGACAAAACGAGAAAAGAGGAACGTGTAGAGTGAGATGCTTAAGAACAAATATAGAAACAAAAAAGACATTTTCAAAATCTCTCTGTATTTGTTGTGTTCCTGATCTGCTCTCCATATTTTCAGAGCTTTGTTTGCTCCTATAAAAGCAGTTTCCACAATATCACCATTTTTGCCATTATATTTAAGAATTGTTTCCTGTAGAATTAATTTAGAAATTATAAAATATTGGTTGAAACATAGAAGAAGAAAAGAAATTAAAACTTGATATTAGTTACTAGACTTACACCAATATAAGAAAAGAAGCAATGTCTCTTCGACTTAACAGGATGGCAGTCAAGGAATAATTTTCGACAGAGGACCAATAACACATAGTTATCAACATGCCCGAAATGCTGAAGGGTAGCTAATGAGTCAAATGAGCAGTATGCTTTATCATATCTACAGCTTCATCTCTGCATATTCAAACATGTAAAATATATTAAGTTTCTTGTTTCAGCAACTACAAAATATCAAAAAAACACAAAACAACACAAAAAATATAAAAATAGAAAGAGAAATTACTTTTTCCAAACATCATGAGCCCCAATCTGGCGTCTCTCCGAACTTTTCACAGCTTGAGAAACATATGGATCACAATTGAATCTCCCCGGGATAATCACTCTTTGGGGTATGATGAAACCAGTAGTGCGACTTGTTGATCCTGGATCTTCTTTATTCAGATGAGAACTCATAGCTTGTGCTATGTTAACAAGATTTTTTGCACATGGTCTCATTCTTTCAGGTTCACAATTATTTGTTTCTTGATCCTACAAATTTACATAAGGACAAAAATTACATAAGGACAAATTTACATAATTGTAATCTTAGGGGGAGGACAAATTTACATAAGCACAAATTTACATAATTGTAATCTTAGGGGGAGGACAAATTTACATAAGGAAAAATATACATAAAACAAGTCTAATTTTAGATAGTTCCTGAAGAAAAAAACATAAACAATAAACAAAATTACTAACCTTAGGTGATTCAGGTATGGTAATATATGTTCTCTCTGGCATTTGTATCAATTTGCTGTTAATAGTTGCATTCTTGGTTGTGTTTGTAAACAGTACCAATTTATTGTAAGCATCATTTGCTTCTTTCGATAACGTACTACACCTCTGGTTGAAACTTCTGCACCCATTAATCTGGACATCAGGAGACATGTTTGCCTGGTTTGGAGACTAAGAAAAATAAAATAAAAAACTGTCAGCTCGTACAAAGGGGGAACTAGAAAACAAAGAAAAGGTAAAACACAAATATATTAAGGAGATAATATATTACATCTTCTATTAGCAACACTGGGATGCTTGCACATGCAGGTGAGATTAAGTCAACACAATTCGATTGTTGTATATTAACTAGAGTAGTGGGAGTTTTAAAAATGCAACCCTGCAATTGCAAAAAAAAGTAAATAAAGTAACTAAACAATTACAAAAAGTAAAACTAACTAAAATGAGAAAAGATGTGAACCTGAGATGCTCCACTGTTATTTCTGAGCATAGTTTTAGTGGGTAAATCCTTTGAACTCTACAGATTAATATGTTATTAGCAAAGCAAACACAAAATATGTTCATTTGAGATTAATATGACATTGAAAAGTAAATAAAACAAACTAACCTTATTTTCCAGAAATAAGTGAGACAAGGAGATAGGTACAATAGGAGATAATTCATTTGTTTCATCTTGTAAATTGCTCTCGTTGTTTTGTCCAAATTTAAGCTTATTTGAGGCATCCAAAACCTCATTGTCGCTTGGATAGACAATGTTATTAGACATTACTTTCTTCATAGGAGATGCTAATAAAAGTACAACAAAGTTATAAAAATACAAAGAAAACAAATAAAGGGAAAGAAGAAGGGGAAGTAGGAGAACCTGAATGATTTTGCTGAGATTCATGAATCTGCTTGTATTGCTCTGGTTTTTCAGTGCCTCTGGTTTTTCAGTGCCTTCGGGCTGTTCAATCTGCTTGTATTGCTCTTCTTCTTTCTGCATGTTTCTATCAAAAATTGTGGGAGCATCGGAAACTTGGAAATCCAACAAATGTGCTAAATGTTGATATTTACCAGAGGCAAGCTTTCCCCTACTGATATTTAAGTTCACATCTGCACGTTCAAAAAGCAAAACAGAAAAGAAGCATACAAGAAAGATTAAAAACCAATAAAAACAGAAAATGCAAAAAAATCTTTAGATCAAAACAAGACACAACAGAATATTACCAAAAGAGTTGTTACTCGGTGAACCATTGTTATTAGTAGGCGTATCCAGATTTGGTGTGAGACATTTTTCATCTGATTTGCCATTTGAATTTTTTATGCATATGGTTTTGAGTACATCAAGCACAGCATTTTCGCAACACTCCAGCGAATCCTTTTTGTTGTTAACTATCTCTTTAATCCTCTGAATTTGCTGTAAAACAAAAACCATATGCATAAAAAATGTGTTCGTATTACATAGTAAAAAACTATATAACTACATAGTAAAATATATATAATTACATAGTAACATCCATATTACATTACTAATGGAATACATGTAAAAAAAGCACATGCAGATACTTTATAGGCAAAATGTATATTAAAAATATTTACATTACTCACTAGCTATAATTACATAGTGTGTAGATATTTTTACTTACAAAGTAAAAATATGAGCAATGCAGCTATGTAATTATCAACATGTATACATAGTTGATACATAGTTGTTGTGCATGTAAAAATATGAACATGTTGATATACTACATAGTTGTTGTGCATGTAAAAATTACATGTATACTTACAAAGTAAAAATATGTATACTACAGCTATGTAAAAATCATAGATCTCTTAGTCAGTAGATATATAAACAATAGAAACAAATACATTTAAACTTACATGTATACTTACATGTAAAAATAGAGCACGTATTGAGTAAAAAAATCACATTTATACTTACAAAGTAAAAATATGAACAAATGCGGCTATGTAATTCTCAATATGTAGTGCATATAAAAATTACATGTATACTTACAAAGTAAAAATATGTATACTACAGCTATGTAAAATGTTTCATGTAATTCACACATGTAAAAATATAGAATACATCACTTGCTGCCTATAATTACATATATTATAAAAATGTAAATTATAACACTTGCTCCCCTATAATTACATATATTTTAGATATGTAAAAATTATACAAACTACTTGATATTACAAAGTTGCACATGAAAAACCATACATTACATCGCTTGCTGCCTACAATTACATAGATTGTAAACATGTAAAACCATTATACAAAAATGCAAGTAACAAAAACTCCTCCTATGAGTAAAAAATTTGTAATTACATCACTCGCTCCCTATAATTACATAGAGTGTAGATATGTACAAATTATAATATAAAAAAATCCATGTAATTCACACATGTAAAAATATAGAATACGTCACTCGCTGCCTATAATTACATATATTATAAAAATGTAAATTATTCCTCCCTGTAATTACATATATATTAGATATATAAAAATTTATACAAACTAGTTGATATTACAAAGTCGCACATGTAAAATCATACATTACATTGCTTGCTGCCTACAATTACATAGATTGTAAACATGAAAACCATTATACAAAAAATGCAAGTAACAAAACTGCTCCTATGAGTAAAAAATGTAAATTACATCACTCACTCCCTATAATTACATAGATACAAAAATACATATATGGGATAAAAGTGTAATTACAAAAAATGTAATTACATAGATAGGTAAAAGTGTAATTCCCTTTATCATCAAAAAATGTAAAATTCTTACTGTAATTAGATAAATGCACGAGAAGTACACCCTCCCATATATTATTTGATATTACATATAAAATTACTTGATTTTACTTTTGCGATTACATGAAGGAGATAATGAAAAAAGCTAAGGGCAACAAAAGTAAAACAAAAAGTGATATTACTTTTGCGACTACCACCTCGTCTTACGTGTAAAACTTATGTTTTACATCATCCCATAAGTAATCGTAAGCATGTAATACCTCATCGTTTAGGCAGGAACTGAACAATGTTGTGAGTTTATTATTGAAACAGTCTTCAACAATTTTTGAATCTGGAATGGTACTTTTACATTTATTGTTGAAAGATTCTTCAACAAAATTTGAAACAGGAATGGTGCTTCGACCTTTGTCACATGGATGTTCACCCTGTAAAAAAAGAAAACAAAAAATCAAGAAAAGAGAGAATTAGAAAAACAGGGGAAAAAATAAAAAACAACAAATAAAATGAATAATTTAAAAAAGTTATACATTATCACCTGAATTTTATCAGCGTATGAAAAATGCTTCAATGTCCTTTTCCCATATGAATTCCCACTGCGTTTATCCAACTCTGAATATCTTCTGATTCTACTACCTTTCCATACAAGCACTCGAGGTAAGGCACTAGGCAGTGAAATCGGACCAAACTCAACTCTATCAAGATATGCAACCTGACAAAAAAAGAAATGATGTTGTTATAACACTGCTTGGAGGAAGCAAAATAAATAAATGAAATAATTGATAAAAAGACACAAACAAAAAATAAACTTACTTCGAGAGAATAGTGGTTCCCTCCAAGAGTAATTTGTCGCCTGGCAGCAAGCTTCGTACATTTCTGAAACTTCTTGATGCTATTAATAAGCCAATTGTACACATATTTTGACAGGTTGTACCTCATCATACTCTTTGGATCGCTGAAAATTGTCAGGTAGTCCGAGCTAGGCTGCAAACTTGAATTGGGGCACAAAAAACTTTGAAACGCCACAGCCATGAAACAGATGAAAATATCATCATCTGACAAATCTTCTCCTGATTTTAGCTTGTTCCCAAAATATGATACTTGAGGAATGCAAGTAACATTAAAATAAGACAAGATGAAATTGCGCCCTGCTTGGCTATCCGAAACAAGATCCAAACCACCAATTGGTAACCCTAATATATGATGCATAGTTTCTTCAGTAACAGCTATAAACTCCTTGTTAACTTGGATTTCAGATGTGCGGGTATCGAACTTGCTAGCTATCCATTTAACAAATCTGAGAGGAACATCTGTTTTCTCAAATTTTAGCAAACATTCCGCACCATATTGGGTAATGACAGAAATTTGATGTGGAGTTAATTGTTTGACAACTGAGGAGAAATAAGTGCCAGAATAACGCGTGAATATCGTGGGCTGGGTGATTTCAGGGGCAGCAATATTGGGTTTCGTCCGCTTGAACTACAAAATAAAACATAAAACAACAAAAAGACAGTTTAGTAACTACTCTTGAAAAAAAGAGAAGCAAAACCAAATCAGATTTTGATTTAAAAAATAAAAACAACCTTATCAACTCTGCAAGATGTCAACTTCCTCTTCAGCTGTTTAACTTTCTGTGCACACATAGAAAAGAACAAATAAAAAGAAATGACTTAAAACTGTGGCCAAAAAAAGTTCTCCTAAAAAAGTGAACCATAATCAATTAATGTCTCGGTAGCAAATTGCTAATATGATAACCGAATCCAAGTATGTACTACCTCTGTCCCAGCAAAAAGATAAATAACTCTATCTTGTCACTACCTCTACACTTACCTATATATAAAGTGTACCATTGAATCAGCACTCGGCATACATGGCTATAGTTTAAAGACAGTGTTACACAACTAAAATGAAAAAGGAAATATAATTCAACCTTCCAAATATATCGCAATATACAAAAAGAAGGTTGTTACAAACCATGACAAACTAATTGTATTAAGAAACACTACACGCCTCCACTGTCCCAGTTTCATTCAATTACCATATTCAAAACTACAAAAACAAACTAACAATATTGCAAATATCAATGAAGTTTGCTATAAACACAAAAAGGAAACCTACAAAAATGATTCGAGAAACACATACATTCTTCACATAGAAATTGAGAAGCGCCTTGTCAAACCTAGCATCTCTCAAAGAGCTCTCTTGTGAACGCAAAAGAGAGAAAGTCAGACTTAGAAACTAACACATAGGCAGATCTTCAAATATGAAAAAATCAGATGAAAAAACATCATGAGAAAAACAAAAAACAATTACTTCTTCACCCGATTCATCTTCAGATGTGTAATATGCATCATAGACAAATGCTTTCTTAATACGCGGTTTGTATTCATTTAAAGTAGTATGTTTCATACAACGAACCTGTGTACATAAATCCTAGAATCAGTATAGAAACAATAGAAAAGGAAAAGTACACAAAGCAAAAAATCAAACAAAAAAGACAACAAAAGAAAGAATCGTTCACCTCCTCATGTGGATCCTCTTCAATTGAGCAGTAATCATCACAAATAACATCAGTCTTGACACAGCTTGGAGACTTTTGAGAGCAGTAATCATCACAGATAACTTCAGTCTGTTCACAACTAGCAAACTTTGGAGAATCATCTCCGTAAGCTTCCAAAATACTATCCATCATAGACAATTAGAAACCCTAATGATACAAAAAACAAACAGAGAAAGACATCATTTACTCACATACTACAACTTCAACAAAATCTATGAAAAAAAGGAAGATAGCAGAATCCCCAACACATACAGTTCACAGAAAATCTAACATTAAACTCGACAACTAGATGCTATAACCTGAACCAAAATCTATCTACAAAAAATTGAAAGGAAATGAACAAATATTCAATACAAATAACCTATGCAATTTCAAGTGATTCACATCCATATACAGGGGTGTGTGATGGGATATAACTAGCTAATTGGCATGCATATTCCCCAAAAAGAAAGTGACTCCATCATGTGTAACAACAAATTCCCAGACAAAAAATCTTATTCTGAACCACGAACATTCACCTGAAATCATGAGAAAAACCACGAACATTCACCTGAATTTGCACGATACCATACATCCTAACATCAAAAATCTAAGCTGCTCATCACCACTCATGACCAAACGGAGACTCGAAGATTGGGGATCGAAAGAAGGGAGCTACCTCAGAAAAAGAGAAGACAGAAAATCCAAAACGAACTCCACCGCCAGCAGCAGGTCTTCTCCCCACCGGCCGTCCTCTCCGGCGACGAACTCCAGCGTCCGGCATCAACGATTCCCTCGTCCACCACAGACAAAAAGCAGAAACAAACACCGCCCGCCAACAGTAGCTCTTCCTACTCTAACACCTCCTCCGCCCGCCGGCCTCTCCGACGACGAACTACACCGTCCGGCAACAACGAACCCCTGGTCCGCCCTCCCCTTCCCCCCTCTCTGAAGCTTCCCGAGCCCCACTCCCCACTCTCCGCCAAGAGAAAAGGCCGAGCTCAGAAATGGATAAGCTAGAAAAAGGAGACAAGAGGCCGGAAAAATCGGAAGGAAAAGAAAAACCGGACACGAAAAACCGGAGGAAAAAATCACTCGCCACGTCGGCCCCCCGCGAACTCCACACGTCGGCCAGAATCTCCACGCGACGGCTGCAGATTCGACTGTTGACGAAAAACAAAAACAGTCGATCGTTACGTAGCCAAAGTGTTAATTAATGTTTTTGAAAAAGAAAATTGGCATTAATGTCGTTTCACGTGTTTCGGGTCACTGGAACCATCCTCTGTATCGTGCCACTGTGTAGCAGTCGCGGTAGACGCACAGACCACGGCGACTCCCACTCCGGCGTGGCGAGCCACCACCACCAGTTGACTTTCTCGATGCCGCCCCTCCTCTCCCTCCCCCTCCTCGTCCTCCTCCTCCTCCTGCCCCCCTCCCTCCACGCCGCCGACGACATCTGCATCGTCGGCAGCGGCATCTCGGGCGCCTCCACCGCCTTCTTCCTCACCAACTACACCTCCGCCCTCCCCCACGAACTCGGCGTCTTCGAGCGCCGGAGCAAGGTCGGCGGCCGCCTCGCCACCGTCACCGTCGCCGGCGACGAATTCGAGGCCGGCGGCTCCATCATCCACCCGCGCAACCTCCACGTGCGCCGCTTCGCCGCCCTCCTCGGCCTCGCCGCCAGGGCCGACGGCGACGACGACGACTGGCTCGGGATCTGGGACGGCGGCCGCTTCGTGTTCAAGACCCTCCGCCCGCCGCCGACCGGGAGCTCCTGGCTGCGCCGCAAGCTGCACGGGGTCGCCAACTCGCTCCTGCTGCTCTCGCGCTATGGCCTCTCGCTGTTCAGGATGGACAGCTTCGTGCAGGTTCACCCTCCCCCTCTCTACTATTCTTCCGCTTTGCTAGCAATATCTGAAGAGGCCTCCACTTGGAGGCCCCCAAATTCTTCACAGACGGTTCTTTTCTTCTACAAATTTGGTATGCCGAGGAGGAAATGATACAGTTCAGTTGACCATGATTGCCTTAGTACACAAATTGTCAGGTCATTGGCATGCTACGAATGAAACGGTGCGGTTCAATTAAACATGACTGCAGTAGCCATTTGAGATCTCAGCAAGCACTTACCACCTCTGTGCTTATCTGATCGACTATTTGACTTATAGTTTTGGTGGCAATGTTTCCTTAGAAATTAGCTTTCAAGAATAGATGGGTATATATTCTCAGTTGTGATGAATATATGGGTATATTCTCTAGGTTTTGCTAACCGTGGTGAAGTGTTTTAAATACTCATGGGTTGTCGTTATGCAGGAAATGTTGCAAAAATTTCTGCGTTACTACAATGGGTTCGAGTCCCGGCCTGTGTTTGACAACGTTGAGGAGATGCTCAAATGGTCTGGCCTATACGGGCTCACTCAGAGGACGCTAGAGGAGGAGCTCGTTGACGCTGGGCTCAATTCTCAAACTATATCAGAGCTTGTCACTGTATGTTTCATTTCCCTTTTCCTTCCATCTATATTGATTGCCCACAATTTTCAGTATTGGCGATACTTCCAAACTACTCTAGATGTGATAGTTGCGTTTACTGTTATATCTGCTAACCTTCCTTTTAGTTAATAATGCCCATCTCTTCTTGCACTTACTTCCTGTATATCTATCTGGCTCTCAGAATATTATCTTAAATACAGTCCGTAGGATCTCCCTATCTAAAGAGGAATTGTCTAGGACCGGTGAAGAATTAGCATAAATCACTAATCCTCAGCAGACAACACATATCATAAATAGTACTATCTCCGTCGCTAAATAGCCTACCAAAACATCGTATATTATGGAACAGGGGTGGTATGTATTAATCAGGCGTAGTTTGCTTATATGTTCTGAAAGACATATCGTACACCATTACAACTAAAAAAATACCTATTCAGTAATTCTTGCTAATTTTTAGAACCTATTGCTGGCAATTATGTCCCTGTAACATGCCCCTCTCTCTGTCCTTGACAGGTCATAACAAGGATCAACTATGGACAAAGCGTGAGTATGAGTGGCCTTGCAGGCGCTGTTTCTTTAGCTGGCTCCGAGTCTGGATTGTGGGCAATCAAGGGAGGCAACTGGCAGCTAGCTGCTGGGTTGCTAAAGACTGCCAACGCCAACTTGCATCTCCAAGAAGGCATAGATTCAATTTCTGATGCAGGGGATTACTATGTTCTGAAATCCAATAAAGGTCATGAGTATAACTGCAAGGTGACGATTGTTGCAACACCACTCGACGAGGTGAACATTACATTTATCCCTCCAATCGCCATTCCACCAAGGAAGATGCAGCATACGCATACGACCTTTGTCAGGGGCCTCTTGAACCCTGTAAGTGTTAATTTTTAGTTCCTTTCGTATATGTGTTTGATAAAAAGCATTGAGATTTGGGATTTAAACTGAATGAGCAGCAAGTAACTAGTAGCCTGTTAAATTGATAACTTGTCTGGTCTTCCTTGGTTATCACGAGAAATCACTTACTTTGTGCTATTTTTGTTGTGTTACGGTGTAGAGATTCTTTGGTCTGAGCTCAGTGTCCGATATACCAAAGCTTATAGGAACCATGGAGCTCCCTGAGATCCCTTTCTCGTGCATCTCGGTTCTGAAGAAGCACAGCGAACATGACATGACTTACAAGATGTTCTCACGTGCTAAGCTGGGCGACACTTTGCTGGACCAGATCTTTAGGTAAGGCACCTGGATACCGTAGTGGATAAAGGAATCATGAGTCATGACTATTTTGTTTAACAAATGCGTGACACTTCTACTAAAACGTGTGGCACCGCCAATGCACTGTCTACAGCACGAGGGAGGAGACGATTCGGATCGACTGGCCTGCCTACCCGCACTACCACGCCCCGGAGGACTTCGCGCCGATAATACTGGATGGCAAGCACCTGTACTACGTGAATAGCTTCGAGAGCGCGGCGAGCGCGATGGAGACGGGCGCCGTTGCGGCGGAGAACGTGGCGAGGCTCATCATCTCGAGGCTATCTCTCGGCCTACGAGCCAGGCTCTCATCCTCGTCGACGCCTGAACCTCACATCAAGTCGTTCGTTGGCGAGGAAGACACCCGGCGCGGAGATCTGTGAATGTGGAAGACCTTGTAGTTTTGATGCCTTGTGCTTTAGGTTTTTTCCCCTTTGTTTTATTAGAACGCATTGCAGGCTTTGGAGAACTGGAGTGTAGGCATATTCATGAACGATTGTGTACAGTCTATATACTGAATGGCTACAGTGAAGTGAACTGCAGAGACTAGTCTACCAGGGGGAACCTTTCGTTTAAGAAAGTAATTCCAGCCAACATGGAGTATACAAATCTGGTATAGTTGAATTTAAAATACAAAAGAACATGAATGGAATCGAGATTTTGTGGGATGCAAAATCCAGACTCATTTATATAAAAGAAAAGTACAATGCTGTGGGGAATTGGAGTATAGGCATGTATATGCTGTTCAGGTAAGTGCTACACAGAATTACAGATTCATTTTTTTTAACAAAGTAGGGCTTTATTTAACAACTGAGACAAAGAGCAGAGTGCAGCAAGCCGGCAACCAAAGAGTTACACAAATATTCATAGTTGAGACCTCAGTTTCATTTACCGTGTGTTCACTACGGCAGCATCACTGAATAGTTACAGTGAAGTTTACTAAGGAGGGTTACTATCTAACTCCTTCATTTCTCCAGAGTTGGATTTTAAAAACAAAAGCACGTGCATGGAATTGAGATTGTGAGATTCCAATTCCAATACAGGGTTTTTCCAAAAAAATGCTTCTGAACCAACATGGGAAGTGTCAACTTGAATCAACAGTATGGCCTGACTGGCTATTTTGATTAGATGTGCCATCAAAGATGATTCGAGTAAGCTGAGTGTTGAAAATACTAATCGAGATGGAAACATCAAGACATCCAGTTCACTGAAACATCAGAGGACACAAAAAATTTCTCATCAGACTCACAACTCTCAACCATTTCTATTTCAGAACTGAATCAAAAGGTATCTTAAGTAATAGAGTGAACTGAAAATATACAAGGTCCATATTTGAGCCTGTCCGTGGACTGTTTACAATGTGTACAGAGATTTAGAAGATTATGGAAATCCAGCACACCACCACAGAACAGAACACAAAATTCAGGCTCGATCCCAGTAACTTTCATACAACATAGAGTATACAGATCGTCTCTGCACAAATGACAACGCATCAAGTTCAGTGATTGTGCTATGCAAATTCAATGATCGTTTCTGCACAAATAAACTAGAGTTCAACAATATGGCATTGTTAAGGAGAGAATATTATCTGAGCACCCGGCTGCTAAAAATACTCAAATCGAGATGATAAAAAATGCAGACATCCAATTCTTGAACTCGTTTTCTAGTACCAGACTTGAACTCGTTCCATTTCTTCTTGAGATTTGGACAAAGACAGGGAGAAACTCCCTTCAGTGACACACGCCGGATACCCTACATTACACGACCCCAAGAACAGAGACTGGACTGGACTCAAATCAACACTGCGACACTGATGACACTTCTGACGACCAACTCAAACCAGACAAACGACAGTCACGAACTCTTTGATCATCTTCTTCAGTCGACCTCCTCCATCTTACTCTCCTCGGCACCCTCCTCCTCCAGTGCCGGCATGTCGGCGTCCTCCTCCTCGGCACCACTGTCATCAATGTTCAGCCCGAGCTTCAGCATCCTGTGGATCCTGGCGGCGAAGGTGTTGGGCTCCTCGAGGCTGAACCCGGAGGTGAGCAGCGCGGTCTCGAAGAGCAGCATCACGAGGTCCTTGACCGACTTGTCGTTGGGGTCGGCCTCGGCCCGCTTCCGGAGCTCCTCCATGATGCCGTTCTCCGGGTTTATCTCCATGGTCTTCTTGCTGGACATGTAGGCGCCCATGCTGCTGTCGCGCAGCGCCTGCGCCTTCATGATCCGCTCCATGTTGGCGGTCCACCCGTACTCGCCGGTGACGAGGCAGCAGGGGGAATCAACGATGCGGTCGGACACGACAACCTTTTCGACCCTGTCGCCGAGGATGTCCTTGATGGTCTTGCAGAGGCCCTCGAAGGCGGCCTTCTTCTCCTCTCTGCGTTTCTTCTCTTCCTCTGTTTCCTCGTCGAGCTTGAGGCCCTCCTTGGTGGCAGAGACGAGCTTCTTGCCGTCGTACTCCTTGAGCTGGCCGACGGCGTACTCGTCGATGGCGTCCACCATGAAGAGCACCTCGTAGCCGCGCTTCTTGAGGCGCTCCAGGAAGGGCGAGTTCTCCACCGCCTTCTTGGACTCGCCGGTGATGTAGTAGATGTCCTTCTGCCCTTCCTTCATCCGCGTGACGTAGTCCTTGAGACTAGTGAGCTCGTCGCCGCTCTTGGTGGAGTGGTAGCGGAGCAGGTCGGCGAGCTTGGCGCGGTTCTGCGAGTCCTCGTGCACGCCCAGCTTGAGGTTCTTGGAGAAGGCCTCGTAGAACTTGTTGTAGTCCTCCTTGTTCTCGGCGATCTCGAAGAAGAGCTCGATGCACTTCTTCACGAGGTTCTTGCGGATGACCTTGAGGATCTTGTTCTGCTGCAGGGTCTCCCTGGAGATGTTGAGTGGCAGGTCGTCGGAGTCGACGACGCCCTTGACGAAGCCGAGCCACTCCGGGATGAGCTCCTCGCAGTTGTCCATGATGAAGACGCGGCGCACGTAGAGCTTGATGTTGTTCATCTTCTTGCGGGTGTCGAAGAGGTCGAAGGGGGCGCGGCGGGGCACGAAGAGCACCGCCTTGAACTCCAGCTGGCCCTCCACGGAGAAGTGCTTCACGGCGAGGTGGTCCTCCCAGTCGTTGGTGATGCTCTTGTAGAAGGAGGCGTACTCCTCCTTGCTGATCTCCTCCGGCTTGCGCAGCCAGATGGGCTTCTGCTTGTTGATCTGCACCCACTCGTGGGTCACCTCCTTCACCTTCTTCTTCTTTTTCTTGTCTTGCTTGTCGGCATCGTCGTCCACCTCCTCGACGTCGCCTTCCTTCTTCTCGGCTGAAGCATCATCTTCGTCCTCGTCGTCGCTGATCTCCTTCTCCGTGGTCTTCTCGGTCCAGAGGTAGATGGGGTAGCTGATGAACTCCGAGTGCTTCTTGACGAGGTCCTTGAGGCGGCGCTCCTCCAGGTACTCGAGCTGGTCGTCCTTGAGGAAGAGCGTGATCTTGGTGCCACGGCCGAGGCGCTCCCCCTCTGTGTCGAGGGTGACCGTGAAGGAGCCCCCCGCCTGCGACTCCCACACGTACTGCTCGTCGTCGTTGTGCTTTGTGGTGACCACGACCTTGTCGGCGACGAGGTAGGCCGAGTAGAAGCCCACCCCGAACTGGCCGATCATGCTCACGTCCGCCCCGGCCTGCAGCGCCTCCATGAACTCCTTGGTGCCCGAGCGCGCGATGGTGCCCAGGTTGTTCACCAGGTCTGTCGTTCATTCAGAGAAACAGAAATTCATTCAGAGATTTAGTCAGAGAACAGTTCAGCGTCCGAAATTCAGTGCAAGAAACTCAGCATTCCTGGCACAGAACAGTTCAGCATCCAAAATAATTCAGTGAAGGAAGATGAGAGGATTTTACCTGACTTGGTCATGCCGACGCCGCTGTCGATGATGGAGAGCGTCTTGTTGGCCTTGTCGGGGACGAGGCGGATGAAGAGCTCCGGCTGCGCGTCGAGCTTGCTCTTGTCCGTCAGGCTCTCGAACCGGATCTTGTCAAGCGCCTGCAAATATCAGCTGCTCGTGAGCAACCAAAACCACCTCTGACGGATAAAAAATGCAGAGAAACAGAGGAGGCAGAGGAGGGAAGGAACAGAGGGAGGGGGTACGTACATCCGACGAGTTGGAGATGAGCTCCCTGAGGAAGATCTCCTTGTTGGAGTAGAAGGTGTTGATGATGAGCGAGAGCAGCTGGTTGATCTCCGCCTGGAACGCGAAGGTCTCCGTCTCCGCCGCCGCGCCGCCCATCTGCACGTCCGCCGCCGCCATCGTGGTCCGCTGCTCTAATCACCTCTCTAAACGGAAATTGCAGAGAATAAGTAGGGGGAAGATGGATGGGGGGATTGGTTCCTCGCTGCAAATGCGGATCGATTTGCTGGATTGCTGATTGCTTCGCTTGTTGCGCTGAGAGATTTGGGGTCAGGTGGGACGAACAGGTGGCGCCCCGGCGATTTTATACCCGGGAGGGGGGCTTCGCAGGTGTTCTAGGGCCTTCGATGGAGCGGCGCGAGCTGATCGGTCTGGGCGAGTTTGGAGTTTGGGCGCGCGTTCGTGGGGTTTCCCGAAGGTTCCTGCCGCTTCTCTCTTCTCTATATCCGGCCGTTCGGTTTGAGCGGCGGGGCGGGTGATTCCCGAAGCTTCTCCTGTACCCGCGAGAAACAAGCCAAGGTGAGTCCACTGTAAGATTCGTGCCACTACCGAGTGTCGCAAAAGCGTCGGCAATGTCATACACTCGTACTCATTGCCAATGAAAAACGTTATAGCAGAACATATACGACTAATTCAAACTGCATATTTAAAAAACATTACACATTGGCTCCGAATTCATACATATGGGAGGTTTTAATTATCGAGATCGATAAATGTTTAGCAAACAATGATATCCCGCACTGTATCCCAGACTAGACCTAGCATCTACATAGCTCTACCGATGGTATCGACTCACCGGAGCATCTATGACGGCGGTGGCGCGCGCTTACTCGTTGTCGGTGGCGACATCATCGATGTCGTTTGCAGCGGTCGGTGGCGGCGTCATCGGTAGTCGCGCCTGGTACTCGCGGAGGAGAGGCGGATGGCACGGCAAAGCTCACGCTTCTCCGCTCTGCGCGATCCGGCGAAGCTTGTCCATGAGCGCGATGTAGAGGGAGTTAAACTTCGCCTCGTCCACCGGCCGCTTCTCTCTCTCATCATCCGAGTCCGCATCATCGGCGGGAGCGGGCTCCAGCGGGGTTGAGCAAGATCTCCTCCGCATTGTTCGCGGCAGGGTTGAACGGTAGCTCCGCCCTTGCCAGCGAGGTCAAGCGGCCAAGGGCGACGCAACCGCGTCCCTGCTCGAAGCGACGTAGGTGTACCTCCTCGTCCAATGGCAGTGGCGAGCGAGCTCGCAAGCCGGAGCTCCTACCATGGCGCGAAGAAGAGCGACCGCTTCCGCCCAAATCGCGACTCAATTGGCTGGCCATGGCAAGATGGGGGGTCGACACGGAGCAGGGCAGCGGAAATTTGTTTCTCGAGGGTGGATGTGGCTCGAATCGGAGATGGGGGCGGATGGCAGCGAGGGTTTCTGGGCGGGGAAAAAAGGGGAAAATGGATGCGGGATACCACATCGAGGCGCCCCCGCACTGAATATATGCGGGACAAATGGGCCTCGATGCGGGATACCGTACGGTATCCGCCCATTTGTGGTATCTGGAAAGGCCATTTTTTTGGTGGTCTAAGAGACGCTCTAAGTGTGGTCCATACCCCAAATATCTTTCATGACATCAGTTTGATCGACCCTATTGCTTATGCACCCCATCTCTACTACCCTAGACATCAACACCGGTTCCTCAAATCCTATCCACCGCCCTCGTCCGCCCCCTCCTCTGCCTCCATGGCTCCTTTGAAGCCCGAAGTTCACCCCAACACCCATCTATGGGCGTAGGAGACCGCCTTCCAGAGAATTCGCTCCATGGCATGGACATTATGGACCTCATCATGCCTACCTCCACCTCGACCGATGTCATAATCGTTGCCACTGCCTACATGGTCTGGACGGCTGTTCATGGTATGTCCAATGACAACAAGAATACTTGCAAGGTTTACCTCGCCGAGGAATTCCACGTCGCCAAGCAAGAGCACCGGTCCATCACCGAGTACCTCCACCTGCAGAAGACAACGACCAATGCTCTTGACGAGGTCGGTGCTCCGGTCTCCGACTCGGGCCTCTACGTCATCAAGGGCCTTCATGAGTGCTATGATAGCATCACCGACATCGCCCCACTCCTCACGTTGTTTCCCTCCTTCTTGATTTCCACAACATGTTGCTTCTTTAGGAGATGAAGATGGAGCACCACTCCCCTAAAACCTCCTCCTCGGCCTTCGTCACCAAGGGACCCGCTCCTCCTCCCCCTGATGGTGATGGACAACCTCATGGGGTGGCCAGTGGTCAGACATGGCGACCTCCCACAACCGCCACCCCCACCATGGCGGCTACAAGGAACAAGGGCTACAAACTCGTAGGTGGCACCAACAGTGCTCATCCCATGCACACTCACCAATTTTGGTTGGGTTAACCATACAACCAATATATTCCAAGTGAATGTGGTTGGAGCTTTTAGGGGCAACAATGGCCGAGCAGAGGAGATCACGTGTCCGAATTATTGTTGCCTCATCCGTTTATACACACTTATTTAGGATCTCAATAGAAGTAGATAACTCGGCCCTCTTGCTGCTAGCTTTGTGTAGTTCCCGAAGCTTTTCAATCACAGAATTGTCGTTCGGCTTGACTGGCTTGTTATAGTGAATATCGAACGCCTTCTTCACCATATCCCCGGTGAACACCATCTTTCGCAGCTTGTACTCACAGAGACAATGTGTTGTATGTCTACCAAATAAAGTCAATAATCTCAGTAGGAATCCTAAATGGCGTCACATTCAGCAACTCTATGAATGCAGTCTTTTTTAATTATAACTCTCCTTGTTGGAGAAAGATTGTCTACAATGTTTCGAAAACACTTCGCACCAAACCAGTTCTTTGACATCCACATTTGTTGCTTGACCTCGTGCGCAACCTTCTTCTTGGCATGCGCAACCTCTTACGCAACCTGCTGCACAACATTACAATTCAGAACTCCAAAACAAAGAGTGTAGAAAATGCATTATAGCAAACTCTATAAGCTATCATCAGCACCCGCACATTGAAAAGCTACTGAAACATAGCAAATATGTAACAAAATAAATTGTAGCCACTGAAAACTAGACAAGATCTAGTGAACATGGCACCAACACCTCATAAAAGCTACCAAGACCTACCAAATTGTAGCAAATCCTAACATAGTGTAGCAAATCCTTGTGAGAGGGCACATCTAGCCACTATAAACTACCAAAACCTACTAGATTGTAGCAAATATGTCCATCTAAAACCTAGCGGTATCTAGTCCACACACCACATCCACTGGAAAAGCATGTCAACTCATCACTAGCATTGAAAAATCAAAAGAAATGCATACATCAAGGTTAGGGACACTTCAAAAAAATTCTAAAGAGCATGGATTTTAAGGGACGGTGAAGGATTTAGACTCACAGCCATGTTTCTGCGCGCGGTGCTCCCTCCTGCCGCATTAATCGTCGGTGGTGCTTCCATCCTCCAATCTAGACTAGGGATTTCAACGGATCAAAGCAAATCAGTCCCCGCGGGAGAGCAGATATAGCAGAAAAGGGCGGGAGGGGACAGATAAACCAACCGACAGTCAATGGTGTTCCCGGATGAAGCTGTTGTTGCCGACGCGGGGACACTCTGGTGTCGTCTGCGGTTTGACGGTGGTGGAGCTGTGGTGGAGCAATGGCATGGTGGTCATGCGGTGGAGCTTGGAGCTGGGGTTCTCTGTGTTGCTTGTCCGGTGAACCGAGGCTGCCGGACCGAGTGGCTTCTCACGTTTCAAGGGTAAACCATAATACCTCGATAATCACATTTATTATATATGGTTACACGGATACTCGGCTTTGGTTAGTCTATTAGAATATTTGGCTGGTGGATTAGTGGCAATATTTGACTGGTGAATTAGTGGCAATATTTAGGAGAATATTATCACATTTTTTAGAATATTTACGGATAGTTGTACATAGTTATATCGCACTGCTCGATAATTAATTGATTTGTTTGAATATTTTTCGAAAACGTTTTGAGCGGCGCCTCAAACGCGTTTCCATGATATACACTTGACTGCAAGAAAAGAAGAAATACTCTCTCTCGAAATAGGCTTTCGCCTTGCTTTATAAATAAATCACATAGATGAGACCGCTGCTGGGTCAGACTGTTGGAATTATGCCCTAAAGGCAATAATAAAGATGTTTTTATTATAATTCTTGTTCATGATAAAGTTTATATTTCATGCTAGAATTGCATTAAGCGGAAACTTTAATAATTGTGTGGTTTATGAACAACACCGTGTCCCTAGTATGCCTCTATGGACTAGCTCATTGATTAATGATGGTTAAGGTTTCCTAACCATAGACATGAGTTGTCGATTAATAATGAGATCATATCATTGGGAGAATGATATGATGGACAGACCCAAACTAAGCGAAGCAATTAGATCGTGTCATCGTGTTCATCTTTGCGAAGCTTTTCTTATGTCAAATATTGTATTCCTTAGACCATGAGATAATACAACTCCCTAGTATCGGAAGAAATCTTTGAGGTCATCAAACGTCATCCTATGAGAGAGTGATCATAAAGGTGTCTCTCAGGTGATCGGAAAGTACCTTTTGGGTTGTATGTATCGAGATGGGATTTGTCCCTCCCAAGTCGGAGAGATATACTTCGTGCCCACTCGGTAATCGATATCAACACCGCTTGCAAGCATGTGGTTAAGGAGTTAATCACAAAGTGATATCGGATTATGGAACGAGTAAAGTACTTGCTGTAAACGAGATTGAACTAGGTATGACGGTACCGACGATCAAATCTCGGGCAAGCAAAATATCGCGAGACGAAGGGAATATATATATGGGATTGATTGAATCCTGGCATCGTGGTTCATCCGATATGATCATCGATGAATGTGTGGGAGTCAATATGGGTTTCCAGACCCTGCTATTGATTATTGATAGAAGATCATGTCTGCATGTTCTCGAACCCGAAGGGTCACACACATAACGTGTCTCGACGCTAGGATAGATTGGATAATTGGTTTATGAGTTTTTGTTCGGAGTCTCGGATGGGATCCGGGACATCACGATAGGTTTCGGAATGGTCCGGAGAATAAGATTCATATAAGGCAATGCAGTTTTTGGAGTTCGGAATTGTCTCGGGTTAATCGGTATTGTACCGGAAGCTTCTAGAACCTTTCGGAGGGGGACCAACGTGGCCCCACCTGCCGGGAGGGGGCATGGGCCTATGAGGGAGTGCCCTGGACGCATTGGGCCAGGGGCACAAGGCCCCATAGGGCCCAGCCGACCAACCTAGGGCAAAACCCTAGGGGAGCTTCTAGAAGGGGGGAAACTTGCCCCCCACTCCTCCCTCCTTGGCCGCTGGCCCTAGGGCTTGCGGGAGGGGCAAGGACTGGCCTCCCACCCCTCTATATAAAGAGGGCTGGGGGCGTACCCCCTCCCACACCTCCTCCTCAAGCCCTAGCCGCCCTGCTGCCCTCCTCTCTCTCTCCCTCCCGACTGCGTGTAGGCGAAGCCCTGCTGGAGAAACTCTCCTCCACTTGCACCGCGCCGTCGCGTTGTAGATCCAATCCGTCTCTCCACCATACTTGCTGGACCGAGGAAGGAGGATACGTCGAGGTGCCGCACGTGTGCATCTCTCGGAGGCATCGCCACTTGCGGTGTTAGATCGGATCGGATCGCGAGGAGGAGAAGTGAGTACGACTACATCACCCATGTTCCGACGAACGTTCCGCTGTGCAAATCTTCAAGGGTATTAAGATCTCATCTATGCCCCCTCATTGTTTGCATCTCCTAGATTAGATCTTGGCTTTCCCGTTCGCATCCGTAGAAAAAAATTTGATTTACTATGCTGCGAAACCCTTCAGTGGTATCAGAGCTAGATCTATGCGTAGATGTGTTTCACGAGTAGAACGCAACATGGTTGTTGTGGGTGTTGATGTTTTCTGTTGCAAGCCTCTTGTTTGTGTTCTTCTTATGACGCGGGATAGTGAGATCGAAGCGGTCCAGGCCAACTTTACGCGACGTCGTTCGCGAGACCGGCTCCGCACTTGACATGTGGCTTGTTCCACACATGCGGTTGGTGGATGCCAGTTTCTCTCACTATAGTTGTCATGGGATTTACACCGGAGTTTGGCAACCATAATATCACCGTTGTGGCTTTCCTTAGGTAAGAATCGTTCTTAGCTTGCTACTCCCATAAGCCACGTAAAACATGCAACAACAAAGTAGAGGCGTCTAACTTGTTTTTCATGGAGTGTTTTCTGTGATATGGTTGTTGGAGATATGCCCTAGAGGCAATAATAAATGTAGTTATTATTATATCTTTGTGTTTATGATAAATGTTTACATTCATGCTATAATAGTATTAACAATGAAACATTAATACTTGTGTGATTTGTAAACTAAAATAGAGTCCCTAGTAAAGCCTCTTTATAATACTAGCTTGTTGGTTAATAAATGATTGTGGTTTACCTATCATGAACATTGAGATGTTATTAACAACAAGATCATATTGTTAGGAGAATGATATGGTGGACATACTCCTATAGATAAGCGTAGCATAAAGATCAAGTCATTTTAATAGTTCAATTGCTATATGCTTTCTGATACATAGTAACCTAATTCCTTCGACCATGAGATCATGCATATCACCTTTACCGGATGGATGCTTTGATGACATCAAACACCACACCGTAACTGGGTGGCTATAAAGGTGGCATTGAGTGTTCGGAAAGTATTGGTTGAGACACATGGATCAAGAGTGGGATTTGTCCATCCATATAACGGATAGATATACTCTGGGCCCTCTTGGTGAAATGTCATCCAATTAGCTTGCAAGCATGTGACTGGCTCACAAGGGATCACATATCACGGGAACGAGAAAAGAGTACTTATCAGTAACGAGGTTGAACTAGGTATGCAGAGATACCGACGATCATAACCTCGGATAAGTAAAGTATCGTGAGACAAAGGGAAATTGATATCGTATGTAAGTGGTTCATTCAATCGCAAAGTAATCGTTGAAATATGTGGGAGCCATATGAATTTCCAGATTCCTCTATTGGTTATTGTTCGGAGAAGTGTCTCGATCATGTCCGCATAATTCACGAACCGTAGGGAGACACACTTAAGGATTCGACGTTGTTTAAGTAGTTATGGAATGATGAGTAAGAGACCAGATGTTGTTTGGAGTCTCGGATGGAATCCGGGATATCATGAGGAGATCCGGAATGGTCCGAAGAATAAGATTCATATAAGGAAAGTCCTGTTTCGGGGTTGGAGAATGGTTCCGGTATTTTCATCGGGAATGTTCTAGAAGGTTCCGGAATGTCCGGCACTCCGAAGGGGAAGGGTACATAAATGTGTCATACCAAGTTGGAATGATTGCATCATGTACTAGGTGTCATCGCTGAACAAAATAAAGGGTTTAATCAAATCCTAGTTTGAAAAGTCAAACGCCAATTTGAAAAGTCAAACGGCTATTTTGGGAAGTGGAGGGGAAGTGGGAAACCGAGTTGGGGAGGAGTTCCTCCTCCACCGCCGGCCCACTTGGGATCCGAGTTGGGGAGGGACTCCTCTCCCCTTGGCCGGCGCCTCCCACCTATAAAGGGAGGGGCAGGGCTGCCCCTCCTAGCACACAAGATTGGCCCCTCTAAACCTAAACCCTAGCCGCCGCCCACCATAGCCGCCGCCTAGGGTTTCTCCCCTAGCCACCGACTTGGGCACCTCCAAGCCCTAGCCGCCGGCCCTAGCACCTCCTACTTGGTGAGTCTAAACCCTAGATCGCCGAGGAGCTCTCTCATAGTCCACCATACTCGCTCCGGCTTAAGGCGAAGCCCTGCGAGATCTCCCCTCTACTTCCGGTACCACGCCGTTGTGCTGCCGGAATCGTGAGGAGAGTGCTACAACCTCTGCTGCCTGCTAGAACAAGGGAGAGGAAGGTCTTTGTCGAGTACCGAAAGTGTGACCGACTGCGGGAGCGCTGCCGGAACGCAGCGCCGGAAGGATCGTCTACATGATCTTGAGATCGGGAAGAGTACGACTACATCACCCACGAGAATCCGCTCTCGTTAAACACTTTGGAATCTTCGAGGGTGAGTTATTCCATCGACTCGTTGCCATAATCTAGTAGATAGATCTTGGCTTGTTTGTTTGTATGCGATAGAAATTTTTTGTTTTCCATGCTACGAAACCCTACAGTGGTATCAGATCCGTGTCTATATGTAGATCTGTTGCACGAGTAGAACACAATGGTCATTGTGGGCGTTGATGCTTTTATTGTCGATTGCTTCTTGTGTACTTTGCATCTTGCGGGATGTTGGGATGAAGCGGCCCGGGCTAACCTTACATGACATCGTTCATGAGACTTGCTCCACGCTTGAAATGCAACTTGTATTGCATATGTGGCTTTGCGGGTGCCTGTTTCTCCCAGCATAGTTAAGATTCAATTTACAACGGGTGATTGTCAATACTAGTATCAATGTTGTGGTTCTTGTTCGTAAGTTAGAACGACACTTATTGAAAGCCCCAAACCACGTAAAACATGCAAAGAAAGTAGAGGCATCTAACTTTGTTTTGTAGGGGTGTGCTGTGATGTGATATGGCCATGATTGTGATTATATTTGATGTATGCAATGTTCCTTATTGTAAGTTGGCAACCGGCAGGAGCCATATGGTTGTCTTTAAATTCTGTTAAGACCCGCGTGTCTATTCAAAGTAGTTGTAATAGTTGAAGCCGGTGGACGACAACCATGGAGAAGCGTCATTGACCTTGATGCAATGCCGGTGATGATGGAGATCATGTTCGTGCTTGAAGATGGAGATCAGAAGCACAAAGAAGAGAGGCCATATCATATCACATATTATGAATTGCATGTGATGTTAATCCACTATGCATATTGTATTGCTTAGTTAACGACGGTAGCATTATAAGATGATCCCTCATGCACATAAATTTCAAGTTCTAAAGTGTTCACCCTTAGTAAGCACCATTGCTAAAGCTTGTTGTTTCGAAGCACCACGTGATGATCGGGTGTGTTAGATTCCGCAAGTGTATACAACGTGAGCAAGCCAGATTTGCTCATGCGGAAGCTAAGGTTTGATCTTGACGAGCCTAGCATGTACAGACATGGTCTCGGAACACGGATCACCGAAAGGTAAAGCATGAATCATATAGTAGATATGATGAACATGTCGATTGTTCGCCATTGAAGCTACATCAACTCTCGTGATGATCGGTGTTGATGTGGTGGATTTGGTTCGTGTGATCACTAAAACAATGTGAGGGATATTGTTTTGAGTGGGAGTTCACCTAGATTAATTTAACTATTAATTAGAACTCAATTTGTCATAAACTTAGTCTAAACTATTGCAAATATGTTGTAGATAAATGGCGGCCCCTACCATCAATTTTAATGCGTTCCTAGAGAAAGAAAAGTTGAAAAACAATGGAAGCAACTTCGCGGATTGGTTCCGCAATTTGAGGATTGTCCTCATAGCTGGTAATTTGACCTATGTGCTGGATGCACCGCTGGGTGACCCACCTGCAGCTACTGCTACCGATGAAGTAAAGAATGTTTACCTCGCTCGGAAGACTCAGTACTCCACAGTTCAATGTGCTATCTTGTATGGTTTAGAATCGGAGCTTCAGAAAAGGTTTGAGAATTCAGACCCACATGATATTGTCCGTGACCTCAAATTGATCTTTGAGACTCACGCGGCAATTGAGAGCTATGAGGCTTCTGAAAAGTTCTTTAACTGCAAGATGGAAGAGGGCAGCTCCGTCAGTGAGTATGTGCTTAAGATGTCTGGGCACGTAAACAAACTTCAAAGCTTGGGTATAGTGATTCCTAATGCTTTGGGGATTTATCGTGTCCTCCAATCACTACCACCAAGTTACAAGAACTTTGTGATGAACTACAATATGCAAAACATGAACAAGCAGTTGCCAGAACTGTTTGCTATGTTAAAATCCGCAGAAGTGGAGATCAAGAAAGAGCACCAAGTGTTGATGGTCAATAAGACCACCAAATTCAAGAAAGGCAAGTCTAAGCAAAAGGGACACTTCAAGAAGGGTGGTAAGAAAGTTACCACGCCGACGAAGAAGACCAAGGCTGGACCTATGCCTGATACTGAGTGTTTTTACTGCAAGGGAGAAGGTCACTGGAAGCGGAATTGCCCAAAGTAGTTGGCGGATTTGAAGAAAGGCAACATCAAGAAGAAAGGTATATCCGATATACATGTTATTGATGTGTATCTCACTAGTAATCGTAGTAGTGCCTGGGTATTTGATACTGGTTCGGTTGCTCATATTTGTAACTCGAAACAGGTGCTGCAGAATAAACGGAAGCTAGCGAAGAACGAGGTGACGATGCGCGTGGGAAACGGATCAAAGGTTGATGTGATCGCGGTCGGCACGCTACCCCTTCATCTACCTCGGGATTAGTTTTATACTTAAATAATTGTTATTTGGTGCCTGTGTTAAGCATGAACATTATATCGGGATCTTGTTTATTGCGAGACGGTTACTTGTTTAAGTCCGAGAATAATGGTTGTTCGATTTATATGAGTAATATGTTTTATGTGTAGGGGTTCGTAGCATGGAAAACAAAAATTTTCTATCGCATACAAACAAACAAGCCAAGATCTATCTACTAGATTGTAGCAACGAGTCGATGGAATAACTCACCCTCGAAGATTCCAAAGTGTTTAACGAGAGCAGATTCTCGTGGGTGATGTAGTCGTACTCTTTCCGATCTCAAGATCGCGTAGACGATCCTTCCGGCGCCGCGTTCCCGCAGCGCTCCCGCAGTCGGTCACACGTTCGGTACTCGACGAAGACCTTCCTCTCCCTTGTTCCAGCAGGCAGCGGAGGTTGTAGCACTCTCCTCGCGATTCCGGCAGCACAACGGCGTGGTACCGGAGGTAGAGGGGAAATCCCGCAGGGCTTCGCCTTAAGCCGGTGCGAGTATGGTGGAGCTTATGAGAGAGGCTATTAGTGGTCTAGTAATTAGACACACCAATTAGAGGGCTCTAAACCAATTAGAAGGCTCTAAACCGAATAGCTCTAAACCGGGGTCTAGATCTAGGGTTTAGTTTAGAGGATAGGAAACTTGTGTGTGTAGGAGGGGAGCCCTGCCCCTCCTTATATAGGTGGGAGGGAGTGGGCGCGCCAGGGGAGGGAGGGAGTCCCTCCCCAACTCGGCCTAGGCTGGCCGCCGGCTTGGAGGAGAGAAACTCCTCCTCCAAGTCGACTCCAACTCCTCTTGCTTGTTTCCCACAGTTTCTTGTTTTTGGCAGTTTGACTTTCAAACTGGACATTTGACTTTTCTGTTTTAGGATTCAATTTAATCCTATATTTGGGACAGCAAGAACACTTAGTACATGATGCAATCATTCCAATATGTAATGACACATTCATGTACCCCTTCCCCCCCGGAGTGCCGGACAATCCGGAACCTTCTAGAATATCCCCGATGAAAACACCGGAATCATTCCCGAACTCCGAAACGGGACTTTCCTTATATGAATCTTATTCTCCGGACCATTCCGGATCACCTCGTGATATCCCGGATCCCATCCGAGACTCCGAACAACATTCGGTCTCTTTCTCATAATACCATAACTACTCAAACAACGTCGAATCCTTAAGTGTGTCTCCCTACGGTTCGTGAATTATGCGGACATGATCGAGACACTTCTCCGAACAATAACCAATAGAGGAATCTGGAAATTCATATGGCTCCCACATATTTCTACGATTACTTTGCGATCGAATGAACCACTTACATACGATACCAATTTCCCTTTGTCTCACGATATGTTACTTATCCGAGGTTATGATCGTCGGTATCTCTGCATACCTAGTTCATCCTCGTTACTGATAAGTACTCTTTTCTCGTTCCCGTGATATGTGATCCCTTGTGACCAAGTCACATGCTTGCAAGCTAATTGGATGACATTCCACCGAGAGGGCCCAGAGAATATCTATCCGTCATGTGGATGGACAAATCCCACTCTTGATCCATGTGTTTCAACCAATACTTTCCGAACACTCAATGCCACCTTTATAGCCACCCTGTTACGGTGTGGTGTTTGATGACATCAAAGCATCCATCCAGTAAAGGTGATATGCATGATCTCATGGTCGAAGGAATTAGGTTACTATGTATCAGAAAGCATATAGCAATTGAACTATTGAAATGACTTGATCTTTATGCTACGCTTGTCTATAGGAGTATGTCCACCATATCATTCTCCTAACGATATGATCTTGTTGTTGATAACATCTCAATGTTCATGACAAAGAAACCACATCATCAATCAACCAACAAGCTAGTGAAGTATAGAGGCAATACTAGGGACTTCAAATTAAGTTTACAAATCACACAAGTATTAATGGTTTCCTTGTTAATACTATTATAGCATGAATGCAAACATTTATCATAAACACAAAGATATATAATAATAACTATATTTATTATTGCCTCTAGGGCATATCTCCAACAGTCTCCCACTTGCACTAGAGTCATCTAATCTAGATTACATGGTAATATACCGAACACCCATGGCAGTTTGGTGTTGGTCATGTTTTGCCCTCGGGAGAGGTTTAGTCAACGGATCCGCCACATTCAGATCTGTGTGTACTTTGCAAATCTTTATATCCCCATCCTGGATATGTTCTCGAATAGCGTGAAAACGTAGCTTGATATGCTTCAGCTTCTTGTGTGACCTTGGTTCTTGCGCATTGGCTATGGCGCCCATGTTATCACAGTAGATAGACATTGGGTCCAGCGCACTAGGAACCACACCCAGCTCTGTAATGAACTCTTTCATCCATATCGCTTCTTGTGAAGCCTCCGAAGCAGCCATGTATTCCGATTCAGTTGAAGATCTCGCCACAACGCTTTGCTTTGCACTCCTCCAGCTAACTGCTGCACCATTCAAAATAAATACGTATCCAGATTGTGATTTAGAATCATCTGGATCGGTGTTCCAACTAGCATCGGTGTAACCATTAACAACGAGCTGTTCATCACCTCCATAAGAAAGAACCATATCCTTAGTTCTTCTCAAGTACTTAAGGATGTTTTTGACCGCTGTCCAATGATCCACTCCTGGATCACTTTGATATCTGCTAGTTAAACTAACAGCATATGCGATGTCGGGTCTAGTACATAGCATGGCATACATTAGAGATCCTATGGCTGAGGCATAGGGAGTCTTACTCATCCTTTCTCTATCTTCTGCCGATGTCGGACTTTGAGTTTTACTCAAGGTTGTATTGGGCAACATGGGCAAGAACCCTTTCTTGCTATCTTCCATTCCAAACCTCTTTAGAACTTTGTCCAAATATGTACTCTGTGACAATGATATTTGGCGTTTCGATCTATCTCTATAAATCTTTATGCCTAATATGTAAGCTGCTTCGCCAAGATCCTTCATTGAAAAACTATTATTCAAATATTCCTTGACACTATTAAGAAGGTCTACATCATTCCCAATCAACAATATGTCATCCACATACAGTATTAAGAATGCTACAGAGCTCCCACTCACTTTCTTGTAAATACAAGCTTCTCCATAAGTTTGTATAAAACCAAAACTTTTGATTACCTTATCAAAACGTTGATTCCAACTTCGGGATGCTTGCTTCAATCCATAGATGGACCGTTGAAGCTTGCATACCTTGTTAGCATCTTTAGGATCGACAAAACCTTTGGGTTGTATCATATACAACTCTTCATCAATGTCTCCATTGAGGAATGCTGTTTTGACATCCATCTGCCATATCTCATAATCATAATATGCAGCGATTGCAAACATAATCCTCACAGATTTTAGCTTCGCTACCGGTGAGAAAGTCTCATCGTAGTCAACTCCTTGAATTTGTCGAAACCCTTTTGCGACAAGTCGAGCTTTATAGACAGTAACATTACCATCAGCATCTGTTTTCTTCTTGAAAATCCATTTGTTCTCGACAGCCTTCCGGCCATCCGGTAAGTCCACCAAAGTCCATACTTGGTTTTCGTACATGGATCCAATCTCGGATTTCATGGCTTCTTGCCATTTATTGGAATCTGGGCTCATCATCGCTTCCTCATATGTCTCGGGGTCATCGGTGTTGTCCACCAACATGACATTCATAACGGAATCATACCAATCTGGAGTGGTACGAGTTCTCGTTGACCTCCGAGGCTCTGTAGCAACCTCAACCGAAGTTTCATGATCACTATCATTAGCTTCCTCTCTTATTGGTGCAGGCACCACAGGAACTTCTTCCGGTGCTGCACTACTCGCAATTTCGAGAGAAGGTTCGACAACCTCGTCGAGTTCTACTTTCCTTCCAGTCACTTCTTTCGAGAGAAATTCCTTCTCTAGAAAGGATCCATTCTTGGCAACAAAGATTTTGCCTTCGGATCTATGATAGAAGGTATACCCAATAGTTTCCTTCGGGTATCCTATGAAGACGCATTTTTCCGCTTTGGGTTCAAGCTTGTCCGGCTGTAACTTCTTTACATAGACTTCGCATCCCCAAACTTTAAGGAACGACAATTTAGGTTTCTTCCCAAACCATAATTCATACGGTGTCGTTTCAACGGATTTAGATGGTGCCCTATTTAAAGTGAATGCGGCTGTTTCTAATGCATAACCCCAAAATGATAGCGGTAAATCTGTAAGTGACATCATAGAACGAACCATATCTAAGAGAGTTCGATTACGACGTTCAGACACACCATTACGCTGTGGTGTTCCCGGCGGTGTCAATTGTGAAAGTATTCCGCACTTCTTTAAATGCTCGCCAAACTCGTAACTTAGATATTCACCTCCACGATCAGAACGTAGAAATTTAATCTTCTTGTTATGTTGATTCTCTACCTCACTTTGAAACTCCTTAAACTTCTCGAAAGTTTCGGACTTATGTTTCATGAAATAGATATACCCATATCTACTCAAGTCATCCGTGAAGGTAAGAACATAACGATAACCACTGCGCGATGCTACACTCATTGGACCACACACATCGGTATGTATGATTTCCAGTAAGTCCGTAGCTCGCTCCATTATACCAGAAAATGGAGTCTTAGTCATTTTACCCATCAGACATGCTTCGCATCTTTCAAGTGATTCAAAATCAAGTGATTCAAGAAGTCCATCGGAATGGAGTTTCTTCATACGCTTCACTCCAATGTGACCAAGACGACAGTGCCACATATAGGTCAAATTATCGCTTGATTTCAAACGTTTAGCCTCAATGTTATTAATATGTGTATTTCTACTATCGAGATTCAATATGAATAGACCATCTATCAAAGGTGCATGTGCATAATACACATTACTCATATAAATCGAACAACCATTATTCTCGGATTTAAACAAGTAACTGTCTCGCAATAAACAAGATCCTGATATAATGTTCATGCTTAATGCAGGCACCAAATAACAATTATTTAAGTATAAAACTAATCCCGATGGTAGATGAAGAGGTAGCGTGCCGACCGCGATCACATCAACCTTTGATCCGTTTCCTACGCGCATCGTCACCTCGTTCTTCACTAGCTTCCGTTTATTCTGCAGCTCCTGTTTCGAGTTACAAATATGAGCAACCGAACCAGTATCAAATACCCAGGCACTACTACGAGTACTAGTGAGATACACATCAATAACATGTATATCAGATATACCTTTCTTCTTGATGTTGCCGTTCTTCAAATCCGCCAAGTACCTTGGGCAATTCCGCTTCCAGTGACCTTCTCCCTTGCAGTAAAAGCACTCAGTTTCAGGTTTAGGTCCAGCCTTGGTCTTCTTCGTCGGCGTGGTAACTTTCTTACCACCCTTCTTGAAGTGTCCCTTTTGCTTAGACTTGCCTTTCTTGAATTTGGTGGTCTTATTGACCATCAACACTTGGTGCTCTTTCTTGATCTCCACTTCTGCAGATTTTAACATAGCAAATAGTTCTGGCAACTCTTTGTTCATGTTCTGCATGTTGTAGTTCATCACAAAGTTCTTGTAACTTGGTGGTAGTGATTGGAGGATGCGGTAAACTCCCAAAGTATTAGGAATCACTATACCCAAACTTTGAAGTTTATTTGCGTGCCCAGACATCTTAAGCACATGCTCACTGACGGAGCTACCCTCTTCCATCTTGCAGTTAAAGAACTTTTCAGAAGCTTCATAACTTTCAATTGCCGCATGAGTCTCAAAGATTAATTTGAGATCCTCGACAATATCATATGGATCTGACTCTTCAAACCTTTTCTGAAGCTCCGATTCTAAACCATACAAGATAGCACACTGAACTATGGAGTACTGATTCTTCCGAGCAAGGTAAACATTCTTTACTTCATCGGTAGCATCAGCTGCAGGTGGGTCACCTAGCGGTGCATCCAGCACATAGGTCAAATTACCAGCTGTGAGGACAATCCTCAAATTGCGGAACCAATCCGCGAAGTTGCTTCCATTGTTTTTCAACTTTTCTTTCTCTAGGAACGCATTAAAATTGATGGTAGGGGCTGCCATTGATCTACAACATATTTGCAATAGTTTAGACTAAGTTTATGACAAATTGAGTTCAAATTAATTAATGAAATTAAACTAGGTGAACTCCCACTCAAAACAATATCCCTCACATTGTTTTAGTGATCACACGAACCAAATCCACCATATCAACACCGATCATCACGAGAGTTGACATAGTTTCAATGGCGAACAATCGACATGTTCATCACATCTACTATATGATTCATGCTTTACCTTTCGGTGATCCGTGTTCCTGAGGCCATGTCTGTACATGCTAGGCTCGTCAAGATCAAACCTTAGTTTCCGCATAAGCAAATCTGGCTTGCTTACGTTGTATTCACTCGTGGAATCTATCACACCCGATCATCACGTGGTGCTTCGAAACAACAAGTTTTAGCAACGGTGCATACTAAGGGTGAACACTTTAGAACTTGAAATTTTGTGCATGAGGGATCATCTTATAATGCTACCGTCGTCTACTAAGCAATACAAGATGCATAAAGGATTAACATCACATGCAATTCATAATATGTGATATGATATGGCCTTTCTTCTTTGTGCTTCCGATCTCCATCTTCAAGCACGAATATGATCTCCATCATCACCGGCATAGCATCAAGGTCAATGACGCTTCTCCATGGTTGTCGTCCACCAGCTTCAACTATTACAACTATTTTGAATAGACACGCAGGTCTTAACAGAAATTAAAGACAACCATATGGCTCCTGCCGGTTGTCGACTTACAATAAGGAACATTGCATACATCAAATATAATCACAATCATGGCCATATCACATCACTGCACACCCCTGCAAAACAAAGTTAGACGCCTCTACTTTCTTTGCATATTTTACGTGGTTTGGGGCTTTCAATAAGTGTCGTTCTAACTTACGAACAAGAACCACAACATTGATACTAGCATTGTTGATCACCCGTTGTAAATTGAATCTTTACTATGCTAGGAGAAACAGGCACCCGCAAAGCCACTTATGCAATACAAGTTGCATGTCAAGCGTGGAGCAAGTCTCATGAACGATGTCATGTAAGGTTAGCCCGGGCCGCTTCATCCCAACATACCGCAAGATGCAAAGTACACAAAAAGCAATCTACAATAAAAGCATCAACGCCCACAATGACCATTGTGTTCTACTCGTGCAACAGATCTACATATAGACACGGCTCTGATACCACTGTAGGGGTTCGTAGCATGGAAAACAAAAATTTTCTATCGCATACAAACAAACAAGCCAAGATCTATCTACTAGATTGTAGCAACGAGTCGATGGAATAACTCACCCTCGAAGATTCCAAAGTGTTTAACGAGAGCAGATTCTCGTGGGTGATGTAGTCGTACTCTTTCCGATCTCAAGATCGCGTAGACGATCCTTCCGGCGCCGCGTTCCCGCAGCGCTCCCGCAGTCGGTCACACGTTCGGTACTCGACGAAGACCTTCCTCTCCCTTGTTCCAGCAGGCAGCGGAGGTTGTAGCACTCTCCTCGCGATTCCGGCAGCACAACGGCGTGGTACCGGAGGTAGAGGGGAAATCCCGCAGGGCTTCGCCTTAAGCCGGTGCGAGTATGGTGGAGCTTATGAGAGAGGCTATTAGTGGTCTAGTAATTAGACACACCAATTAGAGGGCTCTAAACCAATTAGAAGGCTCTAAACCGAATAGCTCTAAACCGGGGTCTAGATCTAGGGTTTAGTTTAGAGGATAGGAAACTTGTGTGTGTAGGAGGGGAGCCCTGCCCCTCCTTATATAGGTGGGAGGGAGTGGGCGCGCCAGGGGAGGGAGGGAGTCCCTCCCCAACTCGGCCTAGGCTGGCCGCCGGCTTGGAGGAGAGAAACTCCTCCTCCAAGTCGACTCCAACTCCTCTTGCTTGTTTCCCACAGTTTCTTGTTTTTGGCAGTTTGACTTTCAAACTGGACATTTGACTTTTCTGTTTTAGGATTCAATTTAATCCTATATTTGGGACAGCAAGAACACTTAGTACATGATGCAATCATTCCAATATGTAATGACACATTCATGTACCCCTTCCCCCCCGGAGTGCCGGACAATCCGGAACCTTCTAGAATATCCCCGATGAAAACACCGGAATCATTCCCGAACTCCGAAACGGGACTTTCCTTATATGAATCTTATTCTCCGGACCATTCCGGATCACCTCGTGATATCCCGGATCCCATCCGAGACTCCTAACAACATTCGGTCTCTTTCTCATAATACCATAACTACTCAAACAACGTCGAATCCTTAAGTGTGTCTCCCTACGGTTCGTGAATTATGCGGACATGATCGAGACACTTCTCCGAACAATAACCAATAGAGGAATCTGGAAATTCATATGGCTCCCACATATTTCTACGATTACTTTGCGATCGAATGAACCACTTACATACGATACCAATTTCCCTTTGTCTCACGATATGTTACTTATCCGAGGTTATGATCGTCGGTATCTCTGCATACCTAGTTCATCCTCGTTACTGATAAGTACTCTTTTCTCGTTCCCGTGATATGTGATCCCTTGTGACCAAGTCACATGCTTGCAAGCTAATTGGATGACATTCCACCGAGAGGGCCCAGAGAATATCTATCCGTCATGTGGATGGACAAATCCCACTCTTGATCCATGTGTTTCAACCAATACTTTCCGAACACTCAATGCCACCTTTATAGCCACCCTGTTACGGTGTGGTGTTTGATGACATCAAAGCATCCATCCAGTAAAGGTGATATGCATGATCTCATGGTCGAAGGAATTAGGTTACTATGTATCAGAAAGCATATAGCAATTGAACTATTGAAATGACTTGATCTTTATGCTACGCTTGTCTATAGGAGTATGTCCACCATATCATTCTCCTAACGATATGATCTTGTTGTTGATAACATCTCAATGTTCATGACAAAGAAACCACATCATCAATCAACCAACAAGCTAGTGAAGTATAGAGGCAATACTAGGGACTTCAAATTAAGTTTACAAATCACACAAGTATTAATGGTTTCCTTGTTAATACTATTATAGCATGAATGCAAACATTTATCATAAACACAAAGATATATAATAATAACTATATTTATTATTGCCTCTAGGGCATATCTCCAACATTATGCACATGCACCTTTTATAGATGGTCTATTCTTATTGAATCTCGATAGTGGAAATACACATATTAATAACATTGAGGCTAAACGTTTGAAATCAAGCGATAACTCGACCTATATGTGGCACTGTCGTCTTGGTCACATTGGAGTGAAGCGTATGAAGAAACTCCATTCCGATGGACTTCTTGAATCACTTGATTTTGAATCACTTGAAAGATGCGAAGCATGTCTGATGGGAAAAATGACTAAGACTCCATTTTCTGGTATGATGAAGCGAGCTACAGACTTATTGGAAATCATACATACCGATGTGTGTGGTCCAATGAGTGTAGCATCGCGCGGTGGTTATCGTTATGTTCTTACCTTCACGGATGAGTTGAGTAGATATGGGTATATCTATTTCATGAAACATAAGTCCGAAACTTTCGAGAAGTTTAAGGAATTTCAAAGTGAGGCTGAGAATCAACATAACAAGAAGATTAAATTTCTATGTTCTGATCGTGGAGGTGAATATCTAAGTTACGAGTTTGGCGAGCATTTGAAGAAATGTGGAATACTTTCACAATTGACACCGCCGGGAACACCACAGCATAATGGTGTGTCCGAACGTCGTAATCGAACTCTCTTAGATATGGTTCGTTCTATGATGTCACTTACAGATTTACCGCTATCATTTTGGGGTTATGCATGAGAAACAACCGCATTCACTTTAAATAGGGCACCATCTAAATCCGTTGAAACGACACCGTATGAATTATGGTTTGGGAAGAAACCTAAATTGTCATTCCTTAAAGTTTGGGGTTGCGAAGCCTATGTAAAGAAGTTACAGCCGGACAAGCTTGAACCCAAAGCGGAAAAATGCGTCTTCATAGGATACCCGAAGGAAACTATTGGGTATACCTTCTATCATAGATCCGAAGGCAAAATCTTCGTTGCCAAGAATGGATCCTTTCTAGAGAAGGAATTTCTCTCGAAAGAAGTGACTGGAAGGAAAGTAGAACTCGACGAGGTTGTCGAACCTTCTCTCGAAATTGCGAGTAGCGCAGCACCGGAAGAAGTTCCCGTGGTGCCTGCACCAATAAGAGAGGAAGCTAATGATGATGAACATGAAACGCCAGTTGTAGTTGCTACAGAGCCTCGCAGGTCAACGAGAACTCGTACCACTCCAGATTGGTATGATCCCGTTATGAGTGTCATGTTGGTGGACAACACCGATGACCCTGCGACATATGAGGAAGCGATGATGAGCCCAGATTCCAATAAATGGCAAGAAGCCATGAAATCCGATATTGGATCCATGTACGAAAACCAAGTATGGACTTTGGTGGACTTACCGGATGGCCGGAAGGCTGTCGAGAACAAATGGATTTTCAAGAAGAAAACATATGCTGATGGTAATGTTACTGTCTATAAAGCTCGACTTGTCGCAAAAGGGTTTCGACAAATTCAAGGAGTTGACTACGATGAGACTTTCTCACCAGTAGCGAAGCTAAAGTCTGTGAGGATTATGTTAGCAATCGCTGCATATTATGATTATGAGATATGGCAGATGGATGTCAAAACAGCATTCCTCAATGGAGACATTGATGAAGAGTTGTATATGATGCAACCCAAAGGTTTTGTCGATCCTAAAGATGCTAACAAGGTATGCAAACTTCAACGGTCCATCTATGGATTGAAGCAAGCATCCCGAAGTTGGAATCAATGTTTTGATAAGGTGATCAAAAGTTTTGGTTTTATACAAACTTATGGAGAAGCTTGTATTTACAAGAAAGTGAGTGGGAGCTCTGTAGCATTCTTAATACTATATGTAGATGACATATTGTTGATTGGGAATGATGTAGACCTTCTTAATAGTGTCAAGGAATATTTGAATAATAGTTTTTCAATGAAGGATCTTGGTGAAGCAGCTTACATATTAGGCATAAAGATTTATAGAGATAGATCAAGACGCCTAATATCCTTGTCACAAAGTACATATTTGGACAAAGTTCTAAAGAGGTTTGGAATGGAAGATAGCAAGAAAGGGTTCTTGCCCATGTTGCCCAATACGACCTTGAGTAAAACTCAAAGTCCGACAACGGCAGAAGATAGAGAAAGTATGAGTAAGACTCCCTATGCCTCAGCCATAGGATCTCTAATGTATGCCATGCTATGTACTAGACCCGACATTGCATATGCTGTTAGTTTAACTAGCAGATATCAAAGTGATCCAGGAGTGGATCATTGGACAGCGGTCAAAAACATCCTTAAGTACTTGAGAAGAACTAAGGATATGGTTCTTTCTTATGGAGGTGATGAACAACTCGTTGTTAATGGTTACACCGATGCTAGTTGGAACACCGATCCAGATGATTCTAAATCACAATCTAGATACGTATTTACTTTGAATGGTGCAGTAGTTAGCTGGAGAAGTGCAAAGCAAAGCGTTGTGGCGAGATCTTCAACTAAATCGGAATACATGGCTGCTTCAGAGGCTTCACAAGAAGCGATATGGATGAAAGAGTTCATTACAGAGCTGGGTGTGGTTCCTAGTGCGCTGGACCCAATGTCTATCTACTGTGATAACATGGGCGCCATAGCTAATGTGCAAGAACCAAGGTCACACAAGAAGCTGAAGCACATCAAGCTGCGTTTTCACGCTATTTGAGAACATGTCCAAGATGGGGACATAAAGATTTGCAAAGTACACACAGATCTGAATGTGGCGGATCCGTTGACTAAACCTCTCCCGAGGGCAAAACATGACCAGCACCAAACTGCCATGGGTGTTCGGTATATTACCATGTAATCTAGATTAGATGACTCTAGTGCAAGTTGGAGACTGTTGGAGATATGCCCTAGAGGCAATAATAAATGTAGTTATTATTATATCTTTGTGTTTATGATAAATGTTTACATTCATGCTATAATAGTATTAACAAGGAAACATTAATACTTGTGTGATTTGTAAACTAAAATAGAGTCCCTAGTAAAGCCTCTTTATAATACTAGCTTGTTGGTTAATAAATGATTGTGGTTTCCCTATCATGAACATTGAGATGTTATTAACAACAAGATCATATCGTTAGGAGAATGATATGGTGGACATACTCCTATAGATAAGCGTAGCATAAAGATCAAGTCATTTTAATAGTTCAATTGCTATATGCTTTCTGATACATAGTAACCTAATTCATTCGACCATGAGATCATGCATATCACCTTTACCGGATGGATGCTTTGATGACATCAAACACCACACCGTAACTGGGTGGCTATAAAGGTGGCATTGAGTGTTCGGAAAGTATTGGTTGAGACACATGGATCAAGAGTGGGATTTGTCCATCCATATGACGGATAGATATACTCTGGGCCCTCTTGGTGAAATGTCATCCAATTAGCTTGCAAGCATGTGACTGGCTCACAAGGGATCACATATCACGGGAACGAGAAAAGAGTACTTATCAGTAACGAGGTTGAACTAGGTATGCAGAGATACTGACGATCATAACCTCGGATAAGTAAAGTATCGTGAGACAAAGGGAAATTGGTATCGTATGTAAGTGGTTCATTCGATCGCAAAGTAATCGTTGAAATATGTGGGAGCCATATGAATTTCCAGATTCCTCTATTGGTTATTGTTCGGAGAAGTGTCTCGATCATGTCCGCATAATTCACGAACCGTAGGGAGACACACTTAAGTATTCGACGTTGTTTGAGTAGTTATGGAATGATGAGTAAGAGACCGGATGTTGTTCGGAGTCTCAGATGGAATCCGGGATATCATGAGGAGATCCGGAATGGTCCGGAGAATAAGATTCATATAAGGAAAGTCTTGTTTCGGGGTTGGAGAATGGTTCCGGTGTTTTCATCGGGAATGTTCTAGAAGGTTCCGGAATGTCCGGCACTCCGAAGGGGAAGGGTACATGAATGTGTCATACCAAGTTGGAATGATTTCATCATGTACTAGGTGTCATCGCTGAACAAAATAAAGGGTTTAATCAAATCCTAGTTTGAAAAGTCAAACACCAATTTGAAAAGTCAAACGGCTATTTTGGGAAGTGGAGGGGAAGTGGGAAACCGAGTTGGGGAGGAGTTCCTCCTCCACCGCCGGCCCACTTGTGATCCGAGTTGGGGAGGGACTCCCCTCCCCTTGGCCGACGCCTCCCACCTATAAAGGGAGGGGCAGGGCTGCCCCTCCTAGCACACAAGATTGCCCCCTCTAAACCTAAACCCTAGCCGCCGCCCACCATAGCCGCCGCCTAGGGTTTCTCCCTAGCCGCCGACTTGGGCACCTTCAAGCCCTAGCCGCCGGCCCTAGCACCTCCTCCTTGGTGAGTCTAAACCCTAGATCGCCGAGGAGATCTCTCATAGTCCACCATACTCGCTCCGGCTTAAGGCGAAGCCCTGCGAGATCTCCCCTCTACTTCTGGTACCACGCTGTTGTGCTGCCGGAATCACGAGGAGAGTGCTACAACCTCCGCTGCCTGCTGGAACAAGGGAGAGGAAGGTCTTCGTCGAGTACCGAACGTGTGATCGGCTACGGGAGCGCTGCCGGAACGCAGCGCCGGAAGGATCGTCTACACGATCTTGAGATCGGGAAGAGTACGACTACATCACCCACGAGAATACGCTCTCGTTAAACACTTTGGAATCTTCGAGGGTGAGTTATTCCATCGACTCGTTGCCACAATCTAGTAGATAGATCTTGGCTTGTTTGTTTGTATGCGATAGAATTTTTTTGTTTTCCATGCTACGAAACCCTACAATGGTATGGCCCAAGATGTGATGTGTATATTGTATATGATGATCATGTTTTGTAATGTTTCACGACTTACATGTCGATGAGTACACAACCGGCAGGAGCCATATGGTTGTCTTTATAATTGTGTATGACATGTGTGTCAACTTCTTATACGCCATGTAATAGTTTCACTTTATCGCTAAGTAGTTAGCAATAGTTGTAGTTGCTATTCGTGGTGGAGGCAATCATGGTGGAGTGATGGAGATCATTCCAGCATGCACAAGATGGAGATCATCGCGCGAAGATTGGCTATACCATGTCACATAAAGTTATATGCATGTGATGTTTATCCTTTTATGTATCTTATTATGCTTAGATCGCGACGGTAGCATTATAAGATGATTCCTCACTTAAAGATCAAGATAAAAACTGTGTTCTCCCTATGTATGCACCGTTGCGAAAGTTCGTCGTGTCCAAGCATCACGTGATGATCGGGTGCTATAGACTCTACGTTCACATACAACGGGTGCAAGCCAGTTTTGCACACGCGGAAATGCTTGGGTTTGACTTGACGAGCCTAGCATGTACAGACATGGCCTCGGAACACATGAACCGAAAGGTTAAGCATGAGTCATATGAATGATATGATCGACACTTTGTTGTCCACCATTGAAACCACATCTCTTCTCGTGAAGATCGGATTAGGTGTGGTGAATTTGGATCATGTTCACTAAACAACTTGAGGGATGTTGAATTTAGTGGGAGTTCATCTAGTAATTTGATTAAAAGTTGAACTAGTTATCATGAACATAGTCTAATTTGTACTTGCAAATATTGTAGATCAAATGGCTAAGTCCAACTTCAACTTCAACGTTTTTGCTGAGAAGGAAAAGCTTAGAAACAATGGGTCTAACTTCACCAACTGGTTCCGCAATCTGAGAATCATTCTCTCTGGCGGTCAAAGGGACTATGTCCTTGAGAATGCGCTAGGTAATTCCCCTGCTGTTGATGCACCGGCTGATGAGAAAGCTGTCTATCAGTCGCGCAAAGATGATTATGGTGTGATTAAGAGCACCATGTTGTTTGCTATGGAATCGGACCTTCAAAATCGTTTTGAAGATTATCCCGGGCCCTTTGAGATTCTTGAGGAGCTGAAAACTATGTTTTAGACTCAGGCCCGTTTTGAGAGATATGAGATCTCTGAGAAATTATTTAACTACAAGATGGAGGAAGGGAGTTCTGTTAGTGAGCATGCCATAAAGATGTCGGGCTACACTCAACGCCTTGAGCAACTGGACTGCAAGATTCCAGATCAGGAGATCAAGATTGACAGGGTTCTGTAATCACTCCCTCCCAGCTACAAAAGCTTTGTAGTGACTCATATCAGATTGGTTCCACTGATACGATCACCGAGCTCTTCGCAAAGTTGAAGGCTGTGGAGGTGGACATCAAAAAGGATAATCATGTGTTGATGGTCAACAAGCCCCCCACATTTAAGAAAGGTAAGGGTCCAAAGAAGCCCTTCAAGAAAGTCGGTGGCAAGCGCGTTGCCCCTGCTGAGAAGAAGCTCAAGTCTGGGCCGAAGCCGGACACTGAGTGCTTCTATTGCAAGGACAAGGGTCACTGGAAGCGCAACTGTCCGAAGTACTTAGCGGACAAGAAGGCTGGCACCATCAAAGGTATATTTGATATACATGTTATTGATGTTTTCCTTACTAGCCCTCGTTGTAGTGCCTGGGTATTTGATACTGGTTCAGTTGCTAATATATTTAACTCGAAACAGGAGCTACGGAATAGATGGCGGCTTGCGAGGGATGAGGTGACGATGCGCGTTGGCAACGGATCAAGTGTTGATGTGATGGTCGTCGGTACGCTCTCCTTAGTTTTACCTTCGGGATTAGTTTTAAACCTCAATAAGTGCTATTATGTGCCTGCATTAAGCATGAACATCATATCTGGATCGCGTTTATTGCAAGACGGTTATTCATTTAAATCTGAGAATAATGGTTGTTCCATTTATATGAGTAACATCTTTTATGGTCATGCACCTTCTGTGAATGGTTTATTTCTTCTGAACCTCGAAAGGTATGAAACACACATCCATAACATTGAGGCTAAGAGATGCAAAGTAGATAGTGATAATACTACTTATTTGTGGCACTGTCGTCTAGGTCATATTGGTGTAAAACGCATGAAGAAACTCCATTCTGATGGACTTTTTGAGTCTCTTGATTTTGAATCATTTGACACATGCGAACCATGCCTCATGGGCAAGATGATCAAAACCCCGTTCTCCGGAATGATGGAGCGAGCAACGGACTTGTTGGAAATCATACATACCGATGTATGCGGACCGATGAGTGTTTCGACGCGCGGTGGATATCGCTATTTTCTCACTTTTACTGATGACTTAAGTAGATATGGGTATATCTATTTAATGAAACATAAATCTGAAACATTTGAAAAGTTCAAAGAATTTCAGAATGAAGTGGAGAACCATCGTAACAGAAAAATTAAGTTTCTACGATCTGATCATGGAGGTGAATATTTGAGTTATGATTTTCTCACGCATCTTAAAGCAAGCGGAATCGTTTCGCAACTCACGCCACCCGGAACACCACAGCGCAATGGTGTGTCTGAACGCCGGAATCGAACTCTATTAGATATGGTCCGATCAATGATGTCTCTTACTGATTTGCCATTATCATTTTGGGGTTATGCATTAGAAACCGCTGCATTCACTTTAAATAGGGCACCATCTAAATCCGTTGAGACGACACCGTATGAACTGTGGTTTGGTGCTAAACCTAAGTTGTCGTTTCTTAAAGTTTGGGGATGCGAAGCTTACGTCAAGAAGTTGATGCCGGACAAGCTCGAACCCAAAGCGGAGAAATGCGTCTTCATAGGATACCCTAAGGAAACTATTGGGTATACCTTATATCACAGAACCGAAGGAAAAGTGTTTGTCGCAAAGAACGGATTCTTTCTTGAGAAGGAGTTTCTCTCGAAAGAAGTGAGTGGGAGCTAAGTAGAGCTAGACGAGGTAGTTGAACCTTCTCTTGAATTGGAGAGTAGCGCAGCACCTGAAATTGTTCCAGTGCCGCCTGCACCAACAATAGAGGAAGCTAATGACAAGGATCATGAAGCTTCGGACGATGCTACTACTGAACGTCGCAGGTCGACAAGGTCGCGTGCCCCTCCTGAGTGGTACGGCAACCCTGTCTTAACTGTCTTGTTAGTAGACGACAGTGAACCTGCGAACTATGAGGAAGCGATGATGAGCCCAGGCTCTGAGAAATGGCTAGAGGCCATGAAATCCGAATTGGGATCCATGAGCGAAAACCAAGTATGGACTTTGGTGGACCCTCCTAGCGACCGAAAGGCCGTTGAGTGCAAATGGATCTTCAAGAAGAAAACGGACGCGGATGGTAATGTTACCGTCTATAAAGCACGACTTGTCGTGAAAGGTTTTCGACAAGTTCAAGGTGTTGACTACGATGAGACTTTCTCTCCCGTAGCGATGTTTAAGTCCATTCGGATTTTATTAGCAATTGCTGCGTTTCATGATTATGAAATATGGCAGATGGATGTCAAGACTGCGTTCCTCAATGGCAACATTGATGAAGAGTTGTATATGATGCAACCCGAAGGTTTTGTCGATCCTAAGGATGCTGATAAAGTGTGCAAACTTCAGCGTTCCATTTATGGACTGAAGCAAGCATCTCGGAGTTGGAACCTTCGTTTTGATCAAGTGATCAAGAGCTTTGGATTTGTTCCAAATTGCTACAAAGCTTGTATCTACAATAAAGTGAGTGGGAGCTCAGTGACATTTGTGGTACTATATGTGGATGACATATTGATTATTGGAAATGACATTGACATGCTTAACGATGTGAAGAGTTATTTCAACAAATGTTTTTCAATGAAAGACCTAGGGGAAGCTGCTTATATATTGGGCATGAAAATCTATAGAGATAGACAAAGACGCCTGATAGCTTTAAGCCAGAGTACATACCTAGACAAAGTTCTGAAAAGGTTCAGAATGGATAAGGCAAAGAAAGGTTCAGTGCCTATGTTGTCAGGTAAGATATTGAGCAAGGCTCAGTGTCCAGCTACGGTAAATGATAGAGAAGCTATGAGCAAAGTGCCTTATGCCTCGATCGTAGGTTCTATCATGTATGCCATGCTGTGTACGAGACCGGATGTGTCCAATGCTCTTAGTCTGACGAGCAGATACCAAAGTGATCCAGGAGTGGAACACTGGACAGCCGTGAAGAACATCCTAAAGTATTTAAATAGGACTAAAGAAATGTTCTTAGTCTATGGAGGTGATGAACAACTCGTCGTAAAGGGTTACGTCGACGCTAGTTTCGACACCGACAAGGATGATTCTAAATCTCAGACAGGATACGTTTAAATTTTGAATGGAGGAGCTGTGAGCCGGAGAAGCTGCAAGCAAAGCGTGATCGCGGGATCTACAGTAGAAGCGGAATACATGGCTGCTGCAGAAGCGTCAAGTGAAGGAGTTTGGATCAGAAACTTCATCACTGAGCTTGGCGTGGTTCCAAGTGCCTTGGACCCACTGGAGATATTGTGTGACAACACTGGCGCCATAGCACTAGCTAAGGAACCAAGATATCATCCAAAGACTAAGCATATCAACCGCAAATTTCATATAATCCGAGATTATATAGCAGATGGAGATCTGAAGATTAGCAAAGTACATACAGATCTGAATGTCGCAGATCCATTGACTAAACCTCTTCCACATGCAAAACATGATCAGCACCTTAGTGCCATGGGTGTTAGATTGTTTCCAGATGTAAACTAGATTATTGACTCTAGTGCAAGTGGGAGACTGTTGGAATTATGCCCTAGAGGCAATAATAAAGATGTTATTATTATAATTCTTGTTCATGATAAAGTTTATATTCCATGCTAGAATTGTATTAAGCGGAAAATTTAATACTTGTGTGGTTTGTGAACAACACCGTGTCCCTAGTATGCCTCTATGGACTAGCCCATGGAGTAATGATGGTTAAGGTTTCCTAACCATAGACATGAGTTGTCGATTAATAATGAGATCGTATCATTGGGAGAATGATATGATGGACATACCCAAACTAAGCGGAGCAATTATATCGTGTCATCGTGTTCATCTTTGCGAAGCTTTTCTTATGTCAAATATTGTATTCCTTAGACCATGATATAATACAACTCCCTGGTATCGGAAGAAAGCTTTGAGGTCATTAAACATCATCCTATGAGAGGGTGATCATAAAGGTGTCTCTCATGTGATCGGAAAGTACCTGCTGGGTTGTATGTATCGAGATGGGATTTGTCCCTCCCAAGTCGGAGAGATATACTTCGGGCCCACTCGGTAATCGATATCAACACCGCTTGCAAGCATGTGGTTAAGGAGTTAATCACGAAGTGATATCGGATTACAGAACGAGTAAAGTACTTGCTGTGAACGAGATTGAACTAGGTATGACGGTATCGACGATCAAATCTCGGGCAAGTAAAATATCGCGAGACGAAGGGAATATATATATATATATGGGATTGATTGAATCCTGGCATCGTGGTTCATCCGATATGATCATCGATGAATGTGTGGGAGTCAATATGGGTTTCTAGACCCCGCTGTTGATTATTGATAGAAGATCATGTCTGCATATTCTCGAACCCGAAGGGTCACACACTTAACGTGTCTCGACGCTAGGATAGATTGGATAATTGGTTTATGAGTTTTTGTTCGAAGTCTCGGATGAGATCCGGGACATCACGAGAGGTTCCGGAATGGTCCGGAGAATAAGATTCATATAAGGCAATGCAGTTTTTGGAGTTCGGAATTGTTTCGGGTTATTCGGTATTGTACCGGAAGCTTCTAGAACCTTCCGGAGTGGGACCAACGTGGCCCCACTTGTCGGGAGGGGGCGTGGGCCTATGAGGGAGTGCCCTGGCCGCATTAGGCCAGGGGCACAAGGCCCCATAGGGCCCAGCCGGCCAAACCCTAGGGAAACCCTAGGGGAGCTTCTAGAAGGGGGGGGGGGAACTTGCCCCCCACTCCTCCCTCCTTGGACGCCGGCCTAGGGCTTGGGGGATGGGCAAGGGCCAGCCGCCCACCCCTCTATATAAAGAGGGCTAGGGGCGCACCCCTCCCACACCTCCTTCACACCCCTAGCCGCCATGTTGCCCCTCCTCTCTCTCTCCCTCCCGACTGCGCGTAGGCGAAGCCCTGCCGCAGAAACTCTCCACCGCTTGCACCGCGCCGTCACGTTGTAGATCCAATCCATATCTCCACCCTACTTGCTGGACCGAGGAAGGAGGAGACGTCGAGGTTCCGCACGTGTGCATCTCTCGGAGGCATCACCATTTGCGGTGTTAGATCGGATCGGATCGCGAGGAGGAGAAGCGAGTACGACTACATCACCCATGTTCCGTCGAACGTTCCTCTGTGTGAATCTTCAAGGGTATGAAGATCTCATCCATCCCCCCTCGTTGTTTGCATCTCCTAGATTAGAACTTGGCTTTCCCGTTCGCATCCGTAGAATTTTTTTTGATTTACTATGCTGCGAAACCCTTCACCAGGGTAATCGATATCAACACCGCTTGCAAGCATGCGGTTAAGGAGTTAATCACAAAGTGATATCGGATTACAAAACGAGTAAAGTACTTGCTGTGAACGAGATTGAACTAGGTATGACGGTATCGGCGATCAAATCTCGGGCAAGTAAAATATCGCGAGTCGAAGGGAATATATATATATATATATGGGATTGATTGAATCCTGGCATCGTGGTTCATCCGATATGATCATCGATGAATGTGTGGGAGTCAATATGGGTTTCCAGACCCCGCTGTTGATTATTGATAGAAGATCATGTCTGCATGTTCTCAAACCCGAAGGGTCACACACTTAATGTGTCTCGACGCTAGGATAGATTGGATAATTGGTTTATGAGTATTTGTTCGGAGTCTCGGATGGGATCCGGGACATCGCGAGAGATTCCGGAATGGTCCGGAGAATAAGATTCATATAAGGCAATGCAGTTTTTGGAGTTCGGAATTGTTTCGGGTTAATCGGTATTGTACCGGAAGCTTCTAGAACCTTTCCGGAGGGGGACCAACGTGGACCCACCTGCCGGGAGGGGGCATGGGCCTACGAGGGAGTGCCCTGGACGCATTGGGCCAGGGGCACAAGGCCCCATAGGGCCTAGCCGGCCAACCTAGGGCAAAACCCTAGGGGAGCTTCTAGAAGGGGGGGAACTTGCCCCCCACTCCTCCCTCCTTGGCCGCCGGCCCTAGGGCTTGGGGGAGGGGCAAGGGCTGGCCGCCCACCCCTCTATATAAAGAGGGCTGGGGGCGCACCCCCTCCCACACCTCCTCCTCAAGCCCTAGGCGCCCTGCTGCCCTCCTCTCTCTCTCTCCCTCCCGACTGCGTGTAGGCGAAGCCCTGCTGCAGAAACTCTCCTCCACTTGCACCGCGCCGTCGCGTTGTAGATCCAATCCGTCTCTCCACCATACTTGCTGGACCGAGGAAGGAGGATACGTCGAGGCGCCGCACGTGTGCATCTCTCGGAGGCATCGCCACTTGCGGTGTTAGATCGGATCGGATCGCGAGGAGGAGAAGCGAGTACGACTACATCACCCACGTTCCGACGAATGTTCCGCTGTGCGAATCTTCAAGGGTATGAAGATCTCATCTATCCCCCCTCGTTGTTTGCATCTCCTAGATTAGATCTTGGCTTTCCCGTTCGCATCCATAATTTTTATTTTGATTTACTATGCTGCGAAACCCTTCACAGACAGCACAACGCCTAAAGACAGAAACACAACACGATGCTGGGGCAACAGCACACACACGCCCGAACTAAAACAAGAAAAAACAAAAAGAAATGAAGACCGAGACAGATCAACTAGACGAGGAAGACCACGACCGGTGCGCCCTCCGAAGAATGCCTACCACGCTCCTAGCCCCAACTGGTCAAGCACCAAGCAGCACCCTCAAGAGGGAACACGTCCGCTGCTGCCCGGACCAAAGACTGGCCTTAGAGTTTCCCCCCGGCACACTGAGGGGAATGGATGAAGGGAAGCCATGACGCCCTCCAGGAAGGAAGATGCCACCCGCGGGCGGCATCGCGTCGGTGTCGGTCAAGCCGACAAGGATTTCTCCCGCGGAGCCTATCCACTACTCCCGGACGAGCCGTTGCACAGGAGCCCCGCGAGGGCGAGGCCTCACCACCACCATAGCTTGCCTCCCACGAGCATGCGCCACTCCGGTCCCGACTTCGTCATCATCGTCTCATCGAGCAAGCCGACGCGAGGTCTGCAACATCACGACACAGGTAGAAATGAGACAGGTCCCGCGGAACCGCGACCGCGCGGGAGGGAACATCCTCCACCACCGGAGGGCGGTAGTCGACCGGACGCGGTCACAGACATACCAATCCTCCATAGGTACGGTCGGGTCCAACGGACCCGTAAAGCCTCCGCGGAGGCACACCAGTCCCATGGCGGTTCGGCCGGGCCCAACAGACCTGTAAAGTCCGCGAACACGCTGCAACAGGCCGGGCACGGTCATCGCAGGTCCCATCCAACCTACCCGCCACGCTTTTGCAGAACAGACAGAGAAAAGCAGCCAACCTGCAACACCCAAATCTAGGCCCAAATGGGCCCGATCTGGGTCGTGGCACAGTGAGTTTCGTTCCGCCGGCCACAGCTGAGCAGCGCTGCCCCGCGCCCGCCGCAGCACCATCACGCCGCCACGCCCTAGCCGAGGCTGATCTCCGCCGCCCCAGGAGCTCCGCCACCGAGAAGAAGGTCCCCGACCCGCCTGCCCGACGCGTGGAAAAGAAAGTCGGCGCCGCCGGTGCCACACGGGCAGCGCCCGGCGGCCCTGGCCGGTGGAGGCGACAGGAGGAAGGATGGGAGGAGGGGGTTCTGCCGGGAGGAGTGGCGGCGCCCCCGTCGCCCTCAGGGGGTGGGGGGCGAGAGGAGCGCGTACCATTTCCAATATAAGTCGACTCAAAAGAAGAAATACTCTAACCTACGTAGTTACTTAACCGCTCGTTGATACAATTCGCAGGTTAAAAAAAACAATTACTGACACTTCCTTCAGTTAAGCCCATCGCATGTCTCAATTAATTTCTGAACCGCTCCAGACATTAAACTCTGCACGCGGTTCTTGAATTCCTCTGCAAACGGCACCTCTATAATACACGCAAATTGTAGCTGCAAACACCAACACAGGGCAAGTCATCGCTCGATCTTAAAATGGCTCGCTGCTTTCTCCTCCCGGTCCTGCTCGCCTTCCTCGTGGCCACCACCTCCTCGTCCAGAGCCATGCACGTGGCGGCGGCGCCAGCTCGCCTTCTTCCACAGGGAGCAGCAGAGGCGCCTTCCCAGTGTTCTTGTTCTTGTTCTTGTCCTCGGTCTCCGGCTCCGTCGCCGGCGCGCGAGCATGCCGGCCAAGAAGCCGACAACGGCGAGCTGGATTTGTCGGCGATGGCGCCGTGGAGGAAGCTGGGGGGACCGCCGATCGTCGACGAGCCCCACTACTACCACGTGTCCCCTCGCCAGATCAAGGGGCGGCACTGATCCATTCCATCCATCATCAACTGATCGATATACGAACTCGTGACCTCTGGATGAATAACCTAACTGAACACCGGCGGTGCATTTCATTGCATTGACGTTATTACCGGTGCCATTACCGATTGTCCGCTTTATTCATGCGAGAACATCCCCTGTTTTCTCTTTTTTTAGTTAAATCCATGGTTAGTCATTAAACTTGCTTAGCAAAGTCAATATGGTTATTGTACAATGGAAATACGAATTTACGGTCATCGAACTCGCGAGAATCACTCGTGGGGCGTCGTAGAGATGTATTTGACGACGTGTCGCTGAGTGGACCCACTGTCAGTAATAACATATAGGTAAAAAATAACTGATAAAGAATAACCACTTGTAGAAGGGTCTTTTTGCAAAACCGCCATCCCTTCCCTGAGTCATGTCTCTGCTCCACCCACGACATGTCTTGCCCCCAAAATATTCCAGCGCCGCCGCCTCCGATTGAACACGCTGACGTGTGCCCCCACCTCCCACACAGGCGAGCCGCCCCTACCTCCCCACACTGGCGCGATTTCCCTCTCCTCCCCGTCTCACGGACCAGGGGACCGTGCGTCACTCGAAGCTCACCACCGCCGCTCCTCGTTGGCGCCTCGCGAATCCGACTCCAGCGCCTCCAGCTCGGCCAGGTCGGAGATCTTGGACTCGGTTGACGCAACGTGGTCAGCTAGCTTCGTGGCGATGACGGCTAGGTCATGGGCCGGCGATGGACGAGAGCTAGAAAATTTGTGTTGCTTCTTGTCGTCCTCTCCTTGCTCTGCTTCCTCGCCTCGCGCTGGCGGCGACAGAGGAGACCAACCGCCACTGTCTACCACCTCCCCACCTGACGGACACCTTCGTTAGAGGGCGGCCACCACAGACGCATCACGCATCCTGGCCTTTTCGCGACGTGCTCTGGGCGGTGCGGGTCGCGCGCTGTGTAGGTAGCCCGACGGCTGGAGGCAGCGGCACACCGAGCGGGTGAGGATAGCCCGGCCGGTGATCTTCCTCGCGCTGCCGGCCGGAAAGCCCGCGTACCCGAGTCGCGGCATGTGGAGACGCCGTCCGCGTAGCCCATGGGTCATCTGCGCAAGAGCTAGGTAGATGTCCAGGTCGTCGTAGTTGTCGCCACCGCTGCCTGGGCAAGGAAAGGGTCGCACTGCCATTGTCTTCAGTAGCCCGTACTCAGATGGAAGCGGTACCAGATTCTTTTTTTTTCAGATGCGCAACGCCGGATCCTCGCTACTAGAAAAAGGGTCTTCGGTTCGATATGAATAACGCCAGCAGTCCCGGCCTGTCACAGCCCGCGACTAATGCTAGTACTAGTCCCAGACCGTGAGGCCTCTAACGGCTAGAAACGGTCATAGACACTAGTCCCGGGCCGGACCAGATCTCTAGTCCCGGTCTGTAATACGGCCCAGGACTAATAACCTGGAGCAGGCCAGCTGGTCTTTTCGTGGACTATTAGTCCCAGGTCGTATCACGGCCCAGGACTAGTTGTCCATCACTATATATTCTGCTTCGTGTCCTGCTGCCCTAAAGCATATGGTGGCCAATTTTCTCAAAGAAGCAAGCGAGTTCATGCCTTTTTGTTCTCCAGATTTATCAAGATTTAGTTTGCAACCCCTAAATGCAAAGCTTTAAAAGGTTAGAACTTCATTCTTTCATCTCTTATTGCTACTTTAGCTCTATAATGCTCTAAAAGTATAGAGATATGGATCAATGCATGCATGCTCTAGAAGTAGAAGGATTTTGATATATACGTGTAACAAATTTTGATTAGGCACATAGTTATTGAAAATTGAAATGTGTAATTTTAGAGTTTCAGAGCTTAGAACGGAATGAGGTTTTCACTAACAGAACAATAATAAAAAACTCCATATTTATCATGTTGATTGTTTTCTCCCTGTCACAAATTGGTGCATGTAAATTTTTCAAAATTCAAAATTAATTGATGCAGCCCGTCCTACGAACTCTACTACATATACTCCCACGACCTCCCCAAGTGGACCCATGACTCGCGCCCGAGCCAAACTCCTACAAGCTAAGGTGAACTCGCTCCTCTCCTTGTGTGACTTCGATACACCCTTGGATGGCCTGCTACTTCATACGCATACCTTGTACATCATCAGGTACGAAGAGAAGGACCCAGCGAACGGAGGAGCACCAGCGGGAGAAGCCAAATACCCTCTGTCTCCAGCGGTACTACCGGAACTGGCGACCGGTACTACCGCCCAACAACACTACCGCCCCTACTACCGCTCCCAACAGACGACGCCAACAGAAGCCAAATACTCTCTGTCTCCCGCGGTACTACCGGATCTGGAACCGGTACTACCGGTCTGCGGCACTACCGCCCCTACTACCGCTCCCCACTAAAGACGCCAACGGAAGTCCCAGGGCGGCAAGCGGTACTACTGGGCCCGGAAGCGGTACTACCGGCTGAGACCGGTACTACCGGTAGCTAGGCCGGTACTACCGGACGTGCGTGAACCTGATCGTGTTAAGTCGGCCCAGCGCCCTGTAACCCTCTCTATATTTCGCTATTTGTTCCTAAAATACCCCTGTTTATGTGGTTGGCCTATAAATAGCCCCCACCCTCCATTGTAAACCCTAGACTTGGATAATAATAGATTAAGGACACCCCTTTGAGGATCTTTCATCTATTGGTCTCATGCTCCTACCAAGGGGCACCCTATTATCCACCCTCCTCTTGGATCTTGCCTAGTGCGTTCAAGTTGTACAAGGCCTTGGGTTCTCGGTTTCTCGCCCCCAAGTCGTCAAGATCTCACCAAGCATCTCGCCCCCGTTGTTGGTCGTGGATAGAGAGCTTCGCCCAATACCGATCCTAGGGATTATGTTAGACCGGTTGCCACCGGCGTGAGTTATCGGCGTGTATCGTGTTTTCTGTGCGTGTGTTCGTGGTTTTCATCCCTTCTTCCCCCGTCCACCGCTTTTCCCTCGTTTCCCGTGGAGATTCGTGAAAGATCGGGCCACCCCAAGGGGTTACCCCATAACATATTGGTATCAAGAGCAAGGTTGATCACGAATTTCCCCCCAATTTTTCTTCTATCCCCCTTAAAATCGAAAATCCCACCAAAAAGAGCCCCAATTTTCCTTCGGATCGATCTTTGGATTTGGTGAGTTTTTCGTGGTTTTGGTCCATAGATCTGTTGCTTTTGGAGTCGATCTATCGCCTTTTTCTGTTCCTAGCCCAGCCTTTCGTTCAGATTACCACGAATTTGAGGTTTGTGTCAAGTGGATCTCGTTCTTGTTCTGCGCCCGGCGGTACTACTGGTCGCGCAGGCGGTACTACCGCCCTCTGGTACTACCGGTCGTACCTAGCGGTACTACCGCGCGACACAGAAAGATTTTCTTCTTCCCTTGACGCCTCAACTTCGTTTGCTGACTTTCCCTCTTTAACTTGTTCGTGTTTCGCGTGTTTGTCGCCATTTTAACACAAGCTTCCGCATCAAAGTCACCACGCGCTCAACGACACCGCGACACTCGAACATCATCCCCACCAACGGTTGCAAGTCGTTAAGAATACCAAAGGTATAACTTGCGCCACTTTGACAGCCCCATATCTTTCTTTGTGTGTATCTATCCTATGAGAGCAACTCATTTTGTGTTTGTCTAAGCATTGTGCACTTGCCTTTGGAAAGTGAGAGTGTGAGGCCAAATACAAAAGTTAACATAGTAGCATAGAAAGGGAGAAAAAGGAAAAGAATAAAAAAAAATAGAAAGATACATAGTCTCCCAATACATAGAGAATACCAAGCTTGTAAGACAAAAAGAGAGAGGAAAGAGCGCACCAAGGCAAGTGCACAAATCTATTGCTTATCCTCTTTTGACAAACGAGTTGTGGTCTCTCCTTGCGTTGGCACGACAACTGAGCGTAGTCTTCGTTAGGACCTTTTGTGCTGATTTTCATAGTCGTGCTAACCCCGTTATTCTCCACGTGTGCGTTCTTCCGTGTTTTTGTAGATCGTATCCTGTTGCTTTTGATCTTTGGTTCTTTAGCACTTAGAACAATAACCTTTTGCTTGGATCGTTTCGTTTGGTTTTCCACAATCCTAACCTTCCACCAAAAGCTTTTGAGAGTTGTAGCATATTTGTGTGTGAGTTTCTTTACCATTTCACTTTGCACGTTGTTCGCTTCTTTGTGTGGCAATTGGTTTGATATAATATCCAATGTGAGGTAAAAGGCTAACTCTACGCACCCTTATTCTCCATATACAACCCTTGTCGGCTTTGCATCATGGACAGGAATGGCGAGCCGTCCCAACCACCACCACCTCCGGAGGACGACACACAATACATGACAAGATGGGACCATTGGAAGGTCCGAGGAGAATTCAACTACCGTTGTGAAGCTCTTGAGCGGCGCCAAGATGAACAATTTAGCGAAGCCCGCGTGGAGTTCAAGAACATCGACAACCGCTTCGAAGAAGTCCGAGGCCAAATGCATGCCATGCAACATAACCTCGGTCATCAAAATGAAGCTCTTGGTCGTGCCCTCGCCTCAACGGATGAGAAGCTTCAATGCCTCATTGATGGGCTAGCAAGGCCACACTCGCGCGACTCAAGCTCATCTCGGCACTCCTCAAGTGAATCAAGTGCACCTCGCCGTCACGCTTCAAGGCACCGGGATGGACCCGTTCTTCAATCCATGAGCTCTTCTCAAGCGGTACCATCTCCGCGACACGCCGCAACGTCAAGCTATGATGTTGACCTCTCCGCAAGACCTCCAAGACGTGAAGCGAACCAGCCACAACCAAGGGCACTTGTGATTCAACAAGAGCAACCTCACATGGACCACCAAGCCCATCGCCGTCGACATGTTCTTTCAACAACAAGTGAAACATCCGAAGAGGACGAACAAGATCACCGTCGACGTGAAGCACTCGAAGATCCACCAAGGCGTCATCATCGACATGATCATCAACGTCGGCAACATGATCATCATGACGAGCCTCCTCCACATCAAGAAGAAGGAGAGCAGCCCATTGCACATGCGGCTCGACGTCCTCCTCGCCACAGGGCGCAAGACAATGCTCCTCGGCATCACCCACGACAAGAATAAGAGCAAGCTCCCCAAGCTCGTCGTGAGGATCAACAACCTCCTCCTCGTCCTCAAACGCGCCAACAACACGAGCAAGCTCCCCAAGCTCGTCGTCAAAACCAAGTTCCACCACCAAACGCGGCACCTCAACAACAGCAAGAGCAACGCAACCACCACCAAGCAAGACATGAGAGCTCGGATGATGATGATGATGACCGCCAAAATCATGGCAACCGCCGCAACCGGAACTGCAATAGAGAAGAAACTTTCGGCAAGCTCAAATTCACCATGCCCAAGTTCACTGGTTCCAATGAACCCGAAGAATATCTCTCGTGGGAACTCAAGGTTGACAAGATCTTTCGCATGCACAACTATAGCAATGAGAAGATGATGGCCATGGCATCCCTCGAGTTCGATGAGTATGCCAACCTTTGGTGGGAACAAGTCCAACTCGCTCGCGAAGCAAAAGAAGAGCCTCCAATCTCAACTTGGCAAGATATGAAGGCCCATATGAGATCCCGCTTTGTTCCTTCGCACTACACGCGTGACCTCTTCAACAAGCTTCAAACGCTTAGTCAAGGGACAAAGACCGTGGAAGAGTACTTCAAGCAAATGGAGCTCAACATGATCCGTGCCAACATTGAAGAGCGAGATGAACAAACAATGGCACGCTTCCTCAATGGCTTGAACCATCCCATCAAGCGCATCACCGAGTTCCAAAAGTACAACAACATGGTTGAGCTTGTGCACATCGCATCAAAGGCCGAGCGTCAAGTGCAAGAGGACATCAAGTACAACAAGCCAAAGACGTACTTCACCTACAAGCAAGCACCAACCACTACTCCAACAACACCAAGTGGAAGCTCCTCAAGTACCACCAAGCTTCCCTTCAAGCCAACACTCCCTCAAGGAAAACAGCCCCCAAGTGGCAAATACACAAGGGATGATCAACCATTCAATGGTGAATGCTACAAGTGTGGAGGCAAAGGACACAAGTCGGCCGCATGTGGAAACAAGAAAGTTTTGTTCATCCATGACAACGGAGATGAAGAATACTTGAGTGAAGAAGAGTTTGATGCAAGGGTCAAGGAAGCCATGGCAAGGAAACATTTGGAAGAGGACCAAGAACTTCTTGTGTGTGAGCATGACGCAAGTCCATCGCTTGTGGTTACAAGGGTCTTAGCTACCCAAGCCAATGAGAATGAAGACCAACGCTCGAACATCTTCCAAACTTGTGCCGGCATCAATGGGAAGTCCATCAAAGTTGTCATCGATGGAGGGAGTTGCCACAATCTTGCAAGCACGGAATTGTGTGAGAAACTCAACCTCACCCTCCATCCGCATAAACACCCCTAACATATACAATGGCTAAGCGACCATGGGTCCGTCAAGATCAAGCACACCGTCTCGGTAACATTCTCAATTGGACCCTACAAGGACACGGTGGAATGTGACGTGGTCCCAATGACGGTTTGCCATATGTTGCTCGGAAGGCCGTGGCAATATGACAAGCGTGCTTTGCATGATGGTCACTCAAACACTTATACCTTCAAGTGGCTTGATAAAACTTGTGTGTTGCAACCAATGACTCCTAGCCAAATAATTGCGGACAATGTAAAGGCTTTAGGGAGGGCACAATACACAAAAACACCTTGTGAGAAGAGTGGTGAGCGAGAGAACCACACCATAGTGAGTGAGTGCCACAAGCCAAACTCGAGTGGAAAAACTAAGAGTGTTCTTCTTGCCACCAAAAGTGAGATGAGAGAAGTGCGGAACAACCCATCCATCTTGCACTATGTCCTTGTTTGCAAGGGACTAGCGCAAGGAACTAATGACTTGACAAATGTTCCTCCTTCTTTGATGGCTATTTTGCAGGAATTCCACGATGTATTTCCCGAAGAGCTTCCTCATGGCCTACCTCCTCTTCGTGGAATCGAGCACCGCATCGACCTCATACCCGGCGCCCCACTCCCAAACCGCGCCGCGTATCGCACGAACCCGGAAGAGACAAAGGAGATAGAACGACAAATCAACCAACTCGTCTCCAAAGATTTGATCCAAATGAAACGCGACGTGGAGCGCCACGTCCAACGATGCACTACATGTATCCAAGCTAAGTCTAAGTCTAACCCCTTTGGTCTTTATATGCCATTGCCTATTCCTCATGGACCTTGGTCGGACATTAGCATGGACTTTGTGTTAGGCTTGACTAGATCTAAACATGGACATGATTCTATATTTGTGGTAGTGGATCGCTTTTCAAAAATGGCACACTTCATTCCGTGCCATAAGACTGATGATGCTTCACATGTAGCAAATTTGTTTTTCAGGGAAATAATTCGGCTACACGGTGTACCAAGAACAATCGTCTCCGACCGCGACGTCAAATTCATGAGCTACTTCTGGAAGACTCTCATGGCCAAGCTCGGCATCAAGCTCCTCTTCTCGTCCGCCTCGCATCCTCAAACCGATGGACAAACCGAGGTCGTCAATCGAAGCCTTGGCACACTCCTCCGGGTGTTGATAAAGAAGAACCTTAAAGACTGGGAGGAATGTTTTCTGCACGCCGAGTTCGCCTACAACCGCACCAAGCACTCCACCACCATGAGGAGCCCGTTCATGATCGTCTATGGCTTCGAGCCTCTCACCGCGCTCGATATCCTTCCATTACCGCTTCATGAACGTGCCAATATGGACGTTGTCAAGCGTGCCCAAACAATGAAGAAACTCCATGAAGACACAAGAGCTACGATCGAGCAACAAGTCCTTCGCCAATCATCAAGGCTAAACAAGAACAAGAAAGAGATGATCTTTGAAGAGGGCGACCTTGTGTGGATACACTTAAGTAAAGACCGCTTCCCCAAGGAACGTGACTCCAAACTCAAGCCACGAGGTGATGGACCATTCAAAGTGCTAAAGAGGATTAACAACAATGCCTATATCATCGATATCCCAACATCAAAATATCTTGTGAGCTCGACATTCAATGTCAAGGACCTCTCACCATACCATGGAGAAGATGAAGTTGATAAGGTTGAAGAGTCAAGGATGACTCTTTCCCAAGGGGGGGAGCTGATGCAGCCCGTCCTACGAACGCTACTACATCTACTCCCACGAGCTCCCCAAGTGGACCCATGACTTGCGCCCGAGCCAAACTCCTACAAGCTAAGGTGAACTCGCTCCTCTCCTTGTGTGACTTCGATACACACTTGGATGGCCTGCTACTTCATACGCATACCTTGTGCATCATCAGGTACGAAGATAAGGACCCAGCGAACGGAGGAGCACCAGCGGAAGAAGCCAAATACCCTCTGTCTCCAGCGGTACTACCAGAACTGGCGGCCGGTACTACCGCCCAGCAGCACTACCGCCCCTACTACCGCTCCCAACAGACGACGCCAACAGAAGCCAAATACTCTCTGTCTCCCGCGGTACTACCGGATCTGGAATCGGTACTACCGGTCTACGGCACTACCGCCCCCTACTACCGCTCCCCACTGAAGACGCCAACGGAAGTCCCAGGGCGGCAAGCGGTACTACCGGCTGAGACCGGTACTACCGATAGCTAGGCCGGTACTACCGGACGTGCGTGAACCTGATCGTGTTAAGTCGGCCCAGCGCCCTGTAACCCTCTCTATATTTCGCTATTTGTTCCTAAAATACCCCTGTTTATGTGGTTGGCCTATAAATAGCCCCCACCCTCCATTGTAAACCCTAGACTTGGATAATAATAGATTAAGGACACCCCTTTGAGGATCTTTCATCTATTGGTCTCATGCTCCTACCAAGGGGCACCCTATTATCCACCCTCCTCTTGGATCTTGCCTAGTGCGTTCAATTTGTACAAGGCCTTGGGTTCTCGGTTTCTCGCCCCCAAGTCGTCAAGATCTCACCAAGCATCTCGCCCCTATTGTTGGTCGTGGAGAGAGAGCTTCGCCCAACACCGATCCTAGGGATTATGTTGGACCGGTTGCCACCAATGTGAGTTATCGGCGTGTATCGTGTTTTGTGTGCGTGTGTTCGTGGTTTTCATCCCTTCTTCCCCCGTCCACCGCTTTTCCCTCGTTTCCCGTGGAGATTCGTGAAAGATCGGGCCACCCCAAGGGGTTACCCCATAACATTAATGCTCTAGAAGCTCTCAATATAACTTGTAATAATTTATCATGTTGTGTAATGGTTTTTGATATACTTTTACTATAATGTAGATGGTCCGGGAATGGATGTACGGTACTGACCGACGCTCTGGCGAGTTCATTAATGGCGTGTATGAATTCATCCGTGTTGCTGATACAAACAAGCACAATGGTTTTGTATTCTGTCCATGTAGTGGATGTAGGAATCAGAAAGATTACTCTGACTCAAAAACCCTTCACAACCACCTGTTGAAGTCCGGCTTCATGCCTAGTTATAATTGTTGGACCAAGCACGGAGAGAGAGGGGTTATAATGGAAGACAATGAAGAAGAGGTGGAGGATGACAACTATCATGGTTTCCCTGAGTACGGAGATACTTTCATGGGGTATGCTGAAGGGGAGGATGAAGAAGAGACACATGTGACCCCGCTGATGATCTTGGTCGGACCATTGTCGATGCACGAAGAGACTGTGAAACTGAAAAGGAGAGGGAGAAGTTCAATCACATGTTAGAGGATCACAAAAATTTGTTATACCCAAATTGCGAAAATGGTCTGAAAAAGCTGGACAACACACTGAAATTGCTGCGATGGAAGGCTAAGTGTGCTATACCTGACTCCTCATTTGAAAAGTTGCTGAAAATGATGAAGAATATGCTTCCAAATGATAACGTATTGCCCGTCAGTACGTATGAAGCAAAGAAGGTTGTCTGCCCTCTAGGTTTAGAGGTTCAGAAGATACATGCATGCCCTAATGACTGCATCCTCTACCGCGGTGAGGTGTACGAGAATTTAGATGCATGCCATGTATGCACTTCACTTCGGTATAAGATTAGACGAGATGACCCTGGTGACGTTGAGAGCAAGCACCCCCCCGGAAGAGGGTTCCTGCCAAGGTAATGTGGTATGCTCCTATAATACCACGGTTGAAACGCTTATTCATAAACAAAGAGCATGCCAAGTTGTTGCGATGGCATAAAGAGGAACGTAAGTCAGACGGGATGTTGAGACACCCCACTGATGGGTCGCAATGGAGAAAAATCGATAGAAAGTACCCGGACTTTGCAGATGATGCAAGGAGTTTAAGGTTTGGTCTAAGTACAGATGGCATAAATCTCTTTGGGGAGCAGAGCTCCAGTCACAGCACCTGGCCCATTACTCTATGCATCTATAACCTTCCTCCTTGGTTGTGCATGAAGCGGAAGTTCATTATGATGCCAGTGTTGATCCAAGGTCCGAAGCAACCCGGAAACGATATTGATGTGTACCTAAGGCCATTAGTTGAAGAACTTTTACAGTTGTGGCACGAACCCGGCATACGCGTGTCGCATGAGCACAAGCAGGAAGAATTTAACCTCCGAGCATTGCTTTTCGTAATAATCAATGATTGGCCTGCTCTTAGTAACCTTTCAGGACAGTCCAACAAGGGATACAATGCATGCACACACTGTTTAGATGAGACTGAAAGTATATATTTAGAACACTATAAGAAGAATGTGTACAATGAGCATCGTCGATTTATTTTGGCCAAGCATCCCTTAAGAAAGAAAGGCAAGCATTTCAACGGTCTGGCATGTCACCAGACGAAGCCTAAGGAGCGTACTGGTGCTGATATATTTGATATGGTCAAAGATTTGGATCAAGTAGTAACCTTTGGAAAGGGTCCTGGCGGAAAATATGTTCCGAAGGACGCTGAAGGACACGCACCCATGTGGAAGAAGAAATCTATATTTTGGGAGCTACCATATTGGAAATTCTTAGAGGTCCGCTCTGTAATCGATGTGATGCATGTGACAAAGAATCTTTGCGTGAACCTGCTAGGCTTCTTGGGCGTGTATGGGAAGACAAAAGATACACCGGAAGCACGAAAGGACCATCAACGTATGAAAGACCCAGATGGTCTGCATCCAGAATGGTTTCAAGGTCATGCCAGCTACGCTCTTACCAAACAAGAGAAGGAAATATTTTTTGAATGCCTAAGCAGTATTAAGGTCCCGTCTGGCTTCTCGTCGAATATAAAGGAAATAATAAATATGGCAGAAAAAAAGTTCCAAAACCTAAAATCTCATGACTACCACGTGATTATGACGCAAATGCTTCTGAATACATTGAGGGGGCTTCTACCAGATAATGTTCGAGTACCCATTGTGAAGCTATGTGCATTTCTCAATGCAATCTCTTAGAAGATAATCAATCCTGAAGATCTACCACGGTTACAGAATGATGTGTTCCAATGTCTTGTCAGTTTTGAGTTGGTGTTCCCACCATCCTTCTTCAATATTATGACGCACCTGCTGGTTCACCTAGTCGAAGTGATTTCCATTCTCGGTCCTGTATTTCTACACAATATGTTTCCCTTTGAGAGGTTCATGGGAATCTTAAAGAAATATGTTCGTAACCGTGCTAGGCCAGAAGGAAGCATCTCCAAGGGCTATGGAACAGAGGAGGTCATTGAATTTTGTGTTGACTTCGTTCCTGACGTTAGGTCGATTGGACTTCCTCAATCGCGGTATGAGGGGAGACTGAGTGGAAAGGGTACTCTAGGAAGGAAATCAATAATATGTAGGGACGGACATTCTTACACCGAAGCACATTACACCGTTCTACAGAATTCTATCTTGGCATCCCCATATATCGAGGAACACAAGAAAATATTACGCTCCAACAACCCTGGAAAGCATGACTCTTGGATTAGAGATGAACACATGAAGAGTTTTGGCGGTTGGTTGCAACACCTCATCAAAAACAACACTCTTGTAGATTAGCTATACTTTTTGTCTAGGTCACCATCTTTGACTATATCGACTTTCCAAGGGTACGAGATAAATGGGTATACATTTTACACGATCGCCCAAGATAAAAAGAGCACCAACCAAAACAGTGGTGTCCGCTTTGATGCAACAGACAACAATGGGTCAAAGACCACATATTATGGTTACATAGAGGAGATATGGGAACTTGAGTATGTACCTACTTTTAAGGTCCCCTTGTTTCGGTGCAAATGGGTCAAGCTGACAGGAGGAGGGGTTTAGGTAGACAATAAATACGGAATGACATCGTTGGATCTCAATAATCTTGGGTACTTAAACGAACCATTCGTCCTAGCCAATGATGTGGCTCAGGTTTTGTATGTGAAGGACATGTCTAACAAACCTAGAAAAAGAAAAAATAAGAAAAAGAATACATCAAACGATGAGCCAAAGCGCCACATAGTTCTTTCAGTAAAAAGAAACATCATGGGAGTGGAGGACAAGACAGGCATGTTAGAAGATTGTGCTAAGTTTCATGAAATTTCGCCCTTCGCAGTGAAGGATGACCCAAGCGTCATGTTAATGAATGAAGATGCTCCATGGATACGGCGGGTTCAGAAAGGAACACACGCGAAGAAATGATGTGTAATAATTGCAACATTTTATGAGTGAAGATGCTCCATGTGTCCATTTTTATAGTGTTGTCTGCAAACCATCTTGAGTGTGTTAGTCCTGTTTTGTGGCTGGACCGGGACTAAAGGGGGGCCTTTAGTACCGATTCATACTTACCATTAAGATCTGATCTCCAAACACGTGAGGTCACATATTAGGGAGTGCCTCTATGACCAGTTTCTTGGAGATGCCGGAGGACTGGGCTCCGGCGGCATCTCCCTGAAACTGGCCGTAGTGGTGTCCCTGCTCTCGAAAACCATCTTGCAGCTTGTAACTTCTCTAACTAGATCAATACGCCTGGGATCTAACTAATTTCACATATTAGGGAGTGCCTCTATGACCATTTTCTTGGAGATGCCGGAGGACTGGGCTCCGGCGGCATCTCCCTGAAACTGGCCATAGTGGTGCCCCTGCTCTCGAAAACCATCTTGGAGATGCCTCAAACTGGCTGGAGGACTGGACTCATAAAGATTCCTATTTATAGTACAAGCATCTCGACATAGTGTCGACACTCACAACATAATGTCGACACTCACCCCCTATTATTAGTGCTGACTCATGTTTTGTCCCGGTTGGTGTCTCCAACCGGGACTAAAGGTTCATCTTTAGTCCCGGTTGGTGACACCATCCAGGACAAGGTACAAGCTGCACTACATAATGTCGACACTCACCCCTATTATTAGTGCTGCCTAGCCCAGTCTGCCGCAATCCCTTTAGTCGCGGTTGGTTTCTCCAACTAGGACTAAAGATGAACCCTCTCTTTATAGGCATTTCCCTCTATCTATAGGCTGCTTGATCCAGACTGCCCGCCCTTTCCTCTATTTATAGGCTGCTCTATTTATAGGCCTTTTCCTCTAAATACAACAACATCTTCATGTCCTGGGACTAGGTAACACTCAAGAAATTTACTAATATTAAAAACCGGGACAAACCGGGACTAGCTAACACTCAGGACTAAATCCGCCCCCTTTAGTCATAGTCATGCCTAGTCCTATAGTACGCAGCTTCAGGGTCTTCTTCGTCATTGTCATCATCATCGTCACCTGCCACTCCGGGGATCCTTAGCCCAGCCAAGGCATATGCCGGGGGCACCTGCCACTCCAGCCTCGGATTCACGGCGGGCGGGGGAGGGGTCTCCTGGAAGACGATGCCGCTACCACCGGGCGGGGGAGGGGCCTTCTTGTGGCTCTGTGGCGGGTGGACTTGTGGTCACCGCAGGCGAGGATGGTCTCCCCCAGCAATGTAGCGCATCACTCTGATGATAGTACAGTTCGCCTACCACAGACGGCGGCCGGCTTCGTTGTGGTTCACCGAGGCGAGCCATCACCCTCGTACCTGGCGAGCTCCCTTTCCTTCCTATTAGCGAAGAAGGCATTCTAGGTGTCGTAGTTGTCGGGATCCCACTGGGGATCCATCCGCTGCTCCGGCGTGAGCTCGTGGTAGAAGTGGTTCGTGATGGCCGCCTGGCGTGCGGAACCTTGAGGGACAGGAGGGACAGGAACCCCTCCAGCGCTCAGCATCTAGCCGGCGGGTGGCCGGTAGCCCGGCGGACAAGGGTAGCTGGAGGCGCATAGCGCCTCGGTCACCTCGAGGGTCAGAATGGCCCAGTAGGCGTTGTCCATTGTTCTAAGAGAGGAAGGTGTGGATCTGTGGATAGCCATGGCGCGATCGCCCTAGATATAGAGGGAAATGGCGGGAAAACTTGGAGGGAAGCTTTGGGAAATGGAGGGAAATATCTTTAGTCCCGCTTAGTGACTACAACCGGGACTAAAAGCTCTCGTAAAAAGGAAAGGGAAGGAAAACTTGGCGGGAAGCGGTGGGAAATGGCGGGAAATATCTTTAGTCCCGGTTAGTGACTACAACCGGGACTAAATGGATATTATATTAATATTCTTTATATTTTATAATAATAATAGACATATTATTTGTTTTATTTTGATTTTTACAATAAAAGATATGATTTTCCAAAGTTTTATATTTGATTTGAATTAATAAAAAGAAAATTTACAAATTAAATAATTTATAAATGATGCAAACAGATGTATGGATATTATATTAAGATTCTTTATATTTTTCTGATAATAATAGACATATATTTGTTTTATTTGGATTTTTACAATAAAAGATATGAATTCCAAAGTTTTATATTTGATTTGAATTAAAAAAAGAAAATTTACAAATGAAATAATTTATAAATGATGCAAACAGATGTATGGATATTATATTAAGATTCTTTATATTTTTATGATAATAATAGACATATTTTTTGTTTTATTTGGATTTTTACAATAAAATATATGATTTTCCAAAGTTTTATATTTGATTTGAATTAAAAAAAGAAAATTTACAAATAACAAACATGTCACGGGTCGTGGCTCGACCCGGGACTAGAGGGTGCCTGCGCGTGCAAAAACGAAACGGCCAAAAAATACACTCTAGTCCCGGGCCGTGGCTTAACCCGAGACTAAAGGGGGGGTCTTTAGTCGCGGGTTAAGCGACGGCTCTAGTCCCGGGCGGTGGCTGGACCCGGGACTAAAGGGGTGTCCCTATATATTCCGTGCCAGGGGAAGTGCTACCCACCAGCACTTGACATTCCTCGACGAAGATGAAGCTCCACAGGCGCAGACGAAGCACAGCCGCAGGGGAGGTGTTGTCCGCCGGCCGGCCGCTCCGCTCCGCCGTGCCGTGACGTGCCGCCGCTCCGCCGACGCATTTTTCCGCCTCGCCATGCCGTGTCGCGCCTCGCCACCTCTCCATGTCGTGCTGTGCCGCCTCGCCGCCTCGTCGGTGAGCTCGATCGAGAGGCCGCGGGTGGTTTTTTATAGTTTTTTTATAGTTAGGATTATTATAATTAGGATTATATTACCACAAATAATATCAGGATTATTATAATTAGGATTATTGTTTTATCACAATTAATATTAGTGTTTTTTTGTTTTAGTTATTAGGATTATTGTTTTACCACAAATAATATTAGGGTTTTTTTGTTTTAGTTATTAAGGATTATTGTTTTACAATAAGTAATATTAGGGTTATTGTTTTTTTGTTTTAGTTATTAAGATTATTGTTTTACCACAAATAATATTAGGGTTATTAATTAGGGTTATTGTTTTTTTGTTTTAGTTATTAAGATTATTGTTTTACCGCAAATAATATTAGGGTTATTAATTTGTGTTATTAGGGTTATTTTTTTTGTTTTAGTTATTAGGGTTATTATTATTTTAACCTGTTTAACTCTCTTTCTGTTATAGATAATTAAGTCATGGATCCATCCGAAGATCCTGGTCGCATTGGTGAAGGTTTTCTTCAGGGCATGATAAGAGGTGATATTCCTCTTAATATTACTACCGGTGAAGATATTTAGCTCGAGGAAGAGATATCCTCATATCTGAATCCATCCGGTGATGGACTAGAGGAAAACCTAATGTACCAAGGGGAAGACCGGATGGACGAAGGGCAAACAAATAACAACAATAATGATGGCCCCTCCATAGGATACGGCGAGGTACATATATATATATATGAAGCCTCGTGTTACCTCTATTCATTAGCTGATCTAGATATATATTAATCACTCTCTCTTCTTCTTTTAGCCCACAGGATCGAAGAAATCGACAGCTCGAACAAAACGAGGGCCAAACAAAAAGTTGGATGGTAATCAGAGGTTCACCATCGAAGAAATAGATGATGATGGTGAACCGATTGCTCCAGAGAAGCACCGGAGGATGTTTATAAATCAATGCGGGGTGCTTGTTAGGGACAACCTGCCGATCACCATCCAAGAATGGAATCAGTCAAAGAAACCCGGTGAATAATCCAACAACTATGTCACCGATGATGCCAAAGATGACCTTTGGTAGAAGCTCATAGCGCATTTCACACTACCTCCAGAGTATGAAGAATTTGAGGTAGATGGTATTACCCCAAGGCCGGGTGGGCTTGAAAATAGAGCGAAAGTCAAGGAGTGGGCTCTGAGCAAGATGGCTGAACTGTACCGGAACCACAAGAAAAGTTTATACGCGAAATATGTCGCGAAAAAGAAAACTCCAGACTTCAAAGGAGTAAACGAGAAGTTGAGAGAACAGTGGCCCGATTTTGTACAGTACAAGCAATCTGATAAAGCAAAGGCAAAGTCGGCAAAGAACACGTTAAATGCTGCCCAAAAGAAATACCATCATAAAATGGGGATAGGTGGCTACAAGAGTGTCGTCCCTAGGTGGGAAACTATGGAGAAGGAAATGAGGGCTAGAGGCGTTACTCCTGGTATAGATGGATGGCCCGAGAGGTCAAAGCATTGGTGGTACGGGCACGGGGGATCGTTGGACTCAGAAACAGGGAAGACATTATTTCATGAAAAAATTCTAAAACCCTCCCAAGACCTTGTCAGGCAATGAACGGTGCTCAATTGGGATTGTTCCGTCCCGAGAGAGAGAACGACGAGCTGACACGCGCCCTAGGGAATCCTGAAAAGGGAGGATGAACACGAGGCAAAGGCATCGGTGTCTCGTGGAAGAAAGAGTTTACTCAGTACGATTCTAGTTACAGAAGCCGTCAGAGAAAGAAGGACCGGGAGGCAGACCAGATGTCCAGGGTAGAGCAGGACCTAGATGATCTGAAGAACCTCATACAAGAAATTAGACAAAGGCCGCCGTCGTCAAGTCACCCGCAGGCTGATGATCCTGTTGTTGGAGATATGCCCAAGAGGCAATAATAAAGTGGTTATTATCATATCTTCATGCTTATGATAAATGTTTACATACCATGCTATAATTGTATTAACCAGAAACATTAATACTTGTGTGATTTGTAAACATAAAAGAGTCCCTAGTAAAGCCTTTTGTTAAACTAGCTTGTTGGTTAATATATGATCATGGTTTCCTGATCATGAACATAGAGATGTTATTAACAACAGGGTCATATCATTAGGAGAATGATGTGATGGACATACTCCTATAGTTAAGTGTAGCATAAAGATCAAGTCATTTAATATAGTTCACTTGCTATAAGCTTTCTGATACATAGTAACCTAATTCTTTGACCATGAGATCATGCTAATCACCATCACCAGAAGGATGCTTTGATGACATCAAACACCACACCGTAACTGGGTGGCTATAAAGGTGGCATTGAGTGTTCGGAAAGTATGTGTTGAGGCACATGGATCAAGATTGGGATTTGTCCATCCATATGACAAATAGATATACTCTGGGCCCTCTCGATGGAATGTCATCCAATTAGCTTGCAAGCATGTGACTAGCTCACAAGGGATCACATATCACGGGACCGAGAAAAGAGTACTTATTAGTAACGAGGTTGAACTAGGTATGCAGAGATACCGACGATCAAACCTCGGATAACTAAAGTATCGTGAGATAAAGGGAAATTGGTATCGTATGTAAATGGTTCATTCGATCACGAAGTAATCGTAGAAATATGTGGGAGCCATATGAATTTCTAGATTCCTCTATTGGTTATTGATCGGAGAAGAGTCTCGATCATGTCTGCATAATTCACGAACCATAGGGAGACACACTTAAGGATTCGATGTTGTTTAGTAGATATGGAATGTGAGTAAAGAGACCGAATGTTGTTCGGAGTCTCGATAGGGATTCGGGATATCACGAGGAGATTCGGAATGGTCTGGAGAATAAGATTCATATAAGGAAAGTCCAATTTCAGAGTTCGGGAATGATTCTGGTGTTTTCACCGAAATGTTCTAGAAGGGTATAGAAGGTTCACCGATCTGAAAGGGGAAGGGTACATGGATGTGTCATGACAAAGTGTAATGGTTTCATTATGTCCTAGGTCACTTGGATGAGAGAAATCAAACTCTAATTTGAAAGTCAAAAAGGCAGTTTGAAAAAGTCAAATCCCAACATGGTTTCCGAGTTAGGGAGGATTTCTGAGTTAGGGAGGGTTTCCACCTAGGTTGGGAACACCCTTGGACGCCCCCACCTATATAAGGAGGGGTAGGGGCGCACCCCAAGGTATCCCCCTTGCCCTAGGGGCCCAAGAAACCCTAGGTTGGCCGCTGCCCCCTCTCTAGTTGCGACCAATCTAGATCTCCTCTAAACCGCTACCGACTAGCTAAACTCTAGTTGCTAGCTACCTCTAAACCTTGGCCCTCTAAACCCTAGATCGCCGGGGCTCCCTCTACTCCACCATACTCGCTCCGGCTTAGGTGAAGACCTACGGGATCTCCCCTCTACTTCCGACACCACGCCGTCGTGCTGCCGGAATCGCGAGGAGAGAGCTACAACCTCCGCTGCCTGCTCGAACAAGGGAGAGGAAGGTATTCATCAAGTACCGTACGTGTGACCGACTGCAGGAGTGCTGCCGGAACGCGGCGCCGGAAGGATCGTCTACGCGATCTTGAGATCGGCAAGTGAACAACTACATCACCCACGAGAATCTGCTCTCGTTAACCGCTTTGGATCTTCGAGGGTTAGTACTCTATCAACTTGTTGCACCGATCTAGTACATAGATCTTGGCTTGATCGTAGATTAGACATTGATTATGTGTTCATGCGGTAGAATTTTTTTGTTTTTGATGCTACGAACCCCTACACCTGCATTGGATCTTAGCCAGCGGAGAAGCAGTGTGGCTTCCACGGAGGTCCGGGCTGATCATCAAGCACTGCTGGATGATGCACCGGCTCCTCTCTACCCCGTGGATGATGTCAGAGAGATGGCACAATGTGAGCTACATCAGCCAATGAACAACCTATCCTTCAACGTGGCGATCGGCATTGCTTTACCTTGTCTACCTGGAGCACTCCATCATTCACTTCCGATTCCACCTGGCTATGCTCGTGTCATGGTGGATGACATACTGGAGGATTTTGCGGACCTAGAGATTCAGATCGCTACGCCTGAAGGCCTTACGAAACTAGGAGATGTCAAGCGCAACATTATTCTATGGAAGAAGAAGTACATCAAGTTTCCAGGCTCGGCGCCAAGGCCACCGACTCCAAGGAATCCAAGTCCACCCCGCATCGAATATCGTCAACCTCCAAGTCCACCTCAACCCGATTATCGTCAACCTCCAAGTCCACCCCGCCCCGCTGATGATCGCTGCAGCAGGAGTATATCAACTCGATATTCGCCTCCGCGCAATACTCGATCTCCGCTTCCGCCTCAGTGTAGTACTACTACCTCGTCGAATAAATGAAAGGTCGACGCTCCCCCGCGCCCCACATCGAAGAAAGGTCAAACGACGAAGATAGTCAACACCCCGCCGACTCTTCTAAAGAGACCTGATGACAAGACCGATGAGGAAACTAACGCGGATGTGGCTGCCCAAGTTAAGGCGCATTTTGCACCTAAAAAGCCTGAGCTAAAGACAGTATATGATGAAAAAACCAAAAAGTGGGCTAAGTCCTTTCTTGAGCAACCATCCCAGATATCGATGAATCTGGAATTAGACTATGACCGGGAGATTATTAAGCAAGCACAGAAGAAAAAAATCACAAGTGCAAAAAGCGGGAAGCAAGTTGCCCAGCTCGGAGCACAGAAGAATCAATCGGTCTCCCCGCTCAAAGTCATTTCAGACCTCGACAAGGCCTTCAGAGCTGAAATGGATATGGACATGCAAATAATGGACCCCAGAGCCCGTAATAATGTTGCACTAATGGGCATCACTGTATCGCAGGCCAAAGCACTTGCTACCGAAGCAAATATGTCTCTTGGTCAATATTTAGGCTATGAAGATATTCCAATGGGTCAGATAGTATGGAAGTATGTCCAAGGGGAGCCTCTAGTTAGTAATGAGGAGCTCGTGTGTCTATACACACATATGCGAAATCTGCACTAATGGTACATGTCGAAAGCAGAAAAAGTATCAGAAAGATTGGTTTCTGGTGGACGTTAGAAAGGAGCATCACTTCAAACCATAGTCGATACAGGTTCAAATGACCGAACTGTTTCAATTATACAACCAGTGCGCCCTCAACAAATCTATCATTGGTTGCTACTGTCTGTAAGCGATTTATTTCTATAATTAAGTTTGTAGCTCAGCTCGTTCATTGCATTTAATATATTATCCTTACTATATATCCTTTTGTATGATATTATATTCTCCAGAATGAAGATGCTTGAATGCAAAAGAGATAGAAGATATGACATTGGGTTCATTGACCCATATATCGTTAATGAATATACGTTAAAGAATCACCCCAAGGACGTGGAGGCAGACCTGTGTAGGTTCTTAACCGAGAATAATTTTGTTAAGGAAATACTATTTCCTTACAACTTCAAGTGAGTGTTTATATATTGTACACATTTTATTTTTGCTTACTCGATGAGATATGCATGTATGCTTATGTAAACGTCCGCAGATTCCACTGGATCTTGCTAAACATTCAAGTTGACAAGTCCCTAGTTGAAGTCCATGACTCATTAAGTTGGGACCAAGAGCAGTGGAGCGACATGAAAGCAATGAGATTGGCAAGTGAACGACTACATCACCCACGAGAATCTTGTCTCGTTAACCGATTTGGATCTTCGAGGATTAGTACTCTATCAACTTGTTGCACCGATCTAGTAGATAGATCTTGGATTGATCATAGATTAGATCTTGATTGTGTGTTCATGCGGTAGAATTTTTTGTTTTCGATGCTACGACCCCCTACAGTGGTATGAGAGCCGTGTCTATATGTAGATCTGTTGCACGAGTAGAAAACAATGGTCATTGTGGGCGGTGGTGCTTTTATTATCAATTGCTTCTTATGTACTTTGCATCTTGCGGTATGGTGGGGTGAAGCGGTCCGGGCTAACCTTACATGACATCGTTCATGATACTTGCTCCATGCTCGACATGCAACTTTTATTGCATAAGTGGCTTTGTGGGTGTCTGTCTCTACCATCATAGTAAAGATTCAATTTACAATGGGCACTTGATAGTTCAAGCATCAACGTTGTGGTTCTTGTTCGTAAGTTATAACGACACTTATTGAAAGCCTCAAACCACGTAAAACATGCAAATAAAATTAGAGGTTTCTAAATTTGTTTTGCAGGGGTGTGCTGTGATGTTATATGGCCATGATTGTGATTATATGATGTATGCAATGTTCCTTATTGTAAGTCGACAACCGGCAGGAGCCATATGGTTGTCTTTTAATTTCGTCTAGACCTGCGTGTCTATTATTCAAAGTAGTTGTAATAGTTGATGCTGGTGGACGACAACCATGGAGCGGCGCCATTGACCTTGACGCCACGCCGGTGATGATGGAGATCATGTGCGTGCTTGAAGATGGAGATCAGAAGCATAAGAAGAAAGGCCATATCATATCACATATTTTGAATTGCATGTGATGTTAATCCTTTTATGCATCTTGTATTGCTTAGTTCGCTATGGTAGCATTATAAGATAATCCCTCTCAAAAAATATCAAGTTATAGAGTGTCTGTCCTTAGTAGGCACCGTTGCCAAAGCTCGTTGTTTCGAAGCACCACGTGATGATCGGGTGTGTTAGATTCTGCGAGTGTATACAATGGGAGCAAGCCAGATTTGCTCATGCGGAAGCTAAGGTTTGATCTTGACGAGCCTAGCATGTATAGACATGGTCTCGGAACACGGAATACCGAAAGGTAAAGCATGAGTCATATATATGATATGATGAACATGATGATTGTTCGCCTTTGAAACTATATCATGTCACGTGATGATCGGACTTGGTGTAGTGAATTTGGTTCATGTGATCACTAAAACAATGTGAGGGATATTGTTTTGAGTGGGAGTTCAATAGCAATATGACTAAAAGTTGAACATTATTTATCATAAATTAAATCAAAGTAAATTTGCATAGTTGTTGTAGTCATTGGCATCCGTTTACCACCTTGCGCTTAGTTATAATTGAGATAATAGAATTATAGAATTCTGGTTAGTTACTTTACGAACTGGTATCGTATTGTTTTGAAGTGTTAATCTAAATTTTAAAAGTCCTATTGCAAACTTTCAGTAAGTTCCGGTTACTCCGTGAAGTTTAATAATTGGTATTAAATCAAGAATGACAATTCCAGTGTTAGTATATAAGTATCATGTTTATCTCCATGATTCTTAATATTCAAAATCTTGTTTTAATATCAAGGTTACCTAGGATCTGAAAGAGTTGTTTCAGAAACCATGATGTGTGGAAGATATTGCAATATCTGAAATGATGTTTTGGTTGCAACATGAGAGAGTATAATATGGCAAAGTTTATGTTCTCATATTTGATGAGAATTTGAAAAAGGTTGGAGACGCTTGTCGTCCTACTCCTCCAAAAGGTTTTGGAGAGCAACATTATACTCGCGATTCACCGATATAAGCTAAAAGTAGCTTGATCATGAATAGTTCCATGATAAGGGTGAATATTTGATAAAATGTTTACTACACTAAAATATTACTAAAGAATGGAATCTGAAAGAACACCAAGTATTTGATGATGGTGATCTACTTCAAAGTGCAAGTCCAAAGACATTGGTATTTAACTATACAGGCTTTGGACTATGTGTCATGTGTATGGCTCTACTATTGATGTTGATAGATTCTTTCGAACAGAAAAGGAAATACTGAAAGAGAATCTCAGAAATATATGGCAGAAAAGAAAAGACTAGAATTATTTAGCTTAGGTATATAGAGGATATACATGTTATGGCTATATTCTTTGCTTATTAAACAATGTGGTTCTTAAGTATTGGATACTAAATTTGTTGGTGTGAATCATCATACGAAACAACACAATTCATGAACTACAATGGCCTAAGTAACTAGCAAAAGAATATGTGATGATGTTCATCGAGGGCAAATAAAGGGTTGTTTTGTTGCTCGTTAACATCAAAGCTTGCCTTCAAGATTTGTTTTATCAGGTATTATGAGAACAAAAGGGTTGTTCAAATAATTGCCGTAATCCATAAAAGATGGATCATTTACAAATCTCGTTGGATAAATCACATCCATAAAAATATTGCTAAAAATGTCGAAAGACAATTGATAAGAAAGATCACTTAGGAAGTGACATCGTCGTTTAAATTATATTGGAAAGAAAACATGAAGAAACTCCATGTGGATGGAATTTTGGAGTCTTTTGATTTTTGATCAAATGACGCTTGTGAAATTTTCCTTGAGATAATTAAAACTCCACTCATAGGCCAAAGGGAACGGATGACTAGCTTATTGGAACTTGTACATATTGTTATACGAAGTCCATTATGTGTAGTCAAGAGCGATAGATTTCAACTTCATATGCTTTCTCCTAAAATTTGAGTGAATATATGAATATTTACTTAATAAGGATGAAGTGTGAAACATTTGAAAAGTTTAAAGACTTTCAAGATGAAGTGCAAAATCAATGTAACAAGAAAATAAAGAATTTATGATAGGATCATAAAGGAAGATATTTGAGTTATAAAGTTTAGCATAACACCTAAGATTTGAGGAATCGTTCCATGGATTTGTGTTTCCCAAAACACCATATGAGTATGGAATAATCGAGATATGTAGTGAATCCTTGTTTGACATGGTAAGATCAAAGGTGTAATTGATAAAACTGCCATTATATTTTAAAGATTAAAGCTTTAGAGACTACCGTTTTCCAATGAAAAGAGCTCCATCATAATCCGTTGAAATGACACCATATAAAGTTATGGTTTGGGATAAAACCCAAGTTGTCCTTTCTTAAACATTGGTATGCTATGCATAAGAAAGATGTTTGCAACCAAAATCGGATGAACATATCTTTGTATGTTATTTTGAATAATCGCTGAGTATTCTTCCATAACACCAAAGACAAAAATGTTTGTCGCTTAGAACGTCAAGTTTCTTTGAGAAAGGAATTTTCCGTGAAAAGTTAAGTGGGAGGACAATAGAACTTAGATAAGGTTAAAAGAACCTTAGCTATATGTGCAAAGTTGCGCAACGCTGAAAAGTGTTCCGGAGGCAGCAACAATGCTCATGGATCACGTGCCTCAAAGGTTGTGGTCACGGAGGTCTAAGTTCCTATTGAAACAAGTAGGTTGGGTAACCAATCAAATACCAAGATCTGGGAGTTAAATCATTATTTGACAATAATGATCCGACTACATGGAAAGAAGCGATGATGGGCCCTGACTCCGTCAAATGGTTTGAAGCCATAAAATCCATGATAGTTCCATATACGAGAGATCAAGCTTTGAACTTGAAAGACCCTCTGAAAAGGTGCAAGACCTTACAGTCGTATTTGGATCTATAAAGAAATAGACATGGATATTTCACATCTATGAAATTATCGACATGTCGGGAAAGAATTCACGACAATGTTCAAAGAGTTGACTATGACAAGATCTGATCTTTCATCAAGCGATATTTAGTCTAGACGGATTAATGTAGCAACCACTACATATAATTTTGTTATGTGGTAGTTGAATAAACAAAACAAGTTCTTCTAATAGAATGGTTACCTAGGATGTGTGCATGACACGGTCCAAAGGGTTTTGTTAATTCAAAGGATGCTAAAAGCATATGCAAACTTCAATGGTTGAAGTAAGCATCACGGAGTTGGAATCTTCACTATGATAAAACTATTAAAAGAGTTTAATTTCATCGGAGACGATGAAGATGCTTGCATTTGCAAGAAATTAAGTGGGAGTGCTAAGACATGTTTCTAATACATTATGTGGAAGACATATTGTTGATTGGAAATGATGTATCTTTTTATTGACACAGGTTAAGAATTTCATCTCGATGAAAGGCTTAGGCAGAACCCGAATATTTGGCATCAATGTCTATATGGATAAATTGAGACGCTAATATGGTTGTGTCAGAAGTACATAGATGAGATATTGAATGAGTTCAATATAGAAACTACAATAAAGGTTCTTGTTGCACATGAAGGATTGAATAAACATTCAAGTATTTTTGATACTTGATATATAAAATCACAAAGAGTACTTTATCAATCATGTTGTGATGTGTACAAATCCAGATATGTCCTATGCTCTAAATGTTGTGAGAGTATACCAGAATGATTCATAAGATGATTATTGGATGATAGTAAAGATATGATCTTTTAGAAGAACTAAGAATATATTATTTTGTAGAAGTGACAAATAGATGGTTAGTTCATTGTAAAAGTATTACATTGATACTAGTTTTGTCACAAAGTACAAATTAAGTTTATCTCTATCTAAACTAAGGGTGGCACAATATGATGTAAAGTAAGTTCCATAATGGATTTGGATGAGTTCCAAAGTTAAGACATTGTGACAGATACTACAACAAAAGGCTAAGTATATGAAATAGCAGCAAAAGTGGGCATTTGTGTCAAGTAGTTTGTTAGCAAACTAGGTGTGGTTCACAGTGGGATAGTACTATGAAGATATATTGTACGAAAATATTATCAACATGATTTAACCCCAAGGAACTAAAGGTCTCACCAAAGGACCAAATTTATACAAAGCCATCTCATTAGAGAATGAGTGATGCGTAGAGACGCAAAGACATGCAATTACACATAGACCTGAAAGTGTCGGATCCGGAGATCAGTTGACCACTAGCAATCGTGTAAATACAACAACGGAAAGCCATAGGTGTTGAATGCACAAAGGTTTGAAACTAGATTATTGACTCTAGTGCAAGTGGGAGACTGTTGGAGATATGCCCAAGAGGCAATAATAAAGTGGTTATTATCATATCTTCATGCTTATGATAAATGTTTACATACCATGCTATAATTGTATTAACCAGAAACATTAATACTTGTGTGATTTGTAAACATAAAAGAGTCCCTAGTAAAGCCTTTTGTTAAACTAGCTTGTTGGTTAATATATGATCATGGTTTCCTGATCATGAACATAGAGATGTTATTAACAACAGGGTCATATCATTAGGAGAATGATGTGATGGACATACTCCTATAGTTAAGTGTAGCATAAAGATCAAGTCATTTAATATAGTTCACTTGCTATAAGCTTTCTGATACATAGTAACCTAATTCCTTTGACCATGAGATCATGCTAATCACCATCACCAGAAGGATGCTTTGATGACATCAAACACCACACCGTAACTGGGTGGCTATAAAGGTGGCATTGAGTGTTCGGAAAGTATGTGTTGAGGCACATGGATCAAGATTGGGATTTGTCCATCCATATGACAAATAGATATACTCTGGGCCCTCTCGATGGAATGTCATCCAATTAGCTTGCAAGCATGTGACTAGCTCACAAGGGATCACATATCACGGGACCGAGAAAAGAGTACTTATTAGTAACGAGGTTGAACTAGGTATGCAGAGATACCGACGATCAAACCTCGGATAAGTAAAGTATCGTGAGATAAAGGGAAATTGGTATCGTATGTAAATGGTTCATTCGATCACGAAGTAATCGTAGAAATATGTGGGAGCCATATGAGTCCAGATTCCTCTATTGGTTATTGATCGGAGAAGAGTCTCGATCATGTCTGCATAATTCACGAACCATAGGGAGACACACTTAAGGATTCAATGTTGTTTAGTAGATATGGAATGTGAGTAAAGAAACTGAATGTTGTTCAGAGTCTCGAATGGGATCCGGGATATCACGAGGAGATTCGGAATGGTCCGGAGAATAAGATTCATATAAGGAAAGTCCAATTTCGGAGTTCGGGAATGATTCCGGTGTTTTCACCGGAATGTTCTAGAAGGGTATAGAAGGTTCACCGATCCGGAAGGGGAAGGGTACATGGATGTGTCATGACAAAGTGTAATGGTTGCATTATGTCCTAGGTCACTTGTATGAGATAAATCAAACTCTAATTTGAAAGTCAAAAAGGCGGTTTGAAAAAGTCAAATCCCAACATGGTTTCCGAGTTAGGGAGGGTTTCTGAGTTAGGGAGGGTTTCCACCTGGGTTGGGAGCACCCTTGGACGCCCCCCACCTATATAAGGAGGGGTAGGGGCGCACCCCAAGGTATCCCCCTTTCCCTAGGCGCCCAACAAAACCCTAGGTTGGCTGCCGCCCCCCTCTCTAGTTGCGACCAATCTAGATCTCCTCTAAACCGCTACCGACTAGCTAAACTCTAGTTGCTAGATACCTCTAAACCTCGGCCCTCTAAACCCTAGATCACCGGGGCTCCCTCTAGTCCACCATACTCACTCCGGCTTAGGCGAAGCCCTGCGGGATCTCCCCTCTACTTCCGACACCACGCAGTCGTGCTGCCAGAATCGCGAGGAGAGAGCTACAACCTCCGCTGCCTGCTGGAACAAGGAAGAGGAAGGTCTTCATCGAGTACCGTACGTGTGACTGATTGCGGGAGTGATGCCGGAACATGGCGCCGGAAGGATCGTCTACGCGATCTTGAGATCGTCAAGTGAACGACTACATCACCCACGAGAATCTGCTCTCGTTAACCGCTTTGGATCTTCGAGGGTTAGTACTCTATCAACTTGTTGCACCGATCTAGTAGATAGATCTTGGCTTGATCATAGATTAGATCTTGATTGTGTGTTCATGCGGTAGAATTTTTTTGTTTTCGATGCTACGAACCCCTACACATGCATTGGATCTTAGCCAGCGGAGAAGCAGTGTGGCTTCCACGGAGGTCCGGGCTGATGATCAAGCACTGATGGATGATGCACCGGCTCCTCGCTACCCCGTGGATGATGTCAGAGAGATGGCACAATGTGAGCTACATCAGCCAATGAACAACCTATCCTTCAAGGTGGCGATCGGCACTGCTTTATCTTGTCTACCTGGAGCACTCCATCATTCACTTCCGATTCCACCTGGCTATGCTCGTGTCATGGTGGATGACATACCGGAGGATTTTGCGGACCTAGAGATTCACATCGCTACGCCTGAAGGCCTTACGAAACTAGGAGATGTCAAGCGCAACATCATTCTATGGAAGAAGAAGTACATCAAGTTTCCAGGCTCGGCGCCAAGGCCACCGACTCCAAGGAGTCCAAGTCCACCCCGCATCGAATATCGTCAACCTCCAAGTCCACCCCAACCGATTATCGTCAACCTCCAAGTCCACCCTGCCCCGCTGACGATCGCCGCAGTAGGAGTACATAAACTCGATCTTCGCCTCCGCGCAATACTCGATCTCCGCCTCCGACTCCGTGCAGTACTACTACCTCGTCGAAGAAACGAAAGGTCGACGCTCCCCCGCGCCCCACATCGAAGAAAGGTCAGACAACGAAGATAGTCGACATCTCGCTGACTCTTCCAAAGAGACCTTATGACAAGACCGATGAGGAAACTAACGCGGATGTGGCTGCCCAAGTTAAGGCGCATTTTGCACCTAAAAAGCCTAAGCCAAAGACAGTATATGATGAAAAAACCAAAAAGTGGGCTAAGTCCTTTCTTGAGCAACCATCCCAAATATCGATGAATCTGGAATCAGACTATGACCGGGAGATTATTAAGCAAGCATAGAATAAAAAAATCATAAGTGCAAAAAGCGGGAAACAAGTTGCCCAGCTCGGAGCACAGAAGAATCAATCGATCGCCCCACTCAAAGTCATTTTAGACCTCGACAAGGCCTTCAGAGCTGAAATGGATATGGACATGAAAATAATGGACCCCAGAGCCCGTAATAATGCTGCACTAATGGGCATCACTGTATCGCAGGCCAAAGCACTTGCTACCGAAGCAAATATGTCTCTTGGTCAATATTTAGGCTATGAAGATATGCCAGTGGGTCAGATAGTACAGAAGTATGTCCAAGGGGAGCCTCTAGTCAGTAATGAGGTGCTCGCGCTTCTATCCACACATATGTGAAATCTGCATGAATGGTACATGTCGCAAGCAGAAAAAAGGATCAGAAAGATTGGTTTCTGGTGGACGTTAGAAATGAGCATCACTTCAAACCATACTCGATACAAGTTCATATAACCGAATTGTTTCAGTTATACAACCAGCGCACCCTCAACAAATCTATCATTGGTTGCTACTGTTTGTAAGTGATTTATTTCTATAATTAAGTTTGTAGCTCAGCTCGTTCATTGCATTTAATATATTATCCTAACTATATATCCTTTTGTATGATATTATATTCTGCAGAATGAAGATGCTTGAATGCAAAAGAGATAGAAGATATGACGTTGGGTTCATTGACCCATATATCGTTAATGAATATACGTTGAAGAATCACCCCAAGGACGTGGAGACAGACCTGTGTAGGTTCTTAACCGAGAATAATTTTGTTAAGTAAATACTATTTCCTTACAACTTCAAGTGAGTGTTTCTATCTTGTACACATTTTATTTTTGCTTACTCGATGAGCTATGCATGTATGCTTATGTAAACGTCCGCAGATTCCACTGGATCTTGCTAAACATTCAAGTTGACAAGTCCCTAGTTGAAGTCCATGACTCATTAAGTTGGGACCAAGAGCAGTGGAGCGACAGAATCAATGCTCCATAAGTAATTTCAATCATTATCGCATTATATCGTCCTCTTTCCTTCATTTCCTAATATCAAGTAACTAATAACTCCTTTGTTTATTTTCTTTGCCGAGCAGGTGTTGGACACGGTTCTGGCGAGGTTTTATCTCGTCAATGCCCATTGTTATGGAATTGGGTTTTGGAAAAGATGGGGATGCTGGAGATCGCGGAACGGTTAGCAAACAAGCAACACGGGACATGAGGTTTACCCAGGTTCAGGCCCCCGGAGGGAAAACCCTACTCCTGCTTGTCTGCTCTTGATTACTGCGGAACCAGTGATTACAGGGGTGCGCAGATGCAATCTGGCGTGGAGGTGCGTATGCAAAAGTATGAGAGAGAGATCTAGGTCGTGCCCTCCTGGCCTTTATATAGACTTAGGAAGGTCCCAGGCACAGATCTAGTCGGTTACAAGTTCTAGGGTTTACCCCTTTGAATTTCCTATCTACTCTAGTCTTGCTCTCCAAGGATCCGAAGGCGTCATGGGCCTTGGCCACCCGAAAATCTTCATGGGCCGGCGTATATTTGCCGTGGGCCTTCCTTGGGCTGGACCAGGTATGCTGAGATCATGTACCCGCGGGGTATAACCATGTCAGTAGCCCCCGAGTGTTCAGTTGAATCGTAAATTCGGCTGAGGACTCTTCAATCCTTCGGGTGCAACTCTGTCTTTCAAGAGAATGTGTAGGGATTGTTGATGTGTGTGCCTGACTCTCCCGACGGATCAGGGTCAGTTAACTATCTTAGGACAAAACAACACGATCTTCTTCAGGTTCGAGTCCCTTGACTCGAACCCGGAACATATGCTGGCGTAATTCGACTCAGGCCGCGGAGGACTTACAGGAGTAGAATTCCAGTGAATTTAATTGATGTACCCAACGCGTTCGTCGGGATTTTTCATCGCGCCTGTTGGCACGGGTTTACACTAGCGGAGCGAAGTCATGTACGTTACCAGGCCATCAGATGATATATGTAGGTCTTATCTTTGCGTCGCAGACACAGTATCCGAATTTTATCACCGCGGAGGTGTTTCGGGTAGCCAAGGAGAATGCTACTCACTTAGCATTTAATTGGGGCAGAGTTGCCGAAAAGTTTTTGCGTACTGATCCGAAGGATCGCAGTCGAAATTTTATAGGGTGCGCGACCAGCGCTCCCTATGGGAGTAGCCCCCGAGTGTCCATTCGAGTCGTAAACTCGAGCAGAGACTTTAATTCAGCCATTGTTCAGTGTCAGGTCCGTAGGACACAATTTTTTTTGGATGCTTAAATCCATCCTCCCTATGGGAGTATCCCCTGAGTTCGTAGTGGAGTAGTAGAATCAACGTAGGACTCGAAGAAACAGTTCAGTGCTGTAACGTGTTGTTCATTTTTTGGGTGCGCAGCCAGCGCTCCTGATAGGAGTAGCCCCCGAGTAATTAGTCGAATCATAGATTCGAGTGAGTACTCTTAGCTTTGAAGCCGAAGAAATTGTGATTGTTGCTAGTATAGCTTTTGATGACGTCAGTGCTGATGATCGATGACCTCAAGCGTCTGCTGCGCCAGAAATGACTTGACTGGACGAACATGGGTCCCACTTTCTGACCTTGAATTGACCGGTCACGCGCGGCATGGAGATAATTACGGTGTCGCCTCGATTTCCGCGCGTAGTGGACGGCGTGTTAGCGATGGTTCGTTGCGATGCTGACACGTGTATGGCCAGATCCTGCCGTTGGCGTTAGGTCTTCTCGATGGATGATTGTCGTGCATCGTCTTCGTCTTTATAATCATTGGGAGAAAACATTAGTCTGATTTCACCGCAGCCATTCTTGTTTCACTGCTCCCTTGTTCTCTGAGAGTTCTTGCTGCACGCTGGAATATCCTCGGACATTTCCTTCTTCCATCCTACGTCCTCGCCGCCGTTGCTGCCGTACCGCAATGGGAAAACCAAAGAAGTCCTCCTCTACAAGTGGTACCAGCGCTGCTGGAGGGAAGAAGAGTGCTGCCGCTACCCGTGTCACCGACGGTGGCTGGCGGCGATCGGAGACGCGAGAGAATGATCTCCACAAGCTTCGTGAGCGGGGCTTGATCCCGCAGGATAGGGAGGCCGTAAAACTCCCAGGCAACAAGGTAATCCCCCGTCCCCCCGCTGGGTTTCGGGTTATGTTCCTCGCCTTCGTTATTCGCGGCTTTTCTTTCCTAGTCCACGACTTCCTTCGTGGACTGCTTTTTCTTTACGGTGTCCAATTGCATCATCTTTCCCCCAATTCTCTTCTTCACATTGCTTGTTTTATCACTTTCTACGAGTGCTGGCTCGGTATCGAGCCGCACTTTGGCTTCTTCCAGAAACTCTGTTCCGTGAAGAGGCAATCCAGTTCGGATGGTGTTTATCCCATTGGGGGTTGCATCATCTCCCTCAAACCCAATCTTCTTTTCTTTTCTTTTTTCATGTCCGAATCTGTCCAGTACTGGCGGAGGCGATGGTTTTATATCCGCGACTCCACAGTGGATGGGCAGGATTTTGGTCTTGCTCCTTTCAACCCCTCCCAAAAGATCGAGCCGAAGAGGTCCTAGAAAAACCAGATCTTGGATGGCGAGGTAGCGGAGATAGAGGCTCTCTATCGTCTAGTGGAGGATCTCCAGTTGATTCCGGAGAAGGAAGTGAACTGTGTGGATATCATCCGCACTTTTCTTGAGCGTCGGGTGCAGCCACTCCAGGCTAGGGCACACCCGATGTTCCTTTATGCTGGCCATCGTGATCCGACTAGGATTTCGGCTGAGAAATTCTCCAAGGGAGATCTCGACAGGGCCCTTCGTTCGCTACTGAAGTTCAAGGCTGGAGAGGATATCCCGGGGAAGTCGTTGACTTCTCCGTTTTCTGCTTCGCTTCCTGTTCCACAGGTGTAGATCCGTGCGCGTAGCGCTATTTTCGACTGCATTGTATTTGCACTTGTTTGCTAACAAATTTTCTTCTCTTGTGCAGGACTTCAAAGTACCGGGCATGTCGCCTCCATTACGTGAAGTATTTCCGGATGCTCCAGATAATGAGGTGGTGGATTCCATGTCCGAGCTGCCATCAACGTGATCTCCGGCTGAAGAGGCCAACGAGTCGAGCGAGGACCACACTCGAAAGCGGACACGGAGCTCCAGCGAGTCTTCGGATGCCTCGACTCCTCTGACTCCTAGGAATCCGCTGTGTCTTGAACGTCATAGTGATGGGCATGGAGGCTCTTCCTCTTCGATTCCTGCCGTTCCCGTGCGGGCTGTGGCACCACACCTGCCGGCGAAGCGGAAGAAGGAAGAAAAGAAGGAAGAGAAGAAAGAGGAGAAGAAAATCCGGAGGACCCCTCCTGTCTTCGACCTGAGCGAGCTTGACTCGTACATTTCTTTAGTCCTGCACTGCTTTTCCTTGTCTATTTACTTTGTACTTGTGCTAATTTGTCCTTGTGCAGCCACTCCTCCAACGACTTCTCCAGTGATGGTGCTCGGGAGATGATGGGGGAGTCGAAAATCGCGTTTCCTCCTCCTTAGACGGTGGCTACCTCTGAAGGCGCTGCTCCAGATCCTTCTCCGCAGGAGGTTCAGGTGGTTGCGCCTCAGAAGGCTGCAAGCAGACCTTCGGAGTCACCGTCGGATCATGTGAGTAGTGCTGCCTCCTGCCACGGGGAAAGCCCCCGAGCATCTAGAAAGGAGTTTTGTTGTTTGTTCCCCCTTCGAGTCTCGGGGGGAGCCCCCGAGCGTTTTCGTGTGTGTAGTTTGCTTCTTCTCTTTCTTTTGGGCATAGCCCCCGAGTCCTTCTCTTGACTAGTAGGTCTTTTTCCTGCAGCCTTTTGTGCAGGATGCCAAACGACTGGTGCAGCAGCACCTGGCGCTGGAGGCCAGCCTCAAACAGCTTCAAGGTACTTTTATGCCTTCATCTTTGCTTCTTCTTGTATTCTTGTCCTGTTATCCGACGTTTGTATTATTTGAATGCAGAGGAGCACAACACCTCCCTTCGTGAGATTGATGCTCTCAAAAAGAGCCTCAGTCAAGTGGAAAATAAGGCCGAGGTCGCCGTTGGTGTGAAGGAGCACCTCGAGCTAGAGCTGGCTACTGCGGCCGAGGCTAAGGAGCGCCTGCAGCGGGAGGCCACGAACCGCGAGGAGCAGCTTGCCACCGCCACGGCTTCGCGCGAGAGAGAGGTGGCCGGCAAGCTTATGGCGGCTGCCAAGGTTGTCTCGGGTGAGTATCTTCACCTGCCTCTTTTGATTTCCTTGTATTTTTTTTGCGGTGCTGTCGTTCGTTCTTCTTCCTTGTTGTCTTAGATGCCGCAGGCATCGAGTTTGATCGCGATGCTCTGGAGCACGGGAGTGCTCTGGATGATGATGTTGCGGCGGTCGAAGATCGCTGCAGCACCGTCGTCAGCTCGCTTGCCAAGGCCAAGGAGGTACTTGGGCGCTTCTACAAGGAGCTTGTCCCCAAGGGCGTGGCCCTTGATGATGTTGATGCCCTGGCGGAGGCACTGTCGGCCAAAGCACCTGCGGCGTACAAGCGCAAGCAGAAGGGCATTGGCGCATCCGTCGGGCTGGCAATGGCCTTGGCGGCTGGAGCGGAGCTGGACCTTCCCCAGGTCACTTCCCGGATGCCGACGACTGATGATGGATCCGAGGTAGCCTTCGCTACCTATGCTGCTCGCTGTAAGCGTTATGGGCCGAAGCTGATTGATCTGTTGGCCGAGTACGCGCTACGACAGCAGGGGAAGCCAAGGCGAGTGACGAGGTTTCGACTCGTCAATGCCCATTGTTATGGACTTGGGTTTTGGAGAAGATGGGGATGCTGGAGATCGTGGAACGGTTAACAGACAAGCAACCAGGGGACACGAGATTTACCCAGTTTCAGGCCCCCGGAGGGAAAACCCTACTCCTGCTTGTCTGCTCTTGATTACGGCGGAACCGAAGGTTACAGGGTGCGCAGATTCGATCTGGCGTGGAGGTGCATGTGCGAAAGTATGAGTCGAGAGATCCAGGACGTGCCCTCCTGGCCTTTATATAGACTTAGGCAGGTCCCGGGCATAGTCCTAGTCGGTTACAGGTTCTAGGGTTTTACCCCTTTAAATTTCCTATCTATGCTAGTCTTGCTCTCCAAGGATCCGAAGGCGTCATGGGCCTTGGCCACCCGAAGATCTTCATGGGCCAGCGTATGTCTGCTATGGGCCTTCCTTGGGCTGGACCAGGTATGCCGAAGTCATGTACCCGTAGGGTATAACCATGTCAGTAGCCCCGAGTGATCAGTCGAATCGTAGATTCGGCTGAGGACTCTTTAATCCTTCGGGTGCAACTAGGTAGTAATAGTATATGCGTGTAGGGATTGTTGATACATGTGCCTGACTCACCCGACGGATCAGGGTCAGTTAACTGTCTTAGGACGAAACAACACGATCTTCATCAGGTTTGAGTCCCTTAACTTGAACCCGGAACATATGCTGGCGTAATTCGACTCAGGCCGCGGAGGACTTACAGGAGTGGAATTCCAGTGTTTTTAATTGATGTACCCAACGCGTCCGTCGGGATTTTTCATCACGCCTGTTGGCATGGATTTATACTAGCAGAGCGCAGTCATGTGCGTTGCCAGGCCATCAGATGATATCTGCAGGTCTTATCTTTGCGTCGCAGACGCAACATCCGAACATTTGTCACCACGGAGGTGCTTCGGGTGGCCAAGGAGATTGTCGCTCACTCAGCGTTTTGTTGGGGCAAAGTTGCCAAAAAGTTTTTGCGTGCAGATCCAAAAGATCGCAGTCGAAAATTTCATAGGGTGCGCGACCAGCGCTCCCTATGGGAGTAGCCCCCGAGTGTCTGTTCGAGTCGTAGACTCGAGCGGAGACTTTGGTTCAACCATTGTTCAGTTGTTAAGTCCGTAGGACACGAAAATTTTCGGATGCTTAAATTCATCCTCCCTATGGGAGTAGCCCCCGAGTCCGTAGTGGAGTCGTAGACTCGACGTAGGACTCAGAGAAATACTTTGTCTTTATTCGTCTTTCGGGTGCGCGCCAGCGCTCCTGATAGGAGTAGCCCCCGAGTATTTAGTCGAATCGAAGATTCGGGTGAGTACTCTTAGCTGTGGAGCCGAAGAATTGTAGTTGGTGCTAGTATAGCTTTTGATGACGTCAGTGCTGACGATCAATGACCTCAAGCGTCTGCTACGCCAGAGATGACTTGACTGGACGAACGTGGGTCCCACTTGCTGACTTTGAATTGACCGGTCACGCGCGGCGTGGAGATAATTACGGCATCTCCTCGATTTCCGCGCGTAGTGGACGGCGTGGTAACAATGGTTCGTTGTGATGTTGACACGTGTACGGTCAGATCTGCCGTTGGCGTTAGGTCTTCTGGATGGACGGCTGCCGTGCGTCGTCTTCGCTGTTATAATCATTGGGGAAAGCCGCGGTTTGTTTTCACTGCATCAGTTCTTGTTTTCACTGCCTCCTTGTGCTCTAGCGATTCTTGCTGCGCACTGGGATTTCCTTCCACATTTCCGTCGTCGTTTCTGCGTTTTCACCGCCGGCGCCGCCGTAGCGCAATGGGGAAACCGAAGAAATCCTCGTCTGCCGTTGGGACCAGCGCCGCCGGAGGACAGAAAGGCACCACCGCTACCCGTGTCACCGACGGTGGCTGGCGGCGATCAGAGACGCGGGAGAGCGATCTCCGCAAGCTTCGCGAGCGGGGCCTGATCCCGCAAGATAGGGAGGCCGTGAAACTCCCCGGCAATGAGGTAATCCCCCGTCCCCCATCTGGGTATCGGGTTATGTTTCTCGCCTTCGTTATGCGTGGGTTTTCTTTTCCCGTCCACAACTTCCTCCGTGGACTGCTCTTCTTCTATGGGATTCAGCTTCATCATCTGTCTCCCAATTCTCTTCTCCACATTGCTTGTTTTATCACTTTTTGCGAGTGCTGGCTTGGCATTGAGCCGCACTTTGGCCTCTTCCGGAAACTCTATTCCGTGAAGAGGCTATCTGGTTCGGATGGTGTGTATCCCATTGGGGGTTGCATCATCTCCCTTATTCCCAATCTTCTCTTCTTTTCTTTTTCCATGTCCGAATCTGTCCAGTACTGGCGGAGGCGATGGTTTTATATCCGCGACTCCGTAGTGCCCGGGCAAGATTTTGGTCTTGTTCCCTTTGACCCCTCCCAAATGATTGAGCCGAAAAGGTCTTGGAAAACCAAATCTTGGACGGTGAGAAGGCGGAGATAGAGGCCCTTTACCGTCGGGTGGAGGATCTCCAGCTGATTCCGGAGAAGGAGGTGAACGGCGTGGACATCATCCGGACGTTTCTTGAGCGTCGGGTGCAGCCTCTCCAAGCGAGGGCGCATCCGATGTTTCTTTATTCTGGGCGCCGTGATCCGACGAGGGTTTCGGCTGAGAAAATCTCCGAGGGGGATCTTGACAGGGCCCTTCGCGCGCTGCTGAAGTTCAAGGCCGGAGAAGAAATCGCGGGGAAGTCGCTAACTCCTCCATTTTCTTCGACGTTGGCCGTACCGCAGGTGTAGATTTGTGCACGTAGTGCTTTTCTGTCGGCTGCGTATTTATTTCCTTTGTTTGCTAACAAAGTTCCTTCTGATTTTGCAGAGCTTGAAAATACCGGGCATGGTACCTCCATTGCCCGAATTATTTCCGGCTGCACCGGATAATGAAGTGGTTGAGTCCGTGTCCGAGCTGCCGTCGGCGCGATCTCCGGCAGAGGATGCCGATGAGTCGAGTGAGCACCAGACGCACAAACGATCACGAAGCTCCAGTGAGTCTTCAGATGCCTCGACTCCTCCGACTCCCAGAGACCCTTTGGGCCTTGAGCGTCATAGTGACGGTCATGGAGGTTCTTCCTCTCCCATTCCTGCCATTCCTGTGCGGGCTGTAGCGCCGCACCCGCCAGCGAAGCGGAAGAAGGAAGAAAAGAAGGAGGAGAAGAAGGAAGAGAAAAAGGAGGAGAAGAGATCCCGAAGGACTCCTCATGTCTTCGACCTGAGCTCGCTCGGCTCGTAAGTTTCTTGTTTTGTTACTGTCCTTTTTTCTTGCACTTGTGCTGATTGCTTCGTGTGCAGGCATTCCTCCCGCGACTCCTCCAGCGATGGTGCGCGGGAGATGATGGGGGAGTCGAAGATTGCGTCTCCTCCTCCTCAGACGGTGGCGACTTCGGGAGGCGCCGCTCCGGATCCTCCTGTGCAGGAGGTGCAGGTGGTTGCGCCTCAGAATTTCGCAGGCGGGCCTTCGGAGTCGCCATTGGAGCATGTAAGTTTTTCTGCTTCATGTCACGGGGGGAGCCCCCGAGTGTCTTCGTGTGCTGATTTTGTTTTTACTCCTTTGTGTTGGGCGTAGCCCCCAAGTCCTTTTCTTACTGCTATTTCCTTTTTCTGCAGCCTTTTGTGCAGGAGGCCAAGCGGCTGGTGCAGGAGCGTCTGGTGCTGGAGGCTAACCTTTGGCAGCTTCAAGGTACCTATTCGCCTTTGGGTGCTTTTTTCGTTTATTCCGGTCCTGTTTTCTAATGTTTCTTGTTTTGAATGCAGAGGAGCATAATAGCTCTCTCCGTGAGGTCGACGCTCTCAAGAAGAAGGTCGAGGCTGCCGTTGGTGCGAAAGAACACCTCGAGCTAGAGCTGACTAAGGCAGCCGAAGCGAAAGAGCGTCTGCAGCAGGAGGCCGCGGACCGTGAGGAGCAGCTGGCCACTGTTGCGGCTGCGCGCGAGAGAGAGGTGGCGTTGAAGCTCATGGCTGCTGCCAAGGCTATTTCGGGTAAGTGCTGTATTTCAGCCTGTTTCTTCATGCCTCATGTCTTCTTCTCTGCTTCTTGTCTTCATGTCTTCTCTCTTTTTTTTATGTCTCAGATGCCGCAGGCATCGAGTTTGACCGCGGTGCTCTAGAGCACGGTAGTGCTCTAGATGATGCTACTGTGGCGGTCGAAGACCGCTGCAGCACCGTCGTCAGCTCCCTTGCCAAGGCGATGGAGGTCCTTGGCCGCTTCTATAGGGAGCTTGTTCCTAAGGGCGTGGCCCTCGATGATGTGGATGCTCTGGCGGAGGCTCTGTCAGCCGAAGCTCCTGCGGCGTACAAGCGCAAGTAGAAGGGCATCGGCGCGTCCGTCGGGCTGGCGATGGCCTTGGCGGCTGGAGCGGAGCTAGACCTGCCCCAGATCACCTCCCGGATGCCGACGACTGCAGATGGATCCGAGGTAGCCTTTGCTGCCTACTTGATGGGGATGCGCCTACCGGGGTATACCCAGCAGGACGTTTCCGACTGGCCCAAGAACTGGCGAGTGGGCCTGCAAGACGGCGACTGGATTGAAGCCCAGCGAGGATCCAAGCGACTAGAAGCTGAAGGCCCAGGCGAGTAGATAGGCCCAGTCGGATTAGGTTAAACGAGCACCGAAGCTTTAACTGGTTCGGTTGAGATATGTAAACCCTAGGGGAGGTGAGCCTATATAAACCTCCCTGCAGGGCGTGTAGACGCACGTTCCATCATACACCCAAGCGACTCACCGCCTAGCCGCCGAGCTCGCCCATTGTACCACCTCCATAATACAATCTAGCAGGAGTAGGTCTTTACCCTCCGGGGGGCCGAACCTGGGTAAAAACCCTGAGTCTCCGCCCTCATCTCGCACCGCAGATGGCTGGCCGCCCTTGCCCCTCGTTCTACTACTCGCTGCCGATTGCAGCATCTGCCGTGACCATTCCCACGACAGTGGCGCCCAGCGTGGGGCCTGGCCGGTCTGGCCGGTGTTCTGCGGCAAGATCCAATCTGCCCATCAACGAGACGGTCGCCACCGGCCGCATAATAGCGATCGGCGAGATGCTCCAAATCTTGCCGAGCAGCTACGTCCCGGCGGCGCGACCCGTCACGCACAGCGTGATCCTGCCGATCGGCACGATCAGCCTCTTCGTCGGCCTCACCGACGTCATCGTCTTGGAGGATTCGGCTCGCATCCGCGAGTCGCCGCCACGTGATCGGCTCTCCGAGAGCCAGATCCGCACGATCCATCGCCTCGCCTCCGAGTACAATTCGGCCCACAGCGACGTGGCCGAAAACTCAGCGGCCGCAGAAGATGCGGCCCTCAACGACGACGCCGACTCGGCGACCCCGGCGTCACTCGCCGGGTCGATCACCGCGGCCTCACCCGCGGGCTCCGTGACCCAGGTCTCTAACGTGGGAGACTTTGAGGACCCCTCCATCCTCGGGATCTTCGAATTCGACTCCGGGTCGGAGAACTCCACCGACCTCCGCGACGGCACCGGTCGCCATGCAGCGACCTACATGGCGACCGGCACCGAGCCGCCGGAGGACCCCTTCTCCATCCCAATCCCTCCTAACGCCACGGCGACGGAGGTCGAGGAACTCCGCCTGAAACTGGCGGAGGCAGTGCGCAAGGAGCAAGCCGAGCGCGAAAAATTTCGCCTCGAGCAGGTGACGGCGCGGGAGCTATCGCGCTACCACCAACAGCGGATCAGGTCGCGCCTGAACCCCACCGTTCAGGGGCGCGCCCTGAACTTCGACGACGAAAACGACCCGGCCCGCGTGGCCGAGCGCGCGATCTGCGAGAACGCGCCACCAGGAGGAAGCGCCCGACCCCCGCCAGGGTCGACGGCGATGGGCGCCCCGCCTCCACCCAACCGCACACCCACCAGGGACCAGCCGCGGATAGTAGTCTCCTCATGGGAGCGAAACGCAAACGGCCTCCCACTGTTCTCCACCCCGATGGACAACCTCGTGGCAGGCCGAGCAGCAGCCGACAGCATCACGGCCACCGGCGACGGCGCCCTACAGATCCAATACGTCAGGGCCCTGCTCGCAAAGGCCGTCGAGCAGCAAAGAGCAGGCGCCGACTCGCAGGGTCGAGTATACTCGCGTTCCTCGGGAAGCAGGGCGGCTTCGAGCGGCCGCCCAATGGCGACAAACACACTCAACTGCCCGCCACCAGAGCCACTGCAGCTCCAGCACCGACCCGCGAACGCGGCACTCTCCACCAACGACCCCAGGCCAGCGACCAACTTCGTCGCCGCCAACGGTCAACCCATCGACGCCCGCACCCACATCATCAATAACCAAAGCTGGCGCGCACGCCAGCCCGATGACCTGCGACACACTCTGACCAACCGCCGCGACAGCGAGCCCATGGGTTCGCTCAGTCGACTCGGCCCCAAGTGCTTCGGACCAATGATCCGAGGCGAGAAGTACCTGCCAAACTTCAAGGCGCCGAAGGAAATAGAAAAGTACGACCCCTCGTACGACCCCGCCGTCTGGCTCGACACATACCTCATGGCAATGGGGATCGCAGGCCACACCGACCTGCTAGCCGCCCGTTACCTCCCCCTGATGATGGAGGGGACGTGCAGGCAGTGGATCAACACCCTCCCCCAAGACAGTATCGACTCCTGGGAAGAGATGCGCGACGCCTTCGTCAGGCATTTCGAGTGTTCCTACACCCGCGCCACCACCATCGAGGACCTGGAGCGATGCGTCCAGGGACCCCGCGAGTCGACCCGCAACTGGGTCCAACGGTGGCAAGAACTCTGGTACAACGCGTTCGGCATCCACCCGGACACCGCGATCCATTGCTTCAAGACCTCGTGCCGCTACGAGCCCCTCGTCGCCAAGCTTAAGCGACACTCCCGCACACTCTACAACATACCGGACCTCCTCGAGATCGCCAAACGGTACGCGGAGGAAGACCCAAACCAGGAAACTGACGACGAGTCAGGAGGTCAACGCCGCACGAGCGGCAACGACGGCGGGCGACGGTCCGACCTACGGTACAGCAGCACTCGCCTCACCGGCAAGCGCCGCAATGACGGGCGAGTCGACTTCGTCGCCAACGCTGGGCACGCACAATGCGAGCCCAAGAGCTTCCGCCGGGACGGCGGACAATGCCGCGACGGCGGCAACTACAAGGCCAAGCCAAGGTTCGACCCTGCGGCCCTCCTTAACCAACCGTGTGCGTTTCATAGCAGGAAAGGGAAGCCCGCAACGCACACAACCGCCGACTGCCACACCCAGGGAGATCGAGAAGGCAAGGCGAGCACGGGAAGACCCCGACAACGACCCGCCAAACGGCGGAAAATTCGGCAAAGTGGCTGGCTCGCTCCATACCTTCACAGGCTTCAACACGAAGCGCGAGAAGAAGGTCATCACCCGCGCCATCGCCGTCAATGCGGTGGCCCAGGTGGACGTTCCCCAGTTCCTCAACTGGTCGGAGCAGCCCATCACCTGGAGACGCCAAGACCACTCGCCACGCATCGAGTACCCAGGGCGAGTCGCTCTGGTAGTCAAGCCTAAAGTCGGCGACTACTGGCTCCCCAAGACATTGATGGACGGCGGCAGCTCCATCAACATCTTGTACCTCGACACCTTCAGGCGGCTACGGCTCCCGCAGTCGATGATCGAGACGACTCACACCACGTTCCACGGCATCGTCCCCGGTCGGAAGGCGTACCCGATCGGCAAGGTCACGCTGCCAGTCACCTTCGGCACACCAGCAAACTTCCGCACCGAGCGGATCGTCTTCGAGCTGGTGCCCTTCGACAGCCCCTACCACTGCGTCCTGGGGCGCCAGGCGTTCGCCAAGTTCATGGCAGCGCCCCACTACGCGTACAACGCGATGAAGCTCCCCGGGCCGTGCAACGTCATCACCATCAACGGCGACCCCGACATGGCCGCCGAGTGCGAGGCCAAAGCAGCCGAACTCGCTGACGTCGTCATCGCGACGGAGACCAACCACGCCGATGAGCTTGCCAAGTACGCGAGCGGGGTCAACAACGACGACCCCACCATACTCAAGAAGCCCAACTCGGAGGGCGCAAACACCTCAACCTTCAAGGCAACGACGCACACCCGCACCGTCGAGCTGGTCCCAGGCGACTCCAGCCAGACGGTGACGATCGGGACGGGCATGAGCCCAGCGTAGGAAGGCGCGCTCATCGAGTTCCTCCGTGAGAACAGGGACATCTTCGCATGGAAGCCCTCTGACATGACCGGTGTCCCTAGGGAGCTCGCTGAGCACAAGCTAAACGCCGACCCCAAAGTGTGACCCGTCAAACAGTCGCTGCGGCCCTTCAATGAAGAGCGCCGCCGAGCAATTGCCGAGGAGGTGCAGCGTCTACTCGTTGCAGGCTTCATCCGGCCAATCAAATACTCCAAGTGGCTAGCAAACCTAGTCCTGATCGAAAAGAAGAACGGGACCTGGAGGATGTGTATCGACTACACAAATTTGAACAGCGCCTGCCCAAAGGAGCAGTTCGTCCTCCCGCGGATCGACCAGATAATCGATTCCACCGCGGACTCGGAGTCGCTATGTATCCTCGATGCCTACTCCGGGTACAACCAGATCAAAATGGCCGTCGAGGACGAGGAGAAGACGGCGTTCATCACACCATTCGGAGCTTTCTGCTACACCGCCATGACCTTCGGCCTCAAGAACGTCGGGGCAACCTACCAGTGGTGCATGCAAGAATGCCTCGCGAGCCAAATTGGCCGCAACATCCACGTCTACATCGACGACGTGGTCGTAAAGTCCGCTCGCCAGGGTGACCTACTCGCCGACCTGGCGGAAACATTCGCCAACTTGCGAAAATACAAGATAAAGCTCAACCCAGGCAAATGCACCTTCGGTGTACCAGCAGGACAACTACTGGGATACGTCGTCTCCAAGCGAGGGATCGAGGCGAACCCCACGAAGATTGACACGATCGCCCGGCTCGGCAAACCCGAGTGCCTGCGCGACGTCCAGAAACTGGCCAGGCGAGTAGCGGCTCTCAGTCGCTTCATCCCCCGCCTGGGTGAAAAGGCGATGCCCCTATACCGCCTGATGCGCAAGAACCCCACCTTCCAGTGGGACAAGGAGGCGGATGACGCGCTCCGCGACCTCAAGAAAGTGCTACTCGCTGCACCGCTACTCGCCGCCCCCGCCGACAAAGAACCCATGCTGGTTTACGTCGCGGCGTCCGAGCGCGTCGTCAGCGCCGTCATGGTCGTCGAGCGACCAGAGGAAGGAAAAGAACGCCCAGTACAGCGACCGGTGTACTACATCAGCGAGGTCCTTACTGAGTCACGTCAGCGATACCTGCAGTACCAAAAGCTGGTATATGCGGTCTTCAGAGCTCAGCGGCGCCTGCCGCACTACTTCCAGGAGCACCTGATCATGGTCGTCTCCTCAGCACCATTGCAAGACATCATCCGCAATCGCGAGGCGACCGGGCGGGTCGCCAAGTGGGCCGTCGAGATCGGCGTCCACAACATCAAATACGAGCCACGAAAAGCGATCAAGTCGCAGGCCCTAGCGGACTTCATCGCCGACTGGGAAGAGGCCCAACAACCAGAGAAGCTGCCATACCTCCATTACTGGAGCCTGCACTTCGATGGCTCCAAAAACGCGGACGGCGCAGGCGCAGGGATCGTGCTAACTTCACTGAAGGGCGACAATCTCCGCTACGTCCTTTGCCTCGACTTCACACCCTGCACCAACAACATGGCCGAGTACGAGGCCTTGCTCCACGGCATGCGAGCTGCCAAGGAGATGAACGTCAACCGCCTACGCTGCTACAGAGACTCCGACCTCGTCGCAGGGCAAGTCGCAGGCACTTGCGACGCCATCTCCCCCACCATGGCGGCATACCGCCAAGCAGTGGACAAGCTGGGCGGACACTTCACAGGCTACTCCGTCGAGTGGATAGACAGACGGAAGAACGAAGAGGCCGACGCCCTCTACCGTATTGGGTCGGCTCGACTCGCACCACCCGCCGGCGTCTTCCTCGACACGATAACCAAGCCATCAGTCTCTCCCCCGAGGGAGATAGACATCGGAGTCCCGCTACAGCCGGAAGCAGCACTGGTCGCACTCGTCGCCGAGCCAGACGACTGGACCAAGCCCTACATCACCTACCTCGAGGCCGGCACCCTGCCGGTAGCCGAGACGGAGGCTCGGATGATCGCCCGCCGATGCACGTCCTACACCATCATCGACGGCGAGCTCCACAAGCGCAGCGTCACCGGTGTGTTCCAATGTTGCGTCCAACCCGCCGAAGGACGCAAGATCCTCCACGATATCCACTCCGGTGACTGCGGCCACCACGCCGGTGCTCGCTCTCTGGTCGCCAAGGCTATGCGACATGGCTTCTACTGGCCCACCGCACACGCCGATGCTGTCGACATTGTCCAGCGGTGTGCCGGGTGCCAGAAGTACGCCAACCAGACGCATGTGCCGAGCTCAGCGCTCAAAACAATCCCCATCACCTGGCCATTCGCTGTGTGGGGCATGGACATGGTAGGCCCCTTCAATAAGGCTCCCTCCGGCTACACCCACCTCCTGGTCGCGATCGACAAATTCACAAAGTGGGTGGAAGCCAAGCCAGTTCGGAAATGCGACGGGAAGACCGCCACCAAATTCCTACGCGAGCTCATATATCGCTACGGGTTCCCAAACAGCATCATCACGGACAACGGCACCAACTTCGCCAAAGGAGCCATGGCCGAATTCTGCGAAGAGCACCACATTCGGCTCGACCTCGCGTCAGTCGCCCACCCGGAATCCAACGGCCAGGCGGAACGGGCCAACCAAAGCATCCTCCACGGCCTGAAGCCGCGACTCCAAGTACCACTTGAGCGCACCGCCGGGTGCTGGGTCGAGGAGTTGCCCTCTGTCATCTGGGGGATCCGCACCTCGGTCAACAGGTCAACAGGGTTCACCCCCTTCTTCATGGTTTACGGCGCCGAGGCAGTCATGCCCACCGATCTCGAGCACGACTCGCCGCGGGTCGTCCACTACACGGAGGCCGCAAACGAGCTCGCCCGCCAAGACGGGGTCGATCAACTCGACGAGGCACGTGACCTAGCTCGGTCACGCACCGCCATCTACCAGCAGGGACTCCGCCGCTACCACAGCCGGCGGGTGAAAACTCGCACCTTTCAAGAGGGCGACCTGGTGTTACGCCTCATCCAGGACAAGAAGGGCATGCACAAGCTCTCCCCTCCATGGGAAGGGCCATTCGCCATCGGGCGAGTACTCGGCAACGACGCCTACTACCTCATCGACGTCCGCGGGGACGGCGAACTCGACGTCAAGCGACCATGGAATGTAAACCTCCTATGGAAGTTCTACCCCTAGAACCCCACATATGTATTCTCCAGTCGCTATGAAATAAAAAGAAACGGTTACCGCAAATTGCGCCTACTCTCCATGTCTTGTGCCACTCGCACTCGTAATAACAGCATTACGCTAACCGTAGAAGTCAACCTTTGGTACAGCGATCGGCACGGCCAAGTAGTGCGGTGAAAGAGCACCGAGTCACCTCAGGTCTTGCATCGTCCATGAAAAACGCCTACCCGGAGCCCCATTGGAGTCGCCTTGCCCGACTGGTTCTACGAGCCAAGACAACTGCCTTCACTTCTTACAGCGACCATGGTCCTCCGCATCCTTGACATAGCGACTCGAACGGCTAAGTACCACGCTCGGGGACTGCAGCCCAGGACTCGCCACGCGACTGACCCCACGGGTCAGGCAGGAGTGATGCGCTCAAACTAACGCGCCAAGTCCTCACTCACCCTCGAGTCACGCCTGGAACAACCAAGTACCACGCTCGGGGACTCGGCCACCCGACCTCGTTCGCGCAAGGGAAAACAGCGAAGTACAGAGCGTTCAAGGGAGTCGCCTAGCGACTGGCTCTTCGAGTCTGGGCGAGTCGACCACAATAACAAAACACACAAAAACAACAAACATATTACATACAAGGTAAACCCCACAAAAGGGCGGACGCGCTCGGGGACTCGTTCAAACATAAATCACAAACACATGACAAATACCAAAATAGACACGATGTCTCATTCGTTAGCATGTTGCATTGTCTCATATTACAAAATATGCCCATATGGCAGACCTGCTGCTAACACCGCAAGGGCAAACTATCCTATTCTGCAGGCTTAGACGACGACTCGCCAACACCCCGGCGATTGCGGATGAACAGCGTGTATGGGTTCGACGGATACGTCGTCAGCTCACCCGCCATCGCCGTGCGGAAGGGTTGCTCGACCTTGAAATCACGATGCGACGGCTCGGGGTCGCTAGGCACGACGACCGTCTCCTGGTACGGAAGGAGGTCGCCCATTGCCCAGACACGCTCCGAGTACGTGGCGGCGCGGTCCTGCAACTTGAGGACCTCGGAAAGCTCCACCGCGCCAGTCGACGATAGGTAGCCACTCGTCACATCATCGATATCGAAGTCCTCGGGGAAGTGGGCAAGTCCAAGACTAAGTGCCGTCGCCGCTCCACGCCGAAACGCCGACCGCGTCATGAACTCAACGACCGCGGGCGCCTTCTCCAAATACTTCCACACCTCAGCAAGGTCGCTGGGAATCACTTCCGTGGGCGATATCTCTTGGAGATAGGCATGAATGCACGTCGCCGACAACGCCGCCGAGTCGACAAGCGTGGCTACACACTGCCGCGCGTCGAACGATCTTGCCTCTTCCGCGCTATCGATGATGCGACCTGCGAGTAGAAGACAATAATGAATATGACGGACACCACAAAAGGCACAACTACTGGCAGAGGCAGACGCACTTACCAATCAACGGGCGTGCGAGATCCGTGATGAAGCACTAAAGCGAAGTGTGGTCGTCCTGAAGCCCAGCAACAAGGGCGTCCGACACTTTGCGATCCTCTTCGGCGGCTGCAATGGCGGCCTTGGCTCGCCCGTCAGCCGAGCTCGCTTCTTCCTTTGCCTCCCGCAGCTCGCGCTCGAGGTCGGCGATCCGCTGTTCAGCCGAACTCAAAGCCGATTGCGCCGCCGCCAGTTCACCCGCGGGGACAAGTCCCTGGCGAGCTTCTTCTGCCTTCGCAGCAACCGCCTGAAGCCCTTTGTTCGCCTCGTGGACGATGGCCAGTTCCTTCTCCGCGCGGTGTTTAGCTGCCAATCGGTCAGCCGATTCAAGTTGCAGACCCTGCACATCACCCAAAAAAGTTAACCAACGCAAAATTCCTAAGTGCACACCCGCTGAAATCCAGCGAGTCCGCACTCGGGGACTGGCAATCAAGAAATTCCTAAGTGCCCACCCGCTGAAATTCAGCGAGTGCGCACTCGGGGACTGGCAATCAAGAAATTCCTAAGTGCCCACCCGCTGAAATTCAGCGAGTGCGCACTCGGGGACTGGCAATCAAAGAACCTCAAGTACCAACCCGCTGAAATTCAGCAAGTGCGTACTCGGGGACTGGATGCGAAAAATACAAATAAGACACTAAAAGAATCAGGCCGCTACAAAACACCGACCTGATCCTCGGGGACTGGACATACCTGGATGGCTGCGCCAAGCATGCCATGGAGTTGTATCGCGTCCACGGACGCGAGGAGAGCCGGCGTATGCCCACGACGCTGGTCGACTTCAGCATCGGCGTTCCCAGGAGCGTGGCTCGAGGGCGAAGTTCCACTCGCCGCGGTGGCCATGAAGCGCGGGAAGGTGGCGATGGAAGCACCCGCCCCAAAGGAGGTCGGCTCGGCCGTTCCAGGCAGGGGAGTGCCCTCCTTCGTGGACGCGGCCGCCTCCGTTACGGGTCCAGCCGGCACGACCGCCGTGTCGTCAGAAATCGTGACAACGTCGTCGCCCTTGGCCTTCTTGCCGCCATCCGCAAGAGCGGTGACTTCGTCCGCCTTCCTCTTGCGGGAAGGATCCTCTTCGCTGACGACGGGTGGCATCTTAGCCACGATCGGGTGACCCATCCTCTTCACTCCGGTCCTGCACATCAATCATGTAAGCAAGATAATTCAAGCGATTATGGAAGACAAAGGAAGGCGAGTGTACTCACTTGGCGACTGGAATAAAGCGCAGCCCCGTACGGAGGCCGGCTGGCTTCTCCAGTTCAGGGCCCAGTCGGTGGCTGAGCCCCATGTCTAGGACGTCGCGTGCCCAAGACACGGACGGCTTCTTCGTCGTTGAGGCTGCAACCGGAGCCTCTGTAACATCTTCGACAGGAGCTTCCCTGCGAGACGAAGCCGCTACGGCCGGAGCGTCCCCCAGCCCCGAGACTGGGGCGAATGGCGGAGGCATCGACGCCAGGGGCACCTCGATGGTGGCCATGTCCAGCGCGGCCGTCATCGGCGGCGGCTCATCCTTGGCCGGGCTGGGGGCGTCAGAACTTCTCGCTGAATGCGGTGGTGAGGCCGGCCTCGTCGGCTTCGTCTTCTTCTTCCTCGGAGGGGCCTTCGCCTCCTTTTCCTTCTTCTTCTTTTTCGATGGAGTAGCCTAGCGGCGCGAGGTGGTTTCTGGAAGCTCGTCGTCGTCATCGTGGCGCTCGAGGCTTTTGCTTGCCTCAAGCTCGCGTTGACGCTGCCCACGGGTCTTGCGGAGCAGCGGGGCGACTTCCTCTTCGGACTCATCGTCGCTGTCGCCTTCATCGCTCCCGGCATCGCCCTTGGCGGGAGGGGACTCGCCCACGTCCTGGACGGACGAGCTCGAGTTCTCGTCGTCCGAAGGCGGGAGCCATCCTTCCACCACTTGGAATATCTGCAGTGAACACAAGACGAAATCAGAATTACCGCGACTGCAAAAACTGTGACTGCGAGTGAGGTGAAGCGATTACCATTGGGGCTGGACGCTTTGCGGTGTAGGGGGCGACCCCAGCCTGTGCGTCCAGGTACACCGCCTGAGTGATTTTCTTCAGTGCTGGGAGGTAGTCCTCGAGCTTCCATTCGGCAAGGCAGGCCTTTGTCGAGTCGTCCCGGCCAGTGTACTGGTACATGTAGTGCTCGCGTCGGGCCAGCGGGACGAGCCGCCGCCCGAGCCAGCAGTTGTACAGGTTTATCGTCTGGAGGCCCTTCTTCTTCAGACCGCGGATGGTCTGAAGCATCTCGTCAACGACCATCCGCTGGTCGTTGGGGAGCTTGCCGATTTGAAGGCGGCGCGGCTCGGACCGGTTGGCGGAGTACCGCGGAATCGCCGTCTCGCCCTTCGGGGTCGCCTCGGCTACGTAGAACCACGATTTCTTCCAGTCGCTCGCTGCCTTGGCGAGCAGCATCAGGTCGAAGAATGAATCCTTTGACTTCAGCTGGAAGGTTAGGCCGCCCGCGGCTAGCATTGGGCCGCCCGCTTTCTCGCGGCTGATCCGTCCATGAAACAAATCTTGCCACAGAGGGAAGTAGGGCCAGCAGCCCAAATAGCATTCGCAGAACGCCACGAAGATGGCGAGCTGCTCGATGTTGTGGGGACCTAGATCCGATGGCTGGATCCCGTAGTAGGTGCAGAAGCGCCGGAAGAACAGGGACGTGGGGAACCCTAGCCCCCGTTCAAGATGGCTGGTGAAGCAGATGAACTCCCTCTCTCGCGGGTTCGGAGTCACCTCTCGGCCGCGGGGATGCGCCAGCAGCCGGCTTGCAGGATCCCGGCCTCCTCAAAGGAAGCCAGTTGCGCCCTAGTGCACTTCGATCTGCCCCAAGGTTCGGTGGAGAGGGCCATGGCGAAAAGATTTGTGGGGGCTCGGAGGATTTCCGGTTGGCTGGGTCACGATGCGGAGGGAGGCGAAAGTACGTGCAGTCGGAGGAAATGGTGAGAAGGTGGTTCTCTGATCGCCTGCCATTCCTCTTATATAGCGGATGTTACCTGCCAAATCAGGGAGTCGTTACTACGCGGTGATTACGCCAAAAGTTACCGTTGGATTACCCCAACGGCTAGTTTGACCACGGTTAACGGTCCAGCTTCAGCCACTCGGCTCGCCGACTCGTTCACTATGACAGTGTTTCGCCGACTCGACTCGCCAAAGCTGCGATCAGAACGACTAGCTTCTCTTTATACAGGAGCCCGCCGACGATTCGACTGGATGCCCGCTCAGCGGCCGCATACTCCGACTGCCAGCGACCATCTACGCCCAATCGACGACGGCCTCGGGGACTACTGATGGGGATGCGCCTACCGGAGTATACCCAGCAGGACGTTTCCGACTGGCCCAAGAACTGGCGAGTGGGCCTGCAAGACGGCGACTGGATTGAAGCCCAGCAAGGATCCAAGCGACTGGAAGCTGAAGGCCCAGGCGAGTAGATAGGCCCAGTCGGATTAGGTTAAACGAGCACCGAAGCTTTAACTGGTTTAGTTGAGATATGTAAACCCTAGGGGAGGTGAGCCTATATAAACCTCCCTGCAGGGCGTGTAGACGCCCGTTCCATCATACACCCAAGCGACTCGCCGCCTAGCCGCCGAGCTCGCCCATTGTACCACCTCCATAATACAATCTATCAGGAGTAGGTCTTTACCCTCCGGGGGGCCGAACCTGGGTAAAAACCCTGAGTCTCCGCCCTCATCTCGCACCGCAGATGGCTGGCCGCCCTTGCCCCTCGTTCTACTACTCGCTGCCGATTGCAGCATCTGTTGTTACCATTCCCACGACACTACTCCGCTCGCTGCAAACGATATGGGCCCAAGCTCATTGATTTGCTGTCTGAGTATGCACTGCGGCAGCAGGGCGGGGCCAAAGCTAGGCAGTCTGGCTCCGAGGCGACTCAGGGTGCCGCGTCTTAGGCTTTGTAGACATAGGATAGTTTGTAGTCTGCTTTTGCTATAAATATTTTAAAGAACACCATCCTTGTGCCACGTAGTGGCCTTATATGTTTAATGAATTCTTCTGAGTTGTGCTCTGCCATTGTCTGAATGTTTGTGTCCCTTTCTTTTGCTGCTCTAGGTTCCTTCGGGTGCTGACCCTGTTGATACCTCACCCGCAGCGCAGCGGCGGCCATCTTTGGATGACCCTTCTCAACTCGCTTTTCTTCGGGACCGTGTGCGTAGTCTGGAGACGGAGTTGCTTGGGTTGCGCGGTCATGCCGACGTTTGGAAGTCCAAGGCGGATCGTGGTGCAGCCAGAGAGGAGTACTTGATGGCGGAGCTGGTTCGGCTGTCTGAGCAGCTGCAATGTAAGTTGTTCTTTGGTTCGAGCTGTAGCTCGGTTTTTCGGATGAGCCTACTGGCCTTGCGCTTATTTATTGCAATTGTCGCAGGTGTCAACCTTGCTCCGAGGGAAGAGAAGGAGCGTGTCGCTGTTCGGGTCAATTGCCTGACTCAACAGGACATGGAGGCCGGTGGCTTCTTCTGGATGGATCGTGACCGTGCCGTGGCTCTGGCGACAGTGCAGGATCGTGTGCACCAGGTTTCTCGAGTGCTTCGCCAAGTGCAGACGTCGCTTACCTTGGTGCTGCACGTCATGTTCCCTTTGGATGCCGTGCCGACAAGCCTTGCAGGTCTTCTGTCGAAGTTTCGGAACGTGAGCAATGTCAAGTAGTTGGTGCGGCAACAGCTCGTCGCCGGAGTGAAGGCTGCTTTGTCTCTTGTGAGGTTGCACCGGCCTGACGTAGATTTGGCTACTGTGGCCGCTGGGCCACCTCTTCGGCCTGATGGTGGTGAGTGGGACATGCGTCCATATTACGCAGCTGTAAGGCAGTATGCCAAACAGGTCGTAGATTTGTTTGAGCAGCGTGCTCAGGTTGTTCTTCGGAATAGGTAGTACCTGAAAAAAGAGATAGATGTAAACTTTGTATATTTCGGCTGGGCGTGTTGTGCCCTTTGTTGTAAAGGCTTTGTTTGTTGTGAGCACGCAGTGCTTTGATTGAGTACGTGTCTTTTTCGTTTGCCTGACGTTGTCAGCTACTCAGGTGTACACGTTTGATCCTCAGTTGATGAAATCATGAGGTGGGGGGAGCCCCCGAGTGCATTTGTAGCATGTAGTAAAGTTGCAAAATGGCGAACTGAAGTTTTGGAGCGAGACACTTAGCTTTATTTATATCGTAATGGAGGAGGTACATTGTTCGGCTGAATAGCCTTGGCTTAAAGCCTTATTGAAAGTAGAGGAGGTAGGTTGCTACGGATAGAATCGTCGCAGGTGCGAGATATTCCATGGGTTGGAGTATGCGACTCCAGACTCCACGTGCTTGAGGCGATAGGCGCCACCTGGGATGACTTCGGTGATGACGTATGGTCCTTCCCATGGTGACTCGAATTTTGTCGGTCGCTCTTGCTTGAGTCGCAAGACGAGGTCTCCTTCGACGAAGGACCTGGGGCGAAGCCGGCGGCTATGGTAGTTGCGGAGACTCTGCTGGTACACCGCTGATCGAGCTGCTGCTACGTCTCTTGCTTTGTCGAGTGTGTCAACGGCGTCTTCGAGTGCGGCCGTGGATTCGGCTTCACTGTATGCGACGACCCGAGGGGCCTGGTGGCGTACTTAGGCTGGCAGCACGGCTTCGGCTCCGTGTACCATGAAGAATGGTGTGTAGCCTGTGGAGCTGTTTGGCGTGGTCCGTAAGCTCCATAGGACGGATGGTAGCTCTTTAGTCCATGCTCCTGCTTTCCGTTCGAGTAGACTCATGAGGCATTTCTTGATGCCTGCGCCGATTAGGCCGTTGGCCCTTTTCACTTGCCCGTTCGTTTGCAGGTGTGCCACTAAGGCGTATGTAATGTTGATCCCGAGGCCTTCGCAGAAGTCCTGGAATTCCTTGGAGATAAAGTTCGATCCATTGTCGGTGATGATTCTATGCGGTACGCCGAACCTGTAGACAATGGACTCGAAGAACTTGACGGCCGTTTTGCCTTTCTGGTTGGTAACCGGCATGGCCTCGATCCACTTGGTGAACTTGTCGACTGCGACCAGGAGGTAAATGTGTCCCCCTTTCGAGGACTTTGGCAGTTTGCCGATCATGTCGAGGCCCCATTGAGAAAAAGGCCAAGCTATGGGTATGGGTCTAAGCTCGGACCCAGGTGCGTGCGGTTTGTCGGCGAACCGTTGGCATCCGTTGCATCTTCGGACGATGTCCTTTGCGTCGCTCATGGCCGTTGGCCAGTAGAATCCTGCTCGTAGAGCTTTGGCGACAAGGGAGCGACTGCCTGCGTGATGGTCGCAGATGCCCTCGTGGATGTCTTGGAGGATGGCTTTGCCGTCGTCGATGGTGACGCACCGTTGTAGTACACCCGTAATACTGCGCTTGTACAGCTCGCCGTTGATGGTGGTGAAGGCCTTTGACCGACGAGATATGCGCCGGGCATCTGTTGGGCTGTCAGGCAGTTCTCCGTTTATCAGGAACTGGAGGTATGGTCGCGTCCATGTTTCTTCGACTGCCATGACCTGCATTAGGTTGACCATGGCGACCTCGGTGTCCAATTTTTCGGGTCCTTCATGACCTTCGGGCAGCGTAGCCCCCGAGTGTTCTGCTTCTTCGGGCGATCCCTTGGGGAATTTCCGCTTGATGGATGGCACGCAGATATGTTCGAGGAACACACCTGGTGGCACTTTTGCGCAAGTGGAGCCGATGTTGGCGAGTCTGTCGGCTTCCTCGTTGCTTTCTCTTCCGACGTGTCGAAGCTCGCATCCGTCGAATTCTCCTTCGAGTGCGTTGTAGAGCGCGCGGTACGCTATCATGTTTTCGGCGTGTGCGTCGCACTCATTCATCGTCTGCTGGACGACGAGGTTGGAGTCACCATAGATGACCAGGCGCGTTGCGCTGCATATCTTTGCCATCCGCATGCCATGGATGAGGGCTTCGTATTCGGCCTCGTTATTGGAGGCTCGGAATTTCATCCGGAGGACGTACTTCATCTTGTCTCCTTGCGGGGAGGTCAGTATGACCCCTGCTCCTGCTCCAGCTTCACGCTTGGAGCCGTCGAAGTGCATCGTCCATGACTGCGACATGTCTGGGGTGTCTGGCAGCTGCAGCTCCATCCAATGTACCAGGAAGTCCGGAAGGACTTGAGATTTGATTGCGAGTCGCTTCTCGTAGACGATGTCCAGAGGTGACAGTTCGATGCCCCACAGGGCCACGCGTCCTGTGGCCTCCGGGTTATTCAGGATGCTGTTCAGGGGTGCCTCGTTGACGACCATCACCTGATGCTCCTGGAAGTAGTGGCTCAATCGTCGAGCCGTCATGAACACGCCGTAGGCGAGTTTCTGGTAGTGAGGGTACCTCTGTTTTGTTGGAGTGAGTACCTCGCTGAGGTAGTAGATTGGGCGTTGGACCCCGTGGGTCTTGCCCTCTTCGGGTCGTTCGACCACTAGTACGGTGCTGACCACCTGATGTGTGGCTGATATGTACAGCAGCAGAGGCTCGTGCTCCTTTGGCGTGACCAAGACGGACGAGGTGGAGAGGAGCCGCTTGAGGCTTTCGAATGCGTCGTTGGCTTCTGGCGTCCACTCGAATTTATCTGCTTTGCGCAGCAGTTGGTAGAATGGCAGATCCTTCTCGCCCATGCGGCTGATGAATCTGCTTAGCGCCGCTATTCGTCTTACGAGCTGTTGGACGCCTTTGAGGTTTTTCGGCTTCTCCATTGCCATGATGGCTCTGATTTTCTTCGGGTTCGCCTCGATCCCTCGCTGAAAGATGAAGTACCCAAGCAGCTGACCCGATGGGACGCCGAAGGCGCACTTTTCAGGGTTGAGCTTGATCCTGTAGCGATCAAGGTTGTCAAGCGTCTCGCGGAGATCGTCGATAAGTGTCCTTGCCTCCTTGGTTTTTATCACTATGTCGTCGATGTAGACTTGGACATTGCGACCGATCTGGTCTTTGAGGCAGGCCTGCATGCATCGCTGGTACGTGGCACCTGCGTTCTTTAGCCCGAAAGGCATTGTGTTGTAGCAGAATACTCCGAACGGTGTGATAAACGCCGTTTTCTCTTGATCTTCGACCTTGAGTCGAATCTAGTTATAGCCTGAGTAGGCGTCGAGGAAGGAGAGTTTCTCACAACCTGCAGTCGAATCGATGATCTGATCGATCCGAGGAAGAGGGAAGTGGTCCTTTGGGCAATGCTTGTTTAGTGACGTGAAATCCACGCACATCCGCAGGATGTCCGTGTCCTTCTTTGGGACCATGACTGTGTTTGCCAGCCACTCGCTTTCCCTGATTTCCCTGAGGAAGTCTGCGGCGAGTAGTCTATTGATTTCCTTGCCGATAGCTTCGGCTCGTGGCTCGGACAGTCTCCGGATGGACTGCTTGACTGGCTTGGTGTCTAGAAAGACGTTGAGTGCGTGCTCGGCGAATTCCCTGGGAACTCCTGGCATGTCCGCAGGACACCAGGCGAAGATTTCCCAGCGCTCACGGAGGAATTCGACGAGCGCGCCTTCCTATGCGGGACTGAGGTCGTTGGCGATCAGCGCCGTCTTGGAGGCATCCGTCGGATGAACCTGCACTTTCTTGGTGTTGACTGTGGAGTCAAAGGACATGTCAGGTGCGTTTTGCCTTGTGACTGGGGGTGTCCCGTTGTCCGTCACCTCGCGGAGCCTTACAAGCTCGTCTTGCATGCCGAAAGGCTGGGAGATTTTGTTGAAATCCCTGTCGCATTGGTCCGATCGGGTGAAGCTCCCGTGGATCGTGATGACGCCCCTCGGTCCTGGCATCTTGAGTAGTAGGTATGCGTAGTGTGGGACGGCCAGGAACCTTGCGAATGCTACATGCCCCAGGATGGCGTGGTATTGCGACGGCCAGTCCACCACTTCGAATTCGAGTCGCTCCTGCCGAAAGTTGTCCGGCTTCCCGAAGATGACGTCGAGCCCTATTTTGCCCAGGGGAAATATGCCCTTCCCTGGAACGATGCCGTGGAACGTTGTGTCTGACTGTTCCAGACTGCATTGTGGGATCCGCATTGCTGCTAGGGTGCTTGCGAACATTAAATTGATGCCGCTGCCGCCGTCCATGAAGACGCGACTCATCTCGAAGCCTCCGATCTGTGCCTCCAGCACCAGGGCAGCATGACCTGGGCGAGGGATCTGGCAAGGGTGATCCGCGCGAGTGAATGTGATGCAGGACTCCGATCCGCTGAGGTACTCAGGGATTGCAGGCGGAGTTGCCACAGCCAAGTTGATATGTCGGGTGATTTTCTTCTGCACTCTATTCGTGGGGCATCCCTTCTGGATCATGTTTAATGCTCCTTTTGGTGGGGGGTACCCGTTCCCAGCGTTGTTCTGTGCCGGTGCGACTGGGTGGTTTGGGCCTCCAATAGGCGGCGGTGGAGGAGCTCCGAGCACTTTTTCTCCTTGCGTGGGTGCGTTTCCAAACGCAGGGATTGGGGCTTGTTGCCTCATCTGCACCATGCTTTCGCTGAGTTTCTGGAACTCGCGGCAGTCCTTGAGCATGTGGCTGGCTTTCTTTTTGCCATCCTGTTTGTCGATGTAGAAGTGGATGGTGCATGGACCCGAAAGTTTGTCATATCCTGAGGGTCCATTGTCGCGGTCGCGGCGTTGCCACGACTGCGCTGGGCGTCCGTTGTCGCGGGTGTTTCCGCCGCGGTATCCTCCGCTGTTGCGGCTGTTGTCGTTGCGGCGGTCGGCGTAGCCGGCCGCGACCATGTCGGGTCCGTCGTGGTCTTCGTAGACGCGCAATCTCCTCTTGCCGCAGCGTTCCCGTCTTCGGCCGTAGTCGTCCTCTTCATCCGATTGTGCTCGGTGAATGCAATCTTCGCCGTCCGCCCACCTGTTGGCGAGGTCCATGAGGTGGTCGAGTGTCTTGGGCTTGACGCGCCCAAGTTCCTCCTTGAAATCTTGGCGTTTGACGCCGTCCCTGAAGGCGTCGATGGTCCTCTCTTCGGAGATGTGTGCTGCGGAGTTCTTGGTGGTAGACCAGCGTAGTATGTACGAGCGAATAGATTCACCCGTTCTCTGAGTGCAGGCTCGCAACTCTTCGATTGAGGCGGGCCTCTTGCTAGTGCCCTTGAAATTTTGGATGAAGCTGTAAGCGAGCTCCTCCCAGCTTCGGATGGATCCTGATGATAGGCTGCTGAGCCAGACCCGCGCCGCGCCTGTCAGCTGCAGCTGAAGGCATTGCATGGCGGTTTCTTTGTTGCCTCCGTGAAGCTTGACGGATGACAGATGGTCACTGAGCCAGGATTTTGGATCTTGCGTGCCGTTGAACTTCGAAGTATCCGAAGGAAGCTTAAAATTGCGTGGCATCTGCGTTCGCCGAACAGATCTGCTGAAGCATCGAGCTCCGCAGAGTTCTCCTTCGTCTTCGTCCATCTCGGATTCAGATGAGCATGCACGTTTGGCTCGTGCTTTGTCGATTTTGCGTTGTGTAAGCGCGTCTCTGGCGTCGTACTCGCGTTTACGGTGACGCGAGCTCTTCTTCCTTCGAGGAAGGTCGTGTTCCTCCTCTTCTTTGGATGAAGGGGTGGGGCTCCGGCCGCGCCTGGCCAGAGCTTTCTTCTTCAGCTCCACAGGAGCGTCTTCGTGGAGCGCAGCTCCGACAAGTCCGAGTCCAGTGAGTGCAGACTTATGCATGGCTCTTTTCGGGTCCCCCTCCGGAGGTGGGTGGGCCGCGAGATACGCGGTGGCTGCCATGATCGCAGCTTGTGGTGTCTTCGGGATGATGTTGCCGTCAGCATCCATCTCCATGAACGATGTGTGGAGAGTTCAGGTCACGTCACGGCGCTCCTTGGGATCCATGTTCTCCACCCGAGAGCGATGCTTGTTTTCCTGGTTTTTGTTTGTGCTAGAGCCGGGTGCCATTGCGGAGAGTGCAGCTCGTCGCGCGCTGGACTCGGAGGCTGCTTGCTTGCGTTTGTCGAGCGTCTCCTGCATCTTGACTTGCTTCTTGTGCTCCTCGATGAGGAGGAAGTGGTATGCCATCAGTAGTTCACGTGAGGCATCTACAGGTAGGACTATGCCGCCTGCTATGGCACGGCGTGCTTGGACCCAACCTTCTTTTCTAAGTTGGATGACGTGGCCGTTGTTTTCCCCGTCGGGTGGGGGGGACTGGCTTCTTCTGTTTTCGCCGTTTCCGCCGTTTCTGCCCTGCGGGTTGGAGTTCCTGTTGGGCGGCGGGTTAGGTGTTTCCTCGTCGCCCTAGATGACTGCGGCGCATAGATAGCGCTCGCAGATTGGTCGGCTGCTGTCGCAGCTTTCGGATCCAGAACCGTAGGTTCCCTCATCCGAAGGTGGATCACACAGATCGGAGTTACAGCTGCTGCTGTCGTAAAACTCATCTGTTGATGGCGATGTGCGTAGCACAGGGTGTGGAGCCCACGAGGCGGGCCTGATGGATGGTAGGGGCACCCGCTTTGGAAGGCGGAGGGTGCCAGTCTGACCCACCTGGAAGCAGAAGCTCCTGAATAGGATCTCGAGTCCGTCGCCTACGGGCTCGAAGTCCTTCATGGTGGCCGGCGAGTGGGCGGTGAAGTCGAAAGCGCCGAAGAGGAGGTGATTCTCCGTCGCTGCAGAGTTGTAGATCGATCGGGTCAGGACCGTCACGATTGCACAATCAGCAGCCCCGGTTCCCACAGACGGTGCCAATTGACGAGGTTTCGACTCGTCAATGCCCATTGTTATGGACTTGGATTTTGGAGAAGATGGGGATGCTGGAGATCGTGGAACGGTTACCAGACAAGCAACCAGGGTACACGAGATTTACCCAGGTTCAGGCCCCCGGAGGGAAAACCCTACTCCTGCTTGTCTGCTCTTGATTACGGCGGAACCGAAGGTTACAGGGTGCGCAGATTCGATCTGGCGTGGAGGTGCGTGTGCGAAAGTATGAGTCGAGAGATCCAGGACGTGCCCTCCTGGCCTTTATATAGACTCAGGCAGGTCCCGGGCATAGTCCTAGTCGGTTACAGGTTCTAGGGTTTTACCCCTTTAAATTTCCTATCTATGCTAGTCTTGCTCTCCAAGGATCCGAAGGCGTCATGGGCCTTGGCCACCCGAAGATCTTCATGGGCCAGCGTATGTCTGTTGTGGGCCTTCCTTGGGCTGGACCAGGTATGCCGAAGTCATGTACCCGTAGGGTATAACCATGTCAGCGAGGCAATCCGGCTCCGAGGCTACTCAGGGTGCCGCGTCTTAGGCATTGTAGCTGTAGGATAGTTGTAGTCTCTTTTGTTGTAATTATTTTGATGAACAAATCCTTGTGCCATGTAGTGGCTTTTGATGCACTTAATGAATTTGTTGAGTTATGTGCTCCTTCGTCTGCGTGTTCATGTCTTTGCCTTTCTGTTGATCTAGGGTCCTTCGTGTGCTGATCCCGTTGACACCTCGCCTGTGGCGCGGCTGCTACCATCCTTGGATGATTCGTCGCAGCTTGCGTTTCTTCGAGACCGTGTTCGTAGTCTCGAGAAAGAGTTGCTGGGGGTGCGTGGCCATGCCGACGTTTGGAAGTCTAAGGCAAATCGAGGTGCTGCCAGAGAGGAGTACTTGATGGCGGAATTGCTTCGATTATCCGAGCAGCTTCAGTGTAAGTTTTTTGGGCTGTTGCCCATTTCTTCGGATGCGCCTGCTGGCCTTGCCTCTTACTTTTTTGCAAGTATTGCAGGTGCTAACCTTGCTCCAAGGGAGGAGAAGGAGCATGTTGCTGTTCAGGTCAATTGCTTGACTCAACAGGACATGGAAGCCGGCGGGTTCTTCGGATGGATCGTGACCGTGCCATGGTCCTTGCGACGGTACAAGATCGCGTTCACCAAGTATCGCGGGTGCTTCGTCAGGTGCAGAATTCACTCGCGTCGGTGTTGCATGTGATGTTTCCGCTGGATGCTGCACCTTCAACCCTCTCTGGTCTTCTGTCGAAGTTTCGGAACGTTCATCATGTCAAGGAATTGGTGCGGCAGCAGCTCGTCGCAGGGGTGAAGGCTGCGCTGTCCCTTGTTAGGCTGCATCATCCTGACGTAGATCTGTCCGCTGTGGCGGCTGGGCCGCCCCTTCGGACGGATGGTGGTGTGTGGGATATGTGTCTGCATTATGCTGTTGTAAGGCAGTATGCCGAAGAGATCGTAGATCTGTTTGAGCAGCGTGCTCAGGTTATTCTTTGTAGCATGGAGTAAAAGTGCGAATAGAAAACAAAATTTTGGGGCGAGGCACTTAGCTTTATTTATATCGTAATGGAGGATGTACATTGTTCGACTGGGTAGCCTTGGCTGAATAGCCTTATTGAAAGTAAAGGGGTAGGTAGCTAGGGGTAGAATCATCGCAGCTGCGCGACGTTCCATGGGTTGGAGTATGCGACTCCAGACTCCACGTGCTTGAGGCGATAGGCGCCACCTGGGATGACTTCGGTGATGATGTAGGGTCCTTCCCATGGTGACTCGAATTTCTTCGGTCGCTCTTGCTTGAGTCGCAAGACGAGGTCTCCTTCAACGAAGGACCTTGGGTGCAGCCGTCGACTGTGGTAGTTGCGGAGACTCTGCTGGTACACCGCTGATCGAGCTACTGCTATGTCTCGTGCTTCGTCGAGTGTGTCGATGGCGTCTTCGAGTGCAGCCGTGGATTCAGCTTCGCTATAAGCAATGACCTGGGGGGCCTGGTGGCGTACTTCGGCTGGTAGTACGGCTTCGGCTCCGTGCACCATGAAGAACGACGTGTAGCCGGTGGAGCTGTTTGGCGTGGTACGCAGGCTCCATAGGACGGAGGGTAGCTCTTTCGTCCAGGCTCCGGCGAGTCGCTCGAGTGGGCTCATGAGGCGCTTCTTGATGCCAGCTCCGATTAGGCCATTGGCCTTTTCCACCTGCCCGTTCGTTTGCGGGTGCACCACAGAGGCGTATGTGATGTTGATTCCGAGGCCTTCGCAGAAGTCTTGGAATTCTTTGGAGATGAAGTTCGATCCATTGTCGGTGATGATGCTATGCGGTACGCCGAACCTGTAGACAATGGATTCAAAGAACAGTCTTGCCCTTTTGGTTAGTGACCGGCATGGCTTCGATCCACTTGGTTAATTTGTCGACTGCGACCAGGAGGTAGACGTGCCCTCCTTTCGAGGACCTTCGCAGTTTGCCGATCATGTCGAGGCCCCATTGGGCGAAGGGCCAGGCCAAGGGTATGGGCCTGAGTTCTGACCCGGGTGCGTGTGGTTTGTCGGCGAACCTTTGGCACCCTTTGCATCTTTGGACGATGTCTTTTGCGTCGTTCATGGCCGTTGGCCAGTAGAATCCAGCTCGTAGAGATTTGGCGACAAGGGAGCGACTACCTGCGTGATGGCCATAGATGCCCTCATGGATGTCTTGAAGTATGGTTTTCCCGTCACCGATGGTGACGCATCTTTGTAGTACACCCGAAATGCTGCGCTTGTACAACTCACCATTGATGATGGTGAAGGCTTTTGACCGGCGAGATATGCGCCGGGCATCTGTCGGGCTATCAGGTAGTTCTCCGTTTATCAAGTACTGGAGGTATGGCCGTGTCCAGGTTTCTTCGACTGCCATGACCTGCATAAAGTTGTCCACGGCGACTTCTGTGTCTAGTTTTTTGGGTCCTTCGTGTCCTTCGGGTAGCGTAGCCCCCGAGAGTTCTGCTTGTTCTGGTGATCCCTTGGGGAATTTCCGCTTGATTGATGGCACGCAGATCTGTTCGAGGAAAACACCTGGTGGCACCCTTGCGCAGGTGGAGCCGATGTTGGCGAGTCTGTCGGCCTCTTCATTGCTTTCTCTTCCAACGTGCCGAAGCTCGCAGCCGTCGAATTCTCCCTCGAGTGAGTTGTAGAGTGCGCGGTACGCGATCATGTTTTCGGCGTGTGCGTCGCACTCATTCATCGTCTGTTGGACGACGAGGTTGGAGTCATCGTAGATGACTAGGCGAGTTGCACCGCAGATCTTTGCCATCCTCATGCCGTGGATGAGGGCTTCGTATTCGGCCTCGTTGTTGGAAGCTCGGAATTTCATCCGAAGGACGTACTTCATCTTGTCGCCCTGCGGGGAGGTCAGTATGACCTCGGCTCCCGCTCCAGCTTCGCGCTTGGAGCCGTCAAAATGCATCGTCCATGACTGCGACATGTCTGGGGTGTCTGGCAGCTACAGCTCCATCCAGTGTACAAGGAAGTCCGGGAGGACCTGAGACTTGATTGCAAGTCGCTTCTCGTAGATGATGTCTAGGGGTGACAGCTCGATGCCTCACAGGACCACGCGTCCTGTGGACTCCGGGTTGTTCAGGATGTTGTTCAGGGGTGATTCGTTGACGAACATCACCTGGTGCTCCTGGAAATAATGGTTCAACCGACGAGCCGTCATGAACACGCCATAGGCGAGTTTCTGGTAGTGAGGGTACCTCTGCTTTGTTGGCGTCAATACCTCGCTGAGGTAGTAGATTGGGCGTTGGACCCCGTGGGTCTTACCTTCTTCGGGTCGCTCGACCACCAGCACGGTGCTTACCACCTGGTGTGTGGCTGCTATGTACAACAGTAGGGGCTCGCGCTCTTTTGGCGTAACCAAGACGGGCGAGGTGGAAAGCAGTCGCTTCAGATCTTCGAATGCATCCTCCGCTTCGGGTGTCCATTCGAATTTGTCTGCCTTGCGTAGTAGCTGGTAGAATGGCAGGGCTTTCTCGCCCATGCGGCTGATGAACCTGCTCAATGCCGCTATTCGTCCTGCGAGCTGCTGGACACCCTTGAGATTCCTCGGTTTCTCCATGGTCATTATGGCCCGTATTTTATTTGGGTTCGCCTCGATCCCCCGCTGGGAGATGAAGTAGCCAAGCAGCTGACCCGATGGGACGCCGAAGGCGCACATTTCAGGGTTGAGCTTGATCCTATAGCGGTCGAGATTATCGAACGTCTCGCGGAGATCGTCGATGAGGGTTCTCGCCTCCCTGGTTTTGATGACTATGTCGTCGACATAGACTTGGACATTGCGACCGATCTGGTCCTTCAAGCATGCCTGCATGCACCGCTGGTACGTGGCACCTGCGTTCTTTAGCCCGAAAGACATTATGTTGTAGCAGAACACTCCGAACGGCGTGATGAACGCCGTTTTCTCTTGGTCTTCGACCTTGAGTCGAATCTGGTTGTAGCCTGAGTAGGCGTCAAGGAAGGAGAGTTTCTCGCATCCTGCGGTCAAATCGATGATCTGGTCGATCCGAGGAAGAGGGAAGTGATCCTTTGGGCAGTGTTTGTTCAGCGACGTGAAGTCCACACACATCCGCAGGATGTCCGTGTCCTTTTTGGGGACCATCACTGTATTGGCGAGCCACTCGCTTTCTTTAATCTCTCGGATGAAGTCTGCAGCGAGTAGTCTGTTGATTTCCATCCCGATGGCTTCGGCCCGCGGCTCGGATAGTCTCCAGATGGACTGCTTGACGGGCTTGGTGTTTGGGAAGACGTTTAGTGCGTGCTCGGCGAATTCCCTGGGAACTCCTGGAATGTCCGCAGGACACCAGGCGAAGATTTCCCAGCGCTCACGGAGGAATTCGACGAGCGCGCTTTCCTATGCGGGTCTGAGATTGTTAGCAATCAGCGCCGTCTTGGAGGCATCCGTCGGGTGGACCTGCACCTTCTTTGTGTTGACGGTGGAGTCAAAAGACATATCAGGTGCATTTTGTCGTGCGACTGGGGGTGCCCCGTTGTCCGTCACCTCGCGGAGCCTTACGAGCTCCTCCTGCATGCCGAATGACTGGGAGATTCTGTTGAAGTCCCTGTCGCAGTGGTCCGATCGGGTGAAGCTCCCATGGACCGTGATGACGCCCCTGGGTCCTGGCATCTTGAGTAGCAGGTACGCGTAGTGTGGTACTGCCAAGAACCTTGCGAATGCTACGCGCCCGAGGATGGCGTGGTATTGTGATGGCCAGTCCACCACTTCTAATTCGAGCCGCTCGCATCGGAAGTTGTCCAGCTTGACGAAGATGACGTCGAGCCATATTTTTTCCAGGGGGAATATGCCCTTTCCTGGGACGATGCCGTGGAACGATGTGTCTAATTGTTCCAGGCTGCATAGCGGGATCCGCATTGCTGCTAGAGTGCTTGCGAACATCAGGTTGATACCGTTGCCGCCATCCATGAAGACGCGGCTCATCTCGAAACCTCCGATCTGCGCCTCCAGCACCAGGACAGCATGACCTGGGCGAGGGATCTGGCAAGGGTGATCCGAACGGCTGAATGTGATGCAGGACTCCGATCCGCTGAGGTACTCAGGGATGGCAGGTGGAGTTGTCACGGCCAGGTTGATCTGACGGGTGATTTTCTTCTGCACCCTATTCGTTGGGCGCCCCTTCTGGATCATCAGTGCTCCTTTCGGCGGGGGATACCCGTGCCCAGCATTGTTCTGTGCTGGTGCGACCGGTTGGTTCGGGCCTCGTACGGGTGGCGGTGGAGGATCTCCATGCGCTATCTCTCCTGGTGCGGGTGTGTTCTGAAATTCAGGGGGTGGAGCTTGCTGCCTCATCTAAACCATGCTTTCGCTGAGCTTTTGGAACTCGCGGCAGTCCTTGAGCATGTGGCTTGCCTTCTTCTTACCATCCTGCTTGTCGATGTAGAAGTGGATGGTGCATGGACCCGACAGTTTTTCGTATGCCGAGTGTCCATCATCGCGACCGCGGCGCTGCCATGACTGCGTTGGGCATCCTCCATCGAGAAAGTTGCCTCCGCGGTATCCGCTGCTGTTGCGGTTGGCATCGTTGCGGCGATCGGCGTATCCGGCCGCGACCATGTAGGGTCCATCACGATCATCGTAGACGCGCGGTATCCTCTTGTTACGGTGCTCCCGTCGTCGGCCGTAATCGTCCTCTTCCTCCGATTGTGCCCGGTGGACAGAATCTTTGCCGTCGGCCCACCTGTTGGCGACATCCATGAGGTGGTCGAGTGTCTTGGGCTTGACGCGCCCAAGTTCCTCCTTGAAGTCCTGGCGCTTGACGCCGTCCTTGAAGGCGTCGATGGCCCTTTCTTCGGAGATGTGCGCCGTGGAGTTTTTGGTGTTGGACCAACATAGTATGTACGAGCGAATGGATTCGCCCGTTCGTTGAGTACAGGCTCGCAACTCCTCGATCGAGGCGGGCCTCTTGCTGGTGCCTTTAAAGTTTCGGATGAAACTTTAAGCCAACTCCTCCCAGCTTCGGATGGATCCTGAAGATAGGCTGCTAAGCCAGATCCGGGTTGCGCCTGTCAGCTGTAGCTGAAGGCATTGCATGGCGGTTTCCTTGTTTCCACCGTGCAGCTTGACGGATGACAGGTGGTCGCTGAGCCATGCCTTGGGGTCCTGTGTGCCGTCGAACTTCGGAGTATCCGAAGGAAGCTTGAAATTTTGTGGCATCCGTGTCCTTCGGACAGATCTGCTGAAGCACCGGGCTCCGTAGAGTTCTCCTTCGTCTTTGTCCATCTCGGATTCAGACGAGCATGCGCGCTTGGCTCGCGCTTTGTCGATTTTGCGCTGTGTGAGTGCGTCTCTGTCGTCGTAATCGCGGCTGCGATGACGCGAGCTCTTGTGCCTTCGAGGAAGGCCATGGTCCTCTTCTTCGGATGAAGGAGTGGGGTTGCGGTCGAACCTGACCGTAGATTTCTTTTTTGGCTCCACAGGAGCTTCTTGATGGAGCGCAGCTCCGACGAGTCCGAGACCGGTGAGTGCGGACTTGTGCATGGCTCTTTTAGGGTCCCCCTCCGGAGGTGGGTGGGACGCGAGGTACGCAGTGGCTTCCATGATCGAAGCTTGCGGTGTCTTCGGGATGATGTTGCCGTTGGCATCCATCTCCATGAAGGATGCGTGGAGGGTTCGGGTCACCTCACGGCGCTCCTTGGGGTCCATGTTCTCCGTCCAGGAGCGGTGCTTGTTGCTGTGGTTGCCGTTCGAGCTGGAGCCGATGCCCATGGCGGAGAGCGTAGCTCGTCGCACACTGGACTTCGAGGCTGCTTGCCTGAGTTTGTCAAGCACCTCTTGCATCTTGACATGTTTCTTGTGCTCCTCGATCAGGAGCAAATGGTATGCCATCAGCAGGTCCCGTGAGGCGTCTGCAGGCAGGATCGTGCTACCCGCCACAGCGGCGCGTGCCTGGGCCCATCCTTCTTTGCTAAGGCGGATGACATGGCCGGTGTTATCCCCTTCGGGTGGGGGGGACTGGCTTCTTCTGTTCCTGCCGTTTCGGTCCTACGGGTTAGGTGGCGGGTTGGGCGTTTGCTAATCCACGTCGCCCTGGATGACTACGGCGCATTGGTAGCGCTCGTAGATTGGTCCGCTGCTGTCGTAGCTTTCGGATCCGGAACCATAGGTCCCTTCATCCGATGGCGGATCGCACAGATCGGAGTTGCAGCTGCTGCTGTCATATGACTCATCTGTTGATGATGATGTGCATAGCACAGGGCGTGGGGCCCATGAAGCAGGCCTGATTGATGGTAGGGGCACCCGCTCTGGGAGGCGGAGGATGCCAGTTTGCCCCACTTGGAAGCAGAAACTCCCAAACAGGATCTCGAGTCCATCGCCTACGGGCTCGAAGTCCTTCATGGTGGCCGGTGAGTGGGCGGTGAAGTCGAAAGCGCCGAAGAGGAGGTGGCTCTCCGTCGCCGCAGAGTTGTAGATCGCTCGGGTTGGGACCATCACGATCGCACAATCAGCGTCCCCAGTTCCCACAGACGGCGCCAATTGACGAGGTTTTATCTCGTCAATGCCCATTGTTATGGACTTGGGTTTTGGAGAAGATGGGGATGCTGGAGATCGCGGAACGGTTTGCAAACAAGCAACACGGGACACGAGGTTTACCCAGGTTCAGGCCCCCGGAGGGAAAATCCTACTCCTGCTTGTCTGCTCTTGATTACGGCGGAACCAGTGATTACAGGGGTGCGCAGATGCAATATGGCGTGGAGGTGCGTATGCGGAAGTATGAGAGAGAGATCTAGGTCGTGCCCTCCTGGCCTTTATATAGACTTAGGCAGGTCCCAGGCACAGATCTAGTCGGTTATAGGTTCTAGGGTTTACCCCTTTGAATTTCCTATCTACTCTAGTCTTGCTCTCCAAGGATCCGAAGGCGTCATGGGCCTTGGCCACCCAAAAATCTTTATGGGCCGGCGTATATTTGCCGTGGGCCTTCCTTGGGCTGGACCAGGTATGCTGAGATCATGTACCCGCGGGGTATAACCATGTCAAGTTCAGACAGAAAATACCAGGTCCATTCGAAGAGGAGCTAACTTATAAATTGGCGAAGAGTTTACATCAGCCACCAGGAACTCATTTATGTGGATACTACGTCTGCGAGTACATCCGCGAGTTGACCAGTGAGCGGAAAGTTGACTCACATTATATTTATGGTTTGCGGGAGAAACTAGAGCCAGACCAGCGCATAAGAGCAATTCAAGACAAGCTGGCGGGATTTATGATGAAGGAGGTCCTTGATGTACATGGAGAGATTATGCGGATGGCATAAAACTCGATTTGCCTTAGTGATCTTCATGTAGTTGATATGATATATATATTCATCAATGACCATGTAATTTTAAAACATTTCTTCCTTTTGATATATATATCATCAATATATGCTTGCAAGGGATCAATTAATTATATAGATGCATCAACGTGTACTGTGTATGTACTAGTGTAGAATATGTGTACTTAAATATATGTTTGAAATTATAGTGAAACACAAAATGAAAAAGGAACGAAATGACAAAAAAATGAAATACACAATCTCTACCGCGGCAGAGAAACACACAATTCTCTGCCGCGACAGGAAACCTTATAGTCCCGGGTGGTGTTACGGCTCGGGACTAGAGGGTTTCCGCCCCTCGTAGCGCTGAAACAACCACGTGGCTGTTATCAGTCACGGGCCGTAGCGAGCCGGGACTAGAGGGGGGGGCTCTAGTCCCGTTTTGACAGTCCCGAGCCCAAAACAGGGGCTAGAGCCAGTTGCAGCCTGGGACTGGAGGCCCTTTTTCCACCGGTGCCTGGTTCACGTGATTAGACACAACATGATTTCTATTTCTGTTAGACCAGCCCCTGTCTAGGAGTATTTTCTGACGACCGAAAATACAAATTTAAGGGGCTTTTCTGCAAATAAAACACACATAGAGGCTGACAGTGGGTCCACTCAGCGCCACATCGTCAAATACATCTCTACGGCACCCACGGTGACCACGAGTAATGCTTCGACACGAGTTCGATGACCGTAAATTCGTATTCCTGTTGTACAATGACCGTATTAACTTTGCTAAGCAAGTTCAATGACTAACCATGGATTTAACTCTTTTTTTGTCTCCCTTGATCGATTATGAATTCGTTTTGGTACCACATGTTTGTTCGGAACAAACTTTGAATTGGAAATTGAAAAAAGAGCAAAAAAATCTGAAGGACGCAACGTGGTGTGTGGGCCAGTGATGGGCTAACCTAAACGGCCGGTAGAGAGAGATACCCATCCCCGCGAGCACCGTCATGATACTCCGTCCACCACCATCCCATGCACCGCCTCCTTCACGTATGTGCCTCTCACGTGACGCTTCGAGTGTGCTCCGGCGCCGGGTTCACCATGCAGGGCACATGGTCCGCCCTCGCCGACAATGCCTCTTCCTGATACGCACTTCCTTCCTTCACTGCCACTCAGGTACCATGCTACCATACTCCACGTAGTTCTTAGTGCTCCCGTTGTCGAGCCTCTGAATCTGTTCTGCCTCTCAGGCGGGCTGCCAATGCGCCTCCCTCCCCGTTCTGCCTCCGTCGACGTTTCTCTTTCCAATCTTCATCGGCGGGCGAAGTTTAATTATGATCTTGTTTTAGTGTTTAGATGGTGGCGTCATTTCTCTCTTTGCAAGTTAGGAACGTGGCATTATATAGTCATTTTAGGTTAAACTTGAAGCATATGCAAAAAATCAAAGATATCAGACGATTGATGGGGGAGATCCACCTCTCAAAGTGCCTAGACCCATCAAGCATGTCGAGGGTGGGTCTTAGCACTCAGGCATCCTCTCGTGCACTCCTTGATCTCCAGGACTACTGATTCTATAAAATGTTACGTGTCAAAATCCCCAATCCCTTTAAAGTCTAAAACGATATTGAAAGTTTAAAAAATAAGATAATAGGGTTTCCTATTTCCAGAGTTATAAAAAAAAGGAGAATTTCATGGGAAATATCTTAAATCAATATAGACAGTGGTGGTAACTGACGATACGATGCAAATGTATGAGATGTTAACGCAATAGACTTTAAAGTTCATAGATACGTTTTCCGACGTATCTTTGGTGCATATTATTGAGCCTAACATATTTAGGTTTCGACTTTAATAAATTAGACACCAGTTTACCTGTGCATTATTCATGTTAAAACCATTATTATTTCAAATCGTTATTCACCCCATTGAGTCGACATCTATATTTTTTCAATTGACATCAAACCAATTTCTCTTCGTATTAGCCTTCACTACATAGAGAGTAAAGATGTTGACTTGAATTTTAGTAGACAATGCAAATTTTATACCTGATAGCTCAAATTATCATGTATGGAGAATTCACTTGATTGACGGGCGGTCCCTAGGGGAGACATCGGGAGTCTTGGGCCGATGGACACAGGAATAGCATGTGAATATTCGATTCCGAGTCACTACAGAAAGGTCAAGAGACGGAGTCTAGGTTTCCTAGGCGAAATCGCCTCTCATTGATGATCGGGGACGGAGCGCCAGGAAAATTATTTAGAGGGGGCAATTGAACATTAAACTAGTTGAAGGGGGCATTTGCTAGTTTCTGGAAAATTTAGGGTCCAATATACATAACATATATGGGTGCATTCAAAAAAATCGATCATGTGTGTGTGTGTGTGTGTGGGGGGGGGGGGGGGGTATGGCCCTAATGCTCCCCTAGCTCCGTCCCTAGGGTGATTAACTCATTAGACACCGGAGGTTTGCAAGCCAAAGTAAAATCCAACTACACTTTTGATCGTGGTCCTTCGGTCCATACCGCAGGGCACAAGGGCCAGTCAACCTTGATTGGAATCATATTAAGGGTGTGTTTGATAGCTTGGGTGCATTCAGAGATTCCCAACTTGCCCAGGTTTCAGATGTTTGGTAGGTCGGGTTGATGGTCTAGACTAGGCCCACCTCATGTAGAAAAGGCTTCTCATTCAGGTTTAGGTTCAAGAGAGAAGCTCAAATCGAGGTTCTCTCCTTAGCTTGGCCAGGCGTCCCCCCCACACCTCCTCAGTAAGACGCATCGGAGTTACCGCCCCCCTCTCTCTCCCTTCGACCCACCTTCTTCACCCCACGACATTTGCTCTCCCATACAAGTTCATAGCTGCATAAGAAATCAGATGCATTGTTGCATACTTGTACACTTCAGAGGTGCAGTCCTAGATGGAGAGTCGTTATGTTGGTTAGTCCATGCCATTGATCTTTATAGTTGCCGATACTTTCATCAACTAATGAAGTACAAGCTTAATATTTTTTTCATGGCTATGTTATCTATGTAAGCTGCTCACGGTGCATGTACAACTCCTCCTCTTCCCGTCAGTAATTTGTCATGGAGAGGCATTGCTTCTATTGTGATGTTTATTTGGTAATTGGGTGGAGGGAGTGATGATTTTAGTAATGAATATAATATTTATAAGAATTTGCTGAAAATATAGATACATGCACTACATGTTCTGCTAATGGCGACGAATCTAAAATCAGGATTGTATAACATGGTAGGTTTTAAGATTTGTTATTCACTTATACCATATACCAATGCAACTTCAATAATACATTTTTGTTTTTCACTATCTCATAGTTGTGGCGGACTGGCGGTATTGATCATAACTGTTGGAATTTGGTGTATATTGGGCTATTGGCCCATTAGACAAATTCTAAAATTCTCTTTGGCCCACTTGTGTGTGGCAGCATATGGCTGTGCTAGTGGTGCTAAAGTTTAGTCCCACATTGCTAGTTGAAGGAGAGCTGAACCACCTTATATAGTAGAGTGTTGCACCACTCACTAAGGTGTGACAAGAAGAGTAGCCCCCGCGCACTCCTCCTCCGACGCCGCCCACCTCGTGAAGACGCGCGCGCGGGGGTTGCGGGTTGCGGGTTGCGGGAATCTCACCGAGCCGAGCTTTATTTTGCTTGTTGAGAAAACTGATTATGAGTCATTAACGGACGCGTTAATTACAGCCGTTTCCAGTTTTTATGGACGTGGCTGTTACCGACTCGGACGTGGGCTGAGCCCACGATCCTCCTAACCTGCACTATATAAGCGTCCAGGCTAAACCTAATCGGCACCGAGTCAATCCACACACGCGCCTACCTCCAGAACCTTGCGCCGCTGCTTTCGTCTTCTCCGTCCCGGCTTGCGGCGTGCACCGCAGATCGGGACAGTAGGCCTCCGGAACCCCGCCTCTCGTGAACCTGTACGGGTGAGGGGCGATCAGGTTTTTGGGGAGCGCTCAAGCGCGACTACTGGCAACCACGACGTCGTCCGACGACCAGTTCCCGAACAACGACTTCTTCCCGGACGTCGGCGACCTTTTCGACAACTTCAACATGGGCGACGCTGCTGCAACCGCTGCGGCTGCTATTCAGCCTACATCGTATGTGATATCGATTTCTCTCTTTCGGATTACGCTAGAGTTCTTTGTTCTAGCGTTTGGTGTAGATGTGATAGGTTTATCTTGTATAGATGTAATCTGTTCATCTACTTTATTGATCTGCATGATTGGTTTTACTACTGTTTGTATGATCATGTTTTTTCAGTTTATTATTCGGATTAAACCATATGGATTATTGCTTATATTTCCAACAATCCAAAATCCTGATTATAGGCAACTGGATTCCACTGGTGTAGCCGCGGCTACTAGGCCGCCTCCTTTTGATGGCATGCACTATAAGAGATGGCGCAAGAGAGCAGTTCTCTGGTTTAAAAAACTAAACTGCTATAGCGCCACTCTTGGCAAGCCTGAAGGAGATCTTTCTGTTGAGCAGGAAGCGAACTTTAAGAAAGCCGATACCATGTTTATGGCGGCTTTGTTCAGTGTTCTTGGGGACAACATTGTTGACCCATATATGTCATTTGATAATGGCAAGGACGCGTGGGAAGCGCACGAGGCCAAGTTTGGGGTCTCGGACGCTGGCACTGAGCTGTATGTCATGGAGCAATTCTATGACTACAGGATGGTTGATGAGCGCCCCGTCGTTGAGCAAGCTCATGAGATACAATCACTTGCCAAAGAACTTGAGCAGTTCAAGTGTTCCTTATCGGACAAATTTGTGGCTGGTGGCATTATTGCCAAGCTTCCTCCTTCGTGGAGGAACTTTGCTACTTCTCTGAAACATAAGAGACAAGAGTTTTCCGTTACGGATCTCATTGGGTCTCTTCATGTGGAAGAGAAGGCGAGAGCAAAGGACAAAACTGCTCGAGGACTTGAGGAAGGTTCTACTGCCAATTTAGTGTAGAGGAAAAACTTCCAATCCCACAAGTTTAAGAATAAGAACAAAACTGAAGGAAAGGGAAAGTTTGATGGCAAGAACAAGGTCACACACTCTACCAACTTCAAGAAGAAAAATGATAAGAGGAAAGACTCTTGCCACGTATGTGGTGATCCTGATCATTGGGCTCCTAGCTGCCCTAATCGCTTTGACAAGCGTCAACATGGGAACAGCGGCAAGTCCGCTAATGTTGTTATTAGCGATACTGAGATGAAGGATGCTGGGTACGGTATTTTACCTACTATCCTTTCAGTATGTCATTCTCCTGATTGGTGGATAGACACGGGTGCTAATACACATGTATGTTCTGATATTTCCATGTTCTCCTCTTATCAGGTCTCAAGGACCTCTTCCGTGTTGATGGGAAACGGCTCACGTGCTTCTGTTCATGGTGTTGGTACGGTAAATCTGAAGTTTACTTCGGAGAAGACCGTACAGCTGAAGAATGTGCAGCACGTTCCCTCCATCAATAAGAATCTCGTCAGCGGATCGCTTTTATGTCGAGATGGCTTTAAGTTGGTTTTTGAGTCCAATAAAGTTGTAATTTCTAAATATGTACAATTTGTTGGAAAGGGTTATGAGTGCGAAGGTCTGTTCCGCCTGTCTTTATCGGACTCATGTACTAAAGTTATTAATCATGTTTGCAATGATAATGAGTCCAATGTTTGGCATTCACGACTCTGTCATATTAACTTTGGTTGTATGACGCGGCTAGCCAATATGAGTTTAATTCCGAAATTTACCATTGTCAAAGGTTCTAAGTGCCAAGTTTATGTGCAAGCAAAGCAACCCCGCAAGTCTCATATGGCTGCGGAACCGAGAAACTTAGCACCGCTAGAACTTATACATTCAGATCTCTGTGAGATGAATGGTGTGTTGACAAAAGATGGAAAAAGATACTTTATGACGTTGATTGATGACTCCACTAGATACTGCTATGTTTATCTTCTGAAATCTAAAGATGAAGCTTTGAACTTCTTCAAAATCTATAAAGTTGAGGCAGAAAACCAACTTGATCTTAAAATCAAGCGGCTAAGGTCGGATCGTGGTGGAGAGTACTTTTTAAATGAATTTGATTTATTCTGTATGGAACACGGTATTATACATGAGAGGACGCCTCCCTACTCACCTCAGTCAAATGGGGTGGTCGAAAGAAAGAACCGCACTCTAACTGATTTGGTTAACGCCATGTTAGATACGTCTGGTCTTTCCAAGGAATGGTGGGGGAGGCGCTAATGACTACGTGTCATGTCCTAAACCGTGTTCCTGTAAAGGATAAAACCATGACTCCATTTGAGGAATGGGAAAAGAAAAGGCTTAAACTCTCTTACTTACGAACTTGGGGTTGTTTGGCGAAAGTTAATATTCCAATACCCAAGAAGCGAAAGCTTGGACCAAAAACCGTTGATTGTGTTTTTCTGGGATATGCTTTTCATAGCATTGGCTATAGATTCTTGATAGTAAAATTTGAGGTATCCGACATGCATGTTGGTACAATTATGGAGTCGAATGATGCGACTTTCTTTGAGGACATCTTTCCTATGAAAGGCATGTCTAGCTCATCAAATCAGAAGATGACTAGTTCATCTAGTTAGGAATTTTCTATAATTCCTGAACCCACTATGCTGATAGAACACTCTGATGATCCTGTGGAGGATGACAATGAAGCTCCCAAAAGGAGCAAGAGACAAAGGACTGCAAAGTCATTTGGTGATGATTTAATTGTGTACCTTGTGGATGATACTCCCACTTCTATTTCAGAAGCCTATGCATATCAAGATGCTGACTACTGGAAGGAAGCTGTCCAAAGCGAGATGGACTCCATCTTAGCTAATGGTACTTGCGAAATCACTGATCGTCCTTATGGGTGCAAACCTGTAGGATGTAAGTGGGTGTTCAAGAAAAAGCTTAGACCTGATGGTACTATTGAAAAGTACAAGGCACGTCTTGTGGCTAAGGGTTATACCCAAAAGGAAGGTGAAGACTTCTTCGATACCTACTCACCTGTAGCCAGATTGACCACTATTCGAGTACTACTTTCCTTGGCTGCCTCACATGGTCTTCTCGTTCATCAAATGGACGTTAAGACAACTTTTCTAAATGGAGAGCTAGATGAGGAAATTTATATGGAGCAGCCTGACAGATTTGTAGTAAATGGTCAAGAAGGAAAGGTGTGTAAGTTAGTGAAGTCTTTGTATGGTCTTAAGCAAGCTCCTAAGCAGTGGCACGAGAAGTTTGAAAGAACTTTAACTGCTGAAGGCTTTGTTGTAAATGAAGCTGACAAATGTGTGTACTATCGCCATGGTGGGGGCGAGGGAGTTATTATATGTCTCTATGTTGATGACATATTGATATTCGGGACCAACCTTGCTGTTATCGAGGAGGTCAAAGAGTTCCTATCTCGCTGCTTTGAGATGAAGGACTTGGGAGTGGCTGATGTAATTTTAAACATCAAGCTACTAAAGGATGACAATGGTGGGATTACACTGCTTCAGTCTCACTATGTGGAAAAGATATTGAGTCGCTTCGGGTATAGCGACTGCAATTCTTCTCCAATGCCTTATGATTCGAGTGTGCTACTTCGAAAGAATCGAAGGAATGCTAAAGATCAATTGAGATATTCTCAAATTATTGGCTCGCTCATGTATTTAGCCAGCGCTACTAGACCTGACATCTCCTTTGCTGTAAGCAAACTGAGTCGATTTGTGTCAAATCCTGGAGATGATCATTGGCATGCTCTTGAAAGAGTTCTGCGCTATTTAAAAGGCACTACGAGTTATGGTATTCACTATACTGGGCATCCTCGAGTACTTGAAGGTTATAGTGATTCAAACTGGATATCTGATGCTGATGAGATTAAGGCCACAAGTGATTATTTGTTTACACTTGGTGGTGGCGCTGTTTCCTGGAAGTCTTGCAAGCAGACCATCTTAACGAGGTCAACAATGGAAGCAGAACTCACAGCATTAGACACAGCCACTGTTGAAGCAGAGTGGCTTCATGAGCTCTTGATGGACTTACCTGTGGTTGAAAAACCAATACCCGCCATACCGATGAACTGTGATAATCAAACTGTGATCGTCAAAGTAAACAGTTCTAAGGATAATATGAAGTCATCAAGGCATGTGAAGAGGAGATTGAAATCTGTCAGGAAACTGAGAAACTCCGGAGTTATTGCGTTGGATTATATCCAAACATCTAAGAACCTGGCAGATCCTTTCATAAAGGGACTATCACGTAATGTGATAGATAATGCATCGATGGAGATGAGTTTGAGACCCACGCTATGAGTTGATCCCAGTGGCAACCCACTCTATGTGATCGGAGATCCCATGAATTAGAGATGGGAGACAAGTTGTTGGTCAGCTGAGAGGAGAGTATTCCCATATTATATTTACATCTCCATAAAAATGCAATACTCTCTTAATCTGCATGGCAGGTTGATATTTATCTTAATGTGTTCCAAGTGGCTTTTTATAAGCGGAGATGTTGTCCTGCAGAACATCTCTTGAGGAACACACCTATATGAGTCTGACTGTCAAACGTCGCAGTCCGTGAGAGTTGGGTGCTCTCTAGTAAACTCATGAAAGGCCCTGGAGTATGACGCATAAGCTCCAAACCGCGGGGAAGCCGACGGTAGCCCTGTACCGGTCTAGATTTTGTGTGAAACTAGCGCGCAAAAAACTTGTAGTTCAAGGCATAGTCTACTATTCAAGTTGCAAGCTAGTGTAGCATAAAGTTTAACGTGGAAGTTCAACTTAACAGTCTTCACTATACACCGGTATATAAAATAATATTCTGAAAGAAAAGTGTTGTGGTGTGCCAATGAGACTTTGTGGGGGATTGTTGGAATTTGGTGTATATTGGGCTATTGGCCCATTAGACAAATTCTGAAATTCTCTTTGGCCCACTTGTGTATGGCAGCATATGGCTGTGCTAGTGGTGCTAAAGTCTAGTCCCACATTGCTAGTTGAAGGAGAGTTGAACCATCTTATATAGTAGAGTGTTGCACCACTCACTAAGGTGTGACAAGAAGAGTAGCCCGCGCACTCCTCCTCCGACGCCGCCCGCCTCGCCTCGCCACGCCTCGTCACGACGCGTGCGCGCGCGCCGCGGGTTGCGGGAATCTCGCCGAGTCGAGTTTTATTTTGCTTGTTGGGAAAACTGATTATGAGTCATTAACGGACGCGTTAATTACAGCCGTTTCCAGTTTTTATGGACGTGGCTGTTACCGCTCGGACGTGGGCTGAGCCCACGATCCACCTAACATGCACTATATAAGCGTCCGGGCTAAACCTAATCGGCACCGAGTCAATCCACACACGCGCCTACCTCCAGAACCTTGCGCCGCCGCTTTCGTCTCCTCTGTCCCGGCTTGTGGCGTGCACCGCAGATCGGGACAGTAGGCCTCCGGAATCCCGCCTCTCGTGAACCTGTACGAGTGAGGGGCGATCAGGTTTTTGGGGAGCGCTCAAGCGCGACTACTGGCAACCACGACGTCGTCCGACGACGAGTTCTCGAACGACGACTTCTTCCCGGACGTCGGCGACCTCTTCGACAACTTCAACATGGGCGACGCTGCTGCAACCGCTGCGGCTGCTATTCAGCCTACATCGTATGTGATCTCGATTTCTCTCTTTCGAATTATGCTAGAGTTCTTTGTTCTAGCGTTTGGTGTAGATGTGATAGGTTTATCTTATATAGATGTAATCTGTTCATCTACTTTATTGATCTGCATGATTGGTTTTACTACTGTTTGTATGATCATGTTTTTTCAGTTTATTATTCGGATTAAACCATATGGATTATTGCTTATATTTCCAACAATCGTCACCCTAGGGGAGGAGATAACCATATCAAACTAAATACAACCTACGAAACAAACACTCGGCTCAACATATCTAAACTGATTCGGGCTACCACGCATGCAAGCAAATGACAAAATCTCTGGTGTACGAGGTCGTCAGTCCTCATGTCTTAAGGGAGATAGTAAATGTAGGGTGGCATAGGCTACTAAACACACCCTTAAGTACTATATCAATTTAGTCTGCTGGTTCCCTTTGGTTATCGGGTACCTTCATATCCGAGCTTGCGGTCTTCAAAATATGTCGCCCATGGCTGGCCTTTACCGGCTCAATGAATTTCTTGATCTACCTACACAGTGTAAACGTCCACCCACCGGCTCACACAATTAGATGTTGTTCATTTTCTGATCTATTATTATTTTAAAGTCAGATAAAGGTATTCCAGTTCAGTATACTTTCATGTTAGACTCTTGACTGTAAAGAAGAACCAAGGAAATACATACTCTCGCACTAGTTATTTACCGGGAGAGCCTAGATTCCAGACGTCTGATTTTTAGTTATGTCTAAGTCGTCGATGTCGTCCTACTATTTTGTGCTAATTCTCAGATGCAATCTAGTTTCAACTGGTAAAATTTGTACCAATTCTTAGTTGTAACTTAGTTGCAACTCATTAAATTATCAGTTACAATCTAGTTGCAACTTATATGTAATTCGTATATTGTACAAATCGATATACAAATCGCGAGGTATATTTAATGGTAAGAGAGACGATCGAGACATAACTAAAAATTAGACGTATGATTTTTAGCAAAACCGTTACTTGGTACTACCTCCATACCGGTTTAAAGGGCTAACACGTAGTTTAACAAAAATAGTTTGACCACAAGTTTGATTAACAAAATATGAATTATAAATTTCAAAAATTATACCATTGAATTCATATTCAAAATATCTTTTCAATGATATAATTTTTATAACATACAATGGTTAAACTTTTTTTTTAAACTACGCGATGACTCTTTAAACTGGTACGGAGAAAGTAGTAAAAACAGCAGTGACTGGAACGTCCTTCGGTTAAAGCACATCCTCTATCTTAAATTCTTAATCAAATGTAGTACTCCTAAACCGTTCCAACATTGAACTCTGTTCTTGAATTCCTCTGCAATGCACCTCCATATAAGACAGTCTAAGGTAGCCTCACAGCCACAGCGCACGCAGCACTCGCAAACGCTGATCCATTCCAAGCACCATCGATAGATCCAATGACCGGCCGGCTTCTTCTTCCGCTCCTGCTCGCCTTCCTCGTGGCCACGAGCTTCTCGTCCCGAACCGCAGCATCAGCTCGCCAGGAGGCTCCATCAACTCCTTCCTCCCCGTCTCCGTCCCCGGCGTGTGATGAGCATGCCGGCCAAGAAGAAGCCGCCGACGGTCGGTTCGTGTTCGATACATCGGCGCTGGCGCCCCCGATCGTGGACGAGGACGACGAGCCCGCTGACTACCGCGCGTCCCCTGGCCAGATCAAGGGACAGTACTGATCCATCCATCCATCATCATCCGATTCAGGGCCGGCTCTATAATTTGCGGGGCCCTAGGGCAAAGTTGATGAGTGGGCCCCTAAGGGATCGCTAGGGGCAGAGCCAACAATTTTTAGCTTGTACTAACTATAATTTATATTGTAGAAATTTTCCTAAGTAAAAATGATAATTGGCAATTTATCATAATAATAAATCAAATTCTGTTTACAAAAGTGGTCCATTACACCGTTAATTTGAATTGTTGAAAATAGAAGTCCTTGCTCTAGGAAGAAAATGATGTACTCCCTATGTTTGAAAATAGATGTCGCGAGTTTGTCAAAATTTTAAATGAACTTATATATTAAATAGTATCTAGATTTAACCAAATTTTAACAAATCTGTGACATATATTTTAAGACAGAGGGAGTAGTTATTCATGTTTTTTCGAATAGTTAGACATACTTTAGTATATAAATACATGTGAATCTAGATAAACAAAATCACTTATTTTGGTCGGAAGGATATATTGTTACATAGCACCGTGTTCACTATTTTCATTGTCGAAAAGCACATTTGCAATAGGCAGAGCAGTTTGCCTTCGTCTGGTTCGTTTCAAACTAATGGACGACGTGCTAATCACTGAATTCCGCCAGCGACCGAGACGGACGAGGCCTACATCGGGTCTACAAAAGTTGCTTATGAAACAGATCAACTCGATTGCTCAGGTTTCATAGGCCTAGAGCCCAACATAAATACGTATATGTACATGGGAGGATGCAATTGTGGGCCCCTCAAAGGCGTAGGCCCTAGGACGTTGCCCATGTTGGCCATGGGTCAGAGCCGGCCCTGATCCGATTGATGATACGGCCTCGGTGGATAGCTTAACTGAACCCTGATGATGCCCGTCACCGGTCACCTGCCTTTGCTTGATTATTATGATTCTATCTGAATCTTTTGGATCTTGAGTTCGCTTTGAGACTACCAAATTGACGAATTGACGATCACAGAACTCCAAATTGGAAAGAACTTTGAGTTTTTTTTTGAGGAACAGAACAGCACTCTGGTGTATGTGGGCCACTGAGGACTGTCCAAAATTAGCAGTACCGAAGAGATTTTAGTGGGCCGGTCCACGCAAGAGATACACGACACAGCGCCGCCGTCCCTCGCCCCGTTCCTCACCGCGCCGCCGCCTCGCCGAGCTCCGCGGCCTCCTCCCAGTATCCTGTCTCCGACGCCACCCGGCCATGGGGCTCCATCCTCCACTTCCACGCCTCACCTTCCCGTGCGCGCTGCTCAGGCCGTGACCCGGCTTCGGGTTCCCCTCGCTCGGACGAGGCCGCGCGCACGGCCTTGCCGCCGACTGGCTCCCTCCTGCGCCGCCACCCGGACACCGCCCTCCGCCTCCTCCACGTCCACGCCTCAACGCTCACGGCATCAAACCTCTGAAAAGAAATGGCATCTCTGGCCCGCGCCGCCGCCTCCGCCAAGAGAGCAGCCCTCCGCCAGGCGCCCCTCGCCGGCCGCAGCCTCGGCTCGTCCCTACCGCCCGCTTCCACCGCACGAGCCGCCCATATCCTCCGCAGGTAGGTTATTGGGTGGTTCAGTAGATGGATTCGTGGGCGTGGTCTGTGTTTGCTTGCGTTTACATCGAGGTTCCTGCAGGTCGGCGGTGCCTGGACTGGAGACGCTGTTGCCCCTGCACACCGCGGTGGCGGCGTCGGCGCGCCTCAAGTCCTGCATCGCCGTTGACTCCACATGCTGGAGCTCACTCTCCCAAGGTAAAACCTGCTCAGCGCCTCCTGCCCTCCTTCAATTTTCTTTTTTTGTGAATTTTCGTTGTCAAATGAATTTATCCAGTGAGCCCTGAGATTATAGTAGGAGCCCTCTGTGTCCGAAAAATTGGATCAAATTCGGGCCAGTGAATTATGAGGCGCTCCATTTTTTAATTGATTTCCCCCGATTTGCAAAGTATGTCACACACCAATTCGGTACTCTATGCTTGCTGAAATTGATTACGAGGTGCTCCATTTTTTTGATTGTATCTTACTCTAAGGACACAGTTCTTTGTGTCAGTGTATAAACCAAAATGTTTTCCTTTTTTTTTGCAGAGGTTCATGATTTTACGGCGAGTACGGGTTTGTCTGCGGGATTCATGCAAACTGATATTGTGAATGCGCTCCGTAAAGGTGATCGGCAGCGAGCATCCATTATGCTCTCGAATCTTAAGCAAACCAAAGAAGCAGCGTTAACTTCGGAAGATTTCTCTTATATATTGGAGTACTGTGCAGAAGCACCTGATCCTTTGGTAAATATACTGTCAGATGCATATTTTACCGAAAAAATGGAGTTTGGTATAGTCATTTTGATTGGTGCTTCCTTTGGATCTTCTCCAATATGTCTAGTTTGTTATGGATATTTTGGAGATCATGGAGGAGAAGGGCATAGATATTAGTAAAAGCAATTATAGATCCGTCACTCGAGCACTCGCTGAAGGAGGGTATGCCAAGGAGGTATGCCATACTTCTCATGTCCCAAGTGCAACTTTTTGTATTTTTAACTTGTTCAGTTGTTAAATAATGGAAACACACTTATGAAACTGCTTTAAGTAGAGCATTAATAGCATTAATAATGTAATAAACGCTTGTACCACTAAACCCACTGTGTCTTCTGTGTAAACTGTCCAACTTTCCATTTCTTAATGATACAAGCTAGTAGGCAGTCAAAATGTCAATACCAGTGTGTCCATCCTTTTGTATAAACGAAGCTTCAACTCTAGCCCAAGACCTGTTTCATTGTACTTGATAAATGGTTACATTATTTCACGCCTTGGCCAAAATGATATATTAGCTATTTCTTCATGTGCCAGTGTGTCCCCAAGTTTGTGCGTGGGCATGCCCTCAAATATTTCATGCTCACCCATTGTTTGGTTTCACATGTAGACCTTGAGTTTGGCCATCGTTTGGTCGGTACCTAAACTTAAAAATCATCTAGAAGCAAGGTTCTATTAAGCGCTGAGCGCTGAATGAGCATTTTGCCTCCGATTTTCCCTTTTCTGAAGGATTAAAGTGCTAAGCACACACTTAAGCGCAATTAAACGCTAGGCGTTTTGCATCCGCTCAGTGGTTAGGTGTGCTTAAGTGTGCACTTAGGAGGGCTTATAATTTAACAATGTCTAGAAGTAATCTTGACCGCTCTCTGTCTGCAACCATTGTTTGCATATGGCCTGGCAATGGTCTTCTCTTATGCAACAGTGCTTTTTCTTCTGATTTGCTGGTGACATGGCAGACTCGTGATAGTGATGGTGTAAGCACATGGCATCCACATCATCTAACACTGCTCCAAATTGCTGCAAGGGAGTCGGCTGGATGGTATTGGAAGTTGAGGGTCTGATTCTAGACTGTTTTGAAGTTATAAGATGAAAAGCCGGCGAGGTCCAAAGTTCAGGGTTTTAAAGTGGACATTGTCATTGTTTGTGTATATAGCATATCCGTAGGAGATTGGCGAATTAGACAGCGAGTTGTAACAAGCGATCTCTTATTCTGTTTAATCTTTTATCATGAGCCTTTTTGATGAAAAATATGTTGTTTTGTTGATCTTTAATTTTATCTTCTTCTGCCACTTGTGCTCTGCAGTTCTTTATAATTTAATTTCTTAAATTTATCCTCTTGTGTTATGTGTTTATCTGCTTATATTGATTCCTTGTAGCATATCAGTTTTTGCAGGAGATTCTGGTAGCTCCTTTCAGTTTTCTAGTTGCTGACAATCATCTTTCCGATGTAGGCACTTAAATTGCTCACTCTTCTCGGGGAAAAAGAAAGCACTTATGGTGTTTTGCCGATTTTCAACATCTTTTTAAGTGCCTGCAGAACAAATTTGAATGATTTTGGGAGCTGTCTAGAGAAAATGGAAGGTCATCTTCTTGGGAAGTCTGAAATAACGTACTGTGAGCTTCTGAAGGTTCGTGTGGATAAATGTTCAATATGCCTACTTTTGATATTCAGATTCAGAAGTTTATTTTCATATCTGGAGAAAAAGTATTAGTATACCAGGCCTACCTTTTGTGGCTGCAGCTGTGAGGAGACATAGCCATCCATGGTATTGCTGACTATTTGATACTTCTTTTCTGAATTAACATTTGATTGCATTTTTTTGCAATTTGTATTCCCTCTGGTCCATCACTGTAACCATCACTTAGTTTGTGATACTTTTGTTGGGAACTGTTGCATGTAGATCTTAGTTTCTTTTACTTCTGGTCACATCCTTTTCCATTCTATCTATTTCACTTTTAGGGCGTATCTTGAGATTTTTTCTTCTGTTTTCATGTTATATGCTGCATTTCACATGTTTCTTGGGATAAATCAGCTCCTACCACATATATGTTAAGATGTTCATCTGTACATGGTTTTAGATCGAATGTTGTGCCAGCTTGCTTATTTGATTTATGCATCTTTCCAGGTTGCAGTTTTGCAGGGAAATTTGTCTGCAGTTCATGATTTATGGAAGGACTGCACTAGGTACTATAGTCCAAGCATTATTACTCTGAGGAAATTCGTGAAGGCTTTCTCTACGCTAGGTGACCTTCAATCCGCATATCATATCTTGCAGCGTATGGTTGTCCTTGCTGGAGAACGCACTGACCATCTGAGGGTGTCTTCTAAAAGGAGATGCCAATCAACAAGATTAGACATTCCTGTACCTGCTTTAAATGAAGTGGAAGATCTCAAACTTGTATTGGACTATGATCCACCATCGTCATTTCAAGGAAAGATGGGAACTGAAGAATATTTGGTTGATGCTCAGCCGGAGCCGTTCCAGGTGGAAACTCAATCATCAAAACATAAGCAATTGAAGAGTTATGTGTCAGTTATTTCTGCTGGTCTGTTCTCATTCCAATTTCATAAGCCCAGTTGTATATACTTGTAAAATCTGTTTTAATTATATTTATAGAACTTATTTGCTTTCAGTCTTGTTCCAGGTGACAATCTTGGTGACAATTCTGGACTAGACAGTGGGAGGATGACAAAGACATTGAGATTTGCACCTGTTGCAGTAAAGAAAGTCTTGAGATGGTCTTTCAATGATATTATACAGATGTGCGTGCAACTTGACAACTACCAGTTGTCTGAGCAATTATTTCTAGAGGTGACAAATATGTATGGTTTTGTTAGCTTAAGTTATATTGTGGTTTGCAGTCTTTCTGCTGACTTACGTCTTGACCTAAGCACTTCCCTTGTTACAGTAGATTTTTGAACGTTTCTTTTCTTCTAGATGGTTGAACATCAGTGTGTTGACATTCCAATTAATTACGTAATTTATTTCATCTGCTGTACCTGTTCCATCTAGGTCACATTAATTGAATTCGAATTTTGGTTCTGTAATATTGTGCTTTCGATTTACTAATTTTCTTCTTAGATAGTCACAAAAAATAGAGCAAGTCCATTTCTGCACGAAGCATGAAATTTGTTTGAACTTAGTAGCTGGCATGTGGGCCAGCACCACCAGCAAATTGCCCAGTATTTTAATTGTTTGTTGATTTGATGCTTTTTGAATGGTTCAAGTATTTAAACTGAAAACTTTACATGTTCATACAAACTGGTGATTTGAAGACCAAAAATTTCTGCTGTATATTTTGCATACAAGAAGTTCAATGTTTATGCTCAATGTTGTCCTTTCTTTCTAGATGCACAAGATTGGACTGCGACCGTCAAGTTTTACATATGATGGTTTTATCAAGTGTGTGCTAGCTGGGAAAGGAGTTGCACATGCTATGAAAGTGGTATGCTACCAATTTTATGATATATCCAGTTAACACGAAAGGATATCTTGTTAAATATGCTTGTGTACAGTAATTATTTTCTGAAACCCTGAATATAGTTATGCTATACCTACATTAGCATAAAGTAACATGCTGTACTGTTTTAATTTATATAGATAATGTAATTCTGATGTTAATCACTGTTATTTACTCCCCGTCCATAAAGCCTACTACTACTACTACTATAATATTTTATATTTTTGTGCTTTCCAGATTGAAGTGATGGAGAGAAGGGGTATTCAACCTTATGATGGTGCACTTGTTGCTCTCTCAATTGGCCATAGCAAAAGTTTACAGTTGGATCTGGCTGAGCACTTCCTGGGAAGAATTTCAGATATAAAACCGGACTATATTCATGCTTTTAATGCTTTGCTTTCTGGCTGTGACATTATGGTAACACATTGACTTTGAAAAGAGATTCTGATATGTCATACCTATTGTCATCCTAATTTCAGCAAGGTCATCTATGATAAGTTACCGATCTGCTGACATATGGTCTATCAATTATCTTTGTCTTTTCCTGTCTTTAATAGTTGTACTCTATTTCGTATCAGCGATAATATTTTTTCTGTTTTTTTCAGTGTACTTGATTTTACTTGATTGTATAGAATTACGAACTAACTCTCCTCATTATTTTTGTAGAATGAACCAGAAAGAGCTCTCCGTGTATTAGCTAGAATGAAACACTTGGGTTTGAAGCCACATATCTGGACCTATGAGATTCTGTTTTCTCTGTTTGGCAACGTCAATGTTCCTTATGAAGAAGGAAATATGCTATCACATGCTGATGTTTCCAAAAGGATCAGTATAATCGAGATGGACATGTTAAACCATGAGATCCAACATAGTTTTGTGTCTATGAAGAACTTGGTATGTTTACTTTACTACATTCTATCTATGTAGATCTTCATCTATTTTTTTCTTTCAGTGTATCAGATGTAATGTTCTTGCGAGAAACACACCCATTTTTACCTACAAGTAAGAAACACGCGGTAGTTGACTGTTTTGGTAACGATTCTTTTTCATATGCTGACTACATGACCTTTGCTATGGTCATTGGAAAACAGTGAGTCTAATTTTCTTGTTTCCTTGTTTAGCTTTTGATCTAAAATTGCTCCATCAATAGAGTTGGCACTTGGTGCTAGTAAGAACTAAGAAGTATGCAGCACATTTGTTTCTAACTATTCTGTTAAGAAATAATGCCATTTTATGTCTCTGTTCCTTGGTTTCACATCATGCTCTAAGCTGGTCGAGATTTGTTGTTGCTTGTTGATGACAGCTTGTTTAATTTATTGAGTCTATACCATGGCTGGCTTGCATGATCTGTTTAAACTAGCATATGTCAGCATAAGTTATCCTGTCTTATCCAGCATTCCCAGTGTCTAATCCGTTATAAACTTATGATTCTGAAAAAGGGGAAGCAAAGGTTTTAACTTGTCTGAGTAAGATATCTCATTTGCATGTGATGTAAGACTGGACTTTAATTGCTAATATGGGTGTGTTGGTCAGACCTAGGAGAGTGGGAAGTACTTCACTGTGAATGCCATTCACAATATTGCTTGTGTTTTGATGATCTTGTAGGATTATGTACTACGGCTTGTACGATATGTTGAAATTAGCATATCATTGGTCACCCAGTCATACCCCAAGACCTCACTGGCTTAAAATTTTACCATGATAGTTGTCAAATTAGATTGCTAAGACCAATATGATCTTCGATTGCTCTTACTGTGATTGCATTCTTGTAAGTATTGATGTTTTATTTGCGAATTATGTTATTTCAGATACGAGCCTTTGGAGCCGAGGGAATGATAGATGAAATGCTGAGGTATTTGAATGTTGCCGAGAATGTCTTATGGAACATGGATCCTTATCAGAGGAGTGATCTCTACGGCATTGTGTTGCATGCTCTGGTTAAAGCCAAGGAAGTATGGGTCTACTTTTAACATTTGTTTCATTATATGAAATGATGAATTGGGTTTAATGTTCTCGCAAGGCTATTTTGTATGCTTTGTGTGTTTTCAATGGAACTTGTTGAATTTGATATCTTTCTGGTTTGCAGACAGACAAGGCAATAAGAACTTTCAAGATCATGAGATCATGTGGTCTTCCAGCTAATACAGCTATTTATAACGTCATGATCGAGTGCTGCAAATTGTTGCCGTGTATCAAATCAGCTGGCACCTTGGTGTCTTTGATGCTCCGAGATGGCTGCTTCCCTACAGTTGTGACTTATACATCTCTCCTGAAGGTAAGGCTGGTTAATTGCAGGCGCGTTACTACTCACTGTGTAACGTACTGCTGATTCCCATGTTTTAGTTGATTTGAATTTCTGTGCCCCATTTGAGTCTGATGTCATGTTTTTGCCATGATAGGTTCTATTAGCAAAAGATGATTTTGAGGGGGCACTGGATCTGTTGGACTTATGCATAACTGACGGAATTCAACCTGATATAGGGATTTTCAACACAATACTCTCAGATGCCAATGCAAGAGTATGTCTATGATATAATTTGTCAACTCTTATTTCCTTGAAATGATGCAAAAGTTGTACTCATTTCTGGTCATTCTTCACAGGGTAATATTCACATTGTTGAATGTATTGTTGAGTGCATTCACAGAGCAAAGATTCAACCCGATGAATCGACACTTTGGTACACGTTCTGTGCCTACGTTGATCAAGAACTGTACAACACTGCGGTCGAGGCATTGCAGGTCCTCAGTATGAGAATGATATCCGAGGACGCAAGCGTTCTCAAGGAGAAAGGAGCGGCTTTAGAGGATCTAATCCTCAGCGAAGAACCAGATGCTGAATTAAGTATCATCAAGGCATGTAGAGCAACCGGCGAATGTAGCGCGGCAGCCTTATTGAACCTGAGGTGGTGCGTGATGATGGGTTCCACTATATCCTGGTCACCTGAGGACAGCCTCTGGGCGAGGAGACTGGCATCTTCTTATGATGCTAACACCAGATCAGACATGCGATGAGATCTGTGCATCAGCCTGTTTAAACCGACCAAGGGGATGGGTTTGCTGGTGCGTTTGCATGGTTTTGACATGCTCTCGGGGACAACTGCAGGTGATGTGTAATTCTTAACATCATTCACCTGGCTACTTACTAGCAGTTCACCTGCATCATTCACCGGGCTGTTGCATGGTTTTGACACACTCTTGAGGTCAGTAGTAGCTATAAGGAGGAGCATCAGGCTCACAAATTTTGCATGAGGTTAAGGTTGATGGTGACGAAGATTGAACCGCCTGGAACTCACCTCCACTCAATATGTCGCTTCTTTGGTTAATGAAGAGAAGGTTTTTTGGGCATGCATCTGTAATGTATACAGTGGCTGGGGGATTACAAGGCATCAAAAAATCGCTAGGGGATAGGCCATTTCAGGGCATGCATCTTGCTCATGCCGACGCTAGAAGGTTGTACAATTATATGGAAGAAATGGATCTGAATTTCCCCCCTTGCTCGTTATTGTAAGAACACCTTAATTAAACTCTGTACGTCGACGACGAAATTCTCTCCAGAGACACCTTTATACTCCCTCTGTTTCAAAATATAAGATGTTTTAGAATCTAGACTTGTTTTAGTGTGTAGATTCACTCCAAATTTAAGTGAACATACATACTAAAAGAAGTTTAGGTACTTTTGCTTCATAAAGCTAAAACATCTTATATTTTGAAACGGAGAGAATAACGCAGATTTTGCAGTTGAAATAAAATATTATGATTGCTAATCTATTTTGCTACTAGTTCTACTGAAAAAATTCCTCATTTGCCCACATTCTTGGGCTTTCTCTGTGGGTTTTACGTCCGGTAACCACAAGTCCTTGCGAACAAGAAGGATGCGAAATTTCTAAGATATCAGATAAAAAATATACTTTCTTCGACCTATATTAGTTGACTTAGATTTATCTAGATATGAATGTAAATTTAAGTCAATTAATATGAGTTGGAGGAAGTAAAAATTTTATATAACTCTCAATTTCGAAAAAATCTGAATTATTTGAGGGAAACACGATTTTTTTGGTAAAACGGAGTAAATGGTTATGAATACTACTGGGCTAATAATCGTGGCCGAGAGGTTTGTGGGCTAACAATGGGCTAATGCGTACAAAAGTCGACTCCGGGATGGCCCATAGAAAGAGTGGGCTTCGAAGGTTTCGCTAGGGTTTAACGCCATCGACGCCGCACGTCCGAAGGAGAAGAAAAGAAATGGCATCTCTGGCCCGCGCCGCCGCCTCCGCCACGAGAGCAGCCCTCCGCCAGGCGCCCCTCGCCGGCCGCAGCCTCGGCTCGTCCCTGCCGTCTTCCTCCCCCGCACGAGCCGCCCGTATCCTCCGAAGGTAGGTCACTAGGCGGCCCAGTAGGTGGATCATGGATGGATTCGTGGGCGTGGGTCTGTGTTTGCTTGCGTTTACATCGAGGTTCCTGCAGGTCGGCGGTGGCTGGACTGGAGACGCTGTTGCCCCTGCACACCGCGGTGGCGTCGGCGCGCCTCAAGTCCTGCATCGCCGTTGACTCCACATGCTGGAGCTCACTCTCCCAAGGTAAACCTGCCCAGCGCCTCCTGCTCTCCTTCACTTTTTTTGGGTGATTTTTCTTTGTCAAATTAATTTCTCCACTAAAAACAACACTTGTTAGTTACGCGAAATACTGGAGTTAGACACTTACTACTGAGTATGTAGCATTGTGGTACAGAGTATAGCTGTTGATACTATGGTGGACATGACTTTGTTATTGTGCTTACGTTACTTAGGAACCTATAAATAAGAGATTGTATCAGTGTCTACACTGATATAATAGTTAAATATATGCCAGTTAGAAGTATTGTTCATTCTCTTTGGAGACTGAATCACAGCGTTTTCCGCCTGCCTAAGCTTATCGACCTTGATTTCTGTAACCTCTCCGACCATTTGTCTATGTCCCCTTCCCATGACTACTTTTACCTTCTTTACCATTTCTCCCCTCCTAAAACTTCCTCACCATGTTGTCTCTTGTAATTCATCTCCTGTCTCTCACAACTAGGACTTCGTGTGACATGGTAGGGAAACGATGGCCTATGTTGCCTCTATTGAAGAGGTCTACTAACCGGAATACAAACCTTTTCTTTGAAACCACGTTCTTGATCTCCTACTATAATCTCAGTGCTCACGGGCGCTAGGTTTGTTTTGTAGAATATTGATATTACTATGTACTTAGGTTTATGAGCTATTTGGCATATTTACACTAAGATTTTTGGCATGGTAGAGTAGACCCTGGTTGTGCATCATCTGGTAGCAACGATAGTATTTTCAAATCTTATGCCTCAAACGAGTGGAGTCTAGTTCTCGGTAATGCTTATCAGATGCTGCTGCTTTTGACTTCAGTTTCTCTTTTGTTGTTCTAATACGTATCAAATGCTGCTAGGTTTTTTGTGTTAGTAATACATACTGAATATTTAGGTCTTGCTTGGTAGATCAGACCCCCTTTTTACAACTAGGAAATATCGAATGGACCAATTATAGCTATCAAGTTAACTGAGTATGAGATGTTTGTAGTTGGCACCAACTGGTGCTTATTCTGTGCTCATTCATACTGGAAAGGATGGGGTATTTATCTGTTGACTGTGGTTGTTATAGGTTTTAAAAAGCGCATCTGATCATGGTTAGGAGCTGCACAGCTGAGAAGCGAAGACACCGAGTTAAAAACAAAGTGCGTTTATTTGCCATAGTCCTTAGAACATGTATCCCGTATATTTTTGCCAATTTGCTCTCGATGAATGTACTCTTAACATAATAATGGAGCATGCAAGAAGTTGCCGCTGTGTAACCCTCTGGACCTTCATTTTCTGTTGAGCTTGGAAAAACCTGGAATGATATCTATTGCTTCAGTGCTTGAAGTGTTCCTGAATTTTCTATGAGCTTGAAACCATCCTGAATTTTCTATGAGCTTGAAACCATCCTGAATTTTCCATGAGCTTGAAACCATCCTGTATAATTACTGACTTAACACGATGCATTGTGTGTTGCGTCATCTATTCTTGACCTGACTTGCTCTTACGTTTCGTGATATAGGATATGCTTTGCCTTTGTGACAAAGAGCTGCACCTACCTGAAGAAGCCAATGAGCATTAGGGATTAAAGACACCTCGGGGCTGTAATAATTAGATACTTGTAAACTGATGGTGCATCAAAACCTGTTTAATTTTATAACGTGATCCGTCCATGTTTGGGTTTCTAGATGTCGAAAGTTTTGTGCCCATGGATTTTCTGGAGCTCTTCATTTGTTATGCATAATGCTTTCCCTTGAGCATTTTTCTCTTCATATCTGAAATTGTGTTCGAATGAATTGACTCAAAACATTTATAGTTTAGATAGGGACCTCTTATAGTCTCCTTCTCTACTATAAGTCTTTGATTAGTCCATATATCCCTGTTTGTTTAGAATGCACATCGTTGGCCCTATAATTAGTTATAATATTTTACATCCTCGGCCCTATGATTAGTTATACAAGTTTTTTTTTTATTTGAGAGTGGCACATTAACATTTTCTAAGCTTGCACGCCCACCACAGCCCTTGACGTGCCCTGGCACCGGATTTGGCAACAGAGCCGTCGGCTCTTGCCTGAGCCGGCCTTGTTCTGGCTTTCTGGTTAGCTCTTAGATCGACAACGTGCTTGAGGTCAAGCAACATTTTGATCTCCTCCTGCTGGCACGTAGAGTTGCTGATGATCTCCACACTACCAGTGTTGTTGCTGGCGATGTCGTTATTGTGCTCTTGCACACTTGAACCAGATCTCAAACCTCTTCCAAAGCGATTATGCCCTAGCCGCGTGATCCAGTGTGTCCCATGTGCATCTTTTTGACCGGTCCTCTTCACATTGAAGATGATGAGCATCTTTGGCTACACATATCTCATCGCTCTACTAACTTGTTTTCACGCCTGAACTGTTGTGAGCTTGAAATCTTCCTGAATTTTTTTATGAGCTTGAAACCATTATTCTATGATTTCCCTTGATCGACTTAATGTGATGCACTGTGTATCGCATCATCTATTCTTGACCTCACTCAGCTCTTGCATTTCATGATATAGGATATTCTTTGCCTCTGTGAGAGCTGCACATACCTGAGGAAGCCAATGAACATTATGATATAGGATATGCTTTGCCTCTGACAATGAGGTGCATCCAAACCTGTTTCATTTTATAACGTGTTCCATAGGTGTTTTGGTTTCTTAATGTTGAAAGTTTTATGCCCTATGGATTTTACAGAGCTCTTGGTTTCTTAATGTTGAAAGTTTTATGCCCTATGGATTTTACACAGCTCTTCCTTTGTCACGCGTAATATTTTTCCTTGAGCATTTTCTGTTCATGTTTGAAAGTGTGTTTATGTGAAGTGGCTCACGATGTATGCAGTTCAGATTAGGAGGCCCTTACCGTCACATCTTCTCTAATACTGTAGAAATCTTTGATTATTACATATGCCTTGTTTGTTTAGAATGTACATCCTCGGTCCTATGTTTGGTTCTACATCTTTGTATACTTTGAGGTACCAGAGGCTTTCTTAGCTGTGGGAGTGACACAATAAATTTCTCTCTAAACCTGGACGCGCCCCACCATCTTTGCTGGACCAGCAGCCGTTTCCTAGGCAATGGAGCTGTCATCGTGCAAAATTTACGGTGCATGCTGTTTATTCTTGCGCACAGAAGCCGGTTTTCTTGAGTAATGTTTCGATCTCCTCCTGCTAGTACATAGGCTTGCAGAAGTTCATCTCATCATCGATGCTGTTTACCGTGCACTTGAATCAGATCTGAAACCTTTTTTGAAGCGATTTGAAACAATTTAGTCCAGTCTCTTCCCCACTGTGGAGCAGAGCACTGCAGCCATGGACGGAGACGGGGACGAGACCACTTGTCTCCAGCCCGGCGAAGCCCCCAGTGCCCGAGCTCGAACAGGGCCTCACAGAGGAGGTAGAATTGACGCCGGAGCTCACCGGCTTTAGCCAGGCCATCTTGGCTAAATAAATCCAGATCTTAGAACTAGACCTGGAGGAATTGCTCCATGAAGAAAAGGCTCTAGAACTCCAAAGTCTACCCAGCTGCTCGCTGGCCCCACACCCTCTGATCCCCATCTCTACCATGGAGCTCAGGGACCCAAAGAGAAGCAGAGCTAGTCGGAGAGCCAGAACGGCAATAGCACGCCAACACCACATCAGGAGAAGCCGCTTACCATCACCAGAGAACCTGCCACGGACTCGGGAAAGCAAGCCAAGAAGATAGGGGCGGCGGCGCACCAGGGGAACCCGGATCTTATCACGCGGGCGTGCGGTGGACCTCTCCAGCGTCAGCTCTCCCCATGAGAGCATCTTCACTGGAGCAGGAGGGACCGCATCGAGGGGAACTGGATCCATCTCGTTCTTCTCGAAGCACCCATGGCAGATCTTATTTAGAGGGATGCTTGTCCTCCACTCCACCGCCGGCTCCACCACTTGCCACCAGCAGGGAACCGACAAGCAGAGGAAGAACAAGGCGGGGAGGATCTGGTTGCCGGCAGCCTCCCGCCTACCCTCAGACGCCACAGGGGCAGACGCCATCACCGCAGACACAAGACTAGAACCTAATCTACAACTACTAGGGGTTGCCAGACCACCTGATCCATCATCTCGCCGGCCGGCAGAGCGAGAGGGACAGGGGCGGCAGGAGGATGCGGTGGTCGACTCTCAAACTGGTCTGGAGGAAGGTGGAACTGCGGCCCAATATGTCATGGAGTTTGGCAGATGACAAGCATCAGCACGAGCGCTCAATCTCCCTAGCTGAACCACGTCATATATAGTGGGGAAGGAGGCGTCCATCCTATCGAGACCCCTTTTAGATCATGGTGCTGGTGACCCTCCTGCTAACAGTGATCTCAACATCCTTTCTCTGGGAGCTCCGGTGAAGCATAGCAGACTGAAGATTCCTCGCCGCCCTTAACTATGAAAACAAGTTAGGCCCCGTTCGGTTCACGGGAAAAATAAAGGAATTTCATCGATCGATTGGTACCGGACGCCAGGCTTCTAGACTTTCCTTTGTTTTGTATTCCTTGGGTTTACATCAACTGCATCTCCCTATTCCTTTCAAGTTTTTTTTACCTATGTTTTTCCATCCCCCAAACCGAACGGGGCCTTAGTAGAGCGATGAGGCTTTGATACAAATGGAGACGTAGCAGTACAAGGTCAGGACGCACGCAGGCGGACGTCCGTCTGCATCCCTAGGAAGCACCACGGCGCAATCTGTCTGCGCCATGCCACAAACTAGTTGTCGAGCTCCACAACCTTGGGGGTGTGTATGAACAAGGCACACACACGAACATGGCACACGCACATCACGGCTCCTGGGAAAACCAGAATACAGATGCTAATTAAGGTAAACCGTAAAAAACACCAACATGCCACGCAGACTTTGCGGCTCATGTGAAAACGAAATTACATACTTGCTCCCATCTAAATTACTAATTGATTTGGATTTATTACAGACAACTGGACGTTGACACTGACACTCTCACTCTCACCACGCGCAGACATGTCCCATATATCGAAGGCTTGGATCCGCTAGAGTGGGCGTGCTGGCGCGGCGGCGGCGGCGGCGGCGTGCTTACCCCCTTGGCAGTTGCAGTCGTTCTTGAGTACGCACTCCACGAAGCAGATCTTCACCTTGTCGCCGTCGCCGCCCTCGACGATGCACTTCCCGGCGCACGCGCAGTTCTTGGAGCAGATGCAGGCGTTAGGCCCCGGGACGTCCTCCAGGCAGTTGACGCAGATCTCCGCCGACCCGAGGCCCAGGGTGCTAGTGGCGCCGGCGGCGATGAGCATCACCGCCATCGTCATGCCGACCACGACCACAACGACAATCATCTTCGTCTGGCCACCGGCGGACGCCATTGGTCGATGGATGCAAGCTGCGAGATGGAGATGGACTCTATCGTGCGTGTACGACTATATGGCTGCCAAGCTGTCTGATGCATGTGCATGCTATGCTAACTGGCACGTATTTATATTGACCTCGTGAAGAAAAAAAAATGCAGGGTCTCCCCGTACGATTGATCATCCATTTCTCCTTCTCGGATGGGAAGCTCTCTAGTATGTCTAGCTCAGACAGAATGACGGAGGGATAAAGTGTAAGGCAAGCAATTAAACTAGCTTGGCGTGCAGGGGTGACCGATCAAGGACGGACAGACCGGCCATGTCACGATTGTATACATGCATAGACTAGCTAAGCTAGCTATATTATCTGGTCTGTCGTGAGCGACCGATCACCGTGCGCACCAATGTGTTGTCTTGGCTCGATCTATCATGTCCGCCAAGCCTCGAGACAAACCTCGGCTCAGCCCGGTCAATATCGCGTCACCAGGAGTACGTACAGCTAGCTAACCAGACTGGCAATTGTACCGTGCACTTTATATAGTATGCACGGGTCCACCTTCTTTTTTTCTTTCACCTTTATATTTTTTTCGAAAAATCTAGCTAGCGACCGGTCAGTGGAGGTAAAAATCTGGCGGACGTGCATGCAGTGCGTTGCTAACGAATCAAAGACAACAAATAATCAAATTGAAAATTTAAAATATTTTATAGATCAATCTATTTATCCGATTTAGGATCCGTTTTCACCGTTGAGCTAGTCGCGACGAGATCTTCAAAACTAGATCCCATGTTGGTATGTTTCGATGAAATTTTTGTCAGATCAAAAAGTTATCCATCCCTAACACTTGAGTTATCCATATCATAATATGTAAGTTATCCACCCTATATTATATAAGTTACCCACCGTATAAACAGGCTAGGTCGCGGAGTTCTCATATTTCCCATATGGGTAACTTTTACATATTTTTGTCTCATGAAACCTTGATTAACGAATCAACGAGCGATGAGGCTCGGTACCTAACACCCTTTGAAGCTTTGTCACTCGTACGCCACGGTAGCGACGATGTGCAAAGCCGAGCCGCTAGACTACCGATTGTCCTTTAAGTCTATTCACTATAACTTAGGGTGTGGATGAGGCATAAGATCTCATTTATTATATCATACAAAAAATGTTTAGATTTAATTTCTTCAAAAAAGTATGCTTGATGTTTGACGCGATAGTCTTTTAAGCCCGTACGCCTCTCATGTTGACGAACGACGAAGCGGAGCCGCTAGAGTAACTTTTGTATTCTGTCTCTGCTTAATTTTTATAGTGACGGATAACTTATATGTTATTGGTTGGGTAACTTAAATGTTAAAGTATGGATAACTCTTGTGTTACCGGTGAATAAATTATTGTATAATATCATGGATATTATTTTATATTCATATATAACTTTATATAATTTTTAGGATAACTTTAGTTTTCTTTATGGCCATCGTAATGTTTAAGACCTGGTTACCTCTATCTTAGTTAATTATATGTACGATAAATTTACTTGATTTGCACAGGTTAGCCTAGGTGTCAGGATATCGAGTCTTCAAGGTCGATGCGGTGAAACTTAAGTCGTAGGAGTTTACATTTGTGTTTACGCATGCATAAAAAAATCAAACACACGATTTATACATAGGGTGGATAACTTATGTAATATCAGGTAGATAATATATGTAGTTTAACATGGATAACTTTTATGTTACAGGTGGATAACTTTTGGATCTGAAAAAAAAGTTCTCGAAACATATCGATATGGGATCTAGTTTTGAAACCATCGTCACGACTAGCCCAAAGGCGAAAACAGATCTAAAATCGGATATATGGTTTGACCTATAAGTTAATTTGAATTTTTAGATTTTTAAATTTAAATTAGACATCAGCTATTTTGTCGTTTATAATTAACAACTAAATAGACACTTATTAGACCCTGGACCATCTCATGCATCGTACACATATCTTTATGCATGTATGCTCTCTCTGCATGCCCGATCCTGATGGCTGCTCTTCTCTAAACGTCCGCCAAATTTCATCACTTGTAGAACGGGTAGCAGCGTCCTATTTTTTTGGCAATCAATATCATGATATATTTATAGTAGCATATAGTACACGAATAGTATGCAATCCACAGGAATATAGTAGCACGGTAAATTTGGAGGATCCAATCCACATGATTTTTTCTAAGAAAGCCCTTTAGATCAAAGGAATCTCACCTTCAAAATTTCTATGGATTGCATTTTTACACTCTAATCCCATAGAAATTTTAACATACACTCTAACCTCTTTAATTTTTACACTCATTCGCGTAGGATGTAAGCATCACATTTCCTGTGTTTCATCCAAATGACTAATCATGTAGGTTTTCTCTATTTTGCAATCCTCTGTTTTGTATGTGTAACCCTGTCAAATTGCTAGCTTTGTTTTTCCTGTTCATGCGCTTTGAAATTCTATGATCCAAAGAAACCCTTAGAAGTGTCATGGTATGGTAGTGGGTTCGTGCTTTGAATTGGTCTCCAAAGGAATGTTGCGCGGGCAAAGAATACCCACTTGATAGACCTGAGAGATCGACCGAATCTTCTACCTCCGCCGTAATTTCCAGGCGTTGGAGCATTGCCTCAATGTTCTCCTTTGGTTATGGGATAGAGAAGTAGCATGATAAATTTTATTTATAGTTTCTAAAGCTGCTGTTTATTTATAGTATGCACGGGGGCGCGTTGTTGAGAAGGACCAACGGCGAGCACGGGAAGCAGAGGACCAATGGAGAGCAGGAAGAGGCCGATGACGATGCCGCAAGTAGGACAGCGGAGAGCTCGCGAAGCAGCAACGCAACGGGGGACCAGCAGAGCAGCAGCACAGGAGGAGGTCGAGGACAGAGAGCTTAGGTGCGGCAGCGCGATCAAGACAGCTGAGCAGACACCTCTGGTGGGTAAAAGTGGGCAGACGAATGCCACTTATCACTCACAAATTTACAGGGATCAGTATCTATAGCCTTATTGGGCAGCCGTGAGCACGCCCACTTACAGCCTGGCACACAACACGATATCACCCCGCACTACTGATCGACCGATCGAGCTGCGTGCAACATGAAAATCGCTTCCGTACAATTACATATGCTCTTGCGGCGCCGCGCGTGCAAAACGGGAGGCAAGGTGGACAAATATTTCACAAGCGCGTACGTACGTGGTAGTACACATGGACCAGCGTGCGACGAACGAGCTCGTTAATAATTTTTCTTACGCGTCGGCTACCTGCTTGTTGGGTGCAACAGGCAGCGATGATCCTTTCTTCTTCTTCTTCTTCTGCGTGACCAGCGTCCTGAAGTTGACGGGATCGGCATAGTTGGTGTCGCCATGGAAGAGGGCCAGGGTTCCACGCTCCACGGTGGCCTCTGTGGCGTGCAGCATGTCCCAGAACATGTACTCGTCATGGTTGTCCGTGCACATCGCCGTGCCAGGGTCGCCGCACATCTTCTCCCCCATCAGCTTCCCCGCTCCGCAGCACGCCGTCTTTACCTCCCTCAACCCTGATTGAATATATGAGCGAGAAATATCAACCTTTGATCTAGACGCCTTACAGGTACTCTTTCCAATTCGTGAAAAGTAAAACATGCGCATATATAATGAAATATCCGTGGCGTATACCGGTCACGAGTGGGTTGGCCATCATGTCGGTGAGGATGTTGTAGTTGTTGGCGATAGAGTACTTGAGCTCGGGCATGTAGGCCGCGGCACTGCCGGCCAACTCGATCCGTAGGAGGCTGTTGAACCACCGTGCGAGGGAGTTGGCCACCTCGTTGCATTCGCCCGTGGGCATGAGCACTCTCTGCCCCGGCGTGCACCCGATCGGCGGCACGTCTAGGATCCCCACCATCCGTGCCCCCAGGTTGTACAAATCCTGACATACACATGTTTCTCCAATTAGCAACCTTTTACTCTCTTTGTTTGGTAAGATGTTTTAGTTTAGTGAAGCTAATGTATTTAGATACCTTTTAGTGTGTAGGTTCAAATACATACTAAAAGGTGTCTAGATACATTTACTTCAAAAACCTAAAACATCTTATATTTCTAAACGGATGCATTCATATAGATATAGATATATACCTGGATATGTCCAATGTAGGTGGAGACCATCTTGGCGATGTAGGCCGGGGCATCGCTGATGGGCCCACTGAAGGCTGAGAAGTCGTTGCCGCCAGCGCTGAGAAGGAAGAAGGACTGCGCCAACATGGCCTCCTTGCTAGGGAGGCACACCATCCTGTCTACGGCTCTCTTGAAGTACCTGATTTGTGTCGCCATTGTCAACGTCCCGTTTCCCTGCATTCATTCACGCATATGGTACGAAAGATGGTGCTAGCTTAGCTAACAAATATTGAAGATGCTGACTACTAGTATCAAGATCGATGTTGCTCACAGTGCTGTCGAGGATGCCAGATCCACCGGAAGCGTAGTTGGCGCCGATGTTGCACGTCACTAGTAGAACTTTCTCGTGCAGCAGCATGGACAGGTACGCCGGGGGGCTCAAGTCGAAACCCATATGATATGCTGCTCGCACGCATTACATATGAGGGGGATTACATTACAGACGTGAGAGATGGATCAAAGCTACTTATTCATGTCCATATTGATGTTCTTAATTTGTCTAAATTCATATATATATCTAGTTAAGTAATTAGACTAGGTGCATTCGTATTTTAACAAAGCTGAGAATATTAATATGAACCGAATGGAATAATATTTTTTCGTCCGCGCGTGTACTTACAGATGTAGTCGGCGGTGTTGTAGCCGTTGGTGAAGCGTCCGGTGGGTCTGCCAGGGAGGTCGAAGCCGTAGGGAGAATGCGCCCAGGGCGCCGGAGCCGGCAGGTAGTCGTTGTTGCCGACATCGACCAGCGAGTCGCCGAACACGTACACGGCGTTCACAAGCTGCTGCTGCTGGCCGGTCTCGCCGAGAGGGCGCACGGCCGCCGAGGAGCATACCAGGCCGGCGACGACGACCACCACGCAGACCAGCAGCTGCTCAGCGATTCCACCATTCATCCTCATGGCCGCTAGCCACGTACGTGTGAGGAGAAATGCTCAGCTTTGCTAGTAGCCAGGTCTTGGTGTGAGGATATGCTTGGATCGTGTGTGATCGACTGGCCATTTTAAAGAGGTTGTCTCGTGAAGCACGTGTGTAGATGGTATTTCGCTGTTGTGCACGCACGTACACGATCAACTTCAATGCTTATGAGCGTGGGACGGATGGATGGTTCGTGCATCCGTGTTGCGCATGGTTGATCAGTCGTCCTCGCCGTAGGGTGATCACTTGCTGTCACGCTGCCTCTATTCATACGAGCAGAACATGACTAGACCGTGTTACGCATAGATCAGTGATGTACGTACCTACCTGTACGTATAGGTCGATTTTTTTTTTTTGAGAAGGGGATAAAACCCAGCCTCTGTATGAACGGACATTATTACTTATTGTATGATTCATAATTCGTTATAAAACCAACTATGCTCAACAATCACGAAGGGTTTACATGCATCTAAGGAAAACAAGATGTAGCGCTCATGCATCAACATGATATTCTGTGTCACCGAAGTGGCACCACACTGGCTGAATAAATCCCGGCCCTTGGCCTACCGTAACGCTCTCAGACCGGTACTTTGCAGTTTTAGCGATTCCATCAAATTTGCATAGAAATGATTTAAAGACACCCACTAAATACAACATATATGGCGAAACATACACGCAATGCAGGTGGTGGAAAATAGGTAATACCATTACAAAAGTTCACAAGGAAATATATATACAAATGTATATATTGCAAAGATACAAATCACGATGAAAGCAAAAGAGTTTTTTTTGTGTGGAATTCCATCGATCTATTAATAAGCATCAACAGTAGTACAAAGAGTCTTAAAAGTAATAAAAATTACAAATAGGTCGATGAACCATCTAGCGGCAACTACAAACACTAGCACGAGCCGAAGGCGCGCCGCCGTCCTCGCCCCTCCATCACCGGAGCCGGGCAAGGTTGTGTTGGAGATATGTCCTAGAGGCAATAATAAAAGTAGTTATTATTATATCTTTGTGTTTATGATAAATGTTTACATTCATGCTATAATAGTATTAACAGGAAACATTAATACATGTGTGAATTTGTAAACAAAATTAGAGTCCATCGTAAAGGCTCTTTATAATACTAGCTTGTTGGTTAATAGATGATCGTGGTTTCTAAATCATGAACATTGAGATGTTATTAACAACAAGGTCATATCATTAGGAGAATGGTATGATGGACTTACTCCTATAGATAAGCGTAGCATAAAGATCAAGTCATTTCAATAGTTTGTTTGCTATAAGCTTTCTGATACATAGTAACCTAATTCCTTCGACCATGAGATCATGCTAATCACCATCACCGGAAGGATACTTTGATGACATCAAACACCACACCGTAACTGAGTGGCTATAAATGTGGCATTGAGTATTTGGAAAGTATGTGTTGAGGCACATGGATCAAGAGTGAGATTTGTCCATCCATATGACAGATAGATATACTCTGGGCCCTCTCGGTGGAATGTCATCCAATTAGCTTGCAAGCATGTGACTGGCTCACAAGGGATCACATATCACGGGAACGAGAAAAGAGTACTTATCGGTAACAAGGTTGAACTAGGTATGCAGAGATACCGACGATTAAACCTCGAATAAGTAAACTATCGCGAGACAAAGGAAAATTGGTATCGTATGTAAGTGGTTCATTCGATCGCAAAGTAATCGTTGAAATATGTGGGAGCCATATGAATTTCCAGATTCCTCTATTGGTTATTGATCGGAGAAGTGTCTCGGTCATGTCCGCATAATTCACGAACCGTAGGAGACACACTTAAGAATTCGATGTTGTTTAGTAGATATGGAATGAAAGTAGGGAAACCGAATGTTGTTCGGAGTCTCGGATGGGATCCAGGATATCACGAGGAGATCCGGAATGGTCCGGAGAATAAGATTCATATAAGGAAAGTCCGATTCCGGAGTTCGGGAATGATTTCAATGTTTTCATCGGAGAGGTTCTAGAAGGTTCTAGTAGGTTCACCGGACCGGAAGGGGAATGGTCCATGAATGTATCATGAGTAAGTGAAATGATTGGATCATGTCCTAAGTCACTTTGGTTGGGAATTTGCGAGAGAGAAATAAATCTCTAAATTGAAAGTCAAAAGGGAGGTTTGAAAAGTCAAACTGGAACAATGGTTTCCTAGTGGAAGAAGGAAGAGTCCTTCCTTCTATCCAACTTGGGTTTGAGTATGGATTCAAACTCCCCTCTCCCAAGCCTCCCTCCCTCTCATAAATAAAGGGGGAGGGCTGCCCCAAAGAAAGACACACACCAGCCCTCCCCACCCGTGCCGCGCCACCGCCGCGCCGCCTCTTGCCGCCGCCGGCTCGTCGTCGTCGCTCTAGCCGCCACCGACACCACCTCCTCCTCTCCGGCCTTCTAAACCTAGATTGCCGGAAAACCCTAGATCCACCATAACTCGCACCGGCTTAGGCGAAGCCCTGCGGGATCTTCCCTCTATGTCTGACACCACGCCGTCGTGCTGTCGAAGTCACGAGGGAGAACTACAACCTCCGCTGCCTGCTGGAACAAGGGAGAGGAATGTCTTCATCGAGTACCGAACGTGTGACCGACTGCGGAAGCGCTGCCGGAACGTAGCGCCGGAAGGATCGTCTACGCGATCTTGAGACCGGCAAGTGTACGACTACATTGCCCACGAGAATCTGCTCTCGTTAACCGCTTTGAAATCTTCAAGGGTGAGTACTCTAATCTACTCGTTGCTTCAATCTAGTAGATAGATCTTGGTTTGTTTGTATGCATGCGGTAGAAATTTTTTGTCTTCCATGCTACGAACCCCTACAGTGGTATTAGAGCTGTGTCTATATGTAGATCTATTGCACGAGTAGAACACAATGGTCATTGTGGGCGGTGGTGCTTTTATTATCAATTGCTTTTTGTGTACTTTGCATCTTGCGGTATGATGGGATGAAGCGGCCCAGCCTAACCTTACATGACATCGTTCATGAGACTTGCTCCACGCTTAACATGCAACTTGTATTGCATAAGTGGCTTTGCGGGTGTCTGTCTCTTCCATCATAGTATAGATTCAATTTACAACGGGCACTTGATAGTTCAAGCATCAACGTTGTGGTTCTTGTTCGTAAGTTAGAACGACACTTATTGAAAGCCCCAAACCACGTAAAGCATGCAAAGAAAATTAGACGTCTAACTTTGTTTTGCAGGGGTGTGCTGTGATGTGATATGACCATGATTGTGATTATATATGATGTATGCAATGTTCCTTATTGTAAGTCGGCAACCGGCAGGAGCCATATGGTTGTCTTTTAATTCCGTTAAGACATGCGTGTCTATTCAAAGTAGTTGTAATAGTTGATGCTGGTGGACGACAACCATGAAGCGGCGCCATTGACCTTGACGCCATACCGGTGATGATGGAGATCATGTTCGTGCTTGAAGATTGAGATCGGAAGCACAAGAAGAAAGGCCATATCATATCACATATTATGAATTGCATGTGATGTTAATCCTTTTATGCATCTTGCATTGCTTAGTTCGTGACGGTAGCATTATAAGATGATCCCTCTAGCATAAAAATTTCAAGTTATAAAGTGTTCATCCTTAGTAACCGTTGCTAAAGCTCGTTGTTTCGAAGCACCACGTGATGATCGGGTGTGTTAGATTCTTCGAGTGGAGCAAGCCAGATTTGCTCATGCGGAATCTAAGGTTTGATCTTGACGAGCCTAGCATGTACAGACATGGTCTCGGAACACGGATCACTGAAAGATAAAGCATGAGTCATATAGTAGATATGATGAACATGTTGATTGTTTGCCATTGAAGCTACATCAATTCTCATGATGATCGGTTTTGATGTGGTGGATTTGGTTCGTGTGATCACTAAAACAATGTGAGGGATATTGTTTTGAGTGGGAGTTAACCTAGATTAATTTAACTATTAATTAGAACTCAATTTGTCATAAACTTAGTATAAACTATTGCAAATATGTTATAGATCAATGGCGGCCCCTACCATCAATTTTAATGCGTTCCTAGAGAAAGAAAAGTTGAAAAACAATGGAAGCAACTTTGCGGATTGGTTTCGCAATTTGAGGATTGTCCTCAATGCTGGTAATTTGACCTATGTGCTGGATGCACCACTGGGTGACCCACCTGCAGCTGATGCTACCGATGAGGTAAAGAATGTTTTGCTCACTCGGAAGAATCAGTACTCCACAGTTTAGTGTGCTATCTTGTATGGTTTGGAATCGGAGCTTCGGAAAAGGTTTGAAAACCATGACCCACATGATATTGCCCGTGAACTCAAAATGATATTGGAGGCTCACGCGGCAGTTGAGAGTTATGAGGCTTCTGAAAAGTTTTTAACTGCAAGATGGAAGAGGGCAGCTCTGTCATTGAGCACGTGCTTAAGATGTCTGGGCACGCAAGCAAGCTTCAAAGCTTGGGTATAGTGATTCCTAATGCTTTGGGGATTCACCGTGTCCTCCAATCACTACCACCAAGTTACAAAAACTTTGTGATGAACTACAATATGCAAAACATGGACAAGTCATTGCCCGAACTCTTCTCCATGTTAAAGTCTGCAGAAGTGGAGATCAATAAAGAGCACCAAGTGTTGATGGTCAATAAAACCACCAAATTCAAGAAGCAGGGCAAGTCTAAGAAAAAGGGAAACTTTAAGAAGGGCGGTAAGAAAGTTGTCGCACCGATGAAGAAGACCAAGGCTGGGCCTAAGCCTGATACTGAGTGCTTTTACTGCAAGGGAGAGGGTCATTGGAAGCGGAATTGCCCTAAGTACTTGGCGGATTTGAAGAACGACAACATCAAGAAGAAAGGTATATCCGATATACATGTTATTGATGTGTATCTCACTAGTACTCGTAGTAGTGCCTAAGTATTTGATACTGGTTCGATTGCTCATATTTATAACTCGAAACAGGTGCTGCAGAATAGACAGAAACTAGCGAAGAACGAGGTGACGATGCACGTTGGAAATGGATCAAAGGTTGATGTGATCGCGGTCGGCACGCTACCTCTTCATCTACCATCAGGATTAGTTTTATACTTAAATAATTGTTATTTGGTGCCTGTGTTGAGCATGAACATTATATCCAGATCATGTTTATTGCGAGATGGTTACTTGTTTAAGTCCGAGAATAATGGTTGTTCGATTTATATGAGTAATATGTTTTATGCACATGCACCTTTGATAGATGGTCTATTCTTATTGAATCTCGATTATAGAAATACACACATTAATAACATTGAAGCTAAACGTTTGAAATTGAGCGATAACTCAACCTATATGTGGCAATGTCGTCTTGGTCATATTGGAGTGAAGCGTATGAAGAAACTCCATTCCGGTGGACTTCTTGAATCACTTGATTTCGAATCACTTGAAAGATGCGAAGCATGTCTGATGGGTAAAATGACTAAGACTCTATTTTCTGGTATAATGGAGCGAGCTACGGACTTATTGGAAATCATATATACCAATGTGTGTGGCCCAATGAGTGTAGCATCGCGCGGTGGTTATCGTTATGTTCTTACCTTCACGGATGACTTGAGTAGATATGGGTATATCTATTTCATGAAACATAAGTCCGAAACTTTCGAGAAGTTTAAGGAATTTCAAAGTGAAGAAGAGAATCAATGTAACAAGAAGATTAAATTTCTACGATCTGATCGTGGAGGTGAATATCTAAGTTACGAGTTTGGAGAGCATTTAAAGAAATGCAGAATACTTTCACAATTGACACCGCCGGCAACACCACAACGTAATGGTGTGTCCGAACGTCGTAATCGAACTCTCTTAGATATGGTTCGTTCTATGATGTCACTTACAGATTTACCGCTATCATTTTGGGGTTATGTATTAAAAATCAGCTGCATTCACTTTAAATAGGGCACCATCTAAATCCGTTGAAACGACACCGTATGAATTATGGTTTGGGAAGAAACCTAAATTGTCGTTCCTTAAAGTTTGGGGTTGCGAAGCTTATGTAAAGAAGTTACAGCCCGACAAGCTTGAACCCAAAGAAGAAAAATGTGTCTTCGTAGGATACCCAAAGGAAACTATTGGGTATACCTTCTATCATAGATCCGTGGGTAAAATCTTCGTTGCCGAGAATGGATCCTTTCAAGAGAAGGAGTTTCTCTCGGTAGAAGTGACTGGAAGGAAAGTAGAACTCGACAAGGTTGTTGAACCTTCTCTCGAACTTGAGAGTAGCGCATCACCGGAAGTAGTTCCTGTGGCGCCTACACCAATAAGAGAGGAAGCTAATGATGTTGATCATGAAACTTCGGTTGAAGTAACTACGGAACCTCGCAGGTCAACGAGAACTCGTACCACTCCTGATTGGTATGATACCGTTATGAGTGTCATGTTGGTGGACAACACCGATGACCCTGCGACATATGAGGAAGCGATGATGAGCCCAGATTCCAATAAATGGCAAGAAGCCATGAAATCCAAGATTGGATCCATGTACAAAACCAATTATGGACTTTGGTGGACTTACCAGATGGACGGAAGGCTGTCGAGAACAAATGGATTTTCAAGAAGAAAACAGATGCTGATGGTAATGTAACTGTCTATAAAGCTCGACTTGTCGCAAAAGGGTTTCGACAAATTCAAGAAGTTGACTACGATGAGACTTTCTCACCGGTAGCGAAGCTAAAGTCTGTCAGGATTTTGTTAGCAATCGCTGCATATTACAATTATGAGATATGGCAGATGGATGTCAAAACGGCGTTCCTCAATGGAGACATTGATGAAGATTTGTATATGGTATAACCCAAAGGTTTTGTTGATCTTAAAGATGCTAACAAGGTATGCAAACTTGAACGGTCCATTTATGGATTGAAGCAAGCATCCCGGAGTTGGAATCAACGTTTTGATAAGGTAATCAAAAGTTTTGGTTTTATACAAACTTATGGAGAAACTTGTTGACATGGTTATACCCTACGGGTACATGATCTCAGCATACCTGGTCCAGCCCAAGGAAGGCCCACGGCAGATGTACGTCGGCCCATGAAGATTTTCGGGTGGCTAAGGCCCATGACGCCTTCGGATCCTTAGAGAGCAAGAATAGCGTAGATAGGAAATTCAAAGGGGTAAAACCCTAGAACTTGTAACCGACTAGGTCTATGCCTGGGACCTGCCTGAGTCTATATAAAGGCTAGGAGGGCACGACCTAGATCTCTCTCTCATACTCTCGCATACACACCTCCACGCCAGATCGAATCTGCGCACCCGTGTAACCTTCGGTTCCGCCGTAATCAAGAGCAGACAAGCAGGAGTAGGGTTTTCCCTCCGGGGGCCTGAACCTGGGTAAACTTCGTGTCCCCGTGTTGCTTGTTTGCTAACCGTTCCGCGATCTCCAGCATCCCCATCTTCTCCAAAACCCAAGTCCATAATAATGGGCATTGATGAGATCAAACCTCGTCAATTGGCGTCGGACGCTGATTGTGCGATCGTGACGGTCCCAACCCGAACGATCTACAACTCTGCGGCGATGGAGAGCCACCTCCTCCTCGGCGCTTTCGACTTCACCGCCCACTCGCCGGCCACCATGAAGGACTTCGAGCCCGTAGGCGACGGACTCGAGATCCTATTCGGGAGCTTCTGCTTCCAGGTGGGTCAGACTGGCACCCTCCGCCTCCCTGAGCGGGTGCCTTACCATCGATCAGGCCCGCTTCATGGGCTCCACACCCTGTGCTACGCACATCGTCATCAACAAATGAGTCCTATGACAGCAGCAGCTGCAACTCCGATCTGTGTGATCCGCCATCGGATGAAGGGACCTACGGTTCCGGATCCGAAAGCTGCGGCAGCAGTGGACCAATCTATGAGCGCTACCAATGCGTCGTAGTCATCCAGAGCGACGTGGATCAGCAACCACCCAACCCGCCACCCAACTCGAACCCCAACCCACAGGACAGAAACGGCGGGAATGGAAGAAGCCAGTCCCCCCCACCCGAAGGGGAGGAAATCGGCCACGTCATCCGCCTCAACAAGGAGGGATGGGCCCAAGCACGCGCCGCTGTGGCGGGCAACACAACCTTGCCTGCAGACGCCTCACGTGAACTATTGATGGCATACCACTTCCTCCTCATCGAGGAGCACAAGAAACAAGTCAAGATGCAAGAAACACTTGACAAACGCAAGCAAGCAGCCTCCGAGTCCAGCGCGCGATGAGATGCGCTCTCCGCCATGGGCATCGGCTCCAGCACGAATGGCAACCAAGGAAACAAGCAACGCTCTCGGGTGGAGAACATGGATCCCAAGGAGCGCCGGGAGGTGACCCGAACTCTCCACACATCCTTCATGGAGATGGACGCCGACGACAACGTCATCCCGAAAATGCCGCAAGATGCGATCATGGCAGCCACTGCGTACCTAGCGGCCCACCCACCCCCGGAGGGGGACCCGAAAAGAGCCATGCATAAGTCCGCACTTATCGGACTTGGACTTGTCGGAGCCGCGCTCCACCAGGAAGCTCCTGCGGAGCCGAAGAAGAAAGCTCCGGCCAGGCACGACCGTAGCCCCACCCCTTCATCCGAAGAAGAAGAGGAGCACGACCTTCCTCGAAGGAAGAAGAGCTCGCGTCATCATAACCGTGACTACGACGCCAGGGACGCGCTCACACAGCGCAAAACATACAAAGCGCGAGCCAAGCGCGCATGCTCGTCTGAATCCGAGATGGACGAAGACGAAGGAGAACTTTGCGGGGCCCGATGCTTTAGCAGATCTGTTCGACGAACAAAGATGCCGCGTAATTTCAAACTCCCTTCGGATACTCCGAAGTTCGACGGCACGCAAGACCCAAAGGCATGGCTCAACGATCATCTGTCATCCGTCAAGCTGCACGGCGGCAACAAAGAAACTGCCAGGCAATGCCTTCAGCTGCAGCTGACAGGCGCAGCCCGGATCTGGCTTAGCAGCCTATCCTCAGGTTCCATCTGAAGCTGGGAGGAGCTGGCTTACAGCTTCATCCGAAACTTTAAAGGCACTAGCAAGAGGCCCGCCTCAATCGAAGAGTTGCGGGCCTGCACTCAAAGAACGGGCGAATCCATTCGCTCATACATACTACGTTGGTCCAACACCAAGAACTCCGCAGCACACATCTCCGAAGAGAGGGCCATCGACGCCTTCAAGGACGGCGTCAAGCGCCAGGACTTCAAGGAGGAACTCAGGCGTGTCAAGCCCAAAACACTCGATCACCTCATGGATATCGCCAACAGGTGGGCCGACGGTGAAGATTCCGTCCACCGAGCACACTCGGAAGAAGAAGACGACTACGGCCGACGACGGGAGCGCCGTAGCAAGAGGAGATCGCGCGTCTACGATGATCGTGACGGACCCGACATGGTAGCGGCCGGCTACGCCGACCGCCGCAACGACGCCAACCGCAACAGCGGAGGATACCGCGGAGGAAACTTCCGCGATGGTGGACGCCCAGCACAGTTGTGGCAACGCCGCGACCGCGACAACGGACCCTCAGCATACGACAAACTTTCAGGTCCATGCACCATCCACTTCTACATCGATAAGCAGGATGGCAAAAAGAAGGCGAGCCACATGCTCAAGGATTGCCGCGAGTTCCAGAAGCTCAGCGAAAGCATGGTCCAGATGAGGCAGCAAGGCCCAATTCCTGCGTTCGGAAACGCACCCGCGCCAGGCGAAATAGCGCACGGAGCTCCTCCACCACCACCTGTGGGAGGTCTGCACCAACCAGTCGCACCAGCACAGAACAACGCCGGGAACGGGTATCCCCCGCCGAAAGGAGCACTGATGATCCAGAAGGGGCGCCCCACGAACAGGGTGCAGAAGAAAATCACTCGCCAGATCAACTTGGCCGTAACGACTCCACCCGCCATCCCTGAGTACCTCAGCGGATCGGAGTCCTACATCACGTTTAGCCGTTCAGATCACCCTTGCCAGATCCCTCGCCCAGGTCATGCTGCCCTGGTGCTGGAGGCACAGATCGGAGGTTTTGAGATGAGTCGCGTCTTCATGGACGGCGGCAGCGACATTAACCTGATGTTCGCAAGCACCCTAGCAGCAATGCGGATCCCGCAGTGTAGCCTGGAACAATCAGACACGACGTTCCACGACATCGTTCCAGGGAAGGGCATATTCCCCCTGGGCAAAATTTGGCTTGATGTCATCTTCGGCAAGCCGGATAACTTCCGACTCGAGCGGCTCGAATTCGAAGTGGTGGACTGGCCATCACAGTACCACGCCATCCTTGGGCGTGTGGCATTCACAAGGTTCTTGGCCGTCCCACATTACGCATACCTACTACTCAAGATGCTAGGACCAAGGGGCGTCATCACAGTTCACGGGAGCTTCACCCGATCGGACCAATGCGACAGGGATTTCAACAGAATCTCCCAGTCCTTCGGCATGAAGACGATCTCGTAAAGCTCCGCGAGGTGACGGATAATGGGGCACCCCCAGTTGCAAGGCAAAACGCACCCGACATGTCCTTCGATTCCACCGTCAACACAAAAAAGGTGCAGGTCCATCCGACGGATGCCTCCAAGACGGCGTTGATCGCCAACGACCTCAGCCCCGCATAGGAAGGCGCGCTCGTCGAATTCCTCCGTGAGCGCTGGGAAATTTTCGCCTGGTGTCCTGCGGACATGCCAGGAGTTCCCAGAGAATTCGCCGAGAACGCACTCAACGTCTTTCTAGACACTAAGCCCGTCAAGCAGTCCATCCGGAGACTGTCCAAGCCACGGGCCGAGGCCATCGGGAAAGAAATCAACAGACTACTCGCTGCAGACTTCATCAGGGACATCAAAGAAAGCGAGTGGCTTGCAAATACAGTGATGGTCCCAAAGAAGGACACAGACATCCTGCGGATGTGTGTGGATTTCACGTCGCTGAACAAGCACTGCCCAAAGGACCACTTCCCTCTTCCTCGGATGGACCAGATCATCGATTCGACTGCAGGATGCGAGAGACTCTCCTTCCTCGACACCTACTCAGGCTACAACTAGATTCGACTCAAGGTCGAAGATCAGGAGAAAATGGCGGTTATCACACCGTTCGGAGTATTCTGCTACAACACAATGCCCTTCGGGCTAAAGAACGCAGGTGCCACGTACCAGCGATGCATGCAGGCATGCCTGAAGGACCAGATCGGTCGCAACATCCAAGTCTATGTCGACGACATAGTCATCAAAACCAGGGAAGCAAAAACACTCATCGACGATCTCCGCGAGACGTTCGATAATCTCGACCGCTACAGGATCAAGCTCAATCCTGAAAAGTGCGCCTTCGGCGTCCCATCAGGACAACTCCTTGGCTACTTCATCTCCCAGCGAGGGATCGAGGCGAACCCGAAGAAAATTCGGGCCATCATGGCAATGGAGAAGCCAAAGAATCTCAAGGGTGTCCAACAACTCATAGGGCGAATAGTGGTATTGAGCAGATTTATCAGCCGCATGGGCGAGAAGGCCCTGCCATTCTATCAGCTGCTACGTAAGGCAGATAAATTCGAATGGACGCCCGAGGCCGACGATGCATTCGAAAGTCTTAAGCGACTACTCTCCACCTCGCCCGTTTTGGTCACACCAAAGGAGCGCGAGCCTCTGCTGCTGTACATCGCAGCCACACACCAGGTGGTCAACACCGTGCTAGTGGTCGAAAGACCCGAAGAAGGCAAAACCCATGGGGTTCAACGCCCAATTTACTATCTTAGCGAGGTATTGACGCCAACAAAACAGAGGTACCCTCACTACCAAAAGCTCGCCTACGACGTGTTCATGACGGCTCGTCGGTTGAGCCATTACTTCCAGGAGCATCAAGTGATGGTGGTCAACGAGGCACCTTTGAACAGCATCTTGAATAACCCAGAGGCCACAGGACGCGTGGCCCTATGGGGAATTGAGCTGTCACCTCTAGACATCGTCTACGAGAAACGACTAGCAATCAAGTCGCAGGTCCTATCGGACTTCCTTGTACACTGGATGGAGCTACAACTGCCAGACACCCCAGACATGTCGCAGTCATGGACGATGCACTTCGACGGCTCCAAGCGTGAAGCCGGTGCAGGAGCTGGAGTCATACTGACCTCCCCGCAAGGCGACAAGATGAAGTACGTCCTTCGGATGAAATTCCGAGCTTCCAACAACGAGGCTGAATACGAAGCCCTCATCCATGGCATGAGGATGGCAAAAATCCGCGGCGCAACGCGCCTGGTCATCTACGGTGACTCCAACCTCGTCGTCCAACAGACGATGAATGAGTGCGACGCACACGCCAAAAACATGATCGCGTACCGCGCGCTCTACAACGCACTCGAAGGAGAATTTGACGGCTGCGAGCTTCGGCACGTTGGAAGAGAAAGCAACGAGGAGGCCAATAGAGTCGCCAACATCGGCTCAACATGCGCAAAGGTGCCACCAGGTGTGTTCCTTGAATAGATCTGTGTGCCATCCATCAAGCGAAAATTCCCCAAGGGATCACCCGAACAAGCAGAACACTCGGGGGCCACGCTGCCCGAAGGTCATGAAGGACCCGTGAAACTGGACACAGAGGTTGCTATGGTCAACCTGATGCAGGTGATGGCAGTCGAAGAAACATGGACACGACCATACCTCCAGTTCCTCATCAACGGAGAACTGCCTGACAGCCCGACAGATGCCCGGTGCATATCTCGCCGGTCGAAAGCTTTCACCATCATCAATGGCGAGTTGTACAAGCGCAGTATTACGGGTGTACTACAAAGATGCGTCACCATCGGTGACGGGAAAACCATCCTCCAAGACATCCACGAGGGCATCTGCGGCCATCACGCAGGCAGCCGCTCCCTTGTTGCCAAAGCTCTACGAGCTTGATTCTACTGGCCAACGGCCATGAGCGACGCAAAGGACATCGTCCGAAGATGCAAGGGGTGCCAAAGGTTCGCCGACAAACCACACGCACCCAGATCAGAGCTCAGGCCCATACCTATAGCCTAGCCCTTTGCTCAATGGGGCCTCGACATGATTGGCAAACTACCAAAGTCCTCGAAAGGGGGGCACGTCTACCTCCTAGTCGCAGTCGACAAATTCACCAAATGGGTCGAAGCCATGCCGGTCACTAACCAAAAGGGCAAGACAGCCGTACAATTCTTTGAGTCCATTATCTACAGGTTCGGCGTACCGCACAGCATCATCACCGACAATGGATCGAACTTTATCTCCAAAGAATTTCAAGACTTCTGCGAAGGCCTCGGGATCAACATCACATACGCCTCAGTGGCACACCCGCAAACGAACGGGAAAGTGGAAAAGGCCAACGGCCTAATCGGCGCTGGCATCAAGAAGCACCTCATGAGCCCACTCGAACGAAAGGCCGGAGCCAGGACGGAGGAGCTACCATCCGTCCTATGGAGTTTGCGGACTACGCCAAACAGCTCCACTGGCTACACGCCGTTCTTCATGGTGCATGGAGCCGAAGCCGTACTACCAGCCGAAGTACGCCACCAGGCCCCCCGGGTTGTCGCTTACAGCGAAGCCGAATCCACGGCCGCACTCGAAGATGCCATCGACACACTCGACGAAGCAAGAGACGTAGCAGCAGCTCGATCAGCGGTATACCAGCAGAGTCTCCACAACTACCACAGCCGCCGGCTACGCCCAAGGTCCTTCGTCGAAGGAGACCTCGTCTTACGACTCAAGCAAGAGCGACCGAAGAAATTCGAGTCACCATGGGAAGGACCCTACATCATCACGGAAGTCATCCCAGGTGGCGCCTATCGCCTGAAGCACGTGGAGTCTGGAGTCGCATACTCCAATCCATGGAACATCGCGCACTTGCGACGATTCTACCCCTAGCTATCTACCCCTTTACTTTCAATAAGGCTATTCAGCCAAGTCTACTCAGCCAAACAATGTACTTCCTCCATTACGATATAAATAAAGCTAAGTATCTCGCCCCGAAAATTTCGTTTTACTATTTACACCTTTACTACATAACGCACTCGGGGGCTCCCCTCACCTCACGATCTCATCGACTAAGGATAACACGTGTATACCTGAGTAGCTGATCACGTCAGGCTAACGAAAAGGACACGTACGCAAACAAAGCACTACGTGCTCAAACAACAACTGCATCTTTATAACAAAGGGGCAAAGCGCGCCCAGACACGTACATACAAATTTTACATCTCTCTCTTTTACAGGTACTACCTATTCTGAAGAATAACTTGAGCACGTTGCTCAAACAAATCTACGACCTGTTCGGCATACTGCCTTACAGCCGCATAATGTGGACGCATGTCCCACTCACCACCATCCGGCCGAAGAGGTGGCCCAGCAGCTACAGCAGACAAATCCACATCAGGGCGGTGCAGCCTCACAAGGGACAAAGCAGCCTTCACTCCTGCGACGAGCTGTTGCCGCACCAAATCCTTGACATTACTCACGTTCCGAAACTTCGACAGAAGACCAGCAAGACTTGTTGGCACAACATCCAAAGGAAACATGACATGCAGCACTGACGCAAGCGACGTCTGCACCTGACGAAGCACCCGCGAAACTTGGTGCACACGATCCTGCACCGTCGCCAGGGCCATGGCACGGTCACGATCCATCCAGAAGAACCCGTCGGCTTCCATGTCTTGTTGAGTCAAGCAATTGACCCGAACAGCGACACGCTCTTTCTCCTCCCTCGGAGCAAGGTTAGCACCTGCGATACTCACACAAAATAAGACGCAAGGCCAGCAGGAGCATCCAAAGAATTGAGCTGCAGCTCCAAACAAAGAACAACTTACATTGAAGCTGCTCAGACAGTCGAAGCAGTTCCGCCATCAAGTACTCTTCTCTGGCCGCACCGCGATCTGCCTTGGACTTCCAAACGTCAGCGTGACCACACACCCCAAGCAACTCCTTCTCAAGACTACGAGCACGGTCCCGAATAAAAGCAAGTTGTGAGGAATCATCCACAGATGGCCGCAGCCGCATTACAGGCGAGGTGTCAACGGGATCAGCACCCGAAGGAACCTAGAGCAGCAGACAAGAAAAGGACATAAACATTCAGACGGAGAAGAGCACAACTCAACAAAATTCATTAAGCATATAAAGGCCACTACGTGGCACAATGATTTTTGTTCCTCAACATAATTACAGCAAAAGAAGATTACAAACTATCCTATAGCTACAACGCCTAAGACGCGGCAACCTGAGTAGCCTCGGAGCCGGATTGCCTCGCCTTGTCCTCCCCCTTTTGCCGTAGCGCATACTCGGACAGCAGATCAATGAGCTTTGGCCCATATCGCTTGCAGCAAGCAGAATAGGTAGCAAAGGCTACCTCGGATCCATCCGCGGACGTCGGCATCCGGGAGGTGATCTGGGGAAGGTCCAGCTCCGCTCCAGCCGCCAAAGCCATCGCCAGCCCGACGGACGCGCCGATGCCCTTCTGCTTGTGCTTATACGCCGCAGGCGCTTCGGCTAACAAGGCCTCCGCCAGGGCGTCAACATCATCAAGGGTCGCGCCCTTGGGGACAAGCTCCTTGTAGAAGCGGCCAAGGACCTCCTTGGCCTTGGCGAGTGAGTTGACGACGGTGCTGCAGCGATCTTCGACCGCTACAGTAGCATCATCTAGAGCACTCCCGTGCTCCAGAGCGCTGCGGTCAAACTCGATGCCTGTGGCATCTGAGACAAAAAAGAAAAGGAATGAAGAAAGCATCATAGTAGAAAGACAAGAAAACAAGAAAAAGGGGCAAAAATAAGATACTCACCCGAAACAGCCTTGGTAGCAGCCATGAGCTTGCCTGCCACCTCTCTTTCACGCGCAGTCGCAGCAGTGGCAAGCTGCTCCTCGCGGTCCGTGGCCTCCTGCTGCAGACGCTCCTTAGCCTCGGCTGCCTCGGCCAGCTCCAGCTCAAGGCGCTCTTTCGCACCAGCGGCAGCCTCGGCCTTCTTCTCCGCTTGACCAAGGCTCTTCTTGAGAGCATCAATCTCACGGAGGGAAGTGTTATGCTCCTCTGCATTCAAAACATACAAGCGTCAGAAAGCAATACAATAATGCAAAAAGAAAGAAGCACCAAAGCATACAGGTACCTCGAAGCTGTTGGAGGTTGGCCTCCAGCACCAGGTGCTCCTGCACCAGTCGCTTGGCATCCTGCACAAAAGGCTCCAAAAAGAAGACCTACCAGTAAGGAAAAGGACTTGGGGGCTGCTCCCAACACAAAGGAACAAAAGCAAAACTTGCACACGAAAACGCTCGGGGGCTCCCCCCGGGACTCGAAGAATGAACAAGACAAAGAAAACTTTTTTCAGATGCTCGGGGGCTCCCCCCATGGCAGGAAACAGAAGTACTTACATGCTCCAATGGCGACTCCGAAGGCCCGCTCACAGCCTTCTGAGGTGCGACCACCTGAGCCTCCTGCGGAGAAGGGACCGGCGTAGCACCCTCAGAGGTAGCCACCATCTGAGGAGGAGGAGACGCAACCTTAGACTCTCCCATCATCTCCCGAGCACCATCACTGGAGGAGACGTGGGAGGAGTGCCTGCAGACGAAATAATTAGCACAAGTACAAAGTCAACGGCAAAAAGGACAACAGTATAAAAGAAACTTACGAGTCCAGTGAGCTCAGGTCAAAGACAGGAGGAGTCCTTCGGGCTCTCTTCTCCCCCTTCTTCTCTTCCTTCTTATCTTCCTTATTTTCTTCCTTCTTCCGCTTCGCTGGCGGGTGCGGCGCTACAGCTCGCACGGGAAGAGCAGAAATAGGAGAGGAAGAACCTCCATGCCCGTCACTGTGACGCTCAAGGCACAGAGGGTTTTTGGGAGTCGGAGGAGTCGAGGCATCCGAAGACTCGCTGGAGCTCCGCGATCGTTTGCGAGTATGGTCATCGCTCGACTCGTTGACCTCTTCAGCCGGAGATCGTGCTGAAGGCAGCTCGGACATGGAATACACCACGTCATTATCCGGAGCATCCGAAAATATTTCGGGCAATAGCGGCACCATACCCGGCACTTTGAAACTCTGCAGAAAAGAAGAGACTTTGTTAGCAAACAAAGGAAAATAAAAATGCAGTCGATAAAAGCGCTACACGCATGAATATACACCTGTGGAACGGCCAGCGTCGAAGAAAACGGCGGAGTCAGCGACTTCCCCGGGATATCCTCTCCAGCCTTGTACTTCAACAGCGTACGAAGGGCCCTGTCGAGATCACCCTGGGAAAGCTTCTCGGCCGAAACTCTCGTTGGATCACGGCGCCCAGCATAAAGGAACATCGGGTGCGCCCTAGCCTGGAGGGGCTGCACCCGACGCTCGAGAAACGTGTGGATAATATCCACACCGTTCACTTCTTTCTCTGGAATCAACTGGAGATCCTCCACCCGACGGTAAAGGGCATCTATCTCCGCTGACTCGCCATCCAAGATCTGGTTTTTCCAGGACCTTTTCGGCTCGATTATTTGGGAGGAGTCGAAAGGAGCAAGACCAAAATGCTGCCCAGTCACTGTGGAGTCGCGAATGTAAAACCATCGCCTCCGCCAGTACTGGACAGATTCAGACATAGAGAAAGAAAAGAAAAGAATATTGTCTTTGAGGGAGATGATGCAACCCCCAATGGGATACACACCATCCGAACCAGATTGACTCTTCACGGAATAGAGTTTCCAGAAGAGTCCAAAGTGCGGCTCGATGCCGAGCCAACACTCGTAGAAAGTGATAAAACAAGCAATGTGAAGAAGAGAATTGGGGGAAAGATGATGCAGCTGGATGCCGTAGAGAAAAAGAAGCCCACGAAGGAAGTCGTGGACCGGGAAGGAAAACCCACGAATAACGAAGGCAAGAAACATAACCCGATACCCAGCGGGGGGATGGGGGATTACCTTGTTTCCTGGGAGTCTGACGGCCTCCCTATCCTGCGGGATCAAGCCCCGCTCGTGAAGCTTGCGGAGGTCACTCTCCCGCGTCTCTGATCGCCGCCAACCACCGTCGGTGACACGGGTAGTGGTGGCGCCTTTCTTCCCTCCGGCGGCACTGGTACCAGCCGCAGATGACGACTTCTTCGGTTTCCCCATCGCGGTACGGCGGCGCCGGCGGTGGGAGCGCAGAAGGGAAGAAGGAAATGTGGAAGGATATTCCAGCGCGCAGCAAGAACTCTTAGAGCACAAGGAGGCAGTGAAAACAAGAATAGATGCGGTGAAAACAAACTGCAGCTTTCCCCAATGATTATAACAACAAAGACGACGCACGACAACTGTCCATCAAGAAGACCTAACGCCAATGGCAGATCTGGCCATACACGTGTCAGCATCACAACAAACCGTCGTTACCACGCCGTCCACTACGCGCGGAAATCGAGGCAACACCGTAATTATCTCCACGCCGTGCGTGACCGGTCAATTCAAGGTCAGCAAGTGGGACCCACGTTCGTCCAGTCAAGTCATCTCTGGCGCAGCAGACGCTTGAGGTCATTGATCATCAGGACTGATGTCATCAAAAGCTATACTAGCAACAACTACAATTTCTTCGGCTTCAAAGCTAAGAGTACTCACTCGAATCTATGATTCGACTAATTACTCGGGGGCTACTCCTATTAGGAGCGCTGGCCGCGCACCCGAAAGATGAATAAAAGCGAACTATTTCTTCGAGTCCTACGTCGAGTCTACGACTCCACTACGGACTCAGGGGCTACTTCCATAGGGAGGATGGATTTAAGCATCCGAATTTTTTTGTGTCCAACAGACTTAACACTGAACAATGTCTGAATTAAAGTCTCCGCTCGAGTCTACGACTCGAACAGACACTCGGGGGCTACTCCCATAGGGAGCGCTGGTCGCGCACCCTATGAATTCTTCGACTGCGATCTTTCGGATCAGCATGCAAAAACTTTTCGGCAACTCTGCCCCAACAAGACGCTAAGTGAGCAACGTTCTCCTTGGCTACCCGAAACACCTCCGCGGTGATAAACATTCGGATGTTGTGTCTACGACACAAAGATAAGACCTATAGATATCATCTGATGGCCTGGCAACGCACACGACTAATCTCTGCTAGTATAAACCCGTGCCAGCAGGCGCGATGAAAAATCCTGACGGACGCGTTGGGTACATCAATTAAAATCACTGGAATTCCACTCCTGTAAGTCCTCCGCGGCCTGATTCGAATTACGCCAGCATATGTTCCGGGTCCGAGTTGAGGGACTCGAACCTGAGGAAGATCGTGTTGTTTCATCCTAAGACAGTTAACTGACCCTGATTCGTCGGGTGAGTCAGGCACACGCATCAACAATCCCTACACACATACTGTTAATACATAGTTGCACCCGAAGGATTGAAGAGTTCTCAGCCGAATCTATGATTCGACTGATCGCTCGGGGGGCTACTGACATGGTTATACCCTATGGGTACATGATCTCAGCATACCTGGTCCAGCCCAAGGAAGGCCCACGGCAGATGTACGTCGGCCCATGAAGATTTTCGGGTGGCCAAGGCCCATGACGCCTTCGGATCCTTGGAGAGCAAGACTAGCGTAGATAGGAAATTCAAAGGAGTAAAACCCTAGAACTTGTAACCGACTAGGTCTATGCCCGGAACCTGCCTGAGTCTATATAAAGGCTAGGAGGGCACGACCTAGATCTCTCTCTCTCATACTCTCGCATACACACCTCCACGCCAGATCGAATCTGCGCACCCCTGTAACCTTCGGTTCCGCCGTAATCAAGAGCAGACAAGCAGGAGTAGGGTTTTCCCTCCGGGGGCCTGAACCTGGGTAAACTTCGTGTCCCCGTGTTGCTTGTTTTCTAACCGTTCCGCGATCTCCAGCATCCCCATCTTCTCCAAAACCCAAGTCCATAACAATGGGCATTGATGAGATCAAACCTCGTCACTTGTATTTACAAGAAAGTGAGTGGGAGCTCTGTAGCAATCTTAATACTATATGTAGATGACATATTGTTGATTGGGAATGATGTATACCTTCTTAATAGTGTCAAGGATTATTTGAATAATAGTTTTTCAATGAAAGATCTTGGCGAAGCAGCTTACATATTAGGCATAAGATTTATTGAGATAGATCAAGACGCCTGATATCATTGTCACAAAGTACATATTTGAACAAAGTTCTAAAGGGTTTTGGAATGGAAGATAGCAAGAAAGGGTTCTTGCCCATGTTGCCCAATACGACCTTAAGTAAAACTCAAAGTCCTGCAACGGTAGAAGATAGAGAAAGGATGAGTAAGACTCCCTATGCCTCAACCATAGGATCTCTTATGTATGCCATGCTATGTACTAGACCCGACATTGCATATGCTGTTAGTTTGACTAGTAGATATCAAAGTGATCCAGGAGTGGATCATTGGACAGCGATAAAAAACATCCTTAAGTACTTGAGAAAAACTAAGGATATGGTTCTTTCTTATGGATGTGATGAACAGCTCGTTGTTAATGGTTACACCGATGCTAGTTGGAACACCGATCCAGATGATTCTAAATCTCAATCTGGATACGTATTTACTTTGAATGGTGCAGCAGTTAGCTGGAAGAGTGCAAAGCAAAGCGTTGTGGCGAGATCTTCAACTGAATCAGAATACATAGCTGCTTCGGAGGCTTCACAAGAGGCGATATGGATGAAGGAGTTCATTACAGAGCTCGGTGTGGTTCCAAGTGCGCTGGACCCAATGTCTATCTATTGTGATAACATGGGCACCATAGCCAATATGCAAGAACCAAGGTCACACAAGAAGCTGAAGCACATCAAGCTCCGTTTTCACGCTATTCGAGAGCATGTCCCCAAGCCCTCGAATGTAAATATTTGCAAAGTAGACACAAATCTGAATGTGGCGGATCCGTTGACTAAATCTCTCCCGAGGGCAAAACATGACCAGCACCAAACCGCCATGGGTGTTCGGTATATTACCATGTAATCTAGATTAGTTAACTATAGTGCAAGTGGGAGACTGTTGGAGATATGCCCTAGAGGCAATAATAAAAGTAGTTATTATTATATCTTTGTGTTTATGATAAATGTTTATATTCATGCTATAATAGTATTAACCGGAAACATTAATACCTGTATGAATTTGTAAACAAAATTAGAGTCACTGGTAAAGCCTCTTTATAATACTAGCTTGTTGGTTAATAGATGATCGTGGTTTCTCAATCATGAACATTGAGATGTTATTAACAACAAGGTCATATCATTAGGAGAATGGTATGATGGACATACTCCTATAGATAAGCGTAGCATAAAGATCAAGTCATTTCAATAGTTCTTTTGCTATAAGCTTTCTGATACATAGTAACCTAATTCCTTCGACCATGAGATCATGCTAATCACCATCACCGGAAGGATTCTTTGATGACATCAAACACCACACCATAACTGGGTGGCTATAAATGTGGCATTGAGTGTTCGAAAAGTATGTGTTGTGGCACATGGATCAAGAGTGGGATTTGTCCATCCATATGACGGATAGATATACTCTGGGCCCTCTCGGTGGAATGTCATCCAATTAGCTTGCAAGCATGTGACTGGCTCATTAGGGATCACATATCACGGGAACAAGAAAAGAGTACTTATCGGTAACGAGGTTGAACTAGGTATGCAGAGATACCGACGATCAAACCTTGGATAAGTAAACTATCGCGAGACAAAGGGAAATTGGTATCGTATGTAAGTGGTTCATTCGATCGCAAAGTAATCGTTGAAATATGTGGGAGCCATATGAATTTCCAGATTACTCTATTGGTTATTGATCGGAGAAGTGTCTTGGTCATGTTCGCATAATTCACGAATCATAGGGAGACACACTTAAGGATTCGATGTTGTTTAGTAGTTATGAAATGAAAGTAGGGAAACCGAATGTTGTTCGGGGTCTCGGATGGGATCCGGGATATCACGAGGAGATCCGGAATGGTCCGGAGAATAAGATTCATATAAGGAAAGTCCGATTCCGGAGTTCGGGAATGATTTCGATGTTTTCATCGGAGAGGTTCTAGAAGGTTCTAGAAGGTTCACCGGACCGTAAGGGGAATGGTCCATGAATGTGTCATGAGTAAGTGGAATGATTGGATCATGTCCTAAGTCACTTTGGTTGGGCATTTGCGAGAGAGAAATAAAGCTCTAAATTGAAAGTCAAAAGGGAGGTTTGGAAAGTCAAACTAGAACAACGGTTTCCTAGTGGAAGAAGGAAATAGTCCTTCCTTCTATCCAACTTGGGTTTGGGTATAGATTCAAACTCCCCTCTCCCAAGCCTCCCTCCCTCTCATAAATAGAGGGGGAGGGCTGACCCAAAGAAAGACACACACCAGCCCTCCCCACCCGTGTCGCGCCGCCACCGCCGCCAAGTTGCCGCCGCACGTCGCCGCCGTGCCGTCGGCTCGTCACCGTCGCTCTAGCCGCTGCCGACACCACCTCCTCCTCTCCGGCCTTCTAAACCTAGATTGCCGGAAAACCCTAGATCCACCATAACTCGCATCGGCTTAAGCGAAGCCCTGCGGGATCTTCCCTCTACTTCTGACACCACGCTGTCGTGCTGCTGGAGTCACGAGGGAGAACTACAACCTCCGCTGCCTGCTGGAACAAGGGAGAGGAAGGTCTTCATCGAGTACCGAACATGTGACCGACTGCGGAAGCGTTGCCGGAACGTAGCGCCGGAAGGATCGTCTACGCGATCTTGAGATCGGCAAGTGTACGACTACATCACCCACGAGAATCTACTCTCGTTAACCGCTTTGGAATCTTCGAGGGTGAGTACTCTAATCGACTCGTTGCTTCAATCTAGTAGATAGATTTTGGCTTGTTTGTATGCATGCGGTAGAAATTTTTTGTTTTCCATGCTACGAACCCCTACAGGTTGTTGTAATAGATCTTGTTGAAGTAGACAAACAGGAAGTCGTCATGCTAAGGCCCCAAAGAACCAACGCAATAGAGCAGCAATCGTCGCCAATGATGACATCCGTAGATTGGAAGAGACCGGCCCAAAATTACAACGACTAACACGAAAAACGACTAGATCCTAGGACATCGGTCGGACACACGACTCCACGCGTCCTCCGTCAGCGCTAGATGCACTACTGGAGCGAGGATAGGGCGGGGAAGACCTTATTCTGACTTCAAGATGTAGCCATCACCTCACATCCCAAAAAAGGCACGAGAAAACAGACTAAACGAAGAACGAATACCTCCAGCCCTCAAGAGGTGTGGTCCACCACACCTCCAAGGCCCTAAGGCACCGGAGGCAAAACAGACCAGCGACATCATCGGCGAAGGGAAGGGAACCCTAGATGGGTTTTCTTGAGTAGCCGCCGCCTCTAGCATCTATAGGTAAAAGCTATTAGCAGATAGTTTATCCTCATCTAAATTCCACCACATAATGGGCATTGAGCACTCAACTTAACATGTCTATTAGCCAAAACCGCATGGCAATGTATTGTTTCTTGCACCAGCCACCAAGATTTTTACCTTCGATGGTACCTTCAGACTCCAAATTATGTCCCACATAGGGTGTGGTTTCATTGCTTCAGGGCCATAGTTCAGTTTACTACCGAATTGGCTGCCGTGGTAGGCCGAACATACAGAGAAGGTACCCGTTTTGGTTAAACTCCAACCCACAAAATCTTCCATATTATGTGATGATAATGGAATAGCCAATATTCTGCGAGCATCAACCGGCCAAAAAATCTGCCCAATCAACTCCTCGTCCCAAGAATTTGTGACATGATCAATCAACTCATGTACTCTAGTTATAGTTGGGCATTTCTCGGGCTGGCCCAGGCTTCAGCCTAGAAAAAGCTCGACGGAAAAATCTCAGCCCACAACCCAGTCCGACCGTCGTGCCTGATATTTTGTCTCAAGCCTGTCCCACACATGCAAAATCCCGTCAGGCTATCGGGCCTTGGGCCGTCTCCTTAAATGGCCTTTTCCAGTATCCCAGGCCCAGCCCACCCATCTCATTGGGCCTAAATCTGCATCCCAAGGCCGTCCCGTCGGACTTTTTTCAGACCGGTCAGACCGGGCTTCTCATGCCCAGGTATGACTCTAGTAAATATATTCTGTCCTTGTTTTTTTTGTGGGGAAGGAAAATATATTAAACAGCTATAGAGTTACAGTCAATGTTTATGGCCCCAGAAATTTGCACTGGAAAGTTTCTGAGCCAAACAGCAGTGCGGTGTTGAACCCTACTCAGCTGTGCAAGTTCATGGCTAGCCTGGTTTGCCTCCCTATTAATCTTAACTAACCTGGTGCCTCTTTCCTTCAACAAAGCACGGATAGTGTCGATCCGAGAAGCGTAGACTGAGGTGTTCGGGGTGTTTTCGCTAATCAGCGCGATCGCCTCGGCGCAGTCTGTCTCGGCGGTGAACGGAAAGGATGTCCAATGCAGTGCCAGCTTCAGTCCTTCCTCGATCGCAAGTAGCTCCGCTTCAGTTAATGCAGAATCTAAGCCCCTTGGGGCCCTTCCCATTAAAAAGAAAACAGAAAATACGGCGAGCTGAAGCACCCATTGTAACTGCCTTTGTCATATAACTGGATGATTTCCGATCTGGGTTGTCTCTATAATTACTGACACTGTTTCGAAATGCAAAGGCAGTACCCTGCTATCTTGCTAAAACGAAAAAGAACAATACCCACTGTATATTCGTTGCTCCGATCGACATGGAGTAGCATATACAGTATCTACTTGTCAGGGGTAACTTGACAAACGTGTGATGTATCCTGAGTTTGATACGATTCACTTGTTCTGTTGTCTACCACAACCACATTTACTACTTGGGAAGCGCAGGCGTGAGCAGCGGCTTACCGTCGAAGAACGCCTCCAGGTTCCCGATCATGAGGTCGCAAAGGTCGGAGCCAGACTCCATGGTGAAGACAGCCTCGTGCGCCGTCAGCACCACGTTGTCCATGGAGAAGAACTCCGCCGGCACATGGGGCTCCTTCTCGAAGACGTCGAGGCCCGCGCCCGCGATCTCCCCTCCCTTCAGCGCCCTGATCAGCGCCGCCTCGTCGACGTTCCCTCCACGGGCGATGTTCACCACTACGCCGCCTTTTCCTAGCGCCTCCAGGACTTCCTTGCTGACGATGCGCCTCGTCTCGTCGTTCAGTGCGCACGCGACGATGAGCACGTCGGATTCTGTGGCGAGGCTGATCACATGGGGGAAATATTTGTAGGAGACGGTTTCCTTTGGTCTTCTGGAGTGGTACTGGATGGTGCAGCCAAATGCTTTGAGACGCTTGGCGATCAATGAATCGATGCTCCCCAAGCCGATGATGCCTACACGCTTTCCACCGAGCTGGTAATATGCCAGAATTATTATTGACATTAATTTGTTTGCAGGTAAAATGAATGTATGTATGCGAAGAACAGAACATGGGAAATTGGTTAAGGCTTACAACCAGTGAGTGAACTGAGTGATGAATACACTAACAATGTAGTACTAGTAGGGTAATGTGCAGACTTCAGATATCCATTTCTACTAACAGGAAACACTCTGAGTTCTAGTAATCTACTGTTTGTTTTTGCTGAACAATCCACCCAAAGCAGTTTCCATAACGATGCTATAATTGTTTCGAAAATGGACAAGAATATACAGAAACGCTCGGAGTTGATTTCTACTAGTAGTAGTACTATTATTCTACTGTTGTTCTCATTGGAAAATTCATCAGAAGCAATTTGCATAGTCATGCTACAATTCTTTGGAAAATGGACAAGAATATAATAACCTAATTACTATTGAAAAGGTGTGGGTTCAAACCTTAGAAGTCCAATCAATAGAACCAAAGCGATTATCAACTGACTACTCGTTTACTTTTGGACTGAAAAGTGGGAAAACTCAGAAAGTATATGCTGTATCTGTACAGAACGAAACAACAGACCTTGGAGCCAAGCGGGTAATCCCCTCGGACCGGCCACAGCCCGCGCCGGACATAGCGGTCAGCCGCCGAGACTTGCCGGAGCACGTCAATGAGGAGGCCGACGGCGTGGTCGGCCACGTCGGTAGAAAAGACCTCGCCGGCGCCGGCCACGACGACGCCCCGGCGCGCGCACTCCGCGAGGTCGATGTGGTCCAGGCCGGCGGCGGTGGTGACGACGCAGCGGAGGTACGGCGCCGCGTCGAGGAAGGCAGCGTCGACGCGTATGGCTCCGCCTCCGACGACGAGCGCGGCCCGTGGGGGCTCGGGTTCCGTGGCGGCCGACGCGGCGAGGAAGGCGGGGAGGGGAGCGTCCGAGGCGTAGAAGTTGAGGACGTGGTAGCGCGCGCGCAGTGCGGCGGCGAGGCGGTCGTTGGCCCGGCGCAGGAGGATGACCGAGTGCTTGGCGCCGGAGGGAGGAGCCGTCGCGGCGGTGATGGCCGACGCCATCGGACGTTAATTAATTTCTATTTATTTCTTGCGAATAGAACTAGGTACTGAAATGATCCTTGTGGCCTGCAACTTGGAGCTATCGTGTAAGGTCCCAGTCGCTTTTGTTTGAAAAAAGTTTACATAACCCCTTATGTATAGTTTGGGTCGCTAATCACTCCTAACTATGAACTAGGTCATTTAACCTCCTTAAGTATTTAAAACCGGCTAAATAACCCTCTTAACGCTGATGGCTGTTTTTTGGTGGTATTGGCTGAGGTGGACAATGGTTTAAGCCAGGGTGAATGGTTAGCAGCATGACAGAGTGGCAAAGATGCTCGCACATAGTGGCATACCCGACAGCCCAGCCATACGTAGTATAGAGCGACATGATTTAGATACCGATTTCAGAAGAAAAGGGTACTTCCTCCGGCCCATATTAATTGACTTAAATTTGTCTAGATTTAAATGAATCTAGACACTATTTAGTATATAAGTTCATTTAAATTTTGACAAATCAAAATCAATTAATATGGATTGGAGGGTGTAGTAGTGAGTCTGGCGATCAACAGAAGAAAAAGTGCAAGCAGCGGATCAGATGCACAACCGCTTGGATCAATCCTAGGAGCATGCCTATCTCAATCTATTTAGGATCTCAGGTGCACAACTGCTTGTTTCAATCCTAGGAAGCAGCGAATCAGGTGCACAAAGCCGGCGCCTGTGGCCACGCCCAACTAGAGCTAGCTTATGTTCAGTCATCCAGGAGCTTGAACGAATCGTCGATTGGGACTCTGGAATCTGAACGCCCGAAATCACACCCAGACGATCCAGCGCCTCATGAACCGGACCAAAAAGTCCAACATATATACGGACCGCCTGGCTGCGGTGTGCGAGGAGTTGGGCACCTTCCAGGTGGTCGACCACGGCGCGCTGGCCTTGTCACCAAGATGGAGCGATTGTCCCGTGACTTCTTCGTGTAGCTCGCCTAGGAGAAGCTCCTCTACGACATGTCCCACAGCAAGGACGGATTCATCATCTCCAGACACCTCCAGATACGCACACACACCTTGTATGTACATGCATGTTCTGCCACGTAGAAGAGTTAAAAATCAGACATAAGGATTTCCGTATTAAAAAGCTCACGAACGTATGAACATGCAAGGCGAGACAGTTCAGGACCGGCGGGAGATCGTGACATGCTAACCATCCACCATGGCTTAAACCACTGTCCACCTCAGCCAATACCGCCACCAAAACAGCCATCGGCGTTCAAGGGGGTTATTTGCCCGGTTTTGAATACTTAGGGGGGTTAAATGACCCAGTTCAAAGTTAGGGGTGGTTAGCGACCCAAACTCGATACATAGGGGGTTATGTGGACTTCTTTCCTTTTGTTTCTTGTGGTCGATTCCTCTGAAGTACTACCTGCATAAGAGCATGTTTAACACGCCCTTTATTTTTCTGCCTGTAAAACAGGAGTAGAGGATCCTGTATTAAAAAATGCTCACACAAGAACCATTCCATCTAGCAGAACCCATATTTCATTCCGTATATTTGAAAATTTCAAACTCCAAAAATTTCTTTGATAGTTCATCAGTTCATAGGTAGATCATACATACGGATTTTTACAAAATTGCGTGATCCTAATGGATCGCGACTTCTACGAAGAAATCTAGTCGTCGAGGATGACGACTATCGCATTCTCCTCCGCTTCCCGCGCCTCCATCTCCTTCACGGCGGCGATGGCCTGCACCTTCTCGTCTGCCTCCGCCCTCTCCTTGTCGGCTTCATCCTTCAGGGACGCGGCCACCGCCTACAAGAAGAGGGGGTCTTCCCCCTCCTCCGCCTCCTCTTCCTCCTCGCCGGCTCGCGGCGCTCCTCCGCCGCTGGTGCTCGCCTCCCATGCCGCCTTCGCCCGGCGGTGCTGCTCCCAATACGCGTGCCATTTGTCGAAGCCGACGCCGCTCATCGGCTTGAGCGGAGGATCGGCCTTGTAGTAGCGCCCGCCCGCCGCGAACTCGCAAAGCTTCGGCGTAGAGGGCGCCGGCATACCTGCACGCCGCACGCTGACCCCCGGCGGCGGACAGCTTGAAGTGGCGCCGCCACACCTCCTCGAGCGTGTCCGGCAAGCGGGAGCACTTCGATCCGGAGGCGAGCGACGCGGTACTGCTGCGGCGTGCGGACATGGCGAGCGGTAGTGCTAATGCGGCGGCGTGCGGCGTGGAATTTCTCGTCGGAGCGTGTGCGGGGAGACGGTGGCGCACGACGGAGCTAGGGTTGCAAGTGAGGGGTTCGACCCCCACTCGCACCTACGCCATGTATTTGTAGGGGACGGCGGTGGGGTTTTGACGGGGCCCGTATTCCGCCGATATGGACCGGCCCGAATACGGGGCCTGCTAGACGGCCCAAACTGCGCTCACCCCCTATCCCGCCGGAATTATACTGGGTGGGCACGTTTTGAGGGGCCCGTTAGACATGCTCTAACTAAACTAGTATTTGAGGAAGAAGTTAGACCTTTTTATTTTTATTTCTAAAACTAGTAAACTTGCTCGTGCGTTGCAATGGAAGAAAAAAAATACCGCGAAGACAACCGAATTACTTTGCGCAGTTCGTATCTTGAGCTAAGTTACTTTTCAAATGCTTCCATTTCCAAACACTTTTCAATACCTTCCCCATCCTTGGACAAAAATACAGAGCATGAACCTGTCATACCATATACTACGTAAGAGATTAAATGGTTCATGTGGTCCCTCTATTTTTGCTCGCAGCACATGTTAATATAATGCACATGAATGTTTACGTCTAGTATAAAAAATAGCTCTAAAATTCATTTCTCTTAAAGTGTATTACGAGAAAAGGTATAATTATATTTCTTAAAACACACATAAGCACTAAACGGGTGAAGTCTCTGACTCTTAACATCTTTCTCATTCCGTCCTCAGAGGCACATACATATGATTTCCATCATTTCTGTTGTCATCCTAATCCTGCTATAGAAGAGGAAGCGTTGACATAGCTTTGTACCTCACAAATTGTTGCCTCTGTACAATCAAGAGGACATGGCACAATGGTGGTATCGGTCCCTTTGACGGTACATAAATTTTTCCATTCGGTGATAATAAAAATTTCTCAAAATAAGAACATTATTGATCAATCTAGTCTCAGTTTTTCACAAGCATATGATTAACTTCCACTTGTTTATAAAAAAACTATTTACCCATCTATAGAAAAAATGACAATAAAAAGAAAAAACTAACAGGGATACAAAAGTAATAGAATCCCTTTGAGAGATACGCTGATGGTGAGGGTGAAACTCTTAAGCCTAGGAAAAACTCCAAAAGGTAAATTCTAGAGGCATAACATCGTCGGTGCCTAAACCCCCACCTCTATCAAACACCCCTGTAGTGCAGCCACTACCAGGAGTCTATGGCACCCCCTTTTGTATCCTCACCAGTGACCCATTTGTTCCGGTTCATCCTACAGCTTAGACCATTGACGTTCAATAGCCGTTTATTTATATCGTAGTCATGCAATTAGTTGGAAATAGGCCCTGGAAGCCACCTCTAACGAACACCCCTAAGTGCAGCCACAACCAGAAGTCCATGGTACCCCCTTTTGTATCCATACCAGTGGCCCACTTGTTCTGGTTCTTCCTGCAGCTTATACCAGCGACATTCAATAGCCGTTTATTTATATCAAAGTCATGGGATTAGTGGGAAATAGGCCCCGAAAGCATAAATTATTGTGATAGCACATTGAACCACTTCCTATACGTAGATTGCAACATGGCAAGAGAAAAATAAATGATCAATTGTTTTATCATGACAATATAGAAGGCATTCTTTTCTCCTTCAACCCCCTTTGGGAAACATCTCTCATGTACACTAACTTGTACTTTTCTTCCTAGAAATTCACACACACACACACAACAGGATATCAACACTACATATGCAAAATGGTATTTTAGTAAATTATTATTCGCCTCTAAGGTGCATCTTTAATTTACACACTGTATTATCGGCTTAGTGATGACTGTCTATGCACAGCTTGTTGAAAACCCCAAGAGCAAGGTGTGAAGCAGCAAGCAGCAAGTTTTCCCTCAGTTGAGACCGAGGTTATCGAACCAGAAGAAGGAAGGAAACATCACACAGGTGTTGCAAGCAACGCGGAGACCTGCACAACACAAACTCAAGACTTTGCCCTAACGAACAGTGATGTTATCAAGCTCACCAGTTTGTTGTAACAAAGAATTAAACGTATGGTGTGGAAGGTAATGGTTTGCAGCAAGTAAAAAAGTAACAGTGGAAGATATATCAATGGTAAAGTTTGGACCAGAGTCCATAGTTCACTAAAGATGCTCTCCTTAGATAAACAACATGACATGAAGGGTACACAAATTACAGCAGGACAATTGACAGGAACTGAGCAAGGCATAACAATGCAATAGAAAGATCCTATGAGGTTGATTGGGAAATACAACAAGATACATAGACCGCCATCCAACTGCATCTATGACTATAAGTCCACCTTCAGGTTATCATCCGAACCTCCTCCAGTATTAAGTTGCAAGCAACAGACAACTGCTTTAAGCAAAGTGTGTAAGGTAAATAGTCCACATGTTCCATGAACAAGAGACCGTTGTTTTCTCCCTAGTAGCAACATCACATCTACAACCAAAGAGATTATTGTCACTTCCCTTGGAAACTAGAGGCATGAACCCACTATTGAGTATAAATACCTCTTGGAGTCACTAGCAACTACTTGGCCAAGATAGCTACTAACAACGGAGAGCATGCAAGATCACAAACAACACAGACATGATAGAATCATAAAGACAAAACCATTAATAAAACCAACATAATAATCTCAATATCCATCGGATCCCCGCAAACACAACATGCATGATTATAAATAGATTAGATCTTGATCATGAACGGAGCTCACAAGATCTATACATGAAAGCACAAAGGAGGAGATACAACCATCTAGCTACTATATGGACCCATAGTCCAAGGTGGAACTACTCACGCATCATACCGGAGAGAAGGCCTCCGGGATGATCTCCCCTCCGGCAGGGTGCCGGGAAGAACTTCACATCCTCCCCGATCTAGGGACGATGGTGGCGGCGGCTATAGACGGTTTCATGGATATTTGATCGGGTCCTCAGGGTTTCTGCATCTGGGTCTTCTTATAGGCGAAGGGGGAGACCGAGGCGGCCGCTAGGGCAGGTAAACCCTAGCCAGGCGCGGGCTAGGGCCCACCCGCCCCTAGGGTGGGTCCTCCCCCCTGGCCGGCCTTCCGGGATCTCCTATGGACTTCTTGTTCCCCATGAAAAGTAATTGACTTTGTCCTTTGTCCCGTCCAATTCCGAGAATATTTTTTTACTAACTTTTCTGAAACCAAAAATAGCAGAAAACAGGCATCTGGCACTATTGCAACTTGTTAGTAGGTTAGTACCAAAAAACATGTAAAAAGCACCTCAAAGTGTGGACAAGTAAAGCAAAGTAGATACTAAACAAGCATGGAGCATCAAAAATTATAGATACGTTTCCAACGTATCACTTAGCAAGAGAATAGAAGAAAATGCATCACATTGAAGTATGAATAGAAGAAGATCAAACATGAAGTGCAGCTTTTTGTCGAACAATGTATTTGATAACAACAAGTGAACCTCGAAACATGCCATAAGATCTTCCTCCTGATTTCTAAACCATTGGTTTTTCTCCCATGAGCTCCTCCTTGATACATTGGAAACGTATCTATAATTGTTGTTGCTCCATGCTTGTTTAGTATCTACTTTGCTTTACTTGTCCACACTTTGAGGTGCTTTTTACATGTTTTCTGGTACTAACCTATTAACAAGTTGCAACGGTGTCAGATGCATGTTTTCTGTTGTTTTTGGTTTCAGAAAAGTTAGTAAAGAAATATTCTTGGAATTGGACGGGACAAACGACAAAGTTAATTACTTTCCGTGGGGAACAAGAAGTCCAGTGGGGAGCCGGAGGGGCCAGACACACCCCAGGCGCGGGTGGGCCCATCCCTGAGCCTAGCTAGGGTTTGGCTACCCTGGCCGCCTCCTTGGCCTCCCCCTTCGCCTATAAGAAGCCCCCGATGCAGAAACCCTAAGCACCCGATCAAATATCCACGAAATTGTATGTAGCCGCCACCACCATCGTCCCTAGATCGAGGGGATCTAAAGTTCTTCCCGGCACCCTGCTGGAGGGGAGATCATCCCGGAGGCCTTCTCTCTGGTATGATGCATGAGTAGTTCCACCTTGGACTATGGGTCCATGTAGTAGCTAGATGGTTGTATCTCCTCCTTTGTGCTTTCATGTATAGATCTTGTGAGCTCTGTTCATGATCAAGATCTAATCTATTTGTAATCATGCATATTGTGTTTGCGGGGATCCGATGGATATTGAGATTATTATGTTGGTTTGATTAATGGTTTTGTCTTTATGATTCTATCATGTTTGTGTTGTTTGTGATCTTGCATGCTCTCCGTTATTAGTAGCTATCTTGGCCAAGTAGTTGCTAGTGACTCCAAGAGGGGGTATTTATGCTCGATAGTGGGTTCATGCCTCTAGTTTCCAAGGGAAGTGACCGAAATCTCTTCGGTTGTAGATGTGATGTTGCCACTAGGGATAAAACAACGGTCTCTTGTTCATGGAACATGTGGACTGTTTACCTTACACACTTTGTTTAAAGCAGTTGTCTGTTGCTTGCAACTTAATACTGGAGGGGGTTCGGATGATAACCTGAAGGTGGACTTCTAGTCATAGATGCAGTTGGATGGCGGTATATGTATATTGTTGTATTGCCCAATCGAATCTCATATGATCTTTCTGACTAGTAATTGCATTGTTATGCCTTGCTCAGTTCCTGTCAATTGCCCTGCTGTAATTTGTTTACCCTTCATGCCATGTTGTTCATCTAAGGAGAGCACCTCTAGTGAACTATGGACCCCGATCCAATCTTTACCATTGATACATCTTCCACTGTTACTTGTTTATTTGCTGCAAACCATTACCTTTCACACCATACGTTTAATCCTTTGTTACAGCAAACCGGTGAGCTTGACAACCTCACTGATTCGTTGGGGAAAGTCTTGAGTTTGTGTTGTGCAGGTCTCCGTGTTGCTTTCAACACCCGTGTGACGTTTCCTTCCTCCTTATGGTTCGATAACCTCGGTCTCTACTGAGGGAAGACTTGTTGCTTGCTGCTTCACACCTTGCTCTTGGGGTTTCCAACGAAGTGCTAATCAGCACCATCAACAAGTTTTATGGCGCCGTTGCTGGGGAGGCCAAGGACGTCTTCACTAGGGGAGTCCTTCACTTCCTTCCTCTTTACTTTGTTTTTAGTTTGCTTTGTTTCTTTTGTTTTGTTTTGTTTTGTTTGCCTCTTTTCAAAACAAAAAACAAAAAAAATAGTTCCTGCTCTAGTTGCCACCTTGCTCTAGCTCATCATGTTGCTCCCCAAGTTCGCCCTGAAAGATCTTGCAATAGGTAGTGGCTCCATAATTGGGAAAGATAATATTGAAGAATTCTTTAATTATGTTAGCAAGCATGGAGATATTGCGGATAAATCTATAGCAGAGCTTGCTCCTAATTACGAGATTGCTGCAGCTTCTTTAGTTCATATGTTGGAGGCTAGGTTTGTTAGCCTTAACCCCTTCATACAATTTTTATTCCTAAAACTAAAAGGAGAGAAGAATGCCAAAAAGAGGGAATTCATCCTTGAAACTATATCAAAAGAATTCCATGATGTTGCTAGGGAGGCCAAAAAGGTATTTTAGCGTTTCAATATGCTAGGCTCAAGTGTAGATGTTGTGGGTATTTCTGATAAAACTAAGCCTAGAGAAGAATTCAATATACCTATACCCTTTAAGCTTGTTGGAATGCATGAAGCCTTTGAAAAGAATTTTGATTGGATTGCTCCTAAAAATCTTTTTTGTTGAAAGTAGTAGACCAAAGAGAGATAAGAAGGAATCCTCCAAAACCCATTTGGATGAGATACCTTTCATAGTTGAAAATTTTGCAAGTATGGATGTTAATGCTTCCTCATTTGAAAATACTTGATTCTTCTTGCTTCTTGTGCCTAACTTAAAGACATTAAAGCAAAGTACTTGTTGGGAGATAACCCAAGAGTTTCCTTGAGTCTTGGAAGTTATTACTTCAGTAATGACCTATCCGTATCCTTTTTGTTTGCTTTTTGTGCCAAGAATGACCTCTAATGAGAGGGAAGTAAGATTTGGAGAGTTGCTGTCCCGAAACAGATTTCTGTCCTCCACCAAAAAAATCGTGAGGAGGCTCTGTAACTATGATTGAGCTCAAAATTTACGAAAAAAATCCCCTAGTATGTTAGATAACTTTCCTTAGTTCAACACTTTTTGATTTGAGCATCAGAAGATGTTCTAAAAAATCGGTTTCTACCTGATAGTCTGTTTTGACAGATTTCTGCCATTATTTGCATTTACTTCTTATTGATTCCTTTTTAAGTTATCTTTAGGTGAATTGAGATTTTTGAAGGAGTTACTACAGTAGCTTGTGTTTTTAGTGAAAATCATTGTTGTTTCAAAGCTTTGCCAGTGGTCTAATATCTTTTGAATACACTAATGTTGCTAATGAAGATTGTGTGAAAATTTGTATGAAGGAAAAATTTCAGGTGTAGAGAGAGAATGATGCAATAAGATGAAGAATGGACAAAAGCTCAAGCTTGGGGATGCCACCATGGTGTCACCCCAAGAAATATCCAAGAGGTACAAGAGTCAAAGCTTGGGGATGCCCAAGGCATCCCCTTCTTCATCAATAAAAAGCTCAGGTTTGTCTAGACACTTCGTTTTTATTGTTTCATGCACAGTTATGTTGTTCTCAGAGCGTCTTAGTTTTAGTTTGCTTTGCTTAGTTTGTTTAGTTTTCTAAAGTAGTCTGGTCCCCCGTTCTCGCTGTGTTGTTTTGCAAATAAGTTTGCTTGATGTTGGAAAGGAGTAGTAAGTTTTTGCTTGAAGTGCAAGAGGAGCTTGCATTGACTATGACTTAGACTTTAGCATGATATGCTAGGTGTTGTTTTAGCATTATGCTTAGTGATTATTACTGTAGGATGTCTTGTTCCAAACAATTGGGATTGCTTAGTGTGCCTTGAAGAAATTATGCGTTGTTTTAGCATGCAAAAGCATAGTATTGTGGTATTCTCCTTTGATGCTTTGTTTGGGTTGACTTGGCACATGCTCACACCATGTATGACTCTCACAAGTCACCATTAGCCTCTATGATCATTTAGTCCTTGACTTGTAGTACCACTCTTTTCTTTGATTAGTATGCTTTGTTGCACTGCATGATTATGGCCATTATGCTCTCTTAGTTGGTTGCTCCTAGTCTTTTGCTAGCCTCCACTTGTATGAGTAAGTTCTACTCATGCCTCCAACTCCCAAGAAACCAAGTTATTCCAAAGTGTCCACTATAAACTCCTATGCATGGTGTGTTACACCATTCCAAATATATTCTTGTTTTCAACTATCTTCCAATTAAAAACTATTTTGTTATGTGAAAAATTAGTGACTAAAGCCCTCACGAACTTGATGTCACACTTTATTCTTTGCCCCTAATAAAATTGAACCATTGTGACAACTTTGTTGTATATGCTTGCACTTATAAGTTGGAATTAGCAGAACCGTGCTGTCACGGAGAACGTTTTCAACATTGCACTTGTACCTTGTTGTACTCAGTTGATATCATGTTCTTTTGTCTATAAATGTCACCGGTGTGAAATAAAGAGGGAACTTGTAAGTCCACGGAGTTTGTATCCTGTGTTAGAGAAATGCCTGGGCCGCTATCCTAAGCCATGCCTAATCATGGTGGAAACTTGCAGCATCACCATAATGAGCTATCTATGAAGCATCCTCAATAAAAAACTATGCATATGGTAAATAAAAAGATTGCTGAGATGTTCATTGTCTGCTTGCCTTGTCATTTTGGTTATGGAAAAGCTCATGTACCATGTGCAAGGGGTACCCCGTTGGCGGTTCTCAATGAGATGCAAATACTTACAGTGACAAGAACTTACCTGGACCCAAAGTTGAGTATGCATGAGGTGTGGCCCTCGTATTCAAGGGACTTGAGATTGCCAACTTATACTTCGTCAAGCATATACTCCAGCTTTGCCACTTTAACCTTAACCACTTCAAGATGCTTATGATAGGGGCAATGAGGGCTGAAAGCTAACAAGTACCATAATTTTTGGAAGCTCTTTTTGAAACTTGTAATCCTTGCTTCCTTTACAAAAATGTGTTTCTTCCATCATTATTGAGTCTCCACCTTATACCTTTAGGCACCATTAAAAGAGCATAGTTGTCATTCTGTGTGAAGTGTTCCAAAGCTTATTAATTGATGCATATTGTGTTATTACTTGTTCTTGTGCTATTTTGTTTCTAGTCACCCTTGTGAGCTTTGCAGGTGTTCTATGCATCTATTTGCTACTCTATGAGGGACAAGATGATTGCCACTATGCCATGTTTTCTGCATGTGAAACAAACAAACGTTTTTAAATGCATGTTATTCATAATCTTTGTTTGTAGCTTGTCATGTTGCATGTATAGTTACTATGTCCTATTGTTAGAACTCCATCTTTCATGCACATGTTTAGAGTTCTTTGATCCCAGCTTTCAATGCTTGCAAATGGTTGGATCTTTATTGTGAGGGTGCATGTCACCTCAAAAATTATTCTTTTATCACTTACCTACTCGAGGACGAGCAAGAGTTAAGCTTGGGGATGTTAATTCGTTGGAAACGTATCTATAATTTTTGATGCTCCATGCTTGTTTAGTATCGACTTTGCTTTACTTGTCCACACTTTGAGGTGTTTTTTACATGTTTTCTGGTACTAACCTATTAACAAGTTGCAACAGTGCCAGATGTTTGTTTTCTGCTGTTTTTGGTTTCAGAAAAGTTAGTAAATAAATATTCTCGGAATTGGACGGGACAAATGACAAAGTCAATTACTTTCTGTGGGGAACAAGAAGTTCAGAGGGGAGCCGGAGGGGCCAGCTAGGGGGCCAGACCCACCCCAGGCGCGGGTGGGCCCAACCCCGCGCCTGGATAGGGTTTGTCTACCCTGGCCGCCTCCTCGGCCTCCCCCTTCGTCTATAAGAATCTCCCGATGTAGAAACCGTAAGCACCCGATCAAATATCCACGAAACCGTCTGTAGTCGCCGCCACCATCGTCCCTAGATTGGGGGGATCTTAAGTTCTTCCCGGCACCCTGCCGGAGGGGAGATCATCCCGAAGGCCTTCTCTCCGGTATGATGCGTGAGTACTTCCACCTTGGACTATGGGTCCATGTAGTAGCTAGATGGTTGTATCTCCTCCTTTGTGCTTTCATGTATAGATCTTGTGAGCTCCGCTTATGATCAAGATCTAATCTATTTGTAATCATGCATGTTGTGTTTGAAGGGATCCGATGGATATTGAGATTATTATGTTGGTTTGATTAATGGTTTTGTCTTTATAATTCTATCATGTCTGTGTTGTTTGTGATCTTGCATGCTCTCCGTTATTAGTATCTATCTTGGCCAAGTAGTTGCTAGTGACTCCAAGAGAGGGTATTTATGCTCGATAGTGGGTTCATGCATCTAGTTTCCAAGGGAAGTGACATAAATCTCTTTGGTTGTAGATGTGTTGTTGCCACTAGGGAGAAAACAACGGTCTCTTGTTCATGGAACATGTGGACTATTTACCTTACACACTTTGCTTAAAGCAGTTGTCTATTACTTGCAACTTAACACTGGAGGGGGTTCGGATGATAACCTGAAAGTGGACTTCTAGTCATTGATGAAGTTGGATGGCGGTCTATGTATATTGTTGTATTGCCCAATCGAATCTCATAGGATCTTTCTGACTAGTAATTGCATTGTTATGCGTTGCTCAGTTCCTATCAATTGCCCTGCTGTAATTTGTTTACCCTTCATGCCATGTTGTTTATCTAAGGAGAGCACCTCTAGTGAACTATGGACCCCGGTCCAATCTTTACCATTGATACATCTTCCACTGTTACTTGTTTACTTGCTGCAAACCATTACCTTCCATACCATACGTTTAATCCTTTGTTACAGCAAACCGGTGAGCTTGACAACCTCACTGATTCGTTGGGGCAAAGTCTTGACTTTGTGTTGTGCAGGTATCCGCGTTGCTTGCAACACCGGTGTGACGTTTTCTTCTTCCTTCTGATTCGATAACCTCGGTCTCTACTGAGGGAAGACTTGCTGCTTGCTGCTTCACACCTTGCTCTTGGGGTTTCCAACGAAGTGCTAATTAGCACCATCACTCCTCCATACAAAATTTTAGAAATAAGGCAAAGTTTCATACTCCCTCCCTCCAAAAATAAGTGACTAGCATTTGTTTAGATTCACATGTATCTAAATATTAAAACACGCTCTAGATACATGCGAATCTAAACAAATCAAAGTCACTTATTTTCGGATGGAGGGAGTACAAGAAAACTGTTCCACCATCTTGAATTTTTTTAGTAGGTTTCAATAATTTTAGTAGGAAAATGAAAGTCCGTATTAAAAAGTGAAAACTGTAAGAAAGAACATTATTTACAATAGTTTTCTTGCAAGTATTCTGATGTAGACTTAAATACCAAGCGCAGATTCCAGTGTCTGGTCAACAAAAGCCTCTGAATTCTAAGACCATCCACTATGTGAACCAAAAGAGGTTCAAAAGAGGCAATGAATCGGTTCAACACATAGGAGCATCGTCTCATAAAGTCTGACAACAAAAGCGAACCAACTTCATGGTTCGATTCTTTGCATGCATAAGTGGGTCCCTCTGATAGAATGTGAGGAAGAAAACCTGGCAAGGGAGAGAATATGGCCAGTTATTTATTCAAAACTAGGACCCATGGGCGATTCATCACATAGTAGCACAATGGCTGCCGGTTCCTACTCTGACATATTATTTATTGAATCAGTTCAACATAGTGCATGGCCTAAAGATACCATACAAATTAGAATAACTTTCAAGTTTTTTTATATTTTTCTAACAGCGCAACTGAAGTAGCATGACTAAAGGATGTATTATTGGGGGCAAGCGCGGTGTTGCATACCTCGTTCTTTTGCTATCTTTTTTTTTTGTTCGGAACACTTGTTTTCTCTCACAATTGATGATCGGATATTGTTACTATAATAAATTAAACGATGTTCTTTCCCTCTGAAAAAACTTATCGTTGAGAGTACGTCATTACAAATGTGTTGATTCTATATTGGTGTAATGTTAATAAATTTGAGCCTCGTGTTCTAGCTTGCTTGCGTAGTGTAAAATATAGTACATGGTCTGCAAGAATGTGATCACAGGAATCCAACCGATATATGAACCTTTGTCGCTGCCACAAACTTGATGTGTAGGCTATGTCCGTTGGACAATCTAATAATCAGATCTAGTAATTGAGAAAAGTTTATTGGAATAATACTAACACCCAAAGTTGAATTACATGAGGAGTGCGGATAAAGCAGAAGATGGCAGAGGTACCTGCGATACATGGAGGTGGTGGTGCGAGAGGGACCGTCGCGCCACCGACGGGCATGCTGAAGAGGCCTCCAACCCTAGCTTTGTATATGAAAAGTGCTTCCATACAACTTCTCTATGTCTCCTTCGGCGATCTCTCTATATATAGTTTGATCATGCTCGTCAACTACTTCATCTGCACAATAACCCGCTCTTCAACTTCGGCAAATAGTCTGATTACTGTAAATTTGCTAAACCCGAATGAATTGACCTGCAATAGGAGAGAATGAATACGTAACTGGTCTTAGGGACATGGCCCCCATGGCGAAGAGCTTCATCAGGTTATGGAACTGGCCATTAATGTCACCACACACCGTCATGGGGCTTTTGACCCGCTGCACGTTCGAGTCGTCGATGATGATCTCCTTCACCTGAATTTTTTCATCACACGGAAGCATCAGTCATTCACAACTGCACACCCATTCATACACGTAGAATAATCAATCAATAAATGCTACTAATCCCACCCTTTCCACGGCCTTGGTCTGTTGCATCTTTCGCATCATGGTACCAGTATAGAAATTGCCACAAGATTTAGGTAATTTTTGCTTCATACCTTGTGTGATCCAAACTGTCAGACCTTACAAGATCAACACCTTGGAAAAAACATCAACCCGCTCAACACCGAATTCAACACATATCGTGGTACTGAAGAATAAATCGGAACGACATCCCAATAGAATCTGCATATGTACAAAGCACCTGCATCACTAACCTTGTTTGGCAATTTGTTGCGTTAATGTACAGTACCCGGAGAAGTTGGTTGTTTCATTCAACTCAACAAGCAACACAACAATTAAATCACAGGTTAAGGGCAGATCCAAATAGAAGAACCAAACCTGACAATAAAGATGATTTTATAAAAACAGAAGATGATTGCATTTGCTTAATACTTGGTACCGGTGATAAAAGGTTAACTGGAGGGTATATAGCAACTAAAAGGTTAACTGGAGGGTATATAGCAACTAGAGGGCATATACCCAAATCCAATAACCTCTGTTGAACTGGACAATTGAACGGATCTAGAGTTCTTCGGAGTTGGTAAAGAGGCGTTGGTCAGCGGGGAGGGGATCTGGCGACGGCGTGGTCGTGGAGGAGGTCGATGCCAGCACTGCCTCGAGACAGGTCAGGCTGAGGCGGCTTGTCATCCATCGACAAGTGGTGGAGGGGGAGGCTAATCGACGTGGGTACATCGAGAAGAAGTGGAGGAGGAAAGAGGGACTGTGAGAGAAGGGGCATTTGGTAGGCTTGGGGGAGGCTGCGAGAGCGGCGACGGATGGTCGGCCGGAGCGAGGCTGGACAGGAGCATCTGCGAGAGCGTTGTTACGTATGGCTTTGAGGCACGATGGAGAGGAGCGTCGTGTGAGAGGGGAGCGAGGGCGGCTCCGCGTGAGAGGGGAAAGACCTTGTGGGGAGGGGAAGTCGGACGAAGGATGAACGGAGTGGCAGAAAACGAAACGGACGAAGGACGAACGTAGTAGAGAAGAGATACGTTTTCAGGTGAGGCGCGGTTTGCGGGAGGGCGGACAAAACGTGAGCGGATGGGAGCGACGAAGCGATGGACGAATCGAGCGAAACACCGTGTTCCAGGAAACGAAACATTAAATTCTTTTTAGGTAGTAGAGACTGAGAAAAAAAGGAAAACTAAAGTATTGCATTCCTAGGCACTCAAATACTATGGTATTAATATACTTTAGATTTAGAAAAAACTTTATTGTCAAACTAGATCTTAGTCTTTCTCCCTACAACATGAAGCGTAGGTGAAACAAAGGGACAGCAACGAGGCAGTTTTGGCGTCCCTGATTAGCGCCTACAGTTGGAGCTTTGGGCCGCGCTTGGTAGCAAAGTATTTTTATAGTATTTTATTAATACTAAAGTTTCTCAAAAAAACTAAAGTTTTGAATACTTTGATGTTTTTGGCAGTGACTAAAAACTGTGGTATTAATACTTCAGTACCACGATATGTGTTGAATTCGGTGTTGAGCGGGTTGATGTTTTTTCCAAGGTGTTGATCTTGTAAGGTCTGACAGTTTGGATCACACAAGGTATGAAGCAAAAATTACCTAAATCTTGTGGCAATTTCTATACTAGTACCATGATGCGAAAGATGCAACAGACCAAGGCCGTGGAAAGGGTGGGATTAGTAGCACCTCTAGTGAACTAAGGAGAGCACCTCTAGTGAACTATGGACCCCGGTCCAATCTTTACCATTGATACATCTTCCACTGTTACTTGTTTACTTGCTGCAAACCATTACCTTCCATACCATACGTTTAATCCTTTGTTACAGCAAACCGGTGAGCTTGACAACCTCACTGATTCGTTGGGGCAAAGTCTTGACTTTGTGTTGTGCAGGTATCCGCGTTGCTTGCAACACCAGTGTGACGTTTTCTTCTTCCTTCTGATTCGATAACCTCGGTCTCTACTGAGGGAAGACTTGCTGCTTGCTGCTTCACACCTTGCTCTTGGGGTTTCCAACGAAGTGCTAATTAGCACCATCACTCCTCCATACAAAATTTTAGAAATAAGGCAAAGTTTCATACTCCCTCCCTCCAAAAATAAGTGACTAGCATTTGTTTAGATTCACATGTATCTAAATATTAAAACACGCTCTAGATACATGCGAATCTAAACAAATCAAAGTCACTTATTTTCGGATGGAGGGAGTACAAGAAAACTGTTCCACCATCTTGAATTTTTTTAGTAGGTTTCAATAATTTTAGTAGGAAAATGAAAGTCCGTATTAAAAAGTGAAAACTGTAAGAAAGAACATTATTTACAATAGTTTTCTTGCAAGTATTCTGATGTAGACTTAAATACCAAGCGCAGATTCCAGTGTCTGGTCAACAAAAGCCTCTGAATTCTAAGACCATCCACTATGTGAACCAAAAGAGGTTCAAAAGAGGCAATGAATCGGTTCAACACATAGGAGCATCGTCTCATAAAGTCTGACAACAAAAGCGAACCAACTTCATGGTTCGATTCTTTGCATGCATAAGTGGGTCCCTCTGATAGAATGTGAGGAAGAAAACCTGGCAAGGGAGAGAATATGGCCAGTTATTTATTCAAAACTAGGACCCATGGGCGATTCATCACATAGTAGCACAATGGCTGCCGGTTCCTACTCTGACATATTATTTATTGAATCAGTTCAACATAGTGCATGGCCTAAAGATACCATACAAATTAGAATAACTTTCAAGTTTTTTTATATTTTTCTAACAGCGCAACTGAAGTAGCATGACTAAAGGATGTATTATTGGGGGCAAGCGCGGTGTTGCATACCTCGTTCTTTTGCTATCTTTTTTTTTGTTCGGAACACTTGTTTTCTCTCACAATTGATGATCGGATATTGTTACTATAATAAATTAAACGATGTTCTTTCCCTCTGAAAAAACTTATCGTTGAGAGTACGTCATTACAAATGTGTTGATTCTATATTGGTGTAATGTTAATAAATTTGAGCCTCGTGTTCTAGCTTGCTTGCGTAGTGTAAAATATAGTACATGGTCTGCAAGAATGTGATCACAGGAATCCAACCGATATATGAACCTTTGTCGCTGCCACAAACTTGATGTGTAGGCTATGTCCGTTGGACAATCTAATAATCAGATCTAGTAATTGAGAAAAGTTTATTGGAATAATACTAACACCCAAAGTTGAATTACATGAGGAGTGCGGATAAAGCAGAAGATGGCAGAGGTACCTGCGATACATGGAGGTGGTGGTGCGAGAGGGACCGTCGCGCCACCGACGGGCATGCTGAAGAGGCCTCCAACCCTAGCTTTGTATATGAAAAGTGCTTCCATACAACTTCTCTATGTCTCCTTCGGCGATCTCTCTATATATAGTTTGATCATGCTCGTCAACTACTTCATCTGCACAATAACCCGCTCTTCAACTTCGGCAAATAGTCTGATTACTGTAAATTTGCTAAACCCGAATGAATTGACCTGCAATAGGAGAGAATGAATACGTAACTGGTCTTAGGGACATGGCCCCCATGGCGAAGAGCTTCATCAGGTTATGGAACTGGCCATTAATGTCACCACACACCGTCATGGGGCTTTTGACCCGCTGCACGTTCGAGTCGTCGATGATGATCTCCTTCACCTGAATTTTTTCATCACACGGAAGCATCAGTCATTCACAACTGCACACCCATTCATACACGTAGAATAATCAACCAATAAATGCTACTAATCCCACCCTTTCCACGGCCTTGGTCTGTTGCATCTTTCGCATCATGGTACCAGTATAGAAATTGCCACAAGATTTAGGTAATTTTTGCTTCATACCTTGTGTGATCCAAACTGTCAGACCTTACAAGATCAACACCTTGGAAAAAACATCAACCCGCTCAACACCGAATTCAACACATATCGTGGTACTGAAGAATAAATCGGAACGACATCCCAATAGAATCTGCATATGTACAAAGCACCTGCATCACTAACCTTGTTTGGCAATTTGTTGCGTTAATGTACAGTACCCGGAGAAGTTGGTTGTTTCATTCAACTCAACAAGCAACACAACAATTAAATCACAGGTTAAGGGCAGATCCAAATAGAAGAATCAAACCTGACAATAAAGATGATTTTATAAAAACAGAAGATGATTGCATTTGCTTAATACTTGGTACCGGTGATAAAAGGTTAACTGGAGGGTATATAGCAACTAAAAGGTTAACTGGAGGGTATATAGCAACTAGAGGGCATATACCCAAATCCAATAACCTCTGTTGAACTGGACAATTGAACGGATCTAGAGTTCTTCGGAGTTGGTAAAGAGGCGTTGGTCAGCGGGGAGGGGATCTGGCGACGGCGTGGTCGTGGAGGAGGTCGATGCCAGCACTGCCTCGAGACAGGTCAGGCTGAGGCGGCTTGTCATCCATCGACAAGTGGTGGAGGGGGAGGCTAATCGACGTGGGTACATCGAGAAGAAGTGGAGGAGGAAAGAGGGACTGTGAGAGAAGGGGCATTTGGTAGGCTTGGGGGAGGCTGCGAGAGCGGCGACGGATGGTCGGCCGGAGCGAGGCTGGACAGGAGCATCTGCGAGAGCGTTGTTACGTATGGCTTTGAGGCACGATGGAGAGGAGCGTCGTGTGAGAGGGGAGCGAGGGCGGCTCCGCGTGAGAGGGGAAAGACCTTGTGGGGAGGGGAAGTCGGACGAAGAATGAACGGAGTGGCAGAAAACGAAACGGACGAAGGACGAACGTAGTAGAGAAGAGATACGTTTTCAGGTGAGGCGCGGTTTGCGGGAGGGCGGACAAAACGTGAGCGGATGGGAGCGACGAAGCGATGGACGAATCGAGCGAAACACCGTGTTCCAGGAAACGAAACATTAAATTCTTTTTAGGTAGTAGAGACTGAGAAAAAAAGGAAAACTAAAGTATTGCATTCCTAGGCACTCAAATACTATGGTATTAATATACTTTAGATTTAGAAAAAACTTTATTGTCAAACTAGATCTTAGTCTTTCTCCCTACAACATGAAGCGTAGGTGAAACAAAGGGACAGCAACGAGGCAGTTTTGGCGTCCCTGATTAGCGCCTACAGTTGGAGCTTTGGGCCGCGCTTGGTAGCAAAGTATTTTTATAGTATTTTATTAATACTAAAGTTTCTCAAAAAAACTAAAGTTTTGAATACTTTGATGTTTTTGGCAGTGACTAAAAACTGTGGTATTAATACTTCAGTACCACGATATGTGTTGAATTCGGTGTTGAGCGGGTTGATGTTTTTTCCAAGGTGTTGATCTTGTAAGGTCTGACAGTTTGGATCACACAAGGTATGAAGCAAAAATTACCTAAATCTTGTGGCAATTTCTATACTAGTACCATGATGCGAAAGATGCAACAGACCAAGGCCGTGGAAAGGGTGGGATTAGTAGCACCTCTAGTGAACTAAGGAGAGCACCTCTAGTGAACTATGGACCCCGGTCCAATCTTTACCATTGATACATCTTCCACTGTTACTTGTTTACTTGCTGCAAACCATTACCTTCCATACCATACGTTTAATCCTTTGTTACAGCAAACCGGTGAGCTTGACAACCTCACTGATTCGTTGGGGCAAAGTCTTGACTTTGTGTTGTGCAGGTATCCGCGTTGCTTGCAACACCAGTGTGACGTTTTCTTCTTCCTTCTGATTCGATAACCTCGGTCTCTACTGAGGGAAGACTTGCTGCTTGCTGCTTCACACCTTGCTCTTGGGGTTTCCAACGAAGTGCTAATTAGCACCATCACTCCTCCATACAAAATTTTAGAAATAAGGCAAAGTTTCATACTCCCTCCCTCCAAAAATAAGTGACTAGCATTTGTTTAGATTCACATGTATCTAAATATTAAAACACGCTCTAGATACATGCGAATCTAAACAAATCAAAGTCACTTATTTTCGGATGGAGGGAGTACAAGAAAACTGTTCCACCATCTTGAATTTTTTTAGTAGGTTTCAATAATTTTAGTAGGAAAATGAAAGTCCGTATTAAAAAGTGAAAACTGTAAGAAAGAACATTATTTACAATAGTTTTCTTGCAAGTATTCTGATGTAGACTTAAATACCAAGCGCAGATTCCAGTGTCTGGTCAACAAAAGCCTCTGAATTCTAAGACCATCCACTATGTGAACCAAAAGAGGTTCAAAAGAGGCAATGAATCGGTTCAACACATAGGAGCATCGTCTCATAAAGTCTGACAACAAAAGCGAACCAACTTCATGGTTCGATTCTTTGCATGCATAAGTGGGTCCCTCTGATAGAATGTGAGGAAGAAAACCTGGCAAGGGAGAGAATATGGCCAGTTATTTATTCAAAACTAGGACCCATGGGCGATTCATCACATAGTAGCACAATGGCTGCCGGTTCCTACTCTGACATATTATTTATTGAATCAGTTCAACATAGTGCATGGCCTAAAGATACCATACAAATTAGAATAACTTTCAAGTTTTTTTATATTTTTCTAACAGCGCAACTGAAGTAGCATGACTAAAGGATGTATTATTGGGGGCAAGCGCGGTGTTGCATACCTCGTTCTTTTGCTATCTTTTCTTTTTTTGGTCGGAACACTTGTTTTCTCTCACAATTGATGATCGGATATTGTTACTATAATAAATTAAACGATGTTCTTTCCCTCTGAAAAAACTTATCGTTGAGAGTACGTCATTACAAATGTGTTGATTCTATATTGGTGTAATGTTAATAAATTTGAGCCTCGTGTTCTAGCTTGCTTGCGTAGTGTAAAATATAGTACATGGTCTGCAAGAATGTGATCACAGGAATCCAACCGATATATGAACCTTTGTCGCTGCCACAAACTTGATGTGTAGGCTATGTCCGTTGGACAATCTAATAATCAGATCTAGTAATTGAGAAAAGTTTATTGGAATAATACTAACACCCAAAGTTGAATTACATGAGGAGTGCGGATAAAGCAGAAGATGGCAGAGGTACCTGCGATACATGGAGGTGGTGGTGCGAGAGGGACCGTCGCGCCACCGACGGGCATGCTGAAGAGGCCTCCAACCCTAGCTTTGTATATGAAAAGTGCTTCCATACAACTTCTCTATGTCTCCTTCGGCGATCTCTCTATATATAGTTTGATCATGCTCGTCAACTACTTCATCTGCACAATAACCCGCTCTTCAACTTCGGCAAATAGTCTGATTACTATAAATTTGCTAAACCCGAATGAATTGACCTGCAATAGGAGAGAATGAATACGTAACTGGTCTTAGGGACATGGCCCCCATGGCGAAGAGCTTCATCAGGTTATGGAACTGGCCATTAATGTCACCACACACCGTCATGGGGCTTTTGACCCGCTGCACGTTCGAGTCGTCGATGATGATCTCCTTCACCTGAATTTTTTCATCACACGGAAGCACCAGTCATTCACAACTGCACACCCATTCATACACGTAGAATAATCAATCAATAAATGCTACTAATCCCACCCTTTTCACGGCCTTGGTCTGTTGCATCTTTCGCATCATGGTACCAGTATAGAAATTGCCACAAGATTTAGGTAATTTTTGCTTCATACCTTGTGTGATCCAAACTGTCAGACCTTACAAGATCAACACCTTGGAAAAAACATCAACCCGCTCAACACCGAATTCAACACATATCGTGGTACTGAAGAATAAATCGGAACGACATCCCAATAGAATCTGCATATGTACAAAGCACCTGCATCACTAACCTTGTTTGGCAATTTGTTGCGTTAATGTACAGTACCCGGAGAAGTTGGTTGTTTCATTCAACTCAACAAGCAACACAACAATTAAATCACAGGTTAAGGGCAGATCCAAATAGAAGAATCAAACCTGACAATAAAGATGATTTTATAAAAACAGAAGATGATTGCATTTGCTTAATACTTGGTACCGGTGATAAAAGGTTAACTGGAGGGTATATAGCAACTAAAAGGTTAACTGGAGGGTATATAGCAACTAGAGGGCATATACCCAAATCCAATAACCTCTGTTGAACTGGACAATTGAACGGATCTAGAGTTCTTCGGAGTTGGTAAAGAGGCGTTGGTCAGCGGGGAGGGGATCTGGCGACGGCGTGGTCGTGGAGGAGGTCGATGCCAGCACTGCCTCGAGACAGGTCAGGCTGAGGCGGCTTGTCATCCATCGACAAGTGGTGGAGGGGGAGGCTAATCGACGTGGGTACATCGAGAAGAAGTGGAGGAGGAAAGAGGGACTGTGAGAGAAGGGGCATTTGGTAGGCTTGGGGGAGGCTGCGAGAGCGGCGACGGATGGTCGGCCGGAGCGAGGCTGGACAGGAGCATCTGCGAGAGCGTTGTTACGTATGGCTTTGAGGCACGATGGAGAGGAGCGTCGTGTGAGAGGGGAGCGAGGGCGGCTCCGCGTGAGAGGGGAAAGACCTTGTGGGGAGGGGAAGTCGGACGAAGGATGAACGGAGTGGCAGAAAACGAAACGGACGAAGGACGAACGTAGTAGAGAAGAGATACGTTTTCAGGTGAGGCGCGGTTTACGGGAGGGCGGACAAAACGTGAGCGGATGGGAGCGACGAAGCGATGGACGAATCGAGCGAAACACCGTGTTCCAGGAAACGAAACATTAAATTCTTTTTAGGTAGTAGAGACTGAGAAAAAAAGGAAAACTAAAGTATTGCATTCCTAGGCACTCAAATACTATGGTATTAATATACTTTAGATTTAGAAAAAACTTTATTGTCAAACTAGATCTTAGTCTTTCTCCCTACAACATGAAACGTAGGTGAAACAAAGGGACAGCAACGAGGCAGTTTTGGCGTCCCTGATTAGCGCCTACAGTTGGAGCTTTGGGCCGCGCTTGGTAGCAAAGTATTTTTATAGTATTTTATTAATACTAAAGTTTCTCAAAAAAACTAAAGTTTTGAATACTTTGATATTTTTGGCAGTGACTAAAAACTGTGGTATTAATACTTCAGTATTCCTCAAAAGGTGCTAATTTTGAAGTATTGAAAAAACAACTCCATAGTTTTGGACAATACTTTAATTTTGAAACCATATTATTTGGTTGATCCAAACACCTCAAAGTATTTAATTAATACTTTAAAAATACTTTGATGCCAAACAAATCCCTAGACCTTTTTTTTTTAACTGAAGTATTGCCTGTCCAGGCAGTTAGATACTATGGTTTTGTAAATACTTTAGTTTTAGAAATACTTTGTTGTAAAACTAGACCCGGTGATTACGGATAGATGGGATCTCGTTTTAACACTAGCTTTGGCTAGTGCGTCCCGAATTTAATAGCTACGCCGCATCCGAACCCAGCTCCATATATCAAACTTCGACATCGCGGCCACCAGACAAATGCCGGAGTCTCGCCCAGTGCTCGTGCTCTGCCGCCTAAAGCCATCCACCCTGGCAGTCCTGGCCGCCCGCTTCCGCCTCCTCGACCTCCACGCCTCGCCACTCCCAGCCGACGCCTTCCTCGCCGCCGCTGCCGCCGCTGACGACCCCCCACGCGCGGCCGTCGTCCCAGGCACCGGCGTCGTGCGCGTCGACGCGGCGTTCTTCGACGCCGTCCCGTCGCTCCGGCTCGTCGTATCCATCAGCGCGGGCCTCAACCACGTCGACCTCCCGGAGTGCGCGCGCCGCGGCGTCGCGGTCGCCAACGCCGCCGGGATATACTCCGCCGACGTAGCCGACTACGCCGTCGGCCTCCTCATCGACGTGCTCCGCGGAGTCTCCGCCGGTGATCGCCTCCTCCGGCGCCGCAGCGAGTCGGTCCTCCCCCTCGGATCCAGGCTCGGCGGGAAGCGCGTGGGCATCATCGGCCTCGGCAGCATCGGCTCGGCGACCGCGAGACGGCTCGAGGCGTTCGGATGCGTCGTCTCCTACCACTCCCGTCGGCAGAAGCACGACGTCTCCTACCGCTACCACCCCACGGCCCTCGGTCTCGCCGCGTGCTCCGACGCGCTGGTCGTGGCGTGCGCGCTGACGGCCGAGACCCGGCACATCGTGGACAGGCCCGTGCTGGACGCGCTGGGGAGCGGCGGCGTGGTGGTGAACGTGGCGCGCGGCGCGAACGTGGACGAGGCGGAGCTGGTGCGCGCGCTCGCGGAGGGCAGGCTCGCGGGCGCCGGGCTGGAGGTGTTCGAGGACGAGCCCAACGTGCCGGCGGAGCTACTGGGCATGGACAACGTGGTGCTGACGCATCACCAGGCCGTGTTCACCCCGGAGTCCATGGCGGACCTGGACCGCCTCGTCATCGACAACCTCGAGGCCTTCTTCGCCGGCGCGCCGCTGCTCACGCCCGTTGTCTTCTCCGACTGTTCCTGATCGTGCGGAGATCGACAGCAGAACTCGGATCTTGGAGTTGAAAAGGTCTAACGGCTCGGATATTACCATCGACAATAGTAATATCTAGCGTGATGTCGTCGTTTTCTAGTGTGATTTACTCCACCACATAACGTAGTATGTGTCTGCTGGTGGCTTTGCCGTCTCGATCTATCACTCAAAAGATTCAATTGCCTTGCTTCTCGACGGACTGGCCATCCCAATGGACAACATGACGCCACCGCCCACCGACGAGAGGCCGCTGGTGCTCCTGGCGCAGCCGCTCCTCCCGGAGTTCGCCGCCGCGCTCTCTGCACGCTACCGGTTGGCTCTGGCCGCGGACGCCGACGCAGCGGACACGGCCGAGGCAAGGATGCTGCTGATTGGGTTCGCGCCGGTCACGGACCAGCACCTGGCCGGCCTCCCGGTGCTCGAGCTCGTGGCGGCCATCTCCGTGGGCGTCAACCACGTCGACCTTGCCGCATGCCGACGCCGCGGGCTCAGAGTGACCAACGCCGGCGCCGCGTTCGCGGTCGACTCGGCCGACTACACCGTCGGGCTCCTCGTCGCCGTGCTCCACCGAGTGACCGCTGCCGAGGCGTACGTCCGTCGTCCGGGGCGGCAGGTGGGCCGCCGACTGGGATTACCCTCTCACCACAAAGGTTAGCACTTTGCAGGACCGCAGGAGAAGTACTGTACATTATCGCCATTCTTTCTCAATTTTAAGCATCGGTACAAAAAAACTCGTAAAAGTGTTCAAATTTGAACTGAGACTCAAAAAGGCAAAACAAATGGTCCATCACATATATTCATGACTAAATATCAAAAGGCGAGTACTTGATAGATTTATCAAAGTAACTTGTGCGTTTGACAAACATAATTTGATCAAAATCAATGTTCTAGACGTGCTTTGGCATTTGATAGACTTTTTTTTTTGAAACCTGCATGAGAATTGCACGTGATATATTAAGAAAAAAAAGTTAGGCTTAAAACCCCAAAGTATACATAGGCTGAAACTGAAAACACGAAAAAACAGGATAAGATGCGAAAGTTCAAAAGGACTACAACTGTAAATCGGCTGTCAGTCAGGTCCACCAGAAAAATCAAAAAAGAGAAACCTAATTCGGGTAAACCGTACTGCCCTTGCTAGTAAAGGACAAATCATAGACATCACGGGACAAATCAAAGATTCTAAAAATAAAATTGAGAAAATTGCTTGTTTTTTCTGAAAGAAGCATATATTAATATAGTACCAATTATATTCAGTCTCTACAACCCCTAGCTAAAAAAAATTACAAAAAAGAAAATTTCCGCTATAGCGATCAGATCCTTAGTAGCAGCGACACTAACACCACCAAAACAACACCGGAGTCTAACCCCTCCAAAAAGAAACAGTGATGTCGTCGTCCGATCAAAGATCCTAGGCTTTTCACCCTGGAGGAAGTCTTCGTTCGCAAAATAATGCTTTCTTCAAGGCCATTGCCAGACGCAATCAGGCTAGATTAGGTTTTCACCCTGCAAGGTAAGACGGTGAACAAAGACTCAATCCTCAAAGACGGTGAACAAAGACTCAAAGACCTTGGGTTTTAATCTAGGGTTTTATCCGTGGCCACTAGGTCCACTCCCACCTTCGCCGCTGGCCATGGCGTCGCCGGGAGAGGATCTCTGCCAGCAACCCTACCAGGGGCGTCGCCCTGGCCGCTGCACGTCAGCGCGTCGACCATCCCTGCCCCAACAGATCTGATGGGTATCTTCGAAAATCACCATCCCAGACCTCCTTTGGTGGCTGGGCCCGCTACCACCACGGCGAGGGCCAACGACAGCGATGGCAAAAGAGGCAGGCGACAGGGGCTCTGGCGGCTCACGCGGATCGCCTCTGGCGTCGCCCTTGGGAGCGACACGAGTCTCGCTTTATACGTCCATTCATGTGTTGTCCAGTCATGTAATTACGAAGAAAACTCAGACAATGGCTACCAATTAACGTCAACAACAAGCATTTATATATAAGTTAATATTATTGTAAGCCATTTCTTAACACTTGTACAATGACATCCAAAGTCCAACCTAAACCAGAAAATCGTTCAGTTCATAACATTACTTATCTTTTTTGTTTGGTAAGATGAAGCAGTTGGAGTAGGAGTAGGAGCTTCAAATTTTGAAACGAGGAGCAGGAAGCCTAAGTGCAAGGGCAACAGATATCCCAAAGTCTCCTCTATAGCAAAAGTAAAAAGTAAAGAAGGGAGAAGGAAAAATCATTCCAACAGCTTTCCTATAGGTCTCTCTAGTAGCGTAGCCAGCCAAGAGTCACGCCCCGGGCCAACCACACTACTACAGTTTTCAATAGTGTTAAACAGTATAAATGTTGCTAGAGTTAACAAAGAATTTCACCAACACGCCCCAGGCCAAGGCCGGTGTTGCCTGGGGCCAGGCTACGCCCCTGGGTCTCTCCAAATATCGGCACCCCAACCTAGCCCTCCTCTGTCCCATGTGCATGGAGGTGGTTAAGATGTCCCCTATCCATGCCCCTAACTTTGTTTTTCTTATAAAAGGTCTGACAATTGATCTCTATACTATTATAAATGTAGGTGAATATGATATAGGAGAGTGATTATTAGAAATCTGCTCAAAATAAGTAAAATATAGGGAACTAATCTTTTTAGAAGAGTTCATTACAGAAAGACATAGGGGAGAACAAGTATGAGCTGTTGGACTTGCTCTAAACCCAATAACAACTTAACTATTTCCGCACGAGAGACATTCATTCCAGAAAGTGTCTTTGACTCCCGAGGTATAGTGCTCTCTTTGTTTAAAAAAACTTTAAAAATATATTTTCAAGTTCAGAAAAATCTGAAAATATATTTTGGCATAGTTTATGTTGTACCTATAAGCAGGCAAAATCTTAACCAAAAATTGTGGGCTACACAAAAATGACAAACTGTGATAAATTTGGAGATGTAAAACTATGCATAGTCAGATCTACGCTTTTATCATTTTTGTGTAGTTCATAATACAAAGTATTTAAACTGGTATTTATTTTTTATGTTTATGGGATACATCTTTGGCCACATCCTGGATTTTTTTAGTTTGTTTGTAACTTAGAAGTATGATTTAAAAAAATCAGGATTACTGACTTTTTTGTTGAAAAGTCCACCCATCTATTCATAGTCTTTTGACATCATTATAAGAAAGCCAAAAAATAATAAAAATTACAAACATGTCCATGGACCACCTAGCGACAACTACAACCACTCGAGCGAACAAAGGCACACCGTTATCCTCATCTTTTCTCAGTGAAGCCAGACAATGCTTGTCGTAGTAAAACTTGTTATATTAATCATACTACATGTCAACATCCTAAGTCCTCAAAGGACCGGCGCACAAAAACAGCAACCGTCACCGATGAAGAAAAGCTTAAATCAGAAGAAACACCGACCAATCTAAAATACTCATATGCATATATACATATTTTTTACAAATTTTTTGATATCTCAAAATATGTTTTCTTATAACGAGTGCAAATACACGGGCGAGCCATAAGGGATTTCCCGGACTTATGGACACCATGTGCACTAAATCTTCACTCCACCACTACCTTTTTCATTGATTTGTGTGCTGCTACGTGCTAGGGTGGCATCTAAAATTTATTGTTAAAAGAGCATGTATTTACCGTTGAAAAAGAAAGAAAACTCGTACTGACACTCGAGTATTATTTTTTTCCATTGAAATGGTCGGACGCGATTCTTTCATCATAGTATTTGTCAAATAGAGAATGGCTGGTAGTACGAGAACTAGTCCAGTAGTCACCACCAACCGTGCTGATAAGCTGATTCCATCCCAGCTCCCGGCCAAGAGATTTCTGCGATCCCGATGCAGACCACGCCGTCGTTGACCGCCGACGAGAGGCCGCTGGTGCTCCTGGCGCAGCCGCTCTTCCCGGAGTTCGCTGCCACGCTCGCCGGCCGCTACCGGTTCGTTCTCGCCGCGGACGCCGACGCGGCTTCCGCGGCGGAGGCGAGGGTGCTGCTCGTGCCAGGGCTCAAGCCGGTCGCTGCCGAGCACCTGGCCAGGCTCCCTGCGCTGGAGCTCGTATTGGGCACGTCCGTGGGTGTCGACCACGTGGACCTCGACGTGTGCCGGCGCCGCGGGCTCACAGTGACCAACGCCGGCGCAGCGTTCGCCGATGACTCGGCCGACTACGCCGTCGGGCTCGTCATCGGCGTGCTCCGCCGGATGGCCGCCGCCGACGCGTACGTCCGGAGGGGCAGGTGGGCGACGGACGGCGACTACCCTCTTGCCACCAAGGTTAGTATACCTCTTGGCCTCTAGTGCCGAGTGCCGTGCGTGCCGCACTGCGTTGCACGACTCTGTTTTGAGGACGTCTTCCCCTGCACATAGCACACTGCCGCCGCTTGAGAAGATGCCGTCGCCAGCGCAGCCGCCAAACCAGTCCGCCGCTTCCAAGCCGCTCGTGCTCTTGGCCGATCCCATCATCCCAGAGTTTGAGCCGGAGCTCTCCGCTCGTTATCGTCTCCTCCCGGCCGCTGAGATTGGTGCGGACATAGCCGCTTCTGCGACGGCGCTCCTCACCGTGGACGTCCCGGCGGTGACGGCCGAGATCATCGGCGCGCTCCCGAAGCTGGAGCTCGTAGTTAGTAGCCTCCTCCGTCGGCGTTGACCACGTTGACCTTGCCGCATGCCGCCGCCGTGGGATCGTCGTCACCAATGCCGGGGACGCGTTCTCTACCGACGCGGCCGACTACGCCGTTGGGCTGCTTATCGCTGCTCTCGGCCGCGTCACCGCGGCAGACGCGTACATCCGGCGCGGCGGCTGGCTGGCCAGCGGCGACTACCCTCTCACCGCCAAGGTTAATTAATCGCGGCGGCTAGACTTAGTTCATCGCCATCGTTGCGATGATGCAGCTGCAACACATCTATGATCCTTTCTTGCTTAATCTTGCATCGCTCTTGCAAGATCTCAAACAACACGAACATGGGGAGAGTTCAATTTAATCGGATTCTTGTGCAATGGCAGGTGAGCGGCAAGCGAGTGGGGATCGTGGGGCTCGGCAACATCGGCTGCCGGGTCTCGCGGCGTCTCGCCGCCTTCGGGTGCGCCGTATCCTACCACTCGAGGTCGCCCAAGCCTTCATCGCCGTACACGTTCGTCCCCTCGTTGCTAGACCTCGCCGCCGGCAGCGACGTCCTGGTGCTCTGCTGCGCGCTGACGGAGGAGACGAAGCGCATGGTGAACCGGGAGGTGATGGAGGCGCTGGGGAAGGACGGGGTGCTGGTCAACGTCGGCCGCGGCGGCCTCGTCGACGAGCCGGAGCTGGTCAGGTGCCTGCAGGAGGGCGTCCTTGGCGGCGCCGGATTGGACGTGTTCGAGAACGAGCCGGCCGTGCCGCCGGAGCTGTTTGGCATGGACAACGTCGTGCTGTCGGACCACAGGGCCGTGACCACGCCGGAGTCCGTCTGCGGCGTGCTCGAGGTCATCACCGCCAACCTCGACGCCTTCTTCTCCGGGAGGCCACTCGTCAGCCCTGTGCAGCTCTGAACTCTGAATAACGCTGACTCGTCGTCAGTCCTGTGCAGTGAATAACGCTGATCGAAGTCCATCTGATTGTGATTCTTTACCATATGAAGAAACTTCGTCATTGCAATAATGGAGTGACGACTTCATTAATTGTCGATAAGATGGAGTTCGACGACTTTGTTACAAATATGACCCTCTGTAAGTCGTCATCTCTAAAAATACCCCTCTCGTGCCACAAAAGCCAAAAATACCCTGACGGGAGGCTGAAAAGGCGACACGTGTGACCTCCCGCCACGGGGGATGGCGAGATGTTCCTCCCGCTAAAGGGGGTGGCGGGATGTTCCTTACGCCAGGGGGAGTGGCGGGATGAGGTAGCCCCACGGCCGGGCCAACGGGAAGGTTCGACTTGGCGCTGGCGGAAGGTTCGACTCCGCGTTTGCACTGGTGGGCCCCATGGAGTCATTCCGCCACCGTCAAAGGCGGAAGGAACATCCCGCCACCCCCCCACCCCCGTGGCGGGAGGTGACACGTGTTGCCTTTTCAGCCTCTCGTCAGGGTATTTTAGCTTTTGTGGCGCGAGGAAGGTATTTTTAGCGATGGCGAATTGCAGAGGATCATATTTGTAAAAAAATCGAAGTTCGACTGAAGATGCGTTCCTGTCCGTTGTCCAAAAATGTCACTTGACTCGTCACTCGTGCCCGTCCGTTGTCCAAAAATGTCAACATGATTCAAATATCGCCCTAGTCGTTCGACCCACGTAATTTTTTTACCCAGGTGAACATCAAGTTTAACACCTTTTTTTAACCCCTTTTCTCCCTACGTAAACCTCAAATAAATAGAAAATGTTTTTTTTAAAAGAGAAGTATCTTAAGATGTGTTTTAATAAAATAATTTGTCAATCTCTCATTCTTCTCAGCACGCACGCACGCACACAACCCAACCCACACACAGCCACATCTCTACATGACTATATCTTCTTGTGTGATGTAATACTTACTTTAAATAATAAAAGCGTTCCTTATCGGAAAAAATTCTATATCTCATTTCTCCTCTCAATTTCTCTCACATGCAGCTTCGAAGGCACAACATGCCATCCTATCTCTTAGCACCATAGAATCAAGCACCCTTGCCCCCCCCCCCCCCCCCCCAAACGATAGACCATCGCAACCGTAGCCTACGAAACTCCAATGAAAGTCATTTGACTTATGCCAATGAGTTGTCAAAAAACTTCAGCATGAATCAAATATTGCCCCAGTCGTTCGACCCACGTAGAATTTTTTTACCCAGATGAACATCAAGTTTAAAGCCTTTTCTTTAAACCCCTTTTTTCGTACACAAACCTTAAATAAATAGAAAATGGTTCTTTAAGAAAAGAGAAGTATCTTAGATTTTTTTTTAAAAAACTTCTTTTATTTAATATAATCTACTCAATTCATCTCAAAATGGATGTCTTAGACTTGTCAAAATTTAAATCTAGATACTATTTAGTATATAGATTCATCTAAAATTTTAAAAACTAAGACATCTGTTTAGAGACAGAGGGAGTACCATCTACTCCCTTTCAAAATATAAGATGTTTTAGGTTTATGAAAAAAATGAATCTAGACTTGTTTTAGTATCTAAGTTCACTCAACTTTGAAATGAATCTACACACTAAAACAAGTCTAGATTCATTTTCTTCACAAATCTAAAACATCTTATATTTTAAAACGGAATGAGTATCTCTCCTTCTTCCCGGCACGCACACATCAACCCAACACACGTAGCCACATCTATATCTCCTCTTTCCTCTCAATTTCTCACACACGCAGATTTGAAGGCACAACAGGCCATCCTATCAAATAGATCTCCTCCCTCCCCTCTGACCCCTATCACCACAGAATCAATCTTACGGCCACAATTTTGTTAATCCCGTAAAAAGTTTTGACTAGATATGGCTCAATAGCGTACGTACAAATTTAAAGTTGTAGTCACGATAAAAAAAATTAAAGCCGGCGTCGAACTGGGCCAAAACTAAAAGATTCGGTTTGATCCCATAAAACGTTTTGATTCAATACTTCGTATCACTTGAACTTGGTAGTCACGTCAATATTTTTTTCTCAAGTCAGGCGTGCGGCCAGATGGTACAGTTAGTTTTAGAATTAACGGGCACACATGCGTTACTTAGTTTGGTTCAAACGTGGACACTTCAAGCCAATCAGCTAGCCATCATTGTTTGTCTCCCTAAAAACAAAATTTCGTAGGGAGTTCCTGACTAATATGGATGTGCCAAAAAATAATTGTTTGGTCTATCGGACAAAGAGTCCATGCCCAATGATGGACTCATCTTGATCTATTGGCGGAGTAGACCGGATGTTCTTTTTCCTGTCAGAAACACATCTTGATGAGTGGCCTGCGGAATGTTTACGTCGATCTCTGAGTATGGATTATAAGGAAGTGGTGAGGAGTAATGGGCGAAGTGGCGGTCTCTTGCTCCTGTGGAAGAAGGAGGCCCGGATTTCTCTTTGATACAAGACACCGAACTATATTGGTGTTGAGGTAGAAATGGGATTTGAAAATTTATGGCGTTTCACTGGTTTTTATGGGGAGCCTAAGTGGCAAGATAAACATCTTTCATGGCAATATTTAAGGGATTTACATGGCAGTCGACTATGCCTTGGCTGGTCATGGGTGATCTCAACGAAATTCTATACCCGTTTGAAAAAGAAGGTGGAAATCCTATGCCACAACATTTTATGCAAGCTTTTAGAGAAGTTATTGATGATTGCAATCTAGTTGATTTTGGTTACACTGGGCATAAGTATACATGTCATAGGGGAAGATTAGAGAAAGGCTTGATAGGGTCCTCGCTAATGATGGATGGATGTCTAAGTTTGGCGATGCTACACTACAGAATATGGAGTACAGCCATTCCGATCATCGGCCAATTTTGATGGAATTCGATATTGGTGATGAAGTTTAGAATGGCCGACTATTCTCCGTCTTGAGGCCAAATGGTTGAAGGAGGCCCGGTTTCGGCAAGTTGTCGAGGAGGCTTGGGAGCTTGCTGGGCAACAGTTTAAAAATGAAAAATTAGCGGGGAAATTGGCGTTTGTTCATAACCATCTGCATAAATGGGATAGTAAGATCCTCCAGAAATCAAAGAGGAAAATACGTGATGCTCAGAAAAATATGGAAAAGGTTGCTGCTGGACCTTTATCTGAAGAAAGTATTCGGCAACAGAAGGAATTCACAATTGAAATTGAAGCCCTTCTAGAACAGGAGGAGATTTATTGGGCTCAACGAAGAAGAGTAAACTGGCTACAACATGGAGATAAAAACACTTCGTATTTACATAAGTTCGCTAGTGAGCGCCCAAAAAGGAACATGATCAAACGACTCAAAGATGATACAGGTTCTTGGGTGGAGGGGTGTCCGAATCTTAACCCTTTAATCTCTCAATATTTTGCAAGATTATTCTCTACTGAAGTAGAACAGCCGGATCCTGAAATTCTATCCAAAGTGGTTCCAAAGGTTTCAGAAGCTATGAATGAACAATTACTTAAAGATTATTTGGCTGAGGAAGTTAAAAAGGCTGTGTTCTCCATTGGTGATATGAAGGCCCCTGGCGTGGATGGTTTACATGCGATTTTTTTTAAGAAATGTTGGCACATTCTAGAGGATGCCCTCACAGCTTAAGTTCTTAATGCAGTTAATAAAAAAGTAATCCCGGAAAGCTAGAATGATATTGTTATTGTTTTTATTCCTAAGGTGGAGAACCCAGAGCTTATCACACAGTATAGACCCATTAGTCTCTGCAATGTCCTATACAAGGTAATATCAAAGATGATTTCTTTGAGACTAAAGCATGTTCTTGATGAGGTAATCTCTCATGTACATGGTTCCTATCATCAATTGCACAGAACAGAAAAAATAGGGCCGGATTGTCCGGTGTTTGAGGGCCGGACTGTCTGGTGTAGGCCGGATATTCCGGGTGTAATTCGCCGGACACTCCGGTCCACGAATATTGAGATCCGATCTACATAGCCCGATCTGCTTTTCCACAAGACGATCTCGGCCAAACACACTCAACCGATCAATCAACACAATATCGCCTTGAGCAACGCTAGGCTCTGATACCAAGATGATAAAGATAAAGCCCGATGATCTTATGAGTTTTGCCCGATCTTTCATAGTGAGTAACCCTGATAGAAATCCTTCCAACAATGTCGATGAACGTCACCTAAAGGTGGGGATCCAGCAAGCAACGTGATGTAGATCACCACGCCTCAAACCAAAGCATGTCAATCCTTGATGAACACAAGAACCTCCGTGACAATATCAATACGATAGGTAACACGACATCGCCATCCCCGGAGGGATGCTTCACCAAGCAACACACACAATAATTTTAGAATAAAAAACTGAATTCAAAGCTCACCCTAACCCTAGATTGACTGACTCTTTATATAACCGTTTGGACAGGCCCAAACCGCAACCTAACCCTAGTTGGAGTCAAACTGGATAAATGTCGGTTTGGAACAGATCCGTCGGCGGCCAGACATTCCGGTCCGTATGGGCCGGACACTCTAGTCCGGCCGAATAATTCGGATGATACACGCCGGACACTCCGGTCTGGCGGAAACTTCAGAGTTTCCGACTGGTTTCCGGGTGGCTTCCAATCTGTCATACAGAACGGCTGCCACCTTGGCGCGTCTCAGGGTAGGCCGGACATTCCGGCTGACTTCGGCCGAACACTCCGGTCTTTGCAGACTTCTTCACGCCCTTCTTGATGACCTTATTGTATCTTGCGCTTGCCTCCCACTGCTCCGTCGTGCATGTCATGCCCATATCACACATGGTTTAATCCACCATATCGGTAATGGGAATACTACCAAAATCTGGACAGAAAATTGGTTACCAAGAAATGAGATGATGTGCCCCATTTCCTGTCTCGGTGATGATGAGCCGCCTACCTTGGTCAACGAGTTGATTGACGCAACTACGACGTCATGGGACAGGGAGAAGATTGAGAAGTTTTTATAAAGATGGATTCTAACTGCATTCTTGGCCTACCAATATGTACCCGAAATATCGAAGACTTCTAGTCATGGAATTTTGAGAAGCATGGTGTTTTCTCTGTTCGCTCCGCATACTATATGATGGTTGAAACTAAAACGAGAAGGGAGGCATGACTAGACGGGAGTGCCTCAAGTTTAGACTCCACGAGTGAGAGAAAATGCTGGACATCGCTATGGAAAGTACAAGTTCCATCGAAAATTAGAGTCTTTCTTTGGAGACTAGCAAAACAGTCCTTACCTACCGCTGCCTCCTGCATCACCGGGATATGACAACCTCTAGTATTTGCACCATCTCTGGACAAGGTGATTCTTGGAGACATTCACTTATGGAGTGTAGAATGGCACGATGTGTGTGGGCATTATCTGATGCGGAGACCGTCGAGCATATGAATGCAACTACGGAACCTAGCGCCAAGAGATGGATATTCAGCATGATGGATTCGTTACCACATGCTGAATTCATAAGTGTTCTTGTCACGCTTTGGGCGATCTTGACTGCTAGGAGGAAGGCGATAAATGAGGCGGAGTTTTAGAGCCCTCTCTCGACATTTTCTTTTGTCCAGAGGTACCTTATAGAGCTTGCTCTTTTGAAGCCGGTTGCCCCTGATGTTCCTGTACCCAGCCGATCTGCACGAGCGCCAAAGTGGATTCCACCACCTCCAGAACTTGTGAAGGGAAATGTAGATGGGGCTGTGGCGAAGAACCACAATGTGGGAGTTGTTGCTGCGAATAGATATTCAGGAATGCAACGGGCGTATACATAGGCTCTTCTGCCGTGGTTTTCCAAGGAATCACTGACCCACCCACTTTGGAAGCTCTTGCCTATAGAGAATCGTTGTCTTTGGCTGCTGATCTCATGCTCCAACAATTTGTAGTGGCTAGTGACTGCAAAAAGGTCATTCAGGACTTGGTGGATGATACAGGAGGAATCTATGCACCTGTCATAAAGGAGATCATTAGCCGTCGTCTAGATTTTGAAGATGCATCATTCACTCATGAAGGGAGAGATTCGAATTATGAAGCTCATAACTTAGCTCGTCACGCTCTTACACTAGGCCTGGGGCGCCATGATTCCATGATAATACCTGTAATTTTGTCTTTGGGTTCATAAAAGCGATCAAGTTATCCTAAAAAAAGCAGCACAAGTGACGATTAGTTGAGGAGGAACATGCACATCTTGTGCATGTTCGATTTGTAATGCAGCTGAGGATTCATGGCGCCATTCACCGATTCACGGCGTGGCGGTGGCAAGGATGAAGGTGCGGGGGTGGAAGGAGACAAAAAAGAGGATTTACGGCGTAGAATTTCTTTCTACCTGTACTGAAATCACTGAAATTCATTCAATTTCAGTGACTTTGGTTTTCATTTCGGTTAAATCACCAAAACATTTCTCTCAAATTACACCATAAAATGGAAATTTTGAGTAGTATTTTGTAATTTATTTGAATTCATATATACTACTCCCCTCCGATCCATAATAAGTGCCAGGGTTTAGAAGATCGGAGGGAGTATGTCACTACTTGAAAAGTAAACTTTGCCGTCTATCAGATATGCAAAGTTATAATAATTGCAAATTCTAGATCATGTATGTTATATTTGTGATCCGCTGTTATTTTTTAATATCTAAAGATATCATGTGTGCTAATGAACTAATTCAGTGATTAGCACTATATATGGATATGCAACCTTATCCGGTCGTCTCGCTTTAGTGGATTTTTTGAGTATTATTTGGCCTTTACCAAGTATTTTTCATACTAGGGAAAAAAATTCTGGCACCGTACAAAAAGATTTGAAATTTTGACTGAAAGGTAATTAATTCGGTGTCTATCAAATTGACTTAAATTTAGTGAATTTCAAAGAGATTTCAGTGAAAGTGATTTCCATTTTACTGCTAGGTTTCATTAGCAACAATTCTCTGATGATGCCAGACTAATGAAATCTGAAGCCCGCTGTCACAGAAGACCGATAGATGGTTAAAGTTACACTCACCAAGTAAAAATGAACGCAAAGAAGCAAGATGGAGTCAATCTGGAAAGGAACAGACATCCCAAAGTCGATGGTCTGTTAGGAGGCCTGAGAGTCCGGGTAGTTCAGCAATGTTTAAGGGAATAATTAGAACTTTGTAGCAACGGCTTGTTAGTGGGGGCTGCAGCAGAGGAGACGTTTAGTGTCTGATCTTGCAGGGTGAAAATCTAAGGTCTGGTCTTAATTGGTTGTGCCTGACAATGACCTTGTTGACGATATTCTTTTACGAGTAAGGACTTTCTTCAGGGTGAAAATATAAGATCTATGATCGGGCGACGACGGCGCTTATGCACTGTTCCTTTATTGGAGACGTCGCTTTTGAAGAAGCTGAACTTCTGGTGTTGTTCTGGTGGTGTCAATACTGTTGTTACAAGGAATAGATTGCTGTAGTGGGCATTTTCTTTTTTATATTTTTTTATTGTGTGCATCTATAATACCGTTAGGGCACTGCGTTGTTGCAGAAGCTATGTGTAATTGATATCTTTATTGATATTAATATATGCTCTTTCAAAGAAAAATATGTCGGAATGATAAAGCTAATTAACTAGCTAGGCCGCGTTGCCAAAGTCCAAACACTATACTCCCCCTGTCCTGAAATACCCTGCATTTTGGGGTTAGTTAAAGTCAAACTTTATAAAGTTTGGTAGAATATATAGAAAAAACTATAAACATCTATAGCACCGAATGTGTATTATAAAAATATATTTTATAACAATTCTAATGGTACTTATGTTGTATTATGGTTGTACATAATTCTTTTAATATGTTTGGTTAAACTTGACTAAACCCAGGGTATTTCAGGACAGGGAGAGGGAGCGTACTAATTATTGGTGTAACGCATACATTCTCACATGATAAACCACTTAACAACAGTTCTGTATATGCAACCACTTAACAACAGAAGGCTCACATGTCGCTGTTAGTGACCCCGTTGCAGGTATAACGTCCGTCCGAGAATCTCTTCCCCACGTAATCATATCCTACTAAGACTACACGCATACCGCCAGATTAATAAGTTAATCGGTCGTGCGAGACTTTGCGTGATCAATAATGTGACAACTCCAGCTGATCTTAGTTTTGTCCCATCTGGCTGCAGACAACAACGGATCAGCTGCTTGGAATCCACAGTTCCACAGTACTCCTCAATAATATTCATTCACTCTCTTGCACATACCACTGTCTCCAAGGGAATTAAGTAGTAGCATCAGTAGCTAGCTGTGGATCGATCGATGGTGGCAATAATGGCAGCGTCATGGGCATGGTTGCTGGGCGCCGTTCCTCTCCTCTGCCTCGCCTTATGGCACGCCGCCGACGCGTGGTACCGCGCCGCCTTCTTCTTCAAGCACGGCGGCCGTGGTAAGAAGAAGAGCCTGCCGCCGGGGCACATGGGTTTGCCGTTCCTCGGCGAGATGCTCTCCTTTATCTGGTACTTCAGGCTGGCGCGTCGCCCGGACGATTTCATTGGCGCCAAGAAGCGAGCGTACGGCGGCGGCGACCAGGTGGGGATGTACCGGACGCACCTGTTCGGGTCGCCCACCGTGGTGGCATGCACGCCGGCGGCCGCCAAGTTCGTGTTCCAGGCTGGCGGCGACACCTTCGGCATGCAATGGCCGGTGCCGGAGCTAGTGGGGCTCTCCTCCCTAGTGAACGTCGAGGGCGGCAGCCATGCGAGGCTTAGGGGTGTCATCATCGCCGCCATCAACCGGCCCAGCTCGCTCCGGAGCATCGCCGCCGTCCTGCAGCCGCGCGTCGTCGCGGCTCTCGACTCATGGGCCGACATGGGCATCATCGACGCCTCCAGGGAGATGAGAAAAGTAAAAAAAATACTAGAATTTTGTACTTCAATCGATTAGCTATCACAGATACGTATATTTCTCAGGCAAGAAGTGTAAATTGTATTTATCCGTATGTGCAGGTGACTTTCACGAACATCTGCATGATGTTTATAAGCATGGAGCCGTCGCCTCTGACGGCGAAGATCGACCAGTGGTTTGCTGGCGTGGTCGCCGGCGTTAGGGCGATTCCGGTGGATCTTCCGGGGACAGCGTTCCGCCATGCTCGCAAGTGCCGTCGGAAGCTGAATGGAGCGTTCCGAGATGAGCTGGAGGCGAGGAGGAAGAAAACAACTAAAAGCTACGATGACCTGATGAGCGGGTTCATGGACATGGAGGATGAGGAGGGAAAGAAGCTTAGTGACGACGAGGTGGTGGATAACATCGTGAATGCCATCGTCGCCGGCTACACGTCCACCGCCACCGCAATCATGTGGGCCACATACCACCTCGCCAAATCCCCCGGCGCCCTATCTAAGCTCCGAGTAAGACGCTCTAATCATTGATCATCTCATAGTCATACATCGGTCAAACTAATTAATTTAGGCTGGGGTAAACTCGTTTGGGATGGCTTCCGGCCAAGTATGGGTAAGGCTCTACCAAACCTTACCCGCAACCCGGCCATGGGACTTTTTTTTTTCTAAAATAATAGCATGCTATCATATATTAAGGCCAAGTTCTTTTTTGGCTTCTTCGAGAAGCCGTCCTCCCTCAGCTTCCTGGGGAAGTCGGTCTAAAAAGTTTGCGAGGCTTTTAAAATAGTTAAGGCTAAACAAATTTGGAAGTCTTGCAAATTTTTTGAACCACTCATAGGGGTAGGGCAGCTTCTGAAAGAAGCCACCAAAAAAACTGGACCTGAAGAGAGAAGCGGTGAGACACCGGTACACAACGTCACTCGGCTTTTCACCCGGCCATGGGACTGTCGACAGGCACAGTCTTTGGCCATGCCCAAACTTGAACCATACTGCCATTGGGCCCCATAAGAACGAATTGGTGTTCATGACTGCAACAATAAATCGAAGCTCATCACAATTACATGACTGCAACAATAAATCGAAGCTCATCACTTCGTTAAGTGGTTTATATGTAGTTGCTATGATATTTGATGTCAATGTGATTTTAATCCATCTACAAGAAGGTACTTCTGAGTCCAAGTTGCTCCTCTTGTGTTCTCATGACCCACCCCGACCCCTCTTCTTATAATCTCTTATGTCCCTACAATTGTGCAACTCCATAGATCCCTCATATGTCCCTGTCATCCCTTTATCTCCCTCGGCATAGAGTGGCGGGTGTGCCCTAGGCTCAGACCAAATAGCTGCAAAACCACCAAGACAATGATGGCGGTATCCCAGGTCAAATGGTGCTTATTAACCACCGCAAAAGAATTTTCTTCCTCCACAATATCTTTTCAAGAGAAAGATATGTATTCCCTCCATTCCTAAATGAATTCCGAAAATGTCCTATATTTAATAATAGAAATTGTATCTTTTAGACACAAGAATCATCATATGGAAAGCCACATTACTAATGCGTGTTGTAAGAAAGACTAATTTAACACTTTATACTGTTATATTGTTAAGATAATGTAAATGGTTGACCATATGTATATCTTGTGACCACAGGAGGAGAATGTGGCAATGAGAGAAAGCAAAGGTGGTTCATCATTTATCACACACGATGACATACGAAAGTTGAAGTACACAGCAAAGGTGGTGGAAGAGACGATCCGTATGGCCAACATCGCACCGATGGTGCACCGTGTGGCAAGAAGAGATGTAGAGTATGGTGGGTACACCATACCCAAGGGGTGGCAGGTGCTCGTGTTTGTGAGGTCGCTTCACATCGACCCAAACTACTACCGAGATCCACTCACCTTCAATCCCGACCGATGGGATGTAAGCAAAATATATATGGTTTCCCAATACTCTTATCTATCTAATTATTTCAATTCACCGAGACTACGCTAATAAAGATGATTAACAATTTGTAATAAACGATGCAGGAACCAGCCAAGCCAGGAACGTACCATGCATTCGGAGGTGGGTACAGGACATGTCCCGGGAACATGCTCGCCAGGCTGCAGCTCACCATCATGCTCCATCACCTCTCCATTGGCTACGAGTGAGTAGTACTGGCTAGATATTACTAACTAACATATCTAACTATAAGTGCCAGACTAATCACCAATAGTTATAGAACATTATATGTTGTTTCATTGCCAATAATCTATAGGTCGTAGATTATTTGCTTACAAATAATTAGTTTGCCTTGGCGGAGCCAGCATGTAACCATTGGGGTCACATGAACCCAGAAATTTGACTAACCTCTTTACAATCACTACCTATTTACTGCTTATACATACTTTGAATCTAGTACTACGAAGCAGTGAACCCAATCAAAAAATGTTCTAACTCCGCCTCTGCTTCATTGATATGAATTCCAGATGGGCGTTGCTGAATCCTAATGCAGAGATCAATTATCTCCCACACCCAAAGCCAGTGGATGGTGCATCCTTGTCCTTCCATAAGCTTGCTACAAAATGAGAAGCAAGAGTTCATCTTCTCAATTATCGCCACCAATCTACAACTACACATATATGGCAAAATCATGTATACATCGATGTTAAATTGGTCATAATGGATGATCATACTGCTGAGATACGCGGAGTGCAACACTTGCATAAAATAAATATTTATACCGCACTCACCAGGATCTATGTTTAGGGATTAAGTCAAACGCTCACCACTAGACGTGCATGTGCGGAATTCGATGTAGATAATCGAGGTTGGGCAGTCCAACTCATCCGTTCCCTCGAACAACTCATTCACTGCAACAATGTTGGGCATATCGTGCTTGATATGAGGGACACACATCACAAAAGTAGCTCCAAAAGTATTTATCATAACACGTGGCATGCATGGTAAGAATGACACATAGTCTAGCGCTTGGAAGATTGTATTGAGGCGCTAAAGTGTGTGATATGCTTAATTGGCATCACTACTATACTCGCATATGCCTCGGTAGACGAACTAGGACAGGAATTAGTATGCCGTGTAAAAAAGTGATGTTGACTATAGATCTGGTGTGGGATACTCGTCTAAGCGCGTCCACTGACCGGTGAGCCCCATCGAAGTCAAGTCGTTTCCCTCCCGAATATTTAAAAGGCCCTCCTCCCATGATCATTCTACTACGTTTATCAATTTGTAGTTTCTCTTCAAGAAAGCTTTAGTGGATGAAGGAAACCGAAACCATCAGAGAATCTAGGATAGGAGCACGATCTTTGCTTGATTGTTGTGTCGGTATGTATAGTTAGAGTTTTATTCCCATTGATCGGTATTGGGATTTTCACATTTGGACTTTTTTTCACAGACACACCACGTCGCTGCATGTTGTAGTGCCCCACTCATTGATATAACACTCATAGAACATTGTTCTAGTAATATTACATACCTCAGAGTGTACAGTAGAAAAATTGCACAAGCCAAAAGTATACAGAGATTTTATGATCCTCGAGACTATACAATCATCCTCGGTCCATTGAGAATTCTCTGCTAAATCATTAATAGCCTGAACTAGTTTAGGAAACATTAAACTTACTATGATGTGAGCTTAGCAACTTGACTAATAGTAGTCTAATGATAAATTGCATACTAACAACTATTATACAGATTTGAGAAAACCAACAAAAAAATGTAAACTTATTGACATAGAACTATTTTTTGGGAACCATAACATTCCAATACAGAATATATACGAGAAACACTCTCCTTATTTTGTTTTATTTGAAGTAAAATGTTTTAATCATGAAAGTTTTTCAAAAACATTTGCATTAACAACACGTGCTCAAGGTCAACCAAAATTCTCCAGTGCTCGTCCTTCTCATTTACTTATCAAAAGTATAATAAAAACTCTTCATTCATTTATGTGCCAACAGTAGGTGAACTTATTTACAAAATCCAAGGTCCCAATGTGTACTCAATAAAATAAGGATAAGAAAAAATTGAAGAATAGTAGAGCACACCGCAAAGAATAGAACAAGTAACAATAAATCTTTTACTATGCATTGAAACTATGATGGTTATATTCTATATAGAGTTCACCCAAAGATTTTTTAATGGTTTCACTTGGGATTTTGCTTCTTTTCACCTCTTCGGTAATGAATATTCGTCAAAAATAAAGAAACATTGTATCTTGTATGATTTTTAGAACTATACACTTTAGGAAGAATATCAAGCCATAATTGGGTGATTAAAGGGAAAATATGCAACTTTCTAATTCAGAAAATTGTCTTCCGACAAGAGAAGAGACTTACCAATGCATGGTACGAGCGGGCGTGCTCGTATCAGTCGCCATACCAGGTACCGTCGCGTCTGCCTAATCACTATATTCATCTTTTTAAACTGGAAAATGATAAAATAAATAAAATAGAGAAACAAAATGAAGCGAATACATGAGGAAGAGGATCCAGAGAAGGAGAACTTCACTTAGATCTGGAGTCCTCTGAAGAGAGATCCTCCATTCCCCAATCAAGTTCTTTGCATTAGATAGATATGTATACTTGTTAGACTAGGGTTATAAACTCTATTCATAATCTAAATATGGTTGATCTTTCATTTTATTATGGTTTGCTATGGTAATACAACGATGAACCCTATTTGTTAGATCTTGTATTCATTTGTTATTCCCCTCTCCTGTTCGAGTAAACCCATCGGAGATGTATTGGATTGTAGATGTGCTTGATCCTAACCCTCTTTCATATATTTGTGAGATTACGTCATTGATTAATTATGGAATTGAATATCCATGGATGCACATAGCGTAGGTTCCATCCAACGATAATAACATGTGATAAATTATTTAGCATGCTTTATATGGAAACCAATGTTGCTATAATAATCATGTTTCCCATAGAAACTGAAGGCGATAGGTGGCACAAGGCATGTAGTCCATAATGTACGGCCTTTGTACCACTTCCATCCCACAACGAACTTGACGTCCATGATTAGGTTTCCCACATCTAGAAGATGTCAACCGAACTGGAATGTTGTGACGAGGCTTTCAGAAGATCCCGAGACCAACTGTATATTGAAGGGAGATCGAAGATCAAATTAACATGTAAGACAAGATGAAGATCTAACATGACGCAAAGAGACTTATACACCACAGAATCCTATATACTAAAGGACATTCACTTGAGGAACCCTACCCTGATGGCAAAGCCTTAGTAAACGTAGTATAAACCCTAGATTCATATATTCTTCTCAGGTGCATCAATAAACCGCACGAGACTCATCTTGTAATCCTTTTACGATCTCACGGCCACACCATGAATAAAATCTAAGAAAACTTCATCATCATTGTATATTTGATCCAAACCTTCTAACCCGAGCCGTTTTCCAAAAATATTAACCTATCCTGATCACCAATTAAGTTCACATGTTCAAGTATGGTCACTAATTCTTAAACTTGGACGCAAGTGTGGTAACATGGTTTCCCTCGGGCTATAGGATGTGAGAAAGATACTAGGTGAAGGAAAGAATCTTGGAATGCCAAACAGAGTGTTGTAGCACAAGCATATTTCATATTTATACCTATTTTATTAGCTAGCACAGGGCCTGGCAAATGCGAGGACACCACTTTTAGTTCGTCCAAAGTATCAATTACTTAATTTGTGTTATAGGATTTTTCTTTATCCTATTTTTTTGTTATAAATACACATTCTGTACGCATGGATGGTACCTTGAAATGTGTAGCTGGCCTTTATTTTGTCTATTGTTATATTATGGATAGTGATGCAATAGAACTAAATAATTATGTTTCCAGTACGAAGGCAATGGTAGCCAATTTTCAAAGCTATTGTGATATTTAAGAGAACTATGTCCCTCTTCTAGTTAGAATCAATTTATATTAATATTTCAAATATGAGATATGAAAATGACACACGATGTCTTTTTGTCTAAAATCGTGGGATGATAACTCCAACTCCATATAAATTTGTGTTGAATCTTTATCCATATTATTAAATCACCATGGTTATTTCAAGATATTTTTGTTGGGGTTCCATGTAGACAAACAAAAAATTTACAACATGGCAAAGCCCGAAAGCCCAAGATCTATCTACCAGTAATGCAGTAATGGGAAGGGATACGGTATTCATACCTTTGAAGACCGAGCGTACTTAACATACCGCGAGGAACATGGATGATGAAGACGCCTTAACGTTGACCTTTAGGTCATGATGTCCTTGCGGCTCCACGCAACTCCTAGTATCAAAAGCACTATACCACCAGAGGGAGTCACACACATACGGTGCTTGAGACGACTCCCGCTTCTCTCCGATCCAGCCGAGATTGTGAAGTAGATCTCCCGGCTCCAAATCCCGTAGTGTGATGGTGCTCCACGGTGATGAACCCTTCGCTTGCACAGCTCAGACAAGGGGGCCATGGTTGCAAGAGAGAGAACGGGTAGGCAACACATGCCTTTTATTTATTTTCAAGTGGAAATTCGTGTGTTTTAATCCTTCCATAGGCACCTCTTTATATAGACGGAGCGAGCGGTTCCCTCCACCTTTAGGTTCCCATGTGGGACTAATAAAACAAAGGAAAAAGGGGCAGTCTCGCCGCTGGCCAGGTGGGCCGCTTGCCCACGCGCCTGACCTAGCAAACTTGAGGGGATGGAGGGAGGAGGCCCCGGGTGGGCCACCAGCCACAGCAGCCCGCGAGGCAGAGCCACCCGCGGCGATGCCCAACGCCTGGACTGGTGGGCCGGCATGGCGGCCCGCACGCGCTGGCCACGGCCCGCAAGCAGCAGCGGGTGGTGTAGTGCGCGACACGCAATACCGGCCGCCCACGTGCATCGCGGACTATCTACTGCCCACGTGGGTTGTTTCAAAAACTACTTTTTTTTGCCTTTTTCGTCCGTTTTTTAAGGTAAAATCCCTCTGGGATTTTGCCTAACTTTTAGGACACCTTTTATAAATCCTTATTTAAATATTTCTTTTACAATATATTAATTTATAATTAATATATAATAACATATTCAAATAAACATTTATCCGAAAACCCTTTTTCGATCATTTTCCTTATTCTTTCTCCGAACCCCTTCGGATCTCTCGGATCTTTTCTGGTCGCTCTCTCTCTTCTTATTTCTTTAGTGATTCAAACTAACCATTAACGATCTCCAAGCTTCGTCAAGCCCTTAAGCGTGCTACCCAATAGTTCAAGATACTATAGATATGGCCAAGACTCCTCTATGACCAATGATCAACAACAGGATCTGGATGCCCATAATGACCATCTGTGTACTCAGCGATATGTGTCCTTGAACTCTAAACACCGTGTCTTATTCCTTTTGTCTCTATGATACTATATTGTCCGAGGTTTTGATCAAGTGACATCCCCATGTCAGCGTTCAACCCTAACAATACCTTCTTTACTCGATCCAATAAGGTATATCCCCGTGACCTAGTCACACGCTGTGTAGCTTATGGATATAACTTATTCAAGTGGACCCAGAGTATCTTCTGCCACACGGATGGATAAATCCCGCTCTTGACTGTCTCCTCAACCTGTTCCTCCGGATATCCAACGTCACCTTTATAATCACCATTTCACTGAGTGATGTTATGTGCCATCAAAGCATCCTCGGGCGGTAGTGGTTTCATATGGTATCATGCTCTAACCAAAGAGTCACTATGTTTTCTAATCATCGTAACCTGAACTTCGTGACATGATCATGATACGATGCTATAGATATGGTTTGTTCATCATCTCATTCCCCAATGAAATGACCTCACTATCAATTAGGGGCCGAGGCACCATCATAATCAGGAAACTTTTGATCATCCGTTGACCAATGAACCAGTGACTAGAGTTTCACCAGAAACTACTGTTTATTTGTATATCACACATGTATTGATGTTTTCCTATCAATACTGTTATAGCATAATTTAAAACTTAATCATAAACTTTATGTAATATGTCATCTAATATTTGACTCTAGGGCATATTCCGGTCAATTTTATCTAGAAAATAAGATCATGAGTTGGCCTCGACATACCTTGCTACTTACGTCAAGGGAGTACCATATGCAGTTTATGTGTAATATAATATGTCCTATTATGATTCATACTTGAAAGAATTACTTATTGTTGAGTAATCAATGTGTAAGATATAATACCATGCTTAATGTATGCTAAAAAAGATCATATGACATTCACAAAAAATCACTCTAGCTCCTGGAGAGCATATGCTCCCTTTTACAAAAAACATTTCAAATTGTCAAGCAACTAAAAAAATTGCACGTAGATCTCCACATCTATGTGTCCATGAACGTTTCATGAAAAAACTTATCTCCACATTCTATGTGTCCGTGTAAAGTTTTGTGAAAAACTAACATTTTTTCTCATGTATAAAAAGACAAAAAGTCTCATAAAAGTACTTTTAATAGCACTGATTCCTTTTCGCACTATCCAAAACAAAAGTTGGGTTTCCGTGAAATGACTTTATGCACTTAGATGAATGTGCGTATTTTTCTAGATTTTTTTACCATTTAAAAATGTTTTTAAAATATGTTTTAAATGAAAGAAGCATACGCTCTTGGGTGCAAAAACGCCGCTATTGGGTGGCAAATCTTTACAACAATATTGAAATTCAGTATTTTTCTCTAGATAAGTAGAACATGCAAACGTGACAAAATTGATAAATCATTTTTAAATATATATTTATATATTTTCCTTTTTATGCCAAAGTCTGTTTGCATGAAAAAGTCGGGTATCCATCCAAGGATATTATGCACATATAGAATGTAAAAGATGAATGCGTGGAATATTTTCTAGATTTTTCTAGCATTTTGAAAAATGTGTTTAAAATCTGTTTTTAATGTATGCTCCTAATGCAAAAACGACGCTATAACATTGGTACTTGAATTCTAAAAAAAAACATTGGTTCTTGTAAAATACAATCCTTACATCACTATTGAAATTCATTTTTTCTAAGAAAGGCAGAACATGGAAACGTGATTAAAAACCTTTTTCAAACATTTACTTGCATTAGATTCCTTTTTGTGCCCATTGTAGTTATTTGCGTGTATTCATGTAGCTGTTCGCGTGTATAAATTCTTATTATCAGTTTCTATATATTTTTTCTATATCCCAAATATCTCTTTCCAATGACGTAATAACATCATATCGTTTGTATTAACAAAAAATATCGTTTCTACTGAGTTAATAACACTATATATACATGCAAAGCTGATGTAATTTTTTAAGAAATACTTATTCAAAATATGTGAATATCGGCACAGTATAATAATGCTAGCTGCCACATTGTTAGGCCGTAGGATTTTGCATGCACGTTTGAATCGGACTTCTTTGCACGCAGTTTTTTTTGTGATCAAGCACGTAAGTATTGGGCATGGAGTCTTTGTCCAATAGATCAAATAATTTTTTTTGGCACATCCATATAGTCAGGAACTCCCAATGAAATTTTGTTTTTGCGGAGACAAACAATGATGGCTAGTCTGATTGGCTTGAAGTGTCCGTGTTTGAACCAAACTAAGTAACGCATGTGTGCCCGTTAATTTTTCAAAATAGCCTTTCGTCCCGCTTTATAAATAAAGCCACACACGGCCAAACCAATACAAGGTGACAAGAAGAACCTCTTACAAAGCAAATCAAGGATAAACAAAAGAGAACAAGAAGGACTAAGACTTGCCACCGGCGATACAAGAACAAGACCTAGGAGAAAAGGGATCCACGACGACACCCACAAGAGGGTAACGATGCGTCACGCCGCCATCGCCAAGACCCGGCGATCAAGGGTTTTCACCCGAAGCCCTAACGCAAAGAAGGTACCCACAACAGCGCCCCCAAGAAGGTAATGGCACCGGCAGGTGTTGCCGCTGTTGGCGTCAAAACGCGGAGCTTTTGCCCAGAAAAACCTTCGCCCGTGCCCGCCATAGGACCTCCTTTTGTCTCCCCGAGCCCTGTCTTCACAACACGATCTGGGAGATGCCATTGCCTAAGAGCCGCCACCGCCAGTGACCCCTGCCGTCTGCTCCTTGACACCCAAGTGATCAAGCGGCAAGACCATCACCATCGCCACGCCGTCAGTCGAAGACGCTCGTACGATCCACCTTCCGGGGCCGCCACCCCGGCATCCGTCTGATGGTTCTCGACGTGGCACTTCGTTGGTAACCCCAAGCGCAGGGTGTGAAGAGCAAGCAACAAGTTTTCCCTCAGTTGAGACCGAGGTTATAGAACCAGAAGGAGGAAGGAAACGTCACACAGGTGTTGCAAACAACGTGGATACCTACACAACACAAACTCAAGACTTTGCCCCAACGAATCAGTGAGGTTGTCAAGCTCACCGGTTTGCTGTAACAAAGGATTAAACGTATGGTGTGGAAGATAATGGTTTGCAGCAAGTAAACAAGTAACAGTGGAAGATGTATCAATGGTAAAGATTGGACCGGGGTCCATAGTTCACTAGAGGTACTCTTCTTAGATAAACAACATGGCATGCAGAGTAAACAAATTACAGCAGGGCAATTGACAGGAACTGAGCAAGGCATAGAAATGCAATTACTAGTCAGAAAGATCCTATGAGGTTGATTTGGCAATACAACAAGATACATAGACCGCCATCCAACTGCATCTATGACTAGAAGTCCACCTTTAGGTTATCATCCGAACCCCCTCCAGTATTAAGTTGCAAGCAACAGACAACTGCTTTAAGCAAAGTGTGTAAGGTAAACAGTCCACATGTTTCATTAACAAGAGACAACTCCTAGTAGCAACAACACGTCTACAATCTAAGAGATTATTGTCACTTCCCTTGAAAACTAGAGGCATGAACCCACTATCGAGCATAAATACCTCCTCTTGGAGTCACTAGCAACTACTTGTCCAAGATAGCTACTAACAACAGAGAGCATGCAAGATCACAAACAACACAGACATGATAGAATCATAAAGACAAAACCATTAATCAAACCAACATAATAATCTCAATATCCATCGGATTCCCGCAAACACAACATGCATTATTACAAATAGATTAGATCTTGATCATGAACGGAGCTCAAAAGATCTATACATGAAAGCACAAAGAAGGAGATACAACCATCTAGCTACTACATGGACCCATAGTCCAAGGTGGAACTACTCACATATAATACTGGAGAGAAGGTCTCCGGGATGATCTCCCCTCCAGCAGGGTGCCGGGAAGAACTTCAGATCCCCCCGATCTAGGGACGATGGTGGCGGCGGCTACAGACGGTTTCGTGGATTTCTGATCGGGTCCCCAGGGTTTCTGCATCGGGGGCTTCTTATAGGTGAAGGGGGAGACCCAGGAGGCGGGCACGGTTGGCAAACCCTAGCCAGACGCGAGGCTAGGCCCACCTGCGCCTAGGGTGGGTCTGCCCCCCTGGCTGGCCCCTCCGACTCTCCTCTGGACTTCTTGTTCCCCACGGAAAGTAATTGACTTTATCCTTTGTCCCGTTCAATCCGAGAATATTTCTTTACTAACTTTTCTAAAACCAAAAATAGCAGAAAACAGGCATCTGGCACTGTTGCAACTTGTTAATAGGTTAGTACCAGAAAGCATGTAAAAAGCACCTCATAATGTGGACAAGTAACGCAAAGTAGATACTAAACAAGCATGGAGCATCAAAAATTATAGATACGTTTCCAACGTATCACCGTCTCAAGGCCAAGAGGTGGCAAGCGGTACACTGCAGGGACCGACTCCGGCGAGGTAGGTAGGCGACGGATCAACGGTCAAACGGGACCGCACAACAGCCCATCGGAGGGGACCGCCCACCACCGCCGGAGGCAGCTGCGGACCGGACACAGTAGCAGAACCACACCAGGCCATGGTGAGGCCCGGTCGGGCCTAGATCGAGCCCGTAAAGGTCCCGTCGTCGCGCTGCTGCAGTATGGTCGTCGCGCCTGCCCACGCCGAGGCCTGAGAAGAGACTCCTGTTGCTCGCTGCTCGAGTTACGTCGGCAAGCGGCCAGGTCAGCCCAGCCCAGATCGGGCCCTAGAGGGCCCATATCGTGGCCCGCTCACCCGTCTGCCATGGAGCTCCCTGCCTCCCGTCGCCACCCACAATCGCTCAACGCCAGGAACCGCCGCCGTGACCAGCAAGACACCACCGAGCCAAGAGCATCTTGCCGCCGGCCTGGACCGTCACGGCCGAGCCACCCCGCGTAGCCCTCCCTATGAGCAGGTTGAAGACGACCCGCCGCCGCCACATCAGCCCGGAGTGTCCGTTAATTCTAAAACTAACTGTACCAGCTGGCCGGCGGTCTGACTTGAGAAAAAAATATTGACGTGACTACCAAGTTCAAGTGATACGGAAACGTTTTATGGGATCAAACCGAATCTTTTAGTTTTGGCTCAGTTCGTTGCCGGCTTTAATTTTTTTTTGTGGCTACAACTTTAAATTCGTATCGTGCGCTGTTGAGCCATATATAGTCAAAACTTTTTACGGGATTAACAAAATTGTCGCCGTGCATATTAGATCTGACTGCTAAAAATTTTTCTGATGATATGGATCAACCTAATATCTTAAGAAAAACTCTCTTATATTTATTTTTTTGGACTGTTTTGTCCTAGCCGGTCCTCATCAATACACTATTTGCCGCCGTGAAGTCAAATCCAAATTGTTTTCTTTTTTTTGTGAAATTCTACTGACTATTCAAAATCATCAACAGCAGTATAAAGAGACCCAAAAATAATAAAAATTACTAATAGGTCATTGAACCACCTAGCGACGACTACAAACACTAGCACGAGCCGAAGGCGCGCCGCCGTTATCATCCCTCTATCACCGGAGCCGGGCAAAGCTTATCGTAGTAGAGCTTGTTGTAGTAGACAGACGGAAAGTCGTCGTGCTAAAGTCGCAATGAACCAGCGCACCAGAGCAGCAACCATCGCTAATGATGATCGTAGAAAATCCGAATTGTTTTCTACTCCCGGCTTCTTTGTTTCTGTGTCCTCCTCCGGTCCACGGAGCCGTGCAAGCTGTTCCTCGTGATGTGGGCTAGGCCGGCTCCTCGCGGCGACGCGGCTATCTTCGTTGGAGGCGCGGGCTGCAGCTAAACCCGTGCAAACCCGGTTTAACTGGTTTGGCCGGTTTAGACTAGTTCAAAATTTTGTACTAAATCTAAAATTTAGATTTCACTTGTGAAAAAAAATAAACTAAAGTATAGCTGACCGGTTTAGCCGGTTTCAATTTCTGCACAGGTTTAGCTGCAGCCAGAACCAGCGCAGAATCTCAAATCCATTAGAGCAAGTACAATAGAGCCTGGTCAGCAGGCTATAAGCCATTCCAGGTCATCAAAAGCTGAGCTGGAGGTGAGAGAACAGAAGAGAGAGAAAGAGACGGGCGCTTCGTGTATCGCCGGGCTGCAGCTCAAGATACGAGGATCTGCCGCCCGCTTGCAGCCCGATGCGAGCTATAGCGACGACGCTCCCGATCCGGTACATCTCCCTCCCCTTCGGTTCTCTCTGCACCACCGCGCGCCAAATTCTAGAACCGACGCCGGCGTGCGGCAAATTGATCCGTCGGCTTCTCATCTTGTCTCGCCGGCGGCGGCTCGTCCTACCATCGGTGCGTCAGATCCTCTCGCCGGTCACCGCTGCCTCATCCCATACCGCCGTCAGCCTTCCCGACCAACTGCTTGAATCCCCCACGACCACCACTGTTCGTGGCGTCCTCCTCTGCACCATACTGGATCGTGGGGTTGCGTTCTACCTGTTTGTTTTTCGGATAATGAGCTGCCGTATTATCTCAGATGATTTTTTATCTAGTATACAATCCGTGATAGTTTGCCAATAAAAATGTATGACCAATCCTTCATATAATGGTCCCTTCAATTATTGCTGCCATCTCTGAATTTCCGACAGTTTACTCACATGCCCCCGAAAAACTTTCAGAGTGGAAGAGAAAGAAACATGAAGCAAACTGAATGCATGTAGAGTGTTTTTCTCCAACATTAGTAGTGCTTAGCTAACTTAGATTTGTTTAAATACGAATATATCTAGCCAACTTTTAGCGCTTGTATCTACTCTCTTCGATCCATATTAGTTGAAGTAGATTTGTCTAGATTTGATTGAATCTAGACACCATTTAGTATATAGGTTTATCCAAATTTTGAAAATTCAAGACAACTAATATGGGTCGGAGGAAGTAGATAAATTTGAGTCAACTAATATGGATCGGATGGAGTATATGGTTTACTGCTTTGCTGCCACATGATGTAAGTTTGGATTGGCTAAATATTTACCTTTTTTGATATACAGTAACTAGAGGTTTATTGATGCCGATGGTTGGTTAAGACTTTCTTATAAAGATTCATGTAATATGTCTAATTGTCAATATCTTGGTGCTATGTGCCACCAGTTTGTTGTTTATCGTTGTGTACTAATGGAAAAACTAATCTTGAGTATTAATCATGGTGCAGGTGCATTGTGAGATCTGTTTGTTGCTTGCTTATAATCAGTTGCTTGAATATTAATCTGTTTTTCTCAGTTATGTCCTGATATCTTGGATATCATATTATATGTGTGTTGTTTGATGGCCACAAAGATGCCGTCCACAATGGATCAGTATAGGTAATATGTACACGCAGTCACTAAATAATTAAATATTTAGTAGAGGCAACTTAACAGCCCATCTATTATATAGATGCTCATTTATGAAGGCTATTGGTGACATGGCATTGGTATATAGCCATCGGCTGGCTATAGCTATTGGTCTTGCTCTTAGCCAGCACGTACGAGGCGGTGTGCTTGGGGTGTCCTCGCTGCTCTTGTTGGCTGCACAACAGGAAAGATTTGAAGCCTCTTCCCACTGTTTAAAAATTTATCAGTGACGGCTAATTAAGAAAAAAGTCCAAAATAAACCTTAAACTCGTGAATGAAAGCTAAATAGAACTCTAAACTTTGAATTCCGGAAAATGGCACTCTGAAATTGTCAATCCCGGTCTATTTCGGACCTTGGACCTGTTTGGCACACTGGGAAAAGAGTAATCCCCACCAGGATTGCAGGCTGCTCTCTCACTGACAGTGGGGCCAGCTTGTCATGTTCATAATTTTTTCCCCAATCATTCTCTTTTTCCCTCGATCCCGTTGCTTTCTTGCCGAAAGTTTGGCCCGTCATGGACGGCCGACTGCCTGCGTCGCTGGCACTGGGGCGGCGCGGGCTGCTACAAGGGCTAGCCACGAAGGCGGAGGAGGGCAACCGGGGCGGCGAGATGGGTGGCAGGTCGAGCTGTCTAGGGGAGAGAGAAAGGTGGGGGCGCTTTGATTTTGCAGATGTGGTGTGGCCAGAGGATGGGATGGGGAGCTTCAGGTCGTGGACGGCAGCGTCCTCGTCGGAGTAGTTTGTGAGATTGAAAATTCCTTAGTGCACAAAAGTAAGCTTTGCTTTCGCTGCTCATCGCCAAATCCACCTACTGAAGCTCGTTCTACGATGCCTACCACGTACAGTGAGCAGAACTGCTGGGATTTGCGGCAGCTCTTCTGTAGCCTATACAAAGATAAATTGACCGAAAAGAACAAGGCTAGAGGTGGAAGATACATTGACATGTGGGCCCTACTATCGGAGAGACAACAAATACTTTATTTGTGATTAAATTGTTTCTGACCTGTAAAACACATATAGGGTTTAAAATAGACCGGGATTGACAACTTTAGAGTGCCAATTTCCGGGATTCGAAGTTCGGGGTTCTATTTAGCTTTCCTCTACGAGTTTAAGGTTTATTTTAGAATTTTCCGCTAATTAAAGAGTCAAGATGTCGTGCTTCTCCTCAACAGGCCGGGCAAGGGCATTGTAAACAATACTATATGCTCTTTGCGACAAACATATGAGTGTGGATCTGCCGCTTCCTCCTATTCCTTTCTTTTTTTTCTGATTTTTTATGGGAGCCTCTAACGCTCGGCTAGCTGAGAAATATGCTAATTCTCAGCTAGCTGACGTCAACGCGGTACATCCACGAACCATAGCTACGCGTGGCGTTGCTTTTCTCCTTATGTGATCTGATGTGTGCTTGTAAGGGCCTGTTTTCAACCTTTGTTTCATTTGTTGGACCAGATTATCTGTGGGCTTAGTAATTTTTGCATCCTCAAGCTAAACCCGTTGCTACCCCTAGAACTTACTAGCGACACCCGCTAGCCGCCCGTTCTTGCCTCTGCCGCCTGTGGTTTATACTTTTCCGATTAATGATGTACTGATTTTTCCAGTATAGGCTATGCCACTATGGGCTTTTATTGCCCGTCAGTTTGGCTGCCACATATTGGCTATTTGAACATATATAATCTAGTTTTATAGTTTGTTTTTGCTATAATAACACCTAAGAAGCTATTGGTACCTTATTCTACCAAACCATTTTATATTTTATAACGGACAGTTAGTATTCAACAACCTGATATACGAAAAGAAAGAGAATAAAAACTACTAAAATCAATAACCACACATAGTTGCAACCCCACTTATTAACTCTCATCTGGAACGAATCACGACACAAAATCCAACATTGAATTCACAATTTTCTTAGTTAGAAACAAACTTGCAAGTAGAAAAAACTCAGTTGCAATCTCACTTGTAATTGGAAAAAGAACTTAGTTGCAACCCCACTTGTAACTGAAAAATGTATCAGTTGCAACCCGGCTTGCAATTCAAATATATTAGTTGCAACCCTATTTGCAACTAGGGAAAAACTAAGTTAGATCACAACTCGCAACTAGAAAAAAGTCAGTTGCAACACTAGTCGCAACTGGGAAAAACTCGGTTGCATCTCCACTTGTAAATAAAAATATCTCAATCGCAACCCTACTTGCAACTGGGAAAACTCAGTTGCAACCATATTTGCAACTAGAAAAACTCAATTACAACCCTATTTGCAACTGAGAAACAAAGAAGTATCAATTAAAATTCAATAAAACAACGCAAAAGACTTACCTAACCCCACAAAAGACCATATATATAGGGTGCTCAAGGCAACCCCATATAACAAAACGTACAAAGGGACCCATGCGCAAAAAGTGCAACGACAATGGAGAACAAAAGGCAATGAGTTGGTTGCTCCATAGATAAAACAGGAACACAAATCCTAGGAACCCGAATCTTGGTGCTCTTGGATCCGCCGGTTAAGTAAGCACTAACCTTACAAATCGGATTGCCACTATGATTTTTCTATAATCATGATTATAAAAATATAGAAAAAATAGTTGTACGATTTCTATGATAAGAAAAAATACTATTTATATTAATACACAACTAGTTAAGTCCCCCACAAATTAGAAAATATAATAGCCCCAAAATGGGGTTTACATTCCTGAAAAATACAACAACAATAGAGCCATACAAAAAGCCCATAATGGAAAAGAACAGGAATGAAAACACACTTAAAAAGGGCCCAAGTTCTCGCAGGAAACACCAGTCTAACAAAAAAGCATTCAACATAAAAAGATGCAGCCCACTCCCAGACGGGCCACCCTTTGCCAAAAAATTAAAGTATTGAACTGGTTCACACACGAATCTCCGCACAGACGCATCTAAGGGCTGCAGATTTGACTGAGAAAGCTGACAAATAGCAAATCCTATAAAGAAAGGGGACTACGAAAACAATCCTTGGTTGCAACCCCACTTGCAACTGCCCCCTGAGAAAATCAAATTGCATATCGATATGCAACTCACAGTAAAGAAAGGGGACTCCAAAAACAATCCTCAGTTGCAACCCCACTTGCAACTGCTCCTGAGAAAATCGAGTTGCATGTCGATATGCAACTCACAGCAAAGAAACGGGACTACGAAAATAATCCTCAGTTATAACCCCACTTGCAACTGCCCCCCTGAGAAAAACGAGTTGCATGTTGATATGCAACTGACCATGAAAATAATTCTTAGTTGCAAGCCAACTTGCAACTGCCCCGTGAGAAAATCCATTTGTATGTCGATATGCAACTCTTAGTAAAGAAAGGAGACTACGATCCTCAATTGTAACTACCCCCTAAGAAAAGCCAGTTGCATGTCGATATGCAATTCATGGTAAATAAAGGGGACCATGAAAACAGACCTAAGTTGCAACCCCACTTGCAACTGCACCCTGAGAAAAGCTAGAGTTGCATGTCGATATGCAACTCGTAGTAAAAAAAGGGGACCACAAAAAGTCCAGATGCAAAAACTCAAAAACGTAAATGAAGGAACCACGAAAACAATCCTCAATTGCAACCCCCACTTGCAACTTTCCCGTGATACAAGTCAGTTGCATGTCGATATGCAACTCGTAGTAAAAAAAGGGGACCACGAAAACAATCCTCAGTTATAACCTCGCGTGCAACTGCCCCCTTAGAAAAGCTAGTTGCATGTCGATATGGAACTTGCAGTAAAAGAAATAGGACCACGAAAAGTCCATCTACAAAAACTCAAAAAAGTAAAAAAAAAATGACCATGAAAACAATCCTCGGTTGCAAGTTGCAACTGTTTCCGAAGAAAAGCCAGTTGCATGTCGGTATGCAACTCATAGTAAAGAAATGGGACCACAAAAAGTCTAGAAGCAAAAAACTCAAAAAATAAAGAAGGGATTACGGGAATAATCTTTAGTTGCAACCCTACTTGCAGTTGCCCCTGAAGAAGAGCCACTTGCATGCCGGTATGCAACTTGTAATAAAGAAAGGGGAACACGAAAAGTCCTGAAGCGATCACAAAAAGAATGAATCCTCGGTTGCAACTCTACTTGCAACTGCCCCGTAAAAAAGCCAGTTGCATGTAACTCATACTCCCTCTGTCCAGAAATACCCTGTATTACGGGTTTAGTCAAGGTCAAACTTTGTGAAATTTGACCAAACATATAAAAAAAATTATATACATCTATAATACAACATAAGTACCATTATAATCATTATAAGATATATTTTTATATTATATACATTCGGTATTATAGATGTTTATAGGTTTTTCTATATGTTCTACCAAACTTTATAAAGTTCGACTTTGACTAAATCCAAAATGCAAGGTAATTATTGACAAAGGGAGTAGTAAAGAAAGAGGATCACAAAAAAATCCAAAAATACCCAGTACAAAGGCCAGGACAAGAGTCTGGTCACGGGACAACTAAAATACAATGAATGTTAGCGCCAATCTCGATCGTACGGGATGGAACTAACGGAGCAGGAGATAAGTATGCAATCCCAATAAATATTATTTGTAAAGAATCAACTGCAACACATACATGAGAATCTACTCAAATATATACACCCAAACTTAAATACATTTTAAAACAAAAAATAACAAATCAATGTCTACGTGTAAAAATAACCATTTCACATGTAACAACATATTTAAAAAATAGAAGAGAAAAGACAAAAAAAAATGTTAGACCATCCACGAATAATTAGTATGAAAACAGTCTTGCATGAAATGTTAAATAATGATACTCCCTCCGTCTCATATTAGTTGACTTAGATTTATCTAGATATGGATGTATCTAGTCAAGTTTTAGTGCTAGATAATCCGTATCTAGACAAATTTGAGTCAACTAATATGAATCAAAGAGAGTAATAATAATTATAATAATAAAACATATTGAATAATAATAACAGGTGAGGGGTCAAAAAGAAAAAAAAAGGAGAAAAACAAAAAAAAAGCAATAACAATACAGAATCCCGTCATGCTAAAAAAAATCTCAAATTAGCCAACAGCCCACGCTCATACGGCCCGTAGCAAAACAAAACGGGTCGGATTGGCACAGAAGCAAACGCGGCACAACAACGCGAAGAAAGGACCAACACGGGGGCAAACAAGGCACCAACCGGAACCAACACGGGCCAAAGCAACGCACAGCACAAACCATCAAGCGCGGATCTTGGCGTGTGAATACGATCGTACGATGTTTGAGTTGACTGTGCTGTAGGTTAAATCTGAGTTAGCTGAGAATTAACAAATCCTATTTTTTATTGTGCGCGTTTCTATATTTTTTGGGTTGCACACGGTTGCAAACAAGAAAAAAAAGGTGAAATTGATTATGTGGTCATAGAGGGCTAAAGGGGATGGAGGAGATAGATTTGATAGGATGGCATGCTGTGCCTTCGAAGCTGCTGCGTGTGAGAGAAATTGAGAGGAGAAAGGAGATATAGACGTGGCTACCGAGAAGGAGCGGCAGGCAGTAGATTATATTAAATAAAAGAAGATTATTTTTTAAACACATTCTAAGATACTTCTCCTTTTAAATAACAATTTTCTATTTATTTGAGGTTTGTGTAGAGAAAAAAGGGGTTTACAAAAGGCGTGAAACTTGATGTTCATCTAGGTAAAAAAATCTACGTGGGTCGAACGCACTGGGGAAATATTTGAATCATGCTGACGTTTTTTGACAACTCAAATGAGTTTCGTAGGCTAGGGTTGTGATGGTGTATCATTTTGGGGGCAAAATTTGGGTTACACCAGCTTTTCATTCTCCCGATGCAATGCACGAGCATGATTCCTAGAATAAGAAAATTGAACAATAAATATGAAATGGTGGAGCCTTGAATTTCAATTTAACTGTTCATCGGAATGATGATCATATGCTCGGTCTCCAGTAATGCTACATATACGGACGGGTTGTTACGGAATCCCGTCTACGGAATTACGTGGATACTTGCAGACCAATCGTGGGCCTAGAATCATGGGAAGTGGAAAATTTTGAACCAATTAATTGTTGCCAAGTCATTCCGTAATTCTATTCTGTAAAGATCTTTCCGTAGGTCTAGCATTTTCGGTCTCTACCTCTTATTACATTGACTATTCTCAGATTCCTAATCGGTTGCTCCAAAATTCTACCAGTTCAATCAGAAATTCGATTACACCGAAGTAATCCAAATAAGGGAACGCATCTTCGATCGAACTCCATCTTATCGACGATTAATGAAGTCATCACACCATTATTGCAATGACGAAGTTTCTTCAGAGTTCAGATCGTATAGAATCACAATCAGATGGACTTCGATCAGCGTTTTTCAGAGTTCAGAGCTGCACAGGACTGACGAGTGGCCTCCCGGAGAAGAAGGCGTCGAGGTTGGCGGTGACGACCTCGAGCACGCCGCGGAAGGACTCCGGTGTGGTCACGGCCCTGTGGTCCGACAGCACGACGTTGTCCATGCCGAACAGCTCCGGCGGCACGGCCGGCTCGTTCTCGAACACGTCCAGCCCGGCGCCGCCAAGGACGCCCTCTTGCAGGCACCTGACGAGCTCCGGCTCGTCGACGAGGCCGCCGCGGCCGACGTTGATCAGCACGCCGTCCTTCCCCAGCGCCTCCATCACCTCCCGGTCCACCATGTGCTTCGTCTCCTCCGTCAGCGCGCAGCAGAGCACCAGGACGTCGCTGTCGGCGGCGAGGTCCAGCAGCGAGGGGACGAACGTGTATGGCGATGTAGGCTTGCGCGATCTCGAGTGGTAGGAGATGGCGCACCCGAAGGCGGCGAGACGCCGCGCGACCCGGGAGCCGATGTTGCCCAGCCCCACGATCCCCACTCGCTTGCCGCTCACCTGCCGTTGCACAAGAATCCGATTGAATTGAACTCTCCCCATGTTCGTGTTGTTTGAGATCTTGCAAGAGCGATACAAGATTATAATCAAGAAAGGATAGTTGATGCTATGCAGTTCCATAATCGCAGCGACGGCGATGAACTAGTTCTCGCCCCCGCGATTAATTAACCTTGGCGGTAAGAGGGTAGTCGCCGCTGGCCGGCCAGCTGCCGCGCCGGACGTACGCGTCTGCCGCGGCGACGCGGTAGAGAGCAGCGATAAGCAGTCCAACAGCGTAGTCGGACGCGTCGGTAATGAACGCGCCGCCGGCGTTGGTGACGGCGATCCCACGGCGGCAGCATGCGGCAAGGTCAACGTGGTCAACACCGACGGAGGAGGCAACTACGAGTTCCAGCTTCGGGAGCGCGCCGATGAGCTCGGGCGTCACCGCCGGGAGGTCCACGGTGAGGAGCGCGCCAATCTCAGCGGCCCGGAGGAGACGGTAACGAGCGGAGAGCTCCGGCTTAAACTCTGGGATCGGCCAAGAGCACGAGCGGCATGGCAGCAGCGGACTGGTGGTTTGGCGGCTGCGCTGGCGACGGCATCTTCTCAAGCGGCGGCAGTGTGCTATGTGCAGGGGGAAGAAGTCCTCGAAACAGAGTCGTCCAACGCAGTGCGGCACGGCGCTCGGCACTAGCGGCCAAGAAGCACTAACCTTGGTGGCAAGAGGGTACTCGCCGTCTGCCGCCCACCTGCCCCTCCGGACGTACGCGTCAGCGGAGGCCAGCCTTCGGAGCACGCCGACGACGAGCCCGACGGCGTAGTCGGCCGAGTCATCCGCGAACGCGGCGCCGGCGTTGGTCACGGTGAGCCCGCGGCTCCGGCACACGTCAAGGTCCACGTGGTCGACGCCCACGGACGTGCCCAGCACGAGCTCCACCGCAGGGAGCCTGGCCAGGTGCTCGGCAGTGACCGGCGCGAGCCCTAGCACGAGCAGCACCCTCGCCTCTGCCGCGGCAGACGCGTCGGCGTCGGCGGCGAGAACGAATCGATAGCGGCCGGCGAGCGCGGCAGCGAACTCCGGGAGGAGCGGCCGCACCAGGAGCACCAGCCGGCTCTCGTCGGCGGTCAACGACGGCGTGGTCTCCATCGGGATCGCAGCAATCGCTTGGCAGGGAGCGGGGATGGAATCGGCAGCTGTGGTTTGGAGTGGCACAAGGACGGTTGGTGATGAGTGGTGACTACTGGCTAGTACTACCAGCCATTCTCCTTCTCTATTTTTGACAAATACTATGATGAAAGAATCGTCCGACCATTTCAATGGAAATGAGAATACTGTAGTGGCAGTACGAGTTTAGGGTCCGTTTGGCACCAACGTTTTTTAAAGTATTCCAAGAATACTCTGGTTTTTAAAAAAACCATGGTTTTAAATACTTTGAGGTGTTTGGTTTCAGCAAAAACTATAGTTTTTCATACTTTGTTTTTGAAATAACACTGATTTTAAGGTCTAGGTGACGAGGTTTAATCTCGCCAATGCCCATTGTTATGGACTTGGGTTTTGGAGAAGATGGGGATGCTGGAGATCGTGGCACGGTTAACAGACAAGCAACCAGGGGACACGAGATTTACCCAGGTTCAGGCCCCCGGAGGGAAAACCCTACTCCTGCTTGTCTGTTCTTTGATTACGGCGGAACCGAAGGTTACAGGGTGCGCAGATTCGATCTGGCGTGGATGCGTGTGCGAAAGTATGAGTCGAGTTGCCCTAGGACGTGCCCTCCTGGCCTTTATATAGACTTAGGCAGGTCCCGGGCGTAGTCCTAGTCGGTTACAAGTTCTAGGGTTTTACCCCTTTGAATCTCCTATCTCCTCTAGTCTTGCTCTCCAAGTATCCGAAGACGTCATGGGCCTTGGCCACCCGAAAATCTTCATGGGCCAGCGTATGTCTGCCGTGGGTCTTCTTTGGCTGGACTAGGTATGCTGAAGTTACGTACCCGTAGTGTATAACCATGTCAGTAGCCCCCGAGTGATCAGTCGAATCGTAGATTCGGCTGAGGACTCTTCCATCCTTCGGGAGCAGCTATATGTTAATAGTATATGTGTGTAGGGATTGTTGATGCGTGTGCCTGACTCACCCGACGGATCAGGGTCAGTTAACTGTCTTAGGACGAAACAACACGATCTTCTTCAGGTTCGGGTCCCTTAACACGGGCCTGGAACATATGCTGGCGTAATTCAACTCAGGCCGCGGAGGACTTATAGGAGTGGAATTCCAGTGATTTTAATTGGTGTACCCAACGCGTCCGTCAGGATTTTTCATCGTACCTGCTGGTACGGATTCATACTAGCAGAGCGCAGTCAGGTGCGTTGCCAGGCCATCAGATGATATCTGTATGTCTTATCTTTGCGTCGCAGACGCAGCATCCGAACATTTATCACCTCGGAGGTGCTTCAGGTGGCCAAGGAGATTGTTGCTCACTTAGCATTTTGTTGGGGCAGAGTTGCCAAAAAAGTTTTTGCATGCGGATCCGAAAGATCGCAGTCGAAGATTTCATAGGGTGCGCGACCAGCGCTCCCTATGGGAGTAGCCCCCAAGTGTCTGTTCGAGTCGTAGACTCGAACGGAGACTTTCAGTTCAAGCATTGTTTCAATCATTAGGTCCGCAGGACTCGAAAATTTTCGGATGCTTAAATCCATCCTCCCTATGGGAGTAGCCCCCGAGTCCGTAGTGGAGTCGTAGACTCGACGTAGGATTCAGATAAGTAATTTTGTCCTCATTTGTCTGTCGGTGCGTGGCCAGCGCTCCTGATAGGAGTAGCCCCCAAGTATTTAGTCGAATCATAGATTCGAGTGAGTACTTTTAACTGTGGAGCCGAAGTGGTGCTAGTATAGCTTTTGATGACGTCAGTGCTTACGATCGATGACCTCAAGCGTCTGCTACGCCAGAGATGACTTGACTGGACGAGGCGTGGGTCCCACTTGCTGACTTTGAATTGACCGGTCACGCGCGGCGTGGAGATGATTACGGCGTCTCCTCGATTTCCGCACGTAGTGGACGGCGTGGTAACGACGGTTCGTTTTTGTGCTGACACGTGTACGGCCAGATCTACCGTTGGCGTTAGGTCTTCTCGATGGACGGCCAGCGTGCGTCGTCTTCGCTGTTATAATCCTTGATGAAATCGTGGTTTGTTTTTCACCGCAGCAGTTCATCTATTCACTGCCTCCTCGTTCTTGAGCTATTCTGGCTGCGCGCTGAGAGTTTCCTCCATATTTCCTTTGCCTTTCTTCGTTGGCAACGCCACCACCGCCTTAGCGCCATGGGGAAAACAAAGAAATCCTCATCTGCGGTTGGGACCAGCGCCGCCGGAGGCAAGAAGGGCACCACCACTGCTCGCGTCACCGACGGTGGCTGGCGGCGATCAGAAACGCGGAAGAGCGATCTCCGCAAACTACGCGAGCGGAGCCTGATCCCGCAAGACACGACGGCCGTGAGACTCCCCGGCAATGAGGTAATCCCCCGTCCCCCATCTGGGTATCGGGTTATGTTTGTTGCCTTCATGATTCACGGGTTTTCTTTTCCGGTCCATGACTTCCTTCGTGGACTGCTCTTTTTCTATGGGGTTCAACTCCATCATCTGTCACCCAACTCCCTTCTCCACATTGCGTGTTTTATCACGCTTTGCGAGTGTTGGCTTGGCATTGAGCCGCACTTTGGCCTCTTCCAGAAGCTTTATTCCGTGAAGAGGCAGTCTGGTTCGGATGGTGTGTATCCCATTGGGGGTTTCATCATCTCCCTCAGTCCCAATGTGCAATTCTTTTCCTTTTCCATGTCCGAATCTGTCTAGTACTGGCGGAGGAAATGGTTTTACATCCGTGACTCCGTACTGCCTGGGCAAGATTTTGGTCTCGTTCCTTTTGACCCCTCCCAATTGATTGAGAAGAAAAGATACTGGAAAAACCAAATCTTAGACGGTGAGGTGGCGGAGATAGAGGCCCTGTACCGTCGGGTGGAGGATCTCCAACTGATTCCTGAGAAGGAGGTGAACGGTGTCGACATCATCCGGACGTTTCTTGAGCATCGGGTGCAGCCTCTCCAAGCGAGGGCGCATCCGATGTTTCTTTACTCTGGGCGCCGTGATCCGACGAGGGTTTCGAGTGAGAAAATCTCCGAGGTGGAACTTGACAAGGCTCTTCGCACGCTGTTGAAGTTCAAGGCCGACGAAGAAATCCCGGGGAAGTCGCTGACTCCTCCCTTTTTGCTCGACGTTGGTCATACCGAAGGTGTAGATTTGCGCACGTAGTGCTCCCCTTTTGTTTTTGTCAGCTGTGTACTTTTTCCTTTGTTTGCTAACAAAGTTCCTTTTCCTTTTGCAGAGCTTCAAAGTGCCGGGCATGGCACCACCGTTGCCCGAAAGGTATCCGAATGCCCCGGATAATGAAGTGGTGGATTCCGTGTCCGAGCTACCGTCAGCGCGATCCCCAGCGGAGGATGCCGACGAATCGAGTGAGGACCATTCACGCAAGCGATCACGGAGCTCTAGCGAGTCGTCAGATGCCTTGACTCCTCCGACTCCCAGAAATCCTCTGGGCCTTGAGCGTCATGATGATGTTCATGGGGGTTCTTCCTCTCCCCTTCCTGCCATTCATGTGCGGGCTGTTGCTCCGCACCCGCCAGCAAAGCGGAAGAAGGAAGAAAAGAAGGAGGAGAAGAAGGAAGAAAAGAAGGAGGAGAAGAGGGCCCGAAGGGCTTCTCCTATCTTCGACCTGAGCGCGTTGGGCTCGTAAGTTTTCTTGTTGCCACTGTTGTCCTTTGTTCCCTTGTTATTTTTGCACCTGTGTTGATTGGTTCGTATGCAGGCAATCCTCCGACGGCTCTAGTGATGGTGCGCGCGAGATGATGGGGGAGTCGAACATTGCGTCGCCTCCTCCTCAGACGGTGGTGACTTCTGGTGACGCTGCGCCAGTTCCTCCTGTGCAGGAGAGGCTGGTGGTTGCGCCTCAGAATTTCGCAGGCGGGCCTGCGGGTTCGCCTTCGGAGCACGTAAGTTTTTCTGCTTGATGTTACGGGGGGAGCCCCCGAGTGTCTTCGTATGCTGATGTTGTTTATGCTTCTTTGTGTTGGGCGTAGCCCCCAAGTCCTGTTCTTACTACTATTGCCTTTTTGCTGCAGCCTTTTGTCCAAGAGGCCAAGCGGCTCGTGGAGGAACGCCTGACGCTGGAGGCGAAACTGCGGCAGCTTCAAGGTATTCGTCTGCCTTGTAGTACTTCTCTTGCTTATCCTGGTCCTGTTCTTTGACACTTGCTTGTTGTAAATGCAGAGGAGCATAACGACTCTCTCCGTGAGGTCGACGCTCTGAAGAAGAGCCTTGGCCAATCGGAGCAGAAGGCCGAAGCTGCCGCTGGTGCGAGAGAGCGCCTTGAGCTGGAGCTGACGAAGGCAGCCGAAGCGAAAGAGCGTCTGCAGCAGGAGGCCGCAGATCGTGAGGATCAGCTGGCCACCGTTGCGGCTGCTCGTGAAAAAGGGGTGGCGGAGAAGCTCATGGCTGCTGCCAAGGCTATTTCGGGTGAGCGTTAGCTTTTGTACTTACATCTTTTTCTACGGATCTTCTTCTATGTTGCCTTTCTTCATGTTTTCTTCTTTTTTGTCTCAGATGCCGCAGGCATCGAGTTCGACCGCGGTGCTCTGGAGCACGGGAGTGCTCTAGATGATGCCACTGTAGCGGTCAAAGACCACTGCAGCACCGTCGTCAACTCCCTTGCCAAGGCGGAAGAGGTCCTTGGTCGCTTCTACCAGGAGCTCTTCCCGAAGGGCGCATCCCTTGAAGATGTGGATGCCCTGGCAGAGGCTCTGTCAGCCGAAGCGCCTGCAGCGTATAAGCGCAAGCAGAAGGGCATCGACGCGTCCGTCGGGCTGGCGATGGTCATGGCGGCTGGGGCGGAGCTGGACCTGCCCCAGATTACTTCTCGGATGCCTACGGCTGCGGATGGATCCGAGGTAGCCTTCGCCGCCTACTCCGCTCGCTGCAGACGATATGGGCCCAAGCTCATTGACTTGCTGTCTGAGTATGCATTGCGGCAGCAGGGCGAGGCTAAAGCTAGGCAGTCTGGTTCTGAGGCGACTCAGTGTCCTCCGCCTTAGGCATAATAGATGTAGGGTAGTTTGTAGTCTACTTTTGTTGTAAATATCTTTTGTAGTACCATCCTTGTGCCACGTAGTGGCCTTATATATTTTAATGAATTCCTCCGAGTTGTGCTCTATCCTTGGCTGAATGTCAGTGTACCTTCTTTTTTTCTGCTGCTATAGGATCCTTCGGGTGCTGACCCAGTTGACACTTCATCCGGAAGGCCCTTGCGACCATCATTGGATGATTCCTCGCAGCTCGCTTTTCTTCGAGATCGCGTGCGCAGCTTGGAGAGAGATTTGCTTGGCTTACGCGGTCGCGCCGACGTTTGGAAATCCAAGGCAGACCGTGGTGCAGCCAGAGAGGAGTATTTGATGGCGGAGCTGGGTCGGCTGTCCGAGCAGCTGCAATGTAAGTTGATCCTTCTTTTGGGTTGTAGCTCAGTTCTTCGGGTGAGCCTGCTGGACTTATTCTTGTTTTGTGCGGTTGTCGCAGGTGCCAATCTTGCTCCGAGGGAAGAAAAGGAGCGTATCGCTGTTCGAGTCAATTGCTTGACTCAACAGGACATGGAGGCCGGCGGCTTCTTCTAGATGGATCGTGATCGCGCCATGGTTCTGGCGACGGTGCATGATCGTATCTACCAGGTTTCGCGGGTGCTCCGCCAGGTGCAGACATCACTTTCCTCGGTGCTGCACGTCATGTTTCCGTTGGATGCCGTGCCAACGACCCTTGCAGGTCTTCTGACGAAGTTTCGGAGTGCCAGCGATGTCAAGGAGCTGGTGCGGCAGCAGCTCGTCGCAGGGGTGAAGGCTGCCTTGTCTCTTGTGAGGGTGCACCGTCCTGACGTAGATTTGGTTGCTGTGGCGACTGGGCCACCTCCTCGACCAGATGGTGGCGAGTGGAACATGTGTCCGCATTACGCGGCTGTAAGGCAGTATGCCGAACAAATTGTAGATTTGTTTGAGCAGCGTGCTCAGGTTATTCTTCAGAATAGGTAGGACCCTTTTCGTTTGCCTGACGTAGTCAGCTACTCAGGTGTACACGTTTGGTCCTCAGTCGATGAAATCGTGAGGTGGGGGGAGCCCCCAAGTGCGTATGTAGCATGTAGTAAAGTTGCAGAAAATGGTCAACCGAAGGTTGGGGGCGAGACACTTAGCTTTATTTATATCGTAATGGAGGAGGTACATGGTTCGGCTGAGTAGCCTTGGCTGAAAGCCTTATTGAAAGTAAAAAAGGGGGTAGGTTGCTACGGGTAGAATCGTCGCAGGTGCGAGATGTTCCATGGGTTGGAGTATGCGACTCCAGACTCCACGTGCTTGAGGCGATAGGTGCCACCTGGGATGACTTCGGTGATGACATAGGGTCCTTCCCATGGTGAATCGAGTTTGTTCGGTCGCTTTTGCTTGAGTCGCAAGACGAGGTCTCCTTCGACGAAGGACCTTGGGCGCAGCCGGCGGCTGTGATAGTTGCGGAGACTCTGCTGGTACACCGCTAATCGAGCTGCTGCTATATCCCGTGCTTCGTTGAGTGTGTCGACGGCGTCTTCAAGTGCAGCCGTGGACTCGGCTTCGCTGTAAGCGACGACTCGTGGAGCCTGGTGGCGTACTTCGGCTGGTAGCACGGCCTCAGCTCCGTGCACCATGAAGAATGGTGTGTAGCCGGTGGAGCTGTTTGGCATAGTACGTAAGCTCCACAGGACAGACGATAGCTCTTTCGTCCAGTTTCCAGCTTTGTGCTCGAGTGAGCTCATGAGGCGCTTCTTGATGCCAGCGCCGATTAGGCCGTTGGCCTTTTCCACTTGCCCGTTTGTTTACGGGTGTGCCACTGAGGCATACGTGATATTGATCCCGAGGCCTTCACAGAAGTCCTGGAATTCTTCGGAGATGAAGTTTGATCCGTTGTCCGTGATGATGCTGTGCGGTACGCCAAACCTGTAGACAATGGATTCGAAGAACTTGACGGCGGTTTTGCCCTTCTGGTTGGTGACTGGCATGGCCTCGATCCACTTGGTGAATTTGTCGACTGCGACCAGGAGGAAGACGTGTCCTCCTTTCGAAGATTTTGGCAGTTTGTCGATCATGTCGAGGCCCCATTGGGCAAAAGGCCAGGCTATGGGTATGGGTCGAAGTTCGGACCCAGGTGCGTGCGGTTTGTCGGCGAACCGTTGGCACCCATTGCATCTTCGGACGATGTCCTTCGCGTCGCTCATGGCCGTTGGCCAGTAGAATCCTGCTCGCAGAGCTTTGGCGACGAGGGAGCGACTGCCTGCGTGGTGGCCGCAGATTCCTTCATGGATATCTTGGAGTATGGCCTTGCCGTCGTTGATGGTGACGCACCGTTGCAATACGCCCGTAATGCTACGTTTGTACAGCTCGCCGTTGATGATGGTGAAGGCTTTCGATCGACGAGATATGCGCCGGGCATCTGTCGGGCTGTCAGGCAATTCTCCGTTTGTCAGGAACTGGAGGTATGAACGTGTCCAAGTTTCTTCAACTGCCATGACCTGCATCAGGTTGACCATGGCAACTTCGGTATCCAACTTTTCGGGTCCTTCATGACCTTCGGGTAGCATAGCCCCCGAGTGTTCTGCTTCTTCGGGTGATCCTTTGGGGAATTTTCGCTTGATGGATGGCACGCAGATCTGTTCGAGGAACACACCTGGTGGCACCTTTGCACAAGTGGAGCCGATGTTGGCGAGTCTATCGGCCTCCTCGTTGCTCTCTCTTCCAACGTGCCGAAGTTCGCAGCCGTCGAATTCTCCTTCGAGTGCGTTGTATAGCGCGCGGTATGCGATCATGTTTTCGGCGTGTGCGTCGCACTCATTCATCGTCTGCTGTACGACAAGGTTGGAGTCACCGTAGATGACCAGGCGCGTTGCGCCACATATTTTTGCCATCTTCATGCCATGGATGAGGGCTTCGTATTAGGCCTCGTTGTTGGAGGCTCTGAATTTCATCCGAAGAACGTACTTCATTTTGTCACCTTGTGGGGAGGTCAGTATGACTCCTGCCCCTGCTCCTGCTTTGCGCTTGGAGCCGTCGAAATGCATTGTCCAGGACTGTGACATATCTGGGGTGTCAGGCAGCTGCAGCTCCATCCAGTGTACCAGGAAGTCTGGAAGGACTTGAGATTTGATTGCGTGTCGCTTCTCGTAGACGATGTCCAGGGGTGATAGTTCAATGCCCCACATGGCCACGCGTCCTGTGGCCTCTGGGTTATTCAGGATGCTGTTCAGGGGTGCCTCGTTGACGACCATCACCTGATACTCCTGGAAGTAGTGGCTCAGTCGTCGAGCCGTCATGAACACGCCGTAGGCCAGCTTCTGGTAGTGCGGGTACCGCTGTTTTGTTGGAGTGAGAACCTCGCTGAGGTAGTAAATTGGGCGTTGTACCCCGTGGGTCTTGCCTTCTTCGGGTCGTTCGACCACGAGTACTATGCTGACCACCTGGTGTGTGGCTGCTATGTACAGCAACAGGGGCTCGCGCTCTTTTGGCGTGACCAAAACGAGCGAGGTGGAGAGGAGCCGCTTGAGGCTTTCGAATGCGTCGTTGGCTTCTGGTGTCCACTCGAACTTGTCTGCCTTGCGCAGCAGCTGGTAAAATGGTAGGGCCTTCTCGCCCATGCGGCTGATGAATCTGCTTAGTGCCGCTACTCGCCCTGCGAGCTGCTGAACGCCCTTGAGGTTTTTCGGCTTCTCCATTGTCATGATAGCTTTGATTTTCTTCGGATTCGCTTCGATCCCTCGTTGAGAGATGAAGTACCCAAGCAGCTGACCCGAGGGGACGCCGAAGGAGCACTTTTCTGGATTGAGCTTGATCCTGTAGCGATCAAGGTTGTCGAACGTCTCGCGGAGATCGTCGATAAGTGTTCTTGCCTCCTTGGTTTTTATGACTATGTCGTCGACATAGACTTGGACGTTGCGACCGATCTGGTCCTTGAGGCAGGCCTGCATGCATCGCTGGTACGTGGCACCCGCGTTCTTTAGCCCGAAGGGCATTGTGTTGTAGCAGAATACTCCGAACGGTGTGATGAACGCCGTTTTCTCTTGATCTTCGACCTTGAGTCGAATCTGGTTATAGCCTGAGTAGGCGTCGAGGAAGGAGAGCTTCTCACAACCTGCAGTCGAATCGATGATCTGGTCGATCCAAGGAAGAGGGAAGTGGTCCTTTGGGCAGTGTTTATTTAGTGACGTGAAGTCCACGCACATCCGCAGGATGTCCGTGTCCTTCTTTGGGACCATCACCGTATTTGCCAGCCACTCGCTTTCCTTGATTTCCCGGATGAAGTCTGCTGCGAGTAATCTGTTGATCTCCTTGCCGATAGCTTCGGCTCGTGGCTCCGACAGTCTTCGGATAGACTGCTTGACTGGCTTGGTGTCTGGGAAGACATTGAGTGCGTGCTCGACGAATTCCCTGGGAACTCCTGGCATGTCCGCAGGACACCAGGCGAAGATTTCCTAGCGCTCACGGAGGAATTCGACGAGCGTGCCTTCCTATGCGGTGCTGAGGTCGTTGGCGATCAGCGCCGTCTTGGAGGCGTCTGTCAGATGGACTTGCACTTTCTTGGTGTTGACGGTGGAGTCGAAGGACATGTCGGGTGCGTTCTGCCTTGTGACTGGGGGTAGCCCATTGTCTGTCACCTCGTGGAGCCTTACGAGCTCGTCTTGCATGCCGAAGGACTGGGAGATTTTGTTGAAATCCCTGTCGCATTGGTCCGATCGGGTGAAGCTCCCGTGGACTGTGATGACGCCCCTTGGTCCTGGCATCTTGAGTAGTAGGTATGCGTAGTGTGGGACGGCCAGGAACCTTGCGAATGCTACACGTCCCAGGATGGCATGGTATTGCGACGGCCAGTCCACCACTTCGAATTCTAGGTGCTCCTGCCGAAAGTTGTCCGGCTTCCCGAAGATGACGTCGAGCCCTATTTTGCCCAGGGGGAAGATGCCCTTCCCTGGGACAATGCCGTGGAACGTTGTGTCTGATTGTTCTAGGCTGCATTGCGGGATCCGCATAGCTGCTAGAGTGCTTGCGAACATTAGGTTGATGCCGCTGCCACCGTCCATGAAGACGCGACTCATCTCGAAGCCTCCGATCTGCGCCTCCAGCACCAGGGCAGCATGACCTGTGCGAGGGATCTGGCAAGGGTGATCCGCGCGAGTGAATGTGATGCAGGACTCCGATCCGCTGAGGTACTCAGGGATTGCGGGCGGAGTTGCCACGGCCAAGTTGATTTGTCGGGTGATTTTCTTCTGCACCCTATTTGTGGGGCGTCCCTTCTGTATCATATTGAGTGCTCCTTTTGGTGGGGGGTATGCGACCCCGACGTTGTTTTGCGCTGGTGCGACTGGTTGATTTGGGCCTCCAATAGGCGGCGGTGGAGGAGCTCCGTGTGCTATTTCACCTGGCGCAGGTGCGTTTCCGAATGCAGGGATTGGAGCTTGTTGCCTCATCTGCACCATGCCTTCGCTTAGTTTCTGGAACTCGCGGCAGTCCTTGAGCATGTGGCTAGCTTTCTTTTTGCCATCTTGTTTGTCGATGTAGAAGTGGATGGTGCATGGACCCGAAAGTTTGTCGAATGCTGAGGGTCCGTTGTCGCGGTCGCGGCGTTTCCACGACTGCGTTGGTCGTCCGTTGTCGCGGAAGTTTCCGCTGCGGTATCCTCCGTTGTTGCGGCTATTATCGTTACGGCGGTCGGCGTAGCCGGCTGCGACCATGTCGGGTCCGTCGCGGTCCTCGTAGACGCGCGATCTCCTCTTGCTGCGGCATTCGCGTCTTCGGCCGTAGTCGTCCTCTTCATCTGATTGCGCCCGCTGGATGCAATCTTCGCCGTCTGCCCAACTGTTGGCAATTTCCATGAGCTGGTCGAGTGTCTTGGGCTTTACACGTCCAAGTTTCTCCTTGAAGTCTGGGCGTTTGACGCCGTCCCTGAAGGCGTCGATGGCCCGCTCTTCAGAGATGTGTGCTGCGGAGTTCTTGGTTGTAGACCAGCGTAGTATGTACGAGCGAAGAGATTCACCCGTTCTCTGAGTGCAGGCTCGCAATTCTTCGATTGAGGCGGGCCTCTTGCTGGTGCCTTTGAAGTTTCGGATGAAGCTGTAAGCGAGCTCCTCCCAGCTTCGGATGGATCCTGATGATAGGCTGCTAAGCCAGACCCGCGCTGCGCCTGTCAGCTGCAGCTGAAGGCATTGCATGGCGGTTTCTTTGTTGCCTCCGTGAAGCTTGACGGATGACAGATGGTCACTGAGCCAGGACTTTGGATCTTGCGTGCCGTTGAACTTCGGAGTATCCGAAGGAAGCTTGAAGTTGCGTGGCATCTGTGTTCGCCGGACGGATCTGCTGAAGCATCGAGCCCCGCAGAGTTCTCCTTCGTCTTCATCCATCTCAGATTCAGACGAGCATGCGCGTTTAGCGCGTGCTTTATCGATCTTGCGCTGTGTAAGCTTGTCTCTGGCGTCGTAATCGCTTTTATGGCGGTGCGAGCTCTTCTTCCTTCGAGGAAGATCGTGCTCCTCTTCCTCTTCGGATGAGGGGGTGGGACTCCGGTCGCGCCTGGCCGGAGCTTTCTTCTTCGGTTCCGCAGGAGCGTCTTCGTGGAGCGCAGCTCCAATTAGTCCTAGTCCGGTGAGTGCGGACCTATGCATGGCCCTTTTTGGGTCCCCCTCCGGAGGTGGGTGAGCCGCGAGATACGCAGTGGCTGCCATGATCGCAGCTTGTGGCGTCTTCGGGATGATGTTGCCGTCAGCGTCCATATCCATGAACGATGTATGGAGAGTTCGGGTCACGTCACGCCGCTCCTTGGGGTCCATATTTTCCAACCGAGAGCGGTGCTTGTTTACCTGATTTCCGTTTGTGCTAGAGCCGGGTCCCATGGCGGAGAGCGCAGCTCGTCGCGCACTGGACTCAGAGGCTGCTTGCTTGCGTTTGTCGAGCGTCTCCTGCATCTTGACTTGCTTCTTGTGCTCCTCGATGAGGAGGTAGTGGTATGCCCTCAGCAGATCACGTGGGGAGTCCAGAGGTAGGACTATTTCGCCTGCGACGGCGCGGCGTGCTTCGACCCATCCTTCTTTGCTAAGTTGGATGAGGTGGCCACTGTTTTCCCCGTTTTCGCCGTTTCCACCGTTTTCGCCGTTTCTGTCCTGCGGGTTGGGGTTGGGCGGCGGGTTAGGCGTTTCCTCGTCGGTTTGGATGACTGCGGCGCACAGATAGCGCCTGCAGATTGGTTGGCTGCTGCCGCAGCTTTCGGATCTGGAACCGTAGGTCCCTTCATCCGAAGGTGGATCGCACAGATCGGAGTTGCAGCTGCTGCTGCTGTAGAACTCATCTGTTGATGGTGACGTGCGTAGCACGGGGTGTGGAGCCCATGAAGCGGGCCTGATTGACGGCACGGGCACCCGCTCAGGGAGGCGGAGGGTGCCAGTTTGTCCCACCTGGAAGCAGAAGCTCCCGAACAAGATTTCGAGTCCGTCGCTTACGGGCTCGAAATCCTTCATGGTATCCGGCGAGTGGGTGGTGAAGTCAAAAGCGCCGAAGAGGAGGTGATTCTCCGTCGCCGCGGAGTGGTAGATCGATCGGGTCGGAACCGTCACGACCGCACAATCAGCAGCCCCAGTTCCCACAGACGGCGCCAATTGACGAGGTTTAATCTCGTCAATGCCCATTGTTATGGACTTGGGTTTTGGAGAAGATGGGGATGCTGGAGATCGTGGCACGGTTAACAGACAAGAAACCAGGGGACACGAGATTTACCCAGGTTCAGGCCCCCAGAGGGAAAACCCTACTCCTGCTTGTCTGCTCTTTGATTACGGCGGAACCGAAGGTTACAGGGTGCGCAGATTCGATCTGGCGTGGATGCGTGTGCGAAAGTATGAGTCGAGTTGCCCTAGGACGTGCCCTCCTGGACTTTATATAGACTTAGGCAGGTCCCGAGCGTAGTCCTAGTCGGTTACAAGTTCTAGGGTTTTACCCCTTTGAATCTCCTATCTCCTCTAGTCTTGCTCTCCAAGGATCCGAAGACGTCATGGGCCTTGGCCACCAGAAAATCTTCATGGGCCAGCGTATGTCTGCCGTGGGCCTTCTTTGGGCTGGACTAGGTATGCTGAAGTTACGTACCCGTAGGGTATAACCATATCACTAGGGCCTAGTTTGGCAACAGAGTTTTTCAAAAACTGAAGTATATCAATACTATAGTAATCGTGTCTAGTAAAGCAATACTTTGGTTTTTCTCTTTTCTCAGTTTCAGAAAAAGAGGTCTAGGCTCCGTTTGGCATCAAAGTATTTTTAAAGTACTGAGAAAATACTTTGGTTTCTAAAAAAAACTAAAGTATTAAATACTTTGAGGTGTTTGGATCAACCAAATAATATGGTTTCAAAACTGAAGTATTGTCTAAAACTATAGTTTTAGAAATACTTAGATACCAAACGGAGCCTTATTTTTTCTAACGGATGAAATACGCACTCTTTTAACAACAAAAATTAGATGCCGCCCTAGCATGTAGGAGTACACAAATCAATGAAAATGAATGGGATGACCTGTGGAGTGAAGATTTTGTGCACGTATTGTCCATAGGTCTTTTACTCCAAGAAAGAAACAGGCGACTTGTCCCTGCACCTCCCGTTGGCGTGCCGCCGCTGATCTACCACGCCTAAAGTTGATCTCAGTTCTCTGGCCAAATCCAACAGCCTTCCGGACACAGCCGATAGTCCAACACGCACCCGTAGATTGAGAGGACAGAGTGGCGTGGTCCTTTTTAGTCCAAACCGGGCCCAAACTTGAGGCTAAAATGTGGTGTGACGGATGGCTGCCTCGTCGGACCATGTCCACCCGAACCTTTCACGAGTCCTACCCGGTGGTGTCCCAAAGGGAGAGATCACGTACTTTTTTGATGGGATTGCATCGTCGTCCCCATCCACACTCCACTCCTAGTCCCAGTCCCCCCAGTTCAATCAAACCCCAAACCCCTAGCACCTCCCTTCCCACCGACAAGGCCCTCCATCGTCGGCCGCGATGAAGGAAGGGGCTTGGAAGGGCTGGTTCTTCAGCAATTGGGTCATGGGTCTGGCGATACTCGAGAATCCTTCTACGAACTTGCGGTAGTATCCCGCCAATCCGAGAAATGCACGAACTTGGGTTTGAGTGGTTGGGGCTTGCCAATCTTCGACATCTTTCACCTTTGCGGGGTCAACGGCAATTCCTCCGGGTGATACAATGTGACCGAGGAATCCTACCTCCTGTAACTAGAATTCACATTTGCTAAACTTGGCATACAACTGATGCTCTCTAAGGGTTCCAAGAATGGTCCTTAGGTGTAGCTCATGTTCTTCTTCTGCTTTGGAATAAATCAGAATGTCATCGATGAAAACAACGACAAACTTATCCAGGAAGTCCATAAAAATCTTATTCATGAGATTCATGAAATAAGCGGGGGCATTGGTTAATCCAAAAGACATAACGGTATACTCGTATAATCCATATCTAGTGGTAAAGGCAGTCTTGGAAATATCTTCCGTACGAATCTTGAGTTGATGATAGCCAGTCCTAAGATCAATCTTAGAAAACACTTTGGCACTGGTCAACTGATCAAACAAATCTTCTATCTTGGGCAAGGGGTATTTGTTCTTGATGGTGACATCATTCAACTTCCGATAATCCGTACACAAACGGTTACCTCCATCTTTCTTGTCCACAAACAAGACAGGTGACCTCCAAGGTGACGCAGTTGGTTGAATCAGTCCAATTTCCAACATGGAATCCAGTTGCTTCTTCAGTTCCTCTAGTTTTGACAGGTTCATACTATATGGTCTCTGGGCTATGGGTCCAGTTCCGGGGATTAGTTCAATGATAAACTCGATATCCCGATCTGGGGGCATACCGGGCAAAACATCTGGAAATACATCGGGGTATTCACAGACTATCCGGACTTGGTCAATGGTAGGTTGGGCTATACTCTTGTTGCACTTGAATTGGTGAGGTAAGGTTTTAGATATATGCTCGACGGATATTACGGATGCACTGGTCATGGTTATGGCTTTCTTGGCACAGTCAATCAATCCTTTATGTTTGGACATCCAATCCATTCCTAGTACTACTTCCAAACCTTTTAGTTCCGAGTACTATCAGATTAGCATAAAAATCTATGCCATGGATTCGGATAGGGACGGCTTTGCAAATTTGCCTAGCCTTGGTGGTTGATCCGGGAATTTGAACAATCATGACATGCTTCAGTTTGGTTGGTTGAATTTTACTAGTGCATGCAAATTCTTTGGTGACAAATGAGTGCGATGCACCAGAATCAAACAACTCCCTTGCAAGTACTGAATTAACAGAAAACATACCCAGCACGGCGTCTGGCGCTTCCTGAGCTTCTTCAGCATGCATGAGAAAAATACGGCCATTGCGGTTGAGTGAATTCCCTGGGGCAAACCTTCTTCCGGGCTGAACATGACGCTGCTTCTGAGCTGGGGCATTGGCATTGGGTGTTGCGACATTCTTCTTGTTGGGGCACTCGTTGGAATAGTGGCCTTTATTTCCACAGTCATAACAAGTCACCTGCGACTTGTACTTTGCCGCTACAGGCACAACATTGCTTCCAGTCCTCGGGGCAGTGTTGGTGTTGGCAGTAGCATTGTTGTTGTTGAATTTGGGTGGGGCACGGTTGGAATTGCTAGAGTTGCCGGGGTTGTTGTGATTTCCTCCGTGCCTAGGGTTTCCACGGTTGGGATAGGTCGGACGGTTCATCAGGGGTCTGTGGGTTCTTGGGGCAAATCCGGGAGATGGGTTAGGGCGATACTTTGGGGTCTGATGGGTTCCTGGATGGTGCATCATGCGACGCTTGCGGTTCTCATTGGCTTGGTTGATCTTTCCTTCCATTTGGATGGCAGAGTCGACAAGGGCTTCAATATCAGCAAAGGGGATATTGACTAACACTGTCTGCATTTCATCATGCAGAACATTCAAGAATCTCTCCTTCTTCTTGGCTTCGGTGTCGATCTCATCCGGGGCATACCTAGCTAATGACAAGAATTTGTCACGGTATTCCACTACGGTCATCCTTCCTTGCTTCAGTTCTCTGAACTCGTCTCTCATTCTCTTGATCAAACCCGGTGGCACATGGGTTCTGCTAAAACTTGACCTTGAATTCCTCCCAGGTCATCATCGGGCCTCCGGTCATTGCGCGAACACTGTTCCACCATGCCCTGGCATCTCCGGCTAGATAGTGGGTGGCTAACAGAAATTTCTTGTTGGCTTCCACTCCGGCGACTTCTAGGTTATTTTCCATGGTTTGCAGCCAATCATCGGCGTCTAGGGGTTCTTCAGACTTAGTGAAAACAGGTGGGTTGGTATTCTGGAAATTCTTGAGCTTAGATCCATGGTTGTCCTGATTTCCGTGGCCTTGGTTGTTGTGGGCTAGCTGAGCCATCTGTTGCAGAGTGGCTAGGTTGGCTTGACATTCCACTCTTTCAGCTTCGCGGTCAGAAGTCAACATTTGCAGAATCTGCAACATCGGGTCCGGGGATGAACCACTTCCTCCGCGTGGCATCTGAAGATTGAGATAGATCATGAGAAAAGAGGGAAATTTCTAAGGTTCTGGGATTTTGAAAAGTTTTTAAAGTTTGACTTAGATTTTTCTAGCAACTCGCTTTTCATTCATTCATTCATAGCACACGGTACAACACACACCACAACAAAGAAAAACAGATGGTTTTAAGAACCATTCTGGAAACTACGATACAGTGGGACCAAATCCTACTCACTACGCTAGTGATCAAGTGCTACTACTCCTCGGAATCGGTGGCTTCGTCATCTTCATCGTCATCAATGAAGGCGAAATCATCCTCATCGGTGAAGAAGTCCATAGCCTGATCCTCCAGAAAATCATCATCATCGCTGAGATAGGAGTAGGGGTCTCCACAAAGATCCTCTCCAGCATTCTCCCTTTCCTCCAACTGCATGTCTCTCTCGTGGATGGTCTCCTCCAAAGATGAGATACGGTGGCGAAGACGGGCAATGATGCGCTCCTTCTTGTCGAGCTGATGGCGGCGAGACTTGCGATCCTTTGCTAGCATGGCGATGGTTTGATCCTTTGTCTTGATGATGGCAGACTTGTGGTTGGAGTAGTCACGGCAGTTATCCAACTCCTGTTGTTGATCGTACATCATGAAGCTAAGGTGGTCCAACTGAGTCTTTAGTTCAGGGTGGTATGGGGCTTCCAGGGGTTGTCCATTAGCATCACGCCTTGGGCAAAACTCAAAGCGAGTTCCCTTGATCTGGTTGATACTCTTCCCACACAGACGGGAAAGAGCTTCCTGCATGGCCCTGGCAAGTCCATCGAGCCAGTTGTTCTCTCTTAAGGTAAACTGAATTCCCTCAGCAGTGGGAGGTTCAATCTTTTCTCGGAGACTTGCAACAATTAGCCACTGCAGATCTTCTCCTCCTTGATCATTGAGCTGAGCTCCGAAGAACTCGGGGTGCGGACGCTCTAGAAGTTCCGAAAGCTGGTCCAAATCCCTCTCAAAGATAAGGTCTCCTCCATTCCCCAACTGATAAAACTTGTTGTACTTCACGTCCATCTATAAGAATATAGGATGAGTAAGTTAGTAGAGTGATCAAGTGTGTCAAAATTTTATGTATTTTGCATGAGTTTTTGAGGAACATGAATTTTCATGAAAGAATCAAAGGGATAAGAATGAGAATAAGTTTTTGTAAATATTTGCTTTCTTTGGTTTTGGAAACTAAGTTTTTGATTCAAACGTCCAATCTAACTAGGGTCTCCTATGGTCAGGATGGCTCTGATACCAACTTGTCAACACCCGGATTTTTAATCCCAGATGCCTGTTATGCCATACATCGCAATCCCAGGATTACCTTTTTTGCGAGACATAACAGAATTGGATACCACAGTACATCATCCATCACAAACCGTACATAAGTTCTTACACAAATAGGGATCTCATGATCCAGTTCTTAATACAACTTCAAGCAGCGGAATACGTAATAATAACGGTAGCGTAGGCGAAGCTCCATCTTCGGGGTCACAGGCAATGCTGACGATGGAAGATGATCCTAGTTGTCGTAACCTTCATGGGGTCCATCCTCCAGGTACTCCTCTTCATAGTCTGGCCATGGGAATAGCCAGGAACAAAGCCATGAGTACTCTTTAAGTACTCGCAAACTAATACTAACAAGTGAAAGGGGTTTTTGATAATAGGACACTAGGCTCTAGGGTTGTTTTGCAAAAGCCAGATTTATCTCTACTAAGCTGAGAAGCAAGAGAAGCTAGTCACAATTTTATAAATTCCAAGTAGGAACTTGTATTTCATATCACAACCCGGTTGTGGTCAAGTCAAAGTCTCAATTCATTTCACAAGTCTTTTGAAAACATCTGACGGGGGAACAGTATGGCCACTCCAACTGTCCATAACCGCGGACGCGGCTATTCGAATAGTTTGACACTCTGCAGAGATTGTACACTTTCACCACAACATTCGATACATCCGTCAGGAACAAATCCTGAATTCACCATACTCAGTATGCGGATAATCGATCCTAACCTTTCAATTACACGCCCTAGTATAAGCACCTCTCCTGTGAGTTTTGCCTCCCAACCATGACCAACTGTCATCTTGGGTACTGCACAGGTGGACAATCTTCACAAGATAGCCTCAGCTCAGACCTTGGTCGTGAGGGAACTAATACTAAGGTATATAAGTTTCCAGTCAAGCCCTACCCAATCTTCGGGTATTGTGGTTGTACGATAAAATTGGAATGGTATCGCATCCAGACAACCATCAGTTTTATAAAGGGCTAAGGCTCATGCCTCAACATTTTCATCACCAAAATCATCAGGTGTTCGGAAACACATGTCCAAAACATTTCAATAGAATGATCCATCATTCCAAGGTTTTCATAACCATTTTCACCAAGTATTCCCATCTAATGTTGATCAAGTTTTATGCTTAGCGCTAGCATCTACAAGTGGGGGTAAGTACTAAGGAGGGGTGGTAAACTAGTGGAGTTTAACTAAGTTCAATCTCATGCCTTAGGATGACATAAATATTATCTATCTTAGGCCAAATTTTATGCTCTTTATGCAACCTTCAATTATCTTTCTAATATCTACAATTCACTTAAGTAAGCTCTAAGTACTAGCTTTGATAAAGAAATAAAGTATAAAGCTTGTAAGTAAAACTAGGATTGGTTTATCAAGTGGGTAGGATCATCTATGCTTAAGGCATATAGTTGGCATGGTGACAAACAAGTATTGGCTTGCATCAATATCAGTCTAAGCTTGCTAAATTGCAATTGTTAGCTTGCAAGGTTAATAGCTTGCCTTGTACAGAGCAGTGGTTGAAGTTCTCCTCGGCTTCTTCTTCGTAGTATCCTCCTTCCTCCTCGTATCCTTGGTCGGTACTAGCGTCTATGAATAAATACGAGGTACACAATCACCAAACAATATTTAACTACTTGCATTCATCACACAAAAGGGTCCTATAGATGATCTAGCATCATCACTAACATTACAAGATTAAAGCTTGGTTTAATTCCTTTTATTTTTAGAAAAGTCATTTCTACTCATTGAAAAACTACTTAAGATTTAATATTCTCCAAACCAAACATGGGATCATGTTGACACATGTCATCACCACATATTTCAGTACATGGGAATGTGATTTAAAGTAGTGTCACAATTTAATAAGGTTTTTCTCTTTTATTTTAATTAATTAAAGTGGCTAGAAATGCCTATGTGGCATTCTTTTATTACTTGAAAATTATTTCTGTAAGTAAACCTATATATTTTTATATATTCTGAAAGGTATGGTTAAATGTGATTTTTGAGATTTGGAATCAACTCAAAAGCTATTATGGTTTAAATTTGAAAAATGTTTGAATGCAGAAAAGCTTCTGCCTTGTTATTTTTACCATGGATGATCTATAGATCCAAATGACTTGAATCCAACGGGCTTGGATTCAGAATTTCCATATATTTCTAACAAAATTGGTTTCATTCCATTTGGTTCACTGAATCGACCTGGGTTGATTTTTGAAACTGGGTACAGAAGTGTGTTTGAAATAAAATGGAAAAGGTTTAATTCAAATAACTGGGCTACGTGGGAAACGGTACTAGGCCGGCCTGCTAAGCACAGCGCTTACGTTGGCTGGTTAAGTCGTTGTCCCCACGCGTCAATGAGACAGGGGGTGCGAAGCGGTATGGGGCGATGTGGTGTGTTCGATCTGGTTCTAATCCGACGGCTGAGGGTCATCGTCGACGTTGGGAAACACCGGCGAGACAAAAACCTAGAACGGCAGGTGGGGGTCGTTGGGGGCTCACCGGGGTTCAGGCGAGGGTCGGCGAGGCGGGCGAATGACGAAGTCGACGACGGCGAACCTCCAGGTACCGGCAGCTTCTCCTGGGGCGGCTCCAATCGTTGGCTCCCTTCTTCTCCAGCAGCGACAGGCTCCGGTGAAATTCCGGCGAAGTGCTGCTCGCCTTGCCCCAGGAACGGGTGGCACGATCAATGAGGATAGGGGAGTGAGATGGTGTGCTCATTTCGGCTGGGGGTGGCCTCTATTTATAGTCGCGACGACGAGACCGAACGGGGTGGGCAGACGACGGTGGCGACGCGGCTACAGACGGCTAGAGGCATGGCCGGCGGTGGCGATCGCTTGGTGGTCTCCTGGCGATGCTCTACGGCTTTAATGCATGCGTAGGGGCGGTGGCAAACGGTCTGGAACATGCGATGCTCTGCGCGGCAGAGGCGGCGTCTTCGACGACGAGTGGTGGCTGTGAGGCATGGGGCGGCGAACGGGGATGTCTGGCGGTCTCCTGGGTTGGTGGCGATCATGTATGCACGCAGAGAGGGCGGCGCGCAATCTGTGGGCGTCGGTCGAGCGTGGCGCTCTGGCGCATGCTCGGCATGGTTGCTGGCGAGCTGGGCGCGGTCCGTGCGTGTGGTACAGGGTTTGGCAACGCTCGCGGCTGGGACAGGGAGTGGCGGTGGATGGTGGGCTGCCTCCCAGACATGTTTGCTAGGCTTGTTTCTTCTCCTAGCTTGCTGTCTCCACTGGGGTGGCATGGTGGGCTTCGGCTGTTCACCATTGATGTCATTGCCCAGCTTACAGTGAGGCTAGTGCTTGGTTTAACTTGCTAGATGATCTACTGAGATGGTTGTGAGCTAGAGAGGGAACAAGTTAGGTAAGAATCACTGCTCGCAATAGTGTTTGGATTTTGTTTGATTTGTATCTGCAAGGTGTTTGATGAAATGGACGCAAGAATTCAAGTTTTGAATTTTGAAAAGATTTTTGGTGTGTGTGCTAGGTTGGTGCTGGTGAGTCTACAGATGCTTGGGTTTTGAAAGTTGAGCTTGTTTGAGTGGTTTTTGAAAAAGTGGGATCTTCTCATATGATAAAGATTCAATTTTGAACTGTCGTTTAAACTATGCACTTGAAAGTTTCTGGATGATCACAAAGTGGGCCTTGATACTTTGTTATGAGTACAATCAAGGGGTGCAAAGATCCAGAAAAGTTTCTGTTAAGTTCTGAAAGTTTGGGACAGCCAAAGTAGGCATGGGAGTTAAATTGGTCAAAATGACCATTCCCTTATTTTATTTGTTTTGATTTACTTGTCTTTGAGAAAAGTTTGGGAATTGTTTAGATGATGTTTATTTCACCTAAGAATCCATTTACAAGCAAAGGAACACACAAACAAGGCAATTCAAAAGAATTCCAAATGAAATGCATACACCATGCATGCTTTCCTATTTTTATTTTAGAAAAGTTTTTGTTAACCCTCATTTTGATGATTAGAGTTTGATGATCCAAGTTTAGTATTTTTGGGATGTTACACTCCAGCAGCTGAATCCAACAGGTTTCTTGACGAAAAGTTCAAACCTGCATAAAAAGTCTGAATAATCATCCAAGCAGTAAGTCCATGCGTGTTCGCTAGAGATGATCTAAAGGGCTAACCTTTGAGGTGAGAGGGTAATCCCTGGCGGCTGATACGCTGTAAACGTATCTATAAATTTTGATGCTCCATGCTTGTTTAATATCTACTTTGCTTTGCTTTTTCTACACTTTGAGGTGTTTTTATACCTTTTCTGTAACTAACCTATTAACAAGTTGTCATAGTGCCAATTGCCTATTTTCTTCTGTTTTTGGTTCCAGAAAGGCAGAAAATCAACATTCTCGGAATTGGACGGGACAAAAGTCAAAGTCAATATTTTACCATGTGGGACACGAATCTAGAAGAAGAAACGGAGGGGCGCCACAAGGCGGCCAAACCCCCCTAGGCGCGGGTGGGCTGATGGCTATACGCGTGGTTGACGTGGAACCTGTTGGGAACCCCAAGAGAAAGGTGGGAAGCAGCACATCAGCAAGTTTTCTCTCAGTAAAAAACCGAGGTTATCGAACCAGTAGAAGGAAGGAAACGTCACACAGGTGTTGTAAGCAACGCGGAGATCTGCACAACACAAACTCAAGACTTTGCCCCAACAAATCAGTGAGGTTATCAAACTCACTGGTTTGCTGTAACAAAGGATTGAACGTATAGTATGGAAGGTAATCGTTTGCAGCAAGTAAACAGTTAACAGTGGAAGATGTATCAATGGTAAAGATTGGACCGGGGTCCATAGTTCACTAGAGGTGCTCTCCTTAGATAAACAATATGTCATGAAGGGTAAACAAATTACAGCAGGGCAATTGACAGGAACTGAGCAAGGCATAACAATGCAATACCAGACAAAAAGATCCTATAAGATTTGATCGGGCAATACAACAATATACATAGACCATCATCCAACTGCATCTATGACTAGAAGTCCACCTTCAGGTTATCATCCGAACCCCCTCCAGTATTAAGTTGCAAGCAACAGACAACTACTTTAAGCGAAGTGTGTAAGGTAAACAATCCACTTGTTCCATGAACAAGAGACCATTGTTTTCTCCCTAGTGGCAACAACACATCTACAACCGAAGAGATTTCTGTCACTTCCCTTGAAAACTAGAGGCATAAACCCACTATCGAGCATAAATACCCCCTCTTGGAGTCACTAGCAACTACTTGGCCAAGATAGCTACTAACAACGGAGAGCATGCAAGATCACAAACAACACAAACATGATAGTATCAAATAGACAAAACCATTAATCAATCTATCATAGTAATCTCAATATCCATCGGATCCCCGCAAACACAACATGCATGATTACAAATAGATTAGATCTTGATCATGAATGGAGCTCACAAGATCTATACATGAAAGCACAAGGAGGAGATACAACCATCTAGCTACTACATGAACCCATAGTCCAAGGTGGAACTACTCACGCATCATACCAGAGAAGAAGGCCTCCGGGATGATCTCCCCTCCGGCAGGGTGCCGGGAAGAACTTCAGATCCCCCCGATCTAGGGACGACGGTGGTCGCGGCTATAGAAGGTTTCGTGGAGTTTTTATCGGGTGCCTAGGGTTTCTGCATCGGGGGCTTCTTATAGGCGAATAGGCGAGGCTGGGAGGCGGCCAGGGGGCCCACACCCTATCGAGGCGCGGGGTGGGCCCACCCACGCCTAGGGGGGCGGACCTGGTTCGCATCTCCGTCTCCCCTCTAGACTTTGTGTCGCCCACGGTAAAATATTGACTTTGGCTTTTGTCCCGTCCAATTCCGAGAATATTGATTTTTGGCCTTTCTAGAACCAAAAACAGAAGAAAACAGGCAACTGGCACTGTGGCAACTTGTTAATAGGGTTTAGAAAAGATATAAAAACACCTCAAAGTGTAGACAAAGCAAAGAAAAGTAGATACTAAACAATCATAGAGCATCAAAAATTATAGATACGTTTCCCACGTATCAAGCATCCCCAACCTTAACTCCTGCTTGTCCTTGAGTAGTTAAGTGATAAAAGAATAATTTTTAAGGTGACATGCACCATCAAAACCAAGATCAAACCATTTGCAAGCATTGAAAGCTGGGATCAAAGAACTCTAAACATGTGCATGAAAGATGGAGTTCTAACAATAGGACAAAGTAACTATGCATGCAACATGAAAGGCTACAAACAAAGATCATGAATAACATGCATTGAAAAATGTTTGTTTGTTTCACATACAGAAAACATGGCATAATGGCAATCAGCTTGTCCCTCATAGAGTAGCAAATAGATGCATAAGACACCTTCAAAGTTCACAAGGGTGACTAGAAACAAGTAGCACAAGAACAAATAATATCACAATATGCATCAATCAATAAGTTTTGGGATACTGCACACAGAATGGCAACTATGCTCTCTTAATGGTGCCTAAAAGTAGAAGGTGGAGACTCAAATAATGGTAGAATAAAGGCCCTTCACAAAGGGAAGCAGGGATTTCAAGTTTAAAAAAAAAGCTTCCAAAAATTATGGTACTTGTTAGCTTTCAGCCCTCATTGCCCTTATCATAAGCATCTTGAAGTGTTTAAGGTTAAAATGAACAAACTATGGAGTATATGCTTGACAAAGTATAAGTTGGCAATCTGAAGTCCCTTGAATACAAGGGCCACACCTCATGCTACTCAACTTCAGTCACCTGTAAGTTCTTGTCATTGTAAGTACATGTGTATCATAGAGAACCGCCAACGGGTTCCCCTTGCACATGGTACAGGATCTATCCCATAACCAAAATAACAAGGCAAGCAGACAATGAGCATCTCAGCGATCTTTTTATTTACTATGTGCATAGCTTTTTATTGAGGATGCTTCATAGATAGCTCACTATGGTGATGCTGCAAGTTTCCACCATGATTAGGCATGACTTAAGCTAGCGGCCCAGGCGTTTCTCTAACACAAAATACATACTCCATGGACTTACAAGTTCCCTCTTTATTTCACACCGGTGACATCCATAGACAAAAGAGCATGATATCAAATGAGTACAAAGTATAAGTGCAATGTTGAAAATGTTTCCCATGACAGCATGGTTCTGCTAATTCCAACGTATAAGTGCAAGCATATACAACATAGAGGACACAATGGTTCAAGTTTATTAGGGTCAAAGAATATAAAGTGTGCAATCAAGTTTGTGAGGGCTTTAATCACTAAGTTTTCACATAACAAAATACTTTTTAATTGGAAGATAGCTGAAAACATGAATATACTTAGAATGGTGTAACACACCATGCATAGGAATTTATAGTGGACACTTTGGAATAACTTGGTTTCTTGGGAGTTGGAAGCATGAGTATAACTTACTCATACAAGTGGAGGCTAGCAAAAGACTGGGAGCAACCAATTAAGAGAGCAATAATGGTCATAATCATGCAGAGCAACAAAATATTACTAATCAAAGCATAGAGTGGTACTAAAAGTCAAGGACTAAATGACCATATAGGATATGGTTACTTGTTCATAGTCATAACATGGTGTGAGCATATGCCAAGTCAACCCATACAAAGCATCAAAGGAGAATACCATAATACTATGCTTTTGCATGCTAAAACAACGCATAGTTTCTTTAAGGAACACTAAGTAATCCCAATTGGTTGGAACAAGACATGATACAACAATAATCACTAAGCATAAGGTCAAAACAACACCTAGCATGTCATGCTGAAGTCTAAGTCACAGTCAACGCAAGCTCCTCTTGCACTTTCAAGCAGGAACTTCCTACTCCTTTCCAACACCAAGCAACTTATTTGAAACAACATAGCGAGAACGTGGGCCCAAACTACTTTATTTAAGCAAACTAAACAACTAAGTAAACCAAACGAAAATTAAGACGCTCCAAGAATAACACAACTTGTGGATGAAACAATAAAAACGAAGTGTCTAGACATACTTGAGCTTTTTATTGATGAAGAAGGGGATGCCTTGGACATCCCCAAGCTTTGACGCTTGTACCTCTTGGAATATTTATTGGGGTGACACCGGGGTGGCATCCCAAGCTTGAGATTTTGTCCATTCTTCATCTCATTACATCATTTTTTCTCTACATCTGAAATTTTTTCCTTCATACAAAACTTCACACAATCTTCATTAGCAACATTAGTGTAATCAAAAGATAATAGACCTTTAGGCAAAGCTTTGGAACAGAAGGACTTTTCACTAAAAACACAAGATACTGTAGCAAATCCTTCAAAAGGCTCAATTCCCCAAAAAAGAACTCAAAAAGAAATCAATAAGAAGTAGATGCAAATAATGGCAGAAATCTATCAAAACAGACCAGCAGCTAGAAACGGATTTTTTCGAAAATCTTATGTTGCTCAAATAAAAAAGTGTTGAACTAACAAAAGTTAGCTAACATACTGGGGGATTTATTCGTAAATTTTCAGCTCAATCCGAGTTACAGAGACTCCTCACGAATTTTTATGGTGGAGGACAGAAATCTGTTTCGGGACAGCAACTCCCCAAATCTTACTTCCCTCTCATTAGAGGTCATTCTTGGCACAAAAAGCAAACAAAAAGGATAAGGAGAGGTCATTACTGAAGTAATAACTTCCAAGACTCAAGAAAACTCTTGGGTTATCTCCCAACAAGTACTTTTCTTTAACGCCTTTAAGTTAGGCTTGATAGTTTGAGAAGATGCTCTCATAAGAACTATGAGTTGGAGTAAAAGAGAGCATCAAGAAGAAAATTCAAATTTTTTTTGAGTCTAACCCACTTCCTACGCATAGGAATATTGTAAGAAAATAAATCAAATAAGCACATAGTAACAATAATGGGTAGATAAAACAAGAGCAACTTCAAAACTTTCAGCACATAGAGAGGTGTTTCTGTAACACGAAAACTTCTGCAACCATATTTTTCTCTCTTATAATAATTTTCAGTAGCCTCATGAATAAACTCAACAATATAACTATCACATAAGGCATGCTTTTCATGATCTAAAAACACATCATTCCTATCAAGCTCAAAAATAGTGGGATTAAAACCTTCACAGGTTTTACCCTAAGTAGATATTTCAAAAGGATCCACAGGAACATAACATTCATCCTCCTTTGGTAAGCATGGGGGACAATCAAATAATGTGAGGGATAAAGAGTTACTCTCATTAGAAGGTAGGCATGGGTAGATAATCCATACTTCCTCCTTTTGCTCATCACTCTCCTCCTCTTTTTCATCTAATGAGATTTCAATTTCAACAATTTCTTCTTCCATAGGCTCCTGCAAGGCATTAGTCTCTTCCATTTGTGGAAAACACCTATTAAAGTATTCATGAATATAGACATTTTCTTCCTTGTAATTATCAAAGCAAAATGTAAGTATCTCAAAGACCTCATATTTATAAGGTGCATCATCAGTATTTTCAAGCAAACTGGCAAGTTTAAATGCACCCTTGAAGGCAATAAATTCTTCAATTTGTTCCACATCATAAAAGTCATAATTTCCTTTAACATAATAAGATATGGTAACATTATCATTATACTCACACTAAAAAGGGAGGTGTTTATACCTCCTATATCAACAAGCTTTGTCAAAGAAATAAGTAACATTATAAGTAGAGCACACCTCTCTAGCAATAGTATTCAACTTATCAATTTGTTCCCATAAGTGTTTCCCTTTTTGTGACAAACGGTGCTCCTTATAATAATACTTTTGTTCTTCCGTGAACCCACCTTGCCAATAAGAACTAGTTTCAAAGAAACAATCCATTGATATAAAGCATGACCAAGTAAGGCAACAACAGACCAACAACTAGAGTAGGAACAATTTTTTTTGTGTTTTTGATAAGAGAAAGCAAACCAAACTAAACTAATTTTTTTGGAGTTTTTGATAAAAAGAGGCAAACAAAACCAAACAAAAGAAACTAAGCAAACTGAAAACAAAGAAAAGAGAAAAGTTGAGGAGGACTCCCCTTGTGAAGACGTCCTTAGCCTCCCCGGCAATGGTGCCAGAAAGACTTGATGGCTATACGCATGGTTGGCGTGGAGCCTGTTGGGAACCCCAAGAGCAAGGTGTGAAGCAGCACAGCAGCAAGTTTTCCTTCAGTAAGAAACCGAGGTTATTGAACCAGTAGGAGGAAGGAAACGTCACACAGGTGTTGTAAGCAACGCGGAGGCCTGCACAACACACACTCAAGACTTTGCCCCAACGAATCAGTGAGGTTGTCAAGCTCACCGGTTTGCTATAACAAAGGATTAAACGTATGGTGTGGAAGGTAATAATTTGCAGCAAGTAAACATATAACAGTGGAAGATGTATCAATGGTAAAGATTGGACCGGGGTCCATAGTTCACTAGAGATGCTCTCCTTAGATAAACAACATGGCATGAAGGGTAAACAAATTACAGCAGGGCAATTGACAGGAACTGAGCAAGGCATAACAATGCAATACCAGACAAAAAGATCCTATAAGATTCGATCGGACAATACAACAATATACATAGACCGCCATCCAACTGCATCTATGACTAGAAGTCCACCTTCAGGTTATCATCCGAACCCCCTCCAGTATTAAGTTGCAAGCAACAGATAACTACTTTAAGCGAAGTGTGTAAGGTAAACAATCCACTTGTTCCATGAACAAGAGACCGTTGTTTTCTCCCTAGTGGCAACAACACATCTACAACCGAAGAGATTTCTGTCACTTCCCTTGAAAACTAGAGGCATGAACCCACTATCGAGCATAAATACCCCCTCTTGGAGTCACTAACAACTACTTGGCCAAGATAGCTACTAACAATGGAGAGCATGCAAGATCACAAACAACACAGACATGATAGTATCAAATAGACAAAACGATTAATCAATTTGACATAGTAATCTCAATATCCATCGGATCCCGCAAACACAACATGCATGATTACAAATAGATTAGATCTTGATCATGAATGGAGCTCACAAGATCTATACATGAAAGCACAAGGAGGAGATACAACCATCTAGCTACTACATGGACCCATAGTCTAAGGTGGAACTACTCACGCATCATACCGGAGAAGAAGACCTCCGGGATGATCTCCCCTCCGGCAGGGTGCCAGGAAGAACTTCAGATCCCCCCGATCTAGGGACGACGGTGGCGGAGGCTACAGAAGGTTTCGTGGAGTTTTTATTGGGTGCCTAGGGTTTCTGCCTCGGGGGCTTCTTATAGGCGAAGAGGCGAGGCTGGGAGGCGGCCAGGGGGGCCACACCCTACCTAGGTGCAAGGTTGAAGGGTTTCGCGGCATAGTAAATCAAAATTTTCTACGGATGCGAACAGAGGGAAGCCAAGATCTAATCTAGGAGATGCAAACAACGAGAGAGATTGGATTAGATCTTCATACCCTTGAAGATTCGCACAGCGGAACGTTCGTCGGAACGTGGGTGATGTAGTCGTACTCACTTCTCCTCCTCGCGATCCGATCCGATCTAGCAGCACAAGTGGCGATCCACACGTGCAACACCTCGACGTCTCTTCCTTCCTTGGTCCAGCAAGTATGGTGGAGAGATGGGTTGGATCTACAACGCGACAGCGCGGTGCAATTGGTGGAGAGTTTCTGCAGCAGGGCTTCGCCTACACGCAGTCGGGAGGGAGAGAGAGAGGAGGGCAGCAGGGCGACTGGCTTGAGGGGAAGGTGTGGGGGGGGGGGGGGTTGGTGCGCCCCCAGCCCTAGCCCCTCCCCCAAGTCCAAAACCGGCGGCCAAGGAGGAAGAGTGGGGGGCAAGGAAACCCCCCCTTTCTAGAAGGTCCAATTAGGGTTTATCCCTTCTTGGCCGGCTGGGCCCTATGTGGCCTTGTGACCCTGGCCCAATGCAGCCAGGGCACTCCCTCATAGGCCCATTCCCCCTCCCGGAAGGTGGGGCCACGTTGGTCCCCTTCCGGAAGGTTCTAGAAGCTTCCGGTACAATACCGATTAACCCGGAACAATTCCGAACTCCAAAAACTGCACTGCCTTATATGAATCTTATTCTCCGGAACCTCTCGTGATGTCCCGGATCCCATCCGAGACTCCGAACAAAAACTCGTAAACCAATTATCCAATCTATCCTAGCGTCGAGACACGTTAAGTGTGTGACCCTTCGGGTTCGAGAATATGCAGACATGATCTTCTATCAATAATCAACAGCGGGGTCTGGAAACCCATATTGACTCCCACACATTCATCGATGATCATATCGGATGAACCACGATGCCAGGATTCAATCAATCCCATATATATATTCCCTTCGTCTCGCGATATTTTACTTGCCCGAGATTTGATCGTCGGTACCGTCATACCTAGTTCAATCTCGTTCACAGCAAGTACTTTACTCGTTCCGTAATCCGATATCACTTTGTGATTAACTCCTTAACCACATGCTTGCAAGCGGTGTTGATATCGATTACCGAGTGGGCCCGAAGTATATCTCTCCGACTTGGGAGGGACAAATCCCATCTCGATACGTACAACCCAACAGATACTTTCCGATCACCTGAGAGACACCTTTATGATCACCCTCTCATAGGATGACGTTTGATGACCTCAAAGCTTTCTTCCGATACCAGGGAGTTGTATTATCTCATGGTCTAAGGAATACAATATTTGACATAAGAAAAGCTTCGCAAAGATGAACACGATGACACGATCTAATTTCTTCGCTTAGGTTGGGTCTGTCCATCATATCATTCTCCCAATGATATGATCTCATTATTAATCGACAACTCATGCCCATGGTTAGGAAACCTTAACCATCATTAATCAATGAGCTAGTCCATAGAGGCGTACTAGGGACACGGTGTTGTTCACAAACCACACAAGTATTAAAGTTTCTGTTTAATACAATTCTAGCATGGAATATAAACATTATCATGAACAAGAATTATAATAATAACATCTTTATTATTGCCTCTAGGGCATAATTCCAACAGGGGTGGGCCCACCCGCGCCTAGGCGGCTGTGGCGGCCCTGGTTCGCCTCTCCGTCTCCCCTCTGGACTTCGTGTCGCCCACGGTAAAATATTGACTTTGGCTTTGGTCCCGTCCAATTCCGAGAATATTGATTTTCTGCCTTTCTGGAACCAAAAACAGAAGAAAACAGGCAACTGGCACTGTGGCAACTTGTTAATAGGTTAGTTACATAAAAGATATATAAACACCTCAAAGTGTAGAAAAATCAAAGCAAAGTAGATACTAAACAAGCATGGAGCATAAAAAATTATAGATACGTTTCCGACGTATCATGGGCCCAGCCCGCGCCTGGGCAGGGTGTGGCCCTCCTGGCGCCCCCCTGCCTCGCCTCTTCGCCTATAAGAAGCCCCCCGAGGCAGAAACCCTAGGCACCCGATAAAAACTCCACAAAACCTTGTGTAGCCGCTGCCACCATCATCCCTAGATCGGGGGTGGATCTGAAGTTCTTCCCGGCACCCTGCCAGAGGGGAGATCATCCCGGAGGCCTTCTTCTCCGGTATGAAGCGTGAGTAGTTCCACCTTGGACTACAGGTCCATGTAGTATCTAGATGGTTGTATCTCCTCCTTGTGCTTTCATGTATAGATCTTGTGAGCTCCGTTCATGATCAAGATCTAATCTATTTGTAATCATGCATGTTGTGTTTGCGGGGATCCGATGGATATTGAGATTACTATGTCAGATTGATTAATGGTTTTGCCTTATTGATACTATCATGTCTGTGTTGTTTGTGATCTTGCATGCTCTCCGTTATTAGTAGCTATCTTGGCCAAGTAGTTGCTAGTGTCTCCAAGAGGGGGTACTTATGCTCGATAGTGGGTTCATGCCTCTAGTTTCCAAGAAAAGTGATAGAAATCTCTTCGGTTGTAGATGTGTTGTTGCCACTAGGGAGAAAACAACGGTCTCTTGTTCATGGAACAAGTGGATTGTTTACCTTACACACTTTGCTTAAAGTAGTTGTTTGTTGCTTGCAACTTAATACTGGAGGGGGTTCGGATGATAACCTGAAGGTGGACTTCTAGTCATAGATGCAGTTGGATGGCGGTCTATGTATATTGTTATATTGCCCAATCGAATCTCATAGGATCTTTTTGTCTGGTATTGCATTGTTATGCCTTGCTCAATTACTATCAATTGCCCTGCTGTAATTTTTTTACTTCATGCCATGTTGTTTATTTAAGGAGAGCACCTCTAGTGAACTATGGATCCTGGTCCAATATTTACGATTGATACATCTTCCACTGTTTACTTGCTGCAAACTATTCATCACCTTTCACACCATACAGTTAATCCTTTGTTATAGCAACCAGTGAGATTGACAACCTCACTGTTAGTTGGGGAAAAGTCTTGAGTTTGTGTTGTGCAGGTCTCCATGTTGCTTGCAGCACCTTTGGGACGTTTCCTTTCTCCTACTGGTTTGATAACGTCGGTCTCTTACTGAGAGAAACTTGCCTGCTGTACTGCATCATACCTTCCGCTTGTGATCTCGCAACGAAGTGCTACTGCACTCATCAAGCCTTTTTTCTGGTGCCGTTGCCGGGGAGGCCAAGGACGTCTTCACAAGGGGAGTCCTCCTCAACCTTTCTCTTTACTTTGTTTTTAGTTTGCTTAGTTTTTTTGCTTGGTTTTGTTTGCCTCTTTTTATCAAAAACTCCAAAAAAATTAGTTTAGTTTGGTTTGCTTTCTCTTTTCAAAAACACAAAAAAATTAGTTCCTGCTCTAGCTGCTGCTGTTGTTTTTGGCTTGCCCACCAATGCCTCTATGGCCAATCTAGTTCACTTTTCTTGCCAATGTTGGCTAACTCATGGGCAATCAAAAAGTTAACCAAAATATTGGCTAGCCAAATATTTGGTGGGACAATCATGGGCTAAAACCAAACATACCCTAAATCACACTAGAAAACAACGACATCACGCTAGATATTATTGCCGATGGTCCAAAACATTTTAAAGTGTTAAATCGATCTTTTGAAGAAAAGATCATGATTGCTATGTACCAAAAGAACTTTTTGGTGATATATATTTGTTGTCACGTATTTACGTTTTCGAATGTTATGATGTAAGAAAAACAGTAGGCCCAGCGTGTTAGATAACATGTTAACAAGGTTAAGTTGTTTACTGGGCCAGGTACAAAAAATTAAGTGACAAACCGTGCTAGCCGCAAAAACCGGACTTGTTTCCGTTTTTTGTGCAACAAGTGCCAGAAAGGCCGGTTAGCTGCAATTTTCTCCTATTGGAACGATTTTTCCTTCTCACCTCCCTACTTTTGCTATAGGGGAGCTTTTAGGGTTTTCAATGGACTTGCTCTTAGGCCTCCTCCTTCTCATTTCAAAATTTTAAGATCCTACTCCTACTCCTTGTGCTCCTCATGCTACAACTGCTTCATCTTATACCAAACAAAATGACCATTAATGTTCTCATTTTTTCCCTTGATTTGGTTGAACTTTGGACGTTGTTGTACAAGTGTTGAGAAATGGCGTACAGTAATATTAACTTATATTACTATGCTTGGTGTTGATGTTAATTGGTATGCCATTCTCCGAGTTTTCTTCATAAGTACATGAATGGTCAATTGTATTTTCAGAACTTTTGATTTGTCATGTGATGTCTATGATTTGTCCTTTACTAGCAGGGGTCATTCGGTTTTCCCGAATTAGGTTTCCTATTTAGATTTTTCTGGTCGACCTCGAGTGACGGCCAGTTTACATGTCATAGTCGTTTTAAACTTTGGGCGTTCTATCATGTTTTTCTCGTTTTCAGTTTTAGCATGTATATATTTTGGGTTTTCTAGCTTAACTTTTCTTCTTAATGTATTTGACATGGATATACCCTACGGGTGCATAACATTGGTATACCCAGTCCAGCCCAAGGAAGGCCCACACGAGGAATTGCAGCCTAAGAATATTTTGGGTGGCCCAAGCCCGTGGCGAATTCGACTCCTTGGAGAACAAGTCTAGATTAGGTACTGTAACTGACTCGACTTAGCCCGGGACCTGGCCTATCTATATAAAGGTCAGGAGGGTATGGCGAGAAGGATCTGAACACCTCATACACACACCTCCACGCCAGATTGCATCTGCGCACCCCTGTAGCCTTCGGTTCCGCCGTAATCAAGAGCAGACAAACAGGAGTAGGATTTTTTCTCCGGGGGCCTGAACCTGGGTAAGCCTCGTGTTCCCGTATTGCTTGCCTGTTAACCGTTCCACGACTTCTAACACCCCCATCTTTTCCTAAACCCAAGTCCATAACAATGGGCATTGGCGAGTCGAACCCTCGTCAATTGGTGGGGGAAGCGGGAACGCTGATCGTGCGGTCGTGACGGTCCCATCTGGAGCGATCTACGATTCCTCGGGGACGGAGAGTCACCTCCTCTTTGGCGCTTTTGACTTCAGCGCCCACTCGTCGGCCTCCCTCAACGATTTTGAGTCCGTAGGCGACGGAATCGAGATGCTGCTCGGGAGCTTCTGCTTTCAGGTGGGGCAGACTGGCACCCTCTGCCTCCCAGAGCGGGTGCCACTTCTATCTATCAGGCCCGCTTCATGGGTTCCACCCATCGACGCCCTGCGTACGTCGATGCTGATGGGCGATTCAGATGACAGCAGCAGCTGCAACTTCGATCTGTGCGATCCTCTTTCGGATGAAGAAATCTACGGTTCGGATCTGAGAGCTGCGGCAGCAGCGACCCACTCCGTGAGCGCTACCTGTGCGCCGTCATCCATGGTGGCGACGTCAACAACGGAGCCGATCTACCGCTATGTTCGAGTGCCATTCCGGTGGGTCAATGATGACAGTTCTCATGCATGTTTTGAAAAAAATGTCTATGAAATGCCAAAGGGCATGTCTAGAACATTGATTTTGCTCAAATTATGTTTGGCACATGCGCAAGTTACTCTGATAAATCTATTGGAACACCAGAGGCCTCTCGTCGGTGGGCGGTGGCGTCATGTTGTCCATTGGGATGGCCGGATGGCCAGTGCGTCAAGAAGCGAGGCAATTGAATCTTTCGAGTACGGTATGTGGTGGAGTAAATCACACTAGAAAACGACGACATCACGCTAGATATTACTATTGTCGATGGTCCAAAACATTTTAACTCAAAGGCCCACGACTCATTCAATTCCAAGCCGTTGGACTTTTTCAACTGCAAGATCCGACTTCTGCTTTCGATCGATCTCCGCACCGCACGAAATCAGGAGCGGTCCGAGAAGACGACGGGCGTGAGCAGTGGCGCGCCGGCGAAGAAGGCCTCGAGGTTGTCGACGACGAGGCGGTCGAGAGCGGCCATGGACTCCGGGGTGAATACGGCCTGGTGATGCGTCAGCACCACGTTGTCCATGCCCAGCAGCTCCGCCGGCACGTTGGGCTCGTCCTCGAACACCTCCAGTCCGACGCCGGCGAGCCTGCCCTCCGCGAGTGCCCTCACCAGCTCCGCGTCGTCCACGTTCGCCCCGCGCGCCACGTTCACCAAAACGCCGCCGCTCCCCAGCGCGTCCAGCACGGGCCTGTCCACGATGTGCCGGGTCTCGGCGGTCAGCGCGCACGCCACCACGAGCACGTCGGAGCTCGCGGCGAGATCGAGGACCGTGGGGTGGTAGCCGTAGGAGACGCCGTGCTTCTGCCGCCGGGAGTGGTAGGAGACGACGCACCCGAACGATTCGAGCCGTCTCGCGGTCGCTGAGCCGATGCTGCCGAGGCCGATGATGCCGACGCGCTTCCCGCCGAGCCTGGAGCCGAGGGGGAGGAGGAGAGACTCGCCGCGGCGCCGGAGGAGGCGATCACCGGCGGAGACGCCGCGGAGCACGTCGATGAGGAGGCCGACGGCATAGTCTGCTACGTCGGCGGAGTATATCCCGGCCGCGTTGGCGACGGTGACGTCGCGGCGCGCGCACTCGGGGAGGTCGACGTGGTTGAGGCCCGCGCTGACAGAGACGACGAGCCGCAGCGACGGGACAGCGTCGAAGAACGCCGCGTCGACGCGGACGACTCGCCACTGCCTGGGACGACGACCACGCGTGGGGGGTCGTCATCGGCGGCCGCGGCGGCGAGGAAGTCGTCGACTGGGAGCGGCGAGGCGTGGAGGTCGAGGAGGCGGAAGCGGGCGGCGAGGACGGCCAGGGTGGATGACTTTAGGCGGCAGAGCACGAGCACTGGCCGCGACGCCGGCATTTTGTTTGGTGTGGAACTCAGGCCGCGATGTCCGAGTTTGATATGGAGCTGCGGTACGGATGCGGCGTCGCCACTAGAAGTAGGACAGGAAATGACGTGAAAAAAAAGAAGAGAAAACTCGTTTCTGCCCGCGTCTCTATCCACCGCCTATTTTTCTTTGAGATTGGTGCAATAGTTTATTTTTTTAACACAATGTAACTAAAACTTTTATGAAACAATATTGAGATACGAGTGAATTTGTGAAACATTTTTAAACGGTAGGAGATGTTTCACAAGTTTTGTTCTTGTTTCACAATTTTTCAGAGTTTTTTGGTGACGTGACACTCCGATGCATAACGACTCCGTTAGAATTGCCGGTTTCCAGCGCATAGTGGACAACAATGGCAACATATTTTCTATCCTCGAGTCCAAACTAAGTCCAATCTATTGGAACATCGTAACATGTCTCACATCAAAAACTTGTTCTTTATGTGGTGGCGAATGATTCTTGGAGACATTCTTTAGTGGAGTGTAATATGGCAAGTAGTGTGTGGGCTTTGTCCGACGACTTGATGGTTGAGCACATGGCAGCAAACACAGAACCTAATGCTAACAGATAAACAATGGCTCTTCGACATGATTGAATGTTTACTTCATGATGAGCAGTTCATATGCTGGCATGACTGTAACTATATGGGCAATCTGGACAGTGTGGAGAAAAGGAATTCATGAGGAAATCTTTCAGTGCCCTTTATCCATCCATGGTTTTATAAATGTCTTCTTGCAGGAACCGAAAACACAACTCCACGATAAGGGTATTGGTTTGGTCTTCCCGGAAGGTATGCTTGCCACCTCCATGTGCGATCGCCAAAATTAATGTTGTTGTGGCTATGTCGAAGTCTGGAAACCGAGGGGTTACTGCTGGTTTCTGTCGAAACCACACCGGGCAAGTATCTTGGGGTTTCAGTGATTGTTTTTAGGGTATTTCTGAACCGGCGTGTCTTGAGACTAGCGTGCATAATCTTGCCAAACATATGATTTCTTATGGATTTGTTGGTTGCCATGCGTGGCTTGGAACTTCCTATTGTGCAAACTTTTCTCTAAGCATTTTGATTGAGTAATAAAGCTTGTCAGATTGTCTCAAAAAATAAACTTACTTATATTCACTTAAAAGAAAATTTAGTTTAGCTATATCCAGGTAGTACATCACAAGAATCGACCACAAGAAACAAAAGCGACCGTGACGTTAGAGCATGTGTAGCGTATGTAAATGGCTGTGTCTAAGAATGACGTTTGTGTGCTAGACATGAGTCTAAAGGGTGAAGAGATGGTGTCTAGCAAAAAGATTTTTAAAGTTGAGTCTAGTACAAGACTCAAGGTTTAAGGAAGTAAATTATTGGTTAGGCTCATGGTCAGCCTCTAATTTCTCTTCGCTATGGGAGTGCATACACATTGAAAAGGTAATCACTCTGTCCTATGCTTATCAGTTCGTTGCTAAATTTTTTTTTGCTCCGCTAGCACCAAGCCTGTAGAACAGCCTTTTATGACAGATTTTCTTAGGCCTAGGTTCAAACGCTGGGCATGCTCTTACACGATAGCTATCCAAGTTGCAGGAAATGGCCGTGGGGGCTCTCCCTTCTAGAAAAGAAATCATATCCATGTCCGCGATCATTAGGGCTAAGTATCCGGATGCTGTCGATGTATTTGTTGGTAATGGCCGTGGGGGCTCTCCGAAAGAGTTAAATATGCCAACAGTCTCTGTACTTATCGTGTTGTCTCGATTTAGTTCTTGTACTTGGAATTTACTAAATTTTGCCCATAAACTTGTAAAATGGGCTCGATTTAGTCTAGTTCAATGTTCGACGTCGAATTTGAGTTGATGCGGACGATACGTGTACTAGAATCTTGCAAGAACATCCCACCCCATCCGGGAATTTTTTTAATTAAGAGAGACCATAATTGAGACTATGGCTTAAAAAGTAAGAGACGGACATTACACGACTTGCTCCATTGGTCTTATTCCTCATGGAGTCGCGGACAAACGAGATGAACCTTTGCTCCGTGGGGCATATAGGGTAGTCCTCTTCCGACGGAGGAGCTTACTCCGGCGATAATTGCTCGTCGGAGCAATGGCCGCGGTGACGCTTAGAAAAATCTATACGAAGACGGTCGCGCCTCCTGACACGTGGGATTTCTCTAAGGGCGGTGGAGATGCGCCCCTATTGTCTCCACCAGGCGTGCTCATGCGGGTGAATAGGGGCGATGCCACGCACATCGCTCGCGGACCGTCAGTGCGTCGTCAGTCGGGCTGCAAGGAAGGGGCTAAACTAGAAGGAGGCGGCGCGCGACAGACATTGAATTAGACTAAATCGAGTCCAATTCACAAGGACACGGACAACATTCAATAAATTTCAAGTACAAGAAATAAATCAAGTCAGCCCAACAAGTATAAGGATTATTACTGCATTTAACTCCTTCTAAAAAGTATCCACAAGATTAAGGATTTCTTTAAGCTGGGGGCCAAGCACTCGATTGGCGATGGGCGCCGCACCAAATTCTGGACTGACTGGTGGCACAAGTCTGGCCCCTTGAGCGCGAGATTCCTTGGGCTGTTTGTGATCCGTGGCGACGAGCATACTGGAGTGGCTCAGGCCTGCACAGGGATTAGCTTTCGTCGATCGCTCGACCAAACTAGTATGGCCCAGTGGCGTGAGCTGAGTATCATTTTGGACTCCATCATGCTCTCTGAAGCCAAGGACAAGATCTCCTGGCACCTGGCTTTTGCTGCAAATCTGGTTCTACATTTATCTGACCATAGTTGTCTAACGAATCAGACCTTTGTCGGTCGGCATCTTTACACATTTGAAAACCTCATCATAAGACCAAATCTTTGCAGCATTTTGTTTGATCTTTATTCTGTTATACACACACTAGCAATGCTAAGATGTTGTAGCCTGTCAAAAAGCAGAGCCGACAACGCGTAGGAAAGGCTTTCGCTACACAAGATAGGATGTCTGGTCTCAATTTTGAATATTGTTAGGAATCACACGCTTGGTAAGTCCACTTCTGAAATGGAATGTTGTGATGGTGGTTTGCACCGCAATCCTATGGCATACATGTTTAATTTTTCTTTACACTTGGCTTATTCTAACCTAGACATACTTTTCAGCAACTATAAATATTACCCCATAGATGTTTAAAAGGTTAAACCTCATTCAAAAATTCTCATAAAATGTTTCCTTTAGGGCCCGACTCATATTATCCGGTAACGCAAACCTTGTTATAATGTCATCTTTTTTGGACATTGAATGGAAGATGCGTTGTTATATTGCCATATATTTTGGAAAGAACTCCATGTGCACGTGCTGGATTACTAGTTTAAGAAAGTGCACCAACGAAATGAATGCGCTAGCTGCTAGCTTCTGTTGGCTTTCATATGCACACATTTAACCCCGGCCGGCCAGCTGCGGCGCTGTGGCACGCATTTAACTCACGATCGAGCAATCCACGTATAGTAGGTTCATCATGGTACGATCGATCTGGCACACACACGAGGACACGTCACAAAAAAAATGAATCGAACACAGAAGACAAAAGCGACAAGGACGTGACAGCGAAAGTTATCCAGGTTGCAGGCCACACGAATCAGCCCCTAGTTCTCCTCGGAAGAAACAAAAAAAATCGTCAGCTCAAGTTCAGTTCACAGGATCAGCAAATTCTCGGCCGATGGCGTCTGCCATCGCCGCCGCGACGGCTCCTCCCTCCGGCGCCAAGCACTCTGTCCTCCTCCGGCGCCGCGTACGACCGCCTTGCCGCCGAGCTGTGCGGGTGCTACCGCGTCTTCAACTTCTACGCCTCAGACGCTCCCCTCCCCGCATTCCTCGCCGCGTCGGTTGCTGCGATGCCCGAGCCCCCAGGGGCCGCGGTCGTCGTCGGTGGCGAAGCCATCCGTGTCGACGCGGCGCCATACCTCCGCTTCGTCGTGACCACCGCCGCCGGCGTGGACCACATCGACCTCACAGAGTGCGCGCGCCGGGGCGTTGCAGTGGCAGGCGTTGGCGAGGTTTTTTCCAGCGACGTGGCCGACCACGCCGTCGGCCTCCTCATCGACGTGCTCCGACAAGTCTCGGCGGCTGACGGCTATGTCCGGCGTGGGCTATGGCCGGTCTGAGGGGATTACCTGCTTGGCTCCAAGGTCTATCGTTTCTTTCTCTACAGATGACAGTAACGGATATATATTTCTGAACCGCGGCTGAACCGCTTCCACTTCGAATCCTTCTGGCACGAGAAGCAGGGATTCGTGGAGGCAGTTCGGGCCAGGTGGCTGTCAGCGGCCGCCTCACCGCCTCGGGTCTACTCCGCGGTTGATATCTGGCATCACTGTGCCAAGGTATCTCGTCAGTTCATGAGGGGTTGGGGTTCCAACTTGGGAGCGGCTCTCAGGGACCAGAAGGGTGCCATTCTACGGGAAATCCAGGCCCTAGATCGGGAGGCCGACCTTCGTGGCCTCTCGGCGGAGGCCTGGTCCCATAGGTATTCCCTGGAGACCTCCATTACGGAGATCTACAGGGGTGAGGAGGCGTTCTGGTGACAGCGGAGTCGTCATAACTGGATTGTCCAAGGGGAGTCGAACACGGCTTACTTCCATGCCATTGCGAATGGGAGGATGAGGAAGTGTTCGATCCCCTGCCTCTAGGAGGGGGACTCTCTGTTGGAATCCCCGCAGGCTCTCTCCTCCCATATTTATGCCTTCTATAAGGACCTCTTCTCGATGTCTCCCCCCTCGGGCCTCTCGCTTGCTCCGGACTTCTGGTCGGCAGAGGCGCTGGTCACCCCAACTGAGAACGTGGACCTTACCCGCCCATTTATCTCGGAGGAGGTGGTAGTGGCCCTGAAATCCATGAAGACTGGGTCGGCTCCAGGACCTGATGGGCTGCCTGTGAGCTTTCTCCAGACTTTTTGGGCCCAGTTGCAGCCGGTGGTCTTGTAGATGTTTCAAGAGCTCTACATCGGGACCCTGGAGATGTCTCGTCTGAATTTTGGTGAGGTTACTCTGATCCCCAAGGTGGTGGGGCTACAGATATCCGTCAATTCCGCTTGATCACTATGATTAACGTCATCTAGCGGCTTTTTGCAAAGGTTTGTGCCCTACGTCTGGCCCCTGTCCTAGAGAGGCTCACGCACCCTCTCCAGTTCGCTTTCCTGAAGGGACGCCTCATTCATGATGATGTCCTTGCTCTTTATGAGATTATTCATGAGGTTAAGCCACGCCGTCAGAAAGGGGTGTTCCTTAAACTGGACTTCCAGAAAGCCTATGACCGCTTGGATTGGGCTTTCTTGAGGCTGGTTTTGGAAAGAAGGGGGTTTGATGACCGCATGATCTGCTGGATCATGCAATTTGTGATGAGTGGTAGGACGGCGATCAACATCAATGGGGAGATTGGCCCCTACTTTAGACCCTCGTGCGGGGTTAGACAAGGGGACCCGATATCCCCCTCCTTTTTAACTCCGCGGTGGACGCCCTGGCTGAGATTTTGGATAGAGCCAAACTCGCTGGCCACATCACTGGTGTGGTAGGGCATCTTATCCCGGGAGGGGGTATATCCCATCTCCAATATGCGGATGATACCATGATCATGGTGCAGGGATCAGATCTTGACATCATTAATCTGAAATTCCTGCTGCTCTGCTTCGAGTCCATGTCAGGGCTCAAGATCAACTTCAACAAGAGCGCAGTCATGGTTCCCGGGTTCGCTGACGAGGACCGTCAGAGGATTTCTAATAATCTCAACGGAAATTTGGCTAAGTTCCCCATTACCTACCTGGGGATGCCCAATCGGGAGACTAGGGTCTTAATCAAGGACCTTGCCCCCTGATACACCCAATTTGCATCACCATTCTATATCGTAATTTACCTCTATTCATTGATATTTGTCTTATTATGAGGTATTACTTATGGTTTTTCATCTGTTTATGCATGCTGGATGATTCCTGGAGGATGGACTACCGGAGTCTGGATTCTGATGGAAAAGAAGGCGTTTCGGTGCAATTTCGCGAAGATCAGAAAAATACCAGAAAAATATGGAAACATATTATTTTACCAGAAGACGAAGGAAGTCAGAAGGAGGGACGGAGATAGGCCTCAGGGGCCCACACCGCCCTAGGTGCGGGCCCACCTGACCCCGTGCCTAGGGCAGGTGTGGCCCACCTGCCCGGCCTCCGACTCCGCCCCTTCGCATATATCTTCCCTACGAAACCCTAAGCCTCGGGGAGCGACCACAGATAGATTTCCGCCGCCTCTGGGGGCGGAAAACACTCCGAGAGAAAGATCTCTCCGGCAGACAGATTTCTGCCGAGGGAATTCCTTCCCAGAGAGGGGAGAGCGTCGCCATCAACACTATCATCAAGCTAGACTTCATCGGGATGATCATCATCATCATCCACACCATCATCTCCACCAGCACCAGCACCATCACTCCGTCCCGCTGTAACAATTGTGTTGGATATTGCTTTAGTTCTTAGGGGAAACTTTCCCAGTGTTAATTACTATTGTAGTTAATTCTTGTGAGTGGAACCATTGGATTATTGTTTATGTTCAGATTGTTATCCATTATCATATCATCCTTGATCTTGATGCATATGATGTGTTGTGAGTAGTTCGTTGTGTTCTTGAGGACATGGGAGAAGTCATGTTGTTAGTAGTGAATCTTTGATGAGTTATTATTCAATGGTTTAGTATTTAAGTTGTGGTGCTATTCTTCTAGTGGTGTAATGTGAACGTCGACTACATGACACTTCACCATTTATGGGCCTAGGGGAATGCATTGTGTATTTGGCTACTAATCGCGGGGCTGCCGGAGTGACAGAAACCTGAACCCCCATTAGGACACCTTTGCACAAGGGAGCGTACGATCTCAGAGTTTAAGGCTATGGTTAGATTTATATCTTAATTACTTTCCTATAGTTACGGATGTTTGCAGGGGGTTTAATCACAAGTATGTATTAGTCCTAGGAAGGGCGGTATGTTAGCACAGGTTCACCCACACAACACTTACAAACACCAGAGAAGAGTACTCAACTATTTGAAGCGAAAACACTTGCCAGAATTCCCATGTGTCCTCGAGAACGTTTGGTCCTTATAAGTATTTCCACGTGCTTGTCCTTTGCTAAGAAATGATATGGCCACTTGCTCCGTTTGTCGTTACTTCTGTTACCTGCTCTTTGTTTCGTTGCCATGTCAGAAAACCACTAAAAATCTGTTTGCTAAGTATTCACAGGGATTTCCTGCTCCATACCACTGTTCAGCACCTTCTGCTCTTCGTTGTGATCGACACTCCTATTTATCGAAAGTACTACGATACACCCCCTATACTTTTGGGTCATCAAGACTATTTTTTGGCGCCGTTGCTGGGGAGTGAAGCACTATTGAAGAGTGGAACTGGTAAGGTAAACTTTCACTATGAGTATTGCTTTTGTTACTTCTTGTTACTTTGTTTCAAATATGGATAACCCACTTGGTTTTCTATTTGGGAAAACTACTACCACTGCTAGGGTAGTAGATGAACCACCTCCTGTTGAGATAGATCCTTTTAAGATACCTACAAGTATTGTTAATCGTGTTATGGATAATTATTACTTTGGGATGGAACTGTCCATCCCAGTGATCACTTGCTTTTTATCCATGAATTATGCGGGTTGTTTAAGTGTGCAGGTATCACAACTGAACAGGTGAAGAAGAATTTACTCTCCATATCCTTGAAAGGGAGAGCTGAAGAATGGTATAAGTTGCTGAAGAATGTACAATCCATGGAATGGGAGGAGATGTTATCTCTCTTTTACTCTAAATTTTATCCTCCCAGTGAGATCCATAAGGATAGAAATCTTATATATAACTTTTAGCCTCTTGATGGAGAAAGTACATCTCAAGCTTGGGGGAGATTGAAGTTACTAATGCTTAAATGTCCTATTCATGAACTCCCTAACAATATTATTCTCAATAACTTTTATGCTAGGCTTTCTCTTCATGATAAAGATTTACTAGATGCTTCTTGTGTTGGATCATTCACATGTATGAAGGAAGAAGCTAAATGGGATCTTCTAGACCGTATTCAAGAGAACACTGAAGCTTGGGAGAATGACAAAGGAAGAAAGTCAGGTATAAACTATGATTATGAATGCATTAAATCTTTCATGGGTACTGATAGCTTCCGTGATATTAGCAATGAGTTTGGTCTTGATTCCCAAAGTATTGCCAGCTATTTTAAGGCCTTTGCCTCTTAAATTGAAATTCCCAAGAAGAAGTGGAATAAGTACCATGCTCTTTATAAAGATGTTGTTAGTCATGCTCCCGTTAGAAGTACTCAAGTTTGTACTACTAATCATATTGTGCCTGAACCCCATGTTGAGAAAATGCATGTCCCAGCTAAGGTAAAGGAGTATTCTATGATTATTAGTGCAAATAGCAAAGGTACAATGAAAACTGTGGAGCCTGGTAAGCATTTGAGTGATGAACCTGTGGTAGCTATTGTGAAAGACACTGTCACTAGAAATATAGAGGATGAGCACATTGTCTTCTGTGAAGACGCTTCTAATATTATCTCTCGTCCTAGTAAGGTTAGAAAAGCTAGTGTTCCTGTGCTTTTTGTTAAAATTGGTGATCATTGCTACTATCGTTTATGTGATATTGGTGCTAGTTCTAGTGCTATTCCTCATGAGCTTTACAGGGAAATTATGTATGAGATTGGTCCTTGTGAGCTCGAAGATATTGATGTGGTTATTCACCTTGCTAATAAGGAGACCATTTGCCCCATTGGCATTGTAAGAGATGTGGAAGTTCTCTATGGTAAGATTAAATATCTTGCTGATTTTCTAGTGCTTAATTCAGCAACTAGCAAAACTTGTCCTATCATTTTTGGCAGACCTTTCTTGAATACTTGTGGATCTATTATTGATTGTAAGAAGGAAAAGTTTTAACTAAGTTTGATGGAGATTCTTATGAGTTTAACTTTTCCAAATTTGCTAAAGCTCCTTGTGAAAATAGCTTGCCTAATATAGATTTTGGGATGGAACAACTTGCTTCAATTGATCCAGTCTATGACCTTGGACCTCTTTTTGATGACTATAAGTATGCTTATTCTGAAGATAAAGTTGTTTCCAGTGATAGTTATATTGTCAACTTTATTCAAAGTGCTAATGAAAGTTATTATGAGAGAGGTAAACATGGTTTTATGCATCTCAATGATGTTAAGTTTCCCAGTTTTATGTTGAAAGCTTTAAAGTTGCATCTGTTTTGTATTCCTATGCTTGTGGCCTTTTGTTTCAACAATTCTTTTTCTCATGATACCCCCATGCATAGGAAGTGGGTTAGACTCAAGTGTTTTGGTTATTTGCTTCTTGATGCTCTCTTTCACTCCAGATATATTTATCCTATGTGAGCATCTTTGGAAGTTTCAGGCCTAACTTAAAGGCATTAAAGAAAAATACTTGTTGGGAGATAACCGAAGAGTTTTGTCGAGTCTTGGAAGTTATTACCTCTGTAATAACCGCTCCTTATCATTTTTGTTTTGGTTTTTGTGTCAAGTTCAACTACTTTTGTGAAGTAGAGGAGTTGTGAAAAGTGGCTGTCCTGGGACAGTTTTTTGTGCTGCATTGTAAAAATTCATGAAGAAGCTCAGTACTCCGGATGGAGCTGCATTTTTCTGAGCTTGTTCTCCAAGTTGTTACCCAACTTGCATCAGTTCTGCAATTTTTGATTTGAGCAACAGAAGGTCTTCGAAAAAATCAATCTTTACTTATTGGCCTGTTTTGACAGATTTCTGCCATCATTTGCATGTGCCTGTTACAGAAGCTTTTGTTTTGATGGGTTTTAAGTTGAAATGTTTACCAAAGGTTTATTGTTTTTGCATACACAAATGTTTTCATTGAGTTTGTGCAAAAGTTTTGGATGAAGGAAATTCGCAGGAGAAAGAGAGAAGGAATCTGCAGAGTTTGTCTTTGAATAGGTAAAAGTGGTGAAAACAGAAGGTTCGTGAAACTCCAATCTTTTTATATTTTTGATGTTTTTAATACATAAGGGAAGTTACGAGACGAAACTGAGGAGGAAACAGAGCCCGGGGTGGACAAACCCACCCCAGGCGCGGGCCCAGCCGGGCCCGCCTGAGGGGGGTGTTCCACCCCCGAGCTCCGACTCTACCGCGTTTCCGTGTCAAAACCTTCCTTATGCATTGAATCTTCGTAATATATAACCCCCCAGATCCCCCGAGGTTCGTGCATCGTATTCTCGTCGTGTTTTTGTTTCGATCTGTTTCTATCAGGAAATCAAGTTTAGAGCACCATGGCCTCCGCCAACGACAAAGGCAAGGAGCCCGAGAAAGAAGAACCTCAAGTTCCCAAGGAGGAGGAGATTCTGGTAGGTTATGAAGGAGACATGGAGGAGGACAAGCAACCGGACACCCACGCTACCGTCGCAAGCATTGGTTTTGTGGCATGACCTACCAAGCTTAAGAAGACATCACAAATGTCTATAGGAGGGAAACCTCCACGTCTCTTCTACAATCCACAGCCATCTCCTCCACGTAACAAGAGACCCTTCCATACACTTATACATAAATATCAATATCAACATGTGACCAAAGGAAATTTTCCTTCGGTTTGGGATATGCGTCATTCTAACAATGCAGAGAAGGATCATGCTAATGATGAAGAGTGGGGAAAGAATAACAAGAACTGGGACTCTCGGACTGACATGATCATGAACCGTATAGAGCTAATCCGTACTCTTACTTTTGAGTTCGAGGAGTTGAAGAAACTTATTGAGGAGCTTATCAAGAGAACACCACCACCACCAAAGGAGTAATTCGTCATCAGGTTTGGCATCCCCTTGGCTTGTTCCAAGCTTGGGGGAGTGCCGCGGTATCACCACCATTATCTTTTATCTTTTACCTTTTTAGTGGATTCATATCTGTGGTAGATGGGTTATCTTATAATTTGGTTTGCATGTGGAAGTATCTCTCCTTTAGTTGATTATCTATGTATCCCTTGGTGTGAGTGCCTTTATTGGAATATTAATGAGAAGTCTCATCTTTTACTTTTTGCACTTCTTATTTTTATTTTGCAATCTCTATTATATGATGGATCTTGTTAATCAGTATTGGCACCACTTTGGGATCATCAAGTTGATCTAAATTGGTTTTGGCAAACCGAGTTCTGGTCAGTAGCATTACTATGAAAGAGAAAAAGAAAGAAAAAAGGCTTACAGGTATTTTGTATCATTTGTTTTATTTCTTGTTGGCTCATAAGCTTAGTATTCTTTATTTAAGATTCTTTTGTGTCTTCAAGGAAGACTGCATGTTTGGCTTTATTACTTGTATGTTTGCTTGTTTCTTTCAACTCTCTTGGTTGCTACCCAGCCTTGCTAGCCAAAAACCTGTTTTGAGAGGGCATACTTCTCACTTTTCCAAATCCCTTTGAACCAAAACTTTTTCCATTTGTGTCCACCATATCTACCTAGTAGCTTTTGCTATTCCTAGCAAATTCTCAACCTTCATCTACCTTTCAAATTAAAAAGTATTTTGTTTTGTGAAAACTAGTTAGTAAAGCTCTCACGAACTTGATGGCACACTTTATTTACTTGCCCCTAATAGACTTGAACCATTGTGAACATCGAAGTTGTATATGCTTGCATCTATACATTGGGATTAGCAGAACCATGCTGTCACAGGGAATGTTTTCAACATTGCACTGGTACTCTATACACAGTTGATATCATGCTCTTTTGTCTATGGATGTCAACGGTGTGAAATAAAGAGGGAACTTTTAAGTCCATGGAGTTTGTATTTTGTGTTAGAGAAACGCCTGGGCCGCTAGCCTAAGCCATGCTTAATCATGGTGGAAACTTGCAGCATCACCATAGTGAGTCATCTATGAAGCATCCTCAATAAAAAGCTATACACATAGTAAATAAAAAGATCGCTGAGATGCTCATTGTCTGATTGCCTTGTTATTTTGGTTATGGGAAAGCTCCTGTACCATGTGCAAGGGGTACCCCGTTGGCGATTCTCAATGATATGCAAATACTTACAATGACAAGAAGTTACCTGGACCCAAAGTTGAGTATGCATGAGGAGTGACCCTCATATTCATGGGACATGAGATTGCCAACTTATATTTCGTCAAGCATATACTCCATCTTTGTTCACTTTAACCTTAATCATCTCAACATGATTATGATAGGGGCAATGAGGGCTCAATGCTAGTAAGTACCATAATCTTTTGGAAGCTCTTGATGACTTGTAATCCATACTACCCTCTAAGAAGGGACCTTTCTCCCAATTACCAGTTTGAGTCAGTAAACCTACTTCCTCTCTTTCTCCAGCAAGCTTTTGAGTTTTTGTGTTTCAAGCATTCATATGGTGATTTATTCAATTATGTTCTTTATCTTCCTTGTTTGCACAAAACTCTTATCTATTGAGTATTACTTTGAAAGCCTTCACTCGTGAAAAACCTTTTTGAGCAAAGAGTGCTCTTGTCTTGAAACTTCAAAAAGATTTTTGGGAAACTGTTTGCCAGGTGTTCTCTGACCAAGAACAAGTTTTCCAATTCCAATTATGATTTATCTTTATGCATCTCTATTGTGACTGTTGTACTTGGCTGCAAGCTAACTTATATAATGGTGAGCAGCTTTCTTCTATGAGTTGTGCAACGGTATGTGTGATGCTTCTTGTTCGTATTCTTTTATCGACACTTCACTCCATAAACCTGTGGACATGTTTACTGAGCTCGGTATTCTCTTGGGGACAAGCGAATTCTAAGCTTGGGGGAGTTGATACGCCCAATTTGCATCACCATTCTATATCATAATTTACCTCTATTCATTGATATTTGTCTTATTATGAGGTATTAATTATGGCTTTTCATCTGTTTATGCATGTTGGATGATTCCTGGAGGATGGACTACCGGAGTCTGGATTCTGATGGAAAAGAAGGCGTTTCAGTGCAATTTCGTGAAGATCAGAAAAATACCAGAAAAATATGGAAACATATTATTTTACCAGAAGACGAAGGAAGCCAGAAGGAGGGACGAAGGGGGGCCTCAGGGGGCCCACACCCCCTAGGTGCGGGCCCACCTAACCCCACGCCTAAGGCAGGAGTGGCCCACCTGCCCGGCCTCCGACTCCGCCCCTTTGCCTATATCTTCCCTACGGAACCCTAAGCCTCGGGGAGCGACCATAGATAGATTTCCGCCGCCTCTGGGGGGTGGAAAACACCGAGAGAGAAAGATCTCTCCGGCAGACAAATTTCTACCGGGGGAATTCCTTCCTGGAGAGGGGAGACCGTCGCCATCAACACCATCATCAAGCTAGGCTTCATCTGGATCATCACCATCATCCACACCAGCAGCTCCATCAGCACCATCACCACCACTCCGTCCCGCTATAAAAATTGTGTTGGGTATTGCTTTAGTTCTTAGAGGAAACTTTCCCGGTGTTGATTACTATTGTAGTTGATGCTTTTGAGTGGAACCATTGGATTATTGTTTATGTTCAGATTGTTATCCATTATCATATCATCTTTGATCTTGATCCATATGATGTCTTGTGAGTAGTTCGTCTTGTTCTTGAGGACATGGGAGAAGTCATGTTGTTAGTAGTGAATCTGTGATGAGTTATTATTCAATGGTTTAGTATTTAAGTTGTGGTGCTATTCTTCTAGTGGTGTCATGTGAACGTCGACTACATGATACTTCACCATTTATGGGCCTAGGGGAATGCATTGTGTATTCGGCTACTAATCGCGGGGTGCCGGAGTGACAGAAACCTGAACCCCTGTTAGGACACCTTTGCACAAGGGAGCGTAGGATCTCAGAGTTTAAGGCTGTGGTTAGATTTATATCTTAATTACTTTCCTATAGTTACGGATGTTTGTAGGGGGTTTAATCACAAGTATGTATTAGTCCTAGGAAGGGCGGTATGTTAGCACAGGTTCACCCACACAACACTTACAAACACCAAAGAAGAGTACTCATCTATTTGAAGCGAAAGCACTTGACAGAATTCCCATGTGTCCTCGAGAACGTTTGGTCCTTATAAGTATTTCCACCGGCTTGTCCTTTGCTAAGAAAGGATTGGGACACTTTCTTCGTTTGTTCGTTACTTCTGTTACTTGCTCTTTGTTTCGTTGCCTTGTCATAAAACCACTAAAAATCCTTTTGCTAAGTATTCACATTGATTTCCTGCTCCATACCACTGTTCAGCACCTTTTGCTTCTCGTTGGGATCGACACTCCTATTTATCGAAAGTACTACGATACACCCCCCTATACTTGTGGGTCATCACCCCCTGTTCGCGAGGGTGTGCTCAAGAGCTGAACCTTGGCGAGCGCGGCTCACGACTAAGGGGAGCAAGACGGTCCTGATCAACTCTTGTCTCTCGAGCCTGCCCATGTACCAGATGGGGCTGTACCTGCTGCCAGAAGGGACCCATGCCGACTTTGCTAAGGAGTTGTCTAGGTTCTTTTGGGCGGCAAGGGATGTCCATCAGAGGTACCATATGGTCAAGTGGGGGAACATTTGTGCCCCCAAGTGCCTTGGGGGCATAGGAATCCTTGAATCTCGTCGAATTAACATGGCCTTGGTGCTAAAATGGGTTTGGCGAGTACTAAGGGACGACGGGGGTCTCTGGCTTCAGCTTATCAAGGCCAAATACCTTCGAGGCTGCCCCTTCTCACAGGCCATCGTTGATAGGGATGTTTGTTCTAGAGAGCCATCCAGGACATTAAGCACTACATTGGGTTGGGCATCTCTTTTGTCGCTGGGAACGACCAAGGGGTACGGTTCTGGCTGGATCCTTGGCTTCTTCCTGTCCCCTTGGGGGTTTGGTTCCCCGCCCTTTTCTACATTTTGGGATCCTCATCTTCCCTCGTTGCCGATAACTTCCTTGATGACCGTTGGAACCTCCTGTTCTGCCGGACCTTTAATGCGGCGGAAACTGATGATGCTCGATGTGGCACTTTGTTGGTAACCCCAAGCGCAGGGTGTGAAGAGCAAGCAGCAAGTTTTCCCTCAGTTGAGACCGAGGTTATCGAACTAGAAGGAGGAAGGAAACGTCACACAGGTGTTGCAAGCAACGCGGAGACCTGCACAACACAAACTCAAGACTTTGCCCCAACGAATCAGTGAGGTTGTCAAGCTCACCGGTTTGCTGTAACAAAGGATTAGACGTATGGTGTGGAAGGTAATGGTTTGCAGCAAGTAAAAGGTAACAGTGGAAGATGTATCAATGGTAAAGATTGGACCGGGGTCCATAGTTCACTAGAGGTGCTCTCCTTAGATAAACAACATAGCATGAAGGGTAAACAAATTACAGCAGGGCAATTGACAGGAACTGAGCAAGGCATAACAATGCAATTACTAGTTAGAAAGATCCTATGAGATTCCATTGGGCAATACAACAAGATACATAGACCGCCATCCAACTGCATCTATGACTAGAAGTCCACCTTCAGGTTATCATCCGAACCCCCTCCAGTGTTAAGTTGCAAGCAACAGACAACTGCTTTAAGCAAAGTGTGTAAGGTAAATAGTCCACATGTTTCATGAACAAGAGACCGTTGTTTTCTCCCTAGTAGCAACAACACATCTACAGCCGAAGATATTATTGTCACTTCCCTTGGAAACTAGAGGCATGAACCCACTATCGAGCATAAATACCCCCTCTTGGAGTCACTAACAACTACTTGCCCAAGATAGCTACTAACAACGGAGAGCATGCAAGATCACAAACAACACAGACATGATAGAATCATAAAGACAAAACCATTAATCAAACCAACATAATAATCTCAATATCCATCGGATCCCCGCAAACACAACATGCATGATTACAAATAGATTAGATCTTGATCATGAAAGGAGCTCACAAGATCTATACATGAAAGCACAAAGGAGGAGATACAACCATCTAGCTACTACATGGACCGATAGTCCAAGGTGGAACTACTCACGCATCATACCGGAGAGAAGGCCTCCGGGATGATCTCCCCTCCGGCAGGGTGCCGGGAATAACTTCAGATCCCCCCGATCTAGGGACGATGGTGGCGGCGGCTACAGACGGTTTCATGGAGATTTGATCCGGTGCTTAGGGTTTCTGCATCGGGGGTTTCTTATAGATGAAGGGGGAGGCCGAGGCGGAGGCCAGGGGCCCCACACCCCTCCCAGGCACGGGGCAGGGCCCACCCGCGCCTAGGGTCTGGCTGCCCTGGCTTGCCACTCCGTCTCCCTTCTGGACTTCTTGTTCCCCATGTTAAGTAATTGACTTTGACGTTTGTCCCATCCAATTCCGAGAATATTTCTTTACTACCTTTTCTGAAACAAAAAATAGCAGAAAACAGGCATCTGGCACTGTTACAGCTTGTTAATAGGTTAGTACGAGAAAACATGTAAAAAGCACCTCAAAGTGTAGACAAGTAAAGCAAAGTAGATACTAAATAAACATGGAGCATCAAAAATTATAGATACATTTCCGACGTATCAGAAACAGAAGAGTTCCATCTCCTGATGGAGGCACTACCTGCTTCGCTTTCCGAGGAGCTGGACTCGGCCTCTTGTTAGGTGCTTCCATCAGGGGAGTTCTCGGTGAGCTCGGCATATTGGGCCCTTTTCTAGGGGCCTGAGTTGCGGTGGACGTCGCCCCTTTGGAAAGCCCCTCTCCCCATCAGTATATGCCTCTTCATTTGGCAGCTACTCCACGACCGCTTACCCTCGGGAGTTGAGGTGACCAAGCGCAATGGCCCCGGCAATGTCCGATGCCCCCTATGTGGGACACCAGAGACCTGCGCCCATATTATATTCTCCTGCACGGTGGCACATGTTTTGTGGAGTTTTGTTCGGGAGGCACTGGGACCTGTGTGGCAGGCGCAGGAACTTGGGGAGTTCCTGCAGACCCAGGCAAACAGGGCCGGAGGAGGGCGCCGACTCTTCTGGATCATTTTAGCGGCCATTTCCTGGACTTTGTGGAATGTGCGCAACAAAATGGTGATTGAGAGAATATTCCCTTCCCGGGCGTCTGACTCTATTTTTGCTATGCTTGCCTCTTGGAATTATGCCCTAGAGGCAATAATAAGGATGTTATTATTATAATTCTTGTTCATGATAAAGTTTATATTCCATGCTAGAATTGTATTAAGCGGAAACTTTAATACTTGTGTGGTTTGTGAACAACACCGTGTCCCTAGTATGCCTCTAAGGACTAGCTCATTGATTAATGATGGTTAAGGTTTCCTAACCATAGACATGAGTTGTCGATTAATAATGAGATCATATCATTGGGAGAATGATATGATGGACAGACCCAAACTAAGCGAAGCAATTAGATCGTGTCATCGTGTTCATCTTTGCGAAGCTTTTCTTATGTCAAATATTGTATTCCTTAGACCATGAGATAATACAACTCCCTGGTATCGGAAGAAAGCTTCGAGGTCATCAAACGTCATCCTATGAGAGGGTCATCATAAAGGTGTCTCTCAGGTGATCGGAAAGTGCCTGTTGGGTTGTATGTATCGAGATGGGATTTGTCCCTCCCAAGTCGGAGAGATATACTTCGGGCCCACTCGGTAATCGATATCAACACCGCTTGCAAGCATGTGGTTAAGGAGTTAATCACAAAGTGATGTCGGATTACGGAACGAGTAAAGTACTTGCTGTGAATGAGATTGAACTAGGTATGACGGTACCGACGATCAAATCTCGGGCAAGTAAAATATCGCGAGACGAAGGGAATATAAATATGGGATTGATTGAATCCTGGCATCGTGGTTCATCCGATATGATCATCGATGAATGTGTGGGAGTCAACATGGGTTTTCAGACCCCGCTGTTGATTATTGATAGAAGATCATGTCTGCATGTTCTCGAACCCGAAGGGTCACACACTTAACGTGTCTCGATGCTAGGATAGATTGGATAATTGGTTTATGAGTTTTTGTTCGGAGTCTCGGATGTGATCCGGGACATCACGAGAGGTTCCGGAATGGTCCGGAGAATAAGATTCATATAAGGCAATGCAGTTTTTGGAGTTCGGAATTGTTTCGGGTTAATAGGTATTATACCGGAAGCTTCTAGAACCTTCCGGAGGGGTACCAACGTGGCCCCACCTGCCGGGAGGGGGCATGGGCCTATGAGGGAGTGCCCTGGCCGCATTGGGCCAGGGGCACAAGTCCCCATAGGGCCCAGCCGACCAATCAAGGGGAAACCCTAAAGGGGGCTTCTAGAAGGAGGGGGGGGGGAACTTGCCCCCCAATCTTCCCTCCTTGGCCGCCGGCCTAGGCTTGGGGGAGGGGCTAGGGTTGCCGCCCACCCCTCTATATAAACAGGGCTAGGGGCGCACCACCCCCCCCCCCACACACACACACCTTCCCCTCAAGCCTAGCCGCCCTGCTGCCCTCCTCTCTCTCTCCCTCCTGACTACGTGTAGGTGAAGCCCTGCTGCAGAAACTCTCCACCACTTGCACCACGTCGTCATGCTGTAGATCCAATCCGTCTCTCCACCATACTTGCTGGACCAAGGAAGGAGGAAACGTCGAGGTGCCGCACGTGTGCATCTCTCGGAGGCATCGCCACTTGCGGTGCTAGATCGGATCGGATCGCGAGGAGGAGAAGCGAGTACGACTACATCACCCACGTTCCGACGAACGTTCCGCTGTGCGAATCTTCAAGGGTATGAAGATCTCATCTAATCTCTCTCGTTGTTTGCATCTCCTAGATTAGATCTTGGCTTTCCCGTTCGCATTCGTAGAATTTTTTTGATTTACTATGCTGCGAAACCTTTCAGTGGTATCAGAGCTAGATCTATGCGTAGATGTGTTTCACGAGTAGAACGCAACATGGTTGTTGCGGGCGTTGATGTTTTCTGTTGCAAGCCTCTTGTTTGTGTTCTTCTTATGACGCGGGATAGTGAGATTGAAGCGGTCCAGGCCAACCTTACGCGACGTCGTTCGCGAGACCGGCTCCGCACTTGACGTGTGGCTTGTTCCACACATGCGGCTGGTGGATGCCAGTTTCTCTCACTATAGTTGTCATGGGATTAACACCGGAGTTTGGCAACCATAATATCACCGTTGTGGCTTTCCGTAGGTAAGAATCGTTCTTAGCTTGCTACTCCCATAAGCCACATAAAACATGCAACAACAAAGTAGAGGCGTCTAACTTGTTTTTGCAGGGAGTGTTTTCTGTGATATGGTATGGCCCAAGATGTGATGTGTATATTGTATGCGATGATCATGTTTTGTAATGTTTCACGACTTGCATGTCGGTGAGTACACAACCGACAGGAGCCATATGGTTGTCTTTATAATTGTGTATGACCTGTGTGTCAACTTCTTATACGCCATGTAATAGTTTCACTTTATCGCTAAGTAGTTAGCAATAGTTGTAGTTGCTATTCGTGGTGGAGGCAATCATGGTGGAGTGATGGAGATCATGCCGGCACGCACAAGATGGAGATCATTGCGCGAAGATTGGCTATACCATGTCACATAAAGTTATATGCATGTGATGTTTATCCTTTTATGTATCTTATTATGCTTAGATCGCGACGGTAGCATTATAAGATGATTCCTCACTTAAAGATCAAGATAAAACTGTGTTCTCCCCATGTATGCACCGTTGCGAAAGTTCGTCGTGTCCAAGCATCACGTGATGATCGGGTGCTATAGACTCTACGTTCACATACAACAGGTGCAAGCCAGTTTTGCACACGCGGAAATACTTGGGTTTGACTTGACGATCCTAGCAGGTACAGACATGGCCTCGGAACACATGAACCAAAAGGTTAAGCATGAGTCATATGAATGATATGATCGACACTTCGTTGTCCACCATTGAAACCACATCTCTTCTCGTGAAGATCGGATTAGGTGTGGTGAATTTGGATCATGTTCACTAAACAACTTGAGGGATGTTGAATTTAGTGGGAGTTCATCTAGTAATTTGATTAAAAGTTGAACTAGTTATCATGAACATAGTCTAATTTGTACTTGCAAATATTGTAGATCAAATGGCTAAGTCCAACTTCAACTTCAACGTTTTTCCTGAGAAGGAAAAGCTTAGAAACAATGGGTCTAACTTCACCAATTGGTTCTGCAATCTGAGAATCATTCTCTCTGGCGGTCAAAAGGACTATGTCCTTGAAAATGCGCTAGGTGACGCCCCTGCTGTAGATGCGTCGGCTGATGAGAAAGCTGTCTATCAGTCGCGCAAAGATGATTATGGTGTGATTAAGAGCACCATGTTGTTTGCTATAGAATCAGACCTTCAAAATCGTTTTAGACTATCCCGGGCCCTTTGAGATTCTTGAGGAGCTGAAAACCTTGTTTCAGACTCAGGCCCGTTCTGAGAGATATGAGATCTCTGAGAAGTTCTTTAACTGCAAGATGGAGGAAGGGAGTTCCGTTAGTGAGCACGCCATTAAGATGTCGGGCTACACTCAACGCCTTGAGCAACTGGACTGCAAGATTCCAGAGGAGCTCAAGATTGACAGGGTTCTGCAATCACTCCCTCCCAGCTACAAAAGTTTTGTAGTGACTCATAATCAGATTGGTTCCACTGATACGATCACCGAGCTCTTCGCAAAGCTGAAGGCTACGGAGGTGGACATCAAAAAGGATAATCATGTGTTGATGGTCAACAAGCCCCCCACCTTCAAGAAAGGTAAGGGTGCAAATAAGCCCTTCAAGAAAGGCGGCGGCAAGCGCGTTGCCCCTGCTGAGAAGAAGCCCAAGTCTAGTCCTAAGCCGGACACCGAGTGCTTCTATTGCAAGGACAAGGGTCACTGTAAGCGCAACTGTCCGAAGTACTTAGCGGACAAGAAGGCTGGCACCATCAAAGGTATATTTGATATACATGTTATTGATGTTTTCCTTATTAGCCCTCGTTGTAGTGCCTGGGTATTTGATACTAGTTCAGTTGCTAATATTTGTAACTCGAAACAGGAGCTACGGAATAGACGACGGCTTGCGAGGGATGAGGTGACGATGCGCGTTGGCAACGGATCAAGAGTTGATGTGATGGTCGTCGGCACGCTCTCCTTAGTTTTACCTTCGAGATTAGTTTTAAACCTTAATAATTGTTATTATGTGCCTGCGTTGAGCATGAACATTATTTCTGGATCGTGTTTGTTGCAAGACGGTTATTCATTTAAATCGAAGAATAATGGTTGTTCTATTTATATGAGTAACATCTTTTATGGTCATGCACCTGTTGTGAATGGTTTATTTCTTCTAAATCTCGAAAGGGATGAAACACACATCCATAACATTGAGACTAAGAGATGCAAAGTAGAAAGTGATAATACTACTTATTTGTGGCACTGTCGTCTAGGTCATATTGGTGTAAAGCGCATGAAGAAACTCCATTCTGATGGACTTTTGGAGTATCTTGATTTTGAATCATTTGACACATGCGAACCATGCCTCATGGGCAAGATGATCAAAACCCTGTTCTCCGGTATGATGGAGCAAGCAACGGACTTGTTGGAAATTATACATACCGATGTATGCGGACCGATGAGTGTTTCGACGCGCGGTGGATATCGCTATTTTCTCACTTTTACCGATGACTTAAGTAGATATGGGTATATCTATTTAATGAAACATAAATCTGAAACATTTGAAAAGTTCAAGGAATTTCAGAATGAAGTGGAGAACCATCGTAACAGAAAGATTAAGTTTCTACGATCCGATCGTGGAGGTGAATATTTGAGTTATGATTTTCTCACGCATCTTAAAGCAAGCGGAATTGTTTCGCAACTCACGCCACCCAGAACACCACAGCGCAATGGTGTGTCTGAACGCCGGAATCGAACCCTATTAGATATGGTCCGATCGATGATGTCTCTTACTGATTTGCCGTTATCATTTTGGGGTTATGCATTAGAAACCGCTGCATTCACTTTAAATAGGGCACCATCTAAATCCGTTCAGACGACACCGTATGAACTGTGGTTTGGTGCTAAACCTAAGTTGTCATTTCTTAAAGTTTGGGGATGCGAAGCCTATGTCAATAAGTTGATGCCGGACAAGCTCGAACCCAAAGCGGAGAAATGCGTCTTCATAGGATACCCTAAGGAAACTATTTGGTATACCTTCTATCACAGAACCGAAGGCAAAGTGTTTGTCGCAAATAACGGTTCCTTTCTTGAGAAGGAGTTTCTCTCGAAAGAAGTGAGTGGGAGGAAAGTAGAGCTAGACGAGGTTGTTGAACCTTCTCTTGAATTGGAGAGTAGCGCAGCACCTGAAATTGTTCCAGTGCCGCCTGCACCAACAATAGAGGAAGCTAATGACAAGGATCATGAAGCTTCGGACGATGCTGCTACTGAACGTCGCAGGTCGACAAGGTCGCGTGCCCCTCCTGAGTGGTACGGCAACCCTGTCTTGACTGTCTTGTTGGTAGAAGACAGTGAACCTACGAACTATGAGGAAGCGATGATGAACCCAGACTCTGAGAAATGGCTAGAGGCCATGAAATCCGAATTGGGATCCATGAGCGAAAACCAAGTATGGACTTTGGTGGACCCTCCTAGCGACCGAAAGGCCGTCGAGTGTAAATGGATCTTCAAGAAGAAAACGGACGCGGATGGTAATGTTACCGTCCATAAAGCACGGCTTGTCGTGAAAGGTTTTCGACAAGTTCAAGGTGTTGACTACGATGAGACTTTCTCTCCCGTAGCGATGTTTAAGTCCATTCGGATTTTATTAGCAATCGCTGCGTTTCATGATTATGAAATATGGCAGATGGATGTCAAGACTGCATTCCTCAATGGCAACATTGATGAAGGGTTGTATATGATGCAACCCGAAGGTTTTGTCGATCCTAAGGATGCTGATAAAGTATGCAAACTTCAGCGTTCCATTTATGGACTGAAGCAAGCATCTCGGAGTTGGAACCTTCGTTTTGATCAAGTGATTAAGAGCTTTGGATTTGTTCCAAATTGCTACGAAGCTTTTATCTACAAGAAAGTGAGTGGGAGCTCGGTGACATATCTGGTACTATATGTGGATGACATATTGATTATTGGAAATGACATTAACATGCTTAACGATGTGAAGAGTTATTTGAACAAGTGTTTTTCAATGAAAGACCTAGGTGAAGCTGCTTATATATTGGGCATCAAAATCTATAGAGATAGACAAAGACGCCTGATAGCTTTAAGCCAGAGTACATACCTAGACAAAGTTCTGAAAAGGTTCAGAATGGATAAGGCAAAGAAAGGTTCAGTGCCTATGTTGTCAGGTAAGATATTGAGCAAGGCTCAGTGTCCAGCTACGGTAAATGATAGAGAAGTTATGAGCAAAGTGCCTTATGCCTCGGCCATAGGTTCTATCATGTATGCCATGTTGTGTACTAGACCGGATGTGTCCAATGCTCTTAGTTTGACGAGCAGATATCAAAGTGATCCAGGAGTGGAACACTGGACAACCGTGAAGAACATCCTAAAGTACCTAAATAGGACTAAAGAAATGTTCTTAGTCTATGGAGGTGATGAACAGCTCGTCGTAAAAGGTTACGTCGACGCTAGTTTTGACACCGACAAGGATGATTCTAAATCTCAGACAGGATACGTTTATATTTTGAATGGAGGAGCTGTGAGCTGGAGAAGCTGCAAGCAAAGCGTGATCGCGGGATCTACAGTAGAAGCGGAATACATGGCTGCTGCAGAAGCGTCAAGTGAAGGAGTTTGGATCAGGAACTTCATCACTGAGCTTGGCGTGGTTCCAAGTGCATTGGACCCACTGGAGATATTGTGTGACAACACTGGCGCCATAACACTCGCTAAGGAACCAAGATATCATCCAAAGACCAAGCATATCAACTGCAAGTTTCATATAATCCGAGATTATATAGCAGATGGAGATCTGAAGATTAGCAAAGTACATACAGATCTGAATGTCGCAGATCCATTGACTAAACCTCTTCCACGTGTAAAACATGATCAGCACCTTAGTGCCATGGGTGTGAGATTGTTGCCAAATGTAAACTAGATTATTGACTCTAGTGCAAGTGGGAGGCTGTTGGAATTATTCCCTAGAGGCAATAATAAGGATGTTATTATTATAATTCTTGTTCATGATAAAGTTTATATTCCATGCTAGAATTGTATTAAGCGGAAACTTTAATACTTGTGTGGTTTGTGAACAACACCGTGTCCCTAGTATGCCTCTAAGGACTAGATCATTGATTAATGATGGTTAAGGTTTCCTAACCATAGACATGAGTTGTCGATTAATAATGAGATCAGATCATTGGGAGAATGATATGATGGACAGACCCAAACTAAGCGAAGCAATTAGATCGTGTCATCGTGTTCATCTTTGCGAAGCTTTTCTTATGTCAAATATTGTATTCCTTAGACCATGAGATAATACAACTCCCTGGTATCGGAAGAAAGCTTTGAGGTCATCAAACGTCATCCTATGAGAGGGTGATCATAAAGGTGTCTCTCAGGTGATCGGAAAGTGCCTGTTGGGTTGTATGTATCGAGATGGGATTTGTCCCTCCCAAGTCGGAGAGATATACTTCGGGCCCACTCGGTAATCGATATCAACACCGCTTGCAAGCATGTGGTTAAGGAGTTAATCACAAAGTGATGTCGGATTACGTAACGAGTAAAGTACTTGCTGTGAACGAGATTGAACTAGGTATGACGGTACCGACGATCAAATCTCGGGCAAGTAAAATATCGCGAGACGAAGGGAATATAAATATGGGATTGATTGAATCCTGGCATCGTGGTTCATCCGATATGATCATCGATGAATGTGTGGGAGTCAATATGGGTTTCCAGACCCCGCTGTTGATTATTGATAGAAGATCATGTCTGCATGTTCTCGAACCCGAAGGGTCACACACTTAACGTGTCTCGACGCTAGGATAGATTGGATAATTGGTTTATGAGTTTTTGTTCGGAGTCTCGGATGTGATCCGGGACATCACGAGAGGTTCCGGAATGGTCCGGAGAATAAGATTCATATAAGGCAATGCAGTTTTTGGAGTTCGGAATTGTTTCGGGTTAATCGGTATTGTACCGGAAGCTTCTAGAACCTTCCGGAGGGGGACCAACGTGGCTCCACCTGCCGGGAGGGGGCATGGGCCTATGAGTGAGTGCCCTGGCCGCATTGGGCCAGGGGCACAAGGCCCCATAGGGCCCAGCCGGCCAATCAAGGGGAAACCCTAAAGGGGGCTTCTAGAAGGAGGGGGGGAAACTTGCCCCCCACTCTTCCCTCCTTGGCCGCCGGCCTAGGCTTGGGAGAGGGGCTAGGGTTGCCGCCCACCCCTCTATATAAAGAGGGTTGGGGGCGCACCACCCCCCACACCTTCCCCTCAAGCCTAGCCGCCCTGCTGCCCTCCTCTCTCTCTCCCTCCCGACTGCGTGTAGGCGAAGCCCTGCTGCAGAAACTCTCCACCACTTGCACCACGCCGTCGTGCTGTAGATCTAATCCGTCTCTCCACCATACTTGCTAGACCAAGGAAGGAGGAGACGTCGAGGTGCCGCACGTGTGCATCTCTCGGAGGCATCGCCACTTGCGGTGCTAGATCGGATCGGATCGCGAGGAGGAGAAGCGAGTATGACTACATCACCCACGTTCCGACGAACGTTCCGCTGTGCGAATCTTCAAGGGTATGAAGATCTCATCTAATCTCTCTCGTTGTTTGCATCTCCTAGATTAGATCTTGGCTTTCCCGTTCGCATCCGTAGAATTTTTTTGATTTACTATGTTGCGAAACCCTTCATTGCCTTCCTGCAGCAGTGGTCCCCTTTGGTACGTCAGCATGACCGGTCTTCCTTCGATGATTCCCTTCGGGACCTGAGGACGGCGGCGTTCCCCTTCTTGGCTCCAGCTTCTTCGACCCCTGCGACGTCCTGAGGGGTGCTAGCATCACTTTCGAGACGCCTTTTTTGTTTTCCTTTGGGTTTTGTTGTGTGGCCCCAACTAATGATCGAATTTTCCTTTACGCTTTGGCTTTGGCCGTGGTGGTTGTGTGTCAGACCCTGTACTTGGATTCTATTTTATTTATAAAGCGGGGCGAAAGCCTGTTTCGAGATATATATATTTCTGAAGTTTTTCCACCTTTCAGTCCAAAAGTAAACGAGTAATTAGTTGAAAATCGCTTCAATTCTATTGATTGACCTTCTAAGATTTGAACACACACCTTGTCAACAATTATTCGGGTATTATATTCTTGACCATTTTCGAAAGAATGTAGCATGGTTATGTAAGTTGCTTCTCATGAATTTTCCAATGAGAACAAACAGTAGAGTGTAGTGGAATTAAATTCAAGAGTGTTTCTGTATATTCTTGTTCATTTTTGAAAGAATTATGACATGGTTATGGAAACTGCTTCAGATGAATTGTTCAGTGAAAACAAACAACAGAGTACTAGAATTCAGAGAGTTTCCAGTTAGTAGTAATGGATATCTGGAATCTGCACAGAATGTCAAAAGAAGTGAAGCATTGGAGTGTGTCATTGTGTAACACCCACATCAATAAATCAAGACTATCAAATCCTTATTTTTCATTATTTGTATTTTAGGAACTTTTATTCAGTAGTAAGGAGAGCATGCCAAAACTTAGTGAATTTAACCGGACTGTGTAGGCTAGGATAGACTTCTGTAACCATTTAGGTCAAAGGGTTTGTTCCATATTTTGCTAGAGTGTCATATTTTTAACCATTATAACATTTTTTCTATGAGTATTCCCTCAACTCATAGCCGAAATCCAAGAGTTTTCTCTATACGAATCATTCGTAGCCTACTAGAGTTGTGGCATACCATGAGTGCGACAGTGTTGTTAGACACGAGTAAAGCAATATATTACTTTGATCAACAGGTCAAGTTTTGACATGCATCTCAATCACCGCTAAATATTCATTCCTTTGAATAAAATCCTTTCAAGTGCACCATCAAGTCTATCATCATATCCCACCAGTATAACATCTCAACAATAATATCAACCCGCATAAGCATTTCAAACTTTAGAAGTGGGAATCATAAGACATACCTCCCGTTAGTGACTTTATGTTTTTCTTCCATATGATTGTGTTCCTTCAAAATAGGAAGTAGATCACTCTCTTGCAAATATTAAAGCAAATAGAGGAAAATGGAGTTACTTTCAAGAACAAGGGTAAAAGGAAAGATATTTTTGTGTTTTTGAAGGTTGGGATGTAGAGAATGTAAAAATGGTGACAAAGCTTGGCTAAGAAAACTTCAAACTAAAGACAAACAAGCAAAAATGAAAATCAAGCGAAAAAGAAAAGCAAAGTATTGAATAGAGATAGAATCTTGAATTTGCTTATGTTATTGAACTTACTCATATACTGCAATTTTATCATTACTACTTTAGATTGCACTACTTTCTAAGTTACAATATAGATTTATTGTGGCCATTTTAGCTTGGATTTTCTTTCTATGTTACATTGTGATTTTCGTTTCGATGCTCCGACAACAATAAATCCTGATGAAATATGCAGAGCCATGAACCGCTCAAATTCTACTGCCTCACCACAACGTGTGAGAGTTCAAGTGATTATAATCGGGTTTATAGCTTCACTTTGATATTCCTTTTCTTCTTCATGTATGATGCCTTCTTCAAGTGGACTTAAATTTAGATCGAGGAGAACCATGGCTTGGTGATATGCTGCAGCTGGGGACCCGATCGAGGAGGAGCCGGTGAGGAGGAGAAGCTAGTGGGGAGCACCGATCCTGGAGGTGGTCTCCCTGGATGAGGAGAAGGAGCCGACGACATGGTCGAGGATCACAGACCCTTGATACGTCTAATTTGCATCACTATTCTATTCATAATTTATTGTTATTCATTGATATATTTCTTATTAAGAGGTGATACTTATGTCATTTCATCTATTTTTGCATGTTGGATGATTCTTGGAGGATGAACTGCCGGAGTCAGGATTCTGATGGAAAAAAGCGGTGTCTAGATGCAATTTTCGCGAAGGTCAGAAAAATACCAGAAATATATGGAAAATCATATTTTTCCAGGAGATGAAGGAAGCCAGCAGGGGAGGCTGAGATGGGCAACAGGGGGCCCACACACCCCATGCATGGGCCAACCTGGGCCGTGCCACCAGGGGATGTGGTCACCCTAGCCCACCTCTTGCTCTGCCATTTCGCCTATATATTCTCCACGAAACCCTAATACACAGGGAGCGATCACAGGAAGATTTTGCCTCTTATGCGGGGCGGAAACTACACAGAGAGAAAGAGCTCTCCGGCAGACAGATTTCTACCAGGGAAATTCCTTCCCGAAGAGGGGAGATCGTCACCATCAACACCGTCATCAAGCTAGACTTCATCGGGATCATCATCATCATCCACACCACCATCTCCACCAGCACCATCATCACCACTCCATCCCGCTGTAACAATTGTGTTGAATCTTGCATAGTTCTTAGGGGGAACTTTCCCGATGTTGATTACTTTTGTAGTTGATGATTGTGAGTGGAACCATTAAATTATTGTCTATGTTCAGATTGTTATCATCATCATATCATCTCTGATCTTGATCCATATGATGTCTCGTGAGTAGTTCGTTTAGTTCTTGAGGACATGGGAGAAGTCATGATGTTAGTAGTGGAATTGTGTTGAGGTATTATTTAATGGTTTAATATTTAAGTTGTGGTGCTATTCTTCTAGTGGTGTCATGTGAACGTCGACTACATGATACTTCACCATTTATGGGCCTAAGACAATGCATTGTGTATTTGTCTACTAATTATGGAGTTGCTGGAATGACAGAAACCTCAACCCCCGTTAGGAAACCTTTGCACAAGGGAGTGTAGGATCTCAGAGTTTAAGGTTGTGGTTAGGTTTTTATCTTAATTACTTTCTTGTAGTTATGAATGCTTGCAAGGGGTTTAATCACAAGTATGTATTAGTCCTAGTAAGGTCAGTACATTAGCACAGGTTCACACACACAACACTTATCAAACCAAAGAAGATTAATCAACTATATAAAACGAAATCACTTGACATTATTCCCGTGGGTCCTCGAGAACGTTTGGTCCTCATAAGTATTATAACCGGCTTGTCCTTTGTAAGAAAGGATTGGGCCACTTGCTTCAATTATTTTCGTCGTTATTTACTTGCACTTTATTTCCTTGCATTATCAAAAAACCCTAAAAATCTGTTTGCTAAGTATTTACAGAGATTTCCTGCTCCAAACCACTAGTCAACACCTTCTGCTCCTCGTTGGGATCGACACTCCTATTTATCGAAAGGACTACGATACACCCCCTATACTTGTGGGTCATCAACCCTAGAGCAAGGCCTTTTAGGCGATAGGGGTAGAAGGGACATAGTGCCGAGCGAGTTAGACCTTGTCGACAACGTGTTGCCGCTGTTGGGGCCTATGGGCATGATACGATGTCGCTATTGGGGCCGGTGGCCCACGAGCTACTGCTACCGATGAGGATGATTAGCTAGTGAGATCGCCGAGCCCTAGAAGACAATGTGTGTTGTTTCGACCGACGATCTGCTTTTGTTGGGGGAAGGTGTTGGGCGGGACGCGCATGAAGGTGCTGGGCGGACGCCTAGGCGAAGTGCTGGAGTGGCAATGCACAGACCAAGAGACGAGTTGGGTGATCCGTGATCCGGACATGACTCAACTTTAAAATCGATCAGGGGTAGTTTCATACTTAGGTTTCTTTTATTATCGTTGTCAAATAACTCTTCTGTAACTTACATTCGTGGACAAAATGTACATTCAAATGGCCACCACCATCATCGACCCGATTACACATCTAGCTCCTCAGACCATCCACTATGTGCTCGAAAAGCGAATCATACATGGATTTGAACCGGTTCCTCACATAGTATGGCATCGAACCATCTAGTATGACACAAGGAGCAGACCACAAAGTTGGTTCGATTCGAAGTGATTCATCTGTCAGGAACAAAACATCAGGTCCAGGCAGTGGCGGAGTCAGGATTTGAACTGAGCCGGGTCGAACAAATAAGCTCTAAATGTTTTTGGCAAAAAATCAAATGAAATCAACAAAAAATGGTCCAAACAGATTCATTTATCACATTTCACCGAGTAGAAGTACAAACTGACTAAAAACAAGAATTAGATACAAAAGTGCTACATTTTGAGGAGATGTTATCATACCATTAACTTGATTCCATGCTGGGAAGTCGAAAACCACGAGGAAGATGACCTCTACGGTTACTATAGGCATGAAAACGAAGCATAATCTTCTTGTCATCAATTTGTGCAAAAATCTCTTTCTCAACATAGCAAATCATCAAATCATTGAGCCAATCATCCCTATCTTGTTTCGAAGATCCGATTTTATAATCTTCATGGCCGAGAAAACCCTATCAACTGATGTTGTTGCCACAGGCAATGTCAAAGCTAGTGTAATAAGGCAGTAGACCAATGGAAATGTAAAATGACATCTTTTCTGAACCAACTTGAGAGCAAGATCACTCAAACTATCACAAGCTATGAATTCAGGAGTTCTCTTCATGACATCAACATATATGTTCAGTTCATCAACCAATAGACAACAATCATGTGAAGAGAAATCAGCAGAGTATATGGTTGCAAGCTCAACTAGCATATCATTGTCAAAGCTGTTGAATGAGTCTCTAGGATCAAGGCATGAAGTGCACAATAATAGGCGTGTAGAAGTTTTAGAAAATCTATGATTCATCTCAACTATGTTTCTGTCAAGCACCTCATTAAAGATTTCTACCTTGTAATGATGCAAGCAAGTAACCATCTTGTGTAAGCTCCTTGAGTAACCCCTAGCTGCAATGTTATCATCCATATTCGGTACCATAATGTTGTGTGCACCACAAAAGTTAGTAGCGACAAGCAATAGAGGCTCCCATCCATCATTTCTCAATTTGTGCAATGCACTTTTCACTGAGACAATCATATTCATAGCACTCACTATGTTCTAATCCTTGGCTTGCAATGCATTTGACAAAACATTTGTTATACCAAGCAATCAAATCATCAAATGCAAGATAATAACAAATTCAAAGGTTTCCATGTATATGATATAACCTGAAGCCACGTCTTTCTCTTCGGCATCTGTCCCATCATGAGAAACACTGCATAGTGCTTTAACCACTGAATCCCAAATTACTTGAATCCAAACTAGAGTTTTATGGTGTGACTCCCAACGAGTATCACCCGGTCTTGCTAAACTTGTCTCTTGATTTTGGCCTCTTCCCGACGAGATCTCCCCACTCTCTAGTTGTGCTACCAAACGATCATGATGCAATTGCAACAATGCATCCTTTGTGTATGTAGAAATTAGAATTTATATATAGACAAAGATTTGCAGGTAAATATTTCTACAAGAGTCACTCACCATACTGACAATCTTCTTTAAGTGACCAAAGAACTGACCAAATGGAAGAACCCCTTTCACAACCGCCACAACCACCAATTGTAGTTGGTGGGGAAAACAATGCACATAAAAAGCAAAAGGGTTGTCGGCCAATACCAATGTTTTTAAACCATGTAGCTCCCCATGCATATTAGAGGCACCATCATATACTTGACCTCTTAAGCTAGACATGGACAAATTATGTTTCACAAACATTGCATATAGATATCTTTTCAAAGAAGCCGATGTAGTATCAAGAACATGCTCAACAACAAGCAATCTTTCCACGATCTCTCCTTTTTGGTTCACAAACCTACAAGCAATAACATATAAGAATTGTGAGAGTATGATAATTGAGTTATGGGAGTATGAGAAAGAACTGTGAGAGTATGACTAACCTCACCATCACAGCCATTTGTTCTTTAACCGATACATCACGAGACTCGTCAACAAGTAGAGAGAAACAACCATTTCCGATCTCACTAATAATGACTTGTGTAATCTCTTCTGCACATGCTTGCACTATATCTTTTTGGATATCAGGAGATGTTAATTTTAGGGGTACCATATGACTCAATTGGTCTCCGAATTCCGGGATCGGCAACCACATTTGCTAGATCAAAGATTTCTGGAACATTTGCCTACAACAATGAAAAGAAAACAAACTATGAGGAAATATTTCACACTTGTAAGTTGTAATTAATTACTAGACAAATTAGTATCAAAACTCAAGAAAAATGGGGGAAATTAAACCTCTATGTGTGCCCTCTTACGTGCTTCTTCTTCTGCTACCTTAGCGGCCTCCTCTTCTTCAATCCAGGCAGCCAGGTCAGCCTCGTCGCCGGAGTCATCGAAGCGACGGCCGTCGGTCCGAGCAGAGCAGAGGGCGAGCCGAGGGGATGGGCGGGCCGCCAAGCAGATGGAGCCAATAATGGATGGAGCAAAGGGAGAGCGGCCGAGCGGGGGTCGGGGATGGACGGCCGAGGGCGGCGGGCGAGGATGGGAGGCGGCCGAGGGCGGTGGGCGGGAGAAGGCGTGGCTGGCTGTCAGCGTCCCGGGCCCAGCTCCACACACTCGTGTTGCGTTTGGACGTTTCCTGACCCACGGCCGCGCACACAGCCCAACATTCAGCGGAGATCCCACTCCATCCCAAAAGCCCGGACTGAAAGGAGGAGAGAAACTCTCCCTTATAAGGTGGTCGTGGCCTCCTCCCGCTAGCGAGGTGGGACTAAAGTCACCGGCAACTCTTGGTACCTAACACCCCATCCCCCTAGGAAGCCCCCCAGGCGGGCATGGCGGTGCTGGCTCTGATACCAATTGTCAACGTCCCGGGCCCAGCTCCACACACTCGTGTTGCCTTTGGACGTTTCCTGACCCACGACCGCGCACACGGCCCAACATTCAGCGGAGAGCCCACTCCATCCCAAAAGCCCGGACTGAAAGGAGGAGGGAAACTCTCCCTTATAAGCTGGTCGTGGCCTCCTCCCGCTAGCGAGGTGGGACTAAAGTCACCGGCAACTCTTGGTACCTAACACTGGCGGAGCGTGCGGGAGAAGAGACGAGGGCGAGGCGTTCCTGGCAGGGACAACGCGTACGGGAGGTAGGTTTCTGGGTAGTATTTTTCCCCCAAAAATTGAGCCGGGTCAGCTGCCCAGGCTCGACCCGGTGTTGGCTCCGCCAATAGGTCCAGGTGACAAGGAAAAATACATGCATTAAGGAGAGAAGAAGGCAGATAGAATAAGATTATCAGGCTCCAAAGAAAGAAGGGAAAATTAACGATCAGCGCCGCACCACACACCTACCTGTGCGGCGGCAATCATACCAATACGCACGCCTCGACTGTGGCAGCCGGCCGACCGATCCACGTACGTATACGAGTATTTTTCACGGTGATACTCTTGATTTTTCATGTGAACTTAATATGGCTAAATTTCCTGGACGATGATGGATTCCTCTCGGTACGGCTGCAAACTTTGAGGTGTACCTGATTAATCGGATAGCTAGCACCAATTTAATATGATAATTAGGTTTAATCAATCTAAAAACTACACGTAGCTGACAGTTAGTAATCTCGCAATTAGTACTAATACAGTAAGTATAAAAATTACTAACTGTTGAACCGGACAACTAAGCTATATTTAATTTAAAATTTTGGGTCTAATTAATCTGGCAGTTACTAGTAACAATTGAGCCTAGGCTTCATTTGTCTCACATTTTCCGCTAAAACTAATTAATCTGGTAGTTAGTAACAATTAAATATGGCAACTAGGTAAAATTAATCTAACAGTTATTAATCATCCATATCCTAGTTAATCTGGCAATTACTAGCGCTCTGGTTTGATTTGTATATATGGAGACATGCACTTGGTAAAATTTTAGTGTATTTGTACTATGACACGAGAAACAGAGGTATATTGTAGCCAACAATGAGAACAAGTCAGAAACTTGACCTCCTCTCAAAATTATGTGCCTAAGATACTTCACGTCAAGAATTTACAGTCACACAGCCGTGTACTCACACGCGTTGTCTTGTAAGAATAATACCGCCGCACGATAACATGTTGTCCTGGGAATACAGCCGCCGCTCGGAATAGGTATGTGTGACGCCGCTTGTTAGCACAAAGGCGACTTCACACGTTAGCAGCAAAATACCACCGGGTTCCTGACTCCGACATATTTTGCTTTTGAACCGTACTCACAGAGTGGAAGCCCTCATAGTGCGCATACATGTTTACTTGTGGTACTTGCTTGTTTAATAAAAAAACTTAGTTTAGTTATCCATGTAATAGGTCACATGAATCGATCACAACTTCGTGGAAAAAATGAATCGAACACAAAGGACAAAAGCGACAAGGACGTGACACGAGAGTTATCCAAGTTGCAGGCCACACGAATCAGTTCAGTTCAGTTCCTAGTTCTCCTCGAAAGAAACCAAAAAAAAAAAAAATTATCAGCTCAAGTTCAGTTCACGATCAGCAAATTCTCCACGGAGCAACAGCGCCGATGGCGTCCGCCATCGCCGCCACGACGGCTCCTCCTCCCTCCGGCGCCAAGCACTCTGTCCTCCTCCTGCGCCGCGTCAATGACCGCCTCGCCGCCGAGCTGCGCGCGCGCTACCGCGTCCTCAACTTCTACGCCTCGGACGCTCCCCTCCCCGCATTCCTCGCCGCGTCGGCCGGTGCGGTGCCCGAGCCCCCACGGGCCGCGGTCGTCGTCGGTGGCGGAGCCATCTGCGTCGACGCTGCCTTCCTCGACGCGGCGCCGTACCTCCGCTTCGTCGTGACCACCGCCGCCGGCGTGGACCACATCGACCTCGCGGAGTGCGCGCGCCGGGACGTCGTCGTAGCCGGCGCCGGCGAGGTCTTCTCCGCCGACGTGGCCGACCATGCCGTCGGCCTCCTCATAGACGTGCTCCGGCAAGTCTCGGCGGCTGACCGCTATGTCCGGCGCGGAATGTGGCCGGTCCAAGGGGATTACCCGCTTGCCTCCAAGGTCTGTCGTTTCTTTCTCTACTGATGAAGACAGTAACAGATACTCGCTTTGGTTCTGAAGTTTCTGAAGCTTTTCCACCTTTCAGTCTAAAAGAAAACGAGTAAGTCAGTTGAAAATCGCTTTGGTTCTATTGATTGACTTCTAAGATTTGAACCCACACCTTGTCAGTACTACTCCTCCCGTTTATAAATATAATATGTTTTAGGTTTATGAAAGATGTGTATCTAGACACCTTTTAGTATATAGGTTCCAATGAATCTAGACACTAAAATGTGTCTAGATACATGTTCTTCACAAACGTAAAACGTCTTATATTTCTAAATAGAGGAAGTAGTAATTAAGGTATTATAATCTTGTCCTTTTTAAAAGAATTTTAGCATGATTATGCAAATTGCTTCTGATAAATTTACCAATGAGAACAAACAGTAGAGGAGTACTAGTAGTACTCCCTCCGACTCATATTAGTTGACTTAAATTTTCTAGATTTGAATGAATCTAGACATTATTAGTATATAGATTTATCCAAATTTTAACAAATTCAAATCAAGTAATATGAGTCGGAGGGAGTAGTAGAATTCAACTCAAGACCGTTTCTGTATATTCTTGTCCATATTCAAAAGAATCATAGCATCGTTATGCAAACTGCTTAGGATGAGTTTTTCAGTGAAAACAAACAGTAGAGTACTAAAATTCAGAGTATTTTCTGTGAGTACATTGTAAGTGTGTTCGTCATTCAATTCGCTCACTGGTTGTAAGCCTTAACCAACTTCCCGTATTCTTGTTTTTCATATACATACATCATTCATTTTACCTACAAACAAATTAATGCCACTAATAATTCTGGTATATTATTTACCAGCTCAGTGGAAAGCGTGTAGGCATCATCGGTTTGGGGAGCATCGGTTCGTTGATCGCTAAGCGTCTCAACGCATTCGGCTGCGTCATCCAGTACCACTCCAGAACACCGAAAGACACCGTCTCCTACAAATATTTCCCCAACGTGATCAGCCTCGCCACAGAATCCGACGTGCTCGTCGTCGCGTGCGCGCTGAACGACGAGACGAGGCACATCGTCAGCAAGGAAGTCCTGGAGGCGCTAGGAAAAGACGGCGTAGTGGTGAACATCGCCCGCGGGAACCTGGAGGCGTTCTTCCATGGTAAGCCGCTGCTCACGCCTGTGCTTCCGAAGTAAGTGTGGTATATAGCAGAACAAGGGATCGTATTGAACTCAGGGTACATACTCCCTCCAATCCATATTAATTGTCACTAGATTGGATGTATTTAGTACTAAAATATGTCTAGATATATTCATTTTCGCGACAAGTAATATGGATCGGAGGGAGTAATACATTTGTCATGTTACACCTGACAAGTAGATATATGCTACTCCATGTCAGATATATACAGTGGGATTGTTCTTTTTCATTTTAGCAAGAGAGCAGGGGTACTGCTTTTGCGTTTCAAAACATTGTCAGTAATTATAGAGACGAAAAAGGTAAATGCAAACCAGATCTGAAATCGTCAAGCTATGTGACAAACGCAGTTACATTATATTGGGCACTCCAGTCTCCAGTTCGGCGGCTTCGGCATATATTTCTCGGATTGTCCGGTAAACACCACCATGTTGCTGACATTATAAACAGATGATTGTCATGTCTGATTCGGATGTCGTCGGTGGAAGGACCTTCTGTTACACTATTTCCAAAGGAGTCGGCAGCGATAAATTGCAGCGGGGGGGGGGGGGGGGGGGGGGGGAGGGGGGGGTGATTGTCTGCGCCGCGTGTCCAGCATCACACCATGAGATGCAGAGTTCCTCTAAAGGACCAGGCTCCTTGCCACAGAAAGAACATTTGTTGTTCTTACATGCAAGTTGCCTCGGGGTTTAAGATGTGTATCGAGCCTTTAACCTAGGTGTGCTCTTACCATCCCTAACACAGATGTGTACCAGGCTGTCGAAAGCCTCCCGGGCTTCGGCATCCTTTGGCATCAGAAGCCCCTGCCAGGGCTTGACCGCGTTCGTCCTCCTAAGCCACTCCCACCGGATCCTTAGGGCTAGTCCTTGCCGCCTCATGTTTTTAACTCCCAGACCCCCTAGATCCGGTGGGTTACATATCTGATCCCAAGCCACCAAGCACTGTCCTCCATGGGCTCTCTCCTTGCCGGCCCAGAAAAAACCCGGACAGCTCTTCTAAATCTCCTCGAGTAACCAGGCTGGTGCTTTAGTAGTAATTAGGTGGTGAATCGTCCTAGCTGCCATGACTGCCTTGACAAGCACGAGTCTTCATGCCTCGGGGTAGCCCTTAACCTGGGTAACCAGCTATTCTATCCAGCTTGTAACCTAAACTACTCCACTACTTATTCTTCTTCCCAGTGTCGGAGTTTAAGCGACTGTTGGAGACCAGCAGGAGCATCGAGCAACAAGTGCTCCGGTGGTAGTCACATGCTGCTGATGGAATGATGTGCCATAATTAGTGTAGAGCCATCTATGCGACAGCAGATGAGGGCACCTGGGCTGATGGCGAGGCCTTAAACGTCCAGTTACTCCTATAACTGTAAAATCGCGCGCCACGGCCTACGATACTCAGGCAATGAGGTAAAAACCTATACAACCGCGTCATCCAGTGTGTCTACCGGCTACCGCGCGCCGCACACCCTTTTCTAGGCCGGCCTGTTAACGTTCTGTGTCCATACTATTTCTCTGTCGCGATTCTGGGTCGACCGGGCTGGTTTTCCCATGTCCGGATTTTCTACGTAGTGGTTTTTGTTCTGACTTTTCTATTTTTCAAAAAAAAAAAGTTCAGATTCGAAATTCGTTTTAGAAACAGGAAGTGTTCAGATTTGAAAATTCGTTCAGATTTGAAAAGGTTGTTCAAATTTAAATATTGTTCGGAATTGAAATTTGTTCAATGAAAAAGCCAAAAAATAAATTCCAGGCAGCAAAGAAAATAAAAGGCAATTTAAAAAAATCATAAATGTTCAAAATTTGAATCCGTTCATTTAATAAAATGTTCAAATTTCATAAAAAATAGCAGGCTTTTGGGAAAAAAAAAAAGGACAGTGCGTAGCCGGCCCAACACACTGGGGTTGGGGTGTGTGGCCGGTCCCACTGGTCGGTGTATAGTAGGGATACAAAGAGTCAGAGCGGCCAGCCGAGAAGCACGAATTGCACCGGCCTCAGGCCGTGCATGTATATGAGCAGTCGTAGGGACGTACGCTCGTGGCCAAGTACTCCCTCCGTTTAGAAATATAAGATGTTTTAGGTTTGTGAAGGGGACATGTTTTAGTATATAGGTTCAAACGAATCTAGACACTAAAAGATATCTAGATACATTTTATTTATAAACCTAAAACATCTTATATTTACAAACGGATGGAGTAGTAAGTAATTCACTGCGCTGCTAGCTTCTATCGGCTTGCATGCATCCGGCCGGCCAGCCTGCGGCCCACATTTAATTTGCGATCGAGCAATCACGGATTATAGAACAAATATTTACTTTAATCAATAGTTTGACTATAAATTTGATTAACAATATATAAATTATATTTCATAAAAATTATACAATTAGAAACGAATTTTAAATATAAATATAATAATATAATTTTTGTTAAATATAGTTTATATTTTGTTGACCAAATTTATTATTAAAACTATTTTTTGTTGTCCAGGCGAGGATCCGGATTAATCTACCGCCGGTACACAGTACTAGTGGTGCTATTTCGATTATTTAATTCACTGCCACTGTGTTTGCACGCGGCCTAGCTATTTCGGAAAACTGCAGGCAGCGTCCCTAGTTTTCCCTTAACACGATTTGCGACAAGAATATAATCTTTAGCTAAAATAAGTGACTCGTATTTGATCAAATTCACATATATCTCTATACAAAAAATTGTCTAGATACAAGCGATTCTATAGATATTCACGCCACTTATTTTAGGAGGCATGAGTACATATCCCGTACAATAGAAGAAAAAAAGAAAATAACTATATTTATCGTGGGAAAGGATAAGGGTATCTCTACCGGGTCTACCCAAACATGTCCAAATCGATCCGCGCGAATATACGAGACATACGCGGCATCCCAGCGGAACGACCCATCCGGACTAAGTCAGGCCGGACGATCCATTTGTGACCCAAATTTGATGCATCGATGGTCTGTCCGGACACTATGGACACAGACTGATCCAGATGCAGTCAAACAATGGGTTTTTTTTCTTGGGTTGGTCTGTCCGTTTTTGTCTGTTTAGATCATGTTGATGTGTGAGGCTAGTCGGACAGGCTAAACCATAACAACGCGTTTGGATCTCTCCCGTGGAGATGCCCTAAGAAAAAAAAGCAGTGATGGAGAGAGTCGAGAGAAGTGGTCACGGAGGCAGCGTACAGCCAGTGGGTGCATACTCCCTCCGTCCGCAAATAAATATACTTCTAGCTTTTGTCTAAGTTAAACATTATTAAATTTGACCAACTTTATAGATAAATATAAGAACATATATTATATCAAATTGACTTGTTATGAAACTAAATTTGAAAATATATCTATCAGTATCAATTTAGATTCACAAGTATTGCTAGGTTTTTTTATAAAGTTAGTCAAACTTTATTAAGTTTGACTTAAGACAAGTCTAGAAATATACTTATTTGCGGATGGAGGGAGTATGTCAGAAAGATTCGTACTGTACAGTGCATCAATTTCAGTGCAGCCAATGGTGCCTCAAAACGTCATCATCATCATACTCTATCCACTAATAATCCCTCGTTAATGCGGAGTAGTTAAACATCTGTCGGCCTGCATATGCTGCTCGTATCGCATAGGGATTAATTACCGCAATAACTATGGTCCACAATGGAAGAAGACAATAATTTACTGTAGTTTACTTTTGAATAAAATTGGTTTAATCCTTGTACTGTAATGAGATATGCATGACGAATGGACTGCATGGGAAGGTGTACATGTGAGACCCATCTGCTATCGTTCGTGCCGTCATCTTCCTCTGTCTTTGAAAGTTTAAAAAGTTAGAAATGTAGAATGCCTTCAAGAAAGGAAAAAGTGATGGAAGTGCAAATGCATTAAGCGTACTTAGGACAGGACTATGGGGGCAACGGCAAGCGGTGGTTTCAGCCTCCACCTAAGAAAAAAAATAACGAGGCTACCGGTTAAATTTCTTTTGTCCAACGGAAGCAGCATCTTCTGTAGGGCTGTGGGCCATATGCTCTCTCTCTCCACATCTAACTTTTTGCCCGATCGATCTCATCTCTTCCGGCCTCTATCTCTTCTCTGTTCCTTTCTTTGCCTTTTTCAACCTCTTTTTGGCTGGAGAAGTAGGATCATCTGCAGGCAGTAGTATGCTCTACATGCTACCGTCTTTTTTGGATCTCTCCTCCACGGTGGCTGCTCGATCTAGGTGGATCCATGGGGCAGTGGTCCAGGCTGGAGCGTTGGCCATGTCCTTAGAGCACCAGTTATGGAGGCAGTGGCAAGCGGTGGTTTCAGTACAGCCACGTCAACGCAAGACCGGGAAGCCACTAGTCTGTTTCATCTATGCCCAACACACCAGCTGCCTTGTGACGTGAGCTAATTAGATATCTTGCCCAATGCTAGTCCTTCTCCCTCCTGCTTTTCCCTACTCCGCTTTCTTTTCTCTTCTTTTTACATGAGGATCCCGTCTTTTCTGCAGGCAGCGCCTCTCACCTGCAGACCCATTTTTCCTGAACACGCTGGCATCCGAGCCTAGCTGGCTCTGACAGTCTCTGGTAGGGAAGTAGGCTAGAGCACCGTGTTGGCCATGCCCTTATATAGATACCCTCCTTTCTGACTCCCAAAGCTCTCGTTATGGGGGTCTCCGAAAGGTCCCAGCTGATAAAGGAACAAATTTGGACTACCATCATACCCATTTTCTTGTCTCCAACTGCATGCCTGCCAACTTTCAATAATACTCCCTCCGTTCTGAAATACTCAACGTTTTAGAAAATGTCAGACAATTTAGAAAAGAATTAATTAGTACTAGTAGACTTGATGTGTCACAGTAAACAAAGCGTCCTCTTCTTTTACCAATGAAAGATAAATACGGTCCTGCAAATTTGCATGCACCGGGGCCAACGGCAGTTGAGGGTTGTGCGAGCGGATTGGGTTAAGGCTGGTCATAGTGAGAGTATCATAATACTAGTATCATGCATATGATATTAGTATATGATACTATGTCTCCAGTGCATTGTATCATGTAGTAGTATCATAATAGTGGTATATTTATTGATTTGTAGAATCTCTATGTAAAATATGTATAGTATATGATTTACTTGCTATTATAATTTCTAGTTTTACGTGCTATGATACGGTATCTATGTATGATACTCTAATCACCTCTCTTTTTATTAATTGTGATGCCATATTAGATTTTTGCCAAGTTGACATGCATGATACACCTTATGATACTAGCACTAGGACCAGCCTAACTGCCTACTCCCTCCGTCCGCAAATAAGTGTACATCTAGAAAATACTACTACCTCCGTTTCAGGGCTTAAGGCGCACACGCTTTTCAAAGCAAAATTTGACCGAAAGAATTAAACAATAAAATCTTGATTATATTGTACATAATTAGTACCGTTGGATTGTCTCCCAATCAGCCTGCGTGCATGATAACAACTTTCCCCTGTTGCATTGTCTCCAGCAAGGAACGGACAATTTCCCATGTTGATCCGTCCACTTCACTCCCATCCCCGTCCCCTGATGCATCACGTCCCTTGCTGTTCCTCCCGCTCTGAATCGGTTTCTTCTGCACCCTGTCTCTGCCCTACTTCTCGAGTATTATCTCAATCTGTTACGGCATTTTCACAGGCACAACCCAAACCGGCGACCTAAACCGTCCGATTTTGTCTGTCTAAATCGGGCCACAGACAATTTTATATCGTGGTTTGGCCTGTCCGACCAGTGTCCCAGCAGCACGGTCCATCTGTCTGTGTTGACCTGTCCGGCTAGCCGCGTTCAGCGGGAAGGAAAGTGCCTCTTGTACCATTGGCGAGAGGGCTCAAACCGGACACGGACTAGAGGAGGATAAGCATGATGTCCGGGCCAATGCAACCTCGATCCAAATTTAGTGTATTGATGGTTTGGTCCGCACGAGTCGGTCGAATAAATCGTCCCACTGGAACGACGCGCAACTGTCCACCAGTCCACGTGGACCGCTTCCAACGCGTTCGAACAGTTTGGGTCCTGCAGGTAGAGATGCCCTTACCTCCCACCGCCATCGGTAGAGATTCCCTTACCTCCCGCCGCCGCCGCCACCACCACCACCACCAGCAAGCGACTGCAGCTCGTTGCTCTTCACTCCCCATTGTGTGAGTCAGTACAAACACATATGGGAGCTCCATAGATAAGTAGTGCGTTCACTCGTCTCATGGCTAATACTACTTCAACACCCCAACACATATCTATGTACTCCGTGGACGCTTAGATAGTGCGTGCGTGGGCGAACCGTAGAGATCTCAACTTATTCGGTTCGATCGAGTGACGAGGTAGACGATTCGGCCGGCGCTGGCTGGCAGTTCGACCGAATCATCACGCCGGCCGTGCGTGTGTGCTGCATGCATGCATCCATGACCACGTGAAGAATGGACACCTAGAGAGTAGTGTAGAATGGATCCAAGCCTGGCAGTGCGTGCTGCATGGCAAGGGCGCTAGCTCTGTATTTGAATTCGTATTCGACGGCATGCAAGTGGGTCAGGTGGACCGATCGATCGACGCTCCTGCTGCCTCATGGCCGGGGCAGCACAATGGACCGGCCGACCGGTCCGTACGTACTACATGTGTCGTTAAGGTGTTTCGCCTCCGTCGTTTTCGCCAACATGTTGCTAGGCAAACCCCGACATGGCAGCAACCGATCGAGGCACCGAGCCACGTAGTGGCCTACTTGGACGTACGGGACCAGCTAGTACTGCATGCACCTCGCAGTGCCTCTGTACTCTGTATAGCCCAGAGACTAGTCATAGTGCAGTCCAGGTAACTTAACATGGTTCAAGTCAACAAATTTGTCTATGTGACAATGATTTAATGACACATGTATTTGAAGTAACTTAGCTGGTTACGGTAACATAATATAGCATAGGATACAAGATTTTTTTAATGCACGGGGCCCGGAGGGGCGACCGCCCCGGGCCCCAGAACCAAGGGGACCCCAAATCCCAGTAGCTATGACATAGGCATCGAAGGAAGAACTCAGTTGTGGCAGCACCATTATCGTTGGTCGGTAGGATCACACTAACTTGGTAGATTGAAACTGTTGATGCTTTTTACCATATGATCATGCATGCTTGACTATCTTATGTTTATTGCCTTGTGTTTCTGAACTTGGTTTGCCTGATTTAGTCATGATCCTTATGTTGCATATGTTTCTATGTCTCATAGAAATATAACTGGTACGTGGTCTACTGCGACAAGCAGCCCGGAATCTACAAGACATGGAAGGAGTACAGCCAACAAGTGACAAGTTACAAGTACAACCTTCATAAGGGGTTTAAGACTTTAGAGGATGCACAATTAGCCTACTCTGAATTCTTAGCGGAGGGTCTACATGCCATGAACAACAATCTAGCTCGAAAGCCAGCACCAGAGGCCATGTACAATAATGTTCATCTGCAACCTGCAGCACAACCGTTTCTTCCTGAACAACATGTTGCACCTCAACAAGCTGAAACTATGATCAAAGACCTCATCATTTCCGGCCTAATCATGTGGAGTATGTACTACCACTTGTTCTGGTGTGCGTGTGATCAATCATGTAAGACCTTGAACCGTTAAATCCTCATGAGTAGTTGCCGGTAAGCTCACCATTTTGCTATGCGAGATAACCATATCAGGCCTTATGCGGGCACCCAAACGTGCATATTTGCATCAGCCTAGCTTAATCTAGAAAACCAAACAAAGGAGACATATGTGCTCCCTGGGTCGAGAAACCAAAATACGGGTTGTACAGCTTCCCTCGGGCTAACTAGCAAAAACGGAAAATTCGGGCTCGAGCAACCAAACACGCGCGTAGTACTCTCCTCTCTCTAGCCGCACATACATGTGGTCCACTTGTATTTTTTCCCGTCTCTCACTCTCTACTCTCTAGGTAGCTTTGCTGTACTAATATGCATGCATGCCACACGGAATAGGAAGGAGCCAGAGACAGTACAAAAAGGTAGAGAGGAAGTTAGCTCAGAACGGAAGGCATACTGCTTAGGCGGCACGGGCACATCATCATCCTAGCACGATTGTCTTCCTTTATCAGGATTCACGAGTCTACCACGATTCACGAGTCGCCGGTCAATAATCCACGTTTGTCTGGCCGCGCCGGCCTCATTCTCTCCCGTTGGCGTTCGCGTACGTACGATGTACAGTATACGTCGTCCTAGACCTTGACCATCGTCATGGTATAAATGCACGTCGTACGAAAAGTGCACGCCAGACTTTGAATCTTTCCCGCGTAAAAATTGGGTCTAGGATTAATTGACTGCTGGTGGGACGGCGGGGCACACGCACGCACGGCCCGTGAGTAACGTCGTCATGAGTTTATGGCCCTATGCACCCTACGCACACATGCAAGACGACACACTTGCTAGTATCTCTAGCTACAAGTACACATTTCGAAATACAACATGATTTGCATCCTTTTCCAAGTCATCCGAGATCATAATTGGTGACAATCATCACCTGTCTCTGCTTGGTTCAAAGTAGTAGTACCTGTCTTTCAAGGGTCGAGGTAACTGGATTAGGAGTGTCGGTGAAACCCTTACGTATATCATAGTATCTTGTCTTTAGAATTACCTTTTTTCTCCTCTAAGCAAGTTATGCAAGCATTGGAAGAGTTAATTAGCTCTATTTACAACATTTATCCATGCAAAGCCGAAATAGAAATAACTAAAATTGCATTACCAATGCTTTGAGAAAATTTGTAGAGGCTAAAAGGAACTTTACTATGAAACTAAGAGGTGTTAAATACTACGGGACAAACCTTACTAGGTGTTAAAACGAGCTAGAGGAGTTGTTTTCTTTTGCTATACCTCTGCTTCTCCAGCCAAACCTCATCTATATGGAGCCCAAGCCCTCGCGGTGAGACCTCATTTCTAATGCTTGCCACTGGCAGCGAAAATAGCCCAATTTTAGGCATGCCCATGACTACCCCCACCCTTGACATCTCTATATCTACTAGCCCGATGAAACACCCAAATTCACCTCCAATAGATGTTTCAACGGTTGTGCTCGTCCGCTCACCCTATGGCACTTACTCATACTGGTCAACAATTAGTATAACAAGCAAGGTTTAGAATTTTGAGAGCAGGAAAATTTTGTACCTCACTAAAATATCAAAATTTCGAAAACGCTTTGGAGAATTCATTCTCAAAATACCGAACGATGAATGCATATTCACCTAATTTAAATTTAATTGAACTTTCAGATGAAAAAAATAAGCATACAAATATTTGCCATTTCTAAACTTCAGCCAGAATCCGATAAAGCAATGTGTATCCTATTAAATCCTGAGAGATGTGAGTAGTTAGTGTCATGCTATTATGTACTAGTGCAACCTTTATCCAGTATCAGCTCAGATCTATCAATATACACTAGTAATGAAGATTTTAAAATTTTTAATACAAGTATTTCTTGGGCCTCATTGAATTATCAGAATTTTCATAAATTCATTCAAAATTCGATCTTGGAATTTTTATAAAAACTAGTGAATTTTAGATTCTTTGTTAATCCAAATTTAATTTGAGTTTGGTTGAATCTACTCCCTCTGGTTCAAATTAATTGATTTGGATTTCTAGATTCGGCTATACCTAGACTTGTTTTAATACTAGATACATTCGAATCTAGACAAATCTAAGTCAATTAATTTAGATCAGAGAGTAGCCCAAAGTTTTCCAGTGACAAATATTGTACTACCTACCAAAATTTCAGATACGTGGTCGAAGTTTCGAACACAACTATAGCAGTATATATAACTAGAGGAAATTAACTAATACCTGCAATATATATCTTATCATCCCACCACCTGCAAGTTTAATTAATCAGCCGATGGAATCGCCAAAATCCTGATGCATTTGCACAGGCGGTGGCATGCGTTTCAAATTTCAAACCATGCACGGCGATTCAAATCCCTAACGTATACGTACCTGACACAAACAAATCTATCATCCCCAGCCACACGGACGAGTAGATCTAATCTACCGCCACATTGATTAATCCACCGCCGGTACAGTGCCAGTACTATTTCGATTAGTTAATTCAGTGATAATGTCTGCATGCAGCCTAGAGTACTCCACACAAAAATCAGCATGCACCCATTTTCCGTTGCTCTGCAAACCAAAAAAGAAACAAGGCTCATTTGTGATTTGCCGTTTGCGGCAAGAATATTCATCTCGTTTGCGGCAAGAAGTAATCCTTATTTACCGCAAGAGTATGGATGATGGAGAGTCTATATTTACTGTGGGAAAGGATAAGGAACAAGAGCAGGGATGGTGAGTCTATAGAAGTGGTCACGGCGGCAGCGTGCAGCCAGTGGGTGCATGTGTCAGGAAGATTCGTACAGTGCATCAATTTCAGTGCAGCCAATGGGGCATCAAAACGTCATCATCCTGATTCTCTATCCACTAATAATCCCCCTCGGTAATGCGGAGTAGTTAAGCATCTGTCGGCCTGCATATGCTGCCCGTATCACATAGGGATTAATTACCGCAATACTAACTATAGAGAAAATAATTTACTTTTCCGTTTGAATAATAAGATGGGTTTAATCTTTGTACTCCTGTGATGAGAGATGCATGACGAGTGGAACTGCATGGGGAGGTGTACACGTGAGACTCATTTGCTGTTTTGGCTTGTTCTCTGGTAATCGTCGTGCTGTCATCTTCCGCTGTCTTAATAAAAGTTAAAAAAGATAATATAGAAATGTAGAATGCTTTCAAGAAAGAAAAAAGGTGATCATGGAGGGGCAAATTAGTATCATCATATCCCTTTTTTTCTTGTCTCCAACTGCATGCGTGCCAACTTTCGCGTGGTGTTATATTATGTGACATAGTTAGAAGGAAAAATCTCAAACTTGGTATATTGATTATGTCTCAAAAAACCCTTCACAAAATGACCTATCTCATTCGAGGTTTCTTGGCTTTCGGGTCAAATGACCAATGTTATGGCTAGAATCAAGGCATAGTTTGTGATAATATGGCCATATTGTGCATATATGTGCATCATGGCATGGCAAACAATGTTGCAAGAGGAAGTTTTCCTTTTTATCACACCAAAAAGGCATTTTCCATTTTCCGAGCATAAAAAACGGACGGTTTTGTGAATCAACCACCAAATGGCTAATTCAAAAAACCACCAACACATTTTATAAAAATACTAGACCACCTTATATGGATAATGTACCAACAGGGGGATCTGAAACCTTTCCGTCCACCTCTGGTGAAAAAGACAAATTTCTGCCGAATCGACAGGAAGTGGGTCAGATATGAACTACAGGTACATGATACGATGCTCATGATTTTTTACAAAAATCATTTTTAGGTTCACAATATGCTATTTTATCAAAAAAAACAATGCAAGTTGAGCGAGGCTTGGCCCCGGGATAAGAATCATCATGCCCGTTGTTCGACAAAGTTTGTCGATAGTTTAAAACGAGGATAAAAAAATAAAAAAAGATCAAAACAGTGCGAAACCTTCGCGTGGTGGTATATTATGTGACATAGTTAGAAGGAAAAATCTCAAACTTGGTATATTGATTATGTCTCAAAAAAACCTTCACAAAATGACCTATCTCATTCGAGGTTTCTTAGCTTTCGGGTCAAATGACCAATGTTATGGCTAGAATCAAGGCATAGTTTGTGATAATATGGCCATATTGTGCATACATGTGCATCATGGCATGGAAAACAATATTGCAACAGGAAGTTTTCCATTTTATCGCACCAAAAAGGCATTTTCCATTTTCCGAGCATAAAAAACGGACGGTTTTGTGAAGCAACCACCAAATGGCTAATTCAAAAAACCACCAACACATTTTACAAGAAATACTAGACCACCTTATATGGACAATGTACCAACAGAGGGATTTGAAACCTTTCCGTCCACCTCTGGTGAAAAAGACAAATTCCTGCCGAATCGGCAAGAAGTGGGTCAGATATGAACTACAGGTACATGATACGATGCTCATGATTTTTTACAAAAATCATTTTTAGGTTCACAATATGCTATTTTATAAAAAAAACAATGCAAGTTGAGGGAGGCTTGGTCAGATTCAAGTGTATACAAAAGATGCGGCATTTAAATATCCAATCAATTCAAAAATGTTAATACAAAAGAAGCGGCATTAAAATATGATTTGCTCTAATAAAATAGGGTTAGATTCCTTTTTAGATGCTTAATATTTCTTATGTTCAAAGTTTTAGGATTTAACAATTTATTTTTGTTTGAATTGAATAATCAAAATTTATATGTAAGTGTTTTAATCATTTTGAAAATTTTCATGTAAAGTAAATATAAAATGTTTTTACATGAATGGATAGATATTATTTTTCTGAAAATTATGATATATTATTCATATTTTTCTGAGTTGAAATGAAAAAGATATGAATTTTCTAAATTCATATCCTATTTTTTGAATTAAAAATGACCCTTTAATGCATGAAATAAATGCCCCCCCCTTTAGCACCGGTTCTAGACACGAACCCGTGTTAAAGGCGGCCCCCCCCTTTAACACCGGTTCCAGACACGAACCGGTGTTAAAGGCGAGGGCGCCCCCGCCTTTAACACCGGTTCGTGTCTGGAACCGCCTCGCCTTTAACACCGGTTCGTGTCTGGAACCGGTGTTAAAGGGGGGGTGTTAATAAATGCGCGCGCGAAACGAATTCCCCCCCTTTAACACCGGTTCGTGGCTGGAACCGGTGTTAAAGGGGGAGGGGTATTAAATGCCGCCTTCCCCTTCCTCTCTTCTCCCAGCCAAATCGATCGAACTAGGAACGAAATTAGCAGAGGATCTCGCCATCGCCGTCGGACATCCACGCCTGTCGCCATCGCCGCCCTGCTGTCCGCCGCCGCATCCGCCATCGCCGTCGGATTTCCACGCCTGTCGCCATCGCCGCCCTGTCGTCCGTCGTCGCCTTCCTCGCCCCTGTCGCCACCATCGCCGTTCGTCGTCCTCGCGCCGCCCCGACGTCGCTCATCGCCGCCGCCGCCCGCGACAGCCGCCGCCCGTTTGCCGCACGCCGCACGCCGTCCCCCGCACCGGTTCTGCGCGCCGCCCGCGCCCCGCGCTTCCCCAGCCGCGCCTCCACCGTATGGCCGGCGCCCCGCCACCCGCGCTGCCAGCTGTCGGCCGCCCCGTAGAGGTTAGTATTAGTTTAGTATTTTATTTAGTTAGTTTTTGGGTTAGTTTAGTGTTAATTAGTTAGTATTAGTTAATTATTAGCAGTTTAGTGTGTATTAGTTAGTATCTTTTTTAGTAGTTAATTATTAGTAGTTAATTAGTTAGTATTAGTTTAGTATCTTTATTTGGGTTAGTTTAGTGTTAATTATTAGTAGTTAGTTAGTATTTTATTTAGTTAATTAGTTAGTATTAGTTTAGGGTTATTTAGTGTAGTTTAGTGTACGGGGACGGGCGAGCGATGGCCAGGTGGAGTCTGGCGGCGCACGCGCGCTAGTCCGACGCTCGGCGCTCGCCGGCGGCTGCTCGTGGACTGCGCGGCCTTAGAAGGTGGACTGCGCGGCCTTAGAAAAAAATAGATAAATAAAAAAGGAATGTCGGTGGCGGCCTTAGAATTGAAGAAGGTGGACTGCGCGGGCAGCTCTTTGGCGAGCGTCGTGGCTTCTCCCCTCGGTCTGGGGCCTATCTTGGGGACAACGGGCGGGGCAGAAGACGGGGAAAACCCTTTACCATAGGTCTCTGGGGCCGCCGATTCTGCCAAGTTGTTTGCCGTCGCTGCCGTCGCTCTGGTGACCATACTGAGGCGGCGCCGACACTATAATGCTTGCCTCGGCCTCCTCTTTCGAACAACGCCCGTTTTATGTAGGCCGTACCACGCTACCTCGCGCGCCCTAGGTTGCTCTCCAACGCCGCCAGCCTCCGGTCAGCCACTGTAGCTAGCCCCTCTCATATGCATCTGGGATTTCTCCGAATTAGGGTTTGGACCCCTCGGAACTCGTTTAAAATGATCAAGCATCCTTAGGGTTTTAATTTCATTTATGTATTTATTTGTGTATTTTTGTATGAATAATATGTATATTTGTGTATAAATCCAAGTCCACTTGAATGTTTACACTCTTACTCTAGATAATATTATTGTTTTAGAAACTATGGATCCACTTAGTAGAAACCTTGAAGAAGAAGAAATAATGGATCCAATTATTGACGAGGACACCTCACAATATCTGAACTTGGAGGGACATGATGACAGCTCAAGTAGTCATGAAAAACATGAAGACTCCGGTGAACGCAATTTAGTGATTACAAAGTCCGGCGAGGTATATGCATTGATTAAGCCTCTGCTGAATTCCACCAACAATCTTCTTCTACATGTATTAATTAACGCTTCTTTCTTCTTTTAGCCCTCTGGATCGACCAGCCAGCAACCATCTTCTTCTACGAAAAAGAGCAAGCGAGGCGCGAGCCATCGGTTGAAAGATCGTGCAAAGTTCACGATCGAAGCAGTCCGTGTTGATGGCAGGCCGATGGAGCCCAAGAAGGCCGCAGACAAATTTGTACGTCAGGCTGGAGTTCTTGTTAGGGACCAAATCCCAATCATAATTGAAAATTGGAATAAGCCAAAGAAGGGCGACGGTACCTTTGTCGATGAAAGATCCAAAGAAACACTTTGGAATTCGTTGTTGGTAAATTTCACCCTTCCGCCAGAGGAGGATGAAAACAACCCGGTTATAAAGGAAAAGGTCAAAGAGTGGACTCTAAAGAAGATGGCTGACGCTTTCCGCAACAGGAAGACAAAATTGAACAAATTTGTCAAAGCGCGCGAGACTCCAGATTTCGAAGACGCATATTATGCGAAGATAAGACCTCACTGGCCCGAATTTGTGACATATAAAAAAAGAGCTATAGCTAAAAAGAGGTCAGAAACCAATACGCTTAATGCCAAGAAGAAGGAATATCACCAGAGGATGGGGTCAGGTGGCTACATATCTCAGAGGCCTAAGTGGGAGGAAGTTGAGAAGGCCCTGCGCGCTAGAGGGATCACACCCCAGACAGATGGGTGGGAACTACGTGCAAAGACTTGGTTCTACGGAATCGGGGCAAGGTTAGACCCAGAAACAGGATTGTGTATCTTCCCAACCCTCCTTGCCAAACCCGTCACTGAACTCATCACGACATACGAGGAAACATCCGCCAGGACCTTCCATCCCGACAGAGAGAATGACCAGCTCACACGCGCCATCGGTAAAAAAGAACACCCTGGACATGCACGAGGCACATGGGGTATGACGTGGAAGGATGGGTTTGCCGAGTGGAGCGACTCTTACAGATGGCGTGACAGAAAAGAAAAAGAGCGTACAGAGCGGATGACACAGATAGAACATGCACTTGCGGCGCTGCAGGCGCAAGTGAATGCACAACAGAGCCATCAAGCTACCGGCCCATCTCAGCGGCACGAAGAGCCTGCATTGGAAGCTGCCGGCGGCCCAGACTCTACGCGGAAAAGCAGCGTGGCTTCGACGGAGAACGTGCAGCCCACACTTGAAATGGCGGGTCCTCGATACCCCGTGGATGAGATCACAGAGAGCGAACACGCTGAGCTGCATGTGAGATTAATGGGCTTATCCATTAAGGTGGCTGTCGGCTATGCCTTACCTCCTGTAGCTGGTGGAACTTACCACTGCCGACCGATTCCAGATGGCTATGCTATTGTCGGGGTGGATGAGGTTGTGAAGGAATATGAGGAAGCACAACTTGACCATGCTACAGGTGAAGGGGAAACTCAACTCAAATTTGCAGTGAAAACAACCATTCTTTGGAAGAAGGAACACATCGTGCTTCCAAATTGGAGGCCGCTGGAACCCCCGCCGTCTCCGCAGCGTCAGCAGTCTGAGCCGCTTCAGCTATCTCCTGCGCAGCAGCCATCTCCGGCGCTTCAGCCATCTCCGGCGCGCCAGCTATCTCCGGCCCGTCAGCCATCTCCGGTGCTTCAGCCATCTCCTCAGCGTAAGCGGAAGAGCACTGTCACAAAGAGCATCACTAGCACTGCCACAAAGAAATCCGCAGAAACCGTACGCCAAAGAGTTCAAAAAACTACGTCCTGCAGCCTTCCGCCAAGCCATTGCCGGTTTTACCGTGGAATCGCAGCGACGAGGAGACCAATAGGATCTCGGAAGAAGAGGTCAAGAAATTCTTTGCACCTAGACGGGCCGATCCAAAGGAGAAAATAGATCCGGCGGTGGTGGAGAAGTTTTACAAAAATCTTTTGAAACCTGAAACCCCACTTGTGCCGGACTACGAGCGCCAGATTTTGAAGGCGGATGCAAGGCATCGTAGGGAGACTAAAAGTATCAGTCGTGAGGCACCCCAGAAAACAGTTCCCATGCTCGGAGAGCAGGAAAACCAATCATGCGCCCCGCTCCGACTGTTCGACACACGGGACGCTCCTCCCGTAAATGATTACGAGGCAGAGCTACAAAGAAAGGCCAATGAGATGGGGATGAGTTACATTGCATACTTCAACATCATGGGAGACAACTTGCCCAAATGCGATGCCAACCCCATACAGCCATGGAAGTATGGGAAGAATCTCGTCAAGAAAGAGGAGCTCAAGAATCTACCAACAAAGATGCGAAAATTGCACAAGTGGTACCTTGATTTCTGCAAGACGAGAAAGGAAGAATGGATCACAGCGAATATAAGAGATGAGATTTTCTTCTGCGGAGACGACGGGATCGACTTCAACATTCAAGACTTGCATTTTCTATTCAATCAGAAGGAACTCGACAAAGCTGCCATCAGCCTTTATTGTGTGTAAGTACTATTTCTGTAATTTATATCTCATCTCATTCACTTCATTAATTGCATGTATATATATATGCTCACCATATATGTATATACTATTATGCAGGAAAAAGGTTATGGAATGCAGGAAAGGAGGCCCTTTTGACATTGGGTTTGTTGACCCAAATAGAGTTCATGAAGAAGTGGTAAGAACCAAACTCGGGCAAACAGAAGATTACTTGCTAAGGTCTTTACTGAGACAACAAACCAAAAGGGAAATACTATTGCCTTACAACTTCTCGTGAGTACTGTTACCTCTCTCTTGTACACATTCAATTTCAGCTTACTCGATGTTAAGTGTAACTGATGATGAGTTATGCGTGCGTAGGTTCCACTTTATTCTGCTAGTCATTCAACCCGACTCAGGAAAAGTCCTTGTCATGGACTCGTTACGAAAAGAAAAAGAGATATGGGCAGACTTTAGAGAGATGCTCCAGAGGTAATTTCAATCATATTATCACACTAGATCGGCAACTTTCGTGACAACAAGTAATTAATTACTCCTTTATCCATTTTCTTTGACGGACAGGGTTTGGAAAAGGTTCACGGGCAGGGCCGTGGGTGAATGGTCAGAAGAACTAAAATTTGTAGACCAAAATGTAAGTAATACTAGCTAACTAGGTCTGCGTATCTCTTTGATTCTGCTTCCAATTCCATTATATCATGCTTTATTGATTATTATTTTGATTGAACTCTCTATTCTTGTAAAGTGCGCGCATCAGGGACACGGCAATAACTTATGTGGGTACTACGTTTGCGAGTTCATTCGCAACACGATATGTGCGACGGGCCAAGCCGCACTAGAACAACTTAGAGTAAGTAAACAAAGTCCACAACATTATTTTATTACCATCAATTGTGTTGAGTTTTATTTTTATATATATATTGACGGCCCTTTCTTCATATATATTCAGATCGAACGGATGCGGGACCAACTCCTACCATTTAAACGCATACGAGCCATTCAAGAGGAATTGGCGGGGTTCATACTTGATGAGGTCGTCACGCCTGGCGGAGAACTCTTTAGATATCCACCAAAATGAACGATGACGATGTATGTGCCGATGACGATGTATGTGCCGATGACGATGTTTGTGTATAATAATAGTTGCTTAATTATTCATGTACTCGTATGTACCGATGACGATGTATGTGTATACCGCTCCCGATCGATTCCCCCTCCCCCCTCCCGCAGAAATACGCCTAGAAGGGGAAGAGGCAGAACTCTGCCGCGACAGAGATAGTTCTGCCGCGGCAGGAAAACGGCCTAAATCTCTGCCGCGGCAGAAGAAACTTTAACACCCGAACCGGTGTTAAAGGGGGGGCTGAGGCCTGCGGCAGCCCCACGTGCGCCACCCTTTAACACCGGTTCGTATAAGAACCGGTGTTAAAGGGGCACCCCTCTAACACCGAACCCTCAACAGCGGTTGTAGAACCGCTATTAGAGGGCCCTCCCAGGCTTTAATTGGCTGCTGCTTGGGGGGCTGCTGGGGGGTGGGGGGCACGCACGAACGGCCCGTGAGTAACGTCGTCCTGAGTTATGGCCCTATGCACCCTACGCGCACACACATGCAAGACGACAAACTTCCTAGTATCTCTACCTACAAGTACTACACATTTTGAAATTCACCTTGATTACCTTTTCCAAGTCATCCCAAATCATAATTGGTGACAATCATCGTCATCCCAAATCATAATTAGAGTAATTGTCTACTCTCTTGGTTCCAAGTAGATGTCTTTCTGGGTCGTGGTAAATGGACTAGGACTATCGGTGAAATGTTGCATATATATCCTATCTATACCTTAGAATCGCCCTTTTTGTCGTCTAACAAAGTTTTGCAAGCATTGGAGGAGCTATTTTTTTTGTGAAATTCCACCGATCCATTAATAATCATCGACAACAGTATAAGGAGATTCAAACGTAATATAAATTACTAACGGGTCATTGGACCACCTAGCAATGACAACAAACACTAGCGCGAGCCGAATGCTAGAGCCGGACAAAAAATGTCGTAGTAGCACCTGTGGTAGTAGACAAATGAAAAGTCGTTGTGCTAAGGACTCTTAGGACCAACGCACCAGAGCAGCAACCATAGATAATAATGACAACCGTAGATCAAAGAGACTGTCCTAAAAAGAAACCAATGAACACAAACACAGATCAGATCCCAAAAGATTCATCGGACAAATGACTACACGCGCCCTCCGTCGATGCTAGATGCACCACAAGAGCGAGTATAGAGAGGGAAGAACCTTATTCTGACTTCAGGATATAGTTGTCGCCTCAACGTCCTGAAGAAGACACTAAAAAGGGCTAAACAAAACACGAAAAATCTCCCGCCGGCGAGAGGTCATGGTCTGTCACACCTCCGAGGCCCCAGGGCCACCGGAGGCGGAGCAGACCCATGTCATCATCGGCGAGGGCAACGAAACCCTAGAAGCGGAGGAACTTGCAACATAGTGCGATGGAATGAGATTGCATGTATGTTCCTCTCTCTCTCTCCTGGCAGCTACGAGTACCGATTCGGTTTTATTTGAAGGATCTAATTAGCTCTATTTATAACATTAATTCGTGCAAAGCCGAAACAGAATAACCAAAATTGCACTAGAATTCTTTGGTAAAATTTGGAGAGGCTAAAAGGAGGTTTATTATGAATTAGAGGACATTTATATATATTACTCAGGGAGGTGTTAAATACTATGGTACAATGTGTTGAAAATATAAGCAATAATCTATATGATTTAATTCGAATAATAAACTGATAAAGCATGATCATACAAACGGTACTAAAACCAATCATGCAGATCAACAAAGTAGATGAATAGATTACATCTATAGAAGATAAACCTATCATATATACATCAAACACTAGAACAAAGAACTCTAGCATAATCTGAAAAAGATAGTTGAGGATCACATATAGTGAAGGCTGAATAGCGGCGGCGGCAGCAGCAGCCGCAGCGATCGCAGCGGAGTTGTCGCTCGTGTTGAGGTTGTCAACGAGACTGGTGACGTCCGGAAAGAAGTCGTCATTCGGAAACTCGTTGTCGGACGACGTCGTGGTTGCCAGTAGTCGTGCTTGACCGCTCCCCAAAAACCCGATCGCCCCTCACATGTATAGGTTCACGAGAGGCGGGGTTCCAGAAGCCTGCTGTCTCGATCTGCGGTGCATACCGCAAGCCAGGATGGGGAAGACGAAGACGGCGGCGCAAGGTTCTGGAGGTAGGCGCGTGTGTGGATTGATTACCGATTAGGTTTAGCGCAGACGCTATATAGTGCAGGTTGGGGAGACCATGGGGCTTAGCCCACGATACATAAAAACTGGAAACGGCTGTAATTAACGCGTCCATTAATGACTCATAATTAGTTTTTCCCAAAAAGCAAAATAAAGATCGGCTCGGCGAGATTCCCGCAACCCGCGGCGCGCGTCGTGGCGAGGCGGGCGGCGTCGGAGAGGTGTGCGCGAGGGCTTCTCTCCTTGTCACACCTTAGTGAGTGGAGCAACACTCTACTATATAAGGTGGTCATACTCTCCTTTTATTAGCAATGTGGGACTAACCTTTAGCACCACTAGCACAACCATATGCTGGCATACACAAGTGGACCAAAGAGAATTTTAGAATTTATCTAATGGGCCAAAAGCCCATCCAACACAATGCTCACCAGATGTTAAAACAAGGTAGATGAGTTATTATGTTTAGCTAACACTATCCTTCTCCTGCCAAGCCCCATTTATATGGAGTCTATTTGTCAAGCCGTCGTTGTGAGACCTCATTTCCGATGCTTGGCACTGGCAGACAGACCAACCCAATTTTATACCTCGCTGAAATATCGAAAAATTTATACATCACTGAAATATGGAAAGTTCAAAAACTCAGAATTCAATCTCAAATTACCCAATTTTTAATGCATGTTCACCTAATTTTAAATTTGGTTTGGAATTAGTTTGAACCTGGCGCAAATATTTAAGCTTACAAATATTTCAGCATCCAGTTAAATTGCCGGAAACTGCGCTGAAGTTTTAAAACCCTGTGTAGTAATTAAGTACATCCTGTCATCTCACCACCTGCAAAATTAATTAATCGGCCGATCGATTTACTGAATTCCTGGCGCATGTGCTGATGGAACCGGTGGTCGCATGCGTTTCAATTTTCAAACCATGCACGGCAATTCAAATCCCTAACTTATACTACTACTCGACACAACAAATCTATCAGCTCCAGCTACACGGACGGGTAGATCTAATCTACGGCCACTTTGATGAATCTACGGGCCGGTCCAGTACCACTACCAGTACTATTTCGATTAGTTAATTCAGTGATACTGTCTACACATGCAGCCCAGCAGGTATATCACAAATCAGCACCTATTTTCCGTTGCTATGCAAACAAAAGAAGAAACAAGGCTCATTTTGATTTGCCCTTTGCCGCAAAATATTTATCTTTGTTAGAGTATATCACGGTTTAAACATATTAGGTAGTTTCATATTATAATCCAATTCTATCTCTAGTAGTCTTCTTGCCCCCCAAATTTTCTAGTACTATATAAACAGCCCAAGGGCTCACGTTGTAATTACCACAAGCAATATCAATACAGATAATATTCCGCAATTCTACATGGTATCAGAGCGGTTCGTTCCGCCTAGGGTTTAGCCACCGCTTCCGCCGCGCCGCCCCCGGGGAGATCCTTCTCCGCCGGGGGCCGCGCAATAGTAGATTAGATCTTATTTTGCCAAATTTTTCTCGCCGGCCGCTTGACCGGCGTTTCGTCTTCTTTCGCCGATCATAGATCGGATTGCGTCGTCCACAACCATATGTCGTCATCACGCGCCTCTACTTCAACCTCGGCGTCGACTCATCTCCGGCAAATCATCGCCAACGATCGTGCCAAGGAGGCTCCGCGCGGCGCTCCAAGGGACGCCTTCACGCGCTACGTCGGCTTCTCCGTCCTCACGTCGTCACCACGCCGGCCCGTCTTCGCCTACATCAATCGGGACGCAAGTCCCCGAGTACGCGCCTCGCCGTCAACAAAGGGCTTCACCTTCATCACCCGTGGTCATCATCGCCGACAACCATCTACACTAACAACATCGTCACATCGTCGCCGCCACCACCAATCATGGTCATCATCAACGCCAACAAGTTCTTCTACTCGAGCGACGCCGCGCTCATACAAGCGGAAAATACGGGTCTAATCCCCGAAATCAACTACCGCAACAGTTTAATCGTCATCAACATCTACCTCGTCGTCTTCGTCCACCACGACCTCGCCGCCAGAGTCGCAGTCTAATTTTGCACTAAATTTGTTTTCTTCTTGCAACTACTTCATCTACTCCGACAAATCAGCGGACAACTTCTATGCACCGACCGTTCACGGAGAATTTCCCTGCTGCTCCCTCCGGCTCTGGCGTGCATGGCTCATGGTGGTCCCTGTCTTCGCACGTTTGGTATCGGCAACACCGACGCATGCCTTCGTTCCCGACACGCTCCCGAGTCTGGCAAGCTCGGCATTGTGGGTCGATCTACTTTAACTCAAACTACGTCTACCTCAACTACTACGGCGAATTCTCCAGGCTCAACGACGACATCGACCACAACACAACGACATCATCAACTTCATCGACTTCATCAAACAGCGACAACTTCACCGATGGCATCATCGACCACGACTACAACGCCCTCCTTCTGTCTACATCGACATCGACATCCTCTTCCATCTCCGTCTTCGGATTATGCTCCAGTCAGATCGTTCGCGTCACTATCGATCCGACTGCGGTGGAGTGTTAGAGTATATCACGGTTTGGACATATTAGGTAGTTTTATATTGTAATCCAATTCTATCTCTAGTAGTCTTCTTGCCCCAAGTCTTCTAGTATATATAAACAGCCCAAGAACTCACGTTGTAATTATCACAAGCAATATCAATACAGATAATATTCCGCAATTCTACAATCTTGTATAAGTAGCAAAATATTTACTGTGGGAAAGGATAAGGAAGAAGAGCAGGAATGGTGAGTCGAGAGAAGTGGTCACTGCGGCAGCGTGCAGCCAATGGATGCATGTCAGCAAGATTCGGACACTGCATCAATTTCAGTGCAGCCAATGGGGCCTCAAAACGTCATCGTCATGGTTCTCTATCCACTAATCATCTCGGTAATGCGGAGTAGTTAAGCATCTGTCGGGCTGCATATGCTGCCCGTATCGTCATGGTTCTCTATCCACTAATCATCTCGGTAATGCGGAGTACTATATTTGAATAAGATGGGTTTAAATACCACAGGGGAGTACTAGTATAGTACGAGTATGCATGGAACTGCATGGGGAGGTGTATATATGCTGCCCGCGTGCCGTCATCTTCCGCTGTCTTTAAAAGTTAAAAAAGGTAGAAATGTAAAATGCCTTCAAGAAAGAAAAAAGGTCATGGAGGTGCAAATGCATTACGCGTACGTACGATACTTCGTACTCCCTCCGTGAGGGATTATAAGACCAATGGACCACTTTGGTAGGATTAAGAAAATTGATAACTCACCCTCTTAATTACTACATACCCCAATAGTTATACATGCATGAAAGAAGAGAAGAAAAAGACAACTATACATTGGATAAGAGATGGTAATAAATAAAAAAGGACAGATAATTCTTATATTTTAAAAAAACGCTTAGGTCTTATTATCCATAAAGAAGGGAGTATAGGGGAGGTGCAGCCACTTGGTCATGGAGTAGATACCCTCCTTTCCGACTCCCAAAGCTCTCGTTATGGGGGCGTCCGAAAGGCCCCAGATAAAGGAACAAATTTGGACTATCATCATACTCCCTTTTCTTGTCACCAACTGCGTGCCTGCCAACTTTGAATAATATTCATTCGCATGCAGGATTGGACGTAGAAACAGGGAAAAAGTAGGGTCTGTATGTCACATGTGGTGGATTTCTATAGCATTTTAAGACGTCGAATTTCTGTAAGAAGTGTCTTTAGATGGTGCTTATAGGAATTAATCAAACACATGAATTTAGGATTGATGAGAGAGAGTAGGGAGAGATGGAATGAAAGCATTGGGTTTCGCTTGTTCGCGGGCGAAGGGGCTATTTAACCCAAAGTAAAAAATAGCGCGCTATGGTATTTAGCGCCGAGCTTCCCAGGATGCTATACACGCTATAGCATGTTATAGCACGCGCTATTTAAAATAGCGTTTGCAAAAAAAAATATTTTTAGTCTAAACATAAATGATTTCAGCATCTAAAATTTGTCCAGGAACAATTACATGCATTAAAAAGTCAAGAATAAGACCAATCCACGACAAAAAAAACAGAGTCACACAATCACAGTCTCAACGATATGGGGCACATACCCATAAACATGTCAAGAATAGAGAACTAGATAATTTTAAGGCAGCCTAATAAGAACATAGCATGAAGTATTATTCAGAATCAGATGGAGAATGCATGTGGAAGTCATCTTCTGAATCAGAAGATGAACTAGCAGATTGCAATTCGTCGTTCACATAAACAGGAAGGAGCTTCTTCTTCCTAGGACGGAACACTCTCTTTCTTTTTGATGCAGCTACTTGTTCAGCTTCAGCTACAACTTCACCTTGCACAACACCTGTGATCCACTCATTATCTTCATCTTCTATTACACTAGCAAATGTGTTGTCTTCAAGTGGGTCCCTATTTTTCATCCCTCTCTTTTGCTCGAGTCTAGAGTTGGCTTTGATAAACACAAGGTCCCTCATTGTGTTATGGAGGAGCCTATTGCGTCTCTTTGTTTGAACCTGTAGGTGAAGTGGCAACATCTCAATATTGTAATATGTAGGTACAAGTAAAATAAATGGTACTGTCTTTAGGTGAGGTGGCAAAACTTGAACATGGCAAAAATATTGTAAAATGCTGCTGCTATCTACAAGAGTACATCTACAGATGCACTTATTTCTTACTTGCTGAAAAACACTAAAATTCCTCTCACAAGCTGAGGAGCTGCATGTCAAACTCAGAATTCGCATCGCCAATATCCTGAGATTTTGTGCACTTGTCCCATGATTGGACCACCATTTAGCTTCATAAAAGGGCAAGAAACTAGAGATAAGATAAACCATACAAGTTGTGATTTGATAATTAAGAGAAATATAAATATTTACCTGGATCAAAGCTCTTGTTTCTCCGCTGCCGCCTAGCAATGTCCCTTCCAAACGACCCCTCTTCATCATTATATATCTGAATCTCATCCATGATTTTGTCTTGAAGGAGCTTATCTCCAACCATTTTTTCCATGCAAGTTACAAGACCATCTTTAAATGTCCCATCTATCTCAATATCCAGCTTGTTTGAATAGTAGTAGTACGGATTCAAGTAATATCCAGCCCTATGCAGTGGCATCTTTAGCTTGTTGTCCCATCGTTTATCCACAATCTCCAAAACTTGTTGAAAACAAGTTGGCTTATCATTTTCAAATTTGGCTGATAGCTCTTGCTTTGCATCTAGAAAAGCACCATATATGAACCCCATAGATGGTACATCGCTGTCCATTCTCCTCAGCAAAATAGCTAGTGGCTCAAAGAAACTAACAGCAACATCTACTCCTTTCCAAAAGTTTTCAGAACGCACAACTTTGCTGGCTTCACTTCCCTTTGCCTTTTTTAAGTAGCCTAATTCATCGAGCTCATCTGATCTAAACAGCTTTTGGAGTTGTTTCTTGTTGTCCATCATGCTCTTCAAGTTCAAATATGCTGTAGCAAACCTAGTAATACCAGACCGAACTAAATCTTTCCCAAGAAATGTCCTCATTAGGTCTAACACCCTAGTGTGTGCATAAAGGAAAACAGTCACAGCTCTACCTTTTTTAATAGTAGCATCAACTATTGGAAGCTTCCCAATGTCCTCTAACATTAGATCAGTACAATGGGCAGCACAACCATTCCAAAATATGGAGGGGCGTTTTGCTTTCAATAAAATCGATGCTGCCTGATTCACACTAGCATTATCGGTCACCACTTGAACTACATTTTTCTCCCCTATCTCTTCTATGCACTTATCAACAAGCTCAAAGATGTATTTTCCATCTTTCTTCACAGCTGAACAGTCGACAGAATCGAGAAAAACCACACCATACACACTATGAACTACCAGATTCATTACCCCTCTTCCTCTAATATCTGTCCATGCATCTGTCATGACTGTACATCCAGTGAGCTCCCAAGATTGTTTATGTGCCTTGAAGGATTCCAACACTCTTTGCTTCCTCTTCTTCAATAATGGTCCACCCAATTCATAAGGACTAGGACCATGCAATTCTTTGCCATAACGTCCAATTGACTCAAGCATAAGGTCAAAGCTTGGAAGCAGGACTGCATTGTGTGGAATGCTAGCTTCATAAAAGAACTGGGAAATGTACTCACATGCACGTCTCCTTTTCCGTTCTCTCTCCGCAGTTGTCAGCTTTGATTGGACCTTCTCGGTAAATTTTCCCTTCCTTGAAGCTACAACCTCTTCAGTTGTCAATTGACAGAATTTGTCCATAGGACCACTTGAGGTAGATGCTGCACCCTTGCTTTTGCCTCTTCCTGACTTGAGCACAACAACAGAATTGTCATCGTCATCACTTGAGTTTTCCTCCCCCTCTAAGTGGCTCAAGTCTACTTCAGATCTTCTTCTCTTCCGTTCCTTAATTACCATTGCCTTTTTCTCACCCTTCTTTGTCAAAAACTCAAGAATTTCATCTTTTACATCATTTGGAACTTTTAAGCAGGGAGTAACACCAGAATTTGGGATGTTGGCCAGGTGGAGCTTGATTCTAGTAATGCCATTGGTGTACACATTATGACAGTAGATGCACCTGAGAGAATTCTTCTTGTTGATATCTGGACAAATACAATACTTCCATGCTGGGTCAACTGATTTCACAACGGCAACGGGTACCTGCGCCGTTGATGCCGAACTTGACACCCCAATACCTACAATCAGAGAACATGGTCATATAACTGGAGAGTCTACATGTATTATGCAACTACCATAAGTACTACTCCCTCCGACCTAAATTAGTTGACTCAAATTTGTCAAGGTACAGATGAATCTAATACTAAATCATGTCTAGATACGATCGAATCTAGACAAATCTAAGTTAACTAATTTGGATTGGAGGAAGTAGTTCTTTTTAACTAAACAGACAGTCTACATGTATAGAAAAATTAATTAAACAGACAGTCTACACCGGAATTCTACCAAGTATACAATAAATGCAAACCAACACACGATCAGTACAGGCTGGAGCAACACCAACACACTACGTCAGAACCAAGGATTGGGATTTCAAGAATTAGTTCAATACATCAGTACCTCTCAAGATACAATGCTACCTCACCACAATACTACGACCGTACCAAGGATTTAATCAGTACATGCTGGAGCAAAACATCCCGTAGATCAGACCAGGACAAATCAATAGATCGGTGAATAACAAGACAGACTAACTTGCCTGGTGCCTCACTTGCCGACGGTGCAGATGGCTGGGTCATGGTGGAGAACCAGGGAGGAGAGGACCGGAGTAACCAACCGTCGCTACCACGGACTGAGAAGCACCGCCGCCGCTCGCGAGCAGATTTGGTGACTACAGGAACGATCTGGTGGGGGCTGGGATTAGGTTTGTCTATGACAGAATAGTTTTGGCCTTTTGGGCCGATGGGCTATAGAGTATAGATTTAGCTTCTTTTTTTCAGCGCTAAAAAATATAATCATGCTATAACGTTTTGATAAATAGCGTCATTTAGCATGCTATTTTACAATTAGCGGCATAGCGTCTAAAATAGCTTAAACTTAGCGCCGACGCTCTAAATTTGCTATAGCGTGCTATAACGTGCGCTATAGCGCGCTATTTTTTTCCTTGATTTAACCCCTGCGCCTGTCGGTGTCGCACTCCTCACCTCTCGCCATCGCAAATCCTAGCCACCGCCGCCACCACCACCACCGCGAACGATGAAAACTCCGTCATGGATGAAGAAGGGAAGGGGCAAGAACGACCATGAGGCGTCTGGCTCTAGCAGCCAGCGCTCTGGCCGGATGTCGGCCTTCCTCCGCGGCACGGCCGTGTCACCTCCGCTGCGGCCAGAGGATTTCCGGGACCGCCGTGCGGAGGCTCGCCCGCCACCGCGCCCGGAGGGAGAAAGCTGCGACCGCCGGTACTTCCGCATCGCGGAGTGCGAGCGTCCCTGGAGGGAGGGACGGGGCATCCAGCACAACGACGTGTCACTGCCCACCAGCTGGCACCTCAACCGGGACCGTGTCCCGGTGTCGCCCTTGCCCAAGGAGGGCAAAGGGCTGGAGGAGGAGACCCGCCGCCGATCAGGGGCCTCCCGCCGATCCGACCCTGCCTACCAAAGCATGGCCTACTGGAAGGAGTGGCCCGCCTAGGAGGACAAGGTGCTGCCGCGCCACCACCATACGCCGTGACCTGCAGCCGGGGGAGGTCTACCCCGTCCCCGACATCGACTCTGATGAGGAGGGCGCCGCCAACTACTCCGACTTCGAGCTCGGAAGCGAGGATGACAACGACGAGGGCGACGACGATGACATCATCGTCAAGGAGGAGGCGGTGGACGACGTCGCTGCCAACCTGCCCCGGAGTACCGCGAGGTACTGGCGCGGGGCTACGACGAGGACGCCTTCACCGAGAAGGTCATTGCGGCCAGCGCGCAGGAGGAGGAGGCCCTATGGCGCGGCTACGAGGAGGCCCTCACGCTCACCCGCATGGTGGCTGAGACGAACGTCCAGCTGCCTCCACCACCGCCGCTGCCGGTTTGGGCGCCTCCGATCGCGCGAGAGGTGGGCATGGAGCTTGCGCACCTCCAGCAGTGGGATCCGTGGCCTGTGCGGGCGATCAACCCGCCTGCACCCGTTGTCGCTCCCCCTCCGGCCCTGCCGCCGCCCAACCTCTGGACACCGCTGGAGTACATCGACCTCGACCCGTAGATGGATGAGGCGGCGCCGGCGCGCGAAGATCGGTTTAGGGTTTAGTTTAACTTATATTTTTTATATTTCGATTGTAAATTAAGTATAAACTTTGCCAGTTTTTCACCCGTAAATTAAGTATATTTTTTATATTTACCGTCACTGACTTACTGCTGGCCGTGTCAGGCCCATTCAATCACCTCGCTGTGCCTCCGTCTTCTGTATCTTTCCCTATAGTTCAACATACATAATACAAGCTGCATATACTCTCTCTCTCTCTAGCTGCGTATACATGTGGTCCAGTAGTATTTTTTCCCTCTCACTCTACTCTCAATGTAGCTTTGCTTGTCACGTGCATGCATGCATGCCACACGGAATAATAGGAAGGAGGCCAGAGAGAGTACAAAAGGAAGTGAGGAAGTTAGCTCAGAAGGGAAGGCCTACTCCCTTCACAAAAGCCAGCGCCGGCACATCAACCCAGCCAGGTCTCGTCTCGTCTATCAGTCTATCACGACTCACACAAGTCGCGAGAGGTCGATCCATGCATGTTAGTCTGGTCGCCGCACTACAGGACGCGCGCTACGCCAAGGGCAAAAAATCGTCGGTGTAGACAAAATACCCTCGGCGTATGCATGGTACGCCGACGGCTGCGCTCGGCGTAGCCTCCTCGGCAAATATCTCCCTAGACAAAGCACACTCAAGCCGTCGGCGTATCGAAATACCGTCGGCGTAGCCCGTCGGCCGGTTGCAAAAACATTTTAAAAAAAATAATTTTCTTTTATTTATTTTCTCAATTTTTTTATTTTTTAAATTGTTTGACTCATTAATCTCTCACTTTGAACATTTTTACCACTAATTACACTTAATACTTGATTAAATTTCAGTCTTAGTTAAACTTTCCGTCCGGTCACCCATCCTAATACTACTCCAGCTCCAGCACGTTTAACTTTCTTGTTCTTTCAAAATCCGCTTCCGCAAAGTAATTCATACATTGTTGTCAATATTATGATATCAATCCTATAAACTCTTATATCATCATGTCATATGTTTGTATTTTTGAAAATTACAAACAATTATTTAAATAAACATTAATGAATAAGTAAAATATTATTGAATTCAAATAAAAATATAATTTTACTTTTTTGTATTTTTCTATTTAATATGGAATAATTAATATCTTTAAATCTGTAAATCGGAATCCAACAAATAATATGTCTAAATTGATCAGAAAAATGAGAGGAATCCAAATATGATATCCATATCAACTAGTCACAAACCCTCCGTTTTTGAATTAGCTAGTTGGTGGTTGCTTTAGAAAATCCCCTTTTTACGCTCGGATAATGAAAAATGGCTTTTTGGTGCGATGAAAAGGAAAACTTGCATTGGATCTTTGATAAAATAGCATATTGTGAACCCAAAAATGATTTTTGTAAAAAAAATGAGCATCGGATCATGTACCTGTAGTTCATATCTGACCCACTTCCTACCGATACGGCAGGAATTTTTCTTTTTCACCAGAGGTGGACAGAAAGGTTTCGGATCCCCCTGTTGGGACATTGTCCATATAAGGTGGTATAGTATTTTTATAAAATATGGTGGTAGCATTTTGAATTAGCCATTTGGTGGTTGCTTCACAAAACCGTCGGTTTTTTGTGCTCGGAAAATGGGAAATGGCTTTTTGGTGCGACGAGAAGGAAAACTTCCTCCTGCAACATTGTTCGTCATCCCATGAGGCATGTGTATGCACAATATGGACACATTATCACAAACTATGCCTTGATTCTAGCCATAACATTGGTCATTTGACCTGAAAGCCAAGAAACCTCGAATGAGATAGGTCATTTTGTGAAGGTTTTTTGAGACATAATCAATATATCAAGTTTAATATTTGTCCTTATAACTATGTCACATAATATGACACCACGCGAAGGTTTCGCATTGTTTCGATCGTTTTTGAATTTTTTATGCCTGTTGTAAACTATCGTCAAACTTTGTCGAACGATGGGCATGAAGATTTTTAGCTTGGGGCCGAGCCTCGCTAAACTTGCATTGGATCTTTGATAAAATAGCATATTGTGAACCTAAAAATGATTTTTATAAAAAAACATGAGCATCGGATCATGTATCTGTAGTTCATATCTGACTCACTTCCTACCAATTCGACAGAAATTTGACTTTTTCACCAGAGGTGGACGGAAAAGTTTCGGATTACTACGTCAAGAATGGACGCCCCTAGCTAGTAGAGAGAAAGCATCGAAGCCTAATTTGATTCTCGATCTGTCCCATGCGTGCAATGAAGGGCGCTCCATATTCAAATTCGTAACTTGGGTCGATCGGTACCTCGACGCTCCAGCACAATCCATCCTTCGCGTGTGTCGTTAATGTGTTTCGCCTCCGTCGTTTTCGCCAGCTTGTTGCTAAGAAGGCAGGCCGATATGGGAGCAACAACCGAGCCACATATACTGGCCTACTTGGACGGGAGCAGCTAGTACTCCATGCATGCAGATTACCGCTCCAATCTACTAGTATCCACCGCATGCACTCTGATTCTTCCTTTGAATGCGTCCTACACACAAATCATCATGCATGATTTAATTACCGTCACTGACTGATCGACTGCTAGCTGCCTGTGTCAGGCCCACTCAATCACCTCGCTGTGCCTCCGTACGTCTTCTGTATACCTCTCCCTATAGTTTAACTTCAACATACACAATACAAGCTGCATATACATGTAGTCCAGTTGTATTTTTTCCCTCTCACTCTACTCTCAATGTAGCTTTGCTTGTCACGTGCATGCATGCATGCCACACGGAATAGCAAGGAGTACAAAAGGAAGAAAGGAAGTTAGCTCACAACGGAGCTGTCTGTCACACCCTTGATGATCACAAAAGCCGGCGCCAGGTCTCGTCTCTCGTCTATCACGACTCACAAGTAGCGAGAGGTCAATCCTTTCATGCATGTTTGTCTGGCCGCCGGGCTCATTCTCTTCCCGTCGGCGTTCAACGTACGTGTGTACAGTACTCTTTTCGTTTTAAAATATAAGATGTTTTTGTTTTGTGAAGTAAATGTATTTAGACTTGATGTTTTAGGTTTGTAAATAAAATATATCTAGACTTATTTTAGTGTGTAGATTCACACTAAACATGAGCGAACATACATATTAAAAATAGTCTAGATACATTTACTTCATAAAACTAAAACATCTTACATTTTAAAACAGAAGAAGTACGTCCCAGACTATAAATCAGTGCTGTCGTGCATACAACATAAATATCGCTGCGACCAAGCCTATAAATGCACGTACAAAAACGTGCACGCCAGACTTTGAATCTTTCGCGCGTAAAAATTGGGTCTTGGATTAATTGACTACGTACTGGTGCGCCGGCGGGGCACGCACACACGGCCCATGAGTAGTGTTGTCATGAGTTATGGCCCTATGCACCCTACGCACACATGCAAGACGACACACTTCATGTCTCTAGCTGTCTACAAGTACACATTTCGAAATACACCTTTGATTTGCTACCTTCCAAGTCATTCCAGATCATAATTGGAGTACAGACCTAAAACTGGAGTAATTGTTACTCTCTCTAGGGTCAGGGTAATTGGATTAGAATAACCATAGTGGTAGTATCATATGGTGTATCATGTATATCAACTTAGCAAAATGATAATGTGGCACAACAATTAATGAATAGACATGTGCTAGTGGTATCATAACGCCTTTCACAATAGAGTGTACTAGTATCTTACTCCTAGGAAAATTAAATGGTTAAGAGACAACATTTTCAATGCATTGTTTCTTGAGTGGTGTTTTGCCTATGTGGCATGTTATTTAATGGAGAAAGAGGTGTTGTTGTATCTTACTAGCTAAGATACACCCCTAGCACGGTATCATAGGAAAAAAAAATTGGCTAGACCAATCACACACATGCATAAGACTAAAATCATTAAATGCAACACCACTAAGAAACACCATCTAAGAAACAATGCATTGTCATTGTTATTTCTTAAGTTTTAATTACTTCTATAAAAATATGCTAAGAAACACCCATTGTGAAAGGCCTAAGAGCAAGTATAATAGTGGGCTATAAGCCTGCTGACATGGCATTTTTGTCTATGTGGGAGAGAGATAAAAAATGGAAGTTGTTGGCTCTCATGCAAGATTTGGCTTTACACGTACTTCTAGGAAAAAATATTAAATAAGAGAAAAAAGAAAGAGAGAAGAAAGCAACCAGTACTAATCTAATAGACGACCTTATAGCCAACTCTATTATACAAGCTAGCTCTTGATGACATGACAATTTCATATAGCTAGCTTGCTGGCTACATACATTATTGTTCTTGCTCTAATATGTTACAATATAATAGCACATGTAACAAAAAATTAATATCAAATACATCTTGTACATCAAAATGCATTGAGATTTTACAAATAATTAAATACCATGAGATTATGATACAACAAAATGATACTAAGCACTATAACGATAGTATCATACGCTAGTATCATATGCATGATACTAGTAAAATAATACTCCCACTATGACCAGCCTTAGGAGTGTCGGTGAAATACTTACATACAATACATCCTATCTTGTTCTTAGATCACTGCTACTTGGTCACACTGCATAAAAGCCCAGAATTTGGCTGACATCAAGAACAATCTGCAAACAACCATGCAAGTATTGAAAAATTGGAGTAAAGAAAATTTTGGGAGAGTGGACAAAGATATAAGAAGGCTGAAGAGCAGACTAGAGTGGCTATACAAGCATAACCCGCAGATACATACTTCTGAAATTAGGCATGTGACCGCACGTCTTGACGAACTTCTTTTAAGAGAGGAAATGATGTGGATACAAAGATATAGGATAACTTGGCTGAAAGAGGGTGAGCAGAATACAAAATTCTTTCATAGGAAAGCAACCTGGAGGGCTAAGAAAAATAGGATTACCATTATGAAAACCAATGATAATCAGTTACTCCAAAGTAAAGAAGACATGCTTCAGTATACAGGCGAATTCTTCTCAAATCTCTTCACCAAAGACCAACAGGTTGATCCCACGCAGCTCTTGGACATCTTACAACCAGTGGTGACAAATGAAATGAACAATGCATTGACAAAGGATTACAGCGACAAGGAGATTGCGGATGCCTTATTTCAAATCGGGCCCCTAAAGGCACCCGGACCGGACGGCTTCCCCGCACGTTCTTTTCAGAGGAATTGGGCTACAATCAAGGAAGATGTGATCAAGGCGGTTAGGCACTTCTTTACATTAGGATCCATGCCCAACAGAGTGAACGACTCTACCATCGTGCTTATCCCAAAATCAAATGATGCCATAGAATTGAAGGATTTCAGACCCATCTCCCTATGCAACGTTGTGTACAAGGTAGTGGCAAAATGTTTGGTTAACAGACTCAGACCATTTCAGAATGACCTAATTTCTGACACCCAAAGCGCGTTTATACCTGGGAGACTCATTACCGACAATGCCTTAGTGGCATTTAAATGTTTCCATGCTATCCAGAAGGGCAAAGGACCTGCTAAGAACTTCTCTGCCTACAAGCTAGACCTATCCAAGGCATATGATAGAGTGGACTGGGGGTACCTTAAACAAGCACTGCTAAAGATGGGGTTTGATGCTAGCTGGGTCAATTTGATCATGGAATGTGTGTCGTCTGTTCGATACTCAGCTCGGCTGAATGGTGACCTGTCCAAGCAGTTCAAGCCGACGAGAGGGCTAAGAAAGGGAGACCCTCTCTCTCCCTATCTTTTCCTTTGTGTAGCAGAAGGAATGTCAAAGATCCTTGAGAGAGTTGTATATAATGATGAGTTGCAATCTTTAAAAATATGCAGAACTGCCCCGGGTATCTCTCACCTCCTTTTTGCTGATGACAGTCTCTTGTTCTTCCAAGCTAACATTCAGCAAGCTAGGATCATTAAGAATGCCCTCAGTCTTTACGAGAGGTGTACATGACAACTGGTAACTGCAGGGAAGTGCTCCATCCTCTTCGGTAGTTGCAGCTCTGAAGCAAGCCAAAATGATATAAAAGATCTGCTAGGGGTGCAACATAGTACGTTTGAGGAGAAGTACCTGGGTTTTCCAACACCCGAGGGAAGAATGAAGGCGGAAAAATTCCAACCAGTCAAGGAAAAATTCACAAAAAGACTTGGTGGCTGGAATGAGAACCATATGGCCATGGGGGCAAAAGAGATTTTGGTCAAATTTGTGGCTCAAGCTCTCCCAATTTACAGCATGAGTATTTTTATTCTTCCCACTAGCTTCCACGAGGATTACATGAAAATAATCCGGAAATTTTGGTGGGAAGAAGACGAGGACCATAGGAAGGTGCATTGGGCATCGTGGGACAACTTGATCCTACCAAAAACTCAAGGTGGTATGGGTTTTAGAGACACCCAACTTTTCAATCAAGCCTTACTGGCAAGACAGGCTTGGCAAATTCTTCACAATCCCAACAGTTTGTGTGCTAAGCTTCTGAAAGCAAGATACTTCCCTCATGGCAGATTCTAGGACACTGTGTTCACTTCTGATGCCTCGCCGGCTTGGAGAGGGAGCGAACATGGGTTGGAGCTCCTTAAAAAAGGAATCATCTGGAGAGTGGGCGACGGGACTAAGGTGGATTTCCAAAGATGTAATTGGATCCCTCGTAGGATGCCGATGACCATAAAAAAATACTCAGATACATACAAGAAGCAGGAAGGTAAAGGATTTGTTCCTTCCGGGAACAAGGGAGTGGAATGAGAGCAAGGTTAGGGAAATTTTTCTTCCCCATGATGCAAACGACATTCTGGATCTGAAAACTATGCAACAAGGAGAGGATGTACCTGCGTGGCATTTTGAGAAATCAGGAATCTTCTCGGTCAGGAGTGCTTACAAGCTTGCCTTCAATCTTTCAAGAAATGCTCACCTTAATAGTGGAAGCAGTGTTGTTGGAGACGACTCCAGAAATATCTGGAAGCTAATTTGGAGATGCAGTATCCCAAATAAGATTCGCATTTTTGCTTGGAGGTGTGCTCGTGACAATCTTCCTACCAGAAAGAACAAATGGCGAAGGAACCTGGAACTTGATAGTACCTGCACTATCTGTGGTATTGGTGAGGAGAACAGCTTCCATGCTACGGTTTATTGTACAAAGGCTAAAGCTATTATAGATAAAATGAGAGAGGTATGGAGTTTGCCCCATGAAGACATGTTCAGACATACTGGTCCTGACTGGTTACTTATTTTACTGTCAAATTCTCCCTCTGAAAATCACTCCATGATCCTTCTTATTTTGTGGCGAGCCTCGTACCTGCGAAACAACATAATCCATGATATTGGAAAATGTTCAGTTGAAGCTTCATCGGTGTTTTTACAGAATTATTTGAACACATTGAGCTGCTCTGTTTCCTCCCTGGACACAAGCAAAGGGAAACACAACCTGATACGTACCGGAAATTGGCCAAACGTTGCCCAGGTCAGTACTACCGCTGAGGTGAGGACACAGTGGATAGCTCCAGATCAAGGTAAGCTTAAAATGAATATTGATGCCTCTTTTGCTCAAGTTTCTAGACAAGCAACGATGGGAGGAGTTGTTAGGGACTCTGCTGGGTCAGTGATATGTTCCGTGGCCACCATTCTACCAGTGTGTTCTGATGCCGAGGAAGCGTAAGCTAATGCGATGCTTAGAGGACTGCAATACTGCTCTGAGCTAGGCCTCCAACCTGCTGTCGTCGAAACTGATTGTGCATGTGTTGTTTCATCTGTTAATGCGGAACTTCAAGATTTATCAAGACTCTGTTTCATTTATAGAGAGATCAACCGGCGAAGAAGAGAATATTTTTGCTTTGATGTGTCCTTAGTTAAAAGAGATTGTAATATAGTCGCTCATGAACTAGCGAAATTAGCTTGGAAGGAGGGTACTGTAGGTATCTGGTACAAGTGTGTACCAGAACAACTTAACCCCTCTATTCTGAATGACTGTAACCTCTTGTTGAAGAAATGAAATCTCTTTTAACGTCAAAAAAAGAATTACCCTTTTTTGCTCTAAGCAAGTTATGCAAGTATTGGAGGAGCTAATTAGCTCTATTAATAACATTGATCCATGCAAAGCCAAAATAAAATGACTAAAATTGCATTTAGGAATGCATTGAGAAAACTTGGAGAGGCAACAAAAAAACTTTATTATGAAACTAAGATAGGATATTTTTATATACACTACTCCCTCCGTTTATAAATATAAAACATTTTAGCTTTATGCATAGAATGTATGTACACGTCTTTTAATGTATAGGTTTATAGAGGTTCGGAGCGAACATATACACTAAAAAGCGTCTAGATATATTCAATTCACAAAGCTAAAATGTCTTATATTTTTCAACGGAGGGAGTACTCGACAAGGTGTTAAATACCATCATGTGTTAAAACAAGCTGGAGGGGTTGTTCTATTCACTAACGCTCTCCTTGTCAAACCCCCGCCACGACACCTCGTTTTCGATGCTTCCGCCGACAGACAAGATAGCCCAATTTTAGGCATGCCCGTGACTACCCCCATTCTTTTTTTGCGATCTATTAATAATCGTCAACAACAGTACAAATAGCCTTAAAAGTAATATAAATTAAAAATAGGTTATTGGACTACCTAGCGATGATTACAGACACTAGCACGAGCCGAAGGCGCACCGCCATCCTCGCCCCCTCCCTCATCGGAGCCGAGCAAAGCTTCTCGTAGTTGAGCTTGTTGTAGTAGACAGACGTGAAGTCATCGTGCTAAGGCCCATAGGACCAGCGCACCAGAGCAGCAACCATTACCGAAGATAACAACCATAGATCGGAACATGCTGACCTTAATTCCAAGAGATCCACCGGACACATGACTCCACGCACCCTCCGCCGGCGCTAGACACACTAGCACGGTGACACAACCAAATTCACCTCCAATAGATTTTGTCACGGCTCTGGTCGTCCACCCACCCTATGGCACTAACTCATAACAATATTAATTACTATAATAAGCAAGGTTTAGAATTTTGAGAATGGGGAAAATTTGTACCTCGCTAAAATAACTAAAGTGCGAAAACTGTTTCAGAATTCAATCTCAAATTACCCCATTTTTAATGCATGTTCACCTAATTTTAAATTTGGTTTGGAATTAATTTGAACCTGGCGCAAATATTTAAGCTTACAAATATTTCATCATCCAGTTAAATGGAGTATTGTATTCCTATCAAATGGTAATTAATTAAGGAAGCTGGCGTGGTCAAGCCAAAGATTGAACAAGGATGCATGTACACAAGCTGGAAGGGATTTAAATTTAGAAATGTGGGCCCATCAAGGAGCAGGCCAGAGTTAGCCGTAGGAGGATCCATTTTAAAAAGAAATGGTATAGTACTGTAGTGCAGAGCAGCCGATGGAGAGTAGGTGCGCTGCATGAGGTGCCGGTGTCCCTCTGAAACCCAATCAACATGTGTGCATGATAACAACTTTCCCCTGTTGCATGATAACAGCATTGCCCAGCTCGATTCGTCCACTTCACTCCCATGCCCATCTTTCTATCTATAGCCTACCACCTTCCTGTTCCTCCTGCCCTGAAATTTGTTTCTCATCGCACTGCAGAACGGCTGAGGATCAGGATTCCTGGGTATCTCTCCTACTCCTCAGAGTATACGGGAGTAGTAGAGCAACTCAGAACAGGTTACCCATATTTTGGGTAAGCAAAGTGATATAGGTAAAGGGGGAGAGAAGGTATCTCTTGCTCAAAATTTATTTTGCTCCATCAGCTTATCCATTTTTTTAACTACTCAAAACACAGTTAGGCCCTTAGAAATTTACAAACTACACTTAGGTATCATTTTTTACACCAAGGATCTTGAACATAAATATAAAAAAGCAATCAGGGGCCTTCCATCCCTCTCCTAAGCTGCACACACGCCACACCCCTGCCTCATCGGAGCCGCTTCCTGCCTAGGCGTCGTCTGCGTCATTGCATGCCTAGGACTCTCCCGCGCCGCCGCCCGGGCACAGTTTGCCGAAATCGTGGCCGGTGGTCGACGGTGAACACAGTCGGAGCTTCGATCCGGAGCTCACGTGTGAGGGGAATTGGAGGGTTCGCGGTGCTCGCATGTGGGGTGGCGGTGGAGCTGTGCGCTGGCATCAAAGGGCCCCCGCCATGGCAAATCGAGTCGGTGGCACACCGACGTGGGTGGCCGCTGCGGCTCGCCCCTGGCCAAATCACGGGCCGCATGGGCACAGAGGAGGTTCACGGGTGGTGGGTAGAAGGAGGCAAGCGGATGTCAGCGAGCGGGCCGATCGCCGGCGAGTGGAGGGATGGCGTCGACCCGCAACTATGTCAGGCGAGGCAAACGAAATTTCCTCGTGGGCAGTGGCGGGCTCAGGAATTTCATAATGGGTATTCATAGTAAAAAATTGAAGGAAAAAACAGCAAAAAACCAAACAGAAGTGGCATTTGATCTTGTGATCAATTGACTTGTAACCATTTGACCTAACCAACTACTCCTATGCCTACTCATGATAGAATTTTAATCAGTTTTTTATACAAGCAGACTAAAATATAAGGCACTATCATATAATTCAAAAGTTTTGGCAAAACTTTTGGGTATTCAACTGAATACCCTTGATACAAGATGGACCCACCCCTGCTCGTGGGCGGTTAGAGGACTCCGCCTGTATTTTCGCTGACGTGCCAACATATGGGTGAAAGTTGTCTCTTACCCAAAATTTATGTCCATTTATCCATCTATGGATAGGAGGTGTCACAACACGAGTGATCTCTCAAAAACTATTCATCAAGGATCACGAATAGGTAAGTTGTTGGAGCTAGATTTTTATGCCTCTTAACCATAAAAGCGGTTCTGAGACCACTTACTCAGGTAATTCGTTGAAGTTGCTCTAATGCTGCATGCTTGTGCGTTCACGCCGTCTCATGTGTCTAATACCACTTCGACACCGCAACATACCTGTGCACTCCATGACTCCATGGACGCCTTCATATTGGCAGCAATGTATGCACGCGTGGGCGAACGGTAGAGATCTCATCTGATTCGGTTCGATCGAGTGACGAGGTGGACGATTCGGCCGGCGCAGGCTGTCAGTTCGACTCAATGATCCACGCATCATCACGCCGCCCGTGTGTGCTGCATGCATGCATGGATGACTACGTCAAGAATGGACGCCCCTAGCTAGTAGAGAGAAAGCATCGAAGCCTAATTTGATTCTCTGTCCCATGCGTGCATTGTAGTGCGCTCCATATTCAAATTCGTTGGGACGTCTTCACCGGGAAGATCTAACCCGTTCTCGCGCGTACGAACTCGCCCAAGCGAACTGGCGGACAGTTATGTAGTTGTCTAGCGAGACGACCCAATCAGAAAAACACGCGCGGACCGACCCATCCATGTACCAAATTTGGGCATCGGTTGGATCGGCCCGGACAGCGCGCTTGTCCTCGTGCGTCCTCCCATTACCATCCTCCCTTTACTTTTGGCGGTCCCTCCCGTCAGTGATACACAAACCACTCCACTTCACCCTCCAAAAACTCTCTCCCAAATTTTCACTGGCGGGAGCGGGAGAGAATGCGATGGATCCTGCCGTCATGGATGATGATGCACCCTCTAGCGTTCCCACCGCCAAGGAGAGCGGTTGGACGAAGAAGCTTGGCAAGGACGTGACGGCAGAGGAGCGAAAAGTTAAGTCGGACAAGCGCGATGGCCGGCGGGTAGCGGAAAAATCTTGACTCGTCGCTGCCAAGCTCGAGAAGGAGCGTCGGGAGGAGAACAAGTGCTTCCTCGTCGCGCAGAATAGGGTCGACACCAACGAGCTGGAAGTGAATGTCGCCAAGCACGCCGTCAACATGATGAAGCAGGAGGCACTAACCTCCTCTTTGTGTGGCACCGTCTCTTTCCATGGCGTTGTCACTCTTCCTGGCATGGCCATGGCCGACACGTCTTCTACCAGCTCCGTCACTTCCACGCCTAGCGGCCGAACACCAGGTCAGCTCAGGACGCACGCCAGGCCCGCACACGCCCTCGCTTGGAGGCCACACTAGGATCGCGACCTTGCTCTCTTGGTTCGTCCACCGGTTGACATGGTAAAACATCTTCCTCTCTTTGTCGATGCCTTGCATATGATTGAGCCATTGATGGCATCCATATGTGTAGGTCATGAAAGCAATGGAGCACTTTAAGAAGGTGAATAATAACAAGGCCTTCACGTTGTCCTATTGTTGGACATTGATCAAGGACTGCAAAACAATGGGAGACTAACTATACCCTTTGGAAGAAACTTGACAACAAGAAGAAGGGCAATGCTTCGACGGGCGGTGTTATCGACCTAGACGATGGCAATGACGAAGGCTTCGTCAACCTTGCAGGCAACGGGACTGCATCCTGTGCCCGCCGACCTGGTGGACACATGGCTACGAAGGCCGACATCGTCCGTCAGGCTGGTTCCTTGGCATTCTAGGAGACCTTAAGGAAGATCCTGGAGAAGAAGGAAGATGCTGTTAGGAATATACAACTTGTATTCCTCTGGGGGCCAAAGACCACAATATATAATACAGGTACAGGTGCAAATATGCAGGAAGCCCCATAACATATAGGGAAACTACAATATACAAATATACATCTAACACCCCCTCCCCCTCAAACTCATGGTGGATCCACAACACTGAGTTTGGAGAGTAAGAAATCATGCTGCGCTCTGGTCTGTGCCTTCGTAAAGAAATCCGCCAACTGTAAATCTGAAGGCACATACTGAAGCGCAACAACCTGAGCCTGCACCTGAGCACGTGTATAGAAAGCATCAACACCAATATGCTTCGTAAGCTCATGCTTGACCGGATCACGTGCAACACTAATAGCATCTGTACTGTCAGACAAAACCAGAGTGGGTGTGGTAATAGAGACCCCCAAATCAGCAAGTAACCACCATAACCAAGTCACCACAGCAGTCAACCAGGCCATAGCACGCAACTCAGCCTCAACACTCGAACGGGAAACCGCTGTATGTTTCTTCGTCTTCCAAGCAATGAGCGAACCACCAAGAAACACACAGTAAGCAGACAGTGAACGGCGATCCGAAGGATCACTCGCCCACGTAGCGTCCGAATAGCACTGGAGCTGGAGGGAGCTAGAACGAGGAAAGAAAAGGCGACGAGTGATCGTACCATGAAGATAACGAAGAACACGGAGAAGATGACTATAGTGAACAGTAGTAGGAGCAAAAACAAACTGACTCAGAATATGAACAGGATAAGTGATGTCAGGACGAGTAACAGCAAGAAAAACAAGACTCCCAACAAGATGACGATAACGCGTCGGATCAGGAAGAGGATCACCATCAGTAGGTTGAAGCTTAACATTAAGCTCCATAGGGGTCTCAACAGTGCGCTCATCAAGAGCAGCACGAGCAAGAACATCCTGAATATACTTTTCCTGGGAGATGTAAAAGCCATCAGAAGTGGAGGAAACCTCAATCCCAAGAAAGTAACGAAGAGGACCAAGATCAGTCATAAGAAACTGATCACGAAGACGAGCCTTGACAAAGGCGATATACTCAGAATCATCACCAGTAATGATCATATCATCAACATAGAGTAGAAGAAGAGTGCGTCCACGAGGAGAAGTGTGAACAAACAACACTGGATCATGAGCACTAGGGGAGAAACCAGCAGCAGTCACTACAGAAGCAAAGCGCTGAAACCAGGCACGAGGGGCCTGTTTGAGACCATAAAGAGAACGTCGAAGACGACAAACCATCCCCTTGGGAACAGAATACCCAGGAGGAGGCTGCATATAAACCTCCTCACTCAACTCACCATTGAGAAAAGCGTTCTGAACATCAAGCTGGGACACAGACCAGTGACGAACAGAAGCAACAGCAAGAAGAGTACGCACAGTGGTCATATGAGCCACATGAGCAAAGGTCTCATCATAGTCACGACCATGCTCCTGCTGAAAACCACGAGCCACAAGACGCGCTTTATAGCGCTCAAGAGATCCATCAGAGCGGGTCTTAATCTTATAGACCCACTTACACGTGATAGGACGAACACCGGGAGGGGGAGAAACAAGATCCCAGGTGCCAGTGCGCTCAAGCGCAGCAATATCCTCAGCCATGGCCAGCTGCCATACAGGATGATGCTCAGCATCCCGATAAGAAGTCGGCTCGGAGGCAACAGAAAGACCATACTGACTAGGAGAGTAACGGTGGGCCACGACGCTGAAGAACAGGACGAGTAGAGGGAAGCTCGTCAGAGGAAGACGACTCAGGAGATGATGAAGAAGAAGGAATAGCAGAGGAAGACGCCGGAGAACGAGGAGAACTAGGAGTACTAGATGGAGTACAGGAGGACAGTGTCGAAGAAGAGACATCAGGGGGAGGAGATCCTGAAGAAGACACAATAGGAGTAGAAGGATATGTGTCAGGAAAGAGAAGAAAAGAGATATCTTCCACCGGGTAGGTACCAGCGGTGGGACGAGGATAGAAAGGACGCATCTCATCAAAAGTAACATCACGAGAGATACACATCCGACGACCAACAGGGTCCCAACAGCGATAGCCCTAATGCTCATCACTATATCCAAGAAAGATACACTCAACAGACTGAGCGGTCAGTTTGGTATGTTCGCTAGGAGCAAGGAGAACATAGCAAACACAACCAAACAAGCGAAGCATAGAGTAGTCTAGAGACTGTACAGATAGGCGCTCAAGAGGGATGCCACCCTACAGAGCGGCAGAAGGCTGAATATTGATGAGGCAAGCCGACGTAGCGACAGCCTCAGCCGAGAAATGCGGCAGAAGAGAAGAAGCAATCATCATGGCACGGGTGGTCTGAAGAAGATGGCGATGCTTACGTTCAGCAATGCCATTCTGGGCATGTGCGCCAGGACAGGAGAACTGAGCAAGGGTGCCCTGCTCAGCAAGAACACCTCGCAACATCTGGGAGATATACTGACCAGCAGAATCAGCACGAAACACACAAATGAGGGTAGAATATTGAGTACGGACCATGGCCGCAAAACGCTGATATATGGAGAGCACTTCACTATGAGAGCGCATAAAATACAACCAAGTGTACCGAGAAAAATCATCGATGAATAAAATATAGTAGCGATGGCCCCCTTTCGAAGCGAAAGGAGCCGGACCCCAAACATCGGAATGAACTAAATCAAAAGGTCGCTGAGATACAGACGCGCTAGTAGGATAGGGAAGCTGAATCTGTTTACCCAACCTACAGCCCTGACAATGTAAAGAACCATCTCCTGAGACAGACCCTAGAAGACCACGATGAACTAATGACGACAGGCGAGAGTCACAAAGATGACCAAGACGATGATGCCACTGCTGAAAAGAGCTGGTAGCAGAGGCGACGACCGGAGAAGAACTGGCAGATGAAGTGGCAGCGGAAGGAACACGAAGCCAGTCTAACTCCCAAAGTCCCGAAGAGTCACGGCTGTGAGGGCCAGCTCCAAGCAGGGCCTATGTGCGACGGTCCTGGACAACACAAGAATCAACATCAAGAATGACGCGACAACCAGAGTCAGTAAGCTGGCTAGCAGAGAACAGATTCATCTTAAGAAGAGGGACATGAGAAATATCAGGAACAAAAAAAGAAGAAGTAGAAAGGGTGCCCCGACTAGAGACAGGAAGAGAGGTACCATCAGCCGTGAAAACACGAACAGGACAAGGGAGAGAACGAAGAGCGGATAGAAAAGAAGACTCGGAGGTCATATGGAAGGAAGCTCCAGAATCCAGATACAACGGGGACGTACCTGACTGTGTAGAAGAGGGTGGTCGCGCAGTGCCGGAAGAATCAGTTATAGAACCAGCAGTGCCCGTCGAAGAAGAGCCTGTAGCAGCAAGCATACCACGAAGACTCCTCATAATGTCCTAATCAGAGAGAGCAACTCCTGAAGACCCGGAAGGAGCCGACTGCCCACGAGTCTGGTGCTGCTGACGTAAACTGGGATCCCGTGTATAAGAGGTGGCTCAAGTGTGGCCATCCCTGTTGCAGTAAGAGCAGTGACAAAGAGAACCACGGCGACCCTGACCACGAGCCTGCTGGTGCTGATTCTGACCCTGAGACTGCTGGTGCTGAGTCGGACCCTAAGACTGCTAGTGTTGAAGCTGACCCTGACCTGGAGGAGTGGGTAGTATCGGCGACGGCACAGAGGACCGCGGCTGAGTCAAGAGAGCAGACGGCATAGGAGAACCACGAGTAGCAAGCACAGATGGAACCGCAAGAAGACCAGCACCACGGAGATGGGTCTCCTCAGCCCGTAGCTCAAACAACACCTCAGAGAGCGGAACACGACCACGAGCATTCAGCTAAGCACGCCGGGGCTCAAACTCCTGGCGGAGCCGAGACAAAAACTCATAAATGCGGTGAAACTCCAAATCCGAGCGCACAATCTGGCAGCACGAGCATGTGCCACAAACAGCAGTATGGAGAGAATCAAGCTGACGCCAGATAGCAGCACTCCGAGTATAGAACTCATCAATAGTGGAATCACCCTGCTGAAGAGCATGCTCCTGGCGAACCACAGACAGGTAAAGAGCATCCCCAGACGGCTGATAGCGCTGACGAAGATGTGCCCACTGAGCGGCAACAGTAGGGAGACTCATGAACTCAGCAGCATACTAGGGCAGAACACTGGAGGTGAGAACAGCAGCAGCACGAGCATCCTCATCGACCCACTGAGTGTAAGCAGTCAAAGCGTGGCGATAGGCCTCGAGATCAGAAGAGTACTGCTTGAACTTCAGGTCATAAGCAACAGCAACACTATCATCAGCACTCTGAGCAGCATCATTGGCCTCCTGAGAAGCATCAGCGCCGAGAACAATCGGCGTCGGCGGAAGAGGAGCCACAGGAGTAGGGGGCACGGCGGACAGGTGACCTCGCCGGATAGCACACCCCAAAGACGGAGACCGCGTATGTGAACACGCATAAAGGCCGCGAAATCAGGGTAATTCGCGTCATTGAAGATCACTGGGCAGCGAGGAATCTCAACATAACCCGATGAACAAGACATATCTCTCTCTCTTTTTTTTCTTTTTTTTAATCTAGATTTGACTGAAAGTCAACGCTCGCAAATCAGCAATCTCCGGCCGATTCCGCCTAGAACAGGGCACCACCGATGATCTGAGCACTAGAACAAGATAGATCGGGGCGGCGCGAACCTATTCTGGGAGAAATCGAGACAGAAAAGGATGATGGTTGAGACGGGCTCTCCGACAGCCAGCAGGCGCGGGCGAGAGGCGGCACCAGCGGGCGAGCGGGAGGCAGGCGGGCGGTCGTTGGGCAGGTGGTCCCTCGCGCAGGAGCGGTCGTCGAGTAGGAGCGGGCGTCTCCACGCGAGCAGGAGGCGGGCGGGCGTCTCCTCGCGAGCCACTGGCAGGCGTGACGCACGCGTGGAGGAGCAGGGAGCGGGCGGGCGTGAGGCTCCTCGCGGGGGGGAGGGGGATCGTCAGGTGCAGGAGAGGGTGTTCCGATCGGTAGCAATCGATTTGTTGGTGAGGACAGGACCTGACGGGGGCAGGCAGAGAACCAGGGGCCTGAAGGGACCCGACGGGAGCAGCTGGAGGCCGGCGTCAGGCAGAGGCGGGATCGATCCCGCGTGTGGAGGACGGATCGGATCTGAGAAAATTTGACAAGCAGACGGAAATTCCACGGACGCGTCCAGAACGGGAACCGGCGATGACCGGGGCGAGCTGACGGCAGCGGCGGTCTCAAGCAGAGGACCGGTGGACACAGGAACCCTAAAACCGGCTCTGATACCATGTTATGAATATACAACTTGTATTCCTCTGGGGGCCAAAGGCCACAATATATAATACAGGTACAGGTGCAAATATGCAGGAAGCCCCCTAACATATAGGGAAACTACAATATACAAATATACATCTAACAGATGCCATCGCCGATGGGGAAGAGAGGCGGCGCAAAGAGAAAGAGGTCACTGCCAAGACCTTTTTCGAGTTATAGACGAGATCTATCGAGGTGGAGGAGGCCAACGTCAAGGCTAGGCTAATGGAGATCGTGGTCAAGGCAAAGGCGAAGGAGGCCGAGGCCAGGTCTAGGGTGGTGGAGGCAGAGGCGAAGGCCAAGGAGGCCGAAGCCAAGATCATGCCGACGAGAATGCCATCGTGATCACCGACCTCGATACCATCGCTGACCCCGATCGCAGGGCTTGGGCCGCGAGGAGACAGCAGACCATCCGGGCTCGTGATGCTTGAACGACAATGGCGACGACGAATGCAACTTTTTGGGCAGAGAAGCTGCCTTTTTAGACAATATGTATGATATTGCCTCCTTTTGCACATTTTAGATCCGCTGGCCACTTGTTGGCGATGCCCAAAAACAATGACATACGCCTATCATATTATTTGATAGTCAATTTGTGTGTTATTTCCTTATCAATTTAAGTGTTTTTCAATTGATTGGCAAAGCGTTGCCCACGATGGCCCTAGCCAGGGCCGGCACATCAACCTAGCCAGGTCTCCAGTAAAAAAAATCTAGCCAGGTCTTCTAAGTTTGATCGTCTCGTGTAGTATCACGATTAACCGCCGCGGTCAATCCACGTTTGTCTGGCCGGCCGGGCTCATTCTATCTTATCGGCGTTCGCATACGTACGTGTACAACCTACAGTACGTCCTAGACCTTCAAACCACACTTTGAATCTTTCCCGCGTGAAAATTGGGTCTAAGATTGACTGACTGATGGTGGGCCATCAGGGCACGCACGCGCGGCCCGTGAGTGATGTCGTCCTGAGTTATGGCCCTATGCACCCTACACACACATGCAAGACACACTTCTTGTCTCTAGGTACAAGTATACAATTCGAAATACACCTTCACTTGCTACATTTTCCAACTCATCACAGATCATAATTAGCGACAATCATCACAATAAGCTAGAGTAATTGTCTACTTTCTCTCTTGGTTCCAAATGGATGTCTTTCTAGGGTCGAGGTAAATAGACTAATCAGCGACAATCATCACAATAAGCTAGACTACCTTTTCCAAGAGTGTTGGTGAAATTCTTAGGCTGGTCATAGTGGAGAGTAACATAGGCTAGTAAATGCACAAGTTACTAATTTATGTTACTACATTCATAGTGGAGAGCAACATATAAGTAGTGTCATGCAAAGTATTCCCTCCGTCACGGTTTGGAGAGCGTTTTAGAGAGATTGTTGGGACCTAGTTAGACGCTGATTGCGGCAAGATTTGTGTCAAAAACATGCAAATTCGCTTGGAGAAAATAAGTCTATTAATTATTCCGCTACCTATTAAATGTAATTACTCAATAGAAAAGAGGAGTTTAGGCGCATGCATTGGTGAAGTTGCATGCAAAAATTAATTCCTTGGCTGCATGAAGTAGGAAGTGGAAAGGAAAAAAGGAGCATTAATTCAGTGATTAAGTCTAACGGGCTTAGGAGGAGAAGAGTTTTGGAAACGCATGATTTTTGTAAGACGTCCTCCAAACCGTGACGGAGGGAGTATCATTTATTAGGTGATAGACTCATCTTGCATTGGTATGTGTGATGTTACAGTAACCAGATATGTTACTCCATCCTCCTCTCTCTTCATTAACTCACTGCCACATAACCAATTTTGCTGAGTTGGACCCTTAGTTACTCTTGAAGTTACTTGCACTATGACCAGCCTTACATATATCCTACCTTGTTCTTAGAATTACTCTTTTTGTCTCCTCTAAGCAAGTTATACAAGCATTGGAGGAGCTAATTTGCTCTATTTAAAACATTCATCCATGCAAAGCCGAAATAAAATAACTAAAATTGCATTAGGAATGCTTTGAGAAAATTTGGAGAGGCTAATGGAAGTTTATTATGAAACTAAGAGAGGATATATATATATATATATATATATATATATATATATATATATATATATATATATATATTACTTGGCGAGGTGTTAAATACTACAGAACCAAGCTCACGAGGTGTTAAAACAAGGTAAGGGAGTTGTTCTGTTTCGCTAACGCTCTCCTTCTCCAGCCAAACTCCATTTATATGGAGCCTATTGTCAAGCGAACGCCATGGGATCTCATTCCTGACGCTTGCCACCAGCAGATAAAATAGCCCAATTTTAGGGATGTCCATGACTACCCCCACTCTCGACAACTATATGGGGGACTTCTTTTGGGCTTCTAGGGTAGCTTAGAGGTCCACCACAGCACAAGACCAAAAGAAGGGTCCGGCTCCTGGTATTCTTATTTCCACCATGAATCTCAAATGACACATAAATTCAGAATTGGCCGGCAACTTACTTTTGAGGAGATTCTCAAGCTATTCCCGTTTGAACTAAAACGGTATCCGCAACTTCCACTATTGTTGCTTGCATTTACATCACAATGCCACCGCATAGAATATTGGAGAAGTAAAAAAAAGAAAAACGTTATGACACTAGAGACTTGCTCGCTTGCTCGTGTCAAGATCAGTTCGAGACATAATCGCTCGCTTGTGTTCAAATAATTCAGTTAGTGCTAGTACTGGTATCCAAATGGTAGTACTGCAAATACTTGTGTTCAAATGGTAGAATTAATAACACTTTTCAGTTGCTGCTTGTATTAGTGTTAAGTTTACCGACTGATAGTACTTGTATTCAAATGGTTTAGTGTAAGCTAATTTGATTGCTACTGCTAATACTTGTGTTCAAATGGGTGCAACGCGACAAAGAATTGCTGAAAGTTTAGTTGCACGAGGAGTTATTGTTATTGTAACTAGCATACACATGGTATTGTCATTTACTTAGATTACATATAGAATTTAGGGGCATCGCAGACATTTCACAACTCAACACATCAAAAAGGCCAAATATCCAAAAGCCAAATAGTATGGAAGGTTCCATATTCTATGTTCTTCTCCCCACCATTTTTTCAAAAGCTAGCTTCTCTAGAAGTAGAATCCCAAAAGAAATCGGCCTATAGTATCTAATAGTTGGATGCCACACCCAAATTCACCTCCAATAGATTTTGCCACAGTTCTTCTCGTCCACCGGCCCTATGGGACCAACTCATACCGGTCAATAATTAATATAGTAAGCAATGCTTAGAATTTTGAGAACAGGAAATTCTTGTACCTCGCTAGAATATCGAAAGTTTGAAATCTCTTTTAGAATTCGGTCTCAAATTACCCAACGTTTAATGCATGTTTCACGTAATTGAAATTTGGTTTGAAATTATTTTGAACCCCATGCAGAAATTTAAGCTTACAAATATCCCAGCATCTGGTTGAATCGGCAAAATTTCGTTAAAATTTTAAAACCTGGTATAGTAATTAAGTAGATCCTGTTGTCTCACCAGCTGCAAGATGGATTCGCAGAAATCCTGGCGCATGTGCTAGCTGATGGAACCGGTGGTCGCATGCGTTTCAATTTTCAAACCGTGCACGGCAATTCAAACCCGTAACGTATAGTACCTGACACGAACAAATCTATCATCTCCGGCTACACGGACGACGGGTAGATCTAATGCCACATTGATTAATCTGCCGCCGGTTCAGTACCAGTACTACTACTTCGATTAGTTAATTCGGTGATACTGTTAGCATGCAGCCTAGCTATTTCACAAATCAGCTCGCAGATAAAAAAAGAAAAAGAAAAACAAGGCTCGTTGTGATTTGCCGTTTGCGGCAAGAATATTGACTTTGTACAAGTAGGAAAAAAAAGGTAAGTATCTATATTTACAGTGGTCAGTGGGAAAAGATAAGGGGAGAAGAGCAGGGTTGGATGGAGAGTCGAGAGAAGTGGTCACGGCGGCAGCGTACAGCCAATGGGTTCATGTCAGGAAGATTCGGACAGTGCATCAATTTCAGTGCAGCCAATGGAGCCTCAAAACGTCACCGTGATTCTCTATCCACTAATAATCCCCCTCGATAATGCGGAGTAGTTAAACATCTGTCGGCCTGCATATGCTGCCCGTATCGCATAGGGATTAATTACCTCAATAACTATACGGGAAATAATTTACTACTACTACTACTGGTTTACTTTTCCGTTTGAATAATAAGATGGGTTTAATCTTTGTACTCCTGTGATGAGAGATGCATGACGAGTGGAATTGCATGGGGAGGTGCACATGTGTTTTGGCCTGTTCTCTCCTATCCTCGTGCCGTCATCTTCCTCTGTCTTTAAAAGTTAGAAATGTAAAATGCATGCCTTCAAGAAAAAAAAAAGGTAATGGAACTGCAAATGCATTACGCGTACGCCCTCCTTTCCGACACCCAAAGCTCTCGTTATGGGGGTGTCCCAAAGGCCCCAGATAAAGGAACAAATTTGGACTGTCATCATACCCCTTTCCTTGTCTCCAACTGCATGCGTGCCAACTTCGAGTAATATTCATTCACATGCAGGACTCTAGTACCATGAAAAAGTAGGGTTTGTATATATGTCAGATGTGGTGGATTTGTAGAGTATTTTAAAACATGGAATTTATGCAACAAGTGTTTTTAGATGGTGCTTAGGAATCAAAACATATGAATTCTGGACAGATGAGAGAGAGTAGGGAGAGATCGATTGAAAGCATTGGACTTCTAAAAGCAAAATAAATGAGGTGTTTGTGTAATAAGCTATAAATTCATTACAAAAAGTAGACATGATATGATGTTTGGTAACGTATTTCAGCGGTAAACGCCTATATTATCCGTGAGGCATACCTTACAGGTGCTCATCCCTATGTACCCATCGTAGTACCATTCGTCGACAATAAGCCCTCTGTGGTGTACATACACATCATATCTGCAATGCTCCATGATGGTCCAACACCCCTTCCACGGACGTCGGACAATTCTCAAAAACACGACCCTATGTCTAACATAGTCTGCTCGTAGTCTATTTTGGCTACACCCTCTATAATTTTGTATATTTGTCTAGGTTACAAGTGTCCGGCTCAAACACGTAACCTCCGCGTAATCCAAGCCCAATGGTAGCTTGTACACATGTTCGACACGGCTGCAACATCATGTTTGATATAATGTTGAGAAACCTATGAAATGGGGTTGAGGGCATAGAAATGGATCACATATGAATTTGGCGGGCCCCAACCCTATGATGCAAGGGGATTTCTCTTTTTTTTAGATCAAGTAGCTGCCTTTTATTACTCAACCACATCCCGGTGCATCAAATTCATTACAAAATCTGGGACAGAGCCCAACCAAGTTCTACATAATTTATTTTTGCATCCCTCTTTTGCTAGATGATGAGCCACGACGTTCCCGGATCTTCAGATATGAAGGACAGAGAACTCCTGAAAGTCCCTAAGCATAGCCTTGATCTCTTCTACCAGAGGTCCCTGGACTGATCTATCAACCTCCTAACTTTAAAGCTTGCTGGTTGCCCCAGCACAATCTGTTTCCAATGCCAACTTCACAACCCCCATATCTTTTGCTAGTTGAGTAGTTCGCCTACTGGCCAGAAGTTCTACATGCTCAGGATCGGCAGTAGAAGAGAAAAAATGGCAGGCACTAGCAATAGCACCCCCCATGGTGATCATGTATGACCACGCCCCCACCTCCTTCGCCACCCTAAGATAATGCTCCGTTGCAGTTTGCTTTATCCAGCTTGTATCTGGAGAATGCTCCCACACCCTGAATCTGTCGTTATTGGCTTGTGCTTGTATTTTGCCACACATCAAGCAGGGCCACCACCCGGTGTGCAATCTTCTCTGGGTATTCGATCATCAGTTTGTCCCTGGCATCATTCCAAGCCAAGCATAAATGGTAGGCTCCCATCATCACCACACTTTGCTCTCTCTCTTTCAGTGTAGCGATCCAATCCAGCAGCCATGCTTGCAATTCTCCATGCGAACGACAATCATGCGGAGGGATTTGAAAATTCTGAGTGTGGTTATTCCTAATCCAGATCCACACTTGTTCAGAGTGAGGGCACGACCAGAACCTGTGGTGAATAGTCTCATCTCTGCCACACACAATGCATTTAACCCCTCTTTTGATTTGTCGTCTATCTAGCTCAGCGCCGATCGCTAAGCCAAAAATGCACTTTGGCCTTACTCGGAACATTGGCAGTCCACAAAGAGAGCCACCCTTGGTGTTCAGAACAGGATAAGGAGGTACTAGCGCTGCCCGCCGCCAATCTTTTCAACTGTTGCTTCAGGTGGTATGCCGACCGAACACTGAATTGACCATTTTTGGTGTAATTCCAAGCAATATAGTCATCTGATCCAGCCCTACCCACTAGTATCTTCAGGATGTCCCGTACATCCACCTCAAACAACACTTGATTTAGCCCTATCCATAGGTATCTTCAGGATGTCCCGTACATCCACCTCAAACAACACTTGATTTAGCCCTACCCATAGGTATCTTCAGGATGTCCCGTACATCCACCTCAAACAACACTTGATTTAGTTTGTCAATATTCCATGCACCTCCTCCCGGTAGTAGGAAATCTTTCACTTTGTCCGCCGACGTGCCAGGCCTGTGCCCAACGGGTCTCTAAAGTGACGGACGAGGGATCCATTTGTCTGACCATACGTTGATATCTTGTCCATCACCTACTCGCCAGATTAGCCCCTCCTTAAGAAGCCCCCTCCTGTGAAGGATACTTTTCCACGTGTATGAGGCCCGTTTTGGGCAAGCAGGCTCCAAGAAATTTCCTACCTCAAAATACCTAGCCTTCAACACTCTGGCATAGAGGGAATTAGGCCTTGTGAGGATCCGCCAAGCTTGCTTAGCTAGCAAGGCTTGGTTAAAATCCTCGTAGTCTCGAAACCCAATGCCACCCGAACTTTTAGAAGTGCACATCCTGGCCCAACTTATCCAATGGACCTTCCTCTTATAGACACCATCGCCCCACCAAAATCGAGCAGAGATTGATGTTAGTTCCTGCCACTGACCCTTTTTCAGCTGAAAACAGCCCATAGAATAGGTAGGAACAGCTTGAAGAACAGATTTAATGAGGATTTCTTTTCATGCTTTTGAAAGCCCATGGCCCTTCAACCCAGCCACTTTCCCTCTTGCTCTATCACGGAGATGTTTAAAAGCACAACTCTTAGATCGGCCAACATAAGTTGGGAAACCCAGATAACGTTCAGATAGTGCTTCACACTGGATACCCATTCTGGATTTCAGGTCCTCCTTCTCCTCCTGGGAGCACCCCTTCCTGAAGAAAATCGAGGATTTTTGAAGATTCAATTTTTGGCCATACTTCTGAAGAATCACCTTCAGAACATCCATATTACCATGACTCGCCTCTAGAAACACGACGCTGTCGTTTGCAAATAGAAGGTGAGGTCACGTTAGGGCCATCTCAGCCAAAGCTAACACCGGAGAGCCTCCTCTCCCCCGAGGCCCTCTTGAGAAGAGCCGAGAAACCCTCAACACAGAAGAGAAACAAGTAAGGGGATAAGGGGTCCGCAAGAGGCTTTCTCATATACTCTCTCTGTCCGCAAATAAGTGTACCGTTAGGTTTGTCCGAAGTCAAAATTTACTAAGTTTGACCTATTTTATAGGAAATTGCGCCAACGTTTATGACACCAAATTAATATAATTAGGTTTTTGTTTGAAATGTAGTTTCGAAATATTATATTTTGTCAGAAATTTGGTCAAACTTAATAAAATTTGACTTTGGACAAACCTAGAAGCACACTTATTTGCGGACTGAGGGAGTCGCCTCCAAAATTCTCTTGCAAATTGTACGGTCCAAAGAGGCCCAACATGGAGCATTGTAACATGGAGCAAATTCTACTCCTTTCACATGGTGATTAATTAAGGAAGGCTGACGTGTTTGAGCCAAAGATTTGAATATACTGAAGTTGGAAGGGTATTAAATTTGGAAATGTGGGCCCATCAAGCAGCAGGCCAGGGTAGCCGTAGGAGGATCCGGTTTTTTGAAAACAAAACTGTATACTACTAGTAATGCCGATGGATGGAGAGCGACAGTCCAGGATGCTGCTACTAGGTGCGTGACTGCATGGGGTGCCGGTCGATGTGCTCTACCACAAGCAGGGAGGAATCCCATAATCAGCCACCTGCCTGCATGATAACAACTTTCCCCTGTTACACTGTCTCCCGCAACCAACCAACGAACGGACAATTCCCCAGCGAGCTCGATCCGTCCACTTCACTCCCCCATCCATCCCGTCCCCCGATGCAGGCAGAGTCACGTACCACCACTTCGAATTCCCTCGCTGCTGCTCAGCTGCCCTTCTCCTGCTCTGAAATCGGCCGGGGAATTCCGGATTTCCCGGCCTCCATCCTCCTACTACTACTAGTAGTACCACTGCCTGCTCTGCTCCAGGCTCCAGGCAGCCAGCCATCACTCCCCCTCTTAACTACTCCCTCCCAGCTAGCTAGCTGCTGACAAGCACTTGCTCGAGCTTCAAACTCTCTCACTCTCGCTCTGTTCCCTCCCTACAGCAGCAACGCGGCAACAGCTCGTTGCTCAATCAGGCTAGCTACAGGAGTGGAGGGTCGTCAGCTCGTGAGCTCGCTCAGTTCGTCGTCCAGGGAGGGAGATGAAGAAGCAGCACTGGTACTCGCGCAGCCGGTCCGTGCCGGCCACGCCCAGGGCGGGCCTCCCGGCGGACGCTATCGCCAACAGCCCCGGGTGCATGTCCATGGTGCACCTCATCTTCGCCCCCGGCGCCGGCTGCGTCGGACGCCCTCCCTCCTCCGACCACGACAACCACAACCACGCCGCCGCCTCCGTCGTGTCCAATTCCCACCACCGACTCAATTCTACCACGCCTCCATCCAGCAAGAAAGGTAATTGGTGGATTGACCAGCAGCTCTAATTTCAATTGGCGATTGTTCGATTGCTGCCGGAATGGCTGCCACGGGCAGAGCACGCACGTCCAATGGATGTTTGAATTTGTGATGACGAACGGTTTTCTTGCAATGCAGGGGGCCTGGAGGCGCCGAGGAACAGCCTGGAGCTGGAGGGAGACGAGCTGCGGGACATCCAGATCGGCGTGCAGGTGGAGCCGGCCTTCGACGCGCTGGCCGTCTCGGGGCGGCGGAGCACGGGGAGCCGGGCCACCGCGCCGTCCTCGGAGGCCGGGACTCCCCGCACGCCCAGCCTCGTCGCGCGCCTCATGGGCATCGACGGCCTCCCCCACGACTCCACGCCGTCCCCGTCCCCCGGCCTCAAGAAGAGCAACCCCAGAACGGCCACGGCCATGGTCGTCAAGGAGAAGAAGAAGCGCGTCATCCCGGAGTCCATGAACCGGCAGCCGCTGCGGAGCCTCAGCTGCAACGTCGGCGCGGGGGAGGCGCGCTCGCTCCCCGACACGCCCCGCGCGTCCGCCTCGTCGGCAAGGTCGGCGTCCGCGTGGGACGTGGTGGACAGGCCGCGGCTGTCGCTGCAGGTGCTCAGGGAGAACGTGCTCGACCGGGCCGCGCAGTACATGTCCATGCCCACCTCGCCCACGTCCTCCTCGGCCAGGAAGAAGGACAAGGACGGGCACCGCCGGCGGGACGCCAGGGAGCACGCGCGCGAGATCGTCAGGCAGGCCAAGGAGACCGTCACCAACCGCAACAAGTCCGGTGGCGGGAGGAAGACGCCGCCTCCCGCGACGGGAAGCAACAAGGAGAACGCGAGCCCGTTCCTTGTGGAAGACAAGAAGATGGTCATCCATGTCCAGGCCGCAGCAGCTTCGGTAGTCAAGCCGACCGCGCCCCTGGTGGCTAAAGTGCAAGGCGATCAGCAGCTGCAGCCACATGCGCCGAGGCTCCCTCCGCCTCCGCCACCAATGCGCGCGAAGCCGTCGCGGCCGCCGCCTCCGCCGCCGCCACCGGATCATCCAGCACCGACCAGAGCGGCGCCGCTTTCGCCGCAGGCCGTCAAGTGCAAGAGACCGCCGGACGGGTGCGAGCGCTTCGCCACGCGGATCAAGAAGCCCGGTCCAGGCACGGGTGCAGTAACAATACAGCAGGCGGCTCCGGTGGCAGCCCCATCTCCCGGCGCAGCCGCCGCGTCTGCAAGCTTCTTCCCGCGCGTCGACAACCGCAAATCACACCCTGCGGTGGCGTCTACATCGGCCTCGCCGCTGGAGGACGACCCGGAGTACAGCTACCTGCGGTCCGTGCTGGAGCGCGGCGGGTTCATGCGCACGACGCCGCCGCCGTCGCACCGGCAGTTCAAGGGCCACTCCGTGTCGTCCCCGGTGGACCCGATCGTCTTCCACCTCCTGGAGCTGGCCCTCCCGACGGACGACAGCCCCCGGCTCGGCCCGATCAGACACCGCTGGAACCGGAAGCTCCTCTTCCACCTCACGCAAGAAATCCTCGCCGACCTCCTCCCCGACGGCACATCAACCGGATCATCACTGCACGGGCCGGCGCTGCTGGGGAAGGTGTGGAGCAGGGTGAAGGCGTTCCCGGCGGCGGACTGCAGGGTGGTGGGCGACATCGACGAGCTGGTGGCGGCCGACCTGGGGAGCGTGCGCGGGCTGGTACACCACCCGGCGGTGGCGGAAGAGGCCAACGACGTGGCGGACGACGTGGCCGAGTGGGTCCTGGACGCGCTCCTCCGGGAATCTCTCTTCCCGTCCTGGTCGTGGTCGCCGTCACGTGCATCGAGGTAGCCGTTGCGGGAGGGTGACGCCGCGTGACGTCGCCTGATCCCAACGGAAACAGCGGGGGCGCTGACACCCATGCGGCGGTGGCCAGTGGGCAGTGTGGTACCAACCGACCGCCGCCTGTGGCTCCTCTGATCGCTGTTCAACGGCCTTGATGACGACGGGTGTCAGCCGCCCTGCTTTCAAATGCCTGTGCCCTGTGGCTTGTTACTACTCCTGGTAGTACTACATGATCACATGACAGTTTCTCTTCTCCTACCTTTTATTTCTCTTTTTTATATGGGATTTTGGGTGTATATATACCGATCATCGATCTCAGCTTGTAATTTTATCAGTATTACAATATATCATTTTTTACTTCCACGCGAGTTTTCCGTAAATCCCGGTTACCCTAAATGAGATACACCACATTGTTTCGAAGCACATATTCTTCATTGTTCCTGCATAAACGATTCACTGGTACAAAATCATGCGAGATCTTACATCTAAGTTTGATTTCTGCAAAGTGCAAGCTCACCCGCCAACTCTAGATAAGCGCAACTCGGATCTAAAAAGGAGATAAGCGCAACCAGATAAAACACATCAAGTTGCCTTTTTTTAAGGGCATTAAGTTGCATCTTTCACCATGTGGAAGGTGGACTTTGCTAAGATGAAGTTCAGAAGTTGGCCATTTCAGAATCGACTTAGACATACTAACAATCTCGATGGATTTCAGCTTAGGCGAACCCTTATTTCAAATCTTTTTCTCGCTTTCCTTCCAAATAGTAGAATAGTTTCTCGGTGAAATTAATGTGCGGATGATTTTGGAGCAACATGAGGAAAAGAATACTTCGAACCCGAGAGAGAGAGAAAAAAAATGTGTACAACATTCACGATTTGAAACAATATAAATATATGCAATTTTGATCTCAACTGCAAATACTTGATACATTTTTTTTTTTTTTGGTTTACATCGTACGGTTCCCATCGGGGAGGATGTGGACATCATAATTTTTCACCGAAGCATATGCTTCTGCGGATCCCTGCACGCATGCAACTGGATCGTTTTGAATGAATGTAGATCTCAACGGCCAGCAGCATTGGACATCATAATGCGCGGCAGTGGTAGGGACAAATGGGGCAGATGGAAATACTGTCAACACTGCTACTAAATTAACCTGCCCCCCCCCCCCCCCCCCCCTCTTGAACCCCCTCGGCAGCAGGAGTGATCCGCCACCAGTATATTAACCATCCCATCTGTGTCACCAGTACTACATTTGTTTTGGCGGTTCAAGAAAAGGAGATCTAGTGCAAGTAGGAGTAGCATCTTTGTGGGGAAATGGTATTTAGCCTGAATTAATTAACTTCATTTTAGCAATTCAAGGACTGTCTGAAAAGCAGAGATGATGGTGATGATAGTATTGTTTCTTGTTTAGTTTGCTGGTGCTGAATCGTTTGTACTTTTCCCCTGGAATGTCTTTTTCCCTGATCTGGGCGGGGCGTGTTCTGTTTAGCTGGGGACTTGTGGTAATAATCCGTACTACGTCGCGTCAGATTGTTTGTTCCTGTCCCACGTCGTACGCTCCTAGTTTTGTTGTTTTTCTCGTCTCTTTGGGCGTTTGCCTCCACCGGTTCTCGACGTACGTGCATCCACGTGTGGGTAACATTGTTTTCCCGAGAGTAGGCCGAGGCGATGAGTGGTTTAACATTCAGTTTCAGAAATATGCTGCAGAACTGAGATGGCACAAATGCGTCTTACTTTGTTTAAAAAGCTACTGTATTTATTCTTCAACTGAAAAAGGTAGTACTCTATCCCTTTCGAGGGTCGACGAAGGGAGTGCCAAGCAGAAAGAAAACTCAAGGCAAAACCTATTTGATACTCATCGACCAAACTTTAAAGTTCCACCTCAATGCAGGAAGCTACTGTCTTTGACTCACCCAGAACTCAAGTGCTCCTTCACTTAAAAAATTAAAAATTATATTTACAAGTTTCAAAAAAAAAACTATGCATACTCAAATCGACACTTTTGTCATTTCTGTGCATAGTCAATGTTTGTATTCCAGAAGCATGCAAAATTGCAACCTATAATTATTTATATTGTGGGTGCACAAATATGATTAAATAGGATAAAATTTACTGATTTGAAACTACGCATACTTAAATCCACACTTTTGTTATTTTCATGTATGTAACAGCCTAAGCTTGTAATATATGTAGTTAGTACCTAAGCATTGCATGCATGTATTAAGCTCAATAAAATATTGCATGTGTTTAAGTGTGTGAACCAAAGAACAATTGCAAAACCCTAAACCCTAGTCTTTTCCCCTCTTTTGGGAATCCATTCAAATAGTTTGAATTTTAAAAATAACAAAATATTTGGAGCCCAATTGGACTAAAGGGCCCTCACAGTATTTTGAATGTTTGCCAAAACCCCTCTGGTATTTTTCAAATCATTCAAAACAGATTTGAAATGAAAACTTAAAACAGAAATACAAAACAGGAAATAGAAAAAGGTTCTATCTAAAAAAAAAAGCAATCCAGCGCCTCTAGGCAGATCCCAACTCTTTTCTTCCCTCTCTCCCTCTCCCGCGGCCCAGCACCTGGCCCACGCCAGCCCGCTAGCAGCCGGTACCGCTTCGCCCGCTCCCCTGTCGTCTTCCCCGCTGACGGCAGGCACCTCGCTGTCGCCGCCACGGCCGCCCGATGTCGCCTCGGCATTGCGATACGCGCCGCCGACGCTCGCAAGAATAAGAACCGCCGGCGCCGTGCTCCGCTTCCCCTGGACCTCACTTTCCCCTCTCTCTCCCTCTCTGCACAGCGACAGCCCGAACCCTAGCCGCCATGGCCGCCGGCTAGCTGCTGTTACCGGCCTCCCCGAGCCCATCCGACACCGCCACGAGCTTCGCCTCGCTCCGCTTTGTCCTCCTGCAGAAGGAATCGACAAGGGGCGTCAGGATTCGTCGCCATCGACCGCTTCCTCTCCGACTCCGACGTGCTCAGTCACACGCCTCGTCGCCGCTCCGGTCACCGCCTCGCCTCGTTGTCGTCACCAATCGCTTTGGGGTGAGGTACTGGTGCTCAAGACACCATCCTCCTCCTCCCTAGTGCTCTGTGTCGCGCCCGCGCCGTAGAGCAGAGAACACCGCCGCCGTTCGTCGCTGTTGACCAAGCTCCAGTGAGCAATAGTTAGAGGCACCGCCATAGTTAGGTTCGTCTCCGTGCGCTGATTCGAACGAGCCGAAGCACGCATCCTTCTGAACCCTGTAGCGCCGCCAGTCGCCGCCGTCTGGCCGTTCTCCGGCGAGGTCCGCGTGGCGCTCGCGTGGCCTGCTTGCGTGGACCGACCCCACCCGTCAGCCTCTCTGGCTAGAACCACCCCCGGTGAAAAATGTCTCTGACCCCGCCTGGCCAACGTGGTTGCTGAGGTGGCCAGAGGCCCACCTGCCTATGACTGTGGCTAGCCAACCCTGCGGTGTAAAAAGTTTTCAGTTTCTTTTATTTCCAGAAAAACGTAATAAAAGGGTTTAATAATTTCAGAAATTGTTTTGAATATTGTAAATTCAATAACTTTTAATCTGTAATTTAGAAAAATACAAATAATATATCAAAATAGAAACGTATAAATAATTTAGAAAAATACAAATAAGTTATGGTTTTCAACCCTCGGAACCCTGTTTAAATTGCCGAGCATGTTTTAGGGTTTCATTTCAATGCAATTCAACTTGTCATATAATCATCCTTGCTTGAGCATTGCATCGATGCCATGTCTTGATTGTCGCCTTTGTTTCCGGTATTGGCTCTTCGCGATAGGATCCGAACCCGAAGCTGAAATCAACAACACCGAAGATCAGCACCTGTCTACCGTCGGACAAGGCAAGCGTAGCCTCTCATTCTGAACCTATGTTTTATAAAGTATATTACTTTCTCGATATGATGCACACGATTCCAATGTAGTCTTTTGTCAGTAGCTAGTGTTACCTATCTGCTGCACTGTTTCCCTTTTGTAGCCTTATACTCTTGATCCACTGCTCCTAGCATACCTAGGGCTGGCATCTGAGCATTGCTAGAGATTCTGAGGTCGACAGCTTAGCCATGCATAGTTAAGTTTGATCTATCCGAACGATGAATCAGAGTTGCCGGAGAATCTAGAAAGGTAGGAGGTGGTGACATCATCGGAGGAGTTAACTAATCATGCTAAGGCTTGTATGGGAGGCCACGTTGTGTATGGTTTTTGTAGTCCCATGCTCGCCACCATTAGGACCCGAGTTCTTGCCTCTTGAACCAAGACAAACGTACAACCACACGGGGCCTGGAAAACCCCACGAGCAACTAACTTGCCTAGTAGATTCCATGAGTCACATAGTTCGGGCTTTACATCTGGCATACGCATTGAAAACCTTTTCGAAATGTGGAGGTGAAGGAGGTGCATCATAACATGTAGGGAAGCATGGCCGCGGTTGCTTGGGGTCGATGGAGCCCCTGGTGAACCAACCTCGACTCACATCTTTAGGGACCGGCTTTGGGACTTGACCTGTTATAGCGGAACCATCCCTAGGGCGTGACTCATGGTCTCGGCGAAAGCAAGGTAAAGGTCATGGTCAACCACCCTCTGTCGGCCTTCCAAGGAAGAGGGCTAATAATTTGGCATTAAGAGTCGGTTGGTACGTGTGGTTAAAGTTGTACACCCCTGCAGGGTATTAATCTTTTCAAAAAACCGTGTTCACGGTTATGAACGACTTGGGAACGGACGTGACGATCATAGAGAACTATAACCTAAGTAAAACTTGTTGATCCACGTGTGCTTAAGGATGCTTTCTCTGGGTCGAGGGGTTGATCCTAGATAGGAGTTTCTGATGAAGCTGGTGGTTACTAAGATGTGATGAACAAGATGAAGAAGTCGCTATCTTATCCCTTTTAAAAGATTCTGAGTAGACGAGCCTCTTCTCTCTCTTGTTACAAACAAAGAATTGCTTTCCGCAAAATAAAATGCATAGAAAGCCTTTCTAGCCAGAGCATGTAGATACTAGGTTATCTAAGTCTTGCTGAGTACATTCTCGTACTCAGCCTTGCACCATTGTTGTTTTTCTACAGAGGATCTGGTTGCAACTGAAGGTGGATTCTACGTTGACATCGACGAGTAGTTGGGGTTCCCAGGTAGCATCCTGAGGACTATGGGATGGACGTCGCTTCTGTTTATGGCCTCTTAGGCCTTTTGCTAAGTTGTTGTGTAGAACAACATAATTTTCTTTCATTGTGTGATGCAATGTTGGGTCTATGACCTCTGGTTTGTAATAACTCTAATATCTTACTCTGTTAAGAGTTTAAACTTATGTTGTTGAATCCCTGTGTTCTGTAATGTTACGGAAGCGTGCTGTGATCCTCCGTGTTTGGGAGTTGAACTTATCTTAGATGGTGATCTGAGGTGAGCTTAACCCTGATCCCGGGGGGTGCTAAAGGTTTTGGTATCAGAGCAGGACTGCCTGTAGGAAACCGTTTTATTGGTCGATGTTGAGTCTAGAAGTTGACAAAACTATTTGAAAGTTAAAAACTATTTGCAGAAACCCTGACTAGGATTCTTTTTACTCCTTCTCTGGTGTGTTTCTGATGCTGGAGTTTCTCTTACCTTATTTGGTTTGAAAAGGTTTTCATTCCTTACCTTATATCTCAAAACTTTTAGGGTCGTGGTTTTGGGGTTGTTCTTCTAAAAAGTACTCCATACTTGGTTGCTATTCTCAGAGTTCCAAGATATCTCAGTTTTGCTTGGTGTGTAACATCTTAGCATTCCATTGTTATGGTTTGTAAGTCAGCTGGTTAGTGTATACATTAGTATTCCTTGATACTACCATGCTTGATAAGATGATACTTTTAAATCAAGTACTCCTTGTTCAGCTTTCCGTCTTGTTCCTTTGGATCCTTTTTCTAATCTTTTTTTGTTCTTTCAGGATGGGTGACACTTCTCGTGCCCATACCCGTGATCATGATCGGGGTGCCGCAAATGAGGGTGAATCTTCCAACCTACCTCTACCGCCGTCCATGGTTCAACTCATGGCCATGTACGAAACCAACCGTGCTGACAACATGAGGCTCCTTGAAAGGATTGAGCGCAACACTGCTCAACGTCAGAATAATAAAGTTGGTATCAAGGACTTCACACGTCTCACTCCGCCAGTTTTCAGCTATTCCACTAAGCCACTTGATGCGGACTACTGGCTTCGCACCCTGGAGCGAAAACTTCAGGTTGGTCATGTTGCTCAAGCTGATTGGGTGACTTTTGCTTCCTATCGTCTGGAGGGAGCAGCCAACTCCTGGTGGGAAAATTTCTTGGCTATGCAAGAAGCTCAACATGTTGTTACATGGCAAGAGTTCACTGAAACCTTCCGAGCTTATCATATTCCGGAGGGTCTGATGGATCAGAAGAGGGAGGAGTTCCTCAAGCTGAAGCAGGGCACTGGTTCTGTGTGTGATTACCAGCGCAACTTCAATCATCTTGCCTGCTATGCTACTGGAGAGGTCTCCACTGATGTTAAGAAGCAAGCTCTGTTCCGCAAGGGACTAGATCCTGAGGTTCGTCGTGATCTCCATCTCATGGACTTTGTTAACTTCCAAGGTCTTGTCAACAAGGCTATGAAGGCCGAGAGTGGAAAAGTGGAGTATGAAGAAACTCGTAAGCGTCCTCAGGATGGGTATAACATGGCTGGATCTGGTAATAAGAAGCGTCGTGTCTTTGTGCCTTACAGTGTTGTGCCACGTGCTCCTTATACTCCAAGATCTTCTGGATATGCTCCTCGTCCGAATGCTAATTCAAGCAATGCGGGTGGATCAAACTACCCTCCTGCTGGCAATGCATCAGGTTTTATATGTTTGAACTGTCGTCAGCCTGGTCACTATGCAAAGGAGTGTCCTCAAAAGAATGTCGCTGAGAAGGCACAACCAGCAAAGAAGAATGATAAGTATCCAGGTGCTGGAAAAGGATGCTTGAACCATATCTCTGCTGACGAGGCTCAGGAAGATCCAAGCGTCATTGTGGGTACGCTTCGTATCAATCAAATTCCAGCTAAAGTTTTGTTTGATTCTGGAGCATCGCATTCATTCCTGTCACAAGCTTTTGCTCAAATGCATGGGATAAGTTTTGAGGGGTTGTCTGTTCCTTTGCTAGTTCAGTCCCCTGGTTCTAGTTGGCGTTCCACCATGGTTAGTCATGGGAATTTAATTGAAGTTGCATTTCGACTTTTCCCCACTTCTTTGATCGCCCTCAAGTCAACTGATATTGACATCATTTTGGGCATGGAATGGTTGACCCGTTATCAAGCCATTCTCGATTGTACAACCAAGTCTGTGACGCTGACTAGTCCTGCTGGCATAACCGTCAAGTACTAGACCGTAGGGTCACTATCTCCTTCAGTTGTTTCTATTCCTGAAGCAGAGTTGTTTGCTCTTGAAGTTTTACCTCCATTAGAGATCCAAGATGTTTCTATGGTCTGTGAATTTCCGGATGTCTTTCCTGAGGAGTTGCCTGGCATGCCACCTAATCGAAGTGTGGAGTTTGTCATAGAGTTAGTTCCTGGAACTGCTCCTGTTTCTAAAAGACCCTACCGTATGCCTCCTCATGAGCTTGTGGAGTTGAAGAAGCAATTAGAGGAGTTAGAAGGAAAAGGATACATTCAGCCCAACACATCTTCTTGGGGATGTCCTACCATCTTTGTCAAGAAGCGGGATACTAATATACCGCGTCTGGTTGTGCATTATCGTCCACTCAATGCTATGACTATCAAGAACAAGTATCCTCTCCCTAGGATCAACGATCTATTTGATCAGTTAAGTGGTGCCACTGTCTTTTCCAAAATGGATTTAAGGTCAGGGTATCACCAGATAAAGATCCGTAAGGAAGATATTCCAAAGACTGCTTTCACCACTCGTTATGGTCTTTACGAGTATACAGTCATGTCCTTTGGTCTTACCAATGCTCCAGCCACTTTTATGTGGCTTATGAACTCTGTTTTCATGGAGTACCTTGACAAGTTCGTCGTGGTCTACATCGATGATATTCTGGTTTATTCCAAGACTGAAGAATAGCACGCTGAACATCTTCGTTTGGTGTTAACAAAACTCCGAGAGCATCGTCTCTACGCCAAGTTTTCCAAATGTGAGTTCTGGTTACAAGAGCTCGTGTTTCTTGGTCATGTTGTTTCCGCCAAAGGGGTTGCTGTTATCCCCGATAAGGTTCAAACTATCCTCGACTGGGAGTCTCCTAAATCCGTGAAGGATGTCCGAAGTTTTCTCGGGATGGATGGTTATTACCATCGATTCATAGAGAACTTCTCCAGGATTGCAAAGCCGATGACTGATCTTCTTAAGAAGGATAAGAAGTTTGAATGGTCTGATAAGGCTGAGGAAAGCTTCCAGTTGTTGAAAACCAAGTTATCCACTGATCCGGTGTTAGTTCTCCTAGACACTAGCAAAGACTTTGTTGTCTTCTACGATGCTTCTCACCAAGGTCTCGGATGTGTGTTGATGCAAGATGGACATGTGGTGGCTTATGTCTCCCGTCAGCTAAAACCACATGAGAACAACTACCCAACTCATGATCTTGAGCTTGCAGCTGTTGTTCATGCTCTTAAGCAATGGCGACATTACCTTCTCGGTAGTCGTTGCGAGTTATACTCGGATCATCAGAGTCTGAAGTACCTTTTCACACAACCTGATTTGAACCTCAGGCAAAGAAGGTGGTTGGAACTCATCAAGGACTATGATTTGGGTCTCAACTATCAACCTGGGAAAGACAACATCGTTGCTGATGCGTTAAGTCGTAAGTATTATTGCAACAATTTGATGATCAAACAATCTCAACCTTCTCTTCATGAGGAATTTGCTCGATTGAATCTTGAAGTAGTTCCTCGTGGATTCCTTTCTACTCTTGAAGTGAAATCTTCTATAGAGCATGAAATTAAGCTTGCTCATAAGAATGATTCTAAAATTGCTGAGATCAAAGGGAACATTGCTAGCGGAGTTGCTAAGTGCTTCTCCGTTGATAATGAAGGTATTGCTTACTTTGGTAATCGTCTGGTAGTGCCGAAGAGAACAAAGTTGAGGAATTTAATTCTCCAAGATGCTCATGAATCACCTCTTTCTATCCACCCTGGAGGTACCAAGATGTATCAGGATCTTCGTCAAAGATTCTGGTGGTCTGGTATGAAGAAGGATATCGGTCGTTTTGTTGCTAAATGTGACGTTTGCCGTCGCGTCAAAGCTGAGCACCAAAGACCCGCTGGTCTTCTGCAACCACATAAAATCCTTGAGTGGAAATGGGATGAAGTTGGTATGGATTTCATTACTGGTCTTCCTAAAACCCAAAAAGGAAATGATGCCATCTGGGTGATTGTTGACTACCTGTCCAAGTTCGCTCACTTTCTTCCCGTCAAGGAAAGCATTCGAGCAAGTGAACTGGCTGATCTTTATATCTCTCGGATTGTTGTTCTTCATGGTATTCCTAAGATAATATCTGACCGTGGAAGTCTGTTCACTTCCAAGTTCTGGGAAAGCTTCCAAACTGCTATGGGAACTCGCCTCTCCTTCAGCACAGCCTATCATCCTAGTACCGGTGGTCAAACCGAAAGAGTGAACCAGGATGTGCAGAAACAATGAAATCTTCAATAACAAGCATGCCTCCCTTGATGAATGGAGGGCTATTGTTTCTCAGGAATTAAGATGGGTCCTGTGTAGAATTAAGAAAAAGTATTACCAGGACCTCAAAGATTGGATTAGCAATAATTTAGACAGGAGATAGTTGCTCATAGTGTTATCCCTCTTTGAGGTGGCTTGAAACTTGTAAATATTCGCTACTTGTAACTCTCTATGATTTAAAAAAATTGCAGTGGGGTTCTTTACCCTACTGTTTTACCCTAAAAAAAAGAGCGAACCAAATCCTTGAAGACATGCTTAGAGCGTGTGTCATATCTTTTGGCAAGAACTAGGAGAAATGCCTTCCTTTTGCTGAATTCTCCTACAACAACAGTTTTCAGTCCAGTATTGGTATGGCGCCATTTCAGTTTCTATATGGAAGAACCTGTCGTACTCCTTTGAACTAGTCAGAAACCGGCGAAAGAAAGTTATTTGGTCCGGATATGATCCAGGAAGCAGAAGATTAAGTTCGTATCATTCGAGATCGTTTGAAAACTGCTCAGTCTCGCCAGAAAAGCTATCATGATCGTCACCATCAACATGTTGACTATGAAGTCGGTGATCAAGCTTATCTGCGGGTCACTCCTTTAAAGGGTGTCAACCATTTTGGTATCAAAGGCAAACTGGATCCTCGCTATGTTGGTCCTTTCCGTGTTCTATCCAGGCAAGGTAACCTCGCCTACAAGTTGGAGTTGCCTGTAAACTTCCCTGAGGTGCATGACGTCTTTCATGTATCTCAACTCAAGCGTTGCTTCAAAGACCCTGTCTGTGGTGTTGATCACCAAACTCTTGATCTCCAAAAGGATCAGACTTATCGTGAATATCATGTTCGTATCCTTGATGAAACCGAGCGCAAAACTCGTCGTCAAAACATCAAGTTCCTGAAAGTTCAGTGGTCTCATCACTCTGAGGATGAAGCAACCTGGGAACGAGAAGATTGCCTTAGATCTGAGTACCCTGCCTTCTTTTCTAAAACTTAGGAATCTCGGATCGAGATTCTTGTAAGGGGGGTAGAGCTGTAACAGCCCAAGCTTGTAATATATGTAGTTAGTACCTAAGCATTACATGCATGTGTTAAACTCAATAAAATATTGCATGTGTTTAAGTGTGTGAACCAAAAAACAATTGCAAAACCCTAAACCCTAGTCTTTTCCCCTCTTTTTGGAATCCATTCAAATAGTTTGAATTTTGAAAATAACAAAATATTTGGAGCCCAATTGGACTAAAGGGCCCTCACAGTATTTTGAATGTTTGCCAAAACCCCTCTGGTATTTTTCAAATCATTCAAAACAGATTTGAAATGAAAACTTAAAACAGAAATACAAAACAAGAAATAGAAAAAGGTTCTGTCTAAAAAAATAAGCAATCCAGCGCCTCTAGGCAGATCCCAACACTTTTCCTCCCTCTCTCCCTCTCCCGCGGCCCAGCACCTGGCCCACGCCAGCCCGCTAGCAGCCCGGTACCGCTTCGCCCGCTCCCCTGTCGTCTTCCCCGCTGACGGCAGGCAGCTCGCTGTCGCCGCCCGGCCGCCCGATGCCGCCTCGGCATTGCGATACGCGCCGCCGACGTTCGCAAGAATAAGAACCGCCGGCACCGTGCTCCGCTTCCCCTGGACCTCACTTTCCCCTCTCTCTCCCTCTCTGCACAGCGACAGCCTGAACCCTAGCCGCCATGGCCGCCAGCTAGCTGCCGTTACCAGCCTCCCCGAGCCCATCTGATACCGCCACGAGCTTCGCCTCGCTCCGCTTTGTCCTCCTGCAGAAGGAATCAACAAGGGGCGCCGGGATTCGTCGCCATCGACCGATTCCTCTCCGACTCCGACATGCTCAGTCACACGCCTCGTCGCCGCTCCGATCACCGCCTCGCCTCGCCGTCGTCACCAATCGCTTTGGGGTGAGCTACTGGTGCTCAAGACACCCTCCTCCTCCTCCCTAGTGCTCTGTGTCGCGCCCGCGCCGTAGAACAGAGAACACCGCCGCCGTTCGTCGCCGTTGACCAAGCTCCGGTGACCAATAGTTGGAGGCGCCGCCATAGTTAGGTTCGTCTCCATGCGCTGACTCGAACGAGCCGAAGCACGCATCCTTCGAAGCCCTATAGCGCCGCCAGTCGCCACCGTTTGGCCGTTCTCCGGCGAGGTCCGCGTGGCGCTCGCGTGGACCGACCCCACCCGTCAGCCTCTCTGGCTAGAACCACCCCCGGTGAAAAATGTCTCTGACCCCGCCTGGCCAACGTGGTTGCTGAGGTGGCCAGAGGCCCACCTGTCTGTGAATGTGGCTAGCCCACCCTGCGGTGTAAATTTTTTTCAGTTTCTTTTATTTCCAGAAAAATGTAATAAAAGGGTTTAATAATTTCAGAAATTGTTTTGAATATTGTAAATTCAATAATTTTTAATCTGTAATTTAGAAAAATACAAATAATATATCAAAATGTTCAGAAAAATGAGAACTACCTAACTAACCTATAATCATGCATTGTTCAACAACTTTAATTACAAGTTTAATTAGAACAACATAGTAACCCCTCTCATGTGTTTCTGGAGTTTCCCGAGTTAGGGTTTTCAACCCTCGGAACCCCGTTTAAATTGCCGAGCATGTTTTAGGGTTTCATTTCAATGCAATTCAAATTGTCATATCATCATCCTTGCTTGAGCATTGTATCGATGCCATGTCTTGATTGTCGCCTTTGTTTCCGGTATTGGCTCTTCGCGATAGGATCCGAACCCGAAGCTGAAGTCAACAACACCGAAGATCAGTACCTGTCTACCGTCGGACAAGGCAAGCGTAGCTTCTCATTCCGAACCTATGTTTTATAAAGTATATTACTTTCTCGCTATGATGCACACGATTCCAATGTGGTCTTTTGTTAGTAGCTAGTGTTATCTATCTGCTGCACTGTTTCCCTTTTGTAGCCTTATACTCTTGATCCACTGCTCCTAGCATACCTAGGGCTGGCATCTGAGCGTTGCTAGAGCTTCTGAGGTCGACAGCTTAGCCATGCATAGTATTTAAGTTTGATCTATCCGAACGATGAATCAGAGTTACCGGAGAATCTAGAAAGGTAGGAGGTGGTGACATCATCGGAGGAGTTAACTAATCATGCTAAGGCTTGTATGGGAGGCCACGTTGGGTGTGGTTTTTGTAGTCCCATGCTCGCCACCATTAGGAACTGAGTTCTTGCCTCTTGAACCAAGACGAGCGTACAACCACACGGGGCCTGGAAAACCCCACGAGCAACTAACTTGCCTAGTAGATTCCATGAGTCACATAGTTCGGGCTTTCCATCTGGCATATGCATTGAAAACCTTTTCGAAATGAGGAGGTGAAGGAGGTGCATGATAACATGTAGGGAAGCGTGGCAGCGGTTGCTTGGGGTCGATGGAGCCCCTGGTGAACCAACCTCGCCTCACATCTTTAGGGACCGGCTTCGGGACTTGACCTGTTACGGCGGAACCATCCCTAGGGCGTGACTCATGGTCTCGGCGAAAGCAAGGTAAAGGTCGTGGTCAACCACCCTCTGCCGGCCTTCCAAGGAAGAGGGCTAATAATTTGGCATTAAGAGTCGGTTGGTACGTGTGGTTAAAGTTGTACACCCCTGCAGGGTATTAATCTTTTCGAAAAGCCGTGTTCACGGTTATGAACGACTTGGGAACGGACGTGATGATCATAGAGAACTATAACCTAAGTAAAACTTGTTGATCCACGTGTGCTTAAGGATGCTTCCTCTGGGTCGAGGGGGTGATCCTAGATAGGATTTTCTGATGAAGCTGGTGGTTTCCAAGATGTGATGAACAAGATGAAGAAGTCGCTATCTTATCCCTTTTAAAAGATTCTGAGTAGACGAGCCTCTTCTCTCTCTTGTTACAAACAAAGAATTGCTTTCCGCAAAAGAAAATCCAGAGAAAGCCTTTCTAGCCAGAGCATGTAGATACTAGGTTATCTAAGTCTTGCGGAGTACATTCTCGTACTCAGCCTTGCGCCATTGTTGTTTTTCTACAGAGGATCTAGTTGCAACTGAAGGTGGCTTCTACGTTGACATCGACGAGTAGTTGGGGGTCCCAGGTAGCAGCCTGAGGACTATGGGATGGACGTCGCTTCTGTTTATGGCCTCTTAGGCCTTTTGCTAAGTTGTTGTGTAGAACAACATAATTTGCTTTCGTTGTGTGATGCAATGTTGGGTCTATGACCTCTGGTTTGTAATAACTCTAATATCTTACTCTGTTAAGAGTTTAAACTTATGCTATTCAATCCCTGTGTTCTGTAATGTTACCGAAGCGTGCTGTGATCCTTCGTGTTTGGGAGTTGAACTTATCTTAGATGGTGATCTGAGGTGAGCTTAAACCTGATCCCGGGGGGTGCTAAAGTGTAGCTCATAATACAAAGTATTTTAGATTGATACTTTGCACGTTTGTGGGGGTACATCATTGAATACATCCATATTTCTTTTCATATTTATTCTGAAACTTAGAAATATAGTTTCCTATTTTTTTAAAGGAATCACACGGGACATGTGCATCAAATCTCCACTTCACCTAAACGGGTTTATTCAACTGATCACCCACAAGTATAGGGGATCGTAACAGTCTTCGCGGGTAGTATTACCCAATTTATTGATTCGACACAAGAGAAGTCAAAGAATACTTGCAAGCCTTAACAACTGAGTTGTCAGTTCAGCTCAACCTGGAAATAGTTCTTGCTCACAGAAGTTTATCAGTAGCAACAGTTTGGTAGTAGCAACAGTAAAGCAGGAGCAACAACAACAGTAACAGTAATGGTAGAAATAGTAACAGTAACGGTAACAATAGGATTCGAGTGCGGTAGGCATAGGGATGGATGGACGGGCGTTGCATGGACGAGTCTAAACATGTAAGTTCAAGATCTAGGGCATTGCAGATAAATAATAACAAGCATCTAAGTACTAAACAATCCTAGGCATGTGCTCCAAATATAGTCATACATGCTCGCAATGAGAACTTGCACAACATCTTCTGTCCAACCGGCCTATGGCAGCGGGGCCTCTAGGGAACTACTGGCAATTAAGGTGCTCCTTTTAATAGAGCACCGGAGCAAAGCATTAACACTCCGTGAATATATGTGATCCTCATACCACAGCCATCCCCTCCGGTTGTCCCAATTATTGTCACTTTGGGGCCTTTGGATCCGAACAATGATATGTGTACACAACTTGCAGATAAGATCACAAACAATACTATCATAATGATTCAATAATAAGTTCAGATCTGAGATCATGGAACTCGGGCCCTAGTGACAAGCATTAAGCACAACAAGTTGCAACAAAGTCAAATAGCACTAATTGAGATACTAGGCACTATGCCCTAACAGATCTTATTCGATTACATGATAGAACTCATCCAATCCCTACCATCCCCAAGCCTACAACGGGGGATTACTCACTCATGGATGAGGGAGACATCGGTGGTTGAGGGAGATGCGTTGGTGATGATGATGGCGATGATCCTCTCCAAATTTCCCGTCCCGACAGGGTGCCATAATGGAGTTTCTGGATCCGAATCTTGGTTTCTGGTGGCGGCGGCGGAGCAGAACTCTTTCTAAAAAACTATCGAACCCCCCTCGGTGTTTATGTCGAAAGGCAACTTATAGGTGCAAAGGAAGGACGAGGGGGTGCCTGGGCTGGCTGCACCCCCTCCAAATGCGGCCAGTGGTGGGCCCGTGTCTGGGGTGGGTGTGGCCCCCCAGGCCTCCTCTCCGTCTCCTCTTCTGGCTCCATGGATCTTCTGGTGAAATATAATTTTTGGCATATTTTTGGGGATTTTTCCTGGTAGTTCATTTTTTGCACAAAAACAAGACACCAAGGTAATTCTGCTGAAAACAGCGTCACTCCGTGTTAGTTGTATCCAAATCACACAAGTTTAGAGGAGAAACAATAGCAAAGTGTTCGAGAAAGTAGATACGTTTTGGACGTATCAACTCCTCCCAAGCTTAGCTTATTGCTTGTCCTCAAGCAATTCAGTTGAAAACTGAGTGCGATAAAAGAACTTTCACGAACACTTTGCTTCATAAGATGTAAATATTCTCAGCATAGGAGTAGATGCTTAGACAATTCATAATAAGGAGTATGCAACTAAGTCTACTCAATAGTCATTGCAAGCTATGAAGAGAAACCAACTCAATAATAATAAGTAGCATGAAACATAAACATAAGCAACATTGCAATGCTTATAGTAAGATATGATAGAGTGGTATCTCGCTTGCCTTGTTTGAAGAGCACAATAAATGTCAAGGCACCTCTGAAGTTCACATGAAGACTAGAAGTAAAGATATCAGAGATACAAGCATCAAAGTCATGATATAATTAACCAAGTTTTGGAACAAACACAAAATGACAACTATGCTCTCAAGAAGGTGCTCATAGAATAAGTGGTGACTCAACAAAGTTGTGAAAATGGTTTTGAAAGGTTTGAAAGGTTTGAAAGGCTTTCCAATGCTGAAAGGAAGATACTCATTAGCTTTGAGCTCTCATTGCCCCTATCATAGGCCTCTTCATATGGTTAAGGTGAAAGTGAGGTCCACTCTAAATCATATGCTTGACAGACCATAAACTGGAAATCCCAAGTCCCTTGAGTATGAGGGTCGCTCCGCATGCTACTCAACTTTCGTCACCTGAAAGTTCTTGTCATTGTAAATACATGCATATCATCGAGAACCCCCAACGGGGTACCCCTTGCACATGGTACAGGAGCTTTCCCATAACCAAAATGACAAGGCAAGCAGACAATGAGCATCTCGGCAATCTTTTTATTTACCATATGCATAGATTTTAATTGAGGATGCTTCATAGATGCTCATTATGGTGATGCTGCAAGTTTCCACCATGATTAGGCATGGCTTAGGCTAGCGGCCCAGGCGTTTCTCTAACACAACGTATAAATTCCATGAACTCACAACCTCCCCTTTTATTCACATTGTCGACATCCGTAAACAAAAGAGCAAGGTATCAACTGGATAGGATATCCAACAAGTGTTGAAAGCATTCTCCGTGACAACACGGTTCTGCTGACTCCCAACATATAATTTGCAAGCATATAACTTTCATGGACATGTCACAATGGTTCAGGATTATTAAGCGCAAGGAATAAAGTGTGCCATCAATTTCGTGAGAGCTTTACTAACTAACTTCCTCAAAACAAACAAATATTTTATTTTGGAAGAAAACACGGCATATAGAATATGCACTGGAGTAGCAAATGATGCTAATAGGTAGGTATGGTGGACACAGCTGGCAATATTGGTTTTGTGGAGTGGGAAGCACAGGTAGAGCACATACTCAGTGCAAGTGAAGGCTAGCAATAGAGAGAGAGCGACAAACGAGAGAGCAATAGCTGTTATAATCATGCTTGCGACAAAACAGGACTAATTATGGCATGAAAGTGATACAAGAACTCAGAGGCAAAATAAATCATCGAGGCTTACTGACTATTGATTAGTCATATGCATGTGTGAGCATGTGCCAAGTCGATTCACATGAACAGTCAGAGGAGGATACTACAATATCATACCAAAGTATGAATAAAAAATGCAAGCAAACATTCATATGACATGCTACAAACTATTAGCAAGCTGGAGTTAATCATAGACAAGCAAGAACTACTAAGCATCCATAATGACATACACCTTACACAAACAGGCTAAGCATGCTCACAACAAAAAGTATATGTACAAGAATGAAACAAATAGAGTTCGTTACCAGCCTCTTACCACATCTCGAGTTGTCTTAATCTTCATTATTTCCCTTCACCTGTGTGACTTGAATAATAACATGAAACCAAACTCCACTGAGGACGGCTGAACCCTGCAAAGAACTCATAAAACCAAAGAAGAAGAACACATATTTTTGGTGTTTTCAAATTTTTTAAAGCAAGCACACAAAGCAAAAACAAACGAAGCAAAAGAAAACCAAAAACAAAATCTAAGACACTCCAAGAACAACACAACTGTGCATGAAACAATAAAAACAAAGTGTCTAGAAAGACCTTAGATTTTTATTGATGAAGAAGGGGATGCCTTGCGCACCCCAAGCTTTGACGCTTGTACATCTTAAATATTTCTTGGGGTGACATGGGGTGGCCCCCCCAAGCTTGAGCTTTTGTCCATTCTTCATCTCATTACATCATTCTCTCTCTACACCTAAAATTGTTTCCTTCATACAAAACTTCACACAATCTTTATTAGCAATATTAGTGTATTCAAAAGATAATAGACCTTCGGGTTTAGCTTTGAAACAACAAAACTTTTCACTAAAAACACAAGCTACTGTAGCAACTCCTTCAAAAATCTCAATTCCCCAAAAGAGAACTCAAAAAGGAATCAATAAGAAGCAAATGCAAATAATGGCAGAAATCTGTCAAAAAAGACTAGCAGGTAGAAATCGATTTTTTCGAACATCTTTTGTTGCTCAAATCAAAAAGTATTAAACTAGCGAAAGTTAGTTAACATACTGGGGGATTTATTCTTAAATTTTGAGCTCAATCCGAGTTACAGAGACTCTCACGATTTTTTTTGGTGGAGGACATAAATCTGTTCCGGGACAACAACTCCCCAAATCTTACTTCCCTCTCATTAGAGGTCATTCTTGGCACAAAAAGCAAACAAAAAGGATAAGGAGAGGTCACTACTGAAGTAATAACTTCCAAGACTTAAGGAAACTCTTAGGTTATCTCCCAACAAGTACTTTTCTTTAACGCCTTTAAGTTAGGCACGACGAAGAGCAAAGATTGGAAAGGAGAAAAATAAAAGTGAGCAAGTATAACCACAGTGAAAGCATTATTTTATTCATTAAAATCCTTTTGTTAACAAGGTTGATCAAGTCTTGTTACCAAAACAATCTTATATGAAACAAAACTTTGCATTCCACAAGGTGATTATGTTACCTCATACTTGATAGCAATCGTCCCAATCATAATAGTTTCAAAATTTTCTTGTGGAATGGGACAATATATTTCTCCAACCTTAATACTCTCAATATTTTCAATAGAATTCAGGCAATAGCTTTTAGCAACCTTCTTGGTAAATAGACAATATGCTCTTTGTCATCAATATTGAATGTTACTTTCCCTTGATTACAATTAATGACAGCACCTGCAGTATTAAGAAAAGGTCTCCCAAGAATAATAGACATATTATCATCTTCAGGCATTTCAAGCACAACAAAATCATTCAAAACCAAACAATTATGAGCCACTTGAACAGGAACATCCTCACATATACCAACAGGAATAGTAGTTGACTTATCAGCCATTTGCAAAGATATATCAGTTGGTATCAACTTTTCTAGCTGGAGTCTTTTGTGGAGAGAAAAAAGCATAACACTAACCCAGCTCCCAAATCACATAAAGCAGTTCTAACATAATTGTTCTTAATAGAGCAATGAATAGTAGGTATACCTGGATCACCAAGTTTCTTTGGAACCTTACCATTGAAGGAGTAATTAGCAAGCAAAGTAGAAATCTCCTCATTAGGAATCTTCCTTTTATTAGAGACAATATCCTTCATATACTTTGAATAAGGAGGCAATTTAATAGCATCAGTCAAAGGAATTTGCAAAAATAAAGGTTTTATCCACTCACAAACTTGTTGTAGTGTTCTTCCTCCTTTGACTTGTGTTTCTTACCTGGAAAAGGCATAGTTTTCTGCACCAAAGGTTCTCTCTCTTTACCATGTTTATTAGCAATGAAATCTTCCTTTGTGTACCTAGTGTTCTTAGTGTGCTTCTCAGGTTCTTCCTCACCTTCCTCCTTATCAGGAGACTCATTTTTATCATTACCACTCTCAGTTTCAGCATCAAACACAGATATACTATTAGGATCTACTGTAGGTTCAAGTGGTTCCTCAACTCTCTTATGTTTCTTTTTCTTCCTCTTACGAGGAATACCACTATCTTCACCTTGTTGGGACAATACCTCACTCCTTATACGGGAGCAGCCCTGGCTGAGTATTTTATGTACCGCGAACGACATACTTTAATAATTTATGATGATCTCTCCAAACAGGCGCAAGCTTATCGCCAAATGTCCCTTCTATTAAAAAGGGTGTCCTTCAGGATATAAAGGATCTTAAGTAGCTATAACGCTCCTAGTTCTAATTCCATAAGCATGTTTATCTCCTGAAGCATTAACTAGCATATCCTTTTGCACCTTAGCAAGTTGATCAAGTTGCGTTTGAACCATTTGAAAGTGTTTACAAAGCATTTTAATATCATTAGAAGTTCTTTCCACAATATCTTTCAACTCATGGATAGCTCTAGAGTTTTCCAATAAATGATTCTGAACTTGTTTATTAAAATACCCTTGCTTAACAATAAATGTGTCAAGTTCCTCTAAACATTGATCAGGAGGCTTACCATAAGAAATATCACCTTCATCAAAGTGTTGGAGAGAGTGTACCTCAATAGTAGATGAGTGGGGAATTGGCTTACATAATTCTTCTATAGGAGGTAGATTCTTCACATCTTCAGTTCTAATACCTTTCTCCTTTAGACACTTCTTAGCTTCCTTCATCACTTCATCATTTAATGCAATAACTCCCCTCTTCTTTGTTGTTGGTGCTAGAATTGGTTTAGGAACAACTGGTTCAGGAGTAATAGGCTCACGTGTATTTAGCTCAGTTGAAGTCCAATCATCATAATTCTTGCTTATTTTAGTCATTAATTCTTCAGCATCTGTAGGAGTCCTTTTCCTGAAAACACAATCAGCAAAGCTATCTAGGTAGGTCCTAGAATCATCAGTTAGTCCATAATAATAAATATCAAGAAGCTCATTCTTAGGCAATGGACATCTAGGATGTGCATGAATCAAGGCACAGAACCTTGTCCATGACTCAGGCAATTTCTCTTCTTCTCCCTGTTTAAAATCAAAAAGTCTCTGCAAAGCAGCATTTCTAGCACTAGGAGGAAAATATTTCTAGAAGAAAGAAGCAATTAAGCAGTCGGGCTATCAATGGAACCAGGAGGTAATCTATTAAACCAAGCCTTGGCTTCTCCTTTTAGTGAAAAAGGAAAGATCTTAGTAACAAAGTAGTTGCGCATCTTAAAATCATCAGAGAATAAAGCACTAGTAGAAAGCTCATTCATATGAGCCACAACACTCTCATTTTCAGTCCCACAAAAAGGTTCTTTCTCAACAATATCTAAATAAGATAAATCAAGAGAGAAATCATAGTCTTCATCTTTAATATCTATGGGAGAAGTGGCAAACTTAGGATCAGAGGACAACTTAGGCATGATAGTACGTCTAGCAAGGAGACTCTTAATAGCACTAGTTCCATGTGTTTTTCGGCACTCTTCAACAAAATCATCAGTGAACTCAATGTAACCATCATTAATATCATAACTCTCACTAGCCTCAGGTAAGCTAACAGGTGTAACAGTGTCTTCACTAGGAGTTTCGGTATTTTCTAGACTAGCCATAATAGCATCTAGAAAAGGACCCAGTGAACCACTCGCATCAAGCACAGTAGAAGTAACATCATGAGTATCAAAAGCAGTTTCAGACTCAGCAGTAGTAGCAGTGTGTGTAGCATGTGTATGTCGTGGTGGTGTAACAAGCTTACTTATAACAGACGGTGAATCAAGAGCAGCAGAGGTGTTTAGGACTGCACCTCTTCTTGTAGTGGATGGTAAAATAGGGAACTTTCCATCACGATACTTCCCCATGATGAAAGGAGTAGCAGTGAACAATAATAGATCCAAGTGAACTTACAAATAAAGCTATGCTCCCCGGCAACGGCGCCAGAAAATAATCTTGATGACCCACAAGTATAGGGGATCGCAACAGTCTTCGCGGGTAGTATTACCCAATTTATTGATTAGACACAAGAGGAGACAAAAAATACTTGCAAACCTTAACAACTGAGTTGTTAGTTCAGCTGCACCTGGAAATAGTTCTTGCTCACAGAAGTTTATCAGTAGCAACAGTGAAGCAGGATCAATAGCAACAATAACAGTAGCAACAGTAACAGTAACAGTAACAGTAGGATTCGAGTGTGGTAGGCATAGGGATGGATGGACGGACGTTGCATGGACGAGTCTAAACATGCAACTTTAAGATCTAGGGAATTGCAGATAAATAATAACAAGCATCCAAGTACTAAACAATCGTAGGCATGTGCTCCAAATATAGTCATACATGCTCGCAATGAGAACTTGCACAACATCTTCTGTTCAGCCAGCCCGTGGCAGCGGGGCCTCTAGGAAACTACTGGCAATTAATGTTCTCCGTTTAATAGAGCACCGGAGCAAAGCATTAACACTCCGTGAACACATGTGATCCTCACACCACAGCCATCCCCTCCGGTTGTCCCAATTATTGTCACTTTGGGCCTTTGGATCCGGATAATGATATGTGTACACAACTTGCAGATAAGATCACAAACAATACTATCATAATGATTCAATAATAAGTTCAGATCTGAGATCATGGCACTCGGGCCCTAGTGACAAGCATTAAGCACAACAAGTTGCAACAAAGTCAAATAGCACTAATAAAGATACTAGGCACTATGCCCTAACAGATCTTATTCGATTACATGATAGAACTCATCCAATCCCTACCATCCCCAAGCCTACAGCGGGGGATTACTCACTCATGGATGAGGTAGACATCGTTGGTTGATGGAGATGCGTTGGTGATGACGATGGCGATGATCCTCTCCAAATTCCCCGTCCCGGCAGGGTGCCAGAACGGAGTTTCTAGATCCAAATCTTGGTCTCTGGTGGCGGCGACGGAGCGGAACTCTTTCTAAAAAACTATCAAACCCCCCTCGGTTTTTTAGGTCGAAAGGCAACTTATAGGTGCAGAGGGAGGCCGAGGGGGTGCCTGGGGTGGCTGCACCCCCTCCAGGCGCAGTCAGTGGTGGGCCCGCGCCTGGGGTGGGTGTGGGCCCCCAGGCCTCCTCTCCGCCTCCTCTTCTGGCTCCGTGGATCTTCTGGTGAAATATAATTTTTGGCATATTTTCCGGGATTTTTCCTGATAGTTCATTTTCTGCACAAAAACAAGACACCAAGGTAATTCTACTGAAAACAACGTCAGTCCGTGTTAGTTGTATCCAAATCACACAAGTTTAGAGGAGAAACAATAGCAAAGTGTTCGAGAAAGTAGATACGTTTTGGGCGTATCATCAACACGCAAGTAAATTTGGAGTAAGAGAATCTCCACACACCCCAAAGGGTGTACGTTAACTGAGTCGACAAGCGCTTTGGGGGAAGCCTGCCTAAACTGACGGTAGTTTGGGGGCGCCTTCCCACACCGGTGTCCCCCAAAGAAAAATTCACCAAATCATTTAGTCGAAATTCGGAGTCTCCAAAATCATTCAAAGTTACAAAGAACACACAAACAAGTTCAAATTTACGCCATCAACGGCCCAAAACACCATAAAAGTATGGCGATCTCATTTTACAAACCGAGATCTCAACTAGACGCGTCGGTCACCACTTGTGTTGGCTCCGCCGATGTCGATGCTGGTGTCGATGCATGATCCTCTGTCGCCCATGCCGGTGTACATGGTTGCGCAGTTGGCGGTGCCCATGTCGGTGTCGTTGCTGCCCTTGTTGCCCTTATCTCGTCTAGAATGATGCGCGAGCATCCAAGTACCAAGCCTTGGCATCCTCCTTCATGTTGGAAGTATCGGTCGTCAAGATCCCCGACTCCTCAGTCATTTTGGCGATGACAGCTTGCGATGCCACATTCATCACCTAGATCATGTCGTCCTGGGCTGAAACCTTGGCGACTTCAACCTTTGCCTCCTCGAGTTTGATCTTAGCGTCGTCCTTGGCCAATAGTTCCTTCCACCTTGCATCTCTATTGGCATCGTAGCTAAAAGTGCAATGGGCGTCGCCTAGAGGAGGGGTGAATAGGCTTTTAAAATTATTACGGTTTAGACTCAAGTAAATGCGGAATAAAACTAACGTTTAATTTATTGAGCACAAAACCTAACCACTAGGTTCATCTAAGTGCACCAACCACCTATTTTAAGCAATACAAGCAACAAGGTGATAGCAAGATATAAATACTTCAAGCACGATGGCTATCACAAAGTAAAGTGCATAAGTAGAGAGATAACCGATGTATGCGGAGACGAAGATTTTTATCCCGAAGTTCACTTCCAAAGAAGCTACGTATCCGTTGGAGGGGTGCGATGGCGCAATGCTCTCCGAACGCCACAAATGGCTCACCTCGGGGTGTGGTGGCTCGATGCTCACCCAACGCCACACAAGGCCTCACCTCGGATGCATAAGCATGCAACTCACCGACGCAACAAAAGGTTCACCCTAATCTCCCGTGAGCTCACCACAAAGGCCTACTCATGATCCACTAAGGGACACTTGAGGGCGGTCATCAAAACCCGTACAAGATTGGGGCTATCTCCACAACTGAATTGAAGGCTCCCAACAACAAAGCCACAAAAGGCTACAATGCCACAAAAGGCCAACAAATCTACAAAAGGCTACAAGACCACAAAAGGTCACAAGAAGTCAACAACCCAACCACACAACCGTCTAGGGTTCCAAGAACCCAAGAGAAATAAGCCCACAAGCTTGAACTCGCCAAATCTCCGAGGAGAACTCAAACCTATGCAACAAATGCAAGGGCAAGTCCTTCTCTCCCAAATTCAACAAAGCTATAAAAGCTATTGGGGGAATAAGGGAGGAAGAACACAAGAGGAGAACACAAAACTCACCAAGATCTAGATCCCAATGATTCCTTCACAAAGAAGGGATTTGGCTTGGAGAGATTGTAGATCTAGATCTCCTCTCTCAAATCCCTCAAAAAGATGCAAGTATCATAGGAAGGGAAAGGAGAGAGGGAAAGCTCTTCAATGTCAACAATGGAGGAGAGAGAGAAAGCCAAGAACCAAGAAAAGATCTAGTACCCACGAAGCGGAAGAGGAGCCCCTTTTAAAGGGCTCCCAGATCTACCCGTTATGGGCAATCGCGACCCTGGCCGGAACTTCCGGTGGGAGGCCGGAAATTCTGGTGGCACACAGCCAACGGTCAGAAAACTGCGACGCGAGAGACTGAAAACGCGAGCCTGGTCGGAACTTCCACCGGTCCACCGGAACTTCCGGTGGGAGCGGAACTACCGGTGGAAATTCCGACTGAAGTTCCGTCAAATAGATCATACAAAATACTGAGGTTATAGTACATGGGCGGAACAAGAGCCGGAAATTCACCCGGTACTACCGGCGTCATTTATGCCCGAGCGGTACTTCCGGTACCTGGCCGGAACTTCCGGCGGGGGCGGTATTACCGCCGAAACTTCCGATCCGAATTCCCCAAAACACCAAACTAGATAGAGAGGATACAGAACATGAGGAGAAGAAGAACCAGAACTTCCACCGGTACTACCGGCGGGGGCGGTATTACCGCCGAAACTTCCAATCCGAATTCCCCAAAACACCAAACCAGATAGAGAGGATACAGAACATGAGCGGAAGAAGAACCAGAACTTCCACCGGTACTACCGGCGGCAAAATTCCCTAGCGGTACTACTGGTGGCTGGCCGGAATTTTCGGTCAGGGAAATTCTAGAAACCAAAACTGCAATAACTTTCGCTTCCGAACTCCAAACGAGATGAAACCAATTTTGTTGGAAAGATAATGAAGAATAGAATCCAACAAAAACCATGAATATATATGTGATGTATCTCCCAAGGTGTGGAGCCGGAAAACTCGCAAGGTCAAAAACTGCAATAAGATATGCAAGTGAACTCCTTATTTGATGAACTAGAGCTTGTTATGATGATGACCACAAGCTCTAGATCCTCTCATGGACGAGAACCAAATAACAACCAATAAAGATGATGCTATGCATGCAAAGGTTTGAGCTCTCTCTGAAAGATGCGATCGAGACACCCGCTTGAGAACCCCTCTTGATAGTACGGCTATCTATCCTAAACCCGGTCTCCCAACTAACAACACGAGACCGGCGAAAGAGAAACCCTATCAAGATCATACATTTGCCTTTAGCAATCCACTTGAACTTGATGTAGACCGTCTTGTTCTTCTCAAGTGGGAACACCTTTCTTGTTTCCTCTTGCTCGCTCTTTCTTGATGAAGACTTGAAAATTGCTCCCCCATACTCCATGGGGAAACTTATTCTTAAACTAGTCTTCATCACTCCATGATCACAAGGATGGCAAGCTTCAAGCATGAGATCTTCTAGAGATGGCGCATCTTGAGCTTGCCCTTCTTCATCCCTTCTTGAGGTTGATCCATCTTGATGCAACTCTTTGCACTTGTCTTGATCAACCTTCAAGCTCCTTCTTTCTTCATGATTCAAAAGAGCACAAAGCCCTTGGACAATTCTTCAACTTTCAACCTTGAGACCAACACATGGCCCAAGCGATGCCAATGGACAAACCTACAAGTGAAACTCAATTTACACATTAGTCCATAGAGATTGTCATTAATTACCAAAACCACTCATGGGGCATACATGCCCTTTCAATAGCCTTGGTTATTTGATGTCACTTTGTTGGTCATATTCTCGAAGGAGGCATCCACCTAGGTCATCGACGTAGCTCCATTCCTCTCGGACTTTGTCTTCTTGTTGTTGATGGGGCGGTCGATGAGGAAGCCGGCAGTACATCCACATCAAAGGGGTTGTCATTGTTGAGTGCGTACCGGTCTTCCTCCCATTTCTTGCAAGTCTCAATTTTGGTGAAGACATGCATAAAGGGAAGCTCTTTTTCCATGTTGTTGGCCTTGTACAAAATCCATGTATCCGCCAACTAGTAAAACAAACAAACATCAAGCAAATGTACATATCCTACGACAAAATACATTGACAACATAGAACATTTATGTATTTTACTTGATCGACCAAGTTTGTTCCACTTGATCTCCTTCTCCGAATGGTCTCCACACATCCATGAAATGTGTTGCACTCCTCTTGTATGATGCTCCACCTATGAGACAATGCATTTTGGTTACGGATATGTGCATTTTTGTGTATTCTCCATAGAGCTTGTGTTCTTTGAATTGTTCAAAGATCATCCACCAATATGCACCGCCGGTTTGTTGGGTGACGGTGATAGGGTCGAGGTTCACTGCCTTCCAATCATTAGTCAAGAACTTGTCCTCGTCAACCTTCCACCAAATTCTCTTGCCGTCGTCGATGCGCTTCCTCTTGGACTTGCCCTTGCCATCAAGATCCACAACTTCTTCCTCCTCCTCCTCCACCCCCCCCCCCTCATCATCTTCCTCGTCTTCCTCATGCTCTTCCTCCCCCTGTGTGTGGCAGCACTGTCAGAGGCATAATATCCGCCCTCACCACGGATCATTCCATATAAGGCGGTCACGCATTCGGGCCTAGCCATTCCGTCGTTCACCTGGCGGGCGTCAGTTCCTCAGCGTCGAATAGGCTATGACCTACTTCGGACGTACCTACGTTGGCGTCGTAAAACGAGGTTGGTCCCCTACACATGGACGACGACTTGGAATATGCATGGTTGAGGCCGAGGTGGGCGCAGCCATGTATCCGTTGATGGCCGTCATCGGGGAGACTCAGTTTGAACACCTCTTGCCGATCTCGGGAGGGGAAACCGTGGTTGGGGATGCGACGCCTACCCAAAGTTCTCCTCAAATAAATGCAGCAATGACGGCGAGGTGCTCCGGCGGGACTGGATGGCGTTGCCCTTGCGTCCCTTTGTTGGCTTGGCTTTGCATGTACGCTTCCCTTGAAGCATCCTCCTCAACCGCCTTCTTTTTGCTATGTGTGGCCGTGCCAGATTTTGCGGTCATCTGTGAGGAGCTTCTGCTGCGCCAGCTCCTCCGCCCATTCCTCCACCAACATGTCGTCCAGCTTGGTGGTCACGCGTTTCTTGCGTGGCTTTGGGAGCTGCGGCATTGGAAGGTGTTTAAAGGCCAAGAGTTGGTGGCAGTGGCAACATGAACTGGGCGGGAATAGAGCAGCAACAGGAGATAGCAGGCAAGAGAAATGGTCGGTGAATTTTCACCGAAGAACATAGATGGGATATAGGGTTTCATTGAGTCGCTGACAAAGAGGGTCTGCGTGGTGAATCCGACGTTGTACGAGTTGCCGGCAGCCCTAATCCTCCCCCGTGGGTCGAGGCCCGCACGAAAGTGCCGAACAGATTAATAGGCTGCCCGAACTGCCACCAGCAGTTGGAGGGTGCTGGTGCGGGTCCTTATTTGCCCGGCACCCCCAAAGCCCACTGGCGGCTGGGTTTGGGATGCCGGTGGAGATGCTCTAAGATACGAAGTTTGAGAATAACAAATGATCAATGAGTTAAGTTAAGGGACTAAAGGAAACCTAGCAGCTAATGTGTAGGGTCAAATTATCTACTTTTCCTCCGCAGAATAACAAGTACATAGAGAAACTTGATTATTGTTGTATTCAGTTCCGCGACTACGAAACTAGCTGTTGACAGTGTTGTAGGATAATAGTCAATGTGGTGTTGCCACTGGTTGGTAAAATAACTTCAAAAAATCTGGTGTTGCTAGATTCAGTAAATTTAGCTACTGTTGGACAAGATAGCTAGCTCCAGGTTTTTCCCGTGAGGTTTTGTCACTCTTCAACTACTCCTTTTATTGGTTCTAGCTTCTGTATTGCCCAAGACTACGAGCTTTGCTAGCGTAGTGGGCCTCTCCTGGGCTAGCTGCTACAAATAATATTTCTAAGAATCTGGTTCACTTCCATAGATCTATTAGTTTTGAAAGTTAATGGCAAGCTTGTGCAGCGATAATCATACTATATCTGTATTATTTGGTTCATTTGCTTAGGTTTAGATATCTGCAAGTGAACATGACTGGAAGCATGACAACAGTAGATCTACTCCATTCCGAATTAATTAAAGTTTTATCTAATGTTCTAAGTCAAATTTCTCTATATCTGACCAAGTCTATAGAAACATGTGCTAATATCTACAACATCAAGTTTATATAGTACAGACTTATTTTACGGTGAATCAAATGAAACTGATTTGGTGTTGTAGATAGACATTGATATATATTTTTTTCTATAAATTCAGTCAAATTTATAGACCTGCAAAGCTGGAACTTCAATTAATAAGGAACGGGTGGGGTAGTTCTGAAAGTAACGGCAATGTTTTAGATATCTACAAGTGAACATGACTAGAACCATGATAATAATGTACAATATATTATTGCAATGTTCTCTCATGAAGGAGATCAAGAATGCAACGTGGTAGCAACAACATTAGAAATCCAGGCCAAGTTTCAACAGATAAGATTACAGTGAACTGACTTGCATTCACTGCACTAGAAAATCAGCATGCACTGGAGAGACCAACGGCTGACCAGAGAAGAAGGCTTCGAGATTGCCAATGGTGTGTGCCCGCAAATCAGACCTGGATTCTTCCGTGAAAACCGCCACATGGGGCGACAGGACCACATTGTCCATGGAGAACAGCTCCGCCTGCGTCTTTGGCTCCTGCTCGAAGACATCAAGGCCCGCGCCTGCAATCTTTCCCTCCTTGAGCGCCACGACCAATTCCGCCTCGTCGATGTTTGCTCCTCGTCCTATGTTGATGACCACGCCGTCCTTTCCGAGAGCCTCAAGCACATTCTTATTCACGATGTGTTGTGTCGCCTTGGTCAGCGCACACGCGACAATGAGAACGTCGGATTCAGCAGCAAGACCGTGAACATTTGGGAAGAACTTGTAAGAGACCGAATCCTTTGGTTTTCTCGAGTTGTAGTGGATGACGCAGCCGAAAGCTTCAAGCCTCTTTGCAATTCGTGAGCCAATGTTCCCCAAGCCGATGATGCCAACACGTTTGCCACCAAGCTGAGACCATCCAGATAGCACAGCCAGTTAATTTAATTTTTAGTGCAAAAGGAAGAAGAGAAATGTCTTGGTACCATAACCAAGTATGGTGTAAATCATTGAACGGCAAGTATAAAGAAGTGACAAACTGGGGATGCAATCACTCGTACATATGCATCATGGGGTAGCACTGAAAATAGGTATAGACTACAAGAGGAAACAAAATAAGATGAATCAAGTCTCCAACTATAAAACAGAGGATTCTTTTTTGCGGGTAAAAACAGAGGATTTCTGAGATAGAGAGGAATGCAACTTTCAATTCGTACCAGGATCGAACTACCGGTTAATCACAGACCTGCATATATGACGAGGAGTTTGTCTATTTCATACTCCAATCGATAGACTTGTATGACGCTTTGTAGCATTAAAGTTGCTAATTAAACCTGGACAGTTATTCTCTCTTCCCTGAACCTTCCTCTATCTGCAGGTTATTTCCCTCAAGTGCCATCCTGAGTTATTTAAATGGATGAATGATAGAAGAGGTTAACCAGCAATGATGTTGCTGCCACCGCCTTCTGAAATAGTTCTATTCAGAGTCTGCAAGAAATGCATTTGCAAAGAGTAAATTTTGATAGAAGTTGTTCACTCTACAAAATTATTCCATTGTTGAGATGTTTATTTATGAACTGGCGATAATATGTTACAGATCTATCTAACTGCATGAAGCAATGGATTTGAATAGATAGGTCGTACTGGAAATATAAGGATACCAACAGGACAGCTAACCGTTGGGTTTGTGATATTACGTTAACCTTCAGAAAGTGGCAAAATAGAACTTCATCAGAGAGGAATAGAATACCCAGAATTTAATTTGTAAATGGTCAGTTCAAGCTCAAAGGCTCAAAGCAATGCTTGTTTTAGTCTCTACTGGTGTAATACACACTGAAATATGATGAGCACAATCAAAGGGAGGGAATATTTGTAGAATTATGAACAGCACATGTGAACTCCACAAATAAAAAGCTTCATTGATCCTTCAGAAATAGATGGTACAAGGAGGTAATTTTATGAGATGACCTGGATACAGTTACACTTGTTACAGTGCTTTGTATCCCCATTCCCGAACACATGGAGAAGGAGAAGGCCAATGTCACAGTAGTTTTGTGGAATTAGCAAATCATTAGGTGAATGTTACTAAATCTGGAACCCTGCCGTTACAGATGTGCTTCCCCTAGTAGATTATTAATTTACCAATCCATCGAAATCAATATATTGTCTCTAAATCCATCTCAATCATATTCCTAATATAGTAATATCATCTTGGCTAAAAAAATGTTGAACAATCGGAAAAAGAAGAAACTAGGCATACACAACTAAGCTAAGATCACAGTCACATCGAGTTATTTTGATGTAGGAACCTAGTACTGTACCAATAATAGCAAGCAAACAACAAATCAAGCCACGAAGTCAACTACAGTACCTTGGATCCGAGAGGATAGTCGCCCTGCACCGGCCAGGCCCCACGCCGGACGTACCGCCCCGCCGCCGAAACCTGCCGGAGCACGTCGATCAGCAAGCCGACGGCGTAGTCGGCGACGTCAGTGGAGTAGACCTCCCCGGAGTTGGCAACGGCGACGCCGCGGCGCGCGCACTCGGCGAGGTCGATGTGGTCGACGCCGGCGCCCGTGCTGAGGACGCAGAGGAGGGACGGCACGGCGTCTAGGAACGAGGCGTCGACGCGCACGGCGCCGCCGCCCACGACGACCGCGGCGCGCGGGGGCTCCGGCGCGGCCGCGGCCGCGGCGAGGAAAGCCGGGAGGGGCTCGCCCGACGCGAAGAAGTCGAGGACGCGGAACCGCTCGCGCAACTCGGTGGAGAAGGCCGCGTCCACCTTGCGGAAGAGGAGAATGGGCGGCTTGCCGCCGGAGCCGCCGGTGGATGACATGGTCGAGAGGCGGAAGACTTCACTCATCAGTGTGCTCTGTTTCTGCACTGTTTCCGTCCCATAAATTTGGAGTACGTTTTGTCTCACGATTATTCCAACTTTAAATTCCGAGCAGATTTGCCATGTAGCACCCGTGACACCATCATCATCGACAGGAAAGATGCAACTAGTACTAGCATGTTTGTGGGGGAGTATTAGCCTTAATTAATTAATTAAAATTCAGAAATTCAAGGACTGTCAAAAGCAGAGATAGTTTTGTTTCTTGTTTAGTTTGCTGGTGCTGAATCATTTGTACTTTTCCTTGGAATGTCTTTTTCACTGATCTTGGCGGGGTGCTTTGTTTAGCTGGGGACTTGTGGCAATTTGTACTACATCACGTCAGATTGTCTGTTCATGTCCCAGTCCCACATAGTACACTCCCAATTTGCCTGTTTTGCGTCTGTTTGACGTTTGCATCGAATCGGGTTCACAGTCTACATCCAGGTGGTTAAAGTTGGGTTCAAAGAGTATTAGCAAAACTGGAGGAAAAATGCATCATGATTTATAAAATATATCATGTATTCTTATGCTAGAAAAGGAAAATAAAATTGATATAAGGGAACTTTTTTTTTAAAACTAGGCAAGAAGCTTGCCGTTCCATTGATGTAGCAGAAGTGAATTAGCCAGTTTTGCTACGAAATCGACGCATCAACATAACGCCACACGCCGGTCCAAGGCCACACACCACACGAGTCTGACAGCCAACACCGCCCAAGCGGCCAAGGCCAACACCCCAACACCTCGACGCAACACAGCGGAGGCGAAAACTCGGAGCCACCGCTCCGACATCCACGCCGGCGTGTCGGAACCTATAGAACGAGCTACAAAGTTCCACCTCAACAAGTTTACTTGACACACTTGTTGATTTGGACCCAAGTACAAAGTTCGAGAACAACAAAGGATCCAAGGTCTGAAAGTTAAGGGAACAAAGTGAGCCTAAGTTAGCAATTTGTAGGGTCAAATTGTCTGTTTTTCCCTTTGCACAATAGTAGAAAGCACATAGAAAAAACTTGGTTATAGCTGTGCTCAGTTCGACGACTAAAAAACTAGTTGCTGTTACTAGTTTCAGTTAGTGAATTTAGCTAGCTCCAGGTTTTTGCCATGAGGTTTTGTCAGTCTCTCAACTACTCTCTTTACTGGTTCTAGCTTCTTGATTGCCCAAGACTGAGAGCTGTACTGGTTGCTGCAAATAATATTTCTATAACAACCTGGTTCACTTCCATAGATCTAGTTCAGGAAATTTTGGAATGTAACGGCAAGCTTATGTAACGGTAATCATTGCAGTGCTGAATGTAAACTGTGAAGCTGGTAATAAATCCAGGTCCTGGGCTACTTACAGAAACATTGCAGCTGCTAGTGCTCCGATGATTCCTGAATGTAAGGTGGTGAAAATAGGGAGGAATATCAATAGGTTATAGCGCATGATCTTGCTTCGTTAGCTAAAAGGACTGGCCTGGGCAATGTGTGGTCTCAGGACATCCCGACTGCTATTCAAGCGCTTGCTGTAAATAACTCTGTACCTGTGAGCAATATATTATTTCTTCCCCCTAAAAAAAGCTTATGTAACGTTAATCATTTTTATTCGTATTGTTTTGTTCCTTGCTCACTTCTTTTGTCGAACATGACCAGAACCGTGTACTCCCTCCGTTTCAAAATATAAGATGTTTTAGATTTGTAAAGAAAATGTATCTAGACTTATTTTAGCGTACAGATTCATTCCAAACATGAGTGAACCTACATACTAAAAGAAGTCTAGATACATTTGCTTCACAAAGCTAAAACATCTTATATTTTGAAACGGAGGGAGTACTCTACAATAATCTCAATGTTCTCTCGAGAGTTCAGGAATTCAATGTGGCAGCAACAACATTACAAATGCTACTAGCTAACTTTCAACAGATCTGATTCAGGTACCTACAGAATCAGCATGCACTGGAGAGAGCAATGGCTGACCGGAGAAGAAGGCTTCGAGATTGCCGATGGTGTGCGCCCACAGGTCCGACCTAGACTCCTCCGTAAACACCGCCGCGTGGGCCGACAGAACCACGTTGTCCATGGAGAACACCTCCGCCGGCACCTTGGGTTCGTGCTCAAACACATCAAGGCCCGCTCCTGCGATCTTTCCCTCCTTGAGCGCCACGACCAGTTCCGCCTCATCGATGATCGCTCCTCGCCCGACGTTGATGATCACACCGTCCTTCCCGAGGGCCTCCATCACATCCTTGTTCACGACGTGCCGCGTCGCCTTGTTCAGCGCGCAGGCGACGATGAGCACATCGGATGCAGCAGCAAGACTGTGAACGTCTGGGAAGTACTTGTAAGAGACCGAATCCTTTGGTTTTCTCGAGTTGTAGTGGATGACGCAGCCGAAAGCTTCAAGCCTCTTTGCGATCCGTGAGCCGATGTTCCCCAAGCCGATGATGCCAATACGCTTGCTGCCTAGCTGAGACCATCAAAATAACACCAGCAGTTCATTTCCATTTTTGGTGGCAAAGAAGAAGGGAAAAAAAGGTCCCTTTGCTGCCAATGCCATAAGAAAATATGGTGCTAATTATCAAATGACTACAGTTTAAAGATGTGCACAAATTCCTAATGCAATCACTCGAACATATGTTATGGAGTGGCTCATCAATGGGTACAGGATATATACAAATAAAACCTCCAATAATAAAACATACTAGGATTTCTGACATACAGAATAATGCAATCTTCAGTTCATGCCAGGAAGGATCTGCTGGTTAATTCCGCGCCTTCATATATGAAGAGGAGTTTGTGTATTTCATACTCCAACCAGTAGAGTTGTACTATGACATTTGCAGCATTACAGTTGCTAATGAAACCTGGACAGTCATTCCTTGTTCCCTGACTCTTCCTATATCTGCAGGTAATTGCCCTCAATTTCCAACCCGAGTTTCTCAAGTGTGGAAGAATGATAGAAGAGGTTAACCAGCAATGATGCTGTGGCCACCGCATTCTGAAATCATTCTATTAAGACTTAAGAAGCTGCAACAAGTGCATTTGGAAACATTAAATTTGGATAGAAGCTGTTCATTTTATAAAACTGAATTTCCTTGGTTGACATATTGGTTTATGGAGTGATGACGATATGCTACAGATCTATGCAGTTGCATGAAGAAGTGGGTTTGGGTTAATAGATAACGGAAAGCAGGACAGCTAACTGTTGGGTTTACTATGTTAACCTTCAGAAAGTAATGCTTGCTTTATTCCCTGCCGATCGAGATACGTTTTGAGATATGATGAGTACAAGCAAGGGAGGGAAATATTGTAGACGTGTGAACAGCCACATGGATACATGGTTAGGTTGATACAATTTGAGAATCTTGTAAAAATAGGCTCCCTTCACAGTTATTTTCATGAGATGACCTGGATATAATTGCACATTATTCCTTTGCTTTGTGTTCCCAATCATGGAGGAGAGGGAGGTCAAAGTCACAGTTGATTTTGTCAAATTAAAAAACTATAAGGTAATTAGGATCCCTTCCAATATAGTTGTGCTGCCCCTAGATAATTATATCAACAGAAAAATGGACAAAATTTTGCCTATATATACGACAATTAAATCGGATCGGAGATTGTACCATACTGCCTCCCTAAGAGCTCATCGGATCTGTTCTTTTCATAGCGAAGATCAAATAATCGGATTTACTTCAGTCAGCAAACTTGAACTGAAGGCAACCAACTCAGCAAGCGCACAGCAATCCAGGAAATCAGGAATCGGACCTTGGATCCGGGAGGATAGTCGCCCTGCACCGGCCAGGACCCGCGCCGGACGTACCGCCCCGCCGCCGAAACCTGCAGGAGCACGTCCAGCAGCAAGCCGACGGCGTAGTCGGCCACGTCGGTGGAGTAGACCTCCCCAGAGTTGCCAACAGCGACGCCGCGGCGCGCGCACTCGGCGAGGTCGATGTGGTCGACGCCGGCGCCCGTGCTGACGACGCAGCGGAGGGAAGGGACGGCGTCAAGGAGCGAGGCGTCGACGACCACGGAGCCGCCGCCCACGACGATCGCAGCGCGCGGGGGGTCCGGCTCCGCCGCGGCCGCCGCGAGGAAGGCCGGGAGGGGCTCGCCGGACGCGCGGAAGTCGAGGACGGCGAAGCGTTCGCGCAGCGCGGCAGAGAAGGCCCCGCCCGGCCGGCGGAAGAGGAGGACGGCCGGGAGGATGGCCGCATCGCCGCCGGCCGATCCCATAGCTGTTCTGCTCTCAGCTGCTTTCTGTTGTTCTTTCCTTCTGCCCGAAAGCAACAGAAAAAATCTGCTCAACACCTAACAACTTCACATCACACCATTATCTCAACAATTTACAACCTCTCGTTGAAACTTGTAAGAGACCAATACGTAACCTTCACTAGGTCATTCTACCAAGAACAGTGACAGCACACAGCGCCAAATCAAGGCAAGTTCTGCAACATTTTGCAGCAAGTCTTTTACCATTATTTATAGAAATTATCAAGTCACATGACAAAAATGTGGCACGGCTGATACATATATACTCCGTATGAAACAAGATCATCGACCAAGGGGCCTGAAAATTCTATTGCTGCCCGAGCCCGACAGGGGCTCACTTGGCGATCTTGGCGCTGAGCTCCCGGACCAGCTTTGCGGCGACCATAGCCGTCATCCCATCCACCGTGTCGCGCTGCGGGTTGAACTCCACCACGTCTCCCGCCACAACATCGCCTTGCAGATTCTGGAGGATGTTGAGCACGTCACGGAACGAGAGGCCTCCCGGCTCGATGTGGGAGACACCAGGAGCGAATGCGGGGTCGAGGCAGTCCACGTCGACAGAGACGTACACGCCCTTTACACCTTCCCCAAGTTTCTGCCAAAAATAATTAGAATAAACAATGTTAGACCCAATTTTTTTGATTATTTTGGTTATAAAGCAATCTGTGAAATGAAGGAGTTCGAGAAAAAACAGGGTTAAATAAGAGGGATGAATCGCACATTTTCATTTATGAATGTCAACAGAAATTAACTATGCAAAGTTACAAGCAAAAGACATCATAGGCAGATAGCACCATAGGACAGATCAGTATCAATTGTCCTCCTGTTAAAATAAATAACTGATAAAGAACACTGTGGTTTACAAGTTACCAGATTCTCAAGCTTCTCCCGATCTCTGGAGAAAGTACGCATCTCATACTGCTCCACGCCAAATCTCTTTCCTTGTTCACGTCCTTCTTTGGTAATTGATCGAAGGCCAACCTGAAATCAATCAGAATCAAGATAAAGGTAAAGACACGGAAGCCGGATAAAACCAGATTTGGCCACTCGGCAATTGTGAAAAACAACAGGTTGTTTTAGCAGTCCCAACGCGGTACAAGCTTTAAGATATCGTGTAGCCAATACTACATTCATTCAGCCGATAGATGCTAAATCCTCATAATTTGTTTATATGAAGAATGGATTACACACTATTATACTTAAACTTAATACTACCTTATTTCAGTAGTAGCCCAATGGCTCTTTTGAAATGCAGAACTCATGAAAATTTGAAAAAACAGGATTACCTGTAGAAGTCTCCTAGCATAACCTCCTTCCATTATTCTTGCAAATGAGGAAGCATGTGAGTAAGTGTTCCCTTCAAAACAATCATAGATATCTGGATGTGCGTCAAGATGAAGAATGTCAACAGGTCCACCAAGCATTTCAGACACAGCCCTAACAACTGGATAAGATATTGAGTGATCGCCTCCTAATACCAACGGCCGAAGAGGATCCTATACAGCAGCGTGTCATTGTTATTCAATACGTGAAAATAATCTTCAAACATTAATCTTCTTAAATAGCTTTCAGCCTACAAACTTCACTGGATTCAGAAATAAGATCCTTAAGCTGTATTAACTGCAGTAGATGAATTTCTTGGAGTTTCTGAAATAAGTTTCTGAATCAATGATTGTGGGATAATATACTTACTTCCCCCATCACTGTTTTGACAGACTCGCTGATAACATGCATTAATCTTTCATCTTCAACACCACAGTCCCGAATCTCTTGGATAGGGACATCACCAACATCTGTTAGCACTCTTGGATCATTTAATTCCTTGCCTGCATAGCACAAAACACATGATTTCCTAAAAACGTTTCTTACATCCAACATAGTCACTAAGCATTTTGATGATGTTAAGTATACCTTCTTCGGTGCTAGAGTTGGTGCTTCCACACCAAATGGCCTCCCTTATGCGGGGAGGAGCAAATGCCGGCCCCTGCAGGAAGGATGAGTTGTGCCCGAGTGGTACTCCTAAGAGAGATGCAGAAGCTTTGACGCCGCCCATAGCACGCAGCAGCTCTCCCTGCATCCAAGTATAAGTAAAATCAGGACTTGTAGAATTGGCATAGCTGTTATAAAACTGAAACCGTTTGCATATTAGTTTTGCCAACTCGCTTCCTTCACATGGAGCATGTTACATAGCATATACTAATTTAGTAACCGTTTTAAAGAAGGAACAACAGTGTAAACTATCAAGGTGTCAGATTCCAGCTTAAGAAAAAGGCTTGATCAAGCCAGTGTGCAGGTGATTAGCTTTCACCATATCTTACCCCTAGTCCTAGGCTCAATAAACCAATTTTACTTGGTCTCGCAAATTACTACATCATGACATAAGTAACAAACAGTTCCTGACAAGGTAGTAGATCTGGATGATTCAAGGAATGATTCTTCCCTGGGTATTTCCAAGGTACCATTATGGAAATTGGAGCTTTTCAATTCCATTTTGGATATTTAGGGCTTAAGACCGCGATTTTTTTTCTTTTATGGCTGAGTGGGCTAAGGATTTGACTCTTGAAGATATCAACTCATACGCCTGGGGGGTAGTATTGATCACATGCTGCGAGAGAGTAAGGGCTGGTAACCTCATCAGCTGACGTCGACATATAATAATTAAAGAAAAAATACTAAAAATGACACGAGGCGACTCGATTTGGGCTGACACCGACCTTAATTCTCCACCCAAAAAAAGACACTTTCTCTTTGTGTCTCGTCAGTCAGTGGCACGCGTGGAATTCTAATCGGATCCAGTGGAACGGAATGGAATATACAGATAGAATGGATTTAACGGCCCGGTGGCGGCGGCGGAAGATAGAAAGGGGGTGAAAGGAGAGGGGAGGGGAGGGCGACCTTGAGCTTGGCGCGCTCGCGGATGAGGGTGAGGGAGGCGTCGATGACGCGGCTCTGGCCGCGCTGCAGCGCTTCCGTCGAGATCCTGGCCGCACTCAGTCGCTGGATCCACCTGGCGGCGCCCGCCGCCGCTGCGCCGCCCATCGCTGGCGACGCCGAGGAATCGAGGGATGGGAGGGGGACGACGAGGAGAGCGAGCGAGCGAAGTGGCCTCTGCGCTCTGGCCTGTGGGGAAGGAGGAAGAGACGTAACGCAATGTAAAGTTCTGCTTAAAAAACAATTCCACGGATAGGCGGAAAGTGTCTTTTGCTCCGAAATTCCAGCGCTCCCTTTATTAAAAAAATTAAAGTCACATTTATAATTTTAAAAATTTATGGAAATAATTTATGGGCTTATTCAATGGTGTATCCTACATTTATGGAAATAATTTATGGGCTTATTCAATGGTGTATCCTACCGGCATGTAAAAAATCTCAACCCCAAATTTTACGCTTTTTTCATTTTTGTGTAGCTCATAAAATGAAGTATTTGAAATTGATATTTTATGTATTTATGGGATTCATCATTGACCACATCGGGATTTTCAGATTTTTATAAACTTATAAAAATGATTATAATTTTTTAAGAAAAACAAATGCTCGTGCCTATTTGCAGCAAATCTCTACTCATGGTCGGATAGGGCAATACTTTTTTTTAGGAAAAGCCAACATGGATATACTTTATTTCTTGTATAATAGATACATCATCTGATAGAATAGAAGCTAAGAAATAGGGGAGTCCTCCTGCCAAAGAGTCGACATACCATCTCAATGTCTTAACTAAGCTATTTGCCCCTACATTCGCTTTCCTAGGACAATGCATAAAAAGACCGAAACAAAACTATGACAAAAAGACAAGCACTCCTCATATATTGTTGCTGCGTGTCCATATGAGCCTATTGCATCAGCTCGATCACAACTTGGCAATATAAATTGACTTTCAGCCTATTGCATCCAATCTGCCCCGCCGAGATCAAACCATCTCGAAGCGCTCGAGGCTCCACCGTAGATACATCAAAGACATACGGCACAACTACTGCCAGACAAGAAAAAACTCTTTGCATAGCGTAGGATTGCATATGTACTTCTTGTATCTGAATCGAGGTTGAACCCCGCATCCACATTAAGCTTAACGAATTCTTGCCGTGGCCGCATCCAACAATGCCTGACAATACCTTGGTGCTTCTTCTTTGCCCGTGAATAATTCGTTGCCAGGACCGCGAGAAACTGCGCTAAATGTACATGGATTGTAGCATTTATCCTCTTGTCGCTTACCTCCGTTCCTACCGTACGTACCAGATACTTGTAGCCAGCAGGTCATTCTGATCAATTTCATCATGTTTTGGAGGTATCGCTGATCTGTCTCGCAACAATGAGATCGGAACTGAAGATCCCTTGGTTCATTTAAGCACACACGTGATATAAAGCCCTCCGTTCCAAGAAACGCACATATCTCTTTCACTCGTGGGCACAGAAATAGAACATGACGAATACTCTCATAATCTGATCTGCATAATGAAAATTGGGAGCTATGTTGCATGTGACTATTTGCGAGAACACCATTACATGGAATTACACCAAGCAATGCACATCAATAATATATCTTGATCTTTGCTGGCACATTCAGGACCAAATCGTCCTCCGCACTGGCAACGCCGATGATGATTCAAAAACCGCTCGTATGCCTTAATTCACTGCCGTGTTGATGCTCCCACTCTACATGATAGGCAGACCAAACTGAAAACACCCCCGTTTTCGTATAATGCCAAGATACAAAGTCATTCATCATGCCCTCAAAATTCCGGCCTTTAAAACATGGATATAGGCTACCTATTTGGGCTTTTTCAATTCTTAAAATTCATCGTGCATAACAGACACGGTAAACCAAACTGTAAAATTTCAAAATATGTCATTCGCGGAAGATTTAGAGACAAACATCGGCAGGTTCAAAGAAGAACATCGACATTCGCAGCATATAAACGTCAACCATTGTTGATCAAAAGCATTGATTACATGTGGGGTAATAACATTTTTACGCGTCGCCGACATAGCCCTAACCCTAAACAACCAAAATTCGGCTAACCGGAGCCTGCTGATGTGGCAGCGGCGCAGTGGGCGAGCGCAGTCTAGTCAGAGTCGATGGTGATGTTCTCCTGCTTCATTGTGTGTATCTCCATCTTCTTCTCCATGGCTTCGCGCGTCGCCACCGCCATGATGGCCTCCCTCTTCTCCTTGGCTTCACGCTAGAGCTCCTCCTCGCGTGTCAGCTCTGAAGCTCGCCGTGGTTGATGCACTTGGCCTTACAGCTAGACACACATCCCAATGGGGCGACCCAAACGACCCGAGGACCCGGACCAATGCATTATTCCTAGCCAAAATTTGGCCTAGGTTTGTGGACTATCAGGGTCCGCACGTGTTCTCCTATTGTTTGCGCCTAGCCCTCCTTCAGTGATACCATCTTTCACTCTTTCCTCTACTGACCCCTCCCACAACTGCCCCAAGCCCTAGCAACCCCTACAGAGGACGTGGTGCTGCCCACATCCACTGCCACCACACTCATTGTGGCCCTTCTCAATATGAACAAAGAGCTTACGCCAGAGCAGAAGGCCAAGAAGATAAGGAAGCCGGTCGGCCCAAGGGACATAGCCAAGCAACGAACGGGGAAAGCCAAAGCCAACACCGTAGTCAGGGCCACAACAGAGCAACTCGCCACAATTTATGCCAACTACACCAACAAGGCCATCGTTACCCAGGCGAAAGCCCATGATCATGGAGGGGCACTGAACGTGGCCATATCCAACTCCATCTAAGCAACCTAACCACGGAGGCAAGTTCGGGAACATCTGGCAACTGATGACCACCTCTGCTCGCGTCGGCCGACCTCTTGGTAGCGCCCACATGTGGGTACTTGGTCAGGCATGCCCCTGTAGGGTTTCGTAGCATGGAAAACAAAAAATTTCTACCGCATACTGTAACTACCTCGGTGAATTACGCTCCTAGTTACAAGCCTGGATGAGCAGAAATGGTTGAAATAGTACGGTGGGGCCCAAATGCCACTCACGGGTAGACCTTTCGGCCGTCCCAACCATTTCCACACATCGGGGCAAGAACGGGCGGCGTAATCGGCAGGCGAAGGGATCAACTACATACACAAATGAGTATGTATGCAAGCCACCATACAACAGTACATCAGAGCCATTCCATCTAAAAAGAAAGGAAATATAGCAACGCCATACGGCAAGATCCAAATATCCTAGATAGATATAATAGTTTAGGATATCTCCTCATACATCAAACATCAGGGTATCAGGCGGAAGCGGAAGACAAAATCCGAGTACGGATAAGAAGCAAATCGGCATAAGATGCCCCATAAATAAGCATATCCCGCCCACAGATCTCATGGATCCCCGTTCTCGGAATCTCTACACCGAATGATCGTTGCCCACATCGTCTGTCTCTTCCACCCAGTATCTATCTTGTGAGGGTACCTGTTCATCTGAATCAAACAATTTATCGGGTGAGACCCTAGGGGTACTCAGCAAGTCTTTATGCCTCTAAAGGGGACACAACCTGGGGTGACGCAATTGCAGCAAAAGATAAACCCTAGCAATTCTATAGATACTCGCTAACCATCCGCCTAACCAGAGATAGACGGATGTCCGTGAATTAATAACAACAGTTATAACAGTAATAACGGTAATATCCATAGATCCATCCTCCTCCTCGCTTACCGACGAGGAAGCGGACGGACATTCCCCCATCCGTTGGCAGTTTTATTAACCATTCCATGAGTGTTGCACTATTACTAGTCAGTTACTTAGTCAAACTAAGAGCGGTACTTTAGTTATTCTTGTCTATGATCGAGAAACTGTGCTCCAAGTCGTCCATAACCGCGGACACGGCTTTCAGAAAGTTTTACCCTGCAGGGGTGCACAAATAGCAACACACACTCGATCAACCTCGGAAAAACCAAATCAAAACCAATGAGGCAGTCACGACAAAGCGATCACAGGATTCAGAAATATTTCAGGGGGCCACCCCATTAAGCTACCCGCAACGGAGTTAGCTGACTCCGAGACGGACTCAAGGTTTGTGGAGCCGGCTGTAAACGACTGGGAACCCGAAAGTGTGACTGGGCTTGTCGATACCGCGAAAACGGGTCACGGACCTAAACAGTACAGTGTGCAGTACCTCGCACAATTTAAATAAAGCAGTAAAACATGGCATAAGTACAGGATAGTAAATAAAACCTCAAACTAGTTTGTGGCCCCAAGAAATAAGAATGAATCAAGCTCTGGCTCAGGGGGGTTCATAAGCCTCCCGGATGTGGATAGCGCGAATATTCAAGGAACAGGAATCAAGTACTCGGGGTCCTACGGGACACAAGTGAGCTTGAAAAACCAAATAGCAAATATGGCTCACCGATGCCACTTTCATTAGTTATCCCATTACTACTCAGGTTGAGTTGTTTAGGTACCTCGTTATCCATCAGACACTCACATACCCTACACATGCTGTTCTACGACTCGCATGGCTCAAACAACTCCTGTAGTAATGGCTCATGGGATGGAGGAACAAGCTTCGGTGGGGTTTAAAAGTAAAGGCTATGCAGTACTTGGGATTCAATTTAATGCAATCGCGACTCAATGATGCAAGAATAAGATAGAGGCAATAGGTACTATATGTATGCAAGCATGTGGTAGTGCTTGCCTGGCAGCTCAGTTGAAGCGAGAGAAGGATCTGGGTAGTGCTCCTGGTTCTCTTGATATATCCCCTGCTCAGCGTCTATTCGAAGAAGAACCAAACAAACATGGGCCAACATAAATAAAGTGCACAAGCATCTGAATAAAATGCATCAAGCAAACAATCATGCCATGATGAATGATGCACAAATTGCATGGCATTAAAGTAGCATGGCATGGGTGAGGTGTGGAAAACAATAATAAAGCATTTTATTGAGTTTTGGACCCATTTTATACTCATATTAGTTGCTGTACACATTATATTTATATGATCCATGCTTCAAATCAAACCAAGGAATGCATAAACAGAAAGGTCTCGTCGAGCTAATCATTTTAGACATATCATTTGTTAAATTTGGATTTATAAACCAAAAGTTATTAATTAAATAAGACAAAAGGGCATTTTCTTGTAATTTAATTAACTTGGAAAAATAAAGTGTCCAAAATATATTTTGAAGGCCATATTTGGATTCCTCATATTTTTCTGATTTGAAAACATATATTATTTGCATTATTTGGATTCATATTTTAAAAGATATTTAAAAACAGAATTAAATTTGAATTTGAATTAAATTTGAAAAAGATTTGAATTAAACAGACAAACACAAAACATTTTATTACTCAGCTTGGCTTAGCCCTAGACGCTGACGGGTGGGGTCAAACGGGGTAGGGCCACACGCGCAGAAAAACTCGACTCACCGCGGCTGCTGTCAGCCACAGAGGCCGACAGGTGGGGTCAGCGGGTTTGCAGGCCCACGTGCCAGCGAGGGACCTGGCTCCGCCACGTGGAGCAGAGGGGAGCGCGGGTTGCGGGATACAAAAGCTGGAGTGCTTTTCTGCAAAATGCACCGCGGCTGGCAGGTGGGGTCGATGGAACCGCGGGTTGAGCGCGAGACAAACGGAGGGGGTTATACGCAAAACGGGCACAGTCGTACTGTTCCTCTTCTCTGAACCCTGACGACAACACGGTGCTCAACAGGGCACGGGGCGCGGCGCGCGGACTCGATCCAGGGACGTTGCGGGCGCGCGCGCAGAAGCGGAGCCACTGCGGTGGCTTGGGCTTGGTGACCTCAAGGGGGTTGGGGCCTAGATATGGGCCATGCGGGCGCGGGAGCAAGCAAGCAGAAAACGAGCGGCGGCACGCAGAGTGCGTTCGACGAAAGGGCTGGCGGGTCTAGGGCTGTACGGGCGAAGGGGACCATGTCAGGAAGGTTGCGTGGCTCACCGAGGGTGTGTCGGTGTGGTCGGATCGGCGCGAGACGCAGTGGAGCAGCGACGACGCAGACGGACCGAGGACTAGGGTTTCGCTTCGGCCGGCGCTGGTGCAGCGGTTCTGGGGCTTCCTCTTCTCGGCTTCGTGTATGGGGCTGCTGCAGGGGATCTCCTTGTACTCCTCGATCACCTCCACGTCGCTCTCGTCGCCTGGTACGGTGTAGCCGAGAGGAGACCGAGGGTTGCCGGCGATGGTGTGGACGGTGGCGATGGAGAAGAGAGGGGAGAGGGCAGGGCGCCTCGGCCAGATCTGGAGAGCCAGAGGAGAGCCGAGAGGGAGCAGAGATGTGGGAGTGGATAGGAACGGAGGGAGGGAGGGGTAGTTGGCGTGGTGGAGGGGAAAGGTGGCGTCGGCCGCTTTTGCTCCTCCTTCACGTGCTCGGTCGGCAGGGGCAGGCAGGCAGGGGTGTGGCTTCCAGGTGGGGCAAGGTGAGGCTCGGGCTGGGGCCACCTTGGCAGAGGGAGAGCTAGAGGGGAGAGGGGGTAGCCTCGGGTAGATTGGTACTAGGGTTGGAGAGAGGAGGCATGGCTCGGGTTAGGGTTTGTTCTAGGGTTGGGGTAGCTAGGTGGCATGGTGGGGCCACTAGAGAGACGATTCTGTTGATATAGAGCTCAGCCAACTGAATTGCAGAAATGGTTTCCTTGACGGGGAAGAAGTGAGCCACTTGAGAAAGCCTGTCAATGACAACAAAGATTGCATTGTTGCCCTTCTGCGACCTAGGAAAACCAGTGATGAAGTCCATCTCTACTTTCTCCCACTTCCATTCCGGGGGTTTCAATGGCTGTAGAAGACCGGAAGGTTTCTGATGGACAGCTTTCACTCTGCGGCAGACATCACACTCCGAGACATACTTGGCACAATACCTTTTCAAACCAGGCCACCAATATTGTGTTTTCAAGTCCATGTACATCTTTGTGCTGCCAGGGTGGATAGAAAGAACAGAATCGTGCGCCTCCTTGAGAACTTGCTCTCTCAAACCCGGGTAGTTTGGAACAAACATCCGGTGTTCAAAGAAAAGCGTGCCTTGATCATCGACGTGGAAGGACTCATACTTCGGAAGCTGAATCCTGGAGATGATCTTTCTTGTGTACGGATCACCAAGCTGATAGGAGCGAACCTTTTCTTCCAAGAGAGGGGTTGCTAGAAGGTTCAGGAGATACCCTTGTTCCACAATTTCTAGGTTGAGCTGACGGAATTCCTCGCACAAGAGAGGCTGTAGTTCTTCCATCATGAGGTTGTTGACATAAGCTTTGCGGCTGAGAGCATCTGCCATGACATTAGCTTTGCCCGGAGTGTAGTTGATGGTCAAATCGAAGTCATTGATTGCTTCAAACCATCTCCTCTGCCGAAGGTTGAGATCAGGCTGAGTAAAGATATACTTCAGACTCTTGTGATCAGAAAAGATCTCACAACGGTTGCCAAGCAAGTAGTGCCTCCATACTTTCAAAGCAAAGACAACTGCTGCGAGCTCGAGGTCATGTGTAGGATAGTTGATCTCATGCGTCTTCAACTGTCGAGAGGCATAAGCAACAACTTGTTTTTCTTGCATAAGGACCGCACCCAATCCATGCAAAGAGGCGTCACAGAAGATCTGAAACGGCTTGGATGTATCCGGAGGAACCAAGACTGGTGTGGAAGTGAGCTTCTCTTTGAGTGCCTCAAAGCTTGCTTGACATGCAGGAGTCCAAAGGTATTTCTTGCCTTTCTTAAGGAGATCGGTAAGAGGCTTCGCTATCTTCGAAAGTTCTGAACGAAGCGACGGCAATAACTAGCCAAACCAAGGAAACTCTGCACTTCTTTGACATTGACAGGAGGAAGCCATTCGACAATTGTCTTCACAGTTTCCGGGTTGACTGCAATGCCCTTGGCAGAGATGACATGACCAAGATAGGTTACTTGAGGCAGCCAAAACTCACACTTGGAGAACTTTGCATACAAGCGGTTCTCACGAAGCTTGTTTAGGACACATCGAAGGTGTTCTTCATGCTCTTCCTTTGACTTAGAATAGACTAGGATGTCATCCAGATAGACCACAACGAACTTATCAAGATACTCCATGAAAACCGAGTTCATGAGCCTCGAGAAGGTGGCAGGTGCGTTGGTGAGACCGAAAGACATGACCGTGTACTCATACAGGCCATAGCGGGTGGTGAAAGCCGTCTTAGGAACATCTTCCTTGCGAATCTTGATTTGGTGATAACCACTTCTCAAGTCAAGCTTAGAGAATACCACAGCTCCAGCTAGCTGATCGAAGAGATCATTAATCCGCGGAAGGGGATATTTATTCTTGATGGTTTTAGCATTGAGAGCCCGATAGTCAACACAAAGTCTATCAGTCTTGTCTCGCTTCTTCACAAAGATTGTTGGGCTACCCCAAGAAGAAGTACTATGCTGAATGAAACCCAACTTCTCTTATTCATCAAGCTGACGTTTGAGTTCAGCCAACTCAGCAGGACCCATTTTATAAGGCCGCTTGGAGATAGGAGCGGTACCAGGTTCGAGCTCAATTACAAACTCAACCTCACGATCCGGAGGCATACCTGGCAACTCTTCAGGAAAGACATATGGGAACTCACAGACCACCGGAACACTCTGAATAGCTTCCATAGCATCCTCATTCAGAGCCGCCAAAGAGAAAAGCTGGATAGCAGGAGTCAGACTTGGAGAATAGACTATATGGCCTTCAGGAACCTTCAGAGAAACCGAGCGTTCAGCACAATCAATCACAGCTGCATTTGCTGTCAACCAATCCATGCCCAAGATGACATCAATGTCAGAATTGCCCAGAAAGATTAAGGATGCCGAGAAGGAATAGCCACCAATCTCAATTTGATTGCCATGGCTGATATGAGCAGCCCTCATGTTTGAACCAGGAGATTGTACCACCAGACGACGTGATAAAGGAACCTTATCCAGATCATGCTCTTGCGCAAACTTATGCGAAACAAAAGAATGCGAAGCACCAGAATCAAACAAAACTCTTGCAGGAACTGAGTTAACGGATAGCATACCCATCACAACTCCAGGTGCATGCTCAGCTTGAGCGGCGTTGACACAGTTGGCACGAGCAACAGTAGACCCGGGCTTGGTGTTGATGTTGAGAGCCCGAGGTGGTGGTGCACGAACCAAAGGAGAGCTTGCCGCAGATCTTGGAGGTGGTGGAGGAAGAGCCTTGTTCTTCAACGGACAGTTCCAGTATTGATGCCCAGTGTTTCCACACGTGTAACAAGCACCCGCTGGACGTGGAGCAACGTAGCCAGGGACTCCGCCAGGCGCTCCAGGGTAGTGGTGGTTGTAGCCCCTGGGAGCAGCAGTGATGAAGTTTGGTGGTCTTGCCGCGAAGCTTGAAGGTCTTGGTGAAGCTGGGAGCGACGGTGGGGTGTTAGGAACCCAGACACGACGCTTAGAAGGAGTTGACATAGCTGAAGAGCTTGCTGCATCACAGTTGTGTTTCTTTGACTCCTCAAACACTTTCCTACTTGCCTCTTCCTGCAGAGCTGTATGCTGAAGTTCCAGAAAAGACGCCGGTCTTGCATGTGTGATTGCATACTTGATCGATGCATTGAGCCCTTGCCGGAACCTCTTTTGCTTCTTCTTGTCATCAGAGATCTCATCGCCACCATAACGAGAAAGGTTCATGAAGTTCCTGATGTAGGTGTTGACATTGTCATTGCCCTGCTTGAGGTTGAGAAACACTTCCTTCATCCTCTCCATGACAATTTCTGACAGATACTGCTCTTTGAAAGCTCCAGTGAACTGTCCCCAAGTAGGCTGAAAACCAGTGCAGTTTGCCTTCAGGTAATTCTCCCACCAGAGAGCTGCATCTCCCTTCAGAAGGTGAGTAGCACACTTTACCCATTCTTGCTCCGGAACATCAGCAGTTGCCAGTAACCTTGACATCTCACGCAACCAATCATCAGCATCAAGTGGTTGACCAGAAACATCAAATTGGCGTGGGTTGAACTTCAGGAAGCTTTTGATGTCTCCTCGCTTGGGAGGTGGAGGTAGCGGAACAAACTCATTCCTCCTGACACTTTCCTCAAACCGCTGCTGGTTCTGCTGCATTGCTGCCAAGGCATTGGCGATGCTTGACAACGCTGCCCCCAGTTCAGGTTGTATGTCCTCCTCAGAACGGCGTGGTGGTGCCATCCTGTGATTGATATAAAACACAAGTCAGTACTATGATGGAGAATAATAATAATCCAAAATAGTACCAAAATGGAATTAACCAAGATTAAAGGATACAATTTACTAAGATGATATTAAAATATCAACGAAGTACCAAGCACCTAGAAGATATTAAGCATATCGCACACGACTGAAAAGGAGTGTGGTACATAGATATATCAAAGAAAAATTTTCCACAAATTTCGGCATTAAAATACCAATAGATGCGCAAAATCCCTTAACGAATCAAGATTAGTGACTCTACTAATTCAATATACAAGAGCGAATGATAAGGGTAGTGGTATGGTCGCGACTCCATCCCGCACTCAAATCATTACTCCGCACATGAATAAGTAAAACACATATCTCAACACCTTCTTCTCAAGATAAACCTAAAGATTAACAACTACGGAAACGAACACCCCAAACAAGGTGATGTCGGGTAACAAAGAGTAAGACAGATCGCGTCGGTATACAACGAATCAGATAGATCGCGTCGGTTTGCAAAAGCCTGTCGGTATGGAATGTACCAACAGTTGATAACCAAAAGCAGATTGTGATAACAACTTGGATGCAACAGCTAGACAAGGAATTACACACTCACACACACACCCTATGGTACTACGGAATCCCAGAACACGTGAATCCTAGTTTGAATTTTAAGAAGAGGATTGAAAACGTTACACTTCCTTACCAGAAAAGGGTGGGTGGGTGGGTAAGAAGAAAAGTGGAAGCAGTCCTACTCTCGCGTTTTGTTTTTCCCTAGTATACATAACTACCAAAATATTTGCTAGACAGACAACGACCATTTGGCTGAGACCCTGAAGGGCGGGATGGCTCTGATACCAATTGTAACTACCTCGGTGAATTACGCTCCTAGTTACAAGCCTGGATGAGCAGAAATGGTTGAAATAGTACGGTGGGGCCCAAATGCCACTCACGGGTAGACCTTTTGGCCGTCCCAACCATTTCCACACATCGGGGCAAGAACGGGCGGCGTAATCGGCAGGCGAAGGGATCAACTACATACACAAATGATTATGTATGCAAGCCACCATACAACAGTACATCAGAGCCATTCCATCTAAAAAGAAAGGAAATATAGCAACGCCATACGGCAAGATCCAAATATCCTAGATAGATATAATAGTTTAGGATATCTCCTCATACATCAAACATCAGGGTATCAGGCGGAAGCGGAAGACAAAATCTGAGTACGGATAAGAAGCAAATCGGCATAAGATGCCCCATAAATAAGCATATCCCGCCCACAGATCTCACGGATCCCCGTTCCCGGAATATCTACACAGAATGATCGTTGCCCACATCGTCCGTCTCTTCCACCCAGTATCCATCTTGTGAGGGTACCTGTTCATCTGAATCAAACAATTTATCGGGTGATACCCTAGGGGTACTCAGCAAGTCTTTATGCCTCTAAAGGGGACACAACCTGGGGTGACGCAATTGCAGCAAAAGATAAACCATAGCAATTCTATAGATACTCGCTAACCATCCGCCTAACCAGAGATAGACGGATGTCCGTGAATTAATAACAACAGTTATAACAGTAATAACGGTAATATCCATAGATCCATCCTCCTCCTCGCTTACCGACGAGGAAGCGGACGGACATCCCCCCATCCGTTGGCAGTTTTATTAACCATTCCATGAGTGTTGCACTATTACTAGTCAGTTACTTAGTCAAACTAAGAGCGGTACTTTAGTTATTCTTGTCTATGATCGAGAAACTGTGCTCCAAGTCGTCCATAACCGCGGACACGGCTTTCAGAAAGTTTTACCCTGCAGGGGTGCACAAATAGCAACACACACTCGATCAACCTCGGAAAAACCAAATCAAAACCAACGAGGCAGTCACGACAAAGCGATCACAGGATTCAGAAATATTTTAGGGGGCCACCCCATTAAGCTACCCGCAACGGAGTTAGCTGACTCCGAGACGGACTCAAGGTTTGTGGAGCCGGCTGTAAACGACTGGGAACCCGAAAGTGTGACTGGGCTTGTCGATACCGCGAAAACGGGTCACAGACCTAAACAGTACAGTGTGCAGTACCTCGCACAATTTAAATAAAGCAGTAAAACATGGCATAAGTACAGGATAGTAAATAAAACCTCAAACTAGTTTGTGGCCCCAAGAAATAAGAATGAATCAAGCTCTGGCTCAGGGGGGTTCATAAGCCTTCCGGATGTGGATAGCGCGAATATTCAAGGAACAGGAATCAAGTACTCGGGGTCCTACGGGACACAAGTGAGCTTGAAAAACCAAATAGCAAATATGGCTCACCGATGCCACTTTCATTAGTTATCCCATTACTACTCAGGTTGAGTTGTTTAGGTACCTCGTTATCCATCAGACACTCACATACCCTACACATGTTGTTCTACGACTCGCATGGCTCAAACAACTCCTGTAGTAATGGCTCATGGGATGGAGGAACAAGCTTCGGTGGGGTTTAAAAGTAAAGGCTATGCAGTACTTGGGATTCAATTTAATGCAATCGCGACTCAATGATGCAAGAATAAGATAGAGGCAATAGGTACTATATGTATGCAAGCATGTGGTAGTGCTTGCCTGGCAGCTCAGTTGAAGCGAGAGAAGGATCTGGGTAGTGCTCCCGGTTCTCTTGATATATCCCCTGCTCAGCGTCTATTCGAAGAAGAACCAAACAAACAAGGGCCAACATAAATAAAGTGCACAAGCATCTAAATAAAATGCATCAAGCAAACAATCATGCCATGATGAATGATGCACAAATTGCATGGCATTAAAGTAGCATGGCATGGGTGAGGTGTGGAAAACAATAATAAAGCATTTTATTGAGTTTTGGACCCATTTTATACTCATATTAGTTGCTGTATACATTATATTTATATGATGCATGCTTCAAATCAAACCAAGGAATGCATAAACAGAAAGGTCTCGTCGAGCTAATCATTTTAGACATATCATTTGTTAAATTTGGATTTATAAACCAAAAGTTATTAATTAAATAAGACAAAAGGGCATTTTCTTGTAATTTAATTAACTTGCAAAAATAAAGTGTCCAAAATATATTTTGAAGGCCATATTTGGATTCCTCATATTTTTCTGATTTGAAAACATATATTATTTGCATTATTTGGATTCATATTTTAAAAGATATTTAAAAACAGAATTAAATTTGAATTTGAATTAAATTTGAAAAAGATTTGAATTAAACAGACAAACAGAAAACATTTTATTACTCAGCTTGGCTTAGCCCTAGGCGCTGACGGGTGGGGTCAAACGGGGTAGGGCCACACGCGCAGAAAAACTCGACTCACCGCGGCTGCTGTCAGCCACAGAGGCCGACAGGTGGGGTCAGCGGGTTTGCAGGCCCACGTGCCAGCGAGGGACCTGGCTCCGCCATGTGGAGCAGAGGGGAGCGCGGGTTGCGGGATACAAAAGCTGAAGTGCTTTTCTGCAAAACGCACCGCGGCTGGCAGGTGGGGTCGATGGAACCGCGGGTTGAGCGCGAGACAAACGGAGGGGGTTATACGCAAAACGGGCACAGTCGTATTGTTCCTCTTCGCTGAACCCTGACGACAACACGGTGCTCGACAGGGCGCGGGGCGCGGCGCGCGGACTCGATCCAGGGACGTTGCGGGCGCGCGCGCAGAAGCGGAGCCACTGCGGTGGCTTGGGCTTGGTGACCTCAAGGGGGTTGGGGCCTAGATATGGGCCATGCGGGCGCGGGAGCGAGCAAGCAGAAAACGAGCGACGGCGCGCGGAGTGCGTTCGACGAAAGGGCTGGCGGGTCTAGGGCTGCACGGTGAAGGGGACCATGTCAGGAAGGTTGCGTGGCTCACCGAGGGTGTGTCGGTGTGGTCGGATCGGCGCGAGGCGCAGTGGAGCGGCAACGACGCAGACGGACCGAGGACTAGGGTTTCGCTTCGGCCGGCGCTGGTGCAGCGGTTCTGGGGCTTCCTCTTCTCGGCTTCGTGTACGGGGCTGCTGCAGGGGATCTCCTTGTACTCCTTGATCACCTCCACGTCGCTCTCGTCGCCTGGTACGGTGTAGCCGAGAGGAGACCGAGGGTTGCCGGCGATGGTGTGGACGGTGGCGATGGAGAAGAGAGGGGAGAGGGCAGGGCGCCTCAGCCAGATCTGGAGAGCCAGAGGAGAGCCGAGAGGGAGCAGAGATGTGGGAGTGGATAGGAACGGAGGGAGGGAGGGGTAGTTGGCGTGGTGGAGGGGAAAGGTGGCGTCGGCCGCTTTTGCTCCTCCTTCACGTGCTCGGTCGGCAGGGGCAGGTAGGCAGGGGTGTGGCTTCCAGGTGGGGCAGGGTGAGGCTCGGGCTGGGGCCACCTTGGCAGAGGGAGAGCTAGAGGGGAGAGGGGGTAGCCTCGGGTAGATTGGTACTAGGGTTGGAGAGAGGAGGCATGGCTCGGGTTAGGGTTTGTTCTAGGGTTGGGGTAGCTAGGTGGCATGGTGGGGCCAGCTAGGGTAGGTCATGGTGGGGCCAGCTCGGCTAGAGAGAGAAGAGATGAGGGAGGGTACTTAGGGTTTGGTTTGGATTAGGTATAGATTAGGGTTTAGGAGAGGGGGGGTATGGTGATGATCTAGGGCTTAGAGAGATAGATGGAGTGGTTTGAAGCTAGGGTTTGCTATGGACAAGGTCAAGCCAAGAACAACCAAGATCAAACAAAATCAAGACAAGAAAAAGAGAGGGATGTGATGATAGGGTTTAAGCAAGATCAACTAAAACCAAGCCAAAAGAAAGGATGGAGATAGAGATAGATGATGATCCACTCAAGATTCAAATAAAAACCAAATACTAGAAAAGGTGGCACTTGCATGGCCCATGCAAAATATTTATTGCCATGTTGATTCTTGTGAAAACAATATTATTACATGGCATTATTATTTTGCATTCCCAAAAATTGGAATAAAGCCAAGCAAAAAGGATTAAAAAGGATGCCCCATGTGGAGTAGATGGAGATGACCATGTTTGAATAGAAATGGGACTTGCTAGTGTGTATGTGCCACTAGATGCTCAATAGTCCCAAAAATATCCCAACATGAGCATAATCCATAATAATCCATGTGGAAGCTAGGAAAAAGGGGTCCATTCACAAGGCATGCAAAGGTGGCCATGTGGCTCTCATATATCAATAATGTGAAAACAACATGATGCCAAGATGAGAGCATGTGGAAAAGAATTGGATCCATCCCAACCCACATGAGCTAGAGGTAAACTCAAATAAAGTGCAAAGCTCATATTTAGTTGGATGGTGGAATTATAAGGTGGTGAAGGAAAGGTGGTGGAGTTAATAAGAGATATGCCCCCAACCCAACTTGAGCATTTAACAATATATCAAGACCCAAATACAATATCAAGAAGCAAATACAATTAACAATGCATATGAGAGAAGAACCAAAACAAAAAACGGTTTTATATGATGCTCAAATGCAAGGTGGCATGATGACATGAGCATGATATAATGATGATGCAACAATTATATATTTGAAGTAGCCATTATATTACTAGACCAAGTAGCATTACAATTGTTAGACAATTGGGATGCTACACATACAAACAAACAAGCCAAGATCTATCTACTAGATTGTAGCAACGAGTCGATGGAATAACTCACCCTTGAAGATTCCAAAGTGTTTAACGAGAGCGGATTCTCGTGGGTGATGTAGTCGTACTCTTCCCGATCTCAAGATCGCGTAGACGATCCTTCCGGCGCTGTGTTTCGGCAGCGCTCCCGCAGTCCGTCACACGTTCGGTACTTGACAAAGACCTTCCTCTCCCTTGTTCCAGCAGGCAGCGGAGGTTGTAGCACTCTCCTCGCGATTCCGGCAGCACAACGGCGTGGTACCGGAAGTAGAGGGGAGATCTCGCAGGGCTTCGCCTTAAGCCGGAGCGAGTATGGTGGACTATGAGAGAGCCCTCGGTGTTCTAGGGTTTAGACACACCAAGGAGGGGGCAAGGCCGGCGGCTAGGGTTTGCCCTAGGCGGCGGCTATGGAGGGCGGCGGCGGCTAGGGTTAGGGTTTAGAGGGGGGCAACTTGTGTGCTAGGAGGGGCAGCCCTGCCCCTCCTTTTATAGGTGGGAGGCGCCAGCCAAGGGGAGGGGAGTCCCTCCCCAACTCGGATCCCAAGTGGGCCGGCGGTGGAGGGGAGGAACTCCTCCCCAAGTAGGTTTCCTACTTCCCCTCCACCTTCCAAAATAGCCGTTTGACTTTTCAAATTGGCGTTTGACTTTTCAAACTAGGATTTGATTAAACCCTTTATTTTGTTCAGCGATGACACCTAGTACATGATGCAATCATTCCAACTTGGTATGACACATTCATGTACCCTTCCCCTCTGGAGTGCCGGACATTTCGGAACCTTCTAGAACATTCCCGATGAAAACACCGGAACCATTCTCCAACCCCGAAATAGGACTTTCCTTATATGAATCTTATTCTCCGGACCATTCCGGATCTCCTCGTGATATCCCGGATCCCATCCGAGACTCCGAACAACATTCGGTCTCTCAATCATCATTCCATAACTACTCAAACAACATCGAATCCTTAAGTGTGTCTCCCTACGGTTCGTGAATTATGCGGACATGATCGAGACACTTCTCCGAACAATAACCAATAGAGGAATCTGGAAATTCATATGGCTCCCACATATTTCTACGATTACTTTGCGATCGAATGAACCACTAACATACGATACCAATTTCCCTTTGTCTCACGATAGTTTACTCATCCGAGGTTATGATCGTCGGTATCTCTGCATACCTAGTTCAACCTCGTTACCGATAAGTACTCTTTTCTCGTTCCCGTGATATGTGATCCCTTGTGAGCCAGTCACATGCTTGCAAGCTAATTGGATGACATTCCACCGAGAGGGCCCATAGTATATCTATCCGTCATATGGATGGACAAATCCCACTCTTGATCCATGTGCCTCAACCCATACTTTCCGAACACTCAATGCCACCTTTATAGCCACCCAGTTACGGTGTGGTGTTTGATGTCATCAAAGCATCCTTCCGGTGATGGTGATTAACATGATCTCATGGTCGAAGGAATTAGGTTACTATGTATCAGAAAGCTTATAGCAAATGAACTATATTAAATGACTTGATCTTTATGCTACGCTTAACTATAGGAGTATGTCCATCAATTCATTCTCCTAATGATATGCCCCTGTTGTTAATAACATCTCTATGTTCATGATCAGGAAACCATGATCATATATTAACCAACAAGCTAGTTTAACAAGAGGCTTTACTAGGGACTCTTTTATGTTTACAAATCACACAAGTATTAATGTTTCCTTTTAATATAATTATAGCATGGTATGTAAACATTTATCATAAGTATGAAGATATGATAATAACCACTTTATTATTGCCTCTTGGGCATATCTCCAACAGTCTCCCACTTGCACTAGAGTCAATAATCTAGTTTGAAACCTTTGTGTATTCAACACCTATGTCTTTTTGGTGTCGTATGTACAAGATTGCTAGTGGTTAACTGATCTCCGGATCTGACACTTCCAGGTCCGTGTGTAATTGCATGTCTTTGCATCTCTACGCATCACTCATTCTCTAATGAGATGGCTTCGTACAAATTTGGTCCTTTGGTGTGACCTTTAGTTCTTTGGGGTTAAAACATGTTGATAATATTGTCGTACAATATATTTTCATAGTACTATCCCACTGTGAACTACACCTAGTTTGATAACAAACTACTTGACACAAATGCCCTCTTTTGCTGCTATAATAGCAGTCATATACTTAGCCTTTTGTTGTAGTATCTGTCACAATGTCTTAACTTTGGAATTCATCCAAATTCATTATGGAACTTACTTTCCATTATATTGTGCCACCGTTAGTTTAGATTGAGATAAACTTAATTTGTACTTTGTGACAAAACTAGTATCAATGTAGTACTTTTACAATGAACTAACCATCTATTTGTCACTTCTACAAATAATATACTCTTAGTTCTTCCAAAAGATCATAAGAATATCCTTACTATTGTCCAATGATCATCTTATGAATCATTCTGGTATATGCTCATAACATTTAGAGCATAGGACATATCTGGATTTGTACATATCACAGTATGATTGATATAAATACTCTGTGTGATTTCATACATCAAGTATCAATCTATACTTGAATCTTTGTTTCACTTACCAAGTGTCAATACACTTGAATATATCATCAATATTGAACTCATTCAATCCTTTCTGTGCGACAAGAATCTTTCTTGTAGTTTCTATATTGAACTCATTCAATATATCATCTATGTACTTTCGGCACAACCATATTAGCGTCTATTGATGCCAAATATTTGGGTTTTGCCTAAGTCTTTCATCAGGATGAAATTCTTAATATGTGTTAAGAAAAGATACATCATTTCTAATCAACAATATGTCTTCCACATAATGTTTTAGAAACATGTCTTAGCGCTCCCACTTAATTTCTTGCAAATGCAAGCATCTTTATCATCTCTGATGAATTTAAACTCCTTTAACAGTTTCATCATGGTGAAGATTCCAACTCCGCGATGCTTATTTCAACCATTGAAGTTTGCATATGCTTTTAGCATCCTTTGAATTAACAAAACCCTTTGGACTGTGTTATGCACACGTCCTAGGTAACAATTCTATTAGAAGAACTTGCTTTGTTTATTCAACTACCACATAACAAAATTATATGTAGTGGTTGCTACATTAATCCGTCTAGACTAAATATCGCTATGAAAGATCAAATCTTGTCATAGTCAACCTTTGAACATTGTTGTGAACTCTTTCCCAACATGTCGACTATTTCATAGATGTGCAACATCCATGTCTATTTATTTATAGATCCAAACACAACTGTAAGGTCTTACACCTTTCTCGAGGGTCCTTCAAATTCAAAACTTGATTTCTCGTGTATGGAACTATCACGGATTTTATGGCTTCAAGCCATTTTACGGAGTCAGGGCCCATCATCGCTTCTTTGCATGTAGTACGTTCATTATTCTCAAATAATGATTCAACCCTCAAATCTTGGTATTTGATTGTTTACTCGACCTACTTGGTTCAATAGAAACTTTGACCTTCGTAACCACAACCTTTGAGGCACATGAGCCATGAGTATTGTTGCTGCCTCTGGAACACTTTTCGGCGCTGCGCAACTTTGCACATATAGCTAAGGTTCTTTTAACCTTATCAAAGTTCTATTGTCCTCCCACTTATCTTTTCACGAAAAATTTCTTCTCAAAGAAACTTGACATTCTAAGTGACAAACACTTTTGTCTCCGATGTTATGGAGGATTACTTAACAATTATTCGAAATAACATACAAAGGCAGGTTTATCCGACTTTGGTTGCAAACATCTTTCTTATGCACAGCATACCAATGTTTAAGAAAGGACAACTTGGGTTTTATCCCAAACCATAACTTTATATGATGTCATTTCAACGGATTATGATGGAGCTCTTTTCAGTGGAAAAACGGTAGTCTCTAAAGCTTTTAATCTTTAAAATATAATGGCAGTTTTATGAATTACACCTTCAATCTTACCATGTCAAACAAGGTTTAATTACATATCTCGAACGCTCCATACTCTTATGATGTTTCGGGACATGCAAATCCACGGAACGATTCCTTAAATCTTAGGTATTATGCTAAACTTGTAACTCAAATATCTTCCTTTATGATCTTATCATAAACTATTTATATTCTTGTTACAATGATCTTGCACTTCATCTTGAAAGTCTTTGAACTTTTCAAATGTTTCATACTTTATCCTTATTAAGTAAATATTCATATATTCACTCAAATTTTCGGAGAAAGCATATGAAGTTGAAATCCATCGCTCTTGACTACACATAATGGACTTCGTACAACAATATGTACAAGTTCCAATAAGCTAGTCATTCATTCCCTTTTGGCCTATGAACGAAGTTTTAATTATCTTTAGGAAAGTTTCACAAGCGTCATTTGATCAAAAATCAAAAGACTCCAAAATTCCATCCACATGGAGTTTCTTCATGTTTTCTTTCCAATATAATTTAAACGGCGATGTCACTTCCGAAGTGATCTTTCAATCAATTTGTCTTTCGACATTTTTAGCACTAGTTTTATGGATGTGATTTCTCCAACGAGATTTGTGAATCATCCATCTTTTATGGATTACGGCAATTATATGAACAGCCCTTTTGTTCTCATAATACTTGATAAAACAAATCTTGAAGGCAAGCTTTGATGTTTAACGAGCAACATAATAACCCTTTATTTGTTCTCGATGAACATCATCACATATTCTTTTGCTAGTTACTTAGGCCATTGTAGTTCATGAATTCTGTTGTTTCGTATGACGATTCATACCAACAAATTCAATATCAAATACTTAAGAACCACTTTGTTTAATAAGCAAAGAATATAGCCATAACACGTATATCCTTTATATACCTAAACTGAACAATTCTAGTCTTTTCTTTTCTGCCATATATTTATGAGATTCTCTTTCAGTATTTCTTTTTTTGTTTGAAAGAATCTATCAACATCAATAGTGGAGCCATACACATGACACATAGTCCAAAGCGTGTATAGTTAAATACCAATGTCTTTGGACTTGCACTTTGAAGTAGATCACCATTATCAAATATTTGGTGTTCTTTCAAATTCCTTTCTTTAGTAATCTCTTGGTGTAGTAAATATTTTACCTACATCAAATATTCACCCTTATCATGGAATTATCCATGATCAAGCTAATTTTAGCTTATAATGGTGAATTGCGAGTATAATGTTGCTCTCCAAAACCTTTTGGAGGATTAGGACAACTAGTGTCTCCAACCTTTTGCAAATTCTTATAAAATATGAGAACATGACTTTTGCCATATTATACTCTATCATGTTGTAACCAAAACTTCGTTTCAGATATCACAATATCTTCCACACATCATGGTTTCTGAAACAACTCTTTCAGATCCTAGATAACCTTGATATTAAGACAATCCTTTGAATATCAAGAATCATGGAGACAAACATGATACTCATACACTAACTCTTGGAATTGTCACTCTTGTTTTAATACCAATTATTAAACTTCATGGAGTAACCGGAACATACTGAAAGTTTGTAATAGGACTTTTAAACTTTAGATTAACACTTCAAAACAATACGATACCAGTTTGTAAAGTAACTAACCAGAATTCTATAGTTCTATCATCTCAATTAAAACTAAGCGCAAGGTGGTAAACGGATGCCAATGACTACAACAACTATGCAAATTCACTTTGATTTAATTTATGATAAATAGTGTTCAACTTTTAATCATATTGCCGTTGAACTCCCACTCAAAACAATATCCCTCACATTGTTTTAGTGATCACACGAACCAAATCCCCCACATCAAAACCGATCATCACGAGAGTTGATGTAGCTTCAATGGCGAACAATCAACATGTTCATCATATCTAATATATGACTCATGCTTTACCTTTCGGTGATCCGTGTTCCGAGACCATGTTTGTACATGCTAGGCTCGTCAAGATCAAACCTTAGCTTCCGCATGAGCAAATCTGGCTTGCTCATGTTGTATACACTCGCAGAATCTAACACACCCGATCATCACGTGGTGCTTCGAAACAACGAGCTTTAGCAACGGTGCTTACTAAGGATGAACACTTTAAAACTTGAAATTGTGTGCTTGAGGGATCATCTTATAATACTACCGTCGTGAAGTAAGCAATACAAGATGCATAAAAGGATTAACATCACATGCAATTCATAATATGTGATATGATATGGCCTTTCTTCTTGTGCTTCCGATCTCCATCTTCAAGCACGAACATGATCTCCATCATCACCGGCATTGCATCAAGGTCAATGACGCCGCTCCATGGTTGTCGTCCACCAGCTTCAACTATTACAACTACTTTGAATAGACACGCGGGTCTTAACAGAATTTAGAGACAACCATATGGCTCCTGCCGGTTGCCAACTTACAATAAGGAACATTGCATACATCATATATAATCACAATCATGGCCATATCACATCACAGCACACCCCTGCAAAACAAAGTTAGACGCCTCTACTTTCTTTGCATGTTTTACGTGGTTTGGGGCTTTCAATAAGTGTCGTTCTAACTTACGAACAAGAACCACAACATTGATACTAGTATTGTTAATCACCCGTTGTAAATTGAATCTTAACTATGCTGGGAGAAATAGGCACCCGCAAAGCCACTTATGCAATACAAGTTGCATGTCAAGCGTGGAGCAAGTCTCATGAACGATGTCATGTAAGGTTAGCCTGGGCCGCTTTATCCCAACATCCCGCAAGATGCAAAGTACACAAGAAGCAATCAATAATAAAAGCATCAACGCCCACAATGACCATTGTGTTCTACTCGTGCAACAGATCTACATATAGACACGGCTCTGATACCACTGTAGGGTTTCGTAGCATGGAAAACAAAAAAATTCTACCGCATACAAACAAACAAGCCAAGATCTATCTACTAGATTGTAGCAACGAGTCGATGGAATAACTCACCCTTGAAGATTCCAAAGTGTTTAACGAGAGCGGATTCTCGTGGGTGATGTAGTCGTACTCTTCCCGATCTCAAGATCGCGTAGACGATCCTTCCGGCGCTGCGTTCCGGCAGCGCTCCCGCAGTCCGTCACACGTTCGGTACTCGACAAAGACCTTCCTCTCCCTTGTTCCAGCAGGCAGCGGAGGTTGTAGCACTCTCCTCGCGATTCCGGCAGCACAACAGCGTGGTACCGGAAGTAGAGGGGAGATCTCGCAGGGCTTCGCCTTAAGCCGGAGCGAGTATGGTGGACTATGAGAGAGCCCTCGGTGTTCTAGGGTTTAGACTCGGATCCCAAGTGGGCCCTGCCCCTCCTTTTATAGGTGGGAGGCGTCGTCCAAGGGGAGGGGAGTCCCTCCCCAACTCGGATCCCAAGTGGGCCGGCGGTGGAGGGGAGGAACTCCTCCCCAAGTAGGTTTCCTACTTCCCCTCCACCTTCCAAAATAGCCGTTTGACTTTTCAAATTGGCGTTTGACTTTTCAAACTAGGATTTGATTAAACCCTTTATTTTGTTCAGCGATGACACCTAGTACATGATGCAATCATTCCAACTTGGTATGACACATTCATGTACCCTTCCCCTCCGGAGTGCCGGACATTTCGGAACCTTCTAGAACATTCCCGATGAAAACACCGGAACCATTCTCCAACCCCGAAATAGGACTTTCCTTATATGAATCTTATTCTCCGGACCATTCCGGATCTCCTCGTGATATCTCGGATCCCATCCGAGACTCTGAACAACATTCGGTCTCTCACTCATCATTCCATAACTACTCAAACAACGTCGAATCCTTAAGTGTGTCTCCCTACGGTTCGTGAATTATGCGGACATGATCGAGACACTTCTCCGAACAATAACCAATAGAGGAATCTGGAAATTCATATGGCTCCCACATATTTCTACGATTACTTTGCGATCGAATGAACCACTTACATACGATACCAATTTCCCTTTGTCTCACGATAGTTTACTCATCCGAGGTTATGATCGTCGGTATCTCTGCATACCTAGTTCAACCTCGTTACCGATAAGTACTCTTTTCTCGTTCCCGTGATATGTGATCCCTTGTGAGCCAGTCACATGCTTGCAAGCTAATTGGATGACATTCCACCGAGAGGGCCCAGAGTATATCTATCCGTCATATGGATGGACAAATCCCACTCTTGATCCATGTGCCTCAACCCATACTTTCCGAACACTCAATGCCACCTTTATAGCCACCCAGTTACGGTGTGGTGTTTGATGTCATCAAAGCATCCTTCCGGTGATGGTGATTAACATGATCTCATGGTCGAAGGAATTATGTTGCTATGTATCAGAAAGCTTATAGCAAATGAACTATATTAAATGACTTGATCTTTATGCTACGCTTAACTATAGGAGTATGTCCATCACATCATTCTCCTAATGATATGACCCTGTTGTTAATAACATCTCTATGTTCATGATCAGGAAACCATGATCATATATTAACCAACAAGCTAGTTTAACAAGAGGCTTTACTAGGGACTCTTTTATGTTTACAAATCACACAAGTATTAATGTTTCCTTTTAATACAATTATAGCATGGTATGTAAACATTTATCATAAGTATGAATATATGATAATAACCACTTTATTATTGCCTCTTGGGCATATCTCCAACAGCCCCGCTAACATCACGTGTCTCTACCTTGCGTCGCACCTCGCCAGAGGTCGGGAAATTAGTGTCGCCCATCCCGCTGCCCGGTGGACTTGACCTTAATAGGACACCGGTGGTCGGCGAATAGCCGGTGGTGCACATGAAGGCCCCAAGGGACTTCTCCTCTCGCGCTGTCCCCACTCCCCATAACCTGTTTGGTGATATGCATGCCCTGACACCATCCAACCCGGTATGATTTAGAACCCTTGTCTCTCCACCGATTAGTTTTGTCACAAATTATGTGACATATCTGCAATTGGATACTATGAGGATGTGATAGAGGACATGATCAATGGATCAAGACACAAACACTCAATAAGATAGAGTACAAATTGATCAAGAGCCATTGTTTGAATATGAGCTCTCCCACCAACTAGCCTTAGAGTGAGTAGGATGACCAGCGCATTCACGACCGACTAGGACAAGGTTCTTTGTGAAGCTTGGATGGAAATGGGGCAAGACACAATTTGTGGTGCTCAACAAAAGGGAGGGGTATTTTGGAGGAGGGTTTTACAATACTTACATGAGCATAGATGCTTGCACCCCTACAACTTTTGGAGTGATCGGAGTGAGATCTCTCTCCAAAAGAGGTGCATTCATCCAGGCGAAGTGTAGCAAGTTTTGTGGCGCCCACGAGCATGTCACAAACCGGTCCATGAGTGGCATTGGCGTCCAATACATGGTGCTCCAAGCTTTGAACTACTTCAAGGAGCAATATGAGAACAAGGACTTCACATTAACACATTGTTGGGGAGCAATCAAAAAGTGTCCCAAGTGAGAATCAAACTACGAGGCCTAGCAAAAGGAGAATCCCCAAGGAAAAGAAGCACGGTAATGATTCATCGGTCATCGACCTTGAAGAGGATGCCTCGAACGAGGGCAACAATGTGGGTTGGACAAGAGGCCACAAAAGTAGCAAGCAAGATGCAAAGCGTGAGTCTAATGCCCTCACATTGCAAGCGATCTTGAAGGAGTTGATGGCCAACAAGGAAATGTCAAGTGAGAGGAAGCGCACATAAAAAAGTAAACCAAATGAAGAGCTTCATGGTCTACCAAAATAGGAAGCTAAAACTTGATGAGAGCGAAATCAGGTAAAAGGTCTTTGAGGCCGAGCTAAAATTCCAAGCAAAGCGACACGAATTTGACATTAGACAAAACAAAGTTGAGCTCAATGCCCTTGCAAGGGACAAAGGAGTAGAGATTAAGCAAAGGAAATTTGAGCTCCAAGCTCAGCAAATGGCCAATGGATATGAGCTCAAGCGAAAGGGAGTTGAGGTTAAGCTACTCGTCGAGAAGAACCGTATTATGATGTCCAACTTGACCAACATGGATTGAGACCAAACGGTTTGGTTTGAGAGGAAGAGGAAGATGATAAGAACGAGACACGTGATCACTCGATATTTATCTCATGTTGTGTTTTGAACTATGTTGATCCTACTGACTTTGATGAAGGGTGTGGTCTTTTTATTGTGTGTTGAACTATGTTTCCCATCTAACTATATGATGGCTGTTGTGACCTTCTAATTTTGTGTTGAACTATGATGACCAAAGAGCTCTGTTTGTTTGTTTGTCATTTTGATGGTAGATGTGGCCTTTTGTTTGATTATAAAATGACGAGAACGAGACAACAAACCTTATCCCCTCGCCCTGTCCTTTTCCCCTCGCCCCCTTGAGAGTCCGCCGCCACCAGCCGGCCCAATCCGCCGCCCTCTCCGCCGAAATAGCCGGCCGGAGTTGGGAACGGAGAGGCGCCGGAGCTAGATCTAGGTTTGGTAGGTTTAGAGTGTGGCTTGATGCCATAGTCTGGCGTGATGCCGGGAGTTGGTGTGGAGTTCTTTAGGCCGAGCTCCTCCCCTGCCTGCTGGTGGTGATCCTCCTATTGCTCCGGTGGCCGGAGCTGTTGGTTGAGGGCGGCCATGGCTACTCCATAAATAAGGACCTGGGCGTCCTCCCTCTTGTGGTGCCTCCTCTGCTTCTCCCTCCTCTGTTGGTCGGCCGTGGCGGCGAGTGACGAGGGTGTGAGAGCAGGGCCAGGAGCCGGTGGGAAGGAGGCCAGGAAGTCATATCTGCGGTGTTGTGGCGCGGCGCCGGCAGGGAGGTGCCGAGCCTCTGCGTCGTGCCTCCATGGAAGAGGAAGACAAGGTGCGTCTCGGTTGCGGGCTTCCACTGGAATAAGCGCTTTCGTATTTCCTGTCTTGATCCGGGGGACGCGGCGTGGTTCTCCCTCCTTTCGGCCGGCAGTGGCGGCGAGGGGTAGGGTGGAGACCTTGTTTCTTCTTGGGCGAGGCAGCTGGTGGATGGGGTCATCAGCTTGCGATTCCCCGCGAGTGTCATCTCGCCGGCAAGAGGGCCGGTGCCATCTGCTCTCTTGGGTGTAATGGCGAGCTCGGCCCCAGAAGCAACAAAAAAGCAATGGAGTCGGGAAGCAGTCTTCTTGAGCACCACCTCGGCGGCAGGTGATAGCCGTCCGACATCCAAGGCCAGATAACGGCCTATCCAGAAGCCGGCGAAGGGTCCCGACATTTTTCAAGCCTCCTCGGAGAGGCCCCTATCGAGGTCGACGACCGTGTTTTTCGTCTGCTCGGAAGCAAGTGGTTTTGTCCCCGCGCCTGAGTTTGATGGCGGTGTGTTCGACTTCCAGCTCGGCGGTGGAGAAAGAGAAGGACCTGATTGTTATCTTTCATCTTTCAGCGAGGTCTTTTCTGCTTTTACCAGGGACCTATATTTTTTTCTTTATTTTATGAGGTCCTTTGTTATCAGTTGTACATCTATCGCTTGGTTTTAATATATGCTTCCCGTCCCTTCGGGGACATCCTTGTTAAAAAAAAGAGATTTGCAAAATGGTCGAAAGGGCCGGACAGGTGCACCCCTGTTGGGTGCACCCCTATTGGGTCGAAATGGCCAATTGATATGAGCTCAAGCGAAAGGAAGTTGAGGTTAATCTACTCGTCGAGAAGAACCGGATTATGATGTCCAACTTGACCGACATGGATCCAGATCAAATGGCTTGGTTTGAGGGGAAGAGTAAGATGAAATACGAAAGAGACACGTGATCACTCGATATTTATCTCGTTTTGTGTGTTGAACTATGTTGAACCTACCTACTTCGATGAAGGGTGTGGCTTTTTTATTGTGTGTTGAACTATGTTTCCTATTGACAATATGATGGCTGTTGTGGCCTTCTAATTTTGTGTTGAACCGTGATGACCAAAGAGCCCTGTTTGTTTGACGTTTTGATGGTAGATGTGGCCTTTTGTTTGATCATAAAATGAGGAGATTTGCAAAATGGTCGAAATGGCCGGACAGTTGTGTGCACGCGTGGAAGGGAGACAATCCATCCGTTCGTGTACAACTGATGGCGTAATAACGAACTTTTTACCCTACATGGCCTAACAAACTCTGCCGAACCGTCTCTTCACTTTTGTGTGAATCAATCACATCCATTCACGCGGCCCGAGTGAACAAAAAAAAGTGGCCGCTGCATCTGCAGAGTGACCGCACGGCTGGGTCACTTGCCACTCGACCGCTCTGGGCCTCTGGCATTGGCCATTGGCAGCCTGCCTAACGATTGTAGTAGTATTTCCTATTTTGCCCTTCCCACTCCGCTCCGGCGATTTAATTGGCCGCCGGCCGCCGACGAACGACTCTGACTCTGACCGCACCACACCACGTCACCCCTTTTCTTCCCGTCTCTCGCTCCCAAATCCGAACCTGACAACTCCACCTCCAAACAAGGAAACCCCCCAAGGCCGAGGAGAGAAACCTCTCATCAAAGCCAAGAAGATGAGGAGACGCGGCCTCGTCATCATGCTCTGCTTCCTCATCCTGGCCGCCGCCTCAGCGTCAGCGTCGGAGCCAAAGCCGAAGCCCAGGGCCGCGCCCGTGGGCTCCTCCGCCGCGGCGGAGTTCGTGCGGCGGTCCTGCCGCGCCACGAGCTTCCCGCGGGCCTGCGAGCGGAGCCTGATGCCGCGGGCGCCCGCCGTGGGCCGCAGCCCGCGCCGGCTCGCGCACGCCGCGCTGGCCGTCGCCGCGGACGCCGCCGGCAACTGCTCCGCCTACATCGGCCGTCCCCCCTCCACCTCCAGCTCCTCCTCCAAGGGCCGCGGCGCCATGGGGGACTGCGCGGAGACGGTGCACGACGCGGCGGACCTGCTGCGGCAGTCGGCGGCGGAGCTGGCCGGCCGGATGGGCCGCGCCTCCAGCCCGCGCTTCGCGTGGCGGCTCAGCAACGTGCAGACCTGGGCCAGCGCCGCGCTCACCGACGCCGACACCTGCCTCGACTCCCTCGCCACCTACGCCGGCAGCGGCGGCGCCAAGCCGCGCGACGACGTCAAGCGGAGGGTCGTCGCCGTCGAGCAGGCCACCAGCAACGCCCTCGCCCTCGTCAACCGCCTCCAGCCGCCCCGCCCACGCCGCCGCGTCCCACTCCACCAGTAGTAGCAAAGCCAATTTCCTTAGTACTCGAGCGATTCCCCATCGCCATTGCTGCTGCTGCTGCTACACACCAATGTACGTACGGACCGACCTTCTCGGATTAAATTACCACTGTACCACTACCACCGCCTGTAAAACAGTTTCACCATCTATGATCTCTGCTGCTTATAATTGTGAATGGCAATCTGAACAATTCGTCGGTGCGTGCATGGGCACGACAAGGCAGACAGACCGTCTTCAATGCCATTTGCTAGCTCTGTCTCCGACGACAATGGGCCAGCGATCTTTCGCGAGCATGGCCGGGACGTGGGGCACTGACGCTGATCGGTGGTGGTTGGCTCCCGTCACTGCGTCCAGATCGATCTGTAGACGATCAATTGGGTAAACTCAGTCGACATGGCGTGCGTCCAATCCGTCGGCATCGGCGTGTCTATGCTGGCATGCTGCTGATACAGATCGATGGCGACATGTCCCCGTTGCGTACCGCTCGCCGGGGCCGATTGGCTGATCTTGCATGCGTGGCGGCATGGCCTCCCATCACGCACGCAATTCACCAACAGATATTACTCTAGTTTTTTTTTTTGAAATCACAATATATTACGCATGCAAGCCGCCTCGTTAAAACCTTCCAGTCCCCTTAGTTACCCTGGTAAGGAAAAAAAAGTGCGTCTGAAACTTGCAGTCCCAAAATCATCCAAAAGTTACATCGTTCAAAGCATCAGCTAAAACTGAGGGAGGCGGATCACCATCCTAAGCTATTACAGAATCAGAATCAAAAGCTAATCTAGCTAAATTATGTGCTACTTTGTTTGCCTCTCTAGGGCAATGTAAAAAAGCTGATGTTTCCCATGCGCTGTGCAATCTCAAAACAGTCAGCTAGGATAGCCGAATAAGGACTCCAGATCTCAATTTCTCCCTTGCAAGCGTTTATTAACTCCAAACTATCTGATTCAACGACCGTTGGGGAGCATCCAATATTCTCCAGTTTTTGTAACCCAATTTTAAGAGCCATTGCTTCAGCAGATGAAGCATTCAAGATGTTGATAAAAGGCCACGCGCCTCCAGCAATTACCCTTCCGTGGTCATCTCTGATTATAGCACTAGTAGCTCCCCTACCATTTAGAAACGCAGCATCCACATTCATTTTATAATGATGATAGGAGGGTTTAGTCCATATTACCTCCTTTGGAACCATCCCGCTAGAGGCAGCACCATAGTTCATTGTTACGGCTTGAATCGAAAAAGCAGATGTATTAGGTGGAGCCACAGATTCTCCCTTAACTGCCTCACGCCGCTGCCACCAAATATACCATGCCCCCACCGCGATAGTTTCTTGTAGACCCAGTTTGCTCACGACGGGGGTGAATTTTGTAGGGTTTGTAAGGATATCTTCCAGAATAATTGAGCCCGACCTATCCACCTTGATCATCTGGTTTATATAATTCTCTAGGCCTAGAGCTCTCCACACTTCCTTTGCTCGTTTGCAAGTGAATATGAGATGCCGAATATCTTCCGCCCCTTGCTTACAGATAGGACACTGAGCTTCAACTTTAATATGGCGATTTGCAAGGACACACATACCAGGAACAAAACCATGCAAACATCGCCAGGTGAATATTTTGATCTTGGCCGGAACTTGAAGTTTCCAAAGCTTTTTCCAAACAATTTTTACTCGTGAAGGACCTTGACCGTCGGCTCTTGCCATCTTCCCACTATATTGATGTTCCCATTCGGAATAGTAGGCTGGCCTCACCGAGAAGATGAAATTCTTTGTTTTATGCCACGCCACAAAATCATCTTTCAGGTTTTGGCTTATAGGAATATGCAAGATTGATCTCACAATGAAAGGGTTAAAACTAGATTTAATGATCTCCTCATCCCATTGTCCTGAGTTTGGATCCATCAACTCGTCCACCGTTCTAAGAATAACATTTCCTTTATCAGTATCCACCTTCCTCGACATAGTACCTGGCACCCAATGATCGTTCTAGATGTTAATCTTCTTCCCATTACCCACTCTCCAGATATGTCCTCTCTTGAAAGTTTGGATTCCACAAACAATGCTCTGCCATGTATACGACGATCCCTTTTTTGTACCCGCCTAAAGCAATTTTCCATCCGGATAGTATTTTGCACGCAAAATTATAGCACAAAGGGATTCAGGATTATTCAAAAGCCTCCAAGTCTGCTTTGCAAGCATAGCCAAATTAAAGGCATGTAGGTCTCTAAATCCCATTCCACCTTGAGCCTAAGGAATACACATCTTCCACCACGCATACCAATGCAACCTTTTTTGCTCATCTGTGTCTCCCCACCAAAGGGTTGCCATAGCATCATTCAATTGCTTACAGATGTTTTTTGGGATTTAAAAAACCGCCATTGCAAACACCGGAATCGACTGTATCACAACTTTTAGCATGATCTCTTTGGCCTCCATAGACATTATTTTCTCCTTCCAGCCCTTAAGGATAGCAATAACACGTTCAATCAAATATAAGAAGCTATCACTCCTATCAGCTCCTACCATAGCCGGCAAGCCAAGATATTTATCAGAGACCGCCTCTGTCATAATATCTAATTTAGTGCAAATATCTGCCTTCACCTGGACATCCACATTAGAACTAAAGTAAATGTTGCACTTAGTCTGACTAACCAATTGGCCTGAGTTTGCACAGTATTGGTCAAGAACTTCACTCAACGAGGTTGCATTAACTATGTTTGCCTTCATAAGGATCAAAGAATCATCAGCGAATAACAAGTGTGAAACTGATGGTGCATTTCTGCACACCTTAACCCCTTCAATGCCACGAACCTCCTCCATATGAGCTAATAAGCTTGACAAACCTTCTGCACAAATCAAAAACAGATAAGGGGAAAGAGGATCCCCTTGTCTTAAGCCTCTAGTTGGAACAAACCCCTCCGTCTCCTGATCATTGTATCTGATTTTGTGAGACATCGATTTAACACAAGCCATCAATAACTCCACAAAATCTGCTTGAAACCCCAGCCGGATCAACATTCTCTCTAGAAAATTCCATTCCACACGATCATAAGCTTTGTTCATATCTAATTTCACCGCACAATATCCAGATTTTCCTTTCTATGTTCTTGATGGTTTGTAAGCACTCATAAGCAACAAGGATATTATCAGTGATCATTCTACCAGACACAAAAGCACTTTGCACAGGGGAAATAACTTCATTAAGCACTCGTTTAAACCGTAAGGCAATCATTTTAGATATTACCTTGTATAAAACATTGCAAAGGCTAATTGGTCTGTACTGGGTGATGAGTTCAGGGCTCTCCACCTTAGGAATAAGAACTATAACCGTCTCATTCCACCCCTCCGGGATGACTTTATTATTTAGAGCCTCCAACACTTCCTGTGCCAAAGAGTCACCAATAATGTCCCAGCATTTCTTGAAGAAAATCGCATGTAATCCGTCAGGACCCGGTGCTTTCATATCTCCAATAGAAAACAAAGCCCTTTTAACATCCTCAATCGTGTAAGGATTTTGCAGGTCAAAGTTCATTTCAGAGGTAACCTTTGGAGTAACTTTATCTAACAGGCCTGGGTCCGTATCATAAACCTGTGCGGCAAAAAGACCAGAAAAGTAGTCAGAAATCATTGGATTTAAGTAGGCTGTGCCCTCAACCCAATTCCCATTATCATTTTTAAGCTTCTTGATCTTATTCCGCTGTCTTCTTGTCTTTGCAAAGTTATGAAGATACGAAGTATTTTTGTCTCCAAGCTGCAGCCAGTTAATCCGACTGCGTTGAGCCTAGTAAATCTCCTCTTGTTCGATAAGCTTTTCAATTTCTGTCGCCAGCTCCCTCTGCCGTGTCACATTTGCTTCAGTCAACTCAGCTCGTGCCACTCTCTCAAGTTCTTTATGGGCATTTTGAGTCGTTCTTTTTGATTTTCTTAGAACCACTTTATCCCAGCTGTGAAGTTCTTTATGAACGCGGGCTAATTTTCCTGCCAATCCTTCCACATTTGAATTGCGTGTCCATGTTTCTTCCACAATCTCTTTGAATCTTGGCTCTTTCAACCAGCGTGCCTCAAAACGCAGAACTTCCGGTCCATAAGTGTCTTGGGTTGGTTCTTCCTCAAGCCGTAAAAGCAAAGGTCTATGATCCGACCTACTGTATGGCAGATTTTCAAGCACAGCATCCGGAAATTTGTTTTTCCAAGCTTCATTACATAATGCTCTGTCTAGCCTTTCTCTTATCATCCCCCTATGCCAGGTAAATTTATCTCCTATGAATCCTACGTCCTCCAGATTACAATCCTCCAGAGCATCCTTGAAGGCCTGCATAAACCTTTAGGGTCTAGGGTTACCACCCTCCTTCTCAAAAGGGTAAATGATTTCATTAAGGTCACCAATCACTAGCCAGGGCATATCACACTCAGCATACAGGTTTCGTAGTCTCTGCCATGTCATATCTTTATCTTGCCATCGTGGTTCCCCATACATACCTGTAAAACGCCATATATTCTCGAGACCTCTCCCAATTGTAACATCAATATAGTTTTTACATTTAAACCTTAGATCAATTTCAATTTCCTTCTTCCAGAATAAGCAAAGTCCCCCACTTCGTCCTTCACTGTACACAACATGCTTGTAGTCCATGCATAATCGTCTACGAAGACATTCCGCAGGCCATTCTTCCAGGTGAGTTTCCAATAAGAAAATAACATCAGCTCCTCTTCGCTTCTGATCATTCAGAAGCGCTCGGACTGCCGGTTCCCCAACGAGGCCCCGACAGTTTTTTACTTAGGATTTTCATTGCTCCCGGCGGTCCTCCTCGAAGGAGGCCGCCGATCCATCATTTTCTGTATCCCCATTAATTTCATCTCCCATAGTCCGAAGCTTCTTCCTGTTCATACTCTTTTGAGGAGTTAGAGCATGCGAACTTGGTGGTAACTTATCCTTCTCAATTTGATCAATCATACTTGCAACGGTTGTCGACACCATTGCACCAGGGTTAACATCCAGAGATTGGTTAGCCAGATCAAAGATCTGATTCGAATTTTCCGCCACCCTCTTCCCTCTCAGAGGGTTCAGAATATCAGCACTAATATCCATATCCGATGGCATTTCTTGGTTTGAATGTAGCACTTGCCCTGACGACACAATGATATTCTTCGATTGATTCATATTTGCATTCCATCTCCAATTCTCTTTAGAGCTAAACTATCCTGTATCTCCCTGTCCTCGACCACTACCACGCCCAAACATGCCTCTCCCTCTACCACTGCCTCTTGCTACATTGCCACGACCCCCAGATCCACGTCCTCCTCCGCGGTTCTTCCATTCATCAGCAACAATGAAGTCTCCCCAAGCAAAGTTAGCGGGATCATGTTCCCCCGTACCACAATCTTGGAACCAGTGCCCAATCAGGCCACAGTGATTGCAAAAAACCGACATTTTTCATATTTGATCTGATACCAATCTTTTTGTCCTGCTCGCGTGATCGAGACAAACCTCTCAAGTTTCTTATCAACATCAAGATCCACACGAATTCTGACAAAAGCACCGACAAAACCAGCCGGTAATTGTAATTGGACTTTTGAGATCTTCCCCATCTTCCTACACATTCCCTTGATCACCGTTTCATTGAGGTAATTGTCAGGTAATTTAAGAACCCTAAGCCCACACTGATATCTTGTCCAGTTTTATCGATCTAGGGTTTGTAAACCCATCGTATTCCCTGAGAATCACCGCATGATTATTACGGAACAGCCATGGCCCGCCGAACATTGCCATATTCCAATCGGCAAGACAACCGAATTAAACCGTGAACAAGTTGACCTCAATCATCCTCCAGCGCACCTCTTTTGCTGGGTTCCACGCCGATCTCATATCTCCGTAGAGGACAGATGGGCTGAAGCCCTTGTCGGTATGAACCCTAGCTATAGCAAGCCACTTAGCCTTGATCTCCTGTCGATCAGCAACTTCGTCCCACACAAAATCGTCCCCATCGTCTTCATGCAGATCCAATCTGCTGAGAAGTTCCTCCACATCTTCCTCCTCCTTGCTCCGCCGTCCACTGCGTGTAAATCGTTTTATTAGTTTTTTTTTGAACTTAATCGTTCGATCAGTGGTGTCTCGTGACATTGGTAAATCTTTTTTTAACAAAGAAACGGTCCTGAAGGACCGGGAAGGTGCTACGTTTAATTCCACGCAAGAGGTGATACAAGTTACAATAAGGAGGTCAGGGAAAGTAAAATTACAAACTGATCCTATAAAAATGCAGAGAGGGCCTTAGAATAAAATGAGTAATGCTCAGATAGATCCTACAGACTGATGTGGCAAGCAGTCAGCGCAACAACGTGAGCATATTTCGGAACAAACCACCGGATTACCATAACTTTAGTGTGTAAGTAGTTTTCTGTAGGCTTACGACTATTAGAAAATAACTTTGGGAACTCGATCAAACCATTCTGCCTCACCGTCGAAGAGCAGAGATGGAAATGGTCAAGGATCACCAAGTTCATCACCAGGGACGCTACTGGAAAAGGAATGTAGTGCAGCTTGATAGCGCGTTTGTTTTGGTTACAAAATGTCACAGAACCACTTGGAATGAAGAAGGTGTGAAGCGTTGTCGCCACATCATCAAATAAATGTCTCCTCGGGTGGAGGTTGAACATACGCTTCCATGGCGCCGTCGGGTGCCTTCCTTTGGCATCAAAGATCACTCACCTACAAGGGGCCACCGTAGAACAACAATGATGGTTATTTACGTCTAGAGAAAGAGAGCCACCATCGAGCCATGGCTAGGGAGGGTCGCCTTTCGACCAGAACAAGCAAGGGAAATATAGAGCTCGTCGTCACGAGTCCCTTCAAAGTAACTCCTAAGAACACCTCTCCAACACAAGGTTCCCGCAACCCAAATCGATGATCAGGCCAAAATCCACCCACACGAACTACTCGGTCACCTTGATGGTCGTACGTTAGAAGAAAGCTGGATAAATCCTCCAAATTTGAATCGCTGCAGAGCTTTGTTCTAAGGGGGATAAGCAGCGCCACCACTCGTATTCGGCTCCTTCCACAGGAGTGCCACGAGGAGCACATCACCACATATGCCGCCGGCCAACGCTCATAAGCTCCACCAACGAAACCCCCCGCGGCATCACGCCAGTCACCACATGGGACAAGTCTAACCTAAGCTGAAACCTAGCTCTACTACTAGAACTATGCACAAGAGGGGGTCGGCCTCCTCTTCCCCGCAAGTTCTTTTCTCACAAATTTCATGATTCTGCATACAGATGAGGGTTTGCTTACTTCTGCCCGCTTAAAGAAAAAGAAGGTTCAATCAAAAAGGTTCAAAGAGACATAGAAGTTAGTTTGACTAGACACGCAAGTTCAAAAAGAAAGTGCCAAAGAAATCTAGCGTATGTTACTTTACACCCTTTGCAATTTAGCATTCTTATACGGGACTTGTCCTATGTGACCTCTACTACATGGTTACTAACATCATTGGCGCCTTTATGCAGCAACGAGAGAATGATGGTGTACAAAGCAAAGTACCGACAACAATGGCTAATGTGGAGTGCAACCATACCTTCACTAGTTTCACGGATTTGCTGATGGTAGTTGGTCTATTTGAACATCTTTTAACTAGTTTCAGTATTGCTATCTTTGAACTATATTCCTCTGTCTTTGCAGAGTCCTAATGGAAATGATGATATGCCAGTTCAAAATCTGTTGTAGTTCCTATTTTAGTATCTGACGCCACATGATAGGCTATTTTTTGTTTTTCTTTTTTTTGGAAAAGATCCGGAGGGCTATTTTATTTTGCTAATTGATGCATTTTGGTGTTGCCCCAGCAGCCCTGAGAATCATGTGCTAAATGCACAAAATCGAACTGCTATAGTAGTGCCTCTTGTTGAAATTTATTTTGGTTATTTGGTGCATAACACTGTTCATTATATGGATGTGTACTGGAGCTAAATCCTTGTTTAATTCTGCTCTAAAACTGAGTGTTTATGTACGTTTCTAACTGAATTGGCCCTGCTGGCTATATTTTTGCCTGTCTTTTTTCCCCTCCCGAACTGGACTGTTTTCACTCCCGAGCTGGGCCCTTACTCGGCCTTATTAGGGCTAACATCTGCACCTGGGCTGTTTGCACTGCATTGAGAAAGGGGAGGAAAGCAGTAGTCGTTGGATTTGATTCCTAAAAAAAAAGCAGTCGTTGGATTTGGAACAGAGGGCATCCGGGCAGCACAAGGCAGCCTCTGACTTGTCTATAGCACAACGTCAAGCCACTCCGTTAGAGCAAGTACAATAAGATAACGTCAGCTACGTGCTCTTAGACACTTTGTGAGAGTGAATGATAGGCCAATTATTGATAAAGTAGTACTCCCTCTATCCCAGAGTTTAAGGCGTATAAATTTTTGGCAAATTTCGCCACAGCTTAAGGCGCGGCATGTTGTTTCCGTTTTTCTTCCAAGACTACCCCTCCCAGCCGTGTTAATCAACTAAAAAATCAGGAACTGTAGACGTAGGTGCCATACTGCTATTGGTCGTGTTGGCGCATGCACAAGAGCAGCAGAAAAAACGGAAGAAAATCATTTATTGTGGGGTTGTCATTGGCCTTTGCATGCTGCATGCACGGAAAGGATCAATTAGGGGTCGAGAGATAAGGCTTGCGCATGCCATACGAGAGAGATACGAGGAGACGATTGGCCTTCGTAGAAAAAAATCCGAAACAAATCTCAGCTTTTAATAGGGGCACGTAGGGAAATATTTACCATCGCTAGACATTCCTTAATCTACGAGCCAAAAGTTATACGCCCTATTTGTTGGAATGGAGGAAGTACGTTTCTATTGCTTGTTATTGTACATACTCCCTCGTCCCAGTTTAAAGGATACAATTTGCAAACCATGCAATCCCAAAATACTTAGACACAAAAGCATTTAATATTTGTAATTACTCCTGTGTGAAAGCAATAAAATGCTTGCATGCACATGTGTGAACAAATGTGAACACTTTCCTAACTCTTTTTCTCCTTATGCATGATCTACTACATACTATTAAATGGACCAATTAGATGACACCTAGGGCCCAGAGAATTACAAATTGTGTCCTTTAGGCTAGTCATAGTGGGAGTAACTAAGGTGGTAACATGCATCCACATGCAATGCTAACTAGGCATTTTGATGATGTGACATGTCATTAAATGATGAAAGAGAGGTTTGGAGTAACTAGCTATGTTACCGTAACATCACACACTCCAAGACAAGATGAGTCTATAAGCTAATAAATAAGGCCTTACATGTTACTAGACACAAGTTACTATCCACTATAAAGGTGGTAACTTAGCCTAGTGTCATATGCAGGACACTAGCTCAAGTTACTCCCCACTATGACCTGTCTTAAACCGGGACGGAGGGAGTATTAGCTATTTGATTGCAATAATGCTACACCTACGTGAAAAAGCTACGGGAGAGAGGCTACGGGCTGACGTGTAGTCTGGCGTGGCCACGATTTCCGCTCGCGTGAAACAAAACGAAACGACCAGGAAAAAAATCGAAGTGGCCCAGCTATTTACGGAAGGAAAGAGAGAAATTAACGGCGGCTCCCATTCCGGTAAAAAAGGAAACCTCCCAATCCCCATTGCCTCTCTCTGCTATAGGCCGATGGCGGGTGGAAAAATTGGCGGCACAAAGACGAGCTCCCTCTGAACGACGCGAGGACGAAGTCCTCCTCGTCAGCAGCGGCGCGGTGGGCTCTCTCTCACCGGAAGCAGAGCGAGAGCCAGGGACTCGCCGAGTCGGTAGTCGCCGGCAATGCTCACGGCGGCCTGTCTGGTCTCCAAGGACCCTGCATGACAACCAGGTTCAGCAACCTGTGTGAATCAGTTCAGCTAGGAGTCTGGGACAAGCAGGCATGAGCCCAGAAGCTTCACGAGTCATATCTGAATAGAATCTGAACTTTTTGTATGCAATGTTCTAGGTGTTGAGATGCTTAGTTATGTAGCTGTCTTTCAGTTATACCAAAAAAAATTGTAAAGCTTGTCCTTGCGACTTGTTCTGATCTTAAATAATGAATCTTGTCATAGTGAATTTCTTTGTGTTTTTGTTGGTGGAGCTACTGTATCTTCTTCAGAATGACAAAACAGAGAGTGGCAATAAGTCAATTAATTCTGGGATGTACTCAAAACCATTGTACCATTCCAGTTACACAAGAATCATTTGCATATAAATTTGACATCTGTTGCTAGTGATGAAGCAATCTAAACAACTATATAAATAATCCCCTTTCTGATCAAGTACTCTAGTGCCTACCACTTATTACATCAAACTTCCAAGTGCAGAAAAATGATGCATCTTCTAACTATGATTCATTTCCAGCTCCATCAAATTGCATCTCCGTGGAACTTGACACTGCAGTAGAACTTCGCTGAACTTCAAACAGCAAGCTTGTGTATGTTCCTGGAATTGGTGGCATAACCATCATCGATGAACGCCCTGATGGTACTGGAGTTGTGATTGTAGGGTTTCGTAGCATGGAAAACAAAAATTTTCTACCGCATACAAACAAACAAGCCAAGATCTATCTACTAGATTGTAGCAACGAGTCGATAGAATAACTCACCCTCGAAGATTCCAAAGTGTTTAACGAGAGCGGATTCTCGTGGGTGATGTAGTCGTACTCTTCCCGATCTCAAGATCGCGTAGACGATCCTTCCGGCGCTGCGTTCCGGCAGCGCTCCCGCAGTCGGTCACACGTTCGGTACTCGACGAAGACCTTCCTCTCCCTTGTTCTAGCAGGCAGCGGAGGTTGTAGCACTCTCCTCGCGATTCCGGCAGCACAACGGCGTGGTACCGGAAGTAGAGGGGAGATCTCGCAGGGCTTCGCCTTAAGCCGGAGCGAGTATGGTGGAGTATGAGAGAGTCCCTCGACGATCTAGGGTTTAGACACGTCGAGGAGGGGCTAGTTCCGGCGGCTAGGGTTTCACTAGCCGGCGGCAAGTGCCCTAGGGCCGGCGGCGGCTTGGAGGCGGCGGTGGCTTGGTACTAGGGTTTGGAGGAGAGGATCTTGTGTGTCTCTAGGAGGGAGCCCTGCCCCTCCTTATATAGGTGGAGGGGCCGGCCGGCCAAGGGGAGGGAGAGGAGTCCCTCCCCAACTCGGCTTGGGTGGCGCCGGCGGTGGGGAGGAGGGACTCCTCCCCAACTCGGTTTCCTCCTCTTTTCCTCTTTCCAAAATTAGCCGTTTGACTTTCAAACTAGCCGTTTGACTTTTCAAACAAGGATTTGAATTAATCCTTTATTTGGTTCAGCGATGACACTTAGTACATGATGCAATCATACCAACTTGATATAACACATTCATGTACCCTTCCCCTCCGGAGTGCTGGACATTCCGGAACCTTCTAGAACATTCCCGATGAAAACACCGGAACCATTCTCCAACTTCGAAACGGGACTTTCCTTATATGAATCTTATTCTCCGGACCATTCCGGATCTCCTCGTGATATCCCGGATCCCATCCGAGACTCCGAACAACATTCGGTCTCTTTCTCATCATTCCATAACTACTCAAACAACGTCGAATCCTTAAGTGTGTCTCCCTACGGTTCGTGAATTATGCGGACATGATCGAGACACTTCTCCGATCAATAACCAATAGAGGAATCTGGAAATTCATATGGCTCCCACATATTTCTACGATTACTTTGCGATCGAATGAACCACTTACATACGATACCAATTTCCCTTTGTCTCACGATAGTTTACTTATCCGAGGTTATGATCGTCGGTATCTCTGCATACCTAGTTCAACCTCGTTACTGATAAGTACTCTTTTCTCGATCCCGTGATATGTGATCCCTTGTGATCCAGTCACATGCTTGCAAGCTAATTGGATGACATTTCACCGAGAGGGCCCAGAGTCTATCTATCCGTCATATGGATGGACAAATCCCACTCTTGATCCATGTGTCTCAACCAATACTTTCTGAACACTCAATGCCACCTTTATAGCCACCCAGTTACGGTGTGGTGTTTGATGTCATCAAAGCATCCATCCGGTAAAGGTGATATGCATGATCTCATGGTCGAAGGAATTAGGTTACTATGTATCAGAAAGCATATAGCAATTGAACTATTAAAATGACTTGATCTTTATGCTACGCTTATCTATAGGAGTATGTCCACCATATCATTCTCCTAACGATATGATCTTGTTGTTAATAACATCTCAATGTTCATGATAGGGAAACCACAATCATCTATTAACCAACAAGCTAGTATTATATAGAGGCTTAACTAAGGACTTCAAATTAAGTTTACAAATCACACAAGTATTAATGTTTCCTTGTTAATACTATTATAGCATGAATGTAAACATTTATCATAAACACAAAGATATAATAATAACTATATTTATTATTGCCTCTAGGGCATATCTCCAACAGTCTCCCACTTGCACTAGAGTCATCTAATCTAGATTACATGGTAATATACCGAACACCCATGGCAGTTTGGTGTTGGTCATGTTTTGCCCTCGGGAGAGGTTTAGTCAACGGATCCACCACATTCAGATCTGTGTGTACTTTGCAAATCTTTATATCCCCATCTTGGATATGTTCTCGAATAGCATGAAAACGTAGCTTGATGTGCTTCAGCTTCTTGTGTGACCTTGGTTCTTGCGCATTGGCTATGGCGCCCATGTTATCACAGTAGATAGACATTGGGTCCAGCGCACTAGGAACCACACCCAACTCTGTAATGAACTCTTTCATCCATATCGCTTCTTGTGAAGCCTCCGAAGCAGCCATGTATTCCAATTCAGTTGAAGATCTCGCCACAACGCTTTGCTTTGCACTCCTCCAGCTAACTGCTGCACCATTGAAAATAAATACGTATCTAGATTGTGATTTAGAATCATCCGGATCGGTGTTCCAACTAGCATCGGTGTAACCATTAACAACGAGCTGTTTATCACCTCCATAAGAAAGAACCATATCCTTAGTTCTCCTCAAGTACTTAAGGATGTTTTTGACTGCTGTCCAATGATCCACTCCTGGATCACTTTGATATCTGCTAGTTAAACTAACAGCATATGCAATGTCGGGTCTAGTACATAGCATGACATACATTAGAGATCCTATGGCTGAGGCATAGGGAGTCTTACTCATCCTTTCTCTATCTTCTGCCGATGTCGGACTTTGAGTTTTACTCAAGGTCGTATTGGGCAACATGGGCAAGAACCCTTTCTTGCTATCTTCCATTCCAAACCTCTTTAGAACTTTGTCCAAATATGTACTTTGTGACAATGATATTAGGCGTCTCGATCTATCTCTATAAATCTTTATGCCTAATATGTAAGCTGCTTCGCCAAGATCCTTCATTGAAAAACTATTATTCAAATATTCCTTGACACTATTAAGAAGGTCTACATCATTCCCAATCAACAATATGTCATCTACATATAGTATTAAGAATGCTACAGAGCTCCCACTCACTTTCTTGTAAATACAAGCTTCTCCATAAGTTTGTATAAAACCAAAACTTTTGATTACCTTATCAAAACGTTGATTCCAACTTCTGGATGCTTGCTTTAATCCATAGATGGACCGTTGAAGTTTGCATACCTTGTTAGCATCTTTAGGATCGACAAAACCTTTGGGTTGCATCATATACAACTCTTCATCAATGTCTCCATTGAGGAACGCTGTTTTGACATCCATCTGCCATATCTCATAATCATAATATGCAGCGATTGCTAACATAATCCTCACAGACTTTAGCTTCGCTACTGGTGAGAAAGTCTCATCGTAGTCAACTCCTTGAATTTGTCGAAACCCTTTTGCGACAAGTCGAGCTTTATAGACAGTAACATTACCATCAGCATCTGTTTTCTTCTTGAAAATCCATTTATTCTCGACGGCCTTCCGGCCATCCGGTAAGTCCACCAAAGTCCATACTTGGTTTTCGTACATGGATCCAATCTCGGATTTCATGGCTTCTTGCCATTTATTGGAATCTGGGCTCATCATCGCTTCCTCATATGTCTCAGGGTCATCGGTGTTATCCACCAACATGACATTCATAACGGGATCATACCAATCTGGAGTGGTACGAGTTCTCGTTGACCTGCGAGGCTCTGTAGCAACTTCAACCGAAGTTTCATGATCATCATCATTAGCTTCCTCTCTCACTGGTGCAGGCGTCACAGGAACTACTTCCGGTGCTGCGCTACTCGCAAGTTCGAGAGAAGGTTCGACAACCTCGTCGAGTTCTACTTTCCTTCCAGTCACTTCTTTCGAGAGAAATTCTTTCTCTAGAAAGGATCCATTCTTGGCAAAGAAGATTTTGCCTTCGGATCTATGATAGAAGGTATACCCAATAGTTTCCTTTGGGTATCCTATGAAGACGCATTTTTCCGCTTTGGGTTCTAGCTTGTCCGGCTGTAACTTCTTTAAATAGGCTTCGCATCCCCAAACTTTAAGGAACGACAATCTAGGTTTCTTCCCAAACCATAATTCATACGGTGTCGTTTCAACGGATTTAGATGGTGCCCTATTTAAAGTGAATGCGGTTGTTTCTAATGCATAACCCCAAAATGATAGCGGTAAATCTGTAAGTGACATCATAGAACGAACCATATCTAAGAGAGTTCGATTATGACGTTTGGACACACCATTACGCTGTGGTGTTCCGGCGGTGTCAATTGTGAAAGTATTCCGCATTTCTTCAAATGCTCGCCAAACTCGTAACTTAGATATTCACCTCCACGATCAGAACGTATAAATTTTATCTTCTTGTTACGTTGATTCTCTACCTCACTTTGAAATTCCTTAAACTTCTCGAAAGTTTTGGACTTATGTTTCATGAAATAGATATACCCATATCTACTCAAGTCATCCGTGAAGGTAAGAACATAACGATAACCACCGCGTGATGCTACACTCATTGGACCACACACATCGGTATGTATGATTTCCAATAAGTCCGTAGCTCGCTCCATCATACCAGAAAATGGAGTCTTAGTCATTTTACCCATCAGAAATGCTTCGCATCTTTCAAGTGATTCGAAATCAAGTGATTCAAGAAGTCCATCGGAATGGAGTTTCTTCATACGCTTCACTCCAATGTGACCAAGACGACAGTGCCACATATAGGTCGAGTTATCGCTCGATTTCAAACGTTTAGCCTCAATGTTATTAATATGTGTATTTCCACTATCGAGATTCAACAAGAATAGACCATCTATCAAAGGTGCATGTGCATAAAACATATTACTCATATAAATCGAACAACCATTATTCTCGGATTTAAACAAGTAACCGTCTCGCAATAAACAAGATCCCGATATAATGTTCATGCTTAACGCAGGCACCAAATAACAATTATTTAAGTATAAAACTAATCCCGATGGTAGATGAAGGGGTAGCGTGCTGACCGCGATCACATCAACCTTTGATCCGTTTCCAACGCGCATTGTCACCTCGTTCTTCGCTAGCTTCCGTTTATTCTGCAGCACCTGTTTCGAGTTACAAATATGAGCAACCGAACCAGTATCAAATACCCAGGCACTACTACGAGTACTAGTGAGATACACATCAATAACATGTATATCAGATATACCTTTCTTCTTGATGTTGATGTTCTTCAAATCCGCCAAGTACTTTGGGCAATTCCGCTTCCAGTGACCTTCTCCCTTGCAGTAAAAGCACTCAGTATCAGGCTTAGGTCCAGCCTTGGTCTTCTTCGTCGGCGTGGTAACTTTCTTACCACCCTTCTTGAAGTGTCCCTTTTGCTTAGACTTGCCTTTCTTGAATTTGGTGGTCTTATTGACCAACAACACTTGATGCTCTTTCTTGATCTCTACTTCTGCAGATTTCAACATGGCAAAGAGTTCTGGCAACGTCTTGTTCATGTTTTGCATGTTGTAGTTCATCACAAAGTTCTTGTAACTTGGTGGTAGTGATTGGAGGACGCGGTAAATCCCCAAAGCATTAGGAATCACTATACCCAAGCTTTGAAGTTTGTTTGCGTGCCCAGACATCTTAAGCACATGCTCACTGACGGAGCTGCCCTCTTCCATCTTGCAGTTAAAGAACTTTTCAGAAGCCTCATAGCTTTCAATTACCGCATGAGTCTCAAAGATCAATTTGAGATCCTCAACAATATCATATGGGTCTGAATTCTCAAACCTTTTCTGAAGCTCCTATTCTAAACCATACAAGATAGCACACTGAACTGTGGAGTACTGTGTCTTCCGAGTGAGGTAAACATTCTTTACTTCATCGGTAGCAGTAGCTGCAGGTGGGTCACCCAGCGGTGCATCCAACACATAGGTCAAATTACCAGCTGTGAGGACAATCCTCAAATTGCGGAACCAATCCGCGAAGTTGCTTCCATTGTTTTTCAACTTTTCTTTCTCTAGGAATGCATTAAAATTGATGGTAGGGGCTGCCATTGATCTACAACATATTTGCAATAGTTTAGACTAAGTTTATGACAAATTGAGTTCAAATTAACAATAAAATTAATCGAGGTGAACTCCCACTCAAAACAATATCCCTCACATTGTTTTAGTGATCACACGAACCAAATCCACCACATCAACACCGATCATCACGAGAGTTGATATAGTTTCAATGCCAAACAATCGACATGTTCATCATATCTACTATATGATTCATGCTTTACCTTTCGGTGATCCGTGTTCCGAGACCATGTCTGTACATGCTAGGCTCGTCAAGATCAGACCTTAGTTTCCGCATGAGCAAATCTGGCTTGCTCACGTTGTATACACTTGCGGAATCTAACACACCCGATCATCACGTGGTGCTTCGAAACAACAAGCTTTAGCAACGGTGCTAACTAAGGGTGAACACTTTATGACTTGAAATTCATGTGCATGAGGGATCATCTTATAATGCTACGGTCGTCTACTAAGCAATACAAGATGCATAAAGGATTAACATCACATGCAATTCATAATATGTGATATGATATGGCCTTTCTTCTTTGTGCTTCCGATCTCCATCTTCTAGCACGAACATGATCTCCATCATCACCGGCATTGCATCAAGGTCAATGACGCTTCTCCATGGTTGTCGTCCACCGGCTTCAACTATTACAACTACTTTGAATAGACACGCGGGTCTTAACATAAATTAAAGACAACCATATGGCTCCTGCCGGTTGCCAACTTACAATAAGGAACATTGCATACATCAAATATAATCACAATCATGGCCATATCACATCACTGCACACCCCTGCAAAACAAAGTTAGACGCCTCTACTTTCTTTGCATGTTTTACGTGGTTTGGGGCTTTCAATAAGTGTCGTTCTAACTTACGAACATGAACCACAACATTGATACTAGTATTGTTAATCACCCGTTGTAAATTGGATCTTAACTATGCTAGGAGAAACAGGCACCCGCAAAGCCACTTATGCAATACAAGTTGCATGTCAAGCGTGGAGCAAGTCTCATGAACGATGTCATGTAAGATTAGCCCGGGCCGCTTCATCCCAACATCCCGCAAGATGCAAAGTACACAAGAAGCAATCGACAATAAAAGCATCAACGCCCACAATGACCATTGTGTTCTACTCGTGCAACAGATCTACATATAGACACGGCTCTGATACCACTGTAGGGTTTCGTAGCATGGAAAACAAAAAATTTCTACCGCATACAAACAAACAAGCCAAGATCTATCTACTAGATTGTAGCAACGAGTCGATAGAATAACTCACCCTCGAAGATTCCAAAATGTTTAACGAGAGCGGATTCTCGTGGGTGATGTAGTCGTACTCTTCCCGATCTCAAGATCGCGTAGACGATCCTTCCGGCGCTGCGTTCCGGCAGCGCTCCCGCAGTCGGTCACACGTTCGGTACTCGACGAAGACCTTCCTCTCCCTTGTTCCAGCAGGCAGCGGAGGTTGTAGCACTCTCTTCGCGATTTTGGCAGCACAACGGCGTGGTACCGGAAGTAGAGGGGAGATCTCGCAGGGCTTCGCCTTAAGCCGGAGCGAGTATGGTGGAGTATGAGAGAGTCCCTCGACGATCTAGGGTTTAGACACGCCGAGGAGGGGCTAGTTCCGGCGGCTAGGGTTTCACCTAGGCGGCGGTGGCGAGTGCCCTAGGGCCGGCGACGGCTTGGAGGCGGCGGCGGCTTGGTACTAGGGTTTGGAGGAGAGGATCTTGTGTGTCTCTAGGAGGGAGCCCTGCCCCTCCTTATATAGGTGGAGGGGCCGGCCGGCCAAGGGGAGGGAGAGGAGTCCCTCCCCAACTCGGCTTGGGTGGCGCCGGCGGTGGGGAGGAGGGACTCCTCCCCAACTCGGTTTCCTTCTCTTTTCCTCTTTCCAAAATTAGCCGTTTGACTTTCAAACTAGCCGTTTGACTTTTCAAACAAGGATTTGAATTAATCCTTTATTTGGTTCAGCGATGACACTTAGTACATGATGCAATCATACCAAATTGATATAACACATTCATGTACCCTTCCCCTCCGGAGTGCTGGACATTCCGGAACCTTCTAGAACATTCCCGATGAAAACACCGGAACCATTCTCCAACTCCGAAATGGGACTTTCCTTATATGAATCTTATTCTCCGGACCATTCCAGATCTCCTCGTGATATCCCGGATCCCATCCGAGACTCCGAACAACATTCAGTCTCTTTCTCATCATTCCATAACTACTCAAACAACGTCGAATCCTTAAGTGTGTCTCCCTACGGTTCGTGAATTATGCGGACATGATCGAGACACTTCTCCGATCAATAACCAATAGAGGAATCTGGAAATTCATATGGCTCCCACATATTTCTATGATTACTTTGCGATCGAATGAACCACTTACATACGATACCAATTTCCCTTTGTCTCACGATAGTTTACTTATCCGAGGTTATGATCGTCGGTATCTCTGCATACCTAGTTCAACCTCGTTACTGATAAGTACTCTTTTCTCGTTCCCGTGATATGTGATCCCTTGTGAGCCAGTCACATGCTTGCAAGCTAATTGGATGACATTTCACCGAGAGGGCCCAGAGTCTATCTATCCGTCATATGGATGGACAAATCCCACTCTTGATCCATGTGTCTCAACCAATACTTTCTGAACACTCAATGCCACCTTTATAGCCACCTAGTTACGGTGTGGTGTTTGATGTCATCAAAGCATCCATCCGGTAAAGGTGATATGCATGATCTCATGGTCGAAGGAATTAGGTTACTATGTATCAGAAAGCATATAGCAATTGAACTATTAAAATGACTTGATCTTTATGCTACGCTTATCTATAGGAGTATGTCCACCATATCATTCTCCTAACGATATGATCTTGTTGTTAATAACATCTCAATGTTCATGATAGGGAAACCACAATCATCTATTAACCAACAAGCTAGTATTATATAGAGGCTTAACTAGGGACTTCAAATTAAGTTTACAAATCACACAAGTATTAATGTTTCCTTGTTAATACTATTATAGCATGAATATAAACATTTATCATAAACACAAAGATATAATAATAACTACATTTATTATTGCCTCTAGGGCATATCTCCAACAGTGATCATTGGATTTATGTTGCCACTTGGAAAGCCAAAGTTAAATGGATCCTGCTCGAAACAAAGCCATAGATTGACTTGAAAGTTGAAGTAACTAAAATAGAAATAAAGCAATGGGAAACAATACCTGGAGAGTGTTACTAGACGTTTGGCTATCCAAATTAAAAACATGTTGAATCTGTTTTAAAATAAAAAACCATTAACTAAGAAACAATACAAGAAAGTAGGGGATTGTTGTACACTTGAGAAAGATAATTCACTCACATCGTCCTGTTGTGGACTATCATCCTCTGGTGTTTTTCTTTTTGTATTGGATCCTTTTTATCTTAGAGTTTTGGAGCGAACCTACAGTTCAACAATTAGTGATGCTCAATATAGTGCTTTTGAACAAAACATAATATATGTAGAAATACCTTTTGGAAAGCTTTTTTCTTCTCCTCTTGTACAACTTTCTTCTTCTCTCTCTGTTCAGCTTTCTTCTTCTTCTTCTCTTTTGCTTCACGAATGAGTTTATCAACCTTTGATTCTTTTCTTAGTGAAGGAGGACGTCCAGCATATCTAACAGCTATTGGGCTCATGATAGTTTTACTTGTTGCCTTCTCATTACAGAGTGCACTTTCCTGTGTATCAAGTTGCTCCTCATTATTATTAGGACTTGAGTTACTAGAGAACTTAATTTTCAAAGTACTGAGCTCTTCAATCAAAGCATTGCAGGAATCATCCGACAAGGCAACTATCTCTGCAACCGGGTGGAAGGAATTGCACAATAAATCAAAACGCTTTGCCTCAGGTGTGTCTTACATGCCGCCATATTTACACCTGATAAAGTTATGTTTACTTTTCACATTTTTTGTCCATCGATCAAGGATGTATCGTGAAGGAACCTCCTTTATTTTCTTGTGAGTGAGCACACTTAACACATGGCTACAAAGAATACCTCTGAACTCAAAGCGGCGACATGAACATTTGACCTCAAACTCTTCCACATTAAAATATACATGATAGACAATATCTTTTCTCCATCTAGTTTCTGGGTCAATTAGCACATCCTCAGATATTTCAAAAATTTCGATTGCCCCTTCTTTTTTTATGAAATTCCGATCACAATACATCTTATTTGTTAGCTGCTCTTGAAATTCTTTGAAATTTGCATTTGTATATGCTGATTGAAATTGCTTCTCAATTTCAAAGCTTGTGACACGAGGTATGGTTGAATTGAAAGAATTAAAATAAGCAAGATTCTCCTTCTCAACTTTGTCACGAAGAGCATTCTCATATTGACCGACAAAATGCTTGAGTGTTGTTTTTGCATTAACATACCCATCAAAGAAGGCATTCATACTCTCGCTGCGTTGTGTCGTAGACATACCAGCCCAAAAGGCGTCTTTCACAAATGCTGAAACCCAATGGTGTCGATGGTCATAGAGCCCTTTAAGCCAGTCATTATCACCAAGATTATACCTCTCCACCATACGCATCCAAGCAACTTCAAACTCAGTTATTGTTAATGAATCATAAACTGCATTGCCAAGAGCAACCTTGATGAAATCATATTCCTCATATCCTCCTAGCTTCTCCGGTATCTTTTTCATTATATGCCACAAGCACCATCTATATCGAGAATCTATAAAAACCATACCCACAACATTTTGAATTGCTTTTGCTTGATCTGTTACAATGGCTTTTGGTTGACGATTCGACATACATTTAAGCCATGCTTTAAATAACCATACAAATGTTGGAGTATCTTCATTTGACAGTAATGCACATCCTAGAAACACCGACTGGCCATGATGATTGACTCCGACAAATAAAGCAAAAGGCATATCATATTTGTTCATCAAATATGTTGTGTCAAAAGTTATAACATCATTAAAAGTGTCATACAATGCCCTACTTCTTGCATCAGCCCAGAAAACATTCCTTAGTCGAGATTCATCATCGACATCCATAACACTAAAAAAGTTTGGATTGTCGGATTGCATTTTCACGAAATAGTCACGAACAGCTTCAGCATCACCTCTTCCAAGTTTCAACCTTCTTTCTTTCTCTAGAAAATTGCGACAATCTTTCTCACCAAAAGTTAGGTTGTCATGCCCATCAGCTGCCACAACAATAGAATTGAAATTCTTGTTTACTCGTATTCCAGCCCGATCATTGAGTACAAGCCTCCGCTTAACATGAAAGTCCATCTTTTTGTTGCATCTAAATAACCGAGATTTCAGTGGACTTAATGTATGATTGTGATCCAAAATGACCTTTGAAAGGTGAAACTTCCCGGTAGGACGACGAGTAATATTGATTTTAGCTTTGCATTCCAACCCAGCTGATGGATTCGGCTTCAATATTTTTTTTGAGTTGGACTGAGTCTTACCATAGCGAGAACAAGAAAGTGTAAAATACTTTAGTTCTCCATTATCATCAGTATGTGAGCTTCTTCTCATTACCCCAAATCCTTTAGCTTTAGCATATTTTTTGTAGTATTCTCGCACATCATCCTCAGTATAAAAAGCCATGTCCAACTCAGGGTCTTGAAGTAAGGCCTCTGGATGAGCTTCACCATCTTGTTCAAGTTGCATGTTGCCTTCCTTCTGCTGCTCAGAGCCATCATTGTCGCTTGAAATAGACATGTCACTTGAATGTTCATTAACAGTACTAGTATAAGTGTCCATTCCTACAATCATAACATTACATGTTATTGGTGATAGTCAATATTTATAAAATCATATGTTAATAAATCATCTCAATTTTTCCATAACTTTACTGAACGAGGTGCTAAGTAAAATAATATTGAACTTATACTGAGAAGTTATCTGTGATCACAAAATGAATAGGCTATGACCAGAACTGCTGTGTACAAATCAATTAACATGATTACCATGCCGGATATTATCCACCGTATTTTGATGCTAACATATGGACAGTTTGATCCATGAGAACACATGAACATCAAGACTTAGATAGTAATTGTGAGAACAAAGTCTGATCAAGCTGTATGTAGTCGCACAAAGTGAGTTGAGAAGGTTTACCAAACAAGAATACAAGGAAACACTTCCAGTTGTACTGAATGGCAGCACAAGTTGCGACGTCCTATGGCGGCACGAACGGCAATGTCCTTGGCTGCGCGAGCTTCGATGTCCTCGACGTCCTCCGGCGGCGCGAGCTTCGATGTCCTCGACGTCCTCCGGCGGCGCGAGCGGAAATGTCCTCGCCGGCGCGAGCGGCGACGTCCTTGGCTTCGCGAGCTGCGGCGTCCTCGGCGTTCTCTGGCGGCTCGAGCGGCAATGTCCTTGGCAGCACGACCTGCAATGTCCTCTGCGTCCTCGGCGGGGCCATCGAAAGCAGAGGGAGTAGAACGATAGGAAACAGAGCTGTTACAATTCTCTGTTTTTCCTTCCGTAAATTGCTAGGCCACTTCCTTTTTTTAGGCTGTTCGGTTTAAGTTTCACGCAAGGGAGATCGTGGCCACGCCGGACTGCACGTCATCCCGTAGCCTCTTTCCCCGTAGCTTTTTTACGTATGTGTAGCATTATTGATTTGATTGACTATAAATGACACGGCACTACCTTATAGTCAGCAGTTGCCTATACTATTGTTCTTGCTCTTAGTGGAGCAGCGACGATGGATGGCTCGCTCTGACGATGATAATAGTCGTTACTCGTTAGGTGGTCTAAAAACCTTGTTATAATTTTTATTATGTCAAAATGTTTTGTGCTTTTGTAATCTTCCATGAAAAACATACGTGTCTATAATAAGATGCAATGAGAACACACATAGATGATTGACGAATATATATATAGACGAGATACAAATGCTTTCACAAACATACCCAGAATCATCGTTAGATATATCTAGCATTAAAACATGTCTAGATACGTCCATTTCTGCGACAAATAATATAGATCAAAAGAGTAATAAGGGACAAAAAAAAGACGCTATCGTCCATGACGAGCCACGGTATCTCTGAAGATGGGAGAGAATACCTCACTGTAGAACACAACTGGGGCACGCCCCATGCTTCTTTTATCTCCAAAATTCCGAGTCCACCGGGGCAAACGTCGCCGAGGAAGAGACCCGGATCTGCTAGCCGCATGAAAACGCCACAACCGCCCATCCCGAGCACCGCCGACCACTACACTGCACAGAGTCGAAGCATCAGCCCTAAACAATCTACCAAATCTGATAAAGAACCGGCGTACTGAACTGTCCATGCGCTCCCTGTTTATACTGAAACCAAACATCAAGGATTCCCCTTGTGGTTACCTAATGTTTGTGGAGGAGGAGAAGATTAATTTGTTTTCGATGGAGGATGGTTCTTTATACTCCTCCGTTTTAAAATATTAAGATGTTCTAGCTTTGTGAAGCAAATGTATTTAGATTTTTTTTATATATGATTCACTTGGATTTAGAGTAAATCTAGACACTAAAAGAAGTTTAGATACATTTTTTTCACAAACCTAAAACATCGTATATTTTAAAATGGAGGGAGTAGTAGTTTGGATCGATCGGCATCTCCTTGGGTGCGATGCGAACTGCTAAAGAAAAATCCTTCTGAACTTTGTATTAGTACGAAAAACACAGCAACCCGCTACACGACTGTTTTTTGCACTGTTTTTTTGAACACACGTAAGGCCATGAAGGGCCTAGGAGCTTCATTCTAGCGGTGGGTGAGCAATTACAATAAGGTCCAACCCAGAAAAAGGGAAATACAACTCGATCCATACAATTTGCAAGCAGCACCCTAAAAAGATTACAGAAACACGATCAGGTCCAAAGCAACCGCCGCCGACGAACAACGGCGAGGCAGCGCCACCTCTATAGCAGCCGGGGACGAAACCACTTGGCTGGAGGAGGGGCTTCAGTGTTGCTTCGCTGCTGGAGGAAATCCTCCCGAAGAGGATACAAAGGCTCGCACAATCGATGCCGAGCACGACACGGCCACCCTTTTGGCCTTGGATAGCGGCAGCGGTCCTTCGCCGATGCTTGGAGAACGTCGCGGGGAGAAGAAGATCCGAAAACTCCCCATCGCACTGCACCGCCGAAGCAATCCACTGTGCGGTCGCACCCACCTCCTCGCCTCCACGGCAGGCCAGATGAACTCGGATTGCGGAAGGACCGCCAACGGCAGCGCAGCGGCCGCGCGAGATGTGTTGGGGTTGGCCGTTCGCCTACTTCTTCTCTTCTTCTCCTCGCCTCCACGGCCGGCCGGAAGAAGCAGAGAAGGCGCAAGCACAGATAACCGCTTGCCGGCGTCACGCGCATACGCCTACAAGGAGGAACTCCCGCCGTCCCCCAAGCCACACCTCGACGTGCTCTTCATCGCCATCCCCCGCCTCCAAGGCCGTCCAGATGAGGAAAACCGAGCACCCCGACGACGAGACGAGGAAAACAACAAACAACGGCTTTATTTGATGCGGTTGTCCTCCTCGTCGTCCATAGCTCCGGCCAGAGGAACATCAAGACAACAAGGACGAACCCTAACTTCCAGATTTTGGCCGCACCCGCCTGGAAGGACCACATCGCCAGGCAAAGAGCCCATGACCGACAGCAAGCCACTACTCCTAACCCTATCTACACTAGCACCACCTCCGTGCCAACTCCGACCGGCTATTCTAACGAAGAGGCCATGGGAGGGGCCCGAGATCTAGGGATGAACGGTCAGACGCGGTGGGAAGGGATAGAGAGTTTGGGAGGGAGGAATTGCATCTCAACACCGCTCTCCCGCGGTTCCACAAAGGTGCAGCATGACTGTTTCCACCGTTGGCCGTCGCATGGAGTTTCAGACTAGAGTTCAGACGGCTGCTTTCTTTAAGAGCAAGTACAATAAACTTATGTAAACAGGTTATAAGCCTTTAAATAATATATTTGAGATGATGTGGACGAGAGAGAAGTGGAGAGAGAATATTAGTGTGCTCTCATGGAAAAGCCAGCTATAGCACGTGCTCCTAGGCACTTTGTGTGAATGTAAGATGGGCCTTAACCAAATAAAGTAGTATATAGTTATAGCTAACTATTGTATATGTTGACTATTGGATTGGCTATAGATGACGTGGCGACGACTTATAGCCAATAACAGGCTTTGTTAGGCTGGTCCTAGTGCTAGTATCATAGAGTATTGTTTTGTAGACTCATTTGTATTAGAAAGTATGATACGATGGTAACATATTATGTTACTCTATTTGTCTCTCTCTTTATTAATTGCTTGCCACGTCATCATTTTAGTCTATGTGACATCTATATTAATACCACTATAAGCAGCCTTATTGAACTTGCTCTAAGGCTGGTCCTAGTGCTAGAGTATCATAAGGTGTATCATGCATGCCAACTTGGCAAAAATCTGACGTGTCGTCATAATTAATGGAGAGAGATGGTTAGAGTATAAATTAGAAATCATAATGACAAGTAAATCTTATACACATATTTTACATAAAGATTCTACAAATTAATAAATATATCACTACTACGATACTAGTACATAATACAATACACTATAGACATAGTATCATACACTAGTACCATATAATACTCCGACTAGAATCATCCTAACCGTGTGGAATCTGGCAGTGTGATAGCCGGCTGCTGCGGCGCAAAATCTGGAATCGGGATGTTGGATGTCGAGATGGATTCTCTATATTTTTTCTTGAGGGAATCGAGATGGATTCGGGTTAGTGTGCACTCGCAGCCAGTTTGCATTTATGCAACCACGGCCCACGCGTTACACGAGTGCCTCACCTCGGTCCAAGTCCATGTCCAAAGTCCGATGTATGCTTCTACTCGTCCAACAGAACCTTTGCTCGCTCAAAGGATTAAAAAAAGTGTGGTCGTCCTTGAACATATTTTCACCCCTTTTAAATCACGTTATCTATTTATTTATTATTATTGTTGCTATGAAAGTACTCCCTCTGTATGGGATTGTAAGGCGGGAGGGCTGTTTTGTTGGAATCAATATAAAATTTTATTGGCAGTAGATTTGCACAAAGTTTTATAAAAGCATTATCACTTTGTCCTTAATAACTACCGTTTTCTCTTCTTCAGCCAACGGCCGCGTTACAAGACCGCATGCACTGATCGACTGCATGGCTAATGACCTTTTCCGAGATCTTGTGCATGCGAGGAGAGCCCATGGAGAGAAAAAACAGCCTGGATGAGTTAAGTTTTGCACGGGAATTAAGGAAAATAAATGCTCCGGCCTTATAATTTTAAACTATCTGAAAAAGCTCTCTGGTCCTATAATCCCAATCAGAGGGAGTATTACAGTACATTTTAGGTAGCGATGAGCTCCTCGGTTCTCCAATATATATTCTACACCGTATCGCCGCCATCGTTGTGCAGACTGCGCTTCTCCGACAGGTCATGCTTCCCGTGGCATGTTCTAGCTAGATCTGATCTCTTAGCTAAATGCCATATTACAACCTTGATTTTTCGTCACGGCGTATGAATCAGATCTGCACATCTCTATACTGCTCTCTCCGTTTCAAAATATAAAATGTTTTAGGTGTGTAAAAAAATATATCTAAACTTTTTTTAAGTACGAAGGTTCACTCAGAGTACACAAAATCTGCACATCACTCGTGGCTCTGTACATAAAAAATGTCATACTTACAATTAGATCGAAGCAGCTAGGGTAGTCAACAATCAACCACAAAAGAAGGTCGAGGAGCAACTACTGGAAATCAGCACATTGCGTAGCATCAAAAACCGTCGGGGAGTGGCAACACCAGCGTTAGGCGTAGCTTCAGTGAGGCCGGCCTTTGTCGAGCACCATGACAAGGTCGACGACCCATACCTATAGAAAGGAAAGGGTGGCGGTCTAGGAAGGAGATGCAGAGGGAGGAAGTCGAGATGGGAGGGCGGTGACGCCCTGGCTCGTCGTCGGAGGAGCGATCGACCACAGGAGTCGAGATGCCCGTGCGCGTAGATGCAGTGGGACTTGGGAGCTTGCGATGAGAAGGCAATTTGAGGGCTAGCGGCGATAGGGGCAGAGATGTGCCGCGAAGACAGGGACGGTGGCGGCCGGTCACAACTAGCCGGTGTTGGAGGGAAAGGACAAGGCGGGCGACTATGATTAGGGACTTAGGGCAGCGCTGCCTCCCAGTGGTCGAGCACGGGGGAAATGACGGGGGTGGGAAAGAAAGGTCTAAATATTTTCCAAAGGGTTGCCTAGGGAATATATTCGAAGGCACTTTGCAGGTTATTTTCGTGTAAGTGGCATGGGCATAGGATTGGAGACTGGGTCCACACATTGCCATGTCAGTAAATACAACTATATAGGGTGAGCCAATGACCTACTAGATGATAACTACTCTCTCCACCCTAAGGCTTAAGGTCTATATTTTTTTTAAAGTCAAGCCACAGAAAGTTTGACAACTTTTTAAAAAAAATATCAAGAACTATTATATTATATAGATACCATGTGAAAATATATTTTATGATGTACAAACAGGTATGGATTACATACTATTAATGTTAATATTTTTCTTTAAAAACTTGGTCAAACTTGAAGTAGTTTAACTTTTTTTTTTAAAAAAAAGGCTTTTAGCCTTGGCACGGAGGTAGTAAGTCGTATTTAGATACATATAGTTTTTTGTATTTGGAAGACAGGTGGCCCTAAGTAAGTCTAAGTACACCCTCGGCTCTCCTCCTCACGGAAATAGGAGGCAGCTCCCTCCCTCCAGATCTCAACCGGCGAGAGCGCTGGTTCCCTCTCCCTTCGCTTGCCGCTCCGGCGGTAGGAGGAAGGGGAACCTCGTTTCTCCTCCTAGTAGTTAGGGTTAGGATGTGTCTGCCATGGGGCGTCGTTGGGGTGGTGGGAGCGGCGTCCCGACAATAAATCTGTCTCAACTCTACTCCCATGCCGGCGACGCCTCGAAATTGATGGCAAGGTGTGCTAGTCGTTCCTTCATATCGACAACTTGGTCTTCTCATCGTTCTTCATATCTAGTGAGATCAGTTTCTCGATGTGTTGCCGGCGGCCAATTCTTTGCAAGAGTATTAGAGAGAGATGTTGGTAGCCTAGGGAATCCTATGCCCATGTCCACGTGCTATTCTTAGATCAGTTTCGGAAGTCCACTTTTTTTGAGTCTTTAGCTAAGCTAAGTAAGTTCGCCGTTCTTAGTGACGGCACTGGTGGCAGGGGCGAGGTGCTTTCTCTGGAGCGAGGATGTTGGTCCGGAGGGGGTGGATCTGTCGTTCTTCTCCGACTTTGTCGACGAGAGACAACAAATCTTGGTTCAAAATAGCACGTAGACGTCCCCGGTCGACGTGCCATCACGACATGTACTTCGCTACGTGCAGCAGGTCTGTTCATCGACTCACAAAGCCTCATTGATGATGATGCTTTTTTTTTTGATCTTGCGGTGTTGAAGGTTCGATGTCTATTTCAGCGTGCGTCTCGTCGGCGCTGGAGTTAGGCGGGAGCCGCTGACTTTGGTGGTTGCGAAAACCCTAGGAATCGTTTTGTATTTCTCGGCCTCTTAGGATTTTATCTGCATTATTTTCAGGATAATCATTTTATCTCAGATTTTTTTTTATTTTCTACATTTGTTACTCCATGTAACTTGATTTTCTCTTAGAAAAAATAACTTACGGTGGGTGGGTGTATTTAACTGGCTCTCGTCCTACGCTGACACCCTACATGGCTGCGCAGCGAGCAGCAAAAGTATTTTTTTTTACGCACTGACCGCAGCCCCCTCTTGCACACTGACTCTGACTCCCCGAGCCCCTTCATTATAACCAGCAGTCCAGCGCAAGACCAAACCAACCCAAGCACGAGCAGCCAGCATCCAGCAGGCACCGCCCCGACCGATCTCGGCTGCTGCGACCCCTGCGCCTCGTGCACTCCGCCGCCGCCGCGCGCCAGATCTAAACCCCAGGCATGCCCTCTCTCTCCCTCTCCGCATTCCAAGTTCGTTATGATAACAGTGGACTGTTTCTTGACGCCGCCTCCGCCGCCGCCGCCGCCGCGGTGGCGCCGCCTGTTGTTCCTTTGGATTTACGCGCCGAGTAGGGTGAGATTGAACCGGATGCTGTTGTTCGTCTGATTTTGCAGGTTCGGAGCCGGGGCCGCCATGGGTTCAGAGAACATCGGCCCGAGAGGTACTGCTTTGTCTCGTATCCTATCGCCCCGCAGTTTGTGTTCTCTGTGACTGAACTGAACCGCGGGTGGGTCTGGATTCGAGCTTGCGCACGATAATATTGGCAATGAGCTCGCTGTTACTAGTTCAGACTTCATAATAATAATAGTATTACTACTAACTCCGTTCTAAAATCCCCGCTCAGTTATGTCTAGATACGGTGTGTAGATACCTCTGTATCTCGAGATGTATCTAGACATTATTTTAACGCGTAGATACCTCCGTATCTGAAAACAAAGTTACACTTATTTTGGAATGGAGGGAATAGTAAAAAAGTAAAGTAAAAATACTAATGACATCTGCGTCGAGAGCCAAAATTGTGAATTGGAAGCAAAAAATTGGATCTAACGAGATCTTGGCCAAGTACAACTATACTAGGAGAGCTAGTCTTGCTGTGGGGTATGCTGCAATTAGTAACTTCATCTTCCTCACTTGACAGATGTCTGTGTTGTTGGGGTTGCACGCACCCCTATGGGCGGTTTCCTCGGTGCCCTGTCTTCACTGCCTGCCACTAAGCTTGGCTCCGTAGCTATTGAAGGTGAGATCAGTATCCCCTCTCCGTTCCCCTGAAGATCTAATTTGTTGGATTTGTTTAATCCAAGAGTAATAACATGATGACTGGCGTGATCAGCTGCTCTCAAAAGGGCAAATGTGGATCCATCCCTTGTGCAGGAGGTCTACTTTGGCAATGTCTTGAGTGCTAACTTGGGGCAAGCTCCTGCCAGACAGGCTGCTTTAGGTGCAGGAATACCGAACACGGTTGTTTGTACCACAGTCAACAAAGTCTGTGCATCTGGCATGAAAGGTTTGGGTTCATGTGACACTCTTTGTTCACAGCTTCTAGAAGCGAGACATATTTTCTGACCGTGATCTCGTTTTCCCCCCCTTTCTGCAGCAACGATGTTCGCTGCACAGTCAATTCAACTGGGCACCAATGATATTGTGGTGGCTGGTGGCATGGAAAGCATGTCCAATGCTCCGAAATACATTGCTGAGGCTAGGTCAGTAGAGCGTTCTTCTGCTTGTATACGGATGTAGTGCACACGTACAACTGGAAGAACAATCTTGTTTTTCTTGGTGAATAAACCTAGCACATGAGGAAGATTAGGATACCAAAATATCCATTGAAGTGGTTTATGTGACATCTTGTGCTTATATTATGTTGTTTGTTCGAGCTGATTTAAAATATGTTAGTTAAGGTTATTTTATGTCTTTGCGTTAACTTTGTGATCTTCTTACTCAAATGCAGAAAAGGTTCTCGTTTCGGACATGACAGCCTCATTGATGGTATGCTTAAGGATGGCCTTTGGGATGTATATGGTGATTATGCCATGGGCGTGTGTGCTGAGCTTTGTGCTGACAATCATGCCCTGACAAGGGAAGACCAGGTAACTTACGGCAATTGTCGTGACCACCTTCTAATGTAGCTATAGTTCTTATATTTTTCTAGCAGCACAGAAGCACATGTATCTTCTCAGTTACTTCTAGAGATTCAGTAGAGGTGAATATTAAATACTAAAGCACACTAACAATTCCGTCTTTTGAGTGCACTAAGATCTTCAGTACAGAACAATATGCTTTTGCACCTTAACCGCTTCCCAAATTTTTATTTTTCTGTCACCTTTTTTTGTTGAAGAATAGGACACAGCAGAGTTAAACTTGTTAGATATCTTTAAAACTTTCTAGGATTTGATGTAATGTTCTTCTACATTACGACCCACATATAATATTTATAATTCTGTCATATCTGAATCTATATGTTCTTATGTAGGATGCCTTTGCTATTCAAAGTAATGAGCGTGGAATTGCTGCTCGTGACAGTGGTGCTTTTGCATGGGAGATTGTTCCGGTGATTTTCTATCTCTGCCAGAGTTAGTAATGGTTCCTTATTTGTTTTCCTAATGCTCCGTGTCCTATCAACCAGATTGAAGTTCCTGTTGGCAGAGGGAAACCACCAGTACTTGTTGAGAAAGACGAGAGCCTAGATAAGGTAAATTCTTTCCAAAGAATATTTCGTAAAATAAACTATATGTCATACCCCATGTTCTAGTTATCAGTAGCTTTAAATTTCTTTCTAAAACAGCCAAACTGGTTAAAGCAAGTTGTCTGTGCCATTTTCTATTTGGTGCTTTCACACATCGTGCAGAAAATATGCACTAAGCTAAAAAGGCATTAAGAGGCTGTACATACTATTTTCTGGTGGTTTGTCTCATGGTTAATTAAAACACGGATAATATGTCATTTGTATTTTGTGGGATACTACTACCGTGTAATACGAGAATTGTGTTTCTTAGTTTGACCCAGCGAAACTGAGGAAGCTCCGCCCAAGTTTCAAGGATAAAGACGGCACTGTTACTGCTGGGAATGCTTCTAGTATAAGGTGCTTGCTTGTCATTTATTTTATTTCCAAACCTTGTGGAGTACTTGTTTTTGTTTATGCACTGAATATGTGATGCTTACCTCTTTGGTTTACATGGAGCAGTGATGGTGCTGCCGCGTTAGTATTGGTGAGTGGGCAGAAGGCTCAAGAACTTGGTCTGCAAGTCCTTGCAAGGATCAAAGGATTCGCTGATGCAGCTCAAGTAAGCCACAATGCCAAATCTTATCTTACCTGGGAAAAAGATATAGGAATTCATCTTCTCTGGAATAGTTCTATGTAACTACAATTACTGAAGGTTATATGCTATAAAAGCATGTTATTCTCTATAAAAATTTGCATCTATTCTCTGGAATAGTTATATGTAAGTAAATAACTGAAGGTTATTATTAGTTATCAAAATTTGTACTGTAAGCAAAAAACTGTCAAAGTTTGTAATCGGTAATGCTATTTTTAACTACCTTTTCATTATGCAGGCTCCTGAGCTATTCACCACTACCCCAGCACTTGCCATACCGAAGGCTCTCACACATGCTGGCTTAGAGTCTTCTTCCGTTGATTTTTACGAAATTAATGAAGCCTTTGCGGTATGGTCTTGATCATTTGTTTTACTTCTCCTTCCGTTCCAATTGATCGACACAGCTTTGGTCTAAATACAGACGTATCTAGACGCGTTTCAGTGTGTAGATTTGCTCATTTTATAAAAAAACTGCGACAATTAATTTGGAATGATGGAATACTTACTAATAGCATTTCTTTGTTAATCATATTTCTTTCCACTTTTTAATACAGGCTGTTGCACTTGCAAATCAAAAGCTTCTCGGGATTCCTTCAGTAAGTCCCGCCTTGGTTCAACTAAATATTTCTGGGCCTAAAAATAAGTTCATGTTGCTGTCAGAAAATGAATCTGGATCTGTTACTATTTCTTATTCACCAGCAATACTTGTTAGCGTAAACTACAGACTGTAGTTGCTATGCCATTGCTCACAACCACTGTGCTTGCAGGAAAAGGTTAATGTTCATGGAGGAGCTGTGTCTTTAGGACACCCTCTCGGATGCAGCGGTGCTCGCATTTTGGTCACTCTTCTTGGTGTAAGTTCTCTCTCCTGGAGTTTTTTTCTGTTGTGATCACGTGTCAGCGTCTGTTGTTTGAGGATGGATCTTGTTTTCTAGTAGAAGCTGTTCCTGGATTGCAAAATAATGAAATCTAGTTATACTTAAATTTAGTGTTGGGCATCTTATCTTCCTCTTTCCTCTCTCCGGTTTCCTTTTCTCACTTCTTCAGTGACCATGTTGCTTCTAAACAGGTTCTTAAGGAGAAGGGTGGCAAAATCGGGGTCGCTGGTGTATGCAACGGCGGAGGGGGAGCATCGGCACTTGTTCTGGAGCTTGCGTAGAAGTCGAGGCAGATCCCTGTAACACCACAAGATAGTAGTTGGACGCCACGAGATAAAGCTAGCAGCGGCCGTATTTCAGGTTCTACGGCGTCAACATGCATGTAAAATTGTTTCAGTCATAGTAGGTGTATCAGATGCGTCTAATGGTACTGTTTCGTCATAGCATGTCTGCGGTTTTTGGTCCAGTACTCTTAGTTTATCCCACTTTCTGGTGTACCTGTGCGGATGCTACGAGCTTAATAATTGTTGCAATAAAGCATGTTTGCGCTGCGAAATTTCGTATTATGTGTTCTTACAGGCTGTGAATTTTCTTCCTGCAGTTAGTGATGTGCGGCAGCAGTGTACCTCGGGTACTCGATTGTGCGCGGTCCTCCTCTTAAGTAGCCTGTCCGCTAGCTGGACGTGCCAATATGAAGGCACACCCAACGCACGAGGACCGCGAGGTACCTCGTGTCGTGGTGGTGGTACCACGTTCGGCCTGGCAATCTCAACTTTTTGATGAACCTGATTAGCTTGACCGGAACCGCCCAGTCCTCCTGGGCATCCCGCCGAGAGAAGGCTTACGAGAGTCTGTCCGGGCACGCTCCACCACCGGCGACGTCCTTCGGAGTTGTTGCGTGCCGGCAGTAGGACGGTGGCGAGAGTCCGTCCGGGCACGCTCCACCACTGGCAACGGCCTTCGGAGTTGTTGCGTGCCGGCGGTGGCCCTCCGCCCTCGTGGTGGGCCAGCTGCCTTGCTCGGCGAAGAACGCGTCCCAGTGCGCGTCGTTCCCCGGGTCTTCTGCCTCCTCGGGGTCCATGCCGGCGATGGCGGCTTGGATCTCCTCCATCCCTTCCTCCCCCTCCGGCACCGGCGGCATGGGCACGCCGCCCGCGCTGAGTTTCCACGTCGGTGAGCAGCGGAAGTCCGGTGCCGGGTAGCCGGCGTCGTGGAGAAGGCGGGCCTCCCAGGGCTACAGAGAGTGGCGGCCGAAACCGTTCGCCGCCGCTGGGTCGCCGGGATAGCGCTCCGCCATTGCAACCGTTGGGTTCTTCTCCTCGTCAAAACTGAAGCTTTTGGGTTGGGGAATAGGGGGCGGGAGTGTGTGCTCTGAAGATGGCGAGAGCTGTTGGCATTTATAGCCAAAAAGGAAAAGGACGGCGAGGGCGGAAGGGATGTAGCGGGCGAGGGCGGAAAATGGGAAAGCGTCGGGAATGTGGGCGGGCGGTGGCGCGCCATTACGGCGATGACGTAGGCGAGTGGTGAGGCGGCCATCGCTGGAGTCAAGACAACTGGATGAAGACTCGGTTCAGACGCTGTGCACGGTGGTTATTCTGAATCAAAGAATACATCAGATTGTCAAAATGTGGTTAGTCTGATTCAACTGTTGCACTTATTGAATTAAAATTGGTGCACTTCAAGTATTTTATTGATTATTCAGCATCGTTTTTCAGCCTTTTATGACATGAATTTAATTGCAGGTTATGCAGAGAGAAACTGGTGAACACAAAAGAACGGTACTCGCTGTAAAAAATGTTGATCAAACATCTTGTTTATTGTAATATAATCTTGCTAAAATGCAGACTGAGATGGACAGACTTATGGGACCATGACATGGAAAAATAGTAAGTAACACTAATCAGAATACTTCCGTAACATGCTTCAGAAATAATCCAATGCACACATACATCACCTGTTGCCCGCATTTAGAAAAAAATTATGCTCGCAAGTCCTGTAGTTGGCATTGAAAAAAAAACATGTGGCCGGTATTTCTAAACGATTTGACACCAAAGCCTTTTGCCTTCATTGACATATATGATCCCTAAACTTTTAGAAATGCTCTTAGGTCTCATGATTTGTACTCCTAATCCAGTGACCCAAATAAAACTAACCAACTGAGAAACAAATGGGGAGAAAAGAACTATACTAGGAAGGCATGCCCCAAAAAATTAGAGAAGGGGTAAAAATTGTCACAAGTTTTACTAAATAGGGTAATTAGAATAAAAAATGGTTAAATGGGGTAATTAGCATAAAAAGTGAAACTAGGGGTAAAAACTGAAATTTACTCTTATTTTTATGACATGTTATCTCAGTGCATTCATCCCACCTCCTCTCACAGCTTATTGATTTGATCAAACTAGAAAGTGATGAATGCGATGAGTAAGCTGTTTTTTTTGTGGTGTCAAGTGTGGAACACTAGAAAATGATGAATGACTTAGCGCTCTCTCTCTATCTCTTTATCAAAATTTATGTTTCTTAGATCATTTAACATTTCATTGTACATGAAACTTAATCTTATATTTCTCTGTAAACATTCTAGTTCCCTAGATCCAAAACTTCTAGGCCAAAATAGTCAAGACAACAACACATTTGCTTGTCAATTTTATCTTCGAATACCCTAGTTAGATTAACGCCGATTATATCTTTACTATTGGTGCAGGATCGGGAAGATCCGACGATGGTGAACCAGCTCGGTCAGCTCACTAAGCCAATCAACTAAAAAGAGAAAATTAACATTGTGTCGTGCGAGTCAATGATTAAAAGATTTTTTTGATACGAATCCATCCCATAAGTAAAACTAAAATATATATTGATCAATCAATCGTATGAAACATTTACCCCACACACGCTTAAACGAAAGATAAACTATCATACTGAAAATATATTGACCCAACTAACTGGCTATGTAACGACACGAGAATTGTGGTTGGTGGATTTTAGAGGAACACTACCGATGCAGAGATCGTGCTAAGACAACACGCCACGCGGAGAGTGTTTCTTCCTTGATACATCTTTGCCTCTCTGAGGTGACATGTCCCCATTCAGATTCTAGAGGAATCAGTTCCCGATCTGGCCCAACATTCCCATGCCAATCAACAAGGCGCAAGGATGGACCAATATTCTCTCATGGTTAGCCCTACATTTCATTGTGTGGAGCCACCACAAAGTGCAACATTAATAAGATCATCAAATAAAAGATAAGGAAAAGGACCAAAACAAAAATCCAGAGGCGCAAAAGACCGGAGTTCTTTCTAGCAACCACACAGTAGTGTACAAGGAAGTGCTTAGCACTCACTGGACCAAATTTTAGCAGCTTCCTTCATGATCGTCATATTAGTAGCTTCTTTCAACGTGTTATGGTCGAGAACAGATTTGAACTTTTTATATTGTGTGTCTACCTTTTTTATATACTAGATTAAAATAACACACAAAGATGAGTCAGATCTTAAGAGAAAAGATGAATCAGATCTGAAAGAACTTTCGAGTGTTTCCTCTTTTAAAATTAAACAAAAAAAAACACTGCAACCCACGTGGCGTTTCCTCAACTAGAGGCGGATATCGAAAAGGAAAGGAAAAGCAACAAACTCACCTGAGCGTGACCCCGTTCTCCGGCGACTTCACCGAGCGTCGTGGCCGCCCGCCGGCCACCGCGTCCATCCCGCCCGCCGCTGCCCATCCCGACCTCCTTCACTCGGCCCCTCTTGCAGGTGAAGCGACGTCTGCGCCTCTCTTGCTACCTTGCCTTGTACATCAAACAAGACGAGAGCGATCGGCGTTGGGATGTGGAGGCGGCGGCTGAGCGCCCTTCTTCCCCGATCCCCATGCTCCTCCTCCGCCCCTTCCTCCTACCAGCAGAAGCATCGCCACATCCTCCTCCCCACCCCCAATGAGGTAACCCCACGGTTCCCCTTTGTTTCTCTCCTGAGCATTTCGTCGAACGCATCGTACGCACACCGCTGTCCTGACTGAATCTGATGTATATTTCCTTTGTTGCTCCATTGGGATCAGTATTCCTGTGTTTCTTTGATGCTAACGCACTCGCTAATTATTTTCTTGCAGAAACCACTTGCCCCGAGTCTGCTCAGGCTGTTCACATCCCAAGCTGTATGTTTGTTCCAAAACCTGCATTTGTATTTTGTTTCAACTGCCTCTCTGCACATTGCATGTGAATAACTGGCCTTGTGCGCTTCGTTTATCATCTAGGGAAGTGATGGTGGCAGGCCGTTCATTGCTTTCATCTTAGGTAAATTTCCTACTTCTACTCCAAGATGTTGCAGCGGTGGTTTTGAGTTTATAAATCAATGCATATCCTGTAGTATAAGTTAAGGTGCCTCTTCCAATGATAATAAGTCTTATTTCACGTTGGGTTTAGTTGTGGCTCTCAAATTCAAATGTTCACATGAGTAATTAAGCTCCCTGTGTATAGGGGGGCCTGGGAGTGGGAAAGGAACACAATGCAGTAGGATTGCTTCAGATTTTGGATTTGCTCATGTGAGTGCTGGCGATCTTCTGCGGAATGAAATAACTTCTGGTACTGATCAAGGGTAATATTTTTTTCATTCAATCCCCAGATAGCCTTACGATGACACACACAGATTATCCAATCAATTGACTTGTTGGTTTGCGTCACACTTGTCAGGGAGTTGATCTTTTTTTTTTGAGTGTCAGGGAGTTGATCCTGGAGATAATAAGGGAGGGGAGGATTGTTCCTTCAGAGATAACTGTTGAACTGGTCAGAAAAGCAATTGAATCAACCACTGCTAAAAGGGTTCTTATTGATGGTTTTCCAAGGTGTGAAGAAAACAGAATAGCATTCGAAAAATTAGTAAGTTCTCTGTTTGGCTTGCATTACTAGTCCAGGTTTTTCTATTCATTACTAGTCCAGGTCTAATAATGGGTGAATGTTGCAGTTCTGTAGCACTGGTTGTTGTAACCATTTCTTTATACATACATGTCTTTACTTTTTTACATCAATATGCAGGCCCAAAACTGACAGTGTTAGTATGCAATCAACCGTTTTTTATGCATGTACTTTTAGAAATTAATCAGTAAATATGCCCTTCTCTAGAGTGATGAACTTTTAGTTTTATGCCATAGTCCCGAGTTAATGTTACTGCCACTGTGCTGTATGTAGGGTTGCATCTTATCAACTATTAATAGTATTAGTATCAAAGGTGATGTTTATGATATGGTTGGGTAATAAGAAGACACTGACATGCCAGAGGTGTGCTCATTGTTGTCCATCATTAATTGTTAGTAAGATAAATGGAGGTGGCATGGTTCTTGTTCTGACATGTTGACGAATAAATTTCAGACTGGAACTGAACCAGACCTTGTGGTTTTCTTTGATTGTCCAGAGGATTTGATGGTTAAACGCCTCCTAGGCCGTAACCAGGTTGGTCTTTGTACTATCTTCAGGTGTAAATTGCTGTACTTTCTGCACTTCTTTATCTAAATTAAATCCATATGTGCTTCTCTAAGATAGTAAGATTTTAATTTCCCACATGTTACTTTGGCTTTGACAGTCACCTGCTTACCCTCTCTCTCTTTACTAGTAACATGAAAAATGGCATTCCTAAAGGATAGTGTAAGATTTCGCTTATTTGCTTATCTGTTGCCACAAATAACTTCCTTCTCTGTACTCCCTCCATCCGGGAAAGGTTGTTGAAGATTTGTCTAGACTCTAGATACATGTATGTCTAGACAAATCTTCGATATCCTTTTCCGGACGGAGGGAGTATGTCATTTATATTGAAGAGAAGAAATATTAACTTCATTAGCTTATTATGTACACATAACCAAAATGAGAGGTTGATTACTGCAAAATTGTCACTAGATGTATTACTCTAGTGGAGTTTTACTCTAACTTATGTCACATTAGGATTAAATTGATCCCTCTATTTATTTATATTATTTTTATTCTTTCATGTATGCATCTTAGGGACGAGTTGATGATAACATTGAGACAATCAAGAAGCGTCTAAAAGTGTTCGAGAGTTTGAACATGCCAGTTGTCAACTACTACTCTTCAAAGGGAAAGGCTCACAGGGTAATTAATTGATTTATTTTGCACAGAGCATCCTAGATAGGAGAACTTCTTGTACCTTTACTTTTTTTACCTTTTTACCTTTTTGATTTTTCCATTTTCTTTCTAGAAAAAGAAACAGAGGTTGTTAACCTTTTTCATTACCTTGCCTTCTGCCTTGTGTTCTAGAAGTCGATCCAAAGGCTTCTTAATATAGGATTGAACTATAGCCGCCTCATTCTCTTGACTTTTTATGAAACCCTATATGTATTTCGGAAACAAATGGGTTACCAATGTATAAACATCAAAGATATATGTCAAAATTTAATGGAGATAAATATAGGATGCAGTTCCCACGTTCTGATTTTTTTTAACAGTAAGTCCTTTTTGCTATGTTGTGGGAGGGGAAGTTAGATGCCTTTTGATTTGATATTAGATATCATGAGTGACTGTACTACATTCTCTTGGGAGACATTGCTAATCTCTTCAAAAGGGGTACAAAGCAGGGATACATCCTTGTAAAATGGCCAGTATATAATATTAAATAACTTTTAGAATGTATTATTTATTTTTTAGACTGACCTTTGGGATGTCTAAGAGTACTTGTTGAACTCCATGCAGATAAATGCAACGGGAAGTGCAGATGAAATCTTTGAAGCGGTCCGCAAGCTGTTTTCCTCCTTAAGGTAAATGCTAATGTTTGAGACATGAAATTTCTCTCATAGGTGAACGGGAAATATTGTCTTGTGTTTCTTCCCCAAGAAAAGGGTACCATGTATTTGGTGGGTCCAATTGTATTAGCGAGCAAACTATGCTGGCTCTCCTGAAAGTGGCGCAGTCTTGCATCATCTGATTGATTACTGAGCATTCTCTCTAGTACCAAATTAGGCTTTCCAGGTGTCACATATTTAGCATATCCTAATCCTTTGAATTGAATGCCACCCAGTATGCAGTGCCCACACTTTAAATACGATAAGAGGTGACAGCGTTGCAGCTAGGGCAGGCCATTTGCTAAGCAAAAGGCTATTGCTTGTAACTAGCAAGAACATGACTTTCTGATCCTATGCCATTTGTGTTCACTGTGCACAATAAAGAAGAGGCAAACAAACCCGCAAGCAAAATGAACTTAGTAGGGTTTCTCTTATTGACGGATAAGGAAGAAGAGGTCCAAGAGGATGCTAAGTGGCTTACTTTGTCTTCTTGTTTGACCAACTGAACTCTTGCTTGTAGCTAGTCCTTTTGCCTGTTTAACTAAGCAATAGCGCTTTCAGAGCTCCAACTCTTAGTAAAGACGTGGTTTGTCAGTACATGTGCAAGAGGGACTTGCCTGTAATCACTTGACCAGTATTTTGTGCAAAAAAAAGAATGACATAAGAAAATTTTGAAAGATGTGAACCTCTTATCTACCAGGAATCTCGTCTGAAATTTCACCCTGTTTGCAGGCTATGAGGAGGCCGTCGTGTCTTCCACGGGTGCCAGGGGGGATTACGCCTGGCGGAAATTTCTCCATTTCTTTTGACAGCTTTTAGCTTAAATTATGGTGCATATTCTGATGCTCATTTCTCGAGGGCTTGTGAAACCCAAGCTGTTGCTATATTGTAAATTTTTTCTAACCTCGCGCCCTTCTTGTCGCGCCGACGGTACGAAGCACGGTACTTTCTTGTGGCAGCCTATGTCCGCTGTCACCAGAACGAATTGTATGATAATAAGGTGTATGCTTGCCGTGCTGTGTATATTTATTTTATTTATCCAGAGACGAGGACTGCAATACATCCTAATGTCAAGTATTTTTATCCAGAGACGAGGACTGCAGGCGCATGATAACAAACTATCGTTGTTCTGGAATTAAAAAATAGTATTGGGGCAGTATTGCTGCAGCCGGCGTGTTTTGTCAGTTCTTGGACCGGCCGACGGCCGTTTAATGTAATGTGAATCAATCCTCAGCGCTCGCCACGGAAACGCAGTCCGTGGCAGGCCGGCAGTCACCTGCACGCCGCAAGTCTAGTCTGAAAAATTCTCCATCTCGAGTACATGTCGAGTATTTCCTCTATCCATTCATGGGAGGAGAAAGAGAGAGAGAGAGAGAGAAAATGACGGCGATGGCGTGTTTCTTATATTGACTTATGCAGGCTTACAAACCATGGAGCAGGCAACTTATCAATCAGCACATCATCATTCCTTTAAAAAAAAATCAGCACATCATCATCATCCATCTAACACAACAAGAGCCTCTCTTGATTCTAGTAGTAACAAAAGTACAAAACACATGAATTTGATATGAACGAGCTTAGGCCAGGCAGATGATGATTGCAAGACCGAGGTAGTCGATCTGTGCAGGACACATGAAAATCGTACTGTCTCGATCCTAGGCGAATAATCAGTGTTTGGAGCAGCAGAGGATTATACGTCACAAGCAACGTCGGCATCGACTGGACCTAGCTAGCTAGCTAGCTATCACGACTCACGAGCCTGTGTTGTGAGGTCATCTTAGACTTCTTTGCATCGGAACAACAACATATCGATATCGTGTGCTGTCGGAGAACACAAGCCAACCGGGATTTTTCCATGTATATATAGAGATAAGGCTAAAGAAGTACGTGCATGATTGAATTGCGGTGCTACATATCTTTCAAAATTGATGTGCTCGTGTTCCAATTTGACGTCTAGAATCTTTCTTAAGTACCCCTATTTTCTCATAGAAAAACATTATTTTCTTAGTATTTGTCGAATTAACCCCTGCGAAGTGCAAACATATGCGAGAACGAAGGTAGTTAAACGGGAGTAGAATCGTCTATTTTAGACTTGAGGAGTATCTTGTGTTAACCCACATGGGATATTTCTTTTTTCCCAAGTGCTAAAAAGTGCTTGGAGGCCAGTTTGTCTAATCGAGCCTCCGTTTTCTGTCCGTTCGATCTCATCCATCAGCACGTACGGACAGAAAATATCTAAAACGGACCACCCCACACCTGGACTTGCAAACCGCCGCCCACGTCGCTCCGCACGCTCTCCTTCTCCGCTCCGCATTATCTCCCTCCGCACCGCACGCTTCTCCCCAGCGCGCAGACATCTCCGCTCATCGCTCGATCCGCGGCAGAGGGAGGCGAGCTCGGTCCGCGGCAGAGGGAGGCGAGGGCGGCGACGTCGGTCCGCGACAGAGGGAGGCGCGGGCTTATCTCCGCTCCGCTCCGCACCACACGCTTCTCCCCAGCGCAGACATCTCCGCTCGTCGTTCGGTCCGCGGTAGAGGGAGGCGAGGGCGTCGACGTCGGTCCGCGGCAGAGGGAGGCGAGGGCGTCGACGTCGGTCCGCGGCAGAGGGTGGCGAGCTCGGTGTGCGGCAGAGGCCCATTTCTCTCCCTCGGCGCCTGCGGCGTCTACGCGAATCGGAGGTGAGGGGTGTAGGGGGCATCCACGGCGGGTGGATCTAGTTGGTGGTGGTGGGGCGACGACCTCTTCAGTGAAAGGACCGGCGAGATCCGCGGCAAGTGAGGTTCACGGCGAGGTCGGCTACCTGTGGTGGCATCGAGCTCGCGGCGAGGATTTTGACTTCATCAAGCAACCAGAGGTACTCGTACTGCCTCCCCCTGTAAATGCCATGGCTAAATCCATCTGAAGTACTGGGATAATACAGCGCGATGATAATTCCATTTTATTGGGCATTTTGTCTGTCATGTGTATGTTCTAGGGTGTGTGTACGGGATGTTGTAGGGTGTGTATGTTTTAGGGGTGTATCTTATGAGGATGATGATTTTCGCCTTTTGTTTTAGTGCGTGCCATGTGTATGATTCCACATCTACTCAATGACCCGTGATCTATCTGCCATGCATATGTTCTAGGGGGGGTGTATTTTTGGAACCAGCAGGGGCAAGGGCAAGGTGCATAACTTCCCAAGCATAAGTCCCCCAAGCCTGTTTGGAGGTTTCTAGTGATGCTTTTTGTTAGTGCGTGCCGATTTATTTTTTGCTATTGCCCTACTCTGTTTTTGGTAATCCAAATTCAAAGTAAAATGCAGCATGATTACGCACTAAGTTGTTACTCATGATGCCATCACACGCTTTTTGTTGCGTACAGGATGTTTTTTTTGCATTTTCATGACCCATGTTCTATCACGCGCTTTTTGTTTAGTGTGTGCCGATGGATTTGTTAGTAGCATCTACTCTTGTGTCTTGTGTTTGGCAGTAGTATATATTTGAGTTTTTTCTCTAGCATGGTTTTTTAAGTTGGGCTTTCAGTATGCTTACGCTTTTTTTTAGTTGCTTTTTTCTTTATGATGTATAGTTTTGTTTTTCTCCCAACTTTTTTGCTTAAATTGGTTTCAAAATCCTGTTTAGTTGGTTTAAAAATAGTACAGAGTTGGTTCCAAAATCCCACATACTTGTTTTTTGCTCATGATGGATAAATTGTTTCTCCCAACTTGTTTAAATTGGTTCAAAATCCTGCTTAGTTGGTTCCAAAATACTATAGAGTTGGTTCCAGAATACTATAGAGTTGGTTTCAGAATACTGTAGAGTTGGTTCCAGAATACTATAGAGTTGGTTCCAAAATACTATAGAATTGGTTCCAAAATACTACAGAGTTGGTTCCAAAATCCTACCTGTTGTCCCTTGTTTTTTGTGATGGTTAAGTTGTGTGTTCCATCATGCTTAAGTTGGTTCTAAAATACTACCTAGGTGGTTCATGTGTTTTTAAGAACCTTTTTTGTTTTTCCATGTTTTTAAACATGTTGCTTGCCCATGAAATAGCTAAGTTGGTGTTTTGCAGCATGTTTAAGTTGAGTGTATACAAAGTTGTTTTATATACTTTAGCTTTTTTTATACTGCATATATGTTTTTTCAGGAAGAACATAGTGCTAAGCTGAGTTACTTTGGGGTTTTTATACAGGATAGAATATCACTAGTGACACATGGCTAAAGACAATACCAAACGCGCCCGCCTGCGCTTACCGGAAGATAATGCAGAAGGGGGGAGCAAGCAAGTCCCTCATGATGTAGCCAAAGGAAAATCTGTTGCGGTGAAGCCTACTCGGAAAAGACGGACTGTGGTACGCTTTACTGCTTTTTTTCTTCCCTGTTAACAGAGGCTAAACCTTTTAACATTTTTGTTAAGGATCAACACTGAATTTTCCTTTTTTGCTAAAAAATTTAATAGCTTGGAAGGAACCGTGCTTCGCCCGCGAGGTTGTTTAAGTTGAACCAAATTTTGTCTCCAGAACAGAAAACTCTAATAGAAGAATGGGGATGGGGAGGGATGATAAAGGTGCAGGCTAAGGAGATGCCAGTGGATCTAAGCATGTGGGTTCTGTCTTGCTTTGACCCCATACGGAACGAGCTTGCCATCCCAGGGAGGGGAACAATCCCAGTGAATGCAGATTCATACACGAAAGTGTTTGGGATCCCGAACGAGGGGCAGCCTGTTTGTTATAAGATGGAGGCAGAAGCTATTGAGTTCTTCAACATAGAATACAACATAGAGAGTGGTTCAGCATCGGAGTGGGCCGACTGGTGCAAAATGATAAAAAACATGGGTGGGGTGGCAGACTTGAAGTTCCTTCGCGCATATTTTGCCGGTGCAATAAGCTGTTTTGTATGCCCGACTACCGCTTCTAGTATCAGTCCAAGGTGCTACAGGTCCCTTGTTGATCTCAACTTATTTCGAAGGACCAATTTTGCCCAATTTGCTGTTGACCAAATTTCCACACGAGTAAAGAAGATGGGAGCAAAGAAAAAGTCTGTGTGCTGCTGCCTCTATCACCTCGTGGTAAAGTTGCTGAAAACAATTCCCCTCTTTCCTATTATTTTTTATGTGACAAATCAAATTTGTAACAGAGATAGTCATCCTCTCTTTTCCAATGCAGATCCTCTACCTTGATTCTCTGGAGGTTGACGAGGTGGTGCAATCTGAAGAAAACTGTCCAGTCCGTGCTGAAGCATGGAATGACAAACTAATACAAGCCGTCGCACGCAAGGATTCTAAAGGCAATGGAGACTTTGGGAAACTAAGAGTAAGCATTTACTCCTTTTTCATTTTTTGTGTTTGATTTTTTCATTCCTTCTTTTTTTATCTCTAGTGACGCGTGGGTAGCCATGGACCATCTAACAAGTTTTTATTTTTTATGTGTTTTGATGACATGAAAATATAGCTGAAAGAAGGTGTTGGAGCAAACATAACTGATGGGCTTTTTGTGGGGATGACAAGGATTGACGATTTTGTTTCTTCAAAGTTGCCGCTGAGCTTTCCATATGAGGTGAACCTAGATTATTTTGCATTCACTAGTTTTTGCCCTCTATTGTATGTTGTATACTACTGCAAAAAATCAGAGACACTAACAAGCGGCTAAGTTGTTTTCCTGTTACATCTAAGTTGGTTTCAGAAACTGCCTAACTTGGTTACTAAGTTCATTACTAAGTTGGTGACATAAACTGCCTAACTTGGTTTTAGTTGCTTGATTTATCTTAGTTTAAAAAATCTGCTTGCTCATGATGGGTATGTTGTTGTATGCAGCATTCTTAAGTTGGATCTAAGTACTACTTAGTTGGTTCCTAATGTTTCATCAGAATGTTTTTTGATTTGAATTTTCTTTTTTTTAAAAGTTGCTTGCTCATGATGGGTATGTTGTTGTATGCAGCATGCTTAAGTTGTATCTAAGTAGTACTAAGTTGGTTCCTAATGTTTCATCAGAATGCCTTTTGATTTGAATTTTCTTTTTTTAAAAGTTGCTTGCTCATGATGGGTATGTTGTTGTATGCAGCATGCTTAAGTTGTATCTAAGTAGTACTAAGTTGGTTCCTAATAGTGATTTTATTATGTTTTTGGCAAAACAAAAGGAAGATTGCTGTTATGCTTGGGGAGTTATGCACGGACATATCAAACAGGCTTGGTGCTTTTGTGGAAGCTATTGGAACTATGGAAAGCGCAGAAAGTTCTGAACATGCTCAGGCTAGAAGGAAGAGACAAATGATTGATAGAGGCGACGGTGATGATGGGGATGACGAAGACAACAGTGACAACAATGAAGATGATGATTCTGAAGACAGCAACGACGGTGACGATGGGGAAGATGGCAATGATAAGGAAGATGAAGAGGACAGGAATAACAACAATGGATTAGATAGGGAAGATGATCAAGGGGGAGACCAGGGTGGTGACTCGCAGAAGACACCGAGAAGATCTGCTAGGATAACACCAAGAAAGGGACACGATGGTCCTGCTAGCAACCTAAGAAAGAGGTGCACTGATTCTGAAATCCATGCAGATGCCGGTGCGAACAGAAGCGCTGATTCACCTTCGTTCTCCACGTGGAGTCCGTTCACAGACCCGGGAGTAATGGCAGCACCATCCTTTGCAAGTGTGCCTCCACTACAAACAGATCAGGATAGAGGAGAGGAAGAAATGCAGAAGCTAACAGCAGAGTGCTTCAAACTACAGAATTTAGACATAAGAGGTGATGTGCAGCAATAGAGGAGGAGACATAAAGTTGCGACGCACCATGGCCGCCTAGAGCAGCCATGCTCACCAAACACCCCTGTCTGCGGCTCAACAAGCAATACAGCAAGCGCATTCCCTCCCGAGGTTGGCGAAACATGGCTAAAACAAACTGCAACTACACCATTGGCACGAGCAGGTACTCTAGATGGAGGAGCGACCAGCAGCAGGAAGCAGGAGGCCACGCGTGAAACTTGTCCACCACCGACACCAAAATCAGATCCATTGGTGCAAAAGAGATTATGGCAGGAAAGATTGAATCAAGCTTGTGATGCACCATCTTTTGATCTTGGTTTGGATAGCCTAGAAAAGGATGAAAACATGGGACTCAACAATGCTTCAAACCTCCCGCAGTCAGTTATAACCCCTATAAACTTGGATTCTGAAAGGTTCAATTATGACGATGATTGGGATGACCAGACTTGGAGAGAAGCTGTATCTGTTGTTGAAAGAGTAGAAAGGGAGAAAGGCATCCAAGAAACTTCAATTAGTGAGCAAGCTGACACTGGTTTTGACACACAAGCAGATACAGGAACTGAAGCTGCAGTAAATTCTGGTGCATCTGCCAGTATTGCAGCAGCAGAGCCCGCAAGTTTAGGGAACCAGTCGTGTGGTTAGAGAGCATCCTGATGCTGGTTTGAACACACCAGCAAGGGCAGGGATTGGGGCCACATTCAACACTGATGCATCTGGCAGTACTACAACAGCAGAGCGTCCGCAAGTATAGGGAAGGAGGATTGTTAGGCAGGGACCTTGCATGAAATCCCCTTACTTCTCGTATGTTGACAAAAGGATTTTTACATGCTCTGCCGAGGTGAAAGATACATACAATGCAGTTACTGCACATGGAAAAAGAGCTAGGAGGGGGCAAGATGTTGACAAGACCCCAATTATTGTCAGCTATGACAAGTTTTTCGTTTCTCTAAGAGATCTAGCCAACTCAATGTTGCCAGGCGTGTGGGTGTCGAACACTGTAATGGAACTCGGAATCGAATCCATAATGCTACGGAAACTTAAGAAGATAAAGAAGCTCGTCATGCCTTTGAGGGTTTCGGTAAATATACTCCACACAACTTCTTTCTAGTTTAACTTGCTTACATTTGGTCATTAAGTTGTAATTTTTTTAGAATTCATGTAAGTTTTGCACTTTTTTCCTTACTAAGTTGTATACTGAAATCCATCAAGTTGGTTTCTTAACTTTGTTCAAAATCCTCCTTAGTTGGTTCATCCTTTTTGATAGTTGCTTATTTTTTACGATGGTAAGTTTGTTGCTTTGCGACATGCTTAAGTTTTGTTCTAAAATTCTACCTAGTTGGTTTCTGATCTTTTTTTAGAATGCTTAAGATTTGTCTTTTTATTTTCTTAGTTGTTTGGTTTCATGATGGTTCTAAGTTGGTTATTGAAACTGCCTAAGTTGATTATTCAAACTGCCTAAGTTGTTTTTACTGCATTTGGGTTTACCTTTCAAAGATGGCTAAGTTTGGTTACTGCTTTTTTTTTTGCAGTCTCTTCTGAAAGATCTGGATTATAACAAAAGAGAGCTAAAAAAGCATTTTGGAAAAGTTCCTGCCCATCTTGACAGGAAAGACAGTGTAAGTACTTATTCTCCATTTTTTTAGCTCGTATTCGCAACTTTTATTTTTTTAACAACCAAACTTTTTAAACTTTTGCAAAACACAGGTCCTGCTCCCTGTACTTGAAAATCTGGCACCCGACGCGCCAGTCCCCGTCAATCACTACTGGCTTTTTGTCATTAACTTAAGGGACAAAAGATTTGAGGTGCTCGATTCCATAAGGTCTTTTGAAGACAAGAAGCTCGCAGCACAATTTGAGGAAATAGTCGCTCCCATCAAGACTTTATGGCAAGAGAACTATTCAAGCTCAGCAATATAGATCGCGACATTCAAAGTTGAAGATATCAACCCTCCAAAGCAGTCATCAAAGTGAGAACAGCAACATAATTTCTGGTTATGCAGTAACTTTTTTTTATTTTTTTGAGTTGTGTTTTGCCTTTATGTTTTTTTGCACACTAAATATACCGTTTTCTCACTAAAGTTTGGTTACTGAAATATGCTACAGTTTGTGTACTGTTTTTTTGGCTATATACTTAAAGTTGCACTTGTACAGCTACTGGGATTTTCCTAAAAGTTGGTTACTGCATATACTAAAGTTGTGCGTACTGTTGGGTATAAGTTGTGTTATTAAAATAGACTAAGTTGTGTACTGTTATTAATGTTTTTTTACTTAAGTTTTTATACTGAAAGTAGATTGCAAAAGGTTCTGTTTTCACATCAAAAAATAAATTTGAATCCTAAAAACCATTATGTTGGATCCTAGGATAAATTAAGTTGGTTTAACACAAATGCTTAAGTTGCTTTTTATACTGAACATGTAAAATGGATACTCGTGGATAATTAGGTTTCTTATGGATTTTCATGTACAACAACATGGTTAGAGTTTCCTTGATTCTCTAGTGTTTATTTAGTTGTTCTCAAAACATAGTAAAGTTTTTTTCCACTTGGCTAGAAAACAACTTAACTAACACCTTTTTTCGTTAATTTCTCTATTCATTTGCAGCAACGAATGCGGAATTTGCACCTTATTCAACGCTGAGCACTGGAATGGTAAGAGTCTTCCCAAATATGATTCATCACATGTGCCAAACATCAGGAAGCTACAGATTCATACATGGGTCTCTTCTACAAAGAACACTAGCAACTGGAAAAACATCCTCAAAGTGAAATAAGGTATGTAATAAAAAACAAATCAAATTACATATTTGACACTACTTTTGGCCCAACCTAAAAGTACAAGTCGCGGCGTTATGGCCAGGCTGATTGCACACAGTACATAGAGTGATTTTTTTCGCTTGCAACTCAATACCAGATGGTATTCTCCCTTTCTTCCGACCTTTAGTGTTAGACTTGGGAGGATTTAGAACTACAAATTCTTCTCTATTTGGTGCAACCACATAACCTGCTTCGGGCTGGGGACCTGCTGTTGGTGCACGACGCACATTAGGAGCCGAGGAAGTTGCACGTTGCACTTTAGGAGCTGGTGTTTGCTGCTGCACATTTGGAGCTGTTGTTTGTTGCTGCACACTAGGAGCTGGTGTTTGCTGATGCACATTAGGAACTTGTGTTTGTTGTTGCACATTGGGAATTGCTGTTTGGTGCGACACATTAGAGTTGACATTTGTTTTGGTTGCTTTCTTCTTCCGAACTTTGTTCAGTTGTGCAAACTCTGTTTTCATCTCCCTAATGTGTCTACGGGCAATGGCTTCCGCTTGATCTGATTCACTAAGGACCTTAGCCATTTGCACAAATGATCTTGACAAGTTCGCAAATCGTAGTTTCTGCCGGGACACTTCAAGCATCACATCATCTTGTACTGGATCTGTAGGAAACGGTGTGTCCTCAATTGCTTGCTGAGTCCACCTTTTCAGTATGAACCTATCTGGTATTGCATCAATTCCTATCTGAGTAAACACTTTTAGTACATGGCAGCAAAGAATACCATCGCGTTTGATCTTGCAACAATCGCAGTTGAAATGTCCACCATTAGCATTTACCATGTAGTTCCTAGACCCATAAGGATAGCACTTGACATTGTTAGGAACCAACAAGTACATGTTCTGGCCTGGTGTTTGCACGTTGTAATGACCAATAAGTTCAAATTCTAGTCTGAACCGTAGGTAGATGTCCCGAGTATAAACAGCCAATGCATGCCTCTCTATTGGGAATGGGGACCATGGCTTCACCTCTAGCTCATCGGTCCGATAATCATTGTTGCCTTCCCTGCCCAAAATCTTCCCCTGGATCTTCTCATATTGCCTAACAAAGTGCTTAATTGAATTCTGGGGGTTTATGTAACATTTTAGAACTGCATTGAAACCTTCACTCCTCTGAGTTGACTGCATAAATGGGAAGAAGCGCTCCCTGAAGTAGCATGGAACCCATGTATGAGCATTCTTCTTTAACGAAACAAAAGTCTCACTTTCTGACAATTCTCACTTTGCTATCAGTTCAGTCCAACTTGCTTCAAACTCTTCAACAGACATGCATTCATCAATGCATTCATTGAAATCATCAGCTAGACCAGGATGCCGCCCTAGGAACAAACCCAGCTTCTCATTAGCGTTTTTTCATGACGTGCCAACGACAGTTTCTGTGCCAACTCTCAGGGAAGATGTCTGAAATCGCTCTCGCCATAGCCCAGTCCTGATCTGTGATAATATTGTCTGGCTGTACACCATGCATGGCTTCAAGGAACTCCCTAAATAGCCACTTAAAACTTTCTTCCCTCTCATCTCTAATGAAACCGCAACCAAGCATAAATGTTTGCCCATGTCTGTTTATCCCAATGAACGGAGCAAAGGGCATGTTGAAGCGATTTGTACAGAAAGTTGTGTCGAATGACACACAATCATGGTATGCCTCTACGTAAGCTTTCCTTGCAACACTGTCAACCCAAAATATGTTTTCTACTCTGTTCTCTGCATCAAAAGAGAATTTGAAGTAAAACTCCAGGTCTTTTTGCTGCAACTCCTTGAAGTATTCGAGCGTTTCACCAATGTCAAGCTCCCTATTTTCATTCCTGAATTCGGACCGCATGTTTGATATTGTCTTGGGTCCATATGGGACAAAAGCATCTTCGCCATAAAATTCAGACATAACCTCCATCATGCGCCCTACACACATGCAAAAACAAAAAAACTAGGCATCATTAGAACCAACTAAAGTAGTTTCCAGATACCAACTTAAGTATCATTGGAAGCAACTAGAAAAATAAAATAAAAATAAAACATTCAAGAAAAATTAGGAAAACACCTTAGTACTTTTTAAAATTCAACTTAAACATGTACAAGCACCAACTTTACCATCACTAGTAAGCAACTTAAAAAATCGCCGAACACAGAAGCAACATTTAGTTTTCAGAACCAACTTAAGTATGATGCAGACACCAACTTATGCATCATTGGAAGCAACTAGAAAATAAAATAAAATAAAACATTCAAAAACCATTAGGAAAACACCTTAGTACTTTTTAAAATTCAACTTAAACATGTGCAAGCACCAACTTAACCATCATGAGCAAGCAACTTAAAACCCCGAACACAGAAGCAACATCATGTGGCAGTTAGCTTCTTTTTTTAAAGAGCAATTGGGTTTAAAAAAACACACCTGTTTCTAAGTTGCAGTTATGTAGACACCTCAGGAATTCCTTTTCATCACTGGAAATGCCCCTATGTGATCTCAAGTACTTTGTGAGAGATGGCTTCACAATCATGGTATGGTTATGCTCAGCAACAAAATAGGTCACCTCCCACTTGTTATTAATCAATTTGACAAACATCCTAGCTGGGCATTTTGTTTGCTTGATCATTTCCCTCTTGCGCTTAACTCCAAGCCTGCTACTACTTTTTGATCTTGATGGTACACCTTCTCCATCTTCTGCACCGTCACCATCTAGCTGAATAGGGCTGACATCTTCAACAACAGTCATTTTTTCTCTTTGCTCTTCTTCTTCTGATTTTGGCCTACGATACTTGTTACACACAAATTGTTGTTTCTCAAGTGTGTTTGTGTTCCTATCTCTCTTCGAAGTATTAGCCTTTATTGAGAAACCAAGCTTCAGAGCATAAGCATTGTAATAATCTCTTGCCATCAAAATCGAGTCAAACCTCATCCCAAGGAAGGGTTCCTGCGGGCTGGATGCAACTTCCTCATTCATACCAGCAACACCTTCCGCTAATTCAGGGTAAGTGGTTGATTCTGTATGAAGACCAGCTGCATCCAAGCTGTGGTTGGCGGCAGCGGGCGGTGGACCATTGTAATGCGGGCCCCTGCCACTGTGTTCAAAAGAATCACCACCCACCACACCTTGCTCATGCACCATTGGGTATGGAGATTCTCCAACAACATCGGGAACAAAATCTGCTGCGGGAGGCTGAGTACAAAACTGAGGTTCATTAACATTGTCATCTTCTATAGGGGGGCATTCAGATCCAAACCAGACATCCTGCAAAAACATAACAAAAACAACTATTTTTTTTGGGTTACTGTGATTTTTGCATGCACAAAGAACCAACTTAGTATAGTTTCCATGATCAACATAGGTATGTAAAAAAGAAGCAACTTAGGCAGTTTTAAGTAAGCAACATAGGTGTATTTTTGCTGAAAAGCAACTACAGAAGTTGCTTTCTTTTCTGTCATCTGTACTAATATGTTTTTGCTGTGATTTTTGCATAAAGCAACTACAGTTAGTTTCTTTTCTGTCATCGAGTTTCTACCGCAAACAAGAACAGGACATCCACACGACAAAAAGGGAATCAACACATGGTGCTTTTCTTCTTTGTTTTACTGAATCAGAACATACTGTTTCTACCCGCAACTACTTTGGAACTACCCCTGGAGTTTCTATGGGCAGGCTCTTGTCTGTGTAATGTGTTTTGTTGTCAAATGTTTTACCGTGTTACTGTGTGGTACTACAAGCAACTACTTTGTTTCTACCCCTTGTTTCTAAGTTGCAGATCTCATCATCTTTGCACTGATCTAGTCTGAGATTTTGGTGGACAAGAATTTTATGTGTGCAAGTTGTTTTTGCTGCTAGCTGGGTTTTTGCACATCATCTATGCATCATGATGTATTTTTTGCTAGAAGCAACATCTGGATCTACATGTTAGAGGTAAGAGCAGAGAGGGGTAGTTTTTACCTTTATTAGTGTCCTTCTCCTGGGGGGTTCTGTGGGGGAGCTCACTATGGCTTCTAGCCTAGAGAGATCTGGAAGCAGAAGTTTTTCTGTTGCTGTTGTCATCCATGGAGATCTGGAGAAAAGAAGACAGGAGAGGAGAGAAGGACGAGGGAGAGAGGAGTCGTGGGGGGGGGGGGGGGGGTGGGAGGTGTGGGTGGCTGTGTTGTCTTGCAGAAGAAGAAGATGCCAGGTGGAGGGGGTCAGGAGGTGGGGGTCGGGGGGAACTTGCCGGTTGCTCGTTTTTATTGTCTCCGGGTTGCTTTCCCCGGGTCCCCATTGCTTGTCGTTTTCTGGAGGCTGGAGCAGGCTAACGAGCCCCGGGGGCTCCCTAGCCGCGCCCTTCTTTTTTTTAAAAGCAACTTGCTTAAACTAGCGGTGAGAACTAGGATTATGACCACCTGTATAGTAGTAGTAATTAGCCGCCTATCGTCTGATCGAAGCTCCAAACAAGATACCGAGGTGATTCACTAGGGAGGACAGGGATGCAGCTGCGAGTAGATCCAAAGTCCAAATTTCCAAGGTGTACTAGAATCTCAGCCTTGTGTCCTTGTGGTAACCAACCGAGGAATATTGGAACGTCCTCCAGAAAGGGGAAAAGGGTCCATGGGAGTACGGCTCTTGCTGGTGGGCCCACTGCCAAGCCAGGTTGTGAGAGTCCAATAATGTGTGTTTGATTAGTGACTGGGATGCTCCAAATATCACCCAGTCAAAAAAAAAAAAGACCCGAACAGAACAAGTATGGGAGCTGAAAACGGCGCTGCGCATGCATTACGCACACTCTTCCTGCCATTCCCCTTTCATTTCGTTGCGACAATATGTAGTTGAGCGATGGTACTCTCTCCGTTCCGATTTAAATTGTTTGTCGCAGTTTTAGACAAAATGTTACCTACGGTCTATCGATTCAGCGAAACCGCAACAAATTATTTGGGTTCAGGAGTACCACTATTTGTAAACTCGTTGATAATTAACTATTACTAGTATTTTTTTTTTGAAAATCCAAGTGAGTATGTCGAGACACGACACGCCTTACCTCTTAGCCAGGTAGGGCTGCAGGTGGCACCCGCAATTTATCCCGCAAACCTAAAATCAGGCAAAAAGAGCAGCAGAAACTATCGAATTTTAAAGCAGCATTAGCACAAATATCCAACCTGCAACCCGCCCCGCTTGCAACCCTATAGCCAGGGTTAAGAACATGCATCTTCCAAAAACAAGACTTCCCTCGTCCGGAAATAAATGACTCAGATTTGTATAGATTCAGTTGTATATACACTCTCCTCCCATCCGCCTTCATTCCTTTTCAGTTAAAGGTTATGGAAGCAGACAATCACATATAGCGTGTACCAACTAGGGTCCGCGTCCGTGTTTATATAGTGTAGGTCGGGGAGGTCGTGGCCCATCCCACGCCTGAGCTTGTAAAACCCACAATCCAGAAAATCCTGAAACAACTGATTGATTAACGTGCCTAGCTCGACTCATTCCTGTGTGTGTTGCGTCTTGACGAGGCGTGACGAGGGGGTGGCGTGGGAGAGAGGAGTGCACAAGAGCTGCTCTTTTTCTCACATCTGAGTGAGTGATAGAACAACCTAATATATAAGGAGATGCAACTCTCACTCAACCTGTAATATCAACACCAAATTCGAAAACTTTCAATTGAACATATTGTACGATGGTATAAGGCAAATACCAAAATAAAAAACACATATTTTGCTGTTGTAGCTTATAAACCAAAAGCTAAGCACCCTTAGAGCCATAGGAGTGTCTTATGTTAGCCCCCATGGGCAATGAAAAAGACCCAGCTAACTCACACTAATGTCTCACGATGAGAACTAGGATTGTGACCACCTATATACTTAGCTGCCGGTTGTATTTATTCTTTTTATTAAGATATATAAAAACTGCGTGTTGTCTTATGCTGGATCCAAACAACAGACGAAGGAAGGTGAGTCACGAGGGATGCATGCAGCCAAGATTCCAAGGTGCAGAATCTCAGCCTTGTGTCCTTGTGGCAACCAACCAAGGAATATTGGAACATCTGCTTGAGTCCAATGTGCGTTTGATTAGTGATGACTGATGCTCCAAATGTCACCCTGGCCCGGCCCAGTCCTCTCTTGGAATTGCCCTCGATTCTTGGTCTCTGTACCAACACGGAACAGGGCATGTCATCAATCAAAAAAAGAAAAAAAACACGGAACAGGGACCAGATGGGTCGTTGGATCGGAGCGATGTAGGGGGGGAAAGGGGGAGTTGATCCATCTGAAAACGGCGCTGCGCATGCAGTGCGCACATTTCCCTTCGTTTCGTTGCTTCTCACACCCGATGTCGCCCCGGCCATGTGCAAAATGTGAATATTGGTGGTACCTTTTTGTAAACTTGATGAAATTAAGTGGTATTCCTTTTGTCCGAAAATAAATGATTTTGATTTGTCTAGATTCACATGTATCTTTATCTTTAGTACTCAGTTATTTCAGGGCAGAGTGAATATGATTTTTTTTTTGAAAATTTCACATTGATTTGTATTAATTTGCATATCTGTAGGACGTCCGTATTAATTATGGTAAAGGGCGTAGTACTACCTAAATTCCATATTGAGTAAACCATCGGTCACTGATGAAGCTCCAAATGTCAGCCTGTCCTGCATGCTTCGAAAATGTCAGTACGTCTGAGTCTGAGTCTGACCAGTCTTCTTCTTCTTCTTCCCCCTCCCAACCCAACAAACAAACCATCCAAGATCCCATCTATAAATACCGCCACCTCCCATCAATCAGTCTCCCACCCCGCCACCACTACTCCATCCCCACAGCTGCCGTCCTCTCACTCTCTGCCGTCCAGCACAAGGAGGAAGGACGAAATGGCCGTGTCGTCGGAGCTTCCGGAGGTGCTGGAGACGGAGTCCCAGGCGCCGGCGCCGGCGCCTCGCCGCGGCCTGCGGTTCAACTCGCCGCTGGTCCAGGTGTCCCTCATCGGGCTGGTCTGCTTCTGCTGCCCCGGCATGTTCAACGCGCTCTCCGGCCTGGGCGGCGGCGGGCAGTTCGACCACAGCACCGCCGACAACGCCAACACGGCGCTCTACGCCTGCTTCGCCGTCTTCGGCATCCTGGGAGGCGCCGCGCACAACCTGCTCGGCCCGCGCATCACGCTGCTCCTCGGCTCCCTCACATACCCGCTCTACGCCGCCTCCTTCCTCTACTACAACCACCGCAAGTCCCAGGTGTTCCCGGTCACCGCGGGCGCGCTCCTGGGCGCCGGGGCCGGGCTGCTCTGGGCGGCGCAGGGCGCCATCATGACCTCCTACCCGCCCCCCAACCGCCGCGGCAGCTACATCTCCCTCTTCTGGTGCCTCTTCAACCTCGGCGGCGTCCTGGGCGGCCTCCTCCCCTTCTCCTTCAACTACACCCGCACCGACGCCGGCAGCGTCAACGACGCCACATACATCGCCTTCATGGCCTTCATGCTCGTCGGCTCCGGCCTCACCTTCCTCGTCCTGCCGCCCGCCAAGATCGTCCGCGACGACGGCACGCGCGCCACCAGGGTCACCTACTCCTCCGTGTCCACCGAGGGCTGGGAGATCCTCAAGCTCTTCACCAACTGGAGGATGCTGCTCATCCTCCCCGCCGCATGGGCCAGCAACTTCTTCTACACCTACCAGTTCAACAACGTCAACGGCCTCCTCTTCACCCTCAGGACCAAGGGCCTCAACAACGTCTTCTACTGGGGCGCCCAGATGGTCGGCTCCGCCGGAATCGGCTACTTCCTCGACTTCGGGTTCTCCAGCCGCCGGAAGAGGGGACTCATCGGTGTCGCCGCCGTCGCCGTGCTCGGCACAGCCATCTGGGCAGGCGGACTCGCCAACCAGCTCACCTATCTGGACGGCACGTTCGATGACAAGATCGATTTCAAGCAGAGCAGGAGGTACGCCGGGCCCTTCCTGCTCTACTTCAGCTACGGATTGCTCGACGCCATGTTCCAGAGCCTCATCTACTGGATCATCGGCGCGCTCGCCAACGACTCCCAGATCCTCAGCAGGTACATACTACTATGTACTCTCACGGTCACGGTTTTCGTTTTGGCAACAATTTATTATGATACACTCGAGGCTCAGTCACTCGTATTAGAGACCAGTGATTAATCTTAACCTTGTTTACTTGGAATAATAATTTTGAACTGGTTAATTGGAAAGTTAGTACTATTCCAAATGACTAGTACCATTTGGGTATAAATTAGAATATACATACACTGCTATAACTAGAGAAAAGACAAGCCACTGTTTGATAGAAGAACATAAAGTATGTTGTTCTTATGACACTCTGTTTTGAGTTCCATGGTCTTAAGTTAACTAGCAGACTGTTCCCAGGAAAGGTTAACAATGGATACGATACTCCATAAACACAGGAGAGTCCACTGACTTTACACGGCTAGACTCAATATTAAACTGCTTGTAACATGCCATCTGAATCACCATTGCAGAAAGGTAGCGATCTTTCCATGTAAAGTGTGTAACTGTCTGATGACCTGGGGAGTTGAATTCTTTGGCCCCCGAGTCACGAGACATGACCAACACGGCAAGTAGTTCACAATCCAGATGCCTAGAGTCCACAAGGGGTAAAACATGATGTTATTCAGCTTCAGAATTCTTATCCAAGCTAATTAATGCATTGAAAAAGTTGCTGCTCTTGATAGAGATGTGCTACAGCAATAAATTTGATGATTGATAGGTTGTGATAGATAAATATTCTTAGCCCTCTACCCTTTTCCTTTAAAACAACTACAAGGATATGCTCTCCCAACTTTTCTGAACACTCTCACACATCATTCTTAATGTATCATGCATTTGTTAATTCGTTGAAGTGTAAGGCAAAGTGTCTACACATGCACATGCAGATAAGATGACCAAAGAGGGCTGAGGAGGGAAGAAAACCCAAAACACATAGGCCTAGTATGGCAGCGATTTTTTTTTCTTCTAAAACCTAAGTATTCTAAAACTGCAGTATTTACACGCTTGGGCAACAAATACTTAAAGTTCAGCTAAACCTCAGTTTGTGTTTCTCTGTTTAAAGAACTCTAAAAAAAACTCTGTTTAAAATAAGTCTCAGCTTCTACACGATACAATTCACACAGCCTTAATTTTATTTCATAAGAAACCAAATGCATCAAGACCTAACCGATCGGCTGATAAAACACATAATTTCCAGCAAAGAAATAAAGGAAGATAAGCCTATCAGGACTGCACTTGGTGCTTTTCAGTCAAAACGCTTTGCCTGAATAACATTTCAACTTTGTTGCAGATATGTGGGTTTCTACAAGGGAGTGCAGAGTGCGGGAGCAGCCGTGGCATGGCAAGTTGACACCCACAAGACATCCCTGCTATCGCAGCTGATCGTGAACTGGGGGCTGACCACTATCAGCTACCCGTTGCTCGCGGTCTTGGTGTTCTTGGCCGTGAAAGATGAGGACTACTCGGTCTCCTCCGTCGAAGAAGATGGCAAAGAGAAAGTTATGAAAATGGCTGCGCCATCAAGCTTGCACTGAGGAGATGATATGTTTTCCGATATATTCGGTGTGTTCGTCTCATCAAGTACACATCATCTCCCAAGTACAGTGGTTTAAGCCGTGGTGCGGTCTGTTGTGTTGTGTTTAATTAATTGTTACCGATGTGTAACTCATGGCGGCTGTAGTGTTTATTGGCAGTATCATGTGATTTTGTCCTCTGTTTGAAATGTCTTCAGTTCACTTCAGTCACATTACGGTTTTAATTCTTGTTTGGACCGTTATGTGAATCAAGAAACCGTAACAAGTTCACTACACCATGGACCAAACCTAGGGGCAGCTCTGCTGCCGGCAAAAACCCAGGTAATCAATTTTGTGTGATTAATTACTCACAGGTTTTTGTTTGGCAACAATTTATCATGATCCACTCATATTAGATACACTAATATTATAACCCTGTTTAAGATATATTATTGGACTGCTTATAAATGATAATTTAGTACTATTTGAAATGAATAGGCTTGTCTGATTAGAACGTACTACATATAGTGCTGAAGTTAACTACCGTGGCAAAGACATAAGCCACTGTTTTATGGAGTAGTAGAAGAACATATGTTGTTTGATGGTTCTCAGTTCTCACACAATTTGAGTCCGGTGATCGAGAGTTGACTAGCAGACTGCCCAGGAAAGTTTCACAATTGGGTAGGATATCCACTGACTTCACACGGCTAGATTTGATTTTAAATTGCTTGTAACATCACATCTGATCCTCATCGTAGAAAGGGGGTGATCTTTGCATGTAAAATACTCTACGATAATTGTTTTTGATGACCTGGGGAGTTGAATTCTTTGGCTTGTGAACAGATCAATACGGCAAGTACTAGTTTACATAAAGGATGATTTGCGCCTACATGTTCAGTATATGCTACACATGCCTAGAGTTCGGGTGTAGTCTCCCTTTCAAAATCTAATAATTATACAGAGGGAACATCATTTCTGTCTCACTCTTTTTTCCTCCTTTGGGATATACATGGGTCTTGTTTGCTGTGTGAAACCTGATGAATTCTTATCCAAGCTAATGCAAGGGGAAAGTTGTCCTTGTTGATAGAGATATGCTTGATCAATGAACTTGATGCTTGATAGGTTCTGATGGATAAAGATTCTTATCCAACAACCTTTTCTTTCAAAATAGCTACACAATATGCTCTCCAATGGCCGGTCTTAAAAAATCCAGTATGGAGCGTCGGAAGAAGCTTTGGTGTATTTTCTGAAGAGCCTCATGCATCATTCTTTTTTTTTTTGAAACGGAGACAAAAGCTTTGCCCCATCCATTAATTAAGTAGAAGGTGTCCAGTTTTTTTAGGAGAAAATCGGACAAAAACCTACAACACCAAGGCCAAGCCCACCCAAACACCAACACCACACGGGCAAACGCCCACACACACCGACCACCACACACATCGATAACCAAACCTAAGAGAAGATCCAAATAGCCACACGAAACAACACACCAACCACGACACTCCTACACTGCACCGACAAAGATATGCCGAGAAAGAGGGGGAAGCCATCAAGAGACTCCAGATGTATATCTGGCAGCACCCCTCAATATGATGTATCATGCATTTTTTAATTCTGTGAAGTACAAGGCATAGTGCCTTCTAGGAATATGCACATGCAGATAAGATGACCAAAGATAGCTGGTGTGGGAAGAAAACTGGAAACACATAGTTTTTATTTCCTTGATGATGGAGAAGGGAAAGCCTCTAAGCTTCTGCACAAGAACAACCCTATTTATTTTTCTAAAACATGCCAGATAAATCAAGACCAAACAAATCGGCTTAGAAAACACATAGTTTTGCAAAATGAAAATTGGAGATTCACCCATTAGGACTGCTTTTGGTGGTGTTGGTCAATCAAAATGCTTTGTCTGAAAATAAGATTTCAACTCTTTTGCAGATATGTTGGTTTGTACAAGGGAGTGCAGACTGCAGGAGCAGCGGTGGCATGGCAAGTTGACACCCACAATTCAGTGTGTTCGTGTCACCAAGTACGCAACATCATCACAAGTACAGTGGTTTATTAGGCCGAATCTCGTGCTGTGTTTAATTTTTTACCAATGTGTATAGCTCATGGCGGTCTGGAGTTGAAGATGAAGTGCATCTCAAGGATTTTGATGTAATTTTTGGTTTTTTTAAGATGTTTTGTACTGTTTGTTGTTTCTTTTAATGCTAATAAAGTCTTATTTGCAAAAAAAAGAAATGGAAATAATTATCCGTACGGAACAGACCAAAAGTTTTTTTACCGTTAACTAGTTAAATGCCCGTGCGTTGCAATGGGTTTTAATTTTTTTGGCATTTCTAAAGACAAAAAATAGCATGTGTCTCAAAAATTATAGTCATCTTTATTCTAAAAATAATAAAATCCTACTCCATCAAATTTCTTTTCTCCGCACACACCATAAGCTCTTTAGGTTTTTCTCATCCTTATAGATAATCTTCCATCTTTGTTCAGCTCACTCCACCTAAACCTACAAATAATCCTCCTTTCTCAAATTAGAATCCTCATTACGCACTGTGGTAGAACTACATTTAATTTCTTCACACCGCTACCAGAACTATTAACTATTTATATTTGTTCCTCTTAAGTCGAGTAGGTACGATGAAACCCTGATAACAGCTTATCACACACTCAATCGACAACAAATCATAGTGACAAATAAAATGCAGTTTGTTGTGAATCTCACATTCAAAACTATCAGTAGTTAACAAAAAAACAATTCAACATTTTCAAATAACAAAAGTGTACATTGGAATATAACTCTAATCACCTGGACAACACAATGGAATAATAACTACTTGAATCGTCGCCCAAACAGCATCCACGAGAGGACCAAGTTGGACAATGGCACGACCCAGCGCTCGGCGAACCATGTGTAGAGGCTGAACGGGATCATGAATAGGAGAAATGTCTCGTCCACCATGAACTGGATGAAGAAGTGGACCCCTTCTTCATCCTCTTCTTCGCCATTCTAGACCCCTTGTCTCTCCATGACTTTACTAAGAAGCCACTCTTGTAGCATTTTCAGACACAAATACCTTGGTATGGTAGTAGATACGTACCTTTGTTTATGCTTTCAGACTTCATCTCATCTTTTGCTCCCATACAAAACACATATCCTTGTTCAACACTGTTAGTTGTGGATGCCTGACCTATCCACCCACAATTTGGGACCGATTAATGCCTACAAGAAGAGACGACACTATCACCATGAGACGATTATGACCTAGTACTATTGGCTATACTCTCCCCCTCCCCCTCCCCCCCCACACACATGAGATCTTTCATTCCAAATAAATTACGTGCATGATTCAAATAACATGCATCTGATATAGGAGGTCATTCTTCGTATGCACTCCAAAATACTCAATTAAATTTTTCTGTAAGATAAATTTCCTTTGGTGAACTATGCTATGCAAGTAAGCCACAAATTTAATTAAAGAAAGAAGCAAGGGTACAACAAACTGGTCGCATTACATCACACATAATCGGATGCACCATCATGACTATAACATTTGTGATGCAAAGACCCCAAAATACATTTATAACCACCAACATCAAAGCGCACAAAAGCCTGTCCAAGAACTTATACCGTACCTTCATATTTCTGTCTAACGTAAAACATGCCAAAAGGTCAGGTATTCTCTTGTTTATATTATTCTATTTGTACGTACACAACAAATATCCAATGGCCAGGCTCGATAGATCAACAATAATGTGTAAATCAAAATGTCAAACTGACATGGGCAAGAAGAAAGCAACCTTGTATGTAGCTTCATGTGTGGTCTCTCCGAGAGAGGTCAAAATAAAAAAAGGTCAAACTTTTAGCAATGTATCCGCGTCAATTAGCTTATAACACCACTGAACTTTCAGTCAATGAAATAATAAAAGAAATAGTCCAGACTACTTATCAAACAACTATGTTTTCATCATGCAACTTCGTTGTTCGACTACTAAAAAATCAACAAAAAGTCACAAATTAACGCGAAAGTGTTTACCTCTGAAACAATCTCATCAGGGCACAAGCGTGTATACTTATCAAGGTATTCAGTAGGAGTTTGACATAGTGATCATTCACCACAGATAAAAAAGGAATTTCACACAATTTAAAACGACCATTTCATTAGTACCATTTCTATTATTTGTTTACATTATAAACTCTACTAAAATGATCCATGAGAGGATGTTGTTACACATTACTTATCTGAAAACGCCTATGATATAATCTACATAGGCTACCATCAAACTATGTACGAATGTAAAATATATGACTTGTCTTCAAGGAGTAGCAGCAAAATAATTTACATGTGCTCAAAATTACCCCCCACACACATGTAAACCTTTCCTGTTCCTCGTCTACCAACACTTCATAAATATGTGCTTGCACTCTTAGATAATGCAGACAAGATTAGGTAATTGTTTCTGCTAGCTGCTGAAACATAGTTAGAAGAAAACAAAATGGATCTCTTCAAGCTATAGAACAGTGAAACATGTAGTTCATATGCTAAGCTGAAAGCATAAAATTAATTAGCTATCATGGTTTATTTCTGCCATTGCACTAAATTAAGTCTTGGTGCCATAATACTGTACTTATATTAGTCCGTCACAACAAAAGGGAAGTAAAATTGTCCTGAAATAACTGAAAAGCAGCAAAACATGTAACTTTTAGCCAAAATCTTGTCTAATTATCTATCTTTTAGCAAGAACGGGAAATGAATACAATAAACTTTCAAAGCGAACGACAAAAATTATTATGGATACCAAAGTATTTCTTAGAAAGAAAACAAAGGTTATACAACTCAGAGACAATAAAGAGAGCTTTGGAGCTACCAATGATCGTGAGGCTGCTTCAAGCATCTTGACTCAAGGTGCAGAAACAGTGTACAGGGGCACCGATAGAAACACACAGGATCACAATGAACTCCTGGTGTAAGAAAGTATATGAAGCATAAAGTTGAAGAAATATATCCGTATTACATCGGCTGAAAATAAAATAGTTACAGCAGAAATTGGTCACTGGATGTGGATGACTGGGAACTGAGCGGCTTGGGCACTCCTACCGTCCTACATTGCAAATGGGCACCAAATATGGTGAAATGGGTAGAGGAAAACCATACATAAGGGAACCGTGGTGTAGGCAAAAAGAGAAAAATATGGTGGCCAATGTTGATGGGTGCTACATGTCACAACATGGGCGCATACAGATGTAACCATAGTGCTGGACTCGTCAGCAGCATAGGTACTAGGAATCAGCGGCGACATCGCATACCTGTCTATCATTGACAACAGGTATTACAGCAGTGCAGCCTGACCATGTGCTCCCTTAAAAGCTTCTTCGCTATTCCCCTAAGAAGGAACAATTTGTACAACACTTCATCAAGAGTAATCAGTTCATATGCTATGCAGACAAAATTAAAAGAATTTTGACTCAAGCATTTTATCCGACAGATGACTGACCAGATCAGAGAGTTTCCTTAATCCCGAGGTTCAGGAGCGGCTTAGCAGCAATACACGTACACATACACACATGATATCAAGGAGCAACCTGAGATCGCTGCAGCCACCGGATACGACGATTCACACGAGTTTCCCTACTCCTCCCCTAGCCGCTCCTCCGGTCGGTGCATCGGTGCGGAGAAGAAAATTCACACCCTGAAGTATAATCAATAACATGGTATCAAACTACAAAACTAAGAGATTAGCTCTTCTATAGTCTAAAAAGTGCTCTCTTCATTTTGAAGTATGATATCTTCATTGTACACTGTATCAGTTCCCAAATCATAAAACAGATCCATGGTTAAAAATAGACACTTGCTCAGACTACTTTTTACTAACTTTGATTTATTTGTTAAGGGTTCAGATTAGCCTATACTCACCTTTAGGTTATCGTGAGATATTCACCCTTTAACTTCAAGTTGGGCAGTCGGGTGATTTTTTGTTTTTTAGAATTTTGGCAGGCGCTCCACCATTCGATTGGATCCCTAGGGGATCAGAGCAAGGAAAACAAGAAAAAATCGAAAAAAGCAGCGAGGTAAGAACCTCAAGGCTACTCAAAAGCCTACCACAAGGAGGACTTTCCTGCATAGTCTCCCGAATCAGCGGAGGTCTGGGTGATTCTACGAATCACCTTATAATAAATAACAAAGTTTATACCTACTGTTCACCTACTATAATTAACTGAACCTATCAAGAGTAGTACATGATCAATGTCAATACCTGGACCTTCCATTCACTCGAGCTCCAGTATCATTCCGGTTTTCATAACAATGGTGGGGCTCGTAGTTTGCTCTAGTGCTCATCACAGTGAAAGAAGAGACCAGATTAATTTTAAAACTAAAGCATCATGGTTTTGTGCTTAAGTGATGCCGAGGAATTCTTGTGTTTCTACACATTCCATTGAGCCTCTCATACGGAAGGATAAAAGATCTAGCAAGAAACTCACTCCACGCCTGCTATATGTAGTGGCGTGCATAAGTAAACTACTCCCTCCGTCCCATATTAGTTGACTTAGATTTGTCAAAATTTGGATAAACTATATACTAAATAGTGTCTAGATTCATCCAAATCTAGACAAATTTGAGTCAACTAATATGGGTCGGATGGAGTATTAAAAACAAATTGAAATCTGCTTCCTGATTTAGCCTCCAATCTTCGCTCCAAAAATCTAAACCCTAATCCCCTACCTCCTGACCCCTCGCTGGAGTATGCATGCAATGGAAGCCACACATCTCTTCCCATTCCCATCCCCATCTGCTGACCACCGTCTAGTCAAGGGGTGAAGAGCAGGATGATCGACCGTGTTGACAAGAAAGCATCGCTATGGAAGAAGACAGCGACGAGAAACCTTTTACCTGGCTCAGGGTCGGTGGCATCGGCGACTGAGAGGTGGAGGTGGGTGGATATGTATTCCAAGGGGTCCCTGACGACGTCGACGCCATTGGTAGGGTCGCCGGGGGCAGCGCGACACAGTATCGGTCCGATCGAAGCGCTCGACGCGGCCGCCCTTGCGCAAGCGCAGGGGCAGGGCACCGATAAAATCACGATGACGAGGAGATATGGGGGAGCGGATTATGGCAGACGCGGGATTATCGGATCACTTAGTTTGCTAACCAGCAGCGCTTCAGCCCGTTAATAAGGGCCCAATCGGTCGGCTCCGTGGTACGAAGGAACAGGCGAAGGCAACGACGAAACGCTTTGACGTATTGGTCGACGACGGAACCTGAGGTTCTTTTTAGACAGTAGAGATTGTAATTAAGTTTTATGTCACACTAAGCTGTACTACCAGTTTATTAGACTAACACGGAGTTTAAGAAAAAAGTCTGACCATAAAATTGATCAATAAGACATGAATTATATATCGTAAAAATTTGTTTGTACTAGTTAAACATGAATTAAACTCTATGTCCCTCCTGCACGTTCCATGCATTTGTTTGTGAATAAGTACCAGCCACATTGAGCGGGACGAGGAGGAGGAAGCACAGACGCCCTCCTAGTGTTGGCGGCGTGACCGCGCCGCAAAGATCAACATGTACTAGTTGGAGCAGCTCCTCTGCTCTGAACGTGGCCTATTGTGGGAATGGCGTTCGCCATTGTTTACCTGCGAGGAAGGCTTCGCAAAGCTCACCGGTGGGCACGACTTCTCGCATGCCGCGCACCAAGCCCTCTTCTGTGATGCCTCGAAGTGGAGGTGGCCAACGTCAGGAATATGAAACATGTATTTCTCTGGGGGCCAAAGACCACAATATATAATACAGATACATGTGTGAGTATGCAGGAAGTCCCCTAACATACGGGAAAACTACAATATACAAATATATACATCTAACACCCTTTCTCAAACTCATGATGGATCCACAACACTGAGTTTGGAGAGTAAGAAATCATGCTGCGCTTTGGTCTGTGCCTTCGTGAAGAAATCCGTCAACTGTAAATCTGAAGGCACATACTGAAGCGCAACAACCTGAGCACGTGTATAGAAAGCATCAACACCAATATGCTTTGTAAGCTCATGCTTGACCGGATCACGTGCAACACTAATAGCACATGTACTGTCAGACAAAACCAGAGTGAGTGTGGTAATAGAGACCCCAAATCCGCAAGTAACCACCGTAACCAGGTCATCTCAGCAGTCAACAAGGCCATAGCACGCAACTCAGCCTCAACACTCGAACGAAAAACCGTTGTCTGTTTCTTCGTCTTCCAAGCAATAAACGAACCACCAAGAAACACACAGTAAGCAGAAAGTGAACGGCGATCCAAAGGATCACTCGCCCACGTAGCGTCCGAATAGCACTGAAGCTGGAGGGAGCTGGAACGAGGAAAGAAAAGGCGACGAGTGATCATATCACAAAGGTAACGAAGAACACGGAGAAGATGACTGTAGTGAACAGTGGTAGAAGCAGAAACAAACTGACTCAGAATATGAACAGGATAAGAAAGGTCAGGACGAGTGACAACAAGATAAACAAGACTCCCAACAAGATGACGATAACGCGTCGGATCAGAAAGATGATCATCATCAGTAGGTTGAAGCTTAACATTAAGCTCCATAGGGGTCTCAATAGTGCGCTCATCCCCAAGAGCAGCACGAGCAAGAAGATCCTGAATATACTTTTCCTGGGAGATGTAAAAGCCATCAGAAGTGGAAGAAACCTCAATCCCAAGAAAGTATCGAAGAGGACCAAGATCAGTCACAAGGAACTGATCACGAAGACAAGCCTTAACAAAGGCGATATACTCAGAATCATCACCAGTAATGATCATATCATCAACAGAGAGAAGAAGAAGAGTGCGCCCACGAGGAGAAGTGTGAACAAACAGCGCTAGATCATGAGCATTAGGGGAGAAACCAGCAGCAGTCACTACAGAAGCAAAGCGCTCAAACCAGGCACGAGGAGCCTGTTTGAGGCCATAAAGAGAACGTCGAAGACGACAAACCATCCCCTCGGGAACCGAATACCCAGGAGGAGGCTGCATATAAATATCCTCACTCAACTCACCATTGAGAAAGGCGTTCTGAACATCAAGCTGGGACACAGAACAGTGACGAACAGAAGCAACAACAAGAAGAGTACGCACTGTGGTCATATGAGCCACAGGAGCAAAGGTCTCATCATAGTCACGACCATGCTCCTGCTGAAAACCACGAGCCACAAGACGCGCTTTATAGCGCTCAAGAGATCCATCAGAGCGGGTCTTAATCTTATAGACCCACTTACACATGATAGGACGAACACCGGGAGGGGGAGAAACAAGATCCCAGGTGCCAGTGCGCTCAAGCACAGCAATCTCCTCATCCATGGCCAGTTGCCATTCAGGATGATGCTCAGCATCCCGATAAGAAGTCGGCTCGGAGGCAACAAAAAGACCATACTGAGTAGGAGAATAACGGTTGGGGGCACGACGCTGACGAACAGGACGAGTAGAGGGAAGCTCATCAGAGGAAGACGACTCAAGAGACGATGATGAAGAAGAAGAAATAACAGAGGAAGACTCGGGAGAACGAGGAGAACTAGGAGAACTAGACGGAGCAGAGGAGGACGGTGTCGAAGAAGAGACATCAGGGGAAGGAGATCCTGAAGAAGACACAATAGGAGTGGAAGGAGGTGTGTCAGGAAAGAGAAGAAAAGAGATATCTTCCACCGGGTAGGTACCAACGGTGGGACGAGGATAGAAAGGACGCGTCTCATCAAAAGTAACATCACGAGAGATACGCATCCGATGACCAACGGGGTCCCAACAACAATAGCCCTTATGCTCATTACTGTATCCAAGAAAAAAACACTCAACAGACTGAGCGGTCAGTTTGGTGCGTTCCCGAGGAGCAAGAAGAACATAGCAAACACAACCAAACAAGCGAAGCATGGAGTAGTCTGGAGACTGTCCAGATAGGCGCTCAAGAGGGATACCACCCTGCAGAGCGATAGAAGGCTGAATATTGATGAGGTAAGCGGACGTAGCAACAACCTCAGCCCAGAAGTGCAGCGGAAGAGAAGAAACAATCATCATGGCACGAGTGGTCTCAAGAAGTTGACGATGCTTACGCTCAGCAACGCCATTCTGGGCATGGGCGCCGGGATAGGAGAACTGAGCAAGGGTGCTCTGCTCAGCAAGAACACCTCGCAACATCTGGAAGATATACTCACCAGCAGAATCAACATGAAACACACGAATGCGGGTAGAATATTGAGTACAGACCTGTTGGAATTATGCCCTAGAGGCAATAATAAAAATGTTATTGTTATAATTCTTGTTCATGATAAAGTTTATATTCCATGCTAGAATTGTATTAAGCGGAAACTTTGATACTTGTGTGGTTTATGAACAACACCGTGTCCCTAGTACGCATCTATGGACTAGCTCATTGATTAATGATGGTTAAGGTTTCCTAACCATAGACATGAGTTGTCGATTAATAATGAGATCATGTCATTAGGAGAATGATATGATGGACATACCCAAATTAAGCAGAGCAATTAGATCGTGTCATCGTGTTCATCTTTGCGAAGCTTTTTCCTATGTCAAATATTGTATTCCTTAGACCATGAGATAATGCAACTCCCTGGTATCGGAAGAAAGCTTTGAGGTCATCAAACGTCATCCTATGTGAGGGTGATCATAAAGGTGTCTCTCAGGTGATCGGAAAGTACTTGTTGGGTTGTATGTATCGAGATGGAATTTGTCCCTCCCGAGTCGGAGAGATATACTTCGGGCCCACTCGGTAATCGATATCAATAGCGCTTGCAAGCACGTGGTTAAGGAGTTAATCACAAAGTAATATCGGATTACGGAACGAGTAAAGTACTTGCCGTGAACGAGATTGAACTAGGTATGCCGATACCAACGATCGAATCTCGGGCAAGTAAAATATCGCGTGACGAAGGGAATACATATATGGGATTAATTGAATCCTGGCATCGTGGTTCATCCGATATGATCATCTATGAATATGTGGGAGTCAATATGGGTTTCCAAATCCCGCTATTTATTATTGATAGAAGATCATGTCTGCATATTCTCGAACCCGTAGGGTCACACACTTAACGTGCATCGATGCTAGGATAGAATGGATAATTGGTTTATGAGTTTTTGTTCGGAGTCTCGGATGAGATCCAGGACATCACGAGAGGTTCTGGAATGGTCCGGAGAATAAGATTCATATAAAGGAAAGCAGTTTTTGGATTTCGGAATCGTTTCGGAGTATTCGGTATTGTACCGGAAGGTTCTAGAAGCTTCCGGAGTGGGACCAACGTGGCACCACTTGTCGGAGTTCTGCGTGGGCCTAAGAGGGAGTGCCCTGGCCGCTTTGGGCCAGGGGCACAAGGCCCCATAGGCCCAGCCGGCCAAATCCTAGGGGAAACCCTAGGGAACCCTTCTAGAAGGAGGGGGGAAACTTGCCCCCCACTCCAACCCTTGGGGCCGCCGCCCTAGGGATTGGAGGAGGGGACAAGGGGGACGGACAGCCCCCTATATAAGGTGGGCAGGGGCGCACCCCTCCCCCCACTCCTCCAACCCTAGCCGCCGTCCTGCTGCCCTCCACCTCTCTCTCTCCCGACTGCGCGTAGGCGAAGCCCTGCCGCAGAAACTCTCCACCATAGCACCACGCTGTCGTGCTGCAGATCCAATCTATCTCTCCACCCCACTTGCTGGACCAAGGAAGGAGGAGACGTCGCGGCACCGTACGTGTGCATCTCTCGGAGGCGCCGCCACTTGCGGCGTAGGATCAGATCGGATCGCGAGGAGGAGACGGCAAGTACGACTACACCAACCACGTTCTGTTGAACGTTTCCGCTGTGCGATTTCTTCAAGGGTATGAAGATCTCATCTATCTCTCTTGTTGATTGCATCTCCTAGGTCAGATCTTGGCTTTCTTGTTCGCATCCGTAGAATTTTTTTGATTTACTATGCTGCGAAACCCTTTAGTGCTATCAGAGCTAGATCTATGCATAGATGTGTTTCACGAGTAGAACGCAACATGCTTGTTGCAGGCATTGATGTTTTCTGTTGCAAGCCTCTTGTTGTGTATTTCTTATGTCACGACATAGTGAGATCGAAGCGGTCCAGGCCAACTTTACGCGACCTCGTTCGCGAGACCGGCTCCGCACTTGACGTGTGGCTTGTTCCACACATGCGGCTGGTGGATGCCAGTTTCTCTCACTATAGTAGTCATGGGATTTACACCGGATGTTAGCAACCATAATATCACCGTTGTGGCTTTCCGTAGGTAAGAATCGTTCTTAGCTTGTTACTCACATAAGCCACGTAAAACATGCAACAACAAAGTAGAGGCGTCTAACTTGTTTTTACAGGGAGTGTTTTGTGATATGGTATGGCCCAAGACGTGATGTGTATGTTGTATGCAATGATCATGTTTTGTAATATTTCACGACTTGCATGTCGATGAGTACACAACCGGCAGGAGCCATATGGTTGTCTTTATAATTGTGTATGACCTGTGTGTCAACTTCTTATACGCCATGTAATAGCTTTACTTTATCGCTAAGTAGTTAGCAATAGTTGTAGTTGCTATTCGTGGTGGAGGCAATCATGGTGGAGTGATGGAGATCATGCTGGCACGCACAAGATGGAGATCATTGCGCGGAGATTGGCTATACCATGTCACATAAAATCATATGCATGTGATGTTTATCCTTTTATGTATCTTATTATGCTTAGATCGCGATGGTAGCATTATAAGATGATTCCTCACTTAAAGATCAAGATAAAATTCTGTTCTCCCCATGTATGCACCGTTGCAAAAGTTCGTCGTGTCCAAGAATCACGTGATGATCGGGTGCTATAAACTCTACGTTCACATACAACGGGTGCAAGCCAGTTTTGCACATGCAGAAATACTTGGGTTTGACTTGATGAGCCTAGCATGTACAGACATGGCCTCGGAACACACGAACCGAAAGGTTAAACATGAGTCATATGAATGATATGATCGACACTTCGTTGTCCACCATTGAAACCACCTCTCTTCTCGTGAAGATCGGATTAGGTGTGGTGAATTTGGATCATGTTCACTAAACAACTTGAGGGATGTTGAATTTAGTGGGAGTTCATCTAGTAATTTGATTAAGTTGAACTAGTTATCGTGAACATAGTCTAAATTGTATTTGCAAATTTTGTAGATCAAATGGCTAAGTCCAACTTCAACTTCAACGTTTTTGCTGAGAAAGAAAAGCTTAAGAACAATGGGTCTAACTTCACCAACTGGTTCCGCAATCTGAGAATCATTCTCGCTGGCGGACAAAAGGACTATGTACTAGAGAAAGCGCTATGTGACGCCCCTGCTAATGATGCGCCAGCTGATGAAAAGGCCGTGTATCAGTCACGCAAAGATGATTATGGAGTGATTAAGAGTACCATGTTGTTTGCTATGGAATTGGACCTTCAAAATCGTTTTGAGGAGTTCGTCGGGCCCTTTGAGATACTTGAGGAACTGAAAACCATGTTTCAGACTCAAGCCTGTTCTGAGAGATATGAGATCTCTGAGAAGTTCTTTAACTACAAGATGGAGGAAGGGAGTTCCGTTAGTGAGCACGCCATAAAGATGTCGGGCTACACTCAATGCCTTGAGCAACTGGACTGCAAGATTCCAGAAGAGCTCAAGATTGACAGAGTTCTGCAATCCCTCCCTCCTAGCTACAAAGGTTTTGTAGTTACTCACAATCAAATTGGTTCCACTGATACGATCACTGAGCTCTTCGCTAAGCTGAAAGCTGCGGAGGTGGACATCAAGAAAGATAATCATGTGTTGATGGTCAACAAGACCCCTAGCTTTAAGAAAGGTAAGGGTGCAAAGAAATCCTTCAAGAAAGGCAGCGGCAAGCGCGTTGCCCTGCTGAGAAGAAGCTCAAGTCTGGACCTAAGCCGGAAACTGAGTGCTTCTATTGCAAGGACAAGGGTCACTAGAAACGCAACTGTCCGAAGTACTTATCGGACAAGAAGGCTGACACCACTAAAGGTATATTTGATATACATGTTATTGATGTTTACCTTACTAGCGCTCGTTGTAGTGCCTGGGTATTTGATACTGGTTCAGTTGCTAATATTTGTAACTCGAAACAGGAGCTACGGAATAGACGGCGGCTAGCAAGGGATGAGGTGACGATGCGCATTGGCAATGGTCAAGAGTTGATGTGATGGCCGTCGCCACGCTCTCCTTAGTTTTTCCTTCGGGATTAGTTTTAAACCTTAATAAGTGTTATTATGTGCCTGCGTTGAGCATGAACATTATATCTGGATCGTGTTTATTGCAAGACGATTATTCGTTTAAATCAGAGAATAATGGTTGTTCTATTTATATGAATAACATCTTTTATGGTCATGCACCTGTTGTGAATGGTTTATTTCTTCTGAATCTCAAAAGCAATGAAACACACATCCATAACATTGAGTCTAAGAGATGCAAAGTAGATAGTGATAATTCAACTTATTTGTGGCACTGCCGTCTAGGTCATATTGGTGTAAAAACGCATGAAGAAACTCCATTCTGATGGACTTTTGGAGTCTCTTGATTTTGAATCATTTGACACGTGCGAGCCATGCCTCATGGGCAAGATGATCAAAACTCCGTTCTCCGGAATAATGGAGCGAGCAACGGACTTGTTGGAAATCATACATACCGATGTATGCGGACCAATGAGTGTTTTGACGCACGGTGGATATCGCTATTTTCTCACTTTTACTGATGACTTAAGTAGATATGGGTATATCTATTTAATGAAACATAAATCTGAAACGTTTGAAAAGTTCAAAGAATTTCAGAATAAAGTGGAAAACCATCGTAACAGGAAAATTAAATTTCTACGATCCGATCGTGGAGGTGAATATTTGAGTTATGATTTTCTCACGCATCTTAAAGCAAGCGGAATCGTTTCGCAACTCACGTCACCCGGAACACCACAACGTAATGGTGTGTCTGAACGCCGGAATCGAACTCTATTAGATATGGTGCGATCAATGATGTCTCTTACGGATTTGCCGTTATCATTTTGGGGTTATGCATTAGAAACCGCTGCATTCACTTTAAATAGGGCACCATCTAAATCCATTGAGATGGCACCGTATGAACTATGGTTTGGTGCTAAACCTAAGTTGTCGTTTCTTAAAGTTTGGGGATGCGAAGCTTACATCAAGAAGTTGATGCCGGACAAGCTCGAACCCAAAGCGGAGAAATGCGTCTTCATAGGATACCCTAAGGAAACTATTGGGTATACCTTCTACCACAGACCCGAAGGCAAAGTGTTTGTTGCAAAGAACGGATCCTTTCTTGAGAAGGAGTTTTTCTCGAAAGAAGTGAGTGGGAGGAAGGTAGAGCTAGACGAGGTTATTGAACCTTCTCTTGAGGTGGAGAGTAGCGCATCACCTGAAATTGTTCCAGTGCCGTTTGCACCAACAAAAGAGGAAGCTAATGACGAGGATCATGAAACTTTGAACGATGCTGCTACTAAACTTCACAGGTCAACAAGGTCACGTGCCACTCCTGAATGGTACAGCAACCCTGTCTTAACCGTCTTGTTGGTACACAACAGTGAACCTGCGAACTATGAGGAAGCAATGATGAGCCCAGACTCTGAGAAATGGCTAGAGGCCATGAAATCTGAATTGGGATCCATGAGCGAAAACCAAGTATGGACTTTGGTGCACCCTCCTAGCGACCGTAAGGCCGTTGAGTGCAAATAGATTTTCAAGAAGAAATCGGACGCGGATGGTAATGTTACTGTCTATAAAGCTTGGCTTGTCGCAAAAGGGTTTCGGCAAGTTCAAGGTGTTGACTATGATGATACTTTCTCTCCCGTAGCGATGTTTAAGTCCATTCGGATTTTATTAGCAATTGCTGCGTTTCATGATTATGAAATATGGCAGATGGATGTCAAGACTGCGTTCCTCAATGGCAACATTGATGAAGAGTTGTATATGATGCAGCCCGAAGGTTTTGTCGATCCTAAGGATGCTGATAAGGTGTGCAAACTTCAACGTTCCATTTATGGACTGAAGCAAGCATCTCGGAGTTGGAACGTTCGTTTTGATCAAGTGATCAAGAGCTTTGGATTTGTTCCAAATTGCTACGAAGCTTGTATCTACAAGAAAGTGAGTGGGAGCTCGGTGACATTTTTAGTACTATATGTGGATGACATATTGATTATTGGAAATGACATTGGTATGCTTAACGATGTGAAGAGTTATTTGAATAAATGTTTTTCAATGAAAGACCTAGGAGAAGCTGCTTATATATTAGGCATCAAAATCTATAGAGATAGACAAATACACCTAATAGCTTTAACCAAAGTACATACCTAGACAAAGTTCTGAAAAGGTTCATAATGGATAAAGCAAAGAAAGGTTCATTGCCCATGTTGTCAGGTAAGATATTGAGCAAGACTCAGTCTCCGGCTACGATAAACGATAGAGAAACTATGAGCAAAGTGACATATGCCTCGGCCATAGGTTCTATCATATATGCCATGCTGTGTACTAGACCGGATGTGTCCAATGCTCTTAGTTTGACGAGCATATACCAAAGTGATCCAGGAGTGGAACACTGGACAGCCGTAAAGAACATCCTAAAGTATTTAAATAGGACTAAAGAAATGTTCTTGGTCTATGGAGGTGATGAGCAGCTCGTCGTAAAAGGTTACGTCGACGCTAGTTTCGACACCGACCCGGATGATTCTACATCTCAGACAGGATACGTTTATATTTTGAATGGAGGAGCCGTGAGCTGGAGAAGCTGCAAGCAAAGCGTGATCACGGGATCTACAGTAGAAGCGGAATGCATGGCTGCTTCAGAAGCGTCAAGTGAAGGAGTTTGGATCAGGAACTTCATCACTGAGCTTGGTGTGGTTCCAAGTGCCTTGGACCCACTAGAGATATTGTGCGACAACACTGGCGCCATAGCACTGGCTAAGAAACCAAGATATCATCCAAATACCAAGCACATAAACCGCCGTTTTCATATAATTCGAGATTATATAACAGATGGAGATCTGAAGATTAGCAAAGTACATACGAATCTGAATGTCGCAGATCCGTTGACTAAACCTCTTCCACGAGCAAAACATGATCAGCACCTTAATGCCATGGGTCTTAGATCGTTGCCAGATGTAAACTAGATTATTGACTCTAGTGCAAGTGGGAGACTGTTGGAATTATGCCCTAGAGGCAATAATAAAGATGTTATTGTTATAATTCTTGTTCATGATAAAGTTTATATTCCATGCTAGAATTGTATTAAGCGAAAACTTTGATACTTGTGTGGTTTATGAACAACACCGTGTCCCTAGTACGCCTCTATGGACTAGCTCATTGATTAATGATGGTTAAGGTTTCCTAACCATAGACATGAGTTGTCGATTAATAATGAGATCATGTCATTAGGAGAATGATATGATGGACATGCCCAAATTAAGCAGAGCAATTAGATCGTGTCATCGTGTTCATCTTTGCGAAGCTTTTTCCTATGTCAAATATTGTATTCCTTAGACCATGAGATAATGCAACTCCCTGGTATCGGAAGAAAGCTTTGAGGTCATCAAACATCATCCTATGTGAGGGTGATCATAAAGGTGTCTCTCAGGTGATCGGAAAGTACTTGTTGGGTTGTATGTATCGAGATGGAATTTGTCCCTCCCGAGTCGGAGAGATATACTTCAGGCCCACTCGGTAATCGATATCAACAGCGCTTGCAAGCACGTGGTTAAGGAGTTAATCACAAAGTGATATCGGATTACGGAACGAGTAAAGTACTTGCCGTGAACGAGATTGAACTAGGTATGCCAATACCAACGATCGAATCTCGGGCAAGTAAAATATCGCGTGACGAAGGGAATACATATATGGGATTAATTGAATCCTGGCATCGTGGTTCATCCGATATGATCATCAATGAATATGTGGGAGTCAATATGGGTTTTCCAGATCCCGCTATTGATTATTGATAGAAGATCATGTCTGCATATTCTCGAACCCGTAGGGTCACACACTTAACGTGCATCGATGCTAGGATATAATGGATAATTGGTTTATGAGTTTTTGTTCGGAGTCTCGGATGAGATCCAGGACATCACGAGAGGTTTCGGAATGGTCCGGAGAATAAGATTCATATAAAGGAAAGCAGTTTTTGGATTTCGGAATCGTTTCGGAGTATTCGGTATTGTACCGGAAGGTTCTAGAAGCTTCCGATGTGGGACCAACGTGGCCCCACTTGTCGGAGGGCTGCGTGGGCCTAAGAGGGAGTGCCCTGGTCGCTTTGTTCCAGGGGCACAAGGCCCCATAGGCCCAACCGGCCAAACCCTAGGGGAAACCCTAGGGAACCCTTCTAGAAGGAGGGGGAAACTTGCCCCCCACTCCAACCCTTGGGACTGCCGCCCTAGGGCTTGGAGGAGGGGCCAAGGGGGCTGGCCAGCACCCTATAAGGTGGTCAGGGGCACACCCCTCCCCCTACTCCTCCAACCCTAGCCGTCGTCCTGCTGCCCTCCCCCTACTCTCTCTCTCCCGACTGCGCGTAGGCGAAGCCCTGCCGCAGAAACTCTCCACCATAGCACCACGCCGTCGTGTTGCAGATCCTATCTATCTCTCCACCCCACTTGCTGGACCGAGGAAGGAGGAGACGTCGCGGCACCGTACGTGTGCATCTCTCGGAGGCGCCGCCACTTGCGGCGTAGGATCGGATCGGATCGCGAGGAGGAGACGGTAAGTACGACTACACCAACCACGTTCTGTTGAACGTTTCCGCTGTGTGATTTCTTCAAGGGTATGAAGATCTCATCGCTCTCTCTCGTTGATTGCATCTCCTAGATTAGATCTTGGCTTTCTTGTTCGCATCCGTAGAATTTTTTTAATTTACTATGCTGCGAAACCCTTTAAGACCATGGCCTCAAAACGCTGATATATGGAGAGCACCTCACTGCGAGAGCGCATAAAATACAACCAAGTGTACCGAGAAAAATCATCGATGAATAAAATATAGTAGCGATTGAAATGGATCGTATGGGCACCTAGAGGGGGGGGGGTGAATAGGTACTAACCAATTTTTAATACTTTTTCAATTTTAGGCTTGACACAAAGTAATTTATCTAGATATGTAACTATGAGAATTTCCCTATATGCAACCCTAGCTACTAAGTACGTAAAGAGAGGAGCGAAGGAACCGTAGTGGAGCACGCGGAGACACAGAGATTTGTTTTACCGCAGTTCCTTCCTTGTTAAGGGAAATACATCTGCGTTGGAGGGGTGGGCGGTTCTAAGACCACCACGCCACAATAGGCCTCACCCTATTCTCCGATGGATCTCGCCGCGAGAGGCCTGATCCACCTTCTCCACTATTGAAACCCTTCGAGGCGGGAACCTGTGCCTTTTACATCGCTACCGGGGCATACACCCACAACTGAATTGGGGGATCCCGAGATGACAACAAGCTGCCACAAGAACAAGGTTTATCAATATAAACAAAACAAGGATCTAGGTATTTGCAAGAAAGACTAGATCGGTGATTCTCGAAATGAATGGAGAGGAGATGAAGCGCTTGATTGCTGATGATGAAGATCGAGTTCTCCTCCTTCGATTCCCCAAGGGACGGGGCCTTTGGGTGGATCTAGGTGGAGCTCTCTTGGATGAATGTTGCAGATCAGATCTTGTCTTTTTCGAATGAACCAAGGGCTCTGGCAGGAGGGAGAAGGCTGGCTTAAATACCCCCTCCCCAGATCTGGCCATTGAGCAACTTTGGGGGCGGATTATTCGCCCCCCACTTGGGGCGGACTATCCGCCCCTGGGAAAACTCTGCCACCAGGGCGGATTTTCCGAGGAGAAAATCCGCCCCCTCTCTGGGGCTGGCGCCTGCGAAACTTGGTGAAGATCTTGGGGGGCGGATAATCCGGCCCCCTCCTAGGGCGGATTATCCGGCCTAGCCGCAAAGTCCGGCCAAAACTCCACCCCCTCTCTGGGGCTTGCGCCTTGGCGGTGAGCAAGGGGAGAGGGACTATCCGGCCCCCCTAAGGGGCGGATTATCCGGCGAGGCCGGAAAATCCGGCGAGGCCAGAAAATCCGGCCAAAACTCCGCCCCCTTCTGGGGCTTGCGCCTATTTGGGAAGAGGGAGGGGCGGATTATCCGCCCCTGGTTGGGGCGGATTATCCGCCCCCCAAAGGCAGATACTTTTCCCTTTTTCCTTAGAGAGAGTTGTAACACTTCAACACACATTAAATAATCCTTGATATTGTTATCTAACACGCAAAACACTATGGATTATGAAATGTTCTTTCAGCGATGGCCCCCTTTCGAAGCGAAAGGAGCCGGACCCCAAACATCAGAATGAACTAAATCAAAAGGTCGCTGAGATACAGACGCGCTAGTAGGATAGGGAAGCTGAATATGTTTACCCAACCTACAACCCTGACAATGTAAAGGCCCATCTCCTGAGCCCCAGAAGACCACGGTGAACTAATGACGACAGACAAGAGTCACAAAGGTGACCAAGACAATGATGCCACTGCTGAAAGGAGCTGGTAGCAGAGGCGACGACCGGAGAAGAACTGGCAGATGAAGTGGCAACGAAAGGAACACGAAGCCAGTCTAACTCCCAAAGTCCTGAAGAGTCATGGCTGCGAGGGACAGCTCCAACCAGGGCCTGTGTGCGACGGTCTTGGACAACACAAGAATCAGCATCAAGAATGACGCGACAACCAGAGTTAGTAAGCTGGCTAGTAGAGAACAGATTCATCTTAAGAAGAGGGACATGAGAAATATCAGGAACAGAAAAAGAAAAAGTAGAAAGAGTACCCCGACTAGAAACAGGAAGAGAGGTACCACCAGCCGTGAAAACACGGATAGGAGAAGGGAGAGAACGAAGAGCAGACAAAAAAGAAGACTCAGAGGTCATATGAAAGGAAGCTCCAGAATCCAGATACCACGGGGACGTACCTGACTGTGTAGAGGGTGGTGGTCACGCAGTGCCGGAAGAATCAGTGACAGAACTAGCAGTACCTGTCGAAGAAGAGCCTGTAGCAGCAAGCAGACCGCGAAGACTCCTGATAATGTCCTGATCGGAGAGAGCAACTGCTGAAGATCCGGAAGGAGCCGACTGCCCACAAGCCTGGTGTTGCTGACATAAACTGGGATCCCGTGTATAACAGGTGGCCCAAGTGTGGTCATCCTTGTTACAGTAAGAGCAGTGACGAAGAGAACCACGGCGACCCTGACCACAAGCCTGCTGGTGCTGACTCTGGCCCTTAAACTGCTGAGGCTGAATCTGACCCTGAAACTGCTGGTGCTGACTCTGGCCCTGACCTAGAGGAGTGGATAGTATCGACGGCGGCACAGAGGACCGCGGCTGAGTCGAGGGAGCAGACGATATAGGAGGACCACGAGTAGCAAGCAAAGATGGAACCGCAAGAAGACCAGCACCACGGAGACGGATCTCCTCAGCCCGAAGCTTAGACAACACCTCAGAGAGCGGAACACGACCACGAGCATTCAGGTGAGCATGCCGGGGCTCAAACTCCTGGTGGAGTCGAGACAGAAACTCATAGATGCGGTGAAACTCCAAATCCGAGCGCACAATCTGGCAGCACGAGCATGTGCCACAAACAACAGTACGGAGAGAATCAAGCTGACGCCAGATAGCAGCACTCTGAGTATAGAACTCATCAATAGTAGAATCACCCTGCTGGAGAGCATGCTCCTGGCGGACCATAGACATGTAAAGAGCATCCCCAGACAGCTCGTAGCGCTGACGATGATGGGCCCACTGAGCGGCAATAGTAGGGTGACTCATGAACTCAGCAGCATACTGAGGCAGAACACTGGAGGTGAGAACAGCAACAGCACGAGCATCCTCATCAACCCACTGAGTGTAGGCAGTCAGAGCGTGGCGATAGGTCTCGAGATCAGAAGAGTACTGCTTGAACTTCAGGTCATAAGCAGCAGAAACACTATCATCAGCACTCTGAGCAGCATCCTTGGCCTCCTGAGAAGCATCAGCACCGAGAATAATCGGTGTCGGTAGAAGGGGAGCCATAGGAGCAGGGGCACGGCGGACAGGAGATCTCGCCGGAGAGCACACCCCAAAGATGGAGACCGCGCATGTGAACACGCATAAAGGCAGCGGAATCAGGGTAATTCGCGCCATCGAAGATCACCGGGCAGCGAGGAATCGCAACATAACCCGATGAAGAAGACATCTCTCTCTCTCTCTCTCTCTTTGAAGTCAACTCGTCAATCTCAGATCAGATCTGACGAGGAATAGGGCCAGCAGCCAACAGAGAGGCGGCAGGGCAGGCAGATGGCGCCTGCGGGCGGGCCAGCAACCGGCGGAGATGCGACAGGGCTGGCAGATGGCGCCGGCGGGCTAGGCGGAGGCGGACGGCCGGCGGGGTAGGCAGGGCGACATCGGACAACCTGCGGGGCAGACGAGGCCGGGTCTGGCGGGCGTCGGGAAGCAGGGCGTCGGGCTGGACGGGCAGCAGCTGGAGGACGACGGGCGGGCGTCAGGCAGGCAGAGGGATCCCACGCGTGGTGGCGTCCTGACTGCTCAAGCGTCCTGGTGTGCTTAGCTCGGGCGATCCTGGGAGTTGAGCATGGGCGTTAGCAGGCGGCGGCGGACGACGGCCAAATGGCGACGGGGCGGACGGTCGGCCCGGCGGCGGACGGCCCGGGCAGCGGATCTGATCGGCGGCAGATCCGATCTACAGATGGCTAGAGAGATGGCCAGAAACAACGGCAACCGGTGGCGGCGACGTCGGGTGAACAGGGATGGTGGCGGCTGTGACGATGTTGCAGAAAAAATTGTCTAACCTAGCTCTGATACCATGTCAGGAATATGCAACATGTATTCCTCTGGGGGCCAAAGGCCACAATATATAGTACAGGTACATGTGTGAATATGCAGGAAGCCCCCTAACATATGGGGAAACTACAATATACAAATATATACATCTAACAGCCAAAACGTGCGTGCCACCGCCACGACGTCGTGTCATGCTGCAAGGCGAGGCACACATGCTGCACCGGAAGCATCGTTAGTTTGTAGAGGCGATTTGGCGCATGATTTACCTTGACGATGAGGTTGTCATGTGTGTCATGGATCGACAACACACTGTGCCTGATCCCGATGTCGCACGTCATCGTCTGGCTGCCCGAGGCTGACGCCACTGCTCTTGAGCTTGGGGATGAAGTAGACGTCCCTATATGCGATGTGGACCTCCGTCGATGCTAAAGGTGTCTTGCTCCATGATTTGCACCACGAAGCCGTCACCAAATTTGACGTTGCCACGCACCTTTTCATCAAGGTCCACGAAAACCATTCGATCCCCTATCATATGATTGGACACGCCAGTGTCCAAGTACCATACCGAGTCTACTGGGTCGATGTCGCGCCCAGGGACTGATCTTGGCCTTCTCCCAGTTGAGGAAGATCATCTCCCGCTTGGGTGCAGATGGCGCGGTTGCCAGCTAAAATGGTGGTGTGGGAGTGGTCGATACAGAGTCCAGATCGATCTCCGCAAATAGCAGAGCGGGGCCGGCATCATCGTCGTCCTTGGCGAGGTGATCCTTCTCCTCCCGCTTCTTCTTCTTCTTCTTCATGCACCACTCCTAGTGACCCTTCTTGCCGCAATAGCAACATACATCGTCCTTCTTGGATCCACCGGAGGCGTTGGAACCCTTCGTGGCTAGATGTTTGTCATCACAGCCCTTGCCACGGTACTTGCCCTAACGGTGATCATCGCCTGCGCTGCTACCGCTCCCATCATGGGCGACACGCTTCTGGCGCGTTCGTCACTCCTCCTCAGTGAGGAGCAGCCTGCCGCCCATGTGTTCTCTGTCAATGGCCTCGTTCTACTCCAACACGAGAAGCTGCCCGCTCAGCTCCTCGATCGACATGGTCTTGAGATCTAGGAGAGATTCAATGGAGGATGCTATCTTTCGGTACTCACAAGGAAGGACGCATAGAAACTTCCTCACCGCCTTGCGCTCGTCTTATGAATCGCCAAGCATCTCTAGATCGGTAAGGATGGTGGAGAGATGCAACGTGAAATCCTCGAACGTCTCCTCATCCTTGAACTGAAGGCGATCATAGTCTCGCCAACACGTCTACGCCTTTGCCTCGCGCACGCGCTCGGCATCGACAAGTAGCGTCGTGAGTGTGTCCCACAAGGCCTTGGCATTCACTTTTGCTTCGGTACCCCCCCCCTTCTTTCAAACTTTGACAAACAAAAACTCGATACTAATTGTTTAGAGAACCGTACGAACCCATCTGAAGTCCGTATGGTCCTCTTAGACATATACTCACCATATACGTATACTCATGTGTCTATGGCAGACGAAAATATGAAGTTATATAACAGCAACAAAAAAAATTAAAATATGACATGCAAAGACGTAGGTCGCGATAATAGGAGGGTAAGATCGGCCGACCGAAATGTGGATTATACCCAATTCAACCGAGTACACGTATACGAAGATATACGTGGTTTCAATATGGGTTTCGACGGGTCAAACAAATAAAATGGCCCATGTAGCTTAAGTTTAAGGGGGAGGGGGACCGAAGCAGCATTGTCCTTGGCGGCGAGGGTGCGCACCAGCTCTGACGGCACGACGCGGAGGAGAGCCGAGAGCGCAGCACGATCGACGTCACCCTCGTTCACGGCAACCCAGAGCCCGTCCACGGTCCACCTGTAGTTGTACGCGCATGATCACCGACCAATCTCCATAGTTAGTACACGTCATGGTCGGCCAGTGTGCCCCGTCGGAGACATCCCTCGCGACCCTCTCCCTTATCACCAGCTCGCGCATGGCGTTGGCTCCGACTACGGCGAACAGGTGAGGGAGAGGCGTGGCGATGAGGAGGAGCGTGACGGCGACTGGGGCTCCGATTTGAACTCGTTGTTGGGGTTTTTCTTTTCCCCCGGCGTGGCCCCTGTCGGATTCTTCGAACCTGCCATGATCGTGGGCAGGCTCTGATACCAATTGTGGTCTCTAAACTCTCGATTTCTATCACAAACATGGAGAGACAATGAACAGAGGAGACAAAGGTTTCTGCGCTACGCACAACTTACAGCTTTTATTTTTCTTTTTCTTGCCTTTTGTTAGATGTATATATCTGTATATTGTATTTCCCCCATATGTTAGGAGGCTTCCTGCATATTTTCCCTGTACCTGTACTATATATTGTGGCCTTTGGCCCCAGAGGAATATAACTTGTCTATTCCTAACATGGTATCAGAGCCGGTTTTAGGGTTCCTGTGCGCACTGATACTCTGCTCGTAATCGCTGCCGCCGTCAGCTCGCCCCGGCCTCCGCCGTTTCCCGTTCTGGCCGCGCTTGCGCTCTCGCCGTGATCCTCCTCCCAGATCCCGGTTGTCCTTCGTTCGCCCGTCTACACACATTCCGTTCAGCAGATCTACACACATACACACCTACGCCGTCCGCCCGTCACAGATTGGCCGGGCCCTCCTGCCACCGCCGTACCGGACGCCTGTCTGCAAGCCACCAACCGACCATGCTACTTCTGCTCCTCCTGCCATCGCCTGCAATACATCTACACACATACAACGCGCTGCCTTATGCTGATTTACACCAGCTTATCTACCCGCCCACCCACTGCCGATCGGCCCCCACCAGCTTTGATTGGGCATCTCCACTTCCTGCGTGCACCCACCGATCCGCCTGCGCGCGTGGGCCCGTCGACTACTGCCTGACGCACGCCTGCGTCTCCTTCTGCCAGGCACCTCCTGCCTGCCGACCGTCAGACTGGTTTTCGTCGGATCTGCCGGTTGGTTTTCGACGGTCCCCGTTTGGATAAAAAAAGAGAGAGAGATATATGTCTTCTGCATCGGGCTATGTTGCGATTCCTCGCTGCCCGGTGATCTTCGATGGCACGAATTATCCTGATTTCGCTGCCTTCATGCGCGTTCACATGCGCGGTCTCCGTCTTTGGGGTGTGCTCTCCGGCGAGGTCTCCTGTCCGCCGTGTCCCCCTGCTCCTGTGGCTCCTCTTCCGCCGACGCTGATTGTTCTCGGTGCTGATGCTTCTCAGGAGGCCAAGGATGCTGCTCAGAGTGCCGATGATAGTGCTGTTGCTGCTTATGACCTGAAGTTCAAACAGTACTCTGCTGATCTCGAGACCTATCGCCACGCTCTGACTGCCTACACTCAGTGGGTCGATGAGGATGCTCGTGCTGCTGCTGTTCTCACCTCCAGTGTTCTGCCCCAGTATGCTGCCGAGTTCATGAGTCTCCCTACTGTTGATGCTCAGTGGGCACATCTTCGTTAGCTATATCAGCCGTCTGGGGATGCTCTTTACCTGTCTGTGGTTCGCCAGGAGCATGCTCTTCAGCAGGGTGATTCCACTATTGATGAGTTCTATACTCAGAGTGCTGCTATCTGGCGTCGGCTTGATTCTCTCCGCACTGCTATTTGTGGCACATGCTCGTGCTACCATATTGTGCGCTCGGATTTGGAGTTTCAAGGCATCTATGAGTTTCTGTCTCGGCTTCGCCAGGAGTTTGAGCCCCGGCGTGCTCAGCTGAATGCTCGTGGTCGTGTTCCGCTCTCTGAGGTGTTGTCTGAGCTTCGGGCTAAGGAGACCCGTCTCCGTAGTGCTAGTCTTCTTGCGGTTCCGTCTGTGCTTGCTACTCGTGGTGCTCCTTTGCTGTCTGCTCCCTCGACTCAGCCGCGGTCCCCTGTGCCGCCGCCGCCGATTCTACCCACTCCTCCAGGTCAGGGTCAGGGTCAGCTTCAACACCACAGCCTCAGGGTCAGAGTCAGCATCAGCAGGCTCGTGGTCAGGGTCGCCGTGGTTCCCTTCGTCACTGATCTTACTGCAACAGGGATGGCCACACTTGGGCCACCTGTTATACACGGGACCCCAGTTTACGTCAGCAGCACCAGGCTCGTGGACAGTCAGCTCCTTCCGGGTCTTCAGCAGTTGCTCTCTCTGATCAGGACATTATCAGGAGTCTTCGCGGTCTGCTTGCTGCTACAGGCTCTTCTTCGACAGGCACTGCTGGTTCTGTGACTGACTCTTCAGGCACTGTGCGACCACCACCTTCTACACAGTCAGGTACGTCTCCGTGGTATCTGGATTCTGGAGCTTCTTTTCATATGACCTCTGAGTCTTCTTCTCTGTTCGCTCTTCGTTCTCTCCCTTCTCCTGTCCGTGTTTTTACGGCTGATGGTACCTCTCTTCCTGTTTCTAGTCGGGGCACCCTTTCTACTTCTTCTTTTTTTGTTCCTGATATTTCTTATGTCCCTCTTCTTAAGATGAATCTGTTCTCTGCTAGCCAGCTTACCGACTCTGGTTGTCGCGTCATTCTTGATGCTGATTCTTGTGTTATCCAGGACCGTCGCACACAGGCCTTGGTTGGAGCTGGCCCTCGCAGCCGCGACTCTTCAGGACTTTGGGAGTTATACTGGCTTCGTGTTCCTTCCGCTGCCACTTCATCTGCCAGTTCTTCTCCGGTTATCGGCTCTACTACCAGCTCCTTTCAGCAGTGGCATCATCGTCTTGGTCACCTGTGTGACTCTCGCCTGTCGTCATTAGTTCATCGTGGTCTTCTGGGGTTTGTCTCAGGAGATGGGTCTTTGCATTGTCAGGGCTGTAGGTTGGGTAAACAGATTCATCTTACATATCCTACTAGCGTGTCTGTATCTCAGCGACCTTTTGATTTAGTTCATTCCGATGTTTGGGGTCCGGATCGTTTCGCTTCGAAAGGGGGCCATCGCTACTATATTTTATTTATCGATGATTTTTCTCGGTACACTTGGTTGTATTTTATGCGCTCTCGCAGTGAAGTGCTTTCCATATATCAGCGTTTTGCGGCCATGGTCCATACTCAGTATTCTACCCCCATCCGTGTTTTTCGTGCTGATTCTGCTGGTGAGTATATCTCCCAGATGTTGTGAGGGGTTCTTGCTGAGCAGGGCACCCTTGCTCAGTTCTCCTGTCCTGGCACACATGTCCAGAATGGCGTTGCTGAGCGTAAGCATCGCCATCTTCTTGAGACCAATCGTGCTATGATGATTGCTTCTCTCCCGCCGCATTTCTGGGCTGAGGCTGTCACTACGTCGGCTTACCTCATCAATATTCAGCCTTCTGCAGCCTTGCAGGGTGGTATCCCTCTTGAGCACCTATCTGAACAGTCTCCAGACTACTCCATGCTTCGCTTGTTTGGTTGTGTTTGCTATGTTCTCCTTGCTCCTCGCGAACGCACCAAACTGACCGCTTAGTCTGTTGAGTGTGTCTTCCTCGGATACAGTGATGAGCATAAGGGCTATCGCTGTTGGGACCCTGTTGGTCGTCGGATGCGTATCTCTCGTGATGTTACTTTTGATAAGACGCGTCCTTTCTATCCTCGTCCCACCGCTGGTACTTACCCGGTGGAAGATATCTCTTTTCTTCTCTTTCCTGACACACCTCCTTCTACCCCTATTGTGTCTTCTTCAGGATCTTCTCCCCCTGATGTCTCTTCTTCGACACCGTCCTCCTATGCTCCGTCTAGTTCTCCTAGTTCTCCTTATTCTCCGGCATCTTTCTCTCCTATTCCCTCTTCTTCATCGTCGTCTCCTGCGTCTTCTTCTTCTGATGATCTTCCCTCTACTCGTCCTGTTCGTCAGCGTCGTGCCCCAAACCGTTACTATCCTAGCCATTATGGTCTTTCTGTTGCCTCCGAGCCGACTTATTATCGGGATGCTGAGCATCATCCTGAATGGCAGCTGGCCATGGCTGAGGAGATTGCTGCGCTTGAGTGCACTGGCACCTGGGATCTCGTTTCTCCCCCTCCCGGTGTTCGTCCTATCACGTGTAAGTGGGTCTATAAGATTAAGACTCGCTCTGATGGATCTCTTGAGCGCTATAAAGTGCGTCTTGTGGCTCGTGGTTTTCAGCAGGAACATGGTCGTGACTATGATGAGACCTTTGCTCCTGTGGCTCATATGACCACTGTGCGTCCTCTTCTTGCTGTTGCGTCTGTTCGTCACTGGTCTGTGTCCCAGCTTGATGTTCAGAACGCCTTTCTCAATGGTGAGTTGAGTGAGGAGGTTTACATGCAGCCTCCTCCTGGGTATTCTGTTCCCGAGGGGATGGTTTGTCGTTTTCGGAGTTCTCTTTATGGCCTCAACAGGCCCCTCGTGCCTGGTTTGAGCGCTTTGCTTCTATAGTGACTGTTGCTGGTTTCTCCCCTAGTGCTCATGACCCAGCGTTGTTTGTTCACACTTCTCCTCGTGGATGCACTCTTCTTCTTCTCTATGTTGATGATATGATCATTACCGGTGATGATCCTGAGTATATCGCCTTTGTTAAGGCTCGTCTTCGTGATCAGTTTCTTATGACTGATCTTGGTCCTCTTCGATACTTTCTTGGGATTGAGGTTTTCTCCACTTCTGATGGATTTTACATCTCTCAGGAAAAGTATATTCAGGATCTTCTTGCTCGTGCTGCTCTTGGGGATGAGCGCACTGTTGAGACCCCTATGGAGCTTAATGTTAAGCTTCAACCTACTGATGGTGATCCTCTTTCTGATCCGACGCGTTATCGTCATCTTGTTGGGAGTCTAGTTTATCTTGCTGTCACTCGTCCTGACATCTCTTATCCTGTTCATATTCTGAGTCAGTTTGTTTCTGCTCCTACCAATGTTCACTATAGTCATCTTCTCTGTGTTCTTCGTTATCTTCGTGGTACGATCACTCGTCACCTTTTCTTTCCTCGTTCCAGCTCCCTCCAGCTCCAGTGCTATTCGGATGCTACGTGGGCGAGTAATCCTTCGGATCGTCGTTCACTTTCTGCTTACTGTGTGTTTCTTGGTGGTTCGCTTATTGCTTGGAAGACGAAGAAACAGACAGCGGTTTCCCGTTCGAGTGTTGAAGCTGAGTTGCGTGCTATGGTCTTGTTGACTGCTGAGGTGACCTGGTTACGGTGGTTACTTGCGGATTTTGGGGTCTCTATTACCACACCCACTCTGGTTTTGTCTGACAGTACAGGTGGTATTAGTGTTTCACGTGATCCGGTCAAGCATGAGCTTACCAAGCATATTGGTGTTGATGCTTTCTATACACGTGTTCAGGTGCAGGCTCAGGTTGTTGCGCTTAAGTATGTGCCTTCAGATTTACAGTTGACGGATTTCTTTACGAAGGCACAGACCCGAGCGCAGCATGCTTTTTTACTCTCCAAACTCAGTGTTGTGGATTCACCATGAGTTTGAGGAGGGGTGTTAGATGTATATATCTGTATATTGTATTTCCCCATATGTTAGGAGGCTTTCTGCATATTTGCCCTGTACCTATACTATATATTGTAGCCTTTGGTCTCAGAGAAATATAACTTGTCTATTCCTGACGCCTTTTATTCAACAGCAAATCGATCGTGTCTAGCTCGGACGACCCCTCTATCGAGGGAGCCATCCAAAGCTCAGGTGACCCGGTTTACATGATCAAGACCAGGTCAAATCCTATCCTAAACAGGCCCTAGCAAATAGTAGCTGAAAAACTACTTGAGAACCTGACAGCTAACTGAACTCTGTCGCTAACTGAAACTAACTGAATTTATTCGACACATGAGAACTAGATTAACCAACACTGTTTACCTCGGGCCTCCAGGTCGCGATTCTTCACACGGTGGAAGTTCATGACAAAGCGAAAAGATCTATCCTCCCTCACTCTACCTGTCCCATGGAAAATTTTGGAACGAGCCAAACGCAAGACTCTTTAACAATAGCCATGCACCTCCTACGGTTCTTCCAGCAAGAAGCAATAATTCGGACCATTGCGGGGGCGAAACTAACGAGTGAAATTATTTTCCAAAATAAATGGCTTGTATTTGTCTATATCAGGATGCATCTTACAGTAAAATAAGTTTAGATATATGCGAATCTAGACAAAACCTACTCATTTATTTTGGAACGGAGGGAGTACTTTGTTTGTAAACTCTCTCCCTTAACTAATAGATATGGGCCAAAGCTTTCGTCCCTGATTCAAAAGAAAAAACTGCGCTTACTAAAATATACTCCATGCTTGTCTTAGTAGGATTCAGCTCCTAAGAAATGATGGAACAATCTAGCTCGGCACTCACTGTTTTCGTGTGCATTCTAGTGGCTTCTCTCAGTTGTACACCTATGTTATCAGATGATTTGACAGTCCTAGCTCGTACTACTACATTATCCTTCGTGCTGCTGGTTCTGATGTTGCAGACGACAATGCAGGCAGAAGAGGTGTGTCTTTTCTCGGCAGAGAGTAGTGGAAGCTGATCGCGGCAGAGAACCTATACTAGGCCTAGGGATGGCTAGCTGGAGATGCCCCCGCGGAATCCCTCTGAGCACAAGTGCCACCGAACCGATGGACCAAAAGTCTGTTCAAAAAAAGATGGACCAAAAGTGAGATATCCCGGACATGGACTGGACGGGCGCTTTGTCCTTCCTGGCCATGGAAAGTGCCGTGGGACAAGGAGGAGCAGAGCGCGTGTGCAACGTGTGGCCAACGTCCTACTGATCATCATCAGGACTCGAAAAACTGATCATCACCGCCACTGGGAGTCTGGGATTGCCCCTCTCTCTCTCTCTCGCTCAAGAAACAAATGTTGAGTTAGCTTTACTACTCCAGTATAAGAATTAGCTTGATTTGTAGTAAGCTATATAAGCGTTAGAGAAGATGACCGACACCGCAGACATCGTCGAGTGCTTGATCCTGGCGAGCGATGGGAGAGCCGTGCAATATGTGGTGTGCTATGACCTGGACCTGGAGTAGTAGTAGTACTTGTTGGATCTAATCTAACCTTGGTAGATGTACTGTAAAGGATCTAATACGTAGATCTGAGAGGGAGAGAGAGAGATCGGAGAGAGAGGAAGCACTACCTGCGCCCTGGCTCGACAAGCACGAGCCAGAGGGGATGCCGGAGCTTGTGCCGCCGTCGTTAGCCATGGGAAATGGGGGGGGGGGGGGGGGGGCGAGAGTGGCGGCGGTGGTGCTTCCCGTCGGCGCAGCGCTAAGCCTAGATCGGTAGGGCTTGTAGGTGGGGCGGCTAGGGCACGGCTAACCTCGTGAGGCGTGCTGCCGGCCCCCACCTCCTTTATATAGCGCTGGCGACAGGGGCCCACCAACCAGATAGGGTTGGGCGCCCCCGATCAGGGTGCGAATAGGGGCGTGACGGGCCGTTGGGCCCTGTCACGTTGAGATCAATCTAACATTCTCCCCCTTGATCTCGACTTTACTTTTAACTTTGTACTTTACTCATTTCATCACAGATTGATACATAGAGCATGTTTCATCGTCTCAGCTCAATTGCCAATAGAATCAGACAACCACTATATACCTTCGTGTTTTGAAATAAATCCTGTTACTTTTGGGCCTCTGTAGTCCAGGAATCATAGGCTTCACATTAAACCCATGCCGGCTATGTGTTCCTTGAACACATTGAGTGGTAAGCCTTTCGTTAGCGGATCCGCAAGCATATTCTTTGTCCTTATATGCTCGAGTCTTATAGTTTGATCCTGGACTTTGTCCTTCACAACATAATACTTTATATCTATAGACTTTGTAGCATTACTCGACTTGTTGTTGTGAGCATAGAATACTGCGGGCTCGTTGTCACAGTACATCTTTAGTGACCTGCTGATGCAGTCAACCACTTTCAAGTCGGGTAAAAATTTCTTTAACCATAACGCCTGTCCCATGGCCTCATAACATGCTATAAATTCTGCATACATCATAGATGATGCAACTATCGACTGTTTGGCACTTCTCCACGAAATAGCACCTCCTGCTAGAGTAAAGACATATCCTGTCGTGGACTTTCTGTCGTCTTTATCTCCCGCAAAATCCGCATCTGAATACCCTTTTATCTCTAGGGAATCAGATCTTTTATATGTTAGCATGAGGCCATTTGTGCCTTGCACATAACGCAAAGCTTTCTTTACCATCTTCAAGTGCTCTATGCCTGGATTCTCTTGATATCTACCGAGTACCCCGGTGATAAAAGCTAAGTCAGGGCGAGTGCACACTTGTGCATACTGTAAGATTCAAACAGCCAAAGCATATGGTACTGACTTCATTTGATCGATCTCATATTGATTCTTTGGACATTGGGATTTCCCAAAACTATCGCCCTTGACTATGGGAGCAGGTGTTGCATTACTCGCATGCATATTGTATTTCTTTAAAATCTTTTCACAATACGCTTTCTGCGACAGTACTAACACTCCATTCTTTCTATCTCGGTGAATTTCTATGCCCAAAACATAAGAAGCTTCACCAAGGTCTTTCATGTCAAAATTTGATGACAAGAACTTCTTTGTCTCTAGTAGTAGACTAACATCACTGCTAGCAAGCAAGATGTCATCCACATACAGAATTAGGAAAATATATTTCCCACTTTTGAACTTTACATAAATGCAGTTGTCCTCAACATTTTCTTTGAATCCAAATTTTTTAATTGTATCATTAAACTTTAAATACCACGGCCTAGAGGCTTGCTTTAACCCATAAATGGATTTCTTTAGGCGGCATCCCATATGTTCCTTCCCCTCCATGAAAAAACCCTTGGGTTGTTTCATGTAAACATTTTCTTCTAAATCTCCATTTAGAAATGTCGTCTTAACATCCATTTGATGCAAATCTAAATCAAAATGTGCAACTAGTGCCATGATGATTCTGAAGGAGTCCTTACATGAGACCGGAGAAAAAGTCTCATTGTAATCTACGCCTTCTCTTTGCGTAAAGCCTTTTTCCACAAGTCTAGCTTTGTACTTTTCTATATTCCCATTGGAGTCATACTTTGTTTTGTAGACCCATTTGCATCCTACTTTTTTGGCTCCTTTAGGAATTTCCTCTAAGTCCCAAACATTGTTGGAACTCATTGATTTCATTTGATCTTACATTGCCTCGACCCACTTGGCTGAGTGAGGGCTACTCATGGCTTCTTCATATGAGGTAGGATCGCCCTCCATATGAACTATGTTGTAGACTTTGTAGATTTCTTTGGAAATGGCTGGTCTTCGTTCTCTTTTAGACCTTCTGAGTTCATCAGACTCTTTCTCATTTCTTGCCTTGGGTTCAGGCACATTTACAGTATGTGGCTGTTCTGGCTCCCTTTCGTGCTCAACAGTGGGTTCAGGTGGCTCCTGATGGACAGGTTCCGAACTTTCGCCCATTGTTGTCACGTGTGGAGTCACAACAGGTGCCGGCACCACAACCTTAGGGGTTGTAGATGGTGGCACAACAGGTAGCGAGAAAAATGGCTCCTGAGTCATCAGATTAGGTGCATGCACCCTCTTCTCCTCAAGATCAATTTCCCGAGCTACCGTGCTCCCCCTCATCAATTCGTCCTCCAAGAAGACTGCATGTCTCGTTTACAAACTTTGTGTATCTGTCAGGACAGTAGAAACGATAGCCTTTTGACTTATCTAGATAGCCAATGAAGTGGCAAGATACTGTTTTGGGGTCTAACTTTGCAATATTTGGATTGAAAACTTTTGCCTCAGCTGGGCTCCCCCAGACCCTCAAGTGGTGCAGAGAGGGGACTCTGCCTGTCCACAATTCATACGGCATTTCGGGCACCGACTTACTTGGTACTCTGTTGAGAATGTGAATGGCGGTTTTAAGCGCCTCCATCCACAATCCCAATGGGAGGGTGGAATAGCTCATCATGCTGCGCACCATATCCATAAGGGTACGATTACGCCTTTCAGCTACTCCGTTTTGCTGAGGTTCGCCCGGCATAGAGTGTTGGAATTATGCCCTAGAGGCAATAATAAAGACGTTATTATTATAATTCTTGTTCATGATAAAGTTTATATTCCATGCTAGAATTGTATTAAGCGAAAACTTTAATACTTGTGTGGTTTATGAACGACACCGTGTCCCTAGTATGCCTCTATGGACTAGCTCATTGATTAATGATGGTTAAGGTTTCCTAATCATAGACATGAGTTGTCGATTAATAATGAGATCATATAATTGGGAGAATGATATGATGGACAGACCCAAATTAAGCAGAGCAATTAGATCGTGTCATCGTGTTCATCTTTGCGAAGCTTTTTCCTATGTCAAATATTGTATTCCTTAGACCATGAGATAATGCAACTCCCTGGTATCGGAAGAAAGCTTTGAGGTCATCAAACCTCATCCTATGAGAGGGTGATCATAAAGGTGTCTTTCAGGTGATCGGAAAGTACCTGTTGGGTTGTATGTATTGAGATGGGATTTGTCCCTCCCAAGTCGGAGAGATATACTTCGGGCCCACTCGGTAATCGATATCAACACCGCTTGCAAGCATGTGGTTAAGGAGTTAATCACAAAGTGATATCGGATTACGGAACGAGTAAAGTACTTGCTGTGAACGGGATTGAACTAGGTATGCCGATACCGACGATTGAATCTCGGGCAAGCAAAATATCGCGTGACGAAGGGAATATATATATGGGATTAATTGAATCCTGGCACCATGGTTCATCCGATATGATCATCGATGAATGTGTGGGAGTCAATATGGGTTTTTAGACCCCGCTGTTGATTATTGATAGAAGATCATGTCTGCATATTCTCGAACCCGTAGGGTCACACACTTAACGTGTCTCGACGCTAGGATAGAATGGATAATTGGTTTATGAGTTTTTGTTCGGAGTCTCGGATGAGATCCAGGACGTCACGAGAGGTTCCAGAATGGTCCGGAGAATAAGATTCATATAAGGGAAAGCAGTTTTTGGATTTCGGAATTCTTTTGGATTGTTCGGTATTGTACCGGAAGGTTCTAGAAGCTTCCGGAGTGGGACCAACGTGGCCCCACTTGTCGGGAGGGGGCGTGGGCCTATGAGGGAGTGCCTTGGCCGCATTGGGCCAGGGGTACAAGGCCCCATAGGCCCAGCCGGCCAAGCCCTAGGGGAAACCCTAGGGAGAGCTTCTAGAAGGGGGGGAACTTGCCCCCCACTCCTCCCATGTGGCCGCCGAACCTAGGCTTGGAGGAGGGGGAAAGGGGCAGCCGGCCAGCCCTCTATATAAAGAGGGCAGTGGCGCACCCTCCCCCCACACCTCCTCAAACCCTAGCCGCCTAGTTGCTGCCCTCCTCTCTCCCTCTCTCCCGATTGCGCGTAGGCGAAGCCCTGCCGCAGAAACTCTCCACCTTTTGCACCACGCCGTCGTGTTGTAGATCCAACCTATATCTCCACCCAACTTGCTGGACCGAGGAAGGAGGAGACGTCGCGGCACCGTACGTGTGCATCTCTCGGAGGCGCCGCCACTTGCGGCGTAGGATCGGATCGGATCGCGAGGAGGAGACGGTAAGTACGACTACACCAACCACGTTCTGTTGAACGTTTCCGCTGTGCGATTTCTTCAAGGGCATGAAGATCTCATCTCTCTCTCTCGTTGATTGCATCTCCTAGATTAGATCTTGGCTTTTCCCGTTCGCATCCGTAGAAAATTTTGATAGGGTTTCGCGGCATAGTAAATCAAAATTTTCTACGGATGCGAACAGGGGAAAGCCAAGATCTAATCTAGGAGATGCAAACAACGAGAGGGATTAGATGAGATCTTCATACCCTTGAAGATTCGCACAGCGGAACGTTCGTCGGAACATGGGTGATGTAGTCGTACTCGCTTCTCCTCCTCGCGATCCGATCCGATCTAACACCGCAAGTGGCGATGCCTCCGAGAGATGCACACGTGCGGCACCTCGACGTATCCTCCTTCCTCGGTCCAGCAAGTATGGTGGAGAGACGGATTGGATCTACAACGCGACGGCGTGGTGCAATTGGTGGAGAGTTTCTGCAGCAGGGCTTCGCCTACGTGCAGCTTGGAGGGAGAGAGAGGAGGGCAGCAGGGCGGCTAGGGTTGAGGAGGAGGTGAGGGGGGTGCGCCCCAGCCCTCTATATATAGAGGGGTGGGCGCCTGCCCTAACCCCTCCCCCAAGACCTAGGCCGGCGGCCAAGGAGGGAGGAGTGGGGGGCAAGTAATCCCCCCCTTCTAGAAGCTCCAACTAGGGTTTTACCCTTGCTGGCCGGTTGGGCCCTATGGGGCCTTGTGCCCCTGGCCCAATGCGGCCAGGGCACTCCCTCATAGGCCCATGCCCCCTCCCGACAGGTGGGACCACGTTGGTCCCCCTCCGGAAGGTTCTAGAATCTTCCGGTACAATACGGATTAACCCGAAACAATTCCGAACTCCAAAAACTGCATTGCCTTATATGAATCTTATTCTCCGGACCATTCCGGAACCTCTCGTGATGTCCCGGATCCCATCCGAGACTCTGAAAAAAAACTCATAAACCAATTATCCAATCTATCCTAGCGTCGAGACACGTTAAGTGTGTGACCCTTCGGGTTCGAGAATATGCAGACATGATCTTATATCAATAATAAATAGCGGGGTCTAGAAACCCATATTGACTCCCACACATTCATCGATGATCATATCGGATGAACCACGATGCCAGGATTCAATCAATCCCATATATATATTCCCTTCGTCTCGCGATATTTTACTTGCCCGAGATTCAATCGTCGGTACCGTCATACCTAATTCAATCTCGTTCACAGCAAGTACTTTACTCGTTCCGTAATCCGATATCACTTTGTGATTAACTCCTTAACCACATGCTTGCAAGCGGTGTTGATATCGATTACCGAGTGGGCCCAAAGTATATCTCTCCGACTTGGGAGGGACAAATCCCATCTCGATACATACAACCCAACAGGCACTTTCCGATCACCTGAGAGACACCTTTATGATCACCCTCTCATAGGATGACGTTTGATGACCTCAACGCTTTCTTACGATACCAGGGAGTTGTATTATCTCATGGTCTAAGGAATACAATATTTGACATAAGAAAAGCTTCGCAAAGATGAACACGATGACATGATCTAATTGCTCCGCTTAGTTTCGGTCTGTCCATCATGTCATTCTCCCAATGATATGATCTCATTATTAATCGACAACTCATGTCTATGGTTAGGAAACCTTAACCATCATTAATCAATGAGCTAGTCCATAGAGGCATACTAGGGACACGGTGTTGTTCACAAACCACACAAGTATTAAAGTTTCCGCTTAATACAATTCTAGCATGGAATATAAACTTTATCATGAACAAGAATTATAATAATAACATCTTTATTATTGCCTATAGGGCATAATTCCAACAGTCTCCCACTTGCACTAGAGTCAATAATCTAGTTTACATTTGGTAACAATCTCACACCCATGGCACTAAGGTGCTGATCATGTTTTACACGTGGAAGAGGTTTAGTCAATGGATCTGCAACATTCAAATCTGTATGTACTTTGCTAATCTTCAGACCTCCGTCTGCTATATAATCTCGGATTATATGAAACCTGCGGTTGATATGCTTGGTCTTTGGATGATATCTTGGTTCCTTAGCGAGTGCTATGGCGCCAGTGTTGTCACACAATATCTCCAGTGGTTCCAATGCACTTGGAACCACGCCAAGCTCAGTGATGAAGTTTCTGATCCAAACTCCTTCACTTGACGCTTCTGCAGCAGCCATGTATTCCGCTTCACTTGTAGATCCCGCGATCACACTTTGCTTGCAGCTTCTCCAGCTCACAGCTCCTCCATTCAAAATATAAATGTATCCTGTCTGAGATTTAGAATCATCCTTGTCGGTGTCGAAACTAGTGTCGACGTAACCTTTTACGACAAGCTGTTCATCACCTCCATAGACTAAGAACATTTCTTTAGTCCTATTTAGGTACTTTAGGATGTTCTTCACGGCTGTCCAGTGTTCCACTCCTGGATCACTTTGATATCTGCTCGTCAAACTAAGAGCATTGGACACATCCGGTCTAGTACACAGCATGGCATACATGATAGAACCTATGGCCGAGGCATAAGGCACTTTGCTCATAGCTTCTCTATCATTTACCGTAGCTAGACACTGAGCCTTGCTCAATATCTTACCTGACAACATAGGCACTGAACCTTTCTTTGCCTTATCCATTCTGAACCTTTTCAGAACTTTGTCTAGGTATGTACTCTGGCTTAAAGCTATCAGGCGTCTTTGTCTATCTCTATAGATTTTGATGCCCAATATATAAGCAGCTTCACCTAGGTCTTTCATTGAAAAACACTTGTTCAAATAACTCTTCACATCGTTAAGCATGTTAATGTCATTTCCAATAATCAATATGTCATCCACATATAGTAACAGAAATGTCACCGAGCTCCCACTCACTTTCTTGTAGATACAAGCTTCGTAGCAATTTGGAACAAATCCAAAGCTCTTGATCACTTGATCAAAACGAAGGTTCCAACTCCGAGATGCTTGCTTCAGTCCATAAATGGAACGCTGAAGTTTGCACATTTTATCAACATCCTTAGGATCGACAAAACCTTCGGGTTGCATCATATACAACTCTTCATCAATGTTGCCATTGAGGAACGCAGTCTTGACATCCATCTGCCATATTTCATAATCATGAAACGCAGCAATTGCTAATAAAATCCGAATGGACTTAAACATCGCTACGGGAGAGAAAGTCTCATCGTAGTCAACACCTTGAACTTGTCGAAAACCTTTCGCGGAAGCCGTGCTTTATAGACGGTAACATTACCACCCGCGTCCGTTTTCTTCTTGAAAATCCATTTGCACTCAACGGCCTTTTGGTCGCTAGGACGGTCCACCAAAGTCCATACTTGGTTTTCACTCATGGATCCCAATTCGGATTTCATGGCCTCTAGACATTTCTCAGAGTCTGGGCTCATCATCGCTTCCTCATAGTTCGCAGGCTCACTGTCATCTACTAAGAAGACAGTTAAGACAGGGCTGCCGTACCACTCAGGAGGGGCACGCGACCTTGTCGACCTGCGACGTTCAGTAGCAGCATCGTCCGAAGCTTCATGATCCTTATCATTAGCTTCCTCTATTATTGGTGCAGGCGGCACTGGAACAATTTCAGGTGCTGCGCTACTCTCCAATTCAAGAGAAGGTTCAACAACCTCGTCTAGCTCTACTTTCCTCCCACTCACTTCTTTCGAGAGAAACTCCTTCTCAAGAAAGGAACCGTTCTTTGCGACAAACACGTTGCCTTCGGTTCTGTGATAGAAGGTATACCCAATAGTTTCCTTAGGGTATCCTATGAAGATGCATTTCTCCGCTTTGGGTTCGATCTTGTCCGGCATCAACTTCTTGACGTAAGCTTCGCATCCCCAAACTTTAAGAAACGATAACTTAGGTTTAGCACCAAACCACAGTTCATAAGGTGTCGTCTCAACGGATTTAGATGGTGCCCTATTTAAAGTGAATGCAGCGGTTTTTAATGCATAACCCCAAAATGATAATGGCAAATCAGTAAGAGACATCATTGATCGGACCATATCTAATAGAGTTCGATTCCGGCGTTCAGACACACCATTGCGCTGTGGTGTTCCGGGTGGCGTGAGTTGCAAAACGATTCCGCTTGCTTTAAGATGCGTGAGAAAATCATAACTCAAATATTCACCCCCACGATCAGATCGTAGAAACTTAATCTTTCTATTATGATGGTTCTCCACTTCATTCTGAAATTCCTTGAACTTTTCAAATGTTTCAGATTTATGTTTCATTAAATAGATATACCCATATCTACTTAAGTCATCGGTAAAAGTGAGAAAATAGCGATATCCACCGCGCGTCGAAACACTCATCGGTCCACATACATCGGTATGTATGATTTCCAACAAGTCTGTTGCTTGCTCCATTATACCGGAGAACGGGGTTTTGATCATCTTGCCCATGTGGCATGGTTTGCATGTGTCAAATGATTCAAAATCAAGAGACTCCAAAAGTCCATCAGAATGGAGTTTCTTCATGCGCTTTACTCCAATATGACCTAGACGACAGTGCCACAAATAAGTAGTATTATCACTATCTACTTTGCATCTCTTAGCCTCAATGTTATGGATGTGTGTTTCATCCCTTTCGAGATTTAGAAGAAATAAACCATTCATAGCCGGTGCATGACCATAAAAGATGTTACTCATATAAATAGAACAACCATTATTCTCCGATTTAAATGAATAACCGTCTTGCAATAAACACGATCCAGAAATAATGTTCATGCTCAACGCAGGCACATAATAACATTTATTAAGGTTTAAAACTAACCCCGAAGGTAAAACTAAGGAGAGCGTGCCGACGGCCATCACATCAACTCTTGATCCGTTGCCAACGCGCATCGTCACCTCATCCCTCGCAAGCCGCCGTCTATTCCGTAGCTCCTGTTTTGAGTTACAAATATTAGCAACTGAACCAGTATCAAATACCCAGGCACTACAACGAGGGATAGTATGGAAAACATCAATAACATGTATATCAAATATACCTTTGATGGTGCCAGCCTTCTTGTCCGCTAAGTACTTCGGACAGTTGCGCTTCCAGTGACCCTTGTCCATGCAATAGAAGCACTCAGTGTCCGGCTTGGGTCCAGACTTGAGCTTCTTCTCAGCAGGGGCAACGCGCTTGCCGCCTCCTTTCTTGAAGGGCTTCTTTGCACCCTTACCTTTCTTGAAGGTGGGCTTGTTGACCATCAACACATGATTATCCTTTTTGATGTCCACCTCCGCAGCCTTCAGCTTTGCGAAGAGCTCGGTGATCGTATCAGTGGAACCAATCTGATTATGAGTCACTACAAAACTTTTGTAGCTAGGAGGGAGTGATTGCAGAACCCTGTCAATCTTGAGCTCCTCTGGAATCTTGCAGTCCAGTTGCTCAAGGCGTTGAGTGTAGCCCGACATCTTTATGGCGTGCTCACTAACGGAACTCCCTTCCTCCATCTTGCAGTTAAAGAACTTCTCAGAGATCTCATATCTCTCAGAACGGGCCTGAGTCTGAAACATGGTTTTCAGCTCCTCAAGAATCTCAAAGGGCCCGGGATAGTCTTCAAAACGATTTTGAAGGTCCGATTCCATAACAAACAACATGGTGCTCTTAATCACACCATAATCATCTTTGCACGACTGATAGACAACTTTCTCATCAGCCGGCGCATTGACAGCAGGGGCGTCACCTAGCGCACTCTCAAGGACATAGTCCTTTTGACCGCCAGAGAGAATGATTCTTAGATTGCGGAACTAGTTGGTGAAGTTAGACCCATTGTTCTTAAGCTTTTCTTTCTCAGCAAAAACGTTGAAGTTGAAGTTGGACTTAGCCATTTGATCTACAATATTTGCAAGTACAAATTAGACTATGTTCATGATAACTAGTTCAACTTTTAATCAAATTACTAGATGAACTCCCACTAAATTCAACATCCCTCAAGTTGTTTAGTGAACATGATCCAAATTCACCACACCTAACCCGATCTTCACGAGAAGAGATGTGGTTTCAATGGTGGACAACAAAGTGTCGATCATATCATTCATATGACTCATGTTTAACCTTTTGGTTCTTGTGTTCCGAGGCCATGTCTGTAGATGCTAGGCTCGTCAAGTCAAACCCAAGTATTTCCGCGTGTGCAAAACTGGCTTGCACCCGTTGTATGTGAGCGTAGAGTCTATAGCACCCGATCATCACGTGATGCTTGGACACGACGAACTTTCGCAACGGTGCATACATGGGGAGAACACAGTTTTATCTTGATCTTTAAGTGAGGAATCATCTTATAATGCTACCGTCGCGATCTAAGCATAATAAGATACATAAAAGGATAAACATCACATGCATATAACTTTATGTGACATGGTATAGCCAATCTTCGCGCAATGATCTCCATCTTGTGCGTGCCGGCATGATCTTCATCACTCCACCATGATTGCCTCCACCACGAATAGCAACTACAACTATTGCTAACTACTTAGCGATGAAGTGAAACTATTACATGGCGTATAAGAAGTTGACACACAGGTCATACACAATTATAAAGAAAAACATATGGGTCCTGCCGGTTGTGTACTCATCGACATGCAAGTCGTGAAACATTACAAAACATGATCATTGCATACAACATACATATCACATCTTGGGCCATACCATATCACAGAAAACACTCCCTGCAAAAACAAGTTAGACGCCTCTACTTTGTTGTTGCATGTTTTACGTGGCTTGTGGGAGCAGCATGATAAGAACGATTCTTACCTATGGAAAGCCACAACGGTGATATTATGGTTGCCAAACTCCGGTGTTAATCCCATGACAACTATAGTGAGAGAAACAGGCATCCACCAGCCGCATGTGTGGAACAAGCCACACGTCAAGTGCGGAGCCGGTCTCGCGAACGACGTCACGTAAGATTGGCCTGGACCGCTTCAATCTCACTATCCCGCGTCATAGGAAGAACACAAACAAGAGGATTGCAACAGAAAACATCAACGCCCTCAACAACCATGTTGCGTTCTACTCGTGAAACACATCTACGCATAGATCTAGCTGTGATACCACTGATAGGGTTTCGCGGCATAGTAAATCCAAATTTTCTACGGATGCGAACAGGGGAAAGCCAAGATCTAATCTAGGAGATGCAAACAACGAGAGGGATTAGATGAGATCTTCATACCCTTGAAGATTCGCACAACGGAACATTCGTCGGAACGTGGGTGATGTAGTCGTACTCGCTTCTCCTCCTCGCGATCCGATCCGATCTAACACCGCAAGTGGCGATGCCTCCGAGAGATGCACACATGCGGAACCTCGACGTCTCCTCCTTCCTCGGTCCAGCAAGTATGGTGGAGAGACGGATTGGATCTACAACGCGACGGCGCGGTGCAATTGGTGGAGAGTTTCTGCAGCAGGGCTTCGCCTACGCGCAGTTTGGAGGGAGAGAGAGAGGAGGGCAGCAGGGCGGCTAGGGTTGAGGAGGAGGTGTGGGGGGGTGGTGCGCCCCAGACCTCTATATATAGAGGGGTGGGCGCCTGCCCTAACCCCTCCCCCAAGCCCTAGGCCAGCGGCCAAGGAGGGAGGAGTGGGGGGCAAGTAATCCCCCCCCTTCTAGAAGCTCCAACTAGGGTTTTACCCTTGCTGGCCGGTTGGGCCCTATGGGGCCTTGTGCCCCTAGCCCAATGCGGCCAAGGCACTCCCTCATAGGCCCATGCCCCCTCCCGACAGGTGGGACCACGTTGGTCCCCCTCCGGAAGGTTCTAGAAGCTTTCGGTACAATACCGATTAACCCGAAACAATTCCGAACTCCAAAAACTGCATTGCCTTATATGAATCTTATTCTCCGGACCATTCCGGAACCTCTCGTGATGTCCCGGATCCCATCCGAGACTCCGAACAAAAACTCATAAACCAATTATCCAATCTATCCTAGCGTCGAGACACGTTAAGTGTGTGACCCTTCGGGTTCGAGAATATGCAGACATGATCTTATATCAATAATCAATAGCGGGGTCTGGAAACCCATATTGACTCCCACACATTCATCGATGATCATATCGGATGAACCACGATGCCAGGATTCAATCAATCCCATATATATTCCCTTTGTCTCGCGATATTTTACTTGCCCGAGATTCGATCGTCGGTACCGTCATACCTAGTTCAATCTCGTTCACAGCAAGTACTTTACTCGTTTCGTAATCCGATATCACTTTGTGATTAACTCCTTAACCACATGCTTGCAAGCGGTGTTGATATCGATTACCGAGTGGGCCCGAAGTATATCTCTCCGACTTGGGAAGGACAAATCCCATCTCGATACATACAACCCAACAGGCACTTTCCGATCACCTGAGAGACACCTTTATGATCACCCTCTCATAGGATGACGTTTGATGACCTCAAAGCTTTCTTCCGATACCAGGGAGTTGTATTATCTCATGGTCTAAGGAATACAATATTTGACATAAGAAAAGCTTCGCAAAGATGAACACGATGACACGGTCTAATTGCTCCGCTTAGTTTGGGTCTGTCCATCATGTCATTCTCCCAATGATATGATCTCATTATTAATCGACAACTCATGTCTATGGTTAGGAAACCTTAACCATCATTAATCAATGAGCTAGTCCATAGAGGCATACTAGGGACACGGTGTTGTTCACAAACCACACAAGTATTAAAGTTTCCGCTTAATACAATTCTAGCATGGAATATAAACTTTATCATGAACAAAAATTATAATAATAACATCTTTATTATTGCCTCTAGGGCATAATTCCAACAAACTTTACGCGACACCGTTCGCGAGACCGGCTCCGCACTTGACGTGTGGCTTGTTCCACACATGCGGCTGGTGGATGCCAGTTTCTCTCACTATAGTTGTCATGGGATTTACACCGGATGTTGGCAACCATAATATCACCGTTGTGGCTTTCCGTAGGTAAGAATCGTTCTTAGCTTGTTACTCCCATAAGCCACGTAAAACATGCAACAACAAAGTAGAGGCGTCTAACTTGTTTTTGTAGGGAGTGTCTCTGTGATATGGTATGGCCCAAGATGTGATGTGTATGTTGTATGCAATGATCATGTTTTGTAATGTTTCACGACTTGCATGTCGATGAGTACACAACCGGCAGGAGCCATATGGTTGTCTTTATAATTGTGTATGACCTGTGTGTCGACTTCTTATATGCCATATAATAGCTTTACTTTATCGCTAAGTAGTTAGCAATAGTTGTAGTTGCTACTCGTTGTGGAGGCAATCATGGTGGAGTGATGGAGATCATGCTGGCACACACAAGATGGAGATCATTGCGCGGAGATTGGCTATACCATGTCACATAAAATTATATGCATGTGATGTTTATCCTTTTATGTATCTTATTATGCTTAGATCGCGACGGTAGCATTATAAGATGATTCCTCACTTAAAGATCAAGATAAAACCCTTAGGGTTCGCAGCATAGAAAACAAAAAATTTCCTACGATGGGAACAACTATGTACCAAGATCTATCTAGTAGATACAAACAACGGGCGGATGTATATCCGTAGAGAACATACCCTTGAAGACCGACAAAGCTTAACGAGTTCAACTCGTGGTTGATGTAGACGATCTCTTGCCGATCTCAAGATCGAGAGGAAGTCCTAGCGCCACAAAGCAGCAGCGCATCCGTGCTCGCACACACGTACAAGACACCGAGCAACCTCCGCCTCCTTGCTCCAGCGATGCAGCGGAAGCACAACTCTTTCTTGCCGAATAGCCACCGGGAACATGTATCTCGCTAGTCCGAGACCATGGGGATAAATTCTAGAGGGGGAGAGAGATCCTTCACGAGGAGGTGTGAGTGAGAAGTGAGGAGAGGGGTGCCTTTTATAGGAGAGGGGGGAACCCCAAGGGGGTGGCCGGCGCATGGGGGCTGCCCCCTTGCCCTCCCCTCTTCATGTGGGTGGACACTCCACTCACAAAATTCCTTTAAATTCCCTCCACTCAAAATCCCACTCAAAATTGCCATTAAATTTCCACCAAATTTAATGCAAACTCTCATTAAATAAAACCCTTTTATTTTATTCAGAATTTTGTCAATTACTTTAATGACAAACATTCACAAATAACCCCTTGCTAGAATTCCATTTCACATGCATAACCTCTTTATGCAATTTCACCCGAAAACCTGTTTCGGTATCTAGTGAAATAAATTCCTGCGCTTGTTTATTCTTTCGGCATGAAACATTTGCTCCAACTGGATGCCAGTGTCCCTTAAGTGTGTCACCCTAAGGTTCACGAATAATGCGGACATGATCGAGACCCCTCTCGGATCAATAATCAGAAGCGGGATCTGGAGACCCATACTGACTCCCACACATTCAACGATGACTTTTCCTGTGATCGTCGGAACCTTTTACGCTTGTATCTTAATCCCTTTGTTTCATGATATATTACATGTCCGAGATTTGATCATCGGTATCTCCATACCTAGTTTGATCTCGTTACTGACATGCACTCTTTTCTCGTTCCCGTGATATAACATTCTAGTGATCAAATCACTTGCTTGCAAGCTAACCAATGTGATATCACCCAGAGGGCCCAGAGTATATCTATCCGTCATCGGGATGAACAAATTCCACTCTCGATCCATGGGCCTGAACATAACACTTTGTTAGTTCTGAATCCATCTTTATAATCACCCAGTTACGGTGTGACGTTTGATGATATCAAGAAACTCTTCCAGTGTTAGTGATTGACATGATCTCATGGTCTAAGGATTAGGATCACTTCGTAAGTTGTTATAGCAATATAAACTCAATGAATTTGATCGTAATGCTATACTTTTGATGAATGTTCATCACACCATTACACTAATGTTGTGATCTCGTTATTAACAACATCCAATGTCTATGATCAGGAAACTATGATCATCTTGTTAATCAACGAACTAGTTTATGAGTGAGGCATAACTAGGAACTTTCTGTTTGTTTATTAAACACACATGTATTAATGTTTCCGTATTAATACAATTATAGCATGCAAAATAAACATCTATCATATACTTGGAATACACATAATAAACACTTTATTATTGCCTCTCAGGGCATATTCCCTTCAGTCTCCCACTTGCACTAGAGACAATAATCTAGTTACATAGTGATAAATCTAACACCCATGGAGTTCTGGTGTAGATCATGTTTTGCTCTAGGGAGAGTTTTAGTCAACGGATCTGCTACATTGAGATCCGTATGTACTTTACAAATCTTTATATCTCCATCCTTGACATGCTCGCGGATGGAGTGAAACCGGCGCTTAATATGCTTGGAATGCTTGTGAGACCTTGGCTCTTTTTCATTAGCAATGGCACCATTGTTGTCACAATAGATCACCATTGGGTCCAACGCGTTTGCAACCACACCTAGTTCGGATATGAACTCCTCCATCCAAACCGCTTCCTGAGCCGCTTCTGAAGCAGCAACATATTCGGCCTCCGTTGTTGATCCCGCCACCACAGGTTGTTTGGAGCTCCTCCAACTAACCGCTCCGCCATTCATGGGAAAAACGTATCCGGATTGAGACTTAGAGTCATCCGGTTCGGTGTCAAAGCTAGCGTCGACATAACACTTAGCGACGAGCTCTTCTTCACCTCCGTATACAAGAAACATATCCTTAGTTCTTCGCAAGTACTTAAGGATATTCTTGACCGCTACCCAGTGTTCCGAACCTGGATCCAATTGGTACCTACTAGTCAAACTAATAGCATGTGCCACATCCGGTCTTGTACATAGCATGGCGTACATTATAGAGCCTATGGCTGAAGCATAGGGGACTTTGTCCATTTTCTCTCTTTCTTCCGCCGTAGCCGGACTTTGAGTCTTACTCAATGTCGTGCCTTGTGTCATAGGTAAGAACCCCTTCTTACTATCTTCCATTTTAAACTTCTTTAAAATCTTATCAAGGTATGTACTTTGCGATAGCCCTATTAGGCGCCTGGATCTATCTCTATAGATCTTTATGCCTAATATGTATGACGCTTCACCTAGGTCCTTCATTGAAAATTTGCTGTTTAGATAACTTTTAACACTGTTTAAAAGATCTATATCATTTCCGATCAATAATATGTCATCCACATATAATATCAGAAATGCCACATTGCTCCCACTCACTTTCTTGTAAATACAAGCTTCTCCATAAGTTTGGACAAATCCAAACTCTTTGATCACCTCATCAAAGCGAAGATTCCAACTTCGTGATGCTTGCTTCAATCCATAGATGGATCACTGAAGCTTGCACACCTTGTTAGCATCCTTAGGATCGACAAAACCCTTTGGTTGTATCATATACAACTCTTCTTCAATATTACCATTGAGAAACGCGGTTTTGACATCCATCTGCCATATCTCATAATCGAAATATGCAGCAATTGCTAACATAATCCTAACTGACTTTAGCATCGCTACGGGAGAGAAAGTCTCATCGTATTCAACTCCTTGAATTTTTCGAAACCGCTTTGCGACAAGTCGAGCTTTATAGACGTTCACATTACCATCAGCATCTGTTTTTCTTTTGAAAATCCATTTGTTCTCCACGGCCTTTCGGTCGTGAGGTAATTCCACCAAGTTCCAAATTTGATTTTCATACATGGATTCCATCTCGGATTTCATGGCTTCTAACCATTTGTTGGAATCCGGGCTCATCATCGCTTCTTCATACGTCGCAGGGTCATCATTTTCATCAACCATGAAATTCATGACAGGATTTCCGTACAGCTCGGGAGCTGCACGCGTCCTGCTAGACCTGCGAGGTTCGGTAGTATTCTCTTTTGGAGTTTCATGATCATTATCATTAGTTCCCTCTTCAATAGGTGAAGCCAACTCCGGAACAACTTCCGGCGCTGCGCTACTCGCCATACTTTGAAGAGAAGGTTCAATAACCTCTTCGAGTTCTACCTTCCGACTACTCACACCTTTCGCGAGAAACTCTTTCTCTAGAAAGGATCCATTCTTGGTAACAAAAACCTTGCCCTCAGATCTGTGATAGAAGGAATACCTAATAGTTTCCTTAGGGTATCCTATGAAGACGCATTTTTCCGCTTTGGGTTCGAGTTTATCCGGTTGAAGTTTCTTCACATAAACATCGCATCCCCAAACTTTAAGAAATGACAGCTTAGGTTTGTTTCCAAATCACAATTCATACGGTGTCTTTTCAACGGATTTAGATGGTGCCCGATATAAAGTGAATGCAGCAGTTTCTAGTGCATAACCCCAAAATGACAACGGCAAGTCTGTCAGAGACATCATAGATCGAACCATATCTAATAAAGTACGATTACGACGTTCTGACACACCATTTCTCTATGGTGTTCCGGCAGGTGTGAGTTGTGAAACAATTCCACACTCTTTCATGTGAGTGCTAAACTCGTAACTTAGATACTCACCTCCACGGTCGGACCGTAGAAATTTGATCTTTCTATTACGATGATTTTCCACTTCATTCTGAAATTCCTTGAACTTTTCAAAGGTTTCAGACTTGGGTTTCATCAAGTAGATATAACCGTATCTACTCAAATCATCTGTGAAAGTAACAAAATAACGATATCCACCTCGCGCCGACACACTCATTGGACCACATACATCAGAATGTATGATTTCCAATAAATTTGTCACCCGTTCCATTGAACCGGAAAACGGCGTTCTAGTCATCTTGCCCATAAGGCATGGCTCACATGTATCAAATGATTCAAAATCAAGTGATTGAAAAAGTCCATCCGAATGGAGTTTCTTCATGCGTTTAATGCCAATATGACCTAGACGGTAGTGCCACATATATGCGGATATATCATCATTAAGTTTAATCCTTTTAGCATCAACATTATGAATATGTGTAACATTATCATCGAGATCTAATAGAAATAAACCATTCATCATCGGTGCATGACCATAAAAGATTTCATTCATATAAATGGAACAACCATTGTTCTCGGATTTAAATGAATAACCACTTCGCATCAAACACGATCCAGATACAATGTTCATGCTCAGTGCAGGCACCAGATAACAATTATTCAAGTTTATAACTAATCCCGACGGCAAATGGAGAGGTAGCGTTCCGACGGCGATCACATCAACGCTTGATCCATTGCCGACACGCATCTTGACCTCACCCCTTGCTAGCGGTCGCTTGTTCCGCGGCCCCTGATTCGAGTTACAAATATTAGCAACTGAACCGGTATCAAATACCCAGGTGCTACTACGAGCACTAGTCAAGTACACATCAATAACATGTATATCATATATACCTTTGTTTGCCTTGCCGGCCTTCTTGTCTGCCAAATACTTGGGGCAGTTGCGCTTCCAATGGCCAGTCCCCTTACAATAGTAGCACTCGGTATCAGACTTAGGTCCAACTCGGGGTTTCTTTTCAGGCACGGCAACCGGCTTGCCGCCCTTACTTCCCTTCCGTTTTCCCTTCTTGTCTTTCTTGAAACCAGTGTTCCTATTGATCATCAACACTTGATGTTCCTTTTTGATCTCCACTTCTACAGTTTTAAGCATTGACAGAAGCTCGGGGAGAGACTTCTTCATGCCTTGCATATTATAGTTCATCACGGAGCTCTTATAGCTAGGTGGCAGAGACTGCAGAACACGATGGATGCCTAAGTCAATGGGAATCATTATTCCCAAGGACACAAGCTTATCGGCATAACCCGACATCTTGAGTACATGCTCACTAACGGAGTTGTGCTCTTCCATCATGCAGCTAAAGAACTTTTCTGAAGCATTGTAGCTCTCTACAGCAGCATGTGTGTCGAAAATCATTTTCAACTCACCCATTGTATCAAATGCATTTATGTTTTCGAAACGCTTTCGAAGTTCCGGCTCTAGCCCATACAATATGCCGCAATGAACTAAGTTGTGGTCCTCCTGACGAGTCTGATAGACATTCTTCTCCTCGTCAGGAGCATCCTCAAAAGGAGGGGGGCCTATTGGTGCTTCTAGCACATATTGCTTTTGTGCAGCAGAGAGGAGAATCCTCAAATTCATGGCCCATTCGGTAAAGTTGCTATCGTTCGTTGCAAGTTTCTCTTTCTCCATGAACACATTGAAATTAAAAGCAGGTGGTGCCATCTACAACAGAATTTGTAAAGTTTAGACTAAGTTTATGATAGATTGAGTTCAACTAATCCATATTACGAATGAACTCCCACTCAAAAACGACATCCCTCGTGCCTTTTTAGTGATTACATGAACCAAATCCACTACACCAAGTCCGATCATCACGTGAGTCGGCATAGATTCAAAGGTGAGCATCAAATGGGCATCATATCTACTATATGACTCATGCTTAACCTTTCGGTCCGTGTTCCGAGGCCATGTCTGTACATGCTAGGCTCGCCAAGTTAGAACCTTAGTATTCGCGTGTGTAACTGTTTTACACCCGAAATATGGTCGTGGATCCAAGAACACCCGATCATCACGTGATGTCTTGGAGCGACGAAACATAATCGGTGCATACTAAAGGAAGAACACATTCTTATCTTCATATTTAAATGAGGGATCATCTTATTATGCTAACAAAGCACTAAACAAGCAATATAAGATGCTATCAAACATCACATGTTTATTAATGAAATGATATGGTTCCCGCATATGATCTCTATCATGTGCATCGTAGTATGATCACTATCATACCTATATGTGTAAGTCCAAGGTCTATGGAGATTACACGTTATGTATGTTGTAAGAGTATCATCTCATACTTCTACTTACAACATCACCATATCATAACACTAGCCCAGCAACAATCTAAACTAGACGCCTCTAATTTATCCGTTGCAAGTTTTACGTGGTTTAGGGCTTTCGAGATAGAACCGTTCTTACCTACGAACATGAACCACAATGAGGATAACCAAATTGTTGACAACTCGTTGCAAAATAGATATTGACTATAGTAGGAGAGACAAACACCCGCTAGCCACTTATGCAAACTAGTTGCATGTCAAGCGTGGAACAGGTCTCATGTGCGAGGACATGTAAAGTTTGTCCGGGCCGCTTCATCCCACTATGCCATCAATATCCAAAATTACAACTAAGGAGCAACAACATGATCATCATCGCCCACACACTCATATGTGTACTACCCGTGTAAAGCATCTACGCATAGATCCGGCTCTGATACCACTGTAGGGTTCGCAGCATAGAAAACAAAAAATTTCCTACGATGGGAACAACTATGTACCAAGATCTATCTACTAGATACAAACAACGGGCGGATGTATATCCGTAGAGAACATACCCTTGAAGACCGACAAAGCTTAACGAGTTCAACTCGTGGTTGATGTAGACGATCTCTTGCCGATCTCAAGATCGAGAGGAAGTCCTAGCGCCGCAAAGCAGCAGCGCATCCGTGCTCGCACACACGTACAAGACACCGAGCAACCTCCGCCTCCTCGCTCCAGCGATGCAGCGGAAGCACAACTCTTTCTTGCCGAATAGCCACCAGGAACATGTATCTCGCTAGTCCGAGACCATGGGGGATAAATTCTAGAGGGGGAGAGAGATCCTTCACGAGGAGGTGTGAGTGAGAAGTAAGGAGAGGGGTGTCTTTTATAGGAGAGGGGGAACCCCAAGGGGGTGGCCGACGCATGGGGGCTGCCCCCTTGCCCTCCCCTCTTCATGTGGGTGGACACTCCACTCACAAAATTCCTTTAAATTCCCTCCACTCAAAATCCCACTCAAAATTGCCATTAAATTTCCACCAAATTTAATGCAAACTCTCATTAAATAAAACTATTTTATTTTATTCAGAATTTTGTCAATTACTTTAATGACAAACATTCACAAATAACCCCTTGCTAGAATTCCATTTCACATGCATAACCTCTTTATGCAATTTCACCCGAAAACCTGTTTCGGTATCTAGTGAAATAAATTCCTGCGCTTGTTTATTCTTTCGGCATGAAACATTTGCTCCAACTGGATGCCAGTGTCCCTTAAGTGTGTCACCCTATGGTTCGCGAATAATGCAGACATGATCGAGACCCCTCTCGGATCAATAATCAGAAGCGGGATCTGGAGACCCATACTGACTCCCACACATTCAACGATGACTTTTCCAGTTATCGTCGGAACCTTTTACGCTTGTATCTTAATCCCTTTGTTTCACGATATATTACATGTCCGAGATTCAATCATCGGTATCTCCATACCTAGTTTGATCTCGTACTGACATGCACACTTTTCTCGTTCCCGTGATATAACATTCTAGTGATCAAATCACTTGCTTGCAAGCTAACCAATGTGATATCACCCAGAGGGCCCAGAGTATATCTATCCGTCATCGGGATGAACAAATTCCACTCTCGATCCATGGGCCTCAACATAACACTTTGTTTGTTCTGAATCCGTCTTTATAATCACCCAGTTACGGTGTGACGTTTGATGATATCAAGAAATTCTTCCAGTGTTAGTGATTGACATGATCTCATGGTCTAAGGATTAGGATCACTTCGTAAGTTGTTATAGCAATATAAACTCAATGACTTTGATCGTAATGCTATACTTCGGATGAATGTTCATCACACCATTACACAAATGTTGTGATCTCGTTATTAACAACATCCAATGTCTATGATTAGGAAACTGTGATCATCTTGTTAATCAACGAACTAGTTTATGAGAGAGGCATAACTAGGAACTTTCTGTTTATTTATTAAACACACATGTATTAACGTTTCCGTATTAATACAATTATAGCATGCAAAATAAACATCTATCATATACTTGGAATACACATAATAAACACTTTATTATTGCCTCTCAGGGCATATTCCCTTCAAAACTGTGTTCTCCCCATGTATGCACCGTTGCGAAAGTTCGTCGTGTTCAAGCATCACGTGATGATCGGGTGCTATAAACTCTACGTTCACATACAACGGGTGCAATCCATTTTTTGCACACGCGGAAATACTTGGGTTTGACTTGACGAGCCTAGCATGTACAGACATGGACTCGGAACACACGAACCAAAAGGTTAAGCATGAGTCATATGAATTATATGATCGACACTTCATTGTACACCATTGAAACCACATCTCTTCTCGTGAAGATCGGATTAGGTGTGGTGAATTTGGATCATGTTCACTAAACAACTTGAGGGATGTTGAATTTAGTGGGAGTTCATCTAGTAATTTGATTAAGTTGAACTAGTTATCATGAACATAGTATAAATTGTACTTGCAAATTTTGTAGATCAAATGGCTAAGTCCAACTTCAACTTCAACGTTTTTGCTGAGAAAGAAAAGCTTAAGAACAATGGGTCTAACTTCACCAACTGGTTCCGCAATCTGAGAATCATTCTCGCTGGCGGACAAAAGGACTATGTCCTTGAGAAAGCGCTAGGTGACGCCCCTGCTGTAGATGCGCCGGCTGATGAGAAAGCTGTTTATCAGTCGCGCAAAGATGATTATGGTGTGATTAAGGGCACCATGTTGTTTGCTATGGAATCGGACCTTCAAAATCGTTTTGAGGAGTTCCCCGGGCCCTTTGAGATTCTTGAGGAACTGAAAACTATGTTTCAGACTCAGGCCCGTTCTAAGAGATATGAGATCTCTGAGAAATTCTTTAACTGCAAGATGGAGGAAGGGAGTTCCGTTAGTGAGCACGCCATTAAGATGTCGGGCTACACTCAACGCCTTGAGCAACTGGACTGCAAGATTCTAGAGGAGCTCAAGATTGAGCTCTTCGCTAAGCTGAAAGCTGCAGAGGTGGACATCAAGAAAGATAATCATGTGTTGATGGTCAACAAGCCCCCAGCTTTAAGAAAGGTAAGGGTGCAAAGAAGCCCTTCAAGAAGGGCAGCGGCGAGCGCGTTGCCCCTGCAGAGAAGAAGCTCAAGTCTGGACCTAAGCCGGACACTGAGTGCTTCTATTGCAAGGACAAGGGTCACTGGAAGCGCAACTGTCCGAAGTACTTAGCGGACAAGAAGGCTGACACCATCAAAGGTATATTTGATATACATGTTATTGATGTTTTCCTTACTAGCCCTCGTTGTAGTGTCTGGGTATTTGATACTAGTTCAGTTGCTAATATTTGTAACTCGAAACAGGAGCTACGAAATAGACGGCGGCTAGCGAGGGATGAGGTGACGATGCGCGTTGGCAACGGATCAAGAGTTGATGTGATGGCCGCCGGCACGCTCTCCTTAGTTTTACCTTCGGGATTAGTTTTAAACCTCAATAAATGTTATTATGTGCCTGCGTTGAGCATGAACATCATATCTGGATCATGTTTATTGCAAGACGGTTATTCATTTAAATCGAAGAATAATGGTTGTTCTATTTATATGAGTAACATCTTTTATGGTCATGCACCTGCTATGAATGGTTTATTTCTTCTGAATCTCGAAAGCGATAAAACACACATCCATAACATTGAGGCTAAGAGATGCAAGGTAGATAGTGATAATACTACTTATTTGTGGCACTGTCGTCTAGGTCATATTGGTGTAAAACGCATGAAGAAACTCCATTCTGATGGACTTTTGGAGTCTCTTGATTTTGAATCATTTGACACGTGCGAACCGTGCCTCATGGGCAAGATGATCAAAACCCCGTTCTCCGGTATAATGGAGCGAGCAACGGACTTGTTGGAAATCATACATACCGATGTATGCGGACCGATGAGTGTTTCGACGCGCGGTAGATATGGGTATATCTATTTATTGAAACATAATCTGAAATGTTTGAAAAGTTCAAAGAATTTCAGAATGAAGTGGAAAACCATCGTAACAGAAAAATTAAGTTTCTACGATCCGATCGTGGAGGTGAATATTTGAGTTATGATTTTTTCACGCATCTTAAAGCAAGCGGAATCGTTTCGCAACTCATGCCACCCGGAACACCATAGCGCAATGGTGTGTCTGAACGCCGGAATCGAACTCTATTAGATATGGTGTGATCAATGATGTCTCTTACAGATTTGCCGTTATCATTTTAGGGTTATGCATTAGAAACCGTTGCATTCACTTTAAATAGGGCACCATCTAAATCCGTTTAGACGACACCGTATGAACTGTGGTTTGGTGCTAAACCTAAGTTGTCATTTCTTAAAGTTTGGGGATGCGAAGCTTACGTCAAGAAGTTGATGCCGGACAAGCTCGAACCCAAAGCGGAGAAATGCGTATTCATAGGATACCCTAAGGAAACTATTGGGTATACCTTCTATCGCAGATCCGAAGGCAAAGTGTTTGTCGCAAAGAACGGATCCTTTCTTGAGAAGGAGTTTCTCTCGAAAGAAGTGAGTGGGAGAAAAGTAGAGCTAGACGAGATTATTGAACCTTCTCTTGAGTTGGAGAGTAGCGCAGCACCTGAAATTATTCCAGTGTCGTCTGCGCCAACAATAGAGGAAGCTAATGACAAGGATCATGAAACTTCGGACGATGCTACTACTGAATGTCGCAGGTCGACAAGGTCACGTGCCCCTCCTGAGTGGTACGGCAACCCTGTCTTAACTGTCTTGTTAGTAGACGATAGTGAACCTGCGAACTATGAGGAAGCAATGATGAGCCCAGACTCTGAGAAATGGCTAGAGGCCATGAAATCCGAATTGGGATCCATGAGCGAAAACCAAGTATGGACTTTGGTGGACCCTCCTAGCGACCGAAAGGCCGTTGAGTGCAAATGGATATTCAAGAAGAAAACGGACACGGATGGTAATGTTACTGTCTATAAAGCACGGCTTGTTGCAAAAGGTTTTTGGCAAGTTCAAGGTGTTGACTACGATGAGACTTTCTCTCCCGTAGCGATGTTTAAGTCCATTCGGATTTTATTAGCAATTGTTGTGTTTCATGATTATGAAATATAGCAGATGGATGTCAAGACTGCGTTCCTCAATGGCAACATTGATGAAGAGTTGTATATGATGCAACCCGAAGGTTTTATCGATCCTAAGGATGCTGATAAAGTGTGCAAACTTCAGCGTTCCATTTATGGACTGAAGCAAGCATCTTGGAGTTGGAACCTTCGTTTTGATCAAGTGATCAAGAGCTTTGGATTTGTTCCAAATTGCTACGAAGCTTGTATCTACAAGAAAGTGAGTGGGAGCTCAGTGACATTTCTAGTACTATATGTGGATGACATATTGATTATTGGAAATGACATTGATATGCTTAACGATGTGAGGAGTTATTTGAACAAATGTTTTTCAATGAAAGACCTAGGGGAAGCTGCTTATATATTAGGCATCAAAATCTATAGAGATAGACAAAGACGCCTAATAGCTTTAAGCCAAAGTACATACCTAGACAAAGTTCTGAAAATGTTCAGGATGGATAAGGAAAAGAAAGGTTCAGTGCCTATGTTGTCAGGTAAGATATTGAGCAAGGCTCAGTGTCCAGCTACGGTAAACAATAGAGAAGCTATGAGCAAAGTGCCTTATGCCTCGGCCATAGGTTCTATCATGTATGCCATGCTTTGTACTAGACCGGATGTGTCCAATGCTCTTAGTTTGACGAGCAGATACCAAAGTGATCCAGGAGTGGAACACTGTACAGCCGTGAAGAACATCCTAAAGTACTTAAACAGGACTAAAGAAATGTTCTTGGTCTATGGAGGTGATGAAGAGCTCGTCGTAAAAGGTTACGTCGATGCTAGTTTCGACACCGACAAGGATGATTCTAAATCTCAGACATGATACGTTTATATTTTGAATGGAGGAGCTGTGAGCTGGAGAAGCTGCAAGCAAAGCGTGATCGCAGGATCTACAATAGAAGCGGAATACATGGCTGCTGCAGAAGCGTCAAGTGAAGGAGTTTGGATCAGGAACTTCATCACTAAGCTTGCTGTGGTACCAAGTGCCTTGGACCCACTGGAGATATTGTGTGACAACACTGGCGCCATAGCACTGGCTAAGGAACCAAGATATCATCCAAAGACCAAGCACATCAACCGCAAGTTTCATATAATTCGAGATTATATAACAGATGGAGATCTGAAGATTAGCAAAGTACATACGGATCTGAATGTCGCAGATCCATTGACTAAACCTCTTCCACGAGCAAAACATGATCATCACCTTAGTGCCATGGGTGTTAGATTGTTGCCAGATGTAAACTAGATTATTGACTCTAGTGCAAGTGGGAGACTGTTGGAATTATGCCCTAGAGGCAATAATAAAGATGTTATTATTATAATTCTTATTCATGACAAAGTTTATATTCCATGCTAGAATTGTATTAAGCGGAAACTTTAATACTTGTGTGGTTTATGAACGACACCATGTCCCTAGTATGCCTCTATGGACTAGCTCATTGATTAATGATGGTTAAGGTTTCCTAATCATAGACATGAGTTGTCGATTAATAATGAGATCATATCATTGGGAGAATGATATGATGGACATACCCAAATTAAGCAGAGCAATTAGACCGTGTCATCGTGTTCATCTTTGCGAAGCTTTTTCCTATGTCAAATATTGTATTCCTTAGACCATGAGATAATGCAACTCCCTGGTATCGGAAGAAAGCTTTGAGGTCATCAAACGTCATCCTATGAGAGGGTGATCATAAAGGTGTCTCTCAGGTGATCGGAAAGTACCTGTTGGGTTGTATGTATCGAGATGGGATTTGTCCCTCCCAAGTCGGAGAGATATACTCCAGGCCCACTCGGTAATCGATATCAACACCGCTTGCAAGCATGTGGTTAAGGAGTTAATCACAAAGTGATATCGGATTACGGAATGAGTAAAGTACTTGCTGTGAACGAGATTGAACTAGGTATGCCGATACCGACGATCGAATCTCGGGCAAGTAAAATATTGCGTGACGAAGGGAATATATACATGGGATTAATTGAATCTTGGCATCGTGGTTCATCCGATATGATCATCGATGAATGTGTGGGAGTCAATATGGGTTTCCAGACCCCGCTGTTGATTATTGATAGAAGATCATGTCTGCATATTCTCGAACCCGTAGGGTCACACACTTAACGTGTCTTGACGCTAGGATAGAATGGATAATTGGTTTATGAGTTTTTGTTCGGAGTCTCGGATGAGATCCAGGACGTCACGAGAGGTTCCAGAATGGTCCGGAGAATAAGATTCATATAAGGGAAAGCAGTTTTTGGATTTTGGAATTGTTTCGGATTGTTCGGTATTATACCGGAAGGTTCTAGAAGCTTCCGGAGTGGGACCAACGTGTCCCCACTTGTCGGGAGGGGCGTGGGCCTACGAGGGAGTGCCCTGGACACATTGGGCCAGGGGCACAAGGCCCCATAGGCCCAGCCGGCCAAGCCCTAGGGGAAATCCTAGGGAGAGCTTCTAGAAGGGGGGGAACTTGCCCCCCACTCCTCCCATGTGGCCGCCAGCCCTAGGCTTGGAGGAGGGGGCAAGGGGCATCCGTCCAACCCTCTATATAAAGAGGGCAGGGGCGCACCCTCCCCCCACACCTCCTCAAACCCTAGCCGCCTAGTTGCTGCCCTCCTCTCTTCCTCTCTCCCGATTGCGCGTAGGCGAAGCCCTGCCGCAGAAACTCTACACCTTTTGCACCACGCCGTCGTGTTGTAGATCCAACCTATCTCTCCACCCCACTTTCTGGACTGAGGAAGGAGGATACGTCGAGGTTCCGTACGTGTGCATCTCTCGGAGGCATCGCCACTTGCGGTGTTGGATCGGATCGGATCGCGAGGAGGAGAAGGCTAGTACGACTACATCAACCACGTTCCGTAGAACGTTCCGCTGTGCGATTTCTTCAAGGGTATGAAGATCTCATCTATCCCCCCTCGTTGTTTGCATCTCCTAGATTAGATCTTGGCTTTTCCCTTCCGCATCCGTAGAAAATTTTGATTTACCATGCTGCGAAACCCTTCATAGAGTACTGGGCGACTATTCCATTTTCCTGCAGGAACCTTGCGAAGGGTCCTAGTACTTGACCATATGGAGTATGCCGACCGTAGTACTCCCCACCACGGTCAGACCGGACTATCTTAATTCTTTTATCATGCTGATTTTCTACTTCAGCTTTGAAAATTTTAAATTTATCCAATGCTTCAGATCTTTCTTTAATTGGATAATAATAACCATACCGGGAGTGATCATCCGTGAATGTTATGAATGAATCATAGCCATCCACACTTCTCACCGGAAACGGTCCACAAATATCCGTGTGGATTATTTCTAGTGTAGCTATACTTCGGTTTGCACCCTTTTTAATTTGTTTTACATACTTTCCTTTAATGCAATCTATGCATTGTTCTATGTCTGAGAACTCTAATGGAGGAAGAATGTCATTTTTAACGAGGCTTTCTATTCTTCCCCTCGAAATATGGCCTAATCTGTAGTGCCATAACTTCGATGAGTCAAGAGTTTGCTTTCTTTTCTTTTGTTCTTTGTTCAACAAGGGACTTGTTCATTCACATCACACACAGAAAATACTTTCTCATGCAAAGATAATAAATAAAGCTTGTCATGTAGTGTAGCAACACCCACACAAGTATCTTTCAACCAAATGGCACATTTGCCATGTCCAAAATAGCACTCATACAAATCTTTGTCCAAGCACGACACACTTATTAAATTTCTATGAATGGAAGGAACAAATAAAACATCCTTAAGCAAAAGAGAAGAGCCACTAGCCAGCTCCAGAGGAATGTCGCCAACAGCCTCCACTTCTGCTTCAATCCCATTCGCCACTTCAATGGGTCTTTCTCTTTTTGGCAAAATCCTTGTCAAATGGAACCCCTGTAAATAGTTGGCAACATGAACAGCTGCACCAGAGTCAATCCACCAAGTAGATTTAGAAAACTTTTCATACAGAGATTCATTAACAAAAGAGACTATATCTTTACCGTTTTTGGCCATTATGGACTTCAGCCATATTGAACAATCCTTCTTATAGTGGCTAACCTTTTTGCAATGGTGGCACTGGTCTTTGTCCCAAGGGTGGACTGCTGGTACTGATGCTGGTGCTGTTGTGAGCCCTTGCCATGTGGCTTGGAAGGTGAGCCACCATGGTTACTGTTGGTGAAGTTCCTCTTCCTATTGTCCTTCACGTAGTTCAAGGAACCACCGTGAATGGACTTCAGCCTTTCTTCCTCTTGAGAACACATCCCTATGGTCTTTTCAATGTCCCACTTTTCAGGGGACATGTTATAGTTGATGACGAAGTTCTCGAACTGTTGGGGAAGAGAGGCCATGACAAGATGCACCAGAAGAGCAGGCTTGAGATCGAGGTCCGCATCCATGGGCTTCAACTTAGCCGCCATGTTGGACATCCTCAAGATGTGCTCTCTAATGTCATGTGGCCCTCCCGTATACTTTTCTGTCACCAGCTGTTTGAGCAGCTGGGTTGCATACATCTTTGAAGAGCCAGTAAACTGGCTCTTTATCTTTCCAAGGTACTCGCCAACAGAGGCACACTCTTCAATTGAGCCCACTATAGCATTCTCAATTGTGTTCTTGACAAAAGCCAAGCATTTCTTATTTGCGTTTACCCACTTTTGATTGTCTATTGAGTAGGCCAGCTCCAAAGGAGCATGGTCTCTCTTTCTCTTTTCAAATGCAACACTTTCCTCAGCATCGCCCCTCACTGGGTCGTCAGGCTTGACTGGTTGTTTAGTGTCAACCACCCAGTCCACCTCGGCGCACACAAACGCCAGATCAACCTTTTTCTTCCATTTGGAGTAGTTATCCCCCCTGAGTAGTGGGATGTCCTTCAGGCAGCTCATGAGGTTGAGACCTCCTGAAAACCACAAAAGATGTGAGATAACCAAAAACAACTGTATGCATTAATCCAACGTTGATATAAATTAAGCATGCAATTGTTTGTGCCATTTAAAGTTACATCACCGTTGGGTAAAATAAAATTAAATGCACCATTAATACTCAATGAAAAAGACCATGATCATGTTTATTAATAACGTTGGTCAATTAATAACATGGGACACAATCATCTTTATTACTTTGTCACATCTTTAAAACAAAAAATTAACATACTTTTATTGTATTCATGCAATTTGAACCAACTATTTGCAGCGGAAGCATTATTCATAAACTTTCATAAGACTTTAAACTTTATGGAGAAAACTTTATCACTTTCATATTGTCTAATCAAGTTATTCATAGAAATAAATGGACTAGAAAAAATTGTATAAAACTCTCCAAAAACTGATGAAAAAACATCAAAAAAACAACTTCTGAAAAACAATAAACAGAAGCTATACAGGACTGGCTGCGGCCCAGCGCAGCCCAGCAGCCCAGCACTATCTACCGCACGCGCGGTGGACAGCGCCCAGGCGCTCACCCGGCAATGGCCCAGCGCCACGGCCCACACGGCCACCCTGGCCCAGCCAACAGCCCGCGGAGCGCAGCTCGCTGGCTGTCGCCCGCGCGGTACGCGCTCGCTCCGTGAGCAGCCCGCTAGAGCCCGCGTCGGCCCGCCTAGCCCAGCAGCCTACGCCGCCAGCCTGCAGCCGCCCGCCGGCGCGCAATCCTGACCGCCAAAAAGGGTCGCCCTAGATCGGATGGTTCCCCGCGCTCCTCGCGGGGACAAAATGACTCCCACGTGCTCCCGCTGGAACCCTAGCCCCATTTGCCCCCCTCCCTCCCCCTGCACCCCGCGTCCCCCTGGCTCCTCTCTGTCTGGCGGCGGCCTCCCGCGAGGTTTGAGGCGAGGCGGCGCCGCCCGGCGCAGCCGGCGGCCCCCTCCCTCTCCTAGTGTGCTGGCCCTCCCTTCCCCTTCTGCTTGCTCCACGCCGCGGCGGCGCGAACGTCCCGCGCGCGACGAGCAGGGAGGAGGCAGCGAGGAGGCGCTCTGGCTCTCTGGCAGCGCTGGGGAGGCGAGGCGGCCGTCCGTTCGGCGACAGCGCCGGTGACGGTCCCCTCCTTCTCCTACGCCGTCGACTCCCCTCCCCCTCTTTCCCTCTGTTCCAACCACCCCCATGCACCCTCCAGTGGCTACATCGAGCAAAAAGGAGGAGGCCGGTGTTCTCCTGCCCCCTTTGTCAGCGGTGTGTCCACCCTAGGGTGGGCACACCACTGTCAAACGGCGCAGCGGAGACGCCCTCTGCCGCCGCACGGCGGCCACCCTTGGTTGTTTTCCTTTTGGGATTTTAGGTCTATGGATCTGGGGCTTTCGTTTGACTTTTCTCTTTCGGGTGGGATTTGCATGCGGGATCTGGGAGAAACTAGGGTTAGGGTTTAGACCCTTGGTATTTTATTTGCCCCCGAAGGGGTGTGTTCTTCTTCCGACGCCTCGGCATGCCGATGCGCATCGAGATAGAGAGGAACGGCGCGGCCAGAGGGGCAAGGCGCACTTTGGGGTTTTATCTAGGGTTTCTCTCTTCTTTTCTTTTCTACCGAAAGAAAAACTAGCATCCAAAATGCTCTGATACCATTGTTGGATCTAATCTAACCTTGGTAGATGTACTGTAAAGGATCTAATACGTAGATCTGAGAGGGAGAGAGAGAGATCGGAGAGAGAGGAAGCACTACCTGCGCCCTGGCTCGACAAGCACGAGCCAGAGGGGATGCCGGATCTTGTGCTGGAGCTGGAGCCGCCGTCGCTAGCCATGGGGCATGGGGGGGCGAGAGTGGCGGCGGTGGTGCTTCCCGTCGGCGCAGCGCTAAGCCTAGATCGGTAGGGCTTGTAGGTGGGACGGCTAGGACACGGCTAACCTCGTGAGGCATGCTACCGGCCCCCACCTCCTTTATATAGCGCTGGCGACAGGGGCCCATCAACCAGATAGGGTTGGGCGCCCCCGATCAGGGCGCGGATAGGGCGTGACGGGCCGTTGGGCCCTGTCACGTTGAGATCAATCTAATAGTACTGATCATTAGAAGTGTCTGGCAGATCGACCCTCCAGAATTAAAGCTAGCCTCCCCCCTCTGCTACCTAAAACCACGCACATGCTCCTCTCTGCATGCATACTTCCGGCCTCCCCATGGAGACCGCTGTGGTGGCTCACCACACGAGCTCCGCTTCGGGGAGAGAGAGAGAGAGCTGAGGACATTTCACTGAACCTAAAATTCAGTAAGAAAGAACGGAATTTATACGGTCATTTCGGTTATATGACGACTTGCGACGGACCGATTTCACTGAACTGACAGAACTTATAATGGCAAAAAGGCCTGGTAACAGTAAAGCCCACCAAGAGCCCAAGCGAGCAACCCACGAGACGGTGGTGCCCAAAGTATCTACGGATGTGATGATTCTCAAAAGAAAAGGAAAAAGTATCTGTATGTAAGTGGCTTAGCAGTTCTCTTCAACCTCGTCCAGACTTCGCAATTAATCGCCGGCGTCCACATCAGCCATTTGCTGTTCAGTTGGAGAGCTCCATGCATGTCGTCGTCTCGCCACACCACACCATGTGATGTGAACCCAAGACGACGTCCTTCCCTTGCCCTCTCAACCACGATGCTCAAGCTATAATTAAGCAAATACATCATCGAGTCAATGATTGGGGAATCAGTTGACCACTCCGTGTGGTTGCCAATTAAACGGGGAGGATATCGCGGTGGCCCAGTCTGGTGCACGTGGTGCGTCCTTAAAGTAAGCTCTATATGATGGCCATAGTTGGGGCTGTAATTAAGCAGGATCATGGGTTGGTTTGTATGGCAATATATACATGATCAAAATAATCAAGTACTCCCTTCGTTTTAAAATATAGTAAGATAGTTTAGCGTTTTCTCAAACATAGGTTCGAAAGAAAAATAAATAAATCTACATCCTAAAAGACGTCTCTATACATATGTTTTAAAAAAAAATACTAAAACATATTATATTTAAAAACGGAGCGAGTGAAAAATGACTTGTCGGTTGAAATTTGCATGTTCAAACCGGCAAATGTTGACCATATCACCGCTTTTTTTAAAGGGGACGGTCCCGAAGGACCGAGAGAGTGTATTCGTTCATTCAGCGGTGTCTTACAATACACAGACATGGACCTCAGAAAAATAAAGATTAGACATAAGCCCCTACACATTGCACTAAGGTCCTCAGAAGAAATCGTGAAAACGCAATCGAGGACACAAGCTCCTTCTGCACCGCAACGAGCGCCGCCGCAGTCACCCTCACCATCGCCGGGGACGAAACCACTTGGGACGGAGAGGAGGGAGCCAACTGTGAGGACGCGAGCAAGCCTCCGTAGTGGCAACATGGCCTGGAGGTTGAAGAAGATCCTGAAACGCCGGTCGGAGAACACCGTCACCGACACCAAAGATGGGAGTGGCTGCCCTTCAGCCCAAAAAATCGGCACAGGGACGACGGCCAGCCGTTGCAGAGGTGCCGAGGAAGAACTCCCCTCAGATAGGAGCAGCTGTCCAATAACTGTTGAAGTCAACAGCGAAAGAGCAGTTGTGATTTTGCTCCTTATGGACGCAACACCCACACCCCAACTTTGCTGGCCTCTAGATCTGCATAGAATAGGGCCACCGCACTCCATCCCCTCGCCGCCACGGCCAGCCGTAGGATGGGCAGCAACACCAACCATGTCAATCCGTCAAGCCAGCCACCAAGAAACCACATCAAAGCATGCCTCGGCAGCTTGGTACCTCCCCTCGCCCCCACGGACGGCCGGAAGGTGCCCACCGATGACTCTGCTCCACCGCCGGAGATGGTGACCACTGCTGGTTTTATTTGGAAGAGCGGCACCCCCTCCCAAGCCACCAACTCCAACCAGAGGAATATGGGGAGGAGGAGGAACCCTATAGATGAGATCCAACCAGGGAGATATCTTCTTCCTCTTCGATCTACAGGAAACTCCACAATGAGAGTGCACACAGGCATCACGCCAGGACAACTACCTAATCTACAGCTATACAAGGGAGGGGCCCTCACCCTACTCACCGTCGGCCACCACCGGCGAGGATAGGGGAACGACTAGCTGGCCTAGAACTTGGAGGAGAGGGGTGGGGAGGAGAGCCCGAGTGAGTGTGTCCCATGAGTGTCACCATATCACCGATTGGTCGACCACATGGAAACACATCTTTGTTGATGAACCGCACGCAACCGGGAGGAGATGCACAATGCTATACTTTTAAGGAGTATACTGCTGGATAATAGAATAATCGATGTTCCATATTAAAAAAAGGAGTACTACTACTTCTGTTCCATGATGTAAAACTTTCTAACAGTTCTACATGGACTTGTAAGGTATAGATAAAATGAGGGACTAAATCCAAAAAGGTCGACACCATAGATGTTCGGTTCAATTTGGTGATTTGGTGACAGCTGACAGCGTGTCGTGGACTCAATGAAGACACGCCGCTATTTGTTTTTTCCTATTACCGTGCACGGTCATTTTCGACACGGCTGACGTCAGCGAGTGGTTGATCTGGCGAGCGATGGGCCATGCGACAAAAGGAGACCGCGTGGAACGTGTGGTCAGTTATGACCGGGCCAACATACTCATCAGGACTTGAAAATACTTTACCAACCACACTTAGAGCATCTCTAGCCGTGTCCATAAAAATACGAATCATAAAACATGATGTAGCATTCCAATTGTCTAACAATTGCAATGTTACTAGCCTAGTCTATATAAATGCTACTTCTTACATATAATTGTTGCATCATAATTATATCATGCTCACGTCATCATGCCACCTTGCATTTGAGCATCATATAAAACCCTTTTGATTTGGTTCTTCTCTCATATGCATTGTAAATTGTATTTGCCTATTGATATTGTATTTGGTTATTGATATATTGTTTAAATGCCCAAGTTGAGTTGGGGACATATCTTTTATTAACTTCACCACCTTTCTTGTCATCACCCCATCATTCCACCATATATGAGCATTGCAACTTATTTGGTTTTACCTCTAGCTCATATGTGTTGGTGTGGATCCATTCTTTCCCCACATGCTCTCATATATGCACCATATTGTTTCCACATTTTTGGTTTATGAGAGCCACATGGCCACCTTTGCATGCCTTATGAGTAGTGCTCCTTTTCCTAGCTTTCATATGGATTATTATGGATTTATGCTCATGTTGGGATATTTTTGGGACTATTAAACATCTAGTGGAATATACACACTAGCAAGCCCCAATTATAATCAAATATGATCATCTCCATCTACTCCACTTGAAACTTTCTTTTGAATTCTTTTTGCTTGGCTTTTATTCCAATTTTGGGAATGCATAATAATAATGCCATGTTAATATTATTGTTTCACAAGAATAAGCATGGCATTAATAGTCTTGCATGGGCCATGCAAGAACCACCACATTCTAGCCTTTTGGTTTTTATTTGAATCTTTGAGTGAATCTTCCCCATATCTCTCTACCCCTCTGATGCTTGATCTTGCTTGATGCATGCAAGCATCTAAAACCCTATAACCATCTCCATCCATACCCTCACCACCTTTTTCTCACCCTCTCTTTTTCTTGTCTAGATCTTGTTTGAGCTGGGCATGTTCTTGCTTGATCTTGTCAAAAGAAAACCACTCCACCTCATCTCTCTCTCTAAACCCTAAGACCTCATCTCTCTCTCCCTCCTTTTGTCTTGGTCTTGTTTGATCTTGCTAAAACCCTATCACCCTCATCTAAACCACCCTCTCTCCAAACCCTCTATCTAAGATCCTACCCTAATCACCTACACCTCTACCACCATCTTACACCTAAGCTAAAACCTAAACCTACCTCACCCTCTCCTCTTCACCTTGCCGAGCCCCCCATGCTGGACCCACCGGCCACCCTCTCTCCCTGGCCACACCCCAGCTACCTCCCCCCTGCCCTAGCTACCCTCCACCCAAGCCCTAACCCGAGCCATACCTCCCTCACTCCCAACCCTAGCATCTACCCGAGCCTCCCCTCTCCCTCTCTCTGCCGTGCGACCCCACCGGCCTGAGCCTGCCCTGCCTGCCTGGACCAGCCCCACCGAGCCCTACCCGAGCACGTGAAGGAGGAGGAGAAAAGGTGGCCGAGCCACCTTTTCCACCGTCTACCCCGCTCCCACACGCCATCTCCCCCTCTCCCTCCTTTTTCCCCTTCCCCACGACACCTCTGCATCCCCCAGATCTCCCCAGGCCGCTCCCCTCTCACCCTGCCTTCCCTCACCACCGTCTACACCGACGCCGGCCACCGTCTGCTCCACCGACGCTTCCTCGATCTAGCCGACGAGCGCGACGTGGAGGTGGTCGGGGAGGACGAGGAGGCCTCTCTGCATCGCCTGTACCCGCCGTCGAGGAGGGGAAGGGCTGGAGCCGAAGACCACCGCCGCCACCGATGCCAAACCCTAGCTCCGCCGGCCTCTGCTTCGCCAACGATCCGCTGCTCCCCTAGCCGATCCGACCACACCGATCACTCCGCGGTGAGCATCTCCTTCTCCCTGACATCCTCCGCGTCATCACCACCGTCTAGCGCCGCCGTTCCTTTCGTCGAGCGCCGTCAGTGCGTCGGGCTCGTCGGTGTTCGCCAGTTCCCTACGCCACCGAGAACCTTACCTAGCCGCGTTGCCCTCTCCTATCAACTCCCCTAGCCTACCTCAGCGGTAACCGCCGCCGCGCGCGCACGCGAGGTCGCGGGATCGACCCCTGCATTGATCCCCGCCTGTCGAACACCGTTTTGTCGTCAGAGATTCAGAGAAGAAGCACAGTGCCGCGTCGCCTTTTTGAACAAACCCCCCCCCCAGCTTTTTACTCCTAACCCGCGGTCCGCCCGAGCCCACCTGACAGCCGTAGTACCACTTTGCAGTTAGGCGCCTGGGTTTTACACCGCCTCCACCCGCAATCCCCCGCTGTGCCGCGTGGCAGCCTCGCATCCGCCCACTGGCGTGCGGGTCAGCAAAGCCCCGGACCCCACCTGTCATCCACTGTGGCCGGGCGTGCTCGCGGTGACAGAGGGTTTTCTGAGCGCTGTGGCGTCCAGTCAGCCAGGCCCCACCTGTCATTGTCTGTGGCTAGATTTGAGCGAGTGACAAATGTTTCCGTATTTCTGTTTTAATTCAAACTTTTTCAAATTAAATTTAATTCAAATTCAAATTTAAATCTGTTTTCAAATAACTTTTAAAATATAAATCCAAATAATACAAATAATATATGTTTTGAAATCAGAAAAATGTGAGGAATTCAAATATGCCATTCAAAATATATTTTGGACACTTTAATTTTTAAGTTGATTAAAATTACAATAAAATGCCCTTTTTCCTTAATTAATTAATAACTTTTGTTTTATAACTTCAAATTTAACAAATAATATGTCTAAAATGATTAGCTCGACGAGACCTTTCTGTTTATGCTTTCCTTGTTCTGTTTTTGCAGCATGCATCATATAAATATAATGTATACAGCAACTTAATCGAGGTTAAAACATGATTAAAACTCAACAAAATGATTTATTCTTGTATTTCCCACCTCACCCATGCCATGCTACTTTATTGCCATGCAAATTGTGCATCATTCATCATGGCATGATTGTTTGCTTGTCGCATTTTATTCATATGCTTGTGCACTTTATTTATGTTGGCCCTTGTTTGTTTGGTTCTTCTTCGAATAGACGCTGAGCAGGGGATATATCAAGAAACCCAGGAGCACTACCCAGATCCTTCTCTCGCTTCAACTGAGCTGCCAGGCAAGCACTACCACATGCTTGCATACATATAGTACCTATTGCCTCTATCTTATTCTTGCATCATTGAGTCGCGATTGCATTAAATTGAATCCCAAGTATTGCATAGCCTTTACTTTTAAACCCCACCGAAGCTTGTTCCTCCATCCCATGGGCCATTACTACAGGAGTTGTTTGAGCCATGCGAGTCGTAGAACAGCATGTGTAGGGTATGTGAGAGTCTGATGGATAACGAGGTACCTAAACAACTTAACCTGAGTAGTAATGGGATAACTAATGAAAGTGGCATCGGTGAGCCATATTTGCTATTTGGTTTTTCAGGCTCACTTGTGTCCCGTAGGACCCCGAGTACTTGATTCCTGTTCCTTGAATATTCGCGCTATCCACATCCGGGAGGCTTATGAACCCCCCTGAGCCAGAGCTTGATTCATTCTTATTTCTTGGGGCCACAAAGTAGTTTGGGGCTTTATTACTATTCTGTACTTATGCCATGCTTTACTGCTTAATTTAAGATTGTGCGAGGAATGCACCTGTACTGTTTAGGTAAGCGGAGTGTTTTCGCGGTATCGACAAGCCCAGTCACATTTTCGGGTTCCCAGTCGTTTACAGCCATTGACGCAAACCTTGAGTCCGTCTCGGAGCCGGCCAACTTCGTCGCGGGTAGCTTAATGGGGTGGCCCCCTGAAATATTTCTGAATCCTGTGATCGCTTTGTCGTGACTGCCTCGTTGGGTTTTGATTTGGTTTTTCCGAGGTTGATCGAGTGTGTGTTGCTATTTGTGCACCCCTGCAGGGTAAAACTTTCTAAAAGCCGTGTCCGCGGTTATGGACGACTTGGAGCACAGTTTCTCGATCATAGACAAGTATAACTAAAGTACCGCTCTTAATTTGACTAAGTACCTGACTAGTAAATAGTGCAATTCTCATGGAATGGATAATAAAACTGCCAACGGATGGGGGTTGTTCGTCCGCTTCCTCGTCGGTAAGCGAGGAGGAGGATGGATCTGTTAATATTACTGTTATAACTGTTGACGTTAATTCACGGACATCCGTCTATCTTTGGTTAGGCGGATGGTTAGCGAGTATCTATAGATTTATTAGGGTTTATCTTTTGCTGCAATTGCGTCACCCCAGGTTGTGTCCCCTTTAGAGGCATAAAGACTTGCTGAGTACCCCTAGGGTCTCACACGATAAATTGTTTGATTCAGATGAACAGGTAAACTCGCAAGATGGATACTGGGTGGAGGAGACGGACGATGTCGGCAACGATCATTCGGTGTAGAGATTCCGGGAACGGGGATCCGTGAGATCCGTGGGCGGAATGTGCTTATTTATGGGGCATCTTATGCCGATTTGCTTCTTATCCGTACTCGGATCTTGTTTTCCGCTTCCGCTTGATACTCTGATGTTTGATGTATGAGGAGATATCCTAAACTATTATATCTATCTAGGATATTTGGATCTTGCCGTATGGCGTTGCAATATTTCTATTTCTTTTAGATGGAATGGCTCTGAGAACTATTGTATGGTGGCTTGCATACATACTCACTTGTGTATGTAGTTGATCCCTTCGCCTGCCGATTACGCCGCCCGTTCTTGTCCCGATGTTTGGAAATGGTTAGGACGGCCGAAAGGTCTACCTGTGAGTGGCATTTGGGCCCCACCGTACTATTTTAACCATTTCCGTTCGTCCAGGCTTGTAACTAGGAGCGTAATTCACCGAGGTAGTTACAATTGGTATCAGAGCCATCCCGCCCTTCAGGGTCTCAGCCAAATGGTCGTTGTCAGTCTAGCAAATATTTTTGGTAGCTATGTATACTAGGGAAAAACAAAACGTGAGAGTAGGACTGCTTCCACTTTTCTTCTTACCCAACCACCCACCCTTTTCTGGTAAGGAAGTGTAACGTTTTCAATCCTCTTCTTAAAATTCAAACTAGGATTCACGTGTTCTGGATTTTCGTAGTACCATAGAAAGTGTGTGTGTGTGTGTGTAATTCCTTGTCTATCTGTTGCATCCGATTTGTTATCGTAATCTGCCTTTGGTTATCAACTGTTGGTACATTCCATACTGACAGGCTTTTGAAAACCGGCGCGATCTATCTGACTCCTTGTTAACCGGTGCCATCTTCTTAAGGGTGTCCTTCCTTCTAGCAACTCCACATTCTGTGAAACCATCAGTTGCTAATCGCTACCTGTTAAGTGATTTTGCGCATCTATTGGTATTTTAATGCCGGAAAATGCGGAAAAATTTTCTTTGATACATCTGTGTTTCCACACTCCTTTTCAGTCGTGTGTGAAACATCATCTATCTCCCTTTTATCAGCATGTCCATGATAACTCATTCTTTTGTCACCGGCACGTAACCCTGGAGTTTCATTTCATCTCCAATTCTCTTGGGCTAATTACATAACATGTGTCGATCCGATGCTGGTGATTGTAATTTGGTTCTCGGCATAGCTATATGACACTTATCATGAGTGGAATATGGAAAATGCTATCAACACTATCCTCCAATGGTGACGGTTATCTCCTATGATTTTGAGTACACCGTGATCATATCTATGCATATTCAAGCATCTTTGGCAATCCGGAGTTTCTCAAGGCACTACGGCGGTCTATCATCTGTCCATCATGCTGCACATCTTTTTGAACTCCAGAACTGCAAAATTCTCTTTGAGACGAGGGAATTGCATCCTTTCGTCTCTGATAGCTTTGCTTAAGGTATGATCTATCATCTTTTCTTTATCCAAGATCTCTTTATCTTTGTAACCGGTGATCCAATCGACAATGTGAACCAGGCGACATCTCTTTTTCTTCCGAAGGACCAGATAATCTATTCTTCCAGTGCATCTTCTTCAACACGAACCCGTGCTCTTAATATTGATCTTTCTAAGAGCGTTGAGCTCAGAAAGTGTTCGAGCATTTGTTCGTTTCTCTCGCCTTTTGAACTTGGTATTCTGGGAATATCTTGTTAATCCATGGTGGTATATGTTGATAATATGCTTGCCTATTCCATATCAATGGAAGGACATGGAAGATCATCTGTGTCTCTTTCTCTCATGCTTCGTGAGCACTGCCTGTGTGCAAAGTCTCAAAGTGAGAATTCTGACTTTTTGAAGTCACATATCTCGGCCACGTCCTTCTGCTAAATAGATTGCTTCAATTCTGGAATTAGCAAGTCCATTGTTAATTCCATCCTCCATCTTCAACCAATCCGGAGTTGTTCCTTGTTGGCAAGTTATCATCGTCGTTCCGCTAAAGATTTTCCTCAAGACTGCTAAATCTCTCTCAATCATTTCAAGAAGAACATGGAGTTCTTTTCACCTCTATCTCGTTAAGTAATCTCTTGAAACCCTCTCGCTCTATCGTCTATGCTCAATCCACCGGAGGCCATGAAGACCTTCCAGATCTGGTATTCCTTCCGTTCAAGTTGGTGCTATCTTTTCTATAGCTGTTGAATCTTGCAGTTGTTCTCCGTAATCTTCCTTCATATCTTTCCGGTGGCTTGGTACTTCAGACATGACGACAACATCATCATCTTTATCTATCTATGAATCCGGCGAATCGTTTGCATCTATCTTTGTTTTCTTACGGAGTTCCATGAGCTCTTCTTATCAATACCTTCAGTCTGTTTCGGTAGTTGGGTTGCATGGTTTTCTTACTCATGTGCGGAGTAATGCTTTGAGTGCGGGATGGAGTAGCTACCATACCACTACTCTTATCATTCGCTCTTGTACATTGAATTGGTGAATTAATGTGATTTCACTCATTCCACGGAAGTAGAAGCGGACTTTATCCCTCGATACTTTTACTTCCGTCCTTGTTTTCCGGAGTGCTCTCTCGAAGAAAGTCATCAATAATCTCTTGTTGGTGGTCTATCTATTCTAGACGGAGCAAATCTTCAATTATCTGGTGGAATAAACGCAAACTCTTTTCGGTCCTCGTCTTTCTACCGATGCTCGACATCCCCAAACAAGATGAAAGGAAACTATCTCTCTCTTTGTTTCATCAACTCTTTTCTGTGGTAAAGCCAATTATGGTTGATGCCATCAGTCGCTAATCTGTTGCGTTAGCCTCAAGGCTAAAGAAAGCAATAATTATCTCTACAATAAACTCTAGATCCTCCATATTCTTGGCTTCTCGGGTTTCCACCATGATCTGGCTTCACATCCGTCTCTGGAAGTTATATCCGCGCCCCTCAATTGCGTGATCCTTTGGGTCTTACCGGCGCAAGAAGAATCTAATCCGATGATGTCTATCTAAATCTTTCTGTTGATATCTAGGGACTCTATTGTTTGAAGGCAATATTGTTTCCGTGCTTCATTTCTCAAATCCGAGAGAAGATACGATGCTATTGTCATAGTGGATCAAAACCTCTCCAATCTAGCTCTTTTTCTTCCGGCGAGACAAAGATTCATCCTCTCTAGTATCGGTAAATCTTTAATCTTAATGATGTGTCTTTCTTTATCCATGATACATCATCTTGTCCTTTCTTTCACAAGTGGTTCTTTTCTTTTATCATGTTTCTTGAGAAAACCGGAGCTATGTTCATCCTATCCTTCTTGTCTCACGACAATCCTTCAACTCTTCTATCATGGTTTCTCAAGCAAAACGCAAGATTCGCAACAAGTCTAGCAAGTTTGCAAGGTGTGGTGGTCGCATCATTCCGTGGTTCATCAACTGAGGAACGTGAGGGTCGCCTTCGTTCCGAACACCCGTCTCGCCTTGTGTTGTTTTCTTTTCCCTAGAATCTTGGGGCGAGATTCCTGTTTAGTGGGGGAGAGTTGTAGCATCCCAATTGTCTAACAATTGCAATGCTACTAGCCTAGTCTATATAAATGCTACTTCTTACATATAATTGTTGCATCATAATTATATCATGCTCATGTCATCATGCCACCTTGCATTTGAGCATCATATAAAACCCTTTTGATTTGGTTCTTCTCTCATATGCATTGTAAATTGTATTTGCCTCTTGATATTGTATTTGGTTATTGATATATTGTTTAAATGCCCAAGTTGAGTTGGGGGCATATCTTTTATTAACTCCACCACCTTTCTTGTCATCACCCCATCATTCCACCATTCCACCATATATGAGCATTGCAACTTATTTGGTTTTACCTCTAGCTCATATGTGTTGGTGTGGATCCATTCTTTCCCCACATGCTCTCATATATGCACCATATTGTTTCCACATTATTGGTTTATGAGAGCCACATGGCCACCTTTGCATGCCTTATGAGTAGTGCTCCTTTTCCTAGCTTTCATATGGATTATTATGGATTTATGCTCATGTTGGGATATTTTTGGGACTATTAAACATCTAGTGGAATATACACACTAGCAAGCCCCAATTATAATCAAATATGATCATCTCCATCTACTCCACTTGGAACTTTCTTTTGAATTCTTTTTGCTTGGCTTTTATTCCAATTTTGGGAATGCATAATAATAATGCCATGTTAATATTATTGTTTCACAAGAATAAGCATGGCATTAATAGTCTTGCATGGGCCATGCAAGAACCACCACATTCTAGCCTTTTGGTTTTTATTTGAATCTTTGAGTGAATCTTCCCCATATCTCTCTACCCCTCTGATGCTTAATCTTGCTTGATGCATGCAAGCATCTAAAACCCTATAACCATCTCCATCCATACCCTCACCACCTTTTTCTCACCCTCTCTTTTTCTTGTCTAGATCTTGTTTGAGCTGGGCATGTTCTTGCTTGATCTTGTCAAAAGAAAACCACTCCACCTCATCTCTCTCTCTAAACCCTAATACCTCATCTCTCTCTCCCTCCTTTTGTCTTGGTCTTGTTTGATCTTGCTAAAACCCTATCACCCTCATCTAAACCACCCTCTCTCCAAACCGTCTATCTAAGATCCTACCCTAATCACCTACACCTCTACCACCATCTTACACCTAAGCTAAAACCTAAACCTACCTCACCCTCTCCTCTTCACCTTGCCGAGCCCCCCATGCTGGACCCACCGGCCACCCTCTCTCCCTGGCCACACCCCAGCTACCTCCCCCCTGCCCTAGCTACCCTCCACCCAAGCCCTAACCCGAGCCATACCTCCCTCACTCCCAACCTAGCATCTACCCGAGCCTCCCCTCTCCCTCTCTCTCTGTCGTGCGACCCCACCGGCCTGAGCCTGCCCTGCCTGCCTGGACCAGCCCCACCGAGCCCTACCCGAGCACGTGAAGGAGGAGGAGAAAAGGTGGCCGAGCCACCTTTTCCACCGTCTACCCCGCTCCCACACGCCATCTCACCCTCTCCCTCCTTTTTCCCCTTCCCCACGACACCTCTGCATCCCCCAGATCTCCCCAGGCCGCTCCCCTCTCCCCCTGCCTTCCCTCACCACCGTCTACACCGACGCCGGCCACCGTCTGCTCCACCGACGCTTCCTCGATCCAGCCGACGAGCGCGACGTGGAGGTGGTCGGGGAGGACGAGGAGGCCTCTCTGCATCGCCTGTACCCGCCGTCGAGGAGGGGAAGGGCTGGAGCCGAAGACCACCGCCGCCACCGACGCCAAACCCTAGCTCCGCCGGCCTCTGCTTCGCCAACGATCCGCTGCTCCCCTAGCCGATCCGACCACACCGATCACTCCGCGGTGAGCATCTCCTTCTCCCTGACATCCTCCGCGTCATCACCACCGTCTAGCGCCGCCGTTCCTTTCATCGAGCGCCGTCAGTGCGTCGGGCTCGTCGGTGTTCGCCAGTTCCCTACGCCACCGAGAACCTTACCTAGCCGCGTTGCCCTCTCCTATCAACTCCCCTAGCCTACCTCAGCGGTAACCGCCGCCGCGCGCGCACGCGAGGTCGCGGGATCGACCCCTGCATTGATCCCCGCCTGTCGAACACCGTTTTGTCGTCAGAGATTCAGAGAAGAAGCACAGTGCCGCGTCGCCTTTTTGAACAAACCCCCCCAGCTTTTTACTCCTAACCCGCGGTCCGCCCGAGCCCACCTGACAGCCGTAGTACCACTTTGCAGTTAGGCGCCTGGGTTTTACACCGCCTCCACCCGCAATCCCCCGCTGTGCCGCGTGGCAGCCTCGCATCCGCCCACTGGCGTGCGGGTCAGCAAAGCCCCGGACCCCACATGTCATCCACTGTGGCCGGGCGTGCTCGCGGTGACAGAGGGTTTTCTGAGCGCTGTGGCGTCCAGTCAGCCAGGCCCTACCTGTCATTGTCTGTGGCTAGATTTGAGCGAGTGACAAAAGTTTCCGTATTTCTGTTTTAATTCAAACTTTTTCAAATTAAATTTAATTCAAATTCAAATTTAAATCTGTTTTCAAATAACTTTTAAAATATAAATCCAAATAATACAAATAATATATGTTTTGAAATCAGAAAAATGTGAGGAATTCAAATATGCCATTCAAAATATATTTTGGACACTTTAATTTTTAAGTTGATTAAAATTACAATAAAATGAACTTTTTCCTTAATTAATTAATAACTTTTGTTTTATAACTTCAAATTTAACAAATAATATGTCTAAAATGATTAGCTCGACGAGACCTTTCTGTTTATGCTTTCCTTGTTCTGTTTTTGCAGCATGCATCATATAAATATAATGTATACAGCAACTTAATCGAGGTTAAAACATGATTAAAACTCAACAAAATGATTTATTCTTGTATTTCCCACCTCACCCATGCCATGCTACTTTATTGCCATGCAAATTGTGCATCATTCATCATGGCATGATTGTTTGCTTGTCGCATTTTATTCATATGCTTGTGTACTTTATTTATGTTGGCCCTTGTTTGTTTGGTTCTTCTTTGAATAGACGCTGAGCAGGGGATATATCAAGAAACCCAGTTGCACTACCCTGATCCTTCTCTCGCTTCAACTGAGCTGCCAGGCAAGCACTACCACATGCTTGCATACATATAGTACCTATTGCCTCTATCTTATTCTTGCATCATTGAGTCGCGATTGCATTAAATTGAATCCCAAGTATTGCATAGCCTTTACTTTTAAACCCCACCGAAGCTTGTTCCTCCATCCCATGAGCCATTACTACAGGAGTTGTTTGAGCCATGCGAGTCGTAGAACAGCATGTGTAGGGTATGTGAGAGTCTGATGGATAACGAGGTACCTAAAAAACTTAACCTGAGTAGTAATGGGATAACTAATGAAAGTGGCATCGGTGAGACATATTTGCTATTTGGTTTTTCAGGCTCACTTGTGTCCCGTAGGACCCCGAGTACTTGATTCCTGTTCCTTGAATATTCGCGCTATCCACATCCGGGAGGCTTATGAACCCCCCTGAGCCAGAGCTTGATTCATTCTTATTTCTTGGGGCCACAAAGTAGTTTGGGGCTTTATTACTATTCTGTACTTATGCCATGCTTTACTGCTTAATTTAAGATTGTGCGAGGAATGCACCTATACTGTTTAGGTAAGCGGAGTGTTTTCGCGGTATCAACAAGCCCAGTCACATTTTCGGGTTCCCAGTCGTTTACAGCCATTGACGCAAACCTTGAGTCCGTCTCGGAGCCGGCCAACTTCGTCGCGGGTAGCTTAATGGGGTGGCCCCCTGAAATATTTCTGAATCCTGTGATCGCTTTGTCGTGACTGCCTCGTTGGGTTTTGATTTGGTTTTTCCGAGGTTGATCGAGTGTGTGTTGCTATTTGTGCACCCCTGCAGGGTAAAACTTTCTGAAAGCCGTGTCCGCGGTTATGGACGACTTGGAGCACAGTTTCTCGATCATAGACAAGTATAACTAAAGTACCGCTCTTAATTTGACTAAGTACCTGACTAGTAAATAGTGCAATTCTCATGGAATGGATAATAAAACTGCCAACGGATGGGGGTTGTTCGTCCGCTTCCTCGTCGGTAAGCGAGGAGGAGGATGGATCTGTTAATATTACCATTATAACTGTTGACGTTAATTCACGGACATCCGTCTATCTTTGGTTAGGCGGATGGTTAGCGAGTATCTATAGATTTGTTAGGGTTTATCTTTTGCTGCAATTGTGTCACCCCAGGTTGTGTCCCCTTTAGAGGCATAAAGACTTGCTGAGTACCCCTAGGGTCTCACACGATAAATTGTTTGATTCAGATGAATAGGTAAACTCGCAAGATGGATACTGGGTGGAGGAGACGGACGATGTCGGCAACGATCATTCGGTGTAGAGATTCCGGGAACGGGGATCCGTGAGATCCGTGGGCGGAATGTGCTTATTTATGGGGCATCTTATGCCGATTTGCTTCTTATCCGTACTCGAATCTTGTTTTCCGCTTCCGCTTGATACTCTGATGTTTGATGTATGAGGAGATATCCTAAACTATTATATCTATCTAGGATATTTGGATCTTGCCGTATGGTGTTGCAATATTTCTATTTATTTTAGATGGAATGGCTCTGAGAACTATTGTATGGTGGCTTGCATACATACTCACTTGTGTATGTAGTTGATCCCTTCGCCTGCCGATTACGCCGCCCGTTCTTGTCCCGATGTTTGGAAATGGTTAGGACGGCCGAAAGGTCTACCTGTGAGTGGCATTTGGGCCCCACCGTACTATTTTAACCATTTCCGTTTGTCCAGGCTTGTAACTAGGAGCGTAATTCACCGAGGTAGTTACACGCGAGTTTTAGGGTCTTGGATATCCGGATTTTATGGTTTCGAAAGTCGCGACGCAGATCATTCCAGTTTATGGTTTCATTTGCGAGCATTGATCTACGCCGCGACACAAACCGAACCCATAAAACTATGATTCTATGGTTTTGCACATATGAAGATTTTAAATGTATGAATGATATGATTAAATAAAAAGAACACAAATAGAATAAGTATCCAGATTATTACAAAAATAGTTCGAATCAAATTACAACAATAGTTTTAATCAAATTACAACAATAATTTCAAACAAATAATGAAAGGTTCCGAATGCAAATGAATGTCTCAACAATCGGAAATGAAATGATTGAATAAATAAGGGAATTATTTTGCCCCATGAAGCTATCAATGGTGCTCTATGAGATCTAGGTTGAGTTGAGTGTGCGTGGTCGAGTCTTCAATTTGCCGATATGTCTCAAGGAATGCTTGGATGCGATCTTGGTTCCTTTCTGGCCTCACTCGGCTGTCAACATTGTCAAAGAAAAAATTCCAAGTTCATGTCTCTCTCATCTTTAATGATCATGTTGTGAAGAATGACACAAGCTTTCATGATGTCTATGAGACTTTTCTTGTCCCAAAAACAAATTGGGCCACGAACAATAGCAAACCTAGCTGGCAAAGTGATACGTCGGAAACGTATCTATAATTTTTTATGCTCATTGCTTGTTTAGTATCTATTTTGCTTTGCTTGTTTATACTTTGAGGTGCTTTTTACAAGTTTTCTGGTACTAACCTATTAACAAGTTGCCACAGTGCCAGATTCCTGTTTTTTGCTATTTTTGGTTTCAGAAAAGTTAGTAAAGAAATGTTCTCGGAATTGGACGAGACAAACGTCAAAGTCAATTACTTCCCGTGTGAAACAAGAAGTCCAGAGGGGAGACGAGGAAGCGTGCCAGGGAGGCCAAACCCCCCTAGGCGCGGCCAGGGGTGGCCCATGCCTAGGTAGGGTTTGACCACGCTGGTCGCCTCCTCGGCCTCCCCCTTCACCTATAAGAAGCCCCCAATGCAGAAACCCTAAGCACCCGATCAAATCTCCACGAAACCGTCTGTAGCCGCCGCCACCATCGTCCCTAGATCAGGGGGATCTGAAGTTCTTCCCGGCATCCTGCCGGAGGGGATATCATCCTGGAGGCCTTCTCTCCGATATGACGCGTGAGTAGTTCCACCTTGGACTATGGGTCCATGCAGTAGCTAGATGGTTGTATATCCTCCTTTGTGCTTTCATGTATAGATCTTGTGAGCTTCGTTCATGATCAAGATCTAATCTATTTGTAATCATGCATGTTGTGTTTGCGGGGATTCGATTGATATTGAGATTATTACGTTGGTTTGATTAATGGTTTTGTCTTTATGATTCTATCATGTCTGTGTTGTTTGTGATCTTGCATGCTCTCCGTTGTTAGTAGCTATCTTGGCCAAGTAGTTGCTAGTGACTCCAAGAGGGGGTATTTATGCTCGATAGTGGGGTTCATGCCTCTAGTTTCCAAGGGAAGTGACCGGAATCTCTTCGGTTGTAGATGTGTTGTTGCTACTAGGGAGAAAACAACGGTCTCTTGTTCATGGAACATATGGACTGTTTACCTTACACACTTTGCTTAAAGCAGCTGTCTGTTGCTTGCAACTTAATACTGGAGAGGGTTCGGATGATAACCTGAAGGTGGACTTCTAGTCATAGATGTAGTTGGATGGCGGTCTATGTATCTTGTTGTATTGCCCAATCGAATCTCATAGGATCTTTCTGACTAGTAATTGTATTGTTATGCCTTGCTCAGTTCCTGTCAATTGCCCTGTTGTAATTTGTTTACCCTTCATGCCATGTTGTTTATCTAAGGAGAGCACCTCTAGTGAACTATGGACCCCGGTCCAATCTTTACCATTGATACATCTTCCACTGTTACTTGTTTACTTGCTGCAAACCATTACCTTCCACACGGTACGTTTAATCCTTTGTTACAGCAAACCGGTGAGCTTGACAACCTCACTGATTCGTTGGGGCAAAGTCTTGAGTTTGTGTTGTGCAGGTCTCCGCGTTGCTTTCAACACCTGTGTAACGTTTCCTTCCTCCTTCTCGTTCGATAACCTTGGTCTCTACTGAGGGAAGACTTGTTGTTGTGCTCATCGCACCTTGCTCTTGGGGTTTGCAACGAAGTGCTCCACGTCAGCACCATCAACAAGTTTTCTCGCGCTGTTGCCGGGGAGGCTAAGGACGTCTTCACTAGGGGAGTCCTTCACTTCCTTTCTCTTTACTTTGTTTTTAGTTTGCTTTTTTTTCTTTTGCTTGGTTTTGTTTGCCTCTTTTCAAAAAACCCAAAAAAATTAGTCTAGTTTGGTTTGCTTGCTTTATTCAAAAACACAAAAAAAATTAGTCCCTGCTCTAGTTGCCACCTTGCTCTAGCTCACCATGTTGCTCCCCAAGTTCGCCCTGAAAGATCTTGCGATAGGTAGTGGCTCCATAATTGGGAAAGATAATATTGAAGAATTCTTTAACCATGTTAGCAAGCATGAGGATATTGAGGATAAATCTATAGCAGAGCTTGCTCCTAATTATGAGATTGTTGCAGCTTCTTTAGTTCATATGTTGGAGGCTAGGTTTGTTAGCCTTAACCCCATGATGCAAATCTTGTTCCTAAAACTAAAAGAAGAAAAGAATGCTGAAAAGAGAGAATTTATTCTTGAAACTCTACTCAAAGAATTCCATGATGTTTCTAGGGAAGCCAAAAAGGACTTTGATCGTTTCAATATGCTAGTCTCATGTGTATATGTAGTGGGTACTTATGATAAAACAAAGCCTAGAGATGAATTTAAGATACCCATACCCTTTAAGCTTGTTGGGATGCATGAGGCCTTTGAAAAGAATTTTGATTGGATTGTTCCTGAAAATCCTTTTGATGAAAGTAGTAAACCAAAGAGAGATGAGAAAGGATCCTCCAAAAGTCAGTTGTATGAGATACCTCTCATATTTGAAGACTTTGCAAGTATTGATCTCGATTCTTCATTTGAAAATACTTGATTCTTCTTGCTTCTTGTGCCTAACTTAAAGGCGTTAAAAAAGTACTTGTTGGGAGATAAACCAAGAGTTTTCTTGAGTCTTGGAAGTTATTACTTCAGTAATGACCTCTCCTTATCCTTTTTGTTTTCTTTTTGTGCCAACAATGACCTCTAATGAGAGGGAAGTAAGATTTGGGGAGTTGTTGTCCCAAAACAGATTTCTGTCCTCCACTAAAAACATTCGTGAGGAGTCTCTGTAACTCATATTGAGATCAAATTTACGAATAAATACCTCAGTATGTTAGCTAACTTTCGTTAGTTCAACACTTTTTGATTTGAGCAACAGAAGATGTTCGAAAAAATCGGTTTCTACCTGCTGGTCTGTTTTGACAGATTTCTGCCATTATTTGCATTTGCTTCTTATTGTTTCCTTTTTGAGTTCTCTTTAGGTGAATTGAGATTTTTAAAGGAGTTACTACATTAGCTTGTGTTTTTAGTGAAAAGCCTTGTTGTTCCAAAACTTTGCCATAGGTCTAATATCTTTTGAATACACTAATGTTGCTAATGAAGATTGTGTGAAGTTTTGTATGAATGAAAATATTTCAGGTGTAGAGAGATAATGATGCAATGAGATGAAGAATGGACAAAAGCTCAAGCTTAGGGATGCCACCATGGTGTCACCCCAAGAAATATCCAAGAGGTACAAGCGTCAAAGCTTGGGGATGCCCAAGGCATCCCCTTCTTCATCAATAAAACGCTCAGGTCTGTCTAGACAGTTCGCTTTTATTGTTAAATGCACGGTTGTGTTGTTCTTGGAGCGTCTTGTGTTATTCTTGGAGCGTCTTAATTTTCATTTGCTTTACTTAGGTTGTTTAGTTTGCTTGAATAAAGTAGTTTGGACCCCCGTTCTCACTGTGTTGTTTGCAAATAAGTTGCTTGGTGTTGGAAAGGAGTAGTAAGTTGTTGATTGAAGTGCAAGAGGAGCTTGCATTGAATGTGACTTAGACTTTAGCATGACATGCTAGGTGTTGTTTTGGCATTATGCTTAGTGATTATTGCTGTAGCATGTCTTGTTCCAGACATTTGGGATTGTTTAGTGTGCCTTGAAGAAATTATGCGTTGTTTTAGCATGAAAAAGCATAGTATTGTGGTATTCTCCTTGGATACTTTGCTTGGGTTGACTTGGCACATGATCAGACCATGTTATGACTATGACAAGTCACCATTATCCTCTATGATAATTTAGTCCTTGACTTGTAGTATCACTCTTTTCTTTGATTAGTATGCTTTGTTGCACTGCGTGATTATGGCCATTATTGCTCTCTTAGTTGGTTTGCTCCCAGTCTTTTGCTAGCCTCCACTTGTATTAGTAAGTTCTACTCATACCTCCAACTCCCAAGAAACCAAGTTATTCCAAAGTGTCCACTATAAACTCCTATGCATGGTGTGTTACACCATTCCAAGTATATTCTTCTTTTCAACTATCTTCCAATTGAAAACTATTTTGTTATGTGAAAACTTAGTGATTAAAGCCCTCACGAACTTGATGGCACACTTATTCTTTTACCCTAATAAACTCGAACCATTGTGACATCTATGTTGTATATGATTGCACTTATACGTTGGAATTAACAGAACCGTGTTGTCACGGGGAACGTTTTCAACATTGCACTTGTACTTTGTACTCAGTTGATATCATGCTCTTTTGTCTATGGATGTCACCGGTGTGAAATAAAGAGGGAACTTGTAAGTCCATGGAGTTTGTATCCTGTGTTAGAGAAACGCCTGGGCCGCTAGCCTAAGCCATGCCTAATCATGGTGGAAACTTGCAGCACCACCATAGTGAGCCATCTGTGAAGCATCCTCAATAAAAAGCTATGCATGTAGTAAATAAAAAAGATTGCTGAGATGCTCATTGTCTGCTTGCCTTGTCATTTTGGTTATGAGAAAGGTCCTGTAGCATGTGCAAGGAGTACCCCGTTAGCGGTTCTCAATGATATGCAAATACTTACAATGACAAGAACTTACCTGGGACCAAAGTTGAGTATGCATGAGGTGTGGCACTCGTATTCAAGGGACTTGAGATTGCCAACTTATACTTTGTCAAGCATATACTCCATCTTTGTCAGTTTAACCTTAATCACTTCAAGATGCTTATGATAGGGGCAATGAGGGCTGAAAGCTAACAAGTACCATAATTTTTGGAAGCTCTTTTTGAAACTTGTAATCCCTGTTTCCTTTACAAAAAGGCCTTTCTTCCACCACTATTGAGTCTCCACCTTCTACCTTTAGGCACCATTAAGAGAGCATAGTTGTCATTCTGTGTGCAGTGTTCCAAAGCTTATTGATTGATGCATATTGTGATATTACTTGTTCTTGTGCTACTTGTTTCTAGTCACCCTTGTGAACTTTGAAGGTGTCCTATGCATTTATTTGCTACTCTATGAGGGAAAAGCTGAATGCCACTATGCTATGTTTTCTGTATGTGAAACAAACAAACGTTTTTCAATGCATTTATTCATGATCTTTGTTAGTAGCCTTTCATGTTGCATGCATAATTACTATGTCCTATTGTTAGAACTCCATCTTTCATGCACATGTTTAGAGTTCTTTGATCCCAGCTTTCAATACTTGCAAATGGTTGGATCTTTATTGTGAGGGTGCATGTCACCTCAAAAATTATTCTTTTTATCACTTACCTACTCGAGAACGAGCAGGAGTTAAGCTTGGGGATGCTTGATACGTCGGAAACGTATCTATAATTTTTTATGCTCCTTGCTTGTTTAGTATCTATTTTGCTTTACTTGTTTATAATTTGAGGTGCTTTTTACAAGTTTTCTGGTACTAACCTATTAACAAGTTGCCACAGTGCCAGATTCCTGTTTTGTGCTGTTTTTGGTTTCAGAAAAGTTAGTAAAGAAATGTTCTCGGAATTGGACGGGACAAACGTCAAAGTCAATTACTTCCCGTGTGAAACAAGAAGTCCAGAGGGGAGACGAGGAAGCGTGCCAGGGAGGCCAAACCCCCCTAGGCGCGGCCACGGGTGGGCCCGTGCCTGGGTAGGGTTTGACCACCCTGGTCGCCTCCTCGGCCTCCCCCTTCACCTATAAGAAGCCCCCGATGCAGAAACCCTAAGCACCCGATCAAATCTCCATGAAACCGTCTATAGCCGCCGCCACCATCGTCCCTAGATCGGGGGGATCTGAAGTTCTTCCCGGCACCCTGCCGGAGGGGATATCATCTTGGAGGCCTTCTCTCCGATATGACGCGTGAGTAGTTCCACCTTGGACTATGGGTCCATGCAGTAGCTAGATGGTTGTATCTCCTCCTTTGTGCTTTCATGTATAGATCTTGTGAGCTTCGTTCATGATCAAGATCTAATCTATTTGTAATCATGCATGTTGTGTTTGCGGGGATTCGATTGATATTGAGATTATTACGTTGGTTTGATTAATGGTTTTGTCTTTATGATTCTATCATGTCTGTGTTGTTTGTGATCTTGCATGCTCTCCGTTGTTAGTAGCTATCTTGGCCAAGTAGTTGCTAGTGACTCCAAGAGGGGGTATTTATGCTCGATAGTGGGTTCATGCCTCTAGTTTCCAAGGGAAGTGACCGGAATCTCTTCGGTTGTAGATGTGTTGTTGCTACTAGGGAGAAAACAACGGTCTCTTGTTCATGGAACATGTGGACTGTTTACCTTACACACTTTGCTTAAAGCAGCTGTCTGTTGCTTGCAACTTAATACTGGAGGGGGTTCGGATGATAACCTGAAGGTGGACTTCTAGTCATAGATGTAGTTGGATGGCGGTCTATGTATCTTGTTGTATTGCCCAATCGAATCTCATAGGATCTTTCTGACTAGTAATTGTATTGTTATGACTTGCTCAGTTCCTGTCAATTGCCATGTTGTAATTTGTTTACCCTTCATGCCATGTTGTTTATCTAAGGAGAGCACCTCTAGTGAACTATGGACTCCGGTCCAATCTTTACCATTGATACATCTTCACTGTTACTTGTTTACTTGCTGCAAACCATTACCTTCCACACGGTACGTTTAATCCTTTGTTACAGCAAACCGGTGAGCTTGACAACCTCACTGATTCGTTGGGGCAAAGTCTTGAGTTTGTGTTGTGCAGGTCTCCGCGTTGCTTGCAACACCTGTGTGACGTTTCCTTCCTCCTTCTCGTTCGATAACCTTGGTCTCTACTGAGGGAAGACTTGTTGTTGTGCTCATCACACCTTGCTCTTGGGGTTTGCAACGAAGTGCTCCATGTCAGCACCATCAAAAAGTTTTCTCGCGCCGTTGCCGGGAGGCTAAGGACGTCTTCACTAGGGGAGTCCTTCACTTCCTTTCTCTTTACTTTGTTTTTAGTTTGCTTTTTTTTTGCTTGGTTTTGTTTGCCTCTTTTCAAAAAACCCAAAAAAATTAGTCTAGTTTGGTTTGCTTGCTTTATTCAAAAACACAAAAAAAATTAGTCCCTGCTCTAGTTGCCACCTTGCTCTAGCTCACCATGTTGCTCCCCAAGTTCGCCCTGAAAGATCTTGCGATAGGTAGTGGCTCCATAATTGGGAAAGATAATATTGAAGAATTCTTTAACCATGTTAGCAAGCATGAGGATATTGAGGATAAATCTATAGCAAAGCTTGCTCCTAATTATGAGATTGCTGCAGCTTCTTTAGTTCATATGTTGGAGGCTAGGTTTGTTAGCCTTAACCCCATGATGCAAATCTTGTTCCTAAAACTAAAAGAAGAAAAGAATGCTGGAAAGAGAGAATTTATTCTTGAAACTCTACTCAAAGAATTCCATGATGTTCATGATCAAGATCTAATCTAATTGTAATCATGCATGTTGTGTTTGCGGGGATTCTATGGATATTGAGATTATTATGTTGGTTTGATTAATGGTTTTGTCTTTATGATTCTATCATGTCTGTGTTGTTTGTGATCTTGCATGCTCTTCGTTGTTAGTAGCTATCTTGGCCAAGTAGTTTCTAGTCACTCCGAGAGGGGGTATTTATGCTCGATAGTGGGTTCATGCCTCTAGTTTCCTAGGGAAGTGACAAAAATCTCTTCGGTTGTAGATGTGTTGTTGCTACTAGGGAGAAAACAACGGTCTCTTGTTCATGAAACATGTGGACTATTTATATTACACACTTTGATTAAAGCAGTTGTCTTTTGCATGCAACTTAATACTGGAGGGGGTTCGGATGATAACCTGAAGGTGGACTTCTAATCATAGATGCAGTTGGATGGCGGTCTATGTATCTTGGTGTATTACCCAATCGAATCTCATAGGGTCTTTCTGACTAGTAATTGCATTGTTATGCCTTGCTCAGTTCTTGTCAATTGCCCTGCTGTAATTTGTTTACCCTTCATGCCATATTGTTTATCTAAGGAGAGCACCTATAGTGAACTATGGACCCCGGTCCAATCTTTACCATTGATACATCTTCCACTATTACTTGTTTACTTGCTGCAAACCATTACCTTCCACACGGTATGTTTAATCCTTTGTTACAGCAAACGGGTGAGCTTGACAACCTCACTGATTCGTTGGGGCAAAGTCTTGAGTTTGTGTTGTGCAGGTCTCCGCGTTGCTTGCAACACATGTGTGACATTTCCTTCCTCCTTCTGGTTCGATAACCTTGGTCTCTACTAAGGGAAGACTTGTTGTTGTGCTCATCACACCTTGCTCTTGGGGTTTCCAACAAAGTGCTCTAGTCAGCACCATCACAAAGCACCAAAAGCTCTCTCTATATCCTTTCGGCAAGCTTTCTAGGCGCAGATTTGGTCTTGGAATGGGGCGGCCTGGACAGCTTGCGGACAACTCCCACGACTGTCCTGTCCGACCATGGCCACTTTCGGGCCCATATGGCAGTCACACATGTTGAAAGGATCGTATGGGCACCTAGAGGGGGGGTGAATAGGTGCTACTTAAAATTTTACTCTTTTTCAAATTAGGGTTTGACAAGAAAGGTAAATTCTCTAGAATATGCAACTATGGTGAATTTACCTATATGTCAATCAAGCACAAGCAAACACAACACTAAGCAAGAACAAGTAAGTAAAGTGCGGTAAAGGATAGAAGTAACCAAAGGAATGGACGCGGAGACACAAGGATTTGTTTCCCGTAGTTCCTTCCTTTTGAGGGGAAGTAAGTCTACGTTTGGAGAGGGGGTGGTTTCAAACCACCAACGCCACGAGAGGCCTCCCTTGTTCTCCGATGAACCTCACCCCAACGGGCTCGATTCACCTTCCACTATATCGGCAACCTTCGAGGTGGAAGCCGGCACCTTTACAACAAGTTCGGGGCACACATCCACAACTGAATTGGAGGCTCCCAAATACAAGCAAGCTGTTAAGACAAATCAAAGACAAGCTTGTAAGAACCAAATCAAAGTTAGGGTTTCCAATGAAACACTAGAGCTTGGGGGCCCTCAAGTGAATGAGGAGGAAATGAAGATCTCTCTTGGTGAAGATGTAAATCAAGGCCTCCTCCTTCGATTCTCCAAAGATCAATGACTTTGGATGGTTGGATGAAGAGATCTTGTAGATTTGGGGGCTCTAATGGGGTTGGTGTTCTTGAGCAGCTCGAGAAACTGGAGGAAGAAGATAAGGGTCCCTTTTTATAGGCAGCCCCCTCCACGAACTGTTTTCTGACCGTTGTAGAAAAGTAAGACCAGAGACTCCGGTCTACACCGGAGACTCCGGCCAATCTCTGTACCAGCCTCCGGACTGCCCATCTGACTGACCCAGACCAATCTTGCTCCAGCAACACCGGAGACTCCGGTCTTTCAGCACCGGACACTCCGGACTTGTCCAACACCGGAGACTCCGGTGTATCCTCCGGTGCAGGCTACGGACCCCCAGATAGAATGTCCTAGCCAGATCCTGGGAGGCACCACCAGAGCCAGAACCGGAAACTCCGGACCACATCGGAGACTTCGGTCTTGACAGTCCGGAGACTCCGGTCTGGAGTTTCCAGAACAGTGTCATATGAATGTGGTGTTTTCCCAAGAGTGAGGATGTTGTTCATCTATCATAATACCAACCTGTGGACAATGACAAACTGTAAAATGATCTACTTGTTGTTAACGAACACCAAAAGTGATTATGACAATAAATTCCCTTTCAATCTCCCCCTTTTTGGTGTTCGATGACAACAAGTGATTTGCATGGAATACAATATATATGGGACTCCCCCTGACTATGTGCAACAAGATAATTAAGTAAAACATGCAAGATATAGATAGTATCAACGATAGCACACATAGGTCTCACATGAGTTACAATAGATGGTGCACATAAGCACATAGTCAGGGTCACACAAGCACATGAACAACAGATAACACACATAAAGTTCAAGTTCGAAAATGGCAAATAAAAGGCAAATAAGGGCAGATAGTCGCAAATCCCAAATCCATGCAAACCGATGAGAATCAAATCCCAAATCCAGGCAAACCGATGAGAATGTCTTCTCCCCCTTTGGCATCGAAACGCCGAAAAAGGGAAAATACCTACACTAGCGCCCCCAACCGCTCAGTAGTCATCGTCATCCTCGGCATCCTCATCCTCCTCCTGGTCACCATCATCCTGATCATAGTCATCATCATCATCTTCAGGGACAGCAGGCCCTTTGCCATGAGGGCGAGAAGAGGAAGTACCCTGGTACCCAAACCCCGAGGTGACATCAGCAAACGTCTTCCAGTCCACCAGACTGTCCTGTTGGGCATTCCATGCCCCAAATGAGAGTGTATGGTCAGACTCGGTGGACTTCTGAGCCCCATGCTCATCATTGTATTCATCTTCACCTTCCTCATTATCCTCAGCACCCTGTTCCTTGATCTCTTTGAGGAGCTTCTCAATGCGGCGGTTGCTTTGGTAGGATGCATGCTGCTGCTTGCGTATGTCGACATTCATGCAACAAAGGGTCCTCTCCCAAAATCTGGCCTTCTTGACCCGCTCATGCACATAGTCTCGAGTCATAGTAGGCATAGGGGCATTGGAGGCATTCTTCCTCCAAACTCTAGGTGGGGAGGGAGCCCTCTCCGTCTCAATCTCGTCATCATCATCATCCCCATAGCGACGCCTTGGGGCAGGACCCATGCGCCCCTTTTGCTGCAGAGAGACCAGAGTGTGCTCAGTGAGGTGTGGTGGTATGCCAAGTGGAGAATCATGCTCCTGGGAGTTGATGAGCCTCATCACCAAGGGTGCATATGGAGGAGATTTCTTGTAAAGAATGGCATGGAACATCTCCTCGAAAATGAAGTCCATCACATCAATAGGTGCAGCATCAGCCTCAGGTCTAGCATTGAAGGTCCGGTGAGTATGGTACAGGAGGTTGACAAGCCCACCCCTAATAGCATCATCATTTCTAGCACTTGGACCAATAGTGTGACGGAAAATCCTCAGCATAAGGTTGTAGAGGGTCTTGAGTCCCTTGGAACCCCCCACAACACCATCATCATACAGAGGTGCCAGCTTCAACTTGTTCTCACCCAAAGATGCTGAGTGCATGCGCAGCCCCACACGAGTAGATACTCCATGAAAGGTCTCAAAGATGACATTGGCAAAGTCATGAAAGGTAGCCGTGCAGCGAGTGGTGCCATTCATCCACACCATGGTCCGGTCAAGATCAGACCCAAACACAACTGTGGCATAGAACTGCTGGACAAGATGGACATTATAGTCTTCACGCAGCTCCATCAAGTTATAGAGACCCAGCTTCTCACAGATCCATAGGGCATCATTGAAGTAAGGGCTCTGGCGCATTAGCTCAACACTCATGAACTTCTGGGGGCAGACAGGTGATCTGGTGAGTACACCATACACATCCTTCATGAACACAGCCTGTTCTTTCCTCCAGTAATGAGGGTCCTCACTGGTATGAGGCAGCGCATAGAAATCTGTCTTTCTTAGCTCACGGTACTCCTCTTTAGACATTTTGGCTAAGGTCTGTAGGTTGTCATACTTGGCCCTCTTGGCGCGGTCCTCCCGTTCAGCCCTCTCCTGATCCCTCTTCATGTAAGCTGCATCACGTGCCCGCTGTTTCCGGTTGGACGGAGGCACGATGAACTGACCCTGAGCTTCATCATAGCGAGGATTGCCCCTTTGGGACTTGGCCTTGGTATGACGAGGACGACTAGAACCATCACCTGTGAACAGCAGTGAGGGAGATAGCATGGAGATGAGTATATGTGTCCCAAAGATGCAGTACAAGAGCTTTGATGCATTTCTGGACTATTTTGATTCACCCAACACCGGAGTCTCCGCACCTTATACCGGAGTCTCCGGCTCAGACCGGAGTCTCCGGTCCTGGGGACCGGAGTCTCCGGACCTAAGTCCGGAATCTTCGGTCAGGGGGCTCGGGTATGATATGGGAAGATGCTGGTGAGGGTGAATCTAGTAGATCAGGCAATGCAACAAGGCTAAAGTACTATAGTGCACGCAAACAAGTGATTCCAATGGAAAAATCAGCAACAATCCTAAAAAAAACACATCTAGAGATGAACCCTAGGAGAAAAATAGAGGAAAGGTACCAGATCTGTCCATGGGATCAATTACTTCGGTGGGAATGACCCAATGGAGGAGAGGGGAAGGTTGGCCGGCAGCACGGCGGATCCCGGGGGCTTCTTGACCTCCGGGGAGGATTTTTCTAAGAGGGGGCGACGGGGTTGGAGGTAGGGGACGGGGTGAAGAATGGTGAACTGCTATCCCAGTTCACCCCGACCCCCCTTCTTTAAGTGACAGAAACCGTCTGGACCGGAGACTACGGTCTACACCGGAGACTCCGGCCTACACCGGAGACTCCGGTGTTTGTACACCGGAGACTCCGATCCTCCTCGACCAAAAGTTCCAGAAAAAGTGTTTGGGGACATATATGAGAGATAGATGGTTTTTAAGATAGGTATAGGGCTTGGGTTGAGACATCAAACTGTGAAGAACCAACAAGAGCCATAGGGATTCAAAAATGTTCAGAAAAGCTCCAATAGACTAGAATCAAGCAAATGACAAACATGAGTAAGTGCCAACCTCCCAAATGAGAGAGGGCGGTGGCCTAGGCCACCATATTTGAGTATACTTGGCTTGGCACCACGAAGATATATCTTGGGTCCATTACCAAAACTCATCATTAATCTCACATATCACTAAATGATATTAAGAGGAATGATTTTGATTGCTTTGGGCATAATGGGGGGAGGGATGATCCAATCAATTAGAATCGCACTCCCCCTATATCCATGCCTACACCTAAACCAAATATGAGATGAAACATAGGTGAGAGTGCAAGAATATCAAGTCAAGCTCCTTGAATCTACGACATTTAGTTCATTCCTCAAGTAGCAAAATCTTGCTTCATCAAGTGGCTTCGTGAAGATATCGACAAGTTGATCTTTGGTTGATACATATGATAGATCAATATCACCTCGAGCAACATGATCTCTAATGAAGTGATGGCGAATCTCAATATGCTTTGTCCTTGTGTGATCCGCCGGGTTGTAGGCAATCTTGATGGCACTTTCATTGTCACATACAAGAGGCACTTTGTCACAATGGACACCGTATTCCTTTAAAGTTTGCCTCATCCATAGCAATTGGGTGCAAGCACTAGCAGCTGCCACATACTCGGCTTCAGCGGTGGAGAGAGATATACAAAAAAAATTCTTGGAAGACCAACATACCAAGGAACTACCAAGGAATTGGCAAGCCCCAGATTTTGATTTTCTATCATCCTTGTCACCTGCCCAATCCGATTCCGTGTATCCACAAAGAGCAAATGTTGAGCCTCGAGGATACCAAAGACCATAAAATGGGGTATGAACCAAATATCGAAAGATTCTCTTGACCGCCATTAAATGACTTTCTTTAGGAGCCGCTTGATATCTTGCACACACACCTATACTCAACACAATATCGGGTCTAGATGCACAAAGGTAAAGCAAAGAACCAATCATAGACCGGTATACCTTTTGATCCACATCTTTACCATTTGGATTTTGTTCTAGATGAGTCTTTGTAGCCATGGGAGTAGGAGCTGCATTTAAATCTTGCATTTTGAATCTCTTGAACATATCTTGAGTATACTTGGCTTGATTGAAGAATGTCCCTCCTCTAACTTGCTTGATCTCAAAACCAAGAAATACTCTCAACTCCCCCATCAAAGACATCCGGAACCTACTAGTCATAAGCTTTGAGAATTCATCATTAAAAGCTTTGTTAGAAGAGCCAAAGTTAATATCATCAACATATATTTGGCATACAAAAAGCTCCCCATTGACTTTCTTAGTAAAAAGAGTGGGATCGATTTTCCCAACCTCAAATCCACGGTCAAACAAAAGCTCTCTAAGGTGCTCATACCACGTGCGTGGGGCTTGCTTGAGCCCATAGAACGCCTTATCAAGTTTGTATACATGGTTTGGGAAGTTGGGGTCCTCAAATCCCGGGGGTTGCTTAACATATACCAATTCATTTAGTGGACCATAAAGAAATGCACTTTCTACATCCATTTGTTGCAACTTGAAGTTATGATGTGCCGCATAAGCAAGAAGGATACGAATGGGCTCAAGGCGAGCCACGGGTGCATATGTCTCTCCATAGTCAATGCCTTCAATTTGAGAGAACCCTTGTGCAACCAATCTAGCCTTGTTCCTTACTATGATTCCATGCTCATCTTGCTTGTTCTTGAATATCCACTTTGTTCCAATAACATTGCGGCACTCCTTTGGCTTCTCTACTAACTTCCATACTTTGTTTCTCTCAAAGTTGTTGAGTTCTTTGTGCATAGCTTCTAACCAATCCGAATCTTCAAGTGCTTCCCACACTTTCTTTGGTTCAATCATGGAGATGTGTGCTACTGTTCACTGAACCTCTTCAATTGTGCTCTTGTGGAAATACCTTTCCTTAGATCACCAACAACATTTTGTAGAGAGTGGTCTCTTAATTCCAACATTCTTTCCTTTCTAGCTTCGCGACGAGCGTGGATCTCCGTGTTGTTTCTTGGGGGACCCTCTTCATCATTTTGATCCTCGTCTTGACCATCATATTGACCTTGATCATCATTGGAATCATCCTCTACATTGGGAGGCAAAGATTGACCTTGGTATTGATCAAGTGCTCTTCTAGCGTCAATTTGAGCTTGTCTCAAAGCAGCTTGTACGGATCTTCCTTGAGAAATTGACTTGGCACCACTTGACAATCCGTCGAATGGACCAAGCACCCCTTGACTAGAGTTGTCACTTTGATCACCATGTTGAGGGTACACATCTTGTCTTTGGCTTGAGTCAATGTCCTCTTCGGTGGATGGAGCATGTTGAGGTTGTGAAGATGAGGGCTCCACTTGAGTGGATTATAGTTCTTCTCAATCCGCCATAAGGGGTTCCTCAACGGGGCGGATATATCCCACACCCATTCTTCCTATGGCATCCTGAGGCATTTCATCATATGCATCACAAGCATCAACACGCCCCCCTTGGGGACCATCATATTCTTCGAAGGTCACACTACAAGATTCTATGACGGCTCCGGAGAGCTTATCATAGATTCTATAAGTGTGAGATTCGAGACCATAGCCAACAAAAATACCCTCTAATGCTTTAGACTCGAATTTAGACAAACGAACACCTTTTATGAGATAGAAACACTTACAACCGAACACCCGGAAGTAAGATATGTTGGGCTTGTTACCGGTAAGAATTTCATATGGAGTCTTGTTGATTTCTTTGCGGAGGTAGAGCCGGTTTGAAGCATGGCAAGCAGTGGAAATGGCTTCGGCCCAAAAGTTGTATGGAGATTTAAACTCCGCCAACATGGTCCTAGCCATCTCAATAAGAATCCAGTTCTTCCTTTCGGCCACGCCATTTTGTTGAGGGGTGTATGCAGCAGAATATTGATGTTTAATCCCCTCATCACTAAGGAAATCATTCAAGGTGTAGTTCTTGAACTCGGTGCCGTTGTCACTTCTAATGATCAACACGAGAACATTATATTGCCTTTGGACCAAATTGATGAAGTCGATGAAGGTCTTTTGAGTCTCACTCTTCAATTTGAAGAAATAAACCCAAGAGTATCTTGAAAAGTCATCAACAATCACCAAGCAATATTTCTTCCCACCAATACTTGCATGAGATGGAGGACCAAAGAGGTCCACGTGGAGGAGCTCCAAGATCTTGGTGGACTTGATGCGGTTCTTAGGCTTGTGAGGAGCATCATGCATCTTCCCTATAACACGTGCCCTGCAAACACGATCTTTGGCAAAGGAAACATTTTCTTTTAGTCCAACAATATGGCCCTCCTTGTGGAGACTTTGCAAAGTTCTCATATTGACATGGGCCAGTCGGCGATGCCATAACCAACCCACATCAGCCTTTCCGAATAAGCACATCGCACTTGTAGTGTCTTGCCTCGAAAAGTCCACCACATACAAGTCATGTTCGACATACCCAACAAAAGCGACCTTGAGAGACTTGCTCCACATGAGGACCACACGATCATTATGTAAAAAGACGGAAAAACCCATCTTTCCAAGAGCACAGACTGAAAGTAAATTGTACCCAAGGGTCTCAACAAGAATGACGTTCACGAGTGTAATGTCGTGAGCAACCACAACTTTGCCAAAACCCAATACCTTAGATTTTGACTTGTCGGCATAAGTCACGGTGATTTGATCATCATTTGGCTTTAAGTCCTTGACAAAAGATGAGCTTCTGTTCATATGACTTGTGCAACCACTATCAAGCACCCACTTTGACCCTCCGGAAGCATAAGTCTACAAAATATCAAGCTAATTTTTAGGTACCCATTTTTCAATGGGTCCTCTTTTGTTAGCAACAAGGGTCTTGGGAACCCAAATAGACCAAGCAATATAACCATCAAATGGGCCAACATAATGTGCATACACATCACCATAATAATCACGCATTAGAACATAGTGAGGGTTAGCACTACCCGCAGAGTCATCATGAGACATAGTTTTACCACTTGTGGTCTTACTACCCACAATGGCCTTGTTAGTTTCTTGTGTGGGCTTGGCCTTCTTCTTCTTCTTGTTCTTCTTCTTCTTCTTCTTCTTCTTCTTCTTAGAATTTGAGACAAATTCAATGCCCCCTTTATCACCACTAGGCCTTTGCTTACTCAAAAGATCATCAATGGACTTGTTGCCTTGTGGAAATGTGGCCTTAGCAAGCTCCCCCTTCAACCTAGCATTCTCTTCAAGAATAGTTGTATTACTAGATGGAATGAAGTTACTAGGTGAAGGAATATTGGCCAATTGAGTTTGAAGCGTTTCATGGGACTTTGTGAGTGACAAGAGTTCACTCTCCAAAGCCTTGTGGGCCTTGTTAAGCAACCTAAAGTCCTCGGCAAGTTTTTCATGAACCACACCAAACTCAATCTTGTCCTTTTTAGCACTTTTGTATTTAGCAATAGCATGATCACTCTCTTTGATGAGTTTGTTAACAATAATGTCATTGGCCTCATCAAGCCCTTCAAGTTTTAATTCAAGTGACAACCTAGTTTCTTGTTCTTCTTCTAGAGCATTGTTTAAAGCCTCTAGCTCAATCATGTGTTCATGTCCAAGTTTACATCTTACATCTAGAAGCTCTTGAGTATGTGAAAGTTGATCTAGGATGTTTCCAAAATATAACTTATCATCTCCTTCTAGGTTAGTCATAAACTCATCAAAGGAAATTAATTCCTTTTTAACATCAAGAGACATCTCATCATCAATTTCATCATTATCTAAGGGAGTAGAGCGGGATGATGAGGATACCTCCGTTCCTCTTGCCATAAGGCAAGTGACGTTCTTGGTGGGAGAGTTCTCATTTGGAGAATCGAAGAGTGAGAATGTCGGAGTAGAGATGGTGGCTAGAGCAGCCACACCATGAGAAGTTTCCTCTTCCTCATCTTCATCATCTTCATTGTCGGAGGAGTATTCTTCATGAGTGATCAAGACAATTTCTCCCGACTTCTTGTTGATGGGATTCTTCTTGATGAAAGGTTTCTTGTAAGGTGACTTGAGAGTCTTCTTCAACACAAGCTTACCCCCATGATCTTCTCTCTTCTCACAGGGACAACTTGCTACAAAGTGATAGCAGTCACCACAATTGAAGCAAGTTCTCAATCTCGTTGTATTTTCTCTTTTCCCATTTGGGTTTCTTTTTCTTTGCATTTCCATCTTGGCCTTGGCGGGGTTCTTCCAAAAGTTCTTAGCATAGAAGGCCATATATTGACTATGAGCAATCTTGACTTCATCGGGGTGGTCCATGGAGAGCCCTTCATCACTATAATCTTCATCCCCATGATCCACAACTTTGGCCTTCAAAGCAACATTGACAACATTGCTCATACCAAGGGCACGAGCACGGGCATCTTTGGCATTCTTGGCGGCAACCTTGAAAGCGGCCATCTCTTGCATAACTTCATTTGAGGTCATGAGATGGTAGTTGTGTCTTCCTTGTAGGCTCTTCAAGTCGGTGGGCTCAAAAGGCATGAGTGCACTCACATATTTCCTTTTTATCCATGCATCATCCACATGTGAGGCACCCACATTTCTAAAAGCGGTGGCGGTGGTCTTGAGCCTTCAGTACATGTCTTCGTGATCTTCACCTTCTTTCATGTAGAAGCCTTCGGCTTCATTGCTTAGAGCATCATATCGGTTCCTCCTCATACTCTCATTTCCAACAAACAACACAGTGAGAGAATCCCAAGCTTCCTTGGCAATGCTAAAGTGCTCAATGTGTGGATAATCCTTTGTCCTCAATCCTTGTTGAATCATATGCAAAGCAGTGGCATTGAGTTGACTATTGACAACCTCTCTTCTTGTCAAGTTGTTTGGATCCCCAATAAAGAGTCCATGCTCGATGATGTTCCATAGTTCAATGCAAGAGCTGCGCACATGAGTTCTCATTAGTGATTGCCATTGAGCAAAAGTAGCAGACTCTTCAAGCTTAGGTGGGTCACCCCTATTGTACACATGAGGGTGAGGGATGGGAGGATCGGGAGATTACCAAGAATCACGGTGCTCACCCTTGACCCCATCAAGTTGTGTGGAGGAATTAGCGTTGTCTAGTTTACCCCCACCACCATACCCTCGGGGGATACCGAAGTATTCCCTTTAGGTACAACGGATGGTAGATCCTCTTGAGGAGATGGGGGTGATGAGCCATCTTTGTCTTTAAGAAGTTGCTCAAGCATCTTCTTGACTTTGTTTACCAAGGAAGAGCTCAATATTGTTTCCAAGTTTCTGAGATCTTCCATGGTCACCGGGGTCGGCTCACTACCACCATCCCCTTCTTGGCTACCCATATTCTCTTAGGCGGTAAAGCCCAAATAAAGAGCCGAGGCTCTGATACCAATTGAAAGGATCGTATGGGCATCTAGAGGGGGGGTGAATAGGTGCTACTTCAAATTTTACTCTTTTTCAAATTAGGGTTTGACAAGAAAGGTAAATTCTCTAGAATATGCAACTATGGTGAATTTACCTATATGTCAATCAAGCACAAGCAAACACAACACTAAGAAAGAACAAGTAAGTAAAGTGCGGTAAAGGATAGAAGTAACCAAAGGAGTGGACGCGGAGACACAAGGATTTGTTTCCCGTAGTTCCTTCCTTTTGAGGGGAAGTACGTCTACGTTTGGAGAGGGGGTGGTTTCAAACCACCAACTCCACGAGAGGCCTCCCTTGTTCTCCGATGAACCTCACCCCAACGGGCTCGATTCACCTTCCACTATATCGGCAACCTTCGAGGTGGAAGCCGGCACCTTTACAACAAGTTCGGGGCACACATCCACAACTGAATTGGAGGCTCCCAAATACAAGCAAGCTGTCAAGACAAATCAAAGACAAGCTTGTAAGAACCAAATCAAAGTTAGGGTTTCCAATGAAACACTAGAGCTTGGGGGGCCTCAAGTGAATGAGGGGGAAATGAAGATCTCTCTTGGTGAAGATGTAAATCAAGGCCTCCTCCTTCGATTCTCCAAAGATCAATGACTTTGGATGGTTGGATGAAGAGATCTTGTAGATTTGGGGGCTCTAATGGGGTTGGTGTTCTTGAGCAGCTCGAGAAACTGGAGGAAGAAGATAAGGGTCCCTTTTTATAGGCAGCCCCCTCCACGAACTGTTTTCTGACCGTTGTAGAAAAGTAAGACCGGAGACTCCGGTCTACACCGGAGACTCCGACCAATCTCTGGACCAGCCTTCGGACTGCCCATCTGACTGACTGACCAATCTTGCTCCAGCAACACCGGAGACTCCGGTCTTCCAGCACCGGAGACTCCGGACTTGTCCAACACCGGAGACTCCGGTGTATCCTCCGGTGCAGGCTCCGGACCCCCAGACAGAATGTCTCAGCCAGATCCTGGGAGGCACCACCGGAGCCAGAACCGTAAATCCAGACCACACCGGAGACTCCGGTCTTGACAGTTCGGAGACTCCGGTCTGGAGATTCCAGAACAGTGTCATATGAATGTGGTCTTTTCCCTAGAGTGAGGGTGTTGTTCATCTATCATAATACCAACCTGTGGACAATGACAAACTGTAAAATGATCTACTTGTTGTTAACGAACACCAAAAGTGATTATGACAATAAATGCCCTTTCACATGTGCTTTTTCCCTCTCTCCTCTCTTCTCCCACTCAAGTTATGTACTCCCTCCGCCCATATTACTTGACTTGGATTTGTCTAGATTCGGTTGTATCTAGCACTAAAACATGTCTAGATACATTCGAATCTAGACAAATCCATGTCAACTAATATGGGTTGGAGGGAGTATGTTTTTCTTCGATGGACACCGCCATGGCCGGAGGGGGGGGGGCACTGAGGCGAGCTTGTGCCGCAGGGACCCGTGCCACCACGACGAGCTCGGGCAGCGGGGAAGCGGTGCCGCCTGGGCGAGCTCGGGCGGCCCATCCAGCATCATGCAGCTACCTGCCGGACCTCGCCATGGAGGCGGTCCTTGACCAGTACATCCGGTGCTACCCGACAACCGGGGAGGCCACGCTCAACCGCCCCTTCTGCGTCGACTACACCCATGGGGGTTCTGCTCATGCTCGCCCACCCGCTCCACATCCGGCTGCTCTCCTAGGACCGCTCTGTCACTTGTTAGGGTTCTCGACGGCTTCAAGTAGCATCGACAACGACTAGGTAGCCCATCGTGGAGGCCAGAGAGAAGAGAGAGAAGGAAAAAATGTAAAATATAAGCATGTCTGGTTAACGGTCGGCCCGGACACAAAAAATGTCCAGAAGTTTATCCGTATGCCAATCAAACATACCGTTTTAAACATATTTCGTGTCACTAGAGTTGCCCTAATTTACCGCTGACGGGGAAGGAATAATTATATAGCTATGACCACTGTCAGCCTCACCACGCCACTGGGATCGCCTCTTTTCCTCCTGTCTCCTTCCTCTCTGTCTCTCTCTCTGCCAGCCCACTCGCGATTTCTATATCTCTCGTCGCTAGTAATAGACCAACAGACAACAAAAAGCAAATGAAGGCTACACACGTACAAGCTTTAAGCGCTCAACCCAACTGCAAAAACAAAAGAACAGCAAATGCCCTGTTGCATACGATTCCCAGAAAATAACAGCAAAACTCGTGTCGCATACGATTCCTATAAAGGACAACAAAAAGAGGTCCCTGAGGACCAGGAGCTCGTATTACTTATGCCGTGGATGAACACTTACAGAAAGGACCCTACAAGTACAAAATTACAATAAAGCCCTACACTTTTACAAAGTACTCCCTCCACTAAAGGCTTATATTTTTTTGAAAAGTCAAGTCACGAAAGTCTGACCAAACTTTTAAAAGAACTATCAAAAACTATTATATTATATAGATATCACGTGAAAATATGTCTCATGATGTATGAAAGGGTATGAATTATGCATTATAAATATTAATATTTTAAAAAAACTTGATCAAACTTGAGGTAGTTTGACTTTTTTTAAAAAAAATAGGCCTTAAGCGAGGTAGTGCAAACTAAAAAAGACCGAGGCCTTGCTAAACACCCACTGGCGCCACCTGTTCTAGCTCCTCCCGTGTCAACAGAATTAGGGCGGAAGTTCCGCCCCACCGTCGTAGACCTCCCGGCGCAAGGAATCGGGCAGGGATGCTCGTAGTAGACGCAATCGACCTCTGCTAGTACATCGAATTCGACCGACGAGCGACAAGGCCGCGTAGCCATCGCGAAGTGCCCCCGCCACATGCCCCAAGTGGAGCCGAAGCCGGCGAGTGCGCGCGTGCGTGGAGCTCAACTGCCGGACACAGGAGATATGGAAGGGCGCCGTCGTGCGAGCACGTGAGCTGTAGTATGGATGAGGCCATGCAAACTCGGCCGGTACCCTGCTCCTCCCTCCTCCGCGCGGGTATGGACGGGCGGCACGAGGGGCGCCTCCCGTAGCTTGTGTTCCCTTATGTCGGTATGAGTTCCCACCTCCCCTCTTGCCGGGATGGACGGTGGCGGATTATGGGCGGTATTGGCGAGTCATGCCTCCCCTGCTCTCGTGCTCGATCTCCGGCCATCTTAGAGCATCTATAGCAGATACCTAAATGTTCGTACTGTAAAAGTGGTTTGTAGTTTACCGCAAACCACTTTTGCAGCAGATCGATCACAAGTTCATACATAGTGGGCAGTTTGATCTATTATAGATCATCATATTGACACAAAAAATTGATGCCGCTGTGACATCGATGCAAACCCTACCGCGTTCTACCCCTACCAGCGGTACCTACTCACCGGAGCTCGCTGTCGTAGCATCGCGCCTACTCGCTGTCGTCGTTGGAGTAGTCCATGACGAAGAAGCCAAGGCGCTCCTGGTGCTCGCCTAGGTAGCTGGCTGATACGTCCAAAACGTATCTACTTTTTCAAATACTTTTGCTATTGTTTCTCCTCTAAACTTATGTGATTTGTATGCAATTAACACGGAATGACGTTGTTTTAGAAGAATTACCTTGGTGTCTAGTTTTTGTGCAAAAAATCAACTATCAGGAAAAATCCGGGAAAATATGACAAAAATCCTATTTCACCAGAAGATCCACGGAGCCAAAGTACGAGACGGAGAAGAGGCCTGGGGGCCCACACCCCTGCCAAGCGCGGGCCCACCTCTGGTCGCACCTAGGGGGTGTAGCCACCCCAAGCACCCCCTCGGCCTCCCTCTGCGCCTATAAGTTGTCTCTCGACCTAAAAACGAGGGGGTTCGATAGTTTTCCAGAAAGAGTTTCGCTACGCCGCTGCCACCAGAAACCAAGATTCGGATCCAGAAACTCCGTTCTAGCATCCTGCCGGGACGGGGAATTTGGAGTGGATCATCGCCATCGTCATCACCAACGCCTTTCTATCAACCATCAATATTTCCCTCAACCATGAGTGAGTAATCCCCCGCTGTAGGCTTGGGGATGGTAGGGATTGGATGAGTTCTATCATGTAATCGAATAAGATTGTTAGGGCATAGTGCCTAGTATCTCTGTTAGTGCTATTTGACTTTGTTGCAACTTGTTGTGCTTAATGCTTGTCACTAGGGCCCGAGTGTCATGATCTCAGATCTGAAATTATTATTGAATCATTATGATAGTATTGTTTGTGATCTTATCTGCAAGTTGTGTACACATATCATTGTCCGGATCCAAAGGCCCCAAAGTGACAATAATTGGGACAACCGGAGGGGATGGCTGTGGTGTGAGGATCACATCTGTTCACCGAGTGTTAATGCTTTGCTCCGGTGATCTATTAAAAGAAGCACCTTAATTGCCAGTAGTTCTCTAGAGGCCCCGCTGTCACGGGCTGGCTGGACATAATATGTTGTGCAAGTTCTCATTGCGATCACATATGACTATATATGGAGCATATGCCTAGGATTGTTTAGTACTTGGATGCTTGTTATTATTTATCTGCAATGCCCTAGATATTGAAGTTACATGTTTAGAATCATCCATGCAACACCCGTCCATCCATCCCTATGCCTACCGCACTCGAATCCCACTGTTTACTGTTACTGTTACTATTACTCCCGTTTCACTGTTGTTGTTGCTTTGCTGTTGCTACTACAAACTGTTGCTACTGATAAACTTCTGTGAACAAGAACTATTTCCAGGTGCAGCTGAACTGACAACTCAGTTGTTAAGGCTTGCAAGTATTCTTTGGCTCCCCTTGTGTCGAATCAATAAATTGGGTAATACTACCCGCGAAGACTGTTGCGATCCCCTACACTTGTGGGTCATCAAGACTATTTTCTGGCACCGTTGCCGGGGAGCATAGCTTTATTTGTAAGTTCTCACTTGGATCTATTATTGTTCACTGCTACTCCTTTCATCACGGGGAAGTCTCGTGATGGAAAGTTCCCTATTTTACCATCCACTACAAGAAGAGGTACAGTCCAAAACACCTCTGCAGCTCTTGATTCACCGTCTGTTATAAGTAAGCTTGTTACACCACCACCACATACTCATGCTATACACACTACTACTACTGCTGAATCTGAAATTGCTTTTGATACTCATGATGTTACTTCTACCGTGCTTGATGCAAATGGTTCATTAGGTCCTTTCCTAGATGCTACTATGGCTAGTCTAGGAAATACCGAAACTCCTAGTGAAGACACTGTTACACCTGTTAGCTCACCCGATTCTCGAGAGAGTTATGATATTAATGATGGTTACATTGAGTTCACTGATGAATTTGTTGAAGAGTGCCGAAATACACATGATACTAGTGCTATTAAGAGTCTCCTTGCTAGATGCACCATTATTCCTAAGGTGTCCTCTGATCCTAAGTTTGCCGCCTCTCCCATAGATATTAAAGATAAAGATTATGATTTCTCTCTTGATTTATCCTATTTGGATATTGTTGAGAAAGAACCTTTTTGTGGGATTGAAAATGAGAGTGTTGTGGCTCATATGAATGAGCTTTCTACTATGAGTGCTTTATTCTCTGATGATTTTAAGATGCTCAAGTACTTCGTTACTAAGATCTTCCCTTTTTCACTAAAAGGAGAAGCTAGGGCTTGGTTTAATAGATTACCTCCTGGTTCCATTGATGGCCCTGATTGTTTGATTGCTTCTTTCTTCCAGAAATATTTTCCTCCCAGTGCTAGACATGCTGCTTTGTAGAGACTTTTTGATTTTAAACATGGAGAAGAAGAGAAATTGCCTGAGTCATGGACAAGGTTCTGTGCCTTGATTCATGCACATCCTAGATGCCCATTGCCTAAGAATGAGCTTCTTGATATTTATTATAATGGACTAACTGATGATTCTAGGACATACCTAGATAGTTTTGCTGATTGTGTTTTCAGGAAAAGAACTCCTACAGATGCTGAAGAATTAATGGCTAAGATAAGCAAGAATTATGATGATTGGACTTCAACTAAGATAAATACACCTGAGCCTATTACTCCTGAACCAGATGTTCCTGAGCCAGTTCCAATACCAACACCAAAGAAAATAGGAGTTATTGCATTAAATGATGAAGTTATGAAGGAAGCTAAGAAATGTATAAAGGAGAAAGGTATTAGAGCTGAAGATGTGAAGAATCTACCTCCTATAGAAGAATTATGCAAGCCAATTCCCCACTCATCTACTATTGAGGTACACTCTCTCCACTTTGATGAAGGTGATATTCCCTATAGTAAGCCTCCTGATCAATGCTTAGAGGAACTTGACACTTTTATTGTTAAGCAAGGTAATTTTAATAAATAAGTTTAGAATCATTTATTGTAAAACTCTAGAGCTATTAAAGAGTTGAAAGATATTGTGGAAATAACTTCAAATGATATTAAAATGCTTTCTAAACACTTTCAAATGGTTCAAACCCAACTTGATCAACTTGCTAAGGTACAAAAGGATATGCTAGTTAATGCCTCAGGAGATAAACATGCTTATGGAATTAGAACTAGGAGTGGTATAGCTACTCAAGATCCTTTATATCCTGAAGGACACCCTAAAATAATTGAGCAGGATTCTCAGCAAGTTAAAGATAGTGGTAGCTCCCGTAAGATAAAGAAAAAGAAACATAGAATAGTTGAGGAACCACTTGAATCTACTGTAGATCCTAATAGTATATCTGTCTCTGATGCTGAAACTGAGAGTGGTAATGATAAAAATGATCTCCTGATAAGGAGGAAGTTGAGGAAGAACCTGAGAAGCACACTAAGAACACTAGGTACACTAAGGAAGATTTTATTTCTAATAAACATGGTAAAGAGAGAGAACCTTGGGTGCAGAAACATATGCCTTTTCCAGGTAAGAAACACAAGTCAAAGGAGGAAGAACACTACAACAAGTTTCATGAGTAGATGAAGCCTTTATTTTTGCAAATTCCTTTGACTGGTATTATTAAGTTGCCTCCTTATTCAAAGTATATGAAGGATATTGTCTCTAATAAAAGGAAGATTCCTAATGAGGAGATGTCTACTTTGCTTGCTAATTACTCCTTCAATGGTAACGTTCCAAAGAAACTTGGTGATCCAGGTATACCAACAATTCCTTGATCTATTAAGAATAATTATGTTAGAACTGCTTTATGTGATCTGGGAGCCGGAGTTAGTGTTATGCCTTTTTCTCTCTACAAGAGACTCCAGCTAGAAAAGTTAATACCAACTGATATATCTTTGCAAATGGTTGATAAGTCAACTACTATTCCTGTTGGTATATGTGAGGATGTTCCTGTGCAAGTGGCTCATAATTACTTGGTTCTAACTAATTTTGTTGTGCTTAAAATGCCTGAAGATGATAATATGTCTATTATTCTTGGGAGACCTTTTCTTAACACTACAGGTGCTGTCATCAATTGTCATCAAGGAAAAGTAACATTCAATATTAATGACAAAGAGCACACTGCCTATTTCCCCAAGAAGGTTGCTAAGAGCTATTGCATGTATTCCATTGAAAATATTGAGAGCATCAAGGTTGGAGAAATATATTGTCCCATTCCACAAGAAATTTTTGAAACTATTATGATTGAGACCATTGCTATCAAGCTTGAGGTAACATGATCACTTTGTGGAATACAAAGTTTTGTTTTATATAAGATTGTTTTGATAACAAGACTTGATCAACCTTGTTAACAAAAAGATTTTAATGAACAAAATAATGTTTTCACTGTGGTTATACTTGCTTTCTTTTACCTTTTTCCTTCCTAGTCTTTGCTTTTGCTCTTGTTAGCTAGTTGCTTGCCTTTTAGAGTGTCTTAGAACTGCTGTAGTTTGGTTTTTGTTTTCTTTTGCTTCTTCTGAAAAAACTGTTTCTGCGAGAAAATCAATTTTCATACCCTGAAAATTGGCCAAAGATAAAGTTTCCCGAAAAATTCCAGAAAATTCAAAATATATTTTTCCTCGAAAAAAGGGTAGAGGGACACCTGGAGTGACCCAGGGGGCCACCCCAGGACACCACACCCATGGTAGGAGCGACCTACCTGTGGGTGGCGCCTAGGGGGTGGCCCACCTGAGCCCCTCCCAGGTTTCTCCTCAAAGCCATCTTCTTTCTATCTCCCAAAAAACACCGGAAAACTTTCTCAAGCCCGAGTTCTTGCTTTTCTTTCTCGCGATTTTTGATCTCCTTGCTCAGCCCATATTTGCTGCTGATTTTTGGAGGGATTGCTCCTTGGTATGTGCTTCCTCCACTTGTCCAATTAGATTTGTGAATTGTAGATTGTATCTTGAGTATTTTGCTGCTATAGGTGTCAGGTTGTGTGAGCTTGCATGCTTGTTCTATGCTTAGAAATTTCATTTTTATGCATGTGTGGCCCTCTAGCAAGTTCCTATAGTAGTTGCTCATCATTTATCAACTTGGAAATCACTTGGTTTAATGTTTGTCTAAAAATTTCAGCAAGGAAGATGAGTGCTTATCCACTGAATCAATATGACTTGATGGTGCCTGAGCCAATGAAGGTTCATCGTGAAGAAGGAGTTTTCCCTTCCATATATCCATGCCATGAATTTATGAGAACCGCGAGGAATCCTCCAGGATTTCCAAACTATGATTACCAATGCGGGGTTGGAACACTTTGCTGAAGGTGAACCATTTCAATATGTTAAGCTAACCATGGCTTTTGTGCAGGACTTCTAGTTTACTTGGTATTCATCTAACCCCATGGTCCATTACAAAATGTATAACATACCTGTCGACTTGCCTTTTGCTGATTTCTATGCAGCAATTAGAGTACCTTAGTGGGGATCTTGTGAGAAGATCAAGGAGAGGCCCAAGTCGCTTATGGATTTATATGCTGAGATTTTCCAAGGTTTCGACTTCTCAAAGGAAAGTGGTAAAATTCGGAACATTCAGTTCCCAACCATTAGATATTTTGCCTATTTCGTTACCAAGTGTGTTCTTGCTAGAAAGGAAGTTATCCTCTTTTGATCTAGCTTTTATCGTAGCTGCTTTGAATAGGAATAGATCTTATAACTTGGGTGCTTTGATAGCTTACTGTCTCACCACCAACCGCGAGAAGGGTGGAATTTGTGGAGGTATCATTGCTTCTAGGTTGCTAGCTTTACATGGTTTAGAGCCTCACCATTCAGATTATCAGTTCCCTATAGAAAGTCTTGATCTTGAATCCATGATTCCGCATGGTTTTGTTTCCTTGGGGGCTAATGTGAGAAGTTTACCGTTTGAACTATCTTTTGCCCAGCATGGTTGGATAGGGGGTAGGACTGAGAAAATAGTTTATTTGCCTGCACCTGCTTTGTTTAACTTTGATAACAGGCAAGGATGGTCGCTCACAGAGGAGGAGGTTGACACATATGTGGCGGAGATTTCCCAGCAAGAGGAGAATGTTGGAGAGGATGCCGAAGATGATTCGGTTCAGCCCTCCAACTTGGGAGAGTCTTCATACCAGCAGCCCTCATTTGATTGGGGCGCGTCTTCTTCCTCATCACAAGCACCTGACTACGATCATTCCTATGATGACCCACCAGCTTGGGGTTACTACCCGCGCTATTGAGCCCCACTTAGGCCAAAAGCCTAAGCTTGGGGGCAGGTATATCGACATCAAACTCATTTATATATCATGTTCGGTCGGTTCTTTGTATATCTAATGTTTCGCCTTCTTTTTGGTTCTTGTTGCTTCTTTCTCAAAAACACAAAAATACCAAAAATATTTTCGTTGTTTCTCTTGGTTTGTTTCTTTGGTTTTTGGTTTTGGTTTGCCTTAAAATAAAAATCCAAAAAGATTTTGCTTTGTTTGGTTTGCTTTTGCTTTCTTTGTTTTTGCTTTGTTTGCTTTCTTTAAAAAATCAAAAACACAAAAAATATTTGTTGTTCTTCTTTGGTTTTGTAAGTTCTTTGCAGGGTTCAGCCATCCTTAGTGGATTTTGGTTTCATGTCATTATTCAAGTCACACAAGTGAAGGGCAATAATGAAGATTAAGACAACTTGAGGTGTGGTAAGAGGCTGGTAACGAACTCTATCTGTTTTCATTTTTGTACATATACTCATCATTGTGAGCATGCTTAGCCTGTTCGTGTAAGGTGTATGTTATTATGAATGCTTAGTAGTTCTCGCTTGCTTGTGATTAGCTCCAGCTTGCTAATAGTTTGTAGCATGTCATATGAATGTTTGCTTGCATTGTTTTATTCATACTTTGGTATGATATTGTGGTATCCTCCTCTAGAGGTTTCATGTAAATCGATGATACGTCAGAAACATATCTATAATTTTTGATGTTCCATGCTTGTTTAGTATCTACTTTGCTTTGATTTGTCTTTATTTCAGGTGTTTTTATATCTTTTATGGAACTAACCTATTAACAAGTTGACACAGTGCCAGTTGCCTGTTTTCTTCTGTTTTTGGTTCCAGAAAGGAAGAAAATCAACATTCTCAGAATTGGACGGGACAAAAGCCAAATTCAATAACTTTCCTTGGGGAAAAAGAAGTCTAGAGGGGAGAAGGAGAAGCATGCCAGGGCGGCCAAACCCCCTAGGCGCGACCAGGGGTGGGCTCGCACCTAGGCAGGGTGTGGCCCCCCTAGTCGCCTCCTCGGCCTCCCCCTTCGCCTATAAGAAGCCCCCGATGTAGAAACCCTAAGTACCCGATCAATATTCCACAAAACCTTCTATAGCCTTCGCCACTGTTGTCCCTAGATCGGGGGGATCTGAAGTTCTTTCCGGCACCCTGCCGGATGGGAGATCATCCCGGAGGCCTTCTCACCGGTATGATGCGTGAGTAGTTCCACCTTGGACTACGGGTCCATGTAGTAGCTAGATGGTTGTATCTCCTCCTTTGTGCTTTCATGTAAAGATCTTGTGAGCTCCGTTCATGATCAAGATCTAATATATTTGTAATCATGCATGTTGTGTTTGCGGGGATCCGATGGATATTGAGATTATTATGTTGGATTGGTTAATGGTTTTGTCTTTATGATTCTATCATGTCTGTGTTGTTTGTGATCTTGCATGCTCTCCGTTGTTAGTAGCTATCTTGGCCGAGTAGTTGCTAGTGACTCTAAGAGGGGGTATTTATGCTCGATAGTGGGTTCATGCCTCTAGTTTCCAAGGGAAGTGACAGAAATCTCTTCGGTTGTAGAATGTGCTGTTGCCACTAGGGAGAAAACAACGGTCTCTTGTTCATGGAACATGTGGACTATTTACCTTACACACTTTGCTTAAAGTTGTTGTCTGTTGCTTGCAACTTAATACTGGAGGGGGTTCGGATGATAACCTGAAGGTGGACTTCTAGTAATAGGTGCAATTGGATGGCGGTCTATGTATATTGTTGTATTGCCCAATCGAATATCATAGGATCTTTCTGAATAGTATTGCATTGTTATGCCTTGCTCAGTTCCTGTCAATTGCCCTGCTGTAATTTGGTTACCATTCATGCCATGTTGTTTATCTAAGGAGAGCACCTCTAGTGAACTATGGACCCTGGTCCAATCTTTACCATTGATACATCTTCCACTGTTACTTGTTTACTTGTTGCAAACCATTACCTTCCACACCATACGTTTAATCCTTTGTTACAGCAACCGGTGAGATTGACAACCTCACTGTTAGTTAGGGCAAAGTCTTGAGTTTTTGTTGTGCAGGTCTCCGTGTTGCTAGCAACACCCGTGTGACGTTTCCTTCCTCCTACTGGTTTGATAACCTCGGTTTATTACTAAGGGAAGACTTGCTGCTATGCTGCTTCACACCTTGCTCTTGGGGTTCCCAACAGGCTCCACGTCAACCGTGCTAGCCATGAATGTGAGGTTTATGAGATACTTATAGTTTGCTTTGATAATTACAAGGAAGAAAATGGCTATATTCTTTAATATTTTAATAGGTGCTTTCCACAAATGGTAGGGACTAATGCCTTGCAGGAGCCTATGGAAGAAGAAATTGTTGAAACTGAAATCTTATTAGCTAAAAAAGAGGAGGAGAGTGATGGTCAAGAGGAGGAATAATGGATCCACCCTTTTATACCTTCTAATGAGAGTAACGCTTTACCTCTTACATTATTTTATTGTCCCCCTTGTTTACCAAAGGAGGATTAATGTTATGTTCCTATGGATTCTTTTGAAATATCTGCTATGGGTAAAACTTGTGATAATAGTTATGCTCATGTTATCTATGATAATCCTATATTTGTGCCTAACTTCGAAATACATGGTTGATGGCGCCTCCTTGATGTGGGAGCGCTTTGTTGGAAACCCCAAGAGCAAGGTGTGAAGCAGCAAGCAGCAAGTCTTCCCTCAGTAGAGACCAAGGTTATCGAACCAGAAGAAGGAAGGAAACATCGCACAGGTATTGCAAGCAACGCGGAGACCTAAACAACACAAACTCAAGACTTTGTCCCAAGGAATCAGTGAGGTTGTCAAGCTCACCGGTTTGCTGTAACAAATGATTAAACGTATGGTGTGGAAGGTAATGGTTAGCAGCAAGTAAACAGGTAACAGTGGAAGATTATCAATTGTAAAGATTGGACCGGGGTCCATAGTTCAATAGAGGTGCTCTCCTTAGATAAACAACATGTCATGAAGGGTAAACAAATTACAGCAGGGCAACTGACAGGAAATGGGCAAGGCATAACAATGCAATTACTAGTGAGAAAGATCCTATAAGGTTGATTGGGCAATATAACAAGATACATAGACCGCCATCCAACTGCATCTATGACTAGAAGTCCACCTTTAGGTTATCATCCTAACCCCCTCTAGTATTAATTTGCAAGCAATAGACAACTTCTTTAAGCAAAGTGTGTAAGGTAAACAGTCCACATGTTCCATGAACAAGAGACTGATGTTTTCTCCCTAGTAGCAACAACACATCTACAACCGAAGATATTATTCTCACTTCCCTTAGAAAGTAGAGGCATGAACCCACTATCGAGCATAAATACCCCCTCTTGGAGTCACTAGCAACTACTTGCCCAAGATAACCACTAGCAACAGAGAGCATGCAAGATCACAAACAACACAGACATGATAGAATCATAAAGAGAAAACCATTAATCAAACCAACATAATAATCTCAATATCCATTGGATCCCCGCAAACACACCATGCATGATTACAAATATATTAGATCTTGATCATGAACGGAGCTCATAAGATCTATACATGAAAGCACAAAGGAGGAGATACAACCATCTAGCTGCTACATGGATCCATAGTCCAAGGTGGAACTACTCACGCATCATACCGGAGAGAAGGCCTCAGGGATGATCTCCCCTTCGGCAGGGTGCCGGGAAGAACTTCAGATCCCCCCGATCCAGGGACGATGGTGGCGGCGGCTACAGACGGATTCGTGGATTTCTGATCGGGTACCCAGGGTTTCTACATCGGGGGATTTTTATAGGCGAAGGGGCAGACTGAGGCACCGGCCAGGGGCACCAAACCCTAGCCAGGCGCGGGCCCACCTGTGGCCACGCCTGGGGGGTTGGCCCCCCTAGCTCGCGTCCCCGGCTCTCCTCTAGACTTCTTGTTCCCCACGGAAAGTAATTGACTTTGTCCTTTGTCCCGTCCAATTCCGAGAATATTTCTTTACTAACTTTTCTGAAACCAAAAACAGCAGAAAACAGGCATCTGGCACTGTTGCAATTTGTTAGTAGGTTAGTACCAGAAAACATGTAAAAAGCACCTCAAAGTGTGGACAAGTAAAGCAAAGTAGATACTAAACAAGCATGGATCATCAAAAATTATAGATACGTTTCCAACGTATCAACATCCCCAAGCTTAACTCCTGCTCTTCCTCGAGTAGGTAAGTGATAAACAGAATAATTTTTGAGGAGACATGCACCCTCACAATAAAGATCCAACCATTTACAAGCATTGAAAGCTGGGATCAAATAACTCTAAACATGTGCATGAAAGATGGAGTTCTAACAATAGGACATACTAACTATGCATGCAACATGACAAGCTACAAACAAAGATCATGAATTACATGCATTGAAAAACATTTGTTTGTTTCACATACAGAAAACATAGCATAGTGGCAATCGGCTTGTCCCTCATAGAGTGGCAATAAAATGCATAGGACACCTGCAAAGTTCACAAGGGTGACTAGAAACAAGTAGCACAAGAACAAGTAATAACACAATATGCATCAATTAATAAGCTTTGGAACACTTCACACACGGAATGACAACTATGCTCTCTTAATGGTGCCTAAAGGTAGAAGGTGGAGACTCAATAGTGGTGGAAGAAAGGCCTTTTTTGTAAAGGAAGCAGGGATTACAAGTTTCAAAAAGATCTTCCAAAAATTATGGTACTTGTTAGCTTTCAGCCCTCATTGCCCCTATCATAAGCATCTTGAAGTGGTTAAGGTTAAAGTGGCAAAGCTGGAGTATATGCTTGACAAAGTATAAGTTGGCAATCTCAAGTCCCTTGAATACGAGGGCCACACCTCATGCATACTCAACTTTGGGTCCAGGTAAGTTCTTGGCATTGTAAGTATTTGCATATCATTGAGAACCGCCAACGGGGTACCCCTTGCACATGGTACATGAGATTTCCCATAACCAAAATGACAAGGCAAGCTGACAATGATCTCAGCAATCTTTTTATTTACCATATGCATAGCTTTTTATTGAGGATGCTTCATAGATAGCTCATTATGGTGATGCTGCAAGTTTCCACCATGATTAGGCATGGCTTAGGCTATTGGCCCAGGCGTTTCTCTCACACAGAATACAAACTCCATGGACTTACAATTCCCCTCTTTATTTCACACCGGTGACATCCATAGACAAAAGAGCATGATATCAACTGAGTATAACAATGTATAAGTGCAATGTTGAAAACGTTCCCCGTGACAACACGGTTCTGCTAACTCCAACTTATAAGTGCAAGCATATACAACAAAGTTATCACAGTGGTTCAAGTTTATTAGGGGCAAAGAATAAAGTGTGCCATCAAGTTCGTGAGGGCTTTAATCACTAAGTTTTCACATAACAAAAAAGTTTTTAATTGGAAGATAGTTGAAAACAAGAATATACTTGGAATGGTGTAACACACCATGCATAGGAGTTTATAGTGGACACTTTGGAAAAACTTGGTTTCTTGGGAGTTGGAGGCATGAGTAGAACTTACTCATACAAGTGGAGGCTAGCAAAAGACTGGGAGCAACCAACTAAGAGAGCAATAATGGCCATAATCATGCAGTGCAACAAAGCATACTAATCAAAGCAAAGAGTGGTACTACAAGTCAAGGACTAAATGATCATAGAGGCTAATGGTGACTTGTGAGAGTCATAACATGGTGTAAGCATGTGCCAAGTCAACCCAAGCAAAGCATCAAAGGAGAATACCACAATACTATGCTTCTACATGCTAAAACAACGCATAATTTCTTCAAGGCACACTAAGCAATCCCAATTTTTTGGAACAAGACATGCTACAACAATAATCACTAAGCATAAGGTCAAAACAACACCTAGCATGTCATGCTAAAGTCTAAGTCACAGTCAATGCAAGCTCCTCTTGCACTTACAAGCAAGAACTTACTACTCCTTTCCAACACCAAGCAAACTTATTTGCAAAACAGTACAGCGAGAACAGGGGTACAAACTACTTTATTCAAGCAAACTAAACAACCTAAGCAAAGCAAACGAAAATAAGACGCTCCAAGAACAACACAACTGTGCATGAAACAATAAAAACGAAGTGTCTAGACAGACCTGAGCTTTTTATTGATGAAGAAGGGGATGCCTTGGGAATCCCCAAGCTTTGACGCCTGTACCTCTTGAATGTTTCTTGGGGTGACACCATGGTGGCATCCCCAAGCATGAGCTTTTGTCCATTATTCATCTCATTGCATCATTCTCTCTCTACACGTGAATTTTTTCCTTCATACACAACTTTACATAATCTTTATTAGCAACATTAGTTTATTAAAAAGATATTAGACCACTGGCAAAGCTTTGGAACAGCAAGGTTTTTCATTAAAAACACAAGCTACTGTAGTAAATACTTCAAAAAGCTCAATTTACCTGAAGAGAACTCAAAAAGGAATCAATGAGAAACAAATGCAAATAATGGCAGAAATTTGTCAAAACAGACCAGCTGATAGAAACCGATTTTTTCGAACATCTTCTGTTGCTCAAATGAAAAAGGGTTGAACTAATGAAAGTTATATAACATACTGGGGGATTTATTCGTAAATTTAGAGCTCAATCTGAGTTACAGAGATTCCTCACGAATTTTTATGGTGGAGGGCTGAAATCTGTTTCGGGAAAGCTTAAAGGGGATGGGTATATTCAATTCTTCTCTAGGCTTAGTTTTATCAGAAATACCCACAACATCTACACTTGAGCCTAACATATTGAAACGCTCAAAGACCTTTTGTCTTCCCTAGCAACATCATGGAATTCTTTTGATAAAGTTTCAAGGATGAATTCCCTCTTTTCAGCATTCTTCTCTTCTTTTAGTTTTAGGAACAAGAATTGTATGAAGGGTTTAAGGCTAACAAACCTAGCCTCCAACATATGAAATAAAGAAGCTGCAGCAATCTCATAATTAGGAGCAAGCTCTGCTATAGATTTATCCTCGATATCCTCATGCTTGCTAACATAATTAAAGAATTCTTCAATATTATCCTTCCCAATTATGGATCCACTACCTACTGCAAGATCTTTCAGGGCGAACTTGGGGAGCAACATGGTGAGCTAGAGCAAGGTGGCAACTAGAGCAGGGACTAATTTTTTATGTTTTTGAATAAAGAAAGCAAACCAAGCTAAACTATTTTTTTGGGTTTTTTGGAAAGAGGCAAACAAAACCAAGCAAAAGAAACAAAGCAAACTAAAAACAAAGTAAAGAGAAAGGAAGTGAAGGACTCCCCTAGTGAATATGTCCTTAGCCTCCCCGGCAACGGCGCCAGAAAACTTGTTGATGGCGCCTCCTTGATGTGGGAGCGCTTCGTTGGAAACCCCAAGAGCAAGGTGTGAAGCAGCAAGCAGCAAGTCTTCCCTCAGTAGATACCGAGGTTATCGAACCAGAAGGAGGAAGGAAACGTCACACAGGTGTTGCAAGCAACACGGAGACCTGCACAACACAAACTCAAGACTTTGTCCCAATGAATCAATGAGGTTGTAGTGCTCACCGGTTTGCTGTAACAAAGGATTAAATGTATGGTGTGGAAGGTAATGGTTTGCAGCAAGTAAACAGGTAACAGTGGAAGATGTATCAATGGTAAAGATTCTACTGGGGTCAATTGTTCACTAGAGGTGCTCTCCTTAGATAAACAACATGGCATGAAGGGTAAACAAATTACAACAGGGCAATTGACAGGAACTGAGCAAGGCATAACAATGCAATTACTAGTCAGAAAGATCCTATGAGGTTGATTGGGCAATACAACAATATACATAGACCGCCATCCAACTGCATCTATGACTAGAAGTCCACCTTCAGGTTATCATCCGAACCCCCTCCAGTATTAAGTTGCAAGCAACCGACAACTAAGCAAAGTGTGTAAGGTAAACAGTCCACATGTTCCATGAACAAGAGACCGTTGTTTTCTCCCTAGTAGCAACAGCACATCTACAACCGAAGAGATTATTGTCACTTTCCTTGGAAACTAGAGGCATGAACCCACTATCGAGCATAAATACCCCCTCTTGGAGTCACTAGCAACCACTTGGCCAAGATAACCACTAGCAACGGAGAGTATGCAAGATCACAAATGATAGAAACATAAAGACAAAAACATTAATCAAACCAACATAATAATCTCAATATCCATCGGATCCCGCAAACACAACATGCATGATTACAAATAGATTAGATCTTGATCATGAACGGAGCTCACAAGATCTATACATGAAAGCACAAAGGAGGAGATGCAACCATCTAGCTACTACATGGACCCATAGTCCAAGGTGGAACTACTCACGCATCATACCAGAGAGAAGGCCTCTAGGATGATCTCCCCTCCGGCAGGGTGCCAGAAATAACTTCAGATCCCCCCGATCTAGGGACAATGGTGGTGGCGGCTAGAGACGATTTCGTGGATTTCTGATCGGGTACCCAGGGTTTCTGCATCGGGGGCTTTTATAGGCGAAGGGGGAGACCGAGGCACCGGCCAGGGGCACCAAACCCTAGCCAGGCGCAGGCCCACCTATGGCCGCGCCTGGGGGGTTTGGCCCCTCTGGCTCGCCTCCCCGGCTCTCCTCTGGACTTCTTGTTCTCCACGGAAAGTAATTGACTTTGTCCTTTGTTCCGTCCAATTCCGAGAATATTTCTTTACTAACTTTTTTGAAACAAAAAACAGCAGAAAACATGCATCTCGCACTGTTGCAACTTGTTAGTAGGTTAGTACCAGAAAACATGTAAAAACACCTCAAAGTGTGGACAAGTAAAGCAAAGTAGATACTAAACAAGCATGGAACATCAAAAATTATAGATACGTTTCCAACGTATCAATGGTTCTAAGGAGTTTTGCTTAGAAAATGTTTATGATAAAGCTCTAGATGATGGTCCTATGTTGAATAATTAGTTACCTTATTATAAAATTGTTAAAAGTGGGTTTGAAGGTTTTAATCCCACTATTTTTGAGATTGATAAAAATTATGTGATAGTTATATTGTTGAGATTATTCATGATGCTACTGAAAGTTATTATGAGAGAGGGAAACATGGTCTTATGAATCTTAACAATATTGAGTTTCCCCTCTTTATGTTGAAAATCTTGAAGTTGCACTTGTTTTGCTTTCCTATGCTTGTTGCTTTGTGCTTCTTTGATTTATTTTATTACAAAGATTCCTATGCAAAGGAAGTGGGTTAGACTTAAATGTGTTTTGAACTTGCTTCTTGATGCTCTCTTTTACTTCGATTCATATTTCTTATGTGAGCATCTTCTCAAACTATCATGCCCAACTTAAAGGCGTTAAAGGAAAGTACTTGTTGGGAGTTAACCCAAGAGTTTCCTTGAGTCTAGGAAGTTATTACTTCAGTAATGATCTCTCCTTATCCTTTTTGTTTGCTTTTTGTGCCAAGAATGACCTCTAATGAGAGGGAAGTAAGATTTGGGGAGTTGCTGTTCCGAAACAGATTTATATCCTCCACCATAAATATTCGTGAGGTGTCTCTGTAACTCTGATTGAGCTGATATTTTACATATAAATCCCCCAGTATGTTAGATAACTTTCATTAGTTCAACACTTTTTAATTTGAGCAATAGAATATATTCGAAAAAATCGGTTTCTACCTGCTGGTCTGTTTTGACAGATTTCTGCCATTATTTGCATTTGCTTCTTATCGATTCCTTTTTGAGATCTATTTTGGGGAATTGATCTTTTTGAAGGAGTTACTACAGTAGCTTGTGTTTTTAGTGAAAAGGATTGCTGTTCCAAAGCTTTGACAGCGGTCTAATATCTTTTGAATACTCTAATGTTGCTAATGAAGATTGTGTGAAGTTTTGTATGAAGGAAAAATTTCAGGTGTAGAGAGAGAATGATGTAATGAGATGAAGAATGGACAAAAGATCAAGCTTGGGGATGCCACCATGGTGTCAACCTAAGAAATATCAAAGAGGTACAAGCGTCAAAGCTTGGGGATGCCCAAGGAATCCCCTTCTTCATCAATAAAAAGCTCAGGTCTGTCTAGACACTTTGTTTTTATTGTTTCATGCACAGTTGTGTTGTTCTTGGAGCGTCTTAGTTTTCGTTTTCTTTGCTTAGTGTGTTTAGTTTGCTTGAATAAAGTAGTTTGGACCCCCGTTCTCGCTGTGTTGTTTTGCAAATAAGTTGCTTGGTGTTGGAAAGGAGTAGTAAGTTCTTACTTGTAAGTGAAAGAGGAGCTTGCATTGACTGTGACTTAGACTTTAGAATGACATGCTAGGTGTTGTTTTGACTTTATGCTGAGTGATTATTGTTGTAGCATGTCTTGTTCCAAACAATTAGGATTGCTTAGTGTGCCTTGAAGAAATTATGCGTTGGTTTAGCATGCAAAAGCATAGTATTGTGGTATTCTCCTTTGATGCTTTGTTTGGGTTGACTTGGCACATGCTCACACCATGTTATTACTATGACAAGTTACCATAGCCTCTATGATCATTTAGTCCTTGACTTGTAGTACCACTCTATGCTTTGATTAGTAATGCTTTGTTGCTCTGCATGATTATGGCCATTATGCTCTCTTAGTTGGTTGCTCCCAGTCTTTTGCTAGCCTCCACTTGTATGAGTAAGCTCTACTCATACTTCCAACTCCCAAGAAACCAAGTTTTTCCCAAAGTGTCCACTATAAACTCCTATGCATGGTATGTTACACCATTCCAAGTATATTCTTGTTTCCAGCTATCTTCCAATTAAAAACTATTTTGTTATGTGAAAACTTAGTGATTAAAGCCCTCACAAACTTGATAGCACACTATATTATTTGCCCCTAATAAACTTGAACTATTGTGTCGTCTATGTTGTATATGCTTGCACTTATACGTTGGAATTAGCAGAACCATGCTGTCATGGGGAACGTTTTCAACATTGCACTTGTACTTTGTACTCAGTTGATATCATGCTCTTTTTTCTATGTATGTCACCGATGTGAAATAAAGAGAAAACTTGTAAGTCCATGGAGTTCGCCTGATCCGCTAGCCTAAGCCATGCCTAATCATGGTGGAAACTTGCAGCATCACCATAATGACCTATCTATGAAGCATCCTCAATAAAAAGCTATGCATATAGTAAATAAAAAGATTGCTGAAATGCCCATTGTCTGCTTGCCTTGTCATTTTGGTTATGGGAAAGCTCCTGTACCATCTGCAAGGGTACCCCGTTGGCGGTTCTCAATGATATGCAAATACTTACAATGACAAGAACTTACCTGAACCCAAAGTTGAGTATGCATGAGGTGTGGCCCTCGTATTCAAGGGACTTGAGATTGTCAACTTATACTTTGTCAAGCATATACTCCAGCTTTGCCACTTTAACCTTAACCACTTCAAGATGCTTATGATAGGGGCAATGAGGGATAAAAGCTAACAAGTACCATAATTTTTGGAAGCTCTTTTTGAAACTTGAAATCCCTGCTTCTCTTTATGAAGGGCCTTTCTTCCATTATTATATTGAGTCTCCACCTTCTACCTTTAGGCACCATTAAGATAGCATAGTTGCCATTCTTAGTTCTATGTGCAGTGTCCTAAAACTTATTGATTGATGCATATTGTGATATTACTTGTCCTTGTGCTATTTGTATCTAGTCACTCTTGTGAACTTTGAAGGTGTCCTATGCATCTATTTGCTACTCTATAAGGGACAAGCTGATTGCCACTATGCCAGGTTTTCTGTATGTGAAACAAACAAACATTTTTCAATGCATGTTATTCATGATCTTTGTTTTTAGCCTTTCATGTTGCATGAATATTTAATATGTCCTATTGTTAGACTCCATCTTTCATGCACATGTTTAGAGTTCTTTGATCCCAGCTTTCAATACTTGCAAATGGTTAGATCTTCATTGTGTAGGTGCATGTCACCTCAAAAAAATTTCTTTTTTATCACTTACCTACTCGGCGACGAGCAGGAGTTAAACTTGGGGATGCTTGATACGTCGGAAACGTATCTATAATTTTTTATGTTCCATGCTTGTTTAGTATCTAATTTACTTTGCTTTGTCTTTCTTTGAGGTGTTTTTATATCTTTTCTATAACTAACCTATTAACAAGTTGTCACGGTGCCAGTTGCCTGTTTTCTTCCGTTTTTGGTTCCAGAAAGGCAGAAAATCAATATTCTTGGAATTGGACGGGACAAAAGCCAAAATCAATAACTTTCCATGGGGAACAAGAAGTCCAAAGGGGAGACAGAGAAGCATGCCAGGGCAACCAAACCCCCCTAAGCGTGGCTAGGGGTGGGCCCGCGCCTAGGAAGGGTATGGCCCCCTGGTCGCCTCCTCGGCCTCCCCCTTCGCCTATAAGAAGCCCCCGATGCAGAAACCCTAAGTACCTGATCAATATTCCACGAAACCTTCTGTATCCTACGCAACCGTCGTCCCTAGATCAGGGGGGATCTGAAGTTCTTCCCGGCACCCTGCGGAGGGGAGATCATCCCGGAGGCCTTCTCTCTGGTATGATGCGTGAGTAGTTCCACCTTGGACTACGGGTCCATGTAGTAGCTAGATGGTTGTATCTCCTCCTTTGTGCTTTCATGTATAGATCTTGTGAGCTCCGTTCATGATCAAGATCTAATCTATTTGTAATCATGCATGTTGTGTTTGCGGGGATCCGATGAATATTGAGATTATTATGTTGGATTGGTTAATGGTTTTGTCTTTAGGATTCTATCATGTCTATGTTGTTTGTGATCTTGCATGCTCTCCGTTGTTAGTAGCTATCTTGGTCGAGTAGTTGCTAGTGACTCCAAGAGGGGGTATTTATGCTCGATAGTGGGTTCATGCCTCTAGTTTCCAAGGGAAGTGACAGAAATCTCTTCGGTTGTAGAATGTGTTGTTGCCACTAGGGATAAAACAACGGTCTCTTGTTCATGGAACATGTGGACTGTTTACCTTACACACTTTGCTTAAAGCAGTTGTCTATTGCTTGTAACTTAATACTGGAGGGGGTTCGGATGATAACCTGAAGGTGGACTTCTAGTCATAGATGCAGTTGGATGGCGGTCTATGTATATTGTTGTATTGCTGAATCGAATCTCATAGGATCTTTCTGACTAGTATTGCATTGTTATGCCTTGCTCAGTTCCTGTCAATTGCGCTGTTGTAATTTGTTTACCCTTCATGCCATGTTGTTTATCTAAGGAGAGCACCTCTAGTAAACTATGGACCCCGGTCCAATATTTACCATTGATACATCTTCCACTGTTACTTGTTTACTTGCTGCAAACCATTGACTTCCACACCATACGTTTAATCCTTTGTTACAGCAACCGATGAGATTGACAACCTCACTGTTAGTTGGGGAAAAGTCTTGAGTTTGTGTTGTGCAGGTCTCTGCGTTGCTAGAAACACCTGTGTGACGATTCCTTCCTCCTACCGGTTCGATAACCTCGGTTTTTTACTGAGGGAAGACTTGCTGATGTGCTGCTTCACATCTTGCTCTTGGGGTTCCCAACAGGCGTCACGTCAACTGTGCTAGCCATCAATCGACTTGGCACATGCTCACACATGCATATGACTAAACAATAGTCAGTAAGCCTCGATGATTTATTTTGCCCCAGAGTTCTTGTATCACTTTCATTCCATAATTAGTCCTGTTTTGTTACAATCATGATTATGACAGTTATTGCTCTCTCGTTTGTCGCCCCCTCTCTATTGCTAACCTTCACTTGCACTGAGTATGAGCTCTACTCGTGTTTCCAACTCCCAAAAACCATTATTGCCAACTATGTCCACCATATCTACCTATTAGCATCATTTGCTACTTCAGTGCATATTTTATATGCCGTGTTTTCTTCCAAATAAAATGTTTGTCTGTTTTGAGAAAGTTAGTTAGTAAAGCTCTCACGAACTTGATGGCACACTTTATTCCTTGCACTCAATAATCTTGAACCATTGTGACCTATCCATGAAAGTTATATGCTTGCAAATTATATGCTGGGAGTCAGCAGAACCGTGCTATCACGGGGAACGCTTTCGACACCTTTTTGGATATTTTATCCAGTTGATACCTTGCTCTTTTGTTTGCGAATGTCGTTGGTGTGAAATAAAAAAGGAGCTTATGAGTTCATGGAGTCTATACATTGTATTATATAAATGCCTAGGCCGCTAGCCTAAGCCATGCCTAATCATGGTGGAAACTTGCAGCATCTCTATAATGAGCATTTATGAAGCATCCTCAATAAAAAGCTATGCACATAGTAAATAAAAAGATCGCTTAGATGCTCATTGTCTGCTTGCCTTGTCATTTTGATCACGGGATAGCTCCAGTATCATGTGCAAGGGGTACCCCGTTGGCGGTTCTCTATGATATGCATGTATTTGACAAGAACTTATAGGTAACCAAAGTTGAGTAGCATGTGGTGCGGCCCTCGTACTCAAGGGACATGGGATTTCCAGTTTATGGTCTGTCAAGCATATGATTCAGAGTGGACCTCACTTTCACCTTAACCATATGAATATGCCTATGATAGGGGCAATCAGAGCTCAAAGCTAATGAGTACCTTTCTTTTAGCATTTGGAAGCCTTTTAAACTTTTCAAGACCTTTTCACAACCTTGTTGAGTCACCACTTATTCTATTAGCACCTTCTTGCGAGCATAGTTATCATTCTTGTGTTTGTTTCAAAACTTGGTTAATTATGTCATGACTTTGATGCTTGTATCTCTGATATCTTTATCTCTAGTCTTCACTTGAACTTTAGAGGTGCCTTGGCATTTATATTGTGCTCTACAAACAAAGGCAAGCGAGATACCACTCTATCATACCTTATTATGAGCATTGCAATGTTGCTTATGTTTATGTTTTTTGCAACTTATTATTCTTAAGTTGGTTTCTCTTCATAGCTTGCAATGACTATTGAGTATACTTAGTTGCATACTCTTTATTATGAATTGTCCAAGCATCTACTCCTGTGCTAAGAATATATACATCATATGAAGCAAATGTGTTCGTGAAACTTCTTTTATCGCACTCAATTTTCAACTGAATTGCTTGAGGACAAGCAATAAGCTAAGCTTGGGGGGAGTTGATACGTCCAAAACGTATCTACTTTCTCAAACACTTTTGCTATTGTTTCTCCTCTAAACTTACGTGATATGTATGCAACTAACACGGACTGACGCTGTTTTCAGCAGAATTACCTTGGTGTCTAGTTTTTGTGCAGAAAATCAACTATCAGGAAAAATCCGAGAAAATATGCCAAAAATCCTATTTCACCAGAAGATCCACGGATCCAGAGTACGAGACGAAGAAGGGGCCTGGGGGGCCCACAACCCTGCTAGGCGCGGGCCCACCTCTGGTCGCGCCTAGGAGGGTGCAGCCACCCCAAGCACCCCCTCGACCTCCCTCTGCGCCTATAAGTTGCCCCTCGACCTAAAAACAGAGGGGGTTCAATAGTTATCAGAAAGAGTTCCGCTACGCCGCCGCCACCAAAAACCAAGATTCGGATCCAAAAACTCCGTTCCGGCACCCTGCCGGGACGGGGAATTTGGAGAGGATCATCGCCATCGTCATCACCAACGCCTCTCCATCAACCATCAATGTTTCCCTCATCCATGAGTGAGTAATTCCCCACTGTAGGCTTGGGAATGGTAGGGATTGGATGAGTTCTATCATGTAATCGAATAAGATTGTTAGAGCATAGTGCCTAGTATCTCTGTTAGTGCTATTTGACTTTGTTGCAACTTATTGTGCTTAATGCTTGTATCTAGGGCCCGAGTGCCATGATCTCAGATTTGAACTTATTATTGAATCATTATGATAGTATTGTTTGTGATCTTATCTGCAAGTGTGTACACATATCATTGTCCGGATCCAAAGGCCCAAAAGTGATAATAATTGGGACAACCGGAGGGGGTGGCTGTGGTGTGAGGACCACATGTGTTCACAGAGTGTTAATGCTTTGCCCCGGTGCTCTATTAAAAGGAGGACCTTAATTGCCAGTAGTTCCCTAGAGGCCCCGCTGCCATAGGCTGACTGGACAGAAGATGTTGTGCAAGTTCTCATTGCGAGCACGTATGACTATATATGGAGTACATGCCTAGGATTGTTTAGTACTTGGATGCTTGTTATCATTTATCTAGAATGCCCTAGATCTTGAAGTTACATGTTTAGACTCGTCCATGCAACACCCGTCCATCCATCCCTATGCCTACCGCACTCGAATCCCACTGTTTACTGTTACTGTTACTGTTACTATTACTTCTGTTTCACTGTTGCTGTTGCTACTACAAACTGTTTCTAGTGATAAAATTCTGTGAGCAAGAACTATTTCCAGGTGCAGCTGAATTGACAACTCAATTGTTAAGGCTTGCAAGTATTGTTTGGCTCCCCATGTGTCGAATCAATAAATTGGGTAATACTACCCGCGAAGACTGTTGCGATCCCCTACACTTGTGGGTCATCACTGGTGCTGCTCCGCGTCCCGCTCGATGCGGTGACGCTTGGCATGGTCCCACACATCAGAGACGATCGTCCCCAGCGAATTGAACTTCGACTCGCGCATGTCGTCGTCCTCCGTGGACGCACCGTCATCAGAGGAGTCGGCGTCAACGAAGACATGCGCCACGTGCGGCTGGCGGAGCACAAGCGACGGGCGCCGGAGCTGGCGGCAGGGCACGAATGGCGAGCAACTTGGGATGGGGTGGTGGCTAGCGATGCCCTGCTCAGCCCAGATCTGGGCCCATTTGGGCCCCATATGGGTTGGGACAGGACTTCTTTGGCGCGATCCTTTGCAGCTCCCTTGAGGTGGAGGAGGGGTGACGGAGGGTCTGGGATGGTGGCGGCGCTTGCGGCCGCCCTTGCTGCAACGTGGTGGAGGGGGCTTTCTGGGCCCATCTAGGACCGGTCGGGCCAGCCATGGTGTGTCCCTATTGTTGCGTCCGGTCAGTTACTTCCACGACGGTGGAGGTAGTTCCCTCCCACGCGGCTACGATGCTATTACCCCCGGTACCATTGTCCCTTGATCGAGACTCGAGGCCTCGCGCTCATTCCCACGGTGAGATGATGAAGACGGCGCTTGTTCTGTGGTGACATGTGTTGGTTGGCGGCGGGTTGGGTGGAGCATTTTTGGACCATCTGGGGTGGTCGTTCTTTGAGGGTGGGAGAAATCCATGTCGGCCCTGTCCGACACTAACACGGTGACACCTGTGGGTGCCGCCATTCCTTCCTGAAGGGCGTCAAGTATCTCCTCCTCACCTTCCCCTCAGTGTATCGGGGGAAACCCTGGGACTAGACCGGGCGGCAACAGCGCCATCGTCGCATTCCTTGCTCAAGGTGATGCTTGGTACACGGTGGTTCGGAATGCCAGGAGCACGGTGGTACCTTTCCGGGGGACGCAGCGGTAGAGGGACGTCTTTGTTTCATTGAACTGTCAATGTTGGCACTTGTTTTTCTTTTGTTCTCTTTCTTTTCTATTGGGCTAGGTTGCACTCTAGCCATGCATGTTCATTGTACCGTGTGGTTATTATATTAATATAGTGGGACAAAATCCTGATTCGAAAGAGCCAAAATAAGCAAAAACCCTCAACTGTTGCAAAGAAACCCGCAAAAAAAATTGTTGCAAAGAAAAACCATACACGGTGATGCCCAAAGTATCTACGGAAGTGTGTGTTAGGTGTGTAGTAGTTCACTACTACTCCCTTCGTTTAAAAATATAAAATATTTTAGCTTTGTAAATCAAATGTATTTAAACATCTTTTAGTGTATAAGTTCATACAAGTTTAGAATAAACCAATACACTAAAAAATGTTTAGATATATTTATTTAAAAAACTAAAATATCTTATATTTATGAAGCGGAGGGAGTAGTAGTCTTCAACGTCGAGACTTCGCAATCGCCGTCCACATCTGCCATTTGCTGTTCTCCATGGATGTCGTCTGGCCACACCGAGTAAATTGCAAGAACCTACCACAGTTTGGTCCGTCAAAATGATTCAGTACCAACATTCCTATTTTTTGCTAGTCAATACCAATTTTGAGTCGCAGCGTTGCAAATCGCACTAATTCATGGCTAAGAGCATTTTGACAGCAGGACTGACAGTTTGGGCCCATTTGTAAGAGGCGACTTGGCAACCCACGTGGAGGACGAGCTGAGGTGGAGGTAGGGGCCGCCTTTCATCCACACATCTTAATTCCCCTCCTCTTTCTAAAAACTAAAAATAAATAAATAAAGGCAAATACCACCGCGTCATCCTCAACCTCCAACCCGACCTCGTCAGCGCCGGCCACCGGGGGAGGGACATCGTCCGCTGGCAGGGGACATGCTTCGTTCGACGGGGTATGTAGACTCGGGGCGTCACCGGCAGCACACGCGGGCGAGCTCATCCACTAGAAGCCACGTACTCGTCGCCGGCTCCGGAGGGCGCCGGGATCCAGGCCGTGCACGGGTGGCGCTGGACGGGGCTTCAGGCCGCGACGGAGGCGGGTCGAGGAGGTCGTCCGAGTGGGCGCTACGGGGTGGGCGAGAGTGGGCGCTACGGGACGGAGGTGCTCGTTGGGGCCACAGCGGCATGGGCTTCGTGGCGGAGGTGGCAGGGGCGGGGAGGCGGCGGTGGCAGGGGCGAGGAGACGGGAGCAGAACGGGGCTCGGCGGAGGTGGACGACACGAGGCCGCGCGCGACAGCGACAGGGAGATTGTGACCGGCTTCGGTAGATCGAAGAGGGAGGCGGGCGCGGGGCAGCGAGGGCGAGCGGTTGCCGACGACGGCTCGCTGCAGAGCATGGCCGGAGAGAGGGAGGTCCGGGGAGCGGCGGCGCTCGTGAGACCGGCGAGACGAGGAGGAAAGGCGGGCAGTCATGGTGGCTGGCGGCCGAAGCGGGAAGAGAGAGGGGATGAGACAAAGATGACGCAGTCTGACAAGTGGGCCCAACGTCCAACTCAGCTCATACTCCACCGTGGCAATTTTTGTTGACTAGTCCGCTCTGTTAGATGGGTCCCACTTGTCAGGAAATATGTTAAAATGTTGTTAGATGAAAATTAGTGTGATTTGCAACGCTGTGACTTAAAATTGATACTGACTAAAAAAATTAGAAATGTTGGTACTAAATCGTTCTGATGGCCCGAATTATAATAGATTTTTGCAATTTACTCGGCCACACCACCATGTGACGTGAACCCAAGACGACGTCCTTCCCTTGCCTCAACGCTGATGCTCAAGCTACGACTGCGGCGCGGCTAGAGATACATTGAGTGAATGATTGGGGAATCAGTTGACCTCCACGTGGTTGTCATCAATAATTAAAAGGAAGGAACTGTGGGCTTGAGCTAACTAAACGAGAGGGATCGGTGGCCCAGCCTGCTGCACGTGCTGCATCTTTAAAGTAAGCTCTATACTCCTATATGCATCATTCGATGCAAAGGCCGGATTCCCCCGTTTCGAAAAAAAACTACTATGACCACGGTTGGGGCTGTAATTAAACAGGATCATGATTTGCTTTGCATGCCAATACATGATTAAAATAATCAAGTGCTCCCTCCGTCTCAAACGTAGGTACTTCCTCCGTCCCGGTTTAAAGGACATAATTTACAATTTTTTAGACCCTAGGTGTCATCTAATTGGTCCATTTAATAACATAGAGTAGAACGTGTATGAGGAGAAAAAGGGTTAGGAAAGCGTTCACATTTGTTCACACATGTGCATGCAAGCATTTTGTTCTTTTCACACGGGAGTAATTACCTGAATTAAATGTTTTTCTGTCTAAGTATTTTGGAATTGCATGGTTTGTAAATTGTCTCCTTTAAACCGGGACTGAGGAAGTACTCCCTTTTTTAGGAATTATAAATCTTATAAACTATTTTGATAGGATTAAGAAAATCAATAACTCACTCTCTTGATTACTACATGCACCAATAGTCACACATGCGTGGAAGAAGATAGAAAAAAACATGCATTGGATAAGAGAGACTAATAAATGAGAGAGGACTTACAATTTCTAATATTTTTAAAAAGCTTTTGGGTCTTTTAATCCCTAACAGAGGGAGTAGGTTCAAAAGAAAATAAGTGAATCTACAGCCCTAAAATATGTCTTATACATGTGTTTTTAGAAAAATACCAAAACATCTTATATTTTAAAATAAAACGAGTAAAAGATGACTTATCGATTGAAATTTGCATGTTCGAACCGGCAAATTTTGACCATATCACCAATTGATCAACCACATGGAAACGCATCCCGGTCGACGAGCCGCACACAACCAGGAGGAGGTCCACAAGAACTATACTTTTTATTATGCATGGACTTCCAAAATGTTTATACCATCTTCCGGGGGACGCGTGGCGGTAGAGGGACGTCTCTGTTTCACCGAACTGTCAATGTTGACATTTTTTCCTTTTGTTCTATTTCTTTTCTATTAGGCTTGGTTGCGATGTGGCCAAGCATGTGGTAATTATATTAATAGTGGGACGAAAGGCTGATTCAAAAGAGCCAAAACAAGCAAACCTCAACTGTTGCAAAGAAAAGAGGTATATACACTTTTAGTCTCACATCTTGCATCATAGGAGCGTTTTAGTCCCATATCTTATAAAGTGAGCAAACCTAGTCCCGCAACTTGTATCCTGGGAGCAACTTAGTCCAATTTGATCAAATTTTAGCAAGTTTAACTAAATTTATTCACCTATGACATCACAATTTTTTAAAAATGCCCCCTATATATTTCTATGTGACATTTGTGCCCTTGATACGTACTAACAGGTCCACCTGTCATTAGAGGTACAAATAAAATAGTTAAAACTCCCTAATTGTTGATGAAGGGAATTGAACTCAACACCTCCAGATTGCTGCACAGAGACACAAGCCAGTATACCAACTAATTCTATTGTTAGATATGATAAGAACATAATTCTTTTATATAAGGGAAGAGAACACACGCACGTAACGTCCAAAAAATACTTTTAGAAAAATAAAAATATGTATATATGAGCAACGATATAAGCATTTTTATTGTGCAAAATTTCAACCTGGACCGATTTTTATTCATTGTGCAAAATTGTTGATATGTGTAGCTTGAAGAGCGCCCGTTTTTTATATTTTTTTGAGATAGTTTCTTATATATTATGTTCGGACTTATGCATCCTAATTCGGCTATATGTACGTACACCGGCACGAAACACATAAAAAAAGTTAGGTATAAAAATACGTGTTCTAAAGTTGTGAAAAGACTAAAAATGACAAATTATTTCAATTCAAAATAATTTATGTTCTAGGCTAAAAGGACAAAATTAGAGATCTGGGTTTGTAGCACCTTTAAATCCTATCAATTTTTTCAGCCCGAATACAAATCGGTCCGGATTGAAATTTTGCATAATGAAAATGTTTACATCATTGCTCATATGTACATATTTTTTAAAGGTGTTTTTGATACGTTGAATTACATTTTTTACGTGCGTGTGTACTCTCGTCTTATATAAAAGAATTATGTCTCATATGTCACAAAAGAATCAGTTGGCATAGTGGCTTGTGCTTTTGTACAACAATCTAGAGGTATCAAGTTCAATTCCCGTCATCAATTAGAGTTTTAACTATTTTATTTGTATCTCAAATGACAGGTAGATCCGTCAGTTCATAAGGAGGGCACAAATGTCAGAGAGAAATACATAGGGGGCATTTTAAAAAAATTGTGACGTCATAGGTGGATAAATTTAGTTAAACTTGCTAAAATTTGATCAAATTAGACTAAGTTAACTAGGTTTGCTCACTTTGCAAGATATGAGACTAAAACGTTCCTATGGCGCAAGTTGTGGGACTAAAAGTGTATATACCTCCAAAGAAAAACCATACACACGGTGGTGTCCAAAGTATCTACGGATGTGATTTAAAAAAACAAAAAAAGTATCTACGAAAGTGTGTGGTCGGTGCGTGTAATTCACTACTACTTACTTTGTTTAGAAATATAAAACGTTCTAGTTTTGTAAATCGAATGTATTTAAATATCTTTTGGTGTATAGGTTCGGAATAAACCTATACATTAATTAAAAGACGTTAGATATATTTATTTTACAAAATTAAAATGCCATATATTTATAGATACATTTATTCCACGAAGCTTCGGATGGAGTAGTAGTCTTCAACGTCCAGACTTCGCAATCGCCGTCCACATCTGCCATTTGCTGTTCAGTTCGAGAGCTCCATGCATGTCGTCTGGCCACAGCACCATGTTATGTGAACACACGACGACGTCCTTCCCTTGCCTCAACGCTGATGCTCAAGCTACGACTGCGGCGCCCGCTAGAGATACATTGACTCAATGATTGGGGAATCGGTTGACCTCCATGTGGTTGTCATCAATAATTAAAAGGAAGCTAACTAAACGAGATGGATCGGTGGCCCAGCCTGCTGCACGTGGTGCGTTCTTAAAGTAAGCTCTATATATACTCCTATGCAGGAACGGATCAGGAATTTAATTTTAGGTGTTCAAACTCGAACCAACAAAAAACATAAAGAAAAAAAAGAAAATAGTCCATTCCTTGTGCCAATAAAAGTACAAATTGGACATTATAGCAACAGTATCTCAAAAGACTACGAAACATGCAAAATAATAAAGAAAATTATAATACGATCATACGTTCAGTCGTAGCATGGAAGCGATATATGACGGCATCATCTTTCACCTATAAAAAGAATTCCCGCTCAATAAAAATAACCAAATAGTTATTCATGAGTGGCCGCGCCGCGCCGGGCGGATCCCACCCCTCCCCGGCCTCGTCGTCCCTCCCGCGATCTCCCCGCTCGCCGCCGCCGCCGGATCGTAGCCGAGCAAAGACATGGTGGCGTGGCGGCGGCGGCGGTGACCCTGGCAGCGATCCGGCGGGGAAAGGCGGCGGCGCCCGCACCTGGCTGGTTCGACGGCGGTGTCATGACTGGCGGCGGCCAGAGGTCCTCGGCCCAGATGGCAGCAAGCGGCGGCGGGTATTCGGGCCTAGATGGGCCGCGATCTGCTCTGTTCGTCGCCCTCGACGCCAGCGCCCAGGTTCCCTGGGCCATGTTTGTGACACTAGGGTGCTTGGGGCATCTGTCCCCAACATGGTGGTGGTGATCTCCTTCTCCGTCGGAGTGGTCGGACGGGTGGTCTTGCCGTCAAACAGCGGATCTTACTAGTTTCCGGCGGGTGGCGTGAGGACTACTGGCTCCATTTTAATAGAGGAGACGGTCCTGGATCCCGCTAAAGCCTCCAGGTTTAATATCTTTAGATATGTCCGGCTCTTATATTTTTTGGTCAAACAAGTGCCAGCCGGGAGTAGCAGTAGGCAGTGGATCATGACTGCTTTGCTAATTGCTATTGGCTCAGTTGGGCTGCATGGACATATACACCGACCCCAATACTAATTTGAGGTTCGAGCTTTTTTCCTGGACGAAATCTAGACTAGAAAACCTCCGTACATGTGCCAACTGAGATACGTATTTACTATAGATTATATATAATAATTTTTTCTAGAAAAATTTGGGTGTTCAGCTGAACACCCATGACCCATGCTGGATCCGTCTATGCTCCTATGACAATATAGTTGGGGCTGTAATTAAGTAGGATCATGATTTGCTTGCATGGAGTACATGATTAAAATAACCAAGTACTACTCACTTTGTTTCAAAATATAGGATGTGTTAGCATTTTTCAAATTGTAAGTAGGTTCAAAAGAAAATAAAGAACGTCTATATATACGTGTCTTAAAAAATATTAAAATATATTATATTTTAAAACGGAGCGGGTAAAAATGACTTATCGGTTGAAATTTGCATGTTCGAACCGGCAAATGTTGACCATATTCACCGATTGATCAACCACATGGAAAGGCATATCTGCCAACAAGCCGCAACCGGGAGGAGGTGCACAATGCTATACTTTTAAAGAGTATACTGCTGGCTAATGGAATAAACGATCTTCCATGTATAAAAAAAGAGTACTGCTTCTATTCCATAATGTAAACCTTTCTAACAGTTATGCATGGACTTGTAATTTGTAAAATGTATGTACCATCTTCTACACCCGTTTAACAATATTACAATAAGGTCGATACCATAGATGTTCGGTTCAATTTGGTGATTTGGTGACAGCTAACAGTGTGTCATAGACTCAATAAAGACACGCCGCTATTTTTTTTCTATTGCGACGGACGGCCATGTTTGACACGGCCAACGAGAAATGGTCTGCTAACATGCACGCTGATCAGTGTGCATGATGCACCGCACGATACCTGGAATCTCATTATATTTCTCTCCTCTCTTTATGTCAAATCAAGCATAGCTCACAACTTTTTTTGCTAGAATTATCATCGTCTCATCGACCCATGCTTTTTCACAAGATTTCAAAATTTGTTTATATTTTATGTTTAGAACCAAATGTCCGATTATGTTTTAGTTGCATATTTGTGTTCCAAATAACTAGGACTTTCAAACAAGACTTTTTTATATGTTCTGACAAGTTTTAAAAATTGAAAATTGAAACATGATGAAACTCTATGCAACCTAGTGAAACTCTCTGTATGCATGCAAAATGAACTTTCTCGGCAAATTCTTGCGCGCCAGTATGAGACACATGTTTGTAGCATATTGAAATGGATTTTGAAAACCAAAAATAACATTAAAGCAGATAAAACCCCATTATGTGTTTCCCTTTGGATTTAAATCTCGATTTTGGATGTTTTTTTATCTTATTTTTCACGAATATGTTTTAATATTTTGAACTTTAAAGAAATTGCCAATTATTTTAAAATTATGATCAACTAGGTTTGGAAAAGCAAATCCACACTAGACCTTGACAAATCACGATAAAAAAGCTAAAATATACAACACAACTCATTATTGTGGTATGTTGTACTATTTTACCTTGCGCCTGTTTTTCGGATATATTTCACCTTGTTTCATAAACCTTTTCAAAGTATCAATAAGTTTTACGAGGTAGTTTTTAAATATTCTCAAAATATATTCAATATTAGTCTAGTTTTGAAGATCTTTTAATGAGGAACTCAAGTATTCAAACGTTTCATAAATTGGACTCCTTATGGAGAAGTTATCCAAATTTTCTGTTTTAGTGTTAGTATGCATGAAAGAAGAGAAAAGATAGCCTACACAATATTCCTTAAAGTGTGGAAGAGAGAGGAGGTGGGACATGCACGTGCTAGATAATATGCGTACTCCCTCCGTCCGCAAATAAGTGTACATCTAGCTTTTGACTAAGTCAAACTTTATCAAATTTGACCAACTTTATAGATAAATATAATAATATATATTATATCAAATTTACATATTATAAAACTAAATTTAAAAACATATCTAGCGGTATTAATTTGGTGTCATAAATATTTCTATATTTTCTATAAAGTCAGTCAAACTTTACTAACTTTGACTTAGGACAAAGCTATAAGTACTTATTTGCGGACAGAGGGAGTATGCTAGAACTCTCGGTGACCTTGGCGAGTGTTTGATTCTTACGAGCGACGGGCCATGGGACGAAGGAGACAGTGTGGAACGTATGGTCAGTTATATTTTAACCAGTCTTTCGTTCTGTTTTATAAATAAATTGTACATGTGAAATCGTTGTTGATCCAGACATCATAACACCCAAAAGAAGAGTCAACACGATACAAGATGCTGGAGCAGCAACCAGCACACGCCCAAAGAAACAAATAAGAAACAAAATAGAGACATAAACAGATCAACTAAACAAGAGAGATCCGCAACCACTGCGTCCACCATACGAGTACCACCACGCTCCTAGCACCGAACCGTCAAGTACCAAGCAACGCCTTCAAGAAGCGTAACGCTTCTACATCAACCACGCTTCTGCATGAGCGTACAGAAAAAAAAGACCAAGTGCCCGCCGCAAGTCTACGCGTCGACGCTGCGTTTTACCCTGGGATTTCAGACATAACTGTTGTTTTGGCAGGAAATCTTATCCTAGCGTCCTCATTAGCGCCTCCGGTTGTACGTGTCCTAAGAAAATCAAAAAAAATATCTACGAAAGTGTGTGGTGGGTGCATGCAGTTCACTGTTGTTCCCTTCGTTTAAAAATTGCCCACCTACAGGCTGAGGTACAATCGTGGCAAGGAGACGAGGAGGCCAGATGGCAGCAGTGGTGGAGGAGTTACTGGTGGCGTTGATTAGCCATGACCAGGAGTGTACGAAGTGCGGTTGTATTTTTTCAGGAAACATCGGATGTTTTATTTTTCAAGACGAACGGTGAGTCCGTGAGCCCACTTTCAGCCCACACAGGTCAACCAGCCAAGAAAGCGAAGCAAGGAGCGACGGAGCACTAAGGTGAAAATAAGGTGTGACGTGGCTGCACGAGGAAGCAGAGAAATGAGGTAGTGGGGGGCTCCTATTTAGATATAGAAGATAAGAAGTTTTAGTTTTATGAATCGACGTCGTCTCTAGACATCCTTTAGTGTATAATAGGTTTAAAATAAATCTATACACTAAAAGACGTCTATATATATTTATTTTACAAAGCTAAAATATTTTATATTTATAGATATATTTATTTACAGAGCTAAAATGTCTTATACTCTATTTGTGAACTTAGTAGTAGTCTTCAACGTCTAGACTTCGCAATCGCCGTCCACATCTACCATTTGCTGTTGAGTTCGAGAGCTCCATGCATGTCGTGTGGCCACACCACCATGTGATGTGAACCCAAGACGACGTCCTTCCCTTGCCCTCTGAACCGCGATGCTCAAGCTACGACTGCGGCGCCACTAGAGATACATTGAGTCAAATGATTGGGGAATCAGTTGACCTTCATGTGGTTGTCATCAATAATTAAAAGGAAGGATCTGTGGGCTTGAGCTAGTATACTTAACTAAACGAGAGGGATCGGTGGTCCAGCCTGCTGCACGTGGTGCATAATTGGGCTGGTCATAGTGGGGAGTAACTTGGAATAGTAACATGTGTATGTTACTACTCCCTCCTTCACGGTTTGCAGGACGCTCTACAAAAATTTCATGGACCTAGGCGTAAACGTATTGGCTAAAAATTACGCCTATTAGTGAGCGGTTAAGGCGCATGCATTAGTGGGAGACTGTTGCATGCATAGAAAGTTGGGAGAAAAGGTGCCACATTAATTAATAATTAATTCTTATGCGCCTAGGAACATTGTAGTTTTGAAAAAACCCAAATTTGATTAGGCGCCCTGCAAACCGTGAAGAAGGTAGTAGTCTAAGTTACTACCTCTATAGTGGAAAATAACATATGTGTGGTGTCATACAAAGGCTTATTTATTGCAATATAGACTCATTTTGTCTTTAAATGTGTGATGTTATGGTAACATAGCTAGTTACCACAAGCATCTCTCTCATCATTTAATTACATGTCATGTCATCTAAATGCTTAGTTGGCAATACATGTAGGACTATGTTACTACTCAAGTTACTCACACTATAACTAGCCTTAAAGTAAGCTCTATACTCCTATGATCATGGTTGGGGAGTGAGCCTAGCTCAACTGGTTGGGGGAGTGGATGTACAAACCCGACACCTGAGTTCAAATCATCACGGAAGCGAATTAAGGATCCTATTTATACTTGAGGACCAGGCTCTCTTGGTACTCATGCAATTTATCTTGAGGACCAGGCTTGGTGCTTAACCAAGTTTAAATATCCTGGTACTCATGCTTAATGGCTGTGTGCATCCCTAGTTGGTGCAGAGGCCGGGGAAGTGAAATCCTCCCTCTATTTTGTGAGAAATGTACTAGCTACATGAGCATGAGAGTCACTGAGGCTGCGGATGGGGAGGAAAGGACGGCATCTCACCCTGGCGCCGGGGGGCTTGCCGTCGCCGGCGGCGTCGTCGGGTGGCTCGTCTGGTTCTAGGTTTCAGTGTCTCGGGTCGGACTCGGACTCCGATGGGACTGCTGGAGCGGATGTTCGGGTGGCGCTCGAGGCCCTTGAGGACGTCGATGGGGACCTGGGGTGGACGTCGGTGTCGCGGCGGCGTCGAAAGACTGGGGAGGAGCTCAAGCAAGCTTTCTGGGAAGAGGTCGGCTACCCCACCAAGGCGTCAAGGTTATGGGAGTGGAGATCGAAGTCCCCTCCGGGAGAGCTGGGTTCACCGGCGGTGGGCGCTGATCGTTGCAGATCGTCTTCGCCGGCGAGTTGTGGCGGTGGCGGTTCTATTCCGGGATGGCGTCTCTGTGGCGGTCCTCGACTGAAGCCGTGGCGTGGTCTCCTGCCCCCGCGCCAGAGGTCTTCGCTGTTGATCCTCGGTGATCTGCTCGATGCGAAGTTGACCTGCCCGCGTGATCCGATTGTCCCGCTGTGCGCTGAGGTGGCAATGTTGGGAAGCCCCACGTTGGTTTTTTCGTGGGAAGCGGTATCGAGAAAGATTTGGAGTGCGAGGGTTTCTGTCCCAGATCGATCTACTCCTTCGACAAGTTTTTCTCAGCACTCGTCGCCGCCCCCTTCGACGCCCGCCTGTTCCTCTCCCTCGTCCGCGTCGCCTGGCCGGGGATCTTACGCCCAGGTCGTTCTCGCCTCCATGTCGCACCAGTCTGGTGCAATTCCAGCCGGTTCCAGCGCGCCCATAGGGCCTGCACCTCCGCAGGGCCATGCTGCTCGTGCTGCTGGGGCGCTTGGGACGGCTGCTGCGCGGGAACCTGGGTCTGCTGCTGGTCCTGCTGCTATGACGCCAAGACCTCCTTCTCCTGGGCCGTTCGGCGCTCCTACGCTTCCGGGGATGGCCGCGAACGGGGCTGGTTTTAATGGACATCACGTCTACAACCATGGTTCTGCTCAGTTTTCGGGTCCGCCGGGGATGCCTCAGCCTGGAGCAACGCAGATGCGGGTACCATATTCTTTTGCTCCTCCTGCAAATTATAACTTTGTGCCACCTCCGGTTCAGCATCGTCCGTTACAGCCACCGTATCGAGGTCCGCCAGCTGGTGGAGTTGGAGGGTTGATGTCATTGCAGCATGTGGGTGGTGGGTCGATGCAGGATAACCACTTTGTGGTCGGAGTGGGTGCACCCGCTTCTCAGACGGCACCCAAGAGGAAGAAGAAGAAGCAGCCACAGGTTCCGGATACGGGGATGGTCGCGCCTCAGGTTCATGCTGGTGGACACTTGCAGCAGCCGACTGTAGAGTATGCTCAGCCACAGATGCAGCCTCTGGGGGCTTCTGGTGGTTCCTTTCCGGTTCAAGGTCAGCAGTTACAGTATCAGTATGATGTGCAGGGCCAGCAGATTCATGGTCTGTGTGCTCCGACGCCGGTGGCCGCTACTCCTCAGCCATCTGTTACTACTCCGCAGGTATCTTCTGTTGTTGGGGGTAAGAAGACTAGCAAGTTTGTTCGGTGCTAGAAGTGTACGGTTAATACTCATGCAACCAAGGATTGTAAGGCGGTACATTATTGTTACATTTGTGATTGCGCGACACATCCCACTCTGAGGTGTCCGGTGCTGAAGGAGACGCGCTTAACTCCGTATATGGCTGGTATTGGCAACGACCAGACTCTGTTCACCCAGATTCCATATGCTGTGACTCGGGATCATCTTGCGCATAGTCAGACCCCTATTGCTCTGGTACGAGTTTCAGCGGAGGTTGTTTAGAGACAAATTGCCAGGCGGTGCCAGGTGCAGGTTCAGTGGAAGTGGGAGGCGGTGCCACATGGAGACTCAACCTTCTTAGTGAGCTTCCCGACGTTTGAGGATTTGGACAGGGTGGATGGAATTCTGATGACTATTCCGCTCAGTACCGCGCAGCTGACCTTCTCGGTTTACAGGATGGAGGAGGTGCCGCATAAGCTTGAGATGCAGCAGGTTTGGCTACATGTGGAGGGGGTACCCCATATTTTGCGATCCTTTCAGGGCTTGTGGGTTGTTGGAGGACTCATGAGGAACACTCTTGATGTGGATCTGTTCAGCCTGTGGAAGCGGGGGGTCGTCCGTATTCTCGTAGAGATGTTTGATACTAAGGTTTTTCTCAAGGCGAAGGATTCACTTGGCCACTTTATTGTGTCAGATGCCGTGGTTAAGCATAAGGTATTTGAGTTTTGTTTCCGGATTGAACCTGAAGGTTATATTCCGGAACCAGAGTTTGTTCCTTTCTTGTGGAGAAAAGGAGATGATGATGCGGATGATGATGCCAATGGGAAGCATTTTGAGGATGCTATGGATACTTCTGAGGCTGCTGCTACTACTCAGGGGGTGGGTTCTGGATCTTCCTCGGCTGTGCAGGGTATTTCTGCGCCTACATCTTCCAGCCAGGGGGTGCAGAGGGTGCTTGCGGTCACCCCTTTTAATGCTAATCCGGTTACTCCACGAGGTCGTCAACTTTTGGATGCTCTTCCTTTGGATTCCCCTCTTCGCAGGAAGGGTTCTACTTCGGCGCCTCGAGTTTCTCAGGCTCAGTTACAGGAGGCGCTTCATTAGGTTTCCATTCCGGCTCGGCGGTCTTGCCCAGCTTCGCCAGCGAGATCCAGGACGCATATTTTGGGCAGGTCTATTCCTGTTTCCACTCCTGTACTTGAGGAGGTTGTTCCTTCGGTGTGTTCGCGGAAGCGGACCCAGGAGGGGTCGGCTGACCGCGACGTCCGTGACCAGCTTCGGGATGCTGTTGTGCTTGGTCCGACCTAGGCAGGGTTGGCCAACCATGACGAGGAGGATGACTGTGTCCCCTGGTCAGGGAGGACCTGGGGATGCCTAGGGTCGTCTCGCCTACATTGGTGGATCAGGAGACTTCAGTGGTTGATGGGGGCGACCGGATCCAGGAGGGGTCTGGGATGTCTCGGTCTCCACCACGGGTTTCTTCTCCTGGTGACGCTTCGCCAGTCGCTATGCAGGGGAGTGGCACAACCTTCAGGCGGAGCGCGCGCCATGGAGTCGATGCCTCTGGGGCATCTGCGACTGATGAGGACTCCATGCTCAAGGCCATGCGGCGTAAGGCGGAGAGGAACTTAGATTCGCCAGGTATAATGAGTTCTCCGAAGTCCTTTTTGTCTTTTTCTACTCCTGTTATTTCTTCTAAGCTAGCCAATGTTGGCATTAGTTTGGGTAGCTATGTACAGGAAGTATCTTTTTCTTCTAATGTTTTGCGACACATGGAGGTTGACCGTCTAACGGTTACTCCTAAGGTCGGTGTTTTTCCTGATGCTTCACTAATTGAGGAGGAGGAGTTGCATGCCACAGTAGATGGTCAACTCCTTTCTCACTTAGTCGGTGAATTGTCGGAGGTGGACTTTGATGAGACCGGGCTTGCCTCTATGTATGAGTTGAAAGCTTCTGGTCGAAAATCAAAGAGCCAGCGGTCGCGAAAGAGATCCCGTGTATCCAAATCTCCTATAGTTTCTCAATGAATGGAATGTTTTCAAATAGCAGAGGTCTTCGGGACTTGGCTAAACATTTATTATTTGATGATTGTGTCAGAGACCATAAATTGGATTTTCTGGGTATTTCTGAGACAGGTAGACAGGATTTTTCACAAGCCCTACTCAATCGCCTTTCTGGTGGAGTGGACTTTACGTGGATATCACGTCCGCCGCGCGGTCGATCTGGGGGGATCCTGTTAGGCGTTAGAGATGAGACTATGGAAGTTTTAGCTAGTTCGGTGGGAGATTTTTTTATAAAACTCCATATCCGTAACAAGGCTGACAATTTCACATGGTCTTTAGTCGCCGTATAAGGGGCCGCTCAGGATGTTTATAAGGCTGACTTTTTACGTGAGCTTCTGAATTTGGCAAAGGACAATCCATACCCTATTCTTATAGGAGGGGATTTTAATTTGCTCAGATTTCCTCACGAGAAGAGTCGGGGCCGGTTCGATGAACATTGGCCTTTTCTGTTCAATGCTGTTATAGACAGTCTGGACTTGAGAGAGGTTACAATGTTAGGAAGGCAATTTACATGGGCTAATAGTCTTCCGGAGCCATACGAAAAATTAGATAGAGTGCTTATGGATACTGACTGGGAACAAAAATTTCCTATGGTAACTGTTCGCGCTCTAGAACGTATTGAGGCTTTGTTGGATCATGCTCTTTTAATTTTATATTTTGGTTCACCACCACGGAAGTCTACGAATGAGTTTAAATTTGAACTCGGTTGGATGATCTGTGATGGCTTTTACGAGATGGTTAAGGATATTTGGAAAAAACCGGTCGATGGCCAAACACCTATTCTTCGATGGAATAACAAAATGCGTACTTTACGCAAGTTCCTTCGGGGCTAGGCCAGGCACACAGTTGGTAACCTAAAAAATGAAAAATTACGCCTAACATCTATAATTGATGACTTAGGCCCAGTTCTTTTGGTGGCTTCTCCCAGAAGCTGCCCTACCCCCAGCTTTCTGGGGAAGCCGGTCCAAAAAATTTGCGAGGCTTCCAAATTTGTTTAACCTTAACTATTTTGGAAGCCTTGATTTTTTTTTAGACCGGCTTCCCCAGGAAGCTGGGGGGAGGGCGGCTTCTTGGAGAAGCCCCTAAAAGAACTGGGCCTTAGAGGCTTCCGCAGAAGTCAGGCCATTAACTGCACAGGAAATTGAGCTTAAAAGCCAATCAAATGTGGAGATAGCCCGACTTCTGCGCGAGGAGGAACTCAAATGGTACCAACGCTCTAAAGCAAAATTTATCCTGGAAGGAGATGCGAATACTAGGTACTTCCATGCTGTTGCCAATGGCAAGCATAAGAAGAAACTTATTCATTCTCTGTTTCAGGATGAAGGTATGATTGAGGGACACGAGCATCTGAAGTCATATATCACTACCTATTATAAATCCTTTTTTGGGGCCCTAGAGGAGAATTGTTTCTCTATGGATGAGTCCCAAACGTCTGATATCCCCTAGGTTTTTGATGAAGAAAACAACTTTCTAACTGCCTCATATACCGAGGAAGAGGTTAAGAAAGCGGTTTTTCAAATGGAACATAACAAAGCACCAGGACCTGATGGATTACCAGCGGAATTTTACCAAAAATTCTGGGACGTTATCAAAGAGGACCTGATGAATTTGTTTGGGTTTTTACAAGTCGGACAATTGGATCTCTTTAGACTTAACTTTGGCAATATAATTTTACTGCCTAAGGTTAACAATGCAGAACGTATACAACAGTATCGTCCAATTTGCTTGCTTAATGTTAGCTTTAAGATTTTTACGAAGGTTGCCACGATTAGACTAAACTCAGTTGCTGACAATGTTGTTAGCCCGTCTCAAACCGCGTTCATGCAAGGAAGAAATATCCTAGATGGCGTTGTAATCTTGCATGAAACAATCCATGAACTACACTCAAAAAAATTAAATGGTGTATTGTTCAAGATTGACCTTGAGAAGGCATACGAGAAAGTTAATTGGTCTTTCCTCCAGCAAACTATCCGTATGAAAGGTTTTTCTGAGGAGTGGCGCTCTCTTATTCAGTCGTTTGTGTCTGGGGGTAGTGTTTCCATTAAAGTAAATGAAGGTACTGACAAATACTTCCAAACCAAGAAAGGACTGAGACAAGGGGATCCATTATCGCTTTTACTATTTAATATAGTGGCTTATATGTTGGCTATCCTTATTGAGAGAGCAAAGGCTGATGGTCAAATTGAAGGAGTGGTTCCACATCTTATTGATGGTGGACTTTCTATTCTTCAATACGCCGATGATACAATTCTTTTTATGGAACATGATCTGGAGAAGGCTAAGAATATGAAATTGATATTATCAGCATTCGAGCAGCTATCTGGGCTTAAAATAAACTTCCATAAGAGTGATTTGTATTGTTTTGGCGAGGCCCAAAACGTGGCTCACCTATATGCTGAACTTTTTGGCTGTGGTCAGGGCCAGTTTCCAATCGATTATTTGGGAATACCGATTCATTATCGGCGTCTCACAATTGCTGAATGGAAACATGTTGAGGAAAGGTTACAAAAACGTCTTAATAGTTGGAAAGGTAAATTGTTATCCCTTGGTGGAAGACTAGTACCTATAAATTCAGTACTTACTAATATGGTACTGTATATGATCTCGTTCTTCCAATTACCAAAAGGGGTCTTGACCAAAGTGGATTATTTCCGTTCAAGGTTCTTTTGGCAAGGGGATAGTGAGAAAAAGAAATACGGACTGGCCAGATGGAATGTGGTTTGTCGCCCGAAGGAATTTGGTGGACTGGGCATACACGATATGCAAGTCAAAAACACCGCACTCCTGGGCAAATGGCTTTTAAACTACTTTCAGAAGATGGTGTTTGGCAAACCATGTTATGGAGGAAATATGTGGGGTCCAAGGCTGTGTCTCAAGTGGTTTGGAAACCCGGAGATTCACATTTTTGGGCGGGTCTTATGGCCACCAAGAAGCATTTCTTTCATTTTGGTGCTTTCGAGATTAAGGATGGATCACAGATTAGGTTTTGGGAAGATAGATGGCTTGGCCAAACTACTCTTCGCGAACAATATCCGGCTCTATATTTGATTGTTAGACATAAAGGGGATACAATTTCCACAGTGATGGAATACTATCCTCCTAATGTGTCTTTCAGAAGAAGTCTCATCGGTCCTAGACTGGTATCTTGGAACAATCTATTATTACGATTATCCAGAATACAATTATCAGACGGTGTTGATGTGTTCAAATGGAAATTACTGGAAAGTGGTAAATTTTCTGTTGGCTCACTATATAAAGCCTTGATCCAACCTGATATCCCGATCGATGATAATAATAAAATTTGGAAAATGAAAATACCCCTTAAGACGAAGATATTTGCTTGGTATCTATGGAAAGGGGTAATTCTAACAAAAGATAATCTTGCAAAAAGGAATTGGCATGGAAGTACACAATGTGTTTTTTGTCATCAAGATGAGACAATTCGCCATTTATTCTTCCATTGTAAATTTGCTCGCTCTATATGGTCATTCATCCAAATAGCTTCTGGTTTATCTCCGCCAAGTTCTGTAACCAATGTTGGTAATTGGTTGCATGGAATTGTTGATAAGTACAGAACTTTGTTTAGGGTGGGAGCGCTTGCCATTATATGGTCGCTACAGCTTTGTAGAAATGACAAGATTTTTAATAACATTGTGTCTTCTCCTCTACAGGTTATCTACCGTGCCACAGCTATCCTCCGTTCATGGAATATTCTCCAACATATGGAGTTTCGCGACTTATTTATGGAGGGATGTACGCGATTGGAGGACACGTCGAGGGATATTTTCTCCCGACATGGATGACCACGTGATTTGAGGATTGATATGTCTTAGATTCTAGTCATTTATTTTGATAGTGCCTTTGTGTAATGCTTGTCTACTTTTTACCTTAGCTCTGTCATTCGTGTGGCTGTGTGCATCTTGGTTATGCAGAGGCCGGGTGTAAACATTAAACTTTAATAAATGCGCCCATTTCCAAAAAAAATGATCATAGTTGGGGCTGTAATTAAGCAGGACCATGATTTGCTTTGCATGGCAATACATGATTAAAATAATCAAGTGCTCCCTCTGTCTCAAACGTAGGTAGGTTCGAAAGAAAATAAGTGAATCTACGCCCTAAAAGATGTCTTATATACATATTTTTAAAAAATACCAAAAACATCTTACATTTTAAAAAGAAATGAGTAAAAGATGACTTATCAGTTTAAATTTGCATGTTTGAACCGCCAAAAGTTGTGAAGGGTTTCGCAGCATAGTAAATCAAAATTTTCTACGGATGCGAACGGGAAAGCCAAGATCTAATCTAGGAGATGCAAACAACGAGGGGGGATAGATGAGATCTTCATACCCTTGAAGATTCGCACAGCGGAATGTTCAATGGAACGTGGTTGATGTAGTCGTACTAGCTTCTCCTCCTCGCGATCCGATCCGATCCAACACCGCAAGTGGCGATGCCTCCGAGAGATGCACACGTACGGCACCTCGACGTCTCCTCCTTCCTCGTTCCAGCAAGTGGGATGGAGAGATATATTGGATCTACAACACGACGGCGTGGTGCAAAGGTGGAGAGTTTCTGCGGCAGGGCTTCGCCCACGCGCAGTCGGGAGAGAGAGAGAGGAGGGCAGCAGGTAGGCGGCTAGGGTTGAGGAGGTGTGGGGGGGAGGGTGTGCCCCTGCCCTCTTTATATAGAGGGCTGGCCGGCTGCCCCTTGCCCCTCCTCCAAGTCTAGGGCCGGCGGCCACATGGGAGGAGTGGGGGGCAAGTCCCCCCTTTCTAGAAGCTCTCCCTAGGGTTTCCCCTAGGGCTTGGCCGGCTGGGCCTATGGGGCCTTGTGCCCCTGGACCAATGCGGCCAGGGCACTCCCTCGTAGGCCCACGGCCCCTCCCGACAAGTGGGGCCACGTTGGTCCCACTCCGGAAGGTTCTAGAAGCTTCCGGTACAATACCGAACAATCCAAAACAATTCCGAAATCCAAAAGCTGCTTTGCCTTATATGAATCTTATTCTCCGGACCATTCTGGAACCTCTCGTGACGTCCTGGATCTCATCCGAGACTCCAAACAAAAACTCATAAACCAATTATCCATTCTATCCTAGCGTCGAGACACGTTAAGTGTGTGACCCTACGGGTTCGAGAATATGCAGACATGATCTTCTATCAATAATCAACAGCGGGGTCTGGAAACCCATATTGACTCCCACACATTCATCGATGATCATATCGGATGAACCACAATGCCCGGATTCAATTAATCCCATATATATATTCCCTTCGTCACGCGATATTTTACTTGCCCGAGATTCGATCGTCGGTATCGGCATACCTAGTTCAATATCGTTCACAGCAAGTACTTTACTCGTTCCATAATCTGATATCACTTTGTGATTAACTCCTTAACCACGTGCTTGCAAGCAGTGTTGATATCGATTACCGAGTGGGCCCGAAGTATATCTCTCCGACTTGGGAGGGACAAATCCCATCTCGATACATACAACCCAACAAGTACTTTCCGATCACCTGAGAGACACCTTTATGATCACCCTCTCATAGGATGACGTTTGATGACCTCAAAGCTTTCTTACGATACTAGGGAGTTGCATTATCTCATGGTCTAAGGAATACAATATTTGACATAAGAAAAAGCTTCGCAAAGATGAACACGATGACACGATCTAATTGCTCTGCTTGATTTGGGTCTGTCCATCATATCATTCTCCCAATGATATGATCTCATTATTAATCGACAACTCATGTCTATGGTTGTAGGGGTTCGTAGCATGGAAAACAAAAAATTCTATCGCATGAACACACACAGGCCAAGATCTATCTACTAGATTGCAGCAACGAGTCGATAGAGTACTAACCCTCGAAGATCCAAAGCGGTTAACGAGAGCAGATTCTCGTGGGTGATGTAGTCGTACAGTTCCGATCTCAAGATCGCATAGACGATCCTTCCGGCGTTGCGTTCCGGCAGCGCTTCCACAGTCGGTCACACGTTCGGTACTTGATGAAGACCTTCCTCTCCCTTGTTCCAGCAGGCAGCGGAGGTTGTAGCACTCTCCTCGCGATTCCGGCAGCACGACGGCGTGGTACCGGAAGTAGAGGGGAGATCTCGCAGGCCTTCGCCTTAAGCCGGAGCGAGTATGGTGGAGTATGAGAGAGGCCTTGGCGATCTACGGTTTAGAGGGCACCAAGGGGAGGGCTTGGTCGGCGGCTAGGATTTGGGGAAACCCTAACTCGCCGAGTTTAGAGGAGGCCCTAGGCGGTGGCTTGGAGGTGGCCGGCGACTTAGAGGCTAGGGTTTAGGTGTGAGGGTAGGGGGTGCCCTACCCCTTCTTTTATAGGTGGGAGGGAGGCGGCTAGGAGGAGGGAGTCCTCCTCCAACTCCTCCTCCTTGGCCGGTGGGTGGAGGGAGTGGGACTTCCTCCCCAAGTAGGTTTCCTACTCTCCCTCCACCAAGCAAACTTGCCGTTTGACTTTTTCAAATTGGCATTTGACTTTCAAACTAGGATTTGATTTCTCCCTTTATTTTGCCCAGCCAAGTGACCTAGTACATGATGCAACCATTCCACATTGTCATGACACATTCATGTACCCTTCCCCTCCGGAGTGCCGGACCTTCCGGACCCTTCTAGAACACTCCTGGTGAAAACACCGGAATCATTTCCGAACTCCGAAACAGGACTTTCCTTATATGAATCTTATTCTCCGGACCATTCCGGATCTCCTCGTGATATCCCGGATCCCATCCAAGACTCCGAACAACATTCGGTCTCTTTACTCATCATTCCATAACTACTCAACAACATCGAATCCTCAAGTGTGTCTCCCTACGGTTCGTGAATTATGCGGACATGACCGAGACACTTCTCCGTTCAATAACCAATAGAGGAATCTGGAAATTCATATGGCTCCCACATATTTCTATGATTACTTTGCGATCGAATGAACCACTTACATACGATACCAATTTCCCTTTGTCTCACGATAGTTTACTTATCCGAGGTTTTGATCGTCGGTATCTCTGCATACCTAGTTCAACCTCGTTACCGATAAGTACTCTTTTCTCGTTCCCGTGATATGTGATCCCTTGTGAGCCAGTCACATGCTTGCAAGCTAATTGGATGACATTCCACCGAGAGGGCCCAGAGTATATCTATCCGTCATATGGATGGACAAATCCCACTCTTGATCCATGTGCCTCAACCCATACTTTCCAAACACTCAATGCCACCTTTATAGCCACCCAGTTACGGTGTGGTGTTTGATGTCATCAAAGCATCCTACCAGTGATGGTGATTAGCATGATCTCATGGTCAAAGGAATTAGGTTACTATGTATCAGAAAGCATATAGCAAATGAACTATATTAAATGACTTGATCTTTATGCTACGCTTATCTATAGGAGTATGTCCATCATATCATTCTCCTAATGATATGACCCTGTTGTTAATAACATCTCTATGTTCATGATCAGGAAACCATGATCATATATTAACCAACAAGCTAGTTTAACAAGAGGCTTTACTAGGAACTCTTTTATGTTTACAAATCACACAAGTATTAATGTTTCCGGTTAATACAATTATAGCATGGTATGTAAACATTTATCATAAGCATGAAGATATGATAATAACCACTTTATTATTGCCTCTTGGGCATATCTCCAACAGTCTCCCACTTGCACTAGAGTCAATAATCTAGTTTCAAACCTTTGTGTATTCAACAACTATGGATTTCCGGTGTTGCATGTACACGATTGCTAGTGGTCAACTGATCTTCGGATCTGACACTTCCAGGTCCGTGTGTAATTGCATGTCTTTGCGTCTCTACGCATCACTCATTCTCTAATGAGATGGCTTTGTATAAATTTGGTCCTTTGGTGAGACCTTTAGTTCTTTGGGGTTAAAACATGTTGATAATATTGTCGTACAATATATCTTCATAGCACTATCCCGCTGTGAACCACACCTAGTTTGATAACAAACTACTTGACACAAATGCCCTCTTTAGCTGCTATAATAGCAGTCATATACTTAGCCTTTTGTTGTAGTATCTGTCACAGTGTCTTAACTTTGGAACTCATCCAAATCCATTATGGAACTTACTTTCCATCATATTGTGCCACCCTTAGTTTAGATTGAGATAAACTTAATTTGTACTTTGTGACACAACTAGTATCAATGTAGTACTTTTACAATGAACTAACCATCTATTTGTCACTTCTACAAAACAATATATTCTTAGTTCTTCCAAAAGATCATAAGAATATCCTTACTATTGTCTAATGATCATCTTACGAATCATTCTGGTATATGCTCAAATCATTTAGAGCATAGGACATATTTGGATTTGTACATATCACAACATGATTGATATAAATACTCTTTGTGATTTCATACATCAAGTATCAATCTATACTTGAATCTTTGTTTCACTTACCAAGTGTCAATACACTTGAATATATCATCAATATTGAACTCATTCAATCCTTTCTGTGCGACAAGAACCTTTCTTGTAGTTTATATATTGAACTCATTCAATACATCATCTATGTACTTTCGGCACAACCATATTAGCGTCCATTGATGCCAAATATTTGGGTTTTGCCTAAGTCTTTCATCAGGATGAAATTCTTAATATGTGTTAATAAAAGATACATCATTTCCAATCAACAATATGTCTTCCACATAATGTATTAGAAACATGTCTTAGCGCTCCCACTTAATTTCTTGCAAATGCAAGCATCTTCATCGTCTCTGATGAAATTAAACTATTTTAACAGTTTCATCATAGTGAAGATTCCAACTCCGCGATGCTTACTTCAATCATTGAAGTTCGCATATGCTTTTAGCATCCTTTGAATTAACAAAACCCTTTGGACTGTGTCATGCGCACGTCCTAGGTAACCATTCTATTAGAAGAACTTGTTTTGCTTATTAAACACATAACAAAATTATATGTCGTGGTTGCTATATTAATCCGTCTAGACTAAATATCGCTTAATGAAAGATCAGATCTTGTCAAAGTCAATTCTTTGAACATTGTCGTGAACTCTTTCCCGATATGTCGATAATTTCATAGATGTGAAACATCCATGTCTATTTCTTTATAGATCCAAATATGACTATAAGGTCTTGTACCTTTCTAGAGGGTCTTTCAAGTTCAAAGCTTGATCTCTTGTATATGGAACTATCACGGATTTTATGGCTTCAAGCCATTTTGAAGGAGTCAGGGCCCATCATTGCTTCTTTGCATGTAGTCGGATCATTATCGTTAAATAATGATTTAACTCTCAAATCTTGGTATTTGATTGTTTACCCGACCTTCTTGTTTCAATAGGAACTTAGTCCTCCGTGACCACAACCTTTGAGGCACATGAGCCATGAGCATTGTTGCTGCCTCCGGAACACTTTTCGGCGCTGCGCAACTTTGCACATATAGCTAAGGTTCTTTTAACCTTATCAAAGTTCTATTGTCCTCCCACTTATCTTTTCACGAAAAATTCCTTCTCAAAGAAACTTGACGTTCTAAGCGATAAACACTTTTGTCTTTGGTGTTATGGAGGAATACTTAACTATTATTCAAAATAGCATACAAAGATATGTTCATCCGATTTTGGTTGCAAACATCTTTCTTATGCATAGCATACCAATTTCTAAGAAAGGACAACTTGGGTTTTATCCCAAACCATAACTTTATATGGTGTCAATTCAACGGATTATGATGGAGCTCTTTTCAGTGGAAAAACGGTAGTCTCTAAAGCTTTTAATCTTTAAAATGTAATGACATTTTTATGAATTACACCTTTGATCTTACCATGTCAAACAAGGTTTAATTACATATCTCAAACGCTCCATACTCTTATGGTGTTTCGGGAAATGCAAATCTACGGAATGATTCCTTAAATCTTAGGTATTATGCTAAACTTGTAACTCAAATATCTTCCTTTATGATCTTATCATAAACTATTTATATTCTTGTTACAATGATTTTGCACTTCATCTTGAAAATCTTTGAACTTTTCAAATGTTTTATACTTCATCCTTATTAAGTAAATATTCATATATTCACTCAAATTCGGAGAAAACATATGAAGTTGAAATCCATCGCTCTTGACTACACATAATGGACTTCATACAACAATATGTACAAGTTCCAATAAGCTAGTCATTCGTTCCCTTTTGGCCTATGAACGAAGTTTTAATTATCTCTAGGAAAGTTTCACAAGCGTCATTTGATCAAAAATCAAAAGGACTCCAAAATTCCATCCACATGGAGTTTCTTCATGTTTTCTTTCCAATATAATTTAAACGGCGATGTCACTTCCTAAGTGATCTTTCAATCAATTTGTCTTTCGACATTTTTAGCACTAGTTTTATGGATGTGATTTCTCCAACGAGATTTGTGAATCATCCATCTTTTATGGATTACGGCAATTATTTGAACAACCCTTTTGTTCTCATAATGCCTGATAAAACAAATCTTGAAGGCAAGCTTTGATGTTTCACAAGCAGCACAATAACCCTTTATTTGTTCTCCATGAACATCATCACATATTCTTTTGCTAGTTATTTAGGCCATTGTAGTTCATGAATTGTGTTGTTTCGTATGACGATTACACCAACAAATTCAGTATCAAATACTTAAGAACCACATTGTTTAATAAGCAAAGAATATATCCATAACATGTATATCATCTATATACTTAAGCTGAACAATTCTAGTCTTTTCTTTTCTGCCATATACTTATGAGATTCTCTTTCAGTATTTCCTTTTCTGTTTGCAAGAATCTATCAACATCAATAGTGGAGCCATATACATGACACATAGTCCAAAGCATGTATATTAAAATACCAATGTCTTTGGACTTGCACTTTGAAGTAGATCACCATCATCAAATGTTTGGTGTTCTTTCAAATTCCTTTCTTTAGTAATCTCTTGGTGTAGTAAACATTTTACCTACATCAAATATTCACCCTTATCATGGAATTATCCATGATCAAGCTACTTTTAGCTTGTAACGGTGAATCGCGAGTATAATGTTGCTCTCCAAAACCTTTTGGAGGATTAGGACAACTAGTGTCACCAACCTTTTGCAAATTCTCATCAAATACGAGAACATGACTTTTGCCATATTATACTCTATCATGTTGCAACCAAAACTTCGTTTCAGATATCACAATATCTTCCACACATCATGGTTTCTGAAACAACTCTTTCAGATCCTAGATAACCTTGATATTAAGACAATCCTTTGAATATCAAGAATCATGGAGACAAACATGATACTCATACACTAACACTTGGAATTGTCACTCTTGATTTAATACCAATTATTAAACTTCATGGAGTAACCGGAACTTACTGAAAGTTTGCAATAGGACTTTTAAACTTTAGATTGACACTTCAAAACAATACGATACCAGTTCGTAAAGTAACTAACCAGAATTCTATAGTTCTATCATCTCAATTAAAACTAAGCGCAAGGTGGTAAACGGATGCCAATGACTACAATAACTATGCAAATTCACTTTGATTTAATTTATGATAAATAGTGTTCAACTTTTAATCATATTGCCGTTGAACTCCCACTGAAAACAATATCCCTCACATTGTTTTAGTGATCGCACGAACCAAATCCACCACATCAAAACCGATCATCACGAGAGTTGATGTAGCTTCAATGGCGAACAATCAACATGTTCATCATATCTACTATATGACTCATGCTTTACCTTTCGGTGATCCGTGTTCCGAGACCATGTATGTACATGCTAGGCTCGTCAAGATCAAACCTTAGCTTCCGCATGAGCAAATCTGGCTTGCTCACGTTGTATACACTCGCAGAATCTAACACACCCGATCATCACGTGGTGCTTCGAAACAACGAGCTTTAGCAATGGTGCTTACTAAGGATGAACACTTTAAAACTTGAAATTGTGTGCTTGAGGGATCATCTTATAATGCTACCGTCGTGAACTAAGCAATACAAGATGCATAAAAGGATTAACATCACATGCAATTCATAATATGTGATATGATATGGCCTTTCTTCTTTGTGCTTCCGATCTCCATCTTCAAGCACGAACATGATCTCCATCATCACCGGCATTGCATCAAGGTCAATGACGCCGCTTCATGGTTGTCATCCACCAGCATCAACTATTACAACTACTTTGAATAATAGACACGCGGGTCTTAACGGAATTTAAAAGACAACCATATGGCTCCTGCCGGTTGCCAACTTATAATAAGGAACATTGCATACATCATATATAATGACAATCATGGCCATATCACATCACAGCACACCCCTGCAAAACAAAGTTAGACGCCTCTAATTTTCTTTGCATATTTTACGTGGTTTGGGGCTTTCAATAAGTGTCGTTCTAACTTACGAACAAGAACCACAACATTGATACTAGTATTGTCAATCACCCGTTGTAAATTGAATCTTAACTATGTTGGGAGAAACAGGCACCCGCAAAGCCACTTATGCAATACAAGTTGCATGTCAAGCATGGAGCAAGTCTCATGAACGATGTCATGTAAGGTTAGCCCGGGCCGCTTCATCCCACCATCCCGCAAGATGCAAAGTACACAAGAAGCAATCGACAACAAAAGCATCAACGCCCACAATGACCATTGTGTTCTACTCGTGCAACAGATCTACATATAGACACGACTCTGATACCACTGTAGGGGTTCGTAGCATGGAAAACAAAAAAAATCTATCGCATGAACACACACAAGCCAAGATCTATCTACTAGATTGCAGCAACGAGTCGATAGAGTACTAACCCTCGAAGATCCAAAGCGGTTAACGAGAGCAGATTCTCGTGGGTGATGTAGTCGTACACTTCCGATCTCAAGATCGCATAGACGATCCTTCGGGCGCTGCGTTCCGGCAGCGCTTCCGCAGTCGGTCACATGTTCGGTACTCGATGAAGAACTTCCTCTCCCTTGTTCCAGCAGGCAGCGGAGGTTGTAGCACTCTCCTCGCGATTCTGGCAGCACGACAGCGTGGTACCGGAAGTAGAGGGGAGATCTCGCAGGGCTTCGCCTTAAGCCGGAGCGAGTATGGTGGAGTATGAGAGAGGCCTTGGCGATCTACGGTTTAGAGGGCACCAAGGGGAGGGCTTGGTCGGCGGCTAGGGTTTGGGGAAACCCTAACTCGCCGAGTTTAGAGGAGGCCCTAGGCGGCGGCTTGGAGGTGGCCGGCGACTTAGAGGCTAGGGTTTAGGTGTGAGGGTAGGGGGTGCCCTACCCCTTCTTTTATAGGTGGGAGGGAGGCGGCTAGGAGGAGGGAGTCCTCCTCCAACTCCTCCTCCTTGGCCGACGGGTGGAGGGAGTGGGACTTCCTCCCCAAGTAGGTTTCCTACTCTCCCTCCACCAAGCAAACTTGCCGTTTGACTTTTTCAAATTGGCATTTGACTTTCAAACTAGGATTTGATTTCTCCCTTTATTTTGCCCAGCCAAGTGACCTAGTACATGATGCAACCATTCCACATTGTCATGACACATTCATGTACCCTTCCCCTCCGGAGTGCCGGACCTTCCGGACCCTTCTAGAACACTCCTGGTGAAAACACCGGAATCATTTCCGAACTCCGAAACAAGACTTTCCTTATATGAATCTTATTCTCCGGACCATTCTGGATCTCCTCGTGATATCCCGGATCCCATCCAAGACTCCGAACAACATTCGGTCTCTTTACTCATCATTCCATAACTACTCAACAACATCGAATCCTCAAGTGTGTCTCCCTACGGTTCGTGAATTATGCGGACATGACCGAGACACTTCTCCGTTCAATAACCAATAGAGGAATCTGGAAATTCATATGTCTCCCACATGACCGATCACGCTTTGCTTGCAGCTTCTCCAGCTCACAGCTCCTCCATTCAAAATATAAACATATCCTGTCTGAGATTTAGAATCATCCTTGTCGGTGTCGAAACTAGCGTCGACGTAACCTTTTACGACGAGTTGTTCATCACCTCCATAGACTAAGAACATTTCTTTAGTCCTATTTAAATACTTTAGGATGTTCTTCACGGCTATCCAGTGTTCCACTCCTGGATCACTTTGGTATCTGCTCGTCAAACTAAGAGCATTGGACACATCCGGTCTAGTACATAGCATGGCATACATGATAGATCCTATGGCCGAGGCATAAGGCACTTTGCTCATAGCTTCTCTATCGTTTACCGTAGCTGGACACTGAGCCTTGCTCAATATCTTACCTGACGACATAGGCACTGAACCTTTCTTTGCCTTATCCATTCTGAACCTTTTCAGAACTTTGTCTAGGTATGTACTTTGGCTTAAAGCTATCAGGCGTCTTTGTCTATCTCTATAGATTTTGATGCCCAATATATAAGCAGCTTCTCCTAGGTCTTTCATTGAAAAACATTTGTTCAAATAACTCTTCACATCGTTAAGCATGTCAATGTCATTTCCAATAATCAATATGTCATCCACATATAGTACCAAAAATGTCACTGAGCTCCCACTCACTTTCTTGTAGATACAAGCTTCGTAGCAATTTGGAACAAATCCAAAGCTCTTGATCACTTGATCAAAACGAAGGTTCCAATTCCGATATGCTTGCTTCAGTCCATAAATGGAACGTTGAAGTTTGCTCACCTTATCAGCATCCTTAGGATCGACAAAACCTTCGGGTTGCATCATATACAACTCTTCATCAATGTTGCCATTGAGGAACGCAGTCTTGACATCCATCTGCCATATTTCATAATCATGAAATGCAGCAATTGCCAATAAAATCCGAATGGACTTAAACATAGCTACGGGAGAGAAAGTCTCATCGTAGTCAACACCTTGAACTTGTCGAAAACCTTTCGCGACAAGCCGTGCTTTATAGACAGTAACATTACCATCCGCGTCGTTTTCTTCTTGAAAATCCATTTGCACTCAACGACCTTTCAGTCGCTAGGAGGGTCCACCAAAGTCCATTCTTGGTTTTCGCTCATGGATCCCAATTCGGATTTCATGGCCTATAGCCATTTCTCAGAGTCTGGGCTCATCATTGCTTCCTCATAGTTCGCAGGTTCACTGTTGTCTACTAACAAGACAGTTAAGACAGGGTTGCCGTACCACTCAGGAGGGGTACGCGACCTTGTCGACCTGCGACGTTCAGTAGTAGCATCGTCCGAAGCTTCATGATCCTTGTCATTAGCTTCCTCTATTGTTGGTGCAGACGGCACTGGAACAATTTCAGGTGTTGTGCTACTCTCCAACTCAAGAGAAGGTTCAATAACCTCGTCTAGCTCTACTTTCCTCCTACTCACTTCTTTCGAGAGAAACTCCTTCTCAAGAAAGGATCCGTTCTTTGCGACAAACACTTTGCCTTCGGATCTGTGATAGAAGGTATACACAATCGTTTCCTTAGGGTATCCTATGAAGACGCATTTCTCCGCTTTGGGTTCGAGCTTGTCCGGCATCAACTTCTTGACGTAAGCTTCGCATCCCCAAACTTTAAGAAACCACAACTTAGGTTTAGCACCAAACCACAGTTCATACGGTGTCGTCTCAACAGATTTAGATGGTGCCCTATTTAAAGTGAATGCAGCGGTTTCTAATGCATAACCCCAAAATGATAACGGCAAATCTGTAAGAGACATCATTGATCGCACCATATCTAATAGAGTTCGATTCCGGCGTTCAGACACACCATTGCGCTGTGGTGTTCCGGGTGGCGTGAGTTGCGAAACGATTCCGCTTGCTTTAAGATGCGTGAGAAAATCATAACTCAAATATTCACCTCCACGATCGGATCGCAGAAATTTAATTTTTCTGTTACGATGGTTTTCCACTTTGTTCTGAAATTCTTTGAACTTTTCAAATCTTTCAGATTTATGTTTCATTAAATAGATATACCCATATCTACTTAAGTCATCAGTAAAAGTGAGAAAGTAGCGATAACCACCGCGTGTCGAAACACTCATTGGTCCGCATACATCGGTATGTATGATTTCCAACAAGTCCGTTGCTCGCTCCATCATTTCGGAGAATGGGGTTTTGATCATATTGCCCATGAGGCATGGTTCGCATGTGTCAAATGATTCAAAATCAAGAGACTCCAAAAGTCCATCAGAATGGAGTTTCTTCATGCATTTTACACCAATATGACCTAGACGACAGTGCCACAAATAAGTAGAATTATCACTATCTACATTGCATCTCTTAGCCTCAATGTTATGGATGTGTGTTTCATTGCTTTCGAGATTCAGAAGAAATCATTCATAGCAGGTGCATGACCATAAAAGATGTTACTCATATAAATAGAACAACCATTATTCTCCAATTTAAATGAATAACCGTCTTGCAATAAACACGATCCAGATATGATGTTCATGCTCAACGCAGGCACATAATAACATTTATTGAGGTTTAAAACTAATCCCGAAGGTAAAACTAAGGAGAGCATGCCGACGGCCATCACATCAACTCTTGATCCGTTGCCAACGCGCATCGTCACCTCATCCCTCGCTAGCCGCCGTCTATTTCGTAGCTCCTGTTTCGAGTTACAAATATTAGCAACTGAACTAGTATCAAATACCCAGACACTACAACGAGGGCTAGTAAGGAAAACATCAATAACATGTATATCAAATATACCTTTGATGGTGTCAGCCTTCTTGTCCGCTAAGTACTTCGGACAGTTGCGCTTCCAGTGACCCTTGTCCTTGCAATAGAAGCACTCAGTGTCCGGCTTAGGTCCAGACTTGAGCTTCTTCTCTGCAGGGGCAACGCGCTCGCCGCTGCCCTTCTTGAAGGGCTTCTTTGCACCCTTACCTTTCTTAAAGCTGGGGGCTTGTTGACCATCAACACATGATTATCTTTCTTGATGTCCACCTCTGCAGCTTTCAGCTTAGCGAAGAGCTCGGTGATCGTATCAGTGGAACCAATCTGATTATGAGTAACTACAAAACCTTTGTAGCTAGGAGGGAGTGATTGCAGAACTCTGTCAATCTTGAGCTTCTCTGGAATCTTGCAGTCCAGTTGCTCAAGGCGTTGAGTGTAGCCCGACATCTTAATGGCGTGCTCACTAACGGAACCCCCTTCCTCCATCTTGCAGTTAAAGAATTTCTCAGAGATCTCATATCTCTCAGAACGGGCCTGAGTCTGAAACATAGTTTTCAGTTCCTCAAGAATCTCAAAGGGCCCGGGGAACTCCTCAAAACGGTTTTGAAGGTCCGATTCCATAGCAAACAACATGGTGCTCTTAATCACACCATAATCATCCTTGCGCGACTGATAAACAGCTTTCTCATCAGCCGGCGCATCTACAGCAGGGCGTCACCTAGAGCTTTCTCAAGGACATAGTCCTTTTGTCTGCCAGAGAGAATGATTCTCAGATTGCGGAACCAGTTGGTGAAGTTAGAACCATTGTTCTTGAGCTTTTCTTTCTCAGCAAAAACGTTGAAGTTGAAGTTGGACTTAGCCATTTGATCTACAAAATTTGCAAGTACAATTTAGACTATGTTCATGATAACTAGTTCAACTTAATCAAATTACTAGATGAACTCCCACTAAATTCAACATCCCTCAAGTTGTTTAGTGAACATGATCCAAATTCACCACACCTAATCCGATCTTCACGAGAAGAGATGTGGTTTCAATGGTGGACAACAAAGTGTCGATCATATCATTCATATGACTCATGCTTAACCTTTCGGTTCGTGTGTTCTGAGGCCATGTCTGTACATGCTAGGCTCGTCAAGTCAAACCCAAGTATTTCCGCGTGTGCAAAACTGGCTTGCACCCGTTGTATGTGAACGTAGAGTTTATAGCACCCGATCATCACGTGATGCTTGAACACGAACAACTTTCGCAACGGTGCATACATGGGGAGAACACAGTTTTATCATGATCTTTAAGTGAGGAATCATCTTATAATGCTACCGTCGCGATCTAAGCATAATAAGATACATAAAAGGATAAACATCACATGCATATAATTTTATGTGACATGGTATAGCCAATCTCCGCGCAATGATATCCATCTTGTGCGTGCCAACATGATCTCCATCACTCCACCATGATTGCCTCCACCACGAATAGCAACTACAACTATTGCTAACTACTTAGCGATAAAGCAAAGCTATTACATGGCGTATAATAAGTTGACACACATGTCATACATAATTATAAAGACAACCATATGGCTCCTGCCGGTTGTGTACTCATCGACATGCAAGTCATGAAACATTACAAAACATGATCATTGCATACAATATAGACATCACATCTTGGGCCATACCATATCACAGAAACACTCCCTGCAAAAACAAGTTAGACGCCTCTACTTTGTTGTTGCATGTTTTACGTGGCTTATGGGAGTAACAAGCTAAGAACGATTCTTACCTACGGAAAGCCACAACAGTGATATTATGGTTGCCAACATCCGGTGTAAATCCCATGACAACTGTAGTGAGAGAAACTGGCATCCACCAGCCGCATGTGTGGAACAAGCCACACGTCAAGTGCGGAGCCGGTCTCGCGAACGAGATCGCGTAAAGTTGGCCTGAACCGCTTCGATCTCACTATCCCGCGTCATAAGAAGTACATCAACACCCCCAACAAGCATGTTGCGTTCTACTCGTGAAACACATCTACGCATAGATCTAGCTCTGATACCACTGAAGGGTTTCGCAGCATAGTAAATCAAAATTTTCTACGGATGCGAACGGGAAAGCCAAGATCTAATCTAGGAGATGCAAACAACGAGGGGGGATAGATGAGATCTTCATACCCTTGAAGATTCGCACAGCGGAATGTTCAATGGAACGTGGTTGATGTAGTCGTACTAGCTTCTCCTCCTCGCGATCCGATCCGATCCAACACCGCAAGTGGCAATGCCTCCGAGAGATGCACACGTACGGCACCTCGACGTCTCATCCTTCCTCGGTCCAGCAAGTGGGGTGGAGAGATAGATTGGATCTACAACACGACGGCGTGGTGCAAAGGTGGAGAGTTTCTGCGGCAAGGCTTCGCCTACGCGCAGTCGGGAGAGAGAGAGAGAGGAGGGCAGCAGGTAGGCGGCTAGGGTTGAGGAGGTGTGGGGGGAGGGTGCGCCCCTGCCCACTTTATATAGAGGGCTGACAGGCTGCCCCCTTGCCCCTCCTCCAAGCCTAGGGCCGGCGGCCACATGGGAGGAGTGGGGGCAAGTCTCCCCCCCTTCTAGAAGCTCTCCCTAGGGTTTCCCCTTGGGCTTGGCTGGCTGGGCCTATGGGGCCTTGTGCCCCTTGCCCAATGCAGCCAGGGTACTCCCTCGTAGGCCCACGCCCCCTCCCGAAAAGTGGGTCCACGTTGGTCCCACTCCGGAAGGTTCTAGAAGCTTCCGGTACAATACCGAACAATCCGAAACAATTCCGAAATCGAAAAACTGCTTTCCCTTATATGAATCTTATTCTCCGGACCATTCTGGAACCTCTCGTGACGTCCTGGATCTCATCCGAGACTCTGAAAAAAACTCATAAACCAATTATCCATTCTATCCTAGCGTCGAGACACGCTAAGTGTGTGACCCTACGGGTTCGAGAATATGCAGACATGATCTTCTATCAATAATCAACAGCGGGGTCTGGAAACCCATATTGACTCGCACACATTCCTCGATGATCATATCGGATGAAACACGATGCCAGGATTCAATTAATCCCATATATATATATATATATTCCCTTCGTCACGCGATATTTTACTTGCCCGAGATTCAATCGTCGGTATCGGCCTACCTAGTTCAATGTCGTTCACAGCAAGTACTTTACTCGTTCCGTAATCCGATATCACTTTGTGATTAACTCCTTAACCACGTGCTTGCAAGCGGTGTTGATATCGATTACCGAGTGGGCCCGAAGTATATCTCTCCGACTTGGGAGGGACAAATCCCATCTCGATACATACAACCCAACAAGTACTTTCCGATCACCTGAGAGACACCTTTATGATCACCCTCTCATAGGATGACGTTTGATGACCTCAAAGCTTTCTTCCGATACCAGGGAGTTGCATTATCTCATGGTCTAAGGAATACAATATTTGACATAAGAAAAAGCTTCGCAAAGATGAACACGATGACACGATCTAATTGCTCTGCTTGATTTGGGTCTATCCATCATATCATTCTCCCAATGATATGATCTCATTATTAATCGACAACTCATGTCTATGGTTCGGAAACCTTAACCATCATTAATCAATGAGCTAGTCCATAGAGGCGTACTAGGGACACGGTGTTGTTCATAAACCACACAAGTATCAAAGTTTCCGCTTAATACAATTCTAGCATGGAATATAAACTTTATCATGAACAAGAATTATAATAATAACATCTTTATTATTGCCTCTAGGGAATAATTCCAACAAGTTGACCATATTGTTAGATATATATTTGTATATTGTATGTCCCCACTTATTAGGGTTTTCCTGCATATTTCCACCTGTACATGTACTATATAATGTGGCCTTTGGCCCCCTGAGGAATACAAGTTGCATATTCCTAACATGGTATCAGAGCTTAGGTTTAGTCTCTTCTCCTCCCGCACGTAGCAACTCCGTGCATTTTGTTTTTCTAAATCGGCCGCCGCCGCTCGCCTGGGATCTCCTGCCCGAGCCTCGTCGGTTGATATTGTTTTCGATCGATCCAACCCGTCTTCGATCGATCCAGTCCGCCCGCCTCGTCGTCCTCCTGCCGCCACCACTCACCTGCCCGAGCGAGCTGCTCCGCCCGCCCCGCCCGGTCTGGTCCCGCCCGGTCTCGACGGGACCACTCCGCCGCCCGAGCTGCTCGATCAAGGACGGGGGCCACTCTGCCGCCCGAGCCCGCCCGCCCGGTCGTCCTCTCTCGGCCTCGCTCGGCCTCGGCAGGCCCGTCTCAGCCGCCTTCCGTTCCGGTCTCGATTTCCCCCGGAATAGGTTCGCGCTGCCCCGATCTAGCTTGTCCCAGTGCTCAGATCACCGGCGGTGCCCTGTTCTAGGTGGAATTGGCCAGAGTTTGCTGCTTGCTAGCGTTGACTTTCAGCAGCTAGATCTAGATCCAATTGCAAAAAAGTGATAGAGAGATGTCTTCTGCATCGGGCTATGTTGCGATTCCTCGCTGCCCGGTGATCTTCGATGGCGCGAATTATCCTGATTTCCCTGCCTTTATGCGCGTTCACATGCGCGGTCTCCGTTTATGGGGTGTGCTCTCCGACGAGGTCTCTTGTCCGTTGTGCCCCATTGCTCCTATGGATCCTCTTCCGCCGCCGCCGATTGTTCTCGGCGCTGATGCTTCCCAGGAGGCCAAGGATGCTGCTCAGAGTGCCGATGATAGTGTTGTTGTTGCATATGAGCTGAAGCTCAAACAATACTCTGTTGATCTCGAGACCTATCGCCTCGATCTAACCGCCTACACTCAGTGGGTCGATGAGGATGCTCGTGTTGCTGTTGTTCTCACCTCCAGTGTTCTGCCCCAGTTTGCTCCTGAGTTCATGAGTCTTCCTACTATTGTTGCTCAGTGGGCACATCTTCGTCAACGCTATCGGCCGTCTGGGGATGCTCTTTACTTATCTGTGGTTCGCCAGGAGCATGCTCTTCAACAGGGTGATTCCACTATTGATGAGTTCTATACTCAGAGTGCTGCTATCTGGCGTCAGCTTGATTCTCTCCGTACTGCTGTTTGTGGCACATGCCCGTGTTGCTAGATTGTGCGCTCGGATTTGGAGTTCCATCGCATCTATGAGTTTCTGTCTCGGATCCGCAAGGAGTTCGAGCCCCGCCGTGCTCAGTTGAATGCCCGTGGTCGTGTTCCGCTCTCTGAGGTGCTGTATGAGCTTCGGGCTGAGGAGATTCGTCTTCGTGGTGCTGGTCTTCTTGAGGTTCCATCTGTGCTTGCTACTCGTGGTCCTCCTCTGGCGTCTGCTCCCTCGACTCAGCCGTGGTCCTCTGTGCCGCCGCTAATACTACCCACTCCTCCAGGTCAGGGTCAGAGTCAGCACCAGGGTCAGATTCAGCACCAGCAGTCTCGTGGTCAGGGTCGTCGTGGATCTCTTCGTCACTGCTCTTACTGTAACAAGGATGACCACACTTGGGCCACCTGTTATACACGGGATCCTAGTTTACGTCAGCAGCACTAGGATCGTGTGCACTCTGCTCCTTCCGGATCATCAGCAGTTGCTCTCTCTCTCTGATGAGGACATTATCAGGAGTCTTTGCGGTCTGCTTGCTGCTACAGGCTCTTCTTCGACGGGCACTGCTGGTTCTGTGATTGATTCTTCAGGCATAGCACGACCACCACCTTCTACACAGTCAGGTACGTCCCCGTGGTATCTGGATTCTGGAGCTTCTTTTCACATGACCTCTGAGTCTTCTCTTCTGTCCGCTATTCGTTCTCTCACTTCTCCTGTCCGTGTTCTCACGGCAGATGGTATCTCTCTTCCTGTTTCTAGTAGGGGCACCCTTTCTACTTCTTCTTTTTTTGTCCCTGATATTTCTCATCTTCCTCGTCTTAAGATGAATCTATTCCCTGCTAGCCAGCTTACTGACTCTGGTTGTTGCGTCATTCTTGATGTTGATTCTTGTGTTGTCCATGATCGTCGCACACAGGCCCTGGTTGGAGCTGGCCCTCACAGCCGTGACTCTTCAGGACTTTGGGAGTTAGACTGGCTTCGTGTTCCTTTCGCTGCCACTTCATCTGCCAGTTCTTCTCCGGTCGTCGCCTCTGCTGCCAGCTCTTTTCAGTAGTGGCATCATCGTCTTGGTCACCTTTGTGACTCTCGCCTGTCGTCATTAGTTCATCGTGGTCTTCTAGGTCTGTCTTAGGACATGGGTCTTTACATTGTCAGGGTTGTAGGTTGGGCAAACAGATTCAGCTTCCCTATCCTACTAGCGCGTTTGTATCTCAGCGACCTTTTGATTTAGTTCATTCTGATGTTTGGGGTCCAGCTCCTTTCGCTTCGAAACGGGGCCATGGCTACTATATTTTATTCATAGATGATTTTTCTCGGTACACTTGGTTGTATTTTCTGCGCTCTCGCAGTGAAGTGCTCTCCATATATCAGCGTTTTGCGCCCATGGTCCGTACTCAATATTCTACACCCATTCGTGTGTTTCGTGCTGATTCTGTTGGTGAGTATATCTCCTAGATGTTGCGAGGTGTTCTTGCGGAGCAAGGTACCCTCGCTCAGTTCTCATGTCCCGGTGCACATGCCCAGAATGGCGTTGCTGAGTGTAAGCACTGCCATCTTCTTGAGACCACTCGTGCCATGATGATTGCTTCTTCCCTTCCGCCGCATTTCTGGGTTGAGGTTGTCGCTATGTCGGCTTACCTCATCAATATTCAGCCTCCTGCCGCTCTTCAGGGTGGTATCCCTCTTGAGCGCCTATCTGGTCATTCTCCAAACTACTCCATGCTTCGCTTGTTTGGTTGTGTTTGCTATGTTCTTCTTGCCCCTCGCGAACGCACCAAACTAACCGCTCAGTCTGTTGAGTGTGTCTTCCTTGGATACAGTGATGAACATAAGGGCTATCATTGTTGGGACCCCGTTGGTCGTCGGATGCGTATCTCTTGCGAGGTTACTTTTGATGAGATGCGCCCTTTCTATCTTCGTCCCACCGCTGGTACCTGCCCGGTGGAAGATATCTCTTTTCGTCTTTCCTGACATACCTTCTTCTACTCCTATTGCGTCTTCTTTAGGACCCACTCTCCCTGATGTCTCTTCTTCGACACCATCCTCCTCTGCTCCGTCTAGTTCTCCTAGTTCTCCTCGTTATCCGGAGCCTTCCTCTGCTATTCCTTCTTCTTCATCGTCGTCTCATGAGTCATCTTCCTCTGATGAGCTTCCCTCTACTCGTCCTGTTCGTCAGCGTCGTGCCCCCAACCTTTACTCTCCTAGTTAGTATGGTCTTTATGTTGCCTCTGAGCCGACTTCTTATCGGGATGCTGAGCATCATCCTGAATGGCAGCTGGCCATGGCTGAGGAGATTGTTGCGCTTGAGCGCACTGACACTTGGGATCTTGTTTCTCTCCCTCCCGGTGTTCGTCCTATCACGTGTAAGTGGGTCTATAAAATTAAGACCCGCTCTGATGGATCTCTTGAGCGCTATAAAGCGCGTCTTATGGCTCGTGGTTTTCAGCAAGAGCACGGTGGTGACTATGATGAGACCTTTGCTCCCGTGGCTCATATGACCACTGTGCATACTATTCTTGTTGTCGCTTCTATTCGTCATTGGTCTTTGTCCCAGCTTGATGTTCAGAACGCATTCCTCAATGGCGAGTTGAGTGAGGAGGTTTATATGCAGCCTCCTCCTAGGTATTCTGTTTCCGCTAGGTTGGTTTGTCGTCTTCGGCGTTCTCTTTATGGCCTGAAACAGGCCCCTCGTGCCTGGTTTGAGCGCTTTGCCTCTGTGGTGACTGCTGCTGGTTTCTCCCCTAGTGCTCATGATCCAGCGCTGTTTGTTCACACTTCTCCTCGTGGACGCACTCTTCTTCTTCTTCTCTATGTTGATGATATGATCATTATTGGTGATGATCCTGAGTATATCGCCATTGTTAAGGCTCGTCTTCGTGATCAGTTTCTTATGACTGATCTTGGTCCTCTTCGATACTTCCTTGGGATTGAGGTTTCCTCCACTTCTGATGGCTTTTTAATCTCCCAGGAAAAGTATATTCAGGATCTTCTTGCTCGTACTGCTCTTGGGGATGAGCGCACTGTTGATACCCCTATGGAGCTTAATGTCAAGCTTCGTCCTACTGATGCTGATCTTCTTTCTGATCTGACACGTTATCGCCATCTTGTTGGGAGTCTTGTTTATCTAGCTGTCACTCGTCCTGACATATCTTATCATGTTCATATTCTGAGTCAGTTTGTTTCTGCTCCTACCCCAATGTTCACTATAGTCATCTTCTTCGTGTTCTTCGTTATCTTCGTGGCACGATCACTCGTCGCCTTTTCTTTCCTCGTTCCAGCTCCCTCCAGCTCCAGTGTTATTCGGATGCTACATAGGCGAGTGATCCTACGGATCGCCGTTCACTTTCTGCTTACTGTGTGTTTCTTGGTGGTTCGCTCATTGCTTGGAAGACGAAGAAACAGACAACGGTTTCTCGTTCGAGTGTTGAAGCTGAGTTGCGTGCTATGGCCTTGTTGACTGCTGAGGTGACCTGGTTACGGTGGTTGCTTACGGATTTAGAGGTCTCTATTACTATACCCACTCTGGTTTTGTCTAACAGTACAGGTGCTATTAGAATTGCACGTGATCCGGTTAAGCATGAGCTTATCAAGCATATTGGTGTTGATGCTTTCTATACACGTGCTCAGGTACAAACTCAGGTTGTTGCGCTTCAGTATGTGCTTTCAGAGTTACAGTTGGTGGATTTCTTTACGAAGGCATAAACCATTGCCCAACATACTTTCTTTCTCTCCAAACTCAGTGTTGTGGAGCCACCATGAGTTTGAGGAGAGGTGTTAGATATATATTTGCATATTATATGTCCCCACTTGTTAGGGGGTTTTCCTGCATATTTCCACCTGTACATGTACAATATATTGTGGACTTTGGCCTCCTAAGAAATACAAGTTGCATATTCCTAACACATATCACCGATTGATCAACCACACGGAAACTCATCTCTGCCGACAAGACAAGCCTGACGCAACCGGGAGGAGGTGCACAATGCTGGCCGGCTAATGGAATAAAACGATGTTGCATGTAGTAAAAAAGTATACTGCTTCTATTCCTAATGTAAACATTTCTAAGTGTTCTACATGGACTTGTAAAATGTGTATACAATCCCTTTTAACAAATATTACAATTAGGTATAGATAAAACGAGGGACTAAATCTTTTTTTTTTTGAGAAACACAGTACAATTAAAGACACTCACAACACGTACATGCACCCACCCCTATGAACACCACACGCACACCCTACGAGCACCTTCGAGAAACTGAGCCGGCGGATCGGGTCTTGAGATTGACGAAGTCACCACGGACGCCTCGTTGTCGACGGGAACGTCGCCTCCCACTGAAAGAATATTCCGCCTTTTATGCAACACATAGTGTCAAATCTGGGGTTTAAACTCTGGTGGGCTGGGGGTACAACCACCCTCCTAACCATCCAACCACATGTTGGTTTGCACGAGGGACCAAATCCAAAAAGGTCGATACCGTAGATATTCGGTTCAAATTTGGTGATTTGGTGGCAGCTGACAGCGTGTCATGGACTCGATGAAGAAACGCCGCTATTTGCTTTTCTTCCTGTTGCGGCGCACGGCCATGTTCGACACGCACATGGCTGGCCTCGGCGAGTGGTTGATCCTGGCGAGCGACCGGCCGTGGGGCAAAGGGACTAGGCCCCCTTCTTTTCAGCTTCTTGACCAGCTTCTCCTAAAATCTCATCTTTAAAATTCGTTCAAACTTCTTAACTAGTAGTTTCAATGTTAATTTAAAAGTATAAACGATTTTGGTAGATGAGATTCTGGGAGAAGCTGGTCGAGAAGAAGCTGGTCAATAAGTAAAAAAAAAAAAAGGGCGGTCCTCTGCGAGCGGCGCTTCACCTCCGCCCGCCCTGAGCAGCTTCCCCCCTCGAGGATCGTGTACGCCGCCAGCGTCAGGACGTAGCGGGCGCCAACCAGCACTCATCCGATTCCTCCCCTGTCGGTCGAGCGAGTTGTAATTTACCGTCTCCCAGGGAGAATAATAATAATTATGTACAAGCGGCCAAACACACATATCACAGGGTTCCCAGGGAGAAAGAAACATGGGGGCAAAGATCTGCTGTGGGAGAGTTGTAGTTTACCGGCTCCGGCTCCGGCTCCCAGGGAGAAAGGCAGAGAGAGTTGTAGTTTACCGGACGGAGCGGTCTGGGTCTGGCCGACTAGCTATGACCACTGTCAGCCTCACCACGTCACTGAGATCGGCGCCGCCTCTGCGAAGGACGGGTGAGCTCCGCCGCCGCCGGGAGCTACAGCAACTGACGTGCACGCTTTGTCCGAAGCGGTTGGTATTTTTTTAGAAAACAAAAGCGGTTGGTTTGATTCGTCCGTCAAGTGCTAATTTGTCTTAAGTAAACATGAACTAACCCAACTGTGTCACTAGCGACCGATTTATGGTCCGTGTGGTCCTGGACCATTTGCTATCGAAAAAACGTCACATGCGAGCTATTCTTTGCAACGACGTTGCTCATCTTTCAATTCGTCGCAAATACGTCGCACATGAGCTATTCGCCCAATATAAACATATGCCATGTCTAAAATGAATTGGCCCACTGGAGTCGTCTTAATTTACCGGCTTCCCGGGGAAGCATAATTATGTAGAAGCTGCCAAACACACACATCAAAGGGGCTCCCGGACCACATGGAATATGTGGTAAACTACCAAAACAAAAATAGGGGCTCCCAGGGAGAAAGAAACAGGGGGCAAAGATCTGGTGAGAGAGTTGTAGTTTACCGGCTGGAGCTGTCTGGGTCTAGCCGACTAGCTATGACCACTCTCAGCCTCACCACGTCACTGGGATCGTCTCTCCTCATGTCTCCATCTTCCTATCTGTCTCTGTCTCTCTCTGCCAGCACACTCGCGCTCTCTATATCTCTCGTCGCTAGTAATGACCACCGGACAACAAAAAGCAAATGAAGGCCAGACACGTACAAGGGCTCAACCCAACTACAAAAACAAAAGAACAGCAAATGCCCTGTTGCGTACGATTCCTAGAAAGTAATTAAAGCCTATTTTTCTGAATATAAAAGTTCGGAAGGACCTGGAGCTTGTATTACTTCGGTTGTGGGTGGACACTTACAGAAAGGACTCTACCACTAGTAGAAAAAGGGTCTTCGGTTTGATCTAGAGTCTAACACTAGTTCCGATTTGTTTCGGGTCGGGACTAGTATGAGCTCTAGTCCCGGTTCGTACCGTTTTCGGTGGCTAGGAGCCCGAGAAAACTCTAGTCCCGGGTCGTTTCGGACCTTTAGTCCTGGATCGTGATACGGCCCGGGACTAAAGGGTGCGGGCCCCGGCAGGAAAACTTAAATTGGCTACAACTTTTGCGTACGATATCGGAAAAAAATGTACAACCTATCAAAATGTGTGGAAAAAATTGTGAGTTCGATTTCAACAGCCTTAGGCTGTTTTAGATTATTTTAGATTTTTAAAATTCAAAAAGAAAAAAGTTATTTAAAAAATTAATTTTTTTGCAATTTTATTTATTCCATATTTGGATTTCTCACATTTTTCTGATAATTATGGATATATTATTTATCGAATTTTGATTTACAGATTTAAAGATATTATTTATGCCATATTAAATGAATAAATGGCAAAAAAAAGAATAAAATATTATTTTATTTGGTCTTTTACTTTTATTGGATTAAAATATTATTATTACTTATTTATTGTTGTTTACTAAAATAGTTGTTTGTAATTTCAAAAAATAAAGATGTATGGCATATTGATATGGGCTAATAGGATAGATATTGTAATGTTGACAACAAGGTACAAATGGGCTTCGCGCGAGGACATCCTGATAGAACAGAGAAGTTAAGCGTGCTGATGGTGGAGTAGTGCTAGGATGGGTGACCGACTGAAAAGTTTATCGTAAGTGTAATTTGACCTAAGATTATATATAGTTAGTACTAAAAATGTTCCAAGTGAGAGGATTACGAGCCAAACAATTCAAAAATTCAAGAAAAAAATTGAAAAAAAATAAAAAATAAATATTTGAAAAAAGATCTTTAGTCCAGGACCGTATTACTACTTAATGATGAGTATCATACTAGTTGATATCGTATCGTAATATAAAATAAAGGGAGTACTCCCTCCGTCTAAAATAGAAGAGATCTACCACGTTAAATAGAACCTATGTCTGACGGTAGACAAGCATGTCAAGTAGGCCGTGGCGCAGCACATGCATGCTCACCAATAACTAGCAAAGTGTGAGCTGCGCTAGAGATACATTAAGTGACTCATGAATCAATTAACCTCTATGTGGCTGTGAACTAATTAAAATAAAAGGAAGGAACTGTGGGCTTAAGCTAATACTACCGGTCATAATGGGTAGTATCCCACGGTAGTATCATGCATACGATATTATCATATGATACAATGGGTACTATCTCTACATTGCATGATATCGTGTACTACCATGATCTTATTATATTTATTGATTTGTAAAATCTCAGTGCCACTTTGTTCAAGATGTAATTGACATTAATTTTTAGTGTGCTATGATACGATATCAACTATGATACTCATCATTAAGTACCATATGATCTCTCATCATTAAGTACAATGACATATCAGCTTTTTCCATGCATGTCTTGCATAATGCCACCTATAATACCTCTATTGTGAGTACTATCTCCTTTACGGTTTGCAGGGCGCCTAATCAAATTTAGGTTTTTCCAAAACTATAATGTTCCTAGGCGCATAAGAATTAATTGTTGATTAATGTGGCACCTTTCTTCCCAATTTTCTATGCATGCAACAGTCTTTCACCAATGCATGCGCCTTAACGGCTCACTAATAGGTCTAATTTTTAGCCAATACGTTCACGTCTAGGTCCGTGAGATTTTTGTAGAGCGCCCTGCAAACCGTGAAGGAGGGAGTAGTTGAAGCCCTGCAAACCGTGAAGGAGGGAGTACATGTCTAAAAAAATTACTAAACTCGTGTCTAGAAAAATAAAATATTCTCCACCATCTAGATAAGATATATAGAAGCACTCACCTGCGTAGAAAGAAAAAATAAAGAAAATATGCTAAACACTAACAAGCGGGTTTATCTACTGTTTAATCCTCTTAGACATGAGTCTTGTACTAGACTTAGGTCCAAAAAGTTTACGTAGACTCACTCTCTCTTCAGTAGTAGGTCGAGAGAAAGATTCTCTTCATTTTCCAATGATGCACATACTCACTAAACGAGACGGATCGATGGCCCAGCCTACTGCACGTGGTGCTGCATCCTCAAAGGAAGCTCTAGATGACGATAGTTGGGACTGTAATTGAACAAGGATCATGAGCTGCCTTGCATGGTAATACTATATAATTTAAACAATCAAGTAAACATTGACTCGTATAATCGGTTGAAATTTGCATGTTCGATCTGGCAAAAAAATAATTTTTTTTGCTGGTGTGAACCGGCAAATCCTGACCACGTCACCCATTGATCAACCTCATGGAAACACATCTCTGCCGACAAGCCGCGCGCAACCGGGAGGAGGTCGACAATCCTGTACCGCCTCTTTTCCACAACGTAACCTTTCTAGAAAGGAAATATGTATGCCATCTTCTAGTAGTACATCCTTTTAAACAAAGGGGTAGATGAAGTGAGGGACCAAACTCCCAAAAGTGAAACATGCCATGGACATTCGATTTGGTGATTTGGTCATCCGCGCCCCAACCTCTCGCAATGATATATATTTGTTTTTCTCTAATCCCTCTACTCTGTTGCTATGAGGGCATCTCTAATGACGGCTCACGAATGGACCGTCTGCTCCGACCAAACCGAGGTCATGATCCAATGCCAACCCGTAAACGGCGTGTGCGTCGTCCGTTGGGTGCAAACCAGGCCTAAAATTGGGTTGGGTTTGTGGCAGGACGGATAGCTTGCCCGTCCGCGCGTGTCCTCCTGTGCATTCTCGCGGGCCCGCCTGTCAATGGCAGAAGGAAGTGTTGTCGTCACCGTTCCCCACCTCGCTGATCCTTTTTAACGCGGACCACGTCGTTCTCGTCACGTCCACTTCCCCATTTGGTCAAACCCTAGCCATAGCCCTAGCCAGCTCCCTCGCCATTGACAACCGACGATGACGAAGTCGTGGTGGTTGAAGCCCGACCATAGTAAACACATGGCTAGGTCTTCGTCCGGTAGTGGCCGCCACTCCGTCACAGGCTCCCCATCGACATGTATCCCCCACGCGATGCCACGCCCCCGCTCAGAGCGACGGGTGAATGTGAGACTTGAGGCGGCTCGCGCACTGGCGGAGGCGGGCATGTCGTGCCTATGGCCGGACGTGTACCTCCCGACTGTCCGACACCTCAACCAGACCCGCGTCCATGTGCCAGCCATCCCGGCATCGGGGCATGCGCGCTAGTGGGAGATATATCGCTCATGAGCATTCCTTTAGCCAGATCTACACAGAGGATTCCGCATATTCCATACATTCACAACTATGGGATACGTGGTTCGAGGCCATTTAGGCCCATATCGAGAACCTCGGTGACGATGATAACGACTACTATGAGGACTCCATGACGGAGGAAGAGGAGGACTATGACTTCTTTGGGCTGCTCCAGTAAGGCTTGTCAGACTGGTCGTGGTATCCCGTTACGGGGACAGCGCGACCGTGCAGGCCAAAAAAATTCCTCCATCGGTCTCCGTCAAGGTCGAGTAGGAAGAACACCTATGACGGAGGAGGAGATGTAGACCGTCATATTGGCCTCCAAGCTAGAGGAGGAGCGAAGGTGGGACGACATGGACCAGGCCCTCCACGACTCGTGGATGGCTGCTTAAGGTCGAGGACGACGACTATTAGACCTCTAGGCCCGTTGTCGGCAGCACGACCGGAACCGATATTGCCCCGCCGACCACATATCAAGCTACGACTCTCAAAACAGGCATACGCTCAGCTATATTAATATAGCAACGGTTGAGACAGCTGCTGGCCAGACAGCACAATGCCCAAAGTAACAACAGAGAAAATAAAAAAGAAAGAGCAGAGAAAATAAAGCCGACAACAGGGGCTTGACAAAAATGACGAAGACCCACAACCGCTGCGCCCTCCGAAGAAATACCACCCCGCTCCTAGCGCTTCAAAGCATCGCGTATCAAGCAACACCTCCAAGAAGGAAAACGATGACAACGACGCTAATCCCCGGACTGGTCCTAGGGTTTCCCCCGATACGCTACGGGAGGTGGGGAAGAGATTCACCCGACGCCCTTCAGGAAGGACGGCGATACCCGCAGGCGCCACCACGTCGGTGTCTAGACGACAAGGATTTCTCCCGACCCCTCAAAAAACCACACTCCCGGACGCTTTGTAAGGCTCCACCAAACACACCGCCCACCAGCACACGCCACCACAGTTTTGTTGTCACCATCGCCGTCTCACCGTGACCCACGATGCGAGGTTGGTAGGACCAAAAAGAAGACACTCTGACGGGAATTGGCGATACAGTAACACGCGGGAGGGAACTACCTCCACCGCTAGAGGGTGATAGCCGACCGGATGTAGCAGGACGGGCAAACCCGACCCTCTGGCCTGGCCGAGCCCAAAAGAACTCGTGAAGCCCCGCCGCCACACTGCAGCAAGGGTGTCACCGTCGACGCCAAACCTAGCCTTAGTCCCTACTCCTCCATCCACCAGCGAATCTACTGCCACCGCAGATCCCCGCCACCAAGGAGCAGCGTCGTCGCCACCATGCTCACCCGGGCTTGCCGGTCCATTATCGGTCTGAGCAAAACCACGATCTCGCACCAACGGGGCAGAACCAATCACCGAACCGAGACTGACAACATGATGTGGGGGACCACGTGAACTATCACACGGACAACAAGCAACACAGTCCCGGTCGGACTGCTTGCAAGTCGGAGCCCACGAACAGCCTCCAGATCTAGACCCACCTGGTCTGGATCTAGCCCCGACCATCGGCCAGGGTGGTGCGCAGCAGCCTCCCGGCCAGAGCCAGGACATGGCAGCCAGGGCCCTGCAAGGCCCAGATCGGGCCCTCACTAGCCCAGATCTAGCCCGCAAGACCCAGATCTGGTGCGTCACCCGGCCATTGCTGTGCACACCGCCGCCCGCTGCCTCCCCGTGCTTCGTCACCACGCCCGCCCGCCGCGACCGGCCACCACCACCAGGACAAGGTCGACAAGCAACGCCGCACCACACCGCTGGCCCGGCCAGAAGATCCACCAGAGCCGTCCGCCCACTGCGCCACCACCACCTGTCGGCGTCGCCGCGGCAAGCCACGACCGCGCCCCTGCGACCCACGCCGCACAAAGCCCCGGAGCGGTGGCGCCGGCCCGCGCCAGCCCTTCCCGCGCGAGGGATGCGAGATCCCCGCCGCCGCCACCGGTGCCGCCCGGGCACGCCCTCTAGCGGCGGCGAGGGGAGGGGGACGAAGGGGAGGGGTACTGGGCGGCGACGGCGGCGCAAGGGCCCCGTCCGCTCGCGGGAGCGGGTTCCGTTTTTTCACTTTGTCTTCCACCGCATCACCAATATCAAGCTACGACCACCCACAAGAATAAGGTTTCTTTTCTTTTTCATTGTGTATTTGGGCGTTGAACAATGTTAAGTTATATGAACAATGTTAAGTTATATGCATATGTATAATTATTTTTATTTCTCTTTTTCTTTTTTCCCTTTATATTGTTTCTTCACGTCACCGTCGGGTGTGCACATGCGTGAGGGAGACAGAGCCGCTATAAATATTGTTTCCTCACCTTGCGACGTATCGGCTGACCTCGGGCAGTGATTGGTCCAGTGGAGCAACCGCGTGGAACGTGTGGCACTTATGACCTCGACGTGCTGATCAGGACTTGAAAGTATTTACCAACCAGACCGACCACACAATTAAACCCTCCCACCTGCTACCTACTAAAACCAGCCAGACGCACGCGCTGCTCTCTGCCCGCCCGCCGCCGGCGCTCCTCCGCCGCCGTGGTGGCTCAATACAGGATCATGCGACCTCCAACCGAAGGACCAATCACCGGCGACCATCGTCGAAGATGATAAATATAAATTAGAAGAGACTGATCTTAAACTATAACGACAAATACAAAAACCGATTAGACCCCAAGGGATCTGTCGTATACTCCCTTCGTTTCAAAATATAAGTTGTTTTAGATTTATGAAGAGAATGTATCTAGACTTGTTTTAGTATATAGATTCATCTCAAACATGAGTGAACCTATACTAAAAGTAGTCTAAATACATTTGCTTCATAAAACTAAAACATCTTATATTTTGAAACGGAAGGAGTACATGACTCCGCGCATCCTTTGTCGATGCTAAGAGTCTGACTTCAGGACTTAGCTACTTTAACATCGTGAAAAAACACTAAAAAAATCTAAATACTACACAAAGAGTTAAGACTGAGAAAGACGGGATGAGCCGGGAGGAAAGAACTCAACGGGTTTTAGCCGCCGCCTTGGGAACGCCCAATCTAAAACCCGCCGCCTTGGGAGCGCCCCATCCTTGTCTTCTCTCGTCACCGTTCAGCTACGTACAGTAGTATGTATCTGATCTGTAGCTTCTATACCCTTTTAACAGTATTACAATTAAGTATAGATAAAACGGGGGACAAAATCCCAAAAAGGGCGATACAATGGGCATTCAGTTCGTTGTGGCGATTCTGTCATCCGGGAACCAACTCTTTCCAACAATATATTTGGTATTTTTTTGCGAATATATATACATTTGTTTTTCTCTGCTGGCTCTACTCCCCTACAATGACTCACTATGATGGAGGCAAAGACCTTGGCAAAGTGAGCCAGCTAGCTAGCAGTGACAACGTGTCATGGATTCATTAAAAGACGCGCCGCTACAAATATTCTTTTTTCATATTTCGACGCATGGGCACGGCCATGTTTACACCTTACACGGCCGGCCGACCTCCGGCGAACGCTTGGTCCTGGCGCGACACCGACTGCGTGCAACATGTGGTCAGTTATGACCTCGACCGACGTAGATCAGGACTCTACTTGATAACCCTCCCCTGCTGCGCTAGCTAAAACCAGCGACGCACGCACGCGCTCCTCTGCCCGCCCTCACCAGCTTCCCCCCCGATAATGGAGACCGCCTCTCCTCCGCCGCCCTGGTGGCTCACCACGACATCGTGCGACCTCCCCTCCGGTGGCTTCCTCCAATGGACCGCCTTCCTCTTCCTCTCCACGTGCTCCCTGCAGGCGCTCCTCTCCGTGGCGTCCGCGGCCTTCCTCCTCTGCCTCGGGCTCCGCGGGTTACTCACGTCCCGCCGAGGCCGAGGGGAGAGGTCCCATGGCAGTACCCTCAACGGAAACGCCGAAAAGCCCCTGCTCGACAGGGCGGACGAGCCGCGGCCGCCGGTGCGGGTCGGCGCCCGCCACGTCGTGGCGCTGGCGGCGTCCGCGATCCTCGCCGCCTTCTACGCCGTGCTCCTCGTGCTGTCCGTTTTGGCAAGGAGCCCTATCCGGGAGTCCGTGTTCCTGGCGTTGCCGTGCGCGGCGCACCTCGCCTCCGCGGCGATCGTGGCCGGCGAGAGGCGGTCGCGTGCCGCGCGGCACCCGCTCGCGCTCCGGCTCTTCTGGCTCGCCTCTTCCGCCCTCGCCGCGCTCTCCGCGGTCACGGTCGTCGCGCGCCTCGCCTCCGAGGCCACCGCGCTCCCCGAGGACGCTCTCTCGATCGCCGCGCTCGTCCTGTCCCTGCCCCTACCGTTCCTCGCCGTCTCCGGAGCCACGGGCATCACCGCCGCTCACGCCAGGGGTGAGGAACTCGAGAACGTGACGCCGTACGAGTCGGCGTCGTGGGCGTCGCGCGCGTCGTTCGCGTGGATGAACCCGCTCATCCAGCTGGGGCACCGCGCCGCGCTGAACGTGTCCGACGTGCCGTTGCTGGCGCCGCGGCACCGGCCGGAGCGCATGCACGAGCTCTTCGTCTCCCACTGGTCGTCATCCTCCTCCAGCAGCGGCAGCTCATCGCCACCCTCTGCAGGCTGCGCGCGCACCCTGTTCCGGTGCTTCTGGCCGCTGGTCCTGGCCAACGGGGCCCTGGCGATGATCCGGCTCGCGGTCATGTACGTTGGCCCGACGCTGGTGCAGGGCTTCGTGGACTTCACCGCGGCGCCGGAGGCGGAGCGGCGGCCGCTGTGGGAGGGCGTGCGGCTGGTGCTGGCGCTGCTGGCGGGCAAGGCGGCGGAGGCGCTGTCGAGCCACCAGTACAACTTCCAGTGCCAGAAGCTGGGGATGCAGGTCCGGGGCGCGCTCATCTCGGCGCTCTACCGGAAGGGCCTCCGCCTGTCGTGCGCGTCGCGCCACGAGCACGGCCTCGGCGTCATCGTCAACTACATGGCCGTCGACGCGCAGCAGCTCTCCGACATGATGCTGCAGATGCACAACCTCTGGCTCATGCCGCTCCAGGTACACGTACACTAAGCTCACGCACTGCCGCTAGTTTAATTACTCCGGTTACGATGCATGCTCACGTGTTCAGTAGCACCCCATAGTACAAAAGAAACAAATATACCATCTCGAGATCTCGATCCAAGGTTAAGTACCGTAGATGGTTTGTCGTGGCATCAGTAGTATATTTTAGTATTATACTGTAGCTGCCAACCAAAATGGTGTTCGATGTTATGTAGGGTAAATTGTTGAGAAGAAATCTTTTTCCAAAATGGTACTGTAACTCTCTCGGTCCCAATAATGTGGGGAAACCAGCGGCACATGTAGACAACCACAAGAAGTACTTATACTTACTAATAGAGCAATCACGTCGGCAGTCTCATAAAAAGTTCCAGCCAAAAAGGATACCTGGACCCGGCAACTTTTTTCCTTTTTTACTTGGATGTTTTTGGAAACATTTAAAAGTTGTCATCCAGGTCGTCGGACCGAAAACGAACGGCCAAGATCGCGTAGCGCTGGGATGAAAAAATCTCACGTCCTCTCTATATAAATTAAGTCGAGTTCGATATTCCATGAGTAATACTAGTCGCATATAAACGATGATTTTTTGCAGGTCATTGTGGCGCTTGGGATGTTGTACCTGTACCTAGGGCCTCCGGTGTTGTCGGCGCTAGCGGGCCTCCTTGGGATCATGGCTTTCGTGATGGTCGGAAACCGCCGCAACAACCGGTACCAGTCGAGGCTGATGGGGGAGCGCGACCGGCGGGTGAAGGCGACGAGCGAGACGCTGAGCTACATGCGGGTGATCAAGCTGCAGGCGTGGGAGGAGCACTTCCTGGAGCGCATCGCCCGCTTCCGGTCCCTCGAGTTCGGGTGGCTCTCGCGCTTCCTCTACTCCAACTCGTGCAACATGGTCGCGCTGTGGAGCGCCCCGATCCTCATCTCCGCGCTCGTGTTCGGGACGTGCATCCTCGTCGGCGTGAGGCTCGACGCCGGCCTCGTCTTCACCGCCACTTCCTTCCTTAGGATCCTCGAGGAGCCCATGAGGAACTTCCCCCAGTCCCTCATCCAGGTGTCCCAGGCCATGATCTCGCTACGACGCCTCGACTCGTTAAGTCTCGTCGATCTCGCTCTTAATTTAATTAAGCGGTTCTTTCTTTATAAGGATGATGATATGGGAACACAAACCACCACTTACACAAATCGACATGACCACGTCCTGGATGAATGTTAAACTTCTACTTCCTCCTTTCCATAATTCTAGTCTTGGTTTTAGTTTGAATTTAATTAACTAAAACCACAACAAGAACTAAGTTAAATTTGAAACCTCATACATTCATTTGGTAAGATCGTGCAATAGTTAACCTAGCCGGGGTTCCCTCTTTGTTTTTAATGTCTTATTATAGGTACTTGACAAGTGCGGAGCTGGATGATGGCGCCGTAGAGAGGGAGCTGGAGGCGGTCCCGTGCGGTGGAGGGGTTGCCGTGCATGTGGAAGACGGGGTGTTCACGTGGGACGACGATGAGGTGGTGCTGCGTGGGATCAACCTGGAGATAGAGGGCGGTGCGCTGGCGGCGGTGGTGGGCGTGGTTGGCTCCGGCAAGTCCTCGCTGCTCGGCTGCATCCTCGGGGAGACGACCAAGGTCTCCGGCAAGGTAACTAGTCCCTGGCCGACACTGCTTAATTTGTCATGCATGTAGAGGAGGATAGTACTCCAAGGTATTTATTCCTCGCGGTGTTCAATGAGAGAGAATGCTAGCATGCATTCAAGCATCCACCACCTACCTCAACCTTATCTGCTTTCAATGCGAGCCCCTCATTTATTAGTACTACTAGCACTAGTAAAGCTTTGAACTAAATCCAAAATGCTGAAATCCTAGGTTTAGGCTGGTCATAGTAAAGAGTAACTTAGAATAGTAACATATATACTAGTCTAAGTTACTATCTTCACAATGGAAAATAACTTATGTATGATAACATGCGACGTCACATTAATTAAATTGTAAGCACACTTTGTCTTAGTATGTATGATGTTATAGTAACATAGCTAGTAATTACAAGTCACGCGCGTATATCTAGGTCTTTTTGTGCTATAAAATTAATATTTTAGTGGTCAAATTGATGACCTAGATATATACGCGCAACTTATAAACCGGAACGAAGGAAGTAACAATAATGCAGAATGTTGAATAGTAGTACATTTTTTGCTTGAACCACGTATGTTGAAACCCAAACGATCACTATAGTAAATAGTACCAAGTACTGTCCATGTGATCTTTCTGTGACGAGATGTTCTAATCTTGAAGAAAGTTTCAGGAAAATTACAATGGCTATAGCTGTTTGAAACAAAAAAGGATGCAAAAGAAAGAGTCATAAAGCATATTGTTCACGGTATATGGAGGGAGAATGAGACAAGTAAAGAGGGACGCATTTTTCTGAATGTGGCCAGGTGTCTTGTGCATAACAAGAAGCACCGATCTTAGATTCCCCCTCCCCAATCTGGACGAGCACATAGTCCAACTCGCCATGCACATGTTCAAGCTCATCTTTGAAAAGGCACAAAACTGAAACAAAACCCAGCTTTTAGCAGTTTCCACAAGCTTTTAGTAATTCGAGAAAGATATTTCAGAAAATTGCAAGAGAAACTCGAGAGTTTCAAAATTTATGTTTTTTTTTGGAAATTTGAATGTCCTAAAAATATATTTCTGTTGAGCTATCCAGTAAATTATCCATCGATATAAAAAGAAACCGAGTCACATGTTTCAACTCTGTCAATTCATCTTCCAAAACATGTCACATCGACACAGTAGAAACCAACATAGGAAACGAGACAATTAGTAGATTGTTGCTAGTATAATTCTCTCTCTATTGTCGGGCTGTAAGTGGTCACGTCTACAGCTGCCCACCAGCGCTAGCTGATGGAATGTCTCTGGATGTGTCATACGGGATGCCCCCTGGCACTTAGAGAATCTCCGGTAGATGGGTTTTATTTTTTGGTTTGGGGCATTTAATTAGCAGTTTTTAGCACGAAATCAGCATTTTCAGATGTCCTGAAATAGGGCACGCAGCTGGCTGTAACTTCTTCAGATGAGTAAATAAGAGCACCACAAACTTGTTTCTTCTACATATGTATAACAAACAAGATCAAATGCATACAAATAAATTGAAAATGAATGACAAACATATAATTCGATACTAGTTCATCGAACACACACTACATATTCGACACTAGTTTAACAACACACACTACATATCCAACACTAGTTCGACAATACACACCAGATATTCGACACTAGTACAACAAACTAGATAAACACAAACTACTCATCATCGTCATCATCATCACTAGCCTCATCGCTATTGAGGAAGACGTCTAGCCATTTATCGTCGTTGTCGGAGATCATCGAGGGACCAACTAGCTGCGCCTCTATCTTGGCCTTCCCCCTCTTCTTCTCGATCCTCTCCTTCTTCCTCTGCGCATAGAAGTTCAACTCCGTCGCCACATCTTCCAGATGATCCACCTTCCACGGCTCCATGGCTTTCTAATCCGCCTCGGCCATGGCAAGTTGCTATTGTGCTTAGCGGTGTCACAACTCGTCCCCGCGCGAAAGAAGGAGGGACCACAGAGCTAGCATCTCGGCTTCAACCTGAGACTCGCTATCGGGGAAGTTCATGTCGCAGCTACAGATTTTGTGCCGGTGTCACGGAGCGCTCCACTTAATTAAATCGGATGAACTGGCAGTGTCGTGGACAGCCCACGCCCACTTACACTTATACTTTAAAGTGTGTCGTGACACATTGACAATGGAGGAACGCCCAACATCATTTGCTTGTTCATAGGTTTAGCAGTTATGCAACGAGTATCCCATGTTTAGTATTTTCACGGAGTTGGCGATCCGATACACACAAATTTCACAAAATTTACAACAAAATATCAATAACACCAATATTTTATTGTAATTTAGTAAGACAAGTCCACATCGACCACATCAATGTAACCTTTATGCATGTTAAATTATCGTATTCACATCCCAAAATACATATTTCCACCTATCAACTTTTTTCTGTGTTCGTGCACCTTTTTTATAGCAGATTAAGTTCAATGGGAGGGAATTCAGCTACAGCTACCGTAGATTTAGATTTAACAAAACAAACGGTGTAGCAATTGAAGATCTCCGTTTTCTTCCCAATTTTCTACCCCAAATATTCCGTCTTCAGCGAGAAAATTGCAGCTAACATTAGCCTTTATGGCGTTTATTGCACAAAACACAAAAATACCATCCTTTTTGCACATAGCACAGTTTATGGCTTAATTTTTTGTACCTGGATCAAATGAGCAATTTAGCCTTGTTAACATATTATCTAGCTGGCCGAGCTCGCTGTTTTGCTTCAAGCCGTAAATATTTTAAAATAAATATATTATCAAAAAGTCCTTTTCACACATGCACCGGTGATCGCTTTTTCAAAATGTATCTTAAAAACATACAAATACATATACATGTGTAGTATGCATGCCAAATTTGCATCAAAATATATTTCATATGTGGCATAAAAACAAATGTTGAAATAAAATGAGGTATTTTTTTCCTTTTTAGATACACAATTTTGTGTTTTTATGTAGCTTATAATGCAACATATTATGTACCAAAACTCTATGGGTATGTAGTTGACATGCGTATGTATTAATATCATTTTTTATAATTTGTTTAAACTTTAAAATACCATTTTGATTTTTTTTCTAAAAGTACAGTTGTAATCTCAATGACAACAAATATTGCAAATTCAGCATAGTTGTAGTCAAAAATTGCATCCCCTTCCTAAATTTATATCATCAACATGTTAGTAAGTCAAGCTGTTCATTTGGACCATGTGCAAATAATTAAGGCACAAACTACGCTAGCTGCAAAAAAAATCTTATTTCTGTGTTTTGTGCAACAAATACCACAAAGACTGGTGTTAGCAATAATTTTTTCTGTCATATAAGATGTTAACAAGGCTAAGCTGTTAATTTAGGCCGGGTGCAAAGAATTAAGCTATCATATGTGCTAGCGACAAAAAATGGTTTGTTTATGTGTTTTGTATAACAAACGCCATAAAGGATGGTGGTAGCTGCAATTTTCTCGTGTTCAGCTGTCCGAGTACCAAATTGCTAACCAGACTAGCTAATCATACCAACCACTACCAAAATCGATCTAGCTCCTCTCTCTTCTCTCTGCTCTCCCCTTCTATCTGAGAGTCTCCCGAGCGTGTCTGGGCCAAACCCGAACCGGTTCCGACGAAGTTATCGACTAGAGCTGGCAGAGGGGTGGCGCCGATGTAGCTAGAGGTAGTAGTAGTATAAGATTAGCTGTTAACGGCCTCATGCCGTGGTTTGGGGGAGGGTGTTCTTAGCACTCACGAGCTGTAGATGGGGAGTGACCCTCTTCTTCTTGGTCGTGGTGCTCCCATGGTAGGAGTTAGAGGCGGTGGTCGGTGAGGAAAAAAGATCCCGTCTAAATAAGCTCGGTGGTCCATTAGATCCGGTGGATTTTTGCTATGTCGACGACGGCTCGACTGCTCCTGATCCGCTTGCTCCTACTCACCATGACGGTGATGAGGGGAGCGGGTTTGGTAGTGGTGGCAGTTCAAGATCGATTTTGTAGCAAGAAAGAAGCTCTACTTGCGAGAGTTTCCTAATGCAGGCGATGGTTTTTGGCGTACCCTATGGATGAATGGAGGTCACTCCCTTCTCTCGCCCGGTGACAATTGTCTCCGACCGGCGCCAGATGATCATCTTCAACCTCCAGGCCTTGATGTCGTTGCGGAGGCCCTTTGCGGACAATGCAACATGCCTCCCCCCTCTCACACCCAAGTGGTCTTGTCCCTAGCGTGGCTTTGATTCGTGGTGGAGGAGCTGGGCTCGACTGTGTTTTCAGATTTCTTGCTGAGGTCCTTTGTGCAAATTGTAAGGACTTTTTTGTAATTCCTAAAGTCTTGGAGTGCTTTTCTATAAAATGCATCGAGAATTAATGAAAGCTCCGGCTTCTGTTTAAAAAAAAGTACCAAAGCGACCTCCATCTAAATCTCCATCTTCCCGGAGCCAGGCGGAAGGGGGCGCTGGAAAGGCAACGGCTCAGGGCCGGACGCTGCCGCGCGAGAGCAGCTCGTCGTGCCCGGTCGGAGATGTGAGATCGAGAGGGAGCCACTATGCCCATGGCTCGTGCTTGCTGCGGTGCTGCTCGTCTGCGCAGAGTCCCTCCGCTGTGCAGCTCCGACGGCGGCAGTCGGCGCGGCGGTTTCACCACTCCTCGTCGAGGGTCGCCCACGAGCAGAATGGGGCGCCTCGGGGCTGACGGGTTCGTTCCCGTTGTCCTCTTTGGTGTTGTGAGCACCAGGAGTCACAGATCTGCATGGCATCCAGGGTAATCAACCAGTAATTTTGGTTACCCCCTTAGTGGATAACTATGCAAAACATTTTCTCACCGTTAAGCAAATTTCAATCGAATCTTAGTTCGGTAGATGTTTAGCACCCTTACCAGCTAACTCCGGTGTTTTTCAGGAACACACCAGAGTAAGGCATTTCAGTAATTTGATGATTATAGATGTACTTCCATTCATTTTCTTGAAATGTTGTATAGTACTTCTATCTGAGTATAAAATCCATTGCGTGTACTGCGCGTTTGGAGAGGAAGAAGAATAGTCCACATATTTTCAGAGGAGTTCACTTTGACATGCAGGGGTGGGCAAAACCTGTTTGAGTGGTTTCACCGGTTTGGGTTAATTCGTTTTTTTTTAACTAAATTGGAAGTTAGGATTTAGTCTGTGAAAGAAAATTAACTAGCACCTTATCAATCCGTTCGGACGGTTTGTCTGGTTCCAGTTTTTGCCCACCCGTATTGACATGGAATAAAATTCCGCATCTGTTGCAGGTCAAGGTGTGTGGCAGCACGGCGTATGTTGCGCAGACGGCATGGATTCAGAGTGGCACCATCGAGGAGAACATCCTGTTTGGGCAGCCGATGCACAGGGAGAGATACAGGGAGGCGATCAGGGTGTGCTGCCTGGAGAAGGACTTGGAGATGATGGAGTTCGGCGACCAGACTGAAATCGGCGAGCGGGGCATCAACCTCAGCGGCGGGCAGCAGCAGCGCATCCAGCTGGCGCGCGCCGTCTACCAGGACTGCGACGTCTACCTCCTTGATGACATCTTTAGTGCAGTTGACGCACACACCGGCAGTGAGATCTTCAGGGTACCACGTCATGATGTATCTCGTTTTAGAATGGTATAAGTGATACATTAGCAGCAGACTGAATCCCATTTTTGCAGGAATGTGTGAGAGGTGCTCTGAAGAACAAGACTGTAGTGCTTGTGACCCACCAAGTCGACTTTTTGCACAATGCCAATGTCATATATGTAAGTACATTGCATATTAGTCTTAATCATCCTTGGACCTTGGTTCAATGTGACACTATTGGTTTCACTGTTCAATTCTTCTAAAACAATCAATAGAAAAATCAAACTTATGAATGATCGATATACAACTTTTCCTTGACCTTTGTTGATAGACTATTGTTTTCTTGGTGATGGGGACACGTCTTTTACATTTATGAGTTGTACTTGCAGGTAATGAAGGATGGCATGATAGTGCAATCTGGCAAGTACAGTGAGCTCCTCAAGGCCGGCACCGACTTCACAGCGCTCGTTGCCGCGCACGATAGCTCCATGGAACTCGTGGAGAGTGCAACACCAGCAACTCAGATAGGCGACCGCCAGCTGCCCATCTCCCGCCAGCCATCAGGAAAAAGAAGCACATCCTCTAATGGCGATGCTGGTGCCTCCGTCACGGCTGTGGTCAAGTCTGAGAAGGCCTCAGCACGGCTAACCAAGGACGAGGAGCGTGCGAAGAGCCACGTTAGCTTTGATGTGTACAAGCAGTACATGACAAAGACTTGGGGGTGGTGGGGCCTGGCGGTGGTGATCTTCATATCCGTGTTGTGGCAAGTATGTGTGGTGGCCGGCGACTACTGGCTCTCATATGAGACCTCCGGCGAGTTCCAGCCATCGCTGCTCATCCAGGTGTATGTCATCATTGCAGCTGCCTCAGTGGTACTTGTCGCAGTTCGGTTGTTTCTTGTGGCCTTCATTAGCCTCCAGACGGCCAACCGGTTCTTCAAGCAGATCCTCCATAGCATCCTCCATGCTCCCATGTCCTTCTTTGACACCACGCCCTCCGGCAGGATCCTCACCAGGGTACATATACACACTGCATCTTAGAAATCAAGCATGTTTCATGTTCTGAATGTGTGTGTGACATGGTTTTACAGGCATCATCGGACCAGATGACTGTTGATCTCATGCTCCCGTTCTTATTCTGGATGATCTTGTCCATGTACATCTCGATGATCTGCGTGGTTGTTGTCACATGCCAAGTGGCATGGCCATCGGTCATTGCCATCATCCCGCTGGTGATACTCAACCTATGGTACCGGGTAAGTTACTTAATTCCGACAATCTGCACCTGCAATGCAAGAACACTATCTCACTGCATAGTTTTTTTTTGTGTGTGTTTTGATCTAGCTACTTGGCTAATTACCAACTACACTTGCAGGGTTACTACCTGTCGACATCTAGGGAGCTGACCCGTCTGGAGTCCATCACCAAGGCTCCAGTGATCAACCACTTCTCCGAGACCGTTCAGGGTGTTATCACCATCAGATGCTTCAGAAAGGGAGATAGCTTCTTCCAGGAGAACCTGAATCGCCTGAATTCTAGCTTAAAGATGGACTTCCACAACAATGGCGCCAATGAGTGGCTTGGCTTCCGCTTAGAGGTCATGGGAAGCTTTGCCCTTTGCATAACTGCCTTGCTCATGGTCACATTGCCCAGAAACTTCATCAAGCAAGGTATGCTTCTCTTCTTACAGTTTTCACATTCTATTTTTTTTTCCAGATGTCTAGTTGATTAATGACTTATGCTGATGAATTTTGAACTTCAAAGAAGTTACGGAATAGAAACCTTTCTGCAAATTCATGATTACTGTATTGCTCTCAACTCTCAAGTCTAAATAAGTACAGAGCAAATCTGTCAAATAATAGCTGCTCACAAGCGTCTTTGGAGAGCTGCAGTCATGCTTATGCCATACTGTTGTTGCTTATGATGCAGAATTCGTGGGTTTATCACTCTCCTATGGTCTATCCCTCAATGCCGTGTTCTTCTATACCATATGGATGAGTTGCATCATTGAAAACAGAATGGTCTCAGTCGAGAGGATAAAGCAGTTCACAAACATCCCATCTGAGACAGAATGGAGGATCAAGGATTGTTTACCTGATGCAAACTGGCCAACAAAAGGAGATATCAATATCATTGATCTCAAGGTAACTTCTTGTTGGTACTTTTTATTTGACAATACATATGGCATAATATCTTTAAGATGCTAAACTGCATCGATTAGCGGCATCTTATGATAGCTAATAGCTTCTTGATATTCTCTTGACACAGAAACATACAAACTGAACAACAAATTTATGTGCGTGTATACTGTATATATGCAGGTTAGGTATCGGCATAACACTCCACTAGTGTTGAAGGGAATCACAATAAGTATACTCGGAGGAGAGAAGGTCGGAGTCGTCGGTAGAACAGGCAGTGGGAAATCAACGCTGATCCAAGCCTTTTTCCGAATGGTCGAGCCTTCCGAGGGGAAGATAGTAATCGACGGTGTTGACATCTGTACTTTAGGACTCCACGATTTGAGGTCTCGGTTTGGTATCATCCCACAAGAGCCTGTCCTTTTTGAGGGAACGATTCGTAGCAACATTGACCCGCTTGAGAAGTACTCCGATGAGGAAATTTGGCAGGTATTTAACCAGCAACAAGTCTAAAGTTCTCCTCTTGTACAAAATGTGCTACTCCCTCGGATCCAATTTAATTGTCGCAGGTTTAGGAAAAGTTTTGCCTAAATGTTGCCTAAACCTGTGACAATTAAATCTGATCGGATGTTATATCACTTTTTTGCATCCTAAACTTGGTTCATTTTAGGCCTTGGATCGTTGTCAGCTCAAAGAAGCCGTGGTTTCGAAACCTGAAAAGCTTGAGGCATCAGGTACTAAATCCAATTATTATCTTAATATTGTTCACTATTTTGACTCTAGATACTGGTTCTACCTCAGAGCATGCACATGAGCTAATACAGATTTTGGTGTAATAGTAGCTCCATTACTTGAATGAACAAATTCACCATAATCTCTTAATCTTTGTGCATTAGTCATAGACTTCTTTAAGTACAACATGTTGCTAGAACTCAACATTCGTGGCACCTGCATATATATACTAATATTCTGGTACCATTGCCATGTCTATATACCTTAGTTGTCGATAACGGTGAGAATTGGAGCATGGGGCAACGTCAGCTGCTTTGTCTGGGTAGGGTAATGCTGAAACGCAGCAGGGTACTGTTCATGGACGAGGCCACAGCCTCGGTGGACTCCCAAACCGATGCCGTGATTCAGAGGATCATCCGGGAAGACTTCGCGGCATGCACGGTCATCACCATCGCGCACAGGATACCGACGGTCATGGACTGCGACAGAGTTCTGGTTATCGATGCTGGTAACAAATTAACAGCCTGAAGTTTTATCACTTTGTTCTCTAAGTTCATACACTGAAAATTCAGAACCAATTCATCTCATCTGTTGCTCAATGAGTTTAGTCATCCGCTACCTAATGATCTGAACGATTGTTGTGATACTTATCAGGACTATCTAAGGAGTTTGACCGGCCTGTCAACCTGATCGAGAGGCCATCGCTGTTTGGAGCATTGGTTCAAGAGTACGCAAACCGGTCATCGGACGCGTCCTAGGCTAGCATCTGAAGAAATTTTGGCTGGGTTTTGTCCACTTTTTTTTTACTTTGCTTTTTTGCCGAAATGGTGGCCCTGGCGGGAGGGGCTGTGTGCTGCCAAGTTTTATTGAGTCGCCCTGAGAAGTGATTCAAACCATAGGGTACACCATTCTCAGAGGTATGTTCCACCTGGAAGTTACCTTATGTTCCATATACTGTACTAGCAAGGAGCAGTCCAGCACTAGACATAGATAGAGCAAGTTGCATTGTCACAGTTGTACGGAAATTTTGACAAATTTTGAGCTGACATGTTGAATGTTATGATGTTGTGAGAACTTATGTAATTGTTCTCATCGGACACTTTAGGCGAATTCCATGCTTGTAAGTTGCGCTTGTATTATTTTTGCCTGGGTAAATAACGTTGGCCGGCCACACTTTGTTTAGGCTCTCAGTGATCTCCATTCTTTCAGCCTCGCTGTGCTTGCACACCAAGGATGGCGATTTATCCATGCACCTGAATCCTTATGTGCTCAGGCGTTACGTGCAAAGTGAACCTGTGAATGGAATGAGCTACATTTGGATGAGTATTCTGAAGGGACTTGCTGTTCTAAAAGAAGGCATTGTTTGTAGAACCGGCGATGGTTTGCGTGTTCGCATATGTGACTATCCTCAAGACTCATGCCCGACATAATGGTGAATAAATTGATTAAAATCAGGACCGTAATTAACATGCAAGCAGTTTTCATCAGGATGATGTGCCGCTTATTCTGAGAAAGTTAGGAAATCATCATGATGGACCTGGAGCTTGCATTAGATCGGCGGTGGGAATTTTGAGCTGGCACGTTGATGTTGAGAGAACTTATGGAATTGTTCTCATTGTACTTTAGGCGAATTGCATTCTTGTAAGTTGCACTTGCATTATTCCCTCAAAAAAAGTTGAACTTGCATTATTTTTGCCTGGGAAATATTGTAGGCCTGCCACACCTTGGCCACCACACTATGTTTAGACTTCGTGTTCTCCATTCTTTCAACCTTGCTATGCTTGCACAAGGATATCGATTTATCCATGCACTTGAATCCTTATGTGCTCTTACTTCTCCAATGGTGCTATCCTTTTGGCCGAACCTGTGAATGGAATGAGCCAAGTTTGGATGAGTATGCTGAAGGTTCTCCTACACATGCTCTTGCATACAAGTATGATTAAAACAAGAACTTAAGAACAGGATACATAATATGTATTTACCAATACATCTTACACGTAATAAAATTTCAATCTCAAATATCATCTCATAAAACAAATATCTACCATATAGAAATTACATACATGACCATAATCATGTTGGGAAACTAATATGGTACTAAACAATGATAGTATGAGAGAGAGATCAAGCTACTGCCATAAACTTATAGTCTAGAGGTGGACTACTCCCTCTTCATTACGAAGACGGTGTTGATGATGTTGGAGAGGATGGAGATCCAACCGAGGATGGCTCCGGTGGCGTATTCCTATCTAATATGCGCTGGTTCTGGATTTTTTTGGTGTTCCTTTGTTTTCTCCGCCTCCTCTCTAAGATCGTGTCGAAAGACCTTTTTATAAACGTTTTTAGGTAAGACTTCGAGTTAGAGTTGAAGATGGACGGCTGCGGACTCTCGAGTTAGAGTTTGGGAGGGTTTGCCAGGAGGAATGTAGTCCTGTTAAAAAGGACACGGCGACAGTTCCCCTGCATCACTGACGGGTGGGACCGGCAGAAGCATCGAGAGGACACGTCTGGACGCGGCAACTGTCTGTTCCACCGCATTCCAGGCCCATTTTTTGGCCGGGATTGCACCGAAATGGACAGGTCTGGTGCGCTCCTTCTGTTTGCAGGTGTCCATTGGGATGTTCCCTCCATCCGGTCGGACCGATTTGGACGCGGGCGGTCCCGTAATGCCGTTGGAGATGCCCTTATGACCTGGGCCAACGTACCGATCACGACTTGAAAATACTTTATAAACCAGAGCATCCACACTTAAACCATACACACACAAACATCAAAGGGGATCCCAGGGAGAAGAAGCAGGGGCAAAAATCTGGCAAGAGAGTTGTAGTTTACTGGCTGGAGCGGTCTGGATGGCGAGCCATGAGCACTCTAAGCCTCACCACCACTAGGATTGCCTCTCCTCATGTCTCCATCTTCCTCTTTGTATCTCTCTCTCCCTTCACACCCTCGCTCTCTATCTCTCTGGTCGCTGGTAATCGACCAACCAACAACACAAAGCAAATGAAGGCCACACACGTACAAGGGCCCTATTGACTTTCTAGGATCAACTAGGCTAGATCTAACATGTAGTACTTTCTCTATAGATTAAACACATGTTGGTGAAGGGAATATGTACTGAGAGGAAATAATAAAGTTGTTATTGTGTATATTCCAAGTTTATGATAAATGTTTATTTTGCATGCTATAATTGTATTAATACGGAAATGTTAATACATGTGTATTTAATAAAAAAAATAGAAAATTATTAGTTATGCCTCTCTTATAAACTAGCTCATTGATTAACAAGATGATCAAAAGTTTCCTGATCATAGACATTGGATGTTGTTAATAACAAGGTCACAAAATTATTGGAATGGTGTGATGAACATTCATCCGAAGTATAACATTACGATCAAAGTCATTGTGTTTATATTGCTATAACATCATACGAAGTAATCCTAATCCTTAGACCATGAGATCATGTCAATCACTAACACTAGAAGAGTATTTTGATAACATCAAACGTCACACCGTAACAGGGTGACTATAAAGATGACTTTAGTGCTACAAAGGTGTTATGTTGAGGCTCATGGATCAAGAGTGAAATTTGTCCATCCCGATGACGGAGAGATATACTCTAGGCCCTCTCGGTGATACCATATTAGTTAGCTTGCAAGCAAGTGATCACTAGAATGTTATATCACGGGAACAAGAAAAGAGTACATGTAGGTAACGAGTTCAAACTAGGTATGAAGATACCGATGATCGAATCTCGTATATGTAATATATCGCGAGACAAAGGGATTTAAGTTACTGGAGTATAAGGTTCTCACGATCACAAGAAGTCATCGTTGAATGTGTGAGAGTCAATATGGTTCTCCAGGTCCCGCTTCTGATTATTGATCTGAGAGGGGTCTCGATCATGTTCGTATTATTCACGAACCATAGGGTGACACACTTAAGAGACACTGACACCATTTGGAACAAATAGTTTCTAGACGAAAAGATTTACAAAGCGCATGGATTATTTCACTAGACACCGGAATTGTTTCGGATGAAATTGCTGAAAGTGTTTCTGCATGTGAAATAGATTACTAGCAAGGGGTTTTATGTGAATGTTTGTTAATTAATGTAATTGACAAAATTTGAATAAATAAATAAAAGGAATTTTATTTAAAGAGAGATTACATTAAATTTGGTGAAAATTTAATGGGAATATGAGTGGGTTTTTGAGTGGAGAAATGGAGGGTCATCTTTATTGAGTGGAGCTCCCTCCACATGAATGAGGAAGAGGAGGAGGCACCCTCCATGGTGCGCCGTCCATGGGGAGGGGCTGCCCCCTCTCCTATAAAAGGCCCCCTTCTCACTCCATCTCACTCACACCTCCTCGTGAAGGATCTCTCTCCCCCTCTAGTTTATACCCCATGGTCTCGGACTAGCGAGATACATGTTCCCGATGGCTTTTAATTTGGAAAGATTTGTTTCTTTTGCTGCATCGCTGGAGCGAGGAGGCGGAGGTTGCTCGGTGGCTTGGACGTGTGTGCGAGCATGGATGCGCTGCTGTTTTGCGGCGCTGAACTTCTTCTCGATCTTGAGATCGGCAAGTGTTCGTCTACGTCATCCATGAGTACAACCTCATTAAACTTTATCGGTCTACAAGGGTATGTTCTCTATGGATGTATATCCACCGGTTGCTTGTATCTAGTAGATAGATCTTGGTATTTAGTTGTTCCCATCGTAGGAAATTTTTTATTTTCTATATTGTGAACCCTTTAGTCGGTACTGCTAGTCACTGAGAGAGATCAGAGAGGGAACATACCTTCTCCTTGGCTAGAGGAGGTTGACGATGTGGCCATGGTGAGCAACGGCGATGGCGCAAGCGGGTGTGGGTTAGGCGACGGTAGTGAAGCTTCCTGTCACTACTGCGTGTAACATGCCAAAAATATTGAACAATGATTATCAATTCCAATCACCAAAATTAGGGTTAACAAAAACTTTTGTTAATTAAAATCATATGAATGCATGTGTGTATGTGATGATTGTATGAATGCATGAATGGACTTGTGTGATTGTTGTGACTAGCAAGGGTTGGTTTAAAGATGAAAACAACATCATCTAAATCAAATCCAAGCAGAAACAAATCAAGAGAAATTCAAAAACAAACCCAAATAAGCAAATGGTCACTTTTGTCAATCTTGCTCACTATACCACTTTGAATGTTTCTAGTCCAAGATTTCAAACAAAAATAATTCCATTTCTTTTCACCCCTTGCTAGACCTAGTAAAAGTGAACCCAAGCCCACCTTTCAAACTCACAGAAACATTTGGCAACTTGATTCAAATGACAATTCAAAATTGAATCTAGTTCATATGTGAAGATCACCAATTCTCAAAAACCAACCAAACCAATGCACCTTGACAAAACTAACTAACCAGAGACTACCTAGTATGTGACCAGTACACCCACCAAGTTTGAACCAAAAATTCCAATTCAAATCTCTTTCGGCCATTTCATCAAACACCTTGCAAGCAGGAATCAAACAAAACACAAAACACTATAGTAAGCAGTGATTTTGCCAACCTTGTTTCCTCTCTAGCTCACACTACACCCTTAGTAGATGATCAAACTAAATTAACTAGCTTTAGCTCACTGTAAGCTTGCCACTGCCATCGATGGTGAGCATGTTGAGCCTCAACTTGCCACCCCATTGTCGACAGCAAGCTAGTAGCTTCCCTAGCCGCGCCAAACTTGTCTGGGACACTGACCACCGTCCACTGCCACCCCCTGTCCAACGCCAAGGCACTACCAGCCCCTGGACCACTCATCCCGAGCGTGTCCAGCTTCTCTGCGAGCATGCCAAGAGCGCGCCAGAGCGCCGCACCCGACACGCGAGCACAGACCGCGCACCGCCCTCGCCGCTTGCGTGCGTGATCACCACCGTCCCAGGAACCGCTAGGACATGCCCGTTCGTCACCGCGCGACCAGGAGAGCCCGTGCCCCATTAAACTTCCCGTCGGACCCGCCCAGAGCACCGCAGCGTTTCGACCAATCCGTACCGCCCCACGCCTCGCAACCATGCCGTTGAGCTTCGCCAGGGAGCACATCACTGTTGGGGTTCGTAGCATGGAAAACAAAAATTTTCTATCGCATACAAACAAACAAGCCAAGATCTATCTACTAGATTGTAGCAACGAGTCGATGGAATAACTTACCCTCGAAGATTCCAAAGCGGTTAACGAGAGCAGATTCTCGTGGGTGATGTAGTCGTACTCTTTCCGATCTCAAGATCACGTAGACGATCCTTCCGGCGCCACGTTCCGGCAGCGCTCCCGCAGTCGGTCACACGTTCGGTACTCGACGAAGACCTTCCTCTCCCTTGTTCCAGCAGGCAGCGGAGGTTGTAGCACTCTCCTCGCGATTCCGGCAGCACAACGGCGTGGTACCGGAAGTAGAGGGGAGATCCCGCAGGGCTTCGTCTTAAGCCGGTGCGAGTATGGTGGAGCTTATGAGAGAGGCTATTAGTGGTCTAGTAATTAGACACACCAATTAGAAGGCTCTAATCTGAAGGCTAGTGCAATTAGAAGCTCTAAACCGAAATAGCTCTAAACCGGGGTTTAGATCTAGGGTTTAGTTTAGAGGATAGGAACTTGTGTGTCTTGGGAGGGGTAGCCCTGCCCCTCCCTTTATAGGTGGGAGGGCCGGCGGCCAAGGGGAGGGAGTGGAGTCCCTCCCCAACTCGGCCTAGGTGGGGCGCCGGCTTGGGGAGGAGGACTCCTCCCTCAAGTCGGTTTCCTCCTCTCCTCCCACTTCCCAAAACTGCCGTTTGACTTTCAAACTAGCCGTTTGACTTTTTCAATTTAGGATTCAATTTAATCCTTTATTTGGGACAGCAAGAACACTTAGTACATGATGCAATCATTCCATCTTATAATAACACATTCATGTACCCTTCCCCCTCCGGAGTGCCGGACATTCCGGGACCTTCTAGAATGTTCCCGATGGAAACACCGGAACCATTCCCCAACTCCGAAACGGGACTTTCCTTATATGAATCTTATTCTCCGGACCATTCCGGATCACCTCGTGATATCCCGGATCCCATCCGAGACTCCGAACAACATTCGGTCTCTTTCTCATAATACCATAACTACTTAAAACAACGTCGAATCCTTAAGTGTGCCTCCCTACGATTCGTGAATTATGCGGACATGATCGAGACACTTCTCCGAGCAATAACCAATAGAGGAATCTGGAAATTCATATGGCTCCCACATATTTCTACGATTACTTTGCGATCGAATGAACCACTTACATACGATACCAATTTCCCTTTGTCTCACGATATGTTACTTATCCGAGGTTATGATCGTCGGTATCTCTGCATACCTAGTTCAACCTCGTTACTGATAAGTACTCTTTTCTCGTTCCCGTGATATGTGATCCCTTGTGACCAAGTCACATGCTTGCAAGCTAATTGGATGACATTTCACCGAGAGGGCCCAGAGTATATCTATCTGTCATGTGGATGGACAAATCCCACTCTTGATCCATGTGTTTCAACCAATACTTTCCAAACACTCAATGCCACCTTTATAACCACCCTGTTACGGTGTGGTGTTTGATGTCATCAAAGCATCCATCCAGTAAAGGTGATATGCATGATCTCATGGTCGAAGGAATTAGGTTACTATGTATCAGAAAGCATATAGCAATTGAACTATTGAAATGACTTGATCTTTATGCTACGCTTGTCTATAGGAGTATGTCCACCATATCATTCTCCTAATGATATGATCTTGTTGTTGATAACATCTCAATGTTCATGATATGGAAACCACAATCATCAATCAACCAACAAGCTAGTGAAGTATAGAGGCTATACTAGGGACTTCAAATTAAGTTTACAAATCACACAAGTATTAATGGTTTCCTTGTCAATACTATTATAGCATGAATGTAAACATTTATCATAAACACAAAGATATAATAATAACTGCATTTATTATTGCCTCTAGGGCATATCTCCAACAGTCTCCCACTTGCACTAGAGTCATCTAATCTAGATTACATGGTAATATACCGAACACCCATGGCAGTTTGGTGTTGGTCATGTTTTGCCCTCGGGAGAGGTTTAGTCAACGGATCCGCCACATTCAGATCTGTGTGTACTTTGCAAATCTTTATATCCCCATCCTGGATATGTTCTCGAATAGCGTGAAAACGTAGCTTGATATGCTTCAGCTTCTTGTGTGACCTTGGTTCTTGCGCATTGGCTATGGCGCCCATGTTATCATAGTAGATAGACATTGGGTCCAGCGCACTAGGAACCACACCCAGTTCTGTAATGAACTCTTTCATCCATATCGCTTCTTGTGAAGCCTCTGAAGCAGCCATGTATTCCGATTCAGTTGAAGATCTCGCCACAACGCTTTGCTTTGCACTCCTCCAGCTTACTGCTGCACCATTCAAAATAAATACGTATCCAGATTGTGATTTAGAATCATCCGGATCGGTGTTCCAACTAGCATCGGTGTAACCATTAACAACGAGCTGTTCATCACCTCCATAAGAAAGAACCATATCCTTAGTTCTTCTCAAGTACTTAAGGATGTTTTTGACCGCTGTCCAATGATCCACTCCTGGATCACTTTGATATCTGCTAGTTAAACTAACAGCATATGCAATGTCGGGTCTAGTACATAGCATGGCATACATTAGAGATCCTATGGCTGAGGCATAGGGAGTCTTACTCATCCTTTCTCTATCTTCTGCCGATGTCGGACTTTGAGTTTTACTCAAGGTCGTATTGGGCAACATGGGCAAGAACCCTTTCTTGCTTTCTTCCATTCCAAACCTCTTTAGAACTTTGTCCAAATATGTACTCTGTGACAATGATATTTGGCGTTTCGATCTATCTCTATAAATCTTTATGCCTAATATGTAAGCTGCTTCGCCAAGATCTTTCATTGAAAAACTATTATTCAAATATTCCTTGACACTATTAAGAAGGTCTACATCATTCCCAATCAACAATATGTCATCCACATACAGTATTAAGAATGCTACAGAGCTCCCACTCACTTTCTTGTAAATACAAGCTTCTCCATAAGTTTGTATAAAACCAAAACTTTTGATTACCTTATCAAAACGTTGATTCCAACTTCGGGATGCTTGCTTCAATCCATAGATGGACCGTTGAAGTTTGCATACCTTGTTAGCATCTTTAGAATCGACAAAACCTTTGGGTTGCATCATATACAACTCTTCATCAATGTCTCCATTGAGGAATGCTGTTTTGACATCCATCTGCCATATCTCATAATCATAATATGCAGCGATTGCTAACATAATCCTCACAGACTTTAGCTTCGCTACCGGTGAGAAAGTCTCATCGTAGTCAACTCCTTGAATTTGTCGAAACCCTTTTGCGACAAGTCGAGCTTTATAGACAGTAACATTACCATCAGCATCTGTTTTCTTCTTGAAAATCCATTTGTTCTCGACAGCCTTTCGGCCATCCGGTAAGTCCACCAAAGTCCATACTTGGTTTTCGTACATGGATCCAATCTCGGATTTCATGGCTTCTTGCCATTTATTGGAATCTGGGCTCATCATTGCTTCCTCATATGTCTCGGGGTCATCGGTGTTGTCCACCAACATGACACTCATAACGGAATCATACCAATCTGGAGTGGTACGAGTTCTCGTTGACCTTCGAGGCTCTGTAGCAACTTCAACCGAAGTTTCATGATCACCATCATTAGCTTCCTCTCTTATTGGTGCAGGCACCACAGGAACTTCTTCCGGCGCTGCGCTACTCGCAATTTCGAGAGAAGGTTCGACAACCTCGTCGAGTTCTACTTTCCTTCCAGTCACTTCTTTCGAGAGAAATTCCTTCTCTAGAAAGGATCCATTCTTGGCAACGAAGATTTTGCCTTCGGATCTATGATAGAAGGTATACCCAATAGTTTCCTTCGGGTATCCTATGAAGACGCATTTTTCCGCTTTGGGTTCAAGCTTGTCCGGCTGTAACTTCTTTACATAGGCTTCGCATCCCCAAACTTTAATGAACGACAATTTAGGTTTCTTCCCAAACCATAATTCATACGGTGTCGTTTCAACGGATTTAGACGGTGCCCTATTTAAAGTGAATGCGGCTGTTTCTAATGCATAACCCCAAAATGATAGCGGTAAATCTGTAAGTGACATCATAGACCGAACCATATCTAAGAGAGTTCGATTACGACGTTCGGACACACCATTACGCTGTGGTGTTCCCGGCGGTGTCAATTGTGAAAGTATTCCGCACTTCTTTAAATGCTCGCCAAACTCGTAACTTAGATATTCACCTCCACGATCAGAACGTAGAAATTTAATCTTCTTGTTACGTTGATTCTCTACCTCACTTTGAAACTCCTTAAACTTCTCGAAAGTTTCGGACTTATGTTTCATGAAATAGATATACCCATATCTACTCAAGTCATCCGTGAAGGTAAGAACATAACGATAACCACCGCGCGAAACTACACTCATTGGACCACACACATCGGTATGTATGATTTCCAATAAGTCCGTAGCTCGCTCCATCATACCAGAAAATGGAGTCTTAGTCATTTTACCCATCAGACATGCTTCGCATCTTTCAAGTGATTCAAAATCAAGTGATTCAAGAAGTCCATCGGAATGGAGTTTCTTCATACGTTTCACTCCAATGTGACCAAGACGACAGTGCCACATATAGGTCAAATTATCGCTTGATTTCAAACGTTTAGCTTCAATATTGTTGATATGTGTATTTCTACTATCGAGATTCAATAAGAATAGACCATCTATCAAAGGTGCATGTGCGTAAAACATATTACTCATATAAATCGAACAACCATTATTCTCGGATTTAAACAAGTAACCGTCTCGCAATAAACAAGATCCTGATATAATGTTCATGCTTAACGCAGGCACTAAATAACAATTATTTAAGTATAAAACTAATCCCGATGGTAGATGAAGAGGTAGCGTGCCGACCGCGATCACATCAACCTTTGATCCGTTTCCCACGCGCATCGTCACCTCGTTCTTCACTAGCTTCCGTTTATTCTGCAGCTCCTGTTTCGAGTTACAAATATGAGCAACCGAACCAGTATCAAATACCCAGGCACTACTACGAGTACTAGTGAGATACACATCAATAACATGTATATCAGATATACCTTTCTTCTTGATGTTGCCGTTCTTCAAATCCGCCAAGTACTTTGGGCAATTCCGCTTCCAGTGACCTACTCCCTTGCAGTAAAAGCACTCAGTATCAGGCTTAGGTCCAGCCCTGGTCTTCTTCGTCGGCGTGGTAGCTTTCTTACCACCCTTCTTGAAGTGTCCCTTTTGCTTAGACTTGCCTTTCTTGAATTTGGTGGTCTTATTGACCAACAACACTTGGTGCTCTTTCTTGATCTCCACTTCTGCAGATTTTAACATGGCAAAGAGTTCTGGCAACGTCTTGTTCATGTTCTGCATGTTGTAGTTCATCACAAAGTTCTTGTAACTTGGTGGTAGTGATTGGAGGACACGGTAAATCCCCAAAGCATTAGGAATCACTATACCCAAGCTTTGAAGTTTGTTTGCGTGCCCAGACATCTCAAGCACATGCTCACTGACGGAGCTGCCCTCTTCCATCTTGCAGTTAAAGAACTTTTCAGAAGCTTCATAACTTTCAATTGCCGCATGAGTCTCAAAAATCAATTTGAGATCCTTGACAATATCATATGGGTCTGATTCCTCAAACCTTTTCTGAAGCTCCGATTCCAAACCATACAAGATAGCACACTGAACTATGGAGTACTGATTCTTCCGAGCGAGGTAAACATTTTTTACTTCATCGGGAGCATCAGCTGCAGGTGGGTCACCCAGCGGTGCATCCAGCACATAGGTCAAATTACCAGCTGTGAGGACAATCCTCAAATTGCGGAACCAATCCGCGAAGTTGCTTCCATTGTTTTTCAAATTTTCTTTCTCTAGGAACGCATTAAAATTGATGGTAGGGGCTGCCATTGATCTACAACATATTTGCAAAAGTTTAGACTAAGTTTATGACAAATTGAGTTCAAATTAATGATAAAATTAATCTAGGTGAACTCCCACTCAAAACAATATCCCTCACATTGTTTTAGTGATCACACGAACCAAATCCACCATATCAACACCGATCATCACGAGAGTTGACATAGTTTCAATGGCGAACAATCGACATGTTCATCACATCTACTATATGATTCATGCTTTACCTTTCGGTGATCCGTGTTCCTGAGACCATGTCTGTACATGCTAGGCTCGTCAAGATCAAACCTTAGTTACCGCATAAGCAAATCTGGCTTGCTTACGTTGTATTCACTCGTGGAATCTATCACACCCGACCATCACGTGGTGCTTCGAAACAACAAGTTTTAGCAACGGTGCATACTAAGGGTGAACACTTTAGAACTTGAAATTTTGTGCATGAGGGATCATCTTATAATGCTACCGTCGTCTACTAAGCAATACAAGATGCATAAAGGATTAACATCACATGCAATTCAAAATATGTGATATGATATGGCCTTTCTTCTCATGCTTCCGATCTCCATCTTCAAGCACGAACATGATCTCCATCATCACCGGGATTGCATCAAGGTCCATGACGCTCCTCCATGGTTGTCGTCCACCAGCTTCAACTATTACAACTACTTTGAATAGACACGCAGGTCTTAACTGAAATTAAAGACAACCATATGGCTCCTGCCGGTTGCCGACTTACAATAAGGAACATTGCATACATCAAATATAATCACAATCATGGCCATATCACATCACTGCACACCCCTGCAAAACAAAGTTAGACGCCTCTACTTTCTTTGCATATTTTACGTGGTTTGGGGCTTTCAATAAGTGTCGTTCTAACTTACGAACAAGAACCACAACATTGATACTAGCATTGTTGATCACCCGTTGTAAATTGGATCTTAACTATGCTAGGAGAAACAGACACCCGCAAAGCCACTTATGCAATACAAGTTGCATGTCAAGCGTGGAGCAAGTCTCATGAACAATGTCATGTAAGGTTAGCCCGGGCCGCTTCATCCCAACATACCGCCAGATGCAAAGTACACAAGAAGTAATCGACAATAAAAGCATCAATGCCCACAATGACCATTGTGTTCTACTCGTGCAACAGATCTACATATAGACACGGCTCTGATACCACTGTTGGGGTTCGTAGCATGGAAAACAAAAAATTTCTATCGCATACAAACAAACAAGCCAAGATCTATCTACTAGATTGTAGCAACGAGTCGATGGAATAACTTACCCTCGAAGATTCCAAAGCGGTTAACGAGACCAGATTCTCGTGGGTGATGTAGTCGTACTCTTTCCGATCTCAAGATCGCGTAGACGATCCTTCCGGCGCCACATTCCGGCAGCGCTCCCGCAGTCGGTCACACGTTCGGTACTCGACGAAGACCTTCCTCTCCCTTGTTCCAGCAGGCAGCGGAGGTTGTAGCACTCTCCTCGCGATTCCGGCAGCACAACGGCGTGGTACCGGAAGTAGAGGGGAGATCCCGCAGGGCTTCGTCTTAAGCCGGTGCGAGTATGGTGGAGCTTATGAGAGAGGCTATTAGTGGTCTAGTAATTAGACACACCAATTAGAAGGCTCTAATCCGAAGGCTAGTGCAATTAGAAGCTCTAAACCGAAATAGCTCTAAACCAGGGTTTAGATCTAGGGTTTAGTTTAGAGGATAGGAACTTGTGTGTCTTGGGAGGGGTAGCCCTGCCCCTCCCTTTATAGGTGGGAGGGCCGGCGGCCAAGGGGAGGGAGTGGAGTCCCTCCCCAACTCGGCCTAGGTGGGGCGCCGACTTGGGGAGGAGGACTCCTCCCTCAAGTCGGTTTCCTCCTCTCCTCCCACTTCCCAAAACTGCCGTTTGACTTTCAAACTAGCCGTTTGACTTTTTCAATTTAGGATTCAATTTAATCCTTTATTTGGGACAGCAAGAACACTTAGTACATGATGCAATCATTCCATCTTATAATAACACATTCATGTACCCTTCCCCCTCCGGAGTGCCGGACATTCCGGGACCTTCTAGAATGTTCCCGATGGAAACACCGGAACCATTCCCCAACTCCGAAACGGGACTTTCCTTATATGAATCTTATTCTCCGGACCATTCCGGATCACCTCGTGATATCCCGGATCCCATCCGAGACTCCGAACAACATTCGGTCTCTTTCTCATAATACCATAACTACTTAAAACAACGTCGAATCCTTAAGTGTGTCTCCCTACGGTTCGTGAATTATGCGGACATGATCGAGACACTTCTCCGAGCAATAACCAATAGAGGAATCTGGAAATTCATATGTCTCCCACATATTTCTACGATTACTTTGCGATCGAATGAACCACTTACATACGATACCAATTTCCCTTTGTCTCACGATATGTTACTTATCCGAGGTTATGATCGTCGGTATCTCTGCATACCTAGTTCAACCTCGTTACTGATAAGTACTCTTTTCTCGTTCCCGTGATATGTGATCCCTTGTGACCAAGTCACATGCTTGCAAGCTAATTGGATGACATTTCACCGAGAGGGCCCAGAGTATATCTATCCGTCATGTGGATGGACAAATCCCACTCTTGATCCATGTGTTTCAACCAATACTTTCCAAACACTCAATGCCACCTTTATAACCACCCTGTTACGGTGTGGTGTTTGATGTCATCAAAGCATCCATCCAGTAAAGGTGATATGCATGATCTCATGGTCGAAGGAATTAGGTTACTATGTATCAGAAAGCATATAGCAATTGAACTATTGAAATGACTTGATCTTTATGCTACGCTTGTCTATAGGAGTATGTCCACCATATCATTCTCCTAATGATATGATCTTGTTGTTGATAACATCTCAATGTTCATGATATGGAAACCACAATCATCAATCAACCAACAAGCTAGTGAAGTATAGAGGCTATACTAGGGACTTCAAATTAAGTTTACAAATCACACAAGTATTAATGGTTTCCTTATCAATACTATTATAGCATGAATGTAAACATTTATCATAAACACAAAGATATAATAATAACTGCATTTATTATTGCCTCTAGGGCATATCTCCAACAATCACCGCCCCCTAACATCGCCCATGCTAGTAGCTCGCTGTGCCGACGACCACGATGAGCTTAGACCGCGCCCGTCGGTCCCCTCTTGGCACTATAAATAGAGGCCACCCCCGTTCAATTTCTTCACACCAACACACTCCCCTCTCTCTCAGAACCACCTAACCTCATCCCCGGAGCAAGGCGAGCACCAGGTGGCCGGAATTTCGCCGGAGTCTACCGCGGAGGAGGAGAAGAGGAGCCAGCGATTGGAGCCGCCCCAGGAGGATCCACCGGTACCAGGAGGTTCGCTGTTATCGACTTCGTCGTTCGCCCCCATCTCTGACCCTCGCCCGAGCCCCGGTGAGACTCACACGACCCCCACTGGCCGCGCTAGGGTTTAGTCTCGCCGGCGTTGTCCGACGGAGACGATAAGTCACAGCCGTTCGATTAGAAGTTGATCGTGTGGTTTAGATTGCCCCGTACCGTTTCGCACCCCTCGGTCTCGCTGACTGGTGGGGATAACCACTTAAACTCACCCGCGCGCGCTGTGTGCCGTGGGCCGGCCCAGTTAACTTCCTACATGACCTAGTAGTTTGAATTTAGGTTTTTCCATTTAGTTTCAAACCTAGTTATATACCTAGATTCAAAAATCAACCCAGCTCGATTCACTGAACCAAATTGCATGAAATCAATTTTGTTAGAAAGGTACTGGAATTCTTAATCCAAGCCCGTTGGATTCAAATCATTTAGAATTGTAGATCACCTATAGTAAAAATAACAAGGCATAAGCTTTTTTGCATTCAAATATTTTTCAAAATGCAAGTACAAAAGCTTTTGAGTTGATTCCAACTCTCAAATATCACATTGGATAAGACCTTTCTGAATATATAAAAATATCTAGGTTTACTTGCAGAAATAATGGACAAGTAATAAAAGAATGCCCCATAGGCATTTCTAGTCACTTTATTTAATTAAATAAAAAGGTTAAACCTTATTAATTTGTGACACCACTTTAAGTCACATTCCCAAGTACTGAAATATGTGGTGATGACATGTGTCAATATGATCCCATATTTTAGTTGGAGAATATTAAATCTTAAGTAGTTTTTCAATGAGTAGAAATTACTTTTCTAAAATAAAATAATCCAAACCTTGCCTTAATGTTTGTAATGTTTGTGATGATGCTAGATCATCTAGTGAAAACCTTGGTGTGATAAATAGAGTTAGTTAAGTATTGTTTGGTGATTGTGTACCTCGTATTTATTTATAGACATTAGTACCGACCAAGGATAGGAGGAGGAAGGAGACTACTACGAGGAAGAAGCCGGGGAGAACTTCAATCACTGCTCTGCACAAGGCAAGCCTAACACTACAAGTGAACTTAGCAAGTTATCCTAGCAAGCTAACACTTGCAACTATGAAAGTTAGATAACCTATGCAATGCATTAAGCATGCTTGGTTAGATAAATTGGATTACACCCAATCCTAGTTTTACTTGCAAGCTTAGTTATTTTATTTCTTTATCAAAGCTTTCTATTGGAGTTTATTTAGTGACTTGTAGATTTTAGAAAGATATATGAAGGTAGCATAAAGAGTATAAAACTTGGCCTAAATTAGATAATCTTGATGTCATCCTAAGGCATGAGATTGAACTTAGATCATTCCCACTTGTTTACCACCCCTCATTAGTGTTTACCCCCACTTATAGATGCTAGTGCTAAATCTAAAACTTGATCACTTTAGATGGGAATACTTGGTGAAAATGGTTATGAAAACCTTAGAATGATGAGTCATTCTACTGAAATATTTTGACATGTGTTCTTGAACACCAGATGATTTTGATGATGAAAATGTTAAGGCATGAGCCTTAGCCCTTTATAAAACTGATGGTTGTCTGGATGCGATACCATTCCAATTTTACCGTATAACCACAATACCCGAAATTTGGGTAGGGCTTGACTGGAAATTTATATACCTTAGTATGGGTTCCCTTGCGGCCAAGGTTTGAGCTGAGGCTACCTTGTGAAGATTGTCCATTTGTGCAGTTCCCAAGGTGACAGTTGGTCATGGTTGGGAGGCCAAACTCACAGGAGAGGTGCCTATACTAGGGCGTGTAATTGAAAGGTTAGGATTGATTATCCGCATACTGAGTATGGTGAATTCAGGATTGTTCCTGACGGATGTATCGAATGTTGTGGTGAAAGTGTACCACCTCTGCAGAGTGTCAAACTATTCAAATAGCCGCGTCCGCGGTTATGGACAGTTGGAGTGGCCATACTGTTCCGTCGTTAGATGTTTTCAAAATGACTTGTGAAATGATTCATGACTTTGACTTGACCATAGCGAGGTTGTGTTATAAAATTCAAGTTCCCACTTAGGTGTTATAAAACTTTCAACTAGCTTTCTTTGCTTTTGAACTCAGTAGAGATAAATCTGGCTTTTTGCAAACCACCTAGAGCCTTGTACTTCCTACTCAAAAACCACTTCACTTGTTAGTATTAGTTTGCGAGTACTTAAAGAATACTCATGGCTTTGTCACTGGCTATTCCCGTGGTCAAACTATGAAGAGGACTATCAGGAGGATGGACCACAGGAAGGTTATGACAACTAGGATCATCTCCCATCGTCAGCATTGCCTGTGATCATGAAGATAGAGCTTCACCCACGCTACTGTTATCATTACGTTATTCCGCTGCTTGATTGTATTAAGACTGGATCATGAGATCCTTTATTTGTTGTAAGACCTTATGTATGGTTTGTAATGGATGATGTACTGTGATATCCAATCTATTATGTCTCGCAAAAATGGTAATCCTGGGATTGCAATGTACGGCATAACAGGCATCTGGGATTAAAAATCCGGGTGTTGACGCTACGCTTCCCTAGATCAGTAGCGTTTGTGTTGGTGGGGTGTACGACACCGTGATGAACCTCGTGAAGCGTGCCATCGGCCCCCGCCTATTTATATAGCGCAGATGATAGGGGGCCGTCAATCATAATGTGTTGGGCACCCCTGATCAGGTCGCAGATCTAAGGGCCCATTGGACCCACTCGGGAGGAGACCATTCTTAACATTCTCCCCCTTGATCTCAACTTTTACTTTTAACTATATGCTTTTCACTTTACTTATTTCATCACAGATTAGTACATAGAGCATGTTTCATCGTCATAACTCAATTGCTGATAGAATCATGCAACTACAATAAACCTCTCTGTTTTGAAACAAATTTGGTTCCTTTTCAGGTCTTCCATGATCTCGGAATCATAGGCTTTCCCTTAAACCCATGTCGACTAAGTGTTTCTTGAACACATTGGATGGTAAGCCTTTTGTAAGCAGATCCGCAAGCATATCTTTTGTCCTTATATGCTCAAGACTTATAGTGTGATCCTAGATTTTATCTTTCACAATATAATACTTTATCTCTATTGGTTTGGAAGCATTACTTGACTTGTTGTTATGAGTATAGAATACTGCAGGCTGGTTGTCACAGTACATCTTTAGTGGTTTGTCAATGCAATCTACCACTTTTAAGTTGGGTATAAATTTCTTTACCCATATTTCCTGCCCCGTGGCCTCATAACATGTTATAAATTCCGCATACATCATGGATGATGCAACTATTGACTGTTTGGAGATTCTTCACGAAATAGCACCGCCTATGATAGTCAATACATATCCTATCGTGGATTTTCTATCATCTTTGTCTCCCGCAAAATCTGCATCTAAATACCCTCTTATTTCTAGGAAATCAGACCTTCTATATGTTAGCATGAGGACTTTCGTGTCTTGCGCATAACGCAATGCTTTATTTACCATCTTCCGGTGCTCTATGCCTGGATTTTATTGATATCATCGAGTGCTCAGGTGATAAAAGCTAAGTCAGGACGAGTGCACACTTGTGTATACTGTAGGCTTCCAACAGCTCAAGCATATGGAACCGCTTTAATTTGATCGATCTCGTACTGATTCTTGGGACATTGAAATTTCCCAAAACCGTCGCCCTTGACTATAGGAGCAAGTGTGGCAATGCTCGCATGCATATTGTATTTATTTAGAATCTTTTCTAAATATGCCTTTTGTGATAGCCCTAGAACCCCATTTTCCCTATCTCGATGAATTTCTATGCCCCAAACATATGATGCTTCACCAAGATCTTTCATATCAAAATTTGAGGATAAGAACTTCTTTGTTTCTAGTAGTAGACTGATATCACTGCTGCAAGCAAGATAACATCCACATACAAAATTAGGAAAATATATTTTCCACTTTTAAACTTTGCATAAACGCAGTTGTCCTCACCATTCTCTTTAAATACAAATTTCTTAATTGTCTCATTAAACTTTAGATACCACTGTCTAAAGGCTTGCTTTAATCCATAAATGGATTTCTTAGGTGGCATCCCATGTTTTCCTTACCTTCCATGATAAAACCCTTAGGTTGTTTCATGTAGACACTTTCTTCTAAATCCCCATTTAGAAATGTCGTCTTTACATCCAGCTAATGTAGCTCTAAATCAAAATGTGCAACTAATTCCATTATAATTCTAAAGGAATCCTTACATGAAAATGGAGAGAATATCTCATTGTAATATACCCCTTCTCTTTGTGTAAATCCTTTTGCCACAAGTCATGCTTTGTACTTTTCCACATTCCCTATAGTCATATTTTGTTTTGTAGACCCATTTGCAGCTGATGGCAACAAGCGTGGCCACTTTTCGTTGTGACTCCAAGTGTAGAGTGTTGTAGCAAGATTTTTTTCTCCACAATAGTGACTCGAGGGTTTATATCGAACTCTCGAGGAATTGGTTGTGGAAGTGTATTTGTCTTCTCCTCTTGAAGCAACCTGTAAAGTAAAATAATTTGTCTTGTTTCCTTAAATCCACCAAGTTATTACATGTCTTATTGTGTAAAATAATTTTTCCTCTTCAAGCATGCATTGTGTAAAATCAATAAGTTATTACATGGCTTATTGTTATCGGTATATTTTGGTACAACCGATGTAGTGAGTTCCTTATGCACAAGGATTACTCCTACAACGATATTACCCATGCGTGTTTGTCATACACAAATATTACTCCTGCAATGACGAAGCACATGATTATCTATAAGACGGAATTTGAGATGAAGGATTTGGTTAAACCCAAACAATGCTTGATACTACAAGTCGGGATACCTCACTCAAGTTTTATGGTACACCAAGTTTCCTATATTATAAATATTGGAGAAACCTAAAATGCACAGGTCATATCCATCTCCCATGTCGGTTATTCGATCTCTAGATATAGATAAAGATTCACTCAAACCACGGGATGATGTAGAAGGAATGTTGGGACTTGAAGTTCCATATCCCAGTGCCATTGGACCCACCAACACAATTGGTTGGGAGTCAAGAATATCTTTCGATATCTCCAAGGCACCACACATTATTTGACATGTTCTTGTAATTTTAGAGAAATATGAACTCCAATATCATCAGAATATACTAATGTTGGCTACTTGAATTATCTCCATAATGTGTACCTACATGGTAGAAGTGTCACTCCATTGATGTATTCAAAATAGACTTCGGTGACTACACCTACCAATCATTCCGAAATACAAAGCCACATTGATATTTGTAGCTTTACACAATGGTAAACCACATACATGAGTCATGTGGTATTGGATAATGTTGCTTGTGTTGCATAGATGCAAATAGGATACATCGAGAGCAATATCGTTAAGCATATTGCCTCTAAATTATTTTATCTCCATGAACTCCAGAAGAGTCGGGGAATAAACATCTTGCGAGTCAAATTATGCGACAATAACATTGTTGATCTATTCACGAAGTCTCTACCAACTTTAACATTACAGAAATGTTTTCATGGAATTGGTATTCGACGGCTTCAGGATTTGCAAGAATCAGGGGAAGTATCACCCTGGACTACTCCTATTCAAAGCATCATATTACACTATTTTCCCTTTATGAGTTTACTATCTAGGTTCTCATCAAGGTTTTTAATGAGGTAATATCAACACACGATCATATGTCATACTTTCTTTTTTTTCCCACCAGGGTTTTTAGGAAAGTATACATGACATATATATTGTCCTCTAAACTTTATGTTTTTTTCCTTTTATAAGGTTTTTCTCATATGGAGTTAACACAGAGGCAATAATCATTATATGTTGTATCATTTTCTCCTTATTTTTCCACTGGGTTTGAAAAAGTTTTAACAACATATCCAACCATTATATGTTGCACCATTTTCTCCTTATTTTCCCACCGAGTTTAAAAGAGTTTTAGCGACATATCATACACACTACTACTCATTTTTTCCCACAGGGTTTTTAGAGGAGAATATTTTAAGATGATGAAGACTCATAAGGACAAGCATAGATTAGGGGGAGTGTGAGGATTTAATTAATCTTGTAATTAAAAGGGTAATCCTTGCTTCTAACCATTCTCCACTATGTGGGAACCGTTCGGTGATGCTCCACGAACCTACATGAGTATGTCGGTTCACCCCTATATATATATGTACAATATTCATCATTGAATACAACATTTGAACAATTGAATCATTTTGTCGTTATCTCTCTCTAGTTCTCTGTTTCACTTCTAATAATTATAATACAATGCTAAGTGCTACAGAGTACTAATTATGCTAGTTTGGTATATGGACTCCATTTTGTATGACGCCATAAAGTATATATGGCTAAATATGTATGGATTACCCAACATGTGGCTAAGTTCAATTGTCAATATAATATTCTTTTTTGGCTGGCTAAGTACTTCATATGTGTATCCAATTTTGGTTGTTGAATCATGTTTATGTGTGCGTATGTTATGATTGAGTGTGAATTATATGTACCATGTTGTATATTATTTAAAATGTTTTATAAGTATTGGAGACGGCCACTTTAAACAGCCGCCACAAGCTATATACTATTGGAGGCAACCATGAATAAAACCTTCTTCGATATGTCAATATCATGGAGAGGTCGGGAATTTAAGCCGTCGGAGGGTTCCAAACTCTTGTAGACGGTCAGAAAACTAAGTCGTATAAAGGGGTAGAGATATTGGAGATGGTTGCGAATTCCGACCGCATGAGGTAGTAGTTCTTAGAGACGGAACATGAAACCAACTCAGGTTAGTGTGCTCTGAGAGACTATGCGCTTGAGCCGGAATGAGAAACCGGATAAGGACTATGGCACATAACCGCCTCTAAGTAAGGGTTTAGTACTGGTGTTACCAGTGTAGTCACTCTTAAATTTGAAGTAGGTGGCATAGTCCCTGAAGCTATCAAAAATTGTCTCAAACATTTTTTTTGACATGCAAAACCGACACCAAAATATGTGCCCACCTACTTGATCACACGGCAAGTTCGCCGCACGTCCCTTTACCGAGCCCTAGTGGATGGGCTGCATGCTCTCGGCGTGGTCGGCCATGAGGGTTATCACCACCATCATGAACTCAGTATCATCCCAGAGTCATCGTCGAACGACATGTCCATGAAATTGTCGTAGAAAAATTTGATTGAGTTGGAGATAGCTGCCATCGCTTCAACTGTGCAAATGGCCGAACATGTTGTGGGCTCCGCGGGAAGGTTACAATACAGAGGCAAAGGGCAAGCGAAATGGGGCTGGCGTGGATGGCTCCCCGGTAGGAAGCCGGTGTAGAACACTAAACCGGCGACATCCTAGAGACAGAGACTCGGCTAGAGGTCGGGGATGCCAAGATACTCCGGTGATGCTGACACATACCAACACCGTGCATGAGGCTGCCTGTGGAGGTGCGGAACTACAACAAGCTCAACGGGTGCTAGGTGGATGGAAAGATAGCCGCGTAGGCCAACTGTGGCGTTGTGGTGGAGTGGCAACACGATCTAGGTGGATGTAGATTTGGGGGAGGGAGTGGTGGTTTTATCCCACTACTGGTGCAAAGAGATGACGCACGCGGAAGAGCGCGTTGTCCGGGCCGACGCAAAACCAGCACAAATTTGGATTGGTGGTGGGTCATCGCGGACCAGTACGCGCCGCGTTGGTTGAATGAGTCGTCGTGCTAGGCCACCTCCGGATGGCAATGGGTACCCGCCCCCCACAAACCCGACGGGTACACGCATCAAACGGGGGAGGGTTTGGTTGAGAAATAGACCCGCGAGTCTACTTAACGGTAAAGATTTAGACCCGTCGGGTCTAGAGGAGGCGGGTATGGGGGTAGCAAACCCATACCCTCTAACCCGCAGACCCGTTTATGATATCTGATGGCCCACATGTCATTAACTCTCACCCAAACAAAAACTTTGACCAGAAAAAAGCAGGACTAATCCCACACCAGTACACCACGACCACGAGTCCACAATCCATGACATAACCCCACGTCCCCACCCGTCCCCACGACCACGACCAGGCCAAGCCACAATTTCCTTTTCTTATCCTCGTCTCTCCCATCTTGCAGCGGCTCCGTAGTTCATGGTGGCATGAAGAGCGTTGCCCCTCACCCGCCTGTGTGTCGCCGCGCTGCCGTGCCTCCCCGTCTCTCCTGCAGTGCCGCCGAGCCGCCCTCCTCTCCTGTTCGCCGCCCCCATCGGCCCTCTGCTGCAGCGCCGCCTTGCTGCGCCACATCTCGTGGTCGAGCACGCCCCAACGTCACCGCCGCTCGTGCAGGCCCAGGCGCTGCTGCTCGTGCTCGAGCAGACCCCAGCGCCGCCGCTGTGATGCCAAAATTGACGGGTACCCGTCGGGTCCCGGGTCCCCGGAGGGTGACGGGTATGGTAGGAATTTGGACCCGATGACGGGTTCGGGGGCGGGTCGCGGGGGCGGGGAGGAGGGCCGGGTGCGGGTATGGGGGGGCCAAACCCGGCCCCGAACCCGGCGGATGCCATCCATAAGGCCAACCCCTACCCGTGTGAACACGTTCGGACAAAGAATGGTCAAATGGATTGACCCGCTGGAGATGCGTTAAATAATTTTTTTATTTCCGCTAAAATTTGGCCATGGGGAGCAACGGGCCATAAGACAACGAGATCGCGTGGAACGTGTGCTCGGTTATGAACCTACTGATCAGAGAATCTCTAGCGGATATCGCATCCCGTGGTATTGCAAAACGCGGATGCGGTGTATCGCAAACCGTTTTTTGGTCGAAAAACAGAACCGTGTATGCCAAATATATTCTGTTTTGCGGTATGCATATGTGGCATATGTTCTCCTCCACGGTTTTCCGGACTGCAAATCAGAACCGTATTCACCTCAGAAATGTATTTCCAGATCAAATTAAGCAATGCATGCATATTTAAATCATCAAATTGATCAATGTTATAGAATTATAAATCGATAATATTCCATAGTTTACAACAACAGTTCAAGAATGAAGAATTGAAGAGCACAAATGAATGAGATTTCTCTGTTGAATACAAATGGATACAAAAAACTCAATGGAAGCTTTTCCCAAGACCAGTGGTGGGCAATAAGATCTTGACAAAGATTGAAATGATGGGTTCTGTTTTCAATCTTTCGTAGGTTTTAAGGAATGCTTATATCTTGCTAGGGTTTCTCCTAGGCTTGATATGACAACTAACATTGTCATGCTCCAAACTTCTTGTCCCTCTCATGCTCAACAATCACGTTGTGAAGAATAACACATGTTGTCATGATGTTGTTCAGGTGTTTCTTTTGCCAATAACAAGCAGGACCTTAGACAATTGCAAAAATAGCTTGGTGCACCCCAAAAGCTCTTTCAATGTCTTTGCGGGCTGCTTCTTGACAAGTGACAAAATGAGCTTCCTGGGGTTTTGGCGTTTACTTATTGTTTTCACAAATGTTTCCCATTGTGGATAAATGTCATCTGTAATATAGTACCTAATGTTGTACTCACGACCATTGATCTTGTAGTTGCAGGCCGACTGTTCTCCGTTTGCTAGCTTCGAAAACAGATGAGATCTTTGCAAAACGGTCATGTCATTCAGAGAACTCGGTAGACCAAAGAAGCAATGCCATATCCACAGGTTCTACGAGGCCACTGCTTTGAGCACGATTGTTGCATCTCGGTGATGGCCAATGTACTACCCGTGACATGCTTTTGGGTAGTTCTTCCACCTCCAATGCATGCAATCGAGGCTTTCGAGCATCCCGGCCAACATCGTTTCTCATTCTCTGCCATCAACCTCTTCGTGTCCTCTTCTTTTGGTGCTCGCACTTACGTTGGACCAAAGACCTTGATCAATTTCTTCGCGAACATACGCACACATTTCATGATTGTATCTTTGCCAATACAAAGATATCCATCGGTGTAGTCAGCTGACACTCCATAAAAGATCACCCTCATGGCGACAATCTTCCGGTACGAACTGAAACCAAGCAACCCAGCACAATTCTTATGTTGCGTGAAGTACCGACGGTTAGCCTTGCAAGCTTTCACAACCTTATCCAACGGGGGCCGTCTTATTTTGTGTTGGCGGCGAAATAGACGAGCAGTATAGATGGACACCTCGGCAAAATAATCCCGCATGAGCATCTCGTTCCCTAGAACATGGTTGTGTGGGATGCACAATCGACCAACAGTTGATCCCCTCCTCCTCTTTCAGCTATTCTCCTTTGCCTCGAGTCCGTCGACGGCAGCAAGCAGGATGATGTCCCCCGTGTGTCATCGTCGATGACGTTGTCTTCCCAGTCGAACTTGTTGGACGAGGATTCGTCCATCAAAAACTGAACGGAAGAACTCGTCGAAGAACACCAGGACTCACTTCACGCCACGACAAACTCATCTACAAAATCATCGACGAACAGATCCTAAATCTAAGAAAATTCGAATATTTAGCCAAAACAAATAGGAGAAAGAGTTACCGGCACAAACGGTGACGTCGGACGGACGGCGGAGCAAATCTTGCATATAGGCGGCAGATTGGTAGGGGGAGACGGAGGCTATGCACCAATTTCGCTGTAGATCGAGTGACGATGGCGCCCGCGTTGGCGGCACGGTGCGGGAGCACGGAGATGGAGGCCGACGACGCGGCTAGTACTCCAGATTGATGACGACGCGCAGCGGTGGCAGCGCTGGGCGGTGCCACTGTGTAGTTGCCGGGAACATGGTGATTCGTATGGGCCGGTGGCGGTGGGGAACACGGCGGAGGAAGATTCCTAGACTGGAGTCGTGAATCTTCAGCGTGCCTCCACTGGCCAGCATTTGCGGGGAGCAGCAAAAGTGAGAGGAGAAACCGAAAATATACGGGATACGAAGGTCGATATGCGGAAGCCGAAAAAAAATTTAGATATGATACTATACGTAGCATCGAGAAAAAACACTTTTTTTTCCGGCCTCATACCGCAAACTAATAATTATTTTGCGGTTTGGAGCCATATGCGGTATCTAGAGATGGTGTGAGGAGGCTCCTATAAATACTCCTACTTTACCAAAACCTATAAAAAGGCCTGATCAGGAGGCTCCTATAAATACTCCTACTTTAGGAACCAGAGCGTCCAGACTTAAACCCTCCGCTGCTAGCCAAAACCAGCGAGACGCACACACTCCTCTGCCCGCGGTGCTTCACCTCCGCCCACCCTGAGCAGCTTCCCCCGGATGGAGACTGCATCTCCGCCGCCGCCGTGGTGGCTCACCACAAGCTCGTGCGACCTCCCTTCCGGTGGGTTTCTCGAATGGACCGCCTTCCTCTTCCTCTCCACGTGCTCCCTGCAGGCGCTCCTCTCGGTGGCGTCCGCGGGGTTCCTCGCCGTTCTCCTCTGCCTCGCGCTCCGTAGGTTTTTTGTGTCCCGCCAAGGGGAGAGGTTCCATGGCACCCTCAACGGAAATGCCGACAAGCCGCTGCTCGACAGGGCGGACGAGCCGCGGCCGGCGGTAACGGTCGGCGCCCGCCACGTCGTGGCGCTGGCGGCGTCCACGATCCTCGCCACGTTCTACGCCGTGCTCCTCGTGCTGTCCGTCGTGGCGAGGAGTCCTATCCAGGAGGCGGTGTTCCTGGCGTTGCCGTGCGCGGCGCACCTCGCCACCACGGCGATCGTGGCCAGCGAGAGGCGGTCGCGTGCTGTGCGGCACCCGCTCACACTCAGGGTCTTCTGGCTCGCCTCTTCCGTCCTCACCGCGCTGTTCGCGGTCACGGTCGTCGCGCGCCTCATCTCCGAGGCCACCACGCTCCCCCACGACGCTCTTTCGATTGCCGCGCTCGTCCTGTCCCTGCCCCTGCCATTCCTCGCCGTCTCCGGAGCCACTGGCATCACCGCCGTCGTCGATGACGACGACGATCATACAAGGGAATTGGAGAACGTGGCGCCGTACGCCGCGGCGTCGTGGGCGTCGCGCGCGTCATTCGCGTGGATGAACCCGCTGATCCAGCTGGGGTACCGCGCCACGCTGAACGTGTCCGACGTGCCGAGCCTGGCGCCGCAGCACCGGCCGGAGCGCATGCACGAGCTCTTCGTCACCCACTGGTCGTCTCCCGGCTCCTCCTCCAGCAGCTCGCCAGGCTCAGGCTGCGCGCGCACCCTGCTCCGGTGCTTCTGGCCGATGGTCCTGGCGAACGGGGCCCTGGCGCTGCTCCGCCTCGCTGTCATGTACGTGGGCCCGACGCTGATCCAGAGCTTCGTGGACTTCACCTCGGCGCCGGAGACGGACCGGCGGCCGCTGTGGGAGGGCGTGCGGCTGGTGCTGGCGCTGCTGGCGGGCAAGGCGGCGGAGGCGCTGTCGAGCCACCAGTACAACTTCCAGTGCCAGAAGCTGGGGATGCAGGTCAGGGGCGCGCTCATCACGGCGCTCTACCGCAAAGGCCTCCGGCTGTCGTGCGCGTCGCGGCACAAGCATGGGCTGGGCGTCATCGTCAACTACATGGCCGTCGACGCGCAGCAGCTCGCCGACATGATGCTCCAGATGCACAACCTCTGGATCATGCCGCTCCAGGTACACTAAACTCACTGGCACGCGCATACGATCTGTTTCCATTGGTCCTCCGCGAGATCCTATGCATATTTCGATCGGTCAAACGAGGCAAATCGAGATCTTTGATTTATTCACTTTAATATTATACTCTACTCTGTTAGGAATTATAAGGCCTATGGACCATTTTGATAGGATTAAGAAAAGCATTAACTCACCTCTTGATTAGTACATGCACCAATAGCTATACATGCATGAGAGAAGAGAAAGAAAAAAAAGACCATGCATTGGATAAGAGATGGTAATAAATGAGAAAGAACTTATAATTTTCTAACATTTAAAAAAAGCTCTTAGGCCTTATAATCCCTAACGGAGGGAGTAACACACAAGGTTATTAATGTTCGCGTAGGTTATTAATTATTCGTTTGATTTGCAGGATTCTTAAAACATATGAATAGAAAAATCATAGGATTAGAATGACATGATCTCTTGAATTCTATAGAAATAAAAAATATAGAAATTTGTTTCGAGTATGTGTTTGAATCACAGGGGAAGTAAAGGAGTTTCGATATAAGGTTGAAGTGGATGAAAATTTTCCTATAAAATAGAGAGCAAAGGAATCCTTTAAAGGAATTTATAATTTTAATCCTTCAAAACAAACGACCGTAGAAATATTTTCTATGGATAAAATCCTTCACAAATCATTTAAAATTCCTCCGAATCAAACTAGCCCTAGGTACCTATCAAGGCTAAATTCTTATGTTTCTCTCTTTTTCATGGCCAATGCGTAACCACCTAGATTCCAGCGTTTTGCTAATGCATTTCACAATAGGAGTCTCTTAGAGCCGCATCCTAGGCAAACATGTTGATGTGGCATGTCATTTAAGGAATAGAGAGAAGGTTATTGTATCTTAGATAAGATACATCTCTTGCACGTAATCATAGACAACAAAGAGTTGATAGCCCAATCAAATACATGCATGAGAGAAAAACATTAAATTAAGATATAACATCTAAGGTATACTCCAATACATTGGAGAGATTGTCTCTTAGGTATTATAACTCCTATGATAATGTGCTAGGGTACACACTATTGTGAAAGGCCTAGGATATACTCTACTACCTCCGTCACGGTTTGGAGGGCGTCTTACAAAAGCCATGCGTTTTCAAAACTCTTCTCCTCCTAGGCACGTTAGACTTAATTATAGAATTAATGCCCTCTTTTTCCTCCCCACTTCCTACTTCATGCATCCAAGGAATTAATTCTTGCATGAAACTCCACCAATGCATGTGTCTAATCTCCTCATTTTTATTGAGTAATTACGTTTAATAGGACGCCGAATAATTAATGGGCGCATGTTTTTGGCACAAATCTGGCTCAATCACCGCCCACCTAGGTTCCAACAATCTCTCTAAAATGCCCTCCAAACCGTGACGGAGGGAGTATTGTGTATGGAAGGAGTATTAAACTCACTGACACACATTTACTAATGTGATAGGTTTCCATTGGTCTTGCCTGTCTGCGAGATCATATCCTCTGTCGACTGGTCAAACGAGGCAGACCGAGTTTGATTTATATACATAAGACAGTACAACGTATTACCTCCATTTCAAAGAATAAGACTTATTTTTTGTAAAAGTCAAACTATGCGAACTTTGACCAAGTTTTTAGAATTAATCATTAATAAGTACAATACAAAATCAATATAGTTAGATACATTATGATATACTAAAATTGTTAATATATTTTTAAAAATATGATCAAACTTTCCATAGATTTACTTTTCATAACCCTTATTTATTAGAACAGAGAGAGTAATTAGTAAATTTCAAACTTTGACACACAAGGTTAGGTGCTTAGAAAAAGGTGTGAATATGTTCCATGGCCGCGTAGGTTATTAATTATGCGTATCCATCAAGGCTAAATTTTTATGTTTCTCTACTTTTTTATAGCCAATGGGTAACCATCTAGATCCCAACATTTTGCTAATTTAGGCATATAGTAATCCAGAATGGAAGGAGTATTAAACTCACTGACACGCATTTTCTTGTGTGATTTGTTTCCATTGCTTCTGCCTATCTGCAAGATCCTATGCCTCTCGATTGGTCAAACAAAACAGATCGAGCCTTTTGATTTACTAACTCTACTCTGACACACAAGGTTAGATGCTTCCATACGGCGTGCCGCTACTAATTTTGTCGAGTCAAACTAGCTTACTCCTGTTACGATGCATGCTCACGTGTTCAAGCCCGTAGCACTAGATACAAAAGAATCAAAAATACTAGTAGTAGCATTTTGGGATCTCGATGTAAGGTTAATTAAGTACTACCGTTCATTGTTTGTCGTAGCATCAGTATATTCTACTAGTATTATCTGCCAAGCAAAAATTGGTGTTCGATGTTATGTAGCAGTACGGTAAAGCGTTGAGAAGAAATCTTTTTTCAAAAATGGTAACTCTCCCAATATGGGGAAACCAGCGTCACTCAGGCACATGTATATAGAGAACGAAACTAGTGATATTTACTTAAACTCTTACTATTTAAGCTGAGTTCGATTTTCCATCCGTGTTACATAAAAGAGATATGATGGTTTTTGCAGGTCCTTGTGGCCCTTGGGATGCTGTACTTGTACCTAGGGCCTTCGGTGATGTCGGCGCTAGCCGGCCTCCTCGGGGTCATGGCTTTTGTCATGCTCGGGAACCGCCGGAATAACCAGTACCAGTTCAGGATGATGGGGGAGCGCGACCAGCGGGTGAAGGCAACGAGCGAGACGCTGAGCTACATGCGGGTGATCAAGCTCCAGGGGTGGGAGGAGCACTTCCACGCGCGCATCGCCCACTTCCGATCCCTCGAGTTCGGCTGGCTCTCCCGCTTCCTCTACTCCAACACGTGCAACATGATCGCCCTGTCGTGCGCCCCGATCGTCACCTCCGCGCTCGTCTTCGGGACATGCATCCTCGTCGGTGTGAGGCTCGACGCTGGCCTCGTCTTCACCGCCACTTCCTTCCTCAGGATCCTCGAGGAGCCCATGAGGAACTTCCCCCAGTCCTTGATCCAGGCGTCTCAGGCCGTAATCTCGCTACAGCGCCTCGACACGTTAAGTCTCCTCGATCTCGCATCTCAGATTAACTGGTTCTTTTTTTACTCCCTTTGTTCCATATTACCAATGTTCACACTACTAAATAAATAAAGTAGTAGGTAGATTTTACGGTGCATTGGACTACACATCTATGTTTATAGTACATGGCCCGATCGAACGGTCCAAAAGAATTAGGTCAACTTATGCATATATGTGAACACAAAGCACCACATAAAGTATGTAAATATACTTCACGGTGAATCGTGAATGTAATGATACATATTTGTTGTTATGGAGGTTGACTATCTTTTCTAGAAACTCGGTTGAACTTAGTAGCTTGACTTTTTAGAAAACTAATAGTACACCTTATAAGAAGGAAGGAGTATGTGAACACAAAGCATTGATGTACCCTATGCTGCCCATATATGTGAACACAAAGCACCACATACACAAATCTGCATGACCATGCCTTTCTAACTAATCACACACCACTGTTTCATAAAAAGTGCATGTGACTACTGAAATTTAAAACCTCCGTTCATTTCATACATGCAGTTGGTGAGAGCATGAATAGTTAACCTAGGTGATGTTTTTGTTTTTAATATTTTAGGTACTTAGCAAGTGCAGAGTTGGATGATGGCGCGGTAGAGAGGGTGGTGGCAGTCCCGTGCGATGGGGGTGTTGCCGTGCAGGTGAAAGATGGGGTGTTTGCATGGGACGACAAGGAGGTGCTGCGTGGGATCAACCTCGACATACAGAGCGGTTCATTGGCAGCGGTTGTGGGCGTGGTTGGCTCCGGCAAGTCCTCGCTGCTCGGCTGCATCCTCGGGGAGACGACCAAGGTCTCCGGCAAGGTATGTACTGCCCGACAGACACTGCTTAATTTGTACTCTATTTTTCTCTCTATATAGGACATGCATGTTGAGTAAGTACCGCAAGGTATTTATTCCTCGCGGTGCATGCATTATGCATCCACCACGTACCTAAATCTTACTCCCTCCGTTTCAAAATATAAGATGTTTTAGGTTTGTAAAGAAAATAAATCTAGACTTCTTTTAGTGTGTAGGTTCATCTCAAAGTTAAGTGAATCTACATATTATAACAAGTCTAGATACATTTGCTTCACAAAACTAAAACATCTTATATTTTGAAACAGAGGGAGTACTTCCTTCGTTCGCAAATAAATGTACTTCAAGATTTGTCTTAACTTAAATTTCGCAAAAAAAAATTTAATTTGGCCAATTTTATTGTATGTAGCACCAACATATATGATATCAAATTGATATATATGAAACTTTACTTCAAAACGGATCTACTAATACTATTTTGATATCATAAATGTGGCTACGATTTTCAAAATAATTGGTCAAACTTTTAAAAAGTTGACTTAAGAGAAAGATAGAAGTAAAATGATACCCTCTTTGTTAAGTATACTCCCTCCTTCCATTTTAATCTACATCTTAGAAAAAATCTGACCAATTAGTATACTTTATTTATTAGTACTACTACTTAGATAAATGATTTGAACTAAATCCAAAATGGTGAAAACATAATGCGGAAGGGTGAATACAGTTTTTGCATTAACCACCTATATGTTGAAATCCAAATGATCATAGTTTTATAGTAATTAGTAAGTATTGTCCATGTCATCTCCTGTGAGGAGATTTTCAAACCTTGTAGAAAGTTTCAAAAAAATTACTGCGACTAGATATATTTGAAACAAACAAGATGCAAAAGAAGAAAGTGATTGTGGCACATTAATTAATGGAGAAAGAAGTGATTGTGGTATTATATTATTATACTGTGTCATACTCCCTCCGTTAGGGATTATAAGGCCTAAGGGATTTTTTAAAATGTTAGAAATTACAAGTTCTTTCTCATTCATCTCCCATCCAATGCATGGTCTTTCTTTTCTTTCTCTTCTCTCATGCATGTATAACTATTGGTGCATGTAGTAATCAAGAGGGTGAGTTATTGATTTTCTTAATCATATCAAAGTGGTCCATAGGCCTTATAATCCCTAATAGAGGGAGTATCACATAAACCTATATTATTTAATGACAAATAGATCCTGCACACTAATTTGTATTAAGATTATACAAATAATTAAATAGAAGACACCTATAATACTATGCATTATAGAGATAGTATCATACGAATGATGCTTATACATGATACTTCCCACTATGACTAGCTAAATATATATTGTAGACAAATCCACATAGACCACATCAATGTAATCTTCAATCACCGTATTCACGTCTCAAAATACATGATTCCATGTTCTTTACATGTATCAAGATTTTCATGCATGTATTATTTACTCTCTTTCTTTTCGATGGACCACCTTTTTTTTCCCTTCGTGCCTTTTTTAATCAGATTACAAAATAGTGTGTAGGTTCACTTATTTTGTTTCAAATATACACATTAAAGAGAGTCTAGTTACATTCTTTTGGAGAAAAGGACTACAATATTTTATATTATGAAACAGAGGGTTACAAAATAGTTTCAGGCGGATGTAATTTAAAGATTTTAAAAAATGATTAGCTTTTTTTTACCCAATGAAAAATATTGATTTAAGGGGAAGAAACCCAAAACGCTTGATCTTATCAGAAGTGATTGTTCGTAAGATATTTGAACTCGGATAGATCTAGATGTATCATTTCATCTTTTTTTTACACTCAATACCACATATATTCATAGTAATAAATAGTACATGATAGAGATACATAAACTATCTTCAACGACTACAAAATAAAATCTAAAAGAAAATAAGAAAATCTCGAAGGTCTTCAAAATCTTCTTCTTTCATGACATAATCTTGCACTCGTCTTAAAGCAGTCCAATAAATATGACACAGATGACAAACCATAAACCCGTAAATACCAACGAAGGTTCTCCCATAATTTCAATTTGAGTCGCAATGCCAAGACTACATGCACGCGCGCAACCATTAGAGTAATCCATCAACATCGGCAAGAATATCACCACCAGTATACTAGGGAAAAGAAACCGAACGGTTGATCAACGTCACAGTGAAGTCGAGAATACGAATCTCCATTGTCGAGGACGTAGCAGCCGGATTAATATTGCGAGGATAATTCTCCTCATGACAACTATGAAAAAAAATCCAAGATCGATCTCACGAATCAAGATCTGAAAAAACGTACATATAGAACTTTAATCTTACAACACCACCATTGGCGTTCTAAAAAGTAAAAAGCACAAAACGCTCACGCGACACATCGTCCCCGCGGGCGACCGGGCCGCGACGCCACCGCTCCAACCAACCAGAAACCCCGCCTCCTCCTCTCTCCTGACGTGGTCGGCGTGCGTGTCGCCGGGAAAGGCCCAGGCGGCGTCGGCCTTCTGCCTCTCCCCTCTCGGCGAAGCCTGCGCGGGGCGGGTCACAGCTGAGCGGTGCTCTCAGGCGGGCAGCGGTCCGGCGAAGCGTCCGGACGACCTGGTGGGGGTTCGGGTGGCCATTGACGCGGTGGTGCAACTCTTGGCGGCGGGACGACATGGAGGTGATGGCTGCCGGTGGTTGTGCCCGTGAGGCCCAGATCTAGGCCCGTTCGGGTCCCAAATGGGCTTGTCCGGGCCGGCGGCCCAGCTGGTGTTGACGCTGCTCCTTGGAGGTAGAGGTGGGGATGTGGGTTTTTGGTTGTGGCGGCACTGTCGCCGACTTGTTGCAACATGGAGGCGGGAGCTTTACGGGCCCATATGGGTTCGGCTAGGCCAGGAGGCCTGGTGTGCTTCTGCTGCCGTGTCCAGTCGGCTACCGCTATGGCGGTGGAGACAGTTCCCTCCCACGTGGCTTCAGGGTTGCCGCACCGGTTTCCTTGTGCTTTCTTAGTCCATCCTCTAGGCCTCGTGACAGTGGTCACAATAAGACGACGTTGGTGGTGTCAAGACCGTGCTGGCGCATGTTGGTGGGCGACATTGTTGGGTGGCGGACTATGGAGCAGTCGGGGTAGTGGTTCTTTGGGGGTCGGGAGAAATCTTGGTCGGTATTCCGACATCGACGGGGTGACGCTGCGGGCGTCGCCATCCTTTCTTGGAGGTCTTCTGGTGTACCCCTTTCCCACTTACCTCCGTGTACGGGGAAACCCTAGGACAGGTCCGGGCAACAGCGCCGTCCTCGTCGCTCTCCTTCTTAAAGGTGTTGCTTCTTACGCGATGTTTCGGAGTTCTAGGCGTGTGGTAGGACTTCTTCGGTTGGCATAGCGGTTACGAATCATCTTCATGTAGTCGATCTGCCGTTGTTGACATTATTTTCTGTTTTGTTTTTCTCTTTTTTTTGTTTGGGCTTGATTGTTGTGTTGTCTGCCTAGCAGTGTTCTCGTGGTTATATCGGTTTATTCCTTGGGTATTATGTTGTCTGGTCCATATATCTGTTTATCCTTTGGACATTGTGCTGTCTGGTCTAACAATAGTCTCCGTTTGCTTTATTATAAGACGGGACGAAATCCTGTTTAGAGAAGATGCATCATTTCATCCTAAGGGCTTGTTTGATTCAAAGGATTCACAAAGGAATTTTATAGGATACTTACCCATAGGAATTTTTCCTATAGAAGCCATTTGATTCAAAGGATTGAACCCTTCAAAATTCCTATGGATTGCCTTCCTATACTACAATCTCATAGGATTTCTAGCAAGAGGTTAGAGCTCTTGGAAATTTTCCTATGTCTCTATAACAAGTTAACAACTATGACATGAGCCCAGCCTCTATAGAAAATTCCTGCGTTTTTCCTGTGATGCCATCAAACGACTTGTGCGACTAAATCCTGCGTTTTTTATTCCTATAGAATTTCACATGTCATGACATGTTGTTCCTGCGGTGTTTCTATTCCTGTGATTTTAAAATCCTTTAAATCAAACAGGCCCTAATTGTGTACAAACTGAGGAGCTCCCTCCCTTCCTAATTTCCTCCCCATCTTCAGCCGTTGCGACTACCAAATTGCTCGTCCCTTTTCTTCCGATTAAAGCGACCTCCATCTAAATCTCCATCTCCCCGGAGCCAGGCGGAAGGGGGCGTTGGGGAAGGCAACGGCTCAGGGCTGGACGCTGCCGCGAGAGAGCAGCTCCTCGTGCCCAGTCCCGTCGGAGATGGGAGATCGAGAGGGAGCCACTTGCGGGCGAGCAGCCGCTGTGCCAGGCTCGTGCTTCTGTGCTGCTGCTGCTGCTCGTCCGTGCAGAGTCCCTCAGCTGCGCGACTCCGACGGCAGCATTCGGCGCGGTGGTTTCGCCACTCCTCGTCAGGCTATCACCACCCTCTCCGCACCTAGATAGATTGCTGCAGCACGGGCAGCACCGGCGAACTGCCCCGCGGTGCGTCGAGGGTCGCCGACAAGCAGAACGGGGCGCCTCGGAGCTCACGGGTTCGTTCCGGTTGTTCTATTGGTGTTCTGAGCACAAATCTGCATCGCAATCCTTTTGGATATAGCTTTCTGTATTGTGTCCCTGAATGATATCAAAATTACTGTCCATCGTCTCCCGAAACAAATCAACAACACACTACTCCACAGTGTAATAGATCAGTTGTTTCAGTGTGGGCGTGTGGTAATTTTGATTACCTCCTTACCAGACCCCCATAGTGGATGACTATACCAGACCAAGAAAATGGTCTGGAAGAAAATTATGCAAACCATTTTTGTCAATGTTAAATCGAATCTTAGTCCAGTAGACGTTTACCACTTTTACCAGCCAACTCCGGCGTTTTTCAGGAACACACTAGAGTGAGGCATTTCAGTAATTTGATGATCTAATTATAGATGTACTTCCATTCAATTTTATTAAAATGTTGTACGGTACTTCTATTTGAGTATATAAAATACATTGTGTGTTACTGCGCATTTGCAGAGAAAGAAGAACATTTCACATATTTTTCAGAGGGGTGCACTCTGACATGGAATAAATTCTGCATCTGTTTGCAGGTCAAGGTGTGCGGCAGTACGGCTTACGTTGCGCAGACGGCATGGATTCAGAGTGGCACCATAGAGGAGAACATCCTGTTTGGGCAGCCTATGCACAGGGAGAGGTACAGGGAGGCGATCAGGGTGTGTTGCCTGGAGACGGACTTGGAGATGATGGAGTTCGGCGACCAGACGGAGATCGGCGAGCGCGGGATCAACCTCAGCGGCGGGCAGCAGCAGCGCATCCAGCTGGCGCGCGCCGTCTACCAGGACTGCGATGTCTACCTACTCGATGACGTCTTTAGTGCAGTTGACGCACACACCGGCAGTGAGATCTTCAGGGTACCACATCATGCTGTATCTGGTTTTAGAATATTAAGTAGTAATACATTAGCAGCAGACTGAATTCATTTTGTGCAGGAATGTGTGAGAGGTGCTCTGAAGAACAAGACTGTAGTGCTTGTGACTCACCAAGTCGATTTTTTGCACAATGCCAGTGTCATATATGTAAGTACATTGCATATGTAGTCTTAATCATCCTTGGTTCAACCTCGCATTATCGGTTTCACTGTTCAATTCTTGGAAAAATTAATAGAAAGATCAAAATTATGAACGATAGATATACAACCTGTTTCTTTAATTTTGTTGAGAGATTATTGTTTTCTTGACTTTTTATGTTTTACATTTATGTGATATACTTGCAGGTAATGAAGGATGGCATGATAGTGCAATCTGGCAAGTACAGTGAGCTCCTCAAGGCAGGCACCAACTTCACAGCGCTTGTTGCCGCGCACGACAGCTCCATGGAACTCGTGGAGAGCACAACACCAGCGACTCAGAATGGTGACCGCCAGCTGCCCATCTCCCACCAGTCATCAGGAAAGAGCAGCACATCCTCTAATGGCGATGCTGGTGCCTCCGTCACGGCTGTGGTCAAGTCTGAGAAGGCGTCAGCGCGGCTGACCAAGGACGAGGAGCGTGAGAGCAGCCACATTGGCTTCGATGTGTACAAGCAGTACATGACAAAGACTTGGGGGTGGTGGGGCCTGGCAGCGGTGATCTTCGTGTCCGTGATGTGGCAAGTGTCTGTGATGGCCAGCGACTACTGGCTCTCGTATGAGACCTCCGGCGAGTTCCAGCCATCTTTGCTCATCCAGGTGTATGTCATCATTGCCGCTGCCTCAGTGGTAGTTACCATAGTTCGGTTTTTTCTTGTGGCCTTCATTAGCCTCCAGACCGCCAACCGGTTCTTCAAGCAGATCCTCCATAGCATCCTCCATGCTCCCATGTCCTTCTTTGACACCACGCCCTCCGGCAGGATCCTCACCAGGGTACATATACACACTGCATCTTAAAATTCAAGTATAGTTGATGTTTTGAATGTGTGTGACATGGTTTTACAGGCATCATCGGACCAGATGACTGTTGATCTCATGCTCCCGTTCTTTTTCTGGATGATCTTGTCCATGTACATCTCGATGATCTCCGTGGTTTTTGTCACATGCCAAGTGGCATGGCCATCGGTCATTGCTGTCATCCCGCTGGTGATACTCAACCTATGGTACCGGGTAAGTTACTTAATTACGACTATCTGCACCTGCAATGGAAGAATACTATTTCACTGCATAGTTTTTTTTGTGTGTGTTTTGATCTAGATACTTGGCTAATTACCAACTACACTTGCAGGGTTACTACTTGTCGACGTCTAGGGAGCTGACTCGTCTGGAGTCGATCGCCAAGGCTCCGGTGATCAACCACTTCTCCGAGACCGTTCAGGGTGTAATCACCATCAGATGCTTCAGAAAGGGAGATAGCTTCTTCCAGGAGAACCTGAACCGCCTGAATTCTAGCTTAAAAATGGACTTCCACAACAATGGCGCCAGTGAGTGGCTTGGCTTCCGCTTAGAGGTCATGGGAAGCTTTGCCCTTTGCGTTACCGCCTTGCTCATGGTCACATTGCCCAGAAACTTCATCAAGCAAGGTATTCTTCTCTTCTTAACGTTTTCACATTCTTTTTTTTTCCGATGTCTAGTTGATTAATGACTTATGGTGATGAATTTTTAACTTCAAAGAAGTTACACGAATAGAAACCTTTCTGCAAATTCATGATTAATGTATTGCTCTCAACTCTCAAGACTAAATAATTACAGAACAAATATTTCAAATAATAGCTGCTCACAAGCGTCATTCGAGAGCTGCAGTCATGCTTATGCGATACTGTTGTTGCTTATGATGCAGAATTCGTGGGTTTATCGCTCTCCTATGGTATATCCCTCAACGCAGTGTTTTTCTATACCATATGGATGAGTTGCCTCGTTGAAAACAAAATGATCTCAATCGAGAGGATAAAGCAGTTCACAAGCATCCCATCTGAGACAGAATGGAGGATCAAGGATTGTTTACCTGATGCAAACTGGCCAACAAAAGGAGATATCAATATCATTGATCTCAAGGTAACTCTTCTTGTTGGTACTTTTCATTTAACAGTACATATGGCATAATATCTTTAAGATGCTAAAGTACATTGATTAATGACATCTTCTGATAGCTAATAGCTTCTTGATCTTCTCTTGACACAGAAACATATGAAATGAAAAACAAATTTATGTGCGTGTATACTGTATATATGCAGGTTAGGTATCGGCATAACACTCCACTAGTGTTGAAGGGAATCACAATAAGTATACTCGGAGGAGAGAAGGTCGGTGTCGTCGGTAGAACAGGCAGTGGGAAATCAACGCTGATCCAAGCCTTTTTCCGAATGGTCGAGCCTTCCGAGGGGAAGATAGTAATCGACGGTGTTGACATCTGTACTTTAGGACTCCACGATTTGAGGTCTCGGTTTGGTATCATCCCACAAGATCCTGTCCTTTTTGAAGGCACGATTCGTAGCAACATTGACCCGCTCGAGAAGTACTCCGATGAAGAAATTTGGCAGGTATTTAACCAGCAACAAGTCAAAAGTTCACGTCTTGTACAAAATGTGCTACGCCCTCGGATCCAATTTAATTTTCGCAGGTTTAGACAAAGTTTTGCCTAAAGCTTTCCTAAACCTGAGACAATTAAATCAGATCGGAGGTTATATGAATTTTCTTGCATCCTAAACTTGGTTCATTTTAGGCCTTGGATCGTTGTCAGCTCAAAGAAGCTGTGGTTTCGAAACCTGAAAAGCTTGAGGCATCAGGTACTAGCTACAATTATTATCTTAATAGTATTCACTATTTTGACTCTAGATACTGGTTCTGCTTCAGAGCATGCACACGAGGTAATACAACTTTTGGTGTAATTGTAGCTCCATTACATGAATGAACAAATTCACTGAAATCGCTTAATCTTTGTGCATTAGTCATAAACTTATTTTAGTGAAATATGTATATATATTACTAAAATTCGTTGCACCTGCATATATATTACTAATATTCTGGTATCATTGCCATGTCTATATACCATAGTTGTCGATAACGGTGAAAACTGGAGCATGGGGCAACGTCAGCTTCTTTGTCTGGGTAGGGTAATGCTGAAACGCAGCAGGATACTGTTCATGGATGAGGCCACGGCCTCGGTGGACTCCCAAACGGATGCCGTGATTCAGAGGATCATCCGGGAAGACTTCGCAGCATGCACGGTCATCACCATCGCACACAGGATACCGACGGTCATGGACTGCGACAGAGTCCTGGTTATAGATGCTGGTAACAAATTAACAGCCTGAAATTTTATCACTTTGTTCTCTATTTTTCGTACACTTAAATTTCAGAACCAATTCATATTATCTGTTGCTCAATGCGTTTAGTCATAGGCTACTTAATGATCTAAACGATTGTTGTGATACTTATCAGGACTATCCAAGGAGTTTGACCGGCCTGTCAACCTGATTGAGAGACCGTCCCTGTTTGGAGCATTGGTTCAAGAGTACGCAAACCGGTCGTCAGACGCGTCCTAGGCTAGTATCGGACGAAATTTTGGCTGGTTTTTTTTCACATCTTTTACTTTGCTTTTTTGCCGAAATAGTGGCCCTGGCGGGACGGACTGTGTGCTGCCAAGTTTGTTGAGTCGCCCTGAGACGTGATTCAAACCATAGGGTACACCATTCTCAGAGGTATATCCCACAATGCCGGTTATCATATACTGTACTACTGTAGGAGGGAGCAGTCCAGCGCTAGACATAGATAGATCAAGTTGCATTGTCGCAGTTGTACGGAATTTTTCACAAGTTTTGAGCCGACATGTTGAACGTAGTGATGTTGTGAGAACTTATGGAATTGTTCTCATCGTGCTTTAAGCGAATTCCATTATTGTAAGTTGCACTCATATTATTTTTGCCTGGGAAATATCGTTTAGGCTTTCGTGATCTCCATTCTTTCAACCTTGCTATGTTTGAACAACAAGGGGTGGGGATTTTTTCCATGCACCTGATGTGCTCAGGCACCTGAATGAGCTACGTTTGGAAGAGTATTCTGAACTCTAAAGGTACATAATATTCTACTCTCTCCGTTAAGAAATATAAGATGTTTTAGGTTTATGAAGCTAATGTTTCTAGACATCTTTTAGTGTGTAGGTTTAGGGTTTGAATCCACACACTAAAAGGTGTCTAGATACATTTGATTTACAAATTTAAAACATCTTATATTTCTAAACAGAGGGAGTAAAAAATAGACATTGTTTGTAGAATTGGCGATGGTTTGCATGCTCGCATATATGAGACGATCCTCATGCCTGCACACAATGTTTTTTTTTTTGAGACGATCCTCGTGCCTGTACACAATGGTGAATAAGTTGATCGACCAGGACACACACAACTGGAATCGGGACCTTAATTAACAAACAAAACAAGCAGTTTTCTTTAGGATGATGTACCGCTTGTTATGAGAAAGTGAGCATCTCTGTTTGTGATCAATCAGAGGGATCCGTAGGTGGACTTGTTAGTTTGTTCGGTCAGATCACCTGCACAACTAGCTTATCTATTCAATCAAGCAAGATCCTAACTAACAGTCGGTCAAAAAGGAATCCAAATTACAGATTTCTGACCTTTTCTTTTGACGTGGCAGATCTGGAACATTGTTTTGCACATGTCTGTCGACTATTTTTTTTACCACAAGTCCACCTCTCGTTAATTGTACCCTGGAAAGATTGGACAGATGCTGAGCTGAGAAAAATGTATTTGACGGAGAGGAAAAAAATACTCCCTCGATTCCAAATTAGTTGATTTATCTAGACATGATTTAGTATTAAATTTATATGTATCTTGATAAATTTAAGTAAACTAATTTGGATCGAAGGGAGTATATCAAAGTCATTCACATGCTATAGATAGGGATACTATATATACTTATACTGTACAAAGCTTAAATAATTGCTAAAGTGAGAAATATTGCTACTCCCTCCGTCACGGTTTAGAGGGCGTCTTACAAAAACCATGCATTTTCAAAACTCCTCTCCTTCTAGGCGCGTTAGACTTAATTACAGAATTAATGCCCTTCTTTTTCCTCCCCATTTTCTATTCCATGCAGCCAAGAAATTAATTCTTGCATGCAACTCCACCAATGCTCCTCGTTTCCATTGAGTAATTACGTTTAATAGGACGACGGATAATTAATGAGCGCATATTTTTGGCACAAATCTGGCTCCAATCAGCGCTTGTATAGGTTTCAACAATCTCTCTAAAACGCCTTCCAAACCGTGACGTGGGAGTACAAAGTTGCACGTAAACAAATGTGATCATAGCAAAGAAATTTCATCTTGATTATGATAATATGAGGATCAAGAGAATGTGTGGACAGTATGAAGGTCAAATGAATAACTCTAGGACCATATCCTTCGGCTACTAACAGTAAAATATTGACTAATAATTTTAGAAGTGTGAAGCGTGCATTGGATCCGAGGTGCTATTTTTAGATTTTTCTTTTGGAAATAGACGTTTTTATTACTTTGAGTAATGTTTACACCCGGCCTCTGCATAACTAAGATTCACACATCCGCACAAACCACACAACCAGGGGGTAAAGAAAGTATAGTAGCATTATAAATAACGCAAAAACAAAATAAACGGCCTTAAGCTATGGCTGATCAATCCGCAAGTCACGCGACCATCCATATCGGGAAAAAATATCCTTCGCTAATAAGGCGTGAAACTCCATACATTGTAGAGAAGTCTATGATTGGAGGATAGTTGTGGCCCGATATATAACCTGCAAAGGAGAAGACACGATGTTATTAAAAATCTTGTTATTTCTATAAAGTCATAGCGATCAAATAATGGCAAGCGCTCTCACCCTAAACAAACTCTTGTATTTATCATCAATTCCATGCAACCAATTACCAAAATCATTGGTCGTTGAACGTGGAGGAGATAAACCAAAAGCTATTTGGATGTATGACCATATAAAACGAGCAAATTTGCAATGAAAGAATAGATGACGTATTGTCTCATCGTGATGACAAAAAACGCATTGTGTACTTCCATGCCAATTTCTCTTTACAAGATTATCTTTTGTTGGAATTACACCTTTACGTAGATACCAAGCGAATATCTTTGTCTTATGTCGTGGTATTGCCGACGAGTACACCATGGAGGGGTCCTCACAGTGCGTGTTTAGAGACGTGGGGGAGGCGGACGATTGACGGGTATGAGGTTACACAGCTTACCCAGGTTCAGATCCCACGACGGTGGCGAAATCCTACTCCTGCTATAAATCACTATAATAGCAATACGTCGAGTTACAGGGATTGGTTCGCTGTGCGAGGTGACTAGAGAGTCTAAGTTATCGTCTGAGATTGTGCCCTAAAGGCTCCCATAGGCCCGACTTATATAGTCGCCAGGTCCTAGGGTTACAAAGAAAAGTCCTAGCCGGACAGGTTACAGAGTCCTACACTGCCTACAATTAGTCTAGCGTGTCTTGCACTCCAAGGCTCCGAGTACGTCCGTGACTCCACCGTAGCCTTCCTTTATCCGGCATGGGCCTCCCTTCTGGATCCATCTAACTGGGCCGCCCAGCAGGCCATGGGCCATGCTACCAACTGTGGGCCACCCGGGTTATCCGGATAGGAGACATGATATAAGGATACCCATATAGCATATCCCCAACAGTAGCCCCCGGAGAACTCCGAGATCTTGCGCCGTCTTGCCTCTTCACGTTGAATGCTCCGTCTAGATGGATGTCGGCAAATCGTCAAGCAATATCTTGTAGTCCTCCCAAAGAACCCTGCAAGGTTTTTCTCCGTCTTAAATTTGTAAGTCGGAGAATTGCTGAATCTTCTATCGTACTTTTCCGTAGCCGGACTAGATCCGTCCATGACGAAATCTTCTGATGTGATGGTTCACCTGCTAGTGACAGCTAGGGCGACGTAGACGTAGGTCAGCAACGCCTCGTAACTCACATATGCAGAGAAGGCAATCATGTCAGTTTTTCCCGCGCGAGCAATACGAACCGTTGGCGGCGACAGTTGGTAACGTGGCGAAATTTCCGCGCACGTCCCCGCACACGTCGTCCACGCGACAACCGTTCGATCATGCTGCACGAATCTCGATGTCGGAGGTTATAAATTGTAACATCGGTGGAAATTTTACTTTTCACCTCATTCTCCTCTGCATCGTCTTCTTCCTCCAGCGAGCGCCTCCTCGAGCTCTTCGCGCAATCCGCAAAAAACCCTAGCTCCTCGGCCTTTTCCAATCACCACCGTAACCTCCCAATGGCTAGCAGTAGCTCCGCCCCCTCCATGACGGCGTCAAGCGATGCCGCGGCGAAGCCGGCGAGCACCGTCATCGTGCCCCCAGAGGGTCTGGTGATTCCCAAATCCGTGGTGGTCGAAGCCACCGGCGGCAACCACAACTTAGCGGCACTGGATCTGCTAGAGGAGGAGAACGAATCCCACAAGGGGGACTGGCGTGGTTCGGATATTACGGACCACGACATCAAGGAGCTGATCATCGAGGGCTACCTCCCTGCGACGGAGGGGCTTGCCTGGTGGGCGGCGCCGGCCGGCGAGGTCACCCCTTCTCCCCAAGCCGGAGAGAAGGTGTACCTCAAAGCCCAAATGGTACGCGACGTCTCCCTGCCCATCTCCAATTTCTTCCTAGATGTCATCAACCATTACTGAGTACAGCCTCAGAACCTCTCCCCCAATAGCATCCTTGTGCTTAGCAACTACGCGGCGCTTTGCGAGGGTTACTTAGGGATTAGGCCTAGGTTAGATCTCTTTATATACTTTTTCACCATCAAGCGCGAAGCCAGAGCCAGCAAGGACGAGCTCAGGAACTGTGGCACTATTAGTTTTAAGATCCGACCTGTCCGGCGGTTCCCCAACATCGTCGGCCATGAGTCTTGCAAGAATTGGCAACAGACGTACTTCTACGACCCAGATATCCCTCTGGCCGGCCGAGAAGCGACGTATCCGGACTTCGTCGATGGAGCTGCGCCGAAGCCTCGACATGGAGATCCGAGGCCTCCCTTCTCTCCGACATCAACGCCTCCCGCACTATAAGGCAGACAGAGTGGTTCGTAGAGACGGATTTGACCGGCTTGGACCTGGCCATGTGCTGGTTCATCAGGCGGATCCAGCCTCTGCAACACCGCTTGAAGTTGATGCACGAGTATACCAACGAGAGGTAGGATAGCCTTCGCATCTCCGAGGACAACTTCTCGAGCGACTCCGTCAAGCTCCGCCTCAAGGACATCGTCAAGGTGAAGGATAGGAAGCGTGGCTTCACCATTACCTACGACATGTTCGTAGAGAGCAAGTGCCCAAAGGTACCTGTTTGTTTTCCGTGTATGACATATACTCCAGTTCTTCCGTCTAGCCATTACCATCTCATCTAACACTTTGGGTTTTCACTTAAAAGCTTATCGATATAGAGGAGGATAGCATGGCTGTCCAAATATATGATCCAAAGATGAAGGAAGTCACCGTCGTGTCTGACGACGATGTTCCGTTGGCGCGAAAGCAGAAGAGCTCCACCTCTGATGCTGCCGACGGAGGAAAGAAGAAGAAGACGGAGGGTGGAGCCTCCAAGAAGACTACCGCCGCCCTGGAGGCGGAGAAAAGAAAGGTTACTGGGATCCCCTTTGCCAAAGCACCCCCTCTTGTGTAAGCTTCTTTCTCTCCGACATTGTCCATTGTTTATCTTATTCCTGTACTTATACTTTTTGTACGTTTTAGGAAGAAAGCCACAACCAGTTTGAAGAAGACCTCCAAAACTTTGGGGGCTTCTAGAAACATCAAGGATATGTTGCATCGTGACGTGTCTCCCCACGCATCTCCCGCCATCGCCCCTGTCACTCCCAGCGTCCAGCCTACGCCTGCTCCGACAAGCTCACAGGACAAATATGCATCTGGACCTTCCGCCATGGAAATGGACTCAGGTGCCTCCGTGGAGCTTGGCGTTGTCGCCGAACAGGCAACGGAAGAAAGTACCGCAACCAAAATGGCTGAAGCTCTGGCTAAGGATGCCATCGGTAGCGGTAAGGCGGTGGTGGAGAGCGGTACGTCTGCCGAAGGCGGCGTCTCCGCACCCAGGAAAGCCGTAGACTTCCCGAAGATAGTCTACCCGACACTTACGCCGAGTAGCTCTGCCTTGGTTCCTGGTGCAGCGCCGACATCTCCAACATGCGGTCTTGAGGAGATTCTCCGGCAAGCAGAAATCCTGAAAGGAAATAGCCTTTCCTTTGGCAAGTTGCTTGCTGAGAGTGCTACCAACCTCAAGATCATCGCACTTGTAAGTTTTTATTTGCCTTTTGCATTTCATATGAGTATCCCACTGTAGCCCCCGAGGATTTAGACGGAAAACCATAGGTCTTTGCATCTAAATGCTCTAAGAGTGACTAAGCTAGAAAACTTCTCACTGTAGCCCCCAAGCATATAGTTTGAATGAATTATTCCGACTAGATGCTTTAAGAGTAGCATACGCAGTGTTTGTAAATTTCAATATTGTAGCCCCCAAGCTTCTAATTGTAACTGAATTAGTTCCGACTAGATGCTTAAAGAAATACTAAGCATATGACTGAGTTAAAAACTTTATACTATAGCCCCCAAGCTTCTAGCTGAAAACTGAATCAGTTCCGACTAGATGCTTAAAGTAATACCAAGCATATTTGCTAAGTTAAAAACTCTCACTGTAGCTCCCAAGCCTCTAGGTGGATATTTATCCGGCTAGATGCTCCAAGTAGACTAAACAGCGTTTGAATTTTCTTTCCACAGAATGAGAATGCTCGGAGGGGCATGGCCAATGATAAGTACCAGAAGATGCGTGCGGATTTGCAAGCCGAAAAGGGTAAAACTGCCTTCTTGAAGGAACAAATCACCAAGATCAAGCATCTGTCTTTTCTTTCTTTTTTGTATTCTGACTTGTTCTTGCACCAACATACTCCGAGTACTAACTGTGTACTGTCTTTTCTCCGACTTGCAGAAACCATTTCCAAGGCTAAGGATATTGTTGAACAATCCAAGCATATTCAGCAACTGGATAGTGAAAACAAAATTCTTAAGCAAGAGAGGAAGGATATGCTAAAGATGCATGAAGACTCCATGAAAGTCCTGAAAGATTCCGCCAACACAGAGATGAACCGCTTGAAGGAGGAAATCGCGATCCGGAAAGAGCAGAAGAAAGCCGCTGATGAGCAAAATCAGCACCATCCGGATGCGTACAGGATCCTCTGTCAAGAACGGGACTCCATGGTGGAAACTCTCCGGCAGGCTGAGATCAGCATCTTCAGTAAGTGATTCTCTGCCTTGTACTTCTGTAAGTTATATACTTTGAATCTTTTTGTGTTTATTGAACTCATGCGTTCGTTTGTCGGAAATTTGCAGCTTCTATGGGGTTAACCCGGTCGCCTACTCCGCCAAAGGAATGTATGGTCCTTGTCGGCAACTTTATCAACACTGCCATCAAGCAGACCAAGGAGATAGCCAAGCCCCTCCAGATTAACATCAAAGCGGTGGAATCTGTGGCGAAGTTCTCGGAGATCCTGCGCCGAGCCCCCGAGCGTATTGCAAGCTGGAAGGCTTCGTGTACACGGGCCGACACAAGGATGGCGCTGTCAATGGTCAAGGCACACTACGAAAATGCCGACATCGACACGGTGACCTCCGGTATCCCCGACGTAGACGACGAAGGCCAAAAGATAGATCACGAAGCTATCTTGGCGTCGCTCGCGGGTTTTGACACCAGAGTCGCCGAGTTGGTCGACCCTAACGTCTTTGTGCCCATGAAGACCGTTGACGGTGGTAACCAAAGCTCCTTCGAGTCCCTCAACACTGCCGACTTTGAAGAGGATGGCTCTCCTGCTACTGATGACGCTTCGTCCAAGTCGCCTGCGCCAGAGGAATGAAAAACAATATGTAATATTTGTTTCCTCTGTAATTTGTATGCGAAAAACTACTTGTTAACTTAAGACGGAAAACAATCGTTGTTATTTCCTGCTACTCAAGAACTGGTTCCAGCATGTATATTTTTTAAGCAAGTACTGGCTTATCCATTACTTCGGTTTGTATGCTTGACTTTTCGTTAGTCGGAAGACTCGTTGTCGAAACCATGCGCTCAGGTGATGATGCCCAATGGCACTATCAATAACCTAAGCACAAAATCGCCGGCAATAAGTGCCGAAAGTCACTACTCTAGAATCCACATAAAAACAACAAAGAACGTGTAGACCAGAAAACTTAAGCTAACGCCTGTAGGCGGAATTTTCACAAGTGCAATCGCAAAGCTTGTGCATAAAGGTTTTATACGATCCAAAAATAAACACTAAAGGAGGTAAAAGACTCAGAAATATGAGCGAACCAGAGAGCTTTATTTCATTGATCATATAAGAGGTACACAATAGATAAAAAATGCTAAGTGTAGAAAGGACGTAGCTGTGCTATGTTCCATGGCCGATCAAGCTCCGGGTAGTCATCATCCGGGTCACGTCGCTTACGCTTATGATCCTCGTTGGGTCTATCCTTTAGTTCACGATTGTCAACGAGGTAGTAAGACCCATTGAGCAACGCCTTGCTTATAATGAACGGTCCTTCCCATGGCGGGGATAATTTGTGTGACTTCTTCTGCTTAAGTCCGAGCACCAAATCTCCCTCTTTAAACGAGCGATGCCGAATGCGGCGACTATGGTAGCTGCGTAGCTTCTGCTGGTAGATGGCGGATCTTTGGCATGCCAATACGCGCTCCTCCTCGATAAGGTCCACATCTAGGCGTCTGGATTCTTCAGCGTCATCTTTGTTGTAGGCGGCGAATCTTGGTGCATCATGAAGGATGTCGGAAGGCAGTATGGCTTCTGCTCCATATAACATGAAGTAAGGGGTATAGCTGGTGGATCTTTTGTGTGTAGTTCGTAAACTCCATAGCACAGATGGCAATTCTTCCGCCCAGGCTCCAGTCGCTCTATGTAGCAGTGCCTCAAGACGTGGCTTGATTCCCTGCAGAATTAATCCATTGGCTTGCTCAACCTGACCATTGGACAGTGGGTGTTCCACAGATGCAAGGTCAAGTCAGATGACCTTCTCCCAACAATAAGCCTCCACTTCTCCGAGTGACAAGTTGCTGTCGTTGTCGGTGATTATGCTGTGTGGGAGACCAAACCTCACCACTAGATCCCAGACAAACCTAAGGGCAGTTGCCCCATCGAGCTTTCTAATGGGTTTAGCTTCTATCCATTTGGTGAATTTATCAACTGCTACTAGCAGATGCATAAACCCACATGGTGTCGTCTGTAGCGGACCAACCATGTCGAGCCCCCAGACTGCAAACGGCCAAGTTATTGGTATTGTTTGCAATTCTTCAGCAGGAACATGTGGTTGTCGGGCATAGTACTGGCATCCCATGCATGTCTCAACCAGCTTATCGGCGTCCGCCTTCGCGGTCAGTGATGACCCACAAGTGTAGGGGATCGCAACAATCTTCACGGATAGTATTACCCAATTTATTGATTCGACACAAGGGGAGACAAAGAATACTTGCAAGCCTTAACAACTGAGTTGTCAGTTCAGTTGCACCTAGAAATAGTTCTTGCTCAGAGAAGTTTATCAGTAGCAACAGTTTGTAGTAGCAACAGCAAAGCAACATCAATAGTAACAGCAACAGTGGAACAAGAGCAATAGTAACAGTAACGGTAACAGTAGGATTCGAGTGCGGTAGGCATAGGGATGGATGGACGGGCGTTGCATGGACGAGTCTAAACATGTAACTTCAAGATCTAGGGCATTGCAGATAAATAATAACAAGCACCCAAGTACTAAACAATCCTAGGCATGTGCTCCAAATATAGTCATACGTGCTCGTAATGAGAACTTGCACAACATCTTCTGTCCAGCCAGCCCGTGGCAGCGGGGCCTCTAGGGAACTACTGGCAATTAAGGTGATCCTTTTAATAGAGCACCGGAGCAAAGCATTAACACAACATGAACACATGTGATCCTCACACCACAGCCATCCCCTCCGGTTGTCCCAATTATTGTCACTTTGGGGCCTTTGGATCTGGACAATGATATGTGTACACAACTTGCAGATAAGATCACAAACAATACTATCATAATGATTCAATAATAAGTTCAGATCTGAGATCATGGCACTCGGGCCCTAGTGACAAGCATTAAGCACAACAAGTTGCAACAAAGTCAAATAGCACTAATAGAGATACTAGGCACTATGCCCCTAACAGATCTTATTCGATTACATCATAGAACTCATCCAATCCCTACCATCCCCAAGCCTACAGCGGGGGATTACTCACTCATGGATGAGGAAAACATCGGTGGTTGATGGAGATGCGTTGGTGATGACGATGACGATGATCCTTTCCGAATTCCTCGTCCCGGCAGGGTGCCAGAACGGAGTTTCTGGATCCGAATCTTGGTTTCTGGTGGCAGCGGTGGAGCAGAACTCTTTCTGGAAAACTATCGAACCCCCCTCTGTTTTTAGGTCAAAAGGCAACTTATAGGTGTGGAGGGAGGCCGAGGAGCTTCCTAGGATGGCCAAACCTCCCCCAGGCGTGGGGTCAGTGGGCCCGCGCCTAGGGTGGGTCTGGGCCCCCTAGGCCTCCCCTCTGTCTCCCCTTCTGGCTCCGTGGATCTTCTGGTGAGAAATAGTTTTTAGCATATTTTCCGGGATTTTTCCTGATAGTTCATTTTCTGCACAAAAACAAGACACCAAGGTAATTCTGCTGAAAACAACGTCAGTCTGTGTTAGTTGTATCAAAATCACACAAGTTTAGAGAAAAAACAATAGCAAAGTGTTCGAGAAAGTAGATACGTTTTGGACGTATCAACTCCCTCCAAGCTTAGCTTATTGCTTGTCCTCAAGCAATTCAGTTGAAAACTGAGTGCAATAAAAGAACTTTCACAAACACTTTGCTTCATATGATGTATATATTCTCTGCACAGGAGTAGATGCTTAAACCATTCATAATAAGAAGTATGGAACTAAGTCTACTCAATAGTCATTGCAAGCTATGAAGAGAAACCAACTCAATAATAATAAGTAGCATGGAACATAAACATAAGCAACATTGCAATGCTCATAATAAGGTATGATAGAGTGGTATCTCGCTTGCCTTTGTTTGAAGAGCACAATATAAATGCCAAGGCACCTCTGAAGTTCACATGAAGACTGGAAGTAAAGATATCAGAGATACAAGCATCAAAGTCATGACATAATTAACCAAGTTTTGGAACAAACACAAGAATGACAACTATGCTCTCAAGAAGGTGCTCATAGAATAAGTGGTGACTAAAAAAAATTGTGAAAATAGTTTTGTGAAGGTTTGAAAGGCTTCCTAATGCTGAAAGGAAGGTACTCATTAGCTTTGAGCTCTCATTGCCCCTATCATAGGCATCTTCATGTGGTTAAGGTGAAAGTGAGGTCCACTCTGAATCATATGCTTGACAGATCATAGACTGGAAATCCCAAGTCCCTTGAGTACGAGGGTCGCTCCGCATGCTACTCAATTTTGGTCACCTGAAAGTTCTTGTCATTGTAAATACATGCATATCATCCAGAACCGCCAACGGGGTACCCCTTGCATATGGCACAGGAGCTTTCCCATAACCAAAATGACAAGGCAAGCAAACAATGAGCATCTCAGCAATCTTTTTATTTACCATGTGCATAGCTTTTTATTGAAGATGCTTCCTAGATGCTCATTATAGTGATGCATGATTAGGCATGGCTTAGGCTAGCGGACCAGGCGTTTCTCTAACACAATGTATAAACTCCATGAACTCACAACCTCCCCTTTTATTTCACATCGTCGACATCCATAAACAAAAGAGCAAGGAAACAACTGGATAAGATATCCAACAGGTGTTTAAAGCTTTCCCCGTGACAGCACGGTTCTGCTGACTCCCAGTATATAATAAGAAAGCATATAATTTTCATGGACTAGTCACAATGGTTCAAGATTATTAAGCGCAAGGAATAAAGTGTGCCATCAAGTTCGTGAGAGTTTTACTAACTAACTTTCTCAAAACAGACAAACATTTTATTTTGGAAGAAAACATGGCATATGGAATATGCACTGGAATAACAAATGATGCTAATAGGTAGGTATGGTGGACATAGCTGGCAATATTGGTTTTGGGGAGTTGGAAGCACAAGTAGAGCACATACTCAGTGCAAGTGAAAGCTAGCAATAGAGAGGGAGGGACAAACGAGAGAGCAATAACTGTCATAAACATGCTTGCAACAAAACATGACTAATTATGGCATAAAAGTGATACAAGAACTCTAAGGCAAAATAAATCATCGAGGCTTACTGACTATTGATTAACTCTGAGGCAAAATAAATCATCGAGGCTTACTGACTATTGATTAACTCTGAGGCAAAATAAATCATCGAGGCTTACTGACTATTGATTAGTCATATGCATGCGTGAGCATGTGCCAAGTCGATTCACATGAACAGTCAGAGGAGGATACCACAATGTCATACCAAATTATGAATAAAACAATGCAAGCAAACATTCATATGACATGCTACAAACTATTAGCAAGATGGAGCTAGTCATAGACAAGCAAGAACTACTAAGCATCCATAATGACATACACCTTACACAAACAGGCTAAGCATGCTCACAGTGATGAGTATATGTACAAAAATGAAACAAATAGAGTTTGTTACCAGCCTCTTACCACACCTCGAGTTGTCTTAATCTTCATTATTGCCCTTCACTTGTGTGACTTGAATAATTAACATGAAACCAAAGTCCATTGAGGACGGCTGAACCCTGCAAAGAACTCACAAAACCAAAGAAGAACAACAATTATTTTTGGTGTTTTCGTTTTTTTAGAAGGCAACCAACGCAAAACCAAACGAAGCAAAATAAAACCAAAAACAAAAACTAAGATGCTCCAAGAACAACACAACTATGCATGAAACAATAAAAACGAAGTGTCTAGAAAGACCTGAGATTTTTATTGATGAAGAAGGGGATGCCTTGGGCACCCCCAAGCTTTGATGCTTGTACCTCTTGAGTAATTCTTGGGGTGACACGGAGTGGCTCCCCCCAAGCTTGAGCTTTTGTCCATTCTTCATCTCATTACATCATCCTCTCTCTACACCTGAAATTTTTCTTTCATACAAAACTTCACACAATCTTCATTAGCAACATTAGTTTATTCAAAAGATATTAGACCTCTGGCAAAGCTTTAGAACAACAAGACTTTTTATTAAAAACACAAGCTACTGTAGAAACTCCTTCAAAAAGCTCAATTTGCCAAAAAATAACCCGAAAAGGAATCAATAAGAAGCAAATGCAAATAATGGCAGAAATCTGTCAAAACAGACCAGCAAGTAGAAACCGATTTTTCTAAAGATCTTCTGTTGCTCAAATCAAAAAGTGTGAACTAACGAAAGTTATCTAACATACTGGGGGATTTATTCATAAATTTTTAGCTCAATCCGACTTACAGAGACTCCTCACGACTTTTTATGATGGAGGACAGAAATCTGTTTCGGGACAGCAACTGCCCAAATCTTACTTCCCTCTCAGTAGAGGTCATTCCTGGCACATAAAGCAAACAAAAAGGATAAGGAGAGGTCATTACTGAAGTAATAACTTCCAAGACTCAAGGAAACTCTTGGGTTATCTCCCAATAAGTACTTTTCTTTTAATACCTTTAAGTTAGGCACGACGAAGAGCAAAGATTGGAAAGGAGAAAAATAAAAGTGAGCAAGTATATTCACAGTGAAAACATTATTTTGTTCATTAAAATCCTTTTGTTAACAAGGTTGATCAAGTCTTGTCACCAAAACAATCTTATATGCAACAAAACTTTGCATTTCACAAGGTGATTATGTTACCTCATACTTGATAGCAATGGTCCCAATCATAATAGTTTCAAATTTTCTTGTGGAATGGGACAATATATTTTTCCAACCTTGATGCTCTCAATATTTTCAATGGAATTCAGGCAATAGCTCTTAACAACCTTCTTGGGGAAATAGACAGTGTGCTCTTTGTCATTAATATTGAATGTTACTTTTCCTTGATTGCAATTGATGACAGCACCTGCAGTATTAAGAAAAGGTCACCCAAGAATAATAGACATATTTCATCTTCAGGCATTTCAAGCAAAACAAAATCAGTTAAAACCATGAAATTATGAGAAACTTGAACATGAACATCCTCACATATACCAACAGGAATAGTAGTTGACTTATCAGCCATTTGCAAAGATATATCAGTTGGTATCAACTTTTCTAGCTGGAGTCTCTTATAGAGAGAAAAAGGCATAACACTAACTCCAGCTCCCAAATCACATAAAGCAGTTCTAACATAATTGTTCTTAATAGAGCAGGGAATAGTTGGAATACCTGGATCACCAAGTTTCTTTGGAACCTTACCATTGAAGGAATAATTAGCAAGTAGAGTAGAAATCTCCTCATTAGGAATCTTCCTTTTATTAGAGATAATATCCTTCATATACTTTGAATAAGGAGGCAACTTAATAGCATCCGTCAAAGGAATTTGCAAAAATAAAGGTTTCATCCACTCACAAAACTTGTTGTAATGTTCTTCCTCCTTTGACTTGTGTTTCTTACCTAGAAAAGGCATAGGTTTCTGCACCCAAGGTTCTCTCTCTTTACCATGTTTATTAGCAATAAAATCTTCCTTTGTGTACCTAGTGTTCTTAGTGTTCTTCTCAAGTTCTTCCTCACCTTCCTCCTTATCATGAGACTCATTATTATTACCACTCTTAGTTTCAGCATCAGAGACATATATACTATTAGGATCTACAACAGGTTCAAGTGGTTCCTCAACTACGTTATGTTTCTTTTTCTTTCTCTTACGAGGACTACCACTATCTTCACCTTGTTGGGAATCATGCTCTATTCTTTTAGGGTGTCCTTCAGGATATAAAGGATCTTGAGTAGCTGCACCACTCCTAGTTCTAATTCCATAAGCATGTTTATTTCCTGAAGCATTAACTAGCATACCCTTTTGCACCTTAGCAAGTTGATCAAGTTGGGTTTGAACCATTTGAAAGTGTTAACAAAGAATTTAATGCAATAACTCCCCTCTTCTTTGTTGTTGGTGTTGGAACTGGTTCAGGAACAACTGGTTCAGGAGTAATAGGCTCAAATGTATTCAGCTCAGTTGAAGTCTAATCATCATAATTCTTGCTTATCTTGTTCATTAATTCTTCAGCATCTGTAGGAGTCCTTTTCCTCAAAACATAATTAGCAAAGCTATCTAAGTAGGTCCTAGATTCATCAGTTAGTCCATTGTAATAAATATCAAGAAGCTCATTCTGAGGTAATGGACATCCAGGATATGCATGAATCAAGGAACAAAATCTTTTCCATGACTTAGGCAATTTCTTCCCTGTTTAAAATCAAAAAGTCTCTGCAAAGCAGCATGTCAAGCACTGGGAGGAAAATATTTATGGAAGAAAGAAGCAATCAAGCAATCAGGACTATCAATGGAACCATGAGGTAATCTATTAAACCAAGCCCTAGCTTCTCCTTTTAGTGAAAAAGGGAAGATCTTAGCAACAAAGTACTTGCGCATTTTAAAATCATCAGAGAACAAAGCACTCATAGTAGAAAGCTCATTCATATGAGCCACAACACTCTCATTTTCAGTACCACAAAAAGGTTCTTTCTCAATAATATCTAAATAAGATAAATCAAGAGAGAAATCATAATATTTATCTTTAATATCTATGGGAGAGGTGGCAAACTTAGGATCATAGGACTTCTTAGGAATAATAGTACGTCTAGCAAGGAGACTCTTAATAGCACTAGCACCATGTGTGTTTCGGCACTCTTCAACAAATTCATCAGTGAGCTCTATGTAACCATCATTAATATCATAACTCTCACTAGACTCAGGTGAGCTAGCAGGTGTAACAGTGCATTTACTAGGAGTTTCAGTATTTCGTAGACTAGCCATAGTAGCATCTAGAAAAGGACCTAATGAACCACTCGCATCAAGCATAGTAGAAGTAACATCATGAGTATCAAAAGCAGTTTCAGATTCAGCAGTAGTAGCAGTGTGTGTAGCATGAGCATATGGTGGTGGTGTGACAAGCTTACTTATAACTGACGGTGAATCAAAAGCAGCAGAGGTGTTTAGGACTGTACCTCTTCTTGTAGTGGATGGTTAAATAGGAAACTTTCCATCACGAGACTTCCCCATGATGAAAGGATTAGCAGTGAAAAATAATAGATCCAAGTAAACTTACAAATAAAGCTATGCTCCCCGGCAACAGCGCCAGAAAATAGTCTTGATGACCCACAAGTGTAGGGGATCGCAATAGTCTTCACGGGTATTATTACCGAATTTATTGATTCGACACAAGGGGAGACAAAGAATACTTGCAAGTTTTAACAACTGAGTTGTCAGTTCAGCTGCACCTGGAAATAGTTCTTGCTCATAGAAGTTTATGAGTAGCAATAGTTTGTAGTAGCAACAACAAAGCAACAACAACAGTAATAGCAATAGTGGAACAGGAGCAATAGTAACAGTAATGGTAACAGTAGGATTCGAGTGCGGTAGGCATAGGGATGGATGGATGGGCGTTTTATGGACAAGTCTAAACATGTAACTTCAAGATCTAGGGCATTGCAGATAAATAATAACAAGCATCCAAGTACTAAAAATCCTAGACATGTGCTCCAAATATAGTCATACGTGCTCGCAATGAGAACTTGCACAACATCTTCTGTCCAGCCAGCCCGTGGCAGCGGGGCCTCTAGGGAACTACTGGCAATTAAGGTGATCCTTTTAATAGAGCATCGGAGCAAAGCATTAACCTCCGTGAACACATGTGATCCTCACACCACAGCCATCCCCTCCGGTTGTCGCAATTATTGTCACTTTGGGGCCTTTGGATCCGGACAATGATATGTGTACACAACTTGCAGATAAGATCACAAACAATACTATCATAATGATTCAATAATAAGTTCAGATCTGAGATCATGGCACTCGGGCCCTAGTGACAAGCATTAAGCATAACAAGTTGCAACAAAGTCAAATAGCACTAATAGAGATACTAGGCACTATGCCCCTAGCAGATCTTATTCGATTACATGATAGAACTCATCCAATCCCTACCATCCCCAAGCCTACAGCGGGGGGATTACTCACTCATGGATGAGGGAAACATCGGTGGTTGATGGAGATGCGTTGGTGATGACGATGACGATGATCCTCTCCGAATTCCTCGTCCCGGCAGGGTGCCAGAACAGAGTTTCTGGATCTGAATCTTGGTTTCTGGTGGCGGCGGTGGAGCGGAACTCTTTCTGGAAAACTATCGAACCCCCTTCTGTTTTTAGGTCAGAAGGCAACTTATAGGCGCAGAGGGAGGCCGAGGAGCTTCCTGGGGTGGCCAAACCTCCCCCAGGCGCGGGGTCAGTGGGCCCGCGCCTGGGGTGGGTCTGGGCCCCCCAGGCCTCCCCTCTGTCTCCCCTTCTGGCTCCATGGATCTTCTGGTGAGAAATAGTTTAGAGAAGTAACAATAGCAAAGTGTTCGAGAAAGTAGATACGTTTTGGACGTATCATTCATCCAGTAGAATCCTTGCCGAAAAGCTTTAGCGACCAACGATCGGGGAGCGGCGTGATGCCCGCAATCTCCGAGATGAATTTCGCGTAGGATTTGAATACCTTCTTGCTGGGAAACACACTTCAGGTATACACCAGTGGTGCTTCTTTTGTTGAGATGTCCATTGATTATGGTATAGCCCTTTGCTCGACGTACTATTTGCCGTCTTTCGACTTTGTCTTCGGGCAAAGTTCCGTGTTCGACATACTCCATGAACGGTTTTGTCCAAGCCAGAGGGACCTTTGCACCATGTGGACGAAAGAGTCTACTCTGTCCGGGTTGTCGATGTTCGCTCCCTTCACGGATGGTGTCCGTAGATGCTCCAGGAAAACGCCAGGCGGAATTCGTTTGCACCCTGATCCAAGCTTAGGCAGTAGATCAGCCGCCTCGTTTTTCTCCCTAGGTACATACTTGACCTCGTAGCCCAAGAAGCTCTTGGCTATCTCGTCCACTTCGTCTCGATATGCCACCATCATAGGGTTCCGCGTGTTCCAGGTGCCAGCCACCTGCTGGGCAACCAAGTCAGAATCTCCACAGCAAAGTATGCGCTTGATGCCAATATCCTTGGCTACGCGTAGTCCGTGAATGAGTGCTTCATACTCCGCCATGTTGTTCGTAGCCTCGAAGTGGATCTGCAGAACATAGTGTAACTTGTCCCCAGTTGGTGACTGTAGCAGTACACTATCCCCCGAGCCGTTGAGTAGCTTAGATCCGTCAAAGTGCATCACCCAGTACTCTGGCTCCGGCAATGGGGTAGCATCTGGTATCTCCATCCAATCTGCGATAAAATCCACCAAGGCTTGCGATTTGATAGCGTCGCGTCTCTTGTAGGTGATCTCGAAGGCGGCAAGTTTGATGCCCCACTTCGCGACCCTTCCTGTAGCGTCGCTGTTGTTGATGATGTCAGACTGTGGAGTCTTGCTCACCACTGTGATAGGGTGCTCCTGGAAATAGTGCCTTAGCTTCCGAGAAGCAAGGAATACTCCATAAGCTATCTTTTGGTAATGTGGGTAACGCTGCTTGGACTCCGTCAAGACCTCGCTTACATAGTAAACTGGTCATTGTACTCCGTGTTCATAGCCTGGTTCCTTCTGCTCTACCACGACGACGATGTTGATTACCCGGTTGGTGGACGCCATGTAAATTAACATGGGCTCCCCAGGCTCGGGTGTTGCAAGGATAGGTGCTGAGGAAAGTATCTCCTTGAGCTGCTTCAATGCCGCGTCTGCTTCGTCCATCCACGTGAATTTTTCCGCCTTCTTCAGCAACTTGTATAGCGGCAGAGCCTTCTCTCCAAGTCGGCTGACGAACCGACTAACTGCTGCAACACAACTTGTTAGTCGTTGTATGTCCTGTAGGCATGTCAGACGGTTTATGTTTAAGATGGCCTTGATCTTCTCCAGGTTGACCTCGATTCCACACTGGGAAACGATGAATCCCAACAATTTGCCGCCTGGAACCCCGAAGACGCACTTCTTAGGGTTAAGCATCATGTTGTATTTCCGGAGACTATCAAAGGTTTCTTTTAAGTCAAAGATTAAGTCATTTGATTTTTTAGACATTACCGCTGTATCGTCCACGTATGCGTGAATGTTCCGACCAATTTGGTCGTATAGGCAACGTTGCATTGTCCGCTGGTACGTAGCACCTACGTTTTTCAGCTCAAAGGGCATCGTGACATAGCAAAACATGTTGTAGGGTGTAGTGAACGAAGTGGCCAATTGGTCCGACTTCCTCATCTTGATCTGGTGGTATCCTGAGTATGCATCGAGAAAACACAAAAGTTTCGAGCCAGTCATCGAGTCAATGACTTGGTCAATGCGAGGCAAAGCAAACAGATCTTTGGGACATGCTTTATTCAAGTCGGTGTAATCAACACACATTCTTAATTCTTTGGTTCCCTTTTTGGGGACAAGTACAGGATTGGCCACCCATTGGGTGTGAAGGACTTCTCGGATAAAACTAGCCTTAAGTAACCTAGCTATCTCTTTGCCTATGGCGCGTCTCTTCTCATCTCCAAAGCGTCGTAGAGGTTGTTTCACTGGTTTACATTTTGGATCAATATTCAAGCTATGCTCGGCAAGTTCCCTAGGTACACCTTTCATGTCGGCAGGTTGCCAGGCAAAGATGTCCTATTTAGGGTCCAGGTTCATCCCAATGGCGGTGATCTTGGAGGCATCGCCTACCACAAGTTTCACCGGCTTGGTCTCGATGGCGGCCTTGAATGCTGGGGCGGAGTCAGAAATCTATTTCTTTGACACGGGCATCTCCGAGGCATCGACCTTGCTCTGGATCTCTTTGAATTCTTCGCTGTAGAGGACAGCTTCTGCGTAGGCTGCTTCTCCAATCTCGCAGTCCCTTGCTTTGGTAAAGCTTCCGGATACGATAATGACATTGTTTGGTCCGAGTATCTTGAGCTTGTTGTAGATGAAGCATGTCATGGCCATGAAGGTGTGGAATATGTCGCGGCCGAATATGACGTGGTACATGCTCTTGAAGGGGACCACCTCAAAGGTCAGGCGCTCTTGGCGGTAATTATTGACATCACCAAAAGCGACCTGAAGTGTGATGCACCCAAGGGACCGAGCCTCCCGACCAGGAACTACACCATGGAAGATGGTGTTGGTCCGCCTTAGGTTTGCCTCCGTCAAGTTCATCTTCTGCAGTGTATCCAGGTACATGATGTTGATGCTGCTTCCACTATCCACCATACATTTGGTGAACTCATTGCCGTCAATCAAAGGGTTGATGACCATGGCGTATTGGTTCTTCATAGGGATGAGGTCTGGGTGATCCTTCCTGTCCCAAATAATTGGAATATCCGACCAGCGCAGGTATTGGGGAACTAGGGGTAGAGTGGCCATCAGTATCCTCATGGAGGTCTTCTGTTGTCGGACGATGCGGGTGCCAAGGAAAGTGTGGAAAATCGTCCCTTCTTTTCGAAGGGGTTCTTGCCTTTGCCGTCGCTCTTGGCGGCGTGCTTGGGTCAACGTTCTCTTCCATGTCACTTGAATCCTTCGACTCCTCCTCCTTCTTCTTCCCCTTGCCCTTGCCTCGCGGTCTGTTCCTTCGACTTTTATTGTAGCCGGACTTCGGGTCCTCCTTGAGGTCGTTGACGAACTTGCAGTGGCGGTTGGTGTGGGTGGCCTTGCCGTTGGAGTCGAGGTGTACGAGGCACGGCATATCACGGTACTCCTCGTAGGTTTGGGGAACACAGAGCACTGTCGAGGTAGTTTCACTTCCTCGCTGCTGCCCACGGCCTGCTCCCCGTCCTCGGCCACGCTGTCCGCCATCACCTCGTCCTGTGAAAGTCATAGCGACCATGTCGGGAGTTTGCTTTTCTTCTGGTGCGGTCTTCCGCTTTGTGTTGCAGTTCCTCCAAGCTTGAGTTGGAACGGCTGTTGCCGGCAGAGAGCCGCGAGCATCATCGTCGGCAGCTGCGAACTCACTGGCCAACTGAATCATCTGATTAAAGTCTAGATGGTGATTGTCCTGCAAGTGCCTCAACTTATGTCGGAGCAACGTGACCCTTTCCAACCCATCTATGAAGGCGGCCATGGCGGTCTGGGCCTGCACTCCTGCGCAGGAATTCTTCATATCCAGCCAACAGGAGAGGTAGGCGTGAGATGTCTCGTCTTTCTCTTGCAAGCACCGCTGTAGATCGCCAACAGTGCAGGGACGTTTGTACGTACCCTCGAAGTTCTTGGTGAACGCCTCTTGCATGTCCAACCAAATTGCAGATGGATCTTTCTGGCAAGTCATCAATCCATTGACGGGTCGTGCCCTCCAACATCAGTGGGAGGTACTTGACGGCGACGTTGGTGCTACCCCCGGCGATCTCCACCATGTTGTCGTAGTCCTGCAACCATGTAGCTGGCTTGGTGGTGCCGTCATAGGGCTTGATGGTCTTGTCAATCCGGAAACCTTTGGGGTAAGTTGCGGACCGTATCACAGGTCCAAAGCAACGTGGTCCCAGGTATGGTCCTTCCCGGGCCTCGTGGATATTGTCCAGACGCGAACGTGCATCGTATGGCTTCGGGCTTCTTTATTTTTCTTGCCATCAGGGGATGGGCTGCGTGAACGACGTGGGCCTCCTCCGTCATGGTGGCTGCTAGGTGGCGACGGAGGCGGAGGTGGCGGTGGGTTAGCTTTCTTGCTGTTACCCTCCTGCGATGCCTCACGCTTGTCGCGGTTGCTTGTCGGACGCGGAGGGTCATGGTGCGACCTTCTCTTGTGTCCTTGGTTGCGATCTCCGTCATGACGGGTCTGCTTCGTGTTGTCGCGGATGACGATGCCGCTCTGCGTTGGTGGAGGCATATCCGTATGACAGTGAGCCTTGATGTCTTCGCGATGTCGGGGGGAGCGGGGCGATGGTGATGGGCGACGAGGTTGGGCCTTCTCTCCATGGTTGGAGGATATGGGGATAGCATCCTTCCTATTGCGTGCATCCCTCCGTCTTCGTTCTGACGAACCCGTCTGAGACCCGACATCAAGAGGAGATCTGTCCCTTGGCAGCTTATGTTGGCTAGACTAGCAAAACGCTGGGTCAGACTCAAGCCTCTGGGAGGTGGCCTTTTCCTGCTATTTCACCGCCTTGGCCACTAGGTCATAGACCTGGTCCATCGCGTCGGGTGATCTATCCTGCTCCAGAAGGGTCTTGGCGACGGCGAGGTTAAGGAAAGGAGTGGGCATCACCTGCCTGCCTTCACTGTCAATGTATGTCTTGGCCCGTGCCGGCTTCAAGGGAGCCCATCCTAGGTTTCGCCGCACACCAGGATCGTTGATGATGTGAGCCGGAGATTTCTTGGCCTTATGTTGCTGCAGCAGAGTCTTGTACCCGGCCTCCATTGCTCTAGCTTTCTCTATTAACTTCTGCGCATTGGCCAGATCTCGATCTAGCGGTGTTCCCTGCTCCACGATGGCATGTGCTTCCTCCAGCAGCTGCTGGCGCTTCTCGTCAAGCTGGACTACATTGTGAATATGAGCCATGGTCATAGGCTCGGCGAGGAGATTGCCGTACATCACTCTATCAGCTGGAGTGATTTGGGCAGCAGTAGACGTAGATGCCGGAGGCGGCGGGTTTGCAGTGTTTTTGTTTCTCGAACCGGTGTCGAGTTCCTGTGACTGCTGTACTGGTTTAGGCGGAGGGGGCATGTCCTTTGCACCATCAATGTCGACAGCAATAGGTGGTCCCTTCCCCTTGTCCAGTGATGTAGGCGGAGCTCTTCCGGGTTGATCTTCATCCATCGCCGTCCCAATGGTGACGAACACCTCTCGGAATGTGACGGCATTGTTGGCCTGCTCATCGCGTTTGCAATCCTCCTCCATCTCGTGCATGGAGGAGTCTAGCTCCTCCAGACTGAAGTCTATCTCCTCCGCATTTGCATTGATGTCAGCGTAGAGCGCGTCAAGCACAGAGTCAGAGGGTGCCGGAGCTTCCTCGATGATGGGCGGTGGAGGTGCGATAGCAGCAACGATGACTGGAGATGGTGGCGCAGCTGTGGCGATGCCGACCGGAGGCGGTGGCGGTGGTGGCTGAGGCAGAGGGGCTCCGCCAACGAGCGCGATTTCCATCTGAGCTTACTCCTCCGCCGCCACATAGCTGTTGACGGTGTTCACCATGCTTTCGAAAGTGAGGCATCTTGAAGTCTGCTGCCTCCTTAGAGTATGCCGGAGAAGCGTACATTGGTCCAGTCCTTCCACAAAGTGATACATAGCATCATCATTGGGGTAATGCGCCAGATCGACTCGTATACGGAGCCACCTGGAAAGGTAATCGCGGGGGTTTTCGCCCTCTCTCTGAACGCAACGCGCCAGATCGAAGATGGTAACCATGCCGACAAACTTGGATCTCTGCTGTCCAGACGCGCGGACGAAGCCGACGGACTTGCAGCGATCTTCCACCGTTATATCCTGCACAAGGGCAGTTTGGGTGGGCCTTGAATTTTTCCGATCTTTGCCGGCAAACTCCGAAGAGAGATCTAACATCGATCCTTCCGCGAACGTATCCTGCCCGTAGGCGGTCCGTGCGGGTCTTGATGCTCCTCCGACTCCCAGGGAACTAGTGCCCGAGTCGGTTTTGCCGATGAAGAGGTGGATGTCTCCGATGGGGACGATCGAGCATCGCGTAGGGTTCGTCTTCGCCGGGATCCAGAACTTGTCAGGAGGGACGATCAGAACACTGCCGGAGAAGAGAACGCAACCGATGGCTACAGTTTCACCGATTCTCGCGAAGATCTTGGTCCTCGCCCGCTGAAGAGCCTAAAGCGCCTCTTGCCCCACGGTGGGCGCCAACTGTCGTGGTATTGCTGATGAGTACGCCATGGAGGGGTCCTCACAGTGCGTGTTTAGAGACGTGGGGGAAGGCGGACGGTTGACGGGTACGAGGTTACACAGCTTACCCAGGTTCAGATCCCACGACGATGGCGGAATCCGACTCCTGCTATAAATCACTATAATGGCAATACGCCGAGTTACAGGGATTGGTTCGCCGTGCGAGGTGACTAGAGAGTCTAAGTTATCGTTTGAGATTGTGCCCTAAAGGCTCCCATATGCCTGACTTATATAGTCGCCAGGTCCTAGGGTTACAGATTAAATTCCTAGCTGGACAAGTTACAGAGTCCTATATTTCCTACAATTAGTCTAGGGTGTCTTGCACTCCAAGGATCCGGGTACATCCGTGACTCCACCGTAGCCTTCCTTTATCCGGCATGGGCCTCCCTTCTGGATCCATCTAACTGGACCGTCCAGCAGGCCATGGGCCATGCTACCAACTGTGGGCCACCCGGGTTATCCGGATAGGAGACATGCTATGAGGGGTATTTTCAATTTCCAAATTTTACTATTGTCATCGACCGGATATCAGGTTGAACCAATGCTCTATATAGTGAGCCAACTGAAAATTTACCACTTTCTAGTAATTTCTATTTGAACTCGTCTACACCATCCGACAATTGTATCGTGCATAATTGTAATAATAGATTATTTTAGGATACAAGTCGACGACCTATGAGACTTCTTGACACATTAGAAGGATTATCTTCCATAACTGTGGAAATCATATCCCCTTTGTGTCTAACAATCGAATATAGAGTTGGTTATTGTTCGCGAAGAGAAGTTTGGCCGAGCCACTTATCTTCCCAAAATCTATTCTGGGATGCATCCTTAATATTGAAAGCACCAAAACGGAAGAAATGTTTTTTGGTCGCGATTAGGCCCGCCCAAAAATGTGATTCACTGGGTTTCCAAACCACTCGAGCCACATATTTGAACCCCACATATTTCCTCCATAAAATGGCTTGCCAAATGCCATCTATGTAAGTAGTTTGAAAATCCATTTACCTAGAAGTGCGGTGTTTTTGACTTGCAAATCACGTATGCCCAGTCCACCATATTCCTTTGGTCGGAAAATCATATTTCATCTGGCCAGTCGATACTTCTTTTTCTCATTATCCCGTTGCCAAAAGAATCTTGACCAAAAATAATCCACTTTGTTCAAGACACCTTTTGGTAACTGGAAAAACGAGATCATATACAGTACCATGTTGGTGAGTACTAAATTTATGAGTACAAGTCTTCTGCTAAGGGATAGCAATTTACTTTTCCAACTATTAAGACATTTTTGGAGTCTTTCCTCAGCGAGATTCCATTCAGCTATCGTGAGATGTCGATAGTGAATTGGTATTCCCAAATAGTTAATTAGAAATTGCCCCTGGCCACAGCCGAAAAGTTTAGCATATAGGTGGGCCTCGTTTTGGGCCTTGCCAAAGCAATACATATCACTCTTATGAAAGTTTATTTAATTCCAGATAACTACTCAAATACTAATAATATTATTTTCACATTCTTAGCCTTCTCCAGATCATGTTCCATAAAAAGTATTGTGTTGTCAGCATATTGAAGAATAGAAAGTCCGCCATCAACGAGATGTGGAACTAATCCTTCAATTTTACCATTAGCCTTTGCTCTCTCAATAAGGATAGCCAACATATCAGCCACTATATTAAATAGTATAGGCGATAATGCACCCCCTGTCTTAGTCCTTTCTTGGTCTGGAAGTATTTGCTAGTATCATCATTTACTTTAATGACAACACTACCCCTAGACACAAAAGATTGTATGAGAGCGCATCACTCCTCAAAAAAACCTTTCACTAGTTCTGTGCCCCACTATGAATTGTGCTTCTCATTTTATCCCACCCCTCGAAACTCTCCTCATTTCCCCCCTCTTTGTTGTAGCCTAGCCTCGTGAATACCTAGACATAGCGTTTCCGCCGAGTCAAGCCCTTTGACCATTACTGCGCTGATAGGTGGGACCCTGAAAGTGATATCCTTGATGGGATGGCTCAAAACTAATGTGTTGTCATTGACTTTAAACGATGCCCGTTTTATTGATGTTTAGTCCCACCTTGGAAATTTAGAGAGCGTTTGACATCTTATTTTTTTGTATAGTTATTTTTTATGCTTAAATCATTTGCTAATCATATCTCATGTTTTGCACATGTTTAATTAAATTCAATCTCAAATGAACTTTAGTTAACTTAAAAAATGATGATGATTAACATTTTACAAATGATGATGTTGTTGGAAATATGTCCTAGAGACAGATAATAATATGGATTATTATCATATTTCACGAAGTTTATAATTAGATTTTATATCATGCTATAACTGTACTAAAAGAAAATATCAATACACATGTGATATGTAAACAACAATGAGTTCCTAGTGAATCTCTAGTCACTGGTTCATTGGTCAATAGATGATCAAGGTTTTCTGATCATGTGGCATTCATGCCAGTTGACAATGGAGTCACCTCATTGGAAGAATGAGATGATGAACATGCCCAATCTAAGCATCATAACACGATCATGCCATAAAATTCAAGTTGCGATAATTAAGAAACATGGTGACTAGGTCACTTGTTCCTCAAACCGTGAGAGCATATTTAATCACTGTCACCTAAGAGTGTCTTGTTCGCATCAAACGTCACTCTATAAAATGGTGATCACAAAGGTGTGTTCAGGTACATCAAAGGGGCAGGTAGAGGTGTATGTGTTAAGAGCGGGATTTATTCATCCGCGTGACGGAAGATACTCTGGGCTCACTGGGAGAAGTTATATCAATGAGTTGCGCAACATGTGACTAGGTCACGGGAAAGATACTTTAGGCCCACTGGGAGAATTTATATCCATGAGCTGCGCACCAAAAGGGTTCCAAGAAGGTCCGGAGCATTTCCGGAGTGGAATAGGAGTTCCATAGCCATAGGAATTAAATAATATGTAAATAGATATTAAATATTGATTTAGTTAAATATTTATATTTATTTAATAAAATAAAATAAATGCTTAGGTTCCCTATTAGGCCAACTCCCTAAGGGAGTCATCGGCAAGCACCAAACGTGTGAGACTCCCTGAGAGGTGCCGCACTTTGGCGCTAGGAATTTTCGGAGCCTCCAGAGTTCAGAATGACCCTGAGGTCGGCATCGGTATGACTACATCATCAACACTCCCTAGAGTGACAAAGCTTTTCGTAACAGTAAGTTTTCGAAAATCTCCTCTCATTACTCCATTACTAATAGATAGATCCTGGTATTAGTGTTGTTTGCGTAGGAAAAATTGTTGCTTTTAGGCGTGCAACCCCAATAGATGCAACCATAAGGATTCTTTCTCTCCACAGGACTTAAACTCCATATTCAACTTAACTACGCAGTTGACTTGAGATCGACTTTAATTAAGGAAAATGATACCTATCACCCGGACGATGGTCGACCGGGTCGTCGCTCACGCACGCGTGGAGGTGGACCCGCCCACGATGACTTTCCCCTCGTCTTCTTCCTTGTTTTTCTGGAGAACTCCACTGCTCGCCTCCTCCACGGGAGGGAGACGAAGACGCCGCCTCTCCCGCCCGGCCTCCTCCCCGGCCTCTCCCGCTCGGCCTCCTCACCAGCCTCCCCTTCCCTCGTGTTGCCACTGCGCCGCTCCTCTTCCCTCGTGTCGCCGCCGCACCACCGCCCTTCCCTCGCGTCGCCGGGGACTCCCGCCGCCGCACCCTGGAGCTCCCACCGCCGAGCGCCCCCTGCACCGTCTCCTGGTTCCCCCGCCAACCTTGCTGCCACGGGGGGCCGTGGGTGCTGCCAGCGGCGACCGACCTTGCTTCCGGCGGTGGTCGAGCTTGCTTCCACGGGCGACCAAGCTTGCTTCCAGCGGTGGCCGAGCTTTGCTTCCATGGGCGGCCGTGGTTGCTGCCAGCGGTGGCCGAGCTTGCTTCCATGGGCGGCCGTGGTTGCTGCCAACGACAGCCGGTCTAGCTTTTGCTACAAGTTCTCCGGCGAGCTCTCCCGACTAAATTCTCCGGCCATGTATCCGACGAAGTCACTTTTTTGCTACATTAGAAAAACTTTGTTGCTACAACCATCTTGTGGTTTTGCTACAACAGTGTCAACTTTTTGCTACAAGGTCTCCAGCGAGAGTCATCAGCGAGTTTTTCCGACGATGTCTCCGGCAAAGTCGGTTTTGCTACATTAGCACAATTTTTTTGCTGCATGGTCTCCGGCGAGGTCTCCGGCGAGACGTTCTATTTCTGAAATGAACCTTTTTTTTTTGTTTCAGAAGCAAAAACGGAGACATATATAGCAAAAAAGGGACGGTTTACAGCAAAAGCGGAATTTGGGGTGTTTTAGTGGACACGTGGCGTGCAGAGGAGCAGGACGATGGGAAACCCCCATCGTCCGGGGGACACATAGCACTTGCCTTTAATTAAGCAAGTATAAAAGTGATTGTACACTAATAGTCGTGACAAACAATCATACGCCAATCTGACACACTAATGGTTATGGCAAACAACGGTAGATATTAAGAAGTCGGTAATATTTACTTTTAAGAATAAATACAATGTTTAAAGCTATGTTTTTTATAAAAGCAAGTAAACTTACATATACCACGTGGCATACAAAATAAAAAGGTATGCAAGAGATGATGGGTACAGTGAGACGGCTTATATAGGCCAGCCGTGAGGGAGACAACCCTAGCTATATTTCATCGGAAATTCTAACAATCAGTCGACCTAGATATAACTTACACCGAGGTCACGCCTTCGAACCGTACAATCACGACCGAACGGTCCACAGCGAGCGGTGTGTTCCCAGCACCGTTAGCGTACGCAGAGCGGAGACCCGCCGCGTCGTTTCAGACTCGTTCCCCATTTTCGCTCATCCCCATCGATGGCGATTCCCCAATTCCTCCGTCGATTCAAGTGGCGTGGCGGTGATTTCGTACGGTGCTGCTCCTCCTCGCCTGCATCCTTTCCGTTGGAGCCGGCGGGGGTGGGTGGGTGGGTGGGTGGTCGTGTACTTCTCCTTCCAGGTGCCGTCGGCGGTTCAATCGTTGTCGGCGGAGGGCCTGCTACTCCCTCGCGTCCTCGGCTACATCCCGCGTCGACCGGCTTCTTCCGTGCTTCCTCTCTATGAGTCGACGGCTTCTTCCCTCGTCGCAGGCTACTCCGCGATGTGCGCCATTGGCTACATCCTTGGGGTCAGGTAATTTCGCCATACCTGATGTATCTTGCCCTCGTCCATTAGATGTACCTCACCTTAGCTAGTAGATGGCACCCCCGATCTAGTAAATGTACGTCACCCTGTACATCTAGATGGTACTCCCCCACCCCACACCCCCCATGATCTTGATGGTACTTTACCCGGTCCAGTTGGCCTCACCATGAATTCAGTAAAGGACATCTCACCTTGAATCTACTAGGTAGATGTACCTCACTAAGGTCCCAGTAGATGTACCAAACCATGAATGCAGTAGATATACCTATGTTTTAATTAGATGTACCTCAATTTTAACTAGATATACCTCACCAGTTTTTGATCCAGTTGATATATCTTGTCCTGATTTGTTACTAGATGTACCTCACCATGATCCCAGTAGATATACCTATTTTTTTACTAGATGTACCTGATGTATCTTGCCCTTATTTACCTGATATTTTAATAGATGATAGCCCTTATTTACCAGTAGATGTATCTTGCCCTTGTCTTCGTTAAGATCCAAGTAGCTGTTTCTATTTTTTGCTACATGTACCTGATTATTTTACTAGATGTATCTGATGCAGTGACGATACCTTTCCCTCATTTACTAGTAGATGTATCTTGCCCTTGTACTATGTCAAGATCCAAGTAGATGTATCTGTTTTTTTGCTAGATGTACCTCATGCAGTAGATGATGTATCTGTTTTATCTTGCCCTTGCCCATGTCAAGATCTAGATATATGTATCTGTTTTTTTTGCTAGATGTACCTGATTGTTTTACTAGATATATTTGATGTTGTGGATGATACCTTGCCATCATTTACCAGTAGATGTATCTTACCCTTGTCCTTGCTAGATGTACCTGATTGTTTTATTAGATGTATCTGATACAGTAGATGATACCTTGCCCTCATATATCTTGCCCTTATCCTTGTCAATATCCAAGTAGATGTATCTATTTTTTTGCTAGATGTACCTGATTATTTTATTAGATGTATTTCTTAGTGGCCATTTAGTGTATATCCTGTCCCTGATTTTTCCCAGTACATGTATCTTTCCTTGAATTTTTTACTGGATTTACCTCATGTCGTGGGAATGGTCACGGCAGATGCTGCAATCGGCAGCGAGTAGTAGAACGAGGGCCAAGGGTGGCCAACCATCTGCGGTGCGAGATGAGGACGGAGACACGGGGTTTTACCCAGGTTCGCCCCCCCGGAGGGTAAAGACCTACTCCTGCTAGATTGTATTATGAAGGTGGTACAATGGGCGAGCTCGCCGGCTAGGCGGCGAGTCGCTTGGGTGTATGATGGAACGTATCTCTACACGCCCCGCAGGGAGGTTTATATAGGCTCACCTCCCCTAGGGTTTACATATCTCAACCGAATCAGTTAAGGCTTCGGTTCTTGTTTAACCTAATCCGACTGGGTCTATCTACTTGCCTGGGCCTTCAGCTTCCAGTCGCTTGAATCTACACCAGGCCTTGATCCAGTCGCCGTCTTGCAGGCCCACTCGCCAGTTTCTGGGCCAGTCGGAAACGTCCTGCTGGGTATACCCCGGTAGGCATATCCCCATCAGTAGTCCCCGAGGCCGTCGTCGATTGGGCGTAGGTGGCTGCTGGCAGTCGGAGTATACGGCTTCAGAACAGACATCCAGTCGAATCGTCGGCGGGCTCCTGTACAAAGGAGAAAACTAGTCATCCTGATCGCAGCTTTGGCGAGTCGAGTTGGCGAAACACTGTCATAGTGATCGGGTCGGCGAGCCGAGTGGCTGAAGTTGGACCGTTAGGCATGGTCAAACTAGCCGTTGGGATTATCCAACGATAACTTTGGCGTAATCACCGCGTAGTAACGGCCTCCGGATTTGGCGGGTAACAACTGCTATATAAGGGGAATGGCAGGCGATCAGAGAACCACCTTCTCGCCATTTTCTCCGATTGCACGCACTCTCGCCTTCCTTCGCATCGCGATCCAGCCGACCCGAAATCTTCTGACCCCCCACAAATCCTTCCGCCATGGCCTTCTCCACCGAGCCTTGGGGTAGATCTAAGTGTACGAGGGTGCAGCTGGCGTCCTTCGAGGAGGCCGGAATCCTGCGCGCCGGCTGTTGGCGCATCCCCGCGGCCGGAGATGTGACCCCGAACCCGCGCGAGGGGGAATTCATCTGCTTCACCAGCCACCTGAAACGGGGGCTAGGATTCCCTACATCCTTGTTCTTCCGGCGCTTCTGCGCCTACTACGGGATCCAGCCATCGGACCTGGGTCCTCACAGCATCGAGCAGCTCGCCATCTTCGTGGCGTTCTGCGAGTGCTACTTGGGCTGCCGGCCCTACTTCCCTCTGTGGCAAGATCTGTTCCACGGACGGATCAGCCGCGAGGAAGCGGGCGGCCCAATGCTCGCCGCGGGCAGCTTAACCTTCCAGCTGAAGTCGAAGGCTTCATTCTTTGACTTGATGCTGCCCGCCAAGGCAGCGAGCGACTGGAAGAAGTCGTGGTTCTATGTTGCCGAGGCGACCCCGGAGGGCGAGACGGCGATCCCACGGTACTCCGCCAACCGGTCCGAGCCGCGCCGTCTTCAAGTCGGCAAGCTCCCCAGCGACCAGCGGATGGTCGTGGACGAAATGCTCCAAACCATCCGCGGTTTGAAGAAGAAGGGCCTCCAAACGATCAACCTATATAACTGCTGGCTCGGGCGGCGGCTCGTCCCTCTGGCTCGGCGCGACCACTACATGTACCAATACATGGGCCGGGAGGACTCGACAAAGTCCAGCCTAGCCGAGTGGAAGCTCGAGGACTACACCGCAGCACTAAAGAAGATCACCCAGGCGGTGTACCTGGACGCACAGGCTGAGGTCGCCCCTACACCGCAAAGCATCCAGCCCCAACAGTAATCGCCTCGCATCATTCGCAGTCGTAGTTTCTGCAGTCGCGGTCATTCTAACCTTATTTTGTGTTCATTGCAGCTGTTCCAAGTGGTGGAAGGATGGCTCCCGCCTTCAGACGACGAGAATTCGAGCTCGTCCGTCTAGGACATGGGCGAGTCACCTCCCGCCAAGGGTGACGCCGGGAGCGACGAGAGTAACGGCGACGACGAGTCCGACGAGGAGGTCGCCCCGCTGGTCCGCAAGACCCGCGGGCAGCGTCAACGCGAGCTTGAGGCGAGTAAAAGCCTCGAGCGTCACGATGTCGATGACGATCTTCCGGAGACCACCTCGCGCCGCCAGGCTACTCTGTCGAAGAAGAAGAAGAAGAAGGAGAAGGAGGCGAAGGCCCGCCCGAAGAAGAAGACGAAGCCGATGAGGCCGGCTTCGCCACCGCACTCGGCGAGCAGCTCTGACGCCCCCAGCTCGGCCAAGGACGAGGCGCCACCGACGGTGGCCGTGCTGGAAACGGCCACTGACGAGGTGCCACTGGCCTCGATGCCTCCGCCATTCGCCCCAGTCTCCGGGCTGGGGGACGCTCCGGCTGCGGCGGCTTCGCCTCGCAGGGAAGCTCCTGCCGAAGATGTCCTAGAGGCCCCCGTTGCGGCCTCGACGACAAAGAAGCCGTCCGTGTCTTGGGCACACGACGTCCTGGAGATGGGGCTCAGCCGCCGACTGGGCCCCGAACTGGAGAAGCCGGCCGGCATCCGCACGGGGCTACGCTTCATTCCGGTCGCCAAGTGAGTTCGCTCACCTACTTTTGTCTTTCATAGCAGTTTGGATTATTTCACTCACACGATCGATTTACAGGACCGGGGCGAAGAAGATAGGTCACCCGAGTGTGTCTAAGGTGCCGCCCGTCGTCAGCGAGGAGGATCCTTCCCGCAAGAGGAAGGCGGACGAAGTCGCCGTTCCTGCGGAAGGCGCCAAGAAGGCCAAGGGCGACGATGTCGTCACGATCACCGACGACACGGCGGTCGCGCCGAATGATCCCGCCATGGAGGCGGCTGTATCCACTAAGGAGGGTGATCCCTCGCCTGGGGTGACCGAGCCGATCTCCTTTGGCGCCGGTGCCTCCATCGCCATGTTCCCGCGCTTCATGACCAAGACGGCTGCAGCGAGTGGGACCTCACCCTCGAGTCGTGCGCCTGGGGTCGCTAATGCGGAGGGCGAGCAGCGTCGGGGGCACACGCCGGCTCTTCTCACGTCCGTGGATGCGATACAACTACACGGCATGCTTGGCGCAGCCATCCAGGTATGTCCAGTCCCCGAGGATCAGGCTGGTGATTTGCAGCAGTCTGATTCTTTTAGAGGCTTGCTGTTATTTTTCGCGTCCAGTCCCCGAGTGCGCATTCGCTGAATTTCAGCGGGTGGGCACTTATGATTTCTTGATTGCCAGTCCCCGAGTGCGCACTCACTGAATTTCAGCGGGTGGGCACTTAAGACTTCTTGATTGCCAGTCCCCGAGTGCGCACTCGCTGAATTTCAGCGGGTGGGCACTTAGGATTTCGTTTTGGTTAACTATTTGAATTGTGTGCAGGGTTTGCAACTCGAGTCAGCTGACCGATTGGCAGCGAAACACCGCGCGGAGAAGGAACTGGCCGCCGTCCAAGAGGCGAATAAAGGGCTTCAGGCAGTTGCCGCGAAGGCAGAAGAGGCTCGTCAGGGACTTGTCCCCGCGGGTGAGTTGGCGACGGCTCAATCGGTGTTGAGCTCGGCTAAGAAGCGGATCGCCGAGCTCGAGCGCGAGCTGAAGGAGGCGAAAGAGGAGGCGAGTTTGGCGAATGATCGAGCCAAGGCCGCCATTACGGCCGCCGCGGAAGAGCGTAAAGTTTCTGACGCCCTCGTTGCTGGGCTTCAGGACGAATATACTTATCTTCAGAGCTTCATCACGGATCTCTCCCGCCCCTTTATTGGTGAGTTTGTCTGCCCTTGCATATTGCGCGTGTCTTTTCGTAATATCCGATGCACTCATTGTTATCTTCTATCCGCAGGTCGCATCATTGATAGCGCGGAAGAGGCGAGCTCGTTCGACGCGTGACGATGTGTGGCCATGCTCGTTGACTCGGTGACATTGTCGGCGACATGCATCCGAGCCTACCTCCAGGAGATGTCGCCCACGGAAGTAATTCCCAGCGACCTCGTCGAGGTGTGGAAGTACTTGGAGAAGGCGCCGTCGATCGTTGAGTTCATGACGCGATCGGCATTTCGGCATGGAGCGGCGACGGCGCTTAGCCTTGGGCTTGCTCATTTTCTAGAAGATTTCGATCTGGACGATGTGACGAGTGGCTACCCGTTGTCGACTGGCGAGGTGGAGATCTCCGAGGTGCTCAAGTTGACGGGTCGCGCCGCGGTGTATTCCGAACGCGTCTGGGCGATGGGCGACCTCCTTCCTTACCAGGAATCGGTCGTCGCGCCCAACGACCCCGAGCCGCAGCACCGGGACTTCAAGGTCGAGCAGCCCTTCCGTGCAGCGATGGCAGGTGAGCTGACGACGTACCCGTCCAACCCGTACACGCCGTTCATCCGCAATCGCAAGGGTGCTGGCGAGTCGTCGTCGAAGCCTGCAGAATAGGATAGTTTGCCCTGGGGCGTTAGTAGCAGGTCTGCCGTTTAGGCATATTTTGTAATTTGAGATAATGCTACATGCTATTGAATGAGACGTCGTGTCTGTTTTGGTATTTGACATGTGTTTTGTGACTGAGGTTTGAACGAGTCCCCGAGCGCGTCCGCCGTTTTATGGGGTTTACCTCGTGTGTGATTTGTTTGTGGGTTTTGAATGTTTTATTATTGTTGTCTACTTGCCCGGACTCGAAGAGCCAGTCGCAGGGCGACTCCCTTGAACGCTCTGTACTTCACCGTTTTCCCTTGCACGAACGGGGTCGGGTGGCCGAGTCCCCGAGCGTGGTACTTGGTTGTTCTAGGCGCGACTCGAGGGTGGGTGAGGACTTGGCGCGTTGGTTCTGGCGCGTCACTCCAGCCTGGCCCGTTAGGTCAGTCGCGTGGCGAGTCCTGGACATGCTCTCATACTTAGCGTTTTCCCGAGCCGCTCGTGCTGAACTGGTCGTCAGTCCCCGAGCATGGTACTTGGCCGTTCGAGTCGCTATGTCGAGGATGCGGATGATCATGGTCGCTGTAAGAAGCGAAGGCAGTTGTCTTGGCTCGTAGAGCCAGTCGGGCTGGGCGACTCCAATGGGGCTCCGGGTAGGCGTTTTTCGTGGACGGTGCAAGACCTGAGGTGACTCAGTGCTCTTGCACCGCACTACTTAGCCGTGCCGATCGCTGTACCAAAGATTGACTTCTGCGGTTAGCTTGACGCTGTTACTACGAGTGCGAGTGGCACAAGATACGGAGAGTAGGCGCAATTTGCGGTAACCAATTATTTTTATTTCATAGCGACTGGAGAGTACATATGTGGGGTTCTAGGGGTAGAACTTCCGTAGGAGGTTTACATTCCATGGTTGCTTGACGTCGAGTTCGCCGTCCCCGCGGATGTCGATGAGGTAGTAGGCGTCGTTGCCGAGTACTCGCCCGATGGCGAATGGTCCCTCCCACGGAGGGGAGAGCTTGTGCATGCCCTTCTTGTCCTGTATGAGGCGCAAGACCAGGTCGCCTTCTTGGAAGGTGCGAGTTTGCACCCGCCGGCTGTGGTAGCGGCGGAGTCCCTGCTGGTAGATGGCGGTGCGTGACCGAGCGAGGTCACGTGCCTCGTCGAGTTGATCGACTCCGTCCTGGCGGGCGAGTTCGTTTGCAGCCTCTGTGTAGTGGACGACCCGCGGCGAGTCGTGCTCGAGGTCGGTGGGCATGACTGCCTCGGCGCCGTACACCATGAAGAAGGGGGTGAATCCTGTCGACCTGTTGACCGAGGTGCAGATCCCCCCGATGACGGAGGGCAGCTCCTCGACCCAACACCCGGCGGTGCGCTCGAGTGGTACTTGGAGTCGCGGCTTCAGGCCGTGGAGGATGCTTTGATTGGCTCGTTCCGCCTGGCCGTTGGATTACGGGTGGGCGACCGACGCGAGGTCGAGCCGGATGTGGTGCTCTTCGCAGAATTCGGCCATGCCTCCTTTGGCGAAGTTGGTGCCGTTGTCCGTGATGATGCTGTTTGGGAACCCATAGCGATATATGAGCTCGCGTAGGAATTTGGTGGCGGTCTTCCCGTCGCACTTCCGGGCTGGCTTGGCCTCTACCCACTTTGTGAATTTGTCAACCGCGACCAGGAGGTGGGTGTAGCCGGAGGGTGCCTTCTTGAAAGGGCTTACCATGTCCATGCCCCATACGGCGAATGGCCAGGTGATGGGTATTGTTTTGAGCGCTGAGCTCGGCACGTGCGTCTGGTTGGCGTACTTCTGGCACCCGGCGCACCGCTGGACAATGTCGACGGCATCGGCGTGTGGGTTGGCCAGTAGAACCCATGCCGCATAGCCTTGGCGACCAGAGAGCGGGCGCCGGCGTGGTGGCCGCAGTCGCCGGAGTGGATGTCGTGGAGGATCTTGCGTCCTTCGGCAGGTTGGACGCAGCGTTGGAATACGCCGGTGACGCTACGCTTGTGGAGCTCGCCGTCGATGATGGTGTAGGACTTGCATCGGCGTGCGATCATCCGAGCGTCCGTCTCGTCTGCCAGCAAGGTGCCGGTCTCCAGGTAGGAGACGTAGGGCTTGGTCCAGTCGTCTGGCTCGTTCACGAGTGCGACCAGGGCTGCCTCCGGTTGTAACGGGACTCCGATGTCGATCTCCCTCGGGGGAGAGACTGATGGCTTGGTGATCGTGTCGAGGAAGACACCAGCGGGTGGTGCGAGTCGAGCCAACCCAATGCGAGAGAGTGCGTTGGCCTCCTCGTTCTTCCGCCTATCGATCCACTCGACGGAGTAGCCTGCGAAGTGTCCGCCCAGCTTGTCCACTGCTTGGCGGTAAGCCGCCATGTTGGGGGAGACGGCGTCGCAGGTGCCAGCGACTTGCCCAGCGACGAGGTCGGAGTCTCCGTAGCAGCGTAGGCGGTTGACATTCATCTCCCTGGCAGCTCGCATGCCGTGGAGTAAGGCCTCGTACTCGGCCATGTTGTTGGTGCAGGGTGTGAAGTCGAGGCAGAGGACGTAGCGGAGCTTGTCGCCCTTCAGTGAAGTTAGCACGATCCCTGCGCCTGCGCCGTCCGCGTTCTTGGAGCCGTCGAAGTGCAGGCTCCAGTAATGGAGGTATGGCAGCTTCTCTGGCTGCTGGGCCTCTTCCCAGTCGGCGATGAAGTCCGCTAGGGCTTGCGACTTGATCGCTCTTCGTGGCTCGTATTTGATGTTGTGGACGCCGATCTCGACGGCCCACTTAGCAACCCGCCCGGTCGCCTCGCGGTTGCGGATGATGTCCTGCAATGGTGCTGAGGAGACGACCGTGATCGGGTGCTCCTGGAAGTAGTGCGGCAGGCGCCGCTGAGCTCTGAAGACCGCGTATACCAGCTTCTGGTACTGCAGGTATCGCTGGCGCGACTCGGTGAGGACCTCGCTGATGTAGTACACCGGTCGCTGTACTGGGCGCTCCTTTCCTTCCTCCGGTCGCTCGACGACCATGACGGCGCTGACGACGCACTCGGAAGCCGCGACGTAAACCAGCATGGGTTCTTTGTCGGCGGGGGCGGCGAGTAGTGGTGCGGCGAGTAGCACCTTCTTGAGGTCGCGAAGCGCGTCATCCGCCTCCTTGTCCCACTGGAATGTGGGGTTCTTGCGCATCAGGCGATATAGGGGCATCGCCTTTTCGCCCAGGCGGGGGATGAAGCGATTGAGAGCCGCTACTCACCCGGCAAGCTTCTGGACGTCGCGCAGGCACTCGGGTTTGCCGAGTCGAGCGATCGTGTCGATCTTGGTGGGGTTCGCCTTGATTCCGCGCTCGGAGACGACGTAACCCAGTAGTTGCCCTGCTGGTACACCGAAGGTGCATTTGCCTGGGTTAAGCTTTATCTTGTATTTTCGCAAGTTGGCGAACGTTTCCGCCAGGTCGGCGAGTAAATCATCCTGGCGAGCGGACTTTACGACCACGTCGTCGATATAGACGTGGATGTTGCGGCCAATTTGGCTCGCTAGGCACTCCTGCATGCACCGCTGATAGGTCGCCCCGGCGTTCTTGAGGCCGAAGGTCATGGCGGTGTAGCAGAAGGCTCCGAATGGCGTGATGAACGCCGTCTTCTCCTCGCCCTCGACAGCCATCTTGATCTGGTTATATCCAGAGTAGGCGTCGAGGAAACATAGCGACTCTGAGCCCGCGGTGGAGTCGATTATTTGGTCGATCCGCGGGAGGACGAACTGCTCCTTTGGGCAGGCGCTGTTCAAGTTTGTGTAGTCGATACACATCCTCCAGGTGCCGTTCTTCTTCTCGACCAGGACTGGGTTCGCCAGCCACTTGGAGTACTTGATTGGCCGGATGAAGCCTGCAGCGAGTAGACGCTACACCTCCTCGGCAATGGCTCGGCGGCGCTCTTCATTGAAGGGCCGCAACGACTGCTTGACGGGTCGCACTTTGGGGTCGGCGTTTAGTTTGTGCTCAGCGAGCTCCCTAGGGACACCAGGCATGTCGGAGGGCTTCCATGCAAAGATATCCCTGTTATCACGGAGGAACTCGATGAGCGCGCCTTCCTAGGCTGGGCTCATCCCTATTCCGATCGTCACCGTCTGGCTAGAGTTGTCTGGGACCAGCTCGACGGTGCGAGTGTGCGTCGTTGCCTTGAAGGCTGAGGTGTTTGCGCCCTCTGAGTTGGGCTTCTTGAGTATGGTGGGGTCATCCTTGTTCATCCCGCTCGCGTACTTGGCGAGCTCGTCGGCGTGGTTAGCCTCTGCCGCGATGACAACGTCGGCGAGTTCGGCTCCTTTGGCCTCGCACTCGGCGGCCATGTCGGGGTCGCCGTTGATGGTGATGACGCCACACGGCCCAGGGAGCTTCATTGCATTGTACGCGTAGTGTGGCGCTGCCATGAACTTGGCGAACGCCTGGCGCCCCAGGACGCAGTGGTAGGGGCTGTCGAAGGGCACCAGCTCAAAGACGATCCGCTCGGTGTGGAAGTTTGCCGGGGTGCCGAAGGTGACTGGCAGCGTGACCTTGCCGATCGGGTACGCCTTCCGACCGGGGACGATGCCGTGGAATGTGGTGTGGGTTGTCTCGATCATCGACTGCGGGAGCCGCAGCCGCCTGAAGGTGTCCAGGTACAGGATGTTGATGGAGCTGCCGCCGTCCATCAATGTCTTGGGGAGCCAGTAGTCGCCCACCTTTGGCTTGACCACCAAGGCGACTTGCCCTGGATACTCGATGCGCGGCGAGTGGTCCTGGCGGCTCCAGGTGATGGGCTGTTCCGACCAGTTGAGGAACTGGGGAACGTCCACCTGGGCCACCGCGTTGACGGTGACGACGCGGGTAATGACATTCTTCTCGCGCTTCGTGTTGAAGCCGGTGAAGGTATGGAGCGAGCCGGCCACGTTGCCGAACTTTCCGCCGTTTGGCGGGTTGTTGTCGGGGTCCTCCCTTGCTCGCTGTGCCTTCTCGATCTCCCTGAGGGTGTGGCAGTCGGCGGTTGTGTGCGTTGCGGGCTTCCCTTCCCTGCTATGAAACGCGCAAGGTTGGTTAAGAAGGGCCGCAGGATCGAACCTTGGCTTGGCCTTGTAGTTGCCGCCGTCGCGTAGTTGTCCTCCGTCGCGGCGGAAGCTTTTCGGCTCGCGTTGTGCGTGCCCGGCGTTGGCGACGAAGTCGACTCGCCCATCACTGCGGCGCTTGCCGGTGAGGCGAGTGTTGCTGTAGCGTAGGTCGGACCGTCGTCCGCTGTCGTTGCCGCTCGTGCGACGTTGACCTCCCGACTCGTCGTCGGTTTCCTGGTTTGGGTCTTCCTCCGCGTACCGTTTGGCGATCTCGAGGAGGTACGGTATGTTGTTGAGTGTGCGAGAGTGTCTCTTGAGCTTGGCGACCAGAGGCTCGTAGCGGCATGAGGTCTTGAAGCAATGGATAGCGGTGTCCGGGTGGATGCCGACCACGTTGTACCAGAGTTCTTGCCACCGCTGCACCCAGTTGCGGGTCGACTCGCGAGGTCCCTGGACGCATCGCTCCAGGTCCTCGATGGTGGTGGCGTGGGTGTAGGAGCACTCGAAATGACTGACGAAGGCGTCGTGCATCTCCTCCCAGGAGTCGATACTATCCTGGGGGAGGGTGTTGATCCACTGCCTGCACGTCCCCTCCATCATCAGGGGGAGGTAACAGGCAGCTAACATGTCGGTGTGGCCTGCGATCCCCATCGCCATGAGGTATGTATCGAGCCAGACGGCAGGGTCGTACGAGGGATCGTACTTTTCTATCTTCTTCGGCTCCTTGAAGTTTGGCGGGTACTTCTCGCCTCGGATCATTGGTCCGGAGCACTTGGGGCCGAGTCAACTGAGCGACCCCATTGGCTCGCCGTCGCGGCGATTGATTAGGGTGTGTCGCAGGTCGTCGGGCTTGCGTGCGCGCCAGCTTTGGTTGTTGATGATGTGGGTGCGGGCGTCGATGGGTTGACCGTTGGCGGCGACGAAGTTGGTCGCTGGCCTGGGGTCGTTGGTGGAGAGTGCCGCGTTTGCGGGTCGGTGTTGGAGCTGCAGTGGCTCTGGCGGCGGGCAGTTGAGGGTGTTTGCCACCATTGGGCGGCCGCTGGAGGCCGCTCTGCTTCCCGAAGAACGTGAGTACACTCGACCCTGCGAGTCGGCGCCTGCGTTTTGCTGCTTAACGGCCTTTGCGAGCAGGGCCCTGACGTACTGGATCTGTAGGGCGCCGTCGCCGGTGGCCGTGATGTTGTCGGCTGCTGCTCGGCCCGCCACGAGGTTGTCCATCGGGGTGGAGAACAGCGGGAGACCGTTTGCGTCTCGCTCCCGTGAGGATACTACTATCCGTGGCTGATCCCTGGGGGGGGTGCGGTTGGGTGGAGGTGGGGCGCCCATCGCCGTCGACCCTGGAGGGGGCCGGGCACTTCCTCCTGGTGGCGCGTTCTCGCAGATCGCGCGCTCGGCCGCGCGGGCCGGGTCGTTTTCGTCGTCGAAGTTCAGGGCGCGCCCCTGAACGGTAGGGTTCAGGCGCGTCCTGATTCCTTGCGCGTGGTAACGCGACAGCTCCTGCGTCGTCACCTGCTCGAGGCGAAATTTTTCGCGCTCGGCCTGCTCCTTGCGGACGGCCTCCGCCAGCTTCAGGCGGAGTTCCTCGACCTCCGTTGCCGTGGCGTTGGGAGGGATCGGGGTGGAGAACGGGTCCTCCGGCGGATCGGTGCCAGTCGCCATGTAGGTTGCGGCGTGACGACCGGTCCCGTCGCGGAGATCGGCGGAGTTTTCTGACCCGGAGTCGAAGTCGAAGATCCCAAGGATGGAGGGATCCTCGAAGTCTCCCGCGTTGGAGACCTGGGTGATGGACCCCGCGGGTGAAGCCGCGGTGATGGATCCGGCGAGTGATGCCGGGGTCGCCGAGTCGGCGTCGTCGTCGAGGGCCGCGTCTTCCACGGCCGCGGAGTTTTCGGCCACGTCGCTGTGGGCCGAGTTATACTCGGAGGCGAGGCAATGGATGGTGCGGACCTGGCTCTTAGAGAGCCGATCGCGTGGCGGCGACTCACGGATGCGAGCCGAGTCCTCCGAGACGATGATGTCGGTGAGGCCGACGAAGAGGCTGATCGTGCCTACTGGCAGGATCATGCTGTGCATGATGGGTCGCGCCGCCGGGACGTAGCTGCTTGGCAAGATCTGTAGCATCTCGCCAATCGCTATCATGCGGCCGGTGAGTCCCACTCGTTGATGGGTAGATTGGATCTCGCCGCAGAACACCGGCCAGACCGGCCAGGCCCCACGGTGGGCGCCACTGTCGTGGGAATGGTCACGACAGATGCTGCAATCGGCAGCGAGTAGTAGAACGAGGGGCAAGAGCGGCCAGCCATCTGCGGTGCGAGATGAGGGCGGAGACACGGGGTTTTACCCAGGTTCGGCCCCCCGGAGGGTAAAGACCTACTCCTGCTAGATTGTATTATGAAGGTGGTACAATGGGCGAGCTCAGCGGCTAGGCGGCGAGTCGCTTGGGTGTAGATGGAACGTATCTCTACACGCCCCGCAGGGAGGTTTATATAGGCTCACCTCCCCTAGGGTTTACATATCTCAACCGAATCAGTTAAGGCTTCGGTTCTTGTTTAACCTAATCCGCCTGGGCCTATCTACTCGCCTGGGCCTTCAGCTTCCAGTCGCTTGAATCTACACCAGGCCTTGATCCAGTCGCCGTCTTGCAGACCCACTCGCCAGTTTCTAGGCCAGTCGGAAACGTCCTGCTGGGTATACCCTGGTAGGCATATCCTCATCACCTCAACAAGATCCAGTAGATGTATCTGATTTGTGTTACTAGATGTACGTGATTTTTAACAGTAAATGTATCTTGCCTTGATTTTCTTTTCTAGATGCACCTTAAATACAGGGTGGATGTATCTGCAAATACAATCGTGGTTTTATCTAGAATCTTGTTTGTGTAGATGTACCTAAAGCTAGATGTATCTGAAAATATGATAAAACGATATGGTAGATGTACCCCTACCATGTTTTTTAACAAGCAGGTGTATTACCTCATAAATTTGTGTGTTTATCTTCTTCATCAGCCTTTTTTCCTGCATTATGAATTATATGGTACAGTGCACAACACATGGAATAAGCTATAATTTATGGTATTTGTATTTTACCTTTTTGCAATAAGTAGGTGAAAATGACAAGGCCAACCAGCAGCGGGAAAGTAAAATCAGGGAAGAAACATTACAATTTGGGCCTGATGCGCAAGAAACTGACATTAAGGCCTGAAATCTCACCTTTTACATTTTTTTACAGAGATATTTCAGTAGACGACACAATGAAAGTTGCTGTATTTTTCAATGTCGTACACATCAACACAGTGTGTCTTGAAGTATCTTCTCTTTTTATGCCAGGATGCTAGCAAGTGCAAGTTACCTTAGATGTTCCTTTTTCGAAATTATATTATACTAGTTGAATGCCCGTGTGTTGCCACAGACGTATAATTATATGGGTTATTATCTTATTTTAAAATGCCTTTAACTTTCACCTCTCGTCTTGTAAAAATTAAACATCCAAAGAAATAAATATAAATAATTAATCATTAAGCATAAATAAATTTATTAGTCAGAATGAGTCACGTGATGCCTTAAATCCTGCCCATCCATGTCGCCTGCACCTCTACCACCCCTTTTATGCTCGGCCTTATGCGCGCACCACCTGAACTCGCCAACATGACGGATGATAACTTGACGTATGAGATAAAGCATGTCGTGTCAAATAGAATTGTAGTATGTAGCAATAAAAAAAGCACACTATTTCACACTATTTAGCATGCTATAGCATGTATAGAAGGACCACACTAACATAAATAGCACGATATATAGTGTCAAGTAGAGGCTTAGTAGGAACATGTCAACATGTGAGAAGATTGTAGCCGAAATGGCAGCGGTGTGAGACTTGCCAGTGAGAACGGGTAGAGGAACCGGCCAGTTGGTAAGAGTTCGGACGATTAATGCTAGATTAGCAATTTAATTTAACGGGTATTTTCAAAAATAGAAGCTATATGCATCGGTCGATGCCGAGGCCGGGGTTTTTCTCCTCTTTTCAAAAGAAAAAAAGTTTCTACATAATAATCGTGACGATATGGTTATGTGTTTTTTTACTATATTTTTGTGTTTTTGTTTACTCTATTTTTTGCAAAAATTCTTTAAAATTATACGGTTACAACCACCTTGTTCCTAAAACTTATTTTTTAGGAAAAATATCTGCTAGAGTTTCTGAACATTGCGTTGCGATGCCCTTCTGGTCCTCCATGTGAATCTACTGAATGAGGAAGAAAAACAAACTCGTGAAGCCACCCTGCACGGTCAAGAAGAAATAGGAAATTCGTCAAGCTAGCTTGCACGCAGCACGCTGACGTGATGGCTAATCCTCAACCAAAACGTCGCAGGACGTCAGACGGAAGTGTGCGGCGTGCACCCACACGAGCGAGCAGGACGCCAACGCTGTTACCGCCGCCATGGCACAGCTCGTCGCTCCGCCGCCAATAGCCGCTTCTGCCTAGGAGGACGATGTGCGCCTATTTGCCTCCGAGATCGGCCCCGCCCACTCGACCATGCGTGTCTCTGGAATTTCTCGCCGACGCAGCGCAGCTCTTCCTACGAACGGCGACCGCGATGCCTCACTGGTTGCGCTCGACGAAACCTTCCGACCATGTGTGTCCCCGGACGCAGCGATCGTCTCGTGGAGATCTCATGAGATTTATCTGGGAATCATATGCAGAGGAGAAGGGCTACATATGGATGGATTTTTGTGGGAAGAGGGCAAGAGATTAAACAGAAATTGAGTTGGATTGCCACTTCGGTAGTATCTAACCAAGTTTGGTATGAACTCGTTCAATACCTGGTTGTCGGGCAGAAGTTGGACGACGGACGAAAATCTGTGGCAGACGAAAACCACTTATAGTATAGATAGATAGATAGATAGATAGATAGATTTTCTAGTTTTTACCCCTCAAGTGTATTCTACCTGTTAAATCCTGAAAGTTGCACCTTCTATATGTCATGGCAATACAACTGAAATTACCGTTTCCATGGTATGTGGATATTAACATGCGGCTGCTCCTTTTTTATGTGCATGTTTCCCCTCTTGTGTTTAGCTAAATATCTAATGCTTGGATGAACTAAGAGTTCAGCTTATTCAAACAATATGATATATAAGATGCATGATCTTTTCCATCTTGTTGTCGTGTCATTTTTTGGCATGCACTCCCTTGACATGATGTAACAGGAACTAACCATGTGTTACACTAGTTCCACCATGACTGATATTTGTTACAGTTTTTCAGTACCAAAAGCAACACCTGGATGTACTTATGGAACATATCATTAGGTTCCATGCAATCTATAACTCAACTTTAAGGGAAGTATTCATGCCACAGATCTAATGTTAATGGAACTTAAGAGGAAATACATATGTCATGGATGTGTCACGGGAAGATTTAGAAGAGCAGATCAATGGATGTAACAGGTAAGATTCAGAACTAAGGGAAAAACTTGCGACCTCCCTTGATGGACGATCAAGTCTGAGATGTAACAGATGCTCTAGAATTAGTGGGGGGGGGGGGGGGGGGGTGTTCAGATGTAAATTTCGGGTTTGTATCTAGAGGCATATGCATCTCCAAATTTGTGTCTGTATTGCTGGAGAAGGGGAGAAGAAAGGGGATCCGATGTTGTGTTTTGACGTGGTTTGGTGGCAGGTAGGAACAAGAGCTTGTCCCAGCTATTTGCGTCCCCGCGCGTTCCGGCTAATCCATTCTCGGAAGGTTCTCCTGTCTAAAAGAGGAAAGACGCACCTGGTCTGACATGACCTCGGGTTAGCTTAAAACAAAGTCGACCTCGGTGTAGCAAAGCCCATATTTCATGTTTGAATGTGTAAACATAAACATATGTCAAATCAAGATTATAAACTTTTAAAAAAGTTTATGATACCTCGAGTTTAGTATTTTTTCTAGCAACTGGTACACATAAAAGGACTATTTGCATTGTTTTTTTTTATTATTTAACTTTTTTTTTCAAAGTGGGGTCAAAATTTGCGGCATGATAATTCATAGCAAATGGTTAAATCTTTCCAATTATTTGTGGATTATGAATAGAACTTGGGTACCTTCAAATAAATTTTCCCAATTTTTTGGACTAAAATAGAGCACAACTGTAGTTTAAATTAATTTTGGAAAATCATTTGAAGCACATTTAATTGGAGAAAATTAGTTTGAAATCGGTAAATTCTTCATATTCCAGATATTGCCATCCCATGTGTTCAATGTTTTTTAAGATTTTACTGGTGTGATTTTCCAAACTATTTATTGTACTTTCTTCATAAACTAACTCCCATTTAGCATTAATAAAAAGAAAAATGAACTTTTCGTGACAAAAAATTGGAAACTCATGTTGCCACTTTTGTCTACAACGCAAAGATGCACCTTTGTGCACACATTATCACGAAGGGAGCCATGGATATGGTCATCCACTAGTGATTTTATGAATGTTTTTCTATTAGTTTGTGATACATCAGGTTTAGCATTTTTCCTAGTAACTAGTGCACCTAAAAGGACTATTTGTGTTGGTTTTTAAAAAAAATTCTATTCCACAATTTCCTTGATTTTTTCAAAATGGTGTCAGAATTGGGGGCATGACAATTCATACAAAAATGGTTAAACTTTTACAACTAATTTGTGGATTATGGATAGAAACCTACTTGGGTACCTTAGAATGTTTTTTCCCAACTTTTGGACCAAACTAGAGTAAAATTGTAGTTCAGATTTGAATTAATTTTGGAAAATCACCCGAAACTTATTTAGTTGGGAAAATTAGTTTAGAATCGATAAAAAATTTCATATTCAGGAGTTTGACATGCTATGTGTTCTAATAATTTCAAAATTGTATTGGTGTGATTTTCCAAACTATTTATTATACTTTATTCACAAACTGGCTCACACTTAGCATTAATAAAAATAAAAATGAACTTTTTGTAACAAAGAGTGGGAAACTCATTTTGCACTTTTGTTTTCAATGCCAAGATGCCCTTTGTGCAAAAGTAGGGCACATTATGATGAAGGGGGACATGGATATGGTCATCCACTAGTGATTTGGCTTGGAAACCAAGATAACTTAGAGATGATAACAATATTTTTGAAGGATTTTTCTATTAGTTTGTGATACATCAGGTTTAGTATTTCCCCTAGTAATTAGTGCACCTTAAAGGATTATTTGCCTTGGTTTTCATTTTTTTGGTTATTCCACAATTTCTTTGATTTTTTTGAAAATGGGGTCAAAATTGGGGGCATGACAATTCATAGCAAATGGTTGAATCTTTCCAATTTATTTGTGGATGTGGATAGAAAAATACTTGGGTACCTTAAAATGATTTTTCCCAATTATATAGACCAAACTAGAGCACATTTGTAGTTCGGTTTTGAATTAATTTCGTAAAATAAGCTAAACTCATTTAATTAGATAAAGTTAGTTCGAGATTGATAAAATTCTTCATATTCGATATTTTTCCATCCTATGTGTTCAGTATTTTAAAATTTTTGTTAGTGTGATTTTACAAACTATTTATTATACTTTCTTGACAAACTACTCCCATTTATCATTAATAAAAATAAAATGTACTTTTTTACGAAAAGTTGGAAACTCGTTTTGCACTTTTGTTTGGAATGCCAAGATGCATCTTTGTCCAAAAGTATGGCGCATTATCACGAATGGGCCCATGGATATGGTCATCCACAATTGATTTGACTTGAAAGCCAAGATATCTTAGAGAGATAGACATATTGGTGAAGGGTTTTCTATTAGTTTGTGATACATTAGGTTTAGTATTTTTCATGGAAACTAGTGAACATAAAAGGACTGCTTGCCTTTATTTTTATTTTTTATGATTATTCCACATTTTTCTTGATCTTTTTCATAATGGGGCCAAAATTGGCGGCATGAAAATTCATAGCAAATGGTTGAATCTTTCTAATTTATTTGTGGATTATGGATATAAACCTACTTGGGTACCTTAAAATGATTTTTACCAATTGTTCACCAGAACCAATATGGATTCATTAAGGGAAAAACTATACAAGACTATTTGGGTTGGACATCTGAGTACCTCCATATTTGTCACAAATCAAAAAAAACCTATTATCATTCTGAAGATTAACTTTGAAAAGGCTTTTGATAAGATTGAATATAGTACCATTATTGATATGCTCCAAGCAAAAGGATTCGGACCCAAGTGGATTTCGAATCTCCGTGCCCGGGCTGTCACTCGTGACAGCTCAATAAGTTCTCTAGACTAATCCCACGGACCAATAATAGTCTTTTCTATGAACTTTGTCCTCACTTGTGCACACCCGGTACCCATTTCCCGGTCGGTCACCCATCCTCAAATTGCTCTATGCCAAGCATGTTTAACCTTAAAGTTCTTTTTAGATAAGCTTCTGAAAAATAAGTTGCAACTTGTTGGTATGGCTATCCTATCAACCCTGTGTGCCAATATCTCACATACACCCACCCTTAAAAGATCGACGCCCTCGTCGATCAACCACAAGCTAGGAACATCTCCTCTTGGCACACGTTTGTGCGTTCAGTGCCGGCACATGTGCCATGTCGTGTCCACTCTGGACCACACATGCCATGGTCCACATGTCCGCCACTAACCCGTACACGCCCGTGTAACCGCGAGGATCAGCTCTGATACCACTTGTAACACTCTGGACTCTCCATACTCGGGATGTCACTCCTGACAGCTCAATAAGATCTCTAGACTAGCCCCACAGACTAACACTAGTCTTTTCTGCACACTTTTTCCTCACTCGTGCGCGTCCGGTATCCTCTTTCTGATCGGGCACCCATCCTCAAATTGCTCTAGGCCAAGCACGCTTAACCTCAGAGTTCTTCTCAGATGAGCTTCCAGAAAAGAAGTTACAACTTATTGGTATGGGTATCCTATCAACTCTATTAAGCCATGCGCCAGAGTCTCACAATTTTCCTGATCACTGCCACTTTGTACTCTTCATCCATATCAGTATTACTGAATGGTGTTCCAGGTAAAAATAAACTATAAAAGGGGTGCTAGGCAAGGTGACCCCTTGTATCCCCAATTCTTTGTTAATACTGCTTATTTACTTCAAGTTGTGATCAACAAGGACTGGCAGAGAAGAGATCTAAGTTTACCAATTGATGATGGCATTGGAATGAAATACCCAATAATCTAGTATGCCGATGACACCCTGATGATAATGCCTGTTGATCAGAGCCAACTATTGATACTAAAGCAATTATTGAATGACTTTAGTAGCTCCACTGGTCTTAAAGTAAAATTCCATAGAAGTCTTGTACCAATCAATATGGAGGAAACATGCTATGACCTTGGCTAAACTTTTTGTCTACAAATTAGAAAGTCTCCCATTGACTTATTTTAGGCTTCCTTTGGGCACCACCAGGCCCTCGATTAATTCTCTTATGCCAATGGCATCAAGATTAGAAAAAATTCTATTTGGTATCCCCTCTCTGGTGACATACACATGAATATTGACTCTCGCGAACTCAGTGATTTTATCAATGCCAATGTATGACATGTTCTCTCTTAGGATCCCAATAACTATATTTGTTCATTTTGAAAAAAGTGGTAGGAAATTTTTATGGGCTGGTAGAGATGCAAATAATCATGGTAAATGTCTTGTAGAATGGGATATGGTGGCTAGGCCTAAAGACCAAGGTGGTTTAGGGGTACTCAATCTCAGGTATCAAAACCAAGATCAGCTCATGAAGAATCTTCATAAATTCTACAACCACCATGTTATACACTAGGTAAATTTAATCTGATGTGTCTATTATAATAACATATCAGCACCTCATGCCACTTCACCTAAAGGATCTTTTTTGTGGAGGGATTGCATGTCCCTCATTGACATCTATAGAGGCATGAAATCATGCTCTATCAAAAGTGTATCATGTGTTTTATTATGGAAGGATATATGGATAGTTTAGTAAGAGCTACTAAATAGCCCCATCTTCACTCATTTGCCAAATACAAGAACTTATCAATGGATAAGGCAATGATTTGTGGTGGTGGTTTATCTACTACCCTTTCAGTGGTAGTAGTTTTCCCAAATATAAAACCAAGTGGGTTATCCATATTGGAAACAAAGAAACAAACAGTAACAAAAGGAAATACTCACAGTAAAAGTTCCCTTACCAGTTCCACTCTTCAATAGCGCTTCACTCCCCGGCAACGGCGCCAGAAAATATTCTTGATGACCCACTAGTGTAGGGGGTGTATCGTAGTACTTTTGATAAATAGGAGTGTCGATCCCAACGAGGACCAGAAGGTGCTGAATAGTGGTATGGAGAAGGAAATCCCTGTGAATACTTAGCAAACGGATTTTTAGTGGTTTTCTGACAAGGTAACAAAATAAAGAGAAAGTAACAGAAGTAACAGACAAACGGAGCAAGTGGCCCAATCCTTTCTTAGCAAAGGACAAGCCGGTGGAAATACTTATACGGACCAAACGTTCTCGAGGACACATGGGAATTCTGTCAAGTGCTTTCGCTGCAAATAGCTGAGTACTCTCCTTTGGTGTTTGTAAGTGTTGTGTGGGTGAACCTGTGCTAACATACTGTCCCTCATAGGACTAATACATACTTGTGATTAAACCCCCTGCAAACATCCATAACTATAGGAAAGTAATTAAGATATAAATCTAACCACAACCTTAAACTCTGAGATCCTACACTCCCTTGTGCAAAGGTGTCCTAACGGGGGTTCAGGTTTCTGTCACTCTGGCAAACCCACGATTAGTAGCCAAATACACAATGCATTCCCCTAGTCCCATAAATGGTGAAGTATCATGTAGTCGACGTTCACATGACACCACTAGAAGAATAGCACCACAACTTAAATACTAAACCATTGAATAATAACTCATCACAAATTCACTACTAACAACATGACTTCTCCATGTCCTCAAGAACTAAATGAAATACTCACAAGACATCATATGGATCAAGATCAAAGATGATATGATAATGGATAACAATCTGAACATAAACAATAATCCAATGGTACCACTCACAAGCATCAACTACAATAGTAATTAACACCGAGAGAGTTTCCCCTAACGAACTAAAGCAATATCCAACACAATTGTTACAACGGGACGGAGTGATGATGATGGTGTGGATGATGATGATCCCGATGAAGCCTAGCTTGATGACGGTGTTGATGGCGACGGTTTCCCCTCTCCTGGAAGGAATTCCCCCGGCAGAAATCTGACTGCCGGAGAGATCTTTCTCTCTCAGTGTTTTCCGCCTCCCAGAGGCGATGGAAGTCTATCTATGGTCGCACCCCTGGTGTTAGCGTTCCGTACAGAAGATATAGGCGAAGGGGCGGAGTCGGAGGCCGAACAGGTGGGCCAAACCCACCCTAGGCGCGGGGTCATGTGGGCCCATGCCTAGGGGGTGTGGGCCCCCTAAGGCCCCCCTTCGCTCCTCCTTCTGGCTTCCTTCGTCTTATGGTAAAATAATATGTTTCCATATTTTTCTAGCATTTTTCTGATCTTCGTGAAATTACACCGAAACACCGTCTTTTCCATCAGAATCCAGACTCCAGCAGTCCATCCTCTAGGAATCATCCAACATGCATAAACAGATGAAAAGCCATAAGTAATACCTCATAATAAGACAAATATCAATGAATAGAGGTAAATTATGATATAGAATGGTGATGAAAATTGGGCGTATCATTATACCAACAGGAATAGTAGTTGACTTATCAGCCATTTGCAAAGATATATATCAGTTGGTATCAACTTTTCTAGATGGAGTCTCTTGTATAGAGAAAAAGGCATAACACTAACTCCAGCTCCCAAATCACATAAAGCAGTTCTAACATAATTATTCTTAATAGAGCAAGGAATAGTTGGTATACCTGGATCACCAAGTTTCTTTGGAACCTTACCATTGAAGGAATAATTAGCAAGCAAAGTAGAAATTTCCTCATTAGGAATCTTCCTTTTATTAGAGACAATACCCTTCATATACTTTGAATAAGGAGGCAACTTAATAGCATCAGTCAAAGGAATCTGCAAAAATAAAGGTTTCATCCACTCACAAAACTTGTTATAGTGTTCTTCCTCCTTTGACTTGTGTTTCTTATTGGGAAAAGGCATAGGTTTCTGCACCCAAGGTTCTCTCTCACTACCATGTTTATTAGCAATAAAATCTTACTTAGTGTACCTAGTGTTCTTAGTGTGCTTCTTAGGTTCTTCCTCAACTTCCTCCTTGTCAGGAGCATTATTTTTATCATTACCACTCTCAGTTTCAGCATCAGAGACGGATATACTATTAGGATCTACAGAAGGTTCAGAGGGTTCCTCAACTATTTTATGTTTCTTTTTCTTTCTCTTACGAGGACTACCACTACTTCCACCTTGTTGAGAATCATGCTCAATTCTTTTAGGGTGTCCTTCAGGATATAAAGGATCTTGAGTGGCTATACCACTCCTAGTTCTAATTCCATAAGCATGTTTATCTCCTGAGGCATTAACTAGCATATCCTTTTGTACCTTAGCAAGTTGATCAATTTGAGTTTGAACCATTTGAAAGTGTTTACAAAGCATTTTAACATCATTAGCAGTTCTTTCCACAATATCTTTCAACTCATTAATAGCTCTAGAGTTTTCCAATAAATGATTCTGAACTTGTTTATTAAAATTACATTATTTAACAATAAATGTGTCAAGTTCATCTAAACATTTATCAGGAGGCTTACCATAGGGAATATCACCTTCATCAAAGTGGAGAGAGTGTACCTCAATAGTAGATGAGTGGGGAATTGGCATACATAATTCTTTTATAGGAGGTAGATTCTTCACATCTTCAGCTCTAATACCTTTCTCCTTAAGACATTTCTTAGCTTCTTTCATCACTTCATCATTTAATGCAATTACTCCCCTCTTCTTTGGTGTTGGTGTTGGAACTGGTTCAGGCACAATTAGTTCAGGAGTAATAGGCTCATGTGTATTTACCTCAGTTGAAGTCCAATCATCATAATTTTTTCTTATTTTAGCCATCAATTCTTCAGCATCTATTGGAGTTCTTTTCCTAAAAACACAATCATCAAAACTATCTAGGTATGTCCTAGAATCATTAGTTAGTCCATTATAATAAATATCAAGAAGCTCATTTTTAGGCAATGGACATCCAGGATGTGCATGAATCAAGGCATAGAACCTTGTCCATGACTCAGGCAGTTTCTCTTCTTCTCCCTGTTTAAAATCAAAAAGTTTCTGCAAAGCAGCATGTCTAGCACTAGGAGGAAAATATGTCTAGAAGAAAGAAGCAATCAGGGCTATCAATGGATCCAAGAGGTAATCTCTTAAACCAAGCTTTAGCTTCCCCTTTTAGTGCAAAAGGGAAGATCTTTGTAACAAAGTACTTGCGCATCTTAAAATCATCAGAGAATAAAGCACTCATGGTGGAAAGCTTATTCATATGTGCCACAGTACTCTCATTCTCAGTCCCACAAAAAGGTTCTTTCTCATCAATGTCTAAATAGGATAAATCAAGAGAGAAATCATAATATTCATCTTTAATATCAATGGGAGAAGTGGCAAACTTAGAATCAAAAGACAGTTTAGGAATAATGGTACGTCTCTCAAGGAGAATCCTAATAGCACTAGCACCATGTGTGTTTTGGTACTCTTCAATAAAATCATCAGTCATTTTAATGTAACCATCACTAATATCATATCTCTCTCTAGAATCAGGTGAGCTAATAGGTGTAACTGTTGGAGATATGCCCAAGAGGAAATAATAAAGAGGTTATTATCATATCTTCATGCTTATGAGAAATGTTTACATACCATGCTATAATTGTATTAACCGGAAACATTAATACTTGTGTGATTTGTAAACATAAAGAGTCCCTAGTAAAGCCTCTTGTTAAACTAGATCGTTGGTTAATATATGATCATGGTTTCCTGATCATGAACATTGAGATGTTATTAACAACAAGATCATATCATTAGGAGAATGGTATGATGGACATACTCCTATAGTTAAGCATATCATAAAGATCAAGTCATTTAATATAGTTCAGTTGCTATAAGCTTTCAGATACATAGTAACCTAAATCCTTCGACCATGAGATCATGCTAATCACCATGACCGGATGGATGCTTTGATGACATCAAACACCACACCGTAACTGGGTGGCTATAAAGGTGGCATTGAGTGTTTGAAAAGTATGTGTTGAGGCACATGGATCAAGAGTGGGATTTGTCCATCCATATGACAGATAGATATACTCTGGGCCCTCTCGGTGGAATGTCATCCAATTATCTTGCAAGCATGTGACTGGCTCACAAGGGATCACATATCACAAGAATGAGAAAAGAGTACTTATCGGTAACGAGGTTGAACTAGGTATGTAGAGATACTGACGATCAAACCTCGGATAAGTAAACTATCGCGAGACAAAGGGAAATTGGTATCGTATGTAAGTGGTTCATTCGATCGCAAAGTAATCATAGAAATATGTGGGAGCCATATGAATTTCCAGATTCCTCTATTGGTTATTGATCGGAGAAGTGTCTCGGTCATGTCCGCGTAATTCACGAATCGTAGGGAGACACACTTAAGGATTCGATGTTGTTTAGTAGATATGGAATGTAAGTAGGGAGACTGAATGTTGTTTGGAGTCTCAGATGGGATCCGGGATATCACGAGGAGATCCAGAATGGTCTAGAGAATAAGATTCATATCAGGAAAGTCCAATTCCAGAGTTCGGGAATGATTCCGATGATTTCATCGGAGAGGTTCTAGAAGGGTCTAGAAAGTTCACCGGACCGGAAGTGGAAGGGAACATGAATGTGTCATGGATAAGTGGAATGATTGGATCATGTCCTAGGTAACTTGGTTAGACATTAGCAAGAAAGAAATCAAGCTCCAAATTGAAAGTCAAAAGGCAAGTTTGAAAATTCAAACCGGGACAATGTGTCCTGGTGGAGGAAGGAAAGAGTCCTTCTTTCCCTCCACCACAAGACAACAAGGAGAGGGAGTTGGGGAAGCATTCAAACTCCCCTCTCCCAAGCTGCCCTCCCTCTCATATATAGAGGGGAGTAGGGTGCCTCAAGAGACACACAACCAGCCCATCCCCACACCACCACCGCCGCTGCCGCCTCCGCCGCGCTGCCGCCGACTTCACCTCCTCCTCTCCGGCTGCGGTGACCCAGCATACCACTGCATGATGTAATACACTATAGTCATTGACATAACACCAATGAAACACCGTTCACTAGTATTACATCCCTCAGAGTGGTACAACAGAAACACAGCAGGTCCAATGCATGGCTAAAGGTTACAACTCACTCTATACACAAGATCCAGAGAACACTCTAGGTTAAAGAGAGAGAGAGAAAGAACTTCTTACAAAGAAGAATCAAAGATAAACAACGCAAAAACTATTATACTATTAAGACTAGTATTTTTAACTAAGGGGTTGGCATTGCTGCTATTGCAATACACTACAGAAATAGGTTCTTTGGTTAGAGAGTATATTCCTATCTAATCAGTAACTTCGTCTTCACTTGATTTGATGTATATGTTGACTTCCTTGTCTTTGTTGAAGAGCTTTAGCTTTGGATGATGATTCCTAGAGCATAACTTGATGTAGATGTTGTCTGTACTGGCTTGAGAATCTAGCAAGGGTTAAGAAAATATGTTGAGTACGAGCGTACTCAGCAAGTCCACTAGAAAAGGAGTGTTTGATGCACTATATCTACAGCCACTGACCGTAGGTCATAGGCAATGCAAGTTTTTGTAAACATTTCTTCAAAGGTTGCTTTTATTCTGAAAAACTATGCCCGATAGCCTTCACGGGTTTACCAGAACTTTCATGGAGTTCCTTTCCCGCCGCGTTTGCAGCTCCTTCCTGGAACAGGGAGTAACAAGTTACAGTTCTTTCACTCTGCAGAGGTGCATTACTTTACCCATGAGAGATCAACTCTTTGTTGCACAACCGGGCAGCTTATTCCCGTCCACAATTCCATGATGTGGGGCCCAAAAGATTATCCAAGCCAATCATTGCCCCCTTCGTGACCTCGCATGCCTCCTTGGTGTACACCATGCCCACATATTGAATTACGACAATGGTTTGTACAGACTGTTAGATGCGAGAACTATCGTGGGATGATGAGGGTTCCCACCCATATATTGCATATCCTCTATGAATTACCAATTAATATGCACGCTACGAGTGATAACAGCCACGACCTGCACATCCGGCTACATGCGAGAGGAAGAAGATATAGCTGACTTCTTCGTCCCATTCCAAATCTCATGGTTAACGCGTGATATACAGTGCAAGAATCACTGGCGACATTGGTTGTTAAGTCCTAGATAATATGTTCCTTTACCACCGGAACTTTCATAATAGGTTATTACCTCATGGTAAATAACCTATAATCATATTATTATGAAATTAGTGTTTTCTGACCTTTTTCAAATGCAAGTGATGATAACACTGGGTTTGCAAAATACTTTACAGAAAATAATCAAAGGACATGAGCAAGTGTGAACTTGCCTTTTGTGATTTCAAGATTATGCACTCACGGTCTTCAAGACAATATAAGATCCAATATCTGAAATCAGCATCATTGGTCCGGTAAGGACTAATGTTTAAATAAGCAAGATGCTCTTATGCATAAGTAATGTGATGCACTTTATAAACGCGGATCCCAGGGATAACGTTGATCTAGAGTTTGGAAACTGGAATTGGTTCCTTTAGAATGTGTTGTCCTTTTAGATAAGTTTCACACTTGTGCTTCTTATTCAGGCTTATGAGTGTGTGTGAAACATCATGTAAACATAATGGTATACAACAATAAGATATACCATTGAGGTACGCTATTCAAGGAATGCTTATATAAGAACTATCTTATCTTCAAGTTTAACCTTGCAAATAATGGAATTTATAAGGAACTTAAGTGTTAACAATCCTAGGTATACAAGCAAAGGATAAAGTAATGTGATCCTGTTTAATTGTCATATGTTGACTGAAGTGGCAAAATGAATAACTTTTGAAGAAAAGATTTCTTTATTAAGGTTTAAACAATTTATGATAGTTTTTAGTATATGATTGATAGAATTTGATTGAAAATTGTTTATGCTTGCTTGAATAGTCTGGACTTGAGATGCTTTATGACTTAATTATAACAGACCAAATTTAACTATAAAACATATAACAAAGTCTTTAGCCTTATATTTAAAGTCTTGTAGACTAAAGTTAAATTTAAAAACATGGATGGATTTAAGGTGTAATGCTTTTGATATTTGTACATTGTGTACTTTATAATGTTTCCTTAAGGTTACTTAAGAATGGTTATACTTTTACTTGGTGTAGTGGTTTCTTGATTTTATAATGGAATAGAATCATTTATCTTTTTGTGAATGAATGGTTATATGTTATAATTAGGGTAATAATATTACTTAACTCTTTATGAATTCACTATAGTGTTTTGGTATGTTGATAAGCTTGTGGTCAAAGTAATGTAAAAGATTTAATTTAGTCACAATCATTCTTGGAGATTTTATATTGGATAAGGATCCATTTAGAAAATAATCTACACTTATGGTTGAAAGATAATTCAATAAAATGGTATTTATAATGTTTTGAACCATTATGAATTCATATTATTAATATTTAATACTAATACTATTTATTAGACTCATTGACTAATTTTAGAAATATTAACAAATTTTATCTACCCTTATATGAATTAACAACTAAGGAAATAGGTTTAAATTCAAGTTATTAAAGTATTTAAATTTTTATTTACCTCAAAAGTGTAATATTATATTTTTAACATGTAGGTATTATTTTTGTGATCATTTTGGTATATTATATTTATTTTTATGATTTATAAATAATAAGATATGATTTTTATAAGATTTCTTACTTTATAAATAGTTAATACATAATAAATATTGAATTAAGTGAAATAATAATGTATGATTATAGTTTAAAGTATTGTTTTTATTTTTCTAAGATTTTTGGTATTTTATTTATATTTTTAATATTTACCAATATTAAAATATGGATTATCTAAGTCTTATTACTTATAAAACCTTCATTAAATAATATTTATTTAAATAATTATCATAATAATGTTTGATAATAGTTTTAAGTTGTAGATTTTATTTTTCTAAACATTTTCATATATTACACATATTTTTCTGAATTATCAAACAAAAGTTATTGATTTAATAAGATTTAATGATTTTATTTTATTTCTGAAATATTTAAATTTGGGTTTATATCATTTATTTATTTCCTAAATAGGAAATACTTTTTATACCGAGCTAAGCCTAGACACAGTCACAGACTGGCGGGCCAGTGGCCACATCACATAACCCATTTTAGTAAATTCATTTGTTACTAAGCCTATTTCTACTCACAGTCATTGACAGATGGGCCCTAGGCCATGTCACATGCCACATGAGCAAGACTAGTCAAAGTAGTTGACTGATTGACTCGACGTGAGCCCGACATCATGATGACGTCACCTTGACGGTGACGCTCAGACAGTGAACGGCGGCGATGATCTGGTGGCTTCTAGCGAATGTGGCGGCTATGGTTCGAACCAGTACACTACGGTGAGGCTAATAGTGGTGGCGCCGCTAGTATATGGTCACCGAAATAGTGGTTGCGGCGGTGGCTAATAGCAGCGATGGCAGATGATCATCGGGAAAGCAAACCGTGATGAAAAACAAAGTAAATGATGCCCGAGCATCAGCAACTCACCAGCATTGCAGCGGAGGGGTTCGCGTGACCGGAGGTGGTCGGAATTAATGGAGATGGTCGCAGAACCCGTCGGAGTTGGAGGTGACGATTGGTGCGACTAGAGCTTCTTCGGCTTGTATTTCGTGGGGCAATCGAACTAGTTGATCAACTGGATCTCAACGGTAGGCTCAGCGGTTCAAGGGGAGCTCGGAAACGATGACAACTCCGGCGAGGTCGAAGCTAGGGTTTCGGTTCAGAAGAGGAAAACGAGGCAGGGAGAGCTTCAGAGGGAAATGAGGATGAGGACGAGCGGGGACGTCGCCGTGGCCTCCTTATCCTCTCCCGGTGATGGCGGCGTGCATCTTGACGCTAGGACGGCGGCGGACGACCTCGACATCGCCACCGAGCTGCTTCCAGCTGGAGGAAGACGACGATGACATTTTTGTGGAAAACCCCCTAGAACTTTCCTGTCTCGATCCGCAGTCCTCCTTCGGTCCCACCCGTCATCCAGAGATAGTTACTGAGTGTTGTCCTTACTGGGCCGCTGCTGGGCTGTTATGAGTTGCTCGTGAGCAGCAGATAGAGAAGAAGGAAAATGGGCCACGACCACCTTCTTTTTCTTTTATATTTTCTATATTCTGTTTTCTTTTCTAGCTTTTTTAAGCAATTGTTTAGACTTTTCTTAATGGAATTTCTTGCTAAATAATTGCAGCAATCATAAAGTTATAAATTTGTGAACTTTTATTATATAATGTTACATTTCTTTATTTTCTTATATAAATCTTTCCTTTTAGTATTTGTAAGAGCCTTTGTTATTAATTTTCTGTCCATAATAAACCATGGATTTAAATTATGATATTTATTTATTTAATGATAGAATTTTATTCTAGTTATCTTATAGTTTGGAGGGAAATTGTTATATTATGATCCTATATCATTATTTGTTGTATGATATACAAAAGAATTAATATGGTTAATATTACTCCCATGAATCTACGTAATAACAAGGTATATATATTTTATTATAACTAATATAGGAATTAGGGTTTTAATTGTAAATGCTTACCCTAGAGTTTAGGGTTCTTAATATACTTATATTGTTTTCTTGATGTGAGTAAAGATTAATGGCTAAAACACATTGTCTTTATGTTTGTGATCTTTAATGATATCACCATTAAAATAGAAATTTATTCTCTGGAATGTCTGATGGAAAAGAATTGATAAAGATAACTCCTAAGCACATATGGTTATGATAATTGTAAATGAAAGAGATGTGCTTAAGTGATTTGCTATAGGAAAATATTCCTATAAAGCATTGTGAAAATAAAATGATTTATCCAACAGATGAGCTGGATGTTAAGCTTGATCATAGATTTAGGGTTTAGTGATTACCAAGATTTTCTATCTTCCCTAATTCATAATTCTTGACTTCTGCTTTAAAGAATTCCTTTCCTAGATATACTACTCCTTCATATCCATCATCATGTGTTAACATGATGATCTTTACTTCACAAGAATATTCGTATCCACCTTTTATTCTTCTAAACCCATTTATAAATCCAATGAGCTTGACACTAAAGCTTTTCATAATCTTCACCTATCCAGACTTGGTTATATCAACTACTCTACTGCTGATAACCTCCAATCCAACAAGTAGTTACTTCTAACTCTATTCATACCCGTCCATAATCATCTACCACTAATATTACTCCAGTAGATGTATATATATATATCAAACTACTTTCCTCAAAAGCTTACTATTCTTTAAGAGGAATAACTGTAGGGGTTCGTAGCATGGAAAACAAAAAAATTCTACCGCATGCACACAAACAATCCAAGATCTATCTACAAGATTGTAGCAACGAGTCGATAGAGGAACTCACCCTCGAAGATTCCAAAGCGGTTAACGAGAGCAGATTCTCGTGGGTGATGTAGTCGTACACTTGTCGATCTCAAGATCGCTTAGACAATCCTTTCGGCGCTGTGTTCCGGCAACACTTCCGCAGTCGGTCACACGTTCGGTAGTCGACGAAGACCTTCCTCTCCCTTGTTCCAACAGGCAGCGGAGGTTGTAGTACTCTCCTCGCGATTCCGGTAGCACGACGGCGTGGTGTTGGAAGTAGACGGGAGATCTCGCAGGGCTTCGCCTTAAGCCGGAGCGAGTATGGTGGAGTATGAGAGAGGCCTTGGTGATCTAGGGTTTAGAGGGCACCAAGAGGAGGGTGTGGCCGGTGGCTAGGGATTGGGGAAGCCCCAAATCGCCAACTTGGAGGAGAAACCCTAGGCGGCGGATGCACTTGGAGGTGGAGGCGCCAGAGCTAGGGTTTGAGGTGTGTGGGTAGGGGGCAGCCCTACCCCTCCTTATATAGGTGGGAGGGGGCCAGTTGGGAGGAGGGAGTCCTCCTCCAACTCCTCCTCATTGGCCAACAGGTGGAGGGAGGGGACTTCCTCCCCAAGTAGGTTTCCTACTCTCCCTCCACCAAGCAAACTTCAGATTTGACTTTTTCAAATTGGCGTTTGACTTTCAAACTTGGATTTGATTTCTCTCTCCATATTGACCAGCCAAGTGATCTGGTACATGATGCAACCATTCCACATTGTCATGACACATCTATGTACCCTTCCCCTCTGGAGTGCCGGACCTTCCAGACCCTTCTAGAACATTCCTGGTGAAAACACCGGAATCATTCCCAAACTCTGAAATAGGACTTTCCTTATATGAATCTTTTCTCTGGACCATTCCGGATCTCCTCGTGATATCCCGGATCCCATCCGAGACTCCGAACAACATTCGGTCTCTTACTCATCATTCCATAACTACTCAACAACATCGAATCCTTAAGTGTGTCTCCCTACGGTTCGTGAATTATGCGAACATGACCGAGACACTTCTCCGATCAATAACCAATAGAGGAATCTAGAAATTCATATGGATCCCACATATTTATACGATTACTTTGCGATCGAATGAACCACTTACATACGATACCAATTTCCCTTTGTCTCATGATAGTTTACTTATCCGAGGTTTTGATCGTCGGTATCTCTGCATACCTAGTTCAACCTCATTACCGATAAGTACTCTTTTCTCGTTCCCGTGATATGTGATCCCTTGTGATCCAGTCACATGCTTGCAAGCTAATTGGATGACATTCCACCGAGAGGGCCCAGAGTATATCTATCCGTCATATGGATGGACAAATCCCACTCTTGATCCATGTGCCTCAACCCATACTTTTCGAACACTCAATGCCACCTTTATAGCCACCCAGTTACGGTGTGGTGTTTGATGTCATCAAAGCATCCTTCCGGTGATGGTGATTAGCATGATCTCATGGTCGAAGGAATTAGGTTACTATGTATCAGAAAGCTTATAGCAATTGAACTATTAAAATGACTTGATCTTTATGCTACGCTTATCTATAGGAGTATGTCCATCATACCATTCTACTAATGATATGATCTTGTTGTTAACAACATCTCAATGCTCATGATCGGGAAACTACGATCATCTATTAACCAACAAGCTAGTATTATAAAGAGGCTTTACGAGGGACTCTAATTTAGTTTACAAATCACACAAGTATTAATGTTTCCGGTTAATACTATTATAACATGAATGTAAACATTTATCATAAACACAAAGATATAATAATAACTACATTTATTATTGCCTCTAGGGCATATCTCCAACAGTATCCCACTTGCACTAGAGTCAACTAATCTAGATTACATGGTAATATACCGAACACCCATGGTGGTTTGGTGCTGGTTATGTTTTGCCCTCGGGAGAGGTTTATTCAATGGATCCGCCACATTCAGATCTGTGTGTACTTTGCAAATATTTATGTCACCATCATGGACATGTTCTCGAATAGCGTGAAAACGTAGCTTGATGTTCTTCAGCTTCTTGTGTGACCTTGGTTCTTACGCATTGGCTATGGCACCCATGTTATCACAATAGATAGACATTGGGTCCAGCGCACTTGGAACCACACCGAGCTCTGTAATGAACTCATTCATCCATATCGCTTCTTGTGAAGCCTCTGAAGCAGCTATGTATTCCGATTCAGTTGAAGATCTCGCCACAACGCTTTGCTTTGCACTCCTCTAGCTAACTGCTGCACCATTCAAAGTAAATACATATCCATATTGAGATTTAGAATCATCCGGATCGGTGTTCCAACTAGCATCGGTGTAACCATTTACAACGAGTTGTTCATCACCTCCATAAGAAAGAACCATATCCTTAGTTCTTCTCAAGTACTTAAGGATGTTTTTGACCGCTGTCCAATGATCCACCCCTGGATCACTTTGATATCTGCTAGTCAAACTAACAGCATAGGCAATGTCGGGTCTAGTACATAGCATGGCATACATTAGAGATCCTATGGCTGAGGCATAGGGAGTCTTACTCATCCTTTCTCTATCTTCTGCCGTTGCAGGACTTTGAGTTTTACTCAAGGTCGTATTGTGCAACATGGGCAAGAACCCTTTCTTGCTATCTTCCATTCCAAACCTCTTTAGAACTTTGTCCAAATATGTACTTTGTGATAATGATATTAGGCGTCTTGATCTATCTCTATAAATCTTTATGCCTAATATGTAAGCTGCTTTGCCAAGATCTTTCATTGAAAAACTATTATTCAAATAATCCTTGACACTATTAAGAAGGTCTACATCATTCCCAATCAACAATATGTCATATACATATAGTATTAAGAATGCTACAGAGCTCCCACTCACTTTCTTGTAAATAGAAGCTCTCCATAAGTTTGTATAAAACCAAAACTTTTGATTACCTTATCAAAACGTTGATTCCAACTTCGGGATGCTTGCTTCAATCCATATATGGACCGTTGAAGTTTTCATACCTTGTTAGCATCTTTAGGATCAATAAAACCTTTGGGTTGCATCATATACAACTCTTCATCAATGTATCCATTGAGGAACGCTGTTTTGACATCCATCTGCCATATCTCATAATCATAATATGCAGCGATTGCTAACATAATCCTCATAGACTTTAGCTTCGCTACCGGTGAGAATGTCTCATCGTAGTCAACTCCTTGAATTTGTCGAAACCCTTTTGCGACAAGTCGAGCTTTATAGACAGTAACATTACCATCAGCATCTGTTTTCTTCTTAAAAATCCATTTGTTCTCGACAGCCTTCTGGCCATCCGGTAAGTCCACCAAAGTCCATACTTGGTTTTCGTACATGGATCCAATCTCGAATTTCATGGCTTCTTGCCATTTATTGGAATCTGGGCTCATCATCGCTTCCTCATATGTCGCAGGGTCATCGGTGTTGTCCACCAACATGACACTCATAACGGGATCATACCAATCAGGAGTGGTACGAGTTCTCGTTGACCTGCGAGGTTCCGTAGTAAATTCAACCGAAGTTTCATGATCAACATCATTAGCTTCCTCTCTTATTGGTGTAGGCGTCACAGGAACTACTTTCGGTGCTGCGCTACTCGTAAGTTCGAGAGAAGGTTCAACAACCTCGTCGAGTTCTACTTTCCTTCCAGTCACTTATTTCGAGAGAAATTCCTTCTCTAGAAAGGATCCATTCTTGGCAACGAAGATTTTTCCTTCGGATCTATGATAGAAGTATACCCAATAGTTTCTTTCGGTTATCCTATGAAGATGCATTTTTCCGCTTTGGGTTCAAGCTTGTCCGGCTGTAACTTCTTTACATAGGCCTCGCAACCCCAAACTTTAAGGAACGACAATTTAGGTTTCTTCCCAAACCATAGTTCATATGGTGTCGTTTCAACGGATTTAGATGGTGCCCTATTTAAAGTGAATGCAGCTGTTTCTAATGCATAACCCCAAAACGATAGCGGTAAATCTGTAAGTAACATCATAGAATGAACCATATCTAAGAGAGTTCGATTACGATGTTCGGACACACCATTACGTTGTGGTGTTCCCGGTGGTGTCAATTGTGAAAGTATTCCACATTTCTTCAAATGCTCGCCAAACTCATAACTTAGATATTCACCTCCACGATCAGATCATAGAAATTTAATCTTCTTGTTACATTGATTCTCTACCTCACTTTGAAATTCCTTAAACTTCTCGAAAGTTTCGGACTTATGTTTCATGAAATAGATATACCCATATCTACTCAAGTCATCCGTGAAGGTAAGAACATAACGATAACCACCGCGTGATGCTACACTCATTGGACCACACAGATCGGTATGTATGGTTTCTAATAAGTCCGTAGCTCGCTCCATCATACCAGAAAATGGAGTCTTAGTCATTTTACCCATCAGACATGCTTCGCATCTTTCAAGTGATTCGAAATCAAGTGATTCAAGAAGTCCATCGGAATGGAGTTTCTTCATATGCTTCACTCTAATGTGACCAAGATGACAGTGCCACATATAGGTCGTGTTATCGCTCAATTTCAAACGTTTAGCTTCAATGTTATTAATGTGTGTATTACCACAATCGAGATTCAATAAGAATAGACCATCTATCAAAGTGCATGTGCATAAAACATATTACTCATATAAATCGAACAACCATTATTCTCTGACTTAAACAAGTAACCGTCTCGCAATAAACATGATCCAGATATAATGTTCATGCTCAACGCAGGCACCAAATAACAATTATTTAAGTATAAAACTAATCCCGATGGTAGATGAAGGTAGCGTGCCGACCGCGATCACATCAACCTTTGATCCATTTCCAACGCGCATCATCACCTCGTTCTTCGCTAGCTTCCGTTTATTCTGCAGCACCTATTTCGGGTTACAAATATGAGCAACCGAACCAGTATCAAATACCCAGGCACTACTACGAGTACTAGTGAGATACACATCAATAACATGTATATCGGATATACCTTTCTTCTTGATGTTGCCGTTCTTCAAATCCGCCAAGTACTTTGGGCAATTCCACTTCTAGTGACCCTCTCCCTTGCAGTAAAAGCACTCAGTATTAGCCTTAGGCCCAGCCTTGGTCTTCTGCCGGCGCGGCAACTTTCTTACCGCCCTTCTTGAAGTTTCCCTTTTGCTTAGACTGGCCTTGCTTCTTGAATTTGGTGGTCTTATTGACCAACAATACTTGGTGCTCTTTCTTGATCTCCACTTCTGCAGATTTCAACATGGAGAAGAGTTCTGGCAATGTCTTGTCCATGTTTTGCATATTGTAGTTCATCACAAAGTTCTTGTAACTTGGTGGTAGTGACTGGAGGACACGGTGAATCCCCAAAGAATTAGGAATCACTATACCCAAACTTTGGAGTTTGTTTGCGTGCCCAGACATCTTAAGCACGTGCTTATTGACGGAGTTGCCATCTTCCATCTTGCAGTTAAAGAACTTTTTAGAAGCCTCATAACTCTCAACTGCCGCATGAGCCTCAAATATCATTTTGAGTTCACGGACAATATCATGTGGGTCATGGTTCTCAAACCTTTTCTGAAACTCCGATTCCAAACCATACAAGATAGCACACTGAATTGTGGAGTACTGATTCTTCCGAGTGAGGTAAACATTCTTTACTTCATCGGTAGCAGTAGCTGCAGGCGGGTCACCCAGCTAGGGGTGGGAATTCGGTTTTTTCGCTTAATTCGGTTCGGTTTTTTGGGTTTTTCTATAATTCGGTTTCTACAAAATAGACACCATAATTATTTCGGTTTTCTAATTAATTGATAGTTCGGTTAGTGGACAATTCGGTTCGGTGTTCGGTTTTTAACCGAACTTCTGAAAATAACAACACTGTGCCATAATTTATGTCAGATCCATACGAGCTAAACCACCCATCGGCGCATCGGAAGCAACCTCCAGGTGGGCGAGTACATGAAGCAATACATGGCTAGCTGATGTCTTGAACGCATGTGTAGAAAAAGAACATAATAAGCATGATGTCTATCTTGCTCATTTAAAAAAATGATGTCTATCTTTCAAGCCGTATACATTTAACAAATTGTATGTATTGAGAGTTCAGCTAAAATACATGATTATATCTGAAACAGGAAAACAATTGAAAGACTTGCAACAAAATTCATAGACACAATTAACAGTTAAACCACGAACATGTACGTGCGTGTGGCTGGAGACATACGTATATGCATGGGTTGCCTGACAGCTTTTGCATGCATGTCTTTTTGTCGCATGAGGTAGTATCTACGTACAATAATAGACGCCTGGGACAGAATCACAAATATATTTAGCTCTATCACGTATATTTTTCGGTTTGTACGGTTATTTCGGTTAACAGAGAGTCAAAACCGAATTAATATTTATAAATTCGGTTAATCATATTTACTAACCGAAATTAGTTTTGACTAATTCGGGTTCGGTGTATTCGGTTTCGGTTCTGGTTAATTCGGTTTCGGTGTTCGGTTTCAGGTTTTTATGCCCACCCCTACACCCAACGGTGCATCCAGCACATAGGTCAAATTACCAGCATTCAGGACAATCCTCAAATTGCGGAACCAATCCGCGAAGTTGCTTTCATTGTTTTTCAACTTTTCTTTCTCTAGGAACGCATTAAAATTGATGGTAGGGGCCGCCATTGATCTACAACATATTTGCAATAGTTTAGACTAAGTTTATGACAAATTGAGTTCTAGTTAATAGTTAAATTAATCTAGGTGAACTCTCACTCAAAACAATATCCCTCACATTGTTTTAGTGATCACACGAACCAAATCCACCACATCAAAATAGATCATCACGAGAGTTGATGTAGCTTCAATGGCGAACAATCAACATGTTCATCATATCTACTATATGACTCATGCTTTACCTTTCGGTGATCCGTGTTCCGAGACCATGTATGTACATGCTAGGCTCATCAAGATCAAACCTTAGCTTCCACATGAGCAAATCTAGCTTGCTCACGTTGTATACACTCGCAGAATCTAGCACACCTGATCATCACGTGGTGCTTCGAAACAACGAGCTTTAGCAACGATGCTTACTAAGGATGAACACTTTTAAAACTTGAAATTGTGTGCTTGAGGGATCATCTTATAATGTTACCATCGTGAACTAAGCAATACAAGATGCATAAAAGGATTAACATCACATGGAATTCATAATATGTGATATGATATGGCCTTTCTTCTTTGTGCTTCCGATCTCCATCTTCAAGCACGAACATGATCTCCATCATCACCGGTATGACGTCAACGTCAATGGCGTCGTTTCATGGTTGCCGTCCACTAGCTTCAACTATTACAACTACTTTGAATAGACACGCAGGTCTTAACGGAATTTAAAGATAACCATATGGCTCCTACCGGTTGCCAACTTACAATAAGGAGCATTGCATACATCAAATATAATCACAATCATGGCCATATCACATCACGGCACACCCCTACAAAACAAAGTTAGACGCCTCTAATTTTCTTTGCATATTTTACGTGGTTTGGGGATTTCAATAAGTGTCGTTCTAACTTATGAACAAGAACCACAACGTTGATGCTTGAACTATCAAGTGCCCGTTGTAAATTGGATCTATACTATGATGGGAGAGACATGCACCCGCAAAGCCACTTATGCAATACAAGTTGCATGTTGAGCGTGGAGCAAGTCTCATAAACGATGTCATGTAAGGTTAGCCCGGGCCGCTTCATCCCATCATACCGCAAGATGCAAAGTACACAAAAAGCAGTTGATAATAAAAGCACCATCGCCCACAATGACTATTGTGTTCTACTCGTGCAACAGATCTACTGTAGAGGTCCCAACCTTTAATAAGGTAGAGATCCCTGTGTTTACAATGCTAGTCCCTGGATCAATAGCTAGCATCCACAGTTAAGATGTAATATCAAGAAACAAAGGTCATAATACAACTTTATAACCAGGAATAAAATGATTCATTACATCTTACATAGCTCATTTGGCTATCTCATTACAATGCAGCAGAATATAACAATAGCATGGGGTCCTTCATCTTCAAAGTGCCACAGGCAAACATGTTGGTTGTAGACTTGTAATCCTAATCAACACATCTTACTAACATAAAAAAAACCTGCAACAGAACAAGTTACAGCCACAAGGATCAATACATTTGAATTGTATTGGCAAGTGATACTATGGTAGTATAGTGGAGTCTATCATCTATATGCATTTGGCCAAGTGGAGCTTAGGCTTGCATTGCTCAAAATAGATTTTCCTTATCATTTGAAAACACTAAGTTTTTGTTTGTTAAAAAATCACCCAAGGCATCTCCCAATAGAAATTGGTGATCCTTCAACCCTTGTTCAACCACAAGTTTTTAACTTAGAAATTGGGATGAGGATATTCTTGATAGCTTCCATGTCTTGATGCTCAAATTGTCCTTTACCAGGGACATGGCTAAGTACTTAGATTTTTCACTCTGCAGAGGTGGTGCACTTTCCCCACAAGACTTGGTTTCACCAAGACAAGATCTTTCAGAAGCCTTCCCTTAGACCAGAATGGACGCGTTCCGACCTATCAAACCCCTACCACCAACTGTCCATTTGGCTAAGTTATTGCAACCTATATGATCCAGGCAGAGCCCATAATTCCATGTGGCTGCACTTGAAGCTTCTCAACATTTGACATCTCAAATCTCTTTGTTCCTGGGTGGCCATCCACAAGTGAGATATCAAGTTTTCCCCAGTATACTAGACTTGGTGATGCCGAAGTTTTCCCTAGCATACTGGACTTCCATAACCACTCAACACAAACCAGTCTTTCCAATCCAGTTGTTTTATTAAACAAAACACAAGTCCTTGACTTAGAAATATTCCATAGCATGAAATATAATCCACCCTTGTTTTCTACTAGCTAAGCTAAGCATGATAGTAGTAGGAACCTTAACTTAGGAAGTTTCTACTAAGGTTTCATCTACTAGGATTTCCCATGGCATAGTTTATACTTAGCAAAAATTCCATGCAAGTCCTATTTAGAAATATCACTAATGCATAGTGAAAATAATGGGACAAAAGTATGAAGCATCACTTGCCTTTTTGGTAGAGAATATAAGTTCACTCCTTGTCCTTGCAATATTCACACTCTTCAAATCACTACAATTTATTCAAGCAAGGCACAATTTCAATCTACCATTCAAGCAAACATCACATAAAATAATAGAAACAAAACAATGCATGCAAGCATGCCAAAGATTATTTTATTTGGAAAAGTGGTTTATAATAGGTTATAAACATTCTAAAACACCTATTGGTCATTTTATAAAAGTGGCAAAATCATTTGCAAAAGATTTTACTTTATAAACCATTTTAAACCAAATTAATATTTTATGTGGTATGAAAATGTCTTTAGTAAAGCAATAATCTTCATAGGGCTCACCAAATGTATTTTTAAATCATAAAACTTGGTGTTTGGGGTCAGAGAGTTTAAATCAAAACATTTCCTAAATATTTTCTTCCAAAAGCATTTTAACATATAAACGACATTTTTATTTGACTAGAAATGCTTTGATTCATAGATTTATTAATTTGTCTCACAAAATATATTTTTGAATCCATAAGTTGATTTATATGGTCAGTAGGTTAAAAACAATCCATTTGCCAAAGGTTTTGTCACAAAAATAATTTTAGAACAATTTTTATATCCAAAATATGCCTACACAAGTTTCTGCAAAAACAATCAATTTAACATAAGCATTTTACTAAACAAAGTGTATGGTTAGAAAGTACTTGTCTTGCTGATTCCATTGATATAAAATTTGCAAAATTTGGACGTGTGGTTTGAAAGTTATGAATTTTACAAAGTCTCATATCTAATAGAAATGTTTCTGTTTTTAAAACGAAATCTGAGCCACGTGGCGCAATCTTATTGGGCGGTACCGCTTCAGTTGGATCAGCCTCTCTGGTGCGTTGGATCTAATGACGATCGTGCGGCACAGATCTGTCCATACCCTTTCGGCTAAGTTTCTATCGCAACCCTTTGATCAAGATCCTACGGCTCATAATCACTGGACATACACTGGCGGCGCTAGCGGTGCTGAACGGCAGCGGCGCGCTCAGATGATGTCAGTGTCGGCGTTACAGGAAGCGAGAGAACAAGGGGATAAGCTCACCGAGTTTGCCGTGGCGTGGGGATGCTCAAGGTGGTTGTTGTCGACTGAGGGGCGCTCGGTACTGGCGGGTATTGCTCGCCGGAGTTCACGTCTGCGTCGGGTTTGGCTATTGGACGTCGGAGGCAAGTCTACAGTTCACGCCAAACAAACAACGCTATTAGGTTCACGAGAGAAAGGCGAATACGGGAGTATCAGCCAGAGGGGATGGGGCAGCCAGGAGTTACCAAGGGGCTTCGCCGGAGAGGTAGCAGACGACGGCGGCGTGCAGAGGTTGTCCTTGCCGACGCTCTGGGGCAAGCGCGGCCAGGTTGGCACCACGGGTAGTTGCGCACTAGTCTGGAGAGTGAGCTCGCATGCACAAGGGGCAGGATACGGTCAGGGTTTGCCGGAATCGTCGCGGATGCTCGTCGGAGGCAGTGGGGGTTCGGAGATGATTCCGAGCAGCCTGGTGGCTCTCGAGGCGTGATGTTTGGGGGGAAAGGAAGAGAGGAAATGGGCGCTTAAGTGAGTGTGGTCAGGGGGCGAGAATCACGCGGCATTGATGTGAATTTACCACGCGAATCAATCGGCAGAAACGGGAGAGAGAGGGAGGAAGAACTGGTCGTGCGGTTGAAGACAGTGACGTGGCTGTGGGGCCTGTTCGTCAGCGAAAGAAAGAGAGAGGAGGTGGGGGCCAGTGATCAGTGACTGCGTGGGTTCTTTTTGCGGTAAGAAAAACGCTTCGGGGGAGAGGGAAGAGGTGGGCTGCTGGGCCTGGACTGGGCTTTGCCGAGCTGCGCTAGTTAGTTTCAATTTTTTTTGTACTGATTGTTTTTCTTTTTCTTTTCCTATTTATCTGTTTTGATTTTGTTTAAACAATTCAAACACTCATTTGAATTCAAACCTTTGTCAAACTTTGTGAATAACCAAACACTGTTTTTTAACACATCCTGAGGTCAAATTTAGAATAAAATTTTTATTCTTTTTAGGGAATATTAATTAATTAAAATAGGCCCTTGTATTAATTCAAATAAGATTTAATAATGTTTTTCAAACTCCATTTGAATTCTAAATTTCTCAAAATCTTTTCAGTAGGTTTTATTTGTTTATTTGGAATTATTTGGAAAAGTTTTTAATATGATTTATTAATCATTTAAAATTGGCTTTGTCTTTATTCAAATAGAATTTGGTTTATGCCATTTTATTTTATTTTGGAAAATTATTTATCCTTTTATTTTATTTGGATTTGGATTATATTTATTCCATTTGCTTATGGATTAAGCCAAGATTTAATTTGGTCTTTAAATATTCCTCATTTAATATTTCTATCTTTATCTTATAAAAACCATATCTTTTTATTTATAGATCCAAACTTGGTGATTCTAATTTGTAAATTCTTATTCAATATTTATTTATCCTTTTTAATATCTTTAGGACTATGTGCTCACCAATTGGTATAGATTTTAGATAAGTGCTCTATTAGCTTTGGAAATTACTTTTCCTTATCTTGTTAAATTCATAGGATTTTATCTATGGCTCCAAATTAAGTGAAACCAATTTATATGATCTTATAATATTTATTTTTGTCATTCTTGATCATTTTGAAATGTTTGTTGACAAATTTTTATATGGATCAAATCCACAGGCTTGGGGATAACTTGGAAATGTTTTTCCTCCATTAGGGTTTTAGGATTTTGGTTTATTTCTCAAGTGTTTAAATTTCCAGATGCATTTATGAAGAATGCATTCCACTTGATTTAAATTTAGTTGGATTCAAACATTGACCAAAGTTTGTTCAGGATGGGATTTTTAAGTTTCCATTTAGAAACAAAAGTTTCTTTTCATCCTAAAATTCAACAATCTTTTATTTTGTTTATTTATTTTTCACATTACAAGATTTGGAAAATCTTGGGATGTGACAGGCTACCACCCTTAAAATAAATCTCGTCCTGAGATTTGGGAAGGATAGGGGTTACAAGTTGGCTCAAAGCAACTAGGGTACTACCACCCTTAAAAAAATTCCAACTAGATTACTTCTTGGCTTGCTTGTGATCTTGATGATACTTCTCTGGGCAAACATCTGCATAGTGTCCTTTGTTTCCACACTTGAAACATGTGACAAGGCTGAGATCCTTCATAGGCTTTATCTTGTGCTTCATCTTTTCTGGACAATTGCTTGCATAATGTCCTTGGTTACCACAATTGTAACATGTGATAAGATTGAGTTCTTCATGTATCTTCTATGGACAAGTTGATACATAATGGCCTAGCTCTTTGCAATTGTTGCACCATACTTGGCTAATCTCCTTATATTTTTGCTTCTTCTCTGGACATTCATTGGCATAGTGTCCCATCTCTTTGCAATGGCAACATTGCACTTGGCTTTTGTCTTTCTTCTTTTTGGGTTTCTCCAAAGCTAGGAGTGCTTCTAGTTCATGTTCTTCATATGTTATCTCAAAGGTAGGAAAGTTTCCTGGTCTCCTTGACCTTTTCCTTGGATAATACGTATGTCTCCTCTTTGGTCCTTCAAATTGAGTCATATTGCTTGGAGATGTAAGCTGAGATTTTCCTTTGTCTTCATCTTTCTTGGTAGACTTTGCTCTCTCATGGAAATCTGCAATCTGTTGTTGTACTCCACCTTGTTTCCTTTATTGAACTATGGAATAGATGGGGCATTGGATAGAGACATGATTATTTCCTTCGCATAGGAAACAAGTAGCTTGAGATGTGGGGCATTGGTTAGTTGGATGTTTCTCTTCACAATTGGGGCATTGATCTTCATGCTCTTTGGAAGTGTGATCCTTGTCTCCACAAACATTGCAAGCTTGGGTTCCTTCTAAAATATCATCCTTGACATCATTGTTATCACAATCTCCTTGGGAAAGGTTGTCTCCCATGTTGATCATTTGAGTGGTCATTCCTTGCAACATTTGGGATTGGATTTCCAAAATCTTTTTCATGGTTGGGTCTAACCCATTGTTGTTGGCTAAAAACTGAGTTGTCACTTGGTTCAACTGGGTATGGTTTGCTAGTAGTTGTTCCCTCATGTTGACCTCTTGGTTGTTGTTGTCACTATCCTTGATGTTGGAGTTCCTTGGAGTAGTCATCTGTTTGGGTTGGATTGGGATTAGAATGGGCAAACGATTTCTAAGGAATAATTCTAATCACACACATCACAATTCACACAAGCAATGTGCAAGCAATCACAAACAACATTCTACTCAAACAACAAAGTCCAAACACATTTTTAGGAAACAAAATATTTTTGCTACACCACATAAGTTGGTGTGTTTAATCTATACTTAATATGGTGGTCCATCTATATGGTTCACTTGAGATCTTTCCATCCTTCTTGGTTGATTCTTCTTGAACAAGATCTTTGTATCCTTGGAGAATTTCTTGTATCTTGGTCACAAAACTTCAAAGGTGATGATGGTTCCTTCTAAGTTGTGTTTCCTTAGTCTTCAATTCTTGAGTAACATTTCTTGTCTCACTTGTAGTCCTTAGTGATATCCAAGTTGAAGTCCTTGTTGAGAATAAGGTTGAAATCACTTGAGTTGGTGAAGTCCTTTGCTCATGTTGAAGTCTTTGCTCATGGGGGAGGTCTTGTCCATCAAGTTTGAAAAGGAAGAGATGTAGAATCAAAACCAAAAATGGTTGAGGAAAGAGTTTACAAGATTGCTTGTAAATAAGTTTTGGGACAAATACAACTCCTATTTTTCTAAGGGGTTTTGTCTAATCCTAGGTTTACAAATCCTACAGGCAACACAATGCTCTGATACCATCTGTAGAGGTCCCAACCTTTAATAAGGTAGAGATCCCTGTGTTTACAATGCTAGTCCCTGGATCAATAGCTAGCATCCACAGTTAAGATGTAATATCAAGAAACAAAGGTCATGATACAACTTTATAACTAGGAATAAAATAATTCATTACATCTTACATAGCTCATTTGGCTATCTCATTACAATGCAGCAGAATATAACAATAGCATGGGGTCCTTCATCTTCAAAGTGCCACAGGCAAACATGTTGGTTGTAGACTTGTAATCCTAATCAACACATCTTACTAACATAAAAAAAAACCTGCAACAGAACAAGTTACAGCCACAAGGGTCAATACATTTGAATTGTATTGGCAAGTGATACTATGGTAGTATAGTGGAGTATATCATCTATATGCATTTGGCCAAGTGGAGCTTAGGCTTGCATTGCTCAAAATAGATTTTCCTTATCATTTGAAAACACTAAGTTTTTGTTTGTTCAAAAATCACCCAAGACATCTCCCAATAGAAATTGGTGATCCTTCAACCCTTGTTCAACCACAAGTTTCTAACTTAGAAATTGGGATGAGGATATTCTTGATAGCTTCCATGTCTTGATGCTCAAATTGTCCTTTACCAGGGACATGGCTAAGTACTTAGATTTTTCACTCTGCAGAGGTGGTGCACTTTCCCCACAAGACTTGGTTTCACCAAGACAAGATCTTTCAGAAGCCTTCCCTTAGACCAGAATGGACGCGTTCCGACCTATCAAACCCCTACCACCAACTGTCCATTTGGCTAAGTTATTGCAACCTATATGATCCAGGCAGAGCCCATAATGCCAAGTGGTTGCACTTGAAGCTTCTCAACATTTGACATCTCAAATCTCTTTGTTCCTGGGTGGCCATCCACAAGTGAGATATCAAGTTTTCCCCAGTATACTGGACTTGGTGATGCCCAAGTTTTCCCCAGCATACTGGACTTGCATAACCACTCAACACAAACCAGTTTTTCCAATCCACCCAGGTGATTCATTCACTTAGTTGTTTTATTAAACAAAACACAAGTCCTTGACTTAGAAATATTCCATAGCATGAAATATAATCCACCCTTGTTTTCTACTAGCTAAGCTAAGCATGATAGTAGTAGGAATCTTAACTTAGGAAGTTTCTACTATGGTTTCATCTACTAGGATTTCCCATGGCATAGTTTATACTTAGCAAAAATTCCATGCAAGTCCTATTTAGAAATATCACTAATGCATAGTGAAAATAATGGGACAAAAGTATGAAGCATCACTTGCCTTTTTGGTAGAGAATATAAGTTCACTCCTTGTCCTTGCAATATTCACACTCTTCAAATCACTACAATTTATTCAAGCAAGGCACAATTTCAATCTACCATTCAAGCAAACATCACATAAAATAATAGAAACAAAACAATGCATGCAAGCATGCCAAAGATTGTTTTATTTGGAAAAGTGGTTTATAATAGGTTATAAACATTCTAAAACACCTATTGGTCATTTTATAAAAGTGGCAAAATCATTTGCAAAAGATTTTACTTTATAAACCATTTTAAACCAAATCAATATTTTATGTGGTTAGAAAATGTCTTTAGTAAAGCAATAATCTTCATAGGGTTCACCAAATGTATTTTTACATCATAAAACTTGGTGTTTAGGGTCAGAGAGTTTAAATCAAAACATTTCCCAAAGATTTTCTTCCAAAAGCATTTTAACATATAAACGACATTTTTATTTGACTAGAAATGCTTTGATTCATAGATTTATTAATTTGTCTCACAAAATATATTTTTGAATCCATAAGTTGATTTATATGGTCAGTAGGTTCAAAACAATCCATTTTCCAAAGGTTTTGTCACAAAAATAATTTTAGAACAAATTTTATATCCAAAATATGCCTACACAAGTTTCTGCAAAAACAATCAATTTAATAGAAGCATTTTACTAAACAAAGTGTATGGTTAGAAATTAGTTGTCTTGCTGATTCCATTGATATAAAATTTGCAAAATTTGGACGTGTGGTTTGAAAGTTATGAATTTTACAAAGTCTCATATCTAATAGAAATGTTTCTGTTTTTAAAACAAAATCTGAGCCACGTGGCGCAATCTTATTGGGCGGTACCACTTCAGTTGGATCAGCCTCTCTGGTGCATTGGATCTAATGACGATCATGCGGCACAGATTTGTCCATACCCTTTCGGTTAAGTTTCTATCGCAACCCTTTGATCAAGATCCTACAGCTCATAATCACTGGACATACACTAGCGGCGCTAGCGGTGCTGAACGGCAGTGGCGCGCTCAGATGATGTCGGTGTCGGCGTTACAGGAAGCGAGAGAACAAGGGGAGAAGCTCACCGAGTTCGCCGTGGCGTGGGGATGCTCAAGGTGGTTGTTGTCGACTGAGGGGCGCTCGGTACTGGCGGGTATTGCTCGCCGGAGTTCACGTCTGCGTCGGGTTTGTCTTTTCGACGTCGGAGGCAAGTCTACGGTTCACGCCAAACAAACAATGCTATTAGGTTCATGAGAGAAAGGCGAATACGGGAGTATCAGCCAGAGGGGATGGGGCAGCCAGGAGTTACCAGGGGGCTTCGCCGGAGAGGTAACAGACGACGACGGCGTGCAGAGGTCGTCCTTGCCGACGCTCTGGGGCAAGCGCGGCCAGGTTGGCACCACGGGTAGTTGCGCACTAGTCTAGAGAGTGAGCTCGCGTGCACAAGGGGCAGGATACGGTCAGGGTTCGCCGGAATCGTCGCGGATGCTCGTCGGAGGCAGTGGGGGTTCGGAGATGATTCCGAGCAGCCTGGTGGCTCTCGAGGCGTGATGTTTGGGGGAAAGGAAGAGAGGAAACGGGCGCTTAAGTGAGTGTGGTAAGGGGGCGAGAATCACGCGGCATTGATGTGAATTTACCACGCGAATCAATCGGCAAAACGGGAGAGAGAGGGAGGAAGAACTAGTCGCGCGGTTGAAGACAGTGACGTGGCTATGGGGCTTGTTCGTCAGTGAAAGAAAGAGAGTGGAGGTGGGGGGCAGTGATCAGTGACTGTGCAGGTTCTTTCTGTGGTAAGAAAAACGCTTCGGGGGAGAGGGAAGAGGTGGGCTGCTGGGCCTGGACTGGGCTTTGCCGAGCTGGGCTAGTTAGTTTCATTGTTTTTGTACTGGTTGTTTTTCTTTTTCTTTTCCTATTTATCTGTTTTGATTTTGTTTAAACAATTCAAACACTCATTTGAATTCAAACCTTTGTCAAACTTTGTGAATAACCAAACACTGTTTTTTAACACATTCTGAGGTCAAATTTAGAATAAAATTTTTATTCTTTTTAGGGAATATTAATTAATTAAAATAGGCCCTTGTATTAATTCAAATAAGATTTAATAATGTTTTTCAAACTCAATTTGAATTCTAAATCTCTCCAAATCTTTCAGTAGGTTTTATTTGTTTATTTGGATGTCAAATAATTCATCTTGAATTATTTGGAAAAGTTTTTAATATGATTTATTAATCATTTAAAATTGGCTTTGTCTTTATTCAAATAGAATTTGGTTTATGCCATTTTATTTTATTTTGGAAAATTCTTTATCCTTTTATTTTATTTGGATTTGGATTATATTTATTCCATTTGCTTATGGATTAAGCCAAGATTTAATTTGGTCTTTAAATATTCCTCATTTAATATTTCTATCTTTATCTTATAAAAACCATATCTTTTTATTTATAGATCCAAACTTGGTGATTCTAATTTGTAAATTCTTATTCAATATTTATTTATCATTTTAAATATCTTTAGGATTATGTGCTCACGAATTGGTATAGATTTTAGATAAGTGCTTTATTAGCTTTGGAAATTACTTTTCCTTATCTTGTTAAATTCATAGGATTTTATCTATGGCTCCAAATTAAGTGAAACCAATTTATATGATCTTATAATATTTCTATTTGTCATTCTTGATCATTTTGAAATGTTTGTTGACAAATTTTTATATGGATAAAATCCATAGGCTTGAGGATAACTTGGAAATGTTTTTCTTCCATTAGGGTTTTAGGATTTTGGTTTATTTCTCAAGTGTTTAAATTTCTAGATGCATTTATGAAGAATGCATTCCACTTGATTTGAATTTAGTTAGATTCAAACATTGACCAAAGTTTGTTCAGGATGGGATTTTTAAGTTTTCATTTAGAAACATTAACCAAAGTTTTAAGTTTCCAAAAACGCTGGTTTTCACCGAGGCCCTTCCTTTGGAGAGTGCTATCAAGGATAAATCATTGAGTCGACCTGCCCTAGATTTTTCATTAGGGCAGGATTTTGAGAAGCAGATTTTTGATATATTCAGGCATCAAGTTAATTTCCTCGGTGGTTTCAGAAAGAGACCTTTCTATCTGGTTTGTTCTTTTGGAAGAGCAAATTTTAAGTTGGATTTCCATACGGTTAGTCTTGCACTCCAAGCTTGCTTTGGTGGACAGGCTTCTAAATTCCAAGTGAAGTTTCTGTAAGATAGAACTTTTTGTTTCTCGGTTGCTTCACGGGCGGTGGGTTTTGAAATCTACAATATTTCAAAGTTTTCATGCAAGTCGTTTGTGATTCACGTCAATCTTTGGCGTAATGAGGGCCCAAATTGGATTTACGAAGAAAAAGAGTTTTATAAAGAATCTGCAGGAGAATGGAAAGTTGTCACGTACAAAAAGGATAATTCCAAAAAATCTCCTTCGTTGAGGCCTGGCAATAAAGGTGTTTCTGTTTTTCATCGGCTCAAATTTCCAAATCCTGTTGTGGTTTCTTTGCCTGTGACTGATGATCATAATAAGTGTGATTTCAAATCAAGCAGTCATGACAGATTCTATGCGCAGGTGCTCGCTGATGGCGGTATTAAACCAGTAGTAACGCCGATCGGGTCATCAGGAGGCCCCAATCGCGCGGCATTTAAACTACCTGGTCTCATTCCCTTTCTGAAATTCCCTTCCTTCCCAAAATGCATTTGGCCCGACAATTCTTACAAGGGGTGGTTCAAGGCCTAGAAAAATACCCATTCTCGGCCCATTGTTCACAGCAGTTTTCACGAGTTCACCATTTCTTTGCAAAAAACAACTGCCATTTCCCCTGTCTCCTCAACTCCCCCGTTTGCAGAAACCCCATTCCCCTCTTGCTCGTCGCCGGTGAAAAGTGCTGAAATGGCAAACATCCCGATTGATCCTGCTCCTTTCTTGCCGAATGGCTTCCAAGTTTTGCAAGTGGCTGGACGGAATCGTGTCAAAAGGGTGGTGGTGCCGTGGAGGTCGAGGACGCATGAACAGTATGCTATTGCTACCATTAATCCCCTCCCCCTGGTCCAGTTCCGTTCTTAAATATTCGTGATGTCCTGGTTGATTTCCTCAACAATGAGGTTCGTGTTCACTTTCGGGATGTCCAGGCATGTCCCTTTGGGTCTGCTTCTGTACAATTTCACCATGTCAGTGATCGTGACCGGCTCATTGCGGCTAGCCCCATTCCGTTTCAAGATGTGCATGTTTCTTTTGTTAAGCACAATGAGGGGGTGAACTGGAGGAGGGCTCAATTCAACAATGAATGTTGGGTGATGCTAGTTGGTCCTCCTTTGGACCACTGGCATACTGAGGATCTGAATGCAGTTTTTGCTGATATCGGGAAAGTTCTGTAGGGTTTCGTAGCATGGAAAACAAAAAAATTCTACCGCATACAAACAAACAAGCCAAGATCTATCTACTATATTGTAGCAACGAGTCGATAGAATAACTCACCCTCGAAGATTCCAAAGTGTTTAACGAGAGCGGATTCTCGTGGGTGATGTAGTCGTACTCTTTCCGATCTCAAGATCGCGTAGACGATCCTTCCGGCGCTGCGTTCCGGCAGCGCTCCCGCAGTCGGTCACACGTTCGGTACTCGACGAAGACCTTCCTCTCCCTTGTTCCAGCAGGCAGCGGAGGTTGTAGCACTCTCCTCGTGATTCCGGCAGCACAACGGCGTGGTACCGGAAGTAGAGGGGAGATCTCGCAGGGCTTCGCCTTAAGCCGGAGCGAGTATGGTGGAGTATGAGAGAGTCCCTCGATGATCTAGGGTTTAGACACGCCGAGGAGGAGCTAGTGCTGGTGGCTAGGGTTTCACCTAGGCGGCGGCGGTGAGTGCCCTAGGGCCGGCGGGGGCTTGGAGGCGGCGGCGGCTTGGTACTAGGGTTTGGAGGAGAGGGTCTTGTGTGTCTCTAGGAGGGAGCCCTGCCCCTCCTTATATAGGTGGAGGGGCCGGCCGGCCAAGGGGAGGGAGAGGAGTCCCTCCCCAACTCGGCTTGGAGGTGGGCCGCCGGTTGGAGGAGGGAACTCCTCCCCAACTCGGTTTCCCCCTTTCTCCTCTTTTCCTCTTTCCAAATTTAGCCGTTTGACTTTTCAAACTAGCTATTTGACTTTTCAAACTAGGATTTGAATTAATCCTTTAGTTGGTACAGCGATGACACTTAGTACATGATGCAATCATACCAACTTGATACAACACATTCATGTACCCTTCCCCTCCGGAGTGTCGGACATTCCGGAACATTCTAGAACATTCCCGATGAAAACACCGGAACCATTCCCCAACTCCGAAACGGGACTTTCCTTATATGAATCTTATTCTCCGGACCATTCTGGATCTCCTCGTGATATCCTGGATCCCATCCGGGACTCCGAACAACATTCGGTCTCTTTCTCATCATTCCATAACTACTCAAAACAACGTCGAATCCTTAAGTGTGTCTCCCTACGGTTCGTGAATTATGCAGACATGATCGCGACACTTCTCCGAACAATAACCAATAGAGGAGTCTGGGAATTCATATGGCTCCCACATATTTCTACGATTACTTTGCGATCGAATGAACCACTTACATACGATATCAATTTCCCTTTGTCTCACGATAGTTTGCTTACCCGAGGTTATGATCGTCGGTATCTCTGCATACCTAGTTCAACCTCGTTACCGATAAGTACTCTTTTCTTGTTCCTGTGATATGTGATCCCTTGTGAGCTAGTCACATGCTTGCAAGCTAATTGGATGACATTTCACCGAGAGGGCCCAGAGTATATCTATCTGTCATATGGATGGACAAATCCCACTCTTGATCCATGTGTTTCAACCAATACTTTCCGAACACTCAATGCCACCTTTATGCCACCCAGTTACGGTGTGGCGTTTGATGTCATCAAAGCATCCATCCGGTAAAGGTGATATGCATGATCTCATGGTCGAAGGAATTAGATTACTATGTATCAGAAAGCATATAGCAATTGAACTATTAAAATGACTTGATATTTATGCTACGCTTATCTATAGGAGTATGTCCATCATATCATTCTCCTAACGATATGATCTTGTTGTTAATAACATCTCAATGTTCATGATAGGGAAACCACAATCATCTATTAACCAACAAGCTAGTATTATATAGAGGCTTTACTAGGGACTTCAAATTAAGTTTACAAATCACACAAGTATTAATGTTTCCTTGTTAATACTATTATAGCATGAATGTAAACATTTATCATAAACACAAAGATATAATAATAACTTCTTTTATTATTGCCTCTAGGGCATATCTCCAACAGTCTCCCACTTGCACTAGAGTCATCTAATCTAGATTACATGGTAATATACCGAACACCCATGGCAGTTTGGTGCTGGTCATGTTTTGCCCTCGGGAGAGGTTTAGTCAACGGATCCGCCACATTCAGATCTGTGTGTACTTTGCAAATCTTTATATCCCCATCTTGGATATGTTCTCGAATAGCGTGAAAACGTAGCTTGATATGCTTCAGCTTCTTGTGTGACCTTAGTTCTTGCGCATAGGCTACGGCGCCCATGTTATCACAGTAGATAGACATTGGGTCCAGCGCACTAGGAACCACACCCAGCTCTGTAATGAACTCTTTCATCCATATCGCTTCTTGTGAAGCCTCCGAAGCAGCCATGTATTCCGATTCAGTTGAAGATCTCGCCACAACGCTTTGCTTTGCACTCCTCCAGCTAACTGCTGCACCATTCAAAATAAATACGTATCCAGATTGTGATTTAGAATCATCTGGATCGGTATTCCAACTAGCATCGGTGTAACCATTAACAACAAGTTGTTCATCACCTCCATAAGAAAGAACCATATCCTTAGTTCTTCTCAAGTACTTAAGGATGTTTTTGACCGCTGTCCAATGATCCACTCCTGGATCACTTTGATATCTGCTAGTTAAACTAACAGCATATGCAATGTCGGGTCTAGTACATAGCATGGCATACATTAGAGATCCTATGGCTGAGGCATAGGGAGTCTTACTCATCCTTTCTCTATCTTCTGCCGATGTCGGACTTTGAGTTTTACTCAAGGTCGTATTGGGCAACATGGGCAAGAACCCTTTCTTGCTATCTTACATTCCAAACCTCTTTAGAACTTTGTCCAAATATGTACTCTGTGACAATGATATTTGGCGTTTCGATCTATCTCTATAAATCTTTATGCCTAATATGTAAGATGCTTTGCCAAGATCCTTCATTGAAAAACTATTATTCAAATATTCCTTGACACTATTAAGAAGGTCTACATCATTCCCAATCAATAATATGTCATCCACATATAGTATTAAGAATGCTACAGAGCTCCCACTCACTTTCTTGTAAATACAAGCTTCTCCATAAGTTTGTATAAAACCAAAACTTTTGATCACCTTATCAAAACGTTGATTCCAACTTCAGGATGCTTGCTTCAATCCATAGATGGACCGTTGAAGTTTGCATACCTTGTTAGCATCTTTAGGATCAACAAAACCTTTGGGTTGCATCATATACAACTCTTCATCAATGTCTCCATTGAGGAATGCTGTTTGGACATCCATCTGCCATATCTCATAATCGTAATATGCAGCGATTGCTAACATAATCCTCACAGACTTTAGCTTCGCTACTGGTGAGAAAGTCTCATCGTAGTCAACTCCTTGAATTTGTCGAAACCCTTTTGCGACAAGTCGAGCTTTATAGACAGTAACATTACCATCAGCATCTGTTTTCTTCTTGCAGATCCATTTGTTCTCGACAGCCTTCCGGCCATCCGGTAAGTCCACCAAAGTCCATACTTGGTTTTCATACATGGATCCAATCTCGGATTTCATGGCTTCTTGCCATTTATTGGAATCTGGGCTCATCATCGCTTCCTCATATGTATCAGGGTCATCGGTGTTGTCCACCAACATGACACTCATAACGGGATTATACCAATCTGGAGTGGTACGAGTTCTCGTTGACCTGCGAGGCTCCGTAGTAACTTCAACCGAAGTTTCATGATCAACATCATTAGCTTCCTCTCTTATTGGTGTAGGCGTCACAGGAACTACTTCCGGTGTTGCGCTACTCGTAAGTTCGAGAGAAGGTTCAACAACCTCGTCGAGTTCTACTTTCCTTCCAGTCACTTATTTCGAGAGAAATTCCTTCTCTAGAAAGGATCCATTCTTGGCAACGGAGATTTTTCCTTCGGATCTATGATAGAAGTATACCCAATAATTTCTTTCGGTTATCCTATGAAGATGCATTTTTCCGCTTTGGGTTCAAGCTTGTCCGGCTGTAACTTCTTTACATAGGCTTCGCACCCCCAAACTTTAAGGAACGACAATCTAGGTTTCTTCCCAAACCATAATTCATACGATGTCGTTTCAACGGATTTAGACGGTGCCCTATTTAAAGTGAATGCGGCTGTTTCTAATGCATAACCCCAAAATGATAGCGGTAAATCTGTAAGTGACATCATAGAACGAACAATATCTAAGAGAGTTCGATTACGACGTTCGGACACACCATTACGCTGTGGTGTTCCCGGCGGTGTCAACTGCGAAAGTATTCCGCATTTCTTCAAATGCTCGCCAAACTCGTAACTTAGATATTCACCTCCACGATCAGAACGTAGAAATTTAATCTTCTTGTTACGTTGATTCTCTACCTCACTTTGAAATTCCTTAAACTTCTCGAAAGTTTTGGACTTATGTTTCATGAAATAGATATACCCATATCTACTCAAGTCATCCGTGAAGGTAAGAACATAACGATAACCACCGCGAGATGCTACACTCATTGGACCACACACATCGGTATGTATGATTTCCAACAAGTCCGTAGCTCGCTCCATCATACCAGAAAATGGAGTCTTAGTCATTTTACCCATCAGACATGCTTCGCATCTTTCAAGTGATTCGAAATCAAGTGATTCAAGAAGTCCATCGGAATGGAGTTTCTTCATACGCTTCACTCCAATGTGACCAAGACGACAGTGCCACATATAGGTCGAGTTATCGCTCGATTTCAAACGTTTAGCCTCAATGTTATTAATATGTGTATTTCCACTATCGAGATTCGATAAGAATAGACCATCTATCAAAGGTGCATGTGCATAAAACATATTACTCATATAAATCGAACAACCATTATTCTCGGACTTAAACAAGTAACTGTCTCGCAATAAACAAGATCCCGATATAATGTTCATGCTTAACGCAGGCACCAAATAACAATTATTTAAGTATAAAACTAATCCCGATGGTAGATGAAGGGGTAGCGTGCCGACCGCTATCACATCAACCTTTGATCCGTTCCCAACGCGCATCGTCACCTCGTTCTTCACTAGCTTCTGTTTATTCTGCAGCACCTGTTTCGAGTTACAAATATGAGCAACCGAACCAGTATCAAATACCCAGGCACTACTACGAGTACTAGTGAGATACACATCAATAACATGTATATCAGATATACCTTTCTTCTTGATGTTGCCGTTCTTCAAATCCGCCAAGTACTTTGGGCAATTCCGCTTCCAGTGACCTTCTCCCTTGTAGTAAAAGCACTCAGTATCAGGCTTAGGTCTAGCCTTGGTCTTCTTCGTCGGCGTGGTAACTTTCTTACCAACCTTCTTGAAGCGTCCCTTCTGCTTAGACTTGCCTTTCTTGAATTTGGTGGTCTTATTGACCAACAACACTTGGTGCTCTTTCTTGATCTCCACTTCTGCAGACTTCAACATGGTAAAGAGTTCTGGCAACGTCTTGTTCATGTTTTGCATGTTGTAGTTCATCACAAAGTTCTTGTAACTTGGTGGTAGTGATTGGAGGACACGGTAAATCCCCAAAGCATTGGGAATCACTATACCCAAGCTTTGAAGTTTGTTTGCGTGCCCAGACATCTTAAGCACATGCTCGCTGACGGAGCTGCCCTCTTCCATCTTGCAGTTAAAGAACTTTTCAGAAGCCTCATAGCTTTCAATTGCCGCATGAGTCTCAAAGATTAATTTGAGATCCTCGACAATATCATATGGGTCTGAATTCTCAAACCTTTTCTGAAGCTCCGATTCTAAACCATACAAGATAGCACACTGAACTGTGGAGTACTGAGTCTTCCGAGTGAGGTAAACATTCTTTACTTCATCGAAAGCATCAGCTGCAGGTGGGTCACCCAGCGGTGCATCCAGCACATAGGTCAAATTACCAGCTATGAGGACAATCCTCAAATTGCGGAACCAATCCGCGAAGTTGCTTCCATTGTTTTTCAACTTTTCTTTCTCTAGGAACGCATTAAAATTGATGGTAGGGGCTGCCATTGATCTACAACATATTTGCAATAGTTTAGACTAAGTTTATGACAAATTGAGTTCAAATTAATAAATTTAATCTAGGTGAACTCCCACTCAAAACAATATCCCTCACATTGTTTTAGTGATCACACGAACCAAATCCACCACATCAACACCGATCATCACGAGAGTTGATATAGTTTCAATGGCGAACAATCGACATGTTCATCATATCTACTATATGATTCATGCTTTACCTTTCGGTGATCCGTGTTTCGAGACCATGTCTGTACATGCTAGGCTCGTCAAGATCAAACCTTAGTTTCCGCATGAGCAAATCTGGCTTGCTCACGTTGTATACACTTGCGGAATCTAACACACCCGATCATCACGTGGTGCTTCGAAACAACAAGCTTTAGCAACGGTGCTAACTAAGGGTGAACACTTTATGACTTGATATTCATGTGCATGAGGGATCATCTTATAATGCTACCGTTGTCTACTAAGCAATACAAGATGCATAAAGGATTAACATCACATGGAATTCATAATATGTGATATGATATGGCCTTTCTTCTTTGTGCTTCCGATCTCCATCTTCTAGCACGAACATGATCTCCATCATCACCGGCATTGCATCAAGGTCAATGACGCTTCTCCATGGTTGTCGTCCACCGGCTTCAACTATTACAACTACTTTGAATAGACACGCGGGTCTTAACATAAATTAAAGACAACCATATGGCTCCTGCCGGTTACCAACTTACAATAATGAACATTGCATACATCAAATATAATCACAATCATTGCCATATCACATCACAGCACACCCCTGCAAAACAAAGTTAGACGCCTGTACTTTCTTTGCATGTTTTACGTGGTTTGGGGCTTTCAATAAGTGTCGTTCTAACTTACGAACAAGAACCACAACATTGATACTAGTATTGTTAATCACCCGTTGTAAATTGGATCTTAACTATGCTAGGAGAAACAGGCACCCGCAAAGCCACTTATGCAATACAAGTTGCATGTCAAGCGTGGAGCAAGTCTCATGAACGATGTCATGTAAGGTTAGCCCGAGCCGCTTCATCCCAACATCCCGCAAGATGCAAAGTACACAAGAAGCAATCGACAATAAAAGCATCAACGCCCACAATGACCATTGTGTTCTACTCGTGCAACAGATCTACATATAGACACGGCTCTGATACCACTGTAGGGTTTCGTAGCATGGAAAACAAAAAATTTCTACCGCATACAAACAAACAAGCCAAGATCTATCTACTAGATTGTAGCAACGAGTCGATAGAATAACTCACCCTCGAAGATTCCAAAGTGTTTAACGAGAGCGGATTCTCGTGGGTGATGTAGTCGTACTCTTTCCGATCTCAAGATCGCGTAGACGATCCTTCCGGCGCTGCGTTCCGGCAGCGCTCCCGCAGTCGGTCACACGTTCGGTACTCGACGAAGACCTTCCTCTCCCTTGTTCCAGCAGGCAGCGGAGGTTGTAGCACTCTCCTCGTGATTCCGGCAGCACAACGGCGTGGTACTGGAAGTAGAGGGGAGATCTCGCAGGGCTTCGCCTTAAGCCGGAGCGAGTATGGTGGAGTATGAGAGAGTCCCTCGACGATCTAGGGTTTAGACACGCCGAGGAGGAGCTAGTGCCGGCGGCTAGGGTTTCACCTAGGCGGCGGCGGCGAGTGCCCTAGGGCCGGCGGCGGCTTGGAGGCGACGGCGGCTTGGTACTAGGGTTTGGAGGAGAGGGTCTTGTGTGTCTCTAGGAGGGAGCCCTGCCCCTCCTTATATAGGTGGAGGGGCCGGCCGGCCAAGGGGAGGGAGAGGAGTCCCTCCCCAACTCGTCTTGGAGGTGGGCCGCCGGTTGGAGGAGGGAACTCCTCCCCAACTCGGTTTCCCCCTTCCTCCTCTTTTCCTCTTTCCAAATTTAGCCGTTTGACTTTTCAAACTAGCTATTTGACTTTTCAAACTAGGATTTGAATTAATCCTTTATTTGGTACAGCGATGACACTTAGTACATGATGCAATCATACCAACTTGATACAACACATTCATGTATCCTTCCCCTCCGGAGTGTCGGACATTCCGGAACATTCTAGAACATTCCCGATGAAAACACCGGAACCATTCCCCAACTCCGAAACGGGACTTTCCTTATATGAATCTTATTCTCCGGACCATTCCGGATCTCCTCGTGATATCCTGGATCCCATCCGGGACTCCGAACAACATTCGGTCTCTTTCTCATCATTCCATAACTACTCAAAACAACGTCGAATCCTTAAGTGTGTCTCCCTACGGTTCGTGAATTATGCAGACATGATCGAGACACTTCTCCGAACAATAACCAATAGAGGAATCTGGAAATTCATATGGCTCCCACATATTTCTACGATTACTTTGCGATCGAATGAACCACTTACATACGATATCAATTTCCCTTTGTCTCACGATAGTTTACTTATCCGAGGTTATGATCGTCGGTATCTCTGCATACCTAGTTCAACCTCGTTACCGATAAGTACTCTTTTCTCGTTCCCGTGATATGTGATCCCTTGTGAGCTAGTCACATGCTTGCAAGCTAATTGGATGACATTTCACCGAGAGGGCCCAGAGTATATCTATCCGTCATATGGATGGACAAATCCCACTCTTGATCCATGTGTTTCAACCAATACTTTCCGAACACTCAATGCCACCTTTATAGCCACCCAGTTACGGTGTGGCGTTTGATGTCATCAAAGCATCCATCCGGTAAAGGTGATATGCATGATCTCATGGTCGAAGGAATTAGATTACTATGTATCAGAAAGCATATAGCAATTGAACTATTAAAATGACTTGATCTTTATGCTACGCTTATCTATAGGAGTATGTCCATCATATCATTCTCCTAACGATATGATCTTGTTGTTAATAACATCTCAATGTTCATGATAGGGAAACCACAATCATCTATTAACCAACAAGCTAGTATTATATAGAGGCTTTACTAGGGACTTCAAATTAAGTTTACAAATCACACAAGTATTAATGTTTCCTTGTTAATACTATTATAGCATGAACGTAAACATTTATCATAAACACAAAGATATAATAATAACTTCTTTTATTATTGCCTCTAGGGCATATCTCCAACAAGTTCTTTTATGGGAGAGGGACCCAGACCAGAAAGGAAGGATCATTGCGAAAATTCGTGTTACTGATCTGGTTGATATCCCCAGGAGTGTAAGGTTTACTATTGGTGACCATGTGGAGTCTGAATCCTGGACTTTTTCTGTCGAAGTGCTGCAAAGTGACATGCTTGGGGGTGGCCCACCTGATGAGGACCCACTTCTAGATGACAATGTGGACCCACATCCTGCACCTGTCTTTAGGCCCCAGATCCGCCCTCCTCCCCTCCCCCCTGCTCCTGGGGGTGGTTGGGGTCAATGGTTGGCCCCTGTGCAGGATCCTGCTCCTAAAGGTGTCAATAATGAAGGTTGGGACCCCTAGGAAGCTGCTGCTGCTCCTGTTCAAGGCCCTGTCATTGCTCCTGGGGAAGACATGCCAGTGGACAATCATAATCTTCCCCCTCAGGATGTTAACAGTGGGGTTACAGGTGCCATCCTTGTCCAAGACTGGGAGTCTGATGATGATGAGTCTATAAATGCTGAGCCTGTGGCTGCTGAGGATCAGGGTGTGGCTGCTGGACCCTAAGGTGTTGGCATTGGTGAAGGCCTTTAGAACATTTTACAGAACTATTTGGCTGATGATGAGGTAAACTCAGATGATGAGGGGAGGGTGGGGAGCCCCATGGATTCAAGTGCTTTGGCTGCTGAAAATGAAGATTGGATGTTGGAGGATCAGCATCTCCTTTCTCCTAATGAAGCACATCTCCAGGTGGGAATGGTGAGAACTTTTGTGTCCATTCCTGATGTGCATGCTGCAAAACAGGGCTTTTCCCAACAAGGCTTGGAGATCTAGGAAAGTTATTTTGCTCCTCATATTCAGAAGGACACTTCCTCAAAAGGCTCTCTCATGTGTGATATCCCTGTAAGTTGGTTTAACTTTATTACTCTCATGCTTGCTACCCTTGAGAAGTTTAGTTGGGTCAAGAGCTTCCTTACTTCTCCCTTATGGGAAATTATTAAAGAGCCTATTGCTGAGGAGAACTCCATTTCTTTCATCATCCCTAATGAGAGCATTTCTCATATGGCTCCACCTTGTTTGGGCATTGAAGCCAAAAAATCTTCCTGCTCTCCCTCCACCTCTTTCTGCAAGGTTAAGGATGGTGACCTGGAGAAGAGGTTGCAAAAGAAAGGAAAAGCCACTGAAGTGGCTGTAAAGGCTCCTCAAAAAAGCACCATCAAAGGAACTGGCTCATCAAGCCTGAGCATTGGAGGCAAGAAGAAAGCTGGGGCTGCTGGTACCTGTGGTCAGCAAGCCAAGAAGAAACCCCCCACTTAGTGTTTTAATGTATCAAACTAATTATTTTGTTGGAGTCTTGTTGACTCCCTGTTCTGTGGCTTGCTCTTGTGGTCTTTTCATGTGTCTGGTACTTGTTGTTGAATCTGTCAGTGGATTTATGCTATGGATTGCCTCTTGTCTATGTGGCTATTGTTTTCTCAATTGGATGATTACATTACTTATATCATCCCATCATTCTACATATATCTGGTTTCTTAATGGATAACAAAAGAATTTGGAAGATCTTGAACTGGAATATCATGGGTATTAACTCTGAAAAAAATGGGTTGCTCTCATAAATAAAATTGATGAATCTGGCTGTGATATTATTTGCCTCCAAGAAACTAAGAGAGAAGATTTTGACATCTCTTACATAAAAAAGTTCTGCCCCCCCCCCCCAAATTTACCAATTTTGAATTTCTTCCCTCCAGGGGTGCCTCTGGGGGTTTGATCACCATTTGGAATAGCTCTCTGTTCTCTAGGCATCTTTCCTTTCACAATGAGTTCTCCATCTCCATCACCTTGACATCTCTCTTGTACAATGAAACCTGGACTCTCACCAATATTTATGGGCCATGCTTACCTGAAAAAAAAGGCAGATTTTTTAGATTGGTTTGGAAATATTGATATGCCTGATGATATGGATTGGCTCATTGTGGGTGACTTCAACTTCTGTAGAAAGCCTTCTGATAGAAATAGACTGGGTGGGGATGTGAATGGTATGCTTCTCTTCAATGAAGCCATTAATAATTTGGGTCTCATAGAATTACCCCTTAAAGGTAGAAAGTTTACTTGGAGTAACATGCAAAAAGAACCACTTTTGGAAAGGCTGGACTGGTTCTTTACTTCTGCTTCCTGGACTCAGAGCTTTCCTTCAACTTTTGTTGATCCTCTTACAAAGCCTACCTCTGATCATTTTCCTTGTGTCATTTCCATTGGCATAATGATACCTAAAGCCCAGGTGTTCAGATTTAAAAATCATTGGATGCATCATAAGGAATTTAAAGCTATTGTTCAAAATGCCTGGAATATTCCTGTTGGCTTTCAGGATTCTGCCAAAAAAATTAATGCTAAATTCAAAAATGTTAGAAGGGGGTTAAAGCTCTGGGCAAAAAATCTGCCCTGCCTGAAGTCTCAAATCTGCAATGTTAATGCCACCATTGATCTCCTGGATGTCATGGAGGAAATGAGAACTCTTACTGTACTAGAATGGAATCTCAGAGATCTCCTGAAGAATCTTATAATTTCTCTGTTACAAGATCAAAATACTTATTGGAAGCAGAGGGGGAAAATTAAATGGGTTAAGCTGGGTGATGAAAACACTAAATTCTTTCATTCCAAAGCCACCATAAGTTTCAGGCATAACTACATTTCCATGCTCAAAGATGATGCTAATGATGAGATTCTTGATCATGATGGCAAAGCAGATCTCCTTTGGAAAGCCTTTAAAGATAGATTGGGTACTTCTGATAAGCCTGAAATGCACTTCAATCTTAATGACTTGGCAGGGGAAAGCTTAAGGCAAGAGGAAAAGGATGCTTTGGAAAGACCTTTCTCTGATGAGGAGATTGAAGATGTAATTAAAGAACTTACAAATGATAAATCCCCTGGCCCAGATGGTTTTAACAATGAATTCATGAAACAATGTTGGCCTATTATTAAGGATGATGTGAAACAACTTGTGGATTTTTATGAGGGGCAAACTTCCTTGGAAAGCATTAATGCCTATTTTATCACCCTCATTCCAAAAATTTAAGCTCCCCTGACACCTTCTGATTTTAGGCCTATTTCTCTGCTAAACAGTGTCCTCAAGATTATTACCAAAATTCTGGCTAATAGATTGCAGAAGTGAATCCTTAAACTTGTCCACAAGAATCAATATGGTTTCCTCAAACAAAGGTCTGTTCAAGATTGTTTAGGTTGGGCATTTGAATTCCTTGACCAATGCCATAAGTCCAAAGAAGAAGCTTTAATTCTTAAACTTGATTTTGAAAAGGCTTTTGATAGAATTGAGCATTCTACAATTATCAATATCCTTAAAGCCAAAGGCTTTGGGGAGAAATGGATTTCTTGGATTCAGTTAATCTTTGGTTCAGCTTCCTCCTCTGTTCTGTTAAATGGAGTTCCTGGAAAGAAATTTTATTGCAGAAGAGGAGTCAGACAAGGTGATCCTTTATCTCCTCTCCTGTTTGTCTTGGCTGCTGATCTTCTTCAAAGCATCCTCAATAAAGCAATGAATATTGGTCTTATTTCCCTTCCCATTGAAGGTGTGTTCTGTCCATATTTTCCTGTGGTGCAGTATGCTGATGACACTTTATTAATCCTTAAGGCTGACATTGAGCAATTATTGTGCCTCAAGGCTCTCCTTCATACTTTTGCTCTATCCACTGGACTCAAAGTTAACTATTCTAAATCTAGTATGATGCCAATTAACATGGACACTGTGAGGCTTAAGCACTTTGCCAATACACTATCTTGCCTCCCTGGCTCATTGCCATTCACCTACCTTGGACTTCCTTTAAGCATTAATAAGCCTGCAGTGGAGCATTTTCTGCCTATTGTTCAGAGAATTGAGAGAAGATTGTGTGGGATTGCTGATTTTCTTAATTATGGGGGGAAATTACAGTTAGTTAAATCTGTTTTATCTTCTCTTCCCATATATTACATGAGTTGTTTTGATCTTCCTGTCACTATTAAAGATCAGCTGATTAAATACATGAGACAATGTCTATGGAGAAAGAAAACATCTGATGTTCAAGCTAGGGGTCAAGCTCTTGTTGCATGGAAGAAAGTTTGTCGTCCTAAGAATCATGGAGGATTGGGGGTGCTTGACCTTAATGTTCAAAATTCAGCACTTCTTTTGAAGAATTTGGATAAATTTTACAATCACAAGGATATCCCATGGGTTCATCTTATCTGGAACACTTATTACTGTAATGGTAAACTTCCTGGAAAAAGCCTGGAGGGATCCTTTTGGTGGAAAGCTCATCTGAAATTGGTTGACATATTTAAGGGAATTGCAAAGTGCTCGGTGGGTGATGGAAAATCCACCCTTCTTTGGTCTGATATGTGGAATGATGGATGTCTGCAGCATAAGCTTCCTCATCTCCTTTCTTATGCAAAAAATGCACACATCTCTGTCAATGAGTTTCTGCAGACAGCTAATATTCAAGATCATTTTTTTCTCCCTCTGTCACAGCAAGCTTATCAGGAATATAAAAACCTTGAGCAAATACTCAGTGTTGGCATGCAGGGGGAAGCTGACAATTGGAGTTACATTTGGGGCAGTAATTTTTCAGTCCAAAAGGCTTACTATTCTTTATCTGGTTACCAGCCTGTACAGCCACATTTCTCCTGGTTGTGGAAATCATCTTGTCAACAAAAGCATAAATTCTTCTTCTAGCTCTTGATCCTTGATAGGTTAAACACAAGGAACCTTCTGAAAAGGAAATGTTTTACTCTGGCTTCTTATGAATGTGTGTCCCTTGGCTGCATCAGTGAGGAAACCATTCTACACTTATTCTGTGACTGTCCTTTTGCAAGAGCTTGCTAGGCTGAAATCTCCCATGTCCAAGTGGCTGATCTGAGCCTTTTTGAAGCTTTAGCCAGTATTAAAAAAGATCTTAAAGTCCCTTTTGCAATGGAAATTGTTATCTTAGGAGCTTGGGGCATTTGGATGTGCAGAAACAATGAAATCTTCAACAACAAGCATGCTTCGCTTGAGGAATGGAGGGCTATTGTCGCCCAGGAATTAAGATGGGTCATGTATAGAATTAAGAAAAAGAATTATCAGGGCCTCAAAGATTGGATTAAGAATAATTTAGACAGGAGATAGCTGCTTAGATTGTTATCCCTCTTTTGAGGTGGCCTGAACTTGTAAATACTTTTTTTGTAACTCTTTATGATCTATAAAAATTGCAGTGGGGTTCTTTACCCTACTGTTTTACCCTCAAAAAAAGAAACAAAAGTTTCTTTTCATCCTAAAATTCAACAATCTTTTATTTTGTTTATTTATTTTTCACATTACAAGATTTGGAAAATCTTGGGATGTGACATCTACATATAGACACGGTTCTGATACCACTGTAGGGGTTCGTGGTATGGAAAACAAAAAATTTCTACCGCATGCACACAAACAAGCCAAGATCTATCTACTAGATTGTAGCAACGAGTCGATAGAGGAACTCACCCTCGAATATTCCAAAGCGGTTAATGAGAGAAGATTATCGTGGGTGATGTAGTCGTACACTTGCCGATCTAAAGATCGCGTAAACGATCCTTCCGGCGCTGCGTTCCGGCAGCGCTTCCGTAGTCGGTCACATGTTCGGTACTCGACGAAGACCTTCCTCTCCCTTGTTCCAGTAGGCAGCGGAGGTTGTAGTACTCTCCTCGTGATTCCGGCAGCACGACGGTGTGGTGTCGAAAGTAGAGGGGAGAACTCGCAGGGCTTTGCCTTAAGCCGGAGCGAGTATGGTGGAGTATGAGAGAGGCCTTGGTGATCTAGGGTTTAGAGGGCACCAAGGGGAGGGTGTGGCCGGCGGCTAGGGCTTGGGGAAGCCCCAAGTCGCCGGCTTGGAGAAGAAACCCTAGGCGGCGGCTGCACTTGGAGGTGGAGGCGCCAGAGCTAGGGTTTGAGGTGTGTGGGTAGGGGGCAGCCCTACCCCTCCTTATATAGTTGGGAGGGGGCCGGTTGGGAGGAGGGAGTCCTCCTCCAACTCCTCCTCCTTGGCCGGCGGGTGGAGGGAGGGTACTTCCTCCCTAAGTAGGTTTCCTACTCTCCCTCCACCAAGCAAACTTCAGATTTGACTTTTTCAAATTGGCATTTGACTTTCAAACTTGGATTTGATTTCTCTCTCCATATTGCCCAGCCAAGTGACCTGGTACATGATGCAATCATTCCACATTGTCATGCCACATCTATGTACCCTTCCCCTCCGGAGTGCCGGACCTTCCAGACCCTTCTAGAACATTCCTGGTGAAAACACCGGAATCATTCCCGAACTCCGAAACATGAGTTTCCTTATATGAATCTTATTCTCCGGACCATTCCGGATCTCCTCGTGATTCCCGGATCCCATCCGAGACTCCAAACAACATTTGGTCTCTTACTCATCATTCCATAACTACTCAACAACATCGAATCCTTAAGTTTGTCTCCCTACGATTCGTGAATTATGCGGACATGACCGAGACACTTCTCCGATCAATAACCAATAGAGGAATCTAGAAATTCATATGGCTCCCACATATTTATACGATTACTTTGTGATCGAATGAACCACTTACATACGATACCAATTTCCCTTTGTCTCACGATAGTTTACTTATCCGAGGTTTTGATCGTCGGTATCTCTGCATACCTAGTTCAACCTCGTTACCGATAAGTACTCTTTTCTCGTTCCCATGATATGTGATCCCTTGTGGGCCAGTCACATGATTGCAAGCTAATTGGATGACATTCCACCGAGAGGGCCCAGAGTATATCTATCCGTCATATGGATGGACAAATCCCACTCTTGATCCATGTGCCTCAACCCATACTTTCCGAACACTAAATGCCACCTTTATAGCCACCCAGTTACGGTGTGGTGTTTGATGTCATCAAAGCATCCTTCTGGTGATGGTGATTAGCATGATCTCATGGTCGAAGGAATTAGGTTACTGTGTATCAGAAAGCTTATAGCAATTGAACTATTAAAATGACTTGATCTTTATGCTACGCTTATCTATAGGAGTATGTCCATCATACCATCCTCCTAATGATATGATCTTGTTGTTAACAACATATCAATGTTCATGATCGGGAAACTACGATCATCTATTAACCAACAAGCTAGTATTATAAAGAGGCTTTACCAGGGACTCTAATTTAGTTTACAAATCACACAAGTATTAATGTTTTCGGTTAATACTATTATAGCATGAATGTAAACATTTATCATAAACACAAAGATATAATAATAACTACATTTATTATTGCCTCTAGGGCATATCTTCAACAATAACACTACTTCAACAACTCCATACTACACTAGCTTTAGCTGAATCATACTATCTTATATTTACTTTACTCCAGTAACTCATACTCCAACCTCACATTATATAAATGTGACTTGTAATGACTACTCTAGGATAACTTATCTATACTAGGGTTTGATCATGTTCTATCCACCAATGTCACTTATACATGATATAAGCATTCAATCTTGGTGACTAAAACATGATCATTATAATCCTCTGATCCTATATGGTTTAGGATTTCCAGTTGGCTAATCAAGGCTTTCATTCATACAATATTACAATTGTATTATAATTATCTTCTGTTTATCTCTGTTGGACTAAGAGATATGATTCATTGACTATACATACTTGATCCCATATGATTACTCCTATTAACTATATTCAACATTCATCCTTGTAATCTTTACCTCAGATACCCTTCTATCATTTCAGGAATGAGTTAACTCCATCAATAATCCTATTGATTTAATTCTCTTCCAACACTCCCATCCTATAGATGATATTGAAATCTAGCATTACCACTTATCTTTCCTTACCTCCTTCTCTAATGGATTTTAAATGAATGTTATGATAAAAACAAGAGTTAATAGATCAGGTATTGATGGATTAAGAATTGGTGAATCAATAGTTGATTTCTCAACAGTGATGAACAACAGATATTAAAATATGGTTCAATAGAGATAGTAAAGATTGATATGGAAAGAAAGATATATGGTGAATGGTCTTGACTTGGTTTCCTTCCTACTCAATCTCACTAAAGAATTAAGGTTAGGTATTACCATGATACTCATGGTATAAGCATGTGAGATTAAGATAGATCAAGATTTAGTTGTTACATTCCTATTACTTAAGTTATGTTTATAACTTGGTATTCATAAGTTGTTGTGAGGAATATTATGATATGATCCCTTAAGGATCAGATATTAATCATTAAGCAATGCATTATGATTTAATTTTATTATATTTGATCTACCCTTAGATCAAATCATGTTTCCCAAATAAGGTTTTAGCAAAGGTCATATTGAAACCTATCACAGTCAACTTGATGATCTACTTCAATTTCATCAAGTTGAGAGAAGCTTCAATCACTTTGACAAGTTTTGTTCAAAAGCGCAAAAATTATTCGGATTTTCTATGCATGAATGCAATGCATACATCTGGGTTTCAGCTTATTTCTAATCTCTAATACTGGGATGTTACACCGGCCTTCTAAATCCTAGATCGCCGGAAACCCTAGATCCACCATAACCTGCTCCGTCTTAGGAGAAGCCCTGCAGGATTTTCCCTCTACTTCAGACACCACGCCATCGTGTTGCCAGAATCGCAAGGGGAGAACTATAACCTCCGCTGCCTGCTGGAACAAGGAGAGGAAGGTCTTCATCGAGTACCGAACGTGTGACCGACTACGGAAGCGCTGCCGGAACGCAGCGCCGGAAGGATCGTCTACGCGATCTTGAGATCGGCAAGTGTACGACTACATCACCCACGAGAATCTGCTCTTTTTAACCGCTTTGTAATCTTCGAGGGTGAGTACTCTAATCGACTCGTTGCTACAATCTAGTAGATAGATCTTGGCTTGTTTGTGTGCATGCGGTAGAATTTTTTTTCCATGCTACGAACCCCTACAGTAACAGTGTCTTCACTAGGAGTTTCAGTGTTTCCCAAAATAGTTCTAGCAATAGTAGCATCTAGGAAAGGACCTATGAACCACTCGCATCAAGCACCATAGAAGTAACATCATGAGTATCAGAAGCAGTTTTAGATTCAGCAGTAGTAGCAGTGTGTGTAGCATGTGTATGTGGTGGTGGTGTAACAAGCTTACTTATAACAGACGGTGAATCAAGAGCAGCAGAGGTGTTTAGGATAGTACCTCTTCTTGTAGTGGATGGTAAAATAAGAAACTTTCCATCACGAGACTTTCCCATGACGAAAGGGGTAGCAGTGAACAATAATAGATCCAAGTGAACTTACAAATAAAGCTATGCTCCCCGGCAACGGCGCCAGAAAATAGTCTTGGTGACCCACAAGTATAGGGGATCGCAACAGTCTTCGAGGGTAGTATTACCCAATTTATTGATTCGACACAAGGGGAGCCAAAGAATACTTGCAAGCCTTAACAACTGAGTTGTCAATTCAGCTGTACCTGGAAATAGTTCTTGCTCACATAAGTTTATTAGTAGCAACAGTTTGTAGTAGCAAAAGCAAAGCAATAGCAGCAGTAGAACAAGAGCAATAGTAACAGTAGTAGCAAACAGTAGGATACAAGTGCAGTAGGCATAGGGATGGATAGACGGGCATTGCATGGACAAGTCTAAACATGTAACTTCACGATCTAGGGAAATTGTAGATAAATAAGAATAAGCATCCAAGTACTAAACAATCATAGGCATGTGATCCATATATAGTCATGCATGTTCGCGATGAGAACTTGCACAACATATTTTGTCCTGCCAGCCCGTTGCAGCGGGGCCACAAGGGAACTACTGGCAATTAAGGTGCTCCTTTTAATAGAGTACCAGAGCAAAGCATTAACACTCCATGAACACAAGTGATCCTCACATCACAGCCATCCCCTCCAGTTGTCCCAATTTCTGTCACTCCGAGGCCTTTGGATCCGGACAATGATATGTGTACACAACTTGCAGATTAGATCACAAACAATACTATCATAATGAATCAATAATAAGTTTAGATCTGAGATCATGGCACTCGGGCCCTAGTGACAAGCATTAAGCATAACAAGTTGCAACAAAGTCAAATAGCACTAATAGAGATACTAGGCACCATGCCCTAACAATCTTATTCGATTACATGATACAACTCATCCAATCTCTACCATCCCCATAGCCTACAGAGGGGGATTACTCACTCATGGATGGGGGAAACATGGATGGTTGATGGAGAGGCATCGGTGATGATGATGGCGATGATCCACTCCAAATTCCCCGTCCTGGCAGGGTGCCAAAACGGAGTTTCTGGTTCCGAATTGTGGTTTCTGGTGGTGGCGGCGCAGCGGAACTCTTTCTGGAAAAACGTCGAACCCCCCTGAGTTTTTAGGTCAGAAGGAAACTTATAGGCGAAGAGGGAGGCCGAGGGGGTGCCTGAGGCGGCCACACCCCTCCTAGGCATGGCTGGACCTGGGCCACGCGGCAGGGGGTGTGGGCCCCTCAGAGCCCCAATCCGTCTCGTATTCTGGCTCTGTGAGTCTTCTGGTGAAATAGGATTTTTAGCATATTTTTTGGGATTTTTGCTGATAGTTGATTTTCTGCACAAAAACTAGACACCAAGGTAATTCTGCTGAAAACAGCGTCAGTCTGTGTTAGTTGTATCCAAATCACACAAGTTTAGAGGAGAAACAATAGCAAAAGTGTTCGGGAAAGTAGATACGTTTTCGACATATCAGGGATGCTAAACTCTTGCAGCATAGATGACATGGTATTTTTATTGGGGTGACCGAGATGACGATGCCATAGATCGACGGAGGCAATCATGGCTTGAGGTGTGGAGGTGGGTGTGCCATGGAGAGGATAGAGATCGCCCGAACTATTGTAACGAGCGAGAACCGCCGTCGTTTTCAGATCCTTCACAAATAAACCAAATGGATCAAATTCTGTTGAAACATTATTGTCAATTGTGAATTTGCGAACAGATATTAGATTTTTAATTAATGATGGAGCAACAAAAATATTTCGAAGGATAAAATTTGTGTTTGGATTAATGATGTAAGAGTGACCGGTGCATGAGATTGGAATAGATGATCCATCGGCAATGGTGATGGTAGAAAAGGGAGAGGAAGAACAAGCTGACAGAAAATCCATATTTGAAGACATATGCGAGGAAGCACCAGAATCAAAAATCCAATATGTACCTTCGTGGTTGTTGAGTGTGAAATTGTTCATGGCAGCGATGAAGGCGGCTTGGTCCCAGCTTGGTGGAGCAGTTGACAGAGCGGGTGACCCAGGGATGTACTGAAGAGTCAGAGGAGCATGGTACATGTGGGGCAGCGATGTCGGCAGAGCCATGTATTGTTGTGGCGACAACATGTAAGCCATTGATTGAGCTTGGGCGGTGTAGACCTACTGTGGAGGACGAGGTGCGAGAGACCCGGGTGCGCCGATGGAGGGGCGGAGGCCGGGACTCCAGTGCCCGGTGTAAGCCGGTGGGGTGACGTACAGAGAGGGGCCGAACAGGGCATCAGCCAGGCCTGAACAAGACCCGTCCATGTGTCATGCTACGGCTGCCAAGGGGCCATGGCGGAGGGTGGTGGCGGCACTAGTGGAGTCCGCGCTGGTGGAGATAGTGCAGGAGCAGGTGGCCATGGCTGAGGAGTCGGCGCTGGGACGGGTGGCCGATACACGGGATTTTTTCCGCGGTAATTGGGGCTTGGACGCCATCCAGGAGGGGCCATCGGTGGTGCAGCAGGAGTAGGCAGGAGCGGCGGGCAAGGCGCCGTGTGAAACATCTGAGGAGGACGGGCAGCCTTGCATGCTTGGTTCTGGGACTCGAGCTGCAAAATAGATCGCACCTCGGCAAAGGTAGGGTAAGGTTTCATCAGAGGAATAAAGGCAACTTGCTTTTCAAATTGATCGCCGAGCCCGACAAGAAGGACGTTGATGAGTGCACGGTCGTCAACGGGATCACCGAGCTCCCGAAGTTTGTCGCCGATGGCCTTGATGTGTTGGCAAAAGACGGTGATGGGGGAGTCGCCTTGAGTGCTGGTGCGAAGCTCGATGTGGAGGGCGTTGACGCGTGAGTCGGAGTTGTCCTGGAAGAGCTGCTGGAGGGCAGCCCAAAGTTTCGCTATCGTGGCATCATTGGTGGAGACGAGCTTGAAGAGCTCGGTGGAGATACGCGTGTAGATCCATTGGATGATGATGAGGTCTTCTTTCACCCAGCGCGGATCATAGGGGCGCGGTGTCGAGGCGGGATCGATGTGGCTGCAAAGGCTGTGGCGCCCGAGATGCACGTGAAACAGGTGGCGCCAGTGGTAGAAGTTGTGTTTGGCGAGATCCAAGACGATCAGGACGAAGGGAGAGACGTCAGCGATCGTGTCGGCAAGAGATAGTTGAGGGATTTGTTGGGGTATTTGGTGGGTAGGAGTAGAGGAGGAGGAGGAGGAGGAGGGTGGTGCGCCGGCGGCACGAGCTTCAGCCGCGGTCCATAGCGGAGCCGACGGCGGCGGCGGCGGTTTTGGCGGAGGAGCCATCCCAGGTGCGAAAAACCTAGGCGTCTGATACCATGATATTTTGAGAGAATAAGAACTTGTATTGATTTAGACAATATTACAATGTTTATATAGAAGAGAGGAAGGGGTCGGCCAGCCTAGGATTAGACCCAAACCGACTTAGGCTAGAGTCCTAAGATAACACAAACACAAACTCTAATATGCCTAAATGACGGATTTTGTATGTAAACCTACCAAATTCAATGGCGTCATTATCTTCTACTACATGAAGGATTTCGTATGTGAACCTACCTAATTCAATGTCGTTGAGTCTATGTTTCTTCTAAGTTCTAAGTTCAGTTTAATAACAAGAGATCTAATATGGAATTCATGTAATTCTGCCTTCTTCTAAGAATTTCCTAGATCTCATTCGGTCAGGGGAATTGTCAACCCTACTTGATCCATTTTCAAATTTATTATGAGTGGAGATTTTGTCCACATAGGCACCGGTGATTTTGAAAAAACAAAAATCATTTTTTTAGTTCCAAGATATATTATGAAAAGGATGAGAGAGACCAACGCTCGCTGTCGGACCACCGACGTTGGCCGCCAGACTGAAGATGAGGAAAGAGATACCGCTAGGCGCAGCCACTTAGACCAATACCGCCAGCCGCCGGTGTGGAGGTGGGCAGGAGGCAGAAGGATGCGGGAGCCGGGAGTGAGCGCATGGCCACATCTCGCATAGGAGTTGGATTATTGTCTGATTATTAAAGAATCCATACGTATTTTTTCCTTTGCTGCCAATTCCACTCGAATGCACATCTAAAAGATTGTACGTACTGCAGTTCCCCATCTATGGGAGGCGACTCTGTATTGCAGTTTTAGATCTCTCTCTCTCTCTCTCTCTCTCTCTCTCTCTCTCTCTCTGACGCGCTTCATTAGCTTCATTATAGTTCGTTACTTCAGATATTTTATCATGCAACAGATCAAAAATCCAACGTCGTTTTTGCTTCTTTATGTATGCTTAAAAAAATCTCTTTATCTTCTTCTTGTGATTTTAATTTGTTTGGGCATTAACATAAAAAAGTTGTTATGAAGGTGTTCACCCTTAATTCTGATAGCTTCCACGCCTTTGTGTACTGAATCATCTGAAGCAACATAGTTAAATATTATACTAAAAATATATTTAACATCATAATTATCGGCAAAAGAAAACTTTGGTTGTGGTTTCTGCGACAAATTAACATTAACGGGCGTTGTCAAATATTTTTCTCCCGGTGCAACGCACGGGCAATTGTGCTAGTATGCCCTTATTTCCCGCGGGGAACAAGAAGGAGCGAGGGTCGTGCATGCTTAAGTCGTTAACTCAACGTGGGCCTGATCGCTGCAATTCTGGTTTTAATTGCCGCATTGATCAAGGCTAAACCATTGCTTCTCTCTCCTATTTCATCGCCAATTAGAAATCACCTAGATCCCAATGTTTTACTAATTTATCCCAATAATCCGGAATGGAGGGAATAGATTATATGCACAAAAGTTAGAACAGAGTGAACAATTTTTTAACATCTACGAATGGCTTTATGAAATCATTTGGACATCAGTTAATATCGGTCAATTGAGACATATGTTTGCTTTCGATTAATCTAGGAAACCCTCCAAATCACAGTAATGGTTAACATAAGAATAGTCGGAGCTAGCACTAGGATATAAGGGCCCATTTGATCAATAGAAAAGGGGGGGAACACCATACAGGAATGCAACTCAAAATGTAGTACTCCCTCCGACCCTAAACTACAAAAGTTAGACGCTCCGTTTGCACAACTCAAAATGGAGTACTCCCTCCGACCCAACTTTATTGTCGCAGACATAGAAAAGCACATAAATGATACACAAAGAGAATGAAACATGACATACGACTTACTTTCGGTTTCCTCCAAAATTCTTATTTTGTAGAAATTTCAAAAGATTCTAATATAAGAATTCAACTGTCCAAAATTGTGCCAAAGGAACTTTCCATTTGGAAATCATATCCTGTACAACCCTTATCCTTTTGTTTTGTTCCAATCAAGTCTAAGTTCCGCCAAAAGTAAAAAAAAAAACAGAAATTATTCTTGATATATTTGTTTGTAGTACAGGTATATGATTGTACAATTTCTCTTTGCCAATAAAGCTAGGCATAAATGGAAAATATATGAAAGACAGCTAAATACAATGGAAACAAAATTTACACTCCACAATATCTCGTTGTAAGCTACAACTTTAGGGCACTAATTTGAACAATCATGTGCCCAAAGACAAGTCCAATGCCGAAGGTAACTGGTCACCTGTATATAGACACAATTTATACCGTTATGTATTTCAACATAGCTGAGCGCACATTCTCCATGAAAGCCACTGCCTCCTCCTGAACAGTACATACAAATATGCAGTTAGATTTTAGAAGCATAGCAAAGAGACACATTATCAAAGATCGAAAGCCTAATACTTTGCTTATTTACTCGATTATTATCTATTTATCTTAATAGAGGCCAGGGACAGCACATCACCTGATTGCTTGTCTTTGCGCTCGCTATGTTCTCATCAAGAAGTGTTAGTATGGACATGTTGAGCTCGTTCCGTTCGACCATGTCGAGCAGCTGGAAAACATCGCAATACCCATTAGAGTTACAAAATTGGCAGGTGCAGAGTTACAAAAAGAAGAAAAATTGCAGCATCTTCAGCTCCTTCTTAAGATCTTACTGTTGACTTTCTATCTTTAGATTGCAGGATCATCGTCAGCCGCTGTTTCGCCGTCACGAGGTCATTCTGCAACTTGTCATAAGCCTCTGCATTCAAAGCAAGGACATTAGTTACAGAGACACAGAACTTATCTATCTAGCTAACTGACCGACTACTACATCCAGCAAAGACTATTATGCAGCAAATTGAGCAATTTCATGGAACATGCTGTTAACTGACCTACTCCCTCGCCGATAACCTTCTGCATTGCTTCCAGCTCGATTAGTCTGTCTTCCAACTCCTGCCAGTACAAAAGGAATCTAAATCAAGCTAGAACGGGAATTTTATCAGAGCACAAGTTCTATCCGAAGAAATTGAGAACTTCTTACCGCTGTTCTGGTGACTGCGAATTTTATCTCCGCGATTTCCCGCTGGATGTAGTCGAAGAATCCTTTGTTCAGCCTGGGCCGGAGCCTGCCGATCTCGATCTCGATCTCCCGCGCGTCCGTGTCGAGGAAGTACTCCACCAGGCCGGCGTCAGTGTCAGGCACCACCCGCGCCTGCACGCGGCCAGTCAGTGTCGTGTCAGGTCAAGCAGGCAAGGGGCGCGTTCCACGGAATGCCATTCTGCGCCATGGAAGTTAACGTCAGTTACCTCGCGCTCCTTGCGGCGGCGCTCCTGCTCCTCCTTGACCTGGCGGTCGAAGGACGCGCGCGCGTCGGCGTCGCTGTCGAGGCGGCGGCGGAACTCGAGGTTCGCGATGTGGCCCGGCTGCGGCGCCGCGAGGATGCCCTCCGGGTCCTGCGTCCCAGGCGTAGCAACATCAGAATTGTGCAGGCAACGAAGTGTTGGTGAGCCGAGCTGGTACGTACCCATCCGATGCAGGAGATCTTGTTGGCGACGGCGCGGCGGCTGGTCGGCGCGCGGCGGGAGGCGGTGCGGGGAGCGAGGAGGGGGAAGCGCTGGAGGATGGCGCCGAGCGAGGAAGAAGATGACGCCATCGGTAGCAGCAGCTGCGCGCGCGAGGATGGAATGGACGTTATCCCCTGGCTAATGGCGAACGGTACGACTGTACGATGGAGTGGAGTGGAGTGGCCGAGAGATAATAAACGATAAGATGATTGTTGGCGTATTAGTTTAGGATGGCCCATAGGGCCGGCCCAGTTCGTTCCTTTTTTTCTACTTCTATATAAGTATACTATAGTATATTTTTCAGAAAAAAATACAAGGGTGCAAACATGGACTGATTGAAAGATGGATGATTAAATAATTAGACTAATAAATAAAAAATGAATTACTTCCTCCGTCATCGTACAATTGTGTACAGCAGTGCAACATTAAAAGCAAAAGTGATATAGGGTCCATCTCTAGGGTGATAGGGATGGAGACGTGACTACCAAAATAATCGCCCGATGATTTATAAGTGCATATACATGGCTTTAGCGTGTGTCAGTAGTTTGGGGTCAATGGAAGTCTGTGCCTCCATTGACACGTCGAGAGAGACTTTGTCACCACTTATAAGAGAAATATTACCTCAACATAAATTATACACCATTACAACAACTATTACAAAAGAGTAGCACGCTTACAATAGTAACAATACTTGAGAACTCCTTTTTTATGGGTATGAGAACTCTTTTTCTTGGTGTCATTTGCAATCTCCCTTCTCATTACAAACATGTAAAATGGAATTTGGATCATACGGCGTGAATTGAAGTCACATTTTGATTGTAGAACTAAATTAGTGATGTTCTTGCAAATTATGAAGTAGCTCTATGAATAATGGAGATCTGCATAATACGCCTATATGCATTACATGAATAATATCAAACCATATAGTACTACAAAAGAAATAAGCCTCAACCTATCGATTGCTTTAACAGTCACATTAGCAATCACAATAACTAACCACCTAAACAACATCCAAGGACATTTCGGCCATTGCATTAAGTAGCAACCTACCGGCTTGTGACCCAACAAAATTCAAGCTCAGTGATTATAGATGTACAAAATTAAAGTTAGTTCTTTAGTGCCACATTTGCCAAAGTGTTTCAGTTATGCAAAGATCCATTCCTTCAAAGAGCTAATATCAAAGGTCATCACAAAAATAATGGTTCAAATTTTGTAAAGTTCTTGAGGACAATATTTACTAATGTTTTATTTATCATCTGGTGAGCAAACAAGTAGGTTAATTTCGTGATAGAATGTGCCACATCATTTATATAGTGTGGTGGTTCTTTAATATAATTTTGAAATTATCCCGATCATACATCAAGTATAAACTCTAATCTACCTGGTTCCAAATAGACAAAATAATAGTCCAAATCAATATCTCGACGATATTAACGCAACCACAAAGTCTAATGATGCCAAAACAACCACAAAGTCCAATGTTGTCAAAACCATACTATGGATAGAGATGGCAGTTTGCAATCTTTAAGGTACCTTTTTTTAGTCTAGTATAAATAAATGGACAAGATTCTCAAAAAGTTATGATTTGTAAATTTTAGTTTATTTTTAACTAAACATGGTAGAGGGTACCCTAGAGGTTACCCACTTCCATCCTTAACTAGGGACTAACTATTGACCATGTAGAAAAATTGAGATTTTTTAAACAGTTCAGCTATTACTTTATGCGGAGCACCGCGATTGGGTCGCACGGGAACACTATATTACTGTATGTTGTAATAGTGTCAAATATGTGTATAGGCTATAACTAAACTTGGATTACACTGAATGTTAGGTGTCTAAGTCAAAGACTTGTAACCTAGATGTGGGAGCCGGAGGATTGCACTTGGTACTCACTAGAGCCTCTTGGTTAATTTGGGGCAACAGAGTAGATATATAGGTGGAAAGATGACTATGATTCCATTTATTTCCAGATTAAAACTTGTTTGTTTGGAAGTCAACTAAATATGGTTGTTAGATCAATATTTGTCTTAATAAATCTTAGTTTCAGTATATGGATTACTCTTTAGGCCTCGTTTGAAATGTTGTTGTTTTTTTACCAAAATCGTCGGATTATAGTCACCTCTCCTGTTTTGCATTGTCATAAATCAAAAACAACCAGACTAAAGAATAACAATCTAAACAAGGCATGAACGAGTTAAGTGTTTGGGAAATAAAGATATGGTTTCGAACACGGCTTATTTGCTCTTCGGTGTATATGCTCCCTTTATTTGAGTTTAATTTTTAACAAATTTTGAAATGTTATAAAATTTCAAAAAAAAAATATGTGCATACATCTCCACATTTTAGGCGCTCAAAAGGCCGTTTCATGAAAAATAAACATTTTGTGTGGCTTCTGTAAAAAAGATAAATTTAGGTGCTAAATTAAGGCTCTCCACGAGACATATTTTTGTCATTTTACACAACCCACAAAACATATATTGGTTTTTCGTGAAACCGCACGTGTGCCAATAGAATGTCCAGATACAAACGAATAAAAAATTTCATAACTTTTTTAACATTTTGAAACATGTGATTTTAATAAAGGGAGCATATACACATGGGATGAAACATGCATTTCCTATGGTTTCACGACATTTTACATTATTTCCATGATGTGATAATAAGAATCATGGCTCTACAACTATCATAACTACTGTTATGGCAATCGAAAATGTCACTTATGTTGTTAACAACTTTTACCAACTTTTAAGATTATGGAGCGCTTTAAAATCAAACTTAAGATTATGGAGAATGATTATTATGCTACGCTACCTGATCATTTCGTCAATTGTTACCAGTTATTATATCAATGTGTCGTTGTCATATGCATGTCTTAGGCCATAAGAATATCGAGTGCGCTCATACCGGATGTGCTCTGATTATCATCAAATGTCACTTATAACAGGGCGATTACAAGGTGATCACAAAATGAACTTTGGGTACATAGGAAAATATGTTTGGGGACTTGGATAGTTTGAGAATGGGATATTGCTCCTCCACATAGTCATTTGTTATTGCAAAGTACCATCTGATAAAGATTATATCCAACACTTGTTCACTCATAAGTAATATCCTAGTATATCTAGGCCGCCACCATATTGGTTGAAAATAATCTCCGTAAGTGCAATCATTTCCAGAGAGCTCTTCTCGGAGTTCAGAGTAGCCCTTGCCAATATACGAATTGGTAGAATTTGTGTTAATTTTACTTGCTTTTTTCTGTTTTTTGGTAGATTCTACTTTATCTAGTTGATGAACATATCGAATTTGATGCTAAACGATGACCTTTAGCATAAGCCCAGTTGGGTGCACCGTCCTCATTGCTGTTGAATTGTGAATCTTGTTTTGGGTAGGTTTAACATTTTTTGCATAGATTTTCATAAACTTGTCCATTGTCCATTGACCTTTTTCTTACATGGTTGTCAATATTTCCAAGTCTTGCCAGAAACGATGTATTTTTAATCTAAAAATCATCCAACTTGCATAAATAATATCAGTCGTGAATTGACATCTTCTTGAAATTTGTCTGGAACACTAACAGGCTGAGGCTTCATAAGCAAAACAAATAAACGTTTTGAGATCAATGCTTAACTGCATCTCCCAATGACCATAAACATGTATTCTTTTTGTTTGGAGATATGTCGGTGTGAGGCAGTACTTTTTGGACTCTGTGACAGTGCTTATCTACATGCTACCAAATGTGCCTTATGGCTGGGGAGCAAGCACAATGGTGTCGTCATATCTCGCATCTTAGCAATGGAAAAATGTATGGTTGTGTAGTTTTTTCATCATTATCTTGCAATTTTCTTAATGTTGCAATCAAGCATCTATTCTTTTCGTCCACTAGGCCTATTTATTGTGGGTGGAGGCAATCAAAAATGCCCTAGGTGACTCGCTAAAAGCGAAAGAATGCCAATGGAGGGTCATTCCATTCTTTGTAAAAGCATCCACATAAGAAGGACATGTCCATGGAGGCCAATTCTATATTTTGCTACTCCGGATATTTATGGTGATTCATATACAATTTTAAAAGTAAAATTGTTATCTTAACAAGAATGATCTTCTATATTCTTATTACAAAACAGAGTTTTTATGAACTCGGCCAGGCCTCAAGCGATAGAAAAGGGCAATCTTAGCAGGCAAAGTGAATCTTCATTGACATCCCTGATAATTTGGCCGGGTCGCCCCAACTCGTGTCCGCTATGAGGGCGCCTGGACACATGTCCAGGCTTATGTGGACTGGCTTTGATAGAGACCAGTCCGTAACAATCTACAAACATATTTGCTAGTTAATATAAATATATTTTCATTAAATTTATGTTATATAGTATATATATAATGCCCACTAGTAATATTTATCGAGTAGTAGCAAGCAAAATGCGCCTCCGGTTTGAGGATGGTTCATTTTGTAGTAGTACTAGTGGCGGGTGAAATATGCCGGCAGAAGATGCTACTGCACGTTCAATAAAGAACCACGAGGCGGTTGGTTCGAGTCGACGGTCCAATCCACACAAAATACACGCCAAGGGAATTGAAAGGAGCAGAGCACGGATTCTGCACACATACTCGGTAATCCATGGCCGCCGACCAGCGCCTCCAGGCTCTCGAGGCGTTCGACGGCACCAAGGCCGGCGTCAAAGGCCTCGTCGACGCAGGCGTCACCGCCGTCCCACCCATCTTACACCACCAACCGGACCATCGTCACCGCCACTTCACCGTCCCGGTCATCGACCTGTCCTCCGTGATGAGTTCCAACCGAGCGGCCCTTGTCGCGCAGGTGAGGGCGGCCGCGGAGACGGTGGGTTTCTTCCAGGTGGTGAACCACGGCGTGCCGGAGGCGGCCATGTCGGCGATCCTCGCGGCTGTGCGGAGCTTCATCGAGGAGCCCGTGGAGGCCAAGGCGCCGTACTACACCCGGGACTCCGGCCGGCGCGTCAGGTACCAGAGCAACTTCGACCTGTTCACCTCGCCGGCGGCCAACTGGCGCGACAGCCTGTTCATGGAGATGGCGCCGGAGCCGCCGGCGCCCGAGGAGATCCCGGCGGCGTGCAGGTGCGCCGCGCCGGAGTACGCGGGGCTGGTGCAGCAGAGGCTGGGCCGCACGCTGCTGGAGCTGTTCTCGGAGGCGCTGGGCCTCCGTCCCGGGTACCTGGAGGAGGAGCATGGGTGCCTGGACGGGGTGAGCGTGGCCGGACACTACTACCCGGCGTGCCCGGAGCCGCACCTCACCCTCGGCACCACCTGCCACTCTGACTGCAACTTCTTCACCGTGCTACTCCAGGACGGCGTCGGCGGCCTCCAGGTGCTCGTCGACGGCGAAGATCGAAAGGAGTCTGCATGGGCGGACGTGCCGCCGGTGGCTGGAGCCCTGGTGGTGAACGTGGGCGACTTCCTGCAGCTCATGTCCAACGACCGGTTCAAGAGCGTGGAGCACCGCGTGGTGGCCAACACCGTGGGGCCTCGGGTGTCCGTGGCGTGCTTCTTCAGGACGCACCGCGCGGCCTCGTCGGCGAGGGTGCTGGCGCCGATCGTCACCGACGGCGACGGCGACGGCGACGGCAAAGTCGCGCGGTACCGGACCACGACGATGGAGGAGCTGGTCCGGCAGCACTACATGGTCAAGGGCCTCCACGGCACCTCTGTACTCGACCACTTCAGGCTCTGAATCTCACCCAAAATAAGCCGTCAGAGTTCTCACATAAGTTTTGTTATATGCCCTGCAACGTCCGACCCCCATGCCGACTGAAATTTGAATCATAGTTTTTGGGCAGGTTTGAGTGGAAATCACTTTGAGTTTTCACTGAATTTCAGTGATTTCGGTGAACACCGAAATGATTACCTCTCGGTCAAAACATTTCAGTAATACACTTGGATCCAAAAAGATATTCAAATTATTTTGATGGAGTTTGAGACAAAAAAAAAATACTCCGTAGCTCTTTTGGCCGAAATGAAAACCGAAATCACTGAAAAAACCAGTGATTTTTTTGTCCCACAAGTTTTGAAGGACTTGTCAACATGACCTTGTTCTTCCGTACCTGTCAAATTCCATTGTCTTGCAAGTCATTGAACTCACACAAATAATACAAATTTTTACCTGTCAGTTTATCAAAATTTAGACGAAATAGTGAAATACTAGCCACTACAAGTTGGGTGCTTCAAAAGGAACTGGAACTAAAGCACTGAGATCGGTGCTTAACTTAATTGCAAGTGAAGATCAGTCCGTCAGAAAGACAAGAGGAAAAGCAAGAAGGAACTGACCAGAAAAACGCATCCATGTGACAGAGTATGTATATACTGAAAGTCTAGACTTTGGACAGCTCGAGGAAGTCTGAGATCAGAAGCATCAATATAAGAGTTTTAAAAATACAAACGGCGATCCATCACATTCTCTAATAAGCTGCCTTTTCTGCCTCTTCAATCCTTTCGGCAAAAGCTGAGTACTAGCTTATTAGTAGCTTACCCTGTGTGATGAGCAACAACCTGTTAAATTACACATTCAGAGAGATTCTCAAGTTCAGCGGTCGGCGGGGACCGTATTGTTGAATTAGCATTCGGCAAAGTGACTATCACAAAGCGCATAATTTAATCAAAGTGTAATCTCAAAAAAAAAGTCGATTTTGATCCATGATGAATCTTCCTGAGATCGACTACCTGTCCTTGATGAGGTATCATCATTGTATTCATGCATGTTCCTTGTTTGTGATGTCCAGGGGTTCGCCTTTTCTGTTAAATTTTGGCTGAAACTGAACCAAGATCTGAATTGTGGCTCGAATCCAGGGTTTGCTTATGTCGGCCGCACTGAAACCTCTGTAAATTCTCAGAGAACAATTTCTCTTTTAACTTATCTCTGCAGTGAACAAATCCAGCAGTATAGCGTATGTTCAGTGTGTCCATTGCTGCTGCCTGTCCGTGCTCGGAGGCCATGAAAACAACGCGGGAACCGACCAAAACGGCGGCAAGTAACAGCTGGTAAATAACTGCCACTCAAATTCCTGAAACCTCACAGAAGCCCGGGAAACCATTGAAAGCATGTCCTATTTTTGGTCTCCGCACTGTCCCTGTCTCAATGCACATTGCTGTCCATCAAAATGTTACATGTGCTCTGCTCTACAAATAGCCCCCAAGTCCTCGGCAGTCATAACCTCCAACATTCTTCCCCACATTCGTTCGCTGCCGAGGCACCAACACGCCCGGTCGGTGCCGGCAGCGGTCGACATTCGACAACCGGAGCAACCAAACAATACACAATGGGTGCCTGTGCCAGCCGTCCAAAGGGTTTCCCTCAAGGCGAGAAACCCGTGGATTCTGACACGATGGTCGCCCCAAGGGTCGTTGCACCCGTCGAATCCGATGCTCCGGTTGTCGTGGACAAGCACGAGGTCTTCGAAGCGCCATTCGTCGACCTCTCGACGCCAAAAGCCGGGGATGCTTGTGAGGTCTGTGAAGAGCTTGCCCCCGGGATCAGCGAGCTGCTGCTACCAATGGTTGCGGAGGCCGACAAGGATTTCGAGGGCGAGGTCGTCATTGTCAGGGAGGTGACTGTGGTTGCGGAGAAGCAAAACTGACTGCCAACTAGCTGAGCGCTTTAAGGCGCATACTAACATTTTTCTTACATTTCTTGTAATGTATATCGATGTATTAATATATGCACATGGGGGATTGAGAAAATACAACTGACCTGGTTAATTTGGTGATCCATATGGCATTGGTAACTTCATGTCATGATTCCCAGAACAAACTCAAGTTGCCAGCAAAATATGAGTGTGAACAATTCCCCAATATGTTTTATATATCTGATGGAGATGATGAACACGCTTGAGATACAGAAATTAACTTCAGTACATAATTAATCTACACCATTAACAGGTAAGCATGAGACATGCGCCCGTTAATTACACATAAACAAAGCAAACGACATAATCACGACAGACAACATGGCAAGCGGTCTGGAGAAGAAACACTACCAACACAAAGTACACCTGGAACCTAGGTCTCCTTCTGCTTCGGTTCAGGGATGGCCTTCCTGAACCAGGGGATCCAGACAGAGGTCCTCTTCTGGTATAGCTTGTAAGCCTCTGCTCTGTGCTCCTGCTTCAGCATGCGCCGCTCGACGAGCACAGTGACGTAGCCAAGGCACATGCTGTTGACAAGTGCCCCGATAAACATCCACTGCTGGCCCAGGTTCCAGGCGAATAGGTACAGGCCCCACCACCAGAGCTGCTCGCCGAAGTAGTTAGGGTGGCGCGAGTACCGCCACAGGCCATCCTCGAGGGTGGGGACTGTCGGTTCTCCCAGCTGCTTCAGTTGTTCATTGCTGGTCACGAACTTGTGCAGCTGGGTATCGGCAAAGTAGGCGATGACAACTCCGGCAATGCAGGCAATTGTTGCCACTAGGTCCCAGATGCCCAATGGCTGGTCACTAGAGTGAATGGCGTACATCGGCAGGCATATGCCAATCAGAAATACCTGCATCCAACAAACATGCCACTTGCGTAAATCAGGAGTACTGAGCATATAATCACCATGGATTTTGCAAAATCTGACTACACTAATAGTTGCCGCACAGCATTTCTTCAAACAAATTGCATTCGTACCAAAACCTCTCTTTTACTGGACCAGCATTCTACTGATTGGCCAAAGCGCCTGAATTACCTGCTGTGAGACATAGACGGCGAAGAAAGACATCCACCACCACGTCTTGCCGTACTGTCCGCGCAAATCGGCAAACCTCCAGTCCTCCTGCTTCCCCCACACCCACCCTTCCCTCCTGAAGTAGTTGTGCGTCAGCCTGGCGCTCCACACCCAAGTCAACGCCACCACCACAGCCGACCTCACCGTGTTCGCCACGGCAGCCGGGTGGGCACGGAAGTAGTGCAGCAGCATCACCGGGATGACGGTCCAGTACAGGTCGATGAGCTGCAAGCGAAACAGAAACCGGACTGGCATTTCGTCAAACACATTCCGGGCAAGAACGAATGACCCGACCCCACAGGGCCAATCATTGGAGGGAGCAAGAGCGAGCGAGTGGTGTCTGAGATGGGATCGCTTATTACCCAGTTGTTGTTGAGGAGGAGGCCGATGAGCCAGAAGAGGACGTTGACGTTGAGGAGGAAGAGGACGTTGGCGAGGAGGAGCGGGTGCGCGACGCACCACGAGGACACCGGGCTGGGGCCGCCGCTCTGGTCGTCTTGGGGGCGGACGTAGGTGAGGTAGAAGAGGATGGACGGGAGCGGGACGAGGAAGGCGATGACCATGTTCTTCAGGTTGCCGCCGCTGGCACCATCGCTGCCGGCGCCCATGGTGGTGGCTATCGGCTGATCGCGCCGGGAGTGTCTCGGTGGCGAGTGGTGTGGTGTGTGCCTGTTCGAACTGTGTCTGGGATGTGTGGCTGTGTGCCAACTGCCACTGCCCCCGGTCTTTATAGCGTTGGATGCAATCAAGCTTTGATTTTTTTTAATTCTTCTTACTTTGGGGGGATAAAATGTTAATTCCTCTTCTTACCATGTATTTATCGTTTTGTGAATTGCTCAATCATGTTTAAGGTGTGGTAGTACGCGTGTTGTTCTTGATGTACTTATTTTTACATGCTTTCTGTCTATCTTTTGGTGTCAAAATTCCTGAAAGAAAATATGCACAGAACAATAAGTGTGGCAAATTTATTAGCCTTGCTAATGATCTTTCTTTTATTCATAACATCGCTAATTTTTAAAAATAATATATTTTTTAAAATCAGATTTACGAATAATACATAAAATTGGTAATTTTAAAAACTAGCGTGGCCTCGGGATTTGAGCCCCTGACAAGGAACTTTAGGGGTTTAAACCCCCGACCAATCCATTCGAGGTTTGAACACCCGACCAGTTGGTATGCACAACAGTGAAAAGCTAGGCCTAGTCGGGGTCTCATATACCGACCGGACTGGTCGGGGGTTCAAACCCCGAAAGGTCCTTGTCGGGGTTCAAACCCCGAGGCCGCGCTAGTTTTTAAAATTACCAATTTCACGTATTATTCATGAAATTGATTAAAAATATATATTATTTTAAAAAATTAGCCACAACATCGACACCATATATATATATGCAGTTTTACTCGATATATGTGGATTTCGTAGAAATTTTGGGCCATCTTTAAATAAATAAGGTGTCAATGTTATGAAGAAAAATGTGATTCCTTCGTCATCATTGGCAATGCTACTTGTGTCTCTAGTGCACTACTAAACCTAGCGTGCATAGTGTACACAGAATGTCCCTAAACTAAGCACACAACAACAATGGTTGTTCCTGTTTTTTTCTTAACAGAGACAACATGATGATGCATTGCATCTACGCGATACAAAATATGTCCTCACAACACGATGCCAAGAGCTTGTCATGATATCGAGGATATACACATAGCTAAATTATACAAAACAAACAAAGAGATACAAACCAATTGTTTGTGCGCAACAAAACCACTAACACACGGTAGCGACCTTCAACTTTGTTTTGCGCCCACACTACTAGGTTGGTTTCTCTAAAGCAACATCCCTTGAGATCCAAATGTCTATCACCTTCGCCGTATCATGCCACTGATCATGGGTAATCCTTTTGTCGAAGAGAAAATCGATTACATAATAATTGTTGGGAACTAACTGGCTTTTCGAGATCGGACATAGCTGATGGAGGACGAATAAGAGACGTTGGAATTTCATAGCGTCGTCCGGGTATGATGCCACACATTGGCAACCACCTTGACACATTGCTGCCATGTACATGTAGACAGCACCATGAACCGTTTCAGCACAATCATGGTTAAAATCTAGGGTGATTACGTCAAGTAAGCAACATGGAACTTCAAACAAGATGGATCGATGAACCCAAAAAAAAAAGTCATAAGAATAGGGGAAGGAGTAATACCGAGTTCCTCCTATGTTTACCTTCATTTTCTATTTTTCCAGTATGACTTAATCCATTTTCCCCTCTAATCAGGAGGTTTATTGTAATCTTCAGGTCCATTCATTCATTTTGTTTATTGCATTTCTTTGGGGAGGGAGAAGAGGCTAATGGACTACCACGTTACACAATGCTTCCACACACCTTACTCTGATCGGCTTCTTTTTGAAAAGAAATGGTCGAACGGCCCAGGTGCCGGGTGATGATCAAGGTAGCTTAGTTAAGCTTAAGCTAGTGATCTGCGTGGGGTGTAATGATGGGTTTATTAGCCCCCTTTAGCCACTTAGGACCACACTGACAGGCTCATCGCTGCAGATGTACACACTTGCGCACGTATCTTCAGCTCTTCACTGTAAATTATATGTTCAGCAGTGCGCACCCACGCTACGCTCTAGCACGCCGCATGCATGCGGTCCCAGCAGATAGTTAGCATCAGATCGCGATATACATAATTTTACTTTGGTTTTAGTGTTTACTTTGGATGCGTGAACAACTTTCAGGTTGGTCCATCCTGTGTGTATTTAACTGCTATTAATGCACTGTCGTGGTGTATAGTGATGATCAGGGTGGACGAGGAGCCAATTAGCGGACGATGATTGCTCTCGACGGCGCCGGCCGGAGATCCCAGTGATCATCATGTTGGGCATTGCTTTTCTCGGCTATTTCTTTTCGTTGTATATGTGTTCATGATTTATTTTTGGCGTAAACTAATAAGATTGAGCGATTGATTAAAGGGTCAATCGGTCGACGCTGGCCAACATAATTATACCAGGGGGACCCCTCCGTTCGGATCGACCCTTTCTTCTTATAGAAATGAACTTTGGTTTATGCTCTTTTTTTTACAGTGGAACCTTGGTTTATGATTATATGCCATCAAACTTTAAATCAAATTTGGTAACATGGATAACTAGGAAGGGGTTTCCTGAAGTACAGTAAGAATGGATAAGTATGATCCACATGGAACTGAAAACCAAAGTTACGGTAATGTTTTTCTTTTCTTTATTTCCTTGGTATACATCCAGTTTATAGTAATTCAAGTTTCTTCTATGTCAAATTGTCCATATGCTAATCAAGTTAACCTTGAAATAACAAAAAAAATCCGCCTACTTATGTTTTGTGTTCAATAAGTTTTGTCCGTGGATGGAGAGCGCGGAGAGAGGTCAAGTCAGCTGAACAAAACCACAAAAGTATAGTGAAAGAGATGACGGTAGAAGTTACCGTCAATGTACACTTTTGTTCATGTCCTGATGACATGCAAGTTGCGTGTAAAAAAAAAAATTGTACAAAGTAAACGTTTGACTTTCTTTTGTAAACCATACCGAGAGGAAATCTTTGATCCTAGGTGGATTTTGGTGTTAATGACAAGTGATTTAGGGGACTAATGGTTATACATGTGTATGAACAGAAATTTAGTCCCTAAATGATGAGGAAATGGTTGGCGGCCAGTAGAAAAGATGGTGTCTTTAAATTACGTATTTACGTTTCTCTATCCTTGAGTCACAGGAAGATCATACTACTAAGAGTGGTTCGATATTTGACAACGAATAGAGATTTGTGCATAAACACATCCTATAAACACATGAAAATGCCAAAGAGATACCCAAAAGGAAGCACATGGGATTATGTCCCAGCGCCGCTCTGGGATGGTCTATGAAGCTCCTAGATTGGTGAGCGCAGCGTGATGGCTCCCGGGCTCCATGGAGCCTGGTTTTTGAAGCTTTAAAATTTTGGATTCAATTTTTTTTAAAAAAATTGAAAATAATATATGGATGTAGTCAACTAGGTGTTCAATTAGTTTGTAAATTTTAACTTAAAATACTTTGTATTTTAGTCTCAGCAAAAATGACAAATTGAGTTTTTGTTGTCGGTGAACAGTATTAAGTAGTGCATTGAAGTACGGATTTCATCATTTTGTGCCTTTTTGTCTTTTTGCTGAGCTCGAAATTTTTAGTTTAAAATCTACACACTAGAATAGATATTTTTTAGAATTTTTTGAAACATTAGATTTAAATTTTGTAATTTCAAAATAAATAAATTATAAAGGACATATGGAGCCTAGGTTTCATTAGGACTAGTATTCGCTAGATTGCTCTAGTATACATCTTGGATGGGCTTTAGAATCCAGGCAACACACATGTCAGGGTATAAATAGGGGGCCTTCTTTCCCAAAGAGAGTCACCCTTTGGATCCGAGCTTTTCTCCTGGAATTGACCTTGAAAAGCTTGTTTTCTCCCTCTCCTTCTCACCGATCTTGCGTCTAAGCAACAAAAACTAAATAAGGGGACCTTGATGCGTGAATAAACCAAGAAAAAATAGATTCCCACTTCGTGTTTTTACCTGCTTGTTACTCTTAGTTTTGTGGGGAACCCTAGACGTTGGACTCCATTGGCTTTCCATGTTTGTGGGTTTGCTCCGGTGAAGTTTGTAAAAGCTTAGAATAGCCTCAAGACTCACTCCTAGTGGAGAAGCTTATGCTTTGTTTGGAAAGCTGAAAGGAGAAGAACACTATGTCAATAGGATCATGCATGTGGGCTTTGTTTGTCAATCTCTCTTAGATTAAAGGGCTGGAACTTCAGAATACATCATTTCATCATCGTGCCACTTATATTATCTCTATCCTTGTTATACTACTTCTTAGTATTGTTTCTCTCTTGGTCATCTTGTGTATCTTATTGCTAGATTAACTCTGTCATATAGGGTTGTAAACATGGTTGCACTTTAGTGAAACTTTAATTCTGCATTTACCTACAATCGACGAAATAAAGTTACAGTGGTATGTTCGCTCCCACTAGTCGACATATTGATCCTTAACATACCTATTTACCTAAATGATTGAACTGTTCCTATGCAAATTAAAAAATTCTACATCAAAATATATTTAGAATGATACTAATTGTGAAGGGCTAACAAAATTAATGTTTGTTATGGCCAAGCGCAGCAACGACCACGAGATATTAGTGGTGATCAAAGTTTTCAACTTCAATATTGAAGTCCATAATTCATGATTCATCCCATGGAAAGTGTAGCACCCCGGGTAAAACCACTACTAGAAAATCGCTATTGTTTTTATTATGTGCATCATCGTGTCATCAGCATGCATCTAATCGACTAAAACTATTTTGCTAAAAGACCTACTTTGTTTTCCATATTAATATTTTCCGCTCTTTGTTCAAACCAAAACCGTCGGTCCGCCCGGATCTTTTATTTTGTCTAAACTGTTTATCAAAAATACTATTTAAAGCAAACTAACTAAATAAAAACATATTTTAAAAACTGGAGAGGCAGACAACCGTCCAGGCCCAAAGGCCCAACCAGCTGGAACCAACCAAACCCTAACCCTAACCCTACTCCCTGAGCAGCCGCCGCCACCCACCCTTCTGCCGCCACCCACCAAACCAGGTCAACCCGACCTCTCCACACTGCCATGCTAGCGCCAACCTCCCTCACGTTTTTTTCCTTCGTAGACCCCATCCCGCAAGGCCACCTCGCACGTCGCACGCCTCCTCAGGCGTCGATCCTATCCCGACCCGGCCTCGATTCCACCAACCCCCTGTCGCCTCCTTCTTCCCCAATTACCCCGCCGCCAGGCCCTCACCGCCCGTCAGCCCCGCGCCCTCTCCCTCGCCACGACCGCGGCCCCGCCTCCAAGCCTCTGTTGCGCCTCTGCAGCGTGCAACGCCTCCTCCTCCGGCCACTGGCAGCCTCACGCCGTCGCGGGCCTCTCCACCACCTTTCCATGCGTCGCCGCCAGGAGGAGCTCTGAAGTGCCTCGGCCTCTTCCTGTCCTCACCAGCGACCCCATGACCGGTCGTGGCCTCCCCTGCCTGCAGAGCGATGCCTCGCCCCGGCCTCCCTCCTTGTCCTCGCTCGACCGCCATGCTGCGGGCCTCCTCCCTGCCGCCAAGCTCCGCGGCCGCTCTCGCGAAGCCGCCTCAAGCCGCCCAGCGACCTTTTCCGCCCGGTCGCTCGAGCGTCGTGCCACGTCACCGCCTTCCCCTCGCCACCAGCGAGCCACGAGCTCCGCCGTCGGTCTCTCCCCCGCCTCGGGCCGCCAGTGCCCTGCCTCGCCGGATCCTGGTAGTCTCGCCTCCGGCAGCTTCCCATCCTCGACGCCGGCGTCCTCAAGCACGCCATCGACCCTACGCTGACCAAGACACCCCTTTTGCCTGTGAGGCGTTGTGTCGATATATTGTTCCCGTGTTGACCCTGAACATGTTCCTGATGCGCTCTTGTTTTGTTTCCTTCTCTCGTTGTCACTCCAACATCTGTGTGTGTGCAAGCTCAGCCACTGATGTGACCACAGGCCCGTGAACCAAGCCGTGTTACCTGCCGCCGAGATTGTTTCTATCGTGTTATCTTTGACATCGCCAACATCTTCTGAGGGAAGACTCATGATCGTCACGAAGCCGTCATCCTTTTGGCCGAGGTGTTGTCCGAGAGCAAGGCCGTGTCAAGTCCGTCATCGACATCGAAGCGGGAATGCAAAGATCGCCATCATGGAACACCAAAGATCCCCAACGCCTCGATCCAAAGACCGATCACGGTGTCCGAGACCCCGAGCCCGAACCTCGCCGTACCCCTCGGAACCAAGATCGTCGGACCAAGATGTGTGACCCCTTTTCTCGAAGCCCTATTTTATTAAATGATATATGTCTTGTTGCATAATTAAATTGTCATGCTTGCATATATATAATGTGGTTTGGGGGCCTTATGCCGATTCACCTCATAATTAAACATGGAGGCCATATGCGGGCGAATCTAGTCTAATATTGGTCCCATTTAAATTTGTGTAGCGAACCGGTGATAAATTTTGTCTTATTAATACAACCTTTAAATTGCGCGTATCTAAACAATATGAACTTAATAATTGTCGGGACTCCGGCTCCGCTTAATATTGCCTAATTGCATCGCATCTTTGCCATGTCATACATCATACATGCATCATGCTGATCTTCTGCTGTAGTATTAAATAGTGCATCCGGTGTTTCTTCTAGTGCTTTGCTTCTTCACGGATTAGGCCGGTGAGTTGATGCGAGTGTCGACCCGATCTTCGGATGAACCTTCGGCAATGTTTTCAGGCGAGCATTCTCCCCCTTTCTATCTATCTTACTTTTATAGTCTTTATTTCCTCCTATTGATCTATTGCTATCTGTGTTGCGATGCTCTAGTTTTCGTACCCGTGGCATCCCTTGCAACCTTATATTGCCTTGGACACATCCTATTAGCTGTTGTTTGGTACATAGTGGACTTGTGTGTCGTAGTCGCTTGCTCAAGTGCTGTTGCGTGTCATCAAGTACCACAGTTATTGGAATAATGCCACATGTTTAATGTTGGAGATGATCATGGATTTAATTACCGTTTAATAACTAAAATTTAAAGTAGGTAAATGCAGAGGCACCGGTGGGTAATAGACAATATTTGGTTTTTAACCGCTCACTGGTGTCCCGTAGGACCCCGAGTTCTTGACACATGTTCCGAGATCGAGCGCGCTAACCACAGGTGGGGTGTGTGGGCACCCCCATCGATTAGTACCTGATTTCAAAGTACTGTACCGGGGGCCACAAAGTAGTTTGGGGCTTTATTACTATGTTATACTTATGCCATGATTTACTGCTTTATCTACTATTGTGCGTGGAGCGCTTGTACTATTTTGGAACCCCGTGCCATGTTTTCGCGGTATCGACAAGCCCAGTCACACTTTCGGGTTCCCAGTCGTTTACAGCCGTTGTCACAAACCCTGGGTCCGTCTCGGAGACCGGCCGACTTTGTTACGGGCAGCTTAGTGGGGTGGCTCCCATGTGCTTGCTTTGGGTCTGGGAAACGTCGTGTCCGAAACCCCGTCGACATACCGTTGGGTGTATGTTTTGTAATCTTGTACCTACCTGATCTGACAACAAGGGTGTAGGTGCGTGTGGAAACTTTGGTGCACCCCTGCAGGGTTACATCTTTTCGAGAAGCTTTGTCCGCGGTTATGGACGACTTAGAGCACCGTTCTCGATCATAGACAACTACAACTAAAGTTTACTGTTATAATTTGACTTGTATCTGATATGACCAGTAATCAGCTTCACTACAACGGAATGGCTAAATAAAAGTACCAACAACTGCTGGGTTTGGGATATCTCATGCTAATTGTATCTGACTAGTAAGTGTTGCAACTATAACGGAATGGTTAACTAAAAGTGCCCACTGCTTATTATATCAGGATGACTATCTATACCTGACTAGTAATTGCTGCAACGATAACTGAATAAATAAAACTGTCAACTGTGTGAGTTCCTCGGATGACTTCCTCATTTGGTCTCGAGGGGGGAAATACCAGGATGGGTATGTTTGGTGGTAGTATCAGGATGGTTTCGAATAGGTCTTGCTTATCTCTCTCTGATAGCCGACAGTTGTATCGAGTCTCTATAGGTTGTTTAGTGCATGTTGCGCTGCCGCTCAGTCCACCATACCTATGTAAGCGAGGACCGCCGAATTCTAGTCTCGCCGTGTACTGGCCTCAGTACTGACCGCTCTCTTTTTCCTTTGCCCTTTGCCGGCACCCCTTTTGTTTTTAGCAGGTTTGAGATCGACGTCGTTAGCAGGGTTGCCCTTCCGGCTTGGCCTGGGCAGGGTTATGGACGCCATTGGTTATTCTTCGGGGCTCTTAGCCCAATTTGCATCTTGTCCGTACTCGGACGCTGTATCATTTTAAAGGTGATTTGGATCTTTGTATTGTATATCTGTATTCTTGACTCTTTGAGTCATTGTTGTATATATCTGTTTTGTGGGTTCCATCGTGGACTATTGTGTAATGATATTACTTCGTTTTCCACCCGCACGCAAGTGCCTGGTGGGCACCTTTGAATCGTTTCTATGCGGGTTTGGCGGGAATTGCTAAGACTTGCATAGGACCGATTCCGAGGGTGTTACAGAGTGGTATCAGAGCTCAGCAGTTGCGATACCCCATTGGTCCATCTTGTAGGATAACCTAGCTAACGGACGTGGTAGAGTGTCAAAACTATTTTGAAAAATCGGTTGGATAGATCTGATTAGGTCTCCTTTTACTTCTTACCCCTCTGCTATTCTCCTCTTATCTCGACGTGTTTTGGATCTGATCTCTTATCTTTTCTTTGAGTCCAGGATTTTTCGTGGTTGGGTTTCCGTCGTACCTTTAGGGTTTCACTTCCATCCTCTTGTAAGGGTGCTTGAACATTCGGCATTCATGCTATCTGATGAATCTTTCATCTGTTGTACCTTTTAGTGGATCAAAAATTCACTAATTTTTTTTCTTTCTATCCTCCGGTGTTTTCCGATATGACGAAGTCATCTGCATTAGATCTGGTGAGAATCTCCATCCCTCCTTTGTTTCCGAACCTCGCTTGTCGAGATCTACAATCTGAATTCTGAGAGTTTGTTGCATAATTCTCCTATTCATGTACAGAGTAATGCTTTGAGTGCGGGATGGAGTCGCGACCATACCACTACTCTTATCATTCGCTTTCGTATATTGAATGGTGGATCGATGCAGTTCTTACTCCTTCCATGGAAGTTAGAGGTGGCCTTACCTTTAACTTCGTCTGTTGTTTATCCGGCGTGTTCTCTTGACGAACAGGATCAACGACCTCTTGTTGGTGGTATCGCCGATTTCAAGACGGAACAAGAAATTTGCTAGTGGTGTCGCGGGGATCTACGAGAAGTGGGAATATTCAACCGTCAGCCTTCTTCCTTGAACCATGAGGCGGATCTCGAGGGCGAGATCCATTGTTAGTGGTGTCGAATTGTAGCACCCCGGGTAAAACCACTACTAGAAAATCGCTATTGTTTTTATTATGTGCATCATCATGTCATCAGCATGCATCTAATCGACTAAAACTATTTTGCTAAAAGACCTACTTTGTTTTCCATATTAATATTTTCCACTCTTTGTTCAAACCAAAACCGTTGGTCCGCCCGGATCTTTTATTTTGTCTAAATTGTTTATCAAAAATACTATTTAAAGCAAACTAACTAAATAAAAACATATTTTAAAAACTAGAGAGGCAGACAACCGTCCAGGCCAAAAGGCCCAACCGCCTGGAACCAACCAAACCCTAACCCTAACCCTACTCCCTGAGCAGCCGCCGCCACCCACCCTTCTGCCGCCACCCACCAAACCAGGTCAACCCGACCTCTCCACACTGCCACGCTAGCGCCAACCTCCCTCACGTTTTTTTCCTTCGTAGACCCCATCCCGCAAGGCCACCTCGCATGTCGCACGCCTCCTCAGGCGTCGATCCTATCCCGACCCGGCCTCGATTCCACCAACCACCTGTCGCCTCCTTCTTCCCAATTACCCCGCTGCCAGGCCCTCACCGCCTATCGGCCCCGCGCCCTCTCCCTCGCCACGACCGCGGCCCCGCCTCCAAGCCTCTATTGCGCCTCTGTAGCGTGCAGCGCCTCCTCCTCCGGCCACTGGCAGCCTCACGCCGCCGCGGGCCTCTCCACCACCTTTCCGTGCGTCGCCGCCAGGAGGAGCTCTGAAGTGCCTCGGCCTCTTCCTGTCCTCGCCAGCGACCCCATGACCGGTCGTGGCCTCCCCTGCCTGCAGAGCGACGCCTCGCCCCGGCCTTCCTCCTCGTCCTCGCTCGACCGCCATGTTGCGGGCCTCCTCCCTGCCGCCAAGCTCCGCGGCCGCTATCGCGAAGCCGCCTCAGGCCGCCCAGCGACCTTGTCCGCCCGGTCGCTCGAGCGTCGTGCCTCGTCACCGCCTTCCCCTCGCCACCAACGAGCCATGAGCTCCGCCGTTGGTCTCTCCCCCGCCTTGGGCCGCCAGTGCCCTGCCTCGCCGGATCCTTCTAGTCTCGCCTCCGGCAGCTGCCCATCCTCGACGCCGGCGTCCTCAAGCGCGCCATCGACCCTACGCTGACCAAGACACCCCTTTTGCCAGTGAGGCAATGTGTCGATATATTGTTCCCGTGTTGACCCTGAACATGTTCCTGATGCGCTCTTGTTTTGTTTCCTTCTCTCGTTGTCACTCCAACATCTGTGTGTGTGCAAGCTCAGCCACTGATGTGACCACAGGCCCGTGAACCAAGCCGTGTTACCTGGCGCCGAGATTGTTTCTATCGTGTTATCTTTGACATCGCCAACATTTTCTGAGGGAATACTCATGATCGTCATGAAGCCGTCATCCTTTTGGCCGAGGTGTTGTCCGAGAGCAAGGCCGTGTCAAGTCCGTCATCAACATCGAAGCCGGAATGCAAAGATCGCCATCATGGAACACCGAAGATCCCCAACACCTCGATCCAAAGACCGATCCCGGTGTCCGAGACCCCGAGCCCGAACCTCGCCGAACCCCTCAGAACCAAGATCGTCGGACCAAGATGTGTGACCCCTTTTCTCGAAGCCCTATTTTATTAAATGATATATGTCTTGTTGCATAATTAAATTGTCATGCTTGCATATATATAATGTGGTTTGGGGGCCTTATGTCGATTCACCTCATAATTAAACATGAAGGCCATATGCGGGCGAATCTAGTCTAATATTGGTCCCATTTAAATTTGTGTAGCGAACCGGTGATAAATTTTGTCTTATTAATACAACCTTTAAATTGCGGGTATATAAACAACATGAACTTAATAATTGTCGGGACTCCGGCTCCGCTTAATATTGCCTAATTGCATCGCATCTTTGCCATGTCATACATCATACATGCATCATGCCGATCTTCTGCTGTAGTATTAAATAGTGCATCCGGTGTTTCTTCCAGTGCTTTGCTTCTTCACGGATTAGGCCGGTGAGTTGATGCGAGTGTCGACCCGATCTTCGGATGAACCTTCGGCAATATTTCAGGCGAGCATTATCCCCCTCTCTACCTATCTTACTTTTATAGTCTTTATTTCCTCCTGTTGATCTATTGCTATCTGTGTTGCGATGCTCTAGTTTTCGTACCCGTGGCATCCCTTGCAACCTTATATTGCCTTGGACACATCCTATTAGCTGTTGTTTGGTAGATAGTGGACTTGCATGTCGTAGTCACTTGCTCAAGTGCTGTTGCGTGTCGTCAAGTACCACAGTTGTTGGAGTAATGCTGCATGTTTAATGTTGGAGATGATCATGGATTTAATTACCGTTTAATAACTAAAATTTAAAGTAGGTAAATGCAGAGGCACCGGTGGGTAATAGACAATATTTGGTTTTTAACCGCTCACTGGTGTCCCGTAGGACCCCGAGTTCTTGACACCTATTCCAAGATCGAGCGCGCTAACCACAGGTGGGGTGTGTGGGCACCCCCATCGATTAGTACCTGATTTCAAAGTACTGTACCGGGGGCCACAAAGTAGTTTGGGGCTTTATTACTATGATGTACTTATGCCATAATTTACTGCTTTATTTACTATTGCGCGTGGAGCGCTTGTACTATTTTGGAACCCCGTGCCACGTTTTCGCGGTATCGACAAGCCAGTCACACTTTCGGGTTCCCAGTCGTTTACAGCCGTCGTCACAAACCCTGGGTCCGTCTCGGAGACCGGCCGACTTCGTTACGGGTAGCTTAGTAGGGTGGACCCCATGTGCTTGCTTTGGGTCTGGGAAACGTCGTGTCCGAAACCCCGTCGACATACCGTTGGGTGTATGTTTTGTGATCTTGTACCTACCTGATCTAACAACAAGGGTGTAGGTGCGTGTGGAAACTTTGGTGCACCCCTGCAGGGTTAAATCTTTTCGAGAAGCCGTGTTCGCGGTTATGGACGACTTGGAGCACAGTTCTCGATCATAGACAACTACAACTAAAGTTTACTGTTATAATTTGACTTGTATCCGATATGACTAGTAATCAGCTTCACTACAACGGAATGGCTAAAAAAAGTACCAACAACTGCTGGGTTTGGGATATCTCATGCTAATTGTATATGACTAGTAAGTGTTGCAACTATAACGGAATGGTTAACTAAAAGTGCCCACTGCTTATTATATCAGGATGACTATCTATACCTGACTAGTAATTGCTGCAACGATACCTGAATAAATAAAACTGTCAACTGTGTGAGTTCCTCGGATGACTTCCTCGTTTGGTCTCGAGGAGGGAAATACCAGGATGGGTATGTTTGGTGGTAGTATCAGGATGGTTTCGAATAGGTCTTGCTTATCTCTCTCTGATAGCCGACAGTTGTATCGAGTCTCTATAGGTTGTTTAATGCATGTTGCGCTGCCGCTCAGTCCACCATACCTATGTAGGCGAGGACCGCCGAATTCCAGCCTCGCCGTGTACTGGCCTTAGTACTGACCGCTCTCTTTTTCCTTTGACCTTTGCGGGCACCCCTTTTGTTTTTAGCAGGTTTGAGATGAAGGGTTTCGCGGCATAGTAAATGAAAATTTTCTACGAATGCGAACAGAGGGAAGCCAAGATCTAATCTAGGAGATGCAAACAACGAGAGAGATTGGATTAGATCTTAATACCCTTGAAGATTCGCACAGCGGAACGTTCGTCGGAACGTGGGTGATGTAGTCGTACTCGCTTCTCCTCCTCGCGATCCGATCCGATCTAGCACCACAAGTGGCGATGCCTCCGTGAGATGCACACGTGCAGCACCTCGACGTCTCCTCCTTCCTTGGTCCAGCAAGTATGGTGGAGAGATGGATTGGATCTACAACGCGACGGTGCGGTGCAAGTGGTGGAGAGTTTCTGCAGCAGGGCTTCGCCTACACGCAGTCGGGAGGGAGAGAGAGAGGAGGGCAGCAGGGCGACTAGGCTTGAGGGGTAGGTGTGGGGGGGGGGGGTGGTGCGCCCCAGCCCTCTATATATAGAGGGGTGGGCGCCTGCCCTAACCCCTCCCCCAAGCCCTAGGCCGGCGGCCAAAGGAGGGAGGAGTGGGGGGCAAGGAAACCCCCCCCTTCTAGAAGCTCCAATTAGGGTTTCCCCTTTGATTGACCAGCTGGGCCCTATGGGGCCTTGTGCCCCTGGCCCAATGCGGCCAGGGCACTCCCTCATAGGCCCATGCCCCCTCCCGACAGGTGGGACCACGTTGGTCCCCCTCCGGAAGGTTCTAGAAGGTTCCGGTACAATACCGATTAACTCGGAACAATTCCGAACTCCAAAAACTACACTGCCTTATATGAATCTTATTCTCCGGACCATTCTGGAACCTCTCGTGATGTCTCGGATCCCATCCGAGACTCCGAACAAAAACTCATAAACCAATTATCCAATCTATCCTAGCGTCGAGACACGTTAAGTGTGTGACCCTGCGGGTTCGAGAATATGCAGACATGATCTTCTATCAATAATCAACAGCGGGGTCTGGAAACCCATATTGACTCCCACACATTCATCGATGATCATATCGGATGAACCACGATGCCAGGATTCAATCAATCCCATATATATATTCCCTTCGTCTCGTGATATTTTACTTGCCCGAGATTCGATCGTCGGTACCGTCATACCTAGTTCAATCTCGTTCACAGCAAGTACTTTACTCGTTCCGTAATCCGATATCACTTTGTGATTAACTCCTTAACCACATGCTTGCAAGCGGTGTTGATATCGATTACTGAGTGGGCCCGAAGTATATCTCTCCGACTTGGGAGGGACAAATCCCATCTCGATACATACAACCCAACAGGCACTTTCCGATCACCTGAGAGACACCTTTATGATCATCCTCTCATAGGATGACGTTTGATGACCTCAAAGCTTTCTTCCGATACCAGGGAGTTGTATTATCTCATGGTCTAAGGAATACAATATTTGACATAAGGAAATCTTCGCAAAGATGAACACGATGACACGATCTAATTGCTCTGCTTAGTTTGGGTCTGTCCATCATATCATTCTCCCAATGATATGATCTCATTATTAATTGACAACTCATGTATATGGTTAGGAAACCTTAACCATCATTAATCAATGAGCTAGTCCATAGTGGCGTACTAGGGACTCGGTGTTGTTCACAAACCACACAAGTATTAAAGTTTCCGCTTAATACAATTCTAGCATGGAATATAAACATTATCATGAACAAGAATTATAATAATAACATCTTTATTATTGCCTCTAGGGCATAATTCCAACAGTCTCCCACATGCACTAGAGTCAATAATCTAGTTTACATTTGGCAACAATCTCACACCCATGGCACTGAGGTGCTGATCATGTTTTACACGTGGAAGAGGTTTAGTCAATGGATCTGCGACATTCAGATATGTATGTACTTTGCTAATCTTCAGATCTCCATCTACTATATAATCTCGGATTATATGAAACTTGCGGTTGATATGCTTGGTCTTTGGATGATATCTTGGTTCCTTAGCGAGTGCTATGGGGCCAGTGTTGTCACACAATATCTCTAGTGGGTCCAATGCACTTGGAACCACGCCAAGCTCAGTGATGAAGTTCCTGATCCAAACTCCTTCACTTGACGCTTCCGCAGCAGCCATGTATTCCGCTTCTACTGTAGATCCCGCGATCACGCTTTGCTTGCAGCTTCTCCAGCTCACAGCTCCTCCATTCAAAATATAAACGTATCCTGTCTGAGATTTAGAATCATCCTTGTCGGTGTCGAAACTATCATCGACGTAACCCTTTACGACGAGCTGTTCATCACCTCCATAGACTAAGAACATTTCTTTAGTCCTATTTAGGTACTTTAGGATGTTCTTCACGGCTGTCTAGTGTTCCACTCCTGGATCACTTTGATATCTGCTCGTCAAACTAAGAGCATTGGACACATCCGGTCTAGTACACAGCATGGCATACATGATAGAACCTATGGCCGAGGCATATGGCACTTTGCTCATAGCTTCTCTATCATTTACCGTAGCTGGACACTGAGCCTTACTCAATATCTTACCTGACAACATAGGCACTGAACCTTTCTTTGCCTTATCCATTCTGAACCTTTTCAGAACTTTGTCAAGGTATGTACTCTGGCTTAAAGCTATCAGGCGTCTTTGTCTATCTCTATAGATTTTGATGCCCAATATATAAGCAGCTTCACCTAGGTCTTTCATTGAAAAACACTTGTTCAAATAACTCTTCACATCGTTAAGCATGTTAATGTCATTTCCAATAATCAATATGTCATCCACATATAGTACCAGAAATGTCACCGAGCTCCCACTCACTTTCTTGTAGATACAAGCTTCGTAGCTATTTGGAACAAATCCAAAGATCTTGATCACTTGATCAAAATGAAGGTTCCAACTCCGAGATGCTTGCTTCAGTCCATAAATGGAACGCTCAAGCTTGCATACTTTATTAGCATCCTTAGGATCGACAAAACCTTCAGGTTGCATCATATACAACTCTTCATCAATGTTGCCATTGAGGAACGCAGTCTTGACATCCATCTGCCAAATTTCATAATCATGAAATGCAGCAATTGCTAATAAAATCTGAATAGACTTAAACATCGCTACGGGAGAGAAAGTTTCATCGTAGTCAACACCTTGAACTTGTCGAAAACCTTTCGCGACAAGCCGTGCTTTATAGACGGTAACATTACCATCCGCGTCCGTTTTCTTCTTGAAGATCCATTTGCACTCAACGGCCTTTCGGTCGCTAGGAGGGTCCACCAAAGTCCATACTTGGTTTTCGCTCATGGATCCCAATTCGGATTTCATGGCCTCTAGCCATTTCTCAGAGTCTGGGCTCATCATCGCTTCCTCATAGTTCGTAGGTTCACTGTCTTCTACTAACAAGACAGTCAAGACACGATTGCCGTACCACTCAGGAGGGGCACGTGACCTTGTCGACCTGCGACGTTCAGTAACAGCATCGTCCGAAACTTCATGATCCTTATCATTAGCTTCCTCTATTATTGGTGCAGGCGGCACTGGAACAATTTCAGGTGCTGCACTACTCTCCAATTCAAGAGAAGGTTCAACAACCTCGTCTAGCTCTACTTTCCTCCCACTCACTTCTTTCGAGAGAAACTCCTTCTCAAGAAAGGAACCGTTCTTTGCGACAAACAATTTGCCTTCGGTTCTATGATAGAAGGTATACCCAATGGTTTCCTTAGGGTATCCTATGAAGACGCATTTCTCCGCTTTGGGTTCGAGCTTGTCTGGCATCAACTTCTTGACGTAAGCTTCGCATCCCCAAACTTTAAGAAACGACAACTTAGGTTTAGCACCAAACCACAGTTCATACGGTGTCGTCTCAACGGATTTAGATGGTGCCCTATTTAAAGTGAATGCAGCGGTTTCTAATGCATAACCCCAAAATGATAACGGCGAATCGGTAAGAGACATCATTGATCGGACCATATCTAATAGGGTTCGATTCCGACGTTCAGACACACCATTGCGCTGTGGTGTTCCGGGTGGCGTGAGTTGCGAAACAATTCCGCTTGCTTTAAGATGCGTGAGAAAATCATAACTCAAATATTCACCCCCCACGATCGGATCGTAGAAATTTAATCTTTCTGTTATGATGGTTCTCCACTTCATTCTGAAATTCCTTGAACTTTTCAAATGTTTTAGATTTATGTTTCATTAAATAGATATACCCATATCTACTTAAGTCATCGGTAAAAGTGAGAAAATAGCGATATCCACCGCGCGTCGAAATACTCATCGGTCCGCATACAACCGTATGTATGATTTCCAACAAGTCTGTTGCTCGCTCCATCATTCCGGAGAACGGGGTTTTGATCTTGCTCATGAGGCATGGTTCGCGTGTGTCAAATGATTCAAAATCAAGAGACTCCAAAAGTCCATCAGAATGGAGTTTCTTCATGCACTTTATACCAATATGACCTAGACGACAGTGCCACAAATAAGTAGTATTATCACTATCTACTTTGCATCTCTTAGCCTCAATGTTATGGATGTGTGTTTCATCCCTTTCGAGATTTAGAAGAAATAAACCATTCATAGCAGGTGCATGACCATAAAAGATGTTACTCATATAAATAGAACAACCATTATTCTCCGATTTAAATGAATAACCGTCTTGCAATAAACACGATCCAGAAATAATGTTCATGCTCAACGCAGGCACATAATAACATTTATTAAGGTTTAAAACTAATCCCGAAGGTAAAACTAAGGAGAGCGTGCCGACGGCCATCACATCAACTCTTGATCCGTTGCCAACGCGCATCGTCACCTCATACCTCGCAAGTCGCCGTCTATTCCGTAGCTCCTGTTTCGAGTTACAAATATTAGCAACTGAACCAGTATCAAATACCCAGGCACTACAACGAGGGCTAGTAAGGAAAACATCAATAACATGTATATCAAATATACCTTTGATGGTGCCAGCCTTCTTGTCCGCTAAGTACTTCGGACGGTTGCGCTTCCAGTGACCCTTGTCCTTGCAATAGAAGCACTCAGTGTCTGGCTTAGGACCAGACTTGAGCTTCTTCTCAGCAGGGGCAACGCGCTTGCCACCACCTTTCTTGAAGGGCTTCTTTGCACCCTTACCTTTCTTAAAGGAGGGCTTGTTGACCATCAACACATGATTATCCTTTTTGATGTCCACCTCCGCAGCTTTCAGCTTTGCGAAGAGCTCGGTGATCGTATCAGTGGAACTAATCTGATTATGAGTCACTACAAAACTTTTGTAGCTGGGAGGGAGTGATTGCAGAACCCTGTCAATCTTGAGCTCCTCTGGAATCTTGCAGTCCAGTTGCTCAAGGCGTTGAGTGTAGCCCGGCATCTTAATGGCGTGCTCACTAACGGAACTCCCTTCCTCCATCTTGCAGTTAAAGAACTTCTCAGAGATCTCATATCTCTCAGAACGGGCCTGAGTCTGAAACATGGTTTTTAGCTCCTCGAGAATCTCAAAGGGCCCGGGATAGTCTTCAAAACGATTTTGAAGGTCCGATTCCATAGCAAACAACATGGTGCTCTTAATCACACCATAATCATCTTTGCGCGACTGATAGACAGCTTTCTCATCAGCCGGCGCAGTTGCAGCAGGGGGGTTACCTAACGCTTTCTCAAGGACATAGTCCTTTTGACCGCCAGAGAGAATGATTCTCAGATTGCGGAACCAGTTGGTGAAGTTAGACCCATTGTTCTTAAGCTTTTCTTTCTCAGCAAAAACGTTGAAGTTGAAGTTGGACTTAGCCATGTGATCTACAATATTTGCAAGTACAAATTAGACTATGTTCATGATAACTAGTTCAACTTTTAATCAAATTACTAGATGAACTCCCACTAAATTCAACATCCCTCAAGTTGTTTAGTGAACACGATCCAAATTCACCACACCTAATCCGATCTTCACGAGAAGAGATGTGGCTTCAATGGTGGACAATGAAGTGTCGATCATATCATTCATATGACTCATGCTTAACCTTTCGGTTCATGTGTTCCGAGGCCATGTCTGTACATGCTAGGCTCGTCAAGTTAGACCCAAGTATTTCCGCGTGTGCAAAACTGGCTTGCACCCGTTGTATGTGAGCGTAGAGTCTATAGCACCCGATCATCATGTGATGCTTGGACACGACGAACTTTCGCCACGGTGCATACATGGGGAGAACACAGTTTTATCTTGATCTTTAGGTGAGGAATCATCTTATAATGCTACCATCGTGATCTAAGCATAATAAGATACATAAAAAGATAAACATCACATGCATATAACTTTATGTGACATGGTATAGCCAATCTTCGCGCAATGATCTCCATCTTGTGCGTGCCAGCATGATCTCCATCACTCCACCATGATTGCCTCCACCATGAATAGCAACTACAACTATTGCTAACTACTTAGCGATAAAGTAAAGCTATTACATGGCGTATAAGAAGTTGACTCGCAGGTCATACACAATTATAAAGACAACCATATGGCTCCTGCCGGTTGTGTACTCATCGACATGCAAGTCGTGAAACATTACAAAACATGATCATCGCATATAATACACACATCACATCTTGGGCCATACCATATCACAGAAAACACTCCCTGCAAAACAAGTTAGACGCCTCTACTTTGTTGTTGCATGTTTTACGTGGCTTATGGGAGTAGCAAGCTAAGAACGATTCTTACCTACGGAAAGCCACAACGGTGATATTATGGTTGCCAAACTCCGGTGTTAAACCCATGACAACTATAGTGAGAGAAACAGGCATCCACCAGCCGCATGTGTGGAACAAGCCACACGTCAAGTGCGGAGCCGGTCTCGCGAACGACGTCGCGTAAGGTTGGCCTGGACTGCTTCAATCTCACTATCCCGCGTCATAAGAAGAACACAAACAAGAGGCTTGCAACAGAAAACATCAACGCCCGCAACAACCATGTTGCGTTCTACTCGTGAAACACATCTACGCATAGATCTAGCTTTGATACCACTGAAGGGTTTCGCGGCATAGTAAATCAAAATTTTCTACGAATGCGAACAGAGGGAAGCCAAGATCTAATCTAGGAGATGCAAACAACGAGAGAGATTGGATTAGATCTTCATACCCTTGAAGATTCGCACAGCGGAACATTCGTCGGAACGTGGGTGATGTAGTCGTACTCGCTTCTCCTCCTCGTGATCCGATCCGATCTAGCACCACAAGTGGCGATGCCTCCGTGAGATGCACACGTGCAACACCTCGACGTCTTCTCCTTCCTTGGTCCAGCAAGTATGGTGGAGAGATGGATTGGATCTACAACGCGACGGCACGGTGCAAGTGGTGGAGAGTTTCTACAGCAGGGCTTCGCCTACACGCAGTCGGGAGGGAGAGAGAGAGGAGGGCAGCAGGGCGACTAGGCTTGAGGGGTAGGTGTGGGGGGGTGATGCGCCCCAGCCCTCTATATATAGAGGGGTGGGCGCCTGCCCTAACCCCTCCCCCAAGCCCTAGGCCGGCGGCCAAAGGAGGGAGGAGTGGGGGGCAAGGAAACCCCCCCTTCTAGAAGCTCCAGTTAGGGTTTCCCCGTTGATTGGCCGGCTGGGCCCTATGGGGCCTTGTGACCCTGGCCCAATGCAGCCAGGGCACTCCCTCATAGGCCCATTCCCCCTCCCGACAGGTGGGACCACGTTGGTCCCCCTCCGGAAGGTTCTAGAAGGTTCCGGTACAATACCGATTAACCCGGAACAATTCCGAACTCCAAAAATTGCACTGCCTTATATGAATCTTATTCTCCGGACCATTCCGGAACCTCTCATGATGTCCCGGATCCCATCCGAGACTCCGAACAAAAACTCATAAACCAATTATCCAATCTATCCTAGCGTCGAGACACGTTAAGTGTGTGACCCTGCGGGTTCGAGAATATGCAGACATGATCTTCTATCAATAATCAACAGCGGGGTCTGGAAACCCATATTGACTCCCACACATTCATCGATGATCATATCGGATGAACCACGATGCCAGGATTCAATCAATCCCATATATATTCCCTTCGTCTCGTGATATTTTACTTGCCCGAGATTCGATCGTCGGTACCGTCATACCTAGTTCAATCTCGTTCACAGCAAGTACTTTACTCGTTCCGTAATCCGATATCACTTTGTGATTAACTCCTTAACCACATGCTTGCAAGTGGTGTTGATATCGATTATCGAGTGGGCCCGAAGTATATCTCTCCGACTTGGGAGGGACAAATCCCATCTCGATACATACAACCCAACAGGCACTTTCCGATCACCTGAGAGACACCTCTATGATCATCCTCTCATAGGATGACGTTTGATGACCTCAAAGCTTTCTTCCGATACCAGGGAGTTGTATTATCTCATGGTCTAAGGAATACAATATTTGACATAAGGAAAGCTTCGCAAAGATGAACACGATGACACGATCTAATTGCTCTGCTTAGTTTGGGTCTGTCCATCATATCATTCTCCCAATGATATGATCTCATTATTAATTGACAACTCATGTCTATGGTTAGGAAACCTTAACCATCATTAATCAATGAGCTAGTCCATAGAGGCGTACAAGGGACTCGGTGTTGTTCACAAACCACACAAGTATTAAAGTTTCCGCTTAATACAATTCTAGCATGGAATATAAACATTATCATGAACAAGAATTATAATAATAACATCTTTATTATAATAATAACATCTTTATTAATGCCTCGCCCCGGCCTCCCTCCTCGTCCTCGCTCGACCGCCATGTTGCGGGCCTCCTCCCTGCCGCCAAGCTCCACGGCCGCTCTCGCGAAGCCGCCTCAGGCCGCCCAGCGACCTTGTCCGCCCGGCCGCTCGAGCGTCGTGCCTCGTCACCGCCCTCCCCTCGCCACCAGCGAGCCATGAGCTCCGTCGTTGGTCTCTCCCCCGCCTCGGGCCGCCAGTGCCCTGCCTCGCCGGATCCTTCTAGTCTCGCCTCCGGCAGCTGCCCATCCTCGACGCCGGCATCCTCAAGCACGCCATCGACCCTACGCTGACCAAGACACCCCTTTTGCCTATGAGGCGTTGTGTCGATATATTGTTCCGTGTTGACCCTGAACATGTTCCTGATGCGCTCTTGTTTCGTTTCCTTCTCTCGTTGTCACTCCAACATCTGTGTGTGCAAGCTCAGCCACTGATGTGACCACAGGCCCGTGAACCAAGCCATGTTACCTGCCGCCGAGATTGTTTCTATCGTGTTATCTTTGACATCGCCAACATCTTCTGAGGGAAGACTCATGATCGTCACGAAGCCGTCATCCTTTTGGCCGAGGTGTTGTCCGAGAGCAAGGCCGTGTCAAGTCCGTCATCAACATCGAAGCGGGAATGCAAAGATAGCCATCATGGAACACCGAAGATCCCCAACGCCTCGATCCAAAGACCGATCCCGGTGTCCGAGACCCCGAGCCCGAACCTCACCGTACCCCTCAGAACCAAGATCGTCGGACCAAGATGTGTGACCCCTTTTCTCGAAGCCCTATTTTATTAAATGATATATGTCTTGTTGCATAATTAAATTGTCATGCTTGCATATATATAATGTGGTTTGGGGGCCTTATGCCGATTCACCTCATAATTAAACATGGAGGCCATATGCGGGCGAATCTAGTCTAATATTGGTCCCATTTAAATTTATGTAGCGAACCGGTGATAAATTTTGTCTTATTAATACAACCTTTAAATTGCGGGTATCTAAACAACATGAACTTAATAATTGTCGGGACTCCGGCTCCGCTTAATATTGCCTAATTGCATCGCATCTTTGCCATGTCATACATCATACATGCATCATGCCGATCTTCTGTTGTAGTATTAAATAGTGCATCCGGTGTTTCTTCTAGTGCTTTGCTTCTTCACGGATTAGGCCGGTGAATTGATGCGAGTGTCGACCCGATCTTCGGATGAACCTTCGGCAATGTTTTCAGGCGAGCATTCTCCCCCTTTCTACCTATCTTACTTTTATAGTCTTTATTTCCTCCTATTGATCTATTGCTATCTGTGTTGCGATGCTCTAGTTTTCGTACCCGTGGCATCCCTTGCAACCTTATATTGCCTTGGACACATCCTATTAGCTGTTGTTTGGTAGATAGTGGACTTGCGTGTCGTAGTTGCTTGCTCAAGTGCTGTTGCGTGTCGTCAAGTACCACAGTTGTTGGAGTAATGCCGCATGTTTAATGTTGGAGATGATCATGGATTTAATTACCGTTTAATAACTAAAATTTAAAGTAGCTAAATGCAGAGGCACCGGTGGGTAATAGACAATATTTGGTTTTTAACCGCTCACTGGTGTCCCGTAGGACCCCGAGTTCTTGACACCTGTTCCGAGATCGAGCGCGCTAACCATAGGTGGGGTGTGTGGGCACCCCCATCGATTAGTACCTGATTTCAAAGTACTGTACCGGGGGCCACAAAGTAGTTTGGGGCTTTATTACTATGATGTACTTATGCCATAATTTACTGCTTGATTTACTATTGCGCGTGGAGCGCTTGTACTGTTTTGAAACCCCGTGCCACGTTTTCGCGGTATCGACAAGCCCAGTCACACTTTCGGGTTCCCAGTCGTTTACAGCCGTCGTCACAAACCCTGGGTCCGTCTCGGAGACCGGCCGACTTCGCTACGGGTAGCTTAGTGGGGTGGCCCCCATGTGCTTGCTTTGGGTCTGGGAAACGTCGTGTCCGAAACCCCGTCGACATACCGTTGGGTGTATGTTTTGTGATCTTGTACCTACCTGATCTGACAACAAGGGTGTAGGTGCGTGTGGAAACTTTGGTGCACCCCTGCAGGGTTAAATCTTTTCGAGAAGCCGTGTCCGCGGTTATGGACGACTTGGAGCACAGTTCTCGATCATAGACAACTACAACTAAAGTTTACTGTTATAATTTGACTTGTATCCGATATGACTAGTAATCAGCTTCACTACAACGGAATGGCTAAATAAAAGTACCAACAACTGCTGGGTTTGGGATATCTCATGCTAATTGTATCTGACTAATAAGTGTTGCAACTATAACGGAATGGTTAACTAAAAGTGCCCACTGCTTATTATATCAGGATGACTATCTATACCTGACTAGTAATTGCTGCAACGATAACTGAATAAATAAAACTGTCAACTGTGTGAGTTCCTCGGATGACTTCCTCGTTTGGTCTCGAGGGGGGAAATACCAGGACGGGTATGTTTGGTGGTAGTATCAGGATGGTTTCGAATAGGTCTTGCTTATCTCTCTCTGATAGCCGACAGTTGTATCGAGTCTCTATAGGTTGTTTAGTGCATGCTGCGTTGCCGCTCAGTCCACCATACCTATGTAGGCGAGGACCGCCGAATTCTAGTCTCGCCGTGTACTGGCCTTAGTACTGACCGCTCTCTTTTTCCTTTGCTCTTTGCCGGCACCCCTTTTGTTTTTAGCAGGTTTGAGATCGACGTCGTTAGCAGGGTTACCCTTCCGGCTTGACCTGGGCAGGGTTATGGACGCCATTGGTTATTCTTCGGGGCTCTTAGCCTAATTTGCATCTTGTCTGTACTCGGACGCTGTATCATTTTAAAGATGATTTGGATCTTTGTATTGTATATCTGTATTCTTGACTTTTTGAGTCATTGTTGTATATATCTGTTTTGTGGGTTACATCGTGGACTATTGTGTAATGATATTACTTCGTTTTCCACCCGCACGCAAGTGCCTGGTGGGCACCTTTGAATCGTTTCTATGCGGGTTTGGCGGGAATCGCTAAGACTTGCATAGGACCGATTCCGAGGGTGTTACAGAAAGTTTGTAAAAGTTTGAGTTAGAAGTTTACTGGACTGGAGTGAAAAATCATTAAATTTAGTTGGAAGTTTCCTTCAATTTAGTTGGAATTTCCTTCAATTTAGTCGGAAACTCTCCTAAATCGGTTGAAAATTGTTGAACTTTAGGTACACATTCTAAACATATATTTGAAATCTCTGCTTGGTTTACTTCGAAATTCTGGTTAATTAGCTAAAAAAAGTAATGAATGTTTAGCCGGAGGCATTTATTTTCTATCAGTTGGTTCAGCTTTGGCAGTTCGCCAACTGTGGCTCCATAGCTAATCGATGAGGGCGAGCGCCCCAAACAAAGATGTTAAAGAAAGGTTAAGAAGCAAAGGAAACAAGGAATGACTCGGGAGACCTTTGGTTTCAAGGGTTCATGCCAACGCAAACTCATGTTGCCCTACTAACCTTGGTTGACATATTCGTAACTATATATTCGGTTTGCTCATTTTCCCCGCCTAAACTTCTTGTAGACTCACTTAACCCCCTAAACAATCATATCCTCCATCATTTTGTCCCATGACAATTTCAGTAATGAAAATTTTGTGTTGGAATGTTTTGATGATCTTAGGACATATCGTGTACATGTATTGTGGTGTAAGGTTTATGCATGTATTTTTTAAAATTAAATTATGACTAATTACAAACTTATTTAGTTATTTCTCCACCGATTGTAATTGTTATAATTTGTAACCAAAATTTACACACTCGGTTACTTTCATCATGTAACTTACATGTATGAATTTTGTCAGCTTGTTGTGATTTTCTAGCTAGGCACGGTTTTGTCATTTCAGAAACTGGAGACGGGGTAAAGTGCTTAAAGATAAGTAAGTAGTGCTAGGGATGTAAATGACACTTAAATGGCATCCGCAAGCCCCGTTATTCAACTTGTTAGTTCTTTGTTAAAAAAAACTTTATTGAACTAGAGTACTAATAAAGGTATTACGTGAGATTAAGTGGTGTGCCGCTTATATCCCTAAGTAGTACTTACAAGAAATGTACGGAGAAAGTATTGAGCCTGAAACACGTTGCTTCCAACACACTGCAGAATCCAAGTGGAGCAGGAAACAAACATACATATAACATACAAATATGTCTGTAGCACGAGAACACTAGGACGAATTACATATAAACGTAAATTAAACCATAAATAAACATGCATATATGCATGATCAAACCCATACAAATTACTTAATTACTCCAGAGTCCAGAGTAGCGACTGACATCGACCAAATTGACTACAAGCAGGACGTACGTACGTGCACACGAGCTTCCGACCATCCATCGATCCATCGTCACCTTGCACATATATATGTGTGTTGCTGCATTCCCGAACACGGGCGGTCACTTCACTGGGCCACCTCTTCGCCGTCCTCGAAGACCTCGCAGTCGCGGATGTAGTCGACGTGCTCAACGATGACGACGTGCACGCCGGGGTCCCTGACGGCGCAGCTCCCCGCCACGAGCACCGAGTTGTTCACGGCCTGGTAGTTGCTGTTGGTGTAGGCGCTCACCTCCACCTCCTCGTCCTCGCCTGCTTCGTCGTCCTCCTCCTCGTCGTGGTCGCCGCCGCCGGCCTCGACGACGACCAGGTCCTCCGCGTCGGCCGCCTCCATGGCCGCGCCGTTGTTCTCCCCAGCGAGCGTGATGATGGTGTTCGTCTTGCCGTCGCCGGAGAGGGCTGTGGCAAGGTGGTCGTTGAGGTTGGTGACGGCGGCGTTCACCTCGGCGGCGGCGTTGTTGGAAGCCATGGAAGCTAGCCGAGGTGAGGTGATTAAGCTCGGTGGGGAGATGAATGGAGTGGCTAGCTAGCTGACAATGGGGATTGATGGTTGGATTGATGGGAGTAGCACGTCCGTGGTGGGCGTATATATAGCGCAGAGTTTGACATGGTTGGATGGGAGTAGCTTGCGTGCGTGAGGAGAGGAAGAATGGCATGGCAGTGGCAGGGGTTGCAAGTGATTCGAGGCTTGAGGGCGCGGGCAAAGGATCGATGAGTTGAGTTCAGGTGGATAATTCCACATGTCGGTGGTGATGAAGTGACTTGAGCTGAAAGCAAAGGATTGTTCTCTCTGCTGGTTCTGCAACTGTTCTGACTGGGCTTCAGTTCAGCACGGCCTACTTTATTAGGAGTTGGCATTCCTGCTACCGGAAATACAACACCACAGGGGGCTGGTCCTCAGGCACCACCATTATCATTGATTCGTTAGAGATTCGTTCAAATTATTTTATAGTAAGACCCTTTGACCTTAGTCTAAATTCATACAAGATTTATTAGAGATCTAAAAATGTTTTGAATCTTGTAGATACATACACGATTTAGTATCAATTATAGAATAAACAAGAAAAATAACCAAATTAATAGTAGAAAAATTAGGAAAAAACAAAAGTAACAAAATTTTAATGATACATACAAATTTCAGGAGACCCAGTCAAGAAAGATACAATTCACTGCCAGGTGGAGCTCGGGTTGTTTCCAACTTTTTAGAGGGGCTTAAGTGTAAATATATGAGAGCTGTTGACTTCTTGGACTCTGCACGAATCTCCAACAATCCTATGGCATATGGGATGCCGGGGGTAGAATGTAGACCAAGATAGGGATGACACGCACACGGAGGATGACGCTGAGGATACACCCGACAGTCATCCAAGCAGGGGCAATCTCCCGACCCAAACGAATCAAGGGGGTCCATTTAAGTCCGTCCGAATAAAAAAATACTCATTGGCCATGATCTATTCTTGGTCTAAATTTTTATTGGGAATGTGTCTAGTCGAACACGTCTCTAACCGTGGCGGTGTGGCCATGTCGTCCAGTGTCCAGTCGGTCCCTATCTGCCACAGACCACTGGTCTTTTGTGTGACATCAATGACAGCTCCTTGACTACTACGACTGCTTTGACTCATGCGCCAGTATGAATGCTAGCCGTTGGACTCTCTGCGCCGCCATGAATGCCAAAGGCCCTGTTGGCATTGATGGCTAGGGCTTCTTATGTACGCAACCATATGTACGCAACCATCTCCCCTACCACTTGTGCCATTGCGACTCCGAGGCAAGCGTGCTCCCACACACCTGCAGCCTTGCCGTCCTGGCGAAAGAAGACGACGAAGAACAACCATGAATGTGAATCATACTCGGGTGGCTGAGATCGAACACCGGCAGGCTTTCCTCCCGCCGGATCTCTGGGTCGACCCTGCCTTCGGCACTTGCTCAGACTACGACGTGCGGCGTCATTCCGTGTTCCTCGGCGACACCCAGCCGGATGCAGTTGAATACGACGATGAGGGCGAGTTGACAGCTGCTAGAAGACGGCGCCAAATACAACGATGAGGGCCAGTGAGAGCAGCTGTCAAAAGACGGTAGGGACAAGCAGTGGAAACTCTCACTGCCGCATGGCAGCAACAAAATCCCTGGCAAGAAGACCCACGATGATGGCAACAACTACGCAAGGCTTCGGGTCTCTTCGTACACATGGTGGCCGTCAAGCAGGAGACCCCGTGGACAATGGCGGACCCAGATAATTTCTAAAGCCTGGACATAACACTCATATAGTGCTTAAGATCTTTATAAACTACCGTAAAATCACAAGGATTAGGGAGCGTGTGCGGCCGGCAAGTCTGGGCAGCTGCCCGGGCAATAGGGACCTTGGGTCCGCGAGTGCCAGTGGAGCCATCAGAGCTGGACGACAACAAGACCTTCAGGCTCGGCCTTGAGGAGTTCCGAGCTCAAGGAAATGAGCCACTAGGATGGCCTTGTGATTGCTCAGCGGAAGTGGCTGCTGGCCAGGGCCTACCACACCATCAGTGAATACCCACGCAAGCATGGCCTCGTCGCCTCATCATACTAGCAACGTATGCCATGGTCACCCTTCATCGACAGATGGCAACGAAGCTGCATAGGTGTTGTCAACAAAAGTAGGTCACGGCGGTGGAAAACCCTAGCTTAGCTTTAGGGTTTTTATTACTCCATCTCTCCAAAAATAAAGGACTTCGAATTTATCTAGATTCACAATTGAAGTGGCTAGAGAATTTAGTTTTATGTTTTTCTCTTTTAATCCAATGTAATGTAAATAACTTTATTAAAAATGTCAGAAAACATATATACACGTCCAGCCACTGGATGCACCGGTCGATATAAGAGCAAACGATGTACCTAGGATTTCTGAAATCCTGCATTGCAAATATGCACCATTGCACATGCCATAACAGAAATCGAATAACCAATTTTGATTAAACATGTCTTGCCATACAACAAATACTCCCTCTGTTCAGGATTGTTAGTCCGGAGAAATAACTATGCATGCAACCTCCTTAATACCCTCCCAGCCTCTGCATGCAACCCCTAGTTGCGGTGTGTTATTCTTGATTAATGAGTAAGAGTCCAACGAACCAATACATGCACGGCAAAATTAAAATCCTAGCAATTAAATAGGAGACGAGAGGGAGAATTGATAGGCGCCTTAATCCACGAGCTTTTGTCCTCCGCCCTTCTATACCCGAAAAGAGGGAGTAACAGCCAAAAGATAAATCCTCCAATGAGATCTAAAATTTCTGTCATCAAAACTTCCAGAACTCTTTGCTCACCATTATTATACATTAATGTCACAAACTCATAACTTAACTATAAAACCGGTGCAGACTGCTTAAACTGCAAATGGTTAATGTGCCTGAAGCTGGCCCTCTCGACGGGCTGTTGCCAGGCCTGGAGACCTGAAGGTTGAGCCGATGCTAAAGATTGCTGCTTCTAGTGCCGTCAGAGTGGGGCTTCAGCAGTAATTGCTCGTAGGAGAGTCCGCCAGAATGCTTATGATCACAAGGATTGGCGCAACAAGATAACAAAAATAATCAATGCAGCTTGTATAAATCTAGGACAGTAAGGTATAATTAGTACTGCCTCCGTCCCAAAATAGATGTCTTAAATTTGTCAAAATTTGGATGAATCTAGACACTATTTAGTATATAGATTCATCCAAAATTTAAAAAAGTTAAGACATCTATTCTTGGACGGAGGGAGTAAACTATTAACACAAACCATTTCATTTCTAGAAGAGAAGTGCACTTTAATTTGTTGTGTCTTTAATTTCAAAGAGCAACATCTTATCAAAATTCATTTAAAACAGTTTTAGTATTCCCCCTGTTCCACAATATAAGCTTTTCATAGCAAGCTTAGAGTACCAATCTGTGACAAAGAACTGCCAACATATTTTCGAAACTGGAAGATAGCAAAAGACACAATGCATTTTATGTTCACATTAAAACACCAAGGATGATCAGATTTAGTTCAGTATTTAGGCCATCATGTTGGCCAATCAAACCAATAGGGAAATTAATCTCATTCATCATCTCATCCTGAACTTGAAATAGGTGTCTGTTGAATTAATGAAATTCACTACCAAGAAAATATCTAAGGGACAAATGAAAGGACAAGGCAAGAAAAAACAGTTGAGTTTTTTGTAAAAACTAGGAGGATGATCAGATCAAGTTCAGTATTGAGGCCATCATATCGGCCTGTCAAACCAATAGGGAAATTAATCTCATTCATCATCTCATCTCTTGCCCACTACTACCCAAAATAAAATAAAAATTGAATGTATGTTCTAAGAACGCAAGATATCATCGACAGGAATGCATCAGGTCTCCCAAGGTGAAAAAGAGTATGACATCATAGAAATGCCTCAGACGCAAATTACCCATAAACTCGTGTCTCCTCATATGGATTGGCCTTTTTTACCAAAATTAAATGAACCATCAAACTGAAGAAGAAAACAAAAATGAACCAGCAGGTTTTCACTAAAATAACTAAAATAAAGAATAAAAGTCAGTAGGGGAATTGATCAGATAGAGCTAATACATGATTCATTGGACATCATATTGTCCATCAACAAAAATAATTGCATCTTCATCTCACCCAAACGGATGAAAAAAAAGGGAAAACGACAAAGAACAGAAATGAATAGAATATTATGAAGGATGCATCAGATCTCCAAGGTGAAAAGAGTGTGACATCACAGAGACGCCTCAGACGCAAATTACCCATAAAACTTGTGTCTCCTCATCTGCATCATCAATGCTCCTCCCCAAAAACAGCAGCATGAACAAGGACAAACTATATAAATTCAAAAGAAACTACATATAGAAAAAAATAACAGCAAGACAATTTACAAGCCAAGGAAAGAAAAGAAACACATAAAAATGTGAAAAGAGATATGATCAGATTCGGTTCAGTATTTAGGTCATCATTTAGACCAATCAAACCAATAGGGAAATTAATCTCATTCATCATCTCATCTCTCAGCCCATTACAACACAAAACAATAGATTTTTCAAGGGAAATTACTAAGAACGGAAAAGCCATCATCTAGGGGATGCCTCAGATCTCCAAGGCAAAACAGAGTGACATCAAGGAAATGCCTCATATGAAAATTACCCATAAACTCGTGTCTCATCTGAATCAACCTGCCATTTTAACAAATAAAATAAACAAATTATCAAACTGAAGATGAAAACAAAATAAACCAGCAGGTTTTCACTAAAAATACAGAATAAAACTCAGTAGAGGAATTGATCAGATATAGCTACAGTAATAAATGATTCATTGGACAATCATATTACCCATAAACTTGTGTCTTGTCTGCATCAACAACAGCAATTTCCCCAAATAAAATAAACAAATTATCAAATTGAAGATGAAAACATAATAAACCAGCAGGCTTCACTAAAAATACAGAATAAAACTCAGTAGGGGAATTGATCAGATAGAGCTAATACATGATTCATTGGACATCATATTGTCCATCAACAAAATAATTGCATCATCATCTCGCCCAAACGGATGAAAAGAAAGGGAGAAAAGATTAAGAATAGAAAGGAATAGAGTATTGTCAAGGATGCATCAGATCTCCAAGGTGAAAAGAGTGTGACATCACAGAGACGCCTCAGACGCAAATTACCCATAAAACTTGTATCTCCTCATCTGCATCATCAATGCTCCTCCCCAAAAACAGCAGCACGAAGCTGGACAAACTATAAATTCAAAAGAAACTACATATAGAAAAAAAACAGCAAGACAATTTACAAGCCAAGGAAAGAAAAATCTCAAAAAAATGTGAAAGAGAGAATGATCAGATTCGGTTCAGTATTTAGGTCATCATTTCGACCAATCAAACCAATAGGGAAATTAATCTCATTCATCATCTCATCTCTGACCCATCACAACACAAAACAAAGGTTCTTCAAGGGAAAGTACTAAGAACAGAAAAGGCATCATCTAGCGGATGCCTCAGATTTCCAAGGTGAAAAAGAGTGACTTCAAGGAAAGGCCTCAGATACAAATTACCCATAAACTCATGTCTCATCTGCATCACGAACGCCCCTTTCCAAAAAGAAAATAAACAAATTATAAAATTCAAAGAAAACAACATAAACCAGCAGGTTTTCAATAAAAATACAGAATAAAACTCAATAAGGGGATTGATCAGATAGAGCTAATACATGATTCATTGGACATCATACCGCCCATCAATAGAATCATTTTCATCCTCATTTCAACCAAACAAATCAAAGAAAAGGAGGAACAAAAAGGAAGAGAATATTATGAAGGATGCATCAGATCTCCAAGGTGAAAAAGGGTGTGACATCATGGAAATGTCTCAGACGCAAATTACCCATAAACTCATATCTCCTCATCTGCATCATCAATGCTTCTCATGGAAAAACGGCAAGAACTAGAAAAATATATAAATTTCAAATAATATACAACCAGAAGAAAAGAGAGAGAGCAGAAAACAATGGCAGATACGTAAAGTAATTGCAGATAGGTGAAGATGAAGATCAAATAGAATAGTCACACGAGAGAATGAGATATTTGTTGATCAAGCAGTAAAAGGCCCACAACGAAACATACTTTAAACAGTCACGGCATCAGGTTTGTAGGCATTAGTGCACAAAACCAGACAGGGTTCCAGACCTCGATAGAAGCACGATGTCTGTAAACTTTGAACTCAGCATATTTTGATTGTCAAATGTCGATCACCTAGAAAAGTAACATCATATAGTTTGTTCATTGTCTATGGTCTGGGGAAAGGATCATCCTACCATCTAGAGAACAAATGGAGAATACATCGACATATTCCACATACCTTAGGACACGGATTAGTATATGTCCTATAAGCATGTGATATTTTGGAGAAACTAACAATACACTAGAGTAAAACAAAAGACAGAACATGGCGCAGACGGGTGACACTACTACAGCGTAAGATAACAGGAACTATCAGTGAAATCCCTGGTAAATCTACAGTATACCATCAGCTACTGAACCACAGCCATGAGCAAGCGACGGTGAAGCTAATCAATACGGCATCAACTCATACACGTCTGCAATGAGATATGCCCGTAATCAATTTTTCTGATGAAAAGGGCAGATCCATTCATCCGGAAGCAAAGCTCGACAGTAACTTGACCGCTTCCTAACTTATGCTAGTTCTTACACTAGCATATAGTAGCAGAGAATTCGCACAACTATGGCCCAGAAAACACATTCGCCCAGAGCGTAAGGCAAGGCAGGTTGGCTGCTTACACTTCGGAGATCCTGAGATCCTGATGACGGTAGTCACGGTACGGAGGTGGGCTGCGCGGCGCGGAACCGGTGAAGGAGGCTGGGCAGAGGGCAGGGCAACGTGGAGGTAGGTAAGGGGTGTGCGGCGGGGACGGTGGAGCAGGCGGCATGGCACCGGAACCGAGCACCGGCGAGGGTTGGCGGCGGCTCTTCTGCTCGGGTGTGTCTGCGAGGTAGTGAGTCAACAGGTTCGCTAGGGTTTGGACTATATAGACTCGGGAAGGTAAGGGTTTAGCCCGGTGTGGGCTTTAGTGAGTTTGGTGATGGCCTGATGGGATTGTGCAGTGGACTTATGGGCCGGGTTCGTATGAGCAATGATAAGACAAAAAAGAAGTTAAAGCTTTCGCTCCCCTAAAAACAAAAACAAATCCTTCGTAGAAAATGCGTTGTTCAAGAAAAAACTTGTTCACAATTTTTTTTAAAAAAAGATAAAACAGGAACTTGCTTTTTTTTTTAGGGAAAGCCATCATGGCAGCTTTATTGATCATTAAACAGATTTACATCGTTTGCCAAAGCGCTGATGAGAAAATCATGCGGATCCTCGTGCCAAACTACTGACCGAGGTCCCTCCATATTACAAGCTAAAGTATGAGCTACTATATTACTTTATCTGGGACAGTGGTAAAATTTAGCCGAAGTAAAATTTTGAGCTAGAAGACCACAATCTTCATATATGGCCGCAACCCTAGAGCACCGAGAGAATGACATAAACACTCTGGCCATATTCGCCTGGATAATCTGGCTGCATGGCAAACAGAAGTCACATGTACCCTTCTTTGACCTAAAGCTTACCCTTTCTTGTGTAGGGCTAGAAATGCTCCACAACTCCCTCCATTATAGGGTTAGACATGAATTATAACTAAGGTCCTGGCGGAGCTTCATTGGGGCCAAACCGGGCCATGGCCCGCCCAGGTTTTTTGCAAAAAAAAAAATCTACTTGTACGCATCTAAGGCCAGAGCATATTAGGACGTTTGCTGCCTTGTTCGCTGGACTCTAACGGTCTCATTCCGTTGACATACGAATAGAAACCGCAACCAAAGAGGATTGGGGTGCTTCGCTGCAGCTAGCTAAGTCTAGCAATTTAGACAGTAGATACACGGGAAATCAGGGAAATCCAAACAGGACACATGAGGCAGCAGGGTCAGCTAACCACCGCAGCTCCAGCCTGCAGGTATGGCCGCATCGGTGCATAAGCCGGAATCGACCAGTCGGCAAGCGACGCCCTGGCTGAATTGAGCTCTTTTCTTCTCCAAATTCCTTGTCTAGGTCCTTTTCTTTTTGTTCGCGAATTTCTTGATTCACTTTGGTAGCACCGAATAATTTTACCAAATTTGTTCTTCAAATTTGCAAACTGCAACATACGAGCAGCCATGGGAAAGTCCATTTAAAGAAAGAAATGTATGTGTTTTGAAAATGGGTAAAGTTGAAGAAGATCCTTTAGCACCCGCAAATAATTACTTGCTCTTGCTTGCGGAAGTATCGAATCTCCGCGAAACGACTTTGTTAGCACATAGAATGTCAAGATATACGTACCAATTTTTTTTTAGAATTTTTGAACATATTTTTAAAAAATATTAACTACTTGGAGCACATGCTCCCAGGATCAAAAGTGGGTTTCCTTTTCTAATAGTAGTTTTTTTAGAGCTTTTCTAATAGTAGTTACCCATACATGTATCCGTTATTAAACAAAATACGATATGTGATGTCTTTATCTGATTTCCCTTCAATAGTGCAATGGAAAACCGAACTCGGTTATGTGCTTCATGGTTGTTTTGTGAATGTTGGAACTTCAAAATTGTGCTGCCCATCTTTTATATGTCCTGCTGCTATTGTTACACTCACAAGTTTTGTTAGCACATGTAGTATAGGTTTAGGTTGAAATTAGTATAACTATCAATTCATTTGTGCAACCAGTAGTGCAGGTCGTTATGTTGATTGGATAGCTGTATCTACCTTTGATTTCACACAAATGTAGCCTGTAGACATTTTTTCGATAAAAAATATATATTAATATCGGGATGATACTAATAAAGAAAAATTACAAAAATAAAAGTTCCGCTACAGTGTAGACATGAGATAGTTGTTTGGAACCATGTCCTTTAGTTTCTTATGCATAGATAGATGCTATGGAAATCAATATTTTTTTAATGTACTCAATTTTCCACGGTTTCAACAATTCTAAATTAATTTATATTAGTTTCTTTTATATGACAATATTATATTATTTAACACGTGCATTGCACGTACACAATTACTAGTACTTCAGAAAAAATTGATTCACGAGTCATGACTAATGTCTAACGAAGTGTTGTGTTTCAGAAAAATTTTATGTTTCTTTTAGGCTAGCCCGCCCTTGATTCTTGTTCAAGCTCCGCCACTGACTAAGGAGCATTGCTCATCTTCCATATGTGAAATCCAAGGCGTCTCCCTTTGTTGAAATGACTACAAGAGACCTCAACTCTTGCCAATCTTTCTTCCGGGGTTCTATTTGTTCATTGTACCAACCGAATTGAGAAAAGGTGTCAATTGAGAGTGGCATTGGAGAGTGTAATTGGATGATGATTTCGTGTTGGCTTTGCTAGTTTTCTTCCTTGTATCTTGTTTTCTCTGCAAAATCCCTTGTGTTCTTCGTTTTTCTCTTCAAGTGTTCTTGGGTGAGTCGAGAAGATCACAACCCAACCCGTGTGAGATCTCGTAATGGTCTATTTATAGAGCTTGAAGGGATAGTGGGGATCTTTGTTGCTGCTACTGTTTATACATCTAGTTCAACCGAGAAAACGGCAGAAGTGAATGATAAGAATCAGATGTTTGTAATGGCATATCCAATGGAAAATTTGAAAGGAGATTTTGGCATAAAAGTACTTGCTCTCTTGGGCGATTATAGGCAGTCCTGCATACTCTTAAGAAAGGAATAATGACATGCACAATAACTTGACTAAATTTGTGTTTAAATTTTGTTTAATCATACGTTTCCAGTGACAATAATAAGCAGCAAAAATGTGAAACACATGCTAAGAAATACATTTTATTTACTAGCTTCATTCCCAACGGGGTTAACATGCTCTGTTCCAAAACAAGAGCAGACAGCACAGCGATACTGCATGAAGAAATGACTCGGCATACTTCGTACACCATGACACATTCTACTGAAGAAAAAAAGTACAAAAAACATAAAGATTTTGCATCCTGGCCATGAAAACTTCAAGACCTCTTTGCTCTACTATTATACAGCAAAGTTCCAACATCTTAATTTGTCAAGAAACTACAAAGAGTACATAAGCTTCAAACTACAAACTGTTTATGCTTGAGGGACTGCGGGATTCTCAACGTCACTGGCGGCATTATGTTGTCCCTCTTGCGCGGCTGCTGGTTGTCCTGAAGGTTGACTAGACACCTGAGCACGCTGCTGCTGCTGCTGCTGCGCCACACGTGGCCTGCGAGCACGGCTCGGTTGAGCTGGAGCGATCGTCCTCCATCTTAGTATCTCTACGATGATAGAGTTGCCGATCATACCCACGCCGAAACCAGCAAAGGTGGCCAATATGATGGATATCACAGCTTGCAAATGGAGCTGCAACAGTTTCCAAGCATCAGTACTTGCACAACAAATTGCTCATAATTAACCTCAGTTTGATGTGTGAGGTACGCTCGGCGCTTACATATCTGTAGAACAGATGGGTGAAGAACACAACGAAGAGGAACTGAATCGCCGCATAGATCCAGACGTACTTTCTCGCCACTACAGAGTTGGAGGCAGACAAGTTAAGTTACTACCAATTCGCACCAAGAACATATCTAGTTGTCATGCTGTGTAAGATGATTAATGGCATACCCATGCTGCTTGTTGTCAGTGATGAGAACAAGCCTAGGATACATGAGAAGGGCAGTGATATTGCCAGGGCAGCAAAACCATTATGCCCAACCTATCAGACACCAGAAATAAAATTTGTTGATCAATACATATCCACGAATGCAGGGAATTTGTATAAGAAGTCAACAAGAGAGAGATAGCTACCAGTAACTGCTCCAAGAAGCAGAAGTAGGCAAGAATGCTTATGATCACAAGGATTGGTGTTCCGTGCCACAATCTGTGTAATATAAGATGACACGAGAATCACACGTCAGGTCGCATAAATCTACGACTGTCAGTAGGTATTATCAGTATACTATTAGCACACATCATTCTATCTCTAGAAGAAATCTGTATCATGATCTGTCACGACAATGCATCAGATTGGTCTTCTCAAAGTAGGTAATCAAAGTATCCATATAATATCACCAGGTCCCTCTCCAAGGGTGGCACAGGTGTTACCTGACTCCAGATGAGGAACACAAACGTTTCAAGTAAGGCTATGAATTTGAGTAATATATATAAACTTGCCTGTACTGAGCGTATCGTGCCGCGTTAGCGCCACCGTTGCCGACACGGCTCGCCTCGCCACGCACGCTCTGAACACGTAGAAGGGTGACCGGAAGGTTCTGGACCACGGCCTTGCACACCTCGCAGGTCCTGGTGCCCTTGATGCTGAACCACTTGAGGGCGCAGTCCTTGTGTGCTAGAGCAAGCTCACCCTTGCAGGAGCACTCCAGCTTCATGGTGCCGCTCCCTTCGGACAACTCGACCATGCAGATCCGGCACACCGCCTCTTCCTCCGCAATGTCCTCTCCGTCTTCCTCTCCGGCACCTGCATGGAGCAGCTAGATGATGTTACCGATTAGCACCCGATACATTCTGAACCAAACTTGCTTCAGGAACTCTGCATGTGTCTGATAATAATACAGTAGTAATAGCAGAGTTCAGACTGAAGGCTGTGACAGTGAGATGTATGTCTGACAGTAAAACCCACCCACCTGATTCGGTTGGTTCTATGTCCGGAACGAGATTGCTCGGCGCGGTGGGGTCTCGTGGCGTCGAAGGGACCACCCGGTACACGCCGCCGAGCGAGTTCATCCTCTTGATGTTTTTCATGGAGTTGAATTTCTTCATGCTCATGGGGAGGGACTGCGAGCGGTTCATGCCTGCTTTGTCCTGCCCAAATGGAACCAAAATGACACAAAACTGAGCAACAGACATAATTTCAGCTCATCCCCACAAAGTTACAAGAGAATATAATGCTTACAGATACAGTGGCAGGATCATTTGGAGTCTTATCGACCCCGTGCAACGAGAGGAAATTCGGGCCGGAGACGCTGCCATCGTCGTCCACCGGCATCGACGACGTCCTCGCGATCCTCGTGCCGAAGAGCCTGGAGAAGGAGGCCTCGTAGCCCCTGACCGACGACTTGAAGCTCCCTCCGCCCGGGAGAAGGCTCTTCACCGTCTGCCTCAGCATGAAGGACGGCGTGCGCTGCGGCGCCGGCGGCTTGGGCGGAGCATCGACCCCGGGCGTTCTACTGCTGGTGCTGGAACCGGGTGTCGTCGGTACGTAGTCTGCTGCTGCTGCTGCTTTCGACGCCGTGCCGCTCGCCGTCGGGATGTCGATGGCGAGGTGCGGCCTCTCGGCCTGCTGCTGCTGATGATGATCAGCAGACGCGGGGCCGCCGCCTTGCATTGGATTTGCTCCAACTCCAGTAGTGGTAGTACTACTGCTGCTGCTGCTACTCTCCTATCAAATCAAAGATGAAGAACAAGAAGCAGAGAGGGAAAAAAGGCTTCAGTTCGATTGACAGAGAAGCAGCTCTGGTTCTGCGAGCCCAGGCCATAAGAACTGGATTTAAAATTGGGAGGCGGGACAGGATAAACATCGGAGCACACGACCATGCCGTGCCCTGCGCTACTGACTACCAGAATTAAAGAACCCACGTGCAGACGTGCTCCTGCTCTGACTCCGCTCACTGACTGAACCCCGGCCGGCCATGAATGAATGGGACGAGACGAGACGAGACGAGCTCGGCGCTGGAAAGGGAGGAAATTGATTTCTGATTCACGAGGACAAACCTGCTCCTCCCGTGGAGAATCCATGGCGTGCGGGCAGTTCTTCTTCTTGGGGAGTAAGTTGCCCAAGAAGACGCACACTCCTCTGCCTCTTCCTCTTCTTGGTTGGACGGAGATAGGCGGTGACGATTGGGCTGTGGTAGTGGTACGGGGAGGGGAGGGGATGCGATTCTGTTGGCGGAAGTGGGCGATGATTAGATGTGACCGGGGTCCGGGGGCCATAAATAGGGGAGGGAGGTCAGAGGTGGGTGCGGTTGCGGTGGCGGCGAGTGGAAGAAGACGGACCGGAAGCAGCGGTGGTAGGCAGAGGGGGAAGCTTTTTTTTTTTTTTTTTTTTTTTGAGAGACACAGTATAAACGCAGACGCTCATAATGCGTACATACACTCACCCCTATGAACACACGCACGCGCACCCTATCCCTATGAGCACCTCCGAGAGACTAAGCTGGCGGGTCTTGAGATTGACGAAAGTCACCACAGGCGCCTCGCTATTGACGGAAACGTCGCCTCCCCCTGAAAAAATATTCCGCCTTTATGAGGCACCAAAGCGTCAAACCTGAGGTTTGAACTCTGGTGGGCTGAGGGTACCACTGCCCTCCTAACCATCCAACCACAGTTTGGTGTTCAGGGAAGCTCTTTTTCGGATCTCCGTGCGTAGCCCCCTGCTAGTGGCGACGCGTTACTGTTAGAGTGACTACTAGCTCAGTGGTACTGTATCTCACCAAGGCTGGCACGAACGTTGAGACTTGTCGATGACTAGGAGTCTAGTCTAGGAGTAATAGGAGTACTTGCTCTTTTCCCAACCCGTGGATTTCGTGAGGTCACGGAGGAAAGGGCTTCCAGAAACAGTTCTTGTTTTGACGAGGAGCCGAACAGGCTTTTATTTTGCGTGCTGGGCAGGTTTATGGTACGTACACAGTAAGAGCTCGTTTGATTTAAAAGAATGGTGTGGGATTTTTATAACATTCAAATCCTTAGATTTTTTTTTACACAAGTCTTTTGCTTCGAAGATTAAAATTCTTAGAAACCATTTCAAAGGATTCCTTTGTACTTTAGTTTGGACAAAAATACCCATCCACTCCAACCCGTTTTTACAATTTCTTTGATTTTTCTGTGCAATCAAACAATACTTGATCCAACATCGTGTAACTTTCCAATCATATAGTAGGGTTCAAGTAGACATGTCACTCCAACATACTCCCTTTTTGGCCCATATTAATTGACTTGGATTTTCAAAATTTGGATGAATCTATATCTAAATAGTGTCTAGATTCATCCAAATTTAGACAAATTTGAGTCAACTAATATGGGTCGGAGGGAGTAGCAGTTTTACTATTCCTGTATAGGGATGTAAATGGTACGGATAATTTCCGCTCCAAATCCGCATCCGCGTCCGTTTTTGAGGATATGTATGCCTTTTTAGATATCCGGCGGATATGGATGCGAATGCGGATATTTGTCGAGCAGATATCCGACGAATATGGTAGAGGATATGGTATTGATGATATCCGACGGATAAGGATAATCCGACATTTTATGCGGATTATACGAGGTATTTAAATAGGATAATCCGATATATTTAGCATAACCACAATATTTAGACAATCTAATTAATTTATTGGCTAACTATACATGCACGTTATACTATGCTAATACTAATCTTGCACTTTTATACTGCTGATATCTAGTGTTTCATGATTTCTTGTCATTTTTTGCATAAAGTAAATAATATTTTATTTTTCTATGTGTATTTGTTTAATTATCCTTTTCCGATCCGAGTCCGCTCCGAATACGATCCATATCCGCAATCCGATGTAGTCCGCATTCGAATCCGCATCCGGCTATTGTCCGCTCCGATCCGAATCCGCCAAAAAAATATGGTAATAACAATATCCGATCCGATCCGATCCGATCCGTTTACATCCCTATTCCTGTATTTTGAGAACCCTACGAATCAAACGATCATGGTTCAGAAATTTTACCGTTTTATGATTTTTAGGGTCTTTATAATATTTCAAAATTTTGAAGTATATTAATACTATGACAGTAGTACAAAAAAACTAACTAGCCATTGGCTTGGTTGGTGGTGGTATGTATGAATGTTATGAGTTTGTACAAATTAAACTCGGCATGTTTTCTAAGCCATAAAGTCTTTCTAATTTGTTTAATTCCTTATGGTAAGGGTACAAAATTATGGTTAATTTGTAGGATTCTTAGGCGAATAAAAGTTTCATAGACATATTTAAAAATAAATAAATCAGCAATTTGGGGAAGTACACCCCAATTTATAGATTCTATTCCTAAAATTCAAAAAAGAATATAAACATCCACATTTTACTACATAAACTGTTCTGTATATACCATACATGTACGAGAAATGTTGCACTGAACACCAGGGCATCTGCCCATTTTTCAACAACCATGTTTCTAAATACCAAAATATTCCAAAAAATCAGCACGCGTACATCTCCACAAAATATGTGCATAATAGAAAGTTCCATGAAAAAACGACATTTTTTCTTCGCTGGTGTAAAAAGGCAAAAAAAAATGCGCGAAAAGTTTATTTTCAAGCACCGGAATTTGTCTTTTTTGGAGTGTACACGTGAAATTTTGTTAGCAAACCTTTGTGTTTTGCACACATATTTGCAGAGATGTACGAGTTTAAAATGCATTTGTTTTAACAGGGGAAAATGCACTTGTCTTCAGTTCGTTCCCTGTCATACATGTACCTACTATAATCGCATAGTTCGATTAGGCACACAAAAAAGTGGAAGAGATACAACCTAGCATCCAGATAACAACAAAAGGTTACCGGAGTTCAAACCCCGGGTTTGACACTGTGTTTTGTATAAAGGCGAAATATTCTTTCAGTGGGAGGCGATGTTCCCGTCGACAGCGAGGCGTCCGTGGTGACTTCGTCAATCTCAAGACTCAATCTACCAGCTTAGTCTCTCGAAAGTGCTCATAGGGGTAGGGTGTGCGTGTGTGCGTTCATAGGGGTGGGTGCATATACGTGTTGTGAGTGTCTATGATTGTACCGTGTTTCTCAAAAAAGATAATAACAAAATAAGCTTCTGGCTGTGATAGGTTCGGCACACGTAGACACGCTCTCCCTCCTTTTTACTCAAGGGAACGGCCTTGATAAGCCAAGAAGCTGCAAATAGAAAGTGGGTACAAAATTACAAACAGATCCTTTGCGTCTATAGCCCTGACTAATCTAGCATCTGAAGAGAAGACCTAAAACATTTGCAAAAAAGACCTTAAAGACAAAACAAAAAACGCAATCAAGGCACTAATCTTCTTGGTCCTCTCCATCGTGGGTGGAACTTGATCGCCGGCCTCCTCGTCGTCGCCGGGGACGAACCACTTGGCGAGAAAGAGAAGGGAGCTCCGACGAGAGACACCGAACAAGGCCTCCAGACTGGAGGTTGAAAGAAAGGTCGTCTTTCAACCATAAGGTCTAGAGGAGAGACAAAACTCGCCATCGTCTTCGAGCCCCTGCTGATGAATACCAACGGGCGCAGCTTCCGGAGGGTGAGGGTACGCACCATCGCCGTCGTTGAGTAACTATTGTAGAGGGCGCAAACCCTAGAGACCCTCGGCGCCACCTCCAGGAACCAGCAGTCGCCCAGCTATCGTCCTCCTCTTCCTCGCTGCCACGGCCGGATGAGATGAAGGGTGAATAAGCGAAGCCACCAAGCAGACGGAGACGACGCTAGTTAGGGCCTCAACAGATATTGAGCTGGACTCGCTCCACCCCTTCCCCTCGACTCCACGGCAGGCTAGAAGGAGGGCAACAACACTGCTCGCCCAACTCCGTGAAGGGAAACGCCCGCCAAGTCTCCGCTTCTCCTTCCCGCCAGAGCCGACCGAAGCAACTCCATAGGACCATCTCAAGAATGCTAGGATACAACATAGCTTTATTTGAGGTTGTCACGCTCGCTGTCATCGTCACAAACTCAGGAACAGTGGGGTGAGACCCTAGTCCCGAGATCTATCTGCAAAGATCTAGGAAAGACCAGCCTACGGGCAATAAGCACACAACTATAAAAACTAACCCTATCTACTTTGGCGTTGCTCCCTATCCAACTCCGGTCGGCTACTCCGGCAGAAAGGACAAGGGAGGGGCTCGACCGATGGTGGCGCCCTCTCAGGGACTATAGCGGAGCGAGAGCAGGAAGGGGGAGAAAAGTCCCACTGCTCTCCCTCCTCGGGGTCACACGAGCGGCTTCGAAGGGCCCAAAAAACCCTAGAAAGCCCTAGATTTATGGCCACCATGGTTGCTGCCGTGGCCCAGACGCTGAAGATGGAGTGCTAGGAGGTGCACCCACATGCAACATTTACATGTGGAGAGGCGGAGCGCCCGTCATCTGGCACAGAGGCTCCACGAGGCCGGACTATCGGTGAGAGACCGGAGTGGTGGTGACATAGCAAAGCTTGCGGTGTGGTAGGAGGTGCATCGAGCTGCTAGGTGCCCGTGCATGTAGGCAATATCTAGGCTGAGCGGGTTGCGGGGTCATCTACTCATGTCGGCTCCAATCCGCTCCCAATGTGTGTAGTGTTGGCTTGTTGAGCGTGGCATCGCGATGACATGGTGCGATTTTTCGCTCATGGGGTGTAGCGCGCCTTTCACTTGTGGTGTCGCACCGGCAGGCTCTTGCTGAGTGGTGGTAGAACATGGGGATACAACAACGACAACAAGATGATGCAATGGTTCTTCGGCAAGTATGGGTTGTATGCCATTCGCAGGCTAGGGTGGTTCGGTGTGCAGCAATTCAGACAAAATTCCTACCCGGCTTATGTCGGTGTTGGCGACAATAACACCTTTAGGTGTTGTTGACCTCCATGGAGGCATCGCTGTGAAGCTTTGGCATCTCCCCCACCCTCAGGGTGTTGTCTCCTAGTGAAAACCATGATTCGGCATGCTGGATCAGCGATGGAGGCGTCTTTGATGTCGCTTCTTATTTGAAAGCATCGTGTTGGAGACAAGACTTTGTGGTGGACACGGTCCTCGGTGCCACGCTGATGTTTGGCATTGCTTAGGGCATGAGCCTCCAAGGCGCTATGTACACCCATGCTGGTACTTCCAAGTTGGTGTATTCCTCAAGACTGGTCAAGTTTTGCCATATGACCATCATCTAGGCGCTCAAAGGGAGGAGGGTGTGTTGCCTCGGTAGTCTAGATGAAGTGACCGTTCTTTGGTCATAACCGAGGGGCGTGGCCTTGTGACTTTTGTTGCAAGGCAAGTCCTTGGTGGTTGTAGTCGTGTGTAGTGGCTAAAAATTAGCGATGCTCGCTGAAAGCCGATGTAAATATTATTATTATTTTGAAAAGGAGAACGGAAACCCGACCACTGCATCGAGCGATGCACACGGCCTTAGAAGATGTAGATACAAAGATGGATTATTCTTTCTACGGGTTCTCGGAGAAAAAAAACAAACGGGCTTTGTATTCGGTTAGAGGGTTACTCTCGTCCTGGCATAGGGACGCACTTATCGGTATCATGCCATGTACTGATATAACAACATATAAAGGCGAGAAACGCGTACTATATTTCTACAGAATCAACAACTTGTGACTTCCGTTCCAATGAGAACCGTTGAAAATTCGAATCTGTTTGACAGAGATATGCACTAACTACTACTATGATTTGAGGCATGCAGGCCAGTCTTTACAACGCGGGAACTTGAATGCAAGTTGCGTTAGATTATGACGTGCATGATATGTAGTATCTCTCATGATATGGAGTATTATGCTTCTTATGGCCAAACAAAATTGCAGCTTTGCACTATGTAATTAAATCGATGAGTCCATGTGCCAGGGTTTTGCATATTATTTTCATATAAAACCAACTATATATTTTTTGAAAAATTAAAAGCGATCATCGTCTCGGCCACATGCCCTTAGAGAAAAGTGATCATCGTCGTCTTTGTATAAACAGTAGGTCGATAAAGTCGATAAGTAGAAGATGGAACGGTATATACACTAAGGAGCTTAATTATACTTTGCGAAGAAATAATGAGCCTGCCTAGAGGAAGATTTATGTCATTTTTATAAAAAGATCAACTGATCTATTGACAATCATCTAAAGTAGTATAAAGATCTCAAAAGATAATAAAAAATATAAATAGGTTTTTGAAACACCTAGCGACGACTAGAAAAATTACTAAGGCTCTAAAGACTAACACATCAGAGAAGCAACCATCAACATAGGTAGATCTGAAACCACACCAATGGAAAAAAAAAATCTGACAGGATTTCAGGAGATTAGCTACACCCAACTCCACACGTCTTTCACTAGCGATAGGGGTACCACCAGAGCAAAGATACGATGGTGATGCCATTTTTCTTACTTCAAAGTAGCCTCCGATCCCGTATCCTAAAAGCAGATGGATGGAAGAATAAGAGGACCGGTGTGCACTCAAAAAACCACTCAAGCTACGTGGCAACATCCATGTGATTAGTCCGATTTTCTATCGAGAGAACAAAAGGAAAAGAACTCCATTAGATAATGCATGCATAAGGCTTTTTTTAAGCAATTGGTGAAGATATAAAAAGCGAAAGAAAAGATTGCTCCTAGAGTTCAATATATATGCAGGATTGCTTCCTCGTTTTCCAGAGAGAGACGTGTCAATGACAGGTGTCCAGCTCGACTGCCACATGCGCTAATTAATCTCTCTCGACCTTCCTTACGTGTACAGATATGTCAGCACCACACTCTCTATTTGATTCACACACAGGAATTTGGGTCTGATACAAGTATTTCAGCAGGAATTGGGGAGGAAAATAGAGCCAAGGTGGAAGGGAGAGGATACAACAAAGGGGCAAGTAGCAGAGCCGTGTTCCGGTTTCTTCTTCCTCCCTCGTACGCATGACTCAGTCCTCATCTTGTAGCCTCAGCGGGTCCACGCTGCAGCCGGGTAGCGCTCGTTCTCCCGTCGGTTGCGCCGTGGTCGCTGGCCCGGTCCCTCTTCAGGTACATGGGCTCTTGGGCCCATGAAATTCCCCCTTCCTTTAGCAGCGGCTTGTCCCCAAGCCAGCGCACGTGGAAAGCGAGTCTTCAACTCCAACAAGTTCTCCCAAGTTGCCAGCGACGCCGGTAGGCCTGACCACTGGATTCGTGCTTGCTCGAGGTCGTTCTTGCGACGGCGAACTTGACGAGTTTCCAGCACCCGTAGCGGAACATGGTGATGGGGGGCCGCATCATCCACAGCTGGGAGCTCCGGATGAACAACCGTCGGTGGCGCGCCGCCCCGCAGCTGCGAGACGTGAAACACGGGATGCAGCTTGGATGTCTCTGGCAGCTTCAGACGATAAGAGAGATCTCCAACTTTCTGTTCCACCTGGAAGGGGCCAAAGAAGCGAAAGGCGAGCTTGGCGTTGGCGCGCATGGCGAGCGAGGTCTGCACATATGGCTGCAATCGAAGATAAACCCAATCGCCGACTTGAAAGGATCGATCAGACCTCTTGCGATCCGCGAAGTGCTTCATGCGAGTATTTGCGCGATGAAGGTGCTGGCGAAGCAGGGCAGTCACCAATTGTCGTTCCTGGAGCCAATCATGCAAATCTGTCACGACCGGTACAAATGTATCTGAAATTCCCAAGTACCGTGGAGGGTGACCATAGAGAGCCATAAACGGAGACATCTTTATTGCCGAGTGGTATGTAGTGTTGTACCAAAACTCTGCCAACGGTAGCCATTTACTCCATCTAGATGGGCAAGAACTGATAAAGCATCGTAAATAGGTTTCCAGGCACTGATTGACTCGTTCCGTTTGCCCGTCAGTCTGCGGGTGATACGATGTGCTCATGCGCATCTCCGTCCTTGATAGTTTGAACAGTGATTGCCACAGCTGACTTGTGAAAATCTTGTCACAGTCAGAAATCAGAGCTTCCGGCATACTGTGCAACTTGAACACTTGGTCGATGTACAGCTGTGCCACCTGCGCTGCAGTATAGGGATGCGCAAGAGGCAAGAAATGGGCGTACTTGGTCATCTTGTCCACTACCACCAGGATAGAATTGAAACCCGCCGAGCGAGGTAAGCCCTCCACGAAGTCGAGCGAGACCACCTGCCATGCTTGATCGGGAACAAGCAAGGGTTTCAGAAGTCCAGGGTAGCGAACATGCTCTGGTTTTGCTTGTTTGCATACTGAGCAAGCTTCAATGAACTGCTGCACCGATGGTTTCATGTGTGGCCAAGCAAACAGATGTCGCACCCGTTGCAGAGTGGCATGGATCCCTGAATGCCCGCCAATTGCTCCCGCATGAAAGGACTGCAAGATTTTTTGTTGCATAGCAGTATTACCACCCACCCAAATTCTTTTCTTGTAACGGAGTAGGGGTCCATCCCAGGCTAGATGCTTCACTGGACTGTCAGATTTTCCCATCTGGAGCAGAAGTTTCTGTGTCACTATATCTCGAGTGTAACCGTCCCTAATTTCTTGAAGCCAGTCAGGGGTTCCCACTGTGATAGCCAGAATCTCCCCTTCAGAAATTGCAGGATGCCGAGATAAGGCATCAGCCACTTGATTCGTGCTGCCTTTCTTGTACTCAATGGTGTATTGCAGTCCCAGCAATTTCGTGAGTGCTTTTTGTTGCCATGGAGTTGTTAAGCGCTGTTCATCCAGGTGAGACAGAGCTCGTTGATCTGTTCGAATAACAAATGGGGATTGGCGCAAGTATGGGCGCCAACGATCCACAGCTAGAAGAATTGCGAGACTTTCCTTCTCATATGTTGATAGCTGACGCAGTCGAGGGCCCAATGCCCTGCTCAGATAGGCCAGGGGTGACTGTCCTGCATTAAGACAGCGCCAATGCCGCAATCACTTGCATCTGTTTCCACCACGAATGGGCGTTCAAAATTGGGCAAGGCCAACACTGGTGCAGTCAGTAAAGCTTGTTTCAGAGATTCAAATGCCACCTGATGGTCCATTGTCCAGACAAAAACTTCATTCTTCTTTAGCAAATCTGTCAGGCAACGACTAATGAGACCGAAATTTCTAACGAACTTACGGTAGTACCCGGATAGACCAAGGAATTTGCGCACGTCTTTGGCATTAACAGGTGTTGGCCATGTTCGAACCGCCTCAATGTTCTTGGGGTCGGTTGCGACACCCTCTGCCGAAATGATATGCCCCAGATATTTGAGCCGCGGCTGAGCAAAAGTGCACTTGGAACGCTTCACCTTGAGATGATGTTTGGCTAGAAGCTAAAAGACAGCTCGTAGATGTGCTTGGTGCTCTTCCAATGTGGAACTATAGATGAGTATATCATCTATGAAGACCAAAACACATTGGCGCAAGAGAGGGGCAAATATTTTGTTCATAGCGTTCTGAAACGTGGTTGGCGCACCTGTCAGACCATACGGCATCACCATGAACTCATAATGACCCTGATGTGTCTGAAATGTTGTCTTATGCTCCTCTCCCGGCGCCATGCGAATTTGATGATACCCCGCTCGCAGATCCAGACTGGTGAACCACGATGCCCCCGCCAATTCATCCAAGAGTTCGTCAATGACGGGTAGAGGGTAACGATTCTTCAGAGTTAGGGCATTGAGGTATCGGAAATCGATACAGAAACGCCATGTCCCATCCTTCTTCTAGACCAGCAGTACTGGCGAGGCAAAGGGGCTAGTGCTAAAGCGAATAGTTCCTTGCTTGAGCATATCTGCTATCTGACGCTCTATCTCATCCTTCTGCTCCGGGTTGTAACGATATGGACGCAGATTCACAGGTCTTGACCCGGACAACAGAGTGATAACGTGGTCAAATTCACGGGGTGGAGGCAGGCCCTTTGGCTCATCAAAGATAGTATCAAATTCAGATAGCAACTGAGTAATGGAGAGGGGCAATCATTTTGCTCATCTGGTTTCTTGACTTCTCTCAACTGAACCAAGTGACAGATAGAGTCCATCTTATCCAACGCCTCCAACTGGTGTGCAGTAATTTCTGGGCAAGTAGTCGTGTTGGCGACCAGACCTTGTAACTGTACCGCATGCCCATGATGCTCGAATGCCAATTGTTTTCTGCCCCAATGAACCTTCATAGAACCAATACTTTCCAGCCAATCCATGCCCAAGATAATGTCATAGCAGCCCAAAGGAAACAACCTGAGTGTGGTTGAGAAATCCACCCCTTGTGCTTGCCAAGCACAATCTGGCACTTCCAAGTCACAGCGGAGCACTCCCCCATCGGCCACCTTGACCTGCATAGGGCGGCATCGCCTCACTGTTGGCCAGGCTGCTGCAATAGCTTCACTGATGAAGCTGTGGGTGCTGCCTGAGTCAACTAGCATCAGCACCTCGCGATCTGCCACCGTGCCCTTCAACCTGACGGTGTGCGGTGGCTCCACACCTTGCAAAGCAGCCTCGGATATCACACAGAGCTCGGCGGGCTGATCATCCAGTGAGGAATCCGGGTCCGTCTCACTGGCCAGTAAAGCCATGAGCTCCTCCACCACGTGTAATGGGACTGTCGGACCACATGTGTGGTCACGAGCCCATTTCTCGCCGCAGGTGTAGCAGAGTCCATGAGCGCGCCGATACGCTCGCATTGCCTGCACCTTGTCGTCAGTAGATGGTGTTTGCGCACTTGCTGCGCCGCGTCGGTCTTCTGCGCGCGCGCCTGGGAGTGATGCAGACAGACCCGGAGGCCGCCCTCCTGGCGGCAACGGCAACGGAAGTGCCGTGCGTGGTGGCGGCCGAGAGTAGGTGGCCGATCCACACCCCACACGCGCGGCCTCCCGAGTGAGCTCCATCGCCTCTTCCTGCAACAAGGCAAGAGACACGGCAGTGTCCAATTCTTTGGGTTGCTGAACCATTACCACTACACGTATATCAGAACGAAGGCCATCCACAAATTTGGTAACAAAGTATAGAGGATCCCACGAATTATGATGAGCTATCAAATTATTCATAGATGCCGTAAACTGAACTGCATACTGAGCTACTGTTCCTGTCTGACGGAGACGAGCGAACTGTCTCAGCAGAACCTCAAACTCACGTCGACCAAATTTCTCACACACCATAGCCACAAAATCCTCCCATGACTCCTTGGCCGGGGTCGGGTGAGGAATAGGCCCCATGACCGAACCCCGAGCTGTGATGTCGACGCGGTGGCCACCGGGCCTGTGACGCCCTTCGTCACCAATTGAGGATTGGTCCACCTCCACACGGAGACATGGACGCCGCTCCGAGGAGGAGGTAGCCGGTGGAAACGCAGTCGCCGGGGCGGCCGCTTGGATGGTGAGGCGCTCGATATGTTGACGTAGATCTCCCAGGTCCGCTTGCAGCGCTCCGACCGCCTAATCGACCTTGGGCTTCCAAAGCGCCAGATCGACAAGCGCCGGCTTGATCTCCTCCAGCGAGACCACCTTGGCCTCTACCGCCTCCAGATGGCCAGAGAAACCGTCGATTTTGTTCGATTGCTCGCGGATCGCGGTCAACACCGCCGCCACCTGGTCCTTCAGCTCCAACTCCGCCATGATTTCCTTCACCATCTTGTAGCAGAGCTGTGTTCCGGTTTCTTCTTCCTCCCTCGTACGCATGACTCGGTCCTCATCTTGTAGCCTCAGCGGGTCCACGCTGCAGCCGGGTAGCGCCCGTTCTCCCGTCGATTGCGCCGTGGTCGCTGGCCCGGTCCCTCTTCAGGTACATGGGCTCTTGGGCCCATGACAAGATAATGAAGTCAAAACGAGGTTGACGAATCGACTTTTATGGTCACAAGAGGCTGTGAGATCAATATCCATTTGTGCCACAAATAGAGACCACACAACAATGGCTCACAGGGGCAGGGGCCGGCAGGGGCACGAACCATGAGACTACTCGATGACTAGGAGTAAGCCTGTGCATTTCCGGTTTCCACGGGTTGTGCTAGTTTCTGAAACCAGCCCGTACAGGAGCGGTTTTGGCTGGATTGGTTTGGTGTGTACTCCAGTTTAGGAGACGGCGCCGCTCGCGGGTTGAGCTGCTGGTTGGTTTTAGCGGTTTTGCACGGTTTGTGAGATTCTGAATTGGTAGGAAGTTGGGTCGTTAGCTCCCACGGGATGATCGGGAGATTCCGACCCACCTCCGTCTCAAGCCGGCACGACCTCTGAGGCGCACGACGCAGCCATGGACGACAAGTACCTTCGTGAAATCGTGGTAAGCTTCTTCCTCGCCATCAGTGCGACTTCTCTCGAGACTCCCACAATATAATGCTGTGCCAGCCGCTGGGATCAGGAGCTTGCTGTTGCTACTTCTTCACGAGCTATGCTAGTGGGGACGTGCGGTGGATGTGCGGTATAATCGGTTTCACTGGGTCCAACCCGTCTCAAACCAGCTCATGATTATTTTTCGTACGGTTTGGTCGGTCTATTGCAGCTAAACCGCCATAAACTGTTGATACGGTGCGGTGCGGGTTGGGCTGATGGTTTCGCCGGTTTGAGACAAAACAGTGCCCAGGTTTAACTAGGAGCATACTTTTTCTTCCCCCAACCAGTTGATTTTGTGAGGTCGTAGAGAAAACGTCTTTCAGAAGCACACAAACTTGCGAAACTGGCTTTTTGGAAGAAATGAAGATGTTTATGCAACAAAAATCCATATATTCTACCATGTTATGTCAAGTCTTCTCGACGTCCGCCTGCATCCCTATGTGTCCGTTGTTAAAGTATGATCCAAATTCAATTAAGGAGGCCAACTTCTGACGAGCGGAGAGACTAGCGAGGCCCGTCACCGGTAGGTTTGGGCCGCCGGCTGAGATAAGTTGCATCTTTAAAAATCTTCGGCGTTCATAAACACTCCCCGATATAGTAAAGTTTTGCTGGCTGACGCCCGTGGTTTTTTCTCTTTTTGTTGGAGAGGTTTTTCCATGTTAAATTTGTGTCCCCTTGCTATAATTTTTATTCGTTCTTTATTATTTGCTTGTCACATTATAACATATGTAGTACTACAGATTATACAACATAAAGATCTGAACGCGTTATATATTTCTCCAGAATCAAAACTTGCGACTTTTGTTCCAAAGAGAACCGTAGGAGAAATACGAATCCATTTGAAAGAGATGTGCACTAACTTTTATTTGGGGCCATGCAGATAGAACGCGGGAACTTTAATGCAAGTTGTGTTAGATTATGACGTGCATAGGGTATATCCCTTGCATGCTTCCTACGGCTAATCAAATTTGCAGCTTGAACGCCAAGAAATTATTCGGCGCGTCCATGTGCCAAATCCAGCAAATCCTTAAACATAAAACCATTATATATGTTATGAAAAATTATTTGTGATCATCATCACTTTCATGCTGTCGTTAGGTTGATAAAATTGCCGAATAGAAGAAAATTAAAATACATGTACTTATAAATTATAATTAAGATCATAGTTTGCGAAGAGATATTAATAAACCCCGTGTACACAAATATTGAGCTTATAGTTTACTGTCAAATTAAGACTTCTTTAATTGAATGTTTTTGCTATCTTCTATATATGAAGAAAAAGCACGTATTTGCTTATTACTCACAAAAAAAACAGGAAAATGGATTTGGTTTACATAAAGCGAGCGCATGGATGAACGAATGAGACGTGCGAAGTGTGCCCACTCAAAAGGGCACACTCAAGCTACGTGGCATCATCCATGTGATTAGTCAGATGATCTTCTATGGAAAGAGCTCAAAATGAAAGCAGCAATAGATAATGCTCAAGACTTTGTTTAGCATTTTGTGAAGATGCAAAGCGAAATCAGGATTACACCTAGGCTTGTTTTATGCAGCGTTTTCCAGAGAGATGGAGGCGTGTCCAGCTTGACTGCCACATGTACAAAGTTTTCTCTCTTTCTCTTTGTGAGTTGTGACGTGTACATACGGATAAGAAAGTCAAAGAGGTTGACGATAGGACTTGTATATATATGGTCGCAAGAAGCTACTCCCTCTGTTTCAAAATATAAGATGTTTTAGGTTTGTGAAAAAAATGTATCTAGACTTTTTTTACTATATAGATTCACTTAGGTTTAGGTTTAGAGTGAATCTATACACTAAAATAAGTGTAGATACATTTTTTTCACAAACCTAAAACACCTTATATTTTGAAACAGAGGGAGTACGTAGCTGTGAGTGAGATGAAGAAGCTGTTTGATAGAGGTCTGCACCGACTATAATCTGAGGCCATGCACGCCACGTATTTGCAACGCGGGAACTTGAATGCTAGTTGTGTTAGATTATGATGTGTATGATATGGACGAGGGTTTAGAAAAAAAACAAATTTCTGGTTAGTTATTGCTGCTTATGGGCAGCCAACGATCGAAAATTAACAAATTTACTACAACTAGCATTGAATTTTGCAAATTTAGATTGTTTTACTACAAATTTGCAAATGATTGATATACTCCTACTTGTTGTGTCTGCGGAAAGAGATTGAGCCAAGATTGAGTTTGCTTCTGTAAAGCGAATGGATTTGGATGTAGAAAAGAGAGAAGTGATGAGAGGATGTACTGTACTAACAAAGCCACTCTTTTCTGTCAAAAAAAAAAAAGCCACTCTTTTCTCTCACTAAAGAAAAGGCCACTCAAGCTACGTGGCAACATGCCTGTGACTGGTCTGATTTTTCTACTCCCTCCGATCCATATTAGTTGACTCCAATTTAAATGTATCAATCACAAAAATTTATCTAATTACATCTAAATTGAAGTCAACTAATATAGGTCGGAGGGAGTATCAAAAAGATAGATAACGCACACGGCTTTGTTTAGCAATTCTTGAAGATTCAAAGCGAAAGCAAGATCTTGCACCTAGGGTTCAATATTCACTTGGCGACACGTGTCCAGCTTGGCTGCCACGTGTGCTAATTATCCTTTCCTGGCTCTTGCTAATCTTTTCTGACGTGTACGTACGGACACCAAAGTCAAATCAATGTTGACGATATATAAGTGGGAAGATCATTTCCATTCCCAACAGAGACCACACATTGGATGCGACTGATCCCAGGAGATTTGTATGACATAAACACATTGGACGCTTAGACGGCTGCAACGATTGGTGCTAGCATTTGATAATAATTTTAAAAGACGCTTCTCTCCACCACACGATTCGCATCCAAACCAAAAATGAAAAGGGTATTCTGGTCACTGGCCAGACTTCGTTTGACATCGCACTCACCTGCTGCAGTTAGATTTGACACATGCCAAACTGAAGCAGCTGTAATCATCCACACGTCTCTGGTTCATGCAATTAAACACCAAATGCCTCTTTCAACTCTTAATACATGTGAGGTTTCAGGGCTAAGAAAAATTACGGCATTCAATTCCCTGGAAAAAGTATCCCGAATTGTGTTTCGTAGAAATATTTCTGTATTTTTGGTGGATTTTTACATACATATTACTGTATAACTTTATAGTCAAAATCTGAGATTTGTTTTGGCTCCCAAGTTTCTAGGGAGCCCGGAATTTTGTATGAACAAAAAATGGCAAGTGTAGGTTCAAAAATACTTTTGAGTGTATAAATACATATGTGTTCTTACATACCTGGAATTTTCGTTAAATAATATGTTATATTTTGGGTGCTAGAACACAAATATTGTTGCTCAAAAAGGCAAAAAGATGCTGTATTTGTTTGTTTCGTGTAGATCACATATAAAAATACATTCGACAAAAAAGTATTAGTCATACATAATTGATATTTATGTGTACTCTTGTACTACATTTTGAGGGTTTTTTAATTTAAAAGTGCATTTTTCGATTTTAAATGAAATTGGGCTACATGGTGTGGCGACCTAAAAGTATTTCTAGTGTCCATGTTTTCTAACTTTGGCTATGAGCATGTGTCAGCAAGCATTTGAAGTGGATATACTAAAAGTAGTATCCTTGGATTTTTCATGAAAATAGTTTGATAATGTTTTCTCTAGAATATTAATAATGAGGATAATAATACTACCAGTATAATTTCCACTAGCATACATACACAAAGTAATGACCAAATATACGTGTTAAAAAATTATCAAAATCTAAAATATCTTATAATCTACTAACAGAGGGAGCGGTAGTACTTTGCAGGCACATTGTATGATTGAGTCGACATTAAATTCAAGTTCTGACATCTAAAAGGTCAAGGAGAACTTGCTTAAATCAAGGCATTATTGCCCGGCAGCCGACAAGAGGGAAGAGTTTGCACGTGCTGACCCGTTCGTCTGATCAATATACTCCACGCAGAATCATAACCACCACCTGACCACCGGTATAGTTGTTACAGTATTTAGTTGCACAGAATTTATATAGGAACTGGCCTCTTCTTAGGGGCAAAGGTTAGGGTGCCCATAATGGTTGATTCCTTGAATTACAGTACTCCTGAAACCGTGCAATTTCAGCAAAACATAACTGTAATTTATAACCTTTCAGGTCAGATATGGATTGGCGTGAACATGATTGATGTTTAGTTTCTAAAGTTCTACTCCATATATATGATGAAGTGAGAGGCGAAGACAGTTGGATATTGATGGAGGGGTATAACAATATGAGCAAGATTCAAGAATGTTTCAGTAACTTACAAATAGAAAATCTAAAAAAGAAAATGAAGTGGCGATCTTGTAGCACACACTCACTTTCCTAGTTGCCAACCTAGATGCATTTGGCATCAATAAAGGCATGTGTTCCTCTCAGCTTAGGATGATATGATGCCGGACCTACCACACCCTCTGCTTTAATTTCTATCATCTTGGGACGATTGAGATTGCTACTGCAATTGCAAGCCATTGCTTTCCTGTGGGCACCAGAAAACGAAATCCACTCGTATCTTTCCCCATTGCATTAGATACTTTTGTACGCATTTATGTAGGCCATATGTTTGCATGGTTTGGCCAATCGGTAGGAACTCAATTTTTCTCAGGACAAGATTGCAGTCATCAGGAACTTAAAGTCTGTTCAGCAAAGTTTCTGCCAACAAATAGGACCAGTGACTTATTAGGGTTTTCCCTGACCAGAACGCCACTGGACCATTAGAGTTTTGGCAGTAGCAGATCCAGGTTACTGGTCAAGTCACGGCATCCGTTTAACAGGAAAATAAATTGTATATGAGAGTAGCAACACATAGGTCTCCATACTGGAAATTTGGTATGGTTCTCAACAGAGATAATAATCTCTAGACTAATACAAATGAACAACAGACTACTTTGTTCACCTCTCGAAAAGCATGACCATCTCGCAGTGCGAGGTGTGGGGAAACAAGTCGACGGCCATGGCTCTCTTGGGAACAAAAGGCTCCGACATGGGCATCGACTTCGTCCTCTGCCTCGCGAGACCAGCGCTGCTCATGTTGCGCCATCCACGGTGCCCTTTGTTCTTTTCCCTGTTCTCTGACGTGGGGGTGCAAAGCTCGATCGCGTTGGCCATTAGAGTGTCTGGGTTGCAGGAAATGTACCTGGTTAAATGGGAACAAAGAGTAAATGTTAGAGCAGTAATAAAAACTACATGAGAGTCCAGTACTAACTGCAACCAAGTTGGGAGTACCAAACAAGTGATGCGTGTTTTTCTTTAATTTTAGAGACTGAGATCGGAATAATGCATGCTTGCTGGAGACAACATGATAACTTGGTAACGGGAAACTTTGTTCTCTAAGCACCACTATAAGACATAGTAGCAGGTATCGGTATCGGGATTACTTACACTAGACGACGAATGCGTGGATGAGTCCTCAATACCTTGATCACCTATAGAATATTAAGAATGTCAGCTTGATCTTCCACAAAAAAGTTGGTAGTCCAATCACAAGAAGAATGGCGTACACAAAAAATAAACATATTACAGGTACAATTGATCTGTGCAGGTGCTTCAGTCAACTAATATGGTGCTCATTATTAACATGAACTTGACAAGTTTCATACATTGGGATCACAATGCAGGAACAGCTTCATAGCATGATAATTTCATAGTACTAACTTCAAATGTATATACTTTCTTATTATTATTCTAACACCCCAGATATCTACCGTACCAGGCAGCTATACCACATTACTGTAATTATCACTAGTTCTACAAAGAACTCAAAAGTAGTCTAATCTGCTTTGTTTATAGGAAGTCCAAATGTTCTAATGATGTTTCTAGGGTGCCACAATGTAGGAGCCGAGTGTTCATATACTCTTGTGTTTTACTTGGTTTTTAGGTATTAAGTAAGCATAGACTCAGGTGACTTAAGACTCACAAAACTAAATGTAAGACTTCATAATTATGTTCAATAATCGGCTAATTGTCTAAGCCATTATATGCTAGGTATATCTAAAGTATGTAAAATATGTATGTGTATCCAAATGGCGGTGAGCTACTCTTTCCCATGCATGCCCTGAGGGTCGTAATGCATTTTATGAATTGCATGGATGTCATAGCTGCCCCTATGAAGAAAGGACTCAGCCAACACATAGTGTTTTTCGTAGACTTGTGATAATTATATGGGTGGGGTAGCATTCCCTGGTAAGATAGGTCGGCAGATATCTCGGAAGTTACAACTACAGAAGACAAAACCAAGACCTGTGAACTACTTATGATGCAAGAGCATTGATGGGTTAACTATTACTTGCGAGCCAAATTCTAGCAATGATGAGTTGATGACAGTCAAAACCAACATTGCACCAAGGGTTGTGTCACTAACTCATTATGCTGTTGGGCTTGGGCATATGTTAAACATAAGCATTTTCAAACATAAAAGTAAGAATTGTTTATGATTAAGAAAACTAAAGATTGAAATTTACTTACAGTAGGGTGAAGCCCGGCACGTGGAGGGTCTACAATAGCAACGAAATTCTTGAACTGACATGCAGTATCAGCAAGTGTGTCTTTTTTAGAAATAGAAGAACCATCCTCGGGTGTTTTAGTGTGCTCCAAAGAGTCAGCTGATTTTGTGGCAATGGACTCATTGATCAATGGTGATGCTTCCTCACTATTTTGATTACCAACAGCCACATTGCATTGATCATGTCCACCTTCCAACTCTTTGCTAACCATATCCCCCAAGTCCCCATTTATTTCATGACTAGAACAAGTGAGAGGATCAGCCGATTTGTCTCCCAGCTGCTGACTTTCACCATTGTCATTTTTCTCACCCGAACTGTCCATAGCTTCACCATTATTCTCTGTACCATCAACTATATCTTCATTTTTTCCTGTAGCACAAACTTCTGAAATACTTTCAGAAACCGCAATGTCCTGCTGTGGTGAACCAAGATACTCCGTGAGAAGAGACCCCATCACATCTTCGGCCTGTTTATTCCCAGGATGGGGATTCAGGTGACAGTATTGTGGTGAGTACAAAGAATTGGAAGTCAAAGGTACAAGATGACCTCATGGTCACTACACCAGAGTAACAAAATTCTTCGTAAGGGTAAACAAGTCTCACCTTTCCGCAGACAAAACGGCAATTTTTTATACCATTGATAAGAGCATTTCTCTGAGCATCCAAAACTGCCGATTCATTCATTTCGATTCCAACAACCTAGCACATTAACAATGTAACTTAGAGAAATATATTACAAAGCAATGATTGAGCCATCTAACATGAAACATATTGAAAACTGCATTCTATGCTGTACTGGAAATAAGCAATATGATGAAATGTACACAGGAAATCACCATTCCAACACGATGTGCTAATGTCAGGCCAATTGTTCCAGTCCCACAACATACGTCAAAAAGTAATGTGTCTGAATTGAGATTGGCCCAGTCACCAGCAAGGGTGTACAATCTTTCTGCAGCAAGAGTGTTAACCTGTGTAACTGTGAGTCAATACCAAATTTAACCATACAGCCCAATTGACAAAGTAGTTTTCATTTCAGCCAGACCTGGAAAAATGCTGTTGGTGATAAGGAGAACCGAAGATTGCTGATGTGGTCGTGAATTCTTGTTTGATCCACTGCTCCCTCTTCTGATTGGCGTACTTTGGGCACCAATAGTGGGATCAGTGGACAGTCAGCTGCTGCTACATTTGATATTCCTGTATGATCCTGCATGAGTAGTGAAGTTTCATTAGCTGTAAATAATTTCAAGAATAACAAAGAAGCACACTTATCGAAACAAACTGCAACTGACATGTCTAAACTCGAATGAAGAATTATAGCCATAAAAGGCACTCACTATGTTCTTATAATCATGACGTTGTTGGAAATCAGCATCGCAACAGATTTGACAACAACCTTTTTGCTAACTTTACGTCAATAATAATGAGATTGCATAAAACAGAATAGTATGCTTTTGATGACAAATATACTAATATCATCTCCATGTTTTTCTAAGAATGAAGTATGAACTCCATGTTTGTGTATCTCAGTTGGCAAAGTTTTATAAGTTTGATTACACGTGTTTTAAGATGACATGTTTTAGAAATGGAGAGAACACACTGCAAAGTTAAGTTCAGACAGTAAAATCTGCAATCCCTCCAAAGTTACCAAGTGGCTACTGGGCACTTGGGCAGTATGTGGAGTTACAAGTTATAACACACATTAACTTAAAATGCAGCAATAGTGTGATAGCTAGAATAACTTAACAGGCATAGGAATTAAGGAATTCCTGAAAGGAAACATGTACAGAATCATAGTTCTGGAGCAGCTGTTCGAACTTACTTGGACTACTATAGTTGTTAGAGGCAATGGAGGCGAGCATGTTGTGGCCCCTTGAACCAGCGCCGTGGACAACTTGGTAAACTCATCTTTCATCAGTACCTCATCAACACCTGTGGAGCACACCTGGTAGTATAGGAAGTATAGCAATTCAGTGGTACTACCAGCAGAAACTGCATTGAACTGACGAGCACATCTCAAGTTCAGTCCAAACTACCTGAACAATAATCATGACTTCAGATATTTGTGTTTCTGCATCTTGTGCAACAACCGTTTGAGCTGGACTTCTTCCCTCTCGAACCTAATATGGCACTCATAGTCAGTGTAAGAAGTTATCCGCACCCCGATGAACAAAATAAAGAAATTCCGTTTGCAGAATCTCAATAGAGAAAAGAAACAGAAGCATCAGATAGAGATTTAAATGCTTAGCGAGAACACACCGTGAATTGGCGCCAAAATCCTGAATTATCAACTCTATTCCACACGGGTAAGGTTGACAACTGCAGAAACTCTTGGAACATGAAAGCATATTTATAGGAAATTCCTGAAACATTTGGGCAGTCCACGGGTTCCTCGACAGCAGTCACACCTTCCCTGAGATTATGTTGTATCAATCATTAACGCTGGAAAAACAGTGATTAAGAAGAAAGAAAGAGGAATCAACAAACCAACCTGAAATTCCCAAGCATAAACCCAACCGTCTTTTTGCCCTCCAAGGAATGTCCCACAGAGAACTCACACTTGTTACGATACCCATCAACCACTGGGGACTCCAGAATACCTTCAAGCTTGCATGAAAGACCACCTGGATGGTCGAACAGACACTTAGCACAATCTAGAGAGCAGAAGATCATATACTACACACGCAGAAGAATGAAAAGTCATTGTGCAGACTGCAGCAAGTGTACGAGGCTTATATAACCGCCGGTTACCTACAAAGAACTGCTATCACCCATATGAAAATGGTAGGATACAGACAGAAAACAACCTTTTGTAAGATTTCTTTGTTAAGAATAATGAAATGACATGCGCCAAGTACTCAAGATTAGTGGTCGAGTCAGAAGTGCAAAGCTAACAGACTCACAGATTATATCTATGTTCCAAAGACTCAAAGACGAATATTAACAAAAGTTGTAATTTTTTTCCAATAGTTCATTGGGAGAAAGCCTGACACAACGCTTTATACTCAAGCAAGACAATTTCTGTATTTTTTGGTCAAGAAACTCTAAATAGCAGTGAAATGATATTGGGACGGATGCAGTACTGAGAGTGAGAATAGCACATCAATAGTACAATATACTAGTAGTAGGATGTTACCAATTTGCTTTGATGCGGAAATCCATTCTGGAAGGAGAACGCCATCTGGGCAAGCTTTCTTAGCATTGCGAGTCTGCGGTATAAGAGAACAAAATAAGTGATTATAATTTCACCAAATATATGGATGATCACAAATTTAAAATGGTAGATGGACATGCAATTGATCTTACAAGTTTCTTAAGTAACTGTGCAACTGAATTTTTTTTGTGTTCTAGCTGATCCTTGTAAGTCATATGGGCAAGTGGGGTAACTGCGTCGCGCACAGTTCTTTTATTTGCTACTGCCGCTTCAGGCCCAGATGTTCCGTCAGCAGGAGCAGCAGCAACACTACTGTTTTCTGTTGCCGCTCCATTTCCAGATGCTGATCCTTCTGTGTGTAACTTTTGATGAGACCTACGGTTGGCATCTACTATCTTTATTTCCTTTCCACCAGATCGATTCTCCTTAAGGACCTACTCGAGTTGTGAGGAAAAAATCATTGTCACTTGTCATATACCCAAACATTTTACCAGCACGAACCAATATGGACAATTACCTCCACAGCATTTTTCAGTTGTTCAATACTTTCAAATGTCACAAAACCAACAGTCATCCCTTTCTTCTTCTTTGCTACTGCATATGAGATTCCCTGCACAACCATCATTGGAGTTATGGCACTAAGTTATCATAAAAATAGATAAATAGAGTATAATCCACGAGATACATATGCACTTTTAACCTTTCTGAAACTTTTAAAGATTTAACCCGGAACATGAACATGTTGTTTTCATTTCAAGTTTTCAGTTTGTGATCCAATTAATTTTATATAAACTATAATTTTCATCGAACCAAATCCGAAAGGAACTCAGTGGCTGTAGTCATTATTATACCAGATGTTGTTCCATTGATTTACACAAGAATAGTTTGTGTTAAGGTATTTCAAAAACAAAACAAAAACTAAGAAGGGGTTACTGGCCCAAAAACAAATTCTCAAAAGATGCAACTTGTTATGTGCCAGCATAACCTCTTAACAACTTAAAAAAGAAAACATATACTCCCTCCGTTTCAAAATATAAGATGTTTTAGCTTTGTGAAGCAAATGTATCTAGACTTCTTTTAGTATATAGGTTCACTAAGGTTTGGAGTAAATCTACACACTAAAAGAAGTCTAGATCCATTTTCTTCACAAACCTAAAACATCTTATATTTTGAAACGGAGGGAGTAGCAGATAAAAAGCCATATTTTTCTATGAACTAAATGGCAAAACATGGCAAGATGAGCAACACGTCACGCTTTTGTACCTAATTTATACAATTTATACGCAACCAAATCTAGCCTCATGTGTCTGAAAACACGACATGATAGTCCACTGGGCATACTTGGGGTCAAACATTGTGAGCCGGTAATCTGCTGTCAGCTTACAGCGATCAATTACAGACTGGCTCATGTTTGGTGGTATCCATGATATGCTAACTAATCTGAGGATCTAAACCCGCTGAACTTAGTCTTGCAAAAGCCCCTCATCCTTGACCTTGAGCCACTTTGTTTTACAGCACTCGGGTCTAGTCAGTAAATTATAATGCATTGTTACAGCTGAAACAATCTTTAGTCACTCCTTCTGAGCTCAGACATCAAAACCTAGATTAGTGTTCTTATAAATTAGAGTAGATGCCTCAACTAGTTCTGGAACATTCCAACTGAAATGCTATTGTCAGATATCAGTTCTAGACTTCTAGTAGGGACTTCAGTTCAATCTACAGTTGCTCAAGTTAATCCACTCTATACGGCTTCTTCATCAGCAGACTAATTGATGATCCAAACAAAGCAGGAAGTATCAAAATAAGCAATGCTTGCCTGCTCCTGGAGGAAGGACTTGAGCCTATCGTTGACCCAGTGCCTGGAGAGACCGACCAGGCACTTGTCCAGTGACTCCTCGTCGAAGGTCACCTCCTCCTCGGTCTCCTCCTCGGAGACCTTGCGGAGCTTCTTGGCGCGGTCGGAGGTGGGGTCCCAGGTGCCGTCTGGCCGGGGCCGGAGCTCCTCCTCCGTGTGCGCGTACCGGCACCCCTCCCCGTGGCTGCACCCGTCCGGGCCGCCGCCCCGGCGGCGGAAGAAGGAGCAGAGGCTCGTCTTCGACATCGGGTGCAGCTGCCTAGCGCTGCCGTCTAGGGCGGCGGCCTCCTCGACAGCTGGGGCAGCGGCCTCCTCGACAGCGGAGGCGGCGGCGGAGGCTGCTTGTGCTTCATCTCCGGTAGGTTTCTCCGGCGAGTCCTCTCTCCTGCGCTTATCCCCAGCGGGGGCGGCGACCTCCTCGACAGTGGAGGCGGCGGGGGAGGCAGCTGCTGCTTCATCTAAGGTAGGTTTCTCCGGTGATTCCTCTCTCTTGCGCTTATCCCCGGCGAGTTCAGTCTCCTCCGGTTGCTGCGGCAGCGGCGGCGGCGGCTGGGTGTTGTCCTCCATGGCTGCGTGGAGGGTTGCGAAAAAGGTTCAGGAGGAGAGCTCCTGCTATTTTTGATCGAGGCGGCTCCTTTTTGGGCCTTGTTTTGCTGGAAAGCCTTTGAGCCACGTATTTCTAATATGGGCCGTTTTCATTAATGTTATTGCAGAAAAAATATATATAGAAATCACCCCCAAAATAACCCTCCTGAGTGCATTTATGCCACATCAAAGGCAGATAAACCTCCAATTTAGAGTTGAGCGTGAAATGTCGGTAAATCGGATGGTTTATGCTGCCGATTTGGATATATAGATGCCCTTATTCAGAGTGTAGATCCGGCCATTTCCGGTAGACAGTAGAGCGCCTGGAGCGTCTTCACTGGCATGCTGTTTCTGTTCTTGAGCCACGGATAAGATAACTTTTTTTTTCTTGCGTGAAGGTGAGAATAAGATGTCGGTCGGCGTCATGCGTTCCAAAATCCAAAGAAGTTATGATCTGAGTGGCGTGTGCAAGCAGGAGCACCACGCACGACACGCAACTTTGGCGGTGGATGGGCACGCGAGGTGACCGTTTCTTTCTCCGGTTTTGGTTTTTTCACGGATGCGTCACATTTACACGCGGCGGCCGCACGAGAGTCGAGAGATGATTAAACGTACGTATGGCGATCGAGGCGACGCGGTGCCGTGCCCGGCCGCGTGCTGGCCGGTGGCCTCCGCGCCGCGCGCATATAAAACCTTTGGACCTCCCGCTTCGTCTCTCACCTCACGCAACGCACACCTCGCCGATCTCCTTCTCCTCCTCTTGACTTCGACCTGAAGCAAGAGCACCGCAGCCGCGATCAATCGAGCTCGACCTCCTCTCTCCTCTCCTCTACCGCGCGCAGAGGAGGCGATCTCCGTCCCATACAACGGTACGTTGTCTCATAAGTAGCATCCATGATCCCTTCGTTGCTCCGTGGATGCTTATCGATCGCTCTTCAGTTCTTATACGGCGATCCGCCTGGTTTTCTGCAGACGAGCTATGGCGCCTCCTCCGGGCTGCTGCTATGAAACCCCGCCGGCGTTTCCCGACTACGAGCCCGACGGGGTTCTCATCATCGTGAGGGTAGATTCTAGTGGTGGGGTGTATGTTCAGACTGAGCCACGTCAATGGTACGTACGCTCCCATATCTCTATGGGTCTCCTTTTTTAATCCTGTGCGAGCTAGCGGCCAATTAATTATTCCATTTCTGCTGGCATCGTTATGCTTTTGGTCCACCGGAAGAGGACTTTCCCAAAAAAAAATATTGCAGTTTCCTTGGCTATCAAGGTTAATTTTCAATACTAGTTTCTTTTCAGGAATTTTGAACTAGTACTAACAAAGTTGCACTATTGATTATTCTAGCGCCGATGATGAGGGCTGGGGGAGATGCATTGCAGAAACGGCGACCTCTTCTGAAGCTCAAGGCTCTGCCGCTGCTGGACGAGATGGTCGCACTCGCGCTTAGGCGCCCCTTCTCCCGCGCCGCCGACTCACCTCCAGCGACTACAGGGATCCCTTCCAAGATATAGTGCTTATCTTATTTGCTTTCAGCTGTAATGAACAAATTAAAGTACTACTGTATTGAGCGCTAATTTGCTTTTGGCCCTTATTAATTGAGGCTTGGTTTGTAATCTTAAGCTGGTATATATACCTAGCAAACCTATGTTATTACTGTCTCGGCTTTAAAACTGGACACTGCTGACGCACCCTTTTGGCGACAATTTTGTTAGTTGACAGCTGCTTATTCGGCTCTTTTAGAAAGTTCAGTTTCGTCAGGTAGGAGTTATGTCAGTTTGATAGCTAGTTTGCTTAGTAATTTAATTAGCAAAAGGATAAAACCAAGATGCGACTTGGTCCAGGTAGTTAGTCAAGATCAACGTCATGATCGGATTGTGCGATGGCACGGCGTTAGACGGTCGTGGCGATGATGCAGGTGCATGTGCGTGTGAGGTGCAGCACACACGACTTGTTCGTGTCCTGAGTTTTAGCTATTTCTGTTAGCTTGTACAGTAAAGAAAGAATAAATAGATCGTGTCTGTGATTTCTTGATCAACCGTTGCCGCGTGAGTTGTGATTTCTTGAACAAAATTTGGCAATGCTCTCGGCTCGGCACCCTCCGAATACAATATTTGCAATTGGTTGACGGCGAGGCATAAATGTTGGACCGTGGATCAGCTTGAGAAACGACGGGTGGACCCGCCGTGCTGCTTGCTCTCTTTGTGATCAGGAGCCTGAAACCATCTCACACTTGATCACTGGCGCTGATTTGTCTGAGTATTTTCATGGAAACACGTACGTCTTGATTAATTCTCTCGGACGAAGCTGATGAGCATGTTTTCATAATCTTCTCTCACTCTCACGCCCGTGCGGATGGACGCTATTTGCTCAGGGTGATCTGGTACCCCACGTCGACTCAAACACGGAAGCGCAATAAGACTGCTTAGTCAAGCCAGGAGCCTTCGTCGATGATGCCCGACTTATATATTCTTCCAATTGCAATGCAGGAGCATGTACGTCAGTGGTGCCTGATAATTCCCGATCCCATGCCTATGTATTTTAGGAAGTAGCCCTTGAATTGGGATAGAAAAAATTGGGAAAGAATTTCAGCCCAACCTCTGCACCAACTAGAAATGCACGCAACCACTAATATGAGTATCATGATTTTTAGTTTTGGTCAAGCATCAAGGCTAGTCCTCAGGATAAATCGCATGGGTATTGGAATTTATAATTTCGGTTAAGCACCAAGTCTCCTCTAGATAAATTGCATGAGTATCGGAATTTTTAATTTGGTTAAAAACCAAGCCGGTCCTGAGGATAAATTGCGTGAGAATCGGGACTTTTAATCTTGGTTAGGCACCAAGCCTGATCCTCGTGATAGGTTACATGAGTATCAGGATAGTCTGATCCTCGAGTATAAATAGGAACCTAAATTTTGGTCCGCGAAGACTTAAACCTAGGTGTTGGGTTTGTACATCCACTCTCTCAACCAGCTTAGCTAGGATCACTGTCCCAATTCTACGACGTGGCATCTACCATTCTACAACAACTAATCTCGGCGGCATGGTGCAAGGGGTCTCTGCAAATAACGTGGGATGATGGACATGTGCATGACGATGGCGGCGTCGTGGATAGGTTTGGCAAGGTCAATGTTATGATCCCTCTTGGAGATGGCGGATAAACTATGTAGTATCATACACATACATTTGTTTGTATACTCATGTAATGCCCCTTGTAATACCCTACCAACTACATTTACAAGAGACCGACCCCATTGGGTCTAGGTCATACTTTATCCAATACACATTGTTACCCACGCCTTTCATAGTATCAGATTCGGCGGACATACAGAACCCTAGATCGGTCATCTCGTTGCTCACCCTAATCCTATGCTACATCCATCTCGATGGATACCTCTAGCACCATCACGACGTCGTCCTCGCTCAGTTCCGCTATCTCGAACTCGCAGAATTCCCTTAGCAGTACTACGAGTCTCGACACCATGTCCTCCGCCATGCGGATTCTCCCATCAGCCTGGCAAACCAGATCAAGATTGAACTAATCATCGCAAATTACTTGTTATTGCACACACATGTGATTCCAATTCTACGGAGTCATCATCTGTTCGATTTTGTTGATGGAACCCTACCGTGCATATCGGATATGATCCCCACCCTGACGGCTGGTACTGAAGGTGGTGCTTCTTCGTCGATCACCAACCCAGCCTTCCTTGCATGGTACCAACAAGATCAGTCCATCCCGTCAGCGATCATCTGCACCCTCTTCGAGAGTGTGGTCAGGATTATCATGAATCTGACTACATCGCGAGAAGCATGGACACCACTGGTGCGAGTTTTGCATCCCAAACCACGCTTCATGCGATGCAAATTCCCGATGCTCTTAGGAAGGCAACGAAACTTGATTCATGTGCGATTGTTTTCTTCAATAAAATGAAGGCACTATCATACACCTTGACGGACATTGGCTAGCCACTCAAGATGGACGAGTTCACCAGCTTCCTAATGCAAGGCCTCGATAGCGAGTATGATGCTCTAGCTCAGATTGTATTTGCTTGTGCACTTACTGATCCAATACCCGTCAAAGATGTCGATGCCCAACTACTGGCAACCAAACAGAGGATCGAGCTATAGGAGTTCATAGCATGGAAAACAAAAATTTCTACCGCATACAAACAAACAAGCCAAGATCTATCTACTAGATTGTAGCAACGAGTCGATAGAAGAACTCACCCTCGAAGATTCCAAAGTGTTTAACGAGAGCAGATTCTCGTGGGTGATGTAGTCATACTCTTGCCGATCTCAAGATCGTGTAGACGATCCTTCCGGCAGCGCTTCCGCAGTCGGTCACACGTTCGGTACTCGATGAAGACCTTCCTCTCCCTTGTTCCAGCAGGCAGCAGAGGTTGTAGCACTCTCCTCGCGATTCCGGCAGCACGACAGCGTGGTACCGGAAGTAGAGGGGAGATCTCGCAGGGCTTCGCCTTAATCCGGAGTGAGTATGGTGGACTATGACAGAGGCCTTGGCGATCTAGGGTTTAGAGGCACCAAGGAGAGAGGGCTAGGCCGGCGGCTAGGGCTTGGGGAGGGCCCCAACTCGGCGGCTAGGGCAAACCCTAGGGCAGCGGCGACGACTTGGTGGCCGGCGGCTAGGGTTAGGGTTTTGGTGGAGAGAGGTGTAGGTCTAGAGGGGCACCCTTGCCCCTCCTTTTATAGGTGGGAGAGCGCGGCCAATAGGGAGGGAGTCCTCCCCCAAGTCGGCCTCCTTGGCCGGCGGTGGAGGGAGGAGGACTTCTCCCCAAGTAGGTTTCCTACTCTCCCTCCACCAAGCAAACTTGCCGTTTGACTTTTCAAATTGGCGTTTGACTTTTCAAACTAGGATTTGATTTATCCCTTTATTTTGCTCAGCGATGATACCTAGTATATGATGCAACCATTCCACATTGTTATGACACATTCATGTACCCTTCCCCTTCGGAGTGCCGGACCTTCTGGAACCTTCTAGAACATTCCCTATGAAAACACCGGAATCATTCCCCAACTCCGAAACAGGACTTTCCTTATATGAATCTTATTCTTCGGACCATTCCGGGTCTCCTCGTGATATCCCGGATCCCATCCGAGACTCCGAACAACATTCGGTCTCTTACTCATCATTCCATAACTACTCAACAACATCGAATCCTTAAGTGTGTCTCCCTACGGTTCGTGAATTATGCGGACATGATCGAGACACTTCTCCGAACAATAACCAATAGAGGAATCTGAAAATTCATATGGCTCCCACATATTTCTACGATTACTTTGCGATCGAATGAACCACTTACATACGATACCAACTTCCCTTTGTCTCACGATAGTTTACTTATCCGAGGTTTTGATCGCCGGTATCTCTGCATACCTAGTTCAACCTCGTTACTGATAAGTACTCTTTTCTCGTTCCCGTGGTATGTGATCCCTTGTGATCCTGTCACATGCTTGCAAGCTAATTGGATGACATTCCACCGAGAGGGCCCAGAGTATATCTATCCGTCATATGGATGGACAAATCCCACTCTTGATCCATGTGTCTCAACCCATACTTTCCGAACACTCAATGCCACCTTTATAGCCACCCAGTTACGGTGTGGTGTTTGATGTCATCGAAGCATCCTTCCAGTGATGGTGATAAGCATGATCTCATGGTCGAAGGAATTAGGTTACTATGTATCAGAAAGCTTATAGCAATTGAACTATTTAAAATGACTTGATTTTTATGCTACGCTTATCTATAGGAGTATGTCCACCATGCCATTCTCCTAATGACATGATCTTGTTATTAATAACATCTCAATGTTCATGATAGGGAAACCACAATCATTTATTAATCAACAAGCTAGTATTATGAAGAGGCTTTACTAGGGACTCTAATTTAGTTTACAAATCACATAAGTATTAATGTTTCCTGGTTAATACCATTATAGCACGAATGTAAACATTTATCATAAACACAAAGATATAATAATAACTACATTTATTATTGCCTCTAGGGCATATCTCCAATAGTCTCCCACTTGCACTAGAGTCAACTAATCTAGATTACATGGTAATATACCAAACACCCATGGCAGTTTGGTGTTGGTCATGTTTTGCCCTCGGGAGAGGTGTAGTCAACGGATCCGCCACATTCAGATCCGTGTGTACTTTGCAAATCTTTATGTCACCATCTTGGACATGTTCTCGAATAGCGTGAAAACGTAGCTTGATGTGCTTCAGCTTCTTGTGTGACCTTGGTTCTTGCGCATTGGCTATGGCGCCCATGTTATCACAGTAGATAGACATTGGGTCCAGCGCACTTGGAACCACACCGAGCTCTGTAATGAACTCCTTCATCCATATCGCTTCTTGTGAAGCCTCCGAAGCAGCTATGTATTCCGATTCAGTTGAAGATCTCGCCACAACGCTTTGCTTTGCACTCCTCCAGCTAACTGCTGCACCATTCAAAGTAAATACGTATCCAGATTGAGATTTAGAATCATCCGGATCGGTGTTCCAACAAGCATCGGTGTAACCATTAACAATGAGATGTTCATCACCTCCATAAGAAAGAACCATATCCTTAGTTCTTCTCAAGTACTTAAGGATGTTTTTGACCGTTGTCCAATGATCCACTCCTGGATCACTTTGATATCTGCTAGTCAAACTAACAGCATACTGGGCAACATGGCATGGCATGGCATACATTAGAGATCCTATGGCTGAGGCATAGGGAGTCTTACTCATCATTTCTCTATCTTCTGTCGTTGCTGGACTTTGAGTTTTACTCAAGGTCGTATTGGGCAACATGGGCAAGAACCCTTTCTTGCTATCTTCCATCCAAACCTCTTTAGAACTTTGTCCAAATATGTACTTTGTGACAATGATATTAGGCGTCTCGATCTATCTCTATAAATCTTTATGCCTAATATGTAAGCTGCTTCGCCAAGATCTTTCATTGAAAAACTATTATTCAAATATTCCTTGACACTATTAAGAAGGTCCACATCATTCCCAATCAACAATATGTCATCTACATATAGTATTAAGAATGCTACAGAGCTCCCACTCACTTTCTTGTAAATACAAGCTTCTCCATAAGTTTGTACAAAACCAAAACTTTTGATTACCTTATCAAAACGTTGATTCCAACTTCGGGATGCTTGCTTCAACCCATATATGGACCGTTGAAGTTTGCATACCTTGTTAGCATCTTTAGGATCGACAAAACCTTTGGGTTGCATCATATACAACTCTTCATCAATGTCTCCATTGAGGAACGCCGTTTTGACATCCATCTGCCATATCTCATAATCATAATATGCAGCAATTGCTAACATAATCCTCACAGACTTTAGCTTCGCTACTGGTGAGAAAGTCTCATCGTAGTCAACTCCTTGAATTTGTCAAAACCGTTTTGCGACAAGTCGAGCTTTATAGACAGTAACATTACCATCAGCATTTGTTTTCTTCTTGAAAATCCATTTGTTCTCGACAGCCTTCCGGCCATCCGGTAAGTCCACCAAAGTCCATACTTGGTTTTCGTACATGGATCCAATCTCGGATTTCATGGCATCTTGCCATTTATTGGAATCTGGGCTCATCATCGCTTCCTCATATGTCGCAGGGTCATCGGTGTTGTCCACCAACATGACACTCATAACGGGATCATACCAATCAGGAGTGGTATGAGTTCTCGTTGACATGCGAGGTTCTGTAGCAACTTCAACCGAAGTTTCATGATCATCATCATTAGCTTCCTCTCTTATTGGTGCAGGCACCACAGGAACTTCTTCCGGTGCTGCGCTACTTGCAAGTTCGAGAGAAGGTTCAACAACCTCATCGAGTTCTACTTTCCTTCCAGTCACTTCCTTCGAGAGAAATTCTTTCTCTAGAAAGGATCCATTCTTGGCAACGAATATTTTTCCCTCGGATATATGATAGAAGGTATACCCAATAGTTTCCTTCGGGTATCCTATGAAGACGCATTTTTCCGCTTTGGGTTCAAGCTTGTCCGGATGTAACTTCTTTACATAGGCTTCGCAACCCCAAACTTTAAGGAACGACAATTTAGGTTTCTTCCCAAACCATAATTCATACGGTGTCGTTACAACGGATTTAGATGGTGCCCTATTTAAAGTGAATGCGGCTGTTTCTAATGCATAACCCCAAAATGATAGCGGTAAATCTGTAAGTGACATCATAGAACGAACCATATCTAAGAGAGTTCGATTAAGACGTTCGGACACACCATTACGCTGTGTTGTTCCTGGTGGTGTCAATTGTGAAAGTATTCCGCATTTCTTCAAATTCTCGCCAAACTCGTAACTTAGATATTCACCTCCACGATCAGAACGTAGAAATTTAATCTTCTTGTTACGTTGATTCTCTACCTCACTTTGAAATTCCTTAAACTTCTTGAAAGTTTCGAACTTATGTTTCATGAAATAGATATACCCATATCTACTCAAGTCATCCGTGAAGGTAAGAACATAACGATAACCACCGCGCGATGCTACACTCATTGGACCACACACATCAGTATGTATAATTTCCAATAAGTCCGTAGCTCGCTCCATCATACCAGAAAATGGAGTCTTAGTCATTTTACCCATCAGACATGCTTTGCATCTTTCAAGTGATTCGAAATCAAGTGATTCAAGAAGTCCATCGGAATGGAGTTTCTTCATACGCTTCACTCCAATATGACCAAGACGACAGTGCCACATATAGGTCGAGTTATCGCTCAATTTCAAACGTTTAGCTTCAATGTTATTAATATGTGTATTTCCACTATCGAGATTCAATAAGAATAGACCATATATCAAAGGTGCATGTGCATAAAACATATTACTCATATAAATCGAACAACCATTATTCTCGGACTTAAACAAGTAACCGTCTCGCAATAAACAAGATCCCGATATAATGTTCATGCTTAACGCAGGCACCAAATAACAATTATTTAAGTATAAAACTAATCCCGATGGTAGATGAAGAGGTAGCGTGCCGACCGCGATCACATCAACCTTTGATCCATTTCCAACGCGCATCGTCACCTTGTTCTTCGCTAGTTTCCGTTTATTCTGCAGCACCTGTTTCGAGTTACAAATATGAGCAACCGAACCGGTATCAAATACCCAGGCACTACTATGAGTACTAGTGAGATACACATCAATCACATGTATATCGGATATACCTTTCTTCTTGATGTTGCCGTTCTTCAAATCCGCTAAGTACTTTGGGCAATTCCGCTTCCAGTGACCTTCTCCTTTGCAGTAAAAGCACTCAGTATCAGGCTTTGGTCCAGCCTTGGTCTTCTTCGTTGGCGTGGTAACTTTCTTACCACCCTTCTTGAAGTTACCCTTTTGCTTAGACTTGCCTTTCTTGAATTTGGTGGTCTTATTGACCATCAACACTTGGTGCTCTTTCTTGATCTCCACTTCTACAGATTTCAACATGGAGAAGAGTTCTGGCAACTGCTTGTTCATGCTTTGCATATTGTAGTTCATCACAAAGTTCTTGTAATTTGGTGGTAGTGATTGGAGGACACGGTAAATCCCCAAAGCATTAGGAATCACTATACCCAAGCTTTGGAGTTTGTTTTCGTGCCCAGACATCTTAAGCACATGCTCACTAACGGAGCTGCCCTCTTCCATCTTGAAGTTAAAGAACTTTTCAGAAGCCTCATAACTCTCAACTATCGCGTGAGTCTCAAATATCAATTTGAGTTCACGGACAATATCATGTGGGTCATGGTTTTCAAACCTTTTCTGAAGCTCCGATTCCAAACCATACAAGATAGCACACTGAACTGTGGAGTACTGATTCTTTCGAGCGAGGTAAACATTCTTTACTTCATCGGTAGCATCAGCTGCAGGCGGGTCACCCAGCGGTGCATCCAGCACATAGGTCAAATTACCAGTATTGAGGACAATCCTCAAATTGCGGAACCAATCCGCGAAGTTGCTTCCATTGTTTTTCAACTTTTCTTTCTCTAGGAACTCATTAAAATTGATGGTAGGGGCCGCCATTGATCTACAACATATTTGCAATAGTTTAGACTAAGTGTATGACAAATTGAGTTCTAATTAATAGTTAAATTAATCTAGGTGAACTCCCACTCAAAACAATATCCCTCACATTGTTTAAGTGATCACACGAACCAAATCCACCACATCAAAACCGATCATCACGAGAGTTGATGTAGCTTCAATGGCGAACAATCAACATGTTCATGATATCTACTATATGACTCATGCTTTATCTTTCGGTGATCCGTGTTCCGAGACCATGTCTGTACATGCTAGGCCCGTCAAGATCAAACCTTAGCTTCCGCATGAGCAAATCTGGCTTGCTCACGTTGTATACACTTGTAGAATCTAACACACCCGATCATCACGTGGTGCTTCGAAACAACAAGCTTTAGCAACGATGCTTACTAAGGATGAACACTTTAAAACTTGAAATTTATGTGCATGAGGGATCATCTTATAATTCTACCGTCGTTAACTAAGCAATACAAGATGCATAAAGGATTAACATCACATGCAATTCATAATATGTGATACGATATGGCCTTTCTTCTTGTGCTTCCGATCTCCATCTTCAAGCACGAACATGATCTCCATCATCACCGGCATAGCGTCAAGGTCAATGGCGCCGTTTCATGGTTGTCGTCCACCAGCTCCAACTATTACAACTACTTTGAATAGACACGCGGGTCTTAACAGAATTTAAAGACAACCATATGGCTCCTGCCGGTTGCCAACTTACAATAAGGATCATTGCATACATCAAATATAATCACAATCATGGCCATATCACATCACAGCACACCTCTGCAAAACAAAGTTAGACGCCTCTAATTTTCTTTGCATATTTTACGTGGTTTGGGGATTTCAATAAGTGTCGCTCTAACTTACGAACAAGAACCATAACATTGATGTTTGAACTATCAAGTGCCCCTTGTAAATTGGATCTATACTATAATGGGAGAGACAGACACCCGCAAAGCCACTTATGCAATACAAGTTGCATGTTGAGCGTGGAGCAAGTCTCATGAATGATGTCATGTAAGGTTAGCCCGGGCCGCTTCATCCCATCATACCGCAAGATGCAAAGTACACAAGAAGCAATTGATAATAAAAGCACCACCGCCCATAATGACCATTGTGTTCTACTCGTGCAACAGATCTACATATAGACACAACTCTGATACCACTTTAGGAGTTTGTAGCATGGAAAACAAAAAAATTCTACCGCATACAAACAAACAAGCCAAGATCTATCTACTAGATTGTAGCAACGAGTCGATAGAAGAAATCACCCTCGAAGATTCCAAAGTGTTTAACGAGAGCAGATTCTTGTGGGTGATGTAGTCGTACTCTTGCCGATCTCAAGATCGTGTAGACGATCCTTCCGGCGCTGCGTTCCGGCAGCGCTTCCGCAGTCGATCACACGTTCGATACTCGATGAAGACCTTCCTCTCCCTTGTTCCAGCAGGTGGCGGAGGTTGTAGCACTCTCCTCGCGATTCCGGCAGCACGACGGCGTGGTACCGGAAGTAGAGGGGAGATCTCGCAGGGCTTCGCCTTAAGCCGGATCGAGTATGGTGGACTATGAGAGAGGCCTTGGCGATCTAGGGTTTAGAGGCACCAAGGAGAGAGGGCTAGGCCGGTGGCTAGGGATTGGGAAGGGCCCCAAATCGGCGGCTAGGGCAAACCCTAGGGCGGCGGCGGTGACTTGGTGGCCGGCGGCTAGGGTTAGGGTTTTGGTGGAGAGAGGTGTAGGTCTAGAGGGGCACCCTTGCCCCTCCTTTTATAAGTGGGAGGGCGCGACCAAGGGGGAGGGAGTCCTCCCCCAAGTCGGCCTCCTTGGACGGCGGTGGAGGGAGGAGGACTTCCTCCCCAAGTAGGTTTCCTACTCTCCCTCCACCAAGCAAACTTGCCGTTTGACTTTTCAAATTGGCGTTTGACTTTTCAAACTAGGATTTGATTTATCCCTTTATTTTTCTCAGCGATGATACCTAGTACATGATGCAACCATTCCACATTGTTATGACAAATTCATGTACCCTTCCCCTCCGGAGTGCCGGACCTTCCGGAACCTTCTAGAACATTCCCGATGAAAACACCGGAATCATTCCCCAACTCCGAAATAGGACTTTCCTTATATGAATCTTATTCTCCGGACCATTCCGGATCTCCTCGTGATATCCCGGATCCCATCTGAGACTCCGAACAACATTCGGTATCTTACTCATCATTCCATAACTACTCAACAACATCGAATCCTTAAGTGTGTCTCCCTACGGTTCGTGAATTATGCGGACATGATCGAGACACTTCTCCGAACAATAACCAATAGAGGAATCTAGAAATTCGTATGGCTCCCACATATTTCTATGATTACTTTGCGATCGAATGAACCACTTACATACGATACCAACTTCCCTTTGTCTCACGATAGTTTACTTATCCGAGGTTTTGATCGTCGGTATCTCTACATACCTAGTTCAATCTCGTTACTGATAAGTACTCTTTTCTCGTTCCCGTGGTATGTGATCCCTTGTGAGCCAGTCACATGCTCGCAAGCTAATTGGATGACATTCCACCGAGAGGGCCCAGAGTATATCTATCCGTCATATGGATGGACAAATCCCACTCTTGATCCATGTGTCTCAACCCATACTTTCCGAACACTCAATGCCACCTTTAAAGCCACCCAGTTATGGTGTGGTGTTTGATGTTATCAAAGCATCCTTCCAGTGATGGTGATAAGCATGATCTCATGGTCGAAGGAATTAGGTTACTATGTATCAGAAATCTTATAGCAATTGAACTATTTAAAATGACTTGATCTTTATGCTATGCTTATCTATAGGAGTATGTCCACCATGTCATTCTCCTAATGACATGATCTTGTTATTAATAACATCTCAATGTTCATGATAGGGAAACCACAATCATTTATTAATCAACAAGCTAGTATTATGAAGAGGCTTTACTAGGGACTCTAATTTAGTTTACAAATCACACAAATATTAATGTTTCCTGGTTAATACCATTACAGCATGAATGTAAACATTTATCATAAACACAAAGATATAATAATAACTATATTTATTATTGCCTCTAGGGCATATCTCCAACACGAGCCACGTCGAGCTGAACAACATACACATGTTCACATGGCGAATTGGAGCAATAGGAAAAACCTTCAGGGATTTTCATCACCTCCACAATTCGCAATACCACAGTGATCCACACGGTCAGTTCTCCAATATGCTATTTCAATGCCGACCATACCACTCCGCTGCACCCACTCCGTCCAATGCCAATGGGCCGAGTTCTGCACGATGTTCATTTGATCAGCGCGCCCCGTCTACCCATGGCGGGAATGGTAATCGACTAACCGTCTGACATGCCAGATATGTAGCAAAGTTGGCCATGCTGCATCCCGTTGTTTCAAATATTATCAGCGTAAGACGCCACATGGAATGCAAGTTTGTAGCACTGTCCATGACACATGGAGGGTCTACTTCCTCCTATCCCATGACCCGCATTGGTATTCTAATACGTTAGCCATGAACCACTTCACCAATGACCTCGACAAGCTCACCATGAAGGAGCAGTATCAAGTCCATACAGCCAATGGAGCAGGTATGTGCATTACACACTGGTCAATCTACACTTCCTACTTCCTCACATCCACTACACCTTAAAAATGTTCTATATGTTCCCTCTATCACACGCAATCTACTTTCTGTCAAAAAAATTGCTCACGAAAACAATGTGAGTTTTGAGTTACACCCTTGGTATTTTCTTATTAAGGATCACGCTTCGAGGGCGGTTCTTTCTAGAGGAGGATGTCGTGCAGCCTCTATATATAATGTCGACGTGTCTTCGATCAAGCAAGCAAGTCTTCAGCGGTATCAAGGTGTCAGGTGAGCAATGGTGCTCACGTTTAGGTCATCCAGCTATGTCCAACACAAGCTAACATTATCAACTTCCTCTGCTGTAAGTTTTCCATGTTATTTTCCTGTTAAGAACATAATCTAATATGATGAGAAACTCAGTCTTGCACTCTGAAGTCAAAGTTGCCGCTTGCAAATGGCAATCAAGCAATAGTCAATGCAAACCCATGGAGGCACCTAATTCAGTTTTCTCTGGTTAGAGCTCCCGAATGCCAAGCGTGCAGCTTTGGTCTAGTATAGGGTTAAGATACATGCTATACTGCTAGTATAATAATAATGTAATAATGTTATGAATGCTGCACTGTTGACCACATAATATACTACTAGTACTGTATTGAATAAAACATTTTTAAAGCAGGTAAACAGTGTCGATATAAAAGAAAATGCAGGCAGATCTAGATACAGATTAAGATTCAGTGTACTCAACCAAGCTAGCTAAAAAGAAAAGGCTCACGCAACCGTGTATTCAACCAAGCTAGCTTAACATTGGAAAAATGGAGCAGATCGAAAAAAGAAATGCCCAATAGGTACGGTGTGCATCGCGTCCGTCGTAGATCACGCGTTGACATCCGCTCACCCCTTGACGCGCCGCGGTCGCTCACGTCGCCCCGTTGATCTCCCGAGCACATCAATCTCCTTGCTGATGTGCACCTGTGTCTTGGTCTCTTGGATGCGCCCGGAGCTAGCTTGCTGCCGGCGCGCGGGGCACTGGCACGGCGGCGGTCGCGAGGGACATCGTCCATGCTGGGCTTCCCTCGGTCATCGGTGCCACGCTGCCGCTAACGAGGTCGGTGGTATGCATTGCGTGGGTGCTCCAGGACAACCTCCAGGAAGGTTCGTACCAAGCTCCAGGCTTACACAATGCAGAACGAGCAAGAGCTAGCACATAAATGCAGCAGGATATAAGTATATATAGCACGGCAAAGAATTGAATGAACTGAACAAACACCTGAATCAAACGGATCCTGTCACACACTCACAAGGATTTGTCAACATAAGCAATAATCCATCACACAAATAACATACACTAGCTAGGCTCTGGCTCTCACGCGAGAGCCACAGCAGGTCCAATCGATCGAGTTCCAGCAACTGAATTTTACAACATCCGACGGCCCATATAATAGCTAGGGTACTTCTGTGGTCTTGCACAATGACGCCGCCAAAGGATGAACATCATCCCATTATCTTTATATTATTATATGATGACGACGAAGAGAAACCAGCAGTCGTTGCTATCTTGGAGGTTGAACAGATGAGCGCAGCTTTACCATCCGGGCAGGCCGCGGTCGGTTCTGATGTCGCCTTATCATATGAGCGCTGCCCTGTCGCAAGTCGCAACACGAAAACCATGGTTTAGTACTATTTAGGATAGAAGAAAAAACGAAATTGTAAACTGAACCAGATCTTGGTAATTTCTCACGAATTTCCACTTAAAGTAGTAGTAACCCTAAGATGGTCCAGAGTAGAATTAATACAGTTTGTTTCGATGCTGCTATTATTAATATGACCATTTCTTTCGCCTAGTCTGGACGACCGATGTGGCGTGATCAATCCGGACCAAGAACTGTGTGGTGTGTAGCAACCGACAGGAAATACTAAATACTAACTACTACTCCCTCCGTTTTAAAATATAAGATGTTTTAGGTTTGTAAAAAAAATGAATCTAGACTTGTTTTAATATGTAGGTTCATTCAACTTTAGAATGAATCTACACACTAAAACAAGTCTAGATTTATTTTCTTCACAAACCTAAAACATCTTATATTTTGAAACGGAGGGAGTACTACACTACTCAAGACAGCAACCTGCCTACCAATGTCAAACTTAACAGGTGTACGTAGTAAATGAAGCACTGTAAACAGATTATACTAGGATTGAAAATGAAGAACAGATCGAGTTGACAAGTCACCATTTATTGTCGGTTCGATCCACCGCGTATGAACCTCAAGCCCCCGTCGGCGTCAACGACCGTGTCATTCCCAGAATCAGGTTCGACGACGTCGGGACGATATCCGGCAGACGGTGGCGGGGTCAGCTTGCCCATAGCGGCAGGCCAGATAGTTCTTCTCGTCTTGCCTAAAGAATCAACAAATCTGGGTAATTAAGAGAGAGACATAGACAGACAACAGATTGACAGGCAATAATCCACGAAAATAAGTTCAGAACTTCAGATGGAGGTTACCTATATACCAGTTATGTGTAAGACGAGAGAACCTTTGGAGCGAGTTTGGACGATGCTGTTGTTCAGAACTTCAGATGATGGAGGGTTGGGGATGCGGGTGGAGAGAGTTTGACGGAGGTTGTGGATATACCTGGAGAATGAATCCAGGCAGGGTCTATTTAAGGCTTCCGATTGAAAGGAACGCGCGTGGAACCTTTTTTTTCTTTTCTTTTAGGAGTCTAAGGAAGCTTCCTTGTCGCATGTTTGCACGCTATCCAGGGAAATACAGGGAAACGCGTGAAAGGGATTTGTGATTCTCCCACGTGCACAGCAGTTATTTCTTTTTTTTTGCTGGGGTCCACAGCACTTATCCGGCCCGCCTAAGTTATTTATACTGCCTAAATGCCTCAAGTTTAGCTAAACTTGCATGACGCATCTAGACACATGAATATTTGGACAAAGTTGGAACAGTTATTGTTGAAGGGTGTGCAGTAGCAAATATAAAGAAGTGAAGGGTGAAAATGTAAAGTTATAAAGTAGTGAATAGTCAGTATAGATCGAGAGAGAACTAGAGAGTTCGGTGTGTGAGTAAAAAGGAAACATCCTAAAATCTTTCTTTGTACTAGCTTGGAGAGTGGAAAAAGAAAATTCTCCACCAATTTTAGTGAGATCTTGATCCCTAATTACAACATGGTATCAGAGCGGGACGAATCTAGTGCGATTCAGCCGTGATTTTGAGTGGATTTAGGCCTTCAAAGAGGATTCGAATCGAGGCAGAGGTGTTGGAGGTGCTGCTCGCCGTCTTCACGGAGTAATCGTCACCGATTTGGTCGAGTTACAACAAGGTCGCTAGAGTGTCCTGCAAGATCTTCTCTAATCCTTTGAGATTAGGCTGGGTCAGATTGATACTCAGTTAGTGGCAGCACGCAAGTTGTAGTGCAGCTTGGATTTGGCAGCGGTGAAGGTGTTGTTCCTGTAGTACTCCTGTGATTAAGGTACAATCTTGAGTATCTCCTACGACTAGTGCTCTTTGGCCATTGTGCTGTAGCAAGGGTGACGTATTTGTGATCTGTCTGTTGGTGTGTTTGGTACTGTGAGTATGGGAGACGCAGACAAGGGAAAGAATGGTGATGCTAGTGTGGAAAAACTTTGTGCAAGTATGCAGAAAATGTTTGCTCAACTGATGGAACAGGCACAAGCAAAAGTAAGCAATGCAACTGAACTGCACAAAATCACCATGGAACCAAATCCTGTTAGGCTAAATGGTCCAGGTGACTACTTCAGTTGGTCTCGCAATGCCCTATTGATTCTGAAATCACATGGACTGCACAAGTATTTGAATGAGGACGAGAAGAAAGCAGAGAATGTAACACATGAGCAGTGGGAGCAGAACCAGAAACGAACCAGAAACGGGTTATGGTATGGCTGTTGAGCTCAATGGAGAAGACTGTTAGAGAGCAGGTTGAAAATTTTCAAACTGCGGCTAAAGTGTGGTCAAGTATTGAAAAACAATTCTCTGGCAAATCCAACAAAATGCAGGTTAGCAGGATTCTCCATAAGATGCGCCATATTAGACAAGATCAGAAGACTGTAACAGAGTATGCCGGGGAGTTAAAGAAACTCTATCGAGATATGGAGTTTTTCAGGCCGTTCAAACCACATGATACAAGGGACTTGGCTCTCTTTAGAGAATGGTTTGAGCCAATATTGGTACAAACTTTTCTGGAAGGTTTAAATGAAGAATTCCATTTACGGTCTGAGATTTTGGACGAAGCTATTGCAAGTATTTTGGAGGAAGAGACTCGTTTGTCTAATCAACTAACACCACACCAATTAAATGTAGATACACGGGCTGCTATGTCTTCTTCTACTCAGTTACAATCTACTAGTTCTTTTTTGCATGAACAAGCTAGTGCTGCGAAGACGTATTACAAAAGGAAGACAAAGATAATATGTGACAATTGTAATAGACCAGGACACATAAAAAGGGATTGCTTTGAAATAATTGGTTATCCTCCAGGGTGGCGGCAAAGGCAACAAAATGGGTCACTTGGTGGCAATAATCGAGAGAGAAGGCAGAATCAGGTGCATTTCACCTCAACTTCTTCTACTGGGGAATCATTAGCAGCAAATACAAAGGCACTTGAGGAGTACAAGTCCATGCTTGCATCTGTTTCTACCGCCAAACCCACCGAACATGAATCTACCTTTCATGCAACCAGAGGTATGAATAATGTTCATAAGAAAAATAATAGTGCTAATGATTACTGGATAATTGATTCTGGTGCTACAAATCATATGACTGGTTCATCAAGAATTTTTACATCATACATGCCTCGATCTGGGAGAGATAAACTGTGTATTGCTGATGGAACTAAAAACTCAATAATGGGTTGCGGGACAGTCAATTGTACACCTTCCTTGTCCTTGGACCCAGTTTTACATGTACCAAATTTTCCTGTGAATTTGTTATCTGTTAGTGCAATTACTAAGTCACTAAAGTGCAGGGCATGCTTTGAGCCTAAATCTTGTATGTTTCAGGAAATGAAGTCAGGGAGGATTCTTGGGACTGGCATAGAGCATGATGGCTTATATTATCTAAACAAAAATGCATCTCCCCTTGCTTTCTCTACTACATCCTCCATATCCACAGATGAGTTAGTACTACTTCATCGTCGTCTTGGACATGTTTCCTTTTAGGTCCTAGGTCGGATATTTCCAAAGTATTTTGCTTCTTGCCAGAGGAAAAAGTTATTTTTTGAAGTGTGTGAAGTGGCCAAACATACACGTGCCAACTATCCTAGCACTAGTGAGAGGAGTCAGGATCCTTTTGAAATTGTTCACTCAGATGTATGGGGACCTTCTGTCGTGACCTCTCTTTTAGGAGAGCGGTGGTTTGTAACCTTTATCGATGGATTCAGTCGTTGTACTTGGCTTTATTTGCTTAAACAGAAGTCGGATGTGTTTTCTGCATTTAAAGATTTCTATGCCTTAGTACGTAATCAGTATGATGCCAAGGTGAAAATATTTCGTTCAGATAATGGAACGGAGTATGTTAATTATGACTTTGATTGTTTCTTGTCTTCTAACGGTATCATACATCAAACTACTTGTGTGAATACTGCTGCTCAAAATGGAGTTGCGGAGAGAAAAAATAGGCATTTACTAGAGGTAGCTCGGTCTCTTATGTTCACAATGAATGTACCAAAGTTCTTGTGGGGAGAAGCTGCTAAGACAGCTGCTTATTTGATAAATCATATGCCATCAAGAGTGCTGGATTACAAGGCACCAATCGAATGTTTAACGGGTACTAACTCTTTCATTGTTCCACCTAAAGTTTTTGGATGTATATGTTTTGTTCATGACTACATGTCATCAGTAGGGAAGTTGGATCCCCGTGCTATCAAATGTGTTTTTGTTGGATATTCTCCCACTAAAAAAGGTTATAAATGTTGGTGCCCATCTGAGAAGCGATTCTTCGTAAGCATGGATGTTACCTTCGAGGAGAAGGAACCATTTTATTCATCATCTATTAGTTATGATCGTACCGCTGGTCGTCAGGGGGAGAAGGATGGTGGAGATATTACTCCTATGCAGACACCTCTCTTGGAAAAGGTGCAGTCAAGTTCTACAACACATGGGGAGAATAATAATAATAACGAAGTTGAAGGAAATCCTAGTGATCATGAGGTATGTGACTTGTTACCTCTCCAGCAAAACATACAAATACAATCTTAGGCCCCATTACTTCTTGATCAAGTACATGATAATGTTATAGAAGAAGGCATGGACAATGTTCCCACTACTACTGCTCCTATGAATTCTGAAACTACAGATGATTCAACACATCATGGAAATAATGAAGGTACTACACATTTAATTGTACCTTCTAGTTCATCATCTACAGAATGTCCGATTGCACTTAGAAAACCAATAAGAAAGACTGATGTACCAGCTCGTCTAAAAGATTGTGTTGGATATATACATGATATAGCTAAGTTTGTATGTTATGATCATTGTAGTCCTTCATTTAAGAGCTTTATTGCATCCTTGGACAGTATTTCGATACCAAAAGATTGGAAGGAGGCATATCAAGAACCTAAGTGGAAGGCAGCTATGTTGGAAGAGATGAAGGCTTTGGAGAAAAATAGAACTTGGGAACTCTCAGAATTGCCACCAGGTAAGACACCGGTTGGCTGTAAATGGGTATATACAGTCAAACAAAATCCAGATGGTAAAGTAGAAAGATATAAAGCTCGTCTAGTTGCAAAAGGGTATACACAAACATATGGAATTGATTATGAAGAAACTTTCGCACCTGTGGCTAAAATGAATTCAGTAAGAATGTTGATATCATGTGCAGCCAATCTAGGATGGAATTTACACCAACTGGATGTTAAAAATGCTTTTCTCCATGGAGATCTTCAGGAGGAGATTTATATGCATATTCCACCTGGTTTTGAAACAGATCAGACCAAGAATAAAGTTCTAAGGCTACACAGATCCTTATATGGTCTGAAGCAATCACCTAGAGCTTGGTTCGATCGTTTTAGAAAATCCATACTTCACATTGGTTACAATCAAAGTAATGCTGACCATACTTTGTTCTATAAACATAATCAAGATAAGCTAGCCATATTAATTGTTTATGTAGATGACATCGTTATCACAGGAGATGACACTGAAGAAATAAATCATTTGAAGGCTCATGTGGGAAAGGAATTCGAGGTCAAGGATTTAGGACAGTTAAGATATTTTCTTGGAATTGAGGTGTCATGGAGTTCAAAGGGTATCTATCTCTCTCAGAGAAAATATGTCATGGATTTATTATCTGAAACAACGCTTTCTAATTGCCGTCCTGCCTCTACTCCAATCGAGCAAAACCATAAGCTGATTAGTGATGCCGGATCTCCGGTGGATAGAGAACGTTATCAAAGGTTAGTTGGACGGCTAATTTATCTCTCTCATACTCGTCCTGACATTGCATTTGCAGTAAGCGTCATTAGTCAATTCATGCATGATCCCCGCTCTCGTCATTTGGATGCCGTAACCAGAATCATTCGTTATCTCAAGGGATGTCCTGGTAAAGGTTAGTTATATACATCACATGGAAACTTGCAAGTTGAATGTTATACTGATGCAGACTGGGCAGGATCAATTGACAATAGAAGATCCACATCTGGATATTGTACTTTTGTAGGTGGGAATTTGGTTTCATGGCGCAGTAAAAAACAAAATGTGGTAGCCAGGTCAACCGCAGAAGCAGAATTTCGAGCAATGGCACATGGAATATGTGAGATATTGTGGCTGGGAATTATATCGATGGAGTTAAGGCTATCTCAACCAAGACTGTCGATGTTGTATTGTGATAATAAGGCTGTGTCGTGGTGGTGGCACGGCAGATGCCATGGGTAGGCTAAAGTATGGGGCCAATGGATGCTAGAGGGATCTGGGGAGAGAAGATGCAGTTGATTCTACATACAGAAGACTAAGGCAAAGATCTTTATTTCTCCTTCCTTGGGTTACAAGTGCTCCTTGAGCTGTATACAAGGAGAAAGGAAGAACTTTACCAGCCTAACGGTACTAAATGAGCCGATGCCCTCCTCAGGGTCCAAGCCTCCCCTTATAAAGGAGAGCCTTGGGTTCCTTTAGGGCTGACGTGGCAAGCATATTCGAGGAATATGCTTGTCCCAATATAGTAGTTCGGCGGCCTCCTTTCCCTGTCGCCCCTCTAATGGCGGCAAGGTTCTAGAGGGCCCCTCCTGCGTGCCTCGGGCTTCAGGACTGTCACCTCCGTGACCTCCTTCTGCCCCTCTGTCGCTCTGTGCCTTTGTCCATTGTGCTTGGCTCCGCTCAGATTCTCCCTAGCCTGCGGCTAGAGTTTGACTTTAGGCTTCTCCTTCTCCTGCAAGCTTCGTATCATTCGGCCCTTCCTCGTGTAACTCGGCTTGTCCTTCACCTGCATTAAGATTACTCGGGCTAACCCGGCCGACTTACGCAGTATCTCGGCCGGGTAATGCCTTGCCAATATCATAAGGGTCCTTCCCTTTCCTATCTCGGCCGACCTCTATAGGATTCGGCCGACTCAGACTGTAACTCGGAAACTAGACGGGGAACACCCTTTCGTCTTTCCCGTCTTTACCCTATCCGAGGTCATCTCCCCAACATTAGTCCCCGAAGCTGGTATGGCCCCGCCGACAACTTCGGCCGGGCCGTATCAGTTTCATGACACTCGTTCTGCATTGTTTCCGAGTTATCTTTTTCTCGTTCGAGGTATCATCGTATCTTCTCGCGTACGCCTCGTCCTATGTGTCATACTCATCATTGTTTCTCTAGTTTTTTGTTCCTCTACAGTATTTACTGACAGGCTACAGTTACTACTACGCCTGTCGCGTCGGCGCTGCGACGCCTCGTGTGCCGTTTCCGTTGGGGATCGTGACCTTCTTTTCCATCGTGTGGTCCTTGGTGTGGTTCCGCTTAGCGGCGTGCGGTCATGCGGCGCACACGATCTACACGGTCAACCGCCACACCCACGATCCCACTACCTCGCAGACGGCTCGGTTATAAAGAGGGGCACGGGGCTGGGAGATTCACTGTCCCCTCCGCTCACCTGCGCCCTTCTTCTTCCTCTCGCTTCTGCGCCCGTTTGCGACTCCACCGCCGTGCGTTCATCTGGATCTCCGACGGCAAGGACCCCGCCGCACTGCTCCGTCTGCCTCGTCCTTGTTCGCTTGCTCCGGCGTCGTCGCCGGTGAGTTCTTCCGGTCCCATCGCCTAGGCTCTCCTCTAGATTCCTCTATTTCCCTTTCGTTTTCGCGTGGTAGATCCTTTGCTGCTCCGCCGCCGTTTCCGCGTAGAATCACGACGGGGCCGTGCAGTTCTAAGTTTTCCTCCGCCGCTAGTTCTTCCTCCGTAGATTTCTCCGGCGACCCCATGTCGAGCTCTGTCAGCGGTGCCCTTATTGAGGATGACGATGCTGCCTCTGGCCCGAGCGAGGCTCGTGGCAGGGCTCTTCTGTCACCCGCCGAGAGATTGAGTGGCTAATCCGAACTCGCCGGATTCCTGCCGAGTAGCTTGTCGCCTACCCGGCAGCGAATCCTCTCCAGTTCTTAGGGAGGGCGAATATGTAGTCTTCATGTCACATTTTGCTCGCGGGTTTGTTCTCCCCCTCAGTGACTTTGCTAGGGAATTCCTTGATTACTTCGGCCTGCAGCCGCATCACCTGCCTGCTAATGCCATTGCCTCTCTTTCTGCCTTCATCTGTGCCTCGGAGGGATACTTCGGCCTATGGCCGTCTGTGCACGTTTGGTCAAAGTTTTTCCAGATTCAATCCAACGTTGTCCCAAACAAATCTCTTCATCCCTCCGAGAAGCTGCTTACCCAATGTGGTGCCGCGTCAATCACACCTCGGAGGAAATCCGAATTTCCTCGCGTCGCAGGTTTAGAATCATGCAAGAAGTGGCATAAGTCATTCTTTTATGTCAAGAACTCTGGGAATGAGGATAGGATTCGGCTTCCTGCCTTTTCCATTGGCACCCCTTCCAAGAAGAACTGGACCTATAATCCGAGGAAGAGTCATGCTCTGGCCGAGGCTTTTGAGATTCGGTTGAAGGAATTGATGCGCTCGGGGCTACGCGGAGAGGATCTGATGACTACCTTCATCAGCAGCCGGATCTGCCCCTTCCAGAAACGCACACACAAGCTCTGCTACACGAGCGGTCCTCTCGATCCCAACCGAGTCTCGACGGTGGAGCTGGACAATTACCTCATCTTCAAACGTGTCTGGGCTATCTTTAAGACGGAGATGCCGGAGGACTGGGCCTGGGGATTGAAGTCGTTCACCCGCGAGCATCCCCCTCCCGAGGTGAGTTTATGCCTTTGTGTTTTGCTTCCTAATCGTGTTCGTGACTCTTTTTGCTAATTTTTCTCTTTCTTGTCCTGCAGAGGTTTGAGGAGCAGAAGACTGAGGACGCCGAGGTTTTGACACTCCCGTGGCCTACGGATCGGAATACTCCGGACAACGGGGAGCCGGACTCAGAAGAGTTCGTTCCCAAGTCGGATCTCGCTCCGGCTCGCGCTCGCGGCAAGGCCCCGGCCCACGAGGAGGGAGGTGATTCGGACGAGGTCCAAGTTCTAGAGGTAGTTGCCGCAATGCCAATTTCTTATGCATTTCCGGCTTCTATTTTATCAGCTAATCCGGCCGGTCAGGTTCACAACGTCGAGCCTCTTGCCTCCTGGCCTCCCGTTACCTCGGGGAAACGTAGAGCTCCAGCTGATGCCTCAGAAGCTGCTCCCAGGAAGCGAATAAAGAAGTCAGCCCAGCACCCTCCGAAGCGTAAAACTATGCCCGGGGTTACTAGGTGAGTTACTTTTGTTTGTATTTCTTGTTTCTCTCTTTCTCCCTTCTAACTTGACCTTTTCTGTCTTTGCAGGGCTCTTGTCAACACCCGGATTTTTCAATCCTAGATGCCTGTTATACCATACATCGCAATCCCAGGATTACCATTTTTGCGAGACATAACAGAATTGGATACCATAGTACATCATCCATTACAAACAATACATAAGTTCTTACACAAATATGGATCTCATGATCTAGTTCTTAATACAACATCAAGCAGCGGAATACGTAACAATAACGGTAGCATAGGAGAAGCTCCATCTTCGGGGTCATAGGCAATGCTGACGATGGGAGATGATCCTAGTTGTCGTAACCTTCCTGGGTTCCATCTTCCAGGTACTCCTCTTCATAGTCTGGCCATGGGAATAGCCAGGGACAAACCCATGAGTACTCTTCAAGTACTCGCAAACTAATACTAATAGGTAAAGGTTTTTTTTGGATAATAGGACACTAGGCTCTAGGGTTGTTTTGCAAAAGCCAGATTTATCTCTACTAAGCTCCAAAGCTAGTCACAATTTTATAAATCCTAAGCGGGAACTTGTATTTCATATCACAACTCTGTTGTGGTCAAGTCAAAGTCTCAATTCATCTCACAGGTCATTTTGAAAAGTCTGACGGGGGAACAGTATGGCCACTCCAACTGTCCATAACCGCGGACGCGGCTATTCGAATAGTTTGACACTCTGCAGAGATTGTACACTTTGACCACAACATTCGATACATCCGTCAGGAACAAATCCTGAATTCACCATACTCAGTATGCGGATAATCAATCCTAACCTTTCGATTACACGCCCTAGTATAAGCACCTCTCCTGTGAGTTTGGCCTCCCAACCATGACCAACTGTCATCTTGGGTACTGCACAGGTGGACAATCTTCACAAGGTAGCCTCATCTCAGAACTTGGCCGTGAGGGAACTAATACTAAGGAATATAAGTTTCCAGTCAAGCCCTACCCAATATTCGGGTATTGTGGTTGTACGATAAAATTGGAATGGTATCGCATCCAGACAACCATCAGTTTTATAAAGGGCTAAGGCTCATGCCTCAACATTTTTATCACCAAAATTCTCAAGTGTTTGGAAACACATGTCCAAAACATTTCAATAGAATGATCCATCATTCCAAGGTTTTCATAACCATTTTTCCACCAAGTATTCCCATATAAAGTTGATTAAGTTTTATGCTTAGCACTAGCATCTACAGGTGGGGGTAGTAATGATGAGGGGTGGTAACTAGTGCAGTTTCAACTAAGTACAACCTTATGTCTCAGGCTGATGTCAAGGTTTCTAACTTAGGCCAAATTTTATGTTGTTTATGCAACCTTCAGCATCTTTCCAATATCTACCAATCACTTAAGTAAACTCTAAGTAAGCTTTGATAAAGAAATAAAGTAAGAAGCTTGCACATAAAACTAGGATTGGTTTATCAAATGGGTATGATCACATATGCTTAAGGCATAGTAACAAGTAGGGGTTTGTGGCATCAGTAGGGTATCCTGCAAGTGTTAGCTTGCATCAATGTCAATATAATCTTGCCTTGTGCAGAGCAGTGGTTGAAGTTCTCCTCGGCTTCTTCTTCGTAGTATCCTCCTTCCTCCTCGTATCCTTGGTCGGTACTAGCGTCTATGAATAAATACGAGGTACACAATCACCAAACAATACTTAACTACTTGCAATCATCACACACAAGGGTCCTATGGATGATCTAGCATCATCCCTAACATTACAAGGTTAAGGCTTGATTTAATTCCTTTTATTTTTAGAAAAGTAATTTCTACTCATTGAAAAACTACTTAAGATTTAATATTCTCCAAACCCAACATGGGATCATGTTGACACATGTCATCACCACATATTGTAGTCCATGGGAATGTGATTTAAAGTGGTGTCACAATTTAATAAGGTTTTACCCTTTTATTTTAATTAATTAAAGTGGCTAGAAATGCTTATGTAGCATTCTTTTATTACTTGAACATTATTTCTGCAAGTAAACCTATATATTTTTATATATTCTGAAAGGTATGGTTAAATGTGGTTTTTGAGAGTTGGAATCAACTCAAAATCTATTATGGTTTAAATTTGAAAAATGTTTGAATGCAGAAAAGCTTCTGCCTTGTTATTTTTACCATGGGTGATCTATAGATCCAAATGACTTGAATCCAACGGGCTTGGATTCAGCATTCATAGACCTTTCCAACAAAATTGGTTTCATTCAATTTGGTGCACTGAATCGATCTGGGTTGATTTTTGAAGTTGGGTACAGAAGTGTGTTTGAATTGAAATAGAAAAAGTTTAATTTGAATAACTGGGCTGCGCGGGAAAAGTTACTGGGCCGGCATGCTAAGCGCAGTGCTCCCGCGGGCTGCTTAAGTGGGTGTCCCCACTCGTCAGTGACACGGGGTTGGGCGAAGCGGTATGGGGCGACGTGGATCGTTCGATCTAGTTCTAATCTAACGGCTGGGAGTCATCGTCGACGCGAGACAACTCCGGCGAGAACGAAACCTAGCGCGGCCAGTGAGGGTCGCTGGGGGCTCACCGGGGTACTGGCGAGGGTCGGCGAGGCGGGCGAACGACGAAGTCGACGACGACGAACTCAGGGGTGGTCGCGGCAGCTCCTGGGGCGGCTCCAATCGCTGGCTCCCTTCTTCTCCGGCAGCGGCAGGCTCCAGTGAAATTCCGGCAAGGTGGTGCTCGCCTTGCTCTGAGAATGGTGTGGCACGATCAGTGAGGAGAGGGGAGTGAGATGGTGTGAAGAAATCGTGCAGGGGTGGCCTCTATTTATAGTCGAGCGAGGGGACCGTCGGGGCGCACGGTGAGCTCGTCGGGGGCGAGTTACAGGCGGCTAAAGGCATGGGCAAGGGTAGGGGACGGTGCGGTGTCTCCTGGCGATGCTCAACGACATGGTCTCGAGGCATGGGGCGGTGTGGTTTGGTCTGGAACGAGCGGTGCTCTGCGCGGCAGAGGCGGCGTCTTCGACAGCGGGCGGTGGCTGTGCGGCACGGGGCGGCAAACGGGGATGTCTGGCGGTCTCCTGGGTCGGTGGGGATTGTGTATGCACGCGGTGAGGGCGGCGCGCGGTCTGTGGGTGATGGTCGAGGGTGGCGCTCTGGCGCACGCTCGGCATGGTCTAGGCGCGGCTTGTGCGCATGGTCTAGGGCTTGGCAACGCTCGCGGCTGGGACAGTGAGTGGCGGTGGACGGTGGGCTGCCTCCCAGACATGCTGGCTAGGCTTGCTGGTGCTCCTAGCTTGCTGTCGACTATGGGGTGGCAAGGGGGTGCTCGGCTATTCACCATTGATGACAATGGCAAGCTCACAGTGGTGCTAGTGCCTGGCTAATCTTCCTAGATGATCTACTGAGTTGTGTGTGAGCTAAATGGGGAACCAGTTAGGCAAGAATCACTGCTCACAATAGTGTTTGATGTTTGTTTGATTTGTGTCTGCAACCTGTTTGATGAAATGGCCGCATGAAATCAAGTTTTGAATTTTGAAATGATTTTTGGTGGGTTTGCTAGATTGGTGCTGGTGAGTTTGCAAATGCTTGGGTTTTGAATGTTGAGCTTGTTTGAGTGGTTTTTGAAAAGTGGGATCTTCCCATATGATAAAGAATCAATTTTGAATTGTCATTTAAACTATGCATTTGAAAGTTTCTGGATGATCACAAAGTGGGCCTTGATACCTTGTTATGAGTACATTCAAGGGGTGCAAAGATCCAGAAAAGTTTCTGTTAGGTTCTGAAATTTTGAGACAGCCAAAGTAGGCATGGGAGTTAAATTGGCCAAAATGACCATTCATTTCATATATCTGTTTTGATTTACTTCTCTTTAGGAAAAGTGTGGGAAATGTTTTAGATGATGTTTATTTCACCTAAGAAACATTTTACAAGCAATGGAACAAACAAACCAGGTGGTTTTAAAAGAATTCAAAATCCATGCATACACCTATGCATGCATTCATGATTTCATTTAGAAAAGTTTTTGTTAACCCTAATTTTGATGATTAGAATTTGATGATCCAAGCTTAGTATTTTTGGGATGTTACAAACCTTCCCCCCTTAAACAAAATCTCATCCCGAGATTTGAAAAAGGACGAAAAGATTACCTAGGATTTGAAGAGATCGGGAAACTCCGTCCTGATGTGATCTTCGCGCTCCCAGGTAGCTTCCTCTTCTGTGTGGTTGCTCCACTGAATCTTGAGAAACTTGATGCTTTGGGTTCGGGTAGTTCGAAAAGCTTCTTCCAAAATGCGGATGGGTACTTCGGGATAGGTCAGGTCATTGTTGATCTCTATGGTCCGGTGATCGATATTCTTGAACACTTCGGTCTTCTCGGGGACTTCGAGACATTTGCAAAGTAACGAGATATGGAACACATTGTGCACAGCTGACATCTCTTCAGGTAGTTCCAATTGATACGATACTTCTCCTCGACGGTTCAGAATTTTGAAAGGTCCGATATATCTGGGGGCTAACTTTCCTTTAAGTTGGAAACGCTACATTCCCTTCAATGGCGACACTTTTAGATAAACAAAATCTCCTATGTTGAAGGCGAGGTCTCGACGTCTCTTGTCGGCGTAACTCTTCTGTCGGGATTTGGCGGTCTTGAGGTGCTCACGAATCTTGTGAACCTTCTCTTCTGCTTCTCGGAGGATGTCGGGTCCGAAAATCTGACTCTCTCCTACTTCCGACCAGTTCAAAGGGGTGCGACACTTTCTTCCGTACATGAATTCAAATGGGGCCATTTGCAAACTGGCTTGGTAACTATTGTTGTAGGAAAATTCTGCAAACGGCAGACAGTCTTCCCACTTGGATCCATATTCTAGCACACATGCTCTAAGCATATCTTCGAGTATTTGATTTACTCGCTCCGTTTGTCCATCGGTCTGAGGGTGATACGCGGTACTGAAATCTAGGCGGGTTCCTAAACCTTCTTGGACTTTCTTCCAGAATCTCGAGGTAAACTGAGTTCCTCGATCCGATACTATGTTCTTGGGGACTCCGTGCAAACTGACGATTCTAGCGATGTACAACTCCGCTAGCTTCGAACTCTGATAGGTGGTTTTAACGGGCAAGAAATGGGCGACTTTGGACAACCTGTCCACTATGACCTAGATAGAGTTATTTCCCCTACTAGAAGTAGGTAGTCAAGTGATAAAGTCCATTCCTAAAGAATCCCATTTCCATTCCGGAATTTGCAAAGATTGCAACAATCCAGCAGGTCTTTGATGTCCTGCCTTGACTCGCTGACATATATCACACTTGGCGATATAGCTTCTGATTTCTCTCTTCATCTTATGCCACCAAAATTGCTCTTTCAAATCTTGATACATCTTAGTCCCTCGGGGATGGATAGAATAAAGAGTATCATGAGCCTCCTTCAAGATAACTTCTTTCAACTCCGAATCTGCTGGTACACAAAGGCGTCCTTTGTACCACAGAACTCCTTCTTCGTCCTCGGTGAATCCGGGTACTTTGCCCGTACCGATACGACGCTTGATTTCGTCGATACTGGCATTTCCCTTCTGCGCCTCTTTAATCTGACTGATCAAAGTGGGCTGAAGTTCTATGCTAGCCAAAAATCCTTCACTTACTAATTCCATTCGAAAATCTTCCATCTCCTTGTGCAAACTTGGTTGCTCCTTCAAAATCATGGAGTTCAAGCGGCACGACAATCTGCTAAGGGCATCGGCTACCACGTTGGCTTTACCAGGGTGATAGTGAATGTCCAGGTCGTAATCTTTGATTAGCTCAATCCATCTTCTCTGCCTCATATTCAAATCCTTCTGAGTGAATATATACTTTAGGCTCTTGTGATCCGAATAAATCTCACAACGGTTTCCCATGAGGAAATGTCTCCATGTCTTCAGGGCTAGGACTACTGCTGCGAGTTCGAGGTCATGGGTTGGATAGTTTTGCTCGTGTTGCTTCAATTGTCGAGATAGATAAGATATAACTTTGCCTTCTTGCATTAGCACACATCCGGGACCAATCTTGGATGCATCACAATACACATCGAAGGGCTTCGTGATATCCGGCATGATCAAGATTGGGGCTGATATCAATCTCCTCTTGAGTTCTTGAAAACTCTCTTCACACTTGTCTGTCCATTCAAACTTCTTGTCCTTCTTCAGCAATTGGGTCATGGGTCGGGCGATACTCGAGAATCCTTCTACGAATTTGCGGTAATATCCCGCCAATCCGAGAAAAGCACGAACTTGGGTTTGAGTGGTTAGGGCTTGCCAATCTTCTACGTCTTTCACTTTGGCAGGGTCAACGGCAATTCCTCCGGCTGATACAATGTGACCGAGGAATCCTACCTCCTGTAACCAGAATTCACATTTGCTAAACTTTGCATATAGCTGATGCTCTCTAAGGGTTCCAAGAATGGTCCTTAGGTGTAGCTCATGTTCTTCTTCTGATTTGGAATAAATCAGAATGTCATCGATGAAAACAACGACAAACTTATCCAGGAAGTCCATAAAAATCTTATTCATGAGGTTCATGAAATAAGCAGGGGCATTGGTTAATCCAAAAGACATGACTGTATACTCGTACAATCCATATCTGGTGGTAAAGGCAGTCTTTGGAATATCCTCTGCACGAATTTTGAGTTGATGATAGCCAATTCTAAGATCAATCTTAGAAAACACCGGGGCACCGGTCAACTGATCAAACAAATCTTCTATCTTGGGCAAGGGGTACTTGTTCTTGATGGTGACATCATTCAACTTCCGATAATCCGTACACAAACGGTTACCTCCATCTTTCTTGTCCACAAATAAGACAGGTGATCTCCATGGTGACGCACTTGGTTGAATCAATCCAATTTCTAGCATGGAATCCAGTTGCTTCTTTAGTTCTGCTAGTTCCGACGGGTTCATACTATAGGGTCTCTGGGCTATGGGTCCTGTTCCGGGGATTAGTTCGATGATAAACTCGATATCCCGATCTGGGGGCATACCGGGCAAAACATCGGGAAATACATCGGGGTATTCACAGACTATCCGGACTTGGTCAATGGTAGGTTGGGCTAGACTCTTGTTACACTTGAATTGGCGAGGTAAGGTTTCAGATATATGCTCGACTGATATTCCGGTGGTACTGGTCATGGTGATGGCTTTCTTAGCACAGTCAATCAATCCCTTATGTTTGGACATCCAATCCATTCCTAGTACTACTTCCAAACCTTTAGTTCCGAGTACTATTAGATTAGCATAAAAATCTATGCCATGGATTCGGATAGGGACGACTTTGCAAATTTTCCTAGCCTTGGTGGTTGATCCGGGAATTTGCAAAATCATAACATGCTTCAGTTTGGTTGGTTAAATTTTACTAGTGCAGGCAAATTCTTCGGTGACAAATGAATGCGATGCACCAGAGTCAAACAACACTCTTGCAAGTACTGAATTAACAGAAAACATACCCAGCACGGCGTCTGGCGCTTCCTGAGCTTCTTCAGCATGCATGAGAAAAAGACGGCCATTGCGGTTGAGTGAATTCCCTGGGGCAAATCTTCTCCCTGGCTGGACACGACGCTGCTTCTGAGCTGGGGCGTTGGCATTGGGGGCTGTAGCGTTCTTCTTGTTGGGGCATTCATTAGAATAGTGGCCTTTATTTCCACAGTCATAACAGGTCACTTGTGACTTGTCCTTGGCTGCGACAGGCACATCATTGCTTCCAGTCCTCGGGGCAGTGTTGGTGTTGGCGGTAGCATTGTTGGTGTTGAACTTGGGTTGGGCACGGGTGAAATTGCTAGAGTTGCCGGGGTTGTTGTGATTTCCTCAGGGTCTAGGGTTTCCACGGTTGGGGTAGGTCGGACAGGTCATAGGGGGTCTGTTGGTTTTTGGGGCAAATCCTGGAGATGAGTTGGGGCGATACTTTGGGGTCTGATGGGTTCCGGGTTGATGCATCAAGCGACGCTTGCGGTTCTCATTGGCTTGGTTGATCTTTCCTTCCATCTGGATAGCAGAGTCGACAAGGGCTTCAATATCAGCAAAGGGGATATTGACTAACACCGTCTGCATCTCGTCATGCAGACCATTCAGGAATCTTTCTTTCTTCTTGGCTTCGGTGTCTATCTCGTCCGGGGCATACCTAGCTAATGACAAAAATTTGTCACGGTATTCCACTGCAGTCATCCTTCCTTGCTTTAGCTCTCTGAACTCGTCTCTCATTCTCTTGATCAAACCTGGTGGCACATGGGTTCTGCTAAACTTGACCTTGAATTCCTCCCAGGTCATCATCTGGCCTCTGGTCATTGCACGAACACTGTTCCACCATGCCCTGGCATCTCCGGCTAGATAATGGGTGGCGAACAGGATTTTCTCGTTGGCTTCCACTCCGTCGACTTCTAGGTTGTTTTCCATGGTTTGCAGCCAATCGTCGGCATCTAGGGGTTCTTCTGACTTGGTGAAAACGGGTGGGTTAGTATTCTGGAAATTCTTGAGCTTAGATCCATGGTTGTCCTGATTTCCGTGGCCTTGGTTGTTGTGGGCTAGCTGGGCTATCTGTTGCAGAGTGGCTAGGTTGGCTTGACGTTCCGCTCTTTCAGCTTCGCGGTCAGAAGTCAACATTTGCAGGATCTGCAACATCGGGTCCGGGGCTGAACCACTTCCTCCACGTGGCATCTGAAGATTGATATAGATCATGAGAAAAGAGGGAAATTTCTAAGGTCTTGGGTCTTTGAAAAGTTTTAAATGTTTGACTCATATTTTTCTGGCAACTTGATTTTTCATTCATTCACTCATAGCACACAGTACAACACACACCACAACAAAGAAAAATAGATGGTTTTAAGAACCATTCTGGAAATTACGATACAGTGGGACCGACTACTACTCACAACGCTAGTGCTCAGTGCTACTACTCCTTGGAGTCTGTGGCTTCATCATCTTCAGCATCATCGATGAAGGAGAAATCATCCTCATCGGTGAAGAAGTCCATGGCCTGATCCTCCAGAAAATCATCGTCATCGCTGAGATAAGAGTAAGGGTCTCCACAAAGATCCTCTCCGGCATTCTCCCTTTCCTACAACTGCATGTCTCTCTCGTGGATGGTCTCCTCCAGAGATGAGATGCGGTGGCGAAGACGGGCAATAATGCGCTCCTTTTTGTCGAGCTGACGGCGGCGAGACTTGCGATCCTTTGCTAGCATGGCTATGGTATGATCCTTCGTCTTGATGATGGCAGACTTGTGGTTGCAATAGTCACGGCAGTTGTCCAACTCCTGCTGACGATCATACATCATGAAGCTTAGGTGGTCCAATTGAGTCTTCAGCTCGGGGTGGTATGGGGCTTCCAGTGGTTGTCCATTTGCATCACGCCTTGGGCAAAACTCAAAGCGAGTACCCTTGATCTGATTGATGCTCTGCCCACACAGACGGGAAAGAGCTTCCTGCATTGCTCTGGCAAGTCCATCAAGCCAGTTGTTTTCCCTCAAGGTAAACTGAATTCCCTCCGCAGTGGGAGGTTCAATCTTTCCTCGAAGACTTGCAACAATTAGCCACTACAGATCTTCTCCTCCTTGATCATTGAGCTGAGCTCCAAAGAACTCGGGGTGCGGACGCTCCAGAAGTTCCGAAAGCTGATCCAGATCCCTCTCAAATATAAGGTCTCCCCCATTCCCTAGTTGGTAAAACTTGCTGTACTTCACGTCCATCTATAAAAATAGAGGATGAGTAGATTAGCAGAGTGATCAAGTGTGTCAAAATTTTATGTATTTTGCAAGAGTTTTTGAGGAACATGAATTTTTATGAAAGAATCAAAGAGATAAGAATGAGAATAAGTTTTTGTAAATATTTGTTTTCTTTGGTTTTGAAACTAAGTTTTTGATTCAAACGTCCAGTCTAACTAGGGTCTCCTATGGTCAGGATGGCTCTGCTACCAACTTGTCAACACCCGGATTTTTCAATCCTAGATGCCTGTTATGCCATACATTGCAATCCCAGGATTACCATTTTTGCGAGACATAACAGAATTGGATACCATAGTACATCATCCATTACAAATGATACATAAGTTCTTACACAAATAGGGATCTCATGATCTAGTTCTTAATACAACATCAAGCAGCGGAATACGTAACAATAACGGTAGCGTAGGCGAAGCTCCATCTTCGGGGTCACAGGCAATGCTGACGATGGGAGATGATCCTAGTTGTCGTAACCTTCCTGGGTTCCATCTTCCAGGTACTCCTCTTCATAATCTGGCCATGGGAATAGCCAGGGACAAAGCCATGAGTACTCTTCAAGTACTCGCAAACTAATACTAATAGGTAAAGGGGTTTTTTGGATAATAGGACACTAGGCTCTAGGGTTGTTTTGCAAAAGCCATATTTATCTCTACTAAGCTCCAAAGCTAGTCACAATTTTATAAATCCTAAGCGGGAACTTGTATTTCATATCACAACTCTGTTGTGGTCAAGTCAAAGTCTCAATTCATCTCACAGGTCATTTTGAAAAGTCTGACGGGGGAACAGTATGGCCACTCCAAGTGTCCATAACCGCGGACGCGGCTATTCAAATAGTTTGACACTCTGCAGAGATTGTACACTTTCACCACAACATTCGATACATCCGTCAGGAACAAATCCTAAATTCACCATACTCAGTATGCGGATAATCAATCCTAACCTTTCGATTACACGCCCTAGTATAAGCACCTCTCCTGTGAGTTTGGCCTCCCAACCATGACCAACTGTCATCTTGGGTACTGCACAGGTGGACAATCTTCACAAGGTAGCCTCAGCTCAGAACTTGGCCGTGAGGGAACTAATACTAAGGAATATAAGTTTCCAGTCAAGCCCTACCCAATATTCGGGTATTGTGGTTGTACGATAAAATTGGAATGGTATCGCATCCAGACAACCATCAGTTTTATAAAGGGCTAAGGCTCACGCCTCAACATTTTTATCACCAAAATTCTCAAGTGTTTGGAAACACATGTCCAAAACATTTCAATAGAATGATCCATCATTCCAAGGTTTTCATAACCATTTTTCCACCAAGTATTCCCATCTAAAGTTGATCAAGTTTTATGCTTAGCACTAGCATCTACAGGTGGGGGTAGTAATGATGAGGGGTGGTAACTAGTGGAGTTTCAACTAAGTACAACCTTATGTCTCAGGCTGATGTCAAGGTTTCTAACTTAGGACAAATTTTATGCTCTTTATGCAACCTTCAGCATCTTTCCAATATCTACCAGTCACTTAAGTAAACTCTAAGTAAGCTTTGATAAAGAAATAAAGTAAGAAGCTTGCACATAAAACTAGGATTGGTTTATCAAATGGGTATGATCACATATGCTTAAGGCATAGTAACAAGTAGGGGTTTGTGGCATCAGTAGGGTATCCTGCAAGTGTTAGCTTGCATCAATGTCAATATAAGCTTGCCTTGTGCAGAGCAGTGGTTGAAGTTCTCCTCGGCTTCTTCTTCGTAGTATCCTCCTTCCTCCTCATATCCTTGGTCGGTACTAGCGTCTATGAATAAATACGAGGTACACAATCACCAAACAATACTTAACTACTTCCAATCATCACACACAAGGGTCCTATGGATGATCTAGCATCATCCCTAACATTACAAGGTTAAGGCTTGATTTAATTCCTTTTATTTTTAGAAAAGTAATTTCTACTCATTGAAAAACTACTTAAGATTTAATATTCTCCAAACCCAACATGGGATCATGTTGACACATGTCATCACCATATATTGTAGTCCATGGGAA